>OU744283.1:18899618-24604962 GCA_916610205.1 Griposia aprilina | reverse complement strand
AAATGACGTCATCAGTGTATTGTAGCGAAGCTTGATCAATTCGTTTTATGTTTTATGAAGCCGCCTATTTATTGGATCATGAATAATAGGGCAGTATAGTTCGAGATTCTCAGTGGCAGGTACTACTCGCCAAACAAACAATATCATCAAGCATAAAGTTGTAGACAAGGTGATGGAACCTACGGTTTTAGTGAGTAGATTAGGGTTAAGGTGTCACCAACAGACTATATCAACAGGAAGTTAACAGAAAATTAAAATTTATTTCAGTTACACACAGCTTATTGGAAAGATAAACTTTTTCAATGCACGCACCTGTGAGTGACTTGCCGACTATTCGTGTATTGTGAATTTATGGTACTCTTCACTTTCCTAAAGAACAGGGCTTTCGCGGTCTCGTTCATAGGTGCAGGAATTTTATAAATACTGAAACCGATGACTTTGGGTTCCATAATACAGTGCTGGTTCAAAGATATGATGACGGTGTCTGGTTCGGTCAATACTATTTGTATTTGAGGGTTAGTGTGGAAGAAGTCTGTAAAGAAAAATGTAAAACGATATAGTTAAAGTAGACATCAGTCAGTGGCAGAAAGGTGATAATTAGAAAATAATTTTGGTAATTTTAATTAATAAATAAACTTATTATTTAGATTTGCAGGATAAGCGGGTGGTTAGTAATGGGTAGTTTGTAGTTATCAGCGCATAGGAGCGTGTTTGCAAATGTTTCTTCATACGTACAGTTGTACGGGGTTGTGCTAATGAAGGTTTCGGGTAGAAAAAAAAAAATGAGTATCGTATGCTTCTTTAATCCAACACATAAGTTGTGTTGAGGTAAGGAAGCAAATGTGTTATATTTGTACGTAAACGTGTTTACAAATGCTTCTTCATGCCAACATTTCTATGGCCTTTTGCTAAAGAAGCTTTTTTTGCAGATAAGTTTAAGAAAAGAGAATGTAGAATGCAAGAGCATGCGAAGTATGCTCAAAAATTATTGTACCCTACGTTTACGTTCAACATACGTAGGGTACGTATGTTGAACGTAAACTTAGGGCACTAGAACTCACACTTCAAACTGCCTTTTACTATAGATAGGTACTAAATATATTTAGGCCTTGTTTGGGATTTGATTAAAAAGTATTTCGTGAGACTTGGTGCCCCTCATGGCCGGGGGTAATGGACGGAACGGCTCTGCCAACCCCCCTCACCCCATTTGTCCACCAGTGAAGCTATGTATTTTTCTTTAGGAGAACACATGAGGTGTAAGTACGTTAGTTTTTCTAAACCTTTCTATGAGTGGATTACAACAGCTGATAGGAAGCTGTCTGGTGTCTGTTTGTGTCTATTTTATTTACATTAGGTATATTATATTATGCGTTATATATAATATTTTAATATATTTATGTAAGAAATGATCCATTTTTTTATGATTAAGCCTGTATATTTTAAACTTGACTGTGACTTCTTTTTAACTGAACTTCCCTAGTCAGCCTGCCGTCTCCATCATCAGACCCTCGGTGACAGTCATACCCCCGCGAGGTCTAAAGTTCTCATCAACATAAATAAAATAAGCCCAATCACGATGTAGCCGCTGTAAAATGTTAAGGAGCTTTTCTTGACTGTCTTTCATCTCAGATGAACGCTATTCTTCAACATTCGTGTCTACAAGTGCTTATTCATGCCAACACTAGCCCGTACAAGTGTTGGGATGAATAAGCATTTGTAAACACGCCGCATAAGACGACGCTTCTGCTATTGTTCTGATATTATCCCTTAGCCATTTTGCAATGTAGTGGCGATTACGGCAGAAAACCCGTACAATGTAGCAAAAGATTGGAAGAAGGAATTTCAATTGGCTGAGTTTTATTCAAGATAAATGAGCCCGGAGACTTAAAATTTATCAAGAATACCCTGGGCTGATCATTTAAAAGTAGCGTCACTCAAGAAGGCACTTTTATCTCAAATAGTACTTACGCACGTAATTCCGGCATCCGCCAGCCGAGACTCCTCTCTTCCACCCCGCTTGGTGCATCTTCATCTGCCACTTGAGCTTATCAGCTAAGAAAGGTTCTGCTCTACAGGTCTCCGAGTCCAAATGTACTACTTCTATGCGAGTGAAAACACGTTGGAACTCGGCGAAAAGCATCCATATGCCTTTTGGTGTTGAGATGAAGCGGTCTCTTTCCTGTTGCGGAATTGTGTGCCAGCTGTGGAGAGTTGTAAGATTTTTTTAGTATTTTTCGTGGTATTTTTACACTACACACAGGGAGAGGATTTAAATTATTAATAATATGATTGTATCTTTGAGGGTGGTCTGGCTTAACGAACAGGGTTCACAAAATGGCGGTTATGAGGTTGCCTAGTCAAGCATTTTGTATTCAGTTTTGTACCTATGATGCAAACGTGAAACACTCTCTTCATGTTACAGTACTTAAGATTGCCTTTCGGGACAATTCAGATTGTATATGTGTCTATTAAAATAAACTCGAAACAATGTTCTAAAGAAACTTACGATTCTGGATTTAAAACGATGTAGGGTACAGGAACTTCTCCGATGCCAAGTGGTCGACGCAAACGCACGACGTGTACTGGACCTTTTGTGCTTTCTACCTGTAATGTTGAGAAGCAAAACTATTGAATCCGGTAGGAAAGGAGAATATGTTAATTAACTTCTGATAAGGTGTACAGTCACGAGCAATGAAATGTATATGCTGTTTTTTTTTTCGAAGATGTGTAATTATATAGGATTGTTCCAAAATAAGTGCATCATATTGTGTTCAAAAGTTGTGTGTTACTATTAGTTTTTTTTTCCAAAGTAAAATAAACAAAACACAATCAGTGAATACCTACTAGTACTTATTTTTAGTAATTGCGTTTTTGTTTAATTTACTTTGTACGAGTATAAGCTGCCGCAGCGTATATATGTGGTCTACGGCGCTAAAGCCTTTACGGAATCCGGCTTGTTCGGGAAGCTGGAGGTCGTCAAACCTGCTCGTGAGAAGGTTGGTGATGACTTTTGGCCTATAATTCGTTAGTATGGCTATGTCGCCCTTTTTAAAGAACAGTATCACCACTCCTCTGTTCCATGTCTGTGGTGTTTTACCCTGAAATCAAACAGCTTAATTCCGAATCACCCGGCGCGTTGTTGATTTTAAACTGCTTCAGAGGCATCTCAATCTCGCACAAGTTGTCGTCCGGGATGTCTTCGGTATAGTATCGGGTCAATCTAGCTCTTGGGTCGTTTGCCGGATTCATAACGGGATTACTGGCTGACGTGAATAACTGTCCATAGAAGCTTTCAATCTCTTTCAATAGTTCAGGCTTGGTGGATATGTTTCTGCCATCATTGATCTTCATTTTCGCAAGCTGGCTCTGCCCAATACACAGATCTCTTGCAAAGACCTTGGAGCCTTTGTTCCGCTCTATCGCATCCTTAATACGGCCATTATTAAAGCGGCGAAAGTCGCTTTTCAAGTACTTTTGAGATCCGTCTATGGAGCTGCCGGTGCTTGCGCGCATGGTCTGAAGACTACAGGATTGCCTCTCCTCCATAAGCTGTAAAGAAGGATCACAGAGCTTCTTTTTACCGTTTGTACAGCGTCTTGAAGATCTTATACCCGACCGTATGGACAGTTTAAACGAACTCATCGTTATAATGACCCACGCATCTCCCCTGGAACTCGAAACGATTCTAAAGTTCGTGCTGAAAGCTCTCTGGGTTTTAGATTTGGGTCGGTGCTGGAGTAGACTTCATTAGTCGAGATCTTTCCAACTTGATATTCGGGTTCAATGTGCCTCATACCATGCGGTGATCACTTCCGGTTTTCACCGCGTTGATCACAGATATATCATTGAATATTTGCTTCTTCGTCGACATAATGATGTTAATCTCATTTTAATTGTACCATCAGAGCTCTGCCAGATCCACTTTCTGTGCTGACGCTTTCTGAAGAAAGAGTACTTATATCATAAAGAGACCTTGTCCATAAAACTGGCCAGTAGGTGACCCCGGTGGCTAAGTTGTCTGACTTCAAATTGCCCCCCACTCGCAGCTCATCATCGTCTCTTTGCCCTAGTTTTAGGTAGAAGTCCCCCATGACAACGGCAAAGTGAGTTTTAGAGAAATGCATGGTTCTGGATATATACTCATACATGGTCTGCACTTCATTGTCGGGGTGTGACGACATCTGGGCGTAAACCTGTACGACCTGCAACGAATATCTTGTGGATATTCTGAGTATAAAGAGCGCCACCCTGGATGACAATCTCATCTTCATCACGCTGCTCAAAAGGGACTTATGGACGATAAACCCGACACCATCTTGGGACTGCTGGTCGCCCTCCCAAAAATAGAGCAAGTTCCTGTATTTAAGGATTATGCAGTCCTCCCCCTCTCTTCGGATTTCAAATAACCCCATCGTAGCCTGTTCAATTCTTCTTTGAGTTCGCCGGAGTCGGTCCGGAGTGTACGCATATTGTATGTTTCCTGGCGCAGTTTTCGGCGATTGTGATAGCCGGATCTACTCCGGGGATTGTTAGCACCCCTTACCTCACCGTTGTCTTGAGCACTACCATAGCCAAGGCCAGGAGGCCTTCGGGCGCTAGCAAAAAATTGGCCCCTAGGGGCCAATTTTTATTGGTGCTTGTCATTTTGGGGGCATGCTATAATCGCCACGCTTGGCGAGCAGGTTGGCTATCGTACTTACTATGGTTTTAAAATGCATAGAGAACGTGCCCATTCTCTAGTAGCTAGTCGCCTTTTACGACACCAACGGGAAAAAATAGGAATGTGCTATTCTTTACGTCCGGCACCACACTGATTAGAAACTTTAAATAAGAATAAGTATTAACACACCGCTTTGGTACACCTCTGCCTAACCCTTCGGGGAATACGGGTGTGATGTAATGTTATGTTGTTTAATAAGTATTAAATATTTTCATTACCTGTTCCACATTCAAGATGACGTAATTCATTTCCGTTTGAAGCTCGGGAATTTTGTCTTCAGGTGCCTGAAAAAGTAGTAATTTGATGAGTGAGTTTTGCTCAGAATTTATAAGATAAAATTTACTTTGGTGTGACCTATTGCATAGATTCACTCAAAAAATTCGCTAATACGAGTATAGCCTTTTTGTTGTGCCTTGCATTGAGAAAAAATCTATCTAACAATCATGTACTGTTTAAAAAAATAGCTGCCATAGGAAATTTACTTTGTTGCGCTTATACACAAACAGTCAGACCCCGAACAACCATGTGGGGACATAGTTACCCCTCCCCGTAGCACGATTAGCAGTTGCTAATCGCTCAGCTGCTGTGCCAATCATGCCATCACATTTGTGTAACGCCAAGAGACACATGGTTCACAACCAATATTTACAATATGACCATGAATAAATTGAATTTAGCATTCGCATTTGCACACAATTCGCCTACTAAGGAAGTGGTTGATTACCTTGCTGGGGTTACATTGGATGAGATTAGCTACGCTCTTTGGTAGACTAACTTCATGTATTTAACTTCGTTGAAGATAAAACTTACAGCAGCCACATGATGTGCGGTAACAAGGCTTGTATTCTTAAGCAAGTTCCTCAGCGTTTCGGCATCAGCCAGTTCGGCCATTTGCAGTGACTCAGTTATACCCCCTGTGAGGTCTGCGAGCCCATCAAGCAAGCTCCCATACTTAAGAGCTTCGTAGGACCCGTGCAGTCTGAAAACAGTATAAAATAAGCTGTAAATAGCAAAGAAAAAATATGAATTTCTATCTTAGGTCATTTCGGACTTCTGACAGTACAGTATTATATTTGAGATAAGTCTATATCAACCACCTTTGTTAATAGTTTTTGAATAGTGAAACTAAACCAATGTTGTTTATTAGAGGTACAGTAGGTCGCACGTCAATGGTTACAGTTTAACCCTGCGGGGTAATTGCGTAACACACTTACAGTAGGAATAGCTTTCATTTTGACAGTTCAACAACATTCATTGCGTTATTTACGTTGTTGAGCAGTAAAGTTTTTTCGAACATATGAAGCAATGGATTAGCAATACGCTTTATTATAAGATTGTAATCGATTTATATTAAGATTGTAATCGATTTATATTAAGATTGTAATCGATAGTGTGCTATGTGCTGTTAGGGTGCTGGCCTTGCGTAGAAGGAAACTTCAATACAATAAGAGACTAAATGAATACTAGTTTTGTTATCAGTATTACTGACGTGTGGCGTAACTTCAGTGATGTAAGTTCTATTTGCTACTGTAAGTGGAAGATTTTTTTACGGTAGCAATTAAATTAATTATAGCAAATCGGTGGCATGGGTTTTTAGCAAATTGGTATTCCGTCATTTGATTTCTTTTCTAACAGGTAAAACCGGTTATTGACTAGTTTTAAAATTTACGGTTATTTATTTAAATATTTACCATTCCTAATTAGTGAGAAAGCTTGTTATTTAAGCAAGTTAAAGAAAAAACACTTGTAAACGAAAACTATAGAATGTACCTATACAGGGTGATTAGTATAGAGTCCATATTATTCCTTGGAATATGTGATAGGTACTCAAGTACCTAATAATGCTCCAATAACAGCATTATTGACTCCGATAACTTGGGGTCCAAAGTCTGTTATTTTGGAGATATATCGAACCTACTTTTTCCCCTTCTCTCGCCCATAAACTGCTAATTGTGAGAAATCAAGCTTTGAACGTTAAACTGATACTTTTATGATAGCTCATGATGAACGAATGCATCCTTCCAATAAGTTAGTGCAAACTTTATCAGTCTGTCGAAAGGTCCAACCAAGAGATCTGTCAAGCAAGTATCCGCTTCCTTTAATTGTGTGAAACTAGTGGCTCTTTCTCAAGCACCCACATTCAAATTGACCATTTAAAAAAAAAATGTCATCGGAAACTTGCTTCTTCTCATGCTAAGTGTATCCTCTTTAGTAATGATGGTCTCCTTGGTGGTTCATTACAGCTTTCCTCTTAAGTATATAAATTTGATTACTATGCTAATGTTTCCATAAATTATGACGAAAAATAAATCGTCACTAACTTTGCATAAGCCTTTTCCAGTAGTGCTGGCCACATCTGCTCTGTGTGGTTGCTCTGGAGGAATGCCAGCTTGCCGTTTACAGTTGGCAAGCGGTCGTCCACTAGCACCTCGAGCCATTGTCCACACCACCATAGCCGAAACCTGCGAATGCAAAATAATAATATGAAGGGGAGGACAAGTAGAGGTCCTATTCCTATAAACCTTAAAACCTGTTTAGCTTGCCAGCAACGGTAGAGGGTTCCTTTGAAATTTACAGGACTGAGCAATTGAGCATAGCACAGTTTACGGCATACCAATAGGTATATTACTACAACGTCATTATCATTTCAAACTAAGTATCATGCACTGCTGGAACCTCTTCTTAAGAAACATGTGGTGTGAAACTTATAATACTTTATTCGTTTTAAAGTCTTGACGATTCGTAAAAAATAAACATCGAGTGATACCTGAACACGCCAGCATAAGCTTCGTCAACCCTTTGGTCTGCAGGCACAACTCGGTAGAAGAGACCCTTTGTGAGGTATAGAACTCCGAGGCAGGACACCATCCATTTGTCACCTGCAACCAAAAACCATGGTCAACACAATATACATGGTGAAAAGTAGTTGTACCACCAGCAAAATAATTAGTAGACATTGAGAATAGTTATTAGACAAACAAGTTGCAAAGCAAATAAATAATACAGTGAAAAAAAATAACTTCTTTCGTAAGTTGTCGTCCTACATTTTACAATAATTGCATTGCAGTGAACTTATGTTCCTGCTGACCTAATAAACGAATACCGTTAAGCAAATATCATTCGCTAGGTAACTATCAGCCTTAGCTCGCAGCCTAGATCGTATAGCCATTCATAGCATGCGCCCGCGCAAGTGGGCCGTGAGAATGACCAACAACGGTGTTTGTTATGTAATTATGCACTTCCCGACGCTGTATAATTCATTTACTTTTTCCCCCTTACAGGCGTGGACTTTAAGTCCGATCATTTTATGTAGTTTCATTAACTGTAGCTCGCTTACCTATATATATATGAATGTTTCTTCTATAACAAAAGGAATCCTATTGCGGTAGGTACCAGAAACGTTTTTTTAACACGTTAATCGCCGGCTAAAATTTTATAATATTTTCAAAAAATGACATTGGTTTATATGATTGTTTCTAGTTCCATTTGTTTATATATACAAGTTTTATAGCGATATTTCATTGTTTTGGCTCTATTTTAGGTTTTTTTAAGTGCCGGGCATTGCGACCCGGCGCGGCCTAAACGGAATAATTATTACATTTAGGCCGCGCCGGTCAAAATGCCGGTCAGCGTACTTACGTACGCGTAATGTTCTATCGATGTATCTCTAAACTGACATACGTCTGTTACGCCCGGCACCGCGTGCCATAATGAATGCACAGCGCGGGAGTACACCACGCGCGCGGTTGTTGTTCCCGCTGCCCTTCACCCCTTCACCCTTTTCACGTCTTCCCGTGTTGACCAATACGGATCTGTTTACGCCAGTTCGCGCTTATTTTGATAGTTAGTTGCACACTGTGATTTCGTTAGACAGAAAAATATCGTTTTATTGTCAAAATGGACGCTTTTTTTGATTTCGAGTTTACACAAGAACAATTACTTGTAATAGACAATTTAGAGAGGTCGAATTGCAGTGAAATAAGTGAGGGTGATGAAGTCTTAAATATTCCGCGTGCGAGAAAACGTCGAGTTGTTTTGTCGGACGACGAGGAAGATGAGCGTGGTTCATCTCCAGCTTTATCGGGCCATACACCTACAACTGAGTGGTACCAACCACGTGGTAAGCAGCCACGTTTAATTCCTTTTACTGAAATACCTGGACTCAAACCTTACTCACTCCGGAATCAACTTGCAAATGGTACACCTGCTGATTTCTATTCCCTCTTAGTCACTGACCATCTATTTGAAGATATAGCACATCAGACGAATATATTTGCCCAACAAAATATCGATAAAGGTGTCACCAAAGATAAGTCGAGATTGCGATTGTGGACGCCAACCGACAAGGAAGAAATCAAACGATTTTTAGGTGTGATTATTTGGATGGGAATAGTGAAGTTACCAAAAATCGTAGATTACTGGTCCAATGATGAGATGTTGGGTCAATCTTTTGCAAAAAAGACTATGAGTCGCAACCGTTTTGAACTTTTACTTAGAATGATCCACTTCTCCAACAACGAAGAGGTACCAAAAACTGACCGCCTGGGTAAAATACGAAGATTAGTGGATATTTTGAATCATACATTTGGTCATCATTTTACTCCTGATGAATGTTTATGTGTTGATGAAAGCATGATACCATTTCGTGGGCGTATAATTTTTCGCCAATATAATAAGTCAAAAAGACACAAATACGGCATTAAGTTATTTAAGTTTTGTACTACTCCTGGTTATACGACAAAGGTGGAGGTATATGGAGGAAAGACATTAGATTCACAGCATAATACACCAACCAACGTTGTCTTGAACTTGGCACGTAACTACTTTGGTAAGGGCCATACCATGTTCGTGGATAACTGGTATACAAGCTTAGATTTAGCTGAAAAGTTAATTCAACAAGATACTCATTTAGTAGGAACCTTACGCAAAAACAGGAAGAATTTACCAAAGGACGTCATGACTATGAATCTGAAACCGGGTGAATTTTCTGCAAAAGAAAACGAAAATGGCATCACCGTTATGAAGTGGAAGGACAAGAGGGATGTGTGTTTGTTGTCAACAAAACATTCTATCGGATTCACGAGAAAAAGGAACAAAAGAGGGATTGAAACAATTAAGCCAAAAATCGTGATCGATTATAATAAAGCCAAGGCAGCCGTTGACTTGTCTGACCAAATGAGTGCTTATTCGAGTCCTCTGAGAAAGACACTAAAGTGGTACAAGAAACTCGGTTTCGAATTGTTACTCAATACTGCAGTAGTAAATGCGAGAGTACTATATCAGAGTACAACCAACAAGAAAATCTCTGTTGTTGATTTTAGGCGACTCTTAGCAAAGCAGTTGATTCAGGGCTGTCGAGAAAATACGGAATCGACCACACCACGAGTCAGAAGACAAAAACATGAGCTGAAGAAGAAAGAAGGTGCAGCAGTGTCAACAAGAAAATTTTGTCGCGATTGTTATAAAACAAATGTTCAGTTGTATGGAAGAAATACGGCCAAAAACAAAACAAAAAAGGTTTCTTGGTTTTGCACTATTTGTCCCGGAAATCCACATTTATGTCGACAATGTTTTGACAAATGCCACTAAAATGTTTCGATACCTATTTTGATTTACGTTAGAAAACCTTTTTTCACATCGAACACATTTTTTTATTTTTTATTATCATTCTTTTTGCTTGCTTTAATTCAACTTGGAAACAAAATAAAAATGTTTAATTCGAAATCCTGTGTTTTTTTTTTTTTTTTTTCTCTAAGTCCAAAAAGTAGGTATACCATAAAAAAATCAAAAAACCAAGTTGTTACAGGTGTTCATTAGGGCCGCGCCGGTCATATTATATGGTTTAATACGCAGCGTTTGCAATCTGCGGCGTGAACGGGCTTCGCAAATTAGGGTCTGCCGTGCCGGTCATTTTGATCCCCCACGGCTCCAATGGGTAGATGACGTGCCGGTCATTTTGACCCACCATGGCAGTTAACGTGTTAAACATAAAAATCAGCTTCACAATCAACATAACTTCATATTTTTTTCGAATCCCTAATAAACAAAATAAAAAAGGAAAGTTCATACAATCGAGAGAGAAGTTGTAACTACCTATTCTCACTGAATCCATAGAATTCTCCGCTGAAACCCACGTGAAATTTTAGTTTTAAAGAGTTTTTCTCCTAATGTAGGTAAGTAATTAGTGTCAAGAAAAATAATGAAATCGTAGTTGGTACCTCCACGGCCCCCACGGGAGTCTCGTGGTGATGTTACTCGTAGTCTCGTAATACCTATTCTATATCGAGGTTCGATATAGAAAAGAATATGATTCCCTTAAAAGTTCGTTGTCACTACTATTACATAGTTAGCTGATATAATTAAGTATTTACGAGTAGATCAAGCCTTTATTGGACTACCTATACTTTGCTCAGATATTCGATAAAATAATATTAATTATATTCTATTCTACACTAGCTTCTGCTCGCGACTTTGTTCGCGTGGAAGTCGTAAGACAACACAATATAATTACTAAAATAACAGCCACATTTTTATAAAAGGTCCCTGTATAATAATAATGTTTATTTTATCTCCACAAATTACATTCTTATACTAGTAAATACTACGTTGACAGGTACAGTTATCCAAATTTTGTAATTTGTGGGAGATCTGGAGTCTAAACTAAGCCTAGGCCTGTATTTTAGGCACATATTTCATTATAATCACATAGTAAATGTTGCCACAATTGATTGATGGTATGCGTGTTTATATGTGTGACAGTGTGAGGATGTGTGTGTTTGCGTGAGTGTGTGAGGGTGTGCGTACGAGTGTTTGTGTTTGTGTGTGTGCGTACATTTATTGTACATAGAAAATTTCATAAATATAAATAAAATAATTATAAGTATACCTGAGCAGTGGTGGCACAGTGGTATCGGCCCCGACTTACGAGTTGTAGGTTTGTGGGTTCGATCCCAGACAGGCGCTTTACTTTGTGTAAATAATTTCATCACCACTGCTCTCAAAACGGTGAAGGAAAACATCGTAAGGAAACCGGCATGTCCTAGAACCTAAATTTCGAAGACATGTGACATCTAACAACCCGCACTGGGCCCGCGTGGTAGATTACAGCCCATTCCCTCTCAAAGAGAGGAGGCCTATGTCCCAGCAGTGGGATCATTATAGGCTGATTATGCTATATAAATAAAATAATTATATACCTACATGCGCATAGATAAATAAATATGAATTATGTGTAAATAATTAAAAGGCACTTGTCTCACCATCTCCGAGGAACTTCCCGTTTGTAGAAGCCACTCCGGCACGGCGAAACAACCTTGCTACTTTACTAACTCGAGGACATTTTCCGTTTCAGTGTAGCTTCGATTAAGTAACCATTTGATTATTTTGTTTTTACTTTCATATACAGATAAATAAAATTGGATTGTCTGTTTGTGATATTAAAATAATCGCTTTTTACTAAATACTTAAGTATGTATACACGGTACAGATACCAAAATAACATTTTTAACAATTTTTGTCTGTCTGTCTGTTTGTTCCGGCTAATCGCCGAAACGGGTGGACCGATTTTGCCGGGTCTTTCACTGGCAGATAGCTGAACATAGGCTACTTTTTTATCCCGGTAGCACGTTCCTGTAGGATAATTTCAGACGTCCACGCGGGCGAAGCCGCGGGCAGTAGCTAGTAATATGTATAATAAATTATTTTTGGTGTTTTGGTCTCTGCAGCCAAAATATACAGAAAGTCAGGACTGGTGACGAGGGAACAAGAGACGTACAGTTGTTGGTGTGAGAATCAGTTCCTCCTGAGGTCGATGCCCGTTTTTTGTGAATTAATGAACGCCTGCGTTTCTGCATACTGTAGCGTGACCTTTGCGGTTATAACCTATTTTTTTTTAGTTCATACGACTGGTCATTAATTTCCTCATTAAATCCAGTCATAAAAGCCTTAATTTTTTCAAATGTTGATGTTAACAAGCTACGCATTTGTTTATTCGAAAACACATCAGTTGCTGAAAAATTTGTAGTGGATCCAGTCGAATTCTATAATTTGTCGAATCATAATTATAAATTGTGCCATGTAAGTTAAAAGGAATATACATCACTGTCAGCTTCATGCTTGTTATCTGCAGTCAATCAAGTTTTATTGATGACTTCAACACAAATGATTTACGAAATTCTTCGAATTTGGTATCATGTTTCCTGACTTGTCCTCTCAGCGGAAGTCTTTTCCCTGGTGTAATACTCTATATATTTTATTTGTTGCAGGTAACCAGTTATAAAGGGCTGCTTCTGGCCCTTTTTCCGGGTACCGGACTATTCACCAGGCTTGCGAGCTTTTAAGTCGCTTCTACCAGCCGCCTAGAATCCTTGGAGCTCGAGACTAGCAAGTTCGTTATGGCCCGCGACACATGATCGTCATATCACCTGCGATTCCGTCGAGGCGTGCTACGCTTTGAGGCTGCGGTTCATCAGGATCGACTTGTGACTTGAACCATTACGCTTAGCTATACATATAGTAGTATTAGTAAGTACCTCAAGGGTTAACATTTTAATACTAGTTGATTATTAACCAGGACTGTTTTTATTGGGAGAACTGAGGTTCATCTTTATAAGATACTATGCATTTGAAAGTTTACGTAATGTAGTGATCACGAACCAAAAACCGATTGAAATAGATTACCTAGTTTGGAAAACAAAGAAAAGCGGCCACATTCCTCTAGATCGTATTTTGTTGCTTCGTGTCTCAATATGACAGTTTATAAAAGGTATTAGGAAATTCCAGACTCGGTTACCGAGGGTGCTTATTGAGCCGTTATTCAAAATTCCTGATCAGTCACGAGATAATATTTTTTTAAAGGAGTGGCGCTATTCGACCGGAGTGCGCCCTCTTAAATATCCGTTCTATCACCTTCTCTTGAAAGGTACTTGTAAAGCCAATCCAACGAAACCCACATGCCACACTTTAGAACGGGCTATCATCATAATTAATGAGTACTTATACAAAATTTGTGCCTGTGCTGTTGACCGCTGAGGAAATCTCTCGTATTTAGCCAATCCTGGGTGCAGCAGCCAGGTCATGGTGGACTTTAGAAGGAACTACTATAATTAAATACGTAGGTATATTAAATTTTCATTTCTGTAACGTTGACCGTTAAGGACTTCCTTCATCTGGAGCCCATCCTGGATGTAGAATCAGGTCATGCATCATAAAAATGCTTTGTCTTCGAAACAGAATCAACGTGTGAAATTTCAACTCCGTAGGACAAAAGGAAGTGGTTTTAATTCAGCTTGCAAGATTTGGCCCGAACATACATACACATACAAACATTGCAAGTTAAATAAAAACTTGTAAAAAAACACTATTGCGATTGCCAGTCGCAGTAATAGCAGCATCTGTCTTGTAGCCTCTTCAAGGAAGAATGCTGTAATTACCCCACCTAACCAGTTAGACAAAAATAATTTAGGGGTCCTGCCTGGGTCAACGAAGGTTGCTTTTCTGCAATATTGTTTGATTACAAATCCTCTGTAATCAAAATGGGATAAGATACTCGTACAGACTTGTGGTAAAAATATTTTGGGCGTTTTTCGATCCGCGTAGGAAAAAATTCTACAATGAATGCGGTAGATTATGGTCTTTTAAATGGTGCATTAAAAAATTGCCACATTTTAACTAAATAGTGCCTATTATATTATAATATATCTTTATCAAAGAAGCGTATTATTTGTCGCCAAATGAAAACGGTGGTCAAAAAAAATGGTATACATTCGAATTGGCCCCTACCTAATGGCGCAAAACTGATACACTGACTGATGCATTCTTACAGATTTTTCCTGATGAACAGTTACCTTTCACTAAAATAACAGTAGATTGTAAACACGCGGGATTTCACCTTAACATGCACCTAACCATAGATGATACCTATTTATTATTATTACATATTATAACCAAATATGACAGAAGCGGCCTAAACTGTATGTTTTTCTGTGTACTAACCTTCTACGAACTATCTTATAATAGTATAACAAAATATTAAAAAAAGAAGCAAAAAGCATATCAATTTTTGCAAAGCAGAGGCTATTTGCTTTGTTGAAAACAGCCGTTCCTAAATTATTTCATGATTGATAGCTTAGCTCCTTAGAGCTATAGCGGGATGATAATCATTTAAAAGGTTAAATCGGCAACTATCTGCTATATTCGTACCCTATTCAGCCCAGTGAAGTAATGGATTAATTCGATTGTTGTGTTCTCTTTCATCTTAGTCTCATTTCCTACGAAATATATAGGAAGTTTTTTTTGAGATTTCTTTCTTGTACTCAAACCTTAGTTGGTCCGATAGAGTTTTATATGTTTTTATAAGAAACGGGATCGATTGGCATCCAAACTTTATTTTGTGAAAATTTCCCATTTTCTTGCTTTTTCAAAATTTGTGAATGCGGATGAAAATGTTTCAAAAGCTAAGAACAGACCATATTCTGGTAGCGACAACGGTAAAGGTATATGCGCTTATTGCCCCATCTCAAAAATCCACCCTAGATTAAATGCTTAGCTCCAATAAGTTATAACGTGATGATAATCATTTAAAAGGTTAAATCTTTAACTATCTGCAACATTCTAACCTCATATTTTTGCAATTTGCGGTAAACTATAGAAGAATACAAACAAATTGCAATATTGCTCATCCCTCATAACAAATAGCGTGATAATTTATAGCCTACAAACTTATAGGGTATAGGATGCAAAATGTGAACAGAATCTATCCATTAGTGGGGCACCAAAATGGGGGAACTGACATGTGCTGTGGACAGCGTGCACTGCTCGTGTTACTGAAAGCAACAGGTAACCGGGATAATCTTATAATACCCTGACAATAAATAATATTGCACCACCTCTAACACTGGCTTGTCAGTTAGAACATTTCCGTTTGCTTATCGGCTATAGAGAACTCAGACAGTTTCCTGAATAGATTCTGATTACGTATTTTTTGGTGGATAGAGAGGAGAGTCCTTTTGAAGCCTTGGGCAGTGGGCTGTCTGACCAACATAATTAAGCCAATGACAACATAACTTTTACTACCACAAATACTTAACTTTTGTCTACTGAACATGATCGGATATTTATCGGATTCTATGATATTTAAATTAGAACTTTTACATGAATACCGAAATCTGCAATACCACCGCGACGTATTATGAGAGGGGTCGCAAAACTCATCGATCACTAATAAAGAACAAACTCGCAAATTGCGTTGTTGATACACAAGACTGTACTCAGTCGAGTTTCCGACAGTATGTGGCAGCCAGACGGCTTATATTCACCGGTTTTAACGGATAGCGTCTGATATCAGCTGGACAGAAATATGCAAGCCAACCTAACTTGTTTTTTGTAGATATAAGGCAAAATTAACCTATGAAAATAAATGGTATTAATTTGCATCGTGAATTCCAATCAACACTGTCATTGTGCCGATAGTCGTTATGGCCAATGGTCTAACAGCCAACGGAACCAACCCCTGACCGACATCTTCATTCGTTAGGCAGTTTGGTTGGAAAACACCAAAAATTCGAAGACATTATGACATTTACCTGCCTGCCATCTACTAACCCACACTGGGCCCGCGTGATGGATTATGGCCCAGTGCCCAGGGCCACAGAGGCCTGCGTCCCAGCAATGGGAACATTATAGGCTGATTATACTAGATACAAAAAGTGTTGTCTGGTGTGTCATATTCTTAGGAGACGTCTCTCCACTTGATGCCCTCCAACCTGAGGCAATGGAGGACCCATCCCTAGTTGTAAGTGCTGTGGACTGTATCCCCAACCAAGATATACCTGATATTGTGCAAGAATTATCTCAAGTGGTACAGTCAGTAGCTAGATAGATAGATCAGTAGCTGATAAAAATGCTTGGCTCAACGCTGGTACTGCTCCACAAGGGCGCATAAACTAATTGATTAGCATTTGAAACTACTGTTGGAGCTGCTGAAGATTTTAAAAACTTATCATTGCATTGTATAAATTCAATGTTTTAGTATTGTATAATTGCATAGCACATGTGTGAGTACTATGTACCTACTATAAAGCTACCATTTAATAGGTTTTTCTTTCATTGACTTGAATGTGCCCTGGCGGCTAAGAGTATGTCATGCTCACTCTAATGTCTCGCTGGTGGTGGCGTGTGTGTTGGATCATTAAGTTCCCTTCAAAATGGTTGAGCTGAATGGTGCTGATCCATGCGTCATGTTCGTGAACGGGCGCCGTCAGTGGGGACTGGTCATTTCTTAGCTGCCACGGCTTATTTTAATTTAATTTAATATTTGAATTGCTTTTGTCTTTTTATTACGGACGCTTTTAACGTTCTGCATCGTTCTCACATGCATCATTTCAACATGAACGATGTAATCAATATTTTGTAACCATCTTTTGATTGAAATGAGTGTCCATGGAGTTTCTTGCCCGTTCTTCTCCATAGGTACCTACTACGCTTTGGAATGGGTAACTAGCTTCATCTTTCTGACTGACCGACCCCTTGACAATTCAAAAGTGCCTGTAATTGGTTTATTTGAAATAAATGCTTTGAGTTTGAGTTTGAGTTTGTCAGCCCATGTCATGTCATGCCCATTGTGTGGATACGGTTGATGCAGCGGCTGAGTGATTGCCTGCAGCAGTGTGTCACGGTCACGGGTTCGTATCTCGCACAATCCATATATTTGATGCATTGATCATCATCAGCCTAGCTTTTCGCAATGTTGGGGTTGGCTGATGTTACACATCGATACATCACATAAAATACCATAGTATAGGTTGTACATGTATTGTTAAAAAAGGTTTCAGTAAAAACAACTATCTATATCAAACAAAGGACAGAACGTAAATTCGTTTTTTTATTCGTCTCTCCCCACATACCTTCCATGTATTGATTAGAACAGGTGGGCAAATGCATAGAAATACTTATCTATTTCTAGGAATTCTATCCGCCGTTAGATAGAATATTCAATATGGCTGTTTTTGACATGGATACCCCGCCATCCCATAGCACCCGATGCCTCAGTGCGTGAGCGTGGTGGGTGGATGTCGTATTCAAGGGAAATTATATTTCTAGAAAAATAAGTCCGCCGATAGAGGGGATCCACAATATGTCCGCGGGTTGTGATGGTTTCGATCCATCTGCATGCGTAGCATGGCCACTATAGAAACGGGAGAAACGGAAGACAAAATTACAGATTGTAGAAAGATTTCTACGGCGCGATGTCATAATTCAAGAAAAGAATGACTTTTTGTTAAGGCGGTACCCCGACCAAAACCTTGTCATAGTGCGTTATTCAGAGCCTATTAACTCATTCACTATGGGTAATAAACTAAATCTAAAAGCACATTATTAATGTTCGATATCCTATCATCACATTGCACGATCTTATTTGTTTTTATGTGTTATAAATACATCTAAAATCTCCTTGTAAAAAAGTGACTAAAATTATGGATTGCATGCATCTGTTGCTAAAGGTGACGTTCTATTCATTTGAGGATTACACTAATGGATAGATAATTTAAAAATCTAAATAATACACGTTTTATTTTATTTTAAATCTTCACTTGTCTTTTTTTATGCAAATAATTTCATTATTTTTGTGAATTTTGTTGTGAGCGAGACAGAGCGATACTCAGCGACGGGACAGAGAAGGACCGAACGCTCAAGGTCGTTTAGTAGCGCTTTAAGAAATTGATTTGTCTTCGTTTCGTAAAGTACCTACAGATAAAGTGGTCATGCTATGTATGCTGGGCGGTTGTATGGCTTCAATTTTATAATAAAACGGACGGTAAATCAAGTTTCATCTTTCATAGATAATGTCTTTACCTAAGTATTTGAAGCAGTACCCTAATTACGTAACACTCTATCCATCACAATCTGAATCATTTTGAAGCCTATTGCTAATCCATTGCTTCATATGTTCGAAAAATTTGTCTGCTCAACAACGTTAATAACGCAATGAATGTTGTTGAGCTGTCAAAATGACACCCATTCCTACCTTTAGCGTTTTACGTAATAACCCCGCGGGCCTCAGTCATAGCGTCCAACATTTCAATACTTTGTAAGACGGAATTTATCTTGTAATGTATAAAGTAGGTACTGTAGTAAGCCTGCATGCAGGATATTAGATAAGTAGGTAACATTCAAAACACTTTTATTTAATAAGGTAATACTTTTAGTAAGGTAATACTTACTATTATTTAAGTAAGTGAATTTTATAAGAATGTAAGTAGGATATATTTGAAGGTCTGTACTTTCAATAATTTTGAAATGTTGATCATCATAAAACAGTGATATTGGTAGATAGAGGGAGAACTTTTGATTTAAATGCTATCAAAAAATCGGTCAAGAGCGTGTCGGACCACGCACAGTAAAGCAGTAGCGAAGGGATAATTTTTGTAAGAGGTAAGCCAGAGTACCTACATATCTTTAATGTTATATTAATGTTAGATATAATGTTAGATTATATTTTAAGCCTATAGAATACTGACTGTGCCATTTTTCTAAGGGAAGCCGGTAGGAATCGAGTTGTATGGAACCTTCGCCACTGCAGTGCCTTCACTGCAGTTCCGTAGTTTTGATGAATTTATCCGAAGAAAAAAATTAACGTTGTACTTGAAAAAATGTCTCCCATAGGTACATCGATAATTAGGTTGGGGAAAAAGTCTTTTCGCATTATAGTATGTATGAACTTGTAATAAAATCTCTTTGGCTATACTATTTGTATCTGGCTGGTTTTGGTACCATTGAAAGTTTAAATTTTAAAGAACATAATTCCAAATTCAAATTAGGAAAATGTGTGATTTTCATTTGTTTTTCGTACTGTCAAGATTAGTGAATCTAATGAAGAAATTCGATACATTTTAAAATTTTACTACATAAAAGGTAAAAATGCAACGCAAGCCGCGAAAACAAATTGCGATGTTTATGGACCTAGTGCAGTGTCTGTGAGAGTAGCACAAATTTGGTTTAAGCGTTTTCAATCCGGAAATTTTCATGTCAAAGATGCACGTCGCTCTGGTCGCCCTATTACGGTTACAAGGGATGCCATTTTTTTAAAAGTGGAGCAAGATCGGTATATCAGTAGTTACGATGTAGCTGAAGAACTGGGAATTGACCACAAAACAGTTTTGGCACATTGAAATGGCCGTATTTTTTTTATTGCGTTGACATAGAAGCTTGGTTTAGAGCTCCAAGGGACCGTAAACCTGCGTATTTGATATGAATTTCATTTTGATACTTCCACACGTTCCTGAGAAAAAGGGTCTTGACAGACAGACCGTTGAACGGACAACGAGATGATCCTATAAGGGTCCCTTTCTTTTTGAGGTACGGAACCCTAAAAAACTATACTTAACTAGCAATATCACTTTTATGAATGAGCATTTTGTCAGTGAATTGTTGATTTTGTAATCTACTTTTTTATTCAATACACATACGCCATATATAATATAAATAAGATTATTATAAATAATATAAATAAGATTAGAACATTAATTTAACCAAACAACCTTGTTTTCGTTCTGTATAATGCCATTTTGAATAAAGTATAATAGTACTGTCTACATTTTGTTTCATTGTGTGGTGACACTACTCTATCTGTTTTCATAGGATTACTAAAATAATATTATCTCTGGTAAGAGGTAATCAATACTCAATACTCAATTTTGGTTTTCCATTATTTAGTAGAAACTTTTTACTAAAAGTTAAGTAAGTACACTACATTTTCTGATATTCCTTTCGTCAAGCAGGTAGCACCTACACACACGTCAGTGAAGGTGAGGATTGAGGACCAGCTTTAATAATCTCTATCTTCAAATTGCGTCGATATTTCTGATCCATTTCTTTTTTACAAAACGTGTTAAGACTTTTACTAAAACTTCTTGTCAAAATAGAACGTTTTTGTCTATTTAATTCGGTAATATTTACAAAAATATGTATCTTAGTTATGTGGACTGAGGGACCACACTTTGTGGTCTATTATTTAGTAAATATCTTTACAAATTCTTTACTAAATGTCCGTACTGGCTATATTTTTAAGATACTTTTCTAGAACTGGCTGATGGCCTGTGAGAACTGAGGGACCACACTCTAAGGGCTGTAGTTTTTAATACATTAATTGTTGACAAATTCCCAGGTTCGTTCTACAATTGTTTTTACAAATTACAAGGATTTTTTTTTTTGCGAATTCCTAGTGAGGTTCCTCGGTTCACACGCACATTTTCATTTTAACACATAATTTTAAAATACGGTTTTTTGTTTAGACTCTCGCAGTAGCCGCGGGCAGGACCTACAGATTTGACCTAAATCTTGAGGTTTAGGTCAAATCTGTAGGTCCTACCCGCGGCTTCGTCCGCGTGGTATAGCCGCTCAGCCGTTAAAGCATGAAAAGGTAACAGACTGACAGAAATAAATGTTTATTTTTATTTGATTATAAATGGTGCCGATTCTCTTGTACACCGAACTAAACTAACTGAACTATCACTAAAATTAAAAATTATTTTGACGCAACTAAAATTTAATTTGACAATCGCGAATCCACGGTGGCTTGTTTGCCCTACCCCGTGATTTTTTTTGAGCCGGAGGCGCGCATTGGGGGTAGCCTCGACGTATTTTGTTTTTTTTTTCAATTTTTGTTTGGTAAATATGATAAATGATTACCTACATGTAGAGTATTGGGGGTTTAAGGGTTTCATAAAGGGGGTCGAAATTTTCATTATTTTTGCGATGGGACACACCGTTTTCGAGATGTAAGCAAAATAAAATAAAAAAGATACAGTAGGTACTGTTTTTTCCCCCGGAAGTCGAGGTGTTGTGGTGAATTTGAGTTCATGACAACTAATTTTATTCCACACCTTTTTAATCGCGATTAAAAATAGCCAGATTTAACTAAATAACCAAAATTTTAGGTGAAAAACGTCAAATTCAGAATAGCAAATTTGCCATTTTCACTAAACTAATAACTCAGTGCCATCTTAGTGCTGTCAAACTAAAATATAGTTAAGTTGTGTCACTTTACTCTATTTCGGAATGAGAAATCGTCGTTTGACAGGAATAAACAAAATTTTTATGATTTTTAGTCTAGTTTAGAGAATTTTGTAACAAGAGAATCGGCACCAGTGTCTAACTTAAAAATAATTATAATTCATTTTAATATTATAATCATTAATTTGAAATACTATACCGCCGCCATTGACCACAATATTACTTAAATATTAGCTACGATATTTTGGTTATTTTATAATTTCAAATTGTAATAACTTTTAAGCGGGTGGACCGATTTAAATGAAATAAATTAATTTTAATATTATAATATTTCGAAAGTAACTCTCGTCTGGCTGTCTGTCTGTCTCTATATTTGTTACCTTTTCACGCCTAATCCACTGAACGGAGTTCGATAAAATTTGGCAAGGAGATTGATGGTATCCTGAGGAAGAACATAGGCTACTTTTTGCCCCTAAAAGGGGGTGATATTTGGGAAGATAGTTAGTATGGGAAGCTTCCGACATTTCTTAAGTTAGGGATATGAAATTGTAAAATCATCCCCCAAGGTTAACCCCCTGGGGGGATGATTTTAAAATTCACATTATTATTGATATTTATGTGTACCTCTTTTTAAGAGATAAGAGAGAGGAAATATAGTCAGAACCCGTATCTTCAGCTATTATTTATTTTAGTAATAGCTTCTGCTTGCGGAATGCATGCGCAAGTGACGGCTTGGAGACTGGTATTTTTACTCCTTGTAGGTACGTAGTGTAGCGAAATAAACATGAAAATTCACCACTTTAACTCGTTTTTTAGTATGTATTAAAAAAAATACACTTGCTGAACATGTAATTCGTAAAAATTAAAAGAGATCGCGAGAACTTAAGGAACATCGGATGGTTGGTGTACGAGTATGTTACGTATTTGGTTTCCGAACAAGGGAATCGATTGCAATCGGTTTGGTTCGTGACTACTAAATTACGTTAACAGTCAAAAAAAAAAAAAATTATGTATATAAACATGAATCCCTATTTCCCTTGGTCAAACCATCACGCGTGAACGGCTGGACCGATTTCACATTTATTTTTAGTTTTGTTCTTTCTTGTCAGGAGAAGGATCTTATGAAATAAAAAATAAGGAAGTTGAACGGAACGTTACAAAATTTTAGAAAACATAACGCCAATATGAATTTTACATAACTGTCAGTTGTTTGAAATAAATGTCAGCGATTGACAGAATGCGCGCTGCAAATATCGTTTAACACAGATGGATCGGTTGATAAATGAGTCGATAGTTTTAGTTTTAGTCAATAGTCAAAACTAATACTAAACGACATATGACATTAATAGTTAAGACAGGACAACGTCTGTCGGGTCAGCTTGTTATATCATAAAGATGAACCTAAGTTATCCCGATAGAAAAATACCTCGTAAAAAAATCAACTAGTTTCAAAATGTTAAACCTAGAGGGTCTGATACTACTATAATAGTTAAGCGTAATGGTTTAAAGAAATAAGTCGATCCTGGTAGATTGGAGCCTCAAAGCGTAGGACGCTTAGTTGATCTTGACGAACCGCATCCTCAAAGCGTAGCACGTCGCGATGGAATCGCTGGCGACTCGACGTTCATGCGTCGCGGGCCGGAACGGCCTAGCTAGTCTCGAACTTTTCCAGGATTCTATGCGACTGGTGGTAGCGACGCAAGAGCTCGCAAGCCCGGTGAATAGGCCGGTAAGTGGCAAAAGGGCCGGAAGCAGCCCTTTTTAACTGTTTCTACACCAAATTCGACGAATGTCGTACACCAAACAGAACTTATTAGGAAAAATATTATTAATAACCTTTAACTGGTCCTATTTAGAATACTGGATCAAAAATTTATGGAGATCGACTAGATTCAAATCATGTTTTTCAGCAACTTAGGTACTTTTTTTTCCAATAATCATAATTATGAGCACAAAGGAGTGCCTTGTTTATGTCAGAAATATCTTTACATATTATAACAAAGTCGCTTTTTTTCTGTAGGTACGCTTGGATCTTTTAAACTGCGCAACGGATTTTAATGCGGTTTTCATCAATAGACAGAGGAAAGAGGAAGGTTTATATGTACAATACATGCATATTATTATACCTAGTAAAGAAAAGCCGAGAATTTCAAAGATTTGTAATGTGATGTCGTAAAAAACATATTTTTGTGCGCTTACATTGCAAGCGCTGGCTAAACCTTACGAAATATATTAAAATAATGTACTACGGAATTGTATATCTTAAAAAGATCTACAAAAAAGTCAAAGATGGTATATGTCTATCTCCTAAAGATAAACCAAAGTAACTATTTTTATCTTCTAAATATTACACAAAAAAAAAAAAATGGGTTATATACGAAGCTATTTTAAACAATACGGTATTATTCCTTATCGAATTAAATACGTTAGATACACTGTGCATTTAATGTAGATCAAAATTGCCCTTTAGAAATTAATATCTTAGAAGATCTCAGAGATTTAAATTCCGGGGGCAGCGCGGTCGTCAGGCCGTACGTCCGTCCCGGGTGGCAGCGGCCGGCGACGGAGGTGCGCGTGCACATAAATCAATCCAATATGTTACATAATTATTATTAATCACTCCACACTAACACCACATTAGTATCTACATTGTACCCATTGGAGGCCGGGGCGGGTCGCTAGTTAAGAATAAAAACATGATGATCCGTCATAGAAACTAGAAAAAAATAGGTTGTACTTAACCGCAGAGGTCGCGCTGCGGAAGTTACTGCGTACGGCTGGACAGTCGGTCCTGCTACATACTACACACTTATGACTGGCTAGTATTTTTACAATGGACATGAGCAGGCTATTCTCGTAGACTTATTAGGCACATAATTTAATTAGAGAAAAAAATCAACTAACTTTATTAAGTTCTTGAATTCTCTTACTGACAACGCACAGCCTAACTTTGGGTCCAGAAGTCTGAAACTTTGCTCAAGAGCTCCTTATATTACAAAAGTGAGCGCGAAGGAAGTATTTTCAAAAAGTTATCCCCTAAAGGGGTTAAATAGGGAAGGAAAGTTTGGGAAATCCTATCGGGCACACGAATTGTAGCTACTGAAATAACTAATTGATCTCCTAAACAAGGAGCGGGGTAATTGCGTAACACACTAACAGTAGGATTAGCTTTCATTTTGACAGTTCAACAACATTCATTGCGTTATAAAAGTTGTCGAGCAGAAAAGTTTACCGAACATATGAAGCAATGGATTAGCATTAGGCTTCGAAATATTTCAGATTGTGATCGATAGTGTGTTACGCAATAAGGGTGTAGGCCCATGACTATCCTTTTTTTACCCGACTGCGCGACAGCAAATACAAACTTTAGTGAGTAGTACCTAGTAAGTTGGTAAGTATGACGTTGAGAATTTTATTGTATTAAAGTTGATGTCATTAAACGCTAGCTTCGTCTGGCATTGCTACGCTAAATATATCATTTGCAGAGCAGTACAGGGGGCTTAGACAAAGTAACATTCGATTAGCGATGACGCTAGTAGAAAAGCTAAAAAATGTATGGGGTTGACATAAGCTATCGAAATGTCACGTGATCATAGGTCAACGAATAGAAATTAGCTAGACAATATTAACATCATTCGATTCTATGAAACGAATCGACATCGTCGAACGATTACGATTATTACTTCCATAGAGATGCGTAGTCAAGTGGCACTTTTTGACAAGCGTTATCGCTAGTTTTCGATTCTTATGATGGAATCATTAGAGAAAGCGATAGCGATTGTAGAAATAGAATCGCTCCGAAGCGAATGCCATTTGTCTAGGCCCTCAGATTCAGTAATAGGCATCGGTATACAAATTAAATAAAAACAATAGGTAGGCAAATAATAAACCCGTGAGTTTTTATTTATAAGTGTCATTCCCTTTTTTAACCATGAACTAAATGCCTAGGTTCTGGCTAACCAAGTCATCTGTCAAATGAGTGGTGGTACTACTAGCAGACTGGCCGACGGCAGGTCGGTCTTGCACATGGATAGTTTAGTATAATTATGTCTAACTAGACTACTATTATTTAACTTCTTCCATCTCTATTATTATTTTGCAGGTAGATGACAAACACCGTAGTAACACGTCGTATTCTGTCTGCAAATATTTTAACTGGCTGTTACGGTTAATATGTCAAACAGGCGCGACACAAAGGCACCGCCTAGCCTGTTGCGCAACGATCGGTGCCTTTGCGTCGCGTGTCGCGCCTATTTGAAGGAGCCATAACAGTCCTGTGACACACACAATTGGCTTAGGGCCAAAACATACACACGATATAGCTGCAACGTCGCATCGTGTAACGTTGCTATACGTCGACATGTTTAGATACTTTTTTTATTGATAACTATCTACCATTTTCGTTTACCGTTTACACCTAAAACAAGTTGTAAAGACTAGTTATCAATAAAAAATTGTATCTAATAAGCTCCGGTTGACATCGTTTGGTGACGAAAACGGAAAACAGGCAAGATGGTTTTGTAAGCTTGTGGATTTACGATTAGGTATACCTACTAGTGAGCCTTGGATTGCTATTTACTAGCGTAATGGCATTATATTTTAACCGTTAGTTTAGTTCAGAAATCTTTATCTTTCTCTTTCTTTCAAAATCTTAATTATTTAAATCAGAGTTAAGAAATTGTTGAATTAATTATTCGCATGTGCAAGTTTGCAATGCATAAACATTGCGGTTATACACCTAGCTGAGCAATTAAATAGATTTCGCACCTAGACGACATAATTAGTAAATAAATTATAAAAAACAATTCCCAAGCCGTGTGTGATCTTTATAAATCTCTAGGCTGTATACCTACAACTGATGATCATTAATTTCTCAGTTTAAATGAAATCGCAGTTAGCACACAGATCAGATTCATTTTTGTCAGGTTACGTCCCCGGACCGTACAATACTACAAAACGCAAAACTTTATGAGCTCTCGGAAGTTGCACGCGAGTGGCTGCACAGTATGCATAATATAGGCTTCCGAGGGAACTTTCTCTCTCTCACTGAACTGAACCATGCGCGGTTTCGTCCTCGGGCCTACGTTCAGAAGCTCATAAAGTTTTGCGCGAATCGTATCACCTTGTTTTGACGCGTAGTTTTATTTTACTTACCTAATTTGCCAGGTATGACATCAAATACTTCGTTTCTGTCGTGTATGAACGACGGATTCGGGTATATTTCCTGTAAACAAAAAGAAGTCGTATTAATATCAAAAGCCTGCGGTATCAAGGACCTACTATTTAATCGCTGACGCTTCGGTGACGTCTCTAGCTTACAGTGGGCCGTCGAGAGAATGCGTTCCTGAGTTCCTGACAGCTGTCAGTGTGACAAGTCTATTAAAGCTAATAAAGACTATCCCCCTCAGTGATTTTATTGTGTCGGCACATGAGTTAGTAGAATTTCCCCTTATAAATATGTTTTTTTCTCCAAATAATGAATTTGGTTATGAGACTGACTTATTGTTTCGTCTGTTTCGAAACTAAATAATTAAAAGCAGCTAAGTAGGTATCTAATACGTAGAAACTGCAGATAAAATAAAAAAATGGAGCATAACTAAGTACCTATACCGTCTTCAAGTGAATACATTGTGGTTTTGACATACTAAATGAAGAGACTTATTTAGATAGATGAAGTTTGGCAAAAACCGGGTTTGACTCATTGTTATTCTTTCAAAAATTTGATCCATAACTTACCTTTCCTAAGTGAGGATTGTAAAACTACCCTAACTACATAAACTGGCAACCCCATAATAGTGACTTGACTACACTGACATCTTGCGGCACGTGCTTGAACTGGCTCGTCGGTAAATGTTTAGAAGCTGTTTAACAAAATAAAAGAAATACAAAAAGAAAGATACGAAATGGAAAAAAGAACTAACTGCCCTGTTTATTTGCCTATGCACTAAAAAAAACATTAAAAAAAAAAACATCCGACTCCCAAAAAAAACACTACAAAGTGAAAAATAACTTTAATTTCGGAATTCGGTGTCTTTGGATCTGTATTTTAGTTTTTTGCCACCGACTTCCGAAATTAAAGTAATTTTTCACTTTGTAGTGTTTTTTTGGAAGTCGGTTGGTTTTTTGTTAAAAAGTTTTTATTTTTCTCTTTTTTGTGGGTTAGATAATAAAATTTATCTACTTAAGTTACAATAGCCTAATGTCAACTGCTCATCACCTTTTACAAAATATTTCTTTTCCCGATGCAAGGAATTGAGAAGTTTATTGTTGAGGAGTTCTCTTGGTAAAAACCAGAAGAACTGGAGCTGATGGTGAAGACACCATTAGCTCCATTTCACCATATGCATTGTGATAAGCATAAATTGCTTAGCAACCAATGAAAGAGCATTGCTAGAGATGACGCGATTACGCAACTTAAATTCAGTCTCAAATTGACGCATCAGCATGACAAGTAGGTAGTGGTTGTCCTATGTAAAACTTCAATCTTAATTAGGTATTATTTTTGTACGAGCTGAATTTTTTGGCATATTGAACCGTATGAATTAAGCCCAACAAAAGGTAACTGCTGTAAATCGTTGAGGAATTCCCTCGCCTGTCTATGGTCTCCATCATCAGACCTGTAATGGCACTTATAACCCATATGGATGCAAAGTTCTCATCAATATAAATGAAATAAGTCCAAACACAAGGTAGCTACTGTAAACCGTTGAGGAGTTCCCCTAACTATCGTTCGTCTTTATCATCAGACCCCTAATGACAGTCACAACCCATCTAGGTGTAAAGTTCTCATCAACACAAATTAATCAAGCCCAAACACAAGGTAACTGCTGTAAATCGTTGAGGAATTCCCTCGACTGTATTTCGGCTCCATCATCAGATCGACTGCAGACCTTCATTAAATTGTAGTGCTTTAAAATACTTAATGAAAAAATTTACAAACGCACTAGTCGCCCCTACGATTTTCGAAGGTACCCCTCGATTTCTCTGGTATGCCATCATCAGATCCTGGTTTCGTTATCATGGGGGCACCGTTAGGATATCTCCTTTCCAACAATAAAATAATCATACAAATCGGTTTACCCAGAAAAAAGTTCTGAGCCAACACACATAAAAAAAAAACAGTCGAATTGAGAACCTCCTCCTTTTTTTGAAGTCGGTTAATAAAAAAGAACAAGGTCGGTACATAAAACATATCTAATTGCTGTAAGGGACCTCTTGGCTTTTACAGGTAAAAGTACCTGTATTGTAGTAGTTATGGTCGAAATAGTAGGAAATGCTTGTGATGATGATAATGATTTCAGACCATGTCTCTGCAAATACAAGGTCTTTCATATTTTATTTTGCCTAAGAATATGCAATAAAGTGAAAATCACAAAAAAAAAAGTGTTACGGTTCCTATTAAATATATACATATATATATACTTCACCGTCGATATAACTCCATAATTAAACCGGCTAATACTAAAACGCCGCGTCCTAACCAAAAGCGATCGTCACGCGAGTAGGTACTTTTAGTTAGGACGCGGGGTTAGTCATGCCCCAGTTTTGATTGGTATTACCTGAACACAGGCAGGTAATCATAGTGACACCGCGTTCCATCCAAACCTGTGTCTGGGGCGATTACTCCACACCATACATCCAAAGCTAAGCATGATTTCGATTTGTCTCTTCGCTATCGATGCCCGTCCAATAGGTAGCATTATCAGGCTGTACCTAATCAATGTGCTAACTGGCACACTGTGTTAAAACAAAAGCCCAAAAACTGGACGGGGAGTCCTACCACGCAAGCCCAGTGCGGTTTGGTGGATTTCACAGCCATGGCTTCGAAGTTTTGTTTCTAGCTAGTACGTAGGTAAGTATATCTATACCGGTTTCCTCGAAATGTTTTCTTTCATCGTTTTGAGAGCAGAGGCTCGTTCAAACAGGCGCGACATAGAGGCGCCGCCGCCTGTCTCGCGACGAGCGGTGCCTTTGTGTCACGTGCGATTCGCGTCGCGTGTCGCGCCTCTTTGAAGGAACCTTTAGTGATGAAACAAAATTGCTCAAAGTATAGGTATAAGTGCATCCTGCCTGGGTTCGAACCCACGATCGACATCTCGTAAGTTGCGGTCGTTACCACTGGGCCACTGGACCACCACTGGTCATGTTTTGCTAAAAGATACAAAAAACAATAGTAATGGACTTTCCACGTCAGTAGGTATTGAGCTTAGCACACGCAAAACCTGTTAATAAAAAAAAATGTGTCACAAAAGGAATGTAACTATGAAAAGTAAGAGGTGTATTGCGATGTGGTGGGTAGCAGCCGACCTTGCCACCCACCTGCAGACCAGGTACCTACTCATCTTGGCAGTTCATTGATACCTCGCTAGTATTGGGCGGATTACAAAATTAACAATGTTCCTTAGGAGGAGCGAGTGGCAAAACTACACGTCATTTCGTCTTCTTTCATAAATGGTATTTTTTTTATTGTTGCTCTGTGATTTGTAGTCACTTTTTTATTCTTGCGCTAGGACACAGGTATTCTCTCAGTGGTAGGGCACTGAGAGAATACCTGTGTCTCAGCAGGGGGAACGGTATGTGCAGATTATTTAATACATGCCTGAATAAGTACTTAAGAGGCTTACAAGAGCTAAAGCGCGGTCACTGTCGGATTGCATAGAAAAGAAAGAGACGCGCGATGACACAACGCTGGTAATTTATTGCAAAATTTGGAGCAATTATGGATTTACAAAAAATCTACCATTGGACTAAAAAATGAAAACACTATTACGTTAGTATGTTACTTGTAGAATAATCTGACAAAAAATCTGAATGTTTGCATGTATATTAGTATGGCTTTTAATCGTTAAAATATTTTTTTAGAGGTATCTTCGTGATTTTTTTCTATCATAGCAAGTTAATTGTATTATGTTTTCAACACACTACCTAACTAACATATATCCAGAAGAATATCATATTTTTTTCTGATTTTGGTTACTGCAGTGGATCATATATTTTTAGGCATTATACATTTGCGTTTAGGTCATGTAGTCCCCTTAAGTAATTGATTGTCTGACGGGTAGCACAAACCATTGATGATAAGCCATCTCCTCAAGGGTGTAAACGTACCAAGATATTTTCTTGATATTTCACGCCTGTCTTGGTCAAACGGGGTAAAACGAGCCTGCTTTTGGTCATTTATAAGTTATAAATACTAATAATACCAAAATAAGTTAAAGAAGCAAGATGTATTGCCAGTAGGAAACCTAGGTTAAGTTATAGTCCCTTTTTATTATAATAAAGAGTATTTATTACGAGGGCTAGGTGGAAAGCCGAAGCTCAAAATCGTACCTAAACGTTGTTATGCTAAACACGAGAGTAAAACGGAAAACTCATAAGTATAGAGATTCTGAAATGGCAATTTTTGGAGGAGGTTCTCAATTCGTCTGTTTTTTTTTTTGTGTTTATGTACGTTAGCTCTGAACATTTTTTTCTAGGTGAACCGATTTGGATGATTCTTTTTTATTTGATAGGTGGTGCTTCACATGTGGTCCCATTTAAATTTGATCAAGGTCTGACCACAGTAGTTTTTGAGTTATCCTTAATACTGCATATTTTTTCCACTTAGTTTCTATGGATGATGTGTTAATAATTTCCTGTCACTGTTATTTACACACCACGTAGTGGTATACGAATTTGTGTGGAGTAGGTACCGCAACTAAAAAGTGAAAAATAAAAACGTTTTTTACAAAAAAACAACCGACCTCCAAAAAAAAACCACAAAAAAACGTGAATAATAACTTTAATCTCGGAAGTCGGTGCAAAAACGAAAATACAAAACCAAAGACACCGACTTCCGAAATTAAAGTTATTTTTCACGTCTTCTAATATATTTTTTTTGAAGTAAAAAAGTTTTTATTTATAACTAAAGTTTATTGTTAATTCGTCCGTTATGAAAATAAGACGAAACAGTAGACGCAAGAACAGTAAATTATTTGGGCGTTGTAGGGAAAGGCGACGATGGCCCGAGAGGTAAGACATTGGGTAAGTATGACCACGAAGCTTCGAGTTCAAACCTCACCGGAGCTGTGAAAACTACGACTATTATTCAAGTAAAATGGTTTAGAAAATATTATAAAAGAAAATGTTGTAGAGTTGACAGAACTAAAAACGTTGATAAGTAAGTAAAAAAATAAACGACGCATTGTCGATGCTTCAGCCGAATATGGACCCCTATTGCAGATACGTCTTTAGGTTCTCTGACGATCAGGGAGATCAGGGTTCGATTCCCTGACGGGGAGAACTTTCCACTTTCTCGGGAACAAAAGAAAAACTCATTATGCTGCAATGTTTTCTTTTCTCTAATTACTCACATTGGAGTAAGAGATAACCATTTATTTTTTCTTAATGTTAGTAGAATAACAACAAATTAATGTAAAGATGTACCTACAGTTATTGAACATTTTCTACAATTTTTTTTTTTGAACTTTGGATTATTATTATAGAACATTAAAATCATGATTAATTTTTGTAGCAATTAATGATATCACTTACAATAATCTAGGCTTAAAAGCTAGACAGCCTGCCATTTCTATTTAACTTTAAAACCTTTAAAATAGGGTTAAGTGTTCAATTTAAAACGTGCTTCCTGGCAACAAGGTACAATTTTGAGTGAACCCCTGCCGCTGCACAATCTAGCGTGCAACAGTGAAACTTGTTGGGATTGTAGCTGACTATGAGTTTTGCGATGTCCCGAGGTCCCGCTGGGGGCTCTGCACTCGCGAAATCATGGAAAAATTTGAATATCAGCCAAAATATTAGCAAATTAAATTGAGAATTTTATCTATAAAAATGCGTTAGGCTCCCACCGTGCCTATGTAAGTTATAAATGCTCGAATAAAAGTCGCTAATGCAGTGAAATTCGACATTTTGTGTTGTAGGTACACGAAACATGTAAAGCCCTGTTTCAACTTTGCCATCACTATCCTCGGTAGTATAGTGGTTAGTATCCCCGCCTGTCACGCGGGAGACCAGGGTTCGATCCCCTGCCGGGGAGGCATTTTTTTTGGGAAAAATAAGAAAGATTTGGGAAAAACATAAGCAATAAAAAACATTTGAAGACACTTAGGTTATGCAGGATTAAAACATTTTTGAAAAACTGCACTTACGTATTAAAATCAATTTTCCAGTATTCAAAACACTTTTTCAGTTAACTTTTGTTGTGCCTACTGTCGAACTAACAACTTAATCAATCCTAATTACTTACAGTCTGTGTTCTATTGGTCATAATAATTTTGTGAACTGAACTTCTGCTTTATTATATAACGCCGCACCACAAATCAAATCAAATCAAAATACTTTATTTCACATAAACCAACATGGGCACTTATGAAACGTCAGAAGCTACGTGCACGGTTCCAATTGGTTGTTTCCTTTGGAGAAGACCCGGCAAGAAACTCCACGGTTACTCTTTTAAAAATAAGGGGCTTTTACAATTTTTCAAATTACAGTGTTGATAGATATGGGAGGACAGTGTAGGCCTGTCAACAAGTAACGGGTACTCAACAAAATATAAAAGGTCTACAAATCTACAGTCCTAGGGATACTATATTATATTGTATTAGCGAATAACTCCGGCTTTCGTCCTCTACTCTCTGGTTGGTTTAGTAGGTACAGCTTTGAGTTTTTTTTTCTATCTCTTGGTCAATACACTAATTAACTGTAAAGTATTACTAAATATAGAAAAGCAAGTTTCCTAAAAGCGCTTTTAAGTGGACTGCGGGTTGATAACTTGATGACTAACAATACGGACTACAAGGACAGGCTGAGAATATGTACGTAGGCAACCTTATGAAAGTCGTAAGTACCTACTCCCGTAGTATATACTATCGTAAAGGCTCGTACACACTGGCGCGACGCGACAGCGCGTCACAAAGGCACCGCGTGTCACGCGACGAGCGGCGCCTTTGTGTTGAGCTGTCGCGTCGCGCCTGTTTGTGGGAGCCTTAAGTCGGTATAGTGCAGTGCTCTTCATGGTCTGTAACCTTAAACCCAAAACCCTTGAAATTATAAGGGTTCCGTTTTTGGCATTTGGCTACAGAACCCCAAAAAACCCGGCCAAGTGCGTGTCGAATCTCGCACAATGAAGGGTTCCGTAGTTTGAATGTATTTATCCCAAGAACAAACGTAACATTTTAGTTGAAAAACATGTTCTCTCATACATCGATATACGTCACAGTCAATTCGGCGTCTGCAAATGTAAATTTGTAACCGCGTTTTTTATTATTATTATTTACCTTTTTTGGACTTTTTCCGTTACCTGTGCTGTGAGACCTCGCTTCTTGCCAAATTTCATGATTCTATGTCAACGGGAGGGAAGTACCCTGTAGCTTTTAATTTACTTGCGAGTGAGTAAAATATGCGACATTCATGTCCATATTTTTTATTACATGGACTTAGTCGCTTGATTTTTTTAGAGCTCCAAGGAACCGTATCGGAACGAAGTTCGTTATCGCGCGTTGCGAAAGGGGGCTACACGGAAAAAATTAAGACCAAAAGTTGTAACGACACTTTTTGCTATAGTTGTAAGCCGTGCGGCGTGCGCGTGTTTCTCTGTCTGTCTCTCTCTCTCTCACGCATAGAAAGCAAGCCAGTTCGTTTTTTTTATTTTATTTAATTTTTTTAATTAAATGGAATTTCGTTCCATCCGGGTGTCCCTTGACACCTCTCAAGTCTTTTATATTAATTCCAATTTGATACTTCCATGCGTTCCTGAGAAAAAGGGTCTTGGCAGACTGGCTGACAGACAGACGGACGGACAATAAAGTGATCCTATAAGGTTTCCATTTTGCCTTTTTGAGGTACGGAACCCTAAAAATTATTAGTAGGTATTCAAGACCTTTTCAATATCAAGTGCGAATGGTTCACACCACGATCCGTTAGTTATTGGGCTTTTGCAACTAGTAGGCGTAGTATTCAAGGCATTTTATGAGCTTGCCTAAAGCACGACGCTTATCATAATCAGCTTACAATGTTCCCACTGCAGGGACACAGGCCTCCTCTCGGTGACAGGGACCGACACTTGACTAATTATAATTCTCACTTTTAGAAATAGACTTAACTTAAAAACAAGTAATATTATGACGAATTTTACATAATAAGTACCCACAAGCAAATATGACTAATTATTAATAATGATTAATTATAATGCTGGTGGAAACAAATGCGTGCTGATTCTGCCACAAGCGCTTGCTTTATTATCAAAACCCAGCGCAGCGTCCATGTTCAGACACAGATGATGTGACGTGTCTCATGGCACTGACTCCAATGACTGACTCACCCAGCTGGGTGACGTTATGGTAGCCGGCACTCTATTGATTTTGTTTTTGGTTCTAAACAGCGTTTGTTTTTGTAGGGTTATGTACCAAACCGTTGTTCCTCCCTCGAGGCCTCGGTGGGGCCTCGATCTTCGTGTAGGTCCTTTAACCCTAGATTACTAAACTATCGTAAATATTACGATTCCTAGAAAAACAAAGTTTGCGTCTTTCCCGCGTCCCCCACTTCACAGTACTTTCCTAATTAGTTCCTGACGGAACTAATGACTACATTGACTAATGACCACACTGACAGCACTTTACTCACTGACTAGTGTGACGTGCTGTAAGTGTGGTCAGGTTTCATCTGTGTATTGATTTATAGCATAGCAAGCAGTATCTGCCTTGTGCCCGTCCAAGTCAAGAAAAAATACAAACTTTTGCATGAAATACAAAAGAGCCAACATGAATAATTATGTAAGAAGGTACTATTTTCACATCAATATAATATCAATCAAGAATATTGCTAATCCATTGCTTCATATGTTGGAAAAAATTGTCTTCTCAACAACGTAAAAAACGCAATGAATGTCGTTGAGCTGTCAAAATTAAAGCCATTCCTACTGTTCGCAATTACCCTGCGGTTCTACAACGTACTGAGAGTGGTCTATCTATCATTATGCTAAGTTGTTAGCCTAAATAATTGATAATAATGTAGTAGGTAACGGTACTGCTCTAGTAAAACTGAAACCTAGAAAAGGCGGTTGTTACTCCCGTACTTACATATATAAAGTGCTGAACAGATTTGGATGAATATTGTATAGTTTTCTTTTTATCAGGAGAAATTAACTATTTCTGTAGAATTCGAGTGACGATGCGATCAACAACTAGTGTTTTATAATATCTTGCATTTCCCGACCGAAGTAAATATTTTGTAATAGTGCGTATTTTACCTATTCATGTTTACTTTTATAGTACAGACGGCTACACATCAAGCTATACATTTCCAGTTTTCGCTGATCTCGCATTGTATAGGATTTCCGTCCAGTGCGAGATCAGCGAAAACTGGAAATGTATAGCTTGATGTGTAGCCGTGTGTACCTACACAGAATAATTAAAATAAGTTTTACAATATTTTGGTAGTAGTTCTGTATTCTGTGTTAGTGGCAAGACACAATGCCTATTGTGTTATTTCAAAAAGGTTGACATTACGACAGTTTTTTTAACAATAAGAATTCATCAGGCTATGTTTTTATATTTTAAAAGGATTAGGTAAGATTAAAGTACTATTATTCTTTGTTTCTCTACGTAAATAAAATCGCGATGATACCCTTCTCAACTAAGTCTAGGGAACTAGCCAACTATATCAACCAGCGGCGGCTCCGGCCGGCAAATCTTTGCGAGGTCCCCTAGTTCTTTGCGTAAAGTTTGTGAATTGAAAGTAGGTATTTCTGATGATTGTTAAGAAATACAATTTGTAAATAAATAATGCTCCCCCGCCCCGATATGCAAAATACATTGAGAATGCAGGATGTAGGATGCAAGAGCGAGTGTAGCGAGCTCGAAAAATGTAGTACTGCGCTTTTGAGGCCTGAGGTTTTCTTTTGACCATTGATACAGAAATAAGAGACACTTTGGCAAGACCGGCCGAAGCGGACTCGAAAACTTTCGCACCCTGTGTCGGATAGGTTAAATTGACTTTTAAACATTTATACAGAATTAGAAGTTACCTCGTCGACCAAATATGCAGAAAAGTCTGCAAATGAAGGGAATGATGATGCGAGAGAGAGCGAAGCGATCTCGAAAACTTTTGCATTCGGTCTCGGATAAGTAAGCTCTTCTTTTGGCCACTTATACAGAAAAAGAAGTGTGTTTGCCAAGTTACGTAGAAAAGATTGAGAAACAAGAGATTGAAAGATGCAAGAGCGAGCGAAGCGAGCTCAAATATTTGACCACCCTGCTTTTATATTTTGTACACGTAGCGTTGCTTTGCGTACGTTTTGTATTTTGCAACTACAAACTGCCGTTTACTTACTGAACATATATTAGCCTTGTTTAGTATCTAATTAAAAAGTAGGTAGGTACTTCTCGAGATTTGGGATACTGAAAGCATAAAAATCTAACTAATGAGTTATGTTATTTTCAATTGAGAAATTAGCAACAGTTGAAAGCCGATTTTGTGTCATCGAATTCCTCAAATATCTATAACACATCGTTCAATAAGTCCCAAGACTAACTTGGAGATGGCGCATATATAAAAAAGTCTTTTGATTTTTGGAAAGTACCGGCCATTAAATGATATGCATAATTTTTTTTGGAAATCAAACCGTATTATATTGAATAAGACAAATTTAAATGACGCTACTGTTGTCATTCCGAAAAATGGAAAAAAATGAGTTTCATGTGTTGATAAAAAATTGATTTTTTAATGGGAATAAACACCGATCAAGCACAGCTGTGGCTTATAAAGTTTTATCCGGAATCTGCTCCATCTAAATGAACCGTTTGTCGGCGGTATGCCGATGTCAAACGCGGTCGTATGGAATCAAATGATGCTGAACGCTCTGGTCGTCCAAATGAAGCCGTGACTGAACAAAACATCAACCAAGTCTTGAAAATCGTAAAGGAAGATCGGAAGGTATAAGTGCGGGAGATAGCTAAGATAGTGAAGATTTCAACTGGTAGTGTTTTCACCAAAGACATGAAATTATTACGTTTTCACAAATTAACACAATTATATTCTATTTTACTTTTTTTTTTATTTTTATATTATATAATATATTGACATGCCACCTTATTATTGTAATTGCTTATCTATGTTAATTTTGTACGCCATATATTGGTAAAACATAGTGCACATATTTTAGACAATATACTACCTATGTATAACAAAATAAATTATTGATTGATTGAAAATTTGGTCATGAAAAAGCTTTTTTCCAAATGGGTGCCGTCTTTCCTAACAATTGCTCAAAAGCAACAACGTGTCAATGATTCAGAGCGCTATTTGGCACTGTTTATTGGAAAAAACAACAATCACAACAATGGATGAAACATGGAATCAACATTTCACTCCGGAATCCAATCGGCTGTTACTTAGCATAGTGGAGAGCGGCCGGTGAAAGCCGCCCGATGCGGCTAAGACACAAAAATCTACTGGCAAGGTTATGGCCTCTATATTTTGGGATGCGGATGGAAAACTCTTCATCGACTACCTTGAAAAGCGGAAAAATATAAGTAGCGAGTATTACATGGGATTATTGGAATGCTCAAAGTATGAAATCGCGGAAAAACAGCCTCAAAAAAGTGATAATTCTTCAGGACCATGCGCCGTGTTACAAGCCCATGACAATGATAGCCAAACTAAAGGAATTGGGCTGCGAATTACTTCCCCATCCACCTTATTATCCAGATCTAGCCACCTGTGATTGATGGCTGTTTGCTGACCTAAAAAATATGCTCCAGCACCTTAATTACGTACTCACTATCTATCACAATCTGAATCATTTTGAAGCCTATTGTTAAACCATTGCTTCATAAGTTCGAAAAATTTGTCTGCTCAGATAAGTAAATAACACAATGAATGTTGTTGAACTGTCAACATGAAACCCATTGCTACTGTTAGTGTGTTACGTAATTACCCCGCAGGGCAAGAAATTTGTCTCGAATGGTAAAGTAAGTGCAGCAACAGAGGTTTATTTTGAAGCCAAAGATAAATTGTTCTGAACACATGGAACAACAAAAGTTAGAAAAGCGTTGGGGGGATTGTATCGCAGTTGAAGGAGACTACGTTGATGAATATAAAATAATTTTATCAAAAAAACTTTTTTTTAGTCATTTTTTAGTTTTGAGTACGGCCGAATCGCTGCGATTGTGGTACACGCGTTAACGGTGGAAATACAGACTACTAATTGTATATTTTACGCAATAAAAACGATTAAAAACTTATATTTGTATTTTTTTATCATATTTTTATGTGAGCATTAACTAAGGTGAAAAATCCAGCAAAAATCGCGAAAAGACTTTATTAATGCAAATACTTCGTCGATCTACATATACAAAAACATTTTATATATTCAATCTAAATAGACATTGTTATCTAATTTCTATAGCGCAATATATATATATATTATTTAAATACCTTGATCCCTAGACACTTGATGTGTATTTATAGATAGATGTATTAAAGATGCATAATCCGCTTCGTCTATGAACGTGGCCATAGCTTGCCGAGCGATAACCCTGCTAAATCAAAAGGTCGAGTAGGTACCAGGGACCACTTTTAGTTTCTACGCACCACATCATTTAGCAGTATATCAAATCCTAACGGGTTCTTTAGAATCGCGTGCTTTCAACACAAGTTTTTTTATTGGTGACGTCATCGTTATTGTACTCTTTTGTATAACATTTAGGTAATACATGTCATGTATTATGTTTGCGATAGGTTTTGGGTATTGCGGCCTTGTGAGTTGTGACGTCACAAGCGATAGTCAATCGAATTTATTGTGATACCTACCCGATAGGTGAAGGTTTAATCCGATTTGATTTGTCCGACAGTAGCTTGGAGGTTAAAGTGAAATGGGTTACAGAGATTAGTTTGTTTATGGAAATTTTGTCCTATAATTCATGTTTTACTAACTTGTTTAAATTGAAGACTAACGCTTAAACAGTAACAGAGGTTTGGTCGACCGTTTTATCTTTGGAGTTTAGTAGTAGAGGATCCAGAAGTACCTGCCTGTTGTCTATATACCTATTCGTCAGTGCTTCAAGTTTATAGATCAATTTACGCAGACGAACTGTATGAATATTCCTGATATAGAAATCATTCGTCATTAATTTGTTTTCATCAGTTTTTAATTTTATTTGATATTGCTTTGAACGAAAGGTGTTATAGAATGTATTTATTTATTTATTTTATTATTTATGTACACACAGTAAAATAGATACAGATACGGCATATTAGTATTAAGTACAAAGGTACTGCTTATTTGTTAAGAAACTTCTTCCAGCAGACCTGCGAAAGGAGAAATAAAAAGAAATGTAGACAATAGTGTGTGAGAACAAGAAGAGAAGAATTTGATTGGTGACGTCTTAAACTAGAATATTAAATATACTTACATATAATACAAAAATAAATAACAATAACATATACTTAAATAAAAACATAATGCTAAAATAAATAAACGTATATATAAATATATAAATTCTCACAGTTAAATAGAAAGTAGAGAAATAGTTTTGTAGAAATTAAATACATAACATAATCATCATGCCTGTAATCCCGGAAGGGTTAGGCACAGGTGTACCTACAGCAGGTTCCTACACCTACATTTCGCCTGTTATGTTTAAGTCCCATGTAATAGGGGCACGCCTATTGCCGTTAACCGGGCACAAATTCAGACTCCAGCCTGCTACTGAGAAATTCCTAATGGAAAAACCCAATACCACTTTGCCCGACCTGGGAATCGAACCCAGGACCTCGTACTCAGCGGGCTTAGCGTGACGCTGTCTATCTCTTCGAATAATAGACACGGCTATTCCCATACAAAGTGACATTTCGTTTCTCAATTTTTGACATTGCACCGTAATAATCCTTCTAAAATCTGTCATTTTGTCTTCCGTTTCTGCCAATCGTTGTCTAGGTCCTTTTTAATGTAGACTATTTCAGAAGACAGTTGTCTAAGGTAGTGAAGACAATTTGATTTTTTAATCGCCATGCTAAAGACAGTAGAAAACTTTTTACTCGACGGCCACAAAGTATAAAAATGGAATGGACAAAAGGAATTTTTCATTTTTTGTAAGGAAAATGTGAAAAATTATTACCTACATGTTGAGTTTTAGGGGTTTAGGGGTTTCATAAAGGGGGTCGAAATTTTCATTATTTTGGCGATAGGTCACACCATTTTCGAGATCTATGCAACATAAAAGATAAACGTGAATAAATTACTGAATTTCGTAAAAAGTGCAGTTGTCTCCTTCTAATTTCCTGCCGTCGTGCTCTCTTCACCTTCACGAAACGTCATTTTTGTCTATTCTTCCGTCGACAAGACGGTGCTTGTGCTAAGCCTGCTGCAGTATAGAGCTTGCGACTTTGCGAGCACTAGACCAAGGAGGCGGGATATCATATAAATAATAATGCAATAAGTTTAAGTGACCAAAATAGTTTACCACTATTAATAACAATAATCCTTATCTTAAAATCGTGATCGATAAAACAAAAACAAAACTGATTGTCTAAACTCATACTTCAAGTAACTACGATACCTGAGGTCGTTGACTCAAAAAAATCATCATTTTTTTTTTGCATTTATGTTATCGATAACCATTAAACCATCAACTCTGCGGAGTTTCGCTAGCTAATTTATTTATTTATACAGGGTGTAAGGGACAATGGTGCCGATTCTCTTGTACACCGAACTAAACTAACTAAACTATCACTAAAATTCCTTACTTTTGGCTATGAGAATCTTACAGCTATTCTGCAATAAAATATCTCTAAATTTAAAAAACATTTTGACGCAACTAAAATACAGTACTGTTTTTGCCCCTGAAGTCGAGGTGTTGTGGTGAATCTTAGTGCATGACAACTAATTTTATTCCACACCTTTTTAATCGCGATTAAAAATAGCCAGATTTAGTTAAGACAACCAAATTTTTAGGTTAAAAATGTCAAATTCAGAATAGCAAAATAGCCATTTTCACTAAACTAATTAATCAGTACCGTCTTAGTGCTGTCAAACTAAAATATAGTTTCGTTGTGTCACTTTAGTCTATTTCAGAATGAGAAATCGTCTTTTGACAGGACTAAACAAAATTTTAGTGAGTTTTAGTCTAGTTAAGAGAATTTTGTGACAAGAGAATCGGCACCAATGACGCACATACTAATCGCCACTAATACCTGCCATGAATCAGAATATGACCTAGAGGAGCTGAAATATTTCATCGGCTATTTAAGTAAAAACAGCTTTTCCATAAATTTTAGCCCTGTATGTGGCAGTTCTAAACTAAAACCTAGCTATAGATCATCATAATCTATGGTTTAAAACAAATGGATGTAATGAACTGCATACCAAGTGCAATTTTTTTCACTTTTTAGCTTTAGTCATAAGTGGACTTAATGCCTTCCGCATTCTCTACCAATCAACTATAAAGTAATAAAGAGTCATGAGATTATCAAATTCAACACATACCTTCGAACGCTTCCACTCGAAATGAAAAGGGGGAGTCTGGTAGTAAAACACTGACGACTGATTAGCGGGGAAGTCAGGGTCTTCCCAGAGCTCCGCCTTTTCCAGACACGTCTGCTTGATGCGCTCGTAATCCGTCATCCTGGGGAAAAAGCAAATCTCATTCAGTGACGTCATACAAATGTACTTATAGTAACTTCATACTACCTACAGCTGATATATTCTGTGAAGTGAGCTGTTGCTGTGAGCATTGACAACTCATTTTAAACTCACTTCACCTAAATTTTGACGGTGAGATTTTTACAGAATAGAACGCTACGTGGTGCGAACAAAGAATGAATAAGACGTGCGTTAGGTAGACTATATGGACATTCACTGACAGTATTGGTGATGTCCTTAAAAAAGGTCTGGTGCGTTAGTGAGTAGTTTATGCAACCGGCACCGGCGCGGCGGACGCGGGCGGTGTAATATTAGGTCTTTACCTATGAAATTGCCGTTCTGCAGTACTGGCCATTTCAAATCAAAATAATTTTTGTTTGGCTAAGAATTCTAATTTCAAATTAATTTTATTTTAAAAACATGGTTTTTTTTTTCTAAAAGTAGTCATTTCTTTATTGATTAGTGTTACATTTTCATCGCATTTCAATCTTTTTCGTCATCATGGATACGTTAAAAATTCGAGTAATTATGGAATATGAGTACCGTCGTGGCAGCAACGCTGCACAAGCGGCACGCAACATCAACGACGTTTACGGAGCTAACACTACAAACCAACGCACCACCTGTTATTGGTTTGCTCGCTTCCGTTCTGGAAATTTCGACCTGAAAAATGAACCTCGCGGTCGTCCGAAGACTTTGGTCGACAATGACGAATTAAAGGCGATTGTGGAAGCTGATGATACACAATCTACGGCTGAATTAGCAGCAGCTTTCGACGTTAGCGTCAAAACAATATTGGTCCATTTGCGTCAAATTGGCAAGGTAAAAAAGCTTGACAAATGGGTTCCCCACGAACTCAATGATCGCCAGCGCGAAGTACGCGTCGAGACGTGCCTTGCACTGCTCAACAGACACACAAATGAAGGAATTTTGAACCGCATTGTTACCTGCGATGAAAAATGGATTCTGTTTGATAACCGTAAGCGCTCAGCAAGTTGGTTGGATCCTGGTTCAGCACCTAAACAATGCCCTAAACGAAAACTTACCCCTAGAAAAGTGATGGTCACTGTTTGGTGGTCTAGCGCCGGTGTGATTCATCACAGCTTCTTACCAAACGGGGTGAGCATTACTGCAGATGTGTACTGTGAAGAACTGAACACAATGATGGAGAAGCTGGCGCATCTCCAACCAGCATTGGTCAATCGCTCGTCTCCGCTGCTCCTGCACGACAACGCGCGACCTCATACTGCACAGCAGACGGTCTCCAAGTTGCAAGAACTGGGGTTGGAAGCTCTCCGTCATCCGCCCTACTCACCAGACCTTGCGCCTACAGACTACTACTTTTTCCAGAATTTGGATAACTTCTTGGCGGGAAAAAAATTTAATACCCGAGAGGCAGTACAAAATGCCTTTGAAGAATTTGTTGCCTCCCGTCCAGCTGATTTCTTTAAGAAGGGCATCAATAAACTGCCACTGCGATGGCAAAGATGCATTGATTGCATGGGTGATTACTTCGATTAATACAAATAAAAAATTCATGAAAAAAATTCGTTTAATTTTTTTCATACAAAACGGCAATTTCATAGGTAAAGACCTATTATGACCACATTTATGTAAGAACGTAGACAGAAATAGAGTAGAAGTAGGTATAACGGGTGTAAAAAGACGCTTAACGACGCTGAGAGTCACTTAAACACCCCGTCACTGTGTTTTTTTTTTATACTGTATCATACCTGGGAACTTTTTGGTTACGGAGATACTGAAGGTCGAGGATCCAACTTTTTTTAAAACTTTTTTAACTAGTTTTAAATGTTATAGTTATATATAACTTATCTTGAAATATATGCAACGGGACTAGAGTTGTGGGGGACAACTCTCGTCCGGTTGTATGCATAATATAATCACAATGTTTTGTACGTTCGCTACGTTACATTGCGCGTTGGCGCTGCCATAAAAAGTGATTTATAAAGGCTCGTGCACACTGGCGCGAAGCGACAGCCCGACACAAAGGCGCCGCCCGTCGCGCTGCACGCGGTGCCTTTGTGTACGCTGTCGCGTCGCGCCAGTGTGCACGAGCTTTAAAACAAAAAATAAAAGTCGTTTCCCAGCAATAATTATTGCTCAATGTTACTTAGTTTGATGTAAAGAATTCGTAGATAACGGCTACGTGATGGGTCTTTTTACACCCTGACTCAAGACGCGTATTTTTTAGAATAAACATTTTTCAACCTGTAAGTAGCTTCTTCGATCCCTTCATTTGTAATTTGTTTTTGCGTCTTCTTTGTTGAAAAGGCACAACAGCCAGTGGGACATAGTGTGAACATTCTGCAATCACGCTGGGTATTGGATAACTAAGAGTAAAGGAATAAGGATAAGAAACGTTGCAGGCTTGATGCTTTGGATTAGTAGGTAGAGATGGTTAAGGCTTCGTCTAGGTCGAATTGACATCGCAAAATTATTCCGGCTAATGGTAGTGGAGGTGCGGTTTTTTTTTTCAGAAACAGTGTGACAAACCCCTCTGCCTGCGCCAGGTCGGAGGAAATCCAAGATATTTTCTACACGCAAAACAAAAGGCGGTGACACGGGCGAAAAAGATTGTCGAACCATATGTACGCATACTTGCTCGAACGTCTGTCGCCCACTTAGCGGAAAGACAGACGATGAACTTTCCTTTTATAATATTACTAGCTTTTGCCCGCGGCTTCGCCCACGTATAAGTCAGGAATTACCCCGCGGGATCGTACTACCGGGATAAAAAATGTCCTTATCCAGGTCATGGCCTATCCGTATGCCAATTTTCATCCTTCCCTAATAGTTTCGCATTTGTAATATTATAATAAGTATGAATTCATTATAATATGTTTTATTAAGTTCTTATGTCGACTACAAAATAAGCAGTAGGTTCTTAAAGCCTTTTTTTGTGTACGTTACCTTCGGCCTATATCTTCGGCATTTGTACACCGAATTGATGCGATGATTATTTTTATTTGAAATACTATACTTTTATGTGGTCTTTTATTAAATTAGTGAAGATCTGATGAAGAAATTCTTATATAAAGTATACTCTATCTAAGAATTTCTTCATCAGAAGAACACACTTCCACACAAAGTTTCATCCCCTATTTAATCCCCTTAGGGGTGGAATTTCCGAAAATGGAGAAATATATGGCTGCGTACTTCTAATCAGAAATCAGAACGTTTATAAATTACATGCCTCTAATTTTGACAATGAATGGTTTCCTTATAAAACAGAAAAGTACAGCACCCTTAAAAGTTAGAAAAAAGAAAAGATTTCGAAGGTAAAATAGAAAATCATTCAGACGTAAGGGTCGAGACACCGTTAGATATCATGTCACCAGCAACATCCTCTACGCCAGAGCCTAAAGACAGCTCGAAGACATTATCTTCGTGTTGGATGGTGTATGTACACTTGTCACCAAAAATCAAAATAAACCCAGAAAGAAATTAATCCATAGAAAAAGTAAAAAGTGAAGATCCAACAAAGAGGAAGCAAGAGCCGCAAATCCCTCGCCTGCGACTCTGCCTCGAAGGCTCCAAAGCCATCGGGTCAAAGACACCAATCATCTAAATATGCCGAAGACCTTTGAAAATAGCGGGGTAATAGCGTAACACACTTACAATGACAATTGATCGCTTCAATGCAGTCTTTCATTTTGACAGTTCAGACACGTTCATTGCGTTATTTTCGTTGTTGAGTAGACGAATTTATCAAACCTATGAAGCAATGGTTTTATTATATTCATTACAATCTGAGGGAAGCGTGTTACGCAATTGAGGTATAGTTAGCCTATAATGTTCCCACTGCTGGTACACAGGCCTCCTTTCTTCGAGAGGGAGTGGGCTGTGATCTACCACGCGGGCCCAGTACGGGTTGGTAAATGTCGAATGCCTCGAATTTTTGGTTCTAGGACTTGCCGGTTACCTCCCGATGTTTTCCTACACCGTTTTGAGTGCAGCGGTGATTAAATTACTCATACAAAGTAAAGCGCCTGCCCGGGTTTAAGTCCACGACCTACAGCTTGTAAGTTGGACCTGTTACCCATGGGCTATCCCTGCTCTTGGTTACTGGGTTGTGGTGGTCAAAGAGAATGTCGCTGCTTGTAAAATATTGGTATTCAGCAAGGACCAAAGCATATTCAGTAAGTATAATAAGTGTCTTAAGGTATTGAATGGAGTGTGATGTGCCAAGTGCTGTATGCATCACAACCCTAAGTCAAGGTTTAAGTGGCAAACTTAAGTCTTTAACTTGAAACCAAAATAATAATAATCTACCTAAATAATAATAATAATAACCCCACCGCCGTATCTCCACGTTGACGTCGTGGTGGGGCTTGCGCGCTCCTGAACTCTAGGTCTGTACCGGTAGAGTATACTTTGCCGAAACAGGTCTAGGGTGAGGAGCCAGACCAAGAGAGATACAGAAACCCGCAGGCCAGCATGTTGCTGCATGCAGCAGGCGAGCTGTTGGGCAGTAGCGACCCCACCGACCCCATCTCCCGGTAGCAGTCTTGTTCCTCACCTCTGGCTTGCCTTTATTGGCCGGCTGGAGTGAACAATGGCGAGGAACAGAGCTTCCACCTCTTTCTTGCCTTTATTGGCCGGCTTGAGTGGAGATTCGTAAGAGCAAACGTGCTCGGAGGAAGAAGGATTCCAGTAAGATGATGGTAGGGATCTTGACCGTACTTCCGGGATTGTCCTGATAACCGTGGGATACTTCTCCACTCCTCATAAGCACCTCGGGACATGTTGCTCCCTTGTCGCTTCGTCACTATGTTCTAGCGACCGTTTTCGGGGGCCCATAATTGAGTGTGCATGTCAGCCCCTGCCATTTTATCTTTGTATTTTATATAAAACATTGGTAAGGCAGGGGCCATAGTCTTTCCATAGTCCTAGATAACCAGTTCACTTAAGCTACCCAAATCAATAGTCCAATATCTTTGTTTCCATATCCTGCAATATTCCGACACCAACTGGGGGTTGTCCTTGGGTGCACTTGCACTGTGCATACAGGGATAATCGTCGGTAGGTGCCTCATTCCATTTATATATTTTCTAAGGGGCCTCTGCGTGTTGGCCTCGGCCCCTCGTACGCCTTCCAAAGGTCCGGGACCCCCATGGTCCCGAGATATGTTACTAACACAATAATAATAATCTTTACTTAATAATTGTTTGATTGATGAAAAAATCATAACAACTTCCTGTTTGTTCAGACTTTTCCAGATTTATTATCTTTACGACACGTACTACATAGTGCTGGAGCATCCACACGGTAATTTAGAGAGGCACTGTGGAGTGATGTAACTCATGAGGATCTAGAGCAAATTATGGCCACATATGGTGTATAATTTTATAGAGGCCTATAGAAGTAGGTACAATGCTCGTATTGGCACGTAAAGTTTATTGAGCACGGAGCCTCCAATTCCGCTACCATTATGATTTATGCTTGATCAACTTATCGCCGGATCAGTTGTCAGCAGATATAAGGTCGTCATCCTTCGACCCAGGCCGTACAAAGAACTCACCTTCAAGTACTTTTTAACGGGAACACCATCATCGATTTCCCAAAATATGTACGGTTGTCGTCACCAACCATAACAAATGCTACCACCACGTGGTTATCTTAACCGTGAGTGTAACCGCAGGTTTCTCTCATTCCATTGGAAATCGCAGCTTATTGTTTGTGTCTACAATAGAAAATGAATGTTAAATAACTTCAGAATTCAATGGGATTCCACTTTTTGTAATGCACTTTCACAATGTAAATATGGAAGATACATGGGGTATGTTTTTAGTGTGAGTAAACAAATAAACACGATGTAGGGAGAAAATATGAACAAATGGACATGTGTTTTACAGGGACCACCTGAAACGAAATGGTATTTTTTGTCTTCGTCGTTTCAATGTCAATGGCGTCATGAACCGCGATGGAGTTTTCCTCGAGGCGTGTTAAACTATTTAGTTTTAGTGTTGTGTTTTTCTAGCTACTATAATCCATTATATAAAATATTTAAGTAGGCTGCTCGTAGTCGTCGAAAGATCAAGGGAACTTCCTTGTGGAAGAGCAGCGGCGTTCTCACGCCCGCTCCGTGCAGGAGACGCGGCCCCGATGATCTAGGAAGCTTCCTGAAGAAGAGCGGTGTTTCCACGCCACGCAGCAGATGCAGCAAGGAGGATCCGGGCAGCTTCCTGGTGGCCGGAAGAAGAGCGGCGTTCCATGCCATGCAGCAGAGGTGAAGTTAGCACCAGACGTGTCTGGATGGGCAGCTTCCGGAACTTGGCTGGCCGGGAACGTGGTCGCGAACATGTGTTGGTCCTGTGTCCACGACTGGGGACCAGACTCTTCGAGGATCTTGATTTAAGAACACTCCTCCACCTTTCGGACTGGTAAAGAACCAGATCCTAGGAAGAGCCCTACCGTAAAGGGAGGCCGAGGACAGACTGCGGTTATTTAAACATGTAACAGACTTGTTGCAAATATAAATAAAACTCCATACTGATGGTAAATGGAATATGGATAGAATCCAGACTTGGAACTGTGAACTGATTTTATTTAGAGTTGGTACTACACATACAGGGTGACAGGGACATCGACTCACAACCTGTTACCATGGATTTAGTACACGATTCTGATATGCCGGCGTTGAAATTTTTTAAGTTATTAAAAAATAAATTGCTGTTCTGTACATTTTGACCGCGTTGGTATTGCACTTTTCTATGAAACAGCAGATTTTTTTTAATATCCTACGGAATATTTCTACGCTAGGGTGCCTAGAATCATGTGCTGAATTCATGGTTACAGTTTGCGCGTCTGTGGCCACGCCACCCTGTATACTAACATTTTCGATCATTTCAAAACTATACAAACTACTCATAAATCGATTGCCAGCCAGTACAATATAAAAAGATTTATCTAAAGACATTGTTTACCTAGGATACGTCAAAATATAAAAACTAATGTCAAAATATTGAATTTACAATGTAAAATACAATAGGTAATAAGAAACTAAGCTATAAACTTGGTATCGTAAACATAATAAAATAAGCATTACGATAAATTAAACACCTGCCGTAATCTAACAGGATAATAAACGCGTTCAGGATGCAATTGGGGCTGCCTCGCTTCTGTAGCGCATCGGGGAGGTTTGCCGAGGTCAAAGAGATTTATGGTAGAGATACAATAGAGAGGCTATGCGAAGAAATGTCATAGAAAAACTGTGATCCCACATCTCAGTGATGCCATCTAGCATAATATAGCAAAATTAGAGCGGCTACTGGGAACATTTTCATACAAACTTTGATCTCGAGCGTCAGTAACACCATCTAGCTTTGAATAGCAAAATTATTTAATTCTAATTACTGAGTAATTTCAAAAAATAAGTTCGAAAATAAAGCGAAGTTAGGTCCAGTCTCGTTTTACCATAACGAGATTTGCAATATCGCAATGCGTAAATCAGCATATTTTCTTAGAAAATATTTTTATTTTGGTGGACACGAATGCGACATGACAGTCTTGAGTAGTCTTGACATGCAGGCGTACCACACTAGACTGAGCGACTTTTGTCCACTAGGACAAATGTATTATTATTATTATAATTTTTTTTTTTTTTGTGTGGGAAATCATCAAATGACCTCTCCCGCTCTGGGCGGAGCGGAAGGGCGTGTCAGACTCTTACTGACTAAAACCCACCCGTGTTCCTTCACTTGCCTGTGCGCCAGGGCCACGGTAACTCTTTCGAACAATCCGCGACCCCGGCAGGCATCGGCCCTATCGGACCCCTTCAATGATGCTGACAGCTCTTTGAGGCGCGCGTGGAACACGACGCGCCGTCGACCCGGGCCTGGTCCTTACCGGACGGCGAGTTGCCCATTGCTCGCCGTCCGCAAGCCCGCGCCTACGGTGGCCGGGAGTCGGCAATTGACTCCCGACGCCCAGGGTGTCTCCTCCTGCAGCGACTAGGGGCGTGAGGGCGCAACGATTGCCGCACCCTCACGCGCTCCGCCTCCTCCTTCGCGAGCATTACTGCTTCACAGAAGGAGGTGACGGCTTCCCATTCCCTCTCGCTCCGTACCATGGCCTGTACCAGGGCCGGACGCGAGAGATCGCCGCCGCCGATCGCCGCCACGAGGACACGGCGGTGCTCCACCCAAGCTGGGCAGACCTCCACCGTATGCTTCACCGTGTCCTCCGGTCGATCCACACAATGCCAACACCCGGGCGTTTCCTCCCGCCTTATCCGAAACAGGAACCTCCCGAAACTGCCATGTCCGGTGAGGACCTGCGTCAGGCGGAAGGTGAGGACGCCGTGGCGCCTCTCAAGCCACTCCTCAAAGAGGGGACTTACCGCCGCAATTGTGGCGTGCCCAAGGACAAATGTATCGGATTACGATTTTGTTCGTTATGTCCCGTCTATTTTATGTAATTTAATGTCTTTGGCCGAGGCGCGTGTGGATTGTTTCCACACAATCATGCGCAAGCGGTGCACATCCCTGGTGTGTAGGGTGCGGGCCAGCCGCAACACTGTCCTGAACGCTTTTTCTGACCGTTTTGACTGTCAGTACGTGAACCACTGCTGCATGGTTCACGTACTGACTAATGTTAAGATATTATTTTAATTTTGTTTTTGTTTGATATTAATGTATAATTTTCAATTTAAATGTACCTACTCGTATTGTCTGTGTCAACTCACTAGTTAAGTACTAACATAGGTTAAGACTAATGCTACTAACCCAATGGATCTTTGTTATCTGAATATATAAATAAATTATTAAAATTATTATTATAACAAGCTGACCCGACAGACGTTGTCCTGTCTTAACTATGAATGTCATATGTCGTTTAGTTTTAGTTTTGACTATTGACTAAAACTAAAACTATCGACTCGTTTATCAACCTATCCATCTGTGTTATACGATATTTGCAGCGCGCATTCTGTCAATCGCTGACAGTCATTTCAAACAACTGACAGTTATGTAAAATTAATATTGGCGTTAAGTTTTCTTAAATTTTGTAACGTTCCGAACAACTTTCTTATTTTTCTATTTCATAAGATCCTTCTCCAGACAATAACGAACACAACAAAAAAAAAAAATTGTGAAATCGGTCCAGCCGTTCACGCGTCATGACGTGACCAAGGGAAATAGGGATTCATTTTTATATATACAGATAACGCAAATCAGCTCTCCTGTCAATTCAAATTCATACAGAATTGGGTACCTACCGAAAGACATTTAAGGCTCGTGCACACTGGCGCGATGCGACAGCCCGACACAAAGGCGCCGCCCGTCGCGCTGCACGCGGTGCCTTTGTGTACGCTGTCGCGTCGCGTGGGCAAAAGTAGCTCACTCTAGTGTGGTACGCCTGCATGCCGCTCCAATTTTGCTCTAAAACGCTAGATGGCGTCACTGAGACATAGGATCACAGTTTTTCTATGACATTTCTTCGCGTAGCCTCTCTACAGTAAGTATCTTAAATCTCTTTGTGGGTACCTACTTATTGTACGCAAAATTACAACACACCCTAGACACAGAAAGGCCGAGGTCAAGATTCAGAGAGGTAACCCATAAATTAAACAAAATGTGTTTTATCATTATCATAAAAGAAAGTAAGCATGTTTGTATTAGTGGCGTCGATATTACTAACACGATTAGAACACGATCTACAAATATAGAAGAAAATACTTTCCATTAATGTCGTGATATCATGAATGCGCGCTTTTTCAGGTCACTATCCTTTTATACATTATCACTATCGACAAACTGACTTGTTTGTACAAGGACAACGTCATTATGAGTATAAATGATTGAGATTGAAGGTTATTTTATATTTATATAGGATAAAACTGTTTTTTTTGTATTTCAATATACATTTTTGTCTCCGGAGATGTGAGGAAATCACGAACAGTCGTGTAAATCGTATTTTAAATGCAACGATTTTATACAATGTATTATTAAATTATTATAATGTCGATTATTTATTTTCATAATTATTTATATACATTTTTAAATATTTTATAAAAACATTGAAAAAGCATTTAAAAATATAAAAAATAGAGGTCCGCCCGCGCCGGTATCGGGGGCAAGGTCCAAGCTACCGGTGGTTAGGGCTCCAGAGACAGGCACCTCCTCAAGATGCGAGCCGTATCGAGGAGTACTGTCTTCTGAATCAGGCCTTTGACCCAACCGCCTAACGAGAGCCTCGAGAGATGTTGATCGAGGCTTTCGGCCATCAGGCCATTGGCCGATACGACAATCATTATTATTATTTTTATATGCTAACATAGCTCGTGACCATGGGATCCCGGTCCTTTGGAAGGCATACCAGGAGCCAAAGCCAACTCGCAGAGGCCCCTTAGATAATTTTTAATGGAATGAGGCACCGACTGACGATTATCCCTGTATAAACTGTGCAAGTGCATCCAAGGACAACGTCCGGTTGGTGTCGGACTATTGCAGGATATGGAAACAAAAATAATTATCGAACTATGGGTTTCAGTGGCTAAGATGGACTGGTTACCAAGCACTATGAAACGGCTATGGCCCCTGCCTGACCACTGTTTTATATATAAAATACACGGATAAAATCGCAAGGGGTGACTTGCACACTCAATAATGGGCCCCCGAAAACGGTCGCTAGCACATAGTGTCGTAGCGACAAGGGGACAACATGTCCTGAGGTGCTTATGAGGAGTAGAGCGGTAACCCACGGGTATAAGGACAATCCCGGAAGTACGGTCAAGATCTCTACCATCATCTTACTGGAATACTTCCTTCCTTCGAGCACGTTTGCTCTGACGAATCTCCACTCCAGCCGGCCAATAAAGGCAAGCCAGAGGTGAGGAATAAGACCTTCCAGGAGTTAGGGTCCATGGGGTCGCTACTGCTCAACAGCTCGCCACATGCTGCCCTGCGGGTTATTTTTTTATACTTTTACGTATCTCGGCGTTGCACCGGATCTATGGGATAGTACGGGCCGAAGCCAAGTGCTACCCCAGTTATTATTATTAATGCCGTTATTAATTTATTTTTTCTTTCGTCTAAGAAAGTTAAATTGTGTGAACAATATTTAAAGCAAGATTTTGCAGCTACAAACTAAAAAAGTCAAAATATGTTTTGGTTGGATATTTCATGCGTGTCCAATGTATTGACACCCAAGAGAGAGTAATACTCAATACTTTGAGCAGCAGTATCCTGCTATCTTACTTTATGACAATAATAACACTGAATTGAACAATTAGAAGCCAATAATTTTAGTTTTAATCATGGTCTGGCATTTTGTGTAATTTATGCGGCCTACCCAAATGTCCTTTCTTTGGTATTGTTCGTCGAATCGTTAAGCTCCTTGTATCCTGCTATCTTACTTTATGACAATAATAACACTGAATTGGACAATTAGAAGCCAATAATTTTAGTTTTAATCATGGTCTGGCATTTTGAGTAATTTATGCGGCCTACCCAAATGTCCTTTCTTTGGTATTGTTCGTCGAATCGTTAAGCTCCTTGTATCCTGCTATCTTACTTTATGACAATAATAACACTGAATTGAACAATTAGAAGCCAATAATTTTAGTTTTAATCATGGTCTGGCATTTTGAGTAATTTATGCGGCCTACCCAAATGTCCTTTCTTTGGTATTGTTCGTCGAATCGTTAAGCTCCTTAAGTTTTGAATTGAGCTGCACGGTTACTGACAAATGGGTGCACTGACTGGGCAGGTCCACTCATTCTGTGTGTTTTTTTCCTCAAAAGACCATTTCAGATACGATCTGACCAAGATTATGTCTGGACTTTAAAAGAGACTGTGACCTCTGAGTTTGTTTCGGCCTTTCTTCTCAGAGTAGACAGATAGGAAACGCCGACCTGGTCTAGTTTTTAAAACATGGTTGACGTGTAAAAGTGTACAAATCAAACTTACAGAAATAAAATCATTTTAAATCATTTATCAATTGTAGAGAAACGTCTACGACAATATTGTAAATTTCCCTTTGACTTGATTGTCGGTCAGTGGGAGGTCCATATTTAGCATCCTATGATTGTGATGATTGCCCTAAGGCCTCGAAATAAACGCTCATAGCGTTCTCAAGTCAGCGTTGAGCGGCAAAACTAAAAATGCTTTGGAAATAAACATAATTTACACAAGAGTTAAGTTCATAATTAGTATATTCAAATCGGTTTTGTCGCTTGTAGCCAAAAAAGACCTTAAACAGTATTTTCGTTCAAGTTTAAGGTGTAGCTTTAGAATCAGTGTGCTTGTCATTTGTTTCCGTGACAAACCCTGGCCGCTTTTGTTCTGGGGATGATCATCGTTCCGAGTATGAACGAAAAACAAATAAAGATATGTACACATTTCTCTCGTTCGTAACATACGAGTAAGTATTGCGGATCGTACCCCATATAATGGATCGAGTATCAACACCGGCGGTACCGTTGAATAGTTTAATTGACCGAAAAGTTTTCATGCTCATCTGTATGGTAGACATTTCGACCTGAATAGCACGGTAGCGGAGCGGCTAACGACTTAAGCCTCGTTCCCACTTCAACTTAACACAATAGGTACCTATATAGTTTGTTCAGTGACTGGTTTGGCACATGTTTTATGGAACATTTTTGATTTTACTTGATAGTTTAGATTTCACTTTGCGTCGAAGATTGGCAAAGTATCAGCACATCCTTTGCAGGTGTCTATAAGCGGCAGCATGAAGCTTTCCATCAGGTGGGCTGCGTTCCTGTTTCATCGATTACATTAAAATAATGAGGTCGCATGTCATCTTCACACGATGCATAATGAATGTTCTTTATGATTCTGCGCGGCGTGTCGACCGTTAATAATACGATAAGTTTATCATTAAGTATATGCATATATCACATACAATCATTTTCCTGTACTATAAATCATTTGCTTTAATCGATCTTGACAGAAAAAGCGTGCAAGGACAATCTAAATTGACTTTCAGTTACCACTACATTGATATTTTAATTTGGCATTACACTATATTTAAAAGTTCTTTGTATGTGTTTGAATTTAGACGTTAAATGTCTGTTTGTCACTGGAAAATATGCTACTTTTTTACATCCAATTTCAATCTTCAAAGTTATGATTATACCTACTTCATACTTAGAGTTTAATTATTGTGTGTGATTACTTCAATATGAGAAAGAAGATTTTTTTTAGACGTTATTTTATATAGTATAACTATTTTGCAAGCAGTAGGTAGGCACGACATGCGACAGTAGTATCCATCTTCTTCGAAACTTCATCAGCTAGATGTCTAACTGATGAAATTATTTCACCTTTGGCAACGCTAGGGGCTAGGAGCATGCAATATATGCAATGCATGCATGCAATGTGGCATGCCCCTAGCCCCTTGCGTCGCCACAGGCTGCCGTCGCCTTTTATATTATTATGTAATATGAATTCACCCACAAGTAGCCTATTGTCTCACACTGAACAGGTTCACGTAATAAAGATATCTATTTATGAAATTGATTAAAAAACTTAAGCAATTAACAGGGACTCTGACTTACGCAACCCAACACGAATGTAATAATCAATTAGATAAAAGCATTAATGTCAAAATTAAGTTAATTGAAATCACAGTGTTGCAAATACTGGTAACTTTGATTAAGTTTTGGCGGCATTTTCTCGGAGATAGCAACGTTGGGACAGTTACCTACGATTGTGACGGGGCGGTATCGCCGACGCTTGTGTAGTTACGCAATATGTGTGTCAATAATGCAATATAAATTATCGCTTTTAGTGAAAGTGAGTTAACAAATTTGTAACACTTAAGGTACGGCTGTTAAGCTCGATAAATGGAATTGAAACCAGATTAGAATCTTGGTGTTATCTGAAATTCTACTATTAATCTCTGTTTTTAAGTATATACTGCATTCAGATTCATCGACAGCTTGTATCGACTCTCTGCTGATATGAACTTCTTCTAATGGTTTTCTCATTGTCGCACCCATTTGGTGGTGGACCATTTCTTTACCCTTTTTGGTGAAACTAATGGCTGGGGTGAATTCATTGCCATAACTAACGATCACTGCGACTGGTACAATTACTTCAAGATATGCCTAAACGCACTGGTTGGTGTAACGGCTGTCACTCCTCCTCTTCAGGGTTCTCATCTGTACGTTCTCAGCTCTCTTGCCCTTCCTTCTGTTCTGTTCTTCATTAATATTCTCTATCTCTTTTTCGATTAGAAAGAATGGGGAGTGAATTTCCCAGGGAATGGGATTGTAATAAATCATATCGCTTGAAAACAGCCCAATGTATGCTTGGATAACTACTTGATTATTCCATCCTTTCTTATGTCAATGTCGCAACTATCATTGTAGGCAGTCCACTAAATGAACAATCGTTTAGTCGTGTACCCATTTGTGCTAAAGCGTGGGTAAAATGTTCATTTCTATTATCGTCTTCTGTTGTTGGATTGATTGACTATTGCATCAGTGACCTCATTATGATCCGTGTGTTTGCTCTAAAATCCTGCAGGATACACCGTCTTCTTACTGTTCTCTTTGTCCTAGCCATATACATCTTTCACTTTATCTTTTATCTCTTTCACGTAATCCATTCATATTTTCTTTGGTCTGCCTCTTTCCTTAATCAAAACAATAGGGAAATATTCAACATTACCAACTGCAAAAAAGATGAACATTTCGTCAAATAAAAGTCACTTGAGGGTAACGGATTGCTCACCGTACTTGATGTCTTGACGACAGGGCACTGACCTTCGCTACTTAACTACTGCCTTCTTCAAACCCAATATTTTATTCCGAACGTGCCTCCTAAGTACCGCGCTGTGATTTTTTAGTACCGCTCGAAGTTCTACTTACCTTATAACCATTACGATTTTGGTTTCAAAACAATGATATTTGATTGAACGTGAATTTTATGTAAAGTAGGTAGAGGTATTTTTATACCACAATATCTCACGGTCAACTTCGGTACGAATACGTTTTTTGGCAAGCACCTTGTATATATGAAGAGAGTAATCAGATTGATGACCTATATGATGCTCTAGCTGGAGTGAAATCTTTCGCGTCTCTACCACTCAGTAATAACTAGCCATCCCATGAAGGTCGTCGCTTCTCCTAGCCTGCGAGCGTACGAGTACAACAGTTTGTCGATTCGCGGTCTCCAGTCCTCATCGGTTTTACAGCTATATATATGGCCGGCCTATTGCTACTTCAGCGTTGCTGTCTTATGGGATGGATGACTTCATTATCTTTCAGATCATGATAAATGATAATGATAAATGATTTTATTTCTGTAAGTAGGTTTGTACAAAAACTTTTACACGTCATATTTTTTAAACTAGATGAGGTCGGCGTTTCCTATCTGACTACTCTGAGAAGAAAGGTTGAAACAAACTCAGAGGTCACAGTCTCTTTTAAAGTCCAGACATAATCTTGGTCAGATCATGTGAAGACCATGTAGATTGGTATCTGAAATGGTCTTTTGCGGAAAGAACCACACAGTTTGAGTGGACCCGTCCAGTCAGTGCACGCATTTGCCAGTAATCGTACAGCTCAACTCAAGAAGTCAGGACTTAAGGAGCTCAACGATTCGACGAACAATACCAAAGAAAGGACATTTGGGTAGGCCGCAAATACGAGTATTACTCAAACTGCCAGATCATGATTAAAATTAACTGAGAAAACAAAGCAATGACCCACGTAGTCCTCATATTCACAATAATTAAAATAAAATAATACTTTACAAGTAAATACTCACTTCATTCCAGAGTTAATCCTTTAGAGAAACTCCAACCATATCCACTATTACCAGTTTCTCATAGAACCAGACAAGCATGATAGTGTCCCAGCTGTTTATCATCAAATTATCATACGTAGCATTGTATTAGATGGAAGTGCAGATTTTCTTGGGTGTTTTGCTAAACATAATGAAAGTAAAGAAAATCGCGCGTTATTGCGTCCGGTGGTGCTACCGACCCAGTTGTTCAACTCTCCACCGCATTGATGTGTGCAACATCTGTGTGGTTTAGGTAAAAGCGGCAGCGGGCAGACCCGAAGGCTCGTATTCATAACCTAAGGGCCTAGACAAATGGCATTCGCTTCGGAGCGATTCTATTTCTACAATCGCTATCGCTTTCTCTAATGATTCCATCATAAGAATCGAAAACTAGCGATAACGCTTGTCAAAAAGTGCCACTTGACTACGCATCTCTATGGAAGTAATAATGGTAATCGTTCGACGATGTCGATTCGTTTCATAGAATCGAATGATGTTAACATTGTCTAGCTAATTTCTATTCGTTCACCTATGATCACGTGACATTTCGATAGCTTATGTCAACCCCATACATTTCGTGGCTTTTCTACTAGCGTCATCGCTAAGCGAATGTTACTTTGTCTAGGCCCTCTGTTCTTGTTATTATAAATTATTCTATTTCTGTAAGTAGGTATGATAACTGGGAATAGAGTAATGCTATAATTATGTTTTTTTTGTCAAAGAGCATTCTTGGTGTAAACGGAATGGTGAAATCTGCTAGCTAATTTTTTACCACTTTATCTTGGTTTGTCAAGTTAAACCTTTCTATTCACCATGGTGGGTATACACACTCCGCCCCGATGACAAACAATATTATTGATAGAAGTGGCATAATGCCGCATCTAGGATCGTCTGCACCAGAGGGCACTCCTCAACGGTTATCAAATTGGTAACGTATTGGAATTTAGTAAATACTTTTGACATTGGATAGCAAAACATAAGTATCAAGAGGAGAACTATTAAGTAAAAGGGCTAATCACACGTAATAATATATTGTAAGTATATATTTTTGCATATAGTTTACATCTGTTGAATGTCACCCGCTGTCGTCGGTCCCACGCGCCACACACGCAAACAGACTACCGGATGTTAGCTACAACGTGAAACGTCACCATTCATATACGATGTGAACTGTTACACTATTGTTTTTACGTCTTTTCATTGTCAAGGCGCGTTTAAATATATCGCAAACTTTTTGTCCCATCACGAAAGCAAACTCATTGAGTTCTGTAGTATTTCTGTATTTGAAGAACGTTTTATACATTATTGCTATTTTGTCTTTGAACTTTCAAGTTCTAGGTCGCTTAGTTGTTATTTTGCGTGATATGTTTTTTTGTTATGTTTCTAATCGAGTATATCAAAAAAGTATTGAGCCACTCGTAAACATGGCTCGTTAGCATTAACGGTTTATTTATTTTTCTTCATGGTTTACTATATAGTAGCTTGGAGGTGTTACTACTTATGTTTTTATATCTATGTATGTGGTTACTAGTGCGATCAATTAAATTTTATAACAGACTTATGTCTGACATAGCAGATATCTAAGTTTGTGAATCTCGCACTTGAAGTATCTCTAGTTAGCATCGTTAATTTAGAACAAACAGTGCTTAAGACTTTATATTTGTGCTCTTTTCAAGCGTTTGTTTTATCTCAATTTGTTTGGGGTTAGCGTAGTATGTCTTTTTATTTCCTATGCCTTTTTCAGTTGCCAACTTTTATTGCCTTTCTAGCCATAACATCCCTAACACAATCTTTCCAGTGTGGTTCTAGACTAAATGATTCGTGGCTTTTTTAAAGCAACTAAAACCACTCTTAAAAATTGCTACTTTGATCTGAATCATTTCAAAGTGTTGTGATTCGATCTAAATGTCGGTGATAGTCAAGGACTAGGCTAAAAACATTCATCAGGTCTCTTTCAATATAATTAGCTGTTTTTATTTTGGTGGTGTTCTAGTGATGGATGTTGTAGGTTGATTCATTTAAATTCCTTCATTTTGTAAATATTTACGAAATGCGATGTCTTGTAATTTAATCTACTGATTTTCTGTATACCTATATATATTGCGTAAGTATTGTGGCATTTAGAATTTATTACATCACAGGCCTTTGTTTAAAATTGATGTTTTGAAGTCACTATTACATCAGCTTGTGAAATAAAGTGGATTGATTGGAATATCGAAAACCAAAAGATCAAATAAATTGGTCAAAATTCTCCTTTTTATGCTAGGTCATTCTGTCCGACTCTTGGGCAACGGACCTGGCGATAGCTCGCTTTTTACCCGACAAGGGCAAAGCCAAACGGGGGTTGTGATATTAACTGGCTATATATGTATGTATCTGTTCCCTCATAACTCCTAAACTACTCGTCGTATGTCACAAAAAATCCAACACCGGTGCTAATAGTGCATGAAAAGATGTTACCGAATAAAAACTCGGGTTTTTTATTTGTCTGTCTGTGGTGTCTTGTTTATACCTTTTAGTTGGCGTTTCTTCTTTCAAGAGTCCTTAGTAATAACAAATAAGTGAAATTAATTAAGTACATAGTTACATGTAAGATCCAGGGTAAAAAATTATCTAAGGTGTTGTTACATATTTTTTTAATTTCTTTTGCCAAGGTGAAAATCTCGGTATCTATAAATTTCCCTTCGGTTGTCAAGTGCACATTTAGCACATGCAACGTCCAGTTCTGATTCTTATGTGATAGATACCCTCCAAATATTACTCAATTTCCTATAGAAAAGCAAAGGGGCACGTAAACTTCTGTCTCATCTTTAAGTGGTTAACTTTTCTCAATCCATATCAATCGTGTACTGGCCCACTGCCATGATCCTGCTCAACTCCTGAAGTTTACGAGTTTACCCTTATATTGTATTATGCTCGATAACACGCTAATGTCCAGAACTTGTCCAATGTCTAATTTTCATTTCAACAATCTTCACGGATTTTGCGGAGTGCATCAAAAGTGATGGGTTGCTAAGTGTCCTCCCCGATAGTCCACATTGAGCACACTCTTCAATAGCATTCGCCGATGATTGCGGTACGTTTTTATTTTTACCAAGTATCTCGCTTATTCTTGGGAAAAGATTTACTATGGATAGAATCCGCGCGCCTTAATTTACCCCAGAATCTCTTCTCTTCTCTTTTGCTAAATTACGTTGGCTCCTAATCATTTTATCGAGACATCTACCAGTGTTTTTAACTTGTACATACAATCATCTTTCCAACTTTAGCTCGATACAACTTGAAGTGATGCTAAAGTTGGCACTGGCCTTAACATTTGTAGCCAATACATATTAAATGCCTTATATGTGAAAATAATGCTAATCCACCCACTGTAATGCCTTAGTGAGCCGTTATTATTTTAATTAAATTGTGAATATTACAAATTCTCTTAGTTTTTATGGAATGACTTCCAAGCACATTCTTAGAATCTTGGAGGTATCCGTAAACATGGGCCTTTCAATGATCACTCCTGTTATGCCATGATTGGTATTTCAGTTAGTTGCTATAATTAAATGAAATTAAATTAATTAAAGGTTTATCTTTGTAAGTAGATCTTGTAAGACACTTTTACTCGTCACAATTTTTTTAAACAAAATGTCGCCGTTAGTTACTGATCCCTAAGAAGAAATGCCAAAACAAAGTCAGAGGTCATGTTCTCTTTCAAGGTCCAAACATTATATTATTAGGATTTTATGTGAGTCCAACAATGCAGGGCCTTTTGAAGAAAGAACCATTGCAGCTTTGAGTTGCCCTGTCCCAACAGACGGCATGCATGCATCAGTCATCATGTTGCTCAACCACCCTTTACACGACGATACCAGATCTGCAGGACATTTTCGAAACTAGGCCAGTATAAAACATATTCAAAACCGCCAGACAGTTATAAAGTCATGTATTCTAGCTGGCCTGCATGGTACTCACATTCACAGTCAGTTTTCTCTTTAATTGCCATCAGACTCTCGTCATCGTCTTATCCCTAAGCTTAATTCCTATCTCTAGATCTTAATCAATCGTTTGTAAAATGGCTTCACGAAATTTTCAGAAGGATTGTTTGGCAGAAACCCACGATATTTTGGATTTTGGAGACTGCGTATAAGTCTGTATATTTTAACACGAACTTTTGGGGACGGGGCTGACTACCACAAAACTGGACTAGCACAGGTAGGTACTGATTCATTTACATAACACTTTCTTAATAGTTATTACCACCTAATTGTTTATTAGGAGCAGTAATAAATCAGAAAGCGTGTTTAAATGTTTGTTACTCAATCGCTCCGAAACGCCTCAACAGAATCCAGTGAAACTTGCAACGAAGAGAAATCATAATCTGGACTGAACTCTATTTTGGGATACTAACACAAGCGACTCTCATGCACACGAGTGTTTTTATCCCGACATCGAATCTGGTTCCCGATAACATCGGTTTTGCGAAGTGTTTCTTTTAGGTTATTTAAATCTATGTATTTTATTGTAATTAGCACTTAGAGCTTGTACCTAGATATACCTAGTGCGCAAAAATACTATACCTTATTAAATTAACTTAACAAACGACTCATCCTGGTCCACTAAACCAGTTCCATTCACTAAAAAAATATTGCACTATGACGTCACATACGTTCAAACTCACCACATCCACACTTAAGCACCAATTTTAAAATCATAAAACCATTTTTTATATACAAAACGGTACCCGATTAAGAAATTGCTCTTTTAATATACCTACATAAGTAAATATAGCGAACTTTAAAATCCAGTAGTTGACTAACTCGGTCGGCCCGTAAAAGTGGTTTATTACTTAACCGGTTTATGTTATAATAACACAATTTAAAATAGTTGTACCCAAACTCAAACTAGGTAAAGTAAATGGTTTCTGTGAAAAAAGTATTAAGTAAAGAGTTCGTTACCAACCTGGATGGAACATGAATATAATCACAACACTAAGATTCACTCACGCGCACTCAAGATGGTGTCCGTCGCGGCACTGCCTGTCCCTCCCCGCTCTCGTAAGCCTTCCCCGTACCTGCGCTAAGACTGCGCTTGAGTGGATGAGACAGCGGGTGTTACAACTTTACGAGCGGATGACTTAACACCGAAGTCGCCAACACCCTTTATTTTTAAGATGTCTTGTTTGTTACACCAGGTGACTAAGACCTTTCATAACCCCGAAATATAAACAAAGCCAATAGTGCGTAGACATAACACCTATCTCTGTAGCGTGGTGTTTATTGTTATATAATTAATAATAATTATTATAAACATAATTATGTCCCATTGAGTCCCATACCCTTTATTACCCATGTGTCCATGTACAGTCCAGTAGAGTTTATAGAGATCCCATAGTTTTATCTTAAAGCCAATGACTGTACTAGGTATACATTACATTTTACTTTTATGGTTTTGTAGTATTTTTTTTGACCGAGTATTCACCACTTGTTGGTATCGTCATCGAAACCGTAGTTCGTATTTCGGTTTTGATAAAAAGTTCACCAGCTTTTGTTTAAAGTTCTTTCTACCTTTTTTTCTGTTCGTATTTTGCAGAATATTACTGGGAAACGATCATCATCATTCATAACTTTGATAAGTATGACATTATTGACTTCGTGTTTAAAGAGTCTGTAAATATCATTAACATTATCCTCCTGCCTTTGTTTTGTGGTCTCAACGCTGCATATAATATAATTATGTTCGCCTTCCATAAGTCTCTCCTTTTCTAGGCGAATCATCTTTCACATGCTGAAACCGCTTTCATTATCAATGTAACATCGCCTTAATGTGCTCTAACAATACGATACACAGAAGCTGCAGAATGATTCATTTATAGTCACTTTACTAAAGTTCTAACGATCGATCTTCTATTAGAAACGCTTAGTTCAGTTTAGGGCCAAATGTTTATAATCTAATAAAGCGAGCGATATTGAAATGATTACTACATAGTAATACATAGGTATTAGATCAACGATAACTGAAGCATTTAGTATGAAAAACTAAAAGACACTTAGCGGAAAAACAAAACAATATTTTCAGTTCAATAAGGAAACAATTTAATTTACTTTAAATCATGACAAAGGCATCAATAAATAGTCGTCAATGAAATTGTGACCAACAAATTGTGACCAACAAATTCCACTGATCCATGACCGCCTTATCATATCATTTTAGTGCTTGCAGATATCAACGCCCCGCGAGACAGCACATGCATTAATCCATAAAAGAAACGTAAATATATCTCTTGAGCTTTTACATCCTTTGACATTCTTACTGTACAAGTTGAAACATTTATGGAAGATTTCTGAAGAACATCAACATTTTGCTCTACTAGTGTCCAATTGCAGAACAAAAATGGTCCATGTCGACAAGAGTCAACGAATGAATTAGACCGCAAAAATGTGGATGAAGTAAACTCACTTTTTATTTTTATGGACATAAGAAAGTGCTATTAAAGCAGAAAACTAGATGTGAAGTGCGTGAAAATGACTAACATAAATAACATTAAATGTTCAGATCTTTTATTCTCCTAACTCACGTGTGTCACTGTAACAACCACCATGGTCTGTCTCATATACTTATCTACATTCGATCTTTCAAAACATAGTATGTATTGCCTATTAAAGTCGCCGCCCATATATGTACCTACATATATGGGCGACGAATGTACTTACCTAACATACCTAAGAATTTACCTTTTCACTCCCTTGCGAATCAATCAATCTCCCTAGCCTTCTACCAACTATGTTGGTGTCAGCGCCCAGATGCATCTGACCGCCACAACCCAGTTACTGGGTAACACGATGTTGTCTGACTTTTGGGCTTCTACTATCCGTCACGACTGTCTAAGATCTACAAATGACAGCCGGGACCAACGACTCAACACGCTTTCCGAGATACGGAGCACTCTCTTGCTAATCCATCATTACATAATAAAGGTGCTACTAATTACTTCTGTTTTATATTATCGTCACAAATGTACATTCTGCACCAAGATCGCCAAAGTTTAACAGCTATCGTTCACCCATTTCCTCGTCTTTCAAAACATTCGCTGATTGGTATCGTTTTCAGACATTGGGTTCTACTTCCACCTCTCAGTATCAGTTTCTTCACCACCCGAGCTCACAAGCTTCTCTTATCACTCCCATTCGTTGTAAAGCAACATTCGAATAAATAGTAAAAGGTAGTAGAGCCCCTTGTGAAGGAACTCGTCCGGAGTAGCCGGGGAAGTGCTACTTTCGTATTTTTGCCGTAACGTACCGTAAACCGGAACGCAGCTGGTTTGAGTATATGAGGAGTATGTATTTCAGCTGTGTGTCCGGGATGGCATTCCTCTTGCGATGATTCTGGTATGGCAGAAGTCCAAATGCGGTAGTGACAACTTACCATCAGTTGGGTCATGATGAAGTTGGGTAAAAAGTACCGCATGATTATTTTCTGGACAAAGACATAACAGTCCAATAAAGATAACGCAGTAAACGTTGATTTCAGCCGAGTGTTATCAAAATTCAAACCACAATCAACGTTTCAGCAACAAAACATTGGAGACTAATTTGAATGCTTTAAATTATTCATAGCCAACCGTTCGTAATTCTTGCGAAGATGAAGATAAATATCGATTCAAAGATGCAAACGATTTTAAACACTAATGGAGAGCAACATAGTTTAATTTAGATATTGGATTATGCAGTTTATTTGCTTTAATTATCTCACCTTTGAACTATACAAATAGTTTTATATTGACAAAACCGGACATACCTAATGAATGCATCAATATCTTTAGAAATAGACAAAACCATAAGATTTTATATTCAGTGTTTTTTTTCGACTAGTAGCCACTTTGTTAAGAAATCTGCAGATACTATACCTAATTTGTAGTACCTACCTAATTATAATTTGTGGCTTTTTAGGAACGACACCAAAACTAACGGAATGGGTTGACTGTAGGGTTCAGATGATTTAAATCACGATATAATCCATTGTTTTTTTTCTTTTTAATCACTTGATTTAAATCAATTATTTGGTGCACCTCAACAAAAACACAAAACAGCCAAAAAATTGGAATACAATAAGATGCAGTATGGTGTGGGTGCATTCCAAAAAAAAAACCATTTGCAAGTTTACCAAAGCAGTGTGTAAACTTAGTATTAAAGAACTAATGGGCATAGTACCGAAAGTGAAATCCCTTGCAGCCACATTCAAGAATTTGAAGTCAAAGAAGTCAAAAATAGTTTTCATTATTTTTCCCTTTCTCACAAATAGTGATCAAAATTGTTCCAAATGAGTAGATTTCGCTCACGGCGCCTTAAGGCTCCCACAAACAGGCGCGACGCGACAGCCCGACACAAAGGTGCCGCCCGTCGCGCAGCACGCGGTGCCTTTGTGTCACGCTGTCGCGTCGCGCCAGTGTGCACGAGCCTTTAAGCTTTTGTTTAAAAAATGATGTGAAAAACAACATAATACATAAACCTATTATTACCGGTTTCTATCATAGCAGAGATGAGAGATGACGAAAACAACAAACACGTTTTGTACTGCTGCGTTTGAGGAGTAGGTATGATATGTCCCGTTTCGCTGAGATAGGAAGCGTTATATCATTTCTCATGGTATTGGGTCACTGTCTTTCGGAAGTCTTAAAATTTTCAACTTGATAGACAAAGAAGTGTCCAAAATACGCTGCCAAGATTACTTGTCATCTTATCGTTATAAATATTATTATCCTCCCGACCGCATTGCGGACACGGCAACCCATCTTAACGGATAATAACCAAATACACAGGAGATAATAATTCAGTGCACAAGTGTGTGTAAGCTGGAGGGAGATCAGTCGCAGAACCAACTGCTTTACGTGCTTCACACCGCGAACTTCCCAACCCCGGGTTATTGAGATTTTTTTGTCATTAAAACACAATAACTTTTAACTTGACCCGAACCAGGATTCGAACCCGTTACGTTCAGCTCGTGATCTGGAGCCGCTAAACCAGCCAGTAACTCTACCGATCCAGTATGCGAAAACTAAGCGAAGAGCAGTTTAATCGTGAGCTGGCTAGACTCCTTCGGCATGATACTTAGGTAATAAATACGTTATTTTTCTTAGTCTGCTTTGTTATTGTATCAGAAAAAGCTCTGACAGGATCATAAATAAAAAACACAAATACTTTGTGAATATTTTACTACAGCTATAACGATAATGAATCAGCAATTAACTACTTTATAACGAATACAATACAATAATTACAGTAAATAAACATAGTCACGCTACAAATAGTTCAGAAAAAGTGGTGTCTATATTATCAATTATTATTTTCAAACACATATCTATTACATTCAGATAATTAATATTAAAAGAATGAACGCCTGGATATAAAAAGTGCACGATGTATGCGTGACCATTGTTAGAAAACTTGGCTTGCACACTTCCGGGCGACTTTTTGTAACAGCAAACGTCGTCCGTAAAACTTGAAAGAGAATTAGATGCTGGTCACATTCTATTAAACATTGAGAAATTGTGTTACTATTAAGATCCATAAAATCGCAAAAACCACAAAAGACAGTTATATAGTTAGAGGCTATTTACATCAGTTATTTACATAAATACACTTACGAAATTGGGACATACAGCAGTCATTATATTTCACAGAAGATCGCTTTACACAACGATACCAATGGGCACAGGAGTACACCCTGCATTACGGTTACATTCCAATTCAACCACATAATGTATGCGATACATTTGCATTATTAGTTGGAAAATACTTAACGCTTATGGCTTCGGTGTCTACAGCGATTAAGTCTTATTTATCTTATACTACAAGACAGTGAGATTGAAAACCTTTTTTTCGTGCAGATTTTCTTTATTTTTGAAAGAGATATCTTATTTAATGAAATTTACATAAATAATTACCTACGGCACAACATACGAAAATACTCTTATTATTACTATAGATACATGGGAGATCATCCAATATTTAAATTCTTAGAGTATTTCATTTAACTTAGTCAATATTGGCTATGTTGGCCATGCCACAGTGAAACGCGTTAGACAAAAGTGGGATACATTTAAAATACACATAGATGTTTTATAATGCGTTGATGAGACCCGGTGCTGACCTGGTGGAAAACACAAGTTCCTTTTTTAGAAACCCTGACTTAAAGACATCTTTATCTTCGACCCAACGCGTATGTTATGTACAGAAATGTACAGAAAAGTGCTTTATACTCTTACGAATATTTATTTCAATAATTTTTATTGAAGCTAATCTATTCTTCTACTTACACAGAAAATTGCACTATAGCCAGTAAGGAAATGCAAAATAGAAATGCAGTGTTTTTCTACTATTTGCGTAGAAAAAACCTTTCTAAGCATCAATAACTACGAAGATTTCAATAAGGTACTGTAATAATTGGATTAAATGTTTATTTCGTGTCTTTAAACAGTATTCACACGGTGCAGTCTAAGAATTACATGTCATGGGATAACAATGATACTTTAATTTATTACTGGAATAAAAGAAAAATCACTATTAATTACTGACTAATGAATGTGCATAATATGATTTAAATGTTGATTAAAATACAGAACTACAGATTGAGAGAGAAAACCAAATTTATCATGTACTCATCTCAGTACAATTCGTAGGTAACGAATTGAACCTACGAGTGCGTGAGATTTTTGTTTAAGCACTTAAGTAGGAAACCACAATATTGTGACAAAAGATGCCTGCGTAGTTTTTAGGCCCTACTTATTTATGGTCTTGTTTCAACATCATCACTTCGTCATATTATTATGTACCTTTATTCGTGCACCTTCCTATGAAAGAGTGGTTTCTTCTGTGGCTCCGACTTATAGTACCTACCAAACAATTCTATTGAAAATTAAATGAAAGTCTACGTGCAGATTATTAAATCGCACGAAAAAATTTTTTTGTTGCAATACTAGCTCTGAGTCTGTTTAATAAACATATCTATCCTAAACATTGGGAGTCTATATATGTATGAGATTCAATTTTGCGTCAGGTATATGAGAATCTTTAGTACTGCCTTCAATTGTAATTCCCGCTATTTCTTCAATCTGAAACAAAAGGTTTAAGATTACCAACTGCAATTACTAACCAAGTTAATTTTTGCTATATATATTTTCTCAAAATGTAGTTACGCTCACCACAACGGCGGCTGCCACCGCCGCCACACCACACCTATAAAAGCATTATATTGCCAGAATGGGTATGGAAATATTCCAGGCGTGTTTTATAGAAACCATCATACTTTAAGACTTCAAGATTCATCTGAAGAACTCCATCTACATGAGTGACAGAATGTAATTTTTCTTTCATGGTATAATTATGTTTATCTCCAAAGGAATGTGCCTCGATTTTAAACGCACCTGGTTACCCACAATATATAGGTATTGAAACTACACTAGCAAACCATAAACCTACGTACCGTGTGTATTCTTTCTCGTCATGACTGGTTTCCATCTAGAGTCCTGTTCACTGTAAATAAAAAATATAAATGAATATACCCCGATAATAGGCAGAGAAGCACAGCGTTACCATACCGAATTTCCGAAAAACATAATTTGTTAACAACTTTCCCATTCAATCTTCGTTAAGGCTCGTACACACTGGCGCGACGCGAGAGCGTGACACAAAGGCACCGCATGCCGCGCTATGAGCGGCGCCTTTGTGTCGGGCTGTCGCGTGGCGCCTGTTTGTGGGAGCCTTTATGTAATGGAAAGGAGCGCTTCAAGTCCCTTTTAAAAAAAGAGAAGTGGTCGTAAAAATGTTAACAACGGGATAGGTAACCATCTAGCTAAATCGCACGGACAACGACCTTGCATACGTATTCGGAGCCAAAAATGTCTTCACTTCCTTAATTTACCTTGGTGTTTGCAGGTCACTAGTAGGTAAAATACACCAGCACCGTAAATGCGTAACACACTAATCCTACTATAATCCATTATTGATATTGCTAATCCATTACTTCATATGTTGGAAAAGTTTGTCTGCTCAACAACGTAAATAACGCAATGAATTGTCAAAATGAAAGCCATTCCTCCTGTTAGTGTTTTACGCAATAACCCCGCAGTAGTGCACTAGTAGATAAGAATAGAATTAATCCAAAGCATCTTTGTTTGGTTTTCGATGTTTGATAATATAGGGTTCGAAAAGCACGGCAAGTTTTAACAATAACTTACGTTTTCATTTTACCTTTTCAGCAGCATAAAGAAAAATATATAACATCGCACAGCAACGAGTAGAGACAGTTACTATAAAATTCGCATAATTATAATGTTGTATACATTTTGATTCTTTTAAAGATAATGCAGTAGTATGCCAGAATGCGGTAGCTAATCCGTCGTAGCGTGACGTACGATCAGATTGACTAACACATTGGCCGCAGGTTAGCTTCTGAATCCATATAGGTAAGAAAATAATGTTTTTACCATTTGGGAATATGTCCTAAATGATGGAAATCGCGTTTGAAACTTCTCTCATTCATTTGTTTCTCTGTTTCAGATACAGAAACAAATGAATGCACAAACAAATGAAACTCAAGTGAGTGGAGTGTCATCAGGGTTATAACTGTTTCGTTTTTAGCCTTGTTTCATGCACAAGTGGTGCATTATTTCTTGTCATATCAGTTTACATGACGTTAGCATTGCGTTGATGTATTTGCCGAGCATAATATTATAACTAAACTTATTAAGTTACTTACAGTTCTTCCTGTCAGAGATTCGGTTCCTCCTACGTTCCCTTGCGACTGGCTTGCGCTTAGATGTGGCTGATCTCACCAAGCTTTCTAATATCTCATCATCCGCTGATAAGTCTCCACTGAAAACAAAATATGAATTATGTAGGTAGGTACTGTTGATGGTTTTTTTTTTTTCTATATTTTTGGTACAGAAAATAAGGTCCATCAGTCTACGAGCGATAGAAGATCTCGTAATACCAAATTCAGAGCGAAATCTATTTCTGTACAGGCCATAAATGATTATTTTAAACCAATGTAAAATCTAAGCTGATATATCCAAACACTAGTCAACCGATAATACAAAATTAATTTGACAAATACGGCGGCAGTTTGATTTTGCTGACCATAAAGGTACGAGAGTCCGAGTTAATAAAGTTATCAAGGATGGTTGAATATACTTATTTGAGTTGATTGTGACATTTTAGCGTTGACTTTTAGTATTTGCACTTTCTATTTCCGTCTAAATCCTTACTACGGTGACTAAACAAATTCCTCACTTGACTAGAATTCTCCTGCTGTTTGGCTGACTCTTCCTCCTGCCATCTGTGAGGCTGTCGGTGTCAGGATCGGTCTTCAACAGTTCTTTCAGAGCATTGTCCGCGGTGTGGTCACCATTTTTGTGTGAATAGTTGCCCACCTGAAATAATATAGAAACTCGTTTATTATTAACCTTGTCCAAAGGCTAAATTCGTGAATATTATTCTAATAGGATCTTTTGGCCTCGAATGACGTTGATAGGGGGCGCTGTTGGTAAACATTGCAAATGTTTTGTGAAATGTATTAAAATAAAAACAAGATGGCGGCATTAGTTCCGATTTGGACACGCCGCACGCGCCATATGATCCTTGTACAGCTATATCCGGAGTGTGACTTACGTCTATTATCATTTTGCCTCTAGTCTTATTTCTCTCTCTATGATTGGCTTTCTTCTCCAGTTGTTGCAGCACCCTCTCCCTGGTAGTCCTATACTCCAGAGAAAACTCCGCAATGACCTTCAAGAATTCTGCAGGCTTGGTCTTGTGCATGTCACAGGGAGGGACTCCCAGGAACAGCAAGAACTTGTTGAATCTGTAACAAGCAAGAGCCTCGTTGTTCTCTCTATCTCATGTTTGCGGTCATTGGTATTTAATTCGCTTGGGGCTTATTCGCATTGCGCAATACATTTAATTTTATCACAACCGCATCGGCATTTATTGCTATTAATTATTTGTAAGTTGTCAAAAAAATCAATTTATCTAAGAATCTATATAGTTGTGGTTCTTCATTAAGGACTCTTTTTTTAAGTTTCTAATACCGTGTCCTAACCGAAAGCGTAAAACGTACTCGCGCGATCAATCAAGTCACGTTTGTACGTCATAATTCATATAAAGGATCGCGTCGATCACGTATTCGCGTGACAATTGTTTTTAGTTAGGACACGGGGAACACCAAAGTGGTTTGCTGCATTGTTAAAGCGTATTACCTGCTCATCACCCTCTTTTTAATGAGTGAGAGTAAGATTATCCTCTCGGCTGCATCAGTGAGGAACTCGTTGATCTTCGTCTTGAATATCTGTGAGCCGTCGTGTTTGGCTACGCGTTTCATGTGGTCCCAGGATGCTTTGCAGTCAGACTCTAGCTTCTGGAGATTGGCTGAGAGAATATCAAAGTCTACCTTGGAGGCTCGGATGACGGGACCAACCTGAAATTTAAGAATACTGTTGTTGTAAAACTGGTTTGTCGGACCATCTTCGTTCCTGTAAATCGAATGTATCGATCTAATATGTGTATCTGGGTTATTAGTTAATTATTTCTTATATTTGCAGCATAATATAACAGTTGGTTTCCACAATATCACGACCTCAATATAAATTGGAAGTTTCGGCTATTCCGCCCACCACCAACAAGAAAAATATACATTTTCAACATACAAACTGTGTACTAACTTCACTGAAAAAGTCGGAGCTATCCGGGAACTTCTCAATGATCATTTCGCAGATATGGTACAACAATGGATGCTTGTGCACGGTGTCCTTGACTTCCACGACCTTGGACAAGTACTCTAGCCGGAATCCTTTGGCGTAGTTACCATTGAGGTAGTTTCCAACAGTCCTCAATGTAGAAAGGATCACTTTGAAGGTCCCGTTCACCTTTAACAATTCTATTCCTTGCTTCAAGTCCATCAGTGGTTCGGCGATTTCTTTCTGTAATATTCGAAAAATTACGATTTATATGTTGAGATTCATGTATTGAGAATTTAAATTTATTATGGAATCGATGGGCCTTACCTCTAAATTGTCAAAATCCAATTTGAATACCCAAAGTTTGAGTCGGGATGAGAGTTCGTTGATAGAAGCCAAGGTTAGTAGGAACTGCTCAGCACTGCCCAAAGGTAGGTCCGGATTGGCGTACTGAAAATACATAGATTAAAATAAAATTAGAACATGAGTGAGTACTTACGAGTATATCAAGAATTACACTATCCAAGAGAAGAGTTACAAAAAAGCATTGTTTTACTTAGAGGTTAAAGTTTTCTTTACAGGCTATTAGTACATACCTGTGCCTCTTGAATTTTAACTTTTTCCTCTTCAGTCGGTAACATAGTCAGAAGTTTTTCAATGCCCTCTCTACCAATGACAGTAGCATCCATCTTCATTATAGCTGCCTTTATAGTCTGAGGCGTAGGTAGTTTTTTCATTGCTATATTAATAGCATTAGATCTTTTAGCATCTAAAATAAGGTTTCTCTTTGGTTCCATTAGTTTCTGTAAATTGAATACAAGAAAGTTATCAACCGGTCATTCACACTTATTATAGAAATAAGAGTTCTCTATCTAGTGGATTTATTTTCTTGAAAAGTCCGTACCAGAATATTAATTAAATAGTACGAAATAGAGAATTATGGTAAGACAATGTACGAAAAAAGCGTAATACTTACTTCCTGAAGATGTCCGAAGGAGTTCATGAAAACGAAGAAAGAAAATCTAATTAGTAAATATACACTTTACAATACACAAGTTCTTAAACAAAACAAAATCCTCAAAGATAATAATTTTAGTCTAGGTAAATCATAATAATTTTGAATTTGTACTCAATTGTTTTGTATCGAGAGGGGAAGGACTAAAATTATAGACCCGGAGCATTGTTAAGACCTGTTGTTGATCGAATTAATCTCAAAGGTCCAACTTTTATTTCAACATCTTGCCTTATAGTTAAAACGTAAACAAAAACTTACTTTGATAATCAAGTCATTTGTCCTGGACTCAAACAGGTGCTCTAACATGGCCGTGTCCACGCTGACCTCAGGCAAGTTATCCCATATAAAGCCTCCAACCTTCGGCCTTATTGCCACAGGCGTTGGGTTCTCTTGTATCTCGCGCCAGAACAGCTTTACAGTCTTCTTATTCTTTTTTATAGTGGAACTATCAGAATCATTTGACATTTCTGAAGAAAGAGCTGGTTTTGGTGGAGTAGGTACGTTGTTTTTATTTAACATTGGAAAAAACCCAGGTAAAGGAGGAGGTATTCCCATTGGTGGGAACATTGTTGGTGGCGGCGGTGGTGGACCGCTAGCAGCATTCACTGCAGGCGATGACATATCATCGTCTGAGTCTTCACGGAGCTCCGAAAAGTCCAAGTCGCATAGATGAAATTCTCTGTGAAGACACCCCTTCCTTAGTTCTTCCCAATGCAAGTCGTTCTCTGACACTTTTATTTCGTGCACTTTTGGTGATTTCTCTATGGTTGGACTCTTTATAATTTCTGGAATGAAACAAATATTTATGATTTCTGAAAACTAAACGTCAGTCTCAACTAAAAGAAAGTTCATTACCTTTTGATTGAGATTTAGCTAATTCCTCTTTGGCCTTTGACACAATTCCTGCCATATCAGAAACCCTTAAAGGTTTATCCTCGGTAGTAGGGCTGACGGGGCTGGTCAGCCTTTGCGCCAGATCTTTGATGCTGTGCTCTCTATTCAGCAGGATACCCCGATCGTCTTTAACCTCAGGGACGGGATCAGTCTGTTTTTGCCGCATCACGGTTATTGAATCAACAGTATTCACACTATGGCCTAGGGTTCCATTTTGGATCCTTTGTTTCAGACCTGATGTATATCTTTGGTTTCCTGTCAATAGTCAATTCAACATTTAATATTGAATTAATAGTTAATAAATATAAAATAATAAATCTCAAAAATTACGAGCAAAACAGAAGCAGAACAAAGCGGGTGACAAAATAATTAGTAGTGGGTTAGTTTAAAGCACAAACCATTCTTTAAAACATCTGCTAAGATAAAATTCTTCGTTGTCCTATTAACATAATTGTCGTCCTCCTCCTGATGCCCGTTGACTCCATTCTGTAGGCTTGAACCATTGACGTTGCCATTGACACTCGAGTAGCTCTTATTATTGGTGTACGTCCCATTAGTGTAGTTCCCAATAATAGTAGTGATACTTCCATTGGTATTTGTGTAATTCCCAATAAGGCTAGGGAAACTCACATTGGTACTTGCAAAGCTCCCATTGGTGCTTGTAAAACTTCCGTTGAGACTTGAGAAGCTGCCGTTCGGGCTCGTGAAACTACCATTGGTACTCGTCAAACTACCATTGGGCGTTGAGAAATTTCCATTAGTACTAGTGATACTTGGCAAACTTCCATTGGTGCCTGTGAAGCTTCCGTTAGGGTTTGGAAATAGTCCATTGTAGATATCACTGGAGTGGTTCAACATCTCTTGCTGCTGGATGATATGGTGTGCTTGTCTCGCGTATCTATCTCGTCGTCTTCTTAAAGCTGAGCTCAGTTCTTTGTTCTCTTTAATATGATCGGTGATTGGTGGTAAAAATGATGCGCGATGGTTATTCGTTATTTTCGTTATGCTGTCTGTTTCAGTATGAGTGTTGACTGGTTTTGCTGTTGTTAGTGAAAAACGGCACAAGATAAAGAAACCTGGATAAAACGCATGTTGTTTAAAAAGCACTTCATCTATAATTTTGAAATGTCAATTATGTTACTGTGTTCCTTGCAGAAGATATAAACTGCCACAAAAGTCCATCAAAATGTGCTTCTTAAACAACAATACTAGTACAAACTTGGCAAACAAAAAACATCAGGCCCAAAAAGAAAACTTGAATTAATAATGTAATAATTGGAATATGATACAAAATGTTTTAGGCATGAACTGCCATACCATGCAGAAAAATATGTAATTACATGAGTAGTAATAATTAAAGCACACTGAGAAGTCTTAAAACAGAGTAAAATGTTTGTAACATACCTTTCTCTTTGCATTGCTGTTTTTTGGATTTTCGTCTGTCAGTACTTAGGTTTATGCTCCGAAGGCGAATTGAACTGATCACCGAGTCGTCTAATTGCCTGAAATCATATTTTTTTATGGTTTATAAAGTAATCAGGATCGCAAAAGTGAAGGTCCGGTCGTTGTTAAAACGATTTCGGTTTACAATGCCTAAATTCAGGCTGCACTGACAATTCAAGGTCTGGCTATTAAAATATAAATCGTTTAAATGCTCCCGTAGCAAAACCTGATTGAAGCACAATAAACGTAACACATAAGGTACCAAATAGTCTGTTTTTATTTACTCACTGTAGTGCCGTTCCAGTCTCATCACCGTCCTCATACAGCAGAACTGCTTCGAAGATCTGTAACTGCCTCAACAGATCTAAATCCGTTCCCTGCTTTGACATATACAGCTGGATAATGTCGTCTATCCCCTGATCCTGTAGGGCATCTACTTGGTCATAGTATGTATCCCTATCGGGAACATTGTTTAGACACCTATTTATTAGAGTAGTTGCATAAATCAGGAGTTCAGTATCTGATGCATCGAAGTCTTGCAGAATCTTCATGATGTTATACCAAGGCTGTCGGCTATTGGAACCGTCAACAGAGATAATGGCGTCGATGAGGAGAAGACAGTTCTTGTCAGTGTATTCGACGAAGACTAGAAGTAGTTTGAGAGCAGTTTTGACTACGTGGCGGAATTTGCTGGCGATGAGAGAGTAGAGCCATTGGACACAGCGTTTGTGGGCCATCACTCCGTGCATGCCGTCGACGTACAGAAGTATCTAAAAGCAGAAGAAGACGGATTTGTATTAACCATCACTTGTACAAAAAATGTATTTAGTACCTATTGACAACGGCAACAGTTCAGGTCTAATATCAACCGCATTGTTATAGCTGTAGTCACTACAAATAATTTATTCTTCAATGGGTTTTGGCGTCTGGTTACTACACGTTTTTGTGTAAATTTTTATCTCATCAAAGTCTTAGAAAAACATGACCCAAATCATTGTAGCGTTTTATTATACTAGGGTAACGCGAAATTATTTTGGGATGTTTGTTATTTAATCGTGCCTAAACGCATATTTGGCATAGATAAGTTCATGGATGACCAATCTTTGGATTTAGCACATTACCCTACTTCAGATTTAGCGTCCAACAGAGTTAGAAGAAAGACTCGAGTTAAGTCAAGTTAGATAGATAGAATGTTAATTCGATACATGAAGAATATTTAAAACATAAGCAAAAGAGTCGGGGGAAAAGTTCTTTCGTATTTTATATACAAATTCAAGACTAAGAGCTCGCGTGGCTAGGGTTGCCATCTTCTTAAATAAAAAAGCCTGACTCTGCGCTGTATTAGGCCGGACATTTTGCCCTAAATGGCCGGACTTTACCTTTTTTAATAACATCACCTGTATACCGACTAAAGACAAAACCCGCGCGAACCAAGAATAGCCATTATCCCCCGCCCCCGCCTCGTCCTTAACACGTTGCGCCTTGCGTAGATTACGTTGCGTTCGTTCTGTAGGCGCTGCGTGGACCGCGTCACACTAACACAAAGCCTAACAGAAGCCGTACAGGCCGGACATATAAATATTTAGCCGGACACGACCTAAGAATGCCAAACATGTCTGGCTACAGCCGGACAGATGGCAACCCTACGCGTGGCATCCAAATGTCGAGCTTTTTTGTATACCCTGACTTTTTCAAATGGGCCAATATTGTAGTCAACCCCTAACTCTTCAGCTATGTTGTAACTACTAATATAATCCTGTTCCAATTTAAAAAAAACTGGCATCGACTTTATCCGTTACAGGGCGACCAGTCGCGAGCTGCATCTGTGACATCAAAATTCGCGGACTCAAAACAATTAAACCAACTTTGTACTACTCTTACTGGCACTGAGTTAAGTCCATAAACGTCACATACTTTTTTCGCGGCTTGTGTCTCATTTTTCGCCTTTTTGTAATAAAACTTCAAAATATATTGAATCTCTTAGTTAGATTCACTCATTTTGGTGGACAGAAAAACAATTGAAAAATGGCGGGAAATCATTTTGACTTTTTTATAGGTCGTCTAAATAATGGTATCAAAACCAGCCAGATACAAACAGTACAGCCAAAAAACATTTTACTGCAACTTTATAACTATAAAATACGAAAAATATTTTTCCCCGACCTATTATTTAAAACTAAACAACAAATACACTTTGTTCTGATAGTGCCATATTGCAGAAAAAGATATATGAGTGACAATTACAGTCGGAATCACACAGCTTTAGAACGTGGTATGTATCAGATGAGTGTCTGAAGATTGCTCTAAATAGGTGATCAGCTCAGCATGTGCCTAGTATTAGGTATAAATAACGCTGGTAATCAGCTGGTATACGAACGTCGCGAAGACTACACCAGGTACCCGAATATTACTTAGAAAAAACGGTGTTAAGTTTTTAGTAAAGCTTATTGACACTAAGATTTACCTGTCCCAGAGCTCGAAGTATGTAATCCAGATAGTTATGGTCCGCCATATTGCCAACTTGCATGAGGCAGTCCAAGCCTTTGTTGGCGACGAACTCGTGCACCAGGTCTTTGTCAGATTGCAGGATCTGTTTGAGGGTGAATAGCGCCCTGCGAAGCTCACGGCCTTGAGAGTGGAGTAATCTCTCTGTGGGGGTTGAAAAAACGACAAATCTTAAACTATTTTGTGGTACACTAAGGAGAATGGTGTAATCATTTACCGGCTTAAACATGAGGGGCATTTTTGTATGCCAACAACAACATACTTCGATAACTAATCCGGATGTCAAGCGGTGACTATGGTAACACCCAAGTATTCGCCGTTGTCGATACGCTTATTGTTAAGGGAGGTAGGCAATTAGAGAATCCTAAAAACGTAAAGATTTTGTGCTTTGCGATAGATGTTGTTGTTGTTGATGTTGATGTTGTTCGATTTTTGAGAATTTGTAAGCTGCGGTTGTCACGGTTACTCTAATAACTCCACAGCTCAATTTTAGGGTTCCGTATATAGATCCGAATGCAAAACAGAACCCTTATAGGATCGCCCGTGTGTCTGTATGTCCGTCTACAGGACCGGCAATAGAAATATATACTCTATGAAAATTTCCCCTATTACGGTTCATGAGATAGACCGACGGACGGACAGCGGAGGTTTAGTAATGGGGTTCCGTTGACACCCTTTGGGTAAGGAACCCTAAAAAGGAAACCTAAACACTTGAAATACTCTAGACAGCTTGATTATTAATCTAAGTAAAAACATACTAATATAATAAAGCTGAAGAGTTTATTTGTTTGAACGGGCTAATTAATCTCTGGAACTAGTCAGATTTGAAAAATTCTTTGTGCATTTGACAGCTCAGTTCTTGCGGAAGGTTATAGGCTATTTAACATTATGCTATGACACTTAGGAGTCGCCAAAATAAAAAAAAAGTCAGAAAGAACGCGAAGCGAAATTGAATTAATAGCGCGGACGATACGACGCGAGGCGGTGGGTCGGGCGAACAAGAAATTTCATGCAGACGAAGTCGAGGGCAGAAGCTATCATTACATATAATAAAACAAAGTCCCCCGCCGCCGCGTCTGTCTGTCCGTTTGAACGCGATAAATTCAAAAGTAGCAAAAGGATTTTCACACGGTTTTCACCAACAATGGAGGGAGTGGTTCATGAGGAAGGTTTAGGTGTATAATTCATTAAAGTTTTTTGTAAATTGGCTGAAATATGACGATGATTGTTGAAGATGTCCGAAAAAATCATGCCGACTGGGAACTTTACTGGCGCGCGCCGCAAACATTGGATGAAATTTGGCACACAGATAGTTTATAACCTGGATTAACATATAGGGTACTTTAAATCCCGGTGGTACGTTTACGTGAGATATTTTCCGACATATACGCGGGCGAAGCCGAGTGTAAAAGCTAGTTTGGATAATAACGATAACTTACCAATGATGGCGTGCACTCGTACAGACAGCTGGGTGCGTAGGACCAAGGCATTCTTGCGACTGGAACAAAACAAGGAAATATAAACATTTCAGCTATTTGTATATCTAGGACGAAGAAATGGGAAAGAAGGAAGGTAATATCAAGACCTAACATCACGCCCGTAGGTATTCCCCGAAGGGTTAGGCAGAGGTAAGCCTATTGCCATCAATCGGGCACAAATCCAGACTCCGGGCTGCTACTGAGAAATTCCAGATGGAAAACCCAATAACACTTTACCCGACTCGGGAATCGCTCCCAGCACCTCATGCTCAGAAATAAAGCAACAGTCAGCAAAAAAAAAAACAGACTGTGACGCGCCGCGGGTAAAGTTCGCGCAAAACTTTTTGAGGCCTCTGAACGTAGGCCGGAGAACGAATCCGCGCATGGTACAGTTGAGTGAGAGTGAGAGAGTTCCTTCGGACACGTATTTTATGCATACTGCGCAGCCACTCGCGTGCAACTTCCGTGAGCTCATAAAGTTTTGCCCGAACTGTATGCGATATTTCCCGTACCAATAACTGCTTACCCAAATAAAGCTAGATGTATGAATTATGTCAGCTCTGATCAAAAAGATTGGTTTACATAGTTTATTATTTACTAAAAAGTGGAAACATGTCGTCGGATGAAATGCTGTGGGTGTGATGGGGTGGAAATAATTGCATTATACTTCAACTTAGCCTCTAGGCAACTCCTTTGCGATGGTTCTGGTAATGTGGATGTCGAAGATTGGTTCGACGTGCAATTCAATTTTAAAACATTAATGCATAGACTGTACGTACGGGTTTGTACAAAGGTATTGGGTTAAAAAAAGGACGAACATTGATATGGGACTGAATATCGTCACCAGCTTAAATTGGGGAGGCACTATACACACCTTTTTTTTGTTTGGGATATCATCAAATTACTTTTCCCGCTCTGGGCGGAGCGGAAGGGCATGTCAGATTCTTACTGACTAAAACCCACCCGTGTTCTTTCTGTTGCCTGTGCGCCAGGACCACGGTAACTCTTTCGAACAGCACTATACCTACATACCTACAGCGTGTATCAGAAAGGTGTGGTCAAATTTAAGGGTGCGATACAGATAATGAAACTGAACAACTTTCTGCATGGGACCAATATCATAATTGACAAAAAATAATCAGTATTGAAGTTTTGTATGGGACGAAACTTCAATACCTAGAAAGAAAAAAATGAAATAAAATACGTTTGCTTGGCAAACATGACGCAGAGAAAAACACAACAAACAAAAAAAGAACGAGCTGGGTGAAAATATGCGTCACATCCACGCAAAAAGGCAGACGCTTAGCATAATGCTACGACTATACGACCCTATGCGAGACAGCCCCAGCGCTGGTTTACAGCGACAGCCGGCGCGGCGTTGACATACGAAAAAAAAAATAAAAAAAATAATACACAATACTTAGTTCCAAATGTTTATATAAACATAATATTTATAAAATGGTAACATTCCGGGTTCACACATGCACTCATGCCTTTAATAATCTTTATTAACCTATTTGGATGGGTTAATAATTTTTCCGCAATTAAGTACGATGGAGAAAGTTGTTTAGTTTGATGTTCTGTACCACACCCTTAAATTTGACCACACCGTTCTGATACATGTTGAATACCTTTGCATGAGCGTGCGGACAATAGTTACGGGGATGATGCAAGTTTTGTCCATCGCGGAAATAATTTGAAAAAGATTCCACGTACAAAAAAATAAGTGAAATTAAAGTGAAAATATTTGTTAGGTACTGAATCAGGCAGAATTTCAGAAATTGTCAAAGGGGCCTCTGCGATTTGGCTTCGGCCCCTCGTACGCCATCCAAAGTTCCGGGACCCGAGGGTCCCGAGTTACGTCAAAGACATTTAAATAATAATAATAACTGATTAAACCATTTCAATAATTAAACGATGGTTTTGGGAAGTATGAATATGTGACGCTTAGGAATAAGGGGAGTGACATTGTGACAAAAATTGCTAAGTTTGCATGTGGTTAAAAGGAAAGAGATCAATAAGAGGATGCATGGATTGTGTGAAAAAAATATATAATTAAGTATGGCTGGAAACGAAGTTATCTTTGAGATGTCAACTAACAATGGAACTCACGTAAAACCAATATCACATTAATAAAAAATCCCAATATTGAAACTGAATAGATTATAAAATGTCAATGGGATTCAAATAAACCACTGATAAAGGTGGTACAAATATAAAGGTCATAGGATGAAATGTCATGATGGGGCTTGTGGCTAAGTGGTAACAGCCACGCGGTTCGATCGATCAGGTTAAGCTACGCTTGCCGCTGTTGGTCCGTGGATGGGTAACCATCTTTACATACCGAGTCCTCTCCGTGCCTCGGAATTAGTCCTAGATGTCATTCGTGGATATTTGACAGTCGTCACGGGTCGTCAGAAGCCAGTCTTACCAAGGGGTATCGTGTTACCCAGTAACTGGGTTATGGAGGCCAGATTGGTAGTCGCTCCATGTAAAATACTGGTATTCCTCTGCATTCTGTTTGACCCCAATATAGTTGGAAAACGCTAGGCAGATGATGACGATTAAAATTTCATATAAAACCAATACATTATTATTATTTTCACTATTAAAATAATATCAAAGCGTGCTGCGCCCATCCAAAATATATTAACCTAAATATCAAAAAAGGAAAATAAACCTCACAAACTAACAGTCCTCCAGGTAATAAGAAAACAATGAAATTGAGCAAAGGTTAAAGATGGCGTTATAATAAAATGTAAGTCAATATACTTATGTAATGTAAATAAATAAAATACAATGTAACTAAATAATTATTTCAAAGTAAAATATGTACTTAATACACAATAAAAAAACGAAATTAATCTGGCCCTCTAACTACATTTTTATTTGCAATATAAATGAACTTATTTCATTGCATCGAACTACAATTGTACTGGATTATGAAACGAACCTATTTAACCATTACTTAACTTCAAATTTAATTTCGCGTTATATCGTCATCTTCAACAAAATTTAATTGTGAGACCATTTGTAATTTTAGGATGCCCTCCCTAGCTGTGATTCCTTCCCCCTTTTTATTAATGTACATTATTATTATTATTATTTTAAGAGTGTTAGCTTATAAATTATTAGCCTCTATTGCGCACGGGTTTTAAGTTTGGACAAAACATCTAGATTTCTTTATATATACGTTTAATATTATTGTAATAAACACATACACATACTGGAATAAATTCTCTTAATGATTGTAAAAACCGCATCAAACGCCGATTCGTATTTAAGAAGAATAACGCGGCCACACGGACAGTCACGAAAAGCGACTTTATTTTATAATATCTATGTATATGTATAATATATAGATAGGCATAGACGTAAATATCTTGTTTTAAAAAACATGCACCACATTGTAAGAACAATGTTTTTTTCGACTTACAATTCTTCATCAAGGAGGTCTTCATCTTCGTCTTCATCCTCCGACATGTAATAGTCCCAATCCAGGTTAAAATTCACTTTAACAGCACCTTCTTCTTCATCAGCTATGCCAGAATCTAATGATGCTTGCCTGAATTTTCTGCTCGGTACTGATCGGTCGGGATGTGCATTTCCCTCAGCCACGTCGGATCGTGTGAAGTTTCGCATGTCATCTTCCATTTTTCTCCCACAAATTGTATACAGGTTGTTTTATTTGTAAACTCGTCAACTTTTACAAAGTTATTGAATGAGTGCATTAAAGAAGAAATTTTCTAATTGTTCATTACAATTCTTCTAAAAGACTCGGCATTTTCCGGAAAAAGAAGTTTATAAAATTATTTAAACGCATGTATTGGTTCACTGAATTTGTTTTAATTCGATCGCGACATTATTTTCATCGGAATATTTATTTTTAATCACGGTATCAAGTTTTTAGGTCAGCATTATGTGGGGCTTGCGTCTCCCATCGCTCCCTGATGTGGACTGAGGGTACCGCGTTGATAATATAATTTTCCCGACAAGCGTTTATAGGATAGACTTCACGGGACACACGGATGCAGTGTCCAGCAATTTTCAATTATTACATGATTCCACTTCAGGATGCTGTTCCGTCTTCCTGCTTAGAGATTATCAGGTTGGCTGGTTTTTGGTATATTTTAGCGAATTGTATTTTAGACAGCTTGTAGTAGAATATGATAGTTTTGTTGTTTTTGTGTCCCGTTTCAAAACATGATCTTTATTTTCTTCATGGTAGGACAGTGACCTAATTCCTATAGTCTTCGAAAATAGATTCTAAACAAAAGCAAAGACGTAGATATGTCTTCTGTAGCCCTAAAAAAGCGCACGGTGCATAAAGTTAATTTCATTTTCTCCCTCGGAAGTTACCGCAGCCTGTGTATAAGTTTTCGCAGTGTAAGTTCATTGTTAAAACGGAGACTAGGTTTTTGTTAACGTTCGACTTCATCGCGATTGAAGCAATCAAAAAAAGTGAGCTGAACAAAACATGGTAGGTTTCGCTCGCTGCTAATACCCATACTTTCTACCATGACGGTATAAAGTGACATGTTGCGATGACGAGAAATTAATCAACCTTAAATATATTATGGTGATATTAATTTGACTCCATTTAACATAGGTAATAAAGAATATAATTAGTTACTTCGATAATAAAACAATGTGCGCAAAGGTACAATAATTATGTCGCGCGTTCTGTAAACTTAGTTTCTGCCAAAGGGAACAAAACTAGAGATTAGAACAAAAAAAAAGCTCATTATGTTCAATATACAAGTAATTCGGAAAATTAACAAATCATCAAATTCACGATCTCGTGCATATAAAACCGCGAATATACGCGTTTACCCGGTTACTAGTGTAACAGTAACCCAAATAAATCTACATGTGTCGAATCCGGTACTGATCTATTTCTGATCCCATGGAAACCGGTGCGACGACCTTTGGAAGTCGCTGGATGGGCCCTAGCAGTTTTGAAAAACAATTGAACTAAACAATAAGACAATTATTAAAATAAAGGTCAACACATAGAAACGAAAGGTTTTTTTTTTAATCAGTGCAGTTATTTGCAACAGCAAAATTATCATGATTATAATCAAACAACACTATTTTTTCAAGCTGTGTGTAACAGACGGATTTACCAGGAATCTTAAAATCATAATGAACATAATAATATGTATTTTGTATTACCATTGTTCCTGCTATGTACGTATTCGAGTAATTCCAATGAAATACATTGCAACAAATTAATCCAACCGTGAGCGTATTGTCACAGTATAATAAAGTAAGCAGTATTACGTCTTCCAAATCATACAAATCGGTGAAACGACGCGCTTTGAAATCTCGGTATACACCAGTATTCAACAGTCGCGCGTGCACCGCAGTTACGTAAGGACGCGGATATCGCGCGACACTCCCGCACATTTATTTACGTTAAATATAGCACAAAGTTATCGACTGTGTTGCTCAGTGTATGGATGTTGGCATTCATTAACATCGAAACAAGAAATAACAAGTTTTTAATTACCAACTTAGTCGGCAAATCCATAAAATAAAATAATTTTTAGTTTTTATTTATTTATGATCAGTAAGTGTTTCTATATTTATTGGAGCGTAGCGATCATAATTTTCTTGACAGGTTCTTAATAGGTGAGTGTCTCTCTTTTTCCATGGCGTGCAGGTGATCGATGTCCGATTGAAGGAATAAAATATACCTATACTAGCTTCAGCACGCGGCTTCGCCCGTGTGGATTTCAGTCTGTCACAGAAAGTTTTTATCGTACGTCCCGCGATCAATTCATCCCATATTCATCCAATTGATTCGATGTAAAATGCAATTTTTGTGTATGCACTTAGAATTTCCCTGACGATTTATTTCGATAGGTATTTAACATTACCTACTTAAATTACCCTAGAGAAATAACATATTTGTTTGGAATAAATTAACAATATCTAAAAAAAAACGCGTTAGTGTCGTGGAGCACTCGGTTGGAATGAAGTTCCTTTCGTAGTATAATATTATTGAGAAACGTTTTATATTATTGATTAACAAATACAAATAAATGAATTACTAATTTACTGGCTGCCTTGAACCAATAAGCGCACACCTATGACTGGGCACAGTCAATATCATATGCGTTAGGGATAACCGTCTACACTAAAGAAAGCGCCGTGTGTGACGGAAATTCGTGACGGAAAACTCTTACACTTTTTTTCGTCTAGTCCTCATTCGCCAAGTCCGTCCCGTGCGATAAGGAACTTGGTTCCAAAAAATCATACTTCGAATAGCTTCGGCTGATGTGCCGAGATGTTTTAGCAAACAAACCTTACACCACAAGCTACCGAATTAGTGAAAATCATTTGAATGTATAGGACATACTACCTGCAAGAAATTGCAAGAGTATAGAAAGAATGCTCTTCCTTCATTAAAGTTGGACTTATAAAGTACAGTTACAACCCACGAGACACAGTCCATGGGCAACCCTAGTGCGTGTTTATCTACCGAGCGGCCGTAGGTAATTATTTCAAGGACACTGCCGAGACATAATACTGCTTACTTTATTATACTCGTACTGTGGTATTGTGGATCAAAGGCATGTGCTCTTATAATATTATTGTTGTTTTAGCCTGGAAATGGAGAAGGTATTCACTGTACGACACGGACAATTTATTTACCTAGGTTGTCAGTGGTCCGTGTGATATTCAGTTGCATTGTCGAAATAACGTAATAGTATGTGGAGGCTCACTTTGTATTTCACAGTTGAATTTAATTATTTCGACGGTAGTATAATAAAAATAGAATAATAATTAACAACTCAATATTCATCCATTTAAAAATCACTCGTAAACCGACGAAAACTTTTAAATTTTTGTGCGGTATAGGCTTTGTATCCCGGTAACAAATGCATTTGTCCAATCAATCAATAACGGCTGCAAATAATTTGTCATCCATCATGCATTCAGTTAAACCAGGTTCCTGCATTTGCAGTAGCTTGTCAATTTTCATGATATAGGACCCAATCCACTTACAAAAAAAAACGTTTCAGCCTTTTTAATTTTATGCCGTTTTATACCTTTATGCCTCCGTTCAACTTTCGATACGGTTATCATTATTATATGAATGTGTGATAAAAGTTTATTAGTCAGGCAAGTTTAGGAATTCCTTTAGGCTTACGTCACCTTTGCAAAGAGGTGTAATATGCATACATTCGGGGGCCTTTTTACATTTCGCTCAAGGAAAAACCTTAACAGAACAATATAAGTAGTATATACAAGGTTATTTATTGGTAATATGTCGGCAATCCATCAAGGGGATGTAGAGGTGGTCATTTGCAACCAAATGACCCCTTATGACCCCTATGCAAATGTCAACCAATTTCGAGTAATTTGACATTTTGACAGTTCAACAACATTCATTGCGTTATTTATGTTGTTGAGAAGCAATGGATTAGCAATAGGCTTCAATATAATTCAGATTGGGACAGATAGTGTGTTACGCAATTAGGGTCGTGTTTTGTCTACCGTTGCGCGTTGTTACAAACAAGTTTCGCGGTAGATTTCGATATTAGTTATGACTGATTTGTTGGCTACCTCCTCCTCCTTAGGTATAGTGGCCGCTAGTGCTACCTACTGCTACCTGCTGCTAAGCATGAGGTCCTGGGTTCGATTCCCGGGTCGGGCAAAGTGTTATTGTGTTTTTCTATCTGGAATTTCTCAGTAGCATCCCGGAGTTTGGATTTGTGCTCGGTTGAGGGCAATAGGTTCGCCCCCTGTTCCAAGGGATTTAAACATAACTGGCGAAGTATGGGTGTACTATAAGTATAACTCTGCCTAACCCTTCGGGGAATACAGGCGTGATGTTATGTTATTTTATGATTTATGTTGCAGTGTGTTCGATTTTATTGTTTTATACCTAGTGAGCGTGTGTAGGTTGTGTTTAAAGCACTAGTTTCACAGTTTTATCTTGTTCTAAGTGATAAGCAGAGATCGGATATTCGGATGCATATTTACCTAAAGTATTTTTTTAGCTATGAAAGTATGGAAGAGGCTTTTCATAAAATATATTTTTTGTATGAAAAAACCGGTTTGGCAGGAACACCGGGAATGTATAACTAGTCGGGTGTATAGCAAGGATACGCCTTCAAAAAAATATATTTAAAAAGAACCCTGGGATTCTTGCATTGCATAACATATTCAGATACATATTTATTTAAAATTAATGTTTAACCCCCGATGCTAATATGTGTATGTAGGGTGTAAAAGGAGGGGTGTTGTATGTTAGTTAAAGTTAAGATTTTTTCGATACAAAAGCGCATTCCCTATTAGCCAAAATGTCAACTTTAGGTGAATATGCATCCGAATATCGGATCTCTAGTGATAAGTCACAGATATTCCACAAAATCCGTGACAGACAAGTCGTATCAAGGCTTACTTCTAAGATTCGCGCCAGAATGTGCACTAGTAGAGTGTACCTACATGCACTTGTTGGACACGTAAGGATTGTTACTCAGTGGATGCTAGACTTGGTCCGTAGTAAGTCATATGGGAACTAAAGGGGAGCAGTGCCGGAACCAAGCAATAAGTGGTGGTTAGAGACCAATGACGCATACTCATTCTGACCCTCAATAATTCATATCGCATAATAATATGCTGCTGAGCATTATCAAGTTGATCTGGTAGACGCGCACTTTATTTTATTCAATTTATTGTAATAACTAAAATGATTTTATAAAAAGAAATCATCGTGAGGAAACCAGCATGTCCTAGTACCAGAAATTCGAAGATATTGAGACGTCTACCAATCTGCACTGGACTCGCATGGTGGGTTATGGCCCCACTTCATCTCACAGAGAGGAGGCCTAAGTTCCAGCAGTTATGATCTCAAAATCTGACTACGACATCCTCTAGAATAAATTGTTTTGCTTTATTAGATACCGACATCAACGAGGTATTAAGAATAATAAACGGCTTGAAGGATGTGTTTGTGCTAGTGGGTGGGATGACATACCTGCCTATATAATAATATACATTCTTAAAATATTGAAATACCTACTTGCCCCTCCGCTAACCCACATTTTTCAGGTATGTTTATCTAAAGGAATAGGTTGGTTAAAAAAGCTGTGGTCACACCTCTATTCAACTCAATAACTATGTCCGAAACAATGTATGTTTTCGAGGCAAAAACTGTGTGAATTTCTATAGACCCATTTAAACGGTAACCGGCCTGACAAAAATATTAGAAAAATTCATTAACAGTAAATTGACAAAATATCTGGAAAGTAATAGACTACGGTCTAGTTGATCTTTTGGCAAAAACGATCTGTTTTCGGCCCCAAAACATCAACTAGTAAAGCAGTACGCTAATTATATTAGTATCAAACTGGATAATGCAGCAACCCTAAAATGCAGTATACAAGTTCTAAACTTAAAAATAGTAGTAGTTTTGGAATTCCACAAGGTAGAATTGTGGGCCCTACATTATTTTTAGTCTAAAAAACTGAGCGGCCTGCCACTCTAAAATAGGGTGATAATGTCTTATGCGGATAACATCGCTTTATTGTTCTCAGCTAAATCAAGTGTTGCGGTCTACGAACATGCTCAGATTGGCTTTAAAATTGTGTCTAACTGGCTCCATAATAATCTTACATTAAATGCAAATAAAACAAAAAAAAAAATATTTACAAAGAGAATTATACTAATATACCGCTTACTCATCACACACATAAACGCACATAATTGCCGCATTTACGCACATATTTGTATCTCGAACGCTGACATTGCATGTTATTGCCCCACTTTAGCTAAAGTTGCCCATTTGAAATATCTAAGTGTCACTATTGACTCCATTCTATATAGGTATCGATTAACATAGTAAATCGATATACTGATAGACTGTGCAAAATATGTTGTTAAGAATTTACGGAACATAGCCGACCATAAACTAATTTAACAGGTTTATTTAAATTTGTAACAATCCATTCTTACCTATTGCATAACTTCTTGGGGTGATGCTGCAAAAGCAATTTTACTCCTTCTAGAACACTTCTAGATTTATTTACGTAAATACGTTAAGAGGCTTACATGAGCTAAAGCGCGGGCACTGTCGGATTGCATAGAAAAGAAAGAGACGCGCGATGACACAACGCTGATAATTTATTGCAAAATATGAAGCAGTTATGGATTTACAAAAAATCTATTCATTGGACTAAAAAATTAAAACACTATTACGTTAGTATGTTACTTGTAGAATATTCTGACAAAAAAACAGAATGTTTGCATGTATATTACTCGTAGTATTTAATCGTTAAAATATTTTTTAGAGGTATCTTCGAGATTTTTTTCTATCATATCAAGTTAATTGTATTATGTTTTCAACACACTATCTAACTAGCATATATCCAGAAGAATATCATATATTTTTTCTGAATTTGGTTACTGTAGTGGATCATATATTTTTAGGCATTATAAATTTGCGTTTAGGTCATGTAGTCCCCTTAAGATTTCCTTCGCACCAGTAGTGCTATTCTGTAGAATTTCACCGTAAAAACTTAGGCGAAGTGAGCTTGAAGGGTCAATAGTGTCAATCCCTAGCATCATATGGAATGACAGTTCACTTGACTTATGTTGTCACGGTGAGATTTGAACATAATATACCACCCGCTCTACATAGCATATAATGTACTAACAGTACAGCAATTATCTAAACAATAACACCACCCTAACTAATATTGTACATAAATGCGGAAAGTAGGTTTGTTTCTTTGTTACGCTATCACGCTAAAACGACTGAACGAATCTGGATGAAATTTGGCAAATGGCTAGACCGTGACCTGGGTAGGACATAGGCCTCTTCTCATCCTGGATCGCAGACGAAGTTGCGGGCAACAGCTAGTTTACTCTAAACATAGTACTATACCAGCACACTGCACTTCCTTTTGACCCAGTAGTTACCTTCCGACAAGAGACGGAAGTGCATAAAACCTCAAACTAGACATACGTTTGATTTTACTTGTATAAGGACCACTTCTGTATACGAGTAATAGGCTCAATAAGTTAAAATTATTTTTCACATTGTAGCTACCTAGTGTTTTTTTTTTGTTAGTCGGTTGTTGTTTTTGTAAAAAGTTTTTTGTTTTTTCCTGTTTATTTGTCATACCTACCCCCCACAAATTCGTATGCCCACCTACCACTACTTGTTATGAAATAATAATTTGACTAATCGGTCCACAATTCATGAAAATATCGATGAACATTGGTTGGGGATTTTTTTTTAAGAATTTTCAGAACATTTTTTAATATAGTTAATTTACATTTAACTAAAGTATGTAGGTACCATTTTGTTCGATAACTTTTTGCCATCTAGTAGGTAGGGACATGACCCCATTGCTATAGAAATTTTGGGACTTCTGATCAAAATACCGCGACAAGTGATTTTGGCAGTCCTCTCGTGATGATAACCTGATACTGCCTAAAGAATTCTGAAGAGACCGAAACAGGTGGAAATCTGAAGGTTCAAGGTCAGGACTATACGGCGGATGCATTAACACCTCCCAGCCAAACTCTCTTAATTTTTGCTGCGTGGCTAAAGATGTGTGAGGTCTAGCGTTATCATGATGAAAAACCACACCCCTTCTGTTGATTAATTCCGGCCGCTTTCTCTCAACTTCTTGCTTTAATCTCATCAGTTGTTCGCAGTAGAGTTCAGAATCGATAGTCCTGCCTGGTGGTAACAGCTCATAATGAATAATGCCCTTCCAATCCCACCACACACACAGCATCACCTTGTTGCGAGTTAACCCGGGTTTCGCCACAGTCTGTGAACCCTGACCGGCCTTTGACCACGACCTTTTTCGCACGTTCTTGTCGTACGTGATCCACTTTTCATCACCAGTTATCAGCTTCTTCAAAAATGGTTCGGTTTCATTACGTCGTAATAAAGAATCACAAATGAGTACACGGTTCATTAGGTTTCTTTCAGTGAGCTCGTGAGGTACCCAAATATCGAGCTTTTTTGTGTACCCAGTTTTTTTCAAATGTGTCAAAACCGTTTTGCGGTCAATTCCCAGTTCTTCAGCTACGTCGTAACTACTGACATGCCGATCTTGGTCCACTTTTTCAAAAATGGCATCCATTTTATCCGTAATAGGGCGACCAGAGCGACGTGCATCTTTGACATCAAAATTTCCGGATTGAAAACGCTTAAACCAAATTTGTGCTACTCTCACAGACACTGCACTAGGCCCATAAACATCACAAAAATTTTTCGCGGCTTGCGTTGTATTTTATCTTTTTTGTAGTAAAATTTTAAAATCTATCGAATTTCTTCATTAGATTCACTCATTGACAGTACGAAAAACAAATGAAAATCACACATTTTCCTAATTTGAATTTGGAATTATGTTCTTTAAAATTTAAACTTTAAATGATACCAAAACCAGCCAGATACAAATAGTATAGCCAAAGAGATTTTATTACAAGTTCATACATACTATAATGCGAAAAGACTTTTTCCCCAACCTAATAAATATTAAAAAAAAATACATTTCATACCTACATTTGAATATAGAACCTACTCCTTTTTTGAAGTCCTACTAATATTATAAATGTGAAAGTTTGTGAGGATGGTTGGATGGATGGATGTTTGTTACTCTTGCACGCAAAAACTACTGAACGGATTTAGATGGAATTTGGAACAAAGATAGTTTATAACCTGGATTGACACGTAGTATACTTTTTATCCCGGTAGTACGTTCCCGTGGGGTAATTGCCGACATCTACGCGGGCGTAGCCGCGGGCATAAGCTAGTTGGTTAATAAAGAAGTAAGGAGTTACCTACCTGTCTTGAAGACCTTCGAGTTCTTCATCCTGCTCGCCGAGTGTGGAGTCCAGATCCAGGTATGGGCCGTAGTCGCCATCTTTGAACACCTGGAGTGTCGCATCATCCAGCTGTAACAATGAGAAGCTCCTTAAATAATATCTTTTGCAATTTATTTATTTTAATAGTCACAGTCAGGGAAATTAATTGTTGAGCAAATTGACACCTAACAATAATTATTAGGCGTGTTATAGCCATTTCACAGTTGTAATTTGAATATGCGGACCATTTTAGTTGATAGTCAATTTGGTTAACAATTCATTTCCATGGCCTAAGTCTCTGTAGGACTTAATAAAGTAGGTATACGAGTATGTTATTTAAATGTATATATACATATTTAAAAGGTATGCATATTGTGTCTTTAGATCGACCCGTGAGGTTAAGTGACGTTAAATCAGATTAGTCTGGGATGGGGCATCCGGTCCGTGTAGACAACCGTTTCGAGCTGGGTTGCCGAGGTCAGGTGGCCAGACTGTAGGTTCGTTAACATTCTGATATCCAGTCGTGTCTACCCGTGGCTAGTTGGACTAGAGTTCTGCCAGATACGTATGGCATAATTGTTCTTACTTGGTGTTTAATTTAATCTGTATTATTGCTTTATATAAGCAATAAAGATTATGTTGAGTATGATGACTATTGATGGCGAGGCAATCTATTTTATTATGTGGCAGAGATATCATTGTTCTATGTAGAAATTAACAACTGTTTACCTACACTAAAGCTAGTTTTCAGTAAAAGGTTCACATTATATTTAACCGACTTCAAAAAAAGGGAGGTTCTCGGTTCGTCGGATTTTTTTCTTTTTAAGTATGCTCCCTGATTAGGTACTCGAAGAGGGCTGAACCAATTTGGAATATTGTTTTTTTAATTGATTTATGTATTATTCATATTTGTTTATGAACGCCACCTACGCGGCGTTGTGAACATTCATCAAGTTGGAATGTAACGTTCAGTTCACCTAGTTGCTCATATAGAGCATAGATGGCGTTGGCATCTATGTGCTATGCGAGCAACTAAACTATGGTATCATTCAATTAAAAACCTCGATTTACAGGTATCAATTTTCAATCAAAACTATATCATATTTGTGATAAAAAATTCCATGGTTATTTGCAAACCTTTTGGTATCAATTTTTAACCATACACTTCATGTAGTTAGGTACTAAGTGGTGCACGTCTGCGAAGAACGTACGTGTCCAAATAATTGGATTTTGGTAGGCGGTAAGTGTACCTAAGTCTGTACTACCAACATACGAAACAATTCCTGTTACGGTCGTGGCAGGCTAATTTTTTCAGGCATAATTAGCGAAACTAAAACTCAAAGCATTTATTTTAATTAAACCAATTACAGGCACTTTTGAATTGTAAAGGAGTTGTTCAGTCAGAAAGATGAAGCGAGTAGCCCAAAGCGTAATAGGTTCCTATGAAGAAGAACGGATAAGTAACTTAAAGAGCGTCCATGGAGGGCCATGGACACTCTTTAAGTCAAAATAATTATGGTGAGAACTAGAATCATTCGGGGTAGAAGGAGAAAAAAGCACTTGAGTACTTTTGCAGTGGGTAAAAGTACTCACTCCTTTTTCTCTGAGGGACCTGGAAGGGGGGGGGGGGGGGTCGCAGATCCTCGAGAATGTGTGCGCACGGGCCACCCTATTGTGTCATACTCATAATCCGTGGAGCGATGCGTCTTGCGTTTGCGACACAAGTTGCAAAAAAAAAAAAAAATACCGTATAATTCCATAGTATTTCTCTACCGGCAAAAATTGTGGAAGTGGAGCATTCGTACTTTAGATTCGTATTTTTGTAGATTTTTTGTTTTAACGGCCGAATAGAGTAAAAGTATGGGGGCAATAGTACGCACGTCAGGGCTGCAAACGTAATAAAGAATTAAAAATATTAGTAATAGGTATCTAAAATAATTAAAAAAGAATACTACTTTTCTTCATAGTTCCTATTTTATTTATATATTGTAAGTTTCTATTTGTTTCAGAATGCGACATAATTCCATGCAGATATATAAAAAAAACTCCAGAGAGACAGTTGGTTTAGAGAAGATTCTTGCTGCAAAAATACTAATAGAAGAGGGAAGAGATATGAAGCGGAATTGGTTTTTCATTTATTATACCCAAATGTGTACTTTTTTCCTACATGTACTTATATTTTTGTCTACAAGTTTGGGCAAAGTTACGCAGTCTGACCAAGGTACATTTTAGCTTAATATACCAAAGATAAATTTGATCTATCGTTAAATATTTGTTGCATTTTAGGAGCCTAATAGTTATGCCAGATACTTGGTACAAATAAACGATCCTAATACACTCGAGAGCAATGAATCCGGGTCACTTAAAGAATCCTAAAAATCTCGGAAACTAAAAATGCTAGGTTAATGCAATAAATTGTATTTAATAGACAATGTAATACTCCTTAAATGAAGGTATTAAAACTTCTTAGTTATTGTAAAGTTATATCATAAAAAAATCAAATTTGAAAAAGGGCCACTTTCGAAGATGGAACTACGAAATTACAGCATTTGGTTTTGCTTTTGTTTGTAATCTGTCATTTATGTGGGTACATAAACCATGTTGATAGTGCTCTATATTCATTATTCAAGCTGAAATTATGTCGCTTACGCCTGAAGAATGCACCAGAATACTTACAATGCTGGAAACCGGCCGGAGTCAGCGCGATACAGCCAGGACTGTCGGTGTGTCGCTGTCAACAGTACAAAGAGTTCTCCGACGTTACGAAGAAACTGGTTCTAACCTACGCAGACCAGGAACGGGCAGAACCAGGTGTACCACAGCACGAGAAGACCGATACTTGGTGAACACCATGCTTCGAAATCGCTTTCTCACAGGAACTGAACTCACAAATCAGTTTCGACGCCTCGGAGGAAGTAACCCAAGTGCATGGACAGTAAGACGTCGGCTTGCTGAATCTAACTTAAAACCCCTTAGACCTGCAAACGGCCCTAAACTGGAGCGTGGGCATCGTATTTCAAGACTAAGATATGCCCAGAGCCACGTAAATTGGAGTATTGAAGATTGGTCAAAAGTTATGTTCTCCGACGAATCAAAATTTATGCTCTACAAGCACGATGGAAGACACAGAGTGTATCGAAGACCAGGGGAAAGATTCAAGCAAGCATGCATCCAAGAAAAAGTAGCCTACAGTGGTGGGTCTGTACTTGTGTGGGCCGGAATTTCTTCTGAAAGTCGCACAGAGCTGGTGATCATAGAAAACGGCTCTTTAACTAGCGTAAGATATGTGGAAGAAATCCTCAATGATCACGTTGGTCCATTTATGGTCAATTTAGGTGAGGATGCTATATTTATGCATGACAATGCCCGACCTCATACAGGTAGGATTGTGAATGACTACCTTCAAGAGATGAACATTACTCGTATGGAGTGGCCAGCGCGCAGCCCGGATATCAACCCGATCGAGCATGCTTGGGACGAGCTAGGCAGATGCGTAAAACAACGAAACCCTCCCCCAATCACGCTTCGTGAGCTCAAAATTGCTCTCACAGAGGAATGGGAGAATATTCCCCAAAATCGTATAAGGAACTTGGTGTACAGCATGCCAAACCGCGTAAACGCAGTAATGGAAGCACGAGGAGGCAATACGAAGTATTAAAATTCAAGAAAATCGTAATAAAGTTCAAAAATTTCATGTTTCCTATTTTTGTTTTAAGGAGAGATCAGCAGTTTTTTTCTTTATGTAATTTTGTGTTAATAAAATGTATGGTGACTCATATTTTTTTTACTTTCATTTAAGGAGTATTACATTGTCTATTAAATACAATTTATTGCATTAACCTATCATTTTTAGTTTCCAAGATTTTTAACATTCTTTAAGTGACCCGGATTCATTGCTCTCGAGTGTATTTTAATAGCTTCGGTGCAATGGACACGAATAAGAAGAAATGCGTCCTTTTGCCCCGAATGACTCTACTGTGCCGAGAACGGTTTACGTAAAACTGATTTCTACATAGCTAGGCACCCATTTATGTTTTGGATTCTGAACAGGGTGTTACGAAGATCATCTAAGAATTTGTTATTATTATTTATAATACGAATACCATAGCATACGCTTTCATACAAGTACCTACCTACCGGTGACTCAAACTCTTAAGGCAAACAGTGGCGACGCGACTCTAGTAGAACAATTTTAATGATGAAAACTTTATAGAAATTGTTTTACAAGAGTCGCGTCGCTCGTCTGCGGGAGCTTTAACGATTGATGAATTTCTTTAACAAAAAGTAAAATAGGCATTGTAGACCAAATGAACTGTTAGTGTATTCTGAATATAACTATGTTATCGATCTTAAATAATGTCAGTTATATTTTGTTCTTTTTTTTTTTTTGTTCATTTCGTGTCGATGCTTTGTTTTTATGTTTTTTGAGCTCACTAGCTGGCGACGTTGATTGCGGCATCAATGGTGTTCTTTAGGGCTTCTTTGGTGCAAGTGAACGGTCACTTAGGACACTGCAGCAAGTGGGACATGGTCAGGGGGCCAAGTCTACTAATAAGAGTTAAATTACATCGGGCAAGCGGCTTTACAGTACAGTCAATTAAATAAAACTGTTGTATTTATATTAATTATTGCAACATTAATAAATTAATAGTAAATCCGTATATTTTATTATTTATTGTAAGTACCTAACCTAATAATATTATGTCGCCGTATAATTATGAACAGCGTTAGTTTATAATCTATCTCGCGAGATTATAAACTATCGAAAAATCGTGAACTGCAACTAACCATTTTTCGATAGTTTATAATTTTTCCATGACAGACCGAAAAATTGTGAACTGCTATCAAACTTACATGCGAAGGATCGCACCTTGTGCTAATACTAATAGCTAAGTAACTACGACCAAATTGGAAGTAGCGTTCGCAGGCTGTTGCGCTGCCATGGCAACTGCTCGCTCCACCCGCTCGGCTCGCGCGGGGTTTGGAACGGTTCTAACCTAACCTAACCTTGATTTGATTGATTGCTATGAGTTTTTTGCTAGGCGTAAATTTCAGTGTAAGCATATCTTTATTTTTAGTCAAACATTGTATGTACTGGTTGGTGTGTTGCTTGTTGTGGTTGACCTATTTGTTCAATTATTTTGAGTCATGTTTCTTTCTGATTGCCCTGTTGGTTGCGTATGCTCTAACAACGGAAAATGCTTGTATGACTATTTCCTGTAGAATTTTACTTTACAATGATTGACAACTTGGTTATATATTACCAAAATTGCAGGGGAGTTCGCACCAAATTGCATATTCTATACATGAATATCTTAGCCAATTATTACGACATTATAATTCTGACTGAGACCTGGTTAACGCCCGAAATATTTAACAAAGAGTTCATTGATGAACGTTACGAAGTATATCGATGTGACCGTGATCGTACGGCCACTAATAAGAAAGATGGAGGTGGTGTTCTCGTAGCGATACTTAAAGGACTGCGTTCAGTTAGAATAATTCCGAGTTCATCTATGCACTCAAACATTGAACAGATCCTTGTACAGTTGCCAAGCTCAGCCAGAGTTAAGTTTCAAATCATTGCGGCAGCGTATATACCACCTAAAACACCTGAGTGTGTATATGCTGAATATTTTGACTTAATGCAAACACATCTTGAGGACGCCGACATCGAAAATTTTTACTTGTTAGGAGACTATAATTTGCCGGACGTCGACTGGGTTGCTAGCACGGACAGTGTTTAAATTTCTGCACAGATCTGTAGAGGTAATTCTCCCATATGTGGTCACTTAAATATGTTTATGTCTATGTTAAACGCTCATCAATTCAATACTATAAAAAATCTGAATAGGAGAACATTAGACTTGGTCATAAGTAATGACGATTGCACAATTTCTACACACACATACTATTTATTACAGATTGACAACCACCATCCCCCGTTGTGTGTATCCATGTCGCTACTTTTACCTCATAGTCCAATGGTACGTAAGACGATAAAAAAATATAATTTCTATAAGGCAAATTATGATGAAATTAACAACGATTTAAAGGAAATCAATTGGAAAGACGTCTTAAATTACCAATCAGTTGATGAATCTCTCGACATGTTCTTTAACATTATATTTGGTATTATTAATAAACATGTACCCTTGACTACTTGCAGATCTTTTAAGTTTCCCGTGTGGTTCTCAAAACCTCTTATACATATTTATAAAAATAAAGCCAAGGCCTGGGTTAGATGGAAAATGTACAACAATATTTCGGATTACGAGCAGTTTGCACTTTATCGATCTAGATTCCAAGTTGAATGCAACCACTGTTATAAAAACTACATTAAATCTGTTGAAGATGGTATTCGGAACAATGTTAAGCATTTTTGGACATTCATTTCTAATAGAAAAAAATCTGCTGGCATTCCATCCACCATGAATTATAACAACCAGTCAACTAGCAACCCAGGAGACGTTTGTAATCTCTTTTCAGACTTTTTTTAATTCGGTTTATGAATCATCCACTTCTACTAATATTCCATCCACGTATGACGACTGCTCTGATAGCTGCACTCTGTTAAATGACATTTAGTTTTCTATTGATGAAGTACTTAGTGCGCTCAAGGCATTGGATCCTTCTAAAGGGCCAGGATCGGAAGGTCTATCTGTAACTTTCATTAAACAGACAGCCGTTAATCTGTGTATACCCCTGCATATTGTATTTAACCAATCTATTTCTCAAGGATGCTTTCCTTAAGCATGGAAACTTGCAAATATAACCCCTGTTTACAAGTCGGGACCTAAGGATGATGTCGAGAATGATCGTCCTATATCAATACTGTCAGCTTTGTCAAAGGTTTTCGAGAGACTAGTTCATGATAAAGTATACCCTCTACTGCACAATACTATTATTCAATAGCAACATGGATTCGTCAAACGAAGGTCAACTACAACAAACCTGGTAACTTTTGTGGACTACTTGTTCAACAACATGGACTCTCGTGTGCAAGTTGATAGTATATACACTGATTTCCGGAAAGCTTTTGACAAGGTTGACCATCAGCTTCTCTTGAATAAGATTGCATTCAATGGTATACGTGGTGATCTCCTGAGATGGTTCTCTTCTTACGTTTCTAATAGCACTCAGAGGGTTATGATAAATGGTTTCATTTCCAGCACGCTAAGTGTTACTTCTGGAGTACCCCAGGGCTCTATTTTAGGACCTCTTTTATTCATAATTTCAAATTTATTGTTATTTGTTTTCAAAATTCAAAATTATTGCTATACGCAGACGACTCTTGCAAGAGGACCTAGACAGGTTCTCTGCATACTGCTCAACTAATAAACAACAACTTAGCATATCTAAATGTTGCTGTATATGTTTTACTAAAAACAAAAATATTATCAGGCATCCTTACTCTTTAAATAATGTAATTTTAACTAGAGAAACACTAGTGCGCGATCTCGGAGTTTTATTAGATGATAAACTACACCTTGACGTTCACATTGGTAAAATTGTGAATAATGCCTTCCGTATGTACGGTTTTGTGATGAGATCAGCCACAGAATTCGTCAGCCCAAATACATATTTATATCTTTACAAATCACTAATCAGGTCCCAGTTAGAGCATGCTGTTGCGGTGTGGAATCCCTTCTATAGTAAATACTCAGACGCAATTGAAAGAGTTCAAAGTAAGTTTTTGAAATCCATGCATTTCCGTTGTTTCCGTACTTCTGCATCTTATAGTAATCTTCTGAATAGGTATAAGCTACATAATCTTAAAGCCAGACGTATTATTTTAGAGACAATGTTTTATTTGATTTATGTAATAGCACATGTGATTGTATATATTACTAATAAGATTAGCTACGTAGTACCTAGAACAACCATAAGCCGTGGGGTGCGCGCACGACCTCTATTCGCCTTTTCTTCTAGTCGTACGAACGCAGGCTTGCGAGCACCACTACGTCGCCTCACTGGTTAATGTAACAATCTCTTTCAAAATATTGACATCTTCGCTTTTCCAACTGATAGATTTAGGGGCCTTGTTCGCGAATCTATTTTGGATATTGCTCCGTAATATTTAACTCTTAGACTGTACTTTTATAATTTCTTGTTCTTCTTTTTTATTTGCATGCCTCTTTCGACAAGCCACAAGCTCAGATAGCACAAGTTTTCAGTCGTTTCCTGATTATAATTTCTATGATCGTACAATTTCTAATCACACATAAGTACATGTTATCTATAGGTGCCTACTTGCAGGCACCGATTTTCAATGTCGATAGTCGAATCTATATTTAACAAATCTAAACTTAGCCTGAAATAAACACAAATTGACATATTAATAACGATTCCTAGATATCGTGTTTACAGACATTTGCATTTCCACAGTGCTGTGTTATTTGGCGATCTTCCAAAACGTACCTACCTGTTGGTAGGTGTTGGGAACCAGAACGGGCTGTTGAAATAATCTTGAACGCGATAAAAATGTACTAAACTTCTGCTTGCTATGAACAGCTACGCGGTAACGCAACAGATCCAGGAGAACGTTGTTACAGAATAATGTTCTGTTGCGACTTGTGACTCAGTTTAAAAGGTATGGTGGGCCATGTTAGACATTTTAACTGTGACCCCAAAGTTGTCGACGTATCGGCGAGTGTCTTGGTGGTAGACAATTTAATAGACAACTGCTACAACACTACTTATTTGTACATAGGTGGCGGTAAACAATTGATTCGTTTGGGCATCGTCCTTCAGGCTGTTTGTTAATACGCTCGAAAAACGGAATGGCTTATCATAAAATATGTAGTCGGTATTATTTCATACTAGCTTTTGCCCGCGGCTCGGCCTCCGGAACGTACTACCGGGATTAAAAGTACCCTAGACTCTAGGGTAATTTTAATCCCGGTAGTACCCTAGACTCTAGCGTACTTTTAATCCCGGTAGTACCCTAGACTCTAGCGTACTTTTAATCCCGGTAGTACCCTAGATTCTAGGGTACTTTTAATCCCCGTAGTACCCTAGACTCTAGGGTAATTTTAATCCCGGTAGTACCCTAGACTCTAGCGTACTTTTAATCCCGGTAGTAGCCTAGACTCTAGCGTACTATTAATCTGGGTAGTACCCTAGACTCTAGGGTACTTTTAATCCCGGTAGTACCCTAGACTCTAAGATACTTTTAATCCCGGTAGTACCCTAGACTCTAGGGTACTTTTAATCCCGGTAGTACGTTCCCGAGGCCGAGCCGCGGGCAAAAGCTGGTATGAAATAATGCCGACTACATATTTTATGATAAGCCATTCCGTTTTTCGGGCGTGTTTATGAAAACAATGTATTACAGAATTATTCCTCTAGGGCCTAGAGGAATAATTCCGTAATACATTGTTTGCATACTATTGGTTTACGCAGCGCGCGCCAGTGAACCTCCCAGTCAGCATGACTTTTTCCGACATCTTCAACAATCATCGTCATATTTCAGCCAATTTACATAAAACCTTAATGAATTATACACCTAAACCTTCCTCATGAATCACTCCGTCCATTGGTGAAAACCGTGTGAAAATCCGTTCAGTACTTAGTTTTTGAGTTTATTGCGTTCAGACAGACAGGCAGACGCGGCGGGGGCTTTATAATAACAATTATGTAGTAATTATGACGAGAAAAAACAACAAGTTCGTCGTTCTCCAACATGTACTTTATATCATATACCTATGTTTATCCAAAAGATAAATAAATGTTTACCAATAATATCTAAAACAATTAGAAAACCCCTACCATTTTGTAGTAATGGCGAAATCACATAAAAAAATATTTGCATTTCATTATCTTCAGCAGACCGGTTGGACGAAAAATATATGAGAGCTGTTATATAAAATAATACGCAGTATTATAGTATTCATATTTTAAATGCAAATTAAACATAATACGTACCTTCGTATTACGTTTAATTTGCAATATGATTTCGGTAATCATTATAGGTACGTACTTATAATGATTACCGAAATCATATTGACGTCAATCCTGAAATTCATATGTACCTAGGTACTTACAAAAGGATTGTTGACACTGATAAGAACTCAAGTAGCCATTAAGGATGTTCAAAACACTGTGTTGTATTTGTATCTACTATGCCTTGCATTGTGGTAATTTCTGATGAGATATGCCAATTGATCCTATTTCTTGTACTCACTAATATAATAAAGCTGAAGTGTGTGTTTGTTTGAACGCGTTAATCTCTGGACCTACCGGTCGGATTTTGAAAATCCTGTTTTCATTTGATAGCACTATTCTTTAAGAAGGTTAAAGGCTATTTAACATCACTCTACGACCCTTAGGAGCCGAGAAAAACGAGAAAAAAGGCAGGCAGAGCGCTAACCAAAATCGAAGGGGCGGGCGATGCCACGCGACGTGGTGGGTCAGGGGAACAAGAAAATCACGCGGTCGAAGTAACGAGTTGAAGCTAGTCAGAAATAAAACGGAAGAACAGGTTGAAACATATTTTTAAAATCGTCTCGAAAGTATCTCCTCATGTATGGTCTTCGATACAACTTTTCATATAGCTACAATGGTTTAGGTTAAGCGGTTACCGACCATCGTTTTGAAGACGATACTCCATCCCTGTCTGACAGAGAATGATCAAGGAGGAAGGAAACTACTTTATTTTGTCAAGCCACTAGATGATATATTGATAACAGTGGTTAGTCCACGACGGTGTGACTCAGTTCGTAGTCGCACCATTTTAATTTGGTTTATGAATAAGTGCTTATGCATATTCAAAGCGGTATTCCCCAGAAAGTCGGTTGCGAAAAGCAGTACATAGTTTCGTCAGAGGAAAACGGAGGTGTATTGTTGGACTCATGTCTATTGTCTCCTACCTGGTAATCTTCAGCATTTAAGGTCAGTTTTGGCAACTTCGATGGGGACGAACCAGCGGGTTAATCGCGTAACACACTCGAATGACAATTTTCAACAACATTCATTGCGTCATTTACGTTGTCAAGTAGAGGAATTTTTCAAACATATGAAGCAATTGATTAGCTATTCCCTTCAAAATCTTTTAGATTGTGATTGAAACTATTTTACGCAATTGAGGTGCTGGTTAGTTAGAAGACGATAGTCAAGTACGCCGAGCACACAAAATGGGAACAAATTAGGGGTACGGCTATCCAGACCCGAGTGTACACACGGCTACATATCAAGCTATAAATTTCCAGTATAAGCTGACCTCTCATTGTACGGAAATCCTTTAAAATGCGAGATCAGCATAAACTGGAAATGTATAGCTTCATATGTAGTCGTGTGTACTACAGTAATATAGTAGAGGGTTCCGTGTGCCCACAGCCTACACCATTGGTGATCAGTTCCGATGAGTGCTATTACGGTCGAGACTACTAAACATATAGCATTTGATTTTCAGCATGATTTTGTTTGCAAAAAGGGTGAAGAGTCCATCGTCCGGAATGTACCTAAGTGGGTGCCGGATTATGATAGCTTATCAGTTTACATCAAGGTCACCGAACGGTGGCAAAGCATTTGCGATGCCACCCACGAATTTGGACAACTAGTCATGAACGCTCGCGATTTCGTTATTTAATGGCTTTGTAGTCCTGTAGGTATGATGTCTGAGGATGAGTCAATTTATGACTGTTATCTTGGTTCTTAAGTTACACAGATATATTTAGTATTTACAATATTCCTCCATTTCTTTTCCTTAAAGTTTTGTCAAATACTTGCTATTGTGTCGTTCGCCTTTTCTGGTTTATTATCGCCAATGAATAAAATTTCTTAATTCAGTGCCCGCTTACTGTTTAAATCTTGGGATAATTATTAATTATTAGCATGTACTATGCATCAATAACCTTTCGCCCCAGTCAATACTAATGAATAACATGATAGGTCCGCCTCATATTTAATTAATATCCACTAATATACCTATAATCCACTTATCACATTTCCCCCAGGCCGGGTCATCGTGAAAGAACCGACTTTGATTTATATCAGTTTATTAATACCTACGTTATGAGCTGATAATGTTGCTCTTATCTGAAATTGGTATCTATTATGGGTTTATTAAAGTACCTAGCTATATGTTGCTTGTGAGTGCGACCACACATTATTTTTTTACTGTTTTATGAAAAAGAATTGAGACAGTGAAAATTGACGGCAATTATAGTTTAAGGGTCTTCTCATTTCACAAACTTTCAGCAGAATGACAGATAATAAGATAAATATTAAATAAAAATGTAGAAATAAACTGGAAATGATCCGGCCTACTCGACCCACATTTGCCGCATCGTATGTTCGTAGTGCAACATCACACGCACGTTCACAGATCGTTTCCTGGAACACACAGTTCACATTATTTTTGGCAGATCTAGTAATGCGATGACACACATATTATGCCACAGCAGAGGAAGTAAGGTCAGAGGGATCAGAGGGACAAGACTGAGAGAGTTTGGCTTGGACTAATGCGCTATTATATTATTTTAGGAATTGTAAAAAAGTTCGCCTTTCTATTTCTGTTTTCCAGAATTAAGTAGTCCATTTATATGTCTTTATCGTTTTGTAAAACATACTGTTTTAAAATTCATGATTTTATTATAAAAGGGGCAATAAGAAGCCGTTCCGTTGTTACCTTCTGAATATTTTCTTAAAATAACCTTTTCCTTCCTTATCCAAGCACTTCTCAAAAGCAATTTCCATATTTACACCTTTTTAAATGCAATATGAAAGTAAAATGATACAAGGATGTTATGGAATCTTTACAATGCTCTTAGCAGAATTTTGTCAGGTAGCGTTTGTTTTCATATAAACAAAGATTACATCTGGACATGATTAATAAACTTCCGACGAACGCAACGAGGAAAATTAAGATTAAACTAGTGAGTAATATAGTCATAAAAGTGATATACCATTGTTATTTTATTAAACTGTTGATCCACCATTCCAGACCGTTTGTTATTCCCGAACGGTGAACTTAGAGTGACGTGGCATTTAATTAGAGGGCTAAAATCTTAGGGCCACCTGCTACGATGACACAAAAAAAATCTAACTTCAATTCAGCCTGAATTGGAGCGTGTGATAATATACACCGACTAAGATTTAAGTGGGCATTATAAGTATGATACTTTACCGCACACAAAATAATTATAGTAATTTTAATTGATCAATTATTTGTGCTCCCGTTCTTTCGACTACACATCCTGTGACTTACGTCAGTCCGTATACTTGGTTAGACTGTAATTTTGCTAATCTGTATTATTGAGAATGCGCTGTGAACGAGTTCGGACAGATGTTATGACAATGGAAACTGGTTCTATACCGAGACTGGGTCTAAAGTTAATGAATGTTTCACTTCAGATTTAAGTGCTAGGTATTACCAGCTAGTGGTTTAGTGGATGTTTCCACTCCCGAGTTATATAGACACTTTTTTCTGGCATATTATTTTGCTGATACGTAGAACGTTTTCACACGAACCGAGCACTGGTTTTTCAGACTTTCTAAAGGGACTGAATTTTAAGAGGATTTCATTAATCTTTTCCATATAAAATTCTTCTTTTAGGAATCGAGGGTTATGAAAAGATGGAACAAAACCGACTTACTAATATAATACGTCAACGTTTATCAAAGCATGCTGTATAGTCCTCAGAAAATCGGCTCTGCTGTAATTAACGTAAAATGACTAAGAGATGATATCACACGTGGATGGACGGCAGTGTAGCGTCGACCTATCTGCTAAAGCACTAACTAGCTAAGCGTGGTGATTATGGCCATTTCCTATTGCACTAAGCATTTACCGTAGCGGTCATTGGAAGGTCCATCTCAGGAGTAGAGGCATGGATCAACTACATAAATAAGGATGAGAGCAGTCTTTGGTCTCAGAAAATTACTCCTAGTTTTATAATCGTGGGAGGTATCTAAGTCACCTCTGACTCAATTTTCAATTCACAGGAATATAACACAGCTAGGCTGGTCTATTACTATCCACGACCTATACGCTGTCGAAACAACTCCCTACAGTAATAAGTGACATTATGTCATAGCGACACCTGAGCGAGGTAGCGGGAGAATTTAGAACGTATAATTTTAGCCAAATACCGCGATGAGTAACATCGGTATTAGTAATAGTGTTTACTTCCATCCCATTTGTAATGCACTGCACTATTATTAGGCTGCCTCTTTAATGTATTGTGTTATTCTATGGCATGGAAAGTGCTTCCCTATCAATTTGTTTCTAACTGCAGCTAGCCTTAAAACCAATGATTTATAAAAGATCTTTCGTGTGCTATCCAATTTCGAACGCTTTAAATATTCCTATAGGGCTCTTGCAGTAATGAGGCACACATTAGTGTATACCAATTTTAAATTTCTCCAACATGGTCGACGTTGTTCGTGAATATTAGTTAAGTAGTCGGCTTCGTCCATATCTTGTTACGAATGCGGCATTAGACGTTAATGTGTGTTGTGCCACTAGAAGCACGAAAGGTTCTGCATTTGTCTTAAATACTTTTTATATCAATATCGTTGGTCGTTATGGTCCTCGATCGATCAGGTTAAGCTACGCTTGCTGCGGTTGGTCCGTAGATGGGTGATCATCTTTACATACCATGACCCTTTAGTACCTCGGAATTACAGTTACATATAAAAACAAACTAAACATACCAACTTCGCGACTAAAAATGCACTCCTCCAATATCTTTGTCATGTCTATATAATATAGTATACAACAAGTTACCAGTACCCATTAAAAAAAAAACAGTTTATTAATAAATTAAAACTCATTCTATTGGGCAAAATATACTTTAGTATAAATAATATTTAGACGATAAATGATAATCAACAAGAAATACATAGGTAAATAAAAAAATACATTTAATACTACATATTAAATACATAATGAAACAAAGAAAACTACTAATATAAATACTTCAATATCCAAATTGCAATTCATAGTAAATATAAAAAATACACACTGCTATAACTTATTTTCAATAAAAATAATTTGTAGTCATTCAGATATAAAGAATCGTACAATACATTAAGTATGATAACCGATTATCATAGTTTAAACAAATTCTAAATCAATTCAACAGGCGTAACTAACTAACCAAAAATATATAAGTACATAAAAAAAGACCTACTTAATCAAGCAGGTTATTATTTTATAACTTATGAGATACAGCCAAAATATGAATAAAATACTTCAATTAAATAAATATTAGAAGAAAAAGAAAATGTACTCGTAGTAATAAAATAAAAATAAAATTACCAGAATAAACGTAAATAATGTAAACACAAATAGGTAAGCGCTCTTCATCCTCTCCCCTACTATGCTGTGCCCGACAGGGTCCATAATTGTTTCCTAAATTTTGAGCCTATCAACTGTTTTACCAACATTAAGGCATGCAATAAGGAATTCAGAATTGAAAGCACGCTAAGGCGTTGGAACCGTAACGACTATGTCAAAGATCCATGAATGACAGTCGTAAGGGGTTGTCAGAAGCCCGAAAGTCTGACTATTAGTCTTACCAAAGGGCTATCGTATTACCCAGTAACTGGGTTGTGGAGGTCAGATAGGCATTCGCTCGTTGTAAAATACTGGTATTCAGCTGCATTTGGTTACACTGGAAGCCGACCCCAACATAGGTGAGAAAAGTCAGGCAAATGATGGTGGTGATCGTTAGTGTAAGTTAGTGCATCTTACTGATCGAATAGAAATGTATGAAAGTAATGATACACAAAGGAGAATTGTGCTTTTGTCTATCAAAACAAAGCAAAGCAACATTGCGTTTAATCTATTACCAAAATAACATCATTGTCGTATTTTATTAATCATTATCATCGGCCTTAGGGATTGTCGCCAATTTTGTTTTAAATCTGCGATTATCTGTGACTCATTTTACTGTCAATATTTACGTGTCCGCGCTGAGCGTGAGCGCGAGCACGTGAATTAATCGGCGATTGTTTTTTTAATTAACGAAGGAGGTCGTACACGCGTAATTTTGCAAGTAATAAAAGTTGTTTACGGTATTTAAAAGGCAATAAAATTGTTATATAACAGGTAACACTCACCCGGTGTGGGGCCTGAAGCAAGCGGTGTACGGCAGCTATTTGATAGGACAGGGGTATGGTGGTGTTGAACGTGTGGTACAGCGGCCTAGGAGGCTCCCGTACATTGTACTCCATAAAAGGGTCCATGTCGTCCAGATACTGAACTCTGCACACGAACGAATCCGTTCCGATATCCCTCATTGTTCCGTTTACCCTGTTGTCATTCACTTTTAACAGTTCAATCATATTTTCATGCACTTACTTGAAAGATCACAGTTTTAATCACATTTTACACTTAAACGAACCTATTGTAAAAAAGAGTAATTTAATAAAAAAACTGTATTTGAACAAAATATGGTTGTTGGAGCCGGTGTTTGATTTTAAATATTTCCGCGGTTTATCTCGTCTAGTGTGTAGGTAATCGCGAGCGCGCGGCGACTGCACTCCGCGTTGTGTTCGGTGCTGTGGAGCTCACGCTCGCGTCTGATGGCAATGCCACGATAAGCGTGCCAGATGTTATGATTAAGTTTTTTCAACGGCACGAGTAAGGATGTGGTGTGCTCCGTTTGGTGCAAACGCTAACGAAGTTCATTTTCTTTCTGAAAGGCACCGTTATTGCGAAATGACAGGTAATAGATCTGAAGTATGTTCCTCCGATGCTAGCGAGTGAAGAAACGTTTCTACGTCAAGGTGTCTCGAGATTCTAAACAATATTATGTACTTAAATATAAATACGAAACGGATTCTATTCTACTCCGTTGCTGTTTGAAGTAGTAATGGAAAACAAAGAACATGTACAATGTCATACTTCATTACAATAGACGAGAATGCAAATAGATTTTCTTTAATTTCTACCAATAATTGCTTGGGTATTTGGTGAGTGATGCTGATGATGTTATTTTTCTTTTTACCCGATGTTTTCATTCCAATTAAAGCTAACTGATTCGCGTGCGACGTGTAACGTGTTCGAGTATATCCCAACCCCCCTCCCCCCGGCAGAGCCGGTAGAGCAATGGATGGTAAAGTCTACGGCCAAATCATACAGGGTGCATATTGCATTACCTAATATTTTGATCCTCAGGGTTAGGTTTGAGCAATGAAATAAAAATAGATGTCTTTGGACACAAGGTAGCCGAGCCAGCGATAATGCAATAGGAACCAGCGCTAAGGCTCTGTCTCGCATAGAGTCGTAGCATTATACTGAGCGATTGCCGTTTTGCGTGGATTTGATGCATTTTTCCCCCAATATTTGTATGTTTTGCTCAGCGTCATGTTTACCGCAAATAAATGTATATTCTTTCTTTTCTTCTTTTTTGTAACAAAAATTTAGAACTCAACACTTATCTCATACACTTATATTATAAATGAGAAACGAATGCTGTCTGTCACGCCATAACACAGGATATCTTTTGTCCCGGGAGTTGTTCACGTGGGATAATCTCCGACCTCCTCGTGGGCGAAGCTGCGGGCAAAACCTAGTAGGTATATTCATAAAAAACTGACCGTCAGCGATGCCAAGGCAAGGACAACTTTTCTAATACATTTTAACAATAGTTTTTCAATGTGAAGTCCTTTTAATAACGCCAATATTGACACGAGGTCATGTTCTCGACTATGACCAGTGTCGTACGAATACGACAGTGTATTGAAATCAATTCAATTCACATTCAACTGATTGCATTGACTAGCTGACTGAACCATCCATCGTTATTTATTTTTTAAAGTGAATTGTAAATGTTTACATTTTCGTGATCATGCTTTTTTTCTTATCAACTTTAGTAGACATATTCAAGAAGTAAGAAGATGCTAAGTTATGGTAGAAATAATAAAATTATCCAGGAATATGTTCCATTATTATATTTAAAAAAAAGACAATATCTACAAGATAATGGTGTATAAGCAGGTTTTTATGAACTAGTCCTTTCTATTAAATAACTAAGATCAACATTAGAAATAATAAAAGATAACGTAACTAACAAGATGGAGGACTTGATGAGCTTTCGCGAAATGTAAATCATACTTTAGCGGGAGCTCTTGCAAATATTGAGAATAAGTTTTTATTGGAAAATCCTATTTCCAGGATAGACTTGCTTCAGGTATAAAGTAAGTACCTATTATTATTGACGTCACTTCTCAAGATAAGGAAGACGAAAGTGTAAGAATACCAATTTAGAAAGTCTCGTCATAGACGATGACATCTTCATTATGCTGATGGTGCTAACACTTACAAAGGAGAAAAGGGAAATTTTATTAGCATAGGATTTTCCTATACGTGGCATTTTAGTGTTAGATCACAGACAGTTAAACAGACTCAATAGTTAAGATCATTAGATCTTAAGTTTGTAATCACTAACTCGAAACATCGATTTTCCATTAGAACCTGTTATTCTAATTGGTGGATATACCTACAGATAGCAATACGTGCGGTGCGACATTATTGAACAGTGGTGAAAATTATACGTCGTTTCGAATGACGACATAATTACAAGTTTTTATTTAACTTGCCTTCTAATTTAGTTAGTATATATTGGCCAAATGTTGCAAGCTGAATTAAAAGCACTTACTCTTATCCTAGGGAGCTGAAATCTTACAAATTGATTCTATTTCAAAGACAATGCAGTTTTGCATGATGCATGACCTGATTCTACGCCCAGGATTGGCTCCAAACGAGGGAACTCCTTAACGGTCAACAGTACAGACACGAAGTTAAATATAAGCATGTCATTATTGTATTCCGCTGGCTCTTGCACCCAGGATTGTCTCCAGTCCAGGGATCTCCTCAGCGGTCAACAGCACAGTCACGAAATTTTCTTAATGCATTCAATTATGATAGTCCGTTCTAAAATATGGCATGATGGATAGTGCAACTCGGTTGGCTACACACCATGACTTGTGTAAAGGCGTGTTTGGGTTCGTTGGATTTGTCTTGCCTTTTAAGTGCAGGTGATAGATAGAACAGATATTTAAACAAATTCTAATGCTATAAAGTACAAAATAAAATTTAAGTGAACATCTTTTATTAAAACAAGCTTTAAATGAGCTCAAAATGTACAAAATAAAACTTACGTAAACATAGAACATTAGTATTTTCTTAAAAGCTTGAGGCGTGAAAGTCCTTCTTTCACATTAAGATTAGCCTGATGACTTATCCAAATTACCGGTAATGTACCTAGCCATTCATTTAAATTCCTAACATTAGGGTAAGGTGGGCTAAGGAATTTCTCAATAAACACAGAGGGTGTAATTACATAACTCCCTAATAAATGGCAATCGCCTACCTCCCCCTGCTGTTTAATTTGTTATATCCTGCCATAACTTTCAAGTAGTCATTATGTCATTAGTCGCTTATAGGTAATGAACGTCATTGGTGTGCGTCCTTTTTCATTATTAAGACCAAAAATGTCTGACTCAACGTATTGACCATCGGTCAACTGTTTTACATTATTTCTCAAGAAAAATGCTCTAAGTATCTGTTCCCAAACTTTCTGTTAGGGAAATTGTTTCACGTGAGGTCAACGATCCCAGCGCACGCGCCGCTCGCTCTGTTTCTACGATTCATCACGCCTGTGATTGGGGACTCAAATAAAAAATATATATATACTACTGATTCCGGATAGAATCGTTTCGTAATAGTACGCTGGAAGGCCGAATCTGTTTAGGGTTTTTTATACTGAATTTTGATCATCACGGTGATTCTTGCTTAGCTTTTGTATGCTCCTGTGCACTGGTTAAATACTTGTCATCTTAACTATATGAGCATCCCTAACTGGACGTTACCAGACTTGCATGGAACATATTAAAGTAGTATTAGTAGTGTTAAAGTATTATTTTTATCTTAGTCTGACCATTGGACATTAACCCAGGTGAGCTTATTTGCATTGCCATTCCGAAATTGTCTTTTTAGTTGGATTACAACTTCAATCGTTCCAATTTGTCGGACAATGTGGAGTAAGCGACTACTGGAGTAGAACATTTGTAATTCTAGGTACCCAAATGCAGTTTTACGCATCCATATTTAGTGTTAATATTTTACCGATACAGGTAATTCTACTATTATACTATAGACCCAAATTTTTGAGAACTTGAGGAAAACGCAGACATCTCTTGGATTTTAGATGTATCAAAAGATCTATAAATGGTTCATACTTATGTTTTTTAGTGATAATTTCTAACGCCATTTAGTGCAGCATCATTGCGCTGCCTATTGTCAGACTTAGTTGGACTAGATTGTTTTATTTATAATTGGCAGAATGTACAATGTGTTATATACTAAATATTGTCAATCATAAACTTATAAATATAGCCCGTATTACTATCTCTCGTAGACGTAGATGATGCCACTATCTACGTCTGATGGGACACGCGATGTTTTAATGTTGAGACATATTTTTAGGAAAAAGTACCTAACAATGGTTACTTGTAAAGGACATGGTTAAGTTCGACCCAGCATAGGCAGATTTAATTATATTAATATAATAACTGATAATATTTGGAAGATAAACTCGCAACCCGTCATAAACCCATCACTTGCGCGTGCAATTTTAAGTCATTGAAATATATTCGTTTTTTTATAAAAAAATATGAACTCAACCGTCCAAGGCTCATGTCGTGTCCCTTTCTCTTTTATTAACCATTTCGTGTTCAATGATATTAATTATAATATTTGTGCGATGCTCAGTGACCATCGGCACTGTTGTGATGCTTTGTGACCTGAACTTACCGACCGGAGTCGTGATTGGGTTACCATTACCACTGTTACCAGGTGATTTAATGATCTACTTATAATATATAATATTATCTTTGATATTTTTAAGACTTTTGTGAGACATATTTGTGAATACTTATTATTCAATTTTATTCACTTGTTTTATTAAAAAAAACTAATAGAAAATCCCCAACTTTCTTTAGGTTTGGATTCAAATGGCAAGCAGCGTTTGCCGATTGATTGTAAATGGAAACATAAAGGTATATTCAAGTAAATATGTTGATCCTCTTGGATCCAGATTATCACTTCTACCAACGTTTTATTTGCAACGCTGTCCCCACTCACATTCAAGTCCAGTCTTTCGAAGTCCATTGAAATGTATTTTTTTGCAAGCTGTATGACTTGTAGTTGATAATGTTTGGTTACCCTAGCCACGTTGGACTTATGATCACGACTGTAGTTCAGTCGGTAGATATGTCTGTTTACTTTGCCATAATCTTGACTTTATTACAGTTTTATTTCACGACCAATTTGTCGTGGGACTGGGAAACTTCACCGTTAAAGAAAAAAAACATGTTTATGGCTGGAAGCCGACCCCAAAATACAAAGTTGTGACAAGGCTAGGTTGGCAGATGACGTATACCTACATTAAATGTTTTTGGTAGGTATGGAATTTTTATCACAACATGTGATCCCATTTTGTACAGCCTATATTTAACAGAACATGTTAGTTGTTGCAGGAATACGTTGCAGGGTTACATTTACTGTGGTTTTCCCAGTAATATGAATATCGCAGAAAACGGAGACGCGTATTTCTATCAAATCGGCATTAAATTGACAGGTTTCGGTTATTTGCATGTGTTATATATCTCCACCTCAGACCAGGCTGTTCAACCGGTTTCCCATACACAAACAACAAAAAAAAACAAGGCGGTGTTGATAAAGTTTGACGTCAAGTTTACTAACAAACATCGGCCCAACACAATCATAAACGTTAACAAATCAATATAAATCATGTTTAGCACCTATTCTTGCATTTAAAAGCTAGATTTGACAGGTGGCATTACTTTGACAAGCGCTACAAGCCGTCATTAGGCGGTATTCTATTCTAATTTTGAAGCGGTTACGTAACATGCGCGTGGGCAGGGATGAATGTAGGTAACAGTTGAGTAATACGCGAAAATGTGGACACGGAGCCGTCGCGACTGTTATTGTTCTAATGGGTTTATATTATCGGTATCATCTATTTCCTTTATTCTTAGTTTGCATGTTGGCTAAGTTGCATAGCCGTCGAGATTTGTAGAAAAGCGAGCGACAAGGAAGAGCTTTTGTGCTTTTAGGGAGTGCAATTTTATCTACGACTGTCTGATACAGTAAGATGTTCCATAGACGTCTCAGCCCGATTGTTTAGCAGCATTACCATCTATGGCCTTATTGGGATTGAAATCTCATTGTTCCACAAAGATTAGCTATCTCTTAATTATAATATTGGCTAATTTCACAACCTTTATACTAAAGAATGCAAGTTGGGATTCTATTTAAGAAAGTGAAAGGTCAGCTTTGAGTAACCGTCTGTAATTATAAAATGAGACCACATTTAATAACGAGGTGTGAACTATTAGGAAGTGCTCGAATTATGTGGAGCGAGTTATGATTTTAACTTTAACGATGAAGATATTACTGTTATGTTAGTACAAGAAAGTGTTTTCCGCGAGTTAGGGTCACATGTCCAATCATTTTCTTGTTGTAAAACCTCTTATGCTTACTGCTGATATTATAATGGCAAAAATTTGAAAGGCTGATAGTATTAATAAATGTCGAATGTAATATATTAATAATTATTAATTTTATATTTTTTTATTATTATTATTATCCTAGTCATTTTCAAAATGCCAATGCATCTCATAGGTTTCAGTAATACTTATCATATGGATTGGTTAAAGCCACAGAAAAGAAGACCAAACGAATTAACTTCCGAATAAGAAATATAGGTAAACAATCAAACTCAATTCAACATCATTAGAGGAAATCGTGACATTCCTTCTTACGAAATGAACACAACACATATCAATCAGTGAGAATCGAAATCACATAAAATTAATATTCAAATCGAAATAACAAAGAAGAGAAACTGGACTTTACTAGATCCGTATAATTAATAAATTCAACAATCGAAGAAGCGTGCTGGATCGTTCAACCTATACTGAATAACTAATTGGATCTATTTTGCATTTGAAGAAGCTAGTTTATGTCGTAATCGATATCGATTCAATTCAATCCATCGATGAACATGCACAGTATCTTCGGATTTTCAAATTATACGAGTTGTGCTTTTGTGTACAATAACTCCTATATGGATTATTGCACTTTTGATATAGATAAACTACTTCTAAAGAACAAGGTACAAAATGCGTGTGAAAGATACTTCCATGATCTTCCTGAACAAAAGCAGCATACTAGCAGCTGATAGAATATTTTATAAACTTGTTATTTTTCTAAACAATGTAATATAATATGGTTGCTTTATAATTTACAAAGCATCGTTCAGTCTCATCATCAGAATCACCTCCTGATAGAAAGTTGTCAACCAAATGAACTCCTTGTATTCTGAATCCGTATGTGCATATTGCTTACTCTTTTGTATTTGAAAAAACGAACGCCTAAAATCGCTAGCCTTATAATAAATCTTGCATATCGATTTTCGACTATTTGTATGCAATTCGCAATATCGACATTCCTATGCAATCCATCGAAAACGAGCTGGCAACCGAATGAATTGTGTATTATTGAAGTCTTTAAGCTCGGGCGAAGCTTTCGTTATGGACATGGTGCAATAAATTTGGGGATTTAATTATTTGAGAACAAAGGCTTTATTGGACCGGAATAATTTAACAGCAAGTCACATTCATTATTTTTTCATAGAATTTTTTGATTTACCGATATCGAAATTAAAAGATTAGAATCATCATTTACCTGATATGATGCATTTCACAAATACTTGGCCATCAATCTGTTTAATAGCTTTTACAAAAACAACAGACTCTTGCTTTTACTGTGTCGTGTCAAATGTTGCATAACCCATGCAGTGTAAACATTTGTATTGTCAAATCACGTTCACGATCAGTGCGTATTTCGTACGCACGTTATTTTAAAACAGATAGTCGATTTCGTACATTATTATTCAACATAGGACTACAACAAACGTGGAGGTATTTCATACCTATTAATTGCTAACAATTAATATGAAGTACAAACACGTTTTGTTATAACAACTTTGTTGTTATATTTTGATAGTAAGATACAAGCAAGCGAAGTTAAACAAGTAGATTAAACAATAACGGATAATGAACTGTGAGACTTAAAACATAATAGGAAAGTTATAACAAGTTAGTAGTATGATATTATCATCGGAAGTGAACCTGCAACTGATGGGATAAAAGAGGTTATTATAATGACCGTGAATCGCTAAACGTAGCCTGGTCCATTAGTTAGATAGACCGAAGACCCTAAAGAGCAGCTGGGACAGGTTGGGTGTAGTATGCTGGAGAACCGGGCAGAACTTGGGAGATGTCGAGTAGTGTGATGCGATTGGCTGATAAATCTATCAGCCAATCGTAGTAGTGTATATTGAAAGAATACTACCATGGTAAACAACTCGTATGTCCCAATGCCAATGTTAAGTTAAGGATTTTATTGAACCTAATTAACAATCCGATAGTATAGGAAGATAATTTTTAGGATTTTTTTAAATGTTAATACAAACTATGAAACAGCAAATCATAAGAGGGCTGTCCAACTGTTTATCTAAAGCACTAAAGCATAACTATATCTCTATCTTTGCCTGCTTCGATCATTTCTACAAAGTTTGTATTAAGGTTTAAAAAAAACAAAAAAGTTATTTTCCAATACTATTGGATTGTTAATTAGGTTCAATAAAGACCTTAACTTGACATTGGTATTGGGACGTACGAGTTGTTTACAATTCTCAATAAGGCTGAGAATACACCGGAGTATTTAAAGCTGAAGAAACCTGGTCACTAAGTGATTGCATATTTTATCCTTCTAATCACCATAGATATACTAAAATTAGCTGAGACTTGATTTGATTTAAACCAGCTGCTGATAAAACGATAGAATTATCTACAAATTAGTATTTAAACGGCGTTTCTCGCAGAATATTCTACAAAGTATATTCACACCGGTGTATAAATGTTGCTATTTCGAATATTAACAGTAGATGATCGTGTGTTCGAACCCTCACGAGAAGTAATTAACACAAAACATGTGAGTCGTCTCGTGAGAATATACCAATTGACAGACAGGTGTAAATTGTATGGCAAACCTGCGTTCTTAGCCGGTATGTACCTTGTTAATATAAACTCTATGAACGCGAAAATATTTCACGGCATAAAAATTATCATGAGTAAACTCTTATTTTATTTTTGCTTAATTTGTTTACGGGTCCCAGGATAGTTCCCTGGGGAACTCCGAGTTTGAACGCTTGTTTTTTGTTGAACGATACTTTTTATTCTGGAATGCGATTCCAAAATAGGCAGTACTAATTATAGTATTTGTATACACTAAAACGAGTTTAGTTGACAGTATTTGTTGTAGTAGTTGACAGTTGAACCGTATTTTATTTATTTTTAATTTCTTCCGATGAAGTGAACTTGTTTCAGTAGGGAGCTATTGAACGCTTTATTAAAATCTAGCGCTAATACACATAGCTTTCTAATTTGCCAGGTAATACACATCACCTCCTACAATTGGCATCACCAAACGTCAATAGCGCAATGTTCGCGTGATCAGAATATCTACACGACTTTCCGCTTACAACAGACGACCATACTTCCGGTATACCGCCAATGACGTCACTGGCTATTTTAGGCAGTGATGCAGTTAGCTTCATCCAATGGTTACATCAGAAACTTATGGAGATGTCATCATTGCTATTAAGTGTTAAGGTGTTACTTAATCTATGCAAGAAACATCCAAATATTTTTTGCATAACAGTGGATTTCAGTCTTAGTTCATAGACAAACATTCGTTTATCAGTTGTATATCATGTGTTAATAGCTTGTTCTAGGAAACCATCTGTATTCTAACGTTTTCTGCAGCGGTTTGCAAAGGTCCGCTAAAAGTCGTGAGGCCATGGCCATTAGCAACTGCATGACCAGTTTCTTTATTGTATATGGACAATTTTACATCTTCCGCCACTATTATTCAACCATCAAATTAAATACAAATGATCTAGGTAGGTACGCAGAGTGTTCTAGTTTTTTGCACTGCATTGTAATGTAGGTAATGCAATTTACCACACCGCAGGTGAACGTCTGCTGAAAATACTGAAGCTCAATAAAAAAACTAACAAATCTGGTACACATAACTGAGACTTTTATTGAGCCACCAAATTATAAAATAAATTAATATTGTAACAAAAAATATACCGTAATAATTCGTACCGTTGAAAAATAAAGTCCAAAAGATCATTAAAATTATCGACTGTCATTAATGTTGGTTGAATTGCTTTTAGCATAAGAGCCAGGCTGTGATGCGTTCTAACTAATAAGATTAAATCATTGAATATTGCAGTGGAAGTGGAATGATGTCGGTGTTGTTTCATATTATCAAGGGAATTGGATGGGGACCAAAAGTACTTTGTGGTGTAAGATCGCCATCAATATAACGCTGAAACTGCCCTTAAGAGCGGGAAGTAAACAAAATTGTCTATCTTCAATTTGATTTTTCATGAAATTGATAAGACTTGGGTATAAAATAACAATATTATGAGTAACTACATGATACATGGGAACAGAAACACAAAATATTCAAATTTTCTCAATAAAAATACATCAGGAAGTTACCTCTAATTTTCACGTATTTTCGATTTGTACTTAGTTAATGACATACTACAGAAGATTCAAATTCAAATGCCTAGTTACACGCTGGGCGAAAAGTTTCTGCCGGCAGTATGGGATTGTATTTTGTTTTCGTCGTGTTTGATGAGAGGGGTAGGCAATGAGGTGCGGATGAAACTTGTTTTTTTCAATCCTGCTGCGTCCTATTAACTAATTTCCAGACTATAACTTTTTGCGGTTATCTAATTGATTAGTATCCCCTTGTTTGTACAAGGGGTTACCCTTGACCTTTTGCCTCCAAACCACTTTAAAATGCAGTCTGCTGCAGCGTTGGTAATCAAGATGAAAGCAAAAGGAGTTGCAGTGTTAATTACTTTAGCACAGTAGTTTTGTTGCGCATAACGATGTTCAAGGTTCATGATAATCCTAACATAGTCAGGGTCAACGCTTCCATTCAATATCGGAAAATCTTTGCAGTTTATCGATTACTAATTGGATGGACGTAAAATCGATTCATTATGCAATTTATGCAGACAATTGCACTTCTGGTTGGATTAAACTGATCGTATCGATTCAAGGACTTGTTCTATTCAAGTCGAGGTATAGCTAATTGAACAATATTTTTTCTTGCGAATGAAATAATAAAATAAAATATTGAAAATATTAAGGATAGGTCTGACCAAACATGGTAAAAAACCATCGAGAAAATACTTTATGACATAGGAATCGCATCGAAATGGGTTCATTGAAAAAAAACGACAAGGATAACATAAACAAAACTCTAATATTAGGTTATGTACCTCTCTTAGATGGAAATTCATGTAGAAAGACTTCGTAAATTTCTGAAAGTTTTTGCAGCACTATTGGTAAATGAAATAACCAAAATATAGTATAATACGATATGGGAGAGATAGTTCACGTGGTTTACGGTCAAAGTAAATACAACAAAGAGGATTCCATTAACGTCACTATTCCACGTGTGCCGTGTTCCTTACTAACGAGATTGGCCGTGATTTCGCGCGGGTATCTGCTCAAGCGATAGGCGATAGCGATTGGTAGTCTTATCGACGAAATTATTAATATGTCTATATTGTATTGTCAATATCTAGATCTATGATTAGATCTTAGATATTTATGGTTGTGTTTTATGCCCTATAGACAGTATAAACTGCATGAACAATCACAAGGCACTCACTGTATATCTTCACCTTTAAACTAATGATCATTAGAACCTGTACCGTGCAACATTGCAAAATACTTAGTAAACGCCTGCAGTCTGTACAACGTCAACCAGGCTTCAACTAGAAAATATTTCCTGAACGAAGTTCCTTAACGTGGCTTGTGGTAGGAAATGACTGGTAGATATTGTGACGTAAGCAAAAAGCGTAATGCCCCCTCCATGTGACTTTCTCTCTCTAATAGGCAATAGGCTCGCCCTCTATGACTTGGGACCTGGCGAAATGTGGGTTTACTATAGGTACACCTCTGCCTAACCGTTCAGAAAATAATGGCGTGATTTTATATTTACGTGACAATAGTGGACGTTCCGTTTAAACCTTCTAATCTAATGCAGGGTAATTTTGGTACCAATACCAAAATTACCCTGTTTTATCACCAAAGACTAGATAAAGTTACATAATAAACAACATTTGGTTACTCTTCAAATATAATATTTGATTTAAAGTGCAGTAGCGTAATCGCTCATGTTTAATTACTTGTTCCACCAACATGACATACCTAACCAAGGTCGTAGGTCAATATGTAAGCAGTGCTTAACGCGAAGTATACGAAATGCAAAGCCAGACAAACGGGTATGTTTTGTTGAGAATCGAATGCGCGCAATGATTCCTATCGATTTTTTATATTGATTCTGTCTTGTCATAGACTTTTTGCTCATGGATTTTACATGAAGTATTTAGGGCCGGCATCGGCACCCACTGGCGGTACGGCACGGCAAAGGATTTCTATGCAAAGAATAGCACTCTATAACTTAATGGTATGACAATAAAATTGAAATTTCAACGGCAATGATACCGCGGTATCATTAGGCATGCGGCGACGTCCTTAGGCATCATCATTGAAATTACAATTTTATTGTCATACATTTGACTTATATTTCTATTCGCCGCATAAAAATCCCTTGCCGTGTTGTTGCGCGTGTGTGTGTGTGTTGTGTGTGTGTGTTGTGTGTGTTGTGTGGGCGCTTGCCCTAAGTAGGTGTTTTAAATAGAACAAAACTAGTGGCCCAGATGGTTGCAATGAACCAAATAATATGATCATTTAAGGACCAATTGTATCAGCAGATACAGACTGGCATGAGAAATAAAATTAAGATCATAGGTGTGGAAGAAACCACCAATGAAAATCTTTAGCACATCGCGATGGTTATTACAGCGACTAAAATTGGTGTCAATCTAACCGTAGATGATATTGACTGGGCCGCCCATGCAGACTTGAAGAAAGGCTCTGCGTCTAATTCTGACTCTAAGTTTCCCCGGCCGGTTACATTCATACTTCTACGAGAACCCAAACAGGGCGAAATAATAAAAGCATTTATGACAAGCCACAATCTATAATCACAGGTTATTGAAATTTAGGGTCCGATTAGGAAAAGAAAAAAGAAGGAAAATCATATCTTATTTCGTGACCAGACCTTGAGTTTAAGGCTGGGTTTAAACTTTTCTGGACGAGTACTTGATTAATCCAACGAGACCAAACACGATGGGGCTCTTTCATGTTCAGTTGCGTAGTTCCTGTGGCCACCTTCCGGCTGCGTCATTGGACCAGCTCAATGGTACCATAATATTACATTGTTACCAAAGATGCATAAGTATTCCAAATTTAAATTTAATCGGAGGCCAGCAAATGCATGAATTATTATTGATTATTCCGTTTAACCACTACCTACCATGTTCGAACTCCAGTTGCACCAAATAATGTTCCAAAAAGTACATGCTATTTGCATTTTTTTGGAAAGCTGAGCGTCCGCGGAAGTTTTTAATACTACTTTTGGGTGCAAACTTCTTTTGTGTTTTTTTGAATGACTAAAAAACTGGACCTGGAATAAAAATCCTTTTGAACAACATTTTAGTCACTTTGTCCGATGAAGACATAGGCAGTGTTTTTATCGATTGTAGACCATATAATATTATTATGGGTTTCAATATCACCATAAATATTTAAAAAGAAATCACATAAAAAAAGTCTGACGTCAGGTAAGAATTTCCTATTTTTTTAAACCCGTGTCTCCACCATAAACGGTTGCTGAAGATACAGGGGGTGTTTCGGGAAGCCCTCGGATAGAGGATCCTAAAATTTTCTTTAGGACGTCGTTATATAAAAAAAGAAAAATATTTTTGCTGGCTTGCTGTTTTTAGTACTGTCTATCGTCACTATTAAGTTCAAAGTGTCTGAATAAATTGTTTCCAATATAGACGCTGCATGTACCTACAGGTAGGTCACAAGTCGTTACTTTGGTGTTTTCCCGTACATTTATATACGTTTCTAGACATCACAGTCTAAGTCCCGTACAATGACACGTTTTACACGCCGCGACCCCCAGGTTATTCTTCATTTCGCAGAATATGCTAAAAACAACGTCATACCGGTTTAACTTAGAACAACGGATCATGGAACGGATGGGAAATATAAACAATAGTGCAACACTACATTAATTACAATTATGTATGATATCATCGTTCGATTTTATTGACTTATTAAATAGTCACTGACAATGTATTCAGTTTAATCACATTGTTGATTGATGAATGCACGATTAACATTGTTATATTTTTTTCTAGATCATCTTTTGTTAAAGTATCTGAGGTTGGCTATTCTCAGCAATTAGGTACCTGTATTAAAATGATAATCCTACGCAATCTTAAGCTACCCTTACACAGTAGGTAATTGACGAACAGAAAGCGTGCGGAAACACTCACGGAACAGAATCCTGATGTTTATAATCTTCGTACCGCTATGAGCTAACAAAAAAGCCTTGATGTGTCAATACTTAACGATTATCTCATTACAAGCCGTAATCTATGGATTATGAATGTATACTTAAACAAATTTAAAGCAAAGTGACAGATGTAGTCGTCAGGTGTCACTTCCTATGGTTTTTGTATCATTGTCTATGAGTCCCGTTAACCTCAAGTTTGTTTTGTATTTTGTCTATGCTATTTGTCTTTTCTTCTTGTTCTTGTTATATTCAACACGCTTTGGTAATCTAGATGAATCCAGTCATGCATTTTTGTTTTTTTTCAATCACCAGCGTATTCCAAGTAATATACTTAATAATTGTTGGAATTCTTTGAGCTTCTTATCACCCACTGTTCTAAAACATGGTTTTGTAATCTGTTTAATTCCTAAAATTGATCTAGGTAAAGAATTGGTTTGCCACTTGCTTTTCCATCTTATAACGAACAGATTATCATACGACGGAATACCGTAATAGTAATATAATAGTTCATTTCTAATTCAAAGGATCCCAGAAAGATAATCTCAAAAATATTAATAGGGTCATCAAAATTCAGCCAGTGTTCTAAAGATAAGCGGACATGTGACAATAGTAGCGAATTTATAGTAACGGTACAATAATAATACCTAGTGAGACGTTAATAGCTAACCGGCGTGACTCAAGCATTCGGAAGCACGAACGCTCGGCGTAAACCTAACGTAAATTTCTAACCTAAAACAATCCTATAAAATTTTGGTTATTTGCGACAAGCACAATTAGTAGCACCCATAGATATGAATAAAGTCTTAAAACGAAGTAAATATTATGTGCAAAACGATTATTTTCAAATTTAAATCGTTCAAATCTACTTTACGTTTACTTCGCGAATTCTTGTTAGGCTCACGGGTACTTCTTTATATACCGTATTCTTTGATAGGCTATAAATCGGTATTTGAACGACAGCAACACTGGACAGGTTCCGGTTGGATGATTTTATGTAGGTATGAGTTTATTTAATACGTCGCACAGTGGTTCGAAATCGACGCTCCGTGGACATTGAAATCAAAATTTCTTTAGACGAGAAATAAAAATCGGAATGGCTTTATTTCAGTATTATTTATAATATTTGGTAATATGACAGCTATAGACAGCACCATCTCCGAAAAAAAAAAAAATTAATATTTTTTTGTATGAAGAAAAATACAAAAGTCGTTTTTTCTCATAACTTAATAAAACTTAAAGCCTGCGGCTTACATGGGGTGTTGTCCTACATGAGGCGATTCCGAAATGCTATAACACGCACACCCATGCGCGCCGCTTCACTCACAGCAGAGTGTTGAATTTCGAGAAATTCAGTTAGAGATTTTTACGTTGATTTATGTGTGATCTTGAAAATATACAAAGTAATTGACTTTAGTTTGCTAATTTGATTAGTTATAATGAGAAATAATGGAATATACAATATAAAAATACTAAAAAAAACACTCAAATTGAGACTCATTTACAATATAAATAGATTTTGCAATCTTTCTTATAATAATTTAATTCGGTGTTAGTAGATACACAGTTTGACTTCTTAATTAACATTAAAAAAAAAAAGTACAAAAACTTATAACTAATACAGAAAAATACTAAGAATAAGCAATTGTATAATTGAGAAATATATTATTTCACCACTTCACTCAGAGCAGAGTAATGAACTTCAAGAAATTCAGTGGATTTCTCGAAGGAATTTAATACTATATTATTTGATATCTTTGGGATAGGTGCACATACCAATGGGCAACGATAATTACATAGTAATGATTGTTTGATGTAAGCTGTTCGTAATCTCAAGTTTAGCAGGAAATCAATGCTTAATGCATGCTAATTAACTTATGATGGTAATTTAGTCTCATCTCATTAGTGCATGTTGCAAATATTGTTAACGAGTTAAGATACATTAGTTAAGGGCTATTTTTACGAAGTGTTTAACTAACTACTATTAATTAAGATACGATTAAGAGGGTACTTTTATATAAATAGGGACAACATCGTCAAAATCATTAGTTTTTGTCAGCAACTGTTCGCGCTATAACATTAACTTCTTGCTTACGTACTTACTTATTATCATGGAAGGATTTTATACAAATTTGGACATATTCATATTTGTGAAAACAAAAAGTTGCTTTTCGCAGCCTAGTATTTTGTTAGAAGCACTTCTAACCAAAGCGACAAATTTGTCTGAAGAAGAACAAAAAAAATTAAAACAGTTTTGTCAAGTGTATATGTGTGTTTTGCATAGAAATTGGAAATCGTGTAATCGAACAATGCATACATTTGTCAAGAAGTATGAGACATGGCTAGAAAAAGAGATCAAATGGCCCAACTTCATTAAAGACAGATTTGTACAAAGTGAAGAAATTGGATTGGTATCAATCGACTCTGTTACTGATACTGTTGAACCTTCAACCTCAAGTGCTAGTGGTATAAATGATGGTGCATCCACGTCCAAAGTAACTACATGTACTGTTAGCACTACAACACTAAAAAGGAGCCCAAGAAAACCTTTCTCAGAATTATGCCAAAAACAGAAGAAGAGAAGAATAGAAGAACTTTTAACGCACGACTCTCAGGAACTTGCATATGCTACTGCAGTGAGATGTGGTGAGGAGAATGAGGACGTGAAAGATTTAATAAAATATATTACCGAGCATCCTGAAAAAGCAGCACAGATCAAGAATTTTTTGAAAGGCAAGACAACTACTAACAAGTATTCAGCAGAGAAAGCGTTGGGTATATTTATTTCTTTGAAATTGTCGAAGTGGCAGTATATAACTTTAAGGGAAACTGCGAAAGAAAGTGGTGTAGATTTGTACCCATCATATTATTCGGTTTTAAATGCCAAGAAGGCATGCTATCCTCCTGAGAGCGATATTGAAGTGACCGAACGAGGAGTTAAAGTAAAACTTCAAGCTATTTTGGACATCACTGTCACTCGACTTGCCAAAACATTAAACTTGGACCATTTGCAAGATAAAGAACTGATCTTAATCTGCAAATGGGGCTTCGATGGTGCGTCAAATCAAAGCAACTACAAGCAATGCATGAATGCAGATGAAGACGACTCTAGTGTTTTTATGAGCTCTTTTGTACCCTTGCAATTGATGTGTGGTGAGGATTTGGTCTGGGAAAACCCAAAACCTTCTTCTACAATGCTTTGCAGACCAATTTATTTCAAGTTTGTCAGCGAAAATAAGTTGGACATGAAGGAGGAAATGGGTTTGATCGATGCTGAAATTAAAGCATTGAAGCCATCTATCATTGAAAATAATATACAAGTTAAACATTCAATGTTAATGACCATGATAGATGGCAAAATAACGTCTCACCTGTCACAAACCTCTATGCAAACATGTGACATCTGTAAAGCTGTACCAAGTGAAATGAATGATTTGGAGAAGATTCACATGTAAGTTGAATATTGGAAATGTATGTTATTTTTTTTTATTTTTTTCTTATTGAAAAACACTTTTAACCTTTTTATTCATATTTTAGGAAATCTGTATCATCTGATATTTACAAGTACGGTTTGTCGACTTTGCATGCATGGATCAGATCCATGGAATGCCTGCTGCATATCGCTTACCGATTAGATTTTAAAAAATGGCAAGCCAGAGATGAAGCTAGTAAAGCAGCTTTGAAAAGTCGCAAACAGACGATACAGCGAAAATTTCGAGAGGAAATGGGACTCCTGGTGGATATCGTAAAACAAGGTTAGTTGATTTATTTATTTTGTATAATATCAAAGGGTTTTTTAGTTAGTGTAATACTATAAAACTTATCTTATAATGTTCTCATATCAGTATTTTTTATATAAAGGTGCTGGGACCACGAATGATGGCAACACGGCTAGAAAATTTTTCCAGTGTCCTGAGAAGACTGCAAATATCACTGGATTGAGTCAGGAGCTCATCCAAAAATTCGCAACTATTCTCCGTGTTGTATCATCAGGACAGTCTATTAATATTGATTTGTTTGCCAATTATCTCGACGAAACTGCGCAGCTGTATGTGGAACTGTATGGCTGGTATTTCATGCCTTCCAGTATCCACAAACTTCTGCTGCATGGAGCTGAAATAATAAAACATTTCAACATTTTGCCTATAGGAAAGCTATCAGAAGAGGCATCTGAGGCCCGAAACAAAGATTTTAGAAAACTCAGGGAACATCATACGTGGAAATTTTGTCGCAGAGCGACAAACCATGACATCTTTAATGGTTTCATCGTATCCTCAGACCCATATTTGTCAAGCATTCGACCTAAACTGACAAATAAGAGTAGAAATGATTTAACTGAAGAAATGAAGTCTCTTCTTTTAATTGACCCGGATACCATGGATAAGGAAAACATTGAATTTGTTGAGGTGCCAAGTATGATGGATTCTGATTTTGAATTCTTTGATAGCGATGACGAAACTCAGTAGACAAAATTTTAATGTTTGATGTTTTTGTGTAAATTTTATATATTTCTCAATTATACAATTGCTTATTCTTAGTATTTTTCTGTATTAGTTATAAGTTTTTGTACTTTTTTTTTTTAATGTTAATTAAGAAGTCAAACTGTGTATCTACTAACACCGAATTAAATTATTATAAGAAAGATTGCAAAATCTATTTATATTGTAAATGAGTCTCAATTTGAGTGTTTTTTTTAGTATTTTTATATTGTATATTCCATTATTTCTCATTATAACTAATCAAATTAGCAAACTAAAGTCAATTACTTTGTATATTTTCAAGATCACACATAAATCAACGTAAAAATCTCTAACTGAATTTCTCGAAATTCAACACTCTGCTGTGAGTGAAGCGGCGCGCATGGGTGTGCGTGTTATAGCATTTCGGAATCGCCTCATGTAGGACAACACCCCATGTAAGCCGCAGGCTTTAAGTTTTATTAAGTTATGAGAAAAAACGACTTTTGTGTTTTTCTTCATACAAAAAAATATTAAATATTTTTTTTTTCGGAGATGGTGCTGTCTATAGCTGTCATATTACCAAATATTATAAATAATACTGAAATAAAGCCATTCCGATTTTTATTTCTCGTCTAAAGAAATTTTGATTTCAATGTCCACGGAGCGTCGATTTCGAACCACTGTGCGTCGCCGCCGTCTCGAAAATTGCTGAACCGATTTCGGTAAATTGAATTGTCCTTGATTTCGATTGGTCTTCCGCGTGTTTTGGGATAATGGTTACAGACGAAACTACCTATTGGAAGGAGCAACTAGAATCAATTCAATTTTTTGTAAATTTTGACGTTCACTAGTGCCTTTTTTGTGCCTATTTGAAATAAATGATTTGACTTTGACTTAGACCAGTTGTTGCTTTTGTTTTTTTTCATCTGTTTTGTAGGTACGTTTTTCGCGCCCTTAAATATTTTGAAGGTAGACCGTGTCGATGGTATTTTAACATTCATCGATTCGATACCAAATATCGAGTCCATTGCATTGTATTTCATTGTATTCAGCAGTGTGGAAAATGTAAAATTTTGTAAAAACTCACTGAACCAAGGAGATAGGTATCAGAAGGTAACGCAAATTCTTTAACGCTACGATTGCAGATGTGCATATTAATTAGAATAAAACATTATGTGTTGCAACCTACCGTTTCAGCTATTACTACATTCAATTACGGAATTGTGCCGCAAATACGATTATGATTACGTTTGGATTTATTCCAGCTTGCTTAATGAATGTAGGTCCGTAGCTTGTAAGCGTATCTACTAATATAGTTTTTCTCATTTCTATCGTGATCATGATTATATTCATGGTGGTTAGCTTGTGTTCGACAATTCCTTATTACACAAAATTCGTTGTCATCGTCAATGTCGTATAATATTAATTTTGTACTCAATATTTGTAATAATTATAATAACTGGACTGCCTCATTAGTCTAGTGCTCGCAAGCGGACCTGAGTATGAGGTTTGATTTCCAGCAGGCGTAGCACAAGCACCGCCTTGTCGACGGAAGAATAGACAAAAATGACGTTTCGTGAAGACAGTACGACGGCAGCAAAGTAGAAAGAGTCAACTGCACTTTTTACGAAATTCAGTAATTTATTAACGTTTATCTTTTATTTTGCTTATACCTCGAAAATGGTGTGTCCTATCGCAAAAATAATGAAAATTTCGACCCCCTTTATGGAACCCCTAAACCCCTAAAACTCAACATGTAGGTAATCATTTTTCACATTTTCCATACAAAAAGTGAAAAATTCCTTTTTTAACCGACTTCACAAAAAGGAGGAGGTTCTCAATTCGTCTGTATGTTTTTTTTTTTTTTTATTTTTTTTTTTTTATGTGTGTTAGCTCATAACTTTTTTCTGGGTGAACCGATTTGGATGATTCTTTTTTTATTTGATAGGTGGTGCTTCACATGTGGTCCCATTTAAATTTGATCAAGGTCTGACCAGTAGTTTTTGAGTTATCCTTAATACTGCAGATTTTTTCCACTTAGTTTATATGGATGATGTGTTAATAATTTCCTGTCACTGTTATTTACACACCAAGTAGTGGTATACGAATTTATGTGGGGTAGGTACCGCAACTAAAAAGTGAAAAATAAAAACTTTTTTACAAAAAAACAACCGACTTCCAAAAAAAACACTAAAAGACGTGAAAAATAACTTTAATTTCGGAAGTCGGTGGCCAAACACGAAAATACAAAACCAAAGGCACCGACTTCCGAAATTAAAGTTATTTTTCACGTCTTTTAGTATTTTTTTTGGAAGTCGGTTGTTTTTTTGTAAAAAAGTTTTTCCTTTCCATTTTTATACTTTGTGGCCGTCGAGTAAAAAGTTTTGTACCGTCTTTAGCATGGCGAATAAAAAATCCATTTGTCGTCACTATTATACCTTAGACAAACTGTCTTCTGAAATAGTCTACATTAAAAAGGACCTAGATAACGATCGGCAGAAACGAAAGACAAAATGACAGATTTTAGAAGGATTTTTACGGTGCGATGTCAAAAATAAAGAAACGAAATATCCCTTTGTATGGGAATAGCCGTCTCTATTCTTCGAAGAGGTAGATAGCGTCATGCTAAGCCCGCAGGTCGGACAAAGAGTTATTGGGTTTTTCTGTTAAAAATTGCCAGCCTGGAGTCTAGATTTGAGTAGGGTTGATGGCATTAGGCTCGCACCCTATTACATGGGACTTAAACATAGCTGGCGAAATGTGGGTGTATTACAGGTACACCTCAGCCTAACCCTTCAAGGATTACAGGCGTGATATTATTTGTTATGTTATTTTAATAAATTCACTGAACATTTGGAATTCGGTTTGACCACACAAGGGAAAGCGGTTAGTAATAAAATAAGTATAATCATCAACCCAATGCGTTTAGTCGTTTTGTGTTTCTTGCTGCACTGCGCTCGCGTCATTACTGCGGGCATTTCCCGTGACCATTCCAACTTTAAAAACCGGTCAAGTGCGTGTAGGACTACGCAAAGTGAAGGGTTCCGTAATTGTGATGAATATTTAATATTTACGCATGCACAATATTGATTCTATCGACTGTAAAAATAAGTTTGTATTTCATAGTATTTCTCGAAGTAATTTTTGCGGTTGTAACAGAAAAGATCCCATATCTCAAAAACTATTGATTAGTGAAGAAGGCGTATGTACGTTGATTTTTCTTTTCAATTGGCATCGTCATAGTGCAAATAGTCTCCGAGTTAAATGGCTGTTTAACATTTGGGCGGACGGATAGACGGACATGACGAAATTATAAGGGTTTCGTTTTTGCCATTAGGCTACGGATCCCTAAAAACCTATAGAATGTTGAGACAGTGCCTTGTCAGTAAACCGATTATTACGCATCAAAATACTAACCCTCTTTCTTTGAACTTGAAAATTACTTTATCGTCCTTATCGTATAGGGCTAAAGTTGAAACTTGATTGGCAAGTAACTTTAAGAAATTAACAGGAAAAGTGTTCTATTCAGGAATCCATTGACAGGTTGTAATCAGAGTACGGCGTAACGCTACTGTATTTTATGAGTTATTATAGGATTATTAACTTTATTAGTGCTGGTTTAAGTTGAAATTGGTGTGACAAGATAGCTTATTTATTCTGGGTTGTCCTTATTTTGAAAAGTGGCCGTTTCGAAGGTAAGTATGTTATCTAGTCAAGTGTTCCAGTTAATGAAATGCTTAGATTTACAACAGTTACTAAAATAAGGTGGAATTGAACCAAAAATTATGAATTATGGTTAACTTGGCGCTACTTTAAATGGAGCTTTTTAGGTATAATTCAGGCTCAAATTAAAAATAAACAATCCCACATAATTTTTGAAAATTGAATGTTCGTTGGTTGTACCAACACGAATTAAATTAATTGAAACACATAAAACTTAGGTACGGTCACCAAATGTGATAAGTACCCAGGGTCGTCGGATATACTTAGTTGAAGTTTAGTAAGAAACTGATGGATGTTTTCGAATGAAATTTAATTTGATAAATGACCTGCGGGGTAATTACGTAACACACTAACAGTAGAAATGGGTTTCATTTTCACAGTTCAACAACATTAATTGCGTTATTTACGTTATTGAGCAGACAATTTTATCGAACATTTGAAGCAATGGATTAGCAATAGCCTTCAAAATTATTCAGATTGTGATAGATAGTGTGTTACGTAATTAGAGTGCTGTTTGTTTTATATTAATTAAATTAAATTTTATTCGAAAACATTCATCGGTTTCTTACTAAACTTCAACAATATCGACGACGACGACCCTGGTTACCTATTTATATCTTTTGGTGACTGTACATATTTCTTCAAATTGGGTCACGGTGTACCTACAAATTGGTTTGATGGTCAGCAATTAATAAAATCCCTGCCGATCCGTTGCTTTGTAGTACAAATATAACCCACCCGTCAACGGGTCAATATGTAGGAACTAAAAAACTTGGGTAATTAACACGAGGACGAACTTATAATGAAGAGTGACAGCCCAGACTATTTTAATTGATATAGCAGTCGCAAAAAATCTGTTGCAATGACATTGTTATTATGATTACCATTATTAAAGGGCTTGTTATGTTTTTAAAACTGAGTACTTAATTGTTCGACTGTAAACGGGAGCGGAGCCGATAGCAGGATTAAGATTCCTTCAAACTGGCGCGACAGGACTGTTTGAAGGAGCCTTTTAAACGGGTTAAGCATGTATCTTGTGTCGGATGAACTAATCACAGTAGGTAGGTATATAATATTTAATGGTACTTATATTTGTTTTGTTTCTACATTGATGATATATATAGTCAAAACAATATCAAACTCACGATAACACAATAAGCCTATAATGTTTCCACTGCTGGGACACAGGCCTACTTTCGGTGAGAGGGAGTGGGCCTTAATCCACCACGCGGGCTCAGTGCGAGTTGGTAGATGTCGCATGTCTATGAATTTTGGTTCTAGGACATCGGCATGTCCTAGATTAATTAATTAATAATAGAGATAATCGTTGAGAGCAGTGGTGATGATTTAGACATTATAGCGCTTGTCTGGGTTCGAACCTACGACCTACAACTCGTAATTGGCGGCCGTTACCACTGGGCCACTACTGTTCAAACTCACGGTACTTCATAGTTTTAGTTCCGAGTTCGATGCCTTTTCAAATGTTTCTGAAGTTGTAGCTCTAACCGCCAATTAAGGTTATTAATTGAATCCCTTTTTTAACCGACTTCAAAAAAGGAGGAGGTTCTCAATTAGATGTTTTTTTTTGTATTTTGTTAGCTCAGAACTTTTTTTTAGGTGAACCGATTTGGATGATTATTTTATTATTTAAAAGCTGGTGCTTCTCATGTGGTCCCATATAAATTTGATCAAGTGTTGACCAGTAGTTTTTCAGTTATCCTTAATACTGTGCATTTTTTCCACTTAGTTTATATTGATGATGTTTTAATAATTTCCTGTCACTGGTATTTACATATCAAGTATATGAATTTATGCGGGGTAGGTACCACAACTAAAAAGTGAACTTTAAGCTACTCCTTTAAAATAAAAAAGCATTCGGTCATTTTCTTGTCAACAACTCGAGAAAAAATTAAGGCACATCTTGGTATTTAGAAATAGTTCCAAGCGGCCATCCTTCAGCCAGTGTCGATCCAGAAAAAATAAACAAAGAAAAACTTGTTAGAAACGTGCTTCAAAAATTTACAAAAACTGTAAAATTTCAACCAAAAAACGGTTTTGGTTCAGTTTGTCTTAGTAAAACAGCTTGTTTTGAACCTGCTATAGTAAATAAATGATGCTACACACGCAGACTTCCCTAGTTCGCTTCTGTCGTGAACTCGTGAGTGACATTACAAACGCAAATGAAACGCACAAAGTTTATTCAGACTGGGAAACAGTATGGTCCCCACAGTCTAAAGGACTGCGACCACTGGCGGTTGCACGGCAAGGGATTTTATGGGACGAATAGGAATATAACTTCAAAGTATGACAATAAAGTTGAAATTTCAATGATAATGCTCGTAGGTACAAAATCAAAGCTGCGTTATGCTTGGGCATGCCGTGTCATTGAAATTTCAATTTTATTTTCATACTCTTAAGTTATACTCCTAATTCATCGCATATAAATCCCTTTCCGTGCCGTGCCGCCAGTGTGCGCAGGCTCTAAGGGTCACGAAAACAGGAGAATTTAAAATTAAAATAATATTCCTTATTCATGTCTCTGAGTTGTCTCATAAATCTTTTTCATTAGAATCGTGACCAGAACAAGTCAAATTATATTTCACACTTGATTTTGGATGAAACGAATTTATTAACTCAAAAAACAAAGTTGTGTACGGAAGTCTTCGAATTTTTTGGTTTGCTACAAGCGGTAGATGAAAAAGTTGTAAATTGCAATCCGTCGCATATTTGTGATGCGCTTACGTCATTTTTATAAAGCTGTACGTACGAAGCGGATAAAGTTGTCCAAACGTCTCGGTGCTCTTGACTCATTTTTATGATCAAACTTCGTAGACTATCGTGGATCCATAATCATATCTAGGGACAAATCTGCTGATTATCATTCATCATTTGAGTTGTTCCTGCTGCTTCAGAGATCTGCTTGAGCATCTCTCTTGTCATGCAAAATTGCCTTTTCATTCGTTTGACGATAGCCCATTCTTAGAGGATTGAATCCTCTGTGTCCTCACTTGCTCACTGTCATACGAAATTGCGAAATTTGGCAGTATTCTCTAAGAAGATCATCCCTAGGGAAGTTTGAGATTTCTGCAAATCCCATGAATTAAAGCTCAACAGTGTAAGACAATTGTCAAGAAGATGGGTCAGTAGTTCCTGACCTACAAAACCACAAGCACAAAAATAAATTGCAGCCAGTTACAATGCAACTTAGCATTGAATCCTTTATGAATATAGTCTATATGTCACAGTCCACTTAACCTAGACCTGGTTGACAGTGTTTTGTGACAACGTCCCACATTCGATCATTGTATGTAATAGACGTAACACATTGTGATACGACGCTGTTGTACTTATACATAATGTTATGCCTGTCTGTCTTCTTGTTCCGCTGTAATGGACTACTGCAATGGATAATGATAATGTGTTTCAACCACTTCATTATTGCCCGTAATTGAAAGCCCCTTTAATGTGCTTGGTTGTTTGTTTCGTTTAAGTAGTTAGTTTGATTTTTTAAATTGCTGTTCTGTGAGTTTGTTGGTTTGTCCTTGTTTTTTTACCATTTCTTATTGTCTTTGTTTTCTTGGTTTTCTGTACAGGCGTTTTAGATCTTATAAAATCTGTTTGCCAGTCAGCCTGTGTTAATTCTCTTCCAAATATAGTTAGCACGACGACGCCCACAGAACTTCGAGTGTTATTTTCCCACGTTTGCCTATTTATGCATAGGAATCCGAGAATGTGTTACTGTCTTCTTCTTTTGTACGTAGTGTGAGTGGGATAGCGAACCCTGTGTGTATTTGGGACGGGCCCGCTTTTGTATGCGTGTTCAATCCCCTAGGACTGACTGTGCATTTTATGACCTGGCGATACCAGTAATGTGGCCAACATTTTAATATAACAGTTATGTCAAAACATTATTCATTCATAAACAATTAGTGTCGCATTTTTTTCACTCTCGGCGCTAAGCAGTGCGTTGAAAATCCAGTACGCAAAAAGAAATCGCCGCGGGAATAAAACGCCCGTACGCAGCTGGGCTGGCTTTGTTCATACACCTATGTAGGTGTATTTGGGACAAACGAGAATTATACTACTAGAAGTGCCAGATATCTCCTATCCCTACTTATGATAATCTCGTCTATTGATTGGTATTCTAGGGATTTTTGGAAAATACATTATTGAAAAATCTTGCCTACTACCTACATCATTACATACTAGCTTCTGCCCGCGACTTCGTTCGCGTGGAAGTCCTAAGACACCAGAATATACTAAAATAACAGCCATATTTTTATAAAACTTTCCTGTATACTACATTTGTAGTTTTGGTCTCAGTAGCCTAAATATGAAAAGAGTCAGGACTGGTGACGCGAGAGCAAGCGACGTACAGTTGTCCGCGTGAGAAGCAGCTCGTCCTGTCATAAACGCCTGCGTTCATATAATACTAATGATCGGTCAACACTGATGCATTCTTACAGATTATTCCTGCCGGACAATTACTATCACTAAAATAATATTGTAATCAGTTGATTGTAAACACACGGGATTTCCCATTAACAGTCACCTAACCATAGATATTTATTTTTATTATAAGCCAAGATGACAGAAGAGACATGAGCTTTTATGTTTTTCTGTGTACGTTCTTGGAACTATCATATAATAGTATAGCAAAATGTAAAAAGAAGCACAAAATATATTAATTTATTTTTGGGAATCGAACTTAGGTTTTCAAAGCAATCGTTGAACTTTTAAGCTATTTGCTGTGTTAAAAGTTGACTAAACTAGCCGTTCTTAAATTATGTCGTGATTGACTGCTTAGCTACTTAAAGGTATAGCGGGATGATAATCATCTATTAGGATAAATCTGTAACTATCTGCAATATTCTAACCTTTTGGCTCGTCTTTTTACAATTTGCGGTAAACTATAGAAGAGTACGAATAAATTGCCAGACTTCGCAAAAAATCCAAAAAACAAACAATGTACTAATATCTGTTAGATTACTACTCATACAAACTGCATTGTCTAGCCAGACACTGCAGTTTGATTTTCTACAACTACCACAATCGCTCAAACGCCATCTGACGACAACACAAAACATTCAAATCGATTAATTATCGATCCACTATCCAGGCAATACAATATCGATAACATTGCAACTACACATTAGTTTACAAAGATCTTAAAAACACGACGGGACTACATGAATAAGAATATGACACACTTTGCGCTCATGAATAATACCATCAGATACTGAGAACCATTGAAATGCAGCAGGGCAATGCCAAGCATTGGCTGCTTATCATATACCGATCCCTACTTACTTGGCAACATTGATCGTGTGAAATTGAACAGGTGCAACTCCATTTTACTCCGGTAAATTTATCTGTAACTTCTTCGCATTCGATATTCAAATAAATCCCACCATGAACAGTATTCAAGACCAATTAGATTGAACTATCAAGGTTTATTTGTTTCGCAGTAAGTCATCTAATGTTGATTTAATCGAAGGGTGGTTAAGTAAAAACCTGAAATTAAATCGATTTCATAGTGCGAATGTTACCCGTGTACGTACACATGCCGTAAGGGGGCGTATCGAAGATTGACGAAATTCGTAGCCAAAACGCAACTTGAAAGCTGCACTGGCGTGAATGTTAGAAAACATTCACGCCACTGCAGCGTTCGAGTTAACTAAACAAAAATAGTACCAATAATTATGTATCCTAACTATTATACATTTTTATTTTATTTTAACTATCTAATAAAGATAGTTAAGATAAAAACATATGTCCAATGTTCAAGTGATCTTCAAAATATCAGTACTTATATAACTTTCTATTACCTGATCATATCTTAAACGTAGAAAATTATTTTTCTTCTACGTTTCAAAATGGGCTTACGCATCTTAAAACCTCTGTAATGTATAGGCCTTAAGAGTAAGCTATGCAACTTTGTCTTATGTCTATATATGAGGCTAATATTAAAACTTAACATAAAGATTCTAAGTGAATCCAATTAAACTCGTCATGGAGTTGGCATAATTATTGGTCAAAATATTGACGTTGTGGCTATTCTCGATTTCAATATTATTGCCACCAAAACGACTCACGAATTTCTCAACTACTATAAGATAGCCTCATAATTCTAGCAATATTTCTACAAGTATAACTTAATAAGGAAAACAAACAGTTTTCAGCTTTGAAAATGCTCAAGAAACGGATATGTAAACAAGATAAGCATTAGTAAATATAAAGGTGACATCATTTAGCAAAACGCAATAAAAACATTAGGCTGCTGTTCCATTACGAACGGCTAAGGTGCTCGGTGCCCGCAATGTTTGAAGACTAAGGTCTTCTCAGTGCGTCCTGACCTTTATGACATACAGTGCCAAAGTGCAGACTGGATGCGAAAGGCTGGAGGCGGGTTGTGGTGCAGCCTAGGAGGTGCGTATGTCCAATAGTGGACTGCGACAGGCCGAGTTGATTGAACGTGCTAGGATCGAGGAAAACTTGCGTCAAGCTCTGAAGCCTCTGCATGCATACGGATAGCCAATGGAACAGCGTATTTCTTAATATTTTTCTTTGATGCTTCCATAAAAACTTATTTCTGAAACACTTTGTACATAAGTATCTTTTTCATCTAAGATTTTAGTACATATGCTGTTTTAAATCTTTCGTTTTACTTATTTATTTACAAAACATAATGTATCTTTATAATTAGTCATTTGCATGTCTTAAAAACTGGTGCCTACAATGCACAAATATCTCATTGTTTTAGCCATTACAATCAACAGTTAGTTTTCCCATTAGCATAAAATCTAGAACGAATTTCAGATAGACCGAACTGGATTATTATAGACTGCATTAAGTTGATTAATTACATGAGACATTACGGTGAATCACCTTATATGTGGCTGCGTACTTATTATAATGTCACGAATAATTTGAATGATGTTAGCTGAGGCGCAAGCAGTTACCTACAAAACAATTTCAACCCTAATTTAAACAAAAAAAAATACAGGTTGATTTTTTGGCAAGATGCATGTGTTAGTCAATGAGAATAGAATAGAGCTTATAACTTCATTGTTGGTCTAAAGAATAGTAAAGTTATATTATGTTGGTATAACCACGGTTAGCACAATGTCAGCTGATTCTATTTCTATCTCTGAAGTCATCGACAAACTAACCACTGAACGTCACCGATATTATTATTTTAACAACTTTATCTTTTCATATTTGTTTATTATTTAACATCTTCAATTAGTAGGTACTACTTTTTCCGGATTATATAATTCTACATTTGTACCAGAAATGTTATATTCACACATAACACATAACAACATCACGCCTGTATTCCCTGAAGGGTTAGGCAGAGGTGTACCTATAGTACACCCACATTTCGCCAGTTATGTTTAAGTCCCATGTAATAGGGGGCGAGCCTATTGCCATCAACCGGGCACAAATCCAGACTCCGGGCTCCTACTGAGAAATTCCAGATGGAAAAACCCAATAACACTTTGCCCGACCCGGGAATCGAACCCAGAACCTCATGCTCAGCAGTAGCGCTTGCGACCACTAGAACAACGAGGCAGTCAATCGAGGAATGTTATATTCAACAGTGTTTATCTATGGATGCGCCACCACCATTGATCCAATTGACATTAACAATGACATCCACTTCAAATCAATTTTCTATGAAACAGTAGCTGCATGGGAATTCAATAAATATTAATATATACTAATATTATAAATTCGAAAGTAACTGTCTGTATGTTACCTTTTCGCGCCTAAACTACTCAACAGATTTCGATATAATGTGGCAAGGAGACAGATGGCATCCTGAGAAAGGACATAGGCTGCTAAAGGGGGTGATATAGGGGATGAAAGTTTGTATGGGAAACCCAAAGGTATATTGAAATAAAAATTTATGGTTTTGGTAAGAAATAAAGAATGCGTTTTTGTAAAATCATCCCCCAAGGGTGTAAAACAAGGGTTGATTTTAAAATTCACATGCATAATCAGCCTATAATGTTCCCACTGCTGGGACACAGGCCTCCTCTCTTTGAGAGGAAATGGGCTGTAATCTACCACGCGGGCCCAGTGCGGGTTGGGAGATGTCACATGTCTTCGAATTTTTGGTTCTAGGACATGCCGGTTTCCTCACGATGTTTCCCTTCACCGGTTTGAGAGCGGTGGTGATGAAATTATTAACACAAAGTAAAGCGCCTGCCTGGGTTCGAACCCACAACCTACAACTCGTAAGTCGGGGCCGACACCACTGGGCCACCAATGCTCTCATTTTAACATTCACATGTGATATTGTAATTTTTGTGTACCTCTTTTTAAACGATTGAACGAACGACGGATTGAACATATACCCTGCCTGTTACCTTTTCATGCCTTAAACGGCTGAACAGAATTGGATGAAGGGCATACAGATAGGCTATGACCTGGGTTAGAACTCTTAGGACATAGGATACTTTTTATCCCGGTTGTAAATTCCCGTGGGAATTTTTCTGACAGTAACACGGGCGAATGCGCGGGCAAAAGCTAGGCTTCAATAAGATTAACATTTTTGTGCTAAATATTTACGGACTCAAGTCTCCCATTTTATTACCAATGAATATATAGATATTATAATAGAAGTCATCTCGTTAGTCCATATCTTAGCAGACCAAGTTTGCTCAAGCTGGCTTACATTTACTATAATACAGTCTTTTTGTTAGCAATCGCTTCGGTTTGTGTCTTAAACGGTGTTATATCATAGCTCTAATCTATAACGTTGATTAAGATGTTTATCGTTACACAATTGTCGAATTGAGAAGACGACGCGTAAGGTGTTGATTTAGTTTTAAGGACACCATTTCCACCATTTTGATCTTTAGTAATGACTTCAGCTATGGTCCGTCACCGTCTTTTGTTTTTAATGACGACGTTTACCATTCGGTGCCTACATCTCTCATTATCACCAGGTTATTTCATATATTGAGAGTAAATAAACGATTGAAGATACCCCAAGTATTTGAAAGTCAGTATAAATCTTTACGACTCTTCGTTTACATATCCAGCAATAGAATTAAGTGTTAGAGAAAGCATTCTAGAATACTCAATAATTATCGAGTTGTAATTCGCAGAACAGAGCAGATGCTCAGAAACCCGTGGGATGAAATCAAATTTGTGTATGTTAATACATTGATATACTTTACCTTAGAAAAAAATAACTTAACTGTTAGAAATTATAAGGCTTGCAGCAAAAAAAGAATGCGTGGATCTAATAGGCTCACAATGACAAGAGAATCGATATTATTTGATATAAAATTTTAAGTCGCAATACCGCGGGGTCAACGCCTTTTCGTCCGTCTGTCTTGACCGTTCACATCTAAAACTCACATCTATTATATTATACCTACGTAATAAAATGACAAGCTTGGAATTGAAGCGAAAGAAAAACTTAGAATGTATCAGCTGCCGATCTCTGTATTAAAAATCGATTATTGTTTCGATGCGAGTTTGATCGTCGTTGGCGACGCACTGAACATTAGCCAGTGTCGTTCCTTCGTTGTTATAAAATATCGAACTTTTCGTCTTCCTAACATGGCACAGGTTTTAAAATTTAAACTGATTGTACTTTTCTTGGTACCTCCTTAATCTTAAGGGGACTACATGACCTAAATGCAAATTTATAATGCCTTAAAATATATGATCCACTGCAGTAACCAAAATTAGAAAAATATATGATATTCTTCTGGATATGCTAGTTAGATAGTGTGTTGAAAACATAATACAGTTAACTTGATATGATAGAAAAAAATCACGAAGATACCTCTAAAAAAATCTTTTAACGATTAAAAACCATACTAATATACATGCAAACATTTAGATTTTTTGTCAGATTATTCTACAAGTAACATGCTAATGTAATAGTGTTTTAATTTTTTAGTTCAATGAATAGTTTTTTTGTAAATCCATAATTGCTTCATTTTTTGCAATAAATTACCAGCGTTGTGTCGTCGCGCGTCTCTTTCTTTTCTATGCAATCCGACAGTGACCGCGCTTTAGCTCTTGTAAGCCTCTAAAATCATAAATAAGTCAATCGTTTACTAGTTGAGGAGCTGGCTATCCAAAGCTTTTACTAGTACAGGAGCTCGCTATCCTTCTTTTTAACCAGAACTATGTAAGTGGCTGTAGGCTTATACATTGTAATGGGCATGTTACTGCGGTGAATGTTGCCAGCCAAACCAAGACCCAGATCATTAAATATTAAGTCATAAATCACAATCGTTTGAAAATCTAAACTTAAATCATGGTTCACGAAAGCAATATGTTCATTACAACAGTAGAAGTCGTGGGTAAAAGTTTGTTATAAATAAGATAATGTTCAGTATAGCCTTTAGCCTCATAAATCTAACAATCGTTCACTTTCTTTTATATGAGAATAAATTGATATTGATAGAAACGTTACATTCATATTCACGAGTGATCGAATTGTAAACTATGCTGGACTCTGCTGTATTAGATACAAATATTGTTACTCTCCATGATTTTTATTTTATTTTTTATTATAATTACATCGTATTCTTATTTTGAAGAATAATCTTATTTTGTTACACCAATATCCTTAGTTATTTCAACCAAAACAACTTTAGTGTAAACTCTACCTATAATTAATCAAGATAGTTTCGGCCTTGTTCCTAAAAACTGCGTTTCAACAGCTACTTATTAATTACTCGAGTAATAATCGAGTCGACTAAAACTGAGTGATAGTACGTCATTAGTTAGACTAGTTGCACCAATTTTTAAACCTCAGTTTCGATTCAAAAAAAGAATTCTTCTCGCTCGACCAACTGATCATTCGTCCTTTGTACTTTCCACGGAGCCGAGTGAAACCGTCTTAACCAGGCTTTCTAATCTTTTGTTAATTCATTAGGAAAGCTCGTGTCATATTTTAATTGCTAAGCGGATTGTTCCAATCGTTTATGTAGGCCTTTGTATTTGTATGGGCATATCATACTAAGATTGTGAACAAGAAAGTTGTTCTTTAATTTTTTCATCAACATTGGTATTCTGCTGTTCTTTCGGTTTTAGTAGAAAAATTACATCTATTGAAAAAATCTTAAGTTAATTGAAAACAACAAATCAATAGCCTAATCGATAGCGTTTACATATAAAATATCGTAAATGTCGGTGTAACGTCCTCTGAACATTGTTCCTAGCAACCGGTTGGTGCGAAACCTGTCCGTTTCGGGCCCGGCCGGGTTCCGGTACAGCGCAAAAAAAGTAAACCTACATAAATTTTCGACCAGAGATGCACTGAGATGTCATTGGTAAAAACGCTGTGGTTCGGATATTAGAAGACTTCCTTACTATTTTTAAACATGGAACTACTTAGGTGGAACCTTAGTTGTTCATAATAATTCGGAATAGGAATTTAAATCATTTAGTTGCCCGCGCCCGTAATCCGGTCTTTCCTATTTTTTGGATTGTAAACTGAAATTGGTACTTGCTTAGGGATTGTTTATCCACATAAGTAAAAAACTAGAAATCTAGTAGAACATTCTGAGCTCAAAACTGGTCTACTATAAAGCCTCCCACGTGATCTTGACGGGTAAAAGAAAAGAAAAATAAAACTTTGTTTTACTTCAAATATTAGGGTTCTATTTCCACACATCTATAGAATACCCAGAAACGTCTTATTATTTGTTATCAGCAACTAACACCTTGCTTTTTTAAATAAAAGTGTCCAATGAAATTTCCTCTTACTTCCTAATAATATGTTATCCTTTGTTCCAAGGTGTAAAGGCAATAAACCTCTTATCGGATTTGAAGGTTCGCAGTCGACTGGACATCTTAAAAAACCGAATGAATCATCAATGTTCTTCCTATGTATGTGCAGATAAGAGCTACCTGGGAATTTGGTAACAGGTACCTAATTATCGTATTTTACAATATTTGAATAAAACTAAAATAGTAGATGAAATATCATTTCTAAAAGCGAACAGCCTGTGTTTTAGAAATAATTCGTCGAAGAAAACTGCAAGGTATTAGGAACTACACGTACTTTCTCCTAATTGTACACTATAACAAAATTACGAAAGAGAATTTATAATGCAACACGCAACACAACGCAAAGCGTTGCACGTCTTGTTATATTTAAAATATAGTTTTCTTTTTGGAAACTGCTAGACCAACTGTCGTATTTCTTAAAAAAGGGGCTAGCATAAGAAGGTGTTGAGGAGAGGACAAGCCCGGTACACCATCTTATTCCAGCCCTTTTTTCAAGAGATGTGACGCCCTAACTCTAGCAGATTACTTGGGAGTTATTACATGTTCCTCATGTAGATCCAGTGAACGAAACCATAGCGAGTTTTAATTTTTCCTGTGGTGCCATCTACGGAACTAAGGCTCAACTATTTTTGCACTTGAATCTGAGAAAATCTAGTAGAAAAATTAGGTTTTCAGTTAAATAATAATGTATGCTTTTCGATAGGTTCTGATGTCATTTGTTTTTGTGCTAAACAAGAAAATGTTTTCATTCGTAAAAACTATAAGTTTGGACAATGTCATGGAGTGGTCTAAAGTCTAAACTGTAAACGGTCTAATGGGAAAAAGTGACCCTATGCACCCTGAATGGTTTGGCTCGATTTATACATAGATAAAAGTATGTTATGTAAGTATGTATGCATGGTTATGATTATCTCATTAAAATAATGATATATCTAACACAATGTTTTCAAAAGTTCGATCAATTTCCATTTTAAGGTTCCGTAGCCAAATGGTAAAAAAGGAATCATTATATTTTCGTCATGTCCGTCTGACCGTCTATCTGTACGTCCGTCCGTCACTCTGCCCGTCTGTCCGGATGTTACACAGCCATTTTACTCGGAGCCTATTTGCACTATATCAATGAAAATAGGAAAGAAGATGTATTACTTGCACCGCCACGTCGCTACATAATATTGTAGCTAAATTACGAAAAATATATATAAGGGTTGGCTATCTCCGTACATGAACTGAAGGATGAAAAAGAAAACAATTCACATAAGCGTGTGGGGTATCGTTGGTTATCATAATTAAAAAGATTAAATATGATGGTTCTAAATCACTGTTTTGTATCTCATAGTTTTTTCGAGAATGAAAAAATTACTATGAACTTACTTATTGCGGTCAACAAAATCGTAAATGTGCATGCGTAAATATTCATCCCAACTAGGGACCCCACAATGTTTTATGAAACAGGCTTTATAGTATGACTATGTATAGTATGGCTGACTATGTATTTAGAAAGAAATCAATAAAATTAACAATACGATAAATAATCAACGAAGTGAAAAAAATAACAATTGAGATATTACGAGTAGTTCAAATGATATCAATGAATGACAGATATCTTAAAGGAAATTCTCTTAATTTTAATCAACGACAGGGACAAAACTGTTTTAAAAGGGGTTGTATCTACAGGTAGGTAGGTAGGTAGGTACGTAGGTAGTATCTTGTTACTTATTACTTATAAAATACCACCATTTACAGTCATTTATGGTTAATTTAACCTTAAGAAGGTACTTAATTACTATAAAATCCTGTAGATATTTTACAAGATTTTCCCACCATATACTCGTAGTAATGCGAAAATGTCAATGTCAAAATTACGACATAACTTATCATCATGCCTGTAATTTCTCCGAAGAGTTAGATAGAGATGTGCTATAAGTATAACTGGTTACATGTCACCAGTTATTTTTAAGTCCAATGGCACTTGAAGATAACTGGTGAAATGGTGATGCCCGGTTGATGGGAATAAGTTTGCCCCCTATTACACGTTATAGAGGGTGAGCCTGTTTCCATCAACCGCGCACAAATCCAGACAGGCTGTTACTGAATAATTCCTGATGGAAAAAGTCAATAACTAAGTTACTGTGTATTAAGAACCATAGTTCTACTTACTCGTACGTATTTATATAAATAGTAAATGCATAAGTGTAACCTAACGATGAATATTTACTCTTTCTAAGTAAAGGACGAAGCAATGAGTTTTTGCTTAATATTTTTCCTTGTTTGAAAGTCGAAATTAAATGCTATAAAATATGTTCGGACTGCAATATTTGATTAGTTACCAATTAGGATTGGCAAATACCTGAATGTGAGAAACTTTATATCAATTTATCGTACCTACTTATCGTACCATCCGTACCGTCACCAAAAGCGATAACTAACCAGGGTCTTTGGATATGGTTGAAGTTTAGTAAGAAACCGATGGACGTTTTCGAATAAAATTAATTTAATTAGAAGTAAACAAACAGTTAATTTATCAAATTAAATTTCATTCAAAAACATCCATCGGTTTCTTACTAAAATTCAACTGTATCCGACGACCCTGGTTACTTATCTCTTTTGGTGACTGTACATTAGTGTTGTGAAACTGCGCATGCCGGTCGACCTATCTACATAATATTATGGGATTTTGTTTTGGCAGGACAAAAATAATGGTAAATGAGAAAGGTATTTTTTTGAAAACGGACGGTCTGTGCCCAAAAGACCGGCTTAGCTGTTCAGGCAATTTATTAAAAAATATTTTCTTATTAGGTATAATAGCACATAACCCTTAAAACAATATTTGCTCTGTACTGTGTAGGGACACCGTCACAGTTTCTTACAACTGTCCTGTTTAGCTACTCAAGTAATTTCAGGAGTAATTAGTTCAAGTAAAGTTTTGGTAGGGTACCTACTTTAGGTTCATCCGAGTCTTTTTCGGTTTTACCTAATACAGATTTTGCAAACAATACGCATTATTAATAAAATAGCAACAAAAACACAGACGATGTTTTCAATACTATTATTAATACCTAACATCACGTTAACGATTAAAATACTATTCGAAAACATTTTTAAAACGAGTACCACTCGTTAGTTTTAAATTAATAAAAACACAAGGATAGTGAATACAACGTAATATAACACACATAAACAATAGCAAAAAATATTACCACGATGTACAGTAAGAAAGCTCATGCATAAAAAGGAAAAAAAAAGTTTCAAAAACCGGCTCCAAGTTCAAAAGTTTGCGCGAATTTTTTACGAGAAAATAAATAATGTCTCAACACTACCTTCGGAGATCAGAAAACAGTATCTCTATCACAATATTCACTGCATTGTTTTGTTTCCAAGTTTTACGGTGCGAAGGCACTGCCAGCACACCCGAGTTGATACCAATACCGAGTCATAAGTATTACTGAAGAGCTTGCGAGACAAGTCGCCTCAGGTACAATTTTCACGTCTTTATTAACCGGTTAGTCTCAACAGGTCGGTAGTGTAGTAGCGCTGTACGGACGTAGCCACCTACTAGATATGGTAAGGTTGTATCGAAAAGAACATTGTATCACATCGTCCGGCGTGGAAGAAAGAGATGAAAAGTGAATGACTGAACCTTCGCATAGAATAACTATGTTTACGCGTAGAGGAGCCAAACAGTAATTATAATTAAAGAAGGTTGAACTTTTTTTGTTGTTTTATAAAATGAGAATTTACTTTTAAATGGGGTAATGAGTTGTTTTATATCGTCTTGGTTAAAAAATATTAATTAAGCTAAAAGTATTTTGTGTGTTCGACGTGAGAATTAACACCCTTAATATTCTTAAATTTCAGTCTTTAATTTACTCGTAATATTGTAGGTCTTGCTCGACGCCTTTTTGACAGCTGCTTACTCCTCAGACCTCTTCCAACAAAGCATAGTTGTGCTGGTCTTACTTACAAACTGAGGATTTCCTATAAAATTTTGAATAAGGATCTAGATCTCTTTGTGAAATAACTAGAATACTGGTGAATACTGACAACATTTTAGCTAGGTCATTGATTTTATTTAAAGAATCCAATTATTTACTGTCAATGATTTTGTTTCAGCTTTTCCATTATTTGATTGAAACTTCTGTGTCATTATGTAATATTATTATAATATGAAATTCAATACCGTTAAATATTGGGTGTGATATCGTTATACGGTGCAGTCATTGCGGTTTATTACGTATTATGTAAAGGTAAATCAACCATTATCTTGAAAATGTGCGTATTATTTTTTATTAATTAGTAGGTACCATTTTTATCGATAACATTACTTGAGGCTGGCAGGTATTTCAGTTTTACGATTTTAACGTTTAGTTTTTCGGCAAGTTCTTATTTTTTCAGGATCAATATTATAAATGATGGATAGTTAGGTAGCATAATATAGACAGCTTAAGCATTATTCATTCACATCCCGTCTACGTAATTCCAACTCTTTGACTCTGACGTCATCATTGTAAAATGTCAGCAACGCGCACCATATTGCCGTCTCCTTCTGCCGCCGAGCTCCCATACGGGACTGTTTCAAGGATACAGTGCACTCCTCAGTTCACTGCTCCCGCTGTTGCGTCGAAGCCTTACTCTGCGCATGAGTATCCGACCGTTTTTTTTACTTCCCGAACTCGTATAAATATTTTAACTTTGCATTTTTTTTGACTTAGATTAATGTAAAATAGAAATTGAAATAAAATCGAAGTAATGAAAATAAAACATTATGAATTTGTCATGTTTACGATATGTGTGCTTAATCATCGCAATAAATTGGATATAAAAATCGTAGGTAATGCTTTATTGAAATTAGGATAGGTAAATATTAATTACGGTAAGACTTCGCTGTCGAGAAGCGAGTCCGTCTCCACTAGACCGGTAACCGACTTTGCTCGGCACCCACTTTTTTTTTTAACGTGGACGAGTTTTTATACTGCCTGCTGATGTTATTAGTGGCGACCGCAATTTATTTTAATGGCCTGTGTAAATATTTGTCCCTATTCATTTAAAAATAGGAGCGCCCTCTATGAATGAAAAGCTTGAGTCCACATTACTAAGAAAAGAATACGTTAATAAATTTTAAAATATAATTTAATACATGGTAAATAGGTAAGGTAGGTGATTATTTTTGATAAAACAAGGAGGAGGTTCTATTTTCGTCTTATTTATTTTTATTTTTTTAACGTATGTTCCTCGATATTTTCATCCATTGTGGACCGATTTTGAAAATTATTGCTTGGTACTGTTCTGAAACACTAATAGGTAATAGGTAATACGGGCTGGTGTCCGCAACTCCACGTCAATGCGCCTAATTTGCATAACTTGGTTTTTTTTTTTGATTAACATAGAAAAAGATAGCGGCTAGGGTCCTAGTAGTATTTTTATGCTTTATTTATAACATAGGCGATTACTAACCGCAGGGTAGCCTTTGATTTGTACTAAAACACAATTTGTTGTGGTTTGCAAGCAGCAACTTGCATTGCAAAAAGATGGGCTGAGAAACCACAAGTTGGGCTTAGAAATCAAAATAGTGGCCGATGACAAAATAGGTAAAGATATGGTTTTGGATTCATTTTATGGTTTTAGCGCTACTGCTGTTTGAGGTCCTGGGTTCGATTCCTAGGGCGGGCAGTGTTATTGGGTTTTTCATCTGGAATTCCTTAGTAGTAGGCTAGAGTCTAGATCTGTGCCTGGTTGATGGCAATAGGCTCGCCCCCTACTAGCATAAGCACAATCAGCCTATAATGTCCCCACTGCTGGGACACAGGCCTCCTCTCTTCGAGAAGGAGTGGGCTATAATCTACCACGCCGCGCGCCGGCCCAGTGCGGGTTGGTAGATGTCACGTGTCTTCTAATTTTTGGTACTAGCACATGCCAGTTTTCTCACGATGTTTTCCTTCATTGTTTTGAAGTCGCCCCGCAGTATATGGGACTTAAACACAACTGACGTAATGTGGGCGTACTATAGGTACACCTCTGCCAAAACCCTTCGGGGAAACAAGGCGTGATGTTATATTTGTTATTTGACAACTTCACAACATCCGACAAATACTATCTTTGCCCGTGTCGATAAGGCGTGCTCAATCTTGGTCAACTTTTAAATTTCTGGTTAAAAAACACTTCGTCTCTCCTTAAACATCATCATTACATTTAGTTTCCTTGCTCTTGTTTCATGTTTATTATTGTATATATTATATGTAGGTAAGTATATGTTTTATGTATGTATGTATTTATTGTATATGTAAATGGTACATCACTGACTACCTGCATTATTGTCTCTCCTTCTCCCTTTAATCCATCCAAAGGTTGTCTGTAAAAGATCGCTTTTAGCGATAAGACCGCCAATTGTATCACCCTATGTCAAATTTATGGTGAACATAATAAAGAGTATACTATTCTATTCTATAGCATGAGCTTCGTATGCTCAAATCGTCATTTTCAGGGCCAAATCTTATTTCACTAAAACTCTTGTTTCTTTAATTTTACAAACACCCTTTGCAAGAGGATGTTTTATTATTGTTCAATACAAAGGAGAGGAGGACATGAGAGGACTTGGACATGCCTCTTTTGTTACAAAATGCCGTCTTTCTTGTTCTGTATGTCAGTCTGCTTATGACTGTACGCACAGCTACAGATGTAGCTATACATCTCCAGTATAAGCTAATCTCGCATTGTATAGGATTTCCTTACAATGAGAAGTCAGCGTTAACTGGAAATGTATAGCTTGATGTGTAGCCGTGTGTACAAGCACTGATTCAATTTACTTTATCGGATTAGATCAGGTTATGTTGGTCGTGTTTTACTGCATATTTCACATTTTCATTTTGCTGCACAGTTTTATACGTGGGCTAGTATTACAATTTACGGATGATAATTAATAATTTAGCGCTACTGCTGGGCATGAGGTCCTGGGTTCGATTCCCAGGTCGGGCAAAGTGTTATTGGGTTTTTCCATTTAGAATTTCTCAGTAGCAGCCCTGAATCTGGATATGGGTCTGGTTGATGGCAATAGGCTCGCCCCCATAACTTGTGGGGTTACCTTGTATAGGTACACCTCTGCTTAACCTCTCGGGGAAACAAGGTGTGATGTTATGTTTATATTATGATATAATTTAAGTACTTACGTCGAGCTCAGCCTTGACATTCAGCCCCGCTTCTACCTTTATTGGCAAATATTTTTACCAGGATACGCGCTATTCTTATACAGGTTGAGTTTTAGATATGGGTTTAAGGTAACAACCCACACCCTCAAACTCAAAGCATTTATTTCAAATAAACCAATTACAGGCACTTTTGAATTGCCATGGGGTCGGTCAGTCAGAACGATGGAGCTAGTTGCCCATTCCAAAGCGTAGTAGGTACCTATGGAGAAGAACGGGCAAGAAACTCCATGGACACTGTTTTAAATCAAGTTATGATTACAAAATATGAGTTACCTACATCATTCATGTTGAAATTATGCATGTGAAAACGAAACGACGAAGTACGTTAAAAGCGTCCGTAATAAAAAGAGAAATGCAATTCAAATATTAAATTAAATTAAAATAAGCCGTAGCAGCTAAGAGATGACCAGTCCCTACTGACGGCGCCCGTTCACGAACATGAAGCATGGATTGGCACCATTCAGCTGAACCATTTTGAAGGGAACTTAATGATCACATACGCCCCTAATTGCGTAACACAATCTGAATCATTTTGGAACCTATTGCTAATGCATTGCTGCATATGTTAAAAAAAAATTACCGCTTAACAACGTAAATAACGCAATGAATGTTGTTGAACTGCCAAAATGAAAGCTATTCCTATTGTTAGTGTGTTACACAATTACTCCGCTGGGCTAGGAACAGACCATGTTACTGTTTCTTATATACCAACCTGTGTTAATGTGCCCAGTGTTATTATTGCTCTCAATCGTAGTTCGTGCATCTACAAAAGAAGAACCTACGTATCATCTACTTCTTCATCTTTTCCCAACCATGTTGGGGTCGGCTTCAAGTCCAACCAGATGCAGCTGAATACCAGTATTTTACATGGAGCGACTGCCTATCTGACCCCCACAACCCAGTTACTCGACCCAGTCGCATAGTACAGCGGATTTTAGAGGTAGCTTTCGTTATGCGGCTTCTAAAATATGGAATAACCTGCCACCACCTATTCGAGCAATAAGCACGATCAACACATTTAGAATACGCCTACGGCAGGACCTCCTAGATGCGCAACGGAAGCTAGACATGATCAATCGGAATGTTTCTTTGATATAAGTTTGTGATTGTATATGTAGTTATCTGTTATATATTGACGATAGTCCTTTGTTTCTTGTGCAACCATACCATTTTATTTCTTTCCATAAACACCACTATCTATAATTATGTTTTAACCATTTTTATCTATAATTATGTTTTAACCATTTTTATCTATAATTATGTTTTAACCATTTTTATCTATAATTATGTTTTAACCAAATATCAAATCGATTTTATTATTAATTGTTAGACATACATATCTATTTTTTATTTAAATATTTACACACACTATAAAACTGATTTACATCCGTAAGACGTCTTCGTAACATAGGGTCCAGTTGAAAACCAGCGTCAGGCACTAGTTGTCTGGCATTTATGCTGAACTGAGCCAATTTGGCGCAGGCGTGAGGCACACAATACTGTTGTTTTGTGTGAATGTTGTGTGCCTTAAACTGGGTCAAATAAATTTATTTTCTTTCTTTCTTTCTTTCTTTCTTACTGGTTAATACGATACTGGTTGTCAGAATGTCGGGCTTGTTACGACCCGTAACGACTGTCAAAGATCCACCAATGACAGCCAGGACCAACGGCTTAGCGTGCTTTTCAAGGCACGGAGGGGTCTCGGTATGTAAAGATAGTTACCCATCTACGGACCGACCGCGGCAGTCATAGCTTAACCTAACCTACCCGTGCGGCTGTTTTACTTAGCCTTGAGCCCCTATGAAATTCTAAATAATAATGATTCATGGAGCCGTCAGTTTGAAGTAACTTTGAATGAGTGTGTCAGAATACGTCCCGTTAGGAAGCCCACTAAATAAATAAGGCAGCTATTAACGCAAGAACAATAGCCTTAGGAGTGTATGACCAAAATATCTAGCCTGAGTCATCCGCGTCTACGTTAAATTCGATTTACAAGATTTAAACCTCTAACCGATAAATTGTAATTAGAGATTTCACAAAACAAACAAGTAATGCAATAATAATAATACACTTACTTGATCCTCGTCCCGGTAATCGATGATATTGCTTCTGAAAAAGAAAAAAGTTATCTTGTTAGGTACCTATTGCCAGACTTTTTTCAGAATTTGTTGCTCGTGGTTTTCATTACGTTAATACCAAGTAGAGTTCACGGTAAGGAGGGGCAGATATCAGATACATGATTTAATCATTATAAGGTACTAGCTTCTGCTCGCGCGGAAGTCGTAAGACACCACAATATAGGTACTTACTAAAATAGCAGCCCTATTTTTATAACACTGTCCTGTTTACTACGTTTGTAGTTTTGGTCTCACCAACCGAAATAATATGAAGAGACTCAGGACTGGTCATGCGGGAGAACTAATTTCTGGTGGTTGTTTAACATTCAATAATCATGAATGTGAGAGTCAGTGGCCGCACCTAAGAGGGGATCCAAGTCAAACTTGTATTTTATTGATTTTTTTTGCCTACCGCGCTTATACTTTATGGGACGGATAATATTTATTTAGTGATGTGCCATCGCAGCAATCATATTCATTTACGTAAATAACATAAATATTCCTCCACTTTCATGCAGCTGAACATTTTTATTGGATTGAAGATGATCCGAAAAAAATCGTCTCATAAGGTTTCGGCGCCGTATGAAAGTACTATAATTTTAAAGTTTTTTTTACTTCTTTGACATGCTCTAATTTTGGACAGTGTACTACTCAAGCAGCTGACGCTCAGATATCTTTTACACTAAGGAAAAACTATTTTTGGTATGATGTTCAGACGGTATAAAATTACTTTTCAAAGTCAAAGTCAAAAATTTGGAAAATCCAAAAGTGCACGACTCATAATGCTCATTTAATTAAGAAATATAAAAAAAAAAAACTTAAGTCGTTCAAAATTAATTGCCGAAAAAACAGCTGTAGTAGGAAGAAGGTACAGCACAAGCGCCCCTGGTGGAATAAATGTACATAATATCTATAGATATATCACCATCCATATGTTAATTTTCTATGGATATAAATAGATGTACAGTCTTGTAGTTTTCGTTTTTTATTAATTGTAATTAAACGACACTGAATTAATTAGCCATTCGCATTCAGTGACCTACAACCGTCGATTAGAATTAAAAAAAAAAAAATTAACTCAAATAATGGATTTTTTCACGAGTTACAGTGTTTCCGGGTTTCACACATGACGGACAGGAATTTTTTTTGACCTATTTTGGTGTTTTTTTCCAATTCTATTGCAGTAAATCAATTTTTAAAAGTATGAAATTAATCTCCATTAAATTATCTCGACAATAGTATGCAAAATATCTTGATTCCGTGAACTAACAAGGCTATAATAATAAAAATAGCCGCCAAAATGAGGCGAAAAAAATTTTTCGATCGTAAAGCACTCTCTGATGCTTCGCATCATGAGTCGTGCAATAATTTATTTCAAATAGGCACATAAAAGGCACCTTTGAAAGTCAAAATTTACAAGAAAATAGAATTGATTCTAGTTGCCCCTTCCAAAAGGTAGTTTCGTATGGAGAAGAATGGACAAGAAACTGACCTACACTAACGCCACCGCCGTACCTACTATTAGATCATGATTCACTGCTTAACTCCTTAAAGGTATAGCGGGATAATAATCATTAAAAAGATTAAATTTGTAATTGTGGGAAGATTTTTTGCGATTTCTGATTTACCTAGTACTCAAACCTCAGTGGCCGCATAGAGTTTAAAAAAAAAAGTCCCGAATAAAAAACAGGATCGGTTGGTATCAAATATATATTTGTAAAAATTGCATATTTTCTTGCTGACTGTAATTTTTTTTCAAAATCTGTGATTGCAGATCAAAATGTTTCAATAAGTGAAAAACAGTCTCGTAAGACAGTTTCTTGTAGCTACAACGGTTAAGGTACCTGCCCTCATTGCCCCATCTCAAAAATCTATCCCGTATATATCGTGATTGACTGCTTAGCTCCTTATAGGTCTAGCATGATGATAGTCATTTAAAAGGTTAAATCTGTAACTATCTGCTATATTCTAACTTTTTGTCTCGTTATTTTTACAATTTGCGATAAACTAAAGAGGAATACGAATAAATTGCAATATTGCTCTTCTGCCATAGTAAATAGCGTGATAATAATTGTTTTTTTAGCATACAGACTGACCAGACTTATAGGGATATCTCTACAAAATTTGAACAAGTTCTATCAGGTAGTTTTTGCGTAATGCTGGAACATACCTACATTCAGACAAACAGACAAAAATTCGGAAAAATATATTTTCGGCATTAGAATCTTTCCCAACCTCGCAAAAAAAAGAAAAACCTTTAACAGTTTTGACTCCGCTACGATGTTGTTATATGCATAGATATTACATTATTAATTAATTTTAAAGGTTTTCTATTAGAAATGTTGACGTTCTAAAGTGCCGTTTATGTGCCGTGCCTACTATTTGAAATAAATGATTTGACTTTGATTATGAAAACGTAGCTTATTTTAGTGGCTATGTATTCAGAAACTTTGAAGCATGCACTGTATTAGTGCAGAAAATAACCAATAAGTTAATAAATAAAACAAGAATGAATTTAGTTGTTTCTGGTTGGACGGGACTATAGTGTTAACTAACCCTACATGTTAAAGTATGTTCTAGCACAGTATTCGTGCAATACCATAGTAGCGGGAAAGCACTTGTGAAGATATCTAAGATAGCATTAATACGCAAATTTACATTTGAAAATGAGAACTAAATGTAAGCTATTTTATTCAAACAAGTCAAATAACTTCCTAAGTAAGTCACTGTAGTGAAGATTTCATTGAACTATAAAATGGGATTCACGGATATGACAAAAACTGTAGAATCGTGATAATAATTTGTTTTGTTTGATTGGGTCAAATGAAACTTCGTTTTGTGAGTTTTGTCGGTCATTTACGCGGTACCTACCTAAGGTATTTTAACGAAAATTATCAGGTACAACTATTATCTAGGTACATTTAATATCTCTCTTACAGTCAGACAGTTTTGTTGACCGGCTCATTTCGGTAATTAACGTTTAGAATAGATATTAGCTAGTTTTTTATTATAATTTCACTATGCAAATGCGTGCAAAATGCGTGAGGCCACAGCATTAACACATCGTTTTCTTCTTCAACGTACAGAAATAGCATCATTTAAATTTATAAAAAATGCCTTACCTGGAACGAATCTTCTTAATAACAGGCCGCTGCGCCGTGCTGTCATGGATTCGGACTTGCGTTGGATCTATTTCTTCACACTCGTCGTCGTCAAATGGTAGCTGTCCGGTTCTTCTAGCCAGTATCGAGTCCATAAACGGACTGTATATTTGACCAGATGTACCAAGAATATCATCTATGTCAGTGTAACGAGAGATGTATTTGTTTACGCCTTTCTGGTAAGAATTTGTTGAGGGTCTCCTAAATTGACGATTATTTTCGTAAGGTGACGTACGGCCTCTGTAGTCTTCGTTTTGTTTTGGCGTTTCCAAACCCTCAGGACTTCTTCTAGCTCCTAAAGGTTCATCATCAGGTAAATGTAGAGGGAATGGCGGGATGTGTGTTGGTGGAACGTAAACTTGGACTTCTGAATCAGATGAGTCACTTTCTTCCGGCGGTGGAGGCGTAGGCAACTTTTCAATACCTTCTGGAATGTTCTTGTCGCTAGCCAGCCACCAAGGCCGTTCACCAGATTCTATATGCCGTATTCGCCTTAATGGGAAGCTGCGTTCTGAACCAGATTTACTGAGCATTAGACTTTGCTCCGGTTTATTGCTATTAGTTGAGTTTTCATTACTCGTGACCCACCAATCTTTTTGGTCTCCGGATTCAATGTGGCGTACTTTAAAAAAGTTGAATTTTTCACTTTTTTCACTATCACTGGACGACTTTCTGGGCGGACTAAGTCGTTCTATGCCTTCTGGGATGTTTGCACAACTGTCTAACCACCACGGCTTTTCGTCGTCAGCGAATTTACATTTCTTAATAAGTTTGTTAGAATCAGAATTTTCTGATGTGTTTCCACGTGGAATTTGATTTTCATGTTTACTTTCGCTACTCGATTCAAGCCACCACGCTTTTTCTCCGGACTCAACGTGTCTTATATTTCGAGGAATATTCTTTTCTGAAGGAGACCTTTGATTTTCACTATTTTGTAAGCTACTTTTTTTCTCGGATTCAGAATCTAACCACCACGCTCTTTCTCCAGATTCTATGGGCCTTATTGCTTTGAGTTTTACTAGATTGTCATCGTTGGATGCTATAATATTTGTAGTATCAATTTTACCTTTACCTGATCTATCACTTTCTGTGGTAATATTAGAAACATCTTTGCCTGTTGACTCTGAAGTAGAATTTTCTAACCAACGACTATTTTCACTGCTTTCTTGATGCCGCATTTTAAATAGGTTGGTAACAGGTGCTAGTGCTCGTATCAAGAATGATTTAGCCTCTTCTGTACCAGTTTCATTCTTTTGTGGACATACAGGCGAGGGTTGTTTGCCTGACCGGTCTGTTGGAATTGATAATTCATCAGCAGAAGTTCTAGAAACCTCATTAGTTTTCGACTTAGAAACAGTTTCATCTTCGCTAATAGATGACTGTGTTGATAAAGTGGTACTCGATTCTGGGCTGGCACTCTCTCGCGACTTGGAATGTTTCAATTTTGAAAGTCCATTTTGTAAATTACTACTTGATGAATTCTTTTGTATACTCTTAAGTGGGGATCCTTTTTCACTTACTTCACTTCCTTGATCTGAATCAGTAGAGCTCACTGATTTACTTCTTCTCTTAATTATCTTTTTTTTGGAACCCGTATCTGATGATGAGTCTGCACTTGTTTTCTTCACTTTTGTTTTTTTAATCTTGGTAGTCCCTTCTGTTTTCGGTGCTTGTGGTGGCAACTGACTATTTGTTATTGTGATCTCAGGTGAAACTAGTTCAGTAGATGTGACTGGACTTTTAGCTTTTTTTAATTTGAGATTGACATTAATTATGATTTCCGATGTATCATTGCCTTTACTTTGTTCGGAAGTATAAAACGATAAGTCTTCTTGGTCTGCTTCAGCTACATGGTTCGATAAATTGTTACCTATATTGTTATGTTCAGACAAGGAGTTGCAACTTGAATTTTCCCTTCTCTCTGGCTCTGAACTTTGACTTCGACCTGTCCTTTCACTAGGGGAATAGGAATTACTACCTGAACCTTCTCTCAAATTTGAATATTGCGTGGAATATCTACCAGCATATCCTGTATAGCTGCCAGAATTTGGTGTATAATAAGACCAGTTTGTCACGCTTGTTCTTGCGGTGCTACCAAATCTACTTGATCGTGTTGAGTCATCTAATCTATCCGATTGAATTCCCATATCTATCATTTCAGGCCTTTTTTTAGACCTTGTTATCGATTTTTCTATAGTTTTTGCCATGTCCGCCCTTCTACTTCGAACGTATGCAGATGAACCAGGTGGGGTAGGTGAAGTGTGCCGCGTTATTATGGTAACTGTTTCAGTCTCATTTTCTGCTGATTGGGTTTCACTTGAATTTAAAATTTCGCTACTTTCATTAACTTCTTCATTTAGTGGTTTTAATTCTTCTACTATAGCAGATTGTGATACACATTTATCCGATTCACTCTTAACAGGGTCAGTGTGATTTACTGGAGATAAAGATGCTCTTTTCACAGTGGGAGGACTTCTTAAATAATTGGAGGACAGTCTATTTGCTATAGCGTATCTGTTAACGGTAACTTCTGGTTTAGCTTCTGCTCTAGATGCAGGTCGTGTGTAATTTGAAGTTCGAGGGTATAACTTGTAACTCGACAGGCTATTATAGCCTGTAGACTTGTCAGTCTTACTTGGAATGTCTTTGTCGTGATCCCCTGGGCTAGGATCTCGGCTTTTATCTTTGAACGTTTTCGTTGTTCTCCTCTCTGGGCTCAAGTGCCGAGAAGGTCGGCTCAGACTGTATTTCGATGTCGATACGGGACTTACGTCTCTACTTTTGTTCGTGGTAATTGATGGTACGCTGAGTTTTGAATAGTCTTTCTTTTCATATTTAGATGAGGGTTTCTCTGTTTTACTTGTACTATATGTATCATATTTAGAGGCAGGTTTATCAGCTTTAGTCGTGCTATATACATCATATTTAGAAATAGGTTTATCATTTTTACTAGTATTGTAGGCATCATATTTCAGTGCAGGTTTCTCTGTTTTACTAGTGTTGTAGGCATCATATTTAGTTACAGGTTTTTCTGTCTTACTAATGTTGTAGGAATCATATTTTGTTACTGGTTTTTCTGTCTTCGTCATGTTATAGCCGTCGTATTTGGTGGGTGGTTTTTCTGTTTTACTATAGTTCGCATATCTGTTAGCAATGGCTGAGATTGGGGTTTCTTCCTTGGCCGAGCGCTCAGGGCATAAGATAGGAATGCTCGACGACTTGTAGGACGGTGTTGTATTGAGGTACTTCGCCGTAACTGTTGTCGGCCGTTCTGTTGCGGTACTCGATGAACTCCGACCGGTGGTGTCTCGACTCCGGCCGTACGATGGCGTATCATACTGAAATTAAAAACGTTTATTTTACTATCATACTTATTATGCAGTGTGGACTGTTCTTGATCATTATCAAAACAAACGAACCGCATTATATTCGCACAACAAGCGTGGAGCAGTGTGTACATCACTGTAACAAAACGTAAGATCGATTTTCTTCGTTCAACACTATCATATATAAAGCCGTTCCTTTCACCGTTTTATTAATAGCAAAGGGAATGCGTGTGTATACGTGTGAAGATTATATACGGGGAGGGCTTTTATTGAGCCCTTCGTTATTCACTATATTTAAGAGCTTGAAACTGATTAATCGCCGGCTGAAGTTCGGAATCTACAGACGGTTTATTACTGTGGATTAGAAAAGTGAAGGAAATTTCTAAAATAGGTAGGACATTAACCTGTCTAGCTTATAAATGTGGAATCCATTTTTAAAACCTTATTTGCCGTCTGCTGATAATGTAGACGACCTTTCGTAAATCTTCTTTGGAAATTCTTCGCTATATTCTCCTAGTTATTGCTAAGGGTTTCGAGTTTATACTCAACATTAACGAATAGAAAATGTGGTGTGTATGTTTCAGATGCCCACCACGGATGCACATCAGGAGGCAACACTGGAGATGACGCTGCCAAGTCATCGGATTATGCAATTGCTGTATTCAAAGTTAGTTAATTAAATACTAGCTTCGAGGAGTGCATACTGAAAATGTTTCGTCTTCAAGACAAGGTGAAGACTTGTTAATTTCTCCGCCGACTACGTGCGTTATTCAATTTAGGTTCGGTAGCGAGATCGCTTTGATAGCCATCGTTGCTGGTTACGAGGTAATGCAGACAAAGGAGGTAGCAAGCAGGAGAAGTTTGTATACCTCTCAAAACGCGGTGAATGTTCTCTGGCTGCCCTGAATTTAGGTTAGTTGGTTGTGAACTTAACGGCTAAGCCAGACCAAGGCCCGCGATGGCGGCGTTCTGTTTTTGTTTACGCAGCTCTGTAGGAATATATGTACTTATATAATGTATTCACAGGATATGCGGGACCTATACTCGGTACTATTGACGGCTAAAAATAATGGCGGTTACAGCGAAATGTGTTTCTTTCGAGTAATACAAAAACCAAATGAACTTGTGTGCCTATTCCTTTTAATTATCTATTAGCGACCCGCCCGCGCCCCTGCTTCGCACGTTTTTTATGACTTGGCAACATCGAGGTTTCTATATTATGCATATGTTAGTTTAATATTCATGTACTTAGTTTCCGTATTAATATTATAAATTCGAAAGTAACTCTGTCTGTGTGTCCATTGTTACCTTTTCACGCTTAAACCACTGAACGGATATCGAGTAAATTTGGCTAAACCTAATTTTTGCCTCAAAAATAATCCTAAAGGGGATTTTGGGGAAACTTGTATGGGAAACAAAGCATTTCTTAATTTAAGGATATGGAAATTTAAAGTAGACATATTTTGAAGGCACTATTTGGTATTAGCTTGATAATATGACCGGATCTTATGGTTGTTAATAAATATGTTTTGCACTCTCACGTGGTTTCTCCAATATCCATTCCCTAACTTACAAAAATAGGTTCAGCCTTGGGTCTGACTTCCTTTATTGGTTTTCCTATTTCTTCTTCATCTAGGATTGTGAATTTTTGTTTCATTTTCAGATTTCTATGTGTTGTAGTTGCTTGTTGGACGTTTCTTTTCTTTTATGCCGTTTCTGCGGCTCATTATCGTTTTGCTTTTGCAAGGGGGTGGCCACTTTGTTGCCGGCTCTCTTTCTTTTGGGTGATCAGTATTGTCGTAACTATCATTAGACTTACAGCTAATGGAAGACTGCTGCTGCGATGTCTAATAAACATACTTTCGTGAAATTGTTGTTGGATCATATTATTGAGATTGGTTGGATTTTTCTTCCTTTCACTCATTTGTTTCTTACGAGATAGGACGAATTAAAAATTCACTTGTCGCCAATTCCCTCAAGAAGGCTCGATACAACAACTTTAGCCCGGTCCGTTGAGGATGGCGCTTGTGGCCACAATTTTTACAACGGTAGCCAGGTTTTGGTTTCTGAAGATCATTTCAGTCCTGCTGAAGTACCTACAGGTATTTAACCGCAACCTGTGACTTTGCGTTGAGTTGCTCGTTTTGTACCACACGGGGGACACGTAGAGGAGTGGGCCTGGATAAAGCGGTAAATCCTACGGACGCGAGCAATAGCCACCCCCTTAATACTGTTGCATAAACTGCTGACTTTATTAATAATGTATCTAGTAAATAGGAAACGGAGGTAAAACTATTTGAGATGGCAGAACTTGCGAAGCTCAGGTGTACGGTGCGAAACTATTAAGTTATGCAGTCTAGCTATGTAGCGGGCCATTCGGCCAGCTGCACACACGACCATATATCTCCAAAATTTAAGCACTGATACGATCCTCGAATCTATTGGAGATGCTCGCAATTGATCGCTTTACGTCCTATACGATGTTTGATGGTTAAGAACACTTTTCGAACAAAGAGTATGCAGCTCGGTATATAATACTTACATAGTTTCTGAAAGACATGTTGCCAAGACATCAGCTCTCTTCCATTAGGTGGGGCGTAACACGTATCCAACTCGAGTGAATTCTGTAATAAAGTTAATCATTGTTATAATATTACAACACATTTATCGTACTAGCATTACACTGTTTGATGTCATACGGTTCAGATATAAAGTGAATCGCAGCTAAAAATATAACATCTCGTTTCTTCTCGTGGGTGGGTAGTGTCGACGAAGGGATTATATAAAGTAGATGACCAATAGCCCATTGCATTTATTATACCTACATAGTAATAAATTACTATTTTCGGAAAGAACTATGAACATCAAGATGGCAACCAGTCGGTTATCTTTTAAAGTGAAGGCACGTGAGCATATCCGTCAGAAGTTGGCCGAATCATTTCAGCGTTGATTTGCTGGATTTGTTTTCTCCTCTACCGATCGTTTTTTCTCCTGACAAAGTTTATTTTGTTTATATGTATGTATGTAAGTATTCGTATTTATGTATTAATATTTATTCTTGTATTTTATAATTATTTCCGTATAACTTTATATTTAGTGACTGGGCAACTAGAGGTATTAGGATAAGCAGGGAAAGACTGTTCGAGCTGTATGGCCTTAAGCCTTACATTAACACTGAAACTTTCAACAAGTATGTTGCTAAATATTCCAAAACTTTTAGGAATACCTGCAAGATAGCTAAAGCCCTGTACATTAGCAACAAGATCAAATCCGCAGAAAATAAAATAAAAACAGTTTGGAAAGTTATAAATAACGAAACTAGTAGGAAAAAAATACGAAGCACTGATTATACATTGGAGACTTCACGTGGTGCCATAAGCTCTAACTTAGAAGTAGCTCAAGAATTTGTAAACTTCTTTACCGATATACCATATAAAACGACGGAAGGTTTAAATTCCTCACCGGATGTCTCAATTAATTTATTAAGAGCGAACGTTCCAGGCTGCCTGGTTAAATTTAAATTTAAACATATTAACCCTATGATAGTTATAAAAGCTTTTCGGCAAATAAAAATCAAATTGACCGAAGATCTATGGGGAATGTCAATCAAAGTTTGTTCATCCATAATCGAGACTATAGCACCTTACCTAGCTTTGATATTTAATTTGTGTGTAGATCAAGGAGTCTTCCCAGATTTAATGAAATACAGTAAGGTTATACCACTTTTTAAATCTGGGGACAGCAAAGACACCAACAATTATAGACCAGTATCCGTGTTGCCGGTATTCAGCAAGGTTTTCGAAAAGGTAATGCTCAATCAGATGCTTAATCATTTTAATACCAACAAAATCTTACACGATCAGCAATATGGTTTCACTAGAGGACGTTGTACGACTGACGCCGGTGTCACTTTATTAAAACACATATTTACAGCGTGGGAGGAGGCCCAGGATGCCATAGGAATCTTTTGTGACCTCTCCAAGGCATTTGACTGTGTTGAACACAAAACCTTGCTCTTAAAACTTGAGCATTACGGACTAGATAAACTTGCGCTTAGCTTTCTAGAATCTTATTTAAATGATAGACAGCAAAAAGTCCAAATAAATGGTGTGAATTCACGTGGTTTAAAAGTAAAAATAGGTGTTCCACAAGGCTCAATATTAGGTCCTTTCCTCTTTTTAGTATATATTAACGATCTACCCCATTTATTAAAAAACCAACCACAAATGGTGTTATTTGCTGACGATACTTCCTTAATTTTTAAGATAAATAGACGTGCATCAAATCTTGACGACGTAAATAACGCCCTACTGCAGGTACATGATTGGTTCACTGCTAATAATTTAGTATTAAATGGGAATAAAACTAAATGCATAAGATTTGCTTTACCGAGTGTTAAAAGTAATGATTGTGACATAGTATTGAATAAAGAGAAACTAGAATTCGTCGTTATAAAACTGTTTTCCTGGGGATCACGCTCGACTCAAGGCTGCAATGGGGTCCTCATTTAACATCTCTTGCAGGACGGCTAAGTTTAGCAGCATATGCTGTGAGAAAAATCCGTCAATTTACTAATGTAGATACCGCGAGGCTAGTCTATTTCAGTTACTTTCATAGTATCATGTCTTACGGTATTTTACTATCGGGACGGGCTGCAGATATCGAGTCTATTTTTATTCTGCAGAAAAGAGCCATCAGAGCAATATATTGCCTCCGCAGGCGCGATTCTCTAACGGAACTGTTTAAAGATATTAACATCATGACGGTACCTTGTCAATATATCTATGAAAACATCATGTACGTAAGAAAAAATTTAAATCTTTTCAGTAAAAGAGGTGAAAGACATAACTATATGACTAGAAATAGGGACCAATTAGTTCAACCAGGTTTCAGACTGGCTAAAGTAGACTCATCCTTCATGGGGTACTGTTTAAAATGTTATAATAAAATACCTCCCCACATACTCCAACTGAATGAAACAAAATTTAAATCTCGTATAAAACGCACACTATGCAGCCAAGCATATTATAAGTTGGGGGATTACATCGCTGACAAAGATGCTTGGCTCAACGCTGGTCCTGCTCCACAGGGGGGCATAAATTAATTGATTAACATTCGAAAATATTGTTGGAGCTGCTGAAGATTGTAAAAACAACAACATCATTGCATTGTATAAATTCAATTTCTTAACAATGTATAATTGCATAGCACATGTGTGAGCACTATGTACCTACTATAAAGCCACCATTTACTAGGCTCGTCTTTCATTGACTTGAATGTGCCCTGGCGGCTGAGAGTATGTCATGCTCACTCAAATGTTTCGCTGGTGGTGGCGTGTGTGTTGGATCATTAAGTTCCCTTCAAAATGGTTGAGCTGAATGGTGCTGATCCATGCGTCATGTTCGTGAACGGGCGCCGTCAGTAGGGACTGGTCAACTCTTGGCTGCCACGGCTTATTTTAATTTAAATTTTTGAATTGTTTTTTTATCTTTTTTATTACGGATACTTTAAACGTGCACGTCTTTCTACATCGTTCTCACATTTTTAATTTGAACATGAATGATGTAAACAATTTGTTTTTTGTAACTATATATTGATTTAAAAGAGTGTCCATGGAGTTTCTTGCCCGTTCTTCTCCATAGATACCTACTACGCTTTGGAATGGGCAACTAGCTTCATTTTTCTGACTGACTGACCCTTTGACAATTCAAAAGTGCCTGTAATTGGTTTATTTGAAATAAATGCTTTGAGTTTGAGTTTGAGTATATTGCACCTGCCATGTTTAGTCTCTGCATCACCCTAAGGCTGACTGGTAGAAAATGCCTCAGGCATTAAGTCCGCCTTTGTACAGTATTTTTTTACTTGAGCATAAAGGTTTAATAAATAAATAAACTATGATTATGGAAACCTACAAAAAAGAAACATAATTAAGCACCCTGAATTTTAACTATTCCAAGTATCCGATCGAAAAGTATCAGGAGCGTACGACTCCTCTAGCCTGTCGTAGCGACGCTTAAGTGTGCGGAGCTATGAACAAACTATAAGAAAATTGTCGGCCGCAGACTGTCGTCGCGTCTAGTCGCCTAGCTGTCATGACATGTCGCATAGTGTGCGCCATGTCTTATTGTTGGGGACACAATTTTAAATAACTTGAGAACAACTCTACACGTCCGTTAAAGAAATAATATTATAAAACAAGCGAAAAGAGTCAAAATATTAAATTATAGGTATTTGAATTATAAGCTTTTATTTACTTCCATCTAGCAGGCTACTTTTGTACAACTTCCTCTTGGCCTGTGATTATATTTTGTATAATCGTTAAGTTCTAATGACAATAAGAGAAGATGATCTGATGCTGTTGTCCACACCGTGTTTAAGAGAACTCTTTAGAGAATCCAGTAAAAATTAATAGATATATTGATGAGAATCCAAAGTGAACATTAAACTAATAGACATTCGTAATTTACTGCTGTGTGGTAATGGTTTCCGTTAACCCAATGTGCATAGATGGCGATTCCCTATTCCACAGAAAAGCCATAAGTTTAATTTTACGATTAGTGTTAAGTCGGGTACCTTGCATGTTCGAACGTGTACTTATGCAAACGAAACCAGGGGGTAATTGCGCAACTCACTATCAGTAGTAATAGCTTTCATTATGACAGTTCAATAACATTCATTGCGTTATTTACGTTGTTGAGCAGACACATTTTTCGAAAATATTAAGCAATGGATTAGCAATATTCTTCAAAATTATTCACATTTTGACTGATACTGTGTTACTCAATTATTGTGCTGGCCTAATACATCCTGAATATGTCAACCGGAGTAAGCTTTATTTCCTAAATAAGTATTTCTAGACTGGAATAGTGGTAGAAACATGAAGATTCCTTTCACCCGACTGCTTTGCTTTGTCTCAATCAAGTTTGGTTCACTCTTTAAATATTATATACAATTTGCGCGTCTATATCTCCAAACACGGTCATATCATATCAACCTTAACTCCATGTTTGACTATAATAATGATTAGTAAGTTCTCTAATTCGATAAGCTTGTGGATCCTAACGTCAACCGATATTAAAAACGGGTGATTCTAGGAGATTGATACAATGATATATTTTTAGTTTCAAGTTTCCTATAAATAGTCAACGTCTCCTCTTTAGTGAAGACAGAAGAAAACGTCATTGGTGAGCCCACGCGGGCACGTTTGTACGTCAAAGCTATAGACGTATAAGACCACATTGAGATCCTTTGCGCAAACACACCGAACAACAGGGTCATTCTATACACGACTGCGTAAGAAATACCAGATTCTTTTTAGTTTCAAAATAGAAACGTTCTTAGTTTCCGGACTGACCCATATCGATTGAGTCAATGAACAAAAGATGGATGGTCAAGTTCCTTTGCTCCACTACGATTCTAAACTTTATCGTTTTGATGTGAAAGTTTAAATTTGTTTGTGAATTTTTCCTTATTATTCTGGTCCATGTTGTCTCTGGTGTACAAATATACATATCGCACTGACAGATGCAAGGATTAGACTTGTTTTTATTTACGTTTCTAATTGTCGTATGGTTGCTCTAGAACTATAAATACATACAGGTAGTAAAAATATACGAGTCTTCGTCTTGGACTGGTGTAAAATAGAAATCTTTTGGGTATTCCGGGATAGCGTTTTGTTTTCGTCTTGTTTTTCCTTGAACTGTGTTCTTCTAATTCCTTGATGACTTTATTTGATTGATGTTGTGTGGGGTTGTAATGTATTAAGTACAGTCACGGTCTGATAATGCTTACCATCTTAAAGTTTATAATTGCATGCACACATCTATGTTGCAAGATCAATGATATGTGATTTAATTACGTACAGAGAATAGTTCTTTATTTTATTTACACGTCGTCAAAGATAAATATAGAAAACCCTTATTTGTACTTAAAAAAAAAAAACAATAAAATTGATAAAATATTAACTATACGAACATTAACCAAGCTAGGTCAACTTATTACAAAAAATGCAAAAATGGGAAGAAATAATCAACTATAAATTCAAGACACCTTTATTTTTTTTTAAGGATTTTATTTAAATTCTATCATAGTATAGCATCAGAAGCTATGTCGGCACGTAGTCTATCTCACATAGATGACACAAGAGGCGCGCATAAATCAGTCCCTCTGATATCATCCCATACCCGTGCACAATGTGATCTAAGAACTTCAGGGTTTCTTTCGTTCTGACAATTCCAGTGTTGATCCATTATGCCCCACATATTTTCATTCGGGTTCATAACTGCTGACCGATCAGGCCATTGAATCAGACGAATGTCACGGTGCACGTTGATCCATGCCATAGTACACCGGGCCGTGTGTATCGGTGCATTATCCTGAACGTAATCAATTTGTAGAAATTCTGCTACAGGATACACAATGCGCACAGTAGGCAGCATCACTTCTTCCAAAAGTGACACGTAATTATTCGCAGTAGCCCTACTTTCCAACGACGTCAGTTCTCCGACGTCGTCGTGGCTCATCCACTCCCATAAGTTGACTGTTATGCGACCAGCTTCATTTTGAGGCACGATAAGAGCTTTATAAAGCCATGATGTTAATCTCCCGATTTGACTCGATTTAAAATTATTTTTGTCGGTAAATTTAACATTCGGATCTATCAAAATCAATATATTGTCGCGCAAAATTCAGTCGGGCAGTTTTGTGGTGAGGTTTAAGTTCCACTTTAATAGCACGATGTCTGTAGTGCAGTCCCGCTCGGTGCAAAGCTTGTCAAACCGTCCGAGGACTAACAGCATACAAAGCAGCAAAATGACTAGTTGGTGTGTGAAGCCATGCTCTTTGTAATGTCTAACTATATCAGTTATTTGCGCAGCGGTTAGTATCGGCCGTCGTCCTGAATTGCTTCTTTGATCAGCTATTTGCCCTTCTTCGCCATGACGCCGAATCCAAAATCTCTCGGTGAATTAAATCACTAATATTCAAGCCATATTTATTTATGGAGAAATAATATTTCAGCTGTTGTTTCAGGGTTAAACTTGCCATTTTATTTCAATCAATCAATTTTTTTATTAAAGTTCGTACCTAATATTTTTGATAAATGTAACAAATGCAATTACTTATGTCAATGTGTCAACTTTTAAATTTAGAAATGAGTTTCATCATCAAAAAGTCTTTTATACTCTTTTTGTTAGAATAGATGATTCACAACTATTAAAATGTAATAAGTACCTAGTTATAGCATTTTCTACTTTACTGCACACAGTGTGATAAAGAATCGAATTTGAAAACTGATAAACATTTTTAGGCCGCGACTGTACATGTATTTTTAGAATCTTAAACCACTTAGGCCCATTTTTTTTTATAAATACGATACAGTCAACGATTAATAATTTTCCCTAAAAGTTATAAAATAGTTATCTCCTCTCTTCACAAAAATCGTGGTGATCCTATTCAAGCGTGTAAAAAAACTTAGCAATCCATAACAAACTTTTTACTAAAGGTGTGAAGTAGTAAAGGCGAAGCTGTTACTCACTTTTCTTTGTATTACCGGTACACTTAAAGTTTGTTCGCGGTTCAAATTGTAAACATCAGCCATGACTAAGGTCTGCCTACGTAAATATTTTCAGTAGTGTTCAAGTAATTGTTGATTTCACAGGGATATTTCCATCGTTTGTTCACACGGCTATATATCAAGCAATACATTTCCAGTATAACCTGGAAATGTATAGGTTGATAAGTAGCTGTTTGTACAAGTTTAAGGCGGAATGTTTTACAATAACACTATGCAGTTCCGGGATGAAGAAAACTCGTAAAATGTTTGAGAAGCTTTCTATATTGGTTGTGACTGATTGATTTGTGTCTTTGGATTTACGATTAAGTTCCTTGGACAAAGTAATAGTCGAAGCAGTAGGAAGTGGTGAAGGGCGGGCGGTACTTCTAGTTCCTGTAATATTGCTCGCTCGACGCGTCGCTCAAACTCGAACAGGTTTTCATTGCAGGTCATTAGATCTGCCGTCTACCATCTATTCTGTAAAAATCCCCGTGAAAGCTTAGGCGAAGTGAGCTTGAAGTGAGCTGTCAATAGTATCAATCCCGACAATCAGGTACAATGACAGCTCACTTCTAAGTTTTCACAGTGAGTGTTTTACAAAATAGATCGGCTGTTCCGATAAATATCCGTATCGGTGGCTTTATTGTGGTAACGTGTTGGGTTTCCTTATCTATTATGGCGACCACGCTATTTATTTATTTAGCGGCGGCCTACTTAGTTTTAATTCAACGTTATTGTTACTAGATGGATGATCAATTTCCTTGCATTTTGCTCCACTACGATTTTAAACTTCATCTTTTTGATGCGAAAGTTTAAAATCGTTACTAGATACTTTATTAATATAATTTCAAGTATGTGTAATTCTTGTAATTTTGTTTTAAAACTATAATCTGAGCAACAGATGGTTCCTCCTCTTGTGTGAACTATGTTATTAAGGGAATGTGTCCATGTTGTGATATTTTTTTTTAGCCAATCAGGATCGTGGAAACCTATGACGGTTTGGGTGGTCAGGGTGCGACAGACGTCAAGGTATTATTTTCAATTTTATTTTGACAAATTCCAACAATAATATTGATTTGGCCAAAGGAGCTCCTTTTTTATGGACATGTACCTACATATAATAATTATTATTTTAAGACAGTTAGCTTATAAAATATGTAAATATTATCTTGGAAATTGAATAATTCTAAATACAATTTTAAATCACAACAACATAACGTCGTCCTTTGCCCCCAAGGGGTTAAGCAGAGATGTATCTATAGTTCACCTACATTTCGCCAGTTATATTTAAGTCCCATGTTATAGGGGGCGAGACCATTGCCATCAACCGGGCAAAAAATCAAACTCCGGACTGCTACTCAGAGATTCTTGACGGAAAAACCCAATAACACTTTGCCCTACCTGAAAATCGAACCCCGGACTAGACGGTCCAAAACCATAATCAAAATCATAACTGTAGAATCGAAAATAGTAATATTTTTTTAGGAAAACGCTCCACGCTCTTTACTTCACGATTTTTTGTTTTAAGAAAACTTTTCCACCGTTTGAAATTAGTATTTATGGGAAGTACATTAGGGAACAAATTGGTCTATTGAAGATAATACAAATAAACTAGAGCTTGGACAATCGCCATCAGACTTAAAATAAGTATGTAAAATTTTATTTTCCGCGTTTTTTTATGCGATTATATGTCTGTACGTCTGATTACATTGTAATGGCAGAGTATGAGAACTATTGGCAATCATATTTTTTTTATCTATTTTTCTATCTATATATTTTATCCCAGCTGTCATTCGTGGATCTTTGATATTCGTTCCGGGTCGTCAGAAGCGCGAAAGTCTGACTACCAGGCTTACCAAGGGGTATCGTGTTACCCAGAAACTGGGTTGTGGAGGTCAGATAGGCAGTGACTCCATGTAAAATACTGGTATTTAGCTGTATCCGGTTAGTCTAACCGGAAGCCGACTCCTACACAGTTGGGAATAGGCTAGGGTGATCAGAGGACGATGATGTAGAAACGTCATCGTGCTATCATCATGGCGTGGCTGACTGTGATATGGCATGGACTTCGAGTTAGGAAAGCTGGCGGTTGTACAAGAACCTGTTTCCTAATTACGTAACACACTATCTATCACAATCTGAATCATTTTGAAGCGTATTGCTAATCCATTGCTTCATGTGTTCGAAAAAATTGTCTGCTCAACAACGTAAACAACGCAATGTATTTTGCTGAGCTGTCAAAATTAAAGCTATATCTAAGTACTGTTAGTGTGTTATGTAATTACCCCGCTAGGTCCAACAGTGTTCATGTCGCTTTGAGTCCAAGTATAGGAACGAAATATTCGGGATCGATGTTTGAGCTCGAAATTATGTGCACAGCTTTACACCTGCCGGACCGGGTGTTTGTCCGTCGACCCGTGGGTGGACTCGAAGGCGGAAACATATCCGGAAAATAATACTATCCGGGCAGTAGGCACACTTTCTTTATTTAGCCCAAATAAATACTGCAAGTCTGAAACACGGTGCTTTGTGCGGTGAAAAAAAACGGTTTGGAAACAAGCGCTTTGTGGGACACCAAGCCACGCCGACTCACCACCACCAATAATTTTATCGGTTTACCAAAAAATTTACAATAGCGAATTTTCCTATGACTGAAAAGTTACCGATGGTATTTTTTTCTAAGGGAATAAATTTCATTCTTCTTAAAAAAGAAACCATTTACATTTATTTCAATCGGCATTGATCCATATTTTTATTGGGTATATTTTTGATCGGCTTGTACAAAGGAAATTGAATGAGTTGCAGACACAAATTATAATATTTCCGTAAACAATCGTATCACTTATTCCGCAAAATGCGTCCATAGATTGGTCGAGATATTAATAATATAATAGATGTGTATGTTTGTACCTATGTAGGTATTATTATGACTATTTTGAGAGAAATATATCACTTGTACGACCTCCAATAAACTCACGAAGATGTCCTAATAACTATGTATTATTAAACAAAGTACGCTTCAGCTATATTTGTCTGTCTGTCTTTATATCCGTGTCTTGTTGGATGTGTATTTTGCTTTTGTTTTAATATGTAGACTGCCTCGTTGGTCTAGTGGTCGCAAGTGCTACTGCTGAGCATGAGGTCTCGGGTTCGATTCCCGGGTCGGGCAAAGTGTTATTGGGTTTTTCCATCTAGGATTTCTCAGTAGCAGCCCGGAGTCTGGATTTGTGCCCGGTTGATGGCAATAGGCTCGCCCCCTATTTCATGGGACTTAAACATAACTGGTGAAATGTGGGTGTACTATAGGTACACCTCTGCCTAACCCTTCCGGGAATACAGGCGTGATGTTATGTTATGTAGACTAGATACCGGTGAGATTACGGACATGAAAATAATGATACCTTTTTTTAATCAAGTTATTTTTATGCATGATTTTCTAGTAAATGGTTTATGCCTTTTAGTCTGAGTTGAACAAACATTTTTTTTTTTTTAATACTTGACACTAATTCATATATCAGGTGGATTTTTAAGACGGGCCGTGGTACTTAAAGGAGCACGGGACAATTTTCACCTAAACTAAAAGGAAAACGGCAATTTTCAACAAAACATTTTTTGAATGCCAGTCGATCCTGTTTCTAAGGCTGAAAAAATCTTTGAGAGAGTTCTAGTTACCTATCTATATTTAGAAATTACAACCTATCTACTTTAAAAATATTTATATTGATTTATTTAAAATGTACAATAATATACATATTAAATTGTAAAAATGGCTGTGCCCTTACAGGATTCATTTTAGGTTGTGAGTTATTATCGTTACAGCTCTAAGGGTCCAGCCCTTAGAGCTGTAACGATAATAATTCACATTAAAGCAATAAATATTTGAAATTAAGTTTTTCTTAAAATTAATAAATTAAAATACAAGAAAAAAAGTATTTTAAAATGAATCCCGCAGTTCACAATATATTACAGAAAATGGAAGACCTCCAAAATGATCCCAACTACCCTTTTTTGTTATGCAAGAGTCAAAATAATATCTTTATAGCGGGTCTGACGACGACAACAAAGGTTCATTATCTGTATAGTAACTTCCAGCCGCCAAAAGAACAAAAACGCATCATACGACACATAATATTCGCACACCATTCCAGTATCTAATAAGAGCATGCTGATTAAGTAATGCAGAATATGTCTGGCCAGTAATAAAGTCGTAGGGACAATGGCCATAGATCTTGAACAAATGCTGGCCAGCGGACTGCGACGGTAATAATTACATAATATTTTAACAGCAATGTGAGGATAGTGCCATTTGTGTCCTTAGAACTTTACGGCGACTTGTTGTATGCCTGATCTACGTCCGTTTGCTCTCAGTTGTTGTTCTGAGAGAAAGATAATAGGTGTTTAGGTGGTGTTAATAGTACTGTGGTTAGGGCATGTGTCTGTTTCTTTCAGTGTGTTAGTAGAGGTATTTTCGGTATGTTGTCGGAATCGTCGTGATAGCTCTGAGATTCGCTTAGTAGCTTATTTATTTTATTAATGAACTCGGGCCGGCAGTCTCGACTAGAAAGCCACGCTGTCGTAAAATACCGATCGCTAAATATTAAGGTGAATCTTCAGTTTTAGCCCGCAAAATTCAAATTTTCTTTAGTCTTTTGCAAATTGCAGCTCTGTTTTACGGCTTATGTTGATCAAAATGCGATTCTCGACTGTGGGAATTATATATTTATCGAATAATAATCATCAATTTCATATCAATCACCAAATTCAAAAAAAAAATGAATTTTGCGGGCTACAACTGAGGTTTCACCTTAATATTTAGCGATCGGTAGTTTGCGACAGCGTCGCTATCTAGTCGTGACTGCCGGCCCTGTACTGTACTTGTCACTGAAGTTATACTTGCTGAAATACTTGGCTCTAAATATTTAATGGTGATTATAAGTATTGTAAGCAAAACGTCACGATTCTTAAGTCAATATATAATATAGATTTGTTTATTATTATTATTGTTCTTTAATTACTTAATTTATTGTTAATTTAAGAGAACGTTTTAATTAATAATATTTCTTGATATTTGCAGTTCACATCATGTAGCAAACATGTCTGTACATAATAATGTTGTTACCATGCTATATGCATGTCTTTTCTTGTATGTATGCCACATGTATAAGCAAATAAATATTATCTGATATTATCTTAATACAAATTATAAAAAGTGTAGACAGTAAATTAATCGATCCAGTATAAATAAAAATAGAAAATCATACTCCGATATAATTTATAGTTTTTCTATTAATTGACTCTCACGGCAAGATTTCGCTCTGAGAACCACTATAGAACCACATTACGTTCATAAAAAGTGGTAGTACGTGGTCACTGCAGCAGTCAATTTGATCTGTCACATTACACTTAAAAAACTTGTTGGCAAGCTGTTGAACATGTCTGTGGAACAACGACTAACTTAAATATTGTCTTATAAAAGAGAAATAAGAAACATCATGGGAAAATATATCGCTTACGTGACTGTATCGAATATCGTCTCATTTTTCAATGTAGGCGTCTCCTTTAAAATAAAAATGTTCATTAATTTATGTTCAGACTTCTTCGCAAAGTTTTGACACATTTATGATGCCTTGTTTTTTTGTTGTTTCAATCGATTCGACAAATCCCATTTCCAGTACTAACACCACAAGAACTACCTACATTAAACTGTATTGCACCGAAGATTTCTATCGTTTTATTTTTTTATTTATATTATTGCACACTTGCTTTTCTAATTCACTTTAGACATTAGCAGAATAGTCGACATCGCCTTTGCTTGCACTAATAAAAAAATAGAATAGATTCGTCAAATCTAAAAATAAGTCGAAATAAAACTAAATTACTATTCGCCTTTTTTATAGACTAATTAAAAGCTTAACTTTCGTTGAACAGATGTGAAGTGAAAATAAAATCATTGAACTCATGCATCTCTCACATTCTTGACGTCAACCGAGACAAAAAACACTTTGCTGTACAAAATGGAATATTTACACAATAAATTGAATGTAAAAGGCGTAATTTATTTAGAAATGGTGGCTAAGAAACCAAGTAACTTTACACAAAGTGAACAGTTTAAATGTGCCATCCAATGGAAAATAAGACGAGTTTTGTTTTCCCAGTGCTTATTCTAACTATATGTAACTTCGCGCTATTTACTGACGCAAACTTACGTACCTAGTCGTATCGTCTATTTAAATTCGGTTTACAGAACACCAAACGGGAGCTCGAACCAAACAATCGTTATAGGAACTGTTAGATTTATTTCTGTCGAAAGTACATTACGAAAATAAATGGCCTACTCTCAGTAGAAGTGTCAAAGACTTGGGTTCGGTGCGGGTTGTTGCCTCGGCCGAAATGGGGTCGGATCGGCTTCCCGTAGGTATCCGCCAACACCTTGCTGCCAACCAACTTCCTAAGATCGGTTTTTACAGGTGCAACCTGGTGCCTACTACCCAAGCCTGTGGGATCTAGAAGTGCTAAGAATAAGACATCTTAGTCAGTTTCTGTTGTGAAACTGTTTGTTCTGATGCCCCCGTTGTGTGTACCTTGTAAACGCTACAGTTCCACGAAGCGCTTCCCGGTTTCTGAATTCGACTTTCATGAGCTTCCCGAAACTTTGGGCACTTTGCTATACTGAGTTGAGTGGGCTAGATAAACTGGTTTGGTAATTGGAAGGTTTTTGCGTCACACCTATCTAAGATATGGCTATTGCCTTCCACATTATAGAGATTTGACAGATTTGTGACATTATGACAGCCTATCCCACGCACGAATTACATTGTTAACTTTGCCTGACAGTTTTGATGAAGCAACCAAGCAGAATAATGTAAAAATAATACAATCTTCATTCTTGGTTACTAATACAGGTACACTTTATTTCTGCACCTTTAATTCAAAGTGAATTAATTCAGTTGTACCGTGCAATCTTGCCATTACAATGATTGGAAGCAAGCAAAGACACAAACACACATGCATATGTCGAGTGTGGCGCAATTTGGTAGAGTTACTAGAGTAGGTAATATTGTTTCAGTAGCGATCTATGATAGGCTAAGTGATTAATGTTCAAACAAGATGTATTGAGTTACTTAATTTAAGCTCCTTTATGACAGAAATCGTGTTATAAATTATCAAATCACTTACGTACCAAAATACGTCAATTTCTTATAAATTATAATTCAAATGCAGGATGACCTAATTTCAGGCCATCGACGGGAAATAAACAGAAACTTGCCAATAAAACTGGCAATGATTAATTAGATTTACGATTTTCATACAAGTTCTTAAAAAAATGATCTTGTCTTAAAATTGTAAATAATTATGTTTTTCTAACGTTTCTGCTAAATTTTTATTAATCTCGTAAAGTCTCATGAGTACCTAATTTTGGTATATTTTTATGGTGACCTAGACTAGTGCGAAAGTTAAACTACTTTATTCGTTATTTTATCATTTTAGGGAATAAAAATGATTTAGCTATGTGGTCATGTAGGTACCTATGTACTCGAGAACAGCTACACACGCCACGTTGCCTACAACAATGCCCAGACCCTACAAATCGGAACACAGCAAGGTAAATGCTTGAAGGTAGATATTGGTATGATAGGTAATTCGACGTTTTATCAAAATCATCGCTGTGAAAGACAGGCGAGTCGGTACATTGAAAATGTAGATACGAAGACCCCGTTATCACCTTGCTAACTGTCTAATGTTCTTACAAAGGCATAATCTCTTCTCTTCTCTTCATTTTTCAGAAGAGTTACAAACAAACGTTCACTCGCATAATATAACACAACTCTTTGGATCCGACCTACTACATAAACCATGAAAATATTCGACGGCTACAAACAAATTAACAACAGAGTCACAGTCCACTTCAAAATCATATTATACACTGAAATGACGTATTATACTTTTAACTCAGCGGTGAAGAGACCACACACAGATTCTCGGAACGCTAAATAAAACCAATAAATTGTGAAGCGTAAACTCACAGGATATGCGATCTTTCTCGAAAGAGGTTGAAACTTGTACGAACTACTTTGTCAGGTTTGGACGACATAATCAAGTGGATAGTACTTTATTGTCCCAAAATCAAAGATGGTGGGTTTCACGCAGACGTGATGGGCAATTCCCGTATTTTTAAGAACGTTCGCATTGTAATATCAGTCTGAATCTGTCGAAAATACGTCTAATTCACTTAATTTTTGACAAGTTCTTGACATTCATTGTCGCTGAAATGATACACTGCGATGAGATTGCGACTAGAATTTTAACGTTTTTTTTTTAAAACAAGTGTTGGTCTTCTGATCTACAATTAAATTGATTAATCTCTTATCCATCCACAACTCGGAATTTTGTTCTTTGTATGGTGAAGAGGCAACATTAAAGATCAGTTGGTAAAATCATCATTACAAATCGTCATTCGAGCAGAAATGATATAATCTAGTGACTCGACTTGACAAAACATCGAGATTTCTTTTTACTGGATTATAAACATAAACCTTCCGCAATAATTTCTTTAAATGATAGTGAATGAGTGAATGAGTTAAAATGATGCATCTAAATCCGTTGCGCAGTTTAGAAGAATAATGCGATTACGCAGACAGACACGAAAAGCGACTTTAATTTATAATATGTTAGGTTCAGTTAATTGCCAGCAGAAGTAATTAAAAGGGTGTGACAAGTATTTTATCGTTTTCATATCACTATAACCTAATTCCAAAGGCATATTTACATTATATTATACTTTTTTTTAAATGTATTTATAGCAATTATTATTATACAAAGTAAGATTCGATTCGCATGACAAGCCCCTTTTAACTAATAGGATAAGCAATTAAATGTGATCAGCAGCAAAGAGTTGACGGACCTTAATAACAATAATCGTCCATGAAGGTGATAGAGATAGAATTATTTACATCCTAAATAATTCTAAGATTGATAACGTATTTAACTAAGCAAATTCCAAGAAGAGTAAATATGACCATGCATAAGTGAGGCAGTCATAATTAGAATTTCTTTCGTAAATTGATCTGAGGGCCTAGAAAAGCGGCAATCGCTTTCAAAGGGTCTCGTATTTCTACGATTTTCAATAAGATTGCCAGTCTAACATTTTTGACTTGTCCACCCTCGTTCTTGCTGATAGAAAGAAGGTCACTTTGACTAGGGCCTCGGGACTCTTAAATACGACCTGATTAAGTTCTATGCATACAGCTTGCACAGTCAAAATAGTCTATGCAGCTGAGCCCCAGAGACTAAAATAAATGAATGGCAGAGAAAAATGAGTTGGTACGTAAGAATGGGCGATGATTTAAAGTGATGAAACCGTGCACAGTCACACTTTGGAAGCAAGCCACGTGGTGGTTTGTTTACAAGGTGACCACTGGCTGTTTAGTCATCTAACTACAGTACGGCCGAAATATCTTGGCGAGTCCGAACTTCGCGCAGAAGGCTGCGCAGGAACATTTATTAGGAACCAAATGGTGACATGAAGCGAGACAACGTGCGCGAAAGTTCTTAGTGCCTATGTTCAGACTCGCCAAGATATTTCGGCTGTACTGAACCTACGTGAGATTTAGTTGGTGCTTTTTTTCACTTAGAATTTGATTGAATGTGTCCTCAGTTTTTTCTGTCCTCGCTGTAGATTTGGTTCTTTGAGTGAATATTTCAATTATTTCTGTCTGAAAATGAAAAATAAGGGGGGACTTTCGAAACTTCTTTTCTGTACTTTTGTTTGCTTTTGATGTCATGCAAATTTTAGTAAATTTGCGGTTTGTCTCTTACACAATACTTGTGTTCCGTTGTGCAAATCTATTATAACAGTCTCATAAATTAGTGATTTAATGACGAATAAATAACTTCAAGCCATATTAAACTATAATATATAGTAACCATGGACTACTACTAAAATTTTATCACAAAATGTCGACTGAGTCACATAATTTGTTGAGCCTAAGCCCGTCATAATAATAGGTTTTACTTTTTTAAATTGTAGTGTGTATGAAAGCCAGTAAATTATTCCAAAAATATATAGTTCTAAAGATAGTGCGCATTATTGTAAGAGGTGACATGTTTTCGAGTGGACGCCCCAGTACCCGAGTGGCCTACTTTATATAAAAACTGAGGTACTAGGTAAATCATTATAGGAAAACGCCAATTAAGGCAATTGTTTGAAAACGTTCTACGTTCTTACGGATCAAGACAACAATAATTATTTTCTTGATCCTTAACAACGTAGAACCGATGATAATTATGATAACCATTTGGGCTTATACAGTTTCAAACTAGAGCTCTAAGAAAACAAAGATTTGACTATTCTGACTTTCGTTTTTGGCGTAATAACAAACAAAAATAATAAACTCTACCTATTACGGTTCAAAAGATACAGCCCTATAATAGACGGACAGACGGACAGCAGAGCCTTAGTAATAGGGTCACTTTGGCTCTCTTTGGGAACAGAACCCTAAAAAAGTTATAAACTGGTATCGTTATTTCGCTTTAATCAATTTCAAATGCAAATAGCTATGTTCCCACTTCTTGAGTCCTTACTTAGATCACGCTTAACCAGATACAGAAACAGGATAAACGCTGTTACAATTAGTACGAAAACCAAAGCACTAATTGGAAACACGTTTTGGTTAGATACGGTGAGCTAAGATTTGATAAAAAAGTAATTAGTAGTGCTGGTCTACTGCCACGTCGCTGGTATCAAGACAACACCTCTAGTGGTATCGGTTTTAAGACAGGCTTCGATAATTATAGTCTACCCGACTGCGCGACAGCAAAGACAGGGTTATATTTTTACTGATAGAGTAACTCGGTAATCAGCGGGGTAATTGGGTAGGTAACACACATTTTTTTTTTTAAACAAATTTCGCCGACGTAAACACGTTTCTTGTATAAGGAACCCCGTTTAGTTTTTATCTTTATTTTATTATTATTATTTGCAGTTATAGCAGCCATTGTAGGGCATACTCTGTGAAAAATTTAAATGTCTTCCTATTATGGTTCAAAAGATATAGCTCTGTGACAGACAGACGGATGGACAGCGGAGCCTTAGTAATTGAGTACCGTTGGAACCGTTGGAATAGTAGAAAATGGCCAAATGTAGCATTTAAGTATAGGATTTTTTTTGTTTTTAATAACACAAATATATAACACCAGCACCCTACTTGCGTAACACACTATCAAGCACAATCTGAATAATTTTGAAGTCTATTGGTAATAATACATTGCTGCATATGTTCAAAAAGTTTGGTTGCTCGACAACGTAAATAACGCAATGAATGTTGTTGAACTGTCAAAATGAAAGCCATTCCTACTGTTACCTACGCAATTAACCCGCGCTGCAACAATCTTGGCATTCAAAGCTTTGCTATTATGTGTTTTTACTAATGTTTACATCCACTTTCTAACAAACGCTTAAGGGGACTACATTACCTAAACGCAAATTTGTAATGCCTAAAAATATATGATCCACTGCAGTAACCAATATCAGAAAAATATATGATATTCTTCTGGATATATGCTAGTCAGATAGTGTGTCCAAAACATAATATAATTTACTTGATATGATAGAAAAAAATCACGAAGATACCACAAAAAAATATTTTAACGATTAAAAACCATACTAATTATACATGCAAACATTCAGATTTTTTGTCAGATTATTGTACAAGTAACATACTAACGTAATAGTGTTTTAGTTTTTTAGTCCAATGAATAGATTTTTTTGTAAATCCATAATTGCTTCATATTTTGCAATAAATTACAATCCGACAGTGACCGCGCTTTAGCTCTTGTAAGCCTCTTAAGGAGCCACCAATATACCTTTGGCCCGCAAATCGCTTCTTGTTTTAGTCTTTATTCAATAACATTTTAACGTACAATACTTAAAAAACTTGCATTATTTACTATACGACAAATAATACATACGGCAGAAGATATAAAATTGTCTTTCTACCGAAACTATAACGAACATTGTACCTATAACTACTAAAAAGTTGTATAAAGATAAAAAAACATATTTATTTAATAAAAAAATTGCACATCCGTTATCTCTGAAACTACTGAAGCTATTTTCATGAAACAAGTCGCAATGTCACTGATGTATGATCTAGCATTTACAACGATATAACAACGACAATAAATTAAACTTCGTATAATTCATCAAGACTTTCACAGTCTGCATACTTTTCAAATAATATCCAATAGTTTAGTCACTTTAGCTAGTCTGTTGATGGAAAAATCCATAGTTGATCCATACATACATACATAACATCACGCCTGAATTCCCCGAAGGGTTAGGCAGAAGTGTACATAAAGCACACCCACATTTCGCCAGTTATGTTTAAGTCCCATGTAATATGGGGCGAGCCTATTGCCATCAACCGGGCACAAATCCAGACTCCGGGCTGCTACCGAGAAATTTCAGATGGAAAAACCCAATAACACTTTGCCCGACCCGGGAATCGAACCCAGGACCTCTAGGAGCGCTTGCGACCACTAGACCAACGAGGCATTCACCATAGTCGCCATAGTTGATCCATCAGAAATAATTAGTTTTTATGAAAAAAATAAACTTTTTTCTAAACAGTGTTAGGATTTATTTGATAATGATAATGACTCCATACTATCTCCTATACATTTGTATTGTCAGTGTATTCACTGTCGTATCCATGTCATATACAAGACACTAATACGCGACGTTACGTACAGAACGAAATGTATTTTTTTTTTTCATTTTTGAAATACAGGTTAACTAGTTTTTTTTAATCTCTTGAATCCCGCGTAATGAGACACAACGATTATCTATTGTGTCTCGCTCGATATCGCGACCTCGGGACTCAAAGAGTGACCATGGAGTTTCTTGTCCATTTTTCTCCACAGCAGTTACCTACTACGCTTTGTAATGTACAACTAGCTTTATCGTGCTGACTGATTCCTTTGACAATTCAAAGTTTGTCTGTGAATGGTTTAATTGAAATTCATGTTTCGAGCTTGAGTTTGTTCTTCTAGTTTCAGAAGGGCTTCTTTCATGAAACTGAGGTTTATCTAGGTATATCCATGTTTTGCAGCATTGCAGCCATAGGGCCCAAGTAAGCTACTTTAAAGAAGATATTGTATTTGCGGTTAACACAGACACACTCACACACTCGGAATTCAACTATGTATTTGGAACATATTTTTTTAAATCTATCTATATAACGTAATATCCTACGGTTCTGACCGTAATAAAAGGAACTGTGACACAATTTTTCACTATTGCAGTTTATTGGTGACTCATCGTCGGTCACTATGAACATCGGGAAACATTACTTTTTCGCTAGTTAACTCCTCCTATTAAGAATTATTAGGCTTGATCATTTATCTTAGAAGTAGGTTTACGATCTCCTATCCATGCGTTCAGCTAATGCCACTTCACAAACATACAGCACTTGTAATCTGTAGAGCTACGATTTCGTAGACAAACATTCAATGAAAACCAAATACGATCAGTTTTTGTCCCCATCATTCTTCTATATCTATATATAATTATAAATTAAATTCGTTTTTCGTGTCTGTCTGTGTCACCGCGTTGTTCTTCTGAACTACGCAATAGATATTGATGTGGTTTTCAACATCATTTACAGAATATATTCCGGAAAGTTTGTATTCATTTTTGAATTCGACATTAAAAAAAAAAAACTTCATGTTTTGTCATGTCGTAAAATCAGTGCGAAGCAAGTAGGTTGCTAGTATTTCAATAAAGTATGAAAATCGATAAAAATCACGCACACTATAAAACAATTCGCGACGCACACATACAAAGACAAACATACACACAGGCAGAGCTTGTCAACATATTTTGATCACTACGTGCGGCAGTCGCGAGGGTACAGTTCTTGACTGCAGCCCAAAATAGCCCACAGCTACATTTCGATGCGATGGGATATCCTGACAAATTATTTTTATATATCCCAGTTTGTCTCTATATCCGTTAGGGAAGGTCCCTGTTTCTAATTGTTCGTTGTAGGGGACTATTTTTGGTCCGATATGGTATTTCTGTATTAAAGTGGTGTGAATTGTTTAAATGTTGGGGATTGGTATGAATGTATAGTACTAGATGATAAAGGATTTGGAATAGACGTTATGGTAATTTACTTGTTATAGAAACTCATGTTCTTCAGAGGTTCTTCATGATTATGGAATTTGATGGGTGTGGTAAAATCGACATACTATTATTATCCTTAATATGATGAAAGGCCAAACACCAAACTGAAATCTGCTGCACCTGCCGACAGTAGTAAATATGGTGCTTGGGAAAAGTGGGAGACAAAATTATGAAGATGAATTTGATTGGGGCCACGGTAGCAGCACATGGGATGATGATCCCTAATTAATAACAAATAACACGCAAAATGGTCCACCTGCAAGTCTAAGTGCGGACACCTAAACGTTAAAGAAGAAGAATATCAAATAACTATTGGACGTCCGTGGTATATTGGCATCGGCTAACTCGGCGTGAGTTCCAATAACAAAGGAATTAAAAATGGAAAAAGAAATGTTTCAGGTGAATCTTGGGTTCCGTGACAAGTGTCTTAGTGGTATTTACCAGGTTTTAAACCAACATAGTGAAGCAATACAAACATTTTTAAATTCACTTTTGGTACAAACAGCGGCATTTTCAAAAGAAGGAACGCCATAATAGAAACATTATATTAATGTACGTTCAAAAATGTGCTTTTTCACAACGGTAGCCGGGTCACGAACAGATAAGCAAATGGTTACTATGATACCCGCCCACGATGGTACGTGTCATGAGGGGAACTTGGCACAATAATAACTGGCACTTAAGATTTTCTCGTAGTTCAAAGTGAGAAAAATAGACTGAGTACTGAGAAAAAAGGATATTGTGTGTGTGTCAATATCCGCAATTAAGAAATGTTACAAATATATCATGCCTAGGTCGTTGGCTTAGCGAAAGATGGGTAACATATTTACAGTGAAACAAATTCTATTCTAATGCTGAGGAAATAATTTAGTAGAATGAGTTCAGTGAGTGAGCAATGATCGTTGGAGTCCCCAAAATTGGGTTTGTTTTGAAACTTTCAGATTTGTAAGACTCTTTATTATTGTTAACTTTAATGAAATAAATCCCTTTAACAAATTAATGTGTTCTTCTCGTCTTAAATGCTAAGACACCGTGACGTAATGTATGGGCTAATTTTTTATCTTGTAATACTGTCTATAACAGATTGCACTTTAAAGAACAACATGATATTTAGGTATTTCGTACGTAGACCATCAACTCTAAAGGTAGTACAAATCAGAAAATAATTAAATAGAAATAAAACTGAGATTTCTTGCTGTTGTTGATATATGTAAGTAGGTACGCAAGGAAATTGAAGAAATTCTATGGTTTTAAGAAAACTTCACGGATATCGGAATCGTTTTATTAATGACTTAATTTGTATTATTAGTCAGTTAGTCGTGTAGTAATTGTATTAACGTAACCGATAAGTATTTTTATTATTAATTAAGCCGTAATGGAATACTGAAGTTCTTTTTCTAGTAAAATTTAACGGTGTTATGCACAAAGGCTTCTAGAATGTGCAAAATATGGGATAGTTGTTTTTTTTTCCAGGAAGAAATGTTTGCGCGAAATAGATATTAGAAGTACCTATTTGGTCCATGAGTTCAAGCATTTCAATTTATATGTTAACACGTAACTACATATATAGTTTTTATGTGTGCAAGTGTGCAGCGTGCATATGTGAACAAAATATTTGCACGGATTGCAGATGAGTGTCGGTACCAACATTACAAAATTGTATTTATGTTCACTATTAGGATGTAACTTTTATTTATTTTCTGAACGACGTCTTACATTGCCAACTAGAACTTTCAATCAATAAAATTAAACAAGACACCGCCCTCTTAGAACAGAATATTACTTGGTGCTTTTTGTTCAAGTAGGTATCTAGTGTTTGTATCTTGAGATCAAACTTTTAAGTCCGTAAAAAACCCCGTTTTTTTTTAAATTTGGAATAGGAAAGTCAACTGTCAAATTGGCGCTGTCGTAGCTAGTCGTAGTTCCCAAAACAAGCTAATAATGCAAGGCGCGAGCTGGTTTTTATATATTTTTGCGTAAATTTTGTGTTCCTAAAGGCACGGAAATTGGAGTCTTGATAGACTCCAATTTCCGTGACTTAGACAAACTAAAACTAAAACTAAGAAAACTAAACTTAAACTTAGAAGATTGTGGATTAATGCTATTCGTAGATAATTATTTTAAATAAACAAAGTTTGAGGTTATATCGGAAACATTTTGAAGAAAGTGATTACAAGGAAATAAGCAATACTTATTAAAGATTTTTAACTCTGACACTTTCCGTGTCGAATAAATATTGATTTAGAATATTGAATTCACCGAAAATAACGGAATAGTGGAATAATATCAAACTTATGAATGACCACGAAACGGAATGAATGAACGAAATGTCAAAAATTCGTTCCCAAAATTGACGTTGTCCACATGAGTGGTTAAATATTAGCTCCTGTAGGCTGGAGGAACCTAGCTATGGTCACGCCATCTACAATTAGCTTTGACCGACCTTCCCCATTAATCAACTTTTTTCTTCCAAAAAGGTTGATCACAACCGAACAAAAGGAGTTTGTATATGATTCCTAAATCTATAAAAAAAGCCGTACGGTAGGTAATCGGGCTTCACCTTGACCGAGTATTTTGGTAACGATGCTTCTGTTGTTCATTTAGTGTTACGCGGACGTTCGCAAAATAATCCGTGTCTGCATCGTTTATCAGAAATGTGTAGTCATATGTATTTAGGTGTGGTACAGACCATAAAACTGAACAACTGCCTCCATGGGATCAACATAATAATCGCAAAAAAATAATCGGCTGTTCTATACATTTGGTTCGAGTAAGTATTGAAGTTTTGTTTGGGACAGCAACAACCATGTAAGATGCAACGCTTTTATAAACATGGCCTTACGATTGAAAATTAAAAGTTCTAATATTCACCGCTTCTGGTTAAAAGTTTGGTGATCACAGCTGGTTTAAGAAAAATTCTTAGATTGACAATTTAATCCCCATAAATAAACGATAGTCATCACTTCATCAGTGTAAGCGAAATAGCCTACGCCCACAGTTTTAGGTACCGACTGCACTCATACGAGTATGATCTACAGTTTTTCAATCACATGTCAACGCAGAACAAAACGCAAGGTCGCGCGTTTCGAGATGTGATACAAAAAGCGTAGGTATGTTTTTTTTTAATTCATTAAACATAACAAATGAAAAACGCAGTAAGAAATAACAAATGAATATATTATGTAAACGCAACAATTGATCAAGAAGAACAAATTTATAACTACAAGAGAATGCACCGCATGCACATTTTACATTTCAAAATGTAAACATTATAACTCATTCTGTCTTCATACGTAGATAAGTTCTATGCTCTTACGCATGCATTATCCTAAATATATTGCGTACTTTCGTTTAGTAAACCCAGCTAAAACTATTCCTGTTATTAGCCGCTTTACTCGACGTAATTAAAAGCAAAGATTTCTGTAATAAAACACTGTCAACGTGAACTATTTTGCTTGCCCCATTTTGTAATTCTCAATCTTGCTTAACTGTGATAGGGTTCAAAATTGTTAAAGTTTTGTAATTTTATTCCTAGACTAGCTGTGCCCGTGATTCCGTCCGTGTGGTTGGCGGAAAACAGTGATCGGAAGCTATAAAGAAGTGTTTGGTGTTCCCGTTGCTCATCAGGGAATTAGAGTTGGTTACGTTGAGTACAGATGAATCGCATTGGGCTGGCCAGAGTTAGGGCTCAGTGGGGAAATCAACAGGTGAGGCATCGTCCGCGGCGTGACTCCCCATTTATTTTTGACAAGTTTCTACCTACAGCAGCGGCTCAATTGGAATCGGAGACGGTTCAATAATTTCCTGGTTGGCCAACGTTGTTGCTGACTTGCTGGAAGCTGCTGCATGTAAAATTTGTACAATGTAGTCAGCCGGGAAGTGTATTTTTTGAGCACCAGTTTTCGAACCGCACGTGCGCATCCGGGTTGTCAGTAATATAGAAAAAAATATGATTTAAGAATCATGATTTTTCTTGAGTAATTCATTATAAGTTATGGATTTCCAGGTTTATTGCTTCTGAAACTGGACTTATTCTGCTTTGATTTTATGCTGGTAACGACTTGTGTTACGGTTGTAGGTACCTTAATTAATCTAATTGGCAATTCAACCAGATATACTTACGTTTTTTTTCCTATCCCGTTGTAAATCTTTCGTTTTCCGGCATTAAAAAATCTCTAATGTTATCTCTACTTAATCTAAACTAATATTATAAAGAGAAAGGATTTGATTTTTTGTATGTTTATTTGATACGCTTTCACGCTAAAACGGCTATACGGATTTAGATGAAATTTGACACATGAGTAGACCATGACCTGGATTAGAACAAATTATACTTATTATCCCAATATTCCCACGGGATCGAGACATATGCGGGTAAAACCGCGGGGCGCAGCTGGTTCAATTAAGTTAACACCAAGCCAAGCTTACTTTAATAAAATTCTATAAAGTAGTTCTGTCAACATCGTCAAACCAAACCATGAACCGAACCCCCACGACCCCACGAACGAACGTCCTAGAACCAATAATTCGAAGACTTGTGACATTCACCAACCCGCACTAGGCCTGCGTGGTGGATTATGTCCCACTTCCAATCACAGAAAGGAGGACTGTGTTCCAGCAGTGGGCACGTTATAGGCTGATTATTAGTTCTGAAAACATTTAGGTACGCAGAATTGCAGACAAACTGACGGACCAACAAACACGCACAAATATATTTAAAAAAAATACCACTGTCTTGCTTGTCCCACAACTATTTTCACTGGACAGACAACATGGGATGTTTACAGTTTTATTGTACCTAAGTAAGTATATATAGTCATAATACCCATCTATCTAGCTTAAACGAACGTATATTTGTTTCGAACAATGAGGGTAATGTAGACTGGAGATGTTTTCTACAGAATGTGGAAAAACACTAGACTCGTGCTATAGTACACCCACATAGATGGACCCACGGGTCCATCTATGTGGGTGTACTATAGCTTTTTGCTTATGATTTTTAATAGGTTCGCTCCCTACTACATGGTATTTGTGGGTGTTCTAGAGGTACACCTCTGCTTAACCCTTCGGGGAATACCGGCATGATGTTATGTTACTTAACGTGCGCTTTTATAAGTTCTAACGTCTAAAATTTCTATTATCATGGACGTACACGTACCACGTCCTTAAAATGTATAGAAATACGAGCACGTTATAACGTTATCGTGGACGGAAAGGAGATGTTTCAAAATGGGCCAGGCCAATGTACACTTCCTCAAATTAAAGAAAAAAATCCATAGAGTTCGGGAAAAATACAGATAATTCATTTAAATGGATACTGTTGTGGTAGTTAATTTGTAATTATGAAATATTTTTATCGACGTTCAACATGGCTTCTCATCGATTTAGTTACTCTGTGCGTAATGACATTGAGAGTAAACTATAGATCAACCATGTGTCACAGAAAGAGAACTGTCAGCTGTCACAAGGGTGTCAATAAACGTGTCCAACGTCAAACGTTCTCTGTGTTTTCGCGGTGCCATGGACGTCCACGATAATATCGACACTACAAAAGATAACTATACCTACTTAGGTTTTGGTCTAGCTTCCATTGCAACGATTTCATTACAGAGGTGTTTGTACAAAAATACGTATTACATTTTGTTTGTTGGTCGTTCACACTTATTTTCTCAATTTTAAACCAGTTACTGAAATTAGTAGAAAATAGTACATTCACTATTATTTTGAATTTTCTGTGGTTCTTATATATGCCTTTAGTTTTCAGTTAGCCTGGGGAAATAGCCGCGTTATCAGTTACCTCCTTACTGTTCGTCTAATATTTTTACCACGGCATCAGGCATGATCTATACTTAGTCTGATACGAGGAAATAAGAACGGCTCTGACCATGATGAGTAGGTGAAGACATACACTGAATATTTGCAATACTGTGTTCTGAGAATGTACTATGTGATCGTGCAGCAATTAATGAATCCTAGCGGCACTACATCAAAGGCTTGGATGACGCGAGGTAGTGAGACTTTCCCTGCAGGTGCACTTGAAGCTTTACGCGTGTGTTTTGTTTTTCAATTAAACGGACTGTTTTGTACTAGATACTATTCATGATAAGGCTTATATCTTGTCTATTGGTGGAGTTCCAGAGTGTTTAATTTACCTCAGTAGATCTATGCTCAGGCTTTATTAAGTTGAGTTAGATATTGGGCATTTCTATTACCTAGACAGTTAGCAGCCCGGTGTCTGGATTTAAGCATAAGCATAATCAGCTTATAACTTTCCCACTGCTGAGACACAGGCCTCCTCTCTGTGAGAGGGAGTGGGCCATAACCCACCTCGCAGCCCCAGTAGGTAGATGTCACATGAATTCGAATTTTTGGTTCTAGGACATGCCGGTTTCTTCACGATGTTTACCTTCACCATTTTGAGAGCAATGGCGATGATATACATTACACAAAATAAAACATGGCCTGGGTTTGAACCCATGACCTACAACTCGTAAGTCGGGACCGATACCACTGGGCGATCACTGCTACTGCTGGATTTGTGCCTGGTTAAAGGCAATAAACTGGCCCCCTTACATGGGATGTAAGCTTTAACTGACAGAATTTGGGTTATACCTACTTACAATGTGGAGACAACAATACGACGATAAATCAATCGGATCAATCTAGCTAATCGCTAAGAACAGGTTTTGCTGAGACAGTTTCTTGTTTTTTTGTTTTAGTAATTATGTTTGACACGAAGTACTAGTTTATTCATTTATTTATCAGTATACAAATTATTTATCTATTAGGTATGTTGAAACTGTTTGTACTCCCCGTCACTTGTCCAAGGCTCATTAGAAAACCAACGCCAGACAGCATCTGTCTGGCATTAATGCTGAAATGAACCTTTTTGGCGCAGCCGTGAGGCACACACTGGTGTTGTTACATTACTTTCACTTTTTTATTTTGTTATTTGTATTTTGTGTTTCACAAACTGTGTCCTAATAAATTTTATTCTTTCTTTCTTTCTTTATAAATGAAAATACTGACAGAGGGGCTCGTGGCTATATGATAACAGCCGCACGGGTCGATCGTAGGTTAATCTATGCTTGCCGCGGTCGGCTTGTATGTACGAAATGACCGCAGCAGGAACCTATCTAGAGGTGACCATCCATTACACATCGAGACCGTTCCTCACCTCAAGTCCCGGCTGTCATTCGTAGATCTCTGGCAGTAGTACGGGCAGTCAGAAGCCCTAAAGTCTGACAAACAGTCTTACCAAGGGGTATCGTGTTACCCGGTAACTGGGTAAGGCTAGGCAAATGTACTAGCAATGCTAGTGCAGAGGAGCGTTCTGAAATGATCAAATAAATTATAATAACAGCGAATAAAAAAACAATGCTTTTTTCCTTCGAAGTTATACGATTCCCGGTTCAGGCAGACACTTGTTCAAAAAACAAAATGCAGATATATTTTCCTTCAAAATTGAGGTCATGGTTCATTAAACCTCTTTGCCGTTCTACCCATAGTTTCGAATTTAACCCTGCTTTACCATAGCAACAATCATGTAAATTTACGCGACTGGCATAATATTATATTCCCCCACTATTTCATGCAGTTGACTATTTTTTTTGGTTGAAGATTATCCCAAAAACTGTCCTATAAGGTTTTGGCGCGGAATGAAATGACTTTTTTTTATAAGTTTTTTTTACAACTTCGACATGCTCTAACTTTAGACTCCCCCACTATTGGAGCAGCTGACGCTCAGATCTCTTATTCACTACGGAAAAACTATTTTTGGTACGACTTTCAGCCGGTATAAAATTACTTTTTCAGACTAACGCCACCGCCTACAAGTAGGTTTTGCCGATCAGCCGATTAGCTATTAGCGATATATTTGATTGAATTTTTGTATGTAGGCTGGGAACATTAAAAAACCTATAGATATCTTAGCTGCGAATTTTTAATTATTGTGTTATTTTTAAGATGGGCTAGGCAGATGATAAAGGTGATAATCCTTATGTCCGTTCTTGGAGTAAATAGAAATTAATATGCTTTTTTCGCAGAACTAATCTATGCTTTTATTTTCCCCAGCTTGTATTTGGATCATAATTCATGACAAAATGAGTGCCCCAGTTAGTAAACAAACATGTCTTGGCAACAGGGTTCAGACGGTCGGTCAATCGCTCCAACAATATTATATTAACAATATTCTAGAACCCCGAACTAAATTATATTTAGTTACTAGCTGCTGTCCGTAGTTTCTCACTTGCATTATTCTATCATAAAGATCTGTTTAATCCAGGTTTATAATGACACTGAAATCGCACAATAAAATTGGAATGGTGATAATTATACGAAATTTTGGTATTTGGGTACCTATCTCGTGCATATTCTTAGACCACCAATCGAGCGCAGCTAAAAAAACGGGGCGTTTCGAATACTAAACTAGTTTTGAATAGTTATTGAGATTGGCATAAAGTGCTGTCAACCAAGACTGCAAGAACAAAAATACTAATTGTATATAGTATATGAAACATCTTTCACAACAAGCTACATAATGAACATAACATACTTATCACAACAATTGAGTAAACTAGCCAGTGCAGGTAAATAATTCATATCGTCGGAATTGAGAAAGAACAGTAATACGTTCAAGATCCAACGAAAGATAAGGCTCGTAAATTCTACGGGTCGTTGCAAAAAACAGGAACCCATAGGTATGTACCAGCCGTAATAATATAATAATAAATTAATGTACACGAACTTGACACAGATCGGAGGTAACTTTTAACGTAACAATGTACGAAAGAAATAGTGAGAGGAACCGGCGATCGTATTTTGTTTATTAACCTTAAAATTGACGGTGTTGAGTAATTAATCAGACTTGTGTTATGTTAAAAATTTGTGGCTAGTTGCCCGTGACTTTGCTTAGATAAATTATGATAACAAAGATGGCAAATGTTAAAAAGTTTGTAACTGAGAAATGGATGAGCATATTCCATAACAAAAAAACGAATATCACCAAGGACTGGCAGGTATCACGTAACACAAAAATGCAGAAAAACCTACTAAATTAACAAATCCCCACGTTAATAAGACACATTTTATTAAGGAAGTGCGATCAAATATCTACTTTCAAGAAAGAAGAAACAAAGAAAATACATTTCTTTTGCTCAGACTAAAAACCACACAACATATTTTAAAAATAAAAATCTAATAAAAAGTGCAAAGTGCGTTGTAAGAAATTAGCATGAATGTGGGCCTCACAACTGCGCCAAATAGGCACAGTTCAGCAAAACTGCCAGACAACTAGGGTCTGACGTTGGTTAAAACTGGATCTGAAGTTGTGAAATCAATCAATCCATTAACTCAGCCTATCGCAGCCCGCTGCTGGATATATGCGTATCCCAGGTTGTGCCAAAGCATCCTATCCTCCGCCTTCCGCTTCCAGTCTGTCCCAGTCACCTTTTTATGGTCGTCGGTGCATTTAACTAGCGCCGCATACTACGGTTGCCGATACGCGGTCTCCACTCCAGAACTTGTTTGCTCCAGCGGCTTTCGGTCGTTTTACAAAAATGGCCAGCCTACTGCCACTTCAGCTTACTTACTCTGCAAGCTATATAGGTAGCTCCAGCTGTTTTGTGGACATTTTCATTTCTGATTTTATCCTTCAAAGAAACTACGTGCATAGCCCGCTCCATAGGGCGCTAAGCGACCTTGAATTTGTGGATCAGCCCGACTGTCCAGTGTCTACGTTTCGGCACCGTATGCCATAACGGGCAGGACGCAAACATTGCGGGATAGGCGACGAGAAGACTTGACGAAGTTTTCTAAAAGATGGCCAACCCAACCGTATCCTTCTGTCGGTTCTGTTTCCAAGTTGTGTCTACCGAGCCGGATGACTTGCCCTAGGTAGACATACTCCTTCATAACTTCGGAAAGCGACCCTTCGAGCGGGATTAGACTCGGCAAGACTTGTGAATTGTACATGACTTACGTCTTGTCCAAATTCATGTCGAAGCCAACCAGCCGAGAGGCTTCATTTAGTTTGTACAGCATCTGGTCTACCTGTTCCAGCGTCTCTTCCGTTATGACGATGTCATGGGCAAATCGAAGGTATGAGATGTACTAACCGTTCACGTTGATATCCAGTCCAGTGTCATAAAGACGTCCTCCAACGCAATCATGAAGTTTCAGGGATATCACATCCTTCTGCTTCACCACTCTGAGCAGTTGGATGGAGCTCGTTTTTTTTCCTGGATCTGGACAGTCATCGTGGCAGCGTCATTACAGTAATGACCCAAAAGTATAACTTATCATTGTTTCAATGATAAAAATAATGTAAATGTAAAGCAAGTTAGTAACGCTGAAACCATAATATGTACCTACATTCGTGCTGTAGTGTTGCAACCACGAGTAAGTTTATTTATATAAAAAGCCGCTGGCGTTGTCATAGTTCGTCTACTGGCAAGAAAGTTGAGTTCACGATCCATTCCTAAATAGAATCAATCAGACTATCTGGTTATAAATAATGCACATATGTATGTATCTATCTTGTAGCCAGTCAGTATTTAGAGTAAAGACAACGAACTATTTTTAACTATATTGACTAAACATAGTTCAAAGTTCTTTAGCACTATGATTTGCGCGATTTTTTTGTGCATATTTTTTTTTGTGTAAAGCGTCTACTTTCTGTCTTGAGAATGTTATCCATTTACGAGTAAATATCATTGAGGAGTTTATTTTTAAACGCCGCTTAAAGTTAAGTAATGAGTGATGCTAAAACGTCTCTGAGCTTTAAGCAACTTTTATAAACAAACCCCTTAAAGTAAACTAACTTATTGTTACAAAAAATATCTCTTCGATTTACTTCTACATCATTGACAGAAAAATATAATTTCCAAAACTTTATTTTTTTGTACTGTAAGGTTGTGAGGATGGATGGATGCATGTTTGTTACTCTTTCACGCAAATACTACTGAACGGATTGGGATGGAATTTGGAACACAGACGGTTTATAACCTTGATTAACATGTAGGATACTTTTTATCCCGGTAGTACGTTCCAGTGGGATAAATTCCGACATCTACGCGGGCGAAGCCGCGGGCAAAAGCTAGCATTTCTCTGGAAGATTAAACAAAACAACATACATGCAGCTATTACTGACACAAACCGTGTGATTTAATTTTATATGGGACTTTCATTCTGCAAATAATACGAACTTCCATAAAAACATTCATTCCCTGTTTAATCCGAGTGGGGGCTAAATTTACATAAATCTTTCCTTATGGCTTATCGACAGGGTCTCTACCAGGAAACCCGGCCGACGCCCGCGCGCATTGCAAACTGTGGCAAGATACTATTCCCCCTCCCATTTACCACCAAAGTAGCATCTTAATGCACTGTAACCTTTCGTGGTCCACTTGGAAGTCCCAGAACCGTCTCAGGATACAAGTGTGAAAATATTACTCCAACCTGGTAAAGTGGGGCTACCTAGACGGAACGGCAGCTGGATGTGGATCTCTGTGTCCGAAAACTTGCAGTCAAAGTGAACTCTGCGTTACCACCGACGACGCCGTGGAAGTGACGATGTTTTGGGTCAACAAGATTTGAGAGAAGTCGTATCAGCGACATGAAGAACATAAGTTATATTTCATGCTTCTAGACCCAGTAGCTTAGGGTGTGTAACTGTGCGTTATCTGTCAGTGAATGAATCAATTTTAGATGATATTTCAGGCTTTACCAGATACCATGGCCCTGGCACACAGGCAACTGAAGGAACACGGGTGGGTTTTAGTTAGAATAAGTCTGACACGCCCTCCCACTCTGCCTAGAGCGGGAGAAGTTACTTGATGACTTATGAAGTAAAATAAAAAGGGTTTGCCAGATGTCGTTTTCATTTTTAAACAATTCCCAAAGCAACAAAAGGTGAATTTTATTTTACTTGGTAAATAGTAGTGGAAACCATACACTAATGATTTAAAATATATTTTTATCGCAATGAGGGTCAGTGTAGATTTAATAAAGTTTATATGTATACTAGGCACTATGTTGAAACAATTTGGCAAATATTTATGCTTCTTGCATAGCAGCTTCTTTCAAACTATATTTATCAAACAATCTACTGTTGAAATTATTTTTATTTTATAGGCTTCGTCTTAATTTAGCTTAAATGAAAATAATTAATTTGAACATAGCGATTCATTATGTTTTGGAGAGGTAAGTACTACCGAAAATTGCTAAGTCAAACTATAAAACTTTTTTAAATTTTCTCTATTATATTAAGTTAGTGTATTCTTTCAAATCAGTGTTAACGAACGTAAAAATTAATTAATCACAAGTAAGTAAGTACTTGACTCATGCTAGTACCTACATAGACGAATTAGCAACACTTGGCTGTAGTTATCGGGTTTAATTACATATTTAGGTACATAAATTAAAACGGTGTCAAAATATTTATAGATTTAATTAGTTCACTGTGTCAGGTATAATTGAGAAGGGTTATGTTTACGATTTAGAACAGATTTTAATAATCACCTACACTTCCACTTTCCACCTATTCTTGCATCCAACAGCGCTTGGGGCTTGGGGGCTTGGGGCTTGAAGAATACAGCCGAAACGAAATATTGAAATTGCCGATAAATCCTAACATTTATATTTCTCTGAGCAAGGGCGGATACAGGGGATTGGAGAGCACAGGCCAAAGCCCCCAAAAGGTTTAAATAAATCAAAGATTACGACGAACAAAATTCATAATTTGAAAGTTGTAGAAAACCCGTTATCTACAACTTTCCAATAGCCGCATCAACAGCACATTGATACCTTTAGGGCAAAAAGCAATCACAATGTCTATGAAGTCGGGATCCCTTTCGCTGGTCGACTCCTGCTGGGCCTCCCCCAGAGCATTGGAGTTCGCTCAGAACACTGAGCGGTCAGTCACCTGGCGGGGACTAACCGCCAAGGTGACGTGAGGAAAATGATGCTGTGAGACAGCGCCGTGGCGTGCCTACAGTTACACCAATAGCAACCACTCACATCAGCGCCATTACCTACAGCCTATACAGGCAACCATGATGACCTTGGTACATGGTTATGGGCCACGGTACCGATATCGAGGAAGAGAGTGAAGCCCCGTGACCACCTGCCACGCTTCCTGACCTTTGAAAGTAGTAGAAAACCATCAACAGCGTATAAAAAGTAGACTACTGTGTTATGCTCTTCAAAATTGTTAATGGACTGATCCATGTTCGAAAACCTCTGAAATATATTAACATATATAATTATGTTACCGTAGTAGTCAACCCAGGTCCGACCGCATATTTGATGTGTTTGCACTCGGGCAATCATCGACATTGAACTGTTTGATGAGGACGGTTAATGAAGGACACTGTCGCTCCACCATTCACATAGACCCTTTGACTGCTCTTGTTGTGTTATTTAAAATTTTCTGTACATGTATTGATTGTATTGTTTAGTAGAAATACATGCTACCTGTTTGTTAATTTGTATGAGGCCACTAAATGGGACATGTTGACCTGTGACACGGGTTTTATAAAACCTACATCAGACACCAACTCTCACAATGTGAATGTATACAGGGTGGCCAGGGACATCGACGTGAAAACTGAAACCATGAAATCAGCAAATGATTCTAGACCCCCTAGCCTAGATATATATCATCGGTTATCACAAAAAGAATCAGCTGTTTCATAGAAAATTGCAATACCTACGCGGTCAAAATGTATGGCAGAGCATATTTTTTTTTTAATAGCCGGCTATAGTTTTCTACGCAGGGGTATTCAGAATCATGTACTGAATCCATGGTAACAGGTTGTGCGTCAATTTCCCTGCCACCCTGTATAGTTCAAAACAAAACCATTGTGAGGAAAAATAAATTAACTTAATATAATAGCTTTGACAGCTCCTCTAACACCCTTTTTTTTTTTTAGGGTGGGTAATCATTTAATGACCTCTCCCGCTCTGGGTGGAGCGCAAGGGCGTGTCAGACTCTTACTGATTAAAACCCACCCGTGTTCCATCAGTTGCCTGTGCGCCAGGGCCACGGTAACTCTTTCGAACAATCCGCGACCCCGGCAGTTTTCTAACACCCTGGCTCAATTTCGCAAAAATCTTTTACGACAACTTGTAGATTGTTAATTGCCAATAATTGATTCTTGTTTGAATTCCATGATTCATTTCATGTTCTATATTTAATAATGGTAACAATTAAAACTTTATCATTAATTAATTATTTTATAAATTTTTTCATTGTATTGCTTTCTTATGAATATATTTTGTTGTATTATTATTAGTTTATTTGATTTTACTATTATTTTTGTTACTATAATTACCTAGTTGTGATCAAATATGCAAACTGTTTAAGGCACGTGCACACATTTAAGTGACAAGTTCGTTGTTAGCAATACGATAAGACTATGCTATCGGTAAATGTTTTTTGTGAACTAGTCGTTGAAGTGCCATAATAAACAAATTAATATTCTATGTCTTGACCCCGTCCGCATTAATTGTGAATAGTGTCATCGCTTTCATTGGTACATCTTTGACATTCGTTACGGGGAGTCAGAAGCCTGATAGCCTGAAAACCATTCTCACCAAGGTGTATCGTGTTACACAGTAACTGTGTTGTGGAGGTCGCTCCCTGTGAAATACTAGTATTCAGCTGCATCTGGTTAGACTAGAAGCCAACCCCAACATAGAAGGGCAATGGATATCATTTGTTACACAAATTTTATCTTTATTTTTAAGGCGAAGGCGCCAGGGTAGGTCGCGAAATTCTAATCTTCTTACGTTTATCAGGTTGTATGTTGATCTAGATATGATTCGCGACCGTAATAAATATTTATTTATAGAATTATAATCATAAAAATCACCAATACATCTCTCTAAGTTCATACATATTACCCTATTGAATGACTATTTCATGAAATCATGACATTTGAGGCCAATTCTAACGTAAGAAGTTGTATTCCTGATTCTAATGATTATAATTCTGTAAAGTCATATTTATTACGGTCGCAAATCATAGTTTAATAGTACTACAGCCATAGAAAATAAAAATAAATCCTTTCAAGAGATCCAACCCGACTGGCTGTGACAAGAAGTACACTTTTCAGAAGAATTGTTATGACTGTCAAAATCTATAACTTAAACAAATCAGAGAACTGCCATTAAATTATTTCAAAACGAAACTTAAGAAATGGCTCTATAATAAATGTATTCTACTATACGTGAGTTCTTGAATTATAAGCAAACTTCAAAATAATTAACTTAACATACTTAGGGTATGGTATGTGTTAATTTAAATAAATTAACACTATTACACAGTATATTTTCATCACATGTTTCAGTAGTAATAATTGTGTGTTTTTGATCAAATGATCCTACTATTGATAAGTGTTTTTGATACAATATTATTTTAAGGTAAGGTATTTTTTGCACGCTGAAGTAAGCAAAATATGTGGAACCTTTTATATTTCAGACCTTTTACATATTATACGATAAGCAAAATCAATATATTCTATTCTATAGTTTTTATTTAACATAGGCATTAACTTTCAAAACAGTCAAAAGAAACCTAATAAACCCTTATCAGTCATTATAAAGAACAAAAGATTATACACGCGTGTGTACGTACGAAAACTATAAAAAAAAACAGTACAGAACAATTACACGCGGAAAATAAATTAGTTCCGGACACTGAAATCCGAGTACTATTACCCACGTGACAGTTCTCATATATCAAACAATACCGAAACACTTTATCAGCAATAAATTGTAACGTCAAGTAATTCTTGTGCGACGCATGTTTATCTAAAAAGTGTTGCAATGCTTATACAAAATGCCGTTTTGGTTAATTACACATTCAGCTCGGACGACATGCAACGAATATACTTCGGTACTAAAATAAAATGTATGTTGAATGAACGCAGATAGTGCGACAGTTACTTCAGTGGAGTTTGGGTTGGTTGGTTTTTATATAAATAAGTGTATTTTAGTTAAAAATGCAGTTGGTTCTGACCTTTAGTGCTGTGGCGTGAAGTTGCGCGTGCGCTGCTGGGCGGGCGGCCGACGACTGGGCGGGCGGCGTCTGGTGACTCGCTGCCGCGACGCGCACCGGTTCATACCTTGCGGGACGAGGACGATACGATTAGGAAATCGCAGCAGCATCGGTCCGCAGCTCTACGTATTTCAATATGATAAATTGCAACGGTCTGTATGAAAGTTATGTTGGGAGAATTCTCAATGCCACTGAAAAATATCAAATATACGTCATCATTGAAACTCCCTATCATCTATACTAGAATTTCCATTGCATATAAATTGGTATTGGTAAGACGGACTGGTGTCCGCAATTCCACGTCAAAGCGCGTATTTTGCGAATGGGTGGGAAAATCGATTAATCGATCCACCCCAGCTCCTCAAGGAAGGCCAGCAACGCCTTGATGTTACTGATAATCTCACGGAGGGTACCTGGGTTTTTGAATCAGTGAGCTGCTGTCACCCCTTACTCCATGCAGGGCCTACGCAGTGGACTGTCTGTGACTCCTATGACAAAGAGGTGTTTATTTAATGGCCCTTGGCAAGTTATGGTTGCTGTAACTGTACAAACCTGTTGTTTAGTTAGTCGGAGAGCCTATTTCTTTATAAGCAAATAAGGATTACGGCTCCTAGCGGTGCGAAAAGCTGGTGTTAACCAATTTGTATAAAAAAAAAAATTCCTTTCATTTAAAAACTAGAAACTTGGCACAAATTTATCTAGGTAAATAATAAAGACCGTGATGATTAATTTTCTAAAACTACGTTGAAGTTTGTAGGGGAATGTACAAAACCCGCGAGGATGAAATCGCGTACGAATCTAGTTATTAATAAGAAAAATTTCCATAAATATGCGTATTTCTTTGCATCTTGTGAAGTATAGACGCTTGAAAATCGCAGTGTGTAAATTGTTCCTTAGTATTCTGAAAATCAAGTTTTTTTTATGGAATATTTTTTCAGTGTTAAGTACTAGGATGCCAAATGGCTAACAGCGATGCAGTGGATTTCAGCTGTTTAGCCGGTATTAGCGGTCAAACATTCAGGAATGAGTCGTTATCGTCACGCCAGCATTTCTTAGGCCTGCTTCGCTTATGACACCTTTCTTCAGGCACCCACTGTGTGACGATCCTGGCCCATTTGTCTTGATGTCTCCTTAAGTGTGGCCCGCCCAGTTCATTTCAGCCTCTCAGACTTATCGCCAACATCGGCGAAGCCTGTCTTTAAGCTTATTTATTTATTAAAACTTTATGCACAAGTAATAAAATACTGTACAAAGGCGGACTTAATGCCTGAGGCATTTTCTACCAGTCAACCTTAGGGTGATAAAGAGACTAAACATGGCAGGTGCAATATACGGGATAGATAGCTTGGAAATAACTATAAAATACAAGAATAAATATGAATACGTAAATACTAATACATACATACTAATACACACATACATACATATAAACAAAATTAACTTTGTCAAGAGAAATTACGATCGGTAGAGGAGAAAACGAATCCAGCAAATCAACGCTGGGATGATTCGGACTTCTGACGGATATGCTAACGTGCTTATCATGGTGTTACAAATTTTATTGGTGAGCTTAATTTTTAAAATGCTACGCTCCATCGCTCTTTGGCAGACTTTGAGATTGGACTTCAGAGGCTCGGTCGAAGACCACGTCTGAGCGTCATAGGTCAAAATAAGGAGAATACACTCGCAGAGATTGCGAGGTAGAAAGGTCGCCCTTCATCAGCGCTTTCATGGATCAGTAGTTCCTGCATCAGTATCTCCTTGTCCTGTCTATTGTGGAAGCAAACTAGCTGACCCAGGTCCAGGTCGTCGATAAAGAGTATTTTCTGCCCAACCACCTCGACCCTATACTTAGGCGCATTGGTCATGACTTGAGTCTCTGACCGATTCATCGTCAGTCCAACATCAATGCTTGCAGGGCTCAGTTCTTGGAGTATTTGCTGCTGTTGATCTGCCATAGAAATACAAATATCCTCTGCAAAATTAAATTGTAATATTAATGTTTTCGTGTATAATTATCTAAAAACGTGCTTAATTTCGATATATTTAGTTATTATTTATTAAGGATTTCTGTTCGTGAGTTATTTCGCTGCAAAGTCAATGAAAAATCAATTAACTAGTACCAGCTGTCATCCAATGGACGGATTTGAAATCACCATCTAACCCTGGGAGTATTTATTTTAATTTAAGACTATCTATATGAAATCTTATTAGTTCCTATTGCGCCTTTTCCCCTTTAGCGTTTATACTGCTTGTCCCAGTGAGCTACGTCGTAAACAACCCTATAATTATCTTTATTGTGATGGACATTATGTTCATGCTTATTATGATAAAACCACATAAAATACGTCAGACACCCCATAGAAACCAGTGTACTGCAGTACTATACATGTCTCTGTTATGTTTAATTACTGAATTAGAACCACGTTATGAAATTAATATTAGAAACTGGATTTAAAATAACTTGACAATTGTATTTGTTGTTTTCCCTTTTTGTTGTTGAATATTACTATCTCAATTATGACATATCTATGAATAATTAAATTTTGGATTGGAATCTAGTAACAACCAATGCAATCAACTGCCACAGGAAAGGGAAGACAGCGAGGTGGCGATACAGTTCATTAATAATAAGAACACTGAACTTATGGACCAGTTGGCTGAACTACATATACAGCATATGGACATTCTAGACCAGCGTCAACACCTTCGTCAACTTGTGTCGAATTTTCAGCCAATGCTGAAAATTTGACACAAGTTGACGAAGTTGTGGGTACAATTACCCACAAACTGGCTTGGAAACGCACTTCTGAACCAGCAAGCAGGGCCCACAACACAATAACCCATTTGGACTCTATCAAAGCCAGTGAAGAGTCTGCGATCGCCTGCATTCTCTAAGATGAGTTGGTTGGTAGCGGGTCCAGACCTACATGCGTTAAACCGATTGTAACAATAGACTTAACTGATGATACTATCACAAAGCAAATTGTTTAACAAGAAAAAAAAATGCTTAATTCGAAAACATCAGAAATCATTAAAATGGCTAAAAGTTAACAAATTAAACACAAACTTAAGTTAAAAAGTCTAAATTTACTTAATACAAGAACTAAAGAAATGTAATAGTGAATTTTACTATATAATACAATAAAAATACAATTTTAAAATAATTTGTATGATACCGACACTCAACACCTTCAGGATGAATATTGTTTGTTAGGGAATTGGATATTTTTAGTAAATATGAGGGAGGCTTCTCAACAAGACCTGAGCAAGTGCATGCAGGAGGAATAACGATCCAACTGCGGTTACGTTTTAGTTGACGCCAACGGTCGATCGAAAAAACATCTAAATCTATTCTGCTAACAAAATCGAACCTGAGATTGACGTTTAGCTACATTCTACTATTATTTTGACACGTGTTAGATTCGAATCAAAGCTGAACTTCGGCGGTTCATCTGTCAAAATTCGCGGTTGAACATAAGTAGGTACGGTGCAATTTTTACCGCATCGATCTAGGATTGATTTCGTTTTATTCCCTAAAAATAATGATCCTTAAATATGGATTTCGTTGAATTTCTTCATGAGGTTGACATTGCAACAGGGTTATCCGGTTGGAGAAACACCAAAGGGCCATCCGGAGTTTCCATCTTTTTAAGGCAGCTGGTCGTTATGGAGTGTTCCCCTCTTTACTACAGTAGGGTGGTACCTCTGTCGCAATAAGACTGGTGGCCTTAATGAGAGTATGTCTGGCCTTTAGATACGTTCCTAAAGGAAGGAGAGAAGTGAAATTAATATTCATCCCTAAGCCAGGTAAGGATGACTACCTAAACGCCAAACCCCATTGACCAATCAGCCTGACCTCCTTTTATACTAAAGACTCTAGAAAGGCTGTGTGATAGAAAGCTGAGGGACGGCGCTCTGTAAACCATGCCGCAACACGGTAATCAACACGCATACAGCTGGCTCGACGAATCCGCTCTTCATCTAGTAGTTAGCAAGATAGAGGGAGTGATTCATCAGGAAGGCACCTGCCTGGGCACTTTCATAGACATCAAAGGAGCCTTCGACAAAACCAACTTCTCCAGCAGCAGCGGCATCTCCAGACATGGAGTAGAACAGGTACTAAAGGACTGGATTACAAACATGTTAAGCAAACGAATGGTTCGCCTTGTGGATGAGCAAAAGTTGGTCATGATAGCCAGAGGTTGCCACCAGGGAGGGGTCTTAACCACCAGATTCCATAGAAGATCCTCCTTCTATGGAATCTGGTGGTTAAGACCTCATCACCAAACTCAACGATAACCGCTATTACACAATACGTTATGCAGACGACTTCGCAATCTTTGTTTCGGGTAAGGTAACGGGTACGATCTGCAACGTCACTCAGCAAGCGCTACGTATCGTAGAGAGATGGTGCAGGGAATTTGACCTATCAGTGAACACCACTAAAACTGAACTAGTCATGTTACTCAAAAAACGAGCATTTGGCCCTTTCCGCCTACCAAAACTGTTCAATACAGATCTTCAGTTGGCCAATGAAGTCAAGTACCTCGGGGTCATTCTAGACAGTAAGTTAAACTGGAATAGTCATTGAGACAACAAAGTAAACAGGGCCGCATAACCTTCTCGCAGTGCAGGAAAATGATAGGTAAGAAGTGGGGTCTATCCACTAAAATTATACTATGGATGAATACCACAGAGGGGTCTGCCCCATGATCACCTACGGGGCCGTGGTCTGGTGGCCCCACACCAAGCTAGTTACAGCCTCTTACAAACAAGAACGCATACAAAGACTAGCCGGCTGACTACGGACTGCATGAGGACTACCCCGACTGCAGTAGTCGAAGCCATGCTGAGACTACCACCGCTTCACCTGTTCATACAGCAGGAAGTGACGATGGCGGTGGCATGTCTAAATGCACTAGATCTCTGGGGTAATAGAGACATACTACATACTGCGATGCCTAAGGGGGTCTCCACAAGGAGTTCCCCATTACGAAAGCCATAAGTGTCCGGGTACCCAAAAAAATTCTATTCTGTAAAAAATACAAAATCCAACTTCACGAAGATCGCCGATACGAGGGCATATATTTGCCCTGCAGAGCTACGCATCTCCACGGATGGATCCAAAACAGGTGCTGGAATCTTCTCGGAGGACTTCAACATATGCATAGCCATACCATTGGGAGTCCATAACACAGTGGTCTAGGCCGAGTGCATGGGTATTTCTCAAGCCGCTTCGACCAACATGGCCAAGGAAGTTAAGGACCACTCGATTCGCATAGTCTCAGACAGCATGGCTGTTCTGCAAGCGCTAAATAGTCACACAGTTGATTCTGGGCTAATATACGAGTGCCACCAGCGTCTCAACTAGGTGGGTAGCCTCAATAACATAACCATTTAATAGATCAAAGGATACAGCGGTTCGCTAGTTAATGATGCAGCTGATGAACTAGCCAGAAAGGGGTCGATCGTGGCACCAGTGAAACCTGTACCCATTGTGCCACTCCCCTTTGGGTACTTACCCACTTGGTAAGGAAACGCACCAACGGACCAAGGCGAGTGCAGGCAGATTAAGGCAGCCCTCCCTACAATTGATGACCGCCTCGCGAAACAGGTTCTCCAACTAACTAAACAACAGCTGCGTACAGTTATAGCAGCTTTAACTGACCACGGGTCATTTAAGAAACACCACTTTGTCATAGAAGTCACAGACAGTCCGCTGTGCAGGGCCTGCATGGAGGACGACGAAACAGTAGCTCATGTGCTTCTAAACTACCCGCTGGTTGCCACGTACAGGGCAAAGTACTTCGGTAACCCTGGTACCCTACGTGAGATGGTCAGCAACACCAAGGCGTTGCTGGCCTTCCGGGAGGAGCTGGGGTGGATCGAATAATCGATTTCCCCACCCGTACGCAAAATTCACGCATTGGAGTTGCAGACACCAGCCCGTATTACCTACCTACCATACCAAGTGTATCTCCCCAAAAACCTGAATCATTTTTTTATTATGTTTTTATTGAAATATTTCCTGCAATTTTTTACGAACTAATGATAGCTGTACTGGGATTTCAAATAAACTCAATTATTTTTGAAATATAATAAGTATTTTGTCTATGCTGGGCCGAACTTTATCCATGTCGGGTTGTTCCTGCAACCAGGCTTAAGAAAATAGGTGGCTCATATAAAGGCCAATGTCCATAACTACGCTTTTTTGATAAACTTCCAAGCCATATTCAAGTAATAAGCCTTAAAAAAAAAAAAAAACATACTAATAAGGGTCTATAATTAATTAAATAAAACGATACGTCTTTACTCTACGAATATATAATGAGACTGAGTTCACGATACAAAAGTGAGTTATCCTAATGTTTGTTTATAATATGCTTAACCTATACGTAACTCTACATTTATGTGTGACTGTATGAATTCGAATGTAACTATGTCTGTCTGTCTGCCTGTATGTTACCTTTTCACGCTGTAACGGCTGAATGGATGTGGATGATAAGATACTATCTATCCCGGTAGCATGTTTCCATGGGACGATTTCCGTCATCCACGCGAGCGAAGCCGCGGGCAGAAGCTAGTTATTTATAAAGCGAAAACTATGTAACTGAAAGCTTTTGGCTAATTATTTTGCAGACGACTAACAACTTAAAGGGCTACTAACTATTTGCTACTAGAAATCATAGGCGAGGTACTATAAATAATGAAATGGCGACTAATATTAACAGTAGGATAGGATGCAAGAGCGAGCGAAGCGAGCTCGGGACTTGGGGCACTCTGACTCGGACTGGTTAGGTTAGAAGGGGATGGCGGGGTCTGGAAGACCCCGCCGTCCCCTTCGTGGTTATTTTTTTTTAAACCGCCCAGAAGTAGGAGCCCCGCCTAGCGGGGCTCCGTCGGCTACGCCTTATTATGCAAATCAGATAAAACCCAGGATAAACCAGGATTTATTTTTTGTCCAAAAATAAAAATTCAGAAATAGGAGGCCTCGCCAAAACAGAAACTCGATGCCAGTTTAAATTAAAACAAAGCTAACAACTGATTATTAAGCTGCTACTTTCTACTTAAAATTATTCTTCACTGTAGCTGCCAACCTACTATTTTTGCTACTGGCTTTAATTATTTTTTAATCCCAATTTCAGATTAATTTGTCGCCGCGTTAAATACATGCCTTACACTATTAAAGACTATATCGATGACAAAAAGGCTTGGAATCACCAATTAAATTAACATAACATAACATAAACATAACATAAACATAACATAAACATAACAAAAACATAACATAAACATAACATAAACATAACATAAACATAACATAAACATAACATAAACATAACATAAACATAACATAAACATAACATAAACATAACATAAACATAACATAAACATAACATAAACATAACATGACATACTTAAACACCACAACTAAAGGTACCTACACCTTCAGTTTACCCACATTTTGCCCAATTCTTCTTCTTCTTCGTGTCACTGGCACGACTTTTTTCAATTTTTTTATGCGTAAAACTTCGACACTTCCACGGCGTCATCGGTGGCAGCGCAGAGGTCACTTTGACTGCAAGTTTTGGCACACAGAGGGCAAGATAGAAGGTGGAGCATAGTTTGCGACATAGCTGCACATCCACACCCAGCTGCCGTTCCATCGAGGAAGCCTCACTTGACCCAGGTTGGAGTTACATCTTCCCACTTGTGCCCGATAAGTTTAAGTCACATGTAATAGGGGCGAGCCTATTGCCACAAATCCAGACTCCGGGCTGCTACTGCGAAATTCCGTGTACAGTATTATTGCCTTTATTTTATTCAACACAAATATCATCTTCATCATCTGCCCGCCTTTGCCCAGCCATGTTGGGGTCGGCTTTCAGTGTAAACCGATGCAGCTGAATACCAGTATTTTACATGGAGCGACTGCCTATCTGACCTCCACAACCCATTGGAGTATACCTAACAACCCATCGGAGCTAATCTATCACATAATTAATTTACCTGTCATTGCTTTATATTTCATTATTTTTACTTATTTTTGTTTAGTAATTTTATTCTAGGTGCATCAATCAATCAAACTATTTTATTTCACATAAACCTACATGGGCACTTATGAAACGTCAGAAACTGGGTGCACGGCTACAATTGGTTGTTTCCTATGGAGAAGACCCGGCAAAAAACTTCACGGTTACTCTTTTAGAAATAAGGGGCTTTTACTATGTTTCAAATTACAGTGTTGATAGATATGGGAGGACAGTGTAGAACTGTCAACAAGTAACAGGTACTCAACAAAATATAAAAAGGTCTACAAATCTACAGTCTACAGTCTACAAGTTAGGTCTACAACGTTCTTACATTCACAAAATATAGAAGAATCTATATCAAAAAATAAAATTGCATATTTAAAACAAATGACATGATTGCCAGTACAACTGTAACAAATCTGAATTAAAACCCTGTCTACAAAAGCCATAAGTAAAGAGTTGAAATAAGAATTAGAGGTATATAATGTCAAATAATGAGAAGATCATGTCAAAGAAGAAAGTATAAAAAAAAAACCGTTTTTTATATAATTTCAATTCAATTTTTTTGTCAATTTTGACGTTCAAAAGTGCCTTTTATGTGCCTATTTGAAATAAATAATTTGACTGTGACCCGACTTTGACTTTGATACTTTTGCGTCATGATAACTTCGTCCATAATTGCACATACAAAACCTTCGGTTTCCCCAAAGAGGTCACTGAAACTTAGCCAGGCTATAGACGCTAGCAGATCTACATCGGGTCCAAATAGGTCTCGGGTCAAAATAGGAAAAAGCATCCGTAAAAGTCTGTACTCTGCCATACCTGCCTGCAATTGTTAGTGTCAAACACTACAGGCTTGCGCCAGTTCTCTTTAGCCAAGGAGAGCGGTGTGAGGGCACTTGTTCACCGCGACCATATCTTGATGCATCTACATGTCGTCTTCTAGAAAATATTCCCTGAAACTGCATATCCATAATCTGCATATCACTTGATTCAGAAGTAGTGCAGCCCGTCTGGCCTTGGAGCCTTCCGAGTAGGCAATGGACGGACTGCACGAGCTACATCTTGGGGGCAGATGGTAATAACCCCTATTTCTGGTATTGGACCGCAGGCTCGCACGACTATGCAAGCCCTATCACCTGCGGTGTGACTGACATGCGGCGACTAGATGCTGCGCCATTAAAAACACAAGGTAGCATCATATGGCAAGCGTGTGTTAGCCACACTTTGGTATGGTCATTCCTAAGCCCTATAAACTCACCTTCATCGCGAAGGTGCGATTCTGAGTGTATCGCTCTACTCACCGCTTATACCTATGAATACGGTTCGCCCATACATACACTTTCTGCATCAGGAAGTCAATAGACATACGAGTATAGTCTCTGAGGGCTGTTATTAGTCCCAGAGAACGCTCGCCTCACAAAGCGCATCACTCTATGGCGAGTATTACCCTCCCTATAGCAGATTAGTTTGACGATGAGCACTCTGACTCCGCCAATACGGCGCTCTATTCTGCACTGTCTAGCTGGTACGACTGGTTTCGATCGTATAGCTCTACAGTCATTAGCAAATTTGACGTGAGCTACACGACATGCCGTTATAGAATAGAATAGAATAGAAAAACTTTTATTTCAGACAGGGAGTCCATAGTGTTAGTAACAATTTTACTTAAATTCTAGTGTTAGTAGGTTGCAGACACAAAAAACATTCTACGATTAAAAATCAGCGTGGAGCTGCATCCACCTCCGCAACATCGGGGAATCCCACCGATCTGAGAATACACTGAGAATAATGTTGGTGCTGCCGCGAACACGCGTCATCAGGGATGCACACCTATTCCTATTAATGGCGGCAAAACCATTAATATCATTATCCGCAAATATCCCTGACGCACTACAACGCCACGGCAGCCACAGCAGCACTCTCAGTGCATTATTATATTGAACGCGTAGGTCGCTGTATGCCCGCTGAGTGAAGTTGACCCGCAGGCTATAGCTGCGCAGTACAGAATCGAATGAATATCGGTGAGGTCTTTGCAGACATCAAAATCGTTTGACAACTGCGAATCCAGAACCGCCCACAGCACCCTATTTTCGTTATGCATGGGCAAACGAGGTAAACGTGGCATAACTTCGGGCCATATGAACCGATATTCCCGAACCGTACCCTCCAAAGCATCCCTCAATTCGGCATTGCACTGGGTACTTAAGTTCGTAGCACTGTCATCGCTCCCCTCATCAGATTGACTTGTGGTGGACTGTGACTATGTACCACAGCAGTCTTCGACGGGGAGGGCAATGGCATGGCTATTCTGCATTTCACAGGTGATCAAGTACAGTGTTATCAAACATTCTTAGTGATCATGCTGGATGACCCGCACCTGATCCGACAGTCGTTGTGCAGTAACGGCTGGCTCCTGAAAATGAAAGAGCATCCGAGCTCGGTACGCGGTCAGATTGTTCTATCATTATTATTATTTTAATGATTTAGAATTATGAATGTGAACACAATATAACTTAATATAAACAAAAACAGTTATGTTCAATAATGGTCTGGCAGTTTAAGTACTTTATGCGGCCTACCCAAATGAGCGTTCAGTATTGTTCGTCTAGTTGTTGAGCTCCGTTGAGCTACATGATTACTGACAAATACGTACACTGATTGAACAGGTCCACTCAAATCATAATCATTTATTTGCAATAGGTACTGGTACGGCGCTGCACTTAAAGTCAGTAATTAAGTTCCTAATACATAGACAGATATTTGACATGCAAAACATTACAATTTATTTAATGCTAGAGCATAGATATTATTTATGTCCAATGCCATGCTTTAAATGCTAGTTTCTATTATTAATTAATTTTACTATACATTCAATATTACTTATCGTCACATCAATTTAAAACAGATTATTTATAAATTAATTTACTTATAGAATAAAATCTTTTTCCAGTAGCCATAATTTTAACTTAGTAAAAAAGAAATTATTAGGTATTTAACTGTTTAAAGTTCGTTGGTATTTTATTATAGATAAGTCCACTCATTATTATAACAGTTATTTTTATACAAAGAAGTCCTTGGTGCCCTAGGCAGAAATATTCTATCTAGATCTCTTACTTTTCGAGGGCAACGGTCTTGAGCTTTTTTAAACAGGTCAAAGTGTTGTCGGACAAAGGACATGGACAAAAAAGTACATTCCATGTTCACATACAATAGTAAATATATTGTAAAATAAAAATTTAAAAAATGAATTCATACGTAGTTTTGAACCTCTCTGAAGTTGTCAGATTTTATTTCAAAATATAAGTTATGCAAGATGAATTCAAAATACCATTTGTCAACTTCCGCCCTATTGGACCATGAAGAAAGATAAATATAATTATGAACGTTCCTTACCATGAATACTGCTTAATGTGATTTTGACGATAATTTCTCTTATTAGGAACATTGTATTCATACGAAACTTCTTCTCTTCTCGTCTTTTTTGGTATTTGTTCTATTTAATAATATTTTTTTTTCATATGTTGATGCGTAAGATAGTTTCTTTTTTATATTTCACACAAAAAAAATATCGTAAAACGGAACTCGTTTACGTGTTTGACTTGACAATGTGTTGTACTCTATGTCAAATGTCAATGTAATGTTATTGCAGTTTCTTCGTTGCTTAGTGTGTGTTTTTGCGATTATTTTCTAATATTTTTGACCCCTGCTAATATATCTACGGACTGTTACCTTCTACCACTCGATTACCTTGCTATTAACATTAGACTCTCGTTTCGGATTATTGTGAGGTGCATCAACCGCGGAATAGCCATGCAAAGGTTGCAAAGGCATCTCATATCCTCGCTTCCTGCACACCATCAAACAAGACTTTCGAAAGCCACCACCGTTACCGCCTGTTCAAAGAAGGCCACTTCGAAGGGAAACTAATACCATATCATTACCTAATTATAAACTAGCTTTGATCGCATCTATTCACTGTATATTTTCACAATGCAGAAACAGATTGTTACATTTGGGCCTGCCATTCCTTAAAATAATTATTTTGCAAGAACATAGTTTCTACGTTCTCCTCGCTGCAGGCGTAGCACAAGCACCGTCTTGTCGACGGAAGAATAGACAAAAATTACGTTTCGTGAAGACAGTACGACGGCAGCAAAGTAGAAAGAGTCAACTGCACTTTTTACGAAATTCAGTAATTTATTAACGTTTATTTTTTATTTTGCTTATATCTCGGAAATGGTGTGTCCTATCGCAAAAATAATGAAAATTTCGACCCCCTATATGAAGCCCTTAAACCGCTGAAACTCAACATGTAGGTAATCATTTTCACATTTTCCAGACAAAAAGTGAAAAATTCCTTTTTTCCTTTCCATTTTTATACTTTGTGGCCGTGGAGTAAAAAGTTTTCTACCTTCTTTAGCATGGCGATTAAAAAATTAATTTGTCTTCACTACCTTAGACAACTGTCTTCTGAAATAGTCTACATTAAAAAGGACCTAGACAACGATCGGCAGAAACGAAAGACAAAATGACAGATTTTAGAAGGATTTTCACGGTGCGATGTCAAAAATAGAGAAATGAAATGTCACTTTGTATGGGAATAGCCGTCTCTATTCTTCGAAGAGATAGATAGCGTCATGCTAAGCCCGCAGCTGTAGTGTGTGACCTCGGTCTCCTTAACACTAGAGCTGCATAGCTGTAATGTATATCAAGTTATCTAGGTAGGCATCTAGGATATATTATAATCTTACAAAATATTTTAAATTATTTTCTCTAATAAATAAATAATTATTTTTACTCTTTGGTTTTATTTTGTGTTTCCCTTGTTAATTGGTATATAACTACTTATAAATTGCATATAAGGATTACCTGTAAATTAAAGTACTTTATAGAAAAACATTAGTTCTCGATTATACTTTGTAACTATTGTCACATTTTTGAGACTATTAGGTACCCAGTTTAATAAATGTTAATCAATATACAGTTTAAAATCCTTGATTCAGGTGGCCATTACTTTGCTTAAGTGCCTAGTAATACTAAAACCATATCAGTTAACCGTAATAATTCACTACTATTCGGTATTTTAATGCGCCTAAAGCTTTTTAATAGCTAAATCATAATCTATACACTTATTGCCAACGATATGATTAAAAGTTTTAATGAAACTGTTTACGTCTAGTCTGTTGTAATGTCAAGTTCTTTGAGTTCCTTATTTATAGCAATTTAATGAGCCAATATTCACGAATATAAAAACCAAAAATCATTGTTGAACACTAAATTCGATAACTATGCCAACGTCCATTCATATACTCGTATTGGCCATGTCTTTTCGCACATTCTAAAATATAACATACTAGCTGACCCGACAGACGTTGTCCTGTCTTAACTATGAATGCCATATGTAGTTTAGTTTTAGTTTTGACTATTGACTAAAACTAAAACTATCGACTCATTTATCAACCGATCCATCTGTGTTAAACGATATTTGCAGCACGCATTCTGTCAATCGCTAACAGTTATTTCAAACAACTGACAGTTATGTAAAATTAATATTGGCGTTAAGTTTTCTTAAATTTTGTAAGGTTCGATCAACTTCCTTATTTTTTTATGTCATAAGATCCTTCTCCTGACAATAACGAACACAACAAAAAAAAGATTAATGAAATCGGTCCAGCCGTTCACGCGTGATGCCGTGACCACGGGAAATAGGGATTCATTTTTATATATTATATATAGATAGATAAAGATAAATATACTGGATAATGTAAGGAGTTTTAATTTTAGAAACACTGGTTTTAATTTTAGATTGTCATGGTGGAATATCACAAATGGCTGGAATGCATTTTTATTTGTACCGTAAGGCGTTATTTGCATGTGTTTAGTTACCCTATAGTATAAGGTCGATGCAACGCATCTGTGATACGCAGTCAAGATGGTAACTCTGCGACGAAGTCTTTCGCAGTATGTAGAGAACATAAACGAATTAATTTGTTGCATACTTTGTCTACGTGTGGTTTTCAGGAGAAATAAAAATGGAGAAATAGACATGTTCCTTACAGGATCTGACTAAGATAATGTCTGGACTTTAAGACAGTGTGAACTCTGAGTTTGTTTCGATGTTCCTTCCCCGAGAAGTCAGATAGGAGCTACCAACCACATCTAATAACCAGATTTCGTAATGTCCAGGAACTTTCGAAGCCTCGACTATAATTAAACTGAGTATATAACTCATCAGTTCGCCCACTGCTTGAATACAACAGCGCAGTATGAAATTATAACTAGGATATAAAATTAGGTACAACATTATAAAATATCTAATAAAAACTTAATTAATTAAAAACTCTAGAGTTCAGAACTCAATCTAGAACTCACATTTCTTCACAAATTATTCAATGGAGTTGTTGACAGTAGCGAGCTTCTTGAAAAGCTGCAAATAATTCGAGCAACTCCCTTGCCGCGAAAATTTAACACAATAATTATATCTTTTTCTGTGTGCCGGGATCCAAAACAAAATTCGGACACTTCGCCGTTTTGCCAAAGCTCTGAAGGCATAAAGAACTATCGACGCGTAATGAATATAATATTTCATGCAAAACGTCTAAAGTTTCAAAAAGACTTACAAGTCATAGTATCCAAATCATAATATTTTGTTATTGTTTTTCTGTTGTCTTATTATGGCTATTAATTATTCTTTTGTTATCATTTTTGCTTAATTTTGTAGCCTTACAATTTTGCTTTCATTTTGTTTTCCTTTATGATTTTAGTGTTTTGATATTTTGATTTATTTTAATATTTTCGAACTTGCCAAACTTTTGTACAAAAGTGATTATACGTGAACGATATAGTGTCCTTTAATTGGAAGAGCACACTTATATTTTATTCGGATTCTTGTAAACTTTTATCTATGTAATTGTGTAGCCTCTGTTGGAGATCCAATAAATAAATAAACTGCTGCAGCAGTCAGGATAAGAAAACGTTGTCAGTGTCTACTTAATCTAGTGTATTTTTCATTGCTTTTGATTTTTTTGTAAATCGGACTTGATTTGTGATCAAACTGGCCGAAATAAAAACCCATGTTACTTTAGAAGTTTTATTGCTTTTTTTTGTTTGTTTTACATAAATAGCATTTATTTTTAATTAATAAAAGTTACAGTTACAAACGTACAATATGCATTGCACCATTAATAAATAATAATATAAAATAATTCTTTTATTTTAAACTACTGCACCTAAATTACGGTACATAACGACATTGTATTCTATAGCGCCGGTGACCTTATATTAGAAAAATATTGAAAAAAAAAGCTTAAAGTTTTTGGTTCCTTTATTTGGTTGAATTAGCGTTACATTAAAAACGTCCGTTGGGACGAGCGGTCGGCGTTTGGCCGAAGTAGTGCGGAGACACGGCAACGTTAGGGCGAGCCGTAGCGCCGAGCGCCCGTCCCGACTCGCCACCAGCTGCGCAGAGTGCGCCGGCGAGCACGGGCCAAGCCGCACCCGCTGGCGCCCTCTACCGCTTGAACATCACTTAACGAACGACTAGGCTTATTATACCCGACCGGAATTGCGCCCCGATATCGACTGATGGAGAGAAATGCTGGTGTGGTGGGGCTTTGGGTGGGGCGCTCACATACGCTCTGAGCTGATGGCACGGGACTCCTGCACCAGGTAGACCTGGGAGCCGGGCACGGTGGAGGTGGTGACGAAGGTGCGGTGCTTGGCGCGGATCAGGGACAGATTGCTCTCGGCACAGTCGGCGCGGTCCTCGGCGGCTTCCAGCTCGCGTTGGAATCGTCGCACCCGTGTCACGCTCTGCTGGGACATACCCTCCTGTTGGCAAAAGTAAGATTTAGTTTTTATTTTTGCGCTGATCATATTAGTTGACACGTTGGTGTCAAAGTATAACCTATTGAGAATGGGGAACTAGAAGAATCGTACAGGATTCGTGCAAGGCCAGCATCGTATGGCTGTTCGAGGAATTCAGTTATTAATCATTCTTTCTCTGGACCAACAGCGATAGTCAATAGTCTTCACAGCAGTTACTTATCGTCAATGCCTTCAATTTTTAAGGGAGTCCATAACCAAGAGAAGATTTTAAAGAAAATTATTATTATAAAAATAATCGTACCTGTTCCGTCAGCTGCCTCTTGTAGATGTTGACCTTCTGGGAGGTCTTTTCGAGCGAATCCTGGAGCAGAACAATGTTCTTCTGGTCCTCCTCGCACTGGATCATGACCTCCTTGAGGGTACGCTCCTTCTTGCGGAGGATCTTGATGGTCTCAGCGTGCCTCCTCTTCTCTTCATCCATTTCCAGTTCCATGTCCTTGATGCGGGCCTCAAGTTTGCTGATGATGCGCTTTCCACCAACGATGGCGTTGGCCTCGACCTCTTCCAGGCGGATAGAGATGTTCTGGAAAGAAAAGTGAAATTACTAGATTTAATAAGATTAACTATTAAGTTTTGAAAACTTTGTGCTTCAAGTAAATATTTGGGATATTTGAGCCTTGCCCTCTTCATTTTTCCTAGTATTGACTCTTCCAAGTGTTGCATTAAAGTTAAAGCAAGTATGATTTTCAGCCATCTTGTGGCTTTTGATGTCATTGTTTACGTTAAAAAAAAACATGTTAATATTATAGTAGACGTACCTTGACTTCGATCTCGAGAGACTTCTTGACAGCTTCGATCTTGACGATCCTTTCCTGCTCTTCGTGCAAGTGTTCAACGGTGTGTTTCAGTTCAGTCTGAAAAATTGAGTACGAAATTTAAAAAAAATAGTAAAATTGTAAGTTAGTAGAGTAAGATGGGCTATTTCTTAACGTATGTTTTATTTTGGTAATTTTTTTATCATTTCATTTTGTAGGTAAATCTAAGTAAATATTTATGCTTTGGTATTTTACTAGAACGTTCAGACATTTTGGTGGTGTATTCAGATAAGTTAGTAAAATACTGTTATAATTTAAATAATTCAAATCCATAGGAAGTAAATAGATAACAAATCAACTCGCGGCCCCAGCTAATCAGAAGGCCTGTAATTGAAAACATTCAAAATCTGGTCGCAATCTCTTTTCAGCGACAAACAATGTCAAAGATGAAAAAATCTAGGTATTTTTGGCAGATTGAGATTAGGGTTGTAATACGAACTTTCTTAAAAATACAGGAATTACGCCTTAGCTATTAGGGCTAAAGATATAGCTTCATAATTTCCTTTCTAAAGGCTAATGCGTGGAGATCATAGGAAAATTTATCAAAACCAACCTGGACGCGCTGGAATCTCTCGTCAGCGATGCGCAGCTCCTTAGTGATCTCGTCATAGTCAGCGGCGACGGCTCCAAGCTCCTGCTCAATCTTAGCCTTGCTGCTGGACAGGTTGACGTTGATCACGGTCAGCTCATTGATGCGGGTCACCGCCTCCTCATACGACTGTTCGACGGTGCGCTTGGCGCGAAGGGCCTGGGTGAATCACAAAGGTTTTATAAGAAACTGTTGGCTGTCTATGAAATTGTAAGGATTGTGCCAATGGATGAATCAATATTGGCATCTGTTAATTTTTAATGACAATGATACAGAGTAACTGTCTAGCGTAATTATTTTGTTTTGATTTTAAATTTGGCTTCCGACATATCGGAATATATTGCTACGTTTACTTTTTGATTTCGAGCAGAACATATTCAAATTTAGAACAGAGATCATTGATAGTGTTTCGTTTGCCCTATAAGGTATGTATACTGACCTGCTCGTAGTTGCCACGGATCTCCTCGACCTCGCCGGTGAGGGACTGTATCCTGCGCTGGGCGACGCCGTACTGGTCGAGCGTCACCTGGAGCTGCCTCTGGACCTCGTCGTAGTGGGTCTGGATCTCAGTGAGCTGGAAATAGCAACATGTAATGTTATGTGATTGACGGATATGTATAAATTGGCACAGGCAGTAACTTATGACTTAGTTCATGAGAATATTGTAGGAGATTCTACACTTAAAATAAAGTTATCTAAAGAAGTAGTTTCACCAGGATATCTTATCTGCCCAATACGTAGTTAAACTGCGTATTCGTATTCTGCAAGATATTACTAACTTTCTATAGATTTTTATCTTTTCTAATTAGCAAATAAAAAACCCATAAGCTACTTAGCGTTGAATCAACATCATTATGTTCCTGCCCTTGTCCCTTTACCTTTACTACTTAGCCTTGACTGGTATGTTACTAAAATATTAAAGGACACGTACCTGCAGAGACTGCTTCTTGACGACCTTCTGAAGATCGAGGTTGGTCTTGTTGGCGACATCAAGAGAAAGCTCGAGCTCGGTGATATGGATCTGCAGCTTCTTCTTGATGCGGGTGACCTCAGACTTCAGCTTGATCTCAGCCTCCACCACGCGAGCGTTCAACTGCTCGATCTCGATGCTGGTCTGCTTGCTGTTGACAATGCAATACAAATATGAACACTGAATTGACTTTTAAAATTATCACACACAGAACCACTACTTATTCAAAGCCACATCACCTCGAGTCAATCATTAAGTATGAACTCAGTTCGTCAAAATGTTTAATCGTTTTTTTGAGTTCGTTCAAAGGTTGCACATATGAGTCATCTACGCGGAGGATCTCAGTTGGCATTTCCCTAACCCTTACGACACACGTAGACGGCGATGTTTCTCGTATAGCCTTATGTATAGTTTCAGTCATCTTTTCTGATATGTGATTTGCCGCTGCACCTGAAATGCTAGATGCTGCCACTGCCTTTGATAAAACGTTCTGGGTTATCTGGGACAAGTTTTTGTCAATAACGCTCCTTTTGCCACGATATTCAATCCTAGTAGGCCTGTCTTCGACAACAATTCTTCTACTTTGATACTCCATTCTAGTTGGTCTATCTTCGGCAACATTTCGTCTACTCTCCTCTAAAAGAGTCTGAGCGATTGCTTTAGCCGATTTACCTCTATACATTTTGGCTTTTCCTCTAAGTTCGGCACCTACATTCACTTCCTTTTCGTATAAATCCAGCTCCTTATTAATTTCGTTAATTCTCTTTTTTTGCCTTTCGATCTTATACTTATCCCTTTCCTCTTTCTTCTTCCTTGTTTTGGAATTTAAGCTTTCAGTTCCAACATGTTTTACTACATTTGCCGCATCGGCGGTAGCGATCACTGAGAAAGGGGATCGTCTTGCAATACTGAAAGTGCTGAGATCCCGCTTGGCTTGATCTGCGGCCTCATGCGAAAGTCTCGTCACGTCCTCTTCAGAGTAAGTTCGTATCGGCTTATCAAACCTGTATTTGTCCAACCCTCGTTCGTTGTTCCATGGTAGGTGCGGAGGCTGGGTGGCAGCACCCTGGTCTTTAGCACTGATGTAGTCGATCATCGGCTGGTAGAAATTAATCCCGTAGCCATAATTATCTTCGTATATTGCGGTGGGTGGTCTGTTCCACTTATTATAGTTAGGCACTTTAACCGGCGGCATGATGAAAGATATACGAGTTGCGAAGATTCGCTACTATTGAGACGCGGTCACCCCGATGTGCGCCGTCCGGGGCCGAGGTTGCGTAATTAGGGACGCGAGAAAATGAACATCGTCTTTTGTACATTTTCAGTAGTACTTATTGCCAAAGCTCGTATGTGATCGCCGGTAATAAGCACCAATCAGACGCGTGGTTATATATAAACGAAATTCGTGCCAATTATTCGAAATATATTTACTTAATGCATAACTGCATTTGGTTCGAATGGACGGTGTCGGAAGTGCGTTTCATACATTTAGATTGCGGTAGTACTAAATGGTTTAGACCGTAAATTGGAATAATATTTGATAGAAGATCATTTCTGTAAATTATAGGTTTTAGAAGCACTCCATCAAACTTTCGATTGGCGTCGATCCACGTTATAACTGTGTCATGGTTGTGATTTGTTGATTGCGTGTTTGGATGACAGTGATGAAACCCATCAGTCAGCGCGGGGAAGTGGTGGGGCGTAATCGTTGAAAGATATCGTAAGCTTGTAGTTCCGAGTTGGCGATCGTGGAGTGAGGTGTGTGATGATGCATCAGTCATACGTGGACATCATCGGTGTAAACATTACAATAAATCCTACTATAGGTAAGTGTCTCAGATGTAGATTATATTAGATTGAGTCTAACATTCAAATCTAAACTCATGATAAACCATTTTGAAGTGTTTCTTCTTTTTCGTGTCGATGACACGACATACAGTGAATTAGATTTTGTTAGCCCAAAACTTTGCCACTACTACGGGATCGTCGATGGCAGCGTAGAAGTCACTAAGTGATTATATTCTAGGTATTCTTTGGATGCTGTATGTTATCTTTTCTAGTAGACAAAACCAGTGTCCCGATCTTTTATGTTTTAAATCCAATTTATACCAATTCCTTTCATTAACAGAAGTGTACATCCAGATCCAAATTGAGGCATACAATTTTGTCATTCCACAGAAACTGTATTGTTTTGTTGGTCTACGAAAGCTTCAGTAATATTTTCTGATTATGTTCTCAGATTTATTTTTAAATTAAAAACTTACCGGATGGATTCGATTTCTTCTTCCTTCTCCTGGAGGCGGCGCTCGGCCTCGTGGCGGAACTGGCCCAGTTCGGAGGCCAGTCTCATGGCGCGCTGCTCCTCAGCTTTGCGGCCCTGGTACATCAAAAACACTATGGTCAAGTGGAAATTATGTAGCACATGGACTTTTGGATCTAGTTTGACCAACTAAACAAGTCTAATGATGCCGTCAATCAGTCTAAGTATTTCAGGAAGAGGTAATTATTGTTATGGATAATTGATGTACGCTCTTTCGTGATGCTGCCAGAAGTTAAGGTATTAATACCTGCACCTACGCTTTATGTATTTTCAAAATAGATTTTGCTGTTACACAAGGTATTTATATGATTGGATCGTTATCACCGGATTCATTTTCATGTACGTACTCCATAAACAAAATTTTATTGTCTTGAATAATAACGCGAATGTCTTTCTGTATGCGAATGTATGTATTAGCGATTTTATTAATGTTCTTTTATTGCATCCCTATCGTTCTCAGGTGGTCATTAACACCTCGTGAATCATGACAATTTCATTGAATAACTTTAGACATATTGTCCTCGCTGCTAAATATATGTGCACTATTTTTAGCTGTTACGGAACCCTGGCAAGATGTTGGTATCGCATTTAATAGCTGATTGGTTGCCAAACCATTGCTAACAATCTGTACAAGAATGACCTATTAATTACTGTTGTCAAATGAGCAGTTCAGTTGCTTGGTTATGTGGTTATTTTTATGTGAGTTCGGTTTGCGGAAATCTGATATATCTGTTGAAAGATGTAATTGTTATTTTGGTTGCGTTCTGTAAATATTCATGTAATTCTGCAAAATTTTAGTTAGATTTTAATATTGAATTTTGCAGTTACACTGTTGCTTCAACAGTTTCAGTTTTCATCACACTCCACTTCCCATGGCAATGCCTTTTATTTTCACAGTTCATTAACGTCCATTGCGTTATTAAATTATCGAGCAGACGAATTTTTCAAACATACGAAGCAATTAATTAGCAATTTCTGTCAAAATCTTTCGGATTGTGATTAAAAGTTTATCAAGCAATTAGGGTGCTGATCAGTTATACGGTTACTCGGTTATTGAAGTGCCTTAATTTTAATACACTTTAAAATAACCATCAGTCTTATTTTCTTGGGCTATACTCAACTTCAACACCACATTTTACACAAACAATTCCTCATTCATATTTAGGGGAAAAAGAGCCTATTTCCTTCTTCGGATCACTCCCTGGCTACGTTTATGCAAATTTTTATTACGATCGGTTCAATGGTTTAGTCGCGATGAGGTAGCGAACAGACAGAGTAACTATCGCATTTCGTGATGGAGAGTTGCTACAATTACGAGTGAACAAAAAGATTATGGTAGTATACAAGTACACCAGCCGGCCAGACTTGTCTACCGACCGTCAGTTGTAACAAAAAAGATCGAAAACTTATGGAATTTATATGTATGATTTACTAGGCTTTGCCCGCGGCTTCGGCCGCGTGGAGATCGGAAATTATCCCACGAGAACGTACTACCGGGATAAAAAGTATCTTAAGTGTTAATCCAGGTTATAAACTATATGTGTGCCAAATTCCATCCAAATCCGTTCAGTAATTATTGCGTGAAAGAGTAACAAACATCCATCCATCCACCCGTCCATCCATCCTCAAAAACTTTCACATATGTAATATTAGTAAGATTTAAGCTCTTCGCGGTAAATGCACTGCTACACACATGACTACGGAGCCGTCAATGTCTGTCTGTTAATAAAATTGTTACAGTTCTTTCACAGATACCTAATTTACCTCTGATATTATATTTCAATCAGTGTCTGTACATAATAATAATAGATGTTTAGTAAAATGTTTACCAACCCAATGGACTACTACTAATTCTATGGCGTCACTATCAAAATGACAGTGATCTTTATTTTTATTGCAATAAGGTTGCTGGTGGCTTGCTGCATGGTTATGCTGTCAGAGGTAAAAAAACTGTGAAATGACAGTACCATGGACGTGCGTAAGACTGAACTAAAGAGGTTAAACGCTACTTACAGCTTCAGCCTCCTTGTAGGCGGCGGTAAGTTCCTCTCGCTCGTTCTCAAGACGGCGCAGCTCGATCTCGAGCTCGTGATAACGGCGGGTCAACTCCGTGAGATTGGCGCGTGCGTCGTGCAAGTCATCTGTTCAGGATAAATTGGTTAGACGGTACTTAACTAGTTTCTTCTGATCTCTTTCTTTGTTACATAGTCGTACCAAAGAATAGAAGGAAAGAGCACTAAAATAGAATACAACGCGAGGTTAATGAAAAAGAACGACCTAACTGCCAAAACCTAAAAAAAAATTGCCGGAAATATATTGGGTCTGTGGTTTAATAGCAACAGCAAAAGTTTTTGTGAATTAAAAATAATTGTGATGGCGGAGACTTTGACTTCAAGATGAAGCAAACGTAAACGTGAATCGATTACGTATGTTCTCGTTAATAATAATTAAATCTCAAAAGAACATTTTATTACTTTAATCCTATTACAAACAAACCATTGACTAATTTTGCCAACGCCATGAATATAGTTAAGTTTATGTAATGAATGAAAGTGACAATATTGCTTTGATAGAAAATACTGTAGTTAAAAAAATACTGACCACCCAGCTTCTTGTTTTCGCGGCCAAGGGAATCCTTCTGCTCACGGGTCTTGTCGAGTTCGTGGGAGATGCGCTGGATCTCAGTGATCTTGACGCGCAGGTCACGCTGGGTCTGTTCGTACAGCTGTACGGTCTCCTCCAGGCGCGACTTGATCTCGATGTTGACACGTTCCAGCTGCTCAGTCCTCTTCTGCAGCTCCCGAGCTGTTCCGTTGGCCTTCTCCAGGTCGATGATGAGGATCTCAACCTGTGGGGTTTGGGAAATTAGTACCTATCTTTTCGACAGTCTATTTGAATTCCGAAAACTTAAGATTGGCGCCTTCGATTTCTGATACTGTTTGCTACTGAATTAGAAAAGGGGCAACAACTAATTTCTAATTTCGAAAATTACGAAAACTTACTTCGCTCTGAAGACGAGACTTCTGTTTCTCAATGCTGCTGATCTTAGCGATGAGGGTCTCGATCTGTTCCTCCTGTTCCTGGATGCGGATGGAGTACTTGCGGCGGATCTCCTCAATTTCTTCAGACCTGGCAGCAGCCTCAGCCTCGAACTTGGACTTCCAGTGGCAGACTTCGCCGTTGGACTTGACCAGCTGGCGTTCCAGGTCCAAACGGGCCTCAGATTCCTCCTCAAGCTGGACGCGGACGGACTCCAAGTCAATTTCAACCTGTAGGTGTTGGAAAACAATTTTGATTTAAATTGATGTTAACCTCGTATAAATGGGACGTGAAGTCAGAACCTAATTATTTTAATGAAATCTGATATCTGTGAACTCTAAATATAAACTATTATATACCTGGGGTTTTAAGCAAATTGCGATGGTAGAATACCAAAAATGACCTATAGAAAAACTTAAATGGTTCTTACCTGGTGAAGGCTAGCCTCAAGCAGAGAGCGCCTCCTCTCCTCATCCTCGAGCCTGCGGCGAGAGTCCTCGAGCTGACCGGCCAACTGGCTCCTAAGGTACACCACGTTCTCAATGTTCACCTGGAAAGTGTAAATACTTCTATTAGTATCTGGATGTACAAAAAAGTTTTTGTAGAAAAAGTACCAACGGAGTAGTTTTCTGTGATTGGAAATATGTTTTGTCAAGTCAACGGGAATAAAGCTAAATAATTAATCATTTTGGTCGCAAAATTCTTCATTTTATCTATCTCATGGGAGAAATATCAGCTCACCTTAAGGTCCTGAACTTCCTTGATGAGCTCAACATTCTCCTGGGACAAGCGCTGCTTGTGGGAGGTGATGTCCACAATGGTGCGGTTCAGCTCCTCGATCTTGATGTGCAGCTCGCTGATGTTGATCTCGAGCCTCTCGCATGTCTTGGAGATGGTGATCTTCTCCTTAGTCGAGTTCTCCACTTGGGCCAACAACTCGTAAACTTCAGCTTGGAATTTGGACTTTTCCTTCTCAGACCTGGTGACAACGAAAGATATGATGCAATCACGGAAAATTACAATATTTTTAGTATGATGTAGGTGGACGTTTTGTAGGTGATGTATTAATGTAAAGTGTAATAGACGCACAGCAATTTTCGCAATAGGTTTCGCATCGCATTATCTTAACTCTAAACATTGAAAACACAGTTTAGTTAGTACAACGATGACTAGATGTATTTAGAGGATAGTCAGTGTGTCCTCACCTGGCTCTGCTTTTGGTAAGCTGGTCGATTTGTTCCTGGAAGTCAACCACGATCTCCTGGTGTTTCCTCTTGAGCAGGTGGGCGGTCTCCTCGGACTCAAGATGGACATCTTCCAGTAGCTTGCGGAGCTTGGTAAGTTCGGTGTCGCGTTTTCTGTTGATCTCGAACTGAAAAATGTATGGTACCATTTCAAAATACGACCCCAAACCATGGAATCTTTGGGGTGGACATTTGAAATATTATTTTTGTACAATTATCTAACCTTTTCTTTGATGGGCTATATGAACAAAATTAAGGTTTTATACTTACTATACTACTGTATGTGTGACACAAAATATTTAATAATGTTGAATTATTAAAACACTTGTTGCAAAAAATCTATTAAACTATAACTTTATAATAAAATAAGTATAAAACTTTACGATAATATTCCTGCAACTTGGAATAAACTCAATATGTAAAATGATCAAAAAATGATTTGTTATCATTTTAAGGACTAATGAAATATCTTACGTGTAAATAAAATAATACTTTTTATGTTTAATTCGTTTCACTTTTTTCCTGAAATAGATAGAATTAATAGACATAGAAAATATCGCTAAGCAATAGTTCGCAATAGTAGCTTATAAATAATGTCGCAAAGCTATTAAAATGATTGTTACGTTTTCACGAATCTGTTTATTTAATTTTCCTTAGACTTTTGTTTTATATGTTTTCATTGTTCCATTTAAGTTTTCTTCTTGCAAGTTCTGTTTTGCTTTTAACAGTCATTATTTATTATCTTTTGCGTTGTTTTCATTCTTGCTTGCCCCAATTTCTTTACGAAAGTCGTTGTTATTTATTTCTTATTTAGTTTGACTTTTCTGATGTTGGATTTCTAGTGCCAATTTACTCGTATCTTTCTGGTTACTCGTACATCGTTGTGTCCTTCTTCAATTTTCTCTTGTTGTTTTCTTTTATTATTTTTGCTTGATCCATTTAAGTCCTTACCGATACTTTGATAGTTGTTACGGCTACTTTTGTCAAAATTAGTAAATATATGTTTGGAATAGCTACCTGACTCTCGGCCCCGCCTTCAGCTTCCTCCAGCCTCTCAGAGAGTTGGATAACATGCACGCTCAAATCTGCCTTCTCCCTCTCGATCTGGAAATTAACAATAGTTGTACTAAATTTGAAGGTGAACTTTAATAGTATTTTGTTATGATTTTAGTTCTAGTTCTCAATGATTGTTAAACTTGATAAGATATAATATTTTTCTGAAATGAGTTATTTATGATTATCGAGTTTAGTTAGCTGTCGTTATGTTGACATCTTTACTACTGTCACAACTTTGATTAACTTAGTTGTTGATGTAGTTAATAGAAGTAACTACAAGATATTGTGCATTATCTCCAATCACAAGTGTTGACTTTCCTAAAAATGTACCTTTTTACTTAAAATAACTTTCTTTCAATCATTATGCAATAACAGGTTTCTGGGTAACTCGTCCTTCACATATTTCAGCATTGTAACCATCTAAAATAAGAAACAGTTTATGTCTCACGGCAGCTCTGACTAACTCGGATATTTTCGCTACTCATACCGCGGTCTATTATTATATTTCAATATTGTGGCATTCTCAACGGGAACGAGCATCATTTGGCCCAGTTTCAAAAGTGAGACCGGAGAGCGAGGAGTTGAGATTTCAGAGAATGCTTTCGCTACAGAGCTATATATATCGCAGAGTGAGCGAGCGCCGGCAAGCGCGAGTCGGCGACGCAGCCGCTTGCAGCACGCAAGCGCGCTTGCCATTCTATGACCACGCAACCGCGCAACCAAAATAGAATGCGCGAAGCTTGATCAGATGTCTGTCCTGAACAATCTCTCGCGTATTGTGTATGACGTCCCCGTTATCTATGATATTGAACTTTATCACACGGATATGAACCTATTAGGAAACCTAAGGTCACTTCAATCCCTTTAAACAATATTTTTTCAAAAACTTTTTTTTACTGATCTTATTATTATTCCGAGATGATAGTTCGTAACGCAAATATTGTATAAAAATATGGATTAATTTTCTCAAATGAAGGAGTTAATAAGCGATGAAAAAAATTATAACTTTGGTTGCTGTGTTAGGACATAAGAATTGCATCATAATTAGGTATCAATGATGAATTTATTACTAAAATGGGGGTAAAACTATGCACTGATGGGGGTGTAAATGCAATCAAAGGCGTAGGGCGGGCGGTATTAATAGAGGTGTTGCGGAAGGCGCGCGCCCCGCCTACACCTGAGCGGCGCGCGCGCCCTGTATGGCCGGCACACACGCCGTATCACATTTCGCATGCTCGATCAGCTTACCCTCTGACGCAGCTCCCTTTCGGATTCCAGATCATCATGGAGGAGACGGATTTTGTCCTGAAAAATACAACATATTCTATCATGTGTCCGCAAACACTTCACAAGCACTGCACTGTGTCGTCGGGGCCGGTACCTCCAGCCTGGAGAGAGCACTCAGGTCGGCGCTGTACTCGATGTTGACGTCGGTGGTGCCACCGCCGCTGCTGCGGTAGGTGTACTTGGAAGTTTTCGCCACGGCGGACATTGTCGCTGGTTCGTCTCTCGATCGGCAGTCGGCGCTACGTTACCGGTCGGGCACCGTTCGACTAGTGAGAGCGGGTGCGGGCGGCGCGCGCGCACCACGGCGGCCCCCCGCCCCCCGGGCGTCCCCGCGCCCCCGTCCCGGCCCCGCGTGCTCCAGGGCGGCCGGCCGGCTGGAGCTCGCGGATCGTGTTACCACCCCCGCGCACCCCCCTCTCAGCCTTTTATAGACACGCCCGTCTTGACGCCGTCGCGGTCCTCTTTTATTTGTTTTGCCCAAAAATTTGGCGAAACCCTTCACGTCCATTTGTGTTATCATGCAGCAGTGCAGCTGACGCCCCACGGCTATATCGGTGTACACAGAGTTGTTGTAAACAGTGGAGTCGTGGGCGGAGAGTCGGATCCAGGCGTTTCCTGGTGGATTCCTGTCGGTCCCTGGCAGGCGCCCGCGCCCCGCGAAATGCCACCAATCGACTGAACTTAACAATGAACTTCTTATACTCTTTAAATTAACCCCTAACAACCGATGACTCTGCTCTCTGTTTACAAACATTAATTAAATCTAATTTTATCGATTGATCTTGAAAATAAGACATGAATTTGAATATTAAAACAATTTTACTAGAATCACGTATTTACGGTCCTAGATAGGTTCATTTTATCTTTATTTCCACAAGATTTCCTAGAATCCCAAACGTTGTTATTTATGTTTGTTTATGTTAGAGAATCAGATGCACATGAACCTACATGACCGCTGCATCGCGTTAACGGAACGTCGCGTCGTAGCACTTCGTAGCAGTTGACGTAGACCATACACACCAACTTTATTCAACGAGCTAAAGTACCAAAACCGTCATTGATATTTTGACACCAGTTATAATGTTACACAATATATATGTATAAAAGAACAGGGTATGTTCACAAGACTCCGAAAGTATGTAATAAGAAAGGATTTTGGGAAATTAACCCTAAAGGGAGAGTGAAAAGGGGGGACTTCGGTAATATGAAAATTCAAAATTAAGTTAATAAACTTTAAACTTGGCATAAATGGGTACCTAGGTAAATAAAATGTTTGACTCTACCTATTAGTCTTACAAAATTACTCTCCCTAAAGGGCTTTAGGGGATGTTAAAGTTTGTATGGAAGAATCTTTACACATGGTCCGATGAATTTGAAATTTACCATTAATAATCCTTATAAAAAATTGTATTATATGTTTTTGGATTTATCGAAATTCATTCATTCTTAACTAGAAGATAAGGGGTAATCAAGTTTTTAAGGGAAGATTTTACTGGTTGCTTGGATTAACTCGGAAATTGGTTAAAATAATCGTTAAGCCAAATAATGGAACCACACCAAATCTATGTACAAACTAATACAGTAACATAACATAACAACTTAACATCATGCCTGTATTCCCCGAACGATTAGGCAGAGGTGTACCTATAGTACACCCACATTTCGCCAGTTATGTTTAAGTCCCATGTAATAGGGGGCGAGCCTATTGCCATCAATCGGGCACAAATCCAGACTCCGGGCTGCTACTGAGATATTCCAGATGGCAAAACCCAATAACACTTTGCCCGACCCGGGAATCGAACCCGAGACCTCATGCTCAGCAGTAGCGCTTGCGACCACTAGACCAAAGAGGCAGTCTAATACAGTAACAGGTATTTTATGCCTTTTTCGGGCACCAGTTTCTCCCAAATGTTAAGCTTGTTTATTCGATTAGGTACTTCCTGTCCACAACAACATTTGTGATGAAAAAATAAATAAATAGTAATGCTTCATGCATTACTATTTACTTTTTCATGCCTCTTTGCTGAAATTAAAAAAAAAATCGCACACTTTAATATAATATATAGGTTAGCAGCGACATAGACCCGCAAACTGTAACCATGAATTCAGCACAATCATGATTAAACTAATTATTATACTATTATACACATAATAAGTACCAAAGCACTTTACGAACACACGTGCAGCAACTAATAAGTTAGGTAAAAGGTACTGTCATGCGTTTTTGTATTAACAGTGACAATTTCTAACTAATGTTTTGTGAAATGATATTGCCACTAACACAATAGAAGAGTGAGGAAACCGACCTTCTTCTGGCACACCTTGTGCAGTCAACGTTGTCATCAATTATTTTGCTAAGGGAAGACATGCGACTAAAGCGAAGTTCTGTATAGTGTACAAGATTCCATGTTACATAAATTAAAATCTTAGAAGCGTCATTAACATTAGACAGAAGTTTACATTTCACTATCCCGCTCTTTAAAAAAACATTATTTAAAAATTAACACATTCCACTGAATTAAATACGAATTATACGGCCGGTTCGCGTGATACATGAGTTTATTTCAAAAGCGGATCACCTGCATTCGTTGCGGCATAGTTTCGCCAAGAGTGAAATGTCAACGATATTTTCTCGTATATCCTAATGCACTGATATTAATCATGGATTTATTTTGGTTACTGCACGTACTGTCGTCGAGAAATTATCTCGTGAATATCTAAACAGATGCAATAAAATTAATTGAGAAGTTTATTTTAGAGGTATTCCTCTCACAGCACGGATTTCAACCGCACTTGACACGGTGTCGTCGTTTCACCCAATTCGGGTGTATTTTATTTCGAGTCGACTACATACTAATCATCCCATGCACCGCCGTACTTAAGCGTTGCTGATAAAATATATCCTATAACTAGAAACTTCTAAAACGTATAAATAATATTTCTTAACTGTTCCACCGAACCGCACTTATATTTTTTTTGTTTCGGTGCCGTTAGTGGAATAGCTAAGATGCCGTTCGGTCAAATGTGGTTAAAATCGGTGCTGTGAGTGGAATACTTCCAAAATAAACTTCTGAATTAATTTGAGCTTTATTTTTTAAAGAAAAATTATTTGTGATTTTAAACATGGAATAACATAGTGTTTTATTAAATTCAATCAAAGTATTTATTTCATTATACAGTTAAATATTTACTAAAACTTAGACAACAACAAAAATAATTCATCCAAACGTTTAAGTGTGTGTGTGTGTGTGTAATGTGTTTTCTACTTCGTGAATGGTGAGTGATGACTATTAGCTATTGCGTAGGCTATTACACCATAATCTACGCACAATGGGGTGGTAGTCCTTGGCATACATCAACTATAAATTTCTCTTTGCATGACGGCTCGATTAATTTATAAATTGTAAGATAGCAAAGTATTTTTATCTTAGAAGGCCTAATAGAAAATGGATCGTTTGATTTACGAATGAGCAGTCGCACCACGAATGCAAATCCAGCTACCCCCCAGTACATACGCGTTACACCTAGATTTTGCTGAAGCTGCAGCAAGATCTTCAGCAAAGTCGCTCCAGATAACTTGAGACTACCATTAGAGATGATACAGACTGGGCCTAAAGATAGCATCACCTGGATATTATTGAAGCTGCAGCAAGATCCATAGCAAACTCGCTCCAGATAACTTGAGACTACCATTGAAGATGATACAGACTGGGCCTAAAGATAGCATCACCTGGATATCATTGAAGCTGCAGCAAGATCTACAGCAATGTCGCTCCAGATAACTTGAGACTACCATTAGAGATGATACAGACTGGGCCTAAAGATAGCATCACCTGGATATTATTGAAGCTGCAGCAAGATCCATAGCAAACTCGCTCCAGATAACTTGAGACTACCATTGAAGATGATACAGACTGGGCCTAAAGATAGCATCACCTGGATATCATTGAAGCTGCAGCAAGATCTACAGCAATGTCGCTCCAGATAAGTTGAGACTACCATTGAAGATGGTACAGACTGGGCCTAAAGATAGCATCACCTGGATATTATTGAAGCTGCAGCAAGATCCATAGCAAACTCGCTCCAGATAACTTGAGACTACCATTGAAGATGATACAAACTGGGACTAAATATAGGCATCAGATAGAGCTGTGTCTGAACTCTGAGAACTGAGAACAATCAGAAGGAAGAAGCAGAAATTGAAAATTTCAAATTTAAAATAGTTGTCAACTTAGTCATATAATGTAATACTGTACTGGTACTCTAACAACAGTTTTTTGTGTTTTTCGTAAATATCATTAGAAGTGACCTGTTTTACAGAGGTTTCTGTGTTTACTAAAGTGGACAGTATCTAACTATCTGACCCATAACTTCCACTCTCAATGTCTCAACCACGAGGTAAACAAATATTAATGTGCAAATTATGAGAATTTACACGTTTATTTTCCCAAGTCACCAACCTTTCTTTTGATTGAACAGAATCCTCCAGAATAAAGCCACAAGCCAAGTGTTGAAGTTGAGCAAGTCAATATTCAGAATGACTGATTGAACTAACCTGGAAGAGATAATGCTTTTGCAGTGGAATAAAGGTATGTGGTACCTGTAGTCTTGAAGCTGTTTGCTTCCGGACTTCCGGCGTTCAACATTAAGGAAGAAGGTATGTACGTAATGAAATAAGATGGTTTTATACCTCTGTAACGTGATCAAAGTTATATTGTTTTTCATCACGCACCAAGCTATCGCTCTTCCAAAACAAATAGATATATGTATAAATAGATTATTTTTCTATGGTAGCGATTTTTTTTATAACTATAGCTATACTATAGTCTCTATCTAACTATAGTAATTGAGGCGTCCTTATTCTACAGGAAGTACAGAGCGATCTTACTGTGCATCTCAAGTTGAAGAGGGACGAGCCTTTCCGGCGCCCTATATAAAATTATTCAACACATTCTCAACATGGTATGTTAAGTGTTTCAAAATCATTAAGAATACTGAAAAAGTAATAATATTCACTGATATTTGAGAACTTTAATTTCAAATGTAGTTGACGAAATGAATATCCACATAATACATATACATTGGATATTAAAATTATCAATGATTCTACGGTCAGCAATAAAAGTCGATTCACACTTTAGTTTGAGCAAACCAAAATTTCTACAAAATCTGCGATAAACGAAAAAGTAATGTGGCAGGTGTATATTTTATAATTCTGAACAAAGTAGGTAAAGAAAATATTGAATAAAATGACAAGATTTTCTGAACTGACAGCCATCTGTTAGCTAACTAAACGTGTATATATTAATTTTCCCCATCCGCTGTTTCTGTGTATCAAGAAAAAGATGCTGTTTAAAAGAGCTGATTATAATCAGATAATCATGGGTAAAAAATATGCAAAATAACAAGAAAAGCTGAAAGACCAGTTCCTGGAAGACATTTGGTCAAGAGTTGAAAAACAAATGAAACGAATTGAGACCAGGGAAAAAGTAGACGCAGAGCTTGTTATTCCGCAAGATCGTGGTAATGATGACAACTGATTGTTTAAGCGGAAATTTGAAACCATTAATGGAATCGTTAGCCGAGAAACTCAAGCAGTAAACCCCTAAAAATGCAGCTTGGTATGGACATTACTAAGATTAAGAATTTTCTGGCAATGGCATCAGCTGATCTCCAGCGCCTACTGACGAGCTAGGATGTGCTGCAGAGCTGGTCCGATTTTAATCAGGTTTTAAAATAATAAGATGTACTGTATCGAATCAGACATATATCGGACAGAGACGGTGTCACTCACCAATTATCACCCTATTTCGGTCCTGCCAGTCATCTCTAAAGTAATGGAAAAAATCCTCAACAGTTTTCTTGACAAATACCAAATAATCTCCAAAAAGGAATTTGGTTTCAGAAAACGCCTGTCTGCGGAGCAAGCAGTGACCGCGTTGCTGGATATAATGGTGAACAAACTTGACGGTAAACAGAAATACCTAGGCATCTCGCTGAACCTCTCTAAGGCATTTGACACCGTCTCTGTTCCCATCCTTCTAGCCAAGCTGCAGTTGATTGGGGTGACTGCAGTTGAGTGATGCCCACAAAATATTTAAAGTCTTTTTATTAAACCGCACGTAATGTGTGAAGCTATGGGATAACATTAGTAGTGAATATTCTTTAAATTTCGGTGTATTGAATCTTTAAATCCTACAAGAAAGCCTCCTTAGTCCTCTCCTCTTTCAAACATACGTGAATGGCCTCTGCACCATCTTTGTGCTCTCCACCTGGCATACGCGGACGGCACGGTATGTCTGACTCATGGCAACGATTGAGCTAGGACAAGAAAGACTAACGAAAAACACTGCTGGGGACAATGTCCTGGTTGGCTAGCAACAGTCTTACATTAAATGTCAGCATAACTCACTTTGTCACCTTTGGTTTCAGACCTTTCCACCTGCCACCAGTAACCTAAATGTTACTCAAAGCGCATCTTTGCGCGTTCAGCGACCCCCAATGCGCATGCCCGGTTAGGCCTACAGGTTGACATCTGTTTATCCTGGCACTATCACCTTAAAAATCTGTCCGCGCGGGTCAGAAAACTTATGTATGTCTTCATAAAACTTATGACTATCCGCACATGGAGAAGTTCTAAATATGCCTTGCTATGCTCTTGGTGAATCTATCTTAACGTATTTTATTATAGCCTCGGGAGGAGCACCGAATATTGCTTTAATATAGGTGGAGCGGCCCCAAAGAGCAATAACTAAAGTGCTTCTTAGTAAACCTTTTAGATTTTACACGCAACTACTATATATTAACAGTCCGACAAGTTTTATGTACGGCGCACTAATTTGTAAACACCCAAACTTCCCACTAACAGTCTGCAATCCTTCCTCACCAACAGTAAGGCCAGAACTCTCATGTCGTACTAAAAGCACGCACATGACTTTTGCTCAACGACATTAACTACCCTTTTCTAAGCGCACTCACTTATAACAAATTCATTCAGATTTTGAATATACATTTCCTCAACTTATTTCATTGTAAATCTAAAATTAGAGAATATCTTTCAACTTTCGATTACCGCAAAATAGATGACATGACCGCAATGTATATATACGATGACCATATACATTGTGCATATACACACCTTCGCACACGCACTCACCACACCTTTTTTACATTATTAAGTACATAATTTTTCCCGTAAAATAAAGTACTACTTACTTACCTGTCTGTTATCTTGTTGGTCGGATGGATGACCCCTGTAACACAGGTTCCACCTAGCATTCTGTCATTGATCAAATCTCTGTGCGCCTGTAAGTCATACATACATCATAAAATCGTAGCGAAGTCAAAACGGTACATTGAATAAATTTGAAAAAAATAAAAAAAGTTTGTCTGTTTGTCTGAATGTATTTTCCAGTATCACGCAAATACTTCCAGAAAGATTCTGTAAAATTCTGAATAGATATTCCCTATAAGTCTGGTCAAATTATCACGATATTAGCTACGGGCGATGAGCAATAATGCATTATGTTTGTATTCCTCTATAGTTTACCGCAAATTGTCTAAAGACGAGCCAAACGGTTAGTACATTGCAGATAGTTACAGATTTAACCTTTGAAATGATTATCATCACGCTTATCTTTATGGGACCAGGCAGACAACCATGACATATATAAGAACGGCTGTATGCATTTTATAGCCCAATTGTTAAGGAAGGTTGTAGGCTACTTAACATCACGCAATGACCCTTAGAAACGAGCCAAAAAGAAAAAAAAGTCAGAAAGAACGCTAAGCAAAAACGAAGTAATAGCACGAGCGGGCGATGCGATGCGACGCAGTAGGTCGAGGGATTAAGAAATTTTACGTGGACGAAGTCGTGGGCAGAAGCTAGTATTGAATAAATATTAACTATGAATATTATTTGGTGTGTATCATATTACCCCATTAAATATTGTCATAAGAAAAATGTCCCCTATGAATATAGGTAATAAATAAATAAAAAGTACGTATGAACTAGTGTTTTATTTTTTACATAAGACGGTATATATTAGATAACGAGACATGCTTATCATCGCGTACCTTTGTCTTACTGATATAATAATTACGCCTGACAAGACTTCGAAACGCCACTGAATCGCGTACACCGCCGCCGATTCTCTCACTAGCCATTGCGAGCGGATGCAAAGGTGCTGTGGGTAATTTGGAGTATGCGGAGACGTTCCCCAGTATCATCATATGCCTAGCATCATAGCCTTTTCCTAGCTATTTTGCAGTCTGCAGCCAGCTGCAGCTGAATACCAGGTTTTTACATGAAGCGACGGCCTATCTGACCTTCACAACCCAGCTACTGGGTAATATGATACCCCTTGGTATACTGGTTGTCAGACTTTCGGGCTTCTGACTACCCGTAACGACTGTCAAAGATCTACGTCTGCCGGGACCAATGGTTTAACGTGCTTTCCGAGGCATGGAGCAGGGGTATCGATATGTAATAGATGGTCACCCATCCACGGACCTACCTCGGCAAGCATAGCTTAACCTTCGATCGACCTGTGCAGCTTGAATAAGAGGCTATAATATTATTATGTACATTCAAAACATGCTGCCTTGTGTAGATTTTACCCTTCTTTAGGCCCGACTATTGAAATTAACTCTAAGAATAAATAAACAATGAAAACAATAGGAATCTCAACAACAAAAAAAATACGGCTGTAGGCTATGTCTATAATATTTTGTGTTTAACTACAGCGCCAGAGTTATCAAACTAATAAATTAGAGATAAAAATCTGTGCACGACTGTCCTGCGGCCCGATTTCCACCACGCAGCGCACGCGCAGGTGGGAAAGTATTCGGTTATATTCGTACCTGCGCGAAGTGGGCCGAGCGCTTTCCGCGTGCCCCCCTCCCCACGCGTCGCAGCCCCTTTAGCGAATGACTCAGCCGACTCTGGACACGATGGAAATTATTAATGTCAGCTTTTCCAACCTGTTTATGTGCCGCCACAACGATTTTTAACTTTATGTTCCTTCGATATATAATAATAGATATTTAAAAGAATAGTTGTTAATATTAGTTATTTTAAAACTAATTTATTTAGAATGTTGGGATGACTGCAACTTTTACAGCGGTTTTCCACTTGGCTTAGAAGAAACTGTTATGCATCGGTTTCAATCTTCAGTATTATGCTATATTCTTTTATAGTATAGGTATTTTGTTATTTTGGAATTCTCGTTCTTCCTTTCAAACTGAAAAAAGAATTATTTACCACAGTGAAGAGATTCATAGCAAGTGGAATCTCGAAAAAATACTGCAACAATCTGACTCTCACGTATCGAGCCCTATTTGTTTATACAAAATTAAATGTGCGGTAATTTTCATATTTCACAGTATATATCTTTTAGCAGCAGCGCTAAGAAATGCTCTTAGCAATTATCATAAATAAGATGCAAAACAGAGGCATAAACAGATCAATGAACGAAATCTCAAAAATTCCGAATGTCTCTTCGTATCTATTTAGAACGAAAGGGCATTCACATGCAGATATAGTTTCTTGCCAAAACACCTTGTTTAGTAAATGAAGTGCCTATAGACTGATACAAATATATCCTATTAGGTTAATCGATCCATCGTGTTTCGCCTAAAAACATTAGATATTTTCAGAGCCCAATTGTGTATAAATATCTACAAACTAGACCAATGGTATGTAAATAGATGGTACAGACTTCACATTTGAAAATCAATGTTATTTGAGGGTAGCTTTACGGAGAAACCTTATTAGTGAACTGGCATAAAAAATATATTTTATCATCGATATTTTCTAAGATTTGGCTTTTCAATATCGCTTTTTTAATAGACAAAACCTAATCGATCGATTTAGGGTACATATAAGTCAAATGCCAGCCAAAAAGTGAAAGTATCAAAACAATTAGTCTAATCTTAGAACAAATTAATCACTTTGTTAAATCGACCGGCTATCTTAATGATATGCATAACGTAGTCGAATGGTCCGGAATATTTTGACGAGGCGAGTCCTAAATACATTCAGAAATCGTAAGTCAGCGAGTCATGGAAGTTGTCTTCGCCCCGATAAAGTTTATTTTGATCTTTACGTCCCTAAGAGTCATAAAGGAGTAAGCGTCGGTGCCAACAATTCAGGTTATTTACGTGTCGTTTCGAATACCTCTATACTTCATGCCATTATGTGATTTGATTGCGGTCGGGACAAAAGTAATAATCTCTTTGGTGCATACCTATTCAATTAATTTGGTTTTGTTAGCAACCGAGCTGTGCCCACTTATCTCGCAGTGCCGAAACTTCAGCTCGGATAGAAAACCTTTATAGTTTTTTATTGTTTATGTACATCAGGTACACTTTCTAATCGTGGTGATGGAACTGCGTTTTAGAAAAAACAAACGTCTTTACTTAACGATGATTTATTTGTGACTGTGCTTAACAAATCATTGCATGCTTTAATGTAGAACTGGACATTTACATTTAAATGTATGTCCTTGCTTCGGGAAATAAAATACAATAATGGAAATTGTTTAATATTATGTACCATATTTATATTTGATTTGTTTATCTGAAAATCTTGAAATGATTGAAGAACCCACTTACGATCCCGATACAGATCGGAAATGTTCAGAAGTGTTGACTCTGTTTACGCATTTCTGGGTGACCTATTCTCCAAGTGGTCTGTTATGTATCTGCATATATCTGTTTCACTAACAGCAGGTGGAGCTAGACCTGCGATGACTAATACAAGTATTTATGAAGGTAGGTATACTGATCTAAAAATATATTGTAGAAGATTTAAGAAGTTAGCATTTTGTTTTATGAATCTAGTGAAAACTTGATCTAGAGTAGAAATAAAACGTCTCATACAAAATAAGGCTGTAGCGTCGAAGGTTGAAAATGAGGTTTTGTCTGTTTCAGCAGTTTTTTGTTAAAGCCAGTAAGAATGGATCTATCGTCCACGTCTTACCTTCGCGCCGAAATCAAAGTGACAGCCCACAATACAATCTTTACTGAACACTTTATTTGTCATATTTCTATTTTTGCAAATATAGGTTTCCAGTGCTTCAAACGAATGAGCAATACCTACGCGTGGACGTTTGAATCACTCGTTCTAATAAAATCGTTATTTGTGGATTCGTTTCTAACTTCAAACTCATTAAAGCTTAGGAAGTAAGCAGAATTCGGCTGCTGGTAAGTAGTGGTTAATCAAAGGTTTAGCGAATGAAAAATGCTTGATGGAGCCATGATCTTTTAACTTAACTGGTAACGACAGAAGAAACGCAGTGGGTCAAGCTTAGTCGAGCAATTGGAAAAGCTTGTGTAGATAAAGCCGATGACTGCGATGGAGGTTAAAGGCTCCCGCAAACAGGCGCGACGCGACAGCACGACACAAAGGCGCCGCTCGTCGCGCGGCACTCGGAGCCTTTGTGTACGCTGTCGCGTCGCGCCAGTGTGAACGAGCCTTAAATTTGTGCATTTTAATTGAGGGTGCATTCACTTCGTGTTTACCTAATCTAGTTTTAGTAAGAAATCGATCGACCTGGCCTGATGCCCTCAATTTTTCTAGTGAGCACCTGCGGTTTTCTCCTCAGACGAATGCCTCGATAGCTATTTTGTTTATCAAAATATTTTCAGGCTTTTATATACGTCATACTCATGACTTCATTTTAGACCGGTTAAACAATACTCTTCTCATCGCTGCATTTTTCGTCAATTGTAAAAAATGTCTTGTTTTTAAACAATTGCGCAAGAAACCAAACACTTTCATTTGTTTATGACTTTGAACTTGGGTATAACAGTATCCACCCACAAAGTACTGTTTTGTTTCTAGCCTCATCCCAAAGGATATTTTTTGTTTAGCAAGTAACGTCAGTTTTTGCTCGGATAATTCTGAAATCTCAGACAACAGAGTAAATAAAGTTTTCACACCACCTGCCCGTAAATTTCATATTATATGTCATGCTAACCTAACCTAAAGCAAATCATTAAAGCCCTGAGGTCTAGGCGGGCAATTATATTGAATTGAATTTCATTATGACCCGCTAGTGCATAATGTGATTTCAATTTGGAACCTCTACAAAAAAAACGTATGAAATAGTTTACCATTTTATTTTTTATTGTTAAAACACTTCATAGGTTATAATTGCCGGCGAATAACAAATAATTAAAAGACATCACTTATTAGAGATATTATATTTGAATTTTAAGTAAAAAATTATGTATACCTATTAATTAAATAGGATAAACAAAAATAATTACAACAATAAAAACAACTGTTTTTTGGATATGGTCGAGTCCAACATTATTGAAGTTGCACATTAGACTCACCCAACCGCTGTTTCTACATTATCTGTGGCGGTAATGGCGACATGTCATCGCAAGCTAATCGGTTGCTGTGGCTCGTACGGACCCCCACGACACGTTAGAACATTCGTCAGAATGTTGGATTTGGGTGTCATATTTACGATATCATCTACTGTGTTTTTGATGAAATTGCGTGAATTTAGATAAAATAGTGTATAAAACTGCACTTAACTAGGTATTCCCCGGTTATTTAACAGTTTCATAAACTACTAATTCGAAAACAATTTGGTTTTTATTTTGTCGCAGTAGGTGGGAAAAGTAGAGTATTCTCCTCGGGGATAAAGGTGTATTCGTAATTGGGCGAGCTTGCTCTGAGCTCCATAGCTACGCTCAGGAACCCTAGAATCCTTCGTTTCTCTCGGGATTCAATATAACGCTCTTGACGTAAGACACTGCTTTATCCCCTTAGTGAATAATCTACTATTTTGATTGAAAGCGCAAGTGTACTTATTATTAGTATCGCGGACAAATTGTTTCTAGTCTTCAGCTAATTAATCTGTGTTCAATTGGCTAGCTGTGAATGTTTATAGCAATTAGGACGCCTTTATATAATTTGATAATGCAAAAATATATTAGTTAAGCTATTCAATATTAATATTATAAATAACTCATTCGTCAACCACTTGATATACCTATCGAGTATGGATTCGAAGCCAATCAAATAATATCGGTGCGGTCCTAGTCGACCTGTCAGCAGCTTACGATACGGTCATAGTTAAAAAAACTGCTTTTGAAATTGACTGCTCTAACAATCAATCACGCTTGCATACTTGTATACATTATATATATGGGTGATAATGATAATACTACACAGCCGGCGGTTTTTAGTCTACCTAAACTCTGATAAAAACAGTCGGCGTATCGTAAATAATTGTCTACGTCAAAGCAGTGTTCTGGGTCCCATTTTATGTAACATCTACGTCAATGATCGCCAATTCAACGAACACAGAAGGATTCCTGTACGCGTATGATCAAGCGCTAACTATAAGGACGGCAAAGTTCAAGGATGCGAAGCAAACCTCTAAATGGCCCTGGTGAACTTCAGTGGATACTACGAAAACAATGCACTAAGAGCTAATCGGTCTAAACGTATAAGGTATATCAATAAGGCATTCCTTGATTCAGATACTAAATATATTATACATTATAATAATATGCATACTTTATAAGTACTCGCTGTGAATATCTTTTCTAATTTCTAACGTAATTATCTATTCACTGGCCTTCTTGCAACCACTACTTGTTTACTTCAAAGCATTTAAGAACTAAATTATGCAAACAAATGGTATCTCTGGCAGGAACTTTTAATATTCCCATTTCGTTTTGAATTATTATGCCGGAGCTTTGTTGAGTTCTTCATAGATTCATATTTGGAAGAAGTATTCTTGGTTTTATTTAGTATTCCTAATTCATATTCTATTTTGTTTTTGTATATTTGAATGTAGTTTGTTAGTTATTATATAAATAGTTAAATCTAGGTATAATAGTAGTCGTTGACACATATAGTTTAAATATTTTGTGCTGTAATAAGAACATGAAATACAATGATAGTAAGTTTTATTACATTTAAAAAAATTTATGAATGGTAATTTTCAGTTTAGGCTAGCAACACATTTCTGTATTATTAGAAAAATTGCTGGGTGATGTATACCTTTATGACTTAGGGAAATGCATCATAATTGTGTATTATTGAAACCACTTGCTCCAAAATATATATATAACGCTATCATGCTCACCTAAGAAATCCCACAGGCCACATAACATGCAGGAAGCTAAACATCAAATGGGAAAGCTCTGACATTAAGCACAACAATAGCTCTATCTACCTAGGTGTAACATAAGACCATTCAATTACCTACAAGAACTACTTGTAGTGCCTAAACAAAACTTAAAGTCAGCGCTCGTAATAACTTACTCCACTGGCTGACATTAACGCCCTGGATTCTATCTTCTGTATGCCCAATAAGCTGTGAGCCATAGTAATCACCATGAAGTCAGCACCCGAATTGCAGAACATACTATCAATCACAATCTGAATAATTTTGAAGCCTATTACATATCCATTGCTTCATATTATATGTTTGAAAAAATTGTCAACTCAACTTGTCTGCTCTTTGTCTGCTCAACAACATAAATAACGCAATAAATTTTGTTGAACTGTCAAAATGAAAGCCATTCCTACTGTTAGTGTGTTACGCAATTATCTCGCTAAACACATACAGAAGTAAACTAGCGCAGCTGAAGTAGAAACATGCCGTGTCGAGCCCTTGGAGAAAACCAACAAGCAGTGGTCTAAATAGATCTTGAAGGAGTAGAGAAGAAGTAGGATGATGCAGACTGTAACCTTTCCGTCCTATACAGCGTGAGTCTTCAATTATGTGCACATATTGAAATGAGGGAAAATTTGCTTAATTTTACATTCCTTCCACTATGCATTTGCGACAGAATGTTGCAACATCTGGTGAAGAAATAAGCAAACAATTCGCTGAACACTTTCGTCCGAACACCTTTACACCACTCGTTAGCCCGAATTCTCCAAGCACTAGCCCGCATTTTTTTTCAATCCACTTTATGTAGAATGACTTTCACTGAAAGAGACGTTTACAAAGAACTGAACCGCCTAGAAGCAAGTAAGGGTCTGGGATGGCCTACCCCCGTTATTTGTCAAAAAAATGTGAAGCCAACCTATCTCTTTCACTCAAACAGATTTTCAACCAGCCAATTAAAACATATTTTTTCCCCTCGGAATGGAAAATTGCTAATGTTGTGCCCATTTTAAAAAAAGGAGAAGGTAACGATACTTTTATCAATTCGATTTCAGCGGTGCCTTTGACAAGGTTTATCACAAATTATGTATACTAAAGCTTGAACAGTTTAGCATAGATGGCCAACTACTCATGTGGTTTGCCCCATAGCTGTCTGAACGAAAACTAAAAGAGATTGCGAGGGGGTATGTATCACCGTTTTATCCTTCCACCTATGTAGTACCACATATATCTCACCTGGGCCCGATTCTCTTTTTAACCGACGAAACAAAAAGGAGGAGCTTCTCAAGTCGACTCGTTTATTTTTTTTAATTTTCGTCAATGACATTGTTCATTCAATACTGCAAATATTCCACTTTTGCAGATCATATGAAACTGTACGGGTAAATTAAAATGGGTTCAGACGTCTTACTTCCTCAGGCGGACCTAGATGCAATACACTAATGTTACTAAATAAATATGACGACTCTCAATGTAAGTATATGCTACCACATGACTTTTAGGCGCAGCAAAATGTACGGCCCTCGTCTTATACTTTAGATGAAGTTTCCCTGCAAAAAGTTGACAATCCTACTCGACCGCAAACTTACGTTAATCAATCACATCGACGCAATTGACGCCAAAGCATCAATAATGTCAGGTTTTATGAAGAGAACTTACTCGGAGTTTTCTCCACATCGACCCTTAAAGTACTTTACAATACTCTGTAAGTTACTTTTGAAATTATTAAACTACGCGTCTCCGGTCTGAAATCCTACTTATCGTGTCCATGTCAATATAATAGCTCGTATAAAGGCGGCCTTCACCAGGTTCTTACTCTTAAGATGCTCTAGTTACTCTCATGATGTTAATTTCAATATTACCTATAACACTGGAACAACTTAATGGCTAATTATTATAAAATAGACATCTATCTGTTGTGTGTGGTTTCTTTTGTATATGAATGTTATGTTTATTATGCTGTATGTTACTAGTGAACTAGTCGTTGGAGTACCTTTCATATGAATAATCTTGAATGCATTATGTAAGTTGTTCATATTTCATTGTTCAGAATGTACCCAATTATCACACGGCCAATATGTTATAACGATTAAATACGACAGTAACAGCAACAAACGATGACAATAGTTTATTTAACACTTAGGTACTAGTATTGATGATTACAACTGCTGCTGTTGTATAATATATCACATATAATTATTCTTAGTTAGTTTTTGAACACGGGTCACTATGGCAGCTATTCCAACTGCAGGTAGAAGACAGGAAGATTTTATGTAAGAAACCCATTTTGAATTTTTCAGGCGTAGGTATTTAACGAAACGTGAAAGTATAGCAGAAAAGAAAGGAGACATATACCCAGCAGTGTTGATGATCTCGGGCTGTTGAAATGATGGCGGTGACGAAGGTTTTATTTAACACCTTTTCCGGTATTATGTAAAAAAAAATTAAGTAGAGGTACACATCTTGTTTATATCGATAATAAAGTCATACATGTGTAATTGCTACGAACATATAAAAATCAACACAATATAACGAAAAAAATGGGTCGGCAATTAAATATTCAAAGAGGGTGTTTCAACAAATAAAAAACCTGCTTAAAAAAATAAAATAAATTCAGAAAGGCATAATTCAACATTAATCACCCAAAGATATGTGTGCCATAATAATTTACATCAACAACAAACCGTATTTTTGTGATATGAAATGAAACATGCGTCCGTTCTATTCCTGTACCACGTAATACATTTTGCAAGTTTTAACCGAGTGTTTATTTTTGAAGCGCATCATGGTTCGCTCGTCTTCCCGTTTTATTTTAATTCGTACAGATTAAGTGATCTGGGTTTCTTTGAAGGATGAGATGCGTTACGAAAATAGGTCTGAAAAGCCAACTTAGCTTCTTGAAATTAGCGTGGTCATTGAAAAGACAAAATAAACTGAATTCTGTCTATTATTAGTATTTGCAAATTATACTTAATATTTTGTGAAGATACCAGTGGTATAGTAGACCATGTGTAATTACCAGAAAAAATGTGGAGACAGGTTGGCGGAATATATATAAATAAGTAAGCGTTGTCTTAATACACGAACAATACTAACCAATTTCAAAATTAGTTACGTGATGTAACGTATGAAAACTGTTGTCTTCGTTAGGAACATACTATTTATAAGTATGACGTCAAGACACGAAGTCCCGAACATTGTTTCAATAACACTCAGTAAATGCAGAAATATTTTAAACAAAGCTAACTGTTTTCAACTCCTCGCTCACAAAGGTAAACTCCTCTTTTATAAAATATACAGGAATACGACAGGATACATTCGTTTGGGAAAATAATTTTACAGAATGAATAAACTATATTAGAGGTTGGGTATAATGAATTATTATCATTCATTCGTTATCCAATAGGGTCCTGAATCTAAAGATGAAATTTTAATGTGTGAATACTGGCTGGCAATAACTACATTAAATTTTAAAACTATATTATAATTAACTTATTATCTAATTAAAACAAATAGTTATTTGCCTGTCTAATCTTAATCCTAATAAATTCATGTAAGCACCTATGTGTCAAACACAGTACGTTTTTTATTTAAAAAAATATATTTTATGTTTTTATATAAGTTAGTCTTATACAACTGTGACCATTGTATTGGCACTACTTGTTGACTTTCATAGTTTCGTAGCAAACTAGAAATAGAGGAAATATTATTAGTACTATTCAAAACCGCAGGCTGTTTATAATTAATTAACATTGGCGAGAGCGGTGCTTCTGATCACACCATGTCCACTTACTGGAGCGTCGTTCACTTGCATCTTTGAATGCCACTGATGCAGTAATCAACGTGGCCGCCTACTAGGCTCATACAATATAATAATTATCAACCAAAGTACCGTCAAGACGAAAAAGAGAAGAAGACATTGGTTAACTAATAAAGAGTTCTGAATCCTAAGATGAAATTATGAAGCAACGAGAATACCTACATTTTTACGAAACAATAGCATATTTCGTCTCAAAAATCAACTTCTGTACCTACTTTTTTTTAAATAGAATAATTTGTTTTATGACCACCAATTTTATCTCTTATTATTTACTAGCTTCGGCCCGCGACTTCGTTTACGTGGAAGCCGTAAGACACCACAATATACATTTTTATAAAACTTTCCTGTTTATTATGTTTGCAGTTTTGGTCTCTCCAACCGAAATGATATGAACAGAGTCAGAACTGGTGACGCGAGAGCAAGCGACGTACAGGTGTCCGCGTGAGAAGCAGCTCGTCCTGAGCTCGACACCCGCAGCCTTCACTAGTAATTTCCCATTGCTTGCGAAGTTTTTCGTTTTTTGTAAATTAATTAACGCCTGCGTTCCTGCATATACTACTTAATGGCACAACACTGATGCAATGACTGATGCATTCTTACAGATTATTCCTGACGAACAACTATCACTAAAATAATATTATAACAGTTGTAAACACACGGGATTTCTCATTCACGGTCACGTAACCATAGATTTTTATTTATTTCTATTATAGCCAAAGATTACAGAAACCTTATCAGAAAACTAAATAATTAAATACTAACAGGATTATTCATAAAGAATCGTTAATCAACGTCTTAAACATTACTTAACTAATTAACTAATTAAACCTTAAATAGTAATTAAATATTTCTTATTCATAAACGATATTTAAGCATTGCTTAACTAACCACTACTTAACTTTTTGTAAACTGGCAACTAGGTAGCATTTCGGTAGAAAACTGTGAAATCGGTCAACGGTGCTCGTGCCAAACACCCGAATTAAAAAACAACTGTCAGTCACTAGCTTGCGGAAAACGTTTCGTTCGTGGTAATTTTGTAATTTGTGTTGTTGAGGATTAAAAATATGACTTATTAAGCTATGGCGGATATAAAAGGATGCGACACGCCTTTAAAACACGATGCCACTCCGCTAACTGGGGTGAATCAGAGTCGCCTAAATGCATTTAAATCTTGTGCATCTTGCTCAAACAGACTTAAATCGTCATCGAAGTCAAAATATTCAATCATTACCGTACGTCAGACATATAAAATTTCACTAGAAAAGTTCTATCAATTCACTGCAACAAGTTAGAATAGAAATGACAGACTCAATCAGCTGCACAGACTACATAAAGACACTACGTAAATCAGCTGTTAGAAGCAAGGATTTCGTCCGCCATTTTGTTGTTTAAATCGTTAAACAAGGTCCGAGGGCTGTTTAGTTTGACAGCTACCTAAATAACCGTTTAAATAGTTAGTTAACTCTAAACAGCGTTTATGAATGCAAAATCTATTTAACCACTGATTAAAGTGCTGCTTAAAATTTAAACAACGTTTATGAATAAGCCTGTTAATGTTCTTCTGTGTACGTTCTACGAACTGCCATAGCTACAATAATAAAACTAAAATGTAAGAAAGGAAGCATACAAAATATTAATAGTTGGGAATCGAACATAGGTTTGGAAAGCAGTCGTCGAACTTTTAAGCTACTTATTTGCTTTCTTGAAAGTTGACTGACATTGCCGTTAATAGATTATGTCATGATTGACTGCTTAGCTCCTTAAAGATATAGCGGGGTGATAATCATATAAAAGTTTAAGTCTATCGCTATCTACTATATTCGTTCCCTATTCAGCCCAGTGAAGTAATGGAATCATTTGATTCTTGTCATAGGTACACTGGTATTGTTTTCTTTCTCATCTCTGTCTCCTTTCCTAAAATGTATAAAAAAGATAGAAAAAGTATGTATTGAGACTTCGCACGTGGAAAGAAGAATGGGAATGTTTTATGGAAAGTTTTATTGGATTATTGACTTGTATTAAGCACTCAAACCTATAAGAAAAAGGACCGAATGGCATAAACAAAGTATATGTGAAATTATCAAATTTCTAAATTTTCAAAATCCGAGAATACAGATTAAAATTTTTCAAAAAGTTAAGAACATTCTCCTTAGACCGTTTTCTTGAAGCGACAACGGCTAAGGTACCTGCCCTTAATGCCCCATCTCAAAAATCCACCTTGTATATGTCGTGTGTGATCGACTGCTTAGCTCCATAAGGTAAAGCATGATGATAATCATTTAAAAGGGTAAATATTTAACTATCTGCAATCTTTTGGCTGTCCTTTTTACAATTTGCGCGCATATATAACTATAGAAGCATACGAATAAACTGTAATATTGCTCTTCACTCCTAGCAAATAACGTGATACTTTATAGCCTTCAAACGGATTAGACTTGGGGAATATCTATGCGAAATTTGAACAACATTAATCGGGTAGTTTGGGCGTGATTCTGGAACATACATTCAGACAAAAAAGACATTTTTTTTTTTTGAAATTTTATCTAAAAAAAGACAATATTTTCGGCACTAGAATTGTCCCCAGACCCCGAAAAAAATACTTAAAAAACGGTTTTGTCTTTACTACAATTTGAAGGTGTATAGATAATATAAACATAGATTTAGTACTTAGTCTTCTGTTTTGAACTTAATTTTTAACTGTGTATATACGAGTAGTTAAGTGATTAGATAGTATAAATAGTCAAGAATTGTTTACACAATGTAGTTATAAGTATATATTTATTTTAACTAATTAAATAAATCTTGATTTGTGTGTACTTCCAATAAATTCGTGTATATGTCACAGTACGTTTTTATTTTCATAATATCTGGGGGCACGGCAGTGCCCCCGCCAAGTCGAGCGCGAAGCAAACACTGCCGTACCATCCTTTACTGGAACCATTTCGCCGCTTTTTCAGGCCCCTATTTGAAAACCTCTGGATAAGACCAGAACGCAGAAATTTTCGTCATCCAGTAAGCTATATCACATACTTAAAATCCTAAATTTCAAGTCTGTAGGTCATTTAGTTCCGAAGTTAAGCGAAAGCAAAGTTTCGCATTTATGACACTAACTCACTCACTCACTCACTCACTCACTCATGATCATCAGAATAGAACTAGTACTTCCCATAAACTCAGAGAGCTGAAATTTGGTACGGAGTTAGGGTTTAATGTGCACATACAGGGAAAACTATAAAAACTAGGATAATCGAAGATCTGGAGTACCTGGTGACCCTGATTAGAAAACACAAGAGCCCAACCAAACTATTAGAGATCGACATACCGCCTTTACAAAAAATATTCAACTTGGTGGGCCTCTTCATTTGATGTCAAAAATCAAAGGTCTGAAGTATCTGATGAAGAACCCTCAGCTGGTCTCAGCTGTATTAGAGATATGGTAATGCCCCCTTCTACTATTGATAAGTACATAAAAAAATCGACTGTCATTGCAAAAATCCAGATCTTCTAATTTAATCTAGCCTATAGCGTCCCGCTGCTGGGCGAATACCTCCCCTTCTGCTTTTAATACGCATATAAATAAAATTAAAGGAAAACTCTGGATAAGACTAGACTGGCTTTTATACTTATACTTACAAGTTTACAAGAAGAAATAGTCGAACGATTAACTTTATTCTACTCGAAAATTAAACAAATTACACAAAAATATTAATTTCGCTCAAAATTTTGTCAAAATATAATGCATTGGACTAAGAGTGGCGGTGATACCTGCACACGTCGCTAGATGGCGCTGACTGTATTTTAAAACGCGCTTACGTTTGTTTTTCCGATAACCTTATATGGCGAAGTGGCAACCGGCCGCGTTACAGTCGTTTACGACATTCTTCTACTGCGCTTGAAAACGTTTGCTAGGGATTAGGAGGGATTATTTGCATTTCGTTGATTTCGCGTATTATTTCGTGAGGTTTGCTAAGGTTAATTAGCAGGTTGTTATTATAACAATTCGAAGATTTGAATAGGTTAGGAATTTTATGATTAGTGACGGATTACTGATTTTTACTTATTATTAGATGTACAGGAATCAGAACCGGAAAAAAAGAAAAGAAAGATTTGTAATAATAAAAAAACTACTCCTAAAAAGAAAAAAACTGTGTCAAATAAGAAAATCTAATAAAATAAATCAATATATATACGTTTCTACAAAAAGAAGTGAAATCCCACCAAAAACATTCTGTAAAAAACTAGCCAAGTCTCGATGGAACTGCTTGTTTATCTCTAAAAAGTAATGAAATCTAGTTAAAATCGTGCCAAGTGTAAGGTCCTTACTGCGATTTCTTTATTATGATAGTTAATGTTGTGTGACTTTCCCGTTGAAGGGTACACAAGGGTACAAAACCAGGTGTTCCATGACACCATTGCAGCAATCTGTCGCCAGAACCGCTACCCATTGACGATGGAAAATTGCCACTTGGAAAACGTTGATTCAATAACCAGTCAATTGTAGGCTTGATAAAGCTGCGTATTTCAATAATACTTATGTATAGGCGAGATTGAAACAAACAGTATAAAAAGATATTTCCAGTACAGACGGACTTCTAATTATTGATAGAAGTCCGTCTGTACGTCAATTTTATGTTAAATCGGTGGTCGATTTGACGCTCCAAAAAGAAGAGAGCAGAAGTCAGCATTGTCAATGCTGAATGCATGTGTTGCACAATCAACAACAGCCTAAAATGAGATACTAGCGTCCAATTACCAATACCAGTATGGGCTATTATCTTCCTTAACAAACATAGGTAGTTACAACAGATATAACAATACGTGTAAACAAAATTGACTTGTACCCACTAACGTATAAAGAATGTTCAACGGCCAAGTCACACAACATTAACTATAATAATAAAGAAATCGCAGTAAGGAACCTTACACTTGGCACGATTTTGTCTAGATTTCATTACTTTTTAGAGATAAACAAGCAGCTCCATCGAGACTTGGCTAGTTTTTTACAGAATGTTTTTGGTGGGATTACTTTTATGTCCAACGTTTTAATCTCTTGTTTATTTATTATTAGGCTTCTTGTATAACATAAAACGTATGCATGGCTGCTGAGAGGTCCACAGGAGCATAAGGGAAATTGGTGGTTTGTATGAATAGCCAGCGGCTGCGGTCCTTTTGGCCATCGTGGTGCCCCTCCCTCCTCTCTCCAAGACCAACCGATCAGTAGACAAAAATTAATATCAGCATTTTATTTTTCCATAAAATTACTTTTCTCAAAAATGCTTGGAAGTTCAAGAATTATTTTTAAAACCTCCTTCAAGATAAATTGAAAATGCTGTTCTGGTCAAATACATGCATGCGGCCGGCAATGTTAGTATGAAAATCCATTATTATCTCTCGTGTTTAACGACCGAATAAATTACTGTGAAAACTCATATCTATCGTATAGTTTAAAAATGGAACGAACTTTTTACTTCAAAACATGGCAGCCAAGGAGGAAACTCATCAAAGATTATATTAAAATTTCGAACTGACTTGCAAATAGAGCTGTTTAAAGTAAAAAGAAACAAATTATTATTTTTTATAATGGCGCGTGAATTTTCTTTGTTGTTCATCATTGATTCTGGATTTTAGAATTATTTGAATTTTGCGTATTATTTGAGAAAAGAACTATCAACCTCGCAACCTAGCAGACTTGGCTTGGCTTCGGCCCAAATTTTTTCGTTCGTCCACCTATACCTCTTTTGCAGGCTGCTGCAGTAATGTACTATTTATGACCATCGTTTTAATCTCTTGTACATAGTACTTAGTCTTCTCAATCTGCTGCCTTTTTTTAAGATCATTTGTAGCTAACTAGACGTAGAGGAAATATTATTGACCCAAAAATAAACCGGAGGCTGTTTAAAATGAATTAACATCGGTTTACCAAATCACAAACTATGGTTGGACCAAGGTGAGTGCAAGCAAGCTAAGGAAGCACTCCAAATATTTGATGGCCGCCTCACGAAACAGGGTCTTCAACTAACTAAACAATAGCTGCGTACAGTTACAGCAGCCATAACTGGCCAAGGGTCATTTAATAAACACCTCTTTTTCATAGGCGACACGGACAGTCCGCTGTGCAAGCCCTCCATGGAGGTCGACGAGACAGCAGCTCATGTGCTTCTAAGCTGCCTGGTGGTTGCCTCATACAGGGCAAAGTACTTTGGTGAGATTGTCAGTAACACCAAGGCGTTGCTGGCCTTCCTTGATGAGCTGGGGTGAAACGAATAATTGATTTTCCCACCAGTTCCCATATACGCGCTTTGACGTGGTGCGGTTGCGGACACCAGCCTGTATTACCTATTACCTATTTAATATTTATTCGTCTGTTATTCATGAAATTACTTTTATGTCCATCGATTTAGTTTCTTATTATTTATGAGTCTTCTTACCTATTATCATAAACTGCAAACATTGCTGCTGACAGGTCAACAGGAGGTTAAGGGAAGCTAGTGGTTTGTATAAATAGCTATCGGCGTTCCCCAAAAGGCAGTAAACAAACAAGGCTCTGGCGAACGAGCAATGGCGGTATACAAACCATACACCTGACTACCAACCGATCCCAGTCCGATCACCATGTTCGGTAAGCCTATCCCTTGGGAGAAGCGAGCCAAATACTTGGGTATAATTCTTGACAAACACCTCTCCTTCGCTGAGCACATAAAGCAGGCGTGCCGCTTTCGCTCTCGGTAGACTCCATTTCCTACTGAATGCACGCAGCAAATTGACACTCAAAGGCAAATTACGCATTTACACAGCGTGCATTCGTCCAATCATGACCTATGCGAGTGGAGTTTTCGCATTCGCAAAAACCCCACAACATCCATTGGATGCAGGCCCTCCTAAACCGGTTCCTCCGTAGGGCGCCCGGTTCCCCTTGGTTCGTTCGGAACGAGATCCTCCATCTCGACCTTAACATCCCCACTATCCGTCAATTCATGAAACGCATTTCCAAGCGTTTCGTTGATTCCGCGGCCTCACATGTAACCCTCTGGTTGTCGAGGCTGCTAGTTATATCCCCTCCCATATCAGTCATACCCGCCGTCCAAGGCATTTCCTAGCCGCCTTCGATGACCCTATAACCCTCCTCCAGGAGAGCAGTAGGGCCACCAGTACAGTGCATAAACACAGACCGCCATCGTTCCGACCTCGCCGCTGAGGTCCCTCGCGACGCCCTCGACGTAATTGTCCCCCACGATCCCCCCGGCCAGCCCGCGCCGCAGCTGCGCCTGTAGCTTTAAATTCCCCGCATAACAATAATGTTCTAAATTCGATCCAGCCTGTCCCACCTTGCTGTCCTCCCCTCAGTGACGTCCTTAGCCGAGGTTCGTACCCCACATTGGGGGCTCTTAGCGTGCGGTCACCTAGTATTTTAAGAAATTCGCTTTTGGCTGGAGACTTTGAGTTAGCTTAAGGCACACAGGATAGTCCGGTTAAGTAGCCAAGACAAGATGCCATTCATATAAATAAAAATAATAATAAAAAAACAACCGATCAGAAGAGGCTACGGTACCTTTGGAGCACTTATTCAAACACACTCAGGTGATGATTTCTTTAGTAGCCAGCTGTTACGAGGTAAAGAAAAAAAGTCACATTCCGAAAAATTACGGCAGGGCAAACGAACGAACTCAGCTAAGAGTAGGTGCAACAATACGTAGTATTTAGACACTAACTGTTTTCAGTCCTCAACGAGCATAATTGTAAATGTTAGTCTTATTTATCATACAGAACCCACGTAATCGCAGTGTCAATAATAACCCGAAATTATTCACGAAAGCAAAAGCGGCGCTGGCGTAAAGATGATTCATTCAGAAATAAACATTTATATATGAGTCAACGCGGCCGCTTCGTTTCAGAGAAACATGTAGGTAACGTAAGAAAGAAAACTGTGTGATTATCTCGTGGTCAAAGCTTTCAGACGACTTTGACATTCTTTAGGTAATTAAGACAGTATGTTCTTTGTCGTAATGCGTAAAGGTCGTTACTTTGAACTGATGTGTAAATGTTGTATGTTTTGTATTGTTGCAGGTAAATTTTAACAATATTTTTAGGGTTCCTTAGTCTAACTAGGAGCCTTCATAATTTTTCCAAGACCGTCTGCTACAACAAATCTTTAGTTTTTTACCAAAAACAAAGAAACTGAAAAATATTTTTAGGGGTGGCACGCTATAAACAGAAAAAGGAAACTGAAGATAAATAACACGACAACCGATAGGTATGCCACCGCATATCTACCAGGTAGAAATATGAAATTAGTAATATTTCAGTAAGACGGGTGCTACTCTTTGCTTAATATCTTAATTCCTTGTCTCATGCTAAGCAAAAGAAGGAGAAACTATTCTTAGTCAGCCATCAGAGGGCATTAATAAATAAACCTATGTTGTGTTGAAACACAAAACCAATGTTTTGTTGCTATAAGAATTTCTTGGAAGTCTAACGAAAGAATTCGAGTTTTACGAAACTTTTCTGCTTTATTTATAGTTTCAAAGTTTAATCAGACTTCTATAAACAGGAACTTATTTTTAGGAGCAAAGTGTACGGTCGCGGATTTAAAAATGTTTATCGGATTTCAAATTCAATTCCTATTCACTGCGGAATTGACGTAAACTACATATTTGACAAAATCGTGGCTACAGAACGTTGTTTTGGCACTACGCTTTACAAACTAACAGGTACCTATTTATTAGTCATAGTAGCGTTGTGGATCTAGGTGGCCGGAATACCTACTTTTCTGTCTACCTAGTTGACAAAATGTACCTAACCATTGTGGACTAATTCCACCAAAACATTTTCATTTAAATAGCAAAGCCAACAAACTAAACCACAACCAAATCACTCAAACAAACTGAAAGCAACAAAAAGCAACAAAATAATAATTATTCGTGAGATCGGATTAGATTGCCTCACCTCTCAGCCTGTAAGGTGCGAACATTCCGGAGTCTACAGAAATAGTCCCGCGTAGGTGTGCAACCACCTCCATCGTGGTATTTGAAAACTAAAAAGTGATCCGAACAATATTCAGATAATAAAATGAGTCAAGAAGATTTGTTTTTTGTTTTTCAAGAAAATAAGTCTGTTTAAAATATTGGTTAGCAAGGCGCGATTCCACCAAAATTGTGTTCAGCAAAGTTCACGAACATTCTGTGCAGAACTACAACAGTGCACTAACTGAGCTCAGATCCGTTAGTGTCTGTCTCCACCGGCAAAGTTTTATGTAACTTTTGTAAGTGTACAGTGCAGCACATTTGTAAACGTTCACTTGAGTGAATCCACTGCAAGAAACATTTGTGCCGAACACTGTGCAGTACAGTATCGCACAGTGCCGCACTCTGGTGGAATCGCACTTCCTCTGGTATCGGCAAGAATGAGAATAGTTAGTATTTTGTACCATAGGGTAAAAAATTACTATAATATTAGCCAGTAAGTAAGGTGCTAGCAGAGCTGGTTGCCCATGGTGCAACGGACGTATTCCCTGCGTGAAGTGATAATAATAAAAGTATTACTCTGTAACTTAATCAGACCTGATGCCATCTTCCGTACAATAATACCCCAACAAGACGAAGTCGGTTGGGATGGCAACTTGTACCCACATTATGCAATTAAAATCTATTTTAAACTCTCGATATTTATGCCAAAATTAAATGCGGTTGCTATTAGTGATTTGGCTATCCGTAACTCTGCTTTCACGATTAGGGACAAGCGTGATGTTATGTAAACTCGGCGCCAGATAATCTTGCCAAGAACGTAAACAAGATATAGGTGTAAGATAAATGGTAATGCCATTAAAATATTGTTCTTCGAAAGACGAATCATACTTCGGGGTCATACTTCCAACACGACTATATTTTTACATCGTTTTTAGGTTAACAATTTTTTATAGAAAGACTTTTGGAAAATGTTAAGGTATCACACTTTTGGCTCCTGTTTCATGGGTTCGTTAACAGAAGCACATTTCCCGTGCGCAAACAATTAGACCCGGGACAACTGTTTGTGTAGAACAGTCTAAACACATTATGTAAGTCAGCAATACAGAATGTGCGTCATTCTCTTCCTTCTCTATGTAACATTTCTTTTAGTTATAAAGGAACTGCAAATTCCATTTCCTACTAAAGAATGTTGGAATGAAACACAATGCATTAAACCTTTTTTACAATGTAACTGTTTATTAGGTTTAATAATAACTTAATTAACTAACAAACTATTAAAATTAAAATATAATAACCTAACCTAACTAAAACTATTAAAAAACTAAAATATGGCGTCGATAAATTGGTCCGCATCGCTGTCGACTAGTAATGCACCCAAGAGACTGGCGGCGTTGCCACGTTGTATGGCAATGCTAAGCCTCTGGCCGAGGTAAAAGCCAGCTCTTGGGTCACGGGAAGTGTCAACCAGCCATTCGGAGATTTCGTTGAACAAACCATGAGCAGTCGGACCCCACGGCCCGAGGGTTGCAACCTCAAAGGGCTCGAAAATATAATTGCCGTTATGGTTATTATACTTTCGCTGCTTGAGGTTTTCCGGAGCTACAGTAGCAGCGCCTGCACAGCACGCCGAGCCAGGAAGATGGGATGGCGCAAGAGTATCGACACACGTTGCGTCTCACACTAAAGGCCTACCCACCTTCCATGGAAATAAAGACATGCTGTCCGTTCTCTTGCCATTGTCGCGTGCCAAGCCACTAGTTCTATTACAACTGGAACGCTAACGGTGACAAGAGCTTTTATTTCATTAATATTCGCATGCCGCGGTAAGCGGCCCGCACTTCGGCTGCAAGACAGGCCGTGGTGTCCGAGGCTGTTGACAACTTCGCCACAGTGACAGCGATAAGGAGAACAACAAAGAGCTCCTGGTCGCAGGGAAGCAGCGAGGCGGAAAGTAGTGTCTTCGAACAAAGCGCCTACGTTCAACGACGGTAGTGCATGAACCCAAAGACTCGACATCCACTTACCCACAACCAATAGGCTCCGCAGTAGTAGCAGCCGTGTCACGTAAATTGTTCTGTACTACTCTGCAGAGCGGCTCATCCCACCGTCTCTGGGAAGATGGATTGTCGTGTGGATCTGAATTTGGGCAAGCGAGTCTACAGGCATCCATAGTCTCGGAGAAGCACGGCACATAAAAATTAATCAGTATGGAGGCTAGGATTTTCCTGATTAATTTCTCAGTGCCGTAGACGGAGGATATGAAATTTTGCGGCCGCCAAGGCCTCCCATACAAATGGGAAGAGTAGCTTGGTACATTGTCGTACCTAAACACCACGGTATATAGCGTGTGAGCATAAAACATCTTGTCACGTTATATTTCCTTTTTTTTATCTTCTTTTGTTTTATGTTACAATTTTTCTTAAACTTATGGCTGTTTTTTTAGAGGCGGAGAACTTTAAATTGAAATATAACTGAAAACAATATACTACAATTGGCTTTATATGACAGATAATTTTATGGCATTAATGTTTGAATATGATTTCGGGCATGTGGCCGCCGATATTAAAAACATTTGTTGTTTTATTTCAATTTAAAGTTCTCGCGTCTAAAAAACACCCAATAGTTAAAATAAAGGCCGCAATGAACCATCCTATCGGTATAGGAATGCACAAAGAAAGCAGCAGTTTGAGAAAAATGGCTTTGCATAACTAAGCGGGTCACACGCCGAGATACCTCGTAACAACCACGACCGTTCTGTCCTGTAGTGACTAATGAGAAGAAGAATAACTAACCAATGGCAAGTGCTTTTAAACGTATCCGTGGCTTTTATTCTTATAGATCTTCTACACTTTTAAATAAGGATTATGAATGTTCTTATTTTGACATTCTATTTTTGATAGCCCTGTGTTGATCATAAAATCCCATTTAAATACGGCCGACATATTAAAACTAAACTATTTAGCTAAATTGTATAAATAATCCTATTTAAAGAGATAGCTTTTAATTCTTGGGAAATGTCCCGAAATTGTGTCATCTTCACAAGTAGGTAATTTTTATTTAAAAAATAAAAATAAAACTATGGTAGTCTGTCACCCCAATATAACATGCTTTAAGTTCAATGAAACGTGCTCTGACTGTAAACCTAAAAACATCCTCTGTATTTATCACTCAAACCAAAAATATCACAAACAACTGTCGTACAAGTGTTCACGTATTTTCAGTAGATTATCTTAGCACGTAGCTAGTGTATCATAAAGGATATTGGAATTAAATTTTCTCTTTTAGGAAAACTTCTAAAGCAAGATAGATGTAGGATAATTTGTATGTCATCCGGCTTGATTTATACGCGCAACAGTCGATTGTGCAACCGTCAAAATGCACACATCCTGTACTCGAATGAACACAACGAACCTATAAATATTTAGAGCACAAAAGTATCGATAGTGAATGTCCTATTGTTGGAAATATTATTCATTAGTCAATAAAATATAGTGTACCTACGATTATTGGTGAGAAAAAAATTAAGTTTTTTTTTAGTAAAACAACCTAAAACCTATTGTAGGATGAAAGCTATAAAATCAGATGAAGTACCTAAACATTTTCACCAACCAACAGATCCGAAACTTGTTCAAACATCTTAACCATCACCATCTAACGCCTTACAGCCGCGGGTGAGCCTTATCTTGGTCGAGTATGATTCTCAAGTTCAAGTTCCAAGTTCCTTCATGACACACATAATAGATATCTGAGGTCATCGGAAAACCTAAGACTAGAGATGCCGATGCATTCCACCAGTATTTATGACAAGTCTTTCACAGTTCAAGCAGTACGGTTATGGAATGCCTTGCCCGTGTCGATAAGGCGTGCTCAATCTTTGTCCACTTTTAAAATTCTGGTTAACAAACACTTCCTCTCTCCTTAAACATTGTCATTACATTTAGTTTTCTTGCTCTTGTTTCATGTTTATTATTGTATATATTATATGTAGATAAGTATATGTTTTATGTATGTATGTATTTGTTGTATATGTAAATGGTAACCTCGACTTTTCCGACTACCCGGTTTACTATCGAGTAAACTTTCGGGTGCTCTGGTTTCCATTCTTACGAATGTCCTCCTGCCCATCGAAAGCGTCCTATTTTAGTGGTCATAATAACATTATATTGATGACGATGATTAACGACGTCAAAACGACACCAAAAATAAAAGTTAGTTATAAAATCTGCAGACTGAGTTATTTCGTATGAGTGACCTATAAACTACATATTTCAAGTTACATCTGTATGGATTTGCTCTGACCCCACCTTCATTAAAGTGGGACGCTGTTGATTTTCTTATTTTTCATTTATTCGGCTCAACAGCCTAATTATTTTTTGTTAAACTTTTTTAGTGATAACAGCATTATAAAGATCTACAATAAACATTGTGTTGTTCTAGTTGCCCAACAAACCAATCTTACGTAAGCTTTAATCAAACCGTTTTTTATTAATTTTAAATTATTAACACTTCCGTCCCTGTACATATTATAATTATGAAGTTGGCGTGTTTATCAAAAATAATCTTAACCAATTTGAAACCGTATCTACTAAACACATGCATTTAAGTCATTATCATGATGATGATGATGATGATGATGATGACGATGACAACGGCCTAGCCTTATCCCAGCCATTTTGGTGTCGGCTTCCCCTCTAACCCAATGCAGCTGAATACCTGTCTAACCTCCACGACCTACTAACTAGGTAACGCGATACCCCTTGGCCAGACTGATTGTCAGACTTTTGGGCTTCTGACGACCCGTGACAGGATCTACAAATGACAGCCGGAACCTAATAAATAGATGGTCACCCATCCACGAATGCGGTAGTTATTATTTAGCCACGAGCTTGTTTGTATGACCATAATAAATTCCTTATTACAAAAATCCTTTTCGGACTACTTAATAGGAAAATAGTTATTAGAATAAGGAGCACAATCCACTTTTCGAATACGCTCGCATTTGACCTACCACTATCTCACAAGAAGTCCTGTGATCACCCTACTTGATATTATTATGACTGGATAAAATTGCTTTTTTTTCAGTTCAAACTGCCTATGCTTTCTCTGATCTTTGAGTTTTATCGCAAAATAAGCACCTGCCACATAAAAATCAAAATTCTGAACGTCCTGGACTCATCTTAAAAATCATACAGGTGATTATGATCAAGATACGAAGGTAGGAAACTGGCAGGCAAACGACGCGGGCGCACGAGACTCGAGTACCTATATTTAGATCGCTCTACATCCGAACGGAGTTTCGCAACACCGCCGCAAGCGCCGACATCGGCCTTGCATAGATCAACCGACACCTGGTGTGAAAAAAAAGATTTTATTTTCTTGCAATATACCTTCCTATTTTTAATTAGGTAAGACATCTATTTATCAGGAAATAAAGGAATATAGACCTGCCTTTTCTGTATTACCCATATGCATATTTCATAGGCAACATAGAAAAGCAGGCCAGGGGAGCGTGACGAACTGCGCAAATACTCCAACGCCCCGGCCAATGAAATTTGAAAAAAAAAAACCGTGTGGTATTAGTCAGTAAGAGTCTGACAGACCTTTCCGGCAGCCACAGGGTGGAGGACTGAGTACAGAGACTGCTCCATTGGCAATTATTTTTGTACGTGTTGCGCGCCCTGAGTTTTCCGGTGGTTCAGATAATCTGATGGTATTGTGATATCGTGTCGAAGGGAAGAACAAAAACATTGAAAGCTCAACAATATTATTTATTCAAACATGTTTTATTTTTAATTTAGCAGTATGCAACAGGTATCTCATGAACATATTGTTATTATTACGTTTTCATGGACTACGACGCGGAGCTAGCCTGTTTTATCTTAATCCTCGGCAAAAGGGCCTTCTCAATTCCGTCCACTTCTCCGATATTCTAATTCTACTTTCCAATTCTGTATGAAGACGTCTCATATTGCACTATAATGTCCGTGGACAGCCGTTTCCTAATCACTGCACCAATACCACAAACCTCTATTTAGTCGGTATCGGACTGTGCATGGCCTGCCCACTGCCCACTCCCATTTAAACTTTACCTTCGCTTTTGCAACATCGACAGGTTACATTTTGAGCAAAGTATTGTTTTTTTAACCCTACCTGATGGCCAAAAGGCCCCATTCTTATTTTTATTTACCCGGTCAATAGCAACCTGAGGGCAATCATTTAAGTACAATTCTGACTCGTCTCGCCAACTTCTTCTAGGCCCACCGCGTCTTCGGTTTCTGTTATTCAGGATCCACCTTTTTTATTTTGGATGGGAAGTCATCAAATGACTTCTATCGCTCAGGGCGGAGCGGGAGGGCGTCTCAGACTTTTAATGACTACAACCCACCCGTGCTCCTTCAGTTACCTGAGCGCCAGGCCCACGGTAACTCTTTCAAACAATACGCGTTTCGGGATCCAACCTGTGGGTGCTTTCGCTTGAAGTTCACCTAGCAGATGGGGCCTGCCCAGATTGATTTTATTTTGGTGGCTCTGTTGCTTATGGTTAAAAAATACTTTTATGCCTACTTCCTGTTTAGCACTTCTCTTGAACGTAATCTTTGTCTTCGTTTAGTATCTGGCAATAACCAGGAGAATATTTTGTGACGGCTTTGTTATTTGTTTATTACTTTACTGAGATATTTCTATTGAAGGCCGTTCTTATGGAACACGAGTATTTTCGGCGCCTACATTTCCATAGTTTTGTATCCCGACCGACTCGGTACTCGGTGTTTGGAAGCTTTTGGACTAGCATCGAACTTTTTTGCTTATGTCGCGATATGAGAAATTCATGGATACCCTCGAGCGCATTATGTAGGCATGAGGCATCTTTCTCTAGTCAGCGGGTTGTGAAAGTTTCAGCTAACATTTTTCCTGAATCTCAATCAAGTACAGGCTGAAATACGGCCCGGTAAACTACTTGACTAGATCTTGGAAAAGCATTTTTATTCCACTGCAAGAGACCTGAGCTGAGCTGAGAGATAGGATAGATAGTAGTAGTGCGACCGGCTGGTGTCTGCAACCCCACGTCCAAAGGCGCAGTTTGTGTTCGGGTGGGGAAAATCGATCATTCGATCCACCCCAGCACCTCAAGGAAGGCCAGCAACGTCTTGGTGTTACTAACAATCTCACGGAGGGCACCTGGGTGTTGGATGCTGTGAGATTTCAATTCAGGAGAACTGCAGCCCGAAGAAGTCTTGTGCTGCCATGTACTGCCACACTGAAGAGTTGGGGGGATTACGTTGCACGTCGCGGTCGCAACCCCCGGGGAAGCAAGGTCGCCTGTTCCGCCGGGGATCGCGACTTGCAACGTGGGTTCGTACTTGAGTCACTTATGTCCCTAGGATGCCACTCTCCTAATGTGGCAAGGACAGTCAAAATGTTGTTTTCCTGGCCATATTATGATTTTCAACCATTCTACCTACATACACGGCTCATAAATCTTTGTTAAAATTTCCCCGAACCAAAATCATAGGTAGTCGGGGTTTTGGAGCAAAATAATAATATTGTTCCATAAACTAAACGAAGACCATATTTAATCGTATTCATTCCTATTCGTAAGATTGATATTCTGAGAAATTGTAATCAATGGAGACTATACTCGAATACCGGACATTATTTTTCACGTAACGCTGTTCCGTTACGTTGTTTTCAATTGCCAGAATCAACATTAAAGTAAAAATCATGCTCTTATACGTTAGTTCGGCTAATTTGAGTACCGTTTACACATGGAGTAAGGCGATCCATCAATTTGATACCTGTTTGCTTAAAATGGCGGCCAACATGATGGACAGTGATTACCGCATGCAGGCTTGTGCGACGTTAACCTCGATTATTGATACACGATGGGGGCAGGAGGAAATCGAGAAATTCCGTAGAAGTCTGACATAACCCTCTGTTTACCCCAGTCCAAAAAGAACCTGTAAGAAAAAAGTACTTACATATTAACCCTTTCATTAGTAACACTCTACTTCTACGCAAATAGTTCCTACTAAATTACAACAATTTGCGCCCAATAATCTGTCAACCAAGAGCATTTCACTAGTTATTTTGAAACCCATATTGTGACGACTGTGACTGATTTCATGAACATCAGCAGTAATTCGCCCACGAAAAACACAGTTGCATTTGATTGACAGAGGGATACCTGCACTATGTACTGCAATTACTGTCACCTCGGACATCAAACCCCTGCACAGGTGTACGTTGAGTGCCAAACATTTGGTTTAATGATTGACGACCGTACAACGCGCGTGGATATATTAATAGTACGATTAATGAAGACTTCACACAGGTGTTAATGTAACAATCATGTTATCGGTAACTGTCATCTGTCAAGACACTCTATAATTATTACAGGGCCATATAAAAACGACCCGAGGGCCCGAAAACTCGAGGGGCATAGGAAAACGCTCATCGCCTTTTTCGCTTTGAGCTTTGAAGACCACGTCGAGAAAAAAAACTAAATTAACTTTATTTACACAAGGATGAAGTTGATATTTTTTACGTGGAAATTACTTTTTTTGACGCGGATGAGTGGACCAACAGGAAAGCTTCGCAAAAAATGAAGAGAAAACAATGTGAAAGGGTCAGAAGTGTGGTAACAACATGAGTATCTTGGTAAGAATCAACAACCTTTTAGAAAAATAAGCCATCTAAAGTACAATAGGACATGTAAATAATAAGAATAACTTAAGCATGACAATAACCTTTGATATTAGCTCAACATTGTGTTGGTATGACGAAAAAACCGCCAGGAAAGTTCCCGTAGAATTCTCTCTAAAGAAACATTATGCTTAAAGTATACTGGTTGTCATGGATTTCTTTTTTTATTATTTCCTTTGAGTACACCACTCAATGATCAAAAAGTTTTAATCAGAGCTAAAGAACCCAGTCATTCCTAACACTTGTTATTCGATTATTTATCTGTCAATTAATGTAATTCTGGGCATAAAATGACCGTCGTTCGTTGTAAATTCTTACAATGTTATGATAATTATTCTAATTCAGTAGCTGGTTTGACTTCAATTTTTTTACGGATGTGAAACAGTTTAAAAATCTTTAATTATTTTTTCATAAACTCCACACAGTCCGGCCGTCGAGAGAATGCGTTCCTGATACTTATCATGTGACAATTCTAGTAACTAATAAAGATCAAATACGCAAAACATGTATTCGTTTGTATAAAACTGACGGGTGTCAACAGTGCACTCTTTCGTCGGCCGGACTGTAATTCATACTAAGTACTTACCTATGCATTTTAAGTATTTAAATTATTAGTAGACATTATGATTACCACATAGTTATTATTAAACATCATGTATAGTTGTTTTATTGATAAACGCTACGAGTATGTTGAGTTAGAAGGGGGCATCCCCTCCATGACTTCAATGGCGGTGATGTCTGGCCATTGCAGAGAACAGTTGTTCTGTGACTCGGTAACCTTAAAGTTCTGCCTGTGACAATATTCATCATCTTAGCTTATCGCAGTCCACGGCTGGACATTAGCGTCTCCAGGCTGCGCCACAACACCACAGGGTGTTGGCTCGGCCTTCCGCACCCAGTCGATTACAGCCACCTTTTTAAGGTCGTCGGTCCATTTAGCTGGGGGCGTCCCACACTACGCTTGCCGATACGCGGCCTCCACTCCAGTACTCGTCACTAGAGAGACATGGCCAGCCCACTGCCACTTCAGCTTGTTACTATGCTAGCTATGACGGTAACTCCGGTTCTTTCCGGATAATTTGATTGCATTCATCTGTGACAATATATTACGTGTATTGAAATAAATTTTAGTTATTGGTGTAAAGAAATAGCAGTTTTATTTAAAAATATTCCCGATATTTGATAAATTAATGATAATGACGTGTATTTTGTGTGTTGATTATTCTCTTAATACACTTTTACTGCAAAATCTTTTTACAGCTAAACGACTACCACTGAGAACAAGAAATAAATCCCATATCTTTTACAGGGAACACGTCGGTTATGCCTTAACATAAACTGGATTTTGCTGTAAAAGAAATGGGAAATATATTTAATTGTCAATTAAATACCACCATCACAATCACCATTAGGCGATCGCATTTATGGATCTTCTATAAAACTTTTCGATATTCCATAGATAATCGCTTTTTTTTTTGTAAATGATCCTCTTTTAACTTACTGGCCTTTTTTAAAGTTGAAACACATTTAAGGCTGGGTTAGAACCATGTCCAACTACGCGTGACCCGTGCTCACCATGACAAGCAACTGGCTAGTTCAAGTTGCTCGAAGTTAATAGGCTAGGGCACATCGTGAAAAGGACGTCCGTCTATATTAGCGAATCGATTCGTATCTTTAGTCAATCAAGATGGGTTTTTTATCGGACAGATTAAAAACATACCAAAAGATATCCCTCTGTCCCTTCTTTAAAATTAACAAGTAGAATATGTCTACAAAAGAAATGAATTACTGTTACTACATAGTATATAACAAAGTCGCTTTTGTTATAACTTTTTGAGACCGGTTAATTCTGCAAAACTACAAAAAAGATTCTGATGCAGTTTTCACCATTTTTCAATCATTATAAAAAATCCCTTAATAAAATAATATATCATCTTTCTATGATTATATATATTCTGTGCTAAAAATGCTTACCTGTTTCGTGTTTTCCGATGCGTTTTGAGTGCTTCCCGATTATTTTTCATTTTCAACGACCAATGTTTTGTTTTTTACGGATCCTGACCCTGCCTACCTTGTACGACCCTTGCTTTCACACTGGACACCGAAATCCACTTACACGTTTGACTTGGAATTGTTATTTTGGATTTTACCAACATCTTGTGGATTGGATATTGTTGAAACTATATAATATATGGCAACCAATCAAACCTACATCACCATCACAAAACTATATCACCTAAAAAACCAGAATATCCCTGTAGCAGTGCAAGAGACTGCTTGTCAGAAACTGGGGCATTAGTCACAATGTACTTTTACTGGCTATACACCACAGTCATCCTACCAATCATCACATAAGGCTGACTAGTCTGGTAGCCCAAGACAGACCTGAGCACAGCCCAAAAACCTCAAAAAACTGCAACGCTTTGCTTGTGTAGTAATTATTTGCAGTATGAGAACTACACCTACTGCAACCCTACAGGCAATGCTAGGACTGCCACCTTTACACCTTATCATGCGGGAGGAGGTAGCCGTGGCCATCTTAGGCTCAACATATCCGGCACTGTGAGCAATGACTGTAAAGTCAAGCACATACGCATAAAGGAAGTTGCGATCAAACGACAGCCATCGACAAAGCCCTGAAACTACACTACTTTCAATAGCACTACAACATAATACCCACAGAATAGTGTGACTGCTCAGGTCCGAAAGAGCTAAGGATGTACCCTGATGGATCAAAGACAGACTCCGGAAACGGAGTCAGAGTTTTCTCACACGACCTTAAGGCGGAACCTTCAGGTTAGCCCGTGAAATTCAAATTTTGTTACGTTTTTTGCAATTTGCAGGTCACTGTCAGGTTGCATTTTGATTAAAATATGATTCGCGACGGTAACAAATATGACTTTACAGAATTATAATCATTAGAATCAGCAATACATCTCTATAAGTTCATAATAGCCTATTGAACGACTATTTCATGAAATCATGACATTTGAGGGCAATTCTAACTTAAGGAGTTGTATTGCTGTTGTATTGCAAAAAACGTAAAAAAAAAAAAAACGCGGGTTATCTTGGCGCATCTCCCTTAACATCAAAATATCTAGCCCGCTGGGAATGTGTAATATCGTCTACCAGGCGGAGTGTGTGGGCATTATCCAAGCGGTCTACACAATAGAAGTTAGGAGTTAAAGACACCCACATGCGTGTTTACTCTCCGACAGCGTCTCAGTTTTTTAATCCTTAGGGATTGCTGACGTGTGTGAAAAGTGTTTGTACAAACCTATTTACAGAAATAAAATCATTTATCATTTATCATTAAATATATTACCTTGAGACTTATGCTAGAATGTCACAATAAATGTGTTGCGGTTAATTACCACAACACGTACGGTAATTAATAAAAGGGCACAGCTGATCACTAGGTAACGACGCAGAGGATCCAGCACGTCAGTCTGTGGACCCAAACCTGGCGTGCCCATTCCTTTCAACCAGCTACGCAGATGGCCACAGAGTTTACCCACACACAAGCGGAACCTATACCATCCTTGGACAGCAGGACGACCAGGCGCTTATTACACCCAGGGATGTCCTGCGCCTGGTGGCGGGGATCATCACAGAGCACTGCTTGCTAAACAAACATTTCCACACAAAAGGCATAACGGACAGTTCCATGTGCAGAGCATGCATGGAGGCTGAGGAAACTGTCGCGCATGTGCTCTTTGAATGTATTTAAACAAGCGTCACCCAAGTTAGAACAGAAACCCTTTGGTTCACCCAGATCTTTTGCAGATGTTCTGAACAGACTAGGAGACCTAATCTGCTTCTGGAGGGACGTGGGCTGATAGGAATGACCAACGACGGCCGCCATGGCCCACATACCATGATCCAATTGAAGGACTAAGTGCGGAGACCAATAACATAGAACATAAACCTCGATGTTAGTATGTACTCCATCAATATACAGTCACATCGTCTGGGATCAATGATGACTGTTCCTCATGACGTTGGCGTTGCAAATGCATGCCAAGAAACTCACTGATGAATCATTAGAAATAAATATAAACTAAAACATTATAATAATGCGGCTCGCCATTTTATGGACGTTATTTATAGAACACGCATGTATTGTTTTACATTGTAAGTCCGACGAGAGATATAATCTATTAGTAGTAAGCCTAGCTATATGAAGTACCACTAACTGAGCCCGATGTTACCTAACTTTATAAAAAAAAACGTAAATCTGATTGATTTCACTTAACAAAATGGAAACCAAATATTCATGAATATGTTTACACGACTATTATTAATTATATTAAATTAATACGTTATTGTTTCTGGTTTAGTAAAAGTATAATAAAATTAAAATAAATACTGCAGTGTCTTTTTTGGTCTTTGATCTTGATCTTTTTTTGTTTGGTTTTCAGCCTATTTTCGGTCAATCTCTAAATTCCAAACGATTACTTAAGTAAATGTATTATTAATCCAAACTATTATAATACTCTTCTCGAAACTTCCATTATTTTGTCATTGGACAATAAAAAAATTCGACGCAATGTAGGTACGGGGACTGTATCGGATGAGTAGTTCCTAAAGGTTAACTAGATGGCGTTGTGCTGGACCCCCAGGTTCTACTATCAAAGCACGAAATCCGTATTCGGCCGAAGTTACAGGCGTTGCCTACTCCGTATCACCCGTGGTATCACCTAAGAACATAAGATTACTTCGGGGCCCGAACTAAAAATGGATGACAACACGATTTGACAGTTGTCCTTACTCCCGATGTGTTTTAGCTAGGATTTTTTCCGATGTATCGAACTACTTTCGTACGGGCCTGTATCTTCATTGACGGACTTTGAGAGTAGGCCCCCTGCTGAATCGCGCTAGGTTTCGTAAAGCGACGTTGTATAATACTGTCACAGGCTAGCTCTTAGGTATATATGTTTACTGAGATGATACATAGACAATAATCAACTGGCTTAAATCAAGTGCCATAATGCTTCTAAGGTACAATAGGTAAACTACATGGTAGGACTTTACTTTATCAGCCGTCGATCTAAGGGGTGGGAGTGGGGGAGGGTTGTTGAACCCCCCTTTGAAGGAAAAGTTGCAGACCCCCCCTCCCCCTTTTTGAGATATGTATTTTTAATACTCTATCCTAACTTTCGAATTTTCTTGTATTGTCATTGATTTAAACGTCGGAAGAGGTGGGAGGTGACGATTAAAATGAAGGGGAAATAGCAGCCCCACTACCCCCCCATGCATTCGTTAAAGGATTATCAAGATTTAAAAAGGAAGGACTTTTATGTAAGGGTATCTAGTATACTTATATGTATATTTGAGAGGGGGAGTGGGGGTCCTCCTCCTTCGCAAAGGCGAAGTTTAGGAAATGCAGTTTTTTTTTAAATCATCTACTTGATTTATGGAGGAGGGAGTGGGAATGAAGTCGGGAGGAAAGCCCTCCCGAGGCGTAGTCGACGGAGCCCTGCTTCGCCGAGTAGGTTACGGAATCCTAAATCGGTAAAACAAATGACTGCTAAATTGGAAACACAATTTAATAACTGTGCGACCATAAATAAATTGTGATGACACCTTTCTCATATGAAACCGCCCATCAATTGCATACTAAGATAGTTTGGGGGTATATAAGTATTATTAAGTATGAAAATACAGGTTTTTTTTTATATTTTTTTATTGATAGATAACTCAATAACGTCTAACAGATTATACTCGTAAAGAGGTTCCTATTTGGTTTACAGGTGCGTATTTCTTCTAATCAACAATTTAGTACTTAATTACTTTATTATTTATTAGTCTGTGAGCCAAAAATTCTGCGAACACCCGTAGACTAGATGACGAAATATCGAAATGTCTTTGGACTCGTCGCAATGTCTAATTGCTGCTCGCAAAAGGTGACATAAATATCTAACGGTCGAAAGTTTTATGAGCACATCACTGTATTGTATCACATAGCTACATCGGGCTCCGTCGACATTAACAAAAAGCAAAACAAATGAAGACAAACTCCTACGCAGTTTACAAAACATTTTGTTTTCTTTTTACTGGAGTTTTCTGGGCATGTCATGGCGCGGGTGTAGTATGCGACGCGGTGGGTCGCGGACCGAAATTTTATGCGGACGAAGTCGCGGGCAGAAGCTAGTACTAATATAAAAAAGTTGAAGAGTTTGTTAGTTTGAATGCGCTAATCTATCTTAAGGCGGTACCCCGACCAAAACCTTGTCATAGTGCGTTATTCAGAGGCTATTAACTCATTCACTATGGGTAATAAACTACATCTAAAAGCACATTATTAATGTTCAATATCCTATCATCACATTGCACGTGCTTATTTGTTTTTATGTGTTATAAATACATCTACAATCTAAAAAAAAAAAAAAAAAAAAAAGTGACTAAAATTATTGATTGCATGCATCTTTTGCTAAAGGTGACGTTCTATTCATTTGAGGATTACACTAATGGATAGATAATTTCAAAATCTAAATAATGCACGTTTTATTTTATTTTAAAACTTTACTTGTCTTTTTTTATTCAAATAATTTCATTATTTTTGTGAATTTTATGATAAATGAGCATGCGGAGGGAGCGAGACAGAGCGAGACTCCTCGACGGGACAGAGAAGGACCGAACGCTCAAGGTCGTTTGGTCAGGGAAGCGCCTTAAGAGGCTTACAAGAGCTAAAGCGCGGTCACTGTCGGATTGCATAGAAAAGAAAGAGACGCGCGATGACACAACGCTGGTAATTTATTGCAAAATATGAAGCAATTATGGATTTACAAAAAATCTATTCATTGGACTTAAAAATTAAAACACTATTACGTTAGTATATTACTTGTAGAATAATCTAACAAAAAATCTGAATGTTTGCATGTATATTAGTATGGTTTTTAATCGTTAAAATATTTTTTTAGAGGTATCTTCGTGATTTTTTTCTATCATATCAAGTTAATTGTATTATGTTTTCAACACACTATCTAACTAGGATGTATCCAGAAGAATATCATATATTTTTCTGATATTGGTTACTGCAGTGGATCATATATTTTTAGGCATTATAAATTTGCGTTTAGGTCATGTAGTCCCCTTAAAGTAGTATTTAAAAAAAAAAAATGATAGCCCAATTATTCAGGAAGGTATTTAACATCACGATACGACCCTAAGGAGCCGAGTAAAAAGTAAAAAGTCAGAAAGAACACTAAGCGAAGACGAAGTAATCGCACGGACGGGCGACGCGACGCGACGCGGTGGGACGCGGGCCCAGGGAGTTTTATAAAAATGTGGCTGTTATTTTCTGCCTGACTTCCTCGCAAACAAAGTCTCTGGCAGAAGCCAGTAGTTAATATAAGTCTAAAAACGCCAACTCGTCTTGAGCAAGCGTGCTGAGCAATGCTCGTGCCTTCTATGTAGGAGAAGATGCCTTTGCCCTGCAGTGGCAATAATAGGCTGCTATTATTTATTTATTTTTATGCCTCTCTTCAACGTAATCATTATAATAAATAAATATAATCTCGTGAAGTGGGGTGTTATCGATTCATCCAACACCCAGTGTGAGTGCGACGCGCCAGATCAGACTTTGTCCCATCTGCTGGAGTGTCCCAAATGTCTGTTCACCTGCACCCTTGACGATATTATTAAAGCCTCTGACGCCGCAACCAACTTGGCCCCTTGGCTTATTGGGCCCAAATAATATAATATAGATTTACTGTAGCTACGAAAAGGAGAAAAAGAAGATATTTAAATATGCCGAAAGACGAAATCCAAAATTGTCGGATCGTTTCACCAATAAATTTATTTTTCACACTTGTGATTTATTTTGAGTTCAAACTTTTCACTTCGAGTGAAAGACGCCGAATGAAAGACATAAATGAACGAAAAGTGCAGTGCTGAAAATCAGCTTAGTACGTTAAAGATTGTCATAGAAACATGATATTTGTTTTAAAAAAAGTGCTTACTTATAAGGTTAATAAATAAAATCGTTTAATTTTAATAACATCCTGTCTATGCGTTTCTTGATTAAAGAAAACAATTTTCTCCTTTTTTGTTCAAGTTAGTCGCCCGGATGAAGAAATTTGCTTTTCATAGCAAACATGGCCTGTAGAAGAGCTTCATATACATTAGTCAATGGCTCTATTTCAGCGGCCTGAAACCACAAGTTTACCTATATCGAAGTTAAAAAAAAAAAAGTTCAAATATAATGATTTCTCATTATCTTTGAACTAATGAATTTTTCGAAAACGGAAGCGATCCAAACTGTAGCATCATGCCATCTAAATCAAATTTTAATAATATTGTATTGTCATCGAAAATTATGAATGGAATGAGTTAACGAATACGAGTACTTAATAGGATTGCCGAAAAGGATGTGATCCACCTTCAAAAGATGAAACTAAACTTATGAGCTTGAAACAAGAATTCATACATCGTATTAGGTAATATACTGACTCATTGGTCTAGCAGTCGCAAGCGCTACTGCTAAGTATGACGTCCTGGGTACGATTCCCAGGTCGGGCAAAGTTATTGGGTTTTACCATCCAAGAATTTCTTAGTAGCAGCCCGGAGTCTGGATTTGCGTCCGATTGATGGCAATAGTCTCGCCCCTATTACATAGGACATAAACATAACAGGCGAAATGTGGGTATAATAAGGTTACCCACACCCCTGCCTAAGCCTTCGGGGAAATACAGGAAATACGGGCGTGATGTTATGTTATGTATTGTGCGTGTGTTTTCTTAGGTACAGTGTTTTCTTAGGTACTCCTAATGTTAAAGAGGTGACATCTATAGGCGACTTCGTTAACTACGTTCCCATGAGAGCACACTGCGCGTTAATATTGTAATCAACGAACTCATTCAATATTGGTTTCCTCATGGGCCCGCCAGATGGTGCGAGATGGCTGTATTAAACTGTTGCTCCATAAACTTAGGATTTTTGTACAAGAATTCGTTGTAACGGGCTCAATAATGGGTCCGTTCCTCTTTTTAGTATAGATAAATGATTTACCTCATTTACTGAAAATCTGACCACAAATGGTGTTGTTATTTGCTGATGACACATCACTGATTTTTAATAATAAAAAAATTGGTACTGTAAATTATTTGGTTCTAAATGAGAAGAAAACTAAATGCATAAAGGTTCGTACACAAAGGCGCCGCCCGTCGCGCTGCACGCGGTGCCTTTGTGTACGCTGTCGCGTCGCGCCGGTGTGCACGAGCCTTAAGATTCGCGTTACTGAATATTATAAGTTGTAACTGTCACGTTGCGTTGTATTGAATTAGGAGATACTAGAATTCGTTGAAAAGATCGGTTTTCCTGGGGATCAAGCTTGACTTAAACCTACAGTGGGCTCCTCACATATCATCACTTGCAGGGTGGCTAAGTTCAACCAGTTACGCTGTTTGGAAAATCCGTCAATTAACCGACGTGGATACCGCGAGAGACTAGTCTATTTTAGTTACTTTCATAGCATCAAGTCTTAGGTATACTGCTGTGGGGACGGGGTGCAGATATTGATTCTATCTTAATTCTGCAAAAGAGGGCTGTCAGAGCCATCTACAACCTCCGCAGACGCGAATCTATAAAGGAACTGTTTACAAAAAATAACATTAAGTATGCCGTTATCTTGTCAATATATGTATATGAAAACAATAAGTATGTTCGAAAAATCTATATATTTTTAGTAAGATAAGTGACAGGCATAATTTCAACACTAGAAATAGGAACAAATTAGATCAACCACGTTTCAGGTTGTCTAAAGTACATACTTATTTTATGGAGTACCTATTGTGTAAAATGTTATAATAAAATACCACTCGATATTCTTCAACTAAATGCACACTATATAGACAAGCATATTATATGTTGGATGATTATATTGTAGATAAAATGCATGACTTAATGCTGGTCCTGCTCCAAACCCACTTGGACTCACTAGTTAAAATTTTAATGTTTGGAAGAGATGCTTCCCTTTTTATTGTTTTTTAGGTTTATATGTGTATATATTATGAATCATGACAAGCGTAGTCGGCGGAGCCCCACTTAGCGGGGCTCCTACTTCTAGTTAGTATAAAAAAATAACCACGATAGGGATGGCGGTGTCTTTCAGACCCCGCCATCCCCTTCTAACCTAACCTGTCGGAGTCGGGGTGCCCTAAGTCCCGAGCTCACTTAGAACATTAGTCGCTGAGTTATCAATTCAGAAGTAAATATATTTATCGGTAGCTCTGAGTAATATTAATTTACGTTCGTAAATTGACGCTGGTTTTTTGATATTCTGTTGGAATAGTAAAGATAATGAATTATTATAATTGAAGCTGTTCTATTAACTCGCTGCCTACTTATAAAAAAAGACGTTAGTTTGCAGGTGTTATAGAAAACTCTTGTTGCTGCACTTATTGTTGCGGCTGACCGGAGTACGTCCAGTACTTAACGGCTGGCCTGGGACAATCTCCCAATGTTTTTGACGTATGTTCCCTACTACACTGAGACGAGTGACTCCGCTGGCGACACACTTCACCACGCACCCCTGAATGCGTAAGTGGGTAGGCACAACACGCTGGGACCTCGCAGAGACAGCGGCGAGGAGGCGGCGAAATAAAACTGCGGGATTTCTTCCTATTCCTTGCTTGCAGATTTCGGCTTCTGCTCGTAGTTGTTGCCTCTTCGACGGCTGAGCTGTGACTGATTTTTGCTCTCTTGGTAGTCGCGACGCCCCCGCTAGGGAGCGTGGCGAGCGGTACCGGGGCTTTCCCCCCCCGGCCGTGGAAGCACCACGGTGGCCCGTAAAGACAGACCCCTCATTATATTGGCCGCATTGGCTTGTGGATGATTGGGCGTACGTCAATTACGCACGCCCATGTGAGTGGTTGCTATGCGTGTATCTGTAGGCGCGCCGCGACGCTAATACATAGCGCCGCTTTCTTCACGACACCTCGGCGGTCTGTCCCCGCCAGGTGAGACCACTAGTTAGCTAGTTAGCTAGGGGAGGCCCAGTGAAGACGACCAGCGACGAAGGTGCTGACTCGACGCTCCTACAGAGTAAGGTGTATGGCCCCCGTCCACCCCGCTTCCAGAGCTAGCCAGTCACGGTCCGGACTGCGAGGCCGTTATGAGTGTGTGTGAGCGGTATTGTATTGTGTAACACCGCTCAGTGTCAACGCGAATCGCCGCCCGCACGGCGTATCCGCGTGTAAGTATAGGCGCCTGTGTAGAGGTGAGTTTCTGAGTTGCGCTGACGTAACGTGCCTATATTAACCTAGGACACGTTACGCAACGGATGCATGTTATTATTATGTGGAGTACTGTTGTTTTGAGTAAGCCGCATGTAACCTGTGTGCAGCTTACTCGGGCGTCCAGTCCGGTGCGATGGGGTCAGTCGTCCGCTAACAGGTCGCGGGGCAGGGGTCTCGCGTCCGGGGCATGCCGGGGCAGCGTACGTCAAGATTGGGCGCACGTACAACTTGTACACGCCCAACTTGACGCGCGCCGGGGGGCGGGACGAGAGCACTGGTCTAAGGAGGTTGCGGGCGACCCTACCCTGTGCGACAACATTGCGGACGTGTGTCCCCATCGTGAGCCGACGGTCAATGGTGACTTCGTTTATAGTTACTATACTCTATGGGTGACCCCCAGGTACTTGGCCCGGGGTGACCACTCGACGTCGACTCCTTGCAGTTTCAAGGGTGGTGGAGGGGCGCGGAACCGGTGACGATCGCCTGCGTCTTAACCACGTTCACCGACAGCCGCCACTTCGACAGCCACTCGGGAAGTAAGTCGAGGGCGCGCTGCATCTTGACAGCCGCGTACTTCGCATTGAGCGAGGAAGTGATGAACGCAGCGTCGTCTGCGTACAGCGTGAGTGTCACATCCTCTGTGGTGGGGATGTCGTCGGTGTAACGTGAGTAACACGCCGGCGACACGCAACTACCCTGCGGCACACCCGCTAGCACCGGGCGCGCGCTAGATAGCGCTCTGTCGACCACCACCCTGAAGGTCCTGTGGAGCAGAAAAGTAGAGACCACCTTTACGACGCGACGGGGCACGTCTGACGTGGCCAGTTTGTAGATCAGGCCGTCATGCCATACACGGTCGAAGGCCTTCTCCATATCGAGGAATACTGCAACCGAATATTACTTTTTGTTCATAGCTGCTGACAGGTGGTGCAGTACCCTCGACAGCTGGAGCGTCGTGCTATTTTCCGCCCGAAACCCAAACTGTTCGCGGTGAAATGTGTGGTTGGAGATGTCGCAGCAGGAGTGCTTCGAACACCTTGGAGACTGTCGGCAGCAGCGTGATGGGCCGATGGCTTCAGTTTATTTTTCCCCGCCTTGGCAGCATCATGATGCGCCCTTCCTTCCACGCGTCGGGAAACGCCCCCGTGCTAGTATCCCCGTATACAGGCGCGCCAACGCCGCTACCGTTTGGTACGGCAGGTGGTGCAGCACTGTGTTGGTGATACCGTCGGCACCGGAGGCCTTTCTGGGCTTCATCCTTAGGATTACGCGTCTAACTGCGCCAGGCGAGAAGAAGATAGGGTCTTCTTCGGGAGCTATCGGTGTCGCCAAGTAGTCTCCTAAGTGTTGCTCGACTGCTGCGACATGTTCGGTGTTATTAGTCGGGTTCGGTTGGAACTGACGCTCCAGGTGCTCGGCGAAGACCTCCGCCCGGTCCTCTGCTACATATTTGAGCGCTCCGTCGCTATTAAGAAGCGGTCGCACCGGGGCGGGGCTGGGGTATTCGTTAGTTGGCGGCAAAGTTTGTGTACAGACGTACAGCTGTCCGTCGCTGCGTCTATACGTTCCTCCCAGCCCGCGGCAGTATGAGCCCGTAACTCGGCCTTCACCTTCTCCGCGAGATGGTAGAGCTGCGTCTTCAGTGTGGGACATCTCAGTTGTTGCCACTGCTTGCGTAGGCGCCTCTTGACGGCGATCATCGCATTGCTATGCACCGGCAGGGGCAGCAATGGCACTCTCCCCTGCGGCTGCGTGCTAGTCGCCGCTTGTAAGGCGCTTTGTATGCAAGCAGTGATGTCCCCGGCCGTCTGGTCTACGTCCGCGGAGGTAATTATAGGCCGAGTGGGCATGGTGGTCGCTAACTTTTCTGCGAACTGTGTCCAGTCCGGTGATTGACGTGGCGCTGTAAGCATCGTTCGGGTCGGCATATCCGATATGGCGACGAGTACAGGTTGATGGTCCGACTGTAACTCGTCGTCAATCACTTGTTGTGTGATCTGGCCGTGCAGCCCTCGGTGGACTACGATGTCCAGCACGTCCGGCATGCACTGTGTGGAGTCGGGATAGTGGGTCGGCGTTTCTGGGCCGGACACCGTATAGCCGAAGGCCTCCGTGTCCACGAAGAGCCGTCTCCTCTCTGGATTAGTGTTCATGGAGTTCCGCTGGTTGCTTACAATTGAAGTCCCCGGCGAGGATGGTCGCGTTGGTAGATGCGTTGATAAGCGCCCGCAGCTCGGTGAAGTCCAAGTGAGCCGAGGGCGACTTATAACAGGAATAGATGTTGCAATCCTCGCCGGCTATTTGTAGCTGTACACCCAGCGCGTACATTGTGCTGAGTGACGGCAAGGGGACCACTTGGTGGACGACTCTTCACCTCACTAGCACCGCCAGATCACGATAGCGGGCATTGTGTGCCGACCTTTCGTCCTTCCTATATCCTGGGAACCTAACCCTATCTTCGGGTCCCAGGAGTGTTTCACTTATTAGCGCCACGTCGATATCTTGTTACCTCAGGAGATGGCGGAGGGGGGCGACCTTTTTCAATAGTCCACGGGCATTCCAATTGATCATCCTTAATGACCTAGCCATGATAAAGGGTCAATAAAGTGGCCAGGCCATCAAGGATGACCGTCTCTATGTCCTGACCCTGCCTAATGGCCTTAATAAGGTCCATTAATAGCGTGATGGCGCAGGCTGTAAATTCCTTTTTTGTTGTGGCTGTGTTTTGGCGCCGGTAGCGACGCCGCTCGACTCTTTTGAGAACTTTCTCTGCAGTAGTTCGTCCTTTTGCCGCGGCGCACTATCGGCGCTAGCGGGTAGGTACTATGCTTTGTTTACTTTCGGTCTGCGCCCCGCATATGTTGTTTTTTTCTTTTTTCCTTTTTGGCAGCTCGTAGTTTTGACCACTGAGGTCTTGGCTACTTAACCGGTCAAGCCTGTGGGTGCCTTAAGCTACTAACTTAAAGCCTCCAGCCAGGGGCACCCCGCATATGGCAAATGGTACCTAATTTATACCCGGTGAGGCCGGCCTAAGTTACCGTAACGAGGACGGCGATTTTTAAACCCTTTTGCTTGCTAATTTTCACTATAGCCGAAATCTGTCAAGCCCCTTTTTTATTATTTTTCCAATGACATGTTTTAAAATTATTGTTCTAAAACCGTATCTATACAACCCTTAAACTAATTAAACCTTAATTACAGACATATCTATTAACAATAAAAATATCCTAACAATATGTGGTAAAAATGTAGGTCGTCATATTTTCAGTATAGAAAATCCTTAATAACTCTTAAACTACTGGTCCGATTTTTACAAACTAAACGAGTAAATTAGTTTTATAACTAAATCTACCTTTTAAAACTAAAATTATCAAAATCTAACCATAAACAAAAAGTGAGTTTTTAGAGTTAGTACGTAATTATTCCCTGCAAAAATTTACACTAAGTAATTCTTATAAGATTCTAATTTGAACAGTCTTAAAGGTTTAGAATATGATTATTTACATTAAATATGAGCTAGAATAACGAATTATACTTAACAAGAAAAACATAAATTAAATCTTTTAAAGTTTTAAATAGTGACTAGAATACTTTTTCTAGCTCAGTACTAATTGCTTATAGGTCCTTACACTACTTGCGCCCTGGTGCCCTGATAGGGTCCGTCGCCGACACTTATAATTTCCCAAATTTATTCAGTTTTATGTTTTTATTTTTTTTCTCCCAATAAACTCAAAAGTGCAAAAACAAGAAACTTGTGACCAGCACTGAAAGATTGCTCTTAATTAGTAAGTAGTTATCGAATTTCAAAATATAGTGTTAGGGTTGTCAGTCAAGTCAGTAATTTTTTCTCTTAATTACAAAAGTATATATTTACACATAAAATATATATTATACATATATTATTTTCCAGATATATATATACCTCTAGGGCATACTTAAAAAAAATAGGTGGTGACTTTTTTTGGACATCTGAATGTGAAGTTGTTTGTTGGTTTTTTTATCGTTTATTAGGTTTTTTTCGATGAAGGTTCACATGTAGTTTGGGTAGGGGTCCACCCTTGTCAGGCATAAGCTGAAACCCCAAGCTCATACATGTGAACTAGAGGAACGGGGGCGAGGCATCGTGGAGCCGTTACAGACCCATAGTGCCACTTTGCCTCAGCAGGGGCTTACCCAACCTGCTGAGGGATGTCCATCCTGACCCCGACCGGAGGACAGATGACGTTGTCTTAAAATAAGCAATTTTTTTACTTACAGCACTATGAATTATTTGATATTAATTAGATCTTTTAAAAAATTCACTGACTCCACCATCTCTCCATAATGCTCTTACGTGGTCAAAATATTCCTGGACACAAGTTTTTTTTACCAATTCGTACTATAGGTACATTTTAGTGCGAAAAGCTTAATTAAACTGTCAAAAATACAAAAAAAAAAAAAATGTTAAGTATTAAAAAACTTGTTTACAAAAAACAACCGACTTCCAAAAAAAACACAAAATGACGTGAAAAATAACTTTAATTTCGGAAGTCGGTGTCTTTGGTTTTGTATTTTCGTTTTTGGCCACCGACTTCCGAAATTAAAGTTATTTTTCACGTCTTTTAGTGTTTTTTTAGGAAGTCGGTGGTTTTTTTAAACAAGTTTTTATTTTTTACTTTTTAGTTGCTGTACCTACCCCACACAAATTCGTATACTACTACTTGGTATGTAAATAACAGTGACAGGAAATTATGAACACATCATCAATATAAAATAAGTGGAAAAATATGCAGTATTAAAGATAACTCAAAAACTGCTAGTCAGACCTTGACCAAATTTAAATGGGACCACATATGAAGCACCAGCTATCAAATAAAAAAGAATCATTCAAATCGATCCACCCAGAAAAAAGTAATGAGCAAACAAAAAAAAAACAGTTCAATTGAGAACCTCCTCCTTTCTTTGAAGTCGGTTAAAAATGACGCAGAGAGGGAATAAGTACCACTCACTTCTGTATATTCCTTAAGGCTCGTTCACACTGGCGCGACACGACAACGTGACACAAAGGCGCCGCTCGTCGCGCGGGACGCGGTGCCTTTGTGTCACGCTGTCGCGTCGCGCCAGTGTGCACGAGCCTTTAGGTCCGTCATAGCCAAGTTTCAAAATACATTCCCTTGAACGATTATTCTTTGGTATCTGTAGTGGTATATTCAACATTGCCATGCTGTCTACAATATCGTGGATAGATTCATGAATATTGTGACGAATATGGTTCGCTTTCTCTGAAAATTCACTAAAAAGTACATACAATTTTATTGGTTTTAGAAGTATGAAAATCAAAAGTCATTTAAGTATTCAAATTAGGCTGAGAATCAGTATTTTTTGGATGTCAAAAATTACTTATGACAGTGCCCTAAAACACCCTCCTTTTTGGGCTTCGCGCCAGTCGGGTAAAAAAAACAAACAAACGTTAGTTACTATAGGTGTAGGCATGGAATACAATAGGTAGGTAATAGGCATATCTACGAGTACCTTGCTAAGAATCCTTGAACGTATAAAATCTTCATTTGTTTTATGATGGTTGTTTTCCCACTCTGGTGCCCAGTAGTAAAAGTTTAATTGCCTGAAAATTATTTACAAAAGTCATCAACAAATACATGCGCCACGATCAGCAACACATAAGTGAGCATGACGACTCTCAACCACAAGAATAACCTCAACTTGGCAGGTACTGGCGTAGGGCACATTAAAGTCAATGAGTACTTCATAGTACACACACATGTGCTATGCAATTATATTATGTGATACTTAGAGATTGAATCTATACAATGCAAGGATAGTCTTACACTCTTCAGTAGCTCCATCGGTAGTTCTAATTAATTAGTTTAATGCGCCCTTGTGGAGCGACCAGCATTGTGTTAAGCATTTTTTTTTTGCATTTTCGTTTAGCATTCTCCAACTTATCCTATCTTATCCCACTAATCCTATTAATATTTTAAATGTGAAAGTTTGTGAGGATGGAAGGATGGATGGATGTTTGTTGCTCTTCCACGCAAAAACTACTGAACGGATTTGGATGGAATTTGGAACACATATAGTTTATAACCTCGATACGTTCTCGTGGGATAATTTCCGACATCCACGCGGGCGAAGCCGCGGGCAAAAGCTAGTGTATAATAATGCTTGCCTTTATCGGTAGTGTGCGTTTAATACAAGATTTAAATTTCATCTCGTTTGTTTCGGGGGACTAATATCTATAAGTAGGTATTGTAATTACCCCTGTAACAAACAATAGATAGGTACCTATAACTAAGAAATACATATGAAATAAACACAAAACGTTGCTGCTAATTCAATGACATCTTCGTACCTAATTACTTATACACAATAATTTAATTGTACATTTATTTACATTTACATTAACTTGTACAATTAATACAGCGCATTACGGCAAACAATATTTTTTTAAGAGGGCTGTTCTATAAATTCCTATAATTTTTTTGACAAAGTTACCCGCAATTGTAACAATATCCGCGCGCCTAGCTTATAAATACGTGTCGTGCACGCACAAGACCGCTTAGATCCAGCCTGTCCCATCTTGCTGCCCTCCCCTCAGTGACGCCCTAAGCCGAGGTTCGTACCCCACAGGGGGTGCCCTTAGCGTGCGGTCACCTAAATTTAAGTATTTTTCGCTCCTGGCTGGCGGCTTTAAGTTAGTAGCTTAAGGCACCCACAGGTTTGCCCGGTTAAGTAGCCAGGACCTTAGTGGTCACAACTACGAGCTGCCAATTAGGAAAAGAAAAAAAAAAAAACACAAGACCGCAGTCCACATCTTACCATCGTCACATTCGCGCTTAGAAAAAAAAGTTATAAGTAAACGTCAAAATGAAATACAGCGGTAAAGGCAGGAATGGACGTGCCAAACGCCACAGAAAACTTCTTCGAGATAACATCCAAGCAATCTCGAAGCTTGAAATTAGAAGATTAGCAAGAAGAGGAGGTGTCTGCAGAATATCAGGAGTGGTTTACGATTTAACTCGGGAGTGGCTGAAGGTGTTTCTAAAAAATGTGATCCACGATGCCGTGACGTATACTCAACGCGCACATAGAAACGCTACGACAGCTATGGACGTTATGCATGCTTTGAAGAGAAAAGGAAGAACGCTATACAGTTTTGGCGGTTGTTTTTTTGAGGTTTTATTCGCCAGCACATCAAGTTACCAGAAACTGTCAGCTTTTCTCATTCCACATTTGATAGTTTCGTGTAGCTTCACCTGCTGGCAACTGTACATTTGTTTTAAAAAGGCCCTTTTCAGGGCCACCAATTATCTATTTCTTGATGGATTTGTCTAAAAACGTTTAGAACTCAATTGTACAGTCACCAAAAGAGATAAGTAACCAGGGTCGTCGGGTACAGTTGAATTTTATTATGAAACCAATGGATGTTTTTGAATGAAATTTAATTTGGTAATTTTACTGTTTTTTTTCTATACCTAAATTAAATTAAACTTATTCGAAAATATCCATCGGTTTCTTACTAAACTTCAACTATATTCAACGATCCTGGTTACTTATAACTTTTGGTAAGTGCGTATATGGTCCGAACGTAGATTGTTCGTACATGTGAATGTGAAGACTATGTGGGTCATTTTTCCTTTTTTTTTTTCCTTTCAGGTAGTTTTATCTTAGTCTGGCAGTTTGAGTAATTTTTGTGGCCTACCCAAATGTCCTTTCTTTGGTATTGTTCGTTGAATCGTTGAGCTCCTTAAGTTCTGAGTTGAGCTGCACGATTACTGACAAATGCGTGCACTGACTGGACAGGTCCACTCAATCTGTGTGGTTTTTCTTCAAAATACCATTTCAGACAAATCTACATGGTCTTCACATGATCTGACCAAGATTATGTCTGGACTTTAAAAGAGACTGTGACCTCTGAGTTTGTTTTGGCCTTTCTTCTCAGAGTAGTCAGATAGGAAACGCCGACCTCATCTAGTTTTAAAATATCATTGACGTGTAAAAGTGTTTGTACAAACCTATTTACAGAAATAAAATCATTTATCATTTATCATTTATCATTTATTTATCATAAATGCCTTGTGACTTAACGTTTTATGTAGGTACCTCTAAAAAATATACGATTTTTGAAGCTCATGATCATAAACTATGACAAATGCATCGGTATTCTGCATACCATCGCGGAATTACTAGTCAACATGTAGGTAGTATACTTATTAGGTTGATATTTTAAAGTAAGTACTAAAAATCATGTTTTTGAATAGGTAGGTACTTACCTATTTGTCTAGATTTTGTCATGTACGTTAGGTAGGTAGGTTAACAAAATACAGCTGTTATTCTTGTTTTTTTTTTTTTATGGCAAATATAAATATCTTAATGGGTAGTTATACATGAACTCCAGACATTGTTTCACACATTTGAACATTGTTTGATGACTACAAGAAGCGGTGACAACTGTAAAATGATGTGTTCATTATTTTACACACATAGCATATAGTCAGCCATAATGTTGCCACAGCTGGGACACAGGCCACTCCAGCCCACTCCCTTCGAGAAGGGAGTGGGCTGCCGCCGCCCCTACGGCCACGGGAATATCGGAGATTTTCAACTTACTACCGGAATGAAAAACCGGATTCACTTTTCTCGAGATCACATTTTTATCAGTAAACTAGCTTTTGCCCACGGCTTCGCCCGCGTGGAGGCCGAAAAAATACTGGAAATCCTTCGCCATTAAAAATACATATATACTTACCTATGTGCCAACTTTTATGGTGTTCGGTCAAACGGTGTTGGAGTTCACTCTAGACTCACAAAATGTATTAGGTACTTAAATAATTTTACTCTTGACACACTACTAAAGTTTCTAATAACATAATTCAATCATGATTCGAAAGACACGTAGCGCCATCTAGCGTCCTAAAGCAATTGTGACCGTCGACAGTTATTGTTTTTCTCTCGGGAACAGTACTGTTTTTCTGGATGAAATGTACCCTATGTCCTTTTCTGTACTCCTGACAACGTATATGCAAAATTTCATGATGATTGGTTCAGTGGTTCAGGCGTGAAAAGGTAACACAAACAAACAAAGGTGAAACAAACAAACGCATGTATAATATTAGTTAGGATTAGCTTTATAACGCTGAAATAAATAGCAAGAAATCATACCACCTGAATCAATTTTTAAATGCTGTAATTTATCGATTTTAATAAAATTAAAGGTTTTTTCTTTTTGAAAATCGAATAAATATCTCCGAAGTTACATTACGAATACGTTGCCGAATACAGGTTATTGCATCTTAATTTATTAAACGCCGTCACTAAGTTCGAGTGAATGGTGGTAAAAGTTCGAAATGAACGATGATCATAGAATAGTTCGGTTGGTAAGTCTTGGGTTTTAGTGGCAAATCTTAGGATTTGCCTAAGTACGGGCTTTTACAGATACAAACTGTGTCTTTAATTTTTGTAATCGGTAATAAACCCTCTTAATTAAAAATGAATAAATTGTACCGCGACGATCTACGCCGCCGCCGCCGTCAGGATCAGGACAATACTGGAGTTACGTTCAGGAGCCCTACCAGCATTCTGAAATAATTCCTACCTCTGAGCACGTTTGCTCTTGCTCCTTCTTGAATCTCCGCTCAAGCCAGCCAATTAATTTAAAAAAGGTGGGAGCCCTCCGAGCTCTATTCTTCGTCAGTGTTAACTCCGGCCGAACAATAAAGGGAAGCCAGAGATGAGTAAAAACGGTAAAAACTTAACCTAGCAAAACGGGTCCGTCGGGTCGCTACTGCCAAACAGCACGGTACATGTTGCCTTGCGCGCTTATATTGTATCTCTCTCGGTCTGGCTCCTCAGGTCTATGCCTGTTTCGGCAAAATAAACTCTACCAGCACCGACCTAGATTTCATTAAAGCGCGCAAGCGCCATCACGTCGTCTACGTAGAGATACGGGCGGCGATAGCGTTATTATTATTATTATCACTGCTGTGTTTTTTTCTGTGTTCATCATTATTTCGACTCTCCAATACTCAAACCCAAAAACAATTATTGTAAAAAAAGGCTACGTTTATCACATGGTGCGACGTTTAATACAGCCATGATGCACCATCTGGCGGCCGCATGGGTAAACAAATACTGAAAGAGTTCATTGATTGTAACAATAATAATAATATTGACGCGCGAAATGTGCTCTCATGGCAACGTAGTTAACAAAGTCGACCATAGATGTCGTATCTGCAACATTCTGAGTAGGTAGTAAAAAAAACTCACGTAACTACATAATACTTTTGTTTCAAGCTCCTATGTTTAGTTTCATTGGTTACGATGGATAACTCCCTCTTCGGCAATTCTGCTACATCGTCGTATATTGTCTTACTCTATTCAGAATTTTCGCTAACATTACAATTACTAAAACTTGGTCTAAATCATTTGATGCTACAGCTTCGACCGTTTTCATCTCAGTTTTTAGATTCCAATTTCCTGTCGTTTTCGTTGAACTAATGAATAAGGTAAAGCTGTGGCTTCATGCTGCTGAAATAAGAACATTAAGCCTGTTTCTTAGACCTGACCAGGGTTTTTGACATGGTTTGTTATGATGTTCTGTGGAAGACGTTACGCGATGGCAATTTTCCTAACGAGTTATGTTCTGTTCTTGAGTACTGGAACAGACAGATTAATCATGTAAAATGGGACGGGGCTCTCGAAACCATTTACTGTTATATATGTAGGACCAGAGCGTGTCAGGACAGTGAAAGGAGATCTGAAGATGGATGACAGATGTGAAGCATGAACGAGTGACAGAGATGAATGTACGAAATAGTCAAGGATTTGAAAAATATAGTGAATGATTGTTTTAAATGGAGAATTAGTAAAAAAAAAGAACGGAGATTAGGAAGAAAATGGTCAAAGACGTAAGACGATGGTGAAGACGAAAATAAAATAAAAATAAGTAATCAGTGGTTTTATTTATCTTGAATAGAGCTAATCCCATATATATATATATACAAGTCAAGACTCTTAATCGGTCAAAAGTACTTATAACTGAAAAATCAGGCAAAAGTAATTTTGACTGAACACGTTGGTAAAAAGTAGTTTTGTCTGAAAATCTGTAGTTATTAGTGATTTTAACTGACAAAATGTGGTTAAAAGTAGTTTTGACTGACGCTCTTAGTCAAAACTACTTTTAACGACTAGAGCATCAGTCAAAATCACTTTTAACCCGCTGTTAGTATGTAATAAAATATTTTATAATATGTTGTAAATTCGTTTAATAAGAAGGTCTAAAAATAATGAGACCCCGCCATCCCCATCGTGGTTATTTTTTTTAAATCACCCGGTATTGGAGCCCCGCTAAGCGGGGATCCGTCGACTACGCCTTATTATAATTCGTCACAGTTATAGTGCAAACCATTATTTCTGTAGGTATTTCAATTATGTGGTTTATAAAATTATTACTTTATAGTGTTTAATTATCTGATAGAACCAATCAAAACTACTTTTAACGAAATTTGTTAATCGAAACTACTTTTAACCAGGTCCATTGGGTAAAACTAATTTTGACTAAAATTTTAGTCAAAAGTACTTTTGACTGATTCTGCTAGTTAAAAGTACTTTTGACTGGTTATGGGTTTTGCCCGCAACATATATATATACATGGTTATGTCGGACACCTACCGACTAAAACCCCACTGTTCCTTCTAGTACCATGAGTTGGGGGCCCGGGAGATATCTGTACATTCACTGCACCCCCGGCTGGTATCAGCCCGTCATCACATCACCAAGTGCGACCGATCCCACGACCGAGCGTCCTCCCATTAAGGGGCGCATATAATAAATACTGCGTGCCACCACTTTGAGCCTGACTGCTCGAGCGACGACACAGCCCCAATTTCGTCACTCACAGACCCTTCCCCGTAGCCGGTGATCGTTAAGTAGCATATTAGCCCTGACTGTCAAGGCTCTGCGTTTATTTTCCATATCACGGTCGTCGTTCAAAGAGTCCGTGACTATATGCTCCAGATATTTGATTTCACTGACATCTTACACAGCATAATAGGTGGAACCTTATCCAATCTCCTGTAATTAGGAGCAAAAACCAAGAACTCGCTCTTTATCACGTTATCCTGCAGCTCACGTCTCACATATTTGCAACAGTTCTCTGAGAGCACTGATAGATGGAGCCATATCATCTGCATACCTGATGTTATTTATACAAACTCCATCAACATGGCAGCCGACAGGCCTCGTGTTGAGTTCATCTATCAGATTATTCATGTACAGGTTGAAAAGTAGTGGAGAAGATATACCCCCTGTTGAAAATTGGGGGTATATCTGCTCCACTACTTTACTCCCCGCATAAAGTAAATGGTTTCGAGACAGCCTCGTCACAATTTACATGATTACCTAATCCGCCTATTGTACCAGTACTCAAGAACAGAACATAATATATCTCGTTAGGCACATTGACATCGCGTAACTTCTTCCACAGGACACAAAAAAAATAAAAATGTTTATTTCATCAACTTAAGTAAATTACATTGTTAAGTTTGGAGTCACCTTTTAAGCAACGTTTTTCTTGTATTAGGTGGTTCCGCTCTTCCAGTTTAAATTGACTGTACTTTTGTGAGAGCATAAACAATAGATAATTTTGAAAGCATGCCAAAGGTTTTTAACAATACAAAAAATACAAATATATCTTTATATATAAATTCTACTGTACGTGTGTATGTCACTGAACGCCTCCTATACGGCTGGACCGATTTGAATGAATTCTTTTGTATGTGTTTGGGTGGCGCCCTGGATGGTTTAGATTCACAATTGGACCCGGTAGGTGGCGCTGCGATCGAGTTCTAGGAAACAGGACAACGTCTGTCCGGTCAGGTAGTATATATATATATATATAAAAAGGAAGAAGGAATACGCACAGTGTTAAGTGCGGGTGTGTGTGATGTAGGGCTGTGAATCTTGGTGTAGGAGGTGTGATTGGTGTACTTTTTGTTTTAGTCAGCGACAAATTGTATCAATTGTATTGTTGTATTGGACATCTTAAAAAAACATGTCAAAAGCCCTGCTCAGGGCTAAGAAACAGGCATAATGTTCTTATTTCAATTTATTTAATAATCATTAATCAAGAAAAGAAGGTATATTTATTTAATTCAACAATAGAATAATATTTACAATTAAAATATGATAACCTAACCTAAATAAAACTATTAACAAATTAAAAGATGGCGTCGAAAAACTCCTGCGCATCGCTGTCGACTGGTAATGTACCCAAGAGACTGGCTGCATTGCCACGTTGTATGGCAATGCTTAGCCTCTGGCCGAGGTAAAATCCAGCCCTTGGGTCACGGGAAGTGTCAGACAGGCGTTTGGAGATTTCCTTGAACAAAACGTGTGCAGTCGGACCCCACGGCCCGACGGTTTCAACCCCAAACGGCTCGAAAATATAAACACTGATAAGGTTGTTATACTTACGCTGCTTGAGGTTTTCCGCAGCCGCAGCAGCGGCGCCAGCACAGCACGCCGAGACAGGAAGATGGGATGGCGCAAGAGTATCGACACATGTTGCGTCTCACACTAAAGGCCTACCCAACTTCCATGGAAATAAAGACATGCCGTCCGGTCTCTTGCCATCGTCGTGTACCAAGCCATTAGGTTTAATACAGCTGGAACGCCGACGGTGACAAGAGCTCGTCGGATGATGTCATTAATGTTCGAAAAATGAAAAGAATAAACAGAATGTGTTAATGTACGATTTTATTTATTACACTTGTAAGGAAGTACTTATTAATTAATAATTAAGATTGATAGGACGAAGAACTAATACGCATGACGAAAAAAATACACATTTCTATGACAACCGATAAAGGTACTAAGTTCATATATGACACTTCACTTTTTATTAATTTATGTCACTTCAACTGAAACGTCTGAGCCCAAATTGAATTAAAAATGGATTCATTAGTGAAACAATCCAACTATTATAGGTATTTGTTATATCTTCTTCTATTCGTATCGACAGTACATCTTTATTATATTGTTTGGGTCCAGGAGGTGGCCACGTTTATTGCGGCGTCAGAGGCGTTGTTGAAATCACCAAGGGTGCAGGTTTACAGACATTTGGGACACTCCAACAGTTAGGCCATAGTCTGATCTGAAGCACCGCACTCGCTTTGGGTGTTGGATGAATCGGTTATACCTGTGGATTGTGTCATTGCAGGAGTTGCCAAAATAAAAAGGCCGTATTTTTCCAAGACCATAAGACAAAAACTGAAAAATCCAGAAGAAGCTTAGAGTTATCAAAGAAAATAAATCAATAAAATAGTAAAACCAAACAGTATAAAAAGCCAATCACACAACATTTCGCCATATTATATTTATCTCCGAAAATGTTTCATGTTATGGACATGGGACCTTTTAAGGATTACGTTTGAAGAGAGGGCTAACAACGATAACTCTAAAAAAAAAAAAAAAAATGTTTTGTAAACTGCGTCAGAGTTTGTCTTCATTTGTTTGCGTATTAAACACATAACACGCTACATTCGTGTATCCAATTTTAATGTCCTAAATTATCTGATGTTATATTGATGATAAAACGACCGAATTGTCTCATCGATTCATGGCTTACTTAGAAGCTAGAGCAACTTAGGTTTCTCACAAACACAGACACCAACCAAACAAAAAAAAAATGTGCATGTTAGGAATCTTTGAGCTCGTAATCCCGGCGATCGTTTTGAATGGGACCTTTTTAGGCCTTTGAACACGTGAGGCCTTTGAGCTCATCCCAGCCGGGACGCAAGTGCATTGAGCGCTACAGCCCTTTCCCCCTCCCCGCCTGTGTCCGCGGACCCCGCCGGGCGGCATGCTGCGCTGGGGAGGCTTACCTGCGCGTACGCCGCTCCAGTGATATAGCCTCAGAGAACCGCTACTACGTTAGCATAGATCGTTAATGCGCAGACTGGACAAAACATTGCTTTGAACACGCACTTTTCTAAAACCAGAGGAAGTTATAGAAAAGAGTACCTGTAGATGTCCATCTAATTGGTTATGATGTTGAAACAATGATACAACAGCAACACTTATCAGCCACTATAGTTATATATTGGATTTTTGTTTCATTTAATAAGTTTAAATGTCAATGGTATTGATTAACCGTTCAACAATTTTATGTTTCCAAACAGAAAAGCAGTAGGTACCCGATATTAAAAAAAAAATGGTGTCGGATAATGTTTTGAATGTTTGTGTCAGAAAACGCAAACAACTAAAAATTAAAAAAAATGCGAGTTAATTTTAAAGACCAACTTAATATTTATTAAAGACTAGCTGACCCAACAGACGTTGCCCTTAATATTTATTAAAGACTAGCTGACCCAACTGACGTTGCCCTTAATATTTATTTAAAAAAACTAGCTGACCCTACAGACGCAATAGTTCCTAAAATCCCCCACAAAAAAGGACGTTTAGATTAAATCAAATTTAAAGAAAAACTGGGAACCTTACCAATTCTTCTTTCCACAAAAACCTAATTCGGACTATTAACAACATTTCAAAATAAAAAATAGTCAAATCTCCAGCTTACCAACGAACAGCATTTCATTTTTATTTAAATATAGATTACCGTCTACAAAAACAAGCAAATCAAAAAATTAAATAACTCCAGGTAAGTTTGATCAAATTTAAATTTAAAATAAACAAAGATCTTAATAAAAAAAAATAGTTTTGTCATTCAAACTACATATACGTACAAAATTTTATTTCGATACGACAAATTAGAAGTAGGTTAAAATCTACTTCTTAGATATTTTTACATTGTTTGTTAGCTAATTAGTTACAAGTGAAGCTAATAAAAGCTTGTTCAAAAGATAGGCCGCAGATGTCACACTCGTTTCGTGGTAGAAGCAAGTGTCACATCTGCGGCACAGTGCAGTATTTGTCCGTAGAGCAGCAGCAAAATTGGTTGCCGACAACGCGGGCACGTCACGTCACATAAGGCTGCGCTTCTGAGCGGAGCGGACGTGGCGTACTCAAAGCGTCCCGCCAGCCCTGACACTTGTGACTGCTAGCATGTTCGGTGCCGTGTTTTTGTGAATGTGACTGTGACATTGTGAAACTGTGACCATGTGGAACCTCAAATTCTTCACACTCATCGCCCTTATCCTGGGATGCCACGCTGAGCTCCAAGAAAGAGGTAAGTTTTAACTTTTTTTAAAGTTACATGGCTTTACCCAACTTGTTCTAAAGTTAAGATGCCGAAGCAATGCTGATTGCAGAGTCCAGTTGCTGTTTTTAATGGTACGAGTACAAGCTAATCGTCTTACGACTTACGGTAACTTAATGAGAGTAAGTTCAAACTGTTATGTACAACGCTGTTATGTTTCCGTAATACTTTTCCTCTTACTAGAAGTGAAAACAATGCTGTAGAGAGATCTTTCTGATTGTTTGACAAGTTTGTAGAGTAAACTTTTACACCAGACTGTACTAGGTACTTACAAAACTTAGTTGAAAATGTAGTCGAGCGCGCCTTTTAAGAGTTGTTGATTAGAGTTGTTAACCTTTGTTGTTAAGATAACAATGTTTAAAGTTTGGGTTAATGAACGTGTTAGAGTTTTATTGCAAGTCTTAATGCCAATTATAGAGTAGGTACTATGGTATGCAAAACGGTAAACGTCCATAAAGTAACCTGTTGCTTTAGGAAATCGTAGTAAGAGTTGTGAATGTCAAAAACTTGTGGCCTTACTTTTAATAATCCGGATAGCAATATTTTGGTAAACTTCGTAAGTCCATAACCTACAACATTCGTACGTAAAACCTACAAAACCCGTATCAATAAAAAAATACACTTGTGCCAAATGTTTTTGAAAACTGCATCTACCATCTTATCTAATGAATATTTCAAAAAACAGGTTTCTAGAACATTGCGATTGGTCTAAAAAGAAAGGATTTCAGAGACTAGCATAACGTTATCCCTGTAATCAAAACTATGCAAAAATAAAATCTAAGCAATCACCATTACCTTAAGTGACAAATCTGCTGAAACAAATAAATGTAGCGAGTGTTAAGCTTGTTCTAAAGATCTACCAGTACCATGCAGAAATCAATATTATGGAGGTATACCATGTTGGTATGGGTATAGAGAGTTAGCGAGTTCGTGTGTCTTGGTCGTTGATTACTAGGGCAGCTTGCACACTTGTGCACTTTATTATCTCCCGCGCTGAAGGCTAGTATCCGTTGAGATTGGCTGCCATGGCCGACATACGGTCTGGAGGGCCGGGCAGATACCATACGGAGGGTTTGGTAGTTTTGAAAAATAAAACGCCAAATTGAAATAAAGACAAGCTGCTGCACAAACGAAAAAAATTGGCGTATCCAGCCCTTCGAAACAAAATATATACATACATACATAACATCACGCCTGTATTACCCGAAGGGTTAGGCAGAGGTGTACCTATAGCACACCCACATTTCGCCAGTTATGTTTAAGTCCCATGTAACAGGGGGCGAGCCTATTGCCATCAACTGGGCACAAATACGGACTCCGGGCTGCTACCGAGAAATTCCAGATGGAAAAACCCGATAACACTTTGCCCGACCCGGGAATCGAACCCAGGCCCTCATGCTCAGCAGAAGCGCTTGCGACCACTAGACCAACGAGGCATCAGACAAAATACATCTCATACTAAAATCATCATCATCATCATCATCATACCATTCATATCACGAATATGATATGAATGGTATCATTTGATTACCTAAGTTCTTCAAATCCGTATGATTTTAAGACCCACGCTTGTTTCCTGTCAAAAATCATACAGACATGTGGTTGCGATCTTTGATGAATAAGAGGGTGGTACAAAAGGCTATACGCCGTTGGGGTATATTGTGACGTGACTTAGAGATGAGCGGAGTACAAGTTTTACCGAGTGTACCGAGTATTGTTCGGTATTATGTTTACCGAACCGAGTACACCGCCTAGTGACTCGGTTTAGTTGCTATGTGATCGCTATAGAGTTACACAAATATCTAAGCGAAAATTTATTACCACGAGTGACTGATTATTTAATTAAATAAGTTTTTAGTAGTGGTTTTTTTTCCACGTGATTTTTTCTGACAATGACTAATCTACATTAATATTGTAAAAATGTCAGGTTATAAATTTATGAGTTCTCTTCGAGTTCCTCGGCAGTCAAACCGAGCGGCCGATAACGAGTACTACCGAAATGGCCGAGTATGCCGAGTGCCGAGGAATAAACGAGTACTCGGCGCATCTCTGGACGTGACCCTCTAATTCCGCCTTGGAACAAGTGTACCACCTGTTGATATTCAACATATGCTTAGTCCTACAAGGTTTTAGGTTCTGTCATTTCTTTGTTAATAAATTAATAAATAATTAAAAACTAAATTCGGTTAAGTAAAACAGGGTACAATAAAAAGAAAAACTAGTAGGTAATAGATAGAAGCCTTATGCACTAGATTTATACAAATACCCTGGACCACACACTAAGATTCTCTGTGCCATGGGGTCCAGTCTTTTCGTCTGATGAGTCTTGTCATCTGATGAGTAACATCACCAGCTAGTTTTGTAAACGGTGTTAGATGATATCCCTGGGGTGCTGGAGACTGCGGAGTTTGTTGATCCACTTCTTCTTCCTTCACTAGAAAGTGGTGAAGGGTGGGAGTTTTTGACGCTGTCTTATGTTATGTTAATGTTTAAAAGTGCTGATTCTCAGCCTAATTTTAATAACCAATTTTAATTTAGAGACACAACAAGTGTTTTCGGACATCAAGACATTATAATATCATGCGTAATCGATCCATTTATTGCGGATAGATAGTTTCAGGAAAAGCCGATAAAAACCATGTCCTAGAACAAACTGCTTGAAATACTAATTGAAAACAATGTATTTAAATATTAAATAACGCTTTATTTAAAGGACAATGGATATTGCTGGGAGTCTTACAGGATTCGGGAATAATAATAATGGAGTAGCAAGCAATGATGGCCCAGTAGTAACGGCCGCGACTTAAGAGTTGTAGGGCGCAGGTTAGAACCCAGACAGGTCCTTTACTTTGTGTAAATTATTTCATCGCCACTGCTCACAAAACTGTGAAGGAAGTGAAGGAAAATATCGTGAGGAAACCGGCATGTCTTAGAACCAAATATTAGAAGGCATGTGACATCTACCAACACACACTGGGGTCGCGTGGTAGGTAACGGCCCAGTTCCTCTCACCGTAAGGAAGCCCAGAAGTGGGAAAATTATAGGCTGAATAAGTATGTTATGTAAATGGAGTAGAATTACAATGATGACGCCATGTTACTCCAAAAGACGTGATTAAACATGCGGGGTTTATTTATAAACGTTGCATAGAGTTAAGTGGCGTTTAAACATCAAAAATGTATGGTTAAACAGTCGCTAATCACTACTTAACTTTAAGCTACGTTTAATAAAAGGGAACAAGTTCAAAATAAAGTCGAAATAATAATTAAAAGAAACATGGAGCCAGCAGTGGGTATGTGCAGAATTTATGCAAAATGCAAGTAATAATGATGACAAAAACGGGTAACTTTAATTCTTTCCTAAACCTTTTATTGAACAATTGATATAGTAGCCATGTTATGTAGTTTATGATTATGAATACAGCTAATTGCGCATTTAATATGCATTGTATGAGTTATACGGTCCCAAGTCTATTATGATATCAATTACGTGCTTAAGGTCTGCGCAGATGGTTGCGAATCTTGAACTGTGATGAGGTTCAAAGTTCCTTAGGCACTGCATTTACTACTTCAATTTCAACTCTTGATTTCTGGCCTTATCAATACTGTATGATATATTTCGAACCGATACGACAGGACAAGAGCAGCAACACCTAAAAGTGTCAGCAGGCTCGTCACCGTAAAATTATTTACCCTTAGTTAATAAATGCTGATTGACAGTCACTTAAAGAAATGATTACTTCCATTACTGCGGCGGAGCGACAAGTATTTCTTATTCACTTTGTTGAACAAGGAATAGAGGTGTCATGCGACTTAATTTGATTTTTTTGAGACACTGTGTGGATCGAATGACCAATCACAGCTTTAAGCTTAAAAGTCCGCCCTAATCAAGACCATTTTCATAAAATTCGTGGTCTGTTGACAGGCCTGCTAAAAGTCTGATATCAGGTTCTTTAGACTTGCATCCAACTTCAATAATATCTTAGTTGGGAAAAGGCTGAGTTGAGAAATAGCATTGAATGTGATTCCGATTGTAATAATTACAACTTACAACACTGGTTAATATAATTCATGTCTCGATAACTACCTTGGCAATCTACTGGGTTAACAGTCATTCTTTCATAAGACTTTTTAAACGCCAAGATTACCCGTGCCTTTATAATGATTGAAAAGGACAATCGAGAAAAAATCATGAAACATTTACTAATCTTTATCAACTTTTGTCACGCCACTAATTGTTTACGAAAGTCCTCGCTCATAAAATCCATTGATTAAACGTATTTTTTCCCTCTAGATTACTGAGAAACAAGTAGTCGATACTGTTATCGAACGGCCAGTTTATTAATAATTATAGGATCATTATTACTAGGTATAATGATAAAACTGTTATTGTAAACAGACCTCAAGAGTAAATAAAAGATATGGTTCATTCACTGAATATTCTCATTCATAATATAATAACGATAGGACTGTCATGGACTTCGAGTTTATTAGTTTTTAGGAGAGACGGGCTTTAAAAACCCTATTGTTGCTGTCGCTTTGTTTGCAAAAGAGAACAGTGGTCAACAACTAAAACTTTTAAAATAGTCGGCCTCACAGATACGAAAGCAGATCTTTCAGTAGTACTGCATCTGTAGCATGGCCAATAAAATAATGAAACGGAGGACAATATGACAGATTGTAGAAAAAATATTACGACGCGATGTAAAAATCAAGAAAATTATGAAAAATTGATTTTTCTTCTCTTCGTAGAGTAGAGATAGAAGTGGTCATGCCTCATGTTGGTGTGACAACAAAGCTCAAAATGATCCCGAATACCAAAGACAAAAGCGAAGGCAAAAACCACAATCCACAAGAGATAAATTCGAAATGTCAAATAACAAAACAATGCGTTTTCATGCAAACATGGATAATATAATGTGTGTGCAAACGCAGCGTATCATTATAGTTCGTCCCACAATACGTTTTAGTTCAACCACTGTAATGAAGCCATTACTGACACCAGCTCTTTACGCATGGTGAATGAAACCGGAATAGAAGAGCAGAGACTTGCCACTTTATGAAAGTAAATGAAACTTTTAACCAGCTACTGACCCTTTGAGTTTCTTCTCCATTCAGCATCATATAAAATCAATTTATTTTCAGGAGTCATCGATCGGTCTTCTTTATTCTTAAATCTATGTCAGCCATATCATCTTTCAGACAATTAATCTTTCATATATAGTTTTCCTGGAGTTGGTACCTTATAATTATTTTTAAATATCTAAGAATCATAGATATTTGACAATGTAATAGGTAATTTTAGTTAAGCTGCTTCTACTTCGCATAGTTTTTACGACTGGACAAAACACCGCGATTTCTTAATTATGTAAGTTTAATTTAAAATTACACAGAGAAACCCTCTGGTTTTTTATAAGTAATGGTGAAAACCGCATGAATATAAATTGTTTTTTTTTTTTTTTAATCGAAAACCATATTTCAAGCCACCTTGACTCCCACTAGCTCACTCCAACTATACTGAGCTTAAACTCTCCCTCTATCTAGCGTTCGTTGGCTCCGCCAAAGCGTTTGATAGTATCCACCTTAACTCTTTATTTAAAGCACTCGTCAACCAAAATATAGAGATTAGAGACCACTATGTAATTTTGTATTGATTTATTTTCTTATTAGTATTTTATTTTAAAATTTATTTATCAATAATCCCCTAGTGGGATATAAATATGTCCGTATGTGTGTCCGTGGCATCTCAACGGGCCCTATCAGAATACCAGCGCTGCGGTACTTATTTTTTAAATATCGCAGCTTTATGCTGAGATAGGAGCCTTTTTGGCCTCGCACAGGTTTTTTTTAATTGTTTATTGTTGTTTATATTGTTAATTTTGTTAGTTTTAAATGCTCCTTTTTTATTTATTTTTTACTCTTTGTATTTCCTGTGCGTGTCCGAAATAAAATATTTTTCTTTCTTTTCTTTCTTTCTTTTCTATGTTAATTTATAGGCAAAAACGATGTGTGCTACAGCTAGCTCAGAACTAAAGCTAAAGAAAATTAAAAGATACATTGTATTTCTGCGTCTGAGACGCGTAAACACGTACAGACTAAAAGATTTTATAATCCTTAACAGCTTTTCTGCCAACTATTCAGACATGCATTAAAAGCGCACAGTTAATCCAAAAAACTAAAATGTTCCTTCCTTTATTATAAATATTTAGGTTACATCGAGCAGGTAAGTGCTCGGAAGTTAAAAAGTTTAATTATATAATACTGACACGATCTTTTTCCTACGACACTTAGTTTTCAAATTAAAACTGCTCTTAACCACTCCTTTACCTTATATTCAGATGGTTCTAGACACAAAATCACAGCCGAAACTATTGGCACTAGGAACGTGAGATATTCCACAAAGCTTCCTTTTTTAATGAAGTAATTTAAACCTTTAAGGGGGTGAAAAGGGGGGACTTTGTTCGTATGAAATATTTTATTCCTTATGTTAATAAATTTGAAACTTGGCATGAATACTTGCCTAAGTATATAATAAAGTTTCTCATTATTACTTTTTCAAAACTATGCCTGTAAGGGGGTTTAGGGGGTGTTAAAGTGTGTATGGAAGAATCTTAACGCACAGTCGAATTTTCTCTAAACTCGGTATTAATATATTTGTCAGAGACGAAAAAAAAGAGATAAAAGTATTGGGTTTTCGAAAATTGTCCCTGACAGGACCAAAAGGAGTAATTACGTTTTAGGGAAGGATTTAATTGTGTCTTGATAAACTCAAAAAATGTTAGATATAAAATATAAATTTACGCAAACGAGGGACTGTTGAAGTTTTGAAGGAGAAAGTACGAAATCCACGAGCCATTATCTGAGTCGAGAGTTTAGATACTCTATATTTGTAACTTTTTTTTAGGTTTTTTTTACGGTTGGTGCTAATATGTGCGAATTCTTGGAATCAGCTTGCGCGTCTTGTTTAACAGTTATCACTAAGGTTTCCTTAACAATTCCATTCTCCATAGGTTTATGGTAGTGTACGAAGCATACGCTTTTGTATCTTGTACCCCATCAACACACTTACTCTGCGAAGATTATTTAGTTTTTATCTACTTGCACAACACTTATAATTAATTTAACGCCGTATATATTACTTTGGTATATAGCCCTTTCCATATTAGTATAGTTATTAACCCTTTTCAAATACGTTTGGTTAGTATTGACTTTACTACGTTTTCACTTATTATGGATGCCTACGTTCATCTATTTTATTTTTAATAACTGGTTTATTTGTTGTAGTCCTATCCTACTAATATTATAAATGTGAAAGTTTATGAGGATGGATGGATGGATGGATGTTTGTTACTCTATCACGCAAAAGCTTCAGAATGGATTTGGATGGAATTTGGAACACAGATAGTTTATAACCTGTATTAACACGAAGGATACTTTTTATCCCGGTAGTACGTACCCGTAGGATAAACTCCGACCTCCACACGGGCGAAGCCGCAAGCAAAAGGCTAGTTTCAAATAATTTCATTCGTATTTTCTTATGAGACACGTTTTCAGTTTTGATTTGATTCGCATCATCACATCATTGTGTCGTAAGAAACACTGAAAATCGATATATATACAAGCTTTTGACCGCGGCTTCACCCGCGTGGATGTCAGAAATTATCCTATGGGAACGTACTAATGGAATAAAAAGTATCCTACGTGTTAATCCAGGTTATAAACTATCTGTGTACCAAATTCCATCCAAATCCGTTTAGAAGCTTTTGCGTGATAGAGTAACAAACAAATATCCATCCATCCATCCATCCATCCATCCATCTATCCATCCATCCATCCATCTATCCATCCATCCATCCATCCTCACAAACTTTCACATGTATAATATTAGTAGGATCTATTGAATCGGGACTTTAATCTAATTTTCAGTCTGTTATAAGTAGAAGCTTTGAGTCAGGTAAAGGACGAAAATTTGTTTCACTCATTGACCTTTAATGATAAATAGCTATAAATCATATTTCAAGATCACGGTATTTTGTAAAACTTTTTTACTAAGTATTTCATTTCTTCAGTCCTTTGTAAAAATAAAGGTGACGTCTGCTATTATTGTAATAGTAATTAATTGACTCCATCCAATATAGAAACAATACGAGATAGAACAAAATCACACAGAGAATCGTATTTAGAAAAGTTATTCAAATACTAGTTTTTGCTAACTTTGAAGCAAGTGATATAAAAAAAAAAACATACATGCAGTCGAACATATAACCTCCTCCTTTTTGGAAGTCGGTTAAAAAACAGACTGCAACGCCGTACTCCACAGTAAGTCGAGCCCTTGATGGCAGCTCGGTAACGTAACTTAAGCTAATACGGCCATACGGCCCATCTCTTAGGAAAGCTAGCAATGATCTTAAACTAGCTCTATAATGCGAGGGTAAAAGCTAGGCGCGGCAAACTTAATCGAACCTCAGCGGAAGAGAAATCTTGAAAAACGTGTGTTTACCAAACAAGTCTTGTCTTTCTAGAAACACTAGTGCAACAGTGCTATGGTTAATTAAATAAACGAGTTGAGCGTATAGTGTATTAAGATGTAATGAATTATATTTCTTTAGTAGTGTAGGGTTCTAGTACAATTTTATTAGTGCTTTTTCTAAACAAGGCAAATACACACTGACCTGCTGACTGGTTAAATATTATCAACATAGGACAGGAAATCTTTAGTTTTGGATTCTCATTCTAAATAGATATATGAAAAAGGCCCTGTCCTCATTTGCCATTTTTTCCGACCGAAAAACTTGTTTAACAAATTGCTTGGAAATTTCTCACTAACATGTTTTTTTGTTGTGACTGATAATTATACATCAGTCAGAAGACGACCACTACTGGACAAAGACCACACTTATTGATTCAACAATGATCAGCGCCGAGCCTCGTGACAGTTACCTTTAACCTATACCATATCCAGCCCCGACCGGCTTTCCATTTGGCTATAGTTAATTCAGAACCTTAACCATTAGCTTCGATAAACGTTCCGTCAATAAAGTTGGTTTTCCATTTCTTAGTCCTCCAACTGTTTCTAACTTTTCGCTAAGTGCAACTTTGGGTGCAGTATTTATAGGCTCATAACTTTTGCCATTGATCCCGAAAATAGAGACCGCATCAATAATAATTGTTGGAATCAAACATTCTGCTAATTTGTCAGGTTTCAGTCAGTAAATCAGTAAATTAATAGATAAAAGACCGGTTCTAATAGATTGTTGTTCCGCAAATCAATAAATACTTTTCATAGAACATGCACACGTACACTTCATCTGACATTCACAAAACATATACTTTGGCTCTTCAAATATTTCAATGAAGCGGAAGTCAACTGGAGTAGTATTTTTTCATCTTGTTAGAAGACAAGATGAAAGCAACAAGACGGAAAAATACTTTGAATCGCTCTGGAAGCGTGAAGGTTCCAGCAGGCAGGCGCGACGCGACTTCGGCAGAACAATTTCCGTGAAGTTTTCATAGAAATGTTTTCACCAGAGTTGCATTGCGCCTGTCTGCCTTTACTGCGAGCCTTAACTTTGATAAATTAAAAGATAAAGCAGCCAAAGAAAAAACACGGCAGAGCTATAAAAAAGCAGCAGTAAAATGACATATAAGTCCAAAGATTCAAGACAAGAATCTGACGTAGAAAAGCAAACTTACAAATTAAAGTAATTCTACAAAGGACGTAAGAAATACACTAATAGATAGATCTAAAAAATATTGTTGATTTTGAAAGAAGATTCATAGCTAAATATCCTAAAAGGTCTCAAACTCAAAGCATTTATTTCAAATAAACCAATTACAGGCACTTTTGAATTGTCAACGGGTCGGTCAATCAGAAAGATGAAGCTAGTTACCCATTCCAAAGCGTAGTAGGTACCTATGGAGAAGAACGGGCAAGAAACTCCATGGACACTCTTTTAAATCAAAAAATGCTTACAAAATATTGATTACATCGTTCATGTTGAAATTATGCATGTGAGAACGATGCAGAACGGTAAACAAATTCTCATAATTTACCAGCCTCAAAAGTATTTCTAACAAAAATAGACTTAAGACCTGGCACCCTAATTGAGTAACACACTATCTATCACAATCTGAATCATTTTGAAGCATATTGCTAATCCATTGCTTCATATATTCAAAAAAAATGTCTGCTCAACAACGTAGATAACGCAATGAATGTTGTTGAACTGTCAAAATGAAAGCCATTCCTACTGTTAGCGTGTTACTCAATTACCCCGCCGATTTCTCAAAAATATATAATGATTCTCAGCATTTCTTACGACACAGTGATGATCATGAAATTAAAGGAAAGGGTTATAAACTATATTTATATGAAAAAGGTTATATACCAAAGTAACACAGACTGCATTCAATTGATAAAAAGTATTGTACGAGTAGATAAAAACCAAATCATCTTTCGCAGAATAACCGTGTTGATGTTAACGCCAATTTAATCTTTGTAAAGAGATGCCTGACCTATATTGATTTAGTTGCGAATAAATTTCTAAAATAACAGACGTATTTAATTTTAAAAATTCATTGAAAATGTCCGAACAAACATCAACCTTGTTATTTACAACACAACACACACACTACAACACTTGGAGCAGATCACCTACAACATATTGGTCCTCCGATCGAACCTCATTAAGAATTGATGGTGCGCCGCCGTGAGAACCAAAGAAATGGATTTAAGAAAAGATTTAACACCGCCTGGGGTTGTTTTGCACGGATTTCTTAGTATTGCGTAACACACTAACAGTAGGAATAGCTTTCATTCTGACAGTTCAACAACATTCATTGCGTTATTTACGTTAGTGAGCAGACAGATTTTTCGAATATATGAAGCAATGGATTATCAACCCGCACTGGGCCCGCGTGGTGGATTATGGCCACTCTCTCTCCCAGGAGGCTTATTTTTGCGACAAGACACCATTTTCGAGATATAAGCAAAAAAAAAGGTACAGTACTTTTTTTGCACCTTAAGTCGAGGTGTTGTGGTGAATTTTAGTTCATGACAACTAATTTTATTCCACACCTTTTTAATCGCGATTAACAATAGCCAGATTTAGTTAGACCACCAAAATTTTAGGTGAAAAACGTCAAATTCAGAATAGCAAAATTACCATTTTCACTAAACTAATAATTCAGTGCCATCTTAGTGCTGTCAAACTAAAATATAGTTAAGTTGTGTCACTTTAGTCTATTTCAGAACAAGAAATCGTAGTTTGACAGGAATAAACGAAATTTTTGTGATTTTTAGTCTAGTTTAGAGAATTTTGTGACAAGAGAATCGGCACCATTGATTATAAAAATAATGATGAAACCAAACCTAAGGAAGGTCTCGTTAATGATGACAATATAAATGTCACCTAAATAAAGAGAGAAGAAACGAGTATACATAAAGTGCAAGCCGAAATAAACTACATTAATAAGACAAATGACAGTAAAAGTAATGAAGAAATTGAATAACTATTTCATATTAATACTAAAACGCCTTTTTTAAAAGCAACATCCTGGCATCCCGATGCGTCACATCGTGCACAAGTGCCCCATTTTGGTTCCCCGTCGAACAGGGCGGAACTTTCAAGGGTAGATGAAAGGCTTATGCCTATTTTTTATATCCTCTTCCGGGTGCTCTTTGGACTAGTCAATCAATGGATTGGCTTGGCTATACAAAAAAGGATACCGTGGGTAAAAATTTTAGCCTACCTACCTATTATTATATCTCAGTTATTCTTATTATTGGAGGACACATTTATGTAAACTCGTCATTAATAAAACATGATATAGATATTTCTGTTGCACTCACCTACAAAAAATATCATAATCATTCTTACTCCTGCACTTATTCTATCAGCTGAGCATTAAAATATCTATCTTCGATAGCATAATCTTATTATCAGTCTAAACACTTAGACGAAGCTCAAACACGAGCATTAAATAAAATATCAAGAGATAAAGGCAAGCTGGCTTAAGTGCTTCGGATTATTAATATTCTGTTGACGTTAAAGGGATAAAAATCTGTTATCGAAGCCGCGACGACGCGCGACGTACCGCTCTAGTAGTTAGAAAATAGAGAAGAGATTACTCGTGATTGTTCGTTATGTGCCTTTAAAAGCTCCGAAAACAGAGAGAAGAGGAGGGAGAACAGGAGAGACCTTTAGAATTTGGTTCTTCTGCGCATCGACCAATTAGGTATACATATAAAAAAATAACTAATCAACTATTTTAGGAAACTTAAAATATTTCATATTTCAATGTAAACAACTTAGAATTGGCGGAAATCCTGTGAAAAATTAAAAAGATTCGACTTTATGGGGACTACATGACCTAAACGCAAATTTATAATGCCTAAAAATATATGATCCACTGCAGTAGAAAAATATATGATATTCTTCTGGATATATGCTAGTTAGATAGTGTGTTGAAAACATAATACAATTAACTAGATATGATAGGAAAAAATCACGAAGATGCCTCTAAAAAAAAATTTTAACGATTAAAAACCATACTAATAAACATGCAAACATTCAGATTTTTTTGTCAGATTATTCTACAAGTAACATACTAACGTAATAGTGTTTTAATTTTTAGTCCAATAAATAGATTTTTCGTAAATCCATAATTGCTTCATATTTTGCAATAAATTACCAGCGTTGTGTCATCGCGCGTCTCTTTCTTTTCTATGCAATCCGACAGTGACCGTGCTTTAGCTCTTGTAAACCTCTTAACTAGGTACCACAATGTCCACACTCATACGGTCCTATCTACTTTACAATAAAACATCATACACATTATTTTATTTTGTTCATACTAACACATGTAATATTATTCTTTGTTCTATATTCAAAAAATACCTACGTTCAAGATTGTTTTTGCAGTTGACGTCGAGTCAGCACTTTACAGCAATTAATAGATCAAAACGGTCGTTAATGCTTACTCTGTTTAAACTAAAATGGACTTTGTTGTAAATACATAGGCTCTACAGTAGTGTGCAAAGAGATGTTGTTATAGCATTCTGTTGTGATTGAGTGTCGGGCGGATGACTTCACTAATCATAAGTAGATGTACTATTACACGTCATTCTTATCAGGGCACTGTGCCTTATGTCAATTTAGCTACGTGCAAGTATTAACTAGTAACTTGTAGTAGTAGTTTTTAATGAACTTGTATCTTAGATCGTTTAAGGTTTTGGAAAACTTGTTGAGGCAAAAACATTGGCACTGAAAATGCATTTGTTCTCGTATTTATTTTTATTTTAATGACCGTCGTCACATGCTCCAATTACTTAGCTCGCTGCCCAATTATATTTCAGCAATAAAACTATGTATCCTGCAATTTTCAGTTTTACGGAATGTTAAAATGTTAAACGTGACTCCAACACAACATTTCAAATAATTGACGTTCGCTAATTAAATTATTTCAGTTGTTTTTAATTAATTTCAACAGCGAAAATAAATTGTATTTCAATCATTTCTTTGTTCTGTTAGCGCACTCTAATTGCGTGCCACACTATCTATCACATTCTGAATTATTTTGAAGCCTATTACTAACCCATTACTTCATTTATGTTCAAAAAATATGTCTGCTCTACAACGTAAATAACGCAATTAATGTTTTTGAAGTGTCAAAATGTAAGCTATTCCTACTGTTCGTGTGTTACCCAATTACCCCGCTGTTCACAGTTCTCACAGTGTTCAAAAAACTATATATTTTATGGATCTATTTCATTTCTAGGTACTGTTGCTAACACATCAAGTTACCACAAACTTTCAGATTTTCTCATTCGATTTTGAACTTAACTTTCAACATTTTTAGGTTTAAAATCGTTTGGAGAAATTTGACAGTTTCGTCTAGATTGAACTGCTGGCGACTGTACCTATAGGTTTGCTAGCGATTACGATTTGCGAATGCTGATTGTTTTACCTTATCATTGCTAAGTGGTGTCGATATTGGAGCGCTATGGTTTTTTATGGTGCAGTGTGAAAAATATGTGATTTTTCTGCTATTTGTTCCTAACACATTGGATGACCGTAGTTTTAATTATGCATTGCATTTATTATAAAAGAACTTTGAAATAAGAGTCTTGTTTTTAAGGTTTCACATTTATTTATTCTCAATCGACTACCTAAAGTCAAACTTAACAATAACATCAATATCCAGATCGCTCAAGCAATGCTTTTAAAACATTATGTATTTTTCACGACTCCTTTCTCACAATATCAGGTGGCTATCTACTTTTCAGTCTTACTTCAAACAATACCAGTTTAGTCAATGTTTAAAATTGTTGACAAAATATTTGCAGTTCACCATTGTTCTCATGCACACTGCTTCCAAATTATAGACTTGGCGACTAGAGTTCACATTTTGGTCTATTTTTATAGATAGTGATTCTAGACACTGGCTCATTCAAGACACGAAAAAGATTTACCTACCTAATTTATTTTATTATCTGGTTCTTGAACACCAGGTGTCTAAACGTAGGTAAAGAAAGCATTTCGTAACTTCATCCATAATCGAAAAACCAAAACCTTAAGATCCTCAAAGAGGTCAACGATGCGTGACCACGATACGGACAATAAGAGGTATAAATCGGGGCCACGTAGGACCCGATGTTTACAATTCAGGAGACTTGTCATCTTTACAAATCAATACTGATTGCATCTCATAGCTTACCAAAGATAATGTTACCGGAACTACTATTAAGATTAAAATTTATAAAAAATCTGCATATTGCTTATACGCAATATAGCACTTTGAGCCTTAATTAGGCTAATGTAAAACAGACTTATAATTTGAGCCAAAGCACTAACTGATATCACGTGGCAGGTAACGTGGTTCCAAGAAATGTGGCAGTGTGTTACAATTTTGGTGTATTCATATCCACTACTTATGCGTTCAGTAGTTGATTAAATCCAACAGGGATAAGATGGTGAAGAGGCAGTGACGTAACTACAGCTTTTCAAGAGTGTCACCGTTTTGTGTCTCACTTTTAAAGTAAATATATTTTCTTTATTTCTTTTCTTTTTCATTCAAGCCTTTCTTGTCACGAGTAGTTGTGATAGTATTTTTAATCTTCTGTCTTTCCTGCTTATCAAATACCTACTAACAAAACTTACTATTAATTTGTTGAATTTAAATAACTATATAAAATATCAGTCCGCCTACTCTGGCTACAGAAATCTCAATCACACCTTTCACGGATTTGCTGAATCAGTCCATGGAAAAAAGCACAAACATCGATATGCTAGTTACTGCTATTTATAAAATGAAAGATGGTCATATTTCCCGATTCGTATTATATTTTAAAATACTGGTTTTCTGGCGCCTTCACACAGGCGCGACACGCAACGCAAATCGCATGCGACACAAAAGCACCGCTTGTCGCGCGACGAGCGCGAGCGGTGCCTTCGTACCGCGTGCGTTTCGCGTAGCGTGTTTGAAGGAGCCTTTAAAGGACTTGTGACTTTGGTGATAGTGACTCCGGTAACTATTTATCCTATTGCTTTGTCCAACACATTTCTCTTAACTGTTTTTTTTTTTTTTTTTAAATCTACTAGACTGATCATCAAACGGTCAAAGATGACGTGTCGATCTTAAAACATCCAGCTGAAATGTCAGTACAATTTATTGTGCTTAGGTAGGTAGGTAGGTACAGACCTACCCGCGAACGGCGGGGTAATTGCGGCTCAACAAGATTCATTGCGTTATTTACGTTGTTGAGGAGACAAATTTTTCGAACATATAAATCAATGGATTGGCAATAGACTTCCAAATAATTCAGATTGTGATAGATAGTATATTAATAGTATTTGACAATTATGATTTGATGACATTGTATTTATTTTTATTTTTATATTGTGATTTGTATTTATTTCGTGTTTTGTAACTTGTGATTGTAATATGGGAGAACATAAATGGTTTTTTTATTTTTTATTTATTTATTAAGCAATTACGGTGCTGATTGCTATGGATTTCAAACAATGTTATGGTTAACTTACACTTCAATTCCAATGTTCAGCTCAAAAAGTCAAAGTCAAAACATTTATTTGAAATAGGCACATTAAAGGCACTTTTGAACATCAAAATTTACATGAAAATAGAATTGATTCTAGTTGCCCCTTCCAAAATGTAGTTACATATAGAAAAATATATAAATATAGTTAGATATAGAAGAATGGCCAAGAAACTTCACCGTTACTCTTTTAAAATGTTTTGCAATATTATATATATACTAATTATATAATTATATGTAAAGACGATGCACTTAGAATAAAATTACTATACCACAATGGGTAAAAATAATCTATATATATAAAAATTAATCCCTATTTCCCTTGGTCACGCCATCACGCGTGAACGCCTGGACCGAATTCACTAATTTTATTTTTGTTGTGTTCGTTATTGTCAGGAGAAGGATCTTATGAAATAAAAAAATAAGGAAGTTGATCGGAACGTTACAAAATTTAAGAAAACTTAACGCCAATATTAATTTTACATAACTGTCAGCGATTGACAGAATGCGTGCTGCAAATATCGTTTATCACAGGATCGGTTGATAAATGAGTCGATAGTTTTAGTTTTAGTCAATAGTCAAAACCAAAACTAAACGACATATGACATTCATAGTTAAGACAGGACAACGTCTGTCGGGTCAGCTTGTTAAATATAAAGCAATGACAGGTAAATTATTTATTTGTTAGATACATGGTGCTCACATATTTAGAAATATTGAAAAGTCGATGATTTTTAAAAAAAAAAAACAGTATTAATTTATTGTGTTAGTTAAAGTAGTTTCATAATGTAAAATCAATGTCATAAAAATGATAAATTATACAATTTCTGTACTGCATCTTACTATACTTATTAACAATTAAAATTAGTCATTTGTAAATCTTTAAAATTCGTCACTGGACAATGACACGTTGAACAAATAATATTTTGTCAATGCGTTTAAGCCGATGCGATTGTTTTGAATATTTGGATGCGTTACAAATATAACCTGGCGTGAGTAATAATGTGTAAAATATATAAATAATAATGTAAAGTAAATAAAATTGCTCATTTGAATGTCTTCCATGTCACGCGTCATCTCTAATGAATGACAAATAACGATACTTACGATTTTTTATTTGTAACGTTAAACGTTTAACTCCATGACCTGTCTAATGATGGTATTACTATTATTTATTACCCGTATAAGCCACTGTGTGACTGAAGAGCCACCCCACAAACGATGCCTCACCTCTTGTCGTGCTTGCTGTGCAATAACACCTAAGAAAGACCTTGGCGAGGCTGTCGAAGTGGCCGAATACAGGTCGAAGCTAATTACGAAATATACAAAAGGAATCGTCGATACGACCAAGCAGTATTTGTGGATTCACGCGAAACGACTGCCTGCCCCTGTAACGTCCGGGGAAACCTATATTTTCTCAGTAAACTAATTACATTCAACCTCAAACCGTCACTAGATTAGAACTGAATAAACAGACTCTTAAGCAATACAACCTTAAAAATAATCCTTGGATTTGTGATCTCAATAAAGTGTTTTATGCCACAAAATACTCATTGTAAAATATACTATTATTATACGTAGTCTGAAGTGTAGATACATATCTATGAATGTTGGCCTTGTAAGTCGCTGGTTAGTGAACAATGTACATATTAAATATTATCTATTAAGTTATTCCGTTGTCGACTAATTTGAATTAAAATAACCATAAAATTTTGTTTACAAAGAAAATTAAGTAATTTTTTTTGTATATCTTACTTCAAAGTAAGGTACTTATACGTATAGTTAATAAAATATCTTACTTTACTTTTCAGATGTTAGTTACCTGGGTATTGAAATTTATACAGTGTAAATATTCATAGCGGTTAGATGATCAAACCATCAGGAAAACGAATGAATAGAACTCCTCACAAGGATCTCTTTTTTGTGGTTTCACTATGTTGTAGTTTTAAACTTAGAATACTTAAAATTATGGATGTTTTTTTTATTAATGTTGTCATGATTTAGTTAAATGTTCTTTTTTATCTATATCTATAAATCTATACATACATACATAGATACAGATAAATAAAATTGGAGTGTCGGTTTGTAATATTAAAATAATCGCTTTTTACTAAATGCATGAGGATGAATACACGGTACATATACCAAAAGAACATTTTTTACAATTTTAGTCTGTCTGTCTGTTTGCTCCGGCTAATCTCCGAAACGGCTGGACCGATTAGGACGGGAGTTTCGCTGGCAGATAGCTGATATTATAAGGAGTAACATAGGCTTTTCATCCCGGTAGCACGTCCCTGTAGGGTAATTTCCAACGACCACGCCGGCGAAGCCGCGGGCAGCAACTAGTTGTTAGTATTTCCTGTGCGTGTCCCAAATAAAGTTTCTTTCTTTCTATCTTTCTATATTGCTCATTGCGGTGGAATCCTCGATCATGCTGGTATCCGGAACTAAATAAAATTAAACAGAGGCCGCATTATACACTTAGGGCGTTCCCCTTTGCAAAAGGAATAAAATTATTTCAGTTCGTAATTGGCAAAACACTCGTACCTTCTCGAAAGCTGGTAAAATGGTCATTGGTACTCGAATTCGGGAACATTTAACTCATCTGGATTTTTTCAATAATGTTGCTAACTGTATTTGCTAGCTTATTGGAATATAATATAGAAAGAAAGAAGAAAGAAAATACATTTATTTAGCACAGACTACAAAGCACACAACACAACATGCAAATAAAAAATAAAATAACTAAAAAGTGTAAAGAGCGTTGTGAGAAATTAGTAGGAAAGCGTGCCGCGCGGCTTCGCCAAATAGGTCCAGTTCAGCAAAAATGTCAGACAAGTAGTGCCTTCTCCTATATACACTTGCGTGCAAAAAAATCGGCCCACCATGCTCTCAATTTGAGAGATGATAACTCAAAAATCTTAATGTATATAATCTACATTGTGTGAAGGTAAGTAAGGTACAGTATATTTGAACATACAGTATATTTGAATAAAAGCAATATTCTTGACAAGATCAACTCGATTCTTCAGATGTCCTCATCACTCACTTTTGCTCGGATAAAGTGCGTGACTTTTTTTGCCAATGAAATTGACAAAAGTTTAATTTTGTTTATTTCTGTTCGTTTAATGAAAATTTAACAGGATTTTTTACCGGACTTCAAAAAAAGGTGGTTCTTTATTCGAACCCCTATGTTTGTAAGTTCGTGATTTTTTCATAAACTTATAAATTAGTTTTGATAATTCTTTAACTAACGTAATCTACATACTTTCAGGAAGGGTTAAGGAAGGGTTTAGTTTACAAATATTAGGTTATTGTTAGTAAATCTTGTTGAATTATATTGTACAAGTCAGAGATGTTATGGATAAGATATTTCGGATCTGGATACGGATATGGATATAGGAATAAAATTATATCGGTTTCGGATACAGTTACGGATATATAATTATTTCGGATTATCCGTTAGTTTCAGATAGTTTCGGTTACGGATATTAGATTGAAGTAAAATATAAACAGAAATAGTATGTAATAATTTGGTTTTATTTATAGGGTTTATCTAGCCTAGGTTATCATTTGGTATTATAATCGGTCATATAGGTAAGTAATTATTTTGATATGTAATAATAATTAGTTAGACTCCGCCCTTATACGAAACTATCCGAAACTTGTGAAACGGTTACGGTTACGGATATATTTTTATTTCGGATATCCGATAGTTTCGGTTACGGTTACGGAGCTCCATAACATCCCTGGTACAAGTGTACCTTCGCCTACGCTTCGTTCGTATTTCAAGATACTATTCGTAGAAGAAGAGGGTTTAAACCTGTGGGTCTTTTGTTTTGTTTGCACAACGAGCAGTGCAGATTGCTTAGCATCAACACTAATTGAGTTCGCTGCGTTGAGCGTTATTTGATGGTGGATGGATGGACCAGCCGTCTTATTGCAGAACGCAATATTTAAGTCTATTTCTTCAGGCACTCCAGCTAAATCTTCTGCGTCCATTTTTTTGAACACTAGATGCCTTTCTCCAATCCCATTTGACATTTAATACAAATGTCTTCGCATAATATCATGGGTGTTCTTTTTGTTATCAAAACCTAAGGTTTTACAGCCGCGGGTTAGCCTGGTCGAGTATATTTCTCCATTGTGACATGTTTCCGGATTTTTCTCTTCAACAGCTCTTCAATCCCAATGACAATTCACAATCTTGATCAACGCCATCCAACCACAATCTCCACTTCTCCGACCATCCGGTTTACCCACTACCAAGCAAACGTTTGGGTGTTCTGGTTTCGTCCTAAGTCGTATTTTCATGGTCTTTAAACATGAGGCTCGATCGCTATCAAAAAATATGCAGTACATTATATCAACACATTTGCATCCAAAGAAGAGCAAAGGTATATGATAACCATATCTACTGTCAGCTGCTATCCACAGGTATTATTTTCTACGGTACATTCGAGAATTATGCAAAAAAAATAACATGGCGGCTGGGTTAGCCTTTTCTAAAATCGTAACAATTATTTATTACTGCAATCAAATATTTCTAGTTACTCCCACAAATGTAATTCCGACTATACGTCATGTAAAGGCTCCAACAAACAGATGCGACACGCGACGCGAATCGCAAGCGACACAGAGTCACTGCTCGTTGTGCGACAGGCGGTGCCTTAGTGCCGGTGCCCTGTTTGAAGGAGCCCTAATACAGTTAGTTCTGTAGATATCCTTACGTACCTACTTAAAATTTTGTATTATTTTCCTCGTTCGAAACTGTGATGAGTATTCAAGAGATATTGTCCTGCTCCAATATTATCACTTGAATCATTAACCAGCATCCAAAGAATAAACACCGGAAATCCAGATAAGATCTTCTAGACACATCCACCCATAAAATGCATTAGTAATGTTCATGTTACTTGATAAGAATGCAAAAATAATAACAACAACAGTAAACCCAACCTCATTATTATTATCGTTAATTTCCTTGTGTGTATAAATACTTATAATTTTTTAAATTATATGTAAATACAATGGCTCTTATCATTTTGAGTATTATCGTATATTAGGTACGTAAGTGAGTGACTGATTGCATTTGTGTAAGTACTCGTAACATAGTTTACAAAGTCACCATGTTTTTAAAACCCTAACTTGATGATAGAACGTTTCTTTGTAAGTAAATATCAGGTTAAGACTCCTTTAAAATATGCTATTAGACAATCAAACATTTCCCTCTTCCTGCTACCATATTTAACGTGGTTCTCATTTAACATAATTTTCCATACGAAACTACCTTTTGGAAGGGGCAACTAGAATCAATTCTATTTTCTTTTAAATTTTGCCTTTTTTTTAAAAAAAAATGATTTGACTCTGACTTTGTTTCTCCGACCTCAACTTCGGCTAATCAAAATGACGAAGTAACGAAAAAACAAAACAAACATTATGAATCGACTTCCAAGGTATCAGCGGTTGGTTTAAACGACTCTTGCGCAGTTTTCCCATAGACGATAACATCGGCCACAGCTGTTATTAATTGTGGCGCACAATGAGATGCTGCAAGGGCAAAAACAGGACTTGAACAAGCACTATGCAAATATCTTAATCACACCGTTTACATCAGAAGGAACATCATGCAGCTGCATTTCGGGGTAAATTGTTTTTATTTGTGTTTTTTTTTTTTAATATTACATTATTATTTATTATATGTATTCAATATTTTATACATTTATAAATCACTAGCGGCCCGCTTCTGCTTCGCAGGCTTTATACGACTTGACATAGTGATTTCAAACAGGTGCAACACAAATTCACCGCTCATCGCGCGACAGGCGGTGCCTTTGTGTCGCGCCTGTTTGAAAGAGCCCTTATCCACATAAACCTTCCGGAATAAATTCTCTAAATGATGGTGAAAACCGCATCCAAATCGGTTGCGGAGTTTAGAGAAACAACACGGTCACACAGACACGAAAAGCATTTTTTTTTTAAAATATGTATTGATATACTCGTAGGTAGATATAGAAGTGTCACTGTCAGTTCAGTGTTTAGTTTAATCTAGTAGTCATGTTTTTTTATACAGGATATGTTTCAAGTAATAACAGCAGCTACGCTTGCCGCGGTTGTTCCATGGATAGGTGACCATCTTCACATACCAGGAACCCTCCATACCTCAGAAAGCACGTTAAGCTATTGGGCCCGGCTGTCATTCGTGAATCTTTGACAGTCGTTACGGGTCGTCAAAAGCCCGAAACTCTGACAACCAGTCTTGCCAAGGGGTATCGTATTACCTAGTAACTAGGTTGTGGAGGTCAGATATGCAGTAGCTCCATGTAAAATAGTGGTATTCAGCTGCATCAGCGGGGTAATTACGGAACTCACTAACAGTACGAATGGGTTTCATTATGACAGTTCAACAACATTCATTGCGTTATTTACGTTGTTGAACAGACAAATTTTTCGAACATGTGAAGCAATGGATTAGCAAAGGCTTCAAAATGATTCAGATTGTGATAGATAGTGTGTTACGTAATTAGGGTGCTGGTTAGACTGGAAGCCGACCTCATCATAGTTGGAAAAAGGTAGATGATGATGATGATGATATTACAGAGGGGTGTTGTGTCATTTTAACTTGTTTCACAGTGAATGAAGAGCTAGAGAGTTATGCAGTATATATACATATACCCATCCTCATGACAATTCCAAAGCGAAACGTTCGTCTAACATTTATTCTATGTGTAGCGTGTTCATTGCCATTTCAATTAAATTATTAGTAATACGGGTGTAGTAGAGCTTGCTCATCTGTATTGTACAGCTATGAATGTTTTTTTTTTTCGAAATTCCGATCCTTCTAGTCGGGATTTTGTTTTAGTAACAATTTTTACCTGTACCTTGTTGTCGCATGTATCCCAATTGGTTATGCAGTTATTTTCAAAGGAGTTATTAGTTTTTTGATCCATGGTCGTTTTGAAATTAATATACTATAGTACGACTGCTTATCCTGCGAATTCTGCTTCCCTTTTTCTTGGTCAACGTCCACAATATGGGCTCTTGCAGTGAATAGTGAACTAGCATGTAAAAAGTAAAGGATTTTTAAGTCTTGTCTTCCTCAGTATTAACGAATTAAGTTTACATTAGAGAACTATTAGACTACATAATGACAAAACACTGCAAAATTACATAAATACGTATATTAGTCTCCGGCGCAACTGAAAACTCCGCTTATTTTGTTTTTTTTTTTCTATTGTATTTTTATATTACACACCTTAATAGTGTAATAATTTGTTATTATTATGTGAAAATTGAGATTACTCAGTACTTGGTGAAGCAACATTTATGGCGCCCGGGATTTAAATATTTCTTTAGATGTTTAGGTACACAATAAGAGTATTTACATAAGGGATTTTCTATTTTACTAACAGACAGATTTCACATTACATACATCTGTTTCTCTCATTAGCTTAGCCCAATGATTACTATGACACAGTTGTCACGATGTAGGATAATCTAATTAGTGGTACGCATGTCATCGCATGTGAAATGGAACAGTGCAGGATCCTTTTTTCAAAGGACACATAAATATGAATCTAATTTCCTTCGTACTTTTAGTGCAAGCAAAGAGTTTTTATGAAGCAGTATTGTTACTGATGCCAACGTAACCTGAACAACCTGCTTCAACGTGTGCTGAAACCAATAGGCTTATCGAGCCAAGTCTTTTTCTTCGCTTCGGTCTGGACAGACGGTCGTGGTCACGTTGTACTGTGAATAATCGCAAGTGCAGCTGTTGGTGTGATCTAGCTAAGTGGTACAAACTAAACAAACCTCTATGGAATAGCCAAGCCGAAGTCAATATAGGATTATGGAAATAATATGGGGATTTACCTGCCATCAGAATTTTTCAGTAACGGATATATGAAATGATAAACCATAATAAATGAATATACAAACAATACATGTACTTAAACTTACTATTTCGGGCACCTCATAAAATGTCCATGTAAAATTTTAGACCATTTATATCAATTTCATTTCAACATCAATAGCAGATGAAATGTTAATTAATTTTGACATCCGACATTTAAAATTAATTACTGAAAACATTTTCATAATTGATATAAAACAATGATAACGGAAAATATGCGAGGTTTAATCAACGTTTTGAGATAGGTATTTCAATATTCAGTTGCATTGGTAATTGGTACGCACTTCAGAAAGATATTTGGGACAATGGAACAAAATTTATTTCAGCATTATTGTATTGAAAGTATCTTCGTGCGATTCTTTGTCCATCCACAAATAAGTGTTCAAGATCATTACAAGCTCAGATGGTATGTTTAATTATGACTAATATTTAATTGGGATCTCGAGGTGAACGTGGCTGGCTCTAAAATGTGACACGTGGAATACGATATTGTCTCTGCGAAGTCACTATGCGAAACAATCCTTCCACGAAGCCAATGTTCAGATAACTGAAAATCAATTGTAGACATTTCTAGGATCACATTACCTACTTGTTCAGTTTCGAAATCGTCAAATTCAAGTACACCTGGCTATGTGATGTGACATACCTCTGTAAGCGTTGCAGTATCAAAAAAAGTCACAGAACCACTTCATTTAAATCTTATGTCACGTTTCGACCTCTTAATAATAATGTAAACAAAAGTCATTCCCGTGCATGACTGAATAGTGCACGCCCACCACATACCACACTACTCGTATGGGATCACAGGGCTCCCATTTTTTAAAACAATGTCAAACACCAAGTTTTGTTTTTATTACGTCACAGTACAACGATCCACACATTGAAACTTTTGTTACATTATTGCTGTAGAGAACAATGCCCACTAAATAAAAACCTTTAGTAATATGTTGGACGAATGATTTAAGCCAACTGACAACAGTGTCAGCGTAGTATTATTATGACCAACATTATATGCGACAAACGTTCGTTGCCTACAAGCGACAGCTAAATAACTTACATAGAAAAAGTTAATAGATTTTTTAGTACAAATTTTATTTCTTGTACAAAGACGTTCGAAATGAATAGAAATAGCCTTCTTTCAACGCAACCAACTTCTGGAACTAAATATTTATTTAGACCTATAATTAGATGACTAATCACACGCCGAGCACAGACCAATTACAACAAAATAAAACAATAAAGGCCCCGTGATATTACACCCAGAGATCTCAATAATTAGTTGAGTCACCCAGCGTGCGCGCACCTAAGGAATTGGGATCTGGAAGCCGAAGATCGCCGAACCCAGCCGAAGATATCCGAAGACGGGGAGAAGGGGGAGTTCGGTAGCCCATGACGCCTGGCCAGCTGAGCGTGACGTCTCCTCGCCAGCCTCGATACCACATGATGCCATCCTGTAATCCCGTACTATATCAATCGTTATAATAACTGAACGTGTTTGCAGCTCCGCCCGCGTCTCGCTGTTTTAACTTCACAAGTTGAGTGTGTTAAGGGAGTTGTCATAAATATACTAGTGTCTCTATGCTTGGGTGATTTAAGTTAGGGCCCCTTTAGCCAAGATAATAAGCTATTACAGAAAACACAGCGGGCTCGAAAATAAAACGTATTTGAAATATTGTTTCAGTCGAACAAAACGACTAAAACACTACAAATAATTCTTGCTGTATCTGTTAACCTTCAAGGACGAGGTTATAGTAATTGATATAGATTGAAAAAACGTTCGTTGGACATTCGCGTGCTGTCACAAACGCAGCTAATGATTTGAAAGAACAAAAAGTGACGCCTCTGTGCCATGACCAACTTTGACACAATGGTGATAACGAATAGAAATAATGCCTAGTTAGAAGGGTAATTAGAATTACTCAAGTAATTCTTTGATGGATTATAAAGAGTCGGCTGTTCTGAAGTTCAATCTCGTTGTATTAAGTAGGTTATTATTCAAAGATGGAATGAATGGAATATTGTATCAGTTTGTGCGGGTCATTTTGTATAATTTATTGAGTGTGTCTAAGGCAGATTTCTGAAGAGCAACGTGCTTAAGAGAATCAAATTGCAATAGTAAGGGAACAATACGGGAAACATGACTGCAGCAGGTACTATTTTTCCGTTTTTATCAGCCACTTAACTACTATCAAGGTATGAATAAAGATTATTAATGACCTCGAGCGGTGAGAAGCAACTGTATTGGATTCATGAGATAGGTAATCCTACTGCATTTTTTAGATAAAATTTATCAAAGAATTTCGTTGGGATAACGTCACCTTTTTCACCTTTGTCGCATTCTTCTCTATCTACTCCGGAAGAAAACTGTAAAACAGCCATTGTGCGTTTCTACGAGTATGAAGAAATCAGTCATAAAAAACGTCGATATTCCGGTGCAAAAACCACAGTTACCAACGATTACCAAAACATCTGATTCTCCCGGCCCACTTTATTTAATTATTCAGTTCTGTTATCTCTTATACCTAAATGATACAAAATTTCGAAATACAAGTTTATTCTTATAAGTTTCTCACGGGGCTTGATTATCATCGAAATTATACGGGGATCGTTTAAAGAAATCGTTGGAATCATAAACAAATTGTTATTTGTGTTTATAGATTTTATACCATATTTCTTTGAGTTACGGTTAGTGTTGGATGTTGCTTTTTTATCTATCAATTTAATAGTTCACTGCAAAAACATCATGAAATGGTTAACATTATATTAATAACAATTATTATTATTAGATATGGGAACTCCTTCAACTCTTTGAACTTAGCCATAATATTGAAAATGCGTGTTTACAATCTTAGGTACCGGGTTCTCATTTTAGACAAGGCTCAATTAAATCTACTGCATTCACATCACCTCACAGTAAACATTAATGTCTAATAAACAAAAATATCATTTAAAACTAAAGCATATTCAAAGAACAAAAAAACTCGACGAGTCCTTTATAAACGAAGTCATCGCCTTCCATCACGATTTAAACATAGGTATGAGTGGAGTCAGTTAGCGTTACGTTAGTACTTTAGTACCACTCCGATGATACTCGTACGTGGACGATACCGAGTAAGCCATACCGAAAGTGTCATCATCTACACACTCCATGATCGTAATCCTTCGTAGGATATTACCGAGTCCGCGGACCAAAATTATAGAACCATACAAATCAAATCAAATCAATTTATTTGTGAAACATAGGTTTTATGATAGATGGATCTTAAGAACACAGAACAGAACAGTAAGCTTATTTACTGACATTTTACAGGGTGGCATACAACGCGCAAACTGTAACCAGGAATTCAGCACCTGATTCTAAACCGTCTAGCGTAGAAATTATTCGTCGATTATCTAAACAAAAATCTGCAGTTCCATAAGAAAGTTCAATACCTACGCGATCAAAATGTATGGGACAGCTAATTTAAAAAAAAAGAACCAACGAAAATTTTCAACGCAGGGAGTTTCAGGATTATATACTGAAACCATGATAACAAGTTGCTCGTCGATGTCCCTGCCACCCTGTCTTGTGTCAGGTTGAAAAATACACAGAAACTTGTAGATAGGACAATGATAACTTAGGTACAGGTGCAAATAAGTTGTTAAATCGTTTCATACCTAGTCGAGAAAAACAATATATAAGTGAGGTCGCATCCAGTGCAATTAAGCTACTTCATTAAAGTAGGTACCGTTTTCCGGTCATAGAGCCTAATGATTAATTATATCATCGGGGTTGGCTTTGTTTCTGATGAAACAAGAAAACTCAGCACCCTAATTACGAAACACATTATCAGTCACAATCTGAATCATTTTGAAGCCTATTACTAATCCATTGCTCCATATGTTCGAAAAATGTGTCCGCTCAAAAACGTAAATAACGCAATGAATGTTGCTGAAATTTCAAAATGAAAGCCATTCCTACTGTTAGTGTGTTTCGCAATTACCCCGCGAGACAACTAGCAAACTAGTTCCGTTCTTAAACGTACCTCCTCGTTCACTCGTTCTTCATTCGTTTGTTATGTAAGTAGATATTTCGTTTTAAAGAATTATAATTCATTAATTATTAGAATTCATATTAGTTTACTATTGATATTATAATAATATAAAATACCGAAAATACCAAACAGAGTAACGGTGGACTAAATTAAACGATTATTCCTATAAATACGTCTTTCAAAAAAAAAATAACAACAGTTAAATAACAATTGCAACGTTGTACTTATTATTATTGTTACTAAAATACTTAAGCGTCTTGGCGTAGAGATTGAATTGCAAAAATCTACATAATTGTCTACGTGCAATGTGGACTTTGCGGTCGTTATTAAAAAGTCCACATAATTGTTTACGTGCAAAGTGAACTTTGCGGTCGTTATTAAAAAGTCTATATAATAGTCTACGTGAAATTTGGACTTTGCGGTCGTTATTAAAAAGTCTACATAATTGTCTACGTGCAATGTTGACTCTGCGGTCATTATTAAAAGAGTCATAACTTTAAAAATAAAAGTATTTAGTAAATTACCAAGTGGTCAGTTAGTCTAGTGTTTGCAAGCGCTACTGCTGCGCATGAGGTCCTGGGTTCGATTCCCGGGTCGGCCAAAGTTTTTCCATCAGCAATTACTCAGTAGCAGCACGGAGTCTGGATTTTTTCCCGGTTAATGGCAACGCTCCCTATAACATGGGACTTAAACATATCTGGCGAAATGTGGGTGTACTAAAGGTACACCTCTGCCTTACCCTTCGGGCATTAGAGGCGTGATGTTATATTACGTGTGTAAATTCATCAATTAACCGGTTCAGTGGACACAATGCAGATACATTTTTATAGCCAACAATTTAGTTACGCTACGGAGACTTTTCAGCTTATCTAAAATTATGTTCACTCTACTCTTGTGTTCCTTGAACTAAATGGTACGTAAATTACGACTAATGTAAATGAGACAACGACAATAAATGTGACAATTATTGTACCGGAGTATTCTTAAGCGAACTGTCGCATAATGTGGTCTTGCTCCACCAACTGAGACTCAATACTCAATAATTTATTTGCATTCCACAAAGTGTACTTAGGTGGTAACTTAAAATTATATGTGATCATTATGGATCCCGTCGGGCACAGCAAAAATAGTAAGAGAGAGGAATCTTTAGAAAACTTTGCTTATCAATTAAAGTAGTTACTTTAAGAGGCTTAAAAGAGCTTAAACGCGGTCACTGCCGGATTGCATAGAAAAGAAAGAGACGCGCGATGACACAACGCTGGTAATTTATTGCCAAATATGAAGCAATTATGGATTTACAAAAACTATTCATTGGACAAAAAAATTAAAACACTATTACGTTAGTATGTTACTTGTAGAATAATCTGACAAAAAATCTGAATGTTTGCATGTATATTAGTATGGTTTTTAATCGTTAAATATATATTTTTTGAGGTATTTTCGTGATTTTTTTCTATCATATAAAATTAATTGTATTATGTTTTCAAAACACTATCTAACTAGCATATATACAGAAGAATATCATATATTTTTCTGATTTTGGTTACTGTAGTGGATCATATATTTTTAGGCATTATAAATTTGCGCTTAGGTCATGTAGTCCCCTTAACAGTTTTTTGAACTAAATATAAACATATTATAGTTAACTGTACTTAACTTATGTAGATATGTTAGCACTTATATTTTGATGTTTTAATTAATAGATAGCATTTTAAAATAAACATAGCATAGCACTCTCAAATCCGATTTGTAGAAGCACTACTTCATGATAATAGTCTACCCCGTCATTATCTTAATCAACAAATCGTATCCTATCAAGATACTATACGCCATCTACACAATAGGATTGTTTGTCGACCTTTTGAGCCTACATAACATATGGTACACGATGAAATAATATACACAATACACATGGTAGGTACATGCGCAACACATGATGAGAAAACAGTATGCTATATATACATGTAAACAACGTTTAATTAAAAACAGTACATCGACAATATCGATACGTCATTTAAAGGCTTGAATACAGTTTAAATACGGTATGATTTCCAGATTTGTTTTATTTCATCTGCTTTGTTTAGGTCGTGGTTTGAGCCAAAGAACTTACTTACTTACTTAAGATCTAAGTCGACGGATCACCATGACTGGTCCAGCACCCTAAGTGCACACTATCAATTACAATCTGAATCATTTTGAAGCCTATTGCTAATCCATTGCTTCATATGTTCGAAAAATGTGTCTGCTCAACAACGTAAATAACGCAATGAATGTTGTTGAACTGTCAAAATGAAGGCCATTCCTACTGTTAGTGTGTTAAGCAAATATTATCAATCGTATACCTAATTTACATTTTATAATAAAAAATCAGCATGCATATGTTACTAACATAATGCTATATATAATCCCTTCTGTCTGACTTCCAATTTTTGATAGCCGGTATAACGTGTTTTATCAAAATAGCTCACAGAATAAGCAAGCTGAAGTACCACTGGGTCGTCCATATTAGCCGTAGAACCAATGACCATTGCACCGTAGACGTGTTCTCGAGTGGAGACCACGAATCGGCAATCGTAAGGTAGGACGCGGCCAGGTGGAGCGGCGATTTTCGCAGGGTGGTTTGCTGAGAATCAAGTTGAATGGCATGCAATTGCAGAGGCCCATGTCCAGTAGTGGACTACAATAGGCTGATGATGATGATGGTGATGTTAAAGGTACCTAGCCTGTCAACAGTGAACACTGTTTGGAGGTATTTACCAAGTAACTGATCCAATTGTGTGTAAAATACTGGATAAAGCACATGGCTCCCGAGTTAAAAGCAACCATTTATTAAACTCAATTTCCCACCGTTCAAATTGAACTTACATCAGCACATGCTGTTTTCGTTTTATTCATATGCGTTCTACAAACAAATCTTAAGGCACTCAAGACGAGTGAAGTAAAGTTGTGTCAGAATGGTACCCCAGAGATGGCAAAAGAAGCCGGAGAAAACAATACAAAAGATGGGAAGACGAATTAAAGCTCACAGCGGGCCCAAATTGGAGAAGAGTTGCGAGTTGCGATTAGGAATCAGTGGAAGTAGTTAGAAGAGGCATTTGCCAAGAGGCACACTGAACTAAGAGACATTCTGTAACTTCTACTGAAATTACCGCAACGACAAACATTCAAGGGCTTAATTATATTTATTCAAAAAATCAATAGACCGAAGCAAATATAAAGCAGTGTACTGCGGATGTGACTTGAAATATTTCTTGATTAGTCCTCGTAGTCATAACACCGTCTTCTAATCAACCGAACTGATTCATCAATGAGATGAAGAGGAAATTCTAGAACAACCGATCAACTATAAATTGGCGACATTCATTAAATTCGACTTAGTACGATGTACTGGAAGTGTCTCTATGTTTCATGAGATACCCTGTGCGCATTCTTATGCAAAAGGACGAAGGATCAAAATGCAACGTCACTATGAACGCTTGGCTGCCACAAGCCAGTTATCCCTGTGGTAACTTTTCTGTCACCTCTTGCTACAAACTTTTTATACTAAAGGAGCGATAGGCCGTGCTTTCGCAGTCCCTATGCGTACTGAACATCGGGAGCTAGTTATCTGTCGTGCAACTTACAGTGTTGTGTTGTGTTGTGTTAGATTATGATCTTACTGTGCGAGTCCCAATAAATAATTTTTCTTTCTATTAAGATACCTATAATTTCAAAGGATACAAGGAAATAGTACCAGAGCATTGAAAAAAAATATGTTTTGAAACCTAGCAAAGGCTTTTTATTGAAAATGAACGTTGATTTCATACGTTTTTGAAAAGTTAGTCTTGAACTATAATTTTAACGCTAGCAAGACCCTAAAAAGTGAAGAGGTGAGAGGCCTACTGCACTATGAAAATCATATCTTTCTATGCAGGTAGACGGTACATAATACAACCCATTGTGGTATCGTAATTTTATTCTAGGTAGGTAGTAGCTGTGTACGTCTACATATATAATTATACAGGGTCAAATTAAATTAGCTAGCGATGCTCCGCAGACATGATTGGTATGGATATAATAATACGTTTTATTTTAAATGTATTTTTGAGGTCAACGACCGCTGGTAGTGCTGTTACATTAAGTATGAGATGTTTTTTTTTATCGTATTTAGATATCGATACCCATCACGCCTGCGGAGTTTCGCTAGCTAATTTAATTTGACCCTGTATAATTAATGTACATATATAAAATATTGTAAAAAAAAAAGAGTAACTGTGAAGTTTCTTGCCCATGTTTCTCCATTCGAAACTACTGGAAGGGGCAACTAGATTCAATTCTATTTTCTTGTTTTAATTTAAACGGTTGAAGTGGTTTTTGACAAAAAATATTTGACTTAGAATTTGACTACTTTTTCGAAATGCCTTCACAACTTAGTACTACAATAAGTGTATAACGTAACGTAACGGAGCAGTCACAAAAGTACGTTATGTAGTATAATTTTTGGTAGAGCGACCGGTTCCACAGTAATCAGCCAGCAGGCAATTCGCACGCGGCCCCATTGCACGGTCACGCTTGCCTGGCTCCCTACGAGATGGCCTCACAGCTCTTTTTTTTACTAATCGACTAACTTGACGTACTTTTTATACTGTAGAGCGATTGATTATTTATAGAAAGTGAGTATTTTTTAGGGTTTTAGCAACAGAACATGTTGGACCTCTTGATCAATGAAAAGTTTATTTTGCCCTATGGTTCAACGACTGTAATTATAAACTGTGACGAATAATACCAAAAGGAGTAACCATATTCCGCTGTCTTAGGTTTCCTTATGAACCAAAGGGTGTCGTGTTCAAAGTCAAAGTCAAATCATTTATATCATATATATCATATAATCATAGGCACATAAAAGGCACTTTGAACGTCAAAATTTACAAAAAAAATTGAATTGATTCTAGTTGCCCCTTCCAAAAGGTAGTTTCGTATGGAAAAGAATGGGCAAGAAACTCCACCGTTACTGTTTTAAAAATGTTTTACAATATTATGTGTACATTAATTAGATGTGAAGACGATGCACCTAGAATAAAATTACTATACCACAATAGGTAAAAATAATTATATATAACACATGACAGGTAAATTAATTATGAGATAGATAGTTGGTGCTCACATATTTACAAATATTGAAAAGTAAATGATTTTTCCAAAATTTCACTTGTAATTATTTAGTGTGTGAGTTAACACTAGAAAGACCAAAGTCGTCAAATTGTCGATTTTGTGAAGTAAAATGATAATATTATTAAAGTTACGGCTTGTTGCAACATTACACTCTGTGACTTTTAATATTTTGTGGTTTTAAACACCCTATTGATATATATAATGTTGTTATCTTAATTAGTTCAATTTTGTATTCGTCGCCTTTTGTATTCGTTTTGAATGAAATCGATATGAGTGCTCGTAGACATCTGTTTGAGTTTGAAATACAGAGACTACTGCAAAATCTTCGGAATGTTCGTAGCTCAAAGTCTGAATCTGGTGGAGAAGACAGTGCTGATGCAGTTGATATCGACTTCTCCAAAATAAACTGAATAGCAGATTACGTATATTTTGAAGTAGCAAATAAAACCGCTTACTTTGCTAATTAGAATACACAGAATAGAATACCCTTTATTATGTACACCATAAAAATAAGCTACCTCGGTAAGCCCAATTTGTTACTTTGGCTGCGTAAGTGCACACAGGTTTACATAGAAATTACCATTAATCATTACGGGCAATATCTGATATTATTATGATTGGTACAACGACCAGATTGAACACCTTAAAATGAGAGAGCGGTTACGGGCAAAGGAACATTTCTAATCCCTTAATCAAAAGCGACACGATACATTTTTAATTGCTAAATCATCATCTGCCTAGCCTTATCCCAACTATGGTCTAAAAAAACAAAGTCTAGCATTCCGGGAGTGACACATGCTTACGTCACTATCCAGTTGTCACTTTTTGCAACAAAACACGAATTATGGAAACATTTTCAGTCACCATTCTGTTAAAAAAAAAAAAAAAAAAATTCTTTTCATTTTTCTAATCAAACGAAACAATACCAACGTAATTGTTAGTTAAAACCTTTTTGTTTTATCGGATTCGCACATGTAATACAGACGCTTGGGGAGTTATTATTACACACTACTGGTAACACAACGGTGATGACGTAGGCTTGTGTCACCCCCGTGACCGGAATGCTATACCTGGCGAAGTATATTATTATATCATGATCCCAACTATAAATTTTGGGGCCGGCTTACAGGCTAATCGGATGCAGCTGAATACCAGTATTTTACATGGAGCGTCTGCCTATCTGACCTCCACAACCCAGTTACTTGGCAACACGACACCCCTTGGTAAGAATGGTTGCCGGACAATTTTTAATTTCTCAATAATAAATCCTTAAAGATGTGAACGCTAAAGCGACTGCGCAACACGTCCGTTAGTCTTAAGAATTAATTGGAATTGCGAGTGGCTTGCATAACTGCAACGATCACGAGTCCATCTCGACACCTCGATTCTGTTTAAGAATCGAATCAACAATATATACAGGGTTAGTTTTAAATGACCTGCCAAACTTAAGGGTGTGGTACAGGCCAGCGTACTGAACAATTTTCTCCTTGGGATCAAAATCGTAATCACGAAAAAAAAATCAGCGGTCCCATACATTTAGGTCAAGAAGGTATTGAAGTTTTTTATGGGACAGTTTATAAATTTTTCGCGATGATGATATTGGTCCCATGGAGAGAGTTGTTCAGTTTGATGGTCTGTACCACATCCTTAAATTTGGCTGGTCTTTGAAAACTAACCCTGTATATATATATAGGTATCGAATTAGATATATATCTAAATATATAAAAGGCAAAAGTGATTGATTGATGTATCAACGCACAGGCCAAACCTTTAAGGCTAGAAACTTAAAATTTCGCGCACGTATTCCTCTTATGAAGTCGGCATCCACTAAGGAAGGATTTTTCAAAATTCAACCCCCAAAGGGGATAAAAGTTTGTTTGAAACTTTTTATTCCTTTGACGTATTTGCATGAAATTTTGTATCAATTGAGTGCGGCAAAAATAATGAGTTACGTATTTCAGCGTTTTCCAAAATTCAACCCCTAAGAAGATAAAATAGGGGATGAAAGTTCTAAATAAACACAGGCCAAACCCTAGGGCTAGAAACTTATAATTTGCACACGTATTCCTCTTATGACGTAGGTATCCACTAATGAAGGATTTTAAATTTGAATTTGAATGCATATTGAAGTATAAACGGTACATAGAACAAAATACCAATTTTTAACACTTTTGTCGTCTGTTTGTTAGTTCCGAGTAATCTTGATGGGACTTTCACTGGCAGATAGCTGATATTATACGGAGTGACATAGGATACTTTTATCCCAGTAGCACATCTCCGTGGGGTAATTTCCGACCTCCACGCGGGCGAAGCCGCGGGCAGAAGCTAGTATATTATATTTGCCTTCAATATTGGCCGTATAGTTAAGTAAGTTAAACATATTTTGGCTTCGTTTACTTAAAGCTGTTGTTAAACTTATTTTGTTGTATTTTCTTTTATAAGTTAGGTATATGCCATTTATACACGGTGGGTAAAATTGTACAACAAACGTGGGACAGAACTAAATTTATACAAAAACAATCTCACTGAACAGTAGAGCAGTGGTGGCCTAGTGGAATCGGCCGCAACTTACAAGATGTAGGTCGTGGGTTCGAACCCAGGCAGGCGCTTTACTTTGTGTAAATAATTTCATCACCACTGCTCTCAAAACGGTGAAGGAAAACATCGTGAGGAAACCGGCATATCCTAGAACAAAAAAAAATCGAAGACATGTGACATCCACCAATCCGCACTGTGCCCGGGTGGTAGATTACAGCCCATTCCCTCTCAAAGAGAGGAGGCCTGAGTCCCAGCAGTGGGAACATTATAGGCTGATTATGTGTATTATGTGTAATCTCACTGAATGACAAACAGATTTGCATTCAAGTTCACCCTATTTGCGTAACACACTATTAATCAGAATCTGAATCACTTTGAAGGATATTGCTAATCCATAGCTTCTTAATTATGTTCGAAAAAATTGTCTGCTCAACAACGTAAATAACGCAATGAATGTGTTGAGCTGTCAAAATGAAAGCCATGCCTACTGTTAGTGTGTTACGCAAATACCCCGCTGTATTTAGCCTTTACTAAGCAAAAGGACCATTACCTGTACTAAGCAAAAATACCAAATCAATGGAAAAAAATGTTTTGAAACTGTCTACAGATAAATCAACATTCAGTTTAATACCCACTGTCGAAAACATAAAAAACAACTTAATTAGGTCATGCTTATACTAAAATAAAGACCTAGTAAGCATCATTGTTCTAAAAACCATGTGGCCAAATTAGGTACCTATAAATAATGTATCACGAGTAAACTCACATCACCAGCAAGTATAAATAAGGATTTATGTAATAGTAACTGGAACTCCAACCGCAGTGCACAATGTACATAAGTAACGTTAATAGTATTGTCAATATGAGAACTAAACACTATTATTTTCCTCAAAGAGTTCCGCCATTTGAATATTAGAAAATTAGTACCAACACCCTAATTTCGTAACACCCAATCACAATCTGAATCATTTTGAAGCCTATTGCTAATCCATTGCTTCATATGTTTGAAAAAATTGTCTGCTCAACAACGTAAATAACGCAATGAATGATGTTGAACTGTCAAAATGAAAGCTATTCCTACTGTTAGTGGGTAACGCAATTACCCCGCAGTGAATATTTGATATTGAGATACATAAAAGATTATTTATGATTATCTCGACCCTTTGCCTGCAATGACACTCTATGTAAATGGCGATCGTAGGACGATGAAGATAACGGTGAAAGAAAACAACGAAATCATTTCTATGAGTTCATGATAATAATATCAGAATGGCGATTAGTAATTTATTTCTTGCATAAAACAATAGGTACCTACCTACCAATGCCTTATTCTGTTCATAGTAAACGTTCCGAACAAGGTCTACTCTACTCTACAAACCTCACATCTTGGTCACAATGTATGACTTGGCCGTTTCTCTGTCGTCTCTCAGACACTCCTATGGGCTAATGGTAAGAAATTAAGTCACTGGTCTTTAATGCTGTGTGTCATGCAATAGTTCAATGGAACGGCCAAGGTATATATTTTGACCAAGATGTAAGGTTTGTAGAGTTAGGGGCTTGGCTCTACATTAGATCAGTTTTTTTTTTGACAGTTAAAGCTTTATTTGCATGAAATATTTTTGGTGAGATATTATTAACTAGCTTCTGCCCGCGGCTTCGTCCGCGTGAAATTTCTTGATCCCCCGACCCACCCCGTCGCCTACCCGCGCTATACTTCGTTTTCGCTTAGCGTTCTTTCCGACATTTTTTGTTATTACTCGACTCCTAAGGGTCGTAGCATGATGTTACGTAGCCTATAGCCTTCCTCAAGAATGGGGCTATCAATTGCAAAAATAGTGTTTCAAATCTGACTGGTAGTTCCTGAGATTCAAGCGTTCAACCAAACAAACAAACTCTTCTGCTTTATTATTAGTATATAGATATATAAATTTGTAACTTGTGGGTATGTTAACTAAGTATAATTTCACTACGAAGGTGAATCCCTGGTAAAATTATGAAATGGTACCTAAATAAACGAATTTTCCAAGAGTTTCTATAGACCAACCCTAACAACGAATGGAGAAATAAAAAAGATTTACTAATATGAAAAACACAGCGTACACACAGTAGGTACAATAAAGTACAGCGTGTATGCAATATTTATATAAATCTGAGCCATTATTAAATTATGCGTCACAAGATTGTTTCGCCAATATGCTATATTATATTTGCAATAATGTAACGGAACTATAAATTATTTATAGGTCCTTAATTAAAAACCTTGTGCATGTTAATTTGTTTATTTTTGATTAAAAAAAACTACTCAATTCAATACCTACTTATACATACTTAAAGTTAATATTAGGTCTTTACCTATGAAATTGCCGTTCTGCAGTACTGGCCATTTCAAATCAAAATAATTTTTGTTTGGCTAAGAATTCTAATTTCAAATTAATTTTATTTTAAAAACATGGTTTTTTTTTTCTAAAAGTAGTCATTTCTTTATTGATTAGTGTTACATTTTCATCGCATTTCAATCTTTTTCGTCATCATGGATACGTTAAAAATTCGAGTAATTATGGAATATGAGTACCGTCGTGGCAGCAACGCGGCACAAGCGGCACGCAACATCAACGACGTTTACGGAGCTAACACTACAAACCAACGCACCACCTGTTATTGGTTTGCTCGCTTCCGTTCTGGAAATTTCGACCTGAAAAATGAACCTCGCGGTCGTCCGAAGACTTTGGTCGACAATGACGAATTAAAGGCGATTGTGGAAGCTGATGATACACAATCTACGGCTGAATTAGCAGCAGCTTTCGACGTTAGCGTCAAAACAATATTGGTCCATTTGCGTCAAATTGGCAAGGTAAAAAAGCTTGACCAATGGGTGCCCCACGAACTCAATGATCGCCAGCGCGAAGTACGCGTCGAGACGTGCCTTGCACTGCTCAACAGACACACAAATGAAGGAATTTTGAACCGCATTGTTACCTGCGATGAAAAATGGATTCTGTTTGATAACCGTAAGCGCTCAGCAAGTTGGTTGGATCCTGGTTCAGCACCTAAACAATGCCCTAAACGAAAACTTACCCCTAGAAAAGTGATGGTCACTGTTTGGTGGTCTAGCGCCGGTGTGATTCATCACAGCTTCTTACCAAACGGGGTGAGCATTACTGCAGATGTGTACTGTGAAGAACTGAACACAATGATGGAGAAGCTGGCGCATCTCCAACCAGCATTGGTCAATCGCTCGTCTCCGCTGCTCCTGCACGACAACGCGCGACCTCATACTGCACAGCAGACGGTCTCCAAGTTGCAAGAACTGGGGTTGGAAGCTCTCCGTCATCCGCCCTACTCACCAGACCTTGCGCCTACAGACTACTACTTTTTCCAGAATTTGGATAACTTCTTGGCGGGAAAAAAATTTAATACCCGAGAGGCAGTACAAAATGCCTTTGAAGAATTTGTTGCCTCCCGTCCAGCTGATTTCTTTAAGAAGGGCATCAATAAACTGCCACTGCGATGGCAAAGATGCATTGATTGCATGGGTGATTACTTCGATTAATACAAATAAAAAATTCATGAAAAAAATTCGTTTAAATTTTTTCATACAAAACGGCAATTTCATAGGTAAAGACCTATTATAATTTAAATTCGGCATACAATAACAAAATAACTAAACATTATTTAAGTTGTTATCTTGAAAATACTCTATTCTTACATAGAAAGAAAGAAAATACGTAAAGAAAAAAGAACAGGTTGGGGAAAATTATGCGTCACATCCACGCAAAACGGTCATCGCTCAGCATAACGCTGTAACCCTATGCGAGACAGAGCAACAACGCTGGTTTTTAGCGACAGCCGGCGTTTACCAAAAACTCACTCGCTCGCTTTGGGCTCTGCCAAAGCCCAAAGTTGCAATCATAAGGACACTTGTAACACGAAACACTTTGTTTATATTGACACGGAATCAAGCATCATTGGTGATTACGTGTCCGCCATCTCTTAAATTACAATTAAGAGTACCGAATGAGTCAATTTAAGAACAGCTGAGTTCTACCACCTGCCACACGACGCGGGCGAGAGTATGTAGGTAAAATATTTATTTACCATTATTTGCCATCCATTTATGTAAGCTTGGTAGTTGTTGGACAAGTTTGTTTGTTGTGCTCAAATACGGCTAAGAGTATTAAATGATAATAATAGTTAGGATATAATAGTATAAAAGGCGTGAAAACAGACTGCAGACAAAGTTACATTCGCATTTATAACTTACTAGCTTTTGCCCGCGGCTTCACCCGTGTGGACGTCAGAAATTATCCCACGGGAACGTACTACCGGGATTAAATGGTTATAAACTATCTGTGTTCCAAATTCCATTCAAATCCGTTCAGTAGTTTTTGCGTGAAAGAATAACAAACATCCATCCATCCATCCATCCATCCATCCTTACAAACTTTCTCATTTATAATATTAGTAGGATAGTAGGATTAGTAGGATTGCCAAGAAAGGTATACGCTTTTTAGTTGTCATCGCAAATTGAACACAAAAAATTCTGAGGCCCTCTTCTCATAGAGAGAACGCATGAGCATTGATCACCACGGTTGATCAAGACGGGTTGGCGATTTCAGACTTATATTAACTAGTATGTCCAGTTTCCTTACGATGTTTTCCTTCACCGATCTCGATAATGTCCGCGATAAACTCAAAGTACAGTCGACAGCAGATCAAGTTTTCACGATTTTAAACCTAAAAATGTTGACGGTTAAGTTCAAAATCGAATGAGATAATCTGACAGTTTGTGGTAACTTGATATGCTGGCGACTGTACATATGAATTGAAAGAGGCTCATTGGTACTTACTTGCCCGGATTTGAACCCACAAATAGATAGGGAAAATGTAACAAAAGGTATTTACAAGGCAGATGTGAGTGGAAACGCCGGGAGGGGACGCCCTAAGAAGACATCTAGTGACCTTATTGGTGAAGTTCTTCAGAAAGGTCAGGTGCGTAGTACTCACAACCGGCGTGCGTGTATGACCAGATGTATGAACGTAAACGAGGCAAAAGGAGTATGAAAGGATCGTAGCAGGTGGCGTTCTGTAGTTTCTGCCTACCCCCATGGGAAGAAGGCGTGAGTTTATGTATGTGTATGTATAAATAGGGAAGGATAATATTCAGAAAATAGTAGTAGGTAGGTCTTTTTAAATATAATATTTAAAAATTATCAAAAAAAAAACACTAAATTTAAAGGCCTTTAAAGGTGCCTAGACGCTTGCTTGCGCCTAAAGTTCATTTCAGAAGTCCAAGTTCTAGATTACAAGAACTCCGGGCCAAAACAAAGCTCAATAAAATTGTAGCTTCAACAAAACTCTATCTCAGAAACGTCAGTTACTGTTGCATAGTTCACTTGTTTGTACAAACGGAAATCTTCCGCTCCATTCAAACAAAGACGCTAACAATTACGATATTTCATTACCAATATACGTTATTATGCCATACGTATAAATAAATAGTCGAACGATGTGTCACGCCTCTCATTGATAGATGCCATCAATTGAGCTGATGATTCAAAAACATTGACACATATTGGTCCAGAATCGGTTCTTACTAGTTCAGCAATCACCAATGAGTCGTGCGTGTGGCGGTTATTAAGTGGCGTAGTAATAAAGCCAGCAATGAAAGCTTCCGTTCTGCTAACAATTATTGTTTTCAGTGTCATTCTGAAGTGTATTATTGACATATTTTCCTCGTTGGTCGCTGTTGATCTGCTTCTTTCAGGGAGCGTTGTTGAAGGCCACAAGCCAGTCTTGGCTACTTAGTTATATGTGGTAGTGCTTGTGACGAAGGACCCATTCCTAAGGAATCAGTTAGGTCTTTCGGAATTGAAGAAATTATTTTAAGCGCACTTTTGTTATTATAAACCATTGTACTATAGAAAAACCAATTAAAAAAAAAAAGGCGGTCGCTTTAAAAAAAAGCCTTATGCATATAAGTAAACGAAATAATACATGAACAAAATTATAACTCACAACGATATTTTCTTTTCGAACTAAAACGTTTTTAAAAATCTCACTGTATGTTTCAGTTCTCAGATAGAATTTTGCTTCAGTTTACCGTGAAGCTTTGTTGAAATGTTTCATAATTCCTGATATTTTCTTAGATAGAAAATTGTCCATTGTATTCCCGCGTTCTGTTTTACTATCAGTGGTAAAGTCAACGGGATAAGGAGAATATTTTTATCTTCTGACACTTTTACAACGAAACCAACCGATAAAATTGTCATTATCGCATATGAGATCGAACGATGCTTACCAACTTCCTGAAGATAGTATTTTTTGTAAGGTGATTAGGCCCACCAAAATTTTTGGCGTCTATTAATAAAACGCATGTTGATTTGGTCCTTCTGATCTCTAGATTACAGTGGTAGTAATAATTACACTTCATCTAACGGGAATTCTGAGAAATATGATCATAACCTAAAAAATCACTGAACGACATATTGTTTAGTGAGTAGGTTCACCTCGGCCTCACCGGTATTATAAATTAGTAAAATTGGGAACTGAGCAGTAATAAATACTAGGAACATAGGGTGATTTGATTGGTTCATGAAATGAAAAATCACATAATATGAAACAAGGCATTTTTATTACTGTATAAGTATATAATTTCAACGTCTGACGACAAAGAAGTAGAATTCTCATCTTGATACCGTGTCCAAGATAAAAGTACTTACAATACCGCACGCTCAACATTACACGTGCATAACAGATAACAGTACCAACGTCTGCCCACCAAACAGTTGCACCAGTATCCGGCAAGAGCAGCTCTAGTATTAGAAATTGATGTTCTAGGTACCTACATAAATAATGCATCTGAAAAAAATAGGTGATTTGTGTTAGAAACTAGGCGTATTCTAACTAAGTAATATTATTATTATTATTGTTAACATAAAAACAAAAAATATGGCGTGCTGGAATCCACCGCACGCAAAATAATGTTTTTTTTCCGCAGAGTCAACAGGCACAATTAACACAACATCCTTCTGGAGTAAATGCTGTACCATCTTGAAAATTCCATACTCATTACGATCCTTCAATTACTCACAGGAAAACTGAAATATCAATTTCATGCAATTCGAAAAAATAAAATTAATGAAGTGTTGTTGTCACTTGAAACTTCTCTTCTGCCTAAGAGTATATTAAGTTCTGTGCTTAACTTTCTGATAGTGTCAGGCAGTGATGCGGTTCGGTTTTATTTAACTCGTTATTATAGTAAATAAAATCTCTATTTTATTTAATCGAGTAAAGAGTTAAATAAAATCTCCTACAACCAAATAGCCTTAGCTCGAGTCGATTTTCTCTCGAGTTGCCAGTCGATTTAGCCGCGATTAGATAAATATCAGCAACATCCACACTAGTTGACTGTCATTCTTAATTCTTTAGTTCAATACGTAGTAGGTAGGTAATATACCGTTCACAGTTATTTTACCTCTGACAACAGTAACCTAACAGCAACCTTATTGTAACGATAATAAAGATCACAGCGATTTTGACAGACTTGTCAGTGGCAGCAACCTTATTTTAATGAGTTTAAAGATCACTGTGATTTGGAAAGTGTTGCAAAATCAAAGGTAAAATAACTGTGAACGGACTGTAGATATATTTCGTGTAATAAACCGTGAAAATACTGTGATGTACAGAGTCACAGCGAAAATACATGTTCTGTGGGTTAGTGCTGTCAGTAAATAAAGTGTAATTTGTCATTATAATCGTCATCGTATCGTCATTTATTTATCATCAATTGACAGTGGAATTTTAGTAGGTGAAAACGCTCTTTACAAAGTCGAACAAAGCCCATTTTAGCCGAATGTCACTGACTTAAACCCCAATGTACCAATACTGAACAGTTGCTGTTTTTTGGTCTTGCTAAGGTTTTTCTCTTTAAGTTTTTTTTTGTGCGTTTCAAACGTACGAAGCTACTGGGAACCTCCCTCTAGTGTACCTTAGATTTAACAAGAATTGAGTTTACGAATTACATAACCGTAATCGGGACAATCGATTGCCTGACCGTTAATGACTGATTAACATCACTAGTGTCAAACTGATAAGCAACCAAAAACTTGAATACGTTACGGTTGATTTTTAAACCACTGTATGCAAGAGTCACATACTTAAAAATTGGATTAAACACAACAGGACTTGCTGCAGCGGCAAAGGTATTTTTTTTTTTATTAATTTTTTTTTGGTTACCACTGCGAACTGTAATTAGGGATATAATTTATTTATTTACATAAAATCGTTAATAACGCTTACATGTATTTATGACATTGCCGACAATATCTGGAATTGAATCAATTGACTATATTATTAAATAAAACATTTTCTTTTTATTAGGGTTTCGTGCTTCCAGTTAGACTTTATAAAAAAACGACCATTTGAAATTAAAAATTAGTTACTTTTTTTTGGTCGATTAATAGACGTTACAATACAGGGGGCACAAAAAAAAACTATTTTCTCTAAGAATAACAAAATCTTCCACTGATTATGGCATTAAATTCTATCGATAGGAACACGTTTCAAATAAAATACAAGTATTTACATCAAGGCGCATGAAAACGGACCGTTACCAACGGCAGCTGCATAGGGTCAATTGGTAGTGACCCTAACATTACAATCCAACCAATTTAAGACGCTTCGATAGTTGACACGAACATACCCAATAAAACACCATTACAAATCGGCGCGGTTGCATCTTGAAACATTTTGAATGTCTCTTGCGAGCGAAGGAGTATACGACCGAGCTAGAAAGTCATCAGTTACAATCTTATGAGTTCAATATTTGCTTGTTTTTCATAATTGTCGTGTAATATCAGGCAAGAAACACATATGCTCGTTATTAAGCTGGCGAGAACACATGCGGGTTAACACGTGTTCATAGCTAAATGAGCCCCTAGAATTGGATCCCTTGAGAAAAAAAATGATTTTAACCAAGAAATCCAAGTCGAGTTTGAAAGGTACTTGAATTTTATATTTTATGCATTTTTGAAATGCTTTCGTTTTATCTGATCGTGAAATTATTATTTTGAATGCCAACGATGCAACGCAGGAGGTTCCACGCAAAATACTTTACGTATTTACATACCGACACGAACTTGAAAATATCTAAAATAAAATATTATAAGTAGACGAATTATGAGAGAGATTTCTATTAACATTTTCTCAACAGTGACGGAACAAAGTTACAGTTAAAGTAAGCTCATGAAAAAAATACTACGTCCTGTTTAAGTTTGTACTATATACTCATTACTACTAGAAGATAAATGGCAATTACTTTAAAAGATGTCCGCAGGGAACTAATGAGAGAGAACAGGTTGCCATAACGGTGCCGGTTCGACGCCCGGGCTGGCTGGCCGGCCTCGAGATACTTGGGATATCACATTAAAAAGTGTCTAGATCGTATTTGAGATGCAACAAAGTGGCTGTAAAATTTATTGTTACTTGAATTTGCTTTTGAAAATTAATTTATTTTATATATCATGCAAATGTTTCGTAGAGATGGACGTCAGGTCATGGATAGATCACAATGCACTTATGCGGCGAGTAGAGGACCTTCTAAAAATAAAACGATGTGCGCACCAAAAGGTATTACGGATATTTGAACAATAGCAACAGTACAAATTGGTTCAATTCTATTTAATTTTATTATAACAACAACGCTGTTTATTGTCTAACCTCAAGACTAGTTTGTTTACTTAATTCGTTTATGGCGTGAGCTTGACACGATTACGATTAAAAAAAAAAACACGCACTATGACGGCGAGTTTTCCCGCGTAAACGAGCACATGTGCGCGCGACGCGGGTTCCCATTGCGCATGCGTGGGAAAGAAGCGCGCCATCTTGCGCCGTCGCCTTTTTCAGCAGCGCTTGTTTTTGTTCAATATAAGTATTATTGAAGACCAGTTCGGTATTTTTGAAAAAAGATTGTAATGCAGTATTAAAATGGTGGTTGTTTTACAACTTACACCCAAATTACGTAAAACACTATCAATCACAATCTGAATCATTTTGAAGGATATTGCTAATCCATCGCTTCATATGTTCAAAAAACTATGTCCGCACAACAACGTAAATAACGCTATTAATGTTGTTGAATTGTCAAAAGGAAAGTCATTCCTACTGTTAGTGTGTTATGCAATTATAGGTTTTGGTTAATAAATAATTTGAGAGTACTTGATTACCTACTTAAATTGTAATTAGTTTATCCAGAGCTACAGTTGACAATAAATAAGTATTAACAATGGAGTCCTCACGTACAATTGTTAATGCTTATTGTTGTTGCTCTAATAACACAGCTTAGCTGCATAATAGATTAATAAAGTAATCAAATTATCTAAGGTTTCGGGTGCACTAGCGACATAAGCTTGCATGCCAGACGAGCGTAGTTATCCAGCGTAATTTGGGTAGCCCAAAATAGATGGAAATATCAGTATCATCATAATTCAGCCGAAAGACGTCCTGCTGGACATAGGAATCCCCCAAGCATCGCTGGATCAAAATATGAATGACTCCAAATCTTGCGATTAGGGTAACACAACACTCAAAATGAGTTGCAAAATGAGTTACATGCTTATGAAGTTGCTCAATTTCAGTGGCGTAGGTAACCTTAAAATGCAATACAAAAACAGAGCCAAATAAGCAACATACGAAGATAGAGGTGCGCACTTGACTTCTAACGAAAGTCCACAATAAGAAAGGATAGAAGAGTCAAGAGTGTGGAAAATGGAGAGGGACGCCGTCTCCAGACAGTGGGACAATACAGGCTAGATAGAGGTAACTTCACAGTAAGGCAAATATACCCACAGGGTGCCTGCCAGAACAACCAGCAGCATGTTCGTCACTGCTTGCGATAGCATCTAGGGTCTGGTTGCCTCTTTCCCTCAATTATGGCGAGGGGGATACTGGCTGATCTTTGCGTTGTACTTGTGAGCGGGTGCCGCTTGTGGTGACAGGTCGTCTTGCTGGTTTTGTTATTGTTATTAGTAATAACTGTTTATTTATTTTACTTCGAATGTCCTAGTTTATCATTTGTGACTTCACGTTACAGCTATATGAACATAATGCAGCATTGCATAATGGGCATGCCGTTTATGCATGGAAGTTTTTAATTAGGATATTAAGTTACGTTTACGTTTCTATTATTTATTTCTGCTTGAGAATAGTTTTCCATGTTTTTGTTGGTATATTGGCGTGTGCTAGCTGACATAAATGGCAAATAATTTAATTTAATGTTTTGTGTTTCGTAATGTTAATTACTTACTATTGTAATCCACTATAAAACTGCAAAGAAAGCAAAGTATGTATAGCTTTATAATCAGTTTAATAACATTACTACACTTCGTTAACACTATTTCAAAATACAAAAAATACGTCTTCACTCCACGAGTGTTCAAGCTTCTCTGCCACGTTCCCAAGTGAGACTGTACACGTAGGCTACCGTTTGACAGCTAGTTTCTATCAACCGGCAAAAGTCAGTTTAACAACTAATAATCAATTTAATTTCACTTGGGCACATGGTTACATTATAAAAAGTTAGATTATATTATAAAAATAGGTTAGATTATAAAAATAAATAATATTTAGAACACTACTTTACATAATTTAATAAAATAATAACAATAGCTAACACTATTGTAAAGAATCCAGAGGGCCTAGACAAATGGCATTCGCTTCGGAGCGATTCTATTTCTACAATCGCTATCGCTTTCGCTAATGATTCCAAAAACTAGCAATAACGCTCGTCAAAAAGTGTCGCTTGGCTATGCATCTCTGTGAAAGTACCTAATCTTTCGACGCTGTCGATTCATTTCCTAATCGAATGTTGTTTACATTGTCTAGCTAATTTTTATTCGTTGACCTAAAATCACGTGACATTTCGATAGCTTATGTCAACCCCATACATTTTAGCTTTTCTACTAGCGTTATCGTTAATCGAATGTTACTTTGTCTAGGCCCTCAGTTCTTCTAACTGAACAGACAGCTGTGCTGCTGGGGAGTTTGTTCTCCCCAGCTAAAGCACTAGGAAGCGGTAAGAATGGCGGCCATTTTGGGGGAATGTCTTATGTAATTTAGTGACGTTCAAAAAGTGCTGATTCTCAGCCTAGTTAAAGAATAAATGACAATATAATTATATTGATTTTGATGATGCAAAATAAATCGATTAAGATCTTAATCACAAAATTTATTCCCCATTAAATATTTTAATTAACAGTCATGTCCAACAAGAAAAAAGTTACACCTATTAAGATAATGATCAAGTTAGTAGCACGGACATCCGCCTGGCGTCGATGACTTCCGAACTCCACAGCCTCAGACGCATTAATGAACGAGAGAAGAACAGTGCACTTTCATTCATGTATCCTCAGTTGAACTAATGCCAACGCACTGTAATCTCGCGAGACGTCGGCCGCTCACGAAGCGCCCCGAACGCAAGTACGAGTTTACGACCTTATGACACACTTCGTTTTTTATTGCTAATCACTTTTGTACACGATCCTATTTTTGTTATTTATCGAGATAATTTCAATTGTTAACTATTTTTTAGGCTTCGCCTGTGAGTTCATTCTCCATTAAAAAACGTGGAAAAAAAGATAACTCCTCTCCTTTGGCACGCCGGGCAAGATTGGTCGGAGCTCCCAATTCCGTATACGCATAATGTTTTGATAGTTAGTAAGGGAGTCATAGATAATTTTCATGATATAACAAATCGTGAAACTATGCCTATGATGACCCGAAAGGCCCTAGCCTTTAGTTACCGATTTCCATACCATTATATTTTGATAGTTAGTACCTACTTTTAAGTCAGTTAGGCGTCACAGCTATTTATCATCGTGTAAAAAGCCTGCCATGCAAAAAATAATCTTTAGGTATATCATGTTCAAACAGTGACTATCAATGAAAATTCCTACACTGAAAATGAATAAGTACATGCTGATAATAATTTGCCAACAACAGGTAGGTACGAATAAATATAATGCAATCGAAATTCCTCACGTATAAAGTGGATCGTAATTCTAGCAAATGTTTTCGTGCTGAGCCAGCTCGACGAGATTGTTTCCCTTGTCACCCGACTCATATAACGTGTAGCATGATGTGACAATAAATCAAAATTAATTACTAACAATTTATGATGGCCACCAGTGGCGAAGGTTCCATACAACTCGATTTCTACCGGCTTCTTTTTGAAAAATGGCACAGTCAGTATTCTATAGACAAATAATATAATCACATTAAAGATATGTACTCCGGGTCTTACAAAAATTTACCCTTCGCTACTGATGGGCACGGCTATAGTGCGGAACTCTCTGCCAGCGTCTGTGTTCTCTTCCACATATAAGCCGTCAGCCTTCAAAGCATGAGTGAACAGGCATCTTCTGGGCACGTTCGTTCCATCTAGACCTCATGCATCGCTTTGCATCAGGCGAGATCGAACTAAAGAGCAGGTTTCTCGATAAAAAGAAAACTTAGTCATCTTAATGATAACTAATACGATTTTCAATAGAATCCTACCACCGAAGGTTGCTAACTATCTCAAGTGCACCGTTTGTTATGAAAGTAATCGTCAATTTTCTAGTGCAATCATAATCTTCGGTATTCGTAAGCTGAAAAGGGATGTGCATAGTGCCACTTTCTCAGCCGGTCGTCGTCCGGGGCGAACTGCCTGACCGGATGCCCGGACACTCGAAGCTGACATTGTAGAAGGTCTGCATCCTCACCGATTATCATTCAAATTAACCTTTAACAACGGCTGTTTTCTCTTGACGGGTGTCTAACCGGTAACTATGCTAAGCTTTCCGGCTTTTCAAGAATAATCTCCGGGAAAGACGATTATCCAGTTTAAGTGTTGCGTCAATGGAGAGAGACAGAATGTTCACGTTAACGACAGCTTGTCACACACGGTACAAGAACACGAGCTTTTCGTCTTCCTCTTTGTTAGAAGCACATAAACCCTAAGTTAAACTGATAGTAAACGTCTAAGGCATAAAGTCTAGTTTTCCCGTTTCTTGATCGTTGTTGAACTTTTGAAATTATACAATTCCACCTACTCGTTTACTATAGCTTACAATTTTACCAAAGTGCATGCATAGTATAGGCACATTTTTCAAGAGACTATTCTGATTTGCTTACAAAACAGTTTTTTTTTTGGAAAGCTTCATTATTTTATTCTACTTTTGAATACCAGAATGAAAGTCGCAGCAACTTGAAACCAACTATTTTTGGCGATGCATGCAATTTTCAATTAACTAAACATAGTCACGTACTACATGGTTTTATAATTAATGAACATTCAGCAAAAGTGCATTTAAATAGATTAATAATGTAGACTTAGTGTCAATAGTACCTGCGTTGGTTTTAATGAGTTGCAACCTACTTTGAATTTTAATGCAGGCCTGCAAGTTGTATTAATTGTGCAACTTTCAATGAATACCTATTAGCCTAGTAAAGGTCGTTGAACTACGCTATACTTTTGATGATTTAGCTTTTTAGTGTTTTACCAAAGTAGAGAATTCAAAATTATGTATTCGTAACTAAATATTATACTTATAATAATTTCATAAATTATAATTATTTATTGATTCACATTTTATAGACAAACAAGTTTGAAACTTGTCCGTCAAGGTTCTATAAATATTTTCGACGAATTAATAAATTTTAGACAAAAACATGACGCATTAACTTTTCTCAGGAGCGATTACAATATTTTGACAGTTACAACAATCTCATTTACAATATTGTTTTACTGGATATTCTCGTGTACCTACAGAATACCATCGTGCTTACAATATGCAAATATCGGTATGCAGTGAACGGAGACCAACCGTCTCAATACCAAATAACTAGAACCCATAAAAACCCTTGTGCACCATTGGCTGATGATGTGGCGTTACTCCTTCATGATTGGCTAATACATCTCCTATTCTTAAACTGATTGGATATTCATCTTCCCACTATTTCGTTAATTTTGCATTTTTTTACAACAAAAGACTTTATGTTCAAGTAAATAAGGTGTAGATTGTGTGCTGTTGGTAAAGTGGTTTGTACTAAAACGTTAACTGAAAATTGGTGTGGTATTCGAAGCACGCGTGCGATCGCTTGTACTGGATGCCCGTGGAATACTATATGTCAGGCTAAAGCCCTGTACGGTCTGCATTCAGATTGTTTTAGTTATTTTAGGATCAGCTTAAATGGTGCTCATTGAATGCCGTTTGACTAAGATGGTGGTTCTACTCGCTGGTTCGTTGGTTCTGTGCAATCTAGGAGCCTGTTTATGGAGAGTTTGCCATCCCGTAAGATTAATGGCAACGATTTTATATTGCGTCTCGTGGTCAGGATCCAAAGCATAATATATGCATACTTCGAGAAAAAGGTATTGTTCTTATGGTAATTGTGGAGTAAGGATAATAATAAAGGTTATGTTATGGTCCTTCGATCTCTATATCAAGCCTGAAGATTGTATTTGTTGTTGAGAAATTTGAAACAATATTGATTTTTAGCTACATATTGTGGGTATCATAGAACAATTTGCAAGTGAGGCGAAAAATACTTAAACGAGTTTTAAAGGCTTTTAGTAGAACCAGAGCCATTCAAGACGTTACGTAATTTGTTACAGAATAACTTTTCAAATGCAATTGGGTCAAGAATTACAATTGACTGTCACTGTATAAAGACAGTTTTATAACATTTCAGTGAGACCCTTCACGACTGAAAGATAAAATATAATTACCAAGTAAAACGATACACGTATATTTCCAAATAATATAACAATATGCATTTTGAATTGTGTCGTATGTTTTAAAATCCGTGTTCGTGAAAACTAACTCGAAAGTCAAAGCTTTTTTCGTTTTTTAATATGTCGATATAAAAGCAATGGTCGATTTTTTTTTTTTTACTGAATCAGGTTATTTTTATACAAGCTGGCATAATATAATTAATTCAGCACATGATAATGAAATTTTTCATAGATGATCAATAAAATAACTACTGTTTCATAAAAAAGTGCAAAACCTACGCGTTCAAGATGTATGGAACAGCATTTTTTTTTAATAATTGGCGAATCATTTCAACGCAAGGGTTTCAGAATCATGTACCTACTGAATCCATGGATTCATGATTACACAGGTTGCGCGTCGATTTCCCTTCCACTCTTATGTCTTCTCAACAATATTCTATACCGAACTTTACTTACATACTACTTAACTACATAAGGTTGCAAGTTCCAAGTTCTAAGCTCATGTAAACTGAATCCTAATGCGTAACACATTATCTGTCACAATCTGAATCATTTTGAAGCTTATTACTAATCCATTGCTTCTTAAGTTCGAAAAATTTGTCTGCTCAACGACGTAAATAACGCAATGAATGTTATTGATCTGTCAAAATGAAAGCCATTCCTACTGTTAGTGTGTTACGAAATTGCCCCGCTCTGGTCCTAAGTTAAGGTTTATTTTCGAACACTGCAAACAGTTCATTTTCCGTTCACCGCACGTTTCTAAGAACCTATGTCTTACATAATAACAGTTTCTCAGTGTCATATTGTTAGTTATTTATAAACAAGTGCCTTTATTGGCCTATTGTACTGGTTGAGGGATCTTCGGAAATTACTGGAAGTTAGTTGAATTGTTCGGGTACGTATACGCAATGTGATAGACTCGTATTACTTTCGATGAAGAATTTCGCATAATATAGGTACGACATTTGTGGTTTGTTTCTTTAAACATGTAAATGATATGTTGCGGATTAGAATGCAAACCAAATACCTACGTTTTATTAGTACCATAAGTAGGTATTAAAAAGAGAACTTTACTGAATGTTTTTAACCTTTTCCTAGGTACATAATTATATGTACAAGTAATCGAGAAGATTTTAAACGTATTCGGGTACAGACAGGTACTGATAGGAATCATTTGTTTTGCAGAACTTGATACTTTTGGGTGTGTTCGGTAATACATTATTAAGTTAATGATTGCAAAGGAAGCGTGTTATCTTGACATTGACGACGCCATCGGTTGCGGTGGCGGTAACCTTTCGTAGTGAACCGATACGGTGCAACTTAGATGCCGTTACACCATGTTTTACTTCACATGCTCTCGCTCGCTTTTTGTGACGATTTTCAAACTGATTGTCTGAATAATACTTACACACTATCCCACGCGTTCGGAACCGTTGAAAAATCACATGACACGTCAATCGATTTGATTTATTCGAATAAATCGATAGACACGTGATACGTCACAACTTGCAATGGGCATCAACTAATTATTCGATATTCGATTTTTTACTGATTGATAAAAATATGAAGTAATAATGTGCGATGTTCATGAATATATTATTGTTACCTAATAACTTGCTTTAACTTATATCATTTGAAATACGTTATAAATTAATAGAAAGGCCGATGTGTATGATAGTCGTCAAAAGTAAGTAGTCACGAAGTGTGTTGTGTATTCACAGCCATTTAACAAGTCGAAGACTGTGAATTCGGTAACAAAGGCATATCGGAGGTTGCGCAAAGGCCTCTTGTGTCAGTGAAAGTGTCGAAGCCAACCGCTCAGTTTTAACTTTTGACAAATCATGCGATAAATTCTTTAAGAGCACGAACTATGACGAATGCAAGAAAGCCTTGACCTCATAAAAAATGACTCTAAACACGAAATAAAATTGAACTTCTCGACAGCACAATCAACTTTTTCATTTTCTTAGAAAGTAAACAGAAACACCCATTCAAATAGTTCCGCAGACCCACTATACATACAATCAAGAAAAACTATCGACAAAGTCGGCTACTTAGAAACTTACTAGTTGAACTTTATCTAGGTATGAGATAAGAGTGATATCCGATACGTACAAGTAGGTAGAGGAACGCATCGGCCGTTCCCGCCAAAGGAACACAGATGACAGACCGAATAAGGTTGTAGTAGTACCGTTCAGATCACTTCGGATACTTGGACAGGCTCCAGTTTTTTATAGCATAACGGTCCAGGCCGCTAGGCTGTATGTAATTGCAATAAATTGAAGCGACAGATACCGTGCGTTTATCAACAAAAAGCAGTTTCTTTACTCTCTCAATACTCAACTATAGGTACAACGGATACCATCGATAATTACTAATTAATTTCATTGCCTTTTAGATAACGTTTTCCTGTTGTGAATGAAAGTGGTTTTTTGGCGAGATCCGGTTATTTTAACATGCAGTTAGCTTTATAGAAATATTCAAACTTAAAATAAAAAAACGTTTCATTTAGAATATATTGAAATGAATACACAATAGTAGACTGTCGCATTTAGAATTTTTATATGTAGATATAACATCCATTCAACTCGATTTTCGCCAATTGCCATCCAGCTGCTACCAGCCACCCTGCGAAGGTCATCGCTCCCATATAGCCTGAGGGCTTCCTACCGTAACTTTGCCGATTCGCGGTCTCCACTGCAATAGGAGAGGCTTATGTCCAGCGGTGGACTGCTGTAGGCTGATGATAATGATGATGTTATAACATCCACATTCCTTATCAAACCGGACCGATTTCAAAGAGCTTCAGGCACACATACTTATGAATAATAAGGTTGACTATAAGTCCTCCATACCCTACTTAGATCATCAAATACATAAAACCGTGTAGACTAGATGCAAAACACCTTAAACATAATATTGTATCGAGCACTCAAAAGTAACAAATATACGACACGAATGCTAATTATTGTCCGATACGCGAACCGCCACTCACACCGTTATATAATGAATAACCTTTTAATTCACTGCCGAACCAAAAGTCATTACATTTTAATGGATATAAACATGTGTAAAATTGTAATTGAAATTTTGATTGGTGTGCCAAATGTGGTAAACAATTATTTGAGTACCTGTTGTTACAATAAACAATCGGAAAGAAAGGTAGGCAAAAGCATAGATTTAAATGCCTGTTGCCTGCTCAAAGCTATGCGTCATACAATACAATTACAGATTATTTCAAATTTTACAACCTTCTGTACGTGAGTATTGCTTTCCGCTACACGTTTGCTGCTCAAAAATGTACGAAGCTTTGAAAATTAATCACGCCAAAATTACTTTTTATCAAGTAAGCTGTTACTTACATCCATATTCAAGAACTTACAACAGCAAAAGCTATCATAATCGCCATCCAAAATTAAAATAAAAAATAATATAATTAAATCTGAGATCAAAAAGTCAAGGAGTAGATATACCTATAGTGAACAAGTGGCTCAAAGATGCAAGCAAAAAGAAGGCAGGCTCTTACAACATGAACTAGGAAGTGGTGCAGGGCGTGGGGGGAGGGGGCGTGTGTTTCGGCTGTCCTAAGTAATGTTGACGTTCAAAAACTGCTGATTTTAAAACACACTTGAATAAACTATTTTTGGTTAATTAGAACAGCTGCAAATCTCCAGACATGTCTCCGAAGCCATCTGGCGAGCAACATGCAAATAAAAAATGTATCACCATCTTCCTTGGTCTAGCTAAGGCGTTTGACACAATCTGTATCTCTAACATTTTAAACAAACTAAACTGCATGGGTATTCGGGGGCAACAGCTTGATTTTTTCGCTCATTTTATTTATCAGGTAGATCTCAGTATATAAGTATCGGTGAGCACATAAGTGATAATCTTAAACTGACGTATATGGATTCCCGCAAGGGAGTATTCTTGGACGTTCCTTATTCTTATGTTACATAAATGAGCTCTGTCAGCTCCAGATCAAAGACTATAGAATTATCTCATATGCGGATGACCCCACATTGACATTTGTAGGTGACACCTGCGAAGAGGTTCTCATGATAATCACACACTCAATCACTCTTCTACTCTATACTACTTTACTATATTATGTACGTACTCGATGCTATTGAAAGTTTGCGTACGTTGTTCTAAAATTAGAACGACAAAAATTAGAAGAGTAAATCGTTTTCGGATATTCAGTTTTGGCACTGATTTTACGATATTGTCATATCAGGTTTCTTAATGGGGACTTGATGTCTTAAAATATAGGCTTCGGCTTAGTTAAGGCACCAGTCTCCCACCAATAAAATACTGTTTTCTATGTATGTATGATATGTTACAGTGATACGAGTTTAAGTTTTTATTTTGTAAGTAGGAATCATGTTTTCATTTAAAAAAAACGAAAGAAAGGGAAGCACCACTTTTGCGACTGTAAGAATGTGAAAAGAAGAAAACAGATCATTCTGATGGTCAATGGCAAGAAAATTGCCAATTCAAAAGTGCCTGTACTTAATTGGTTTAATTGAAATAAATTCTCTGAGTTTGAGTTTAACAGCGTCAAAAACGATATGCCATTTACATGCAAAAAAGGCGAGACGAAAATACAACTGTGCGAGAGAAGCCTCATGAAAATAAATATTATCACCGTGCATTCGTAACACGACGTTCGAATGCCAAACATGTATAAATAAGGTATCAATAGACAGAACGCGAAACGATTTTCAAAACACGAGCTCATTGTTACCAGTCTTGTAACAAAGTATAATGTGTGTCAACATTCACAAAGGAACCACTCGCAAACTGTACAACGCACTATAAATTTGAATAAATATTTTGCTTCTAGATCTACATAACTACATATTATCCAATTTAACAATTTAGACCAGAGTTTTCAAAATAGATGAAACGCCATGGCGCCCTTACTTCCTGCTGGTATGGGTGCTCTTCGGACATGGCGTGCAATGATCTCTGGCCCCCATAGGACGGAAGACATCCAAGAGGATTAAAAAGAGCCAGAAAAAGATATAGGTACATACACTGAAAGCGCGGGCAACAGGCATGATGACAAAAATTGCTCCTAAAATCCACTCCATTTGCGACAGGAAATAAGCCCACTCAACGCATTACTTCCCAACATATTTGTCAATTAGGTACCTTTTATTAGAATCAAAAACCCTTTTTTACTTTGTACAGCGATATATTATTATTTTCTTAATTATAGGAGTTGACACGTTTACAGTTGTCTGAGATCTTTAACACGGGTACGTGGAGCCATGCTAGACACGCGTTCTTTAGGAACACTGAATCCAATTTTTTACGGCGCCCTAATAAAGTCAATATTGGGACGGTAAATACCTATACAACTATGACGGTTTTAAAATTAGTTGGTTTTAGTTAAGATTAGTACCTAACGATAATGATGATCATTGTTCTTAGTTTCCAAGAAAAGGATATTACCAGGAAAGGGAACAGGTTCTGTGTGCACACCTAAGTTAATATGCAACACTACTAATGACTGGTTGCGAGTCTACCTTATTTAGACTACCTTTACTAGTGGCAACATTGCAACTTTACGACTTAGCGGAGATGACGAGTAACTAAAGATCTATATGAAGAACTAAAATAAATATTTTAATTTATCTCAAACTCATCTACAAAAATAGCGCTGAATGTTAATAATTTCACAAGGAATAGAAGCAAGAAGATGAAAAGGACTAGAAAAAAAACATAAGACAGCTTTGATCAACTCGAGCCGAAACAAAATTAAAAAGCTCGTGTAAATGAATCTCAACCTAATTTGTTTTTTTTTTTTTTTATATATATATATTAAAAGTAGTGATGTACCGACTAGACGCCGACTAGTCGGCCTTATTAGTAGTCGGCAAAAACCGCCGACTAGTCGGCCCATTTTGTACTCGTATTAATATGCTTAAAAAATTAAAAGAGGGTGATTGAAATGAAATGTTACTGTTATTTTTTTTAATATAGAATGAGTGAGAGATAGAGTTTTACAGTTTACTTTCAGTGCAATTTAGAATAGGATAGAAAGGAATAGGAACCCTTCGTTTGGTCTATTAATTAATTGGAGTTAGATCCAGAAATTATATAAAATCAAACTAACTAGTACTTCTAACAAAAAAGAAGAAATTATAGCAAACAATTGGCAATAAAAGTAACTTAGAAATAGGAACTCTTCCTTTGACCTAATAATAATGAATAATACTTAGATCTGGCCGCCCCGGACGCTGCGCGGGCATCTACGAGCCGAAAGCGTAGTCACGAACATTGCCGATGTCACCCGAACTCAACTGAAAGCAATGATTGGCTTGGCCGATTAGTCGGCCATTTTGCAGCCGACTAGTCGGCCAAAGTCATAGTCGGCCCATCTCTAATTAAAAGATTACGCCACCTTAAATCAAGCTCAGCTGGCGATACTAAAATATAACACTGTTCCTGAAGCCCACGCCCAAAATTCCGCTGCGTTTTTCCGCTCATATTAATATTGTCCCCAGGCTAGAAGTGTGAAGATAACGATCGAGGTGACATTTGTGTTAATATTTACATACATGGTAAACAGTGGGCTGGGTTACTCAACTCTAGTTTAATATGTAATACTTGAATTGAGTCATATTACTCGTACAAAGTCATATGGCTGAAAGACTATTCCTGCCGGCTATCTCAGATAGTAGAAGCATTGTTTATAAAAATATCACGTACACGTAACTATAATGTATGTGCTACGCTACAATCATTATTATGGCTTTATTGTGTGAATATTGGTTCAAGGTTTAAAAAAAATTAAACATCTTCAGTATTCATTGTACAGTCGCATCAAAAATGAACATCTTTTTTTAAGGAAAGATTTGCTGATCAATTTAAAAAGATTCAGTAATTTCGTATTAGACACTTAGGGGTATAACAATCTAGCACATTAACTAGATTGACATTTTTTGACAAGTAGGTACACAGAAAACTAGGAAATATTATAGGCCGAACTTTTTCTAAAACTCGATTAAAATTAAATCATAACCTAAGAATATCGAACAAGGGTCATGTCATGACTCATGGTATACATAAACTATTCAAATTCAAAGTACAAAGTTTCAAATTAATTAAAAAATGACCGTAAAAGTCACAAGCCACCTAGCAACATACTTTTTCTGCGAACTCAACTGAGTTAGTTCGCAAAATGGCCTTTTTTGCATTCACAACCAACTGTGGCAGAAAAAATGTAATCATGTTCAATAGCAACAGATGGCGCATATGTACCTAAGTAATTTTTATTTTTATTGTGGTGAAGTTAAATTAAAACTAGCTTCTCTTAGCGGGTGGTTAAAAACCAAGATATTATTTTATTAAAAACATTATTACAATAAAGAATTTGTCTTTGTGGTTTCTGCTATTTATAACTAAGATTTCAGTTTTATTATTAATTCGAATAATATTGTGTATCGAGTAAACTAAGATCACGTCATTTTCGGGTTTTGTAATTCAATACAATTAACATTCTGGTAATCTGTCAGGTTTCAGTATCAATCACCTCAGCTTAATAGATTCCATTGCCGCACATCAACAATTACTTTTCATAGAACATCCACACTTCATCTAGCATTCACAAAAAAATATCCTTTGCCTCTTCCGGTATTTCAATGAAGCGGAAGTCAACGGAAGTGGTTAGTGTGTTGATAGGGTACGAAATTTACTTTACGACGTAACGTAGCCGAGGGTCAGACTGAAGAGCCGTAACAGTTACCTCAAGTCGACCATCCCACTAAATGACGGTAGCTCTAGTGGGGCATGAGTAAAACTGTGACTTTTCAAACATCCCCCTCCAGCTGACTATGTTGAGCCTGCAGAAAAGCTTCCAGCGGGTCACCACCTGACATGGCCCACCTGGAAATCTCTTAAAACTGACAAAGCAGCCAGGTGGGTGGGTACAACTTAGTCAGGTGGGGATACTCCGATGTGCCACAGTGCGATTAGCGACATCACAAACGACGACTCGCACCTCTTGTCATACTCTCGATGCAATAACAAATGCACTATGGAAGACCTTTGCGAGGCCAACGATAACGCTGTCAAAGGGGTCGGATTCGAAATCATCGATGCGATAAAGAAGAAGAACTGAATAACATTCATGTCAAACCTAAAAAAATAATAGCAACAGACGACAATGACTATAAAACAATGATGAAACCAAACCCAAAGAGGACAAATGAGGAGGAATGATGACAATATAAATATCATCCAAATAAAGAAAGAAGAAACGAGCTTACATAAAGTGTAAGACGAAATCAATTCCATTAATAACAAGATAAATGACTATAAAAATAATGAAGAAATTAAATCTAAAGAGGGTCTCAATAGTGATGTCAATCTGAAAGCCATCCAAATAATAATGAAAGAAGAAACAAGTTCGCATAACAATCGGTTCGCAATATAATTATGGTTTTAGGATGCTATTGGAGACTCCGCGTTTCTGCAGCGCATCACTAATGTTTGCGGAGCATCGCGTTGATGATTTATATGCCATCATGCTATTCCGTAAAAAACCTCATTGTGAAAACTTAGCCTAAGTGAGCTTAAAGTGAGCTGGCAATTGTATCAATCCCTATCATAAATTGGAATGACAGCTTACTTCAGTTTCACTTCACCTAATTTTTGACGGTGAGATTTTTGCAGAATAGGTTTCATGCACGTTGGGTACACACTCACGTGTCAACTAGAATCATACGGCGAATATTTAATGCCAAAAAAAGTTTCAATGTTATAATATTTTACTAAGATATATGTACGGAATTTTAATACCAACACTAAATACTAATACTATGGATCCCATCTTTATAATACCCGCAACAAATTTATTTTATTTTAATGAAGAAAAATATCTCAAAAGCTGTTTACATATTGAAAACGTTAATCAGTCCATCTTGACTGAATGTAGGTCCTCAATCATCAGCCGAACCAATTCTACCAAACAAACACACCTTTCGAAGGCTATAGCGATGTAGAGGTTTTGTCTCTTTTCTCCACGAATACTCGTATTTCAGAAGTTGATGACATGTATAATGAGATAAACACTATTTCAAGGATGAGGATAGAAAAAACGCCTTTCATTGAATATCCTCGGATATCTATGGAATATCCCATTACAGTACGTACAAATAATATGATAAAACGCAACATCCTTTGCATCCCGGTGCGTCGCATCGTGCACAAGTGTCCCTTTTTTGGTTCAATTTTCGGGTCGGTACATTCAAGGGTAGCGTTTTTTTATATCCTCTTCCGGGTGCTCTTTGGTCTAGTCAATCAATGGATAGGCTTGGATATACAAAAGACGATAGCGTGGGTAAAGATTTAAGATGCATAAAATAAATGGTACCTACCTACCTACCTACTTCACCATCATTTCCGCCGAAAGATATTCACTGCTGGACATAAGCCTCCCCCTAGCATCGCTACTCCGACCGATTTTGTGCTTCTCGCATCCACCTGATGAAGAAACGGAACTCATCTGCCTACCTACTTATGTCTCAATTATTCTTAATATGGGAGGACACTTGTAATCTCGTCATGAATGAAAGCTCGTGCACACTGGCGCGACGCGACAGCTCATTTCACATGAACCAACATGGGCACTTATGAAACGTCAGAAGCTAGGTGCACGGTTCCAATTGGTTGTTTCCTATGGAGAAGAGCCGACAAGAAACTCCACGGTTACTCTTTTAAAAATAAGGGGCTTTTACAATGTTTTCAATTACAGTGTTGATAGATATGGGAGAACACTGTAGGCCTGTCAACAAGTAACAGGTACTCAACAAAATATAAAAAGGTCCAAAAATCTAGAGTCTACAAGTTAGGTCTACAACGTTCTCACATTCACAAAATATAGAAGAATCTATATAAAAATAAAAGCCTATTTAAACCAAATGACATGATTGCCATTACTACTGTAACAAATCGGAATCAAAATCCTATCCACAAAAGCCATAAATAAGGAGTTGAAATAAGAATCCGAGGTATATAAATACCTCGGGGTTCGGATTTGACATTATTGTCAAATAATGAGATTATGTCAAAGAAGAAAGTAAAAAGAAACAAAAAACTTCGTAATTTGGGAACAGTTAATAGACATTTACTTAGTGATGCCGTTAATGTGGTACCAGGGAAGCCACATGTGCAGAAGGAATTATTGCCAAACTTCCTTGTATTCAACATATGAAACATGATGTATTCCTGTTGCACTCACCTACCAAAAAAAAAGCATAATCATTCTTACTCACGCACTCACTATTCTATTTTCGATAAAATAATCTTGATATATGTAGTTGATATCAATATAAACACCTAAACGAAGCTAAATGTTACAGAAAGGAATTTATCAATTTATCATCGTGCTATTTATAACTAAGGCTTCAGTTTTATTCAGTGTTATTATTAAATCGAGTAACATTTGTAACGAGTCAACTATGAGACATCATACAACCCTTATCCCAATTTATTTGGTGTCCGCACAACATCTTTTTTATTTCCATACTTCTTAATAGTCTTCCAAATTCAAATTCAAATGATTTATTGCGAACTAAGTGTAGGTACAGAATTTTGAGGATGTTTACAATAGGTAGGTTCTTAAAACTTAGTTGCCTGTCAACGCATTGCAATATAAATACATACTCTATATCAATTTCAGTTATACAATTTCGATTATATTATATTTATTCATTATTCATACATTTTATATTATGTCATTTATTATTATTATATCAATAAGTAAGTATCACAATCATTTTCATATTATTTATTATTTTTCATCGAGGAATTCTTTTACCGAGTAATATGCCTTTTTAATCAGTAAGTCTTCTAGCTTCCTTTTAAAAATACAAATTGGATGTAGGTTCTTAATGTCAATGGGTAAGTTATTATATATTTTTGTCATCTCAGTAATCACCCCCCTTTCTAGCCATATCATTTTGTACACAATCCACCCATCGTTTTTTTATGTCTTTGTCTTCCTGTACTCTAACCATTACATTCATACTCAAGACTTTCCTCACCACATTTTCCTCGTTCCTCCACATCCCACGCTCGTACCCTGACAACTGATTTCCACATATATTTTCAGACACCGGTGCCGCTTTCAGACTTCCATCGGTTTCAATAATTCAATTGATACTTGATACAATAGATAACATATTCTATTTGAAGTTATATATATATATATATTATTTGTAGTACTTTTTAATAGAAACTAAAATGGGGGACTTCTTTTATCCATATTCTTTGAACCAATTAGACCCAAAAGAAAACACTGATGTTTTATGCAAAGAATTCCTTAGAAGTTGAAGTTTAATAATGATTCTCTGTATAAATCGAATGCGAGAATGTTTTATAGCTGCAATAGCAAACCACAATAGACAATAGAAATAATGGTACCTACCTTTAGCAAGCTATAATGTTATGACTACAGCATCAGTAAAGGCTCCTTCAAACAGGCGCGACACAAAGGCACCGCCTGCCGGGCGACGACCGGTGCGTTTGTGTCGCGTGTCGCGCCTGTTGAAGGAGCCTTAACTTTACTAGCAGGACCCAAACCCAGCTATCAACAAAACTAGAAATAAAACGGATGCCAAACTTGTCAAATGACAGGTGAAAAGGGGCTCGTGGCTAAGTAAGAACAATCGCACGGCAGTCATTACGGGTAGTCAGAAGCCCAATAGTCTGACAACCAATCTTACCAATAGGTTCCGTGTTACCCAGTAACTGGGTTGTGGAGGTCATATACAGTCGCTCCATTTAAAATTTTGGTATTCAACTTCATCCGGTTAGTCTGGAAGTCCACCTCGGAAAAGCGTGGACAAATTGAAATGACAGGTAAAAATAATTCCGTTCAAACATAATATCCACAGAACCATTTTTAATAAACAATGATTTACTACACATTAAGAAAACCAAGACTGCTTCTTATCAAACTTCGTTCCCGTACTGGCTTTTGAAAGCTTCAGCAAAAAATACTCGACTATCTGCTATCCCTCTCACACTTATCGTCGATTCGTTATCACCCTTTCTATCTCTACCGTTACTAAACTTTGGAATGCACATAAAAAATGTACGGCTTGTCTGTTCGTTTTCCTTTTGAAAATGGAATAGATGATATACCTATAATAATGAGATTTTTTCTATGGTCACATCGAATTTTGTAATAGCAATCTGGGTAACACTGACTCAGACTAATATAGTTTGACTTTATAGGGTTCCGTACCCTGCTACCGTCTGTCAGCGGGTTGTATCCTCATGAGCCGTAATAGGTACACAGTTCAAATTTTCACTGAATGTGTAACTTTATTGCCGCTATAACAACAATTATATTTATTTTTAAATTAAGGAGTCCCCAAATGTGTAAAAAAAATGTAGTGTTAAATATTGTTCGGTGGTACAAAACACTTCGTATGCACTCGCACACGAAGAGTTCCGTACCACCCAGTGCGAGTCGGCCTCCTGACTCGCACTTGGCCGGTTTTTATCTGACCCGAGTAAGTTGAACTCCAGTTTAATTATTCGCAGAACTGAAACCTGGAATGATACCAGAACGAAACAATTCTATTAGAAGTAAGTATAAATTGCGGGCAGGCGCCAGTTAATTAAAACATTGTTTTGTTTTTATTATTACATTAGTTCGTTTATTATCAATGATGGTATTTGCGGCTTTTTATGACCTAAATATTTTACATTGAATCATGCTTGTAGGTTCCATCCAAACAAAAGATATTTCAATTTCGCCGTTACAAGACTTTATATAAAATCAGTAGGTAGTCGTAACTCGTAACAAAGCCGTGAGAAAAAAAAATTGAAGGCAATTAGAATTAGACAATTTCTATGAAATTTTCATAGAAATTTCATAATAGTGTCTAATATTTATCATCCTTGCTCCCTAGCAAAACAAACAAAATCCTGCGACTTTTCAAACTAAAGTATTTCTCAACTTTTTCTCCAACTAAACAATATACTCGTAGTATTTTTTAGTTCCAGTTTATTTATTCATTTTGATTTGATTTGATTTTATTCTATTATTCTGCTTTCATTTAATTTGTTTTTTTTTTCGTTACTTTTATTTATTTTAATTTCTATTTAATTTTCTTCTATTTATTTATGTTTAGTAATGGGTGTTAATTACCTGAAATAAATACATTTAGTAAATTATTATTATATTTATATTTTTTTAAAGAATACATTCTTTTCCAAATAAATGAAACATATTTTTTGTTTATTCCATAACTTCACATGACTATAGACTTCATTAAGCTACTTTCATACAAATGATTCGAAGAAACATAAAATAGACTATCACCGCCTTGACGACGCGCGGCCTTTCAAGACATCAACACTATTGTTACCCAGTACCTCTTAGAAACAACATAATTTCGTATATAGGGTCGTCGGTAGGTACATGAAATATGTACCCAACAATATAGGTAGGTACCTAGTGTATTTTATAAGTATATGATGTTTTAATAATATGTAGGTTATATGATAAATATGTGAACTTAGGGTAACCGCAGCAACCAGTAATGATAGATTTGAGGTTTTTAAATAAATCAATAGTACCTATATATATTATTTATAATCGACAATTTTCTACAGCTTTGTAAATGGAGGCAAATAATAATAAGGCAGTGAACACATTTGTAAAACCAAAGGAGAAACTGCAGTAATCCCGGAAAATTAAAAGCTCAGCATTACTGAAATCTGAACATTGTTAATACGAAACCTGAGAACTACAATTAGTTCGTTGGAGGTAATAAAATTCCTCCAGTAAAGTCAGACGAATTAACTGTGATACCGTTAGCGTCGCACAGGGATTGCTTTTCAGAATTGTTTTCATTCAGAATTGAAAGACGAGAACTCACTATATCTGTGCAGTGTCAGGTGTGATAATATGTGCAGTAAACAGAGACTAATCGTAGGTACTTCACGTACCAGCATAGCATGCCTTTCAAGTATCTGCCCCACCATGCACCGTTAGCACCTTTACTTACAGTAATTTACTTATGAGCTCAATATTCTACGACTACGAACAGCAATCAAAGTAGGTTTATATTGTTTTTTTTTTGCATTCTATGTTTAGAATAATTTGTTATTTTCAATTTATATTATTGATTTTTTATTTCATGGAACACAGTTTAGCTCAGTTTCACTGCGATGTCGTAGGTAATACAAAGGGTAGTATAATATTTACTACCAACTTATAGGTATATACATGAGTTTGGGTCATAGAAGGCGGTGTAAGATTTCAGGGGGGCGTTTCAGGCGGGGGCGTTGGCAACGGGTAGATAAGGGTCATTTTCAGAGGCGGAGCGGAATGTCCCATAAAACGTAGCGAAGACTCCGGGGGTTAACCCAACCCTCCCACGCTAGCTCACTATCCGTGTCAAATATGGTAATGAGCTTTTTGGCTTAGCTTCAAGAGTGAACAGAAATTCAAAGAAATCAGACAAAATCTAAATTTTTACTGAGATGTATGACGACTATGTACAGTCACGAGCACTAATATGTATACACTTAGCAACTTTTAAACGTGATTTTCTCGTACGGTATTGGTTTTAATTTTATACTATTTCGAATATAGGATTTTGGAACGTATACTGTTATGAAATGGGTCTTATCTCAAAGTTGCAATCAATGTTCCACGAGAAAATCGCTTTTAAATTAAGCTTAGTGTATACATATTAGTGCTCGTGACTGTACTTACTGAAAGTACAGCTGTCAAGTCACAATTGACCAACTTTAAGCCGTTTTGGAGACTGCCGTATATGGGCCGTTTTTATCACAAAACAAGACATTCTAAACAATTGTATAAAAACGATTAATTTCCACAAATCATACGAACGAAACGATTTATTTAAAATATCAAAACAATAGCAGGTACGAGTATAAGCGGCTACTACAATGACCTGGGTAATTTAAAATGTTCACGCTGTTATGTCAGCGGCCTTATAAGGGAGACCTTTACAAATTTTACTACGAATGTTACGATGTCGTGGGAGTACGTGAGCCGGCGCGGACCCCGGTCCCACGTGGGAGGGGATGCCGCGAATTCTTTAAACGAACGTCTCATAACAATTGATAAGCATTGTATGTAAAGTTAAAGCAGTTTTTAAAGGGATTTTTCAAAGTTTAGCTTTTGGCACTTTAGCGGGGAGGCGACTTTTGTAAGATTTAGATTCATTTAAAAGGGTTTTGCTCTGAATCTGCATGGGATGTGAAGTCGAATTAAGGCTCCTGCAAACAGGCGCGAAACGCGAAAATCTGGCGGTGCCTCTGTGTCGAGTCACTTGTCACGCCTGTTTGTACGAGCCTTAATGCATAGGCCTGTCATTGTTCTAAAGCTTCCTGTGTTTTACGGATTTATGGCATTTCCTTTCGAAAATTCTATGAAAGCTTTTTGCGGTGGGCAACGCAATTACAGAGAGTTTCCAGCAGCACACAATATAAACATAATCCTGTGTGTACCGCGATCGTATGCTGAATTTTCCGCCCTACGACCGACCCTCGACCTAAATTGTATAGTCCACGGAGATAATCTTGCGTGCGCAAAGCCGCCTACAATCCATTTAGATCGCTATTGTTGTCACAGCCAATGGGGATCGCTGAAAAGAATCCGCCCACTGTTTTAATTTTCCGACCGATTGAAATAATTGCCAGCTGAAGCTGAAATAGGTTTAACAACTCATTTAGCTTTCGTGCCAAGTTTTAAGTTCATACTTTAAACTTCCAAGCCACGTTCAAGATCTAAGCCTTAATAAATTCAAATCATTAATTAAACGTAAGTTGTGCCAGAAAGCTTTTTATACCGTTAAGGATTATATTGAGGACAAAAAGGCTTGGGTTTGAGTTGCTCCAATTTTTGCATACTGAATGTTGTTTTTTTTTTTGATTATTTTTTATTTTTGCTATATTTTTAGTTTTTTTATTTTACATAAATTTTGACATTTTGATAATTATTATATATACAATTTCATGACAATTTACTTTGTGAAGTATAGTATTATTATTTATTTATTGTGAATGTGAGGACTGTGTAGGTAACTTATATTTTTTATTTTATTTTTTCACTTTCTCAGGTAGTTTCAATGATAATCTGGCAGTTTGAGTGCTTTATGCGGCCTACCCAAATGTCCTTTCTTTGGTATTGTTCGTCGAGTGGTTGAGCTCCTTAAGTTCTGAGTTGAGCTCCACGATTAGTGACAAATGCGTGCACTGACTGGACAGGTCCACTCATTCTGTGTGGTTTTTCCTCAAAAGACCATTTCAGACATAAATCTACATGATCTTCACATGATCTGACCAAGATTATGTCTGGACTTTAAAAGAGACTGTGACCTCTGAGTTTGTTTCGGCCTTTCTTCTCAAAGTAGTCAGATAGGAAACGCCGACCTCATCTAGTTTTAAAAATATGATTGGCGTGTAAAAGTGTTTGTATAAACCTACTTACAGAAATAAAATCATTTATCATTTATCATCATTTATCATAAACCCAAGGAATACGATATTTTCATAAAAACGAGTTCACTCCCTTTTCAAGAAACACCTCACCGTGAAAACATAGGTGAAACTGAGTTTGAAGTGAGCTGTCGTGAATAGTGTGATCCCTAGCATGGTATAATAATATACTTCGCCAGGTATAGCATTCCGTGACATAGTGATCACGTGGGAGACACAAGCCTACGTCATCACCGCTATGTTACCAGTATAATAACTCCCCAACCGCCTTTATTACCTGTGCGAATCCGATAAAACAATGAGGTTTTATCTAACAATTACGCTGGTATATGTTTGAATTGAATTGTTTCGTTTGATTAGAAAAACGAAACGACAATTAAAATGCTTTATATATATTATTTTTTAACAGAATGGTGACTGTAAATGTTTACATAATTCGGTTTTGTTGCAATAAAGTGGCAACTGGATAGTGACGTAAGCATGTGTCACTCTCGGAATGCCAGACCTTGTTTTGATCTGTAGCATAAGGTGAATTGACGGGTCACTTCACTTAAGTTTTCACGGTGCGATTTTTCTAGAATAGAACTACTGTTCTATTCATAAAAAGCAATATGTACTTAGGAACATACGTTTGATGAATCAATAGGGTAGTTATCTGAATACTTGATATTTAAATATAATACATAATCCGGGTTTGCCCAGGAGTGGGACAGCGCAGGTTAGCAAAACAATAAATAATAATATATCCATATCCATACATATCTCCATAGTTACTAATATTATAAATTTGAAAGTAACTCTGTTTGTATGTTACCTTTTCACGCCTAAAACACTGAACGGATTTCGATAAAATTTGGCAAGGAGATTCTATGGCATCCAGGGAAGGGTATAGGCTGGGATAATTTCCACATCCATGCGGGCGGAGCCGCGGGCAGAAGCTAGTACCTATATATATAAATAGTTAAAAGCATATTGGTCGATATGGCTCACGGTATAAGCAAGCTTAGTGCAATAGTAGAGGCCTATGCCCAGCAGTGGCCTGTAGTGGCCTGACGCCTACAGCAGGCCACCGCTAAAAATTCATCAATCATACTGGGGGCCAAGTCTACTAATTTACAAACGTCACAATGGTCTCTGCATTGTTAGTTTTTGACAGATTTTGTATGGCAAATCTGTCAAAAAATCACAATGCAGAGACCATTGTGACGTTTGTAAATTAGTAGACTTGGCCCCCTGGTAAGATTATAAAATACACCACTGCGGAATAATTAACGTGCATGCAGAATAAAGATTAGTGCGTACTGCGTACTCCGATTCTATCTGCTTCATACAACAACACTAAAAAAACACTAATATGACAATCCAATGCAGTTCACACAAATCTATTTCGAATTCCTACGCACTACGGACATTCAATGGGACAGGAACGGATCTAAGATCTCATTCATAAAAATGATAGTGCTAAGGCTAGCGAATACTTGCCACTCCCACACAAACACCTTAATATGAGATACCTGTTGCTACGCACACATTCATAACAACAGGTTCAAAATGCCATGGGGGGGGGGGGGGGTCTGTGTGAACCGGAGTTCCATGCAACTTGATATACGGCGAAGGAACAGTTTTGATACTACAAATCAATGTGTGTTGCCTGTGAAATTATTATTGAAAAAAAATATGTAATTTAATATTTTTTCTACCGAATTATTTTACTGTATACATTAATTTGAACAAAAATTAATGATGTTTTCCTTTTATTTCAGGTAAGAATCAAATTATACAATCACCAGTTGGCTGGTCGACGTACAAAATGGAAACAGGTAAGTAAACTTTAAGACACATGAAAGAACAAGAAAAAATCAATATCACCTTACTTACCCTTATATAAAGCTTCACAATAAATAGATAAATAATTTATAATAATAATTAATTTAATAGATAGATATGTAAATAGATACCTAATGATGTCCAGACCGAATTTCGGCCATGGCGGCCAATCCCAGCGAACACAAAATACAAAGAAACGAACAATTTTATTTTTCCAAGAAACCTTCCTTAAGAACTTAAACCCCTGCGTTTTCATAAGACATTTTTCGGTCAAGTACCAAGACCGTTTAGTTGCAGTCCTCATCTCACATGAGATGCCGCCGGGTCACCTAATATCCCTGACAGATGCTGTACCGGGCGAGACGAAACTTAAAAAAGAAAAAGCAACCTTTTTTTCTATACATCTCTCTCTTTTCACAAAAATTCGTAACATCGAACACATGTTGCTTAGTCCTTAAGGATATCCGAAGTTTTTACCGAACACCCACATCCTGAAGTTTAAGTAACAACTGAGAAGCTTCACCAAATGTTTCAAATTAACAACTGAAATTAAGTGTGGGAATATGCTTCGTTTTGATATACAATATATTATAACAAATAACTATTTACACTAGCTACTATATTAAATGAATAACTAACTGTACTTAGATATAAATACAAAAACAAAAGGACACTTATGCGTCGAAGTACTAGAGTCCGCATCGCTGTCATCCGGAAATGTGCTGAGAAGACTGGCAGCATTACCACGTTGAATGGCAATGCTAATTCTTTGGGCAAAGAACGAGCCAGCCCTCTAGTCTAGTCAAGTGTCGACCAGTCAGCGAGAAATTTAATTCCTGATTAGGCTGGAGTGCATGTTGTTGCTCAGTTGGAGAGGATGGAAAGAAATACTAACCCTTCACCAAGTACAATTTGAAACCTCTTGTTGCTAGTACTTAACAACTCGTTACTTAAAACCAGCAGTATTTTTTGCCGAAAATCTTGTTTCCAAAATAGATTCCAATACTTAGACGTGACAATGGTCGACTTTGTCTCCAATCCGCTAACACGACCCTAATGCGCATAAGTGTATACTGTATGGCTCCAGTCATTTATAACAAAATACCTAAAAGTTGTAGAGAAACCTCTCAATCTATGTTTTAAAATAAACTTCGTACATGTTTGACCGCCAGAGCATATTATAGCGTTACTGAGGAATTTGACTCGAGTTAGGTAATTAGATTCATTTGGAGCTACTTGTATACATAACATAACATCACGCCTGTATTCCCCGAAGGGATAAGCAGAGGTGTACCTATAGCACACCCACATTTCGCCAGTTATGATAAGTCCCATGTAATAGGGGGCGAGCCTATTGCCATCAACTGGGCACAAATCCAGACTCCGGGCTGCTACCGAGAAATTCCAGATGGAAAAACCCAATAACACTTTGCCCGACCCGGGAATCGAACCCAGGACCTCATGCTCAGCAATAGCGCTTGCGACCACTAGACCAACGAGGCAGTCAATACTACTTGTATAATAATGTTGATTTACTCTATAATTTTAATAACCCGTTAATAATTAAGTGACAACTTCTAATATTTTGATAAATTGTATAACTCTATTATTTTGCACGCCACGTAGTGACAAATATGTTTGCACTTAATTTACTTTGTCATCTTGCTTGCACTTTATATGTATGTACACACACATGATTATGCAAATAAAAAAAAACAAAAAAAAAAAAAATTACAGCTGGTTTTTGTATGGCATTAAAAAATAAAATACAATAACAATATGAATTATTGTGAAGTCTTCACCCCCCTCGTCACCCCCCTGTTACATGGACTTAACATAATTAAGATATTAAACATGTATAAGTGAGTGTACCATGAACAACTCTGCCTACCCCAGACAGACGTCATAATGTTGTCATATAATTCTTTAACATGTTAATACGAGATCAAAAACCGCATTACATTTTATACAACGACACTCAAGAAACATGTTTTAAGACTTTCTACAAGTCTTAGCAGTATCCGTATCTTCACGTTTCATCTCACTGAGAGGTAAACAGAACGTGTATCACCTCTTGGAATCTTGTAACGTTATTAAGATCATTATTCACTAGCTTCTGTCTGCGGCTTCGCCCGCGTGGAGGTCAGAAATTATCCCACGGGGACGTACTACCGGTATAAAAAGTATCCTATGTCCTAAGCTAGGTCACGGTCTATCTGTGTGCTAAATTTCATTCAAATTCGTTCAGCCGTTTTTGCTAGATTAAGTAACAAACATCCAAACATATCACATTTATAATATTACTTAAAATAGGATAGGATTCCTTCCCAGCGATTTTATGAACTTAGAGAACAAATGAAGATCATAAAACAAAAACTTTGCTTGTTCGTTTTTTTTTCAACCTACTGATCAACTATAAAACACCAATTGAATTTAACCTATGAAAAAACCAGCTAACTAAATCCAGCACCCTAAATACGTAACACACTAGCACAGTCTGAATAATTTTGAGGCCTATTGCTAATCCATTGCTTCATACGTTCGAAAAATTTGCCTGCTCATCAACTGTTGTTGTTGTTGAACTGTCAAAATTAAAGCCATTCCTACTGTTCGCAATTACCCCGCTGGTTAAAAATCTTAACATACACATGTTAGTACCCTAAACTTAGGTTAGAAAATACTTACTTGATCTAATCTAGACTGCTAGGTACAGCACTAAAAGTAACAGGAACCCACACGTAACAAGAAGCGAATATATGAATTCACAAATCAGCGGAAAAAAAACGATTGAAATTCGAACTCTAACAAAACAACAACTTTCCTAGTAAAGCCAACTCTATTAAAATTCTATACGCAAATTATTTGCATACGTTTTATTTCTAACTTGCGAAATTCCTCAGTAAAGTTGTTGTAACAAATATTTATGCTTCGATATTGTCATCTCTTTCTAATGCGGAGCCTGTCGTTTCGTTGCATCTCTTGCACGCTTCATTGGCGTAGGCTTACCATGAGTTTTAAACAAAAGGGATTGATTCAGAAATGCATTTTGTACGCACTGGCGCTTTTTAAGGTGAATCCTTCGGTGGGTCCAAATTTTCATTGTTTTTTTGCAAATTGCAGCTCTGTTTGACATAGTATGTTGATCAAAATGCTATTCGCGACTGCAGGAATGATATATTTACTAAATAATAATCATCAATTTCATATCAATCGTCAAACTTTGGAAATTTGTTCCACTTAAGACTTTTTCAGAATATTTCGAATGAAAATTCTTAGGAGGAACAAATTTCCAAAGTTTGACGATTGATTATTATTATTCAGTAAATATATATTTCCTACATACGACGTAAAACAGAGCTACAATTTGCACAAAAACCAAAGATAATTTGAATTTGGCGGGGTACATTTTAACGCGCTCTGTTGGATTCTCAGCGCTTGACTCACCGCCAGGGGTTAAAATTCAACAGTGCAAAAAAAACACATACGTCGTTTTTCTAACGCGCGTTGAAAAAGTAGAAATGTACCCTTTCAAAGAAATGTACCAGAAACACATTAGCACCCACACCACACTTATACCTCATTCGGCCTTTACATTGTTTTTATGACTTTTTAATCGACGCCTTTGCAAATCTCGTTCCTGCAAATATTCTTTAGCATTACAACTTTAATCCTGTATCGAAACGACTTCCAATTTATCGCCGCCGTCAACGACAAAGCGCCCGATTTCATAATGCAAGTCATAATTTTTTTATATTTTTAAATGATATAGTAAAAAGAAAAACTAAATTGACCCTTGTGTTGATGATTTCAAAGTATAATTTTGAAAAAAAAATACCGGATTTATACTTGTTATTGAATTTAATTTAAGCACCAGCTAGTCAATTCCGCTGAGTGCTGCTGCATATATACCGTACATACTATAATTTAATTGAACCTAATTAAACAACATAGTTTTATGTTCTGTGGTAATTAATCCACAGAAAATATACCTACGTTTCGAACAGAGTTCATAACTCCTAAAAGACAATAATAACATCAGGCCTGCATTCCTCGAAGGGCAAGGCAGAGGTATAGGTGATCTATAATATACCCACATTTCACCAGATAAGTTTAATGATAATATTAATATATGAGTCCGATGCAATAGCGGATGGGCCTATCGCTTACAACCTGCACCCTAATTGCAACACAACACCCTAACACACTATCTATCACAATCTAAATCATTTTGAAGCCTATTGCTAATCCATTGCTTTAGAAACCTATTCGAAAAATTTGTCTGCTCAACAACGTAAATAACGCAATGAATGTTGTTGAACTGTCAAAATGAAAGCTATTCCTACTGTTAGTGGGTTACGCAATTAACCCACGGCCCGGGTACAAATCCAGACTATGAATTGCAACGTGCCTAGAATCACTTTGCTCGAGCAGGGGGACGAAACCAGCACCTCGTGGAGTCTAAGTCCCGTATTACAGAACCTTACTCAAGACTCAAGCATTACTTAAAACTAGTATCAACCAATGAAATGGCTCTATAAACTAGTTTCAATTAAGGCGGAACCTTCAGGGTAGCCCGCGAAATTCAAATCTTCTAACGTTTTTTTGCTATTTTCATGTCACTGTCAGGTTGTATTTTGATTAAATTATGATTCGCGACCGCAACAAATATGGCTTTACAGAATTATAATCATTAGAATCAGCAATACATCTCTATAAGTTCATATTACCCTATTGAATGACTATTTCATGAGATCGTGACATTTGAAGGCAATTCTAACTTAAGGAGTTGTATTGCTGATTCTCATGATTGTAATTCTGTAAAGCCATATTTGATACGGTCGCGAATTATATTTAGATGACCATACAACCTGATACTGACCTGCAAATTGCAAAAAACGTAAGAAAATTTGAATTTCGCGGGCTACCTTGGCGCATACCCCTTAAGGAATGCTTGAGTCTTGAGTGAGGTTCTGTAATGTAAGTGCCTGCGTCATTCCTCTATGTCATGACGTCGATCAACGAGGCAGGCGCTTAAAACAGCCGAAACGAAGCAGACTCAACGGATCACTAAGAATATCTTTCGGTTCTTGCCCGTTCTTCTCCATAGGTACCTACTACGCTTAGGAATGGGTAACTAGCTTCATCTTTCTGACTGACCGACCCCATGACAATTCAAAAGTGCCTGTAATTGGTTTATTTGAAATAAATGCTTTGAGTTGAGTTATCCAAATCATACATTAAATAATTTTATAAATAACGTGTTTAATATATGACTATAGTTGAATCGTTTATCATACATAATATAAGGACCAAAAATATGAATACCTTCCCGGAAATTATGTACTTTTAATATTTTACCTTGTAGTTTCAACCTTCCTAATTACCCCCACTGCATTCCTCGCCTTTGCATACAAGCCAGAAATGTAGGAACATTAAAAAATACGCGATAAAAAGTTGCGAGGGCCGCGGGGTCTCAGTGGTGAACAGGTTTCTGCAAATAAAACAAATGATCATGATGTCGTGTCCTCTCGTTCGTATCATAACCACCGCGTTCATTCATGCTGGTATTAAAACGGGTAAAACTTGTACCGGATTCGAGTGAGCTCACTAATTTTAGTGCCGCGAATGTAATTTTTAGTATACCGCCGACTTTTCGTTTCTTTGGTCTCGCTTAATTGAATTTAAGTTGTAGGCCTAGTAGTAGTAATAGGTTAGTTAAAACCACCCAATACCTAGTAGCAGTATTAAGACATGGCGCACACTATGCGACATGCGACTACGACAGCTCGGCGACTAGACGCAACGACAGGCTGCGGCCGACAACTTTCATAATACATATTTTGTTCAAGGCTCTGCACACTTGGCGTCGAGTTGCAGAGTCACAACGACAGGCTAGGGTAGCCGCACGCTCTCGCAGCTAAAAGACGCAGATGTAAACGACAAATTAATGCGTCTTGTTGCAGCGACAAGACGCACAGTTCGCGCTGCCACTTAGATATGAATTTTCCTATTGTAACAGCTGATCTTGTTTTTCTCTTTTATTCTTTGAAAGACTTTTAGTGCAAACACTCAAATGAATTAAACAGGTCATCAGGTGAGAATGTTCCGATTATATTGTAACAGAACTCGTGCACACACATACTAAAAATCGAAAACCCAACACAGACCAAAACGTAACACAGTATATGGGTACACAATAACAGTAGGAATGGGTTTCATTTTGACAGTTCAACAACATTCATTGCGTTATTTACGTATGTTGAGCAGACAATTTTTTTGAACATAATTGAAGCAATGGATTTGCAATATCCTTCAAAATGATTCACAATGAGACTGATAGTGTGTTAGGCAATTAGTTTGCTTAATCAAGTCATCACCATTGTCTTCCTGCCCTTGTCTCATTTTTTCATGTCATTTTTCTGCAGTAGATTTAGTACCACAGTAACACGTTTTGGTCAGAAAGAGCGATAGCCAGAATTTTAATAAACTGATTTATGTCTAAATACAAATTTCAAAAAGAGATTCAGTTTGCGTTTCGTTTTACAGTTATTTTAATAAAATTATGTTACAGATTTGAATTTCATCAAAAATATAGTAGTATAACCTACTTTTTTTTTGAAATTTTGGTGTTAGGTCTTCAATATAGTAGGATACTATATTATATAATCGGGTTGGCAACCCTAGTCGGAAAAGAAAAATAGAGGTGGCAATGAAAAGGGGAGCACTGGTGTCCCAGTGGTAACGGCCCCGACTTACGTAGGCCATGGGTTCCGACCCAGGCAGGCGCATTACTTTGTGTGAATAATTTCACCACCACTGCTCTCAAAACGGTGAAAACTAACATCGCGAGGAAAAAATTTAAAGACATGTGACATCTACCAACCCGCACTGGACCCTCGTGGTAGATTACAACCCACTCCTTCTCGAAGAGAGGAGGCCTGTGTCCCAGCAGTGGGAAGATTATAGCCTGATTATGCTAATGAAAGGGTTAACAATTGGCAAGAAGTAACGCAGAATCTTGACCGATATGGAAATAATGAAAGACTTTAAAAGCTAGTAAAAAAAGAACGCGCATACCATTCTGTCATCATTTACCGTCAACTTTGCTTATTTACCATCAACGTGAGTTGGTTCGATAAAAACTGTATTAATATTAAACACCAATGATTTTTAGAATATATTTGAGTTGACATTGATTTTCGTGTCCACGTCCACGTGTCGTGATGAATACTTAAATGTGTTGGAACCATAGACGCCTGAACGTGACAAATGTTGAACTTATATTTTTGAAGTAGGTACTGTTTGTTGAGGAAAATAAATATATTCTAGGGATATAAATAAATATAGTTACCATTGGTTTTATTGAATGGAATTATTCTTTGCTAGCTGCTTGACGTTAACTTATCCAAATTTAAAAAAACAATAGAAAAAGAGGACTTTCACGAATTTGTAAATTTTCTTGGAAACTACCAATTTTTTTTTCTTGCATAAAATTGCCAAAACAGTCCAGTCGTTCTCGCTCAGCTTACCAACAAACAGCATTTCATACAAGCAAACAGACACCCTAAAAGATTGGACGATTTAATACTAAGTAGGTTAAAAAATAATATAGGTACGTTTTGTGTTAGAAGTGTTCAAAAAGAGAGATTTCTGGGACTTCACTTGGATACTCATTTAAACTGGAAATGTCATGTAGAAGCTGTTTGTAAAAAACTAAACCAGTACTCATATGCACTCTACAATCTAGCAAAAATAGCAAATGAATCCGTTGTTCTAATTTCTTACAAGGCCTATGTCACATCTACATTGCGTTTTGGAATAATATATTGGGGAAATTCCACTGACAAAGAAATTGCGTTTAAGGCCCAAAAAAAATGTGTGCGTGCTGTGTTTAAACTTAAATCAACTGTAAGCTGTATTCCATATTTCAAAATATTTAAAATCTTAACATTGCCCTGTATGTATATTTTTGAGACAGCAGTATTTGTCAAATCCAACATCCATCTGTTTGAAACATTGAGATCTAAACGACGCAACAGAGAGGTATGCGCTAAGCCACATAACACTGCTCTTTATACAAAAAGTTTTCTAGGAATGGCACCTAGGATTTACATTAAGATCCCTAGACGAATTACTGAAATAGACAACATATATGATTTTAAAAAGGCTTTCCTGAAAATATTATATGAAAAGACATATTATACGGTGAACGAATACTTAGCTGACATATTATAATTACCTTTTTTAATATTATTATAATTTATTAATTTGACAATTTATACTAGAATTTATTATTATTAATATTTAATTGGAATGATTTTAATGTATCGACAATTTGAATTAGAATTTATTTGTTTGATAATTATATTATAATCTGCATGTTTGTGCCAAAATAATATTTGTACGCCAATGACGGCTAGACATAGCGTTATTTAATATTTACAACATCTGTACCTAACCTACCTATGTTCAACAAATAAAAATATTTGTATTTGTATTTGTAAAAGTGAAGGCGACCTACATAGCCATGAACCACGAAAAAGCCTTTATTTATATTATAGAAATGGTTGAATTGGTTCATATCATGTACCTACGTATCGCCTGTATCTAATATAAAGTCTATAGGTCGCGAATCGTACGTTCCCTCAGCACAGTATTGCCCGAGAAATTCTAAAAACAAATGCTTTACAAACTGTAAACATTAGTACCTAATTGGTTACGTTTGAAGGAACCCCTGCCCCCCACCCCGCGCCCTTTCTACTTGACATGAAGGGGCCGATAATTAAATGAACAACAGCATACGGGCGCAAATGGACTGACCGATTAAATGTTCCCAAGTCCCAATCTGTTTCGACACTTACAATGATAAAATTATTTGATGAATAACTTTTATGTCTTATGTTAAGGGCTTACAAGAGCTAAAGCGCGGTCACTGTCGGATTGCATAGAAAAGAAAGAGACGCGCGATGCGAACCCTTGTAATTTATTGCAAAATATGAAGCAATTATGGATTTACAAAAAATCTATTCATTGGACTAAAAAAATAAAACACTATTACGTTAGTATGTTGCTTGTCAAAACATCTGTCATCTGATTGAGATCTGACAAAAAATCTGAATGTTTGCATGTACGAGTATATTAGTATGGTTTTTAATCGTTAAAAAAATTTTTTAGAGGTATCTTCGTGATTTTTTTCTATCAAATCAAGTTAATTGTATTATGTTTTCAACACACTATCTAACTAGCATATACTCGTATCCAGAAGAATATCATATATTTTTCTGATTTGGGTTACTGCAGATTTTTAGGCATTATAAATTTGCGTTTAGTTCATGTAGTCCCCTTAAGTCTTCGGGTTAAGACACTTAACGCGAATACATGGGAGTTGGATGTGAGCACCTGCACGGCTCGGCACCCCTTTCAAAGAAAAATATAGTTTCCAACGAAAACAAGGAATCGTCTGATAAATCAAAGGATTCAAAATAAATGATTAGAATCCAAGTGACTACCTAGGTGAATCTGACGAAACAACTTTGTTTCGTTTCGACCCTTCAGACGACCCCGTGTGGTCGCAGCGTTGCGTCGCGCGTCGTGACGATTCTCTTGGCGCGCGGACGTGGGACATGCACGTCACCAAGACACAGCCTATGCCAACAGGTGATCCGGAATTAAGAAAAACACGGTAAACTACACCTTTATCACGAAACAATTATTCAACATCATCATTTCAACTGAAAGACGTCTGCTGCTGGAAATAAATAAATAACTAAGAAAAAAAGAAAAATAAAGAAAATACATTTATTTAGCACAGACTAAAAGGCACACAACACAACATAATTATTGCACTACGAGTAAAAATAGAAATACAAAGAAAAAGAAAACAAATAAAACTTGTAAAGTGCGTTGCGAGAAATTAACAGGAAAGTGTGCCACGCGGCTGCGCCAAATAGGCCCATTTCAGCAAAAATGCCAGACAAAATCCCTAACGCTGGTTTTCAACTGGACCTGACTAACATACGAGTACTTGTTGATTTTCTAAACACGAAGCAACAGGAGAATGTAAGGATCATAGTAGCGGGGCGAGCACGGCCACTGTGCTGTGACATAACTTGAGTCACACATTTTATCACGGTTTGGGCGATAATACCGTCCGTCCGTACCGTAACCGTATGTCTTGTCACAAACGTCTTGAGTACGTCCATGCTCGCCCAGCTGCGCGCTGGTAGCGGTCTGTAGTTTCGAAGAAAACGTGAGTTTATTGATGGATGTACATAATAATGAATATTCAAACAATCTTAGGTTATAATTACACGAAAGAGTATTTTATTATTTTTTCTTCAATTGACTCCGACTCTGCTAGTGTAACATTTAACTACGTACTCTTTCTTTCGTCTACGCCGCACATAGATTTGGTTAAAACACAAAAAAAAACTATCAGCATGCGTAGCATGAGCACTTCTATCTCTACTCTACGAAGAGAAGACAAATCACTTTATTAACAAAAAGTAATTCTTTTCTTGAATTTTGACATCGCGCCGTAGAAATCTTTCTACAATCTGTCATTTTGTCTTCCGTTTCTTCCGTATCTACAATGGCCATGCTACGCATGCTGGACACATTCCGTATCTATCTTCACACGGCTACATACCAAGCTATACATTTCCAGTATAAGCTGACCTCTAATGTTACGGTAAATCTATACAATGCGAGATCAGCTTATACTGGAAAAGTATAGCTTGTTATGTAGCCGTGTCTACTTAAGGCGGAACCTTCAGGGTAGCCCGCGAAATTCAAATTTTCTTACGTTTTTTGCAATTTGCAGGTCACTGTAAGGTTGTATTTTGATTAAAATATGATTTGCGACCGTAACAAATATGGCTTTACAGAAATATTATCATTAGAATCAGCAATACATCTCAATAAGTTCATATTACCCTATTGAATGACTGATATCAGCAATACATCTCAATAAGTTCATATTACCCTATTGATGACATCCGAGGGCAATTCTAACTTAAGGAGTTGTATTGCTGATTCTAATGATTCTGTAAAGCCATATTTGATACGGTCGCGAATCATATTTAGATCACCATACAACCTGATACTGACCTGCAAATTGCAAAAAGCGCAAGAAAGTTTTAATTTCGCGGGCTACCTAGGCGCATCCCCCTTAAGTAAAGAAATCTTAACTACCAAGTGAGGATACAAAATAAATATATTTTTACTGTAACACTATTTACCAATTAGTTCGTCATCAAGCCGAGGCTCACGTCGTCGTGGCGGGCAACGGGTAGGGTCTGCGCCCGGCGCACAATTTCATGCATCACTTGACAGATATTGGATTACATAATGGCTACAGAGTACAGGCCATCTCTGACGGCCTACCGCGAAGTTTGCATGGAGTTCAGCCGTATGCTATAAAACTCTAAATTAAATCAACATTTTTATAGAATTACTCGCTTCGTCGCCACACCTTACATACCATGTAGATAGACACTTTAGCCCAGGAACCCTAATTACGTAACACACTAACAGTAGCAATGGCTTTCATTTTGACAGTTCAACAACATTCATTGCGTTAGGTACTGATGTTGTTGAGCACTACTTACATATTATGAAGCAATGGATAAGCAATGTCCTTCAAAATGATTCAAATTGTGATTGTGACAGAAAGTGTGTGGGTTCGGACGGGCCCTTTTTTTTCGCGCCCTGGATTTTCAACGCGCCGAAAGTTAAAATTCCAACAGTTTGTTTTCTTGACGCACTGAGATGCGCTCTATTGGATTCTCAAAGCTCGATACCGAGAGTAGAAAATCAAGTGCACGAAAAAAAAAACCTAGCGTAAAAAATCGCACGTCTGTACGTGGGGCTTATTGCTGGCCAGTCGCGAAACTGCTGTAGATAGAAAAAACAATTTTCTTCACAAATAAGACGCGCATTATAAACTAAACAAAAACACACACTAATACAAAGTAATCAAAAGCCTAAATTACATACTAAATAAACTAAGCCTTCTTCCTATATTCCCTTCCGTAGTCAGAAACCACAGAACGCCACCTGCTACGATCTTTACAAAGCTACTCACTTCAAAAGCTCAAATAAAATGGTAAAACAAAAGCGGGAATTAAAAAGTTATATTTTACCCGCCTGCGCCTGAAGAAGGGGGTTATGTTTTTAGAGTATATACATATATATTTATTTGGCACGCTCTGTGCTTGATGGATTTTAGCTTGAGATGTATCGTTAGATTCGTCTTAATTGTGAGAGTGCCACTGTGCCTAACAAAATTATATAAAAATAATATGGCGATTTTTGGCGCAACATTACACGTCTTCAATTTTTTAAATTAAATATTGTCCCTTCCTTGAGTAGGTACCCATTACGTATCGTAACAAGTAGATAATATTTACCCACAGATGTGGTCTCACAATGCGACACTGACAATAACAAGAAACAAAGAAAAACAAAATGCCGAATAACCATAAACAAGCAATATTTTACATACTTAACAAAACATCACGTCAATTTTCCCTGAAGAGTTAGGCAGAGGTGACATAGAGTAGCTACTTACAGTACACCCACATTTCGCCAGCTATGTTTAAGTCCCATGTATCATGGGGCGAGCCTATGGCCATCGGGCACAAACCCAGTCGGGCTGCTACTTTGAAATTCCTGAAGGAAAAATCAATAACACTGCCCGACATGAGAATCGAACCAAGGACCTTATGCTCAGCAGTAACTATAGCCCTTGCGACCACTAAGTAGACCACTGCGATTGCGACAACGAGGTGTGAGCAATATTTTATGTTATAATATTAACCATAGTTATAACTTGCTGAGCCCTAACAGGGTCATGTAGTTCGGTAATAATTAGTTCAGCCTAGTCTAGGACCCATTCACACCACACCTCAACACATGGTTAGGCGCCAATTTGTACGAAAAATCACACGTACCACAGCTTGACCACATTTGGCCGCTGTGATGTGGTATGGTTGTGGCACGTGTGAATGGGCCGTTATAGCGTTCGCAGGGAACATACAATCGGTGGCCGTTTTTTTTTTGTAGGACCTAAATGAAACAGTAGGTACAGATCAAAGGTATCAACGCACACGTCCTAGAAAACGTGAATCATACCTACAAAACATATCGGACCGATTGTAGGACCTACAAAAAAGGATTGAATACCTAACATGCACTGATTTTACGTCCTTATTACATACCTAAATAATAAGTTTATAATTTTGCTATTCTTTTACTTACCGTCGATTTTAGTGAACTAGGTTTTTATTAAAAACAAACGTTAAAATACGTAAGTAGAAGTAGGTACGGTACTTACAATCAACGATCCTTCTGAAGGCTATGATCATGATATTCTCACCATCTTATCATCTGAACTAACGTAGGTACAAAATGTTTTCGTAACATTCACTATTGTCAGCATTGAATAGGTATCTATTACATTAATTTAAATCAGCAATCTTAATTACCTACCTACTTATAATAATTATGTACTATAATAAACTTCCAAATTATAAATCAGTCAAAGAACACATTCGGATTTTCACATCACTATCATGAATTTCGCTTCCTACTTTTCCGAATACAAAGTAATGGGTTAATTCAATTTATACTTACGATCAGATAATACGATTTCTTTTATCTATTCTATTGTATAATAAAACTTCTAATGGTGTTGTGTATATTGGAAATAAAAAAAAGACATGGTACACAAAAGCAATATTACAGTATTATTTAAATCACAAACACAACACTGCTAACGCCATCTATACAAAGACCGACGCAACAAGAAGCAACCACGAGTCCACGACGCAAGTGAAGTTCGTATCGTAAAGCGCCATGATTCTTTGCAGTAGTTTCAGATATACCCGATAGATGGCACGAAATTAAGGTTTCTTTACTGACTTCAAGTTTTACTCATAGATGGCAGTAGTTGTATCGTTTTAGACCTGTTTTAGAATTTATTGATTATCTCGTATAATACACTATAAAAACCAGCCAAATGGAAGGCCTACATAAACAATAGTGTTCTGTACAAAACCCAATAGAAATTTCAAGGAAATACGACATTGATTTTCCAACCGCAAAACAAAGTTTGTAAACCTTTATTTTGATTTAAATCAAAAACCAAGCAATGTAATACAATTCTGATAAGTTTCGTGGAATCTACACGTTAATGGTTATATTCATGTTTTTTTTTTCAGAATTTTAATTTACGATGAGTTTCGATAAAATATTGAAAAAAAACTTACTTATGTAAAACACAGTGCTATATATTTTTGAGATCGCGCTTTATCTAGCTTTCATTTAATAAAAGTACCACACGATGGGCGTGGGTACTTTAAGTGTAAGTAAGCCCTACTTTTAAATTGTAGATATCACTCACTGACATAGGTATATAAGAAAACATCATGAGGACTTTTAAGTTGTATCACCATCTGCCTAACCTTTTATCTATTATGTTTCGGTCAGCTTCCATAACCTGACGAACGGACTGTTCGCTGTAAGGAGGAACTGTAAGGAGCTAATGATGGTCTCGCTTATAAATAAATAATGGATGACCATTTATAAAAGTCCAATGACGATACTTTCATTTTGGTAGAATTTAAAAGTGTAGGTAGGTAGGTTTGGGTAGGTTGCAAACAATAGTAAAAATCTAAATTAGCGTAGAAGGTGGCGTTGCTTGTCATGGAAGATGTCAGTAACCTGTGAAATCCAGGAGGTACATTTCATGTCGTAGTTCTTATTTTCGCCGCAACTAAGTCGATATCTATCTGCTAACTGAAACGACAGAATATCGATAATGTGATTAGCTGCATGCCATAAACAATAAATTTGCTATTTATATAAACTACTTACCCTAATATTAACTATAAAACAAAGTCGCTTCTCGTGTTTGTGTAGGAGTGAGCGCTTATAGATACCCAATCACCATGTTTGGATGAATTAATTTCGGATGGTTTATGTGTATATTATTTATTTTGTACACCCTAGAAATATGTTGTAGAGATACTTTTCTTAATTTTGTCATTTTTTTTTTTTTGTTAAACCACAACAACAATAATCAATATTCCAATCCATTTTTTTAAGATTATCACTATAAATAAACCCATGCCTTGGCAAGATAAACAGCACAATGTCGCGCGCGAGTGTCTTGCGGAACGGTACACAAAACTATCAGGCGCTTAGCTAAGAATGCATTTTTATTTCTTCAGATATTAGACAATTAAAATATCAAACTAGGGTAAACACGATGTTTATTTAAAAAAATAGCATTCATTGATTTCAATTTTATTATACATAACAATCAAATCCATTAGGTACCTACATGCCTATCATTCAGTCATATCGTCTCATTCTTCTAGCTAGACATAAAAAATCTGTGTATCTGTGTAAATACCGAAAAATTTATACAAAATTAAATTAAATGGGTAGTAACAAAAACTCCGAAAAAAAATTAAGCATACTCAAAATATGAAATTTACTGCTTTAAATACTAACTTTCCGACAACTTATATGCGAATACAAACTAAGAAACGACCGAATAAAAACTTTTTTACAAAAAAACAACCGACTTCCAAAAAAATACACTAAAAGACGTAAAAAATAACTTTATTTTTTTGGAAGTCGGTTGTTTTTTTGTAAAAACGTTTTTATTTTTCACTTTTTTGTTGCGGTACCTAACCCACACAAATTCGTATACCACTACTTGGTGTGTAAATAACAGTGACAGGAAATTATTAACACATCATCCATAATTATAAACTAAGTGGAAAAAATATGCAGTATTAAGGATAACTCAAAAAGTACTGGTCAGACCTTGATCAAATTTAAATGGGACCACTTGTGAAGCACCAGCTATCAAATAAAAAAAGAATCATCCAAATCGGTTCACCCAGAAAAAAGTTATGAGCTAATAACATAAAAAAACAAAAAGCAAAAAAACACAGACGAATTGAGAACCTCCTCCTTTTTGTGAAGTCGGTTAAAAATACTGAAAATTCCGAAAAATTAATACAATATTTGCTGACGTAATATTTTTCCACCACTTTAAATTGCGTTTTACCGAAATCTACAGGTAGTCATTTTTATTGTAACTTACCTTACACCTAACCAACCAAACCTCGGGGTGCCCCTGACGTCGACCGTTTAGGGTTAGGATTTTCGGGAACATATTATATGTTTTCGGAAACTTAGTAATTTTTTCGGAAGTTTAGTGTTTTTTTTGGATATTTAGTTTATTATTTGTTGTCGGTTAATTTTGTATTAATTTTTCGGTAATTCATTTTAACACAGCTTAGTTAGTAATAAAGTCAACCACAGATCGCTGGAAGTTAATTTGTTTTTCGGAAGCTTTATTATTTCCCAAAATCTATGATAACGAAAAACTTAAACAGAAATATCAATATTATTAGGGCGTGGGAAGTGATCACTCTTAAAGTCTAGTCCAGTCATATTTTATACTATTAGCCTACCTACGTACCTATAATAGTGCGTTTTTGGCTCTGTGGCCGCTAATTGCCTTATAAGGTATTTAGCGGCGAACGGTTTGTACCTATTAATAAAAAAAATCGTAAACAAGCACTACCTGAAGCTATAGTGTTTGTAACCGTGGTAAACATCGATGAAAAAATGGCCTCAAACACCTTAAAAACTTAAAAAACAATGGAGATTTTTATCAAGTTCTTCTTTCCTAAGTCCTAACCTCCATCTTATGCTGCTGGGGACTTTGTTGCGCCAATTCTTCTTCCCACTAAGAAGTGGTGAAGAGCGGGCGGCTTTTAATCGATGTTTCTCTTCCCTCTTGTCACTTTACAGATTTAGTGTAGGCCATACCGAATCCTAGTTTAGTAATCAAAATTGTTTGCAGAATAAACTCTGATTTTTTATTTGTTATACCAAATGATAGTTGCGATCGAATAACTTTAAGCGATACTTTTTGCGTTCAAAGACGGAAAAACTGCCAAACTGAAGAATGTACGAATGCAGGTATGTAGGTCTGAATGAATGAAAAAAAATGAAGCTGACTGATGTAAAAAATCGATCGCAGCTGTCATTTAAGGTCTAGCAAATAAAAAATCTGAGTTTAGGTTAGCCCACGGCTATACAGAAAAACATTCCGAAATCCGACAGCAATATATAGTCCTCCACACCGTATTTCGGCCATGGCCGCCAATCTCAACGGAAACTAGCCTTCGGCTCGAGAGATATTATAGTGCGCGACTGTGTGCGCAGACACAGGTGCACTATCTCTTCCCTCACTCTCATAGTCCGATGGGAGGGCAATCCGACACGACCGGAGAGAGATCAAGCGCAGGACCAACGGTTAAGCCGTTGGTCCTGCGCTTGATCTCTCTCGTGCATTCCGAGGCACGGGGGTATCAAACCGCCAACTTTCAAACTCCGGGCTGTTACTAAGAAATTCCTAATAGAAAAACCCAAAAACACTTCATCGGCAATACTTTAGGTAGGATAATAACAAGATTTCCCATAACAATAAATTATGATTTTAAAGTTACGAAGAGTGCCTCGTCGATCGTATTGTACTACCACTCTGTCATTTGTCATACAGTGTTAGCACAGCCAGCGAACACCTTCATCATCAGTACCCACAGCCGCTTTCAGCCTGCTGATATCATAGCCCATAAAAAAAATGGAATGGGAGGACCCTCCAAATTAGAAATGTAGGTATGGTTCCAATTTTATCTAGACTTTCCGTCATATCGCCGACCATTTTCTAGCGGCCATCCGACATTCTGAAAAAAAAGAAAGAAAGAAAAATATTTTATTTGGGACACGCACAGGAAATACAAAGAGTAAAAAATAAATAATAAAAACAATTTTAAATACATAGTTAAGTATTTTAAAATGAATGAAGCAATGGATAAATACATGACATAGGTACCTACATAGCAAAAACTTATGGCAAGTGCCTCTAAAAGCGGATTTGGATATTAGGATACACGTTTCATACCGGCAAATCTATGACATCACTTTGCATAGTTGCAAGCTACACACCATTGGCTGATTGCATAATATTCAATCTCAAATACGAGTGCACACATTGTTCTACCTTATTCTTTTAGTGATAAAGTATGAATTTAGTTATTACGTTGAGATAACTAAATAAGGAATCGCGTCTATTCAATATTCATTGAAAGGAAACGAGTGATCGCGTCATGCGAACAATTGTCCTTATTTGGCGATACGTTGGCCAGTATTTGTATTAACGATTTGATTGATTTATCGGTTGCGAATCTGTTGCATCGGTTCGTTTAGGAATTATTTTATTTGAGGAATCGTAACTTAATTTAATTACCGTCTCCTCGTCATTTCTTGTTAAGGAATAAGTTTCTATCGCTAACATTGAGCTTGGCTCCTTCGAGACAAAAAGTAGGTAGGTCTGCGCTTTTCCGAAAAGAAATTGAAGGTCTTTAGTTCGAACAGGGTTGCCAACTTTTTTTGAGAAAAATAACGTAAGTATCAACATTCTTTATTAGGAAATGATGGAGTATTTGGAAGGTTTTTTTTTAATACCTATAGGTAAGGGTGCTTTGAGCAAACGCCAACAGCTTTTTGTTGTCTTTGAAAGTTTCAAAGCTAGTTTTACAACCGAAATTTGGATTTAAATAAATGAATAACTGATTCGTTTTTTATTAAATTTATGGACAGTCTGTTTCTCTCTTCTTAACACTTCAGATTCGATTCCCAAAAAACTCTCCGTGAAAGTGGTGGGAAGAGAAGGGATAAAGCAGTGTTATGTCGCGGGCGCCGTATTGAATCCCCACCATAGCGAAAGACACTATTGTTAACTCCCGAGCGGAGCGAGGCAGTTCTGAGTTAGCTCCCGAGCAAAGCGAGAGAGTTAAGTCAAGAATCCTGAGTGCAGCGAGGGATTCGAGCTCGCCCAAGAAGAAAGCACGTTTATCCCCGAGAAGAATACTCTAGGTACTTTTCACACCATCAACGAGACAATAAAAAGCAATAGTAGGTACTATAAGTACAATTGAAGTATTTATTAAAATTACAATTCTAAATAATAATAGACCTTTAAAAAACAATTTAAAAGTTAATTAAAGTTAATGTTTGATACATTAGACCAGTAGGTACCTTATTTGCGTAATTTGCTTAGCACACTATCTATCACAATCGGAATCATTTTGAAGCCTATTGCTAATCTATTGCTTCATAAGTTCGAAAAAATTGTCTGCTCAACAACGTAAATAACGCAATGAATGTTTTTGAACTGTCAAAATGAAAGCCATTCCTACTTTTAGTGTGTTACGCAATTACCCCGCTGTTGTGGAAAGACAAAGTTATGTTTCTAATCGGTACATTTATTGACGTGGAGGTAGAGTTTATTTGCGTATTGCTGTTGAGGATCATTTTGGATCGTGAAAGTTGGTGAAGGTGGTGCTTGAGGCAGCGGGCTAGATGAATAGTGTTTTGATGTGGATGGTTGCGGTGACTCAGGTGTTCAACGATCAGTTAGCGACGGTGATTTTAGTTTGATGCAGTCACCAATGCGGCAGATTATTTTATTATTATAGAATTTTCAATGTAGCCCTCCGGTACTACATCAGATTGATTTCCAACTAACTGGGTCATGTTTGCTACTGAATCCACCAATAGACTAGCCGATGTTCTCCTGAAACAGTAGCCCGTGTAGAGCTCGGCATTTATTAATTTCAGGTATTTCGCAATTTCTTTCATACAGACTTGACGCCTTTTATAAGTAATTTGCCATTTGTAAAAATGATCTTAGGTTTTCACGTACGATTCCTTGGTCTTTCCCTGGAGTAGACTGTTGGCAATACCAATGGCATCGGATATAATTTACTCCGGAGTCAAATCACTATTGTCACTCGACATTTATGTGAGAATTTGTAGTTTAATTTGTTGTCTATCAACAAAGCGATTTGCAGTATAAGCGCCTTTTTTTATTTGTGTTCTATTTTTTTAATTTGTATTCTTCTCTCGATGGCCAGTTCAATTTCCGAACAATTTATTTTTTTACTGCAGTTCTCAGTGGTAAATGCATGAGATTAGTATGTATTAAGGAAAATGTTTGTAATATTCCAAATTGAAATCACATTATTGACCAGCGATCATAATGAAATTCAGTACAGTATTAACACAGAACATAATTATATAACCTGACGGGAGTATGAATGCCCGGCTAGACTCCAGTATTTATAGTGTATTATCTATGGGCTATACCCCAGCATGCGTAGCATGACCACTTCTATCTCTACTATACGAAGAGAAGACAAATCACTTTATTAACAAAAAGCTTTTTCCTTAGGCGCCATGTAAAGCAAAAATCCTAAAAGCTTGTTTTTTCGTTTTCATGGGTACATACAAGGTCTACTGTCTACTGATTCAATTATAAAAACTAGGGGCGGAAGGTATGCATTTTCAGATTTACAAACTTTTTAATTTTTATTTTATGCTAGGCAGTAGAATTACTGTTTTGAAATTACTATTCTTCTACTGTTTTTTTATTCATGAGTTGCTGTTTTTAGGCTAAGTCCATAACAAACCAACAACCATACTGGCAACACTGCCTGCAGTCCTACTAAAATGTATTTGTGTGTCTGTCAGTGTCATGTCACTGTCAGTGTAATTTTTCTGATATTGTTATTGTTCGTGAAGATTCCTAAATTTGTCTCTTTGATTGTTGTTGATTTCGTTCAAAGAGTATAATAACTATAAAGATTTTGTTTGATTGTTGGATCTGCGAATTAGATGTGTAAATTTTTCTTAAATTATTACGATACACGTTGAAACACAGAGGTGAGTGTATTTATTCATAATAGGTAGGTACCTACATAACTTACCACCGTAGGTAGGTACCATTTTCCTACGATGCCATAACTTCACAGTGCAAATTGATAATTAGGTATCTCCCTATTTCAGGTTAACATGACTGTAAACAAAACCATTGCACATCAGCGTCCGATTTTGGCTGAAGACAGGCAAAGGTACCTTCCGACATAAAGTTGACCTCACCTTGCATTTTCGCAAAACAAATTCCTAGAGTACCTACCTTTTTTTTTTTTTTTCTTGTTTGCTCCTTCAAAAGGCTCTGGGGTCGGAGGTGGGGGTGTGTGGGATTTTTACCTTACTAAAACCACCCCGGTTATCACCATCAGAACATAGTGGGAGCCCCGGTTCCTCTTAAAAGAGTACCTAGCACTCTCTGGTAGTTTTGCATGTTCAGGTCACCCTACGCTATACGTCTAAAATCCTGTCTTACTATTGACTTAATAAGCTAAGATTAGGCAATTCAATAACATGAAGCAATGTTTGAGACTTCTTTACAAGACGTGTTTTTGTTGCAGGTTTAAAGCACTTTTAAGGCAGCGGTTAATAGAATGTGGTATGAGAGATCAATTCAGAAAGCTTTGCGGAGATGTTGTCAAAGAAACTAATAGCGATAACATCCCTTTTGATGTTTTAGCTGAAAAGGTTATGCCTTGTGCACGGGAACTAATCCCTGACACAGTGAAGAAAGAACTGCTTGAAACAATCAAAGCACATCTACTTACCCAAAAAGATCAGTAGAATGATCCTTAGATTATCATGTAGTATTAAGTAGCTCTTCTCAATTATATTTATTATTATACTAATAGCATAGTTAATTCATAACATCGCTCCCTCACCGGAGCATTCGCCTGAAATGTAACCATCCAAGATTCGATTTTGAGCTTTACGTTACAATACTGACTGACGAGCTTTCGCTTGTAATGTAACAATCCATGAGGCAATAAGATTCGCATTCATATTACAAATTGTATCATGGGTGCTCCAACTCAATACTGTCAAATTGCAGGTGCATGATCCCGGTGAATGTAATGTAACAAATTGCATCATTACAGTTTGCACACTGTAATACTCGGTTCTCCTCACTCACGGATGCAAAACTAGAATCTGAACTGTTACATTTCAGACGAATGCTCCCGGTGAGGGAGCGCCTTAAGGTTCTATAAAGTCACATTGTTGACTTTTAACAAATACATGTTTATAATGTTGCTTCTTCGAAATACTTGTGTTTTGTGTTTGCTAAAGAAGTAAAAATCTTTAATTTACAACCAACAGTATATTTTATTTTATAGACATTTTATACATTCAGGTTCAGGCTGGCAGGGACATCAGAATCAGTACATAAATGATTTTATTTCTGTAAGTAGGTTTGTACAAACACTTTTACACATCAATCATATTTTAAAAACTAGATGAGGTCGGCGTTCCCTATCTGACTACTCTTAGAAGAAAGGCCGAAACAAAGTCAGATGTCACAGTCTCTTTTGAAGGCCAGGCATAATCTTGGTCAGATCATGTGAAGACTATGTAGATTTGTGTTTGATATGGTCTTTTGAGGAAAAACCACACAGAATGAGTGGACCTGTCCAGTCAGTGCACGCATTTGTCAGTAATCCTACAGATCAACTCAAAACTTAAAGAGCTTAACTTACCTGAGAAAGTATTAAAAAAAAAACCAACTGACTTCCAAAAAATAACTTTAATTTCGGAAGTTGGTGTCTTTAGTTTTGTATTTTAGTTTTTTGCCACACAAATTCGTATACCACTACTTGATATGTAAACAACAGTGACAGGAAATTATTAAAACATCATCAATATAAACTAGTGGAAAAAATACGAATTATTAAGGATAACTCAAAAACATCTGTTGTAGGAAGGGATGATATATTATCTGAGTCGGCTGATATTGAACACCGGACTTAATTGTTCTTTTTCGGGTAGCGCTACAATAAGTAGTAAGTGTAAAATATAATTCTACAACTCTCAGTCAAACAAAAAATCGTATCGTGGTGTTTTACGAAGTCAAAAATGAAGGTGTTGCAAAGGCGAAGTCAAAATGTTTTTATTCCCAAATCACAAAAGATGCCCAAGGCCATTTATCTTACCATGCATTATAAATATGTCCCAAAAGTTCATCAGTAGTTGAACGACCCCTTGTAAAACCGAACTGTTTTCTATATAATAATTTATGTTTATTAAAAAATATTTGCAATTAGTCCAAAATTAATTTAAAAAAAAAAACAATAGGTAGGTAATACTGAAATAGGACTATAGTTTGTGAGGTCTGAAGTACTTACTACCTGATTTAAACAAAGGTATTATTTTACTTTTTTTCATAAGGTCAGGTACAATTATTAAAGGTAAGAGCTAAAGTAGGTGCTTCAATTTCAATAATAGACTTAGCAACTTATACAGAATTACCCCACAGATCTGCATTCTTTTTTACAAGCTTTTATTTAACTTGCAATGTTCGTATGTATGTTTGTTTTGGGCAAATATTGCAAGCTGAAAAAAAACACTTCCTCTTATCCTACGGAGTTGAAATTTCACACGTTGATTCCGTTTCGAAGACAATGCATTTTTATGATGCATGACTTGTGATTCTACACCCAGGATTGGCTCCAGACGAAGGATCTCCTTAACAGTCAACGGTGCAGACATGACATTTAATTATGCAAGTTCCTTCTAAAGTCCACCATGATCTGGCTGCTGCACCCAGGATTGGCTCCAGTCGAGGGAACTCCTCAACGGTCAACAGCAGAGACACAACATTTTATATACGCATACGATTATGATAGCTCGTTCTAAAGTTTACCATGATCAGGCTGTTGCACCTAGGACTGGCTCCATACGAGAGAACTCCTCAGTGGTCAACAGCACAGGCACGAAATGTTGTATAAGAATTCATTATATTATGATGATAGCCCGTTCTAAAGTGTGGCATGACTTGGATAGTGCAACTCTGATGGCTTCACACCATGACTTGTGTAAAGGCGCGTTTGGGTTCTTTGAATGTCTTCACAAGTACATTTCAAGAGAAGGTGATAGAACTGATAGTTAAAGAAATTCTAATGCTCAAAAGTACCTACTAAATAAAACTTACGTTAACATAAAATTTTAATATTTTCTTAGAAGCTTGCGGCTTATCTTAATGTGTAAGAAGGACGTTCACGCCTCAAGCTTTTAAGAAAATATTAAAATTTTATATTAACGTAAGTTTTATTTAGTACTTTTTAGTTCACTAAAAGCTTGTTTTTAAAATGGTTTTTACATACATTTTACATTTTAAAGTGTGAAATGATTCTGAACCCCTCCTTCCTACAAAAGTGCAATAGCTACCTACGCTGTCACAATGTATGGAATAGCATTATTTTTTATAACTGACGAAAATTTTCAACATAGGGGATTCCAGAATCCTGTACTGAATCCATGGTAACAGGTTGCACGTCGATGTCCCTACCTAATGCTGCTACTGCTGTATACATAATACTGCCATAAGATTTCAGTTCATAAAGAAAAAAATATTGCCTTGAAAATGTTGCCTTGGACATATTTTTATTACAACAATGATGTGGGTACAAGCTCTCATAATTTTGTAAAAGTGACCATGTTTCGATACGCCATCATAAACTTAATTGATTATGAAGCTGCCCGGATATACTTTCTTTGCAGGTACGATATGCTTATAAAATACATATAAAATATTAATGTAAGTACCTAAGTACCATTAATACATAAAATAATTAATAAAAAGTTTTTCACAGATGGCTTAGTTATAGGCAAATCATTATATGAATCATATTTTTATTAAATAAGTTGCTTATAGTAAACTCTTCAAATAATATCACAGCTGAGGAAAAGCAAGGATGGTTTTAAGTTAGAGTTAGTTGGGGTGAAGAAAGAATTGATACATTATCAATGTTTATACAATGGATAAAGTGGGGATGATTTTTTTTCTCGTCTATCCCACGGTGTGATGTACCGTTAGATAGGCCGTTCAAAAATATTGCGGATGTGTGAAAGCCATTTTTTGATTCAGGGATCCGTTTGCGAAATAATAAGCTTTCAAGTGTTCATTTTTGAGTCAAGTGTCCCCCCCCCCCTTCCTGCCAGCTAAATGGTAGTTTTTGTATTATGTGAAAAAATTCACGACGTAGTGTATGTATACTTATACAAATTAAGTTAAAAGCAAAATTATCACAGCTAAGTTTACAAGTTAACTAGTAATAATCGACCAACTTACATTTGCAGTTGGAATGTATGGGAGAACATGTTTTTCAACCACAATGTTAAATTTATTCCTGGGGTAGTTCATCTCAACTACGGTACCTTTCATTGTGCGTGGTCCGACACACACTTGTCCGGTTTTTTTGATTGAAAATATTCGTAATAGCCCGAATTAGATTTTCATAAAAAGAAAAAATGGAAAAATAACTCGGAAAATATTCAAATTCGCGAAATATTTAACGTCCTTTTATAACCGACTTCCAAAAAGGAGGAGGTTATATGTTCGACTGTATGTATGTTTTTTTTTTTTATGTATGTTCACCGATATCGCCGTCAATTGTAGACCGGTTTTGAAAATTCTTTTTTTGTTTGAAAGGGTATAATCTTGAGGCAGTCCCATTGTCACTAAGTCAGAATCTGATGAGGGGATCCCATGGAAATCTAGGGAAATCCTCAAATTTAATATGGTTGCTAAGCAATTTATGCTCGTCACAATGCATATGGTGAAATGGAGCTGATGGTGGCTTCATCCAGTGGTTTTGGTTCTTAACAGGAGAACTCCTCAAGAGTTAACGTTCCTGCGTCGGGAAAAGGAATATTTTGTAAAAGATGATGTGCAGTTGACATTAGGCTATTGTAACTTAGATGTATTAATAACTGACTCACTAAAAAGTGAAAAATAAAAACTTTTTTTACAAAAAATACAACCGACTTCAAAAAAAATACTACAAAGTGAAAAATAATTTTAATTTCGGAAGTCGATGGCAAAAAACAAAATACAGATACAAAGTCACCGAGTTCCGAAATTATAGTTATTTTTCACTTTTTAGTGTTTTTTTTTAAGTCGGTTGTTTTTTTTTGGAAAAAAGTTTTTCTGTGAGATTTTTGTATGAGGACAACGTCGCGTCTGTCGGGTCAGCTAGTAAACCTGTAACTAAAAAGTTAGTCAACCAGCCCCGGTCTCCCCTACCTACCTGCACAGATTCAGTCTAAGTCTAGTCTAATTTAGATAATAACATCTAAACCAGTGTTAACATTGCTTTAAGCCTGTAGATTTTGGGATTTAGACAACGATAACGCTAAGAAATATCTAGGTTTATTTACGTTTTTGAGTAAACGGACTAATTACCTATTCATTGAACAAATCTTACAGAATTATATCGGCAACAGCCATTATAAGTGACGCTTCTAACTAAATAGTTAAAATCATCAATTTATTTTCTAATACCAGAGGGCGTTCACACCTTGTAAGAAACATTGGAGGTACCTAAGGCTAAAATCACATGTAACTTACTATTACGCGCAGCCCGCCGCACAGCCTCCGAAGTGGTGGTGGTAACATCGGAATGCCATAACTCAGGCATACCACCTTAACGGTACGAGAGAGCGAGAGGCACACATACGTTAGAGCAACACGCAACATCGACATGGTTGAACGACCGATCAAATAAGTTTGTACGCCGCTATCGTATACCACGTAGGTTTTATTTCTTCTAAACGTGTCGAGGGCGCATAAGCATTAGAGTCCGATTTCCAAGATGGCGCGTGCAATTTTCCCTTCGGCACCGCAGGTTGGCGCGAAACTTTTCTTGGGAGTTATTTTTTTAAATCAGTCAATCAATCAAACGACAGTTGCGAAAAATTTGAGTAATTATTTTATAAGATTCAGCAGGAATTTACATGACATAACGTAGGGACTGATTTTATTACTAAAAACGTCCGTGTCTCGACATAATTTAAAGGGTCATTAAAGCTATGGACACGTTTCTATTATTGCATATTCCTGAATTTCGCACACGTAATTTGTGCTATTAAATTATGGCTAAAAATAATAATACCTATATTACCAGGTAATAATAACAGGTAATATCAGTCTTTTCTTTACATCATGTAAATAGTTATTTTAGGTAATAAGTTTGCGTCAAAGACGACGCATCTTGCGTTCTCAAAGATATCAAGTAAGTAGCCATGGTACTTTATACCGCTAGGATATTCGAAGAAGCAATGACTGACTAACAACTGAAAACATTTATATTTCCATGAAGACCTCGGCGAGATCAAACCCCTGTTTGCTGATACAATAGCTCTAAATATTTAAAATAAAATAAAAGATTGTCCAACTTAAAACCTTAATGATTATAATCTTCGTTTCTCTCTTGACAACATTTTGATTATAGTGGATAGACCAGGTACATATACCTACTTATTTAAACATATCACGGTGGTCTTTGCCCAAAAATCGTAATCACTCTATTTATTTTCCCACAACGAATAATCTAGATACGTTACTCTAAATGACATTTTCCTGCTGTAAGCCTATAATTTTGTCAAGTCTCTGAACTAAATATGTGCCATTATAGCTTGGTCTTCGGGTCCTCAGTACTTGTGAGTCGAAGTAGTCCAAGATTTGTGGTCTTTTCGACCACACAAGCATTTGTCGTGACAGGCGATGTGTCGTGTCGACTACTAAATAGTTTATCTTAATAGTTACATATATGGTACCTATGAATTTTGATTGTAATAATGCCTATTTACTTGATAGTTACCAAGTATATTTATATCAACAACTTTGCTTGAAGTTACTTTATTTTTGTACTTGCCTTTATACCTTTATAGAAGACAGTTTTGTTTTTATAAGCAACTGGATCATCTTTCCGATAATATTACACAAATCACTGATCGCCGCGTTTCTTGCGTGTGTTCTTCGAAAGAAGCAGTTCAGCAATCTGAACGAAGAAGTAAAGGGCAGATACCTAACATTATAACCGTTTTCAATTTCATCACAGTGCAGTTGTCCAGGAACACGTCTAATGCATTTTGCATCGTTTGTCGCAGGTTCGCTCTTCATACATAGTTTAGCAATTTAAAATACCTTTCCGTTAATCTTAAGCGTGTTTACTCATGAAACTCTGTGGGCACGCAATATGACCGCGTTAGTGATGGCGGTGTCGACTGCGTGGCAATCACTGAAATGCTAAGCAGTGACCGTTGGATGAATATCAAGGAGAAGGACGCAGACCAGAAGTAATAATGCATCATACATGTGCAGGGCGCAAACGCATCATGTAAGCAATTCGTCGAGACAGATAAAATAAAATTATTGTACTATAAATGTCCGTCTAGGATTTTGAAATACATCAATCTTCATTTATTTATACATACTCGTACACATACATACATAACATAACGCCTGTATTCCCCGAAGGGTTAGGCAGAGGTGTACCTAAAGCACACCCACATTTCGCCAGTTATGTTTAAATCCCATGTAATAGGGGGCGAGCCTATTGCCATCAACCGGGCACAAATCCAGACTCCATTATTATTATTAGGCATTTATTTATTTGGATAATATAATGTAAGTTAATGAAAAATACCCGTTTGAAAGACCTTAGTCTGCTGATCAATATAGCCTTTGTTTCGTCCAGACCATAATCCTTGAAGAAAATGTGTAGGTTTATATACTTATGTATATTATAAATACAGGATAGCAGAGACATCGTCGTGCAAACTGAAACCTAGCTTAGAATTTTTTCGCCGGATATCAACAAAAAGAAACTGCTGTTTTTTTTTAAAAGTGCGCGATCCTACGCGACCTACGCGATCAAGATGTATGGAATAGATTCTTTTTAAATTAACTTACGAAAAATTTCAACGCAGTGGTTTCAGAATCATGTACTTACTGAATCCATGGTAACAGGTTGGCGTTGATGTCCCTGCCACCATGTAGTTATATCCGACAACGGTAACGTAACAAAAGTAAGGAACTCAAATGAGATGTCATGACAGTTCATCATTGTGTGGTGTTGCGTGCAAGTATTAAATTATAGGGTTAAGAAAAAAGAAGCATAAATAAGTATATATGTTATTCTCACAGTGTAGGTATAAACCACATCTATTGTGGTTTCAGAACTGAAGTGTTCTAATTGCGTGAAATCACTGGGCATAATAAGCGACCATTGTGCACCCGCGAAATGTACAAAGAGTAATGTAAACCACAAATCAGGAAATGTACAGGAGCTCCTAATTTAAAGCTTTATGTTGATGAGAAAGAACTCCAGCCCACACCGCCCAAATTAAACTCAAACCACAAATATATTCCAACTGAACTAATTACGAAATAAATTGGTAACCCTACCCATAAAAAAGATGGAACTTTCCTCACTGGAGTAATAAAGTGATTTCTAGTTTGAAAGACGCTGGAACCGTTTCCAAAAAGACTAACATCCAATCATGGGTCGACCTTCGAGTTACACCGAGGTCGATACAAAACGAGTCATATATTAAAAAATAAAGAAAAAAAGGGCATCGTGCGTGAACACGGCTCGTGTCGGGCCCTTACAAATTTGTACCGCGTTGCTCGTAAAAATAAAAGCCTTCGACTTCGGAGCGCCCGGGGCTTTGCTTCGAAATCGTGCCAAACATCGCTTTCATTTTATAGAAGTGACTTTTCTTGTGTAAAGCATTTTCATTTATCTATTGTTCAGTAAAGAAGTATTTCATACGAATATGTGTTTTTAGATAAAAATGAAACTAATTTGGGTAAAAAAAGTTTTAGGTGCAGTAGGTACTTCTACTACTTAAATTGCATCAATTTTATTGGCTATCTATAATTACAGTTTCATAGCTATAATTAGCCATACCATATTTCTTAGCTATTTCGATAAAAACTCAGTGTTATTATTATTTAACCCAAATCTGCTCAACACTATTCCTTCGGGCCACGAAGTGGCCCGCCAACGCATTTAAATTGACCTACCAAAAGCTTTCAGCTGGCGATAGTTTTTAGAGAACAAATTTCAGGACTTCAAACCAGCGGGTTAATTGCGGAACACATTCTTATGAAACTATGACAGTTTAACAACATTCATTGCGTTATTTAGGTAGGTACGTTGTTGAGCGGACAAATTTTTCAAACATATGAAGCAATGAACTAGCAATATTCTTCAAAATGATTCAGATTATGATTGATTGATGATTGGGTGCTGGTCTAAAAATATTTTGATTTGAACCCATTCTCAATTAGCCAACAATAAAACTGTATATTTTTAGACTTGAATTTATTATCGAACTCAGATTTGTCGCCAAATATTGATAACTTGTTCGCATAAAAACCTCTTCAAAGGTATAAGTGAAGTTTTTTTTTATATTATTCAAACTATGAGTAAGTTAAAGTTTTGGTTAATTTTAATAGCTAGGTAACTACCATTACTGTAGGCAAGTTTAATTTATTAGATGTCCCTCCGGCTGACACGGAATCAAAATTATGAATTTATGACCCGCCGTAAAGATTAGTTAGGCAGCCTTGATTTAACTCGTGGGTACCACCTCTTTAGTTTTCACCGTTCCTGCAAATCGGGGCGGTGTTACCAAGCTAATGGAATTGAGCCCAATGCAGGCTAGCCTCTTTATTCATACAGTGGTATTATGTCAGAACAAAAGGAATGCACGAATTTATTCTTCGATGTCAATGATACATCACCAAAATTATACGTCTACGTACTATTCCTCTTCAATCCTCTGATTCTTTTCAAAGCTTCAATTTGTAATTACAAGCGCGGCGCGAACAAAGAATTATACCACATCATAATACTATTTACGTATCAGAAAACAAGAAGCAATAAATAATAAACCTTAATACTATGGTATAAGAACTATAGTAACTAACGTAGGCGTTTGTGAAGTTGGTTTGTATTATCGGACAAAAGGACCGAAATAAACTCCCATGGTGTGTTATTATCAGATGTTTTAAGGACCCTATTATAAAGTTAATAATGGATTCAATTTTTTACAGGAATGTTTGTAACCTTAGAATAAATATCATGTCCTTCGGGCATAGCATTACTAAATCTACAGTTGCCAACCACCATAATTATTGAGTTGAGAATTGGGCGCAACAAAGAAATAAATTGGTGCCTATCACCAGTAACCCTAGGCCTTTTGGGGCGAATAAAGTTTTGTTTTATTACATATCTTCATGATTTTTGATGTGTAACATAGAAACCCACTGTTACTATATAGACTCGAAATAATTTTGTTTTAAACTGAGGTAGTATGCCTTATACGACAAGCTTCTTTGGGCAATTTAATATGTTTAAACTCATTAACAACACCATCAAACGTGTGCACCCGGTTAAAATATCGTTGCTCTAACAATAATTGTATTTCACGGTGTTTGTTAAACTCACTATGAAAACTTCTAACAAACAACCAAGGCCAGCTTCTTAATAGACACAAGAATTTACAGTGTCAGCACGTAAGAGAAATGTAGGAAAATTTTGAAACACAAAGCAGTTTGTGTCGATAGTGGGAATACGAGCAAAAGTAACACTATAATGGCAAGCGGCGCGTGCGTCGACTAACTAACCCAACACGCTCACGTCAAACGCCTAAGGAATTTCACTCGTATATGAGAAACAAAGATGAGGCTTTTTAGAGTATGTTACCTAATTGAACAAGTAATGAGCTGGGCACAGGACGGGTTGAATGCAGGTGCATCATACAAGGATTTCGTGATGAAATTCGAAATCACGATCGAATTTAAAGACCATTCCTACTCTTAAACAGATAATTATTTACTTTGCCATTTTCTCTAAGTATCCTCCACTCGGCATCATGCACAATAATAATATGGTTAGTTTGAGAAACTCCACAAAAACAATTGGGGCCAAAAAGATTTATTTGTATCAAAATTCAAACTCAAAGCATGTAGATCAATGAAATGAATTACAGGCACTTTTGATTGTCAAAGAGTCGGTCAGTTAGTCAGAAAATTTAAACTAGTTGCCCATTCCAAAACGTAGATCTCTATGGAGAAGAACGGGCAAGAAACTCCAATAAGGACACTCTTTTAAATCAAGATATTACAAAAACCTGGGTACATTATTCTTGTTGCTATATGTGAGAGCAATGTAAAAAAATAAAATGAAGAAACAATTCAAAATATAACATTTAAAAACAACTTTTTTTACAAAATAACAACCGACTTTAAAAAAAAACACTACAAAGTGAAAAATAAGTTTAATTTCGGAAGTCGGTGTCTTTGGATCTGTATTTTGTTTTTTGCCACCGACTTCCGAGATTAAAGTAATTTTTCACATTGTAGTGTTTTTTTTGAAGTCGGTTGCTTTATTTTTTAGTGATTCAGTTATTAATAAATCTAAGTTACAATAGCCTAATGTCACCTGCTCCTCACCTTTTACAAAATATTCCTTTTCCCGATGCAGGGAAGTTAATTGTTGAGGAGTTCTCCTGTTAAGAACCAAAAGCACTGGAGCTGATGGTGAAGCCACCATCAGCTCCATTTCATGCATTGTGACTAGCATAAATTGCTAACCAACAATATTAAAGTAATCGAATCGCAACCCGTGAAATACTTATTATTGAGTAGTTCCGGTGGCCACCTCTGGTCTTCGTCATCAGTTCCACTTCACCGAATGGTGTTTTCCGAGAGCAAATGCACGAGTTACTATAAAAAATACCCAAATTGCTATACGTGTGCCTATAAAATTTGTGGATATCCCTCGATTACCATGCGATACCTTCATCAGATTCTGACTTGGTGACAATGCAACCAGCTCCAGAGCATACCCATTCAAACAAAAAAAAAAAAATTTCAAAATCGGTCCTCGATTGACGGAGAAATCGGTGAACACACAGAGAAAAAAAAAACATACAGCCGAACATATAACCTCCTCCTTTATGGAAGTCGGTTAATAAGCCGTGGCAGTTAAGAGATGACTAGTCTCAACCGACGGCGCCCGTACACGAACATGACGCGTGGATCAGCACCACCCAGCTCAACCATTTTATAGTAAACCGGATGATCCAACACACGTACCACCATCAGACATACTCTCAACTCCCATGCTCTTTCATGTCAACATACATCATAATAACATACTTAATACAAAATGCTTCTAAATTATACAAAACTATAGATTGAAATGTATTTGAAAGATGAATAAAATTTTACAATAAAACAAGGAAATATAGCAACAACAGATCCAAATATACCGAATGGTAACAGTACAAACCAACATGTTTCCGTTAACTTCCTACTAGCAGAATAAAGTGTGCATTACCTACTTATAATCCTACGCACAGTAGGGTCACCAGAGTGGGGGTTACGACTTACGAGCCGACTATGTAGACGTTGTATAGAAAGTTCACTCCATCCATATATTTATGACACCCGAACTTAGATGGTGGAAAGTTGAACGAATCATTGAGAATAAAATTTAGAGCAAGAAAATGTATCTTGGTGGAACAAAGGTATAAAAAACTGAGGAACAGTATTAGAACTATTGAGGATGATGAATTCCATGTAGTTCAGCGCCCTAATTGCGTAACAGACTACCAACACAGACTACAGACTATCAATCACAATCTAAACCATTTTGAACCCTATTCCTAATACATTGCTTCTTAAGTTGGAAAAATTTAGCTGCTCAACAACGTAAATAACGCAATGAATGTTGTTGAACTGTCAAAATGAAAGCCATTCCTACTGTTAGTGTGTTCCGCAATTACCCCGCAGGTGGTAAAGTTCACACTAGTAATCCTAACTTCATAACTAATAATAGGTCTTTACCTATGAAATTGCCGTTTTGTATGAAAAAATTTAAACGAATTTTTTTCATGAATTTTTTATTTGTATTAATCGAAGTAATCACCCATGCAATCAATGCATCTTTGCCATCGCAGTGGCAGTTTATTGATGCCCTTCTTAAAGAAATCAGCTGGACGGGAGGCAACAAATTCTTCAAAGGCATTTTGTACTGCCTCTCGGGTATTAAATTTTTTTCCCGCCAAGAAGTTATCCAAATTCTGGAAAAAGTAGTAGTCTGTAGGCGCAAGGTCTGGTGAGTAGGGCGGATGACGGAGAGCTTCCAACCCCAGTTCTTGCAACTTGGAGACCGTCTGCTGTGCAGTATGAGGTCGCGCGTTGTCGTGCAGGAGCAGCGGAGACGAGCGATTGACCAATGCTGGTTGGAGATGCGCCAGCTTCTCCATCATTGTGTTCAGTTCTTCACAGTACACATCTGCAGTAATGCTCACCCCGTTTGGTAAGAAGCTGTGATGAATCACACCGGCGCTAGACCACCAAACAGTGACCATCACTTTTCTAGGGGTAAGTTTTCGTTTAGGGCATTGTTTAGGTGCTGAACCAGGATCCAACCAACTTGCTGAGCGCTTACGGTTATCAAACAGAATCCATTTTTCATCGCAGGTAACAATGCGGTTCAAAATTCCTTCATTTGTGTGTCTGTTGAGCAGTGCAAGGCACGTCTCGACGCGTACTTCGCGCTGGCGATCATTGAGTTCGTGGGGCACCCATTTGTCAAGCTTTTTTACCTTGCCAATTTGACGCAAATGGACCAATATTGTTTTGACGCTAACGTCGAAAGCTGCTGCTAATTCAGCCGTAGATTGTGTATCATCAGCTTCCACAATCGCCTTTAATTCGTCATTGTCGACCAAAGTCTTCGGACGACCGCGAGGTTCATTTTTCAGGTCGAAATTTCCAGAACGGAAGCGAGCAAACCAATAACAGGTGGTGCGTTGGTTTGTAGTGTTAGCTCCGTAAACGTCGTTGATGTTGCGTGCCGCTTGTGCCGCGTTGCTGCCACGACGGTACTCATATTCCATAATTACTCGAATTTTTAACGTATCCATGATGACGAAAAAGATTGAAATGCGATGAAAATGTAACACTAATCAATAAAGAAATGACTACTTTTAGAAAAAAAAAAACATGTTTTTAAAATAAAATTAATTTGAAATTAGAATTCTTAGCCAAACAAAAATTATTTTGATTTGAAATGGCCAGTACTGCAGAACGGCAATTTCATAGGTAAAGACCTAATATTATACGAGTAAATGCGAATGTCAGTTTGTTTGTTTGTTACGCTTTCAGGCTAAAATGGCTAAACGGATTTGGATAAAATTTGGCACATGGGTAGAGCAGGACCTGGACAAGGACGTAGGCTACTTTTCATCCTGGATCGTAGACGAAGTCGCGGGCAACAGCTAGTCTATAATATATTTAAAACAGGTAGACAGACAGCCCCAAGATACAGATTGTCTAGTTTGTGGCTCACTGGCAAATAACACTTTGTAACCTAGCTGTAGGTAATGTTTTAAGCTATTCATCTCGTCTCAACTTGTGTTAACCTGTGAACCTGCTTACTATATTATCTAAAAAAAAAACATTTTTTATATAAATATTATCGCCTCTCATGCAGGAGGTCGTGGTTTCAAATCTGGGAAGTGAATGAATGCTTACTGTGCCTTTGCAACGTTCAAGCCTTTCAGTCTAAAATCATCTGGCTTACAGCTCTTTTAAGGCTCCCGCAAACAGGCGCGACGCGACAGCGAGACACAAAGGCACCGCTAATCGCGCGACAGGCGGTGCCTTTGGATCACGCTGTCGCGTCGCGCCAGTGTGTACGTGCCTTTACTAGATAGAAGAACACTCGGTGAAGTGTTGTAGTATGGTAATGATGTGGTAGATTTACAGGGTAGATTCTTTACTGCAGTATCAGTTTGAGTCTGCTCCTCACCAGATTTTGAGGTACCTACATTATTCACATATTTTTTTTGTTTATCAGTCCATTAACCCATTCACAAGTCTCATAACTTCAAGAATTGATCAAACCTCCGTCACCGGCAGTCGGCAAGTCAAGCATCGTTTCAAGATTGAGTCGATGTGGTCTCTAATCTCCAGAATGCTCTGTTTAGTTTTGTTTTGAGTCGTGAGCGGCAAGAGAGCGAGATGAGCCGATACGGACCGCACGACGACGCTCGGCCACGACCGAAGATATCGCGTCTATCTGACGTCTTGCTTACTCGTTCTTTTTTAAATTTTGATATACAGCCTTTATTGTGGTCGATGCGTCGATATTTCGAACCGATATAAGGTTAGGTTCGGATCGTGAAACTGCCGAAGGAATGTCTTTGGAAACCTAGACAATGTTGGTTTATTCAAAAAATCTCGAGTATGACCTAATAAAATTAACTGTAACCCGATTACGGAAAAATAAAAGTGATCTAAAAAGTACGAAACAAGAAATTATTTCGTAGTCGGGTTACAGTTTTAAACTATTTTTTTTATTTTATTCTTTTCGTTTTAACGCTTGATAAACGTTACAACAACGTAAATAACAGGAATAGTTCAGTAAAAAATCCTTTAAATCATGCTATTTATTGTATATGCGCCGTATGTAGCGCAGTCTCACTTTTGCTTGTTTTTAACAATTTAAACATATTTATTTACTTAGACAATATGATAAACACACATCAAAAGTTTCTAGACCGGGTATTAGGTTTTTAATTACCTATATTGTTGTAACAATGGTTTTATTTTTTAGTAAATTTCGTCATTTGTAAAGGGAAAAGTTTCATATTTATATCAAAGGATGAAAATACTGCAACGAGTTTGAGACCATCAGTTCAATCATCTCATCAGTAAAATTTATGTCATACTTATGAGTGGAATCAGTACAAAAGAACGCAGAGAAGACGTCTTTTGAGCCGAGAAGAAATAATCAGAGCCGTGGGAATGTTGGAAACTGGTTCTCGGCAACGTGCTGTAGCAATCGCTCTGGGCACTACGCAGTGTTATAAGTCGACTTTGGACACGTTACGGCATCATTGGCAGCGTGACAAAGCGTCATGGAGGACGAGCTCGCATCACCACACGCAGACAAGATCGTTACATACAAATTACTGCTCAACGAAATCGTACAATGACCGCTATAATGTTGGTTACGAGGCTTCATAGCTCTTCGCAATCGAACCATAATAAATCGCTTGCATGGAGTCAATCTCTTTTCCTGAAGGCCGCTACGTGTACCACCTATTGAGCCCCGCAATCGCAGAGCCCGTTTACAATGGGCTCATGAACACAGAAATTGGGTAGAAGATGTGTGGTGTTTTCTGCGTTTTTCTGACGAATCTCGCTTTGGTATGAGCCAGATACTAGACGTACACTGTATTGGATAATCCCTGTATACCAATAACGTTTAAAATCATGCCAAAACAATCATGATATGGTCGGGTATTTGGATCGGCGAAAGAACCGAACTGATTTGGAGCAAAGGCAATCTCAATGCACAGATTCACGCCGAAACGATGGTATCAGATGTTATCATTCCTTTGCAGACCCAATTTGGTGCTTCATTTCTGCTTATGCAGGATAAAGCACGTCCACAAATTGCCAGAGTTGTTGCAAACACACTTGCCGCAGCTAACATCAACGTCCTACCATGGCCTGCTCAATCGTCAGACTTGAATAGCACTGAGCACGCATGGGATATGCTTCAAAGAAGAGCTCTGCCAAATAATAATGCTGTACACACAGCAGAAATTCCGCAACTTGATTTGGATGAACTCAAATTGAGTATACATCACTGCGATTGTGTTACACGCGTTAACGGCGGAAATACAGACTATTGTATGTTTATTTTACGCAATAAAAGCTTTTATTTCATATTTGTATCATATTTTAATGTCAGGATTAACTAAGGTTAAAAATCAAGCATAAGGAAAAATCGCGAATAGTCTTTATTAATGCAAAAGCAGAGAGTACTTCGCCAATCTACACATATGAAAACATTCTATTTAATCAATCTAAATATATATTTTTATTTAATTTCAACAGGGCAATAAAATATATTTTTGAAACACTTTCATCCCTAGATACTTTCGATGTTTATATATACATATTTGTAATGTGCTCGTCATGACCTTTCTTTTGATACCATACATGCCATTTTTTTTTTTAAACTATGTTTTTAAAAAAATCTTAACTGTCAAATCTATGTATCTTTTTTTCCTAAGAAGTCGGTTGTATGTTTTTTTTTTTTTAAGTTTTTATTTTTCATATTTTAGTTGTTACAACAAAAAATTACCCAAATCGCTATAGGTGTCCCTATGATATTTGAAGAGTTCCCTCGATTTCTCCAGGATCCCATCATCAGAACCCGACGTGATGACAATGGGACCACCTACAATGTACCTATCCTTTAAAACTAAAAAAGGATTTTTGAAATCAGTCCACCTGTCTTCGAGTAGGTAATCTGGGAACATACGTACATAAAAAAAAGATTCCGATGAACTTAGAACCTCTACCTTTTTTTTAAGTCGGTTAAAAATAGAGTCAATTATCCAGGTTACATACAATTCAGTCAGAAAATTCTTAAAAGAGAGAGCTTTTCAAGTTGCAACAAGACAAAAGTAGTAATAGTTTTCTGGTCCAGCCGACATAGTAATAGATCTCGAAAAAAAATCGTTGCAATAATTTTCCGGACGTAGCTCTTTGTTTATGCCAAATTCGGCATCCTTGATTGATCAAAACTATAGACATTGTAATAGGGATCTTTTCCGACGCTCGAATTACGTGGTCAGGGAGGCACAGTTGGCAAGCATTTGTTTTGTGAAATGTATTGAAAAACAAGATGGCGTAGTTAATTCCGATTTTCCGCGCCAAAAGAACCTTGTAGCGCTAAACCTATTTGCTGATCATTTCTTTTGATTCAATAGCGTCCGACAGCGAAGGATAGAAAGTGAAACATCCAACAGGTTTTCATAGCAGGGCTTGTACGACCGTGAACTTCCTGTGTGTTATTGTGTATATCCGTCATAAACTCGGCCCGCTGTAGGCTACCACCTTCGTAGACTAAAACTGTAACAGCCAAGGGAAATCAGACTGTATAAATGGCCCAATAAGGCAGTAATTTGGTATGTAAGGGTGAAGTATGGGTGATGTATGTAAATGTTATACGGTAATAACAGCTATTTGTTAGTTTAGTATTTTGTTGACATGAAAGTAAGATTTGAATTTAAAAAAAAGCATTTGCATTTACAGTTACCTATTATACAAATAATGATCTAGAAGAATGAAATAAATTCGGTTCTATACCTACTCTGAAAGACTTCAAAAACTATTGACTGAAGTAGGTACTTACCTATTATACTAACTTTTGTTTAAGGCTCCCGCAGACAGGCGCGATGCGATAGCGCGACACAAAGGCACCGCTCGTCGCGCGACGAGCGGTGCCTTTGTGTCGCGCACGATTCAGGTCGCATGTCGCGCCCGTTTGTAGGAGCCTTTAGGTCTGTCTGCTTCTTTATCTTCGTGTTTTATGGCCGTCAATAATAGTTTACATTTAGATAGCCAATTTTGATATTGTGCCTTCCTATTAAATCATTATTATTATGTAAGACTTATTAAACTTATCTATGGTAGCAAGCAGGCTAGATTGTGCGTTTGTGAACCACTGCTGCAAGGTATCGGCTGGGCCTGTCACCTTGCAGCAGTGATGTCACAAATTGTTTCTGTGTTAATGTTTTACTAACATAGTTTGTAAGTAAGTATATTGTTACAACACTATTGAGTCTTGTTACTTGAATTAAGAATGATTAAACAAAAACACCAAAATCCCATTATGTTGTAAAAAGACGTAGATAGGTTACCCACCCAACATTCGATCTTCAAAAACGGCACAATGTCACACTATTAGATGACACGCGGAAGTAGGACGTGTCGTAATTTCGGGAGCGAAAAAGAGACAAGACGAATAAAACTAACCTATCTACCTCTTTTTACATTATAATATCATTGCCTAAATCTGAATCTAAAATACAGGAGGTAACTATTCGAACTCAGCGTCTCGCTCGTTACTGATAGCAAGAAATGTAGATATATAAAACTATATTCATGCAAATCAAGTGGTTTCGAAGCGGTGTTCCGCGTACCTACCCAACATTTATACACGAGTATAAATATTCAGGTATCACTTAGCCTATGCAAATATGTAGGACCTCGACGTCTTATGACCGGCACGTAGCAAATGATATAATATTTCGCTTGACAACAGTTCAGACAACAAGTGACGCATTCCGTATCGGGTATTTAGAGCTGTTAACTTTTTTCTTGTTACTCGTCGATTTTGAATAGGAACGAGGATTTTTCGTCCTCTTTTGCATGACAATTGCTTTCCGCGTTTTGGCGCCACGACTTTTTTACACTTTAGGTACGTTTTGTTTGACAGGTAATTCATTCTAAATGTGTCTAAACTGTTGTTAATGTTGCGTTGTTGAATTTAGATTGTGAAATCATTTCTTACTTACTTAATATTCCTAAAAATAAATAATGTTACATGCTAAAAAAAAGATCATTTGATATTAAATCGCTTAACATTTCAGTTCATGCAAATCCCTCCTGTTTATTGCTTCGCAGAATTTATTAATTAGTCAAATGATCGTAAAAGACTTTATTGTTGATTATATGTTTATTTATATGTTCATAAGGAATGAGCCACAAAGAGGAAAAAGTATGTTCATTTTAATATCGGCGTTTAGAATCCGTTAGCATTTCGCTTGCAGTGGTTTGCGAGCTTTTTAGACTGGCGCCTTTATCGAGCGCCTAAATTATTAGAATCTACTTAAAATATGTTATTCACGATAACGCGCGGTGATCGGTCTTATACCGATATGGGATAGATAAGCTACGTTTAAGTCCATCTCTTATCAATGAACAAACATTGCTCCCGTCCATGCCTGTATTGCAAACAGAATCGAGAAATAAACATAAACCAAACGATAGGTACTGTGTACTTATACAAAAAATCGATGATTTTATCAGTTAAATATTGAAATCGATGTTTATGCCTACCAATGTGCGGTATATCTATTCTTGGAATGCAGTCGTAAAAGGGAATGATTGGTCGAAACGGGGATTCGATGCATTATTGTGGGTAAAATGTCCGTAATATAAACACGTTTGTATTTTATTTAATTTTGCCTTTAACGACGTGATTAGGTGCATCGAGTAAGTCTTAAAAAATCTCGAAATAAATTTACAACTTTAACCAGGTAAACTCAACGCAAATGTCTTCTTAATTTTCATCTTAGCAAGTAATTTATTAACTGAACCCTTAGTATTTATTACAGCCTTAGAAAGAGGAGTAATTTAATATCGAGGTTGTGGTAGCAGCATTTTCCTAATATGAATATTTTATGAATAATTTTTTTTTTCAGTTTTCATAAAATCATAAATGAGCATCGACCTAAATTGCGAGCCTAAAAGCAACAACCTGTATCACTCTGTACTGCAGTTACACCATTGGCGGATACAGGAGGGGGGGGGGGGGGGGCTATGGGGGCCGTCTACCGTCGGGCCCTCTACTAAAGACCCAGGAATTCTATACTTTCGCCTCAACTTGTAGATTAAATTCAGCCGAAAGGTCATTCTCTAGTCAACGCCGCTTAATAACATGGCAGCGTACGCGGACAGGGGAGGAGCGGCTTTGCGGACTGGCACTGCAGGGAAGTTCCAGTTGATGTCGATAAAATTATAGATAGGTTTGCCAAAGGCGGCACAAGCCACGTTAACTTTATTTTGTAAAAATTCAAGCTAATAAAAACTATTATTTTTGTTTACCCGCCCCTGAATTACACCATGTATAAGTCATTAGGTAGTTACGCAAAACATTCCTGTATACAGCATCATAATTAGATAATCTGTGTCAGATATTACTTGGCAGACGAATCTCTCAATTACTTTCCGTTATTTTATTCTATGGGTTTGGATAATTATAATGATTCCACAACTCCCCATACATAAGGGATCAGCATTGATAACCTTCCTAGCACGTACTTGTACATCCTTGACTAGTGTTGCGAGATTTGTACCAAGATTTGCGATACTGCCTCCTTGGTCTAGTGGTCGTTAGCGCTACTGCTGAGCATGATGATGGGGTGAGTCTATTGCCATCAATCGGGCACAAACCCAGCCTCCGGGCTGCTACTGAGAAATTCCTGAGGAGAACCCAATTAAACTTTGCCCGGGAATAGAGTCCTGGGGGCCTAGACAAAATCCCTTTTCTGTAAGCGTTAACGCCAACGGAAAATCAATTTGTATGGAGTTGACATTTGCTTAACACATAACATTACGTGTCCTTTCCACACGTAATGTCATTGCCATAAATTTTGACGTTAGCGTCTGGCGTTAACGCTATCAGAAAAGTTTGAATTTTGTTGTCTTCGTCTTGTTCGACTTTTGTTGTTTTGAATGAACTATTTTGATGTATGCTACCGAGTCGACTATAAAATATAATATAAGCGGCTCTCAATTGAAACACAGAACAGCCTTGCTAGATATGAAGGTTCTAATCATCATCACTTAACATCTGATGAGATAATTGGCAAAGATGAGCTTATGCGTACCTACTTGGTAGATAGATTGGCTATCACAGTACTTTGAATCATAAAATCAGTTCTGCGCTCATTTGCACACGGTTTTGGCTAGAACTCATACACGTAACCTTTGGCGTCATTGTGAAACTATGATTATATTCTCATTAAAGTATATTAGGGAACATCCAACCATTTTCGATGAATGCACCTACAGTTCCAAAGAGGTTGTCATGATTAATATTCCTCGTAGCGTGTCGCAAGTACATGAATATTTAATAGTTCTAAAATCACCATCAAAACGGTCTCGGAAAACAGACTCAAACCGTCTATTTTACATACGAAAGCTATGAGCAGTATCATCTGAGCGTCGCATGCGTCCGCGCCGGTTGCACGTTTCATAGAAATACCAGCGCCTAATCACTTCGCGGTATCGGAGAAAACTTGACGGCGTCGTGTTAAAACAATTTTACACATTCTAAGCATCGGACGGTCCGGAACCCGTTTTATACAGACCCTCTCTGTTGGGACCTGTTACTTCGTTTAGGAACTAGAAAAGTCATTTAGTTTTCCGCAAGCAGATACGTTTTTTCGTCAGGCTTTGCTACCACATTAATGTTACCGCTAAATCATTCGATGGGTATTAATTAACACACCGTAAAAAATAAAAAAATATTGTATGGTGCTCAGCTTTTTAAAATATTCATATTAATTGTGTATAATAACTTGATTTTAGGGCCCTATTTCCTGTAGAGGATGTTTTAGCTATATTTTTAATGACCCCACCTTTTAAAAGTGGTCTCATACTTTTTGCTCGTAAAAACATTATTAACGTGACAAAAAATGTACCGACAAAAACAAATACATTTTGTCCAGACAACTAATATGTAGATCCAGAAAAATATTCCCAGTAAATGATAAGTATGCAGGCAAAATGTTTGGAATCACAAAAATGTATGCAGAATACGAAAGAGATGCCGCAAGCTAAGAATCCGTATAAACATGAATCCATCGCATGTAGGATCAGTTATAATGCGGATAATGATAGGTGCCCTCAACATTTTGGCACGGGCCAAAATGGTGAGGCTAATTCCAACGGGTTTTATTATAAAATTCCGCAATTTGCCGCACGCGAAATTTGTGTTGCAAATTAATGTGTTGGCCTGATTGACCATGTACGGCGACGATGGTGTTCATATGATGTAGTCCTACACAAATTATGATGAAAGTTCCTCAGTTAAGAGTTCTAGATATTATTTCAATATGTGGAGAGAATTGATCGCCAACTTATGTTTTACATTCAACTTCTTTTTTTTATCTGTCGGTTGCTATAGGGGCAAGTGACGTGGAGTAGGATTAGGGATATGAAGTAAGGAAAGTTTGAATACGAAAGGGAAAACCAAAGACATGATGGATGGATTGTGTAAGAATAATGATATGGCCAGAAAGAGGGTAATTATTGAGATGAAGGCTGAGAGAGAGTGTGGAACTAAAAGATGCTACACTGGACTCAGGTCACTGTCTTTAGGAATGCGGCATAATATCACATTACGTAGAACAAAACATTCCTATATGGGTCTGACTAGAATAAATTCTAGGTGTATATATATTACGTTCAATATTATGTAATACATACTGAGCTAGTCAGAAAAGCCTTTGCCAAGTGTAGAAAACGTAACCGTATTATTTGAGATTTATCATAAAATTCAAATTATTGTATTTCTAGATAGGAGCAGTAAGTACTCTTAAAGGAACTTTTTTTTATTATTTTATTGCGATCATCATCATCATCATATCCAAATTGGAATAATTTTGGAATCAAAGTCAAAGTCAAATCATATATTTCAAATAGGCACATTGAAGGCACTTTTGAACGTCAAAAATCGACGCACTATACCCATTTCTGCCCATGGAAAATCCTTTACATACATACATACATAAACTCACGCCTTCTTCCCATGGGGGTAGGCAGAAACTACAGAACGCCACCTGCTACGATCCTTACATACTCCTTTTGCCTCGTTTACGTTCATACATCTGGTCATAAACGCACGCCGGTTATGAGTACTACGCACCTGACCTTTCTGAAGAACATCACCAATAAGGTCACTATATAATCCTTTAGTCATCATTTTTATGTTGACTACATTCTTAGTCATGCCATCTTCCACACATCTTTATCCATTTTTTCCCTGGTTCCGGTTCTTCCCTTTTAGCTGTCCACATTATGCGATTAACTTCGGTACGCGTATTTCTAATTTAATTAATACAAAATCATATCTGTGTTTTGATAATGGGTGTTAAAAAAATCGCTTTCTCGAAATTCCTGCCGCCCCCTCCATTTGGCCCTATCCGTCGAAGGCACCTCGATTGATATCGCTTAAACAGTTGGCGATTATAATCGAGTCCAAGAAAGGGGCTCGCTTCTTTCCTCAGACGATGTAGGGATTTGTCCTAACCGAAATTTTATGTAACATTCTTAGCATGTATAGACCGCGATCCTAAGAGTTTATAGGTGAAATATTTATATATTTACTACCATAGAATATGGCCTCAGACGTCTGTGGATCTCAGGCTGGGAGATTCCAATTTTTTTCCAAGAATATATAAATATTCTTGGACAAATTTTGGACATGTGGTTAGCCACATGTTGCTGAATAATATTTCACTCGCAGTGTTTCTATGATATATTCGTCCGCCAACGGTCTATAACTAGACAGATTAGCATTGATTAAGCCAGTGATAATTCATCTGTCATACCTTGGATACGTAATGAAGCAAATAAACTATTTATATTTGCTCGATATAACACTTATACTTTCTATTACAACAAATTGTACTTAAACTTTACATGACCATTTTCTATAATTAAGAATATATCATCATTTACATTTGTAATGAAAAACTAAGACATAGATTTCCCCCAAGGATAGATACAGTAGAACTATTATATAACATATCTCTCTAACATAGATCTCCACAATGTTATAGTCTTAATATGTCACAGTCCTAGGTAAATCTTGTTCTGGAATAAGGTTTCGGAAGATCCTGAATATATACGTGTTGTTCCTGAAAAGTTTAGTTTTTGTACTCAACTTTAGAACATTTGGACATAAAAAATGGCATCATTAATACTTACAATTAATACATACATTTGGCATTAGTGGGATTTCCCGCCAATTTTTTTTACGACATGAATTTTTATTATCACTCGCGCGTCAAGTTTTTGTGCAAGTAAACAGCAATGGCCGATCGCCAAACTACTTGTGTTTGTGTTTTAAAATTTAACCGTTTATCAGTTTACCTAGTTAGTTATCAGTGTCAACGACACCTTATCTCGGACCGCTATCATTATCCATAGTTACCTCATTAAACTACTTATATTTTGGGCCATTACGGACTGTTTGCTTTAGAGTACGGTGCATTTGCTATGGACTGGCCGAATCAACTCTCAAGGACCACATGACGATAGAACGGTATTTCTTCGCTGAAAAATATTTATATTCTATTGCATCATTGCTTGAAGTAGGTACTCTTGAAGATCTTTTGTGAAAGAAAAGAGTAGTGTGAAAATTGAGGATCTTCGGTCCCAAGAACCAAGATATTATGTAGCTTTACAAAACTTATGCTTTATTAGTGGCAGATACTAAGTTACAATCGGCAAACCATTGCTTGTAATGAAAACCTTTATTTTAGAAACTTTTTCTTTAATAACTTACCACCCACTCAAAGAGAAATTAAATATAAGTAGTTATAAAGTTAAAGTTACATAGAAAACTAACTTACTACAAAACCGATAAGCATCTATCTAGGGACCGCAGAGACTTCCAAGAAAAGGTCCCGGCGGAGGCTGCGCCGCCGCAGGAAAGAGACAACCACGTGCATGTCACACACGTGTGAGTGAGACAAAAAGTCAAGTGGATTACCTTCACGACTAGTCTTGTACATTAATGTTATTTAAGCACTGTAAAGTTTTTTGTTTCTGTGTACTATGCACTTTACTAGTGTTTTTGTAATTTGTTAACACTTGAATATTCGTATGTTTTCTTTTAAGAGAAATATTTGTTGCTAGCTAGTCTAGACTTATGCTGAGTCAACTATCTTTTTAGACTTCAAATAATAGATTTACTCATTTGATCTAGGTCTAGGATACCGTTTTAAAAGAGGGTGAAAACTACAGTTTTCCGCTGTCCCGCTCAGGACTTACCCGGAGTTGAAATGGCGGTCAAGTTTGGTACAGTAGGCCGAACGTCTATGGTAAGGTAACACTTTGACCTTCAGCTGGTCTAGTGTAGTACGGGGTTTCAATAGAATAAGATGCCAGCTTATGTACTTACTGGTTTTGTTACTACCGACGTACAGCCTACCTCACATCCTTTTCCTAAATAAGAACAGGCAACAAGGTTACAGTAAGTAAACTGTACATTCGTCAATTCCATTTCCAACCCATAGGGATAATGAGAATCACTGCTCTGTCGGCTATAAAACGATGTAATTCCTATTAATTTATTTTATATGGGGTTAATTATTGAGAGAGTTGTTATACGAATCTACGCCATAAGGTACGCTCACTAATTATACAATAAATTACCAAGTCATTCTTATCAAGCTAAGTCGAAAGGTAGTTTTATGGTGCTCGTTTCTTATAATGACGTCAGCGTTCTTCCCACGTGCCAACAAATTTGCCTTTTGCCCCACACTTGCATACAATTCGCTTGGTGAAGAACAAAAAACAATCAAATCAGAACCTTATTTCTTAAAAAATTAGGCATAAAATGCAGCCACGTTGTTCATCTGTAGTAAGATTCAAGCAGCAAGGCACGCGTCGATTGCGACACCGTGGAGCGACTGACGACGAAATTCCATTTATCAAAACGGTACATCAACCTGTATTGATCAATAACAGACCGAGGCAGCATAAAAATAAAGTCGAAATTACCATGCGAGCTCGAGACGAAAACTAGACGCGATGATAGCCCAGCGACACCGTCGTCACCCGTCAACCTACATGGTATTAGGCAACTGCATCATTAACCAACTGAATACAACAGTTCCGAATCCAGCAGAATTCGTTCATACTATGTGACTTTTGGTCATAGCCTGGTTTCATGCCATTGCAACGGTGGGCTGTAGGTGTATTTATTCAATATTAAAAGGCTTTTAGACCGAGCGGGGGCGATGGTTTGATAATGCAACTGTGTCAAAGGCTTCTTCTACGGGCTATAAAGATACATCCGGTCTTTAGATTGCCAAACGAGACATTAATGAGTGTTATACAATTTTAACAGGTGTGGATCGGAAGGCCCGGGGCTTCATATAGCCTGGCTGCTTTATGTAGGTGGGCTGATTTATGTCAAGTTATTACAGAGTTACTTTGCCCTAATAAGTCAATCTGGTTTCGGGAAATATGAGGACGAGGGTTTCATTAGTCAGATCCACCGGCAAACGATTAGATAAATGAACTTGATTAACTAACAGATTAGTTTGAACGTGTGTGACGGTGAAAAGTCTCCATGAGTGGCGGGATCCTGGGAAGTTAGTTCACGAACCACCTTGCTAACTGGCTAATCCCACTGATGTTGAGTCCCTCCACTAGTACTTTTTATACAAACATTTGAAATGTTTAAGGACCAAGCAGTGGAGGGGCGTGCAATTTTAAGTTAGACGATGTCTACCATGGTTTTATAAGTCGAAGCAGATAGAAATAGTTTCATAAAATCAAGCCTAGCAGGTTTACGTCAAGTAAACAAACAGGAAAGTACAAACACTAATTAAGGTAGAAGAATTAATGAGTTTCCTTAGATATTCAAAAAATCAATTATCTAGGTATACATATCATACAAATAAATAAAATTGAAGTGTCTGTTTATAACGTCAAAATAACAGCTTTTTACTAAATGCATATGAAAGTATGTAGGTACTATATGGTAGGTACTATTTTTGTTTCTCTCTGTCTGTCTGTTTGTTCCAGCTAATCTCCGAAACGATTGGACTGATTTTGACGGAACTTTCACTGGCAGTTAGCTGATGTTATAAGGAGTAACTTATTACTCTTTTTTAATAATTAGGGTTCCGCGCAAAAAATAATAAACCCATGAAATCCAATTTGTTTATGCACGCCAACGAAGTCGCGGGAACAGTTAGTCGGAAATAAAACATTCTGCAAAATTGTATAACTGGGGTCCATAACGATAATCCAGGCCCATAAATATGGATTCCTTTTTTATTCTACTTTGCCTATGAAACCTTATGCCCATCATTCCATTTGTCAGCACACAGATGCCAGACACACATATGGAGACGCCAGAAGCCAAACTCAAAGTTTTTGGAGAAATGTCTGTCAAGGCGAAGGGGATGTCATTAATTACTTAGGAAGGAAGCAATTACTCAAAGTTGTTCTAAGTTCCTTTTGAACAAAAACTTGTGGCTTCTTCTCAGGCTTCGCAAAGGTCTTTCCTACGAGATTCATATGTTATGTACAGATAGGGAAATTTATTGTTAAGCAAATTTCCATGCGACGTCAATTTGCCTTGTTATAGCTATTTCTGTTTACTTCCGAGGTTGTGGCTTCATATCCGGCCAAGTACACATTTGTGACTTTTTCAATTCATTTAATTTACTTTCTGAGTTTATCTTGGACATTACTGAAATCGGTGAAGGAAAACAACGTAAGGAAACCTGAAGTTATAGTTCATACTAGCTGCTGCCCCCCGCTTCGCCCTCGTGGATGTCGGAAATTATCCCACGGGAACGTGCTACCGAGACAAAAAGTAAGCCTATGTTTTTCCTTATAACATTAGCTATCTGCCAGTGAAAGTCCGACCAAAATCGGTCCAGCCTTTTCGGAGATTAGCCGGAACAAACAGAAAAAACATAAAAAAATAGTATTTTATATACTTTCAAATGCATTGAGTAAAAAGCTGTTATTTTGACATTACAAACAGACACTTTAATTTTATTTATTTGTATGTATTTGTACGTATTTGTACGTATAGATAAGTCTGAAACCGCCAACCCGTGTTGAACAAGCGTGGTGATCAATACTCATGCTTTCTATGTATGCGAACAGGCCTTTGCGCTGCAGTAGTAGGATAATAATAGGCTGGTATTATTATTATAGCCATTTCATACAACTGTCATATAATAACAGCTATGACTTGAAAATACGGACAATTTAAGTTGGTTTTGTCAATTTGCTTTATAATTAATTTCCCTGACTTTACATTTGTAAAGTAAGGAAAAATATTTTTGATGTGTAAACATCTTAGCGCTCGGTCTACGGTAGGGGCTAGCTGGGACTTCGAGCGTCAGACGCGTAAGCGTAAGACTTCGAGGGTCAGATGACGTCAGCGTATGACCCGTGTCTATGTGCGAGCGTGAACCAAACTGATGCGAGCTCACATGTTTACACATCAATTTTCGTGAGTGCCAAACCAACTCACACCGATTTTTCTTGATTAGATTATTGACTTGATTATAATAGATGCAGAATCCATCTAGATTTGAACAAAAATAATATTAAAAGACCACATAAAGTTTACTAGGGATGATTAAACAGGATAAATTTTTAACCAGTGCGCAAACTGTAACCACGAAATCAGCTTAAGGGTCTATACCCCCTAGTATAGAAATTTTTCGTCAGTTATATTTTTTTTTATTAGTAGTTCCATACATTTTGACCGCGTAGGTATTGACATTTTTCAAATCTTTTTTTTTTTTTTTGATAACCGACTTGATATTTCTGCGATAGAGGGTCTAGAATTATGCGATGAATTCATGGTTACAGTTTGCGCACTGGTTAAAAATTTATCCTGTATAGGGTTATTTCAATTAATAGCATCATCATAATCTATAATAATATTTAAACAGCTGAAAAGTTTACCTACAGATATTCTATTTCTTTGAATCATAAAAAAAAAACAAATTCAAAATCATTTATTTTAATCTAATTAAAAGATCATATGTTAATTATGTTGAACATTAATATAAAATTAAAATTTTAATCATAATAAATAAACCTATATAAAAATAATTAATGATATAATACAAATAGAATTAAAATTATAAACTAAAATAATACAAAATTAGATTTGTACTTCAAACGGAAATTGACATTAAAATTTTAATGTAAGTAGGTAGTGAATAACGCCGCTTCAGTTAGGGTCATATCCAGCAGTGCAGTCCAAAAGTAATTTTATCTTATGGACCTCCGAATTTCATTCACCCCTTAGAGACCTTTGTAAATCATTCCGAAACCCGCCATTTTTATCCTTCCAAATTCAAACAAAATCCGGTAGTATTGAAGTGTCAACGGGTCAGATGTATGGACCACGATGGGAGTCACACAATGGAGCGTGAATGAGTATAACTAAGTATGAAGTTTTGAGTGTAACGTTGCTGGGCACACTTTCGACCTGCGTAGGCGCGGGGCAAAGTTCCAAGTTATAGGCGGAAGCGGTTTTGGGTCCGGTGAGCATTTGATTCTCCTGCAAAATGGATACGACTGTCTGTTTCACCAGATCATTTTCTTTTGTTGCATTGACATGAAATTTTTTAATCCAAATATGTCCCATTTTTTTAAATGGCGTTATAGATGTGGACACCTTAATAAACGATGTGCAAAAATCGTTACAAAAATCTGTATTAGCGCTAGGACCAAAAAAGGATAAACTGTGTACTAGGATTTCGTGGCTATCCTTAGGTTTCAAAATGATTGTAACGGTAGAGCCCGCACAGAGAGCAACTTTACTTATTCACAAATACTTCAACAGCTACTTCTAAATCGTCCTCATCTCGATGATTGTACCACACCCAAACATAATCCCTATCGAGAAGGGTCAGGGGGGGTCTGGATTATAAATTTTCTAAAGAAAGTATCACGTGGGCTGTGGCGCGTGCCACGTTACGAAATGAACAACAAAAGAAGGTTTGACTCCAAAATATAAGAAGAAACATGTTAAGTATATTGTTAACTTAATGTTTAATACTATCAATATGTTATCGAAGAGTTTGTTTTTAAATGTATTGGTTGGTAACTCACAATTTTGGATAGCATAATCAGCATATAATGTTCCCACTGCTGGGACACAGGCCTCCACTCATCGAGAGGGACTAAGCTATAATCTACAACGCTGGCCCAGTGCGGGTTGGTAGATGTCACATGTCTTCGAATTTTTTGTTCTAAGACATTGCATGAGTTTCCTCACGATGTTTTCCTTCACCGTTTTGAGAGCAGTGGTGATGAAATTATTTACACATATAAAGTACCTGCCTGGGTTCGAACCAACAACCTGCAACTCGTAAGTTGTGGCCGTTCCCACTGGGCCACCACTGCTCTAGATCTTGAATAGGTTAAAGTGAAATTCAGGTTCTTTCCAATGAAAATAAAACTGAACAGTTCTAAGTCATTTAATATAATACTATACTACATATTTACCTATATTTTGTTACTGATTTGCATTATATAGATCTCAATTCTTGCCAGTTTTATTAGATAAGTAGCTGAATGAAGCAAAAAATATCAATCTGTATTCTGTAGAATACAGATTGATTGATATTTTTAACGTATCGGGATTTTCAAGGCTGGTTTAAACCAGCCTTGAAAATCCCGATACGTTTAAGTTTAAACCAAGTTTCAAACATCCATTTAGAGAGCAATGAGGTGACCTATTGTATTTAATGAATAAGTCTTATTCTTTAATGTTTATATATGTGGTTCGCAGAAGTCAAATAAATACAACATTCATTGTAACTCGATCACACCAAAATGTAGACTTTGAACATACTTTGCTCCAACGATAATTTATGAAGAAAATATTTTCATTGTCTAAAATTACTTTGCGACATGCTGAAGTGCTTTCAGCTTGCACCACTGATGATGATGATGTTGATGACACGAGAAGTTCTTTGAAACCACCTATCCATGACTCAAAAACCACCCATAGATACTAACTCTAAATGAATTACTTATCATTAGACCGCGCAGCAAGAAAAACCTTTACTTGCTCAATCAAACCTTAAGGCGGTACCTCGACCAAAACCTTGCCATAGTGCGTTATTCAGAGGCTATTAACTCATTCACCATGGGTAATAAACTGCATCTAAAAGCACATTATTAATGTTCGATATCCTATCATCACATTGCACGTTCTTATTTGTTTTTATGTGTTATAAATACATTTAAAATCTCCTTGTAAAAAAGTGGCTAAAATTATTGATTGCGTGCATCTTTTGCTAAAGGTGACGTTCTATTGATTTGAGGATTACACTAATGGATAGATAATTTAAAAATCTAAATAATTCACGTTTTATTTTATTTCAAAACATCGCTGGTCTTTCTTTATTATTATTATTTTTTTTTTTTTGTGAATTTTATGATAAATGAGCGTGCGCAGGGAGCGAGACAAAGCGAGACTCAGCGACGGGACAGAGTAGGACCGAACGCTCAAGGTCGTTTGGTCGGGGAAGCGCCTTAAATAGTGAAACAGAGTGACGAATTGAAGTGTCTATGAGAAAATCTGATTCCCAGCTCCCAAAATCCACACGGAAAAAGTCACGGACAGAAGGTAGTATTATTATAATGTTGTAATCATAATGCAAATAAATTCATGTTTATTCTCCTTGGCCCGATAAACGTTGATGTTTCCTAGTGATATCCCGAAAATGCTCGATATATTTACAAAGATACCCTTGTGTGTATCTTTGGAGATACGCACTGATAGATGACCTTGTGCCGATATTATTTTGAGGAGAAGCTGACATTTAACCTCCGCATAATAAAAATATTGTATGTCTTAATTATTATAGTAAGTACTTAGATTTGCTTGTTATTGGCTGGTCCCCACATTCTATACCGAAGCACCGCAGTTTTTATAAACATTAAGTAAAAGCTAGAATTTGTTTTATGACTCCCAGATATTTTCGTCTAAATTCTTACCAACGATAGATTAATTCATAAAAATTGTATCTTCGAGTACCTATACCAAATAGTTCTTATGCCAGAAATTAAATTAAATATCAAATGCTGCGCCTGACTAGACGCGACTGACAGCTGAATGTTTCGAATAAACAAAAAATCAATTACAAGCCTTGAACAGCTACAAAAAGCTTTCTTGTTTACGCTTTTACTGTAAGAAAGGGTAAGTAAAACCACGGGTAAAAACAGTATTTGACATCAAGCATTGCAAGGAATTATGTCCGAAACTAAATACTGAATCAACGGCAAAATAAAAAAAAATCGTAATGTTTCTAAACAACATCTAAATAGACAGAATTAAGTCTATGAACAATAATTATAAAACCTAACAAGATTTAAAAAGCTTTATATAAAAATTGTGTTCGACCGGTAATTGGTGCCTCCACCTCACCGCCATTAAATAGGACACGGGAAACTGTGAGGTCACATACGACTTAAGTAAATATCATATTGACACAGAACTGAGAATTTTTGGAACTTTGGTTATACAAGTTACCGATATCGAGTCCTTGTACAGCTTTATTAAGCGAATATTACGCAAAAAACACGTTTCGAACTGTTAATTAAAGTACGCTGCATTTTTTTGTTAATTACCAACATTATTAACGGCTAATATATTGAAACAAAAGCAAGCCTTTGACATTAACTGCCTACGCAAAGAAGTATCTATTGATGGACATTTAAGTAATTAGCGTCATAATTATAATTATAAAACGTCTATCAAAGGGTATCGAAGAATAATTACCCTTTTAAACATTTTTCTGTTCTGTGTAGGATAAAGCTTTGACCTACACCTTAAAAACTTTTTAGAATCGTTCCTATTGCACTGGCACTATTTAAATTTCGAATGTTGCGTCAGGGCCAAATTCGCGCCTAGACTCAGTTGTTGTTATTTTTTAATGTTTCATGTAGGCTGCGCCCACTTGGCCGTTGCCTCGTAGTGTTGAAAAGAAACGTGGGCAAGTTGTAAATACCACATAGCATCTCAAATGACGACCAAATAGAGCCTTACGTCTTTGTATTAAGGTTTAATTTGACTGTTTAAGGTTATAAATAAAATCGACTATAGTTTCAAATATGGCTACCCACACACCCCCTCAGAAACTTTTTATTTCGCAATTAACACGAAGGATAGCTGCTTTCGCTTCGCTATTCGTGGAATATTTTTAACAGTTGGCAAATGTGTTTTTAATTAGATTTTGTTACTTTATTTTAGACAAAAATGTCAATAACACCACAAACAATATCGAAAAACCAAAGTTGATATTATATAAAACTCTGATCTAAAATTAACTTTTTGGTAAGCAACAACATTTACCGCGACAGCCTAAAGCAAATCAGCGTACCAACAAGTACACGCGGTAAAAGTGTAAAACACCGTGTAGGCACCGCCTCCCGGTTCGAATCTGAGGGAATTTTAACGACCAGTCGAACAAGTTCTGCTTCTTAATGTGTGTGCCCAAAGGCCTAAATGAGCCTCTCAACGGATTCGTATCTTATTAATTGGTACTCGTGACTTTGGACTGAGGAATACTTGCGTAGTTACGTCGATTAACGTTAAGGACATTTAAAAAAAAAACGTTCTTAATTTAAGCATGGAGTGTGATTTCTATTATTTTAATGGAGAGAAACAGCACTTTGGAATTTTTATACGTGTTTTTTTACGGAGTTGTTTGAACTGTTTCGGTGTAAATAGCTCTCGTACACTCGTAGTTATGTGTGTTATGATTTATGATGTAGGATGTTTTCATAATACTTTGGGAGCATGCATATAATATGATGTATAACACGATTTTAAAAGGTACACGAGTACATAATCATGGTTCTCGTCAGTTTTGGGCCTCTCGTAGCGCAATGTCTCCACTGTACTCCATAAATCTTTATTGGTCGTTTGGTAGGTAGGTACTCATTGGTACACACGGCTACACAATCATCAAGCTGTACATTTCCAGTATAAGCTAATCTCGCATTGTATAGGATTTCCATACAATGCGAGGTCAGCGTAAACTGGAAATGTATAGCTTGATGTGTAGCCGTGTGTACCAATGAAGATATATAATAGTGTATTTTAGTATATTTTTTAATTCTTTCAGAAGTTGACCGTCAAAGTGGCCAGCAAGGTTCAAATAATTTATATGTTCACTAGCGACCCACTCGCCCCGGTTTTTACGACATGACAAAACATCAAACACAAGTTTGATACTAATGTTTTATACACATAAACCTTTCGGAATAAATGCTCTATATGATGGTGAAAACCGCATCATAATCCGTTGCGTAGTTTAGAAGATTATCGCAGTCACACAGAGAGACACGAAAAGCGACTTTAATTTACATGTATAAATAGATATAGAAATATGTTGCAAGTATACAGATTATATATATAGACGTATTAGATTACAACATCATTTTGAATTGTACAGGATGTTTCTTTTTTCAGTACCGTACTAAAGCTCTTTGACAGCTATCATTCAGTGGGCTCGCTTAAGATTTTAATATTTTTACAACACTTATCTAATTCAAACTTTTCCTTTTACAGGTAAGCCATCGCATCAACGACAATATTACGTAGGCAGGTAAGGCCGTAGTGAGTGTAACTCATAAGTGATAGGTGTTACTGCAACAAAAACAAACAATAACAGGCAATAACTTTATAATATGTTGGGCAATCGGTCGTGGGCAGAACGATCGGTAACTGGCAACGTCTAATAGACACCCACTGTATAACGATTAGTACCTACCTCAGTTTAATGTTATGAGGTCGTATAGAAATCAAAACTGACAAATTAAAGAACGGATCGTAAGTTGAAGCGACGTGCAGTGGCTGAATCTGCCAGTTCCCTGCTAGTAGATATATATCGGAGTTTTTGGGTTCAGCTTCGCCCAAAGAAGAATGTCTGATGATGAATAGTCAGACGAACTTACCTGTCAGTGAAGTTTGACTTTAGATATACGAAGTTATTGACTCATCCTCATATCCGGGCTACACTTGTTTTCAATCGTCATTGAGGACGAGCCAATAACGAGTATAATTAACAGTATATTAACAGAGACAGACCTATGTATTCGTAAGTGCCCTGGTGCTATACGTGCAATAACCAAACGTGCCTTACCAAAACCACAATAAGCTAGAACAACAACAATAACAATACAATGAATAAACTAAGCACAAAATATTATAACTCAAGTTACAAGTTCAAGATACGTTTGTTTTATCTTCAAGATCTCGCGTCAAAACCCGACCGTCGCGTTTTATATAAAAATATCAGGTTTTCCGATGAATATCACTGATATGCTTCAAAGGTAGAGGAGATACCATCAGAACAAAATATTTAAAACACTTGAAGGCTGAAATAGTTGAAACTTTATACTAACGGTTAGATGTAATGCCCGTGCCGGTCATGGCATTTTTCTCGAGACGTCTTTCTACTTTTATATTGGTGGTTCATGTAAAATACTACCGTTAAATGGAGTAAATTGTGGGAAGAGAGGTATCCACCATCTCAAGATTTCGTAAAGCACCAAGAACACTTGCTCTCCGATCGCGAACTGCAGTGGCACTTACGGAAAGCACAGAATCGATTGCGTACCCTAGTAGGCCCAATTCACCCCACATCCAGTGCGAGAGCGGTGCTCCTGAACAGACTGTGTCCCATCTGGGGACCAAGTCTACTAATTTACAAACGTCACAATGGTCTCTGCATTGTTAGTTTTTGACAGATTTTTCTACTAATTTACAAACTTCACAATGGTCTCTGCATTGTTAGTTTTTGACAGATTTTGTATGGCAAATCTGTCAAAAACTCACAATGCAGAGACCATTGTGACGTTTGTAAATTAGTAGACTTGGCCCCCTGTTAGAGTTTCCCAATTGTCAGTTCACCTGCACCTTTGACGATTTGAACAACGCCTCTTTCGCCCCAATAAATGTGGCCACTTACTGGACCCAAACAGTACTCGTATAAGCAACATATATGTACTGTCAAAACGAAAAGTAGAAGATCGGTCGATTCATGTTAAAGATTACCGTTTTTATTCGGGAATTAGCACGGCTCTAACAAACAATGTAACGCATAAAACCCGTATCTGCATCTCATGCGCATTGTCACACCTGGTAAAAGAAAATACGCACACTATAGAAATTAATTTTACAGATTTTAGTTCCGTTGTCCGCTGACATTTTGTGGAAAAGGAATTTGAGATTTTATTTCGAAAGTATGAAACGTTGTTTTTGTAAATATTTTTATGACGGCATAAAATTTTATTCTGGACCCGCATCATGATATTTTCAATATGCTCAAGTAACCGCCGTCAATCATTTTACCACCGAATGAAATTTATGCATAGTTTACCATACGTTCACATTAATCAGGCTACTTCATATAAAACTCATTGAAGAGTCTGTAATTGAGTCAATAACATACATAACATAAAATAACATCACGCCTGTAATCCCCGAAGGGTCAGGCAGAGATGTACCTATACTGCACCCACATTTCGCCAGTTATGGTTAAGTCTCATGTAAGGTGAGCCCATTGCCATCAACCGGGCACAAATCCAGACTCTGGGCTCCTACTGAGAAATTCCTGAGAAAAACCCAATTACATTTTGTCTGACCTGGAAATCGAACCCAGGACCGCATGCTCAGCAATAGTGCTTTCGATCACTAGACCAACGTCGCAAATTAACATTCGCCAGTATTTATGTATTTTTTAAATTTATTTATTATTATGTCGTTATCCCTTGCACGTTGTCTTAGATATTTTAAAAGCAAAACGCATTCCTTCATACATTAGTTAGCATAAGCGTTCGATAAACTAAAAGGCTCTAATGTTCTGTTCCCGACTTTTCAACGAAGATTACAAACAAGAGTGGCGTCGCTTTTAGATAAACGTTAAGAGCTTCGAGACCTCACTAATGTGACCACAGCTTTATCATACCTCGGGATCCTTTTCTTGAGTGATTTGATGGGTCTTTATTTTTTACCTGATATAAATTACCGTAGCCATATTAAGAAAAAAATTTGATTTACTTAAAGGTATCATATTTTTTGAGAAGATCATAGTTAGTGGTCAGAATTTAGATAGACTTGTTTAATTACAGCTATAGCACAAATGATTGTCACTGTATTTTAATTTGTATAGGTAAATAGTTAACTTTTATTATCATTAATGCAAAAACTCCTAATGCTTTAGTTCCCTCCTTACTCCTAATGCGTAGGTATCTGGTTCTTTTGAAACTACCAAGGTTATTTGTAAAATAAATAAATATACTGCCATGTCTGTAATATACATGATTCGTACCGAACCTAGGCCATTTCTCATAGCAAACTAATCATGGTCATCCTTCACACAGGACAGTAAAAAATGCAGCGACCATCCAAGTTGATTTACAACGTTCTCTCTCCGATTTCACGGTCGGCTCGTAAAGGCATAGTATTCCTACTACGTGCACAGGTAGGCATGGTCCACTCGCTCTAGTACTACAAACTATCACAATTTGACACAGTGTCAAATGTGTCCATAACTTTGTGAATGCGAACGTTTCCCTATGACCTCTTCCAATAAATACTCCTATACCTATAATCGCTCAACGAAACTTTGGAATGCAGAGATTGGCAGAACAGCCGGCTATTCAATAATATTTTGATTATAATAATTTACATATTATTTATTTCAGTAAGAAATCTTGATAAAATACCAGTATTCTTATAATGTAATGTGATTTAAAATCAAAATCCATATTTTTTACCCCGTCATCGGATACGATTTCTTAAATATATTTACGATTTTCCCTAAGTTCATCATAAGTTATTAATATTAAGAAGAGACTATAGGTATAGCGTTCAGGTTACAAATGATTCACGTTTAGGCTCAGTGTAGGTGTCCATATCAATTAAATACATAATACCATAATGTTAATGTAGGTAGTGTTTTTATTGCAATATAAACAAATAAATTATGTGCTAAGACATTTAATGTTATTTATCGTGCACTGCTAATTATTAAGTAGGTATAGGTTTTATTTTTGTAACTCAATGGTTTTTTTACTTTAGCAGCCCTCAGCACCGGACATGCGTCAAAATACCAGTTTCAATTCGCACACTTAAAGCGTGTGTTTAAATTGTATACATATTTTTAACTCGACCACATCAAAGCGGTCACGCGTAATTCAAATATAGACGTTTTAGTGAAACATTTAAGATGTCCAACCATTTTTCGGTTGAACACCGCGTACAAGATCGTTTACAACCTGTTTACAAAATGGTCTCGACTTTTTTTTAATGTTAAAAGCGTTATCTCTTTTTAGAAGTTCTCTCTGACAATAATTTTAAGAGCCTCGTCGTATGTGAACTCTTGTTTTTTGTTTATCCCTCTTTTGGGTTGTCCGGCATGGTCGCTCTTAATGGGGCATGTAAAATGATTAATAATTGCCATTTATTTCCAGTTTCAGGGCTTCACGTTTGGAATAATTCCCATGATTTTTGTTATGGCATTCTGAAGTACTAAAACTTAGTAATTATGCGAAACTAAATTGATATGAAGTCGGGCCTTAAGAAACGATCCGGCGCCGACGCAGCGCAGGTATCCAACACGTAATTTTATTTTGATGTTTCTTGGTTACAGATAGTCGTTAAAGTATGAGTACTTTGATATCGTATTACCGTTTGCGGCTTTTTACGATTCGCGTCGTAACACGGGTGTATTGTTAATTATAATTATCATTTTAATTGTATGCGTAGTGAAAGCCTTTTGAGATGCTTCTACCGTCGGTTATTCCACTAGAATATATTAAATTAATCACTATAGAAAAAGGAGAACTAAAGGTCACACTCACAATCACACGTTGTATTCAGAAAATGTTTGATGAAATCGGTAATTTTTCTAAATTTAATAAAAAGTCATTTAACGAGACCGCGAGTCACTTGTACTCCCCGTCAATGTAATTTTTTTTTTGTACTGCGCCGTAGCTGGGGTCCTACTGGTTACGGAGATATTGAAGATCCAAAATGCCAACTTCTACAGAGGTTTTTTACGGAAACAAGTTGTTAAAGTTATACATAAAACACAACTTTGAATACCCCCACGACCCCTGCACCGTTGGATGCACCCATAAGCGCAATTTTTAGCATGTGTTACACTGCGCACTACCTCAAACAGGAAAAAATTCAAACCTAAAATAAATGTCGTTTCCCAGCAATTATGTTTGTGCAATGTTACCTAATTTAATGTAGGTACAGAATGCAAAGTTGACGGCTATGTGATGGGCCTTTTTATTACTCCCTGTCTAAGTATTATAAACACTGATCAAAACTCAAAATTTGTTAAAACGTGGCTACATAGACAACGTTAGTTTATTTCGTGTGACATCTAACATTTGACCTGTATTGTTTGAGAGAATTTACATTTTGTTTCGTTCATTACCAGTAAGTGATTGTATGTGTAAATATGCTTTGGGCTCTTTTGTTTTGAACTGCATCAGCTCATTAACCTGTACTGCAGTGCGTGAGCCTCCCAACATTATCAGCAGCGTGATTAGAGTTCGATACACGTCACATGTGTGAAGTTTGGCTAGCTAATTTGATTTGGCCCTTTAGAAGTCATTCGTAGATCTTTGACAGGCGTTAAGGGTCGTCTGAAGCCCGAAAGTCTGACAACCAGTCTTACCAGGGTATCGTGTCACCCAGTTAATGGGTTGTCGAAGTCGGATAGGCAGTCGCTCCATATAACACGCTGGTATTCAGCTGCATTCGGTAAGACCGGAAGCCGACCCTTACGTAGTTGGAAAATGACTAAGCAGAACCACCTCGAGAATATCGTTGCTCCATCACACTTCTTAACTGTGGCCTGCTACAGTAAATTTCCAGACAGGACAACCCATCACTCTGCCCGGCCTTAGAATAGAACTCGGGTCACACCAGTCGCACTTGCAACCTTGACTAAGGAAACTAAGAGGCAGTTTGTTAATTGTAGTTTGTTGTTATTAGCAGACAGGAACTGCTCCCAACTTTTAAACCCTTGAGGAAGCTAGTAGTTGAATTTGTGGGAAATGCAAATTAATAATGATATGAAAGCAGTTGACTGCTCGTCAATTGGTTTTCCTCCTTTGCATCCAGTCCAGCTGTGATGTTGTCTCGCGATGCTTACCGATTGGATCTTCTTCAGGTCTATTTGTTGATTGGTGTTCTATCTAAAACGGCTAGTCCTTCTTCATCACTTTCGTACATTTTCTATGAACCAACACACACTACAGGTGAGCCACACCGTACTTTTTGTATTATAGGTAATGTGTTGCTCTGCGGTCGTTGCTGCGGTACACTTCTGAATGCGACGGTAGATCGCAGACGGTAATATCTACGGAAGCATTTTGAATAGAAATACATAGAAACCAGTAGTGTTGCTGCGGTCTGACATTGCGGTGGGGCGATAAAGCCGCTGCCGTCTGCTCTATGGTCTGCCGTCGCCTTCGGAATTTCTTTGATGCCTTCCACCACATAAATATATTTATACATATATATTTTTTATAAAAACTTTTCCCCTCACTAGGAATTTCTCCTGTATTATGGGTGCGTTTACAAACATTTAAATTCACATACACAAACAGCCAGACCCGGAACATTGACTTGTACGCTTACCTATATTACCTATACGCCCTTGATAGTACCTCTAAAATCAATTAGAGATCAACATGTACTAAAATGGAGCGTCCATTTAATAGAATAAATCGGTCATAATGCCTGTTTAGTTTAATCTGATAAGCGCCTAATAATACGTCACACCGTTTTAAATCAAACTCTCAGTAAGGTGACTGAGCCTACATTTATATAAAGTATTTAATAAGACTAATTTATCAAGTCCAGTTTATCTTAATATTATTATCTTGATAGACTTTAAGGCATAAATAAGGATACACTACAGGCGAGGTACGTTCTATTGCTAAAGCTATTTGGCCGTGGGACGCCACACATCGGTAGGTATATTTCCTTCCCATTATGAATCACAACGAGCAAGACAAGTTTATTAGTGTGCCTGTTAGAACTACGCAACACCTCACAAGTAAACGATTAAAATGAGATCGAGGACCGAACGCGTGATTTGAACACATTGCGTGCCAATCAGGTGCCAGCTTCACCAACTTTATACGAACCCTTCTATGTAAACCAACCTTTATGTTTGCATATTTAAATTCTACTCCGCTTTGCCTTTTAAGCAATTTTCTTAAAGACGGGTATTGAGTTTTAATATGTATAAAGTACAACGAAATCGTCACATTTACATTCTGTGTCGCTAACTATTTGCTACAAATTTCTGAACAGTGTGTAGGTATTTACGGCGGAATTATTCAGTTTTATACGCATTTGCACGGTTTTAGGAATCCGATGTGATTCGCATTTGATATTCCGCCGTTTCTCGTGTTTTATGGGAACATAAATTCCTGTCCATGTTAATTTGTTATTGCACACAAAGCTAAAACAGCGAGAATCCTTGTTTTACTGCTAGTTCGTTCAAAAAAGAAAAAAAAACACCTTGTAACTAGAACCCACTCAAGAGGACACTAAAACAAATAATTGCCAGTTTAAAGCACTTGCTATTTGCGAGTGCATCTATGACTGTGACGAAGGAACTTGCATCATGATCGTTTAATTCAAGACTGGAATTCAATCGTTATCACTGCATGTTAATTGAAGTAGCAAGAAGTACTGGCTATAGGGCAGAACCGAGAAAGGTAAAAAAATCACCAATCTTAATAGGCCGGTTTAAAATGTAAGTTGTATGCGAGTCTATTCGATACACACGAGCCTCGTCCGAGCGGCCGAACACTTCGACACCGCGCGATAATTAGTTTTCGGCTGTCTAGCGGTCACGAATCCGAACATTCCAATGTATTGCCGACTCATCTAAAGGCTTATCTATAGATACAGGTGTTTTTGTGTAGAATCTCTACACAAATCAGTTTGCGAGGCTGGCGGTTGAGAGATGATTTTAAGTTTAACTGTTCCATTAAGTGCGATGCAGCCAAGTCGTGATAGACACGAAACACTGAGATAATAACGAACTTTTTTTATTATATATTTTAACATTTGTTGAATTCAGATTAGTCCAACGTCTACAGCAACACGAACAGCGTTCACGAGCCGCATCTTGTGTTCCTTTTGTTTAATTGGAGTCAACGGCCATAGCTCCTCAAGCGGTATGCGGTCAAAGCCGGAGTACTTCATTTCAAAGGACTGTAGGGTGTCGCAACGTTCGTTGGCCAACAAGGGAAACGATGTGATTGATGCTAGTAATCCAAAAGAACCATACTTCTTGAATTCTTCTTTTAACATGTCAAATGAAAAAGCCTTGCTTGCATCGATCCCCATGTCTGTCAGATAATACTCCAAAGACTTGTAGTAAACGTCGACAGCTTCCTGAAATTCTTCTTTATTACAACAAAGGTGGCCACACATTAGTATGAAGTAAGTCAAATCGGTGGCGGGAGAAGCACATCTCAACAATTGAAAATCAATAGCGATGGCTTTATCCGTGCTGCAAAGGAAGTTGAGACACCAAGCATCTCCGTGATTAATCACGGGGTGATCACCTCGACTGTTAACGATGCGTATTAATTGTCCATAAACATCATCATTAAGTACGGCGTTAAATCTGCGATAATAAACGCTTTCCGGATCTTCAAATTCTGCAAGCACTTTTCTATCTATATTAATGGCATCCTGGAGATAGTTCGCATACCAGTTTCTATTCTTATCATTATAATAAACTTCGTTAAGTCCATTCGCAAGCTTTGCAAAAGTATCAGGTTTTTTAATTCGCAGAGCTAAGGATACCGCGTGGAAATGCGCCAAAGATTTGAGAGTCAAATTCCTTTCGTATATAGTAATATGTTCAGATAGAGACGAACATTCCTTCTCCGACAAGTCTTCCATCAAAATATAATCGTCTTTACCATCGAGATGGCATCCGTAGCATTTTGGGAGGAAGTTCTGGATCCTCTCTTTTGCACCTGAAGTTTTCTGAATCTCACACAAGATAGGTAGAATGGTCGAGAAAAATAAAGCTTCTCTTTTAAAGTAAGTGTGGCAGTCAAGAGATTTTCGCATTAGAGCGTCATTTACTAGTCCTTTAGCGACGAATTTGGCTGTATGATGCTTGCCAGTCACTTGGATCCGGTACACAGCGCTAATAAGGCCCTCCCCTGCGGGCGCCGCTCTTGTAATTTCAATACTTTGGACATTATCCTCACTTTTCGTCTTTAACTTGAAAACTTTGTCTATAACATCTTCAGTGAGATGTTTGGAGATAGAAGCTAATGTTAACCGAACCATGGTGCTGACGTTACTGGCACTTGCCTGTGGTGTTTCAATTATTTAAATATTCTGGTGCAAGGTGTGTTAAACATGTCAAGTTTTATCATTCTTGGTAACGTTTGCAATCTGTAATTAATGTAAATATGATATAATCTTGTTTGATGCTAAAATAAATGACAATACTATTTGAACATTGAGGAACGAAGAGCATTCTTGTGATTTTAGCTGATAAGAAAGTAAATTGATTTGTGGAGTGTTTTACATTGTAATCCCCAGCATCATGTCTATTTATTCGCTCAGACCAAATAATAAACGTCTGATGAAATTGAGAGAAAAATACAATGGATGTCTGTTTTACACCAATCGGGTCACAAAAGAATGTGAAATCATACTTTGGTCTCATTAGCAGTTCTTATTACCGGTCCTGACAAAAATGCTATAGTGGTGCTCGTTGCTTTAGAGTCCTAAGTTGGTGTATCACATCAGGATGATGGACGACAGGCTCGCGGCTCGGGGCTCGCTCGTGACGAGGCGTGCAAACATCTTCACGAAGCGCCGCCGGAGACGAGGCATCTGCTACCATTTTTCATTTATATATACCTACCTTTATTATGCCTCTCTCTAGTTCATGGATACCAGTAATGCTGGGTATTTCTAATTGGTAGACGTTCCTACATGTCTGTTTACGGATGGAGCAACGTTTTATGTTAACTGACCTTGGTTTAATCTGAAACTATTATTACTATTCTGCAGTTGTTATGCCTCGCTTAGAGTAATTCAAAAATAATAATAATAATAATAATAATCGTTTATTTATAAAAAGGGCACATTTACAATAAGTTTCTTAACAATTAAAATAGAACACAATTGCTTATTTGCCTGAACTAGGTTGAACCTGTGCTTCAGGCTAGGAAGTGCATAAATACTTAATGTAATAAATTAACAATGAGTATAAAGTGAAAACTAAATCTAATTTAGGTTAGTAACAGTAAAATTGCATGTAAGCGTTTCTATTTGCAGACAACAAGTAGCTCTTCTGTCTGTGCATAGGCGATGGTTAGTAAATATTTAAGTATAATTTTTTTACAGCTAAAATAATTCAATTTATAGATACTTAGTTTTCTATTTAATCTATTGTACAGAAATGGGCCTAAGAATGTAAAAAATCTTTCCACAAAGACATGTTTTGAAGTAAAATTTGATGCGCATACTATATCATTCCGTCTCTTGTTAGTAATGTCAGCAGTGTAGGTAAGCATGGTGTGTTGTTTTAATACTAAGTGCATAATGAAAAGTTGGCGAACAGTCAGCACGTTGCAGGATTTATAAAGCAGATCAGTGGGAAAGAAAAAGGGATGGAAGTTTGCTACCTTTAAAATTGCTCTCTGAGCTCTTTCAAGAGGAAGTAAATTGGTTTTTGCTGCGCCACCCCATGAAGTAATGCAGTATTGAATTATAGATTGACATAGGGCTAAATAAACTTGTGTTATTAGTTTTGAATCTGCAAATGTTCGCAATTTTTTAAAAACATACATTAATTTGCGTACTCTTTTTCCTAAACTATCAATATGTTTTCTGAAAGACAGTGTGTCGTCCATTATTACTCCGAGGTATTTTATGTTGCTCGTTTCGAGGATAAAAGGGCAATTACACATGTTGACTGAACGGATACCACATTGATGGGCATATAACTGAGGGTTAGCAATGTTAAGTTGAGGCTTGCGCATGGAGAAGTGAATATATTTTGTCTTGTCAGCATTTAGTGTAAGTAAATTGCTTTGAAGCCAGTTAGTCACATTATTAAAACCTAATTGAGCGACTTGGAACAGTTCGCTACTGGTTTTAGCGGTAAATATTAATGCAGTGTCGTCGGCATATGATATAATTTTGCCGTCTTTAATATTAAGATTGCACAAGTCGTTAATGTAAATCAGGAATAGCGTGGGGCCCAGAATACTTCCCTGAGGAACACCAAAACCAGTACTTTTCTGCTCAGCGCTCGTGATATTATCTATTCTAACACATTGGTATCGGTCATCTAAGTAGTCAGCGAATAGTTTCAGGGGCGTTCCCCTTATTCCAATGGCCTGTAATTTGTTTAGAAGAACAGAAACAGACACCGTGTCGAAGGCCTTGGCTAAATCAAGGAAGACTCCCAGGGTCTGGTTCCCTTTGCCGAGTTCTTCTGAAATGTAATTGGTTAGGCTATGCACCGCATCGGCTGTAGATAATTTTGCTCTAAAACCAAATTGCGCAGAGGACAAAAAGTTATTTTTTTCTAGATAGTTAACCAGTCTATTGTTTACAATTTTCTCTAATATTTTTGATATTGAGGGGAGTAACGATATTGGCCTATAATTATTAACTAAGTCTTTAGTTCCAGATTTAAAGACAGGGATTACAACTGCCTTTTTTAGACAAGTAGGGAAAATTCCTTTGGAAATACAGATTCGAAAAATATGCGTTAAAGGAGGTACCAATATATGCTTAAAAAGTTTAAGGATCTTATTGCTTATGTTATCCAATCCAACTGCACAGTCATCTTTTAGCCCAGAAATGATTCGAGTAATTTCGTCTTCGTCAGTGTCAAGCATAACAAAAGATTTCAGGTTACAGATATTGATTGATTTTTGAAAAGGTTGGTCACAATAATGTTTCGGAATCTGTTCGGCAAGAGTTTTCCCAATATTGACAAAAAAGTTATTAACGTTGTTAGCTGACAAGACTGGTGAAGGATTAGTAAGCAGTAAACTCGAATTTGCTTCACGCTGTTTAGACATATTGGTGACGTTTTTAATATGTTTCCAAAGTTGCTTACTATTGTTACCTGCTGTTTTTAATTCATTTTTATCGTAGTTATTTTTTAAATTCTTTAGAAGATTGTTGCAGAAATTCCTGTATCTTTTATAGGTAGTCTGAATTATTAGATTATCTGGGTATCTCTTAGTTCTCTGATGAAGTTTATCTCTGTGTCTTATACACCGAATTAGTCCAGGAGTAATCCAAGGTTTAATATTATAAAGTTTCTTATTCACTGTAGAAACTATCGTGCTACGTAAAATTGCTTGTTGGACATGTTTTATTAAGTACGATAAAGCCAAATTAGCGTCAGCAGTATTGTAAACTAGGCTAAAATCAAGGTTGCATAATTCATATTCGAGTTTATTTGTGTTTAATTTGCTTTTGGTCTGGGGACGATTTAGCTTAGGCAGCGTTAAATTTACGGTGAGTAGGACAGCGTGATGGTCAGTAATTGTTGCGTTAGTAACAAGCGTAATATATGATAGACTGGTTTTGATCATCATATGATCAAGGCAGGAACCGCTCTGATGAGTAGGCATCGTGTGAGCGGGGAGAAATCCATGGTACGAACAGATATTAAGGTAATCTTGGGTCCCAGCATCGCAGTTTTCAGAGCCAATATTTATATTTAAATCACCTGTTAGTATTACATTCTTGAACGAGCTTAGCCCTTGAAAAATTTGGTTTAAGGAATTGTGAAATGAATCCAAGTTTCTAGCGGAAGGAGACCTATACATAGCGATTATCGCTGTGGTTGTACCAATTTTAATAACTAAACAATTACTCATGCAGTCTTGTAGAGGAGGTTCCTCGACTGTGACCTTAAGTGATTGTTTTGTAAAGACTACCACACCATCATTTTGACTGTGGTTTATTTTGGTATGCATTAAGTTGTACCCAGGTATTACTGGAAGGTAATCGATGCGGTTACCTAGCCAGCACTCGGTTAATACCATTATATCACAATCAAAGTTTAGTCTGTGTAGGAAAATTTTAAAGCTATCTATGTTCTTATAAATACTACGAATGTTTTGGGTCAGTACGGTTAGTGACTTTTGGTAATCGGAAAGATATTGTCTGCAATCCTCAACGTCACATGTCTTTGACACAGTTAAAAATGTATTATCTATATCGGTAATTAAGTGATTATCCATACTAAAAATAAAAATAAAAATACGACTAAAATATAAACTATTATGTGGCGCTCTTAGGCGCCTTCATAGTCTATCGAGTTAATGTACCTGTATTCGGCAGCTTTTTTAGCCGGACAATCTGCGTCCCCCGTCTTGTGGTTGGCTTGTTTTTTAAAACGCAAACATGTAGCACATTTTGGCGCCTCCGCTTTCTTTGTGCAGTCTTGAATAGTGTGTCCTTCTTCACCGCAATGTCCACATGTAGGGGCAGGAATTTTGCATGATTTTGCTGCATGACCGTACTGCTGGCACTTGTAACATCTCGTTACCAGTGTGAAGTCTCGTACCGGGCAGGACGTCCAATTTATGAATAGTCTATCTTGTGTGATGAGGGCCTTTCGAATGACTGCTGGAACTTCTATAATAAAATTGCAATACTCAGCATCTTTCCTGCCAGATTTGTGGCTTAGTTTCATTGAGGTCAAAAATTTATCTAGGGTTATAGTGGGCAGTTTGTCGGCCAAGTTTTGTTCATAAATACATTTATAAACCTCATTTTCAGCCATTGATGTGGGAACTCCTATAACTATAATGCGAGGTTTGCGCTTTTTAGGTTCGTCGACGGTAAGACCTGACGAAGCGAGTTGTACTGTTTGCTTGATCCTATCTAGGTCATCTTTAGTCTCAGTGCTGATTATTAGTCCACCTTTTCCAATTTTGCGTACACCTCGTACTTTCAGCTTCATTTCTCCAGGGCATATGATTTTTTGGACCATGTTCTTAGTTTCGTCACTGGTTTTTGAGTTGTCACTGGGATAAATGGCCACGGAGCTAAAAGCATTAGGACGAACAAAAGTGTTGGAGCCCTTCTTCACCATTTCTGCAAAAGATGTAGCTGCTTCCTGCTTCGTACAGGACTCCTGAATCGTCCGGTTCATCTCCATTAGACAATCTGATAGGTCTCGAGCTTCGGTCATGGTTTTAAGGGAGGTATGGTTTTGTATGGCTTTTTGCTTTAGCGACTGGTATTGAACAGCCATTTGCGAAACTCCATGTCCAACTTTCCGGCAAAGACTACTTATTTTTAGCTTCTGATCAGCGTTCAGTTTTCCCTCAGAAGAAATAACACAGACCTCATTCAGGCATTGCTCAATGGACGTCATCCAGTTCTGAATCTCCGGAGTGGAAACCGTTTCAAACTTCTCATCTTGGTCCTGTCTTGGTTGTTGGGGCGATGTCGGTGCCGGTGTCGGTACCGGGATCGGTGTTGGCGGAGGGCTGCGTCGTATCATGGCGCTCCGATTAAAGGGGCTGCCTTCCATAAATATCCGGTAATAAAAGTATTCAGTCAGTCCATTATTTTAAATTATCACTATAATGTTTTATTTGTATAACACGCTAAAACACTAAAACTAGGTCACTATTTATGCAAGCTTAATTTATTTTTATTGATATTAAACATTGATGAGCACGTCTGTATTCGTTGAATGCAAAAAATACTCAAAAAAATCCTTCAGCCGGACCAAAAGTATTTTGTTTTGTCTTTGCTTTTCGAACGAGTTAGTTTCGCTAAGTTTAATTAATGCAACGTTATCATGGCTGCTGACTGCTGTTTGTATATGAAACAAAATATTTCATAATACACTGTATTTGTCACCTGTAAACAGTGTTGCGTGGTTACCATCTAGTCCTTGGAAATATTCTGTGCCATTGTTAACATCTCAAGATAATTATTTACCAAATAGTGTGTAGGTACGTCATTCGTCAAATACACACATCAAAAGTGTCTTGGGATCAAGCACGTTTTTGCTATTTACAAAAAATCAGGTTATTTAATTACATTTTTGCAACTCCCCTGTATACTTTTTAGTAAATTTCGTCATTTTAAAAGGGAAAACTATGAATTTCGGTCAAAAGATGAAAATCTTGTGTCAAATCCTATTCTTATATAATCCTGCAACGGGTTTGAGGCCAAATCAGTACAATTTCTGTCATACTTCTGAGTTGAATCAATTCAAAAGAACGTTATTATGGGCAGAAGACGTCATTTGAACTCTCGGCTCAAGAGAAATGATCAGAGTCGTGGGAATGTTGGAAGCTGGTTCTCGGCACCGTGCTGTGGCAATCGTTCTAGGCACTACGCAGAGTGTTCTAAGTTTACTTTGGACACGTTACCGCATCACTGGCAGCGCGGCAGAGGGACATGGAGGACGAGCTCGTATCACCACACGCAGACAATTCGTTACATACAAATTACTGCTCGACGAAATCGTACAATGACCGCGATGGTGTTGGTTACGTGGTTTGATAACTCTTCAGGGATGTTAATAAGCGATGAAACCATAAGAAATCGCTTGAATGAAGTCAATCTCCATCTCGAAGGCCGCTACGTGTACCATCTATTGAGCCCGCAATCGCAAAGCCTGTTTACAAAGGGCTCGTAAACACAGAAATTGGGCAGAAGAAGGGTGGCGTTTTGTGTGTTTTTCTGACGATTCTCGCTTTGGTATGAGGACCCTGGACGCCAAGACCGTTAAAAATCATGCAAAAAAGTCCATGCATGCAGTGGTGGAGCAATCATGATGTGGGCGGGTATTTAGATCGGCGGAAGAACCGATCTGATTTGGATTATACGATGGTATCAGAGGTTTTCATTCGTTTGCAGACCCAATTTGGAGCTTAATTTCTGCTTATGCATGATAATGCACGTCCACACACTGCCAGAGTCGTTGCAAACATACTTGCCGCAGCTAATATCAACGTCCTACCATGGCCTGCTCAATCGCCAGACTTGAATCCCATTGAGAACGCATGGGATATGCTTCAAAAAAGAGCTCTGCCAAATATGGATGCCGTACACACACCAAAATCGCTATTCTGTCTGTTACAATGGACGTGGGCGGTCATTCCGCAACGTGATTAGGATGAACTCATATTGAGTATGCGAATCGCTGCGATTTTATACGCGTTAACGGCCGAAATACAGACTACTAATTGTTTATTTTACGCAATAAAAACCTTTAAAAACTTTTATTTTTACCTTTATCACATTTTAATTAATGTCAAGGTTAACTAAGGGGAAAAATCGAGCCTATGCAAACATCGCGAAATGTCTATATAGAGAGTACTTTATCGATCTAAACAACGAAAGCATTTTATTTAATCAATCTAAATAGACTTTTTATTTAATTTCAGTAGAGTAATATATTTTTTTTATTCGCGGTCTCTGTGACAGTTTTGATGTGTTTATATTTGTGGTATGGACATATTTAGTCGTTTAATGTTATCGTCTACAATTTTGACTGCTTACATTGAATTAGACTGATTATATGACAGCAACTAGGTATCTTTATAACCTTGGCCAAATGGACCATTTTTTTCTGAAAAACCGGGGCTTTTCACTAACCATATCATCAACATTAAAGCGTATATAAATAATGTATTCAAGCATTGGACCACAATGGATGGCCGGCGCCGGCGCCGCGAGGTACATGATAAAACTGCACCGACATCATGCCGACAAAAATCTTTTGATGTAACTCATTTTATTTGGTGCCTAGTGATGGGCCCTTCTCTTACTTGATTAATCGATAAAACTTCGTGTTAATAAATTTTATGTACTTTCCCCTTGTCTATGACTTGTAGTAATTTCGCAACTGTAATAGATTAGCTAATACTAACATGTATCTTTTCCTCGTCATCCGCAAGCAGGTAAAGGACAAAGATACTTCCATAACCTGAAGGGTAAGTGAAATTACTATTAACTTGAGAAATTATATATAAGATATTATACAGATACTACATCATATAAGTACAACATACTAATTGAAGTCGGCCAACACTTTCACGCTACATGACATAGTTATAAAGAAGTCTAGTTGGTAAACTCATACGTTATGTATATCAACCATACTTGCCCATATGGTTGATATACACCATACTTAAAACGCACAAAAATGGAATCGGTAGTTCCCTAATGTCATTTCCATTACGAACTACGATATCGATGTCACAACTCTCAAATCACGCACAACACTAGAACTTGGTAGCTGCACTTACAGTGATTACCCAATGAAAGGGAGCGAAAATGAAAATAATTTGTCATTAACCACTACCACTATGTGCACGACCAAAGAATATTACCATAAATTCTGCAGGTTTTAAGAGCTTTACTGAGGGTGAACTGGATTCCTGACTGCAATATTTGTACTTTGGACCGCCTGTAGGTTAATCTGGGACTGAAAGAAACCTGGATGGAACTGACAGCTACAAATTCTGGCCAATAAAATGTGAAATAGACTCTTCGGGGAGGTCAATGCCCATCAGTGACCGTCTTTCAGCTAGAACGATGATGATGACTTCTTTAGATTTAAGTATTTCATCGTATATAATAGATTGAACTAACACGTAGGTACTAACATATTATTCTATTACTGATAACCCTTAATGCTGTTTCTCATTTTGCGCATGCAGTTCATGAACTTGGATTCTTCCGTAACGAAAACTGTAAGTGAAATTTGAATGAGTTTTAAGTAACTTAACAATCTTCTTTTCCGTCTGCTTGATTTCCCTATTAAATTCTGATGTCCTATTATTCTATGTTTCTCTCTCTTCTTCAATTTGTACCCTCCATTAACTGTAATATTTTTAGTTTGATCTTTAACAAACACAGAGCGGTTGGAATGAGATTTGACTGCAGAGTAATTGATATGGGACTTGCAGATCAAGCTTTAACATATCGAGGATTGGTCTCCTCTTTTTAAAGTCCGGTCTCCTATTTTCTCTGGCTCTGAGCTTTTTCTCACTCATCATTTGCCTAGCTTTTTCCCAACTACGCTGGAATCGTCTTCCAGTCCCATCGGATGCAGCTGAATGCCAGTATATTTCTAACTTATTCTCACTACTGGTGTAAAATTCCAGTTTTACTCATCAACATTAATTTCTCTTGCTGCAACAGAATGTAATTTTACGATGATTTTTAATTCAGAATGCAAAATCCGAATGGAAAAGGCTAAGCTTTCTCTAATCTGAATGTTCATGATTATAACTTCAAACCCGGTCCGGTCGATTAAATGTAAGCATAATTTATTAGGTAGGTGTAGCAGGCTCTGTTCAAATTCAAATTATTTATTGCGAACTAAGAGTAGGTACAGAATTTTGAGGATGTTTACAATAGGTAGGTTCTTAAAACTTAGTTGCCTGTTAAGGCATTACAATTTAAATACATACTCTATATCAATTTCAGTTATACAATTTCGATTACATTATATTTATTCATTATTCATACATTTTATATTATGTCATTTATTATTATGATTTATATCATATGTAAGTATCACAATCATTTTAGTATTATTTGTATACCATATTTTATAAATCTTGGGCTCGATGTATATTTAATTTCTGTTTTTGTGAATGGACATAATTGTGTTATTTCAGTGAACTGTATTCTATTACTGAGATAGGATTTAATTATTTCTAGTGCTTTACCTCGAACTCCGTATATTTCTAGTTTATGTAGTAGTAGTCCATGGTCAAACCTATCAAAAGCTTTTGTCATGTCCATGTATAGGGCTGTGACCTGTTTTGTTTTTATCTAGTTCCGTTATATTTTTTTGTAAAAACTGATGCATAGCTGTATTAACCGATTTCCCTTTTCTGAATCCAACTCCAATCTATTATTATTATTATTATTTTCGAAATAATCATTAAGATTATTATATGGTACTCTTTCAAATATTTTAGCCATTTTTGGAATGAGAGCGATAGGTCTATAACATCGTACATCTGCCGTGTTTTCTTTTTTGAATATTAGTGAAACTACAGTAGTTTTCAAATATTTAGGGAAAATTCCTTCTTCAAGACACTGATTTATTAAGTAGGTGATGATTGAAGCAACTTCGTACACTACACGGTTTATTATATTTGTGGAAATTCCATCATAACCTGTACTGTTAGTGTTTTTTAATGTCATGATTATTTTGACAGCATCGTAAGGGGTAACTGGTGTTAAGAAACAGGAGTTTGGTTTGTTATAGGTTAGAATATTAGCGTAGTTTATTGTATTATTCGTTAGTTTTGAAATGTCATCAATAAAAACGTTGTTGAATGCTTGTACATCAGGAGCTTATAGGAGGTTATAAGTTGGTTATTATATTTTATTCTATAATTTTTTTCAGACGGGTTATTGTTTTTGTATTTATTGATTATTTGCCACACTGCTTTAGATTTATTTGTGGCTGTTTGTATATGATAGTTGTTTTGCGATCTTTGAGTGAATTTTATGATACTTTTAAACTTTTTTGCATATTACCTAAAATCACTCCTATCTCTATTATTACCTGATCGTCGATATGTTTTAAGTGGCATTCTTTTACGGAGGGAACATATTTTTAATCCTTTACTGAGCCATTTAGTATTTCGTATGATTGGAACCTTAATTTTTATGTTTGGAAAGCAGAGGTCATAAAAAAGTTTAAATAGTTTATGGAATTCTTCAAAAGCAGCATTTGGGTCATTTTTTCCATAGCAATCACTATAAGTCAGGGCTTTTAAACATTCAACTAATTTTTCAACATTTTCGGTGCTACAGTCTCTTCTAAATTTGTACCAGTGGGTTATTGAGTACGTTTTCCAAACAGGACATGATAGTATTTGTGCTGTATGATCAGACAGTGCTAGTTCTAAGACACTTTGTTTACAGCCTCTTATATTGTGAGCAATGTTATCAATCTGTTACCTGATTCCCAAAATGAAAGATACATACACCGCCACATTCATCAATCCTTATTTAGGTTCATGTTCGTTGCCTGACAAAGGAATCTGTATATCTGTTCCAGCTGATAGACTTTTACATGAAGTAATCGTGAGTCTAGTTCTACCTGGCTCTTGTTCAAAAACGCTCACCTATTGATGCTTTTGTTTCCATCATTCACGGAACGATACTCTTGGATGAAGCAAGGTAATTATAATATGATGACCATTACTGTCACCATCATCTTCATGATCACCATTCACAGCATTTTACGCAATCATTTCCTGTTTAACGTCGAACTTGTCCATGATTTCGTATCTTTCATATTGTGTGTATCTGCATCGTCATCATGATCATTGTCAGTCCTGATCCAAACACTGCGCCTTCTTCCTTCTGTGCCATGCTTCTCGTGTCTATCTTGCTTCTCCATTATCAGCACACATATTATCTATCAAGTTTTAGATAGCATTTCGCTAGCAGGTATATTTTCTACCTCCCCCTATACCCAAGACAAAAATGGGTAACTCAATTCTAAGCTAGGAACTATCGGCACTAATCTATCTTCCTAGTTCATCATTAAATTAATCATGTAAAGAATATCATTGTAGCATTGCAAGTGTACATAAAAGGAAACGTGGAAGTTAACGAAGAATTTAATGTAATCGAGTTTGCGAACATCTGTATATAATAATGAACATTTAATACGAGCCAACATCCGCATTCATACGGTAATCAATCAAAGAAAATATTAGCTTAGTCAATCGACGCCATATTGAATTGAAAGAATATGCACTTAATTATAAACTCCTAGCTTTTGCCCGCGCCTTCGCCCCCGTGGTTGTCGTATTCCACGGCAATTTAAAACCGGGATAAAAAGTATCCTATGTCCTAACCTAGGCCTATCCGTAAGTCTTTCATCCAATTCCATTCAGCCGTTAAGGCATGAAAAGGTAACAGACAGACTATACTTCCAATCGCTTAGAAAGAGGAACACAAAAATATCAATTTCACATGTGAATTTTAAAATCAACCCTTATTTTATACCCTTGGGGGATGATTTTACAAAAACGCTAATACAAATGTATTTTTTTATTTCTTACCAAAAGTAAAAAAATAATCTTCATTTATCCTTCTGGGTTTCCCATACAAACTTTCATCCCCTATATCGCCCCCTTTAGGATTATGTATGAGTCAAAAAATAGCCCATGTTCTTCCTCAGGATACCGTCTATCTCCTTGCCAAATTTTATCGAATTCCGTTTAGTGGCTTAAGAGTGAAAAGGTAACATACAAACAGAGTTACTTTCGAATTTATAATATTAGTATGGTTACTTGATTTAAAAATAAATAATAATTATATTCTTAAATTCTAGCTATGATTTCAACTACCTTCATTGTTATTTTAAAGAGAGTGTTCTGCAATGAAAATACAAGAATATTCCTTCAATTGCGGTGTAAAGCGCACCAAAAATTAATCCATATGCATGAATTAAAAATATTGATGTGTCTGCCGACCCCTACATACTTCAGAAGAAAGCCGGATTTTGGCACCCAGGTATGTTAAGTTTGAATGTCGGAATTTGGTATCTAAGACATTTTTAATGAGAAATGAGAGTGGGTTAGTACTCGAATGCGTCTGACTTTCTTTCATTCTGGCTTTCCCAATCTGTTGTGGTGAGCATAATTTTTTTATTTATTTAAGTACTAGCTTCTGCCCGAGACTTCGTCCGCATGAAATTTCTTGTTTTAACATAAAATGTTCCTATGACACTCGGCAGTACTGTAGCTTCCCATTAGTAAAAGATTTTTCGAAATCGGAGCAGAATACGTCCAAAGATAACCCCCTACATACAAACTCAATTTGACCTGTTTATAATATTAAATATAGATAAACAGATAGGCAAAATATCGGCATCCAGTCATTCCCAACCCTTGCGCCATGGATGGGCGTGAACCCACCCACTCCAATAAAGTGTTATTATTATAAAGCTCCGTTGTAGAGGAAACTCGACTGAAAACTATTCCTGTAACATGCAATACCTATTGACCTTTAAGAATGCAACATTTATTTTGTAAAGGTCATATCAATGAGCATAGTTTCCAATAAATATATTTTAAGCAAAAACAAAAATATTTTTTCAAATCCGACTAGCAGGTCCAGAGATTAGCGCGTTCAAACAAACAAACCAACTCTTTAGCTTTATTATATTTTTATTTATTTATTTATTTATTGGATCTTCAATAGAGCCTACACAAGTACCTACATGTTAGTATACAAGAATCGGAACAATATTGTATGCGGTTCCAATTAAAGAAGATTACATCGTTTACTTAAAATCTAGGTAGGACGGCTACTAATCAAGCTATACATTTCCAGTATAAGCTACATGCTGTATGCTATATGATTTCCGTACAATGAGAGGTGAGCTTATACTGGAAATATATATAGCTTGTTATGTAGTCGTGCGTACAATAAGTTTTACAAGGACAAATTAATTAATTTTGGAAAAGTGTGTCGTTGGAAATTGGTCATGAGAACTTAGGAAAAGAAGAAGGACAAATCTATTGAAGTAGGTTAGTTAAGTACTTACGTAAATTTCTTGTGCCAAATATACCTTTGTCACAATAAAATAAAACTACCTTAATAACTTAATGAGTTATTCATCAGAGTATAATCGTATTTAATCACAGGAAATTGAGAATTACGCGTAGGTATAATAAAATAAATGAGATTTTTTACATTGTGACTTTTAAATTAACATAAAAAATGTCGGTAGGTAAATATTATGTTTCCTGTTTGTTACGAGGATGCATTTTTGGTACCTATTGATTAGCTTAGATTATTATCGTTAGTGGTCTGTTGGACGAAGACCCGTTTATCACGCCACCTCTGAACATATTATTAGGTCTTTACCTATGAAATTGCCGTTCTGCAGTACTGGCCATTTCAAATCAAAATAATTTTTGTTTGGCTAAGAATTCTAATTTCAAATTAATTTTATTTTAAAAACATGGATTTTTTTTTCTAAAAGTAGTCATTTCTTTATTGATTAGTGTTACATTTTCATCGCATTTCAATCTTTTTCGTCATCATGGATACGTTAAAAATTCGAGTAATTATGGAATATGAGTACCGTCGTGGCAGCAACGCGGCACAAGCGGCACGCAACATCAACGACGTTTACGGAGCTAACACTACAAACCAACGCACCACCTGTTATTGGTTTGCTCGCTTCCGTTCTGGAAATTTCGACCTGAAAAATGAACCTCGCGGTCGTCCGAAGACTTTGGTCGACAATGACGAATTAAAGGCGATTGTGGAAGCTGATGATACACAATCTACGGCTGAATTAGCAGCAGCTTTCGACGTTAGCGTCAAAACAATATTGGTCCATTTGCGTCAAATTGGCAAGGTAAAAAAGCTTGACAAATGGGTGCCCCACGAACTCAATGATCGCCAGCGCGAAGTACGCGTCGAGACGTGCCTTGCACTGCTCAACAGACACACAAATGAAGGAATTTTGAACCGCATTGTTACCTGCGATGAAAAATGGATTCTGTTTGATAACCGTAAGCGCTCAGCAAGTTGGTTGGATCCTGGTTCAGCACCTAAACAATGCCCTAAACGAAAACTTACCCCTAGAAAAGTGATGGTCACTGTTTGGTGGTCTAGCGCCGGTGTGATTCATCACAGCTTCTTACCAAACGGGGTGAGCATTACTGCAGATGTGTACTGTGAAGAACTGAACACAATGATGGAGAAGCTGGCGCATCTCCAACCAGCATTGGTCAATCGCTCGTCTCCGCTGCTCCTGCACGACAACGCGCGACCTCATACTGCACAGCAGACGGTCTCCAAGTTGCAAGAACTGGGGTTGGAAGCTCTCCATCATCCGCCCTACTCACCAGACCTTGCGCCTACAGACTACTACTTTTTCCAGAATTTGGATAACTTCTTGGCGGGAAAAAAATTTAATACCCGAGAGGCAGTACAAAATGCCTTTGAAGAATTTGTTGCCTCCCGTCCAGCTGATTTCTTTAAGAAGGGCATCAATAAACTGCCACTGCGATGGCAAAGATGCATTGATTGCATGGGTGATTACTTCGATTAATACAAATAAATTATTCATGAAAAAAATTCGTTTAAATTTTTTCATACAAAACGGCAATTTCATAGGTAAAGACCTATTATTAACGAATATTCTTGTAATAGCTATCTTTCGAACGCCGAGAAAAATTTGAAGCCAATGTGTTATATAGAATGTACCCTTTGCTTTATGGTTGGAAATCATGCCTAATTCAATTGGTCTCTAAATAATAGCTGGCTCAGCTGACCCCATTTTGATCTGTGTCATTAAACTATTATACAATGTTTATTTTTAAATGGGCCAATGAGAGTGAAAGTCATTCCTTAGCACCCCGAGACACGGAACCCCAAAAATCGTTCTGATAATAAATCAAACTCAAACTCAAACTCAAAGCATTTATTTCAAATAAACCAATTACAGGCACTTTTGAATTGTCAAAGGGTCAGTCAGTCAGAAAAATGAAGCTAGTTGCCCATTCCAAAGCGTAGTAGGTACCTATGGAGAAGAACGGGCAAGAAACTCCATGGACACTCTTTTAAATCAACATATAGTTACAAAAAAAAAATTGTTTACATCATTCATGTTCAAATTAAAAATGTGAGAACGATGTAGAAAGACGTGCACGTTTAAAGTATCCGTAATAAAAAACCGACGGCGACGGCGCCCGTTCACGAACATGACGTATGGATCAGCACCATTCAGCTCAACCATTTTGAAGGGAACTTAATGATCACACACGCCACCACCAGCGAGACATTTGAGTGAGCATGACATACTCTCAGCCGCCAGGGCACATTCAAGTCAATGAAAGACGAGCCTAGTAAATGGTGGCTTTATAGTAGGTACATAGTGCTCACACATGTGCTATGCAATTATACATTGTTAAGAAATTGAATTTATACAATGCAAAGATAGTTTTTACAATCTTCAGCAGATCCAACAATATTTTCGAATGCTAATCAATTAATTTATGCGCCCCTGGAGCAGGACCAGCGTTGAGCCAAGCATCTTTGTCAGCGATGTAATCCCCCAACTTATAATATGCTTGGCTGCATAGTGTGCGTTTTATACAAGATTTAAATTTTGTTTCATTCAGTTGGAGTATGTGGAGAGGTATTTTATTGTAACATTTTAAACAGTACCCCATGAAGGATGAGTCTACTTTAAACCTGGTTGAACTAATAGGTCCCTATTTCTAGTCATATAGTTATGTCTTTCACCTCTTTTACTGAAAAGATTTTTTTTTTTTTTACGTACATGATGTTTTCATAGATATATTGACAGTTCCCTTAGAGAATCGCGCCTGCGGAGGCCATATTGCTCTGATGGCTCTTTTCTGCAGAATAAAAATAGACTCGATATCTGCAGCCCGTCCCCATAGTAAAATACCGTAAGACATGATACTATGAAAGTAACTGAAATAGACTAGCCTTGCGGTATCTACATTAGTAAATTGACGGATTTTTCTCACAGCATACGCTGCTGAACTTAGCCGTCCTGCAAGAGATGTTAAATGAGGACCCCATTGCAGCCTTGAGTCGAGCGTGATCCCCAGGAAAACAGTTTTATCGGCGAATTCTAGTTTCTCTTTATTCAATACTATGTCACAATCATTACTTTTAACATTCGGTAAAGCAAATCTTATGCATTTAGTTTTATTCCCATTTAATACTAAATTATTAGCAGTGAACCAATCATGTACCTGCAGTAGGGCGTTATTTACGTCGTCAAGATTTGATGCACGTCTATTTATCTTAAAAATTAAGGAAGTATCGTCAGCAAATAACACCATTTGTGGTTAGTTTTTTAATAAATGGGGTAGATCGTTAATATATACTAAAAAGAGGAAAGGACCTAATATTGAGCCTTGCGGAACACCTATTTTTACTTTTAAACCACGTGAATTGACACCATTTATTTGAACTTTTTGCTGTCTATCAATTAAATAAGATTCTACTAAGCTAAGCGCAAGTTTATCTAGTCCGTAATGCTCAAGTTTTACGAGCAAGGTTTTGTGTTCAACGCAGTCAAATGCCTTGGAGAGGTCACAAAAAAATCCTATGGCATCCTGGGCCTCCTCCAACGCTGTAAATATGTGTTTTAATAAAGTGACACCGGCGTCAGTCGTACAACGTCCTCTGGTGAAACCATACTGCTGATCGTGTAAGATTTTGTTGGTATTAAAATGATTAAGCATCTGGTTGAGCATTACCTTTTCGAAAACCTTGCTGAATACCGGCAACAAGGATACTGGTCTATAATTGTTGGTGTCTTTGCTGTCCCCAGATTTAAAAAGTGGTATAACCTTACTGTATTTCATTAAATTTGGGAAGACTCCTTGATCTACACAAAAATTAAATATCAAAGCTAGGTAAGGTGCTATAGTCTCGATTATGGATGTACAAACTTTGATTGACATTCCCCATAGATCTTCGGTCAATTTGATTTTTATTTGACGAAAAGCGTTTATAACTATCATAGGGTTAATATGTTCAAATTTAAATTTAACCAGGCAGTCTGGAACGTTCGCTCTTAATAAATTAATTGAGACATCCGGTGAGGAATTTAAAGCTTCCGTCGTTTTATATGGTATATCGGTAAAGAAGTTTACAAATTCTTAAGCTACTTCTAAATTAGAGCTTATGGCACCACGTGAAGTCTCCAATGTATAATCGGGATACTAACGATTGGTCGACAAACGTTTGGTCGACGTAACGATTGGTCGACAACCGAATGACCGACAGTAACGATTGACCGACACATCCATTAATCGACATATACGATTGGTCGACTCAACTATTGATCGACCATAACAATTGGTCGACATCTACACAATCGGGGATAGGATGCAAGAGCGAGCGAAGCGAGCTCGGATCCTGGGGCACCCCGACTCGGACAGGATAGGTTAGAAGGGGGTGGCGGGGTCTGAAATATGAAGACCCCGCCGTCCCCTTCGTGGTTATTTTTTTTTAAACCGCCCAGAAGTAGGAGCCCCGCTTCGCGGGGCTCCGTCGGCTACGCCTTATTATGCAAATCAGATAAAACCCAGGATAAACCAGGATTTATTTTTTGTCCAAATATAGAAATTATAATAAATTTGTCGGCTAATCGTAAAGTCGACCAATTGTTATTGTCGATCAATTGTTATTGTCGATCAATAGTTGAGTCGACCAATCGTATATGTCGATTAATGGTTGTGTCGGTCAATCGTTACTGTCGGTCAATCGTTTGTCGACCAATCGTTACGTCGACCAAACGTTTGTCGACCAATCATGACAAACCCGTATAATCAGTGCTTCGTATTTTTTTCCTACTAGTTTCGTTATTTATAACTTTCCAAACTGTTTTTATTTTATTTTCTGCGGATTTGATCTTGTTGCTAATGTACAGGGCTTTAGCTATCTTGCAGGTATTCCTAAAAGTTTTGGAATATTTAGCAACATACTTGTTGAAAGTTTCAGTGTTAATGTAAGGCTTAAGGCCATACAGCTCGAACAGTCTTTCCCTGCTTATCCTCTAGCTGCCCAGTCACTAAATATAAAGTTAGGGCAAATATTTTTGTTTTCTTTTCAAAAGTTTTATCGAATTCCTTGTGCACTACTGAAAAGAAATGCTGATACAATTTATTTGCATCGTTCATATTATGGCACAGAACATTTAACTTATTATTAAGGGTACTATTGAATCTATTTAATTTGCCAGTCGTTATTGGTCTAAATTGTATTTGCACTTTTGCAATGGTGTTTTAAAATTAAAGGATACTGTTTGTCCACTGTGATCAGACGGCAGATAATTTACTATGGATTTCTCTAAATAATCACAATCGCAGAAAACATTATCAATACAAGTAGCAGAAATTGGAGTTAATCTAGTTGGTTCTGTAAAAACATTACATAAATTGAACGATTTAAAAAGGCTTAATAATCTATTGCTATTTGAATTACTTTCCAAAATATTAATAGTAAAATCACCACAAATAATTGCGGCTTTGTTACTGGATGCAAGTTTCGATAGGAAATCTTCCATTATTGACTCAAACAAAGAAAAGTTCAGATAATTAGGGGGTCTGTAAACGCACACTACAACATGCTTATCTAGCTCATCACAGGACAGTTCGATGCAATATTCAACTGATAAACCAACTATGTCTTTACGTTGCTTAGATTTTAAATATTTTTTTATCAAGATTAGAGAACCGCCACGCAGCATAGATTTACGGTTAAAAGAACTGCCCATACTATAGTTCTCATAATTAATTAGCATTTGGTAATCCTTTAACCAATGTTCAGTAAAACAAACAATGTCAAACTTTGTTTTTTCTAAAAACATTTCAATTTCTAATAATTTGGAAGAAATACCTTGAATAATTTGATGAAATAATTTCAAGGCATTCTGCTGATCTCCTTTTCGATTATTACTTACTTTAGAGCAACAAGATACCTTGTTATTGTTATTAAGTATAGAAATATTCTTATTGGTACCTTCTGTTGTCTTACAAACTAGTTTAAATGATTATCCGGAGTTAAACCCAATACTTCAGTGTTATCACCAGGCAGTGAGCTCATAGTGAGTGAGGGACATGGAACCTCCTTCGTACAATTTGTATAATTACTTATAGCATTTGAGCTACATTTATTCAGGCTCACCACGTTATTATTAGTATTATTACTAACCACTGTGGTGCTAATAACACAAGACTTCGACATACTACTTATGTCTGAGTTTATATAATAAGTTAATAGCCTTGCTATTATGTGTCTAAAACTATCAGGCAGATACGCAGTACCCCTAGTCGATTTTAAAGTTTCCACAAAAATGTTGGTGTCAAAAAACATTAGCTTGTCACTGTAATGACTAACTAAGAAGTGCATATGAATATAATTATTTTGTCTTTTTGTCAATTTTTCAAAATATGGGAAAGCACACAATAATATTTTACTACAATTTAACTTTAACAACTCAGTTACACAGTCTGATTTCTTCTTTTCTGACCTTAGCATTATTACCTACAAATACAGTAATGTTGGTTTTAGAATTAAATACATTTCCTGTTACGAGTACTGATGCCATTATTCGTTTGTAGGATGACCCTGGCATACAATAATTTTGAGTAGAATAACTCAGGTTGTTACTAATTAATTTACCTAAACCTCTTCCTATACTATCTGAGAACATAATTGAATGATAACAATCGAGACTACTGAAAGATGGACAACTACCAATCTCATGCTGTACCATTTGAGATAGATCTTGTACTAAATCAGATATATCTTGGCTAAGAATACTGTCCTGAGACAATCTCTCAGTCTGGGACGGGTCCTCCGTTACCTCAGGCTGGACAGCAACATGGTTTAAAACCTTCTGACAAGTACACTGACATAACTAACTCATTAGCAGAAAGAATATGTTCTTAAATTTGGTTCTAAGTCTACCCTCAAGTACCTGTATGTCAGACTGTAAACGCTCTGTATCAATTTCATATTTTTTTTAGCTATCTTCTAATTTGATTTGATAGTTGTTTAATTTATTGATTAAATCAACACGTTCTTTTCTCAGTGGAATATTTGTTGAAAACTGTTTTTGTTGTTTCCTAAATTGGTTACATTTTTAATTATTCTATTTAGTTTTGCATATTTTTTCATTTTCTTATGACTAACATTATGACTATAATTCTGTTTCAGCAAGGAATCTTCAGTCAGGTCAATCGTTATTATAGAATGAGGGTTACAATTACTATTTATTAATTCATTATATAAGTGGCTAGTTTCTTTAACCTGGGTACATTCTTTTTCTTTCTCTAACTGGATAATACGGCTATTAGCATGAATTAATTCATAAATATTTCCTGCTACTGGTGTTACCCGTTACTTAATTAGTAACTTCGAATCGTAACAAACTACCTAACAAGCCATAAAACAAGGGGATTATTAAAAAAGAATAACAATAAAAACGTGAAGCAAAATGGCCGAGTTACCTGCGCGCGCCATCGCTCCTTCGAACTTTTTTTATTTCAAATATAAGGAACGGGCACCGGCGTCCAACAGATAAAAGCCTGTTGTAGACACGAGTAAGACAAAAGCACGCCGTGTTGTAGTTTTATTTTTGATTTTAATCGTCCATTTTGGTCGTCGAGTGGTGTGGCATAACGCTCGTTTTTACGTCAACGATTTATGACCGTCCGTCAGTCGAGAGCGAATAGTTAGCCTTGTTTACGTCACTCTGCACTTTATTGTCCTGCTCTATACAGCATTACCTACTTGAATATGTTTAAGTCGGTCACATGTCAAGAAGGCCCGAAGTTTTTTTTTGAATAATCATTAAATAACTGGGTATGTAGGTACCTTCTTTTGCCTGTTAGGATTTTGCGTTTCTATTTGCTAAATCCACATGCGAAACATGTTCATGTTCAATTTCGCTTTTAATACACAGAAATCCTAATCGAATATCTGTTTACCAGAATTAACAAAAATTACGAGTATAACCCAATTCGCTATCAGTAACAGAACTCAGATGGACGAGATAAGAGGATAATACTCTGCACACAACTCTAATGGTTGCTAGCCATTAAAAATCTCGTTAAGAAGTTTACTCAACTTAAATATGAGCGATAAGAATTACTGTGTAAAATAGGTCAGCTGCATTTTTCTGACGTGATTTGGCAATGCAGTATAAAGTTACCAACTGATATGAATCCTACAGATAATTTTCTCGTGGACGTGATCTTTTGAGTTTTCAAAGCCAACCTTCGTAGAAAAGTTATGATAAACTTAACTAAAACACTTTACCACCCCATACTTCTAAATAAGTCTACGCAGAGCTACGTTGTTCGTAGCGCTACGCTTCATTATTAACTTAAACTATTTTTTGTAAATACATTTATGTAAGCATTTTTTTTTTTCTAAATATAACAACAGTTTATAAAGCTAAACCGCAACACATACCATTATAACGGTCAACTCTAATGACTCAAACTAAACTGTTCTCACTGCAGTCAATTTGTCAAAAAACCTTATTTTAATTTAATCGTTCTCTCAAAATTTTGTGTAAGACATTGGCCACATTTCCAAGTAGCCAATGGGAAAAAAAGCTAAAATTTGAAATAAGAAGGCAGGATCCCACAATGTGATTCGCGTTTAGATTCCGTTCGGAGGCTTCTACAAAAAACGTGGTTTTGTGGCGAGCGTGCGAACAGGCCCTTTGTCCGCCTGTATGTCAAAAGTGCATCTGTCGGGACGTTTATAATTTCAGTAGTGTATTTATCAGCGACATGCGATCGTTGTCCTTGTTGTGGTGAAGCGATGGGCTCTGATTTTCAAGTCATAAACTTTATTTATGCGCACGCGGACAGCTTAAACGTGACTTCAGTAGAGTTGAAAAAATAAACGCTATTCTGTAATATGCAAGTTGATCATTAGAAGCCGTTTCAACATTTCGCAAATTCAATAAGCATAATATAGAATGATTTTTATGGGTATTTTTTAATATATTTTTGCATACGTCCAAGCTTTTTCTTGTCCAAAACCATCTCGCGGACTGAAAGACCATTAGTAGCTTACAAAATAGAAAATCACACTGTATAGTAATTTAGTCGTATTATATTTTCCATGAGACTTGTAAAGAACGAACTTCAGGAACCCAAAACCCTAGGGCCACGCATTACCATGAGAATTGCTCAGACAACACATGCAAGCGACCTGATGCATATCTTCTGTACAAATGCATTCTGAACAATCCTTGCATAGCTTTGTGCATCGCTGACTCTTCTTTGTATATCCCCAAGATAACGAATTTAAACTGTATAATTCTTTTCAACGTTTATCTGCTTGTCGGGGCATGTTATCCAGGCTTGCATCGTATTGACTGCTCTGTAGAGTCGCTTCAAACAGTTTCGAAGATTTCTTATTCAGGCGAGTGTGAACCGCCGCAGGCGACCGCCGGATAGATTTATAATTAAGTACCTTAATTTGTGGTTCGCTCACAAATAACAAATCACTGATAAGGATCAACTTTTTGTAAAAACACAAATATCTATCGTTTGTAATTATAAAACACTCGACTATCAAATCAAAAGGAACGAATCTGATGGTATCGTTAACGCACGACGTTATGATCGATTGATATCGATAAAAATAAACTTGCGGCCTAACTTATTGATACCATTACGACGAGCAGTCGGGGGTGGCAGATGCCTCGCCCTTTGATTTCTTTACATTTCGAAAAGTCTAACTTGTTCTTTATTATGAACACCGTATCGTATTTTGTGCACAGTCAATACATACCTGTTGAGTTGGTTCTTATTGTGTAGGGGAGACAGTTCACTTTTGGTTGTCAGACAATTAAGATCGTACATCATAAACTCGAACCTCCAACCCCGTCGCAGTGGGATACTGGCTGGTATCCAAGAATGCGTTTTTTATTACTACATGTATAATAGGCGGCAATTATTAAGTTTCTACGTTTAGTATTAATGATCAGAAACATAATTTTTAATGTTTCTAGGTGGCGGCCGCGTCTTGCCTTCGTCGTTGGCTTTTTTATTTTCCACACCACACAATCACACAGCCTTAGTTTCGAGAATTGTTTTTGGGTTTTAAAATTTGATTGCATCAGGCTAGAAGTAATTTTTAACGTAAGTACTTAATATTGCATGGAGGCATAAAAATATAAAATAATTGATTATTTAAAATTAATGTATCTTTAATAATTGAAACATACATTTTCGGTGGTTTGACGGATGAATACGACAAAGTTCATTAGCAACATACAGGTTTGTCTATGGCATTTTTGCCAAGCTTTGACACCAATTTAAATGTAAAAATCTTGTCAGGAATGTTGCTAATTTAATTATACTCAGAGATGTAAAGCCTTTTTCAAGAATTTAATACTAATATTTACGATGTCAGGCCATTATGGCACTCGTTAAATGTAGGAAAGTTTGGCGCCAAGTGATAATATGTTGCATTAATTCATTAGTTCGTCAGAATTCATTTGCTCGCGGATCGCCATTGAATAAAACCTCGAGCATGTGATATATCAGACTGATATACTGATAGTATCATTTTAAATTACAAGCTATTTTCGCAACGTTTAACACTGGCTACTACGCCATAAATTTGAATACTAAAAATAAATCATTTTATTATTCTACATTCCATTTTATTTGAATATTAAGTGTGGGTTCTTAAAAATATTCACTTCTGCTAAAATTATTAAGAAACCGTTGTCTTGATTTGACTCATTAACAAATTGATAACGACACTTCCTCCACGCGATCAAAGACTTATTATTAATGTGAGTAGTATAATGAATAATAAAAATCGTTGCACATTCAAAAAACGGTTAGGTATGTACAACAACGAGTGCTCTGATCGCCAAAGTATTTAGTAAAAGGACCACCCGTATAAGAATACCAGTTGACCACGATCATTTCGGTAGTTCCCCCTCCCAGAGTCCGCACTGAATACAAACAACCCATTTTGTTTATAACATACGTGTTAACATAGCAATTTGGGCTTAAGTAATAAAAACAATTAATTAATATGAAACTTGGGTACCTACTTGAGGCACTTCTAAAGAATTTTAAATGTGAGAGAAGTTTCGTTAAACAATGTAAACGGACGCATGATTTATTTCGGAATTTTAATTGTACGTTTGTGTATATTAACAATTTAGATTTTTATGTATTGAGTGAAATTCCAAACACTAGATTTGAAAAGAGTATTGTCGTACATACATTCGTTGTACCTACACCATGTAAGTCCCTCGTGTACTACAAAACCTTAATGTACATATATTTTTATATAATACCTACATAATAAATTGAGTTTTTACTGTAAACACTTCAAATCTTAAGAAATCTGTTTTTGTTATAAATTTATAATATAATAATCATTATAAAATCCCAACTAAAGTATAGGTATTTAATTGTAGAGCCAACACCAAGCCAGACTATTATTAAAAAAACGCAAAAGAACTGCTTCATATGACCTAAAAAATCAGAAAGTTGATCATCCCTGTACCTAACCCATTTAGCCTAGCCTGGCCTGTAAAACAGGGGCTAGATTAAAAATGTCTAAAACCATGATGCTGAATTGGAATTTCCAAGATTGTGGCTTGTTGCTGGTTGTCACCAAGCGCGATAAAATCCGCGTCTAAATCGTGGGAAGCAACCTGTAGGAGAGGGATAGCCTAAATCTCTGGACATGGAGAGAAAGCACTGGATTTAAATGCACAGACTGAGTCAAGACTTTTAGGCTACTAAACGCTCTATAAAAACAATGGCAGCACGCACACTCATCAGAATGACCTCATAGTTAAGTGTGCTAGAGTGTACTGAAAAAATAAAAGCGGAACATTTTGTTTTGACAGAATACAAAAGGCAGTGGGGCATGGCGTGTACTACGTCCCTGAAAAGGTACTCGTATCAATACCGCAGACTGAAACAGTAATGATACCCAAAACCGTTTAGTTTCAAATCTGCGCAATGTGCAAATTGTCCTAATTTTCATTAGATTTTAAATATTGATGAATCCGGATTCTCGCAAAGTCCCTACTTTGCGAAAATCCGGTAAGTACATTCAGGTCGTAAAAGGCATTTTACATTTTTCTAACTTTGGTCAAATCTTTAGCTATTTCTGGTTTTTGGAGTCGAACAGAAATCGGTCAGGTTAATAGGGACGTACGTACCCATGCATTTTTTTTTAAATATTATAAGCTTATCGTTGAAAATACACTTTCAACTGACGCACGGTTGCATTGTTTGATAACGTCTGCCAACTCATGAGCTTAAAGTAAAACGTTGCTACAGCTAAACGGAAAAAATCTCCCAAAATGCACATCACACATATTTCTATCCCTGTCTCAAAAAACTGGCAGCTAAAAAGTACACTATCTAATTCTTTCATGTGTATAGCAACAGGTACTTTACGAGGACGGTACCAACAAAGCCACTCCAACCACTTGACTGCATTGTAACGCCACAATGGCGCTTTGAATTCACCATTGTGCTCAGGCGCAGGTAGAACTCCGTGCTTTACTTATAATCCTTAATGTTTTGTTTGCTGAGTTTAGAATAAAATAGAGAAGTATCGAAACTCGTGTTGGAGAGTTTCAGTACGTTTCAATAGACGGGCTGAACTTTGTCCGTGCTTTGATACTCTGTGACAATGTGGAATTGTGGCCTTGTGGAGTCGCGAATCGAACACGTTGTAGTGGAGCACAAAGAACGGCTCGGTTTATGTGTAGCGCTGGAGGGTTGCTGTTCAGCAAGTTATGCTAAATCCATAGAAGAAACAAAATAACCTTGTTTTAATTCTTCCTCTCCTTCGTTGATAATACCGATGGTACGAAATCTGTCAGATTTGATTCAAGATTAATGATTGAGCATTGTTGTAGTCTACAGTATAAGCCATTGAGTTGACACTACATTTCACCTGAACCTACAGTATAGTACCAACTGGATCACGTTAACCGAATCAGTTCCAATATGGGTCTCCTTTCTGCCATAGTCTTCTGCAACTTCCTTGATCAATACGAGTTTGTTTCATTTGATTTGTGGTTTCATTTGACCCTATTTTCATTCTCATATCGACGATAATAACACAATTATTATTATGTATTATTAATACTCTGGACGGTACTCGAGTACATTGTAGTCACAATTAAACAAGTTACGCTTCATATTATGCAGTTTAACCGATATTTTATTAGCAGCCTGACGAGGCGAACTAACCTGTAGGCGTAGTGTAAAGGCCAGCTACAGAAACACGCACGACACATTCAATAATAACCTTTCAGCTTCCGCTATAAGGACGAGGCTGCCAGCACAATTATATTGGTAATACCTCACTGGGAAATAGGAACTGAAGTTGTACGGTGAACACATGTTCTCAGTATACGTGTTGGTTATTTTATGAGAAATTATGCTAAAAGGGCACATTGCCTCTAAAAATAGATTTTAATATTCTGCAGATTTATGCATCTTCACGCTCTTGTGTGTTTGTTAACTAAGGAAAACCAGTCGAAGACACGAAGTGTGCAATAAGCAACTTTGGGTTACTTACTGCCAAAATTGGTTTCAATTATCTACCTTCTGAAAAATTATACCACCCCAAAAATAACACGACTAGTTGAAAATTCTTGAACACTATTAAAAATATTAATGGCAAAAAGACATCTTGCATTTAATCATAAATATCAATTAAAATTCTAAATCGATTCGTTACATTACTATTTTCCGATATATCGATACATCGATACGACATCTAACACATCGGAGAGATTTGTAAGAGCATTCTAGACCGTGAAGGCTCTATCTACAGTTCAGGAATGTGAGGTGAACCCGCTACGACTTTACGACTGACCAAACATTCATTCCGCGAATCCGTTATACGCGACCACTTTCAAGTTTCACATACATTGAGTGCTCGGCACGGATGGTTACATCACGCTTGCAAGTGTACCCGTCAATGGATGCGTAGTGAAGCTATGTTGTCGCATAGTGCGATGGGCAAGATTCTCATGGTTAGCCTCAGATCTCGACTTTCGTAAAGAGTTCAACGCGCGCTTGCTATCTGTGTCCACAATTATAATCTAAGTTGGTAAATAAAGTAATTGATACATTACACTATAAATAGTGTAAATTAATGTCCACTGCTCGTTTATAATGTTTGCGAAGGTATTACAGACGCGGAGGTTTATTTTTAAAATTGGCGCTTAAACCGTATTTTGATGGATTCCAAATGACCCTGCAGACGTTGTGTTTTTCCAAGAGAAGTAGTGACCGATAATATAATTTGAAGGTCTCATAATACTCTCTGATTGTTAAAAGCTTCTCAAAATCATAATTTGCGTGTTTCAGTAACTATAAAATCTTTTTTCCTCTATATTATGTAAATCAAATCCTGTATAGGATATTCTTCTAAAAGCTTAGAATTATTTCAGGAAGCGCCGTGATGTTGATTTCTTTTTCAGGAGACTATCGGGGTGGTATACACGATAACATAACAATATGTACATAGCAGTAATAAAAACTATTGTTAATATATATATTATTAGTGCTAAAGTTATATTACATCACAAAACCTTATACCGTTAGGCAGTAAACCTGTAAATAACGAGCACATAACTATTTTCCCTACGATAATAACTATTTATGTCCACGCTTAATATTAATTTTAACCAGGTAACATAATTCTATACTATTGAATATGAATAGATTTTTTTTTTTTATAACATAACATCACGCCTGTATTCCCCAAAGGGTTAGGCAGAGGTGTACCTATAGCACACCCACATTTCGCCAGTTATGTTGAAGTCCCATGTAATAGGGGGCGAGCCTATTGCCATCAACCGTGCACAAATCCAGACTCCGGGCTGCTACCGAGAAATTCCAGATGGAAAAACCCAATAACACTTTGCCCGACCCGGGAATCGAACCCAGGACCTCATGCTCAGCAGTAGCGCTTGCTACCATTAGACCAACGAAGCAGAAAAAAAAAGCGAGGTAGAAAAATGTTATGTAAAATGGAAAACAGAATTAGAGGGAGAATAATTTTATTTAGCTGGATCGGTTACACTGGGAGCATTGGGGTTGGCTTCCAGTCTGATCTCATTCATAGTTGGGAAAAGGTTAAGCAGATCGATAGAGAGAGAATAATTTTATTTTACTTAAGGCGGAACCTTCAGGCTAGCCCGCGAAATTTAAATTTTGTTACGTTTTTTGCAATTTGCAGGTTACTGTCAGGTTGTATTTTGATTAAAATACGATTCGCGACCGTAACAAATATGGCTTTACAGAATTATAATCATTAGAATCAGCAATACACCTATATAAGTTCATATTACCCTATTGAATGACTATTTCATGAAATCATGACATTTGAGGGCAATTCTAACTTAAGGTGTTGTATTGCTGATTGTAATGATTATAATTCTATAAAGCCATATTTGATACGGTCGCGAATCATATTTAGATCACCATACAACCTGATACTGACCTGCAAATTGCAAAAAACGTAAGAAAATTTGAATTTCGCGGGCTACCTTGGCGCATCCCCCTTAAGTTCAAGACTTCTAGTTGTTTTTGTATTGGTTGACTAGAACCCAACCATTTAATAAACATGAATCTAAAAAATGCTGTTGAATTAGAAACATCATTTGAATTTCATGCTAGAATATAAAATTATTGTAATTTTTTATAGTTTTTATTTAGTTACAAGTATTAGTAGGTAAAGAGATAAATTCTAGCAAGCTAATTTTGGACCACTTCCTGTAGTATGGAAATACGAGCACCTTATAACGTTATCGTGGCCAGATATTTAAAAGCGTCTTTATAATTTCCATAAAATTTACTTAAAACTGGGCCGGACATGTCTGCCGCATGTCAGATGACAAATGAGCTAAGAGAACCACCGATTAGGTCCCTCTAAACTCACGACGCCACCGTGGCAGGCCTTAACGAAGATGGCGGGACGAGCTTGACTCCTGCCGCAAGGTCTGGCCAAAGAAAAGACAGAATGAGGATCTTTATTGCCATTTTTTCACGATTGGTGGCGCATCGTCGACATAGCCATTGAAAGCTGTCAATTCCATACATTTTGTAACCTATCATTCAGTAAATTTAAATTTTCTCGAAATATGCGTCTGAGCTGTACCAGGATGTACTAACCCCAGTGTACATTTATTTCTCAAAGATACAACGCAAAATTTTCAACACTTACCTGTATCATTGAAAATAATTATGTTCTGTACCTGTCAAAGTAACTTTGAATATGTTGTTTGGTAATCTTCGGTAATTTGGTGGAGATATTAACGTCTTGGTAAAGATCTACAGCAGGAACGTCACGTCAGTTGCTTGGCTTTTAGAAGCTTGAGGGCTTTGACTGCGGAAATTAAAATTATGGTCATAAGTTACGAACCTTAATAATAATAACAATAATAATACCATTTATGAATGAATGAATGAAGTTTTAAATAAACTTTTCAAATATTTCGTAAATTTTCCTACTTTTTTTTGGTAACTGGTTGGAAATCCTCGTGGATGCTGAAAATGAAAAGGCAGGCAGATGACATTACCTATAGCCCAATCGCAGCCAGGACTCGAGCAATCGCTTGCTTTACACCGTCGAATAATAATCAAAACATTCAACAAATAGAATTGAATTGCAATTAAGTAAATTACCTAATAAATATTTTTACAAAAATAACGTCACTAATATACCTATACATTGTGTTGCTCATCGGAGGCTATTTAAAATCGCTATTACTTACAGGTATAATAATATCAAAAGCGAAACAAGGTATTTAAAGAAATAAAGAATTATAATGTAAAAACAAACTGGTTATTAAAATAAAAGATATAGTAATATATTTATAGGCGATGTTTGTCGTTTGAGAAATGCGGGTAATCATTTAATCAGGTATGTTCAACCTTTTTTTTCTAGGCAGTATACTTGCTACGGTGCTTGCGCTACGCCGACTAAAGATTGAGCACCTCTGTTTTCGATTTTCAAACGCTTTTTAGAATTAAGCGGTAGATGTAAAGGATTTGATCATTTAATCAATGAATTATGCGTATTAGTAATGCGTGATTACAAGACGTATACTAATGTAGGTATGACCTTATGGTATTATACTATAAACCTGTTGACAGTTTGATTAGTGTGAGTTTTTAGTCGTGGTACTTAGTATAAACACTTTACAGCTGGGCAAACGAAAGTTATGTGCGAAGTCAACAATTTAATATGAACCAGCAAACAGTACAGGTACGATTCTGAAGGCACCTAGCGTGCCTAGTTTCCTTAGACGGTCATCTTAAATCGACACAGTGGTTGGCCAAAGATAATGTACCTACAAAAGCTCGAAGCTAAATAAAGATAGCTTGATTTTGCAGCTGACGATGTATTCAGAAAGGTTCCGAAGACTGTCGTTTTAGTTTGGGATGCTTTGAGAGTTAAAGAGACAAGTTGTTTTTTTTTTGTAGGATATTTTTATATCAGTAGGTGTTAACTGTAAAATGACTTTTATTACAGCTAGCTAAATGTTTGAAGAAAGCAAAGGTTCAAGAAAAATTTGATAGCCTGCCTGTACCTATAAAGTAGATATAAATAAAGATTGGATAGTAAACGTTGCGTAGTTACGTACGTTGGGCAACGGTAACGATTATAGTGCCACAAGAACCTGTAACATTACTTAGTCACTGGCCGAGTTAAGCTAGCTTCAGGGACGTCACTTAGACCAACCTTAAAGGCTCCCACAGACAGGCACGACGCGACCGTGCGACGAGACTAGTAGAATAATTTCAATGAAAACTTCATGAAAATAGAACCAAAACCGCGTCGCAACGTCTCGTCGCGCCTGTTTGCGGGAGCCTTAACGCGAATAACGTGAAGGTTTTGTAAGATCTTGGCAAATTATTTTGAAACTTTACTTGCTAATTGACAACCCTGTTTTCCAGCGAATTGAACATCCTGCGTATAGACTATGAGTTACACAACTTTTTAAATGTAACCGGCATTTTAGAAATATCGTTCTAAAATATTATAAAAACTTATCTCGGTAGCTTTGGGCCTATATTTCAAAGTACAGTAGATAGTGCAAGCTCTTGCAGCTACAAAAGCTGAACCGAACAATGCTGCGCCTATATTAAACGAAAAAAATAAAAAATCGAACACATCACAGACTTTAATTACTAAATCCGACCAAAAAAGGTGCATGATATGTCCAAAAGCTACATTTTCGTCTGTCCAATTTGTTCGTATCTGTGCTAGGTGAGCACAATGCGTTATTAAAAACTTTTGTTACGTGGCTTTTTTTTCTACGGCGGCGGCGTGTCGAGTGCGACGCATACCTGCGTCCTGCTCGACGTTTACCTGTGCTCGTGAGAGGGCAGAGGTAGACCGTCACAAGTAGTAGATGTGGCAAACGAGACGGAGCCGACCTCACGGTCTAGCTTTTTGTTTAATATTTTGTGGGTTTTATGCGGTGTGACAGGGTTGATACTGTTGATAGTGCGTATACGTACAGGGATTCAGTTTCTGTGTTGGTTATTGTATTTATTATGGTCGCGATAAGTCGCAGCCGCAGTTCTAAACGTCAGTTGTGTGTTAAAATGATTTAAAACAATAGAACTGTGCACTTATAGAAAAGTGAACTTGGACTGTACTTATCTAGTCTTTGATTGCCTTCAAGACAGGGATTGTTATGATCAAAAGGCACACCGAAGAATCGAATGCCAAAGTTTTCCCGCCCAAAGGCAAGCCTTCGTGTCGGGTCTGAGGAGGCTTGGGTCTGTGGCTGCGCCCGCGCCGCGCGAGGCTCCACAAACCGGGCGGGCCAGTACACGATGGAAGTTAGTGCCGGCCGGTCGTGTGCGTAGCTTCGCGAGTGATGTCGCAGCATGGTCGCTGCGCGTGCCTTGTTGTGGTGCCTTTGCCTTGTCGCAGTCGGGACCCCGGCCGCCTCCCGCGGACACCGACAACACCACGTCCCCGCACGACACAAACATTCGGAATTCGTTAAAGGAAAAAGTAAGTGCTGTGACGCCCACGGCGCTTTCAAAGTTTCAAACCTTCATGCCAATGTGTTCTGTGATATAGTTGTAAACGTGATATAAACCTGTAACCTAAATGTAAACCACACGCAGTGACCGTAAAATAACTCCATAAAACTAGAAATAAAGACGCGGTACCAGCTAATCGCTGGAATAAAATAAACAAAGCTTATCTCGAGCCAACAAACGTAGCCTTATATAGCGCGGAAAGCTGCTTGATGGTACACTGAACTGGCCTTAATAGGCTGCTCGTATGAACAATTAAATTTCATTTTGTGTGACAAAGTTTTCCGAGAGCCTTGAGAGGGATGCGGACAATATCCTACGGGATGAAAGCCAAGGTGCACGTATTGTGAAACGCTTTAACTTTCAAGTTGGTGGTTGCAGCTTTTGTGCGCCTGTAGCGGACAGACGGACGGATTGACAAAATTATATATTGCTTGCCGAGTGCTCTGAACAAGGACTGTTCTGTTTATATTGTGGAGGCAGATTCAGCGTTTAATACATTACCTATTGAGTTTATGAATATGGATTGTTGGGTACGACCGCTACGGTTTTGTAGGATCAACTCATAAAGTATGGTGCATAAAAAAATTATGTTACCCATTCTAAGTAGGTACTTTGACAAGTTTTTTATTTAAGTTTTGTACTCAATAATAACTTATATTATGTAATCAATTATATTCTTCTTACTTAGTATAAAAAAAAAAACAAAACAATTTTGTGGTAATAGCACTTAAAATCATAATAAACATAATCTAGTATATAAAAATCTCTTGTCACAGTGATAGTTATCGAACTCCTCCAAAACGGCTTGACCGATTTTTATAATATTTTTTGTGTATACATCGTAGGTCTGAACAGGACGTCAAGTATAAAAAAAAAAATGTGTAGGTAGTCCTACCAAACTGAAAAACTTCTGCTTAACAGTACCAATTCCCTTTCATAATATTATTAAAAGTACAATCGTGTACAAAAGATTTGTAGTACATTAAACGGGTCGTAATTTTAAACTTGTTTTGACCAATTGTTATAGAAATCCGTTTCTTTACCGCGAAGGCTTTCAAAGCTCTATTGTTTTATTTTATTATTATGTACTAGATAAAAAGCCTTGAAGTTAAGCACTCGAGTGGTTTTGGTTTCAACTTAGATTTAGATGACAATTGCCGGATTAGAGACAAAGGGTTAAGTTACTCTAAATCTTACAAATCGTAGTTATGCACTTACGGATTATATAGAATATCAAAAACCAATTATTAAAATAATAATGTTCATTTAGAAGAAAAAAATGCTGTAAAAGTAAACTTAGGGCATTGGGAAAATAATGTTTAAAATTATTGTTTCAGCAACTAAGTACATGTTAAATTGTATAGTTTTGGTGACACGTTCCGTTCTAATTACTAACACCAATAAAGAGGCGCATGAGCCGTTAGAAATGACCCAAACGTGTGTACATTGACCAACAATTCCTAAAGTACCTAACAGGTATAAATAATTCTCAATTTAAAATTGTCATGCGTATATAAAATTTTCAAATGAATTTGTACTCTATTCTTTCATAAGCTAAATTGTCATTCACTTACGTACGACCTTCTGTGACATACGCTGTCATAATCTAGACATTCCTAAATTCGATTTCTGTTGTAATGACAAACGCAACTAACGTATGCAAAGTCGCATATTAAAAAATCCAATTGTTAATTGGTTAATAACCTATTGCCTACTTTCATTTCGGTATGTCGAAATAATCGGTTTTACATAAAAACTACGCATTTTAAAGCCCGCTGTGACGTATGTGAACGGTACATTATTGTTCTACTTGTCAAACGTTACTACGTCTATGGTTCTATACAACGTCCAATTTGTTTCGTGTAAAGTTTCAGACGTGTCTTTTGTCTAATTTTATTGTTTGCATTATGTTGAAAATCCACTGGAAAATTGATGCTGAACGTGGATATTCCCGAGACTGATCTTTGGTGAAAATGTTTTATGTTTTTTCTTTTGAGCTTGAATCGGGGCTTGATTCAATATAGAAAAACAAGCAATGAACGTAATCTAGTTATCAGAAAACGATAAAATGCTATTCCTACATTGAAAATGTATAGCCTATTTTTATTAACAATTAATAAATACTGCCATCCCTGACACTAAATGTTACTTTTACGGCCAACAAAGTGACGGCGTGTTTCTCTCGTGGCCTCTGCTTTTGAATTACAAATATATCTGATCTAGGTACATATTATGAAAGAAATTCGACGTTTGCGCAGAGAGTTTAGGCTTTGTCATATTGTGCAGGAAAGTGACTGGTGAAATCAGCTGCATCGATTTTTGATTAGATTAGATTTAATTCAAAAGATGATCATGTTTCTCTTACGTTGACAATGATATTTGAATAGTACTGTCTCGCTCGTTCGTACTGTAAATCGTATCTGTCTTTTCATGCCGGATGTGTGAGTTCACTCTTCTCAATATGGACACTTTTTCGAGCGACCTAAGTACAGTGAGGGCCAATCTAATACCCGGTACAGATTGGTGGAACGTCACATGAAATGTAACACTAGAACAATACGAACTTGTTTCAATGTGTGTTACATTTTATGTTACGTTTCACCAATCTGCAGCGGGCATTACGATTTAAATCTTTGAATATAGGTTATTACTTTGTTAGGTAAAATGCATCAACTTGATGTTGGCTCCTAGACTAGGATATTTAATAGGGTTGTGCGAAAAGTTTGATCTAATTTTATTTTCTTGTAGCAATGTTTGCTGTACTGAAAAAAACATTTATTATTGTTCTACTAAAGATTATGAATATTCTTACTTTAACAAAAAGTAACCTAGGCAGTTACTTAAAATGTTCATTTTGTACCGTGAGCCGGTTAGGTATTCACACAAGCGGGACGGCCACATCCAGCGTTTAACAGGAAACGTATATTTAGTCAAATAAATATATGGACACAGGCTACTTGATGATAGTTGAAACTTTTTTAAATTCAAATTCAAAATCATTTATTTGCAAATATGGGTAAACAATATGCAAATGTTTTACATTCATGTAATATTTCAAACGCAGCGGTTACAAACCTTTTTGCTTATAATTTTGAATGTCATCACTACTTGAAAGGCAGTTTTGAATATGGATGCGAATGGCTATAACTAATAAGAATACCCAATATAAGAATAGCGGAAGACCAAAGAAAAATGGATTGAAAAAAAGAAAGAAAGAAAGAAAAAAAAAGAAAAAACTACTACTACTACTACTAGAAAGGGGGTACTACCGAGATGACGACTAATAAGGAACTATGGAAGGAAAATAAATGTTGCGCTGGCCCCTTAAATAAATTGGGATAAGGACAGGAGAATGATGATAACGACTTTTTGAAACGCAACTCGCTTGCTTACGCATCAGACAGACCTTATACAGTCCAGGGCCGGCAGTCTCGACTAGATAGCGACGCTGTCGCAAACTACCGATCGCTAAATATTAAGGTGAATCCTCAGTTGTAGCCAGCAAAATTCAAATTTTCTTTAGTTTTTTGCAAATTGTAGCTCTGTTTTACGTCGTATGTTGATCAAAATGCGATTTTCGACTGTGGGAATTATATATTTATCGAATAATAATCATCAATTTCATATCAATCGTCAAATTCAAAGAACATTTGAATTTGGCGGGCTACAACTGAGGTTTCACCTTGAATATTTAGCGATCGGTAGTTTGCGACAGCGTCGCCATCTATGTCGAGACTGCAGGCCCAGGAGAATAGGGCCATTAAATAAATTTGTGGTTGCCTTCAAAGAAAAACCTGAATTATATGTTACTAGCTGTTGCCCGCGACTTCGACTGGGATCCATAGTAAAAAGTAGCCTATATCCTTACCCAGGTCATGTTATATCTGTGTGCCAAATTTCATCAAAATTCGTTTAGCCATTTTGGCGTGAAAGCGTAACAAACAAACAAACTTACTTTCCCATTTATAATATTAGTTAGGATAGTTACGATGTCAATTCGCATCCTATATTGTAGCAACTATCTTGTAACGCCACAGACTATATAACCAACAGTGATTGGCTCGAATATTTGATGCCAGTTGCGTACCTTGAATTTTATCACTATCTACGTTTATTCTGTCTTTCGCACGAATATAGAGAAGGACAGACAGAAGAAACACAAGATATTAAAAAGCGTCATATCCTCTGTGTTGCAAAATTGCTAATGTTTTTATAATAAATGTCAATTAGTTTTATTAGATACAAGTTATTTGCCTTGGCCATAGCTTCTGTGGTTTCTGATTTCTCTGGTTTTATATGACGTGAGTTTCAAGGGTTTGTTATTTATTCATTGCCTGCAGCAATCTCTACAAGAGCTGTATCAAGTTTTGAAATTAATTCGATATGACTTTCCAGGGTCGCAGGTAGTTATAGATATGAAATTTAAAAAAATGTTCTTTTATGACATTGCAAAACGTTATAAAAACTTAATCAAACAAAGTCCATCCGTCCTCTGTCTTATAACAGCTATTTCTTTACGTCAACCGTTGGTCTCCGCCGTCATTTGTAGATCTTTGACAGTCGTTACGGGTAGGCAGAAGCCCGAGTCTGACTACCAGTTTTACCAAGGGGTATCGTATTACCCAGTAACTGGGTTCTGAAGGTCAGATAGGCAGTCGCTCCATGTAAAATACTGGTATTCAGCTGCATCCAGTTAGACTGGAAGCTGCCCCCAACATAGTTACTTTGGGAAAAGGCAGGCAGATGATGAATGACGTAAACCTGTAACACTCCAATTTATTTCTCTCTTCTTTTTTTTTTCTCTCTCTCTCTCTTTCAGTGATTATCTGCATTAGGGCTGGAGGAGCAAAGACACGCATGTCATTTAGTTGCACACCCCTGAAATTGTGGACGCGTGCTTGACTACTTACAAATTGGATTTAGTAAAGTAATTTGCTCACTTTCTTTCGTCCTGACAGTATTATAAGCAACATAAATCAAATCAAATCAATATATTTTATTTCACATAAACCAATAACTCGCCAGCTTTCCCTTATAACGATTTTATTACGTATGTAAAATCAAAAGTATTAAACTTCATTATTTAAATTAAATGGTAACCATTTTTTTAAACACAGTGTAGGTACGTCCTAGGTACAGTCGCTAGCAGGTCAAGCTACACGAAACTGTTAAATTTCTCCAAACGATTTTAAACCTTAAAATATTAGTAGTTAAGTTCAAAATCGAATAAGAAAATCTGACAGTTTGTGGTTCCTTGTTGTGCTGGCGACTGTACACGCACATAACAGAATCGATATCGATAAAAAATATTGATTCCAATAAAATACTTTTAAATATCACCAACAAGGAAAATCCAGTATTGTATGTAACCGACGATTTTATATCAAAACCTTACAGAAGGAAATAACATGCGCCTACGCACTTCCATGGAATTATGCACGTGTGTGGCAAAAGATATGACAATCATACCACCTGGCTGCGTATTTACACACTTTTTTGTGTTTTAAGACCCACGTGTTATTTTTTATAGCCACATTCGCTGCAGGACGTAAATCTAGGTCATTTAAATTTTAATTACGTCGTTATTTGAAGAAATTGTAAAAATAATATGGTTTTGGCGAATATAACCGTTGCGCGTATGGCTATACGCCCGGGCAATGTAAGGCTTTTCCCAACGAAAGATCTCAACGCATGCGAGGCAAAAGTTTTTTTTTTAAATATCTTGTTGGACACGTAGATAGATACTACTTGTTAGCATAGACAATAATCGACTATTTAAATAATGTTAATTGTAGGTTGCAAAATTGTTATTTTTAAATATTTTATCCTTTTTAGTTGTGGCAACCTTTAGATCACTTTTGAAGTAAAACGGCGCGGTACAGTGAGCCCAGTGAGTAAGATTCTGTAATACGGCCCTAAATTATGGTGAAAACCACATGAAAATCCGTTGCGTTGTTTAGAAGAACAACGCTGTCACACAAACAGACACTAAAAGCGACTTTAATTTATAATAAGTATATATAGATTTATATAAAACAGCGGGATAACTGCGTAACACACTATCAGTAGCAATCGCAGTCACTTTGACAGTTCAACAACATTCATTGCGGTACTTACGTTTGCCGAGCAGACAATTTTTTCGAACATATGAAGCAATGGATTAGCCGTATCCTTCAAAACGATTCAGATTGTGATTGATAGTGTGTTACTCAATTAAGGTGCAGGTTCGAGTAAACATTCTCTGGACAAGATACAATTCAGACATATTTGCGATTTAGCCGTTTAGGCTCTAAAGACATAAAACAACGTTATATGTAAAACTATCTAAAACACCATGTATTAATGAACCGATTTGATATTTCAAGTTGACTAGATTTAATCGAGTTATAAATGATATGCACGCTAAGTTTCTTGACCCATCGCTATGTATCGAGTATCCGAATAGGTAAGAAACGAAAAGAACCGGAATTTATGAGTCAGATACACTACTGAACTAGGAGAAACATCTAATTGGTGTAATAACGTGTGAAGGTGGAATTATTTTAACGAATTAAGTTTGGTATAACTACCTATCATTATGTCTCATCCAGCTCCCTAATTACGCAACATACTATCAATCATAATCTAAATCATTTTGAAGCCTATTGCTAATCCATTGCTTCAAGTGTTCGAAAAATTTGTCTGCTCAACAACGTAAACAACGCGATGAATGTTGTTGAACTGTCAAAATGAAACCCATTCCTACTGTTAGTGTGTTACCCAGTTACCCCGCTGGTCTTCCCCGCGATATTCGCACAGACCGGCGGGGTAATTACGTAACACACTAACAGTAGGAATGGGTTTCATTTTGACAGTTCAACAACATTCATTGCGTTTTTTCCGTTGTTGAGCAGACAATTTGTTCCAACATATGAAGCAATGGATTAGCAATAGGCTTCAAAATGATTCAGATTGTGATAATGTGTTACGTAATTAGAGTGCTGGGAAGCATGGCACAAAAGGGAGAAGGCCTATACTCTGCAGTGGGTGGAACAAGGCTGCTATTGATAATGATGATTATCTTCGTTATGTCTAATATTTTTCACGAAGAAAACTTTTCCTTCTCTCTTTTTTTAGTTAGCCGACACTGTCGCACTGCTGGGCAAAGGCGGTCCCAGTTTCTTCCAGCCGATCGATTCTTTTACAATCTTACGTAAGCTGTCAATAGCGTCCTTTCCTAACATCAGATGGAATGGCAGCTCACTTCAAGATGCATTGCGTTATTTACGTTGCGGAGCAGACAATTTTTTCGAACTTATGAAGCAATGGTTAGCAATATCATTCAAAATGATTCAGATTGTGAATGAAAGTGTGTTTCCCAATTAGGGTGCTAGGTTAAGAGAAGTGAAACACATTTTTGCGTTTAATTTTTTTAATTTTGTGCTTATCTATATAATAGGTCTTTACCTATGAAATTGCCGTTTTGTATGAAAAAATTTAAACGAATTTTTTTCATGAATAATTTATTTGTATTAATCGAAGTAATCACCCATGCAATCAATGCATCTTTGCCATCGCAGTGGCAGTTTATTGATGCCCTTCTTAAAGAAATCAGCTGGACGGGAGGCAACAAATTCTTCAAAGGCATTTTGTACTGCCTCTCGGGTATTAAATTTTTTTCCCGCCAAGAAGTTATCCAAATTCTGGAAAAAGTAGTAGTCTGTAGGCGCAAGGTCTGGTGAGTAGGGCGGATGACGGAGAGCTTCCAACCCCAGTTCTTGCAACTTGGAGACCGTCTGCTGTGCAGTATGAGGTCGCGCGTTGTCGTGCAGGAGCAGCGGAGACGAGCGATTGACCAATGCTGGTTGGAGATGCGCCAGCTTCTCCATCATTGTGTTCAGTTCTTCACAGTACACATCTGCAGTAATGCTCACCCCGTTTGGTAAGAAGCTGTGATGAATCACACCGGCGCTAGACCACCAAACAGTGACCATCACTTTTCTAGGGGTAAGTTTTCGTTTAGGGCATTGTTTAGGTGCTGAACCAGGATCCAACCAACTTGCTGAGCGCTTACGGTTATCAAACAGAATCCATTTTTCATCGCAGGTAACAATGCGGTTCAAAATTCCTTCATTTGTGTGTCTGTTGAGCAGTGCAAGGCACGTCTCGACGCGTACTTCGCGCTGGCGATCATTGAGTTCGTGGGGCACCCATTTGTCAAGCTTTTTTACCTTGCCAATTTGACGCAAATGGACCAATATTGTTTTGACGCTAACGTCGAAAGCTGCTGCTAATTCAGCCGTAGATTGTGTATCATCAGCTTCCACAATCGCCTTTAATTCGTCATTGTCGACCAAAGTCTTCGGACGACCGCGAGGTTCATTTTTCAGGTCGAAATTTCCAGAACGGAAGCGAGCAAACCAATAACAGGTGGTGCGTTGGTTTGTAGTGTTAGCTCCGTAAACGTCGTTGATGTTGCGTGCCGCTTGTGCCGCGTTGCTGCCACGACGGTACTCATATTCCATAATTACTCGAATTTTTAACGTATCCATGATGACGAAAAAGATTGAAATGCGATGAAAATGTAACACTAATCAATAAAGAAATGACTACTTTTAGAAAAAAATATCCATGTTTTTAAAATAAAATTAATTTGAAATTAGAATTCTTAGCCAAACAAAAATTATTTTGATTTGAAATGGCCAGTACTGCAGAACGGCAATTTCATAGGTAAAGACCTAATATATATATATAAATGAATCCCTATTTCCCTTGGTCACGCCATCACGCGTGAACGGCTGGACCGATTTCACTAATTTTATTTTTCAGGAGAAGGATCTTATGAAATAAAAAAATAAGGAAGTTGATCGGAACGTTACAAAATTTAAGAAAACTTAACGCCAATATTAATTTTACATAACTGTCAGTTGTTTGAAATAACTGTCAGCGATTGACAGAATGCGCGCTGCAAATATCGTTTAACACAGATGGATCGGTTGATAAATGTGTCGATAGTTTTAGTTTTAGTCAATAGTCAAAACGAAAACTAAAAGACATATGACATTCATAGTTAAGACAGGACAATATCTGTCGGGTCAGCTTGTCAGCATGTCTATGATAATTATATACTTACCTAGTTATTACTCGTACCTTTCAAGAAATGGTTGATTGTGTAAAGTTAAAAATATTATTGTACCTAACAAAAATTACATTCTTTAATTGAAATTGCACTGATAGCTTATCAGGTGCAAAGGCTGCTATTTAGGGTTCCGTACCCAAAGCGTGCCAACGGGACCCTATTACCGAGGCTCCACTGTCCGTCCGTCCGTCTTACACAGGGCTGTATCTTTAAAACCGTAATAGGTAGACACTTGAAAATTTCACAGAGTGATATGGTATGGCCGCCATAACAACAAATAAAATAAAGTTTTTATTTTATTTTTTAAATGTATGTAGTGTAAATTATTGTACGGTGGTACGGAACCCTTCGTGTGCGAGTCCGACTCGCACTTGGCCGCTTTTTAATTTTCACAATGTTTGACAATGAAATATGTTTTATAGACATTAAATATTTATCTTGCATTGATTACGATATTTTTCCCTATTGCTATCTTAAAGTGTATTCACAAGATAGCCAGGTAAATAAGAAAACAGCTTACGTAATAAAAGGTTTGCGCAATATGTTGAATCCGCGCTGGTTCGCCTTTAGACTGCATTTTCCAACAACAACAACATTCGTAACTCTTCAAAAAATTACAATGCGTGTTGATGTATGTTAACTCCACTCTATTTATACACAAATAGTAGATTATTCGCTAAGGGGATAAAGCAGTGTCTTTTGTCACGGAATTGAATCTCTAACTTTACGAAGGATTCTAGGGCTCGAGTGAGCTCCGAGTTAATTCCTGAGCAAATCGAGGGAGTTAAGACTAGAATCCTGAGTGCAGCGCGGGATTGAAGCTCGCCCAAGATGAAGACACCTTTATTCGGGTCATAGCGAAATTCAGTATAATATTATTGCCCCGCTAGAGTCTAGGCCTAAGCCTTGCCGTAGGTTAGGTTTTCATGACATATAATTTGACATTACCGTGCAGGTGGTGTGAAAATTGCATTGAGATTGCACTTCATATTCAACACTTGGTTCAAATCAGTTTATTTGGTAGGTACCTAGTCTGTCAATTATTTATTATTCACAAAAGGGTCAAGGATATCTACATACATGTGGTAGTTTGTCTCGGTCTTCAGCACAATGTATGATTATCTACATAAAACCACGTATTAATGAGTTATTATAAAGGTTTTTCGTTCGCCATGTCAGAACTTTGTACTATTATGTGCAGACTTCTTTTGTTTTCTGTGTGCCTGGTACCGCAGGATAAAATATGTTATTATTATCGCATTTTGTTAACAGATCCGCGCTTTATTCGGTGGGCATTTTAAGTGCTCGTGAGATAAACCCTTATTCATAAAAACATGTCTTCAATAAACTCTCGATGAGCCTTTAGAGACTTACCTGTCATTGCCATTTTCCCTTCATTAAAGCGAGATGACACTAGTACATTAGTTGTATGACGAACAAAAGGGCTGCACCACGATTGAAACTAGATATTCAAAAAATAATCATTTGTTTAGTCTCCACTTTGTACGCAAAGGAACTACTGCATAAAAGTTATTTCACTTTCGTGGAAATTCAGGTTCGGTTTTCGAACACCATTCGATCTACCCATCGGTCATATCGAAACGCACCACGTCCAATGCCTCATTTCTTCATAAACATAAAAGGAAACTGCACTCGGGCGCGGCATGGCACACCATACAATAATGGATTGTAGTGAAAGGTCGTATTACAAGAACGAGATGGCGGGACAGAACTGGTTCCAATGCTTCAGAATGCAAGTAACTGGATAAAAACATTGCCTTAAGACAAACCAGTCGAGGCGAGCGCAGCGTTCTGTGTTCCTCTCCAACTTGGTCGGCTTGTGCATCTCAGTACAACCCAACCATTTTCAGTTGTCTAGATCTATTTCACTACGTCAAGTTTGATATGACTAGGTACAGTTAAGCGCATCGAATATATAAAACACTCGTTTTCATAAAAGTTTTGTTTATTAGGAAACTACGTTAAAAATTCAAAACTTAAAGCATTTATTTCAAATAAATCCAATTACAGGCACTTTTGAATTGTCAAAGGGTCAGTCAGTCAGAAAAATGAAGCTAGTTGCCCATTGCAAAGCGTAGTAGGTATTAATGTAAACTGGGCTATGTTCCTACTTAAATCTTTTCAAAATATCGTTACACAAAAGACCGGTACAGGCGAGATCAAAGTCTGTCGGGATATCGGCAACTAATAGTAGTGTGCCCAAGTTAAAACAAACAATGACCGAGCAAAGTAAGTAAAGTTACCAAGTAAACTATCCATTACATAATCGCCTTCGCATAGATAAATCCATTTACCTACCTACTTACTATTAAAATGATGACTGCTTTTATACGACAATTGCATCTGCATACCTACCATAGTTAAAATGAACTCGGGAGATCATTATCAGTGATTGCTATGACACTATAATATAATTTGTCCTGTTGATATGGTCAGTCGTGTCTTCAGTTTAAAATAAAATGTTAACTATACATGTCCCGTGCGATAATTATTTATTGAAGCTTCATTATTTTCTAAAAAGACAGAGTAAATTATTTAGTGATGTATGCTTTTCTCTTTTGTGCGCCAATCATTTGTTTTATGAACATCAGCCAATAATTATTCTTCCCCGAAACTCTTCAAATGTTTTCGATGATATTTATATTTCGCCAAACTTGATTCGCGACAACTTACGTTTAAAACCAGTTGAGAGTCTGTTGACATCAGTTATTTTCCAGGAGGTTGTAGTATTCTAACAAACTAATCTAAAAGGAAGATATTTTTGTGACCTCGGAGTTTGTTTCGGCCTTTCTTCTCAGAGTTGTCAGAGTTGACTAGATGAATCTAGGTTTAAAAATATGATAAACGTGAAAAAGAAAAAAGAAACACAAAAAAAAAACCTTTTTTCATTTAATATTTCTTAATAGAATCTTTACATAGACTCGACCATAGCCGGTGAAAACAAACTTTCATTTGACATTATCAACAGTCCAGCTATCCAGTTCGACCCACGCATTATTGTTTGCTCTCAACATTAAATAATGACATTTTTATATCTCTGAATCTGTGAGCACATTTCAATAGTATCGCGTATGTCATCATCAGGTTCAACTAGGCCGACCGGACACCACAACGACGCTCACGTTAAAACATAAAAAATGCTAATGTTAAAAACAATATTTAGCATTCCATCGCATTTAGACATAGCGGAAAGAGGACCGAAAAGTGGTTGTGTTATTTTGTAATCACGGTTCGAGGTAGCAAGTTTAAACAACCAAATATGAAAGTCATAAATCATGCGCACTCGTCGAACAGTTGGCTACATCTCAAATCAGACACAAACGTGGGTGGCAACTGGGAACCCATCCGAATTGAATAGGTGTGCAACCGCGAGCAACTCTGGGGCACGAAGCGATTCATAATTTTGTCGTTTTAACGGATGGCATTTTAGAAAGTATTCATTAAATATAATGTTCGACTATATTTTGAGTAAGTAAATCGATTCCATAATTATGTCAACCAGTCTTGAAAGGGGAACCATATCCGCTTGCAACTGCAAAATAGCTCAAAAACTATTAAAGTCTAATGATTATTCTGCCTGAGTCTGAGGTATGTATATTTTATCGTCTAATTGTAATTGAAACTATGGTGAAAGTTATTTCTGTGCTTACCTCGTTAGAGCTAGTGGTCAAGGAATACGCTTACCTTGAGTATGTAGGTAGCTTGTGTTAGCACTTAATCTAACCGCACTCACTTCGCTGCCACTCGATAAATAAGTTGACAGAGTCCGGCCACAACAAATACGTCAACACCTTGATTATGGTCTAAGATGAAAATGTTACACTGATACCCCTCCTCGCCTCGGAAAGCATGTTCAAGCCGTTGTTGGTAGATCTTTGACAGTCGTTGCGGGTAGTCAGAAGCCAAAAACTCTGACAACCAGTCCAACCAAGAGTTATCGTATTAAGGCTCCTACAAACAGGCGCGACACGCGACGCGAATCGCGGGCGACACGAAAGCGCCGCTCGTCGCGTGACGAGCGGAGCCTTTGTGTCGCACTGTCGCGTCGCGCCTGTCTGTGGGAGCATTTACCCAGTAAAGGCTCGTGCACACTGGCGCGACGCGACAGCGTGACACAAAGGCACCGTGTGCTGCGCGACGCGCGGCGCCTTTGTGTCACGCTGTCGCGTCGCGCCTGTGTGCACGAGCCTTAACTGGGTTGCGGACGTCAGATAGGCAGTCGCACCATAAATAATACTGGTATTCAGTCAGCTACATCCCGTTAGAATGGAAGCCAAGCCCAACATAGATGGGGAAAGGCTATGTAGATGATGATGGTCTAAGATGAAAATGCTAACCAAACCAGTAACTCCAAATCTAAGTTACGAATGTTAGGTACCATTTCGTAATAATCCCATACAGGGTGGCAGGGACATCGACGGGCAACCCTTTATACCATGGATTCAGCACATTCTGAACGTCGCTGTGTTTGAACTATTCCGTCGGTTATCAAACCAAAAATTACTCTTCCATACACTTTGACCGCGTAGGTGTACTTAGTTTCTCTATTTTTTTGATAATCGACGACTAATTTCTACGCTACGTCTAAAAAACTGCGCTGAATTTATGGTTGCAGTTTGCGTATCGATCTCCCAGCCACATTTGAGTTTGACATCATCATCATCAACTCAAACTATTTATTTCACTATCTACTCGATTTCGTTCACAAGTTCGAAGTGACAGCCGATTTTGCTGGTTTTTAGTATAAATATACTAAAAACCAGCAAAATCGGCTGTCACTTCGTCTGACGTAAAAACTAAAGCCTGAACGAAATCGAGTAGATGGTGAAATAGATAAAACAACTAATATTTATTAGTTGTTTTATCTTTAATTCATTTTTAAATAGCTGCTACCACTATGGACTCAATTAGGAAGCAAATATTGTAGGTAATTAATTAAATTAAAAATAATAAGGTTTTTTTTTGTACTCAAAGATTGTGGATAACGAAACGTAATCGAATATAAGTGACGCTAACGTTTTACTGACAGGACAGGACAGCACAGCTGTCATTGTTACTCATCGTAATGTAATTCATTGTACGTACTCACAGTCGAGAGTGTCTATCGTACTCCTGTTTGTAACAACGACTGGTTGACACCATGGCGTCCCCAAAGTCCTCGAACCTATTATACTACGCACTAAACCAACATAATATACAAAATTAACACATCTCCACTTACTATAATGGCATTGTTACAAAGAGAACTTAGGATGCAAGAGCGAGCGAAGCGAGCTCGGGACTTGGGGCTCCCCCACTCGGTGAGCTTAAGTTCGGAGGGGATTGCAGGGTCTAGTAAGCGAGCGAACAAAAACCCCGCTCTCCCCTTCGTGGCTTTATTTTTTAAACCATTCAGAAGTAGGACTACGCCTTATTATTATTGCTTGAAATCAAATTTAGACCTGCCACGTGATCTTCCCCACCCTTAATACTCCCACTATCCCACCAATCCCGTAAGAAACTTAAGCGATTATTTTCTCGAAATTTGAAAACCACAAATTGCGCAAAGCTATAGGTTTTTGCGCACTTTGCGGTTTTCAAATTTACAATAAAAATATAGTCATAGTAGCCTAGAATATATCCTTACTACCCAAAAAATAATACCTACTCCTATAAAAAAGCGTCGGGCGGTAAAGTACAGTGGTTTTGATTCAAATTCGATTACAAAACCTATAACCTTAGATTATAATAAATGTATTAAACTTAGACCTCTGTCTAACCTTTCGAGGAAATCGGGCTTGATGTTATATGACAATAATATGTACACCTACGAGTACCTATAGCTATAAAATGGCGTAGATAATTCACTACCGATATGTGTAATTATGTTAGAACGTGTTTCATATAGACATAGTAGACAATAGTCATTGGAAACACATACATACATTTACACTGAACAGCTTCATAAAGGTAAGAAAAATGCTAATAGAATGGTTAAAATCACGCACTTATGTAGATATTGAATTATTGTTACAATAAGTGGAAACTAGTTATACCGGCACCGCCACACCCACACGCATATCCTTCCTCATACACACAACCACACCAACCACACAGGTCTGACACCATCATACACACCCCACACGCACTCGACACATCTCACACATCCCACACACATCACACACATCACACACTCCACACACCCAACACACACCACACACCACACACTCCACACACCCACACTAATGTATACATTCTGTTCAATTCACGTGCGAGCGAGTATGTATGAATTTATGAATGTAATAATTATACTTTATGTAAATGGCAATAAAGCACGCATCACGCGCTCGAGACAAACATTACTCTAGTTATTATAAAAGTAAATCAAAAAAAAAAAAAAAAATTGTTGTACAAACAGCCAAAGGTATGGAAGTGCGAAGTCTCCTAACACAGGCGTTATCATGCTTAAAAGGAGGCTCCAATCATAAGCTAATTTAAACTAGTTGGTACATCTGTACCAACTATTTTAAATTAATTATAAATTAAAATGTAATGAAATAAAAACAATACGTAGGTAATAAAAAATGTTTAGCTCTCTAAACATTTTTTATTTTGTAGGTATTGTTTTTTGTATATATATGCATATCGCTTACATAGATTTTGCGAATTATTTCCAGACGAAATTCTCTTACTTACTTGTTACTTATTCTTGGAATCAGTGAAGCTATAAACATAATGTACCTAAAACAAAATAAATTATTCCTATGTTTTTAAATTCTGTGCTAATCAACAAAGTTAAACAACCGTGTGCGCTCATTTTTATTATTTGGAGATTTCGGTGAACAAAACAAAACGTCTTGCGGCAGTTTGCATGTGGGCGCAGTCGTTAAAGAATACCTACTCATAAATCATAGTGTACCTACCTTTACTTATCGATATCGTACATCCAACCAAATACAAAGTATTTATCTAAAGTTAAAGCTCATCAAATTCTGACCAAGACGGGATACTTGAACAGGTAATAAAATTAACTCAAGTTAAAAAGTCTTGAAAACCTCCGGTCTCTCACAACATTCCGCTCCAAAACGTTCAAATGCCAAAAATATATCGAATGACAGTAACATTATACTCTTGTGTACACGGTGGGTAAAAAAACTGTCTATTATACAGAAGAGCAGGTAAAATTTACCTTGCCTCTTGAATACCTTCATATGTCTATACAATTCTGTGACAATGACTATTCTTTGTTGACAAGCTAGAGCCTCCACAGAACCTGCAAGCAATTTTGAACTTAAGCTACAGGGATTGAAGCTCAAAACCAAATAATCGTCTAACTTGCATCACAGGTTTTGTGGTTTTAGGTAAAATTATGCAAGCTGTACACCTACGAGTACGTGTATCTCTGGGAAATCAAGTGCCATATTCCGAGTTGCAAAACTATTTCTTAACGTTAAAGTATACATTTAATACTGCTTATGGTAAAGTGTGACTCCTTTTTTTGAAGCTCAAGCAAGAACACAGTTTGCTTCTAAGCCAAGTATTTCAAAATTTTAATTTATTTTAAAACCGAATCTTACATTAATATTTACTCTGTATATAATAAACAACCTAGTATTGTGGTTAGTGTAAAAATAAGCTGTTCAACGGTAAACTTGGTGAATGACACAAATTTTACAATATCTCTCAATTCACGTTACATTCGCGGTTTAGTTCCTAACGCTGGTTCCGTTCGCTAACGCGAAACGGCATTGTAAACTATTCTCATAGATTAATCACAAGTAGCGGTTTAACTTGTAGCGTAGTAGAAGAAACTTGCTTTAGAATCCGCCCACGCGGCAACGCCTCTTCGTTAGACAAGCTCAGTTCCTAACTTGTCGAACGTCGACCCAATACAAATACATTGTTTTTATTATTAATACATGAATAGACAAACGCCCTATTAAGTAAAACTTGTGTTTAGATGGCTCGTATGTTTAAAACATTATTTTCTTTTTTTTACAGTATGCATCGGAACTAATGGACGGATGTCGGTGCCATCAAATCGCGACACCCACTACCGGAATCTTCGCGATCGATTCACAAATTGCACCTACGTCGACGGCAACCTCGAACTGACATGGCTGCAGAACGAAACTATGGACTTGTCCTTTCTCAAATACATAAGAGAGGTGACCGGTTACGTGCTGATATCGCATGTGAATGTACGACACATTGTGTTGCCACAACTGCAAATTATTCGCGGACGGACGCTGTTCAAGCTGAAAGTGAGAGAAGAAGAGTTTGCACTTATGGTCACCATGTCATCTGCGTTTACTCTCGAGCTCCCGGCGCTGCGCGACGTGCTCCAGGGCAGCGTCGGTATCTACAAGAACTACAACCTTTGCCACGTCAAAACAATCAACTGGGACGAGATCATCACTGGGGTCAACGCTACCTATGTATATGTGTATGACTTTGCTGCCGCAGAGCGAGACTGTCCGCGCTGTGATAGTAGTTGTGAAGCAGGGTGTTGGGGCGAGGGCCCCGAGAACTGCCAGAAATTTTCCAAAACAATTTGCAGTCCACAGTGTGCACAAGGACGTTGCTTCGGGCGGAACCCTAGGGACTGCTGCAACGCGTTCTGCGCCGGCGGCTGCACAGGGCCCTTGGCCAGTCAATGCCTCGCCTGTAGGAACTTCTATGACGAAGGCACATGCTCTCAAGATTGCCCGCCGATGCAAATTTACAACCCCACCACTTATTCATGGGAGCCAAATCCGAATGGAAAATACGCTTACGGTGCGACGTGCGTCCGCAACTGCCCTGAGCATCTGTTGAAGGATAATGGAGCATGCGTGAGAAGCTGTCCCCTCAACAAGACTGCCGTCAATGGAGAATGCATCCCGTGTAATGTAACATGTCCGAAGACATGTCATGCGGAAAAACCCATTCACTCTGGAAATATCGATAGTTTCAAAGATTGCACTATCATCGACGGTTCGATTGAGATTTTAGAAATGACGTTCACTGGATTTCAGCACGTGAACCCTGATTATTCGTTCGGTGCGCATTATGCGAAGATGGAGCCTGACAAGCTGGAGGTGTTCAGCACGGTGCGCGAAGTGACTGGCTATCTTAACGTACAGGCTCACCACCCGAACTTCACCAGCCTCTCTTACTTCCGTAACTTGGAAATGATAGGAGGACGCCAGGTCGTCGAGAACCTCTTCGCTTCCCTCTACATAGTCAAAACATCACTCAAGTCTCTGGGATTGAAATCTTTGAAACGAGTCAACTCCGGTGCTATAGCCATCATGGAAAATAAGTTGTTATGTTTTGCCGACAAAATTGCTTGGAATAAACTCGTGAGGTCGAAAGACCACAAACAAATAATACAAAACAATGGAGATCCCAGAAATTGTGGTGAGTTAGCTTTGCGAGTTAATTTTTGTCTTGAGGATCCTCATTTTAAAGTTAGGTTTAGTTAAGTATTTTTATTTTGCCTATGCGATTCAGTATTAATTTTATCTTTTTAGCAAGCGATTTTTTTTCCTCTCTATTGTCCTCATACACCCAGACTAATCCATTAACAGCAACTGCCTCGAATAGCTGCGCGATGATGATCACCCCAAGAGCATCATCTCCTTATGGTGTGACTTCCTTTGTTTGTACCGCTTTGTACCTAACTAATACATTTTCAACAGAAAGAGCAGATTTGGTGTGTGATCCTCAATGCTCCGCCGATGGCTGTTGGGGCCCTGGACCTGATCAATGTCTCTCCTGTAAAAAATACCAATTTGATGAAATGTGCCTCCAGAATTGCAGTGTTTTGCCTGGGTGGGTACCAACGCAATGAGACAATAATATGCCGAAATAAATATATTTTATTATTTATGCTAATTGCTGCACAGCGATTGTTTAGCCATTTTTTTACGATAATTATCGAAGTTTTTTATTCATCGATTGTTCTTTTCACAAGTGTCTATTTAATTTCATTAAACTCTTAATATTTTGGTCTTGCACTGTAACCTTTGGGACCTTATGTAAATGGGACTGTAGATTATGAGCCTCCTGATTTTGTTCAAGCATTCATGAAGTGATCTTTTCCCATTGGTTCTGTCGATTCTGTCAAAGAAATGCACCTTTCACGTTTCACGGCGGCCTTTGTCAATTTTGGCAGCCTTATTAACATAATAAAGGCGAAGTATGTGTGGGTAGCACAGACAGTTCCGACGTCCGAGCAAAAGCCTCATTGTCTCTTAGATATTCCGAAAATTGATTTTATGTTCATGTAGCAAACGACGACGTTTAAAAAAAATGTATTGACGTAAATTTTACGCTCGTTTCAGGTTATACAAGGATAGCCCTAAAAGCTGCAAGGAATGTCATCCGGAATGTAAGGACGGATGCTCTGGACCCACTGCTGCCAACTGCACAAGTTGTCGACACGTGCGGGACGGCCCATACTGCGTCAGTGAATGTCCTGAATCAAGATACACATCGGATAATGCTACATGCCAGGCATGCCATAGGAACTGCTTCAAAAACTGCACAGGACCAAATAACACGGTTGGCGAAGGCGCCTGCAATTCCTGTAAGAAAGCTATTATAAGCATCGAAGCAACTATTGAAAGTTGCCTGAGTGAAAATGAACCATGTCCCGATGGATATTATAATGAATGGGTCGGCAACGTCAAACCACTAGGAGGAAAAGTAAAAGTGGTTTGCCGAAAATGCCATCCCAGATGCAAGAAGTGTGTTGGCTTTGGTATACACACACAGGTCTGTCTAATGTGTAACGGCTACAAGAGAGGAGACCAATGCGAGGACGAATGTCCTTCAGATGACTATACCGATGAACTTAACAAGTCTTGCACGCCTTGTCATCCTGAATGTAAAGGTTGTGTGGGTGCATCTTCCATAGACTGCGTGAAATGCAAAAAATTAAAAATATTTTTAACACCTGATGATCCCGAAAACCAATCGCTTTTTAACTGCACAGATACTTGTCCTGCTCATATGCCCCACAAAATTTATTTTGATGAACAGTTACAAAATCCAATTGACGAGCCCTATTGTTCCACGCACACAAATGGTAACCCTAATATGGTAGCTGCAAAAATGCCAACTGTACTGGTTATCGTTCTTGTACTTGCGTTCCTATTATTGGTGATTCTTGGAATAATAGTTTATACGTGTCGACAGAAGGCAAAGGCGAACAAGGAAGCTGTTAAAATGACAATGGTTCTAACTGGATGTGAAGACAACGAGCCTCTTCGTCCTACCAACGTTAAGCCGAACTTAGCCAAATTAAGAATTGTAAAGGAAGTTGAGTTACGGAGAGGAGGAATGCTTGGTTTTGGCGCATTTGGTAAAGTATACAAAGGTGTATGGGTACCAGAAGGCGAAAATGTTAAGATACCAGTCGCTATCAAAGTGTTGAAGGACGGAACGGGTGCTAGCACAAGTAAGGAATTTTTAGAAGAAGCTTACATCATGGCCAGTGTTGAGCACCCTAACTTGCTTCAATTATTAGCTGTCTGCATGACCAACCAAATGATGCTCATCACACAACTGATGCCCCTAGGATGTCTACTCGATTACGTCAGAATACACAAAGAAAAAATTGGCTCAAAGGCCTTTTTGAATTGGTGTACACAGATAGCTCGTGGTATGTCTTACCTAGAAGAAAAGCGTCTCGTGCACAGAGACTTGGCTGCCCGAAATGTACTTGTGCAAACGCCAAACTGTGTTAAAATAACTGACTTTGGATTAGCCAAATTATTAGAAGTCAATACTGATGAATACAAAGCTGCTGGCGGAAAGATGCCAATCAAATGGCTGGCCCTGGAGTGCATCCAACACAGAATTTTCACTCACAAAAGCGATGTCTGGGCATTCGGCGTTACGATCTGGGAACTGCTGAGCTACGGTGCGCGGCCCTACGAGTCAATTTCTGCTCGAAATGTCCCCGAGCTAATTGAAAACGGGCTCAAACTACCACAGCCTAGTATTTGCACATTAGATATTTATTGTATAATGGTGTCATGTTGGATGCTTGACGCTGATAGTAGACCTACTTTCAAGCAGCTTGCTGATACATTTGCTGAAATGGCAAGAGACCCAGGCAGGTACCTGGTGATACCAGGTGACAAGTTCATGCGGCTGCCGTCCTACTCCACGCAGGTAATACATTAGATATGCTAATATCTTAATATTAATTTATCTTTCATTATAATCACTTCCGAACGTCAACCAATTTGGCCTGATACAAAAAAGGCCCCAACAAATTTTAAAATTCGATATAAATTTTATTATTATTCTGGCGTATCCAGATCCATAACAATTGCCGTTTCCAGGTGATTGGCGACTAATTTACTTGCCAAAATAAAAAGTATAACTTGTAACAAGTAAATGTGGGTGTACTTACACCTCAACCTGCCCCTTAACGAATATAGGCGTGATGATATGTAGTGTTACTTTTTTCTGAAACACTTAAAACTAACAAATTCTTATTTACATTCCAGGATGAGAAGGAAATGATTCGAAACCTATCATCGGCGATGGAAGGTCCGGAGTCCCTGGTTGAAGCCGATGAATATTTGCAGCCCAAGTTCAAATCTGGGCCTAGCACAAACACCACGATCTCTGTCATTGAGATCCACCAGAACGCAATGAAACAACCTTCGCCTTCGTGGCCATCCGGTGTCCCAAACAACGAGTGCGGAACTCCTGATGGGACAAGTAAGCCCGAGACTTGGGACCACGAGCTCCTTAGATACAATCAAGCCAACCCTTGCGGAGATGCCACTGAGTTACGACACTACTACAACAACGGCGTCTCCGCATCCGATAGCTCAAGCTCACGGTACTGCAGCGATCCGATGAAAGGCCGTCAAGAAGTCTGTGAAACTAATTTCGATAACATGTCGAAAATCAAAGAAGCGCATGTTGGAAACCTGAAGTTAAATCTGCCGCTGGACGAGGACGACTACCTGATGCCTTCGCCACAGCATACGCAAAATGCTTCTACCTACATGGACTTGATAGGTGAAGGTGGTGAGAATCAGGAGGGTATGAAGGATTTACGTTTTAGTGGTTTTGTGGGCAAACGGTGCGTAGAAAATCCTGAGTACTTGATGTCAGAGGAGAACGTGCTGCCCCAGACGTTGGGCATTCCCACGGAGCCGGTCCCGATGGAGTCGTTGTGCATGAGCGAGGGCAGCGGCAGCGAGTCGACACCGCGGCCGAGCACCAGCAAGTACCTGCCGCAGCGCTCGGTGGAGGAAGAGTCTATGTCGGACCACGAGTACTACAACGACCTGCAGCGGGAACTGCAGCCGCTGCGCCGCAACGAGACCACTGTGTGAACGCACAAGCCAACAAACCCACTGATCTCCTCTTGTAATTGTCTATTTTTACTTAATAGTGCCGCGCGCACGACCCGTGCCATTGATTCGATGGCTAGTGTTAGATCGTTGATACAATTTCTGATATGAATTTTATTGTAGTTATAAAAATACAGTTTGTTAATTTTTTACTTAAAATGTAAAAGGTACTGTTATTTTTAATTTGTATATTATTATATGACGTGCACGTCTGATGCACCTAACAAAAATATAAGTTATTTATTAATTTACTATAAGGACGGCTATGTTTTAGGTTTTCGAGCGCTTATGTTAAAAGCGTGTTTATTTTAACGTTATACCTGTGATAATTAGTTATATTTTTTTTATAATTTGCAACCAGTGTAAGGTAGGTGTAGAGTAAGATTCGCATGCATTGTGGACACTGCGAATAAACATTTGCCATTGATGTCTAGTAGAGTCTTTACTCTGTCGCAATTAGATCATTCTTTTTATAGTTTACAATCGTGAAAGTGATTTTCCTACCAGCATTTATAATTTCTGTCACATTCCGACAAGTATGTAGTAAATGATAGGCAGCAAACATAAAAAAGACAAACATCAAAATACAAAAGTAGTTTAATATTTATATTCTACTACCATAAACTACGACGACATAATTTTAAATACTTACCTACTATGAAAAAGACATTTTATTAGAAATGTTTAATATATGCTAGAAAGAATGTATGTTGTGTACAAAGCTATTTCATACCGTAAGTATCATGTGATCTTGCCATTGTAGTAAACGGTAGCTGGGGATGCCAACCAACTCTTTTTACATTCTGGGTGCTTTTCTTTTGCACCCGTTTTCTTTGTGACGAATGGCTGCTTCCTACATTACTTCCCACTCTATGCCTGCAGCTGTTAATAATGTACATAACTATTATATAATTATAAAACACATATTTAAAAGACAGGGGCACACCCCATTAGCACAAATTAAGCTCAACTTTCAATTAAAATGCAAATTCTTATTACTTTAGATTTATTGTTTCAAATAAGACCAAACTCCTTCGTTTGCCATGTAACATGTAAATAATACGCTATTGTATATATAATATATTTTACTTAATTATTTCCAATTTACGTTTGTATGATGTAGTAGTAACTACTCACATAAGACCTACCATGTAATTATATTTCGTTCTTTTTTATCTTGTATGTATCAAAATTTCTAAATTATTTTGTGCCATTAAAATGAAATAGATTTAAAATTCATATAAGTACTTAGATGGTGTTATATGATGTTTATTGATTATGTGAACACAAGTTTTCTATCGCATACCTAGAGGAACTTAATATCCGATTATAATTCGGCTGTGTTCTTGTGGACGTAATCAATATATGTCTAGTTGATCAAATGCATAAATATTGTAAACAAAAAATTATAAATTGTAATCTTACATGGCTAACATTTATTGTTCAATCAATATAGATACCTATTGGTATCGTATAATTGCGGTACAACTGTAGGTACTGGTACCTTGATAAATGAAATTAAAAATAAATTGGTTGTTTATTTTTGTGTCGTCCTACCACACGTTCAAACCCTGAAGCAAAATCAAAACCAAATGTCATTTATACAAATTAGGCTGAGAATCAGCACTTCCTGAATGTCAAAATTACAAAACGCCCGCCTTTCACCACTTCCTAGTGTTTTAACTGGGAAGAAGTGGCGCAACAAAAGAATAAATACATACTTACATACATACTATAACGAAAATAAGGTTCCCTAATGTTTCACCAAAACACCATTGAAGCAATTTCCATTTGGGTCATTTGACCCAAATGGAAATTGCAACCACGTAGGATTACGTTTTAAAAATTTGAAAAAATACTTTAGTAGGTTTAAAGAACTTCAGTACTTGCCTGTAAATTATTTAATTTACAGGCAAGTACTGAAGTATTTTTTTTCTAGTATTGTCGTTTCTGGCACTCGCCGCCGCAGCCAAAGGTTCACTGACGATTCCGAGTTTTTTTTTTTCCTAATTCGAACCTCGTACTTCCTCCAAGTCTGTACATATTTGATATTTAACTATCAAATATGAGTTAATGCTAAAATTATATACAGGTAGTGTCTGTGTGCCAAACTTACTTTATTCAACTAACCAATAGGAAACCAGTAATAAATATAATAAATATTAGTTAAAAGTTAAGGTTAGTACATGATCAATCCGAGTGGTGTCGCATGGACACAGCGGTCGCGCTTTTTTTTTTTCAATTGGCAGCTCGTAGTTTTGACCACTGAGGTCTTGGCTACTTAACCGGGTAAGCCAAGGGTGCCTTAAGCTACTAACTTAAAGCCTCCAGCCAGGGGCGAAATTCTTAATTACTAGGTGACCGCACGCTAAGGGCACCCCTGTGGGGTACGAACCTCGGCTTAGGGCGTCACTGAGGGGAGGGCAGCAAGGTGGGACAGGCTGGATCGAAATTATATTATTATTATTATAAGGGGAATTTAAAGCTACAGGCTCAGCTACGGCGCGGGCTGGCGCGTCGTCGAGCAAGGGTCGGGGGGGCAGCGGTCGCGCGGTGTGCCATTCCTATATATATCTCGCAGCGCCACGCGGAATCGTCAGTGAAACTAGCTGCGGCGGCGGATGGACGTGTTGATGATTTGCGCGTTTTTCGTATTGACTTATTATTACGCAATTTCCTAAAATAGCCCACCATTGCCGTGGTCGCGGCAGCGGCCTGCGAGTGCCAGAAACGACAATAATAATAACGACGTCCCATGTTCGATACTTATGCACTGCGCATAGAAAAATCTTCGTTCCACCAACAATTATCTTCTACGATGTCCTTCTCGCTTTTCTGGTTACATAACTACTATAGTCTGTACATATTTGATAGTTTTTTTTTTTTTGTTGATACTGGCTTTATTGCAGTTGGTCCCTCGGGGGCCATCTCTGCTTTGCCGGGCTTCGGTGGGGCCAGAAGGGCCTCTCACCTAGCAAATAAAATATTTAGGTAGCACAGCTAACGGCGTCCCATAGTGGGACTCGAACCTAGGCTTAGGGCGCTACCGATTACTGAGCAAGTGGGGACTTGTTGCATCTGTGAGTTATTATTGTTAGGGACATTGTTTTGATTTAATGGCACTGCGCGGGCGGGCGGGTTCAATGGACGGGGGGAGTGTTTTATTACTCTATTTCGCGGAGGTACTCGCCGTCGAGTATGGGATGTCTGAGTGAAGTGTTTTTTGCGATCTAAGTTTACACTCTCGTGAAAGAGAGTGATGTCGTCGTCTTTATCTAATAGTGCATGTTTGGGGCGTCGAGTGCGCGATATGCGTGAGGGTGTGTATCTGGAGGCTGCTGCTACTGGTGGGTTAGTGAGTAGCAGAGCCGAAAAAGCGTATACTAGCTTTTTTAAGGAACTGCCTGATGGTCGGCAGGTTTAAATCGACATGAAGTTGTTCATTGCGTACGTACCAGGGGCTGCCCGTGGCTTTGCGCATAAATCGATTTTGGAGGGTTTGCATCTTATGTAAGCGTGACGGCTTGACGTGTGCGAACACTACGCCCGCATACGTCATAATAGGGCGTGATAGTTAAATATCAAATATGTACAGACTTAATGCCAAAATTATATACAGGTAGTGTCTGTGTGCAAAACTTACTTTATTAAACTAACCAATAGGAAACCAGTAATAAATATTAGTTAAAAGTTAAGGTTAGCACATCATCAATCCGTGTGGTGTCGCATGGACACAGCAGTCGCGCGGTGTGCCATTCGTATATATATCTCGCAGTGCCACGCGGAATCGTCCCATCTCGATCTTAAAATCCCCACTATCCGTCAGTTCATGAAGCGCATTTCCAAGCGCTTCTTCGACTCCGCGGCCTCACATCGCAACCCTCTGGTTGTCGAGGCTGCCAGATATGCCACCTCCCGCATTAGTCGTACCCGCCGTCCAAGGCATGCCCTGTCCGACCCCGATGACCCCATAACCCTCCTCCAGGAGAGCAGTAGGGCCACCAGTACAGTACACAAACACAGACCGCCATCGTTCCGACCTCGCCGCCGAGGTCCTACGCGACGCCCCCGACGTAATTGTCCCCCCCCCCCCCGACCCTTGCTCGACGACGCGCCAGCCCGCGCCGTAGCTGAGCCTGTAGTTTTAAATTCCCCAGTTAATAATAATATAATTTAGATCCAGCCTGTCCCATCTTGCTGCCCTCCCCTCAGTGACGCCCTAAGCCGAGGTTCGTACCCCACAAGGGGTGCCCATAGCGTGCGGTCACCTAATTTTTAAGTATTTTTCGCCCCTGGCTGGAGGCTTTAAGTTAGTAGCTTAAGGCACCCACAGGTTTGCCCGGTTAAGTAGCCAGGACCTTAGTGGTCACAACTACGAGCTGCCAAAAAAAAAAAAAAAAAACAAAAAAAATACGCGGAATCGTCAGTGAACCTTTGGCTGCGGCTGCGGATGGATGTGTTGATGATTTGCGCGTTTTTCGTATTGACTTATTATTATGCAATTTCCTAAAATTGGCCACCAGTTAGATCGCAAAAAACACTTCACACAGACATCCCGTACTCGACGGCGAGTACCTCCACGAAATGAAGTAATAAAACACTCCCCCCGTCCATTGAACACAATGTCCCTAACAATAATAACTCACAGATGCAACAAGTCCCCACTTGCTTAGTAACCGGTAGCGCCCCAAGCCTAGGTTCGAGTCTCACTATGGGACGCCCTTAGCTGTGGTACCTAATTATTTTATTCGCTAGGTGAGAGGCCCTACTGGCCCCACCGAAACCCGGTAAAGCAGAGAAGGCCCCCGAGGGACCAACTGCATTAAAGCTAGCAAAAAAAAAAAAAAAAAGTTAAATATTCCCGACCCTTGCTCGACGAAGCACCAGCCCGCGCCGCAGCTGAACTGTAGCTTTAAATTCCCCGAAGTATAATAATGTTCAAAATTTGATCCAGCCTGTCCCACCTTGCTGTCCTCCCCTTAGTGTCGCCCTAAGCCGAGGTTCGTACCCCACAGTGGGGCCCTTAGCGTGCGGTCACCTAGTATATTAAGAAATTCGCTGCTGGCTGGACGCTTTGAACTCAAAGCGTCTAGGCAGGGGCGAATTTCTTCCTAAAAAATAAAAAGGGGCGAAATTTTTCTTGCGATTTTTTTCAGGGGCCTATCTTGTGGCTGCTTTAAGTTAACTAGCTTAAGGCAGCCACAGGATAGGCCGGTTAAGTAGTCAAGACTTCTCAGGGTCACAACTACGAGATGCCATTCATAAAATGTTACAATACAACTCGTCGACATATAGACCAAGATCCTTAAAATCGGAGGTAAACGTGATGACTGCGGTGTCGAAAATTACAGATGGCACAGTTAAGCCATTTAGGTTCCTCATACTATGGGGGCTCTTTACAATGATAGCCTCATACTTGGAAGGGTTAACCACCCCAAATCGATCAGACCAGTTTTTGACCACTCCTAAATCACAGTTTAGCTCCTCAGTAGTATCGGATATGTTGTCAACACTTGCCTGGCAGTAAAGCTGCAAATCGTCAGCATAAAGATGAAACGCAGTCCCAAGCTCGGTAGTAATGAGCTTAATAAAAATGGAGAACAAAAGAGGAGATAATATACCGCCTTGAGGAACGCCAGCTGCAAGATCACACAAACTCGACGAAGAGTCTTCAGCACGAACAGACTGCTGACGCCCCTGAAGATAAGGTCAAACTAGACTTGTTCTTACTCGGTCATTCAACGGAGCGTTCCGATCTAGTATACAATCTGTGAAACGTACTAGTTCGGTCTTCTAGTACTATTAGTACACTGACTGAATGAAGAGTTTTACGAGTGCTTGGATGGTATCACTAATTCAATTGTTTCACGAGCGCTCGTGAAAATAGAACTGTAATGTTTTACGTACTATTAAGTAGGTACATGCATTCGGTTATTTAGGAATGACGTATTTATAAATCAAAATATTTACAATTTCCCACTCGATCCACTAATTGAGAATATACCTGACCGACATCTTAGTGTACAAGTACAGTCGCCAGCACATCAAGTTACCACAAACTGTCAGATTTTCTCATTCGATTTGGAACTTAACTATCAACATTTTAAGGTTTAAAATCGTTTGGAGAAATTTGACAGTTTCGTGTAGCTTGACCTGCTGGCGACTGTACAATAGTCTGTGGATCCTAATCCGAGCGACCGATCGGTCGGAACGTGATCGAAACGAAGTACTATTAAGCCAACGGAATAGATCGTTCTAGTACAGTGTCATGAATTAATTCTTAATAGTACATCGTACATGTACTACACAAGCCTAAGTTAAACCATTCCAATACCTGCCAAGAGACCATAAGATGGGAAAGGATGGACAAAAGGACTTCATGTTAACACTAAGACTGTAACTTTAGTGTCCTCCGTTCCCCATTTTATAGATCTTTCTTGAGTGGAAAACACACGGGGTGCAATACGGTCGAGCTTTGCTTAGTAAGAACGCTGACGATTGCTAGTGATAAACTGAATGGGCACTAACATGGCACTCATAAAACATTCCAATGGAGCATGGTAATAATAAATAATATTTTATTTCTGTAAATTGTTTTAAAAACACTTTAAAGGCTCGTGCACACTGGCGCGACGCGACAGCGTACACAAAAAAACCGCGTGCCGTGCGACGAGCGGCGCCTTTGTGTCGTGCTGTCGCGTCGCGCCTGTTTGTGGGAGCCTTAACACGTCAAAGAAATAATAATATTATAAAAACTAAATTAAGGTGGTGTTTCCTAACCGACTACTCTGTGACGAAACACTGAACATGGTATGAAGGTAGGTACTTAGCGGATTGCATAAAGACAATAACATTTAGTCAGCATCCAGCACACTCTTAAATTTCTGATTTCGTAGTGGATCTAGGATTCACACTCAGTGGTTACGATGCACTCGATATTCGACAAAAAGTGAACTGCGCAGAACTATTTCCAACGGTCATCTTGAGCTGCTGATGGAAAATGATTATAGTACGGCCCGGGTCTAGCAAAGTGTTAATTGGATCATTAAACATCATCCTATTGGATGTTCCATTAAGATGTTTTCAATAGCAGCCTGGTTTTGTGCCCAGTTTAAGGTTACCTGGCTGGCTCACTCCCTATTAGGTACTTGGGATTTGAACATAACTAGCCAAAAGTAGGTGTAAGCATTTATATTATATAAGTATACCGTACCTTAACTTCTGCTTACGGTGGTAGATATAAGTATGACCATGTTATGATATTAATTAGATTTCTGTACTGTGTAGGTATCTATTTCTTCACCGTATATCCGATTAGTGGTATCTAAGATAGGTGAATTAGGTACTAGTAGGCAGTAATCGAATTAGTTACATAAACAAGGGTGTTTGCCGTTTTTTTTTAAAGTCACTTCTCATGGTTTGAAAAGCGAACACAGTACTTCTCTCTATGACGAAGACCGGGCTGTAATTGACCATGCTGGCCCAGTGCTGGTTCATGGGGGTCATAGAAATTTTCGTTCTACATTTCAGAGGATCGCAAGGGACGCTGAAATAAAATAAACAGAGTAAAGTGCCTACCTGGATGCAAAGTATGCGAATCCACGACCTACAACTCGTAAGTCGCGGCCGTTACCACTGAGTCACCTCCAACACTGCTTTCTCAGCATCAGAGCATGCTTGACCGAAATTAGGGCCATATAATCGCTACTCAGCCTCCTGAAATGCACTTGCGCACAGTGACGATCTGCATTGATCGGGAAATCGCAGGCCGTGTCACAGGTCGCAATACCACGCCCCGACACTGGCATTCGGACGGGAGGCTTCTTAGAGGAGAGACGCGACACTTCCGAGCAAAGGGCACACCAAGGGAGCTAAGATGGATGACGAAAATGGAGAAGAAGGTGAGTACCACACTATCTAATGAAGTCAGTTTCTTTACAGTCGAATTTTGAGTTGTTTTTTACATTATAATATTAGTTGGAACCATGCTGTTTTAAAAGTTTTCATTTAAGACCCATATTGTAGAAATGCATTAAAAATAACTATTCAACCATCTTGGATGTTCCGCTATATTGGATTTAGAATGACGTCACACAGCTTATCGTGTATTGTCATCCAAACTAAACGTGTACCTATACAAAATCTCAGCTCAATCGGTTGAAGATATCTGCTTCAAAATTGAGTAGCAAGAATCCACCCGAACAAAAATATATACATACATTGCAAGTTAAATAAAAGCTTTTAACTAATGAAGTCAGTTTCTTTACAGTCGAATTTTGAGTTTTTTTTTTCATTATATTAGTTGGGGCCATGCTCTTTTTTGTATGACGCCACATGATATCCTTTGTTCTGTCATCATTTGATATACGACGAAAATGATCTCAAGCATCATATTGTGGTGTCGTGGTGTGCATCGTGGAACCTTTGTTACAAAGACAGAGCTTGGTCAATGCTTAAGTTATCTTTGCATTCGACACTTTTAGGAAAAGTCTTGGTGACTTCATTGTATTGACGAATACTCGTAGCATGAAGAGATCTGCAAAATTATAATTAACTGTGTTTTAAAATGGTAGGGCGCGAGAGGGGCAAGGGGAGTTTGCGGCATGCGGGAGAGGAATACGGCGCGCGGGGGGGCCGCTGCACAGCCACGCCGGGAGTATTGATTGATTGCGCCGTACTGAATCTGCATAGGTTTTAAATGCCAGAGTACCTAGCTCCTATAAATAGGTATCTACCTACTGCAGGCTTAGCACAAGCACCGTCTTGTCGACGGAAGAATAGACAAAAATGACGTTTCGTGAATACAGTACGACGGCAGCATAGTAGAAAGAGTCAACAGCACTTTTTACGAAATTCAGTAATTTATTCACGTTTATCTTTTATTTTGCTTATATCTCGAAAATGGTGTGTCCTGTCGCAAAAATAATGAAAATTTCGACCCCCTTTATAAAGCCCTTAAACCCCTAAAACTCAACATGTTGGTAATTATTTTTCACATTTTCTATAAGTACTAAAAGTGAAAAATTCCTTTTTTCCTTTCCATTTTTATACTTTGTGGCTGTCGAGTAAAAAGTTTGCTACTGTCTTAGCATGGCGATTAAAAAATCAAATTGTCTTCACTACACTAAGACTTCACTAAGTCTTCTGAAATAGTCTACATTACAAAGGACCTAGACAACGATCGGCAGAAACGAAAGACAAAATGACAGATTTTAGAAGGATTTTTACGGTGCGATGTCAAATATAGAGAAACGAAATGTCACTTTGTATGGGAATAGCCGTCTCTATTCTTCGCAGAGATAGACAGCGTCATGCTAAGCCCGCTGGTAAACATTTCATTTAAACGTATGCGGTTTCATTCCTCTTTAGATAATTCTGAAATAGCCATGTGTACTTCGTGCAGCCCGCTCGATTTTATCACTCACACCATCACCCTAATAACGTAACACACTATCTATCACAATCTGAATCATTTTGAAGCCTATTGCTAATCCACTGTTTCATGTGTTCGAAAAATTTGTCTGCTCAACAACCTAAATAACGCAATGAATGTCGTTGAACTGTCAAAACGAAACCCATTTCCTGATGTTAGTGTGTTACGTAATTACCCCGCTGGACTACTTTACAGATTGCTGTTATAATAGGCTGCAATATTTTACGATTGCAAAAATATTACCCCATAAAGATCTCGTCTAACAAGTACCCACAAAATAATATTGAATAGTTCCAAATATTATCATGTACCCCTTTTAAATTTTCAGATGTGGAGGAACCAGATAGAATAACACCACCTGCGTTACACGGGGACAAAATGCGGATATGAACAAATTTTGTCGATAAGCTGTGCTGAATGACCCGAAAATTGCCAGCGAACAAGCCAAGAACCTTGCCGGGATCGCGTGGGACCCTTCCATGTCGCCACGCAAGCGCGTCGCGCGTCGCACGCGTCTTCAAGCTGTGCTAACAGCAATATTTTCTGTAGTTAGTTTTGATACACTATGTAAATGTGGAGATCGACACAGCGTATGTTTTTTCTGTAACTATTTTCTATTGCTTCTACAGTAAAGGGTCATCAGCAATGTGGTTATTGGTTTAATTACACCCCATACAGTAGTACTAAATACATAAACACACCATCACATAGTCACAGTCCACAGCTCAACATACCTACAGAGTAGAGAAGTTACAGAAGGATCTGTAGCCACACAGCATAGTACCACGTTTTGACATGGAAGCAAACAGCCCTGAGAAGAACCGCCACCACGTTCTGACGTGTTGACATCTCTTAAAGAAACAGGGAAGCAAACAGTCCTGAGAAGAACTGACACCACGTTTTGACTATCGTTAAAGAAACAGGAGTTTCAGGACGCAGATGCCACACGCCGTCGTGTTCTCCAGGAACACCAGGATTGTCCAGTTTCGCTTCGCGCCATCTTTTATCACCGCGCCGGACAAGTTCACTCCACAGATCTTCGTACAACGGTGGCCGCCTCGAAATGGAAGCGCGGATTGCTAGGCACTCATATTTATGCCTTCGGCGCGCACGCCACGCCGCGCTCACGAGAACACAGGCGACACCGTGCGAAATCCTTTAGACAACAGCGCGCTGCGCTGTGATTGGTAAAAAATGCGCTATTTTCATTCGTTATATTTTTTGTAAGTGTTAGATTTAATTAATGTACATGTTTTTATTGGCTACTAGGACAAATATTGTAAATGTTGCAGGCAAAACTCATAACCAGTCAAAAGTACTTTTAACTAACAAAATCAGTTAAAAGTATAGTCAGATAATAATAGTACTTTTGACTGAAATTATAGTCAAAACTAGTTTTGCCCAATGGACCTGGTTAAAAGTAGTTTAGATTAACTAATTTCGTTAAAAGTAGTTTTGATTGGTTCTATCAGATAATTAAAAATTTTATAAACAACATAATTAAAATACCTACAAAAATAATGGTTTGCACTATAACTGTGACGAATAATAATAAGGCGTAGTCGAGGGAGCCCCACCAGGCGGGGCTCCTACTTCCGGGTGGTTTTAAAAAAATAACCACGAAGGGGATGGCGGGGTCATCCAGACCCCGCCATCCCCTTCTAACCTAACCAGTCCGAGACGGGGTTTTCCAAGTCCGAGCTCGCTTCGCTCTCTCTTATACTGGAAACCATTATTTTTAGTTCATTCAATTAATTTTAAAGCTAAACATTTTAAAGTGTGAAACATTATTTTTAAACCTTTTTATTAAACGAATTTACAACATATAAAATCTTTTATACATACTAACAGCTGGATAAAAGTGATTTTGACTGATGCTCTTAGTCAAAACTACTTTTAACCACATTTTGTCTGTTAAAATCACTAATAACTACAGATTTTCAGACAAAACTACTTTTGAGCAACGTGTCCAGTTAAAATTAATTTTGCCTGATTTTTTCAGTTAAAAGTACTTTTGACCGATTAAGGTTCTTGAGTGCGACATAAATACTATTTAAGACGCGGGATTTTTACAAAATATACGAATTAATATTCATCCATCATCAAGTATTTTCTTCAGCCTTCTGATATCTCAGCAAGTACCTGTAGGTACGGGGTCACCAGTATAGAGACTGTAGTCTCAATACTGGTGACCCCGAACATGAACGTCAGCGCAGCTTTCGTGCAAGTACATTAGCGTGACGTCATCATCACTTTCCTGACTTTTATTTATTGTTCACTACTTATACTCTGGGAATTAACCAGTTATTAAGTTGCACAAAAAACAACATTATTTTTGTGAAAAATATGAATACTCGTAGTTTCCCTGAATGGTAATTCCCATGCAGGTAATTTTTTATTTTTTGCAAATGTTTTTTGTATTCATTAAACAATCTTCATTGCAATCTTCTAATAGCAGGATTCGTGACTGTTTCGATGTTATTTCGAAGATGTTTTCTGTGGCGTTTTGACGACTTGACAGCATGCTGTAAGCCACGATTTCGAATATGGTTGTCGGCATTTGGGAAGGAGTCGTAAGCACGAATAGCTGCATTGCATTCTTCTTAGTCAACAGTGCGCGTACATCGGCTGGCAGTATCCAGCGATGGTCGTCCATTGATGGTTACTTCCGTGAACTTTTGTTCACTGCCGTTTGTACGTGACTGGTGAGTAAGTCGATCGCGCCTAGTGCGTCAGTGACTGACTCTAATTGGTCGGGTAATTTGTCAAGGTGGGCTGACGTAGTGGATTTAAGGCGTTGTTCAACCTTTTTCCAGTCTGTTACCAGTTTAGTTGTAGGGGGCAGACCAGGATCCTGGGGGCCTGAGCGAGATGTTAATATTAAGATCACTGGTCGATGATCGGAGTCTAGTTCTTGTAGCGTTTCTATTGAACACAAACGTAAGTCAATGTTCTTTAGCAGCGCTATGTCGAGAATATCGGGATTTTAATCTACATTACCGGGAGAGTGTGTGAACGTCATCGGTGCTATGACGTCGAAGTTGTATTTGGAAGATAAGCGTGAAAGCTCGTTACCTCTCGGGTTGGTTAACCGAGAGTTCCTAATAGGGCTTTCAGCGTTTAAGTCGCCTGCCAAAATGACAGAGTTATCTAAATTCATAAGTATACTAATATCCGATTCAATCGGATTAAGAGTTGGTGTTGACGGGGGATTGTATGCCGATACTATTGTGATGGTCGGATGGCCGGTCATAACTAGTCGACAGATTGATGCGTCAATATGCGAAAGTGGAGGAGTATCAAAGGGCGTGCAATGGAGGGAGTTTTTGAAGTATATGAGGGTGCCACCCCCTTTTCTTCTGGGCCTATCGTAGCGAATTAGGCGGTAATTAGCAACTTTAGGTGCTCGGTGAGACGGTTTGAGGAAAGTTTCTTGTATTAGGAATAGGTCAAATTGATGGTCGCGAAGGAGGGTCGCAATCTCATCTCGTTGGCCTGCGATGCTATTAGCATTGAAATAACCTACTTTTAGGGAACGGGGCTTGACTCTGCTACTCGTGTTTCGTGTATCCATTACGGAGTGAAATTGATGTAGAACGCGGACAAGTCAGCGTATTCCGACATAAGGCCCATATTGGCCTGTAGGCTGTAGTTTTCAGAGGTACCTACATAAAACGTTAAGTCACAAGCCATTGCTGTACGAACAATCTACGTTCGGAACATATACGGTCACCAAAAGTGATAACTAACCAGGGGGTCTACTCCCTAATCACGAAATCCGTAGTTACGGCCGAAGTTATGGGCGTTTCCTACTCCGTATCACCTACGGACACAAGAATACTCTGGAGCCCGAACTAAAAATGAACGACAACACGATTTGACAGTTGTCCCACCAAGCGCTGTGCTTTTGCCCGTTCGAAAAATTGAAGTTGTCACTTGTTTTGACGGATCAACTACTTTCGGACGGGCGCGTAATTTCGTTGACGGACTTAGAGAGTAGACCCCCAGGATCGTTAAATATAGTTGAAGTTTAGTAAGAAACCGATGGATGTTTTCGAATAAATTTAATTTAATTTATAGAGAAACAAACAGTAAATTTACCAAATTAAATTTCATTCAAAACCATCCATTGGTTTCATAATAAAATTCAACTGTACCCGACAACCCTGAATACTTATATCTTTTGGTGACTGTACAATTGAGTTCTAAACGTTTTTAGACAAATCCATCAAGAAATTGATAATTGGTGGCCCTGAAAAGGGCCTTTTTAAAACAAATGTACAGTTGCCAGCAGGTGAAGCTACACGAAACTGTCAAATGTGGCATGAGAAAATCTGACAGTGTCTGGTAACGATGTGCTGGCGAATAAAACCTAAAAAATCAAGCGCCAAATCCCTATAGCGTTCTTCCTTGTCTCTTCAAAGCATAGATAACGTCCATAGCTGTCGTAGTTTTTCTATGTGCGTGTTGAGTATACGTCACAGCATCGCGGATCACATTTTTTAGAAACCCCATCAGCAACTCCAGAGTTAAATCGTAAACCAATCCTGATATTCTGTAGACACCTCCTCTTCTTGCTAATCTTCTAATTTCATGATTCGAGATTGCTTGGATGTTATCCCGAAGTAGTTTTCTGTGACGTTTGGCACGTCCATTCCTGCCTTTGCCGCGGTCTTTCATTTTGACGTTGACTTATAACTTTCTTTTCTAAGCGCTAATGTGACGATGGTAAGATTTGGAATGTGGTCTTGTGCGTGCGCGACAAGTATTTATAAGCTAGGCGCGCGGATATTGTTACTATTGAGGGTAACTTTGTCAAAAAAATTATAGGAATTTATAGAACAACACTGTTAAAAAAAAATTGTTTGCCATAATGCGCTGTATTAATTGATTGAATTATTAGATTTCTGATTGCAATTGTTGACTTTTAATCAAAATAGGTACGAAGATGTCATTGAATTAGCAGCAACGTTTTGTGTTTATTTCATATTTCTTAGTTAGGTATAGGTACCTATCTATTGTTTGTTACAGGGGTAATTACAATACCTACTTAAAGATATTAGTCCCTCGAAACAAACGAGATGAAATTTAAATCTTGTATTAAACGCACACTACCGATAAAGGCAAGCATTATTATACACTAGCTTTTGCCCGCGGCTTCGCCCGCGTGGATGTCGGAAATTATCCCACGAGAACGTATCGAGGTTATAAACTATATGTGTTCCAAATTCCATCCAAATCCGTTCAGTAGTTTTTGCGTGAAAGAGCAACAAACATCCATCCATCCATCCTCACAAACTTTCACATTTAAAATATTAATAGGATTAGTAGGATAAGATAGGATAAGTTGGAGAATGATAAACTAAAATGCAAAAAAAAAATCTTAACACAATGCTGGTCGCTCCGCTCCACAAGGGCGCATTAAGGGGCTTACATGAGCTAAAGCGCGGTCACTGTTGGATTGCATAGAAAAGAAAGAGACGCGCGATGAAACAACGCTGGTAATTTATTGCAAAATATGAAGCAATTATGGATTTACAAAAAATCTATTCATTGGACTAAAAAATTAAAACACTATTACGTTAGTATGTTGCTTGTAGAATAATCTGACAAAAAATCTGAATGTTTGCATGTATATTAGTTTGGTTTTTAAGCGTTAAAACATTTTTTTAGAGTTATCTTCGTGATTTTATTCTATCATATCAAGTTAATTATATTATGTTTTCAATTCACTATCTAACTAGCATATATCCAGCAGAATATCATATATTTTTCTGATTTTGGTTACTGCAGTGGATCATATATTTTTAGGCATTATAAATTTGCGTTTAGTTCATGTAGTCCCCTTAAACTAATTAATTAGAAATACCGATGGAGCTACTGAAGATTGTATAGATTCAATCTCTAAGTATTACATAATATAATTGCATAGCACATGTGTGAGTACTCATAGAGTTTAATTTGCCCTACACTGGCAGGAGGTTATTCTTGTGGTTGAGAGTATGTCATGCTCACTTCGGTATGTGTAGCTGATGGTGGCGCATGTATTTGTTGTTGACTTTTGTAAATAATTTTCAGGCAGTTAAACTTTTACTACTGGGCACAGGGGAGAGCGGGAAAACAACCATCATAAAACAAATGATGATTTTACACGTTCAAGGATTTTCAGCAAGGTAGATATGCCTACCTACTGTATTAGTAACTAACGTTTGTTTGTTTTTTTACCCGACTGGCGCGAAGCCCAAAAGGGAGGCTGTTTTAGGGCCCTGTCATAAGTAATTTTTGACATCCAAAAAATACTGATTCTCAGCCTAATTTGAATACTTAAATGACTTTTGATTTTCATACTTCTAAAATCAATAAAATTGTATGTACTTTTCAGTGAACGTTCTGAGAAAGCGAACCATATTCGTCACAATATTCATGACTCTATCGACGATATTGTAGACAGCATGGCAACGTTGAATATACCACTACAGAAACCAAAGAATAATCGTTCAAGGGAATGTGTTTTGAATGTGGCTATAACGGACCTAAGGAATATACAGAAGTGAGTGGTAGTTATTCTCTCCCTACTTCATTTTTAACTACATTTTCATGTTTTTTTTTTTTTTGTATTTTTGACAGTAAAAATTAAGCTTTTCGCATTAAAATGTACCTACTTATAGTAAGAATTGGTAAAAAAAAAACTTGTTTTCAGGAATATTTTGACCACGTAAGAGCATTATGGAGAGATGGTGGAGTCAGAGAATGTTTTAAAAGAAGTAATGAATATCAACTAATTGATAGTGGTGAGGAGTATGTAATAAAATTGTATATTTTAAGACAATGACAGCTGTCCTCCGGTCGGGGCCCAGATGGACATCCGTCAGCAGGTTGGGTAAGCCCCTGCTGAGGCAAAGTGGCACTTTGGGTCTGTAACGGCTCCACGGTGCCTCGTCCCCGTTCCTCTAGTTCACATGTATGAGCTAGGGGTTTCAGCATAAGCCTGACGAGGGTGGACCCCTACCCAAACTACATGTGAACCTTCATCGAAAAAAAACTAATAAACGATTAAAAAAACCAACAAACGACTTCCGATTCAGATTTACAAAAACAGTCACCACCTACTTTTTTAAGTATGCCCTAGAGGTATATATTTATGGGAAATAATCTATGTATAATATATATTTTATGTGTAAATAATATACAGTTTTGTAATTAAGAAAAAAAAATTGTTTTAGTCTGACTAAAATGAAAAGTCAAATTGACTGACAACCCTAACACTATATTTTGAAATTCGATAACTCGTAAAAGCCGCAATAGTGCAACGTATTTTTTTTTTATCAGTGATAGACCTAATTAAGAGCAATCTTTCAGTGCTGGTCACAAGTCGCACTTTTGAGACGTTTTTTGGGAGAAAAAAAATAAATCTTTAATTGAATTAAAATTAATAACACGGTAACCAGAGGTGATACCCGAATGAACGGGTCTATGAAGCACGTAATCTAGATCTTATCATGGACACGAAACTTCGTTTTCACAAACACGTGTCTGGTCTATCCGTAACTGCTATTATAGACTTAAGATTTTATACAAAACCCGTCCCTATCTTAAGTGAAGAATTACGAGTCTTGCTTGTGGAGTCTTTGGTTTTATCTAAGTTAAATTATGCGGACACGATAAAAAGCCAACAACTACTGTCAAAAACTGAAAGAATGATCCAAACACTCAAAACGCGTGTGCACGGTTCTGTTTTAAAGTTCCCTATATAGGACATGTTACACCTTTCTTCAATGAGCACAACATTTAAAAAACAAAAAAAAACACTACAAAGTGTAAAATAACTTTAATTTCGGAAGTCGGTGTCTTTGTATCTGTATTTTGTTTTTTGCCACCGACTTCCGAAATTAAAGTTATTTTACAGTTTGTAGTGTTTTTTTGAAGTCGGTTGTTTTTTTTTGTAAAAAAGTTTTTATTTTTCACATTTTAGTGAGTCAGTTATTAATAAATCTAAGTTACAATCAACTGCACATCATGTCTTACAAAATATTCCTTTTCCCGACGAAGGGACGTTAACTGTTGAGGAGTTCTCCTGTTAAGAACCAAAACCACTGGATGGTGAAGCCACCATCAGCTCCATTTCACCATATGCATTGTGACGAGCATAAATTGCTTAGCAACCATATTAAAATCGAATCGCAACCCGTGAAATACTTATTATTGAGAAGTTCCGGTTGCCACCTCTGGTCTTCATCATCAGTTCCATTTCACCAAATAGTGCTTTCCAAGAGAAAATGCACGAGTTACTATAAAAAATACCCAAATCGCTATACGTGTGCCTATAAAATTTGAGGATTTCCCTGGATTTCCATGGGATCCCCTCATCAGATTATGACTTGGTGACAATGGGACCACCTCGAGAGTATACCCTTTCAAACAAAAAAATAAAATTTCAAAATCGGTCCACAATTGACGGAGAAACCGGTGAATATACAAAAAAAAAAAAACGTACTTACAGTCCAACATATAACCTCCTCCTTTTTGGAAGTCGGTTAATGAAAGCAAGATGTAAACTCCACTTGGCGAGCCTTCTCTTTGGTGTTATTAAGTCTCACTCCCCTTCTTACTTATATGACAGACTATCGTGGACAAGAAGACATAGAATCGGTGTGGGAAGAAAATGTTCTCAACAGCTTTCCACACCACAGCACAAGTCGGCGGCTTTTAGAGGCAGTTTTCGCTACGCAGCTACTAAATACTGGAACAATATCCCTCCTGCCATAAATTATAGTAAAAGTAGGTCGACTTTCAAATTAAAATTAAAACATTTTTTATTTGACCATCAAAAATATTTTGAAAATGTTCGAGCCGACATAATCTGCCATATGAAACAATTTATTTAATGTTATTTTTTTATCAATTTTCCAATTTTATCGATATCCTTTTTTTCGATTTTAATTTCAATCTGTTTTAATTTTTTATTAGTCAATTATTTTTTATGTACCATAAATGGAAATGAAAACAGCATGTAAATCCGTTTCGTATTTAAGAAGAACAACGCAGTCACACGATTTTGCTTTTTAGGTCTAAGGACTTTCTATTTATAGATTTATTAGTTTAATGTACGCAGGCATTGGGTTATTATTTATTATTTTAGTTTTTCATTAATCACAAGACAACAGACACACCCATGTCACAACACTTTTAATTTATTTGAACAGACACACACTTCCCTATTTTTTTTTAAATTATTCTAGCGTATGACACTCGTAGGTTGCAGCTGAAAATCAGCGTCAGGTGGTGGTAAACCTTGTATTATCATCTGACATTAAGCTAAGCTGAGGCCCTTTTGTCATTATAATCTTTGTTTTCCGTTTTTTTTTTCAGTTTTAAGGTGTATTTTTGTTGCTGCAATGCCAATAAACGCATTTTTCTTTCTTTCTTTCTTTCTTACTGTCACATAAGAATCCACAATCATTTCCAAACTCTAAAACATCAATGTGGCAAACATGTCTGAACCTGTATTGTATTCTCTAGGTTATCTTGCATGCACGTTTTTTTTTTCTTGTATTCGTACACAAATGTTTATATCTTTTCTTATCCACAAAACTCGTAATGTGCTTTGTACATGAAAACTAATTTTATTCCACACCTTTTTAATCGCGATTAAAAATAGTCTGATATACTCTGACAGTTAAAATTTTATGTGAAAAACGTCAAGTAATCATAATAAATAAATTCTATGTATTCTATTCTAAATACCATAACATAACAATAACAAGCTTAAAATATATATTGATAAACATAATAATAGCAACCAACTAAGTACTTTAAACGCAGTGAAATAATCACTGTGTTATGGGCCTTAGTAAACATGTATTGTATTGTATCCCTCAAATCATAGACATCTACCCGCAGTAGCGATACGCATACGACGTCGTGCATTATAGTTTCGTGTGAACATTTTTTCTAAACTACCCTTTTACTAAAACTGATAAGAAATCCTAATGTAATCTTGTCATAATACTAACCCGCTACGCCAATCGGGTATAAGTATTGTTAAGTAAATATTGTATTTTCTCTATAAGTGATTGTGTAAATCGTTTCAGAAAATAAATGTCTAAAACCGTAATTTCAGTAGCAAATTTGCCATTTTCACTAAATTGAATAACTACAATGATATTAGTGCTGGCAAACTATAATATAGTAGGTAGTAGTATATTACACTGAATCGCAAAAATTCTGGGTCGCTAATAAAAAACATGATACTCGTATCTCCATAAATTATATACCTAGATCGCTAGAATAAATAATATGTAGTAAGCAGGTTACTAATGCTTGTTCTAAATCTCTAAAGAGGTTCCATTTGTACAAGTCAAAGATTAAAAAAAAAACTGCTCTTTGATAAATTCAAAATTTAAAATTAGGAGTAGAATATTTTTTCTGCTTTTGTTTCAAACCGAGCTGTCATTATAAATGGTTCCTTGGATTGATCAGAGTATTCAGTGCAATATCATGCCATTAACACCTGAAGAATGTACACGGATTATTACCAAAATATTACTATTTATTACTAAAAATATTTATCTGTTTAAAAAATACAGTGATATCCACAGTATAAATACTAGAAACAAACACAAATTTATTGTTCCTACAACCAGGCTCAAGAAAATAGGTGGCTCGTTTAGATGCCAATGTATACGTTTTTATAATAAACTTCCTAGCCACATTCAAGATCTAAGCTTTAATAAATTCAAATCTTTTATAAAACGGAAACTATGCCAGAAAGCCTATTATACTGTGAAAAACTATATTGAGGACAAAAAGGCTTGGGATTGAGCTGCTCCAATAAATTTACACGGTGAATGTTGATTTTAATTTGCTAGCTATTTTAGACATGAATATTTACTGTAAAAAGTATTATATTATTTTCATTATTGAGAATATGAGGACTATGTGGGTCATTGTTTCAGTTATATTCTTGATCTGGCAGTTTAAGTAGTTTATGCGGCCTACCCAAATGTCCTTTCTTTGGTATTGTTCGTCGGATCGTTGAGCTCCTTAAGTTCTGAGTTGAGCTGCACGGTTACTGACAAATGCGTGCACTGACTGGACAGGTCCACTTAATCTGTGTGGTTCTTTCCTCAAAAGACCATTTCAGACACCAATCTACATGGTTCTCAAACATTATGTCCGATTTTTTTATATACACATTGACATTGTTGAAGTTTATATACACAATGACATGAATATTTACTTGTAAAGTAGTATGTTATTTTAATTATTGTGAATGTGAGGATTATGTGGGTCATTGCTTTTTTTTTCGCAGTTAATTATGATCATGATCTGGCAGATTGAGTAATTTATGTGGCCTACCCAAATGTCTTTTCTTTGGTATTGTTCGTCGAATCGTTGAGCTCCTTAAGTTCTGACTTCCTGAGTTGAGCTGCACGATTACTGACAAATGCGTGCACTGACTGGACAGGTCCACTCAATCTGTGTGGTTCTTTCCTCAAAAGACCATTTCAGATACCAATCTACATGGTCTTCACATGATCTGACCAAGATTATGTCTGGACTTTAAAAGAGACTGTGACCTCTGAGTTTGTTTCGGCCTTTCTTCTCAGAGTAGTCAGATAGGAAACGCCGACCTCATCTAGTTTAAAAATATGATTGACGTGTAAAAGTGTTTGTACAAACCTACTTACAGAAATAAAATCATTTATCATTTATCATTTATATTTACCATGGTACAAGAAGGAAGAAGTCAGCGTAGCACTGCTAGAACAGTAGGAGTATTTTTATCAACAGTCCAAAGCGTACTCCAGCTATTTCAAGAGACCAGCATGAACATCAGGAGACCAGAAAATGGCAGGCCAAGGTGCACAACTACACGAGAAGACCGATTCATCGTGAACACTATGTTAAGAAATCGACATCTCACGGCTGTTCAGGTCCGAAACAGTCTTTAAGATATTCACCAGAACATTGTGAGCTCTGATACGATTCTGCGACGTCTTCGTGAAGCTGATATAAAGCCGTAGAGACCAGCAAACGGCCCCAAACTGCTCAGAGAACATCGATTTGCCAGGTTACGGTTTGCTCGAGAACACATCCGATGGACAGATGAAGATTGGTCCAAGGTTATGTTTTCCGATGAGTTCAGATTTTGTTTATTTACGCACGACGGGAGACGAAGAGTATTTAGACGACCAGGAGAACGGTATCATCAAGCGAGTTTTGAAGAAAAGGTGCCATTCGGTGGAGGATCAATAATGGTTTGGGCTGGGATATCTTCAGAGGATCGCACGAGGTTAGTGATCATAGAAAACGGTTCTCTGACTGCTGTCAGATACGTAGAAGACGTTTTAAATGAGCATGCTGGTCCTTAGTGAATATGATATGGGTGCATATTCCATTTTTATCCACCATAATGTACGACCACATACTGCTCGTTTGGTCAATATGTATATTCATGACGTCGGTATTACCTGCATGGAGTGGCCAGCTCGCAGCCCAGACTTAAATCCCATAGAACATACATGGGACGAGCTCGGGAGATGCGTGAGATAACGCTCTCCTGCTCCCGTTACCTTACACGAGTTAAGGAATGCGCTAGTGGAAGAATGGGCAAATTAAATTGACAAAAAATCTTTTATTTTTTAAGATTAACTACGAAGTGTATTTTTGTTGTCATAAGTTAGAAGTGAAATTTTATATTTTTTTGTATTTAATGAAAGTTATATAGTGTACAAAACGTGTTCACATGTTTTTATATATATTAATCAGTCATCTACAATATACTATAGTTTCACAAATTAGTCTTATGTATTTAAGAAACTATCACGCCATTTATTAGCGAGCCGGAATTTTTGCGATCCAGTGTATTTTTGATTTTATGTATTTTGTTTTCCCTTCTACTCTTTCTTAAATACGTTGTTAACATCTCTTTAATATACTCTCCTATCGCAGGTATGCTGGAAGAGATGCATCACCTTTGTAATTATTTTTCTCTTCCTTTCTTCTTGTCTGTTTATACATATATGTGTGTACATAAATGGTTAAATAAATAAATAGTTAAGTTGTGTCACGTTAGTCAATTTCAGAATGGGAAACGTAGTTTGACAGGAATAAACTAAATTTTGGTGATTTTTTGTCCAGTTCAGAGAATTTTGTGACAAGAGAATCGGCACCACTATCTGCACCTCCTACAACTTAAATATCATAACAATTATGTAAAAGTCAAGTTCTATTGGCTACTGCATAATTAAAGGTTTACGATGATAACCGCGAACATCTCGCTCGGGCTATACTGGATACTGGCAGTACTTCTTGAATGATTAATGACAGATAAATTATCTGTGATTTATTGTATTTACCAGGTTTAATGAATCTGTACAAGGCATTAACAATTCTAAAACAAACACTAATAAAATGCAATGTTTCTGTAAAATCATTATGTGAAAACTTCACTACTAACCTTTATTAGCAAACATAACGAATGAAGTACCATGTCATAAATTATCCATTAATCATTTAAAGATACCAAGCGATATTTGTTTAGCTGATCCTTAAACACGCCATCGGCAGAGGATCTAATAATAGGGGCAAATGTTTTCTGGGACCTACTGGGGCGGCAAAACATCAACATAAGTGAAGGCAAACCAATAAGTATTATTTGAATCTAGGCTAGGTTGGTTAGTTTCAGGTCCGTTAATTAATAGTGTCCAAGTATCACGCTCACCATTTGTTGTTAAAGTTAACATTGCTCCTTCTCACAACCCCACTTCAGGAGATGGCATTCAAAACCCTAAAGGGCAATAAATTGCGTTTCTGGGTACTGGAAGAAGTCCCCAATCAGTCATCTTCATATTCTGATGAAGAAGCTAAGTGTGAAGAACATTTTGTACAAAACACCGCTCGAATGGCAGATGATCGGCTTTGTGTTAGGATACCACTCAAACAATCACACTATAAGCTAAGTGACTCGCTGGCTAAAGCAAAACATTGTCTCTTATCGATTGAACGTAGATTTAAAAGACAGCCAGCTTTAAAAACTCTTATTGCGATTTAATGAAAGAGTACATTCACATATAGTCACATGTCTGAGTGTTCCTATGATAAAAAAAAACTGGCATTTATTATTCCACACCACGGTGTTTTACACGAGCATAGCATAGCCACAAAATTAAGATGCCAGCTGCCTTACCACTTTCATTTAACAACTTACAAATCGGAGGTCCAGTTGGTCAACACGTCTGTCTTTACTTCTATTTTCAACCAAAATAAAACTAAAACATAAATACATTATTTCTGCTGATGTAGAAAAAATGCATCGGCAAGCGATCGTACACCCTGATGACACACACTTGGAAAGAATAATGTGGCGTGAGAACCCAGTCTATTAAACCCTATAAATTAAACAATTTGACTTATGGAACAGCAAGTTTAGTGCACCTTTTTTAGCAACTCGGAGTTTAAAACTAGTTGGCTTTGATTGTAAGGATGAGAAGATTGCTGGTATTATAATACATGATTTTTATGTTGCTGACTTGCTCACAGGTGGGGATACAATATCTGACGTCATAAATTATACACCAGAAAGTCCCTGCCGAGTTGGCCGCCGCTGGTATGCCACTTAGGAAGTGGAAGTCCAACAATATCCTGGTTATATCAGATCAAATCAAAAGTTTACTTAAACATCGGTGCCAATGAGCCAAGTAAAACTTTGGGTCTTAACTAGCTAACAGACTCCGATGAGCTATGTTATTCAATTAGTAATAGATGGTAATACATATGTCAATATCGAATAATGTAACAAAGCGTAAAGTTCTGTCAGTTACATACCAAATATTCGACCTTCTAGTCTAGATCTGTTAGCTCCTTGTATCATTCCAATGAAAGTAATAATGAATGCAAAAACTTTGGTTGCACAAATTATCATGGGATGTCAGTTTACCACCAGATGTCGCTAAGTCATGGAGAGATATTGTTGATCGGTTATTTACTTAGAATAGTTTACGCATCCCACGTTTAGTTTTTTTTTGTGATTCTTGGAAGGTGATAAAATGATACATATTTTGTGATGAATCACAAACTGCTTCTGGTGCATGCAACTATGTAATGAAATTAAGTTAATTGCTTACAACAAAGAGTAGAGTGGCTCCTATCAAGCCAACTACAATTCGTCAGGTCAAGCTCTGCGCCGCCTTGCTTCGAGTGAGGCTATATGAAAAGGTGATTGAGTAACATGGCGCGCCATTTCTAAGTAGCACCCACATTTTGAGTGATGCTACAATAGTGCTGGGGCGGTTGAAAATGTTACCAAGTAAGCTGCAAATATTTTGAGTGATGCTACAATAGTGCTGGGGCGGTTGAAAATGTTACCAAGTAAGTTGCAAATATTTTGAGTGATGCTACAATAGTGCTGGGGCGATTGAAAATGTTACCAAGTAAGCTGCAAATATTTTGAGTGATGCTACAATAGTGCTGGGGCGGTTGAAAATGTTACCAAGTAAGCTGCAAATATTTTGAGTGATGCTACAATAGTGCTGGGGCGGTTGAAAATGTTACCAAGTAAGCTGCAAATATTCGTGCACAACCGTGTAGCAGAAATACCTAATTGAAAAAACGAATGGTAATAGGTAATTGCACCAAGAGACATGTTCCCATACATCTAAACCCCGGTGATCTTGTATCTCGAGGAACTGGTGTAGGTAATTCAAATTCAGAGTCATAATTTATGGTGGTCGGGACCTAATTTTTTAAATTAGGATACTAGTGGGTGGCCCTCTTTTCCAACCAATGCTGTAGAATCGGTAAGTACCTGAAACTAAAACTAAAATGTCTCTATTAACTACTTCTAAGACTCCGATATCTTCAATTAATTTCAATCGGTTTTCAAACCTTTCTCGACTTAAATGCACAGTAGCAGTAGCATATACCTATATACGTTATGATTTATTCATATTTGTAAAAAAACAACTACCGACCACTTTACATCTTAGTGAAGATGAATTACAAAATACGTTAAACTTAATTGTGAAACTCTCAAATATAATCGAAATTAAATATTTCATTTAACGTAGCGTAGCGTAGCGTAGCGTAGCGTAGCGTAGCGTAGCGTTTCGTTTTTCGTAGCGGTGTCTGTGCGCGGCGCGCCCGCCGCCCGCGGCCGCCGCGCGCCCCTTTGCTCCCCTCCGCTCCCGCGCTGGTACGAGCCGGTTCACGGCGTGTTCAAAGAGTAATGGGAAAATTTCATTTAACTTATGAGGAACAAACAATAAGGAACATACATAAAAGTGCAGCACTGGTTCAAATCGAACACGCTGTTGTCAAAAATTTGTCATTCATCAAATATTTATTTCAGTAAATAACGCCAATAATAAAAATAGCTTTCCCGCCTCAGTGAGGAAATGACTAAATGCAAAAAAAGCATTTACAATCACAAGATGCTTTTATTTCAGTTTAGGTATTAATATTTATTAGGTACCTACTACATTATGATAGGTAAGTATTACGAATAATCTTTAAATTATTTCAAATAACACTTAGGTATAATTAAGAAAAAATTAAAGTGACGTTGCTACAGTTAATTAAGTTGAGTGTAATATTTTTGTTAGGTACTGTAATGTCGGTATTAGTGAATTGTGTACTGTTTTTCGGTAAACTATCTGTCATACTTAATAGTTGTACCGATTCATCGGATTCCCTTGGCGTAAATGTTGGCGAGAGAGGGCGATGGTTAGGTGTTTCGTAACGGCTCATTTTTGATGTAGAAGGGCCAGTCCAAGGATCCGACTGAGGTTCTTTCAGTGTAATGGCTCCTGTGATGCCTTTATATATTTTAGACTTATTTTGGATGGAATCCTCTATGTATCCCTCTACAACCGCATTGGACTTCCAGCCTCCATGGCGCTTAAGAGACAGGAGATCAGCTCCTAAATCGGCCAACAGTGTGGCTGAAGTTCGTCGGAAACAATGACCCGTGTACAACAGGGGTTCTGGAAGTTCAAGAAATGTTGCTATTTCTCGTGGGTTACTGCCAATTTTATTAGCACCCATAGGCTGTCTGACACACTTTCCGTTGCGATATTGTAGAAAAAACCGACTGATTGGTGTGTTAGGCGGGCGTAAGGCTTGATATTTCTCAACAATTGTTACGTATTCCTTGCGAATGACGAAGTTGCGGTCTCTTTTTGTCTTTGTATTAGGTAGATTAATTAATAGTAAGTCATCTTAATGTTTCTCAATATTTTTGATACTAAGTTGTGTCATTAGTTCGACATGCTCCGTTTATACCAATAATAAGAACAACCTGTAACGTAAAGAGTATTTTAGTAGATAAATTAATAAAATTGATATGTATGCCTATCAACATCTACTAAGTACGTATTAGATTATGTTAAGTAGTTGATGAATATACTTATGTAGATACTGAATGTGCAACTGACTTACTTTTGCCGCCAAATATACGGAATCAGGTTATTTTTTAAGAAACTTTTCAATTTGAGATGCTGTGAAAACCTTCGATTTTTTTGGTTGATGACAAGATGAGGCTATTTTTAAAAATGTCTCTAATTTAGGATAGGTGTCGATATGTAATGTCTTTTTTCATCTTTATTGTTGCATTTGGCATTGTATACGTACTCCAAAACGCAAATCGCTTTCTGAGAAAGTTTTGGCTCCTTTAGCTGGTCACCACGTGTTAAACATATCGTACTGTTTCAAATACTTCTCGCGTGATTGTTGAGGGAGAAAGCGCATTGCGCATTATTAACAGTATTAGTCAGTTCTGTTGACGTCAAATAAACTTCCTCGTCGCTAGAATTTCTCATTTTAGGTTTTTCACTTGTTTTCAAGTTTCTTGTTTTTAACTTAAGGTTTTAACAATATGACGTGAAATTAAAAAACAAGTACACCAAGAAGGTTCCGAGTCTGAGTTTTTAACAAATTAATAAAGGTTGTAGGTATGTTAAATTCGGCACCATGGAGGTAGAAGTAAATAGGTTTAATGATGTTTTGAATTCACAAACTTAGTGCACACGATGTTCCAAATTCAATTTACTTTATCCTCTAGCGGATAAAAAAACGGCTTTTGCACTCAGATATCGAAGGGCAAAAATACTCTTTCCGAGATGGGGGGGGGGGTGAAAAAACATTTTTCCGTGTTATGTCCATTTCAATTTAAAGTTCTTTGCCTCTAAAAAAAACAATTTAAGTACAACATTCAACATAATATATGCGGGTTTTTGCTCATCAAACAAGTATTGAGCATAAACAAGGCGCAGAAAATAAATTGACAATTATTGGTATCATTGAGATCAATTGAGATGTAACATCAAATGGACACATTCTATATCTATATAGGATCGAGGATAGGATAGGAGGAGAATATTCTACTTATAGGATCCGATGCGACAGCCAAAAGGACAAAAAAATCATGAATCGATAAATAGAGGCACAAAGCTAAAATTATAAAAAAAAATAAAGAGGTTTCAAAAGTCCTATAAACCAATGAATGCGAAAAAAATCGACTCTTTGCTACAATCGAAATAAACGTTGTCGATCGTTTGTATCAAACGAATACTCCATTTGCTTCGATAAAGATAAGGATCGTCACATGTGGTGTAGTTTCTGCCTACCCCCATGGGAAGAAGCCGTGGGTTGATGTATTTAAGTATGAATTGAATTAGAAAATTCAAAATTATTTTGGGTGTAGAAAAGTCGTGTGGCAAATAGTTTGATAGTGTAAAGATCTTTCGCAAGAGGAAAACACACGGGGTGCAATCCGGCCGAGCTTTGTTTAACGAGAACACTGACGATTCCTAGTGTAAAACTGAATGGGCACTAACATGGCACTCATAAAACATTCCAATAGAGCATAGTTAATGATAAAATAATATAATGAAGACGGTGATTCCTAACTGAATACTAAGAGAAGAAACACCGAGTATGGTAACAACTTTCAAACAGCTTCCACCATTTTCTTATATTTCTGATTTAACATTATCTGATATGGAGAGCGGTAGGTAACCATGCACTCAATATTCGACATTAAGTGAACTGCGCAACTTTTTCCTACTGTCAAGTTGAGCTGCTGATGGAAAAAGAATATAGAACAGCTCAGGTCAAGCGAACTGTTACCTATTGTGTTTTCCATTAGGATTTTTTCAATAGCAGCCTGGGTTTCTAACTAGTTTAAGGTTATTTGGGTGATAGTATTTTTACCATCCACACGGATTACGCCGATGACGCCGCCGCCGACGAATTAAAACAGGCAAACAGGCGCGACGCGACAGCCCGACACAAAGGCGCCGCACGAGCCTTTAAACGTCGGACCACCCGTCGGCGCACACCTCTAGTACCTAATATGGGTTGATCGAATTACCAAATATCTGTTAAAAGAAGGCGGGGCTCCAATCCTGAGAGAGCTTGCGAGTTTCTTCAATTATTTCATCCAAGAAGGTACAGCGCTCGAGAGGTAGCACGAGGTGCGAAGGTTATGGTCTTCAAAACAGAAGATAAAATCTTGCTGAAGAACTATATAGATCCAGGTCACTTCAGAGCCACGTGTACCTGCAAGCTGTTCTCGAGAGTTGTCATAAAGCTTCTCGCCAGGACATTACTAACAGGTGACCAGAACAAGCTGGATTTCAAAAGGCTTTAAAGAAGATCAAAGAGTACAATCAGCCGCTGTGTGTGGCATTTGTAGATTACTACTATGGGTATACTATTACTACTACTGATTATACAATTCAGGCCGTCTGCAACAATGTCGAACTGACTGGCGCTATGTCGAAGTGTTGAGATATTTGTATGACGCTAACACGATGACTGTTCAGATCCAGGATCAGAAGACCAGCCCCATCCAACTGCTCAGAGTGAGATAGGGGATGCGATATCCCGGAATTTTTCAGCAATCTGTGGCCTTTAAGACACTTGACTGGACTGGACTGGACAATCAACGTGTACGGCGAGTATATCTTACATCTTCGCTTTGCCAATATATATAAGTATATATATTCTTTCATTCGGACACACAATCGCAATCCATATAGTATTAGTAACAATTACTTAAAAAACTATGTGAGTAAACTTTCACAAAACTAAAACAACTAAAAAAGACGTGGCCCAACACGCGTTGGCACGTGCCTCCGTACCCAGTACCGGACCTGATAGAAATGTCCAAACACGTAACAACACACGTCCGATAACATGCTGTGGTACATGGGAGGGATAAAGGGACTACCAAATTTGTCTATTAATGTTTTTAGGATGCTGTTGGAGCTTTCGCGCAACCTACCAATTATTGACACTGTTCTCTTCTTCATAATACCATGGAAATCGTCAACACGGGCTTCCGCGAACAGCTGTGAAGCTCTGCAAAAGCGCGGAAGCCCCATCAACATCCAAAATCCATTATTATAAATAATTTTCAGGTAAATAACACCCATTAGACCAGGGTCGATAATTTTTAAAACCAAAAAAAAATATAGTAGGATGAAACCCATTGGAAAAGGAGGGGAATATTATAAAAATGAAACAAAAATAATTTACGGGCGATCTGAGGTCGGGAAGGGGAGTGAGTTTTTAAGGGTAAAAAACAGTTTTTCTCGATTTCCGGCAAACTAAAAGTCCTATGGAAAAAAGTCAAATGGCAAAGTTGTAGGTAATAAAAAGATCTAAAACTTTTGTATTTACATTTTTTTCACATACCCTCAAAATTTATGTGAAAAATTCAAAAAACCAAGTTTTTGGTTTTTTATTTTTAACTTTTATAAAAAAAAAAAACTCGAAATTTGGTGAAAACTTACCTTTTTATATCCCAAATACGCTGTAATTTATTTGATTATAAATATTTATTTTTTCACCTTATTTTGAATTAATATCGAAAAAACACCCTAATTTTCAATCGAAAATTCACCCATCAAAATATCAGCTTTTTCAAAAAGTTGGTATGTTTTCTGTTCGTTGAAATCTCTACTTTACGATGGTGAAAAAAAAAAATATGTTACTGTAGTAAATCTTCTCAGAAAATGCAAAAAATCGAAAAAAGCTCGACTAAATCAGGCACATTTTTCAAACGAGCTGAATTTGTTTTATCGAAAATATACTGTAATATATTATCTCTTGTGTCGTTGCTTTGAACAGATGAATTTTTTTCTTTTGAAATATTACCGACAAATCCACCGCAGAGAAAGCAATGAGATTCAAAATTAAATCCAAGAGCATCTTTAATTACTTCTTTTCTTTCCTTTGCTTTTTTTTGTCTTGAACTACAAAATGTAGCTATTGCAGCCTCATCATTATATTGACTTTGACAACTTCGATGAATAAAAGCTGATGTCAAAGTCTCAATTTTTTTGTGTTTATTGTCGATTCTTTTCTTGCTGGATACCACTAAACGATTCAAAACTGCTTTTTTTATTTCATAAACTTGCTTATCATCTGCCTTATTGCAGATGATACAAACAGATTCATCCATACTGATAATCTGAAAAGACAAAATCGAATTAATAATGCCTTCACAATTTAATCGTGAGTATACCCCCATGAAAAAAAATATAACAGAAATAAATGTCAAACTGTATAAATAATATATTATAAATATATTAAAAATCTATAAAAAAAATATAAATATATAAAAAATATGTATAGTAAATATATTTTTAATAACTAACTTTTGGCCGATTTTCATGTATATTTCATATATTTTAAATATATTCTAGATACATTCAAAATATATCTTAAAAGACATAAAAAACATAGCTAAAAATATAAAAAAAATATATTTTGAATATATCTGACATATATTTGAAATGTATAAAATATATATGAAAATCGGCCAAAAGTTAGTTATTAAAAATATATTTACGATATATATTTTATATATTTTTTATAGATTTTTAATATATTTTTTATGTATTTTGAAATTTTTTTTTTTCATGGGATTAACTAAATTTGTTTGTGCAAAATTAAGGAGATTATTATTTTTTAATCCTGTACAAAAATATCATTCAATTTTAATCTTTAGGTTATGTTACGTTAAGCATACTATGTTTTAAAGAAAATATTACTATTTTTATGTTTGAGTTGATTGATACAGATAAAAATAGAGATAGTATTTACCTTCCTATGCAGATTCGAAAAGTTTTTTTTTAACCGACTTCACAAAAAGGAGGAGGTTCTCAATTCGTCTGTAAGTTTTTTTTTTTTTTAATGTGTGTTAGCTCATAACTTTTTTCTGGGTGAACCGATTTGGATGATTCTTTTTTTATTTGATAGCTGGTGCTTCACATGTGGTCCCATTTAAATTTGATCAAGGTCTGACCAAAGACACCGACTTCCGTAATTAAAGTTATTTTTCACGTCTTTTAGTGTATTTTTTTCGAAGTCGGTTGTTTTTTTGTAAAAAAGTTTTTATTAAGTAACCTTGTCACAATTATCTTAAAGAAACTCAGCGTGCACGTGTATTTTTATAAACGATGTTGTATACTGTACTGTATTTCGAATACTGGCTAGGCTAACGGTTGTAACAGCTGCTACGAAATAGTAGGTATGTATGTAGTAAGACCCAGACCCGCCTAGCCCCTTCCCCACTTCTCTATGAAATACCTTTTGATGGGCTACAATTTTTCGTAGGTCACTCAGGTATATAAGTTATCTTAAAATAGTTATAAATGGGCATCTACGCATATAATTTAAAGAAGATTCGACAACTTTCTCCAAATATTGTAGATGTCTTATTAAATATTAATTTTATTAACTTATTTGTTTGTTAATTATAGTAGTATATTTTGATTTGCGATTTTTTTTTATCAATGTAACATGTAATCTTACGTTTTTCGAGTAATTAAAGTGTAAATTTTAATAAATACCTCAAAATTGTACATAATAATTAAAAAAAAAAAACGAATTCGAGTTTTTTTTCGATTTTTTGCATTTTCTGAGAAGATTTACTACAGTAACATATATTTTTTTTTTCACCATCGGACAGTAGAGATTTCAACGAACAGAAAACATACAAACTTTTTGAAAAAAGCTGATATTTTGACGGGTGAATTTTCGATTGAAAATTAGGGTGCTTTTTCGATATTAATTCAAAATAAGGTGAAAAAATAAATATTTTTAATCAAATAAATTACAGCGTATTTGGGACATAAAAAGGTAAGTTTTCACCAAATTTCGTCAAAAAAAAAAATGTAAAAGATAAAAATAAAAAACCAAAAAGTTGGTTTTTTGAATTTTTCACATAAATTTTGAGGTTATGTGAAAAAAGAGTAAATACAAAAGTTTTAAATCTTTTTATTACCTACAACTTTGCCATTTGACTTTTTCCATAGGACTTTTAGTTTTGCCGGAAATCGAGAAAAACCGTTTTTTACCCTTAAAAACTCACCCCCATCCCCTTCCCGACCTCAGATCGCCCGTAAATTATTTTTCCTTTCATTTTTATAATATTCCCTTCCTTTTCTAATGGGTTTGATACTACATTTTTTTTTTCACTTTTTATTATTTTTAAAGGCTTCTACCCTGGTCTACATAGCCAGACAAAAATTAACAAATTAATAGTAATAATAATAATGATAAATTAATACGATCAATTAAAATAAAATCAACAAAAAAAAAAAGAAGCAAATGAAAATAAGTTATGTAAAAATCGATAGGTAAATAAAATCAAATGAAAATAAGTTATGTAAAAATCGAAAAATAAATCAAATAAAAACAATAAAATTAATACACTCTCCCCGACACTGGTACAGCAACATGTCTGCTGGAACAATGTCGAATGAATGGGCAGTCCAGCCTTCCCGCAATCATCTCCAGTACGATGTTGGGGCTAACCCGAACCCTGTGCACCAAGGACGCGGCGCGCTTGCGCATGTTCGCGGTGCATGTAGGGTTACCATATGGAAAATTGGAAAGTCCTGACAAAAAGCCTGATTTCTATAAAAAGTGCTGAGATTTTGTCGTAAACGTAATTAACGACGACGCGAAAAAAAATGCGTTGTGTTTGATACTATCCAAAGAAGATTATATTTATGTTTATGTTGATTGTAACTTACCCAAAAAAGAACTGTAAATACACATAAAGATACTTTATTTAATAAAAAAAAACGCAAAATCCTGAGATTCCTGAGATTTCCCTCAATCCGGCCGCAATCCTGTCAGGAGCCTAAATATCCTGAGATCTCAGGACAAATCCTGAGATATGGTAACCCTAGGTGCGTGCCTCTGCGAACATACCCGAGACGCCGCGTAATTGTATTGGACGCAGATGGCGCTGTAACTTCTATTAGAGAAGTGAGCCCACAGACTGCATGAGTACAGCGACGTACAGTACGCTCTAAAGAGTGTAGCTTAACTTCATTAGAGCACCGCGCAAATCTGCGGGAGATCATGTTCGCTCTAACAGACAAAGCCTTCCGCTCCCGTTCCATGCCTGCGTGATTATTGAGGTCGACAGTCAAAACATGCTCCAAGTATGTAAACTAGTGAACCCTTTTCAAAGGAACCCCAATGAGTCTGACCGGAGGCATGCTTCGCGGACATTTCGATTTCGCACTGGATGGCGGTCTAGCAGATCATAGACTGGCTCTTCTTTATTTTATACAATAAACCGTGACCACAAGTATTTATGTCCGCGGGGGTAGGGGTACACATGTGAACCACAAGGGAGTATAAAAAGTTTGTATACTCTCTTGTGGTTCGTTTTTATTAAAAACGTATCTTAAGTCCACGTTCGCACGAACGTAAAAATATCGCGGCGGATTTTTATCGTGCACTGGATTTGCAGCTGTCGGTATTGTGCCGAGCGTTGGGAATCTAACAGAGTGCATTCCGGCGCGTCGAAAAAACACACTGTTGGATTTTCAACTCTCGGCGCTAAGCAGAGCTGGCCAAAATTTCCGGTGGCGGCAGTAGCGCGGTGTGCGCGGTACATTTAGTTGAACATAACTGACCAAAGGTGGGTGTATTTATATTATGTAAGTATACTGTACCTAAACTTCTGTTTTCGGTAGTACAGGCACATGAATGAAAAACCGAGGTACAGGTGAGCTTGTTATGATATTTTCTATTCTCGTACTTTGCAAAGCCCGCCTCTGGGCCATCACAACATATGAGCATGGGAGCATAATCAGCCTATAAACATTCACACTGCTGGGACACAAGACTTCTCTCTGTGAGAAGGACCAGGCCACGCGGGCCCAGTGCCGGTTGGTAGATTTCACGTCACCGAATTATTCGTTCTCAATTTCAAAGCACTGTTTAAGAGCAGGGGTGATGAAATAAATAAAGCAGAGTAAAGTGCCTACCTGGATGCAAAGTATGCGAACTCACGATCTACAACTCGTAATTTACCACTGAGCCACCATCAACACTGCTTTTTGAGCATCAGAATATGCTTGACCGAAATTAGGGCCGTATAATCGCTACTCAGCCTCCTGAAATGCACTTGCGCACAGTGACGACCTGCATTGATTGGGAAACCGCAGGCGGTGTCGCAGTACCGCGCCCTAGCACCGTGGCATTCGGACGGGAGGCTTCTCAGAGTAGAGACGCGACTCATCCGAGCAGAGGGCACACCAAGGGAGCTAAGATGGACGACGAAGCTGAAGAAGGTTAGTACCAAACTATCTAATGACGTTAGTTTCTTTTCAGTTGAATTTCTATATTTTTTTATATCATAAGAGCTTGCGCCCGCGACGTTGAGCCCGCCCGTGAAATTTCTTGTTCCCCGGATCCACCCCGACACATCGCATCCCCCCCCCCCCCCTCTATTACTTCGTTTTCGCTTAGCGTACTTTCTGCCTATTTCCCTTTGCTCGGCTCCTAAGGGTCGTAGCGTGACGTTAAAAAGCCTTTATAACCTTCCTCAAGAATTGAGTGAAAACAATAAAAAAGCTTCGGCTTTAGTCTTATTTTCGGCCGAAAGTGAAGCCGAAAACAAAATCGATACAGACATTAAAAAAATATTAATATTTCCGTTGTACACTGAAATCTTGAAAACAGAACTTCTGATTTTCGGCTTTGCCGAAGCTTCGGCTGGCTTATGGCCGAAACGAAAATATGGATGAATCATGATTCTTCTTTGACCGAAAATAGCCGAAAACGAAAACGATGCTTTGGTCGGTCACTATGGGCTACCAAATGCATTAGTTTCAAATCCGACTGGTAGTTCCAGAGATTAGCGCATTAAACAAAAAAACAAAGAAACTTTAGCTCTATTATTAGATAAATGAGCAAAGGCGGATTCATGGGGGGGGGGGGGGGAGGGGGGCTTGGGGCACAGGGGCACGTGAAAACTAACCAAACCAATTCGAGGTGGAGTGCTAAAATTATTGAGCTTGCTTGGCTCGCTCTTGCAGCCCAGAGTCTCTTAATTCTTAAACTTTACTAGCTATGTCGACAAAGTTACTCTTATTTCTGTATCTATGGTCAAAAAAAAACAATCCTATCTGAGGTGGGGTGCAAAAATTGCATTTTTGTTTGTAGATATTCTTAAATGTTATTGAAAAATAATGAATTCCAAAAACAACATAGTGCAATACAAGATATGGGAGACACTTCTTGACTTTCTGGCCCATGTGCCCCTCCCAGAAATAAATCCTGGATCTGCCCTTGTAAATAAATATTCGGGTTAATATTAAAGTTAATAGATCAGTGGAATAAGATTTTACAAATAAACCAAGTTTACAAGTCCTCGCTTTTCACCAGAACAGCATGTTTAAATTAAGCGTTTTGTACGTTTCTGTTGTATGATTTAACATTATTTATACCCATTTTCGAGATATTGGGAGCAAGCAGTAAACCCAATTTTATTACCCTTTTCCACCTTGTTAGAAATTGATTTTTGTAAAGCCCTGAATTACATACTTTTTATTTTTTGTTTTTAATATAATTACCAAGTTTCGAGTTAATCGGACCGCGCGTTAAAGTGCTTCCATACAAACTTTAACACCCCCCAATCCACCTGTACCCCCTGGTACTTTAGACAAAAATAGTCAATCCTTATAACTTACTTAGATATGTAGGTATTCGTGCAAAGTTTCAAGATTATTAACTCCAAGAATAAGACTTTTTATATAAACAAATTTCCCCCTTTTCACCCCCTTAAAAGTCGAATTTGCAAAAACCCCTTAGCGGATAATAACGTCATAATAATTACTATCTGTGTGCCAAATTTCAGTCCAATCTGTTCAGTTGTTGAGCTATGTGTTGATAGACCAGTCAGTCAGTCAGTCACGGTTTCCTTTTATATTATATAGATACATATTAGTTCAGCCTATGTTCTTTTTTAATACTCGTATGACGCCACATGGTATCCTTCTTTATGTCATCATTTGATATAGGAGGAAAATGATCTCAAGCATCATATTGTTGTGTCGTGGTGTGCATAATCGAACTTTTGTTACAAAGACAGAGCGTGGTCCATGCTTAGGTTATTTTTGCATTCGACACTTTTAGGAAACGTTTTGGTGACCTCTCTGTGTATTGATAAATAGCATTAGGTGATCTGATGATCAATTTAATGTAAATTATATTTAATTGTGATTTAAAATTAGTGTAGCGCTTGTAGGTGTTTAAGTGAAACTTTAGATGATAGTTTACTCTATGTATATTCAATAGTCAAATATGTACAGACTTAATGCTAAAATTCTATAAAGGTAGTGTGTGTACAAAACTTACTTATTTAAACTATAATAGGAAACCAGTACTAAATATTAGATATAAGCTAAGATTAGTACATCATCAATCCGTGTGGTGTCGCATGGACACAGCGTTCGCGCGGTGTGCCATTCGTATAAATATCTCGTAGCGCCACGCGGAATCACCCCCGTCCGATCACCATGTTCGGCAAGCCTATCCCTTGGGAGAAGCGAGCCAAATACTTGGGTGTCACTCTGGACCATAGACTCTCTTTCGGTGAGCACATAAAGCAGGCGCGTTCGCGCGCCGCTTTCGCTCTCGGTAGACTCCACTCCCTATTGAATGCACGCAGCAAATTGTCACTCAAGTGCAAATTGCGCATTTACACAGCGTGCATTCGACCAATCATGACCTACGCGAGCGTGGTTTTCGCACACTCGAAACCCCACCACATCCATAGGATGCAGACCCTCCAAAACCGGTTCCTCCGTAGGGCAACCGGCTCCCCTTGGTTCGTTCGGAACGAGATCCTCCATCTCGACCTTAAAATCCCCACTATCCGTCAGTTCATGAAGCGCATTTCCAAGCGCTTCTTCGACTCCGCGGCCTCACATCGCAACCCTCTGGTTGTCGAGGCTGCCAGATATGCGCCCTCCCGCATTAGTCGTACCCGCCGTCCAAGGCATGCCCTGTCCGACCCCGATGACCCCATAACCCTCCTCCAGGAGAGCAGTAGGGCCACCAGTACAGTACACAAATACAGACCGCCATCGTTCCGACCTCGCCGCCGAGGTCCTACGCGACGCCCCCGACGTAATTGTCCCCCCCCCCCCCGACCCTTGCTCGACGACGTGCCAGCCCGCGCCGTAGCTGAGCCTGTAGTTTTAAATTCCCCAGTTAATAATAATATAATTTAGATCCAGCCTGTCCCATCTTGCTGCCCTCCCCTCAGTGACGACCTAAGCCGAGGTTCGTACCCCACAGGGGTGCCCTTAGCGTGCGGTCACCTAATTTTTAAGTATTTTTCGCCCCTGGCTGGAGGCTTTAAGTTAGTATCTTAAGGCACCCACAGGTTTGCCCGGTTAAGTAGCCAGGACCTTAGTGGTCACAACTACGAGCTGCCAATTAGTAAAAAAAAACAAAAAAAAAAAAACGCGGAATCATCAGTGAACCTTTGGCTGCGGCGGCGGACGAATGTGTTGATGGTTGGTGGTTGATGATTTGCAGCTAGCAGCTACAGTACTCCCCCTCAAGCGAAGCGTAATGGCATTTTGACGACCCTGCCTGATCTGGTGCGGTGTGCAGCGTCGCTTTTGCTCGTTGGAAGTTGTCTGGAGTGATCTTCTGTGGTAGCTGGTGCTGATAGTGTCTCGTCTCGATGTCCGGTTCCTAAACTAGTAGTTGTTGATATGCACGATTTAGGTCAAGGACAGTGAAGATTTTCTTGCCGTATAGGAGGTAAGTCAAGTCTTTCAGTCGTGGTAGGCTAATAGGTAGGTAAATAGGAATCTAGTAGATACAACGTAGATCTCCTCTAACAAGTACCAACCTACAAAATATTATTGAATAGTTCCAAATATTAACATGTACCCCTTTTAAATTTTCAGATGTGGAGGAACCAGATATAATGACACCACCTGCGTTACAAGGGGTCAAAATGCTGTTATGAACAAATTTAGTCTATAAGCTGTGCTGATGGACCCGGAAGTTCTTCCAGCAAGCCAAGAAGCTTGCCGGGATCGCGTGGCACCCTTCAATGTCGTCACGCAATGGTCTTCAAGCTGTGCTAACAGCAATATTTTCTGTAGTTTGTTTCGATACGCAATGTATAATGCGGAGATCGACATAGCGTTTGTTTTTTTCTATAACTATTTTCTATTGCTTCTACAATAAAGGGTCATCAGCAATGTGGTTATTGGTTTAATTTCACCCCATTCCTTACATATTGTCAGCACTATATACCTACATAAACACACCATCACACAGCTGATATACAGAGGTTTCAGAAGAACCTCTGACTTATAGTTATTACACTAGTTAAATACAAATTAAGTTAAATACATTATTACAAGTAGTTAAATAAATTTTGTTGTAACCACTTTTACGATTTGTTTACCTTTATTTAACTACGTAAACCTTTCTAGTATAGTGCCCCTTTTACAATCCGCGACCCCGGCAGGCATCGGCCCTATCGGACCCCGTCAATGATGCTGACATCTCTTTGAGGCGCGCGTGGAACTCGACGCGCCGTCGACCCGGGCCTGGTCCTTACCGGACAGCGAGCTGCCCATTGCTCGCCGTCCGCAAGCCCGCGCCTTCGGTGGCCGGGAGTCGGCTATCGACTCTCGACGCCCAGGGTGTCTTCTCCTGCGGCGACTAGGGGCGTGAGGGCGCAACGATTGCCCCACCCTCACGCGCTCCGCCTCCTCCTTCGCGAGCATTACTGCTTCGCAGAAGGAGGTGACGGCCACCCATTCCCTCTCGCTCCGTACCAAGGCATGGTGGATCAGGGCCGGACGCGAGAAATCGCTGCCGCCGATCGCGGCCACGAGGACATGGTGGTGCTCCACCCAAGCCGGGTAGACCTCCACCGTATGCTCCACCGTGTCCTCCGGTCGATCCACATAATGATAACACCCGGGCGTTTCCTCCCCGCCTTATCCGAAACAGAACCTCCCGAAACAGCCATGTCCGGTGAGGACCAACGTCAGGCGGAAGGTGAGGACGCCGTGGCGCCTCTCAAGCCACTCCTCAAAGCGGGAACTTACCGCCGCAATTGTGGCTTGCCCAAGTATAGTGCCCCTGCGTTTTGATTTTGACTCGTCTTGACAGCCCATGAACAGAATTGGCATTGTAGTGGAAAAACATGTTCTCCCACACATCTCAACTGCAAAAGTAAGTTTGTCGGCGCAATACTGAAGGATTTACTTACCATGTTATTTTTAGACCATAGGCCCACTTGCACGTTTAGTCGGGTTAATAGAGTTTGTAAACTCCGAGTTAAGTAATTATCATTTTAACTTTTAATACGCGTTGCGCCACTTAAAAGTAACACCGGGTTAGAAAACCTTTATATTTGTTTTTTTTTTTTTGAGTTGGGAGCATTTGGGTTAGTCACCAACTGGACACGAGAGACTGGACACACGTGTGTCCTGTTGGTGGAACTCAAAATTAGTATCACTTATTATTTCGTCATATGGACACGCCAAGATTTTTAGGCGTGTCCAGATAGTAAATTGAATGAAATCACATTAACGTTTTCGCCAACAAAATTAAAGGTTATTTTCTTATTGAAAATCGAAAAAATATCGCCGAAGTTACATTACGAATCTGTTACCGAATACAGGATAATTATTAAAATATAAACATTAATATAGTTTTACGCCGTCACTACGAATTATTTTTTAAACCCTGATTTAGCTGTTGACTCCGAGTTATGTAGGATAACTCATGAACGCGCAATTGGCCCATATAGGCTTTTGTGTAATCTTTACGTAAAGAACAAATTTCTGTCTTTGTTTTTTAGTTTTAGTAGTTTCGGTGATTTTTTTGGACAAACATACCCTACATACTAACATAATAACAATCTTGTTTGGTAACTAACTCGTTCAGAAGCCCCAGTAGACTAACATTATAAATACGTAATTAGGTGAATATTATCATCAGACTATGCTCACCATCTCGGAGTCAACTTCTCATCGAGACCAATTGAATGAGCCTAAACACGATATATCTGATGAACTTTAGATGAGAAGTTAGTTAGGCCACAGACTTTCCTGGCAGCAGCATCAGGTCAAGGATACCACATAATTGCAGTGTCAACTAGGTACACCAATCATATTTCAAATCGATCGGACGAGTGAAAATAAAATAAATTACCATCGTATGGTTTTTCTTACCTACATAAATTCGGTCGACTTCTTATGTAAGGCAGTATTTTCCTATAACTGCAGCGGCTATCTGGAATACTAGATTCTTACTTTAAAAGGGCCGTGTGCGGCTGTTGGGTTGGATCGCGGGCCGTAGTTAGTATAATAAATAATAATGCTTGCCTCTATCGGTACGTGCCTTTAATACAAGATTTAAATTTCAACTCGTTTGTTTCGAGGGGCTAATATCTTTAAGTAGGTATTGTAATTACTACTGTAACAAACAATAGATAGGTACCTAAAATCTGTGTATACCTAACTGAGAAATATGAAATAAAGACAAAACGTTGCAGCTAATTCAATAACATCTTCGTACCTATTTAGATTAAATGTTAACAATAGCAATCAGAAATCTAATAATTCAATCAACTAATACAGCGCACTATGGCAAACAATACTTTTTTTATGAGGGTTGTTCTATAAATTTCTTATTTTTTGATAAAGTTACCCGTATTAATAACAATATCCGTGCGCCTAGCTTATAAATACTTGTCGCGCACGCACAAGACCGCAGTCCACATCTTACCATCGTCACATTCGCGCTTAGAAAAAAAGTGTTATATGTCAACGTCAAAATGTCAAACCGCGGCATAGGCAGGAACGGTGCTAGACTCCGCTTAATATTTATTCGAGATGAATTTTTCACGAATCCTGCTATTAGAAGATTAGCAAGAAGAAAAGGTGTCAAGAGATTATCAAGAATGACTTACGATGAAACTCGGAACGTGCTAAAGATGTTTCTAACAAATGTGTTCCGCGATGCCAGGACGTATACTCAACAGGCAAAAAGAAATATTACGACAATTAGGGACGTTATCTATGCTTTGAAGAGACAAGGAATGAAGCTATACGGTTATAGTTTTAGCCGTACTTGGGTTTTGTGAGGATTTATTTTATGAAGAAATTACTATTTTTGATTTTTGAAGATTTATTTTATGAAGAAATTACTATTTTTGATTTTTGAAGATTTATTTTATGAAGAAATTACTATTATTCTTATTTTTTATTTGGTAAGTACCTACCTAAATTTGTTTGGAAAAAGGCCCTTTTCAGGGCCGCAGATTATCTATTTCTTGATGGATTTGTCTAAAAACGTTTAAAACTAAATTTGAGTGTTGTAAACACTCGTTGTACAGTGTTATTCATTATATAAGAACATTAAAAGAAATAAGAAAAAAAAAACAGATTGTTAAGTACCTAACATCATTATATATTTTTTGTTACAAAATTCATGCCGAACTATTTAGCCGTTACAGAGAACATTTACAATTTAGGTTGAAAAAGGACATCGTTACTACATTTTTTTTTTCAAAATTTGTGAAAGCTTAATAACATTTTTAACAATACAATCTATTTGTGATGAACTTAACTATAAAACATATATTTTTTACATGGAAAACGCTCAATAGGATTAATCAACAAACTTCCTTTAACATACGGTGTTTTTGGGATTTGAGCGATGTAGTGTAATGCTTTGATGTAGGTAGGTATGAACAATCTACGGTCCGAGCGTAGATTGTTCGTAGGTACCTACCTACATCAAAGCGTTGTGACTCTTTACGTGTGACGTTTTATGTAGGTACTTACCTCTAAAAAACATACGATATTTGAAGCTCATGATCACAAACTATCACAAATGCATCGGTATTCTGCATACCTTCGCCGAATTACTAGTCACCATGTAGATAGTATACCTATTATGTAGATATTTTAAAGTACTAAAAATCATGTTTTGAATAGGTAGGTACTTACCTATTTGTCTAGATTTTGTCATGTACAGTGGGCAATAGCTTTTACCTGAATCCAGCTTAAAAACTACATGGGACTTAAACATAACTGGCGAAATGTGGGTGTGCTATAGGTACACCTCTGCCTAACCCTTCAGGGATTACAGTCGTGATGTTATGTTATGTATGTGTAGCTTTATATAAAATATAATTAGGTACCTTAAGACAAGTAATTATTTTTGTAAGTAATTATTTTATGTTTATATTGATTAAAATCGTTAACATAAACATCATTATTTTTCATTTGTTGATAATTACATTAAATACATAATATATGTAGGTATTTTAATTATTAATATGAAATAATATTTTGCATGAATAAAACATTCGATTGTTGAGCTTTGGAAAGTTAGTATTGAACTCACAACCACGTTGACACAGGTTCACTGTTGCAACCACTAGATGAAATCAATTTTATAATTCCTGTTGAAATTAACAAGTGCATTATGTGACAAAACAGTATTCAAAGGCTTACCTACCCTAAACTTACGTGTTAAAGATCAAAAAATTTGGAAAATCCAAAAGTGCACGACTCATAATGCTCATTTAATTATGAAATATAAAAAAAAAAAAAACTTAAGTCGTTCAAAATTAATTGCCGAAAAAACAGCTGTAGTAGGAAGAAGGTACTGCACAAGCGCCCCTGGTGGAATAAATGTACATAATATCTATAGATATATCACCATCCATATGTTAATTTTCTATGGATATAAATAGATGTACAGTCTTGTAGTTTTCGTTTTTTATTAATTGTAATTAAACGACACTGAATTAATTAGCCATTTGCATTCAGTGACCTACAAATACCGATTAGAATAAAAAAAATAAAAAAATAACTCAAATAATGGATTTTTTCACAAGTTACAGTGTTTCCGGGTTTCACACATGACGGACAGGATTTTTTTTTTGACCTATTTTGTCGTGTTTTTTTCCAATTCTATTGCAGTAAATCAATTTTTTTAAAGTATGAAATTAATCTCCATTAAATTATCTCGACAATAGTATGCAAAATATCTTGATTCGTTAAGCACTCTCTGATGCTTCGCATCATGAGTCGTGCAATTGGCTGTATTCTATAATACACTCGAGAGCAATGAATCCGGGTCACTTAAAAATCTCGGAAACTAAAAATGATAGGTTAATGCAATAAATTGTATTTAATAGACAATGTAATACTCCTTAAATGAAAGTAAAAAAAATATGAGTCACCATACATTTTATTAACACAAAATTACATAAAGAAAAAAACTGCTGATCTCTCCTTAAAACAAAAATAGGAAACATGAAATTTTTGAACTTTATTACGATTTTCTTGAATTTTAATACTTCGTATTGCCTCCTCGTGCTTCCATTACTGCGTTTACGCGGTTTGGCATGCTGTACACCAAGTTCCTTATACGATTTTGGGGAATATTCTCCCATTCCTCTGTGAGAGCAATTTTGAGCTCACGAAGCGTGATTGGGGGAGGGTTTCGTTGTTTTACGCATCTGCCTAGCTCGTCCCAAGCATGCTCGATCGGGTTGATATCCGGGCTGCGCGCTGGCCACTCCATACGAGTAATGTTCATCTCTTGAAGGTAGTCATTCACAATCCTACCTGTATGAGGTCGGGCATTGTCATGCATAAATATAGCATCCTCACCTAAATTGACCATAAATGGACCAACGTGATCATTGAGGATTTCTTCCACATATCTTACGCTAGTTAAAGAGCCGTTTTCTATGATCACCAGCTCTGTGCGACTTTCAGAAGAAATTCCGGCCCACACAAGTACAGACCCACCACCGTAGGCTACTTTTTCTTCGATGCATGCTTGCTTGAATCTTTCCCCTGGTCTTCGATACACTCTGTGTCTTCCATCGTGCTTGTAGAGCATAAATTTTGATTCGTCGGAGAACATAACTTTTGACCAATCTTCAATACTCCAATTTACGTGGCTCTGGGCATATCTTAGTCTTGAAATACGATGCCCACGCTCCAGTTTAGGGCCGTTTGCAGGTCTAAGGGGTTTTAAGTTAGATTCAGCAAGCCGACGTCTTACTGTCCATGCACTTGGGTTACTTCCTCCGAGGCGTCGAAACTGATTTGTGAGTTCAGTTCCTGTGAGAAAGCGATTTCGAAGCATGGTGTTCACCAAGTATCGGTCTTCTCGTGCTGTGGTACACCTGGTTCTGCCCGTTCCTGGTCTGCGTAGGTTAGAACCAGTTTCTTCGTAACGTCGGAGAACTCTTTGTACTGTTGACAGTGACACACCGACAGTCCTGGCTGTATCGCGCTGACTCCGGCCGGTTTCCAGCATTGTAAGTATTCTGGTGCATTCTTCAGGCGTAAGCGACATAATTTCAGCTTGAATAATGAATATAGAGCACTATCAACATGGTTTATGTACCCACATAAATGACAGATTACAAACAAAACCAAAACCAAATGCTGTAATTTCGTAGTTCCATCTTCGAAAGTGGCCCTTTTTCAAATTTGATTTTTTTATGATATAACTTTACAATAACTAAGAAGTTTTAATACCTTCATTTAAGGAGTATTACATTGTCTATTAAATACAATTTATTGCATTAACCTAGCATTTTTAGTTTCCGAGATTTTTAGGATTCTTTAAGTGACCCGGATTCATTGCTCTCGAGTGTATTTGCCTACCTTGAACAAGTCGTTATATTATAGTTCGTTAAGCTCGTACGTATATAATAATAACACATATCTACTGCTAATTTCAGAAGGTTCATATTCGTCTAACTCTTAGTGCTTCAGCTAGCAGCAGGGTCGGTCAGGTAACCAGAGATGTTACGGATATGATATTTCGGATCTGGATACGGATATGGTTATAGGAATAAAATTATATCGGTTTCGGATACGGTGACGGATATGTAATTATTTCGGATTATCCGTTAGCTTCGGATAGTTTCGGTTACGGATATTAAATTGAAGTAAAATATAAACACAAATAGTATGTAATAATTTGGTTTTATTTATAGGTTTTATCTAGTCTAGGTTATCATTTGGTATTATAATCAGTCATATAGGTAAGTAATTATTTAGAGATGTTATACTAATTAGTTAAACTCCGCGCTTTTACGAAAATATCCGAAATTTGTGAAACGGATACGGTTACGGTTACGGATATATTTTTATTTCGGATATCCGATAGTTTAGGTTACGGTTACGTAGCTCCATAACATCCCTGCAGGTAACAGCTATTAGGTACCTACTGTTCGTTAGGTAGGTAGGTTAACAAAATAAAGCTGTTATTCTTGGAAACTTATATTAATGGCAAATATAAATATCTTAGTGGGTTAGTGGGTTATACATGAACTTCAGACATTGTTTCACACATTTGAACATTGTTTGATGACAACAAGACGCGATGACAAGTGTAAAATGATGTGTTAATTCTTTTACACACATAGCATAATTATAATCAGCCTATAATGTTCCCACTGCTGGGACACAGAGCACATGAATAAAAAAAAGCGGCCAAGTGCGAGTCGGACTCGCCCATGAAGGGTTCCGTAGCAGCAAAAGGTAAATTGCGGTTTACGATTTATAAAAAAAAAACTATTTACTAGATCTCGTTCAAACCAATTTTCGGTGGAAGTTTACATGGTAATGTACATAACATTTTTTTTGGGTTTAATCATTCTCTTATTTTAGAAGTTACAGGGGGGGGGACACACATTTTAGGACTTTGGAAGTGTCTCTCGCGCAAACTATTCAATTTAGAAAAAAATGATATTAAAAACCTCAATATTATCATTTTTGAAGACCTATCAATAGATACCCTCAGGTATGGGATTGATGAAAAAAATAAATTGAGTTTCAGTACATATGGGGAACCCCCAAAAAATTTTTTTTTGTTTCTTTTTTTTGTGAAAATCTTAAAGGCTCGTGCACGCTGGCGCGACGCGACAGTGTACACAAAGGCACCGCGTGCAGTGCGACGGGCGACGCCTTTGTGTCGGCCTATCGCGTGGCGCCAGTGTGCACGAGCCTTAATTGCGGTTCACAGAATACATCTACTTACCAAGTTTCAACAGTATAGTTCTTATAGTTTCGGAAAAAAGTGGCTGTGACATACGGATGGACAGACAGATAGACAGACATGACGAATCCATAAGGGTTATGTTTTTTGCTATTTGGCTACGAAACCCTAAAAACCAAGCAGAAGGAAAGCATCAAGGCTCGTGCACACTGGCGCGACGCGACAGCGTGACACAAAGGCACCGCGTGCCGCGCGACGGGCGGCGCCTTTGTGTCGGGCTGTCGCGTCGCGCCTGTTTGTAGGAGCCTTCAGCCGTGCGCGGGTATACTACTACACGCACAGCTGTGTGCGTGACCTGTCAACGACACGGCGCGCGGAGCGTGCACCAGCGGCGCCCGCGCGGGTACAAACCGGTTTGAGCCAGCTCAGTATTCAGTAAGCGGAGAAAGACCGGCAGCAATACGACGCGGACGTTTTGATCTAGTATTTTTAAATTATAGGTACAAATAATTGAACAGAATGTTGAACATTATCTTTAAACATTTTATATTAAACCCATACATGACATCTTCACAGACGACATATTCAGATGGCGGAGGCTTAGGCCGGCCCTCCGCCACTACCGGTTTACCGTGTAGCAGTGGGATAGGAAAACCAAGGAGATTTCTTTTTTTGTATATTCAAAGGATCTTGTCACGTAATTATCTATATCTACCTATACCTACATTACATACATGACATACGTTTATTGCTCAGAAGTATTTAGTTACGAGGTAGGTAATATAATATAACTAAGATGGCGATAGGTAAGGTTTTCCCTTAAAGTATCGTGCACACTGGCGCGACGCGACAGCATACACAAAGGCACCGCGTGCAGCGCGACGGGCGGCGCCTTTATGTCGGGCTGTCGCGAATTAATATTTATTATACTTAATGGTTTAAGTACCTACCTACCGCCTGTATTATTGTTCGTCTCCCTTATTTGTTTCGTACTTTTGTTTTAGTAGGTTTGTAGGTACCAAAGTGTGTTTGTAAGCCGTCTTAGCAAGATTTTGTTTGACCTTTTCTATTAGATATTTACTTAGCTTACGTTCGTCAAATAGGAAAACAAGGAAGGAAACAATAAACGTAGGTAGTTTTGTTATGTCCACCTGTCCGTCCGTCCGTAACTTATAGTACCTAATTTTATAGTTTGTGTAGTGTAATTTTCTATATCATATGAAATTGGCGTTTTGTCTAACTGGCCACTTTGATATCATATGTCTGGCGTTTGGTCAGGAATGAAATCTTACCTACATAACTTACTTTGGTTTTTTGTACCTACTTAATTTTAAACAAACTTAGATAAACCATTTAGTCTTTCAAAGCTACACTATTTTTAATGTTCCATTCCAAAATTTGAAAATGGAATACTTATGGGATCACCTCAGTCACAGTCCCTCTCCGTCCGTTCGTCAGACCAACAGACTCTGTCGGTCTGTCCATCCACCCGTCTGTCATCACAAACATACGGAGAGCGTAATTAGTTATTCTAGCTTATATTTAATGTAAATAATCATATTCTAAACCTATAAGACTGTTCAAATTAGAATCTGATAAGAATTTGTTAGTGTTTTACGCAAGGAATAATTACGTAACTCCAGAAACTCACTTTTTTTTATGGTTAGATTTTAATAATTTTTTGTTATAAAAGTAGGAGGTAGATTTAGTTATAAAACTAATTTGCTCGTTTAGTTTGTAAAAATCGGACCCGCAGTTTAAGAGTTATTAAGGATTTTCTATAATGAAAATATGTCGACCTACATTTTTACCACATATTGTTCTAGGATATTTTTATTGTTAATAGTTAGATCTGTAATTAAGGTTTAATTAGTTTAAGGGTTGTTTATTTATGGTTTTAGAATAATAATTGTAAAACATTTTATTAGAAAAATAATAAAAAAGGGGCCTGGCAGATTTCGGCTTTATGGAAAATTAGCAAGCAAAAGGGCTTAAAAATCGCGGTCCTCCTTACGGTAACTTAGGCCGGCCTCACCGGGTATAAATATGGTGCCATTTGCCGGCAAAAATCACCCCCCCGACCCTTGCTCGACGAAGCGCCAGCCCGCGCCCATTATTATTAAACAGGGAATGAAACGAATTCGATCCAGCCTGTCCCACCTTGGTGCCCTCTCCTCAGTGACGCCCTAAGCCGAGGTTCGTACCGCACAGGGGGTGCCCTTAGCGTGCGGTCACTTACCTAGTAATTAAGAAATTCGCCCCTGGCTGGAGGCTTTAAGTTTACTTGAGGCACCCTGACTGGTTAAGTAGCCACGACCTCAGAGGTCACAACTACGAGCGGCCCATTAGAAAAAAAAAAAAAAAAACTGTCGCAGCTCAGCCGTTGAAGAGGCAACAACTACAAGTAGAAGCCGAAATCAACAAGCAAGAAATAGGAAGAAATCCCGCAGTTTCATTTCGCCGCCTCCTCGCCGCCGTCTCTCCGAGGTCCCAGCGTGTTGTGCCCACCCACATACGCATTCAGGGGTGCGTGGTGACGTGTGTCGCCAGCGGAGTCACTCGCCTCAGTGTAGTAGGGAACATACGTCAAAAACATTGGGAGATTGTCCCAGGCCAACCGTTAAGTATTGGACGTACTCCGGTCAGCCGCAACAAACTTTCTTACTAATTGACTTACTCTGACAATTCTATAAATTCGCTAATAGTTGCCCATTCCAAAACGTACCAACTAGATCTCTATGGACAAGAACGGGCAAGAAACTCCAAGGATCTTTGAATCAAGATATTACAATATCATGGGTTGAGACTCAACTTGATAGGTTAAGTCTGGTTAAAACTAGAAAATATAATGTGCAAAAGAAAAACTGCCGTCTCCCTCCCGCCCAGTGTGCGCTTTGCCTAATTATCCGATCGGTTGCGCTAGCTAAAATAATAATTCACCTCGTCTGCCTCTAGCCAATATACCTAACATTGTATACGTAGGTAGTGTAGATACAGGTTTCTACTAGATACCTACATATTATATGAACTGCACTTGCGCAGACAAGGGCGGACATCAATCAATAGATAGCAATTTCAGCTCGGGAGGAAGCTGCAGCGGCCTCAGCTTGCCACTGAGTGCCGAGGAGCGGCCATCAGTGGACGGGAACCCTACTACTGACGCTGTAAGCCATCAAGTAAGTGGTGAAGTGTGACGTTAATCAATGGATTACTGGAACTGTTCGTATTAATCTTGAATCGTTTTATTGCCAAAAATCTGCAAGTTTTATTCATATAAAATTAAAATTGAAACGGGTTAGTGGTGGTCGGTGTCCTTATTTAAAGCTAGTCGAGACGAGTTTTCAACGTTTGAATATCGTGCATCAATGGCTAGGTACAAACTGGAAACTAAGTTAACATCCAGTTCAGCGCTCGTGCTCCTGCAATGCATTTTGCACACGGCGCTGCTTTTGTGACTTGATGCTTAAATTCTGCGTGTTCTGCTTACAGCCACCATGTGCATGGAGCTAGGATCACGTCGTCTCGGCGTCGGCAACACTCCTGTCAAGGAGGAGGCATCGATGCAGCAGCCAACGGACCCAGCGGTATGGTGCGTGTGTGAGGTCTGCGGCCTCCGTATCCACCCAATATTCCGCAATCGCTCCAGCGATGGGAAAAAGTCCCTTTTTTAAAATGGCGTAACACCTGAGGAATCTTCGTAACCCAAATCGTAGAATTTTATATAATTTTGTCTACATTCTTCTAAACCTTAGCTTGTCCCAAATGAATGAATTATTGTATCAACCTACCTTAGAGATCCTAACTTCGATTAAACCCTTTTAAGTTAACAACGGTGTTGTATTTCTAGCTATACCTATCCAACACTAACCTATCACACATTCACACACCTACCTAATTGGAGGGAACATTCGTTCTGCTAGGCCAATCTTTTAGTTCAGAGAGCACACACAACACATTCTTGAAAATAATAGGTACTGTTCGGTTATCCTCAAATTATTAATAATACCTATGTGATTTACCGAAAATATGATTACCTACAACACCACAAGGGCGATAAAGTTCCCTACCTATAGTAGAAAGGTTTAGATAGTTAAATTGTATATTATACGTAAGACCAGCCTGCCAGTGACAATGCTTTCCAAGGTACCTGCCTACCTACTGCTGAGAAGTCTTCGATAGGTAGGTTTTTCGATCGGCAACCTGCTTGACATCCGTCACCTACGGTTTGTTTTTCTATCTATCTAACCAAATCACTCTAAAACCCGCTTTAGCGTTCCCTACCACTTTTTCCTTTCTAACTAGGCTCGTGGCAATGAACAAGTAGGTACCCCACCTTTATGGAAAAACCACCGTCATGTTTTTCTTAGACAAACTATGCATTTCAGTAAAAACAACTTTCATAAGAATATTATTTTGCAACTATTATTAGGTATAGCTAGGTGAGTCCACATACCCAGCTGCTGAGGGAGTTTCAGAAAGGGCTTATCTTGTAATCTCTCTATACGATCAAGTCCGAAAGGAGCTCGAATCGGAGCTAAAATGTGGAATCCCTGCCAGCCTGCTCTTATCAATAACCTGGGAAATCTCCCAGACTTGAAGATTTGACTCAATAGGTTACTTCTAGGCAAAAGGCAAGCGCAAGCGAGCACCATGGTCGACAGAACAATCACTTACACCATCAGGTGAGATCCTAAGCAGGCGTCTGCCTAGAGCCTAGGAAATAAGTAATCCGACACCAAGTATTGGGACGAAGCCCGTAGCAAACAAGCTGAAGGGGAAATAGGCCGGCCAAACGGACAATCTTCAGGCAATGTGGACCGACAATCGCCGAAGGGTGGCTGTTAGCAATTTGTTAAGGTAGGCCGAGGATCGGCTTAGATGGGTGGCAGTTCGTGAGGCCGTTCATCCAAGGTCCAGCCGTGGTGGTAATGTGATATTGTTATGTATAAAGGTAATAAAGAAGACACCCATTTTGATGAGTAATACATTTATTTGATAAATATACACCATATAGTTAGTAAAATAAAATCAAAAATAGTACCTAGGTAATTTTACAATAAAAAAAATACTATAGAAAAAATACAACAGTTCTTTTAAATACACAATGTTACAAAAATATGAAAATGATAATATTAGTGATTTAAATCATCAAAATGCAGTTTCCCTTATAATTAACTATTCATTCAATTGGAATGTCGTAGTGATTATAAATTACTTTATAACAAAACCATAAGGTAACAAAATAGTTAGCTAAGATACTAGTGCGGTAAGTTAGTTTTTACAAACGAGTAGACGAATGTAAGGCCGAGACGAAGTCGAGGGCTTACCAAAGTCACGAGTTTGTAAATACCAATTTCCGCACGTGTATCATACAACGTTTTTCAACACATTTGAGAGAAAACTCGCTGGAACTCATAATATTATTTTGTTTTTAAATATCAGTCGGAAAGTCGCAACAATCTTTGACGTTTCCAATATGAAACTGGCGCGAATTTGCAAATGGCGCCACGTGCGCGTGGTGAAAATTAGAACTACATCTTTCGTCTCATTTTCTTTTTAGTATTAAAGTGAGACCAACGTATTGAGCAAAATCGCTTCCAAGGAGGTTCGATTATTCAGCTTATTTATTCTCGTAATGTGAAACTCCTTGATGGAATTCTTATTATTTTTTAATGGAAATTAAAAATAAACCGTAAAGGATACGCACGGCGCTATACCACCGAGTATGCGGTAAAACATTTACTTAGGTGTGAGTACCTATTTTACCGCACGTTCCGTTGTAGGGTGCGTAATTTTTTACATTCGAACAATGTATACAGGCATCGTAAATGCATTTTTTGAGCAAATGTGTTGAAAATAAAATTACTTCATACAGGAAGCATTCAGGATTAGCCATGTTCAATTGCAGCAGAAATAGATTCGTTTACAATTGACAGTCCTAATGAAGGATTTTTTCCATCTGAAAATTGTTCTGTAATTGTGCGCTAAGTTTACCTACAGCAGTTTATAAGTCTTTACGGTTTCATGAATCCAAACTATGTCAATTTATTCCGAAACTGTGTTTCGTAAAAATCTGGACGGCGTCGCGTTTGGCTTACCATAATTTTATTAAAATAATTCTTAAGCTAACAGTATATATATTTTTTTTTTTTGGTGTAATAATGCATAAAAAACAACAAAAATCAGTTCGTAAATAGAAAATAAAAGTATTTGTTTACAATTATTTTCTCGTTTCGACATTATATAATTGCTGGGGGAACAATTAAACTTTAACGGGGGTGAATCATTGCAGTTAACAACATGGGACTTATTTTCATATTCGAATTCATCAACTTTACTCACTCCGTATTCGTACTGTAATGTACCTATAGTAAACACAGTCAAAGAATGAGTAGATTTAAATATATTCTTACACAGTATACATATATCATCTAAAATATTCTTACATTATTAACCAATCATCAAGAAATTGATTCGTAAAAACGTATGAGATTCAGATATAGAATATAGATGCAATAAATTAATAACAAAATGTTTAAAATAAAACAGAGACTTCTCGCTAAAAGTAGAGGAAGACACATGGCCCCGTAGGCCAGATATAGTAATTCTAAGACCTATCCTACAACAGTATAATATTTAGGGTTGGTTTTAAAAGACCTGTCTTTAAGGGTGTGGTACATACCATCAAACAGAACTTTCTCCATGGGACAAATATCGCAATCGCGAAAAATGTATCAACTGTCCCATACAAAACTTCAATACCTACTCGACCTATATGGGAAGGCTGAATATTGTTTCGTGATTACGATGTTGGTGCCATGGAGAAAATTGTTCAGCCTGATTCTCTTAAATTTGGCAGGTCTTTGAAAACTAACCGTGTATGTATTCCAGCAAATAGTAAGCTGTAGTTGCAGCATTGGGCATCACATACTAATATAATATAGCTCTTCATAGTATAGAATTGTTATCCCTAATAACACAACCGCCTATATACGTGGCTTTATGAAGAAAATAATGTACGATATTATTGACTATGGACACTAATTTGAATGAACATTTGGCACCAATTGCTAATATTTAAGATGCTATAAAATTAAATGTGTGTATTAATGTCTCGTAAACGCGGGCTTCGTTAATATGACATGCATATTATAACTGATCTATTTTGATGATGTTTCCAGAATCACAAAGACACTAGTGACAATAAATAAATTATTCGCAAAAAAAAATGCATTAGATAAGATTGTTATAAAAGGTGACACGTAAACGATTATGTACTTACATGCAATCGAATTTGACAAGGTTTCGGGTTACTGCCGGCTATTTTTAGCTTGTATGTTCATTTTCTTTAAGGCGGAACCTTCAGGGTAGCCCGCGAATTTCAAGTTTTGTTACGTTGTTTGCAATTTGCAGGGCACTGTCAGGCTGTATTTTGATTAAAATTTGATTCGCAACCGTAACAATAATAGTTTTACAGAATTATAATCATTAGAATCAGCAATACATCTCTGTAAGTTCATATTACCCTATTGAATGACTATTTCATGAAATCATGACATTTGAGGGCAATTCTAACTTATGGAGTTGTATTGCTGATTCTAATGATTATAATTCTGTAAAGCCATATTTGATACGGCCGCGAATCATATTTAGATCACCATACAACCTGATACTGACCTGCAAATCGCAAAAAACGTAAGTATATTTGAATTTCGCGGGCTATCTTGGCGCATGCCCCTTAAGAATAAGAATTGAACCACTGTTCCGTATATTAACATAACTTGGAATCGCCTGAGGTCGCTAGTAGTCCGCCGAAGAAGTTGTGCCAGAATTCGCTCATGAAGGCGCCTGGGTCACCTTCTGCAGTATCCTACAAATCGATTTTCACGGCGGCCGGTTCCGAGTTATCCTTCTTGTTGCGTCGGTTCCTGCGGTGTTTGCTATTGGACAGAATCTCGTAAGCCTGTTGGATCTCCATGAAGCGTTCCTGCGCAGTTCGGCGCGCCCTCTCGTCCTTCACTTTGTCGGGGTGGTTCTCGCGGGATAGTTTGCGCCAAATCGATGTTATTTCTTGTTGGCTAGCGTCGCGATTCACTCCCAGTACCTGGAATATTTATGGAATGTATTTTAGTAAAAATATCATAATATTTAAACGTCTCGTTAATTGCGTAGTGCACTGATAATTTCATTGTAGGATGCAGAAAAACATATTTTTAGTTTTTAAACTCTGTTGTTTTATTTAACCTGTAAAACACAAAAAAATAATGTGCAAAAACAAAAAGTTGAATATCAATTGGATCGAATCAATCATTAGCAGCTTGAAGAACGAGCGTAGAATAGTGCGACACAAAGGAACTTACAGAGTCAAGAAGGAACTATGATCTAGATACGATTACTGTATTGTTTATACTGACAGTTAAAGTACATCAAGAATGTACATAAATAAGAACGGTACAAAACGGCAGATTTATCGCTAAAACCATGTGGCAACCATTGACCGGAAAGACAAACTAAGGAAACTATGAAGGGGTAGTATGCAGTGCACTAATAATTATAATATTTGCAACCTAGTATCTAAGAACTGAATAAAAAAAACTAAAACAATAGTAATTTATTCAAACACAGCTGAGAATCAGCACTTTTTTGAACATTCAAATTATTTATGACAATTCCCCAAAACGCCCGCACTTCACAGCTTCCTAGTACTTTAGCTGGGGAGAAGAAGTGGCAACAAACTGCCCAGCAGCACAGCTGTCAGTTCAGTTAGATGAACTGGATTCTATACAATAGTAAGTAATTATTACGAAACACAAAACATTAATTTATTTGCCATATTTCAGGTAGCACACGCCAATATACCAACAAAAACATTGAAAACTATACTCAAGCAGAAATAAATAATAAGAACGTAAACAGAATTTAATACCTAAATAAATGGCATGCCCGTTTACTTATGCAATGCTGAATTATGTTCATATATAGCAGCTGTAACTTGAAGTCACAAATGATAAACTAGGACCTTCGAAGTAAAATAAATACCTACAACAGTTAATTACTAATAACAATATTCGCGTACGATATTGCTTGATTATTCATGTACACCGGGAAGTTTTGTAAGTATTGATAGCTTTGCTTTCATTAAGTTTCATACTGCATGTTGCAGTCCACTCATAAACACTATTTATGGGCTCTTGAACCTTTTCTACGGCTTCTTCTTGACTATTTCCAACAACCATGATAGTTGTGTCGTCAGGACGTCAGCGAAGGTTGCAATGACATTATTTTCTAGCTCAGGAATATCGCAGGTGTATGTAGGGTACAGGACCGGACCAAGTGCACTCCCTTGTGGTACACTAGCTTTTATCTGCCTAAGGTCAGAATAAGCGTTTCTGAATATCACTGTTTTTTGTGTATAAGTGTACAATTTGCCTGATATATAAGATGTTGGCAAAGATGAATTTTATTGTGATGCCACCGTGAGAAAAGCAATATTAAAAAAAAAAAAACTCAAGAGATACTCTAGTACCTAGCTGGTAAATTGCTCTAACAGCTAGTTTTTGAAGAACAAATATATTTTGAATATCAGCGGCATTGCTCCACAGCAGAATGCCGTAGGACATAACGCTATGAAAATAACTAAAATAGACTAGCCGAGCTGTATCAACGTCAGTGTGTGTAGGCAGGTCATAAATACTGTCATAGGTTCCCAATTTTGGATTTTGAATGTAGACGAAAAAATCAATAAATTACATTCGAATTTTGAATGTTTCGCGATTTTAAAAACATAAGTTTTGTAGACTTTTCTTTAGTTTTCCACATGGAGTGGACACAAAAAGAAGACAGTCGCTGTAATTGCGTTGCATCGTTGTGTATACGCTGCAAGTGAAATTTTTAAACTTCTGAAAAGTTGAAAATAACACAAAGCTTTGTTTATCGCACTATTAAACGATACGAGGAAGATTTAAGAATATAAGACAGAAAGAAGTGGTCGACCTCGTACGGTTCGCAATCCAGCAGTGATCAAAGCCATCAAGGCGCGAATTAAGCAAAAACTGTTGGCTCTTCAGATGGGTGTACACAGAACCACGCCACAGTGAAAATAGCATTGTATAAATACCTGGGGCTACGTGCTTACCGTAAAAGAACGGCACAACTCCTGAACGCTCGTTAGAAAAAAAATAGGCTTCAACGATCACGCGTTTTGTTGAGACGGTTCGTGGGAAAAAAATACAACGAAATCTCATTTTCAGATGAAAAATAAATTACAGTAGAAGAGAGCTTCAATAAGCCAAATGATAATGTGTATGCTCACAACAGTGATGAAGCGAGCAGGCGTATCCCGCGCGTTCAACGTGGTCATCATCCCTCATCGACCTCAACGGGTTCTTTAAATGTGCACCTATTCTAAAAATCTTGTTTTATTTATTAACTATGCTCATAATAATGCTTAGGAACTATGTATCCCACATAACAAAATTAATACGCGCTTGCTGGTAACACACTATATAATATTAAAATAAGATACAAAAATCATAATAAAAGGAATACTATGCACATTTATTCTAAACACAGAGCAAGAGAAGTTTCATATTTTACTAATAGGCTCAAATTTGCCGCAAGAGGATTCTCAGTCATCTGTAAGACATCACAAGGTTAAGGCTTGAAGAAATAAAGTTTTGGCGGTTTGAGTTTTAAGGCTCTATGCATAAGGTTTGCATTTGAACTACAAGCAGACCGCTGTCGTCCACCATTCAATGTTAACTGCACAATACCACATATATACTGCTATTTTGTAACAAGCTGTCAGTTCAAATGCAGACTGTCTGCCTTCGGGTGCGGCCAGATCTTGGTCGATCGAGGACTTATAATGTGTCGCCAGATATTTTATTATGGTTTGTTCCAAAAAAATATGATGAAATAACAAACAAACCCTGCCGAGCGATTCTGTAACTATCTCACCGTGAAACTTAGGTGAAGTGAGGTTGATGTAAGCTGTCAATAGTGTCAATCCCTAGCATCAGGTGGAATGATAGCTCACTTCACCGTAGTTATCGCGGCGAGATTTTTACAGAATCAACCGGCTGTACCGGTTAAGTTCTTATTATGCAATCACTATTAAAGGGAATTAGTAACACCTTCATCTGCATGTAGAAGGTTTATATCTCACCACTTTTTTCCAATAATTATCGTTTGAAAAACATTTAATTCTCAATTATTTAAGGGGACTACATGACCTAAACGCAAATTTATAATGCCTAAAAATATATGATCCACTGCAGTAACCAAAATCAGAAAATTATATGATATTCTTCTGGATATATGCTAGTTAGATAGTGTGTTGAAAACATAATACAATTAACTTGATATGATAGAAAAATATCAGGAAGATGCCCCTAAAAAATTTTTTTTACGATTAAAAACCATACTAATATACTTGCAAACGTTCAGATTTTTTGTCAGATTATTCTACAAGTAACATACTAACGTAATAGTGTTTTAGTTTTTTAGCCCAATGAATAGTTTTTTTGTAAATCCATAATTGCTTCTTATTTTGCAATAAATTACCAGCGTTGTGTCATCGCGCGTCTCTTTCTTTTCTATGCAATCCGACAGTGACCGCGCTTTAGGTCTTATAAGCCTCTTAACGAAAAACAACTTTAAGCTGAGTTAACAAAATAATTACGGGTTTAAGTATACAAATAATCTATTCGTAAGTGGCACTACAAATTGGCATCCACAAGTACGTTTTCTGATTTTGTTTTGTTTACATTCAGACACTTTGGAACAGACTATAAATCATGTCTCCAAATTGTGTCAAAATGTCGTCGAATGAACGAGCCCAGGTTGCACCCTAAAACCTTCCAAAAGTGTCAAGGTTCATGTCGTTACCTTATAAGCGTTCTGTTCTCCGTGAGGGTCCGATAAGTCTATGACTTGTTTCCACACCTCGTACCATCCGTGATGCTGCGCATATTGGTATGTCTCGGCGATGCATTGTTTTACATCCAACCACCTGGAGGGAAATTTTGATTAATAATAATAAAGCAGGTGTATTGACAACAATCACATAAGATCAGAAATAGCCTGTTTTCATGAATATCTAAAATTTGTTGTTTACTTCATATCAGATTTGTCGAACAAAAATATAAACCCAACATGAAAAACAACATCAAATCTATTATCATCATAAAAAATAACAACTGACAATGACTGCCTCGTTGGTCTAGTGGGCGCAAGCGCTACTGCCGAGCATGGGGTCCTGGGTTCTTCCCGGGTCGGGCAAAGTGTTATTGGGTTTTTCCATCTGGAATTTCTCATTAGCAGCCTGGAGTCTGGATTTGTGCCCGGTTGATGGCAATAAGCTCGCCCCCTCTTACATGGGACTTAAACAATAACTTGCGAAATGTGGGTGTACTATAGGTGCAGCTCTGCCTAACTCTACGCGGAATACAGGCGTGATGTTATGTTATGTTAAAATAACAAAAAAATAATAAAAAATATAAAAGTAGACCTCCATGCCTCGTTCTACATAATAAAGATCAATGAATTGCAATAACATGCATTTAAGCCCTTGTTCTTGGCCGTCAGTCTGAAAACCTGTCTTACCAAGAGGTATTGTGCTATCAAGTAATTGGGTTGTGGAGGTTAAAGAGGCAGTCGCACCATGTAAAATACTGGTATTCAGCTGCATCTGGTTTAACTGGAAGTCGACCCCAATAGTTAGGAAAACGGTAGGCAGATGATAATGAACATGCATTTACACACATATTACATATAATATATATATATATAAATATATATATATATATAAATATATATATATTATATGTATAAATATATATATTATAGAATAAAAAAACAATTGAAGATTAGGTACAAAATTGAGTATGTAATACAGTCATGCATAATAACTTAATCAATTAGTCAGTCAGAAAAATCTCTGTACGTTCATGTTAATCTATGTCATTACTTATAAACTTGAATTTTTTTATATTACTCGAAAGGTTATATACACGCTTTTGACCCACTACCTGTCGTGGCAGGGTTCAGCTAGTAAATATGCCTATAAGTTAAATAATTATGACAAATAGTGTCGTCAATAAGTCACGTAAATGTTAATGTGTCTATTAATAAATTGCTGTTTTGAATAACTTACCACGGACTGGTGAAGAAATGATGAATAGCTTCGTAGATAGGCACCTCGTCACCCTCGCTGTCCGTGATTGTACCGTGGAAGTACAAGTAGCTGCACCACAGCGAGATGTACAGGACACAACAAGCCGATAGTATGATGATACGCCTGGGAAACAAACACAAATAATTTTAGTAATGATTTATTTATCACCTTAATAAAATAGGTTGACATTGTGTCAGGATCAGGAGCCCAGTCATGGAGTATTGTTTTTAAATATATAGAAAACTTAAAGTTGCAAAATATGCTGAGGCTCTGAAAATTCATTCTATGTTAACAAACAGTAAAAACTTACTTGGCAACGTGGCGCTTCTTCCTAGGTTTCCTTCTCCACTCCTTGCCATAAGAGTCAAATATGCAGGCCGAGGTCAGCACCATGACCGTAAACCAGATGCTATCATCAAACACGTAATAGCGAACGGGGAACGCGATATATGAGCCTATTAGCGCCCACTTCAGGCGGCCTTGCTCGCGTCCTATATTGCCCACGGTCCAAACACCTGGAACAAAGCAAATGCACGCGCATAGTAGTGACGTGTAGAGGACCACAACAGCTAAAAAAGGTGGGGCATCTACAGTCACCAAATGAGATAATTAACAAGGTCGTCGGCAGTGGCGAAGGTTCTATACAACTCGATTCCTACCGGCTTCCCTTTGAAAAATGGCACAGTCAGTATTCTAAGATAGACAAATAATATAATCACATTAAAGATAACTATGTACTCCGGTTTAACTCTTACAAAAATTGACCCTTCGCTACTGGTCGTCGGATATGGTTGAAGTTTAGTAAGAAACCGATGGATGTTTTCTAATGAAATTTAATTTGATAAACGACCTGTTTGTTTTCTATTAATTAAATTAAAACATTCATCGGTTTCTTACTAAACTTCAACTATGTCAACGATCATAGTTCTTATCACTTTTGGTGACTGTTCTTCGATCTGAGGGACACTGAGCTTCTTGAAAGAAGCTCCTAATGCCTCATGGTCTAGTAGTCGCGAGCGCTGCTGCTGAACATAAGATGTTGTTGGATTTTCCATCAGGAATTCCTCAGTAGCAGCCCGGAGTCCGAGTCCGGTTGAAGGCAACAGGCTCGCCCTCTATTAAATGGGACAACATAACTGGCGAAATGTGGGTGTACTGTCTACTACCTAGCACTTCGGGAATCTACGGGCGTGATGTTATGTTATAAAACATCAAACATTCCGAGCAATAAAAATAAAAACATCTGTCAACTTACCAAGCCCGGTTGCCAAAGGTACAAGGAGGTTCAGGTACTTCAGGTTTATGCCCCAGAAGTCCGATGGTATCGCGCACATCGTCATCTGCGCCCAGGAGTACCCCACCATCAGCATCCCAGTAAACCGATTCATGGAGAATGGTGGCTAAAAACAATAAACCGTCTGTACCCCGCATTGACATAGGGATAATTTTTGCTTGTCAGCTTGGATCAGCACAGATCATCCACACTAGTGCGTGCTGAACTGCATCAGTGTTCAGCACGCTAACTGGAAACATGCTTGCCCGCGTGCGCGAATGCATCGATCAGCCGATATTAAAGCGTATGTTACGGACCACATCCTGTACAAAACATACGGCTAGTATGTGCGGTGCGTTTATCCGTGATGATGACAATGGGGATCTACTAGAAATAATGGAGTCTGTTTGCAATTAGCAGTGGAAATGCAGCATTTTATTCTAGCCTTCTTTTCCTAGTAAACATAAGATCTGCAATGTTTGAAATCACTGATAAAATGCTAGCAGATTGTATGATTGCTTCCTGCAAATTGGTCACATACCAATGGATGTTAGGCATGCTATAATATGATTAATAGTAATAAGATTCCAGCTTCCTATTCCGTCTGAACCATAATCTAATATTGAGTGATTAATTAGATTTTAGTAAGACCAAGAGGTTTAGTTTTCCATAGCAGCAGAATATCAAAGACAGAGAGGTAGTAATGAAATTATACAGCTAAGCAAGTTTACACAGCTCGAGAGTACTCTCTACAGAAGTTACTAGCTTTTATAATGATAAATAACATGTGTATAATAACAATATGTGCTTATGAAACTAAGATTGTTTCCATGTTTTCCTGTTAGACAATAAAGCATCACAACATTAGTATATTAGTAAGTAGGCTCGCTAGGTTTATAAAAAAGGCTAATGTATTTATTGCTGTTAAGAAAAACCAGAAAAAGAGGATTTAAAATTTGCAGCATGTAATAATCTAAAATTTTATGACTTCATACTGGTCCGGTAAAACCCAAACATGAGCCACCTCTAGAAGGAATCAGTTGAGCTGCTCATCTCCTGTGTATGATTCCCATTACTTTCTCACTGTATATCATACACTGTTTATGATACACTGTGAGAAAGGAGCATTATCTTTGAAAACTTGTCGGAATTAACTGTGCCATATTGCTCATGAGTTAGTAAAATAATGGGTAATTAAATAGAATGCAAAAAACTGTGAATTAGTGCATATAACTGTTGCCTCAGCTAAAGTGTAACATAGTTATTTTATTGTGCAACAAAATTATGCAATCTCAAGTGAAACCTTAATAAAATTTAACAAACTTGCAAGTTTTAATTAAACCATACCAATCAGTTTTATGTTTAAGATTCACAATTTCAAATTAAGAACGCTGAAGTGGTTTTACATCCATGACATACTTACTCTTTACATCCAGTATTATTGAATTATAATGTTGTGTTTTGAGTCTTACTTGTATCTACAGAACTAGGAATGCAATTACATGACAATAAGCATTACAACATATTAATAATCTACTTGTGTGTAATAAGATTTTAACTGTTAAAGGTCAGTGCCATTTTAAGGCAAGAAACATATTTAAACATCAACTGCAATTAAAATATCTTTTAGGGAATATTGATCATTTTGTAAAGAATAATAATTATCATCTTCATGGGAAGCTTAAATTGGCATATATATTTCATCAGTTAGTGAATTTTTTTGCAGTATTTGAACATTAGTATAAGCATAGAAGCGTAGCAAGATTAATTTTAGTGTTAATATAAAAACCCAACACAGTACATATACATACTTACAGTATGAAACCAAGGAGTTCGCCCAAAGGTCACCAAGTCAAGTCTTTAAATAGAATACAACCAGAGTAATTAGAAAAATATGACATCCATCCCGAATATATGATTAATAAAATATATATACTTAAATACAAATATTGTTTTAAATACAATATATAGATACTCATTAGACTTAAGATACATTATTGAAGAAGTTCAATAAATACCCAATTTTTCTTCAGTTTGTTTAGAGAAAGATGTTAAATGAAATTTAGACATTGAACTGCAGTTATTGAAGAAAAGTTAATAGAAATGTAGACAGACAGCATAATAACACCCTGTTTGGATAAAAGTTAGAAAAGGTGTAAAGGTGTAGCTTGGCCTACTTTGGAGTTTCTAGTATGTATATAAAATCTACCCTATGAAGTTGCCCGGGAGCAATAGAATGCTCATTGTGTAGTAAACCAGCAAATACTTGAAATGTATTGCATTGTTAAATATCATTACTAGTTATAATAAGAGACAAGATACCGCACCACAATACATTAAAATATTAGGGCATTGAAATATTTGAAGCATGGCAACAATCTTTAACCTTTACAGGTATTTATCAACGATTAGATACGGGATTGTTTTGCACAAAAGGTTAATTACAAGGAAATCAAAATACAAATTATGTCCCCTTTCCAAAACATACAGTGTTAGTAAAATCCCTTTAATAATTAGCTCAACAATCTTTGAAGACTAGAACAAGCAGATTTGTTCTTTATTTTAGAACAGGTTCCATAGTTTTAAGCATTTGAATTACACAACTATTGTAGTCAATAACTATTTTATTGAGTCTCAAGTCGATCTATGGTAAAAGCATACTGTAAGCAAAGAAAACAAAGAAGACCTGATTAATAAAATTCTAATAAAAAACTTTTTCTTCAATAAGAATAGTAAGTTCAAATAGAAAGAGCACAGATGTAAGTATCTCAGATGTATAAAAACCATATCAGTTCATTACATACCTTGTTTGTTTTTCTTATTCTGGCGGCAAGCTCCTCCATGTGCTTCGGATCTTCATTGGCATCTCTTACGTACCTAGGGATACGAAAGACTTCTCCTAGCCATCCGATGAGGAACCCGCCTAAAGTCGTCCACCAGACAAAGGCGTGGCGATCCCGTCCGAGATAGAAATGATGCGCACCGAATATGCCCGCCAACAGCCACAGCAAATAAGCCAAAATTACAGACTTTTTATCCGACATGCTGGTCATTCTTACCACCTTTTTATCGAAAAACTAAACCGTGTCAATCTCTACGCAGGACGAACATCGAGTGAACAATTACGCCGAATATTGACTATTAGTGCAAATAGTTATTGTATGAAATGAACGCTAAAATGATTTGTTTCACGCACTTAATAGTACACGCGGCGGCGTAACTGTAAATTTATTAACACTGCAAAATATTTTTAATTAGTTGACGCGATTTGAAATTTTCGACATGACGTGGGATCTTAAGTTTGACAGTCAGGCAAACAAGAGGGGGATGTACGGCAGGGCGGGGCAGGTGAATGCGATGTTGATTAATGATTTAAAAATATATGTTGCCACTTAAAAAACAAAAAATCTTCTATTCGATTCGTTTCTTTGAATAGTTATGACCATTTAACCGAATAATGATAAAATAATATAATCCGAAAATTAACATCAAATATTATTTTACGAAATACGTTTGGACCATAGTTAAATAAAATTTATTAAGTGCAAATTTATTTGGTACAGCTTGGATCACAACAAAATTAATAAAAAGGTGATTAACGGTAGTATTTTGTAGTCCAGAGGTTCAAGTATTTGAAAATTCCGTTTACATAAGGGGTGAGCACTGAGAATGTCGTTAAAAGTAGGTATGTCTGAATCAACCGCTAATAAGATAGATGCCTAACCGATATTCGGTCGAATAGTTTTCTGTTCCACCTACCCATATTAAAATTATGAATTTGCAACTAAACCATCAAGGAATTTATTAAATTATATAGGCTAGCTAAGTAGCTTTTGGCGTAAGGGGGCAATTTAAAAATTTCCTTTCATACTTTGGCTGTAATTTATCTAAATATATGAGAGACTGCAGACGCGACAGTCTAGGAGGCAGAAAAGGGGAGAGCTGCCCTCCTCTGACACCCATTGGTACATACGTCCATGGAATCAGCCTCAGCTTCATCGATGAAGACATATTTCTACGAAGTGTAATTTATTTCGTGATTAGTGCACCAGTCAGCTGTGCCCCTGGCTTACTAGACCTAGTCTAGAATTAAAACAAAAAACACTTAAATCAGTTGAAGCTAAAGGCGCACTTATGCACAGACAGACGTTGCGTTTTGAAATGCGTAATGAAATAAACCAGGTCGTCGAATTGTATCAGCCAACGACCCCAAGCAATTATTACATAGGAAATAACATTATTCAGCAACTGGTATGTACATACTCGTAGTAATAATTCAGTTCACGAAACAATTTACTGCTGTCGAGTATTGGTGTTGTAGTAAGTTGCACAATCTAAGGACGTAATAAAAATCCATAAAAAAATATATCAGGTGCGTATTTTCATTCTGTTATTTCCGTAGTTTTATGAAATCAGATTGATTAATAATTATTAATATTAATAATACCAATACACTATGTTCATCGATAGGAAAGAATTACTTAGTCGTTATGCCATCAGTAATCGCCATAAAATTTCCCGATGGAATTATTATTTCATCAATTCTTCAGTACTTTTACCTTTTACTGATGTAATCAGAAGTAGTGCCTAGGCGCTTAAATGGTTTTACATCTTGACAGCAAAAGTTTTTCTTTGAACATGCCTCTTCTACAATAGTCATACATCCGGAAACGATGTAGGGCTACCAACAACCAATAATATTGTCATCGACAACGTCCATCGCCAACTTTTTTTTTTCAACAGTCAGCAAAAAGGCCTCAATCAGACAAGACATGGTGTTAACATAAATCTATTTTAATTTCCTACGTATTTACGCAGTCAAAAGACTGTAGAATTTTAGTGCCCATATTTATTTAAAGAAAAAGAAGTACAATGTGAATACATGTGTTTGAAATGTGAAATATTGCCTTATGGAGCAATTCTTTGAAGTCACTCATCGATCGCGTCATCAAATAATATTATCCACTACATAATCATGTTTGAAGAAAATATTAATTAGGCGCCCTTGCGTAGAGGTAGATAAAGTGATTTCGTATTTCATAATTTGACTACAATTTGTTTCCAAAATGTACGAGGATTCTTCGGAGACGATCTATGGGACCCATGAAGACTCCCACGTTGTGATGTCGGAGAAGGTCCAGACTCTGGCAGGGAGCATATACCAGGAGTTCGAGCGCATGATAGCGCGGTACGACGAGGATGTGGTGAAGACGCTGATGCCGCTGCTGGTGAACGTGTTGGAGTGCCTGGACTCCGCGTACCAAACCAACCAGGAGCATGAGGTGGAGTTGGAGCTGCTGCGGGAGGACAATGAGCAGCTCGTCACGCAGTACGAGCGCGAGAAGGCGGCCAGGAAGCACGCAGAGCAGAAGGTGAGCGAACGAAACAATTTGTTAAGAAGGGGCCTTGACTGTCTTCCTTTGTTTTGCACTACAAGGCTGACTTAGAACGTATTTAGTAGTTTACCAAACTCAGTATTTAATGCACGCATATTGTTGTTATTTATTTTTATTAATGTGGTTCAGAGTTGCTCAAGACTTGTGGTTATTTTTGGTGGAATGTGCCATCCATTCTGTTATCTGAATCCCAAGGTAAACAAGATAATTTGGTATCACATAATTTGCTTAATAAAGGAAATAGGCATCTGGCAATTGTATCAAGGTTCAGGATTGTGTTGGTATTTATCATAATTAATAGTATGCTGGTTGACCTGTGCTGATTTATGTTATTGTTTACTAGCATGTGATGTTTTGTTCCACTTTTGCTAGGAATAATATTGAATGTTTATATTAATAATTTTATGAATAAAATTACTGTTCTCCAAAAACTGGCTTGGTCTGTAATCTCTAAAATACATTCCATAAATTGTTCAGACCACAAACTGTATGTTTAATAAACCTCATGCATGGAAGATAGGTTGAATTTATTACTTATATAAAATTACAAAAGTAATCGACTTGCCAGTTGGAGGAATGATTTCAGAGAGACAAAAATGTTGCTAGGCATCGGAAAATATTAAGCTTGGTCACAATGTTGCTACCTAATAAATTACTTAGTAATCAATTACAATAACATATACTCACTAAAATAACAAATTATTGCAGATTGAGAATACTCATTCTGCAATCATTTGTCATACAAAATTAAGTTTATAATATTTATGTTGAATTTACTTTAACACTGCATGTTATGTTCAAGTCCAATAAGATTACAAAACATCAGTTGCAATATTTCTATGCTCGCAGACTTGGTCATATCAGATATTTAATAACACCTTTGTAGTCAATGCGCAGGCAAAACATTCTAGAATTGTTGATTTCATTTTAAAACTCAAACTCAAAGCATTTATTTCAAATAAATCTGATATAGGCACTTTTGAATTATCAAGGGGTTGGTCAGTCAGAAAGATGAAGCTAGTTGCCCATTCCAAAGCATAGTAGGTACCTATGGAGAAGAATGGGCAAGAAACTCAATGGACACTCTTTTAAATCAAAATATGGTTACGAAATATTGGTTACATATTCATGTTGAAATTATGCATGTGAGAACGATGCAGAGCGTTACAAGCATCCGTAATAAAAAAGTCAAAAACAATTCAAATATTAAATTAAATTAAAATAAGCCATAGCAGCTAAGAAATGACCAGTCCCTACTGACGGCGCCCGTTCACGAACATGACGCATTGATTAGCACCATTTTGAAGGGAACTTAATAATCCAACACACACGCCACCACCAGCGAGACATTTGTGTGAGCATGACATACTCTCAGCCGCCAGGGCACATTCAAGCCAATGAAAGACAAACCTAGTAAATGGTAGCTTTATAGTAGGTACATAGTACATAGTATATGTGCTATGCAATCATATAATACTAAAAGATTGAATTTATACAACGCAAAGATAGTTTTTACAATCTTCAGCAGCTCCAATAGTAGTTTCAAATGCTAATCAATAAGTTTATGCACCCCTGTGGAGCAGGACCCACGTTGAGCCAAGAATAGAATAGAATACTCTTTATTATGTACACCATAAAAATTACAGATATAAAAGTAGAAATTTTACATAGGGTGACACAATGGGCGGTCTTATCCCCAAGCAAGCCAAGCATTTTTATCAGCAATGTAATCCCCCAACTTATAATATGCTTGGCTGCATAGTGTGCGTTTTTTACAAGATTTGAATTTCGTTTCATTCAGTTGAAGTATATGGGGAGGTATTTTATTGTAACATTAAAATTTATTTATTTAAATACTTTGTACTTAGTCCCCGATGCTATTATTAATTTTGAAAACTTATTTAAAAAAATGTTAATAATCTACATTCTCATAGTAGACTCTATATTGTATCTTAACTAATTGAGTTGTCTATCCAACTAATGAGTTACACATAATTATGATACATACTTTTTAGGATTCCAGAACCCTATTACTAAGTCTCCGCTATACGTCCGTCTGTCTGTCACCGGGCTGTATCTCATGAACCTTAATAGGTAGACAGTTGAAATTTTCACAGTGTGTTGCATTTCTATTGCTGCTATGACAACAAATAATCTCCATACGAGAAACGTGTTTTTTTCGCCGTTTTTTGCCTTGTGGTACGGAACCCTTCGTGTGCGAGTCCGACTCGCACTTGGCCGGTATTTTTACGATATGGTATCTATGAGTGCCCTTCTTCATAGTGTACCTATCTTCAACAAGCCTTGTAAATTGAATATGATAAACGCACATCAGAGATTTGTTCTCTTTCATGTAATTCAAATATACCTTTTGTTGAAACACTATGAAGTTATAGCCAACATGTCAGTACTTGACAACACAACACACTTGGCCAATACATGATAACCCATGTGATTGGGTTATTTTCAAATGATTGATCTACAAAGTGACAAATATATTCCTACAGTGTCCTTGCATACTAATATTATAAATGCAAATGTAACTCTGTCTATCTGTTACCTTTTAATACCTAAGTCATTGAATCAATTGTTATGAAATTTAACATAATTATAGCCTGGGACATGCAGAAGGACATAGGCTACTTTTTATCCTCAATTGCAGGCAAAGTTACATGCATTCTATAACTGCTACATTATTAATTATTACTTTGACTGTGCAACTTTTTGTTGTTCAATTGTAACGGTAGTATTTAGTGTGTGCAGCAGGATGTCTTACTGATAGTGAAAATTTAATTGGAAAGTGTTTATCCTAAGAATGTTTTTTTGACAGGAATTCCTACTAAGTAGTTTGTGAGGACTTAAAGTAGGCTTGTCAGTAGTTTACTATTTTGTAGTAGATGACTATTATTGGACTTCTTAGATCTTATCTCATCATCTCATGTTTTAGTGAAGCTAACATAGATAATTTGGTTTTATTTTTATTTTTGTAATAATATGATTTAAAAGGGTGTCCATGAATTTTCTTGCCGATTCTTCTCCATAGGTACCTACTACGCTTTGGAATGGGCAACTAGCTTCATATTTCTGACTGACTAACTCTTTGACTGTTCAAAAGTTCCTGTAAATGGTTTAATTGAAATAAATGCTTTTAGTTTGAATTCTATCATGTTCCTTGTTAGGCCATCAAGCTTCGATCATATGTATTGTAAAGGAAATAAATCGCGAATTTGTTTTCAATTCTAATTAAAAGCCACGCGGCCTCGTTTTCCTGTGTGATTTATCCTAAAAATAATTATTTCAAGTTAGTGTTCATTGCCTTGTATTAATGAAATTAAAACTTGCATTTTATAATATTTTTGTTATAATATTAACACATAAAACTGCATATATGGAGATTTTAGGACGAAATATTTTATTGAGTCATGACTTCATGAGGTAGGTACTGCTTCAATTTTATAAATTAGGTTAAATACATTTCTGCCCAACATAATGAAAATATTTTCCTCAATAAGACAAAAAAAACACATAATAATTTAAGTTTGTCATAACTTTGTCACTCTTGTCATAAGAGTAAGGGAAAAGTCTTGTTTAGAGTCATTGTTTTGACTGGGTTGAAGAAACCACAACAAAGGTGAAAAGTTTGCAGGAAAATCATGAATATAAAAACAGAGACGGATAAAAATAACCCAAGGCTGCTTATTTTATCTTATTCATTAGAAAAAAATACTTTCTTTTTTACTGAAATTATGAAAAGTTTGCAGGAAAAACATGAAAATAAAAACAGAGACGGATAAAAATAACTCAAGGCTGTTATTATTTACCTTATTCATTAAAAAAAAATACTTTCTTTTTTACTGAAATTATATTTAAAGTGAAAATATATCTTTACGGCTTGGTACGCCATGATGGGAAGAAGCCAGGCAGAATGACCATATTGCTTTGGAAGTTGGGTAGGCCTTTGGTGTCGACACCCTCACGTTATCTCATTTTCCTAGAACGGCGGGCTTTGCTGGGGCGGCTGCAACAAGTGCAGAGAACCTCAAACGACTTATTAGAAGGCCGTTTGGGGTTGAAATCCTAGGGCCATGGGGTCCAAGTGCTCATTGAGTTTTTCGGGACATTGCCAAGCGGTTAGTAGACTCTTCACGTGACCAGAGGGCTGGCCTATTTTTAGGCCAAAGAATCAGTATTGACATTCAATGTGTTAATGCTGCCAACCTTTTGGGCGCTTTTTCCATTGACAGCGATGCAGACGATTTTTTTAGGTCCTATGAGCTCTTCCCTTTTTTTACATACTTGTACATAATATTTTACTTTAGTGTTAGCTTGTATAATTTATTTATAGTATATTTTACTGTAAAATTGTAAATAAACAAACCAATATCGTTTGTTTATTAAATATTGAACAAAAGGTATTTGTTTTTTCATTTTAAAAAGATATGAGCTTTATGAAGGTTTTAAGTAATGAGTAAGTAATTATGCTGACTCCTAGATGCAAAGGGTACAACGGATCACTCCAGATTGGGCTTTAAGGACAGTGGCTTATCTGTTTTAATGTTTGCCCGTCATCTGTCCATCGAACTTATTAAGTTAGGTAACTATAGAAAAGTAATTGTGTCCCATTAGCGACAGTTGAGCGTTGCATGCTTTTACAACAAAAAAACTTTGTCTTCCTGAAGATATTTCACATAATTTTTATGTTTTTAAATCAATTGATCCTGTTTCTTATCACATCAAAAGACTATTGGGCCAACTGAGGTTGGAGTAAAAGTCACGTAGGAAGTCTTACTTATAATTTATATTTGTTTTTCTCAACAAGTACTTACATATTTTTTTAATTTTAAGGGGTACCATGCTCTGATCGAAGCCTACTCTGAATATTTTTATCCAGTGTCGGCTTTGATCAGAGTATTCTTGATTAAAAGTAAAAAAAAGAAGAACCTACTCAGGTTCTTATTTTTTATTCCAATGCTATACGAACCACAGCTGCAAATTATGTTTGCAGTATTTATAACTTTATTTCTGTGGCGCTACCACTAATACCGCTATTGAAGAGAGAGCATAATTATGAAATAACTAAAATAATGACCAGCTTTTACATACCCAATAGCAAGTTCTTGTACTCCTCCCTTGGTTATTTCAGGAGTGTCTAATGGACGGAAGTTCAGATTACCACGTCTAATAACCAAACTGTAGCTCTCGTGCTGTGTTATCATTTATTTTCTGTTTAAATAACTTTGCCCCCATTAAAATTTTCTCCTGTATTGTAAATGTTTTTCACCGAACCGATAGACCCGGAACAACATACATTATTGGCACGTTACGCGATTAGCACCGCAGCCTATCGGCAAATCACTGCTCAACTACGGCACGGCGCGGCGGCGGCGCCAACTGTACTTTGCTGTCTATAAATAATAAAATGTTTGCACTTTATTTGGTATATTTGTCCAAATATTATCGTTTTTTGTTTATACAAAATGAACTTTATTTGAACAAAATAGGGTGTATTATATTTTGGATTGCTCCAACAATGCCAAGTAGGGTGCCAGCTTTAGTTACTGCTACCAAATAATATTGAACATTGTTGCATGCTCCAAACCTTTTAAGTTTTATACGGAAATCAGTCTTAATTAGCTTCTTTAGTAACTATTTCAGCACCTATCTTTCGAAATGAATCATAATAATTATACTCGTTTGGAACACATCGTGAGGAAACCGGCATGTCAAAATTCGAAGCCATGTGACAACCGCCAACCCAACATTATTTAGGCTTATGGAACAATAATTATTATTTTAACTTTAGAGTTATTTCAGTACTCGACCGTAGAAACATAGTAGATGTTGCAAAACTTTGCTTAGATTGCTTTACATAATTTGTTATGAGTTCAAATATACGAGTGTCAAATTTTTTTTTATACTATTCTTACTATTCGCCTAATAAGAATGGTATAAAGAAATAAACAAGTTTTTGTACGAGTATTACACGTACTTTAGAAATGACTTTGATATCAACACATGTGTGTCGTTTGAACCAAGATTTCTATAAGAATTAGGTCTTGAGCAACTTCTTTCTCAGATGTATAACAGAACAGATAATTTAAAAAATCGTTGGACCCACATTCTCGACACAGGACCTGCAAATCATGGCCCGCTTATCAATCTTCTATAGAAACTTTATCAACCCTACATTTTTTCTTTGTCTAATCTAACACATAAAATTGTTTTTAACAGTTGCTCGAAGCTGAGGACCACTTCGAAGGCGAGAGGAAAGAGCTGACAGGTAGATTGGAGGCCCTGGACAGCATAGTCAGAATGTTGGAGCTCAAGCATAAGAACTCTTTAGACCACGCTAGCAGGCTTGAAGAACGCGAGAATGAATTGAAAAAGGTATGTCGTTAACGAGTTTGTATATTGCTGCCTATTGCCCTATGTTTCATTCTTGAAGGCCTGCTTCACTCCGTCCCGACAGCTGACAGGCAGTAACAGCCAGACAAAAAAATGGTAAGTACAGAACTTATATGAAAATATCTGTCAAATAAGTTGGCCGGAAATAATAGGAGGTGATAGAATTCGCTTTAAACTGCATGTTGATCATGCAGTTAAAACAGTTAAAGCGTGCAGACTGAGTAGGCTAGTCCAGTTATTACGAAAATCTTCACGGGGGTGATTGCCAGATGGCTGGCAGATAGGAAAGTGATAATGAATCTGGAGAAATCGGAACATTGGGTCGACTTGATGGTGAGTGAAAAGTAGGTTTGCAAATTGTAAAACGTCAAACTTTAAAGGTATTATAGGGCACAATAATATTATCAGAAAGAAGGCCAAAAGCTGCTTCAATCCTTGTTAATACTTAAAGTTGACAAGATACCGATTGGTATTTCATTTAATTGTTTTTCAATCTTTGATAATTGTGTCTCCCATATTAAAAACCAGTGTCCAGTTGTTGTTGTCATCCAGTGATGCATAGAGCCTTTTTGTGCTGTCCCCACATTCCTTTTTTCTGCCGTTTCCTTAACGGTATCCACGTTAGTCCAGCCGCTTTTAAAAGATAAAGGCTCTCAGCAGGGCACCGCCATGAGTGTATGTACTCCATGTATTCGAAAGCTATTGTTCTAGCATCCAATAAGCCATGCTGATGTTTGAGTTGGATCATATACATCGCTAATCGCTATTTTCTCTGAGCATACTATGCTAAGGCATATAATGCGCAAGAATGAGGAAAATGTCGTGAGGAAAGTTTTAGGTATTAATGAAGATGACTATAAGAGTGTAGGAAGACCACAGAAACGATGGATGGAATGTGTGGAAGATGATTTGGCTACTGAGGTGACGACTAATAGAGAAGTATGGAAGAAATAAACATGCTACGCCGTCCCCAAATAAACTGGTAATAGGGCAAGAGATTCATGATGATAATAATATGTAGACGCTATCTGAGGTTAACTTCGAAGACTTGGATTTCGCGAGCACGTTACCTTTGCCTAATGCAATGATGTGTTTTTTACTAAGACATATCGACTGTATGCTGCCTGAGTTGGATTTTGGGTTTATGAATACCAACTATATTTTTATAAATATCCAGTTTCTATTTTCTCCTGTAAACTTTTCCTCAAAGCACTTAGGAGGTATTGGCAGCATATGGCCGATATGCGTTTCCATATTTAAATAATTAAATATGTGAAAAGATAAACAATTAGTTTTTTCAAGTGATATTCATTTTTTTGCAGTTTAGTTTCATTATCACTTTTCTGTCTTATTTCTATGAAGTCTTCTTAATGTTTTTAGATACAATCAATTTTGACTTATATTTGATGACGCTACACATTTTAAGTAGAGTGCACGCAAGATCTACGCGCGTGTTTGACCTTCAAGACTATATCCTTGTCTGCGACAATTTACTTTGGAAAACACAGAATACAGCACACTCTCTTGACACCTGTAAACGTCGAGATGGCGGCTAACGATTATTTCCGAAAACGGCCGTGCGCAGACATATTTTGCGAGCTCTCTAATACGAAACCGCGTTTTTTGTGTCCCTATGTACTTGTGCACGTTACGCTGACGTGCATGACGCCGAAACATCGCATTGTTGTAATGATGTAGACTGTGTCTGTAAAGTACACAAATCATGAACCTTTAATAAAAACTGGGTCTTGGTTCGACCTACAGTGATCATTTTCTTTTGGGCTTAGGTACTTAATTGGAGACTTGCAAGTCCTTTGCATTATTTGCCATAAAATAAAAACGGTTAAATGACGTTAATTGGTTTTTTATTAAATTAGGATTTAGTTATTTGTCCCAAAAAAAGAACAGTAGTAGGTATATAAGTATTAAACACTGAAAATAGTTACTTTTTAGTTAGATCAATAAATTGGGCCTCGAGAACCAAGTTAATTTTTATGACTAACTGAACTGACTTCTTAAGACATTTAAAGGTGAAACGGCGGGTGTTACGGCTTGATAATTAAAATAAAATGCTTTGAGTTTGAACATCAATATATTCTATAAAATATCGAATAAAAAAAAGACAAACGTCTGCGAAACGTTCAATTTAATCCTCTTGTGCTAATCCAATAACGTTTTACGTTTAGTACCTTTATTTTTTTATATCGTAGGATAAGTACAGACTGTACAGGTAAAACTAGGTCACAATTTACAGACCGAAGTGCTTGCCCTATTTACGAATCATATTTTAATGAGGCTCGGATTACCCCCATACGCTTTCAATTAAAATCTGTAGAACTCTGTTCATTAGCATTTAGACTTTATTCTGTAGGATGCAGGCATTGTTAGTAGTACCTAGTTTAGTTCTCGATATTTGGCAGGATTTTAAGAGGCTTACAAGAGCTAAAGCGCGGTCACTGCCGGATTGCATAGAAAAGAAAGAGACGCGCGATGACACAACGCTGGTAATTTATTGCAAAATATGAAGTAATTATGGATTTACAAAAAATCTATTAATTAGACTAAAAAATTAAAACACTATTACGTTAGTATGTTACTTGTAGAATAATCTGACAAAAAATCTGAATGTAGTATGGTTTTAATCGTTAAAATATTTTTTTAGAAGTATCTTCGTGATTTTTTTCTATCATATTAAGTTAATTGTATTATTTTTTCAACACACTATCTAACTGGCATATATCCAGAAGAATATCATCAATTTTTCTGATTTTGGTTACTGCAGTTGATCATATATTTTTAGGCATTATAAATTTGCGTTTAGGTCATGTAGTCCCCTTAATAGATCAATCAATCGAATCTGCCTAGCATTTTACCAACTATGTTTGGGTCGGCCACCAGTCTAACCAGATGTAACTGTCTATCTGACATCCACAACCTAGTTACTGAGTAATACGTTACCCTTGGTGAGACTGTTTGTCACACTTTTGGGCTTCTGAATACCCGTGACGACTGTCAAAGATCTACTAATGACAGCCGGGACCAACAGTTAACTTGCTTTTCGAGCCGGGTTCGAAATTATCAAGATAATTACGCTTCTTGATAATTATCGAATAATTATCAAGAAGTGTAATTATCAGAAAGAAAAACTTATTGTTGCAGACATAATTTTGAAAGGCGCTGGGTGTTAATAAAAATCGATTGCTTGGAAAATATTTCAAATCGTAAAAAATAAATATTTTCAGATTTTTTCCTTTGTATACCTACACACAATTACTCAGCTGGACGCCAAACAAGTTTCTACGTCATCTGGAAGTGGGTTAGGTTTTTGATGTTTTATACAGTCAGTCATAAAACTTACGATATTTAGACGTTAATATCTCAATAACCATTTGACTAGTATTTGTGATATTTGGGGTTCTAGTTAATCTAAGGGGATTTAATAAGTAAACCAAATTTCATGTGTTTATGTTAAATAGATTTTGAGTTATTAAGGGGTCAAAAGTGTCTCCAAATGGTTGGTAACACACGGCTGCTGCATCGTCAGTTCCTTTTAATTGCCTCGCAGGTGAAGTAGCATTTATTGCATTTCGTGCTCCACGTCGTATTGACGGTCGATTTTACAATGATGACATATTTCACGTTTATTGTTCACAAAGAAACTTTGTATGTAGTTAAAACTGTCTTCAGTTTCTTTGAATAACATTTAAACTTGATACGTTGCATTTAATTCATTGAAAGCAGTAAGTTCCCTTTCTTCTAAATAGTGGGTGATATAAACGATGTTCGGATACTTCGGTTATCAAACTGTTTGTAATGGCGATTAACTCCAGATCCAAGTTAAAATTCGTTACTTTTTAACCGACTTCACAAAAAGGAGGAGGTTCTCAATTCGTCTGTATGTTTGTTTTTTTTTTTTTTTTTTTTTTTTTTATGTGTGTTAGCTCATAACTTTTTTCTGGGTGAACCGATTTGGATGATTCTTTTTTTATTTGATAGGTGGTGCTTCACATGTGGTCCCATTTAAATTTGATCAAGGTCTGACCAGTAGTTTTTGAGTTATCCTTAATACTGCAGATTTTTTCCACTTAGTTTATATGGATGATGTGTTAATAATTTCCTGTCACTGTTATTTACACACCAAGTAGTGGTATACGAATTTGTGTGGGGTAGGTACCGCAACTAAAAAGTGAAAAATAAAAACTTTTTTACAAAAAAACAACCGACTTCCAAAAAAAACACTAAAAGACGTGAAAAATAACTTTAATTTCGGAAGTCGGTGGCCAAACACGAAAATACAAAACCAAAGCCACCGACTTCCGAAATTAAAGTTATTTTTCACGTCTTTTAGTGTTTTTTTTGGAAGTCGGTTGTTTTTTTGTAAAAAAGTTTTTTATGAAATAGAACACGAACATTACACCTACCAGTTATTATTAGTTGTAGAACATGCGTCTTTGAATCAAACATAGTACTGATCTTATTTCGAAACTCCTTTCACTGTCTTGAAACATCGCTCAACGCTATCTTGGAGGACAAACCTGACTAAAGCGTTCGCGGATAAATGGAAGACGACGCTAGCAGCATTTATGGAGTATTATAAAATGGACGTATATGTGTAATGGTAACGTCTTTAAATAACTAGGCAATGTAATTGGCCGATAGCATTTCATTTGTTTGTTAAAGAACATATCTCCCGTGTCGATGTCTAATGTCCGATGGGAAAGGCCGCCTTCTTTTTTTTCGGTCAGCCTGTTTTGTCCTACTGCTGGCCCAAAGACCTCCCCCATATTTCTCCAATTTTCTTTATGCCTTCTCCGTCCAATCGGTTAGAATACAGTCCAAATCGTCACGCCAGCGTTTTTACAAGTTATTTTAGGCCAGCCTCGGTGACGCCTATTATTTTTATTTTTACGTCTCGGATATTTTTCGGTCCCGAACCTTTGGAAGTCATTCGAGGGGTCGAAGATGACTCGCCGAGGCATGTTAGACGCTTTTAATTAAATCAGGCACTATTATTAATGTACTACATTTGAATGTACTATTTTGTCTGCAGGAGTACTCGAAACTTCACGAGCGATACAACGAGCTGTTTAAGACCCACGTGGACTATATGGAGCGAACCAAATTGCTGATGAGCACAGCCAGCGACCGAGGCGAGGTGCGCGGGAGACTTGGCCTCAACCCCATGAGATCTAGTGGTGAGTAGCTTTATCTTTGTTATCATCGGCCTGGCATTTTTCCAGCTATGTTAGGGCCAGCTTCCAGTCTAACCGGATGCAGCTGAATACCAGTATTTTACATAGAGCGACTGCCTATCCGAACGTCACGACCCAGTTACTGGGTAACACGATGCTCCTTGGCAAGACTAGTTGTCAGACTTTTGGGCTTCTGACTGCCCGTAACGATTTTCAATATCTACGAATGACAGCCGGGACCAACTGCTTAGCGTGCTTTTCGTTTGAGGCACGAATGGGTCTCGGTATGATGTAATGGATGGATATCCTTTGACCTTTTGAAGATCGACCCGTGCGACTGTTATTATTTAGCCACGGGTCCCCTTCTTGTACCTCATTTTTAATAGGCAAAAGGCACCTTTGTTACGGCATCAATAAAGTACACTGTGCAATAATCAGTAAAACCAATACAGGCACTTAAAAGAAAATTATAGCCGTAGCTAACTATTTTTTTGAAGTTTTTAATTATTGTACTATTCATTCAACTCGTTGCATAATTAAATGACAGAATTTAACGGAGAAATTATATGTGTATAGCAGGGTTCAAAGTTTTCTGAATATGTGAGACTCATTTTATCTTACTGCTAAACTTCTTCGTCGTGTTGAACTGTCGATGATTCCAAAACTGCCCAATCAACAATAACAATATACGAGTAACAAAACAAAGAGCGGTATAAAAACGCATGTTGAATGGCGTGATAGAAAATTAGCAGCGTTCTCAATATGAAGGCCGTCTTAGATAACTACATATTTTTTTAGTAACACACTGACAATGAGTCATCACACAAATATGGGCTAATCATTGCCGGCCAGTCTTAATCTCGACGCATTATTAAGTTTAACGAAGTCGGTATTATCACGTGGAGAGCTAGTTTCACTCTCCCAGCCTTTTAGCCTGCCATAATATTAAGCTTTCGCGTGCGTCCTGCCAGTTATGACTTATGGAGCTGAAACGTTGACACTCACGGTGAGACTGGTCCATAAGTTTAAAGTCGCTCAGCGAGATTTGAAGAGAGCTATGCTTGGAGGAGAGACTCCAAGCATAGCTGAAGGATAAAATCCGGAACAAGGTGATTCGCCAGAGAACCAAGGTAGGTAGGTATTAGTAGGAACCAAGGTAACCGAAATAGCTCAAAGACTAAGCAAGCTGAAGTGGCAATGGGTTGGTCACATCTCTCGCAGAACCGACAATCGTTGGGGAAAACGAGTTCTAGAGTGGAGACCGCATTTAGGCAAACGTACTGTGGGACGTCCGTCGGCCAGGTAGAGAGACGACTTGCGAAAGGCGGCTGGCAGAGACTGGATGTAGAGAGCTGAAGATCGGGCTCAGCGGCGTTCACTAGGAGAGGCCTACGTCCAGCAGTGGACGAATATAGGCTGATGATTATGAATATTAAGTTTTCAGATGTCCATCTTAGGCGTTATCAATACGAACTGCGGGGTAATTGCGTAACACACCAACATTAGGAATTGGTTTTATTTTGACAGTTCAACAACATTCATTGCGTTATTTACGTTGTTGAGCAGACAATTTTTTCGAACATATGGAGCAATGGATTAACAATAGGCTTCAAAATGATTCAGATTGTGATTGATAGTGTGTTATGCACTTATGCTCTTGTCAATTTTCCGCACATGCTACGCACGCAAAACATCATTGTGCTTATGGGTGCATGCAACGGTAAAAGGGTCGTAGAAGTATTTAAAAAGTTGTGTTATAAATAACATTAAAAACTTGTTTTCATAAAAATACGTCAGTAAAATTGGGAATATTGACCTTCAATATCGCCGCAACCAGAAGGTTCCCAGATATGGTCCAGTACAAAAAAAAAATACAATGACGGGGACTAGAAGTGACTCTTGGCTTCGTTAAGTGTATTTTTACACCCGTTTATACTCGAATAAGTCTATACAGTTGAAACTAACAGTCTGCGTACATTCGATAACGGAGATTTAAGTGTCAGAGGCGATTCTAAAATGCAGCAACATAGGTCGAAAGTAATTACAAAGAAAATAAATTATGTTGAAGATGATCTCTAGTCCGTTAGGACTATAGAAAAAGGCTCTAAAATGTTGACATTCTACAAAAATAGCATTCCCGCCATTCATCTAGGGATTATCTTGAGAGTTTTCTAACGGAAATACGTTAAGAGTTCCAAAAGTAATTGTGCAGCAGTTTAAAAAATTACAAAATGTTCGTATATGTAATAAAAAATGATAAAGCTACTTCCTCCAAACTACCTTTAACGAAGCCGTAAGTCACTTGTTCTTTCCGTTCTTATGATATTTTTTTGTATTGGACCTTATCTGGGAACCTTCTGGTTACTGGTATATTAAAGGTCAAAGTTCCAACTTTGATTCGAGGTTTTTTTTACGAAAAAACGTATTAAATGTTATAACTTAACTTCGAATAATCCTACGATCCGCGCAACTCGCAATGCAAAGCGCAATGTTTTGCGTGCTTAAACAGCCAATTTTCACAGCAAAAATTAAAATAATTGTCCAGCAATTAATTTTGCAAAAAGTTACTTAGTTTAATGTACTGAAAGCGTAGATTACGGCTTCGTGAAGGATCTTGTTACACCCTGTATAAAGGCTTGCTTTTCGATAGCATGTATTATTTACTCTTTCGTTGGTTAGATATTTTTTTTACTGCCATATCGAACTCTACCAACTACTCTTTGCTTTTCGAGCTTTAGACGCATAAAGCGTATTTGGTCAATGGTTTTTCGATTTTTCAGTTACTTGACAATGATCTCTTACGCGAAGCGTACACTCAATCATTCATCGGTAGACATAGGCGGTGGGTAAAAATGGGTAAGAATTTGTAGAAAAGGGTACAATAAGTAAAATTATAGATACTCGTTTATACTGGTTAAAATTAGTTGTTAGTTGTAGGGCGATTTGATTAATTTTAGTTAAGTAAACAGTAATACTTCAAAAACGGCTAATAGTATAGTGGGGCCCGCAAAATTAGGGTTTCGTACTTTGGTACGGAACCCTAATTGTGCGAGCTTACTTTCCGAAATTTATTTTCGCAAATTTTATTTTCTGAAAACTTTACAGTGGATGTATGTTATCACATACATAGGTCGACATAACGATCGATGTTCCAACTGCAAAAGGAAGTACATAATTACAAAATAAGCACCCTTTAAGTTTTGAGAGTATCAAAATATGTGACATAAATGGCTGTCTTTTGATTACGTTGAATAAAAAGTTTGATTTTTTTACACTTTTATGAGACTTCAGTACTTCAAATACTGCAGACTCTTTTAGGTGAAAGTTTGCCCGAAATTAATATCAAATACTGTATTTGTTATTAATTTCGGACAAAATTTGCAGCTCTGGCTCTTGCTCTTGCAAATCAACTTTGAGAGTGATGCTAGCTAACAGACCTTTTAGCTGGGCTGGGCGGCGTTTTTGGCAAACTTCACCGATTCTTTTCGTTGCCTATAAGACTAAGATCTAATGCCCTAATGAAGGTCTTCAAACAGCGCGTCTTTCCTTATTCGTCGCAAGTCTCATAAATACTTTTTGTTCCCGGGAGACTAGGTTTTTTTTTTTTTTTGACTTTTTGATCTTGTACCTCTATGTATTCTGACAGCTATCGTTGAGGTCTCTGAGTCAGGGTCATGATGATCTTCGTCGATTCGGCTAATGTAACATTTTCTGTTATTTTACTAAATTAAAGTTTATTTGTTTACATTTGAGTATTCGCCTAAGGTTACACTCCAAACCGAAAACCCCTTTGACCATAACTTAAGTGAATGGTATGGCTGGATCAAAAATTTAAGGTCGCTCAGCGAGCTATGGAAAGGGCTATGCTTGGAGTCACTTTGAGGGATCAAATCCGGAATGCCGTGAACGGAGAACCAAAGTTGCCGCCACTGCCAATAAAATAAGCAAACGGAAGTGTTAACGGGCAGGTCTATTAGCCGTAGAATCGAAGACCGTTGGGGTGGACGTGTTCTTGAGTGAGATGTAAAATCCAATTTGTTAAAAAAAAACAAAAGATGTAAACTACAGTGGCCACTCGAAATTGTCTACGGTTTAGTGATGCGGTAGTATGAATTTTATGTTCGTGTTATCGATGTTACAATTATAATTATAAAATTTCCGCGCATAGATTATGTTGAATTATTATAAATTATTATTTGAATTTTGATATCTTTTCAGACTGTTTTTATTATTTTATTATGAAAAGTTTACTGAAATTATTAGTTTCATTCATCATACACTTAACTTATATACGTAAAAAAATATTATTAGGAAAAATTAAATTGCTAAATTTCCACGCTGGGTTACTTACCTTTCTTCTATTATATCCTATCTTTTATTCGACGCTAAAATTGTCTTTCGGTGTACACCTACTACATTATATATTTTCTAATAAATGTCGATAAAATTTATGTCTGTTTGTGCATGTCGATAATTATTATTTCACTTCACATAATTCAATGAAAAAAAAAATTTTCGAAGAGAAAAAAGGACGTTCCTAAGTCTTTTGTCGTTTTGTACGAACTATTCAAAATTGTGCCAGATTTTCGCTATTATTGATGAAAGTATATTTAATAGTTTTGTGGTGATCCACAGGATGAAAAAGTGATTGTGATAATATATGTGTATGCAAGTAGGCGCGTATTTAATCAGCGACGCGCAGATTGTTCTATTCCTAGTAAACTCCAATGTTATTGCTTTTGGTCCCTGGCCACCACCCCGGGCTTAGATAGATCATGAATCGCCAAAAGTAAGGTTAGACACCCTCAGGCTAGATAGTACGTACAGACGTTATCGGACGAATTGGACGATGTCGGTTGAAGTAGTACAACCTCACGTTCTTTTACATAAGTATATTAGGTTCTAGCGGTCGAGTTCGGCCGGCAACGTACGAGCATAGTTCATCCAATGGCGGATCAGGTGTGTGCGAGACGTAATGCTCGGGATTCGTCATTGCCCCCGTTGTTACATGCTTCACTAGCTTGATGTGTGTACGGCGTATGTCATTATCTTATTACACATGCACAGGTAGGTTGCATAACCCTGGTCGATTGCTATCGCCAGTGAGACCAGTCAATTTGAAACCATTTACGAACGTTTATGGTTAATAGGTTAGGTAGATTATGGTAATCTAAGCACAAGTGATTTTTTTATATTTTACACTAGCTTTATCCCGCTGCATTGCCAATCCCACGGGAATGTACTACGGGGATATAATAATCCTGTCGTAATAGCCCAAGTCATAGTTTCCTGTTCGCCAATATTCATCGAAATCCGTTAAGCTGTTAAGGCGTGAAAAGGTAAGAAACATAAAGATAGAGGAGAAGTACGAGGTCTGGATAGCAAAAATCTTTAATTTAGCGCGCTATTTCAATTATGTACCTTCGCATACTAATAAAAGAAGGTTTACGTGCAATCGACTTGATTCAAAAACTGAAGTAAAAAGATGTAGTCTGAGCCACTGCGCCGGTCATATTAATTTGCGTATGTTCAATTATCATTCAATGCATAACCAACCTTCCCTTTTTCCTTTTTGATACTTTCTTTCTCCCTATATAAATATCTATCTATCAAAGAACGCGAATACTTAATTATGTCTAAGTATCGAGCGGCTACCGAGGCATCTATAAGTATATACTACTTACTTACTTACTTTCCCTTAGTTGTGAAGGGAATTGCAGCTGCTGCAATTACGATCAGTAGAGATACTTATACGCTTTAGTTGATTGGTCTAACGTCCTTATATAGAACCAAATCGAATCTGTGGTAATAGGATAAGACTGCACACACCAGAGTCAAAACTTTGCGTGTCGTACACACAGAAGAGTGTTTCAGTACATTTTGACTATGACGGTTTTATTGTGATGCTAGTGTGTGTCCTATCATTATTTTCATAGAACAATAGTCTCTCTACGTACAGCGTCGGTTGAAATATGCCTTTATAAACATGTAAAGATCGAGAGACGTCTAGCTAGCCTGAATTGATAATTAAATAGGCAACGTAATTAAAAAAAATATCTGACTGACGCTGAATATTTCGTGAACGTATCAAATATATAATCCAATTTTACTTCGTTTTCCTGTATCAAATATTCTCGCTATAAAATTTAATCAAAGTAGACTGGCCGTAAAATGTAAAATTAATATCGCAACTAAATGGTCACATTTTCACCTGTTAATGTTTGAACACATCGTAAATATTATCAAACAGACTATTACATCATTACACGTTATATTCTTGCATTATAATAACAGAGAAACCACGCTTGTCTTATCACTACTCATCCGATGCAGCAGTTCTCAGCTGCACAGACATAATATTGTATTCTTATCAAAACCACGGGCTTGCAAAATTTAAACTGAATCAAATTCCGGGAAAAGGATGAAAAAATAACAAGATTCAGTTATTGTTACGGAGCGGGAGCTGAATACAATTGTTTAAAGACATAACCCGATATATTTTTACAAAGGATGTTGTTGATTTTTTTGTAGGTAATAATTTTCCCGGACTTTCACCGCTACAGTGAGCGACGCTACAGATGTTGTTAACTAAGCCAATAATCAAGGGCGTCGAATAAATCGATATTGCTTTCTAATGAAAGCACTAGATACTACATCCAAGACCGTGTCAGGAATGCACTTCGGTGGGAGGGGGGGTCAAGCTCTGGACTTTTTGGAGGACAATGGAGAATTTATGTAACAACTTTATTTTAATATAAGCATATATTTATAATTTGACGTACCTACAGTGGCGTGTAACTTCAGATCAGAAGCCCTTAAGGACGCTATCACATTTTTTAAACACTGAAGTTTAGGCATTTGAGTCGCAACACAACAACATTACGCGCACGCACACATTGAAACCGCTGCCCGCTCGATTTTATAGGTAACTTATCTAATCTTGGTACTTGAAGGTATTATTTTTTTAATTTTACTGGTATTCATTGAGTAAAGTTAGTTGTAAGTTTGCAATCTAATTTTGTTAACTGTGACTAAGTACTATCTGCGTGATAGTCATGTTTTTAATATTTTTGAAATTCATCAAACAACAATAATAATAATTAATAATTTTACTAACATAGAAGTATTATTTACTAACAATGTATGGAATGTTTATTCTGAAATAAAATTATAATTACGCAGGTAGGTACTCAACAATTTCAAGCGCCGGCCATATGGATTAAATACCATATTCTTACGGAAACTAACGACCTTATCATTATACTATTACAAGGATCACCTACGATTATCGCCCAGGCTACTTTTAGTTAGAAAAGATGTAAGTACTTGTAAATATTATTTTTGCTGACAATTGTTGGAGCATTACATAATCAAATACTAGCGTGGGAGTTTATCCTAGATTTTCGTTGTGTTATTTAAAAATAATCATTCCCTTGCGCGCGCTCAGTATTTTTCATAATAATTAAAACAAAAGTAGGTAGTACAAAGTATACTATATTGTATAAAAGCAGGTTAACAATCGCAAAATGTACACAGTAGTGTACCTTACCGTGAAAAATTTGATAAAATAAATAAAAAATGTGGATTATCCAACCACATCCAACGGAATATCGTTGAACCTTTTACGCATTATGTGTTTCCGTAAGTATGTTTGTGCGTATGTGTGAGCTATGACCTCTAAGATTCATAGACATCGCGTATCGAGGGTCAACTAGTTCTGGTAGTAAACAGTTATTGGTACTGGCGTCTCCAACAGCAATCTCCGAAAAAGTATCAACTTCGTCCAACCACAGTATACAATACAGTACACACTTCTTTACGTAATATTTTTTTGCCAGAAATTGATACACCCGTGCTTCCACGAGCGCATCCGAGCGCGGAATGACGAACCGCAAGAAGAAAATGTATGGAGAAATTTGAGACCGTTTCTTATTTTTCTCATAAATGAACAAGTTATTTGTTTACCTACAAAATATTTAGCTACCGGTATAGAGGACTATATAAGCAACAATTTCTTATTATTTTTAAGTTTAACAATGCAGTGGATTTAGCTGTACTGGTTCCTAATCAACCCCATCTTTTTAAATTTGTCGGTGTTATTGTGATGGTTAAAACCTATTTTTATGAAAATTTTGTATGGGGCTATACAATTTTTATGGGTTCATTCTGGAGATGAATATATTATCTTTAAGTTAACACCAAGATATCCTCGCAACAGTGATCCTAATTCATTAAAATGGTACCTGAAAAGCACTGATAATTGTGGAAAAATGTGATAGCGTCCTTAAGCCCGTAGGGTATTATTAGGGTTGTTGTTTCTTCGGACAAAATGGCATTATATATAATATATGGCGCTTTTGTATGAATAATAGCATAACATAGTGCTTTTGCCACGATATGTGGCCTTCTTCTTGGTCACTTGCGCGGTTGCCATGTGCTACCACAGGTTTGGCAGTCAATTTACTAACATAACTTTGGATGCTAGAGCGAAGAAAGCGAGCTCGAAATTTTTAGTAACCTGCCACAGATAGGTTAGATTTCCTTTGGACCATTCCTAGATAAATAGCCGCTTCCTTGTCGACTTATGCAGAAAATATTCGGAATGAACTGTGCCAAGGCTGCAAGAGCGAGCGTAGCAAGCTCGAAAATGCTTGAAAAATGCACCCTGCCACAGATGACATTTTCTTTAGGCCATTCATAGAGCATTAGGAGTTACTTTGACGACTTATGCAGAAAACTTTCAGAATGAAGAGAATCTAGGCAGCAAGAGGGAGTACCTAATGCAAGCTCGAAAATTTTAGCATGTATTTTATTGATTACGGTGTTTTTTCTTCTGAAAGTATTTTAATATATTATTCTAAAACCTTTTGTGTCCCTATGTTGCTAGGCCTCCCAGCCCAGACACCAGTCAGTGCCCGTATTTCGGGGCTCGTGCCCCGAACCACTTTGCACCTTAGCAGTTACACCACTGTTTAGAAACTTACAAATTTAATTAAAACGCGGACATGGATTATTATCAGAAATGAAGCGCGGGACAACGATCTCAGGATTGAGATTCTGGGATCTTCTGAAATCACTAATTTCGGGAGAGATTTGAACCCACAACCCTCCCCTTCGCCCCCCCAGCGTACGGCCTTGCCTACAGCCCTAGAGGTTCGTTAGCTTACAACACGTAAGCACTATATGTACTTTTAGGATCCGTTGGGGAATACACGTAGGTATCACAAAAATATACTCTTTTAAGTATGTATGAATCCTTAGTTTTTATTTTTTGTAGTTAAATGTTAAAACAGCTACCGATGTTTTGTGCTCGGAGAATGATAATGAGCCTGATTTAGGTTGATTTAGATGATTGAATAATTAGGTGGACCAGTTGCCCTTGGCTATCTCTGTTGTAATATGGAATGTTAAGTCTCTATTATATCATACATAACCAAGACGTTAGAAATCGTTAGACCATTTAACATGTATGTTGTAACGGCTAGGCCTTTGCAGGTAGACTGCGCAGGCCGTTAACTAACAGGTTAGTGTTTAGAGATAAAAGAAACACTTAAGGAAGTTTCATACATATTTTTTCTACAGTAGTAGGCTGGGTCGCGGGTAAGTTCACTAATTCACTGTTCTGAGCACTCGTACTTATAGTAAACTTAAGAAGGGTACCGTCCTTGGTTTCACGGGCAGCCGGAACGCCTGTCAGCACAGGCTCAGCAAGAGGGCGTAAGGACTTCGAAGGGCCGCAGTTAGAGTGCGTCGGTAGCGCACAAATCACCTACGCGTGCAGCGCGGCGTTCGGAGTAGCGTGCAATATTTAGATACCCTGTCCTCAGCCTGGACGTAGAACCCTGGAAGGCACGTTAGTAAGTGCATGTTAGTTGCGGTGCGAAAGCAGCAAGCCGCATGCAATGTGCCCAGCTTCATTCCCATTTAGCGACCAAGAACTTTGTAGGGGATCAGGATAGGCGGAAGCTCAATACATCATAACGGTTTAAGGGAGAGAGTTTGTAAAGACAGCGTGTCACACTGACAGATGCAATATATGAGGTTAGATATGTGACACGCGAGCATAAAATGCAAATAAAAACAATGATTTTACCTCTGGACTGGACAACCTACAGCCGCGTGGCCCGACATTGACACCCGCGAAATCAGATACTTGGGTGGTGATATTTACATAGTTTATCTTTACTGAGGGTCTGTAAATACCAAATTAATGAGGAACTCGCGCTAGGTTGGGGCATTCAGAATCTTGAAAGTCAGAGAATAGCTTCTGCTAGCTAAGAAAGCGGATGTTCAAAAGGCCGAGTGTTATATAAAAAATAGTGTTGTTCCATGATTTTAGTGATTTGCTTAGCAACTTACTAATTGTGAAATATTTAGCATCACTCGACTGTTTACCGTTGAGAAGCCACACAACGCTACAATGTGTGCTACTTTTGCTCAAAGAACTGATGCAAAATAAAATGTATTGAACTAACTACATCACAGCCTGTTTTATTTCTGCTTAAGACGAATAAGCAATTAGCCAGAAAAAGCCTGGACAACTCTTTGTCTAAAAGTATTTTGACGCCCGTAATACTACCTGACTTTATTTAATAGCACTCTATATTAAGTTATTATTTAAATCAATGTCATATAGAAAACACTCCCGTTAATATTGAAAGGGGATTAAGGGATTACAATATACGGGAGCTCGGTACACTTGCTGCATACATAGAGGGGCTCGTGGCTAAGTAATAACATCCACACGGGTCGATGGATCTACGGGGTATTTGCGTCCCACACTATGCTTTCATTTTGACAGTATAACAACATTCATTGCGCTATTTACGTTGTTGAGCAGACAAATTTTTCGAACATATGAAGTAGTGGATTAGCAATCCTTCAAAATGATTCAGATTGTGATTGATAGCATGTTACGCGATTAGGGTGCAGGTCAAGCTACGCTTGCCGCGGTCGGTCCGTGGATGGCTGACTATCTTTACATAACGAGACCCCTCCGAGCCTCGGTAAAGCACGTTGAGCCGTTGGTTCTGACTGACATTCGTGGATCTTCGACAGTCGTTGTGGGTCGTCAGAAAACTGAATGTCTGATAACCAGTCTTACCAAGGGGTATCGTGTTACCCAGTAACTGCATAGTGGAGGTCAGATAGGCAGTCGCTCCATCTAAAATACTGGTATTCATCTGCATCCAGTTAGACTGGAAGCCAACATAGTTGGGATAAAATTAGGCAGATTGATTAAGTAGACCGGCTCCATTCGTAGGTATATACAGCTGCATTACGAAACTCTTTTCTGTGTTGCGATTTGGAAAGAAATCTCTCCTAATAGGTTATCCGTATCACAAGCCTTTCTCAGTCAGGAGATGTCACTGTATTCCACTACAATGTTACTTAGCCTGTAATTGACAACAATTGATAGCTCCAATTTGCGATTCTGCGCCGTTATCTAAACCATATGTTCATTGAACATGACTCTCATGCTTGTTATCCTTCATGAGTAAATGGATTATTTAGAAAAGTATATCAATCTTTCATGGTACTTTAGTAAATGATGTATTGGAGCAGTGGTGGCCCAGAGGTAACAACCGCGACTTACGGGTTGTAGGTCATAGGTTCAAACCCTGACAGGCGCTTTACTTTGTGTAAATTATTTTATCGCCACTGCTCTCAAAACGGTGAAGGAAAACATCGTGAGGAAACCGGCATGTCCTAGAACCAAACATTCGAAGACATGAGACATCTACCAACCCGCATTGGGCGCGCGTGGTTGATTACGGCCCATTCCCTCTCACTGAGAGGAGGCCTGTGTCACAGATGTGGAAACATTGTAGGCTGACTATGTATGTACGTAAGTACATATGTTGTATGGATGGATGAAACTCATATGTGAGAGTTCGAATGATCGCTTATATTATGTCGATCCATAATTTAGTTGCATCGCTAAGCTCGATAGATTTCATTCTATAAATATGAAATCGTTTACTGACAAACCATCGCAATCTTGTCTCACGACTTCACGAGTCACAGTCCACATTTCTAGCTTTCTACGTATACAAGCTTACCGGTCTATCGCAATATGTTATTCATTGCCCTGATTGGCTAAATTAGACAGAGGCCAATAGGTTCTAATAGAGAGCATAAAAAAATATTTCTGTATCGCCCCGACTTAATCTAATTGTCACCACGCCGTATGAAATAACAAGAAATGTTTTTTTATTTGTTTTTTTTATTTAACTTGTTTATACAGCCACGTGGTGATCGATTCGTAGGTTAGGTATCCAGTTGATTTGTACATTACTGACTGAAAATATGTAGGTGGCTACTATGTACCGAAATATATCAATAATGGTTTATAAAAATGTTACATGTGCACAAATCCCTAAACAAACGTGTCGTGTAAAATTTTGAAATAATTATTTGAAAAGTATACCTAGACTCCGAACCAACGATGGCAAACACAACTAACATAACTTATACTATACAGCCTCTTTTGTAACATAAGACCATCTTTAATTCCTACATGTTCTGCTCACTTCTGCAGGTCCCATATCGTTCGGCTTCGCATCGCTGGAGAGCTCGATGCACAATGTGGAGCAGACGGAGAGCATGCCCGGTAGTCCTGTCAGTCTGTCCTCCTCGCCACCATCACCGCCGACCGGTTCCGACTTGGCAGCAGTGAGGACTGTGGAGTGCGCGCATCAGACTGACCCCATCACGCAACAAAGTCAGGTAGGATATCAAGAGCTGGTTTTTGTTCGTTACCTGTAGAAGTTCTTTTGTTGCACAGTCAACAAGTCTAGGTGGACGGGCGACCTTAATTAAGGTGGCTGGGACAGACTGGTTGCGGAAGGCGGAGGACCGGGTGTTGTGGAGCAGCTGGGTAGAGGACATGTCCAGCAGTGGACTGTGATGGTCTGAGTTGCCAGTCACCAAAAGTAAGATGTTCTGTTCGCTGCGGTAAACATCTATAGGTTTATTTTTATTTTATGCGGCGTACGCCTTTCGCGTAAAATAAATAACCTATGTAGTTTTGGAGGCAGCAGTGAAGAAAGGCTTGAAAAAATTAAACACAATTTCATTGGTTGTCAAAACTGTGCTCTATTCGAGAACTCATCCAGGGTAAAGACAAACAAAGTGGGTGGGGTGGGGTACCTTCGCTATAAAGTCGTTTTCAATCCCAACGGGCTTTCCTTTGATGCTCGGAGCTGGCTGGTAATGCGGCCGCAATAGCGCTAATATCCCGAAAGCAGTGGACGGCTTTGAAACGCTTCTTGAATTATCTAGGATTAAGAGCTCACAATAAGAGCTAAAACTTGTCTGTGTACGTACCCGGATATGGTGAAGATGACCGGTATTTACGTAAATGTCAGTGAGATTCTGAAGCCTTCCGTAACCGTGTCTTTGCTCAGTCGGCTATTGCCCGTTTTCGGTGTACTTATGAAAAGAAGAACGGTAAACAATTTCAGGCCTATGTAGACTACTCCTTGTTCGTACATAGCTACCGACGTTATTCATTATTGACTTGGTTCTGTTTCTTACGGTACAAAGTATCTACTTCATAATTAAACTATGTTTTATTGTAGTTAAATAAATTATGCGTAGAATCACGGGCATTATCTTTAATTAGGCTTATGGTCTACCCCCACCAGGTTAACTGTTTTTTGACAGATGGAAGTAGTTACTTCATCAACGTAACGCTTAGATTATCGATTCGATTATTGACACTTTAATTTGTATGTAGTACTGATTATCGATTTTTGCCGTCGAATAAAACATTGTGCGGTTTCTATGCCTGTGTTTATTATTATTTAATACAAAACCATATAAATTAGCCTCTTCCTTTACTATAAACTTTGCAAGTTTTATAGCAAAACTTAGCGTAAAAATAAAGTATTCACTTGTTTGTGGTATCTTTTTGTTGTACAGTACCTACTTATACACATAAATATGGGGTTTACTACATATTTAAACACACCGTTTTTATGCATAACATTTTATTAAAGTTTTAATATCGAAATAAAACATTAACATCTTGTTCATGGTGGCAAATCCGTGTCTTGTAAACACTGATACGTTACCACCTCCGCCATTTTGTTAACATTTATCAGTAGCAACGAAAGGCCGAGAGCCTTGTGCTGGTCACATATTTTCTGTATGCTGAGTGTTTTCCCTATTTAAATAAGTTCGTAAATAAGTTCGCAGAATTACGGACATTCTAAAATGCCGACGAGAAATGTATTATTATATTGATATTTGAGTGGATGCAAGGTTTTTCTATACTGATTCACCTTTAATGTAAACGATTATTTTCGATTTATTCATTTGAAGCGAATACATTCGATAGAATGTAGCTATATTTAGTACGCATGACAATAATCTTCTTTTTTTGTTGTTGGAAATAATTACATTTACGGTATTATAATGTCTGTAATAAGAAGACATAAATAAGGTAGGCACTTTTTACGTAGTCTGGAGCAGTTACGTTCTAAGGCAGCTGTCAAAAAACGGTTAACCTAGTGGACAGGTTTATGATTCATTATTACAAATAACACTACCATCCTTCTAAGACAGTCTGCTTAAAAATATACTTCCATAGCGCATTTTTAAAACGAGACGTATTCTTATAAGCGGTCATTAATTAAATAAATAAAGTGAATAATGTTGGTATTGTTCATAGAATTCAATAAGATCAGTGGCCATTATAATATAATGATATTGCAATATAAGCAATTGCACAGGTCCTGGGGACAAAAGAGATACCGGTACCGGTACTTATAAGCCTTTATTTAAATTGTGCTTTCTAGGCTTTTCAAACATAAATAATATCTTGGGTATTAGGATAGTTGGTTTTCGTAAAAATGATCTAAAATAGTCGTGTAACTCGTCCGGTTGAGTGTTGTATTTTATTTTGAGATTGAGAAGCACCAGTAAAGATTTTAAATGAATAATAGCATTGTTATTTTAGATACAATTTATTATAACTTCTTACAACGATACATATTTACAAGGACATATAAGTAGCTACTTGATAACCATTGCCAACAATAGAGCACACACGATAATCTTCCAACAGAGCTTCACATCGGTCGCTGAGTTGCAGCCGTCTGTGTTACATTCGCAGACATGCGAGTAATGTATGTTGCTGAATTTTGACTGGACACACTTCAGCGGTTCTTCGTATATATAGGCACATTCTCTTACTACATTCACTTCTTGGCCAGGCAAAAAGTAATTTACCTGAGATAGCAACCGACAAACTGGTGCCCCTCTGTTTTCTTTGCAGTCTTTCAAATGTGCATTGTTCAAGTTATATTTAAAACATCCACGATTGGTTGTAGACGAGCACTGATAACATTTTATGCATACCACTTCACACATCACGGATAATAGTACTATAAATGTAAGTATTTTATCAGCTGAAAAACATTGCATTTTACACAAATTAATTTGACAGCTGTCAGATCTGCCTTGGCGTTGACTTTTCCAAATTTGAATTATGTGAGTGGCCAATGCTTTTTGTTGAAGATACCATTTCAATAATCATACTTTTTCACAATGTGAGATACTTTTGGCGGCAAAAGAGGAAGCGTGATTATAACATAAATATACAATGAGGAATATTAATTATAAATGCTTTATCGATACATGCATTAGCAATTATTGCGTCGATATAGGTAATTGCGTTAGCAATTAATACAGCGTGAACGGACAAGGATTTTACACTTTGTCTAACAATCTTAATGATACTAAACATATTGAGCGTTATCCGAACCGTGAAAACTTTCAATTATTAAGTAAATAGCTATCTTGAGATTACAACAACATTAGTTCATGATCTTAAAGCTAAGTATTAGTCAACGAACATGATATATCAAAAACTAATTACAATATCGTCCAAAACTACGTATTATTCCTTTAATAATGTCTGATAATTAATTGGTTTCAGGCTACATCTCCAGTAGCGCCACTTAACGCTTCCAACACTGGTAAATCGCAAACCAAGAGCGAGAAAAGAAGTGGCAACACTTTGTACCAAGAACTTGCCTTCCAAGACGTGGACCCAGGCATCGCTGAAGGCGAAGATGGCGATATCACAGGTAACACTTATGAAAGCCTGATGAAAGAGCGACTAGAATTCGGTCTATAGACAAATCAGATCGATCCAGTGTGGTGCATGGAAGCTGGATTACGCTTTTCATCGATTGACCATTAACCATAGATTTAAATTGACAGATACGATTTTTTGTGTGAGTGTGCGAGACAATACAATCCAAATGTCATTATTAACGAAAGAGAAAAGTGACCATCTTTTGACGCGGACGGACGAATTTGACGAATTCAATCTTTACCATTGACCATGTTTTGAGGCAATCAATATCGCCTGGTCAACGTCGAACAACCGCCATCTAGTTGTACCTTTTAGAAACGGTATATCTGCTGTCAAATTGTAAATGTGTTTTGATTAATTAATCGAAATAAAATTAACCAATCTAGTCTATCCAGTGGACAGCATATATACTACAGACAAGAGAGGAAAAATGGAATAGGTTTCTAGAATCCGGGGCTAATTCTACGTTTTCACTGAAGCTGCGACGGTAAGAGGTTAGATTAGATGCGCTAGGCACAAATCAGAATATTGGAAATCGACATCTCGCCTCCGCTTAATACTTCGATTGGTTTGTCTGCATGTCTCGTCTTGCGGAAAAATATAGCTTGAGGGGTGCCACAAATTTGTTCAGGTCCGCATGATCGGCACAACCGGGCGGCAGAATCGAATATATGTATATAGAAATATATTCGCCGCTTGGCTTCCCTCGAATTGTGCTTAGCCGATCCGAAAATGGTTCACCGAGGGTAGATGCAGATCACTATGAGGCGAATGAAAGCCGAATACGTTTAGTAATTGCTTCGGGTTGGCTCTGCTGTTCAAAACAAGGAGATACCGAATCGAATGTACCCGAACACGAACACGACCCGAACACGTGTGACATAGGTGCACCTCTGATTCTGTGTACCTATGCATTGTTTGTTTGTCTTTAAGTGTATTGAAAGTATAATATAACTGTGTGCTTTCCCTAACAGGTAGTTGGGTCCATCCCGGAGAATACGCATCTTCTGGTAAGTGTTTTGCAACGTATGTGTTCACTAATCGTCCATTTAGACAAACTGTTGAAGTTAGCGTAACATAAAATATCAGGAAAATCTTATATAAACTTGTTATGGTTGATGTCCTATGAAATATTATTTTGCTGCAATTTCCATGTAACTTAGTAAAGCCTTTTAATCAGCACATCATTATGCCTGACAAATTTGTGTTAATATTAGAAAAACGCTAGTTTTGCGCCTTTAACGAATAATAAATAGAGACGTGTCTAACAAATAAGTGCCTATTATTGATTCAAGAATAGGTACCTACGTTGGAAATATGCCACGTAAACCTATTCGTAGTATCGATCTGCTGCTTATATCATAATATTATGGTTTACTTTTTCTGCAAGGACAAGTATCTTTAAGGTTTTCATATTCACGCTCCTCTAAATAATACTACTCCTAGAAAGTATAGGCAGGCTCATTAATATTATAAGTATCACTGTTATAAGCTTATTGCAGTTTTATGATTATAAGAATATTCTACGTAAACTTAAAACAGTCTGTTTACAATGGACGAGCTTTATTTAAATAACAATAGTAGCTTTTATTTAATTGATTTAATTGCTTTTAAAGACATAACTGGATTTTACATTTAAAAGAAAATTGCTGATACCACTTTGATATTGAACCCAGAGTGTTAACAAGCAAATCCTGACTCTTAAGGGGACTACATGACCTAAACGCAAATTTATAATGCCTAAAAATATATGATCCACTGCAGTAACCAAAATCAGAAAAATATATGATATTCTTCTGGATATATGCTAGTTAGATAGTGTGTTGAAAACATAATACAATTAACTTGATATGATAGAAAAAAATCACGAAGATACCTCTAAAAAATATTTTAACGATTAAAAGCCATACTAATATACATTCAAACATTCAGATTTTTTGTCAGATTATTCTACAAGTAACATACTAACGTGATAGTGTTTTAATTTTTTAGTCCAATGAATAGTTTTTTTTGTAAATCCATTATTACTTCATATTTTGCAATAAATTACCAGCGTTGTGTCATCGCGCGTCTCTTTCTTTTCTATGCAGTCCGACAGTGACCGCGCTTTAGCTCTTGTAAGCCTCTTAAGGAGCCTAACATATCTGTAATAGCAAATGAATAATTTAAGGATGAGTAATCGGTAATATTACTAACTTTCTTAAATTCAGAAGCAATCCATCGGGTTCTTTGTTATCAATATTATTATGTAAAATATATTATTATTTCACCAATTGGTATAAAATGTTGGCTTAATTGTTTTAGTTCTCTTGTACATTATGTCATCCTATAAGCTTGTTAAACAATAAACATTTATTATTATAAAATTCTTTACCGCTAACTATATGATATTTATTGTACTTTGCTTATGTTTTTATGATATGATGAGAATACGTTTACCACCATGAATAGAAAGCAAAGTACAATGTACAATGAGAAGCAAAGGAAAAAATGTGCTGTAGATGATATAATGTTTCCTGTGGTAAAAGTATAATGCTTAACTTATGTATAAATAACACCATAATATTATTTTGTGCTATATTTATGTTACTTTATACTTACACACCACGCCACTATGTTTTTGTTACATTATGTTACGAAACTTCTAGATTTGGCGTCCATTTGTGTTCATGTGTTGTTCTAAGCAAGCTAAGCACATTTTATTGTGTTGCCAAATTTAAAATATAATATATATATTGCTTTTACTGTTAAAAATAGTGTAACCCTCAGTTTCTAAATAACTATGTATTATAATTGTTAAATCTTATATGACATTAAGTTATTGATTCTTGGTAAGCTAATCAAAAACGAGATATGACAAAAGTGATCCCGGTTGAGCTTACAGAAACCGAGGGTTAATAATGTAAAGGTCGAAAAAAATAATGATTTTAACGTTTATGCATGTTTCACTGCGTCATTGAACTATAGTAATAAGTTCAAATTTACCCGTATAATGCTTACATAAACGAATAAAATCAACGCAAAACAACTTTCTGTGAAAGTTGTGCTTGAGAACATAATAAACAACTGCTAGCTTGTAATTAAATAAAAAAGTGTAGATTAAAATAAAATATGCAATTAATTGTTGCGATTTTTATGTCTACTTAAAGTGGCGTCGTGTGTGAGCATTTTAACTAGTAGTCTACATTAATACATTTTCATAAAATTCTAATAACTGTACGTTCTTTCCATGCGTTCTAACAAAATGTTGCATCAACGCATGATTGCAGTTAACGACAATTATTTCGGTAAGTAATTTGTAAAATATTGATCGAATTATCACTAACATTATTCAACGTTTTATTACAATTTCGTAGTAAATCTTTCAATTATTTCATAAAAAAATATGACTATCTCACACACTACGTCGCATTACGTTGCAATTATGTATTACCAAGCATAGTCGTATGATTATTCTTAGTAAGTACATAGTCTTATAATTTTGTTGACGCGATTAAATTCTTGTTGCTAACGCATGCGGCGAAGTGTGTGACGGGCCTAACGATCGCTTGCGATTTCCAAAGCGCAAGATGCAAGTAAGTAAAAGATTCAAATAACTGTGTTTACTTGTACATCGTTCAGTGTTTTATATCTATCAAAATAAAACATTACTCTCTTTCAATTTAAGTGCACAGCCCCAAGCCATTCAGAGTGGGCTGTATAATGTAGGTAATTTAAATAAATTATCATTTTTCATACACCACATTCAACTAATTAAAAATTATACGAACAAAACGTAAATCCCTCCACTTAACAGGAATGGGCAAAGAGGTGGAGAATCTTATTCTGGAGAACAACGAGTTGTTAGCAACGAAGAACGCGTTGAACGTGGTGAAGGATGATCTGATAGTGAAGGTTGATGAAATGACCGGCGAGCTTGAGATCCTGAGGGAAGAGGTGGCGAACCTCAGTTCTGCGCGGGAGAAGTTACGCGATAGGGTCACCGAGCTAGAGGATGAAGTTAGACATTTGAAGGTAGGCTGGTTTTTAATTGAATGTATCTATGAATGATTGAAGGTTGATCGAGGCTAACAAAATGCTTTGGTTTACTATCTATGGATGTCAAAGACGTTATAGACGAGCTCGAATTTAAGAGAAGCCATTAAGATGAATATTATTAGGTCTTCAAATGTTCTCTTAGATAATCTAAAATGAGAGTCCATACTGATTCGCGCTAGAGCACTCTAGTTATATAAGAGCTGATTTGCAGCTACAGTGCAATTTCCTGTTTGCAATACGACAAAACTACACACAGGAAATACAATTTTGTGGGCACCATAATGTGCAAGGCCATCATTCAGCATCCACACAAAAATTATGTAACATTCCGTTAGAATATGTTGTTCTTATAATGTCTTACTACCTACGGGACCAACGCTGTGAGGCTGATTTCGCTGAATAAGTCTTCCGTTGATTTTTTCAGTAGTTTTGAATTCGTGTTTCCAATAAGTGTGATGTTTAGTTTTTGCGTGGCCATGTGACAGGAGACGGTGAGCACGAACGCGGGCGGCGGCGACAACAACGAGGATGAGGCCGACGTGCCGATGGCGCAGCGTCGGCGCTTCACTCGCGTCGAGATGGCACGAGTACTCATGGAACGTAACCAGTATAAGGTAAGCATATGCCTTTCTTTTTAGTCTGTAAAGGAAAATTATAAGAGACGGTATCAAATGAAGGAAGGGAGCATTTGTGGTAGTAGACACGAAACCAAAGTGCACTGCTACAAGGATCCTTTGGCGCTCGATTGACGTTGGCTGGGGGGCGCTGTTGGTAACATTTGTGCAATGGTTTTGTGAAATGTATTGAAAAATCAAGATGGCGGTGTTAGTTCCGATTTTGGCCACACGCCAACATACCCTTGTACAGCTCTATCTTTTTAGTCTGTAAACCATTGACTTAACAATGTCTCACAATTTTGTGAGCCATTGTTAAGTCAATGGAGGTGAGAGTCATTGTGGCAGTAGTCACGAAAAGAAAATAAAGATATTTGCATTCAGTCATCATCTTCTTCATACCCTTATCAAGATTTGAATAATTCTAAAAGCCGATGCAGAACAAACTTTTGCTAAGACAGCCGATAATTGTTCGTACCCTTTGCTTGTATCGTCTTAATGCGCAAACGTCCGTGTCAATAGGCGGCCCTATTATTATTCTGAGTCTCGTAAAATACGTCCATCCAAGATTTGACAGCAAAGTACTGACACTGAAACTGTATGCTATAAAACTGCAATCACATATTATTCTTCTATTATCACGTGAATTGAGAGGATTGAAACACGGCATCCCTTCCTTTGTACCCTTTAACCGTACGATTGTTGTTTGTACCATTAATAACATAATGTGTATATTATTCAGGAGCGCTTCATGGAGCTTCAAGACGCAGTTCGCTGGACAGAGATGGTCCGCGCAAGCCGCGTCGACTCAACCATGGATAAAAAGAACAAACAGAGCATATGGAAGTTTTTTAGTAACCTCTTCAGGTAAATACTGTATAACGCTATAGACGTCGGTGTACTACGTACCTGCTAAAACATGACAAAGCTGAAATTAAATAATTATTTAAAACAATTACTTGAGAATTAACTGCAGGTAATAATGTCGTTAGAGGCATTGGATAAAGAATAAAACATATAAAAACATAGTAATAAAAAAAATGTATAACACGAGTACGTATTGCATTGATGTTTTTATTAACACAAGATCTTTTTGTTAGTTAGATTATAGCAATAGTTTTATGTAGAAAAATTGTGGAAAGAACTGATTATAACAGTGGCAGAATACACAGATGGCCTCAAACGCATCACAGAACTGAAGGTCCCAGAAAAAAACAGATTTCGAGTTGGATTCTTCACGCACGGAATATTTTTTCTACAACAATGTCGGATCGTATACTAAGAGTATACCTTTTCTATTCATCGTATTATTATGATCCCATAGCAATTAGTTAGGGGGACCAAAAAGTAGTGATTAGATGTGTTGAATGAAGAGATTATAGCTTTTAGGCCTACTTCCAAATCCGGGGCTCTTTCGGTGCTCATACATGTGATCAATTTACTTTCCCAAATTAAGCATTAGACTAAGCATTACCAATTTTATTCTTATTGAATTCCATTTTGTCAAGCTTACTTGATAATTTGTACCTATTCATGCAGCTCAGCGCTTGTATTTTTAAATTACTTAATTATGATGTTTTTGGCGCTCTATTTTAAAGATTTATCGTTTGTTTTGTTTCTTTACATTTTGCTGTGCTCATTTATTTATATCAAACTCCATGCTTCGCACGGTTTTCACGACTTGACAAACACAACACATCAACACACATGACTTGAAAATATCAGCATTTCTTTATATGTAAAGTTAATGTTAATGTATTATAAATATCGAGGGCTTCTTATCAAATGGGCGTACACGCAAAAATTACATTTTCCATTTGTTGCTGCAATAGATAGTACAAAACGAGGTCCATATTATAGTTAGTCTTATATTTTTCTGTTTTTGCATGTACGCCTATTTGTTATGAAACCCTCGATATATATATATTTAATGTAAAAACCGCATCAAAATAAGTTGCGTAGTTTAAAAGCACAACGCGGTCACGTAGACAGACACGAAAAGCGACTTTAATTTATAATATGTATTTATAGATATAGAAGTTGCCAACGCTAATGTAAACATAATAATCATTTTCACTTTATAGATTCGCGAAAGGGATGCGATGAGTTTAGTATATACATAATGTTTTGTAATTGTTCATATCTGTTGGGTTTGACTCCCGACAAGAAAATACAATAAATATTATTCCATTCAGTACCGATTTAAAGTTATAGTAGTTATAGTTATACTAGTATCTTTATATGAATAAAGATCAGAATTTTTTGGGCCGAAAACGCGTTATAATGAAACTGCTTAAAATATTCACTAGATCTTTTTTATCATAGCGCTGCGAATTACGCTTGCCATTTTTATTTTATATTTTGTTTTGTTTGCATACCCATGCACTTGCCATTGACCATATGTTTGAACAATACGTGTGTATGTTTCGAATGATTGTTTTAGTTTGTGATGTTTGCTCAGGCGTATCGAAGATATTGCTTTGCTTGCTATGACGTAGTTCTGTGACGACAGCGATTTCTCTTCATTTGAGTTGTTGTTTGTTGCGAATATTTATTCATATTCCTTCTTTAGCTGCTAATTTGTGCTGTGCTTGGTAACTGTTTTACCTTTTGTTTTACTTTAATTTGAAGTAGTCCCTATTCTCTTAGTGAAATAGGCAAAAAGCCTTCTAATGTTGGGACTCGTGAAAGCGACAAAATAAAATAATGCGCTTTTCAAAAGTTGTTATAATAAAATCTTCTGAGCTGGAGCTACTCTTCCAATAAGTAGGACTGAAACTTGAATGACAAATATGGTTGTCCTGATCAATCAATAACATGCTTCTGTTTCGAAGAGGATTTTTACATCTATGGGTAGCGAAAATTATTAGCATGAGTTAAAATGAAACAAAACGACTTGGATTGATGCACAATCATATTTTTTTTTTTGCAAATTGTGCAGGATTCTAAAATTGGTAGCTACTGCGTTTTACTTATTTATAAGTTATCAAAATGTTGAAGAAAACTTTTATACCGTGGCGCTGAAGCAACAAAATCTATTCCTGCAGTTGCGGTGGTCTGAATATAAAATAAATCCTAGCGAAGGCTATTTAATACCAATGTATGTGGCAACTAAGCAAGTACAAACAGAGCAGCAGCAAATGTATTTGTTTTGCACGAGTCTGTTTTGCTTTCATTAGTATCTATATTCCTGACAACCTAAGAAGTCCGATTTGACAGCTATAAAAATACTTTGTGTAGTAATGGGAAAAAAATCGGTTGCTTTAAAAACCGATTCTCGAGACATATCGATTTATCATACTTAGGTTTGTAATCGATAATGTATCTATATTGCTTAAAACTGATTCTGGAGGCCTATCGTTTTATTAAACGTACGAGTTTTTAATTATTTAATTGTTATTATATAAATCCCAACTAAGTTTAAATTTGGGCGAGTTTCAAAGCCAAACCAAGACGTAAATTAAAACCCGACATACTGTTTTTTTTAACTCGAGAAGGCCCGTGCTTTTCCTTTATAATTTTTCCAACTGTTTTGTGCCAATTCCAAGCGCTTGTGGGACTCGTTCTTGTACTTGGGTAACTTCTAAAAGAAGCTGTCTATTTCCTGACTATCGTTCAAAGTAATCGTGCAACTTCAAAACCAAGTCACGAGGTTAAAATATAGTTTTCAATATCATGGGGTGGAGTGGCAATAATAATGGCAAACCTAACCATTTCCTATATTGACAAATTAAATATCAAAATAAAGCCAAAAATATATGTGATCAGATTTTGGTTTTATATGTTTAAACATTTAATAATACAGTAATTATACGTTTCTTTCTTTTTTCTAAACATAACGTTTGTAAAGTATTGATTTTTCAGAACATCGATTATATTCGATCAAAAAAAGGCTTATGACGGTCACAACACAATGGCAACGAACCGAAAGACATGTCGTTGTAATAACGTCCTTTCGGAATATTCATTAGCGATTAATTCGTGTTTATGAGTGCATTTTTCTAATATAAAGTGAAACTTGGTGCTTTTGAATAATACTCATTGTTATAGTGTATGGATAACATAGTAATTAATTAGGATTATGAATTTGATTTTTCGATTTCGATTTCTTACGTAGAAGTTCATACAAAGTCATCGCAGCATGTATAATAAGAAACGTCAAATCGAACTTTTTAAATTGTCACGAGTTTAGTCATTATTATTCATTGACGATGTTGTTCTTTCTCTGTATTCTCTTATTTGAAGAATCGTGTGAAGTGTACTTCATCTAGCTCTTACAACTGTATGTCTTCGATCACAGTATCTAACCAATCCAATTCAACACCAAAGGCATAGGGTATATTTTTCAACGTCAACTTAACCTCATTGCAGTACCGGCGACCGTCCACAACGACCGCTATCGACGCCGCATCTCCGCGCAGTTGCCGCTCCGCAGCCCGCATTACGTCATTCGAGGACTCAAGCCGACTTCTTCGAGACCCAACTGACCGACCATCACCATAATAGACGTCATGAGAGGAGCGAGCAGTTCCGACAGGTATGTTGAAACTTTTCGGTAAAAGTCCTCACAGTAAGGCTCAGTTGCCTTACTATGACGTGCTAATACCATCATGGTTCCATTGAGAAAAAGGGATAGTGCTATCGGTCATATATAGCTCCGTCTCTCTTTCACGCTGGAACAATGATGGTTTTAACAAGTCATAATACGGCCTCAGTACTCACAAGCGAGTTGTAACTGTAAATCAGACACTTTGTTGATTTAAGAATTTCATTCGGTATATTTCGCACGAAACTTCTGAACACATGAATCAACTATGTTAAATTTCGGCATTCGGCATTTTTTAGTCGCGTGCCGAATTATCGAATATTAAAATTAAAGGAGCAGTTGAACGTTTATTCCTATGTCATTTTGTTGGTTTGTTTTTGTTCACACGACTTGTGAACAAAAATAAAACTGAACGCTTCACTCGAGTGAACCGTCTATTATGAGCTTTAGCGAACATAGTGTTTCAGTATTTGGTTAAGTACATGTGTTTGCATGGTTACAGTTAAATCTCGCTTGTACTTACCTTTAGACATAGCTTTGCCTAGGTGTTGTTAGTACGCGCTCTTTGCCAGGATTTTGTTCAATCATAGCCTGCTTACGTGGATCTCTACATACGGGCAAAGTACATACAGTGTGAGTCTTCATAATGTGCACATATCGAAATGAGGGAAACTAAGCTTAATTTTATCGACGTAAAAAATATTAAAAAAAATATTAAAAAAAACTCATAAAAAGGTGTCTCTACCTGCTAAAGTATGGTACGTAGCCGAGTGCAAGGCTTTAACAGTTGATAGGAAATGTTGTGATTGAGTTATAAACATGGTATTTTTTCTTTTAGAAAGCTGATACGATGGATAATAATTTAAAGTAATAAAAAAGGGTAGGTAATCGGGGCTTTTATTGTGAAATTTAACAATTAATGCATACATTTAAGAAAAAATATCAGATTTTTGTTTTAAAAAACCCTTAATTCTCAATTGAAAGCGATTTCTTTTTCTTTAGTTTATTTTATGAGGACGTCCTGTTACTTCCACTCATTACTGAGTTTGCTTCATCTTGATAGATCGTTTAGTTTAAAAGTTATACCGGTTTGTTTACACAGGGGTCACAGCAGCGAACCAGAATTTAAAAAATGCTATAAAAATATTAGGTTTACTTTTTTGTTTTTCGCGCCGAAAAAAATAAGCTTAGTTTCCTTCATTTCGATATGTGCACATTATGAAGACTCACACTGTATATCTTCCTGCGAGAACTGACGGCCAGATTACTGCTTTTATCAATTCTGATGAAGTTACTAATAATCCCGAGTAAGCCTCATTAGTTTCTCGGTGATTATTTCAATGACAATTTTTGTTAAATTATTTGAGTATTAATTTGTTTGCATAGAAGAGTTTTACAGGCTCATTTGTAACTTGGTCAGTAATTAATTTGTAATTTTCTTATGGTTTAAGGAAATGTTCTTAACTCTATTGGACGAAGCGGGAAATAAAAAAAAATACTATAAAAACCCGCGACTCTTTTCCGTAAAACCATCAAATTTTTCTGCTTCTTTGAATAGCTAATAAAAGCCACATATCTATGGCACGTCTGAATGGCAAAGGATAGTTGGAAGTCCTTGTTTGCAGAGTTCGTTAAGCGCCTAAACCTGTATCGGCGTGTATAAATAAGTAATCAGCACTTATAAAGCAAATAACTCTTCGATGAGGGATAAAATAGAAAAGAATATTCTTTATTATGTCCACCATAATTGATTCAAAGATTTACCATCAAAATAACAAAATGTGCTACAAGGATTTCACTTAGGGCTTATTTATATGGACCTAATGTATGGAGCCTCCAATTTTCTATCGCTGTATTTTCCAAACTTCTATGAAACGGCAAATGTTTGTTTCGTAAGCTTTCAGTCGTTCCTTGTATATTTCTTCCTTTATCTACGCATTTCCTTCGCTTCACATTTTTTGTTTTATTATATGTTTAATAAATATAATTATAAACTATTTGCACTATAACTATAACTAGATACGTATGCGCTATACATATGCCACCACGTTTCTTTCATTCCTACGAAAACCTACCACGTTTGTAGTTTTGTTTTAAGACCCCGTTTAATTGTTAATGCTTTTATGTAAATTGATTAAAGTTAAACAATGTTGTGCTTCAACTCAGTAAATATAGGTCAGAAATAGGTCCTTTTATTTTGTTTTGTGTAATGTTATTTTTGTATCCTCGTAAATAAATATTTTAAGTGGCATAATCCATAAAGAATATAACAAAAATCACTCCACTGCGGCACATTTAAACAACTATGCAAACACTTGTGCAGCTTGGTTTCGTCTGTTTTTGCTACGCATAAATATTATTACAAATTAAGATAAAATAACGACACAAAAAAAAAAAAAAAAACGCCTGAGCTAAATGAATTCTAATTTAAACAAGATGCTCTACTCTATAGCTTGAAATAGTTCAAATTACGTACATAAGATGTTAAAAAAAACTACCTTTCATTACATAGCTCGATCAAATGATGCCATAAATGCCACTGACACGTTGCCTCCACCAAGTAGAACAATCACTCGCGTAGGCTGCAGTTTATCACCAAAGCTTCTGCAACCCGAGATGCTTCTCAGTTCACCCGTGTACATCTTCAACATACATACAATCATGTGTGCTGTCTCGTTGTGTGTGCCATCTGTGTTCAGTATTCTGTTTCTGTTTTATTTTCATTTCTTCCTCTCCCTGTACCTAATTTCCTTTCCTTTCTTTTGTTTTCAGCTGAATCAATGACGGCACGTATTTCATCTTATTGAACAGTGCTAGTGACATTAAGTGATATTAGATCTAGGCATGTGTATAGTGTTTTTACGTATTTATAGTTACATTTTTTTTTTAAATCACTAATTAAATATATACGTTTATATTTGTGTTTGTTTTTACGTGCTTTACCTTGGAATATTCGCATTTGTTTGGGTGATGTGGTTGGGTTGATATCGTACACATGTGCGTGTGTGCGTGTAGGTGCGGGCGCACGTTCGCAAGGAGGATGGGCGCACGCAGGCGTATGGGTGGAGCCTACCCAGTAAGACTGGCCAGGGGCCGAAGGGTCCCAGCTCGGTAACGTCCCTGTCTTCGGGTGGTGTCCCTGTTCCCGTACCGGTGTTCTGCAGGTCAGTGGTGATCATTTGTACTTTCCTAGAGTTATTCAGAATTCATGCTTCAATTAACTTAACAGGTTGTTCTATGTAGACTACATCAAACAGTAATTACAGCAGTAGAGCTGTGGTGGCCCAATGGAAACGGCTGGGACTTACAAATCGTAGGTCGTAAGTTTGAACTCAGACAGGCACTTTACTTTCTGTAAATTATTTCAACCTGCTCTCAAAACGGCGAAGGAAAATATCGTGAGGAAACAGGCATGTCTTAAAAGTAAAAATCTGAAGTAATGTGGCATTTACCAACCCACAATTGGCCCGCGTGGCGGATTACGGGCCACTCCTTCTAGCACAGAAGAGGCATGTGTCCCAGCAGGAACATTATAGGCTATAATTATTATGTAAACGGTAATAAAACGAAGCCGCGGGTGGAGCTAGTCAGTATTAAAACTTGAACATCAATGACTTGCTGGTCTATGTAGTGTGACCAACATAGACCAGAAAGTTGAAGTTTTGAAAGTGTAATAAAAGGCTGATGAGGCTTCAAATAAATCTTTGTATATTGTGTGCCTTAGCAGTAAGATGCAGTACTAATTAATTGCCATTAATGGAATGGTAACTTGAATTTATTGTACCTCCGTCCCAAAATATATTCAATTACAAAAAAAAAAAAACATGTTTTGTACGGACTGCTGCATCAATTTGTTTATGACTTCGCCTGGTTTCAGTTAATACAAAGATTGTCCATGAGTTTTGCTAAACAGACGAATAACAAAACGTATAATTTTCAGACCTATAGCGGAAAACGAGCCTCGTATGACGCTTCTATGCGCTGCCGCCGTCAACCTGAACGGGGGTCGCACCCCAGATGGCGGGTGCATGGTTGGAGAGAGCGTGTTCTACGCGAATCCGGAGGACAAGACCGAGAACACCATGTCTTTGGGTAAATATTTTTTGTAATATATGTTAGGCATAGGGCAGACCCTGCTTGCACTACCAAATCACTAAACACATTTAACGTTAAACGTATTTAAAACATGTTTCTGTTTCTGTCAATCGTTTGAAGATGACAGAGACGATGTGTTAAATACGTTTAGCGCTAAATGTATTTAGTAATTGGTGGTGCAAGCGGACTTCGAAGCACGAACATTTTTATTCGGAAAAAGCATACACATAGTACAGTAGTACATTTCTGCTTACTTTCTTTCCGGATATCTTACGTACGTACACAACCACTTATTACTCACTTTGTACGGTCTCATTAGCTGTTCACTGATCTACATTGACATTCACTTTCTGCTACTTACGGAGTGTTTTGGGTGCGACTTCGTCCGGACAATCGCATGCCCCTGAAAGCCTGATGATTAATCTCCTGACGCATCCAACGAGTATGGCATTTTTTATATGACTTATACCCCAAGTAGAGAAGCACTGCACCTATCACTCAGATAATTATTGTGGTCATAAGAGTCTGGATGATCAAAACGTGCCCCAATTTCTTGCAAATTCGCACTATTTCCAGCACCGGCTGCGTTTTGGGCTAGAAAAACCTTCCCTGTGGTCTGGTATGATTGACACATCTTGCTTTTCCGAATAATGTCGCACCAATCAAAACTCAAAACTCAAAGCATGTATTTTAAATAAACCAATCACAGGCACTTTTGAATTGTCAAGTAATTGAGTACAAGAATTTATGTATAATACTGGTCTTTATTTGCAAACCATTCAATATATAGACTTACCTCCTTACTAATCAATATATAGACTACTTACACAGGGAGACGCACGTGTTCAAATCACTTTAAAATACCGCAACCACTTTAACATCCTGTGGCAATGTTTCATCCTAATTCTTACACAAATTATTTTCTTTTGTGGTCTTCCCGTGAAGTAATTTTACATAGCGATACATTGTTGTGAAAACCCGAGACGCTACTGCCCTTTCTTCTGAAGATAATTGAAAGAAGTTTATTGAATTGTTTATTCCGCACAAATAAAATGCGTATTAGGTACACGAAATTTATCACAGTAATACTAAAGCCAAAAACCCAGTATTCGAAAGATAGTACCTATAAAAATTAAGTTATGATTTTGACAAATTGTCTATACATGTCCATTGTCATACTAATATCCACACTATATCCACAGCGTACGAGATGAGCAAGGCCCAGTCGGTGCACTCCCCAGAAGTCGAACAAATAAACCAACAGCTGCAGTCCACTCAAAGCGTGGAGTATACTGAAAAAAACTTATCGTCTCTCGTCTGGATATGTTCCAGCAACCAGAATAAGGGAATTGTTATGGTGAGCATTTGTGCATTTGTTCTTTGTTTGAAACGAGCGCTGGTAAACTTGAAGTACGATGTTCATTATAATGTAGACTGGTCGTTAAGAGCGATTAACTGATAATTACTAGGGTACAAATTACTTTTTACTACTGTTCATATATCGCTTAAACATGTCAAAATGTCATATTAATATATTTTCATTTTTTTTTACTATTCGCATTTAATTTGTAACAAAGTATCATGTTTTATGTTCATGTGTTATTTTTATTTTTTTTAACTTACATAATATTTGCACGCCATAGTATGTGGCAAACATGTCTCTGAACCGTTTCTTTGATTTTATGTTATCCTGCATGCAAGTTTTTTATTTTTATTCTTGTATGTGTACACATGTTTGGGCAAATAAATATATCTTATCTTATCTTATCTTATGTCTCAATATTACAGCTAGCGAACCTATGATATTTACATCAGCTTAAATAGGCTCTCCCCAAGAAATGCCATAGCGACTGGTCTTCAATAGATTGTATTGATGCCTAAGCTGCAGTAATCTCGTACAACTAGGTACACTGTTCATACTTACTAGCGTTGTAATTGTAACTGAACGCGTTACTGTCGCCAAAATCTGCGTGTTTGCGGGGCTCGTGGCAGCGCAAACCATGTCTACACAATGTTGCGTGGTAAATTATAGTGTATTGGCTATAGTATTAAAGCTCTCTAGCGAGTTCCCGGAGTCATAAAAGCTTTGCTAAATAAAATTGTAACGAATACGTCATTGCTAATACAGCTGAGCGTGAATAATAAGTACTTCATTTTAAAATACGATATAATTCCAGATTATAGACGCGAACAATCCAGCAGAGGTGATAGAATCGTTTCCGGTGACGGACAAGCATATTTTATGCGTCGCTTCCGTGCCTGGAGCCGTTGCCGAAGACTACCGAGATTATCAAGAAAGAGTCGCAGGATTGACCGACAAGCGACACCCTGTATGTATACTACGATGGCTTTGTTATGTATACCACTAATAAGACTAGCTCAGGGAAAGAAGACATAATGACGCACATAGGTTGATTTAAAGGATATAGGCGAAAAACTAAATTAAAAAAGAATACCAATTTATTTTCAATTATGATTTTTAGGAAAAATAACACACTTTATTTATAAGATTTAAATGATATCTCCTTGAACAGATTTTCTGTATTTCCCCGAGTTGGGGAGTTTGAGTTGATTTATTTGAATATTTTTAAAGCCAAAAACGTTATTCCTTTCATGGACGATTTATAATACGCAAATGTTTGTTTTAACTTAAACTATCTGGCGTATCACCATTACAGGGCAACAAGTGATTTTCCAGGTATTTATGATTGTCGATCAAATTAGACAAAGCACGCTCTTGCATTTGGTCGTAAAGATATTTTCGGGCCACTATTTTTATTTAGGTCATTTAACATCATTGTTTAACGGCCTTACTAATAAAAATATTTAACACACTTGTTGAACAACTGTTTAGTTATACATTGTATAAGCTATGGATAAGAGTTACACAGTCCCTTTACCAATAATGGGTGTGTAAGCATTGTATAGTTATAAATTCGTTATAACAAAAGTCACTGGCAACATTCTTCGGAAACGTTTTGAAACTATATTACCAAATTGTAGAGACATTTAGAAAACCTTGTAAACAGCATAAAAAATGTTTATTTTTAATAAATAATACAAATTGTGCCCGAAATGTTGTTTCAAAATATATTTAAAAATAATTGTATGTTTTTTACGGTAAAACGAAAGAAACAATGAAACATACTTTTTAAATTCGTCATTTAAGAACGCACCTTTCAAATGTCAAACTAGTGTCCCGATTTTAATATGTGTGCAATCGATTGTGTGTGTGTGTGTTTTGTGTGTTTTATGTAGCACCAATCATATTTCTGATGCCACAAATGTTTCTAAATCTAGAAACTACTTGTTCTTGCTCTTCAAGAGTCCCAGGCATGCGTATACATTGTGCCGCTTTATTTGCCAAAGCAAGATCCATTCTTTGGCATACATTCGTAATGGACTGATAGTTAAGTCCATGAATGTCTGCTGCGTGATCTTGAACTTCTTGCCTAGCCCACGTCCTGAGAGCAGTAGAAACTTGAAGTTCTACAGCCAGCCCGCCACCACGAGCTTGCAGTTCGATATCACTTCTAACTAATTCAACTATGTATTTTCCGTCCATACATTTATATTTTACTGAATCTATATTTCATACGAAAATCTGTGTCTCGTAAAGTAAAAGGATCGAAACGATTTTTGTCCTAAAAGTTAGTAAAATTGCCGGCCAGATGTCCGGTACTACGGTTACACGCTCACTAAACAAGGGTTGAGGACTGAATAACAGTTGTGTAACTTCTCATACAATAAAAACGCCCGGTATACCAGATGTGTACAACTGAACTGTTAAATATCTTTTATTGGTAGAGTTAGCATTATAACTCCGGTATACGAAGTGTGTAAATCTTTATTAGTAAGGCTGTAAATGTTTACACTGACAGCGCTGAAAACAAGACGTGCACTTTGTAAGACGATCATGTTTCAACTACTTGCGCACGCGCATGTGACAGGTTCGGGTTTTTGGAGGGTACATAACTGAAACTGGCTTTGCACTTTGGCTTTGCGAGTTTTTAAATGTTATCACCAATATTGAAATTTGACTTTTGGCCGACGAAGTCTTTTAAATCAACATACGTGTGGCGTTGAGCACTCCCTAACAAAAGGTGATGGTGGCCAGGAACCAAAAGCAATAACATTGAACTTGTCTGGGAAAGGAACGCGGTAGCTGCGCGTCGCTGATTAATAATGTGCGTAATAGATCACACATATTATCGCAATCACTTTTTCATCCTGTAGATTACCAGAAAACTAATAAATATTGTAATCTATTCTTTGAAGCTTTTTGAATTCATACAAAATTCATAAAAAAATCGACTGACATGCTTTATATCCCGTCGAAATTTGTTTTTGTCATTGAAATATGTGATGTGACATAATAATTACCGGTATTCTGTAAAAAGAGTATTTAATAAACATTTCTAAAAAAAAAACTAAATAGTAGTTGTATACCGGAAGACTATTTTATAGTCTGTAAATAGGGTATAATCGAAGAACGGAGAAGTAGCTCTTGGCGTGGAAATTTTTCAACTTTATTTTTTACTCGTTTATTTTTTAATATTTGTTGTGTCTATCAATTAAACTACTAATTTGAAGTAATGTAAAGTAATAATAATAATAATAATTCTCGTCTAGCTAACGAAGAGTACTTGCATAGACACAACCTTGTAGCCAGGATTATCCATCAGCAACTTGCTCTGAAATACAGCCTTGTAGAATCGGAAGTGCCGTACTACAGGTATGTGCCCGACCCAGTTCTCGAAAATGGACATATCACATTGTACTGGGATCGATCCATCATCACTGACAGGACTATTGTTGCCAATAAGCCTGATATAGTGGTGGTGGATCGATTAGAGCGGCGCGCAATGATTGTTGACATAACGGTCCCGCATGACGGGAACCTCGTGAAAGCCGAGAAAGATAAACAAATCAAGTATCTAGACTTGGGTCGCGAGGTTGTCGACATGTGGGATATGGACTCAGCGATCATTGTGCCGATAGTCGTGACAGCCAATGGCTTAATAGCCAAGAGCCTCGACCAACACCTGAGGAGGCTCTCGTTGGGCAGTTGGATCAAGGGCAAGATTCAGAAAGCGGTACTTCTGGACACGGCTCGCATTGTTAGGAGGTTCCTCTCTCTGGAGCCGTGACCGCCGGTAGCTTGGACCCTGTTCCCGATACCGGTGGGCTACTATTTTTTTTATTTTTAAATGTTTTTATATTTTTTATATTCTAATATTTAAAAATGTAATTTATATGTAAATAATGAAATAAAGGAAATAATAATTCATTTAATTCAGACATAGTCCATACATTATATAAAAATAAAATAATATGATAAAAAATAATAATAACAAATTACATTAAAATAATGAGTCCGCTGCACTTATTGACGAAATTCACTTTTTTACTACATAATATGACTCAGAATTTATTATTTTATCACACCATTTTTTGTTGTTTAATCCTCAATTTTTACTAATATTAAGTCGCGTATAATTATATTCACGATCCTTACAATTTCGTTATCGCACTATTGTTCGGCGTAGAGCCAGTAAAGTCAGCGTATGTCGTCCGTGTGCCTTCTCGGCAATATACTTCAAAATCAACAAGTTAAAAAAATATGGCCACCATCTATGTACCTACTTAATGTACACTTGTAGTTAAGTCAACTTTAGTACGGGATGTCTTCTACGAGTTACAATCTGTCATCACTAGACTTTTTCAGCCATATAAAATAATATCTACAATGTTTGATAGCATTCACCATTGTGAAAGTCTCCAATTCACTTTAATGGTATCGAGACTCTTCTGGGTAGTAGTACTCATTAGAAAAAAATCAAAATTACTATTGGGATAATTTCATGTTCAGGTTTTTCACCCGAGTTTCATTTAAAACGTTAATTTACCATCAACGGGCACATTTTAATCATATTGCCGAAAATATGCAGCTTAAAGAACTGAACTGTCTAAGCTAAGCTATGTAAGTTGGGTTACAGTTTCAGAATGTAGTAAAATAGCTAGTGGTAACGGCTTACGCTTATTTGGTCGTCATTTCCGCCGTCGTACTCGCCCTGTTTAAGAATTCGATAAACTGTTTTAGAACAAGAGCAATTTGTTTGAATACCTAGTAAGTACGTCGAGCACAATATTTACGTCTAAGCCGTGCTTTATCAATGCCGTAGTTAAGTGCGACTGCACGCTTACATTACAATGGCTCTGTCCCGAATAGGGTTGCCAACTTTTTTATATCAAATATAGTATTTTCGAAGCCATTGCCTGTAATAACATAGGATAAGGCGAAAAAAAAAAATAGTAGGTGTAGGTGTACTTTAAATTTATGTTTTGTTTTATGTCTCAAAAACTATTATTAAACTCTAAAAATAAATTATGATTACAAAATACCTTATTTCATCTTTAACGAGATTAATACAGACCCTATTGCGCTCATCTCGTCATTTTGTATTCATTACTGAAAAGAAGCGCTCAGTAAAAGCTGAAGTTTTGTATTCACCACTGCTCTCAAAATGGTGAAGTAAAACATCGTGAGGAAACCGGGATGTCCTAGAACTAAAAAATCGAAGACATGCGACATCTACCAACCCGCACTGGGCTTGCGTGGTGGAATACGGCCCACTCCCTCTCGCCAAGAGGAGGCCTGAACCCCAGCAGTGGGAACATTATAGGCTGATTATGTAAAAGCTGAACTTGGCATAGAAAGAACAAATGATACTATTTAAAAAATATAAAAAAAGTCAGAATCACTGACCAACACTTTGTTGATATATTTTACTAGTACCTAGATTTTGCAATACATTGTTGGTCAAAAAGAGCAATTGCCAAAATTTTATTAAACTGATTTATTTCTGAATACAAAAACAGAATACGAACAGACACGAAACAAAAACAGATTACGGCTGAGTCTCATTTTACACTTAATTTTTTATTTATTTTTTTACTTTTGGAAACGCCGGTAGACAGCCGGTGCCCTAGGAAGACATATAGTGACTTTATTGGTGATGTTCTTCAGAAAGGTCAGGTGCGTAGTACTCGCAGCCGGCGTGCGTTTATGACCAGATGTATGAACGTAAACGAGGCAAAAGGAGTATGTAAGGATCGTAGCAGGTGGCGTTCTGTAGTTTCTGCCTACCCCTGGGAAGAAGGTTATGTACGTATGTATGTATGTATGTATTTAAATTTTCATCGAAAATATAGTAGTTTTCGCCTTCTATTAAAATAAAAATGGTTTTGGTGTTTAATATAGTAGGGTTTGCAACCCTAGTCCCAAATGTTATTATTTAGTACTCGTGTTGCTTATACGGTGTTACAAAAGCTAAGCACAATCGCTTCTTCGTTACAAAGACTAAAAGCAATCAAGCTTCGTAAAACTTTGTTAAGATTAGGCATCGAGTTCTCAATGGTTCAGCTATTCACAATCTTAATAAAAAAACACTATTGATTATTTTCATGACCAAACACGATACTATAACCCATAATGACATAAATGGCCTCAAATTAGTCCTACTCTCACAATAATCTCAGTCCATATTTTTTCAATCATCTGTTAAAGAAACAACTTCATAATAACGCTACCTCTTAGCACCTAAGTCTGCGAAATTGATAAAACTCACCACGATGTAGGAGATGTAAGGTAAACTACAAACATATCGCCCTGATGCATGGATTGGAAGCCTGAGCTCAACTTGTCAAGGATACCCACTGTGGACGTGCATTGCCTCGCTGTGTGGTACTCCACACTTGAAGTAATTCGTGGGACGGTATTGCTTGCTTGTCGAGATACTATTGCCTTTGTCAATGGTGTGGAAGCCTTCAGCCTGTAGTCCTTGTCTTTTTAATCAGCATTCAGATTATCGGCTTCTAGTTTTTCTGCACCCGAAGCACTTTAATTTAATCAATGTTTCACTGATGTCGCATTCACGTTGAGAAGCCTTTTGGTTTAGAATATGGAAAAGCTTGGAAAAAAAATACAACACATCATCACGATCGCAATACCCAAAGGGGTAGGCAGAGATGCGTAACCCACGGTCCACCCTTTCTGCAAAACTTGTAAGTCGCTGCAATCATGAATTTATTAGCAAAATTATGCGCGTTACTACAGTAACAAACCGAGTGATTCTTACAGTAAATATATTCTCAACTTCTGTCCAATTATGTCTCCGTTTACGTATACTGATTCCGTAGATGAAATGTCTTTCAATTTGGATAAGTCAACTAAATTAAACCGTGTAAACATAAAACTGAATAATTCTATGTGAATACCTGTCGTGTCTGCCTCTCTCAACCAACATCGATCAATTCGATAAAACCAAGTAACATCCCAATAAAACATCTTCAAAACAACAAAGTGAAGTAGAATGTCTTCAAAATGCAAAACAGCACTTCACGAAACCATGAAATACATGTTTCACCAAAGAAACTCATGGGTAGGTTATAAAATGGTAACGACTCACCGGATATAATACCTTTACTCGTTCTCACTCAAACACTCTGTTCCACGTCTTGGTTAGATGGGAAGTATGGGGCGAAGACTTTCATCATAATTGTGCATTGTGCACGTCTGTCTGATGGGAATCGAACCCGAGTAGGAGGATGAGCTAATGGCTCAGGCCAGTATCACACGTGAATAGGTATCACTATCAACGCAACCATGTTGCAGCTCTGTTTTTGGAACAGTTCACGCCATTGTCTATTCGTTCTATTTCACTATCAAGAGATTTCTCAGCCCGCTCGTATCCCACTTCTGATGTCGAATCCAGGTACATAGAATCGTGATCAGACATACTTAGTGACATACATAGTGTCAGATATACAGTCGTGGGCGCAGAATTGGGATACGGGTAAACGAGAGAATTACTCCTTTAACTTGTACACAGTTTATTGCTACAGAGTCATTTACGAACACTAAGAGCCAAATAATACTATGAACTTAAAAGGAAACACTGAACAGTTCCTAGACCAGTACGTGTTGCAACCACGTCTAAACGACCACTGTAGCTCCAATCCGCTCCATGGTCCCCTATCGGATACCATACTCAATCCTATTCTCTGCACAACGCTCAACAAAGGCGCTTTTGTTTCATTTTAAGTGCATACTTATGAAAGATCCGACATATATACTAAAGTAATTTGGCGTTTATCATTTCCTTGGTTTACAACAATTTAGCTGTATTGGTTTCCTTGGTTTATTTTACAACATTTGGTAACTAGGGCATTAGCCCTTATAACTAAATGTTGTAAAAAAGAAGAAAATAACTTTGCTTTTTTAAAAATTATCACAGTTTTGCGTTCAAAACGCTCTCCTGTAAAATCATGATTTGTTGTATGTGTATATAGTCTGCGGTCGTCGATATCTGATCCTATCTCTACCGTCAGGCGTATGCAAGCAAAATTAAAGTAGGAATATGTTAAATGTTATATGAAAGTTGCTCTACTTTGGTGGCCAAATAACTAACAATGTTTATTTTTTGCAGACACTCTTCTGCGCCGGCAGAATAGACTCAATTGACGTTAATCCAAAGAATAATGGCAGTGAGGAGAATGGCGATAAAGACGCAGTCATTGTTGGCACTACGCGCTTAGTAAGTTTGTCAATTCGATTTATAATTAAATTAAAAGGTATGAAGTAAGTATGTATGGATTGTAACCGGTGGCGTTCTCATATAGCTACTGCCCACACCCGTGGGAAGAAGGAGGGAGTTTATGGTATGTTAAAAGTAATCATACAATCGAGTTTGATGATAGCTACTTCGGAACCATTCGGCGGTCTCCGCAGATTTGGTAGTAATTTGACATTAATAACGCCTTTATGTACGCCTTTAGCACTTGACTAGTTTTCGCAATGATGTTTTAAATAACCTCATTGAGTTTTCGTAGTTCAAGTGTCACTACCGAACTGCGCTTGACCGTACAATCACCATACCAATTTTTTATATAGTAGCAGTAAAAGCGGTTTTCGACGTTCAAGTATAGGTGCTGTGCGTTTGACCGTGAATCACCTTACCTATTCTTGTTGCCAAGCAGTGTTGCCGTGTTCCAGTTTGTATTCATACACATTTCATCTTTGGGATGGACAAAACACATTGATGGACAGATTATTTGTGAAGGATAAACAATTTTTCTTTCTTTCTTTTCCTTTCAATAACGAGGCCCGCTTGTTTATATTCAGATAGTAAACAATAAATAAAATAGCTTACAAAAAATAGCTTATATCTTGATGTGCAGTAAATAACACTTATACATTTTGAACCCTTTAGGTAAAAGCCGCCATCTTGACACCGCCAAGCACTCCGGTAAATGAACCGGAGACAGCACCGGAGCCTCAAACCGAAGAGCCGGTGGTGAAGAATGTGGAGGAGGCCGACCCGGTGCATCCCGACAGTCCACCACTCAGCTCCACGCCTATTAACGGTAAACATACCGGTACTAAGTCATTATTACATTGCATATTATAATAATGTAATGAGTCACCAAGTGGATGCGATGGGCATAGCTTCTCTCTGGGCGATATAGAGGTTAAGAGTAGGCCCATTTACTAATACAAAAAATAAAACTTAGTGCATAATCAGACATTCTTAAACAAGGCTTATTTATTTATGAGTACATACGAACCACATTTTCCAGTATTGTTCTGGTGATACAAATAAAACTGCTCTAAAAACGGTGAAGGAAAACATCGTGAGGAAACCGGCATGTCCTAGAACCAAAAATTCGAAGACATGTGACGTCCACACTGGGCCCGCGTGGTGGATTATGACCGAATCCCTCTCACATAGAGGACGCCTGTGTCCCAGCAGTGGGAATGCTATAGGCTGATTATGTTGATACAAAAAAATAAGTTGTGGATTGTGATGTGGAAGAAGAATATTACATCAAAATCTGAAAATATACATACATACTTGAACTCACTCACTCTCTAATAATATACTAATCTGTCTGTCAGTCTGTCTGTTAGTTAGTTACTTTTTCACGCCTCATACGGCTAATCAGATTTTGATAAAATATTGCACATAGACCATGATCTGGGTTAGAACAAGGATGAAAGCTAGTAATACAGGGTTAAATCAAATTCGCTAGCGAAACTCTGCAGAGATTTGTACTAAATAAAAATAAAAAGATTTCGAGTTTTTTTTTTGAGGTTATCGACCTCTTTTAGTGTTGTTACTTGCAAGTATGAGCTGAGAAAATCTGTTTACTTATGCTTTATCGTGTTTAGATATCAATACCAATCACGTCTGCGGAGTTTCGCTTCATGATTTAATTTGACGTATGCTCTCAGGTGGACATTTGAACTCTCCCGAGCCTGGCGTCGAAGCGTTCGCTCAGCAGCAGAAGGCGGAACCGCGCCCCGAAACAACGTCCAATCAGGAGCGAAAGATGTCAACTGTCATGGCGACCATGTGGCTCGGCACTAAGAGCGGGAACCTTTACGTACACTCCGCCGTTGGGAACTATAAGAAGTGTTTAGCTAGGTGAGATAAATAATTACATAACATAACATTATGCCTGATTCGCCAGCGGGTTAGGCAGAGGTGTACCAATAGCAACACCAACATTTCGCCAGTTATGTTTAAGTCCCATGTAATAGGGGGCGAGCTTATTTCCATCAACCGGGCACAAACGCCGACACCGGATAGATAAATTATTCACATAAAATCTTAGTGTAGAAATAACAAAGATCGTGGCGTCTGCGCAAGTGTGCAGTACTTTTATACACCTTAAGCCATATAATTTTTCACACAATCCATCCATCTTTTCTTTGGTGGGTCATCTCGCCTTATGCCATCCAATTACAGAACTCGGCCTTTAATATGGTGCAGTTCAGATAATTAAAAAAAAGTGTGTTTTGTCGGAGAACCTTCGTCGGGGTGCCTACTCTTGAACTGCGTTAACGAAGATACGGGCCTGCCCTAAAGTAGTTTGAAACTTTGGAGTGAACCCTAGACCCGATTAATTAACTTTTTCGGACAGGTAAAAACACATCGGGAGTAGGGACAGCTGTCACATCGTGGTGTTATTCATTCTTAGGTCGGGCCCCAAACTAATCTTAAGTCGGTAGGCGATATGGAGTAGAAAACAACCGTAACGTCGGCCGAAATTACGGATATCGCGCTTAGAGAGTAGACCCCCAAGAACGAAGTTCCTTACACGATACTCGCACGCACACGCACGCGTATATTAATAGAAAGAGAGAGAGAGAGAGAGAGAAAGTCGCATGGAGGGGCATAACGCTTTTTCCTTACGTGGCGATTTCTACCGCAAGGCGCGTTAAGGAACTTCATTCCAAAAATTCTGATAGGTAGCTAAATCATTTATTTTGTTACAACACAGAAGAAATAACAGCTTTGTAGAGCGTCTTCTCTGTCACATGGTATAATAATATACTTCGCCAGGTATAGCATTCCGAGACACAGTGGTCACGTGGGAGACGCAAGCCTACGTCATCACCGCTGTGTAACCAGTAGTGTGTAATAATGACTCCCCAACCGCCTTTAATACCTGTGTGAATCCGATAAAACTGTGAGGTTTTTACTAACAATTACGTTGGTATATGTTTAAATTTGTTGAATGAATTGAATTGTTTCGTTTGATTAGAAAAACCGGCTAATTGCGAGTCGGACTCGCGCACGAAGGGTTCCGTACCTTTTGTATAAAAACGGCAAAAATATCACGTTTGTTGTATGGGAGCCCCCTTAAATACTTATTTTATTCTGTTTTTTAGTATTTGTTGTTATAGCGGCAACAGAAATACATAATCTGTGAAAATTTCAACTGTTTAACTATCACGGTTCATGAGATACAGCCTGGTGACAGCGGACAGACAGACGGATGGACGGACAACGGAATCTTAGTAATAGGGTCCCGTTTAACCCTTTGGGTACGGAACCCTAAAAATGAAACGACAATTTTAATGCTTTATATATATTTTTTAACAGAATTGTGACTGAAAATGTTTCCATAATTCGTGTTTTGTTGCAATAAAGTGGCAACTGGATAGTGACGTAAGCATGTGTCACTCCCGGAATGAATGCTAGACCTTGTTTTTTTAGACCATGCTCTGTCACATATACATGTGTGACAGACTCTGAGGCTCGAATGTGTTTTAACGCACGGGTACTGTACATATCATCAGCCTAGTCTTTCCCAAGTATTTTGGGGTCGGCTTCCAGTCTAACTCGGAGCAGCTGAATAGCAGTATTTTACATGGAGCGACTGCCTATCTGTCCTCCACAACCCGGTAACTGAGCAACACGATACCCATTAGTAAGACTGGTTGTCAGACTTTCGCGCTTCTGACTACCCGACAAGATTGTCAAAGATCTATGAATGACAGCCGGGACCAATAGCTTACACATATCCATCAAATTATGCTACAGAAACTAATGTATAAAGCATTTGTATCTTCTTTCCAGAGTGAAGCTAAACGACGCCATATTGTCGATAGTGGCGTGCGCTTCCCGAAGCATCGTAGCGCTCGCTGACGGCACTGTCGCGATATTCTCCCGGCATGCCGACGGACAGTGGGACTTTGGACAGTACTGGTTGCTGACGCTCGGCGATCCTAAGTGCTCAGGTAAGACAAAGGAATATACATATTATTATAACAAGATGTGTCGTGCAGGAATGTGACGTAACCATCGCGCTTGGCGTTGTGTTGTATGTTGCTATCGAGAAAGACTTTACTATAACTTTGCGTAGATACAAATATGTGTCAGACGTTGAATCAGAATTTGAAAGTTGTTATTGAGTCGGTTTGAAACATCTTTTTAAATAGAGCTTATACATGAACTGGCCTAAAAACTCGAGACGCCTGAGGGAGCGCGTCAATAGGGGATAGTCTCAGACCAACCCTAAAATAAAGCCTAAATTGCGCGTACGCACACAATTTGTATAGACATAACACAAACGGGTTGCTATTATTGGTCCCTCAGCTATCAGCTAGTTATGAACGTGTGCAAAATGTGAAATTGGTGAATCTAGTACTTGATGGCTCATATTGCAAGGCACGCAATTTTTGTTTAGCTGTTCTCTACGTTACTTTTTGCGTCGTTCCAACTCTTAACATTATTCCAGTACGTTGTCTAAGCGCGGTGGGCTGTACGGTGTGGTGCGGTTACCGCAACAAAGTGCACGTGATAGAGCCTCGTTCACGTCTGCTACTCCACTCGCTTGAAGCGCATCCGCGGCAGGAGAGTCAAGTGCGACAGATGGCTTGCGACGGCGACGGCGTATGGGTAAGCAAGCATTTATACTTCCCCTTGTTAAGGCTGGACTCTCCTATAAAACTGTGATATTTGAACAAGAACATTTCAGAGAGACATTCAATTTTGAAGCAGCATACGGCATGATATTGTATGCGGACGATGACGTTTATAGGAGACTAAAACCTTACGTAGTGCTTCATTCATTCAAGCAATCAACTCAAAGCTACTGGTGAATGTAGTACACTCGCAAGTTATGCCACATTACCCAGTTTTCCGCCTTACCCTCTGTCCTCACCGAAACGACCGACGCGCCAGTATGCGGTCGACACGAACGTTTGTATGAATTACTACGTACAAACGCGATTTTATTGATCGCGCGAGTACGTCGTATAAATATAAAAGAGCGCGATGATTGCGAACTCGTGCGACGACTGCTTGGTTTTTTAACAATTGCTGTGCTCCTAGCGCTCAGCTCATAAATATACAAATATATACCTACGACGAATAGGGTCGTGTAAAGACATTAACATAAAAAAAAAACGAACACAGGTTCGTAGCCGTATACATACGACTGAGGAGGCACAGGCACGAGAACTTTATAACCTACTTCAAAAAAAGGAAGAGGTTCTCAATTCGACTGTATGTTCTTTTTTTTTATGCGTGTTAGCTCAGATTTTTTGTCTGGGTGAACCGATTAGGAAGATTCTTTTTTATTTGATAGCTGTTGCTTCACATGTGGTCCCATTTAAATTTGATCAAGTTCTAACCAGTAGTTTTAGAGTTATCCGTAATACTGCATATTTTTTCCACTTAGTTTATATTGATGATGTTTTAATAATTTCTTGTCACTGTTATTTAAATATCAAGTAGTGGTATACGAATTTTTGTGGGGTAGGTACCGCAACTAAAAAGTGAAATTTATAAACTTTTTTACAAAAAAACAACCGACTTCTCAAAAAACACTAAAAAATGTGAAAAATAACTTTAATTTCGGAAGTCGGTGACCAAAAATGAAAATACAAAAAACCAAAGACACCGGCTTCCGAAATTAAAGTTATTTTTCACGTTTTTCGGTGGTTTTTTGAGAAGTCGGTTGTTTTAAGTCGTATTAATTCGACTGGAGGGGTCAATAGGTTAAAGGCGTTTAAGGCATAAACCTTTCCCAAGTGCAGACAAGACAACCATTTCTCTGCGTCCAGTCTGTCCCAGCAGCCTTTTGGCCCATGTTCCATTTTCCGACGACAAATTACTTGAGTAAACTGTCGTGTAAACTGTGATGACTGTTTGAGCAGACGAGTCCTTCCTGCTCAAGCGGCTCTCAGTCCTTCGTCAGACATGGCCAGCGCCAGGCTACTTCAGCGTGCTAATGAAGCCTATGTGTGTCGGTGATTTCAGTACTTTTACGTAAAAATTACTACTGCTCGGTGTTGTATTATGTCGGGTTTAGTGTTATAATGCCTTTTTATTATATTTACACTAATGTTCACAGCCTCAAACTTTTCATTAATATAAATTTAGTTACTTTTGAACATAGTTTGGAATAATAAACCACTTGTGAAGTGGGCAGCGAGGTTATGTGTCACTTTCTCAGGTACCACAAGAAGGTCTTTGAATATGTATACCATAGGATAAGTATTAAATCTATAGAGTAAATAGTTCGAAGCTTACATTTCCTTTACATAATTTACTTTATTTTGCCTCCATTATTAAAGTAAATAATATTACCATACACAATTTACTTTACTAATATATTTTTCAACAACAGGTTTCAATCAAAATGGATTCGACCCTTCGCTTATACCATGCGCATACATACCAACACCTGAAGGACGTTGACATAGAACCTTATGTCAGTAAAATGTTGGGTACTGGCAAGCTTGGCTTCTCATTGGTCAGGATCACGGCTCTGTTGATCAGTTCGGGAAGACTGTGGATCGGTACGAGTAATGGCGTTGTGATATCAGTACCGCTCTCTGAAGGGTCCAATCGGGATTCTGTCGGTCCTCAGCCGTCGACTTCAAGGTCGACTGCGCAACGTGAGTAAATTGTTTTATAAATGTTTTTTTATAAACCAGCGATTATGTAAATAATAAAAGCCATAGTTCGAATGCAAGTGATTATCAATTGATTAATGTTCGTGCCTTGTGAGAAGAGACTTCTGCCCTGCAGAGGGACAGTAACAAGCTGGTGTTGAAATGTTGTTTTTAAGTCTTCTGTCATGTTTTCTTCCTGATATTTTAACGAATTTCATAGTCACACAGTCACTGCATGCCACCTTATTTTCTCTTAGCACTGACATTACCACATTTACTTCCTTCCAGCCGCAATAGCCGCCTGTCCCACCGGCAATATCCCGTGGTGCTCGATGGCGCATGCCCAGCTAAGTTTCCACGGCCATCGCGACGCCGTCACATTCTTCGTCGCTGTACCAGGAGTCGCTGGGTCCCCAGCGCACACGCCCGAATCTCCTCGACGACACTCACCGACCATGCCACCTATGCTGGTCATTTCGGGCGGCGAAGGATATATTGACTTCAGAATAGGTATGTTCCATTTTTGAATTAAGAGCTTTATTGTTAGAAGAGGTTGCATTATCAATCTGTATAACCGGTGACAGACATGGCTACACACATTTGAAGTCTAAGACGGGATGTACTGAAAAATGAGTATTCAAACCTTAAGACAACGTTTAATTCTGAAAGTTAGCAACATCGCAAATAGCTATCCAATATTTCGCTGTTTTGATTAATCTTAATTATCTATCAATATTACTAAATGAAATTATGAAATATTGCTCTCCCGTGTATAAATATCGATTATGAAGCAATCATTAATACGTTGACTGTCCCGTCTATTTTGGGTAATTTCGTGGTACGTCCAATGGGTTGTCTTTATAAACTGCTTTTTTATGTTCCTAAGAAAATTAAAGTTCCAGCTGACACGTCCAGCCCCGGAAACGCGGTTCAGTTGCCTTTGGCTATTGCATTACATGTAATGCACGAACGTCACAACCAGACCAAAAATGCATTACATTTAATGCCCGAACAGTCGACTAGTTTCGTGATTAATCAAAACAGCGGAATATTTGACAGTTATTTTTTTTGTGACATTGCCAACTTTCAGAATTCACCACCTTAAAGTGAACACACATTTTTCAGGTGTTTACGTATATGAAGCTATGTCTGGCGCCAGGGAAAGACTTTGTAGGTCAGTCAATTCAGCCAAATGGTAACAATGTTAGGAGATAATTCATCTGGCAGATTGGATGTGTGTATTACGTAATGAGAGATTCGAGATATGAGCTGTGGTTTGAGTGGCGACTGCCTATCTGACTCGTCAAAATAAAACAGATTTCTTGGACAATTAATGCATTTGTACAAATTATTGACTAACTGAATTTTGTCGCTAATTTTTGTTCATTTATTATTGTGATCATGCAAGCCCTAAATTCCTTGCAATACAATACAATCATGTTTGCGTCATCAAATTGTAATAATATGTTTAATGAAACTAATTTATCATTCAATAAAGTAACTTTCAACTAACATTGTTCAATAACACTGTTTAATCTCGATGAATACTTGATTTGAGTCCATAGCTTCTTTATCAGACGATACATTTACAGGTGCTAGCAGTATTTCCCATTAGATGCCTCAATGTACTAGAAAACAAGAGAATAAATATTTATTTTAATAACGAAAAGTAAGCAAATGTTATGAATAAATCATGTATTGCTAGACAAGTGTTAGATGTGTTAGGATATTGCTTACCTTATTTATTTTGTGATAGAAGCAGTATATACATTTTTTATCGTCAAAAGCTACACAATATTGAAGTAGTGTGTATGCATTATTTTACATTACATTTAGCCTTCGATCAACAATATTGTTGATCGAAGCATTTAGCAGTATTAAGTTATTCATCCTCCTGCCATCATCGTAAAGACGTTGATTGATTATGATAACATTAACCAGAAGCCATACATAAAAATTGCTATAAATTAATTCAGACAGTAGTTTCAAGGATACAAGCCAAGCGCGTGACAGTTTTGTGTTGTTAATATGTGGCAACAGAAAACTTCTCTTGTGCACAAACACTGTAAAATTGAGACCATTTTAGCATTTTAGTAATGCTAAAAATTACTAAGTTAAGATTTAAAATGCACGTCAGAGTTTCATAAGTGCAAAAGTGAAGACAAGCAATGACTTGCAGTAAAATTAAATGAGATTATTTTAAGTAGTAAGTGTTGTTAAATAAACCTGTTTTGTCTACTTTTAATAGACTACAGCAAATATTAGAAGTGGCCACAATTTTATGCTCTTAAATTCTAAACGTGCACTTGACATCCGTGAAACTCAATCATACTTACTAGCTACTCTAAAATAAATTAAAAAAAACTCAAAACAAGCAATATGCACGTTAGTGTAGTCTAAAACTCATCCCCATTGCGTTTAGTAAGCTTTGCTTAATAATAGTAGACTCTAGTATGACGCTTGTACGCTTCTACGCATAGAATTAAGATTCGTTTTATTGAAAGTAGGAGAACATTGTGATAAGGATTTGTGCCTATTGTTTGATTTGAATTTCAGGTGTTTTCTACTAAAATGTGTAGTTTTTTTTGTTGTATCATATTTTTTTCTAACACTTGGAGTGGAGGTTTCGTTCGCTGTATTTAAACTATGAAGTAAATCTTTTGATAACATTATAAATAAATAGGCTTTTCGAGACTGAATCAAATGTCTCTTGTCAATCAATTTCTTTACATTTTGTTGACCACAGCAACGATCTGCGATGGAGGGAAAAATTACCTTGTTTACAAAGTTTCGATTAGTCTTTCAGTTTTTAAATAGCTCCATTTCAAGATTTTGTAATTTGCACTCTGAACGAATTCCATAAATAACTCATAAAATCCAACTCACAATTTTAGTGGAAAATACGCACTGAATAGGCATAATGCAGTTAATGATTTTAATTTCCCCGGTTTTTTCTTTTGCCAATATAGAAGAGCATGCTGATGACATACGTGACACAGCCTCCCACGTCATTGTATGGCAGGTCTTAAGAGAGCCCTGAACGTACCTGAACGTAGCATAATTAATTTATATTTATTACTGGTACGTTGAATTTTAGAATAAAACCAGCATGTGCGCTTGCTGACACATCATAACACAAGCTAACATGAGCATGTAGATCACGGTTAACTGTCGATAATTAATGGGTCTTAATGAGGTTTTGACAGCTCCCGTGGGTATGATAACTCCTTGTGTAAATTCCCTACGCAAGGACTATAGTATTGTTCCCTTCATTTTGGTTGACATCAATTAAAGTGTATAGGCAATCAATCAGCTTAATACTTAATAATCTTAGCTCTTAAATTCGCCAGGCAAATGCTGGCTATTGTTAATCTACCACCACCCTATGTCTAACAATACCCTGTCAAAACCTCAACTTTCACACCCTCAGTTCATGCATATTAGACTCGTTCTAACATACCACTAAACTCATTACTAACACATTGGTTTTCGGTGTAACACATCTGACGGCAGGTGAGCACGATGTTACATAATTGACTAATTATGTTCCTCATGCATTGCTAACGTGTATATTGCTAATACCTACCAGTATATAGACATGTAAATATTAACAGACTGTCTCTGTGTTCAATGTACGATAATGTAGTTGTAAAATACTAAATAACAATTTTGAATTTGTTATATCTCTTCGCTTTGCGTCGCTAAAACAAACAAACAAAAACGATTTGTGCGTTGCACTGTGACCTGTTACATTTTTGCTATGTTTTAGCTATAATTTTGGAGAAGCGCCGCAGGAAACCAGCTCCTCTTATAACAAGTATACAGTTGGTTTATTATATCGAAGTGCAGATTATTAGATGGCTTTTTCACGTGTGTTCTTTTGAGAGTGATAGAGCACGCCCTGCAATACGTGTCATAGCAGCCACTGAAATGAAATAGCTGTAACGTCTTTTATTGTGAACTTTTCTATGTAATCAGAACAATAGCACCTCATAAATACGTCATCATTTAAACTTATTCCCCATCGTCGTTTATTATTTTGTTTTTCTATGTTTTGTCCGTCCATTTCTTTTTTGGTCACATTTATTTTCTACTCCAAGAACTTAAATTGCTATTTTGGTGTACTTAATGGTAAATTTTGCAGGTACTGACAAACAATAAAATGAGAATTTGAGCGGATGAAGCTGTACATCGATTATAGTATGAAAAATAATCAATATGACATTTCATTTGCAGCCGATTCGGAAATGGAAGACAGTGTAGTAGTTGCGGAGGATGGGTCGTCAAGTGGACACAGTTCCTTGGCCGACCGGGCTTCCAAGAGCCATTTGATAGTGTGGCAAGTCGCGACCGCCTAACGTAAGGCCAGCCGTGTGCGACTTGACTCCGATTCGGACTATGTGTATGTGTGTACGTCTGCTAAACCTGCGACGCTCATCAACGCGTAAGTTACCATGTCGATGTGAATAGGACGACGGTTCTGGAGATGCATGAAGTAGATTTCCCCATTGTGACAGTTGTCCAAAGCGCTATAAATCCTAAGTACAGCGCTGCGGTATTTATTTTTTAAATATCGCAGCATTATGCTGAGATGGAAGCTTTTTTGGCCACGCACAGGTCTTTTTTTATTTATATTTTTTATGTTAATTTTGTTAGTTTTAAATGCTCCTTTTTACTGTTAGTATTTCCTGTGCGTGTCGCAAATGAAATATTCTTCTTTCTTTCTTTCTTTCTTACAGTGGATTTGTTGTTTACTTTAGATTCTGTATTTATATTAGTTTAGTCAGTTACCTTTAATAATTAAGTGAATGTTTGACATTATTTTCGTATAATCCTGTAAGTTATTAACACATCAAGCTATTATGTATACTAAGATCTGAGAGGTCACAAAATTGTTACTAAACAATGATTTTGGATAACGATTCGCAAAACTTAGTCATTATCACAAATGAGTATATTGCAGCGTAGAGCTTGCTAACAAACACGCCGGAGACTCGAACCCCGACGTGAGGTAGCTAAAAAATCAAACTCACGAAGCAAAAACACGTAAAATTTATTAATATATTGAAAAACAAAACGAAATATAGAATAAAAGAAAATTGCCAAAACTATAAGATTTTGTCGTTGGAATTTAAAAAGTTAAAAATACTAGGAAAAAATAATCACAATTAGATTTTGCGAGAAAAAACTGAATTTTAAATGTATTCCGACGAATTTCAATTCGATTGCAATCGTACGAAATTCGTGTCGCTCTCTATAAAGTGTTTTACACAAATAAGCAGAAGATTAACGTTTTTCTTTACGTTTCGATAAGTTGAAATAGATTACAAGATCTGATGAAAAGAATTTAGGAAAGCACCTTAAAATAAGATTGGTTGAATTAGATCTAAAGAGTGTCCCTCGTCGGTGTAGTACACTTCGCCTATAACGATGCTCGGGCGGTATAGCGCCACACAAACTACTTATTTAGCACCTGATGTCCAAGCACCTGGACCTGTGTCGTCTACCTTGCTCAGCAACGATCTCGCGGTTCTCTGCACGTTCGGACTTCGGCAGCCGGCAGACGATGGAAGAAGACAGGCGTACAATAAATGGCTGGGTAAGCCAAAGACCAAAAAAGGTGGCCTTTCAAACAATCAAAAGAAAAAGTAACGATAAATTCCAAGGAAAGTACAGTCGATCAATATATACGCTGAATACTCACATATCGTGGTTAAATATTTATCATTTTAAATTCGAAGAATGTTTTAATATTAATAAGCAGTAAATATATAATTTTTACTGAAATTCCAACGACAGAAAACAAGGCATTCAATTTTTTTCTTGACAAGATTCACAGAACAATTGTCAATATTCGAATATTTCAAAAAAAAAAAAAACACTACAAAATAAAAAGCTGACCGATTAACGCGTAAACAGAATTTAATCAATTTATGAACAAAAAGTATGTAATTGCAGGAATTATAATGCAATATGTAATAGCTTTATGTCAATCTATGTTGTACAATGTTTCCTTTGTATTTAATTTTGTATTCTGTTTTATTCTTTGTCACATCTCCAAACCGTCGAAACAAAGGGACAAGCGAAGTGTTGGTCGATCAGTATTTTCGGTAACGTTATATGTTACGAGTTCGGTTGCAACCGCAATTAGGAATTGATTTATGTGTTGGTCCTTCGTATCCATTTTTATCCTATTAACATTACTTATTAATATAGGATATGCCTGTTTGAAAAACTGATGTTTTTTTTTTTAAACTGATGAAGTCTTATAAAACGTCTCTTATCTGATACAGTCCAATGCTATATCATTAAATGTAAGACCTGAATGTGTTCGACCTGTCCTTTTTGTAAGTAAATCATGTAAACAGTGGTAAATGGCACACTTAATATGCACTTCATACATATCCTAAATTGATAAGAAATGTGTAACTCAATGTGTTGATCACGTCACTGCACACGTCATTACACGTCTCCAATCGCGATGTCTCACATGGCATTATATAACACTGTTATATACACTACTACATTGTATCATTCATCATATAGTTACTATGTGTGCTTAATATTTGGCTATATTGTTTCTTGGCGCTATAGTCCTTAATATTGCTCATGTCAAGAATCGTTTGGCCGAGGAAGACACATTTTCTTTACGTTATGTCGAACTCGGTTCAAGCTTAATCTCATTAAATTTATGTACAAGATGTAACCACCAAATAATACGTTTTAGTAGTGTTAGTTAGATTAAAAGAATATATTGAACATTTTATAATTATAGATACGCAATAGATAATATAAATCATCTCAAGGAATGTGACCATTTGGGCTGTGGTTGTCATCTGCATCACAATTTTATAACTTTAAGTTATTATTAGATTTGTATGTAATGAATTGAAATTATTATTTTTTAGACGCATTGCGGTACACTTGCGTTCGATTGATTTATAAATCGATTAATATGTTGGTGAGAATAATTGAACACTTCCGTTTACTTGTATGTTATGAAATGTATAATGAATTTCTACGCAAGAGTACCGCTCGCGAGGTATGTAGGAAAGTTTTATTTTGACTGAATCATTTTAACGTTTATTTTTATTATTTTTCATTTTATTAGATGCTGGTGTTATTTTTATCAAATTAATAATGGTGCATAAATAGATTAGGTATATATTGTTCTATTGTATTCACTATGTCACATGTGAATGTAACCTTCAGCAATATTTACATGCGTAACACTACTTAAAGTCATACACTTGCGCACTCGCTACACGATACGGGCAGCGGGCCTAGGACGTCACTCTGTGTGAGTGAATGAACTTCTCATGTAGAAACGTTCATATATTTGGTCAAGTTACAAAAATGTAACTACTTATGTATGTTTCAAAGCAATACAGCTGCTGCCCCGAAATCAATACATTTTCGTGTATCTTAACCCTTATTATAATATTAATTTAATAATCCACATTATAAAGTGACATTAATTTTTGTATATACTTTAACACACATTTTTCGCTCGATGTATTTTATTCGAAATCATGATAGAGTTTTAATTAGTGCTATACGAAATCATAAAATTAATATATTAAGTTATTAAACAAAAATATTACAGCGAACGCTGGTTGAGGGTGGAATATTCAGACGAAAACTGCTTTTTAGTATTTATGGACTTTGAAAATGAAATTGTCTATGACTTGTGAATTTGAATGTGGTATTTTGCTGGTAAATTTTGTCCCCTTTTAATCCTTGTAACACATTATACAAAGCGGAGACGACAATACAATATAGATTAAAATGCGTATTTCTAATGCCGTTCCCAATCTGCATAAGAAAATTAAAAAAAAAATGTCTCCAATAGTTTGGTAACTATAGTTAGTCTAAGATTGGCAAAACCCATAGTCGCCCCATCACTACTATTTATTTGATATTTCCAAAATACTCTTATGCATTAGTATTGCCATTGTTTCCATATTGTCGTATTGTTGTCTCCACATTGTATAGTTTACCCTCGCTTTCACATTTGACTATAGTTTATAACTATTTGTATACCTACTTGTGTAGTCGTGAACGACTGCTTTCGCACACATTTCTACATGCTAATTATATTGTGCTCATACATACACACATAATACATTCTTCTTTACAAGATTTTGTATTTACTTATTATTGTTTTGTAGTATTGCGAATTATTTTTGATTACGTATTCGTTTTCACTCGTATCTACACTATGATAGTCAGTAGTAGCCAGTTGTGCTAATACCTACAACTAGACAAATATCGTTATCCTGTTTTTACATTAACAATATTTTTAAGATAAATCCATTATACAACTTTAGTGCTAGGTTCTTGTTACCTAGGATGGAATTTGAAATTAATAGGTCATACATTAAAATAGTAACAGGACATTTTATCGATAATTCATTCGTGTTTAAAAACAATCTAATAATATTTCGCAGAAATAAAACTTCTCAAGCAAACTTAGTAATTTAAGTGTAGATCACGAATTAATCTGTAATCATTAAAGTACGTGTTTCGTTTCCATTGGCCAGTTTTGATCCTGAACCATCGTTGACTGTAAGTGCTAGTCAAAATATCGACATAGTGTAAATTTAGATAGGCTTACATTGTTTTGCTAACGTAGCTGTAATTGAGGTTGACAATCACGCAGTACTTGCTGTTTGCGGCTTATCAGTCCCGGTAATACGTGGTAAAGTTTGCACCGGTACAACTGTGAAAAGATTTTCTTGAAGGAACTTACTGTAGGAAGCCTTTCATGGTGTTTGTTTCATCGCTAAATTCGCGCGGGAAACTTTCTACTAGGCATCTTTTTCTGTATGTGTGCGTCAAACAAAAGAAGGTGAACAGGGCGGGGTTAGAATAGCCCCTAAGTCCGGCTGTGTGACTTCGATAAATAATTGAAAAGAAACTATTCATTCTAGAATAGCTTGCAATCGCAGTGTCAAGCAACATACACGGGGCACTTGCCGGGCAGTTTTCTGGACACACTGCCTGTGCGTTTGTATTCATCTTAGCGTTTTTCTAGGCTATTACCAGGTTTCACTATGCTTGAAACTAAACTAAAGCCTGATTAACACGATGCAAGTTTATTGCCTGAGGCTTACAATGAAATTGGAGCAACTAATGACTTCGTTTTAACACTGTTTAGACGGTGCAACTTTTATTGAAGCTTCAACTTATGGTATGCCACAAGGAACTGAATCGCACCGTGTAAATCGGGCTTTGCGGTGCGCTCACTCGCTAGACAAGTGCAGTTCACACGGCGCCTATGATATTATGAGACACGACTGCCTTTTTAACTCTAGTTATGAAAGCTAGACCGTGGTGATTTGATAGCATCAGTGTGTTTAGAAATGTCCAATAACTGTTCAACTGATAAGGTTTCTTGGCGACCGTTCAGGTTCTCAGTTCCGAGGCAGTCTCTCACAGATGCAAGGGTTACCGCGTGTGCATGGAACTTAACGTATAATATGACTGAAAAGCATAATACGTGTTAGCTAATTGATATTTATATTGTAAATTGGTTGATATTTATTATTTGTATTTTGTACTTACTTCGTCATTAGTTTCGTTTTATTTCTACACTTTACAGTGTACACTATGAATTCTGAAGCAAACGTTTTATCTATGTAAATTATGAAAAGCATATTAATATAATGTATTGAGATGAAAGCGGGTTTATATGTAATATTTCTATAAAACGTATCGGTATAGCTATAATTGAGCCCATCGCATAGGACTTTTAAAATGTGCCTCAACCTTACTCCTTCAGGGAAACAGGCGTGATGTAACGGCTGAAGTCGAGAAAAAAATGTTTTTTTCATCAGTAAAATTGCTTTCATTTCAATTAATATCTGTAATGTACACGACTACGTCCGGTTCACATGAACACTATCTTAAACAGTCTGAAGATTGGCTAGAAAATGTACAAACAGGTCACATCTACAATATAAACATGTTAAAGTAACTAACGTTTATTGAATCTTGTAGAAGTGATAAATACGTCTCGTGTGTTTACAATACAGAGTACTAATACCAAACTAGAATTAATTAATGTATTATAAAATAAAATGAAAATTATTTTTATTTATTTAGATTTTTTTACATTGTATTATTTGGGAGGTAAAATGATCAGTTTTTATATATTTGAGTCATATTAAACGTGAAATGTCATGTAATAATACTATATTGATTACTGATAATTTTTCTGTTTTAATTGCAATTAAAGACGCTGGAAATTACTTTACTGTTTTATTGCCATAGCAGGTACTTATGCTACAATTATGTAATAACCTTATTTTCCCGACATTTCCTTTATAAAAATACTCGTCTCCGGTAATGCAGCATTAAATATGCTGAAGTGCTGACTCTAATACCACAATATACATACATAACGATGAATAAAATGTTTGTTTGAGCTTATACCATTTACAGTACATAAGTAATTCCACGATTAGTTGCCGCCACTAGTAGCAGGGCCCAGCGACTAGTAGCGGCCATTGCTAATCGTTGTATCTTTCATAATAAGTGCCCAGTGATGGTTTGAGTACTATTTAGTGGCGCGGATGCGATCAGCTACAACCCTAGTAAATGGTGCTGACGTAACGGCTCCGGTGCAGCCCTAGTTTTGTGGCGTAGATGCCACGGCTGAGCCGTAGCTGGATGCACGGACAGACCGTGACGACTAAGCTACAGCACGAGCCTGTGGAACCAGAAGTAACTAACTAGTTTCTTCATCACGCTTGCTCACTTGTATATGGGTAAGCTAATAAACATTTACTTGTGCATGGTTAACAGCACGTCAGTGCGCATTTGCACATTTGCAATTGAACTGCAAAACCGCCCTTAGTAGTAGTGGTAAGGGCGGTGTAACATATATGTATATTTCAATATAACACTGTTACCATGGGCGTCGGGTTGACTGTACTTACATATGCCTTTGGTGTCGTCCTATTATGATCATCTGTTTCTTAGCGCAGACAACTGTCAAATCTAATAAATTGATGTAATGGATGGACATGGAAATTAGCATTCGTTCGTATTCGGAAATCCGATGATTCCCGAAAGACATTAAGAAAATAGTTGTACTGAACCTATAGTAGGCCGTAATCAGTGGTGGCACTCTGACCCACAGAGTACATTTTATATAGGGAGACCCTGTGCTGGCCTATCGTAGTGCGGAGTTTCAATATAATAAGAGGCCAGCTTATACTTGTTTTGTTGCCACTGACTAACTACGATTGTGTAACTAAATTCAGTACCCTAATTGCATAACACACTATCAATCACAATCTGAATCATCTTGAAGCCTATTGCTAATCCATTGCTTCATTATGTTCGCAAAATTTGCTCAACCACGTAAATAACTAAATAACGCAATGAATGTTGTTGAACTGTCAAAATGAAAGCCATTCTTACTGTTAGTGTTACTCAATTACCCCGTTGTATCAAATCAAACTTCGTGCAACGAATTTCGTTGAAAAGTTTCGCCACGTGGTAAGACTGTGTGGCATAGGAGGTATATCCTGTGAGGGGTGAGGTGGCAATAACTGCAAAAAGGGGATGCAGCTGCCCTCGTGGGGTGGGGTAGGTTGCCTAGCAACGGCGTTGTTTCTTCCCCCTCTAGTCAGCTGCTATGCGACCACTCTGCCATCTGCGGGCGTTTCAGATCGAGCATGGACGCTAAACGACAGCTGGTACGAGTGTTTAGTAAACAAACAGTAACCACCTACCGCTTGAACAAACCGTATTTTGGTAAAAAATAGTTCTGTAGCAACATTGAGCACATGTTTATTACCCTGAATAAGTAATTCCAAGACGGTAGATAAAATAACTTTGAAACATGTCCGAATACCGCAGCTGAGCCGGTGCGCAATTAGAGTTTTGCCTTCCGCTGGGTGTCGCTAGTGGTCTCTGCGGATATAAAGTTGTAATATTAGTGTTTCTATATCTGTGTCTGTTGATTTTACAAACGACAAGAGTTTATAATATTAAGTTTCCACATTTTCCAGTACAGGCGCTTAGAACACTTGTAACTCGTGCTTCGGTCATGTTCTTAGATAAATTAATTCCTAACTCCTTTGAGGTTATTTCTTTCAAGGTACTTATTGCCGAAAGTTGACCGATCAATTATTGCCTGTTGGCGGTGATTGTATTTTAGTTCTGGGCCTTATCACCGTCTGATCCAAAAGTATTTGATGAAAGTGTAAACAAACCTGTTCAGGTTAAATTATTTCGCAATCAATCACTCAAAGAAATTAATAATAATAACACATTAGACTGTATTTAGAAGGTTTCAACTTTATCTCTCATCACATTTTCCAACAATTTATTATTTAAATAGGTAAGATTATTAAATTGTTATCAAGAAATCTTCGACGAAAATTGAGGTGATTAAATTATATAGGTTATTAAGTACATTTTCATTAGATAATTTTGGAACAGACCTTACTACAAAATTCAAGCTTCTGAGAATACTGAAAACTTCTGAAAACGGACTTTTTCCCCTTGTCATTTTCTTTCCATAAGTGGAAAGACGTTCACTGCTGAAAATAGACCTCCGTTACGTAGGTTTTTCAGGTTTGCTCGTTTAGCAAACGCATGAAAATCTTAAAAATATACACAGGCTGTAATTTTAAACACCACCAACCTCTTATGGGGTCATTGTACTCATTATGAACCACTTTTACAATGGGACCAAACCTGAAATCGCGAAAAAATATCGGCTGTTCCCAACATTTTCACGAGTTATGCGAACATAAATGTAGAGAACAGCTTGCTGGTGTCACGAGGATAGCGTAAATTAAACTCGATAATTGCAGGCAATAATTGCTCATTATTTATTGGGAAAACATCATTCCTATATATTTTTGGACATAGTTACAATTAGTAGCTAGACTCACCTACTATAGCGGTATCAACATCGCCACATGCGAGCTACACGTCATACTGACGTCACGCAAGTCTTGCATCGCGCAAGAAGAGTTTACCGCGCGACTAGCATATATACAACGTCCCGACATCAACCGTTGGGCAGTTGCCCACCAGACACAACACCCGTCTGGTCGGAGGATCCTCCCTTTTCTAAGGAGGTATGAGTGAACTTTACACTTTGTTCCTCATATCTCTATACTACATCAAAATATTTAATTTGACCAATAGGAGAACATTGATTTTATACACTACAAACAATCTGAGACGTACGAGATGTACGATGAACGAGCACCCATCTCGCACTGGCGCGTGCGCGACGTATAGCGTCGTCTGTACGCACACTATAAATATTACCACTATTATTATTATTATATACAACATGGCGATACACAGCGTTTTGCTTTGTCTCCAAAACGGTGGTGGTAGTGGCATTCTCAGTTGGCGTCTCCAGGTTTCGGTGCCGGTCCACGTTGCGTTGACTGCGAGCGTGAACGGGATCAATAGCGAGGATATGAACACTCGGCTACATATCAAGTTGTACATATCCAGTATAAGCTGATCACGCATTGTATACGATTTCGGTACGATGAGAAGTCAGCTTATACTGGAAATGTATAGCTTGATATGTAGCCGTGTGTACGAGTGGCGACGGTTTTCGTGTGGTGGCCGCCCTCGACGTAGTTCGGCGATTTCGGGCGTAAGCCTCTCCACTTGCTTTGCCAGTGTTTCTATTTGAGTCATGGATGCTGTAGACGACGAGGATGGTGCTGGTGCTGTGACTGCGTCGACGCTGGTGCTCTCTGCGTACTCCACCATTTTGTCTGCTTGTAAGTGTTCCGTTTTAAAATTCGGGGTCACCTCACAGGGAATAATTGCTCATTATTTGTTGGGAAAACATCCTTCCTTTATATTTTTGGACATAGTTACAATTTGTAGCTAGACTCACCTACATCAAAATATTTAATTACAAACCAATAGGAGAACATTGATTTTATACACTTAAAACAATTTGAGACAATGATCTACGATGAACGGCGCCGCGCGCCGTGCGCGACGTATAGCGTCGTCTGTACGCACACTATAAATATTACCGCCTCCGGCGCATCTCGTCAGTACACCGTGCGGCGCTGTCATCATATATGTTCATGTATCATATGTGTTCTGTGCTGTGCAGGCGCATCGTATGTTATTTTCATGACTCCATAAGCTGATTTATTTTCGCGATTTTAGGTTAGATGTTTGATCCCATAGTACAAGTTGTTCTTAATAATGATGAGTACAATGACCCCTTAAGAGGTTGGTGTTTACAATTACCTACAACCTGTATATTGTATTGTAATGCAGTGAGATTGGCGGTCGGGTTAGGTAGGTTGCCAACTGAGAAGCTCCCTATAGAACTTGAATAACTTGGTTGTTCAGTAAACATGATTTAGCTCCTACATTAGGGAACTAGGTAGATACTGATAGCCAGTTCTCACGAATATAATGTCCTGAGCCAGTATCGTAGAACCAGTACTTACCTAAATCATCATTTTATACATTACAGACATGATAGTACTTAAGTACTATAACTAACTTTCATATTATTACGTTTTTTCTTCACTTTGATCAGCAGTCAACATGAAAGGGTTGCACGGCGCACGTAGGATTCTCTAGCTAGCTGATTACAACTAGACTTTGCTGGTAGGATATTTAATAAAATCATCCTGTTTATATTAGATTGTATTTTGAGTTACCAAAATGTTACCTACTTAGCGATGGGTGTAGTTTTTACTAGTCCTTTGGTGCTTGGTAGTAGGTATAGTCACGAGCATAAATACCTTACATTTCTGCAATATTCAAAAGTGTTTTTTTTCGTGAAATGACGATAGCATCTTTGAGAAAAGATCCATTTCATAATAGTAGGTATTGTTTCGAGTAACCACCATGTTCGTAACACTATGTCAATACTAAAGTAGAAAATTTCTTTTGTATCTTGCGTGTGAGGTATCTGCACTCGTACCTATTTCGGTTAAACATAGGTGAATTCTATTGCACGCATGGGTGTACCATGAGTGATCATCTTTAGTCAAGAGTGAATAGACTGATTAGTTTACTTATCTAGAAGGTACCTATGTAAGACAAGGTGAAATAAAACCACTTCAATACAATTAATTTTTATGTATAGTGAAAATAAATCTGTACACAAAAACACACGATGCAACACAAAAAAATATGTTAAGCGGGTTCACATAATTACAATAAAGTAACAATTTTTGCGTTCGTCATGTCTTGTGTAACTACAACATTACATTTGTGCAGCGATAGCGACAAACGTACCTACCCATTATTTAAAATAATAAGAAAATAGAATTTGAACCTAACCTAAACTAGAAAAACTTAACAAAAGAACATTTTTTTTAATAAAATGAAATTAAAAATAAAATACTGTCTTCGTAAGAATACTTCAAACATAATTAATTAAAGTTGGTGTTTTTGCATTTTCTTTATTATTCCAGTCGAGTGACGAAAGACCTTTGTCGGTTTGTCCTTCGAAATGAAAACAAAATGAAGGGTAAAAACGTTAAAACACATCAGAATTGAAGTGTTTTTGGATTTGAATCACAACAATTATTCATATTGGAAGTTGATTATAATGACTGGAAAGTGTGGAGGTAGAGACGATTCAATGTTGTCAGAATACAAATCAATGCTGACAAATGTATTTTTCTTCCAAAGCAAGTCACTATATCTTTATCTTTAATTAGACAACATCTACATTATGACGTAACGCAGTGGACCCTAGGTACTTAGATTACATTAAATGCGTTATACATAGAACTTAAATTAACTAAGCTGTAAAAACACACAATAATACTCATTTTGGAAAATTAGGAACAATTTTAGGTAAATGTCATAATGTCGGTAAAACAAAGGAGATATTCCTAAAAACAAAAGCCATCTATTGTTAAGTTACGACTATACATGATAATATACTTATTTTATTTACAATAATTGTCTTTTAATTGCTCAAAGTATTTGTAATTGCATAGTTTAATAAGTGAGGAGTGAGCTTCAAGATAATCCTGAACCTATAAAATTGGAGTTTATATGGAAGGGGTAATTTTCCCAGCACCCGACATTATAACATTACAAACAATCGAAATAAAATAACAAATAAATTAAATTCGTCGTTTCTCACCAAATACAACACTTGGGATAAATCTTCACACGCTTACGTATTATAACACTATGCTATTATAATAATATTTTTCATGCAATGTTATCAACTAACTCTGTAGGTACTTTTTGGTATATATTAATTGCATAATAGGAAGGAATACGTGAATTAAAAAATTGACATTCTACACTTACTGTAATTATATTAAATTTTAAGGTCATAAAATAATAACTACATGCCATGGGTATATATTTATGATGCCTTAATTATGCATAGTTATTGGTCATGTCTAAGTATCACTGTTCACTGAGATGTCTCGATCTCTTTAGCTAAGGAAGGCATTATGTTACAGGAGGCAGGTACGTACTTGGGTAGGGCGCCGAATACGCGTGAACAGTGAATCTTAGTGAGAAAACTACGCAGAAATACAAAAGTGACATTCAACATTTTGGTCGTTATTATTAATTATGAAATTGTTGGAATCAATATTCTAAGAAATAATACGTCATTACTTAGAAACGATCAAATTTGGTATATTCGTGATCTTATTTTATATTTATTAAAATTGATGTATAAGTGAGTATGAGGATATAAACAATTTTAAGTGCTACCTAATTTCTTTAACTCATAATAAAGTAGCAGTCGCAAAAAAATAGATCATGTTTACTTTAGACGGGAAAATTACTCTAAAACATTTTTTACACCTAACAGATTTCAGATTATTACTTCTCATTATGAATTATTAGTGGTAATTTGTCAAAATATATCAATTACGTTAGACGTCAAGCTCACTTATACAAAAATTCATAAGGCAAACTCAGTAATAATCATCAATCACTTCAGTGATACTTACTATAACTTTCTCACTCTAACATACTACTCTTCCACTCGCTACGATGCATCACATTATGTAATCACCTTTTTTCTACTGCTAAGGTTATATCATTTACATTTATATGACTAGAGTACTATAGCCTACTCTATAATTAAACTATATTGACCTAAATTAGGTTTACTGCTTCTTCTTGCTATCAAAAAAGTTCTGTTTCTATGGCTCATTCATAATCTTAAATAAAAGAACCTTCATCATTATTTTCAAATCTGACACAATTAGACTAAAACGACTCCAAAAGTGACTACTTTTCATCTACAACACATGAATAATTTAGATATCCTAAATCGCTAGCGATAGTAAATAATTTTGACTCTAATTTCGTTGTGCAAATAAATTACGAATGAAAACGATTCGTTGTCGATTTTCGATTTTTAATAATTTTATCGTTGTCTCAATAATTGTTATTCTCTTAAACTTTAATATTGCTGATAAGAATCACTTTAAATTTTATATTGCTTTTCGTTCCTAAATCTTATTCACATATGTATAGGGCCTAAATTGTATTTTGGACCTACAACAGACGCAATAATCATCGTTGTTAATTCCAATTATATTTTTTTATATAATTATTTTTGAAGAGTTCTAAATCTTGTAAAAGAAGTACTAGAAGTAAATGTGTTAACTCTGAAACTAAACGTAAATCGATTACGATCGACAGATGATAGGGGTCGCGGATCTATAAACAAATATCGCGACCTAAGGATGTAGTGAGTCTAGTAAATACTTAGATTCCAAGAGACGTAGGTAAAAGAGAAAGTGAATAGGAAGAAAAGACTAATAATATTTCACAACATTTCTTCTATAGAATATCAACACAGTTTCCAAATATTTTAAGAGTTATTTTGTACCACATAATTTCCAAAAACGGCGTCTTCATTACCTAAGTGTATGTTTTAAAGGGCTAAAGTAGTATATCCAATATTCGTCTACATTTTTTCATAAACTTGTTAGTCCGTGCGTACTTACATAATATATTCCTCCGTTTAATACAGTTTATAATGCTACAAATTTACGAGATACCTTCAAATTCAGTGCGACTCGTACTTAACATTCGTTAACCATCATTTATATTACGTTCTCTGCCAATACTTTGGTACCTACATAACAATAAATTTCGATATTTACAAACCGACGACGGACTGATTGGAACTTCAGTAAATATTTTTCTGTATGTACCTTCTCATATACATTTTATTTCGTACGATAGAAGTCGAATCCGGACCGGAAGTATTTACCAGTAGGTACGTAAATGTAATTTATAACGAGCTGTGAGTACGCTTCTTTATTAGCTTCGTTTTTTTTAATAAAGGTTTTTAGATTATATTCGGGCTTATTTCAAAAGACAAAAAAGTCTTTCTCATAATTAGTCGAGTTTCGTAATTAGGTGTACTTAGGTACATTTGCGTTTATCACTTTAGTATTGCTTTTTGTGATGTTTAGATGTTCAATAAACGCTATATTCGTTCTATAAGACTATAAAAGTATTAGTAGTCGAATAGTTAAAAATTTATAAGTCATAGTCCTTGAGAGAGTAGTTTGAGTGCAAAAAGGGTGTAAGCGACAGAGTAAATATACTGAATGACCTTTTAATCAAATCACACATCCGACATAGGCTCGGTTTGGTCATTTCCTGTTTTGCTCTCCAATTTTATAAAAAGATTCATAGTGAAAATACTAAGTTATTTTTTTCGTGTACTATAATTAGCAACACTTTGTTAATAATTCAGTCTTAATCAATATGATCTGCACTGTTTTAATGGACCTCAAAAATATTATTGCGAGCTAAATATAAAATTGGAACTATTTTAACATATCGCAAACAAAGCTGTTACGCCTTTCCTTTTAGCAAAATAATACTTTCTAGTATATTTCCAACCCGTCAAGGCTCATAATACTGTCGCTTATTCCTTTTTTGCAATTAAATCCACATAAATCTATATTGATAAAACCGATTTATAGTTCCATGTATTTTATAAAGTTGATTTATAAATAACACTTTTCAGTTCATTCCTAAACAGGTTTTTATCCGTTCAGTAAATAGATAAACATTTTTCATAATACTGACTGCAGCTTTTTGCTCCGTCATGTCAGCGTAAAATGCATCAAACTATAAAATAGAGCACTCGTAGCGATTTGCTACGGCGTAGCTCTGTCGTAGCTCCGTAGCATCTAACGACTGCTGAGTAGCGAGACAACTTTTAAACGAGTGCCGCTGATACAAACTCGCTTCATCGTCAACATCTAATTGAATATTCTTTTGAATCGATTTCATTAAAAACAATGTTATTCTAAAAATAGTAATTGCTTTTTTTTTTTTTTATAAATGAAAACTAAATATTTTTCGTAATTTTTTTACCCTAATCAATAGAAACAATGTATTTTTATAAAACATCATATCACTTTTGTTTCCAGTCTACTTATTTAGCCGAGTTTAGTTTCCGCATCCCACAAATAAATGTAAAAAAATGATATTGCTTCATTATTGCTTTTCTTAATAGTAGTCACATTATTGCCATGTACTATCATAGTAATTTTCTAAAATATGGTATACTTTCTGTAAACGATGTTAGGACTTAACTGTATGTATCGTGTATTTTGCGATAAGAAGAAGCTGAAGCTTAAACAAGATTAGTAGCGCTCCGGCAGATCGCAAGCCAGAGTGTTCCTGAAGAGGGTACTTCGCGACTGTGTGATTGGCTCAAAGATGAGTACTACAATCCTGTTCCGAAGCGTACAACACGCAGCCATGTTGTATGCTCCCTATTGTTTTACTAATTTTACCCCTTTTCGTCTCTATTTTTAATGCGCTAATTGATGTTAAATTTATATGTTGGCGTGGCCTACCGTGTTGCTGTGTCAGCGAAACACTAATGAATTTTAATTGGTAAAGCTTCTTTTACGCGACCTAATTGTATTTACTTTTTTAATTAACAGACGCGTACGCATAAAAAAATATATGACATTTACGTGTTTTGCGTGGCTTAAAAATATTTTGTATTCGTCTCTAAATTATATTTTATGCCTAACTTCGTTTACAGCGTCAAGATTAGCCTAATTAATATTGCTTATCATATTGCTAATTTGGACATTATTTTTTTTGGTTTTATCACTGTGTTTAATTTAGCTATAGAACTTACTGATCAATTCGAATTTGTTGACTTATATTCTTTGAATTAATAATGGAGACATTTCGTGTGTACCTTGCATTCGTTTTAAATAGTTTTTACAATATTATTTTATTTGTATAATTTCCTTCCCGACTAAATAAAATGGAGCGTTTCAGGTAGAACACGATTGGTTTTACTGAGGTTTTTTTTTAACCAAAAAGAGACGTACGTAGGTGCGCAATTAAACAGGTAGATATCCATTGGAGTGTAAACTACCAAATCTAAAGGTGGACTTAGTAGCTACGGTTACGAGATTGCCCCGTCACTATACTATATGTATAATACTTTATTATTATAAAGTTAATTTATTAATACTACATCTACAAAAATTGTAAAGAAGGGAAATTTGGTACACAGGGACATATTTACATTACAATGTATATTATATATTTTTGTATAGTATAAGTTGGTTTCGTTAATATTAATCGTTAGTTACTTATCTGTATAACTGCTACAATTACAATAACGTTAGTATAAATATTTGAATAAAATATCTTCGTTTTTAATTATTTTTATCATCAAAAGCAATTAATTTGCAATTTCATCTACTTAAGACCAGAAGGGAGAGCTAAGAAGAATAATATGAAAGAATTCCTCGAAGAAGGGAGTATTATAGGGAATACATAGATCAACTAGACTAAGTGTAAGGCTAGAGTACTAGAAAGAAGTTGAAAGTTAATGAAAATCAGTAGGTTCATAGAAAACAGAGATGATCGAATTTGTTCAATCTATTATTTGAACTGAAGATTTGATCGCACTTATAAATTACACAATATTCGATGTTAATTTCGTTTCAATTTAGTTCAATATAACTCCAAAGCACCAAAATATCTAATAATCTAATTTTTTTATTAATAACCAATAATTTCTACAGTAATATTGCTTATTGATTTACATTAATATTGCTTTTTACGCGTCACCTTTGTCTGGCGTACCCTATCTTTACAAAACTATAATTTGTAACCGCATGATCGCCGCGTTGGTACAATGTACCCAAATGTACACCGTTTATTCTAAATTAATATATTATCAATAGGTATCAGTATTATTCTTCAATATATTAATGATTAAATGTCTTACAGAGACTAATCAGTCGGCGATCAAAGGGTTAATTTATTACGAAGGGAAGAGAACTTTAGTATCTAAGAAAGTAGATATAATGTGGCACTACAGCTACTAGTAGGAGTATGTACTTGGAGAGGAATATAATGACTAGTGTTCAGATTAGTGCCTCTATGGGCGGTCCTGTCGTGTATATGTGATCGTTAGTAAAAATATTCGTACATCATTTTTAATGAGCTTGACAACACTGACTAATAAATCAAAACAGATTTATTGAAAAACTCGTTAAAACGCCACATTTACAAAATAATTTGGGTATTGTGACATCAAAATATTTTATATGCACTTCTAAAATTAATTTGTTTAGTAAGTACAATTGCGTTGTTTAAACGCAACTATTGCTTTTGTTACAGACATACAGATTTCGCCACTGAAGATATAAAACCGTAACAGTTTTTTCACACAACTTAAAGTATTCTAAAAAGTTATTCGAAAGTTTTCACAGTGGAATTCCCAAAATGTTTTGTTATAATTATATGGAAAACAGGAACTCTTTGGAAATATATTTTAATTGACTGGGTTCAAAGAAACACCAACGACGAATTGACTCGAGGCACTAACTAATAGACTAGGTAGGGCATCGGACCCTCGGGCGGAACTTGGAACTGCCGAATGAACTCACTACACACTAGCTGCTACTTTCCCTACAACTCGCGGTTTATAGTACATGACTTTCGTACGCACGTCGAAGTAGCGCCCGTGGGGCCGACGATAGGGACAGCTAACGACTACAGAGCGCTATAGGGTTAATAGAATAGTCTGCTGCGTCTATTTGACAGCGGTGCGCGACTTTTTGCCTACATTATTATTGCTTTTCGAATACCCATTTCTGACCGAGCACCTCGTGCTCGCCTCGTAAACCTACGTTAATGCTACCTTACGCTAAGTTAGTTTATTGCCAGTTACGTTTGACTTGTCACCTAAAGACACACGCTCGACTAAAGGCTTGCAGGCTGTGGCACGCGGCCCTGCCCTGTCGCCGCCACAGGGCGACCGCCCCCCGCCCGCGCCTTTCACGCGCCCCCGACACACTAACACATGCTATGAGTTTAGCATTTAAATTTCACTTTCACTCTATCAATTTATTCATGATTCAGCAGGTACCAAAGTCGACTGGACGAAAAGTTGTACTAACATTGTTAAATTTACGTATGCATAGAAAAATAAATGTATTGTAAATTTAAAAAAATCGCTGATAAAAGTAGGTTTCAACTTTTCAGACTGCGTGCAGGTTTACTTTTAATAATTTTATAAATGTGTAAAGAAATGAGATGGCGTTGCGTGCGGCGTGCGTGCGGGGGTGGGATGGCGGCGGGGCGAGAGGTAAGGCACTGTCGCGGGCCCGCGCTGCGCTGCGGCGCTGCGGCGGCGTGTGTGCGGAGCTTCGGACGGAAAGTTTTGGCAAGTTCCTCACCGAGACGGAGGAGGCTACCCTCCACCCACAACCTCGGCGCTCGGCTCTCGCATCTCGACGCTAAACTTACACCCTAATACTCTCTAACCTACTTTGCGGTTGTAAAAATCACCTACAAAAGATATTAGTTTTCATTCATATTTCAATACATCTATGTATATAAGGGTATATTTTATCGACGACTATATACATATTTAATATTAAGTTAACCGCTATCGGGACGTGTGACACTACGGCCTGCGGCCGCGTTGGCCGCGGCTCTACGGGGTCGTACGTGATTCGTTGTATGCGAAACGTTGCTCGATTATGTCGCGGCGCGTCTGGCGCGCGTGCAGGCGCCCGCCCGACGCGCTCGCTCCTGTTTCATATTGTAAATTTATATATTACGTTAACAAGCTAAATTCATATTAATACTTTACGTTTACGTGTAAACCATTCGGCGGTGGTTACGGTCCCTAGTTGCGTCGGCTTGTGTCGCCCCTAGCCGGACGCGGAGACGGGCGCGGCCGGCTCGGGCGACGGTGATTCGTCTTCGTCGTCGCGCACGCACGCCGACTCTTGGTGTTTGTTGAGGTAGCTCTTGAGTGCAAAGGTCTTGTGACATCGAGTGCACTCGAAGTTTTTGTCCGCTGAGTGCGTCTGCATGTGTGCGCGCAAGTTTGATCGATCCGCAAAAGCTTTGCCGCAGTGCGCGCAGCCGTAAGGCTTTTCTCCCGTGTGAGAACGAAGGTGGCCTTGCAACAGCCATGGTCGCGAGAATAATTTCCCGCACACGCCGCACACGTGTGATAGTTGATGTGTGAGCACGTGCATGGCCAGCGCCGGCATAGAAACGTACGCCTTGCCGCACTCGCCGCAGCGCTTGGCCGACCCCGAGTCCAGACTGCGGTGCGTCTGCTTGTGCCGCGACAAGTTCGATGAGGTCGCGTACCGCTTGCCACATTCACTGCACGTATACTTCGACTTAGGTTCCGGCTGTGGAACCGTCTCGACCGGCGCATTTGCATAGTTTTTACGTTTAGATCGGCCATCGCTTACGAAGAACGCGTCATATGTGTAGGCAATAGTCTCTCGCGGTCGTTCAGTGATAGACTCCTGTGCAGGCTGTTCAGGTGGCGGTGGCAGTGGGGGCGGTGGCGGTGGTGACGGCACAGGGGGTGGCGGGGGTGGCTGCGCCTCAGGCAGTGTGGGCGGCGCGGCTGGCGCTGGCTCCACCACGCGCGGCGACAAGAACACATGCTGACTGAGGTCGAGGATCGCATGCGCCGCGTTGAGGTCCTCCTCGGGTCGGTTGAGGTGCGCCGCGCGGTCCACGAGGCAGTACGGGCGGTAGATGTCTTTCTTCTTCGGTGGTAGAGAGAGGATGGCACCAGTGCTGGTGTAGCACATGGAGATGGACTTGCCGCTCGCCGGTGGCGGGGGAGGGGAGGAGACAGGCGAAGACTGGAGCTGAACCTGGAGGAAGGGCGGGTCTGTCGAGTCGGAGGTGGAGAGTTGCAGAAGGGCATAGGATAGAGGCTGAAGCGCCGGCTGAGGAGCGGGGGCGGGGCCGGCGGAGGCCGGGCTCACCTCACTCGGGAGCTGGGCGGTGAACTGCGTGGAAGGCTGCTCTTCGGTGTAACCTGCGAAAGAATAAAAACACGTGTTTACACTGTTATCAACATGTTAGGTACACTGTTAGGAACATCTATCGAGACTGATATATTTATGGGACTGATTAGAATGTGGAATAAGGCTTCGTTTCGAAATTAACCAAAACTCCCCCAGAAATCTTTACGCAACATCATAAATTGAACTCGGGTGCTTTATTTGTAAATAGATCCAACAGTCTATCGTCCCCAAAGGGAGAATTCGTGTAAAGAAATTGCATCATCTTGTACCTATACATTCTTATATAGATAACTGTGACGTCGAAGTCTGAACTAAACGGCATTATGCGGGCATTTCTAGAGCCAATAATTCTTTACGGTGCTCCATCGAGTACCGCCTGCTCGCCAAAAAGGGGAATTAAGTTGATAGCACTTTATTGCTTCTGTAAAATAAAATTGAATAACGATATTTTTATTCAACTCTTTTGAAAGCTTTCGACAGACTAGTATCGATTCTTTTAAATGGCATTTGCAATTTATGGTAAACTCAAGTCCTATGGTAGCTATTTATAATGTTTTTTGAAACATTTAATTCAAATGTTCAATGTACGTGAGAAATCTATCCGCAATGTTATGTTTTGGATTTAACGCATTTTGTCTATGTGTGACCATAAATAAGTACCTATACCCTAAGTCATCAATTCAGATAATTTAAGTAAACAAAGAAATGTCATTGTCAAAATGACAGGACAGTGGTACAAAACAATTTAATATTAAATTTTTCTATCTTTTCATTACAGTTAACTATTTATACGAGCTATGCAAACAAAATATCGTAGCCGAACAGTGTTTGTTCTGTGTCGGAGTCGCGGCTTATTATCATCATAATCAGCCCTTTTAAGTCCAAGTTAAAACAAGGAAATATAACAACTAACAACAAGATGAAACAGTTAACACGATGATAATAAAGCACAATTAACAAAGACGCAGCGAATAGTATTATCCGGGAAAAGAAAACGAATGTTGTGAAAAGACGCGACTTTGTAATTATGTCAAACGAAATTTGAGAATGTTGGGAACTCCGGTAGTGTTACCAGTATCATAAAATATTTTATACCACAAAATTTTCTTTTTTTAATAACTTTGTTTAAAACCGAAAACTTATAAAAATTAACACGGTATAATAATTTTTTAATTATTATTTTAAAAATCAGAACTTAAAAGCAAATCTAACCTTGTTTTCCACCATTTTATGTGAATTACCATTAAGACGATATTTTTTTGATCTGTTATCACATTTGTTTACATAAATTATCTGAATTGATGACTTAGGGTATAAATAATAAACCTTTTTCGTTGGCATAAAAACTTTAGTTACGTTTCCTTTCAGAGGAATGTTTTCAAAGTCAACATGTGTATAAAAAAAAAAACGAAGGACCTTTTTGTAGTTGGTACGAGGTGAAATTTCACTGGTACGCTAACTTCATGTTAACATTGCACGCATTCATATTTCAAGCTTATTAGTGCTTTAATCCGTTATAAACCTGTAGGTATAAGGCGTTGTTGTTTATTATTTGTTTCAAGTAGAAAATACAGAAATTTTAGGTAGGTTGTATCGTAAGTAGTTGTGTATTCTATTGTATTAAAACGACTAATATCCCAGGACCCTAAATAAAATATATGAACTAGAATAATGTTAAAGCGGGACGCAATCGGCCCTGTATTTAAGAAAAGTCTTTAAAAAACGAGAAATAGAAGCAATTAGGCCGCCCTTGCTCAGGAATCGACTGAATTGGCTAACAAAAAAAAAACCCTTTCATAAATACCTACTTAATATTTTCTGCTCCAACGAGAGCACCACATTTGTATTATCCGAAAACCAGTAATTCAAAGCTCCCCCCGTAATACGCTGGAGGTCATACATCACCCCAGTTTGTGAGAGGAGGGGGGTTGCTAAGAGTTATTTTGGGTTCGTTAATAACAGGCAAAAGGCAACCTGTGGCGTGGGCAACCTGTGGCACTACTTGCATTCCTGCTATTACTTAGGGCTCAGCCTTCGAGGGTACTTAGTTGTCGCGATGAGCCTCTGAATAATAAACAATCTGTGAGCGAGTCGTCTGTAGTTTAATATCCACGTTTTTCTCATGTTAAGAGTTAGGCGCTCTAGGATTGCGATATGTTCGCGGAGTTGAATATGTCTGGGGAAGTTTTAACGAACGTGATGTTAGTTCTTGAGCAGACTTGACTTATTGTACACGACGTACCTACATCTTTATGTATGATGCTTTCAACAAGGTGCGTAGTTCCGTAAGTATGTTTTATGAGTTTTTTCTGAATAAAAATATAATTGGAATGCCGTATCCCTAGGATTCGCCTATTTACTGCAGCGTAGAACGTACGTACCTACCTACGGGTAGTCATTAGAAGTGAAAAGTGCCACAAGTGCCGTAATAGTTAAGCTGAATTTACAAGATGAAGCCACATTACGATAGGCTTAGAGTGATTGCGCAGTGCAGGCGCTACGCAGATGCAGTATAGTCTACACGTAGACACCGGGTAGACTACGCGTTGATAACGCATAAATGCATAATGAATAATCCAATAACGACATCCGTCACCGATCACTCCATTTTAAACAATGTTCCCAGTTAATTACTATGTGTTTGTCATCCAATTATCTAAAACCAATACTGCAGTAACAATTGCGTGTTTACTATTTAAACGAGATGAAAACGAAATTTAATTTCCTGTCACTTTAATGTGACAAAGCAGTGTTTATTTACCTCATTGTTAATACGATAAACATTCGGTGATCGAATCAACGTGTTCAAACAATACGGTAGCGTTTATTTTAATATATGCAAATTGTTGATGTGCCGTTCGCAAATATTTTGAAGAGAATGCTATCGCATCGCCGGAGCCTGTCAAATAAACTGATTTATGTAGGCGCTCATGCAGCAACGTTATTCTGGATCGGCGAAGTTATGGCGGCCTTTAGATATGTGAATATGATTACGTATATTTACATAACCACGCTGGTTGGCGCAGTGACTGATCGTATGGCTGTTGCGCTTGATGTTACGCTGAGTGGGTTGTATTCCAGCACGGTACTAACCAATATTATTACGAAAATCATGATACTTTTGACATTGTACCTTCACTCTAACACCTCTTGCAACATACTGTACGTAGTGATGAGGATACGATACAGAGTGGTCCCTCTTTTTTTGTTACAGATCATATTCATGGCAGTAAGCACAGTCAACGTGACAGTGAGGTTGCAGTAATCCAGCATTGCGGCAGTAACATAGCAGTCAGCGGGGCAATGACTTCAAAGTCAGCGGGCAGTAACTTTCTTGTCAGCGAACCAGTGCTTCTTGAATCAGGAAGCTCATCGTATTGAGGTCAGTATTAATATATAAGTTGTGCCCACGGTCACTAGGAGAAGGTCAAGGTTCAAACAGAAACAGAATCCATACAGAAAACTAAATGTAGGTATGCTATGAGCGTCATTATCATAAACAAATGTTTTTCCTATACTACGCGATCAATGTAGTATAGTTATTTATCAGGTTCCCTGCGGCGTAGTCCATAATAAACGTACTGAGTTTAATATCTTTTCCTATAAAAATTAAGAATCTAGGAACCAAAACCTAACTACCATTAACAAAAAAATTGGGATTCAAACCAGTGTTTAAAAGCTGGTTTGTTATTTTTAATTACCTACGACCTACATAATTAACTAATACCTATCAAAACTTTTATTTTTGTATATTAGGTAATGTAAAATATATAATTCAACGTGTTATAAAGAACATTTAGAGCATCTCATTCGGCCGAGAGAAATGAAAGGGATACGTGAATACGTGCGCGTAGGCAAGCGATTTGGCAGCGTCGTCGCGCGCCCTTTTTTTCTTTGGAAAGGTCAACATTAGGTAAATGACCGCTAGCTTATCGCGTTGCCAAATTGCTTCATGTTGTGAACTCTGCGATGAAACCATTTTGGGCGCACACTAGAATTGATACCGAAATTTTCTTATTTGTGTTTTATTACTCGACCGACGATTATTCGTGTCTACTTGACGGCAGTAACTTAGGTTGCACTATGTAAGACGATAATTAGACGGATTTTTTCAAGAGTTTAGATTTGGGAAATGAAAATTTATAATGGTTACATAACAGTTACTGAACCTCCTATTTCGAGTGGGCGCAAATTTTCAATTTCATCCTGTATAATTTGATTAAAGTATTTTTTTATGGTATATGTTTATATTAAGTAGATAAAACGCGGTGGCGTAGCTAGTTCTAAAGGGGCCCTATATCATAATATGTTGGGGGCCCTTAGGCTCCTTCTCGACTGCAGCGAGTCTCACTAGGAGGTTATTGTCACTTTACAAAAAAAAAAAAAACCTGACTCGGGAAGTTAAGCGGTCATTGTGTCCGTAGTAAGAGAATACAAGAGCGAGCGACGCGAGCTAGAAAATTAAAGTATCCTAACATTCATTGAAGAGCAAAAAATTTAAGCATTCTGAACCGGGATTGGTTAATTTTTATTGTGATTTTACTAAGAGAATGCAAGAGCTAGTGAAGCAAGATCGAATATTTGAGCATCGATCTTACTCGAATAGTTTGTCTGTATGATATTTTTACTAAATAAATGCCAGAGCTTGTGATTTGGATACCGCCCCACATTGGGGACAGAATGTTCAAAAGCACCTAGAGACCTCAAATATTAACCAAATTAAACCATTTTTGCACAAAATGTTTGAAAATAAATTCCAAAGACACTCACGAAGCCCGATTAGCGAAATTAGGTTGTAATTTTTTTTATAAAAAATGCGTATGAATATACTTATATTATATAATATATAAATGCATATGTATATATTTTTCCCTTTGGGGAATACAGTCGTGATGTTATGTTATGTGTTATATATATTTTTTTTTTAAATATTATTACTGATTTTATATTATACTCTAGTGATCATGAGATTTTTTCCTGATACGAAATAAACAATGAATATATTAGAGGGTTAATCGTGTTGCAAATTGTTTATTTGTAGGATGTTTTGTAAAATTAAGTTATTTAAACAATTTGTATAAACAAAAAAAAAATGAAAACGACGACGTGGCGAAATGTGGCTGCGCTATAGGTACACCTCTGCCTAACCGTTCGGGGAATACAGGCGTGATGTTATGTTATGTGTTGAATAAACAAATTTTTGCAAAATTATATTTTGTTTTAAAGTTTGTTTAAATTTAAGGGTTTTTTTATGCACAAAAATTAAATATGCTACTAATGTTTAGAAACGATTTCAATTATTAAGTTGTTTGAATAATTTGTTTCAAATTTTTTTTTTTTTCGTATTTTCAGTTTTAAAGTTATGTAATGTGCTGAATTCTAATATACTATTTATATTAAGTTGAAATGCGTGACTGAAAGGGTTAAAGAACAGGGTAAAACTGGCTTTACCTTGGTTTTAGTGGGTTATGAAGTTTTAGATTTAAGTAATATTAGAAATCCGGAATATTAGAATTTTAATTACAAACATTTCTGTCCAAAAATTGTCTCATTTGGTTTATTTTTGCGATCTCTAGGTGGTTTTGAACAAAAAATTGGCTCTATCCCCATTGTGCGCCTGCGCTTGAAGCCTTTGTGAGCCATATTTGAATTACGTTCATCTATCATAAATTCATCATATTTTCATTTGGTATCCATTCAATACGTCTTATCAATAAAAAATTGAGGTTTGGATATTTAACCAAGTTTTGCTTACTTTCGTCAGGGGGCCCTATAGCTTGGGGGCCCTATAGCTTGGGGGCCCCGGATCATTGATACGGCTGATACGGCGGTAGCTACGCCCCTGATAAAACAATTAGTCGTTATTAGATAACTTGTGGTATTAGCAGTATAAAGATACGACCCTACCCGACCACAACTGAAATTGGATGCGCTAAAAGAAGCCCCGTGAAAACCTTTATCAAATATCAACGCTTTTGTTTAATTACATTATGATATACAAGGTGTAACTTATATAACGCACAAGCTCTTAAGGGGTCATTGCACTCATAATTATGAACGGTACAAAAACCTGAAGTCGCGAAAAAAATATCAGCTGTTCCCTACATTTATTTATATAGGATGTAATAAAATTATCAACAAATAAAATAATATAATATTTTTTTTTATTTTTATTGTTGTATTTAATAATAAAAATACGCATAAAATATAGGTACATTTTTCGGAAAACGGTTATGTATGGTTTTTTACGTAAAATATTTATACTTAATAGATAAAAAGTTAGCTATTTCACTTCTCTCTTCTCGTTTTTCTGACAAAAAATTATAAATTCTAAATCGATAAGGTACATTACAAGCTTTACAAAACATGTCTTGTTTATTTTATTTATTTATTAAGCACAAGTTACAATAACTGTACAAAGGCGGACTTAATGCCTTACGGGGAAATTGCTAGGGTAGTTCGCGAAATTCAAATTTTCTTACGTTTCTGCAATTTGCAGGTCAGTGTCAGGTTGTATGTTGAACAAAATATGATTCGCGACCGTAACAAGTATGTATCTACAGAATTATATTAATTAAAATCAAAAATATTTAGGCTCGTGCACACTGGCGCGACGCGACAGCGTACACAAAGGCACCGCGTGTAGCGCGACGGGCGGTGCCGACACAAAGGTGTCGGGCTGTCGCGTCGCGCCGGTGTGTACGAGCCTTTTCTCTCTAAGTTCATAAAATCCCATTGAATGAGTACTTGGAAATAGTCATTCATCAGTCAGACACTGACCTGCAAATTGCAAAAAAAATTAAGATTATTTGAATTTCGCGGGGTTCACTGGCGCTTAACCCTTAAGCATTATTTATCAGTACACCTTAGGCAGAGACAAAATACAGTACTTAGGTTTAACATGATAGAAAATTAACTTGGCCATAATTTATAAATTAAATACAAGAATAAATACATACATATAAAAAATAACATACCAAGTCAAGAGAGATAAAAATACGTTAGTAGAGAAAAATTTATATCAACTCTGCGTTGATTCTGTCAACATCTTATGAATATGTGCACGTGCCTTCACTTTACACGATGAAATAGTACAAGTTTTTTTTTGTTTCCACAAACACAGGTGCATACCTACACTGTGTAGGTATTTGACAGAGCTACGCACGAACGACAATACGAGCTGGCGGGGACGTAGCTTCAAGTTGCTTAAGAAACTTACCAACTAACTTAGAAACTTAGAAAGATTAAAGGTCCTCGCTTTATCATAAGCTTACATTTCAAGCAACTGTTTTATCCGATGTCGTGACTGTTTACAAATACAGTTCAACTCCAAATATTACTGTATTAACAAGGAGTTATTTATAATACTAGCTCCTACCAGCGACTTCATCCGCGTGAAATTTCTTGTTTATCCTATGACACGGCAATACTTAGCTTCCCATTAGAGAAAGAATTTTCTGAATCTGATCAGTAAGTAGTTCCGAAGATACAAGCAAACAAATTTTATCTCTTTATAATATTAGTTTAGATGATAAAACAAATATCCGTATATATAGCAGATAGATGAAATCAACTTAGTCAATATTACGGGGTTTGGCTTCCAAAGCGGACGTAACTGTGACCACCGTGTTATAATATCTATCGATCGTTTGCTCAGCTTTTCATATACGTGTGTCGTTCATGTGACTGTTCGCCGGGTCTACTACTAAAACGATACCTTATAAATCAATCTATTTAAAAAGTAAAACCTAATAAGCGTAATACTAACACATTTTCAGCGAAAAATATTCGGACATGAAGCGAATTTCCGATCGCGCGAAATGAGATTTTCTCAATAAAACTCAGTTATACGGGTTAGGACGGTCCGATAAATTGCGATGCGATTTTTCACCTAAGACAGAATCGATCTAAGATAGGTATTACACATAAGATGGCATGATGGGGTGCAATAAAATAATCTCTACCAGTGGCGTTACTTAAATGTTAATGTTAATGCCCACAGTTTATTTTAGAAGTATGTATGTATGTAAGTATATTCTCATTGTATGTTAATATTTAATTGAGAGAATTGTTTTTGATTTTATGTATTTTGTTTTTCCTTCTACTCTTACACACGTTGTCTAAATCTCTTTTTATCTACTCTCGTATCGCAATCGGAGGTATGCTGGTAGAGATTTCTTTAGTAATAAGCATCACCTTTGTATACGTATTTTCCTGTTCATTTCTTCTTGTCTGTTTATATATGTACACATAAATAGTAAAAATTATATATTAGACCCACGGCATGACATATTTTCATAATTATAGTTCATGCCACTACGAGAGATGAGAATGCAAAGAAATATCACGAGTGTCGTAGTATTAATCCCCCAAAATAATAGATGAGCATTTGAGAGAATCCGGTCGTAAGCCGCTCTGCACAGCTTAAGCACTCAACAAAATGAAACTGAACAAGAAAGACGTTGCAAAAGTCCCATTTCCAACGCTAAGCGACCATAGATGCACGTTAGTCTTAGCTTGTTGAATCTCTGAAGTGAATATAAACTTCTATTCGCTCCGTCCACTGCTACGTAAGAGTTTTTTAAGCTAAACAGAACTGCATTTGTTGATTTTTGTGCAATTATTTTCTAGCTTAACTATAATATTAGTAGCGACACGGCTCTGCTTCGTTTTTTAATGTAAGTTTAAAATTATATATATAATAATTATATGTATAATTTAATGTTATTATACACATAAACTTTCCGGAATAAATTCTCTTAATGATGGTGAAAGCCGCATTAAAATCCGTTGCGTACTTTAGAAGAACAAGTGACTTTAATTCGTAATATGTATAGATAAATAGATGAAGGTAGGATGTACACAGAGTGGTTTGCCACGTTAGCGGCGCGGTTCATTCGGTTGCCAACCACGTATTCGTGCGTAGCGTGGCCTTGGGTCGCAGTGGACGATTCCGCCTACATCCTGTTCATACAAAGCGAAGCTAAGTAGGTACACGTGCGTACGTGCGGTGCTTATCAGGGGGCTGCTGTGGAGCGGCGCCTTTATTCACGTTCCAAACGGAATATTACGCGTCGGATTGAGTTTTTTTTTATTGCGCAGTGAACCTTCTTGTCCCTAATTTCTGTGCTGGTATAGATTAAAAGCAACAGCGCAACGGGGCTTCCAAAATAAGGGCATCTTTGCGATGCTTGAGCCAAACAAGTTGCTCGTAATAAGTTTCATTCTAATTATCAGACTGAGTCTACCGGACACTACGTACCTTAACCACAGAATTCAGGTAGTTACTTTAAAAAAAGTGTTATTATTTTACTACCGGTTATTAATTTCTCAGCAGGAAACTTTGATGATTGAGTAAATTCCTTTCAAAAGTAAAAACATTGCTTGACATTACAGTATTAAGAAATCCACTTTATTAAACTCTTTTGTAAAGAATCTTGCTTACGTGTTATGTATGAAATATTTATGAGGCAATATCAAGATAAAGAGTACCTAAGTCAAACATCTAAACTTAAACAGAGGAACGTAAAGAATAAAAGAGTGTCTGTAAATAGAACGAATGCGATATAAGAGAAACTCAATATAAACATCGGCTAGGTAATTAAAATGTTAAACAAACGAAATACAAACTCACTGCAACTCAATTTATTCCGTGTTGCGTTTATCGACACTGACCGACGACCAACAATGGTACAACCTCCCTGTTTACACTAAATTAGGTTCGTTAGGCTTATAGGCGGTTCGAGCTGAATTGACTATTGTTTTATCGGATCTATGCCCCGCCGTACAACGATGTGGGGGAAGCTTGTACATGGGAGCAGGCTTATGAGCGGCGCCGGTATTAGTTACGCTCGTATGTCAGCTCACTCGGGACTACGATGGTTATTGAAATCTTGTTTAGTTTGTGAAATTCAGTCTAGAATAGTAGTAGCGACATGATAAACAATTGAACATCAACTGTGACTAATACAAACAAAAGTTTTGACCAAAAAAATGCTCAATGTGTCATGTTTCAGTCATATCGCATCGTGTAAACTCGGCTCTAATAGCATACAACCAGTTGATTTTTATCAAGAAATCTACCTAGTGAACTCCACAGACTTAGAAATTAATTAAGACGCGAGAATTTAAAACTTAAGCGGATGAAACTTTATAATTAAAACTCTTTCATTCCTTTATTCTTCTAAACTAATATTATAAAGAGAAAAGATTTGGTTTTTTGTATGCTTGTTTGTTACGCTTTCACGCTAAAAGGGCTAAACGGATTTGGATGAAATTTGGCACGAGGCTAGACCATGACCTGGATTAAGGCATAGAATACTGTTTATCACGATATTCCCACGGGATCAAGACATATGCGGGTGAAACCGCGAGGTGCAGCTAGTAGTTAATAACTTAGTATAGTGTACGAGCGGGAAACGGCCACATTAGAGGAAACGCACAAGATTTAGGTGCGTCAAGCTTAACGAGCTAATCTTATTGGGGAACGCTTGACCGTGATATTTTGTGGCGTCAGAACGGAAATTAAACCGTATGATTTTATCTAACGAACCGTTTGATTTTCCAACGCTCTGTGGGGAGAATTTTAAACAAAATATTTTTCGCTATTCCGGCAAGGAATGCGATTGTTTTTGAGCTTACTGAGTTGCCGTTCAATGATTTGTGTATGAATACCATATCAATTTCTTAGTAAAAGAAACTGTTAGGGCACGTACCTGTTAATTACAGTAAAGGACCAGCCACAAGAACTAAGTAAAAACAGCGCAAAAAGTATAATAGTTTCAGAAAGTAATTAAAGATGTTGCAGCAAAACAAACGTAACGAAATAAACGCAAGCCGCGCCAAATGCTCCGCGGACAATGGCAAAAACAACGCAGGGGAGGCAGGGTACACCGCATTGCACCAGTTGAATCTCACCCCTATTAGAGGGGGCTATCCCGACCCCCGACCCCCACCGTCGCTCGCGGGGGGTTCTATAGGGTACTTGTTGACGTTGGGGATGTGAACTGCGTAACCAATTTATTTTTGGCGAAGTCAGCCTTCCTGAGATGAATTTCTAGTCTCTAGTGTTCGCTGTACAGGCAATGAGTTTTGTCTGATTGGTGTTAAATCAAAATGCGGTATGAAATCTATTATTGCAAGTCATTATCAAATTTTTGTCGAATTTTTGGCCACGTAGTAAGTACCTACTACTAAAACAATGTAATATTGATCGATGTTGATTGTCTGGCTCAATTAATATTAACCAGACAACCAGCATAGATAAGTGTGAGTTGAAATGAATATCATAAAATCAAGGTTTAAGGTAATAATTATGCTTGCATTCGAGATATTACCAGTTCCGGAATAACAACATATAAATTACGATGGAATTTGTTTTGATTAAGATGCCTGTAAGCACTGGAGTTGTCTCGCGACGATAAGCTAAGTTTAAGTATTTATTGGCCTGGAAACCAGTTTCAATCCCTCCGTTAAACTTAATAGTGGATATATTTAGTGCGAACTTAGCAACAGTAGAGTAATCAGTAGTGTGGTCAAGATGGGCCATTGCTCTGTTTGGGTGTCAGCCACGTCAGTGCAATTCGCCCCAAACACAAGCTGTGAGGAATTACGTAACTCACACGCGACACCGCACAAAATCTAAGTGACTCCATTGTCATCTCCAGACATTGTTTGAGCCGGCCGTCGAGACGTACAGGGCTATATGGCACTTTGCTTAATGCCGCTGCTGCGTCAACGTTGATCGATTTATCACATTTGGAGTATAATACAATTTGATGGCTTGCTTTTAAAATGCCTCTTTCAGCAACAACGTTTTACTTAAGAACATTTTTATGACGTCTTTTATAACAAACATGATCTTTCATATTTTTGGGCAAACAGATTCTTACTGTTCCTAATCTTACATCATACGTTAATCGAGTGTATGTAAGCTGTACCGTTTCCTTTCCAGTTACAGTACTGCCAAAATGAGCGAAAATCTTTTAAAAAGTCCGATAAGTTCGCTTCACGGTACCTTTTACTGGTTGCGGACTACCTAGAGTTCGTTTCCGTGTTTCGGGACAAAGCTGACGCAGCTGTTCGATCACCTCTATGTTCCCACTAACGGCACGGGTAACAAATGTTTAAAGCACGTAGAAACTGCTGGTGGATTTTCCTGATACCACAATAGAAAAAGGTCCGCAAATGGCAGATAAAAAAAAAATGTGTCGTCGTTTCAAAAAATGAGAGGTAGATGAAACCTAAGATAAGAATTCAATTGCGGTTTACTGAAAAAGCGTTTCTTTAATTGCTTTTACCACGCTATCCGAAACATTTTACGTTCATATGCTAGCCGGACAAGGGTATAAAATATCAGATTAAATTCCACTTTTATTGGTCGAATATAACAACAGTTAATTAAAATGCAGTAATTGCGAATGTAGCATTAATTCATAACACGACATGCTTTAATGAGCAGCTTGAATAACTTGTTACGTTTAATAAAGTAATGTCGAATTTCTGGCCATTTATGATCGTAACTAGCTTTTGCCAGCGGCTTCGCTCGGGTGGATGTCGGAAATTATACCACGGGATCGTACTACTGGGGGATGAAAGACGACCTATGTGTTAATCCAGGTTATAAACTATCTCTGTGCCAAATTTCATCGAAATCCGTTCAGCCGTTTTTGCGTGATTGAGTAACAAACATCCAAACATACAAATTTTCACATTTGTAACATCATATACATACATACATAAACTCACGTCCTCTTCCCATGGGGGTAGGTAGAAACTACAGAACGCTAGGATCGATCTTTACATACTCTATGATCCTTACACACTCCTTTTGCCTAAGGTATTTACAAGGCAGATGTGAATGGAAACGCTGGGAGGGGACGCCCTAGGAGGACATATCGTGACCTTATTGGTGATGTTCTTCTAAAATTATATATTTATATATACATATTATACTATATAGTAGGATATACATACCTAATTCTAGTATTTTAACCACATTGTTTAGGTATTCGACTGTAATTTTAACTGATAAAGAGACTAATTTGTTAGTATGAGCTGTTAGAATTACGAGGTAAATTTATTCGGTAATGAACGGTGAGTGGTTAGGCGGGCCTCATTTAGTTAAAACCCTAATGAGCTTATGATAATATTCGAAATGTTGAAATAAATGATACTGAATAGGAATTTATGCAGCACTTAGGGAAACTAAAACTTTGAGTAGGTAAACTGTCTAGGTAAGTTATTTCTGTGAAAGATTGTAGGTATTTACCCGAATTATTATGTCACACAGGCGGATGGATCATGGATGTCATTATGTCACGCGTAAGGTAGTTGCTGAAAATTAGCACTGTTGACAATAGGTTCGTCAGAAGTCACAGTATTTTGCTGAGCAACGACCTATTCTTGCACAGATGCGACGCACGATTTCATCTCACTTGTATTTGTTGTTTACAAAAGTAGTTAGAAAAGTAGATCATTCCATGTTTTGTTTGTTTTTTGTTGTCATTTGCCAGTGTCGCAACACATTACGCAATGTCTATTATTGTCTTTGGTCTTTGGACATCAAGTAATAGACAACATTGTCAAACTTATAACGTTTTAAATACGAGGCTTTTGGCTACTTTTTATTAGTGTATGTATTTTGTCTATAATAGTTTTTTTGTATTGTGCGTGTTGTTTGTGCAGAATAAACAATTTTTCTTTCTTTTTTTCTGTCTGCTAGTAAATTAACATGTGTGAGAAAACCAGCTAATTATTCAACCGTGCATTCCCGTGCGTTTCAATAACCTATCTATCTATTTAGCCCGTAACGTCCCACTGCTGGGCTAATGCATCCCTTTCTCTTCCACACACATTGCAAAAATTATCACATGAATACGTCAAAGTCACAGGCGTTTTTATATCCTCATACCGCTTTCGGACGACAAACTAAACATCAGATGTTTACGGCTATAAATTATGTTATGCGGAAAACCATCTTTATTGAACACTATCACTTCTATTTGTCTGTGTGACTGTTCAAAGTAGGAGTGTGTGTACATGAGGGCGTTTGTGTGTGGCCTGTGGCCTACATCGCTGCTATCTGACCTAGAAGAGACATATTACTGTCCCCGCGATTCTTACTCGTAGGCACACTTCCGAATTTTTTTGCGCGACCTCTGGTTTTACTGCGGTTCTATTTTAAGAAAGGCGATGTATTTTCTTTCTGCGATTTTCCGCCATATTGCTGCAAGCAAACTTCCTTTCAAATTCGCTTGCATTTCAGACTTGCTTCGTGAACAGAACGAAACTATTTAATGCACAGAGTTATAAATATAGTTGTTTTTTTTTTAATAATTATAACGTACAACGTTACAGATTAAGATTTTAATGCAGTTTGATTCAGTTAAGTTTTCATAATGATCAAATGAAGCAGCATGTCTTAAATAAAAATTACTTTCGTGAATCTATCAGAGTTTAGCCACTATTTTTAACCTAACACAAAAGTCTAATCCTTTACCTATAATATGCAAAGCTCCGACTATGAGGCATAACTAAGTAAGTACTATGTGTAAGGGGTTTATTCATAAACGTTGCTTAAGGTTAAGAAATGATTAGCGACGGTTTAACCACACATTTTTCTCGTTAAAACGTCTCTTAGCTATAAGTAACTTTTATAAATAAAGGGGTAGGTCTTAAGAGAACGCTCCTGTCACTTACTCATAGACAATAATTTGCCGTTCACATGAGAGCTAATCATGTCGGTAATAGAGAGTTCACATTCGATTATGTCAATGTCAATACGAGGCCAATTATTCGCGTTTCATCACTGAATTATGATGGAGCGCGAAATCGATGAATAGTACTGTAATAGGTAGGTGTGTTCCGAAATGGCTCGCTCGGAGATAACTGACGATAATCCATATCTGGGCAGTCGTATATTAAATAGAATATTTTCGCATTCAAGTGGATAAATTCTACATGAACCTGGTTAGAAAGTACCTTTTCTATGTAGTTATACAAGACGTGATCTAACTGTGCTCCCAATTTCATGAGATCCGTTCAGCTGTTTATGTGTGACTAGTTTTTGCCCGCAGCTTCACCCTCGTGGGGGTCGGAAATTATCGGATGGGAACGTACTTTCTAGATAAAAAAAGTATTATAATATGTCGTAACCCAGGTCATGGCCTACCTGTGTGCCAAATTTCATCGAAATCCATTTGCTTTTGCATTTATAATATTAGTCTGGATAGTATGGAATGATTAACATAAAAAGTCTTACATCTTCACAAAGTTTGACATGAATAATATTACATTAGTAAGTATGTAGGTATTATCTAATATATAAAAATCTCGTGTCACAGTGTTTGTTATCGAACTTCTCCTAGAAAAATATATAAAAATTGGATAAGCCGTTTGGCTTAACCAATTTTTAAATAGGCTTGGCCGTTTGGCTTAAAAAAAAATTGTGTATATTTGGTAGGTCTGAGAATAGGTCGTAAAGTATATTTCAAACCGTGGGGCGCAGCTAGTACGCTATAATAATTCTAATATCTAAAGTGTAACTGACGGAATAAGGGCAGGCATGTAATGGGAGCAAATTCTACGGCATTAGCTACTTCATGAGTAGGGTTGCCAACTTTTTCATATCAAAGATAGTATTTTCGAAGCCATTGCTCTTAAGAAAATAGTAGATGGTGAAAACAAAAGCATATACACTCGAGAGCAATGAATCCGGGTCACTTAAAGAATCCTAAAAATCTCGGAAACTAAAAATGCTAGGTTAATGCAATAAATTGTATTTAATAGACAATGTAATACTCCTTAAATGAAGGTATTAAAACTTCTTAGTTATTGTAAAGTTATATCATAAAAAAAACAAATTTGAAAAAGGGCCACTTTCGAAGATGGAACTACGAAATTACAGCATTTGGTTTTGCTTTTGTTTGTAATCTGTCATTTATGTGGGTACATAAACCATGTTGATAGTGCTCTATATTCATTATTCAAGCTGAAATTATGTCGCTTACGCCTGAAGAATGCACCAGAATACTTACAATGCTGGAAACCGGCCGGAGTCAGCGCGATACAGCCAGGACTGTCGGTGTGTCGCTGTCAACAGTACAAAGAGTTCTCCGACGTTACGAAGAAACTGGTTCTAACCTACGCAGACCAGGAACGGGCAGAACCAGGTGTACCACAGCACGAGAAGACCGATACCTGGTGAACACCATGCTTCGAAATCGCTTTCTCACAGGAACTGAACTCACAAATCAGTTTCGACGCCTCGGAGGAAGTAACCCAAGTGCATGGACAGTAAGACGTCGGCTTGCTGAATCTAACTTAAAACCCCTTAGACCTGCAAACGGCCCTAAACTGGAGCGTGGGCATCGTATTTCAAGACTAAGATATGCCCAGAGCCACGTAAATTGGAGTATTGAAGATTGGTCAAAAGTTATGTTCTCCGACGAATCAAAATTTATGCTCTACAAGCACGATGGAAGACACAGAGTGTATCGAAGACCAGGGGAAAGATTCAAGCAAGCATGCATCGAAGAAAAAGTAGCCTACGGTGGTGGGTCTGTACTTGTGTGGGCCGGAATTTCTTCTGAAAGTCGCACAGAGCTGGTGATCATAGAAAACGGCTCTTTAACTAGCGTAAGATATGTGGAAGAAATCCTCAATGATCACGTTGGTCCATTTATGGTCAATTTAGGTGAGCATGCTATATTTATGCATGACAATGCCCGACCTCATACAGGTAGGATTGTGAATGACTACCTTCAAGAGATGAACATTACTCGTATGGAGTGGCCAGCGCGCAGCCCGGATATCAACCCGATCGAGCATGCTTGGGACGAGCTAGGCAGATGCGTAAAACAACGAAACCCTCCCCCAATCACGCTTCGTGAGCTCAAAATTGCTCTCACAGAGGAATGGGAGAATATTCCCCAAAATCGTATAAGGAACTTGGTGTACAGCATGCCAAACCGCGTAAACGCAGTAATGGAAGCACGAAGAGGCAATACGAAGTATTAAAATTCAAGAAAATCGTAATAAAGTTCAAAAATTTCATGTTTCCTATTTTTGTTTTAAGGAGAGATCAGCAGTTTTTTTCTTTATGTAATTTTGTGTTAATAAAATGTATGGTGACTCATATTTTTTTTACTTTCATTTAAGGAGTATTACATTGTCTATTAAATACAATTTATTGCATTAACCTATCATTTTTAGTTTCCGAGATTTTTAACATTCTTTAAGTGACCCGGATTCATTGCTCTCGAGTGTATTTTATTTCTTTGTATCTATAGCAGGTTTTTTTTAATAACTAAGTAATCATAATTATTATATAAGTATCATAACTACTATCACACTCTAAATTAAGGTTTCAAAATACCATTAATTTAGCTTTTATGAGATTAATACCCTATTGCAATAATATTGCCATTATTATTGAAAAAAAAATACAGTAATTTCGCCTACACTACATTTTTTTTAAATTATTTTATTTGGGCCTCCAATATAGCAGGATACTATATTAAATAGTAGGGTTGGCAACCCTATTCATGAGTGATGTCGGTGACTAAGCAAAACCTGGAGTGGCTATAACATCGACCCCAACTACGTGAGTAGTGCTCCAGCGATGGGTCAGCTTTTCATACAGCTTTTCTACTTAATGGAGTCTAAAATTGAAAATAAAAGAACGAAACCAAAAAGAAAATGAATAATAATAAATGGGTCGTCAAAAAAAACCTATGTTTAAAAAAATCTTTTCATAACAAGAGATATTAAATGCTGTGATCCATTATGATTATGGTTTGTAAACAAAAACGTGCATACCGTATTTTAAAACGAAACTGGCGTGCAGCCCTTCTTAACAGTTGCTCCGTTAAGATGGGCTGCTGCAACGTCATGTCATGTGTACCAAATAAGTAAATGTACCTACGGACTCTTCATTTCAACTTGATTGGTTTAGTCAAGAGGAAGCTATTAATTTGCTTGCAAAAACCAACCACTTTACTAACAAGTGGAAAATTAAAGGTTTGTAAAAGTAAAATGGTGTTCGAATATAAAATGAATATTGAATACTAAATTTGGCTTCGGAGCCTGCAGCTACCCACATGCCGTAAATAAAATAAAACAAGCTTTCAGTAAAAAACTCAATCCAATCTGCAACTTTACTGCGTTCAAATAGTGCCTGTCCATAGTTCTGTCAATTAAATGATTTCCCATCGCTTTTAGTGTAGTGCATAAAATGTTTGATATTTACTTTGGCTTTTACTTAGTTAAGCGCAAAGAAAACCACCATATTATTTAAGGTTAACTATTTCATTCTATATTTAGAAAACTCCTGTAAACATTGGCATTCTTCATTACCATCTTCCGACCCTGATACCAATTTATTAAGAGTGGGGTTGTCTTCTTCTTCCAGTTAGCTGTCATCTCCGAAGTGGGTTGACTTCCTTTCCATATCAGCCGAATCTTTTACACAATCCATACATCGTTTCTTTAGTTTTTCCCTACTCTTATTCATACTCTAAACTTTTAGTACTTTTTAGTACTTTACTATTCATACTCAAAACTTTTATTAGGTACTTTTTTACGATTCATACTCAAAACTTTTACTACTTTTTACTACTTTACTATTCATACTCAAAACTTTTACTACTTTTTACTACTTTACTATTTATACTCAAACCTTTTACTACTTTTACTATTCATACTCAAAACTTTTACTACTTTACTATTCATATTCAAAACTTTTACTACTTTACTATTCATACTCAAAACTTTTCTCACGACATGTTCCTCATTCCAGCGTATAACATGTTCATAAATAACCGACAGCTAAATAAATACACAAGAATTTTTGTGTTAACTTTGATCTATACTTTTAATAACGGGGTTAAATAATGCCGCGGCGAACGCCAAGGAATCTCTTCGTGGAAAAAAAGAAGATAATGTTAGATAAAGTTTAAAGCGCATTAAGTTAGTTAATTAATTTCGCCGAGAAGATACGGCTTATAGGCTTGGCGGAGCGCTAATCTTCTACATCATATCACTAAGGCTTAGTGATATGATTTGTTCTTAGAGGCTTGTAGCCAACGTTACAGAGAAAATATTTATTTACTCCTATGATCCCATTCTTACAGTATGCTCCGAAAATATTTTTCTGCTTAGTCGGAGAAATTCCAATATAGAGAAAAACGAAAAGCAAATATGAGAGCATATTCTTTTCAGCATCTTTTTAGGATTTAACATTTGCTTTGTGTGCTCTTTGTGGTCGCATTGAATTAAAATCGCCAAGTAGATTTTAAGTATATTCCAATACTTAAAGATCTTCACAGACTTTTGACGTAAAACCTCATTAAAATCACATTGAAAGATACGGTTTCTCTATTCTAATATAAAGCAAATCTGCACTCACTTCACTATCTACCTACTACCTTTACAAGGAATTAAAAGCAGCACAGAAATGTAAACCGAAATGAAAAAGTCGATATGTATTCATTTAAATCCAATAAAGAATCAACCTGCGATAGAAGTTTGTAAACTAACAGGTGCACACTTTTATTCACTTTGAACAAAAACGGACCGTTTCAATTCGCTCCGGTAAATCTCATGAAATTCTTTTTCGACCTATTTCGAAACGTGTTTTAATTTCAACGCAGCTGTCAGTTATTTATACAGGTAAAAATAAAATTGAAAATAGACTGAGGGATTCTACGGATCTCGATTTGTTATCGACAGGGACGGACCGCGAATTTCTCGTTAAATCTTCATTCGATTTTTATTATTTTTCAATACCCTCGAGCCTTGTTACGTGTGACAATACTGACAACCGTTTCAAATATTTGGCCTTCTACAACATACGGGTATGAAAACGCTTGGGTATTTCGGCCGGATATTTTTATCCGACAATAGGCTTATTGCTTTCACTGAAAAATTATCAGTTATGAACAATTTTTTATTGAAAATCTACTGGAAATCGATGTTTACGTTTTCCTAGAAGATTGGGCGAAGTATTTATAACATTTTCAAACCAGTAAGTACCTATAGCATAGGTTCTTACGCCATTATTTAATATAACAAAATATATTACACTGCTTCTATAACGTAAAGTCATAATTCAGAGGTATCTACCCATCCCCCAAAAAGCTCTATTATACGTAATTACGAGAAATCTAATTTAATTAATTTCCTCTAGAATGAGATAGCAGTGATGAACGAAATACGTTCGTAAGCCGCGTCGGCGGAACGAGCGTGGAGTCGGATTAAAACGATGGGTGTAAGCCATTCGGCAAAGATCTCTGATTTTATTGTCCCTTTCGCTGTATCTCATTATCTTCATTTGCTTTAATAAGAGCGCTAAAATGGAGTCCTCCTCTGGTTTTTGGTAGATATTTATTTTCACTGTTTAATGAAATTTATGGCCCGCTTCACCATGACAGATAATGTAATAAAATTCTGCGCTTTTTTTATTTTACGTGGTAAGTGTATAGTTCCAATCCAGTACCCTAATTGCGTAACATACTATTAATAACAATCTGAATCATTTTGAAGCCTATTGCTAATCCATTGCTTCATATGTTCGAAAAATTTGTCTGCTTAACAACATAAATGACGCAATGAATGTTGTTGACTGTCAAAGTGAAAGCCATTCCTACTGTTAGTGTGTTATGCAATTACACCGCTGGTTTTAATAAATGCGTGTATAATAATTTTATAAATGTTTAATTTAACAACCCAAACACGAAAGTAGGGCCCTGCTATAAATAAATTACTAAACTGTATCGTGCAGCCGATGAAAACTTTTAATACCACAAACGAAACTTTTAAGAATGGAATAGATAAGCTGTCAATATTTACCAAGTTTTGAACAGTGCAGCAGTGGTTTGTACACATGTCTACAATATGGAGTGAAGTTTCCTCTTTCATTATTTATTACATCAATCAAAGTGAAGGCTACAATATTCTGCATTAACTTAGTTTTAAAGTTAACCACGTAGCCTCAATGATAGGTCAGGGTTTCTTTTGAAGTGCACAGTCAAAGTCAAATTATAAATTTCTAATAAGCACTATTAGAAATAACAGTAATAGTTCAAGGCACTTTTGAATGTGAAAATTTACAAAAAAATAGAATTGATTCTATTTATACCAAAAGGTAGTTTCGTATGGAGAAGAATGGGCAAGAAACTCCACTATTAATCTTTAAAAATGTTTTACAATATTATGTATAACATTAATTATATGTGAAGACGATGCACCTAAAATAAAATTACTATACCCTACACTGCACTTTATTATTAATGAAGTAGAATTATTACGTGGATAATGTATTGAATGATCTATGTAGGGTGGTGCTAATCAGGAACAAATATACCTACGTCTTTCATACAATATGACACAATGTCTCGATTGGATTGGACCGCATAAAGTGAGTTTTATGTTAAGTTGGTCATTAGAAATCAGTTTGCAACCGATATTAAGGTACTCAATTATTAAGTTGTTAATTAAGTAAATCTGTGTGGTTCTATAATATGGTTATACATACTCTATGCGAACCCATACCAAATTCTCTTGCTTTAATGGACATAAAACAATGGATAAACTACTAACTATTTTACAGGTAAACTTGTTGTATAAATTACGAGACACTTCATCATTTTAGAGAGCTACCCCTAGTTTCAGTTTTACTAGTAGTGACCTAATTCCTGGAACATCTTAGACTTAAGGCTTCATTTTTGGGACGCGAAAGTTGTTGAGACGCTTTGAACGACTTGAAAACTTTTCCTTCGGAATAAGTAGTCCAAGTTAAATTAAGCCTGCAGAGCTAAGTGTTCTACAGAATAGTTCAGAGCAATGGGGTAAGTTATAGACGTTTAATATACGATGTCACAGTTCATCGTCTCGTAGGTGGATCCAACAGAGTGGATTCACATGGGCGTATTTGTTTGAGCTCTAATGAGAATAGGTTTGGATATGGCATCGCTCTCGAGTATTCGATAGATTCTATTTTGATGAAGACGTTTGTAAAAACAATTTATTTTTTAATTAGCTTCTGCCTGTGGTTTTGTCCGCGTGGATGTCAGAAAATATCCTACGGGAACGCACTCCCGGGATTAAAATCACCTACCCTATGTGTTAATCCAGGTTATAAACTATCTGTGTGCCAAATTTTAGCTAAATAGACAAACGGACAAAAAATCTTGGTTACTATCTTATTATATGTATAGATACGTGCCATTATAAAAATAAATATAAAACATTCTAAGTCGTGATTGAATTATTCGATTCGAAAGAGAACTACCAAGCTTAGGCTTACGATAGAAAACACTAATACTCTTTCCCTTTCTTTCAATGTTTATATATAATAGGTAAATGTTTGATGCATATATGGTTATATATTAAAAATTCGCATTTGAAATGGCAAAGCGAATTTTTAAGGACGACGTGACCAAGTATTGACAGATTTATCCGGGACTAAAACTGATTCTAGAACTTACCCATTAACTTTACTCCTTATTTAAGTAAGACATTGTTGCCTTCAAAATGGCTTATAGAATAATATACACGGACGCGAAAAAACGAACACCGATGAGTCAATCATTGAAGCTAGGAGCTTCGTTAAAATTGAACAATGCTCAAATGGATTACTGAACACTAATTGGATGCATCCAGCTACAACGAAACGGGAAAAAATTCTGACACACACCTGTAGTTTATATATACTATGATATATATATAGTGTTCATATGTTAAATTACAAACTTTTACATTTATAATATACAGGGTCAAATTAAATTAGCTAGCGAAACTTCGCACACGTGAAGTCATCGATATCTAAACATGATAAAACAAAAAATAAATTAATTTGATGTTTTATTTCGTTGGGTTATCAATCGCAATTAGTGTATTCACTTCAAATATCAGTTTAAAAATCCGCTTCTTTTGTGTAAATTACAAAGTCGTGATTGGTATCGATATCTTAATACGATAAACATTTTTTCAACTCATACTTCATGTAACAACACTAACAGCAAAGGTCGTTGACCCAAAAAATAAAACCTTTTTATTTCATTTTTGTAGTGTTCGTCCGTTTAAAATTTTCTTGTTTCCCCGTCGCATTGCATCGCCTGCCCGCGCTATTACTTCTTTTTCGCTTAGCGTTTATTGTGGTTTCTTTTTGCTCGGCTCCTCGGGGTCTTAGCGTGATGTTAAATAGCCTATGCCTTCCTCAAGAATTGTGCTATCAAAGGCATTTTTTTGTCAAGTTCGACCGGTAGTTCTAAAGATTACCCCTACTTATAAATTTACAAACAAACAAAAAATTACCTCTTTATAATATTAAGTATAAAAGTATAGATGTCAACGATTGGCCAATTTTTAATCGCCTTCTATGAATTAAATGTTTGTATGAGGTCGAGACCAAATCACACAGAATGACAGCCATTTTCAACTAGAAATCTGTTATAGAATACATTCAAATAGATACAAAGGGGCAAAAGCAAAATAAACATGTTAGTTAACAATGAACATACTATACCCGTCGGTTACCAGATACATTGCATAACTACGTAGGTACGTACGGGTATATACATGTATGTATTAATAATTTGTATGCTTGACCTATCCTCGACCGACGTCCTTTGCATTTCTGGTAGACTCGACTGACAAATTAACAGCGGTTACTTTAGTAGCGTTCACGCTTGCGCACGCTTTGAAACGAGATATCGGAACACGGCGTAGTGAGAATCTGCTAATATATAGCATTGATTTTAGGTGGTTCCAATACAGGACCTAAACCCAAGTTTTATAATGCCTAAAAGTATATGATCCACTGCAGTAAACAAAATCAGAAAAAAATATGATATCCTTTAGGATATATGCTAGTTAGGTAGTGTGTTGAAAAACATAATACAACTAATTTGATACGATAGAAAAACATCACGTAGATACCTCTAAAAACTTCGTTCAAAGATTAAAAACCATACAAGTTTACATGCAATCATTCTGATTTGTTGGCAGATTGTTCTACAAGCAACATATTAACGTAATAATGTTTTAATTTTTCAGTCCAATCAATAGATTTTTTGTAAATAGATAATTACTTAATATTTTGCAATAAATTACGAGCGTTGTGTCATCGCACTTAGCTTTATTTTCCATGCAGTCCGACAGTGACCGCGCTTTAGCTGTTATCAGCTTCTTAAGAGGCTTACAAGAGCTAAAGCGCGGTCACTGTCGGATTGCATAGAAAAGAAAGAGACGCGCGATAAAATAAATAAAAAATAAATAAATAATATTTTTTTTATTTAAAAATATAAGGTATAACATTAAATACAGCTGACACAACACTGTTAATTTATTGCAAAATATGAAGCAATTATGGATTTACAAAAAATCTATTCATTGGACTAAAAAATTAAAACACTATTACGTTAGTATATTACTTGTAGAATAATCTGTCAAAAATCTGAATGATTGCATGTAAAAAAATCACGAAGATAACTTTAAAAAAAAAATTAACGATTAAAAACCATATTAAATATGGTTTTTAATCGTTAATTTTTTTTTTTAGGGTTATCTTCGTGATTTATTTCTATCATATCAAGTTAATTGTATTATGTTTTCAACACACTATCTAACTAGCATATATCCAGAAGAATATCATATATTTTTCTGATTTTGGTTACTGCAGTGGATCATATATTTTAAGGGATTATAAATTTGCGTTTAGGTCATGTAGTCCCCTTAAAAGAGCTTTATATTTGTGATTAGTGTTGTATTTTTGAAGTGATTTTAACTACTGTGTTTTAAATATTATAACGTTGCGGAACATAGCCAAAATGTCGATCAAGAGTTCTATTCAGAACTGTAAATTAATTTATCGGCAAAAAATATCTCAACATAATAAAGTATTTTGCTAATTATTTACACTAGCTTCTGCCTGCGACCAGATCCGCGTGAAAATTCTTGTTTTAACATGAAAAATTATCTTATATCTGTGCTCCATTACTTTGATTTCGCTTAGCTTTCTTTCTGACGTTTTTTTCTTTTTTTCGGCTCCTTCGGGTCGAAGCGTTATTGGAGTATTTTTTTTTTTCAAAAGCAACTTGTTGTTGGTAAACTGGTAGGTGATTAGCGCGTTCAAAGAAATAAACTCTTCAGCTTTATTATTAGTATAGATTAATATCTAAATTGGATGTAGTTTAGCAGAAAGGACTCAACCCACAAAAAGTAATTTTTGAGTTATCGAGGTTTTAAGTTTAGGTGTGTATTGCTGCAATGATGTTACAGTTGTAATATTTTGGTTGGAGACAATTTTGTTATATTAAATATAGACCTACTGCTTGGGTAGTTTGGGTTATTACAGTGGTTTGTAGAAAAATACCCGTCTTTATGTGGGTTGGTTCGCATCATTAAAAAAACAACCTTATCTTTGTAGTATCACGGATCTTTTTTGCAGAGTGAAAGAACAAACTTTTAGGACCTCTTTGGCATACATAACTCATTTTTGACCATAGTGTGAGTTGAGTCTTTTCTGCTAAATTACGTTCAATTCTCCCATTACTAGAAATAAGTATGATAAATTACCGAGCTTTTTCTTAACACTTCACTGGTTCGAATATAAATTCTATATGAAGTTCGATACCTTTATATAGCAATGCAGCCTCCGGTGCGGTACAGGTAGTTACGCGGATGGCATTATCTCGCCTCCATCTAATTACAGATAAGGTAATTAGCCGTTGTGAAGTTAATAACGTCGGTACTAGGGTATGTAGATAATAACGGGAGGCGGATTGTATAATTTATGAATTAATTATGACACGCATTGTAGGTGTGCTTACTGTAATGTATGTGGTGTGTTTTCACCTTTACAATTAATAGATCAGCAACACTGTATTATTCTCTGGGACCACATCCGGCTCGATGTAAACGCTTGTGTCAAAATTGTCTGTCATTCCGAATACATGCACCATTGGACAAAGCTTGTGTTTTACTTCCTCTTGATTGTACAACGTGTTATCTCAAATACTTCACTTACCTATGTTATTAATGAAAACAATTATTAATAAGGTGAAGATTTTGAAGTCTAGTCATTCCAAATTTTCGTTTGAATAACATTTTCTTTTCTGATTGAGACGATGTCGAAATATATAGAAAATATTTCCTGTGAAAAAAAATATAATGATTTTTTGTTATTAGTTCCTAAAATCTATTGGGGTCCGATTTAAGCTACTGCAATAGCTCTTTCTATCAAAAGGCTCTTCCATACATTGCTTTGCATAGTTGTAGCTCTCATAATATATTGCTTGAACTTTAAAATAGACTGTGACCATTTTTTTTTTTTTTTGGGTAATCAACGAATGACCTCTCCCGCTCTGGGCGGAGCGGAAGGGTGTGTCAGACTCTTAATGACTAAACCCCACCCGTGATCCTTCAGTTGCCTGTGCGCCAGGGCCACGGTAACAGACTTCTGAGTTTGTTTCGGCATTTCTTCTCAGGCAGCGAGGAAATGCCGGCGCCATCTAGTTCTAAAATATTGACTAAATCATTGACGTGTAAAAGTCTCTTAAAAGATCTTCTTACTGAAATAAACATCATTTTATTTTATTTCATTACTCGCAATAAAATGACAGTGAACAAAACATCGTACAGTATAAGAAGCAGACAACCAAAAAATATTATTTAGATATGGATCGAGATTTATTTCGTCAAATTGAAAAACGATGTGTAAAGTCGATAAAACGAGTGCACTCAAAATAGGAATATTTTATCTGTATTGGAATCAGTCGGAGATAATTGATTCAGATTTTAAAGTTTTTGTGGTTTGTTCAGCTATTTTGAAAACGATCTCTTACCTAATTATTTTAATTTTAAATTAAGTTTCGTACTTATTTCAGATATATTATCGAAGCTAGACTATTCAGAGAGTGCAGCGTATCGTATACCTCCATGTTTCACTGACCCTATAATATTTCCCCATTTCCCCCTGTTCTGGGAATACCGAATGAAGACTCGTTGCTCCATTCTACTTAAAATAAAAACATTATCGTTTTCTGGGGCAGTCGGGGAAAAACAGCCGGGTTACATAAGCCACGCTAGGGTTCAATAAAACCGCCATGCATAAAATCAAAGTAGGTCTGTACGTCATCAGTACAATTTTACATCGAGTTTTCTATGAAATCCGTAAAGTTAGATGTGTGTTCTGGTAATATTTGCGTTGTAACAACGCTATTTTAGGAATAATGCAAAAGTTTTGATTTAATGTGTCCAGAGCTTTTTTAAATTCGAAAATCCCAAGAAATACTGTAAGGTAAGCACCAACATGAAGGATGGATACGTTTATTATCGTTTAATAATGCTTAATTCTCCCTTCCTCAAAAATAAAGTATTTAACCTAGATCTTTCGTAAAGTGTGTCAATGTAACAGTGTTAGTGCATAATTATATTTAATTAATTCGTCTAACAACAGCGTGCTCAAAGGTGGTAATTATTAATTGAAGTATGCAAACAATGTGTGCACGTCTTTACCGAACAGCCATCTGCAAATATTTTAATATTTGCTTATAGTCTGCTGGAGGCTCACTCTCAGCTGACTGACTGGAACTGTAATTGTTTCGGTATGTATTTAACGGTTTTAAGGCTCCCACAAACAGGCGCGACGCCACAGCACGACACAAAGGTGCCGCTAGTCGCGCGGCACGCGGTGCCTTTGTATCACGCTGTCGCGTCGCGCCAGTGTGTACGAACCTTTAATTGGATAGGACCGGCTAGCGAGTCCGATGTTTCTGGTACTCAGTCCAGCTTGGAATTTCCGGGACTTAATTTTATTATTTTGCGAACTATGGTGCCTCATTCTGTATTTAACCTAGACTTAAAAAAAAATACTGTATACTAGTATACCAATTGTAAGATTTTTTTAATGAGTCGTCATAATTATTTTTCCCACCACTCTGTTTTTCAACGTTTTATTCAAAAGAAATAACCCAGTTCAACACGAAACCAGAAGCATAGCTCAACAAGTGGTTAACAAATGCAAAGTAAATTACTCCTTTAAAAACTTTTATAAAAGATCCAAGTCCGTTCGTTCTGGCTTTAGACGATTTAAATTACAGTTACAATATTCGTATATTTCAATTTTCAGAAAAAGAAACTTTAGTCAGCGGGAAACTTTATTCAAATCCTGAAAAGGTATTGAAATGCAAGCGCTATTCGATTTTAATTTAAATCAGGCACATCTAGTCGCTTTCGGAAGCGCTGGAAGCTTTTGAAAGTGCTTGAAGCTCTGTATTGAAGATAGACTTTAATCAATCCAAGAGTGCTTGGTATCGGAATAGACAAAGCCCGTTTTTGGTTTACTAATTCGAACTGTCCGAGGATTAATACTTAAGCAATAAGAGTCCGGGGAGTATGTTTATTGAACGTTTTTTTCTTTGAATTGAAGTTTTTTTTTGTTTTGACCGCTTTACCAAACTTTTGTATGCTATATAGTCATATTATCTTGTGGTATTCTAAAACAAATAAAAACGTGGCGTCTCTAATTTATAAAATAAATGTTCTGGCAAACTGCTTGTATTTTCCGCGCCTCGTTACGAAGGCACGGTGTGTTTTTCAAACACTTTTCCAACAAATTGTAGGTCGCGAGGCATCGGTCAAAGGAGTAATTATGCCACTACATATCGCATCGCTTATTCACAACCACTTCTGCTCATTTCGGTAAATAAAAACATTTTACAAACTGTTTTTACAAGTTGTCGGTATAACGCTTCGTGATTCGTGACCGACATATTTTACTTTATTAGACAGTATGCTTTCCTTAAATCGCAAGGTGTATTGTTTGAAATTAAACAAATTATTAAGAAATCAACTACCATTCCTACCAAGCTTCAAATTCAATTTTTTTTTTGCGGAACATGGTTTCATGAGATGTTTTAATTTATTTTATTTTTTATTAAATAGGAATAACAAACAGCTACATTATGCAATATTACATACAATTTTTTTTTTATACTTTAAGTAATAATGTAGCCCACAGCGCTGTTCACAGATTACTATGAATAAATAAAATCTTATAGTCACTAGGAGGTGAACTGTTTATGCATGACAGTTACACTAAGATTATATTTTTTTAAATAGTATTTAAAAAACAACAACAAAAAGAAATATAAAAAAAAAAAAGTATAATTGTTCAAGTGTCTCATACAAAAGGCTACGAAACCTTTTTAAAGAGCATGTAAATATATCGATGTGTTCGAATGCTTCATAGTAGGTAGCTGCCATTCGCCGAACTGGTGAACGTAGACCAGTGTTAGATCGGCAAGTACCTACTGCAAACAGTTTGCCTGCACGCACCTGCCGTCTATGGACAGTTCTGGGGACTGCATAGCACAGTACATTATTTAAATCTCACAAAAATCACCATTAAGAATATTATACAATGTCATTGCTTCTAATTGACGGCACGGTTGGCGCAGTGGTTAAGCGATTGACTGCTGCGCTGCGTGTTGCGGGTTCGATTCCCGCGCGGAACAAATATTTGTATGACCTACAAGTAGTTGTTCCGGATCTGGTTGTTTGTGTATGTGAGTTTGAATGTTTGTAAACGCACCCACGATACAGGAGAAATTCCTAGAGTGGGGCAACGCTTTAAAAAAAAAAAAAATTGTTTACATCTAGAGCTGAGCGCCAAAAGCTTAGTTATAGATAAGTCTGCTATGTCCCGCCATTGAGTCATACAACATTTATATTATCAGTTCGGTACATAGTTAAAATACAATACTTACATCAAATTGTCATGCAATATATTAAGATTAAGGTAGTATAGTACCTTACGATACGATTAAATGACGAAGGTACGATTAAGGTAGTAGTAGCAGTAGTAGTAGTAGTAGTGGTAGTAGTAGTGTAGTAGTAGTAGTTAGTTAGTTAGTAGTAGTAGTAGTAGTGATAGTAGTAGTGTAGTAGTAGTAGTAGTTAGTTAGTTAGTTAGTAGTAGTAGTGGTAGTAGTAGTGTAGTAGTAGTAGTTAGTTAGTAGTGTAGTAGTGGTAGTTAGTGGTAGTTAGTTGGTAGTTAGTTAGTAGTGTAGTAGTGGTAGTTAGTGGTAGTTAGTTGGTAGTTAGTGTAGTTTTTATAATAATTATAATAATAGCTTGCGCTCAGTAATGTATTCTCGAAACTGAATGAAGTGTTATAGTTACTCAATTCCTCAATTAAGTGATTAAAATAACTACGTAAATGAACAATTACAAAATTAATAACAGCAAAAATTTAACAAGAGACAGTTTATCACGGCATAAATTGGTTTGAAATTTTGTCGGGAGCCGGAGCCGGCTGTGACAAAATTGCATATTTCAGAACCGTTTATTCAATCGAGATGGCAGGGCTTCTCGGCAAAACCTTTTAAGGTATTAGTTGGCTATTGTTCTTTAGAAATTACCGCCTGTCTTGGAATAGCTTTCGTAATTAAATATGACACTTGCAAGGTACCAACATTGATGGAAAATTCAGATAATGAGAATAAACTTAATGTTCTATGATGTACTTTTAACGCCGATGTTTTTGGCGAAATGTGTAAGTATGAACACGGGTTTTTCTGAATATTCTCGTTCAATGTATCTCGAACAAAGCATGTTAATTACCGTACGTCTGTACGAGGGTCCTGCTAATCCGGGGACATGCTCACCGGACGAAAGATAAAAAGACAACACAGCTACGATTGGGCTTCCTTTGTTCTGTAGACCGTTCGAACGTTCTTCAGAAGACTTATAGCTCCCACGTGATAAGCCCGTTAGGCACGGCCATTTTAATATGATTACCAAGCAGAGGCAAAGAGCTGCGTTAAAAAACGACGTAGTGTTGCTCTAATTCGTGAGATGCTCATCAAAGCTAAAGAAATTAATAATATAAAAAGTTAAAGTAAAAATAAAATAAAACCCGACTGCGTAAAAAGTGAACTTTAAAAAAGATGGAGACAAGATGACATATTTTTGTCTCCAATCCCACACCCAATCTCATGCAGTGAGAGGCATCTTCTTTTTATTAATAAAGACCTATTGCTTCCGACTACATGAGATTGCGTGTGGGGTTGGAGATTAAAATATGTCATCTTGTCTCCATCTTTTTTAAAGTTCTCTTTTTACGCAGTCGAGGTTTTTAATTTTTTAGACTAACTGATTTTATTTTACACCTTTTAGTTAGGATTAATTTTCTCGGACTGTATTAAGTAACGCAAGTAACGGTCGTTTAAATTACCTTTCAAAGAAGTAACATTCTGAGTTTGTCACTCGATTTTAAGAATATAATATTATAGGTAAATATTATTTTTCACGTTATGTAAACCTATAATACGATTATATAAGAACTTTGTCACAGCTTTATTATAAGTTTTGAAAATGTAAATGACAATGGTTGCTTACCAACTTTAAATCGTTATTAGATCCTAAATGGTTATTCAAAATGACCTATTCAAAAATACCCCACTTGACATAGTACGACTTTTTTTTTTCTAGTTCACAATATGGCGTCTGGTTGTCGCCATATTGAATTTTGTTTACTGTGATGTCTTTAATGACACTCACAAAATTAAGACAAATCGATTGGCGTAAGAATCATCAAAATCGGCTCACGCGTTTGGTCTCTAGAGCGCCACAAAGGTATAAACATACATAGGCTGATAAACACATTACTCTCCTTTGCGTCGCGCAGTGGGGTAAAAATATAGGTATTACTTTATACGTTAAGCTGTTTGTTATCAGGTAACTAGCATGTGGCGCACAAAAAAATTAATTACTCTTAAAAACTCTAACACGGACGATAATTATTCGAGAAAATATTTTAACATAAACTTAACTAGGAAATAAAGCGAGATTCATGTGAAAGGTAAAAGTAAAATTGTTTTCTCCAAGAGCGTAAACTTGTGTTTCATCATAGACTAAAGTCAAGAATGCCAGCCATGCAGTGAAGCATTACAGTATCACGTATACAGGTTAACAACTCTTAAATGTGCTTTTTACTCCACTGAGGGTTAAATGGGTAACATTAAAGTAAAGGAGTTTACTACCGACTGGCCGGATGCGCGGCTACACCGGCTATTAGCCGTATAGCCGTACAACCAACGTTGTTTTCACGGTTTCGTTGGAGGAGCTTCTTACTGCAAATATTTAATGTGCAGTAACTGAACATTTAAAAAGATTTTTAGCCAGTAGGTTTTGTATAAAAAGAACTTTTGTACGTCCGTAAAATGTTTTTCAGAAACAGCTAGTAGGTATTTTCTTTTTCTTTAGAATATCACGTTGGAACGTTATTTAAATCAGCGATCAACACAGAATAAAGCCACAACACATAAACAATTGCAATTCAAATCTTTTTAATAACTGATAAACATAAAACAAAGACGAATATCGAGAATTTTATTTATCGACTACTACTCAAAAAGCAAATAAAGCAAAAGCGATCGCTTTGTAGTTGGCACGAGTAGCTGTGAAAGTACCTACAAATAGAAAAAAAAGAGCAATTTACATTATATCTCGATGGACTACTCTTTTCAGAAGTAGATTTCAGTGGATATGACATTTTATAATCCATTGATGCGGCGCGGCGGCAGCCATTTGGCCATATGCGGCCGCGGTTACCGCCACCGGAATGCATTCCGTCTGCCCGGGCGGCCGGGCGGCAGGGTGGCCGGATAGCCGGCAGCCTCGGCTTTGACCATCCAAACTTTTCACCGCACACAAAATACTGGGTTGAAGTTTTGAAAGCGTTGAGCACCGTAATACTTCATAATTGGAATTGTCTATTGTTTTCGAATTGTTACGTGAGAGCCGCAATTTGTTCGTATTATGAACGTTAGGCTTTAGCTTTCTAGTTTTAGAACGGTTATGAGGCTGTCATTTCGGTTATGAACTGTGAAGGATGAATGAGTTTGAATGACCCAAATAAGTAGTTTGTATAGTGGAAAATTAAATTGGCTTGAACGAATGTTTTGCGGGCAGAATCACATTAATCAATCTGCCCGCCTTTTTCCAAGTATGTTAAGGTCGGCTTCGAGTCTAACCGGATAGAGCTGAATACCACTATTTTACATGGAGCGACTGCCTATCTGACCACCACAGCCCACTTTCTGGGCAACACGATACTCCTTAGTAAGACCAGCATCCTAATTACGTAACACACTATCTATCACAACCTCAATCATTTTGAAGCCTATTGCTAATCCATTGCTTTATATGTTCGAAGAAATTGTCTGCTCAACAACGTAAATAACGCAATGAATGTTGTTGAACTGTCAAAATGAAACCTATTCCTACTGTTAGTGTGTTACATAATTACCCCGCGGTTGTCGGACTTTTGGGCTTCTAACTACCCGTAACGGCTGTCAAAGATCTACTAATGACAGCCGGGTAACGGCTTAACGTGCTTTCCAAGGCACGGAGGAGTCTCGATATGTTATGGATGATCACCCATCCACGAACCGACTGCGGTAATCGTAGCTTAACCTTCGATCGACCCGTGCGGGTGTTATTACTTAGCCACGAGCTCGAATTCAGACATATAACTGTCCTAGGAATCTCGTTGAACAAGTTGCATGGTTTCTCAAAACGCTGACTGTGCACAGAATGGTGCCAACTATGTGTCAACGTCGAAGCCTCTAATTCACGTTGCTCAATAGTTCCCAGCTTTAATTGCTTTGTCATTTGTCGTCAGCGCTAGAAGCTATTGTATTTGTAGTAGGATTAAAATACAGAAGGCTGTTGTAATGCGTTTGTGAGCGTGAATAATCCGGAAAGCTGCTTTAGCTACGTGGAATTAGTATCTCGTGGACGGTGAGCCTAAGTATAACCCGTGAAAACTATATATTTGCACGTTAATAAATATATGAGTTTTAGTTTTCTTACCGTTAAAAAAGGTAAGATTTAAAACTCAGAAATTGTGCATATTTTAAGAAACAATAGTTTGTTAACCAAAAGAACCCGCCTAAAAGGAGGAGGGTAAAAAAAGGTGGAGGTTCTCAATTCCCTCGGTTATTGGGTTTCCCCGGTTATTTCTTTTTTTAATCATTAGATATAAAAAAAAGAACTAATACAAGTCAATTTAATTATTTAAATCTTTTTAGTGCGTGATAAAAGCGTGTATTTTTTGTTTTTTTAAACTACATAATTTATTAGTTATTATTTAATATTTATTTTCTATGCCTACACCGACTTGGGTTTAGGCATAGAATATACTTATATTTTCTGTGATGTAGGTTTCTTGTAGTGAGTTCATCTGCTTAAATGATGTTACAAAATCGTATCGTAAAGTGGGCATACACAACTAGAAAGTGGAAGGTATTAATACCATTCACACAAAAATGCACTCGCACACCCCTCTGTTGACGCAACAGGAATCATATGATAACAGAATAATTCCCTTTAACATCAAAGGGAACGCCAAACGAAATAAACCTAGAAAGTTGCAAAAACGATCAGAAATTCGATTTCACGTCTGTGTTCGCAGAATTCCGTCGACAAAACAAAAACTATATTAAATTGATTCCGCGAACCAGTGATGTCATGTCAGCTCACATCGAATCAACAGTTTGCCGAAAAAGAAACAGTTTTATAACTCACAAAACAACTCCGAAATTGAAAACGTATATATCGTAAAATTGAATTACATGTTTGTTTCGTCGGCATATTTTGTTGATTATTTTATCGAAACTAGGAGTAGAGAACGTAGGGCGTTGGCATATACGTAGAAGCCTACAAGGCATTTACGCGGCTACGCGGAATGTAGTAAGCTCTACGCGATATCAACGCCTATAAGATGCCTACGGGGCTACGCGGCATTTAGTAGGCGCCTACGCTGACTAAAGATTCAGTCCAAAAATAGGTAAATCATACAAAACTTTGTATACATCAGGCTATGTGGGTGAAAAGTTCGTCTTCTCCGCGGTAAAAACCTAGCAGAGTGGTACCTACCTATCTTTATTTATTAATTAAAACATTATGCACTATTCAAAAAATACGGTAAGTACAAATGTGGATTTAATGCTTGAAGCATTTTCTACCAGTCAACTGTGGGTGACAAAACATGGCAGGTGCGACATAAGGGATAGATAACGCGACAAAAAAAGTAAGAACAAAAAAGAAATTACTTGATGCCATGAAAATTCTTTCAAGTTGCATAATTAAGTCTTTAAATACCTAAGTGTAACAATAAATGTTGTCGCGTTTACGACAACAATTCAAGGACGTTTTTATTTTTATTTTCAAACGATTTTGTATTTTTGTCACTTCAATTAAAACTTTGTTGACAAGTTTATTACAGACTTTAAACTTTTAATCTCTTTATACTCGTAGGTTAGTATTCAATTTAACGTAGCTCGGCGCATCAGTGAGGAGGCGGAGCGTAGGCGGGTCGACGAGGGCGGAGTCTGTCCGCATATTGTTTTGCGTTGTTTTCCATGAAACTGCTTTCAAGCAAGCTTTTCAGTGCAATCAATGTTTATCTAGGGGAATTGTTTGTTGTCATCCTTTTAGTAAAACAATTCGTTGTAAAAAGTAAGCATTTACATAGAATCTACAAATTTCCCAAATTGTCGTAGGAGCTCATCATATTTATTTTTCTTTAATAAACAAGAAAAAAAAAACATACTAACTAATGTGCTAAAACTACAATTACTACAATGTTTCTCCTCAGTTAAACAAATGCCTAGAAGAATAATTGATTACTATAAATTAACCTGACATTATTAAGTGGCAATCTAATACCTGACGAACTGTCATTCCTTTGATATAGACTGCACATGTTAAAATAAAATTGTTTTAAGTATTCAAGTGCAATGTCACGATGACAGAGGAACCTTGTCATACGACACGTGCCACTTCTAATTACAGATTATTGTGTTGAATAATTTATTTGATGTTCGATACAAGGGCGCTTAGCACGAGCATCCTTGAACTTTGCTGTTAATTCATTTCTAATGAAGTCTTTCACTGTACTGCCATCGATACACGTCATGTTATTTACTATAGAAAAGACCGAATGAATCGATTATAGCGTAGTATCGTATTGTTACATTAGTCATGGTTAGTGTATGCAGAATAACTCTTTCTTACAGAGTATAGTACAATATTTTAGAGAAAATTTTACTAAGTGAAAGAAAATACAATATAGATACGTATTTTTCCACGTAATTGCAAGATACATGACGTCAACACTATTCGTACTACTGCTCTATTCTTAGAAAATAATGTCAAGCCTTGTTTGCTACACCAAAACCACATATTTTATTCTACTTGTATATTTAACATTTAAAGAGTTGTTGTGTGGCCAACAATTCTTAATCTAAAACTTAGTACCTAAATCTGTTTACAAGTATGAAATCGTATGACGCTCATTTAACTCACATTTTATATGTTATTGAACACTTTACCGCTGAAAAGCAAACATTTCGTTACGTTTGACTGTTTTTACATCCAAATCTGTATTTCATAATATTATTAATTACCTCCTTCTATAAAATCTTAGACTATTTCTTTAACTTTGATATTTTTATCATAAATTGGCATCTGATTAGATAAATGATTGGTCTCAAGCGCAGCGAGACCAATCATTTATCTAAGGGCATCTGTTAGTTTTATTTTTCTATGCTAGCCTTAATATGTTAGCTTTATAAGCTTACATGTTAAGGCCAGTTATTGTTATAAGGTGAGGTTCTCTCCGAAAGCCGTTCATATTGTTTCTGGCCGACAATCAGATACGAAGTAATTTGTATTATGTTTGAAACGAAGAACACATACTTCAGAACGTCTCATAGGGACTTTAAAAACGGCCGTTACCCTGGCTAAAGTCATTGATAAAAAATCTCTATAAATATTGTGTGTGTGACCCATTCCCTCTGCTGCCTCCGGCCCTCTCAAGTACGTCAGTGTGACGCCTCTGACCTCGAGGACACTCTTGCTGCGTGGCGCAGGACGCCGCAGCCGACCATTCCTGAATGGGGAGGTCTCCGACGCTGGGGTGCTTCTGCCGCGTGCCATAGGCGGCCAGGACACCTTTTCTGCTGAGCGTGAGGCGGTGCCTCTGACGTAGGACACCACAACCGAACGGGAAGGTCTCCGAAGCTGGGCGCTCCTCCAATTTGCCGTAGGAGGCCGAGAAAGAGTTATTTACAAATTCTTCTAAGAAATTTTCGTCCTCTGACAGGGTTGATGACAATACGTGGCTCCTCCTGATCCTGTTTGATGTAAGACACGTCCTCATCCAGCTCCACTACTCCTTGCCGATCCTGCTACATCTTGCTGGACCCTTTCCTGACTCCGAGCGTCCCGAGGTGCGCGAAGCTGAAGTCGACCTGAAGCAACACTCCACTGTCCTACACTCACACTTTTTACCCCTTGGATTACTTAATATTTTTTATTATATACATGTGACGTACAATTAGCCCTCCGGCTAATCGTAACGTTACACCCTTTCCGTTTCAAATAGACGACCGTACATATTGAGACCCCGTGTTAAAATCAGCTGGACTGTACTGTTCAGTACGCGACAAATCGTCGCGCGTATTTACTCATACATAATAGAGCAGTATGCAAGGGCAACGCGCTACGGCCCGTAGCTGCCAGGGACCCATGACTAGTTGCCGAACTTATTACAACTACCGAAAATGCGATGGTTAGACGTGTTAATTGTTTAACCAACTATTTTTAGACCTTTGGCGAACTATTAAACTGTAAATACTCGGTTCCTGTTTGAACTCGTTATTATTGAAGCGTTTAGATAGTGTTTCCGTTTTCTCCAAAGTATGAAACCCTAACAAAATAATGGTCCCGTGAATATTCGATTACAAGAAAACCTTAAATCTGGTACCTACTTAGTAAACTATTTTGCAAACTTTACTACGTTTTATCAAACTTCGTTGTATTTAGGACAGCAAACAAATAATCGCAGAGAACAGAAAGTCGTACGTGTTTAATTCTAACAAGAAAAACAGAAACACTCAAAGGATTTTCGCGTTTCGTTACACAATTCCAATTCGCAGTTCCAAAAGAAATATTGGATTATTGTGGCGAAAATCGTTGGAATTTTACGTCAGTTGCGTTTTTCGGTAAACGGTCATGTTTGCTCGGGAAACACTTTGATCCAGTTACACGAATGCTTGTTCATTCTCTATTTGCTAAAGGGAATTCGAACGAGTTTTGCAATATTGCATTGCTTTCTGAGTTACAGGACTATGTTCTAGGTGGATTTCAGCGTTTCATTATAAATTTTTAATTTTTTCGTGGTCTAAAACGGGAGCTTGGAAGTGAGAAACGTAATTATTACGGGCATAACTCTATTGTAAGCCAAAAGGTTTGGAAGAAGCAAAAAGTGTTAAACGGAAATTTTATGAAGGCGTAAATAGCTAATTCCATTGTCTAGATTTTTTAATTGAAACTTTTATTACATCGTCTCAAACTTTTTCATCTGTGTGTGTGTGCATGTCGCGTGGCAGTCGGCCGCGGAGTGGGATAAAGTGAAAGGAAGGAGGTTTTTAGTTAAATGTCTATAATGTGAAAAAAAGTTTCACTTTTACCGTGGTTTCATAAAACCACACAATCCTTCTTTTTTTTTTACTAGAATGTCATATATTTTTTTAGCAACACTACCAATCTGTACCTACAATTACAAGTCTTCTAAAGGTACAGTCGCCAGCACATCATTTTCTCATATGATTTTGAGCTTAACCATCAACATTTTAAGGTTTGAAATAGTTTGGAAAAAAATTGTCAGTTTCGTGTACAAGTCCGTAGCCAGTGACACGTCGTTTTCAAAGAAATACATAGAAGCCAGTAGTGTCGCGGCGACACGTCGCCTGCTGCTGCTGTCTGCAGTCGGCTACGGACTTGTACCGTTAGCTATCGATCATAATGAGGTATCGACTATTCTCTACTATATTGTTAGTATGTGATTGATGATCCTACTGAAAAGGCCAAAGTTTAATGTAGACTAAATAAAAACCAAAAAAATATATCTTGCGACGAAAGATATTGTAGAGTCATCCTAACTGTTAACGTCATAAATTGTGATAGATACCGACACCAAATTAGGTTTCAAGTTGAACAGTTTGCTTAGTCTTAAGGTTCAATTTGCTGTGACGGATGTACTTACGTAGGTAACTTGATTTGTTTTAGAATGCAGCTCGTTGTCTTAACATGTGAAGTTCTTGCGATTAGGACACATCACCACAACTTCAGCTCTTGGAAGTATTATGCTATTATATTTCTTAGTAACTGTTATAAATTTGTTGGCCAAAAATGTCAACTATCAGTCATATCTATTGACTATTGATTAGGCTCTAGGAAACTACAAATAATTCTTCAAATTATATGACATGGATAAACGTTGCGCCTTTTGCAGTTTTCATCCACTTCTAGTTTAAAAATTGGCACCCTTTAACGATTGTAAATCGCCATCTTGTTCAATATAAAAAGGGGAATAACCTCTCCCCTGCTACATTGAACAACTTTTCCTATGAAACTCATTCATTTCTTGAAAATAAAACATCTATTTATACGTCATTCATACAATGTTGTCCGTTTACTATTCTGGCTGTGGGTTTCATTGAGAAACTTGTTGTCTTTCATCACCCCTTTATAAACTGCAAAGGGGGAAATCCTGCCCGTAAAATGTTGTTAAAATAACTATTTAACAGCCACAATGCGACATTTCTCTCGATTATCAAAATATTGAACATGTGATGGACACGTAATTACAGCATTTAAAACTGAGTCATGACATTGTGAATCACTGTCTGCTTTTATTTTTCTTTTATCAGTCATTAATATCCCACTGCTGGGCAAAGGTGCCCATACTATCTTTCCACCTCTCTCTGTCCAGAGCTGCCAAGGACCAATCTTTATTAAGGCACTTCCCCGACCAAACGACTTCTCTGTCCCGTCGCTGAGTCTCGCTCTGTCTCGCTCCCTGCGCACGCTCACTTATCATATAATTCACAATAACAAAAAAGGCAAGCGATGTTTTGAAATAAAATAAAACGTGAATTATTTATATTTCTATCCATTAGTGTAATCCTCAAATTAATAGAACGTCACCTTTAGCAAAATATGCATGCAATCAATAAATTTAGTCACTTTTTTACAAGGAGATTTTAAATGTATTTATAACACATAAAAACAAATAAGAACGTGCAATGTGATGTTAAGATATCGAACATTAATAATGTGCTTTTAGATGTAGTTTATTACCTATAGTGAATGAGTTAATAGCCTCTGAATAACCTACTATGGCAAGGTTTTGGTCGAGGTTACCGCCTTAAAGGAGTCCAGCTCAACCCGCCATCTCCGTCTGGGCCTGCTACGATGTCGTTTGCCATTAAGCAGGACACACTGGGTAGTAAATTTGGCTCATTGATCGTCTGACATGCGGCAGATGTGTCCAGTCCAATGCCATCTAAACTGTGTCTGTTACATGCCCCTAATTCCTGGGCCAATTGACAGTTTAATAGAACTCGTGATTGCTTTACCAGGTAGGTAATAGTATGTGTCAAAACTTCGTAGCGGGTAATTTCTCGTGATTAGGTTCAGGGAATTAGTCATGCATATTTGTTTCAAGATTTTTGTTAATTATTTAGGCAGAATTTATGTATGTTGTTAGTACGTAGTGAGTTTTTAGCAAATGTAAAAGGTATCTCGTTAATTCTCGACAATATTTCTCACTTGTATCTATTAGTGATTTACACGTGAATACGAGTTTAGAGTTCGAAACTCTTCTGGACTAACAAGTTAAGTACTTACCAATGCTTATAACAATTGATAAAAATATCCTGAAAATGGATCAGTCTGTTTTAAAATACCAATTACTTGGTTCGTGTGTATTTTAATAGTTTGCATAACTTTCACTCTTAAAGCCAAGGACACGTACGAAACCAAAGCCCCATTCAGGTACTAATGCAAGCTTTTGCCTGTGACGTACTATCAAATTGAACCAACAAATGACTTGCATCGTTTTAGCACCGTTTAGACGGTGCAACTTTCATTGTTGCTTCAACTTATGAGATGCCACAGACAATTAAATCGCACCGTGTAAATCAGGCTTAAAATCGACACAGACTGAACCGTGCCCTAGGATTTCCTATGTCAACCCTTCACTAAGGTCACAGTAGCACAGTGGTGAAGCCGGTGTAGGCATGTGTGCGGTGTCAACACTGAGTTCGTCTTCGATCCCTCGGGACAAACACTCGACTTACTGGACGTACTTGTTTGCTAGGGGCTGTGATGTAAACAATTTAGACTGTAGCAGTAAACTGCTGAATATACCTCGGCGTAGAATTTAATATACTTCTTATAGAAGCTGATGGAAAATAAGACTCTCTGAAGCTGTAAGTTCATAGCGCTCACAGGTTCGTTTGCTACGTCCAACCGTTGGAAAAATAATATAGGTAAACAATAAACAACTCGAAACTTTTAGAGAAAAGTATTTTTATTTGGATAGTATATATATAAATAAGCTAACAGACTTAAAAATAATAGTAGATACATGTAAATAAAAAAAAAGAATCATCCAAATCGGTTCACCCACCCAAAAAAGTTCTGAGCTAACACACATAAAATAAAAAATGAAAAAACATACAGTTGAATTGAGAACCTCCTCCTTTTTTTGAAGTCGGTTCAAAAAGAAAGAAAATAATCATAGGACATCAAAAAAATCGTCCGCATCGCTGTCAACTGGAAAAGTGCCCAAAAGGCTCGCAGCATTGCGAAGTTGTATGGCGATGCTGATTCATAGGCCAAATTATAGGCCAGCCCTCTGGTCACGTGAAGAGTCGACCAACCGCTTGGAAAAAACTTCGATCTTAAACTTGACATAAGAGAGAATTTCTTGTCTGCACGAATCATTATTTATTTTGCTAACAAAACATGTTTACCTCATTATTTAGTTTTTCCTTTCCATACAAAGGTAACCGTACCTACCTATGGCATCCGATCTGTGTATCAGTACAACAAAGCATATTCTATTCACAAAGATACGCATGTAAGTATAACTTCAACATCGCCACGCTAAGCGAAACGACGCTATTTAATTGGCTCATCCGGTTGGGGTCGGGAATCGATACGAGCCTTGACGTGGCCGTGGAAACGTGTGCCGAAACAGAAACAATGACGTAGGCATGCCTAGAGGACTAACACGGTGAAAAACTTTAAGAAATCTGTCATATAACTTGTATGTACTAAAAGACTTTTCGTCGAAGTTATAAGTTCACCATCATGTTCAATAGTGAACTTTATTGTGTCTTACAAAAAGAGGAAATTCAGATCAATAAAGTCTACGTATATCCTTAAGTAAAACCGAAATAAAAAGAAAGAAGATTATTTAACTAAAACTACAAAAAAAAAACTTTCACAATTGCTACATTTTATTCTACGACTACAGATGTGATGCAAACAGTTTTCACAGAAAACACGAGTTGAAAATAAAAGTTCGAAGTGTTAAAACATTTTCAACCTTATAGAACAGAAGTTAAACCCGTCCGACTGTCCGAATATATTGAACGCTCGACAATTACAGATTTCAGCCGGAACTAAGTACGTATAAAAGCTTTTCGGTTGAATAGGCCCGTTTGTCAAATTTGAGTCGGACATTCGAGGCCTTTTAGGCACAGGTCGTTGATTTTATAATTGGCTTAAATCCACCGCGATACGAGTTGTTTCAATCAGACCCACTATAGCTGGAATTTCTAGGAAAGCATAGGCATTGTCACATAGTGTTCCAATAGGCAAATTGAATTTGTACCCGGCTCAATGCGTGTTGGGAACTACTTGACTTGGACATGTAACCACTTTCATTTAATTTGTCACGTATTGTGCACCGGGTTCCATTGCAACCGTGTGAACAGAAACCAATTACATCACTCGACATCAGATTTAATTGAATAGGCTTTCAGAGAACCGGCCTAAGCTGAGTGCTTTAGTGCTGTAGGTAATATCATTTAGAAGTACGCTCCCCATTGCCTAACTACCTCTTTGGAGCGAACAGGCGTGAAGTTATGTTATGTTTAAGTACTACTCGTATTCATAAATATTTGATAGTGAGTCGTATTTCGTTTTTTTTGTAAGAATCTCCGAAGTAAGTTATACGAATAGGTCGAACGAATACGTAACTGCCAGTTTTATAAGAATTGATTTCACCTCTGCCGTTAAAAGTTTGCAACTCGAATTTAGAACGCGCTTCCGAACGCAATATGAAAGTATTGAACTTTTCATATATTGAATAATAAAAATAACGGATATTCCCCTCGGGCGTCGTATCAATCAACCGAATAGGAGCTGGGATTTAAAAGTTTTCAGTGATAAATGGTAGATTCGCGTCTGGCACTTTTCGAACGATAAATTGCTATTCACAGCTTCGACAGCTGTCAAATGGCGTTGGCAAATCCACACGATAGTAATAAGGTAGCATTTTAGTACGAATATTTTTAGGGCCGCTTCACTACACCATAATGTTGTGCACAGACAAAATAGTTTCGAACCAGTTTTTTTGTTTAAGGTTGGTTTGGTTTTGCTTTGAGTCGAGACTGTTTGTGCGTACCTATCGTTTTAATGAGCAGTAATCTGACATAGGACAGTCGTGAATCTGCAAAGTCTCTAATTAAAGAAAACAAGCTAAAAATTTAAGCAAAAAAATCGTTCAAATGAAATCATTCGAAGCATATCACAAACAAAGTCTTGGCACCTCAGAAGCTTTTTCATAAAATGAATAAACAAATCTATGCTAAGTGGTAGTTCAATAGACGAGCCCCGATCGCGTCGCTCCGTCGCGATTTCGTGTCAATTTAATTACTCGTCTACATCGCGGTCTAGTTTCTCAGAATATATTATGCATTGATCGTCGGCTAGTGCACTTAAGTGACAGGCTGACAAACCAGAGTTAATGAGTTATTTGAAAGTCCAGTGTTTGTTTCGCTCTGTTATTTTATAGATGAGATGATTTTGTAGAGTTGTTAACGAACGTATTGATTTCTGCTTTCATTTAATTTAATTTTTTGCTCCCAGCTGTCATCTCAGTGTTCAACCCTTTTCTAGCCAAATCATCTTTCGTCGTTTCTTCGGTTATCGCAAATTTTTTGAGGCCCGCTTGCACCACATATCGCTACAGGGTTATTAGCGGTTAATAATAGTTTTGACATAACAGAGACACAATGATGCTTTAAATACGTTTAGCGTTCTTCTCTTCTTCTTATTTTATTTATTTATTTGTTGTGCATAGTCCTTGTAAGCTCGCATAGTAAGGGTGACACATGGTCGTGTCTTGTATACGCGTCTTACGTACGCTCGTACATCTGTGACCTACTTCTACATATGCACATTTGTGAGAGGTAATGCTAGTTGTCCAATAAAATATCGTTAGTTTCCATTCGACAGTGCATTAGATAGACCCGCCCCCTGTTTCTGCCTATAAATGAAAACTGCATAGATATTGTGTAATTATTGACCAATGTTACAATTACACCTTCCACGTCGTAGGTACTTACTGTGGATTCTGATTGGCTATGCTGCTATATCGTAATTGGTGGATTCTTTACACTGCGCAGATAATGATGCGTAGTTTACCTTCCTTTCAGTTTCATGAACTAGATAATTATATGAAGTAGGTTAGGTAAATACGAGCTACAGCGGACAAAATACTTTTGCGAGCACTGTACTATCTTAGAAATTTTCGTAAGTATGGTTCGTACAAGAAAAGCAGTGGAAAATTTGTAGGTATAAATACTTTCTGAGCGTCATGTTTTGTTTCCTATAACTTATACCCACTTAGGAGCGCATACCAGGGTCCACTAGCGCTAGTCCTTTAAAAAAATATTATCTCTTGACTGAGAAGGAATTTTGAAAAACGGCTCAATAAGCGACCTCGGTAAGTGTGTCTAGAATTTTCTAATACCTTTTATAAACTTTCATATTGAGACACGAAGCAACAAAATACGATCTAAATGTATGTGGCCGCTTTTGTTTAGATCGAATTTTGTTGCTTCGTGTCTCAATATGAAAGTTTATAAAAGGTATTAGACCGAGTAGCCCAACCGAGTGCCAGCAGTAAATGCTATTAGGGTAACGTTTGGCTTTGGTTATAACATAGCTGAAAATCCTGCCTGTATCCTCCAAAGGCGTAGGCAGACTTGACTAGTGTTTAGTACACCCGCATTTCACCAACTATGTTATATCCACGTCCCTACAGCGGGCCTGACTGGGGGACCTGTTCTTTTCTCCGATAGTTTATTACCGTTTCAATCACTTTAATTGAAAAAGCTTACAAAGACTTTTTAAATCAATCTGTCTTGAAAAAAAAAAAAAACCATTGGATGTTTCTCTATCTGTATTTTTTTTTTATGAACTTTGGCCTAGGTGTTGGTTTGGTTCAAGTTACTTGCGATTGCAGAAGGTAAAAAATGGAATGAATAAGTTACTCAGGTATTGAACCTGCCTTCCGGTATTCATCCCTATTTAGTTTGAGAAGCATTTCTTTACGTTGCTCACCTATTCTTGCATGTGAAAAGTGGCATTCATATAACCTAACATAACATCACGCCTGCATTCCTCGAAGGTTTTTTTTTTTTTTTTCTTAATTGGCAGCTCGTAGTTTTGACCACTAAGGTCTTGGCTACTTAACCGGGCAAGCCTGTAGCCTGTAGCGTGGTGCCTTAAGCTACTAACTTGAAGCCTCCAGCCAGGGGCAAAATTTCTTAAATACTAGGTGACCGCATGCTAAGGGCACCCCCTGTGGGGTACGAACCCCGGCTTAGGGCGTCACTGAGGGGAGGGCAGCAAGGTGGGACAGGCTGGATCGAAATTATATTATTATTATTATCAGGAGAATTTAAAGCTACAGGCTCAGCTACGGCGCGGGCTGGCGCGTCGTCGAGCAAGGGTCGGAGGGGGGGGACAATTACGTCGGGGGCGTCGCGTAGGACCTCGGCGGCGAGGTCGGAACGATGGCGGTCTGTTTTTGTGTACTGTAATGGTGGCCCTACTGCTCTCCTGGAGGAGGGTTATGGGGTCATCGGGGTCGGACAGGGCATGCCGTGGACGGCGGGTATGACTTATGCGGGAGGGGGTATATCTGGCAGCCTCGACAACCAGAGGGTTGCGATGTGAGGCCGCGGAGTCGAAGAAACGCTTGGAAATGCGCTTCATGAACTGACGGATAGTGGGGATTTTAAGATCGAGATGGAGGATCTCGTTCCGAACGAACCAAGGGGAGCCGGTTGCCCTACGGAGGAACCGGTTTTGGAGGGTCTGCATACTATGGATGTGGCGGGGTTTCGAGTGTGCGAAAACCACGCTCGCGTAGGTCATGATTGGCCGAATGCACGCTGTGTAAATGCGCAATTTGCACTTGAGTGACAATTTGCTGCGTGCATTCAATAGGGAGTGGAGTCTACCGAGAGCGAAAGCGGCGCGCGAACGCGCCTGCCTTATGTGCTCACCGAAAGAGAGTTTATGGTCCAGTATGACACCCAAGTATTTGGCTCGCTTCTCCCAAGGGATAGCCTTGCCGAGCATGGTGATCGGACGGGGTTCCTCGAAGGGTAAGCAGAGGTGTATATATAGTACACCCACATTTCGCCAAAGTGGCATTCAGTTCATCTTATTTTCTTTATGTGAGATTAAATGCGTAACTTTTTTGCGTAGATTTTATAAGCCACACAATAAAGTTTAATCTTTTCAAAGGTGACCGACCTTTGGACCGACTGGGCTAAGTAGAAAACTATACGAATCAAAAAACATTTTAAACTTAGCTGAGTTTTAATCTAAATGTAGACGAGGCTTCTTGCCGAAAATTTGAACATGAGATGGCCTTTGTAGGTCAAGGTCAATGAACAATTTCGGCTACCCGGAATAGCACGCCGGGGAATTCTTTAGAATCAACATTTTTGACACCACAATGAGGCAGGCTAAAACTCCCGTTTTTAAATACCCTTTGCTTTTAAGAAGCTTTATCAATTAATTATTGGACCTGGACTGTAAGTAACAGTTGTTATTGAGTAACAATGTTTTTGTAAAGAATTTGGTTATCTTTAGGGACTAGTCTTCCTTTCTTGTGGCAGTTTGTGAAGGCGTTTGTAACTGAATTACGCATAGGCGGCTAAACCAATTTAGATAAATAGCGTATCCAGCATTGGCTTTCATTCAACTATCTTTTTCATGTTTTATCTATATTCTAGACGTAGTATTTACGAGGATTTCTTAACGGTGTGACTGAAATCACGCAACCGAGCAACAGCTAGGTAGTGACCAAAATAAAAATAAATCTACCCCTAAGACATACTTTTTAACCTTTAACTTTCGTGGCTGGTCACCTAGCAACATAAATTTCGTCAACAAGTGCATTGTAACCATGTGCTGTATACTACATTGTTAGTTTTACGATCCGAGTTGAAGTGGACCGACAGGAATCAGGCATAGCGTGTACCACCCCCACTGGCCAGTGGTCAGACAACTTAGCAAATGTAGGATGCTTAGGCTTGCTTGCGGCACAAATTACTCAACACATTTAATGCTAAACGTATTGAAAACATCGTTCTATTTCTGTCAACTGTTTGAAGATGATAGAGACAGAATGATGTTTTAAATGCGTTTTGCGTTAAATGTGTTTAGCGATAGGTGGTGCAACCGGGCCTTAGTGTTGATAAGTTTTTAGTACCGTACCTACTTTGATAAAGTAACTTACTTGTAGAATGTCCGACACGAAAACACACTATTTGTTGGATAGTAACTATTGCCCGCGGTTTCACTTATTCTAAGGAATCTACGTGCTTGAAGTATTTGAATAAAAATATCCTGTTTGGTAATCCAGAACATGGTGACCTGTATGACAAACATCGAAAGCCGGTTAGGCGTTTTTGTGTGATTCAGTGACAAATATTTTCGCAAACTTTTACATACATAACGCCATCAGAGAGTCTCCTATCCGGACACAAGTTACCGTGGCCTACTTGGTAAACCTTAAATAGATTTGTTCCCAAGTATCAGCAAGGACAACCTCCACAAGTGGGGGTTCATGGACGGCTCAGACCTGCGGTGTGTATGCGGCGTCCCTCTACAGACAATGGCTCGCCTCCCATCTTGCGCCGCATGCCCTGTCACCTGCACACGTGAGTTCCTAATGGCTGCGTCAGCGAACTGTATTCGCGTTGCTGAATTTTGGGTCAAACAAATTAAAAAAAACTATAATTTTTTTTTCGTGTTACACACAAGAAAAAGACACGCTAAAAAGAAGAAGTTAGCATCGTTAAGAAAAAGTTTAATACAAGAGTTTCTTTGTATTAACTTTGTATTGGCTTAACTATAGTAGGTAAGTCACTGAACCTGATACCCAGGTTGGGCTGATAAATTGCTTTTCCGATATGTATTTCTCAGTAGCAGCCCGGAGTCTGGCAATGGGTTCCCCCTATTACCTTGGTACACGGAGCCTCAACACAAAAGACGAAATACCTAAAAGATAAAATAACCTACGAAACCCTTTGGGGAAACATGCGCGTTTACTTTTTACCTTTCACTCCAATCAAAATTGGGGTCGGCTTCCAGTCTGACCAGATGCAGCTGGATACCAGAATTTTTACATAGAGTGAGTGCCTATCTGACCACCACAACCCTGTTACTAGGTAACACGTTACTCCTTGGTAAGACCGGTAGCCAGACGTTTGGGCTTCTGACTACCCGTAACGACTGTCCAAGAACTACGAATGACAGCCGGGACCGTTTTTTCCGAGGCGCGGAGGGGTCTCGAAATGTAATAGATAGTCACCCATCCACAAACTGACCGCGGCACGCATAGCTTAAGAATGTTAAGCTAGCCGTTGCGGCTGTTATTATAATATTTAGCCATGAGCCCCTTTCACTTCAAACATACAGTTAATTTGTAACTTCTTTGTAATTTTATTGACCTAGCTGATTTCTACGAAAAACAAACGAGGGCAGGCAACTTGTTTACTACATTATTATTAGGTCTGTCTAATGCTCTTGCGTGAATGAGGTGACCTGCTTTGTACAGACACCTTTATCTAACCAAAAGTAGGTAAGTATAATATGTATCTACCCATGTAGTTATATGCAGTTACTGCGTCTACTTACATCGTAAACATATTAAGGTCGGGGATAAACTTCATTCGTATTTTATATACAAATTCAAGACTACGAGCTCGTGTGGCACCCAAATATCGAGCTTTTTTGTGTACCCAGACATTTTCAAATGGGTCAAAACTGTTTTGTGGTCAACCCCTAACTCTTCAGCTATGTCGTAAACACTAATATTCCTCTACCACTTTAAAAAAAATATCCTCGGCTTTATCCGTAACAGGGCGACCAGAGCGATCTGCATCTTTGGCATCAAAATTCTCAGACTGAAAACGCTTCAACCAACTTTGTGCTACTCTTACTGATACTGCATTAAGTCCATAAATGTCACATATTTTTTTCGCGACTTATGTCGTTTTTTTTTCTTTTTGTAATAAAACTTCAAAATTTATAGAATTTCTTCGTTAGATTCACTCATTTTGACGGACAGCAAGACTATAACAAAATGGCGGGAAATCGTTTTTACTTTTTATTTTTGTAAGTGTCATCTGTCAGGCCTCAGGTAACCCCTGAGGGTAGCCCGCTAGCGGGCCTTATCAATAGACAATCAATTGTTTCTCATTATCGATGCTTAATAAAATTAATGGTATCAAAACCAGCCAGACACAAACAGTGCAGCCAAAGAGATTTCACTACAACTTTATACTTATAAAACCTTTTTCCCGACCTATTATCAGACACTTTATAACCGTTTGGAATGTTGGAAGCATTGTTATTTATTCAGAATCAGTAATATAACCTATTTCAGTAGTAGGTATTATTGAACTCTATTTCAACATTTTTGTCGGTGACTGTTTTCATCGGGGGTGACTTTGTAAGCAGAGTGCACAAATAACACTTAGTTTTAGCTAGCTAGAACAACAATGTTATTTATGCACTGTAATTTAGATTACCTCCTCTTTTCTGGAAGTCCGTTAAAAACAAATGGTGAGAACTAGCTAGTTCCCACGATTTCTTTTTCAATTTTTCTACTGGGACTCTTCATCTAAATCTTTTTGGGGTAAGTATTTGGTTTCGTATTTTCATCATATTAAATTATGCAAGAAAAGCATCATCTTAAATAAGTAGGTAGGTAGTTATAATTTATTGAAGCTGATAGAGTTTTATCACATATTTACAATCTACTAAGGAGGGGTTTGTGACTAATTAATAATAGCCGCACGGGTCGATCGATCAGGTAGCTACGCTTGCCGCGGTTGGTCCGTGCATAGGTTACCATCTTTACATACCAAGACCCCCTCCGTGCCTCGGAAAGCACGTTTAACTGCCTGAATCTTTGACTGACAGTCGTTACGGGTCTTCAGAAGTTCAGAAGCCCGAAAGTCTGACAACCAGTCATACCAAGGGGTATCGTATTACCCAGTAACTGGGTTGTGGAGGTCAGATAGGCAGTCGCTCCATGTAAAATACTGGTACCTATTCAGCTGCAACTGGTTAGACTAGAAGCAGACCCAACATAGTTGGGAAAATTCGGGCAGATACGTTGGGTAACCGACCGGTCATATTATGTACAGTCACCAAAAGTGATAAGTAACCAGGGTCGTCGGATGTAGTTGAATTTTATTAAGAAATCCGTAATTTTTTTGGAATAAATTTTAATTTAATTAATAGAAAATAAACAGTTCATATATCAAAATTATTTTTTTTCGAAAACATCCATCGGTTTCCTACTAAAACTCAACTATATCCGACGATCCTGGTTACTCTTTTGGTGACTGTACATGCAAAAGTTAACTTTATTCTATTTTGAGAATGTGATCCTAAGGTTTACAAGTAAATGTATGAACTAGGAACAAGAAGTACCATAATTCCGTGCTATTAAATAAAAAAATAATTACGTATAGAAGGAAAATGTATTGTTTCATGGTATGCGATTATGAGCGGTATGTTATAGTTATGACTGTAGGTATTAATATAGAATGAAGCTAGTGTTTATGATCGAAAATGCCAATCACCTATAAAATAGAATAAAGTTATTAAATATAACTTTGATGTTACGCGTCATAAAGACGTAACGTTTTGTACGATACATACTTTGTAAGTATTATATTATTTTAATTATTGTGAATGTGAGGACTATGTGGGTCATTGCTTATTTTTTCTCTCTGTTAGTTTTAAGGCTCGTGCACACTGGCGCGACGCGACAGCGTGACACAAAGGCACCGCGTGCCGCGCTACGGGCGGCGCCTTTGTGTCGGGCTGTCGCGTCACGCCTGTGGGAGCCTTTAATCATGATCAGTTTGAGTAATTTATGCGGCCTACCCAAATGTCCTTTCTTTGATAATGTTCGTCGAGTCGTTTAGCTCCTTAAGTTCTGAGTTGAGCTGCACGATTACTGACAAATGCGTGCAGTGATTGGACAGGTCTACTCAATCTATGTGGTTCTTTCCCCAAAAGACCATTTCAGACACTAGTCTGCTAATCTTCACATGAGCTGACCAAGATTATGTCTGGACTTTAAAAGAAACTGTGACCTCTGAGCTTGTATCGGCTATCATCTCAGAGTAGTCAGATAGGAAATGCCGACCTCATCTAGTTTAAAAAATATCATTGACGTGTAAAAGTGTTTATACAAACCTATGTACTTACAGAAATAAAATCATTTATCATAGTATCCGAAGAGTATTTACGTTTTCGTACTTTATGTAGCAACATACTTATCAATAGGGTTGAGCTCCACGATGACTGATGCATGCATGCCGTCTGTTGGGACAGGGCAACTCAACGCTACAATGGCTCTTTCTTCAAAAGGCCCTGCATTGTTGGACTCACATAAAATCTTAATAATATAATGTTTGAACTTTAAAAGAGACCATGACCTCTGACTTAGTTTCGGCATTTCTTCTCAGGGATCAGTCAGCTAGGAAATGCCGGCGCCATGAAGTCTTAAAATATTTACCAAAAAATTGGCATGTAAAAGTGTCTTAGAAGATCTACTTACAGAAATAAACATCATTTCATTTCACCATTTCAACTAAATATATGTTCTTCACCGAAATTAGTTCAGTGCACTTCTTAAAGGAGATGTTCCAAAATGTATGGAGCCTGGGCCAGGTGCGTGTACACTATACTTAAAAATAAGGAAAGATATTTAAAACAGTTCTCAACTGCCCAATTAGTCTAAAATGACATTGTTTGCTGGTAAACCACAAGAAATTACACTTCAAATTGCAACAAACAACACCAACCCGTCATGGCGGTAAGCTGTCATTTTGACAGTTTGACGTTTGACATGTTTATTGACACTATTGTGACAGCTGACAGTTCTCTTTCTATGATCAATGGTTGATCTATGGGTCACTGTCATTGTTTTTATGCACGGAGTAACTAAATCGGTTAGACGCCATGTTGTCAGTCGATAAAAATAATTGATAATTATCAATTAACTACCACAACGGTATAAAATTAAATTAATTATCTGTATTGTTCCCGAATTCTACGGATTTTTCTTTTTATTTTGAGGTAGTGTACATAGATCTGGCCCATTTTGAAACATCTCCTTTGGCTTTTAAGGTGATTTGAAATAATAATCTGACCCTCCAATTATTAGCTAGAGCCGGCTGCCCATTAGCGAAACACTATCGATCGACGTCAGAGAGGGTTATGCTAAAAGGGCTAGCTATACCTACCGTCAGCCCCAACATATCTTATTAATTATTTCATTGTATGGCGTGTTGAACTGTTACATTGAGATTATGCAACTCGATATTTCATTGGTTTTGGGTATTTTCCGAAGGCCCAGTTTTCCAACTTTTTTATTTATTTGCATGGGTAATAATTTTCCGGAAGATGAGTAAGAGCTCGTTTTCGTATTAACCGTGTGTTAATACTAGCATATGTGTTTCAGAAAAGTTTGGTAGTTGTAGCAGATTACTCGGGATTACCTACGTAAAACTGTTATAACGTTAAAAACATATACCTTGGTCAGTGCACCCATGATCAATAAATAATAATAGTTCTATCTCCTTATTTATAAACGTTGCTTAAAGTAAAGTAACGATTAACGTTTGCTTAACCATACATTTTTGACATTTAAATGACTCATAAGTGAGCAACGTTTATAAATAAACCCCTAGTATTTAACTGCGTGTACCTAGACATTGTGTAATAAATAAATAAAAAATCATATTCAAACTGCATCTACGTTTACACCCACATTAATCCACCTTTACCTCTAAAACAGTTCGACCAAAACTCCCAACCTCAAAGTCGCTAGTCCCAATTACTGGAACAATCCGCAAGTAGGAGTGCCAACGCAGACAGGTTCGCCTTACGCTCGTCTGATCTCCACTAATCGGCCAGCCACTGATTGGACGCCGCTGGGCTTTACAAAGAGATACCTATTGTTGTCACCAGCCAATTTTATGGGAAAATGCGTTTATGGCAATTTATGTGTAATTTGACTTGTAACTTTTGTTTGAAGGAGAGTAATGCTTTCCTTTGTTCGTTAATGCGCTTTTTTATAGTTTTATAATTTCGAATATTGTTTGCAGAAATGTATGGTCTTTGAAAATCAGAAATTTTAGATGATACTCATGATATCGTCTGCCTTTCTCAAATATGTTGGAGTCGGCTTCCAGACAAATTCCGATGTTGCATAAAAAATATCTTAGAAGAAAATCCAACTCAAAAGTTACTTTATTTACATAAATGAAACCTACAACAGAATTTTATTTGCTTCGGTTGGTCGTCCAGCCTTTTAATCCTGCACGGTTGTTGAAAATGTCAGTAATTAATGGACTGCCAAGAAATAATGATTCATTATCATAATTCAAAAGTTATTAAAATCATGTATAGAGTGAAAAGACGATACATAGGTATCTAAACTTAAGTACGTTTAGCTCACAGCAATTTTTTTTACTACATAATTGCTCACTTAAGTTAACACAAAAAGAAGAAATTCCTATTAACTAGTGCTTCATCTTCTTAATTTTATTGCAAAAATTTGAAGGACATAGAATGTACAAAACATACTAGTGGCTGAATATGAACCGGAACTATTCATAATACCAGTTAGGAAAGGTTGTTGCAGTTTCGAATACACATTTCAGCCATAATTGGTTACAAAACGGTTCAAAACACTGCTGTTTTATCGGAATATTGACTTGACAAAACGTTTAATTAATCGGACGCGTGTTCTGTCATTCAGTATTCGAACGGACAAATTGTAGGACAGTTGGCAGGCAGGCGGGCAGGCAGCGGTCTATTGGGTTTCAAACTGATCGAAACACGATTTAATCGGCGTTTCGTGCTTCTCGCACTAGCGCTTGTATTTCTATTGAAACAGTCTCTATTTTATAGCTACGAATGCTTTTCTGTTCCAAAACTGGATTTGTTAGTTTCATGGAGGAATTGAATTGTGTATTGAAGTTTTAAATCCAGTTAGTAGTAACGTGAATCATTCACGTTGTTATTTATTTGATCACGATGACCAGCTTAAAAGCTGACTGTCATTCGTGGATCTTTGACAGTCCATAACGGTAGTCAGTAGCCCGAAAGTCTGACAACCAGTCTTACCATGGGGTATCGTATTACACAGAAACTGGGTTATGGAGGCCAGATACGCCATCGCTACATGTAAAATATACTGGTATTCAGCTGCATCGGGTTAGACAGGCCGACCCTAACATTTTTAAAAAAAGGATAGGCATATAGTTATAATGACAATAAAACTTAAAAAGGATAGGCATATAGTTATAATGACAATAAAACTTAAAAAAGATAGGCATATAGTTATAATGATAATAAAACTTAAAAAGGATTGGTATATACTTATAATGACAATAAAACTTAAAAAATGTTAAGTTATTTTCGCCCAGTTTATATTTAAACCCAAGTCTAGTTTACATTAATCCATTCAAGATTAGATATGAATATGTCATAACGAAAAAAATCTTCTAAGATATAGGTAAGAACTCCGAAGTCATCTGTTTCACAAAACAACGTTGTGTAAAAAAAAAACTTTGAATTACATTAAATGAATTTCTATTTTAAAATTTCATTTATTGATAGGCTCAACTATAGTTCTAACTATCGTATTAGGAAAACGTCCCTTGGTTACAAATTAATTTCAATTAATTCGCGAGGTTCTCGAACGTCTTGATTTATTACTTAGACTGCGGTAACTGGTAAAGAATGTTTTTTTTATGCATTAGTTCTAGTAGCGCAGTTAATATATCGCATACCTAGGTAAAGAGTAGCAGAACTCAAAATTCCTATTTTTTCAGGAACAGCAAAAAACGTTCTACTCCTTTTCTATTTGACCGATTTAAAATTATTGTTGTATGATGTTGTATATTAATTTACTAAGATATTAATTTACTCAATTAATATCTTAGTAAAATAATATACAACATCATACAGATTCCGATAATGGCAATAACTCGATTTTGGATTATTTTGAGTTGTGCCACCCTTTATCTAGATTTGCGGTATCTCCTGACGCTTAAAACCTTCAACTTAAGTAATTGATTTGAAAATTGTGTAAAATGAAAACCACAAAATGTACTATATTTTTTATAGTCCTCCAGACCGAATTTCGCCCATGGCAGCCAATCACAGCGGAGACTAGCCATCAACGCGGGAGATTTTATAGTGCACAAGTGTGTGCGCAGACACAGGTGCACTCAATCTTCCCTCACTCTCATAGTGCGATGGGACGGCAATCCGACACGACCGGAGAGAGATTAGGCGCAGGACCAACGGCTTAACGGGGATTCCAAGGCACGGTATCACACCGCCAAAAGAAGAGAAATTCCTTATGAAAAACCCAATAACTCTTTGCCCGACTTGGGAATCGAACCCAGGACCCCTCGCTCAGCAGTCGCGCTTGCGGCCACGAGACCAACGTGGCAGTAATAATATTGTAATGTTGTTATGATTATTTAAATAAATATTATAATATTAAAATAAAAAATTATAAATATTTAAAAATATTATAAAAATTAACCCTTCCTTTAAAAATTGTTAAAGACTTGAAGATTCTTAAATTGTAGGTATTTCTTAGAGATGGTTTTGCAATTATTTTAATTTTTTGATTTACTATCAAATTTTATTATTTTCACTATATATTGCATGAATTTAAGTGTTAATTCATGTTTTGTTTTTGTGTTAATTCATGTGTTTCACTTTTTAATATAGTTATAATGTAGAAGTTAAAACTTTTTAAATAGCGTATGAAGTTGTTAATTCGTTATAGGTAGTTGATTTGTGCAATTTCCTTCGATATTTTTAATTTTATGAAAAGCGATACAAATCGAACCTCCGACGAAGTACGCGATCAAATAAAGCAACGAAAACGAATAAGATATTTCTCTCTTTGTGCAATAAAAGGCCAATGGGATTACGTTTCAGTAAAGCGGCTCGGGAATGCCCTACCTATCTCTTTCTTTTCTCTGCGATTTATAAATCAAATCAAATCAAATTATTTTATTTCACATAAACCAACATGGGCACTTATGAAACGTCAGAAGCTATGTGCACGGTTCCAATTGTTTGTTTAAAACCAAGCTTAATATATGTTAAGACTATTAGGTATACGTTCTTACATGTTTTTGTTAATAAAAGTTAAATGTTAAAAACCTAGTAACTTACAATGAAACTTTGTGAAAATGCAATGGTTTTAAATTGGCATAAAAAAGCAGCGCCGCTTTGGATACGTGTAAACTTTCATAGGGCCATTCCATGCCCGCGGTGTCGGAATATGGAATGCAAAAATAATTAAAACAAACAGAAAGGTGTCAACACAAGAAACGCGGAATTGATGGTCGAATCTACCGCAGGAGGGATTCACGACTAGGTTTTTGAACCTAACTGACTGGAAATATCGGAGTAGTTCGTAAATATTGGCGGTTTTTTGGCTGGCCGCATGACTAATGCAAATAAAAGCCACAGTTTTATGGAGTTTTGAGGTTTGAAACGGATACCTAGGGAAGATTTGGGATATATGTTTACGTATAAATGAAAGTATTTTACAAGTAGACTGGAAAGTAGTTTGTGGCTTTCAGCAAAGTATTTGCAACCGTTGGTGGTATATTACAATATTATACGTACTTGGGAATGGGGTTGAGTTTTGGCAACGTTGAAATATAAAAAAGGCAGTTGGAGTGCGTCGCTCATACTTAGTGATGTTTGGCGCGCTGAAGGCGCCTCCGATGTGGCGCCGTGCCAAGATCCATGAGCTTCTATGACATCTCTCCGCAACTGTTGCTCAACTGTAGCTGCTTCTTGTGCCTACATGCTAACTCAAGACTGTTGCGTGCTTCCGAACTTTATCCTACGCTTATGCTTTACTGTGACTCACAAAATCAACTAATAAGTACACCAAATAACAATGTTTACATGTTTTGGCTAATAAATAAATAAAAGGTAAATTAAAGTCGCTCGCTAGCTTTAGTTGATAATAATGAATTCGCAAAGGATGAAACAGTCGCAGAAAGCACAAGATAGGAGTAAGTTCGTAAGCGAGTAAGACATAAATCTGTGGTTGTCATGTGGAGTTGTTGACCGTCGGCGTCGCGTGCTGAGGAGCGCGCGTCGCGAGACCTTGGCACTAGTTGCGGCCGCGCGGGCCTTGACACGCGCGACCAGCGCCCGACCTGCGGGTCCTTACCGTTGTAGAGGAGGGTTGGTTCGGGGTCTCGGGGCGAAGGCCCCGGCGCGGTGGCGGCGGGCGCGGGGCTGCGGCCGCGCCCCTCGCCGACCACGTCGATCTCCTCGTCGGACTCCTCGGCCAGCTCCGCCGCCGGGGCCACCTTCCACTTCTTGGCCATGAGGCAGCGCGGCATGGCGGCGCCCGCATCGGCCTCAGCGCGGCCGCATCAGCGAGAGACAGACGAACAGAGAAAAAGAGAGAAAAGAGAAAGAGCGGCGCCCCGGGCGAGCGGCTTAGCGGGCGATCGCGCGCGTCCTCTTGCGGTTGTGGGGAGCTGGTGTGAGGGGAGCGCTTTATATAGAGCGCGGGGTGTTGCGCGCGCCGCTACTTCGATCGCTGCGAACGGAGGGATGGTCGTACAACGCCGCACAAACTTTGCTCGTCAACTTGGAGCGACACTTGACGGAGCGATCACCGAACCCCACACGATCAACCAGTGGACTCCGCTCTCCGTGCACACGCGACTTGCATCGATTACGCGCTACAAATATGCTTATATCCGAGCGCAAAGAAAATCGCAGCGCTCAACTTAGCCGGCCAATGAATTCTTTTAGTTACTTTCCAACAGTTTGTTTGAATAAGCAACACAAAGCGAAACTAACAAAACTGCTTTTTACTAAACTTTAGAAACATGGGGTTATTGATTGTGCACACTTTATTCAAACGATTTTAAAGTTTAGTACATTGAAATATTAATTTATAAAGTTTACAAAAGTTTGAACGGCGGCCTTTGCGCTGGAGTTAAAACAGAACTTTTAAAAATTATGAAACAGTCAGTAAACAGTGTGTATACAGGATAGGTGGAAACAAGGTCAAGTTAATAAAGCTTGACGTGTATTGTGAGATAAAGGCGAGTTAGCTAAGATGAATGGTGAGCCGCCCCGGCATCCTCCAGCGTCCCTCGGGACTCAGATAAGGAACCCCTATAACACAGTTATTCTTCATCGAGTCTACTATTAGATATTTATTGACTACTGCGCCACCAGAAATGAAGCTTATGAACAAAGTTTATTCTTTAACCGATGCCAGAGCATTTTTTATCTTAGCAATCTACAAGACAAGTACTTAGATATGAGTTTTTAATCAATTAATGGGCCTTTAAGGGGTTGCGCTAAGGAAGCCCGCGAAATTCAAATTTACTTACGTTTTTTGAAATATGCAGGTCAGTGTCAGGCTGTGTGTTGGTTAAAATATGATTCGCGACCGTAACAAATATGGCTTTATAGAATTATATTCATTAGAATCAGCAATACAACTCCTTAAGTTAGAATTGGCCTCAAATGTCAAGATTTCATTAAATAGTCGCTCAATAGGGTAATATGAACTTATAAGTAGAGATGTATTGATGATTTTTCTGATTATAATTCATTCAGACATACAACCGGATACTGACCTGCAAATTGCAAAAAACTTAAGAAAATTTGTATTTCGCGGGCTACCTTAGCGCATCCCCCTTAAATGGCTTCTAAACTAAATTAAAAACTTTTTAAAGTTTCAGAAAGTGTTTTAATTGATCCTAAAAGCTATTAATGGATATTATGAATTAGTAAAACGAATCTTCAAGGGTAAGATAACACACATTTTTTTTTTAATTTCACTTGCATATTTGATTGAGGAACTAAAATTTTCTTGCCTAAGTAACCAACATATCTTAGTAAGGCGGACCAGCAGAAAGCCTATACAGTAAAAATTTAAACAAAAAATCACACATTTAGATAACGCATCTCAATGAAAACGTATCTAATTTAAACTAATTTATGTACTTGGCAACATAAATGTTGAGCATAAAGCCAAGCCTATTAAAAAAAAAACTGATCAACTTCAGCTGCCCAGTTTGCAACTGCACATATTTCTCCATTACGAGGAGTATAGTAAAATTAACCTACTAGTACTATCGAGCGTACTATGAATGAGATAGACTTATGCAAATATTTCTGTGAAACCAATCGGAGTTTCATTCAGTCAAGCCCTGATTTCTAGTTCAATGTCACACTATTCAGAGAGAAGTTCAAATACCTCCGGCTAAACTAAGTTCTAGGTATTCCAGTCCAGTTTAATTTTATAGAAATAGTTCTACTGTTGCTGTGGACTGTTGAGGATGCTTAGATATTTTGTGTTTACTTTCTAAGTTCAGTCACATAGAACCGATTAAGTTTTGTTTTTTTTTCTTAGGGGTATCAAATAGTCTTGTGCATTTAGGTATTGCCTGCTAGAATAAATACAGGAAAAACATTGAAAACTGAAAAAACTCTTGACTATTTTTGATTATTCAATGAACCACCGTTATTTGTCCTTGGAGGCTAAATGTGTCTTTGCTTTTACAAAAGGTGGAAGGACTTGAAGGCAACTAAGCTGGGAGTCTACTTTCTAAGCATAAAATCCGTGTTTCGGCCGAAGTTACGGATGTTACCGACTCCGTATCACTTTCAGATTAATGACAAAACGATTTGACAGATGTCCTTACTCCCGATGTGTTTGTGCCCGTCCGAAAAAGTTAATTAATCGCGAGTAGGGTACACATCAAGGGGCCCGTATCTTCGTAGACGGATTTAGAGAGTAGGCCCCCAGGTACGAACGTTCATGACCACACTAGCTCATCACGTAATTGCGATTACAGACTTGAAGAAGTTCAGGGTTTCTCCCTTTGTTTTTGGCACCGTTAGTCAGTCATGTTCAAGATACACGTGAATTAAGAAAAGTACAATTATTCTTCAAAAATCACAGTATTTGCCAGGTTTGAACCTGCGTTATTGTTCTTGAAAAACCCCTTAACCTTGAGCTAACACGTCTTAACGACAAACGGTGCAAATAGAAATTGTCGCGAATTTGTAAACAGGCCAGGGCCACTTCAAGTGTTGGCGGACCCGGGCGGAAATGAAACGTGAATGAGTCGCAACTAGTGCTGTGACCCGGAATACTCTTTAGCGGAAGGAATAGAAATCGACTAGAAATGTTGATATGTATAGCTGTTAAATATGTATATTATTTGTGAAGTTGACAGTTTAAATTGGGATTACTGCAAGAGAGTGATGATATTATGTATTGCATTAAAATAAATTAATATAGGAAGTTTTTCGAGTAAGAACTGTGAGTACGAGAATGTGTGTAATGAAATGTAAATTAAAACGTCAGTTTTCTTTCTGTTTCTTCTTTGTAAGTAATTACTTTAAGCACGGTAAAACATACGTATATTTGGTGTAACCCGATTTTTATGAATTTTATTTGAATACTAAATTGCCTTAGGTATTAGCGACAACCAATGATTGCCAATATCGTGTTTGCTTTTGCCAAAACTTTTCACCTCACTCTCTTACATGTTCATATTAAAAATACCTTGAAAACCGTCTATGTTCTATTCTTCTCATTACAATAGATTCCTTTTATTGATAATTTGTGCCTTATAATGTTTGGGTGCACTTTACTTAATACTTATATTCTGTACAGAAAGTAGTCACTTGTTGTTAACTTACAAATGAACAAACTGCCCGATTTTGAACCGTGCACCTAGCTTCTGACGTTTCATAACCGCTCATGCTGTGCCGTGCCCATGTTGGTTTATGTGAAATAAAATATTTTGATTTTGACTTTTAGTTACGTAAGATTGCTTGTATAACGTAAGTGGTGCTAAATATATGTTCGGGTCGGCACATTCGGTTCGGCAATATTTGTTGAACATAAAAGCCGACCGGACACAGTTACTACACATGTACACATATTCGGCTTTCATTTGTCTCGTGCCGATCGTCAAATTCCACTTGGCATCTTCCCTCTGAATCATGTTCGGGTCGGCTCAATACAATTGTAACTAAGCTGAGCAGCTATTTCCCGAACATAATTATATCTTCGAGTACATGTACCTATTCGCGCGCTGCTAAACGTGCGCTCGGATATAATAACCACTAATTGGTCTATCCCTCAAGGTAGTGTGATAGGATGCATACTTTTCCTTATATACATCAATGATCTGCCAAAAATATGTGATCATCTATGTGTGTTGTTCGCTGATGATATGTCCATACTTTTTAAAAGCCCAACAAACAGCACAGAATATAATACTCATATAATAGAAACATTTAATTTAATAAAATCTTGGTTACAGAACCATAGCCTAGAAGTAACAATAAGAAAACAAATTTTCAAAAATTCAAACCCTACCAAAAGCAAAAAACTAACTTAAAAACTATAACCAATAATATCAAAATTGAAGAAGTCGATGAATTTAATTTATTAGGTATTACACTGGACACTCATTTAAATTGGAAAAAACACGTAGACAAAATCAAAACAAAACTATCACAATTTTCATATGGACTTAGTGTGCTCAAATCAAACACAAAAAAAGACTGTGCTCTTACTGCATACTATGCGTATGCCTACGCATGGCTACGCTACGGAATTATCCTGTGGGGACACAGTGTCGATGCTAAAGATTTAATTATTGCCCAAAAGAAATGTCTACGAATAATATATCATATTAAACCAAGAGATAGCTGCAAACCTCACTTTATCAAGGAAAAAATCCTAACGTTACCCTCGATTTATATTCTAGAAATAGCCATATTTGTCAAAAAGAATATACAACTCTTTCATTTTGATAAGAATGAGCGCCGCAAAACTAAATTAATTCTACCAGCTCCTAGACTAGAGATGTATAGAAATAGCCCAGAATACCGAAGCATCCAAATATATAATAATTTACCTGAACATATAAGATCCACAAAAACACTTTGCATATTTAAATTTAGACTTAAGTCATTACTTTTTGAGAAAAGTTATTATAATATTAAAGAGTTTATGGAAGATAAGCAGCTAAAATAAAGCACAAATGTTATGTAAGTATCTATGTATAAAATAATTTTATTAATGTTACTATATATTTCAAATTACTTTAATAATTATAAGTTAAATATATTATGTTATAAACAGTACTATGTATGTATTGGTAGTAATAATGAATGTTTTGATATTGTTAATAGTAGTAGGCATTGCAATATAATGTTAACTTTTAAGTTAGAACCTACTAATAAGTTTTAAATGTAATAATACTTGCTGCGCCCCAACGGGGTCATGTACTCTTAAGTTTTAGCCTAGCCTGTAACTGAGTGTACATTATGCAAAATAAATAAATAATAAATAATATTCGATTTTCCCGCCCGGCTTTGCCGAATCATGTCGAACTAATAAAGTGTTAACTTAACTGCCAAAGACCAGTTTGACTTTCAAGTACCAACTAAGTACGTACACCTCACCAACTGTACCAACTTATCTCCAATGCTTAATCAACGAAATTAGAATACTTCTAACCTTGACACTTGCAGACTTTTGCTGAATCCATTAAGTCTCATTCACACGATATAAGTTTCTTGCCTGTGGCATACAATCAAATTGAAGCAACAAATGACTTGCAGCGTCAAAACTTGTTGCTTCAACAATTAAATCGCACCGCGTGAATTAGGCTTTAGGTATGAAAACTACACTTTATCCTTACAGTTTCTTCTGCTTAATCAGCAGAATTAAAAAAACTTAACAGTGATCGCTCTTGAATAGTGAGAATTGAATATGTTAAATTAATATTGCGCTGTCATGCTGGGAATAATCAATAGCGCAACAGGATAGTGTCAAATAAAAACTGCTTAATTTAACAGTGAATTTGAAAGTACTTATTTCTATACGACTAGCTTCTACCCGCGTCTTCGTCCACGTGAAATTTCGGCCCTCGCGGAACCGCGTCGTATCCCATCCCCGCCCGCGCTGTTACTTTGTTTTGCTTAGCGTTCTTTCTGACTTTTTATTTTATTTTTGCACGACTCCTAAGGGTCGTAGCGTAATGGTAAATAGCCTATAACCTACCTCATGAGTTGAGCTATCAAATGCAAAAAGATTTTTTTAAATCCGACTGGTAGTTCCAGAGATTAGCGCGTTCAAACAAACATACTTTTCAGCTTTATTATTAGTATAAAGCCTATAAACCTTTTTCAAGAATTGAGCCATCAAATGCAAAAATATTTTTTCAAATCCGACGAGTAGTTCTATAGATTAGTGCGATCAAACAAACAAACGAACTTTTGAGCTTTATTATTAGGAAGTATAGATTTTGTTTAAAACAGATCTGGAGCTGGATTTATGTATTTATTTAGGACTAGTACCATTGTTTTTACAGGTGGGAACCCAATACATCAATGTAATCACAATTTTCACACCCAAAAACCAATTAAACAGCACCACAAACAAACATGTTTTGTTTTTAAATGTCATACAGTGTGGTACAGGGGATTTAAATCGTTTTACGTTGTAACAATATGTCTATATTTTTTTGTATGAAGATGAGGTATGAATGATAGAGGCAAAAGCGTGAAAATTAAAAAATTACTCCATGTACATTTGTGTTTATTTTTTATTTGAAGGGACAGCTAACAACATGCTAACAATGTTATGCTCTTTTGTTTTTCTCTCGTTTGGCTAGTAATTGCATAAAAAATGGCCAGGGGGCGAAGAATATGCTTTAAAAGCACAGCCAGCACAGCAAACCCAATGTGACGGAAGAGGTTTACGTGGTCTGCATAAAAATGAAACCACGTATCCTTGTCAACATAAAATAAAATGAAAAAAGGGGGTAAGTAAGTTCATGGTTACAATTTTCCTAACTTCCCTTGGGAGTAGCGCAGTACTCTCCTGGCTCAGCCTGGCGTGATGCAGCCCGCAGCGGTGTGACACGCTGCAAACGCCAGGGAAGGTGGTCCTGCCAGACCCTTGGAGCTAGGTCGACGCGGCCACGCGGGTTAAATAGGTACCCGGCGCGGAGCTCGTTCATGCACTGATTTTCGGGAAGGTGGTGGCCCGGAACTTAGCGCCTGGATGCCTCCGGTAATTCCGAATTAACTTGGGCATCTGGGAAGCCGGAACTTTGGACCCCAATATGGGGTTACGAAAACACAGATTTTAATAAGGTTGACTAATAGGAGTCAATAAAACTGTTGCCTGCTTTAGACTCTTTAAAATGGTAGACACCACGTATGTAAGGTCACAAGTGATTCTGGATCAAGTGAACGTGCTTCTTCGTCCGGAGCAGGATTTCAAAATGGTAGTTGATACAAAAGCCCTTTTATGATCCTATAATCATGAATAGGATTGCTAAAAGTTAGAGCACGAGAAATGATGTGATAATGCAACGGTGCGCTTTAAAAGAAGATGTATAAGTGACAAACATTTTATTGAAATGAGTATGCTTAGATAGTTTGGTCATCTTGAGAGGATAAGTGAAAGGCGGCTAACAAAAGTTATTTACAAGGCAGATGTGAGTGGAAACGCTGGGAGGGGAAGCCATAGAAGGTCATATAGTGGCGATGGTCTTCAGAAAGGTCAGGAGCGAAGTACTCGCAACTAGCGTGCTTGTATGACCAAATTTATGGTAAACGAAGCAAAAGGAGTATATAGGGATCATAGCAGGTGGCGTTCAGTAGTGAAAAAAAGGCGTGAGTTTGTTTATGTTTATGTAAGTTAGAGCATACGTATCATACGTATTCAACAAGTCTTGACGTTTGAGTTCCTTTGTCCGAATGACCGACTTTATTGTTATTTGCAACTTTACATTTTAAATACATTATTTGGCAATATGTTGGGGTTAAAACACATACACACAATACGATGTCGTGTCGTGATTTTTACGATGCACGTTGTAGATTTGCAGGACATGACATCCCATCATGACGCGACGTCGCCACGTGCCACGATGCGATGTATTTGTTTTATGGGCCTGTAGGTGCTACATCATTCCAAATGCATGAATAAATGCAATATGGCCAGTTATGGCTCACTAAATACATATTCAATATACTATTTATTTTAGTAATATAGTCACGGTTGAGCTGCGTCTGTAGAGTATCTTCGATCAAACAAGAACTTCCTAATTTACTTTTTAAGTAACTCTTCAGAATTTTGGTTGATAATATTTAAAGTTTCACTGCTCGGTACTCCAAGCAACTATGCTTAAAAATATCATAATGTGCAACCATTACTGTAGGCTAAATGTACATTGTAGAATTTTTGTTAATTTTTTATTCTATTAAAAGAATATTATTATAAATTAACACAACACAACACACACACACACACACAACACAACAACACAACACATACATAGACACCTAGCAAAAACACACACACAACAAAAACACACACACAACAACAACAAAAACACAAACAACAGCAAAAACAGTTAAACATAACTGGCGAAATGTGGGTGTGCTATAGGTACACTTTTGCCTAACCCTTCGGGGAATACAGGCGTGATGTTATGTGTGTATGTATGTGTATTATAAATTATTTTTATTATTACAACTTGCAACCCTCGTGCATTTTGGTCTTTATACTGCCTAACATAGACCAGACAGTCTGACTGATATTTTCCATCGAGTTTATTAGGTTTTGGACAAGCATGGTACAATTACAAGGGGAGTACGCAGGCAGCGCTTCGATGAGTGACGACTAAAATAGCACAATATAAAGTAGTAAAATATTTCTAAAGTCTACTCAAATCCTTGTTTCCATTTGTTGTTATTTCCACTAAAACAAATATCAACTTTATGTTAGTATTATTTTAGGTGGTTTTAGAATGAAAACTTCCATAAAAAAATCTCAACATTTTTGAATTTGTAGCGCAAACTGAACCTTATGTGTAGGTATTATAGATTTTTTTTTCTACTACACATATTTGTATACTTCTAATAAACACAAAGACAGCTGATGTAGCTTCACAAGCTCTACCTTAGCCCAATGTGTGTTTTCCCAAGGGAGGGCATGCCTACCACGTGTCGAATAAACCTGGCTCTATTGCCAAGTTCAAACTGAAACCACCAATGCGAACATTGTTTGGAAAACCAACATACCTTTAAAAAGTATTACTGTATAAGCAGAGATCGGAAGATCGGATATTCGGATGCATGTTTACCTAAAGTAATTTTTAAGCTATGACAGTATGGAAGCGGCTTCTTAATTTTTTTTTTAATCCTGGTATGCCAGGAACAATGGGAATGCAAACCAGTCGGGTGTACAGTATGGAAGCCATTTCAAAAAAAAAAAAAAAAAGAGTAACCAGGGATTCTTGGATTGCATAACTATTCAGATGGATATTTATTTAAAATTAATGTTTAAACCCCGATGCAAATATGTGTACGTAGGGTGTAAGAGGAGGGGTAGTGTGTGTTAGTTAAAGTTAAGATTTTTTAGATACAAAAGCGCATTCCATATTAGCCAACGTCTCAACTTTAGGTAAATATAAATCCGAATATCCGATCTCTAGATATAAGGAACCTCATTAAAATAATTAATTTATTTACTGAACGTCAGTCTATAAAAGATATAACCTTTAAAATGCAATGCACCTCTTCCTAGTGTTTAGTTGCTGGGACGCCCCGCTGAGCCGCTGTGCGAATAATAATACCAGCCTATTAATGTCCCATTGCAAGACAAAGGCCTCTTCTTATAACGAGATAACCACGCTTGCTCCAGGCGAATTGGTGATTTTAGAGTTATATTTACTACTGGCTAACCCAAAAGACGTTCAATAATTCATACAAAAATCCCATAGCAAAATACATCATAATTTATTCTTTCTCTGAAAGCCTTATTTGGACAAAACAAATCTGTTCAGGTGTTCTCAAGTCATGCACTTACCAACGAACATCATTTCATTTTTATTATATTCATATTAAGTCTTCTACTTAAATACAAATACCTTTGTGATAATTCTGAAAACCTATACTTAATATGTTAAATGCGAAATGCGAATTAACTCTCGTCTATCTGTCTGTATTTTACACGCTTTGAAGGCTGAATGGATTTGGCACACGGATAGACCAAGACCTGAATTAAGACAAAGGGTACTTTTATCCCAATAGCACTTTACCGTAGTATGTTTCCCGACCACCATGCGGGCAAAGCCGCGGGCAAAAGCTAGTGATAATATAAAGGACGGCCATTTTGATTTTCCAAGTAAAAACCTGAAGCTATCCAGGCCAGGATGAACAATGTCGATAGCTCAAACAGATCATAAAATGCAGCGTGCAACCCGTACGACATTTACTGCATTAAAATTCCACTCGCTGTTTATAACACACCCGCGTTGACTGCGGTAACAGCAGGGTTAACTTTTTGGAATAAAAAGCAGGTTCCTACCTATTGTGTTTATGTAGTGTTCCTTTACTACTAAGATACCATTTTTTTTCTCTTAGTTATAGGCTGCGTGGTTTTCAGACGGATCCTCATGCGGTAAAATAAATAAAACTGATATTTATATACATAATATATTTATAATAATATATATATATAATATATATGTAAATAATATATATATAAGGGAAAAATTCACGAAAATACAAATTATGAACATAATACTCTGAGGCGGTATGAAGTTCAATCAGCAAGTTTTAAATAAATACTGCAGTTTAGGTAAAAAATACAGTTACAATATGTACAAAAGTAAAGAATTGTACCATTAAGAAAAAACATTTGTAATTAATATATTTTTGTCCTCGTTGGTCCAGGGATCACAAGCGCTACTGCTGAGCATGAGGTCCTGAGTTCGATTCTCAGGTTGGGCAAAGTGTTATTGGTTTTTTCTATTGAGAATTTCTCAATAGCAATATCGCAATAGGCTCGAAATGTGGGTGTACAATGTACGATATCTCTGCAATACCCTTCGGGGAAGCAGGCGTGATGTTATTTCAGTAATCCATATGTGGGTCGGGGACACCAGACTGACTGGTTTCAGTTTAAAATCTAATAAATGTCACCTCGATCATTTATATGCATGTATTTTTGTGGCTGCAGGCCGGGTGTCCTCGAACCGGAATTAAGAACCTCGGTAACCTATTCAATTTGCATGATAGTGCAGGGAGGATAAGTTATTATGTAATAACTTTAGCCAGAGTACGTTTTTACTCTAACGTCGATTCATTCTGAAATTTAGTTTGACTTCGAAAAAGTCCGCAACTAAATTCCAAGCGTATGTTTTTTGATGAGCTAAGGTCTGCTCTGCAGCCAAATTATACGACTAGCTAAAAAACACAAAAATCGTATACGTAGTTTCCGATATATAACTGCATAAAGAACACACATACAGAGAATCGTTTCAGTTTATAAAATGTAAGAATAATCACACACAAACACTTAAAAGTTTATTTATAAAACACTTCGTAACAGTGCCCGATAATCATGTTCAATACACAATACTTTCATTCTCCATTTATAACACACGGGAAAAAATATATGCAGACAAACACCCTTTTAACTCGACTACAAAGAAGCGTTATTTTTATTAGCCTTGTATTTTTTCTACACAGACATTACCGTGTCATTTGCTGGTCTGTAATGAAGCTCTCAAGTTAGCTTAGTATTAATCTCGCAAAGCATTTTTTACAAGACCTGTTAAAGTAAAGACCAAGTTAAACCCTTGAGCTTAATTAAATATTTGTACTCACATTTATAAGAGCGCCGCCGCCAAACCGCACCATAGCGCCCATCTGATCATGGAAAGTTTAATAAGTAAATAAAAGTGTAGACGGATTATTTGTAAAAGACACTAGACTGGGTAAAATTCTTCTGTGGACATACACAGTTTTTTCTTAAACATATGAGCATTAAGAGCAATCGATTGCTTTAAAAAAAAAATCGTTTTAGAAAAGGACGTATCTGAAAAATTGCTGTAACTATACTATATTATATTTATTTGTAAGATTGGAGTCATTATGGGATATAATCTGATATAGATACGTTAATTTATTGAGATGACAGATGAAAAATCCATGAAATAAATAACAGTTTTAACATACATCGCTTGCCGCGATTAATGCGCGACCTAATTTAGCGATTGATAACCTTTTATTAAAGCTCCTAGGTCTTTATATTGAATATTTGTGCTCGACTTAAAGCATAAGCATAATCACCTTGTAATGTTCCCTTTGCTGGGACACAGGCCTCCTCTCTGTGAGAGGGAGTGGGCCATAATGCACCACGCGGGCCCAGTACGGGGTGGTGGATGTCACATCTGTTTGAATTTTTTGGTTCTCACTGTTTTCTTTCACCGTTTTGAGAGCAGTGGTGATGAAATTAAATACACAAAGTAAAGTATACAACTCGTAAGTCGGGCCGATACCACAGTGCCACCACAGCTCCCGGTCTTATACATATGAAATTAAATGTTTATTTCTTTATGAAGATCTTTTAACCGCTTATGCGTCCACGATGTCGAACGTCTATGCTACCATGGTAGCCTAAAAGTTTTTCCGGTCTGAAGCGGTTATGACACTTTTACACGTCAATATTTTAAAACTAGATGCCGCTGGCATTTCCTAGCTGAGTGATCCCTGAGAAGAAATGCCGAAACAAACTCAGAGGTCATGGTCTCTTTTAAAGTCCAAACATTATATTATTAGTATACTACAATAAATCCAATATCTATTGAATTGAGAAAAGTGTAGGATGTAATATGTAACCTGCAGTGGATCTGCACTATGATAATTATATACCTACATATTATGTATGATAATGGGATTCAGAGATCGCAATGGCATCGAACTGAATTAATAAAGTTCAATTCTTTTTTTGTCAAACTTAAAAAAAAAAAAAAAATAATAGACCATCGCTTGATGAACCCACGCTGATACCCACGTAATTTGATATCACGCTCCATCGTGTTCTACGATGGAGCGTGGGTTTAGCAAGCGACAGTCTATTAATAATATCTAAAAAATTACTTTGACATCAAAAATTAATAACGCGTTTAGTACCTACCTACACCGACCCAGCGACCGGCAAAAACCATTGATATCTAACCAAAATGTATGAAAAAAATCGTTATTCGCAAAAAAATCGCTGCTACTGCGTCGATGTGCGTAAAAATTAAAAACCAAGAGGTGTTGCGGGACACCCGGTTGGAGCGAAGTTCCTTTCTCTGTATATTATGTATTAAATAACAGGCATAATGAAATAAATTAACGTTTGAGAGAAACAAAACAAAAAAACTATAGCAAAAGTGTTGTGACGGTCAAAATGTTAGACTTTTTGCGGTCTAGCTTTCATTTGTTAAGTATGCAGAGTGTGTGTGTGTGTACGTGTGATAAGGAACTTCGTTTCTAAAACCAAAAGTGCTACTTCAATTTGAAATAGGCATCTCATGAGATTCCAATAGTCTAGTAGTTAGTCAAATCATGGCTAATTAAAAATTAAGTACGTCCGTCTTAGCTCTGTAATATTTTAAATGTCTTGGTGTAAAATACAGCCACGCCAGTCGTAAGGCCATAAAAGCCCTGTGCGGAGCTGCAAGCATCATTTGACAACCGTGAAATGTTAGGGAAGAACTGCGAACGCTTTAAGAAAAGACCTCCAGAAATGATAAAAAATTAAAAATTGGTGTGATCATCTGCTTTTGGTGTTGTTACTTAAAGTACAAGTTGAGAATATCCGTTTTTTGTGGTTTTATTTGTTAAGATATCGATACCCATCACGCCTGTGAAGTTCATACAAAGAAAACTGTTTTTTTAACCGATATTTTAAGTGACTAGTAGTGGTCAGGCATGTGAGATGCAATTACGAGTATAGTATGGATTGAGCATTCGTGGCCCAGTAGTAACAGCCCCAACTTACGAGTCGTAGGTCGTGGGTTCGAACCCAGGCAGGCGCTTTACTTTGTGTAAATAATTTAATCAGCACTGCTCTCAATACCATGAAGGAAAACATCATGAGAAAACCGGCATGCCCTAGAACCAAAAATTCGAAGACATGTGACATTTACCAACCCGCACTGGGCCCGCGTGGTAGATTACAGCCCTCTACCTCTCGAAGAGAGGAGGCCTGTGTCCCCGCAATGGAAATAGGCTGATTATGTTATTATGTTAGAGTATTAATAGCGATAAATAAGATACAAAATGTTCTGTTTCCTATTATTATTTTCAATATAGCCGCATCCTTTGGAACTGGCAGCCATCTTGTACTAAGAAGAAGATTTATAAAATCACTATAACTTGTCCAACTATTTACTCGGAAAGGGAGGCAAGGAGGAAACCTTTTTGCGTACTTGTTTACCCTGTTCCTAAACGCTGATGTACAAGGGATCACTAGGAGTCGCTCATAACTTGAATGCTACAACCAATGGCAAATGACGGTGTATCACTCAGCAGTGAGCATCAGCTAGTGATCTCGTGTATATCTACACACAACTTAATTTTGAAATACACTACTACACTTAATTTTAAGTTATATTACTTTTGCGCCGGGCCTGAGTTTTTTTTGAGACACCCCTTTCTCATAAAAAACATCAGATTGAATTGAATTCGACATTATTTAGCTACAGATATTCCACAACCTACCATCCACCAGTCTGTCAATAGTAAGTACTAAAATATTGCTTCTATCATTTTCCTAAACTACCCAATTGATTAAAGCTTTGCAGTGTCAATTTAAACCTGTTAGCTCTAGTCCCGTTGCAGACGATCGTTAGCGACTATAGTAACTAGCTTGTTACGTTATTGCCATTTCGATTCTAATTAATCACGTGTCCGATGCAATGTTTTGACTTGTACGGCAGAAATGACTCTGGGAATAGGTATGACATGGACGTCGCGGCAGCATGCGGGGTAGCAAAAAAGCATATCAATGATAAAGTGAGTTTTTATTTTTAAGTAAACATTCGTTTTATTACAAAAGAATAAGGTACTCTTAAACCATACAAATTACAGATATTAATGTAGAAAATTTACCTAGGTCACAATGGGCGGCCTTATGGCTAAAAGCGATTATTTAAAGACAACCTTTGGATGGATTTAAAAGGTGCTGGAGAGCCAATACTGCATGTATCCCGTGGCGTAAACTCCACATATGCAGTAAATACATATGTTGATATGTATATACATAAAGCACGTACTTATCTACAGTGATAATTACGGAAAAAGAGCAAAGGAATGTAAATAATGTGTTTTTTACCATAATTTTAAAAATGGACCAAGATTGAATACTTTTTCCGACACGGGCAAGAATGGACACAAAAACAAAAAGGCTTACCTAGGTACTAGTGATTAAACATAATAGATATTAAAAATAAAAATGACTTCCCGGTAATTTAAAATTTTATCTGACTACTTGAGTAAAGGGAAAAAGAAACATTGGAACATTAATTCTATTAATACTACGCAGGCCGTCTAACTGAAACACCAGCGGGCTCAATTTAAACATCGTAATGTGGGTATCTGAAGTATAAAATGGTTTAACTATCAGGTAGACACCGTTCAAATATACTTCCATTCTCAAACGCAAACCATTTTTCTGAAAAGAGCAAAATGCTGACAACTACACTAAACAACACGCTACACGCTATTCCAAATACATTCAACTTTCGGATGGAAGAACAAAAAATTTTTTGGTTCAACATAGGTAACTATTGTACATATTAAATGTTAAACAAAAACATTCGGTACATTTAAGCTGAACAAAAAAAAAACTGAACACATAAATGTACTGAATAAAACAAAAGTCTAGGAGTGTTAGTTAACAGGAGTCCAGTTTTACGTCATTCATTCGCTTTTTATTCGCGTTTTCACGTTACAATATCGGGTTCATTAATGACATCTACCTACGAGTACATGTTTGTTCCAAAGTTCGATTCTGGGATATTGGCTGTCAAATGGACGGGCTGTGTTACTGCTTTTCAATAAAGGTTCCCGCAGACAGGCACAACGCGACGGCGTGACGCGACTCTTGTAGAAAATTATTCTACTAAAATTGTTCTACTAGAGTCGCGTCGCGCCTGTTTGCCTTAAAGCTATATTCGCTGCTTGTGTCGTAATTTTACACATATTTGAAGCCTAAATAATATCAAATCGTGTCCTGTTAGACAGGGTTTTAAATTAGTCAGGTGCGTCCTCTATGTAGGTGATTGTATCATACATATTATTATCAACTTTTTAATGAAATGATAACTAATGATGCCATCTAGCAGGCTTCCCTCACAGTAACTGCATTCTATGGCTTGTCGCGTTGGTGCTGCTCTCTCGTGTCCTTTTATGAAACCTCGTGACTTATATATTCGTGATAAATGTGCTCTCGATAAATACAAAAGAAAACGGACAACATGTATAGTCGACCGGCCGTCGCGTCGTCGGTGGTAACATATTGATGAGGCACTGGCCTAGCATAGTATGGAGTTTCAATAGAATACGAGGCCAGCGTATACTGGATTTGTTACCACAGACGTGCGTTCGACTCTACTTAAGCATGTTCGAAATCACGATACAAAGCATGATGCAAAGTACGTATAGTCAACTTCGTATGTGTATTACCACTTTTGACAAAAACCCCCAGTAAATTGAAACTTCACTAAGTGAGAATTTCACCAACGAAACTGAACGCGATCACACATCACACCACATCTAAACCACGTTCAAGAGCTCTCAATGTCAATATTCCACTGAAAATAATGACACTGTCAGCTCTTAAACTGTAGAACATCGCGGATGTTTGTACTGTATCGCACTGATGGCTTTCTAGCCGTCATCCGCAAGAACACTGTATTCCAGATCTGCAGAATGCGTGGCAGCTGCAATGGAATTCTGAAGACTGTAGCAGATATGATCTCTTCACCGCTATCGAGATCCTTTGTTAAGCGGGTAGTTTAAATCTATTTTAATAATATTTTAATTTTAATTTAATTCGTAATATGGATCAAGTCATCTGAAGTAAATGTATTTTTTTTAAACGTGGTTTATGTGCTGATCGTTTTCAGTTTCATTGGTGATTTTCGCTTTTAGGTTGTCACTATCTAACTGTCACATAGACAAATCAACCATGTCGTTTTATGACGATCAACTGTAGGGTGATAAACCAAATACTAGGTCGACTATATGTAAAATCTGTGTTAGAGCAGTAGTTGAAAACAGAATAGCTTTTCCGCGAGCCATTAACTTGTTGCCATGGAAATGGAGCGGAAGTTATAAATGTACAGGCAATAACCTGAACTTGTACCAGCGTGCAATGCAGTCACATATTATCTGTTTTTAATGCAGTAGAAAATTATTGGCCTATTTAATAAACACGTGTTTTGATATTTAATCAAGTGTACATTTAGTTACGTATCATTTGTTAAATAAGGGCTCATTATGCAAGGTTTTAAATAATCATAAAGAGAGCCGGGATTTTTTTGAGCTACGAGTATGTGTTTAATAATGTAAAGAACGTTACGAACTACGTAGCTGGCTACGATGTGAGCTGCGTAGCTCACTACTATGTGAGCTTCGTAGCTGCCTACGCTGTGAGCTATGCAGCTGTGAGCTGCGTAGCTGTGATTTGCATAGCTGCCTACTCTGTGAGCTACGTCGCTGTGAGCTGCGTAGCTGTGAGCTTCGTGTCTGTGAGTTGTGTAGCTGTGAGCTGCGTAGTGGCCGACGCTGTAAGCTGCGTAGCTGTGCGCTGCGTAGCAGCTTACTCTGTGAGCTGCGTAGCTGCCTACGCTGTCAGCTACGTAGCTGTGAGCTGCGTAGCTGGGAGTTGTGTACCGGTGACCTGCGTAGCTGCTTACGCTGTGAGCTGCGTAGGTGCCTACGCTGTCAGCTACGTAGCTGTGAGATGCGTAGCTGCCTACGCCGTAAGCTACGTAGCTGTGAGCTGCGTAGCTGTCTAAGCTATGAGCTACGTAGCTGTGAACTGCGTAGCTGTGAGCTGCGTAGCCGTGACCTACGTAACTGTGTGCTACGTAGCTGTGAGCTGCGTAGCTACCTACGCTATGAGCTACGTAGCTGTGAGCTGCGTAGATGCCTACGCTAAGAGCTACGTAGCTGTGGGCTGCGTAGCTGCCTACGCCGTAAGCTACGTAGCTGTGAGCTGCGTAGCTGTCTAAGCTGTGAGCTACGTAGCTGTGAACTGCGTAGCTGTGACCTACGTAGCTGTGAGCTGCGTAGATGCCTACGCTAAGAGCTTCGTAGCTGTGGGCTGCGTAGCTACTTACGTTGTGAGTTGCGTAGGTGCGTACACTAGGAGCTGCGTAGCAGCCTTTTTTTTTTTTTTTTGGGTGGGAAATCATCAAATGACCTCTCCTGCTCTGGGCGGAGCGGAAGGGCGTGTCAGACTCTTACTGACTTACTGACTAAGCAGCCTACGCAGTGAGTTGCGAACCACGTGTAGAAATCACAGATCGACTTGCGACCTGACCACATATTGATCTCACGAGTACCTACTTGCAGGAGAAATGGTTGGTTGGGAGGAAAATATTGAAACAAATGAAACATTTTAAAATTGTTTCATTTCTACAGTCTTACTCACGTAGCCGACCATAGACCCACCCAAAAAAAAAAGGAGTAAAATCTTAGAATTGAATTGTATGAAATATCTTTCTTTCTACATAAACTTTTAAACTTGTTACAAAATGTCTCTGTCTGTTTGTCCGTTGGTTTGCTATATCGAGGACCACAGTTTTCGACAAACGTGGTTTTTATTTTTAATACATAGGTATATTTTCTGACAAAGTTTTAGTATTTAGCCAACGCGAGTGGGGTTAGGGGAAGGTACATAGGTATCATAAAATAAAATAAAAACAGCAGTTTAGTGTACTACAAGTATATTTATAGAATTACAGGCTAAGTTGTAACCTACGGCTATAAGCAGTAATGATTGCTGCCATTGTAACATGGTTCAAGTCATTGCAACACAGGTACAGTGCTTAAGTGCCTCGTATTATAATGATAGTGATTTAAATCAAAGGATTGATGATTGGCCGTACAGGGTCTTGATGAGGAATTTGGCCGGTATGGTTGTAAAATGCTTGAAACAGTCGACAATTCGATTTGTAAAATTAATCTTTAGTTGTTTATTAGTGAACTAGACGTGTGCCCGATGGGATTTGCCTGGTGGGATGATAAATAACAAACTTTAATCCCTTTTACTCCCTTCAGGGAGTGAATCTTAAAAACCGTTCCTTAGTGCTCAATTTCAATATAAAAGGATTAACTCATGTGGAAAACTTCAAGCTTCTAAATCCAGCGACTTAGGCTGTACTTTGTCTGTCGTACATCGTGAGGAAACCGGCATGTCCTAGAACCAAACATTCCGGAAACATGTGACATCTACCAACCCGCACTGGGCCCGCGTGGTGGATTATGGCCCACTGCCTCTCACAGAGAGGAGGCCTGTGTCCCAGCAATGGGAACATTATAGGCTGATTATGCTTTGTGTGTCAGTATATGAATGTATTTTTTTTTTTTTAAATTTGATGTGTTTGGTCAGTCTACGTTTTGGACCATCCCAGAGCTAGTGTGCACACGAGATTTGTGAAAAATGTATGCTATTTAAATTTCGTTTTCACTTTGACATATTGTTTATAAGACTAAGATGTAAGACTTTGATGAAGATGATTTCCCAAATCGATTTTCGTCCATTCATAAAAAATCGACCCCGAGACTCCTTTATTTTTAAATATATTCTCGGTGTTCTCTTATCATACCGCTCCTACAGCCATCAACTTTTGCCCTGCATATGCTTGCTCATTAACCCTTTGATCTACCTACCATTACCGCGAAAAAACACAGTATGTATGTTCCAACTTCTGCATCTTTCAAGTCCATCCAATCTGACCATTTTCCTCATACAATATTTAATAGCCGTAATTAACCGTGGGTAGGAAAATATGTAAAAAACAACAAAAATCAGCATAACAAATTAATCTATGTCCAACATTGGACCACTGTAGGCTCATTTTGTGACCACTTGGGTATGAAGGTACAGTCAGGGAAATTATTTCTCAAGAAAACTGACATCTGACGTCAATTTGCCGTGTTACAGCCGTTTCATACGGACAATTTAAGTTGATAGTGAATTTGCTTTACAATTAACTTCCCGGACTTTACAAGAAAATACAAGAAAAAATAAATGATGAACCCTTTATCACAATTTAAATCGATACAGTACATTAGATTGTAGAAACAGCAAGAAAATATACAATGAGTCAGTAGAATACTTTTTCCTTGATTAACCACCCATTAGCTGCAAACTGTAAAGATAAATTATATCTGATTTTTTTGTATAAAACTTGAAAAATATTAACATCTTCACTGTTTGAAACTTGCATAAACTGCGTAAAAAGCCATTTGGCATAATACCTCCTTACAATGTCTTAAGTAGGCCTCTAATTAAAGTAAGGACCGTTTACATTTTCATAAATATCAAATGCAAAAAATAACTAATTTACAAACATTGTACAGTACATTAATTATATTACTTTGATTGCTTTTACATACCTATTCTAATTATTTAATAACTTCATTTTCATTACGCAATGGACATTATAACCAAACTACTAAATTAAGTTACATGCCATCATAAAGCACATAAATAATTAAATTGACAACGCTTTGGAAATAAGACGTACAATTATTAATTTGACAATCATATCTTTAGAAATATAAATGGACTTCTGTTAGTACATATCAAAAGTTCTGTTAGTAAATATTTTTTAACGATTTCTTTTCAAAATTATGATACTTTTTTAAAACGACCAAATATGTATTACAGAAATCATAATTTTTTTATTTGCTTTTTTGTTTTAATTATTTTGTTTCTATAAAGGTTATAATTTTTTATTTTTGTTTCATATTTTTTATGTTAAACAGTCGTTGTAATCTAAATTCGCCGTAATTACTCGGTGTTGAGTTATATTTGATTTATGAATACGATATTTTTTAATCAAACGTGTAGGTATTGTTAATTCGTTGTATTTTTAAAGAAAAACTTGTGGGATAGTATTTTAATAATTTCCGTCATTACAATTATTTTTTGGGAATATTTTTAAATACCTTCTATAGTCTTTATTCTTTTATATTTACTTAATTTTTTTACATAATAGAAATACCAGTTTTTATTTAAAGTTTTAAAATGTTTTGAAGTTAGTAAAGTTATTTTTTGCTTGATTGCTTACAGATTAAATAGTCTTAAATGAGGATTATTAAAAAAGTTTAATAACGATAATAGTTGGAACACTCGTTGAACATTGTTATTAGGTATCGAAAACAGTCGAAAGATTAATCATAAATAGGAAGCATGTGCTCACCGAAGTGTTGGAAATGTAAAAGTTTCAAAGAATATTATTTAAAACGCTGGAACGGCTACATATAAGAAAAGTCTTTAGGATGACAAAGAAATCAATGTATAAACTAGGTACTTAATAGGACAGAAAAAAAAAGGATTGTGCGGTTTTATGAAACCACGGTAAAAGTGAAACTTTTTCCCTACTCCGCGGCCGACCGTCACGCGACATGCAACACACAGACGAAAAAGTTTGAGACGATGTAATAAAAGTTTCACTTTAATAAATACCATTATTTTGTAATTGAGAGTATTTGAATTTGGGTATAATATGTATTTTCTATTTCTTCGTATAATCACTATTCTGTTTGGCTATGTTTGAACTTTAACTTTTAAAGTTAATAGATCGTAGAACATCATGTCATATTAAATCTGAGCTAAAATGTAATTAATAGTATTTGGAAAATGTTAAACTACACACATTCATCACAATTTTTAGTCCACCTCAAAAACAACTAAGTAAGTATCCATTTGTAAAGGAAGCCACGAAATCATTCCAACTATTGAAACCAGAACCAGTTCGCTCACAGCTTTTCCCAAGAAAAGCCGCTTATTATACCCACGCCGAAACAGATCACATTTCCAAGCCATTAAGTAACAGAGAGAACAGATTAATTATAAAAATACAACCACAGAACGCTATTCAACGTCACTCCACTGCGCTTTGTAAGTTCTAATTATCAGATTTTAAATTATGAACCCAAAATCCAATATAAGCGCTCGTCTCATTTACCACACAAAGGAAAATCTCTATTTTGGAATGTGGAGAATGTAAAAACAAGGAATCTATTCCGATATAATCCGCTTTCCGGAATTAATCCTATCAGATATTTTATTGATAGCTCAGCAAATACGGGTCCTTGATAAAACATTTTATATCCACATGACACAATACATTCATAATATATATCTTGCGTAATTTTGACGTTCCAAAAGTGCTGATTCTCAGCCTAGTTTGAAAAAATTACTTTTGATTTGATTTTGATTGTTCACTAAATTTTAAAAAGGTATTAACTTTTTCTAGCATTTATCGGACCATGCATTTTGGTTCGTCTGAAAACGCAATAATGCCGCAAAAAAGTGTAGCAGCTCTTGCGAATTTGTAATAGTAAAAAAATAAAAAAAATAAAACAATTAAAGGGTTTTATTGTGAAGCCCTTTTTATCTGAGTCATACAAACGGTCCGGGACACCGTTCGCCGGATGCCTGACGCCGGACGTATTGTGTTTGTATTTGGTTTGAAAATCCAGCTCGCAACCCTCCGCGCCTGTACAAAACAGATCTCGGCACCATCGCCAGTGCAAGGGGTATTGGCGCCAACTATTTTCCTCTCAACAATTGAATAGCTGCCACTATGATTCATAAAATATTTTGCGAATTAAGTTTAAAGTTTTTGCACGAATTTTTTCGTTTATTCTGACTTTCGATAGCAACGTTTGATAAAGATTCGTTTGACTGGCAACTCTTTTTCATAATTTAATTACGTAGATAATATTTATCCCTTGTTGTTGAGTGATGAAAGATTGTATGCGGGCTAGCCGTTTTAAGTTTGATGAACTAGCGTATGATTTAATACATATAATCTACTGCATTTTGTTATAAAAAATCCTTTGGTAGCTCAGGCGGTAATATACGTTTTGGTAATAAATATATTATGTGAGCACTTAAGAAGTTTTATTCAAAAATCTTAAAAAAATGTTGAGGTTACATGATTTGCTTGGTGTTCATTAAAATGGAATACTTAATTAAACGTCCCATTTACTTAGTGTTTTTCAAATTGAGGTCCGTTGCTCCATACTTTATTATAAGTTCAATTTATAAATCAAATCAATCAAAACGTATAAATTATTCCGGATGCTGGGTGACGATGCCAGGCGGGGGCTGGAAATTTTAAGCTTTGTTGCTTTAGGTTTAATTTGAATTTCAGTCTAGATTAGCTTGAAGCTCACTGAAAAACTTATAAGCTGAAATATCTTGAATAGACTATAATAAAATGGGACTTATTCGTAAAAACGTACTTGCTAAATATTATATGTATTTTTTGGCGTTTATTCCTGTTTACTTCTAATAAGGTTAAAGATAAAACGTAACAGTGTACTAAAACAAACTACCGAAGTTTCCTAATTTATGCTAATAGTCATTTAGGTTTTAGGTATCTAATTAAACTCGTATAGTTTATATTATGGTAAATATGCATTTTTTTTGTTATATTCATATTTTTTTCGCAATAACTGGATAAAAAGTTTATTGTAAAAATTTGCCTTACAGGGTAATCTAAGAATTGTACAAATCGTATTGCTTTTCCGGTTTTATATTTGTATTTTTTTACTAAGCTATTTGAAAATATGTAATTTATAATTATTGCCTATTGCTAGGATTAAACGAGCCTTAAATAGTAATAGTTAATCTGGCGTAGTCGATACAAATTGAAAGTTAAAGTATTTATTAAATGTTTGTTTCAAGCTACAATAACGTCTAAAATATTCCGGATTATACTTTGTACTCCAAATGTATTGCACATTAAATTATGGATTAAAAGTTGCATAAGGCTTAGAACACAATTATACTTTACTTGTTAATAATATAGAGCTACATTTCAAGCACAAATAGCAAACTATTATTCATTGTGTTCTAAGCCTACATAACGGTTCGTCTCGACTGCAACTTATCCCCTCTTAAATGGCGACGCCATAAAAAACATTGCAAGGGCTCCAATTACCATAAAACGTACCTACTTGTAGCTTCGCTGGCTCATAACATTTCACAGCTTCTCGAGCTTTACAATAATTGACCAAATAAATCGTTTCTTAGTTAATGACTAGACCATCTTTGGTACGAAGCATTAATTTCGTAACAGTTACGTTTATCGGTGGTGGTACAGCTTTTCAATCTTTATCAAGCGTTTAATCCGATGTACGGTTCAGTGTACTTTCGAATTTCGAATATCATGTCACGTCATGATTTATTTCATAGATAACGTACGGGGCAGACTGGCTCCCGGGAGCTGCTGCGTCGGCTTGACGTGCCCTACTCAACGTTAATGGGTCGTCAGTCCGAACTGAAGGATTCGTAAAAGCGACCAGCCTGATAGCCAAATGCGCTTACTATTTGTACATTCTACAGTCATAGTACAGTCACCAACTACAACATTAACAAACACTTCATCGCTAAAAATGTGCAGCTAACTTTGAGTTGGTGCTTAGAAAAGCGGTGATGTGTTTAAGTGAAGACGATGTTTTGGCATTGTATTCGATTGCTATTCAGGGTGGATTAACCCCTACGCGCTGTGAGAAAAATTTGGAAGACATCACCTGACCTGTTGAGATCATGCTCAATTTTAATATAATTAATTACTTATAACAACTTAACCTCACGCTCTTTCTATCAGTCTTATTCTGAACAGTTTCCTTCTGGAACTGGTGACACTACAGTAATTCAGCCGTTTTACATTGTAAATAGAATGTTTTTTTTTTTCATTTAGTGAGCAACAAGCTTCAGCAAGGTTTTTCAAGAATCTAGACGGCCATGATTACTATTTTGTTGTGTCTTTTATATTTTAACTCATGGCACTGGATTCCGTGTATATTATACTAGTTAAAATTCTAATGTAGGAATTTCTATTTGGTTTTTGTTTTTTTAGTTCGACTGCAATGTTTTACTAATTTAAATCAACAAATACTTTCCAAGTTCAGATTATTACTGAAAGAACGAGTGTAACGCAGATACCATTAAATGATAGATTTTCTACAAAATTGACGAAAATGACCGAAATTGACATAAGTGATTGATGATGAGTAGTTACAATTATGCAAAACTATCCTTATAACGTGCAATCACTACGTAATGTGATATAAAGAAGTGTTTTAAATACTACAGGGTACTGTCGCATACACTATTTTTCTTGTTTTTATTATTTTTCTGCGACAGTACTTAGGCCTAAAATAGAATCAATGAATTCTACATTTATACATATTGAGCAAACATAATAATTTTGTGTTATAATTTCCATCAAAAATGCTTAACGTGAATATATTTTTGAATTACGCAAGTTTTTCGTTGAATTATCGTACTTTTGTCGTATTATTGTATATTTTAAATTGATTTTTCGGGATATCTAGCTCATGAAGCAGAACGATATTGCAAACAGACGAAAATCTCTGGATCATTAAATAATATCAAACTGCCTCATGTTCTATCGGTATTATCCATTATTATTTTTATCTTACATTGTACACTTAACACAGCATCAGCTTTCACTCAATTGTTTATTAAAAGACACTCAGCGAACAGTTAAATTATGACTTACAACGAACTTAAGTACATACGTGTCTATGCTAGTTTAACTCTGGTAAAAATCCAGTCAGTTTTTTTAATGAAGGAAACTTAACAAAAAAGAACTGATCATTTACCAAAGTTAAACCTGTACAGATTAAGGTGTAATAACTTACATATAAATAAACTACACATAATTATGACTTACAACGAACTTACATAAAGATAGTTATCAACACAATCATCTTAATTCACATGTTTAACAAAAGCTGTAGGAAACTTCATAAAAAAAAAACAACTGAACATTTACCTGACTTAAACCTGTACACACGGCTACATATGTATCAAGCTATACATTTCCAGTATAAGCTGATCTCGCATTGTATAGGATTTCCGTACAATGAGAGGTCAGCTTATACTGGAAACGTGTAGCTTGATATATAGCCGTGTGTACAAATTAAGACCACGTTCGCACGGACGTACAACTATCGCGGCGGGATTTTATCACACACTAGATTTTCAACTCTCGGTGTTGAAACGAGCATTGAAAATCCACCAGAGTGCACTCCAGCGCATCGAAAAAAAAACACTGTTGGATTTTAAATTCTCGGCGCTAAGCAGTGCGTTGAAGATGAAGTGCGTGAAAAATCCCGCCGCGATATTTTTACGACCGTGTGAACGTGGAGTTGTGTTATAACTTACACATAAATAACCTACACATAAGCTTATTATAAAGATACTACTATAACGAAAGACGTCGTGAAATATCAAATATTCACAATAAAATGTTACTCTATAAAAATACATCTCTTTTCTCAAATACACGCATTCTTTGCTTTATCATTCTGTGTCTTAACGAACCTATCGATCCTCAAATTAATAACACTTACCACTAAGAAGTTATTTAAAAATTGTGAGAAGAGTAAGTGGGACTTGCGTCACTTTGCAACTGACTTATGAATTTGTGTGATAATGAGTATAGTGCGCTGTTTCATCTTTTATTTATTTCCGACTGGCGATTGTGTCTTATGCTTGTTAACCGCTGTATTCCCAAACCCTTTTAATTTAAACACTTGCATAGTATACAAAAATATATCTAATTTTGTGTATGTTTAGAATTGCTTTTATTATAAATTAACTGGCCCGACAGACGTTATCCTGTCAAAATTTATACCTTTAGAAAAAAAAAACACTTTCAGTTTATTCGCAACGATAAAAATTTTTGTTTCCGTAAGAACCTGATTCGGACTTATGCGAACATTTTGAAACAAAAATTTGCCCAATCGGTTTAGCCGTTCGCGAGTGATGCGTTTACCAACGAACAGCATTTCATTTTTTTATTATTTAGATAGGCATCGTATGATTCGTATGACTGTGAACACCGTTAGCTTATAATCTATATCGCGAGATTGTAAACTGCCGATAAATTTTGAACTGCAACAAACCATTTACAATTTAACGCATTATTTTTCGATAGTTTATAATCTGTCTATGGCTAACCGACAAATTATGAACTGGTATCAAACTTGGATGTGACGGATCGCACCTAGCGCTAATACTAAATAGCCAAGTAACTGCTACGAACTTGAAAGTACCGCTCACCGGCCGCTACCGCGGGTCCGCTCGCTTCGCTCGCTCGCCTCTCGCACGTTTGATCACAGTTCTAACCTAACAACCTAACGGGGTCGGGGTGCCATGGCTTAGTTACTGCAACCAATTCGGGTACCGCCAAGACCGACAAATCAGGGATGATTCACAATTTTACGGGTGATATTATCGGACACACTGTGAACCCTATAGGTAAGTGCAGTTTCGTTCACAATTTGACGGTTTGACATGGATAGATTATCAAGTATCAATAAATGAATACGTCATTTTGTAAGCAGTATGGTACAGTTTACAATCTCCCGAGATAGATTATAAGTTCACGGTGTACTCAATCATACGGTGGCGTAGAACTACATATATACAATATGTGGTGCGGTTTTTATGGATTTGTTCTGGATTATACAGCGAGCGGCATTTTCCCATTACGTTTTATTCAACACAATACATGTCATGTCTTGTCGATCGCATTCACAGACCCAACTTATTTTTATCACAAATTAAAAATATTATTAGACCTAGGTATTATAATATTATTGGAACACCATGGCAGCGAGCACGTGTACATAACGAACGAATATTAATTGAAAAATTATTTTAAATTCCAGATTTTTTTCTTTTTTATATCGAAGAGAAATGACAATTCCTGTGATACTAACCTCATATTTCCTGCAAGTAATAACTATTATTCGAGTTCACCGTTGTTACAGAGTTCTCGATTTAAAACCCTCAGAGCACTACTGCGAAGTTTCACTCATCAAATAATTTTTTCGCACAAAAAACCGAAATGTTTTGTGCAAATGATTGTGTTTGTAAAGCCCGATTGAGCTGAAAGCGCCCGCTCCCATCTATAGCGTGTCCACAACCTACGGTATTTACAAACTAATGTGAACCCTAGAACTAAACATTAGGTTCATAACAATGACTAAAGCGTCCGTAGTTTGAGTGGTAAAGTGTTTTGATTTCATTTGCTGGATATTTCCTAGGTAGCTTTTTAGATTCATCTCGAAGCTAGTTACCGCGGACTCTTGTGAATAATCAAGTATAGTAAAATGTTTTAACCTTATCGTTACTCAAACTAACGACACGCTGTCAGTTCCGATTGTGGTCGGTCATCTTACGAACAGTAACGAGATAGATCACGCGTCACCCGTAATGCAGATCATTGTCACCCTCTGATTGGATTTCCTTGAACTTCACTGTTAATTATCGAGCGGCTGATGTGATAACTGCTTCGTCAGCGTTCATTGGAAATGCTAACATTGTTTACTTTAGCTCGAAAGACAAAATGAACGAGCTTTTTATACTTCACGTAACATTATTACGTATTTAGAGAGATCCTTACAGTCCAATTAGGTATATCATTTGGTCATGAATTAACACTAGCTATAACAGTTAGTTCCTTGTAAAAGATCGCAAAAGCTTTCAGGTCGGTTGTACGGCCGTAGCCTCATACTTTGATCACCGCGGCAAGGGTATACTCAGCGCTTGAAACTTTGCTAAGAATGTCAACAAGTAACATATGAAAACTAATACCTGGTAAACATTTTATTTACAACGATATAATACATATATCTTTATTAAACACAGCTTCTTTGAAGAATAACACCAATTTAGTAATATAGAAAATTTTGCTTATTCGATATTCACAGTTATGTATATTATCATGAATCCGAACTGATTGACTAGTTGAATAGACTTAGACTACATCAATAGGAATATAAATAACAATACTTAGTAAATCTTGTGGACATCGACGGCGTCACTTAGGAAGATAGCGTTGAGTGATAGTTTTCATGTGGCACTCATGTCCATCCTGCAAGCTGGCGCGGAGTGCGCCCGTGCCGCGGGGCGCTGGCGGCGCCGGCTCCCGAGCAACAGTTTGGTCCTCCCGGGGCGCGCTATGCTACGCTAACCGTCGCACGCTAGTCGTGCGCCTACGCCACTCTACACTCGTTACTTTATTGCTCTCTTTGTACCACAGCTCGACGGTTTCATTAAGTCTCTACGTATCACCGTAACTACATCTAAAGTCGCACACCACACCCGCGACGCTAACTTACTTAACGTTACTATGTAAACATTACCCTACGCTGTAACATTGCAGGCTCTTGCCATAAATTGACACGATTGCTTCCGTCATTGCCGGACTAATAATTGAAAAAATACGTTTTATTTTAATTTCACTTTGCATTAATTTTATCTTCTTCTAGAATTATGGAAAGAGCCATAATGAGATTAGGTACATATTTATTGCTTTAATTCATTCGACGCCGTCGAAACTAGTAGGTATCTTAAAATATCTTCTTTTCAGTAATACAAAGGTGTAAAGAAGTTCATAGAGAAATAGTTCGTTGCATCGTTTGTAGTATGCGCGCGGCCGCACGTCACTCGTCCTCGTCGTCCTCCTCATCGGAGCGCACGCACGCCGCCTCCTGGTGCTTATTGAGGTAGCTCTTGAGCGCGAACGACTTGCCGCAGCGTGTGCATTCGTACTTCTTGTCGGCCGAGTGCGTCTGCAAGTGCGCGCGCAGGTTGGAGCGGTCGGCGAACGCCTTGCCGCACGACGCGCAGTTGTACGGCTTCTCGCCTGTGTGCGAGCGCAGGTGGCCGCGCAGCAGCCACGGCCGCGAGAACTGCTTCCCGCACACGCCGCACACGTGCCCCATGCGATGCGTGAGCACGTGCATGGCCAACGCCGGCATAGACACGTATACCTTGCCGCACTCGCCGCAGCGTTTGGCCGACCCCGAGTCCAGGCTGCGGTGCGTCTGCTTGTGCCGCGACAGGTTCGATGAGGTCGCGTACCGCTTACCGCACTGGCCACAGTCGTATCTGGCGGGCTTTTCTTTGACGACACGCAACGACTCGCACTCCGGCGGTTCGGCCACATCCGGTTCCGGTTCCGGTTCAGGTTCAGGTTCGGGGATCACCTCTTTGTATTCTATCCGGTACTCGATGGGCTGCGGCGTGGGCGGCGGCGGCGGCTCCGACTGGTACTCGACATAGCTGATTTGCGTGTCGACGAACTCGACCGGCTGCAGCGGCGTGACGGTCTGTACGGTGTGGTACACCGGCTCGGGGGGCTCCTCGGCTAGTATGTAGATGTTGGTGGGCTGCAGCGTGTATGTGTAGACGGGTACCAGGGGCGCAAGAGGCGCGAGAGTCGTGAGGGGTGCGGGCTCAGGCGCCAGCACGGTGACGACGTGCGCGGGTGGCAGCGGCGGCAGGCTGTGCGCCAGCGACAGCAGCTCGTGCGCCGCCTCCGTGTCGGCCGCCGACCGCTCCGACAGCGGCACGCCCAACTCCGCATATTCGGTGGTACGGGGTTCTGCGAACGAAAATTATGATGCAATTCCAATCTTCATACGTAAAACTAATTCGGGAAACTAAGTGCCAGTGGATGACGTAAAACATGAGGTAAGATTTATTTTGAATTGCTTAATTGTTTACAATATTAAACTGAATGCCAGAAAATTTGACAAAACCACAATTGGGGAACAAAATCACGTGAAAGCAACAAGCTCTATCCCTATCCACCACAAAACAAAGGTTAAACCACTTCACCAGTTTCGGGAATTGAACCCGGAACCCCACGTAACAGTCGCTTAATACTGCTAAACTATATGAATAATAAATATCAAAGATAATAACTTATGACTAGCTTAGCCATTGCAGTGTGAAGTTCGGCTTCTCATAAAAAGTTTTGTTTAGAAACTAATAAAAGTTGACCAAACACTGTTAAACAATACCACGAATTGATTGGACATCGACTTGTAACAGATGAATAAAAGTTAGTTGAAAAGCAATAAAAGTTCTAAATCACAATGCAACTATCGGCACGTAATAACTGATGCACACGAACTGAGGTTGACAGAGAATTGTGGAATAAATCCCGCGCCGCCGGGCCGACCCACGCGCGGCCCCGCCTCCCCTGCGCGCGCCTCTATCTGGTCACTTGATTACACAAACATGCCTGGAACTAAAGCACACTACATTTAATAAAACTCCGCCCCAAACAAAACATAAATAAAACTTATGCTGAAATCTTTCATAACATCCCCCTTTTAACTTAACTTAAGCCTCACCGTTAGCGCTTTCTCAGACAAGCCTTAGACGCCTTACAAAGTTTACAAACTCGTATATATGTAGTTACTAACCGTACGTTATACCACATAGTGGAATAATAAACTAATTTATGAGCATAAAACATTGAAGTGTGCTTGTTTACACAAACAGAACTGAAGGTCCAAGTAAGTCCACCGTCATTATGAGCAAACATTCTTTCAGTATCACAATTTTGGTACAACAAAGCATTCAAAAAGGCATGGAGGTATTCAAACTCAAACTCAAAGCATTTATTTTGAAATAAATGCTTTGAGGTATAAACAAATTACAGGCACTTTTGAATTAATTGTCAAGGGGTCGGTTGGTCATAAAGATGAAGCTAGTTGACCATTCCAAAGCGTAGTAGGTACCTATGGAGAAGAACGGGCAAGAAACTCCACGGACACTCTTTTAAATCAAAATATGGTTACAAAAATTCGTTTATGTACCTATTGGGTATTCTTAGAACAATTCGATGCCCTATGAGTCTTGTCTTTCTTTTTTTAAGTTGGACAACGAGGATAAAAAAACTGATTTAAAAAAAAGGATTTTTCATTTATTATTTCTCTGTCCGTACCTTTTCACACTTTAACAGCTGAATGGATTTAAATCAGAATCAGAATCAGAACTTTATTTGCTATGATTGTAGGTACAGGTATAAGGTGTTGTACATAAATTAAATAGATCGGCTACAGTCTACCTTATGGCGTGCAAATTATTACATAAATAAAAATAAAAAAAACATAATCAAAGAAATGTCAACAAAAGAAACAGAAATTATAGTGAAGTCAATTAATAAATTATAGTCAGATATGTAGATAAGTCTTACAGGGTCAATTTTGGAATTAATTATAGTAATCATAATCTGCATAAATTCATATCATTTAGAAAGTCTTTCACTGAGTAATAACAATTGCTTAAAAGTAGTGCAGTCACTTTAGATTTAAAAATGTTTACAGAATAATCCTTGTAACCATGAGGTATTTTATTATAAATGACAGGTCCCATTGTCATAATACTTTTCCTTAACAGCGCTGTTTTGTAATGACCCGAATGTAGCAAGTTCTTGTATTGGGACCTCTAGGGGCCATTACGTTGATTTTTACAAAAATTGCCACCTCCAATATGTACAAACATGGATGGTAGGATACTATTTATCCCGGTAGAACGTTCCCGTGTATAATTTCCGACATCCACGCGGGTGAAGTCGCGAGCAGAAGCTAGTAGAAATATAAAATACGTTATCACCAACCGGTCTTGAGCAAGCGTGATGATCAATGCTCATCATGCCTTATCTGTATGAAAAGAGGCCTTCGCTCTGCAGTGGGAGAGTAGACAACAGGCTGGTATTATTATAATAAATACGACTACATATACAAACTCACGCCTTATTCCTACGGGGGTAGGCAGAAACTACAGAACGCCACCTGCTACGATCCTTATATACTCCTTTTGCTTCGTTTACGTTCATACATCTGGTCATACTCGCACGCCGGCTGCGAGTACTACGCACCTGACCTTTCTGAAGAACATCACCAATAAGGTCACTACATGTCCTCCTAGTGCGACCCCTCCCGGCGGCGTCACAAAATCTTGTCGACGTGAATAACTCTATTCTTCAGGTCCAAGATTGGTTTATGGTAAATAACTATATACTAAATGAAAAAAAAACCAAATGCATTAGATTTCAATTACCAAATGTTAGAAGTTGCGAATGTGACATCATATTGAATGGAGAAAAACTAGAATTTGTTAATCAGGTTTTCCTGGGAATCACTCAAAAATCATTTACTTTTCAATATTTGTAAATATGTGAGCACCATGTATCTATCTCATAATTAATTTAACCTGTCATTGCGTTATATTTAATTATTTTTACCTATTGTGGTATAGTAATTTTATTCTGGGTGCATCGTCTTCACATATAATTATATAATTAATGTTTAAATAATAATGTAAAACATTTTTAAAAGAGTAACGGTGGAGTTTCTTACCCATTCTTCTCCATACGCAACTACCTTTTGGAAGGGGCAACTAGAATCTATTCTATTTTTTTTTGTAAATTTTGTCGTTCAAAAGTGCCTTTTATGTGCTTATTTGAAATAAATGATTTGACTTCGACTATGACTTTGTTTCCACTCACATCTGCCTTGTAAATGCCGACTACTAAAAATAATATTCCTTAAGCTATTAAAGAGCTCGCTCTTGAATTGAAATTGTTAAGTAGGTCGAAGAAGTCGAAATCGAAGAACTAAAAAAAGAGTTCGAAATCAGTGGCTAATTCTATCCGTTGCTGAAAGCCATCTTCTAGTTTCTATTCAAGGTAAGCAACCAGTTATTATATCAATATCATTACCAATATTATATCAATACCAATATCATTATTTTATTTTAATTGCTTCTGAGAATTGGTTTGGCGTTCAAACTTTCATTTGTAAGCTTCAAAATGAATATTTGAAGGCCAACTCTATTTCGTAGTCTTTTCTACAATCAATAGTTATGATTGTGATAGTTTTAACTTGAGAACTGTATCTGCGTCACTTCATCGACGGAAGTTAGTTTCTGGAATTGTACGGATAATTCAAACTGTTTTTAATTACAATTATCATACGTTTCTAGAAGTTATAAAAGTTGGGTACACAGCTTTGTTTTCCCTTAAAATTGTATTCGTGGCTCATAAGGGGTAGGTAGGTGTCAAAATAAAACAGGCAACTTTAAAGCTTAAGCTCATTAAGTACCTACACACACGTACATACTGCCACACTTGCAATCATGGATTATTCTTCAACAATGCACTTGACAAGCTTCAACTAACACAATACTGTGCAACACAAGCAAACTCCTGTGTTTTCCTATTTCATACAATATCGTGGTCAACAAACGTTTTAATTATTATGCCATGCAACAGGCGGTCCTATCAGCATAGCGCTTGTTGTCGTGAGCATGATGTGACGTAACCTCACAGTGTAATATTTTTGTTCTATTTTGAAATAAAATCGCCCCTATAATTTGAGTGGGTGAAACTCTAGTAAAGAACTAGAAACTCGGCAAAAGAAACTTGCGAAGTAGGTCGTCTTATTCTATTTGCGGTATACCTAACTAATTTAAACTGCGTTCATTTTCTGATAATAACGCCCACCGTTCCAGGAGGAGTAGCTAAGAGAAGAAAAGAAGACAGACAAAGCTCTGGAGGTTTTAATGTTACGTCGGATAAAAATGGCAGCTTATATTTTCCTGTAGTATTTTTAGATAGCCTGCTAAAGTCAACCAAACAATGGCGAGGGCTATGCTTGGAGTTTCCTTACATGATCGAGAAGAGATGCGCAGGAGAACCAAGGTTACCGACTCAGCCCGAATAATTGCCTAACTTTGTTGTTGTATTGTGTTATTGTGTTGTGTTGTTGTAATGTGTTTATATTGTATTTATTTATTTATTTATTTTATTATTTATGTACACACAGTAAAATAGATACAGATACGGCATATTAGTATTAAGTACAAAGGTACTGCTTATTTCTTAAGAAATTTCTTCCAGCAGACCTGCGAAAGGAGAAATGAAAAATAAATGTAGACAATAGTGTGTGAAAACAAGAAGAGAAGAATTTGATTGGTGACGTCTTAAACTAGAATATTAAATATACTTACATATAATAAAAAAATAAATAACAATAACATATACTTAAATAAATACATAATGCTAAAATAAATAAACGTATATATAAATATATAAATTCTCACAGTTAAATGGAAAGGTAATGCTCTTTTACTCGGTATTTGAAATGAGAAATATCTTTTAAATCTCGAATGCTAGGCGGGAGTGCGTTCCATAATCTTACAGCATGAACAGAGAAGGAATAAGAATAGTAGCTTGTTTTATGAGGATGGGATTTGAGGAGGGATCTAAGATGAGATCTACACGGTGCGTCGCTAGGGCGAGCGTAAGAAAATCGCTCACGCAGGTAGGAAGGATAAGACGGGTTGTGTAAGATGTTGAAGAGGAGACATAAAATCCGAGTGTTCCTGCGAAAGCGGATCGGGAGCCACTTGAGTTCCTTGCGAAGGTGAGAAACATGGTCATACTTTCGCAGACCAAAAACAAAGCGAATGCACAAGTTTTGCAAGCGCTCAAGCTTGTTTAAAAGCTCCTCAGTAGCATCCAAGTAGCAGGCGTCAGCATAATCTATAATCGGCTGAATAAGTGTCTGTGCCAAAGAAATTTTAGTCTTGAAGGGCAGGAGACTTTGAAGGCATTTCAGCGAATGAAAGGAGAAATGTACCTTTCGACTGACCTCATTGACCTGAGCACGCCACGAAAGATTGGAATCTATAATTACACCCAAATCTTTGGCTGTTTCGGTATAGGCAATCAGAACACCACCGAGATATAAAGGCATCAGAGATGCAACATCAGCCGCATTGCGAACGAATCTGCTACCTATGATCATGGCCTGGGATTTAGTTGGGTTAACTTGCAAACCAAAAGACTGTGCCCAAGCGCTGATACAAGCCAGGTCATGATTCATTGCAGCAATTGCAGAACCCGCGTCTGCTACAGTAAAATGTCTATATAGCTGCAAGTCATCTGCGTAGAGATGGAAACTAGAAGAGATTACTCTGGTAACAAAGTTTATGAAAGTTGAAAAGAGGAGAGGAGAGAGAACGCTACCCTGAGGAACTCCCTCCGTGAGGCTACACCAATCAGAGAAAGACTCCTCAAGGTGAACACACTGAGAGCGGCCCCGAAGATAAGAACTGAACCAGGCTAGGGCGGAAGAGGAGAAATTGACAGATGTGAGGATACCAAGTAAGATGTCGAAATCCACTGAGTTAAAGGCGCTACTAAAGTCAAGCATTACAAGTACAGTAAGGGACTTATTCTCCATTGCCCAGCGGATGTCGTCAGTTACTTTCAAAAGCGCGGATACAGTACTGTGACCTGGGCGAAAACCGGATTGAAAACGGGATATTATCGAGTTTGACGTCAAGAAAAATGATAATTGTCTATGAACTATATGCTCAAAAACTTTAGAGAGAAATGGGAGAATAGAAATAGGTCTAAAGTGGGTTACTAAAGAAGGATCGCTAGTTTTCGGTAGCGGTATAATGTGCGCCTGTTTCCAAACTGACGGAAAGGAGCAAGAGGAAAATGAATGATTGAAGATGTGAGTGAGAACAGGAAGTAAAGAGGGAAGGATAAGAGTTACCATTCTTGAACACAACTTATCATTACCGACTGCTGAAGAAGTAATCGCAAGTACAGATTTCTTGACGTCATCCTCAGTAGAATCGCTAAGCTTAAAGCTAGAACATTGCGGTAACGGCAAACTAGCAAGGCTCTCCAGTGTCGCAGCTTTGACAGACGGATCAAGAGAAAAGGGAAGGGTAGAGAAATGCTTATTAAGATCATTGAGGTTCACATCTTTACACTGGTTAGTAGGTGATTTGCCTATGCCTACAGATTTGAGAAATTTCCATACATCGGAAGAACTGCGATTATTGAGTTGATCGTGGAAATAGCGCCTCTTAGCATCTTGACACAGATGACTGCAGCGATTACGTAAGGATTTGTAGAAAGACAGATTCAGCTCTGAAGGTCTGCGCTTATATCTGCACTTAGCTTTATCCCTGCGAGCCATAAGCTCTTTAATTTTTAGCGTTATCCATGGTGCAGGGTTATGTCTTACTTTGACACGTCGGATAGGGGCATGCTGATCATACAAGTCGAGAACGGTTGTGTTAAAGCAATCCACCTTACGGTCGATGTCATCGTACTCGACCAGACGGGTCCAGTCGATATCGCTGGCATCACGTTGCAAAGCCTCTAGATTTATGCCTTTGTAGTTACGGAGATATAAGAGCTGGGACTTACGCTTGGGAACGCGGATACGATACGAGAGATAAATGAGATCGTGATAAGAAAAGGTGGCCGTAAGTTGACCATGGTAAGAAACATTATTAGGAGAGGAAACAATCATCAGATCTAGAAAAGAAGGTGAACAATTAGGAAAATAGTGAGTTGCAGAAAGAGGCAAAACTTGAAGATTGAAAGCAGACAAGAGTGAAAGGAGTTTAAGAGAGCGAGAGTCATTTTTAATCAAGCAAGTATTAAAGTCACCCATTAAAATAACGTGCTCATACATAGGGCAAAGATCATTGAGAGTGGAGTCAAGGGAATTGAAGTAGTCAATGTGAAGATTAGGACTGTAGAGCACTGCAAGCAAAACTTTTGTGTGATGCACTGTAATCTCGAGAAACAAGTATTCAGCCGACTCAGAATACCGTGAAGGAGATGAACTGACCACCTTGTATGGTAAGTCCTCCTCTAATCCTCGATGTCGACCGAAGAAGACGGGAATTTAGATATCAGATCGTGAAGTTCGCCTGCCGTTTCGATCTTCCGGCGGGATTTGTCTGGGCAAATAACAACAATCTTGCCTTCCAAGGACCAGCAATTTGGCATACCGAAATGCTTACGAGCAGCTGCAAACACACGATGCCGAACTTGTGTCAAGAACTCGGAGATGGTGATACCAGTACCCTTGAGAGCTTTCTTGCTATCCCATACAAGCTGTCGGTGCTCCATTTTGAAGAATCGCACTAGTATGGGTCGGGCCTTCTGCTGTGAGAATCCGAGTCTATGACAAACATGGATCATATTTTTGTCCTTACAAACCTCTGACAATTTAATTTGGTTGGATATGATGTTGTGGACCACATCAAGTAACTTTTCATCATCCCTCTCTGGCACACCATGGAACAGCAGGACCTTTCTTCGCATGATGGTTTCATGCCTATCAAACCCAGCAGCAAGCAGCTCAATTTGAGTTTTTAATGTAGAAAGTGCTTGACAAACAAACAACTTAAACTCGGAGAACTCACGTGCGATGGTTGCAATGTCTGGTGAAGCTGATGCGGTACCAGTGGTAGCCTGCTGCAATTTTGCTTCATAATCCCTCATTCGGGAACCAAACAACTGCGCGAGGTCTTCCAGGCTGGCAGCAAGTTTTGTGTCCATGTTCAGTGTAGTTTTGTGCATGAAAGTGAACCAGGTACAAGTGCCACAGACTTGATAACAATAGATAGCAGGTGTGGGGGGGTCTAAAATTAGATGAACTGATTTATATCATTAATAAATATAAATAACTATTTTAAAACTTATTTGATCAAGAGCACACAAAAAATTATGTTAGTGCTATGTCTACCCACAAAGGAAAAAAGTAATTGTTGTTTATAGTAAATATTTTTGTGAACAGTGAATGTGTTTTTTCAGAAATAAAATTAATTATTATTTATTTATTTTATTAAAGGGTGGAAAAGAGACGAACAGTGGAGGGAAAGTAGGTACCTCAAATACTGCTGATAGCGAATTTTATACGCATTTAAATTTTTTGAAAAAATGCTTGCCTAGATTCAGAACATTCATAGGGATGGCCATAGGAATGTTAAAACATCATATTATTTTGTGGTAATGTCGAGAATGATGACCAAACTTCTCAAGAAAATAGAGAAATGTCGTTGAGGGCATAGTATAACAATATACTTCGCACTTAGTATTCCGGTCACGGGGGTGACACAAGCCTACGTCATCACCGCTGTGTTACCAGTAGTGTGTAATAATAACTCCCCAACAGCCCTTATTACCTGTGCCAAGCTGATAAAACAATGAGGTTTTAACTAACAACTACGTTGTTATATGTTTAAATTGAATTGTTTCGTTGGATCAGAAAAATGAAACGACAATTTAAATGCTTTATACATATTTTTTAACAGAATGGTGACTGAAAATGTTTCCATAATTCGTGTTTTGTAGCAATAAAGTGGCAACTGGATAGTGACATAAGCTTAAGTCACTCCTGGAGCGCCAGACCTTGTTTTTTTAGACCATGGTTGAGGGGAAGTCTCCCCTGATAAGTATCTATAATAATTAGTGATTGAATATAGTGAAGTCATTCAGTTGCAACCAGTTAGACTGGAAGCTGACCCCAACATAGTTGGGAAAAGGATAGGCAGAGAGAGAAAATTAGTGATTGAAGCTAGAAAATAAATTTATCTTTTGAAAAAGTCGAAGTTCGCAGCGCTTAAGGCTACATTCCGAATTAAACCATAATCGATCACAGCGCTCACATCAATAATTTGCGTTCCGATTTAGATATCACGATTATGACAGCTGAGAACTGTCAACAATTCGGAACGCTCGTGAACGCGCTCACAGTGTTCGGTCAACGTCAACTCTAAACCTTGCACAAGAAAGAAAGACCGCCTGGATATTTGTTAGACAATGGAAGTTCAACACATTGGCACTTCTGTTTTGTTGGTTGAGATGTATGAGATCAAAGATGTGACCCAAAACAACTCAACAGCACAACGCACAACTGTCATTTTTGACAGCGCTCACGATGATATTAATCTAAGGCATGGTCGACGTTAACGCAAGATGGCGCATGTTATGACGTCATCTATGACGATTCACGAAACATAGTTATCACGCTCACGCTAATTCGGAACGGCTGTAAGCACGGTCAAATCGATTACAGTGCAATTCGGAACGCACCATAAGTATTACATTTAGGACAAAGACAAATGAAGTCAGGTTTGTCTTGTATTGATAAATGAAGTTAAATGTGAACTTAAATTCTTCTGCGGTTCGCTTTTAGGGTAAATGTTTTGGAGTTAAAAAGTAGAAGGTTTTTTAAATCGACGTGTAATGTTTTACAAGTAGATATCGAGTAGCAGACTTTTTTACATATCCTATGATTACTATTGTGTGTAGGTTTTGGTTATTGTTCAGACAAAAATCTGCAAAGTAATAATCAACCTTGCAGTTGCAGAACAAAACAGAAACCGATACATGTAGGTAGGTATAGGTACATTGCCACGTTTGCGTGCTTATGTTTCGCATAACACGTCAGCTGTTGACTGGCGTATTCAAATCTGTCTTGAATCTAAAGCACTTACACATTATGTATACACCGGACTAGCCTTAATGCATGTCAGTCATGTATCGAGAACAGTCCATATTTATTAGGCTTGATGTATGTCACAGTGCTGTATAGGAATCAATAATATCGATGAAATGAAGACGTACACACGGCTACATATCAAGCTATAAATTTCCAGTATAAGCTGATCCCGCATTGTATAGGATTTCCATATAATGAGAGGTCAGCTTATACTAGAAATGTATAGCTTCATATGTAGCCGTGTGTACAAACAAACATCAACACAAACACCAATTCAAAAAAGTTCAGAATTTCATTCGCAATCAGGGTTAAGAACATAAATCAAAGTGAAAATCGAGTTTTTTCAAATACAAAGACCACGAAGTTTAGAACATCTTTAGCTAAGCTATAAAATAAACAAAACGAGATATAAGTGAAGATAAGTTTACTGTACTACGCAGGCGTAACCCTATACGTAATATGATGCAAAATAAAAGAAAAATATGAGCTGTTTATTTCTCGAAGATGTCATAGAGAGTTGAAGAACGTCTCGAGTAGATGGTACTTGTGCAACGGAAACTTTCCAACTACCTGGAGCGCTGTTTATCGTATCGAGAAGACTTCAAATAAAGTTTGCCCGAACGAATCGCAGCGGACTTCTGTCTAAGGTACTTTAAATATACACACTGAGCATTCATGTAGACAAGTGTGTGCAGTTGATTTCGTTATCATTTTTACCGTCTACGGAACATTACATTTCTTATTTCCCGAAGGGCCTTCTAAGCAAGCGTGTACCATCGTCGATTGCATTACCGCTTACCTGGTGAGATAACGGTTAATAAAAGCCCCCCCCCCCCTTGGACTTATTAAAGTTGTTTAATTTTTATTTGACCTTTCAAATAAACTCAACTCAACTCAAATAATTTATTTCAAATAAACCAATTACAGGCACGTTTGAATTATCAAGGTGTCGGTCAGTCAGAAAGATGAAGCTAGTTGCCCATTCCAAAGCGTAGTAGGTACCTATGGAGAAGAACGGGCAAGAAACTCCATGGACACTCTTTTAAAACTAAATATAGTTACAATAATATTGGTTACATATTCATGTTCAAATTATGCATGTGAGAACAATGCAGAACGTTAAAAGCGTCCGTAATAAAAACGCAAAAACAATTCAAATATTAAATTAAATTAAAATAAGTCTTGGCAGCTAAGAGATGACCAGTCCCTACTGACAGCGCCCGTTCACAAACATGACGCATGGATTAGCACCATTCAGCTCAACCATTTGGAAGGAAACTTAATGATCCAACACACACGCCACCACCAGCGAGACATTTGAGTGAGCATGACATACTCTCAGCCGCCAGGGCACATTCAAGTTAATGAAAGACAAACCTAGTAAATGGTAGCTTTATAGTAGGTACATAGTGCTCACACATAAAAATTAACAACTTTATTTTTGACCGCGTATAAAATAGTAGATATTGTATGTAACTCAAGTATTTTATTTGAAAACCTAACGGAACATAATACCGCTAAATATTTAGATAATTTAACCACAATGTACTCGTAGGTACTGCTAAATCAAAATTACTGCTTTCTACCGTTTTCACGAATTTATGTGTAAAACAACAACAAATTAGAAATTGCCATAGTTATGGTACATTTCATTTTGTTCTCAGTTTCAATTAGGGTTTCTTAATTCCCAGGTTTTTGACGATATCGGGAGCCGGGAACAAAAATAAATTCCCGTGAATTCCCGGGAATCGAGAATTTAAAAAGATATGCATTACTTTGAATGAGGATTCTGTGGGTGTGTTTGAGTTATATATATTATATATGCTGGTTTACATTAGTACAGCAGCATATGTAACTCAAACCATACCATTAGGTCACCGACCTGTGATCGACACTGACAACGGTGGTGGGAATGGGATAAAATGATAAAATGTTATTTTTTTCAAGAAACTTCTTTGCATACAAAATCAAATCAAAAACTTCGAAACATTATTCTCATTTTTGAACAATATAAGCCTTCAAACATGTTAAAGCATTTAACGACATATCGGAAAGCCGACTTCAAAATTTTGTGGCGATATTCCCTGCTACCGAAAAAACTCTCACTCCCTGTGGATGTCGATATAACAGATAACAAAGCTTTATACAATAACTCCAGATTCAGAGTCCATTTTCGGGAGGTCTCAAAGAGTTGGATATTCTTGTTTAGTCTAACAAAACACAAAAACGTATAAACTTTTGAACGCTTCATTTATTTCCAGAAGGTCGGGAGTTCCCGACTGAATATTCCCGGAATCGTGATTGACAGTATGTTATCCCGGGTATTCGCGGGATCGGAGACCCGGGAACGAAACCCTAGTTTCAATGCAACGTTAGAATGTAATTATTTGTGTTTTGTGTTGTGGTTGTGTAATTGTGTAAATTCATTATGTTGGAATAATCCAATTAATGAATTTACACAATTACACATTCATCCATACGCACGAAGCAATATAGGCGTTGCCCACGTTTTCACTTGCTACCTAAGTGGTATTATTTCATATAGGTACCTGGATTAAAAGTACGTATATTTGTGTTTGGCCTAAATCTGTTCAACTGATAATACGTCTTTGAGTGAAAACTTAAGCTTTTTCCCAAGTTTTCACCCACCTACATTAATAGTTGTTCGAAAAACTTTGCTCTACAGGCTATAAGGGAAAACTTTTATAAAAGTCAAGTACTGAAGCACCAGAATAATCTGTCGAAGCTTACCGTCCGTTCATAGTTATTTTATTCTCCGTTCTGTTCGTTCTCTGATTTTGCATCACAGTGATCTTTATTTTCCTTTGCTATAAGTTTGTTATTCGCTGCTATCAGAGGTAAAAAAAAACTGTAATACCTGTTGCTAAAAATGGTGTTTACCGCACCGAAAACATTCTGGCACAAAAAAGCATCGGTGTCGCGTTCATTTTATTCCTTTGACATAATCCCTACTGTGTTATTTCAGAGTAGAATCGTGTTACTTCCAAACAACCTGTCGCGTCATATCGTAATACATATTATGTAGAATGCTGCCACAGCCGACAATACAGGTTTCAGGGCACACAATGTGGTTTTTCAATATAAGTACTTGTTTTCTTTTTACATATTTTTGTCTAGCCTGAAATGTCCCTGTGCTTTTAGGGTCCGATCACACGGACCGCAACAACACCACATCGACAACCCGTGGACGTGCGCCAATTTGTATGAAAATGAATAGTTTATTCACACGGACCACATTTGGCCGTCAAAATCACCCTGTGGGCATACCGACCACATCAAGGCCACGTCGCAGCCACAACGCAACCACCAGAGAGACCGCGCACTAACGGTCAGCCACATCACAAACACAACGACATGTCTGTCTGCAAACACTAGCCGTAGCCACAACGTAAACACATCGCACCTACTAGTGACAACGCAACCATTTTCGCAAAGACTTTCTGTAGTTACAACAACGCAACTGTAAGAAACTACAGCGACACTATTTAGACGTAACCACTGCTTGTCCATATTTTGACGCTGCCATGTGGTGTGGTAGCGGTACGTGTGATCGGGACCTTAAATTCATCACATACACTTATTAGGTAGTGTTCTATCTAAGCCAAATTAAACAACATAAGCCGGACAAAATGTTTGTTCGAATTCCAAAATCAAACTTGGTTTTCTTAGTTCAAACGAGAAGTACGACTGTGTATATTTATTTAAGAGAAGCCGTGCTCAAGGCTACCACTTGCGTGGTTTAATTTGTACTAAAAGCTAGCCCGAGAACATAACTAAATTATGTCGGATGAATAGTTCCCAAGCGCACTAATGAGCAAACATAGAAACGCTGCGTTTTACAACATTTTCTACTTTTAATATTCTTCTAATTGAATATAATAAATAACCAGTTTAGAACGTGTCTCCCTGATGGGAAGCCTGCTCTATGTGAGAGATCTATAACGCTGGTCGAGTCGGGTTAGTGGATACCACATTATCAATTGTTACATTGGATGTACGGAAAATATCCAAAAAGAAATACGTTCCAAATATCACGTAGGTTTATTAAAATAGCTTTAAACCTTGATCATTTGTAGTTTGGCTTCAAAAATACCATATTACTGTATACTTGCATATTTGTACATGAAAAAGAAAAACGAAATTCCGTCTTCCTTCGCTAAAACATGACAATGTATGAAATGTTCCAATAAAAGCAATTGAACCTTGTATAAAACATAGGATCACCAAAAAACTAGTTCCAAATTAATTTTAAAACTGACTAAGCTAGCTACCAATACGGAGCAGTCACCAACTCGCCTTGCAAGCCTAATAATTATGGTTATGCCCCTTTGTGCGTTCGTTTCGTAAGTATATAGGTATATACCAAAGAAAAACCTTTGTGCAGAATGCTTATAAAAAGATTCGATTCAAAAATGGAACCACTATTGGGCAATTTAAATAACAAAACAAAAATCCGGTTGCCGAAAAATATAGCGAAATGTTTCTTTAAAAAATCCAGACCTTTCACATTGCAGTTCGGAGTTTATATATAGTGATTGAATTCTGTTTGCCCATGCTACGCTCGAACTGACGTGAGCATACACTGGATTTTATCACAGATATTTGAAAATTATATTGCAAATCAGGCTGTTTTGTTGACATTTCTGTGTGCACATTCGTTTTTAAAATGGTTTTATTCAGTTTCACTGCCATGTAACGCGCACTAGGCCCGCGTGGTGGACTATGGCCCACTCCCTCTCACCGAGACGAGGCCTATGTCCCAGCACTGGGAACATTATAGGCTGATTATGCTTATGCTTATGTCGGCAATTATCGCCCCAATAAGTGTGACATTTCATATTTATAAGGCTTATATTAAAGTGATACACAATCGTATAGAAGGGAAACTGGACTAAACATCAGCCATCAGAACAAACCGGATTTCGCCCAAGTTTTTCAATAACCGATCACCTTCAAACACTAAACCAGAACCTAGAAAAATACACAGAATTCAATAAACCGTTATATCTGGCCTTCGTAGATTACACGAAGGCCTTTGATAATATTATACATTCAAAAATATTCACATCTCTAGAATACCAAGAACTTGAAAAACAATACATTGACCTCATAAAAACCATTTACAACAATAGCTAAGTAAAATTACTGCTGGATTATACCTTCATTCCAAATTCAAAAAGGCGTTAAACAAGGTGACCCGCTCTCTCCTTTGCCAAAGAGTGATGGAATGCACCATTTTGGGTGTTAAAAGACAGAACAGAATTCGGAACACCACGCCGCGTTCCAAAACGGGCATACTGGATGTAGGAAAGAAGGCTGCCAAGACTTTGCAAAACAAATGCTTATGCACTGCCGTGGAACCAGGTAATCCACTCTAGTGATTGCTTTTTGTCCTGTATTTTGATTTAGTTGAAATGTTGTGCTCCTGCGTTTTTCAGATGTTTTCTTCAAGCTGTTTGCTGATGTTTTTACCAATGCAGTTTTCAGTTACAAGCTTGTGAGAAAGGTGAAACAACGTAGGTTTAAATTCAATTGAGAAGGAGGTCTACCAAAAGTTAGTTTGTTTTTTAGACAAGACCGATGAACGGAAAACAAAATCGACGTGAGTTCGCATTCACAGTCCTGCAAATAAAACGAAATTATCTACCTGCATAAATAAACTAATTGAAAATCAAATGGCCGGTATCATGAAGCTGCTAAAATGCCGTGTTCAGTATACTAGAGCGCCGTGAAATACGAATACCATGTGATACCGCAAAATGTTTCACACGTTCCTCAAAGCCAGATAAATGCTAGTTCATTTCACAGATAACCAGTTACTATGCACTCAATTAGGCATATTTATTACGTGTGCTTTCATATTATGTTATACCTATTTTTTGTGCTGTGTTTTGGTTTTTGTTTGCGTGTTGTATCACGATACGAGTACAGGAGTACTTGCACCTCTGAATTTCCTACAGGGAATACAGGAGTCGTGTTATGTTATTTTATTATTACATAAATGTTTTAACTATTGCTGTTTCAGTTGAATAAGTTATTGGAACAAAGTTCTTCAACGCAGCTTGCGATAGGAGTAAAATTGTAGAAAATTATAGAAATCGCCACGTAACGAAAAAGCGTTATGGCCCTCCATGAGACTTTTTACCATTTATAATAGAAAGAGACGAATAGGGAGGGAGATAGTTTTCATTGAGGTCAAAATAAAAAGCCAAGATGGCGGCTGCGAAACTTAAAAAAAAACATTATACAATCTAAATCTTCATATCGAATTACATTCGGAGTTGAAGAAACAGCGTAACCACAAACTGTCGCTAAGACAGTTTACGCTAGTGGCGCAAGCTCACAGCAATTAATTATTCTAAATTATAATACAATTACCGTAAGGTTCGTCACACTTGATAAAGTAAAACAAATTTTAAGCCATTTGAACTACAGATATATATAAACCACCCTACTCCGGTGGTCTTCAGGAAACGGAACTGGATAAAACTTTAATGACTAAAACTCTGTATTTTTCCGATTGAAATTACTTCTGCAACTACCGTCGTCTTGGTAATATCAGTTTGAAAACTTAGGTGGGTCAAACATACTGTAATAGCCAGTCAAAATCTTGAAGATATATTGAGATGCGTAGCCATAGAGCACAGAGTTGAAATGTCTCATGCTCGTAATTACACGGGCAACCGTTTATTGTATCTGTAACTTTCCTTAAGCCGGAAGCCACGCAAAGTGTTTTATTCAGCAAAAAAACTGCCTGGCCTTCCCCAAGTACGTTGGGGCCGCCTTCCAATATAACCGGATGCAGCTGAATACCAGTATTTTACATGGAGCGACTGCCTATCTGACCTCCACAACCCAGTTACTGGGTAACGATACCCCTTGGTAAAACTGGTTGACAGACGTTCGGGCTTCGGACTACCCGTAACGACCTACGAATTACAGCCGGGACCAACGGTTTAACGTGCTCTCCGAGGCACGGAGGAGACTCGATATGTAATGGATGGTCACCCATCCATGAACCAGCTGCGGCAAGCGTAGCTTAACCTTGGATCGACTTGTGTGGTTGATCGATTGCTATTATTCAGCCACGAGCCCCATAGAGAGTTTATAATCAGCAGTAAACGTTTAATAAACCCTGTTGAATTAGGAGAGCTGCCAACTGCCTCGTTGGTCTAGTGGTCGCTAGCGCTACTGCTGAACATGAGGTCCTGGGTTCGATTCCCGGGTCGGGAAAAGTGTTATTGGGTTTTCCATCTGCTTAGCTAGTACAAGCACCGTCTTGTCGACGGAAGAATAGACAAAAATGACGTTTCGTGAAGACAGTACGACAGCAGCAAAGTAGAAAGTGTCAACTTCACTTTTTACGAAATTCAGTAGGTCGTACGGTATTCTGTTATGCAGAAATGCCGCCGACATTCAGACTATTTTTGTTTTGCAGAAAAGAGTTGTTCGATCAATTTATAAATTAAGTCCCGAGACAATCTCTCAGAGAGAAATTTAAGGAGATTAATGTAATGACTGTGCCTTCTCAATATATGTATTTATGAAAATCTTTTATATGCCTATAAAAATATAAAATTGTTTAAAAAATACAGTGATATCCATACTATAAATACTAGGAGCAAACACAAATTTGTTGTACCTAAAACAAGGCTCAAGAAAATAGGTGGCTCGTTCAGGTGTCAATGTATACCCTTTTACTTCCGAGCCACGTTCAAGATCTAAGCCTTAATAAATTCAAATCATTAATTAAGCGTAATTTGTGCCAGAAAGCCTTTTATACAGTTAAAGATTAAGTATATTGAGGACAAAAAGCTTGGGATTGAGTTGCTCCAATTTTTTCAATACTGTTTTTTTTATTTTTGCTGTATGTATTTTTTATTTTTCATAAACTTTGACATTTGATAATTAATCCAATGTCATAACAACTTACTTTGTGAAGTAAAGTATTCTTATTTAATTATTGTGAATGTGAGGACTATGTCGGTCACTTTTATTTTTTATTTTATTTTTTCGCTTTCTCAGGTAGTTATAATGATAATCTGGTAGTTTGAGTGCTTTATGCGGCCTACCCAAATGTCCTTTCTTTGGTATTGTTCGTCGAGTGGTTGAGTTCCTTAACTTCTGAGTTGAGCTCCACGATTAGTGACAAATGCGTGCACTGACTGAACAGGTCCACTCATTCTCTATGGCTTTTCCTCAAAAGACCATTTCAGACACAAATCTACATGGTCTTCACATGATCTGACCAAGATTATGTCTGACTTTAAAAAAGACTGTGACCTCTGAGTTTGTTTCGGCGTTCCTTCTCAGAGTAGTCAGATAGGAAATGCCGACCTCATCTAGTTTTAAAATATGATTGACGTGCAAAAGTGTTTGTACAAACCTACTTACAGAAATAAAATCATTTATTATTTATCTTAAAAACTAATTTTCTTCTGTCATATTTACATTGTGTCGCTGTATGTGCGAATTTGTGCTCATAAAATTATCACTGGCCACTGTTGTGAGCATAGTCAACACAACGGTGAATGCCGGCAATCACGAACCGATCGTGACTCACTTGAATAAATAATATTTTCATGAACACGGTCTGCGTTTTCTTTCTGACTGCGTCGTTGGTGTAGTAGTCCTGGGCGAAGGTGTGTTCCCCATACTTTTCCAATTTCCTTGATATTGTGTCTTAGCCAGCCAATCGATCAGAAATGTCCAAATCGTCACGCCATCTTTTCTTAGGTCTGCCTCGGTGACGACGCCCGTCTTCAGGCAGCCACTGAATGATGACGCCCGTCTTGAGGCACTCACTGTGACTGACGACGATATCTTTATGCCGTCTTATTACAAAAGGAGTTCTAATTTTAGTCAGTTGTTATATTATGAACATATAATACAAAAACTGACTTTAGAACAGAGTTAGAAGTTTAGAACACAGTTTCAACCAATCAAATGGCTTTAAACTAGTTATAAGTAACGCCTGAGTCGTGAGTGAGATTCTGTAATACGGGACTTAGTGGTCAATGTCATATTAAGAGCATTTCGGTTGTCTTAAATTGACCTCGTTTTGGAATGAGATGGATTATGTTTTTAGAAATTTTTCAGTATCAGCCCGGAGTCTGGATTTGTGTCCGTTTCAAAACCTAACTGAATGTGAGTATACATACCTATTTCTGTCCTACCCCTTTGAGGAAAACAAGCGAGATAATATGATATTTTGAAATTCAAAGATGATCCTTTGCAGTGGTGACGCAGTGGAAACGGCTGCGACTTACGAGTTCTAGGTCGCAGGTTCGAATTCAAAAAGGCACTTTGTGTAAATTATTTTATCACCACCATCCAAAGACATGTGACATTTAAACATACACCAACCCGCAATGGGCCCGCGTGTTGGATTACGGCCCACTCCCTCTCACAGAGAGGAGGCTTGTGTTCCAGCAGTGGGAACTTTATAGGCTGATTAAGCTACTAATTAGTAGTCATAAGAGGCTGTCAGGTTACCCTCAAATTATTTAGCTTTTTCTTTATGTATGTTTCGTTATATTTAACTCCCCATGGTAAACTCCAAACATGGTTTCAAGCGGAAGGTCGTAACACTTGAGCTTCATTTTAGAGCTTCATTTTAGATCGTTTTAAAGCTTCAGTCGGCTTATTGTTGCGCTCTGCATTGATAAGAATAAGCTTTACTGTCGTATGCTCTATGGTATATTAAATTTAATGAAAAGGAGAAATATTTATATATTCATTTAAGATATAATTTCCTTAGTGACGATAATTAATGTTATTCAATAATACTCCTAACTATATTTTTACGTATTACAAAACAAAGTCGCTTTTCGTATCTGACTGTTTGACGCTAAGATCATTGAATTGTTCTACACTGATGCAGTTTTGACCATAATTAAGGGCCCGTTGTTTGATCAGTAGTCAAACATACTAATAGATAAAATGCGTTAGTTAAACTAACAATATGTTAAAAATGACAGAAGTATGTCGTTTGATAAATGGTTAAGCTAACTACAGTTAACAAAAATTGTCAATTTGCTATAAAAGTTAACCATGCGCCGATCTGTCTGCGCATGGTTAAACTTTAACTTAAAGTTTAACTACTCTGGTAGTTAAACTTTGACAGCTAGTGACTATTGTCAACTGTCTAATTGTTAAATTGACTATTGGCCATGTTTAACTATATATCCAACAACCCGCTCCTAGAGAATTTATTCCTGAAGGTTTATGTCTAATGCATTCGTATTAAACTTGAATATAATAATGGATCTCGATTATTTGTCATGTCGTAAAATCCGTGCCAAGTAGGGGCGGGTCGCTAGTTATTTAATAAGGTAATTACGATTGTGTCGGATAAGAAGGTGACTTATGTGGTAGGTACCTACCTAGGTGAGAAGCAATTTTCATTGCATTTATTCTATGGTAAGATATAATCAAAGTTAGATGGGTGTTATTATCGGATATTATTTTGAGTCTTCATAATCCTTTATAGTTTGCTTCCCTCTTGCATGTTTTGAATTTCTAGTGTTTTCATACATAAAAAGTTCGTCGTTCGCCGTAACATAAGAAATGGCACAGGTTACTTACCTAATTAACATTGCTTCCTGCGGTCCCTCCAACTCTAAATCTTGGTTTAATTAATCCAGACTTCATTTTCACACTATTAATTAATCAAATTCAAATTCTCTCTCGCCGTGAACGACTTCCATGAACAAGATTTAATCATTACACGGTACAGTCAGCACCGGAAGTCGAATAACACTGTTACTTTTAAATAATTATCATCAAAATTGATACCAAATTATTCGACCATTTACTTTTCCGCATTTCATGAAGGGTTTGTGTTAATAAAAATTTTCTTCAATTACTTTTTTTTCTTCTGAAGTGTTCATTGACTTTCGTTGCCGATTGTACATTTACTTACTTATTTTAGATCAGTTAAGGCAAGTTGAGCGGGTTCTTATCTTGTATTAGTTCTCTCAGCGTGATACACAAGCTATCAGCAATCTTCGCAAAGTTGCTAGCAAGCTAGTACAGTCACGAGCATAAATACCAATACAACATAATTCACTTACGCAAGATTCAAAAGCGATTTTCTCCTAAAGTATTGATAGGAATTTTATGGTGCTACGAACATAGCATTTTTTTTTCGAAATCATTAATTAGGTCTTTCCTCAAAGTATCAATTGTTATTTCACGAGAAAAACGCTTTCCGATTTTGCATAGTCATAAGGTATTTATGCTCGTGACTGTACCTACGTAAAGACGTGCTTTCTTATTCATGAGTTTCTTATAAACAGTTCATATCTTTAATTAAGATGTCATCCAAGTTTATGCTGATACACTCTATATTAGTTAGATTAGTGGAACTTTTAGACTCAGCGTGCGCTACGTAAATAGGATTTCGGAATTATTTTAACACGTCATATAAAAAAATAAGATAGATGAAATCGACATTTCCTATCTGACTACCCCTGAAAAGAAATTGCAAAACAAACTTAGGGGCCAAAGTCTCTTTTAAAGTCCAGGCAAAATCTTGTTCAGATCATGTGAGGACCATGTATATCAGAAATGGTATTTCAAGGAAAGAACCACACAGATTTGAATGGGTCCATCCAGTCAGTGCAAGCAATTGGCAACTATCGTGCAGCTCAGCTCAGAACTTAAGGAGCTCAACGATTCGACGAACAATACCAAAGAAAGGACGTTTAGATAGTCCGCTTAGAGTAGTCAAGTGCCAGACCGTCATTAAAATAATTGAAAGAAAAAAAAACCCACACAGTCCTCACATTCACAATAATTAAAATTATATTATACGATATAAAGTAAATATTCATGTAAAATGAAATATAGAAAAAAAATGCAAAAAAGAAATAGGATTCAATGTGTAATTTTATTGAAGCAGCTCAATCCCAAGGCTTTTTGCCTTCAATATAGTCTTTAATAGAACCTATAAAAGGCTTTCTGGTATAGTTTCCGCGTTATAAAATAATAAAATTTAATGGCTTAGTTCTTGATTAATGCTTGTGCATTATACAGTAATCGTGTGGCTCAACTCTGAACTTAAGGAGCTCACAACTGTTAGTCGGTCGATAGTTCGATTAGTTCGTCAATCACTATGAAGATTTAGTGAACCCCGTGACTGCAACAAGGATCTTATGGCGCTCGTTTATCGCTGTCGGGGTGGCGCTGTTGGTAATCATTTTGACGAACAGCAAGGACAAAAGTCAACTGCACTCTTTACGAAATATTTTTTTTACTTGACTCCGAATTCCTTATTTAACCGTAGGACTTTTTTTCTATTTAATTCTCATTTTTTTTACAAATACACCTATTTTTCACAAAGTGACGAAGTAGACACGGACATATACCATTAGTCCGTGTTTACGTCGGACAGTCACTTATCCGTGTTAATGTCGTTATTCTTAACTTGCGTTATTTTAGTGCAATAACGATAAAAAGTCACGTTGGCTTTACAAATAAAAGTTAAAAAAGGAAAATGATTACACACCTTTATTTATTATAGAAATTAACAATGTAAAATACAAATGAATGGTTATTAATTAGGTTAGCAATTTTGCAGCTGGCGTGCGTGTTTAAATTAGACCCTAAATAAAGCTCCACATGGAACCACGATGTAATTAACTGTCTATGATTTGTAATTTCTCTTTATTTATTCTGCTGTCATAGGTAATCCAGTAAAACAGAAACTTAAAAGCGCGTACACGGGTCCACTAGCGCCACTCCTTTAAAAAAATATTATCTCGTGACTGAGAAGGAATTTTGAAAAACGGCTTAATAAGTGATCTCGGTAAGTGTGTCTAGATTTTTCTAATACCTTTTATAAACTTTCATATTGAGACACGAAGCAACAAAATTCGATCTAAACAAAAGCGGCCATATTCATTTATATCGTATTTTTAGAGGACTGGCGTTAGTGGACCCGTGTGCGCCCTCTTAAACTCACGTTGAATACATACGTTGAATTTAAAGACATGCCTGTACAATTTTTTTCGCCTTATATTCATACAAATAATGATCAAATGTGTATACTATTAGTCACTAGAATATTAAGTACGAATTGAAAATGCGTGAAAATAAGAAGTAACATTGTGATGTTTCTCTATCGATAAAATAGGTATTCTTATTTTATTTTTCCATTCCACAATTTTTTTGGAAATGTCACGTAGTTACTCATAGTATAATTGTTCTTAAGTCTTACCAATTTCATGAAAAATCAAATTAACTATGCACATTAATTAACTTTGCAATTATGTGGATGATGTTCTCTTTCATATATAAACAAGCGGCCAACCTTGAGCATTTCACAACAGTGAGCATATTGAACCTAAATCAACTGTTGCTACCCTGTTGCTTCTCTGGCAAAACAGCTTTACAACGCCTACTTTGTAAAGCTGTTTTGTCAGAGATGTTAAGTTATATGATACCTTAACCTTAATAGTTTGTGAAAATATATCTTGCTAACCTATTTAGGTATAAAAAACACTTTTTACTAAATAGAATATTGCTACCCTGTTGCTCCATTTGCTGGCAAAATCTTCAAGAAGTAAATATTATAGTATTCATGCAAACTTTCGGGAAAATGCATAGGTACCCATATCCTATTTATAAAATAGCGTTTTTTTTGTTAAGTAGGTAATAACACATTATACGTGCTGTTTCGAACAATTATTCAATACAAGTGGTGCGTTAGTTATATCACGGCGAACTACTGTCGAACTACTTATCCTAATAATCTTATAAATGTGAGAGTTTGTATGTTTGTATGTGTGTTAGTCCATCGATGGAATTATGAAATTCGGCTCACAAATAGTTTATAGCCTTTTTTTTTTTTGGGTGAGTAATCATCAAATTACCTCTCCCGCACTGGGCAGAGCGGAAGGGCGTGTCAGACTCTTACTGACTAAAACCCACCCGTGTTCCTTCAGTTGCCTGTGCGCCAGGGCCACGGTAACTCTTTCGAACAATCCGCGACCCCGGCAGATAGTTTATAGCCTGGATTAACACATATAATACTTTTTATCCCGGTAAATGACATGGGTTAACGGCTGTTATCATTTTATGTTAAAACTAGCATCACATTTTTTATTTCTCCCTGGAATCAATTCTGAAGTCCACTCAAACGAAGTCGCGGGGAGAAGCTAGTTTGGTTATATTATGCTGGCTTATCTTTATCTTGTGACTTGCATTAAAAAACTTTTAAATAAACTTTAATAGAGTATTTAACTACTATCAAAAATATACATTAATTAATACTTATTTTAAATATGATACTAAATGAAAACAATTTGCAAAAAAAATAATAACATCGGTGGAAAAATGGAGAAGTTGCACAGTTTTGAAATAATTATTCTATCCTTGTCACGCAAAACGATCATTGTACTGAATGACGCGTAGTTACTATAGCGTTCCTGTGATGTGACGTCAGATGCTAATAATGCGGTTTCTGTCTAGCATCGACTCTAAACCGCATAGAACTTCGGCAATATTTGAAATATTTTACTGTTTCGTAAAATAAATTTTATACAATCATTTAATATATTGAAATACCTGAGAAAAATATTCACAAACTCCTGCTAAACAGATATCACACAATTGATATGACTATAGTTAGTAATCAAAAGCTACTTACGAACCAGCAACCTAATTACGTAACACACTATCTATCACAATCTGAATCATTTTGAAGCCAAGCACGCAAGCAAGCAAGCATTTCCGACGTTTGGCTCCCAGACTGGACCGGGCTGGGGCTGCTTTGAAGCGGCTCATGCCCAATCTAGGGGTCCAAACGCCTCCTGCCGGAAACTCTACGCGGGGGTCGTGCGGTCCATAGCCCTTTACGGGGCACCAGTGTGGGCGCGTTCATTGAGGCTCCGACCAGCACGCCGGTTGAACGCGTCTCAAAGGGTCATGGCCATCCGGCTGGTCCGGGGATACCGCACGGTCTCCTGCGAGGTGGCGAGCCTCCTTGCCGGATTGCCGCCATGGGATCTGGAGGCAAAAGTCCTCGCGCACATTAGGGAGTGGCGCGAGGAGGCGAAACGCCGCGGCGTTACTTCGCTGTCACGAGAATTCGCGGCACAGCGGACAGAGCTCCGGCGGGATCTCATTGCGGCATGGAGAGTGCGACTGTCGCAACCCAGCGCTGGGCACGTCATAATTGCGGCGGTAAGTCCCCTCTTTGAGGAGTGGCTTGAGAGGCGCCACGGCGTCCTCACCTTCCGCCTGACGCAGGTCCTCACCGGAGATGGCTGTTTCGGGAGTTTCCTTTTTCGGATAAGGCGGGAGGAAACGCCCGGGTGTTGTCATTGTGTGGATCGACCGTAGGACACGGTGGAGCATACGGTGGAGGTCTGCCCGGCTTGGGCGGAGCACCGCCGTGTCCTCGTGGCGGCAATCGGCGGCGGCGGTCCCTCGCGTCCGTCCCTGGTTCAAGCCATGGTACGGAGCGAGAGGGAATGGGAAGCAGTCACCTCCTTCTGCGAAGCTGTAATGCTCGCGAAGGAGGAGGTGGAGCGCGTGAGGGAGAGGCAATCATTGCGCCCTCACGCCCCTAGCCGCAGAAGGAGACAGACAGGCGTCGGGAGTCGTTAGCCTACTCCCGGCCACCGTAGGCGCGGGCCTGCGGACGGCGAGCAATGGGCAGCTCGCCGTCCGGTAAGGACCAGGCCTTTGTCGATGGCGCGTTGTGTTCCACGCGCGCCTCAAAGAGATGTCAGCATACTTGACGGGGTCCGATAGGGCCGATGCCTGCCGGGGTCGCGGATTGTTCGAGACAGTTACCGTGGCCCTGGCGCACAGGCAACTGAAGGAACACGGGTGGGTTTTAGTCAGTAAGAGTCTGACACGCCCTTCCGCTCCGCCCAGAGCGGGAGAGGTCATTTAATGATTTCCAACCCAAAAAAAAACCTATTGCTAATCCATTGCTTCTTATGTTCGAAAAATTTCTCTCCTCAACAACGTAAATAACGCAATGAATGTTGTTGAACTGTCAAAATGAAACCTAAACCTACTGTTAGTGTGTTACGCAATGGGTTACTCCCTGAGTACCCGATCCCTGAGGCCCCCGTCCCGGAGGACCCCGATTTATTTTTATCTTGATAAACTCAATTAAAAGTCAGTTCAGCTTAAAAGTACCGTCAGCAGGTGATTTATGTTAAATAAAATGTTATTACTTACTAAAATTAACATAAGTACTTAACTTTATGCATCAGGAAAAAATTATAATCAGAGAATACAATATAGAGTCTCCTATAGCAATCACAGATCTTAATTATTATCACAATAGTTCCTTTTTCAATACAGAAAATCAAAATACCTACTCTAAAGAACATTTTCATAATTAAAAAAATATGCAAAAGCTGTATCACTTTCAGGAATTATTTTTATAATGTATTTTAGTAAATAGTTAACTCTAAAATAATCTTTTAACATGTAAAATCAGTTTCACTTTAATTATTTTTTCGACAATACAGAAAATTTAAAATGCTTTTAAAACAGAAAATTTTAAATGCTTTTAAAAATTTATTATTACCATAAAGTCTCAAAACATGCAAAAATCAACTATAAAAATAATCAACATTAGTAATTTAAGTTTAAAAAAACTGAATATTTACATTTTTATTCAGTCTTTTCAAAAAACATACAAAATCAACAATATTTTAAAAAGGGTTATAGAAATTATATAATAATTAACTTTAAAAATAGTCTTAAAATATGAAAATATCAGTCTTTTCAATTATAAATAACAATTATAATTACTCAACTTTAGTAATAAAAAACAAAATATTAACATGTTCAATCAGTCTTTTCAAAACATACAAAATCAGCGTAATGTCAAATCTCACACTAAACTGATATTTTAAATAATTAACTTTAGGGAAAAAAAAACAGTTTTAATCAATGTTTTTAGGCGTTATGAGCACGATTTTACTAAGGTCTTCTAGAAACTTAGTTAATGAATTTTTATATTTTTGTTACATTTCATTCAAACTGTAATTACCTCTATTAAAACTATGATTCGATATTGTACAAAATCTCTCAAATAAACTACTTTCGTCTTATCTATTTCAAACACATACATTTAAGCACTTTTTATGTCGACCGTACATGTTGAAAACAATAGAAAAAAGAAAGTAAAGAAATGTAGTTAATTATATTTAATCATATTTATCATATTCGGCGTCCTCCGGGACGGATGCCTCGGGGATCGGGGTACTCAGGGAGTAACCCTACGCAATTACCCCGCAGTTTACAAAAACAACATCAAAATGTATTTAAAAATGTTTCGTCAAGCAACACGAGGGATAGAAGATTTTAAAATCCTTAATCCCAAAACATACAAACCTGCAATAAGGATTAAAGCAAGCATGGAAAGATGCTATGTTTTTATTTTTTTTTAATCTTTGTCTTTCTGTAAGTTTGAGGACTCATAACTTTTTTCTAGCTAACATCTGAATAAAGCAGTAATTTTATAAGAATTTGCCAAAAACAAAGATTAAAAAAAAATTGCCTGTTTTACCCATTTTTTATAAAAATTACACTTTAAAGTTTAGAAAGTGGTGCAACTAGAAGAAAGCAGAAAACATTTTTTTTTGAAAATATCCATTGGGCTAGGGCCAAATAAACTAGGGCTGAGTAAGTAGCAGATGACCCCACCTATCCACCATTTTCGTATGTTCAACGTTCTGCCAAACACCCTGTATTCTAAATTCAGTATTCCTTGCCTTTAGAGCATGAATTGTATATAGAAATATTGAATGTAGTCCTATTAGTTAGGTGCCTATACTCGTATGCTAAATGCTTATTTTAGAACTACCGTGGTACAACGTAAGTAGAAAGTTGAATAAAGTTGAGTTATTTTTCAAATTAAATTGTCATTAACGTTGAACGCTCGAGCTCAAACAAAACAATTAGATACAGGCACTTAGGAATTGTCAAGAGATCGCTCAGTCAGAAAAATGAAGTTAGTTGCCCGTTCCAAAGCGTAGTAGGTTCCTATGGAGAAGACCAGGCAAGAAACTCTACGACACTCTCACGCTATTTTGACAACCACCAAAAAATAAACAGTATTTAATGGAAAACATAATATAATAATACCTTACTATATTTAGTTAAGGCCGACCAGTAGTTCCAGAGATTACCCCCTACATAAAAACTTACAAACAAACAAATTTTAACTCTTTATAAAGAGGTAAAACTTGTTTGTATAATATTAGTATCTAAAAGTCTCGCCGTCTGTCTGTACGGTACGATCTAATAGAAAGTATCGTCAAATGGATACACATATAAAGGGAATAGAAACATGATGCTCTTTACAAAATGAACAAAATAGGAAACGAGCAATGACATACAAGAATTATACATAGAATTGTAAATACATTGTCAAGTGGCGTACGATGTTCCGATGAAAATATTGAAGTTCTCCACAAGACATTGTTTGCCTTATACGAGTATGTCATTTTAGTTTAGCCCACAAGGATCTCACTGAGAAATCCGTAACCTCATGCCATGTTCTACTTAAACACAAAGCTTTAGGAACTAAAATTCGCTGTGTATGCTTAACTTGTCAGTTCGATCAAGATTTTCACACGTATAGTTTAGGAAAAATTTTGTAAGGAGGCACCCTAACAAAATTTGTTGAGAATATGCGGGAGTCAGGTGATGTAAGCGGGGGTGATGGTGTTCCCTTGACGAAGGAGTGAATTATAACCACTTAGTCCGGGGTAAAAAATGTTGTAATATCCAAAAGGCACACGCTTATTACACACACAATTTATTTTACAATTGGAGATACATTCGCAGACTTACGCACTATATTTAACAGTAACGACCAACTTAAACTAACTTGATTGACTTTTATGTATTTGGAACGCGGCGCGAAAGTGAACCAACAGATAGCGGACGTGAGATGTTAATTCACTGGACGATAGCTGGCTACTGACTCGTTAGGTCAAGGGATGGTCCTTTTAACTCAGGGCTCGCATTACTGTGCTTCGCATACACTATACATGTCGTGAACAATAAAATGAGCTACGTGAAAATCTTGATCGAACTTATAAGTTTAAGCGTAGGCAGCGAATACTTTAATATTTAGTTCCTAAATACATCACGGCTCAATTTCATATATAGCAAACGTGTTGAAATAACACGTTAAAAATCCCTTTTTGAAGTTGAGAACCTTCATATTCACAAACTATTTGATTTTCACTCATAGCTAAAATATTTGTAGAATCTATCATAACAATATTAGTCGCAAATCTGGACGATATCATACTTACGCCACCAGCTGTAGAATCTAATTACAACAGCTCCAAATGCAATAACTTATAACGAAGTATCTCTACGTTGACTTCGTGGTGAGGCTTGCGCGCTCCTGAACTCTAGGTGTGTCCCAGTAGAGTTTACTTTGCCGAAACAAGTCTACGGTGAGGAGCCAGATCAAGAGAGATACAAAAACCCGCAGGGGAGCATGTGGTGAGCTCTTAGGCAATAGCGACCCCATGGATCCTATCTCCCCTGAGTAGTCTTGTTACTCAACTTCCATTGGCCGGCTGGAGTGAACACTAACGAGAAACAGAGCTCGGCTTGAGTGGAGATTCACAAGAGCAAACGTGCTTGGAGGAAGGAAGTGTTCCAGTTACTGCTGGGATCTTGACCATCTTCCGTGCTCTGTGATTGTGCTGATAGCCGTGGAATTGCTCTCCACTCCTCAAACACAAGTTGTTCTCTTGTCGTTACGTCACTATATGCTAGCGATAGATTTCGGGGGCCCATTATTGAGTGTGCAAGTCACCCCCTGCCATTTTTTTCTGTGTATTTTAACCTTTCGTATGCTGGAACGTAGATCCACGCAAAACGGTTAAATAAATATTGGTTAGCCAGGGGCATAGTCTTCTCATACTCCTAGATAACCAGTTCACTTTAGCCACCCAAACCCATAATCCAATATATTTGTTTCCATATCCTGCAATAGTCCTACACCAACCGGGGGTTGACCTTGTGTGCACTTGTATAGTGCGTACAGGGATAATTGTCGGTTGGTGCCTCATTCCATTAAAATTCTCTGACGGGCCTATGCGAGTTACGAGTGGTCCATGGTCCCGAGATATGTTAACATAAAAATAAAATAAAAATAATATATAAATGATAAAATAATGATAAATATGGCGTGATCCACAGAGACTCGTCCTGCATGATCTTCCCAAGCTTGCAAAATATAATAAAAGCTGCTTATATAATTGCGGTAGTATATATAACAACATACCGAGTAGCATAAAAAACTTAAACTCCAGATTATTTAAGGGAAAATTGTTTGACTGGTGAAACTTGAAAAACTTCTATAGTCTTAAAGAATTTATGGATAACAAATTCTCATGTTAGTATTAAGTGAAAATATGCATGCTAAGTACAATTCTGGCAAAACATGTAAGATCTATATTGTAAATTATTGTAACACCATGTATACCATGTTCTATACAGCCCCGGGTAAACTTAAGAGCATTTAAGAGACGGAAGCGCTTTGTCCCCTATACACAGGTCATCCAAGCAAATAAATACTTACTTACTTACTTAAAATATTATAACACTTTTAATACAGGTTAGAGCTTTAACCGCAAACTGTCTAAACAAATAACTATGTGCGGAAATCAACAGCCACAAATGCGACGCTTGGGGAATTGTTAACTGCATTAACAAGACTTTGACAACGACAAGACGGGAGGGGAAGCATTCAAAGCTGAATTCAAACAAAACTAATCGGTAAATTCCCGCAAACTAACGTAACGGGTGCTAGACAAACGGGCAGGACGAAGTCAGATTCCTATCTGGAGCCGAAGTTCATTCTCGTGTTTGTTCGGCTTTAGGCTGTTGAAGTAAAGGGGCATCCATAAATTACGACACACGTTAAGGGAATGAAGATAGTGTGACATAGTTTGACAAGGGAGGGACGAGTCACAAGCTTCGTGAAGTCACATGAATTATCTAAATTATTACTGTATCGGGCCTACCTTCTGGAATCTGCGGATGGCTGTCAACAAGGTGGCCCCCTCAGGCCAGTGATTTTTAAAGTATGTGAATTATACTTCAGAGACATCCCTTCCCAGATTTAACGCAATAACTCCAGAATTAAAATTATTGAAAAACGCTCTCTTCATCTTCTTGGGTCTCCAATCTTTGAGAATTCCTTTCCTGTTTTTATTGAGGAAAAAATACAAAATTTCAATGACGTTACGGAAAAATTGTTCCAAATTAACATGCATTCGGCCTTAACCTTAGTCCGTTACTACTGTTTCGGCTTCCCATTTATGAAAGCACATTCACCTTTTAGACGAAATGAACCAAATTATCCAGCATACAGTAACTTCGATTTTAAATGTGGCCATGGACGACCGAGCTTGGACACAAGCTTCTCTTCCCATTCCTAAGGAAGGCTTCGGCATCCGCATAATTTATAGTATTAGTTTACCGGCTTTTATATCTTCGGTCTACGACACTAAGAAATTAATCACGAAAATCCTAGCCCCCGCACTGATTAATTTTAATGTGCTGTGCTTCATTCAGGCTATGGATGCCTGGAGACTCGCTTGCCGAAATTCAGATCCACCCGATAATCCATCTTCCCAGAGACGGTGGGATGACCCGCTCTGCAGAGTAGTACAGAACAATTTACTTGACACGTCTGCTACTACTGCGGAGCGTGCGCGCCTGCTGGCTGTGGTAAGTGGGAGTCATGTCATTGGCTTCATGCACTACCGTCGTCGAACATAAGCACTTTGTTCGACGACACTACTTTCCGCCTCGCTGCTGGCCTGCGATTAGGAGCACCTTGTTGTTCTCCCCATCGCTGTCACTATGGCGAAGTTGTCATAAGCCTTGGACACCACGGTCTGTCTTGCAGCCGAAGTGCGGGCAGCTTAGCGCGGCACGCGAACTTTAATGACATCATCCGACGAGCTCTTGTCACAGTCGGCGTTCCAGATGTATAAGAACCTTATAATGGCTTGGCAAGCGACGATAGCAAGCGAGCGGATGGCATGTCTTTACTTCTATAGAAGGTGGGTAAGCCTTTAATGTGAGTTGCAACGTGTGTCAATACTCTTGCGCGATCCCATCTTCCTGGCTCGGCGTGCTGTGCTGGCGCTGCTGCTGCCACTGCGGAAAACCTCAAGTGGCGAAAGTATAATGAATAACCTTATCGGTAATGATATTTCCGAGCCGTTTGGAGTTGAAACCTTCGGGCCGTGGGGTCCGAGTGCTCATGGTTTGTTCACCGAAATCTCCAGACGGCTGGTTGACACTTCCGTGACCCAAGGGATGGCTTATATGTTGGCCAGAGGCTAAGCATTGCCATACAACGTGGCAATGCCGCCAGTCTTTTGGGTACATTACCAGTCGACAGCGATGCGGAGGAATTTTTCGACGCCATATTTTAGTTTGTTAATACTTTTAGTTAGGTTAGGTTTTTATATTTATAATTTAATAGTTGTCAGTTAATTTAGTATAAGCAGTTTGTTTAGAACAAAAGTTATTTTTTGAGTATGACAATGTGAAAAAATTGCTGATTATACAATACAACACGCATAATCAATAAAACAAATAAAAAATATATTAAAACTTAAATCTGCACGAAAAACTTTAAAATATCACCAACTCTATCAATAATATTTAGTTTAATTTAAAATTGCAAAATATGTGCGGTGATACCAGCCAGATTGGGGGTGTGTGACAAAGACGAGGGCTCAAAAATCATGAAATTCGTGTGACGTAATTAATAGATGGCCCCTAAGCATCGGAGAATTGCTCGGAGATGGGATACGGCTGAGTGCAACCAGTTTAACGTGTCACAAAAGCCGTAACTGTGCTGACAGATCGCGTATGTTCTCTATGGACCAATTTGCGAGCGGTTATGAGAAAGCCGGTAGCAGTAAAGTGAACTTTTCGTAGTGACATGGAAGCTGCATAATCACAGTGGGTTTTCAGTTTTAAATTTAGTTTGACTGCCTCGATGGTCTAGTGGTCGCAAGCGCTACTGCTGAGCATGAGGTCCTGGGTTCGATTCCCGGGTCGGGCAAAGTGCTATCTGGTTTTTCCATCTGGAATTTCTCGGTAGCAGCCCGGAGTCTGGATTTGTGCCCGGTTGATGGCAATAGGCTCCCCCCCTATTACATGGGACTTAAACATAACTGGCGAAATGTGGGTGTGCTATAGGTACACCTTTGCCTACCCCTTCGGGGAATACAGGCGTGTTGTTATGTATGTATGATGTATTTAGTTCGGTAAAACCTCCAGACTCAACCGACATAATTGTATGTTACTCTGAAATTTGTCAAATATATATTATGCTTGACAAATCTTATACCTTTTATCGTTCAGTACTTCAAGTATTTAAACTACATAATGAATTCAAAGAAAAAATATTAAATTTAAAATTAGTTTCAGTGAATATTAATTCACTCTTACACAAACTAACTTGTGTCCTAATTGGACTAAAGTTCCGAAACTTAATGTACTGTCAAACGGGGTGAGTATTACTTACCTTTAGAACATGAATGAGCAGAACATGAATGAGCTCATAAGGTCACTTTGTTGGTATGATGGCTCACTAAATATGATTGTTCTAAAAAATAAATTTAAAAAAATCGTTGGTTTTGTTTTATGATGAGATGACAGTTAAGTTGCGTAATGACGACCAAATTATATTCGTTTTGTATTTTACAACAAATTATACCTATCCTTCTTTTAGCCTCAGTTTCAAAATCAGATAGTGGACAGTATACGTTCGAACTGAAACACATATATTTCGTACGTTGTGCAAAGCAAAACGTTCATATAAATATATTTTCTGATTTCTGATGTTGGACCTAGAAACTCATTTATTTCATAATTATCTCTACAAACCCAGGGCAATATTTTACTTTTCAAATGCAATTCATGACCAGCACAGCAGCAAAGATTTTTTGTGTGTATTATTATTTAATGGTACGCTGTCTTTTAATAACTATCTGAAAAACTAAAAACTGGTTTGAAGTAAACATGATTTCCTAGAATATACTGTAAAAATGATTTTTTTTAAGTATCTGTGCGACTCAACCTACTCGGAAACAAAATAATAGATAATAAATATATTTAAAAAAAAAAAATTAACAACGACAATTTTGTTGGTAACTAGTTTACATAGCATTTAACGATGTTATATTTTTATGCAAGTTCTTTTTTAGGGTTCCGTACCTCAACAGGAAATGCAGAACCCTTATGGGATCACTTCGTTGTCCGTTTGTCTGTCTGTCTGACTGACAGTCTGTCAATACTCTTTTTCTCTGGAATGCGTGGCGGTATCAAGTTGAAATTAATATCAAATACACAAGTTTACGGTCCCTTAGAGCTCTAAAAAGATTAAGCTTCTAAGTCAACGCAATAAGAAAATACGACCATTTATGCGACATGGTTTGATACTCACAAATAAATCAAAACCTACCTACTTCCCATTGACCAAAAATCATGAAATTTGGCAAGAAGCAAGTATAGGATAAAGTCCGAAAATCGTTAACATGTAGCATAAGACATAAAAAAAAATGCGATTACAAACTTACATTTGCAGTTGGAGAATTGACCGTGACCTTACAACTACAAAGTTAAGTTTGTTCTTGAGATAAATTCATTCCAACCACGGAACCCATTATTGTGCGTGGTCCGACACGCACTTGGCTGGTACAGAGTGATAGTCCACAACCCTGTGTGCATGGATATGAGATACGTGACATTTTTCCAATCCAGGGATGTATCAATATGAAACGTTTTGTTTAAAAAAATAACATTGTATTTTTAAGCTTGTCCCATTGTTAGTTTTTGGCTTTAACTGGACTCGACAAAAAAAACGCCATTTGTACATAGGCGGTACCTCCATCTGTGTTTGATATACGGTACATATATCACGATTCGGAAAGCTTACCTACTTTTTTTTTAATCATCCAGCGATAGTTCAGACGAAGCTGCTAAGCTTAACGAAATGCTTTCATGTTGGTGTTGACTGGTTTTTATGAGATATTTATCAACGACTTAGGTAGTCACAGAAAGAAGCTTTCTCAAGCTTATTTTTAACACCCTATGGAAAAAGAGGGATGTTATAAGTTTAACGAGTGTATCTATGTGTCTGTCTGCGGCATCGTAGCTCCCAAACGGCAGGACCAATTTTGTTTTGTTTGAACGGCGACTTGATCGAGAATGTTCTTAGACGACAACAGAAAATAAAATAAAAAGATGGAAATCTGTTCAGCTGTTTTTAAAGGTTATTGTTTGTGTCGGGGCTTTTTAAATTTTTAATTTGTTTAGTCGTTTAAAGGTAAATGAACTACTTAATAAGCAATTGCTACGATTTTTTGACTACCCCGTTGGTCGCAAACGGGACTGCTGAGCGTGGGGTCTTGCCAGCTCGGGCAAAGTGTTATTGGGTTTTTCCATTAGGAATTTCTTGATAGCAGTCCGGAGTTTGTAAGTTAGCGGTCTGATACACCCGCGCCTCGGAAAGCACGTTAAGCCGATGGTCCTGCACCTGATCTCTCTCCAGTTGTGTTAGACTGCGTGCCGACCCATCGGACGATGAGATTGAGGGAAGAGAGAAAGCACCTGTGCGCACACATACTTGTGCATTACAATATCTCCCGCGCCGAAGGCTAGTGTCCGTTGAGATTGGCCTCCAATGCCAAAATACGGTGTGCAGGAATGCGGATATGTATTTTTACTCAATAGGATTGCTTACCAACTAAAGTGTGAGAAAATGCCAACAATATGTCCTTTTACGAGACATACCTCTACAGGATACTCGGAATTAGCCAGCCAATAATGTCAAAATGGAGAAATTTCATAGTAAATAGTACAAAATACATAGTATATGTAATTTCCCTAGGATCATCCCTCGTCCTTATTGCATCCCATGCAAATAACTAGTTTTATTAGCGATGTCTGTGAAACTCAGAAATGATTCCACTAAATGCAAACCTGTAATGTTTCTCTTTACAAGTTTCCTAGACTGTCATAAAAAATAAACATGTTACTTGAACACGTTGGGCTAAGAAACTGCAGGGTTTAATTGTTTTTCGCATCTCATATTATTTAATTATTTTCACGTTCATCACTCAAATAGTTATACCTAACTCATAACATTTACTCTGTGAGCGGAAAACGAAGTTGAAAGCATTATTTTGTGTTTCTAAATTACATTCTGATCTAAAGTTGTGTTAGGTATTTAAAATTAAATAATTAAAATAATACATGAAAAAAGTTGTGCTATTTGGGCAACACGGTATTTACTTTATGTAAAATGGTTTTAATGTTGACTATATTATTAACTATGTTATCACCTCACCAAAGCGATTAATTTCGACGCACTTTAGGTAATCTTTGCTTTAGCTAACTCTGAAAACTAATAATTTAATTTGGCGTACTAAATTTTGTGAATAATTAATAATCGTAGGTGATAACTGTTCCGACTAACCATGGCTACATAAAATAAAGCAGAGAGGACGTCGAAAACACAACGCAAATACTCTTCGAAGATAGAAAACAAGTTGCACCCCCGTCGTGTTTAATTCCTGCATGGAAACTAGTTAGTAACAATGACGCGGTCATCCACAGATTGTTCAGAATTTAGTTGTCAAATTATTGCGGACTAACTTTGGACTAATTAAGAGCTAGTCTCACTAAATGCTCTCGCAGATTTGTTTAGCTCGCGGATTTCGTGTTATCATAATTATTGCGTCTAAGCAAACGTAGTGTAGGATGGTGGAGTGATGACTTGCGAAAGGCGGCTGGCAGAAACTGGATGAGGAGAGCCGAAGATTGGACTCAGTAGCGTTCACTAGGAGAGGCCTACGTCAAGCAGTGGACGAATATAGGCTAATGATAATGATGATGATAATTATTGCTTTGTGTCTGAAAGTTTATTAATTTAATCTGTTGTAATTATGACGGTTTTTTACGTTACGAATCGCAGCAGTTTATATGACATTTGACGGCGGAATTACTAGTTTTTCAATTACTAGAAAATGATGATTACATAAAATTACTAATAGGGACTCATTAGTATTTTTTAGCTTTTTAATTATATGCGTTTAACATTAGGTAGGTATATAAGTAACGGACGAACTAGTTAGGATGACCTAATATATCCGAAAAACGGGTTTGGCGACATCAATATACGAGTACATGTTGGTGTTTCCATATGATCCTTTCTTTTCACTCGTTCTTATATTTGGCGTCTTGCCAAGTGCGAGTTTGCTCATAAGGACGTGGAATGGAGGTCGAATCTTCACCGTTTGACAAATTGTTTTTTTTTTACTTTTTGTGCCCAATTTTGGATTACAGATAAATTGAGCGACGTCGGGAAAAGATTATTCGGCTTTATCGTAAAGCAGGTTATAATTTATTAAGTTTCTTAACATAACTTGACTGAAACTTAAATTTACAGGAAAATGTTACACTGAACATAACAATTTATTTCAAACAAATCATAGGCGCAATACCTGTACTGTGGCCCTGGCGCACAGGCAGCCTAAGGAACACGGGTGGGTTTTAGTCAGTAAGAGTCTGACACGCCCTCCCGCTCCGCCCAGAGCGGGAGACGTCATTTGATGATTGCAGATCAAAAAAAAAAAAGTGCAATACCTGTATATTTTTCAACTTCTGCATTGACATAGTAATATCAGTCTCATAACATAACATCGCGCCTGTATTCTGCGAAGTATTAGGCAGAGGTGTACTTATACTACACCCACATTTCGTCAGATATGTTTAAGTCCCATGTAATAAGGGGCGACCCTGTTGCCATCAACCGCGCACAAATCCAAACTCCGGGGTGCTACTAAGAAATTACAGTTGGAAATTCTCAATTACACTTTGCCCGACCCGGGAACCGAACCCAGGACCTGATTGGCACTATATATAATATCAACGAAATCCCTTTTAAAGTTTCGTTTCGATTCAACCTGTTGACGGGACGTAATTTACCTACGTTTTTGAAAAGTTTTTAACATTAATTGTTGCTGTGATGCGATTGCGACTTGAGTTTGAACGTTTTTTTAAGTACGAGAATCGGCCGCCAGATTGCCCTTTTTTTGTGTTTTCATAAATTCTGGATCTTGGAGTCTGAATTTGTGCCCGGTTGAAGGCAATAGGCTCGCCCCCTAATACATGCAACTTGTACTTAACTAGCGAAATGTAGGTGTACTATAGGTACACCTCTGCCTAGCCTTTCTGGGAAACAAGGCGTGATGTTGTGTTAAAGTTATGTGTTAAATTCTAGTGGATAGTAAAACTATAAAGCTACAGAATTTAAGAAAAAATACAGAAAAAGAAAAAACTTCAGACTAGTGCGGTCACAGTTTCCTTTTTAAATGCAGTTAGCACCTTCTTGCTCGTTTTATTCTTCCTACCCGGTGGCTTAGGTGTTTCGCTCCCATTTATCATTTATTCCATTCAAAGTTTTTATTTATGCTTCAGTTTACAAAAAAGCTTTCGTCTCTAATGTTTAGAGCCTCTTTTTAAGCAAACAATGCCTGAGTTAGGAGACACCGCATTTCCATAGTACAAGTTGGTACTTAAAATCTATATAAATAAAAATCAATTGCAAAAAATGTTTGTCCGCGCATCACTTCAAAGAGGTTCCACCTATTTGGCTTATTCTTTTTTTTGTTGTTTGTAATTGTCAGGACAAGGATTGTGTGAAAGAATACGAGGGCTGCACTAAAAGTATCGGGAATGGAATATTTCCACTGTTCCTGTCATATTAAAATCTTTTTAATTGAAAACTCCTTGGTTTTAAAAATCGAATACCATTTATTTATTTTAAAAAAGATTCTCGGTCTTGTCACAAGGTTTTGTCAAACTTTTTTAGTCGTTGAGAAAATGGAATTGACTCGAGAAAATTCAAGAGCGATGATTTATTATGACTTTCGAAGTGGATTAACACAAAAACAGTGTGTTGACCGGATGATTTCTGCATTTGGTGATGAAGCCCCATCCAAAACCACAATTTATCGCTGGTTTGCTGAATTTCAACGTGGACGTGTCAAGCCCAGTGATGCTCCCCGTCAAGGTCGTCCAAAAACTGCAGTCACCCAAGAAAACGTTGATGCTGTGCGTAAGCTGATTGAGGAAGATCGACATGTGACATACCGCGAAATTCAGGCAACTTTAGACATTGGCATGAGTCAAATACAAATAATCTTGCATGAACAATTAGGTGTAAAAAAGTTGTTTTCCCGATGGATACCGCATTCGCTCTGTGAAGAGCAAAAAGCGGCTTGCGTTACTTGGTGCGCCAGAACTCTCGAAAGATTCCACGCAGGATCCTCAAATGCTGTATACAACATCGTATCAGGTGACGAATCCTGGATATATGCGTACGAACCCGATACAAAAAACCAGTCACGAGTTTGGGTGATCGAAAATGAGTTAAAGCCAACAAAAATTGTTCGTTCACGGAATGTTGCAAAAAAAATGGTAGCCACGTTTGTCTCCAAAACCGGCCATGTTACGACTATTCCTCTTGAGGGACAAAGAACGGTTAATGTAGAATGGTATGCTAGCATTTGTTTGCCACAGGTCGTTTCTGAACTCCGTAAAGAGAACTGCAACCGCCGCATAATCCTCCATCACGACAATGCGAGTTCTCACACCGTGCACAGAACAAAAGAGTTTTTAGAGCAAGAAAACATAGAATTATTAGACCATCCGCCGTACAGCCCCGACCTAAACCCTAATGATTTCTATACTTTCCCTAAAATAAAGAATAAATTGCGTGGACAGAGATTTTCATCACCTGAAGAAGCTGTGGACGCCTACAAAACGGCCATTTTGGAGACCCCAACTTCCGAATGGAATGGTTGCTTCAATGATTGGTTCCATCGTATGGAAAAATGTGTCAAATTTCGCGGAGAATACTTCGAAAAGCAATAAATACATTTTTAAATAGTAATGTTGTGTCACTTCCTTGATTCCCGAAATTTTCAGTGCCGCCCTCGTATATTTGAAAAATCGTACGGATAAGTTAAAATTTATATAGAAGTTCGTCATTTTTACCGATGGTAATTTTCATCGGGCGCACGGCTTGTGTCGAATAAAAATAAAAATCCAACTGAGAGTATGATTCGAGTGTTAATACCTGTCCGTGATGTGTCTTTATGTGAGAGTGTAATTGAGTGTGTGAGAGAGTGTATCTGCAACTTTATGTGCTCCAAAAGTGCCTCCTTTTATGTAACTGTCTTTATCCAATTTGTTATGGTTTTCCTACATTCATAACTTTATTTCGTATTTAAGTAAATTTTTTTGTTTATTTTCTTACATAGTTGAACTGATCGTTTATTTAATTGCCTACAGGATAACATGGTTCTAGTCTCTGGACTTTGGGCAACAATGTCAGTCCTCCTTTTCCGCAATAAGCCTGGAGCTTATGGCAGCTTTTATGTTTTTTGTTGAGACTGTTTATATCTCTTATTTTTAAAGTAACATTATCTTTTTATTACCTTCAGTTTGTACAAAAACACTTAACTAAAACATTATGCAGCGTTACAACTAAGGGAAAGAGTGTTTTCGATGAACTCTGGTACCCAAAGTAAGATTTAACTTGTGTTTAGGGTGCCAGCGTCCTCTCGCCTATGATTTGAACATATATAAGTCGTTGAAGGATGAGCACAGAATATTATTATTAAGATAACTACTTACTAATAAATGTATATAATTATGATGTGGCCTATAAAGGTACCTAAGGGGTATGTGTATGTATTGAGTGCGAGAGATAAAGATGTTGAAAAATTTGAAAAAATTGCATTTATGTAAGTCTGCATGAATATAAATAAAAATGTAAATATATGGCTTGATTAACTACATTAGGTTTTTAAGCGATTGATACACGTAGTAAAACTTCAGTCCTATAGTAACTCAGTGTCAATATCCACTTTGTGACCCTGGTCTGACAACCATTTCGGCACATGGGAGTAATGGTGCATAGTTTGTTTATTTTGTTGTATAAATGGTCAGACAGAATATCATAATGACGTTGTGCAAGCGCAGTTCTACATCCGCGAGTCGAGCATACTTCAAAGTATCTACGCTTTTTAGCAGCATTCGGGTTGTATACCGCAGAGGGAATAGTGCCAACAACAAAAAGCTGTCTCTCAGTGAGGACCTGGCATTCGGTGTAGAGAGCCGAGGTGGGATATCTAAACGGCTTCTAAACGGCTAAATTTGGCTAGGCTCGCTCCACGTCTAGAAAAATAGTCGAAATAGGGATGCAATATAACAAATCGGACTGCACCAAAGTCATGAGAACATTTTTTGGGGAGTCTAGTTTACTGGTAATATTTTCTGGAACAATATGTCGAAGTATCTTAAGGATCCAGCTTCATATCCTAACTCTATTGGAGACCTGTTCAAGATGTGGATACCAGGATAACTGCTGGCCAAATAACACCCTAGATAATTACTCTGTGTTACTCGTTTAATGCATGAACAATAACAGCATCTGTTATTAATATATCTACATGAGTGTATTCTTATATTGAGATCTTCACTTGGTTGACTACTTTTGTTAAAATATTAAAGCATTACATATGCTTTAATATTTTAACCAAAGTGGTCAACCATATGTAATTGGTTTTTGATGTATTCTAAGTGAGTTGGTTATTATTTTGACATGTGCCAGGAGTTTTCAGAAAAATCGACAGCGGTATCAACGTCGTAAGAGAAAACTATTGCATTATTGATAATATGCATTTTGCAGAAATTATTTATAAATACCAAGAATTGTGTAGGGCCTAGTACGCTGCCCTGGGGAACGTGTTGGGCGGGAAATGCAAGCGGTGTTGGGTGAAAATTTCAAGGTCAGATTTCCAGATATTTGTCTAGATTTTGGATAGTAGTGTCAGTGAGCGTGATGTTGCACTTACATTATGATCTTTCATTTAAATTATTCTGCTAAGCATCAAAAAACTCCTTAGTGTAAATCTATTGCTTTGTCTGATCATAGAGCATAACTTGAATATCTCATGTTCCTGTAGTTTGATTTGGATTCGTAAAATACACACACATGCATACATAAACTTACGCCCTCTTTCCATGGGGATAGGTAGACACTACAAAACGTCACCTGCTACAATCCTCACATACTACTTATACTTCGTTTACGTTCTAACACGCACGCCGTTGCGATTACTTCGCACCTGACCTTCCCGAAGAACATCTCCAATAAGGTCCTTCTAGCTAGAGCGTCCCCCCCCCCGGCATTTCCACTCACATCTGCCTTTGCCTTGCCCTGCCTTGTAAAATATGTCTTTATATTACTAGTTCCCACACCTGTCGACTTGCATGACTTTAGATCCAGTCTAAGGTATTCCATTCAAAGAGAAAGCGCGTTGGAATACTACGCCATATTCAATATTCTCGGATCCCACTTTTGCCGGCTTTGACGATCCAATTTAAATGCCTGTATGTTAACTGGTGTATACATAACAGCTTAGAACCACGATCAATATCTATGTACTTCAGCCAGGTGCTGCGAAGTGAAATGGATCTGGAAACTGTGTTTACGATAAATGTATTGGGTTTATACATCACGTCTGTAATCCTGAAACCCTACACTTGAATGGAAGTTAGTTCATCCATATTTCGTCAGTTATGTTTCAAGTCCTATGAGGTCTTGTGGATAGGTAATAACAGCCACATGGGTCGATCGATCAGGCTAAGCTATGCTTCCAGCGGTTATTCCGTGGATGGGTGACCATCAATACATATCAAGATCCCTCCGTGCCTCGGAAAGCACGTTAAGCAGTTGGTACCGGGTGTCATTCGTGGTTCTTTGGCACTCGTCACGGGTCGTCAGAAGCCCGAAAGTCCGACAACCAGTTTCACCAAGTGTATCGTATTACCTAGTAACTGGGTTGTGGATGACATCTGACTTCCACAACACACAACAATTTTACAACAACACAACAATTACACACAACAATTTTACACGAAGCGACTGCCTATCTAGGCAGTCGCTTCGTGTAAAATACTGGTAATCAGTTGCATCCGGTTAGACAAGTAGCTGACCCCAACATGTTGGGAAAAAGCTAGGCCGATGATGTTTCAAGTCCTATGTTATAGGGGACAACGCTACTGCGATTAACCAAGCATAAATAAACAATAACCTCTCCATAACCCTTTGTTTGATCCAAAGAATAACCCAAACTAGTGCTTACTTATTGACCGAGCGTGCGCAAAGCGTCTCCGTTCCGGCTTGGGCAAAAATGTTTTCGTATGTCCGGCAGCTGTCCGGCTGTTCTCCTCTACAGGTCGCATTTCTTAACCGATTCTAGTGAAATTATGTGAATAGGTTTGAGAATTGTATGGAATCTTTTTGTCAATTCGGTTTTACGAAATTTTTCAAAATGGCGGTGACATTAGGGGCTAAAAACGTAAAAATAATGCGCGCTTTTTGTTATAAGGTGCGCGATGAACATTTATTAGGTTTTAAGCTATGCAAAGACAGCTTACAGAGCCACTACTACATAAAATAATTATGACCAACATCAAGTCTGAAATATTAGAAAAATATTAAAGGTTAATTTTCATCAAGCAAGCGACTACACAATTGGAATATTTCAGTCGTAGCTACACTACTTTTTCGCCGACTACTAAGTCTTTCGTTCAGAGCAATCAGCAATGTTCTGCATACATGAAATACTGAATATACTCTTCGTATTTTGCCGGCTGGCCATACAGACAACAATGACTCCGTAAGTACAGTCAGCAAAAGAGTTATGTGACTAAAACTCATTATAAAATCTCGTTGTACGTGTGCTCGGTAGTCAAATCTTTGTGTATGTTAATACGTACTCAATAATAATGAACTTATATGCCTCTTACCGGCAGTAAGTACCTGTTACTTGTTGAGTAACTGAGTACTTGAGTAAATGTACCTGCTAATTGTTGACAGGCCTACACTGTCCTCCCATATCTATCAACACTGTAATCTATATATATAAAAATGAATCCCTATTTCCCTTTTTATTTCCTATTTCATCACGCGTGAACGGCTGGACCGATTTCACATTTTTTTTTTTTGTTGTGTTCCTTATTGTTAGGAGAAGAATCTTATGAAATAAAAAAATAAGTTAGTTGATCGAAACGTTACAAAATTTAAGAAAACTTAACGCCAATATTAATTTTATATAACTGTCAGTTGTTTGAAATAACTGTCAGCGATTGACAGAATGCGCGCTGCAAATATCGTTTAACACAGATGGATCGGTTGATAAATGAGTCAATAGTTTTAGTTTTAGTCAATAGTCAAAACTAAAACTAAACGACATAATTATGACATTCATAGTTAAGACAGGACAACGTCTGTCGGGTCAGCTTGTTTGAAACAAAAGTAAAAGCCCCATATTTTTAAAAGAGTAACCGTGGAGTTTCTTGCCGGCTCTTCTCCATAAGAAACAACCAATTAGAACCGTGCACCTAACTTCTGACGTTTCATAAGTGCCCATGTTGGTTTATGTGAAATAAAGTATTTTGATTTGATTTGATTTGATTATTTTCAGTAACACTAAACGACACCTAAACAATATCGCACTGTTGGATTTTCAACGACCATCTAAGGCATTAATCGGCGGGCATATATGGTCCTCATATGGACTGACCAAGATTATGTCTAGACTTTAAAGCGAGACTGTGACCTCTGAGTTTGTTTCGGTCGTTCTTCACAGAGTAGTAAAAAACAGTTTTTAAACCAATTTACATTAACAAATATTTAAAAAAATGTTCATTGCAATTATATACAATGCTTTACACACATGAGTTGGAGATCACCTTTTAAGCAAGTGGATGCTTGGGTTATGTGACTCCGCTCTTCCACTTAACATTATAACGGGTATGCAATTGCAAAACGAAAACAAAGACAAAGAAAAAATATAAGTAAAATAAAGCGTGTGTGTGGGTGTGTGTGTGTGTATTAGTGTGTGTGTGTGCGTGTGTGTGTAATAGTGTGCGGGTGCATTGTGTATATGAGTTAATTTAAGTTGATTTTTTCTTATTAGTTTTTAGGTTTCGGTAATATCATGTATAATTTATCAACTCTCGGCGCTGCGCCGAGCGTAGAAAATTCAGCGTTAGTGAACACGGGCAGTATAGCTTGCGAAGCGTTAGGTGATTTCTTCTCCGGTAACGAATGCCTTTGCAAATTAAGTTTGTTTCAATGATAAATAGTTCGCCCAGAGAGTAAATGTTAAGGGAAGACGCAAGTATTTATTTTATTCCTTTGTGCTTCTCCGTAGTTAAAGTATGTCGAATATCTGGGGAGTTCATAGTTGTGTGCGCTCCAGTTGGCATGCAATCTAGGAATGCGGGCTTCAGTTACTGGTTTTATTAGCCAATTGTGGATCTTGTTCGCCGTTCAACTGAAATGTACCAACGAAAAGTTACGTTGTTTTTCGTATGACGATTCAAATTGTGGTTTTATCTTTGACTTCGTTGCTTTTCGGGAAAAAACAAGTTGTATGTACCTAATATACAGGGTCAAATTAAATTAGCTAGCGAAACTGCGCAGACGTGATGGGTATCGATTTCTAAAGTTCTAAACATGATAAAACAAAAAAGAAATGAACATGATGTTTTTTTTTTTGTGACTCCATTCAACTGGTCTAGTGGTCGCAAGCGCCACCGCTGATCATGAGGTAGTGGATTCGATTCTCAGGTCGGGCAAAGTGTTATTGGGTTTTTATATCTGGAATTTCACGGTACCAGCCCGGGATCTGGATTTATTCCCGGTTGATGGCAATAGGCTCGCCTCCTATTACATGGGATTTAAACATAGCTGGCGAAATTTGTGATGTACTATAAGTACCTACACGTCTGTCTAACCCTTCGGGGAATACAGGCGTTATTATACCAGTTAATAATTGACTACAAGAATTATATCCCGACCATAAAATGTAAAAAAACAGCAAACAAATTCCATTCTAAAATATTAAATTAATTTCGAGCTCATAATATAAATTAACTAGTGGGACTAAATTAAATAAATTAATTGCTTCGCTAGGGGCAATGTAAGTACTGATGTAGCAACATGTCAAAAACATAGAGATTTCTGTGATATAACTAAATTAAATATTGATCTATCATTCACATGAACTTTTCGGAATATATTCTCTAAATGACGATGAAAATAACATCAAAATCCATTGTGTAGTTTAGAACGTCTAAGTAATCACACATACAGACAAGCGACTTTTTTTAAACAAAGTGTAGATATAATGTATATTAACTTGTGTATTATGTATATTAATGATAAATTAACTTGTGTATTATGTATATTAATGTATATTAACTTGTGTGTTATGTATATTAATGTACTTATATTAACTATTTGGGAATATTAATAAGCATGTTGTCTGAATGCAACTTTAACTATTTTTATAATCTGTATGGTCTGTATCTAAAAAATATAAAGTAGCGGGGTAATTGCGTAACATACTAACAGCAGAATTGGGTTTCACTTTGACAGTTCAAAAATATTCATTGCGTTATTTACGTTGTTGAGCAGATAATTTTTTCAAATATATGAAGCAATGTATTTGGAATATCCTTCAAAATGATTCAGATTGTGGCTGATAGTGTTACGCAAATAGGGTGCAGGAGTGAGTTCTGATTTTGAAAGGAGATGACAGAGAAAAAGACGAACAAGATGAAGTAATGATCTAAGAAGTGTTTTTTATTTATTTATATCTTCGATTTAAATTAAAAGAAGTTAAACGCTTTTTTCAAATTTACTTTGGGTCTGCACCCTTACATCTATTTATCATATCATACTAATATTATTTGTAGGTCACAGCCTATCTCCGGGAAGCAATTACTGCTCTTTATAAACGTTCTCTCGATTGCTGTTTCCCGGTAAATGTCATATTAGTAGTGCTTTGGACACTACAATTCCTTTAGGGATACCTCGCCAGCTAGATTCATGTACACGAGACACAATAAGGTTGTCTATGGACAGACTATAAGCATAATTAGCTTAAAATGTTCTCACGGCTGGGACACTGGCCTCCTCTCTGTTCCCTCTCACAGAGAGGAAGCCTTGTGGTAGATGTCACATGCCTTCACCGTTTTGAGAGCAGTGGTGATGAAATAATTTACATAAAGTACAGCGCCTGCCAGGGTTCGAACCTACGACCGACAACTTGCAAGTCACGATCGTTACCACTGGGTCACTACTGGACAGACTATAGGTAGCTGAAAACAATGATTGCGCTCACATGCAGCAAAACTGTTCTGTTTAGAACAGATTAAGTTATTTTAACTCCAAGTCAAGACTGCTTTTAATTAATTAAACTATCGCTCGGAGAAAACAAAATAGTGCCAGCCACACTACCGACAAAAGTGTTTCGTTTTATCGCTAGTGCGGCCTGTCGTAGTTTTTGTGATATATTTGTAATAGTGGGTATTTAGGTGTAAGTCTTGTTCTTTATGAGCCGAGCGCCAGTCGTTGAATATACGTCGAAGTCCACAGTGACGATTGGCGGCTGTACACAGAACTGTTAGAACAATATTTTAACTAAACAAGAACTCCTAAACTAGAACATAGTGGACTGTAAATAGATGTATAGATATCTACTACTTAGACGTATAGTAGGCTCACAACACACAAAACGCTAATCTATTTGGACAATGGTAAACAAGATTCCGAACGAATTACAAGTGCCTACATTAATAACAGTGATGGGGAGTGTTATGAACTTCTGGTTAATTTATGTACGCCGGTGAAACCTAAAAACAAAACGTTAGCACAAATCGTTGACGTCATGGAAAAACACTTGCAACCTAAGCCAAGTTTTGGCGGAGAGATACAAGTTTCGACTTAAGAAACAGAAAGAAGGTGAAACAATATCGCAATATGCGGCAATCTTGAAGAAAATGTCCAAAGCATGTGAATTTGGGTCCTGGCTGGAAGAAAGCTTGAGAGATCAGCTAGTGTGTGGCATAACTAATGAGACCATACGACAACGACTGTTCGCCGAAAGCAATTTGGATTTCGGGAAGGCGTATAAGTTGGCGGTTAGCATGGAGGCAGCAGAAAAAGACGCAGCGGCCGTTAAAGGACAGAGCGGGTCGAGAAGCGAGGGTGCATCGACGGCGTCGGTGTCGTGTCAAGCGATGTCAGCGGGCGCGCGGCGGAAGGGTACGGCGGCGGTGGCCGCTCGTGACGTCCGTGGAGTGACAACACCGTTCAATACTACGACGCGTAGCGGCCGGGGCCGCGGCGTGTCTGCATCGGCAGGACCCGCTTCCATGAAGCTGGGTGAGCGTGCGCAGCAACAGCAGTGTCGAGTATGCGGCGCGACGCAAGACAGTGCAAGTTCGGGCGTTATGTGTGCCGAGTGTGTAACCAAATAGGACATTTGCGACGTATGTGTCCAAATTTATCGGAACACCACAACGTCGAGATGGACGCAATTCAAATAAGAAATTCCTATGAAAGTGATGGCGCGGAGAGCGATGAGGTAATATTTGTAATGTTTGTAAATTATCAGCGACGCAGTGTACTCCTATTTATGTCGAACTGAATGTTAATGGGATTGACATCAAAATGGAGTGTGACACCGGCAGTGCGGTGTCATGCATTAACTGGGAGTGTTACAGTAAATTGTTTAAGGATGTAAAACTTAAGCCTAGTAATTTAACACTAAGGTATTATACCGGCGAGTTACTGAAACCCATTGGAGTAATACAACCATTTTTGAAATATAAAAAGGGGTATCAGCTATTAGATTTATGTGTTGTTGAGAATGGCAAAACACTTCTACTAGGCCTACAGTGGATGGCAGAACTAAAAAATACAATTACGTACCTATGATTATAACAGTAATAATATTGTGATGTATAAAAACAATGTATTTGATGTGGCTGCTTTCAGTACCAAATACTGTGAAGTGTTCGCGGACGGCCTGGGTCGGTTCACCAGAGGCACGCGTGCGTGCGCGAGGGGGCGCGGCCGGTGTTAATGCGCGCGCGCTCGCTGGCGTACGCGCTGCGCGAGCCGGTGGAACGCGCGCTGGATCAGCTGCAGCGGGACGGCATTCTCTCTCCTGTGGAGCGTTCTGACTGGGTGGCACCCATCGTGCCGGTCGTCAAGAAGGACGGTTACATTAGAATTTGCGCAGATTATAAATTGACCTTAAACAAAGTTACAGAAGTTGACCGGTATCTGTTACCCAGAGTAGAGGAAGTACTATTTCATTTGAAGGGTGGCCAGCATTTCAGTAATATTTACCTTTCACAGGCATAAGCTCAATTTGAGCTAGATGAAACAAAAAAATACACAGTGATTAACACTCATAAAGGATTATTTATGTATAATAGGCCAGATTACGGGTTAGCATCAAGTCCAGGCATTTTTCAAAGACATTTGGAGCAGTTGTTTGCAGATTTATCACATGTGGGGGTGTTTTTGGATGACATTATAATAACAGGACCTACCAACGTAGCACACATGCGTAACTTATGCAAAGTATTTGATCGCTTGAACAAATACGGACTCAGAGTAAAAAATATAAATGTGTATTTTTTGCTGAATCAGTAAACTATCTGGGCCACACGATTAGTAAAGAAAGGGTTCACACGAGCCCAGACAAAATAGAAGCAATAGTTAAAACTCCAGCTCCCACGAATATTACAGAACTAAGAGCTTTTATTGGTATGGTAATGTACTATGGAAAATTTATAAGAAATGTTAGTACAATTCTAGCGCCCTTGTTTAAATTGCTAAAAGCAGGAACCTCGTATAGCTGGAGTAGAGAATGTGACAAAAATCGCAGCCTCCCCCCGTCTAACCCAAAAAAAGCGTATAAACCTTCCCTCAGGCACCCAACACAGGACCACGTTCGCAAAACATCAGTATTATGTAATTAGCGCGTACATTTACAAAAAGATTCATAAAAAACTGAATATATTAGACCTCGACAAACACAACCTAAATTTAAAAGTGACAGAATGGCTACTTAAACAGGACTATGCCGAAACGGAGACATTACCTACCTTCATAGCCTAATAAGCACATACCCATTTCCATGCTTGCACGAACACTTCTATCCTCGCATCCATGCACACTCGCACACACAATTCCCCCACACACTTACACACCAACACTATATCACCTACTTATCCACACTCACACACAAACACCTACACACCTACAATCACATTCATTCACCCTCAACCTCGCACTCTCACATAATCTTACATAATTTAAAACTACACTATAACTTTTTTTCTTTCCCTTCAGAAGGTAAATCGACACAGTCCACTTATACATATGTCAATTGGAACCTTATAGCGAAACACTGTCTCTTAAGATACAGGATACCCTAGTTTAAGAGACAGAGTTTAATCTAATGTGTACACATTTCTGCAGCATCCAAATGTTTAAAGGAAATGTCCTCTACCTACCACTAATTCCAAAATTGTAAACTTTAAGTACAATTATCTGTATTTTTTGGGAAATAAAGATATTTATTATTTATTATTATTACTTGTGCAGCGGAAGCGGACGCACCGCCGCGGGCCCCGATACAGCCGTGGCAGTATCACGCGCGCCCATGGACAAGGGTTCACATCGATTTCCTAGGGCCATATAAAGGTCTTAACTGCTTAGTTATTATTGATTCTTCTTCAAAATGGTTAGAAGTGTTTGAGATGACACGAACTAATGCTACAACGGTTATAAAGGTTTTAAGAGCAACATTTGCAAGGTTTGGCTTGCCGGAGGAATTAGTATCTCATCAGGGCCCACCATTCACTAGTATAGAGTTTAAAACCTTCATAAAAAACAACGGCATTAAACAGTATTTTTCACCAGCCTACCACCCATCATCAAACGGGGCTGCAGAGAATGCAGTCAAGCTTTGCAAACGGGCTATTAAGAAAGCGCATAGGGATGGTGTAGATGTCGACACCGCACTACAAACGTTTCTGTTAGCATACCGGAACACAGTGCACAGCACTACCGGGGAAACCCCGGTAATGCTGTTGCAGAGACGTCCTTTACGCTCCAGACTAGACTTACTGCGTAGCAACCAGGACACCAAAGACAGAGTCCACCCAGCCCAAAGACGGCAAATGGAATTCGCGGGGGGAACAGACCGCAGTTTCAGGGAGGGCGACTCAGTATGGGCTCGTGAATATTGTGTTAATGATAGGTGGGTGAAAGGGACCGTGGAACGACAGCACCCGTAGATACTCAGTGGTAAAGGATAATGGTCAATCATTAAAAAGACATGTAGATCAAATGCGCCGCAGGTCACGCTTATCTGATGTTACCTGTCCAGAGACTGATGATAATACAGATCATGGGGGAGAGAGTGTGGTCGAGCCATTTAGCGAGGGGTTGGAACGGGTAGTAGAGGTAGTCTCACCAGAGAATAAGGGAGGAAGTTCAAATCCGGTCTGTCATACTCCTGTAGATTCTCCAGTTAACATGCAACCAAAATCTCCGCCACCGGAGAATCGTTACTCTAAGCGAACACGCAAACCAGTAGCCAGATTTACAATTGATTAACTAGTTAGGATTATTATGAGTTTACATCAGGTATGTTGATGTATTCACTGTGTTTTTTTTATTGTGTTATTTTAAAGATGTACTTTTGTATTGTGGTGGAGGTGTAATATATTTTTAATAGTGGGTATTTAGGTTTAAGTCTTGTGCGTTATGAGCCGAGTCTTTGAATATACGTTTAAGTGAAGTCCATGTTTGATTGTGTTGTGTTTCCAATAGTTCCCATATTCGTCAGTTTTCATTCTCGCCTCAATAATAAGACACGTGAACTTTAAGTTTTGGACAGTCTATCGCAGAAAACAATGATAGCGCTCACTTGCAACACAACATTTTTGTTTAGAACAGCCGAAGTTATTTTGACTCTAAGGGCCCGCTGTTTGATCTATAGTCAAACATACTAATAATTAAAATGCGTTAGTTAAACTAACAATTTATTAAAAATGACAGAAGTATGTAGTTTGATAAATGGTTTAGCTAACTATAATTTAAAAAAATACAATTTGCTATGAAAGTTAACCATGCGTAGACAGAGTACTTAAACTTTAATTGATGTTAAGTAACTAATTGTTAAATTGAATAATGGTCATTTTTAACTATGTATCAAACAACGGACCCTAAGTCATGAGTTCATGACTGCCTTCGGTCACTATCGCTTGGTGTAAACAATAATGGCGTGTAATTTAGCGATAAAACTATCTCTTTTTGTCGCTAGTATGCGACCTGCTGCAGTGTTCATGTTCGACTCAATAATAAAAGATTTGAAAAATCAAGTTTTGTAAGAACCGTTCCGCTTTTTGAAGTCACTGAAAAGGCATTGAATCTTCTCGATGAACTAGATTGAATTTTATTTTACTGAGAACGTTCAAATATATTATTTAGATGAGATGCAATTCAAACCTGACGGAAAGCAGTTACAATTTGTGCTAAATCTTATTTGTGTCCGTTTCACTTCGGGTGTCTGCGAGCTGGCAAGAATCGAGTTGTTCGTTTAAACTCGATTTATATCGTTTCCTGATATGTCGATACATCGATGCAATATGCAACGAGCGCTTCATATACCGAGCCCATATCTAACGCCTAAGAGGTATCTAATAGGAATATTTATGGTACTCAAATTTAAATGTAATAATTATTACCAATAGTGAATTATAAAGGTAAGGAAGATTAAAGATTCATCACAACATATCGTAGACTTTCTTTACCATGAGTATTGGTTCTTCTTAGTCATAATTATAATAATTAGAATTATATTACCTTAGGACTGAAAGATAGCATACGTGATTTGACAAAGAAATCAGGAAACAAAGCTTTAACCTGAAGAACATAAAAAAACAGTGAAAGAATTTGTTATTGGATAGAAGGCCAAATCTCGATCTTAAAATATTCAAAACCAAGGTTCCATATCTCAATATTGTAAAAGTCAAAAGTTTCTTTTTTGTTCCTAACAGTTAGTCAAAAGCCTTCAACACTGTTAAAAAAACCTAGCGTTGTGAGGAGTCTCAACGGTAAATAGTTGAGTGATGCTAAATATTTTACAATTACTAAGTTGCTAAGCACATCACTATAATCGTAATTTCGTAAGAACACTCGGCCATTCGAACGTCCGCTTGCTTAGCTAGCAGAGGTATTCGCCGACCTTCAGGATTCTTTGTGCGCCGACCTACATATTGTGAGTTCCTCATTAATTTGGTATCTAATCCAGACCCTCTGTGCTGGACAAGTATGTTAATATTATCACCTATGTATCTTTTAGCTAAAAGAAGAAAAATCTTTTTGACTCACGGTATAAGCAATTCAATTGCACTAAGACCGACACACACACAGACTAAATTCCTAAAATATGTGCAATTTAACGGTTCCTAATAAACTAAGAAAGTAGGTACCGGTCACACATTTTTGGTAGCTATAACTTGTTTGAATTTTAAGTGACTTCCGAATACGACACTTTAAGACGTTGTTAAAAGTAGTTCCATCTTTGCGGTACATTTTCAAATGACAGGTACAGAATGACACGTAACACCGACTTAAAATTGAGTTGCTTTTGGCTATGAAAGGCGCACCTCCGCCTGTGCCTACCCCCGAGGATAACATGCGAGACACTCATCTTATGAATAAATGAACGAAAATGCTCATCGGGGAGCATTTCACATTAGGGTGCAAGTTGGTATCTTGAGTAGTAAAAGCAAATAATAGACAAAAAATGAAGATACTATGTACCTTCGGCATCTCGATACAACTTCACTGTTTCATGACAAACAATGTCACATTGGAGTAGACAAAACTGTTACAGTCAATGAAATCTAAATACTGGGTTCCTGGAACGACGCCTTTTGTGTGAAAGCCAGCCATTGCATCATGTCTATCATCAATGCGACCAAATGGACCAAAACAGGGCCTGTTACATTCCATAGCCACTGATACTATTTCACACAGTACAAGCTGACTGTACAGGACCATTTGGAACTGCCTACGATCGCTATAGATATTTATTTTTACTGTTGTTGGTGGATGCTTATACTACGTTTACAATATTGATACCTATCGAAAACCTAACAGGACATGAACTTATAAGAACACTTGATCCTCAACTCAGTTTGTTCGCTAAGATCGTTCGATAAGGAAACGAACTTTTTTTTGAGCAGACAAACCAAGGAGCTATTGAAACGTATGGATATTGAAATACAATTTATCGCTACCGGAGCTGGTAGAGCTAATGGGCAAGCTGAACGATATGTAACCACAGTATTAAATATTTTAGCTTGCGAAATGAACGAAGTGAATAGTCAAGCGTATTAAATAAAATACAGTTGACCTAAATACTACTTTCAGAAGAGTACCGGTTGTATTTCAATAGAACTTCTTAATGGAATACGTCCAGAAGTTCCTGCAATAAGAAATTTAAATACTGAGCTCAACATTGATACACAACAATTTGCGAAACACAGCCGCTGAAAACAAAACGTTTCGATAAAATCGTTTCGACGTGATTGTATGAATCTGAAAGAAGGTGATATTGTTTACGTTCAGCGACAACCAAGTCAGTTGCGAAAATTTTATCAGAGGTACAATGGACCATATGCTATTGAGAAGTGCTTACTTAAAGACAGATATAAAGTTAAGAACATTGAAAAGAAAACATTTCATATAGTACCAAAAGACAGGATTCTATTATGGAATCGGGAGGCTGCAGAAAATGTGGTGATAACCGTTGACAGCCAATAATCACGTAGTAACCGTGTAACTATAATAATTAATAAGGCGTAATCAACTTTTAAAAAAATGTGCTGGGTTCGCTAAATTGAAATAAACAATGGCGCGAGCTACTTGTAAGATAAGTGAGCGTGAACGGCTGTGTTTGGAGGGTAATAATAAAACATACCAGTGTTCAAATAAACAGTTTTGTCACTCCATTAAGGGGACTACATGACCTAAACGCAAATTTATAATGCCTAAAAATATATGATCCACTGCAGTAACCAAAATCAGAAAAATATATGATGTTCTTCTGGATATATGATAGTTAGATAGTGTGTTGAAAACATAATACAATTAACTTGATATGATATAAAAAAATAACGAAGACACCTCTAAAAAAAATTTTTAACTATTAAAAACCATACTAATATACATGCAAACATTCAGATTTATTTGTCAGATTGTTCTATAACATACTAACGTAATAGTGTTTTAATTTTTTAGTCCAATGACTAGATTTTTTGTAAATCCATAATTGCTTCATATTTTGCAATAAATTACCAGCGTTGTGTCATCGCGCGTCTCTTTCTTTTCTATGCAATCCGACAGTGACCGCGCTTTATCTCTTGTAAGCCTCTTAAATATAACTTGCCATTGAGGGCAGCCAAAACATAAATTGCCATTGAGGGCAGCCAAAACATAAATTGCCATTGAGGGCAGTCAAAACATAAATTGCCATTAAGGGCAGCCAAAATATAAATTGCCATTAAGGGCAGCCAAAACATAAATTACCATTGAGGGCAGCCAATACATAAATTGCCATTGAGGGCAGCCACAATATAAATTGTCAATAAGGGCACCAAAATAAATTACCAATGTGGGCACCAGATCTTCTGCAAAAGATAATAAAATATATTTTATTACAGATACTTCAATGATGAAGGATCCATTGGGCTTCGATAACGAAGCCTGATCAGGAAGGCCGTGACAGCCACACTAAAGTATAGTTACGTATAGGTTAAACATATTATAAACAAACATTCGTATAAGTATTTTTTTTTATCGTGAACTCGGTCTCTTTATACAGGGTGTCCATATCAGGGTGTCAAATCTTCTAGGTTTTAAAATTAATATACTTAACAATTTATTAACAAAGAAAATATTTGAGGAAAAAAATTAAATAATAGTGAATTTATGTTGAATTTGTAAGTTTTTATGGAGAATCAAAGGTAATTCTGGATAGAGTTACTATTTAGAGTGTATTTTGATGGCAAAAGTTATTATAGTTAATATGTATGTATGTGTATTATAAGTTTAGAACCTATTTAGGTACTTCTATAACTACCTGTTTTATTTATAATCAATTATGTTACCTTTTTAATATTTATAATTATTATTATTAATGCTTGTTAAACAGAGCACCTGCCATCTTGCCTCCACACCACCCTTGGTTGACTGGTAGAGAATGCCTAAGGCAATGTGCGAGAAGTTTAAATAAATAAATATTAAAAAAAACGGACTACCCGAATGGGTTCGACTGTTGTGCCGAGATTATTTAGCAAATAAACCACAAGCTACCGGATTTGTAAAAAAAAACATTTTAATGTACAGGACTAACTACCTTCAACAAATCGCAAGGACTTCATTATATTTCGATGATGCGATGATTTCGGACTTATAAAGTACAGTTACAAACCAAGAGACACAGTCAGTGGGCAACCCTAGTGCGTGTTTATCTACCGAGTAATTATTTCAAGGACACTGATGAGACGTAATACTGCATACTTTATTATACTGTGTTATAATGTTTTGATTGCCATGAGAGACGCGCGCTCGTGATATCAACAACCGTCCGCACACCTGTTCCTAATTCAAATGTAAAATTGCAAGGATCTAATTCTGAACTGCCATTAGCAAGTTAATCCCTATTGTGGGCCCTATGCTCGAAGCTTAGCGTTCCGATAACGTCAATCATCGCTATACACTCGTAATTACGGGACCGGATATCGTTGTCTGCCTCGGGCTGGACACAGCACCCTCCCTCGTTTGTTTCCTCTTCTAGATCAGGGATGGCAGGAAACGAAACGGCATTAATTTTAGTAGGTACGAAATTGTAAAAAAAACTTTTCCTTTTCAATATTTCAGATTTTCATATCTCATGGTTTGTGTCAAATCCTACTTTCCTACTAATATTATAAATGTGAATGTTTGTGAGGATGGATGGATGGATGTATGGATGGATGGATGGATGTTTATTACTCTTTCTCGCAAAAACTACTGAATGGATTTGGATGGAATTTGGAACACAGGTAGTTTATAACCTGGATTAACATGTAGGATACTTTTTATCCCGGTAGTACTTTCCCATGGGATAATTTCGACCTCCACGCGGGCGAGGCCGCGGGCAAAAGCTAGTAGTTAGAATTTTAGAAATAGTAAGCTTCATGAAAGTTGAATAAATGCTGTGCAAATGCGTTCCTAGGGAAGCATGTATAGTGTAACTATGAATGGCTGAGGAATGATGTGATAAGGCAACAGTGCGGTTTAAAAGAAGATGGTGATGTTCTTCAAAATGGTCAGGTGCGTAGTTTTTGCAACCGGCGCGGCTTCCGTGTATGACCAAATATATGAACGAAAACGAAGCAAAAGGAGTATGTTTGGATCGTAGCAGGTAGCGTTCTGTAGTTTCTGCCTGCCCCCATGTGTTAGTTAGTCTTAGTTAAGCTTTGTTTCTGTCACTTATAATACCTGGGAAACTGTAAACATAATGAATATGTATCTTATTTGCGTTAAGAATAAATAATCCATAGGATTTTATTGTAAAAACTTATTCGTTTATAAGTTCTCCTTACTTTTTTATCAGAAGTCGGTGGCATTTAATTTAAACAAAAGAACAATTAATATGGACGCACACTGTTTTAATTTTGGCCACCCCTGTTCTAAATACATATTAAGTAGCTATGTATGTTTATGTATACGTTAATGAGAGCTACCTGATATTGCAGCCTGTCTGTACGGTTTTAGGGGTTTTAGATCTCAAAGCGACGCATAGTCGACGACTGCCCGATTTGCATTGAATAATAATTATTTCATGTTATGTCTATGTTACCAGATGTATGAACGTGATCGAGGCAAATGGAGTGTGTAAGGATCGTAGCAGGTGGCGTTGTGTAGTTTCTGCCTACCCCTATGGGAAGAAGGCGTGAGTTTATGTATGTATGTCTATGTGTTTCCTCTATTAAACCTATGTCTTTACTTATATACCAACAAATTATCATCATCTGTCTAGCCTTTTCCCAGCCATGTAAGGGTCAGCTTCCAGGCTACCCCGATGCAGCTGAATACCAGTATTTTGCAGGAAGCGACTGCCTCTCTCTCTCTCTCTCTCTCCTTGTTTTCATACCAGCTAATTATGGAAAATATCATTTACAGTTTCAAATTGCAATCGAAAACCTTTGTGTGCTTCAATTTGAACGGAAACGCATCGCTAAGAAACATAATTAACTGAATAAATTGCACAAGAAACAACTTACCTTCGGAAAAATTGAACGAGCAACGGTTAACTGACGCAAACATTATTTCTTTTATTTAGATGTACAGCGAACCTTTCAACTGAGATTGTAAAAAAATTAATGGGTTCAACTTGGTTTGATGAAAATGACATGACATTTCTAAGTAGGAAAATCGTTTACAAAAATCAGTTTTCATTTAGCGTTCACGACTTGCATTTTGTTTTGTAACAAACGATTCATTCCGCATTTTTGCCTAGCACCCTAATTGAATTTGAATTTCGTAACGAACTATCAATCACAATCTGAATCATTTTGAAGGATATTGCTAATCCATTGCTTCATGTCGCTCAACAATGTAAATAACGCAATGAATGTTGTAGAACCGTCAAAATGAAAGCCGTTCCTACTGTTAGTGTGTTACGCAATAACCCCGCTGGTTCGCCCCATATTTTATTCCTTTTTGGGCCCGACATAATTTGATTCATTAATATATCGTTTTAGTTCCATTTTGCCTTATTTTTTATTCCTTATAGACGCTTTAACGCACTATGGCGGGTTAGTCATAATCGTGTGTATGTGCATCTTTAGGGGTCTGTTTTATGTAACAATGAGTTCTGAAGAGCTCAGCTAAATGCGCGTAATTGCCAAAATATGTATCTACCTACTTACACAGCTAATGAAGAAGAGACAGAAGTATCGTAGGTTACCTTTTGAAAACATGCCAATAAACTACCTGTAGGTAGGTAAACGCAAAATGTGTATCCACTTGTTGCGGAAACTCAATTCTTTGTACGAGTGTTCAGCAAAGAGAAATATATCCACTTTTCTTTGCAATTCATTAAACTCATTCCTCATTTGTCGTTGGGTGTTTTCAGCCCTCATAGGAAATAGATTTCTACTACTATGGTAGTAACACGCGCGAATAAATCTATTTCCTTAGGAAGATAGACCGTCCACAAGTCCCACTGGCCCAAACCCTTATTAATGTTTTGATCTTATTTGTAATACATATGTTTACGTCTATAATAGAATAAAGAAATGACTAAATCGCTAGCATTGGTCGCCAGGCAGTAATTTATAGGGATAAAGGAGCTGGACCAGGAGCCAAAAAGGCACAACATACTTAATATACTTTGATTTGCAACCTCGCCATATTATGAATTCATACTTTATTAAACTAAATAACAACACGACGTCGTTATTCCCTGAAAGTAGGTACTTAATACCCGTTTTGCACTAAAGTAGGCTAACGAAACTAACTAACATATGCACCTATTGTCACTAACACTTTGTTTTTGCTGTTAGAGTTTCTGCTTCTCTCGTATTGTATACGAACAAAAATAATAATAAAGTTTATTTATCAAAAAGTAACAATACAATGTGACAAGGTGAGCCACAAACTAAGCGTCGCTTGTATGTTAGGGCTTTATAAGTATAAATAGCGTGGTAGATATTATTAGACATATTTATTAGACATTTAGCAAGGTCGCAAGTAGCAGCGGATCTGACAACCAAAGGTGGGTGAACATCAAGTATCTTTCTATCTCTCGTAGGGCCTGTGACGACATCTATACCGCCACATACGAACTACGCAAGACGACTCACGAATCCGACATCTCGGAAGCGAACTTTACCGCAAAATCAGCCTGACATCTACCATTGGGCAATAGCCCAGTAGTACCTATTTCAATATTACGACGGTACCACACAATCAACCTGTTGTGCCCGTCCAACGCGAGAACCTTCTATATTATTTCTGTCGCTGAAATTGTATGTCCTACCTGCTGGCTGTTGGGAAAACATGTTCAGAGCTCCAGGAGCCATAAAGGCACAACATAATGATACTATGCTTTGATTTGCAACCTCGCCATATTATGAATTCATACTTTATTAAACTAAATAACATAACACCACGTCGATATTCCCCGAAAGTATAATATGCATACCCTTAGTACACCCACTTATTACCAGTTTTTGTAATGGAATGCAAGCCTATTGCCAAATTACCTTTTAAAACCAATCATCAAGATAAGGCCGTGTCACAGAATAATCGATAGGTATGGCTAGAAAGGGGTTGACTACTGAGATGGCGGCTAATACAGATGTATGGAAGCGAAAGGCTTGATTGTGTGAGCAGCCGGCAGCAGTCAGCAGTCAAGTCTTTTATCGGCGGGTGGAGGGCGGGTGTGGGATGACTATCGATAGGTGGAGGGTGGGTGTAGGATGATTATCGGCTTGTGGGATGACTATTGATAGGTGGAAGGTGGGTGTGGGATGATAACGGCGGGTGGAGGGTGGGTGTGGGATAACTATTGGTAGGTGAAGGGTGGGTGTGGGATGATTACGGTGGGTGGAGGGTGGGTGTAGGATGATTATCGGCTTGTGGGATGACTATCGATAGGTGGAAGGTGGGTGTGGGATGATTATTGGCAGGTGGACGGTGGGTGTGGGATGACCATCAATAGGTGGAGGCAGGGTGTGGGATGACTATCCTGGGATGATTTCCTGGTATTGTTGGGTACGCAAATGACAGTACTGTTTCAGAGAGATACTTGTCCAGCGCAAAAACCAGCGGGGCCGAAGTTTGTACCTTGAAAGAGGCCGTGGTTGAGCGGACAGATTTGACCTTAAGCCTTGTCTCCCAGTGGGGTGATGACAATCTGGTCTCTTTTAACGCCACCAAAACACAGGCGTGTCTTTTTACCGCTAAAAGGAATCAAATCAACCAATCTCCTACTTTTCGGGGTACATCTGTTCCTGTAACTGATCGGCTCGAGCTCCTAGGCATGAAGTTGACATCTGGTCTCAACTTCGGCGCCACCATCGAGTATAAAGCCCAAACTGCGGCTAAGAAGCTGGGCATCCTAAATAAGGTGAAGCGATACTTTACGCCTGGACAGCTTTTAACCCTGTACAAAGCGCAAGTCCGATCCTGCATGGAGTATTGCAGCCACCTTAGGGATGGCTCAGCTAAATACCAACTTGCCGCGCTTGACTCGGTGGAACACAGAGCTAAGAGAATCATTGGCGACATAAAACTGGTGGATGCCAAGCTTCACAGCTTGGCTTATCGCCGTAAGGTTGCCTGCTTGTCGGTCTTCTACAGATTGTACTTCGGTGAGTGTGTCCAAGAACTCCACGACCTCATTCCACCGGCCCCCTTCTACCATCGGACATCTAAGCGCACTGCAAGTTACCATCTCAACCTAGTTGCTATTCCACCAATTCGCACTAAGCGCTTCCAAACATCTTTTATAATGCGCACAGCGAAAGAGTGGAATACTCTACCTGCGCCTGTGTTTCCGACCGCATACAACCCAAATCTCTTCAAAGTGAGAGTGAACAGGCTTCTTCTGGGGAGGCTCACTCCATCGTCGACTTTGTCTCTGTCATCCCTGACCTAGACTAGAGTCAAGAGCAAACCCATCTAGAATAAAAAATAAAAAAAACTATCGACAGGTGGAGGGTGGGTGTGGGATGATTGTCGGCTTGTGGGATGACTATCGATAGGTGGAAGGTGGGTGTGGGATGATAACGGCGGGTGGAGGGTGGGTGTGGGATGACTATTGGTAGGTGAAGGGTGGGTGTGGGATGATTACGGTGGGTGGAGGGTGGGTGTAGGATGATTATCGGCTTGTAGGATGATTATCGGCGGGCGGAGGGTGGGTGTGGAATGATTATCGGCGGGTGGAGGGTGGGTGTAGGATGATTATCGGCGGGTGGAGGGTGGGTGTGGAATGATTATGGCGAAATAATAGATTATAGGCTTGTACAACGGTCATTTGGCGCGTGGCGAAAATCTGAACTAACGCCGACGTCTTGATTTTTGAATACATTTTCACAAATTTTTAGCAACAACGTCCCCTTGTAATCATTCAAAAGCCAAAAAATCGTTGTAGCACTCTACTGCAGTGGTTTGTATCGTATGTATGCTTCAAATACGGCTAGCTTGCAGATCAACACAGTAATGGTATCTCTAAAACTAACCTACCTGTGAGAGCAGAATGTTCGGCGGGGCTGTAGCACGGCGGCGCAACGCTCGCTTCTGTGGGACTGCACGGGGGAGGGCCTTCGTGCCGCTGCACACCTTTCTTTACCATGTAGCAGCGCGGCATTGCGGCCAACGCTGGAACAAACAGAAATGAAATTGAATTTTAGGATAGTTCTCATAAGGTTTATATTACAAGGATTGACGCGCAATCGTGTAACCAGTCAACAGCAAAGTCAAAGAACTTGTCTCAAACTGGAAGAAGTCGCAGTAAATAGTGAAAACGTTGTCCTGTCAGTTCACCAAATTTTTTTTTACAATTTTTTGCTTGACTAACAACGATTGGCAAAAACATGATTTGTCATTTCATCAATAGACAACAACAATTTTGCCAAATGATTCACTTATGAAAATAATGATCCAAGAAACTTTTTTTTAATAAGGTATTATTTGACAAAAAAAAAATCGTTTTTCTCGTACAACAACGTTTGGAATAAAAAACGTTTTACATATTGACTTATTGTTATGCAATTTCCTAAAAATTAATGTCATTAAATAGGCAAAAAATTAAACGACAATTTAAATGATTTATATATATTTTTTAACAGAATGGTGACTAAAAATGTTTCCATAATTCGTGAGTTAAGTTAGTTACTCATTTAATTTAGTACCTAGTGTAAATAGTTATGTGTTAAATATTGTACAAGTTTCTACGTTTCAATCAATTGATATTTTTGTTTCAATAATTAATTAATTGTATTAGTATTAATAATTATATATAATAGTATTAGTATATAGATTTCAATAACTTAATTTCCATTTTTTTTTGCATTAATATTTTCAGGATGCGTTCATCTTTCGAGATATATATTTTTTTTTTTTTTTCAGGAGGAGCACCTACAATTTTTTGTTCAATCTCATTGGCATTGCTTATAGTTTCTTTAATTAATTCTTTGTCTAAAAAATATAGCCCCAGGTATGTTTTATATAAGCACAAATTTATATGCCAGAAACGACTCGCGCTAATAGAAAAAAGAGGTTATTTTTAGTAAGCAACCCGGAACCGAACTAGTTAGATTAGGTTAATTGTTTTAAAGAAAAATGGTTAGGTTAAAACTGTGACCCCTACGCACGAGCCGACCGAGTGAAGCGAAGGCCGCGCGGCGCCGCGGTAGCGGCCGGCGAGTGCCTGAAATGACTAGATTATATAGAACCAAATTACATTAGTAGGTTTAAAGAACTGCAATACTTGCCTGTAAATTATTTGACCCAAATAGAAATTGCAACCATGTAGACTTATGTTTTCAAAATTTGATCGCAAGTTTAAGATAGCCGCTTTTTCAAAATTTATTTTGTTATCTCTTGGCTGAATATCTATATTATTTTCTGCTCCATATTCCATAATCATTTCAAATTCTGTCAGTGGTTTATAAAAAGTATTATATAAAATGATATTTAGTATAAACGTGATTTTCCCAAAAGAATCTACTTAAATATTAAATGAAAAATGTATAAATGATTAAATATCATCCGAAACATTTGTAAAGAGAAGTATTTGCCAAATAAATGTTTGTAAAGCGAGTGTTCATAAAATAAAACATTTGCGAAATAAGTTGATTGTGAAATAAATAGTATACGAAACGTTGGTTGTAAACTAAAAAATTGTCAATGGTGTTTTGGTGAAACATTAGTGAACCAGTGAAAACGGCTGGAACATGGCTGCTAAATAAATAAAGAAAATAATATTGAAACGCTGCTAGGTACTCCTCGCATTTTAAGAGAAGCTCTTGTGTACCTATAATGGTTTTAAAATACTGGTACAGGTTTTTATAAAATAGTAGTAGGTTGCATACAGTTGCGCTAGTTAGATCGCCTCACACATTAAATTATTTTAGAAAAGGTGGCACTTATCCGACCGTAAGTAAAAATGAGAATGATACCAAAGACTATACAAAAAAAATAATGTTCAAAGAGCTCACTGCACTTAGACATGCATAAACGTTCAAGTCCCCAAACATCCCCCAGTCAACGTCTCCTTCGAAATTCAAACCAGTAAGCTATCAATTAATGTGGGTTGATACCAATAACTATACATAATTTTTTAAGTAAAAACCTTTTTTAAATCAAGCCTTTAATAAACTCAAAACTTCGATCAATAATAGCACGAGATACAGGATCAGGAACAAAAACAAGTCGCTGAAGTGGCCACGTTTACACAAACATAAACATTTACATTTCATACTACGAAATATAGACAAAGGTTTTATAATATTAACAACATCAGTTCATTATAAACCATAACACTCAAGAATAAAGTTTAATTACAATTGCAAAATATTAGCACAAAAGTATTTGAGCTCTTTGTTATCGGGCCGTTTTGAAGCGCTTATCGGGAATCTAGTACTATTATTGATCGAAGACTCAAAAGCACAAAATAAAAATTAAGTAAAAATAAAACTTTAATATTTTCCTAAATAGTCGAAGCTAATCTAATAAATTATACTTATAAAGGACGTTCACGCCTCAAGCTTTTAAGAAAATATTAAAGTTTTATGTTTACGTAAGTTTTATTTTATGCTTTTGAGTTTATTAAAAGCTTTTTTTCAAAAAGGTTGTTACAAATTTATTTTTTTTGTATTTTTTAGCATTAGAATTTGTTTAAATATCTATTCTATCAGTTACCTTCACTTGAAAGGTACTTGTAAAGACAAATCCAACGACCCCAGACCGAGCCAACTAAGTTGCACTATCCAAGTCATGCCATACTTTAGAACGGGCTATTATAATTGAATTCACATACAAAATTTCGTGCCTGTGACCGCTGAGTAGATCTCTCGTATGGAGCCAATCCTGGGTCAGCAGACAGGTCATGGTGTATGAATAGGTAGATAAAATTTAGTGTCTGTGCGGTTGACCTTTTAGGTGTTCCCTCGTCTGGAGCCATCCCTATGGGTGCAGAACCTAGGTCATGGCAAACTTTAGAACGGACTATCATAATTAAAGGCGTAAATATAATTTTGTATCTTTATTGTTGACCGTTAAGGAGTTCCCTCGTTTGAAGCTAATCCTGGGTGTACAATCAGATCATTCATCACGCAAAAATGCATTGTCTACAAATAAAATTTCAACTCTGTACGATCAGAGGAAGTAGTTTTAATTCAGCTTGCAAGATTTGACCAATACATACTAACTAACAAGGCAAGTTAAATAAAAGCTTGAAAAATAAACAATGTTCACAGAGCTCACTGCACATCAAGTAATTTACGTTAACACACAAAAACACAACTACAAGCTACCAAAATCATCAATCAAGTTAATTTATAAACGCAACCACCATATAAAAATCTTGTAGGCTTTACGTATTCGTGTCGCGATAAGTTTACATAATATTTTTGTAAGGAAAATGTGTAAGAAATACAGCGGTAAAATGTTTTCGAGCCAACTTCATATTACCGGAGAAAAGCGACGGATCAAATGGAAAATGCGGTCACGGAATCGTATAGTAGACGCCCTTATTATTCAAATATACGAGCACGATGTATGCTTAAATGTAGGTAAGGTGAAATTTAGGCAGCGAAACCAGAAATCACCTTGTATGTTGTTTATTGAAATCTACATCGTAGAACGCATCTTTTAATGAAACTAGTGTTATGTTACGACAAAGACCGCTTTGGCAGAATCTTAATGTATTATTATTTATTTATTTATAGTTAATTAACACGGTACAATACCAATTACATTAATTAACATAGAAAGAAAAGAAAAACCATACAATGCAGACAATTGTGTCATATAAACAATAATCATTCGCTACTTACTAACATGGAACACACACACACACACAGTACAGTGGAATAGGATTTATGAATCATCATAATAAAAATCGTAGAATAGTTGCAAATTGACAATAATGAATCATAATATTATCTGCGTACAATTCATAGCACACAATTCATCTGTTTTACAGTTTAGTATAGAGATTCGTTAAATGGTCCAAAAATTATGAATTGTTTTCTGTCAATTAGCAGAATCTTAAGAAGTTAGTCAAGAGCAACTTCTTATGTATGAATCTTTTGTCCATTGAATTTATAGACAATACCGTTAACTTGTGAATATGTCTACTCAACAATAACGACAATGTCCGCAGTAAAAATCTTTAAAGTTATGCATAATTATCAAAAATCAAAACCACTAATAGTCATTTTTGTTTGATACCAAGAAAATTATTCACCAGTCTTCTTATGTACAAATTAAAGGATTAAGGTGAATCCTCAGCTTTAGTCTGCCAAATTAAAATTTTCTTTGTTTTTTTTTGCTTTTTGCAGCTCTGTTTTCCATCGTATGATGATCAAAATGCGATTCGCGACTATTGGAATGATATATTTACTTAATATTTTTTATCAATTTCATATCAATCGTCAAACTTTGGAAATTTGTTCCACCTAAGAACTTTCATATGATATATTTAAAAAAATCATAGGTTGAACAAATTTCTAAATTTTGACGATTGATATGAAATTAATGATTATTATTCAATAAATATATCATTCCCACAGTCGCGACTAGGAGTTTGATCAACATATGACGGAAAATAGAGCTTCAAAATGCAAGAAGCCAAAGAAAATTTGAATTTGCCAGGCTACAGCGGAGTATTCATCTTAAGTTAAATTACTTTATCACCACTGCCCTCAAAACGGCGAAGAAAAACATCGTGAGGTAGCCGGCATATCCTAGAACCAAAAATCCAAAGACATGTGACATCTACCATCCCGCAATAGGCCAGCGTGGTGGATTATGGCCCACTGCCTCTCACAGAAAGAGGAGGCCCGTGTCCAAGCAGTAGGAACATTATAGGCTGATTATGATTATGCTTCTAATATGTGCAGACATTAGAAGGCTGCAGGTCAACAATTTTAATACTACCAGACATGCTTATACATTCCCCATTCGAAATTCAAACCAGTAAGCCGTGAGTGAATGTAGCACCGCGGTACCGATCACATAATTGGTACTAAGAGATTCGGAGGGATACAGTCTAGTAAACTACCAGGGTAGGCTATGGGCCTTGTCGTTGAAGTGCTCAGGTTAATTAACTGAATATTTATTGAGCTTTACGTCACCTATGTCCTCCTCTTCCGCCATACTGGGCCCCCTCGGCCTGTCCGGTGTAATCGAGTACAAAGCGGGACGCGACAGCGCTTGTGCCTCCGTTGATACATAGGTAGGTACACAAATTAGAATGCTGTTTAAATTTGGCGATGTATGAAGGATGCTATGCGCAGTAGGTAGGTCAAGTAAGGACAGGTAGAATATTATTTGTATTTGATATTAAATATCAATATGTTGTTGTTGCTTTTACCAGTTTCTTAGATCATTGTTTATATTTTACGTGAGACATTACTTCATACAAGAATACGCCAGAAACCAAATCGTTGTGCATAACCATAAAACATCGACGTAGATAGACTATAAATTGAAAAGCTTCCCATACTAAACCGAATACAAATGTCCCTATGAGCCCATGAAAGCCAGTCAAATTACCCCAAAGCGTTTGTTTGTGAATTTAAATTCCAAGCAAACACAAGCCGAACTTTTTCCCTCCCCACTTGTTTAGTTTCTGCACATTAATCCCGGGCTTCACGAAAACTCATTCGCACTAATTAAGAGCATTGAAGCACGTTCCAATTTGAATGTAAAATTTAGCTAGGTAATGGTAAACGGAACAAAATATAGGTATTGTTATAATATAATGACATGAACCATGAACACTGGGCAAGAGTCGCCCCACAAAGGGCGCCTGGAAGATACGTGGACTCCAAGTCCGGCTCAGAATGCAAGATGAATAGGAGGATTATTGTGAGGACTGCAACTGGTACGAGTTGGCATGGGAAAAGTACCTGTTAGTACATAGGATAAATCTTGATCAGCAAGAAAAGGAATATCACAGGATAGAGTAGTAACTGAAATATCGACCTCCGTAGTACTAACATCAAGTTTCTTGACAAGCAAACGTCAAATTTGCAAACCTTATGTAACTACAAAATAAAATATCTCTCATAAAATTATCTAAAACCGAAACCTAACCGTTTATTCCGTGAATGGAAGCTTACCGCTGCATTAATTGATACATTTTTTTTTCTTTCACCGCTCCGCTGGCCGACCAATCATCTGACAAATTATTTGCGACGCTGCGAGGCCATGTTTATTCTGTTCCTTAATTGGTTTTGTTTACGATGCGACAGTTTTGCATAATGACGGTCTTAGTTGCAGCTAGTCGGTCGAGTGGCTTCAAATTTTTTCTCCTTTGTAAATGAAGCTCGGGGCTTCAAAACAAAGCTCTTTCCTGCCAGTTTTATAACATGTAATATCTTGGGTGGAAAGGAACAGAGCTCGTTAGAACGCTAGAAGCGGAAATCCTGTGACAAGGCACGTTGGCAAAATGGTATATAATGCACCTTTTTATACGAGCAATGTGGGTAGGAGACACGTGAGCCGCCCGCGCTCCACTGGCTCCACCGTGACCTGGCGCGGTTTTCGTGAGTCTCATTCAAACCACCCTAATATCCTCCACCTCCACCTCCACCACCACCACCTCCACCTTGATACCCGTTCTTTCTTTCACATACCTTAAATATATGATCCGCTATTAGTCATACCTCGTTTTTTGGCCCGATTGATGGCCACAGCGTCACACCCTATTACATGGGACTTAAATGTAGCTGGCGAGATGTGGATGTACGTACACCTCTGCCTAACCCTACAGGGATTACAGGCGTGATGTTATGAAAGAATTTATGAAAAAATAAAACACTTTTCAATTACACAGATACCAGGAAAGTTATTATCGCGTTCAAGTTCTTAGATATATTATCTTAGAACACGAATTTAAGTTCTATTTAATTTTTCTTGAATAAATAAAGCCCACTTAAAATAAAAATGCTGTTTCAAAGTTTTTTCCCTGGATTTAGAACAGACGTCAATTCGCGCTTTTATAGTTTCTAACGTGACGATATTATCGTGAACGTCCACCCAGGCCATGTCACGGTATCGCAATTGTTATCGTGATCAGATCGATTGTGATCAGGGAAGTAAAATGTATGGAAATATATGAAGACCGTTTTAAATTTCCGTCCACGATAACACAGTCACATTTTAGGTACTTATACAAAATTCATCCGAATAACGTTTACTCGGATTTTCAAATTCGAAGCGTTTTCTTTTCTTTTCAGTTCCTCTTTCAATAGAATCGAGTTTATCAAACAAACGCGTCGTGAGTATTTCTCAGTGGCAGGTAGTGTTTATTTGGCGTGAACCCAATCCGTCGACTAGTGAAAATGTTCGGTTTTCGCGCACGGATACTCAATACAACTCGAGCAGTGAATGTGAATGCGAAATTGCACAGCTCCTATTTTATATTTTTATAGAAACCTATGAAAAATTGTATTGTTTTTTGGCTTATTTGTGACCTTCCATAGGGTAAAAGGAAAGTACCTACTACGTGTCTTCATAAATGTTAAGACATTACTTGGGACTTTAATTGATTGTAGTCTTAGGTATATCATTATTTTTTTCAGTAATGAGAAAATGGAGCTTCAAATTAACCAATAGATACTTGGTAAATTTTACTTTTAAGTATATTGGACGCGGGACGGGGCGAGCGAATGTGTGAACTACCAGATTTTTTTAAATTGAGTTTTCTCCAGATGTTACAACAACAAATAATTAGCTAGTTAATATTCGAGATGGCCTGATGCAATAGCTTGATGAATTAGCCCATTCCTAAAATCCTAATTCAAGTCGAAACGAATGATCGAAGTATGTAGTATACTGCACATTTTTTTTCCAAATTTTATTCATAAAAATAAAACTGTTCATTAACACCATCGCTCCAATTCTTTTTAAGTTAACATGAAGTCCACTAACAAACTTTCATTTTCAATAGGACATATCCATTCATACTCCTGCATAAAGTTAAGCGGAGTTAAGCTGAGCGACTCTCGTAAGTCTTTAACTCCGTTCGCTCCTCGAGGTCGTCCGCACATGATCGTGTGCAACCAACCTAAGTTCAGAGGGGAAGTCTAGACGGACTTGTTGCGCCCCCTTTCCTCTGACGTTGCTAACTTTGTCATAATGATTCTAAGATACTTTTATTTACTTAACAAGTTGTGGTGCTTCGTGCTTGGTATGCGACTTAGTTCGGAATTTCAAGTGGACATTACTTACTGAATGGAGCTTTTGAACTTGTGTAGATATTGGGGTATATAGGAGGGAAAGTACCTGAAAGTAAAGGTTTGATAGTGTGTTGCCTATGGTCTTGAAGTTATGTAACGATGGTATTTTTATGACACCTCGCTGTTTAATTTGTTGCGTATTGACTTACTGTAACCGTAAAAAGATCTACTTTGATCAAATTTTTTATATGTTTCGCCTTGCTGGTCAAATCATTTTTGTGTCTCTTTTCTGGTAGGGTCTATTTTTCAACCGTCAGAAAACTTTTATCTGAATAGAAATATAACGGTTTGGCATAATTAAATCAAACGGACATATTTATTCATGAGGTAAAAGTTACGACGATTGTAAACTCGGCCATCAGTCAATTACATAATCATGTAATTTTTATTCATCATTACTAAAAAGTATTGAACGAAATCTTACATCGGGAAAATCCATTTTCGTGCAAGGAAGGCGGCGATACATATTATTTCAGTATTGCTTCAGTGAGTACTCAAGTGGCACTTACTCAAGACCCACTCGTCTCAAGAGCTCGGTGTAGCCGAGAGGAGCTCTTGTCGTCTCTGTAACTATTTACAAACGTTATTAATTTATTTAAATTGCGACCTGACGCTTTTCCTACTATATTTTCAGCATAGAACTAGAAACACTTATTTAAAAATGTATTAATTTTTATTTATCATGTCAATCTTAATGGGGCGTAATTAAAAGTAATCAACATGTAACTTTTCATTGCTGTTAAATTTTAAAACTTATTGGTTCATTGTGACAACAAAACACTTTGTTAGTGGTACAAATGTATTTCATCATTGTATGTTTTCCGACTAAACGGTGCCGGTAACCCGTTCCTGAAAAAAAAAAGTTAAACTTTATTTTGCTATGCGATAATTTCACCATGACTACCACTACTACCCATTGTATTATTCGAACGAAAACCGCCATTCATCAAGTGCTTATAAATTTCTAGACGATTACTGAACATTCTGTGAATTCGCCACTCCCAAATTTCCCGGAAACCATAGCATTAGCGATCCGAGGTCTGAGTTTTTTTACAAAGAGAAGAATTTATTAAAACAAGCCGACACTAAACCAAAACGGGAACAAAACAGACGGTAAACGTTTGAATGTTAAATTACTTTTGAAATTGTAACAAACATAGTACGGAGAATATGAGCGGAGAGCTTTCTGGTAATGAATTATGCAGAGAGACATTACGTATTCCTGTTTACGGAACATTAGCTCGTATAAGGTCATCATGTCTGTAGATTTGTTACGAAAATATGGTACATCTTTTATTAAACAGGAGTAACTTTATCCCTGCATTATTTGAACTACTAACTACTACTACTATTAAGCTATTGCATAGCTTCTATCGCGGGCCTTGAGCGCGGGGACCGGAGCCAGAAATTCCGTAACGAAAAAAAACCTCACGCTCCCCACTCCGACGGGCACGGAGGTGTGGCTTGAAGGCCGTGCATTGTCTAACGTCGTTTCTTTTCGGCAGTCTTCGACACGGTGTTTGTGTGCGTGCAACTAGACGTATTGTACGACTCTACGAAGCTCGCACGAATCGAGACGAGCTGCTCCGAAATCGGACGAATACATAAGCAGCTGTTTATGAGAAAGTATATAGGTGTATAGGTATTTATCAAAAAGTGTAACTTGAATTAATATTTATTTCCATTTACTTTCGTACCATTTATCATTTACCAGTCGGACACCATACATTTATTATAATCACCACTATCTTAAAACTCAATATCCCAATATCTCGGAAACGGCTGGGAATATCAAAATTCTGACCAAATTTCCCCCCCCCCCCCCCCCGCTATAAACCCCCTCTCAAATAGTACATACATACAGACAAGCCCCTTTGACCCCCTCTTTTTCGACCCCAATATTAAGTTGTATTATATTTATTTATATTTAAATCAATCCCACTTATATATGATCCCGGGACCCCCCCGCGTCACCCCTTTTGACCAACCCCTCCACCCGTCCAGGGCTACTTCACCCCCCCCGGGTCTTAACTTTTGAACCGGAGGTCGTAGAGGTATCGAGTTTGGGGTCTTTGGAATCGGCAGTAAAGGGCCTATCTTTTGGCCCCGATAAGGTTAGGGTAAAGCGCCCCATTTTAAATTTATTTTAGATTTAAAAAAAAAAAAAACTTATTTCTTATTCTTATACAAAATGCTATGCAATAGCTTTACCGCGGCAGTCCCCGAGTGCCACACGTCTTTAATTTTATTACTTTATAAATGGCGAAATGTGGGTGTGCTATAGGTACACATCTGCCTAACCCTTTGGTGAATACAGGCGTGATGTTATGTGTTATGTTATATTATTTGAACATTAATTAAGCAAAACACTATTCAAGTAACGGTAAAAACCCAAATAATAATGATAATTCTATCCCTCTTTCATCGAAACCGGAAACTAAATTGCCAACTAAACGTTTCACGCTTAAATTAAAGTTCTCACAAATTGTTTGAACGCTTTAGTATTTGTGCAAATCCCTAGCTAAAATGACACACAGTAATACAAAATGTAGATGTAGCATTAATTATTGTTTCGGTAATGATGTACGCAATTACACGTTAATGCTGAAGCTTCATTTACACGTCTGTAAACATAAACAACAAAACAAGCTTCTGCCCGCGACTTCCTCCGCATAATATTTCTTGTGCTCTTGATTTTGAAAAACCCTGAATTACTTACTTTTTATTTGTTAGTACCGAGTTTAGAACTAATGCGACAGCGGTTTTATTTACTAACTTTGATACCCTCCATCCTCTGCGAGGAATGCACCGTTTAAAAAAATTAAAAGTGCCAATCTTTACTGTTTACTGAGGGAAAAACTGCCAAGTTTAAAGTTTATTAACCAAAGGAATAAGATTTTTAATATAAATATAACATATAAACTGTATCCACTCCCCCCGCGCCCCACAGGGATGGAATTATGAAGAATCGATGGGGTTATTTCCTTAACTTAGGTAAACTAAAGATTACTCTAACCAATTTTTGAGTTAATCAAGGCACGTAGTAAAATGCTCCCCTTAAACAGTTAATAACTCCTCCAGGAGACGATTTTCGAAAAATCCTGATATACATTATTCTTTATTTTTGGTCTTATGTATAGGTACTAAGTTTCGAGTTAATCGGACCGCGCGTTAAAATTCTTGCATACAAACTTTGACATCCCCCAATCCCCCTTTAAGGAATAGTTTAAAAAAAATAAAAACGACAATCTTTGTAATTTACCTACTAAGATATGTTCCTGTCAAGTTCCAAGTTTAATAACTCAAGGAATAAGATTTTTCATACTAACAAAATCCTCGCTTTTCACCCACTTAAAGGGCGAATTTTCAAAAACCGCTTTTTCCTGATCGCCTACGTCATAATAACTATCAGTGTGCCAAATTTCAGCGCTATCCTTTCAGTGGTTTGAGCTATGTGTTGATAGATCAGTGAATCAGTCAGTCACGGTTTCCTTTTATATATGTATATAGATTAATGGAAATATCTTTTTTGGTCCAAGTAATTAAGCTTTTTCACAACATTAAAGCTTCCAGGAATTAATAACACCGCCGCAGCAATAATAAAATACCTTTGTTTTCTGGTGGTTCGGTTCTTTAATGTCAAATTTGATCAGTTTTTATGGTAGATAATATATTGTTACCGAGAAAATATTTTAATATCCGAATCACTTCTAAAATAATTATGAAAATTTATATTATAAAATGAGAAATAATACATGGAATCTTTAATAAAGTCCATCAGAAGATTCACCTGATAAAATTAATAAATTTGAAATTACTGTATTACATTGCAATTTTCTGATGAATCAGATTTAAAAAAAACAAGTTTTATATTCAATACTGGGACAACACCATTCTGTATGCGAGTGCTTTTAAATTATTTTCCTAAAAAAATAATTCGTTTTAAATGTATGTATAATAATTAAGTTACTTATTCGTGACTATACCTAATAATTAATTAATATTTTCTGCTAGTTGCAAGCCGTTTCTTCGAAACAAATAAAGGTAGCACATCTTCTATTGATAGGCAATAATTAGCACAATCAACCACTCTGACTTGAATAGTGTTCACATTAAGAGAGCAATGGCTCGATCTATCAAGTTAATGTGCTTGCACTACTAGGTACTTGCACGCGTCATGTGACAGACACTCATATATCAAAGTAATTCGACTTGGATTTCACCAACTACACAGCATGTATCAGAGAGTAGTAGTCATATTTAAGGGCACACACTTAAATATTTTGATTGTCTGTACCACAGTACAGACCATCAAAATGAACAATTTTCTCCATGGGACCAACATAATAATCACGAAAAAATTCACAGCCGTCCATTCGGTATTGAATTTTTGTACTGTTGCTTGTTTTTTCGCGATTACTCTGTTGGTCACATGGAAAAAATTGTTTAGTTTGATGATCACTAGCACACCCTTAAATATGACTACATCTTTCTGATAAATGATGTACAATTCCATGGAGTTCACCATAATAGAAAGACAATCTACCATTTACTAACTACTCAGTACTCATCTATACATATCTATATATATCTGAGGCCGCGGTTACAGTTAGTAACACACATTAATATTAGTTGACAGTTTTTCGGCCACGCCGTGTTCGCGCCAGCCCCAACACCATTCTTAGAATGTTGGCTAATAGGTGGGACTCTCCGATCTTGGGGCGGTGGATACGACTGCACGCAGTCAAGTAGACATTCCCCAGGATCGGCGTGCCTCGTGTAACTTATAATAATTGTTACTAACACTAGTTTCTTAAGGCGACAATAAGTGCCAGCGACCTTGAGCGAGTGGGAGGCGCATGCGAAACTTTTAAGCGAATAAAATTGCACAGAGTGTTAGCGCCTACCGGGACATGGGTCAGCGATACACTGCCGCCCGTCGCCCGCATGAGCCCCCGCTTCAACGCGCATCAAGTTTATTCGCAAAAACAACCCACCTTGATTTATCAAACACAATAAAAATTAAAGCCGTATACAAAAATTTGGGTAATTAAATTGTCTTATAGATGGTGCAGATTTCATGAAAATACGCCCGATAGTTCTTGCGTGGTTATCGTTTTTGTGGTCGCGTTAGACATTATTTTAAAAATTAATTACACTATGTTATAAAAATATAATTTCATATATTCACATATCAAATTACGAATAAAATAGTCTAGTTTATCATATATTTTTTTCAAACAAATAAGACTATTCGTTTAGACGTGATGTTCAATTTGAAATCATTAAAAGTCGTATATCTGCGCCTTAATTGTAGCTTCACATCGATACTAGTATTATGGAGTACAAATTGTAGACAATCAAATGAATTATTGTCGATGTACAGTCACCAAAAGAGATAAGTAACCTGGGTCGTTGGATATGGTTGAAGTATAGTAAGAAACCGATGGATGTTTTACAATGAAATTTAATTTGATAAAAGACCTATTTGTTTTCTATTAATTCAATTCAATTTAATTCGAAAACATTCATCGGTTTCTTACTAAACTTCAACTATATCGACGACCCTGGTTACTTATCACTTTTGGTGACCTTATTTATATACTTTTTAGGCTGACTGTACTTATTTTGAGCTGGGATAAGTATGGTCTGAATATTAATGGGCTGAAAATGAACCACCTCAGATTTGCTGACGACTTAGTGTTATTCGAAGAAACTCCAGAAAACTTGCAAATCATGATAAAAAGTCTGAGCGAAGAAACCGAAAAAATTGGTCTGAAAATAAATTACAGCAAGACAAAGCTAATGACTAACTCTAAAAAGATAGATATAAACATAAAAGAGGAAGCTTTGGCCTATGTAGAGGACTACGTATACCTTGGTCAAGTCATCTCCACCAAAGACCAAACTAGCCAAGAAATTAATATGAGGATTGCAATTGGTTGGAAAAAATACTGGTCCCTCAAGGAGATCATGAAGTCAAAAGACCTGGGCATGACTTTGAAAAGAAAGACCTTCAACTCATGCATACTCCCATGTCTAACTTATGGGTGTGAGACATGGGCACTCACCAAATCGCTCAGATAAAAGCTTGCCAAGTGTCAAAGGGCAATGGAGAGAAGCATGGTAGGCTCAAAGAGACAGGACAGAATTAGGAACACAGATCTCCGGCCCAAAACAAAACTGACCGATGTTCTAACAAGAATCGACCAACAAAAGTGGAGGTGGACAGGCCACATGTTGCGAGACGCTAAAGGCAAGTGGAGCAAGGTAGTGACAGAATGGTATCCAAGGGACGGTAAAAGAAATCGGGGAAGGCAGCCCACCCGCTGGGAGTAAGAAATAAAGCTGACAGCAGATCCAAACTGGAGGAGAGTACCTCTCGACAGACGTCAATGGAAGTTGTTAGAGGAGGCCTATGCCACGAGGCACACCGAAATTCGAGACATCTTGTGATTTTTGTTTTGCTATTATTGTTGTTGTTGTTGTTGTCTGGTTTCGGAATAGAAGGCTTTATTATTAGAAAGAAAGAAATAAAGAAAAATAGGTTTATTTGTCACAAAAACAGGTACATACAAAAAAAAAATTAGCTCAGGTAACAATGTAAATAAAAAGAAACAAACAAACTAGATCTTTAATCACGAGCACAAAACAGAAATAGTCGACAGCTGCACGTCATGACTGTGACAAGAAGGCTTCCACTCAGCATGATGCTGTGCTACTACTGTGTGTGTGTATTACTTATTTTATAATCAGCCTGACGTAAATAGATGGTTTTAGTTATTCTGAATTTACTGGGTATAAGTTTAAGTCCTTTATCGTGTCAATTAATATTGCTGCTTCACTTTAGATCTATTTTGCTGATAGAGAAAATAAAAAAAACAAGTTGGTTTTGCCGCCAATATTTGTGTTTTTTTTTAAATACTTTTTTGTTTCAGATTAAACCAGAAAATAGAACCGAAATGCAAAGAAATTGTAATTATACAACAGTTTTTATTCACTGAAACAGTACACAAAAAAAGACATTTAAAAGATCATTGTACATAACACCATGTTATTCTTCAAAATAAAAAGAGACACTATTTTCGTGACGTCCTACATCAAAACATACACACTACTTTGAATGCATGTACGTAAAAGCCAAAAGTATGAGAACTACGCAGAAGATATTCCGACGCGACGTATAAAGAATTATTCTCATCCTCCGTCAAAGAAAGTATGTTAAACGGTACAGCAAAAAACTGAAGTTTAACTCAAAATGCTTTGCTTATAAGGCAGCGTCAAAGCCTCAGGTATAAAGCAACGATATTAAATGCACTCCAGACGCGCTGCAGTAGCTGCATGATTACGAGACTTTCCAGGAAATCAAAGCGAATTTTCGAGAGCACGTTCTCCAGGCTAGTCGTCTAGACTTCCATTTAGAGCATATACATAATAATAGTCAGAAGTGACAGACGTCAAGATCTAGCTCGGCATAAAAAAATATTGTTTGGTAGAAAAATAGCTTAAGAGCGCATACACGGGTCCACTAGCGCCACTCCTTTAAAAAAATATTATCTCGTGACTGAGAAGGAATTTTGAAAAATGGCTCAATTAGCGACCTCGGTAAGTGTGTCTAGAATTTTCTAATACCTTTTATAAACTTTCATATTGAGACACGAAGCAACAAAATACGATCTAAATGAATGTGGCCGCTTTTGTTTAGATCGAATTTTGTTGCTTTGCCACCAGCATACCTAAAGAAAATTTACACCTGTACAATTAGACCATTGAAACAGGGCCATCTAGTTTGCGTACTATGAATGATTACCCACTTAGTATACTGGTTATAGTTTTTGCTATACACGTTGATATTCCGTTTGGTCTAGAAGTATCTGACGCCGATCGATACAGAACAAGGTGCGAGTTCAAATCTCAGAAACTTCCATTAACACTTTTAGAGAACAAAATAATGTTTATTTAAATAAATATTACAGTTATTCATTGAAATATTAAATTTCTTATAATGAATAACTTCCTAGAAAACATAACATTTCGGCGTCGTGCGCACACACATTCGAAGCAATTCGGACCTAGCTCAGGTAGACATTGAATCAACATCGCTGACACTAGAGTGCACTGTAAGTAACATGCCAGACATGTCAAAAGATGTAGACTGCGGGCAGATAAAAACTATGAAAGATGAAATTCAAAAACTTGAATCCCAATAATGAGATAGAAGAACTGTTAAACCTAGAAAATAATAAACTTAAACTCTTGAATGAAAACTTGGTTAAGAAAAACCAGATACTTATATAAAAAAGTTACAATAAATAGTCCTATTAAATCAAAACAAAGTATACCAGAGAAAAAGCCTTTCACAAACAAACACAAACTGACACTGTCACAGAAAAAACTCCAGAACGAAAAGAAAATGTACATTACAAACAATTACAAATGGAGCAAGTAAATACAGCTAACAAATGCATGAATAAGGGCACCCGAACGATTGCAGTGGCTACTAGACCAGCACCCCTGAAACAATCATTAGAACCAGCAATCGATCTTTCAAATTGTGAACACGAACATCTGAGTAAACGAGTTAGTAAGATAATGTATTATTAGTGAGAATAAATATAACAAAATACGCACAATCGCAGAAAATAAACTTAAGAACGCTGAACTCTGTCACTATTTAGTGCCAAACCCTGGTTTAAATAATATTAGGTTGGGGAAAAAGTCTTTTCGCATTATAGTATGTATGAACTTGTAATAAAATCTCTTTGGCTATACTATTTGTATTTGGCTGGTTTTGGTATCATTGAAAGTTAAATTTTTAAAGAACATAATTCCAAATTCAAATTAGGAAAATGTGTGATTTTCATTTGTTTTTCGTACTGTCTAGATGAGTGAATCTAATGAAGAAATTCGATACATTTTAAAATTTTACTACAAATAGGTAAAAATGCAACGCAAGCCGCGAAAAAAATTGTGATGTTTATGGACCTAGTGCAGTGTCTGTGAGAGTAGCACAAAGGTTTAAGCGTTTTCAATCCGGAAATTTTGATGTCAAAGATGCACGTCGCTCTGGTCGCCCTATTACGGATAAAATGGATGCCATTTTTGAAAAAGTGGAACAAATCGGCATATCAGTAGTTACGACGTAGCTGAAGAACTGGGAATTGACCACAAAACAATTTTGGCACATTTGAAAAAAACTGGGTACACAAAAAAGTACGATATTTGGGTACCTCACGAGCTCACTGAAAGAAACCTAATGAACCGTGTACTCATTTGTGATTCTTTATTACGACGTAATGAAACCGAACCATTTTTGAAGAAGCTGATAACTGGTGATGAAAAGTGGATCACTTACGACAAGAACGTGCGAAAAAGGTCGTGGTCAAAGGCCGGTTAGGCTTCACAGACCGGCGAAACCCGGTTTAACTCGCAACAAGGTGATGCTGTGTGTGTGGTGGGAATGGAAGGGCATTATTCATTATGAGCTGTTACCACCAGGCAGGACCTATACTGCGAACAACTTCTGAGATTAAAGCAAGAAGTTGAAAGAAAGCGGCCGGAATTAATCAACAGAAGGGGTGTGGTTTTTCATCATGATAACGCTAGACCTCACACATCTTTAGCCACTCAGCAAAAATAAGGAGAGTTTGGCTGGGAGGTGTTAATGCATCCGCCGTATAGTCCTGACCTTGCACCTTCAGATTTCCACCTGTTTCGGTCTCTTCAGAATTCTTTAGGCAGTGTCAGGTTAACATCACAAGAGGACTGCCAAAACCACTTGTCGCGGTATTTTGATCCCAACATTTCTATAGCAATGGGATCATGTCCCTACCTACAAGATGGCAAAAAGTTATCGAACAAAATGGTACCTACATACTTTAGTTAAATGTAAATAAACTATATTAAAAAATGTTTTGAATTTTCTTAAAAAATGCGAAGAAACTTTTTCCCCAACCTATTATAATGCAGGGACTGGAATAGAAGCTAAAAATCTTTACTCTGGAGGATTACTGTATTATCCTAATTGGTGAGACGGACTTCAAGATTACTAAGGAATATACAAATTTGATTACAAATATAAGAGAAAAACTTGGGCAAATTCAGCATACCAATATTATATTTTGTGTGCCTACATATAAAACGTGTCTAAATAATGTAACAATGTATAATTGGAGGGTTGAAAATTCATCAATCTACTTTATCAGGACATAGAAGCCCACAAATATGCCTATTTTGTTGACTCGAACAAGAACCTTGCATGGGATCGCACAATGTACAGACTAAATACGAGATCAAAAAACAACAATGCCATGAATATAATTTTCGAAGACATGACCAAGCTTCTAAGCTATGTAAACAAGAATCGCGCCGCAAAGTAGTATATAATATATATTATATATAATAGTAGTTTTTCAGCCAACGCGTAGCTGCACCAAAAATTAATGTCTACTATCAAGGGACAGAATTAGACAAAGTAGACTCAAAAAACCTTGTGGGGGTGACAATTGATAAAAATCTTAATTGGAAAGCGTATACAGAATAATTATATAAGAACATTAGTTCTTCCGCCTACGCACTCTATAAACTAGCACCCATCATAAGTATAGATGCACTTCTTGTAGCTTATCATGGCATAGATGGCTCAATGATAAGATATGGCGTAATATCCTGGGGAAACTCGACCAATAAAGAAACCATTTTTAAATCCCAGTAAAGGTGCATTAGGGCCATGTTTCGTCTAAAGATGACCGAAAGCTGTAAACCATATTTTATTAAGCATAAAATATTAAGTCTTCCCTCTTTGTTTATATATCAAGCCGCTAATTTCGTTAAAAGTAATCCTACGTTATTTAACAAACAATCAGACGTTAACATGCGTAGTCGTCGGGTTAAGGATGAGTTATGTACAGTAAGATCAAACACGGCTTTGATGCATAAAAGCATATTCTATTTGGCCCCAAAAATCTATAATAAGCTCCCAACACCTCTGAAACAGCTGCCCACTAGGTTGTTCAAGTTGCATTAAAAAAAATATCTTATAGCCAAATGCTACTACAGCTTATCAGAGTTCCTAAATGAGCGAAATTAAGTAAATTGCGACATTTCTCCTAGTTCACTAATGGTAAATAACTAAACTTAAGTTAGGCATAAGCATGGTAACAGGAAATTCTATATTTTTTTGTACGCTTTAACTGGCAAAACTTGTAGCTCCTTTTATTTATTTTTTAATTCCATCCACAATGCACTTGTATTGTACTTACTCATGTTTTACAAAAATAAAAATATCTTTATCTTTAGTACGCTGCATATTTATTTACAATGGCGTGAATCGAGGAGAATTTGTGAATGATTTAGATACTGAGTTGCCGGCACCCCAATTGTGTACCTACCACACTTTTTTTTTGTAAGTTCGATCAAGCAGTACTTTATTAAAAATCAACAGCAATAACTTCATAATACATTAACAAATATACTACCCGCTATATTTTCCATAGATTACAACTTATACATATATTGACAAGCTGATGGCAAACGTAACTGTAACCAGGGCAAAATGTATTATATGAACAAAAGAAACTAAAAATAACAAAACAAAACTCTTGTTTGTGTATTGTATCCCACGGGGTCCTATATGATGATAATAATTTGCTAAAGCATACGGCAATGGTGGCCTAGTGGTAACGGCTCCGACTTACGAGTTGAAGATCGTGTGTTCGAACCGACATGTCCTAAAACCAAAAATTTGAAGAATGGTGACATCCACCAACCGGCGGCACTGAACCCGCGTGGTGGATTATGGCCTACTCTCTCTCACAGCGAGGAGGCCTGTGTCCCAGCAGTGGGAACATTATAAGCTGATTATGTAAAGCACACGGAATCTACTACTGATCCTTCAGATTTTTATCTATATTACTTTTAAAAGTATTTAGGTTAAGAAATTAATAATATGTCGATGTCACTAAATGGCTCATTATATGTGTCGACTAAAGCGGTTATCACACTGGACCTGACACCGCTCCGGTTTGCGGTGCTGCGCTTTATAACTTTGACTGTAGAATCTTGATTTGTATACAAAAACCACAGGGTAGACACCGTAACTACGGTCAAAGTTAAAAACCGCAGCACCGCACACCGGAGCGGTGTCCCGTACAGTGTGATAATCGCCTAAGCTTTGTAGCGGTGATCGCACACCAGCATTGGATTTACAGAGGCGTGTAGCAAACCGTCTTCTAGTGCGCACCTCCCGCCCATGCACCGTTCGACGAATCAAGCAACACAAACTGTTCACCAAGTCAGGGCAATCAAACTTGTTTCGGCATACATTGAATAGAGTCAACGTCTGAAGCAGCGCACATCTTGACTGTAACGTAAGTAGGTCATATTTTTTAAGAAGCGACTGGTATATGCTTTTTTTTCACGATGGTACTTCCTTTGAACTAATTCTATAATTGCATTATATTTAGCTTAATAGGGATTTTAAATCGGTACTGCGTATTCTACTTGCGGTAGACCGCAATTAGAGTACGGACTTAGAACTATGGACTTATACAATATGTAAGAAATTGAAGGAAGGATGGAATTTGCTAGATGCTTTTTCATCACAAAACCTGATACAACATCTGATATGCCTTATTAGTAATATTTTCAATATGGATATCCAGATAAAGTTTCGAGTCCAGCTGCACACCAAGATCACGAAGACAAGTAACTTTGTTAATAATGCTATCAGCAAGACGGTGATTGGAATGAATGATATTTTTGTTTTTGATAAACGCTATACTACGAGTATGACACTTAGGCAGACTAAGGTACAGTTTATTAAACGGGCGATAGTATGAAAAGCGATCAAGGTCTTGCTGGAAGTCAATACAATCCTGTTCTAATGAACAGGATTGTATTGATTGTTGTTTTGTATTGTTTTTTTTTTTAAGTTTTAAGTCATCAGTATATAAGAGAAATTTTGAATTTTGGAAACATCGTTTTATATAATTTATAAACAGAATAAATAATAGAGGCCCTAAGATTTAACCATGTGACACTCCTGATGTGACTTGAACGCAGCTAGACTCGAAGCCGTTAATGAAAACCTACTGCGTTCGATTTGTGATGTACCTAGGAGACAAACCAGCGAAGAAGATATCCCCGGATACCATTGTATGCGATTATCGTTATACCTATAGGTACTACTTTCTATCACAATCCGAAAGATTTTGAAGGAAATTACTAATGCTTTGATTCATATGGCCTTGAATGGTCAAAATTAACATTTTTTTTGACAAATTCATAATATATACTGCGTTATTCTTTGGGATTATAAAGTTACGCAATTGTCCTTCGGATTTCTGCTTCGTTTATGGTTCGTTTTTCGTATCAATGGTTAATTTGAATGACCCTTTTTTTATCCGCGAGTTTGAATCCTTCTTTTATTTTGATGGGGATGTCTATGATTTTTTAAAGTATTCTGAAGTATAAATATTGTTAGTTTAGCCAGAAACTAATTACTTAGTTAGATACTCCTCAATTGAGGCGATTTATGAATGTATAATATACGTGTTAAGAATACAACTGCGCAATATAACATTCTAATTCTAACCGAAATCTCCAGATCACCAAAGCTAGAGGCCACCACCAGAGCTAATTATCTTTTTTGTATGCACGTGTTTCTGTGACAAATAAACATATGTTTCTTTCTTTCTTTTATCTTTCAAAACATTGTGAGATCGAAAAAAACATGAAACTGCTAAGTCCTTAAACTTTCGCGTAAAAAATCATAAGCTCACTATTTAGTCCGCGTTAGTTTAGTAATTTTGTTATTAAATTCTCCGACCAGCATTTTAGAGGTTTCAGAAAAATCTCTCGCGTGCTTTGCGATGGAAATTCTAATTGTACTTTTTGTTTCATAAAAGTTGAGCACCTAATTCTGGTAACCAACTCAGGTTTTTACGTGTTGAATTATAACGCCAAACTTTCCCCTAAGCCTTGCATATACTGATGAAAAGAAAATATGCAAAAATTGTATTTGTATTTAAGATTACAGTTCCAAACTCCACCGCTATTACTGACACTGCATTACTGTTTGGAATACACCTATATTTAGAATCTACATACAGTAAACGATATTTAAAAGTTTTCTCTAATGAATCAAATATATTTGCTGAAAGCTATTTATAAACTGGACGAATCCAATGGATTAATTAAAATTTAAACTGTAAAGCGGATCATATTATTGATGATGATAATATAATATGTCCGTGCAAATATTAAATATTTCATTAAAGGTATTTGCATCGAGTAATGTGAATAATCAGCAGGCAAAAGGCAAATATGATTATTGAAGTTCCAATTTCCCGTTACATTTATATCTTTCACAAAACTGTGCGAATATTTACGCAAAAAACTTCAAAAACCTTTATGTTTATTTCCTTTCAAATAATTCAGAATCATGTGTTTTATACGAAGTACATTTAGCTATAGATTATGCAAGGTCTAAAAAAAACTGATGAATATTGTTAAGAGACAGTGAGTAGTTTGTTCCAATTACGATTAGGTACGTAACAAAAAAAAAACAATTTTGCATATTTCATCTGCTTAACCCTTTCCCAAGGGTAGTCTGATGAAGTATGCAAAATTGAGTTTTTTCAACAATTTTCTATTTTTATGAGATAAAAAAGCTAGTAACAACAAAGGACGAAAATCGCAATTCAATAGGTCGTCGTCGATACTACAATTTAAACAGTGCTTCAGTGATCTTTTTTCACTATGCATCAAATTTTAAGGTAAAACTGACCAAGTGCGTGTCGGAACACGCACAATGAAGGGTTCCGAAGTCGGGATGAATTTATCCCAAGAACAAACTTAACATTGTAGTTGAAAAACATGTTCTCCGATACGTTCCAACTGCAAATGTAAGTTGGTCGACTATTACCCGTTAACTTGTAAAGCCTATTTAACCGTGATAGTTTTCCTTTTAACTTGGTTGTATACACTACTACCGTGAATTTTTTCACATATCCTAAAACAACCATTTAGCTGGAACACATTTGACTCTATCAAAAATATGCACTTTATAGCTTAATATTTCACAAACGTATACTTTAATCTAAAAATTGTTTCCACAAACCCGCAATATTTTTGAAAGACCTATCCAACGACATGGCACACTATAGGGAAGACGAGAAAATTATACATCCCCACTTTACGTGTACAGGAGATTTTTTTTTTCATGAATTTATTTTATTACTTTGTCGGCGTGACTAATACGAGTATGTATATCCATCCCAAATTACAGCTTTCTAGTACTAAGATTCTCTGAACTAAGCTGCGGACAGACGGAGGGACGGACATGACGAAACTATAAGGGTTCCTTGTTCACTACGGAACTCTAAAAAAATAAATTAATTGAAATCGCGGATCAGGCAGGAACTTCCAGTATTTTTCCGCGGCAGGCGGGCAGCAAATGCTTGAAAGCAAAGCGGATGTGTTTGCCAATGGCTTGCAATAGGCCGGTAACCATGTCTTTGTGGGGCTTGTATTAACACACACATAAATTATAGTTTTCAAGAGGCGAATAATTTAAAAATAAAATTGTAAAGTTGTTAGCAAAAATGTAAAAATAACATCAAACTTCGTATTTCCCGTAGGGGAGCGGCAAAGGTGTATACTACCTACACCCACATTTCACCAGATTTGTTCCATGAGGGGGGCAAACATATTGCCATAAGTCGGGCACAAATCCAGCCACCGCGCTGCTTCTGAGAAATATCTGAAGGGAAAACCGAAACATACTTTGCCCGACTAGGGCCGACGCCTGCCAGGATCGCGGGTTTGTCCGAAAGGATTACCGTGGCCCTGGCACACAGGCAACTGAAGGATCACGGGTAGGTTTTTAGTCAGTAAAAGTCTGACACGCCCTGCCGCTCCGTCTAGAGCGGGAGAAGTTATTTGATGACTTCCGACACAAAAAAAAACAAAAAGTACCTAAACCAACGAGGCAGTCACATACATACATGAAACCATGGTATAATAATATACTTCGCCAGGTATAGCATTCCGGTCACCGGGGTGACACAAGCCTACGTCATCACCGCTGTGTTACTAGTAGTGTGTAATAATATCTCCCCAATCGCCTTTATTACCTATGCGAATCCGATAAAACAAAGAGGTTTTAACTAACAATTACGTTGGTTTAAGTTGAAATTTAAGTGTTTCGTTTCATTGGAAAAATGAAATGACAATTTAAATGGTTTATTTATATTTTTTAACAGAATAGTGACGAAAATGTTTCCATAATTCGTGTTTTTTTGCAATAAAGTCGCAACTGGATAGTGACGTAAGCATGTGTCACTCCCGGAATGCCAGACCTTGTTTTTATAGATCATGCATGAAACATAAACTTATTTTGTACAGGTATATACCATAGTCACTAAATTAACACTAACGTAGAACAAAGAAATAACACCCAGGATGTTTTTACAACAATGAAAAATTCGAATTTCCAAACGAACAAAATTCCGGGCAATAACGAACATCAATTAAAACGAGTGGAAACCTAAAACGCGCTGTTTTTACAAACGTCGAAAGATGAATAGAGATTTCAAATATTTGTAATAATTTTATTGCTCCACGCTTTCACCTGCACCACTCACTATCGTGTTTCTAACTGACTTTTAGAATCATTTACTTAGGTACTTTTTTTCTGTGAAATGGTTTTCGCGATCCGCTTTCCCGAATGCAATTTCGCAAATGTATCTAGCATTTACTCAACTATTTTTATTCACTATGGCAGATTTGAAACAACTAATGCATCCGTGTTAATTAATTGAAATATGGACTGAAATGGCTCAGATTGTAATTAAAGTATGTCGCAGTGCAATATCTAATTGATTTTATTAAATTTCAGATCTGTCTGTGCTAATGTATCGCACCAATCAAATGCAGTTTCTGGTATTTCAATTGGATCTGTTACTATCTATAGTTCAATCGATTGTAATGGCTGCTACGCGGTTACGCTGTAGCAATCTACGAGACTACGGCGTAACCGCGTAGCAGCCACTGCAATCGAAATGCAAATTAATGCCGCGCCAATTACTACAATTATGAGTCGTAGCACCATATTACTTGTAGTAGTTAAGTGGTGACAGTCTCTCGGGATGTGAGTTGACAATACAATAATGCGATGTCATTTCCATTGAAATTGGATAAATATTGTATTCCTCTTTTGTGAATGTTTGTGTGAAAAGAGAGGCATGAAAGTAGAATAAATGCTGCGGAAATGCGTTCCTGGCGAAGCATATTTGGTGTAACTATGAATGATAGGCTTAGAAATCATCTGATCAGGCAATGGTATGGTTTAAATAAAGATGTTGTGACAAAAATTTAAAAGAGTATGATTAGATGATTTGGTCATTTTGAGAGAATGAGTGACTAACAAAAGGTATTTACAAGGCAGATATGAGTGGAAACGCTGGAAGGGGACGCTCTAGAATGACATATAGTGACCTTATTGGTGATTTTCTTTAGAAAGGGCAGGTGCCTAGTTGTCGCAACCGGTGTGCGTGTATGACCAAATGTATAAACGTAAACGAAGCAAAAGGAGTATGTATTAGGCATCGTAGCAGGTTGCGTTCTGTGGGTTCTGCCTACCCCCATCGCAAGAAGGCATGACTTTTATGTATGTTAATATTGTTTTACTGGAGGTTGAATGATTTTCGATTTACAAAAATAACCCCTAACGACGCCATTGGCGTCAATGTCGTCGAAAACTTCCTCCGCATCGCTGTCGACTAGGTTTTTTGTTAGGTTAGGTTATTATATTTCAATGGTAAATACTATTGTAATTTAAGAAATTAAATTCTACAAAAATATGGTTATCCAAAAACAAGTGCATGGCTCAATAGCTGGAAATTAAATCCTAATTTAAACCTAAAAACGCTCCTATTACATAGGAGTTAGATCTAACTGGCGAAATGGGGGTGTACTATACACCCCAAGTGAGCCCAATCCTTCCGGGAATATAGGCGTGATGTAGGTGGGTAAAAATGAACGCTGAAATGTTATCAGTCATTTCACCCATCAATTATTTCAGACTACATTCGCTTTTACAAAAGCCTACGCTGTATGAGGGATAATATCGGAATATCGTATTTTTTACTGATTTTTTTTCTAGAAATTGAATCCGCGTCAGCTGCCATCACACACAATAGCGTTATCTGTAACGTCGTATCCTGTTCCGAATAAACTTCAAATCATAACAATATGTAACAGGAACATGAACAATCACGGCATTACCTGCCACAAACAATTATTTGGAAACGAAGTCGGTAACCGAATCCGTTTGTATTTTACCTTAAATAGTGCGATTTTGGTGATTATTGTTAGTATTCACTGAACGTTATATATTTAGTGGATACTAACATTATCAATTGGTACTAATATACAGATAGCGTCTAAAATAAATTATCGAATAAAGATAGGCTGTCATGATTAGTCATCATAATATCACAGGAAAACGCGAAACTATGATATGTGTAATCAAAACCACTCAAAATGCAGTAACCAGAACCCCTTTGTCAAATAAACACACAAAAGTGCGCCAAAAAAGCTCCTCTCTCAAATATTTCGAAAGTTCTTTCGTGTAATTCAATATGTCACTCGTCTCGCATTTCAATGGAACTCGAAAATAAATTTTCAATGTTCGGGACATTCACAACAAGTGCGTGAAAACAAAATGCAGCAAAAATTTCAGAGCACAGAGATGATCCCAGCTGGATTACATTCTGAGCACCCTTGACGGGCTTTATTGAGTTACGATGCATTTTTAAGCAGCTTTGCTTTCAAAGCAGATTATGTACTCACAGGTATTTTGCTCTCCTTGCAACAATGTAAAGTCAGGAAAAATAATTGTGTGTCAAATAGACACACTGCGTCAATTTGCCGTAATATACATTTTATACAACAGTCAAAGAAAGGCAGTTGAGATTTGTATATGAATAGTTTAAGTTAGGTAGTCAATTAGATAAACAATTAGAACGATAAAAGAAAGAAAACTGCAAACAAGCGGTCAGATATGACGCAACGAAAAAATGTAAAAACATAAAAAATTAAAAGTTGGGGGAAAATATGCGTCTCATCCACGCAAAACGCAAAATGGCCACCGCTCTGCATAATGCTGTGACCCTGTGCGCGACAGAACCACCGCTGGTTCTTAACGATTATGTCGACAGCGAAATTATTTTTTTTACTTCACATATTGACCAGTGTAACCTGAATTTTCCTGTAAATTGAAACTAAAACATTGCACGATTCAATACAATTAATATGATCGATTAAATTAAAATAGGTGTGAGCGTAACAGGGTTTTAATTTGTGGTGATGTGATTAATTATTATTTTGTTCGACCCGAAGCAATTAATGCACATACTCAATTTTAATTCTGTTCGTGCCGACCGACAAAGATCGCCTGGCATGTAGATGCCAGATGATGTTTGCCAGTCGGCACGCCGGTGGGCGAGGGTAGCCTCTCTAAATCATGTTCGGGTCAGCTCGGCACAAATCAAGCTAAACCGAGCAGGTTTTTCCCGAAACTATACAGGGTGGCAGGGACATCGACGCGCATCCTGTTACCATGGATTCAGTTCATAATTCTGACCCCCCTCCCTGCGTTGAACTTTATTGCCAGTTACGAGTACAGTGACGTTATCAACAAAAAAAAACTACTGTTCAAATAAAATCATAAATCATTTAATAAATCAAATGCAACAGGTTTTTTTTTGATAAGTTTCTAAAAATTTTAACGCAGGGATGTTATTCCCATTTTATTTCTCAAAGAAAAATATTTCTTGTTCAATAAATTGACAATGTGCTTCGAACTCGTAGCCGTCAGCTACGCCGTAGTAACGAAGACCAATGCTTTTTGCAGTAAGCCAGAATACCTTAATTTTATATTTTTCAGATCTTTGATTTACTGGTTATCAAAGAAAAACCAGTAAATCGGAAATGCCACATCGTTATTCCTTTAATGAACCTTTTGAAAAGCCTGATAAACCGGTGAAACCAAAATCCGAATAACAAGTTCATTATAAATTAAAACAAGTACTTTTAGTGAATCAATCAAAGAATATTGTAATGAACAAACTGTTTTAATAACATTCACTTAAATATTGTAATTACTAATGTTACGCTTTAAAGCAACGTTGATAACCCGCGGTGTGGTCAGCCATAATTATGTGATCAAAAACCGGATATTATGGCTATAATAATTATGTACACGCGGCTTTAAATCAAGCTGACCTCTCATTGTACGGAGTTACTATACAATGCGAGATCAGCTTATACTGGAAACGTATAGCTTGATATGTAGTCGTGGGTACCTAAACCTGATTTTAATTTGAGGGACTTGGATTTTATGGTAGATAGTATAATTAACAGTGATCGGAGTAGGTAGATTGATTTTTAGTACTTGTATCATAAATGCACACAGAAAGAATAACATGGATAAGCCATTTTTCCGGAAAGTAATTCCGGTATTTCCGGATTTAGTATTTCCGGCGGGCGTACGCATTGTTCTGATAACCGGTTATTGTACCACCCATGATCCTTTGTTCTGATTGGTCGTTGGGTTTTGTCAAATCGTGACAAAAAAAAAAAATAGGAAGAATAATAAAGAATAAAATTGCTCATTTTATTACAATTCCTACCTTTTTTTTGAGGATGGCAAATCATCAAATGACTCCTTCTACTCTGGCAGAATACAATTCCTACATAAGTTCCGGTTTTTTTTTAATAATCCACCAATTCCGGAGGAATGTCCATAGTAATATATACGTTTCGGATCAATGACCCCAGTTCAATCTACCTACTCCGATCACTGATAATTAATTACCTATTTTGATTAACTATTTCAGACTACGTCTATTTATTATGCTATACAGAAGTTTTTAAGGTATTATCAAAATGTTTGTTTATTTATTTTTATCCGAGATTTTCACTCTTTAGTATAATAACAGTATCTACCTAAATAAAGTAAGACAGCTTCAATAATAATAATAATGCTACACCAACCCAATTTGAAAGGGCATTCAAACCAAAACCGACATCAATGTGTTTCAGGACGCTGTAGTCTTCGAGTCAAAAAGTTGACCGTCGTCGGGCGAACTGCAGCAAACAGATGAACTTCCCAACCTTTTACCCATTGACTGAACTCATTTAGTTACTGGGTTAGGTAAACTTAATAGTTTAGAAAGGATTTATTTCCGATTGTAGAGGAGTTTCGTACTTTTTGGTTATTGGCTCGTGGCTAAATAATAACAGAATAACGTCGATCGAAGATTGAGCAACGCCGGCCGCGCGCGGTCAGCGTGTGGGTGGCCATCCATAAAATATCGAGACCCCTCCGTGCTTCGGAAAGCACGTTAAGGCGGTACCCCGACCAAAACCTTACCATAGTGCGTTATTCAGAGACTATTAACTCATTCACTATGGATAATAAACTACATCTAAAAGCACATTATTAATGTTCGATATCCTATCATCACATTGCACGTTCTTATTTGTTTTTATGTATACATTTAAATTATCCTTGTAAAAAAGTGACTAAAATTATTCATTGCATGCATCTTTTGCTAAAGGTGACGTTCTATTAATTTGAGGATTACACTAATGGGTAGAAAATTAAAAAATCGAAATAATTAATGTTTTATTTTATTTCAAAACATTGCTTGTCTTTTTTTTTTTGTGAATTCTATTTCAAATGAGCGTGCGCAGGGAGCGAGACAGAGCGAGACTCAGCGACGGCGACAGAGAAGGACCGAACGCTTAAGGTCGTTTGGTCGGGGAAGCGCCTTAAGCCGTTGGTCCTCAGCGTTATTTTTAGATCTTTGACAGATTTTAGGTAGTTTAATTTCAATCAAATGCTCGTGTAACCGAAGAAACCGGTTGTCAGAAGCTAGAAATCCTGAGAACCAGTCTTACCAAGGGGTATCGTGTTACCCAGTAACTAGATTGAGGAGGTCATATAGGCAGTCGCTCCATGTAAAATACTGGTCCATCCTCAGTGCTGGTGGCAGAAGCCGGTTAGACTGGAATTTGACTCCAAGATAGTTGGGAAAAGGCTAGGCAGGTTGATTGATTTTGGCTTAAGATATGCTTTTGATATGATTTTGGCTTAAGATATGCTTTAGATATGATTTTGGTTTAAGATATGATTTTGGCTTAAGATATGCTTTAGATATAATTTTGGCTTAAAATATGCTTTAGATATGATTTTGGCTTAAGATATGCTTTAGATATGATTTTGGCTTAAGATATTCTATAGATATGATTTTGGCTTAAGATATGCTTTAGATAAACGACATTAATTCATAAGTATATTCGGTCCGTTTTGTATTACTTTTATTTGGTTAATTACAAACATAATTATGTACAAACATATTTTTATCTTTACTTATTGTGGTATAGTAATATTATTCTAGGTGCATCGTCTTCACATATAATTAATGTATACATAATATTGTAAAACATTTATAAAAGAGTAACGGTGGAGTTTCTTTCCCATTCTTCTCCACACGAAACTGCCTTTTGGAAGTGGCAACTAGAATTAATTCTATTATTTTGTAAATTTTGACGTTAAAAGTGCCTCTTATGTGCCTATTTGAAATAAATTATTTGACTTTGACTATGACTAATGTTATGATTTAGTATGTGCTACGATCGCTACGACTTGCTACGACGCATACGTACGACGACGTACGCGTATACAACGTATAAGACTTATACGCGTAGTGGCTACGGTTACTTATTATTTCGTAGACGCAAGTCTGCGCTGCACCAGCTCTTAAATAATAATAATATTGTTATGATCATAATATTGAATAATAACAACAAGCTAAAACACAAATACACTAACTGCCAGACTAGTGGTCCTAGCCCGAACGCGTGATGTAACCGTAACGTAAATATGGACGATTTTAATCGGAAATGCAACTTTCCTATAGCATTTTGGTTTATTTTTTGACAAGCACTTTACATATTATAAAGAATAATGTCTTATTTATTTATTTATTTTTTTATTTATTTATAACATAATATACATTTATATTTTTTATTTTTTTTTATTTAATTAATTTTTCTTAAAATTAATTAAACATTATGTTCGAAACAAAACGAGTATTTTCAATTTTAAATTCAGTCATATTTACGTGACGTTTACGCCGCAATATTCTGTTTAATTAGATCCTAACTTCGACCTTCACATCTATGTGTTTGTTTCGTTGTCATGTATTCAGCGAGCAGTCTAATTAGGCACCATTTAATAATTAGCATCACGGTAGATGGCGCCACCGGTACCCGTTCGTGTGAACCGACGACGACACGCATCGCTTGGCATTCCGGGATGAAACCCTACTACGGCTAATTGTTAACCGTTGAATGAATATTAAGGCATTTTAGTAATAATTAGACGTAGAAGATGGAATATTGGTTGATATTAGATAAAGTATGCTGTTGAATCTTTCATTGACATTGACCAATGAAACCATAATATGTTCTTTACTTTTCGTTACACATTAATATTTTATAACAAACGAATTTTAAACGGTATGCGCACTTCGCGGCCCTCCTTCCAAGTCTGCTTGACTGTTGCGCTTTGAGAGCCGTCTTCGAAGTGGCGTATGAAAATGTGTCCGCATGCCATAATTTTGTTGCAGCGGCAACATAGGTAATATTCTTAATACAAGTTTAGACAGCAAGAAGTCGTTTCAAGGTAGTGTCCGAGACGAATTAAATAAAAAAAATACTCTGTCAAAAATCGGAAACTCATGAAATAATATGATGTGTGCTGTCGGAAAACTAGTGCGTTACTGTTTTACTTTGAGTAAAACAATATCACACTAGTTGAATTTGCATTACAGAATCATAAAATAAACATAATTCTCCTGCCTGTACCCCAATTTATTTGTTGACGGCGCCACATGTCTTTTTATTCCAATTTTAAACTAAACAGAACTGTTTAATTTGCGCAATACGCTTCATTTAGTTTAAAAAAACATAACACTCCTTTTTTTGAAAAGCAACATCATTGCGTTACAACTCCCGCATGCAAGTCAATTGCATCGCTGCACTTTATTCCACTGAATGAATATGGATACAGTAAATGAAATGATTGAATACTCGTATTTCAATTCGCAATATCATGGCCGACCTACACGCTGCGTGCTCAGTTCTGAGAAATATTCGCATGCTAACACGAACGGGACCAGTCAATCTCTTGGTTACTTCGTCATCTTCACCGTATCGAGGATTCCAAATTTTATAAGTTTCCACCAAAATTCAGCTACGTCGGTAGCGTTAGCATTAGCCTGGTAAATGTCTTTCATAGTGTAGGTGTTATTACACGATAAAAGATGATGCAGCTATTACGATGTAGCTCCAGAGTCACATTGTGGCTCGTTGGAGTACCCGCACCTGACTAAGTTGTGATTGCAGTGGACCACCTGGCATCATAGTTGGCTTAGGGATGTCCAAGTGGGCCCTTCTCAGGGCCAACTCAACGGCCCTTCTCAGGGCCACGCCGGCGGCGCTTTGGCGTCGGAAGCTGACCGCGCACCGTCTGCGGCCAGCTTTTTCAGCAGGCCGGACGAGTTGTCGGACGCTGACGAGTCCAATATGGACACGTCGGCGGCCGAAAACGACCGCCCCAAGCGGAAGAGGGCCGATCTAAGGTTCGGGTCTGGGGGTTCCTCGGAGTCGGTTGCAAGTAGGTCGAAGAAGAAGTCGAAGTCTAAAAAGGCTTCGACTTCTGCTTCGGCTTTTACTCACGATGTGGGCTTAGTGGACGCCGAGCGCCAGCTAAATCTGACGAAACGGGTGCAACTCCAGGAAGACCTGGAGGAGAGGGTCGCCGCAAAGGAGCGGCAGGCGCAAGCCGCCAGGTCGAGGGCTGGCTATGGTGCGTCTAATGTGCTATATGCTGACCACTCCCTGGCGGAATTGGAGCGCATGGCAGAGGAGGACAAGGAGGAGGTCCTGGAGGTCGCCTCAAAGTCCTCCAATTTGAAGGGGACCTTCCAGAAGGCTCTCAAATGCCGGGCCGCCAGCATGCACGGCATCGTATTGGAGCTGGTGAAGCGGACGGCCACAGACGAGACGCGGCAGCTGCAGGCGAAGGTGGATCGCCTGCAAGCGGAGGTCAGCCAGCTACACCAGAAGCTGGCTGAGGTCACGGCCGGGCCTGCCCAATCTGCCCCAGGTACGGGGGTAGAGGACCCCTCTTCCCCAGCCAGCCTCGAGGCAATAATCCGCGGGGTTGTCATGGAGGAGAGGGCCTTCATCAGAGGCTGCTTCGCGGGCATTGAGGACCGACTCTTGCCCGAGAAGCGGCTCCGCCCGCCGCTAGCGGCGGATAAGAGTCCACCGCCGACGGAGCCGGAACCTGCGCCTCTGGGAGGCCTGGCATCGGGCGAGCAGCCCCGGGCCCAGAAGCCCTCCAAGGGCAAGGGCAAGGGCAAGAGGAGCACGCCCTCTCAAACGCCCACCACGAACGCGGAGGGAGCGTCCGGGTCGTCTGCCACTCCAGCAGCAGCCCCCCGGAACTCGCAGGAAGAGGACGCCCTTCTTCCCTCCACCACCCCGTCCAACCCGCCGTGGACGAAAGTGGTCAGGGGAGGAAAAGGGCAAAGGTCCACCCCCAACCTCAGTGCAACTGCCCCAGCGGCGAAAAAGGGTCTAGCCGGCGGCGGGAAGAAGCTGGTTCCTCCCAAAACCGCGGCGGTCGTGGTGACCATCACCCCGGAGGCCGTGGAGAGGGGCGAGACGTACGAGTCCGTCCTAAGACGGGCTCGTACCAACGCGGATCCCTCCCGGCTGGGGATCGGCAACATCACGTGCCGCCGTACCCTGGCCGGGGCTCGAATTTTCGAGTTTTCGGGGGAGCAGCGCGGCGCAAACGCGGACCTCTTCGCGGGAATGCTGCAGGTGGTCATCGCGGATGCGGCAACAGTCGTCAGGCCTGTAAAGACCGCAGCCTTGGAGGTGGCCGATCTGGACGATTCGGTCACCAAAGAGGACGTGGTGGCGGCCGTTGCAACGGCCGGAGGCTGCGACGCTGGCGCAGTGAAGGGTGGAGCTATCAGGCCCGGGCGCCGCGGCATGGGCACCATCCGCGTCGAGTGCCCAATCGCTGCGGCCGGGGCCGTCCTTACTGCGACCAAAGGACGGCTGCTTGTGGGGCTCAGCTCGGCTGTGGTCCGGCCACTTGAAGACCAGCCTATGCGCTGCTTCAAGTGCTTCGCGTTCGGCCACACCCGAGCCACGTGTCCCTCCAAGTCCGACTGGGGAGAGTCTTGCTTCCGGTGCGGGCAGGAGGGACACAAGAGTGCCGCTTGTCGCGCTGCCACGCTACGCTGCGCGGCGTGTGCCGCCAGTGGCCGCCCCGCGGACCACAGGATGACGGGCAGGAGCTGCAAGCCGCCCGCGAGGAAGGGCATAGTGCCGGCGCAGGTTCGCCCTGCTGCTACCACCACCGCCGTCGTCGCCGCTGTAGCTCCAGCGGCGGTAGCCGAGGAGGGATATGGGATGTTGGAATAATGGTTTCCAACTACCACATCCTCCAGGCGAACGCCAATCACTGCAGGGCAGCCCAGGACTTGGTGGTGCAGGTCATGGCCGAGTGGTTGGTGAACGTAGCGGTGGTCGCCGAGCCCTACTCAATCCCCGGCAGCTGGCTGGGTGACGAGGACGGCTTGGTGGCACTAGCGGCGCGGTGTTCCACAGACTCCCCTCCCCTCTCGCTATTAGAGAAGGGACCGGGATACGTGGCTGCCGCTTGGGGAGAATTAGCCCTTGTGGGCGTCTATTTCTCCCCAAACCGCCCTCTTCAGGACTTCGAGAACTATCTTGGATTCCTGGCCGCCGTGGTCGGCAGAGCGGCGCCGCGTCAGGTCTCCGTACTGGGAGACCTGAATGCCAAGTCGGTGAACTGGGGTAGCCCGGCCACCGACGCTCGCGGGCGGGCAGTGGAGATGTGGGCAGCCTCCTCTGGACTCTCCCTCTTGAATAGAGGAAGCGTCCAGACATGCGTGCGGCGGCAGGGTGGCTCAATAGTGGACGTCACTTTCGCCACCCCTGCGTTGGCCGCGCGCGTGTTAAACTGGCGGGTGGACCTGGTGGAGACTATGTCGGACCACCGCTACGTACGGTTCGATATCTCCACCGGTGGCCCCGGAGAGACGCGGCCCCTCTCGGGGCGATCGCCGTTCCCGCGGTGGGCTCTCACCCGCCTGGACAGGGAGGCAGCAGGGGAGGCGGCGTTCATCCAGGATTGGTTTTCGCCGCCTTCCGCCGGCCTGGATGTGGATACCGTGGCGGGGCGCCTGAGGGGGTCTCTGACCGAGGTATGCAACTCTAGCATGCCTCGGTCTCGCCGACCACTACCCAGGCGCGCCGTGTACTGGTGGTCGGTGGAGCTGGCGGGGCTACGAGCAGCGTGTGTGGAGGCAAGAAGGGCCTACACGCGAAGCCGGCGGCGGCGTCGACGAGCTCACGCCAACGAGGACCACCTCTATGAGGTGTATGTGGAGGCAAAAATGGTCCTCGATAGGGCCATCGCCGCCGCCAGAGACTCGGCGAGAGCGGAGATGCTGGAGGGTCTCGACAGAGACCCCTACGGGAGACCTTATAAGGCGGCGCGCAACAAATTGCGCCCCTTTGGTCCCCCAGTGGCCGAGACCCTGGAGCCCTCATTCCTGGATGGGGTGGTTCAGTCCCTATTCCCGTGCAGGGACAACTTCACCCCACCAGTGATGGGCGCACCACTAGGGATAGCTCCGCCAGCTGAGGAAGAAGAGGAGGCCCCCCCTGTCACGGAGTTGGAACTCCGCGCGGCGATTGTCCACATCCGCGCCAAGAAGACGGCTCCGGGCCCCGACGGTGTTCCGGCAAGAGTGGTGGCGATCGCTGCCACTCAAATGGAGGAGAGGTTTCGGGACCTCTTCAGCGCATGTCTTGCGTGTGGGAGGTTCCCGAAACCGTGGAAGGAGGGGCAGTTGTGCCTCCTTCGCAAGGAGGGCCGCCCGGCGGACTCCCCCTCGGCATTCCGGCCCATCGTTCTGCTCGATGAGGTCGGCAAAATGTTCGAGGGGATAATCGCTGGCCGCCTAAACAGCCACCTGCGGAGTATCGGGCCGGACTTGTCGGACGCTCAGTTCGGTTTTCGGGCTGAGCGCTCCACGGTGGACGCGCTGGCCCGCCTCAAGGGCCAGGTGAAGGGGGCGATGGAGGCGAGGGACGGATTGTTGGCTGTATCATTCGATATAGCCAATGCCTTCAACTCCGTTCCCCACTCCACCATCCTAGAGGCACTCCGATTCCACGGAGTGCCCCTATACATGCGTCGTCTGCTGGCCAGCTACCTAGAGGATCGGACGATCGTCCTCGTTAATAGGGCTGGCCAAGTCCGGCGGTACGCCGTCGAAGCCGGAGTTCCGCAGGGGTCAGTCATAGGACCTGTCCTCTGGAACATCGCCTATGATTGGCTCTTGCGGGGAACTCTCCTTCGGGGCACGAGTGTCATCTGCTATGCGGATGACACTCTCCTCACCGCCCGGGGGGGGAGTTTTAGGGAGGCGGCCAATCTGGCCTCGGCGGGTGGATCCTTGGTCGCGGGGAGGATCCGCCGCCTAGGTTTAACGGTGGCGCTGCACAAGACCGAGGCCGTGTTCTTCCACGGGCCTCGGCGGCGCCCCCCACCTGATGCCCACATTTTCGTGGAGGGCATCAGAATTGAGGTGAAGGCCCAGATGAAATATCTGGGCCTTGTACTCGACAGCAGGTGGCGCTTCAGTCCGCATTTTAGCGGGCTGTCGTCGCGCCTGCTGAAGGCCGCAGGCGCGCTCTCGTGGCTGCTACCCAACTTGGGGAGGCCCAGTGCGCGATGCCGGCAACTTTACGCCGGCATCTTGAGGAGTATGGCCCTTTACGGGGCTCCTATCTGGGAGGACTCCCTCCAAAGGAGGGAGAACGCCGCCGCCTTGCGGGCGCCCCAAAGGGCCATAGCCCAGCGGGCGGCGCGGGCCTACCGCACAGTGGGCTTCGCGGCAGCATGTGCTCTGGCCAGCACCCCTCCTTGGGAACTCGAGGCGTGGGTGCTCGCCAGAGTATATGAATGGACGGCGGGGCGGAGAGCGGGAGGAGAACGCCCAGCCCCGGAAGAGCGGGAGGCCGTCCGGCGGGAGGCGAGGGATGCCATCGTCCTCCATTGGACGGGGGAGCTCGCCACCGCAGCTTTTGGCCGCCGAACCCTAGACGCGATTGGGCCAGTGTTGCGAGACTGGCTCGAGCGGTCGCATGGGTTCCTCTCGTTCCGTCTGGTGCAGGTGCTGTCCGGACACGGTTGCTTCGGATCGTACCTGCACCGGATAGGACGGGAGGAGACGCCGTCGTGCCACGACTGTGGCGCGGTGGACGACACGGCGCAGCACACCCTCGAGGTGTGCCCGTCGTGGTCCGAGACGCGCCGCAGTCTCATCGCGGTGATCGGACCGGACCTCTCACTTCCCGGCTTGGTTAATGCCATGCTGCAGGATGAGAGGTCCTGGGCGGCAGTCGCCTCCTTCTGCGAACACGTCATGTCCCAGAAGGAGGCGGCTGAGCGCGCGCGGGAGGACGATCCTCACGCGGCGTCGCTCCGAAGGCGGAGGAGGGGTCGAAGGAGACGTCAGTTTGATAGTCATCTCCGACTTCTCCCAGGTGGAGGCCAGCAGGCAGCGGGTGCGGGGGCGCCCTTGCCTGTATTGCACAGGCCTCCACCAGTGTCGGACGGGAATGGCCAGGTGTTCCCGGCCATTCCCGTAGCCCCCCAAGCTGGGGGGAATGCGGGGCCCGCCAGCTAGGCGGGCACGCGCCGGGAGGGTTGTGGATGCAAAGGCCGAGCCGGATTCCCATGGCCTTCCCATCACGGCGATGTGGGAACACCGCTGAGTTTTAGTGGGTATACTGTCATTCCGACAGGAGTCCCACATATCCCGTCTCGTCCCCCCACGAGCGGGAATGCATAAAGCATTTCTCAGCGAAAAAAAAAAAAAAAAAAAAAAAGGGATGTCCAGGTGGGCCCAGAAGTACCTAGACAGCCTGATGGGATCTTTTCTGCAGGCTCAAAATAGTCAGCTTCAGGTAACTATAATTGGAACTATATAATACATAAATGTTTTACTCAATAACACATTTAGTCATTAAGGAGATTTACAATTTACATTTCATTGAAACTGATCAGTCGTGTATTTTAACTAATTCGGTAAAAAATACGTGGGGGTTATTTATAACATACTACTCGTAATGTAACCTACCACATAAGTGGAATACAATACATTTTGAAAATGGTTTATTATAAACCATGGTATAATAATATACTTCGCCAGGTATAGCATTCCGGTCACGGCGGTGACACAAGCCTAAGTCATCACCACTGTGTTACTAGTAGTGTGTAATAATAACTCCCCAATCGCCTTTATTACCTGTGCGAATCCGTCAAAACAAAGAGGTGTTAACTAACAATTACGTTGGTATTGTTTAAATTGAATTGTTCCGTTTGATTAGAAATATATAACGACAATTTATATGGTTTATATATTTTTTTTAACGGAATGGTGACTAAAAATGTTTCCATAGTTCGTGTTTTGTTGCAAGAAAGTGGCAACTGGATAGTGACGTAAGCATGTGTCACTCCCGGAATGCCAGACCTTGTTTTTTTAGACCATGTTATAAACTAGGCATTATCTATGGTTTCCCAACCATATTGGATACAACTTCCAGTCTAACCGGATGCTGCTTAATACCAATATTTTATATGGAGCAACTGCCTCTCTGACCTCCACAACCCAGCAACTAGGTAATATGATAAGATTGGTTGTCAGGATTCTGGCCTCTGACAACCGGTTTCTTCGGTTTCACGAGCATCTGATTGAAATTAAACTACCTAATATATCTGAATACAAAATAAACAATGTGTTAATCTAGGACATGGTATTATGTAGTTGAGTAGCCGAACGTCTAGCCAAACGATCAAACAAATTTTCAAAACTTTAATAGAAAGTACTATTAAGTAGGATTAAATATTGAAAACAGCATAATTACCTATTTAAGAAGCAATAAGCTAATAACCAGTATAAAATTAAATTACTTGAGCATATTTCATTTTATTCTTATTCTCGTCGGACCAACAAAACGCTTTAACGTAATTGCAAATGATATCGAAAGGAAATGCTCAATGTTACTTAAAGAGAGGTTCGCCTTACTTTGAAGCGAAGAACCGTATGAATACACGCTTGTAAATTACTACACAAAACTCAAAAAACCCAAAGCATTTATTTCAAATAAACCAATTACAGGCGCTTTTGAATTATCAAGGGATCAGTCAGTCAGAAAAATGAAGCTAGTGGCCCATTCCAAAGCATAGTAGGTACCTATGGAGAATAACGGGCAAGAAACTCCATGGACACTCTTTTAAATCAACATATAGTTACAAAAAAATTGGTTACATCATTCATGTTGAAATTATACATGTGAGAACGATGTAGAAAGACGTGCACGTTAAAAGCGACCGTAATAAAATAAATAAAAACAAATAAAAAAAAACAACACAAAAATTTAAATTCAAATAAGCCGTGGAAGCCAAGAGATGACCAGTCCGTACTGACGGCGCCCGTTCACGAACATGAGGTATGGATCAGCACCATTCAGCTCAACCATTTTGAAGGGAACCTAATGATCCAACACACGCGCCACCACCAGCACATTCAAGTGAATGAAAGACGGACGAAGTACACGGAGATGACGGAGAACGCAAAGTACTCGTAAAGTAGGTACATGTTAGTTTATTACCTACGTTAAAATATTGAAGAAAATCACGTTGCTTCGAAAATTACCGCACCTTGCTGTAGGTATTTGATTTGGAATTACCGCGCAATTAATGTTTGATACTTCTGTTGAGAGTATTTACTTTGTTACAAGTAACATACATTTTTAATATACAGCATATATTTTTATTAAAAATAGAAATTTTGACACCTTATCTAGTTGAGAAAGTGTAAAGTATTTATGAGTATCCTGCAAGCCTGAAAGCATTGAGGTTCAATGTAAGCTTGACCTCATTGCCTGAAAGTCATTAAAAACTTTAATCAACAATGTCACAAGTCAAAAACGCCATTACTTTAAGCAAAGAGTTGATGGTACGTTGCAATTTTGAACAATTTTGAAGCCTGTTGCTAATCCATTGCTTCATATGTACGAAAAATTTGTCTGCTCAACAACGTAAATAACGCAATGAATGTTGTTGAACTGTCAAAATGAAAGCCATTCCTAGAGTGTTACGCAATTACCTCGCTATTCGAGTCGAGCGCCCATCATGGACAAAATAAAACTAAAATACCCTCGAGGTTATGGCTTCTCGCTGTACACGCGGAATGCAGAAATGAGATGTCATGCACAACTTCCGCGGGCTTCTTTAATATTCTGTACCCCTTTATCGGATATTAAAAGAACCAAACAATAAAATAAATAACAAAACGTCAAAGCGCAGTTCCATTTCAACGTTGTGAAGTGCAAAATAAAAGCCCTGGAAAGCTAGTGTTTGCAATGTACTTTAAATGAAAATCAATATTTCTTATTACTTTCCCCTCGTTTGCTATGTCTATACTCTACTTGATTATGGATAATTGAAGGAAGTAAAACGTTAAACGAGGTAGAAAAGCTGAAAACGATATAGTTAAATACATAATTCTACGTTTAATAAACCTTGGCATCGCTTGTAATTATAACTAGAAGTAAATCATTTTCCTACAAGTATGTTAACTTTAGGAACCACCTATCTTTAACCGACTTAAAAAAAAGGAGGAGGTTCTCAATTCGACTGTATTTTTTTTAAATGTGTGTTAGCACAGTATTTTTTTCTGGGTGAACCGATGTGGATAATTCTTTTTTTATTTGATAGCTGGTACTTTACATGTGGTCTCATTTAAATTTGATCAAGTTCTGACCAGTAGTTTTTGAGTTTTTTTTTTTTTTTTTTTTTTTTTTTTTTTTTTTTTTTTTTTTTTTTTTTTTTTTTTTTTTTTTTTTAAAAACATTGCCCCACACTAGGAATTTCTCCTGTATCGTGGGTGCGTTCACAAACATTCAAACTCACATACACAAACAGCCAGACCCGGAACAACTACTTGTAGGTCATACAAATATTTGTTCCGTGCGAGAATCGAACCCGCGACACGCAGCGCAGCAGTCAATCGCTTAACCACTATTTATTTTTTTATTTTATTTTTTTTTATTTTTTTTTATATTAATGATGTTTTAATAATTTCCTGTCACTGTTATTTACATATGAAGAAGTGGTATACGAATTTGTGTGGGGTAGGTACCAAAGATAAAAAAATAAAAATTAAAACGGATTTTACAAAAAAACAACAGACTTCCAAAAAAAAACACTAAAAAACGTGAAAAATAACTTTAATTTCGGAAGTCGGTGTTTTTGGTTTTTGGCCACCGACTTCCGAAATTAAGAAGTCTGTTGTTTTTTTGTAAAAAAACTTTTTTAATGTTAACAGAGTTGATGGTGATTACGTCTCATCTTAATAAAGCATTTCTTAAATCACCTAATAGCATAAGAGTGTACCATACAATAGTTGTCGCGTTTTAGCATGGCAATAGCGGTCAATAAAACACAAAAACGCGACAACTGTAGTATGTGAATGAACTTTGGAAGTCCACCATAGACGAAATAACTAAACAACGTACCAAAGCGAAACAATTCAGAATAAACAGTTTCATGAATTCTACAATAATCTGTAAACCCAAAGATAGGTTTCAATTTTTTTTTAACGACTTTTTGTTTGCTGTCAACATTCTCTGAATAGTTTTACATGCATCAATGCATTCGGTTTCCAGTGATCCGTGTATTATTCAATATACACCCATCAATGTGAATACTATTAGTACGAGTATATACAATACAACAATATTGACTATGTGACTCCATATCGGCCCATACGGGTTAAAGACACACCATCGGACTTACCCCTATTGTAGGCAAACTGATTGTAAAACCGAAATTTGCAGTTATTTATTCACTCTTTTTAAATTAACTGTACCCTGGCTTATGTGCGCGGTATTTTATGCCTTAATTTTTTATGGATAAAAACAATACGTGTAGTATTCCGGTTATTTTTACAACCCAATATTCGCTCGATGAAACATATTTTGTACGGGTAGTAAAAATAACAGTGTACTTATCCTTTTATTTATATTATTTAAACGTAAATGAAATAACAGTTCTATTACATAGTTGTGTACAGGTAGACGGGTTTAGAGGTTTGATTCATGAGAACAATGAATACTGCAGACTTAGGTACCTAAACTCTCATTAACCGACTTCTAGAGGAGGTTATATATTCGTCTGTATGTATTTTTTATATATGTTCATTGATACTTTAATAAATTTGTGAACCTATTTAAAAAAATCTTTTTTCATTTAGTAGAGCTGGCTTGCGAGGTGGTCCCATATAAATTTAATTACCTTTACTTGGGTAGTTTTTGATTTAGCTTCAATAACACGTATTTAATCCACTTGGTGTATGTTGAGTTGATGTGGGGTAGGTACCACAATAAAATACTAAAAAACGAAAAACTTTATAGAAAAAAAAAACATTCGACTTCCAAAGAAAACATTGGGAAGTGAAAAATAACTTTAATTTCGGAACTCGGTGTCTTTGGTTCTGTATATTCGTTTTTTGCCACCGACTTCTATTAACTTTGTAGTATTTTTTTGGAAGCCGGTTGTTTTTATTTTAGTAAATACTTTTACGAGTACTTTATTTTATTTCAAGAATATCAAACAAATCACATAAATCATTATTTATATTTGAAGCAAATTTGTCAAAATGGCAATAGATAGCTCTTCAAATTACTCGACTGAATACCAACCAATTACGATCTCTTTTCCTTTACAACTCATTATAACATTTCTTGTACGCGCAGACCACCAAAATATTAATTCGGCATAAAGTTCCGTTTAGACTGAACTGCTAACGCAGGCATAACATTCGTTACAGTGATGATGTGGCTTGTTACGCATTGGCAGATGAACACAAGTAAGCGCCCCTGGCGACTGTCAGGGGCTCGCTATCAATTGTACCATCAAAACCGATCCGTAGTTTAAAAACCACGCTAATTAGTAGATTATTAGGGGTTCGTTGCAATCCCGCGGCCAAATATTAGTTAAATTAATATGTGATAGACGATAATTTAAGTAAATAACAGTCATACACCAGACGAAAGTCAAATTCGCTCAACGTCAAAATAAGTTCCAATCAACAATTTTAATTAAAAGTGCCAAACATTTCGAAAACTGTTGTTTTGAATACCAGAAAGATTAATGTTGAAATCCGATAGAAACATAATAAAAACATTACGAAGCTGTTTCTTTTAAAGAGTATTAAGATTGAGTTTCGGGCATCAATCATTTCGAGATCAAAGCGCGAACTACTTGATATCGCTCTGCGGCAGCCGCCTTCATTCAACACTGACATGACCCATTCACAGTTGTACGCAACTTCATAATATATCAAGCTATACATTTCCAGTATGCAGTATACATTTCCAGTTTCCATTACAAGCTGACTTGTGATCGTACGAAAAGCTTATACAATTCGAGGTCAGCTAAAACTGGAAATGTATAGCTTGATATGTAGCCGTGTGTACAACACATAAATGCACTCAATGTTAACGCCGCGCCACCCCGCTTATATTGTATGGACGCTGCCTAAAACCTAACCACCCCTTTGCGAACCCTTTTTTAAACTTTTTGTTCCGTTTTAATTTTGCTGAGAGGATAAATATTCGAGCTACGTTCGTGAATTCATCGGATTCAATCAGTAAATGGTGGATTATCTATCCCTTTATTAAGTTTCTGTATATAAAAGGAGACTTGTTGAGAAATTTAAATTTTAGTTAAGATTTTTTTATTGTCATCTCCGTTAGATTGCAAATAAAAACAAGAAGAATTCTCTTTATCTCTTTCAAACATCGTAGAACATAATATAAGTAAGCATAACTAACTAAGCTTTCTTCTTTACTTACTTAAACAGTAAATCAACACTTGTTAAGTGTGGACTGTCAGTCTACGTTGGATCGCGAAATGCGAATCAAAAATGTATGTGACGCCGCGCCTTGTTGCCTAAATAATAGATGACAAGCCTCACGAGCGCCTGCAACACTTAGATATTTATCAGGTTAGCTTTCGAACCAATCACTGTGATTATTATTGTACCTACAGTGCAACAAATGACTTTGCAAGAATTATTTTATTTATTTTGTAACTTTGCCCCACACTAGGAATTTCTCCTGTATTGTGGGTGCGTTTACAAACATTTAAACTCACATACACTAACAGCCAGACCGAATTAGATTCTGCCAAATTAGAATTATATCTACCTTACTTTTATTACCGTAATCAGGAGGAAATTTACGTCCAATATTTACGATATTTTTTTTAAGAATTCTTCCTTCTACGCAGTTTTTTTATCATGATATTTCCAACAATTGGCAAATATTCTACTCAAAAACTCTAAAGTTATTAATGTTTCAGCAAAATCCATTTTGTTTCCCATAAGAATGGTGCCGATTCTCTTGTCATCACCAAATTTATTTTTTTAGTTTAGTTTAGTTTTTTAGTTTGTTTATTTCTTTCAAACGAAGTTTCCCATTCTGAAATTGAATAAAGTGGCAAAACTTAACCATAGTGTAATTTGACAGCACGAATGTCATTTAGTTATTCAATTTAGTGAATATGGCAATTTTGCTATTCTGAATTTGCGCTTTTAACCTAAAACTTTGATTGTCAAACTAAATCAGACTATTTTTAATCGCGATAAAAAAGGTATGAAATAAAATTTGTTGTCTTGTACTAAAATTTACAAAGCCCATTTCTCTACTAGTGGGACCCTGCCGTTTTGCTGAAAAGATTTTGTCAAAATTTCACTACCCAAACAAATTTTAGCAACCTTTTTTATACCAATGCAATATTTGGAATGATTTTATTACGCACATTTTCATTGGGTCGAATTTTTACTTGGTAGATTATTACCAAGGATCTTGTCATTAGGTTTTTAATCAAATGATTTATTTCAGAAACCAATCTTTAGACAATAAAAATTTAGTCAAATGATTTGTTACGGCATAAATTTAGAGACAAAAATAAGTTTGCTTCAAAATGCAAGGATGGAATAGGATGCAAGAGCGAGCGAAGCGTGCTCGGTACTTGGGGCATCCCGACTAGAGACCCCGCCATCCCCTTTGTGGTTATTTCTTTTAAACCACCCAAAAGTAGGAGCCCCGCAACGCCAACGCGGGGCTCCGTCAAATACGCTTTATAATAGAAATGGTGAATTGAAAACTAACGATATAATATATATTTTGCGTAAAATATGTTATACCAACTGAAATAATTGACTTCATTAAAATTGGTAAAAGTACTAGTTGGTAAGCAAGTTATTGTTTAAGCGTTCAATTGCCAAACATGAGGTTTGCGTTACATTTATTTGTGAAGAGTTTATTTGCTAAGTAATAATTTGGCAAATGAAATTATGCGGAAAATTGTTTGGAAAGTGATAATTTGTAAAAAAAAAATCGATGAAACAAGTGTAACCCCTCTACTAGTTCTTGAAAGTTTGGATGCTTGTGAGTTTGGAAGTCATTAAGGAATCTTATCAACTGAGTACAATCCACAAATTGAGACACGTACGTACATTTGGTTTTGACAAAGGCCATCGCATATTAAATTATGCGATTTCTGGCGAATGTTAACCAGGAGCCTTACGCTTATTGCGAACACACTGTCATTTGTCGCATAGCTGTAACTCAAAAGCTTGTACCACAACTAATCACTAAAACTGTTTATTCACTATGCAAAACACAAAGAACTCTTGGTTTGTTGTCTCTTCAAAATAGTCGTCACACTAATTCCACCTCAGCTGGCAACGATGGGCGCTTTGGTGCAACGTTGCCAAACGTTTAAATGTTGCCTTTTGAATAAACAGTAGTAAATAATATCTACTAATAAGATTTTTTTTTATTCTACAACATATACATAAGTGCTCTGTGCCACAAATCACTGCCATTTATGTGTCCGTGAACACAACATCTAGTGGAAACAAGAACGCATCAATATAATATTAGTACGTTCTCACTTCAATTACGCTACGTTCGCACTGACCCATTTATTTGCGCCAACAGTGTAATGTGCCACCTGTTCATTCATTCGTAAAACGGACGCCCAGACTTCAAGTTTCATGCCCAATAACAATTTTAGCCGCCAACCCGCTAGCGACGACGTCACGTTTTACATTTTAGCCGCCAATCCGCTAGCGATGACGTCACGTTTTACATCTGGGTGTTGAAGAGACTTGTCTTGCTACGCTTGAACCGCTAAGTAAGCACAATTCAGTGCGTACATAGCCTTCGAGAGTTCAGTTTACCTTGATAATTTATTCCCTGGGCAAGACGGTACATTTTAGATGTTAAAGGAAGCTGGCGTCGAGTAGTTGGTTTGTTTGTTATTTCGGCTGCTTCCGAAGACTTAGCCAGCGGCCCGACCGTCTAAAATCTGAAGCCAAGATAAAAGCTATTCGTTCAAAGCTCGTTAAGCCAATTTCTAAGATTGTATTTCAAGAAACGTCACTATCTTAGGAGAAATCCAATACCTCCAAATAATCGGAGTCCTGAATCATAAATGTTGAATGTTTATTAATAATCGTAATAAATATCGCAACTCAAAGAAATCGAATGAATTTATACTTGGTTGCGATTCACATAAACATTGTAATCCAACATTGTATTCAATAGCTTCGGGCGATGCCAACTTTGTGCAGGGGTAGTAAATATTAGGTTCAATACCACAAAGGTAAACTGAGCAGGCAAGCCTCCAGCGCACTTGAATAGTGCTGTACTCGTATATTTTACCTTTGAGCAAATTACAACGGTGTCCATCCACCAAACATTTGTGTCGACTCTAACGCCAATGCTAAATTAGTTTGAATTTCCTTTGTTCAACATAAATTCAGGTACCATGTTTTGTGTTTTGTCAGTTTAGAATAGATACAATTTTCATTTGTTTTTGTTAGGTGTTGGAAGTGGCTGAAACAATAGACTTTCTGTACCTACTCGTATTGCAGCGAACTGGCTAGTACGTGATTTGTTTAAAAGATACCATGATCTCTGGGTTTATTTCGGGATTTCTTCCCGGGGATCATTCAGCTAGGATGCCGGCCCCATCTAGATGGGGCCGGCATTTCCTAGCTTTGACCATAAAATTTACGTGTAAAAGTATTTTAAAAGATCTTCTTACAGAAATAAACATCATTTCATTGCACATTATTATTTAAAGTGTCTTTGACATATCACGAGACAGGATCTCGGACCTTTGGAAGGCGTACGAGGGGCCGAAGCCAACTAGCAGAGGCCCGTTAGACGCTTTTAGTGAAATAAGGCACCAACCGACGAGTATATCAATGCGTACGCACTATGCAAGTGCACCCAAGGACAACCCCCGGTTGCTGTATGAATATTGCAGGATATGGAAACAAAGATATTGGATTATGTATGTATGTCTTGTATAAAACGCACACTATGCGGTCACGCATATTATAAGTTGGGGGATTACATCGCTGACAAAGATGCTTGGCTCAACGCTGGTCCTGCTCCAGGGGCGCATAAATTAATTAATTAGCTTTCGAAAATATTGTTGGAGCAGCTGAAGATTGTAAAAACTATCTTTGCATTATATAAATTCAATCTCTTTGTAATGTATAATTGTATAGCACATGTGTGAGCACTATGTATCTACTAGAAAGCTACCATTTACTAGGATCGTCTTTTATTGACTTGAATGTGCTCTGGCGGCTGAGAGTATGTCATGCTCACTCAAATGTGTCGCTGTTGGTGGCGTGGCTGGTGTGGTGTGTTCGTTGGATCATTAAGTTCCCTTTAAAATGGTTGAGTTGAATGGTGCTGATCCATACGTTATGTTCGTGAACGGGCGCCGTTAGTAGGGACTGGTCATCTCTTAGCTGCCACGGCTTATTTTAATTTGAATTGTTTGTTTTTTATTTTTATAGTTTTTATTACGGATGCTTTTAACGTGCACGTCTTTTTCCATCGTTCTCACATGTATAATTTCAACATGAATAATGTAACCAGCTTTTTTTGTAACGTTATGTTCATTTAAAAGAGTCCATGGAGTTTCTTGCCTGTTCTTCTCCATAGGTACCTACTACGCTTTGGAATGGGCAACTAGCTTCATTTTTCTGACTGACCGACCCCTTGACAATTAAAAAGTGCCTGGTTTATTTGAAATAAATGCTTTGAGTTTGAGTTTGTGTTTGGATTTCTATAGTGGACTGGACTATGGCCTCTGCCTGATCATTGTTTTATTATACACGGAAAAAATGGCAGGAGTGTATTATTATATTTCATTTAATTTCACTGGCTGATTTATTTGTTTTTCGGAGATATTTGATACATTATCAATTTAGTTTCATACAAGGTTGTAGCACTACGTATTTTATAGGTATATAGGCTTACTCATTATGGCATCGTTTATTTACTCTACGTTCCGTTCTTATATTGCAAAAATAATACTTTAAATGTAAACTGAATGAGATACGAGTATGAAAACGTTTATTCCCAATTAAATTTATTTAAAACCAAAACTAAAAGCCGTTCAATAAAACAACATGAATTCATAAACAGTGAATTTCCTTCGCAAACGAAATTGTTGGCGACTCCCGCTCCCGACTGAAACTCGTTCGGGAATTTTACAACAGCGTCCAAACGGGCGTTGTTGTGGAAAATTGTTGACATTCCCTTCCTTTCCATTTTTAATAATTGAGATCGTTAAAACACCTGCAAAATTATGCGGGAACAAAGAGGGACGGAAAGTTTCAGAGTTAGTTCCCGATGTTGTTGCGAAAAACTACGTGTATTTTTAAGGTTATCTGCGATTATTTTGTTTAACTAAGCGAATATCCGTGTTGGTTGTGCAAATAATTGTTTTGTGTGTCTAGTTGCACAAACCTACATTATTTGGTAACTTCATGCCACTGTGGGTCATTCACAGATTCAATAGAATATGAGACCAGCTCATAATAGTTTTGTTACCTCCAACGTGCGGCCGACTGTACCTTCAATATCGCGAAAGTTGTCGTAATTAAGATCAGGATATTATAATTTGGTAGGTATATATACAAACATTAATTATCTACTTTTTTATATTAACTTTAAATCGGACAGCTCACCAATTTCTGGTGTTGAAATATTATCAAAATGATTACTTAACTTAGACTGAACGAGAAGCGGAACATTCTAGCCTGTTCACTGCTAAGTGAGTGGTCAAGCACCCCAGGCTGCATTGTTGAAATGTACCTACATACCTACCATCACGCAGAATTTATAAAACCTCCTATTACTACTTCTATGCACAGTACATGTTTAAAAAAGAACGATGATGCTGTTGATCATAATGTGATCAGCACCTACTTCATTAGCTTTGCATAGTCAAACAAAAACATTTTGTTTCGTTTAACATTGTGCAGGCAGGGAAATTAATTGTTTATCAAACTGACACACTTCGTCATTTTGCCGAGTTACAGCCATTTCATATAACTGCCAAAGAATGACAGTTATAGTTTGAATATACAGATCTAAAGGTATTATATTTGGCGGCGATGCTGGCGCCATCTAGTTCTAAAATATTGGCGAAAAAAATTACGTGTAAAAGCGTTTTAGAAAATCTACTATACCTACGGAAATAAACATTATTTAATTTCATCGAAACGTTAATAATTATCAACGTTTATTCATCAACAAGTAAGAATACTATGTGTGCTTTTATAATTTCTAACGTGACGTTATTAACCGTGGTCCACATCCACGTCTATAAAATGTATTGAAATACGTGTACGTTAAATATAACGTTTAAATCGTTAACGGAAATATAAGCGTCTTCATATGTTTCAATATATTTTACTTCCCAGCGTTATTTTATTGCCGTGACGTGGACGTGGACGTCCACGATAATATCGTCATGTAAGAAATTATAAAAGCGCAAAATATGTGACATGTTCAGTGATCCACATACTACGCGTCGGTTGAGCCACAATATACAGGCAACGCTTAGTTTGCGGCTTACCGAAAATGGGTGCGTCTCATAACGTATAAACTCAATTTGGTCTAATTTCATTTTATTATCGTTCATAAGATATAATCAACGTGAGATATTCCAACTGTTAATATAATTTCTTTACATATAACATTTATTTATTCTAAAACTTAATTAGTATAAAGTTGTTTGATATCATTGAGGTAATATGTACTAACGTAGTACATATTACCTCAATGTTTGATATAACGTTTATGTACTCGAAAATCATTTGGTCTAACGTTTAAGATGTATATTTATTTATTTATTTATTAAAACTTCTCGCACACAATAGTATACAAAGGCGGACTTAATGCCTTAGGCATACTCTACCAGTCAACCAAGGGTGGTGAAGAGATAAGATGGCAGGTGCTCTATATAACAGACATTACTAATAATAATAATAAATATTAAAAAGATAACATAAGTATTTATAAATAAAATAGGTATACAAGTACCTAAACAGAATATAAACTTATAATACACATACATACATATTTCCTCTCCCCCCGGATCGCCGATGTGTTCGGTCGTGTCTACAGTTACGATCGCTTTCTGCTTTTTTCTTTAAAATTACTATATTTATTAAATTAAAATACATTTTAAAATCGTGAAGTGAAACAAAAGTACCAGGCGCCCAGAACCAGTGGGAAGTACAATCTACGTGAGTAGCGTGGCCAGCACACACACATACCGCGTCTCAACAGCTCATCAGTCATACTTGCAAGAACATTAGCCCCGGCCAACTGCCACCTCCATTGCGTAGACGTCAACGCTCACAGGGCACTAAAGAAAGTACATCCGATTGTCCGCTAATATGGCAACACAACGCACACCGCCGCCAACAACACCAGTGCCGGCGGCTCCTATGCAAACTTCTTCGTCGGTTCCCAATTTAGCGCAGGCAGATCTGGGTGTTTTTTGCTCTGATCCTCTGATTTCTTCTAATCTTCGTGAAAAATCTGAAGGTTCGGCGAACATCACGCAGAGATTTAAGAGAAAATTCGACGAAACACTGGATTTCCAAACATCCGTAGCTGAAATTAAGTCTTTGTTCGAAAGTTTCCAACAGCAGCAAAATCAGAAGCTAGACCAACTCCAGTCGGCAATACACACCATTCAAGAACGAACCGACGACATTAAGAAAGACCTACAATTTGTTTCTGATAAATACGACGCTTTCTTGGAGCGAATGAGCGGTTTGGAACAAGAAAATTCCAAAAATAAAAAAACTATTATTTATTTGGAGTCAAAAGTTGAGTTGATGGAACGTAATTCCCGAGCTGCATCGATTGAAATTCATAATATCCCTAAAGACCATAATGAAAACAAGGAGACTCTGCGCACCATTGTGAAAAAAATTGGCAAAATTATTGATCAGCCAATCAATGACTCTGATGTTTATGACGCCTACCGAATCAAAACTAAAATCGAAAATAAAAACCCTATAATTATTCAATTCACTACAACGTTCATGAAGAACAATTTGATCAAAAAGTGTAGAACCTTCAACAAGGAAAACGTCAACAACAAGTTAAATACTTCACACATTCAACTGGCTACAGCATCTCAGTCTCAGCCAATTTATATTGACGAATTTTTAACACCTGCTGCAAAAAAACTTCGCTACCTTGTAAAGAATTTCAAAAATGAGAACAAGTATCACAGCTTCTGGAATTCATACGGCAAAATTTATTTAAAAGAAAAAGAGTCATCTCGGCCAATTCGAATTGACAGCGAGGAAGATCTGTTTAAATTAAAGTCTAAATGACTGGAACTTGTACTCACCGTCTATACTTGTTATCTCTTATTTTGTGTTGTACCTAACAACACTATTATAAACACTTGTACTATACACTTCACAGATAAACACTTTAACACATATATCTCACGAATACTAATCTTTACACAAAACATAATACATCACCCATACAGGACTACAGTCACTAGTTGTGACGTAACTTATAATAAAAAAGTAAAAGTAAAGTTCTAGTAAAATTAGTTTTGTATCGAATATGTCATATTCGATACAAAACTAATTTTACTAGAACTTTACACATCGACCGTAACTATCTTTGTTTACAACATCAAATACGCACTGATTTACGAGCTGTACTAAGACAGCAGTATACCAGGGTTATTGCGATGACTTTTTTTCTGCATACCCCACAACTACTTTATACTTTCGCCAGTGAATTTATCAGTACCGACGACGACATACCATTTACTACTTTATTATATATCGCGTTGCTACTCTTTTTCACTGCCCCGCACGAGCGTATACCCACAATGCACAACCCAATGTCATTCTCTATCGTTTTGTTGAATAACGATATTTCATTTACTGATTACTTATTTGCCCTATTATTTACAAGTCACCTATGCAGCATTAACATAAATATGATGTCACTATTCCTTTTAATTAAAATTCAATGGTACCAAAGACATAATGTCTGACCTTGACCGTATTTCCATTGCACGTTCATCCACCTGTGATATTGACCATTTTCTAAACATTGTAACTGAGTCTGAACTTTCTCTTAAAGTTATTCATCAAAATATCAGAAGCATAACACGTAATACACCAGGTTTACTTACATTGCTACAAAGATCGCAAATAGATTGGGACTTCATTATTTTGACGGAGTGCTGGTTGTCTTGTGCACACCGCATTCCACTGCTTGAAGGTTACAATTACTACAAAACTAATAATAACCTAACCCAAAACGAAGGGGTTGTCATCTATTGCAAAAATAATATTGACGTATGTATAGAAGAACCTCCTATTTCTGATTGTAACTGTCTAACGATCAAAATTAACCAGAATACTGCTATGCTAGCAGTTTACCGACCTGCTGGTTACAAAAACCTTAATAACTTTCTGAACTCTCTCGACCTCTTTTTAATTACTACCTCCAATATAAAAAACTTTATTCTAATAGGGGACCTCAATGTGGACATAACCGAGACCAACTCAGACTGTAATTCTGCTCATTATCTTAACCTTTTAGCATCCCATGGCATGTTGCCAGCGTATACTTTCCCTACACATAAAAAAACGTGCTTGGATCACATCATATTAAAAACGCGACTGCCAGCTTCTTGTTATGTAGCTGAAACCTCTATCACTGATCATGATGCCGTCATCCTTATTTTGGATTTAAGTAAACCCCAAAACAAAACCTTTAAAATAATTAAACGCTTAAATTACGAAAAATTGGATGATGAAATTATGAATCTCAACTTTCATGACATGTATTTAATGACTGATGTTGATCTTGCTGTTCAGTACTTCGTTAACTCAATGAACAGTATAATACAATCTAACACAAAAATTATTAAAACGTCAAACCGTAAGAAAATTACTAAACCTTGGATAACGCCCGGATTATTACGGTGTATGAGGAATCGTGACAAACTGCACCAAAAGGCAAAAAAAAATCCTAACAACCAAACCATAATAATAACCTATAAAAGATACCGAAATTTTTGCAACGAACTTTTAAAAAAGATAAAAAGGGAACATGATAAACTAGAACTTCAGACTGCGGCTAAAACTAACAACAAAATATTATGGAACGCAATAAAAGACATTACCCACACACAAAAATCTAAAAATGAAGCCAGACAGCTAATCAATACTCTAGATCCTATTTCTTCTGCTAATAAAATCAATGAATTTTTTGTTAACATCGGCAAAAATATCGCTGACCGCTGTGGTTCTGGCTTCAATATCCCTTCACCACCACTCAACCTTCACCCCCACTCGATGGTTTTATTCCCCACGGATTTGGAAGAGGTTGAAAATATCATTCATAGTCTGAAGTCTGATTGCGCTGTTGGCTATGACAACATCTCCACCGGTATTATAAAGAGATATAGACAATTCCTCATTTCTCCAATTGTTTTTATCTGCAACCTTGCCATTGATTCCGGCAAATTCCCAAACGCCTGGAAAATAGCGGAGATTAGACCCATCTTCAAAAGTGGTGACGGAGCCTGTGTCAACAACTATAGACCAATTTCCATTTTGCCAGCCTTGTCTAAGGTATTGGAAAGGATCATGAAGAAGCGCCTGGTCGACTACCTTGAAGACAACTCACTGCTATCACCTTCCCAGTACGGTTTCCGATCTGGTTTGTCGACCAGTGACGCCATTCACGGTTTAACTAAGTTTGTTTCTGAAAAGCTCGACAAAAATAAAAAGGTTATAGTAATCTTTATGGACCTTGCCAAGGCCTTTGACACGGTCTCCGTCCCTCTTTTGGTGAAGAAATTGGAGAACATTGGTGTAAGGGGTGCACAATTAAAGCTTTTTTCCGACTACCTCACCAACCGATTCCAGAGAGTTAAAGTAGACGAGTGGACTAGTAGTGATCTTCCCGTCGTGCATGGCGTCCCACAGGGCAGTATCCTCGGTCCCCCTTTATTTCTAACTTTTATCAACGACCTCTGTGAGCTCAGGATGCCCAGTGGAAGGATCATAACTTTCGCTGATGACACTGCGCTTTTATTTGACGCCGACACCTGGCCAGATGTTTACAGTTGTGCGCAGATGGGGTTGAACTTAGTATTGTCATGGTTGGCTAATAATAGACTCGCTCTGAATGTTGATAAGACTAAGTATATTTCTTTCTACTTAAAAAAACCTACTTGTTCTCTCGATAATTTCAAAATTACCGCTCATTCATCCTCGTGCATTTTGTCTCATAGTGCTCATTGCATATGTCCCCACCTTAATAAAACAGTTACAATAAAGTACTTGGGCGTCATGCTTGATAACACACTAAGTTTTCACCCGCACATAGATACTCTTTCAGCAAGAATACGTAAACTAATATTTGTTTTTAAAAATCTTCGTCATGTTGCGGACTCTGGCTTATTGAGATCAGTCTATTTTGCGTTATGCCAGTCTCTAATCTCGTACTGTATAACTGTATGGGGTGGTGCGACGAAAACATCAATGCTTCGGATCGAACGTGCACAAAGGGCCGTTCTAAAGGTTAGTAATTTCTTGCCTTTCTTATTTCCTACCAGAGAACTTTATGCCCGTACTGGAGTGTTAACCGTACGTCAGCTTTTCATTTTAAATACGATCCTGCGCAAACACTCTCTTCTTGTCTATAATCCTAATATATTTGAAGGCAAGCGTCGTAAACACGCAGTTTGTCCCTCAACTCGGTTCCATACTGCTTTCTCCCGTCGACATTTTGGTTTTCTTGGAAACTACTTGTACAACAAAATTAACGGAATTTTGTCAATTTATGTCCTACCGAAAGGGCGTTGCAAAAAAACACTCTCAGTCTGGTTGCAAAAATTGGACTATGATGCCACGGAGCAGCTACTGATTGTTCCCTCATAATGTTTCATAATTTGTGGTTTTTGACTGTAACAAACACCCTACACACTCACTCTCACGCAATCATTCTACCTCTCCTTACACTTCACATGCACACTACACATACATTACACTATACCTATTTTTTATTTATTTTAACTTCAATATTTTTTTTGCTTAGTTAATTTAATTTAAACGTCTGTTTTTTCCCCTTCATTAATTTAGTTTTTCTAGAGTTTTAAAATTTACCACTGCAATATTAATTATAATTATTTAGTTCGGGGTGAGAGCCTGGTGATCCGTCACTCAGGGTATCCTAGTATGGACGCCAGTCTCTCACAAAGGATCATATTATTGTATTGTTGTCGAAAGACTTGTCTCTTGTTTATAAATATGTGAACCTTTTGTGAAGAGAGAAATAAAGATATATTATTATTATTTCCTTTATTTCATTATTTACATATAAATTACATTTTTAAATATTAGAATATAAAAAATATAAAAACATTTAAAAATATAAAAAATAGTAGCCCACCGGTATCGGGAACAGGGTCCAAGCTACCGGCGGTCAGGGCTCCAGAGAGAGGAACCTCCTAACAATGCGAGCCGTGTCCAGAAGTACCGCTTTCTGAATCAAGCCCTTGATCCAACTGCCCAACGAGAGCCTCCTCAGGTGTTGGTCGAGGCTCTTGGCTATTAAGCCATTGGCTGTCACGACTATCGGCACAATGATCGCTGAGTCCACATCCCACATGTCGACAACCTCGCGAGCCAAGTCTAGATACTTGATTTGTTTATCTTTCTCGGCTTTCACGAGGTTCCCGTCATGCGGGACCGTTATGTCAACAATCATTGCGCGCCGCTCTAATCGATCCACCATCACTATATCAGGCTTATTGGCAACAATAGTCCTGTCAGTGATGATGGATCGATCCCAGTACAATGTGATATGTCCATTTTCGAGAACTGGGTCGGGCACATACCTGTAGTACGGCACTTCCAATTCTACAAGGCTGTATTTCAGAGCAAGTTGCTGATGGATAATCCTGGCTACAAGGTTGTGTCTATGCAAGTACTCTTCGTTAGCTAGACGAGAACAACCGGAGATAATATGTCTGATTGATTCACCCGGACGGTGGCATGCCCGACAGATGTCAACCGTGCCGTCTTTCACAATAAATCTCCGGTAATTGTTTGTCATCATAACTTCGTCCATAATTGCACAGACAAAACCTTCGGTTTCTCCAAAGAGGTCACCGAAACGCAGCCAGGCTACGGACGCTAGTTGGTCTACATCGGGCCCATATAGGGCCCGGAAAAAGCGTCCGTGAAGCTCCTTACTCTGCCATACTTCCATGCGATCATTAGTGTCAAGCACTACTGGCTTGCGCCAGTTCTCTTTAGCTAAGGAGAGCGGGGTGAGGCCCTTGTCCACTGTGACCACATCTCGATGCATCCCCACGTCGGCTTCTAAGAAATATTCCCTGAGACTGCATATCTCGCGATTGTGGAGGGTCTTAGCATTTAAAAAGCCTCGACCTCCACACTTTCGCGGGATATACAGCCTCATTACCGATGATCGTGGGTGATGCATCCGATTTGCAGTCAGCAGTGTACGGACCTTCCTATCCAGGGCGTCGAGTTCGGTCTGAGTCCATTTGAGTATGCCGAAAGAGTACATCAAAACCGGCATGACCCAACCGTTAAAGGCGCGCACCTTGTTTCCACCTGATAAAAGACTATTAAATACTTTTTTCAGGCGGCCAAAGAAGCGATCCTTTAACGACTGCTTCATGTCAGTACCATTGATGCCCAACGCTTCCGACATACCCAAATACTTATAGGTTTCGGATGCGGAGAGGGCTCTAAGGTTTATGGAATCCGAGAGTTGGGTTCCGACGGATTCCACAATCTCCCCTCGCTTTACATGCATGACCGCACATTTGTCCACACCAAATTCCATCCTGACGGCGCTACTGAAAGTTTCAGTTACTTTCAGTAGATCCATCAGTTGCGAATTGTTGGGTGCAAAAAGTTTTAGGTCATCCACGTAAAGGAGGTGAGATATAACCTGACCACCTCTCCTCAGCCGATAGCCTAGACCTGAATCCTCCAAGAGTGTGCTTAGAGGATTCAAGGCTAAGCAGAACCAAAGCGGACTCAAACTATCACCCTGAAATATGCCTCGCTCGATCCTTATCGGCTCGCTATTCCTTTGGGTATTTCGACATGCTGGATAGTGAAGGACCGTCCTCCATTGCCGCATACACGACATCAGGAAGGTGCGCAGAGTTGCCTCTACTTTATACAACTCCAGCACCCTCATGAGCCATGCATGTGGCACCGAGTCATAGGCTTTCTTGTAATCTATCCAACATGTCGACAGATCCTTTCGGGAACGACGAACCTGTTGGCTAATGGCCATATCAATGAGGAGTAGCTCCTTAGTACCACGGGACCCGTTCCTGCATCCATTTTGAGAAGGAGACATGATGTAGTTGGTGTCTATATGTTTGTTAATTTTATCTCTCAAAATGGATGTAAGAACTTTATAGACCGTCGGTAAACACGCGATCGGCCTATAATTTTTGGGTTCCGCAGTGCTACCTGATTTATGGAGCAGGTGGGTAACTCCTGTTGTTAGGAATTGGGGTAGCGAACCAGATTCTAAAGCAACCTGGTACTGAGCAGCCAAGCGAGCGTGCGATCTACCAAACCATTTGATCCAGAAGTTGTGCAGTCCGTCCGGCCCTGGAGACTTCCAGTTAGGCAGCGGGCGGACTGCACGAGTTACATCTTGGGGGCAGATGGTAATAGCCCCCATTTCTGGTATTGGATCACAGGCTCGCTCGACTTCCCGAGTCCAATCACCTTCGGTGTGACTGACAGGCACCGACCAGATATTGCGCCAGAAAGAACACATGGCATCATCATCTGGTAGGCACGTGTCAGCCACACCTTGATCCGGTCGCTCCCAACCCCTATAAACCCACCTTTCATCGCGCTGGAAGGTGCGATTCTGAGTGTACCGCTCCACTCGCCGCTTACACCTACGAATACGGTTCGCCCATGCATACACTTTCTGCTTCAGGAAGTCGATGCGCTCTGTGACACAGGACATGTAGTCCTGAGGGCTGATATTAGTCCCTGCGAACGCGCGTCTCACAAAGCGCATCACTCTAGGGCGAGTATTGCCCTCCCTGAAGCAGATTAGTTTGCCGATGAGTGCTCTGGCCTCACCAATACGGCGCTCAATTCTGCACTGCCAAGCTGGTACGGCTGGTTTCGGTCGTGTAGCTCTAGAATCATTAGCAAATTTGACGTGAGCTACACGACATACCGCTACAGCCGCGCAATACAGAATCGAATGTGTATCGGTGAGGTCTACGCAGTCATCAATAATAATTATTATTATTATTATTACTATAATTATATCTACATTATACATATACTATATATACACAAAAAGGGAAGGAGGTAATTGAGATGACTCTACGCTATTTATTTTGAAAATAACTCCGCAATTTCCGCTTACATGCATACCGACTGGTAGCCGTCCTGATTTCAAGAAGAAGCGCATTCCAGAGAAGAATGGACTGAATATGAAAGAAAGAATGAATAAAATCAGAAGTATGAGAAGGACAGAGAAGGAGAAGATTGTTGGAAGAACGCAGATTCTTAGCGTGTGAAGAACATAGATATTGAAAGTGAGACAGTGATATTGTTTATTTAATCGAAAATCATTAGGTCTAACGTTCAATATATATAAAAACGTCATTATGGTTAACACCCCGACTCAGACTACCCCGACTCGGATAGGTTAGGTTAGAAGGCTAAGCCTTCGTGGTTTATTTTTTAACCCCCGACGCAAAACGAGGGGTGTTATAAGTTTGACCGCTATGTGTGTGTGTCTGTCTGTCTGTCTGTGGCACCGTAGGTCTTAAACGGGTGAACCGATTTGAATGCGGTTTTTTTATTATTTGAAAGCAGGTTTTCTAGCGATGGTTCTTAGACATGTTTTATCAAAATCGGTTCAGCCGTTTCAAGGTAATCAGCTCTTTTGTTAGCTGCGGTAAGGATCTTAGACGCATTATGGGTATTTACTTTACTTTCAAACATATGTGTCACCTAATATTTGAAACACCCATGTACGCTATATAAATATGTAAGATTATGGAATTCTTGGTCCGACGCTGCAGCCAGGATATCCAGCACACCAGTACACTCTTGAAAAAATTATAGCAGATATATCGTGTTTGGTTTCATTTTGATAAGTATTTAATTCTACATACAATTCAATGGTGGGAACATGATGAGCTGATGCTGCAGCCAGGATATCCAGCACACCAGTACACTCTTGAAAAAATAATAGCAGATATATCGTGTTTGGTTTCATTTTGATAAGTATTTAATTCTACATACAATTCAATGGTGGGAACATGATGAGCTGATGCTGCAACCAGGATATCCAGTACACTAGTACACTCTTGAAAAATAAAAACAGATATGTCGTGTTTAGACTTGTTTTGGTCAGTATTTAATTCTACGTAGAATGCAATGGTGGCAACACAATGAGCTGATGTTGCAGCCAGGATATCCAGCACACTAGTACACTCTTGAAAAAATAATAGCAGATATGTCGTGTTTGGACTTGTTTCGATCAGTATTTAATTCTACCTAATTTAACCTGATGAGCTGATGTTGCAGCCAGAATATCCAGCACACTAGTACACTCTTGAAAAAATAATAGCAGGTATGTCGTGTTTGGGGATTAAGTATACGCCAAAACAAGCTATTTGATGTAGTGTCTAAATATACCCTAAAAAACGCTCACAACTGTTAACTCATATACAAAACTAAACAAAGTTTAAAAAATGAAAAAAAAAAAAAAAAAAAACCCCCAACGCAAAAAAGAAAAGCTAACATTTAAACAGTCAAAAATAATGCCTATAGTTGAGCCATCAAATTCGATTGAGTAACACCATATATTTTAATTAGTTATAGAAATTGATGGATGGCACGATAAGGTTTGCTCGTTGAAATGGCGCTATAATGTCGCGGCGGGGTACCGCTAAGCTTAAAGCAATAAAAATTGCTAAAGTAGGAGATTGCATACTTATTACTCATAGCGCTCCCAGACTTAACAATATAACACCCAACTAGATTTTCTACAAAAAAAATATCGTATCGAAGCAAGTTGGTTGGAAATGCACTAGCATTTCCAACCAACTTGCTTCGATACGATCAAATGAAGGGTCTGACTTACATATGCGGCGGTACCCCGCCGCGACATTATAGCGCCATTTTCACACTCTGAATATTCGTTTTGAGACCAAATAAGTTTTATATCTTTTGAGTGGTATGTCAAACGATTTTATATTTAATGTATGTTATGTCAAACGATGTTATATTTAATGTATGATAAGCTTATAAAAATTCGTTATTTCAAAATTATATCAATCGTTCATTATAATCATTATAATGTAATCGCTATATTAAATAAAATTATAGGTTCCGTTGTTATATGTTGTTAATATTAGAGATTTTCTTGTTATATCATCTATTACTTACCACAAAAGGTTTGTAACAAAAATTATTTCTTCATATATATACATACAGATTATATTTTTTAATATTAGAATATAAAAACATTTAAAAATAGTAGCCCACCGGTATCGGAAACAGGGTCCAAGCTACCGGCGGTCAGGGCTCCAGAGAGAGGAACCTCCTAACCATGCCGTGCCTAGAAGTAACGCTTTCTGAATCAAGCCCTTGATCTAGCTGCCCAACGAGAGCTTGCTCAGGTGGTGGTCGAGGCTCTTGGATATTAAGCCGTTGTCTGTCACGACTATCGGCATAATGATCGCTGAGTCCACATCCCACATGTCGACCTCGCGAACCAAGTCAAGATAATTGATTTGTTTATCTTTCTCGGCTTTCACGTGGTTCCCGTCATGCGGGACCGTTATTTCAACAATCATTGCGCGCCGCTCTAATCGATCCACCACCACTATATCAGGCTTACTGGCAACAATAGTCCTGTCAGTGATGATGGATCGATCCCAGTACAATGTGATATAAATGCCATTTTCGAGAACTGGGTCGGGCACGTACCTGTTGTACGCACTTCCGATTCTATAAGGCTGTATTTCAGAGCAAGTTGCTGATGGATAATTCTGGCTACAAGGTTGTGTCTATGCAAGTACTCTTCGTTAGCTAGACAAGAACATCCGGAGATAATGTGTCTGATTGATTCACCCGGACGGTGGCATACCCGACAGATGTCAACCGTGTCGTCTTTCACAATAAATCTCCGGTAATTGTTTGTCATCATAACTTCGTCCATAATTGCACAGACAAAACCTTCGGTTTCTAAAAAGAGGTCAACGAAACGCAGCCAAGCTACGAATGCTAGTTGACATTAGGACCATGTAGGGCTCGAAAAAAGCGTCCGTGAAGCTCCTTACTCTGCCATACTTCCATGCGATCACTAGTGTCAAGCACTACTGGCTTGCGCCAGTTCTCTTTAGCCAAGGAGAGTGGGGTGAGGCCCTTGTCCACTGTGACAACATCTCGATGCATCCCAACGTCGGCTTCTAAGACTGCACACTCGCATACTGCATATCTCGCGATTGTGGAGGGTCTTAGCATTTAAAAAGCTTCGACCTCCACACTTTCGCGGAATATAAAGCCTCATTACCGATGACCGTGGATGATGCATTCGATTTGCATTTAGCAGCGTACGGACCTTCCTATCCAGGGCGTCGAGTTCGGTCTGAGTCCATTTGAGTATGCCGAAAGAGTACATCAAAACCAGCATGACCCAACCGTTAAAGGCACGCACCTTGTTTCCACCTTATAGAAGACTATTAAATACTTTTTTTCAGGCGGCCAAAGAAGCGTTCCTTTAACGATTGCTTCATGTCAGTACCATTGATGCCGAACGCTTCCGACATACCCAATTACTTATAGGTTTTGGATGCGGAGCGGGCTCTAAGGTTTATGGAATCCGAGAGTTGGGTTCCGACGGATTCCACAATCTCCCCTCACTTTACATGCATGACCACACATTTTTCCACACCAAATTCCATCTTGTTGGCTCTACTAAAAGTTTCAGTTACTTTCAGCAGCTCCATCAGTTGCAAATTATTGGGGGCAAAGAGTTTTAGGGCATCCCTGTAGAAGAGGTGAGATATAACCTGACCACCTCTCCTCAGCTGATAGCCTAGACGTGATCTTCTAGCAGTGTGCTTAGAGGATTCAAGGCTAAGCAGAACCAAAGCGGACTCAAAATATCACCCTGAAATATGCCTCGCTTGATCCTCATCGATTCGCTATTCCTCTGAACATTTCGACATCCTGGATAGTGAAGGACCGTTCAACAGGAAGGTGCGCAGAGTTGCATCTACTTTATACAACTCCAGCACTCTCATAAGCCATGTATGTGGCACCGAGTCATAGGCCTTCTTGTAATCTATCCAACATGTCGACAGATCCTCTCGGGAACCACGAACCTGTTGGCTAATGGCCATATCAATTAGGAGTAGCTCCTTAGTACAACGGGACCCGTTCCTACATCCATTTTGAGAGGCAGACATGATGGAGTTGGTGTCTATATGTTTGTTAATTTTAGCTCTCAAAATGGATGTAAGAACTGTATAGACCGTCGGTAAACACGTGATCGGCCTATATTTTTTGGGTTCCACAGTGGAGAAGGTGGGTAACTCCTGTTGTTAGGAACTGGGGTAGCGAACCAAATTCCGAAACAGCCTGGTACTGAACCGCCAAGCGAGCGTGCGACCTTACGAACAATTTCATCCAAAATGTTTGTAGTCCGTCCGGCCCTGGAGACTTCCATTTAGGCAGCGGAAGGACTGCACAAGTTACATCTTGGGGGCAGATGTTAATAGCCCCTATTTCTGGTATTGCATCGCACGCTCGCTCGACTTCCCAAGCCCAATCACCTTCGGTGTGACTGACAGGCACCGACCAGATATTGCGCCAGAAAGAACACATGGTACCATCATCTGGTAGGCACGTGTCAGCCACACGTTAATCCGGTCGTTCCCAACCCTTATAAACCCACCTTTCTTCACGCTGGAAAGTGCGATTCTGAGTGTATTATTATTATACATTATTATTATTATTAAAATAATAATATAATAATTTGGTTATGATTTGATTTACTTTACCTGCACTACTCATGTACGATGTATCTAATATCTACCGTCAACATGAATGCAGGCATCGCTCCTAAATAAAATATTTTTACGTAGGTAAATAATTATTTTTCTGCTTACCGAACTCCTTTTCTGAATACACGTAGTAGTAGCACTGTCTGAATTATTTATTAGTGACCTTCTTACCTGAAACAAAAGAAACATATAATTAGTTTTTTTTTTAAATCTTACATTTTTAATTATTCCACGTCGATCATAAGATAACAATTTCTTGTTCGCGCCGTATATTAGTATTCTTCAAAGAGCGCGCCAGGATTTACCTGTAGCCCCTGAAAGTAGGTAATATGGCTTCCAACGACTTCCTGCAAGCTTGTCGCTATGTGTGTTTTCCAACGTATCGTTTTTATAATTTGTATTTTTAGTAATAGTAAGATTCATTCAAGAATTGGGATTTTTTAAGAATTAATCGGAAGGTGCAAAAATAACATACATATGCACAAGATATAAAAATTCGCCACTGCTCTATTCACAGGTCCAACGGACTCCAATTTTCTAGAATAAATGGACAGTGTTGTGACCCGTTTATTTGAAAGTTTCTATTTGTTACCTATTCAATGAACGGTTTAAAATTCAAAAGCTATACGTGAGCCACCTGTAAAAATGGACACAAAAGTTCGCTATCTTAAAAAACAATTACAATAAAAGACTGTAACGAATCCGATTAAACCATGGACGTAGTAAAAACATTGGTACATTTTTATTTATGTTTTCGCGAGTAGGGCAGTAATTGCTAAATAGTCTGTGTACTCTGTGTATATTTGCGCTTTTCACCCCGCGCAGGCCGTGGAGGCAAGCCCGCGCATATTTTAATAAGTAACTTCGCCACACAATATCCGATGCTGGCTCCGATTTCATTTTAATTAATCCACTTGTTCGAAATTATGTTTAGGGGCAGGCAGGGCTTGAAATACCGGTATTTCTGGGAACCGGTACCATTGGCCTTGGTGTGATACCGGTTCTCTAGTACCGGTAGTACCTGTACTATTGGCATTTCTAATCAGTATCGGTACTGTACTGGTACCAAAACCGGTACCAAACAAATACTACCGTAAGTTAGAGTGAGGAAACAGATATAGTAAGTAAAAAGGATAATAATAGACACGAATGTCTATTAACTACCCTTTCGAAGTTTTCTGAAAAAATTAATTCATAGTTGCCAACCGTACGAGGTTCCTCGTGCAAATATGAGATTTGTGGTAGACTCCGGATTCCTGAATTTGGTACCGGTACTTGTTAGGTGGAGTACGTGTAATTTTCATGCTCAATATGAAAAAAATATTAATTAGTATCTATCACTATCTACGGCCGTTCATTTGACACTCCACCAATAGTCACGACCCATCGAGGATAGGCTTATTTCCATCCATTAGGTGTTGGATACAGTTAGGTATTTACCTAAATATGACATACTTTTTATATATGGTTTGTTGATTGATGTAGTTTACCGAAACAAAAGTATATGGGCCACAAAAACCCCTACAAAAAAAAAATACGATATTGCTGGAAAAAACACGGAGTAACGATAATTCTTAACTTCGTGAAAACATTATAAGTACGTCTTACAATAGTAAGCTTCCGTCAGCTACTCGGGATTTTTTTAAATTTTATAAAAATCTTTAGGCTATTGGCAGTAGGGCTAAATTGCACACTTGTTTTATAATGGATCTCATTGTCTAGTAAACTTCATTGTAGGGTTAAATTGTTGCTCAAATCCGTCTGTACCTACTAAAATAACTGCTTGGACTTTTACATGTCATGGACGTGAATAGTGATTCTACGTAAGCCACTAGTCATAAGTTTTAGCGTTATCAATAAAATATTACTGCTGACATTATACACTTAGCATTAAGCTATTTTCCGAACACATACAATGGCTTTGTTTTTATTCCGTATTTCCGTACTCTAAGAAAAATTAGAGCACATTTTATAAAGTTTTGAACTTTTTACGAAAAAAATACAAGAAGCAGAGAGCAAAAAGAGTTCCGTCTGAAGAACGAAGCAAATCTACGTTTATAAATTGAAACACAGAACGGACACAATTCATTATTTTTCCCCAGCGAAACGTAAATGTCTACAATGAAAAGCGGTGCTTTTCTTTGAGACAGACTCTACAGTAAAACTGTAAAGTTAATAAGCGGAAATTTCTGCAAGCAAAATAAAAACGTGCTATTGAAAAGAAGTTCCTTTTTATTATTTTTTTAACTCAACCGCACGCATTTCTAGCTGTGTTAAAATAAAAAAGGAAGCAACTGTCCCTTGTGTACGGTCGGTGTGTCCCGCGCTTAACTTTCATTGTAATAATTTCCTCGCCAACAGAAAAATTAACGATGAAATGAAAACAGAATGTTTTTAACGTAGATGCTTTTGACTTGGTTTGAAGAATTAGATAGTGCAATTCGAATAAGAACAATAAGAATCATTTATTTGCAGGAAATATTGGTGATACCGATTGTAGAAGTAGGCGGTTTATTGTACAGTCCATATTTTGCCTATTTCGAAAACTTCATCCATTGGATGCAGCAAATAAAATAATACATAAAAGCCTTGCACGCTGTGGAGTATCTATTTCAAGTCAGGCCCAGTTTCACCGCCAATTACTAAACACGTTTAGCGTTAAACGAGTTTTAAACATCATTCTGTGTCTGTCCTCTTCAAACATTTGACAGAAACAGAATTATGTTTTAAACTCGTTTAACGCTAAACGTGTTGAGTTATTGGCGGTGAAACTGGGCCTTAAAAGACACGGCCGGAAACAAAAACCGACCAAGTGCGTGTCGGACTCCAGCATGCTAAACACTTGCATGATCAACATGTATACCTGCTTACGTACACGTGACGTGGTAGGTAATCTTGTACGACTCTCCCCTGAATAAATAAAACTTCATCAACAGGTTGCTTCTAAAATGCTACTTACGTCTTCTTACGTCACTATAACACACATGGCATTTACTACATTATTATTGGTGTGTAGGTATTAGTACCTAAGTAACAAAAAGAAGACATTGTGGCAATATAGGCTTCTGGCCACGACTTCGTCCGCGTGAAATGTCTTGTTTAAACATAAAAATATATCATACAAGCTGACCCGACAGACGTTGTCCTGTCTTAACTATGAAAGTCATATGTCGTTTAGTTTTAGTTTTGACTATTGACTAAAACTAAAACTATCGACTCATTTATCCACCGATCCATCTGTGTTAAACAATATTTGCAGCGCGCAGTCTGTCAATCGCTGACAGTTATTTCATACAACTGACAGTTATGTAAAATTAATATTGGCGTTAAGTTTTCTTAAATTTTGTAACGCTCCGATCAACTTCCTTATTTTTTTATTTCATAAGATCCTTCTCCTGACAATAATGAACACAACAAAAAAAAAAATATTGTGAAATTGGTCCAGCCATTCACGCGTGATGCCGTGACCAAGGGAAATAGGGATTCATTTTTATATATATAGATATATATAGATGACACTCGGCACTACTGTAGCTTCCCATTTTCCTCTTTTCGGAATCGGATCAGTAGTTCCGAAGATTACCCCTACATACAAACCCACAAATTTTACCTCTTTATAATATTAAAGTTAATAAAACTGTGCCTAAATATAATTAAGAAGCTAAATGGACCAAGAAAAACAATCCAGAACGATTTATATCCAAAAGTTTACAAACAGTGGCGAACACGTACTCATAAGGTCTTAGCAAACACACAGGACTGGTTACACACTGACGACTTGATAGCGAGACTTAGCGATGCAAGTCAAAGCTACGCTCACCACAATTTTCCTAGCGATTTGCATACTGAACGCGCGTGACAGCCCCGCCGACGATACAACCTGAATAAAGAGCGTTTCCGTCATATTTATAACGTACGTCATGAAAATCTGTCATTTTCACCAGTATTTGACATTAAGCTGTCAAAAAACGCTCTGTATCTGGACATTACGGACGCATGTGACGGTAATCGCTCTTCTAGGAAACTGTAGCATAACTCGACAGTTATTGATAACGGTGTGTGTACACATATTGACGTGATCGACATCACGTCACTATGTGGACAAACGCCGTTATCACGACAGGTAACAGGCATGCGCTGAACTTCGACGTAACACGCTGAATACAATACAACGGTATGTCATAGTGAGCGTGGATTGCTCGGTTACACTAGGTACAGCAAAGCATAGCCTAATAAAGCACTGGGCCGAGTAACAGGTTGTTAGCCAGTCAAGCATATAACCTCCAACAATAATAGTGTAATAGTAGATTTTCACTAAGGGGATAAAGCAGTGTCATAAGTAATGGGTGTTATATTGAATCCCGAGCGCAAAGAAGGATTCTGGGGCTCCCCAGTGAAGCGAGAGAGGTCAAAGTTAACTCCTGAGCAAAACAAGGAAGTTAAAACTAGAGTCCTGAGTGTAACGAAGGATTCAAGCTCGACCAAGACGAAGACATCTTTATCCCCGAAAAGAATACTCTACTTTTCGCACCTATTGCGAGGAAATAAAAACCAATTTGATTTTCGAATTTCTAATTTATGAAACTGTTAAATAACCGTGAAATACCTAGTTATGTGCAGTTGACGCCCGAATCCAAGACAATTCTAACGTGTCGTGGGGCTACGCGCCACAGCAACGATCAGCTGTTGCGATGACATGCTGCCATTACCGCCACAGATAACGTAGAAACAGCGGTTGAGCGAGTCTAATATGCATAATATTCAATCATTTTGGACTTGGCCATATACAGAAAGCGATTGTTTTATTTTTTGTGTTTGTTTTTCATCGCTCAGGAAATCTTCAGTTACGTCCGGGATTCACAATAGCGCCCGTGACTTATGACACTGCTACCCCTTAGTGAATAATCTAAGTACTATTAAGGAATACGCAGTAGGTAGGTAGGTACCTACGTGAGGCAAAGTTTGAAAAATAGAAAAACGTGTCTGTGTCTTTGACTTAAAGAGACAGTGTTATAGCCCTCGTGGACGAAACAAAAGGTTATGGTTAGAGGCTCTGGATTTAGAAGAGAAGCCTAGTTTCATTACCTCTGAAGCAGACGGATTAAGACATGATTGCGAAGCCACAACAAATTCTAGAATGAAATTACGACGAACTAAGTTCAAACCTCAAAGGGGAACTAGATTACTTCTCTAGTTTATTTAATCTTCAAGAAACCTCACAAAAACTAAACGTTTGCGAAGCAATTTCCCTCCGTTTTCCCCTATAGGTTACTTTCACTGCTCAGTTGAGAAATATCTTGAATAAATAAAACTTAATCAACAGGTTGGCTGTAAAATGTTTCATAATTCTGTTGCCGAACTCAAGGTTAACTGTCGACAGAGGGGGGCTTGAATAAAGGCAGGTAACGTTTGAAATAATAACAAAAGTTATAATGATCATATGACCTAATTTCATTGAATTACCCACTTTTTCTAAATATAAAGATGAAATGATAATATAATTAATTATTCACATAATTTAATTTTACCTAATTTTATATGGTTTAATGAACATTTTCTATACTTTATGCACATTTGAATTAATATTCAATTACTGAATCATTTCTTTTCAGTTCTGTTATTGAATCATTTGGGTTAGGTTAGGTTAAAACAGTGACCATTACCGCGCGAAGGCGAGCGAGCGAAGCGGGCGTGCCGCGATTGCGGCCGCCGACAGCCAGATCCCCTCTAAATTGAAAATTATATGAAACGAACGTTATACTAAATGCTATTAGAGCAAAAGAAGGTTATATGAAATATAACATTAGATCTCATGAAATTTGATTATTTGTTTATATAGCATATGAAAATTATGTCATGTGAACGTTATTTCAAGTTATGTTATACTAGCTGTGATTATGCCATATAATAGGTTGGGGGAAAAGTTTCTTCGCATTTTTTAAGAAAATTCAAAACATTTTTTATATAGTTTATTTACATTTAACTAAAGTATGTAGGTACCATTTTGTTCGATAACTTTTTGCCATCTTGTAGGTAGGGACATGATCCCATTGCTATAGAAATTTTGGGACTTCTGATCAAAATACCGCGACAAGTGGTTTTGGCAGTCCTCTCGTGATGTTAACCTGACACTGCCTAAAGAATTCTGAAGAGACCGAAACAGGTGGAAATCTGAAGGTGCAAGGTCAGGACTATACGGCGGATGCATTAACACCTCCCAGCCAAACTCTCCTTATTTTTGCTGAGTGGCTAAAGATGTGTGAGGTCTAGCGTTATCATGATGAAAAACTACACCCCTTCAGTTATCACCTTCTTCAAAAATGGTTCGGTTTCATTACGTCGTAATAAAGAATCACAAATGAGTACACGGTTCATTAGGTTTCTTTCAGTGAGCTCGTGAGTTACCCAAATATCGAGCTTTTTTGTGTACCCAGTTTTTTTCAAATGTGCCAAAACTGTTTTGTGGTCAATTCCCAGTTCTTCAGCTACATCGTAACTACTGATATCTTGCTCCACTTTTTCAAAAATGGCATCCATAATAGGGCGACCAGAGCGACGTGCATCTTTGACATCAAAATTTCCGGATTGAAAACGCTTAAACCAAATTTGTGCTACTCTCACAGACACTGCACTAGGTCCATAAACATCGCAATTTTTTTTTCGCGGCTTGCGTTGCATTTTTACCTTTTTTGTAGTAAAATTTTAAAATGTATCGAATTTCTTCATTAGATTCACTCATCTTGACAGTACGAAAAACAAATGAAAATCACACATTTTCCTAATTTGAATTTGGAATTATGTATTTTAAAATTTAAACTTTCAATGATACCAAAACCAGCCAGATACAAATAGTAGATTTTATTACAAGTTCATACATGCTAAAATGCGAAAAGACTTTTTCCCCAACCTAATATTACACACGCCTTGACTAACACGCGCACCCTAATTGCTGAATCATTTTGAAGGATATTGCTAATCCATTGCTGCATATGTTCGTAAGATTTGTCTGCTCAACAACATAAATATTGCAATGATTGATGTTGAACTGTCAAAATGAAAGCTATTGCTACCGTTAGTGTGTTACGCAATTACCTCGCCGGTTATTTAAGGGACGAAAATCATAGACGCGTCCAAATTAAACGCAAGACAAGTGATGCGATTGGCGGTTGATAATTCATTCAACGAACCACAGCAGTTTATGTGTACTTATTTACATAAGTATACATACATACACACATTGCAGTACAAAACTGATTTACATCCGTCACCTCACACTTCAGGTTCAGTTGGAAACCAGCGACAGGCACTACTTAGTTGTCTGATATTTTTGCTGAACTGGACCTATTTAGTTCAGCCGCGAGGCACACTTTCCTGCTAATTTCTCACTACGCACTGTACACTTTTTATTTGTTTTATTTTTATTTTTTCTTGTTATATGTTGAGTTGTGTTATTTGTAGTTTATACTAGATAAATTTATTTTCTTTCTTTCTGTTGTTATTAATCCTTGTTCTGATTTTCATGGTAGTTCATTATATCTGCGCGGTGAAGCTTAGTTGCCGCGGCCAAAAATTTGGGATGGGATGACGTACGTCGTTAGGGTTACCCTTGATTCATCAAAGAAAATATGACAAATTATCACTTCCCAAACAATTTCCCGCATAATTTTTGATTTGCCAAATTATTACTTAGGAGATAAAGTCTTCACGAATAAATGTAACGCAAACATAATGTTTGCAAGTGAACGTTTAAACAATAACTTGCTTACCAACTAGTATTTTTACCAATTTCAATGTAGTCAAATAGTTCAGCTGGTATAACATATTTTACGCACAATAAAATAAGCCAAATATTTAGTATGGTCAGTTTTCAATTTTCCATTTCTATTATAAGGCGTAGTCGATGGAGCCCCACGTTGGCGTTGCGGGGCACCTACTTGTGGGTGCTTTAAAAAAAAATACCAAGACCTAACCTAACTTGTCCTAGTCGGGGTGCCCCAAGTCCCAAGCTCGCTTCGCTTGCTCTTGCATCCTATCCCACCCTTGCATTTTAAAGCAATCTTATTTTTGTGGTTATATTTTTGTCATAACAAATTATTTGACTAAATTTTTATTGTCTAAAGATTGTTTACTGTAATTTTATCTTTTGATTAAAGACCAAATGCCATAATGACATTATCCTTGGTAATATTCTGCCGAGTAAAAATTTGACCAAATGAAAATGTGCGTAGGTACTAAAATAATATGACAGCGATGTATTTTTTGTAATAATATTTATCAACGCTTTTTCACATGAGTCTTCTTGTACACTATATACTTTTAACCAACTTTATTTACATGTAGTAAGCAAGAAATTTACCTATTATTAAAAATTAAAAAGTACATAAATTCAGAAATTGTTACCTAGTTGGGATTAGACCTAAATTCAGTTCTACTCTACGAAGTATCTTCTTGTTCATGAAACATCCAAAGTTCTACAACCTCTTACGCTACAATTTAATTCAGAGATTAGGCGGGAAAATTTTGTTAGGCGTAACTTAGGGGCTCGCGGCTAAATAATAACAGCGGCACGGGTCGATCGAAGGGTTAAGCTACGCTTGCCGAGGTCGGTCCGTGGATGGTTGACCATCCATTACATATTGAGACCCCTCCGTGCCTCAGAAAGCACGTTAAGTCGTTACGGGTAGTCAGAAGCCCAAAAAGTCTGACAACTAGTCTTACCAAGGGGTATCGTATTACCCAGTAACTGGGTTGTGGAGGTCAGATAAGCAGTCGCTGCATGTAAAATACTGGTATTTAACTGTATCCGGTGAGACTGGAAACCGACCCCAACGTAGTTGGAAACGGCTTGCCAGTTATTTTTTTTTAAATGGGACTTATTCAACAGGTTGGCTGTAAAATGTAACTTATGTCTGCCGCCTCGTGAGGTAACCGGCGAAACTCTTCTCTTTTGTTCTAATAACGTGGTATTATCAGATAGGTCCTAATTACATGTTATTAAATTATGGGGAGGCAGAAACTAGAATAGTCACAAATTTCAGTTTGGGGATGTTTTTTAATGCTTGGATTTTTGGTTTTTATAAAGTTTATACAGTGGCAGGTCGAAGACCATGAACTTGAACATTTGATGAGAAATGATGCGTACTTCTCAAGTGGGTACATTTATTAGTAATAGGTACTTATGATAATGTCAGCTTTTCATTTTTCTGAACAAAATTTCACATCTGATGGTCTTTCTTTTATTTGTGACACTATTTTATTTCGCAAAAAATAATCCGTATGATGAAGCCTTTCGATCGGTATGATAAAGCTACAATATGATTATTTTTCTCATGTAACGGGTTCGATTCCCGGTTCAACCATGTAATTATTTAAATACAAATGCAGAATGCAGTTTAAATTGTTTTTTTAAATTCAAATAATGTCTTCTTTCAGTAAAATGTCCCATCTACAATATTCAAGGTACTTTCCCTCCATGTGGCATATCCGTGGGACGCCCTGTATATGTCATAATATATGTTTTAGTGCCTCAAAAAGAGGGGGCTTAAGTCCTGAAACACGGCAGTGGGCAATACAGTACTAAGGTAGGTGGGGGTACCTATATTTGTTCAGATATTTAACAAAGCTAAGCTACCTAATTATTACCTTCTAATGTAATATTTTGTGCAATTAGAAATCTCTTACAAAGAAAATATCTGCAAACAAAACAAGAACCTTTACTTTATTTTGTTTTACTTTACTTTATTGGGTAATAAAACAATTACACATTACAATTTAAGTGTGACATAATAAATTAAAAACTAGGCAAACTTGTAACCCACGGCAATATCCCCGCAATAATGGTTTTGCGGGCGTTAATTATACAGAAAACTAAGAAGTAATCGTACGTATTTTTGAAATAATAGGTATAGGATGGCTATTTTAAAGATTCAAGAGTCCTATTTTTGAACTTATAGTGTGTAAGTGATAAAATATCGATTTGCATTAAATGTGTGTTAGTGATCATACACACGAGCGGAACGTGTCAACGGCAGACGCAACTGCAGCCTTCGACGCGTGTCCCGTGCACCAGCGTAAGTTCTGCACCTTGCGGTGTGAAACAGCCGGGGCACACCTGCATCTCGACGCATCACAGTTCCTATACCTACTTACACCTTTAGTTCAAATTTCAGTTTCCAACTCTAACCAAAGAAGATTTTCCGCTTAAAATTCCTTTCATACAATTTCTTTGCTACCAAGTTACGTAGAACAATCCGAAGCCATACAAATGCTGACAGGGTGAATTTCGTTGAACAACGAAATATTTTAAGTCAATGAACTCTCAAAGTCTGAATCGTTGAACTCATTGTGGACTTGAATAACCGAACAACAATGCGCCAGAAATACGAACTACTCAATATAGAGTGAGTTCGACGTGACGTAGTATGTCTAGTAACAGACAAGGTCGAGAGGTCAACAGCAATGAATGAAGTGCGTCATTACAGTACCACCATTGAACGTATGAATCTAAGTTACGTTTTGGTTACGTGTTTTCCGATAGCCCAGTTTTCATCGCATTTACTATTGAAAATAAGGGTTTATTATAAAGAATCACCCATACTTATATACACTCCCGGACATCTGAAACGAGCCACCCTGCTTATTTTTGTTTAAAGGTCTGTATCCTTTTAAATACTGGTAATACAAAGAAAAAAAATGTGGTTTTGAAGGCAGTCACTTTTTCCGTTTGTCATTGTTCCGAATTTGAAATCGGAATACTAAAAAAACAGTTTAATTGCAATGAGTCATCCTTTCGCGTTTCCCATGCGAAAAAATAGCGTGGAATGTTCGAAGAAAACAGTGGTTCACAAAGAGAAAACGTCTATTTAGTAACTTGTGTTACCTACAAGATCATTTACGACGGCCGTCATGCGGTTCAGCATGGAATTAATTAATACCACTATGAATTACTGTGGAATGTTTGAATGTTTTTTTTTACTTTTTCACCATGCTTCCAAAATGGCAATTTCAGGTCCTGCAAAGTTTCTGGAGCTGGTTGGTGTAATGTCGGTATCGGCATAATTAAATATCTGTAGGTCAGTCCAAGATTATACTTTGTACCGTGAACACGTCGTTTTGTTTATTAAACCTAGCAAACAGTTCAGTTGGTTAGCTCGAATACGTGTCTTCAGCTCATCCCATAAGAACTCTATTGGATTCATATCAGGGCTTCTTGCTGGCCATTCGGTCAACGTCATGCCGGTATTCTTGAACAATTCTTGCAGTGTGCGCCCTTGCATTATCATGCATAAAAATTTAATCCTGACCCACAAACTCAGCTTATGGCATCACATGAGCCTCTAAGCATTGACGAATGTATCGGTCGCTGTTTAGTGGTGGTCCCGTCACATCCTCAAGGCCAGTTTATCCTTCGCTTGAAATGCCGCCCCAGACTGTCCATGACCTACTGCCATAACCTACCTTCTCTTTAATGCAACATTGCTGAAAACGTTCTCCCTGTTTTCGGTAGACTTTCTTACGTCCATCATTGCCATACAGCATAATCCTGATTTCATCCGTAAAAGAAACTGGCTCCATTGACGTTGAGTCCAATGCAAACGCGTGCAAACTGTATGTGCGCCATTATGCGAGCTCGTGTTCATTTGGGACCATTGGCTGGCTTATGAGGTTTCAGGCCACGTTCTTCGAATCTCCTTCTAACAGTTCGAGCGCAAACAGTCAGTCCATGAAAGTCTCGAAGCTGTTCTTACACCTGTACTGAAGTCAGATGATGAGGTGAAGATTATGCAGGCTGGAGGTAAAGATAAACCGATGTAGTCGTGCTGTAGTGACCCGCGCGGTTTCGTGGTCCTCCTAGACGGCGCACAAAACCGCCAGTCTCCAGGTATCGATGAACAGCAGAACGGCTTACATGAACCTGTACACTTACGTTTCGCTAACTATGGCCAAGCTGAAGAAGTGCCACAGCTTGGGTGACTACTTCTGGTGCAGTATCCATAATTTGAACGTTAGAATGTATTAAAATATAAGTAAAAAATATTTCAATACTCTTTTTATGCAATACAAAAATCAAAGCTTGTAGCAACAACCTTTGATTATTTTGAAAATCGGAGTTCTTCTCTTTTCTAATTCGTGCATTCAAATTTGGAACAATTGGTGATACCGAAAAGATGGCCAGTATTTCAGCTTCAAAACTGCATAAAAACTTTTTCTCTGACTTATCATGATTTTGATGTTTTAGGCTTATAAACATAAAAATGCACTGGCTGGCTCGATTTAAGAGTCCGCGAGTGTACTTATTATAAAATGTGAAAGTAACCCTGTCCTTCTGTTACCTTTACACGCCTTAACGGCTGAATGGATTTGGATGATTGGCACACAGGTAGACTTGGGTTAAGACATAGGATCTTAACATAAGTCACTTTTTATCCCGGTAGTACGTTCGGTGATATAATTTCCGAGTACCATGTGGATAAAGTTGCGGGCAGAAGCTAGTGAGGTTATAATTCTATGGTAGGAGCGGGTAAACGTGCGTAGGTAACTATAGGTACCTACGGATCTGTGGGTCTATCGGTAGCAATAAGGAAAATTGATACGAGCTCGTACGATGGGATATTTGCGGCAGAAGCGCGCGAGTAAGAGCGTACAAAAACGAGCATATACGGGCATAACGCCCGCCAGTGTGTAGAAAACAAAAACAAATTGCGAGCTGGTGGTATGAATAATTAAAACGCAACCCTAAAATGCGTACCTAGTCTAAGTATGTAGGTATTTTAGAAGACAACACTATTATTTAGGCGCACGTTGCTCGTTCTGATCGAAATTGAACCGTCACGCTAGGTCGCTGACGCTGCATCGGGTATACTCGGCTCCAGTCGGTCGGTGACGCTGAAAAGCGTATACTCGGCGCTGAAAAGCGTATACTCGGCGCTGAATCGCGTATACTCGGTTCCAGTCGTAAGTTTTCCCTTTATAATCACACACCTACTTTTTTACTTTAGTACCTGCTTATTTCAACCTCCTTTATTCACTAGTGGCGAAATCATAAACAATGAACTTTGATTAAATAATATATGGGTGTTACAATTATAAAAGACATGCATTGTTATACTGTTATTTACTTATAAATCTTTATTTTATGACTTTAGATCGACTGATCTAGATTGAAAGTAATTTTAAAACATACTGCTTATTTAAAATGAAGTTGAACAACATTTAAAAGTTAAGCAAACAAACAGTACCCACTGGTAAACATGATGAAAATATACGGATATCGCCGAAACATTTTATTACAGCACCAAACTATAAAACAAATATTAAAAGCTCTATGTCCGTTAAAAATAAACGAGCTCGTCATGAACGAACAGCAAAAAAAGTCAATACCTACGACAAACGAAATTTTACGAACTTTTTTAAATAAAATAGTCGCGTAAATGCATTTTTTCTTGAAAAACACGTTGTTGCGGACAATGATCGTGTATTTCTATTGTGCGTTATCCATTGGAGCATAGCAACAAAGCGGAATGAAGAGCTCAAAGGAGCGGTGCAGTGGAACGTACATTTCGAATGTATCGGTCTGATAGCTAGTAACATTATGAGCTCGTTTGTGGCACACGTAGCCGAAAATTTCCCCTCTGACTTCCAGTAAGAGGATTTAATAAAGGTACCCCTCCCCCCTCTCCCACTCCCACCCTACAAAATATTGTGAGGGCGGAACGTACCCGGTCCCAGTACAGCACAATAACTAATTAGTGCGAACTCTGAACGATACTTCGTTAAACAAATTGGAATCCTGGCTGATTATTTTTGTATTAAACGAAACAGCAGTTTTATGCTCATTAAGATACGTATATTTAAATAAAGAAAGCATTTTTTTTAAACTAGTTGACCCGACAGACTTGTTCCAAACAAAATTCCTCCTCGTCAAAATTCGTCCTTTTTCTATGGGATTTTTCTATGAACTAGATACAAAAATCCCATAGAAAATGGACGTTTAGTTTTTCCCGTAATTGATTTTTTCCGGGAAACTTTTCCAATTTTTTATTCCGTCAAAAGCTAATTTAGACTATTACGAACATTTTAAAATAAAAAAAGACAAATCGGTTCAGTTGTTCACAAGTGATGCACTTACCCGTTGGTAAAAATGAAATGATATTCGTTAACAGCATTTCATTTTATTTTTATAGATAGATAATTCGGCACTTATAAAAAAGCTTTATTAATCCGATTATAAGATAACAGTTAATAATAGCGAAAGTAACGGAGTAATTTAATTATATAGTTAATCGTATACAATACCTTCGTAGCTATTACCTACCTACATTCGTAGGTATTATATTTTTAACAATGGATTCTTTGGGAAGATGATCCAGATCAGGCCGGTACGCGAATGGAAGATTTTATGTGCCTGTTTTAGTTTTACTGTTTGATAAATCTGCGGCGATCCCGGCGTATTTATACCAAAACAATAAAGCAAAAAAGAATGTGTTTATTTTATTTTATTGTATAATACTTTTAACTTATTAATAAAACACAAACAAAATTAAAAAACAAATACGACACAAAGAAAAAAGAAAGAAAGAATAAAGTTTATTTGGACACAGTACGTGAAACACAAATAAAAAAATAAAAAAAATATATATATATTAAATGAAATTATAATTATAAATAAATTATAAAATTATTATTATTATAAACACATTTTCCTACAGCAAGTAACCTAAAATCAACAAGCTGTAACAGTCTTAGATTTTTTCTATTTTAAACTGACGATGGAGAGGAGTTTGAAGACCACAACAACAATACTGCAAATAGTTTATTTTATCCTCAGTAGGTACATATTTTACTGGCTTCCACAAATTGGCTGACAAAGGATACGAACTAGTTGCATCGGCCTACTTGAAGACGGTGACCACGTGGCAATCTGCAAGATTGCTAATAAATGTATCCGCAAACGAAACACGTGCCGCGTGCCACTGCCGCTAGTGGTCGGCGACAGCACGTGTTTTTCAACCTAAATAAAAGCGCATTGTTGGAATTATAACCAAGCCCGGATCCACTGTTATGGGCACGGTGGGCATGCCCACAACCCTAATTCAGGTCGATAGGCTGATATACACAGGACTCACAAACACATTGTGAGCGAGTAAGCGAGCAAAATTAAAATTTTGGACTTCGCTTGCAGCCAAAGTTCTCTTAGAAAGATAACCATTCAATCACTGGCGACACTAGGTATTTACACCGTCGACGTAACTATGGTGGCATACTTAGCATAGACTGCATTATAGTAATTACAGTCGGTTAAAATTTTATTTTTAGCAGCGCGGTGGCGAGTGGCTGTCGAACACCTGTGGCGGCTGCGAGTGGACCGCGGGGAGGCTAAGAGTTTTCAGTTTCGATCACTGTGCGCACTGTAATGGTCGTCTGGACGTGTCCACTGATATAATGCTCGAATCTGACCTGTCACACTACACGCGAATACTCTCGGTATGCACGCACCACATTGGTAACGCTTGTCTGACGTAAGTATTAGTCTAATAGGCAAACCACAACTTCAATCACTCGTCTCGATTGCCTCTGAATAGCCACTCAAATGATGTTTGGCCCAGACATATCTGTCACCTTGTATGTGTACGGAATACGAAATAGCCTACAGAATCACCCGTTTCAATTCCGTGCAGAATAATTGAATGGCAATTACGATTGGTATTACGTAATGTTGCAACGTATACCTCTATGAAATTAAATTTAATATTACTCGTATTATATTCCAAGGTTCATTGAAAGGGCAGGGATCGTTTCAAAAATTATATCGTAACTAAGTTATGTCCGCGGCATCACCCACGTAGTGATCGGAAATTATCCCATGGGAACGTACTAACGGGATAAAAAGTATCCTATGAACCACTGCAGGACTAAATTCACTTCTTAGAAAAGCCTATACATATACAAAAAGCTTATCAGTATATCCCACTATAAGACTAAAGCTAGTTCTTCGAAAAGCCTATACATATTACATACCAAAAGCCTATATGGATTTCCCACTGCAAGACTAGAGCTACGTCTTACAAAAGCCTAGACATATACCAAAAGCCTAAAGGTATAGGGCTGCGGGGCTATTAAAGTCGCTTCTCAGAAAACTCTATACATATACCAAAAAGCCTATAAGTACATCCCACTGCAAGACTGAACATACTTCTTATACGTGTACCAAAAGAGTATAAGTTTATTCTACTGCAAGGCTAAAGTTACTTCTTAGAAAAGCCTAGACATATACAAAATGCCTATACGACTATCCCACTGCGGAACTAATAAAGTCACTTCTTTGAAAAGCCTATACATGTACCAAAAACCTATACGTATATCCCACTGCAAGCCTAACGCCACTTCTTAGAAGAGGTACAGAAACGCTCAAGTGGGGGTACTTGGTACATTGTACAAAATTGCTTGTTTCCACCAAATTTTAAAGGGATTGTTTACGAAAAGACTCCTTAACTAGTAAGTAAATAACTAAAAAAGTAAGTATGAAAGACGACGTTTCAGTGTCAATGTGATTTGATAAAAATTACTTGTACTGTTTACAAAATAAGAATACAAAGAAATACGATATTAACCATGAATAACTCAAAAGAATGTGTCTCATTTTTTTTAATTACTGTAAGTATTGATTAAAAAAAAACTCAAAAGAGTGTCAGAAATGAACGAAAGTTTGATGAATTAACACAGCGTAACTTTTAATCAATAAAATATGTTTAAAATATCGAAGAGTGGTACCAAACGAATACAGACAACAGTCACAAAACTCAAACTTTTAAACGAAAACAACTTGGTAAAACTAATTTAAGCTTAAGCTTAAATCCAACAAGCTCCAAGCTCCAAGCTTAATTCTTAATTAGCTTAGCAATTAACTGCATCAAAATTTATAGAACTGTCAGCCCAGTGCGAGTGTGGTGCTCCTGATCAGACTATGGCCCATCTAATGGACTGTCCCAAATATCCGTTCTCCTGCACATGGACGATCGCAACAACGAGTCTGTCAAAAACAAGCTCTGAACCTCTGACGCCGTAATAAATGTGGCCACTATTGGGCCAAAACAGTATAATAATGATGCAACGTCATTACGAAAAGAATAAAAGAACTTATCTCACAAAGCGACACGCGCTTTACTTGTGGTTACCAAATGTACAAAAACGCTGTGAATAAGTGTGTGTAAGCGCAGGAACTCTCGGTACCGTACGAGACAATGGCGAAGTCGGAAGTGTGTGTGTGTGTACGCACGCATTATTTGCGTTCTTGTACAACCACAAGTGCGCGTCTTTCGTGACGTTAATAAATATAATTGATTTATTTTATTTGATCACTCGCTTGTGAATTAAACTCTGTTGCACGTAAAATATAATTCCAATTTCGAAATGAAAACACGACTAAAACGTGCGATACATAATGCTCCTTTATTTGCAGTTTTGCAAAGTTATGAGGTTTATATATAGCGATCCAATTTACACGTCATATTTAAATTCAACCACTATTTTATTGAAATAATTCAAAACATATTTTTCTTAATTAAGTTTAATGTAACATGTTCAAAACATTAGTTGCTTTTGAATTGCAGGTATTAATTATTTAAAGTTTAATTTACCTTAAACGATTAAGAAGAATGAAAACGTGTGTTCGTGTAGACCATTTCAGACATAAATCTACATAGTCTTCACATGATCTGGCCAAGATTATGTCTGGACTTTAAAAGAGACTGTGACCTCTGAGTTTGTTTTGGCCTTTCTTCTCAGAGTAGTCAGATAGGAAACGCCGACCTTATCTAGTTTTAAAAATATGATTGACGTGTAAAAGGTTTTGTATAAACCTACTTACAGAAATAAAATCATTTATCATTTTTTATGGGGGTACAAAAGAGTTAAATGAAGGAAAATAAATAAAAATAAACTGACACCGGTCTTTAGAAGTAGTATTTTGATTAAGAAAATTTTGTCAAATCGGCACAAATAAAGCGCGAGGTAAGCAGTAATAATTATACTCGTAGTATTTATAAACCTTCGATTTAACCTAATTGTTAATCGTATTATTAAGCATTTAATGTTCATTAATCTGGGTTATACCTACATATGTAGTCATTTCAGATTTCATAAAACTCCTGTACTTTAAAATAACTTCACACACACAAAAAGACATAAGAGAAGTTGTATAAGCACAAAATATTATCACAATTGCAATTGAATCATAATTCGCCAAACAATTCGCAAAATAAATACAGAAAGAAGAAAAAAATATAAGAAAAAATAGAGGTTAAGGCAAGAGTGTACGAAGACTATGCTGACATCCGTCTTAGCTGTGTAAATGTGGCGGAATGTCATTGATCGTGTTTGATATTACTGTTGCTTGCTGTTCCAGGCATAAGTTACGAGTAGATAGCTCTTTATCTTGTCAAAACAACATTTGAACTGTAAAGCATAACATTTTATGACTTCAGGCTTCACTGTAATACACCCCATTAATCCAATTTTTCGATAAACGCGTTTAACATTATACCATTATACCACATTCCACCGGCGGGAAACTGGAAAATAAACAATATAAAAAGATTGGGTCAGTTGCGAAAGCGCGGGACTTTAAAACTTTTGTTTGCGAGTGCAGTTTTATCTAAGTTTCGGGTTAAACTCCAAATTTTTCGCTGAGGCCTGAAGCGTAGTAAAAGTGTTGTTGATGAACTTACCTGAGTTTCACGGTGCCCCCATGAGTTAACAGGTGGCGTTTGCAACAAGTTCGAGTCCACAGGTCGCGAGCGTGCGACAGCGGCGACGGTCCACAGTCGACACGCGCGCGGCGGAACGCGGGACGCACGCGCGACTGTAGCCCTCCCCCTATCGATCGGTGATGTACACTGCCTAAGGCGCGGTATTTTCTAATGCAGACAACCGCCGACTGGAGCTCCCCTTCATAACACTTTTCCCTAATTCACAGAAACCAGTGTCCCATACGCCAGAACGCACCGAGAGCGCAAGCCGGAAGGCGCGGCCCGCCGCACGCACTGCGCACACTAGCGACCCACAGACCTGCGCAACCTGCGCAGACTTTAATAATAAAAAATGAAACGTTCAAAAGTTTCATCATGACACGCTTGTCTGATAAAATAAAACCCATGTGTTCCAGCCACTGTGAAAATGTAAAATAAACTTCCATGTGAAGTTGTTTGGGCGAGCCACAGGCGGTCATACCGCCGGCATCCCTCGAATAGGTATAGGTAGGTACGGTGCGGGAGGTACGCCCCACGTGCGCCGGATCGATACGGTACATTCCTCCTATAAAACAAAAATAAATCAATGATTACTTTACAAATACATATTTTTATTTATTTTGTTAAAAGAAGCAGTCCTTATTACATCTTTTGTAAAAATGAAATACTAGAGAACAGAATCGAGCAAGTATGTGTCAATATCACCCTTTTTAAGCAAAGCTACCTGTTTGCTTCACAATAAATGATATTTTCGTGTGTTTTTTCTTTACACTTCTTCGTTTAGTGTATCACATATAAAACGCTAATCAGTTATAAAAATCATGCATAAACAATAATAAAATAAATCCAAAAAATAAAACCAACTTGGTCCTCAGTACAAAAGACATCTACGCGACGGCGGCGTCCATTTCCCGCCAACCGCCACCCGTATTGTGTAGGGCGACATCTTACGGAATACTCTAATATCACAGAGGAATAGGCACAACTACCTCATATGTTACTACAAATGTCGAATATTAAAGAAAGGAAATTTCCACCTGTACAATTTACTATTCAGTTAAGATCGTACGAAAAGTCCCGAAAACGAACGGAACTTATGGATCAGGAAGTTTTATTTTATAAATCAACCCTTACAATCAAGATGTGCCTTGAAACCAACCAAAGCTACAAGAGCAGAGCAACTGTTCCGCGTTACTTCAAAGTCAGCTGATCGTTCCGTTTATTTCTTACGCAGAATTCACTATATTATGAAAATTATTATGAAACTCAATCAATCTGCCTGCCTTCTTCCCAACCATTTTGGGGTCGGCTTCCAGTGTAATCGGATGCAGCTGAACAGCTGCCTATCTGACCTCCACAACCCAAGCTCTAATTATGAAACTATAGGCACACTAAAAAATTAATTCGATATATATATATACTAATATAATATCAGGCACCATTCAAAATGGTATGAAGCAATATTTTGAAAAATACTATGTAGCTTCAAATGGCCAAATACTGTGTGTTTTTACCGCTCTGAGTTATTTTATTCTGTAAACTAATTTTGTGCATAAAAATCTAGTTAAGATTTTTATTAATCCCAATGATGAAAAGATTATGATAAAAAATAGAAAGAGATAGAGAGACAGAGAGAGAGAGAAAGTATGATATACGGATTTATAATGAGATCCACTTACGACTTTAAGCGGACCTCTTCTTACCTTTACCTGTATAAAACCCTAGTCCGTTCCCAGCTCGAATACGCCATATCTCGTATATATCAAATACATTTACACTAGGAATTTCTCCTGTATTGTGGGTGTGTTTACAAACATTTAAACTCACATACACAAACAGCCAGAATATTTGTTCCGTGCGGTAATCGAACCCGCGACATGCAGCTCAGCAGTCAATCGCTTAACCACTGCGCCAACCGTGACGACGACATTGACATGATAGAAAACGTCCAACGTAGATTTCTTCGTGAAATGCACTACAGGTGTCACAAAACTTATCCACAGTATAACCAGTTGCTCAGTAAATTAAAACTTTTGACGGTCAGCTCTAAAAGTAAACTATTAAAAGCAATGACATTAACATTGTTAGTGGCAATTTTAACTGTATTGATTTGAATAATGTAATGTGGTATGCAGTCCCCAGAACTGTCCATAGACTGCAGATGCGTACAGGCAAACTTTTTGCAGTAGGCACCTGCCGATCTAACACTGATCTACGTTCACCAGTTTGGCGAATGGCATAAACCTACATGAAGCACTCGAACGCATAGAAATATTTACACGCTCTTTAAAAAGATTTCGTAGCCCTTTGTATGAGATATTTGAGCTCTTAGACTAATAATGTTGGTTGTTGTTTTTAAAATACTTAAAGTTTTTTGTTTTATTTTTATTTTTATAATGTACTCGTATGTGTAAATGCTGTGTAACAATCATGCTTGAACAGTTCTCCTCCTAAAGACTAAAGTTTTATTTATTAATGGTAATCTGTAAACAGTGCTGTGGGCTACTTTATTACCTGTAGTAGCTGTGTGTAGCTGTTTGTGGTTCCTATTTAATAAAATTAAAAGTGTGAATTTAAGGCGAAAGCGTTTCTTGCAATTTACAGGTCAGTATCAGGTTGTATGTTGATCTAAATATGATTCGCGGCCGTTTCAAATATTTATTTATAAAATTATATTCATGAAATTATCAATACAGCTCTCTAAGTTTATATTGGATACTAATTAATTACTATTTCATGAAAACATGACATTTGAGGCCAATTCTAACTTAAGGAGTTATATTGCTGATTCTAATGTATTAAATTTATGATACCTCATGTTCTCATAAAGGGTGAAGAGTTGAAACCCGAATATAATACAATATTCTTAAGATGCGAAGCTTCAATGGGGCCCAATATGACTGATAAATGCGCGCACTGACTGGAGAGGTCCAATTAATCTGTGTGTTCTTTCCTCAAAAGACCATTTCAGACACCAATCTACATGGTCCTCAAAGATTATCTCCGAATTTTTATAGACACATTGGCATTGGTGAATTTTATATACTTATATGTCGGAAATACGTTAAATCAATCGTTTGACTTTGAGTAATGGGGATGCCAGCGCCACCAGGTGGCGCTCGACAGAGTCTATAACATAACGCTTGACCAGAGTTAAAGAGAGATTTTTGTTGGCGGCTAAGCAGTGAACACGTTTAGAAACTGTCGCGCGTTCCGTATAGTTGTGTCGTGTACCTACAGTGTGTTATTCGCTAGTGTGATTAATTTGTTCGTAAATTATAATTTGATTCGAACTGAAAACGGTTTTTCTGTTGCGGAATAACCAACACTACCCATAGTACGCCCAAAATAGTTAAAATATGGCTGATGATAACGAGAGATGACGACCTTCTGCGACATGAGTATTTACTTTGTAAAGTATTATATTATTTTAATTATTGTAAATGCCAGTTTTTAGAATTAAGTAGTCAGATAGGAAACGCCGACCTCATCTAGTTTAAAAAAATATGATTAACGTGTAAAAGTGTTTGTAGAAACCTCTACTTACAGAAATAAAATTATTTATCATTTATCTAATGATTATAATTCTGTAAACGGTCGCGAATCATATTTTAATCAACATACAAGCTGACACTGACCTGCAAATTGCAAAAAAACATTAGTTCATTTCGCGGCTATCTTAGCGCATCCCCCTTAATAAGCGCTTTAATTCAGAGCCATCTAGTATAAGTTTTTAGAAGCTCTCATAATGTTGTCACCATCTTGGATTTTCATTTTAATCTCGCTACCCGCTTTAGAATCCCCAAAAACTATGAAAACGATACTCATGACGAAAAATTTTAAAGTTTTCGCATTGGTCGCCGAAGCGATCTTGGGTTTTCATCTTGACCTCACTATTGGTTTCAGCACCCTCGAAATCATGAGAACGACACCCATGATGAAATTTTTTAAAGTTTTCACAGCCGTCATCTTGAATTTTCATTTTGACCTTACTATCGGCTTTAGCACCCTCGAAAACCATGAAAATTGGCTCTCTAAAGTCTCAGGAGGGGGCATAGTCTACCACTCAACTCCTGCCAAGAACTTCGTTCCAAAAACAAATATTAATTTCGGAAAAGGCTTCCGAAAAGGGTTTCGAAAGAACACAATCAACAAAATCTATATGAAAATCATAAGCATGACTACTGGTCGTGTTGCCCTGGATTCGATTCCCAGGCCGGGAAATGATTTATTGAGTGTTTCAATTAGGAATTTTGCTTCGTGCCCGGTTGATGGCAATATGCTAGCCCCCTGTTTCACATAACGAGCAAAATGCGGGTGTTACCAAACCTATACCTCTGCCCAACCAACCACAATAACAGGCGTGATAAAACTTGAAGCGACGCGACGTGACGCGGCGTGTTGTTAATCGAAAGCAAACAGCAAAAAAAAACAAAAAAACGGTATACTAGCAAAACATTTATTTTAAACATTTAAAATATTGTATCAAAATTATTATTAATAACGACATTTCTAGCAAAGAAAAAATCCTAAACTGTAGAATATCACCGAAACTGTTTTTACAGCCGCCATCCGTTTTGCATAGTAAAAGATTTCAACGGGAGCGCTCTTCCTTAGACGCGTACTTTTTCATTCCTGACTTTCGTTACATAAATAAATAGTTTTATGACAAAGATGTTGTGAATTACCCTAATAATTATAAATACATGTGTTACAGGCTTTTGTTACGACGTAGTCTATGTTTTATTACTAAGCGTTTTTGTAATAAAACATAGACTACGTCGTAGCAAAAGCCTACGGCATTGCAAACACGTACGGCGTAGCAAAGGCCTACGGCGTAGCGATAATGAGTTAAAAGACAGGAATACTTTGTTGCTTGATAATTTTCTATTTTTTTCAGTTGAACTTAATTTTTTTAGCTTTATGCGTTCTACTTGCCTCAGAATTCAGCTAAATCAGTGTTAGAAATAGAACCCCAAGGAACATTCTAAAGTTAGGAAACCTTCCATGTCTCTGATAGGTATAGTCCAGCCGATCTTTTCTGTAAATATAACCGTTTAAACTTAGGTGAAATGAGTTTGAAGTGAGCTGTCTATGGTGTCAATGTCTAGCATCAAGAGGTATTTAAATCGTGGTGGAATATTAAGTGGACTGTATCAAAATAGGAGTAGTACAAAAAAAAACATATATCATTTTAGTTGAGAGTGTACTGAGTACTCGATTCTTTTACATCTCTTGAGCAATGTAAAAGGATCGATTAGTAAAAAATAATTACTCAAAAGTAATATTTGTCTTAGGTTGGGCAGAGGTGTACCTATAGATCACCCACATTTCGCCAGTTATGTTTAAGTCCCACATAATACTGGGTGAGCCTATTAATATCAACCGGGCACAAATCAGACTCCGGGCTGCTACTGAGAAATTCCAGATAGAAAAACCCAATAACACTTTGCACGACTTGAGAATTAAACTCAGGACCTCCTGCTCAGAAGTAACGCTTGCGACCAACAGACCAATGCGGCAGTCAAATTCAGGTTCATTTTCGTAAAAGTTGGTTGCAAAGCTTTGGCAGAAGTATGAAGAATAAGCTAAAAAGTTATTACGCACATGATAAAGTACAGACATCGAAGTGAAAGGATTTATATTGTTGCCTGTATATCAAATAGCTTGTCTGTACAGTCAACCTCAAAAACATGTATACCTACATTGACAAGAACTCATTTGTCATTTGTTAAAATGTGTGTATGTTTTCATAGTCTGCAATTTGTGTTTCACAATACTGTATAAATTCGTAGCTACAATTAAGTATCCTATGTTTAATAATATATTGTGGCTACACATTGATACAGTATTATGGCACAAAGATTGTAGATAATTAAATGAATTCTTGTCTGTACATAAAATAATAAACACATAACACATAACATCACGCCTGTATTCCCCGAAGGGTTAGGCCGAGATGTACCTACAGTACACCCACATTTCGCCAGCTATGTTTAAGTCCCATGTAATAGGGAGCGAGCCTATTGCCATCAACCGGACACAACCCCAAACTCCGGGCTGCTACTGAGAAATTCCAGATGGAAAAACCCAATAACATTTTGCGCGACCTGGGAATCGAACCCGAGACCTCATGCTCAGCAGTAGTGCTTGCGACCACTAGACCAACGAGGTAGGCATAAAATAATAACTAAACAAAACAGTCATGTTCTGGCTGCTGCACCTCCAGTGCACCGCCTGGTACGCAGCTTCAGTACGCCCGCGCGTCCGTTCCATTTGTCGGGTTCGACTCCTAACATCGGATTCTATAGTTTAATAGCCAGGGATAATCAAAACACACAACGCAATCCTGTAAGCTATGTAACTCAGTAGTTATTTATGTAAAAATGACTCTGTTTTACATATTAAATTTGTACCATACAATAGCACTTTGTTTTCATTAAGTGAGTTAGTTATTGGAGCACACAGAACGAACCATAAGTTAAGTAAAAAGTTATGTATATTGGATGGAAAAAGATAACAGGTAAATATTAGCGATTCTTTGTTTTGACAAGTGTTTAGTTTCACAGCAGTTGTCGTAATCGATCCAAGTTCTAATTATAGTAAAATATTCGTGACGCACGGCAAGTAGGTTGCTGCATTTGCAAAGTATATGGACGGTGATGAGACCGTACACAATTTGTTAGTAATAATAATCTAGTTAGTATAAAACAAAGTCAGTTTTCCTGTGTCTGTATAATCGCTTAATGGATTATGATGCGGTTTACAAGGATCATTTAAAGTATACATTGCGGAAAGTTAGGTGTATAATATATTAACATTTAAATATAGCCCACAAAACCTCGATATTTTCACACGCCGCCATTAACTACAAAAGTTGGTGGCAAAGCTTCGGTAGAAATATGAAGAATAAGAACGAATACTTATTTGCATGAATACATAAACAAAAACCTTATGTAGATTGTAGTTAACCAATATTCATTGCATACTGATTGTGGCAGTAACATTTAATTACTCTTTCCCTTTACCGTGATAAAATAATATTCATGTCAATTATTTAAATATTTTCTGCTTCGCGGACAATAAAAGTGTTTAAGAATCGTCAATATTTCAAACACTGCAATATTAACAATACTTCCATTATATAAGAACAATTCTAGTATTGCAACAATTGTAGACGACCACAACACTACAATATAACAACGTTAGCAAAACGCGTAAACCAACATCAACATGCAAAAAGAAAGTACCAAAACACATATTATTACGAACACAGTATAACATCGAAAGCGGGTTCTTACCTGAAGCAATCCTACAAATAGTTCAACCTTGATAGAGCGAGGCGTCCGCCTCCACCCGTCTGCTAATTCCGGAAACCCACCTGGATAGGATCCTACGGCAAGGTGGACCAAGATGCAAGGACACACGCTCAACCGCAAATCTCCGGAGAAGATCAGCTGCACCTGCAGTTAGTGCGACTAAATACTCGTAAGTATAAACCTTTGGTTTCCTAGGAAAGCGGTTCCGTCTTATAATAACGGCCGTCATGACAATCTGGCATTTCCACCAGTATTTGACATTAGGGTGTCAAAAAACCGCTCCGTATTTGTACATCCGTTATTGTGTAACCTATCACGTGGTTGCTAATTTGAGAATTTGAAGTAAATATCTCGTTATACTCTACTTTGCATTACTTAAGGAATAGACGCCCGCGAAATTCAAAATGACTTTCCAAAAAGCGCAAGAAATTTTGGAATTTCGCAGGCTCCAAAGAATCACCTTAAGATCCCCCGAAGACTACAGACTTTCTATCGGCCGATAGTTTGGTTGGTTTAGGCTACTACCGCGCTTGGAAGAGTGATCCGCTTGGGAGGAGCCGCGCAGTGCCCTCAACTCAGGAGTAGGCAGTGACCTGTCGCTGCCGGCCGTAGCGAATGCTATGGCCGGCGGCGAGGAGTCCTGGGACGCGGTGGTATCCTTCTGCGAAACAGTAATCTCGCAGAAGGAGGCTGGCAGAGTGTGCCGCTTGGGAGGCGCCGCGCCTTGCCCTCATCTCAGGAGTAGGCAGGGACCTTTTGCTGCCGGCCTTTGTGAATGCGATGGTCGGCGGTGAGGACTCCTGGGACGCGGTGGTACCCGAAAAAAACTTTCGAATTACCAGTTTCAATTAATGAACTATCTACCTGATCGACCAACTAAACAATCGATAAGTGTGAGCGCGTGGAAGAGCGCCATACTGATTTAGCAGTCGGGCGACAATTCAGTTTGAAGGCAATCGTGTGGCTCATCAATTTTTTTTAGCGGCCGATAGCGAAACGTTTTATGTAATGTGCGCACTTGCATACATACCGATATATCTTCTTCTATCATATCTTGCATATAATAAATAATATACTGATTAAGAAACCGACCAAACTATCGGCCGAAAGAAAGTCTGTCGTCCGCGGGGGCTCTAAGTAATGTTAAAAAAGGGTTTGACACGTTGTCAACTCAGAAACCAGCATCCTAACTGCGTAACGCATTTTCAATCACAATCTGAATCATTTTGAAGATAGTTAACCCATTGCTTTATATGTTCGAAAAAATCGTCTGCTCAACCAAGTAAAAAACGCAATAAATGCTCTTGAAGTGTCAAAATGTAACCCAATTCTACCGTTAGTGTGTTACACAATTACCCCGCTGGCCTACTTATGTCTTTGTGATGAATGAACGCATTGATTGTAAGTTGAAGAAAAAGTAGGCCATTATTTATAGGTTTTTATATATAGGTAAGTGTTAAGGAGATTTGATAACGAAATCACGTGAATTTTGTATAGTATGACAGTATGCATACTATAAACAGTAACCTCAGTTTATTGCTGCTTAACACATAGATATTATTTTAACTTTGATATTGAATTTGTGCACAGTTGATGTCAATAAGGTCGCGCCCTATCACATGGGACTTAAACATGAGTAGCAAAACGAGGGTGTCAATCGGTACACTTCTCCATAACACTTCGAGGAAGCAGGTGAGATGTCATGTTTAGTGTTATTTCACGTTTTAAGGGTTAAAAAACGCATAGTACCTGCACAGAAATACCTTCCCCAAGATGACATGTATCTCCTTGCCAAATTTTATCAAAATCCGTTCAGTGGTTTAGGCGTGAAAAGGTAACATACAGACAGACAGAGTTACTTTTGTATTTATAATATCGTCGACCGTAGGTTCAATTGAGGTAAGGGACAAAATACGATTTTTCAGGAGAAGCCTACAAAGTTTTTTTTCCGACTAAATCGCCCATAACTTTTTTTGTTATTAACCTTTTTCAGGTCTGATTTCACACATAATCTTGTATTTTAGTGCTCTATCTATATGTGTAACATTTATTTAAATAAATTAGCTATTTAAGAACATAGATGTCCCTTACAACAACGTATTTTGTTAGTAATGTCCCTTACTGACAAAGTATCTTGTAGTCCCGTCCCTTACAATAAATTGACCTCTACGTTGGATCCAATCTATTAATGAAAAAATAGTGTAAAGGACTTGTTGAAAAAAATTAGGAAAAAAATACAGTGTAAAGAGATTTTTGACAGAAAATGAAGTACACACTTTTGACGTACGGATATCTTAAATTTGGAAATCGTTTTAGGAAATCATGAAAATGTATTAGAACCGTGTGTGTGTTTTTTTGTGTGTCGCTTACTTGCAGTGTTTGTACATTGCAATAGCCAATTTGTATTAGTTTGAATAAAACAATTTATATTTCATTTAATTATGTTTATTATAATCAAAGTATTAAAAAACTTTTTGACAAAAACAACCGTCTTCCAATAAAAATACAAAAAAACGTGAAAATTAACTTTAATTTCGGAAGTCGGTGTCTTTGGTTTTGTATTTTCGTTTTTGGCCACCGACTTCCGAAATTAAAGTTATTTTTTACGTTTTTTTTGTGTTTTTCTTGGAAGTCGGTTGTTTTTTGTCAAAACGTTTATATTTTTCACTTTTTAGTTTTGGTACCTACCCCACACAAGTTCGTATACCACTACTTGGTATGTAAATAACAGTGACAGGAAATTATTAACACATCATCGATTACACTACGTGGAAAAAATCCGCAATATTAAGGATAACTCAAAAAATGCTAGTCAGAACTTGATCAAAATTATATGGGACCATATGTGAAGCACCAGCTTTCAAATAAAAAAAAAACATTCAAATCGGTTCACCTAGAAAAAAGTTCTGAGCTTACACACATAAAAAATTAAATAAAAATACAGTCGAATTGAGAACCTCCTCCTTTTTTTGAGGTTGGTTAAAAAAAATGGTAACAATTTTACCTATACTTACTTTGAATTCTTATTCAAATAATAGAGTAGCTGCAAATAATCATAATAGAGCCTATAAGACATTGTTAATCAAATTAAAATAAGCAATTTTACTTGTACCGCTTAATCAGCCTTCAACATGAGATCAATGTTTAATCATTATAAACATTAAAAAAAAAAAATATGAGATCAATAAACGTTTCAGAATTAGACGTTTTTTTCATCAACATTATCTTCTTCGTGCGTTTGATTCAAATTGTCAAACACTTTAGCGCAATATGGTCATTTCAAATAATCTTGATGAAATCTACTGGGCATAGCATTCACGCACAATTTTTTTAAATCTTTGTATTTTGCGAACGATATTGGCAGCCTGGTGTTATACAAAGATCTTAGTTCTACGCAATTATTGTCCACTATTATAACAGGCGAGTCTGCTAGTTGTGACGGCACACTAACAGATGTTTTACTCTTCACCTTACCCTTTCCCGTCCCTTTTCCTTTCTCTTCCCACTTTTCGTTTTACGTTCTGGATTACTCCCTATCCTTTTGGCTGCCAATTCTCCATTTATTTTGATGACATAAACAACTGCTTCCTTCTTCATAGAGTGTTTAGTCCAAATGGTTCTAAGATCTTTTTTCTTTATCGTAGCTATTCTAATTTTCGTAACTTGCAAGTCCTTCGTCTTTTGTGGAAACAGTTTTTCTGTAACGGGGTCTCAGTCAATGAAATCCTTGTGCTCCATAACGGTTACGACGTAGGGACGAGGATTCTTTCTAGCACATTCCATGTAACTAGGCCAATGCGTGTAACTCCAAACAGTAAATTTTCGCACTTCTCGTTCAATAACAGAGTGCATACTGTCAACTGGCATGAAACTATGACCGGTCAATAAGAAGTTAATCTGAATCGTTTCAACATTCTTGGATATTGACAAAAAATAATGCAATATTGCCAGCATTGTCCTGTTACGATTTTGTCCAGTGCAAGCATCGCAATACAGGATAACTTTTCTTATTCCTCTATCATCAACATCTTTCAGATACATGAAAAGACAGGACCCTATCTCTTTTGACCCTCGTTTTCTGTCGCATTCACCCCAAACATAGCAAAACCCGTTTTGAGTAGAGTTTTCATAAATCGTAAAATTATACACAGTGCATTTTCTGCTATAGAATATCAAAATATTGTCACCATGAGGCGTATTTAAAATCTTTTGTAAATCAAAGCTTGCCACTAGAGTGTTCTTGTTTACAGAATAGTTTTGATGACTAGTAAATCTTTCATAAGTAGCATATTTTTTCTTCGTGATCTTTAATCTTTTCCTTGTCCTTTTCTGCCTCCTTTGGATTGTTTTCATGTTTAGCGCAAATGTTGAACTTATCCTATCCTATATTTTTCTGTTCGCATGATTTTCGGTATAGGCGGTATAAGTTTGTCAACGTTTTGTATTCTTATGGTAAATACAGCCTATTGCATGAAAGCCTACAGTAATGTGAGGGTAGTACCGGAAGAGACTCGATGTACTCCTTTATAAAGGTAACAGGGATAAATATTAATAATAATAATAATAATAATAATAATAATAAAGCTGTTGGGCAGTAGCGACCCCACGGACCCTATCTCCCGGGAGAAGTCTTGTTCCTCACCTCTGGCTTGCCTTTATTGGCCGTCTGGAGTGAACAATGAAGAGGGACAGTGCTCCCGCCTCTTTCTTGCCTTTATTGGCCGGCTAGAGTGGAGATTCGCAAGAGCAAACGTGCTCGGAGGAAGGAAGTATTCCAGTAAGATGCTGGTAGGGATCTTGACCGTACTTCCGGGATTGTCCTGATAGCCGTGGGATACCTCTCCACTCCTCATAAGCACCTCAGGACATGTTGCCCCTTTGTCACTTCGACACTATGTGCTAGCGACCATTTTCGGGGGCCCATTATTGAGTGTGCAAGTCACCCCCTGCCATTTTATCTGTGTATTTTATATAAAACATTGGTCAGGCAGGGGCCATAGTCTTTCCATAGTCCTAGTTAACCAGTCCACTAAAGCTACCCAAATCCATAGACCTATATATTTGTTTCCATATCTTGCAATAGTCCTACACCAACCGGGGGTTGTCCTTGGGTGCACTTATATAGTCCGAACAGGGATAATCATCGGTTAGTGCTTCCATTTCATTAAAAACGTCTAACGGGCCTCTGCGAGTTGGCTTCGGCCCCTCGTATGCCTTCCAAAGGTCCGGGATCCCAGGGTCCCGAGAAATGTGAAGAGATGAAAAAATAATAATAATCTTTATTACACAAGAAATTGGTTACAAAATAGTGTGAAGTCCCTGACTCCTGTGCTAGGTGATATACCTGTGTTATTATTATTATTATTATATTATTCATTACTTCTCATGAGCAAATTGGTGTAACCGACACCGAACCTAAATATAATTCGATTCAAATAGGTGTAACGTTGACACCGCTTAAAGTATGACAATGCAAATTGGGGTAAGGGACAACTATGTCAAAACTCTTGCAATCCATTTAAAGTATGGATGATATTTATTTTTTGAGATAACAAAGACATTAGTGTAAGGCCAGTTTTATTATTGTTTTTTCAAAAATAAACCCTGTAATGCTAATTCGTTGATTGGGAAGACCCTTACCTTATTTGAAGTGGATTGACGGCGATAATTACACCATTTCAAGTTCCTATATTGCATAGTTTTTCAGATACATTATTATTATGGGGCTGATTCGAAATTTGGATCCAAAAATCATTAAGGTAAGGGACATTTTTCTTAAGCTAGATTTTTTTCATATACACCATTCGATAGAGCGAAAAATTCTGAACAAAACTGTATACTCAACTCATTTTGGGTATTTTGTCCCTTACCTCAATTGAACCTACGGTCGACGATATTATCCCAGTTAGCAAAATACCCTTACAAAGAAAAGCTTGTAAGAGCTATGGTTTCATATAAGGTTTATATGTGTTCTGATTAAGCCAAACACTTTAATAGTGCTATTTTATAAGTATATTTAAGTTTTAAGAGCATTCATACTTGTAATATATTCTTATAGACGTATGTATATATATAAGAAAACATTATAAATATTAATAAGAGCAGTGGCATTATAAGCGCCTTTTATAAATCTAATTGCCTTTGATTCTTAATTAATACTTATAAATACATTCTATAAGTACATACAATCTTAGAAGTGACTATACTAAGTGTTTTATTAGACTTCTGTAAAACTAGTGTTTTAAAAGTGTGATTTATCTCACCTAAGAAATATTAAAGAGTAGTAGCACTTTAAAAGTCCTACAAGTGTCCTAAACAATTCTCTATTAAAATGATTCTACCTACCCAAAATTTCTCAATATGTAGCTTGAAAGTGTGCTATGATTCCTATTATATATTATATTTATAATTTTATTTATATATTATTATGTAATCAATAGAAGTTTATTGGTTAATTAAATTGAAATAACGTTGTGGATTAATTATTTTTACCTATGACTTCATCGTTTGGCTTGCTTTTACCTATTAAGGAACCCTAAAATTATGAGCAGTACATGGCCGTGTAAATGATAAATGATAAATGATGTTATTTCTGTAAGTAGGTTTATACAAACACTTTAATCGTTAATCATATTTTTAAAACTAGATGAGGTCGGGGTTTCCTATTTGACTACTCTGAGAAGAAAGGCCGGAACAAACTCAGAGGTCACAGTCTCTTTTAAAGTCCAGACATAATCTTGGTCAGATCATGTGAAGACCATGTAGATTTATGTCTGAAATGGTCTTTTGAGGAAAAACCACACAGAATGAGTGGACCTGTCCAGTCAGTGCACGCATTTATCACTAATCGTGGAGCTCAACTCAGAACTTAAGGAGCTCAACCACTCGACGAACAATACCAAAGAAAGTACATTTAGGTAGGCCGCATAAAGCACTCAAACTGCCAGATTATCATTGAAACTACCTGAGAAAGTGAAAAATTTAAATAAAAAATAAAAGTTACCTACATAGTCCTCACATTCACAATAAATAAATAATAATACTATACTTCACAAAGTAAATTGTCATGAAATTGTATATATAATAATTATCAAAATGTAAAAATTTATGTAAAATAAAAAACTAAAAATTTTAGCAAAATTATAATATAATCAAAAAAAAAAATAACATTCAGTATGCAAAAATTGGAGCAACTCAATCCCAAGCCTTTTTGTCCTCAATATAATCCTTAACGGTATAAAGAGCTTTCTGGTACAACTTACGTTTAATTAATGATTTGAATTAGCTTAGATCTTGAACGTGGCTTGGAAGTTTATTATAAAAGCGAATACATTGACATCTGAACGAGCCGCCTATTTTTTTGAGCCTTGTTGTAGGTACAACAAATTTGTGTTAGTTGTTGCAATGGTTTCAGGTTTAATTTGACTCACGAGTGCGTTAAAAATTCTAGTCCAGTAGGACTTGTATTTTTCTGATAAAGCACTTATGAGTAGTGGTTGGTCGTAATGGCGACATTTTGATATTATTTCACAAATAATTAAAATATTTTATGATTTTGAAAAGGACCGTGAAAATATTGTTAATCAAATTTATAAATAATCGAAAACATCAACTTCACAACCTTTTTTTTTTGTTGTTTTTGGTTGGGAAATCATCAAATGACCTCTCCCGCTCTGGGCGGAGCGGGAGGGCGTGTCAACCTAATAATCGAATATAGTGCGTGACAAATACATGAGTAAGAAATTTAAAAAATATACACACTAACATTTTGTAGGACAGTGAAATAAAATGTAATGCTTATGTTTTTATACGACTTTTTTTTACTTTCGCAAAAGTTTCAAAGCACTTCGCAACCTCACGGCGGTTTGTGATTACACTATGAGATCACAAAGAGGATTACTAGAGATTACACTTAAAATAGCATTATTAAGAGGCCTTTAAGATTATTTGCCCTTAAATCATGCCATTGTAAGTCACTTGTAAGTTTGTTTGTCATTATAAAAGTAGCAGCAAGGTTTTGTAAGTTTGAAATTACACTTCCTGAGACCATTACAAGGCAATTGCAGGGCTGAATATACTATAAAGTGCGCCCAAATCCACACTTATAACTGTCTATAAGTGTGATATAAGACTGAAAAAAATATGCTCTTGGGATATGTGTTGGATCATTTTTTCTAGCTGGGATATTTATGGATAATAATAATGAAACATTTTTCTTCCAAACATTTCTTTAACAAACTAATGTGTTATGTATTTTTTTATAAACCTAGATGATTGCAAGTAGCATCTAGTCCAAACTGTGAATAAGGTGATCGCGCGGTGATGGTGGTAGGTTAGATCGCTTTTAGCTATAAGACCGCCCATTGTGTCACCCTATGTAAAATGTCTACTTTTATATATTTATATCTTCATAAATATGGTGTAAATAACAAAGAGGCTTATGTCTCTCTGTCTAATACTGCTTCGAATGTCAAAATCCTGATGATGCAGCCTGGTTCGTCTCCGCATGAAGGGACTCGTTAACGGTCACGGTATTGTCTTGTTTGGTAATCAGGTACGTAGGTACGTACACTGAGATTGGAAACCACATGTAGGTATTCGTAATAAAAACGTAGGCACCTATTTAAAAAATATTCATCAGGCCCCAGGTAGCTCGCTAGCGGGCTATAACAATAGAAAATCAATTGTGTCTCATTAGCGATGCTTAATGAGTTAATCGCCAGTCCACCTTCAGCAATCGTAGTTATTATTTCTCATGCCTTCTTTGTATGAGAAGTGGCACTTGCCCTGCAGTGGGTCATTCAAAGGCTGGTATTATGATATGATTTAATCTTAGTTATAAAGTACCTATAGTGTTTTTTCTATTTACTTTATATTTTTTACATTTAAAAATACTGTGCTCACAAATCACTCAGCTGTATAGGAACTTTCGCTGCAAGTTGTATAAAAATATAATTTTGCTTTGAAACAAAACAATAAAAACAGGACACATTACCTGAATCAAAGATTGAGTTAGGCTGAAGCGATGGGCGAAGCCATCTCCTGTTGAAACCGAATTCACTAAAACAATTTTTGAACTTCAACTCACATAGTTTTTAATTTTAAAGTTTTCAGCCTACATTGTTGTTACAGTATTTTAATCAAGGTTGCTAAAGAAATAATCAAAAGTGCAAAACAAATTTGGCCGTTCTACTGCTTCACTTTGTGTCCTTAACGCTGTCACCAAACGCCAAAAGTTAGTTAGCAACTGGTGTCAAGCACACCAAACACTCTCAGACAGATGGTACGACCACCGAAAAAAGTTTTATGATAGAAGAAAACCGCAGAGGTACGTTGTAGCGTTTCGCAATACGGGCTTTAAAGATCACGCAAACACAGTTTCAAATGTTCCGTAACTAAAGTTCCGTGACGTGTCGATTGCACATGGCACTGCGATCGTGGTGTAACGCAACTGAGTCCGCAACTCCGTATGGGTTTATGCGTTGCATCACCTTGGCCGAGACACCGCGCGCCTGCGCAGCAAAGCGCTCTGAAAACACGATACATCTTCACTCATATATAAACCAAAGTTTCAAAGTTTCGCACAAACTTTTATACTTAAGTTATTTTACCAAAAAATACCTGTATTTAATTGTTTAACTAAATACGATGAGCGAAATAGGTACGGAAAACATTCTCTCTACGCATTGAAACTCCCCATATCGCCCGGGGAGTTCACGCCGAATTTTAGGCTAACTTTGCTTTAATTAGGGTATGGGCATGGACAAGATACTAGTGTTAAAATGTATACCACTAAAAGTTCACCATCGTGTGTACGTTTCTTTTAAGAGCACATCTAATTTCAAATACAAACGGTAGAAAAAAAAATTGAGACATAAACACGTCTGTTAATATTTTTTTAGGTTTTACAAGCGGGTCAGTAAATTAAACATTTTCGTCCACGGAAATTTAGATAAAGATAAATTTGCGAATTTATTAAGTTGTACTCTAAGCAAAAATATTAACAGCGGTTTTAACATTAAATTATTTAGTTAAGTATTTTATACGCTATCCAACAAAATTTTACATATTGTACTAGCGCAAGATATTTTAATAAGTTTTTTTGCAATAGCGATTCAGGCAAAAATGGAACAGAATTGGATGATGCCTTTTTTGGTTCCAATTGACATCTTTGGATAGCTCTTTTTGCATTGAACACAAGTTATTATTGCGCTTTAAGCTTTAGCAATATCAAAATTAGGTTTTGTTTAGACATTTCATAATTCACAGCCGTTTTGATCATCAATGAATGATTCGACATCACACGCTACCCAGTAACCGATCAATCTTTCCCCCACCTTTTCCTTCTAAGGGTAAGTCTTGGATTTTTATCGGTAAGCAACGTCGTCAAATAAAGCTTGAAGCATTTCAGCTTGGCACCGAATCGCCATGAAACTTCATACGTACTGCCTGGTTAACGGCGTGTCGATGAGGTGAGGCGGTGATAATCTGATTATTTTTGTTCTGATTTGCGCTGAATCCTACTTCCTACTAATAGTATAAACGTGAAAGTTTGTGAGGATGGATGGATGTTTGTTACTCTTTCACGCAAAAACTACTGAACGGATTTGGATGGAATTTGGATCACAGATAGTTTATAACCTGGATTAAAACGTAGAATACTTTTTATCCCGGTAGTATTTTCCTGTGGGATTATTTCCGACAAGCACACGGGCGAAGCCGCGGTCAAAAGGTAGTACTTTATATGAATGAAATTTCTTGTTTATCTGTGCAGGCTCCGACTGAGATGTGTTTGCTGTTTCTGGCCTACGACGAGATGTTTACCATGATGTAATTTTTTCTTCTAGAAAATCAAGAAAATCCGCTATGTTGGGTAGCTCACGCGGCTCCGCCGCGGCTCCGCAAGTAGTCGTTATGAGTCACCATATCCAAGTTTTGTGAAAACAAGTGTGCCATTATTGGGTCCCACGATGACGTGTCTACACCATGGTTCTTGATCGCTTTGATACATTATTTTGTTGTATCGTGGAGATTTTTCACTGATGCTACTGATAAATGTTGAGTGATAGAAACACCGAGCAATGAATTGAGATTTGACGTGACCATCAGTCGTCTGTTGTTGTATCTGCGGTTGAGGATCTCCTATGCAGTCTCATAATGTTCCGAGCTGATTGATAGATGCTGAACGAGTTTCTCGGCTTCGCCTTTCACTGCGCTTTTGAGCAACTGCATTCTATGTGCGTTAGAAAGAGACGGACGAAGAATCGATGATCTCGACAAATAAATCTTTGAATGCTATACAGGGTTCGTAGCTCTACCACTAAAACCTGGAATTTTGATCTTCGGCGTCGACCTTTCTCGATGAGTAACTGACCACACTTTGGAGTTGATGGTTTTAAACTAGTTTGCACGTATTGTAAGACATTTCATATTGCATGTAGGCTTCAATGGGCAAACTGTTAAGGTCCCAATAAAGTGAATCAACTGCTTTCCACCTTGACTCTGTCACCTTTTAGGTGTCTTCAAACTGCCAATTTTCTTTGAGGAGTCCACGTTGATGTTTGATACGGTTATTTGGAACGCTTTGATATTGCTCCTTTGTTCGCGCAGCATTTCGTCTGTTACTCGCGATCTCAGCTATTTCAGGCACCTTGATTGAAAGGGGTGATTGGTTACTGCGTTCAGCTCCACCTGCACGTTGCTCTTGAAGGAGTTTTGGCTCCAATGACTTTGGCTCGAACGTAAAGGCTGACCGGTTTATACGGGTGGAACTGGTTTCTTTTATTGATTTAAATACTTGATAAAGAGTACCCTAGTGCTTCTGTAAAACTGTCTTGTTTGTTCATGGGAATTTTGCACAAAGTATTAATAAGAAGGATCTTCACGGTCGCAAATATTCTCGTGGTTATTTTGAAATTCTGCCCAATACTTGTCCAGAAGTTCTATTTTCTTCTGCACACTGTCGGAAGTCTTACGACATCCTACGATATTTTTTTTAAATTTAGTCAGAAGTTTATGCATTGACTTGATTTTGAGTTTGAATAACTCCTTCCAAGATGAAAAAAAATGTAATAAATACTTCGAGTCACCAAATCTGTTCCTGACGATACTGCTGATGCGCTTCGGTGATCTCTTGTATTTGCTGCTGCTACTGGTGCAATGACCTCCGCGTTCCGTATCCTCTGTCCAGGTGATGCTTCCTCTGTTGAGCTAGTGAGATGCTGCTTCTGGTCGGCCGGCCCAAACAAATCGCCACCGCACAAAATAACGCGAAACACTTATAATTTCGAGGCTCGAAGGACGATGAAAAAGATGTCTGCGCTGCTGAATGGGTCGCACACACCTTGGTTGTTAGCTTGAATGATAAGTCACGGATAGCCAAATATGATGCCTTATGGAATATATTTAACTACCACGTAACTTATGCTATATGAATGTTGTGTGAATGAGTACAGCTGACTAGGAACGCTAATTGTGTACTGTCGCGTTACATTATAATTTATGCAAGGCGACGGAAAAGTGCTCATCTATGCAATGCGCGCATGCCATGTACGATACATGACTAGTACACAGTCGTTTCACCGTAAATCTGTGCATTGAGACTGCCTCTAATCCAAATCAGTTCGATTCTTCGGCCGATCCAATTACCCGCCCACATCATGATTGTTCCTCCACTGTATGCATAGACTTCCTGGCATGACTTTAAACGTTCTTGGCATCCAGAGGCCCTTCAATACCGTGTACGTCGAGTATGGCCTAACACACAAAACGCTACTCTTCTTCTGCCTAATTTCTGTGTTCACGAGCCTATTGTAAATGGGCTCAACGATTGCGGGGCTCAATAGGTGGTACACGATTTTTTATGGTTTTATCGCTTATTAACATCCCTGAAGAGCTATGAAGCCTCGTAACCAACATCATCGCGGTCATTTTACGATTTCGTCGAGCAGTAATTTGTATGTGACGATCTTGTTTACGTGTGGTGATGCGAGCTCGTCCTCAATGTCGCTCTGCTACGCTGCCAGTGATACGATAACGTGTCCAAAGTCGACTTATAACACTCTGCGTAGTGCCCAGAGCGATTGCCACAGCACGTTGCCGAGAACCAGCTTCCAACATTCCCACGGCTCTGATCATTGCTTCTCGGCTCAAATGACGTCTTCTCTCCATAATAACGTTCTTTTGTATTGATTCCACTCTGAACTATGGCAGAAATTTTACTGATTTAGCCTCAAACCCTTTGCAGGGTTATATAGGAATACGTCTTATCAGAAGATTTGCATCTTTTGATCAAAATTAAACACTAGTCCCTTTTAAAATGACGAACTTTACAAAAAAATATCCATAGGAGTTACAAAAATTTATAATTAAAAAACCAGATTTTTAGTAACTAGCAAAAACGTGTTTGATTCCTAGACACTTTTGATGTGATTCACCCGTCATCACAGGGCGTTGCGTGATTCCTATGACGTGTATTAATCAGAGACCTTTTTTTTACACTTTATTAACATACTCGTAACAGGGTACAGGGTTTATTGATTTCTATAGTATCCTACTAATTTTACACTTATTTTATAGGACCTACAAAGCTTCTTTTACTTACCAACAGTTGTTTACTTTTACTCTGCTTACATTCAAAATCAAATCAAAAGTCATTTATTCAAACTAGGCTCAGAATCTGCACTTTTCGAACGTCAAAATTACATAAGACAGTCCCCGAAAACACCCGTCCTTCACCACTTCCTAGTGCTTTAAGGGGACTACATGACCTAAACGCAAATTTATAATGCCTAAAAATATATGATCCACAGCAGTAAAGAAAATGAGAAAAAATATATATATATATATATACGGGTCGACTTGAGAACCTCCTCCTTTTTTTTTCGTCGGTTAAAAATAAATGATATTCGTCTGGATATTATGCTAGTTAGATAGTGTGTTGAAAACATAATACAATTAACTTGATATGATAGAAAAAAAACACGAAGATACCTCTAAAAACATTTTTTACGATAAAAAAACATACTAATATACATGTACATGCAATGTTTTTGTTAGATTATTCTACAAGTAACATACTAACGTAAATAGTGTTTTAATTTTTTAGTCCAATTAATAGTTTTTTTGTAAATCCATAATTGCTTCATATTTTGCAATAAATTACTAGCGTTGTGTCATCGCGCGTCTCTTTCTTTTCTATGCAATCTGACAGTGACCGCAGTTTAGCTCTTGTAAGCCTCTTAACTGGGAAGAAGAAATGGCACAACAAACTCCCCAAAAGCACAGCTGTCTGTTCAGTTACATAAAAGAACTCGATTGCATACCTTGATTACTAACAAATAAATTCTACGAGTAACGATACTTGAATGTATATCTTTTATACTTTGTTCCTCTTAACAACTTTGGCAGTTATTTCCTTGCAGTATTTTAAACTTTTGTCTGGTTTATTTGTTTTTAATTATTTTTGGTATATTTTATAAATTGATTCTAATTTCAGTTTCTACTTCAAAATTATATTTATCTAGTCAAAATATGGGACACTCGATGATCATACGCGGCACGCTTCCTTCTCTTCGAGGTCACAGGAACATGCCGGGATCTTTTTGCACTTGAAACGGTTCAAATACTCAGAAAACCCGCCATGCCCCGTCACTTGGCACTTGTGTTACCAAGGTATCAACTTTTAATTTGCGTACTAGGTATATTATAAACCGTAGTTGCATGAGGAAAGAAGATTTTGGTGGTTATTGCAGTATCCCCAGATCGGTATCTCATGTTCCATTCGCCGAGCGAGTCCATTCGGATTTGTCGCTTTACGAATGAAACCGGGCACGGATCATATTCTGGTCTTGATTTTTTGCCTAAGGCTGCTTCCTTTGCCAATTCGTCAGCCCTTTCGTTCCCCTCCAGTCCTACATGTGCCTTCAACCATAACAATTTAAAGGTTTTCCCGCAGAGAGTTCCAGTAGCAGTCACCGAAGTACACCGAGAGGTCACTTCATCAAGTTCGGAGATAAGGTCTCATCGTAAGTAACAAAACCGAGCCCAAACTCGGGACACCTAATTTTACTCGTCGTGGAGTTCCAGTAGCAGTCACCGAAGTACACCGTGAGGTCACTACATCAAGTTCGGAGATAAGGTCTCATCGTAAGTAACAAAACGAGCCCAAACTCGGGACACCTAATTCTACTCGTCGTGGAGTTCCAGTAGCAGTCACCGAAGTACACCGTCAGGTCACTCCATCAAGCCCGGAGGTAAGCTCACATCATAACTAACAAAACCAGCCCAAAGTCCACAGCTCACATCTCTCTACTAGTAGAGGGCTACCAGTGCCTAGCCATCACTGAAGTTGTAGTAAAATTATAAACAGCACTAAGATATTTTTTTTGTAGCCTGTACCTACGTATTACAAAGAAATATGAAAAACAAACACAAGGTATCAAAATTATTTCAATTGACTACTGTACCCGCAACTAACTGTGCGTACACTTGTGTGTTGACCCGTGTCAATGTAGTAGTTCGATTACATACCTATCAGTTTTACAAACGAGTCCTTAACTAGGGCCTGAGTGAATTAAAACCATAGATTTATTAAAACGGTTAGCTAATTTATTTCCATTGTTACAACATATTCTCGTGCGCAAAAATAAAATAACTTTTTAGCTACTTGTTTAAAAACTTTGTCGCTGTAAAGTAATGAAATAGTAATACGTAGGTAGGTACACGAATAAGAGTTCCTCTCGACTCGATAGATGGCGTTGTCCTTTCACGAAGAATTCCTGAATCGCGCTGTGGTTTCGTTACAACGGTTTGCATAACTAAAAAGCCGGTCAACTGTTACCTTAACTCACGTATATCACACACTCGACGCCCTAAACACGCACTATTAGATAAAGACGACGACATTACTCTCTTTCAAGAGAGTGTAAAGTTAGATCGCAAAAAACACTTCACACAGACATCCCGTACTCGACGGCGACTACCTCCGCGAAGTAGAGTAATAAAACACTCCCCCCGTCCTTTGAACCCGCCCGCCCGCGCGGTGCCATTAATCCAAAACAATGTCTCTAATAATAATATCTCTCAGATACAACAAGTCCCCACTTGCTCAGTAATCGGTAGCGCCCTAAGCCTAGGTTCGAATCCCACTATGGGATGCCCTTAGCTGTGCTACCTAGTTATTATTATATTTGCTAGGTGAGAGGCCCTTCTGGCCCCACCGAAGCCCGGTGACGCAGAGAAGGCCCACGAGTGGCCGCCTGCATTAAAGCCAGCATCAAAAAAAAAATGTTAGGTACCTTAATTTGTACAAACTTATTCCGATTTAAGAATAATTGAATTTTTATTGAAGTTCGTCTAATTATTGTGCAAATGTGCACTTACTTGGTGAGATGAACTTTGTAAAGCATTGTAAATTAAATTATATAGATATCGATGGTTGGGGTTAGTAATTGGTCGTTGACAGTTTTTAGTTAACGAAACGTCAACGTTGATTTACGTTCGTCAACTAGTTAAATTCGTCAACGAGTTAACGTGCACTAATGTCTTGTCAACTTATAAACTAAACCGTTCATTCATTGAACGGTTTTTTTTTACTTTTTATTCAACGCTGCGACGTTCAACGAGTCTTCGAGCTACATCTAGTCATCTAGTGACCTGATATTAAATGCTAATGTAGAAAGATCTTGATTCAATGTATCGCACCTCCGCTCAAGTAGTAAGTTTTTTAATTTGCCCAGTTCGTTCCGTTTGTTGTGTTTGTTTGGATTTAGTCGAATAATAAACGAGTCAAATTCATAAACAGTTAATGTTAATACGTTGACAGGAGATCAACGGTTGATTCAACTAGTTCGTTGATTCAACGCCCATCCCTAGTTGGGGTCTTGGGGACTTTATGCTTTATGTGTCCCATTCTAGTGTGAAAATCGTTTGTTCGATAGAATCGAATAGAATAATTTTTCACGTAATGCCGACGACACTTTCTTACTGCGATGTCTTCTCTTGTTAAAATTGCCTATCTGCAATTTGTTTTTTCATTAAATTGATAAGACTTAGGTATAAAATAAAAATAACTATGTGATATTTTGAAACTTTTTGTGGAACAGAAACACAAAATATTAAAATTTTCTCGATAAAACAACATCACGAAGTTGCTTCTAATTTTCAAGTATTTTCGATTTGTAATATGGTAATATTGACTAATAGGATAAACAATTGATGATTATTTGTATTAAAACAAGGCGAAAAAAATTGTGGAGGCATTTCTTTAAAATTCTTTTATTTTTGGGTTCATTTCGACTACAAGCTTTATAATATTTTATTATGCACTTACGACGTTTTTAGTTTGTGGAAGAAGAACTTTAGATCAGCAAACTCTGTACATAGCCCAGTTATTTCTTCCTTTAAAAAATCTAAAGGGGCTAGTTTCTCAGTGAGTACCCTTATTTCCACGAGGATAACCGACTCCGATTCTGGCCTTGGCGACACTGTGGGATGATTGCGCTATTTACTTTGTTGAGCAGACAAAATTTTCGAACATATGAAGCAATGGATTAGCAATAGGCTTCAAAATTATTCAGATTGCGATAGATCTGGTTGTTGTTCTCCGTGCGATAGATAGTGAGTTACGCATTTAGGGCGCCGCTGGTCATTACTGTGATTTGAATTTGGAACACTGATACCTCAAGTAAAAAAACATACAAACATTTTCCATATTATTTTCCAATCCCTTGCAATTACCATTGAGACGTGCACTAAAAAAATTAATTGTTCGGAAATCGAACTGGCCACCTAGTGTAGAACACAAATTAAAAAAAACTAGAATACAAATAGACAAAGGCGCGAATACTGCAAATCGCTTTGCTGGTAGACCACAAATTAAACTTGGAAATTCTCACAAAAATGTCGACTGACGATAGTGATTTGACTCCGGAGTACATTAAATCTGAAGCCTTGGCATTGCCATCAATCTACTCCTAGAAAAGTTCAAGGAATCGTACATGAAAGCCTACGACAATTTTTACAAATGGAAAACTATAAAAGGCGTCAAGTCTGTATCTGAATCAGTGCTTTTAGTCTACTTCCAGCATTTATCATGTACAAAGAAGGTAGCCTATGATGCATCTATTCGATGCTCAGGTTCAATAAGCATTAAACAAAATATTCAAATTAATACATAAGTACACTAAATTACTGATATTTTTATTAAAAAGGAAATCAGAAGGACATTTTGCTAAGAAATCAGAAGTTCACAGCTCAAAATATGGAAACATTTCTAAATGAAGTGGTGAGGGACCACAACTTTCTTGCCACAAAAATTAGTACCTACCTAATGATTGAATTTTTAATAACTAAATTAGCTTATTTATACTTACTAGCGACCCGCTCATGCATCGATAGCTTGTGTGCGATCTACTGAAGGATTGCGTAGGTAATGATGGCTTGTTCCCAACGAGTCACACCTCAACGGGTAACAGTGTGACTCGTTGGGAATGTTTTGGATAATAATTCCCAACGAGTCACAGTTACTGTTACACTGTTACTATATCATCTATCGCCACGAAATATTTTCGTTCTCAGATAAACAAAAATTGTTCCCAGGTATTTGGTACAACTTGGGGCACCCCGACTCGGACAGGTTAGGTTAGAAGGGGACGGCGGGGTCTGAAAGACCCCGCCGTCCCCTTCGTGGTTATTTTTTTTTAAACCGCCCAGAAGTAGGAGTCCCGCGAAGCGGGACTCCGTCGGCTACGCCTCATTATTGTTGAAATACTTATTAGGACACACCTATTATAATACATACAAAAACATTTATTTGGTACTAGACCTTATATCTCAGGATTTTAGGTGATTTATTGTGGAACTGATTTTGCATTGTTTGGTGACTACATTTTGGTGACAGATCTACTATTTTGAGGACAAACCCTATTATTTAAGAAACACAAAACTAATTAAATTGGTGATAGCTTAAATGATACCCTAAATCAAGGTGGGATCATCCCAACGAGTAACAGTGTAACAGTAACTGTGACTCGTTGGGAATTATTATCCAAAACATTCCCAACGAGTCACACTGTTACCCGTTGAGGTGTGACTCGTTGGGAACAAGCGGTAATGATTCGACAAGCCAAAATGACGATATTTCTGCGCCTATCCAAGTTAAATATTATTTTAAACCTTCGTTAGGTTTATGTGTCTATTATTACAATTAAGTGTGTCAGTTAAATCTATGAAAGCCGGGTATAACTTGTAATTTACTTACCTTCCTACTTACTAACCTACCTGTCTATTTGTGTTACAGGTGGCCTTAATTTTTGGGGTGAATGGCGCTTGTCGTGGAAATTAACTCTTAAACATTAAAATCGAAGATATACAAAAACATACAGATTTGTTGCTGGTAAATTTTCCAGATACAAAATCAAAGAAAAGTAAGTAATTCGTAGTCCGTGGAGAAATAAACAATCCGTGGAGAATACGTAAGAATTGACAAAAAAAATAACAAGCTCTACGCCTCTCTAATATAAACACTAACCGACAAGAAATTATTACGTATCGTCGTATCGTAATGTAGTGTAAAAGAGATCGGTATACTCGTACAATATTTCCGTTCACTGTTCGTTCATTAATTTTTGGTCGGATTACTTAACAGGGCATAGACATTGCAATTCTATTTAATGTTTCGTCGACTGAACTGCAATGTTCCCAACTCAAAAAACAGTAATGTCTAGTTTACTAACCCGGTATTACTTTTTAGTGGCGCAACGCGTAATAAGGGTTAAAATGATAATTACTTAACTCAGAGTTTACAAACTCTACATTTATTAATTTAATCCGACTAAACGCACAATTGGTCAGAGGGTTGTATTGATGAGCTTGCTATAGATGACATAGTAGCCTACTTAGATACCTCATTGGTTACCAAAGAGTACGAAACAGTAATACCTATTCGGTAACCAGTCTTAAAAAGAAACGTCATATTATCACGTCAGTTGTACTCTGCGTCAGTCTGCGTCAGCCATTCCACATTACACAAGCACCAAGTCACAAATCAAGAGTAGGACTCTTTTTGTTTTTTTTTATCATTTTGTATTTCATAATAGTTAGTTATCAATTATTTTAAAGCTTTATGTTCCTAATAAATTGACATAAATTGTGTTACGAAAAATGGTAATGAAGAAGAACAACAAAAAACCCTTCAACTCGACGCTTCCGAGGTTCGGTAAATTCACTGCACATCCCAACTTGGATCCTAGCGGACTCCACATTACAAGAACGCAAGGTTGTGACCCATGCCTATACAAACCTCAATCCATACAGAGGTTATGTGAAGCCACCCACAGGAAAAAAAATGATAAAGATCCATGGAAGTACAAGAATGATTTAGAGGAATGGGCGAAAAACTTGGGTTACAGGAATCTAAAAATTCTAGAAAATCGGAGATGGCTTCGGTCGTTGTTAGGTCCTGCCTGGCATGAGGTTAATAATCCATCCAAATATGAACCAGCTTGCATGAACGTTGGATTTGGGAGAACACCTTTGTCGAAACCTTCAAAACAAAAGGCACCCGACCCAGGAAGGTATTACAAAGCTGTACCTTTCAAGGCTCCGTACGGACCGCACTCAGCCCGACCAACTTTCGAAAGAGAAGAGCCTTGCAGATTCATGGACACCTCACCCAAGTGGTCACTAGCCCCGAATCGCTACTCGATTCTCGACAAAGAACAAATCGACCAAAAATCTAAGAAGGTGGTTTCAAATCGGGGCCCTTACGATTTGTTTACTGGCAATCGAGACGATACTACCATCAAAAACCATTTTAGCAATTCTTTGAAATGCTCGGCGGCCACGTGGCCGTTAGCCTTAAAAGGCAGTTTGGAGAAATATAAGACATCCCAATTTGGCAAATTGAATAAGACCAACAGGAGTAAGCCTTACAGAGGTCGAACTGCGCTCGTGGACTTGTCGATGTGTCCGCGAAAACCGGAAGACCCTGGTCCTGGTCAATATGAAGTTTGTAAACCGAGAACTTTTGTACAGTATAACCATGGGTTTAATAGGTCATATGACAAACCGCCGGGCTACCAACGAGTGATTGTATGGCCAGGCGTGGGCAGGTACAAGACAACCGGCCGCCCTGCAGCATGCCCTGGAATACCGGGAAATGGTCATAAACACGTGTTTCTGAGCACACTAAAAAGGACGATTGGCGCCATTATAATTCCACCGATGAACACATTCTAGTCGCTCTGGTACGTTAGAAATTTTAGTTTATATTTAGAATGTTCTAAGTAGGTAGGTATTTTTTCCTAAAGTATAAAACTTTGTACCTACCTACATCCAGTGTTCCACTTATTTAATATCATTTACAATTTGCAAAGCTTCTTTCTCGTGTAAACGAGGTTGTGAGCATGGGCGTGCCCTGCTTTTGGCCTCCAATGGAGGGCAAATTCGGATGTGCCAGACCAACACTGCAACATTTCATATTGGCAGTAATATGTTTCCTGCACAAAAATATGTTGAAAAACAATGTTGTGCAACTTTGTCTCCTAATGAATTCGGAGCTTTAGGAATAGCCGTTACAACAAACAATATTTTGTTGTAACGGCTATTACATACTGAACTGTTTACCTATAAAGTCATATTTAAATGTTGTTCCTATTGATATTATCTAGCGCCGGAAAGTGATAAAAAAATGAAGTTGTAACGCAAACTGGACTTTATGTGTGGGGATTAAAGTTATTATCAGCCGTTTGTGTCCCACTGCAGGGCAAAGGCCTCCCTTCCCTCCTTCCACTTATTCCAATCTTTTGGTGTATGTGGCCAATATTTTAGAAAAGAGTCGAGTTCGGTTTGATGCGATCTCCTTCTGGGCCTGTCGCGTTGCCGTTTACTGCTGTTTAGGAGCCACTGTGTGGTTATTTCAGCCTATAGCTCATCAAACACATGACATCTCATCATCTCATCAGACAAATGTTGCCAGCCCAGTACCATTTAAGCTTGGCAGCCGTGTGACCCACATCAGTAATTTGAGTTTTGGAACGCAATATCGTGTTCCTCATGCGATCAGTGAGTTTAACTCCTAGGATACTGCGCGACGCCTGTACACCAGGTACCGCAGGCTTCGTATCTACTCTCCGGATACGGAAGCCATTCAGGCGGAGATGTACGAGGGTTACAGAGCTGCGAAGACCGTCCTCCGAGCGGAGATCCTGCGGGCCAGGGTACTGGCCCGTGAGGAGTCGCTGGGGACTCTAAACAGGGACCCTTGGGGACGCCCATACAAAATGGTGCAGAAACTTAACCCATGGGCTCCCCCGCTGGCGCATAGTCTCCGGCCCCAGCTCGTGAAGGGCATGTTGAGTGCTCTGTTCCCTTCGCGAGGGGAGCATACTCCCCCGCCCATGGCTCCGCCTCCTGCAGTGCCCACTGTGGACGACACAGCCGGCGACGACGATGATGCTCCTGAGGTGACCGAGGTAGAGCTGAGAGTGGCGGTATGTAGGCTGAATGCCAATAATACCACCCCAGGACCCGACGGCTTACCTGGAAGCTAGGAAGACTGGCTAGCCTGAGTCCTGGTCTTGGAGGCTCTCGGGCCTGGATTAAGAGGGCTCTTAAGCGCATGCTTGGAAGGGGGCCAGTTCCCACTTCGTTGGAAGACGGGGAAACTGCTCCTCATTAAGAAGCCATGGCGCCCTGCGGACTCTCCGTCCGCTTACCGGCCCATAGTGCTGCTCGACCAGGTGGGCAAGCTCTTTGAAAGATTCATTGCAGACCGCCTCGTCGGGCAGCTGGTGCGGGTGGGGCCGGATTTGGCGGAGAGCCAGTTTGGTTTCCGCAGGGGGCGCTCTACGGTGGACGCCATCATGCGCGTGCGACCCTTCACGACGGGGGATGCTATGGCCCGGAGTGGGGTCGTCTTGGCGGTGTCTCTAGACATCGCCAATGCCTTGAATACCCTGCCCTGGTGTTGCATCAGGGAGGCACTCCGGTATCACCGGATGCCGACGTACCTCTGTCGAGTGGTCGAGGCCTATCTGACGGATTGGGCCGTCATCTACCCCGGTCACCAGGGAAAATGGAACCGGCGAGAGATGTCGTGCGGTGTCCCACAGGGATCGGTCCTGGGGCCGCATCTGTGGGACATCGGGTTCGACTGGGTGCTGCGCGCCGACCTTCCTAGTGGCGTGAGCGTGGTCTGCTACGCCGACGACACGCTGGTCCTGGCAAAGGGGAGGTCGCACCAGACGGCGGCTGAAATTATGACACAACACAACACAACGTCAAGATGATCCGGCCATTGGGACTCGAGGTAGTCCCGCACTAGTCCGAGGCCATTCTTTTCGCGGTCGTCAGAACGCGCCACCGTCGGGATCCCAAATAACGGTAGGTAGGGTTGAAATCGGCGTCGAGTCGACGATGAAGTACTTGGGACTCGTCCTCGAAAATCGGTGGAACTTCGTGGAGCATATCCGACGTTTGCTCCCAGACTGGAGCAGGCCGGGGCTGCCTTGAACCGACTCCTGCCCAATCTAGGGGTCCAAATGCCTCCTGCCGGAGGTTCTACACAGGGGTCGTGCGGACAGAGATCCGGAGGGATCTCATGGCGGCATGGAGAGTGCGACTGTCACAACCCAGTGCAGGGCACCCCACAATTGCGGCGGTAAGTCCTCTCTTTGAGGAGTGGATTGAGAGGCGCCACGGCGTCCTCACCTTCCGCCTGACTCGGGTCCCCTCCGAACATGGATGTTTTGGGAGGTTCCTGTTTCGTATAAGGCAGGAGGAAACGCCCGGGTGTTACCACTATGTGGATCGACCGGAGGACACGGTGGAGCATACGGTGGAGGTCTGTCCGGCTTGGGCGGAGCACCGACGTGTGCTCGTGGCGGTGATCAGCGGCGGCGTTCTCTCGCGTCCGGCCCTGGTCCAGGTCATGGTCCGGGCGTCGGCGGAGGGCGGACAACGCCCTCTTCCAGCCCCCCTAAATGGGTCCAGGGACGTCCGTCGCCCCCCATACATCAGGACCCGAGGCGGCAGCGCGTAGTGTTCCACGCGCGCCCCTCTTAGACGTCGCGGGGGGAGTCAAACACCTCACTCCCCCCGCTCGACCGGACGGGGCCCGCAGAGGCGGGCCGGCACCAGTCGGGGGTTGGTCATAGGGCGAATGTCTGCCGGGGTCGCCGATTGTTCGAAAGAGTTACCGTGACCCTGGCGCACAGGCAACTGAAAGAACACGGGTGGGCTTTAGCCAGTAAAAATTAAATTTAAAATTTTAAAAACCTCCAACGCAAAAAAGAAAAGCAAACATTTAAAAAGTCAAAAATAAAGCCTATCGTTGAGCCATCAAATTCGATTGAGTAACACCATATATTTTAATTAGGTATAGAAATTGAGGGATGGCACGATAAGGTTTGCTCGTTGAAATGGCAAAAAAACAAGTCCAAACACGACATTATCTGCTATTATTTTTTCAAGAGTGTACTTGTGTGCTGGACATCCTGGCTGCAGCATCAGCTCATCATGTTGCCACCATTGTATTGTATGTAGAATTAAATACTGATCAAAACGAAACCAAACACGATATATCTGCTATTATTTTTTCAAGAGTGTACTGGTGTGCTGGATATCCTGGCTGCAGCATCGGACCAAGAATTCCATAATGTTGCATGTGTATATAGCGTACATGGGTATTTAAAATTTTAGGTCACACATATGTTTGAAAGTAAAGTAAATACCCATTATGCGTCTAAGATCCTTACCGCAGCTAACAAAAGAGCTGATTACCTTGAAACGGCTGAACCGTTTTTGATAAAACATGTCTAAGAACCATCGCGAGAAAACCTGCTTTCAAATGAAAAAAACCGCATTCAAATCGGTTCACCCGTTTAAGACCTACGGTGCCACAGACAGACACACACATAGCGGTCAAACTTATAACACCCCTGTTTTTGCGTCGGGGGTTAAAAAGTCTGACACGACCTTCCTGCTCCGCCGAGAGCGGCAGAAATTATATGAAGATTTCCCACACAAAAAAAAAGAAAAAATATGGGTAGGTACTGCGTTCCATTGCTTGCTGACAGACCCCGAGTGCGGACTGTTGACGTTTGATTTCCGACCATGTCTGCACTCCTTATGAAGTTTTGCAATGCGTCAAGCAACTTCTTTACCTTGTCTTGCCTGGAAGGAGGACTCATGGACATTCAATATGCACACCCCCATATGCGCGACATAGGAATGTTGCGCCTGGTGCTGTTAGTCTTCACCTTGGTCTTCGCCAAGTTCATTGTTAGTCAGAACTCTAGGCTGGCGATGCTCAGTTGGTCAAGCATTAAACCTAACTCGGCTGCCGAGGAGGTGTAAATAACTATGTCGTCAGGGAGGCGGAGATTAGTTGGTCTTAATCTCTCGCCTATAACAATGCCCTTGTTCATCCAATCGCTATTTAATTTTCGAGCCACACTTGAAGAAGTTTTTTGGAGAAAGAGGGTCTCCTAGCTTCTCATCTCTTTTTGTATATGGAAATGATGGTCTTGCGGTATTTATTTTTATGGCTCTGTACTATTTTGGTATATTTTTTGTAGTAAATTAATGTACGGGCGATTCTCTGTAAACTCTTAAACGGCTGTCCGGACCGAGTTTAACAAAAATAATAAAGCATAGAATTATAATTATGTTAAATTAATTAATTTAAATTAAACGCTGAACTTTATAGTGCTATTATTTTTATAACGATAACAATTTAACTTTTTTTTCTGAAAAAAATAGAAACCCTAATAACACAGTCCCCTGGCTGTCCCATTTCACGGATTCCTACTTTAGGATAATATTTAAATAAAAACTATGAACACTAAATAAATTTTGCAGTTCATATCTAAAAATAGAATAATTATTTTTTATTTATGTCATAAAACAAGGTCTAGTTTCTTATTTTTTATATATAATAATGTAATGTTAATGTTGTCCGAAGTTTACTTAGACAGTCCCCTGTCAAAATTTTAAACCTAAAATAGAAAAAAATCGTTGGGTTTACAAACGTTTTTTTGTGTGAAATGATACGCAACCAGTGTAAAGTTAGTAACATTGCCGAGAACGGCGTCAGGCCACCATATTTTTTAGTGCCCTAGCGCAATTTGTGTTGTGAGTAAGCGTTTTGATCGTTGCGACATACAGTCCTCTGGTAAGTGCTTTTAATAATGTTAATTAGCTTAAATATTTATATAACTTGTATATATGTCTGCGATTTGTGTCCAAACTTGTTGGTAGCTTCGTATCGAATCAAATTTCAATAGTTTTGTAAATATTTTGAAACTAAACCAAAATACACAGTCCCCTGGCAACAGTCCCCTGTCTGGAAATATGACAGGGGACTGTTCTATGTTCCAGGGGACTGTATATCCCATAATATTGGTCATTCTTAAAATGTTTTGTATACATAAATTCGTTCACTCGTCAAAGATTTATTCATATAAGTAACATGGAAGCCTAAAGAATATGTTTCGCATTAATTTACCTCACTGAACGTAAATTATGTTACAGGTTGATCGCATAAACTCAAGATGGCTCCTCAAAAAGGAAAAGTTATCATGAAAGGAATTATTAGAGAAAACCAAGACAAGCAAAGAGACTAAGATATCAACGCAGAAAAAATGATCCTCTAAAGAAAGAAGAGATGAAAGAAAAGGAGAGGTTAAAATATCAGAGAAAGAAAGTAAAAGTTTGAGAAAATTTGTGAAAGATATGACACAACGTGAACACAGGGCTGCTTTAAAGACGTGGAAATAACACTGCACTGTATGCCGATCCAAACGAAAGAGACTGAACAGCGTTACTAATACGTTTATGCGTGAAAATCCACCATTTTCGGATCCTGAAGTCGATACTCCCCCTTCAAGACAGCTTACTCCGGTTCCAATTCTGCTTTCTGCAGCTCCAAGTCCAACAATATCCAGTATCAGTTCACTGCAAAGAAAAAGACAAGCCAAAAGGAGAAGACAAAAATATAACAAAGAAAGAAATTAAAAGATCGCGTATTTACAGAAACAACTTGAGAAATACAAAAAAAGATTGGGAAGACTTGAAACAAGGAAAAAAAGAAATGTTAAGAACACACCTAATACGAAGATGAGTCTGCATACCTTCGTAGTTTACCAACGGGATTCAATCCGATCTTTTTGCACAGTCTCTGAGAACATAGCCCATTCACCTGCAGCCCTTTGGGCACATCTGCGACCGATTTTCAAGACTCTTCCAAGTGGCACCAAACGCGTAAATTTCTTGAGCGATGGCCCTGTTACGCAGTATCGTAATAAAACGATGTTTTTTATCATGGCAACTAAACTCGCTGAAGAAATTCCAGAGGTTCAAAGTTAAAGGCGTACCACACGGTGTCGGAGCAACGTGCAAAAGAACAGCTGATTTTGTTGTCAATTCGGGGGTGATATCAACAATATTGATCAGTTGGTTAAATCCATCCAAGAGCGATGCCTTGGGATCACATGTATTCCAATTGACGGTAATGACATCCAGGCAATGATCAATAAAGTTGAAGAGAAAGCGTCCAGTCAGAAGTATTTCAAAGGCACCTTAAATGTGCACAGGTGATGCAGGTTGCAAATGTGGTCGCAGATCTTTATTCCAGCTTTATCCTCGGCCTGCCGACAAAATGTAAAACCCTAACAATGAAAAGTCTCAGCTGCTTTTGCAACAGCGAATCTTGTGAGCATTATAAGATAGGCAGTATCAACTTTGACCTAAAATCCAAATTGACAGTAGAAAAAGTTTTTACGGATTCTGAATCGGATGAAAACTTAGAAGCAGCTGAAACACCAACAGCAAACACGCTTGATGATGAAATGGCCGGAACCAGTGGCACTCGAAATTCTTATTACAATACTGGAGACTACGATCTTGTTAAATTTCCAGCAAAAAATGTGGAATACCGTTATGCCGCTGTAATTAATGAAATTGATGAAGATGTAAACGACATACGGGTTACTTTTCTAAAAATTTGTGACAAGAAGGTGCAGCTCTTTAAAATAGATGATAGGGACATTTCAGACGTATCGTTTGATCAGGTTATCCAAAAGTTGGATAATCCTAACTTGATTCTAAAAGGGAAGAGAATATTTTATATGTTCTTTACTCAAGTAGATGTTTTCGAGCGCTAATGTCAATTATTCTAATGTTAAACTCATTGTGATTATGCATGTGCCTTATTAGTTTTAAGAAAATACTTTTTTGCAGATCTCATTTCAAATTACTTTAATTATATCTACTTACTTATATACTATTATTGTTGAGAGGACAGACTATTATGTTATAATTTTATTAATAGTACCTAACTACTTCATTAAAGACTGCATTTAGATATTAGTCATCAACAAGTTAGTGTGTTAGTTGGTGTTAGTTCATCTAAGTTGATCTCAGGTACAAAATGTTTCTAGTACCATACTAAGTTTTTATTTTCTTAGAGAACCTATGTTTTTGGTTATATTTTTTCTTAAGAAACTTTAGAAATATATATTTTTTATGTTGATACGTAAATATGTTATAAAATAATAAATGATTGATACCAATAATATGACTTACTCCTATATAAAACAGTCCTCTGTCTCATTGAACAGTCCACTGTCATGTACAAAACAGTCCCCTGTAGCACCTAACAGTCCCCTGTCGCGATTTATCAGAAAATCTAAAATAACTTTATAAATACATATAAATTCAATTGGCCTTTTTCTGTACTACAAGTAACAGTTAATTTCCTAAGCAATACTATTATATATTTAAGAAAATTTAAAAAAAAATGCCAGGACAGAGTTTGTATTGGCCATTACGAGTTTACAGAGAATCGCCCGTACACATACCTAAAGGTTCGATATCTCATTTTTTGAGAGAATATATATGGCACTGTGCAATAAACTATCGTATGGTTTTGAGTAGTCAATAAATGCGAGGTATAAAGGTAAGCTAAATTCTTGATGTTTTTCTAAAACCAGATTTATGGACGGTAGGTGGTCTGTAGTGTGTTTGTTTTCGAAATGTGAAAGTGGACTCCTGACCATGGAACTCTGAAACTTTTCAAATATATTTTCGTTGTGTTTTCTCATCATGCCGCACCTACCTACTCAGCTATCAACTTTTCGCCCGGCATATGCTTGCTCAAAAGCCCTCTAAGCGGCCTACCATCAGTACTTATCTCAACATTTTAAGCTCTTTATTTACATAATTTTAGTCTTTCAAATGTATGAGTGATTAAAGACCTGCCTAAAACTATTCCACGCATTGCTGATCTTAGGGATCGGTTATTTATTGCAGCATGGACAGTGGACACGTTGTATGTTATAGTGCCTCAAGTCGTTTCTGAGGCTCCTCTTTATTTTTCTATCTACATAATTATGTACCTAGATCCCTACAGTGACCTGTATGAGAAAACCACGTTCATCATCTATCTGCTTTTTAACAAAGAAACTGTTGCTGACACTAAGATTTTGAACAAGAGCCAATTGTAGAAGGCGCTGGACGCGTTCATTTTCATCTCCTAATCCGTGAGGTCCTAGAATATTGGTGTTGTCAGTTGTTCTTAGCCAAAGGTCTAAAATAGTTAGCGTTGTATATCGCCCATAACAAATGTCCAGGTGCCTCGACGTCATCTTTGCTACGTAAGGATGTTGGAGGAGCATACACGTGTTTTGCTTTTGTTGAGGGAAAATTGTAGCCAAGCAGTTCTGTCCGAATAGAAAACGAATTCGTGATACATTTTTAATTACTAGTTTACAAAATTAAACTTTTTGTCTGTTGCCGCGAATTTTGTGGTTGATAATGTTCAATAGTGACTTGTTTTTGTCAATCTACTCTAGAAATTTTTTGAGCAGGTCGAGTTACTTTGTTTTTGATTTTTATCATTTAAGCGTATATATTAATCGATAACAGGCGTATTTTACTGTGTTAAGATTAGTATCTGAAGTTTTTGCGTCATGAGTAGTTCAAGGAAATGTTGTTTAAACAGAAAAAATCGAGCTAAATGGCAGTACTCAATTTAGAAATTCTATGACTGAGTTAGAACTAAAAGCTTGGACAGCTTTCGTCTTTGTGATGCAGAATTTTCTCGGAAACAAAAAATCTGAAAATTATATTGAACTTGTAGAAGACCTTCTGCTACAATTAAAAGATATAGGGTGCAATATGAGCATAAAACTCCACTTCCTCCATAGTCACCTGGACAGGTTTCCGGAAAATTTAGGAGATATGAGCGAAGAGCAGGAAGAGCGTTTGCATCAGGACTTACGCGTCATGGATGAGCGCTATCAGGGTTTCTGGGATACAAAGATGTCAGACTATTGTTGGTCTCTGATACGTCATTTTCCAAAGTCTACACATTAGAGAAGAGCTATAAAACGAAGTTTTTTAGAACTCAGTTTTTTTTTTCAGTAAAGTTTTTCTTAGTAAATACATTTTTTTTTTCTGTTTTATACCTACATAGCTGAAACTCAGAAACTAGAGCTGATAAAAATATTCTAATTATATTTTTGAAAATAGCATTATCATATGTCAGCAACAGCTAATGTTCTTCGGCAACAGATGTAAGTACTGTAAACTAGTGATTTATCATTGTTTTTGTGTATCATATAACAATATAATTACCTACCCATCAAATGAGGTTATATAATACTAGAGGAGCAACGTCGTACTAAAAAAAACAGAAAAACGTAACCACTTACGAGTTTAAAGTCGTAGCTTTGAAACGGATACTATAATGTCAATCTGTCAAAATAATCTATGTTTGTCTCATTTCTTCTATCGTCAAACTAATTACATTGGAATGAGACAAGACATTGTTATCGGAAAAACGGCCAGAGTTGCCAATGATCAACATAATTTCCCCAGTAAGAATTAACGTATTTATTGAATCAATTAGGTAGGTACTTTAAAGATAGTTTCTATTTTGGAACATTCAATAGATTAAAGATTTAAAAAAACTGACAAGGATTAGGTACATACCTACAATAGGAAGAAGAAAAACAAATGCGTAAACGTAAATATTATATTTCAAAACTATTAAGATCGTGTCAAATTACTTTTGTTTATAATGGAATGATATTATTTCTATGTACAATCATATAAACAATATATATGTACTGTACAATATTTATGTTTATACCAAACAGACTATAATAATAATTTAGACTTCCAGAAACATGCATTCGTCGTTCACTAAACTCCCAACAGTCTGGCAAAATCAAAATCATTTTTACAGGTAACACTGATGGTAAAAACAATGTTTGATAGATTTATTTCGTGTCGTATTGTTTTTTGATAATCTGAATAAAATTGAGCAAACTTATTTATAAAATGAAACACCAATTGCTTTATTGATCTTTTCAGACCGTGTCATACAAATATTAATCGCATATTTCACCATTGTGTAATTTTTTTGCGCTAAGCAATCGCTCACTCGTCAAGCTGACGACTGAAGTCAGATATGCTTGTGGACATATACGACGTGGCAACGCATCGGCGCCGTACACTGCTGATCTAGTCCTATATAACATCATTGTACCCATCAGTCAAATCCTTACCTACATAATTTAAATTATTATCATTTGGTATTTTACTGTTTTAGTAACTACACTCGCGGATAAAGAATACGGGTCATTACGAAAAACTAGTTACTCTTAAAATAATTGAGCTAGCGGCATGAATGAAACTGTATCTTGTAGAGAATCTACTGGCTAATAAAACATCACCAAGTGTTGGAAACATTAAAACAAAATTAATCATTTATATTGCCTCCACGGGCTCTTCTAACAGTTGCCAGGCGATTGCATGCTGTTTCTTATGCGATGTTGCAGGATATTGGTCCATTCTTCCACTAACGCATGTTTCAGGTTTCGAAGTGTAGCTGGGGCGTGGTTTCTATTTCTTACACACCTCCCAAGCTCGTCCCAAGCGTGTTCCATTGGATTCAGGTCCGCCGGGTTTCTCGCGGGCCAGTCCATGCGATTGATGGCAAAGACCTGAAAATACTCATTTACAATTTGAGCTGTATCCGCCTGGCGTTTTCATGCATGCATATTGAATTTTTACCCATATTAATTAAATAAGGGTCAACATGCTCATTAAGAATTTCTTCCACATATCTTGCACTAGTTAGCGTACCATTTTCTATGAGCACTAACTCCATGCGACTCCTTGAAGACATTTCAGCCCAAACCATAACAAATCCACCGCCAACGGCTCTTTTTGCTGCCTACTCTTGCCCATTCTTCGTCTTCCCGTTCTGCGTGTTCGCGGGCGTACGTGTCTATGTGGGGTCAAATTAACTTCAAGGAGCCGCCGCCTTACAGTCCGGTCGCTTACGTCGGTATCTACGGGTCGCCCGAAGTTGATTTGTTACTTCAAATACCGTGAGGTGCCGATTTCGGAGCATGGTCGTAACAATAAATCGATCCTCTCGAGCCGTAGTACATCTCGGTCCGTTCCTGGTCTTCTTATGTTTTGCCCGGTTTCTCGGAAATGTTGGACCGACTTCTCCCTTCTTGTAATGCCTCCTCTACATGTCGACATACGCGTCCGCGGACGTCGACAGATGCATCAGCAGATGGATCAGCACGAACCGACCACGAGTTTATAGGTCGTTCAGTCTGTGTTAATTCTCGACAGACGAAACTCGCACGCACGCAACATTAAAAAAATGGATGTTGAGACCGTAGCTGCCGCACCTAATGCGTGTCGGCGGCTGCCGTCGACGAGTGTCGACTGCTGCAGTTGCCTCTGCCGTTCACGCGTGTCGCTCGTGTGTATGCACACTAAACGTAAAAGCGTATTTTTAACAACTTTACAAAACGAAGATTTCTGTATTATATCGAACATAACGTGGGCTAATTATTATTTAAGACCTCCACGCAGGCGAGCCACGTCCCAAAGCGAGTTTGTAATAGCCAGGTTTGACTTCCCCTTGGTCCCGTGTTCGCAAGCGCTACAGCTGAGTGTTGAAAGTGTTATCGTGTGTTTCTATTAGAAATTTGGAGTTTTGAAGTTTCTGGTGACATCTTCGTGTCTCGAAAAGCTTTTGGTCCTGAACCTGTTCCATCGGAATATAAGGCCGCGTCCTTAACAAAAGCGATTGTCACGGTCTTTTATACTTTTTGCTGCGTGGTCGCGCTTTCCGGTTCACCGAACAAAAAATGACGAACTAGGCGGTCGCGTATTCGCGCAGCAGTCGTATTCTATTAGGACGCAGTTGGATGTTAAAAATTTACGTCGCCAGAATACTCGGGCGACGATCGGTTTTGGTTAGGACAGGACGCGGGGTAGGACGCGGGGTTGGATGAGGGAAGAGTGAGTGCACCGGTGTTTGCATAACAAACTATTGTGCACTGTTATCTCCTGCGTGCTTGATAATCTCCGTTGAGATTGGTCACCGTGACCGACATTCGGCCAGGAATTGTTACGGTGCACTGTGGATAGAGCAGGTATGGAAAAAAATATAATGATTTTTTTAATGGTATATTTCATTGAGGAACAAATCTAAAGGTATTTTATAAATACCAAATTATTATTATTTTCAATCAATTATCAACATTATTACATAATATTCAAAACACTGTCGGGTGTATACAGTTAGTTTTGCTCCCCAATCATCCATTAAACATTTATTTTAATATCCACTGAAAGTGATGGTAAATACAGTAGATTATACATTTAAAATTAGAACGACTAGTAGTAGGCATTTGGAAACATCGATTTTTATTTCAGTGCTAAAAAAATAAGTCCTAGTCATCTAGTTCCAAATGCGACTACATGTCACATTGACATAATTATTAACTATAAATACAGTGAACAACTAAAATCCAAAGCAAAATATGCTATATTTCCATTAATCATTTTATTTCACATTAAAACTCATCATTTCAAATCGATATCAATTCTCAATCCTCGCCTGGTACTATTTTTTGCATAAGTTGCTGTTACTTGAAGACATACATCTAACCTTATAATAACAAATTAAAAACTATTTCAATGATTATACTGCAACGTCATCAAGTAGTGACTAATCTGTTATAATTAGTGTTATGTTATTTGTAGACATGAGTGTAACTTTTGTGATTATTTGAATCAAAGTGTTGTTAATTAAAACTATGGACGAGTTTAAGTATCGCGTTTTGAGTTAAACAATATTTTAAGTAATTACTACGTACATTAAATATAACATTATTACTAGAAAATAGACGAGAATAGAATCATTTTAAGAAATTTTGGCTTACATTTCATAAAGACCAGCAAACATAACATAACTTAAAATTAAGAGCTTTACATTTCGCTTATATAAATATAATGAAGTTGGCACTTAAAAGTAAATCCGAATAACAAATAATTTTCATTTATTCCCTAGACATAAAAGTTTGTACATAATCAAATGCGATACTAAACACGTATGTCCGTTTTACGAAATATTATCTTATATTTTTAGAAGCTAAATGGGTAATCGTAACCATAGAGTCGGTGCCTGGAGCTATCAGGCCCTTATAACTATACAGGCATTGACACGTTGTGCTAATCCCTGTGACAGACTTTATCAAATTTATAATTTATGTGAACTTATATCACAAACCCTTCGTTCAGCAACCCAAGCTCTATTTTGTACACGCTTAACACATTGTGTCAGTGCCTTTACATCAAGTAATTCCATTTAAAAGCTACATTTACCATATTATAATAAATTCTACGGTCACTTGGGAACCGTAAGTACTACACTTACTACTATTTTATCAATTTTGGTGGTCAAATTGGTATTAGAAAGGCCAGCTTCCGTTTTAGAATTTATTTTATGTTTTCGCCTCGAGGAATGACGTGTTGCTAAGAATAATTACTATGATGCCTGGAAATATTATACAACAGAGTAGGAACAGTTCATTCCTTTTACTTTAATAGATTAAAAACTTTCTAACTTTATAAAGCATGCATAATTACATAGGCTTCCTTGTTAGAAAAGTTACATAAATAATATATTCAAGAAGAAATAGTATACCTGGTTATGTGTGTCGATTTAAGGCTATGCGCGAGCTACAGAATATGATACCCGACCGTTATCAAATATTCCTTCGAGCTTATAACTATTTACTAGCCTATTATATCAGAAAAAAGGTTTACAAATTGATTATGATGAAATAAAACTTACGACTCTATCGATATACACTGACGAGCAATGTAAAAAAGCCACTTGCAACGTGCCTAAAGAAATCTAAATAGGTATTTCCACATAAGTTAGTTTCATGAAGTAGAAAAAAACTTGAAAACAGTAATATGTTGCACATTAAAACCCTAGTTATGCTGGCCTGTTCGAAGTCACGGACAGCAAAATAAAAAATAAATTGTCACGTTTCATAATTATGGATTACATTTGAATACTTTTATTTTCACGTTGATTTAATTCTTGTTTTTACCTTTGCGTATCGATTTTTTAACTATAAGTGCTTATGGCCGACGTTGACTTTTAAATTAAGGTATCATCATGCCTCTCACGCCAGAGAAATGTACCAGGATCATCATTATGGTGCAATTGGGGAGATCCCAGAGACAAACGGCCAGAATAATGGGTGTGAGACATTCTACTGTCTAACAAGTGATTCGGAGGTTTAGGGAGACTGGACTTAACCTAAGAAGACCAAGGAATGGCAAGCCAAGGTGCACAACGGCCCGAGAAGATCGATTCATTGTATCAACTATGTTAAGAAATCGACATCAGACGGGAGTTGCGATCCAGCAACAACTTTTGCAGACCCGAAGGGACCCAATCAGTGAGTGGGCAGTCAGGAGACGCGTCTTGCAGAAGCCAATTTAAAGCCTTACCGGCCAGCAAATGGCCCAAAACTCGAACGGTATCATAAAATTGCAAGATTAAGATATGCCCGTGAGCACATCGAATGGGGTAAGGACGAATGGGGCTGAGTAATGTTCTTTGAAGAATCGAGATTCGTGTTGTATAATCATGACGGGAGACGTCGAGTGTACAGACAGCCAGAAGACCGTTTTACTCAAGCATGTTTCGAAAAAATAGTCCCATATAGGGGAGGTTCTGTACACCTGCTGGCTGGTATTTTATTAGACGGTCGCACGACGCTGGTGCCGATAGAAAATGCCAATCTGACCGCTGTGAGATACGTAAACGAGATTCCCAATGAACATGCCGCGGTCCGCATTTGGTCAATATGGGCGACAATGCATTGTTTAAGGATGTTAATTAATGCTTGGCCCCACACAGCTCATGTGGTTAACTAGCACCTTCAAGACGTGGGAATCCATCAAATGGAATGCCAGCGAGAAGCCCTGACCTAAACCCTATCGAACATGCCTGGGACGAGCTTCGCAGACGTTTTAGAAGCTCAAATCCATCTCTCTCAATGCCCTGAAAAATGCACCTATTGAAGAATAGGAGAATATTCCTCAACATATGCTGAGGAATCTCGTTCTCAGCATGCCAAATCGTGTAGAAGCCGTATTGAGAGCACGCGGAGGCAATACGAAATATTGAATGGGTAGAAAAATTAAGTTTCAATTTCGTAAACCCACTTTTAAAGAGTTAATTGTTTTTTGTGTAAATGGCCCTATTTTGTTTTTTCCTTCAACATTTATTTTTGTTTTGTTTAGTTTTTGATTTTTTTGATGCGTTATATTAGGTCTTTACCTATGAAATTGCCGTTCTGCAGTACTGGCCATTTCAAATCAAAATAATTTTTGTTTGGCTAAGAATTCTAATTTCAAATTAATTTTATTTTAAAAACATGGATTTTTTTTTCTAAAAGTAGTCATTTCTTTATTGATTAGTGTTACATTTTCATCGCATTTCAATCTTTTTCGTCATCATGGATACATTAAAAATTCGAGTAATTATGGAATATGAGTACCGTCGTGGCAGCAACGCGGCACAAGCGGCACGCAACATCAACGACGTTTACGGAGCTAACACTACAAACCAACGCACCACCTGTTATTGGTTTGCTCGCTTCCGTTCTGGAAATTTCGACCTGAAAAATGAACCTCGCGGTCGTCCGAAGACTTTGGTCGACAATGACGAATTAAAGGCGATTGTGGAAGCTGATGATACACAATCTACGGCTGAATTAGCAGCAGCTTTCGACGTTAGCGTCAAAACAATATTGGTCCATTTGCGTCAAATTGGCAAGGTAAAAAAGCTTGACAAATGGGTGCCCCACGAACTCAATGATCGCCAGCGCGAAGTACGCGTCGAGACGTGCCTTGCACTGCTCAACAGACACACAAATGAAGGAATTTTGAACCGCATTGTTACCTGCGATGAAAAATGGATTCTGTTTGATAACCGTAAGCGCTCAGCAAGTTGGTTGGATCCTGGTTCAGCACCTAAACAATGCCCTAAACGAAAACTTACCCCTAGAAAAGTGATGGTCACTGTTTGGTGGTCTAGCGCCGGTGTGATTCATCACAGCTTCTTACCAAACGGGGTGAGCATTACTGCAGATGTGTACTGTGAAGAACTGAACACAATGATGGAGAAGCTGGCGCATCTCCAACCAGCATTGGTCAATCGCTCGTCTCCGCTGCTCCTGCACGACAACGCGCGACCTCATACTGCACAGCAGACGGTCTCCAAGTTGCAAGAACTAGGGTTGGAAGCTCTCCGTCATCCGCCCTACTCACCAGACCTTGCGCCTACAGACTACTACTTTTTCCAGAATTTGGATAACTTCTTGGCGGGAAAAAAATTTAATACCCGAGAGGCAGTACAAAATGCCTTTGAAGAATTTGTTGCCTCCCGTCCAGCTGATTTCTTTAAGAAGGGCATCAATAAACTGCCACTGCGATGGCAAAGATGCATTGATTGCATGGGTGATTACTTCGATTAATACAAATAAAAAATTCATGAAAAAAATTCGTTTAAATTTTTTCATACAAAACGGCAATTTCATAGGTAAAGACCTATTATTAAATACATTTCACTTCAAGAAGCTATCTGGCGTGGTTCCGGAAATATTTCATGATAAGTTAGTGGCTTTTTTACATTTCTCGTCAATGTATAATCGAATTATGAGAATAGTGTTGTAAAATTATGTGTCAAATTTTTAATTGTTTTACCTATCCAACATTAAATGCTAGTTAGTTTTTTTTTATCAAGTCTGATACATATTATAAATTAAAACTAGTTTTTCGTGTTTGTGTGACCGCACTGTTCTTCTAAACTACGCAACTGATTTTGATGCGGTTTTCAACACCATTTAGAAAATTTGTTTCGGAAGGTAAATATATGTGGTTATTACATTGATGTAAAACTTACATATATTATAACAAGACAGGTCGCAAACTTGCAGTAGTTGCCGGCAAACGTAAATATTGCTGAGTACTGCAGTAATATTTTAAGTATATTGCCGGGAAAATATGGCTCGTTTTGGAACGCCTTCACGTATATGTACAAACGAGCTTTATACTGATTCTAAAATACCCATATTGAACTTTTCTTGTCTTCATTATTTTGGCAATTCTAATGTTTTTGATTCGCCTGTTCATAAATTACTTATGTACCTAAGTTCCTGTGTCAGTAGGGTTACATTAAAAAAGCTTGCTGTTCATCTTGCTAGAAACAACTAAGAGGCTTGAAGACGGGTGGTCACGTATATTGTGTACTAATGCGATCTGACTCCTCATACAGTGAATACGTTTTAGAACTGGTTTCTTTCCATTTAAATCAAATGTCGAAATTCCCTGATTTTTTATTATTGACCTATATACACGGTGCCAGGCGAGATTCACGCACTTCTACTTCTGCTTCGCACGGATGCAATGGCGACATAATAAAAATGTGTAGATGGTGGTGAAACCCGCTTCAAAATATATTGTGTAGTTTAGCAGATCTAAGCGATCACATAGACAGACACGAAAAGCTACTTTAGGTTATACAGGGTATAACCTGCCGGGGTCGCGGATTGTTCGAAAGATTTACCGGGGCCCTGGCGCACAGGCAACTGAAGGAACACGGGTGGGTTTTAGTCAGTAAGAGTCTGGCCCGCCCTTCCGCTCCGCCCAGAGCGGGAGAGGTCATTTGATGAATTGCCATCAAAAAAAAAAGATATACAGGGTGGATTTTTGAGACCCCCCCCCCCCTGGGCTGGGACCAGGACCTAGGTGGACTACTAATTAAAATTGTTAAACATAATGTTTTTATATATTTTTTGTCACAATATAGATTTTATGTAAGTACCTTCAATATTTAATTAATTTAATATAGTACTTACGACACATTTAATAAAATACATTCTTTTTACTTGTATCTATGATTATAAAAATTAAATTATAACTTCTTGTGACTTGACCACGACTATGTGACCCCCCGGCACCAAAGCTGGGTCCGCCCTTGCGTCCTAATAAGATCTCTTAAGCAACGTTTCATGATTCTAGACACAGCGATATATGGTGTGCGTTGTCTGCACTCAGTAAGTGAATCAATGAATTAAATCATTTTATCAAGCAATGTTGCGTCTTTCTTCGTTTTTTAAATAGGTATTCGTTTACATTTATAGCATGCATAATTAAAATGAAGAATTAGCTCTTATTTATTTTGCGTCAGCCGTTGTATCTAAATCGATGAGTTTAAATCGATAACCCTAACATTTAAGTAAGTTTTAGGACATCATAGTTATACATTGATACATAATTATACTTGAATTGAAAATAGGTATACTTTATTATTATTATATACTACACATTACACATTTTTAATATATGTTTCGTGTTTATACGCACCTGTATACATAGATTAACCAGACATGAATGTGCGATTCTAATAAAAAAGTAATACAATGTTTACGCTCGTTTCTATGACCGTGAATTATTAAATAAAAACTATGATATTATAAAAATTTACAATAGTAAATGACTTATTAAAGTACCTACTTACAACAAAATAGTTTTAAAAGAGTAAAAAATATTTTTACTGCTTAAATCACAAAGAAAAATTTATACAATCGGAGCTCTGGAGCAAAAATAATCACAAAGTTTAATGGTATGGCTAACATTGTGCATTATAATAATGATATCAAAGTAAGATACTCCTGGCATCACAGGGTAATTTACTTATGGGAGTTTTATGAATTTTATACAGCGTGGCGCTACAACGGCGACATTAATTTAACACACATATACGGTTTCGCGTTTTCATATTAAGGCGAAATTTTAATTTCACTAAACGTTATTATTTATTGATTTATTTACAATTTTCTAAAATGCCATCTTGGAGCAACCTGTACATAGCGCAGAGATCATTTGCCGGCGTCACGGATCATAACATTGCATCAATGAAAGAAATACTATTACTACTAGTAATGCCCTTTGGCCAAAGAACTCAACCTAAAAATATTAATGTCAATTACGATGGACAGAGAGTACATTCTGTAACAAATACCAAATTTCTGGGAATTGATATAGATTACAATTTGACATGGACAACACATATAGATGATCTCTGTAAAAGAATTAATAAATCCTCATTCACTCTCTACAAACTGTCCAAAATTGTCAACAAAGAAGCCGTCTTACCAGCATATCACGGACTTGTTGCACCTGTATTAAGATATGTTATAATATTCTGGGGCAACTCGGTAGACAAAGAATTTGTATTCAAAGCCCAAAAGAAATGTATCAGAGCAATGTGCCATCTAGATATTACTACAAGCTGTCAACATTATTTTATGAATTTAAAAATTCTAACATTACCTTTCTTGTTCATTTATGAATTAAATGTTTTTGTAAAATCGAATCCAAGCTATTACAAGACTTGCTTCAAAAGGCTATTATAGACAATTGCGTGACAAATAAAGGTTTGACGTAGAAATACCGTATGGGAAAACGGCATTACTCAATAAAAGTATTATTTGTATGGCATCACTGATTTATAATAAATTGCCCGATGACATTAAGAAGTTACCTACTCATGTATTTAAGAAGAAATTATACACATTCACTAATTAAAAACTGTTATTATAATGTAAAAGTCTACTTCGAAGATAAAGATATTGTATTTTGATTATAGTAAATATTTGTAAATTAATTCAATATGATAATAATTATAATTACTATGACATTATTAATTTGCTTGACATTACAGTTATAATTTATTAGTTCAGATTTAAATTAATGTGTAACGAAATTTACTATCTATTTATATTTTCAATGACAATGTAATTTAGAAAACTGATTAAGAATAATTTTGTGTCATAATATTCCTAATATATTTGCACACCTCACATGGTTATAATACAGTGTACCTTATGAACCTTTTGTAACATCCTCTGAACCTGTGTTATGCAAATAAATGATTTGATTAGAACGAGACACGCAAAAAGTACGTGAATTGAAGGAAAGAGATAGGTAGTCCTTTGTTGGCGAGCGGCGCAAACGACGCGCGCCCTTCTGGTTTTAACATTTCTAAGACTCGTAAATGTACTCTTCTTTAGTGCTAGCCGGGCCTGTGTCCTTGACACACTTCTATCACTCGCGCGCATAAATTACCCGCACCGTGTAAAGATTTTGTGACTATTCCGTGAAAAATACGCTTACATACCTATTGTTGTAAAATATTATTATTTTTGTGTAATTCTAACTAGGATAGTAATTAGATTAAGTTACTACGATAAAGACGTTTTGATTTGTTTTCATTAGTTTTATCTAGTAGGTATATCTTTTGCGATAAGAACGCTTTTATTTGTGTCATAAATTACTTATTAGTGCTTTGTGTAAAGTTGTGATCGTGATGGCAAATACACATCCGAACTACACGGCAAAAAATGTAAAATTTCTACATTTATATCTGTAATTTTTATGGTGTACATAATAAAGAGTATTCTATTCTATTCCACGGCAGCCGAATATGCGGATATGGTCCTATTTTATGGCGAAGCCCATCAAACAGCATCTCTTGCGATAAGGATATATCGCGAGAGATATGGCGTTTGAGAAATTGAGGGAAATTGCTTTGGCTGTAAATTTATTTTCTAAAGTGCGGGAAAACATGAAATGCCATTTGGACATGTGTGTCTGCGAGCGCGGTGATCACATTAAAAACTAAAAATTTGAAAACAAATAGGACAAAACAGTAAAAATTGTAATTACTTAATTGTGATTCGTGATAGTGGTAATAACTGATAAGAGATAAATGATGATAAATGATTAGAGATTGATTACACATCTCCGCACTGCAATCAGACTGCGGTGCGGATGTAGGTACCTGCGCCACTCGACTACTTTGATATTATGCCGTTAAAGCATCGAACAAAGCACGCGCATTGCGTGGTTGCCAGCGTGCGAAGTGAGGCGTTGTCGCTCTGAGTAGAACGTAAGTAGCTTCATGAATAAATCTGTATACAGAGTAATACCAATTTTGATAACTTTTTTTTAAATTAGTTTCTTTACAATTTTTTTTTTCCATTTAGTTTTTTTTTGCTTATTATATTTTTATTGTTATTGGCCACTAGCCCTACCCATGTGTTAAATTAATGTCACCATTGTAGCGCCACGCTATATACAGTGATGATGAATATGAATGAAAATAGTTACATAAATTATTTACATTCACACTTGTCACTAAAAATTGATCTCCCGATTTTTTTTATTGAAATAAAGACCCTACCCGTTTTATTATGAAGACCCGATATTTCGTCGCTATAACGCGCTGTAGTACGATCGCTGGCGAAACATTCACCTAAGAATATGTTTAAATATCGGTTTTCTGTTAATGTATTAACACTACTATATTAGCATACACACCTTACAAAACATGTCTGACAAACATGTTTCTAGACAGTGCGAACGCCAACAACAAATCAACAATCTTGAAATCTGACAAAGTATCAAAACATCTACACGTTTAAAGTTTTATGGTGCAAACGCATAGTAACGTAAAAAGTGAAGCGCCATGATCGCGAGCAAGGTGAATATTTATTAGTGAGTCAAAGCTAAAATATATATTTACATACCTAATTGATTTTTTTTGTAATACACAATGCCACACCAACCAAGTCTATTACAATTTTATACATCTAACAAAAAATATTATTAGCTACCTTATAATTTAGGTCCACTATGAAGAAGATACCACGTTCGTGGCTTTCACACGGATAAATTTGACTTGAGGACACTTACTGGATCCAGTCCATATCGTGCTACAGTCGGTGCAAGTTTCATCGCGGCGGATTTCTACGGACCGCTTTACGAACGCGTCGGACGGCGGGATTGGCGCCACTGCCCATGCTGAACTGAACTTGTGGTGCGCCGGCGGGAGCCCCACCGAAACTGTAGACGCCGGTCTGTTGCGGACTCGCCTGATGCTGCTGCAGCTGCTGCTGTTGAATATGTTGCTGCTGCATCTGCTGCTGCTGAAGTTGTTGCTGCAAGTTTATAGACGAAATAATTAACAGAGTACAAGACATGGATCAATCAACTAACGATTTATAGTATGCGGGCAAAGCTGCGCGCTCGAATTAAAGAGTTCTACATAAACACTGCGTATGTCACTGATAACTCAACCCGTGTAACCCCCAGCATCACACGTAGAGATTGAGTTTACTTCTACGTGCTATGCGCATTACGAGTATAACCACACCTATTTGTTGACTACTCCGTGGTAGAGTTACACTACATAACACTAACAAGCTGTGAATCTTGTCCTAAATTCAATAATGACTTTAGATTTTTGTAACATTTAACTATATAAATATATTATATTATATATAATTGTATGACGGAAATACTTAGATAATGCATATAAGATTGTAATATTTATACGATAGCATCAATTAACACATAAGGCGGATTGGGCACGTTAAATGATAAATAAACGCCAAAGCAAATTAACGAACTACAGTTCATAGTACGATTGTACGATCTTCTGCTAATTTCAGCCATAGCATTCAGAGGAGTGCCTAAGAGGTTTAACCCAAGAATCCAAATACTTTAAATAAATCTTCATAAAATCATATTATTTACTATGTATTTTATTTCTTCGCCTGTTTTCACCTGGCTACACAAGACATTTATAAACACTCACAATTTGCAAGATTTGGTAAAATTTGTATTTAAACGGGGGCGAATCTTATGTCATTAACCAGTAAAGATAGAAACAGGTAGTTAGTAATAAAATAAATGCTTAACAAATTTAGTTCAACTAGCAAGGCAATCCTACATAATAGGATCTACAAGAAAATGTTATATGAATACTTGCATAGCATATTATGAAAATGAATTATCTTATTTGGATTCCAAGATTTTGGTATCATAGACACTAACTACATCTCTAACTTTTCGATAAGCGATGCAAGAAGCAACCCGCCTTAGGTACAAAATAAATATTATCATTCAATATATTCTACATGGCTTAACTGACATCAGGGATTTACGAGAACGCATAAACAAAAGTAAAGAAATCTAAAATTACAGACAGAATGACATGCAAGATTAAACATTTAGATGTGCAAGTTTCACTTAGCATTATTTAACATTTTATACTTTCAGGCGGATACTACAAGATGGAAAATTAAGGGTAGCTACCTCAACCACTGCACTTCAGGAATATTCTTCGAAGACCATCCCTATTTTTTTTTACTATTTTACAGATTCTGAAAAAATTATACTTAGTCGGCGAATAAAAAAATAAAAAAAATTCATGTTTTATTTTTATGATGACTGATCAATCGTACGATCCACCATCAGGATCGATTAGCATCATACAAATAAAACTTGAAAATATTGCCGATCTTATCATTTTATCAAAAACTGTGGATGCAGATGGAAATAACTCCAAATATTAGGTATGACTTTAAAAAAATGTTATCTAGTATCCTGCAGCATCAACGGTAAAGGGAGTTGCCTGTCTTAAATGACCACCCTGTGTTCTTAACACTATTCCAATCTATTTCAAAAGAAATGTAAGCAAACGGGCCATACACTCAACAAAGACGATATAGTGGTGTAATGCTATTAAAAAATCAATTAATTACAAAAAAATAAATATTGATTGGGTTATCTATCTTAGTAACCTCACTTTTTATCCATGTAAGATGTATATAAAGTGAGTAATTGTATAATTACGGAAGCCAAACTACCATTCTTATTGCTTATAAAATCCGCCATCACATTCTCTTTCAGTATGTCCACTGAGCAATATTCTGGTTGGTTGTTGTTTGTTGTCAAGCAGATGATTTTTTCAATCCTTTAAGCGATAGATTTGATTGTATTGTCAAATGAAAGGGATTGTAATTACAAGTGTTAAGCAATAAGGGGGTGCTGGTTTGTTTACATTTCTTTAAAACTGGCTGGAATAGGGCTTACAATCTGCATCACTTATAATCATGGCAAAGATCGTGCTGGGCTGTTGGCCAACCAGTTGTCTTTCAAGCAAACAATACGATAATATATTTTCAGTGCTTTTAACTTAGGCACTTGCCATCAATAGCATTTCAAACCGACATTGACTAACATTAACATACATTACGACTTACTAAATTAAAATGCATCTTAATTTTTAAAAATCACCTTGCTTCCTTGCGTTCCCGTAAGCCTCTCCCGTTAATTCTCGCCAGTGCAGTTAGTTGAGGAATAAGAAACATATTTACCTGCTGTCCAAACCCGAAAATGCCTGTTGACTGCGGAGCACCGAAGTTGAAGGCTGCTGATGGCGCCGGCGCCTCAAACGAAGGAATAGATGGGTTAGGCGAGCCGAACGTGGGCGTCGCACCAATGCTGGGCGTGCTGAACATGGGCACCTGAGGCGTGGGGTTGCTTGCTGGTTGCGGCGACCCGAACAAGTTTCCTGTGGGCTGAGTTTGAACAGTATTTGCGAACATAGACGATTGTGTGTTGCTGGTCTGGTTGTTCATCCCGAACATATTTTGAGGAGCCGAGGGGGTCCCGAAAGTTGGCGTGGTGCTAGCAGCGTTGAATGGTGTCGACGAGCCAAACGTGAACGTGGGCTTCTGCAGACTACTCGCTACAGAGTTGGACACAAACGGGTTTGGGGCCTGCGCGTTACTGTTCGCCGACCACACGTTCTCCTTCTGCACGGTGTTATTGTATAAGCTCGGTGCAGCCCCTGTTAAACTGTTTCCAGGTTGCATGTTACTAGCCCCTGATAGTGGGTTTGCAGATAAACCATTGGTACCTCCCAGAGTACCGACGTTCCCAATCGTTATAGTACTCGTTGATAGTGAGTTTCCATCCATTGAGCCAAGTGAGTTTACTGCCATAGCATTTCCTGTGAGTCCATTAGCAGCAATCAATCCATTACTACCTCCTAAAGTTGTGGGTAAGTTGTTGTTGGAACCTAATGTGGTTCCTGCCGGTAGATTAAAGGTGCTTGTATTAACATTACTACTTTCGGCCGCCCCGAAAGGAGACTGGAACAAAGCAGGCGGATCCTTTGTCGGAGTTGGATTGTTGCCAAATGTAAACGGGAACTTAGGCTTTTCAGGAGCAGCAGGCAATGTTAATGCTGCTGTTGGAGTAGGGTTACTCGGTCCATTATTTCCAAAACTAAACATCGGCGCTGTGGCGGCATTGTTGGTCGACTCACTGTTTTGGAACATTGGCGCTGGTTTAGCAGTTAAATCAGGCTGCTGGAATAATGACGTCGAAGGCGTGCTGGTCTCAGGCGGCTTAAAGAGTGAAAAGGTGGGCGCACTAGTCTTCGGTAGAGTGGTAGTTTGCGCCTGCTGTGTAAATAGGTTCATGGAAGTGCTCGTACTTGCCGGAGTTTCAAACAATTTAGTATTCGGCGTTACACCAAATGAGAAGGTTGGTTTTGGTTTCTCTGCAGATGACGCTCCTGGTAAATCTACCGATTTAACTGGCGTGTCCTTCTTCGCGTCAGTTGCAATTTGAGGATTAAGTAAAGTTCCAGATGTTAATGTCCTATTTTCATTATTTATCTGAGTTATTGGAGACATAATAGGTGATTTACTCAGCACAGGAGCATTCAAGTCAACTGATGGAACTTCCTGTAGTTTTTCTTCTTCCAAGTCTTTATTGGACTCTAATTTGTTTGTGACCTCTGTACTTGCAGGTATATGTTTTGGAATACCAAATGTGAAATTCGTTTTTGGAGCCTCAACTGACTTTCCTTTTGAAACATCAGTTTTGTTTTCTACCGTTTTGTTGGGTAAAGTAAATGTAAATGTTGGTGTCTCAGCTAATATATTATTATTTGTTTCAGATTGTGTTTTCAATTTAGAGTCAAGAGTTGAAATTATTTCTGGTTTTTTTGTTATGGTAGCCTCTTGTACTTTGGGATCAATGCCGAATTTAAAGGAACTATTTGCAGTTTTCCCGAAGTTGAACTTTAAATCTGGGATTTTCTTTTTGTTTTCGTTTTCTGCGCCGCAGCATACACATTTATCTTTTTCACTTTCATTTCGGACTAAACAGCTGGAACATTCCCATTTCCCAGATTTTTGAGGCTTTATAATATTTTTAAATTTGTCGTCACTGGATCCGAAGAACGAGTTTGTGTTAGGCGGTGCATCGGCGGCACTGGTCTGTTTGGCGCCTAGCCGGGCGCCTCCGCATGCCGCACATTTGTCTACGCTACTCTTATTTGAGATCCAACAATCATCACATTTCCAATCAGCATCCACCTTCGCCGTGGCTTGCACTGCCTTCACAGGGACAGGCTTGAAGATGACCTTGGAAGTCTCTGGAGTGATCGTGTTCGTGAGTAAAGTGGCCGCAGCAGTGGCCGGCGCACTATTCGAATTTCTGGGCCGAATGCCGCTGCAGCAGGCGCACTTGGCTGCATCGTCTTCATTGCTGACCCAGCAGACCTCACACTTCCACTTTGACGATGAACTAATCCCAGTCAAATTAGTTGTGAGTGGGCTGTCTACTTGTGATACAAACATCTTCTCACAGTTTGCACATTTATCTTTTTGAGATTGACTATTAGCAAACTTGCAAACTGAACATTTTGCATTCTGCATTGGCTGTTTGGAGCCACAACAGACACATTTGGTGACTTCCGACTTGTTTTTAACCCAGCAGTCCGCACACGCCCAGTCTTTCGACTTAGTGGTGGATGTTTCGGGTTCTTTTACTATACCTACAACAACAGAACAATCGTCACGTTTGCTTTCTAATTTCTGATCTATCCGGCACTCGGGACTCTCGAATGTGAATTTCGGAGGTGTAGTACACGCTTGTGGAGTTTCATTTGAAACTTTCACAGGATTGGAAAATTTGAAAATACTGTTAGTAACTGTTTCGTGCTTACTTGTAGATACTGCAGTAATTTTTTTATCAGCTGTAGGAAAAGAAATTTTAGGTGTAGAGGTAGCCGATAGTTTTGAAACCGGTGGAGTACTAAATGAGAAATGTGGCAGCTTATCCTGATTTAATTGTAGCACGGCTGTGGGTAGTTTCACTGGAGTGGCTGCTTCATATTGATCTACGATTCCTCGGTTGGTTCTTGCTACCCTTGCTTTTACTTTGGTAGTCATTTTGTGAGGCTGTTCCATCTCAGGTTCTTTCCTAAAAATGAACAGTACACTAATTAAACTAACATTTCAAAAATCATTAATTTTGTGCATACAATAAAAAATGTAGAAGCATTTAGGCTGATATGTACATCAATGATCATTTAGATCTTTGAGTGCGCTCAGAGATGTATTTTAACGATAATCAATCACAAAATAGATATCCAACAAATAAAGAACATTACAAAAAAAAACTCTTTGTTTATGTGTTAGAAGTCAGAAAGTCAGAGTAGCCTGTTATTATTATTAAAATTTTATTCATATGAAAGTTCTTGATATAGTTTTAGTTGAGGCCCCTTAGGTCAAAACCTCGGAATTAGAGGACTCTGAATGAACTCGTGTAAAACTTTCTGGATTACGTTTGCTACATGAAATACTTGAGTTAAATATATTTTTACTGCTTTTTCCTTTATTGTTTTCCTCTAATAATTATGAATTTTACTAGTGTAAGCAATGTTTTTCCTGAGAATTTCTGTTAGTAAACCGTCATTCAGTAACAATGGACATGAGAAAACATTTTACGACACTAGATTGTTTTAAATGGTCGCACGGCGCGTGTTTTATGTTAAAAATTTCTTCAACAAACACTACTTATATCTAGAATACCGAATTGAATGGCTCTGATTTCTATTGTAAATTATAGCTGACACTTTTTCGTGGATTGTGCTCTGGGCACTTAGCATAATCAGCCTATAATGCTCCCACTGCTGGGACACAGGCCTCCTCTCTGTGAGTGAGTGGGCCATAATCCACCACGCTGGTGGATATCACATGTCTTCGATTTTTTTTTTTTGTACTAGGACACCGGTTTCCTCACGACGAAGGAAAACCCTTCACCGTTTTGAGAGCAGTGGTGATTAAATAATTTACACAAAGTAAAGCGCCTGTCTGGGTTCGGACGTACGACCCCATGGCCACCACTGCTCCATATTGTATTGAATATGTATTTTGATCAAAATCTAAACAAACACCGTAATTCACCCTAACATCCTGCATATATCTCAGGCTGCAAGCGGGGAGGTTGGGGAGTTATAGGTAATAATTCAATACCACATACAGAATACATGTCAGAAAATTCAGTTGGTTAAGGCGCATTTTGTATATTTGGCTAGTTTTGGTCTAATTAATCCTTAGCTATAAGAAGAAAGGACAGAAACATAGGGTATTCGTTACTCAGAGAATATAACCTTATAACCGACTTTATATCAGTTGTCGTGCCCCCAGCTTTGAATCGCATAATAAATACCTACAACAAAGAGGGATGTGCAATACTTTTATCGAGTTCGAGGTCGATATGTAAATATTGCTATACAATAATTATAGTAACTGTTTTTTAATGTGTTAATTTTCAATTATTTTACTACGTTTCAATGTACAATAAAATTAACTTTATCAAGGAGAGAAACAACATAAATATGGTGGTTCAGTAATATGCGAAATGTCATTTTGACAATTCAATTTGATTGACTTGTCTATGTAACATCTACGATAAAAAAAGCACACACGAATTCCGAAAATACTTGGGTTTCGTTATAATGATAAAATAAGACTACAGCAGGCTTAGTATGACGCTTTCTATTTCTCGGAAGAATAGACATAGCTACTTCTATACTAAGTGACATTTCGTTTCTCCATTTTTGACATAGCGCCGTAAAAATCCTACTACAATCTATCATTTTGTCTTTAGTTTATACCGATCGTTGTCTAGGTCCTTTTTTACGTACACTATTTCAGAAGAAAGTTATCTATCCCAAACTGTCAAAATCACACTGAGAACTGACAGTTGTCTAAGGTAGTGAAGAAAATTTGATTTTGTAATCGCCATGCTAAAGACAATAGAAAACTTTTTACTCGGCGGCCACAACGTATAAATATGGAATTTTTCACTTAAAAAAATTACCTACATGTTGAGTTTTAGGGGTTTAAGGACAGCTTATAAGGAGCCGAAATTTTCATTATTTTTGCGATAGGACAAACCATTTTCGAGATATAAGAAAAATAAAAGAAAACGTGAATAAACTACTGAATTTCGTAAAAAGTGCAGTTGACTCTTTCTACTTTGCTGTCTTCACAGAACGTCATTTTTGTCTATTCTTCCGTCGACAAAACGGTGCCCGTACTAAGCCTGCAGGATATTCTACTCGATTGCGGCAGCAATAATACAATAAGTGCAACCCTAGTGCTACTTGTTAGTTTAGAATACCACATACACGACGAAACCCATATCACAGGTGAATCAGAAACCATATAACAAAGGTAGGGTCAACAGAGAAGCAATCGATCAATGTCCTTAGTAGTAAACTGGGTCGCAAAAAAAAACAATCATAAAAATCTCTGAAACACGTCCAATTCAAAGTCAAAGCAAAGAAAGACGTCACTTAACGAAACTTAAAAACTGTCAAAGTCGTCAAAGGTCATGTCGAACACAACTGTCATGACTAATCTAAAACTAGGGTTATCATATTAAAAAACTTCCCAAATGATAATTTTTCTACGCCTCTAGTCTTATTCAAATTAATTTGTTAGTATTTTTATGAAAATCACTTATTTTTTTCCTATGTATTTATGTAGTGTATGTACATAGTGGTAGCCCAAAATCAAACATCTCCAACAATACACATTTATCGGTACACGAACGTAATATTACACGCATACGCACAACACACCCACACACCTGCCTAACCCTTCGGGGAATACAGGCGTGATTTTATGTTATTATTTTTATGTTATGTTACGCACAACACTGATGGAAAATTCCAGAAGTCGTCACTCGTCTATGACGTACGAAGTGGTCGTGTTCATCCGACCGTGGCACACTAGTAGGGCGCTACTAGGCGCGTAGGGCGTACTAACAACACAAGTTTCGAAACATGTAGGCTAGGGATGGGAACCATCAATTCAGTCGTTGACATTCCACAAGTAAAATTTCTTAATTTCAAAGGAGTTAATTGAAATACACACAAATATTTGTAGAAAAATGTTTTATTAACAATTGATGTATTCGTTTTATGGTTAATTAGTCAGTATAAAGAGAAATATTTTGATTTACGTTTATTTTTGAATTGGTAAATCATGGCATATGGCCCGTCCTTATGTCGGATTTTGCCGTCATGGGCGTTGTACATCAAAACAATTTTCTAAAAATAATATTTGTAATTCATCTAACTTCGGACCTTATTTTTAGGACTTCTAATTAGTATATCAATTTGTAAACGATTATTTAATTAACTATTTACCTAATATAAACATATTTTTGATAGAATACAGCGTAATTAAATAAAAAAACAGCCTAAACGAGCTGTGGTATTTGGTCGTAAATATACGACCCTGGCGAAATGGACACGAAAATATTTGTCCAATTAATCCGGCGTAAGCGGTTAAAAGGTTAACTACACTTTTGTGATGTAATCTAAGTGCCCGGCAGCCTTTTCTAAACCAAGCATTCGATTTTAAATAGGGAAACGTGTCTAACTAAAACCGGGATTTCATTACCACAGATATATTAGGGAAGTGAATTGATTACAGTATGAAATCATCATAGTGTTGTCCAAATGTGACTACACACCTACCACGGTATTTATAAATAAGCTGCCAAGTTTAGAACTAGAATACATTACCCTTTCACTTCAGTTGGATAAGTAGGAAAGCTGGAAGCACTGCTATGTGAAGCAATAATTTGGCGCGCGGCATTCGTCGTGTCCATGAGACGTGATTTCTTTTTCAACCGTAATATTGAGGCGATGCTTGGCACATAGAGCTCTTGAGTCTTGTAGGCTAAAACAGACATATTCAACTTGTAATACGATTCCGTGGGATTTTATTATTCTTTAAAAACAAATGTTAGTTCGGCCAGCCAGCCTTCTATTCAAGCACCACTAATGTAAAAAAAAGGAGAATGAAAAGGAACTGTATACTTACATAAACTTCTATTTTTGTAGGGAGAGGATCTGTCGGAAGATGTGTTGTTTAACCAGTCGTTCTTTGGCTTAGTGTACAGCGGGATCCTTCTAGCTTCCATGAGTGGGGAGGAGTAACTTTCTAATAGATCCATGATCCGTCGTGCAGAACTACTAAGGGCAGTGTCATCATTGTTGCTCTTAGACTCGTTCACGACCGCCACAGTCTGCTGCTTTATATTAGGCTGGTTTATGTAGGAAGAAGACGCTGCTCCACCATACATTGTTCTGCCTGGGTAAAATGGAGAACCAAGGAGACTAGGTTTAAAGCTAGGCTGCTTTGGATCGCGCATTGTATTTGTCGCTGACTTTGCTGAAATTATACGTTCATAGTAAATATCTAGTGTAAATGGAAATACTATTTATTAGGCGTTCGTTTTCAAAATAACAGGACATGTTAATAGGTATTACAATGATTTTTAAAAGAATAAATATTTTTATAAAATATAATTGCAGCGTTGTCTATAATTTCATGTTAGTTAGTTAACATGAGTATGTTTAATCTCTTGAATCCCGCGTAATGAGACACAATTATTATCTATTGTGTCTCGCTCGATATCGCGACCTCGGGACTCAAGGAGTTAATAGCTAAAACAAAGTTTATGAACACCTTTTCGTCCAAGAGCAGTGTTAATCAGTAACAAGTCACTTTCAAACTCGCCTACGTATCTGCATTGACAATATATTGTCAACACTGCAGCTACCAGAGTGAATTTAACAACAACATTTTACTGAATAACATTTCAACCTATAAGAGCTTTCCGAGAAATTCCTGAAATAACTAGAACTAACTATGTAATAATAATTTTCAGCAGTAACACAAAACAGCAATAAGGCGAGATGTCAAGTACTGTGCACTAACATGTGATTTTGAAATCCAACAATCTACTGCCTGACACTCTTGTAACAGTTACATGCACATATATAGCCCGGCACAACATAATATGCATATTATCATGTGAATATATACACAACACATTCAAACATAAACTAGACAAAGCAACTTAAGACATACTTTACGGTTTCTATATATGAATCTCATAGTAAATATTGTAACGTAAATACATAATATAAAGACACATTTCATAAATCTTTATCAAGTGTATACAGATGACATAATAGCCTTTTCTGCAACACTTTTTGCATAAATTGATAGTTTTTATCCTTAAATTTAAAATAATCCAGAAATACCTCTTTGCCTTTAAAAACCGAACATATTTGATTCCGATTATAAGGAAAACACAGGTTTAATAAAAACCGCAAAAACTGAATAATTTGTAATGAATTTCAAAGAATTTTCGTTTTCCTATTAGAATCAGTGTTGACATACGCAGTGTTTCCCAAAATCCAAGTTCTATTTGAGCCTTAATATGAATATTTTTACTAACAATGTCACATGAGTTACAATACAAATCAAAAGCAGTTTGGAATATTTTTGGTTATTTTTTTCTTAACAGTTATTTATTTTCTGCCATTTAGAATTAATTAGAATGAAACTTAAAATAAAACAACGTTAATATGAACATGTTTGAAAACTATTGAAAATAATATTATAATCTGGACTTACCAATTGCTCTAACACACTCCTCTGGGCTGGTTGTGTCGAAAATAGATTTTCTTTTATTGGCAACTGATTGGCCAATGCTGGAAACTGAGTGAGGCATCTTGAACATATGTGGTGTGTCTCTGTCCATCGGCTCTGGTTCTTCAATCGGAGGCCGCAATGGAGTAGTAAAAGTGTTCCGGCTTGGTTGTGCATACTGTGGGCCACTGAAGGGGCTCGCACTGTAAGGTAGTTCCATGATTTCAACATCAGTGGAGCAGCCTGCCTGCAATATACATGAAATATTCTTTACTAATAACCCCGTCAATACTTTACCTGACTTTGGAACCGAACCCGGGACCTCGTGAAACAAACAAACGGATGAAGGAAATTTTTCAGTGCTAGATATTTTCAGTACCCGATTCAAATATTGGTAAACAAATGATGATACAACCCGTGCAAGTTAACTAGATACCTGGCGCTGTGTCGTCACGTGTACAATACTGTTCAGTACAGTCCGGGGCCGCATTCCAATGGTGTCTAGTTAAGTCGCACGGGATATATATTTACTGTCAATATGTTGAAAGGCATCTTATATTTTCCAGTAAAAAATCTGAACTGGCGAAAAGCCAAAAAACTAACTTGATAAACATAATTTTATATTATATAAACTAGCTTCTGCCCGCGACTTCGGTCGCGTGAAATTTCTTGCTCCCCCGATCCACCCTGTTGCATCGGATCGCCTGCCCGCTTCATTACTTCGTTTTCGCTTAGTACATTATTTCCTAGCGTGATGTTTAATTGATGTTAAATAGCCTATAGCCTTCCTCAAGAATTTGGCTATCAAATGCAAAACTAATTTTCAAATCCGACTGGTAGTTCCTGAGATTAGCAAGTTCAAACAAACAAACTAAAAATACTATCAAAGTCTTCAGCTTTATTATTAATATAGATAGATAGATAGATAATATCTTACTTCTGCGTGACCATAGTGGCTGTATGTTCCGGGCGAATTGAATCGCATACGTTTTGCTGGCGGCTGGGTTATAACCGGGGTGTCTGTTTCATCGTCTGACGAGTCTGAGGCGTCGGCTATCGTAGACGAACCATTCGCATTCGAAGTGCTTGGACTACTAAACCATTTTGTGAGTGTAGATGGCAGTAAGCCCGACACCCTGGATGTTACATTCTTGACAAATGACTGCAAAGAAGACAAAAACAAAAATTAGTATTATTGAGAAGCGATTTGATAATACGTGGGTAGATTGAAAAATTCGTGGCCTCATTTGTAAATAAATAATAATATTTATCACTAAAGTCATCAACTGACAGTGTGCGTCTGTATCGTCGGCACAAGAGCATACGGAGCGGGCGGTTTTCTAGCTTTGGATTGATTTCCTGTAACATTTTGTTCCCTAGATTGGCAATCCCGATGACGTCAACTGCATCATCATGTCAGGCACAGACAATGAGATTTTACTTGGTTGATGATATGATTGATGACTCGGTAATGATATTTCCAGTTTGATACCTATTATGAAAGAGCAGAACACTAAACTCCTATTTTTGTCTTTTAACAGCATGCTGACTCTGACACTCAGTGCGCTTGTCGGATGAAGTTCAAATTGTAACCATAAGTTATTTGTAATACTATCAAAAATAACACGAATTAATAAAATAATAAAAAACAATTAAACTTATAAAAAGAGGATTTGTGAAAAAAATAAAGGAGGAGTTACACGCTTTTGAAGTTAATCTTTATCCTTGTCCACACAAGACGTATAATTTACTAGAGCAGCTATGCGCACTAGATATTTTTCTGGACTAGGCCGCACCTAGTACGACGCGTAAAGTACAAAGTTCATCGAGTATTTTCTATCAAAGCGCGAATAATATCTAGAGTGATTATTATTTGTACCATTTACGATGTTAATAGGTCTTTATAATGTCAACCCTCAAATATCACACAATTTCCGTGCTTAAAATACCCGACTTTACATAAAAACTATCCCGATTTAATATTTCTCCGATACCGACGCGATCCGTTGAGTCTGTATTGAAGTATTTGGTGAAGTACGTTCATAGCGTCCGGCCATTGAGTATCGACTATCCACCTATTCCAGTCTATTCATATTATGCAAAAATAAACTTAATCACGTTAAATTTCTTTTTAATGAAAGGTTGTTTCTTGACGGCGGATCTTGGTCTTGCTAAGTTGATAGTTCACAAAAATTTTGTTGTGTGCAGTACAAAAGTAAAAAATTATCAGAAGGTATAGTTTAATTTAAAACAAAATAATTTGAGGTTTAGAGACACTACGCCTCGCAATCGATACGCGATGGGAAGGACCATACAATATAGGTACGGATGAAAGGACCATACGATACACTACGTCACGCTGTACGCGAGCATGTGGATTTGAATAAATATTTCATACGTACTCGGAGCAGGTATTTTATGTGGCCCAAACATTAAGAGTATAAAAATCTACACAGTAGAGTACGCAGAGTTGTCAAGAGGTATCGGCAGACCGAATAGTATACGAGACTCGCAGGACAGGGACGTAAATGGAAAACGGTGGCCAGATATGACCGGTTCATTATTAGTGTAAACAAACCGGACCTTAACTTCTTCTGAGGTAAGAACGAAGCTCCAAGAAGTTACAGTAAGCACAAAAATTGTGAGAAGAAGACTGAAATAGGCCGGAATAAATTTGTACTTGCCTGCCAGAGGCTTGCCTCCTTCTTGCCACATGCCATCGATGAGATCGAGTTAATTATGCTCGCAACCACGAAAATTGAAATCAAGAAGTTTGGGAGTGAAGCCTATATGGAAATTTGTCCCTAAGAATTTTTCAGAATATTTCATATGAAACAAATTTCCAAAAAAAATTTCTTAGCAGGAAGAAATTTCCAAAGTTTGACGTTTGATATGAAATTGATGATGATGATTCAGTAAATATATCATTCTTTCAGTCGCGAATCGCATTTTGATCAACATACGACGTAAAACAGAGCTGCAATTTGCAAACAAACAAAAAGAAAATTTGAATTTGGCGGGCTACAACTGAGGGTTCACCTTAACCAGTGTAGTCGATACATAGCGTTGTCTAATAACGCAATTTTCTGAATCGCGGTATTAATGTTTTCAGCAGCAGAGAGACCCTCATCCATACATGTGCAAATGTTATTATAGTACATCCAGCCCAATAAATTTTCAAGTTCTCGCAAAAGATGGCAAACTCAAAATGTTGTTTTAAAAATATTTTAACATATGACATTCCAGTTATATTCCTTTTGTTTGTTTCATTTACATTTCAATACCTATGGACTCTTAGGTTACAACAAAATTTACATACTTCCATACATACCCAGATGCTTTGGTGACGGCCTATCATAGATTAGTGGCATCAATTCTGCGCTATGGTATCATATTTTGGGGTAACTCTACAGACAAATAAATAGCGTTTAAATCCCAAAAGAGGTGCATTCGGGCTATGTTTAAGTTACAATCGACAGAAAGCTGCAGACCATTGTTTAATAAATAAAAATTATTAACTTTACCGTCTCTATATATTTTTGAAGGTGCATCGTTTGTAAAGTCTAACCCTCAACTCTTTCCACGACATTCTGACACTTTTCCGCGCAACAGACGTGACAATAGCCAAGTTTGCTTGCATTCGGCAAAAACTGCCCTCATGGGGAAAAGCTTTTTTTGTATGGCCCCGAAAATATACAACAAAATACCACAGTCTTATAGAGCTATGACAACAAATCGATTTAAAAATAAGATTCGAAATCTATTAACAGACAAGTGTTACTATAATATAAATAACTTTTTGACAGATACCTTTTGACATAATTGAACTTTATATTATTATTTCTATATTATTATTATGCTCATAAAATTTAATAATGAATGTTAGTGACCCAATAGCAATTGGTTTATAAAAATGTGTGTTTGCTAAAATAAATAAAAATCTTGTACGCCTCGTCAGGCAAAACATGTACGGACTTTTTACATATATTTAAGATCTTGCATGCTTGATTTGTATGTGTACCCATGTTTGACAAATAAATTATCTTTTATCTTTATCTTTTACATACATTTTCAGAATTAGGTACTTATTCATATCTATAGGATCTTCCATCTATACTATTCATAACCATACTATTAAATCCATACTATTTATAGTAATACTAGCTGCTGCCCCCGGCTTCGCCCTCGTGGATGTCGGAAATTATCCCACGGGAACGTGCTACCGGGACAAAAAGTAGCCTATGTCCTACAGCAGGCTGCCATCTATCTTTTTGCCAAATTTTGTTAAAATTCGTTCAGTGGTTTAGGCGTGAAAAGGTAACATACAAACAGAGTTAATTTCGAGTTTACGATATTACTATCGATTATAAATGCGAAAGTAACTCTGTCTGTTACCTTTTCACGCCTTAACGGCTGAAAGGAATTGGATGTAAGTCATACGGATAGACCGTGAATTGGGTTAGGACATAGGATACTTTTTATCCCGGTAGTACGTTTACGTCGATTAATTTCCGTCATATAAGCGGGCGAAGCCGCGGGCAAAAGCTAGTTTACCTATAATATCACTAACTGCTACCTTACTTTACTTATAATATCATTAACTGCTATGCTGTTTAATGTTGATGCAAAAGTAAAATGTAGTAAAAACACCCCCATCGGGAAATCCATCAATGGTAAAGCAATGAACAAGCACCGTAAAGGTGTCTTTGTGCAAAGTTTTGCCTGTGTATTAGGTACTTTTATGTATTTTTGGTTTTAAACAGAATTCGATTACTACTAAAACTATCTCCTATTTTATCCACATAAGTGTTGGTTTAAGGATTTTGTCTCAGTTCAAAATTACAACATTCTGTGCAAGCTTACATCTCCTGTTCGGTCCCCCATAAGGAAAGAACAACAAAACATCCTGAAACACGTGTTTCATTCTGTTGCAACCAGGAGGAAAATACAATTTTTCCTGTTTTACCTTCCTGGTTTCAAAATATTCCATAAAAACTTTCGTCCCCAATTTCCCTTTTAAGGATTCCATTTAACCTTTATTCACTAGTAAAGGTTAAATGGAATCCTTAAAAGGGAAATTCCATTGGATCCATCTCACTGGATGTACAGTCACCAAAAGAGATAAGTAACCAGGGTCGTCGGATATAGTTGAAGTTTAGTGAGAAACCGATGGATGTTTTCGAATGAAATTTTATCTGTTAAATGAACTTTTTGTTTTCTATTAATTAAATCAAATTTCATTCGAAAACATCCATCGGTTTCTTACTAAACTTTAACTATATCCGACGATCCTGGTAACTTATCACTTTTGGTGACCGTACAATCATAAATTACGCTTTCACAAGATGACTAACATTTTATGTGACTTTTGGACTGGTGATGGATGAATTTTGGGCAGGTTTAGCATTCTAATTAAATTTGGGACTTCGAAATTACAATCAGTAACAAATGGCTACCACACAACTGAAGTTTTGGGTTCTATGTATAAAAAAAAACCGGCCAAGTGCGTATCGGACCACTCACAATGAAGGGTTCCGTAGTCTGGATGAATTTATCCCTAAAACAAACTTAAACATTGTAGTTGTAAAACATGTTCTCCCTTACATCGATAAACGTCGAGGTCAATTCTGCAACTGCAAATGTAAGTTTGAAATCGAAAAAATATATTTTATGTGATAAAACTACAAATTAAAAAAATTCGGACTTTTTCTTTACTTGCTCTGTGAGACCTTGCTTCTTGCCAAATTTCATTATTCCAGGTCAACGGGAAGTACCCTATAGGTTTTGATTAATTTGCGAGTATTAAAATAATGTCACATAAACGGTCGTATTTTTTTTTATTGCGTGGACTTATAAGCTCGAGTTTTTAGAGCTCGAAGGGACCGTTGACAGGTACTTAATATTAATTTCAACTTGATACCTCCGCGCGTTCTTGAGGAAAAGGGTGTTGACAGATAGACAGTAAAACAACAAAGTAATCCTAAAAGGGCCCAGTTTTTCCTTTTGAGCTACGGAACCCTAAAAACCAGCTAACAGTATTTTGTGAGTGTCTAACAACTGCCAGTATACTATTATTTATTCATTATTAGTATTCAGTTATAAACTTCATATTTATTCAGGTTGAGAACTTTTCAATCAGTCCCAGTATTAAGACGGGTTGGCAATATCCACCTAATCTATACCAAAGTTTATAAATTTATTAAATCCTGTAAGGAAACATATACCTTTACGCCAATATAATTATGAAATAAGCACAGGAATGCTTTCATTACAAAAATTCATTTATTCATTTTAATACGATAGGTACAAATATAATATCTAACTCAGGTCTTTTTTTTGGGTTAGAAATTATATTTGTACCTGTCGTAAAATTAAATGGACAAAATGAAAGTAATACAATCGCACGGAATTTATATTATTACAATTGACCTGAAATATGTTGTTGATAAAGTTAATAATTTTACAGAAAAACATTGTTACAGTTTAATAGTGTTTTCAAATTATTGCTACTAAGCTGCATGTTTCCTGTTTCACGCTGCATAAGCAAAAGCAGGTCAAAATAGGCTAACTTTTGACATTCCTTTAATTTTGATAACACCTACACATATATGTTTTGGGTAAATTCAACTGTAATAATAAAAAAGCATAGCACCTTTTCTATGGAAGACAAATTTTGCAGGAAAACTAATTACTTATGGCCCAGCAAAACACTCTATCTTACTAGCACAATTATCAATTTGTACAAGCATGCATGTAACATTAAGACAACAAAACAGTTTGTCATGCAAAGGGTTTGCTATAGTGGAGGCCACCATGTTGTTCGCACATGCAAGTCACTGCATGTAGCTGGACTTTTATAATGTTACAATCATTTTATACATGGCACAGCTTTCACAAAGTGCAAGAACTTAAGTATTATTATTAAAGTATTTATTAAAATCAAATATTCTAAAATAATATGATAAAGCATTTTACAAAATTCCATTTCTGAGAGTCTCCAAAGGGTGCTTTGTTTACAGGAGAAGATTATCTGTGGGTTTCCTCAACTCTGCCTGCCACAACAAAGTATTGAATGGATTTTTTCAGCAATTTGATAGTGATTATATTGATTGTGATGTTATAATCTTAGTAAAATAATGAAATGCATGTTGTTATATAAGTACATTTCATTTATATATTTATTTATATTAGTGTCCTATTAGTTTTAGTTAACTAAAACTAATAGGACACTAAAATATGGGACCAAAAAATTCATCCACATTGTTGTCAACTGTTAATGTACCCAAGAGTGGTGGTATTGCCACATTGTATGGCAATGTAATGCGTCTAACCAAGATAAAAGCCAGCTCTTGGGTCACAGAAAGTGCCAATCAGCCGTTTGCAGATTTCCTTAACATAGATAAGGTTATAATCCTTCCGTCGCTTGAAGTTTTCTGCAGATTTTAAATTCATAATCTGCACTGATCATTATTTTTTGTAAGTTCTTATAGTTTAGAATTTACTGAGAAAATTCACCCTGTAGGTGCTATTGCATCATGGTTGGTCTATTACCTATGTTGCATTTTAAACGTCAATGCAATTTCCTTGGAAAAACCTTATGGTCAATAACCTTATGGTCTTATGGGTAATTGTACCGGACATCCAATATGGCAACTAACAAGCAACAAAGTACTATTCAGTAAGGCAAGGCTCTTAATTGCAGCTGCTCATAAAATATGCCTTCGCTTAAGCATGCAACAAATATTTTTAAGTTACTAAGTACAGAATAATAAACAAAACTAAGGCTCTATTGTGCAATGTTATGAAAAATATCAATTATTATTGCATAAATTCAAGAATTTATTGCTCAATTAATTAGATTTGTAAGTAGACTGCACAAACCCTACGATAACAGACTCGAGGTACATCAACTCTGCATGTTTATGATTATAATCTTAGATTGTTCCTTCAGTGAAGGCAACTATCAGTATAGTTTGGTGAAATATACCTATTCATAATCATAAGTCTAGAAGTAAAAATTGTGTCACTACTACGGTGGATCCACTTTTGCTGTATTTTTATATTAATGTAGTTTAAGGTAATAGCCAAGGTAATTTTCAAAGCATGGACTTTGACAAGGCAGGGACTTCGCAAAAGCTAGAGCCAACTACTACTATGATACCGATTTGAAAAAGAAAATAATAGATATTTCATAGTCGCTCGCCATGTAAAGTGTATAAATACACAACTACGCGTGAGGCCACACATTTCATGAAAAAACGCAACGACATTGTCGCGAAGAGCGGGAATTTGGTTAATACTTACAGTGTTAGCTTCGTTCGATGGACGCGGGCGCTTTTCCTTGTTCTTCGGGAATGCTTGACTCATTGTGGATCTGATTTTTAACACTGTACAATAACTACACGCAGTGATGCTACTGCAAAATCATTTTTTGGCTAAATATATATTCACAAATGGCAAAAACGTGACAAACATGGCGTCGGCAAAATGTGTCAAAGAAATGCTTGGTGGGAGGTCAGACAACTAACAATCGTAAAAAAAAATTATCACTCTTCACGGGAAATTATACAAAACGAAAATTTTAATTAGTATCAGCACTGGTGATTATAGAATCACCCACAGAATCACCAGTCAACGGTTAAATTAAAAAACTTTATTTCGCGTTAACGCTCAACACAGACAGCACGCAGTTTCCTTTAGTCTGTGCGCAAAGTGTTGCCAATACTAAAAAATACACTTGCTTGCTCAGAGTAATACATTTTAGTACTTACTAGTACCATGAATATTAATACTATATAGTTCGGCCAGCGACCGCGAGTCGTGGGCAGTCATGGCTCGTGGCACAAGGAAATGGCGGCAAAGTTAAATAATCTTTGGCTGGCTACAGTGGCAAGTAATGATGTTCCGGATATCTATATCCGTATCCGCGGGATAAATAGGATCCGTATCCGTATCCCTATCCGTTACATTTTTGACGGATCTTTTACCGTATTAATTTTGAATACATGGATTCAATTCTATTAGGTAGCAATAAAAAACTACTAAATTTCAATCAAATTATTTTATATTTCTCTAAATCGAATATTCGGCATTTTTATACAGGGTGGATTATTGAGATGGGGCAGCAAGGTCAGCTACCTTTGAGACTTTCCTTAACTTTTTGAGAAATTTTGATTTCCATTCACATATTTTGAAAAAAATGTACAGTCAGCAGCAAAATGGGCAATTTTCACAAAAACTTTTTTTTATGCCAATCGATCATGTTTCATATAAGGATCAAAAACCTCTATTGGACCAACTGAAGTTTGAGTACTAGAAAAGTCAGAAATGGCAAAAACTTTTCCCATACATTTCGTAGGAAATGAGACTACAACTTACTATTTTATTATGGATAGACTAACCGCTGTGTGCGTTACCCCAGCAAAATAATGTCAAAAATAGTCATTTAAATCTTATAGATAATTACTTGCCCAGCTTCTGTAATTGTTACGCACATTTTTAAATTTGTATCACTTGTAGTTTTATAGTTAATTCACAAAAACATTTCCTGCTGGGGTAACGTTTATAACGTTACCGCAGCCAGACATTTTTTTTAAGTGGGAATATTTAAACAAATAATAGCTATATAATTAGTTATCTAGACGAGGTAGATGTTGCACCTTATTTTGTATTTGTTTTTTCTTCGGCTGCGAAGTTATTCGAGATCCTGCTGGAGTAACGTTGGAGGTTTTGCTGGATCTCTGAAACGGTTAAGCGGATTGTTATCATCTTTTGTACATAACTTCTTAGGAATTAGTTGTAATTAGTTGTGCAATAAAAAAAAAAACACTGTTTAAAGATTATTTAATTAAATATAAAAACACTTCAATAGGTCCTAACACTCCAAATAAGAGCTCTAAAGACTTACTTTAAAGGTTATTTTGTAGCTTGTAACTGCCTTCAAATGTGTCTGAAGTTTCATTAGTATCCTGTAAGTAACTAACAAATTATGACGATATTCAGTTCTCCACGTTCACGGTCAAAATGCGCGCGGAGTTATTTGGCCACCGATAAGCCTGTATGTGGATATATAAACTGAATTTTATATCAATAACTAGTTGCTTAGTTCAGTATTATACCTGTAAAATTGCAGCGTAGTACATAAAATAATTAACGATAGAATTAACAATAAAACAAAACTCATTAGGAAGCGTAAGTCCGTGGTCCGTGGTGGTGGTAGCTGAAGAAAGAACAAATACAAAATAAGGTGCAAAATTTACCTCGTCTAGATATTTAATTATATAGCTAATATTTGTTACAATATTCCCATTAAAAAAAAATGTCTGGCTGCGGTAACATTATTCACGTTACCCCAGCAGGAAATGTTTTTGTGAAATAACTAAAAAACTATAAGTGATACAAATTTAAAAATGTGCGTAACAATTACAGAAGCTGGGCAACTAATTATCTATAAGATTTAAATGACTATTTTCGACATTATTTTGCTGGGGTAAAGCACACCTAACCGCTACAACGACGACTAGCCCAAAAAAAAAAACTTCGCATTTCGATGGAATAGGTACGCGTATAATTTAATTTGCTTTGAAAACAGCATCGAGATAGTTTGTTGTCTGGTTGCTTATGATTTCCGAAATTCTGTGACAAAAATTACCTCTGAAGATGAAGATGGCGCTCCGCCACACAACAGCCGCCAAACCCGTTCTAATTTGAACCGGCAATTCGGGAATGCTGTGTATAGGAACATATGGTCCTATACCGTGGCTACCTCGCAGTCCTGCACCCTAATTATGTAACACACTATCTATCACAATCTGAATAATTTTGAAGCCTATTGTTAATCCATTGCTTCATATGTTCGAAAAATTTGTCTGCTCAACAACGTAAATAACGCAATGAATGTTGTTGAACTGTCAAAATGAAACCCATTCCTACTGTTAGTGTGTTACGTAATTACGCCGCTGATCTCACGCCTCTTGATTTCTAGATGTGGGGCTATATAAAAAAAAAACTTTATAAAAAGAACTACGACAGTATTCAGGAACTGAAAGATTCACTTACCACGATTCTCTATGGCATTCATCCTTTCATATTATCCGCTGCTACCCGCTTTGTAGTAAAGAGAGTAAACCTATACCTACGTCAAAACGGCTACCATTTTGAGCACCTCAAATCATAGAGCACAAAAGTAACAATTCTAGGTGAGTCCGAAAGTAAAGTTTCAAGTTTTTAATTTTAAGGTGAAATAATACCCAAGTAGAAGTTATTATTTTTTATTTGTTTTTCAATTAGTATTTTTTGTAGCTGTCAGTTTATCGATGGTAAAACAGTAAGTTGTAGACTCATTTCCTATGAAATGTATGGGAAATGTTTTTTTGCGATTTCTGACTTTTCTAGTACTCAAACGTCAGTTGGTCCATTATAGGTTTTTGATCCTTTTATGAAACATGATCGATAGGCATAAAAAAAGTTTTTGTGAAAATGCCTATTTTGCTGACGACTGTATTTATATAGACGACCGTTTTCCTGTAGCTACAACAGTTAAGGTAGCTGCCCTTGCTGCCCCATCTCAAAAATCCACCCTGTATAGCCAACATTTATCGTAGTGAGTTAACACACCAATGATACACCTCTAAAAACCTAACCTTCTTTGTACACCGATTGAGTAAAAAGTTAAGATCCGTATCCGTATCCGCGGATCTTGACGCCAATGATTCGTATCCGGATCCATATCTGCAGATCTACATTTTAATCATCCGGCACTTCACTAGTGGCAAGGGCAACATGATATAATTAAAGTTTAAAATGTTAACATAATCCTACATACCTACCTACTCATATCAACAAAACGTAACAAAAATTTCATGTTGCCAAGTGATTTGTTTTTTTATTTGTCGCCGCTTCCTTGTGCCATGACTCGCTGGCCAATCTTTAAAGTTGCTATCCCAATAGCTGAGTAGACAAAGCAAAGCTATATGAACATAATCTAGCATTGCATAATAATGTAGGTAAGCGGGCCTGCCCTGAGGATTTTAATTAGGTATTATTAAGTTCTGTTACGCTTTTATTTCTGCTTGAGTTGTTTTCAATGTTTTTGTTGCTATATGTCATTATATGTAATGGCGTGTGCTAGCTGGCATATACGGCAAATCTTTATCTATACTCTATATACTAATAATAAAATTGAAGAGTTTGTTTGTTTGTTTGCTTGAACGCGCTAATCTCAGGAACTAGATACCAGTCGGATTAGAATATTTTTTTTTTGCAATTGATAGCCCCATTCTTGAGGAAGGTTAAAGGCTACTTAACATCATGCTACGACCTTTAGGAGCCGAGAAATGACAAAAACCGTCGGAAAGAACGCTAAGTGAAAACAAAGTATAGCGCGGGTAGGCGACGGGGTGGGTCGGGGGAACAAGAAATTTTACGCGGACGAAGTCGCGGGCAGAAGCTAGTAAATTAATATAATGTTTTGTATTTCGTAATGCTAGTTACTTTACATACTATTGTATAGAATCAAGTTCTTCTAACTTAGCAGATAGCTGTGCTGCTGATGGGGAGTTTGTTGCGCCACATCTTTTTATTTTATTTTATTTTAGATGGGTTTGCTCTTGACTCTAGTCTAGGTCAGAGATGACAGAGACAAAGTCGACGATGGATTGAGCTTACCCAGAAGAAGCCTGTTCACTCTCACTTTGAAGAGATTTGGGTTGTATGCGGTCGGAAACACAGGCGCAGGTATAGAATTCCACTCTTTTGCTGTGCGCATTATAAAAGATGTTTGGAAGCGCTTAGTGCGAATTGGTAGAATAGCAATTAGGTAGGGATCGTAACTTGCAGTGCGCCTAGATGTCCGATGGTAGAAGGGAGCCGGTGGGATGAGGTCGTGGAGTTTTTGGGCACACTCACCAAAGTACAATCTGTAGAAGACTGACAAGCAGGCAACCTTGCGGCGATGAGCCAAGCTGCAAAGCTTGGCATCCACCAGTTTTATGTCGCGTATGAGTCTCTTAGCTCTGCGTTCCACCGAGTCAAGCGCGGCAAGTTGGTATTTAGCTGAGCCATCTCAAAGGTGGCTGCAATACTCCATGCAGGTTCGGACTTGCGCTTTGTACCGAGTTAAAAGCTGTCCAGGCGTATAGTATCGCTTCACCCTATTTAGGATGCCCAGCTTCTTAGCCGTAGTTGGGCTTTATACTCGATGGTGGCGCCGAAGTTGAGACCAGATGTCAACTCCATGCCTGGGAGCTCGAGCCGATCAATTACAGGAACAGATGTACCCCGAGAAGTAGGAGATTGGTCGAAACGACTCCTTTTAGCGGTAAAAAGACACGCCTGTGTTTTGGTGGCGATAAAAGAGACCAGATTGTCATCACCCTACTGGGAGACAAGACTTAAGGTCAAATCTGTCCGCTCTACCATGGCCTCTCTCAAGGAACAAACTTCGGCTCCGCTGGTTTTTGCGCTGGGAAGTATCTCTCTGAAACAATACTGTCATCTGCGTATCCAACAATACCAGGCTGAAGTAGGTCATTGATGTGCAGCAGGAAAAGAGTTGCAGAGAGAACAGACCCTTGAGGAACTCCGGCATCAATAGCCATAAGGTAGGAGGAGCAGCCGTCTACGACTAATCTGATCGACCGTTCGCTAAGGAAGTCTGATATCCAGCTACAAAAATCAGCCGGGATGCCATAAGCAGGAAGCTTGCTGAGTAAACCAGCGTGACAGACCCTGTCAAAGGCCTTCGTGATATCAAGCGATACAGCAAGTGCTTCGCCGTGTTTCTCGATGGCTTCGCCCCAGCAGTGCGTGACATACACGAGAAGATGGACAGTTGACCGTCCTCGGCGAAAGCCATATTGACGATCACTGAGGAGATCATTGTCTTAAAGGTAGGTCAGCAACTTACTGTTCAGTACCCTTTCCATAACCTTGCACAGAATGGAGGTAATGGCGATTGGACGGTAATGGGCAGGGTTAGCACGGTTTCCCTTTTTGGGCACTGGTTGTACATTCGCAAGCCTCCAGGAGTTTGGCACCGTTCTCTTTTTAAGAGAGAGGTGGGACAAGCGTGTCAACACAGGAGACAGTTCACGCGCACACTGCCTCAACACTCGCTGGAATGCGGTCAGTTCCGCTGGCCTTGTTCCAGTCTAGACTGCACAATACTCTTCGGACCTCTTTAATGTGAACTGCGATCTCCGACATCGTGGAATCACATTGAGGTACAGTAGGTGGTTGCTTGGAGCCAACGTCCAGACATGAATTGCTTGCAAAAAGAGATGCAAAAAGATTTGCTTTCTCAGTTGCAGAGTGAGCCAGCGAGCCATCAGGTTTCATAATTGGAGGTAAAGTGGGGCGACAGAAATTCCTTTCAACTCCTTTAGACAGGGACCAGAACTGTTTACTATCCGGAGGGTGCGCTGCTAGTTTGGCCCCAATACGTCCAACATGGTCAAAACGTGCCCCACGCAGAACCCGTTTGCAGAGCTTGGCGGCAGAATTAAAGGCTCTTTTCTTCGCGCGAACCCTACTCGCTCTAACTTTGCGGTCGCGGGCCTTGACGCAGGCTTGGTAGGCAGACTCCTTTCGGGCCACAGCGTGGGCGCATTCTGCATTATACCAAGGCCGGGATTTGTGTCCGAGCGGGATGTCAGAGAATGGAATAAAATACTCCATCCCCTGCCGAATCACGTCCCCAACCACGTCAGCACAGCACTAGGGGTCACCCGAGGAGAACCACACTTGCCGCCATGGATAAGATGCAAAGAAGTGCCGCAACTCATCCCAATCCGCTGACCCGTAACGCCATACTCGCCTCTTGCCTCTAGGACTCTCATCTGGAGGAGAGCAAGTCGATATGGATTTCACCAGACAGTGGTCAGATGTTCCCAGCGGAGCTGAGACCGATACTGAATGACTTGTCGGATCAGTTGCCAGCAGAAGGTCCAAGCAATTGGGTGAATGGCCGTCAACATCCGCTACCCGCGTTGCCACATTCACCATCTGGGTTAGGTCTAGAGTTAAAGCAAACTTGTGCGCCTCTAACCCGGCATGGTCAGTTTTCGGGTACGGGAACAACCACTCTTTAAGATGGGCGTTGAAGTCCCCCAGAAAAATGAGCTTCGCTGTTGGGTACCGCTGCTGGGCTACGTCAGTCGACTCCACGAGGAAATTAAAGAGCGCTGTTGTTTCCTGGTCACCGCTGTGCGATCGGTAGATGCCGATGTAGAGAGATTTCTCCGCTCCAGTGTCCACAAGTAGCCATATGGCAGAAAAACCCGGTTTCTCAAAGCAACGGAGACGACGACAACAAATGTCATCGTGGACATACACACAGACCCCCAGCTTGTTTCTTGAACTTGTGTTCAAGAGCGTAACCCGGGTAGTTGAGGTACGCCACATCCGACGGGGTTGTTATCTTCGTCTCCGTTAGGAAAAACAGGTGCGGCTTCTCGGCATCAAAGGTGGTGATGGACCGGATGGAGTGCAACCCCCTGATGTTAGTAAGGTGTACTTTTAGTGGGAGGAAGTACAGCCGTTGTAAAACCTTATTTTTCTTGCTTACTTTGGTAATTTTAAGTACAGTTGTTGGGGAAAAAAGTCGACTTGTCGAGGCGCTGCTCAGTGAACCAAGTGGAACACTAGAGCTAGCCAAACCTATGGGGAACTCATTTGGAGACTGCGGGGACGCCCGAACCCCCCCCCCCCCCCGAATATGACCACCGGGTCCTCCCATCCAGTCGCCGGCTAGCACGGTGGAGCATATCGGGACTTTTCGCGAGTTGGCGAGGCAGCCTTTGGCACGTGGCTGGCGTGCCACTTGGGCTCCCTACTGACTGCGGTCGGCCAACGGCTGGCACCGTGCTTCGGATCCCGCTACCCTCCAAAATGAGTTACCCGGCAAGCTATCCCCAGAGACCAAGACCGGTTCTGAACAGCGCAACTGACAATCTCCTTCTCTCCCAAAGGCACTGGTACTCCCACACACTGACGGAAAACAACAAGCTGCTTGGCGCCAGACTCCGGTGGGATGATGGTCGCGAGCCAGGCGGCCCCTTGCGGAGCCTACCACCGCTCAGTGGGATCGTTCAGCCGTACCACAGGCAAGCCTGTGGTGCCGTTGCTCTGGGTGGACCACTAGGAGGTAGATCCCATTCCACCCCAAAAACTTCTTCTTCCCAGCTAAAGCACTATAGGAAGTGGTGATGGTGAGGGGTGGGCTTGTATGATGTTTCGATGCTAGTCACGTGAAAAAAATCTCACAACTTGTTTTGTAGAATTTTCGTTCGCACAGCTCGAAATGATGAAACATGACTAAATTGTAAGACAGATATCAACATTTGTTGCTACTAGCTGCGTTCTCACTGTATAAATACATATTCAATAAACATGTTTTGTATAAAAAATGTCACGTTTTTGCGTCTCGAAACTTGTCTATAGCTTGTATTTAGTATTTTGTAAATAAGACGGTAAACATTGAAACATGACGTGGATAACATGTTGCAATATTCATACAGAAACATTTTGTTATGGAATTTATAAAACATGTCAAAAGATAAATATCGGACATCTCTTGGAAGGACCGTAGCAGGTGGCGTTCTCAAGACCGAATTTAGGGGAGGGCATCCGGGGCTAAAGCCCCAGGGCCTCCACAAAAGAGGGATAACATAATCCACAATAGACTTCGGGAAAAAAAATCTTTCAAATTCCGACGAGGAAACACTAGTTTAAACAACTTTTCCTTTGATTTTTTTTTTCGCTGTTTTACCTTTACATATAGTACTTTGTACAAACATGATTATATTGTTCTTAAATATGAACAAAAACGATTTGAAATGCCGAAAGTGCAGTGTGGTTCGAAGTGCCGAATTTGGATTTGTTAATCACATTTAGAAGATGGATGCTGAAAATTTGCATGCCGCAGGAGAGGCATTGGTGAAAGTGTACTAGGATGATTTAGAACCTTGTCTTGGTAATGAGTTGATGCAATTTGTATCTTTGATTGTACTAAAAGGACTATGCAAAAGGCCAATATCCGGAGCTATTTTACTACCGAATTCTCGAGGACCAAAATGTCAGAGCTACATTCCCAAACCTCGAAATCGCACTGAGAATGTATTTGGTTGTGATGGTGTCGAATTGCACTGGAGAGCGCTCATTTTCAAAAACGAAAATTATAAAAAATAGGCTGCGAACCACGATGGGACAAAACCTTCTATCAAAGCTATCGCTTCTAAGCATTGAAAGTGATTTACTTAGGAAACTGGATTTCAGCGAAATCAGCAACGATTTTTAGGCGAAAAAAGATCGGAATTTCAGTTAATTCTCGTTTTCGATTATACTTATTAATGTTTTTTAAATGCTAAAAGAATCTACTTGGTTTCACAATAAATTATTTATTGAAAAATTCGAGTTAAAAACACTGTTCATTTGCTTTGGAAAATAAGTTGGGGGGGGTCCAGTCCTTTGTTGCCCCAAGGCCTCCAGACCTCTAAACCCGGCCCTGGGCCTTCTATACATAGTTTCTGCCTATCCCATAGTCATAGCCCATAGTCAAAGACAGCACTTCTTTCCTCTTGATTCTCGTAACCAGAATCAGACATACAAGATAAGTTTAACAACGCTATCAAACTCTTATCACTTATAATGAATTAACCATTCGAATATTTTCCCGAAAAATAAACTTATAGCTTAGTAAGTACTTAGCTTGCTCAAAAACCCAGAGAGTTTTAGAGCAAGCATAAGCGAAGCGAAAAGTTGATAGGTGAGCAGGTGCGGCATGATGAGAGAACACCGAAAATATACACATCAAAAAAGTCTAAGCATCATGTACGGCTTTGAACTTTTGAACACTTTTACCACTGTAATATATTTAAAGCTACTTATTGTTTTTTATGCATTAGTGACTAAAGCAATAAAAACCTTCATTCAATTGTTCATATAATCACAATAATTAACATTATGTTACGGTACCGTAACATACGAAGTATACGTTATCAGGTTGTACGGTGATCTAAATACGATTCGCGGCCATAACAAATATTTATTTATAGAATAATAATTATAAAAATCATCAATCAATCTCTTTAAGTTCATACTCGTATTACCCTATTGAATGACTATTTCATGAAATCATAAAATTTGAGGCCAATTCTAACTTATAGGGTTGTATTGCTGATTCTATTGATCATAATTATGTAAAGCCGTTTTTGTTACGGTTGCGAGTCAAATTTCAATCAACATACAACCGGAGAGTGACCTGCAAATTGCAAAAAACGTAACAAAATTTGAATTTCGCGTAGCCCGCGAAATTCAAATTTTGTTACGTTTTTTGCCCATCGCCCTTACAAGGAAATTAAACTTTTCATGTTTTACAAAAGTCAGTAACGAGTTTTTTTTTATTTGGTAATTCAATACAAAGTGTGACCGCCTCTGTTGTTTAAAACTTGTTGGCAACGATTTTTCATTGAATTTATAAGATTATTTATCTGACCCTACGGCAATCAATGTAATTTTAACAAGTCTTTCAGTTGTTGGGTTGTCGACACTCCGTCCAGGTTCTCTAGAACACGTCTCTGGAGCATGTCCCATGCGTGCTCGATGCGATTGCGGTCTGGCGATTGTGCAGGCCACGGCAATACCCGGATGTTTTCCATTGCCAAGTACTCTCTGGTCCTCTGAGCTGTGTGCGAACGCGCATTGTCATGCATCAGCGTGAAATCTAAGCCAAGACTTTGTGCAAATGGATGAACATAAGGCCCGAGGACATCTTCAACGTAACTTTCAGCGTTCATATTGCCATCTACAAAAACGAGCTCAGTTCGTCTGTTCTTTATAATACCCGCCCATACCATCACCGTGGAGCCACTGTAAGGGTGCACTTCCTGGACGCATATATCTCAGCTGTTCTGCATTTCCGGGACGACGATACACTCTTACTCTACTCGATACTCGAATCAGGCCTAAATCAAAACCGTGACTCATCGCAAAATAAAAAAAAACCCATTGCTTCTGGGTCCATGTCAAGTGTTCCCTACACCATTCGTCTCGACGGGCGCGATTCTCATGGCGTATTGGTGGGCACCTAATTGGGCGTCGTGCTCGTAGGCCGTATTCATGCAGCCTATTTCTCACGGTTTGGTGGCTAGCAACAACACCGCTTGAGAATTGTAGCTTTAAACCTATATCCCAGGCAGTTAATATCGGCTGACGTCTTGCAGTCAGTTGTAATGTATCGGTCCTGTCGAGCAGTTGTACTCCCTCCACGTCTTGGGTGCTGCTCAGTAGGATCCCTTGCATTAATTCTCCTATTGACACCAAAATGCCGAGAAACCTGTGACTGATTTCTTCCCGCTTGTAGCATTGCTAAAGCTATCTACATTTCATCAGCAGTCAAACGGCGTCGCTCCATGTCATAAAAAATAACTCACCGCTCAATATTTTCAAAAACTGTAAGTCGTCTCAAAATGATAAAAGTGAGGCAAAGAAGAAAGTTTTTACCTCACTTTTATCATTTTGAGACGACTTACAGTTTTTGAAAATATTGAGCGGTGAGTTATTTTTTATGACATGGAGCGACGCCGTTTGACTGCTGATGAAATGTAGATAGCTTTAGCAATGCTACAAGCGGGAAGAAATCAGTCACAGGTTTCTCGGCATTTTGGTGTCAATAGGAGAATTAATGCAAGGGATCCTACTGAGCAGCACCCAAGACGTGGAGGGAGTACAACTGCTCGACAGGACCGATACATTACAACTGACTGCAAGACGTCAGCCGATATTAACTGCCTGGGATATAGGTTTAAAGCTACAATTCTCAAGCGGTGTTGTTGCTAGCCACCAAACCGTGAGAAATAGGCTGCATGAATACGGCCTACGAGCACGACGCCCAATTAGGTGCCCACCAATACGCCATGAGAATCGCGCCCGTCGAGACGAATGGTGTAGGGAACACTTGACATGGACCCAGAAGCAATGGGTTTTTTTTTATTTTGCGATGAGTCACGGTTTTGATTTAGGCCTGATTCGAGTATCGAGTAGAGTAAGAGTGTATCGTCGTCCCGGAAATGCAGAACAGCTGAGATATATGCGTCCAGGAAGTGCACCCTTACAGTGGCTCCACGGTGATGGTATGGGCGGGTATTATAAAGAACAGACGAACTGAGCTCGTTTTTGTAGATGGCAATATGAACGCTGAAAGTTACGTTGAAGATGTCCTCCGGCCTTATGTTCATCCATTTGCACAAAGTCTTGGCTTAGATTTCACGCTGATGCATGACAATGCGCGTTCGCACACAGCTCAGAGGACCAGAGAGTACTTGGCAATGGAAAACATCCGGGTATTGCCGTGGCCTGCACAATCGCCAGACCGCAATCGCATCGAGCACGCATGGGACATGCTCCAGAGACGTGTTCTAGAGAACCTGGACGGAGTGTCGACAACCCAACAACTGAAAGACTTGTTAAAATTACATTGATTGCCGTAGGGTCAGATAAATAATCTTATAAATTCAATGAAAAATCGTTGCCAACAAGTTTTAAACAACAGAGGCGGTCACACTTTGTATTGAATTACCAAATAAAAAAAAACTCGTTACTGACTTTTGTAAAACATGAAAAGTTTAATTTCCTTGTAAGGGCGATGGGCAAAAAACGTAACAAAATTTGAATTTCGCGGGCTACGCGAAATTCAAATTTTGTTACGTTTTTTGCAATTTGCAGGTCACTCTCCGGTTGTATGTTGATTGAAATTTGACTCGCAACCGTAACAAAAACGGCTTTACATAATTATGATCAATAGAATCAGCAATACAACCCTATAAGTTAGAATTGGCCTCAAATTTTATGATTTCATGAAATAGTCATTCAATAGGGTAATACGAGTATGAACTTAAAGAGATTGATTGATGATTTTTATAATTATTATTCTATAAATAAATATTTGTTATGGCCGCGAATCGTATTTAGATCACCGTACAACCTGATAACGTATACTTCGTATGTTACGGTACCGTAACATAATGTTAATTATTGTGATTATATGAATAATTGAATGAAGGTTTTTATTGCTTTAGTCACTAATGCATAAAAAACAATAAGTAGCTTTAAATATATTACAGTGGTAAAAGTGTTCAAAAGTTCAAAGCCGTACATGATGCTTAGACTTTTTTGATGTGTATATTTTCGGTGTTCTCTCATCATGCCGCACCTGCTCACCTATCAACTTTTCGCTTCGCTTATGCTTGCTCTAAAACTCTCTGGGTTTTTGAGCAAGCTAAGTACTTACTAAGCTATAAGTTTATTTTTCGGGAAAATATTCGAATGGTTAATTCATTATAAGTGATAAGAGTTTGATAGCGTTGTTAAACTTATCTTGTATGTCTGATTCTGGTTACGAGAATCAAGAGGAAAGAAGTGCTGTCTTTGACTATGGGCTATGACTATGGGATAGGCAGAAACTATGTATAGAAGGCCCAGGGCCGGGTTTAGAGGTCTGGAGGCCTTGGGGCAACAAAGGACTGGACCCCCCCCAACTTATTTTCCAAAGCAAATGAACAGTGTTTTTAACTCGAATTTTTCAATAAATAATTTATTGTGAAACCAAGTAGATTCTTTTAGCATTTAAAAAACATTAATAAGTATAATCGAAAACGAGAATGAACTGAAATTCCGATCTTTTTTCGCCTAAAAATCGTTGCTGATTTCGCTGAAATCCAGTTTCCTAAGTAAATCACTTTCAATGCTTAGAAGCGATAGCTTTGATAGAAGGTTTTGTCCCATCGTGGTTCGCAGCCTATTTTTTATAATTTTCGTTTTTGAAAATGAGCGCTCTCCAGTGCAATTCGACACCAATTGGAACCGTGCACCTAGCTTCTGACGTTTCATAAGTGCCCATTTTGGTATACGTGAAATAAAATATTTTGATTTTGATGTATAGTCCAGGAATATTAGTCAAATTAGGGCAAGTATCTCGGAATGAGAGATAGTCAGCTATAAAATTGTTTAAACCTTTATTTTGGCACCCTAAAACTTGTCTCAAAACCTACTTATCGTAGGGTGACCGCGACTACAGATATTCCAAGGTCAAAGGTAAAAAAAAAACGACTTTTTACACTTTTATTGCAAATATCTCGTTTCCAATGGGTTATATGCTATTTGTATAAATAATAAAAATTAAAAAAAAAGTAGAGGATAAAATTCTCTACAACTTTTGTTTCAACATTTTTTTTATATCTTGAACCATTTTCGAGATAGAGGGCAGAGCGCACGCAGTGTTCAACTATTTAGAGTATCATTCGAGGTCAACCTGTAGTCCCGATTAAAAACACGCCGTATAAAGTTTATAAATTATTGATAAATATATGTCTAAATAGTTTGCATTTTTTATTAACTATTACGTTATAATTAATATTTTTTTCAATAATTCAGTATCTATTAATTTAATAACACTTACCTACTCGAGTACCTAATTATAAAGTTATTAAGGGAAATACTTTAATTATTTTTTTATTCTAATCTTGTTTATATCTATTGTTGTTCTATCTAATGATACAAAAAGTTTAAACAATATGAAGTGAAGATTTTAAACATTAAATATCTCTAAGTTTGACTTTTGATATTAATTGGTCTAGCCTTAGGTACCTATATTCTTCAAAATGAATCTAAAAAACAAACAAATAATACAGACTTTATTTACGTGATCATCTATTTTGCAAGCAAGTCCATGTAAATCTACGCAACAATTTTACGAATGTATTTGGTTATATGACTACAAGTTATTGCGTTTGTATAAAGATCGTTTTCGCCTAAATCAGTAACAAAGGTTGCAGAATTTGAAGGCGCACTCGGTTCGGATGTGATCGGTTTTGACGTATTTTACCGATGCTACATACAACTACCTAAGTTGTATCGTACTGAACCACAAATAAAGCGCGCGTCGCTTTGTAAGATAAAAATACACTGTACGTACTTGTATAGTACAGCACATTCAGAGGATGGCAAAAAATATACAAAAAAATATATAAAACACTGGTTTTATTTATTATATTAAGTTAATTAGTCCACTCCATAACCAATTAATGAAACTTACACAGTGGGATAATTAAATAATTATATTTACATAAAATCATTCATATTTGGAATAAGGCATCCAATTCGTATGCTCACGCTGAATTTTTTCCATGTTAGTTATTGCACCTCAGTAAAACATTACTTGTACTCTCTTGGTATTGCTCATCAAATAATTTCAAACTAATAGCTTGATGCTTGTACATTTCATTTTATGACAATAATTTGAACTTGACGTCCTAAATCTACAAATACTAAAATATTTTCATATCCTTATAGATACGTAATGCATGAATGACATAAATTTTGTTAGCATGACCCAGTGTCTTAACCAAAGCGGCAGGTCGCACGAATACGCGATCGTAGCGTTCATATTATGTCACTCCTTTGTTCAATAAACCGGAAGCCGCCTCTGTCGATGCGTCCACGCGTTCGGGCTCGCCGAACAAAATGTCGCGGGTACGCGCGACGTTCGCTTTGGTTAGGACAAGGCCTGAGATGTTCTGAGAATATAAATAGTACAAAGTTACAAAGTAGTACAATAAATGGAATGATTACGTTCTTACGATGTTACCAACACACGGAAACTCACAATCGTAGCTACTTATCTTCGAAGCGACCAACATGTCGCAGTTCATCTGTACCGACATGGTAGGCAAGAGATGTTTCAGCTAAGAACAGCGTATATTGAACGAATCGCAGAGCAGAGTATTTATTGGTGAAATTGATTAATTACCTTTAATACTTGTGTCGTAAAGTGCAACCGGTGTAGGACACCTGTGAAACCATTTGTGGTATGCATCAATGTTTTTACTGCACTTTATTAGACTGTAAATAAAGTGTATTATTGATTGTCATCTGAAAATACTGTTTCGCGGCGGCTGAAGGCGAATTACACCAACGAAACTGAACACTATCAGCACAACTTAAACGCGTTCAAGAGCTAGCAGTGTCAATATTCCACAACAATACATTGATGACAGTGACAGCTCCTGAACGCGGTTTAGATGTGCTGATCGCGTTCAGTTGCATTGGTGAAATTTGCCCTGACTCTAAGCTGGGGCTGTCTATCGCGTCGTTGTGCCGCACATTTTCACTCCTATTACTTACCACTCCGTGAGAAGGTGTTCATTGCTCTCACTGTTGAATGTTAGCTGCCTGTTACAAGAGTCTCATTTGTTTTTACTCGTGACAGTGAGTACATTGCTATCAGTGGCGTGCACACGGCGCTGACGAGTACGATATTTTACGGAAAAAAGTTGGGATCATACGTCAAAATCTTACTGTTTATACTGTTAAAAACCAATGCAGCATGAAACTGCCAGGTGATCCCAAAATTATACCGTAAAATACTGATCAACGCAATGTGAACGGGACCTCACAGTTGAGTGTTAGCTGCTCATTACATGAGTCTCGTTTGTACGCTAAAATCCAATGCAAACACTTATTTTTATTATACCTTCTAACCTTAATTTTTCATTAATTATATACCAAACACAATGGAATAATTTTGAAATATTAAAAAACACATGACAATAGAATCAGAGAGTTGCAAATTCTATTAAAAATGTTATTATATGTATAAAAATTGCAAATTCGATGGAAATCTACACGTTTTCAAATGTCGATGATAGTAACACTTACAACACCGATTCTTTAAACTGCGTTCCGTCATTCAAATTACACACTTGTCAATATCACAAAGCAAATTTCGCTGCGTGTCTTGCATGTGATGAAGCTGCGCACAGTTTACGTGCAATCAATCTGGAACACTGACATTTGTAAAGTTCCGTTGGATTGTAGCGTTAGTATTATATTTAAAAAATCTTTCTCATATTGCAATTATTATTGCTTTAAGATTGTAAAAGGCAAAATGTTTAGTTCTTAAAAATAACGTACATTCGTGTTCGTGACAACCAAGTATCTAGATTGAGAATAATTTTCTTAATTTTACAATAGCTCGGACGACACACTAATCGTCGGAAGTCTACATTACTTCAATAACACACACAATATTCGCCTAAATACGTTGAATAGGGTATATTAAAACACTAGTTCATTTGAGTCTGACTAAAAGAGTACAAAATCTACATTTCGTCATCATTAACATTTCATTTCAGAGGATTTCGAATATTCGTTTCGTACGCTTTTATTAACGTTAATATTAAAATACAGATTTTGGCGGTCGCATTTATCGGAGAAGAACAAAAGAAGTATTGCATTATAGTACACAATTTACAACAACCAAATTAGCCAAAAAAACTAAGTATAATGGAATATTACATACTTTGCTGGAGCCTCAAACTAAGTAACGCGATATATAATATACAAAAAATGGAATAGAACTAATCGACAGGTGAAAAATCTCCTTGCGGCAGATTGGGACGAACTCTTTAAAGTACATTATTTAGTTTAAAGTCATTGTTGATATAAGTCGTAGCTTCGCAGGCACGTATAATGTAAATAAATGACAAAAACTACACTACTCTACTGCGGCATTAAAACCTAAAATTGTAAAAAAATATATCGATCGAACTTTAAAATGCTATTATTAAGGGCCACTTTACGTGTATGAGTCGAACATATTTTATATACAAACTTGAAATTGGACGACATTGAAAAGAAATTCGAAGCATATTTGTATAAACACCGAATTACCATAAGATGAGGTCACCAAAAGGCCATGGCGTTCAAAATTTACTGGAGCTAAATTCAGTCTCTAAGTTTTACTTTTCGACCAATTCATTGTAGTTAACTGTTACACATCCTTACACGACGAATATATATTATTATATCAAATGTTTAACAACTTAACCTTAACATACAGTGAGTGCGCACATGAATATTCCCTTTTTTTATAATTATCGAACATATCTTTGTACATAAAATTAGAAGTACTCTGTCGCGAGCTTTCACTGACGGTTGACCATCCTAAATAAAACGCAATAAATAAAATAGTTAGTCTACTATATGTAACGTTACACAAAAGTATGAAATCTACGTGCTTACTTATCAAAGTCCTTACGCATATATAGTAGGTCGTTGTAGTGTGTAAACACCGCTCATTATATACAAATTCCAAATATCTTAACGTCCAAGGATTCCAATTTCGGAATAAGTAAGAAAATAGGTGCTTTACTGATGTATTAATATTATTTTAAAACTCACTCTGACATCACTTACTCGAGCCACGCGTCAATCACACGTACACATCACTTATTTGTATCGCTAAATCTAACAAAATGTTAATATAAAATGACATTTGATGTGACGATGAGCGCTTTATAATCTGTACACAAACGTGTCACATACATCTTAATCTTAGTTTAACAGTTAAAATTACAGAGGGCTTAGACAAATGGCATTCGCTTCGGAGCGATTCTATGTCTACAATCGCTCTCTTTCGCTAATGCTTCCATCATACGAATCGAAAACTAGCGATAACGCTTTTCAAAAAGTGCCACTTGACTACGCATCTATATGGAAGTAATTGTTCGATTCGTTTCATAGAATCGAATGATGTTAAAAATCTCTAGGTAATTTCTATTCGTTGACCTATGATCACGTGACATTTCGATAGTCTATGTCAACTGCATACGTTTTTTTGGCTTTTCAACTAGCGTCATCGTCATCGCTAATCGAATGTTACTTTGTCTAGGCCCTCAGAAGTGCTCGTTTTAGGAAGACGTGTGTCCAAGGCCGTAGCCAGAAAAATATCGGCAGCGATGTTGAAGGATTAATTTATTTTAATACTTAAGTACGTTTATTTTTATTTTGTTAATGTAATATTCATACAAATAGATTTATAATTCACAACCACATATAAATCACTGTTTGTGTGCATTAGTCTTACATTGTTTGTTAAGTTTAAGGGTCGATTCAAAGCGACGGACTGTCAAAGCGTATCGACGCGACAATCGAGGTTTACATAGCCAGCATATTGACCTCTTACTTCACAATGTAATGAAGGAGCAAAGAAAGCGACGCGCGTATTCGCGTGATCTCATGCTTATCGAGGCATCAGACACTGGCGACACGACACGACACAGAAAATGCACGGTAACGCACGTTCGTGCGACCTAGCTAGTCAAGAATTAGACGGGACGCTTCGAGTTTGCACCAGTGTGAATCGACCTTTAACGGGAGATGAGTGGCGCGGGCTGTGCGCTAGTGCTGGCCTTCCGACCCTCTTAGCTACGGCCTTGTAAGTTCCATTCCATGATATGGGCTGGTGGCTGGCTAGCGCATCTCAGGCTCGTAGACTAACCACGGTTTCATACAACGAGCTGCGTATCGGATCATATTAAAGTTTTAGAGTCTATGTAGAAGAGAGAAGTTACAAAAAACAGCATTTAAATATACATAGTTCCAACGCGGTGGAGGCAGTCGCACTTAAACCTATATGATTACATTAATGAACAAACACAAATAAAACTTATAACAATAGCTGCGATTTAATTTCATATCACAGAAAACATAGTTTACAAAAATAAACGTGCTGCTCTATTTTTTTTATTACTGTGCACAATTAATGAAATCGGAACACTTAACAAAAGTTAAACTTACGTAGTTGGTAACGAAAAAATATCACTACAACTTCAAATCCATTATGATAATATTAATAAAATGCTCCTTTATGATATTATTACACAAATATATTCTAAGAGGTAGGGATCAGGAGTCATGCTCGTGGCTTGAAAATCTAGTCCGTTCACTAATGACGAAAATTCCAAGTATCAAACCCTTATTTCATCCAGCTCGACATCCCTAAACATTACACAATCATATAAACATACAAATACATAATGTGTACAATCGATTGCAAAGAAAGACAAACTGTATGTGGTCAAGTGACATTCATACAAATCTAAGTAGATATTGGAAGCTACCTGCCAAACTATTCTGCAAAAGTAGGTGAAGTGAGCTGTCATTCACATCATGCTAGTGATTAACACAGTTGACAGCTCTCTTCACACTCACTTCACCTAAGTTTTCACAGTGAGTTTTTTACAGAATAGCACTGCAGTAGTTTGTCTTCCTTGAAGCGTGAAGTGAGATAGCACGTTAAATATTACAAGAATGAGAGTGAACAGCAATCGATTTCACAAGCAATAATCGTTGAATGGTGATCAAACTGCATCTGACTGCAAATTGAACATGAAAGAGCTCAATGAAATAAGGCGTGTACTTTGTTCGGTCGGACTTACAGCTTGATGTAGTCGGGTGTGCCGATGTTGGCAAGCGTCTTCTTGATGCGGAGAGCGGTGAGACGCGCCGCGGGGTTCTGGTACCAGCACTCCTTCATCACCTTCGATATGGAGGACAGCACCTGTCGCCGAGACAATGTTATGTCATTCAAAGATCTACTTAACGCACACTTTTCACAAGTGAAAGGTCGAAAATTGCAAAAAAAAGGCAGTCCAACCACAAACTTCACCTGTACAACAAAAGTGTGACCCAGTATGTATCCGTCTTTAGTATATTATAAATTAATGGCGTACGGCACGTGTTGTTTTGATGAGAAGTGCATTAGGTACTAACTCACTGGTTACCGATAACATATTATTGAATATGAGTAGGTATGTAAATATCTTCGTTGTGTAATAATTTGTTTATGTGCGTTATGCTAATGAGTCACTGATAACATTAGATAAAATCGGTTATTGAATCGATTTTTCACATATATATCATGATTTGACCTTGAGCCAGCACAGAATTTGGTTGGCCTTTGGCGACTTTACAGTAAATAAAAAAACAAAGCCCAATTTTACATGTCTGAAGCAACCCAGACTCGACTTTGTAATGTATATTATTTAGAAATTGTAAATAATTTTATACTAAGCGACTCTGAGAGCACGGCGAAACAAAAGAAGCTAATTTTTCGACATTTTCAGTTCAAAAGATTCCTAATAGAATTATCGGGCTCCATAAATGTTGCGATAGTGTTTATATGGATTCCGTTACAACAAACTAATCGCTGCTTATTTCAAAACCAATACAATTTACTGTGACGAACCGAAATACCTTAAAATTCAATAGCAACAGTTAAGAGCACTAAATAGCCACCTGATAAGTAAAAAAAGGAACAGAATTTGTATGAAATTATCTGCCAGGTCACGAGGCAAACGCTTTCTTATCACGAGGTTGGAGGTGGTGAAACAGGCCATTCATTTTCCACCTAAGTGCACATTGTGGAATGCAATAAATGATTGAGTATTGAAAGTATCACTTACATGGTCCGAATGCCATCTATTCGGTACATTAGGCCTCCGCTTCTCAGTGCAGACAACCCGTCGCATGTCTTCGAGCGCGGGGTCGGGGGGTACGCAGTCGTAGTAGGGAGGCTGGTATTCATCGGGCATCACTCCACAGCGCCGGGTTATCTCCCACAGGACCAGTCCGAATGAATACACGTCTGAACGCTTGTACGGATCAAACTGCCGAGTGTCCATTGTCTCATCGAGAACCTATAATTTTTTATTTAGTTACTGAAGGTAGTTTCACATGTGAGATCCATAGCTAAACCATCCCGAAAAAGACAGTTTAAAAAAATACCTTTTTGAAATCGGACCACACCAAGCCGGTTTGGGACCTAAGATGCCACAGACCGACACACAGACATACAGAACAACAGAGTCGTCCAGACTTATAACATTCCTATACATACGTCGGGGGTTTAATATAGTCTACGACTGCATTCAAGGTTTTCTAATAATGGCTGAAGAGGCATTGAAATCGAACTTTACCGTGACCTGAGCAAAAATAACCTGGTCTGGCTTCTCCAAACAAAACAGAAGCCTTAGGAATCTGACTCGTCTGTATCCATTCATTATTTTTGAAAAACATTTTGCTGTTTGCCTTTTCAGCTCCACGGTACAAAGAGGCTTTGAAACAATTGGTACTGGAGTATAAATGGAGAACTACGCTTATATGTTGATGACGTCACAAGTTGTGCTTACCTCAGGTGCCATGTAGCGCTTGGTACCAACTCTGTTGGTGGTGGGTACATCGACGGAGTCACTAGCCACGTTGTGACGGACGGCGAGACCCAAGTCACCGATCACGCAGGTCAGGTTGCTCTTCACTAGTATGTTCTTCGATTTCAGGTCCCTGTGGGCTATAGCTGGCTTGCCTGTTAGAGAAATTAGTTATTAGCTTTTAAAGAAAGAAATGAAAGACAGAGAAATATTTAATTTGGGACACCCACAGAAAATACGAATAAAAAGCTACCACACCACACCACAGTGTGGATCGCCCGGAGGATAGGGTGGAGCATACGGCGGAGGTCTGCCCGGCTTGGGCGGAGCACCGCCGTGTACTCGCGGAGGCCATCGGCGGTGGCGATCTCTCGCGTCCGACCCTGGTCCAGGCCATAGAATGGAGCGAGAGGGCATGGGAAGCCATCACCTCCTTCTGCGAAGCAGCAATGCTCGCGAAGGAGGAGGCGGAGCGCGTGAGGGAAAGCCAATCGTTGCGCCCTCACGTACTTAGTCGCCGCAGGAGGAGACGCTCTGGGCGTCGGCTTTCCCAAGCCGATTCCCGGCCACCGTAGGCGCGGGCTTGCAGACAGCGAGCAATGGCTAGCTCGCCGTCCGGTAACGACCAGGCCCGGGTCGACGGCGCGTTGTGTTGGCCGATGCCTGCCAGGGTCGCGGGTTTCTCCGAAAGGGTTACCGTAGCCTTGGCACACAGGCAACTGAAGGAACACGCGGTTTTTAGTCAGTAGATGTCTGACACGCCCTCCCGCTCCGCTCAGAGCGGGCGAAGTTATTTGGCGTACTCACAAAGAAAAAAAAAAGGAATTTTATGCACAAAGTGTAGCTTCCTCAATATTTAAGAGGAGTTTCGTACCAATGCATATCAAGCAATGATAGAAATACCAGCTTATGTCCAAGACTTCATCCGCGTGAAATTTCTTTTACCCCCGACCAACCCCGTCGCCTCGCGTCGCCCGCATGCGCTATTACTTCGTTTTCGCTTAGCGTTCTTTCAGCCTTTTTCCTTTCCTTGGTTCCCAAGGGTCGTAGCGACATGTTAAATAGCCAAGAACCTTCCTCAAGAATTGGGCCCTCAAATGCAAAAATAATTCTTATTATATTAGTATAGAGGTATGAGGAACAGGGTGTAAAGATCACTCATACCTCCATAGAAAAGGGAGGATCCTCCGACCAGACGGGTGTTTTGTCTGGTGGGCAACTGACCGACGGTTGATGTCGGGACGTTGTATATATGCTAGTCGCGCGGTAAACTCTGCTTGCGCGATGCAGGATTTGCGTGACGTCAGTATGACGTGTAGCTCGCATGTGGCGATGGTGATACCGCTACATTAGTATAGATTTAGATAAATAAGTATTCGGGCCAATTTTTAAGTTAATAGATCAGTGGAATACGATTTTTCGTATAGTGTCCTCCCTTTTCACTACGACAGGCTTTGTTTAAAAAAAAGCGTTTGGTACGTTTGCATTGTATGATTTATTAACATTATTTATACCCATTTTCGAGTTAATTGAAGCAAGCAATAAAATCCAAACTTTAATACCCTTTTCCACCCCGTTAGGAGTTGATTTTTAAAGAACCCTGAATTACGTACTTTTTATTTGTCGTTTTAAATATTAGTACCGAGTTTGAAGTTAATCCAACAGCGCCTTTACCTACTGGCACCCTCTAAATCCTCTGTGAGATGCTGTTTAAAAAAACAAAACGTGCCAATCTTTAATATGTACTGAGGATAATATTGCCAAGTTTCAAGTTTAATAAGATTGTTTCATGTAAACTGTATCCCCTCTTTTCGTTTCGTTAAAAATCGTTTGGGATGTTTCCATAACTTAAACTAAAGATTATTCATACCAATTTTAATATTAAACCACGCAAATTAATCCTCCCTCTAAAAATTTAATAACCCTGAATTTTAGAAAAACCCTGATACTCGGTCTTAATTATAAGTACTGAGTTTCCAGTTAAGCGGACCGCGAGTTAAAATTACTCCATACAAACTTTGTCACCCCCCAATCCCCCTTTTTCAGGAGTTCTCCTGGAAAGAACCAGAAGAACTGGAGTTGATGGTGAAGCCACCATCAGCTGCATTTCACTATATACCCACGACAATGAAGACCACCGACGACGTTTATTTGACGAGCATAAATTGCTTAGCAACCATATTAAAGAAATCGAATCGCAACATTCGTAACCCGTGAAATATGTATAATTGAGTAGTTCCGGTGGCCACCTCTGGGCTTCATCACCAGTTCCACTTCACCGAATGGTGCTTTCCGAGGGCAAATGCACGAGTTACTATGAAAAATACCCAAATCGCTATACGAGTGCCTATAAAATTGAGGATTTACCTCGATTTCCATGGGATCCCCTCATCAGATTCTGACTTGGTGACAAATTGACAATGGGACCACCTCGAGAGCATACACTTTCAAACAAAAAAAGAATTATCAAAATCGGTCCACCATTGACGGATAAATCGGTGAACTTAAATAAAAAAACATACATACAGCCGAACATAAATAACCTCTTCCTTTTTGGAGGTCGGTTAAAAACTAAAAGAAATGCATGCCGCGCAAAACAATACACATCTATATTCCCAAAACACTGGTACAATTCAAATTGAGTGGCGTTCAGACAGAAATCGGCCACTCCACAGAGCATTTGGGTCATCAATCATCATTATCGTGTTAGCTGGTAAACGTTCCCTCGAGTATGAACCTACATTCTCAGCTGACCAATGTGCTGAACAAGCATTTACGTGCTCTTCGCACTTCAGATACGGGATTGAAACAGCGTCGTAAGATGAATGAGCGTGGATGTAGCAAAAGGAGTGTAGCGTTCTATAGCTTTTGCCTACCCCCATGGTTGATTATGAAAAGCGTGAGGTTTTGTGCAGTAACCGGCTGATAATATGACACATATATCTTATGAAACGGGTTGTCACAGCACAGTTATGAGCAGGGTTTGAAATACCGGTATTTTTAGGAACCCAAGTAGGCCGTAATAAAGATAATCTCCACAGATGTGCTGGTTTATGGACGACTCGGACCTCAAGTGTATATATGCGGCGTCTCACCGCAAAGAATGACGCACTTCTGATCCTGCGCCGCACCTGTCACCTGTGCACTTGAGGATCTTATGACTGCGTCAGCGAACAGAATTCGCGCACTGAATTTTGGGCTCAACATAACGACTGAATTTTCACAAGAATTTTTTTATTTGCTATTGATACGCTGAGAAGAAGCACCCCGGTGTATATTTTTTCTTTCCCACAGCGAGAGCTTCTTTAAACTTTTCGGAAAGGCGATTTAAGGCTCATTCATAGTCGTTTCTATAATCTGTATTCGAAAAAAATTCAATCAACTGGCCAGTAGATAAGGCAAATAGAAATCTCTTAATAACAAAGCTCATCACGCAATCGCCTATCTATTAAGCCTGCAATCTTGAACATCAGCACGTATGTTTGACTTGGCGTCTACGAGTGGGATTGGACCATTGTAAGTCCAATCCAAACATAAGTTGTATAAAGGGACTAAAATAATGTTGTAGTCTATTTGCTATTTTGTTGTCATGAAAGAAATCATTTAAATAGTCTGTCAATAGCTCATTATTATTTGACCTTCGCCATATTAGATCAAAAGAAAATATGTCGGAAATGTTTTCAATAGCCATATTAATTTTCCATCTTATTCAGGTTGTTGCTATGTAATGTGTCAATAGTTCATTATTATTCGACCTTCGCCATATTAGATCAAAAGAAAATGGGATGGCCATGTTTTCAATAGCCATATTAATTTTCCATAATATTAAGTTGCTATGTAATGTAACATGTTACTTAATTTACCCTACGTTACCAAGTAGATTTCGGAAAAAAAATTGGCCAACCTATCACAACAGCTGACATAAAATATGAAAACAATTTTATTTAGAGACTAATTAAAAAGCGCAGGTGAGGCTCCGTTGACAATAAATAACAAATGTTCAGCACTGGTCGGGCGATAGGCCGAGCTGATTAATCTATTGTCCATAATACGAATATGGGAGACTAGCTTTTATGAGATGAGAAATATCTCACGGGAACTTACTACCGGGAAGAAAAGTACCCTATGTGTTAATCCAGGCTATAAAATATCTGTTTGCCAAATTTCATCCAAATCCGTTCAGGCGTTTTTGCGCCAATCCGGACAGACAAACAGACAAACTTTCAAAAACTCTAAAAACTATATTTCGGCATCAGACTCGTTCCCACATCTCGCAGCAATTTCTTTTTTTTTCAAAAATATTCAATATTGTTTTGACTTCGTTACTATCTATATAAATACATAAAAATGAATTGCTGTTCGTTAGTCTCGCTAAAACTCAGAAACGGCTTGACCGATTTATTTATTTTTGGTTTATTCAGCTCTTTACTGGGATAGTTTAAAAGGAAAAAAAAAATTGGAATACCCAAAGGAAAATTATTGACAGGACAACGTCTGACGAGTCAGCTAGGTGGGGTAAGTAGGTAGGTAGGGAATATAGGTAGAGTAGGTGTTAGATACTTATTGCTACCTGTGCGAAGCTGGGCCGGGTAAAGCTAGTATTATTATAATTATGTATATGTCGGAAATACATTAAATCGTTTGACTTTGACTATTTAGGTCTCGGGACGCCAGCGCCACAAGGCGGCGCTCGACAGAGTCTACAACATAACGCTAACGTTCAGCCAGAGTATAACCAGAGTTTTGTCGATGGCGGTTAAGCAGTGAACACGTTTAGAAACTGTCGCGCGTTCCGTATAGTTGTGTCGTGTATCTACAGTAGGTATGTGATTCGCTAGTGTGCTTAATTTGATCGTAAATTATAATTTGAATTGAACTGCAAACGGTTTTTCTATTGAGCAATGACCAACACTTCCACGGTACGCCCACAGTAGTTATAACATGGCTGAGGTTAACGATAGCAACGTACCTCCTCCATCATCAGAAGTGTGATACGTGTTGGTTCAGGCGCAAAATGAAAACGCTGCAGATCACCTTAGCGTCCCATGTTTGAACAACAAAATGCAAACATGCGATCGCTTTCTCTCAGCGGCCGAACTGTAACTGTGATCACAATATTTGACGTTTTCGACACGATAATTGCAATGTGGTAGGTACTTGCCTTTAGTGCCAACGATGTCCATGTGCAGGTGAGCGAGTCCAGTAGCGATGGACAGCGACATCTTCACCAGCGTGATCGAGTCTATGGTTCGAGCGCTCAGGAAGTCGAACAGCGATCCATTCTCGTGGTAATCCGTGATCAGCCACAACTGGGTCCAAGTGCCGTTATCTACGACCAAGATCATTAAACTCATTTAAATGTTTATGACGTGTGGCAATCTGATGACAGAAGTAAAGACCTTTCTTTGCTTCTATACAATATATTACATGCAGTATGACGCAAGACGTTGATCTACCGATCTATCAATTGATGCATAAAATAGAAATGACATGCAGCGCAGCCATTCCTACAATTAATGGATAACAATTCATTAATCATTCTGGAGACTGTTGTCTATTGTGACGCATGAGTGGTGCAGTTTAAACCATATTGTTTTGTTTTCATTCCAGGAAAATATCGAATTATACGAGCACGGCACGGTGTACTATGTGTTTAGCTGGGCTTTATACCTTATAACATACTTTGTATTGAAGTTGTACATACTATAATGTAGGTACGTACCAAACAATTTCCCTATCCTGCTGTACACTAATTGCTAGTATTTAAATGACTGCGATAATAACTGCATCAGTTCATTATTAATCAGAGAACATGTAACCAACCAATCTCGAATCTAGATATCGGCAAAACATGTGTTTGTGGATTAATCTATAGCAACTCTATAACTACAGGACTATTAATTATTAGATTAAATGTAAGCATCGCTTCATATTCAAAAGTACCATATTGAATTACACAAAAACCGTTTGCATTGCAGTATTCGGAACGGAAACAATGCATGTAAATATTAAAATTCCCGTTTAACATCATCATGACTACAATAATGGACGACAAGTTGTTTGTTAAGTTTAGCCTATTAGTCAATCGTTATAAATATTATTATCCTGTAAGCACGGTAGCACTGCAGCATGTTATTGTATGGGTTTGGTGTTTCGAGTTGCGCCCACAACCAGGGCACCCGTTCTCTTCACCTGTGAGGGTAGGGCGACATATAAGTATATAATCTTTATCTATATGTTTGAATTTAAAGGTAGATCAAGTAGGGACTCAATACTTTTCCTACGTACGATTCAAATAACGCGGCACTACCGCCTTATGTATGTCGCCATGAATTATCAAAAACTAGTCTTTAGCGATCCCAAGACTTTGCTACATCAATTGAACTCCATGGGACTAGATTAGTTTCAAGTAGATGATATTCGCAGATTCGCAGATAATGAGCGAGACAACCTTAGATAACAAGAGATAATAATAATACTAGCCTATTATTATCCCACCCTAGGTTAAAGGCATCTTCTCATACAGAGAAGGCACACGCATTGGTTACCACGCTTACTCAAAACGGGTTGGCGATTTTAGATATTTTTAAACTATAAATCTAGTTTCCTCACGATGTTTTCAGATGTCAGTAATGTCCAAGATAAACTCAGAAAGCACATATGAATTGAAAAATACACAGTATATGCCCGGATTTTCACCTACTACCTCGTGCATGAGAGGCGAGGCCTTCCCCACTGGGACATCACGATCACGATAATAATTGAATGCTATATGGACTCACCCTTGTTGTCAGCAGCAATGAAGCCCAGAATATTTTCATGTCGTAACATCACGGTCTGGTATATTTCAGCTTCACGGAACCACGAGGACTCTTCGCGGGAAGAGAATATTTTGACGGCGACGTTCTCGCCGCGCCAGCGACCACGCCAGACTTCTCCGAAGCGACCTTTGCCGATGATATCCACCAACTGGATCTGACGAGCGATTGAACGCTGCACCAGAAGAGGCAACCCTACAGACAAATACATAATGTAAAATTTATGGCTATGACCGTTGACTAAATAAATGTGGAATTAATGCATGCTTGCTGCAGAAAACTCATGTTTATAAAGCCGGCGGCGCCAGCGACAGCTTCAAACATTTGATCACTTTTTTGAAGTCTTTGGAAGACAAGATGGCAGTGCAAAGTATGATTGTCTTTACACACATGCACATTTGAACATTTGCAGATATTTGCGTATCCTTAGGGACCTATGCTTAGGTTAGGTCACGTTCGCCCAAAAAGTTCTAAAGCTATTTTCACTTCAAAAAGAATCTAAGATGCAGACAGGAAAATAAAAAGAGAGCTCCCAGTTCATGAAATTATTGATAGATCTTAGTATAATATATCGGACAAAATAAAAATTACCTTGAACACCTCGCAACAACTTAAAGAGTACCTACAAGGGTCTGTACATATCAAAAGAAAATTTTATATAGAATAGCGTGCCAACAATACTGTCTGTAAAATCATGAAAGTGTGGCACTTTGTGCTCTTGACATACATATATATGAGATGTCATCTTTTTTATTGCCTCATTCAATTCAGTTGATGCATCAATGCAGATCGATTCGAGGCAACGATCGCTCACTTTAGCACTTAGTGCTGTACGCATTTATGAACTCATTCATGTATGGCAGAATGTTTATGGAGACTACAATAGCGTACATGAACCTCGGGCGACAAGCCGGATTGTCGTTTAGAATATTGAACTGGACTCTACCTCAATTTAGTAACGATTGGAACAAGATACTTACGAGATTTGTCCTATCTTCATATATTTTCTGACTATAAACTACGATGTTAAATGGATTGTAGGAACTAACGGCTTGTTGCACTAATTCAGGAACTAGATATTTGTGTAGATCAGTCTCAATACTGTGAGCCGGGGACCAACATAAATTGTGGTCAAGCTATCCGACAGTATATGCAGAAGTGGGCTGGTGCACGTAAATACGAATAAAGAATGAAAAACTTACCGGAGCCAGATCCGGAGGTAGTGAGCTCTATCATGTCCCGTATGGTTGTGGTTCTCATCATGGGGTGCCTGGCCTCACAGACGGAATCATCCGCCGGGTATGGCGTTCGAGACGGAACCCTCTTCTTAGGGCCATGCGATCGCTTCGCCCACCAGAAGCTGATCGCAACGCATACACCGAGAACCATCAATCCCATCACCCATGGCAATACTTTCCATGCCGTCGCTGTAGTGCCCGTATCTTTATTCAGAATATGTGCATTAGTATTTGTACTCAAAATTAGAGAATTTAGGTAAAGCAAACAAAACTCAAAACACAAGAATTGCAAATACTAATTGTTTTTTATAAACAAATGTCTAAGCAGCATTTTCTGTTATAATTTTGAATAAAAATTTAGATAAGTATTACCTTTTGTACACCCAGTACTTATATTGTCAAATAGCATACAACATAGAAAATTACCGTGACACTGGATATTTTTTATGGAATGCCAACCCAAAACCGAAAGTCTTTCTTTATGCAAGCATTAATACATACTCCACATAATTCTTAAATCTTATATCTATGATGCTGTATCGAATATCGTAACTTCCTATGGCCTTCCTACACACTATGCCAGCGGCCCGGCCGGCGCACAGTGGGCTGAAATTCGGCTTTCATAGACATTTTCATTTGATTTTTTCAGTGGTGTTTTTTTTTTAGGTTGGATGTGTTTTAGATGACTAAGTATATGCTTAAAAATAAAAAAATAAAATTGAATATCAGTGAAAACATAGCATAGAATTAAAAAAAGAAAAAATGTATGGAGTTGACATTAAAATCGGTGATAACTCAGCTATTTCACAACTGCCCCTAATTCCTTTGTTGGTGATTTTTCTATGATTTATTTAGGATTTTTTGGCATACTACTTAACCATGGGAAAGTCTAGTGATTTTTTTTATAAACACCTATTTTGTTTCGGTAAAATCAGTGATAACTCAGCCATTTCACAATTGCCCCTAATTTCCTGGTAGGTGATTTTTGTATGATTTATTCAAGATTATTTATATGGCATCCTTCTAAACCATGGGAAATCTCGCGTTTAAAAAAATCAATAACTTTTTTGTTTCGTTAAAATCGGTGATAACTCAGCCATTTCACAATTACCCCTAATTTCCTTATAGGTGATTTTTCTATGATTTATTTAGGATTTCTTGGCATACTTACTACCTTTATTTGGGTGGGAAATCAAAAAAACCCACCCGTGTTCCTTCTGTTGCCTGTGCGCCAGGGCCACGGTAACTCTTTCGAACAATTCGCGACCCCGCAGGCATCGGCCCTGTCGGACCTTTTTATTTGGCATACTACCTGGGAAAGTCTAGCGTTTTTTTTAAAAAAGGTTACCATATTATATTCGCTCATTTATTGAATCTATATAAATAAAAATGAATCGCCGAAATGTATGTACGCGCATAACTTCCGAACGTCTGCACTAAATTGGATACTTCTTTTTTTTGTGTTCGTTATTGTCAGGACAAGGTTTGTAGGATATAAGAAAATTTTAATTAGTGAGTGTATAAGACGGAAGAGGTAGGTCGGTAGGTAGGGTAGGTAGGGTAGGTACGTAGGGTAGATAGGTAGGTAGGGTAGGTATAACATACTTAGTGCTCCCTGTGCGAAGCCAGGCCGGGTACAGCTAGTCGTTAATAAATTAGTGATTTCAAGTCTGATTTACAGTCACCGTAATTGAAATTAGTAATGTGGTAATAGTTTATTTACTTCACATTATGTGTAGCTTTGACATAGGCTCGGAATATAGTGCAATACAAAGCAAAAAAAAGTATTTTTGTTTTAAATACGCGAGATTTTCCCAGGGTTAAGTAGTATGCCAAAAATTCTAAATAAATCATAGAAAAATCACCTATGAGGTAATTAGGGGCAATTGTGAAATGGCTTAGTTATCACCGATTTTAATGTCAACTCCAAACAATTTTTTTAATTTTATGCTAGTTGTTTGCTGTGATATTCAATATTCTTTTATATTTTTAAGCATATACTTAGTCATATAAAGCACATCCAACCAAAAAAATCACCACTTAAAAAATCACAATGAAAATGTCTATGAAAGCCGAATTTCAGCCCACAGTGCGGCGCGCGGCGGGCATGCCGCCGGTATAGTGTGTAGAAGCCTTTAGAATTGCAGCACACGTTTCGACAAGGATATTATCGTTCATATGCAACATATAATGGTCGTCAATTGAAAGTAGTGATACAAAATATTCATAGTACGTTGACCTAAATAAATATCACCAATGAATACAAATGCTCAACTGGTTTCTTATAGGTATTTTCCTTCATAAAGCTGTTTCTAAAATGTAAATACAAATAAACTGTGACTTAAATAAATAGCAAATAACCAGCAGTTCCATTAAGCGCGTTTGCGTTTCAGTTTCTGATTCTTTTGCAAATTATTCCCTAAGGAAAGTTTTGTGTGAAACAAATATTTTGAGTCAAAATAATTAAAAAATACTAACAGCAAGCAATTCTTTCAGAATCTGGAACCGTTTAATATTCGGCGAAAGCGTTCGTAAAGAGAAAATGAACACATCACACAAAAACACACATGCAATAAGCGAAACCAATACACATACGAAAATACTTGTAGAATATATCTATAAATTGGACTATCATAATAACACAAATTACCACAAAATGGGGTCTAATATTTCTTCGATGATGTTTTGATCAGGTAACTAAATCTTCGACAAAATATCGTTAAATAAAGCACAATGAAATGCCTCTTGCCTTTCATGACTATTGTTAGTGCTTATTTCGCCTTATACATTGTCAGTTATTCAAACATAAGAATTATATGGGTGAACAAAGGAAAATCAAAAGTTTGTAGTATTCTACAGTAATGTGTAAATTAGTAGCCTACACTCATCTCTATAGATTATATTTATACCGTACAGCGGTTAGTTACATGCCCCACAGCCAATTGTAAGTAAACTAAATACTTAGTGCTTAAATGTTGTTAGCAAAAGTAAATAATAACAAAATTATGGTTACTGACATGCTATTAGTATAAAATCATATATCATGCTAAAATCAAGTGGAAAAAACCGGCTTATGATCACTTACGGCTATAGTTATCGCCTGTTGTAAAATGACTACACATTCCTCTTTACTTTCTGTAATCAAGACATTCAGTGTCGTATAATAATGGCACTACTTTGATGCAACCCTGTCATGCCTTCTGTGCAATGGCACCCCTTGTTTAATATAATATGCAAGGCTATATGTAATGATGGCCCATTTAATGTTTGAACGATACATTTCAGTTTAAAGATGAGCATTTCAGAAACAAGATTGTAAACTTGTTAATATGAAACACGCGACAACTGAAACAATAAGGACATCGGGAAATGTTCCATTGCTAATAGAATTATGTGCATACTTCGATACATTTGCATGCACGACTGTAACCGAGCGGCTGATATTATCTCAAGTTATATTAATAACTTCGTATGAACGTTACTGTAACATGGTAAGACTCAACAATACATTTGATGTGGACATCACAATGTAAGCTACCCAGACAGCGCGCCCCGACGACACATTCCGAATGTATACTGTACCTGCGAATAGATCACGGTTACAGTAGTCCGTGGCGCAGCAAGATATATTGGGGCTTTCGTCCTTGCGGCACCATATAGGCATGTCCCCGGGAGGGAAACTCTTTTCTCGGTCCCAACATCTACGTTCATAAATTCTTAGATTAGTACAAAAAAAACGTATAAACCCTAAACGGTGATCAATGCCGGTCTACGGAAAAAAACTTGGTTATATTAGAACAAAACGAAGAAAAAATAAAATCTTTAGCCATGCAGTCTCGCACCATACACCAAGGCAGTCAGCGCCGCAGGAGCATGGGCGCAAGGCGCTTGGCGTGTGGTATGCCGGGCGTCGAGTGTCAGCAGCGGGAAGCTAGAGTGCAGTAGTTAGCGGGGCACATCGAGGGCACTACCTCCACGTCGCTCCTACCTGGCGGCTTCGGTTGCAGGTCCAGGCGCAGGCCTTCATTGCACATGTCATGTGACTTACAACATTTTATCACCACCGACTCATTTTTAGTTTTCGTTGTAGAGCAACTGAAGGGATGCTCGATGGGTATCAGTGATTTGAGCTCGATACAGCTGCGCCGCAAGTGGAACCACCATACATTATGTTTAGTAGGTTAAAGCAAACAACGCACACTCGGAAAATAGAGTTGGTTAAGGAGTACGGCACATCATTCAAATCATACTAATTATTTCTGTCGGCACCTGCGGCCACTCGTTCTCTTTGCTTAGTAGGTACATATTCAAATCACTAATTCAAAAGCGATTGTTAGAGTATTGGCATCTCAACACAAAACTTATAGGAAATGGCAATGCAATTATATGATTCTAATAGTACATCAAACAAACTCAAAATCTGCATCATCAAAATAGATACATGACACGCCCGCAAGTGCGCAGAACAGCTTACCCATAATTGAGGCATGAAGCACTTTGGACAATTTTTCTTGTGTAATCACATCAGAATTGCAGAAATCGGTTTTACAGCAATACATTGTAGATTTTTTGCATTTTACTGGGTTTTCAGGAGGAAATGCAACGTTCAGGTTCATACACCTTAAGACCACCGCACTACACAGGTCAATCATTTGATAGAAATAGGTTAGAATTATACCTGTGAGCCTCGGCATAACAGGTTTGTGTTGATTTGAGTTTGCCAATTGTTTTATTATTATAATTTTCAGCCAACATTATATTTTAGGAGTTGGGGGAATGAAAATATGTACCTTTTCAGATCAATGATAAGAAAAATAAAATGCCTTTCACTTTTGGATAAATTTGGAAAAATTACATAAGTAATTATAATTTTAAATAATTTTGAAATTATTGTTTAAGTAAATTTCAATTAACATTCATAAATATACTCACTGGTATGTAAACTTCTGCACTTTATTCTCCAGGCTCGTGGAGGCGAAACAGTAACCGTCCGTCTCACATGTTGAGTTGGGACATCTCTCACTGTTGCAGTAACATTTCAAACCTATGATCAACTTAATAAGTTATAATGGGAAATGAGACATCAAGCACAATAATGTGATGTTCACATGAATTTTTGAATGCCAAACCAAAGGGTAAAGGTTAATAAATAAAGTATGTAATTACAGAAAGAATAGAAAAATCTGATTATGAGCATGAAAAGATACAGTAGTGTTACTTGGGTTTCTGTTTGAGTTTTAAATACTTTGTAACAAACAAATGTATTTTATGACCAACTGATCACAACAATGTTCATAGTAGTCATTACAATATCAAACCTACGCCTGTTTCTTGTAAAACCATGATTAGTAGAGTATGGGTGAAATAAATCCATATTTTTATTTAAACTATTTGAACCCAAGACATTGAGTTTTCTGAATCTCATGACTAAATCCTTTCCTAAAGAGACACAACTACATTAAGCTTCTGGTCACTCTAATATGATCTTAACAAACACAAAGTTCCATTCACTTCAAATGATTTCAACGAAAAACTTCACATTCTTGTAATATTTGTCATTAAGCTAAGCCCTAAAATAGTTTATGTCTGTCGTACTTCGATAGTTTTTACAGCAATATGTTATTCCATCAAAGTGCTGAGCTCAACTAAGCCAGTCAGTTCAATACACCAGAAAACACAAATACGTAAACAGAATAAATTGTATTTGTGTATAGGTAACATAAAATCGTATGCAAATGGACAAGTGATGAAAAGCACTCACCATCGACGGTGTCTAACCTCCGGTACACAGTGAAAATCAAAAAAAGAAACCATTTGCGCCATTGAAAACTATTCATTATCACATTCCTTGATAGAAACATAGCAATCTACAGTTCCGGAACAGCAAAACACTTAATATTGACACTCGTACAGTACGGCCATTGAAGTGTTTCAGAAACATATGACATTTTTATTAAACAATTGCTTTTATGGGCAGCTTTTGTTCTATTTACTAATAATAATATTCGAATAAAAAAAGGTTACAAATTTTGTACTTAAACGAAATAAGAAACTAATTCAGTATTAGAAATTACAAAAACCTCATCAGTGGTACAGGAAGGTAAGCAAATGTAAATAGCTTCGCGTGAGTGAAGTGAACTATGCACACAGAACATATATACTCTTAAGGAGACTATGCACTATGCCACAGACTCGACAAACCAAACCAGATAAAAAAAATAACCTATTTCTACGAAATGAGGTTTTATACAGAAAGCTCGTCATAGGTGGCAGCACTATTAGCCTTTACTATTTAGCGCACTACAAACTGCCTGTTAGTGAAAACAAACCTATTTCTCTTGGGAGCATCACCAGTATACGAATTTCTCCCACAAAAGTATTCAGGTTTAAAAAAAAAGGATAGCACATAGTCTCGGCGAAATATCGGGATACTTGTATTTTTCCAGAGAGCTTTCTTTTAACATCTTTGGCAAATACATGGGTCCCTGTATTTTTGCAGTCAACTGCTGCGCAACTGGGCATACTAATTAATTATGCGTAAATTAAGTAGCTTGATAATAAAAAATAAAAAAATGGATAGTGACAGCCAGCTGTGAAATTCATAAAGTGCCTCCACGTGGTTGGCAAACAACGGCAAACAGCGAACAGCAAACAACAAACACGAACGTGTGCAGTGATCGGCGACGGTGTCGGTTTTTATCCATAAATCAAAGGGTGTTTGGAAAACGTGTTTGCGATGTACCCAAACGCTTGTTTACCAATCAGTAGTACGCGCGAGCTTGCGGGCGGCGTACAGCGGACGGCGTTATCATACTAATATAGGTATATATATATTCTTTATTTCGGTCACACAATCACAATCCATATTATTATTAGTAACAATTACTTAAAAAAAACTATGTTACTAAACTTTCACAAAACTAAAACAACTTATAAAGGGACTATCCAATTTGTCTAATAATGTTTTTAGGATGCTGTTGGAGCTTCCGCGCAACCTACCCATTATTGACGCTGTTCTCTTTCTCATAATACCATGGAAATCGAGCGATCTATTGATCATCCATCATCGTCTTCCTTTTCTTATTTTTCGTTTAATATCATATTGCTTTAAAAAAAATGAAAATAGGTCAACCCGAAAGTAATCGCTGCCACGAGCTCGTCGTCCACCATGTTTGGCAATCCGGATTTTACTAGGATGTTCGCCAAGCCTAGGATACCGTATTTGTGTTGGGTGATTGTGGTCGGTGTTTGGCACGTGTTTGGTGTTCGTGGCAAACACCATGCATGTGGAGCTACCATTAGATGCTGGATAGTAGCGACATCTGAAGTGAACAAATAGCAGTTTTTAGCCCCATTATTTATCAGTAGGTAAGGTCAACTCGGCGAAGATATTTCATTAAAATTTTAATTCATCACTTCATCAGCCAAATTTGGCCATCTCTACAAGGCGATTTTTTTTTAATAAGGTAATCAAATATTTAGTTGACCATTCAAAAAGCTGTCAAATTTACGTTTAGGTTATCGATTTATAAAATAAACACAAATTTTGAAAACAATATAAATAGACGGTTTACACGAATAGAGACAGTGTATATGCGTATGTATTTCAACAGCAGTTCCATGTGTGCTGTCGATTTTTTAATTATAGGCTCCAATCGGCATAAATTGCAAAAAAAGTAGCGTTTGTCGGGTAAGTTCGGTATAGTTCGCAATTCAGGGGTAAAAAACAATTTCATCACTTTAAAAAGAAACAATTTTTGTGGTAAATCAGCTTTTATTAATATAATATTTTCAAATAGATATTTAGAAAATAGAAGTCACGGAAGTTTACATAATTACGAAAAACTGAGACGCAAATCGTAAATCTACTGACAGAATTTAACAATAATTAAGTAAAAAAATATAGAGATAATCTCTATATTTAACAAATAGATAACTAATGTAAAATAATAAAGATGTGTTAAAAAAGTAATTGTAACAGCTTTGGTTGTGGTAGAAGTACCCAGTTACCCACATACTTCTTACTTAAGGCGATACCCTTGTTTGCATTGTACCGTAGCCTTCTCTCTTTCTGCAGCATAAAAAATTCAATCACTAGAGCCAGTAATATAGCTAGCAAGCACACAAAATAGTATTATATTTAATCATAATCAATTACAAGTAAAGGACAAATATGGTAGAAAACAGCACTCAATGCAATTCGAATCAGTTATAAATTAATTTATAAAATTTGCTTATGCGTAAAAGATTTATGATATCTGGAATCGGCGAAGAGTATGCCGATCTTTCCGTCCAAGAACGAGACAGACTTCCCCACTATTGCACTTTGAGATTCGATTTGTTTCACCGGTTATAATTTCGTAAAAAATGTGTTTTTTTCTATTCTAATACAATAATTAGGTAAAGATATTGATCATTAATTAGCATAACTAGGTATACAAATCTTAATAAAGCTTTAGAAAAATCGCTTTAAATTTTTTCCGCATCGATGTGCTGGTCGTAATGCAAGTTAATAACCCGACTAAATTTTAAATGTCATTTATTTCACTTTGTGCCAGTTTGTGCCATAAATATCGCCACCTGTGTTAATTTATTGAAACTAGAAAAGTTTTAAGTTTTTGTATCTTGGGTTCTCATCTTTGTAACTATTCAGAATTAGTCGTAATTCTTACTGTACGGTCTTACCCTCCAGCCGGTCTTAGCCGTATTGACCTTAATGATATTCTCACAAACAATTAAAAAAAGAACCTGAATGCAGCCCCGGATCTAGATTTTTTTCGAGGCGGGGCAAGAACTGCAGTTTGCCGCCCCCCGCCCCGCCATTCCTTTAACCTTTTACATGAAGCCTTATTTATTTAAATATACATGGACATTTCGAACATTTATTTTAATTAGGATAGGACAGGATATTTGAAAAAAAAAACGTGAGATTATAGCATACTAGCTTCTGTCCGCGACTTCGTCTGCTGTAATTTCGGCCCCCGGCCCTCCGCGTCGCTGGGCATCACTCGACCACGATATTACTTCCTTTTCGCTTAGCGTTCTTTCTGACTTTTTTTTTACTGTTCGGTTTCTAAGGGCCTTAGTGTGATGTTAAATAGCCTACCTTCCTCAAGAATTGGGCTATCAAATGCATAAAGATTTTTTCAAATACGACTGCTAGTTCCAGAGATTAACGCGTTCAAACAAAAAAAACTCTTCGCTCTAATATCGGTAGAAAATTAGAATATAAGTTTTACTCTTTGAACCTTGTGTTCTGCAAAAAAATCAATGGGCTTGTTATAATTAATCTGATTGTCTTGTCATGATTTTGGATTGCCAAGATCGCGACACTCGACTTATGCAGAAACACCAATCAAGACAACCTAGGCCCGTATTAATAAACGTTCCTCAATGACGTGCCCAAGTACGCAATCATTTGATACGCCATTATTTCGATATCAGCATCTCAAGATCATTGCTAATTAATAAACACATGAATACAGTATCTCAGTTACCAAGATCAGCTCCTCAATGCGCTGTACTTGATGGCTTGATTTCGTGAACGATTACGTCACATTGACCGAAGTTTAGAATGACATGCATCACATTTCATTATTTTATGTTGTAAGATTTATTGAAATACTTGTATTTTGTTAAAACTAATAATTATAAAGTTGTTTTCTACCCAAGAAAGCCATAAATTGTTAAAAAAAATGTGTTTTTATTTCCCAATAAATAAAATAAAAAATAATTTAAAAAAGTTTTTTTTTTTTTTTTAATATTTGGTGCTGCAGGTTGTGATACATGTATTAGGTCACCATAAACAAGCTGAAATATGAATTTATTAGATTACATTTTCACTTATATATATTGAAAAAAAATAAAAATAATTTAGATTAATTAGATTTATATGGTACCTACTACTTTTAAAGTTTATTTATTTATTAATCTTTATACAACTAAAGAATTACATTTGTGGACTTAATGGCTTTGTGTTATACCTATAAATAGTAATTAAATAAATTTTATTATAAAAAAATAAAAATAAACATATTTCAGGTTCTCCCATATTAAAATCTCAGGTTACAAAACACGAGATAAATACAAATCACAATATAAAAATAAAAATAAATGCAATGTCATCAAATCATAAATACAATGTCAAATAAAAATAAGCAACTCAATGTCAAATGAAAATAAAAATAAAAAATAATAAAAATTTAAAAATTAATTAATTATACTTATGATAAATGTATTTAAAATATTTACATAGGTACCTACCTGAAATGATGCTGTAGCATAAAACTGGTCATAAAATATCGTCATAGTACCTACTATGACGATATTTATTATTTATTTATTACGATGAAATAGAGTACCTACTCTATTTCATCGTAATAATTAATTTCACCCAAAATATTTTTAAACTCCATGTTTCGCGCTACTAATCACGACCTTAAGTCACGCATCTCGAGTACACACATCTATTGTATACTTAAGTGTGGAGTTCCGTTTAATAATCAGTCCATCACTCGGCTGATAACGTAAACCCAAGCCGTAACTTAAGTACACAAATTATTATGTTTATTAATACGGTCATGATCTCAAGGTTGTCATCAAGTGCGACCTCTTGGGCTGAGGAACGTTTATTAATACGGGCCCTAGAATGCACAAGCGAGCGAAAGGAGCGCAAAATATTTTGGCACTTTGCCTCAGTTATGATAGATTTTTTAAGTCCATAATCGACGAATACAGAAAAGTTTTAAAAATTAAGAGTCGCTAGGCTGTGAGAGCGAAAGGCACGCCACTACAGCGGCGGTAAGACTAGCGTTGCTGGAGAGAAATATTCTGAAGCATTCCCGACGGATTATTCGCGAAACATTCGAAGTATTGAGTAATATTCAGAATTATTCCCCGAGAAGAATTACAAGGAAAATATCTAGCTAAGTACATCTTAGAATAGTTATAATGAACCGCTGGGAGTCACGAGGTGGTGTGCCACAGTTGCCTTGTGACATCACGCTGACCGACATCGGGTAAGTAGGCTACTTATTGGATCACCTGGTAGAGTTCGACTATTGACCGCTAGATAGCGACGCAATTACCATTGCAAATTACATATGTTCCGCGTTAGTGATTGTGTATTCATACTCACGAATCTTCCTTCCTTCCTAACTTTGGTCACTGCAGCAGCAGAAAGCGCACGCAGGCGAGCACTACCGACGGCAGTTGTACAGTTACAGCTTTTACTTTTACCCGCTAGATGGCGTCAATGCCGGTGACTATATATTACTACGCGTTCATTCATAAAAATGAGTGTAATACGATTTGACAACTTCCGAATATTTTTTCATCTACTTAGATATGTACTGACGTAATAAGTGTTTGTAGGCAGTCTATTAAGTGTGAAAGATAGAGAGGTACCTAAATACATAGTTGGATACTTAATTTATATTAGGGAGGTAGGTACCTAACAGACAGGCAATTCTAATTAGGTATTACGAGTATATTATTTCAAGTGTTAACGTAAAGAGTTATGTAAGTACTTAAGTATTTAAACTACTTATTGATTAACTTCGGTTGAACACTATTCTACAAAGAAATATATATTTTTTACGACTATTTCTTTTACCAAAACATTTAAAGTAGGTACTTACCTACGCATTTATGCCTGTTTTAAACTAGGGATACGTACTTTTATCCTACTTAACTAATTATTTACGTATTTTCCATGAAATCGTAAAGCAAAAACATTTTTACGAAGTAAACTAAACTTGTAAATAACATCCGCACAAAATCGGCCCATTCTAAACTCAATCATAGTAAAAATAAAATAATAAGTAGTCACAAGTAGATAACTACTTACAGGGAAATATTCTCGCATAGTAGGTACGTAGGAATCGAATAATACTTCATGGATTATATGAATGAACAACGGCTGCGGGGCTCGGTGGGTGTGCTATTGTCACAGTGCAGGTGGCGAGCGCTGGCGTCACCGAACGACTAACGAGGGGTGTGCTCCATTTACAGTCTACTCTTGCCCGCTAGATGGCGTTAATTCAAGTAACGGCACGGCGAAATATCCGCAATGTAACGGCGAGTCTCCTCAAGCTACCTACGCATACATTCGTAACTACTGGGAATAATTTAATTCAGTAGTAAAACGTAGGTTACCTACTTCATCCTTACAATATTTATTTTACCCTGCCTTTTTGCTGCAGTAGTATTCCTTCCAATCGAAGCATTCTTTTGAATGCTTACAGGTATTGTCCGGACATGGGTGCTTCGGAAAGTAACTGTGCCGCATAGGCCGGGAACCGACACCCGGATGTCTCGACGACACGACGCAGCACATCCTTGAGGAATGCCCTGCTTGGCCAGTGCAGCGCCGAGACCTTGTAGCAGTGGTTGGTGCTGCGGATACTCTCTCGCTTCCGGACCTGGTCCAGTCCGTGGTCAGAAGTGAGAACACGTGGGACGCCGTCGCCTCCTTCTGTGAGGAAGTGATGGTCGCGAAGGAGGCGGCGGAAAGGGAGAGAGAGCATACAACCTCTCTTCCGATCCGTAGCAGACGCACCGGGCGCCGGAGCGCGCGGAACGATCTCCGGCCGCCTTAGGGTGAGGCGTGCAGGCAATAGACTTGGGGAGTTTGTTGCCTGAACAGTGAAAGGCCCGCCAGGCGGCGGCGCGCCGTGTTCCGCGCGCGCATATGCGGCTGTTGAGGGTGACGGGTCCGCATGAATTCAGGACAACAGCTGGCCGGGGGAGCGTGATGAAATACGCAAGCACTCCAGCACCCGGCTAAAGGTAGCAGAAGAACACCGTGTGATTTTAGTCAGTAAGAGTCTGACTGACCCCTCCACCCACCCCAGGGTGGAGGACATCCGTGAGGATTTCCACACGATAAAAAAAATGCTGTGAGAGCGAGGAAAGCGAGCTCTAATATTTTAAAATTTTATGGATAATGCTCCAATATAACGGCTGCGCCAGCGTTGTGGTAAAAAAAATAAGGAAATCGTGTCGCTTTTTCACTTACAGACGTCTGAATGGGTGGGACGCCCGGTGCCCCTGCTACGCGAATTAATATGTCTAAAATAAAGGATTTGTTTCTTAATTTATTTTTTTGACCACAGAGGTGACACAGGCGCTCATCCGCCTCTGGTTCGCCGCGGCATAGATCTGTTGCAAGAGATAGAAAGCCAACCTTTTTATATCGTCAAATAAAACTGGAGCATGTGCTTTAAAAATGGAGAGTTCCTGGCAGAATTCGAATAGGTACTCCGCCAGCAACCAGCTCACACCGTTTGACGCCATATGCGCACGCTAATCATATAGTGATTTCCTCAGTGCGCCACCCGCAGAGAGAGAAAAAGATAATAATTGCTGCGCATCTCACTTATCGCAGAGTTGGGGTGCGCTGGCCGCTGGGTGGTGCACTTGTCTGCCACGCTTGAATTTACCGCCCCCTGAAGTTGACGCCCGGGGCATCCCCCCTAAATCCGGGCCTGCCTGAATGTCGGAGCAGACTACAGAGGACCGATAATGTATTATAGTTCTACCGAGATCGTTGTACCGCGCCTTAGGTATGTGCGCGGCGTACAAATATAGTAAGTGTGCAAATAAAAGGTTTCCAAATGTTTATAATTCATTTAATATTGCTACTAAATCTTTGAACAATGCAATAAAAACTCGGAACTATATAAGGTTGGCCATACACGGGCAGCTCGAATAGTTAGTACAGCCCAATTCAAAGTTTATGGCGGCTCTGAAGTGCGCTACTCGCTGCGCAGTACCTCACCCTCACCACCGCTGACACGTGAATTGGTTACTGCGCAGCAACTCGCCTCATGTTCTGAGCTGCCATAAAGTTTGAATCAGACTGTATTTGATTACCGGATCAGGATCGCCTCGAGCAGTCCACTATACATACATTTTGCATGTGGGTGAATCGCATTTTGTCATGCTGCTGACGCCCTGTGTATAAGTGACTGCTGAAGAAAGCCTGGACCGGTTTCGTATCAATGAACACTATAAGATTTTAGTCTATGGAATCGCAGAAGTAACCACATATTTTTCATGTTACGATAGTAGTTCATATAGATATATTATGATACCTTTCAATTACAATATTCAAGTCAGCATAATAATATTACAACAGGTCATGATGTTTATCGGTAAATACAAAGTAGTTTAAAATAAAAGTTTTTAAGGTATTTTGAGTTTACTCTTGTTAAATTAGCACAGCAATCCACAAGACGACATCAAGACTTTAATTAATTGATCGCTATAATTAAAAAAAAAACAGACTAATATAGCACTGACAAATTAATCAGAAATTTCCATAATCAATTGTATTAATTCAATATAAAATAAATATTTAAATTATATGATTTTATTAAAACTATAAATAATTTGGGGCTGTTACGTTTAAGGACTTAGACATAACTAGCGAAATGAGGGTGTACCATTCACCCTGCCTATCCCTTCAGGAAGATGTTTTGTCATAAAATAGTGTAAATGCATAAAATAAGTATTTATTTTACAAGCAAAAACAAGTGAGTGTATATTCCTATTAATTAGTCTGTAATGTATATTTATATTATTATTGATGAGATTATTCTATACATACATAAACTAACGCCTTTTCCCATGGGGGGTAAGCAGAAACCACAGAACGCCAATTGCTACGATTCTATTTATACTTAACTGTATTATAATAAATTATGTAACCTATATAATCTTCTAATATATAAAAATCTCGTGTTTGCTATCGAACTCCACCGAAACGGCTTGACCGATTTTTATGTTTTTTTTTAATGTATATTTGGTAGGTCTGAGAATAGGTCGTAAAGTATATTTCATACCGCTGCGGGTGAAACCGCGGGGCGCAGCTAGTAAGTATATATAAATACACACATATTATATATATATATATATATATAATATGTGTATATATAACTAGATACTAATATTATAGATTAGAAAGTAACGCTGTCTGTATGTTACCTTTTCACACCTAAACCACTGAACGGATTTCAATAAAATTTGGCAAGGAGATAGATGGCATCCTGAGAAAGGACATAGGCTACTATATGTCCCGATAGCATGTTCCCGTGGGATAATTTCCGAAATCCACGCGGGTGAAGAAGCGGGCAGAAGCTAGTATTTAATAAGAGTGTAACGTGAGTGTGTACTGATAACCGATTCATGATTGTATTATTATTTCGGTAACTATTCATTGACTCTAATTTCAAGTAATTTTTAACGCGAAATTCGAGTTGTCTCACGTTTTCAGGGTTCCGTTCCCAAAAGGTGCCAACGGTATCCTATTACTAAGGCTCCGCTGTCCTTCCGTCTATCTGTCACAGGGCTCTATCTTTGAATCGTAATAGGTATACACTTGAAAAAACTGCAAAGTCGGTCAAAAGTAATGTCATATTATGAATTGGCTGCCATTTGGTTAGAAATGACAAAAAATTGGGCTCAGGTTTCACGGAAAGTTTATTTAAAGTGTAAAATTGATGACGTTAAGTCGAAAAAATTATATCGCTCAAAATACTACCTCCTGAGTTGATGCACATTTGAGCTCGTTTTACGGCATTTTGAATTGTTGCTCGCAAAACCTCCAAATTGGTGAATTCTTGGTTTGTGGTGGTAAACGTGAAATTTCAAAAAGATCCAAAGAAAGAATTCTGGCACCGTCAGATCTGGAGATCTGGCCGACCAGTTCAAATCGCCAAAACGGGAGATCACACGGCCCCAAAATTGGTGGTTCATAATCTCCATCGTTGCATGAGCTGTGGGACTGTGACTATCGCTCCATTGCATTGTCGACTAATTCTCTATCTGTTTACAACATATGTATCAAATCACAATGACATTATGACGCCGTTAGCAAAAAATATGGCACATTAACATTATCACATTACTTTTGCCCCACCTCGTAATGATTACTACAATATAAGAATCAATTCTCACAAAATTGTGTGCATTCTGCGGTTTCAAATCTTTTGATAACTACTTTAAACACTTAAATACTATAAAAAATTACGTACAGTAACATATTATAACAGCAGGTGATTAACCTGTACCAGATATTATGCTAATACATCGATAAAAAGTTAAAGACGGCTATATAATGTGATTAATATATGATGTCAAAAATGTTTTAATTCCAAACATTCATTCATAATAAGTTTTAATTCCAATCTTGGGAATTTAATATACTAAAATCTGTTACATAATTTAATTACTCTTCTGTTTATATTGCTGGCTACCACCACCTCATTGTTTATAATGTTGTTTCCTGTTTACTTACTATATCAGTCTTAGTAAGCTCATATTATGCTTTCTTTATTTTCCCTGAACACATGCCATGGCATGAACATGACCCTTGGAATCGAAAGGCTGCTTGTTGAACAGGCACTAACGTTTGTGTACAAATTGGGGAACTGATAGTAGTCGGAATATATTTGGGCTTTAAGGCCGAGGTTATTACAATTTTTGGATGGCTGATTGGCTTAGTTCAGGATCAAATGACATATACGGGTCATGTATGCATTCACTCTCATTTCTCTTAGGCACTCACCTTACAATACTAAACAAGTTACGGGCTTGAACATTCCTACGTAGTACAAGAATTGTATAATTATTGAACATTGGAATTAAACTAAATCATGCAATAAAAAGCATGACTTCTCAATGTAACATTCACAATGTTTGGGTAGGAAGATTAACACCTTCCGAATAAGTTCCGTCCAGTCCCGTATCTTCAAGCACCGTCATATCACACCAGTTTTCTTTATGGTTATCAAGGAGTTTAGTAGCTGCCTATAATTGCTCCTTAATAAGATGACATTTCGAATTTATTTAACATAAATTAATATTCGAGGACTTAAGCAAGGTCTTCTACACTTTGACTGCTATAAGTACACAGTATAGCTGTAAAAGATCATTCATCATTCGAGCATGTATATAATAATGTTAGATATAATAATAATTTGATTTTTTAAATATAATGTATATAGTAGAAAAAAAAAATGATTTCATTTCTCTAATACGCCTTCTTCCTGCAGTTTTTTGGTTAGGTTAGTAGTTATTTTACTAGTTGATCTATTTGCTATTGATAAAGGATATATGAACCATCAGTGATGACAGCTCTAGTTCTTCAGAGTGGCCGTTAGTCAGTGGTACGCTTCTGTAGCCGGAGCGCAGGCAAGTGAGCGGGAACACGGCTTGGCCGATGAAGTTCCGGTCTCCAAACATGTCTTCATCTTGGACCAGGAAGCGGATAAGAGCCAGGTCGGGGCACGCCAGCTCAAATTCGCAAATGTCATTCCAGACCGGGTTCAGGCCGTTGTCAGCTAAAATTAAAAAAAATGTTGTAATATTTTATCCAGGAAGTAGGTTCCCGTAGGATAATTTCCGACATCTACACGTCATAAAGGCCACTATTCTTACTGGAGCAGCTAAAGGAGAGAGCGTGTTGATTCCCCGATTCCCAGTTAATCATAATAATTAGCCATTTTAATTTAAGAGGCTGCCATCTCCCCTAAAGTTGGCATTCAATGACCATTAATAAGTCTCAGGGCCAAACGCTGAAAGTGGAAGGAATTCATTTGGGCACTCCTTGCTTTTCACATGGTCAACTTTATGTCGGTTACTCAAGAGTATCGAATGCCCAAAACTTAAACATACTAGCGGAAAATAATAAATCGTACAATGTCGTCTATAGATGTATTTTAATTTAAAATAGGGTATAATATTTTAATTTCAATAGATTGTTAGATACTGTAGTATCAGAAGTTTATCCAGTGTATATATTTTTATCCTCTTTACTAAATATTTTTTCTTAAAATATGTGCGTCGAAAATAACACATATAATTTTGCGATTCTGCCATACTTTTTTTTAAATTTATTTCTTTTATTCAGACAGTGATTCATATTTTAGTTAAAAATTATGTTAGTAACCAAAGATTAAAATATATACCACAATAATAGTATTCTATCTAAATGAAATAACTGAAGTGCATAAAATCAAATTGTATAATTGTAATATAAAATCAAATTGTAAATGTAAAAAATCGCAATTAAATTAATTAAGTCTTACACATCATTTACGTTTTTCAATTCATTAAAATTAAAGTCAATTATCATTAATTTCATCAGTAGGTATTAGATAAGATCTGTTACTCTACCTAAAACCTTTTCTTATCGACATGCGAACTGCACACAATGGTACAATATTGGACAGTCGATGTTGCCAGTCTCAACGCTAAGAATGCCATGCGACTGCCATGGGCATGACTAAGCAATGATGCAGATCTCTTTCTGAGGATGGCATGAAAGCCATCAATGCGAGTGTCGGCAAACATGCCCGACGTGCTGAAGTGCCTCGGCAGCCGCATGAGCATCCTAAAAAGGCATTGCTGTACTTACCCGAAGGGCTTTGATCGTCACATTAAGAGGGGGAATCTAGCAAAATAACCTATCTTAAATTCGATTTTCCTGAAATTGATAGGACTCAGGTAAAAAATAAAAATAATATGAGTAACTACATGATATTTCCAAAACTTTTTGTGGAACAGAAACACAAAATATTGAAATTGATAGATAGACCATGAGCTGGGTTATGATTTGGAATACTTTTTATTCTGGTAGTAAGTTCCCGTGAGATAATTTCCACCATCCACGGGCGCGAAGCCGCGGGCAAAAGCAAGTAATAAATCATTTTGGAACTCACCAACTGTCTTAGTGACGAGCTTAGTGCCAGTGTCATAATCAGCTCCAATAATCTCGACTTCCACCGACGGACTGGTGGTCCCGCGGCCCATTTTGATGAGATGCCGGGCCCCGATCAATCGCAGCATCACTATCATCGGCTTCACTTTCTTCTCGACGCTCTTCTTAACATATGGATTGTATGCCTCGTCGAACATATAGTCGGGCTTCAACAAGTAACCACACCCGCCATTTTCCTTGAACTTTCCCAGGTTAATCTGCATTGGCTTATCCTGAGTCTGGTAGTTGAGGGCAACCATCTGAGAGCCGGCGTTCCAGAACGGAACCGGGTTGTAGTTGGAAGAATCGATTCGCTGCCCCTTTGGGTAAATGCGACTCAGTTGTTTAGTGTGGTACTTCATGAAGAAGGAAGTCTCTTGTTGGCACATCAGCCTCTCGGCTTTAGTTTCGGGGAAGGAGGACATTTCGTTGTATATGAAGCCCTTGTTGCGGATTCGCTCTTGGTTGAAGGTGACGGAGCGGCAGTAGACTATTAAGTCGGACATTTCTTTGGCGATTCTCCATGTGCGCTCCATTTTTCTGTGTTGCAGGGAGCGGGCGCTGGCGCTGTAGGCTGCTTCTTTGATGGCGGAAAGCCATTCGAGTGCAATCTCGCGGGTGGGCGCGGCCATGTCGAAGGTCTGGCACATAGTGGGGCTCTGTATGCGCACGAGCCAGCGGGCCGCGCCGCCCTCCTCTCCCACCACTAGTTCCACCACAGCACCCAACACGTCAATACAGCCCTTCTGCAACGCGCCCAAAGCTGCAGATTCGTTCTCGAGGCCCTATGAAAAGAAACAGAGTGTTATTTCCAATCATTGTTTCAAGCATGAAAGAAAAACATACAGAAGAAAAAATTAAACTATAATGTAAAAGATTACCACATAGTAACACAGTTATTATAAAAGATTGCGACGCAAAAACAAAATAGATATAATAAAAATAATCCATCAAAATTAAACTGAAACTTAATGAATATGAGTCTTTACCGAATCAACTATTCGCAGTCTATCTGATAAGCTTTGGTTGAACTCTTGAACTTATCTTTGGAGGCTACCTTAGATTAGGGTGGTGTTAACTTGCTCAAATTCAATGCTTTTAGTGTCAATTTCACTAATGAAACTGAACGCAATCAGCACATCTAAACTGTGTTCAACAGCTGTCAGTTTAAATATTCTACAACAATCATGACACCGATTGAACGAAAAGCTCGTTCAATCGGTGTCATATGTGCTGATCGCGTTTATTGGTGAAATCCGCCCTAAGACTGCTAAAAGGAGTCAATTATATCTGACTCGCAACTGTCCCAGATATACCCGTCATGATAATCTGTCTTACCTATCTTAACCAAGCGCAGGTTAGATCGTGTATGAAGTACTGAGGCCGTATTACAATGTTTGAAAACCATAATTGTTCCAGTCTGGGACTCTCCTAGACTGGAACAATTTTATTATGGAGCTATAGTGCTACCTCTCTTTTGCAACGGAACAATGATGGCTTTAACACTTTATAATACGGCCACTGCTCTCATCGAAGGGACGGAACAGCCAAATACCAGTTCGATGCGCTTGAGGCTAAGAAAAACGGAGCAAGAAGTGGAACCGGTCGAGAGTAATCGAGATGCGAGGGGCTCGTGGCTAAATAATAACAGCCGCACGGGTCGATCAAGGTTAAGCTACGATTGTCGAGGTGGGTCCGTGGATGGGTGACCATCCAAAACATATCGAGACCCTTTTGTGCCTCGGAAAAACATTAAGTTGCAGCTGTCTGTTGTAGATCTTTGACAGTCGCTACAGGCAGTCAAAAGCCCGAAAACCTGGCCACCAGACTTGCCAAGGGGTATTGTATAACCCAGTTGTGGAGGTCAGATAGACAGTCACTCCATGTAAAATAGTGATAGTCCAGACCAGTTGGACTGGAGGCCGACCCCAAAATAGTTGGAAAAACACATAATGTTGATGCACTTGTCGAGACTATTAGGCTTCATAGTCTTGACCGCCGCAGAGTTACTAGTTTATTCTATTGGTGTTTTATCAGATACATTCCAGAAAGTGTCGAATGGAATTGCAGTCTAATTCCTTCAAGCTCTTTCCATTATCGAACGACCAGACGTACGGCATTGCAGGAAACGTTTTGAAAACACGTTCGTTGAGCGTAAGTCTAAGAAATTTCAAATCCTCAGTTAGATGTACGTGTTTTCTCCCTGCCAGTTTGTTCCCAATGGCTATAACCCTGGATTTTTCAAGTCGCAAGTAAATAGGTTATTTCTACGCAAGCGTGGGCGCCAGCGTCTCTAGTTGAGACAGAGGTAAAAAAATAAAAATAAAACAAGCATACTAACAGGGACATCAGATATGTGCGGAACCTCAATTTCTTGAACGTAGTTAGCTGGGAACCAGTGGTGTTTCTTGCCACCGTAGTCGCCGCGCCACCATCCTTCGTCGGGCTTGTCCACGTTAGTGATAATGGCTTGTTTGCAGAACGACAGCTCGTCCTCCTGCCGCGCGCGGTAGTCATACAGTGCCTTTACAGTCACCTGCCGAGATCATACCATTTGAATTACAACTTTTGTCTTTATAAGAGGCATCGATTTAAAAAACACTTTCAACGATACTAAACTACTAAACTAAAGCTAATCAAAATGCTACCAACTAACCAAACAAAAAGTTTTCAAACGGCAAACACAAAAACATAATGTCTAGCTTACAACAACTAAATACATAATATTTTTGTTCCAAATTATGTAGGGTGCTTCTGAACTTCTACTAAAGCATGTAGATCATAAATGACTGATGACAAAGATGGAAAAGAGTGGCGGCGGAGAGGAACCATGACGGATAAGAGAGCGTCATGCTGTTTGCCGTCGCGGCATACGAGTCGGTCTTACCCCCAAGGCACGCCAATAGATGCTTCACATAAAAAAAATGCAAATAAGGTAAGTATAGCTACATATTAACTATAAACGAACACGCACGGATTAATAATCTGTTCACCGATCCACAATCCTTCGCACCTCCTGAATCTATGTAAGGAAAATTTCAAGCATAATAGAGTAAACACCAAGAGAGAAAATTGAATGCAAAATTAATAATAGTATAGTTTATTGACATGCAGAATATTATAAAGTGTCACAAAAAAAACCAGGGGTTTTCTTTAAGAAAAAATAATTATAAAAATTCTTAAGAAACTCGAAGTGCTAAAGAAGCACCACCTCAAATGCATAACACACTTTCTATCACAATCCAAAAGATTTTGAAGTAAATTCATAATTAATTGCTTCTTATGTTTGAAAGATTTGTCTGCCCGACAACGTAAATAAGGTAATAGATATTGTTGAACTGTCAAAATGAATGGCATTGGCATTCTAAGTGTGTTACGCAATTTAAGCGCAGTTCGATAAACACCAAGTATAAAATGTTGTCAACTGTAAACGTTAGACATTATTTAAATACCATAATATCCTAATGATTACAATGTGATTCAATGTAGCAGGAAAACTTGAAAATACAGTCCAAATGACGGGCCCTTTCATTTTGACCATAAAAGAAAATATGTTGTTTGTTGAGTTTGCAAAATTTTGTCAGCTTACATAAAAGTACGCAATGGCGAAACGAACGAACGAAATGTCACGAACGTGACGAATTACCAAAATGAAAGGCATAGTCATTACGAGCGTGTTATGCAACTAGGATGCTCTAAAAATGTTTGTTGAAGATGTCTGTCTATTGTCTAAGTTCGGTGGTACGGAGCTTTAGAACTGCACATTGCCCCGGATTCAAAATAGTGCTTTCTTTGCAATAACTTGGGTTGGAAAATGCTAATCTATCATTCTAGTTCTTTTGTATTTTAATAGTTAGGTAGAAATATAACGATATTGCAAGCGGGACATTAAAACGTTGAATCTCAAGGCTTTCAATATATTACAAAGTGGGATCGATATATTGCGAGTTAACTATCTTTACGTATCTAAACATTTACCATGTCAACACCCACTACTCCTTTGGGTGTTAAAGCGTGACTAATACCATTTCATCAAGATAAGTATGTAGGTTGCCCTTAGTTCAGTGGCGTTCTACATTGTGATGCCATTTTTTGATTAGTTATGAAAAAGTTACCTGTCTATTATGCAACCTTTAGGTCAATGTCATTAAATTAAGCGTTAAGATTATTATACACTACTCAACAAAACCTAGGGATCAAGTAATTATTATAATTTTAACACTTTTAAATTTAACATATTTTAAATCAATAAAAGCGTAATTGAATACAGATTTTTATTTTTTGATTTAATAAAAAAGGGTTGATAGAAAAGTATAAAAAAATATTACGAAAATCTAAAATGGTACCAAAAACAAGAAAAAAAAACACTTTTTAGTAGATAATAAAAGAACGCTCAGATAACTTTAAATAACAAAAACATTCCTGGCAAATTTTAAATAATATGTTAGTTGTTCTAGAAATCTAGAGTATGGCGCGATATTCAACAGGTGACAATAGACAACCTGACACTCAGCTGGGGACCTCCAATCCCAAGGCATTAGCGACGGCTCTATATCGGCGTGTCATGCTGAGTATCAGGTTGTCTATTGTCATCTGTGGAATATGGCTACATAGTCCGGAAAGATGTGCAAAAGCTCGTCTTCTGTGTTCAAATTTTGGGGAAGGTGGTCACTGAACGCCTTTCTCCCGAGCAAATCCCACTCATGCCCTATGGGATTGAGATCAGCTGACTGAACAGGCCACTCTTATAGCGTGATATTTTTCTCATTCATCACTAGCCGGGCTGTGTGCACGCGCATTATCCTGCATGAACATAATATCGTGGCCATACTGCTGTCGATGAGGGATGACCATAGTTTGCACAATCTCGTCACAGAATTGTTTCGCATTTAAATTGCCTTGTATCAAAACGACGTTTGTTCTTCCACCCAGGCGAATTCCAGCCCACACCATAATCATTCCGCCCTGGTACGGATGAACTTCCTGAGGATTCTGGAGTCGACTCTGGGGACTAGGAACTCGCAAAACACGCACTGTTCTTGAATCGGGATGAAATCCAAAGTTCGACTCATGACAAAAAAGAACACGAGCCCACTGAGTGTGGGTCCAGTGCAAATGTGCGTTAGCCCTCAATAATCGGCGCCCTCGATTTCCGCGTCGAAATGCTGGAACTCTAAGCGGTCTGCGAGTGCAAAGATTAACTTCATTCAATCTTCTCCTGGCGGTTTGATCATTGATAACCACTTCGTTCGGAGACTGGAGTGTTCTTACCAGCTGGCGAGCCGTAATTTGAGGCTGCCTCCTCGCAGCATTTTGCAGAAAGCCGTCTTACCTCTGTGTGGTGGCCCTGTATCTTCCTCGGTGACGGTCAGCAACATCTCCTGTAGCCCTGTAGCGCGTCCATAATCGGCAAATTACGCTTGGCTACGTGTTGACAACGGCGGCAGTATCACGTTGACTTTATTTTATTTTATTTCCAGCAATTATTTAATGCAGGTTCCATCAACATTTTCATGTACAATGACCAGTACTTCTCGATTTTTATTAAATAAGTTGATATTGTTGCCTTATTCCCTAGACTTTGTTGAATAGTGTATTATACTTTAACATTCTTAATAAAATATTTCCAAAATACAGCACTAACAAAATAAGCATCACCTTTGTACGATGTTTTCTGTTCCTTTCTTCTTGTCTGTTTATATTTGTGTGCATAAATAAATAAATACAGTAAAGGACTGAGCAACAAAATATTGTGTAGACCATTTTTTTTTGCTGCCCAGTTCATTGTTATTCCAGAGATTTGGACGACTGATTGAGTATCTCATTTTCTAAAATCAGTTCAGACGATCAGACAATGAATACATAGTTACAAACTTAGAAAATATTATAATAAATTATACCATGTAGATATTACAAAATTCATACAAATATACAGGTATATATAGGTAGTGGATGAAGTAAAAGGATTATTATGGAATCATTGTACGACGTCCTCTATAGTTTCTGCTTAGGAAAAGGCGTCAGTAATGCGTGATAGTTATATTACAAGTTACAAGTCGCTCTAAGTACAGTTTTGTAATTGTGTATCGTACCTTGGAAGTGAAGGCCGTTGGGTCCATGTAACCAGGAGTCCCGTACACTGAGTTGTCATCCGGCTCCTGAATAAATAATAAAAGTTATGAAATACCTAATAATAACTGAAATTATTTATTATTATTCTCATAACAATTCAATCGTCATGCGTTCTCGTACCTTCTCAGTATGAAAAGAGACGTTGCCCTGCAGTGAGACAATTATAGGCAGGTTTATTTATTTATTTTGAATTCTATCGGATTAAAATTGGCTTTACAAGATCTGTTGGTTTTTCACTTTTTCGACAGAAAATATCAAGGCAACGTAGTTTTAATTCATTATGGACCAGGACCACCCACAAATGTTAAGTTTTTATAAGGTGACTTCGATTAATTAAGACAATTGGATGATATAAAATGAAATATAATTTCCAGAATGATTAATTATAGATGGTCGGGTTTTTTTAACAGGTTCTAAAACAATTAGCTAAAACTAGTTTGTTACATTAATTAAATAAATGAAGCTAATAAAATTGTTACCTACATAAATCATAGTTATTATATTTAAAATGTCAAGTATTTGTATAACGGATTCCTTTAAGAATTAACTTGGGTAAGCCACATACTATAAATACTAAAGATGTTCCCTAAAGGCTGATAAAGCACATAAAGGCGGGCCGCACCACAACAGAATAATACTCCTACATTATTTTCGTAAATTTTGTAGGAACCATCGCACACTACAGGCGCGATTTTTGTATTGGAATACGATTCGCTGCGGCTGTAATATGAGCATGCCCCAATGCATTATAGTTTGACGGTACTTTAATTGAATATTATTATATTGTTTGAGCCTAGTAGATGGCTCAGTCCTTTCAAAATCGAAAGTAATTTATTTAAATTAGGCTGACAATCAACACTTTTTGAACGTCAAACTTTTGCCGCGATGGTAGACTCACACGGCTCTCTTCAGACCCATGACCAAGGTCCTTCTCAAGAACAAATAACAATAAAGATTCTTCCAAGGGAATACTTACAGCAATGATACGCCTCACAATGTCTTCGCTGATGGGGAACCACAGTTTGACCTTTTTGTACAAGGGATTCTTCTCGTAGTAGCTGACCAACTCTACCAGGCTCTCGAAACGAACCGTGCCGATCGTGTAAAGTCTGCCTTCAAGCTTGATTCTGCAATGCTTGATCTCCCTCTCTGTCCTGTAATATTATTTGATGGAAAATTAGACCGTGGCCATCAGAATTGAGACATACATTACTCAAAATAAATTTATATGAATCTAGCGACCCGCCCCGCCTTCAGACGGGTGCAATGTAGGTACTAATGTGGGATCCGTGTCGTGTATATTATTATTGTGATTAGACTATACTAATAATATAATAATATACTATAGGTACTATTGTATATCTTTATATACATTGTTTACAGCTGTTTTTACCTACTGCTGCTGTGCTGTCTGGACCTTAAATATGACTCCCCAATGATACCCAAAGTGGTATATATCGACCCCCATTGTTAGATGTTACACTTTTAAATCTGTGATATCTTCTAAGATATTCATTTTAATGATATGCTGTATAGGGCAATTTTGATCTACATTAAGTGCACAACGTATCTAACGTATTTAATTGGATAAGGATTAATATTGTATTGTTTAAAATAGCTTCGTAAATAACCCCATTATGTTTTTGTAGTATGTAAAAGAAAAAATGATTATTGTGGAGTTAGTCATATTACCATCGGGAACGTTTTTTTTTTGTGTTTTTTTGTTAGATATACTATTCCGTAGCACATTATTTTAATCTATCTCGTCAGGTTTAGCCAGCTGCGTTTGCGATGTAACCGCACAAAAACATGTTTTTTCGACATCACATTACAAATTCTTAACATTCTCGACTTTTCTCTACTATTATATAATATGCATGTATTATACATATAAACTAGTCTATTGATGAAAACCGCATTAAAATCCGTATCGTAGTTTAACATATCGAAGCGTACAGACACGAAAACCGACTTTGTTTTATACTATGTAGAGATTTCGCTTGAGAAACATAATAATTACAGTAAAATAACGATATCAATGAGCAGAGCTGGTACAATAATTAGGTACCTAATAGGTTGGGGAAAAAGTTTCTTCGCATTTTTTAAGAAAATTCAAATCATTTTTTAATATAGTTTATTTACATTTAACTAAAGTATGTAGGTACCATTTTGTTCGATAACTTTTTGCCATCTTGTAGGTAGGGACATGATCCCATTGCTATAGAAATTTTGGGACTTCTGATCAAAATACCGCGACAAGTGGTTTTGGCAGTCCTCTCGTGATGTTAACCTGACACTGCCTAAAGAATTCTGAAGAGACCGAAACAGGTGGAAATCTGAAGGTGCAAGGTCAGGACTATACGGCGGATGCATTAACACCTCCCAGCCAAACTCTCTTAATTTTTGCTGAGTGGCTAAAGATGTGTGAGGTCTAGCGTTATCATGATGAAAAACCACACCCCTTCAGTTATCAGCTTCTTCAAAAATGGTTCGGTTTCATTACGTCGTAATAAAGAATCACAAATGAGTACACGGTAATGAACCGTGTACTCATTTGTGATTCTTTTTCTTTTTTCGGTTTCTTTCAGTGAGCTCGTGAGGTACCAAAATATCGAGCTTTTTTGTGTACCCAGTTTTTTTCAAATGTGCCAAAACTGTTTTGTGGTCAATTCCCAGTTCCTCAGCTACGTCGTAACTACTGATATGCCGATCATGGTCCACTTTTTCAAAAATGGCATCCATTTTACCGTAATAGGGCGACCAGAGCGCCGTGCATCTTTGACATCAAAATTTCCGGATTGAAAACGCTTAAACCAAATTTGTGCTACTCTTACAGACACTGCACTAGGTCCATAAACATCGCAAATTTTTTTCGCGGCATGCCCTGCTTTTTTACCTTTTTTGTTGTAAAATTTTAAAATGTATCGAATTTCTTCATTAGAATCACTCATCTTGACAGTACGAAAAACAAATGAAAATAACACATTTTCCTAATTTGAATTTGGAATTATGTTCTTTAAAATTTAAACTTTCAATGATACCAAAACCAGGCAGATACAAATAGTATAGCCAAAGAGATTTTATTACAAGTTCATACATACTATAATGCGAAAAGACTTTTTCCCCAACCTAATATTTATAAAAAGAACATTCTTTAAAACGAAACGCAATTATTAATAATAGTTGCTTCCACTAAAGGCTGACTTACATTTGCATTAGTTATTAAGCGAGTTAAGTCCCTTGACATCGATACGTGGGCACTTCACAATGAAAAATTGTCACTTTTGGACCGAACTCTTGCTACTTGAACTTAATTCGCTACTTAACTAGGTAATGTAAATCAGCCTTAAGCGACAAATACTAAACGAACTTTTTTATGTCACGAAGCGACGCGTGCTTTACTTGTCGTAACCAAGTATACAAAGACGCTGTGAATGTGTGTGTGAAGACGAGAAGCGTCAGCACATAACACACACACACACTTCCGACTTCGCCATTGTCTAGGACGGTACCAAGAGCTCCTGCACTTACACATACATTCTCAGCGTGTTTGTACACTTGGTGACCACAAATAAAGCGCGCGTCGCTTCGTGAGATAAAAATACTGTACATAAAAAGTTCAGCTTTGTAGGGCGTCGTCTCTGTCTATCGTAAGTGTGACTTGTGAGACCGTCTCTTTCTAAAGCTAGATGACCCAGGCTTCCTATCAGTCAAATTTCATAACAATCGGTTATGGATATGGAAATACATTATTTAGTGATTGCAGTTTAAAACGATATTGCGTAATAAATTTCCACTCCTGGTTCCAACAATACACTTGAAACATATACATAATCATAGCCCTTCACGTTTCATCGGAATGTGAAAGTTGTTACTGAATAATATTTAGTATTCAGAAATCAATTAATACATGTATAAATGCATGTTTGCATTATGTATTTTATTTTTTATTTATATATTCTTTATTGTACACCACAAAAACATAACAAATAATAAATCAAACACTACATAATATACAATGAGTAGCAGCCTTATCGCTTTCTGCAATCTCTTCCAGGCAACCTTGGAATGGACAGTGATTTGCCTGGACATAAAATGGAGCTATCGTTGGTGCTAATAATAAGTACACAATTCAAAAAAATAGATACACAGATATACGAGGGCTGCACTAAAAGTATCGGGAATGGAATATTTCCACTGTTCCTGTCATATTAAAATCTTTTTAATTGAAAACTCCTTGGTTTTAAAAATCGAATACCGTTTATTTATTTATTTAAAAAAAGATTCTCGGTCTTGTCACAAGGTTTTGTCAAACTTGTATAGTCGTTGAGAAAATGGAATTGACTCGAGAAAATTCAAGAGCGATGATTTATTATGACTTTCGAAGTGGTTTAACACAAAAACAGTGTGTTGACCGGATGATTTCTGCATTTGGTGATGAAGCCCCATCCAAAACCACAATTCATCGCTGGTTTGCTGAATTTCAACGTGGACGTGTCAAGCTCAGTGATGATCCCCGTCAAGGTCGCCCAAAAACTGCAGTCACCCAAGAAAACGTTGATGCTGTGCGTAAGCTGATTGAGGAAGATCGACATGTGACATACCGCGAAATTCAGGCAACTTTAGACATTGGCATGAGTCAAATACAAATAATCTTGCATGAACAATTAGGTGTAAAAAAGGTGTTTTCCCGATGGATACCGCATTCGCTCTGTGAAGAGCAAAAAGCGGCTCGCGTTACTTGGTGCGTCAGAACTCTCAAAAGATTCCACGCAGGATCCTCGAATGCTGTATACAACATCGTGTCAAACAAAAAACCAGTCACGAGTTTGGGTGTTCGAAAATGAGTTAAAGCCAACAAAAATTTTTCGTTCACGGAGTGTTGCAAAAAAAATGGTGGCCACGTTTGTCTCCAAAACCGGCCATGTTACGACTATTCCTCTTGAGGGACAAAGAACGGTTAATGCAGAATGGTATGCTAGCATTGGTTTGCCACAGGTCGTTTCTGAAATCCGTAAAAAGAACTGCAACCGCCGCATCATCCTCCATCACGACAATGCGAGTTCTCACACAGCGCACAGAACAAAAGAGTTTTTAGAGCAAGAAAACATAGAATTATTAGACCATCCGCCGTACAGCACCGACCTAAGCCCTAATGTTTCTATACTTTCCCTAAATTAAAGAATAAATTGCGTGGACAGAGATTTTCATCACCTGATGAAGCTGTGGACGCCTACAAAATGGCCATTTTGGAGACCCCAACTTCCGAATGGAATGGTTGCTTCAATGATTGGTTCCATCGTATGGAAAAATGCGTAAAATTTCGCGGAGAATACTTCGAAAAGCAATAAATACATTTTTAAATAGTAATGTTGTGTCACTTCCTTGATTCCCGAAATGTTCAGTGCCGCCCTCGTATATACATATCTTAAATAATGTAGGCTGCAATAAAATAATTATTGGAAAACATTCTAATTAAATTATTGGAATAAGAATTACGAAAAACGTTCGGATCTAATGAAGACAGTTATTGGAAAAGCAATTAATTAATTAATGAAAATACTATCTTTGTATTTATTGTTTTTATATAAAAAGATGTAATGCTGTTCGTTGGTAAACGCGCTACACTTGAAGAACGGCTGGAGCGATTTGGCTACTTTTTGTTTCAAAATGTTATAGTCCAAATTAGGTTTTTAGGGCACGAAAAACTTGAATAAACTTCCCGGAAAATCTTCAAATTCGGAAAAAACTGAACGTCCATTTTTGTTTGAACTATTGAAATTTGGACAGAGCAACGTCAGTCGGGTCAGTTAGTACAAAATTAAATTAAGAAATCAGTTAACCTAATCGACGTAAAGTACGTTGCTTGCAGCAAGCGACTTTAAGAAACTGACAATTTTAGACGTTTTCCTCACGAAGGAGGAGGCGGAGCGCGTGACGGAGAGGCAATCGTTGCGCCATCACGCCCCTAGTCACAGCAGGAGGAGACACCCTGGGCGTCGGGAGTCGATTGTAGACTCTCGGCCACCGTAAGCGCGTGCTTGCGGACGGAGAGCATTGGGCAGCTCGCCATCCGGTAAGGACCAAGCCCGGGTCGACGGCGCGTCATGTTCCACGCGCGCCTCAAAGAGATGTCAGCATCATTGACGGAGTCCGATAGGGCCGATGCCTGCCGGGACCGCGGATTGTTCGAAAGAGTTACCGCGGCCCTGGCGCACAGGCAACAGAAGGAACACAGGTGGGTTTTAGTCGGTAAGTGTCTGACACGCCCTTCCGCTCCGTCCAGAGCGGGAGAAGTCACTTGATGATTTCCCGCCCCAAAAAAAAAAAGGGTGGTAAACATTTTTTGTTCGCGACTGTACGCGTCAACAGTCAGACCATGTGGCTAATGCACATAATAATGATATTATAGGAACGATGTAACTTTACGGTAAATATCGGTGACCTGTAGATCAGTACAACATGCAACGAGAACAGTTGCCATGTCGAGATTCATCACACTCCGGTTTTTATTCATGGAATTGGAATACCGATCGTAAAACTTGACCAAACCAAGTCAATAACGGAAAACTCTTTTGTAAACTTGGAGTTTATGTTTTTTTTTAAATATGTTATTTAAGTTTACTAAAATATAAAACCATGTAGTGCTTCTGAACATTAAATCACCCAACGAATTTTATTGACGCAATGTAGAATTAGATTTTGCCGAATGAAGTTCTCTACGTCGGATTTCGCAGCGAAAATAAAAATCGTAACCATTCAATCTAAATCTTCTAGCTAAATAATTATACTTATTCGTAGACTTGCCCATTACTTGTCACAATGCCCGTAAGTTACACGAACACGCGAGCCCCCTCGGTAGCAACCGATGCAAGTATGCAGTTACGTCTATGAGGGCCAAGGTAATCAAATAAATAACAAGATAGATGCGCTAGATAACAGCAATTTAAACGCATTTTTCAATTCAATCACATCAATTTTTCTATTTGTTCTAGCTAGCTACTAGTTAACCGCCGAGGGGCCGGAACGCAAAATATTTGATTACAGTGATTGTACAGAGCCCGCTCGATAGTTCGTGCTATGTACCATCCGTGTGATTAGCAACACCTTTGTACTTCTTAAACCTTATAAATGGTCTACAACGTGCTAAAGTGACAAGTTTAGTCAGCTCCGGATCTAGGGGGGGCAGCAAGCCGGGCCCACGCCCCGGGCGGCAAATTCAAGCGTTGTAGACAAGTGCACCACCCAGCGGCCAGCGCACCCCAACTGTGCGATAAGTGAGATGCGCAGCACTTATCTTTCTCTCTCTCTGCGGGTGGCGCACTGAGGAAATTACTACATGATTAGCGTGTGCATAGGGCGTCAAACGGTGTGAGTGGGTTGCTGGAGAAGTAGTCGAATTCTGCCAGGAACTCTCCGTTTTTAAAGCACATATTCCACTTTTATTTGGCGATATAAAAAGGTTAGCTTTCCATCTCTAGCAACAGATCTATGCCGCGGCGAACCAGAGGCGGATGAGCGCCTCTGCCATCTCTGTGGTCAAAAATTTAAGAAACAAATCCTTTATTTTAGACATATTACTTCGCGTAGCAGGGGCACCGGGCGTCCCGCCCTTTCCGACGTCTGTAAGTGCAAAAGCGACACGATTTCCTTTAATTTTTTACCACAGCGCTGGCGCAGCTGTTGGATTGGAGCATTATCCATAAAATTTTACTAATATTAGGTCTTTACCTATGAAATTGCCGTTCTGCAGTACTGGCCATTTCAAATCAAAATAATTTTTGTTTGGCTAAGAATTCTAATTTCAAATTAATTTTATTTTAAAAACATGGATTTTTTTTTCTAAAAGTAGTCATTTCTTTATTGATTAGTGTTACATTTTCATCGCATTTCAATCTTTTTCGTCATCATGGATACGTTAAAAATTCGAGTAATTATGGAATATGAGTACCGTCGTGGCAGCAACGCGGCACAAGCGGCACGCAACATCAACGACGTTTACGGAGCTAACACTACAAACCAACGCACCACCTGTTATTGGTTTGCTCGCTTCCGTTCTGGAAATTTCGACCTGAAAAATGAACCTCGCGGTCGTCCGAAGACTTTGGTCGACAATGACGAATTAAAGGCGATTGTGGAAGCTGATGATACACAATCTACGGCTGAATTAGCAGCAGCTTTCGACGTTAGCGTCAAAACAATATTGGTCCATTTGCGTCAAATTGGCAAGGTAAAAAAGCTTGACAAATGGGTGCCCCACGAACTCAATGATCGCCAGCGCGAAGTACGCGTCGAGACGTGCCTTGCACTGCTCAACAGACACACAAATGAAGGAATTTTGAACCGCATTGTTACCTGCGATGAAAAATGGATTCTGTTTGATAACCGTAAGCGCTCAGCAAGTTGGTTGGATCCTGGTTCAGCACCTAAACAATGCCCTAAACGAAAACTTACCCCTAGAAAAGTGATGGTCACTGTTTGGTGGTCTAGCGCCGGTGTGATTCATCACAGCTTCTTACCAAACGGGGTGAGCATTACTGCAGATGTGTACTGTGAAGAACTGAACACAATGATGGAGAAGCTGGCGCATCTCCAACCAGCATTGGTCAATCGCTCGTCTCCGCTGCTCCTGCACGACAACGCGCGACCTCATACTGCACAGCAGACGGTCTCCAAGTTGCAAGAACTGGGGTTGGAAGCTCTCCGTCATCCGCCCTACTCACCAGACCTTGCGCCTACAGACTACTACTTTTTCCAGAATTTGGATAACTTCTTGGCGGGAAAAAAATTTAATACCCGAGAGGCAGTACAAAATGCCTTTGAAGAATTTGTTGCCTCCCGTCCAGCTGATTTCTTTAAGAAGGGCATCAATAAACTGCCACTGCGATGGCAAAGATGCATTGATTCCATGGGTGATTACTTCGATTAATACAAATAAAAAATTCATGAAAAAAATTCGTTTAAATTTTTTCATACAAAACGGCAATTTCATAGGTAAAGACCTATTATGTTTCTGGCAAAATATTCGAGCTCGCTCTGCTCTCACAGCCTAGCGACTCTTAATTCTTAAAACTTTTCTGTATAAGTCGATTAAGGACTTAAAAAATCTATCTTATATGAGGCAACGTGCAATTTTTTTTGCGCTCGCTTCGCTCGCTTTTGCATTCTCGATTATCTTGATTGGTGTTAAGCATTTCTGCATAAGTCGAGTGTCGCGATCTTAGCAATCCAAAATCATGACAAGACAATCAGATTAATTATGACAAGGCCATTGATTTTTTTGCAGAACATGAGGCTCAAAGAGTAAATCTTTTATTCCAATCTTCTACCGATAATAAAGCCAAAGTTTTTTTTTTTTTTTGTTAGAACGCGCTTAGCTTTGGAACTGGCAGTCGTATTTGAAAAAATATTTTATGCATTTGATAGCCCAATTCTTGAGGAAGGTTTATAGGCTATTTAACATCACACTACGATCCTTAGAAACCGAGCAGTAAAAAAAAGTCTGAAAGAACGCTAAGCGAAAAGGAAGTACCATCACATCATCATCAGGACGAGTGATGCCCAGCGACGCGGTGGGTCGGGGGCCAAAATTACACGCGGACGAAGTCGCGGACAGAAGCTAGTATGCTATAATCTTAAGTTTTTTTTATCAAATATCCCGTCCTATCCTAATTAAAATAAATGTTCGACATGTCCATGTATATTTAAACAAATAAGGCTTCATGTAAAAGGTTAAAGGATTGGCGGGGCGGGGGACGGCAAACTGCAGTTCTTGCCCCGCCTCGAAAAAAATTCTAGATCCGGGGCAAGTTTAATCGCTTTGAAAATACATTATGTATACAGCTGTAATCGACGAAATAGGATCCAGCACAATCTTGGCCCACCTATCTGTGATACGTGCGACGAAGCCAGCCACCTCCCACTTCATCCTGACTCAAATATGTTGACAGACACAAATACAAAGAAGGATAATTTAGTCAGTTTCATCGCTGTGTCAACCAAATATAATTATTTACATTTTAATATCTATAAACCGTCGTCGTCCTATAAAAATACCGTTGATACATAGAAGATTCATATTACCTGAAACTTATAGCAAATGAAGAGTGATCTTTGTCGCTGGGTCGCACCAGGAAGGCGCCGTCGGTGTTGGCTTTACGCAGCAACTCTTCGGCCTGAACACGAGTGCAGAAAGGGTGGAACCACTCCTTGTCCTCATGTTTGTTCGGCTGAGGTACCGGTTCTCTCAGTGTGATCAGAAATTCCTATAAAAAAAAAATGCTTTGTTATAACTAGATTGTTTAAAATATCTTGATAATTACGTGAAATTTATTAAGATTCAGATGATCTAATAAACATTGAAAATATGGTGTGTTCAAAGGTCCCTTACCTGACTCCGCAATGGATGCTGCCTATAATGAGTAATCAGGCTATAAAGACTATCAAAGCATACGGTGTCAATCAGATAATATTTGAAGACGCCCCTCTCTTGCTTCAACTTGATGCGACAGTGGTTCACCTTTCCCTGCCTCCAAAATGACAAACAGTAATCGCCCACGAAAGTGACGCTTTCCCGTACGAGAAAAGTACCATCACCGAGATGTGCGTGATTCTTTAGAAGCTCTTCGGCTTCCTGCCGGTTTCCCGCGAGCTTGCCGTGGAACCAACACTCGCCGAAGTGCAACTCGTCCTGAGGCACCACAGGCGCCTCAGCCTCGGTCTCCCCGTCGCTCTCCGCGTCGGCTTCCGTCTGCGAGTTGTAGTGCTCCGTGTAATAAAGTTTACTCTCCGTCAGCACAAAGGCGTGGGGATTCCAATCCTTATCTACAGGATCCTCAAGTAATAGAATCCCGTTTTTGATAGACGTACGTAAATCAAGATCCTTGCCTTCTTCTTGTAAAACTGCGAATGAACTATCTTCAACTCCATCTGGCAGCTTCTTGTGTTTCAGTATGATTTTTCTGCGCAGATTTTCAGGCGACGGTAAACATATCTCACTTTTATCAAATGGCTGAACCAGCAGCATCTCTCCGAAAACTTCTTGGAAAGCGGTCGCCATGCGGCGTTGCTGCGGTAATGTGCAGTTATCTTCAATAGAGAGAATCAGAGGATAGTCAGAGGTAACGAAAGCATGCTCTTTTATTGTGCGCAGGACATCCATGAATTTAATTTTGGTGGTCAGTGTGTGGCCATGGTAGATAAAAGGCGATCCATCCGGGCCGTCCCAGCAGTCCAGCTCTATGCAACGACAGCCTAGCCTCAGGCAGCGAACGTAGGCTTCCAGAGATGACTCGCTCGAGAACTGATCGCCAGTGAGATACCTAAAAGTAATCCCGTAGTTATTGTATTTGTAAAAATTTAAAACGGTGCGGAGTAATTTGAAAAGTACTTACGTATTATGAGAAGACGATATCCAGTAATGGGACAATGGTCTAGTCATGTCCTGGGTCACGGTGTCATTTTTACTATCCCAGATAGTATTTTGTTTTGAGAACAACATCTCGACGAACTGCAAGAGAAGTATTGTAGCAGCTTGTTTTCATATTTTCGCTTATGTTTGGTTAAGCAGATATCAGACACTTCACTTTTTGTTAATTTTTCTCTTTCATTCGGCATATTTCATTCGGAAGTGAAATGTCGGGATACAAAATGAATCAAATCAATCGATGAGTGAACCAAACCAACGCACGTTGTTGGATTGGATTTCGGCAGTCGGCATTTTTCACTCGCCTACCGAATGATCGAAAAATTAAATTAAAAGAGCGTTCATTTCTAAGTAATTTTGTTGGTGTCGTGTCAACGTGGAATGAAACAAAAATGAACATCGTCTGATATCAACTTTAGGCTCTGCTAAGTAATTTATGTTTGGAGGTTAGTGATAGTAGCTCCTACAACTACTCAGCAAGCAAACCATACCAGCCTTAAAATCATTGAAAAAATATAAAAGCAAAGATTATGTACAACAATAAAGTTCGTACCTCGTGTAAGGTAAAATATGGCTCATAAGTATCCCTCTGTGGATCGCGCAGGTAATCCCTGATGAACTGCGAGGCGACGGCCTCGTCATCCCCCAGCCTGTCATGTTGTTCCACACGCAGGAAGCTTTGGAACTCCCGCAATGTGATAGTTGATCCGTTCTTGCAGTACAGAGAGTACTTGTCGAAGATCTCGTGGGCATTCTGCACAAAGCATTGAAATGAATCGCCCAGCAGTGCAAGTGTCGAATGAATAAAAATAAAATAAAATGTTGACTTACATTTTCATCAAAGATTAGTTTCTGGTAAAGACACGAGAAGTCATCAAAGCCTATTTCTCCTCGCTTGTCTGTGTCCACTTCTTGAAATAAATCTCTCAGCTTGTTCGTTGATATCTTACAGTTTATCTTCGGCAGAAACCCCTTCACTTCCTTCAAGGAGATACTAGAGCAACAAAACCGTTTTAGTCTGATTGTTCTATTGAGAAAGAACACTGAACAGTTTAAACATAAAATATTAGGTCGGGAAAAGTTTTTTCGTATTTTATATACAAATTCAAGACTAAGAGCTCGTGTGGCACCCAAATACCGAGCTTTTTTGTGTACCCAGACTTTTTCAAATGGGTCAACACTGTTTTGTGGTCAACCCCTAACTCATCAACTATGTCGTAACTACTAAAAACTAGCTCCACTTTTTCAAACATGGCATCGACTTTATCCGTAACGGGACGACCAGAGCGAGCTGCATCTTTGACATCAAAATTCCCGGACTGAAAACGCTTGAACCAACTATGTGTTATTCTTACTGACACACCGTTAAGTCCATAAACGTCCCATATTTTTTTCGCGGCTTGTGTCGCATCTTTCTTTTTTCTATATAAATAAAAATTAACCGCCGAAATGTATGTACGCGCATAACTTCCGAACGACTGCGCTAAATTGGATAATTCTTTTTTTTTTTTTTTCATTATTGTCAGGACAAAGTTTGTATAAAAGAAAATAATAAAAAGTGAGTGAATGAGACAGAAGAGGTAGGTAGGATAGGTAGGGTAGGTACGTAGGGTAGGGTAGGTTGGTAGGGTACGGTAGGATAGGGTAGGTAGGTAGGGTAGGTGGGTTGGGTAGGGTAGGGTAGGGTAGGGTAGGTTGGTAGGGTAGGTTGGTAGGGTAGGTAGGTAGGGTATGGTAGAGTAGGGTAGGGTAGGGCAGGTAGGTAGGGTAGGTAGGTAGGTAGGTAGGTAGGTAGGTAGGTAGGTAGGTAGGTAGGTAGGTAGGTAGGTAGGTAGGTAGGTAGGTAGGTAGGTAGGTAGGTTAGGGTAGGGTAGGTAGGTAGGGTAGGTGAGTAGGGTAGGGTAGGGTAGGGTAGGTAGGTAGGGTATGGTAGAGTAGGGTAGGGTAGGGTAGGGTAGGGTAGGTAGGTAGGGTATGGTAGAGTAGGGTAGGGTAGGGCAGGTAGGTAGGGTAGGTAGGTAGGTAGGTAGGTAGGTAGGTAGGTAGGTAGGTTAGGGTAGGGTAGGGTAGGGTAGGTAGGTGTTAGATACTTAGTGCTCCCTGTGCGAAGCCAGGCCGGGTACAGCTAGTTTGTAATAAAACTTCAAAATGTATCGAATTTCTTCGTTATGTTGACTCATTTTGGCGGACAAAAAACAAAACAATTGAAAAATGGCGGGATATCGTTTTTACTTTTTATTTTTATTTTTTTAATTGTCATTTATTTAATGGTATCAAAACCAAACAGATTAAAACAATACAGCCAAAGATATTTTACTACAACTTTATACCTATAAAATACGAAAAACTTTTTCCGCGATCTATTATTACGCACAGATACTTCTACATGTAAATGAGTGTGAGTGAACATAAATAATTAAGTATGAAGTTAAAGACGATGAATAACTATTAAAAGGGGAGGCACCAGGTTGCCCGCGAAATTCATAGCGGATCGAGCGTTTTTGTATGAAGACTGGCCTCGTCCCGGTTCGCCACTAGCTACTACGAGTATAAACAATGTTTTACAATGACAATATGATTCTACGAGGGCGACACTGAAAGTTTTTGGAACTGGCCACATACTGTAAACGATACAATAAAAAAATAAGTTCAAATTTTGAAAATGGAACGCTTTGCCAATGTTATTGTGTATGTATTGTATTCATTTGTCATTTGTTTACGATTTGGCGGCAAATTGAAAATTGTGTGTCACGTCAGCATGAATTCAACGCGAGAAATCGCGCGTGGCGTCGTTCTTCGGAAGGACAGGTCATTACGCAACAATTGTTTTAGAGGATCGAAAAACAGTTACTGTGGAGTGGTACACTAACAATTGTTTGCCACTTGTCTTGGAAAAAGTTCGAGAGAAACGACCTCGCAGTAGGATCCTCCTTCACCACGACAACGCCTGATCGCACACCGCCAAGCAAACAATCGACTACTTGGCGACGTCAGACGTGGAATTACTGGGTCACCCGCCCTATAGCCCCGACCTCGCACCTTGCGATTTATATTTATTTCCGAAAATAAAATAAAAACTTCGAGGAAAACGTTTAATGGACGCCGAGAAAGCAGTGCCTACGTTTTAAAATGCCGTAGAAGAGACCCCTAAGGACGAGTGGGCAAAGTGCTTTTCTCAGTGGTTCCATCGAATGCAGCGATGTATTGATGTAAATGGACACTATTTTGAAAAGATATAATAATACTAATAACTTGCTAGTTTGTTCAGTTTTTGATTTTCTAAGAACTTTCAGTGTCACCCTCGTATAAACTGCCTTGACTTATGCCTGTTTTCTTATGTCCTTAGATTTTAACATAGCTATATATGAAAATTTATCTATTACAAAATTCGTCAAATAATGTTAAGAAATGCAATGAGTGCAGATATACACTCATCAACACAATCTACGGATATTTTAGTTATTCAAAACTAAAATATCCGTAGATTGTGTTGATGAGTGTATGTGATCTGGTTGGATAGACCCAATAGTATTATAGAATAGATAAACTCTGGCTTAGAATACTTCAGAAACCAAGCATTATAGTCATTGGGAAAATAAAAACCCAAAGTAGCAAAAACCTGAAAAATAAAATAGTTTTTCCATCTTGAAGTTATTTTCATGCTGCTACAAAATGCATGCTTCATCAAATAATTCAACAACAAGTAAAGGTAGCGTCCCAGCTGAGCGTCACATTACCTTGCAGCTTAAATCTCACACAATCAGTTTCAGCTATCTGCTATTCGCCAATGCTACCATCAACACACTACTGAATGCTCAAAACAAAAGAAAATCAGCAATAATAATACATGCTGCACTGCTAGACATACTGCACTTCTCTTCACATTACAGTGAAATAAGTCTCAATTCTACAAGCTTACCAGTTGCTGTCTAAGTTTGTTTTGTCACGACATGTCAAAGGCCACACATTGAGTGGTGCCACCCAGCTAGGACGAAGGTTAGTCTTTTTTAATCAATAAGACATAATATGTAATACAAAATGCAGCCGGTCTTATAAGATTTCGCATAAACATGTTTAACTTTTGTTGATAATGAATTTTAGCTTTACTTGCCAAATAGATAAACCAAGATTGATACACGAATTATGATACGCAACCGCATAATGCTAGTAAAACTATGGCAACAGAAAGTTATCAAAATATATACATGATGCTCGGAAATTCAACCTATTCCTTGAAAGGGGTTATACTAGAGGTAATTTCTAACAAATTAAGCCCACTAACTAGGGGCGAAAATTAATGGTTTCCGAGTTACAGAGGTTTTTAGTTAATGGTAAAAAAAAATCAGACTGGTCACCAAAAACAAATAATTTAAAAATAACTACTTCTGTTGCGACACTTATTCGTTATTTTTCTGACTGATGGACGAAAAATGAGTGCTCATTTATAAAAACAAATACATGCCCTAAATTCCCGTATTTTCAGAAATAAAAGGTTTTGAGTGCAAAGGAAACCTTCTTTATTTTATATTTTTTGAAGTTTAGACGTGTTTTACTCGAAAAAAATGTGAAATGACACTTGGCATACAAATTTCGGAAATAAATTCCCTATTTCATTACTGTTCTTAAAAGGTACAAATGTTATCAACACTTGCACGGATTTCAATAAAAAAAAAATGCAGACATGATCAGAACACTAAATTTGGTTTATTTACTTATCATTGGTAATCATCAAAAATAGAGTAAAATTATTACAGATCTTGTTAGCTACATTTTTTTTCAAAATCTGTCAATGCAATTCAATATTTCTCAAAAAGTTAAGGAAAGTCTCCTAAGACCGTTTTCCTGTAGCTACAACGGTTAAGGTAGCTGCCCGATCTCAAAAATCCACCCTGTTTATGTACTGAGAAAGTAAAATCCATTTACAACAATTTTATTTAACCTGAGTTATTGTTCTTGCATAAATCTAATAAGTTGTGTTAAAAAGCGTTATGTTTAATCGTTGGAAATAAGTATTTTTTTATTACGAACAAGCCTTATGCTACAGTAAAAAAAATTGAAACATGGAATTGTAACTTATGTCAAACGCCATCAGAAAAAAGGATATATTTTATTATTCAATATTCACTGACAATAGAAGTTTCACCTACTGAAGGTTAGGAAAATTTTAATAAACATTTTATAAAATAAACAAGACTTCCACTTACGTCTCGTGTGAATTTTCTATTGCGTAGAACTCTTTCCGCAGCCATCTCTCTATTTGTAAAGGATATGACGCATTTAGGGCCTCTTCTATAAGAAACCTGATTCCCTTTACCCAGGCTTCACAGTCCTTATCAGTTTGAGCTACAAAACGTAAATTTTACACAATGACTCAAATTCAAGAACATGTAGGTACACAGCTAAATAGAATTGTGTTCATGCAGCAATCATAACAATAACTAGGCATTGGAAGTCCTATGAATCTCACAAGCAACCAGCGATGTATGTGACAATTTGGTGGGCTGGATATAATTAGACATGTTTACAAACTGTTACCTGCAAGTGAAGCTGCGCGCAGTTTGAATTCAGTTCCATAATAGATGGTGAAGCATTTGGTGTTGTCCAGCCTCTTCACCTCTTCTTGCCACCGCTCGAAGTGTTTGGATGCCTTTCCGACCCTCACTTCCTTTACGTCTCTTACATCCAGAGCTCCTTCGTATGCATGTTTCTGCGAAACGCCTGTCCTACTCCAGATTACTTGATGGGTTTCTCTTCTTACGGAGAGAGAACGTCGCTCAGGTCGTTTTCGTGGATAAAACTTAAGGACAGTGGAGCCACGTTCTATGTAGGATATAAGCTGGTCAGCCTCATGTATAAGTCCATCGTGGGCCCCCCCATTATAGCAGACCGAATTCATGGCACTGCCGCTGTCACCGCCGCGCGCCGGGGTGTAACAAAACTGGCAGCGCCACCAATTACATGGGGCAAATACTTATCGGATGCACTTATGTATGAGACGGTAAGTATTCTCAAATGTTTAAAATAAACCCGTGTAGCCGTGTATCACTCAGACACTATGCGCTATTTTGTTTATTTCACCTAACGTCCCATTTGTCCAATTATGAAAGACAGACTGACTGACTAGCACAGAACATAATATATACCACAGAACACTATATACCCCGGATATATACCCTCTGACTAGTGACTGATGACCGAGTGACTGACTGAAGCGCAGAAAATAATTTTAAACCCTAAAGCCGGGGCCCCAGGGGTATATATTCTGTGGACTGAAGTGACTGTGACTGTGACTTTGTGAGTGAAATATTGAACGACTGATCGATGACTGACGGAAAGACTTTCCAATACGGGTGCGTTCAGATTTAGAGGTTTTCGGTCCTTCATTTTTCAAGGCTGGCAAATGGGAATTAAAGTTGCTAAGAGTGTACGACGAAGCTTGATATAAGGTGTCACCTAGTAAGTTCGTTAGTTCCACTTTTAGCCATGCACTTTGACATCTTTTGCTTAAAAAATGGAGGGTAGCGCAATTTTATACTAAATGATCTGTAATTTAAAATTGGGGGGAACCGCAATTTTAAATTAGATGATCTGTAATTTTTCATAAAGCTATGAATGGGATTCCGATTTGCAGTCGATTTATTATTTATTATCATTGCTTGAATCTGAATGCACTGGTAAGATTAAGTCGGGGGACTTCCTTCCTGAATATGTTTGGTGCCCAGGTGAAGCAGCCGTGGGCGTTGCATTTATTCATTATTTATTAACATTAATAACGATGCGCCACGAATATACAAAACACATAGATATTCTAAAATATGTCACGGCGCACACTGGTCCCGAATGATAAAAAAGGGGACATTAAGAAATTTTTGACAAAAGGTCAACCGATTCAGCTTATTTTTTTTTTGTAGACAGCTGATGCAATTACAAATCACTTTTGTACATTGAGTTTTTGCCAAAAAAGCCGTATTTTCAGAGAAAAAAAATATTCAAATATTTTTTGTATGAAAGAAATCCTAATTTTGTCTTTATCTTCCAAGATTCAAACGTATTCAAAATAAAACTTAGCGCAGCTTGTAGAGGGGCTAATTGCTCACTACTTTGTCATAGACACTCTTCTGCGATATTGTGCTCCTTTTGAGTTACAGGCACTTTAAATATTTTTTGTATGAAAAAATCCTAATTTTGTCTTTATCTTCCAAGATTCAAACGTATTCAAAATAAAACTTAGCGCAGCTTGTAGAGGGGCTAATTGCTCACTACTTTGTCATAGACACTCTTCTGCGATTTTGTGCTCCTTTTGAGTTACAGGCACTTTAAATATTTTTTGTATGAAAAAATCCTAATTTTGTCTTTATCTTCCAAGATTCAAACGTATTCAAAATAAAACTTAGCGCAGCTTGTAGAGGGGTTAATTGTTCATCACTTTGCCATAGACACTCAATTGCGATTTTGTGCTCCTTTTCAGTTACAGGCACTTTAAATTTTTCGTTGTCGGATGAGCTTTACTAGTTTTTTGTAGACAGCTGATACAATTACAAGTAACTTTTAAAGATGTATTTTTTGTTAAATAAGCCGTATTTTCAGAGTTAAAAAAATAATTCAGGCGGATTAGAAATAATCTTGTTAAAGATAGACTAAGATGTAATAACATTTTCTTCATTAATAAGTAACTCTTATAAATGTCTTTCTATTAAAAAAAGTCTTATTTTAAATATATCAAATAAACAACTTGGATATCTCAAAACGTGTACAGACATGTTCAGGTACAGGTAATTTATTGTGTGACTCATATTCAGATTATAAGCATTTTTTGGTAATGAGTCATTGCTTAATTAGCCGATTACTTACAATTTGGGCTATATTTGGTCATCTAACGCTAGTGAATGCGTCGGAAACGCTGAATGATAAAAAGGTATAAATTGCAATTAAAACTTTTCCTTCGTACTTTAACGGGCTTAGGACCGTCAAAATACAAACCTATATAATAATATAGGTATTGTATTAAGGCGTACTTAAAAATGTTATTACATCTTAGTCTATCTTTAACAAGATTATTTCTAATCCGCCTGAATTAATTTTTTAACTCTGAAAATACGGCTTATTTAACAAAAAATACATCTTTAAAAGTTACTTGTAATTGTATCAGCTGTCTACAAAAAACTAGTAAAGCTCATCCGACAACGAAAAATTTAAAGTGCCTGTAACTGAAAAGGAGCACAAAATCGCAATTGAGTGTCTATGGCAAAGTGATGAACAATTAACCCCTCTACAAGCTGCGCTAAGTTTTATTTTGAATACGTTTGAATCTTGGAAGATAAAGACAAAATTAGGATTTTTTCATACAAAAAATATTTAAAGTGCCTGTAACTCAAAAGGAGCACAAAATCGCAGAAGAGTGTCTATGACAAAGTAGTGAGCAATTAGCCCCTCTACAAGCTGCGCTAAGTTTTATTTTGAATACGTTTGAATCTTGGAAGATAAAGACAAAATTAGGATTTCTTTCATACAAAAAATATTTCAATATTTTTTTTCTCTGAAAATACGGCTTTTTTGGCAAAAACTCAATCTATAAAAGTGATTTGTAATTGCATCAGCTGTCTACAAAAAAAAAATCAGCCGAATCCGTTGACCTTCTGTCAAAAATTTCTTAATGTCCACTTTTTTATCATTCGGGACCAGTGTGCGGCGCAGGATACAATTAATTGCAGTAATAATGATCTTACTCCTACACCTCCTCATCCTTCATTCCTAAGAACGTGCGTCACAAAGAAATAAAGAAAGTTTACGACAATCTAGGTTATTATTGAAATACGTTGTGATTATTTCGATTTGATCGAGCTCAGAAAAAGTGTAGTACGCTCAATTTGTGGAGCGCATCCACTGGACAGCTGTGTTCCACTAATTAAAAAACTTAAAATACTGCCTCTTCCAGCACTATATATTTTTGAAATTTGTATCTTTGTACACCAAAACAGACATGAGTTTGACTTGTTTAATGATGTTGTATCCAGACCCAGCCGCAAAGTGCATATGCTTAATGTTCCTAGGCGTAGAATTAAATTGTTTTCTAATAATGTATACTGCATGTGCATTACTGTTTATAACAAATTACCTGATGGCTTCAAAACATTTAAATGTAAATTATTTAACTTTCTTTCAAGCAAATGTTATTACTCGACTTAAGATTTTATGAATGAAAAATGTACTTACCTAATTATTTGACATTATTGCCTATAAATCATATTTTATCTCCTTGACCTGAATTTTGACTTATATTATTAATCTCTTTTACAACAATCGTTCAATTTATTTAAATTATTTCTAACTCTAATTCTAAATTAATTTTAGGTAATTTTAATGATGACCCATAATTTTACAAACCATATTTGTACGCCGGAAACGGCAGAATATTATGATCGAAATACCTACTGAACATAACAACTTTGTCCAATATTCTGACAAATAAATGGATTCTATGCTATTCTATTCTATTGGCATTAACAAGTACCTATACTAGAAAGGTTTAGGTAGTTATATAAAGGTAAACAAATCGTAAAAAGGGATTTTATAGTAGACACTTTCTTGTTTATAAATATGTTACAACAAAAAAAAAAATATTTTCGATTTATACGATAGTTTCCTCTTTTATTAATGTATTTTAAACTTTATCATTTATTCGTAAACTACTCTTCGTAGATGTAATTGCTTGAGCACAATTTGTTTGTTGTGATTTATAAAATATAATAATATTTTGTAATCTGTCTATTGTAAAGAGCCCAAAAAGACAGGTTCCGTAAACCTTTCAGAAAATACAACGAATAAAACGTTTCTAAATTGAAGAGTACACCTGGGACGTAGTATGGCAACTGAAGTAGCAGGTATTACGTTTAGTCGGTTAACCAGACGCCTTTGATAGCACTCTCGACATTTGCGATGTTGCGTGTGCGTTTCGATTTTGTTTTTTTTTTATTTAGTTATTGTAAGTTTTTGTTATTTATCGTTATTGGTTTTTAAATTCGTATGGTTGAAAAATTAGTGAACCCGAGCCTGGTACTAGCCAGACCAACTCCGTACTCTCATTTCCATCACCGAAGAAAAAACGCTTCCGCGGACCTCTTTCATCCTCTGAGAAACACACAATGATAAATGTGTTTAAATAAGTATGTAGAAGAAACATGACCCAAAGAGTGTTATCCGTTGAAAACAGACATAGTTTCAAGACATTATATTTCAAAACATGGGCTCAAGTTAAGGGGTATTTAGCCGAGAAAAATAAAACTTAAAATGGCTGACCTAAAAATTCCTTTGCCAGAGGCTTTAGCTAATGTGACTGCTGATAATTGGAAAAATTGCGAGGGTCATGTAATAAAAGAAGAACAGAAAATGTTTAAATTAGACAAAATAATTGATGATACCACTGAAAGCTTTATTATTAATGTGACAAATAGTTCCTCAGATTCAGATTCAGAATAGAATATATTATTATATGACTAAAAATTATATGATTTTAACATTTGAAATAAAAGGTTTAGCATCGCTGAGTCACGTGGTTTTTGTTGTTTACCTTTATTTAACTACCTAAACCTTTCGAGTATAGGTAGGTACATAAGCAAGCGCAGCAAATTGTCACTCAAGTGCAAATTGCGCATTTACACAGCGTGCATTCATCCAATCATGACCTATGCGAGTGTAGTTTTCCCACACACAAAACCCCACCACATTCATAGGATGCAGGCCCTCCAAAACCGGTTCCTCCGCAGGGCAACCGGTTCCCCTTGGTTCGTTCGGAACGAGATCCTCGATCTTGACCTTAAAATCTCCACTATCCGTCAATTCATGAAACGCATTTCCAAGCGTTAGTTTGATTCCGCAGCCTCACATCGCAACCCTCTGGTTGTCGAGGCTGCCAGTTACAACCCCTCCCGTATCTGTAGTACCCGCCATCCAAGGCATGCCCTAGCCGACCCCGATGACCCTATTACCCTCCTCCAGGAGAGCAGTAGGGCCATCAGTACAGCACAAACACAGACCGCCATCGTTCCGACCACTCCGCTGAGGTCCCTCGCGACGCCCCCGACGTAATTGTCCTCCCGACCCTTGCTCGACGAAGGGCCAGTATACATTCATAAAGACTTTAGAATCATAAAAATAGGTTATATTAAACATATAATCGAAATAACCGACAAACCGGTTTTGTGATGAAATAATAATCGTCAAACCGGTTTTCTAATATACCTGCGGTTTTGTGACCCCTGGCTGCTACCATGGGAGGACACATGCATGGTGTGCAGATGAGAATTAAAAAAGAATATCCAAAGGCCACATATGTACATTGCTCGGCTCATCGTCTGAACCTAGTTCTTTCGAAAGCCCTTTCAGTTCCAGGGGTGAGAAATTCAATGGGCGTTGTAAAAGATGTTGTAATTTATTTTGTAACAATGCGATGGCTGGGAAACAATACAAAGAAAATGTGGAAAAGCTCACACCAGAAAGTAAGAAAAAAGATTGGTGTGTGACACTAGATTTATAGAACGTCACGACTCTCTAAATGTATTTTGTGAGTTACTCGAACCTATTGTCATTACCAGTGATCGGAGTAGGTAGATTGAACTGGGGTCATTGATCCGAAACGTATATATTACTATGGACATTCCTCCGGAATTGGTGGATTATTAAAAAAAAACCGGAACTTATGTAGGAATTGTATTCTGCCAGAGTGGAAGAAGTCATTTGATGATTTGCCATCCTCAAAAAAAAGGTAGGAATTGTAATAAAGTGAGCAATTTTATTCTTTATTATTCTTCCTATTTTTTTTTTTGTCACGATTTGACATAACCCAACGACCAATCAGAACAAAGGATCATGGGTGGTACAATAACCGGTTATCAGAACAATGCGTACGCCCGCCGGAAATACTAAATCCGGAAATACCGGAATTACTTTCCGGAAAAATGGCTTATCCATGTTATTCTTTCTGTGTGCATTTATGATACAAGTACTAAAAATCAATCTACCTACTCCGATCACTGGTCATTACACAGAGAGAACTCTCCTGCACAAATAGAACTGTTGCTCAAACTGCGTCTACACTCATAGTTGCGATGGAAAAGAGTAGTTTCTCGATGTCTCTAAAAACCTGTGAACTATTTTTTAGTTACACTCTGCCACTGTCCGCATATTTGCAGAGCCCTACACACGATCTGGCCTCTGCTATGAAATTTTCCGACGACATAATCGGAAAATTAAAAGGGATACGTGACAATGGTATCTGGTAATCCCGGTATTGCATTGTATTGCTTGCTGCAAAATAGCGGAAGATGTGTTGCAAGTAGAAATTCAGCGTCCTCGAGTTACTGCCCGCCAAACCCCACCGCACGAAGCAACCCTCCCAGTGATACTTCTGAAGAATAGTTTTGGTGCCGATTTTCTTGTCACAAAATTCTTTAAACTAGACTAAAAATCACTAAAATTTTGTTTATTCCTGTCAAAGACGATTTCTCATTCTGAAATAGACTAAAGTGACACAACTTAACTATATTTTAGTTTGGCAGCACTAAGATGGTACTGATTTATTACTATAATGAAAATGGCAATTTTGCTATTCTGAATTTGACGTTTTTCACCTAAAATTTTGATTGTCGTATCTAAATCTGGCTATTTTTTATCGCGATTAAAAAGGTGTGGAATAAAATTATTTGTCATGAACTAAGATTCACCACAACACCTCGACTTCAGGGGCAAAAACAGTACTGTATTTATTTTTATTTTGCTTATATCTCGAAAAGGGTGTGTCCTATCGCAAAAATTTCGACCCCTTTATGGAACCTTTAAACCCATATAACTCTACATGTAGGTATTTTTTTTTTAAATATTTTCCATACAAAAAGTGAAAATTTCCATATAAAACACGTCGAGGCTGCCACCCATGCGCGCCTCCGGCTCTAAAAAAATTCACGGGGTAGGGCAAACAAGTACCATGAAGAATCGCGATTGTCAAATTAAATTTTAGTTGCGTCAAAATGATTTTTAAATTTAGAGATATTTTATTGCAGAATAGCTTTAAGATTCTCATAGCCAAAAGTAAGGAATTTTAGTGATAGTTTAGTTAGTTTAGTTCGGTGTACAAGAGAATCGGCACCACTTGCGAGCAAAAGTATGGAATCACTTACTTGGAATTGAATCCGCGCGATCTCGAGTACTCAATAACTATACTCGAAAGGTTTTGGTAGTTAAATAAAGGTAAACAAAAAAAACCACGTGACTCATAGATGTTAAACCTTTTATTTCAAATGTTAAAATCATATTATTTTGAGTCCCATAATAATAGGCTCTATTCTGAATCTGAATTTGAGGAACTATCCGTCACATTAATAATAAAGCGTTCAGTGGTATCATCAATTATTTGTCTAATTTAAACATTTTCTGTTCTTCTTTTATTACATGACCCTCGCAACTTTTCCAATTCTCAGCAGTCACATTAGCTAGCCTCTGGCAAAATAATGTTTAGGTCAGACATTTTAAAAGTTTATTTTTTCTCGGCTAAAAACCCTTTAACTTGCACAGTGGTATGGTGGCAGCTGTAATACAGTGACACGATATAACATTTTTCTAATTCATCCACAACTTTTAAGGCATCTGGTTAACCGACTAAACGTAATACCTGCTACTTCAGTTGCCATACTACGTCACAGGTGTACTCTTCAATTTACCAACGTTATCTAATTCGTTTTATTTTCTAAAAAGGTTTAGGGAACCTGTCTTTTTGGGCTCTTTACAATAGACAGATTACAAAATATTATACTATTTTATAAATCTAACAAAAAAATTGTGCTCATGCAATTACGAATTTACGAGTTAATTACGAGTTTACGAATAAATGATAAAGTTTAACATACATTAATAAAAGAGGAAACTATCGTATTTAACGCAAATAACTTTGATTTTGTTGTAACGTATTTTTAAACAAGAGAGTGTCAACTTTATAAAACCCTTTTTATGATTTATTTACCTTTATTTAACTACCTAAACCTTTCGAGTATAGTTAAGAATAATAAAAATGGTACCATTTTAAAGGTTTAACTGTTAACTTTAAATTGATACCACAAATTCATCCACAAATCACACCAGTATTCAAGGTGCTATCCCGGATTGAGTGAAGGAGTTAGGAAAACATAAGGATAATGGAAAAATAATAAATGAAGAAAACAACAAAAAAATATTAATAAAAAAATTATTTGGCCTTAAAATTAAGTTTCAATAAATGATAAATGCTAAATGATTTTATTTCTGTAAATAGGTTTGTACAAACACTTCTACACGTCAATCATATTTTAAAAGTAGATGAGGTCGGCGTTTCCTATCTGACTACTCTGAGAAGAAAGGCCGAAACAAACTCAGAGGTCACAGTCTCTTTTAAAGTCCATACATAATCTTGGTCAGATCATGTGAAAGACCATGAAGATATGTCTGAAATGGTCTTTTGAGGAAAAACCACACAGATTGAGTGGACCTGTCCAGTCAGTGCACGCATTTGTCAGTAATCGTGCAATATTTTGTGTTCCCTCCCCTCGCCCTAATAACTGCTCCAAGACGGTTCTTCATTGACCTAATCAGCTTCTGAACCGATTCTTGCGGGATACCTTCCTACTCCTCTATCAAAGCCGATTTCAGCTCATTCACACTTGAAGGAGCAGGATTTCTGGAACGAACCCTCCTGTTCAGTTCATCCCACACGTACTCAATAGGATTCAAGTCCGGGCTGAGCGCTGGCCAGTCCAATGTGGCGATACCGACTTCTTCGAGGTATTCAGTTGTGGCACGGGAAGTGTGACAACGAGCGTTATCGTGCATAAGGAGGAAGTCATCACCGATACCTATATCCCGCACAAGGAACGACATGTTCCAGCAGTATATCGGAAATGTAGCGGTCTGAAGTTAGACCGCCTCCTCGTCCCCCGCCAGGCACGAAAACAAGCTCCGTTTTACCGTCGAAGGAAATGCCGGCCCATATCATACAAGAACCGCCCCCATAATCCACTGTCTCAGCGACACAGCACTGCGCAAATCGCTCTCCCGGCCGCTTGTAGACCCGACCCCTTCGGTCGCTGCCGTGCAAACACTTTCTGCATTCTTCGGAGAACAGGACTCGCCTCCATTGCTCAACCTCCCAATCAACATGGGAACGAGCAAATTGAAGGCATGCTTGTCGTTGACCTGCCGTCAGTTTCGGGCCTGTGGCAGGCCTTTTTGGTGTCAAATTAGCTTGCTTATGTCTTCGACGAACTGTCTACTCGCTGGCAGCTACCCCACGAACATTTCGGAGCTCCTGTTGGACGTCGACACCAGTCAAATATCGATTTCGGAGAGAGGTTGACACGATAAAACGGTCATCCCTCTCCGATGTGCACCGGCGCCGTCCAGATCTTAGTCTCGGGATAAAGCCACTAGTCTTCCGAAAGCGTTTATAAACTTTCGAAACACAGGACTGGCTTATGTGGAGCTGCCGTGCGACAGCCCGCTGGCTGAGCCCTTCTTGCAATAGGGCGACGATTCGTGCTGCTTCTGTAGGTGTAGTATCCATTGTCTTCTAAGTTCAAGGGTCAAAAGCAGCAGAGATGTGTACCGGTCAACGTATGAAAGCCGACTAATATATTTTTTTTTTCCTATTGGCAGCTCGTAGTTTTGACCACTGAGATCTTGGCTACTTAACCGGGCAAGCCTGTGGGTGCCTTAAGCTACTAACTTAAAGGCTCCAGCCAGGGGCGAAATTCTTAAGTACTAGGTGACCGCACGCTAAGGGCACCCCCTGTGGGGTACGAACCTCGGCTTAGGGCGTCACTGAGGGGAGGCCAGCAAGGTGGGACAGGCTGGATCGAAATTATATTATTATTATCAGGGGAATTTAAAGCTACAGGCTCAGCTACGGCGCGGGCTGGCGCGTCGTCGAGCAAGGGTCGGGGGGGGGGATAAAAAAAATCCGATAGCGCGTGATTTTATAGGGGGACAATAGACTGCAATTCGCGACGTATCAAATCAATTGAACATATCTTTTTCCTTAATTCTTCACGTAATCCAGGATAGCTTCTTAAATAATAGCGTGATTTGAATGACTTTGGTATAAATTTAAAGTTTAAAGTTAAACCTTTAAAATGGTACAATTTTTATTATTCTTACCTAGTTATTAAGTACTCAAGATCGGGCGACATCAATTCCAAGTAAGTGATTCCACACTTTTGCTCGCAAGTGTATTTTTATAACGTGCTTGGACGTTTTGATTTCTGGCTTGAATGATAGATTTGCTAATCAAAAAGAGCTGTTTTCCTCTTTAGAAATTATTCTTCCGAAAAATGTGGACGAGAGATAGAGAAGATAAGCGAGCTAGAAAATTTGAAAATTTATTGGGAAGAAGTGTTGGACATTCACTAATAAAGGCGGAGTACAGTATGTGTGGTGTGCCAAGTGGAAGAACACAGAATAGAAACCAGTGGAAATTATGGAAATTTTAGACATGTGTGACAATATTTTTTCCCCAACTATTATCAAGTTAGTACATATTTTGGCCACTCTTCCAGTTTCCACGGCGTCTGTCGAGCGGTCATTTTCGTGCCTAAAGAGAATAAGATCCTTCTTATGGAATAGAATGGCGGGTCTTGCTCTATTGTCTATTCATTCCGCTTTGGCGCCTGATCCTGATATTGAACTAGGCGTAATGGCTGCCAGCGGATATAGAAAAATACAATATTTATATTAGGTCCTTACCTATGAAATTAATGTCTTACATGGAAAAAGCAAAACTATTTTTTTTTTACTTTTTTTATATTAATCAAGCAAAGTAGGTTCCGTTGTGATCTATGCACTTTTGCCATTTTATAGGGAGTTCATTGATTCCTTTGCTGACAAAATTGCGGGAACGAGAATCAACAAAATCTTTGAAGGTGTTTTGGACTGCCTCATCTGAATTGAATTTTTTTCCAATTAAGAAATTATCCAAATTCCGAAAAAAGTGGTAATCGGTTGGAGCAAGGTCCGGGGAGTATGGTGGGTGACGGAGAAATTCCAATCATAGCTCCTCTAGTTTCGCCAGCGTCTGTTGTGCAGCGTGTGGTCTAGCGTAGTCCTGAAGCAGCAGTGGGTTAGAGCGGTTGACCAATCTCTGCTGTATAACGGCTAGCTTTTCCATCATGGTTTCCAATTGTCGACAATACAGATCTGCCGTAATCGTCTGACCAGATCTTAGGAAGCTGTAGTGGATGACACCAACGGTGGCCCACCAGACACTAACCAGTACCTTTTTTTGAGTCAACTTTCGCTTGGGGCAGGATTTAGCCGGTTCTCCTGGATTTAACCACTGTGATGAGCGTTTCTGATTATCGTATAGGATCCATTTTTCATCACAAGTAACGATCATGATACGATTCAAAATCCCTTCGTTATTGTGACGGTTGAGTAACGTGACGCAGCAGTTGACTCGTGTTTGTTGGTTTGCTTCACTTAGTTCATGCGGTACCCATTTTTCAAGCTTTTTCACTTTTCCAATTTGTTTCAAATGATTCAAAATGGTTTTATCACTCACACCGAAGCCTGCAGGTAACTCTGACGTGGTTTGAGATGGATCCGCTTCCACGATCACTTTCAATTCCTCATTGACAACTAGGGTCTCCGGCCGTCCACGAGGTTTGTTCTGGAGGTCAAAATTTCCAGAACGAAAGCGTTGGAACCAAAAACGTACTGTGTTTTCTTTTAAAATGGCTTCTCCGTACACATTATTAATGCTTCGAGCTGTTTCTGCAGCGCTAGTGCCACGATGGAATTCGTGTTCGAAAATAATGCGATATTTTATGTTTTCCATATTGAGCACAGAGCGATGTCAAAGCAAAATTAAATGGCGCGAAAACAAATGAATTATTACATTCGAAACACAAAAAGACACGCTTTAAATTGAAATAAATTTGAATTTAGAATTCATAACCAAACGCCGACTTTTTGAGATCAAAGTGGCCAGTTCTATAAAACATCAATTTCATATGTAAGGACCTAATATAATACTTAGATATTATTATGTATATTGTGTGTGAATAAAGTACGGTAATTTATGTTATTAAAAATTGTAGTACCTACAGTGATTACAGCAATGAATTAATGAATTATTATGATTTAAAAAAGGATGAATGAAAGGCAATTGCATGCAGCTGCGATGGGAATGATGAGAGCGATGTGTGGTGTTACACGAATGGACAGGATAAGAAATAAGTACCTACTTAAGAGGAAGTCTGAAAGTGGCGCCGGTGACGGAAAAGTTGTGCGTAAATCGCTTGTCATGGTATGGACATGTGATGTGGAGGAATGAGCAAAAATTGGAAGGCGACCAGACCCCTAACATAGTTAGGAAAAGGCTAGACCGATGATGATCCTCCCAATTTTAAGGGATGCTTGTATGAAGTTGCCCTTGTCAGTCCCCTTCATTTTGACAATTCAACGATATGCATTTCGATATTAAATTTACGTACCTACCTATTTACGCAGGGCCGGATTTAGAGGTCTGGTGCATGTACTCTGTGGTCTGGAGGCCTTGGGGCAACAAAGGAGTGGAGCCCCCCCATTGTCCATTTTGTATGGAAAATAATTTGGGAGGGAGGCCCAAATTGTTCATTATATATGGAAAATAATTTGGGCCCCCCTCCCAAATTATTTTCCATATATAATGAACAATTTTATTCACTCAAGTTTTACCAATATATAATTTATTGTGAAACCAAACAGATTTGCAACAACAACACAATTGCACTGGACTAAACTGTCAGTTCAACAAACTTTTTTTGTCATTTTCAACCACAGATATATTATTTCCTAAGCCTGATTTAACACCGCGCCATCGATCTAAAATTTAAGGAATTTCAGGGGCTTCCGAACAGTACTAGTATGACAGCTGTAGCTGCGTTCGAAAAATTCAAAATTAATAAACTAGAGAGCGCTGTTCAGGACCCAATTGCGGCACTTCGAACCACACTGCACTTTCGGCATTTCGAATCGTTTTTAACCGACTTCCAAAAAGGCGGAGGTTATTTTGTTCATATTTAAGAACAATATGTTTGTACAAAGTATTATAAGTAAATGTAAAACAGCGAAAAAAAATATCAAAGGAAAAGTTGTTTACTAGTTGTGTTTACTCGTCGGAATTTGAAAGTTTTTTTAAAGTCTATTGTGGGGGCCCCTCTTTTGTGGAAGCCCCGGATGCCCTCCCCTAAATCTGGCCCTGTATTTACGTTGTCAAGCAGGCCATATTTTCCTGATGCACTGGCACTGGATCATGATTCCTCTCCAAAATAAAGGTTGAGGTACCTAGTGAATGCCCGTACCTACCAGCGCATTAGGGTACTGAGTAGCAGTGCAAATCTTGTATTCGAGACAAGGCTCGAAAGTTCAATTGATGTTCTTATAGATTCGAAGGTATTCTCTACTCAGTTTTGGTGCAATATTTTATCCCCTCACTCACTAAAATGAACAAATCGGCGTGACATTGAGCGGTGCCTGAGGTGACTTTAAATAACGAGGCCTCAAGAGGCTCGATAGTGTGGATACGACTCGACTCTCTGCAACTGAGTTACGTACACACTAGTTCGGCATGCTTTCAATTACTCTGAAATAATAATTAATTACATAATCCCAGGAAGTCAGGAATAGGAAATAGGAGAAATAAACCACACAGTAATTTAAACATTTTATTTGTTAGAAAAAAATATACACTTATAGTTATCTCAAAATATTTTTATTCTCAGAGTGTTCATCTCTACATAGATCGGAATTTGCGAATTCAACTATGGGATTTCTACGGTATACTTGTTTTAATAAATATCAGAACATAACACCTAGACAGCTAGGTTTAGGTAATTTAAAAACCAATAAAATTTTAATTCGGAATCAACCCATAATTAATTTAGATAAATAAAACACAACCTGATACTGACATGAAAATTGCTAAAAACTGCACAATCTATTGTAATAATTCTTCAATTAAAATCTTTTTTTTTTTTAGAAAATGTCGTACTTTAGAATGGAGTAACAATCTTTAATAAAGTAAAATTGGAAAATAAAAAGCTTACCCTGAATTAACATGGGAGTCTAGGATTTCCGCAGGCAAATAGTACATCATTCCAAAAATACGTATTTCATATACTTTATTAACTCTATGGGTGGATCGCAATAATAGGATGGACGATTTGAGCGTGATATACTTAATTGCACAGTGCTTAGCAACATAATTTTAAACATTATAACTTAGCCAAAGCTCTGTTCATTTACCCTGCTTACATAACATCTATATAATTAGCGCTGACTAAATTTTAAATAATTTACCGTTTGATCTATAGAAATAATTTACTTACATAAATTCGATTAGTCTGATGCAATGATTGTCTGCGGACTCCAACAAAAAAAACAAACAACGTGCTCTATAATGCCTGTAGAGGAGTTACATTACTCAACACGGTAAGGAGAAACGGTAGCTGGCAAGAAAATGTTATGTAGAATAAAACTGCAACGACGTGATATACATGACGGTAGGGCGGACTCTGCGCGACGTCCGCGGCCATATAAAAAGGTATTTATTGCCATAGATTTATTATTGAGATCTTTCCGACCTTGCTAACATTAACAGACCCAGCCGTCGCACCGCCCCGCCCTCAACACATACAAATTCAGATCTACGTGACGTAACAGTAACTATACTAACAACGTGTACGCACGTGCTTTCAGATAATAAACACATCAAAGCGGCAAGCTGTAAACATTAACTTGTTCTGTTCTGGAGTAATAGGATAGAACACCTACCAAATGAAATCACCGTTACAAAGACAAATCTGTATTTAATTACTAGAAGCACGCGTGTATTGCTGTTTCTCGATACGTTAAAAGGCGACACAGCAGCGAGCCCCGCCGCGCCGCCCCGTACAGTACCAACTGCTCAATTCTGAATTTAATAAAAACAGTCGTTTGATAGCTCTCACCATATTTTGTTGTTGTTAGTTTGGAATGTTTGTGGCGTTTGTTCAGGCGGCTGATCGTAACGGTACATCGATAAGGCCCTATACAAAACTATATTCAGACACGAAGTTTTAATTGGGCGTGAGTGGTTATGGAAATTACGTTGTAATTTCATTTTTCAGCTTTTAAAAGATACGCTTCGCTACGGTAAGTGATTTAGTTATCCATGTTACGGATAAATATTTTTTTTAGATAAATAATCATAACCCACAATTGTATAAAAATATCGAATCATTTGTTACGTGGCGCAGTTATTGAGAAGCGTTCTAGGGGTCGAGAGTCGAGACCGCTTCTGAAATGAGATCGCGTTACAACCCAGAGTTAGAAATCGTCCTTGAAAAGCAATGTTACTCTGACTGCTCTGTCGTGTCATACTTAACTAGACGAGAGAGCTGGTGAAGGATAGGGAAAGGGCGACAGGCGCCTTGTTCACTAAGAGTTTGCTATTTTTGGTAATCCCACTGATGTGTTGTGCCCCAATAGGGGAAAAGAAACAATTTGATATCGCCACTAGTTCAATAACTGCCATCAAAATATATAAGTTGTACGAAACCAGCACAAAAATCGCGATGCACCTACAACAATATTTTATTTGCTGATGACAGAATTGAACACGAACCGACAGGGCTTCACATTACAATCGTATTAATATTAATTATAAGTCCTTTACCAGACTACTAACATCGTCAAAATATGCACATGAAACGCATTCAAACACATAATACGGATATTCTTGACATGCGACAGACTAAAAAGAGTCCATATTGAATACTATTATTACTTTTTTCTCAGTTCAAAGTTAACGTTATACGCTTAGTGGAGGCATGTTAAGAACACCGGTACTAACCAAATCGATGAAGGCAGCCCATGGGACATTATTACTTGATTTATTGCAATGTGTAACCGTTTGGCTTCGCAGTGAGTGGCTAGGGCCCGGCGGCAGCCGCCTGCATGACCTCATCGAACGCCTGCTCGAGACAATGCTTCAGTTCGGCGTAGGACACAACCAGCACGCTTTGTTCGTCGCGAGACATCAGCTCAACCTGAAGGAAGTAACAGTTTTCACAACAGTGAGATGTACAGTAGAATATTATGCAGAGGTCCTTTAGATGATAATCAATGGTACAGACGCTTTCATTATTAGTAAAGGGTACATATTTAAACAAGGAATTAAGTAGGAGGATAAAGACAAGACTCAATAATTATACAAGGACCTCAAATCCCTCCCTTTACAAACAGAAGTTTTATTTCAGTCATTGGTCATTAAATTACATTTTAAAATAACTAAAATCAAGATCCAACGGCACGCTTGCGCAATGACTGTATGGTTTGTAACTGATTGGTGGCCGTATAGTTGTCGAAAATTGACACAATATCGAATTTTACAAACGGAAAGGTTACATAGGTATGAGTGTCAGAGACAAACAGAACTTGTTCTCAATCTGGATGGCCCATATTTACAGCCGGTTATGTGCAATAATCCAACCGAAAGCATAAAGACGTTTATTGTAACAAGTCCCTTCAATTGAATAAATATCTAAGAATAACATAACAACACAATAGCGGGATGGAATCTGTGTTGAGGTGTCATTAATTGCGCGGCTGACAATCATCCTATTGAAGCAAAAAGGAAATCTTTTCGAACGGGCTCCGGTGCACAAGTAAGACGGACCATCTTGTATAGTAGCAACCTTTTATAGAGTAGTTGCAGTTGCCTTGCAGGAGCGTTGCGTGACTGCATGGCAAAATTTTAATTGGTTCATGTTTGAAATGCTACAATCCAGAAGTCCTATCATACAAGAGCAACGTCTTTTTACCCGATTGCGCGACAGCAAAGATAGGGTTATGTTTTAAGTAGCCCGTTTACGTCAAGATGCAACGGATCGGACTCAGGAAATCTCACTCAGCAGTCCCACTCGCTGTGGACTGTTGTCGCTTGATGACAATATAATATCGTACTCTGTATTTGTACTGTGGTTAGCTAGTTTCATGAGAATGAGAGTGGGTTCTTATGTCCGCTGTGTGAGTATGGTGGTGGACAGGTGGAAGAACACCTATTGTAAGACCAATATGAGCATATTCAGGATATAAAAAAGACCCAAAGCCGTCATCTACACATTTTGTACATCAAACTAAGTAACTTTGAACAAAAATAATTGCTGGGAACCGATTATTTTTGGTGTGAAAATTCGCTGTTTACGATAACAACATTGTGTTTACGGGTGCATGCAACGGTAGAAGGATCGTGAGAGTATTTTAAAGCCAAGTTATAAAATTTAAAACTTGTTTTAGTTAAAAAAAAAAAAAAACAACTTGGAACTTTTCCCGTCAGTATTTCCTTAGTTTAGTCCAAAAATAACTAAATATCGGGAAAAACAAGTGACTTTCAGCTTCGTTGAGGGTATTTTTACACCCGTTATATCTTATGTGTTACGTTTATACTTATTATCATACCTTAGCAGTGGTGCCGCCGTCAAGTTGGTTGAGGCAGTGTGCCAAATGCGCCTGGTCGAGCCAAGGTCTTCCATCGTCAGATACAGAGTGGAACAAGTAGTCCCGGAACAGCTTCAGCATGTACCGGTCCCCAGTCTCCGACCAAGACGCGTCTAGATTCAACCTAAAAATAGTCGGTAATTTATTAATTAACTCTAATTTTTTCATTGATTTGTTAGGTCATCATCATCGTCACACATTGTCCTTCCGTCCTAGTAAGGGGTGACTAACGAGATGACGACTAACAGAGAAGTATAGAAGAAAAAGACATATTGCGCTGACCACCAATAAATTGGGCTATGGGCAAGAGAATAATGACCAACTCCTATCAGATAATGTTTCTTATTCATTATTGATCAATCAATATGCATAACTACTGAAACATAAGTCAGACAATTTATTAATACGGACATTTATTTCGGTCAGTCCGTCCGTTTTTGCACTAAATCATTTCCACACCATGTTACAGTAGTACCCAACTGATATGGCTTACCGATGTACTTGCGCAGAAGATGAATTTTCAAAGCGCGGGAAATGCTATTGACCAATCGGCACGCTCCACGCACCGCGCTTCTTTTTTCTTTACCGCTATTGGTCGGCAGCTGCCGCCATGTTAGCGCGCGCCGCGTAACATGTTAGTCGTTCTGATCGGAGGGGCGCGACTTGCGAGTGAGACGGAACTAACAGCTGCAGTGTATTATGAACCTTATAGTAGTGATCTAAGGTTGATTGTAAGTTTAAGCATTCTTTCGTTAATCTTTGGGGCCATACTTTCTTTTCTGTGCGAACGAAGATTCACGACGCGCCTTATCAGTTGGGTACTACTGTACCACTTATCCACGTGGTTTTTATTTTTACATTATAGACGTGTTCTCTAGCTAGATTTTAGTATGTATTAACCTACGAGAGTTAATGCTATTAGTTTTACTAGTCTGGGTGATCTATAACCCCCAGGAGATAGTCCGAAGACCGACAGTCGGTCGCAGTGTAAGTGTGACATACAATAACGTGCAATTTAGAAATCACATTAGTACATTTGCTGATAGTTTGGTCATCGCCGCAGATCACAGTGATCGTTTCCTGCGCTTGATTGGATGCACGCGATGATATGCAGCTGGCAACTAGAAATGATTGCTTTAGTAAGGCGTTCTATACCATCATCGTTAATGTCACTCTGCCGTCACAATGAGAATAGATTTTCACGGACACAGACAAGCATAAGCATTAATCAGCCTATAATGTTCCCACTGCTGGGACACAGTCCTCCTCCCTGCGAGAGGGAGTGGGCCGTCCAACACGTGCGCCCAGTGGGGGTTGGTGGATTTGTCATGTCTTCGTTCCTCATGAAGTTTTCCTTCACCCTTTTGAGAGCAGTGGTAGTGAAATAATTTACACAGACAAAGGTATAGAAATTTTGTTGTCCGTTGAAGGTGATGAAACTGATCGAACTAGTTGATAGGGTGGAACCGCTTACTCCTAAGTTTGTCTAAAAAAGGATATTTTTGCTGGGTACTATTATGAAAAATCCTGTTATTTTCTTAAATACATGCAGTTTATAGCCCAGTCCAGTGCGCCAGACTAGACTGACTGTCACTCACTCGGGCCTCTCGTTAACAACTCCTAATTTGATGAGTATGCGTAGCAGTCTTCCATTGTCAATCTCGCGAGCCAGTTGGTCTTCAAAAACATCCGCGCGTCGCTCCAAGGCCTCCACCTATAATAACATTACAATTATTCCACTGCCTTTTAATAACTTAATTAATTTTCTTCCTCCTTTAACTTGCGAGTACAACACACGTTTAATTTTACCTGAAGTTATCCCACCCGCAATGTCTCATCCTTCCATGGTGGAGAAGACAGGAATTAACTACCAATAATGACACAAATTCGACTAAGTACAACCATAAATGTTATTTATGGTTATATTTAGGTTGCAACATAAATACTTCGAACGATTCGTGATGTAATACGACATGAATAAAAGCAAGTAGGATACTCATTTACACTTACATTACTTACAGTCTAACTACATGGGAATCGACGACTGCAGTTACAACATAAAAATGCATTATTATCAAAAGCAATAATATTACCTGTGAGTAAAATATCTTCTTTCAGAGAAAATGTGAAACGTACATTAATATGGAACATAAATTTACCTGCGTGTAAAACCTTGCACCTATCATCGGCATGAGATCAGTGACGGAGCGGCGAGCAGTCGACGACGATAATAAATACCTAAATGGAATTTAACATAATACAGAAACAACAATCTCAAGTGTGGCAGTCATAGTACGCACAGTTATATCACATAGAGGGCACGCATACGGGTCACATATGAGGTTGAAACATCGAAAGCTTAAGCAGTACCTATCAAATTCACGAATAAAGTATTCAACACCGACGAATAGCGGACAAATAAATAATGATCTACATCCATACAGTATTAGACATATTCAATCTGAAAGGTTACGCCAGGGGCATAGGTATAAGGGCCCGTTCTCACGTACCACAACCACCCCACAACGCCAACACGTGGTCGGGCGCTAATTTGTATGAAAATGAATAGTTTATTCACACGGACCACATCAAGGCCACAACGCAACCACAACGATCTGTCTGTCTGCAAACACTAGCCACATCGTAACCACATCGCAACTACTAGCGACAACTCAACCACAACACAACTGCAAGAAATTATAGTGACATTATTCACACGTAATCACTGCTTGCCCACATTTTGTCGCTGCGATGTGGTGTGGTTGTGGTACGTGTGTACGGGCCCTTAGAGGGTTCTGTGCCAGGTGCCCTATTTGAATACTAAAATCTTTATAATGAGAGTACTAGTTCTTCTTCTTCAGCATGGCCTCGAGTCGCTTTACTAAGCTAGCTATAATGCTACGAAACCAGTTCCGGTAGACTTCGGGGCGATTGTAGTCCGACACGGTGACGGATCAGGTTCCTGATATTAATCCTGCCAATGCCAAATGAAAATAACCTTTCTTTTTGCCTCATACAAAAACCGACAAGTTATAGAGGGTCGGGAGTTGTTATTCAGGGAATGTTGCCTAAATTATGAGCAAATGTATTGGAAGTTAAATAGGCCCTGCTGGGTAGGTTGCTGATAAAGTAAAGAAGGGGGGCAACAACATGGCTGTAACATTTTCCATTTTGTTAACACCCAACACGACTTAAGTAACTGGTATATCTGATAATAGAACATAAATGAAATTATTAAGAATGAGTGATGTTATTAAATAGCTATTTTTAAACTTTCCTTTGCTGTCGAATTTATGCTAGGGCTCGCTCACGACATTTCACTTACTTCATTCGACTAAAATTGGAAGAGAAACCAGGCAAATTATAAAAGAGTTGCCACTACCTTATAAAGGGTTCACACTCAGGCCCGTATTCAAGCACCTCATTCAAGACTCAAGCATTACTTTTACTGCTCCTATCGTTCTTGCTAGCGGTCACAATATTGAGTCCTTCGGATATTTTATTCTAAAATGGTAGTTTAAAGTTCAAATATCATTATAAAAGCCATATAATTAAGTGATCAACATCAATACCTACAAAACAGGGCATAAACAATACCAGTACTCAAACTATATGTTTTATATTGTAAACTCCAAAAGCATAAAACATGATTATTGTGATACTCAAATAGGGAGTCGAAACTGTCTCTCCTAAATACAGATTACTCAGATATCTAGGCTAGGAGAGCAGCGCTCCACCCAACAATTCGTGTGTACAGCATGTAATTCACCAGCTGTTCAACATACTTTTGTCCACCCCTTATACAATCAAGTTTAGTGTATGACTAACTTTATGTGTTTCTCTTTGTACAATAAACATATTATTTATTCATATAATTAATAATGCATACTTCGTAAGGCCCTCGTGTACAACAACACCTTGTGTGTCGAAATAAAATATTGTATTATATTATTACTTAAAACTACTGTCAAGCAATCAAATTAGTAATGCTTGAGTTACGGCTGAGGTTCTATAATACTGGCCTTAGTATTTTCAAACATTATTTCATTATAATTGTTTGAAGTAGACAGACCTAGAATATGCTTTCAACATATTAAGCGCTAAATAATATCAGTGAAATGTCGTGTGAGTGGACCACAATAATGAAAATAATTAAGCAAGAAAAATAAGTACTTAAAGAATTTTTAGATCAAGTTTCAAAGAAAACGTATGTAGGTATATACAATTATGTATGTAGGTGTCAGTTTGCAAAGTTGTATGTGAGTGGTCATTGTTGGCTGAACAAAAAATGATTTCCCTAAATAATGATCAATCCAGGAAAGTTTTGCACTTAAGCTTAGATGATAATATAGTGGTAGCGATTTGGTCATACAGTATAAGATTCTTTAGGTCGGCGGAGTATGTTCGCGCGACGAGCTCCATGGAGGCGGCGAGGTTGTCGCAGTGGATGGTGCGGCAAGCGATCGCCAAGGCGAGCCGACCCAACGCCGTCAGGTCGTCTTGTTGCGCCTGTCACATAAATATAACATCACATCAGGCCTGTATTCCATATTGAAGGGTTAGGCAGGTACACCTCACTTATACTACACCCATATTTCGCCAGTTACGTATAAGTCCCATGTAATAAGGGGCGAACCTAATGCTATCAACCGGGCACAAATCCAGACTCCGGGCTGTTACTGCAAAATGGTCTTTCTTGCGAGACAGTTAACAAAGTGGCCCTATAAGGGTTCAGTATTTCCTTTTGAGGTAAGAAACCCTAAAAATGGTGTTAAAAATATAAATGAGTATGTTAAAAAAGATGGTTGATAGAGTTTCTTGTTCGTTCTTCTCCATAGAAACCATAGTAAGTTCCTATTATTCTACATAGCTTTGGAATGGGCAACTAGCTTCATCTTTCTGACTGACCGACTCCTTGACAATTCAAAAGTGGAGTGCCCTTTTTTGCAGGCATTGAAATAAATGCGAGATTTACGATGATTGTTCAAAATTCTTACCTGCGCGACGTCGTTAGTATTAGCATGAAGGGCGTCTGTGACGCCGGACCACGATACACGGACGCGGCAACCATTCATCACCACCTTCGTCGGTTCGAGGCTACGAGGAAAAGGGTACTATTAGGTGTTTCGATAAAACAAGATAAGTACATACATACATAATCTCGTGCGTTTTACGCCTGGGGTATAAGCAGAAACTACAGGACGCCACCTGCTACGATTCTTAAATACTTCTTTTACGTTCATACTTCAGTAAAACAAGATGTAGTTTTCAATTCAATTCTTACAGTTACGACGGATGTGTGTAAGTGTGTAGTGTTCGATGATTTTGCCAGGGTAAGCGATAGATTGGTCGGTTTTCAATTAAGAATATTATCAATTATCATGCACCCATTGATCAGTGTTTGTAGTGATGACAAGACGTAATTTTAAATTGTATGTACTTTAACAAGGTTTTCGGTTAAGGTTGCATGTCGAAGTGGCCTGTAATTGCCATAAGAGAACACGTTATTATTACGGCAGTATGATCACGGCTAGAATTCAGACACGAATACTTTCTTGTTTAGTGCTTAAGATTTTCTCTCTGTCACAGGTTTTTGGTCACGTGTTTCATTCTGGTTTATCAGACTAGTTTCGTTCAGCAATCCTAACTAATATTATAAATGCGAAAGTAAGTTTGTTTGTCACCTTTTCATGCCTAAACCACTGAACCGATCATTCTGAAATTTTGCATATACGTTGTCAGGTGTACAGAAACGGACATAGGGAACCTTTCATCAAGAAAAAAAGTACTGTTCCCGAGGAAAACAACAATAACGTTCTTATGATAATAGATGGCGCCACGTGTCTTTCGAATCATGATTGAATTATAACCGGCATTGATTGTCAAAGTCTAAATTAACGTGAGCGAAGCCGCGGGCAAAAGCTAGTATTCTATATTCTCCGGTTAAAAGACTATGGAAAGAGTTTGACCAGTTCTCAACTTGAAATTCTCAATTAAGAAACCGGGTGTAAACCTGAAAAAGGTACCTACATCGATCAAAAATATGAGACCCAAAGGATATTTAGGTACGGAAGAAAATATACGTACTTCAAAGTGTCAGGAGTTATAAAGGTATATAACGTCGGGTGTTGTACCTGCACGCAAGTCCGGCGGTGTGTACAGCTCTTAGGGCCGAAGTGAGCTGTACTATGTGACTCCACAACACGGCTTCGGGCAGCAAAGCACCGCTCGCCACCGCACGGAGCATCGCGTTTTTCTGTTCGTGTTAAATAATTTTTAGAGAGGTTTGAAACTATGGTCTCATCCAAAAGTATCTGATGAAAGTGTAAATCAACCCTTTTTTGGTTAAATTCGAACGCAATCGCTCACTAAAGGGAATTAGTAACACATTAATCTATGTTTAGATGGTCTAAACTTTATATCTCATCACTTTTTCCAACAATTATTGTTTGAATAACTTTATTGAATTGTAATTGAAAATTTATCCTCAATAATTTTCATTTGAAAAACATCATAAAGATGACTTAAAATTAGAATGTTGGGTTTAATTTTCAAACAATCAAATTACAGCACTCGAACTCAATTTGTATTTTTATTTGTCGATTTGTTCACATTATCAGCAGAACTTTTGTGGAACAGACTGTAATTTATGATTGTGAATGTTTTTCTCGCTGTTTGGAAGCAGCTACCGTATGCATGATTAAATCCCTCCACTTGCATATGCTGTCAGGTTAAGTGAACGTTTCGACGCATTAAATAAGCAGTTCATGTTTCATGAATTGTTTTGTCGACGTACTTACTTGGCAGTCAGCCAACTCAAATAAATGCGCACTATCTTAACTGGACGTAGTTAAACGAAAAAGATCCAACCCATAAACAAAACAATCGAAGTAAAATTTATCACAATATGATGTTGCGTTTAAATTTGACTTTGATTGTTTTGTGATATTAAAGTTTTAACTACAAAGAGTGTTTTGGTAAACACAATTCATTTTTGGCCATATGCTGGTTGGATCCTTTTCGTTTAACTACGTCCAACTATGAGTACAAAAGGTCCAACAAAATATTTGTTAAACAGTGAGGGAGCTCATTCGTCGCAGCTAATCTTAACGAGGTTAAAACACGTTACCCTGATTTACAATCTGTTGACTACATTAGTTTTCTCAATGTAGTCGAATACATTTTCAGGTTAAGGTTATTATTAGGTCAACCCAAAGAATTGGATTTTAATGCGTCGTTGAGGACATGTTAGATATTCCCACTTCTACTTCTGCTTTTTCTATGGTGAACATATGAGTCAATAAATAAATTATTTTAAGAGGTAAATTGTGAGTACCCGCACTGAGTTATGAACGAAGACCTACAAACCTGATGAGTATATGGACGGGGTGCATCCGGGTCGGAAGAGAACGGGTCGTGGAAGGCGCCATTAGCGTCGTTGCTCGAGTTGCCGGCACCACCGGACAAGTACTTGTTCATCAGTGTCGTGCACGCGGGGTGGTAGGTATAAACTAACACCATCGCTGTCGTAGAAAAAAATGATTTTGAAAAACTGAAGATTTCAAAAAACAATGCAGAAACTCATACACAGAAACACTCATATTTTGAACGTTACGTTTAAGCTCCAAGTAATAGGCGCGAGACCATTGTCATAAACCGGGTACATACCGGGGAAACGAGCTATTACTGAAACTATTTTCTGAGGGAAAAACTGTATAGTTCGGGACCCAGGATAGCCCACACAGCAGTCGCAATTGCGACAACTGCACCAGGTAGGCAGTCAAAATAATTAGTCAGTCGAGTTACATAATATAGGTTACCTTTTGAAACAAAAGTACAGACAGTCCTTTCACAGTTATTTCACCTCCGACAGTAGCAACCTGACAGAAACCTTATAGTAACGACAAATAAGATCACTATGACTTTGACAGACTTGTCAGTGGCAGCAACCCGACAGCAACCTAATGACGAGGAGAATAAAGACCACTGTGATTTTGAGTGATGCAAAATCAGAGTCTGTGTGAAAGGTAAAATAACTGTAAACGTTCGAATTCCGTGAGGTTACATCTCCTATAAGCCAACGCTAAACATAACCTGCTTTAAATATGTATGTGCTCTCCAACAGTTAATTGACATCTTTCCACTTCAGCTGTGATGCCACATTATGATTTAAAAGGAGGAGAGAGAGGAGGGGGGGCTGGAGCTTTTTATTTAGAGCTTTTTTTTAAGTCATATGTAATTGAATTAGTCAATAAAAACATTAAAGTATACAGTTCACACATTTGAAACTAGAATTTAAATCATAATGTGGCATCACAGCAGGGCGTCTACTGTCTAAGCACAATATCCATATTTTCGGCCGGCGTTACGGGCGCTTCCTACTCCGTATCACCTACGGACATAAGATTAGTTTGGGCCCGACCTAAGAATGAATGACACCACGATGTGACAGTTGGAGTTGTCCCTACTCCCAATGTGTTTTTACTTGTCCGAAAAAATTAATTGATCGGGAGTAGGGTTCACTCTACAGTTTTAAACAACTTTCAGATGGGCCCGTATCTTCGTTGACGAACTTATAGAGTAGGCCCCCAAAAGTGGAAAAATGTCAAGTTACTTTTGGAGGGCACACTCAATACTCATACACTACACAACATCAAGGCCCATGTATATCAGACGAAGAAATTATTTCAGTGCATGTTTTTTTTTCTCAGAATGTACAATCATGCCAGTCTACACGACATGATTGCATAATTTTGATAGCAATTTGAAATTGTAATGGTACCAAATTATACATTTTTATTTGCATCACCTCGCGTATGTTTTGTATATGACGGAGACGGTATGTCTCTCTCGTTATCATGAGTCTGATTTTAACTACTGTGGGCGTACTATGGGAACTGTTGGTTATGGCGCAATAGAAAAACCGTTTGCAATTCAAATCAAATTATAATTTACGAACAAATTAATCACACTAGCGAATCACACACTGTAGGTACACGACACTACTATACAGAACGCGCGACAGTTTCTAAACGTGTTCACTGCTTGACCGCCACCGACCGACTCTGCTTTAACTCTGGTCAATCGTTATGTAGTAGACTCTATTGAGCGCCGCCTGGTGGCGCTGGAGCCCCGATTAGTCAAACTGAAACTATTGATTTAACGTATTTCTGACATATATAAGCTTACGTTTTGAGGCATAAGTACAACTTTAAAAAAGCATGAGGTCAATAGAACCATGTGCATCTTTCAGCAATATGTAATGATGTTTTGGAAAAGTATTTGTTTATTGCAAGGGCTGGCGTGTTCATGTGATTCATTTGAAGGATCAACTTAATCTGATATGATCCAACAGGAACATTAAAATGGTCCGTACAAAATCGCATAAACTACCTCATCCATCATCATCAACGTATAGCAATCCACTGCTGAACATTAGGCCTCTCCAATCGCACATCATGTGACGCTGTCATCCGCTATTCTCATTACTACTCTCATTGCTACCAGCCACACTGCGAAGATCTTCGCTCTACCTAGCATAAGGGCATGACTGCTTTGTAAACTGGTAAACATTTATTGACCTACGAATAGTAAACATGCGAGTAATATCGCCATGGTCACCACGTTTAGCTAAAGAACTGGCCGCAGTTTGTTGTAATCACCATCATTGGCAGTTTTGTTCCACCTACTGCTGAGTTGCTCAGCTGCTGGGCCTCCTCTATTTTGTGCCAAGCTTCCCTAGTTGCGTGTCTCATCATTTGTTGTAACGTCGCCCAGGAAAATAGTAACCTATTCTCTTAAAATAATTAATTAATCATTACATTGCAATTAACATTGCACCGCTCATTTATCACCTTTTTTTTAATAAAATTTGCTTTCATTTCGTTTCTATGGTGTACTGAAAGAGTACTCAATGTTTAAGGCGAGGTTTTCTGGGCCTATAGGCCTTTGAAACGCTACCTCCGCCTCCCCCGAATGCAGCGCGACGTAGTTATGTTATTTACGATGCGCTACGGACCATTTCGCGGAAAATCCATGCCACAGTAGAAAATTTGCAATTGATCAACTGAATTAATTTTCCTTGGGTTCGATTGTTTTCCTTAGGTTTACATTTTATGGGACCTACCTACGGTATAGTGAACTAAAATTATTATCTACTTAAATTTCCTGTGTACCTAATGGGCGTTTTCCAAGCACCACATAAGCCAGATAACAGTATAAAAATGTACTAATAAGCACTTTAAAGCTTAATTAAATAGCTATTAAAGCTTTCGGCATACACAAATGCTGTATTCAATGGTTTTTGGGCTAATAATAAGCTTTGAGCTTAATACATTCTTTATAACACTGATTTCCTTTTTTAATGCTTAATATTAGTCATCTGTCTATTAATGATACGCTGTTCAGTTTGAGGGATCCGAGACCGCTGAGAACTGCATAATAACTGATGTGATAGCATTTACCTGTTTTACTTTGGTATCAATTTTCATCATAGAGCTTGCTGCTGAAAAGAAATCTGTTCTCTTCAAACTGTATGTACTTCAATCATAACCAGTTATTCAGTAGCTGAATATTTTAGTATTTTTGTTGTTTTTGTTATTTTTTTTTGAAAATGAGTAAGCTTTTTCAACTGACTTAAAGCACTTCAAGAGCACGATTGCCATCATATACAGCTTATAGCGTTATTTTTTTTATTTTTTTTTGGTTTTCATATCATCAAATTACTTCTCCCGCTCTGGGTGAAGCGGGAGGGCGTGTCAGACTTTTACTGACTAAAACCCACCCGTGTTCCTTTAGTTGCCTGTGCGCAAGGGCCAAGATAACTCTTTTGAACAATCGGCGACCCCGGCTGGCATCGGCCCTAACGGACCCCGTCAATGGTGCTGACATCTCTTTGAGGCGCGCGTGGAACTCAACGCGCCGACCCGGGCCTGGCCCTTACCGGACGGCGAGCTACCCATTGGTCGCCGTCCGCAAGCCCGCGCCTACGGTGGCCGGGAATCGGCTATCGATTCCCGACGCCCTGGGCGTGTCCTCCTGCGGCGACTAGGGGCATGAGGGCGCAACGATTTTCTCGCCCTCACGCGCTCCGCCTCCTCCTTCGCGAGAGTTCCTGCTTTCCAGGAGGTGACAGCTTCCCATGCCCTGTCACTCCGTACCATGGCCTAGACCAGGGCCGGACGCGAGAGATCGCCGCCGCCGATCGCCCCCGTGACGACACGGCGGTGCTCCGCCCAAGCCGGGCATACCTCCACTGTATGCTCCACCGTGTCCTCCGGGCGATCCACAAAGTGGTAACACCCAGGCGTTTAATCCCGCCTTATACGAAACAGGAACCTCCCAAAACAACCATGTTCGGTAAGGACCTGCGTCAGGCGGAAGGTGAGGACGCCGTGGCGCCTCTCAATCCACTCCTCAAAGAGGGGACTTACCGCCGCAATTGTGGCGTGCCCAAGCGTTGACACATGAATTGTAGATTTTTACACAGAATATAATTATATACTGTGATACTGAAGTCGTAAGGCTGTTATAACTCTACCGATGTAAATCCCCGAATATCTATATTATACGGTTTAAGAGTACGGTTATTTACGGTTGAAGAGGGTTCCGTAAATTATGATTTTGCATCTTCCATCAATAATTTTAGATGAAAATAGCAATGAAAACGCTGAGTATATCGACTCGAGTGCTAGCGATTTTGAGGAAATGGAAATATTAGTAAAACTTTAAAAAATGGGCAGGACACGAAATTATTTCGAAAGAAGCTTTAAAAGGTTTACTAGGCAGCTTTTAACAAAATACTGTCTGGTATAATATTATATTTATGCTTGCAAAATAATAATATGTAGACTATGCTTCACTGAAGGGGTTGTTAATACTGTTAATAATAAAACTAGAGTTTGTATGAGTTTATATTATTGTAAGTATAATCAATCATCAAAAAAACGGCTAGAAGTTTACGAAAAAAAAAAAACAATATCTCAAATTCTCAATATTAAATATTTAAAATAAAGCAATACTAATAGAGTTAATTTTTTAAATAAAATAGACGTAACAACTATTTGTTTAACTTCTGTTTTCTTAATTCTAACATAATCAGTCATAACTCGTAGTCCTTTGCCAGTAGTCCGCCATTATTTTTGGTCCTGGGTATTGTACTTAGTTCAACACCCTTTGCGGCGAGTAGACACAATTTTAAATGGCATTTCCCTGAAATACAGTGAAATTGTTACTAAATTACACCAGTACACGCACGGCTATATATCAAGCTATACATTTCCGTATAGGATTTGCGTAAATAGTAATGTTCTGGTTTTGTTTTATGGTAAATTTTCTCTTTTGTTCATATTTATAGGATACTAAATGTGGAAAATTGTAATTGGCCATATTTTGTTTAAACTTTTTTACTTACTGTATCTGATTAGCTGTAAGTTTTCCTAAAAAATTATTAATAAAATAATGAGAGGTAAGCTTATACTGGAAAAGTATAACTTGATATGTAGCCGTGTGTACCTACATGTTTTTAACCGACTTCAAAAAAGGAGGAGGTTCTCAATTCCTCGGAATCTTTTTTTAATGTATGTTCACCGATTACTCGAAGACGCCTGAACCGACATGGAGAATTATTTTTTTGTTATAAAGGGTATACTTCCCAGGTGGTCCCATTGTCATCAGGTCTGGTTCTTATGATGGGATCCTGGAGAAATCGAGGGAAACCTTTATATAGTAACTCTTGGAAAGCACTATTTGGTGAAGTGGAACTGACGATGAAGACCACAGATGATGAAGCCACCGGAACTACTCAATAATAAGTATTTCAGGGGTTGCGATTCAATTACTTTTATATGTTTGCTAAGCAATTTATGCTCGTCACAATGCCTATGGTGAAGTGGAGCTAATGGTGAAGTACCAGGAGAACTCCTCAACAATTAACGTCCCTGCATCCGGAAAAGCAATATTTTGTAAAAGGTGATGAGCAGTTGACATTAGGCTATTGTAACTTAGATAAATTACAAACCGACCCACACAAAAAAGCGAGAAATAAAAATTAAATTAAATTGTATTACATAGCAAGTAGTGGTATAGGAATTTGTGTGGGGTAGGGACCACAACTAAAAGTGAAAAATAAAAACTTAAAAAAAAACAACTTACAAAAAAAACACTTCAAAGTGAAAAATAACTTTTATTTTGGAAGTCGGTGGCAAGCTTTAATAATTTTGTTCACTTAAGTTAAAACCTAACTCTTAGAATGCCGGTAGTTCCATATCACACGTTATACACTGCACACTTGGCGAAAAGCGCGTTACAACCGGGTAGGGTGTCCCAAGACACCTCTCGTTTCGTCTATTAATTCTACTGTCTTAAATTAAAAGAAATTATACGTTTAAATATCCTTGTACCAAGTTACTTTAAGTAAAAGTACCTACCGAGATCTCTTTAAAAATATCATGTCGGTGGAATGGAATACATTCGATGACTTCTCATAAGTGCAAATCTCTTCCGCGCGCGGTCCTGTGTACTAATTGTATGAAGAAGCTGTTTTTGTTTTCACCAAATGTGTATTTTGTCCTTGTGCAATCCTATTCCACTGACACAACATGTTTGTGGTTAAAAAGATCGCAGGACTTTTGACGTTTGAAAATATTTGGATTTTCATATTCCTAAACAGAGCCCTAATAGCCTATTTATTTCCATTATAGTGGGTGATTATAAAACTGCTATCCAAAATATGTTCTTTTAAACCAGTTTTAACCAAATAACAGCATAATAACTGGGCACATTACCCATATTATGAAAAAATAAGCAAGGAAACCGCTGCCTGTGCAGCTTATATTCAAAATAAACGTCACCAGTACATACCATGTTTGATAAAAAAAATATTATTATAAGCAATACAATATCTAACCAAATACTGCGTTTTATTAATAGACCACTTTTAAAATGGTGCGCAGCATTAGCCACGTTGTTTTTGCACACTGAAATTCACAAAAGCATTGAAAAAATTTCACTCATCTAAGCCAGGCTATTATAAAACACTTGTTTACTTCCTGAATGGTAGCTTAGTAAAGTGGCGCTTAAACAAAATACAGTAAAGATAATATGTATAATATATAATAATAAACTTCCTTAGTTATAACCAGTGATCGGAGTAGGTAGATTGAACTGGGGTCATTGATCCGAAACGTATATATTACTATGGACATTCCTCCGGAATTGGTGGATTATTAAAAAAAAACCGGAACTTATGTAGGAATTGTATTCTGCCAGAGTGGAAGGAGTCATTTGATGATTTGCCATCCTCAAAAAAAAGGTAGGAATTGTAATAAAATGAGCAATTTTATTCTTTATTATTCTTCCTATTTTTTTTTTGTCACGATTTGACAAAACCCAACGACCAATCAGAACAAAGGATCATGGGTGGTACAATAACCGGTTATCAGAACAATGCGTACGCCCGCCGGAAATACTAAATCCGGAAATACCGGAATTACTTTCCGGAAAAATGGCTTATCCATGTTATTCTTTCTGTGTGCATTTATGATACAAGTACTAAAAATCAATCTACCTACTCCGATCACTGGTTATAACATAACGGGTGCAAAAAGACACTTAACGCAGCCGAGATCCACTTGTACACACGTCATTGTAATATATTTTTTTGTACTGGACTATACTTGGGAACCTTCTAATTACGGAGATATTGAAGGTCAAAATTCCAACTTTTACTGAGGTTTTTTTTACAAAAACTAGTTTTTAATGTTATAACACAACTTTAAATACCCCCACAACCCCTGAACCGTTGAATGCACTATAAGCACAATATTTAGCGTGCGTTGCGTTGCGCACTACCGTAAACAGTAATTTCTTTTTTCTGTGTTACTTATTTTGATGAACATAATGCGTAGGTGACGGCTATGTGATGGGTCTTTTTACACCCTGTATATGAAACAAAAGTTTACTTACCGAAAGTCAATAATACCCCGATTGCAGAATATGGCATGTTGATGAGAGTCACAATGGTGAAATGATAATTATCTTTTTTAAATGTTATTTTGAGAGCAGTGTCGGCCCAGTGGTATCGGCCCCGACGAGTTGTAGGTTGTGGGTTCGAACCCAGGCAGGCGCTTTACTTTGTGTAAATAATTTCATCACCACTGCTCTCAAAACGGTGAAGGGAAAAATCGTGAGGAAACCGGCGGCATGTCCTAGAACCGAAAATTCGAAGACATCTACCAACCCAAACTGGGCCCGCGTGGTAGATTACAACCCATTCCCTCTCAAAGAGATGAGGCCTGTGTCGCAGCATTGGAAACACTATAGTCTGATTATGCTAAATGTTATTTACATATTGACTCCATAAAAGCACAAAAATAAACTAAATGCTAAATATTGGCTGAATTACTGAATTTGAGCACTTTTAACTGGTTTAAAGAGTTTTAATAGTTGTTAAAAAGGTAGATCAGCGTTTATACAGACGATATTAAGCTTGTTGTACATTTACTCAGCTACGATGTTGCTATTATACTGCTCTTATACAATTTAAACATTTTATTTTGTGCCCAAATTGCTTGAATTTCAACTGTGTAGAATAGAATAGAATACTCTTTATTATGCACACCAGCACCAGTGCTTATCCAGACATTAACCAGTCATCTATGTCAGCTTGAAGTTTCCAGAAACGCTTTTATACAATGATTGTTTAGCCAATCTGTATTGCTTGAGTTTCACATTATCAGATAACGACACCAACCCGATACCGATTCGCCGGGAGCTATACCGACACCGATTCGATACCGATATAATTATTATCGCACAGATGATATACACAATATAAAAAAAAAAACGTTTAATAGGTAATAAACGTATGCGAGTATCTGACCGACGATATTTTTTTCAGGACCTTAAAACTAATTACTCAATTTAAAATTGATTCTAAAACAGGCAAATTCGTATAACCTCCCGTTAAATCAACCGAACATAATGACAAAAAAAACTGCCCACATTTAATTGCAGCCATCTGATCAAATAAAATTTAAAATAACACAGTACTACACAGTAAGAACAAATGCTATGTAACATTAATAATTTGTTTGGTACTCAATTAACAACAACCGTTTGCATTGTGGCGTGCGTGGCTACACTGCAGTGCAATTAAGAACAAACTATGAAGACAATGGCATACAATTGACTGAACTGTCACCGAGCAATTATGTGTAATTGATATGTGCTATGATGTCTCTTGATTACGGACTTTGAGTCTATTTATATTTCTGCGGGAAATAGTACATTACTGCAGTGGCCAACAACAGGCGCATTGATGGACGAACGTGAAAATGTGGACCGAAGCACACATACGCGAGTCCATCAATGCCTGGTTGCTGCCAAGGCTTGTATAGTACTTTTCTGAAATCATGCGCGGAAATTGAAACTAAGTAAATTAATTATAAATGGGTAGTAATAAAAGCTCCGATAAAAAAAGAAGAATTGTCCTTACTCAAAATATTAAATCTACTGCCTAAAATACTAACTTTCCGACTACTTTTGTCCGAATAAAAATGACGAAACGACCGAATGAGATACTGAAATCTTCGAGAAATAAACATGACTGTTTATTGCGATAATACTTTTCTACCAGCATAAATTACGTTCTACTGAAAACTATGCTTTGTAATTTTTATCTTTACTTGCCTACTATTAATTGATTAATTACCTTTCATATTTCATAGACTGTGGTACTATTTTAACTGTAACATTATACTGAAAATATTATTCTGAGTGGTTATACAGAAACTTATAAAAAATATAAAAATGTACTTGTAACAATAACTTTTACTTGCATCATATATCATGAATTTTACTTACCACCTTCGATATCGGTACCCATTTCAGGCGTTAAGAAGTTAGAAGTCGTATTCATGCTTTAATCTAAAACCAAGTAGACTTTTGTTTCCTAGAATATTTTACTATTATACTGTATTATTATACCGACTAGGGTTAGGGCTAATAAGCAGGTCGACGGAGCCCCGCGTTGCGGGGCTCCTATTTCTGTCTAAAGGGTTCAAAGGAACCTAACCAACCGAACCTCGGGGTGCCTCTGACGTCGGCCGTTTAGGGTTAGGATTTTCGGGAACATATTATATGTTTTCGGAAACTTAGTAATTTTTTCGGAAGTTTAGTGTTTTTTTTGGAAATTTAGTTTATTATTTGTTGTCGGTTAATTTTGTATTAATTTTTCGGTAATTTGCAAGCGCACTGCGCTCGGATCTTTCGAACTCGCACGCGAAAACAGCCGAACGCGACCCGAACCCGATCGCGCGGGCCGAACAGTTGAGGTATTTTCATCATTATTGAGAGTTAAAACATAACTTTGATAACCAACAATATAAATTAAAACAGTTCATGCAAGTTGTAAAAATATGATTATTTTGACAAAACCTCTGTTGTCGGTAACTTAGTAATTTTGTCGGAGGTTCAGTATTCTATTCGGAAGTTTAGAATATGTAATTTGAACATGCTCTTATTTGTTGTTAAATTGGATATTTTTATTCGTTTATGTTTTGGGTTTTTTGTCGGTAATTCATTATAACGCTGGTTAATTAGAATAATAGTCGGCCACAGATCGCTGGAGATTAATTTGTTTTTCGGAACCATTATTATTTCCCATTATAAATTCCAGAATCAATGGCGAACAACGATAACTTTTCTCGCGCCAATATGTTAATTAGTTTCTTTTTCACTTTAAACAGCTCTATTTGCTAAGCCAGTTCGAGATTTAAATAAAATCTTTGGTAAGTTACCTCCTTGGTTGCCATGGGTCGAAGTAAAATCTTCATTGCAGTTTTAAATTACACGACAGGAGTTTTCTTACCTCCTACTACACAGACGCTGTACAACGTTTATTAGTAAGGAGGTTAGTAATTTATTCGGCTGCTAAACACGACAGATATCTATTTTCATATTAACATTGCCGGCCGCTGCTCGCATGTATTTGACCAGTACAGCATTTTCGATTTATCTCGAAGGAAGTTGTCAAAATAATGCTCGAATTTTCAATCATGTTTGAGAAAATGACATATTGATCAATTAAAGTTTTCTTGGTTTAATTATTAAACCATCATAAGTTGAAGAGGTCAGTCAGGAGCCCAGAAAGTGCGGCCGTGGTCCGAGTTCAGGACCTATCTTACAGTCGAATTATTAATTTACTGAAGTAAACTGATAGGGGCCAATGCTGGGTATCGTGTTACCCAGTAACTGGGTTGCGGAGGTGAGACAGGCAGTTGCTCCATGTAAACTACTAGTAATCAGCTACAATGGACTGGAACCCGATCCCAATAATGTTAGCAAAAGACTAGGCTAGGCAGATGATGGATGATGACTGGAATCCGGGAATCTGCTAGATGCGAACAGCGTAAGGCTGGTCGTTGTAACAATCCTTGGGGGAGGCCACTGTTTAGTAGTAGATGTATTTCGGCTTAAGGATAATGATGCTGAATAATGTATGATTATTGGAATCTAAGAAAGATTTTCGTCTGTCTGTTTAGGACGATTGGAAACTTGGTAACTGATTGACTAATGTAAGAGTCAATATATAACATCGTCTTTTCCAAAAATCTTAGTATATTCGCAAAAAAAAAAAACGATTTATCCAATTATTCTGCGACATATGCATGCATACTCACAATGGTCTCCAAACGCCTTGGTAGTGAACCAATCGTGTAGCTTAACAACGTTGGGATGGTCGATCTGTTTCCACATCTCCAGGCGCTTAGTGACAGAGGTGGAGTAGGAGTGCAGGCGCCGCAAAGCGTAATGTTCACCAGTCTGTCTGTGGGTCGCGCGGTATGACGTAGCGATGGCGTGCGGCGCCGTACTCTCCAGAGGAGTCAGTTCCGAGTACATCTCCACGTTTTCGGGTAAATCTGGACAGAAAGGGATAGAATACGGTACAAAAAGATACACGTTACAAGTATGTGAAGGAAAGGACTTTTGGTTACGATGACATTTCCGCCATAGACGTTATTATATAAAAATCAAGAATAAGGTTAAAACAGTGGCACACTCGAGTACCTATGCAGCTGAATCTTACCGTAAAATCTTGGGTGAAGTGAGCTGTCATTAGATTGACACTAATGACAGCTCACTTCACCCAAGATTTTACGGTGAGATTTTTACAGAATAAATAGACTCAAATCAGCTATTTGAGTCTAACTTATGTTAAGAACCTCGTAAGCTAAGATCTACATACCTGGATACTGGCGTAGATCGGTCTGCAGGAACACATCGTCATTTCTCTCGTAAATCTCGGAACGGATCGTCTCGGGCATGTAGAACGATGCGGCGAGACCTTCACACAACAGAGAAAACAGTTATACTATACACATATTTTTTGTTATACTATTAAAGGGAAAATTATAATATTGGGACTGTTGTGACTTAAAAACATAAAATGAAGAAGCAACGAATAAAGAGAGATGGTAATGAAAGATAGGTGAAAATGGGTTTACCACCGAAGCATGACGTCCAGAAGGACCTAAACACGTCAGTATTAACATACATCATAATATGGCACGTTTAACTTAAAGGTGCTCTTCCGAAGGCGACCGCTAACAGAAAGCGGCAACGTCACCCAATCGCAATGACAGACCGCAGCGACACGACTGGTTTCTATGTAACTCTATGAAAACGCTTCCGTAGATCGTGATGGCGACGTTGCCGCCTGACGCAGCGGTCGAACGTCGCCCGCATACCACAAACCAGCAAGTAGTACCGTTACTGGCTGTTCCTAACAGAGCGACAAGACGTAGATTTTTTTAGACAAATGATTAGGGCGAAACTGAAGAGGAGAAATGCCGCTGGCGTCGAAGTTGTGACGCCGCGTACGGAATTAAAACCGCAGCGGCATGTCGGGTCCCTGCGGTCTGTCATTATGATTGGGCGGCATTGCGGTTTGCAGCTGCGGTCGCTTTCGGAAAAGCACCTTAAGGCGCTCCGAAACGGGCCATAATCCTACCTATGTGTGGCTGCAACACATTGCCAGCAGTGTTTGAAGTGTGGATCTATAATACTTAAAATATTTCTGCAATACTCAGTAATATTTTCAGTGTGCCGGAAACTTCGGCAACTATTGCAAGTATTTCTGCAACCATTTTTGAACTATTTCGTCAGCGTTTGTTGTCAGTGTAAACGTAAATATTACCGGCCATACTGTTGTGAAAATATTGCCGGGAAATACATTTTCTGCACAAAAAAATACCGGGGTGTACTCGAACATGTTGCAGCTACATATTGCAGTCAAGTTTTTCCCGAGGGCCTTTAAATAGTCATATTTCTTGTGCAAAAGTTTAACATATATAAGGAAAGCACAACGATCGCTTTTAGCAGTATAGGCAAGTATTGTCACATACACTCTTAATAATTGGCGGGATATAATTACTGGTTGAGGCAAGCCACCAGCCAGAAATTTAAATAGATAGATACATAGGTGAGATTGCAGCACAGCTATCCAGATGCAGGCATATTTTACGATGATATAAAAATCAATTCAATAAAAAAAAAACAGACAACGCACAGCCTAAACCAGAGCCTATGGTCTAAATGCATGAAATTTTTCACAACAGTTGCTTATGTACTCAAAGAGAGCACTAAGGAAACATTTTTGAATATTCATCCCCTAAAGCATAGGTTCCCAAACTTATTAAAAAAATATTTCTCTCTCTTTCTCTCTACCTACCGCTCCCACGAAAGCTCCAGCGCCCACTAGGGGGCGGTACCGCCCCCTTTGGGAACCTATGCCCTAAAGGAATTAAATAGGGGAAAGTTTGTTACGAAGTTCGTCATTTCTGCTGATGGGAGATCCCATCAGGCCCACTACTTGTCTTCTACTTAATAAAAATCTTAAACTCATTTATTTACTGACACTCGCAGCTTAAACCGCTGGATCTAGAAATTTTGCACAACAGTTCCTTTTAAGCTAAAGGTAATAGGGAAAGTTTTTTGAAAATTCATCCCTCAATGGGGTTAAACGGGGAATGAAAGTTAGTAATTTGTACCGATGGGTAATCCCATCAGGCACACGGCTTGTGTTAGAAAGGACACTGTTGTTGTTTTTTAGTCAGAATTATAAGGCTAAATTAAAACCTTTTTTTTTTAATAATCCAATTGTAAGTTTTTTTTTTTTAAAGAAGTCCTTAGCTGACTGTAGGTAGCAGCTGCAGGCGACGTGTCGCCGCGGCCGTACTGGTTTCTATGTATTTCGTCGATACATCGTTTTCATAGAAATACTTAGAAACCAGTAGTGCCGCGGCGACGCGACGTCTGCTGCTGCTGCCTGCAGTCGGCTATGGACTTGTATTTTTATTTAGCATATAAACGACTTGGTGTTTATATAACTACTATTTTATTTTGTATTTAAAATAAATAAATAGATGTGGAATGAGAAAAAAAATACATATTCGCACTAGCATACAGCAGAAATGTTGCAAAAGAAAATACGCCTTCAATGCTACCTTATTTAGAACACTCTGTTCTACAAATAGTATAAAACACAGTCGCTTTTCGTGTCCGTCTCTAATCTATATCAGAGCCAGCATTAAAACTTGAGAAGGTCGTAAGTGTTGGCATTCGAGATTCATATTTTCTTGTGCATATTAGTAATCCACGCTGTCGAAGCCTTCATCCACCTTATTCGACTCAGAAGTGGATGCACTAATAAGCACTGATACATGTATATTTTGTATTATAAATTCAGAAATCAATGGTAAATATTTTAATTTTATAAATTCTGCACAGCAGATAAACGTCACTGTTATAACATGCCTAAAGATATAATGAATATGAGCCCCCAATGGGCCGCAATGAGAGACGTTGCCTTGAGGTCGAAGAAACATACTTCTACTCTTCCACTTGTCTGGCTTCCGCATAGCAATAATCTATTTGAGCCCTATCTAAAATTCTGCGAAACAGTGCCGTAAAAGTTTGGCAAAAGTTAGGGGATTCCCCAAAGTCAAAGTCTCATTGTACAATATTAGATTTTTAATTTTTGCACCATCATTTTTTTTTACTTATTAGCCTTTACGACTTTTGCTACTACGAAAATGCAATAAACTCATTGCAATCATACGTTCGGTAGTAAATTGTAAAAACCATTCATAAAAGTATCGACCTCATAAAGTTCGCAGTAAGCAATATAAACCATGGCCTATCACAATTTGACATTACGTAAACCTAGACTGGCCTTATGATAATGTTACTCGTGGATATGCGATTTTCAATCGTGACCGCTAGAATAGCAAAACGCGTCATTCAATTTCTAAGTTTTGTAAATCGGGGAAACTCGCATTAGCTATATACATATATGCGCATAGATACGTGTTTCTAGAAACCTCGGACACGGCCAGGCAGCTGACACTCTGTCTTGCTCCCTCTAGGTTGTCCTAATCTTTGTCAGGAGACAGCAGATCTGATGGAATAGTCGCCTCTTACAACCAATTAAAGATAATACACTGACGAGTGTATTCTCTTTACTTGGTTCACTCAAAGTTCGGCTAACAAATATTAACCTCTAATAATAACTTTTAAGGGCTTCCTGAAGCGCCGTGCAACGTGCTTCGTAGATTGATTCGAACAATCTCGAATAAATGCGCTTGTTACATGAGTGCAGCACTCAACTGCTCTCATGGCTCAATTACCAACACGAGGCACAGCGGAAGGAGACTCCTTCAGATTCTGACACGTTAATGAATACTTGTCACCGGTTCACAAGACCACCACGACAATTTGCATTTGATTCAATTTGCATTTGTATATCAAGAGCAATTTTCCAATTTCCGTCGGTGGAAATAACAAGCTATACTGCGCTTGGTTTCCTTTAAAGGGTGGCTGGTATCAGTTACAAGCGCATCACTTGTTATGTAATCAAGTGTTTGGTGATTTCATCAAAATTACTTGTTTAGTAAAACCAAGGTAACAATATTTTTTTATACTATCATCGGCGCTCGTACCGTCATTGTGTGCTTTTTACTAACCTCCTTATGGTATGTAGAAATATAGACAACATTCTCTTGTAAATCAATAGAAATTGCATCATTATCTGAATGTTTAATGGATCTAATTCATTGTTCTACTATTGTTTATTTCTAGATCCTAGATACGTTCAACCGGCCTCTCTGCGCAAAAATTGCAATACAAACGTTGATCAATATCCCTAGGATACATAAAAATGTATTTATAACAGGAAATACCCACTAAGTAATTCACTCAAAAACTAGAAAATCAAAGTATAAAATATGCAAAGCATTGTCGCAGGTGGAGGCATACTTGAGCACGCGCGCCAGACAGACTAATACTATTCGTTATATGAATTTTTATATAATCTCAGGCAGTAAAATGCAAAGTGCACATGGGACTGCGACATATAGTAATAATAGCGGAAAAAGTAGGAACCACAGCTATATAATATGCATAAGTTTACAGTGCAACCAATAAACGTTGTGATTAGATTGACGATTGTTCGTTCTGCATATCTGAGTTATTGACCTGCCGCACAGCGCTATTTATTTAAATTGAACCAGTTACATTGAGAAGCCATTGTATAACACTACATAACTTTATTGGGTGATGAGATAAGTATCTATAAAAAAAGGTGATAAATAAAATCCTTTTATTTTGGAATTCGCTGTTTGTTGAAGCATGGTTATTTTGAAGCTATGCACAGCTGTCTGGCATTTTTCTCAATTTTTACTCAACTGGTCGAGTTTTTTTTGAATATCCGTTATTTTTATCATATTTAACAGCCAGCATGACTAAAATTTACGCATTTCAAGTACCTATTTTAAATTTGCTCAAGGCGCAGTTTCAAGTGTCACAAAAATACACAAAATTATATTTTTAATTCTCAATAAAATGTGATGTATGTTGTATAAATGCTTGTTTTGCTAGGAGCTTATGTCTATCAATTACTTAAGAACTCATTCGTAGGTAATGTGATTTGAATGATATATCGACGCGTGAGAGAGTGAAGGATAAGTACGAGAAGGTTCGACAGTTATCCATATGGAATTGCAGTTAGATAAAAATAAGTTTTTCTGCCAACACTATACTTTGCGAAAGATTTTGGTGCTGCCCAGTTCGAGAACCCCAACATAGGGTCAACATTAAACCTACAAGAGTTTACTAAACATCTGAAAATAATAATGACGCAGCAACTATATCATCAATTACCTGAATTCGAAGTCATGGGCCCGATGTGGGTGGGAGTTCCAGAGTAGATCTGTGTAGCGTACGGCGACGCAGCGCCGGCGCCCACGGCTCCGCTCATGCATGACTCGGGAGCCCCTGAAACAATAACACCAAATAGCTCCCATTATTAAAAAGACATACAATTATCTACCAAATTATTGATAGCACTAAACGCCAAAACTCGCGGCAGTGGCGGTCATAAAAAGTGCGAGGAGGACTATGAATATTAACTGAGCCTCATGTTCTCTCGTTTCGCGACGTTTTGTGGCGCTTAGTGATTCTATTATTAGGCGCCACCACTCATGTCTTTATATTGCATTCGACACCAACGGCTTTATTTCAATTTGCAGTAGCAGGGATTCACCGCGGTTTTTTTTTTTTTTTTTTACGAAATTCTTATAACCCAGGAATTAAAGAATCACTCGTTTTGTCGACTTACCAGCTTAAAACGCAATTCCAAAAATTTAAATCTCTATTAAACTGTTTTCTGTTTATGGTTAAAAGCAGTACCGTGAAAAAGGCAATTTCCTGACGTGGTTATCTGAGGGAAACTTCCTCGGCAGAAACCGATAAGTCAATCACGGACATTAGACATAGTGGTAAATTGTTTGATAAGGCACGGCCCATGCATAACAGAATGGCAACTACTGTTTTACGCATCACTTCGTTGGGCAGACATCGAAGAAAACCCTAGATTATACAATTCAATACGTGCAAAGTTTGAAGGTTGCTTTGTCTTTCTATACCTGTCAAAAAATGCTACTTTCTGCTAATTTCGTCGGTGTTTCCCGAACCAGCTAATATATTACTAGCTTTCGCCTGCGACTTCGCCCGCATGGAGGTCGAGAGTTACCCGACGGGAACATACTACTGGAATAAAAAGTATCCTATGTTAACCTAAAAAAGTATTGTATGCCTAATTTCATCCAAATCTATTATCCTTTAAGCAGTGAAAAGGTAACAGACACAGAGTTCGCCATTATATTAGGGATTGTTTGTAAAACAATCATATTGGGGATCTATTAAGTCTTTTTAAGTTGTTAATTTATCTTTGGTGGCGATGCCCTGTTAAACTAAAACTCTCTCTATTGCTGTTATCTAAATGCCAATTTATCGACATGATTATTGCAGTCACCTTACGTGACTCAAAGTCTTAACGCAATAAAAGAAATAATATCAAGATTTGTGAGCTGATAAGAAGTGTGAGATAAGCAGACAAGCATAGCTTGACCAATACACTGCCGCGACTATCGATAGATTGCCCTCCACATATACGTAGACTCATCACTACGTTATAAAACAAAGCCTCCCCGCCGCGTCTGTCTGTCTGAACGCGATAAACACAAAAACTACCGAACGGATTTTCATACGGTTTTCACCAAGGGACGGGCTGATTCATGAGGAAGGTTTAAGTGTATGATTCATTACAGGTTTTGTGTAAATCGACGGAAAATTGACGATGATTTTTAAAGATTTCGGAAAAAGTCATGCCGACTGAGTGATTTACCGGCGAGCGCCGCGTAAACCAATTGAGGTTGGCTGAAATTTGGCGCACATATAGTTTATAACCTGAATTAACACTTGGGTTACTTTTAATCGAGGTGGTAGGTACCCGTGGGATATTTTCGGACATTAACGCGGGCAAAAGCTAGTACTGTATAATCAACATGATTCACGCTATTTTACTTTCTATTCGACATGGAAAAACGCTTCATACGCAACCTGTTAAACCTCGGAAATTGTCACAGCTATTGGCAGGGCTTATGTCCAGCAGTGGACTGCTGTAGGCTGATGATGATGATGAAGATTGGCAATGTCTATATGCCCTTGCTCCATTACATTATAGCTTGGTGAAAGTTTTTATGTTTGAGTAAGACAAGTAACTTAATAACTGAATCGTTTTCCAGTTTTCAATTCACCTTTCTTCCAAACTTTCTATTGGTTCAGCAGTTTAGATTTAAAGATGCTTCATGCAAATGTGATATCATTGGTAAGTGACATCTTATTTTCACTACTTTTTTTTTTTGTTTTTTGACAGTGTTTGACAAACTATGAGTTTAAGTTCAATCCTGATAAGAACCTAGTACTTCCTTTTACTATGGTAAAGTACAAATTTCAACCATATCTGAAACATTGGTTGGTTTAAAGATAAGAAACTTGTATTGAAAAATTACTGATAACTGACCATAGTTAATGTAAACTGCAGTAGCCATTGCATAAACTGCAAATTTATTTGTATAGTTTTGTTCATAGAGCTTTGTGGTAGTTTTATCTACTTACCAATTGAAGCAGAGGAATTCAATGCTCCAGATGTGTTCAGGCTGTCAGAGTTTGTGGAGTAAAAATATGTTGTCCCACCTACATTCTCCTGTAACAATATAATATTTATTTATTAAGATTGTCTTAATTAATAATGAACTTCACAACCTCACAAACAATGAGTAATATCGGGCGGAAATGGAATTGTAGAGTAAACTTAAATTTTAATGTGAGGTTATTAAATTGAGGTTAAACTAAGGATTATCCTTCCGGTCAATTATTTATATTAAAACAAGCCGTGCCCCGCGGTATCACCCGAAGTGGTATGACATAAACTTTACGACTTATTGTCAGACCTACAAATATACATAAAAAAAAAAAACATAAAAATCGGTCAAGCCGTTTCGGAGGAGTTCAATAACAAACACTGTGACACAGGTTTTTATATATTAGATTTTATGGATTATTTCAGTTGTTTTATCCAAAGAGAACCAGCAAGGCACATACTAGATTCAGATCAAGTTTTGAAAGTTGGTCATGGAAAACTGGTTGTACACATTAAAGCTATGGATATTGAACCTTTGTAGTAATGTTGCTGATGTAAACTGTAAACTCCATTTCAATAAAACAAATGCTACTGATGCACTTCCATGTCCTGCTTACTGAATATCTCATTATCATGATCATTAATTGCTTCTCTATTTAAATACTTCATTTGCATAACTTCTATAAATGTTGATGAATGTCATTGTAACTTTAATTATTCTATTATAACACTACAGTTTCATTAAAATTGCAGATACAAGACAGTTTCTGGTTTTACAAAAGTAGTTTTTTTCTAATGTTATTGGTTTATATCTGAAAGTAATTAATTAGATAAGTATTTAAATGTACCTGGTGCACTTGGGATGTGTTTGGAACACCTGCCATTGTAGAGGGTGATGAACTCTCCGGCGAGTCTGGCTGCATGATGCTTGGTTGAGTGAAGTAGTTCATTGGAACAAACTCTGTAATCACCACCTAGTACAGAGACCACAGCAAAATGAGTTCTACAATGCTCTGTGAAAGTAATACTTCACATTGTTTATTGCCATCATTAAAAAAATCATCACCTTCTTGATGGCAGTGGGTGAGGACTCTAGACTGAGTTTCCCAAGTGCCTGGTTCAGGGATCTTGTGGGGGTCGAAGTGGAGCGATTCTGAAACATCCAAACATGAGTCACCACTGACCACAAAGGCACACATCAACACAAAACTATGGAAGTTATCTCACCATGTAGGTCGCCAATTTCGACTCCTGTGGCAGCCCATTTGGAGGGGAGGGCGAATATTGTAAAAAGATCGAGGGATCCATAGTTTCCAGCTCACGGTGCAGCCAACTCATGATGAATAACGAAAAAGGCTTGTGTAAATAAAGCGAACCGACAGCGAGTATCCGTAGCACGACTTGACGTTTCGGTGAAGCTACGCGATCTGAACTTCGCTCATCTGGCTGATCATCAACAACCCATCTTCCTCATCTGTTACACTTATCTTACTGATCTCAAACATCACAACGGCTGACCGTGATCTCGGACATTTTCGTTTTATTTTCTAATTTTCTGTTCTTGATACACTATTTAACACCCGTGACAGAAGATCAAGCCATACACAATTGCTTTGTGATTGTGATAAATAAGCTCATTGTCACAAGGATTGTGTGTAAAACAGTCGCTAATCAATCGATCAATTCATGCGGGAGGCTTTTCAACAAGTTTAATACATTTAGAATTTCTAAATAAAAAAAAACAGCAGAGGGACACGAAGCAAATACACATTAAAATTACGCTACACATACATACGTATACAACTTCGTAATCATACGTATTCTGAAGAACGTAGGATATCAGTGGTCATAGACTACAGGTGTTATCCTACTAAATCAAATTGTTTCTACATTTCAAAAAACACAGTGACAGTTTATTGTTATTCCATTTAGCAAGATATCAATTGTCTATGAAAATACTTTTTAGTTATTATGCTGGGGTCACACCTTCGGTCAACGTTAATGGCCATCATCGCAAAAAAAAACGCGATGATTATCCCAATAATTAACGAGATAAATTGAGTGGCCACACTTGACCGGTCAACGTCAATGCTCATTTAAGGGGACTACATGACCTAAACGCAAATTTATAATGTCTAAAAATATATGATCCACTGCAGTAACCAAAATCAAAAAAATATATGATATTCTGCAGGATATATGCTAGTTAGATAGTGTGTTGAAAACATAATACAATTAACTTGATATGATAGAAAAATTACACGAAGACATCTCTAAAAAATTCTTTCAACGATTAAAAACCATACTAATATACATGCAAACATTCACATTTTTTGTCAGATTATTCTACAAGTAAAATACTAACGTGATAGTGTTTTAATTTTTTAGTCCTATGAATAGATTTTTTGTAAATCCATAATTGCTTCATATTTTGCAATAAATTACCGGCGTTGCGACATCGCGCGTCTCTTTCTTTTCTATACAATCCAACAGTGACCACGCTTTAGCTCTTGTAAACCTCTTAATTGGCGATAAAATTGGCGCTAATGTTCCTTCCTTGAATTTCAAATTGGACGTTGACGCTGCTGCACTTTATTTAATGGGTGTTATTTTTATTATATGAATATATTACAACCGTAAGTGTGACCACTTCAACGTAATAGTTCTCGCGTTAAATCTCTTTGATGTGCCAATAAATACTGCCACCCAAGTTATCACGTAACGTGAAACGGCAATGTGAATGCCCTTGTCAAATTATTGCGATAAGTGCTGGCTACAACTACGGTTAAAGTCCATCATCGCAATAATCAACGGCATTTCGTGTTGGTGGAGTCCCAGCATTACAGTTTGAATGCCCACTTGCACGTTCATGAGATATCATAAATAACTCCGAGTTAACAGCTAACTCAGAGTTTTGCACCACCAAACCTAGGGTAAGCATAAGCATAAGCATAATCAGCCTATAGTGTTCCCACTGCTGGAACACAGGGCTGCTCTCTTCGAGAGTGAATGGGCTGTAATCTACCACGTGGGCCCAGTGCGGGTTGGTAGATGTCACATGTCTTCGAATTTTTGGTTCTAGGATATGCCAGTTTCCTCATGATGTTTCCCTTCACCGTTTAGAGAGTAGTGGTGATGAAATTATTTACACAAAGTAAAGCGCCTGCCTGGGTTCGAACCCACAACCGACAACTCGTAACTCGGGGCCGATACCACTGGGCCACCACTGCTCTCCTAGGGTAACCTAGTACTATTAAATATTTAACCCACCGATGTGGTACAGTCGTTAAACTCTGGGTTAGTGTCAGTAATGTCAAAATAAATTGACGTTAATGCTATGCGCGTACTACGAATTTTAATCGTTGCGGATAATAATCGCAAATCTGTGAACAATACCAATATACTAGAGGCCGCGCACTGCGGTAAAAAAATCGCTTGAGAATTGGCTTGAAATTTTATTTTCGTTTGCGATTTTATTTCGCAGTTTATAAATCGCAATGAATAAAATCGTACTGCGCGCTTAGCCTAAGAGTTACTTACTTTGTATTTTATTGCAACACGACAAAGTAAGTGAAAAGCGGTACTATGTCAGCAGGCAATATATTTATTCGTGAGCTCATAGAAAAATAAATATAAATTATAAAAAATACTTAAAACATATTTTACCATAACAAACGTTTTCGTCAATCAATAAAATAAATCTCCATGGAAACCACATACAAAAAAATGAAATGAATGAATTTCATTAAAATGAAATGTCATGAATGTAAGACATACAAAATATATAAATCTAAGACAAGAATGTACTATGCATCGTAATGTAGAGATACAGAAGAGATGGGTATACAATTTCCCTTTATTGTTCGTTCATTCATTCATTTTTGGTCGGATTACATTAACAGGGTACAGAGAGACATTGCTACTATTTTAGGTTTCGTCGATTGAACTGCAATGTTTCCAACTAAAAAAACACAAATGTCTGGTTAAATAACCCAGTGTTACTTTTAAATGGCGTAACGCGTAAAAAGAAATAGTTAAAATTTCAATTACGGCCGCGAATCATATTTAGATCTCCATACATCTGACCTGCAAATTGCAAAAAACGTAAGAAAAATTGAATTCCGCGGGCTGCCTTGGCGCACCCCCCTTAAGGACGCCAGCCGGATGACTTAACTTGATCACTGATTGAAATCATGTGTTGTACACATACAGAGGTGATGCAGGTGGAGGACAGTTTTTCAATGGATCAAATGAACGAGAGGGTATTCTAACTTGTCTGATATTTTATCAGTAATAAGGCCCTTTCTACGAGAGTTTCTTACAAACTTAAAAACTACTTACTTAAAAACCTAAACTAAAGAACTGTCAAGAAACTGTCCACCTCCGCCACCAACACGGTTTTTGTCAAAACTACGGATCCAAACACATTATTCAAGTAATATAGGGCTATTTAACAGAAGTTTGATACTTTCTCTTTATATTTATCTAGAAAAGCTCTGTCGGTAGTGCATGGAGAGTATTATTAGTACTAAAGCAGCCTGTAGACAAGAAAATTGTGGCCAGCCAGGGTGAATAAGCCAGTAGTTATAATTTAGTCGATTTGTATTTGTAATTGATTTATAATTGAGTTATAATTGAATCGATTCATGTGCACTAAGCCTAAATGACTAATGAACGAAAGGTACACGTATGAAAAAAAATGCAGAATTGACTGAAGACACTGAAGTGCTCCGATAGGAGTATTTATGTTCTGTGCTGAAGTGGGCTGACTTGACTGCTGCTATACTACGTTGAGTTTTTTTACATTACGATTTAGCGTGTAGTTTCTTCGAAAAAAGATCAAAAAGTCTTGTTTTATTATTGTTTGGTATACTTTTAACTCTTGTTTATTTCTCTCAAAGTTCTATGCCTTGTACTAATATAAAAACGCAGAATAGTACTTGGACTAGTTGTTTTTTTTGTTGTACGAAAAACGTACGTCATAATTTTATAATTTCATATTAGTTTTTAACTCGATTATCGGTACGTCTCAAAGCAAAACAATATTTCTGCTTATATTATTTATGGAGGGTTGAGTTGTCGCGGGTGTTTACTAAAGTGTCAATATTGTAGGTACCAAAGTCAGGATGGATTCCTCATACCAGGGAGGTGTGACCTATGAAGACGCAACAGCAAGTAGTAGCAACTTCCAGCAGCTATCGCAAACTATCGCCAGCAATATAAAGAAGATATCACAAAATGGTAAGTAGTTCTATTGTTTTCATTATCAAATTTTTATCACTGTTAGGATTTTTTGTGCTTACATTTTACTTGTTTATTCATAGTCATGCATGTATTTTGTGTTTATGTTGTCATCTTGAAGAGGCATATGTATTAAGTAGATATGCTAATACATATCTTTTCTTTTAGCGTCATTGTGTTTTGTACTAAAGATTTAACTTGATGATAGAGCATTATGGGTCAGTGGGTCGTCTTAGATGTTAGTTATTGAGATATTAATAAATAAATAGTTCTAAATTACTGACCTAACACTTTATTAGATAACACACACACACACACAGTACACACACACACACACAAACAGTCACACACAGGTACAGGTTACAGGTACAGTTCCTTATATCATTCTGTGCGTGTGTAGCAACTTCAATAATGTTGTTTTAGCAAGTGGTATTTCAGATAGCAGTATATATTCAAAACATAGCACGTTTTCAGGGCAAATAGTATTGTTTCTTCATCTTATCTCCATTATTTATAATATGCTGTTTCTCGCTATAGTTATTTTTTCTTACTTCATCTCTAGATTTCTGTCCACACCAGGCATTACCAAAAGCTATAATTTATTTATGCATAATTTTCTCTCTTGAAATGATGCCTCCGAATGTGGTTTTGTAGCAAGATAATGTAATAGAAAAACATTGTATGGCAACATTATATTACCCATACCAGCTAGCACCAACTTACTACTTACAAGAATAGGCCTATGAAATGACAGCCTAGGAAGGAAACCTACTTTCAAAATTATTGTGTAGAAGTTTGATCCTCTAATGATCAAAAATTCATTGCATTCAATTTATTTAAATTTTCATTTCAATTTATTGACACATATTGCACTAAATATCACTAAATACGATGAATCCTAAACAAATTTAAAACATTGTTCTGTTTCCGTCATTAAGAAACAGAATGATGATTTAAATATGTTTAGATCTGAATGCATTTAGTGTTTTCTGATGCAAGCAGTCCTAAATACTTATTTTAGAGCTGTGGCTTTGTGGCATAATCTATGACCTAAGACTGTTTTTAAAATAAAGATTATGTTTCTTTGATGTTGTAAGTATATGATGTCAAATAAAAGTAAAAGGAAGTTTTGTTGTGTCATAATTTACTATGAATCATCATAATATATGTACAGTAGGCAGACAATACATACTTCATCTTTCATCATTTTATTTTTACTTTTTTATTTAATTGATTTGTATTCTTTACTATTGTTTATGGTTACCCGCCCGCAATAACTATGGGTTTCTTTTGGTAGTATCTTCCATGTCAAAGATGGTCAACCAGCTGCAGACACCACAAGACTCGCAAGAGCTTCGGAACCAACTGTGAGTGTATTCATGGTAACTTTATAATTAAACATTACAATTTACATGGAACACAATACACTGCCTATTAGTAGTGTACAACTGTTCGCTTAAGGGTTAAACCATTACATGTGTAATGCTAAAAAGTTATTATACATTTAATCTCTTAATGGCACAAATATGCAAACAGAATTGCATACCCGATGTTACACAAATCAATCAGTACTCTAACAGAACTTTATTTTGTAGACGTCAAATACAAAACTACACACAGAAACTGGCCAAGGACACGTCTTCACTCATAATGGAGTTGGTGAAGCTGCCAACGGACCAGCCTGCCAACAAACTGACGAAAGAGCGCCTCAGTGATGAGTACATGATCACGCTCAACTCCTTCCAGGTTTGTCATTTTATATTCGTCTTGCTGCTATAAGCTGTAACTAAACAATGGGCGGTGTATACTTGCTATATACAGTGTTTTCGTTTTCTTCTTTGGCTACTGCACCGATGTCGATTATTCTGCCAGCGTATATGGTGACGGCAACGCAGCAAGGGGAGCCGTTGCACTTTGTGTAAAGGGCGAGACAATTTGTGTTAGTAAACATAGTTTACTAGGTGTTTTTTTTTAAATGTATGCTTTTAAAACACATAATGCAAAATACAAAATTATTATTACTACACACCAAACTATCATTTGATATCATTTACATTTAAAAAAATTGGTAAGATTTGCATAAGATTAGGAGAAAAGTTAGTCAAGAAGGAACCTAAGTTAGTAAGAGGGATTTTAATTTTGGAAAGCTTATGATACAAGCCAAAGGATTGGGAATTTAAAGGACAAGAGAAAAAGATTTGGTTCAGAGTACCATCATCAAGACCGCATTCGCACAAAGAACTGCCACGACCACGGATCTTGTTCAGGAATAATGGACTGCAGCAGAGACCAAGTGTCAGTCTACACAAGGATGTAACAGTTCTTTTGGACTATTTGGGACATTTACTAAACCAACGTTTCCGCTGGAGGTCGGGTTGAATACTGGCGTAGTAGTACGCATCGTTAAGTTTCGAAATTACCTGCCACATTGTTAACCACGAGTTGTACAGCTTTTGTTTGGTGTCAATTTGTATGTCGTAACTTTGTATCATGTAGTGCTTTCGATCCACCGGGGATGAAGCAAATTTAGCCTGCGAGTCGGCGCACTCGTGCCACCTATACCTGAGTGACTGGGATCCCAAGCTATCTCAATGCTTGGACCGGTGTTCGAGCAGGTGAATAATAAATTTAGTATATCAAAAATGATTTTACTGTGAATTTTAGATTTTTTATTTGATTTTGATCTAAAGCTTGAATGCTTCTGCGAGAATCTGAAAAAATTACCGATTTACTAATGTTATGAGTTAAAATAAAATTGATGGCGTCTAGGATACGGATGCATTCCCCTGTAAATACGGAAGTTACTGCCGGGCCGGCATTGGAATAAAAGGGCAATTTTAGAGTCTTGATGGCACGTTGAAACACCTGTATGTCCTGTTGACGATGCTATGGATGCGTCAGTGTCTTCCGTTTCTGCCAATCGTTGTCTAGGTCCTTTTTTAATGTAGACTATTTCAGAAGACAGTTGTCTAAGGTATTGAAGACAATTTGTTTTTTAATCGCCATGCTAAAGACGGTAGAAAACTTTTTACTCGACGGCCACAAAGTATAAAAATGGAAAGGAAAAAAGGAATTTTTTACTTTTTGTATGGAAAATGTGAAAAGTGATTACCTACATGTTGAGTTTTAGGAGTTTGAGGGTTTCATAAAGGTGGTCGAAATTTTCATTATTTTTGCAATAGGACACCATTTTCAAGATATTTAAGCAAAATAAAAGATAAACGTGAATAAATGACTGAATTTCGTAAAAAGTGCAGTTGACTCTTTCTACTTTGCTGCCGTCGTACTGCCTTCACGAAATGTCATTTTTGTCTATTCTTCCGTTGACAAGACGGTGCTTGTGCTAAGCCTGCTGGACAGAATCTAGTCTACGCAGAACTTTCTTTTTATATGCCTCAATTAGGTAACTGCAATAATCCAACACGCTTTTGACCAGCGCATTGTATATCAAGTTTAAGGTGTATGGGTGTGCTCCCAACCAGACACCTGTCAAAGCCTTGAGGACCGAAACCGAGCGCTCACATTTTTTGACTGTATTATCAACCACTCCACCACTGTATTATCCACTCCCGACAATTTGTAATCTAGGGTAACCACAAGAAACCTTGGCCTTCTCCTTAATGATTACAATTCTGTAACTACATACTTTTTACGGTCGCGAATCACATTTTGTTCAACGTATAACCTGACACTGACCTGCAAATTGCAAAAACCGTAAGAAAACCTGGTGCTTCCCCCTTAAGGGAGACCGTTTTACGGTAAGATTTTGGATTTTGTGGAAGTAGTCTGGAGGAATGAGATGGACTGGCTTCTGGTTTAGTCTTTTGAGATAATCTCTGCATTTCAACATATGACCTTGAAAATGGGGGAAAGACCTGACTTGCTCCCGCATATGAGACCGCCTTCTCTGCCATTTAATTAGAGCTTTTCTTTTTCTTTCTTTCTTTTTATACCCTTCTCGACAGACAACCACTCAACACCCAAATCACGACAAGCTTTATCATTAGCATAATGATCGCCAGAACAAGAAATATAATAGGTACAATGAAAGGAAACTAGGCATCCATCTCCTACCTGGTCTTGACCACATTAAAAACAGCGCGGGGTTTCGAGCGACATACTGTTCGTGTGTTACCATACCGACAACAATTGAAACATTGGATAGTTGGGTACATGATCTCTCAACCGAAAGAGCAGAGTAAAAACAAAAAAACACGCTTAGGTAAAATTTGGTCGTCAAAGGTTAGAACAACCGTTTGAGTGGGTATCCATTCGTTAACACTCAGAGCAATCACCGTACGGCTAATTCTCCTAGCCTTAATTACGGGGCCGCATCTAGTGGGAACCTTGATATTCTCTATAACTTCTTCCTCAGTCTCAATGGGAAAATCTCTGACAAGACCTATGCGAGGGATATTAAATTGGGGGATTGAGGTAACGAAATTATTTTTTATCTAAAATGGGACTGATTAAAAAACTGTTAGCATCGTGGAGAGACTTGAATTCGACTGAAACCCAGTTTCTTCCCAAGCGTTTGACACTGCCTAGGACCATAGTCCAACACCCTGCCTGCAAAAACCAAATTTGGCAGGGTGCTGAACAGTACCTGGGGTCTGACCATCTTTTAAAGATGCGTGTAGTTTAAAGAGGGTGGGGGGGGGGGGGGGGGGTAATCTCTCATCGTAGTTTAGGAGGGTTGATTAAATGAGGGGGAAGCGGCCGATCTTTCCCTGTTTGCCGATTCGGAGTCCATAATCTCTAATTGTACTTTACACTATACTGAAAAGTGTAATTAATGGGGTCAGGAGGGTCAGGGGGTTTCCTTAATGGATGCCGGCTACAATAAAAACCCATCACAAACAAAGCACGTGTTAAGCCTTCCTCCCTTATTTATTGTTAATTAAAACACAGTTCCGTTAGTTCAATGTTTTGACGTTGATTTGACCGTGACCATGTCAGTCACTCATATTAACTTGTTTCTATCAAAAAAATCCAATAAAAACATTGATACGTCACTGACGTAAACGCCATTTTGATTATTACTTGTCAAGTCCTCTGACTTTTAATATGCTAGATTATAATGACAGCTGCGATTGACCTTTTTTGTCAACATGACAGGTAAGCGCTAGTAACAGCTGTCATTTCGGTTTAGCAAATAAAAAATCAGAGTTTAGTAGATTACCGGTTGATCATGCACTAAGCACCAGTTGCAATGGTTGTAGTACTTCCGCTATTATATTTCCATGTTGGATTACGTACAGAATCACTAATATACCCAACAGTCATTTAAAACCTCTTCTCGTTATGCTAGAGGTCAATTAAAGAAGTCAATACGCATAGGTACCTATGTGAGACGCCTCGGCGGGTGGCCATTTTCACTACTTAAATAATTATTTCATCTAATGCTTGTCAAAATCTATGAATCTCTTAAAGTTAGATTTTTTGTAGAAGTCAGTCTTTACAAAAAGACGCAACGGTAACAAATTATAAAAGGAAATTTATGTATATGAAAAGAATAATAAAATAATCGAATTTATTATAAAGAAATTTGGGTAAAGCACTTATGCTTAGAATAATAACGCATAGAAACCGCGTCTAGAACAAAACTCGGGCGATATCGTGTGTCCACTTCTTTTTCTTTGTGTGCACACAAATACAGCTTTCAGTGATACCATTACCAGGCCGTTACCCACAAAAAAATGGGAAAACGCACTAGTATTTTGCTGGATCAAATACACATAAGTATTGTATATAATCAGGAACTGGATAAGACGAAGATGATTTTGCATTTAATAAGACATATTTTTACTGAAGGTAAAATTCAATTTATTTAAAAATAAAAGGAAATAAACCATTAATCAGATGAAGAATGGGATATTGTTCAATGCGTTTAGAATGTTTGATGTGTGATGTGTTATAATAATATTATCGGCATGTATTAATCGCTGACATGTAAAAATAGTATGTATGAGAAAATTACAAAAAATCAAAAACATGTTAATCAATAATATTGTAATCTTTATTTTACCACTCTTCGAACCAACAGTTTATGCTTATCATTTAAAAACGTTGCAGCTGCAACGGCTTCTTAAAGAGTTTCCGCTTGACTGAACGTCTCTTATAGTATTTACTCTTTTTGAGATATAACAAAAATTACCTAAAGCCAAGTTAGTTTCTCGAAACTGGCAAAATGTGATATCGTATTCAATAGCGTAGGTTGTAGATACATCAAAAACATTTATTTTTGCTAAACAAAAATTACAACAAAATTGAAAGCAGTGTGGGTATTTTTTTCCTCACAAATAGCAACACTGTATTGTGATAAGCAGTGATCGGAGTAGGTAGATTGATTTTTAGTACTTGTATCATAAATGCACACAGAAAGAATAACATGGATAAGCCATTTTTCCGGAAAGTAATTCCGGTATTTCCGGATTTAGTATTTCCGGCGGGCGTACGCATTGTTCTGATAACCGGTTATTGTACCACCCATGATCCTTTGTTCTGATTGGTCGTTGGGTTTTGTCAAATCGTGACAAAAAAAAAAATAGGAAGAATAATAAAGAATAAAATTGCTCATTTTATTACAATTCCTACCTTTTTTTTGAGAATGGCAAATCATCAAATGACTCCTTCCACTCTGGCAGAATACAATTCCTACATAAGTTCCGGTTTTTTTTTAATAATCCACCAATTCCGGAGGAATGTCCATAGTAATATATACGTTTCGGATCAATGACCCCAATTCAATCTACCTACTCCGATCACTGGTGATAAGTTAGGTCATTAGAATTTTTGTTTGATGATCGATTTACGTAAAAATTGTGTATAAAATGTAAGTACTTGTGAAATGTAATTTGATCACATTTTTTTGTTTTCCTGAAGTGCTATGACATCCTTTCACGCTACAAACTCATTTAAATCATTTACTCGCGAACTGTGTTCGACGGAAAGTTACCTTGAGGACAGCTCACCGAGAGATTTAAGCCAATAATGGCTTAGTTTTAGTTGCCTCACTTTTTGCACTCGTACTAGGTTTCTATGCGTTATTATTCTAAGCACTTATGATATACTTCATTTGAACTGCCTTCACATACCCTTTTAATGTAGGTATGTATAAGAGGCATGTTCCAAATCATTAATTGGCGAAAAATACCCGTATTTAATAAAAAGGGACCCAAATATAATATTGTTATAGAAATTTGTAGAAATATGACCTGCTTCCTGCATAAAGACAAAACAAAACAGCGTGCGTGACAAAGCAGTAGATCAGTGAAACTAGGTCAAGTTCAGCAAATATCATCTAAAATTCATGAGTGCACTAGAGAAAGAAGTGGCTAAAGAGTATATTTTTCAAACCTTTCTTAACTTGACACTGCCACACGGGCATCATACATTGCAATAAATCCATTTTACCGGTATTAGGTACTGCTAGCAAAACTAATTGGAAGAATAACAAAATGTGTCTCATTTAACATGTACCTATTAATAAATTTAGTTTCGATTAACTCATGGAAGTCAGGCACTGTCGGCTGGTTTTTTTATTGGTTTAATATCCTAATTACCTACATTGAAAACAATATTTGTATAAAAGCCTGACCAATTATCAATAATTAATAGGCTAATATTTAATTAACTGTTTAGTAAATATGTATATGCATTTCGTTAATTTTATCATCGAAAATTCCATGAAACTATAATATAGGTAGGCATTCTGTGACCTCATGACGTAGGATTAGTCATCGTGCATTGTATTAAGAGGCATATTAAATTTGTAAACAACTACAGAAATGCGAGCGTTTGCTATTGGATTCACGAGAATAGAGACTGTTTTCAAGAAAGTTTGCTTATTTACGAATGATCGTAACTCTTAGGCCCGTATTACAGAACCTCACTCAAAACTCAAGCATCATTTAAAACTCGTTTAAGGCCATTTCATTGGTTGAAATTAGTTTTAAGTAATGCTTGAGTCTAGTCTTGAGTAGGTAAGGTTCTGTAATACGGCCCTTAGTATTGCCTCGCAGCTACTCTACGTCAAGCCTAAATAAATATTTATTACCAGAGAAATATTTAAGTACTTATTCAGAAATATACATTACTTTTCATATTGTCCTTTTATTAATAAAACAATTATTTTCCTTGCTGTCTCGAAAGCTAAACTTATGTATAGCAAATAAACGCACTAATTCAGTGCGTAGGTACTACAGGTTAACATATGAAATATACTTGACGTAAAATAAAATGCAAACCATTAAATATTCGGTCCTCTGGGTATTATTACAATGTCTTCTTGTATCATAAAAGGTGTATATTATCGGGTTAAGGCTCATACAAACAGGACGCGTATCGCGCCTGTTTGAAGGAGCCTTTAAGAGCACCAACGAAAAAAGAACTGCTTTTGACTGTTGAGATTTTTTACTAAATGTTGAATCTAGAATTACTAAACTGGGAGCTACTACATAACATAACATCCTCCTAAAATCCGTGTTAGGCAGACGATTACCTATAGTACATACCCACTTTTCACTAGTTATGATTAAGTTCCATGTAATAGGGGGCAAGCATATTGCCAACAACCGGGCATAACCCAGACTCCGGGCTGCTACTGAGAAATCCCTGACGGAAAAACTTAATAACACTTTGCCCGACCTGGACATCGAACCTGGGACCTCATGCTCAGCAGTAGCGCTTCCGACCACTAGACCGGCAGTGGGGTCTACTATGTGAGCGATATTACGATATTCTTAATGTTGTTAACCCTCAGAGTAATAGTCTTGGCTGAACATGACAACAAAACCTAGAAAAAATTTCAAAATAACCAGTTCACTTCATTCAACCCTGTCATGGTTTCAAAGTGCTAAATAGTCTAATGAACGTTTGAAATCAGTGGATGTTAAAAATATTGAAAACGAACCAAATTAATTATTCGTCGATAACAGCATTTGATAAAACTTTGTCCAAAGATAATATACGTTGGGTGTAACTTTTGCGTGTGGAATAATTGTTCAAACTTAAATTGCTACGTGGGTTGTTTATTTAGTAGGTTCTGTATTCTTATTAACCAGTAACCTACTGATGTTATGAAACTTGTTATAAGCATTGGTATCGCGCTGATAGTGCAATGGGTGAGGATCGAACTCTCTAGCTCTAGGTAACCAACCCTCGAATTAACAATTAATGTTTCTATTGATTTAAATATTTTTAACATCCATTGATTATACCTATATAATTAATAAAGGTAAGACTGAAAGCCGACCCCTACATAGTTCGGAAAGGGTTCATATAAAATAATATAAATACATATAAAATTCGGACGAGGTCGGCACTATCCCAGAAGGGCTTTTCTCCATTCGATATTATCGAAAGTGTAGGTATGTCGTTCCTAGAAAGTGGAATGACGCAAACCTGGGTTCTCAGAATAAAACGAATTACATTTAACCAAATAGGTACATAACGCTACAATGTAAGTTGCTAGTTCAAACAAATGAATCAATTATTCCCTGATTTGGTTGGGTTAAAAACCAAACGCAATTACCTCAGAGGTTTCATTCAATCGTAAAACCGATTATTTGTTACTTGTGCTTTCCTTTTGTGTTGTGTCGTACGTACCTACTATTATAAAGTACCTAGGTCTTTACATTTATTCGTTGAAAGAAAATCTGTTTAAAAAATCTCTTACTGTTTCTATAAAAATTGAAGGTGCTTGTAGCATTAAGGTATATCATAAGAAATACATGATTGTAATTGGCAAATAATATTTGTTACTCAATCATACCGATTGAAATTGATTATAAGAAAAAAAAAACAGACAAATTGGGAACCTCCTCCTTTTTTTAAAAAGATTCTTCACCGCATTGAACTTTTCACCCCAGCTGCAGACATACCACAGAATTTAAACTAAAACTACGACTTGTAAAATTCCAAAAGATTCGAATATTTTAAAATTTCTAACAAAACGTTATCCACATTAATATTATAAATACGAAAGTAACTGTCTATATGTTACCTTTTTACGCCTAAACCACTGAACAGATCTCGATAAAATTTGGCAAGGAGATAGATGGTATTCTTTTTGTCCTGGTAGCACGTTCTCGTGGGATAATTTCCGGCAGAAGCTGGTATCCTTTATATTCATAATATTCTTGTAAGGCCCAAAGTCATGCCAGCCTAAACATTTGGTCTATTATTCCCCAGGCGACACAAAGGCTGGCCGCGCAGAAAACGAAAGAAGATGTGAAGAAGTCGAAAGCGCAGTCCGTGAACATCGGGGATCCCTTCGCTATGGGTAGTAAGTATTTCCATACCTTACTTGTTTTTGTTTTTTTAACTAAGCATCAAACATAGATAATCCTTGAATGAGACAGCAGTCAGCACAGACTAGAAGCCGTATTATTAAGAATTAATGTCATAATTGTTCCGTTGTGAAAAAGGGATGGTGCTATCCGTCCCGTATAGCTCCATCTCGCTCTTGCACTGGAAAAAATAAATGGTTTTAACGTATACAGCCCAGGCACAAGTGGCATAAAAAGAAAGAAGCATTAACTTGGCAGTGGGTAGAACATGGCTGTGATGATAAAGAAAGCATTGACATAAGAGGTTATACACGCATCGAACCTCATCTCAATTTAAGCATACAAAATTTAATGGAAACGGTGTCTATCTAGCACTGTTTTTTTTTGTATTTTTTATCTGTAACAAATATGTGAACGCACTATGAGGGTCTTTATTTTGTGATATAACGTTAGATTTTATATTTATGGGCACCTAGGCCAATCAGTGTAGTCATGCTGCCGCAGTTGACGATAGAAACAAAAAATAAAAATGGCTTAGAAATAAATAAATGGTGTCGTGTCGTTTGTCGTTAGCCAAAAAATGGTCTGGTAACTTGGTATGTATGCCCTTTCCATTACCTAAAAGTTGTAGATTTGGGTCTATTCGGTTGTTTCTTAATGGCAATTAGTGCTGATGTCGAAAATTCTGCCAATGGCAGACTTGTTATGGAAATTCCTCTGAAAAACAAAAACGTAAAAACAAGAATGTATTTTGGAAGAAAACTTGATAGACAATGCCGTTAATGTCTATTTGGTATTTTTGCCTCAAACACTCCCTTAAAGTGACAGAGACAGCATGACTGATTGTCCGTTTTTTCAGCAACTATGAGCCAGAACAAAGAACTGATGGAGATGGGGGAGCCAAACTTGCGCAAACAGGAACAGATCATGATGCAGGACGAGCGCTCGCTCGTCGAGTTGGAGGAGCGAGAGAGGGACATTCGGCAACTCGAGGTACGAACCGATCATTGAGAATCGATGAATTTCTACTTCTAGGTTAACGTGCACCATCGCCGCGAGATGGCGGTCAGACGCAAGATTATCTAATGAAAAGGGCCATAAAGCCGATATCAGACGCATCACTTTCCGTTATTTTTTGGCTTTCATTCGGCATCTTTCATAGGGAAGTTAACCGATTTCACGATATTGGATTTCGGCACGCGGCATCTTTCACTCATCTACAGAATAAACGAAAAATGAAATGAAAGGAGCGCATGAACCGTTAATTCGTATATCATTTTGTCGGCGTCGTGTGAACGTGGAATGAAACAAAAAATTAAGCGTCTGATAACGGCTTTATGGCCCTTTTCATGCGTAGTCAAAAACGCAAGACTGTATAATAAAAAGGTCACCAGGTACCACTCTAGTCAGTCAGCTGTTGGATTCTTGGTAACTTGACACAGAGAAACCAAGCTGGTTAAATTATGCGAGACTCACAAGTAATATCATTAGTTCCCATCAAGTCTATCACTGTGGTTCAGAAACATGCAAATGTTAATGAAAAATGCATTATTCCATACAATGCTTATCAAAGAATGAATTAGCAACACGAATCGATTAGATCTAACATTTCAACTAATGGTGTACCTATACGTTGTACCTAAAGTTAAAACGATATACAATATCTGTTACGTAATTATCCTCAAACGCAATTTGTTCGTTTTAGTTAACATCTGTTTGAGATAAACTCTGAAAAGGAAAATAAATTTGTATGCTTTCATGTTATTTTTATGCTGAATTATATCAGTTATGTTATGATTTATGATGAGTGATAAATAACTACTGGTCTAGGCTTATTGTGATGTTGTTTAACCCTTCGTATGTGATGTTTATCGCAGATCCACGCGGCACACAATGGCATTGTAATTACGGCATTCAACCGGTTAACACAAACTGATGATGTTTTACCACAAATTATTCTAATCTAATCTGTTGATAGGATAAGTGTGGTGTATCAAGGAAATAAATAAATGTAGTTTAGAATCATGTTAAAATCATATTATAATTGCGAAACATCAGTCTGTGAAATTAGCACGATTCTCCTTCCAAGCGACCTTGGGAATCTAGGCAGACATAATAACAAGATTTCTTTTAATTAGAATGGATGTATTCATCCATGAATGGTTTCATAACATAAGCTAATTATACATAATATTTTGAATAGAATCGCATCTTTATTTTGCCTTCGCAATACTCGTATCAAAACATTTTTATAAGTATCCTACTAAAACACACAGTAGCGTCGAACAATGTATAAATTGTGTAGAATATTATGTGAAATTTTATAGGCATTAACTTCAAGCTGGAGTTGTTTAGATACATTTGCTTAGTTTCAGTATCTATACTACATACTGCAGATAAATACAATTAGTGTGTCTGTTTGTAATATTAAAATAACCGCTTTTTACTAAATGCATATGGATGTATACTCGGTACATATACCAAAATATTTTCTTTTACAATTTTTGTCTGTCTGTTTGTTCCGGCTAATCGGGATTTTGACGGGACTTTCACTGGCAGATAGCTGATGTTATAAGGAGTAACATAGGCTATTTTTTATCCCGGTAGCACGTTCCTGTAAGATAATTTCCGACGTCCACGCGGGCAGCAGCTAGTAAAATATATACTTCTCACTTTAATTAAACCTGTAGAAAGAACCCTTATCAGTATCTTTCTAGAAATAATATGTACAAACACCTGCATTTATTGCCTTCTCAAATTAAATGAAATTAAGTTGGTTTATGTATCTATGACTATTTACTTGGGTTTGTCCCTTACACCCAACCGGTTTATAGACCATTCAGTAGTTTCTCATCTTCAATTAAGAGGTATATTCTCCTGAACCAGAACTGAAAGCCCTTCAAATTATGAATGGGTATAAGAATGGCCATAATAAATCATCTACCTATCTGTCCAGTGTTGGACTTCCTAACTTAACTTCATTATATATTTTTACGCTTGCTTAATTCCAGGATGACATAATGGATGTGAACCAAATCTTCAAGAAACTTGGCACTATGATACACTCGCAAGGCGAAGTAGTGAACTCCATTGAGACCAGCGTGGAATATGCCTCCGTGAATGTAGAGAGTGGCACGCAGGAACTCAGAGAGGCAGCCAATTACAAGGTACAACAACATCGTTTTTGAGTAGCTTTTTGGAACGAGTTTTTGGGAGTACGATAAATCAACCCGCACTAGACCCGCGTGGTGCGCCCATCTCACAGAGGAGGTTTGGGTCCCAGCAGTGGGAACGTTATAGACTGATTATGCTACGGTAAACAAAAGAGTTAGCAATAAAGTTAAAAAAAAAATGATCTCCCTACTCTCTCCACTCTTGGGGTCTCTTCCAGTCTAACCGGATGCAGCTAAATACCAGTATTTTACATGGAACAACAGCCTATCTGACCTCCACAACCCAGTTACTGGGTAATACGATACCCCTTGGTAAGACTGGTTGTCGACTTTCGGGCTTCTGACGACCCGTAACGACTGTCAAAGATCCACGAATGACAGCCAGGACCAAGGTCTTAACGTGATTTCCGGGGCACGGCGGGGTCTTGGTATGTAAAGATGGTCACCCATCCATGGACCAAGCGCGGCAAGCGTAACTTAACCTGATTGATCGACCCTTGCGGCTGGTATTACTTAGCCACAAGCCCCCTCTTTTTTAACTTTTTAAACTTATGACACACTTATAATAATGATTATAACGATTGACTTACACACTCGGAACATTATTTAAAAGTAGTTGCAAGTTAACTGTCTATTTACTTTTCTCTTTATTGGACTACACCACCGCCATAATTCTTTATTCCGCCATGGATCATTGCTGTTCTGATTTAAGGATCCCGCAGACAGGCGCGACACGACAACGCAACGCGACTTTAGTAGAACAATTTCTATGAAAACTTCAAGGAAACTTTTCTACCAGAATCAAGTCGCGCTGTCGCGTCGAGCCTGTCTGGGGAGCCTTTACAGAGATTTTTCGATTTAGATGCTGGTAATTACAGGCACTTGAGACATTTCTGTTGTGCGTGGGATGGCAACGCAACTGCTATGCCTCTGGTATTGCAGATATTCATATTCGGACAATTCAAGTGACCGCTCACCATTAGTTGAGCCGCCTACTTGTCAAACCTCATGTTAGAGGTTGTACCTAAAATACTAGCCATAGATGCAATTTAGCTTTGTTTTTTGTAGTTATGAATTTATTCTTTTTTTCAGAATAAGCTGAGGAAGAAGAAGGTATACCTGTTCCTCGCCCTGATCATCATCATTTCGATCATACTTATCATCGTATTCCACAACTGAAGGCGGCGTTCACCCTAATATCACTTAACGTACATTTTACGTAAAGGCAGAGGAACTTAGTAACTTACAAAATATATTTATATTATTGCTTCTTAGTCCTTGGTTCTAAGTTCCCCTAAAAATGTTAAGGTGACTAGCAATTGTATATAAAATCGTATAATATCGTGTATAAATAAAAGGCGACTCGGCATCGGTTTGAAGACATATCCTGCAGAAGCAGCAGAAGTGATTTTTATATATTGTATCTTCAATCTGTTGCCAATATAATTAAATTATTTTTTGTAGCGAATTTAGGTACCTACCTAACTTTAGCAGGCGAATGTATTCTTCCAGCATCCATTGTATCAAATTTACCTCGCGGAACGAAAATATCACGCATTATGTATAATAATATTATTGACAGTAGAATTTGCTTCATATTGTGGGAATTGAAGTGTTTGTGTTTGTGTTCGTTTCGCGAGTGTATATCACAATTATATTGTTTTTCATTTCAAATTGATACTTTAACTAAATATTTTTGACAATGTAAGCGTACCTTTTGTGTTAAAGAAATCACGGATCATCATGGTATGTTTATTTTAGCTAGCGTATGCCTATTGGTTATTTTGCGACAGAGATAAGTTGTGTTTAGAAATAATGGATACTATGATCACGATTACTCGGAGACACGAGTTATCGTGTTTGTTTGCTATATGCATATATTATGGATACGTTTGCGTCATGATTACTAAAACTAGTGGGGCTGCAATATTGTGCGAAAGAAGTGAACTTACATATACCTGCGAACTAAAGTCTTTTTGTACCGATGTAATAAACAGCGTTAATATCCGCGTACCCACTAAACCTGTAGGGCCTGTAACGATAAGTTTAATAGGCGTAAATTTACGCTAAAATAATATGAGTATGTAACTATTGTATCCAAGTAAATAAAAATACTTCATGCTTCCCCTGGTGATAGAAAAAAACGCAGTACCTCCTATATATAACCTAGAATAACACGTTATTTTTAAATGCATATTGTAATCATATTGGTAGTGGTAGTTTGAGGAGGTCGTCACAATTAGTGGATAGAATAAGTTGCAATAGATCATGATTCTAAATAGATATAAGATCCGTGTTGCTAATTCGGTAATATATGTGTTGTACACACGACTTAGCAAGCCAAGTATACATTTACAGCATTCGCTGAACTCGCATTGTATAGGATTTTCGTACAATGAGAAGTCAGGTTATACTGGAAACGTACCGCTTGATATTAATGTCGTCGTGCGTACATGTTTAATCGCTTTCTAAAGACTTATATTTAAGTATAACATTTCGCCTTAATGGGTAAGGTCGGTGAAAGCAAATTGTAGATGGCGTGACCAGAGCTAGGTCCTTATGACATACAATAAATTTGACATTTCGTTCATTCTATTCGTTCCATTATTTCATTATTTTCGGTGATTTCAATATTTTAAGTCAATATTTATTCGACATTGAAAGTGTCAGAAATAAAAACCTTAAGTATTGCTTATTTCCCCGTTATCACTTTCTTCAGAATATTTCCGACATAACCTCGAACAGTTCAATAAAAATGGAAAAAAAAACTATTAGGTAATAGATTTATTCCATAATCTTCTAAGTTTAGGGTGTTTCGGAAAATACTAGACTCCTATTTCCGAGCATATAGGAACACAACAACACGTCATTTTCGCAACAAAATATAAAAACAACCTCGAACCATGCACTATTAGCTTGTTTTGGGAGCTACCTACGACAGCGCCATTTTGTCAGTTGCCTTTTCCATTGAATGTATTATTTTTAAAATTAGGAACAATGTGCGGAACAATGTGCTACTATTATTGGAGAGATTATTTCCTGAAAAGTTTAAATTTCCGTTTTGGTCTATAGTCGAGTCCACATAGCAAGTAAGAGTAACATTTTGAAAACTGTTCTTAAACCAGAAATGTGATGGTATTTACGGCGGTTGTTGGATCCGGCTCTATTTGCGTTAACTCTTGGTAATATTATAGAAAAAACCGATTAGATAGCGTTTATGTTATATTATATGGTTTAATTATTTAATTAAACAAATGTTTAATTATTGTCATATTTTATTTAACGTGAACACGTCTGCGTTAAGAATAGCGATACCTATGTGTATTAAACTATTGGCACTTTATTCCATGCCATTGTAACTTGGTTATTATTATTATTAATAAATCCGTCTTTATGTTATTCGCTTAAGATATTATGCTTAACTATAAGTATTCATGTATAAATAGTTAGTTTAAAATTCGCAATGTATTATATTCTAAATATAAAGTTGTCCAAGTTTTATATTAAACACAATTTGTTGATATATTTTACTTTAAATATATATAATAAAGATTTTATTGTTATTTCATTTGTTTTTTCAAGCTAATTAACACACCATATTGTGTGAATCCTCGAACATACTAAATCTAACACTTAGCTGTTCATAAATCAGCATATCCTTGTATCGCAACAATAATTAACTATTCTGGCCTTATTCTTCAATTTGTAGATATCTCTTGTTCTTTGTATGTGCACACGCTCGTTTGAATCTAAGATTGATTGTTACGAAAACCCCAATCTGCAACCAATTTGAAAATATTATAGTATACAAAACTTAATTACTAACTGATTTGAACGCAAGGGAACAGTTTCTTTTCACCTCCTGGGCTCCCCAATTTTTGACGAATCCTTTCCAACGTTCATGGAGGAGAAAATACAAAACATTAATGATGACGTCTCGGAAAGACTTCAAAATTAACACTCATCCGATACTGTTGCTTTGGACGAAAATTTACATAGCCGTCGCTCTTCCGATCTATGGAAGCAATCACAAGTTTAAAAAAAAGTAGACTATATATTAGGAACACATTAAATTCGATCCTAAATGTGGCCCTGGACGACCGAGTGTGGCAGCAAGCCACAATTCCCATTCGCCTGAGTGGTCACGGTCATCGTTTTGGCTCGCTACGTGTCTCCGCTTGGGCGAATCTTGAGTTGCTATAAACCTAACTGCGGTGAAGCCGTCGACGGTCTCTGCCACCATCGCCTGTCCTACTGCAGGAGCGCAGGTCGCATAGCAGGACGCCAGTATTAACGATATTATTCGTCGAGCCCTTGTCACCGCCGGCGTACCAGCGGTATTAGAATCAAACGCCTTGGTACGTGACGATGGGAAGAGACCAGACGGCATGACGTCGTTGCCTTGCAAGGAGGGTACTGTGGATATGCTTCTGAGTGTCGACACCCTTGCGCCATCTCATGTTCCAAACACGGCTGCCTGTGCTGACGCCGCTGCTGCGGCTGCTGAGACCCTCAAGCGGCGCAAATACTTTAGCCTTATGGGTAACTAGCTTTTGCCCGCGGCTTCGCTCGCGTTAATTTAGACTTTGACAATCAATTCGGGTTATAGATCAATCATGATTCGAAAGACACGTGGCGCCATCTATTATCATAAGCACGTTATTGCTGTTTTTTCTCGGGAACATTAGTTTTTTCCTGATGAAAGGTACCTTAGATCCGTTTCTGTACACCTGACAACTTATATGCAAAATTTCAGGATGATCGGTTCAGCGGTTTAGGCGGGAAAAGGTAACAAAAAAACAAACAAACTTACTTTCGCATTTATAATATTAGCTAGGACTAGTTTTGAGCTTTTTGTGGTCGAAACATTCGGGTCATGGGGCTCGAGTGCGCATGTCCTTTTTAACCCCCGACGCAAGAGGGGTGTTATAAGTTTGACCGCTATGTGTGTGTGTGTCTCTGTGTGTCTATCTGTGTGTCTGTCTGTGGCACCGTAGGTCTTAAACGCGTGAACCGATTTGAATGCGGTTTTTTTTATTTGATAGCAGGTTTTCTAGCGATGGTTCTTAGACATGTTTTATCAAAATCGGTTCAGCCGTTTCAAGGTAATCAGCTCTTTTGTTAGCTGCGGTAAGGATCTTAGACGCATAATGGGTATTTACTTTACTTTCAAATATATGTGTGACCTAAAATTTGAAACACCCATGTACGCTATATACATATGCAAGATTATGGAATTCCTTGTCCGATGCTGCAGCCAGGATATCCAGCACACTAGTACACTTTTGAAAAAATAATAGCAGATATATCGTGTTTGGTTTCGTTTTGATCAGTATTTAATTCTACATACAATGCAATGGTGGCAACACGATAAGCTGATTCTGCAAAGCTATTTGATGTAGTGTCTAAATATACCCTGAAAAACGCCCACAACTGTTAACTCATATACAAAACAAAACTAAACTAAGTTTAAAAAAATTAAATGTAAAAGTATCGAATCAAGTTGGTTGGAAATGCTAGTAAATTAATAGGTAGTCAATCAAATGATGGGTCTGACTTACATAAGCGGCGGTACCCCGCCGCGACATTATAGCGCCATTTCAACGAGCAAACCGTTATCGTGCCGTCCATCAATTTCTATACCTGATTAAAATATATGGTTTTACGCAATCGAATTTGGTGGCTCAACGATAGGCATTATTTTTGACTTTTTAAATGTTCGCTTTTATTTTTAGCGTTGGGGGTTTTTTTAATTTTTTAAGGATTTCTCACCGACTGGTCGACACTTCATGTGATCAGAGCTCTGGCTCGTTTTTTGGCCAAAGAATTAGCATTACCATTCAACGTGCGAATGCTGCCAGTCTTCTGGGCACGTTTCCAGATGACAGTGACACGGACGAGTACTTCGACGCCTAAGTGACCAAAAAACAAAAGGATATTTTGTATATTTAGTTAGTTAGGCATTTAATTTGGTACCTAGTATAAATAGTTGGTTGCAATGGTATTTGAAAAATCGAAGGAATATCAAACTGCTGTCCTGTAGTGGTCCTTGTAATAAACGTTAGGTGTATACAGGAGTTTTATTAAGGTTTGTGTAGTGAATAAAACAACAAAATTCTTTATAAAACACTTTTAATAGACCAATAATAAATTCACACAAATATCATGGTGAACAAAAATGATCTAAATAGAACATCTTCTACATCTGAAACTAAAACAGTAGTAGAATGTTGAATGCTATGAACTAAAATAATGAATAGATTGTACGTCTACAAAGCGTAGAGGCGAGCTCGAGTGTGCCGTATGACGCGTGTCGCTGCTCTACATGCCTCTATGTGCGCGCCATACCGTGGAGGTGGAACAAACAGATCTACTGCGATCCAGCTACTGATCAAGATTCTAACTATTAAGATAAATCTTTCAACATCGTAAACACTGATTCGAACAATCTATGCTTGGCCGTCCTCCTTCCATTCAATCAACACAACCGGCTGGTAATTACTTTCGAGTAGGTACTCCTAGCTAATCAGACAATCATTCACTTATTTTCAAATAGAAGTAACCGGCCAAGAGATTAGTAGAATATCTACCTGCGTGTAATTCATCTATGATTCGCGCGTTATGATTTACGATAAATTCGAAATGTATATGATACGCGCTTGGTATATCTACAGTGTAAAAAAAAAAAACTTAAAACTAATACTGTTTAATATTATTAAACATGATCAACACTTTAACAAAATAATATTAAAAACAGACTGCCTCTTTGGTCGCCATCGCGACTGGCAAGACACATTAGGCCTTATATTTAAACAAAAAAAGATCACATATTTATCCAACATTGCAAAACGAAGCTAAAATTGTTCCAAAACACCTGTCATCAAATGATCAAGTCCAAAATCTATCTTGGTCTTAGCATAGCACCCAGCGACGTGTTAGCGCGCGCGCGGCGCCGCCGCCGGCTCACTCAGCGCGACCACTAGCTGTTACATTAACGTGGACTCTTCTCTCACAATACTCAAATTACAATCGTTATACACGGATCTCCCAACATCGTATGACTTGTAGGATGCATTTTCAAGTACGGTACCTTACTTGGAAAGTTTTTAATAATAGGTATTTAAGAGTTGAATTGGGTGCAGTGAGTGAGGAGTCCATGGCTGCATTATCAGTAGCGCGCTTTGCATGTCCGACCCGGCGCCGCTCTCACAGCAGCCCCTCGTGTTCAATTTATTACTAAATTACAAAATAACCACGCTAACTAACTCCCTTACACAGTCGCGTAAATAAATACGTATAGATACTTGTGACGTTAGCCTAACTGAATGATATAATGCTCGATAGTGGTACATTTAATTAAGTATGTATAATATCAGTGGGATCTAATAAAATTCTCCTTAAATGATAAATGATATAACTTCAACAGTGCGACTCACAAGATGTGAGGAACTTAGCTAGATGTTACCGTTCCCGGCCGGCTCGAGCACGCGGCACCACGAATCATGTACAAAATATGACGTTAGCCAAGTAATGGTAAAATTGGGAAGTAACAATCGAATGTGTGTATTACTATTAAGTACAACGCTACAAGGTTATCCTGGCGCGTGGCGAAAATCGGAACTAACGTCGCCATCTTGTTGTGTCAATACAATTTCTGAGTCCCAATTTCACAAAATATGTTTACCAACAGCGCCCCCTTGTCAATGTCAATCAGGCGTCAAAATATCCTTGTTGCACTCTACACATACGAATATTACTTGTAGTTGTTACAAATAGATTTACTGGCTGTTACAATTTTTACAAGCTTCTTGGTTATGTTGGTCTGACATTCGTGGGGTTATCTCAGTGCGAGCGAGGCTATGAGTGGTTGTTTAGCAGACCACCGCCTCCGAGATGGGGTTCTCGGTGATGCGGATGACTGGCGAGTGGCGGCACGGGCGGCGGCGCCCGGAGTCCGACAGTCGCCGGAAAGCCGTGATCTTAGTCGGCGACAGTGGCGCCACTGGAACATACAAGCAAATTCAGATATGTAACTTGTAAAAAAAAATGTTCAAATCGATTCCAGGCAAAGTTTGCTTGGAAGAGATCGCAGAAAGTGATGAAGCCGCCCATTGTATGTTTTGTAGTGTTAAAATAATTTTTGATTATGTATTTTTGCGTACAATAAAGTACTTACCTATATACAGATTCAATACTCAATACTCAATAGTACAATTCAATACCCACCTTATTTATTTAAACAGGATCAAATTAAATTAGCTAGAGAAACTCCGCAGACGTGATAGGTATCAATATCTAAACATGATAAAACAAAAAAGAAATTAATTTGATGATTTTTTATTGACCACAGTTAGTGTAAATAATAGAAATATCAGTTTGAAAAATCTTTTCTGTGTCAACTTCACAGACGTGATTGGTATCGATATCTAAACACGATAAAACATATCCTTTCAACTCATTCTTCATGAAAGTAACAACCACTACCAGTGGTCGTAGACCTTTAAAAAAACATCAAATCTATTTAATTTTTATCTTGTCTATATATTGATACCCATCACATCTGCGGAGTTTCGCTAGCTAATTTAATTTGATCCTGTTTAAATAAATAAGGTGGGTATTTCCATGATTTTTATTTATGTTTTCACACATACATAATAACATCTAGCAGTACGTAATTGCCCCACTGCAAGGAAAAGGCCTCAGCTTACATACAGAAGGAACGAGAATTGATGAGCACGCTTGCTCACTGAGTATTGTTTTTTGTACGAATGTTCCTGTCGGGCATACTTCGAAACAAATGCATCACATCATTTTGACTAACCACTATTTACATGTTAGCAATTGTTTTTCTAAAATGACTTTCGTCTAACTTTCTTTCAGTGCCACAGATATATATATGCCTTAACATAATTATACTGTAATCTCGTATCTCGTTTTATATCTAAATAAATATAAAAAAGGGAGTCTTTAAGACTGTATAAAAGCGTAGTGAACTAATATTTTTAATTAAAATAGGTGCAATCTATACAATAATATACATGATGATTCTAAAAGCATCAATTAAAATAGTTATAATTACAATATAAAGGACTATCACACAGAGAATATTATTGAGGTTTAAAATCATACTAAATATACAGCAATGTAAGAGACCTTTAAACAGCCGTGTTTTGTGTGATAGTCCTTATAAAGATTTACAAAAGGAGCGGAAGTTATCAAAATTGACTGATAGTATGGATAGTTACGGGCTTGGATTTATATTATACGGGCGGGCCCCGGCAGAAATTGTCACATAACTTAGTTTCTTAAAGGATATAATCTGAGAAGGCTGCGTAAACATTTAAAAAATGCATGCGTGGAAAAAATGAGACGAAACTCCAGAACATAATAATAATATAATTAAATTCTGTGTCTCTGAATGAATGTAAGAATGGGTCCCGCGGTACTAAGGAGCTGCTCCTTATAGACATGACCATAACCTAACAGGTGCGGAGTTCCCGGAAGGATTTTTCGACATGTTGGATAGATTATAAGAAGGCTTATGACTCAGTGCCACATACATGGCTCATTAGGGTGCTGGAGTTGTATAAAATAGACGCAACTCTACGCACCTTCTTGATGTCGTGTATGGGGCAGTGGAGGACGATCCTTCTCTATCCAGGATGTCAACAGATCTGGAGGACCGATGAACCGATCAGGATTGAGCAAGAAATATTCCGGGTAATAGTTTCGAGTCCGCTATGGTTTTGCTTAGCCTTGAATCCTCTAAGCACACTGCTGGAGGATTCAGGTCTAGGCCATCGGTTACGAAGAGGTGGTCAGTGGTGATATCACACCTCCTTTACATGGATGACTTGAAACTCTTGGCCTCAACAATTTGCGACTGATGGAGCTACTGAAGTTAAAGGAAACGTTCAGTAGTGCCACCAGAATGCAATTTGGTTTGGACAAATATGCAGTCATGCATGTAAAGAGAGGGGGGATTAAGGAATCCGTGGAAACCCAACTTTCGGATTCTATACACCTTAGATCCCTCTCCTCAACCGAAATCCACAAGTATTTGGGTATGTCGGAAGCATTAGGCATCAATGCTGCCGACATGAAACAATCCTTGAGGGAGCGCTTCTGTGGCCGCCTGAATAAAGTGTTAAATAGTCTTTTATCAGGCGGAAACAAGGTGCCTTTAACGGTAGGGTCATGCCGGTTTTGATGTATACTTTCTGCATACTAAAAAGGACTCAGACGGAACTTGACTCTCTGGATAGGAAGGTCCGTACATTGCTGACGGCATATCGGATGTATATTGTATAACCCACGGTCATCAGTGATGAGACTGTACATCCCGCGGAATTGTTGGGAGTCAAGGTTTCTTAAATGCTAAAACCCTCCACAACCCCGAGATTTACAGTCTCAGGCAATATTTCCTACAAACTGTGATCGTAGTGTACAAGGGCCTCACCCCGCTCTCCTTGGCAAAAGAGAACTGTTTGCGCCAGTTCTCTTTTGCCAAGGAGAGCGGGGTGGGACATTTAATTTCCAGTTGTTCTCGTCTTGCTAACGGCGAGTACTTGCACAGACACAATCTAGTAGCTAGGATTATCCACTAGCAACTTTCCTTGCAGTACAACCTTATGGTGTCCGAAGTACCATACGGTAGGCATGTGCCCGACCCAGTTCTCGAAAATGGTCACACCACATTGTACTGGGATCGATCTATCATCACTGACAGGACTATTGTAGCTAATAAGCCTGATATCGTGGTGATAGATCAACAACAGCGCTGTGCAATGATTGTTGAAATCGCTGTCCATCATGACGAGAATCATACGAGAGCACTACTCCTGGACACGGCACGCATAGTGATGAGGTTCTTCTCTCTAAAGTCCTGACCACCGGCAGCTTGGACCCTGATTCTGATGCCAATGGGCGACTATTTTTTATATTTTTATATGTTTTTGTATGTTTTTTGTAAAAAAATGTATTTAATATGTAATAAGATAAATAAAGGAAAATATAATTATAATCAAATATTAACTGCACGTCTACTTAAATTCAGATAACTTCCGCGTACTATGACTAAATGCTTTAAGAATAAACACTTACTTCGTCTACGAAAGCTGGGTATTATGCATCTGGCAAACTGATGTTTACGCTCGACGTTGATGACGAACTAATTTTGTTCAGTGCTAACACAGCTACGAGTGTGGAGAAACAAAAATAAATTTAAAAAATAAATAGTTAACACGAACTGTTTATGGCATCGCTGTATGCTGCGTCTATTTGTTTTACAAACAGAATTTATCATTTGTGTCCATAGATACAGGTACAGTTTATGTAAGTACGTAATTATATTAGGTATGAACAATTTTCTCATTTGTACCAAATGGCAAGAGAAGGAAAGGCATTGACATGTTTTTTAGACCTTAAAATGTACCATTCAAAAAGCAAACAAAGAGCTTGTTTAAAAAAAAAATGTGACTTTAACAGCGGGTACTGATGTATCTAAGGTAATAAATAGCGCAAGATACAGCGAGCGCCTTAAACAACTCTGCATCTACAAAATAAATTACAAATCTAGGACAGTATAAATAATAATTAATAAGAGATGTTTTGCAATTCAACTGAATTGAATTCTTGTTAATTTTTAACTTTTTGAATTTGATGAAGTAGGTACGGTATATATTGAAAACATCTCATATTTCACTAAAAATATGTTTCGTCATGTACTTAAATAAGTGGTTATGATGTAGAACGTACGATTATTTTTCCATTAACCCATACTATTTTATTTAAAAGGTTAAAGATTGATGTGAAAAGCTTTGTCAAAAATATGCCTGGAAACATCTGAAATGTTTGAATCAGTATTTATAAGCAAAATAGCTTATAGCGACTGTTTGTATCTAAATGTATTTAGTGGTATAGTTTTTGTCAATGAAATACAGGACATACAAATTAACACGCTTTAGAAACTAATAATATTGGTTTGAATCTTAGATGATTTACAAATTATCTTGTTTATGACTCGTTATGCCAGAATAGTACTATGGACAAATATAAATGTTTTAGGTAGCTAGCAACACTAAAATACTAACACAATCACAATGTATCAAGTTTAATTGAAAGGAATGATAATAAAGTTTCACAAACTACGTTAATTATGAAAGTAATCAAGGGACTATCTACCGACGTTACCACAACAGTACCACAGGACTGAAAGCTCATCTAGCTCTACAGGAGGAAGCTCCCTCAGTACATACCAATTGTTAGGGACCGCATAACGCTATCGCATATCCAGGCTCAAACATAAACAGGACAATAAAAATAAACTTTCAGGCTTCAGATGTACAAAATATAAGTTAGCTTACCATTATCATTAGTTAAGCGTATAATCATATTCATATCATATTTTTACATTATTATACAATTAGAAGAGGCGGCAGTTTGTCAAATAGAAAGTAGGGTAGTATAGACTAGAGATCTTGCGAAGTAAACTTTTTTCAATAAAATAAACGTACCTATCTAAAGTAAAATATGCAATGAACTATCAATATTTAATATTATTTGGTCAATATTTAACGTTAAGAATGAATAACATTAATCATATCAAACATATTTACATAAGCTGCAGAATAGATGCAATATGATGTCGAAATGTTACATAACTTTTCGTTAGAAGCTTCATTCCTACCAATGTTTAAAGTGTCGAGCACTTAGGATTCGTATTTATAAATATATTTGTATGAAAAACATCTCATTATTAAGCAAGGGTGTTTGTTGTAAGCTATTCGTGATATTAATTAATATTTTTGCGATATTGCATCTATTGAGCGTGGCGTGTTGAGTGCAATTGTTAAACATTCGAACTGCAATGCAAAGCTAAGCTTGCATCAGTATGTCTACGTAGTTCGTCGATGGTGTGACGTGGTTCACTTACCGTAGCCTTCGCCCTGCAAGAACAGGCGGAAGGCCTCGGATATCTTAGCTGGTTGCTCCTCCAGCACCATTCCTGAATCCGAGATCTGAAATCATCGTTTTGGAAATATTAATCTGTGCGATGTGTAGAGTTTTTCTACAGTCAATCCGTGTTACTACAAAACGAGTTCTAACGGTAGTCCAAGCCCAAGTCTTCGAGCCAGTTATTGTATTTTTAACTTTGTTCAGAACAAAATAAAGTTGTTTATACAAAGTTGACCACTTTTTTTTAATTGTTTATTATTCAAAAAAGAAACAGTTTACAGCATATTTTGAATGTATAAACATACCACACAAACCATCGCGGGTTTAACAGTGGTATGGCCAGACACGGGAACTCGGCGTCACTACATATTACATCATTCAATTAGGTAGGTACACAGATTTTTTTTCTAGATCGCACTGCAATCTAGAAAGTGTTTTGTTAAAACCTTTGGGCAGTTCTTCTCATTTATAACATTGCATATTTCTATAGGTAGGTAACTCATTCATATACGATGGTAGCATGCATTCCCACGTCCGCGCTCCATAAACATTCTTAGACTTAGGTACAATAAATGTGGGTAGGTAGGTCAAACAACGCAATGACTTTAGTTTTTCGTATCTACGAATATTAATTAAATTATGGTAGTTCTCACTTATAACACGTAAACGTACCTTGTCAAAGACATTTACAATTTGGCAGTGCTTAAATAAGCCCGTGTCATTATCATGGAATTCATGTTTTATTCGTGTGGGTACAATCGTTTATAAAATGCGTAACTGTATCTTGTAAATGTCCTCGACATAAGTCTTGTATGTACGCCCGTAGCTACTAAGGCCATAATCAATTACGGAGTCGGCCAGTGCCAAATACAATGTTCTAAGTGTTTTATAGGGTAGTTTATACTTAAGTATCGATAACTTTGCTAATATAGACCTAAGCTTATTACATACATGGTCAATGTGCGGACGCCAGTGGAAATTACTATCTATTATGAGTTCTGACACCAAGATACATGTGTTGAGTCACCAATTCTAATTTCTGGCAACTACACACTGTGACCGGTCGGTGAAGACACAGATGCGCTTGGGCAACGACAAAAGGCACATAAGACGCCGTCGCGCAAGGCGAGTGTATATGCAATAGTTTTATTTTTTTTGCATTAATTACAAGACCAACGTCGTGACCCCACTTACATAACAGGTCAAAATTACACTGCATCACTCTCTGTGCCTCCCGTATGTCTTTGTGTGCGGCAACCAAACATGTGTCGTCAGCAAATTGGTACACGGAGCCTTCCGTGAATATGTTACACATGTCGTTCACGTACAGTAAGTATGTGGTCATCCCAAGAATCGAAGTCAAAGTCAAATCATTTATTTCAAATAGGCACATAAAAGGCACTTTTGAACGTCAAAATTTTTGTTGTGAGGTATTTTTGTTTTTTTGAAAGCTGTACTGTTTCTCAGTAATAACATTATTTGATTTCAAATATTGGTTAATTTCGAATCCGAGGTACCTCTCAATTATCTTATCAATACATGATAGAATAGTTATAGACCTGTACTCGTAGTTGTTAACATCTGTGTACGAGCCATTCTTATGGATAGGTCTTACTATTCCAACCTTGAGTTGATCAGGGTACAAGGACATGGCAATGCATGTGTTAATTAGATGTATTATAACAGGGGTAATTTCCTTATTTTAAGTCTGACTCGGATGCCGTCGAAACCTGGGCATTTCTTCTCATTTAAGTTTTTTATTATAGAGGATACAATATCCTCATTGGTCTTACATAATCTTATAGATAAGTTACAATTATTGATATGGAATTTGCATGTATTGTTAACATTGTCTCTGAATTCAGAAGCAAACTTATTTGATACGATGTTTGGCAATAGTTTAAAATGTTTTATAATTATGTCATCTATAGATCTATTGATTTTCCTACTTAAGTTGTTAATGGTTTCCCAAACGTTTGTAGTATTATGAAAATTGGATTTTACCTCCTTAAAAAAATAATTATTCTTTTCATTGTGCTTTATAGTGTGCTTATTTGTTTTATTTCTGTATTTATTGTATTAGCCAAATTGCTTTGATCTTTAAGCCAGATATCTAATAGTTGATCTCTTTTTACACACATTTTTTCTATTCTGCTACTTTTCCATTTACACATTTGTCTTTTACCCACTTTAATTTTTACATTGTACTTACAGTTTTCATATAAATGAGAAAACTTATCTAATACAAAACATAAAATATCTTTAGGGTTGTCGTAATCTAAGGCCAAATTCCAGTAAATATTACTCAATTCACTTTGCAACTTACTATTATCTAACTTGCTTATGATTTTAAATTGACTAGCTTTGTTTACATTATGTATTGTCGACTAGCGCGCAACCGGCTATGAAGTCGTTGGCTAACGCATTCTTTATAACAGCTGTTTGAACGGCACGGCAGTCGACACTACGCACAAATATATGATCTATACATGATTTTGTTATGCACTCACCTCGCTTATCTATTCAAGTAAATTGGTTTATTCCGGAATCAAGACCCATTTCACAGAGGGTGTTTAAATAAAATTTAGTTAGAGAAGTTTTCTGTTTCAAATCGATATTCATGTCGCCTAGCAGGACATTACTTATTGGTGACATTTTAATAATTTGACTACGCAACTGTTCGATGAACAGGGTCTTTTTCGTATCAGGTGGTATATACACGGCACACAAACCAATCGTTGAACAATAGTCCGTTTTTAGCTCGCCGGTAATACACTCGAAATTATGTGTGCGCGAAGGTATTCTGGTGGGTGAAGCAAATGCTCTTGTGCACATATACGATAACGCCGCCTCTCTTCCTAGAATCACGCACGTGAGTTTCCATGTCGTAATCCACAAGCTCGAACAATGATTTAGTCCTGTCAGAAATGTTTGCCTCGGTGATGATGTCCACGTGAATAGTTTGAGGGCAGTTCATAATGATGTATTCAAGTTGAGAAAAATTCTTCAGCATTGATCTGATATTTACGTGAAGCATTGTTATTGAGTTGTATATATCTGGTAATTCATCTGTGTATTCATTCCAATGTTTGTATGTATTTTTAACCGACTTCCAAAAAGGAGGAGGTTTTTTTTTGTTTGAAAGGGTATGCTTCCGAGGTGGTCCCATTGTCACCAAGTCAGAATCTGATGACGGGATCCCATGGAAATCGAGGGAAATCCTCAAAATTTATAGGCACACGTATAGCGATTTGGGTATTTTTTATAGTAACTCGTGCATTTGCTCTTGGAAAGTACCAGTTGGTAAAGTGGAACTGATGATGAAGACCAGAGGTGGCCACCGGAACTTCTTAATAATAAGTATTTCACGGGTTGCGATTCGATTTTAATATGGTTGCTAAGCAATTTATGCTCGTCACAATGCATATGGTGAAATGGTTCGTTTTGGTAAGTGCTTTTGGTTCTTAACAGGAGAACTCCTCAACAATTAACGTCCCTGCGTCGGGAAAAGGAATATTTTGTAAAAGATGATGAGCAGTTGATATTAAAAAGTGAAAAATAAAAACTTTTTTCCAAAAAAAACAACCGACTTCAAAAATAACACTACAAAGTCAAAAATAACCTTAATTTCGGAAGTCGGTGGCAAAAATCAAAATACAGATACAAAGACACCGACTTCCGAAATTAAGGTTATTTTTCACTTTGTAGTGTTATTTTTGAAGTCGGTTGTTTTTTTTTCAATTATGTTATCATATGTGTCATCCATTTGTGGTGTCTAATAGATTGGTAAGGGGGGAACTAATTCATTTTAATGTGGGCTTCATATTTCCTGATTATTTTAAATTCAGAAACAGGCTTCTGTATATCCTTCTCGGATCGAATAATGTAGGTTTTTCCCTTTTCATACCTTTTTACTAATATTTGTCCGTTCTTACACCATACGAATTTACATACACTTGTTCCTTTCAGAGCAGTATTCGTTGCCCAAAGTAGGTAGGCCGTTGTGGCTGATAAACTTTCTCTGAGGTATACTTTGTTATCCTCATCACAACCTAGGTCTTTTCCAGTAACATTTTGAGTCTTAGCAACTTGCAGCCATAGATCCCGAGAGCCCTCCCTAAGGGTCACGATGATTGCGGGGGGGAATTTTCCTGTTTTGGCTTCAGGTCGGTTACTTTTTTTCCTGTGTGTGTTGACGACGTCTTCGAATTTTAGTGTTAATTTAGTACATAGGTTTTTCATGACAAACTTAGACTCGTGTTTGACGTCAGTTTTTGTAGTTACCTAGACCTTAAATGTTATCGGAAAATTCATAAGTAGCCCGATTGTTTAAACATGGGTCCAAAGATAAATCTTGTTTTGTTTTATGGCAGAATATGTGTGTGGTCTAAATAGGTCGAGATTTTAAGTCCTCTAAACAAACGAATATATGTCTACGGATTGATGATTTTGGATCAGTATTAATGCCCTGGGCAGCTGTCTGTCCTCGTATAAATGCTGAAGGCAGCAGGTTGTTGCAAAGAAGTCGGTTCCGCTTTCTGGCTCTCGCGAATTTCTTTGAAGATTATACCTACTTATTTTAACTAGGTACTAGCTTCTGCCGCGACTTCCCTTGCGTGAATTTTCTTGTTTTAACATAAAATGTCGAATCGCATTGCCCTTCCTTGCTATTAATTCTGTTTTCACTTAGCGTTCTTTCTGACTTATTACTTCTCTGTATTATTTGGTCGGCTCCTTTTTTTTTTTGGGTGGGAAATCATCAAATGACCTCTCCCGCTCTGGGCGAAGCAGAAGGGCGTGTCAGACCCTTACTGACTAAAACCCACCCGTGTTCCTTCAGTTGCCTGTGCGCCAGGGCCACGGTAACTCTTTCGAACAATCCGCGACCCCGGCAGGCATCGGCCCTATCGGAACCCGTCAATTATGCTGACATCTCTTTGAGGCGCGCGTGGAACACAACGCGCCGTCGACCCGGGCCTGATCCTTACCGGAAGGCGAGCTGCCCATTGCTCGCTGCCCGCAACCCCGCGCCTGCGGTGGCCGGGAGTCGGCTATCGACTCCCGACGCCCAGGGTGTCTCCTCCATTTGGTCGGCTCCTAAGCCCTAAGTTAGTCCTAAGATGTTATAGAGCCTATAATCTACCTCAAAAATTAGGTTATAAAATGCAAAAAAAAAAAACAAATAGGACTGGTACTTTCAGAGATTTGGGTGCTCAAACAAAAAAACAAACTCTTCAGCTTTATTATTAGTATATTAAACAAAGAAACCCACAACCTGAAACATGGTGTAACTTTTGTTTGTCCCGCCTGCGATAAACTTACACAAAACAAAGTTCAATAGATACTAATCCCTGTTTTTCTCTTTTCAGTTAAGTATGTGTTTTTGCAGATTTTAGTTTTTTTTTAATAATTTGCTTTAATTTTATCATGTTTGGATATCAATCGATACCCTTAACTTCTACGGGGTTTTGCTAGCTAATTTAATTTGACCCTGTACACATATTATTATGTATAATAGCGAATTCACGGGTTAAACGTTTCCTTATGCGTCTATGTAGTAACCCGTAAATGATGTCGTCTTCCAAATATTATCGTTTTCCACGATGTATGGAAGTTTGACGATAAGCGCGTTTGCGGGCGCGGAGGCGAGCAGCAAAGACCTCCTTGCGTTCTTCTGTTTGTTCCGCGCTTCACTTCTAGGGGCATAGGTAGCCCCCGAAGTGCATGATCGTCGCTGATCGATGTACATTCCTTGTATATCACGATGAAGTCGACGAATGCTTCGAAGGCCTCCGAGTCGTGATGTGATCCACTAAATCGCGGCGTACAGCGAAGCGCGAAGTTTCCGTGTTTCGTTGGTGCAGGTGATGACCCTTAGCGAACGCCTCCAGAAACAACATAAGCGTCCCAGCCGATAGAGCCGCGATCGTCGAGGACGGCGCGCCGGCGCGCCATCATGGTGTCATCGTTGCCTTTACTTTTGCGGCTAGGCATTATTGTTACGCAATAGTCAACTAAACACGAGGAAATACTATTTATATACGTTATACTTATGATGTGCACGTTGCACGTTATACGTATGTTTGTAGCGTCCGTAGAAAATCGTGCCGCTTGCGAGTATGATGCGGTCCGGACTGACGGAGTGACGGGCGCGAAGCGGGCGGGGTCTGGGCGATCGAGAAACGCGGGTAGCGCGGCAGGCGCGCGCGTTTCTACTTTCTATACGTTGTTTATTTGACAACAGGTATTTAAACACTACAGCTATAGTTATTTTGTTTATACAACATCAATTTACACTTAAATACAATAATAATTTATACTTAAATCCATCTACAACTTTCCACTGTCACCATAGCCAAATATTTAAACCTTTTTTGTTTAAATATATATGGATAAGGGTTAAATTTTTCGTACATTTATAGATAACTAGAACTAGTCTTCAAAACACATTAACAGCTATTAATAATTTTACCTACTCATCTAAAATCTCTATTCAATTTATTACCCAAAAAGGTAAACAAACAAGTGGTATATAATTTAACCTCGCACACTTTATGAATGCAGCGTCCAAGAGCAGTTTCAATGGGTATCCGGTGGGGGTTTTGAATATAAACTACGGTAATGGTTTCTGAATGCAACCCACAGATGGCGGTTGGAACTCCATTCGTTGCAAACTGCACGGCCTCCGCGTTTCATCGTAAAACTTAACAAAAGCTTTTCATTTTCCATTTTATAATTCGTCATGGAAGAAATATTTAATTTTAAAATCTGTTACTTACTTCAGAAACTGAATATTCGCATCACCTCCACGACGGTAGCGAAACGGCAAAGCCATACATTTTTACTGATATGTAGAATTTGTGAAGTTAGGTTCGATAGAGTTAGGCCGTGTAGATTCAGAAGCTTGGCTCTACATGAGATCTGATATCTTTTTCACAGGGCAAACCTTATGTGGTCGTCTTGGCAACATTTTACATGAAATGTTTTTGGTCGGTATTGTTTTTGAATCGTTACTAGGATTTACGAATAGGAAAATGTTTCTTTGCCTTAGTAACATAATTATGAAATGTTATTAGTATTAGTGACGCACGTAAAGAAAGCGACCGAGTCTTCTATTGAGGTTAGTTTTCCGTCGTGATTATTTTTAATTAATCGTAGGTATTTGATAATTTCTGTATTTGTTCTGAGTTCAGGTCTTACGTTCATAGTAGAAAACAAAAGATTAATTCATTAAACTAGGATACCTATTACTTACAAATCATGAATGCGTACTGCACGAATATTAAAAAATCCATCATAACAGCGACGGCGGGCGGAGTCGTAGACATTGGACTCCGACAGTTTGCCGTAGGCCGTGTCTTAACCACAGGGACAGTCGCGCGAACAAGCATCGTCGCTTTCAATACCTATGTTCGGCGAACTAAAAGGCGTCGTTACGCCGACAGAAGCCCTCCGGCTGGCCGAACAAATGCGTGACATAAGTACTCGACAATCGCGTATGCGCGGGACCTGCCGCCGGTTTGGTTAGGACTCTGTGGTACCGTGAAGAGTTGATGAGTATAGCTTACCTTCATCCAAGTAGAGTTGTTAGGGTTCAGACGCCCATTGAAGGTGACAGTATCGTCCACATGCGGGGACAGCGCCCCGGTGATGTTCAGCACAGGCACCTTAATGGTCTCGTTGTCCCGCGTGATGCCCAGGTCGGTGCGGCGCACGTACGAGTCGATGAACAGCGACAGATTGGTCGGGTTCACGTTACGAGTGAAGTACATGCGGTACATCTGGGTCAGGTCGTGGTTCCGGTCCTCCGGGATCTGCAGCAAATTACCATTATTCATTTAAACTTCGAACGTAGGTTCGAATTTGAATGCGGTTATGAATGGGAAGAGGACAAAGGTTTGGGAAGTACGAGATCGGCGTTGCGAATTATGGGTTCTCTTTTATTTTCAATTTCGCTGTGATTATAATACATAGAATTATTATGTCCTGAAAACGTCATGCTATTCACATGAAGCTCATAAAGCCAAGGACTAAATCGGAGTCGGATCTATAGATCAATAGACAGCGACGCAGTTTTAAAGAAATTGTATCTCATCCAACGAGGCCACAATAGCCTAACATTACCCATTTTGTCAATAATTATAAGGATGCAAATGTGTACTGTCCAAACATTTATCGTTTTGTAGTGAGCAACTCGAGTTCTACTTTGCAACTGAATAGTTGGAGATTATTTTCGTATACAAGTTCGATAGTTACATGATAATTGGTCCGTTTTGTATTCATTGGAGATAAGGGCACGGAGCATCGTAAAGGAATCGGTCACGGTCACAGCAATTTCTGTATAAAATATTAAATGTTGGCATCGCGTTTGCACGCCGCACATAAAGTTCGCCGCGCGATCGCAAGCGCATAGCGAGCAACTTATACACTAGATTGATTTGTTACATAAAAGTCTGAATTTTATGATCGTAAATGGGTATATGGTCGTATTCCGTACACATAACAGTTTTGTAAAATTACCATATTTGACTATTGAGTGAATTTACATCATTTGGTTATTTTGGTGCCAAGGATGTTGCTGTAAATTTCAAAGCGCAGTTAGCCCGTTTTACCATCGCGTAGCCAATTGGTTGTTTAAGCTTTATAAAATCATTTCCACCCACACCCAAAAAACAATTCGCATTAGCAAGCACCGCAGAATTTCGAAAATACGCAATCCCTACGATTCCTTCAAGTCACTAATAGAAAACACACGATGTATTTACAACATTGTTAGTAAGTATGAATTCGGATTACAAACCTTTAGCGGCATCTTCCTCAAAACAAGTACACAACACAAATAACTACGTGGTCGTTAAAATGGCACATCGAGTTAAGTCTAAGTGTAAACCATACCCGTCCGAAATGATGCCACATCAGATAGTCCAACACGCCCTGGGTCATGCCGCGGTTCTTCAGGGAGCGGGAGTTCATCTTCTGGTAAGCCCACTCGATCCAGCCCGCCTGGTTTGAAGTGCAGTTGATGAGAGCCAAGGCATCCACCTGGAATTTCGAGGAACTATTTAGTAGATCCTCTAAAAACTTATTGATCTTCTAATGACGATCGCGTTTTTTGACCAACCACGTTGTCATATCACAAAAAGAATATCGAGTAGGTATATTAGCGTATCGATTTATATTTTAGGAAATGATTATGGGAATTATTTGAGCGTCGATTAAATACATGTTTTTACTGGGGCGTTTGAACGACAATGTAGCACATAGTCAAACAGTTTCATTAATTCTTGAGCCACAACTAGGAATAATTCTAATTTGGGACCCAGGAGACCAATGGCAATTTTTGTATGTAAAACACAGTATACAATATTTATGTCACTCAATATTTGGTAATAAATTATTTACATATTCTTTTTAAAATATTTTTTCTCATACGTGATTGGAAATTCGAGCATTAATAGGTAATTCGAGCATTATTTTGACCACCTTCTTCGAGATAAATTGAAAATGCTGTACTGGTCAATATGAAAATCTATATATGTCGTGTTTAGCATCCGGCAATGCCAATATGAAAATCAATATCTGTCGTGTTTAGCAGCCGGAAATGTTAATATGAAAATCCATATCTGTCGTGTTTAGCATCCGGCAATGTTAATATGAAAATCCATATCTGTCGTGTTTAGCAGGCGGCAGCGTTAATATGAAAATCCATATCTGTCGTGTAATTTAAAAATGGAACGAACTTTTTACTTCTACCCATGGTAACCAAGAAGGTAACTTATCAAATATTATATTTAAATATCGAACTAGCTTAGAAAATAGAACTGTTTAAAGTGAAAAAGAAACAATTGAACATATTGGCGCGAGAAAAGTTATCTTTATTCGTCAATGATTCTGGAAATTATAATTAATTTACTTAGTTTAAATTTCCGCGCATTATTTGAGAAATGAACAATAGAAGCCTTGGCCGCCACCAGGCATTCATGGACTCACGTATGTGTGCCGCGGCTACGTGTCGGCCCACATTTTCACGTTCGTTCATCAATGCCTCTGTTGTCGGCCGCAGCAGTAATGTACTATTGTCAAAATTTATTGGTAAATACCGGTGACAACAATAAATAACATTCTATTCTAAGTATAATATTGTGTAGGTGACACACCATTTTCATATTCCTTGCTTTATAATGTGGTTAGTTCGTAGAAAAACTGGAATCCATGAATAGAAGGTTTTTAAACCCATTTGAAAAGTCGCCAGAAATCTACATTATACCCACGACAGCTATAGTTTATTGTTCAGTCGTACAGGTCGTACATAATGGTCTACTAGCACGCATATATTAGTTGAGGCGTAATTTCTTGACACTTCGTTCGACATATTTAGTGGTACGATTAAGGTTACAATGTCGAAAATCGAGAAGTTCTGACAAATAAAAAAGGACATTTGCAAAAAAAATGTCTAGATTTTTTTTACTTGTTTCAGTACTTACCTAAATGACTCATTCAACGATTAAAACAAAAACAAAAATCCCATTTCTTTGAAAAGTCTGCACCGAAGACCAAAAATGCGGACATATCCAGACGGATGGTAACCTTTGGTACGGTTGAATTATACCGCTTACGCCTGTGCATTCCCACGTCGCGTCGCCGCGTGTCGTCGTGCCCAATTCGTCCATATTCATTGTCAATTAATTATTATGAGCAGACTGAAATAATTTATGCGCCAATGTGTACAAAGTGCGTCTGGATTTGCATAATCCATGCTGATTTAGGCCACCATGCAGGCATATACAGGTAGGTATTCAGATAATTGCCTGTGCGTCGTCACGTAAGTACGTCAATCTAATCCCAATAGCTACTGTGTAGGTAGTGTAGGTACCTACCATAATTTTCAAGAACAAATGAAACTTACAAGGTAACGAACGTGTGTACCTACTAGATTTCCTACAAAATGATTGAATGGCTTTTTTTTCTGATTCTGGTTTTTGAGTTGGTTGTCTGTAAAAGATCGCTTTTAGCGATAAGACCGCCCATCGTGTCACCCTATGTAAAATTTCTACTTTTATATCTGCAATTTTTATGGTGTACATAATAAAGAGTATTCTATTCTATTCTATTCTGTTCAGATGGACAAATGAAACGTAATAGTTAGGAAACGACATTGCATCATTCACAAGTCATCAAATCGATCATATCATCATACATCAAATCGATACTAGTTGGGTGTTGCCACCTTGATACCTCGGTCCATACAACTTTGGAATTAGTGGCATTTATTAATGTTTTGTGTATTTTCAACTATATAATTATCATTTAGTTCTTCTTTAAATGCAAGTTAGAGGCTGTAGGTAGCTGATGAAGTAATGGTATTAATTGGTAATCGGGATTACATATATGGGATCGAATTTCATGATATGTGAAAGTTTTGATCAGCTGAACGAATGGAATGAATTTAGATGGAATTTGGCACATAGAGAAACTATGAGCCAGGTTAACATACTTATAACATACTTTTTATCCGGGTACATGCAGTAGTTTACCTAGAATGTGAGTAAAACCGCGGGCAACAGCTAGTATATGATAATTCCGAATCGTTCTGCCAAAGAGCTAAAATAAAATTGAAATAGCGTTTTAAGTGTTATATAATCATTTTTGCGATGTGGCTCCAAGGCTGCCGTATATACATACTAGCTTCTTGCTAGAGCTTTTTCTGTGATACCAAGCGCAATTTCTTTTTATTTTACCTACGGATTATACGATAATCTACAACAAACTATGCTTTAATGTATACAACGGGAGTTAAAGCTGATACATGAGGCGGAATATACCTAGATCTCCTAATATTATAGGCATGGACTGAGCAGATAACTTATTAGATGTGATTAATCACGTTTCAGATGTCTCTTCTAACTACCGCTATATTTACTTGTGTGTCTTAAGGCGCTTCCCCGACCAAACGACCTTGAGCGTTCGGTCCTTCTCTGTCCCGTCGCTGAGTCTCGGTCTGTCTCGCTCCCTGTGCACGCACATTTATCATAGAATTCACAAAAAAATTAATAAAAAAAGACAAACGATGTTTTGAAATAAAGTTAAACGTGAATTATTTAGATTTTTTAATTATCTATCCATTAGTGTAATCCTCAAATTAATAGAACGTCACCTTTAGCAAAAGATGCATGCAATCAATAATTTTAGTCACTTTTTTACAAGGAGATTTTAAATGTATTTCTAACACATAAAAACAAATAAGAACGTGCAATGTGATGATAGGATAACGAACATTAATAATGTGCTTTTAGTTGTAGTTTATTACTCATAGTGATTGAGTTTAGTCTCTAAATAACGCACTATAGCAAGGTTTTGGTCGGGGTACCGCCTTAAGACATGTCACATCGAATTCAGAACAATTACTGCGGTACTGTCAGGATCAATAAGCGCTTAATGTGGACTTAAACAGTCCGCATGTGGAAAATAAATAAGAACATAATGTGCCGTTCGAACATCTATTGATAACATCTGTATTTTCCGTGTGTGAAACGCCACTTGTTCATTCTGCGACAATGGCCTTCGATATTTGGTATAATTATGATTAATGAAGCCTACATACAAAATGTCCATGTGAATTGTGAATGAATTGCAAGGGACATCGATAACAATACCAAATCAAATAAAGTTAAATCAATACTCAGAGACACTAACATTTTAATTGACGAATCCGATCCTCATCGATATTCAAATCGGAAATTCATTGGAATAATATTTAACAATCAATTAGAGACGTTGAAAAGATGAAAACTTGCAGTAAAACTTTGATGGGATAAACCTGTTAATGTCAGCCTGAGGCTTCCGGATATCGTCACGAAAATTTACGGAAATAAGTAAGTAAGTAAGTAAGTAGGTAAGTCTTTATTTGCCTTAAACATGGTATAAAAGGTGTTACAGTTTGGTAATATAATATAGTCCACATGTTTAGCTATACAACATCGTGTATCAATTGCATGCAAAATACTTAGAATTAATTAGTAAGTAGAAATAAAATGTCAAAGCTATAAAACATTCTCCACAATACAATCATCTTATCATAATATTATTTAATGTCAGAAATTAATCTCCACGAACAAAATCAAAAAGTCACAATAAAAGAAAACATTATAAAAGTAAACATTATTCGCAACAGTTCCATAACATTACATAACATAACTTAAAGTAAAAAAAAAGGAAATCAATAAAATCAATCATTATAAAATTAAAAATGTCAAAATTATAAACATTATCGACGTCATTATTTGTGAATTATAATTTAATGTCAAAAAAATCCTTAATGTCATAAAAATTATGTTCATTCAGCCATTTAAAGAGTCTGTTTTTAAAAGAATTAATATTAAATAACAATTTAATTTCCTTTGGAATTTTATTATACGATCTATTTAAATAAATTCTCGAAATAAGAATGAGAGGGTCAAATGCTTCTCCACCTTGTATCGATAAAGCCAATCGGCTTTAGGATTTTGAATTAACTCGGATAAATAATTCAGTGAGAGATTGTACCAATTTATTTATAAGCATGGTTTGTTTTGTTTACAAAGCATCTGCACTCCAATTGCGTAAAACACTTACATTCCCAATCCGATGGATTTTGAAGGAAACGGATAATCCATTGCTTCATTTTGTTTGAAAAATACGTCTTCTCGTCGACGTAAATAACGTAATGAATTGATTGAATTGTCAAAATAAAAGGCATTGCCATATTAGGTGTATTACGGAATCAGGCTGCTTGATACACAACGATGGCGAAACAATAAAAGCATAGAAACATTATGGAGGTGGAAGGATAAAATAAAACTAAGTGTTTAGCGAGTGAGTGTGTGTAAAGCGGATTGGTTGGATTTCTAAACCGGGGTAGTTGAATGCGTCGGTGTCCCAGTGCATACTGTAGAACGGTGGAACAGAAATGCACCTTAAAAAAGGAGGGTAAACAATGGCGGATTCGTGCCTGCAATTCTTTTGTATCGGACGTGTTCGGTGCGCCTCCTTTTTCTGTCCGTGTGACTAGAGATCACTCACCACCTGTACTCGTCTCAACGAGTATCACCTTGAAGCGCGATTAATCTACAACACTAAGTAAGGTCACGATTGTATTTACGTGGATTTCTTTCTAACCCATTTTAATCTCTTCCTCATCATATTTAGAGTAGAAGTACTAGGAGCAAGTGTTGGTAGATACCGGTTTTCATGAGAGTGTACTACGCGGTCTTTTTGATTACTTAAAAGTAAAAGTTGGTGCTAAAAGTATGCACACAGAAATAAGCTACTGTTCCTTGTCCTAAAATAATCTCTACGTCGAATTTGACACACTAAAGGCAACAGATAAAGAACTGCTTTTCTGGGAAAAGCAAGGCTGCGAAATGTTTAAAGTGTTTAACAAATTATTATTTTTTGACGTTTGGGCATTTTTCAGCGGTCACGATCTCGATAAACACTGTTAACGAGAAATTATAATTTGCGATTCAAACCTTTTTAATGTTGGAATTTCCGGAGTTTCAGCTCCGCTTGGTTGAAGTAAGACGCTTAATGCTAGCATACAGTCAACGGATCAACGCAAAATACCTATCCATGGTACAGTGAGTGGATGCATCGTGTAGGTACAGCGAGACAACATACACACATTTGTATACGTATGTTTCTAATATCAGTCGAGCGCGCGTGCATGCAGCATTTACTGCATTCAAATGTGCTTGGAGTATAGGAATTGAAAGCCTTGCCTTTGACGACGCGTGACATATTACTTTCTACGACTTCAGCTCATACATTCAAAGAGCTTAGTAACTCGAGAATTTTCCTTTGCGTCTATCAGAAAGAATTTAAAAGAGAAATGCAAAACTAGGCTTGTATCTAAGAAATAATTAAATTATTTTAAAAACGTTGCATATAATGTACACGATAGTAAGTGTCGTTTAAACCTCTCCGGTTCACCGCCGCACGCCGCGTTACCGCTTTCTGTATCAGCTCCTCAATCCAATTACCGAGAGAGAGCTTCTTAAGATGTTGATTGAAGTTCTTCGCACCGTTTACTGTTGCTGCTATCGGAAGATCGTGTGGAAAACATGTTACAAATATTGGCGACTTTGTTAATCTACAACCTTATAATGGAACTAAGTTAAATAAAAATCAGGCGATGAGTGCTCTGGTTTGCAACTGGGAATAATCATGTCGTCGGCCTAATTCGTTAACCTGCTAAGTCAATTTTTTGGCAAAAATTACTTTTTATATCAGTAAAAAAGTTCAATCTAATATCTACCGTATCGTTTAAGGAATAACTGCGATATTAGCCAAAATAGGTGACAAATGCCCGAAAAAGTGCTTTCTGACCACCAGTCAATCTCCACAAATTCCTGCTAAATCCTGTTGGGACCTCAGTTTTGTACAGACAACGGTCGCGCGGTCCCAGCCCCTAGTGCCGTTTGCGACGCGTCAAAATCTATACACCATACTCAATTTAAATAAAAAACTGCTAAGTCCTCAAGCAAATTGAAACTTCACCTCTACAAACTGCTAAATAATTGTTTTTCTAAATTTTATAAAATGTGTGTAAGTTAAGCTGCTACATTATATTGTTAAAATATCAAGAAAAATTATAGAAAGAAACGGGTTTTTCAGAATTTTGATTGCTAAATTCCTTAATACAGGCTATTTCATAGCCTAGCAAGGAGAGCAGCACGTCACCCACTTGATTGTAGAGATTAAAAATAATGTTACTACCCTCTTTGTAAAAACTATTACATATACTGCAATCTGTTTCTATTATAATAAAGATTATTATTAAATTAATAGAGATATTATTCAGATTTTTCTTGTCCCTGTAAACTATGTCAAAATGGACTTAGCAGGTTAACAAATTAGGCCGACGATGTGCGACTTCCGACGAAGTAGATGTGGCAAGTTTGCACTAAAGTTAAACGCTTGGTGGATTGTTTTTTCGGATTTCCATCAAGTGGTTCTTCTTTGAATGACTTATTCAGTCAAGTAGTGTAAAGGGAAGTACACTAGTTTCCCACTGAAACCACCTAAATCTTACTATCATCGATGCATTGGTTGGCCACTCTAGGAGTAGTAGTGATAAGTTTCCTTATGTCGGTGCAACGGCAGGTGCCGTACAAATCCAATTATCAGATTTAAGCAGATTCATTGCAGCGCGTCCAACGTATAACTAAATCTACATACATGCCAAATTATTAATCCACCTACATCTGCCTATATCTTACCTTCCGAGGGTGCACTAGAGAGAATCTAGCGAGGATGTTAGCGCCAGCGCCGACCCCGAATCCGATGAATGATTTGATTCCGAAGTGGCCGAGCACGTAGTTCAGCTGGTTGGCCAACTCATCCATGGTTGGGTACATGTAGCTGCAACAATGAGACATCGTTAACATTTCAATAATTTTTCAAACGTCCAAACAAATGTCCCGAGTGTGAAATATAATGGCGCGCTTAGAAGTTCGCGATTCTAACTTCCAAGTAACAAGTACCATGGACGATACTCTACCAAATCAGTATTTTAAATAAAAACAATGATAAAAATATGCAGTAACCAAAATATTCAATTTATGGACAGTCATATGACATTTAGCATTAAAAGCATGTAAGTATCATAATGCATTGAACTACTTTTAACACAAATTATGTTTGACGACTATCCCATACCTCGTCAGTCGTCAATATTAATTTTCCGTGTATGATAAATGATTTTATTTCTGTAAGTAATTTTGTACAAACACTAGTATACGTCAATCATATTTATTTTTAAACTAGATGGGGTCGGCGTTTCCTATCTGACTACTCTGAGAAGAAAGGCCGAAACAAACTCAGAGGTCACAGTCTCTTTTAAAGTCCAGATATAATCTTGGTCAGATCATATGAAGACCATGTGTACCTATAGATTGGTGTCTGAAATGGTCTTTTGAGGAAATAACCACACAGATTGAGTAGACCTGTCCATTCAGTGCATGCATTTGTCAGTAAACGTGCAGCTCAACTCAGAACTTAAGGAGCTCAACGATTCGATAAAAATGGTATTGTTTGCCTACCCAAAATGACCTTTCTCTGGTATAAGAAAGGTCATTTTGGGTAGGCCGCATAAATTACTCAAACTTTCAAATCATGATTAATACAAACTGAAAAAAAAAACTAATAAACAATGACCCACATAGTCCTCACATTCACAATTATTAAAATAATATAATACTTTACAAAGAATATAAAATAATTATTATGGGTCGTTATTGTGTTCATAATATGAAATTACGAGGAGTCATATGTTGACAGAGACGGTGGAACCAATATGTCATGAAACCAAAACCCAGAGCCAGCCAGCGAGCACTTTCAACTCTGCAATAATAATTTAGGAGCTTTCCTCACATACACAGTAATTAAAATAATATAATACTTCACAAAGAATATAAATTAAAAATTATTGGTCGTTATTGTGTTCCAAATATGAAATTACGAGGAGTCATATGTTGACAGAGACGGTGGAACCAATATGTCATGAAACCAAAACCCAGAGCCAGCCAGAGAGCACATTCAACTCTGCAATAATAATTTAGGAATGTTTTCCTTTGATTTTGACTGTACACAAAAGTTATAAAAAAAAGTATTGTGCTGAAGGCCGTGGCCAGTATTGCATAACACTGCGGCGGCAAATAAATGAATTATGTACAGACTGCAAGTAGGCCCCGAGGGACCAGCCGGCAAACGTATAAAACTTTAAAATAAATGCGACGAGCTTCAAAGCGCACCACTGATATCATTGTAAATGTATCTTCTACATTACATAACCACGTTGCTCAAACCACTCCGAAGTAAGTTAAGAGGTCTCTACTCTAGAATGTTTGCAAAACGTAATCTAGGACTTGCAGACTTCAGCTCAGTGAAATAATACCCACTTTACTAACAGCATAACATTTTCAAAAGTGAAACCGCGTGTTTGACAGAGATTGATGAGAGCGTATTGTAGCGAATGTAAAATACACGGCATATGCGCCAGCCGTGCGGTGAATTGCTACCAGTTCACCGCTATTAGGTCGGCAGAATTTTAACCGTCACCCTTAATATGTCGATCAGCTACTGACTTTAGCTCCGCTTGATAGTCCTCCTGACTTCGACTTCTTTTTAGGTTCACTTTCTATAGAAGTCGTTGACGGCTTTTAGAAAGGTTGCTTTTGTGAAACAAACCTCACTTGTTTTTCAATGTTTTATCAATAAGCAAACCCGTGTAAAACAAACAATTATACTACCTACAGCCAATCGGCTGTTTGTCACGAGCATATTCGAAGGAAAAGTTAGTCAAATAGAATACATTCACGTTTGAAAGAACAAAGAGTGTTTGTCGTACACAAGTGCGCCAAGAAAAGACAGTTATTATTCTTTGTCGTTCGAAACAATATTGACAACATGGAGACTCGAGTTCGAAACTTCGAATAAATTGTCAATTTATCAATACGAAACAAATATAAATGATGACAAAAATTCTAACATCAAAGAGCAAAGTGTTGTCTGGTACTTTGGTACTTCTAAAAAACGAAAAATGCTGAGGGGCATAATTTTGTGTATCTACCTTATAATATTGCTGTACGAAGTTTATGATCCAAAAAATGGCGTCACTCCGTAAATAAATGATTTTAACCCAGTGTCATGAATAAAATCGCTGCGCATGCAACACTTGAATTAAAAGCTAATCATTATTAACATTTGAAATTCATGACGTCAGCCGAGGGACGTTAATAACGTAACAGAAACGTAAAGGACTGGATTAAAGCTTTAATACAATGTTGTAAATCAGAAATTAGGCAGAATGTAGGGCAGTTAGAGCGGATAATATGGGGGAGCGGGCTCACACCTAAAATGTCAAAATGTCGCGGCGTTACAATTTTCCAGTGAGTGATTTTTCAAAGTCCCGGAGGATATCAACCGGTATGACCAGACGTCGTCAGCCGGTAGCCATCGCGCCGCCGTCATGTAGTAGGTACAGTCTATATCGAGCGGCAGTCTGTTACATAACACTGCGGTACCAGACCCACTGCCGATTCTATTCCGCCTTACAAATAACTGAACCTTATTCGAATTATATGATGTGCCTACTCGTGTGGGACATTACATACGTATTTTGTTAACTTTTATGCTCATTCAGAATTTCGAAAACCGAGAACTTGAGAAGAATGAAAGTGAATCTTAGTTGAATGGCCAACATTTCAAGATGAACTTGTAAATTTATTAATTATTAAGCGTAGTTTTCTTAGTGGCAAACAATGTCACTGTAACAATTAATTGTAACTGTATTTCTATTAGTGTAGAAAATATAATTGTTCTCGAAAGCGCAAGGCAATTAAGGTTGACTAGAAATAATAGAATGGAAACTCATTAGTGCTGTGGCCAAAACAAGTTGAGTATCATGATTTTACTAGAGAGTTGATCACTTCGAACCACTTCGAGCGCCAAGCAAGGCCTACTTGGCGCTCACGTGGTACAAAGAAATAAATGTTTAGTTAATGCGCAACTTATTTTCTTCATACCTACATAACATTTATTAGGAAGCAGATGTACTATGTATACATTTGTTACGCGCGGAGTTGGCGCCGATGTGTCGCGACGCCCCATTAATGCAGTTTATTCACCTACCCTCCACGGGGAAGACTGTTCATTTCATTACTCATTCCTGTCCCTTATACCGGTTCCCGTCACTGTTAATCTAGGTTTGTGATTTACATCCGGTTATCATGCAAGCCGCGTTAGGCAATGATTACGCAAGATATTTAAATTAAGTAAGTAGGTAAGTAAAGGTTTAAGTTTTTGTTTTTGTAGGAACTTTCATCGCTTAATTTTCTAAAGTTAATATAATGTATGATTCCTACTGGGTTTAAACTGAGTTAAAAAAAAGCAGCAGAACTACTAAGAAAAATATTTAAAGTCATAGTATTATAGGTATCTGAACAAGTTGCTAATAAATTATTTAATTCCAATATACGTTACCGGCGGCGCGGCGCCTACCAGTCTAGCGCTCCGACTGAGATATTATACGTCATACGTTAACAGACTGAGAAAGCCCTCGTCTTCATCAAGCAGCAAGGAGTCTAAGGATTATTCGTTTTTTTCTTTAAAAGCATGAAGAAAATTTTCATTAATTTTAATTTTAATTTCAATTCGTACATCAGAAAAGTATTAAATGAACTATTTTAGTTATATCCAAATTGTATATTCTTAATTATTTAAATGAATAAATGTAAAAAGTACGAAAATTCTGTCTCTGGAGGAATCTACTACCGGATAGCTCTCGGCGAAATTCTTACAGAATTATTTATTATACGGTTTTCTGGATCCTTTTTACGAATAAGCACCTAAGTAAGACTTATTGCCGTTTGAGCGTTTATATATCGAGAGTTGTTGACGGATCTCCAAGAATTCTCGTCGATACTAAGCTCATACTGTTTTATTAGCTGTCAATATAGCAACGATGCGACATTAATTGTGGTTTACGAGTTATAGACTTATACGAGTAGCTGTCCAAAAATAAGATGCTGTCACGTAAAATTGCTAGCGATTAATTTAATGATTACATTTGCATTGAATACGATTAGTTGTGGCGAGTTTTAGAACTTGATTTCGAATAGAACTGTAAAGGGGTATAAGCGGCCTTAAGTTTCGTGCCCGCCAGCAGAATTTATACAATAGGCCAGTGCCTGTAGTTTAGTTTATATGAACCAAAGATAAAATCAAATCTTGTATCATCCAAGACATTCTATTGTTGGATTAAATACAGTATTGAACAAGACGACGCGACGCGACGCGCGACGTTCCCCAATGCAAGGACGCCCCTGCTTTGTAAACCCTACTAATGTCGTCCCGACCTTTTAAAAGGTTGAACGCTCTTTTCCGTCAGACATCGACGTACTTGGTTGTCCTTTTAGGAAGATGTTTGATCAGTGGCAACGCCACAACTAAATTGGCTCGAGACTGATTATCTAACCATACCAAGCAAACGGCCTCATTCAGAACGATGTATACTTTCTATAATTGATTCCACTAAGTCTATGCTAGGTTCAGATGCCCTAGTGACCTGCTCCATTAATTTATTATAAAGTTAGTTTGAAGTAGGTACAATATTGCAGCTTGATAAAAATACAATAATGAGTACACTGTCCTTTAGTTTCCTAGCAACGTCGAAGTACACAAACCGCAACTTGTGTACATTCATACAGTGTTCGCGATTTTGCACTATAGCTTTCTAAGGAAAACTTCGACAGGTTGTTAACTATATCGTATCTTCAGTGGTTTCAGTATTTCATGTAGGTAAAACACAATACGAACAGTAGTCGAAAATCGAATCGGAAGACATCTTTGTTTTCCGATCAAAGCGCCACGGCCTTTGTCTATGTATATTTTGCATTATAGAACGCCCTTTCAATGTGAAAAAATGAACAGAAGGTATCCTGTTGGCTTTGATGTCATGAATTTTAATGCGCGTCTGTAGTGGTTCATAGGTTTATGTTTAAGTACACTAATTCCGGAGAACACTTTTGGTTTTTTAAAGCATAACTTATATTCAAGGTTCGTTCTGAAAGTAAAATTAAATTTAACAAGGCCCGTAGTTTCGTGACATTGAGAACAGCTGCAGTAGTTCGAAAAACTTAAACGAAGAGTTTCTCAACAGCAGCGTCTGGTACACAAGTATTCACGTTGACCTCGAAACTTGCTCGAAGACAGCACTGAAATACGTACTAGTATAGTTTCGGAACGTACTCTTCTGTATTTGCGTCACGATCCCAAAGGAAATCTAGATCTACGACTAAATTAGTTATTGCTTTTAGTTTTCAAATTAATGGTGCTTTTAAAGTATCTGCTTCATCCTCAATGCAGATTGAAAAAGGGCGTTAAAATATTTGAGCTGGAATGTAAGTTTAGTTTTTTGCAGTAGCAACAATTTTATTATCATAAAACTACGTCAAGTAGCTTAATCGATAAACTAAAAATATGCATTGGAAACAGAGGTTATTCAGGTATAAAATATCGAAGAGAATGAGCTGTTAAATATCCACAGTTCATGGCTGGAAATTTCAAGCTCTTTTAACAGTTTTACTGTAATTTCTTACGGGACGGACGAAGCAAATGATAAGTATTTGTTCCATTAATAGTCTGCAGTCTTATTTATAAAAATCTCGCTAAAAACTGACTAGCCACTGTTTAGCTTACTAATTAATTAGCTCTTAATCAATTATTAACTTTTCTTATAAACAAATAATAAATAAACTTTTTACAAGCTTTTATTTAACTTGTAATGTTTGTATGTATGTTCTGGGCTAATCATACAAGCTGAAAAAAAAAAACACTTTCTCTTATCCTACGGAGTTGAAATTTCACACGTTGACTCTATTTCGAAGACAATGCATTTTTATGATGCCTGACCTGTGATTCTACACCCAGGATTGGCTCCAGACGAAGGATATCTTTGACGGTCAACGGTGCAGACACGAAATTTAATATACACATTTAATTATGGTAGTTCCTTCTAAAGTCCACCATGACCTGGCTGCTGCGCCCAGGTAATGTTGTATAAGTATTCATTAAATTATGATGATAGAACGTTCTAAAGTGTGGTATGACTTGGGTAGTGCAAATCAGATGGCTTCACACCATTACTTGTGCACAGGCGCGTTTGGGTTGGGTTGGGTTGGGCAGCTCGCCGTCCGGTAAGGACCAGTCCCGGGTCGACGGCGCGTTGTGTTCCACGCGCGCCTCAAAGAGATGTCAGCATAATTGACGGGGTCCGATAGGGCCGATGCCTGCCGGGGTCGCGGATTGTTCGAAAGAGTTACCGTGGCCCTGGCGCACAGGCAACTGAAGAAACACGGGTGGGTTTTAGTCAGTAAGAGTCTGACACGCTTCCGCTCCGCCCAGAGCGGGTGAGGTCATTTGATGATTTCCCACCCAACAAAAAAAAAAAAGGCGCGTTTGGGTTCTTTGGATCTGCCTTTACAAGTACCTTTCAAGAGAAGGTGATAGAACGGATATTTAAAGAAATTCTAATGCTAAAATGTACAAAAGAAAATGTAAGTAAAAAACCTTTTAAAAAACAAGCTTTTAAGGAACTAAAAAGTACTAAATAAAACTTACGTTAACATAAAACTTTTATATTTTCTTAAAAGAGCTTGAGGCGTGAACGTCCTTCTTACACTTTAAGATAAGCCGCAAGCTTCTAAGTAAAATATTAAAGTTTTATGTTAACGTAAGTTTTATTTCATACTTTTTAGTTCATTAAAAGCTTGTTTTTGAAAAGGATTTTTACTTAAATTTTTCATAAACGTTAGTTGCAGGTGATTAGTCGCGAAACGAAAAAATAGAGATGAAATTATGTGTAACGTAGGCACTGCAAAAACTAGAATTTGAGAATAAAGTTGTCAAAACCACGATTTCTGTATCAGTCGTGACTTTGACAGACAAAAGTCAACATTTTCATCGGAAAAATTGAATTTGTATAAAATAATTTATTATGTTTATTGCTTATTATGTGCCAATAACTCGAGTAAATAGTACATTACTGCAGCGACCGACAACAGAAGCATTGATGGACGAATGTGAAAATGTGGGCAGAGGCGAAGCCGAGGCACACTTACGTGAATCCATCAATGCATGGTTGCGGCCAAGGCTTGTATAGTACTTTTCTCAAATAATGCGTTGAAATTCAAACAAAGTAAATTAATTATAAATTTCTGAATCAATGACGAACAAGAATAACGTTTCTTGCACCAATATGTTCATATTTTTCTTTTTCACTTTAGACAGCTGTATGTGCTAAGCCAGTTCGAGATTTAAATAAAATCTTTGTAATTTACCTCCTTGGTTGCTATGGGTCGAAGTAAAAAGTTCGTTCCATTTTTATTAAATTACACGCCAGATATGAATTTTCATAGTAATTTATTCGGCCACTAAACACGACAATTATGATTTTCATACTAACATTGCCGGCCACTGCTAACATGTATTTGACCAGGTTCAGTATTTTCGACTTATCTCGAAGAAGGTTGTCAAAATAATGCGAATTTCCAAGCATGTTTGAGAAAAGGTATTTATCTTTGGATTTATATCTACTTATTAATGTGAACTGACCAAATTAATGTTAGAGCAGTAGCCAATAATAGCTATGTATTTGCATGTCCTTTAGGCTCGTTCACATGAACATACGCTTTTAGCGTTGTATGTAGATGCTTGTATCCATTCTATATTATTTCCTATTGCTTTTGCACTGGGGTTTCAGTATCTTTTAATAACAATTTGTGTACGTGTTTACAGCTACAAGTTTGACTGCTGCTATGAAAGCCACTAGCATCTAGCACCCATAGTATTAAACCTCGCAAAGACGGCGAGGGAGGAAACCATGCTACGTGAAAAAGATGAGGAATGAAAGTGGCATCAGAATAGAATGGCACCCATGTCTTTGGAGGAATTTTTGGGCAAATTCTTTCTTAAACTGCTAAGTAGCGTTTATAAATAAAGAAAAATTACACATTGATTAAAAGCTAACTAATTAGTAAGCTAATCAGTGGCTAATAAGTGATTAGCGAGATTTTTATATGTTTAAAATAGAGGAGGAATTTTGAGTTCAAGTAGGTACTGCTGGATCTACATAATCCATGTGACCGAGCACCAAGAACCAAACTTATCTACTTATACTTCTATACTTACTATTATTATATAAAGAGGGAAAATTTGTTTGTTTGTATGTTTGTATGTAGGGGGTAATCTCCGGAACAACCGGCCGGATTTGAAAAAAATCTTTTGTATTTGATTGCCCAATTCTTGAGGAAGGTTAAAGACAATTTAGTATACGCTAACGGCTCTTAGGAGCCGAGTAAATAGCACGGGCGGGCTATGCGATGCGACGCGGGGTGCCGGGCGCCTTAACTTTACGCGGACGAAGTTGCTGAATAAAACTAGTTATTAAAATTGGTGGTTCAAAAAACATTAAATAAACTACCGGCGATAGCCTGTACCTACCAGGAAAAGTGGAATAGGAAAAATAAAATACTTTAAAGGCCATTTGTTTTGTGGGGCAATTTAGTTTAGCGTACGTAAGTCGGTCAAAGTAGGTAATTGACTTAGGTAGGGCGAGTTAAAAAGGGTATGCAAATACATTTTAATATGTATATGCGTGATATGTATAATATATGTATATATATTAATATGCATTAATATGTATATGCGTGACTCGCTTTATATTTTTATTACGTTTAAGGAATAAACAAACCCAACTGCTACAGCTATTGCCGGTGTCAATAGTTCCCGCCATGCCATTTCAAGAAAAAGCCGGAGATACTTACGTATGTTTGTACCTGTAGGTGGTTGATTACTTCCTTCAAAACTACTGGATCATAAGGAACGGAACCAGTTTAAGGTTTAAATAATTAAATATATGTATAAGAGACTGAAATTACCATAAAAGGTTCAAATGGTTGTGGAATCTACATAGAGCTAGCCAGTGCCAGTGTGTTGGTTTAAAGGCCGTAATATTAGGTCTGAAAGTAGCTGCCATTTTTAACAGAACATTGTGGTGTTTTTAATTGTAACTAAAAGTTACCTGCGAATCTAAACTATGCCCGCATTTACATTTTCTTTCGGATTATGTTTAAAACTCTAGGTCAGTTTTCAACAAATATGATGCACTAATAAAATGCGGAGTTATGACTCGTTGCAGTAAAGAACAGTATCTGTTAAGCTTTCATCGAGGCCGGATGTCCCAGCGACTGCGACTTAATGACTTCTCCGCGAAGCGTCGCAGATAATAAGTCCATTTTAGCTATAAGGTCGCGATTTGTGGGTAATCATAATCATTTCCTCAATTTATGTGAACGACACGTCCTTTTTCTAAATGGGGTTCCATTACAAACGATGTGTATAGTAAAATGCTGCATGACTTTTAGGTAACAACATAATAAGAAAAAAAGAAAAATAGGTTTATTTGTCACAGAAACACGTGCATACAAAAAAAATATAATTAGCTCAGGTAACAATTTAATAAAAAGAAACAAACAAACTAGATCTTTAATCACGAGCACAAAACAGAAATAGTCGACAGCTGCACGTCATGACTGTGACAAGAAGGCTTCCACTCAGCATGATGCTGTGCTATAGGGGACCCACAGCACGGCGCTGGTTTTAATAAGAAGTAGTAGCAATACAATGCCTTAAGACTCATTTTCCTCAATGATTTACCCTCATAACAGCTGGGGGCTGGCTTCTAAATACATTCTATCTTTCATCTGTATATTTTTAATACTTTATATTATGGAATGGAACGTTTACGGTCAATTTACTAACAAAATCATTATTGTACTAATTCTGAGCAATAATGTTGAATGCTTTGATTATTCTAAGTATCACACACGCAATTGGCGAAACATTAACAAATAGCGCGACCAAAATACTTCATAAATTTGAAATCCTAATTGTATGAGTCACATTTTATACTAAATGATGCCTACATTGCGTGCAGCATATCCGTTACAAACAAATGGAATTAAAGAAATCGTGTCTTGATTAACGAAAGCTTTATTTCACAAACTTTGGGAAAGCCGAGGTAATGCTAATTTTTATTTGGAAAACGAGTGTGATCTGTAATCTGGTAGGGTATTACATAAAACTACTCGTATGTATTAGTGTTTGCTGAGGAGGTTGCAGAATAAAGCCGATCCACTCGTTGGGGTGAAGTGCTCACGATACAGATATACCGTGCTAGCGAAAGCGGTTTGCTGACCTTTGTTTGCTAAGTCTTGAAATATTTAGTGGACGCCAACAATGAAGCAAGAGGCCCGGAGGTGGATCGACATTGAAGTAATTGCAATAATGGAATTCACACACAGGAAACCGTTGATCAAAACATAGTTAAAATCCGAACGAATATATCGCTGTGTCTAAAGAGGCCAACCACTCAACAGCATGCAATAAAATTGCCAAACTTTGCTCCTTACCCTGGACTGCATCTGAACCAAACTTTAAAAGGATAATTGGTCCTGAGTAGTGCTCGATTGGCAGCATCACTTACGAACGTTAAAGTGACCGGAATTCGTCAATTAGGCAGGTACTCCAAACATATGCGCGGGAGGACCACACAATTGATACGCAACGCATTTCTTCGACATCCGAACAATTTAACTAAACATGGGCTGGGCACTAGAAAGTAAATAAATATTACAGCACCCTTTCTTTGTAGGAGCAGCACTTGTGTAAATATTGCTCAGGATCCCTCTGTTGCTAATAGGTGGGACATTACAAGCTCAAGGATGCCAGGCGTCCAGTTACGTCATATGGTCATAGTATTACATAAAAAACTAGTCGAAGAAAAACGGTAGAAGGAAGCGGTACGTGTACGGAGCATATTTTAAAGGAAGGTTTTTTTACACGTTGGAACCGTAATGGATGTTTGTTTTACGCCTTTAAACAGGAGGTGACCTAAGAAGTCGTGAGGAAAGTTTCGAGAACTAATATCCTCAATCATCAAGGTATTCACTACGAAACAATATTTTTTTGTTCGGCTTTATGTTTCTTTTCTAAATTAGTAACACTAATAAAATAAAAACGTTTTTTTACGAGCCAGCATCGATAGCTAAAGCAAACTGAATGAATCACAACCATTCCAAACCAATAAAAGCCACTGTATTCTGAAGCTGTTTCAGGACATAACGTGATATTTTTTCTGTTACAACTTGTAAAATCGAGGGCCGGTACCGAAACAATGTCCTATTGTGAAGTCTCGGTTTATGAGAACGCGGTACTACAGATTGATTTCAAGATACACGAGAGTGCATCCATTCTTTAATTGAAACTGAATGTACACACAGCGTCATAAGCTGATTGCACTGCACTATCAGTTGATTGGATAATCAACAATGGTTTCAACTGGAAGTCGAACTGCATTTTAGAAAAAAAGGGGTAGCCAATATCTTACCAGTAATTAGTGATGTTAGTAGTTTTGAATGCAATTGATTCAATCGCAGTTATTATGTGCAGCTAGTGTAGGTCCGTATGGAGTAACGACTGATGTCTACACATATTTTTAACGCGACTTTGTTCAATAATCCACGTGTATGTCGTGCGCGATTGACTGCTTAGCTCCATAAAAGTATAGCGTTATGATAATAATTTAAAAGGTTAAATCTGTAACTATCCGCAATATTGTAACCTTTTGGCTCGTTTTTTTTACAATTTGCTGTAAGTTATAGAGGAATACGAATAAATTGCAATATTGTTAATCCTCCATAGCAAATAGCGTGATAATCAATAGCCTACAAACTGACAAAACGTATAGGGAATATCTATGCAAAATTTGAACAAAATCTATCCAGTAGTTTTTGCATGATGCATCAGAACATACATTCATACAAAAACAAATTTCTAAAAAAATTATTTACTTCATTAGAATTGTTACCAGACATCGCATAAATATCAAAAAACAATGTACAGTTTTGACTTCAGTATGATTGCATTATATGTATAGATATATATTAAAGTAGGTACGTCTTTACAAAACAGTTCTCAAGTACAATGTTGGTGTGAATCATGAGCAGTGCGTACTTGCGTGGTAGTGAGCGGAAGTGCCAGCGAGACGAGTCTGTTTTACTTTTGTCGGTCTAGACGCTTTCATGGCGCTCTTTTACAGTGTGGGCTCTACCCACTACGTCTATACAGTGAATGCTCACAGCAGTCACAGCACGAGTGTAAGGGAAATCTATTTGAAAACTGCTCGAACTTCCTGACGAGTTTTTGAGTTAGCTACTTGCTTATATTAGAACAAGTTAACTTAATGAGATACCCTGAAGATTAAACAAAACAAACATTCAAACGGTAGTTTAAACTACTACAAGGTTAGAGAATTTGCCCTAATTCCAGCAGCATATTTTGCATGGAAATGCAAACAAGATGGTAGGTTTAAATGTGGACCAGATTTTTAAAATAACTTTTGAACTATCCGGAGCAGGGATTTTAAATTCCACTTTACTATACCTAATGTAGGTTACGCTTGTGTGAAATATTTAAAGCCGTTAATTGATACGGTTCTCCAACATCTTTGAGCCTCGTACACACTGGCGCGACGCGACAGCGTACACAAAGGCACCGCGTGCCGCGCGACGAGCGGCGCCTTTGTAGGCTCCCACAAACAGGCGCGACGCGACAGCACGACAAAAAGGCGCCGCTCGTCGCGCCAGTGTGTACGAGCCTTGTGTCGTGCTGTCGCGCCGCGCCTGTGTGTACGAGCCTTTATCCTACCTGAGTAGGTATATTAATGTATAAATTGCTCGTAGAATCTTTGAATCTACTAGCTTACAATCTCAAACTATGTGTGTTGTTATTTATGATATAATCACTTGGGATTTCGGATATGTTCCATGATCTGCCCCAGCATCCTGCCGGTATGGTAGTATGGTAAGTGGTAAGTGTGTGTTTTCTTTAAACGTAGTTAATTATTCTTAGTATGCCGCAGGGTCACTGCCAAAATGTTTGACTATTGTGGCGCTAATTGGAACAATAAACTTTGCTAACTTAAGGCCGACAGGGCGAAGCCACCGCGCCGCCACTAACTTGAAATAACTTGGGAATTGATCATGTCAGGAATGTCCACGCTTCACAAGATTCATAACATACATGAAGCATCCGAATAGGACATTGTTTGCAAACTAGAAAGTATTGGCGTTCCACCGTCAAGTAAACTTGTTATTATACATATAAAGCGACTATTCGGGCCACGTTAAATTAGTTTGCAAAATTATTTTATAAAATGTCCATATAAGCTTTGAGAACGTTGTCCTGTTGTATGATACGAGCCTCTCATGATTGAAATATGATAGGTGTCAATTGCCAAGCGGGGTGTGAATGTATCGCTGGCTCTTACACAATTAATTATAAATCAATATGAAATAAGTACCTATATCTTATTTTACCCATTATGTCATACCTGTCACAATATAAATAATGTTAAAGACACAAAATTAAGAATTTGAATAAAATATGGTGTGCTTTAGATATCTTTGTGGAAATGCTAATTTCTACCACCGTGTCGAATACTAATGTAACGCCCCTTATCGATTGCGAAGACTGAACTTATATTAGCGATCCTGAGGCATGATTTCTTGGAAGCTTTTAGACTGATCTTGAACAAGCATTATCCAAAGCGCCATTAAAATTGAGGACCAAGCCTTTACGACAAATCCGAACGATTTAACACTTCATTTCTTGCTAGCAAGACGTAAGACCTATTGAAATCGGATATTATAAAAATGGAGTTTATGAACATTATAACAGTAGTCTAGCTTTGGATGCGACATGTAGGTAGTTATACATACACATCCAGGATAGGATGGGCTGCAGAGTCCGTGCCACCCAGAAATCAAGTTCAGGGATTACTAAAGGGTCACAAAGGTTATAATTCCTACAGCTTATGATATGTGAAAATTAAAAGACCGATAGCGGGACAAGAAGGCATTATTCAAATAGTACCTATTACTTGGACGTAGTGGGTCGCGCGTGCCGTTGAAAAAAATCAATACAACCCGCACGCCCTGACTCGCTCGCGCTCGCAAGGACACCGAACAAACGGCTAGCTAACAAATGGTACTGGTGGTGGTAATGGTACTTACGTCACTAAATTAATTTTATCGAGTTCAGATTTACACATCCCTGTTAGATCAAATCGCCGCCGTCTCTTTCTGGATCTAAAATTAACGACTGACTGCTCATCGCCGTTGAATTTATACGTTACGGGTACGTAATGAAGTCCATAACAGCTTGTGTGCGTCCTTTGCTGAATGTTATTGTTCCCCGAAGGCCCGTACAATGAACTTGGGGATATTAGTGTAATTATTATACTACGTTTGGAAGGTGTGTTTGAGATTGTGCTGTATTATCGTCATATAGTGGTGCAGCACGATCCGGAAAGAGGCATTTTCGTAAATCACATTGATGTGATTGTGCAACAGCAGGGATAGAAAGGCACCAGGATTGTCAGTCTTTCGTCAAGCACGTACTATTCCCATGTAATAGCGAATATTGAAATCCAACCAAATCAAATAAGAACTAGGTAGTTCACGTTTGGCAAATAAATCTTAATACGAAGTTTACGACGCCCCGTGGCTGAAAACTGTAGACACCGATTCGGATACATTTTCGTGTTACTATGACGTAACTTTTCCTGTTCAACCAGAGTAGTTACGGCAATATGACGGGAAAATATGATTTTCATATTAGGAGAGTCATGATAGTCGTTTATCTAGCGTAGCGGACGGAAGGGATATCGGTTAAGGGATGTGGACGGTATCCATTACCAGACGTAATACCACACTTACTATTGGTGAAGCTACGATTTTGTAATGCTGAGCTTGAAAGCGAAGTGTCGGTAATATTTTGATCAGGAATGGCTGTCCCGAATCGGACACTTTTGACGTAGTCTTCGCGATAATTGATTGAAATAAACTAATATTACGTGATGCTGTTTCGAAATGATTGTCCGAAATAAACTTAAATTGCGATGTTGCGAATATCCCACCAATAGGGACCTGACATATTTTTGAAATGGCGTGTGTGTAATAATGAAAACGCAAATCTTTCCCACAAAAGAAAATCCATGATTCTCAGTACCAAGGTTTGAATTTTGAGCGGCCAATAGTGTCCACTCACCACATGTGACACGTGGTATTGGGCATTGCAGGTTGAAATTTGATGATTCTTTTTTGTTTTAAAGTGTACCCGAAACTCCATGAAACGACGGGAAATTGCAGTCTTCAAAACTACGAAAGTTATTAAAGTTTTGTACTGGGTTCAAAAATCAATCGGTATCTTGGTAGGTAGTTCATTGGAAAATAAGAATAAAGGATGGTATTGGTCGTAGTAAGTAGACTCTTTCGCAGAGTTTTGGGAACAGTGCATCTTGCGATTGTCGAAAATTATTTAGTTGAAAGACCTAAAGGGTTTTTTAACCTCCTAACCACCAATGTACCTACTATCAGAGGACTTAAAAATTAAACCAGTTTAGACCTTACTATTGTTTGTATGATCCCAGATTATAGTATAAAACTCCCCGAAATCCCGAATTTTGTTCAGTTATAGTTGACCCATGCAAGTCTTGCGGCAGCCTCGATCATGCGAGAAGTTTCAAAATATTTTAAAATTATTTACCGCCTATCCGAAAACGTCAACTGTCACTCGCTGCAGCAGAAGACATCCAAGTTTACGCGGTTAAGCCGGTACTGAATTCGCTGCTATGTCCTCTGTTGACGACAGAGGAGAAGAACAAGCTGATGGCAGAGATTCGCAGAGACGTTAAAGATCTGTCCCGTACTACATACAGCTGGGTATATTTTACAACTACTACATGAAGACTACCCCCAACGTACCCACCACCCGGACGTGCTCAACTTTGTGTATGCTCTGAAAGAAAAGGACCGTACGCGGCCGAGTTAACCGGTACATTCGGTACAACATTTTACTATTACGGAAGACTGCGCTCGTTTATCGTGCAAGAACTGGCCAAACAATACGAGACCGTATTGCACACGAATATCTCCAGGCATGCATATTCGTGGTTGGCCCGCTACTTTGGGGTCAAACGCGACGATGCTCAATTATTTAATGCTTTTTCAAGAAAATTCAACCCGCAGATAAAGAAATGGTGTGAGTTTGCTCTGTGATGAATGCAGAGAGTGTAAAAGAGAACAATGGCAAAGTGCGAAGAACGCATCATCAGAGAGGTATTCAACTGCAGTGGTATTGAACAAAAATTGGTTTTGAATGGGGCGGGTTCCACGTTCATGAACAAGGCTACCTTTTCGGGACGCAAGTTCAAGCACGACTCGCTGCTGCGGAGACTGCGTAGCTAACGCAACATTGACGTGGTGTGTGCAACAAGAAATCTGGAGAGTTTTGCAAGATCTGCATGAATCACCGACTGCGCTGGGGAGTTTGTCCAAACTGCCGCAGCGAGTTTGATCGGGATCGGAATGCCGCTCATCAACCATATACGGTCTACCATCTGTAGGTCAAGATGTCTCAAAGTAGGCATCGTAACTTCCTATAAAACGCCCGAATGCAATAAGGTCGAAACTCGCGTTTAATCATAATTGCAGTCGGAAGTTAGGAGATTCTTATACCTTTTTTGCAAACTCTATTCCCAAAAACTTGGCACCAGATATATCGTCGTTCCTTATAAATCTGGATCGAGTTATGTAAGCACATATGTAGGTCAACTGGTCCATATCGATTCAATTTATAGATCTACTCTAGATTTTCTATTTACAAACATGTTATTCTGAGATGAACCGATAAAACTACGAGTATAACCGGATTAGGGTTAGCTGCTCAGGATAGTCTTATTAAATTATGTCGAAAAGTTTTAAATATAAAAATAGAGTTTTGTGTGTGAGTTTGGTAACTGTTTTAAAATAAGTTTTATTATAGGGGTGAAATACAGAATAAAACCGACCGAAGTCTTAAAAAGGACTTCAAGCTTATTTTTGAAGAACATTATACGATTCAATTTAAAAAGGAAGTATTTAAATACTTCCTTTTACTCCATTGAAAAAAAAATTTTTGGATCACCAATCTTGTTTATGGTCTCACAAACTTTATCTATGGACAGTGAAAAGAGGAGTTTGGCATAATCACCACGCTTGGGTTGTGGACCGCAGTATGCTTCTGTGTCAGTATAGTAGTAGGTAAAATGCTGGGATTCATACTCTTCTATTCACCAACTACTATTTCTCGTATTTAACGCGGCGCATTCCTAAACTCAAAACTAGGTAAATCTTAAAAAGTTTATAGAAATAAATGCATTAACTTATCCTGTCGGTACCTACTATGTATTAAGTATTCCAATCTCTAAGTTAGTCACCTTTAAAGACACTATAGGTAATGTAAGTGGCCCTACCTAATAAATAATGTAACAGTGATCACAGTAATAAAATTAAACAACTAACTTCAAACGGAGACGTTTATTTTGCTTCAGATATGAAGATCAAAACCAACTCAATGCATTGTTTCGTCGATTTTCCAAATGCATGGTTTGTTTGTCATTTCCCGCGCGACCGCGTAGCTGAACGAAGTTTGCGTGGAAACGAGAATATACGTGGTGGGTCCGTGACAAACGAGGACTGTGTGGCGATAGCTTCAGCGAATAAACATTGTTTGCCTTTGACTGGCTAACAACTTCCATGCGGGCTGAGTTGTGGCTTCTCTGGCCGTATGTAACTGCTTAGTTTGTCAATAAAAATCTAAAGGCTAATGTAATGTATGTGGTGTGTTTTCACCTTTACAATTAATAGATCAACAACACTGTATTATTCTCCGGAACCACATCCGGCTCGATGTAAACGCTTGTGTCAAATTGTCTGTCATTCCGAATTCATGCACCATTGGACAAAGCCTGTGTTTTACTTCCTCTTCATTGTACAACGTGTTATCTCCAATACTTCAGCTAATAATTAAAAATTACGTGATTTTAAGTTAAACAGGTATATATAGATAAAACAGTCTACACTAGTATTTACGGCCTGCTCCACATCCTTTCGTAATAACCTACCTACATAGAAATTGTGTACGAAATGTAATTCATCTTAATTTTTTTACACAAATACTAGACTGTTTATCCGAGCACTGAAACAAGCTTCAACTTCAAGATATAAACATTAATGTTCAATTTTGTTCCGCACTTTAGCATCGATTTGCATTTTGCTACAGCTGTCTTGTGTGTAAAGTCCCGTCCGCATCATTTTATCTTTTGGCAGCGCACGGCTGTCGTCCGGACGCGGACGTTCCTACACCTTGCCTACGCGTACTTCATACAGTTCGTATCAGATCTAGGTTTCCCGTGATGCGCTTAAATGTAATCGACAGCTAAACAAGGATTGATGGCATCTTTGGCGGGAATCTTTCCACTGCCATTGGCAGTAATAGTTCCATCCACACTGCTAACAATCTGAGAAGAAATTCTTTAAGAGGAATACAGCTTAACTCTTTCTCGTTAATAAAGATTGATATTTCTATCTTGAATCAGCGTTCGCTGCACTAATTTATTAAGTTACTGAAAGAGCTGCGGAGCTTTTAGTAGCTGAAAACTTACGTTAGTAATAGCTTTTCGTTTAGTTTCATTTAATTTAAGGTCTATTCATAAGGAAGATATTCGCCGAAAGTTGCACAGATTACAGGTTCTGTTGCTTTACAGGTTGTATTAAATAAACCAAAAAAGAAGTCACGTTTCACTGACTCCTTTCAAATAACTTTTCTTGTATCTGCTTTAATGAGGGGAGTTTTACTCTTATTGGGTAGAAGTAATTAGGTGACGATTTATAATGTACATATACCAACTTATTTTCTTCGTTTATTTGTTCTTCGTATAAAACTATGGCAAAACACGGGAACAGGAAAAAGGTAGAACGACTGAAAAAAAAACCTAGGTGACATAGAACTCAAAAGCCATAGGAAAAACACTACATTTGTATGTATTTCAAAGGTCACGGTTCCCTCCCCGCAGATGAATAGCGTTTGCGTAAACCCAGTAAGTCAGTAATTAAAATAGTAACTAAGTTTTATACCGTTGCACTTGTAAGAGTCCCCGGCGCAGTGGTGCAGAAATAGAGTTAGGATTAGATACATATTAATTATTAAACTATATTTTGTAGTAGCTTCTGCCCGCGACTTCGTTCGCGTAGTAGTCGTAAGACACCACAATATACTAAAATAACAGCCGTCTGCCACATTGTTAAAAATTATCCCTGTATACTGCGTTTGTGGTTTTGGTCTTAGCAGCCAAAATGTACAGTGTCAGGACTGGTGACGCGGGTGCAAGAGACGTACAGTTGTATGTATGAGAAGCAGCTCGTCCTGAGGTCGACACCCGCATTGTTCAGTAACAATTTCCCATTGTATGCGAAGTTTTTAGTTTTTTTGTGAATTATAATAAACGTATTTTGTATGCCGAAAGTTGACTAAAATAGCCGTGTTCTTATAAATGTCATGATTATCTGCTTAGCTCTTGAATTAAATAAATAAATTGCATTCCACAGCAAACAAAGCAAGCTGAGAATTCTCCGTTTTCCCGCGAAACGAGACAAACTCTAGACAGCTATTCGCTTCTAATGAATATGCTGCAACTCTTCATTGAGCGTTTTCTATTAGGGCTAGCTCTTACAATGGGGTGCTATAGCCAGGTGTAAAGAATGCCCTGGATTCCCGACCTGTTTACAGTTATTGCGTTCCAGGGTGCTCATTATGATGACGGTTCGCCAAGCCACTGCACGGCCCGACTGCCAACGAAAATACAAAAAAGAAAGCACTCCTAAGACCGCGACGCGCCGGGGCCGTAACTTGACCTATTCCGTTTTACCACACTTTTTAAAGTCGCATTTCGTTTCAGTATTTTATTATTTCAATTTTGACGAGTCAAAGTGGATTGTTATAATGATTATGAATTTAGCGTAATACAATCTACAGGCAGGTCGAGGTGAATTTTATTTCACTTTGTGACCAAGTTCAGAGGTTTTGTTAATGCTGGCGGAAATTACCAAGTACCTGTGAACATGCTATCCATATACCTCATCTACGATTCTGGGGTATGACACATAAATAAAAAACCCTTTTTGTAAAACTGAGAAGCAGTTTCAACCATTTTCATGAACCAGTACCTACTGGTCTCCTCCAGGCGTTTTTAGTACCCCAAGACGTGTCTTGTTGGCCCTAGATTTTATGGGAATTTGAACAAAAATATTTGCTATAATACATCAACCTTATTCGTCTCGGTACAAAATCTGTTTCAGGAACTGAAGGCAAGGGATTGAGCTTTGTGTTCCAAGAACTAAACTTATCCGACAAGAATTATAATTAGAGAGATAGTTACATAACTTCAGCGTTAGTATCGGCAACACCCAAATAGTTTGGAAGTCTGTCTGCATTCATTAATCATTAAGGTAGTGACTGGTGATGGATACCAACACAAAACTATTGGAAGCGAACTGACCACGCAATCTCCCAGAGTAATGTTTGTCCGAGGTCGGGATTAAAATCATTAGGATAATTTACGCAAAATTGGAATGGTTCAGCTCTGTTTTATTTTTGTAATATCGTTGTCAGTTTTCTCATTACAGGAAAATTAATGTCTTGTATTTTGTCGTTATCTGGCAACCCAAACGGGAGTCCGGAGCGACTTGTTATTTAGAAACCTTATACTGTTTGACTTTAAGACAATCCTGTATTTGTCCGACGAATAGACGGATGAGCAATTCTCAACAATAATTTCTCCATCTGAAATATGGTGTCCTTCAAATTTAAAATTTATGACAAAATCAAATGCAATTGTTTACCAAAACATTTTTTTAGCATATTAAAATATTTTAATTGCTAATGAATAGCGCCAAAAGGTCAGGAAATAATAAAATGCATTTTATTCTCACAGGTGAATAATTTCAATATATGCGGTTTTGGTGTCCCCAAACAATACGATTAAAAATTCATTTTTTCATAGTTTTTTTTTTCAGAGTGAATATATTTATTTCGAACAGTTGTGTTGCTGTTTTAGGTTTAGTAATGTGTTTTTGAATAACGATTTTTTTAATTGTTTAATTAATTTTAAACCATTATCTGTTGTCCTAGATAAAACTCAATTATTTTATATCAGTTTTGGTACCGCGATTTATCTTGATATAAAAGCTATATTTTGACGGGGATATTTTTTCAATTTTAAAGCAACGTTCTCATTCCATTGCCAAAATTGGTTGTCAGACGTCAGTGACAAACCAGGAGCGTGCCGTTAGGTTGTGGGTAATCAGTTTGTGGTATTTTTTTTACAGAATTTACTTTACATATCATCTAGTTTTAAATATTTGTAAATATGTGAGCACCATGCACCATCTATCACATAATAAATTTACCTGTCATTGCTTTATATTTAATTCTTTCTACCTATTGTGGTATAGTAATTTTATTCTAGATGCATCGTCTTCACATAATTATGATTTATATAATTAAAGTATACAAAATATTGTAAAACATTTTAAAAGAGTAACAGTGGAGTTTCTTGCCCATTCTTCTCCATAGGAACCTACCTTTTGGAAGGAGCAACTAGAATCAATTCTATTTTCTTGTAAATTTTGACGTTCAAAAGTGCCTTTTATGTGCCTATGTGAAATAAATGATTTGACTTTGATTTTGATGCAATTAAAACGGGAAGTTTCAGTATTTGTTTTTCAGCAAAAATACTTATACAAGATACTTATCGCTTACATCTCAGATGTTTTATATTCTTAGCAAAATAAGACTCAATAGATCATGAAGCATTTTATTTTTAGGTCTCATAGTTTATTTAGAGTTATCTACATACGAGTATTGCTTTGGCTGCATCAGGTAACCCGAGATTTTTTGTAGGAGTTGAGTAGAATAACTTATACCTATCTATGCGTTCACATAAGAAAATCATAGCGAAGTCAAAACTGTACATTGTTTTTTTTTTAAAGTATTTTTTGCTAGATTTGGGAACGATTCTAATGCAGTTTTTTTTTTTTCGAATTTTTGTCTTTCTGTTTATCTGGTTGCCTGAACGTATGTTCCAGCATCAGCCAAAAACTACCCTATAGATTTTGTTCATAGATAGAGATAGATATAGCTATACGTTTGGCCAGTCTGTAGGCTATAAATTATCACGCTATTTGCTATGGGGGATGAACAATATTGCAATTTATTCGTATTCCTCTGTACATAGTTTACCGCAAATTGTAAAATGACGAGCCAAAAGGTTAGAATATTGGAGATAGTTACAGATTTAAGGTTTTGAATGATTACCATCACGCTATACATTTACTATAGTTACACGCTATACAGTTACTATATTTACTTGATTTACTAATATAAAAACGGCTATTTTAGTCAACTCTCAAACAGCAGATAACTCATCGGTTTGACGACTGCTTTCCAAGCTATTAGGTTGGGGAAATAGTCTTTTCGCATTATAGTATGTATGAACTTGTAATAAAATCTCTTTGGCTATACTATTTGTATCTGGCTGGTTTTGGTATCATTGAAAGTTTAAATTTTAAAGAACATAATTCCAAATTCAAATTAGGAAAATGTGTGATTTTCATTTGTTTTTCGTACTGTCAAGATGAGTGAATCTAATAAAGAAATTCGATACATTTTAAAATTTTACTACAAAAAAGGTAAAAATGAAACTCAAGCCGCGACAAAAAAATGCGATGTTTATGGACCTAGTGCAGTGTCTGTGAGAGTAGCACAAATTTGGTTTAAGCGTTTTCAATCCGGAAATTTTGATGTCAAAGATGCACGTCGCTCTGGTCGCCCTATTACGGATAAAATGGATGCCATTTTTGAAAAAGTGGAGCATATCAGTAGTTACGACGTAGCTGAAGAACTGGGAATTGACCACAAAACAGTTTTGGCACATTTGAAAAAAACTGGGTACACAAAAAAGCTCGATATTTGGGTACCTCACGAGCTCACTGAAAGAAACCTAATGAACCGTGTACCTACTCATTTGTGATTCTTTGTTACGACGTAATGAAACCGAACCATTTCTGAAGAGGCTGATAACTGGTGATGAAAAGTGGATCACGTACGACAAGAACGTCCGAAAAAGGTCGTGGTCAAAGGCCGGTCAGGCTTCACAGACTGTGGCGAAACCCGGGTTAACTCGCAACAAGGTCATGCTGTGTGTGTGGTGGGATTGGAAGGGCATTATTCATTATGAGCTGTTACCACCAGACAGGACCATCGATTCCGAACTCTACTGCGAACAACTGATGAGATTAAAGCAAGAAGTTGAGAGAAAGCGGTCGGAATTAATCAACAGAAGGGGTGTGGTTTTTCATCATGATAACGCTAGACCTCACACATCTTTAGCCACTCAGCAAAAATTAAGAGAGTTTGGCTGGGAGGTGTTAATGCAACCGCCGTATAGTCCTGACCTTGCACCTTCAGATTTCCACCTGTTTCGGTCTCTTCAGAATTCTTTAGGCAGTGTCAGGTTAACATCACGAGAGGACTGCCAAAACCACTTGTCGCGGTATTTTGATCAGAAGTCCCAAAATTTCTATAGCAATGGGATCATGTCCCTACCTACAAGATGGCAAAAAGTTATCGAACAAAATGGTACCTACATACTTTAGTTAAATGTAAATAAACTATATTAAAAAATGTTTTGAATTTTTCCCCAACCTATTATGTTCGATTCCCAACAATTGATATTTTCTTGCTTCTTTTTTACATTTTGTGATACTATAAGATAATTCGTAAAACGTACACAGAAAAACATAGTTTAGGCCTCTTCTGTCATCTTTGGTTATAATAAAAAAATATTTTTTTATATTATATATGGTTAGGTGCCTGTTAATGAGAAATCCCGTGTGTTTAAATCTACTGTTATGTTATTTTAGTGATACCTGTTCGTCAGGAATAATCTGTAAGAAAGCCTCAGTCAGTGTATCAGTGTTGTGCCATTAGGTAGTATATACAGGAACGCAGGCGTTCATTGATTCACTAAAACCGAAAAACATTGCAATCAATGGGAAATTACTACTGCAGGCTGTGGGTGTCGAGCTCAGGACGAGCTCCTTCTCACACGGACAACTGTACGTCGCTTTCTCACCAGTCCTGATTCTCTTCATATTTTGGCTGCTGAGACCAAAGTCAAAAGTCAAAGTAAAATCGTTTATTTCAAAATAGGCACATAAAAGGCACTTTTGAACGTCAAAATTTACAAAAAAAAATAGAATTGATTCTAGTTGGCCCTTCCAAAAGGTAGTTTCGTATGGAGAAGAATGGGCAAGAAACTCCACCGTTACTCTTTTAAAAATGTTTTACAATACTATGTATACATAATAATTATATGTGAAGACGATGCACCTAGAATAAAATTACTATACTATAATAGGTAAAAATAATTAAATATAACGCATGACAGGTAAATTAATTATGAGATAGATACATGGTGCTCACATATTTACAAATATTGAAAAGTAAATGATTTTTCCAAAATTTCACAAGTAATAATTTAGTGTGTGAGTTAAAGTAGTTACATAATATAAAAAACAATGTCATAAAAATTATAAATTATACAATTAAATTAGCAACCAGTTTGATTTTGTCTAGACTCTAGATCTATGGAGCAGGACCAGCATGTTTCCAAGCATTCTTATCTAGGATATAATCCTCTAATTTGTAATATGCTTGTTTACAAAGTGTACTTTTAATATGAGTTTTAAATTTTCTTTCATTTAATTGCAATATAGGTATCACAAGGTATTTTGTAGTAACATTTAACACAGTACCCCATAAAAGATGTATGTACTTTAGATAAACCAAAACTACAAACGTAGTATAAAGGAAAGTTTTGTAAAATGTGGTTGTTATTTTAGTATATTGTGCTGTCTTACAACTTCCACGTGAACGAAGTCGAGGGAGAAGCTAGTGTTAAATAATATTTTAGGTAGGTATTTTTAATTATTGTATAGAATAGTGAATAAAAATATTTTCCGACTTTTTCAATCAAACCATGAAGTCACAAAGCAGATTTAAAGCATAGAGGTATTATAAAAGATGAAAGCATGTGTTTTCTGGAGTCTGCACACGGTTTGCGATTAAATTGTGACACGAATACTTCCGGATAGAGAGCGCATCGCGACAAATGTTACAGCCCGTGTTATATCTGCAAATAGCCTCGTCAGATTAAGGCACGTCCTTAATTCCCAACTCCTTACAGGAACCTGATATTACCACTTAAAATGGTTTATGGAACTTTGGTGTTTGCGCCGACGGCTGCAACCAGAATAAGTAATCAAATATACCTCTTCGCAAGTTAGGTTAGTCTTGCATCTCCACGGAGCATAGTTTAAATTGCATTAGTATCTTTAGCTATACAACGTGCTGAATGCGCTACTCGTACCCGTATGTGTTAACTCGCGCGTTTTATATTTACTTGTTTGAGTAAACGCCTGAAATGTTAACGCAACACCAGTCACAAAAAGTTTGCGTGGTTCTTTAAAGCAAAAAATTGCAAAGGCAAACGCCAAATTATTGGATAAAAGTTGACATATCTGCTACAGGCAGGCCATTCAATTAAAAGTTGCATTTTTAAATTTTTCATTTTGTAATACGAGGGCGACACTGAAAGTTTTTAGAACTGGCCACATGTAAATGTTTTTTTTTTTAAATGGAACGCTTTGCCAATATTATTACGTATGTATTGTATTAATTTGTCATTTGTTTACGATTTGGCGGCAAATTGAAAATTGTCTGTGTCACGTCAGCATGAATTTAACGCGAGAAAATTTTCGTACAATGTTTTTTTATGACTTTCGATGTCATTTAAGTCAACAAGAAAGAGAGAGACTTCCATTGGCCTTTCACGATGAAGCCCCATCTCGTGCCACTGTTTACAACTGGTTTAAAGAGTCTAAACGTGGCGCACTAATCTCACCGATGATCTGCGTGAGGGACGGCCTTTTACGGCGACGACTAAAGATAACATCAGTGTTGTGCGGCGTATGATAGAGACTGACAAAAGTGTGACTTATCAGCAGATTCGGACAAGCTTAGGCATCGGTATGAGTCAAGTGCACAAAATCCTCCATGAACATTTAGCGGTCAGGAAGCTTTGTGCTCGGTGGATACCTCATAATTTGACAGAGGCCCAAAAACTCCGTCGTGTTGATTGGTGTCGTGAAATGGTTCAAAGATTTAACGGAGGTGACTCAAATGCTGTGTTCGATATACTTACGGGTGACGAAAGCTAGATTTATTGTTATGATCCTGAAACTAAGAGACAGTCTGCTGTCTGGGTGTTTCCTTCCGAGGAGTTGCCAACTAAAGTGAAGAGAGGTCGAAGCGTGGGATAAAAGATGGTGGCGTCGTTCTTCGGAAGGACAGGTCATTACGCAACAATTGTTTTAGAGGATCGAAAAACAGTTACTGCGGAGTAGTACACTAACAATTGTTTGCCACTTGTCTTGGAAAAAGTTCGGGAGAAACGACCTCGCAGTAGGATCCTCCTTCACCACGACAACGCCTCGTCGCACACCGCCAAGCAAACAATCGACTACTTGGCGACATCAGACGTGGAATTACTGGGTCACCCGCCCTTTAGCCCCGACCTCGCACCTTGCGCTTTTTATTTATTTCCGGAAATAAAAGAAAAACTTCGAGGAAAACGTTTATGGTCGCAGTGGCTGCGTTTCAAAATGCCGTCGAAGAGACCCTTAAGGATGAGTGGGCAAAGTGCTTTTCTCAGTGGTTCCATCGGATGCAGCGATATATTGATGCAAATGGACACTATTTTGAAAAGATATAATAAAACTAATAACTTGCTAGTTTGTTCAGTTTTTGATTTTCTAAGAACTTTCAGTGTCACCCTCGTAGGTATCAGTGATTGAATTAATTCATGATGAGCCTGAGATCAAATCACACATGAACTGAGGTTTTATTATTCGTATTAATTTGTACTATTTCACGGTTCACAATCAATCGTTTAGATGAGCTCCAACGAGAAGGCAATGCATTACAGTCTACCACAATTAAATCTGAAGATTCAGGATCGGACAAGACGCTGGTGCGAAGGAATGGCAATATTATGTGAATTACAAAGCAGTGTGCATTGTGTGGCACATTCCGATGCCGGGTAAACTGTATAAACGCAATAGAATTAATGCGACGCCCGGAGGACGTAGGTGTGTGTACACTGTTAGTCGTGTCGACTGGTGTTTGTGCATTTCATTTGCTGTAGACCGTTTCTGTCTATGTACCTGCTAAGTGTTAGACTGTGATATTTGCGTATAAAGGAAATATCACGATCAAAAAAACCCCGTACCCAATTAGAACGCGTAGTGTACGCATGCAGTTAATCGTCAACGTTAAAAGTTAACGTCATTATCAAAGTGAAATTGTGATATTTCATGAGAACTGTCATTCAGCTTGTAGATAGGCGTATCGATCCCTGTGTTGTGGGTTGGGCCACTTAATCGCGCTGAACAGACATCAATAAAGTTAAGTACCGTAGGAATTGTTCTCTAGGTCTTTATACTGATGGCGGTCTATTTAAAAGTTACACAAGCGTGAAATAACAAAATTAAGGCACCCGTACAGTAACATGAAAACTCACACAAAAGGTATGCTTTTCAAAGAAATGTACTTAACATTACTGAAACATGATTGCCTCGTTGGTCTAGTGGTCGCAAGCGCTACTGCTGAGCATGAAGTCTCGGGTTCGATTCCCTGGTCGGGCAAAGTGTTATTGGGTCTTTCAATCTGGAATTTCTTAGTAGCAGCCCGGAGTCTGGATTTGTGCCCGGTTGATGGCAATAGGCTCGCCCCCTATTACATGGGACTCAAACATAACTGGCGAAATGTGGGTGTACTATAGTGACACCTCTGCCTAACCCTTCTGGGAATACAGGCGTGATGTTATGTTATGTTATGTTATGTTATTACTAAAACATTCAATGCCACAAATTATGTCTTCTTGAACTTTTTCCAGAGAGCCATTTAAGAGGGATTTTTCATTTTATACTTATGAAACTATGCTGCTATCCCTACATAGAGTCTAAGGTTAAGTACTCACTCTTCAGGTAGACTCGGCGCCCCGTCCTCTTGTCCCGGGGCATTCACGTGGTACACGCAGAAGTTTTCCAAAAGGGCCCTCATGTCCACGAAGTTGAAGAACGGTTGAAAGCAAACATCTGTGGACACACAAAATAAATTAGACTTTATAACAAAGACACAAGACAAAGTTACATGAGTTTCGCTATCGTATGTTTTGCATTGCTTGATTAATTAATAGGTTTTTATTTTTGACACTAGTTGTGGAATATGCAATGAATTTAGCAAAATTTTATGGGATACACATTTACCGCTCTGAATAGAAAACACAAATACGTGTAAGTTAGGAAACACTTAGACTTTGCTAAACGTTAAGCTCGCTCGTATGTATCTCATCAAGGAGTTGTGTGAGCGTTGAGATAACTTTAGTTATTTATCAAAGAGTGATAAACAACAACAAAAGTTTGCTTGTATTATTTGTGTAGCGTTTATATTTTATATATAATTAGAATTAAATTGCATTCGCTCAATGATAATAACCCTTTTGAATAGTTTGAGCAAAGCTTATTGTCACGAAATCGCATTGCAGTATTCGTGAACTCGCCTTGTATTACAATGGTACGTATGTTCGCTATGCAGGTCGCCAGCATGCTTTTAGCGGTATTTTGGAGTGGTATACTTCTATCACAACAGGTCACAAATACGATTGTTTCTGTTACTACCGCCATACTTCCTTTATATGCAATTGTGAAACGATCGATAAACACTGGACATTCGAAAACGACTATAATAATCCAATCGTGTTGCCTATTTATCCACTACCCGCGTTGTAAATGAAAAAGCTTTTATTACCCTATAACAGTCAAGTCAGTTTTATGAATGTAAATAATAATAATAACCCTATCGCCGTATCTCTACGTTGACGTCGTAGTGGGGCTTGCGTGCTCCTGAGCTCTAGGTCTATACCGGTAGAATTTACTTTGCCGAAACAGGTCTAGGGTGAGAAGCCAGACCAAGAGAGATACAGAATCCCGCAGGGCAGCATATGGCGAGCTTTTGGGCAGTAGCGACCCCACGGACCCTATCTCCCGAGAAAAGTCTTGTTCCTCACATCTGGCCTGCCTTTATTGGCCGGCTGGAGTGAACAATGATGAGGAACAGAGCACCCACCTCTTTCTTGCCTTTATTGGCCGGCTTGAGTGGTGATTCACAAGAGCAAACGTGCTCGGAGGAAGAGGAAGGAAGTTTTCCAGTAAGATGCTGGTAGGGATCTTGACCGTACTTCCTGGATTGTCCTGATAGCCGTGGGATACCTCCTCATAAGCACTTCAGGACACGATGATTTTATGTCGTTACAACACTATGTGCTAGCGACCGTTTTCGGGGGCCCATTATTGAATGTGCAAGTAACCCCCTGCCATTTTTATCTGTGGGTTTTATATAAAACATTGGTCAGGACGAGGCCAGTCTTTCCATAGTCCTAGATAACTAGTCCAATTAAGCTACCCAAATCTATAGTCCAATATCTTTGTTTCCATATCCTGCAATAGTCCTACACCAACCGAGGGTTGTCCTTGGGTGCACTTGTCAGTCAGAACAGGGATAATCGACGATTGGTGCCTCATTTAATTAAAAACGACTAACGGGCCTCTTGCGAGTTGGCTTCAGCCCCTCGTACGCCTTCCAAAAGTCCGGGATCCCAGGGTCCCGAGAAATATGAAGAGACGTAAAAATAATAATGATTTTTATTTCGGAACATAGAATCCATAGAGTATTAGCTAACGAATTTTTTCTACGCTAGGGGGTTTCGAATCATGTGCTGAATTCATGGTTTCAGTTTGCACATCGATGGGCCTGGCATCCTGTATCATACGAATCTTACATTCATAACAGGTAACTTAAAAAAATCACGATGATTTGACAAGTCGTATAAACCGTGAAGCAAGGGCGGGTCGCTAGTTAGATATAATATGATTCAGATGGGATAAAGGTATTTAAAAAACTGAAAATTAACAAAAAAAAAAGTAGCGTATTGTATTTGATTAACATACCGAAGGCCGCAGACTTTTTAAATTCCTTGTTCAGAGAGCCGGATAATTAAGCACAGCCGGAGGCAGTTGCAGGCTGATGTATTCATAAAATAAGAAGTTTTTTTTTTTGCAAAACGTTGCTAGCTTCAGCCGTATTCAAGGATCATTTGTTTGAACGGTTACACATGCCGAAGTGAGACCTCGTTATTTCCCCTCAAAGGAGCTTGTTACTCCTAATACACACGCGTAGGTGCAGCGCTTTAATGATAGGATTAGGAAGTAGAAACTCTGCTCTTTGTTTAGCATTCCTTCAACAGGTACAATAGGTACCTGTTGAAGATTCTTAGTTTCAAATTTTCTCTCGTTTTGTCTTGTCCACAATTAGACAGGAACTCACAAGTCTAACTGTTTCACGAGTTTGTCAGCTATAACTGAAAGTGCCGCTGAAACTGGCGACGTTACGTCTGCGACCTATTTGAGCCGAACAGTGCAAAAATGTAAGTTAAAACTTGAGCAATAATGATTACGTAGGTACGTAAACGGGACGAAACAAATTCGTGAAAACACCCAGCTTATGTTACGTGAAATGTGAGTAACTGTTTTAAAACACCGTTTTCTTTCCTTTTTGAAATGTCTCTATTTACCCGACTGCGCGACATTAAAAACAGGGTTATGTTTTTTTAGGGTTCCTTACTCAAAAGGTGCCAATGGGATCCTATTTCTAAGGCTCCGCTGTCCATCCGTCCGTCACTCACAGGACTGTATCTTTTGAATCGTAATAGGTAGACACTTGAATTTTTTACAGAGTGTGTACTACTATGGCCGCTATAACAAAAATATTTTTAAATCTGAAGAGGTCCCCATACAAGAAACTTTTTTTTTAAACTAAAGTATTTAAAAGTAATATGTACTTAGTGTAAAATATTGTACGGTGGTACGGAACGCTTCGTGTGCGAGTCCGACTCGCATTAGGCTACTTTTTTAAGTTAGTGATGATCAACATGGTAGTTCCCAAAATAGATTAATAAAGGTTTTGGAGTAACAAACACCATCGATTGATAGAAGTTCAGAAAGAACAAGATATTTAAACAAATAAATAGAAATGTATCTATGTTTTATGAAAATTATTTTCGTTTTCATTAAGACGAAATATCATTTTTTAGACTGTAATACATATAAAAGCGTGTATCAATTTCTTGATGGTCGACGTGGAATGTGAAATGTATGGAAGCGAAGTAAGGTTAAAATGTAAATCACTACAAATCAATATGCATACGGGTGAAATTGAAAACGCGACAGAGCTCGGCCATTTTGTAAGACAGTATACGTCCCATTCTTTTTCGTTACGACGCCACATTTTTATTAGGAAGACTGTCGTGATCTCACCATCTTCGATACGTATTAACATAAACATATAGATGTACATATATATACGAGTAGCATCTACGTTTTCTATCTTTTTACGTCTATATACGTATACGAATTCAAAAGTCATCAGGCATCGAATACGAGACAAACGAGTCACGGAGTGAATCCAAGTTCAAATACTATACAGGTACTATGTAAAATTTCTACTTTTATATCTGTAATTTTTATGGTGTACATAATAAAGAGTATTCTATTCTATTCTATTCTGTTCTATACAGGTTTACCTATTACTTACTCATACTATACTCATATTATACTTATATTTACCTACTATAATATAGGTAGGGGAGGCCCGGGCTAAAATTAACAGACGTAAGTATTAACAAGCCCGTTTCTCTAAAACTATGCACACTATACCTGCAGCGCGTGCTGCCGACTATACCACGCCGCGTGGCTCAGCTGCAGTCTGCGCGCCGTGCGGATGATTTGTGTGCCGGGCGAGGTTTAAATAGTAAAGGCTCCCGCAAATAGGCACGACGTGACAGCATGACACAAAGGCGCCGCCCGTCGCGTTGCACGCGGTGCCTTTGTGTACGCTGTCGCGTCGCGCCAGTGTGCACGAGCCTTAAATAGTATCAACCTGGGGGCCTATTTTAATGACAGGTGATAATCCGACAATTTGACATTTTTTTGTTTAATAAAGATTATCTACAAATGTGTCGACTTGTCGTGACAATTTGACATATTTCTGTTTAGTAAACACAGGCGACAGGTGAACATTTGTCCGGATAAACTTGTCAAATTTGTTTTTATTAAACATTAAATTGTCATGACAGGTGGACATATTTGTCGAAATGTCAGAAATTTTCGACAGGCACCCTCACCCAATGTTAAGGCAATTCGGCAGTTACATTAGTACGTTGCCGAATAAAATGTATCTGATAAGGCCTAAAATTGTTAATTTGGCGCCCATTTCAAATGGCAAACAAAAACGAAGTTGAAGTCAGACGTAAAATTGTTATATTTTTTTAGTATTACCCTCATGTTCTCTCATAAGCATGCCTCGATTTTGTATTGTGACAAATATGACAGCAAAAGTGTCAAATTTGTTATTTTCAATTAAGTCAGAGAATATTTTCTTAGAGACGACAGGTAAAATGTGACAATTTCGCCTTTATGAAACGGACAACCGACAACGGGAACCTGTCGCATTTGGACATAATTGTCATCTTGGCACTGGTCGCGACAATTCGACTTATTTGTCAAAAACTGATTGACACGTTTATTAAATAGGTCCCTGGTGCATCAAACATTCAAGGATTTATGAACAAAGATTTAGAAGAAGATTTTTTAATTAATTTTAACTGTCTTGATATTCATCGTTTAGCAGACATTGGCTTACAAGCCACGAGTTCATGTTCAATTTTAGTAATCACCAAGTTGGTAGTTCGTTCAGCAGAGTAAATGACATGGTGGCTCATTAATTTTAGTAAGTAACCAGCTTAAATTTAAAGAACGTAAGGATATTGTGAGCATATCTGTTGAGCGGACAGTTGAAATATGATAGAATTGGAGCAGTTAATTAAATTAAGCGTGTACAGAAACCCTCCAGGATTGTATGAGTGCTTTGAAAAGGTAATGGATGAAGTGTTAATCAAGATTTGTAACTCAAACAATTTCATTATCACTTGCGGTGATTTTAATGTAAATTTATTAGAAAACTCAGGTTCTTGTAGTAGCATATTAAGTCTGTTTGAGGCCTACGATCTTGTGAACCTATTTTTGGAGCCTACAAGAATAACCCCTACTAGTGCGACATGCCTAGATAATATTTATACAGATGTTATACCAAGCCACAAATTATAAATTTACTAGATTCTGACCATTGCGGGCAAGGATTACTATCCAGAAACAAAACAACAATGTGTCTAAAAAGCGTTAGTCTCTTGGAAGCTTTTAAAGTTAAACTCGTTAATAAATTACCAGTTTTGTCTGTTGTTGCTGATCCTAATTATCTATATGATGATTCCGTCTAAATATACTGTAAACAATTTAATTAGATCTTTATTCCCAAGATTATCTCGGTTAATACTCGTAGTAACGTATATTTCAGTGATTGGGCAACCATTGGTATTCATAAAAGTAGATCATGGTTTTATCAGCTGTACAATCAAAGGACGTATGTAAACACTGCTGAATTTAATTTATATGTTAGAAATTATTCAAAATTATTTTTAAAAGTTTGTTGTATGACTAAGTCGTGTTATTTGAGTCCGAAGATTAAAACAGTAGTAATGTAATTAAAATGACTTAGACTATTATTAATAGTGAAATGGGAAGGTCTAGTAACCGAAATACTGACTGCAGCCTGTCCATTAATGACAGCATAATAAGATCAGACTCACAAGTCACCGCGGCCTTTGAAAACATATTTTCTGATATTCCCGTTTCAACTACTACATCCCTAAACTCATCACCTTCTGTTGCTTAAAGAAAATGTTAATGTTTGCGATTCCGAATTTAATTTTTTTTACCATATTTGCTGTAGAGATATAATTAAAACCTTTCACACTTTAAATGTAAAAAAGAGTGCAGATCTGTGGGGTACCTTTGGTGCTCAGTGCATAGGTGCCCTCAAAATAGTGCTCAAACGGGAATACTTCCGTCGGGCGGCCATGCTCCCGATAGCAATGCAATCAAATTACGTAAACGGATACTATATAGGTACACAGTTTGGGCAACCGCGGACACATACCTACCTACGTAAATAATAAGAGCATTATGGCCAGTTTACGTTTAATTAACGGTCCACAGATTGAATAATTGCCTCCACGGTGTACAAAGATAGTTAAAGTACTATAAACATTTCTACTTTAATTAAAAATCCACGCGGTGTTATTGTGCTTAAAATTTAAAGTATTTTCATTCGGACAATTCAGATTTTTTGCAGTACCTTTTTAATTTGTTCCGGGCTTTCAGTTCCACATTCTTGTTGCTGCATATGTTTATTACAAACAGGTAAAGTATCCAAAAATTATTATAAAAAAAATGCATATTTGCAGTTGGCCCTTTTATATTGAAGCTGATGTACATTGATAAAACCTGTATCCTTATCTCGTCTTCCATGCGGACCTAATCGTAAAGTGCCATTTGGCTGTTTTATTTTTCGCTATAATATAACAAATAGCCGATTTAGAGATTCACGAGCATTTGTAAGTATAACCGCTTCGAATATTGCTATATTTTGACGGACATATAAATCATATAATTTTGTCGGGACAGCTATAATAACGAAAATTAAACATCTCTACCGTCATCATTTCAGCCCGGAATCACCCACTGCTAGATATAGGCCTCCCCTTTTTTCTGCCATACTTCTTGGTTCCGTGCATCCCTAATCCAGGTATTTCCCGCGGCTTTGACGATAACCCAACGCACTTTTGGACGGCCCTGGTTTCTTTGGGCTAACTTTGGCCACCCGGTCACAGCTTTACTCCATCAGCCATCTCTTCATCTAACTAGGTGTCCTGCCCAACTCCACTTGAGGCGCATCGCTCTGTCTCCGACGTCGTAGACTTTCGACTGACGACGGATTTCGGTGTTACGCACGACGTCTAGTAGGGTTATGCCAAGCATGGATCGCTCCATGGCCCTTTGTGTTACTCTTAAGAGGTGGACAGTCTCCTTTGTGAGCGCCCATGTCTCGGCACGGAAGGTCATTGTTGGCAGGACACATTTGTTGAAAAGGCAAGTTTTTTGGCACTTGAGGATCTTATTGGGCCCAAAAATATGTTCCAGCTTACCAAATGCCACCAACCCAAGCTGTATTCTCTTGGTTATCTCTTTGTTGGAATCCTCCTTGTCAAAAGATCTCCAGACGCTCGTTTCCAAGCTTAATAGCTAAAACTGAGTCACCTGTGATGCCTAACATCACCTTCGTCTTGGATATGTTCATTCTCAAGCCAACTTGTAAGGAAGCATCATAAAGATTTTTTTAATGCGTTTAATGCATCATGCGTTGGAGGTCTTCCAAGGGATTCGGCGAATAAAATTAGGTCATGCGCAAACTGAAGGTGCGACAAGTAGACACCATTGATGTTTATACCGCGTTGGTCCCATTCCAGTGTTTCATGACGTCTTCCAGAGTAGCAGTGAACATTTTAGGAGAAACGGTGTCTCCTGTCTCCTTGGTCCCTATTAATCGGTATTGGGGGCGTAAGTTCATGCAATCTGCCCTGCATTGTTGCCGCATCGTACAGCTCCTTGAATGCATCTCATCATACCGAGTGTCGATCTGACAGCGATGGAGAGAGTGGAACACGGTCCAATGCTCGAGACTGTCGAATGCCTTCTCATAGTCGACAAAAGCTAAATACAAGGGCCGATTGTATTCTGAACTCTTCTCCATCATCCGTCTTACGGTGTGGATGTGGTCGATGGTGAAGAAACCACACACTCACATCTCTATAGTTGTGGGTTAATTTTCGGATCATAATAATGTGGTGTGGTTTAATTGCCTTTGCAATTAATTAAAACATGTTTTTGTTTTACTGATCCCTCTTACAGTAAGTTGAAGCCATCGGCCAGCAGACTAGTAGCAGGAGCACATTTACGCTAACTTCGCTGTATTTTCATAAAGTTTTACAGGAGACTGGACCTATTTTTCTATAATAATAGGTCTTTACCTATGAAATTGCCGTTTTGTATGAAAAAATTTAAACGAATTTTTTTCATGAATTTTTTATTTGTATTAATCGAAGTAATCACCCATGCAATCAATGCATCTTTGCCATCGCAGTGGCAGTTTATTGATGCCCTTCTTAAAGAAATCAGCTGGACGGGAGGCAACAAATTCTTCAAAGGCATTTTGTACTGCCTCTCGGGTATTAAATTTTTTTCCCGCCAAGAAGTTATCCAAATTCTGGAAAAAGTTGTAGTCTGTAGGCGCAAGGTCTGGTGAGTAGGGCGGATGACGGAGAGCTTCCAACCCCAGTTCTTGCAACTTGGAGACCGTCTGCTGTGCAGTATGAGGTCGCGCGTTGTCGTGCAGGAGCAGCGGAGACGAGCGATTGACCAATGCTGGTTGGAGATGCGCCAGCTTCTCCATCATTGTGTTCAGTTCTTCACAGTACACATCTGCAGTAATGCTCACCCCGTTTGGTAAGAAGCTGTGATGAATCACACCGGCGCTAGACCACCAAACAGTGACCATCACTTTTCTAGGGGTAAGTTTTCGTTTAGGGCATTGTTTAGGTGCTGAACCAGGATCCAACCAACTTGCTGAGCGCTTACGGTTATCAAACAGAATCCATTTTTCATCGCAGGTAACAATGCGGTTCAAAATTCCTTCATTTGTGTGTCTGTTGAGCAGTGCAAGGCACGTCTCGACGCGTACTTCGCGCTGGCGATCATTGAGTTCGTGGGGCACCCATTTGTCAAGCTTTTTTACCTTGCCAATTTGACGCAAATGGACCAATATTGTTTTGACGCTAACGTCGAAAGCTGCTGCTAATTCAGCCGTAGATTGTGTATCATCAGCTTCCACAATCGCCTTTAATTCGTCATTGTCGACCAAAGTCTTCGGACGACCGCGAGGTTCATTTTTCAGGTCGAAATTTCCAGAACGGAAGCGAGCAAACCAATAACAGGTGGTGCGTTGGTTTGTAGTGTTAGCTCCGTAAACGTCGTTGATGTTGCGTGCCGCTTGTGCCGCGTTGCTGCCACGACGGTACTCATATTCCATAATTACTCGAATTTTTAACGTATCCATGATGACGAAAAAGATTGAAATGCGATGAAAATGTAACACTAATCAATAAAGAAATGACTACTTTTAGAAAAAAAAATCCATGTTTTTAAAATAAAATTAATTTGAAATTAGAATTCTTAGCCAAACAAAAATTATTTTGATTTGAAATGGCCAGTACTGCAGAACGGCAATTTCATAGGTAAAGACCTAATATTAGGTCTTTACCTATGAAATTGCCTATGAAATTACCTATGAAATTGTAGGTAAAGACCTAATATTAGGTCTTTACCTATGAAATTGCCGTTCTGCAGTACTGGCCATTTCAAATCAAAATAATTTTTGTTTGGCTAAGAATTCTAATTTCAAATTAATTTTATTTTAAAAACATGGATTTTTTTTTCTAAAAGTAGTCATTTCTTTATTGATTAGTGTTACATTTTCATCGCATTTCAATCTTTTTCGTCATCATGGATACGTTAAAAATTCGAGTAATTATGGAATATGAGTACCGTCGTGGCAGCAACGCGGCACAAGCGGCACGCAACATCAACGACGTTTACGGAGCTAACACTACAAACCAACGCACCACCTGTTATTGGTTTGCTCGCTTCCGTTCTGGAAATTTCGACCTGAAAAATGAACCTCGCGGTCGTCCGAAGACTTTGGTCGACAATGACGAATTAAAGGCGATTGTGGAAGCTGATGATACACAATCTACGGCTGAATTAGCAGCAGCTTTCGACGTTAGCGTCAAAACAATATTGGTCCATTTGCGTCAAATTGGCAAGGTAAAAAAGCTTGACAAATGGGTGCCCCACGAACTCAATGATCGCCAGCGCGAAGTACGCGTCGAGACGTGCCTTGCACTGCTCAACAGACACACAAATGAAGGAATTTTGAACCGCATTGTTACCTGCGATGAAAAATGGATTCTGTTTGATAACCGTAAGCGCTCAGCAAGTTGGTTGGATCCTGGTTCAGCACCTAAACAATGCCCTAAACGAAAACTTACCCCTAGAAAAGTGATGGTCACTGTTTGGTGGTCTAGCGCCGGTGTGATTCATCACAGCTTCTTACCAAACGGGGTGAGCATTACTGCAGATGTGTACTGTGAAGAACTGAACACAATGATGGAGAAGCTGGCGCATCTCCAACCAGCATTGGTCAATCGCTCGTCTCCGCTGCTCCTGCACGACAACGCGCGACCTCATACTGCACAGCAGACGGTCTCCAAGTTGCAAGAACTGGGGTTGGAAGCTCTCCGTCATCCGCCCTACTCACCAGACCTTGCGCCTACAGACTACTACTTTTTCCAGAATTTGGATAACTTCTTGGCGGGAAAAAAATTTAATACCCGAGAGGCAGTACAAAATGCCTTTGAAGAATTTGTTGCCTCCCGTCCAGCTGATTTCTTTAAGAAGGGCATCAATAAACTGCCACTGCGATGGCAAAGATGCATTGATTGCATGGGTGATTACTTCGATTAATACAAATAAAAAATTCATGAAAAAAAATCGTTTAAATTTTTTCATACAAAACGGCAATTTCATAGGTAAAGACCTATTATTTAATTTGAACGTATCCCAGTTACGCATGCCCAGTGCGCCATGAAACACGGCAGCAAAAAATGAAAATACTGTCCCGACACTGTAAACAAACATGCTTCGGTACGGAACCACACTACCATCTAGCTTTTGCAACAATACATTGTATGAATATATTTAAATATTTCACGCACCTTTGGTACGACTTTTATTACAAAAATACAATAAAGTCATGCCAGAGTACCTACATATTTGACGAGCTCTCGTGTTAGTTATCCTGTCACAAAACTATACTCATATCAAGGTTCTTGAAACAACAAGCATTCGCTTAAAATAATACGCTAGTCGTATTGAACTTTCTCATTTCATATAAGCTCCTATACAGGATAATTTTTTAACCAGTGCGCAAACTGTAACCATGGAATCAACATATGATTCTATACTCCCTAGCATAGAAATTTCTCGTCAGTTTTTTTTTTTTTTTAAATTTAGTCCATACCTTTTGACCGCGTAGGTATTGCACTTTTCTATGAAACAGCAGTTTTTTTTTTTTATAACCAACGTGAAATTTCTGCGCTAGAGGGTCTAGAATCATTTGCTGAATTCATGGTTACAGTTTTCGCACTGGTTAAAAATTCATCCTGTATAAAGTTGAGCAAAAATTTTTTCTATAACTAGAGTGCATGAGAACTTCATACAATCACGATCGACGTAGGATGGCTGCTACCTGTAATATAACGTCCGAGTGCATCCGGGCGGCTCCAACAATCTTAAAGCGAGATATTCCTTGACGCTGTCTCCTCATCTAAGTATGCTGTAGGTACCTTACACAAGTTGTAAGTATTAATATTCTGTAAGTATATATAGATACTATGCCGTACCTACTTATCTTAAGCATCGTAGTATTGAACCAATCTCAAAACGGGCAAGCCGATAAACTAATGAGAATTTGAATAAGGAATGATAAATTAAATAATGCTTTGGGTATTATAACGTACTTTATGCGAATGTTGGATTATTTAGCTAGTAAAGAATCCAGAAAATATCAGCGGGAGAAAGTTTTATGAACTAAGAAACGAACATAAAGAAAGGTTATACTTCATAAACTGCAGCGACACGGCACTTTAGTACAAAGCTGGAAACAATAGCCTCCGCTACAATAACGATAAAAACCATTTTTTTGTAACAAACCAATTCGGGGTAGTGACCCAAAAACCGAGCGAAGGAGGAACATTCAGTATTCTCAACGCGTTTTAAAACTCATATAAAGTCACAGAGAGTCCTTTTCAACTATTCTTTGAAGCTCTTCAGAATGTGTCGAAGAACGTGAATGAGTGAAAAGATCTCATTTACTGCAAGGGGTGCGGTGTCCCAAAAAGCTCACCATATCAATATCACACGCTGATAATAACGTGTTATCCGGGTCCTTATAAATACTCAACAAATCTGTGTACAGTCATAACACAATGATATTCAAAACGCGTACACAATTTCCGTAAACTACGCCAGATATTTTTGCTAAAGCAACATTGTTTATCCTAGGATAAACAGTATTTCTGGAGCAAAATAACTAACGCCTGGTTCCAAAGACTACTTTAATCTTCCTTGTAAAGTATAAACGGATTTATCTGATACGGTATGTTTAAATCAGGCTACGTTATCAGTAGCGAAACGGTATGCGTCAGCTTGGATTTTATCAAGATTATAGTAGATATTTATCTAGTCACAAATAACATCAGTTATTTGCTTTACGCACCAAATCTCTTAACAAAAAAAACCTAAACAAGTTTTGCTGTAGCATTCTATTGTTAGGTCATAAACATTAAACATGTCGAACTATGATAGTGGCTCTCGTTACTTTGCAAATTAGCTAAGACGCGTCTAACTACTAGTTACTTACTTAGTTGCACAAGCCCTCAATTACGAATTTTCACAGATACCAATACTTACCAGCTAAGATAGGTCATCAATGGAAAAAAAATTGTGAAGATGGGAAAGGGCAATCATGGCAATCTCTAGTTAATGGCACAATGCAAGCAATCAACCGGTATGTCAGCTTAATTACTTCGGCCGGCACCGCCTTCTATGTGCTTACAAAGGCACAAGGCACGCAAGAGGCGGACTTACATCTATATGCGGTCGCTATCAGTAATTACTTGATTCAGTGACGCAAGCTTTGCATGTAATAACCTGATCCTGAAGGACACACATAATATGTATATCTGAGGTCATCGGAAAACTTAAGACTAGAGATGCCGATGCATTCCACCAATTTTTATGACGTCTTTTACAGTTCAAGCAGTACGGTTATGAAATGCCTTACCCGTGTCGATAAGGCGTGCTCAATCTTTGTCCACTTTTAAATTTCAGGTTAAAAAACACTTCCTCTCTCCTTAAACATCATCATTACATTTAGTTTCCTTGTTTTTGTTTCATGTTTATTATTGTATATTATAAGTAGATAAGTATATGTTTTATATATGTATGTATGTGTTGTACATGTAACTGGTACACCACTAACTACCTGCATTATTGTCTCTCCTTCTCCCTTTAATCCACCCAAAGGTTGTCTGTAAAAGATCGCTTTTAGCGATAAGACCGCCCATTGTGTCACCCGATGTAAGTTTCTACATTTATATCTGTAATTTTTATGATGTACATAATAAAGAGTAATAATAATAGTAATCGCCGGGAGGGGACGTCCTAGGAAGTCATATAGTGACCTTATTGGTCATGTTCTTCAGAAAGGTCAGGTACGTAGTACTCGCAACCGGTGTGCGTGTATGACCAGATGTATGAACGTAAACGAGGCAAAAGGAGTATGTAAGGATCGTAGCAGGTGGCGTTCTGTAGTTTCTGCCTACTCCCATGGGAAGAAGGCGTGAGTTCATGTATGTATGTAATAAAGAGTATTCTATTCTGATCAACATAAAATGTTTCATTACATTATGCGCGTCCGATATTCACTTTGAAACTCCCAATTACGGCTTTCAGCGAGCTTTTTTTTTTAACCTTTTCCATGTTACGAAGTATATTAATGGAAAGGCTAAAACGTATTACTCAAAATCAAAAGATATAATATATAATACCCATTAAATTTATGTTTAGGTACATTTAACACGATATAGACACCCGTTGATTTTCATAAAACTTAACCTATTAATTATTATTTATAAATACCCTGAAACACTGGTGGTATCTCGCAACCATTTCCTTTGAGATATTCACATATATACAAGACCAACTTACTCTGAAATAAACTTGTGCACGCACGACTGAAGGCGACAACTTGTTCTTTTTGCACTATTACAGCAGCTAAAAAACATCTGACCAAGTTTAGAGTAGCAGGCTATAGTAGCGGCGAGACCGAGGTCGCAGTAAAGGAAACTGTTACGTAATTCGACGCCGGTACTCGGGATTCCGAATGAAAATGAAACTCGAATGGAAAATGTGGCTTTTACTGTTTTTCGCCCGCTACTGCCTAAATAAGAGAAAACTGTGTGGTGAACGGATACAAAGTTAGTATTCCCGAATCATATAATCGAGTACTCCTTAAATGAAAGTTGACGCTTCTATTGTTATGTAATATGTTACGTAACCGAGGTACCCAGGTCCTGTATATAACGTGTAGAGCTTTCTCAATTGAACCACTAACTTATATTCCAATAAAAATCTGTTCATAATCTCGGCTAGATGACCACTGACGCGCAAATTTCATTTTTATTAAGAGAATGAGAGCAAGATACCGCTGGCTAGGATTAATATCTACCGCATAGCTCTTAGCTGGGACACCTTGCCAGATTGTGAAGAGTGTTAGTTAAACTTGCTTGAAATGTTTTATCACGTCCCTTTGCCACTTATGTGACTTGACTCATTATTACAAAGACTCAAGTGTTCACAAATACGTAGAAGAAAACGTAGCGGTGGAAGGCCTCCCACAAGATGGACCAACGACCAGCTGCCTTACTATGACGTGCTAATGCCATCATGGTCCCATTGAGAAAAAGGGATAGTGCTATCGGTCATAGATAGCTCCGTCTCTCTTTCACGCTGGAACAATGATGGCTTTAACACGTCATAGTACGGCCTCTGGTGAAGGCCGCAGGAATCCGCTGGATGCGGGAAGCAGAGAACCGGTCGAAGTGGTGGAGCTTGTGGGAGGCCTATGTTATGAAGTGTTCACAAAACAATGAACATCGGGGATTTGGAGATAGTATTTACACAAAAGATAATATAACAGCATAGCGATAAGTCATTGGATCAAACTTTCGGAGCTTCCTACTGTCTTCTCTGGACTTATAGAGATATCTAAGCTCGTATCTTTTGTCGAAACCTGACCTCTTTTAAGCCTATAAAATACTTTTTCTCTTTTATCGTTAACTTTGTTTCTTCACCCGTTGCTCATTTCGCGACGGGGTAATAATTTATACATAACTGGAGTTCTTCTCTTAAAAAGTGCAAATACTAGCCCTTTAATTTTTCATCGTTCTCGGAGGAGGTAGCAACAAGAAAGCTTCACAATACCTACCTACATTAATGGAGGTTTTTCTGCAATAAAAAGAGGTCCTTTGTACTTCAGAAGGAAGGTTTACCTGAAGGAACATGATTGTTGTCGAGAATTTTCTTTTAAAGTGAATTTCAACTTTTAAGTTCATCTAAATGACAAGGTGAAGTGTACAAATGCAAACAATTTTACAGTAATTTGTTCCCTGGTATTGGATACTTGTGTCCCTGGATAGGAACCTTCGTTAGCAAAGTGCTTCTGAATGATTAAACGCGTGCCTAATAACAACTTGAGAGGTGATATTAATGTTAAGTCTATGATAATTTAATCACTTGACTAGCATAACATAATTCCTTTTCAGACGCATTCACCGTATACGTGATTGTAGCTTCACGCTATTACCAACTTAAAGTAAGTATTGTTCTGCTCTCTCTCAACAAAGAAATAAAGCCTCAACTGTTAAGTCTATCTGAGATCCCTGATTGTATAAGCTAACAACTAAATGAAATAATTTATTTTTAAGCGATCTGCTCCTTTTTTAACATTTGTGCTTAACATTTTTTGATATTATTAATTAAAAAGTGTCAGAATTTACCAGAAGCTTATTAAAACAAAAGCTCTACTTACCTACCTGTTTTTTTTTAAAGTATGCTACGTAATCAACAGATTAAGTTATTAACCTCATTAGTATGGCGTTACGGACTTTAATCTTAGGTTCTGTTTAAAATTAATATTGAATAAAAAATTCTACGTTTCGGCGAAATCATATAATTTTAATAGTGGTTGGTACATTGTCCCTTCAGTTTAAATAAAACATTGTATCCTGGTTTCCTATGTCAATGTTATTACCAACAGCATTGGAACCTTCTAAGTTGATTGCGGCTCCAAGCGGTAATGCAATAATGTGCCCGTAATAGAATTTCCGTCAACCTATCGCTTGCGTTCCCTATTAAACGTAGTAAACAAAGTTTACTTCTATTTTCAGCCTAAAAAAACAACGTAGTCTCCAAACAAATAAACAAAAACAACCAAAATTCCAAATCCAAATATTCCAATAAACTGGTCGAAAAAAAAAACTAAAATTATTGCCCTCGGTTTCGCCCGCGTGGAGGCCGTTAATTCTCCAACGGAAACGTAATACCGGGATAAAAAATATGTCATGGTCAAGATGAGCAGTAGTAGCCCAGTAGAAAAGGCCGCGACTTACGAGTTGTAGGTCGTAGGTTCGAACCCAAGCAGGCACTTAATTTTGTGTAAATTATTTCATCACCACCGCTCTCTAAACGGTGAAGGAAACCGGCATGTCCTAGAACTAAAAATTCAAAGACATGTGACATCCAATAACCCGCACTGGGCCCGCGTGGTAGATTACGGCTCCCTCTTAAAGAGAGAGGAGGCCTGTGTACCAGCAGTGGGAACATTAGAGGCTATCTATGGTTATGCTATGTCTTGTCATGGTCTACTTCACTACTTGTGTGCCAAATTTCATCGAAATCAGTTCACCTTAACGTGACAGACAGAGTTACTTTCGCATTTATAATATTAGTATGGATGTTTTTCGGCATCAATGTTGACTTCCGTCTAGTACCAAAGCTGTTTTTTTTTTTGGATGGGATATCATCAAATGACCTCTCCCGCTCTGGGCGGAGCGGAAGGGCGTGTCAGACTCTTACTGACTAAAACCCATCTGTGTTCTTTCAGTTGCCTGTGCCACGGTAACTCTTTCGAACAATCCGCGACCCCGGCAGGCATCGGCCCTATCGGACCTCGTCACTTATGCTGACATCTCTTTGAGGCGCGCGTGGAACACAACGCGCCGTCGACCCGAGCCTGGTCCTTACCGGACGGCGAGCTGCCCATTGCTCGCCGTACCAAAGCTGTCTATTCAATCAAGCGTGCTCGGAATGTGTACTTTTTATCTATGTGGAAATATTAAGGCCTTACAGGCGGAGAAGGCAATGCACAAAGAACCTATGGGGGAGAACTTTGCCCAGCAGTGGGACAGTATAGGTTGAATAATAATAAAAAAAAACAGTTTGCAGTATCCTCAAAAGGCGATTTGCGCCTCGCCTGCGCCGCTTCGCTGTCACTTTTATGTGTTCGAAGCAAAGTGTTTTAGGATTTGACAAGCTTTTAGGCTTCCCAGTTCTGCCAAGGTAAATATTCTCAATGACTGCGATTTTAGAAAACTACTTTTTGGTTGCAACTTATTTTAAAGTAGCGTCGATGTGAAAAGAAGCTGTTGAGTTAGAAATGCCATTAATGTTTGAGATTTCCTGCACGTGTAAATTATGAGCCGTGGCCCTAATTAACAAAGGCTCTACGTACAACTGCAGGTGGGCCGTAAGGGTCCACATGAAGTTGTAATTACATTCAATCTATCGGTGGGTGTCGAAGAATTTTTTTTATTTTTTTAATTATAGGATTATTTTTAGCATCATATTTTTTTCTGAAGAGTCGTTTATTGGTGAAATTCTTTATAATTTGTGTACGATTTAAGCATGACGGTAAGCCGCAGCGATGTACAAATATGTACGTTTCGTAATTCCGTATTATGTATTAATTCAATTTCCTGTACCAAATCACTTTTTCTCACCGGAAACGTTGAAATTGGTGGACCTTCAAAGTTCGGATTCGGAGACGAAGAACTCCTTTTCACGAAATTGAAGAGTGATGATGCCAAAATGTTTTCGTTCATATTGTTGCCATTCTTTGTGGGTCAGGGTCTGATTGAATCACTTTTATCTTATTCCCGGAGTTCAGAAAGTTCGCCTATTTTCCATCAGCTTCAAATAACCTTGCTCGGATTTTGTTCAGAATTAAACTGTATAAACAGTAATATGTATAGTATAGTTTCAAATGGTATTTCCATAGTTCTTAATATTGCTTTAAACAACAAAACCTTCGCAAAACATCTGTATGTGGATTTTGATTGAGGTCAGAGCGGGATCCAAGCCGCAAGGGAAAGCTACTAACATGGAATAGGTTAAAAGGAATAATCTGTGTTCAACGAACACCGACTAGATGACAAGGAAAATTTGCAAGAATTTACACGTATCCTTTCATGTTGGTGAAGCAAGTTGAGGCGAATAGGCTTCATCCAAAGCTTAATGTTTGTTGAATTTGTTTGAATGTGACCTAACCCGACCAACCGAATCAATCCAGTTATTCAATTTGTACAATTGACCAATAAATTCCTACAAAACCTATTTACCGAACTCCAAATTGAGTGTTGTAAAAAAACAAGTGCAAAATATTAATTAATATCGTGGCGGAAGAGGCGGAAGGCGGCAACAGGCTGTACTGTGGCGGATAAGCCGCGAAGCTGAAACTTTTACAAGCTTTAGATATATAAATGACACGCTCTAGCAAGCGTTGAAGATTTATCGATATTCTGTAATTTACAGTTTACTAGGAGCGTCACGGTATACTGGACACCGGGACTCTAACACTAAAATATCAAGACGAGGGTTAAGCGTGTGCTTCCCGAAGCGATAGTAAATCAATTAACGTCTGGTGGTGCAATGAAGCGCAGTGACATCAGCGCCGTCTCCGCGGAGGGTGCGCGGACAGCTGTTTACGTAACACTAGGGTACGTTGCCTTCTGACGTCAACCAAATCCATATACAGCGGAACCACGGAGTGTAGAAAGAAGAGCGGAACGAACGCGATCAAAAAACGTTGGGCCGAAAAGTACTGCGATTAATTTCACCGAAAATGTTTCTCAATCAGAACCTTAAACCTCAGGGAGGTTCTTTTTAACAAAGCGGGGTATCGCTTTGTGTTTGTTGAGGGACAGGCGGGATGTTGCCAAAGTAGGAACTCGTGTCGTGTCACAAAGTGAAACCGATAAGGCTGTTGTTCAAACAAGACGAATCGGCCGGTTACTGTGAACATTATACATTCATTAGAGTCAGAGGATGCTGTGATGATGAGGATGTAAGCACAAGCATTCCATCTCCTCATACTTTTCCGGCCCGTAGTAGGTATTTTCATCATCTTAGATAGTAGGTCAATTAATTTACTTGTTGATTGGGTTCGTTATTAATGGTTTATGCCTAAAAGTTAATGTTCATTATGTTCAGCAGTTTCACGTTTCACAATATTATGTCAAAAACGAATATTTAATATAATACCGGCCACCTGAATCTAGCCACCCTGCATATTTTTGTCCTTTAGGTCCTTTTAAATAATGGTAGTATAAAAAAAAAGTGGTTTTGATGCCAGTCACTCACTATCACTTCCGTTTGTCATTGCTCCACATTTGAAATCGGAATACAAAAAAAAACAGTTTAATTGCAATAAGTCATCTTTTCGCGTTTCTCAGGGGCAAAATTAGCGTGAAATTTTTGAAGCAAACAATGTTTTGAACGACGCACGAAAACGTGGTCCTCCTAGACGGCGCTCGAAGCCGCCAGTCTCCAGGTATCGATGGTAAATTCTTTGAACGGCAGAACGATTTGCATGTACGTTTTGCTGACTAATATGGTGAAAAAGACTACTTCAGGTGCGGTATCCATAATTTGAACGTCAGAATGAATAAGAAAATAAGAATTTCGATAGTCTTTTTATGCACAACAAAACAAATACTTAACGAAATCACTATTGGCAGATGCTCTAATCAAAACTTGTTGCTTCTTTAAGAGCGAATAAACTCCGAATTTCTTCTCTTTTTCAGATACCTGATTTCAAATTTGGAACAATAGTGATACCGAAACGATGGCCAGTAAGTCAGCATCAAAACTGCATAAAAACTTTTTCTCTGACTTATCATTAATTTGATGTTTTATGCCATTAAACATACAAACGTACGATGGCTCGATTTATGAGTCCGGGAGTGTATTATCGAAAAAATACAATCAACTCGGGCTTTCATATCAATAGTTAAATGATAATGATGACTGATGGACAACGGATATTGTGAACCAAGCCTTTGTAGAAGTTGATTGATTATATCGATTTGATGAATTTCCTTTCATAATTTAGTAGGTATCATAACCATTCTACTTTTTCTGTAGGTATCGGAACGTAATTTCCTCCGCCATATTAAAACTTTCACATTATAATTATTATTCCTACACATATTTTGTTATACAGTAGGTAACTTTTTAATATTCATGATTTTCCGTACCTAAGCCGAAGCCTAAGTAGGTTAACTACGCGGAAATTTTAACAAAAACATCTTCAATGTTTTCTTTAAAACTTAAATTTACCCTGAATAGGCACTTAGTACTGGCGGCACCTTGCGGGAGGAACTAACTCGATAGTGTTACATTAAGTATCATTAAGGGGGATGCGCCAAGGTAGCCAGCGAAATTCAAATTTTATTACGTTTTTTGCAATTTGCAAGTCAGTGTCAGGTTGTATGTTGATCTAAATATGATTCGCGGCCGTAACAAATATATATTTATAGAATTATAATCACAAAAATCATCAATACATCTTCATATTACACTATTGAATGGCTATTTCATGAAATCATGACATTTGAGGCCAATTCTAACTTAAGGAGTTGTATTGCTGATTCTAATGATTATAATTCTGTAAAGCCATATTTGTCACAGCCGCGAATCATATTTTAATCAACATACAACCTGACAGTGACCTGCAAATTGCAAAAAACGTAAGTATTTTTGAATTCCGCGGTCTAACTGAGCGCATCCCCCTTAAAGGCGGTCAATAGCGCAACCCGATACTTAGTACCAGTAATGTATTGCCGGGGACACCCGTCTACAGCAGCACGTATTTCACACTGTGGGCACAAAGTACCGACCTGAATTACAGCGACGAATTACTACCAGCGTTGGCACACGCAGTGAGTACCTATGTAAATCAATCAACCTTGAATGATACAATTATATTAATTGGTCTATTGGGGAAAACGTAAAAAAATACAACACTATGAAAATAATGCTGAAAACATTAAACAATTACAAAATAATTTCGATTTATTTAAGAAGAGCACCCAAAAGGATTGCAGTAAACTTTTGAGCTCGGTTTATCTTTAGCTACTCGTATAATAAAATAATAAACTCCCCACACTAATGAGAAAGACTCAAGGAATTCAAAATGAAGTGCCATTTTTAACAATTTTCACCGAAGTTTCAGCTTCAAGTATCATTATAACTTTTAAACTACTGAACGGATTTGAACAAAATCGAAATGAATGTCGTGCCACATTCGCAAAAGACTTACTGACGCGTTTTGAAGTGTTTCTAAGATTATCCATAGAAAGGTAGGTACATAAGGAAAATCATATTATCTATACGAATATTATAAAGAGGTAAAATTTGTTTGTTTGTATGTAAGGGGTAATCTCTGGAACTACCGGTCGGATTCGATAAAAAAATATGTTGGATTTGATAGCCCAATTCTTGAGGAAAGCTGTAGGCTATTTAACATCACGACTCTCTATGGCCCTTAGGAGTCGAGCAAGATAAAATGTCACAAAAAACGCTAAGCGAAAACGAAGTGATAGCGCGGGCAGGATGCTATGCGACGAGGTGGGTCGGGGCACAAGAAATATCACGCGGACGAAGTTGCGGGCAGATGCTTGTTATTCTATAATTTTGTGTTAGAAAAGTTTCATTATTTCTATTGTTCCTAAAAATCGGATGTTTCCACAGAAATGTATGTACGAGTAATGTAATCAATAACTCATGTATTTATGATATTTCCAGTAGAACCCAGTAGAATTCCGAATATTCTGGTTCTACGAATGTTCCGTTAGCAAATCGGTCGGTTAGGTACCTATTTCAGATTCACAAACACGGTCTTTTGGGTTGTGTAAACCGTAATGACCTGAAGGCAATGGACGAATGGACAGGGGATCGCCTTCAAATAGATACAGTTACAGGGGGCAAGTGTCATACTGAACTTAATTACCTAATGCATAGTGGAAGTCTAAGCAATAATGAACATTCAACGAGGTTAACAAAATTGTAACAATACAATACATAGTAAAAGCAATATGAAGTACTAGTGTTAGTAACTATGACTTTGGCCGACTAGCCGACTGCTGAGCCGACTAGTAGACAACGCGATCATTGCCTTCGGTGGAGTTCGGGTATACAAAACCGAAACTGTGATTCTAAAATAAACAATATGATTCGCACGTTGTTTATTCAGAGTTGTAGAAGCTCTCGTTTAGTTTTTTTTTGTTTAAATTATATTTGTCTTGATTTAAGTTTAATTACTATTGACTACCAAAGCAAATAACTATTCCTACAATATATAGCAGAACTGGAAGGCTGATTTTAAAATAACAAATATTAACAATAAAGGTTGCGATTTCATTTCAAATAAAAAAGCCGACTAGTCGGCACAAATGTAGCCGGATAGTCGGCCATCCCGAGTAGTCGGCGAATAGTCGGTGCCCAACATACAGCCTTGCCGAGTTTGGGGCCAATTTAAAATCTCTGTAATGTTATTAGCCATAAAGATTTTTTAAATTATTATCTTTAATATGAAGGCAGCACATTAAATAAATTGTAGCTCTCTGAAAGATTTTACCAGTGCGACATTGGCCACACGTAAAATCTGAGATGAGAGCCAGCAAGAGCACAGACCGCAGTTTCCACTGTCCTGTCTTTTGGTGCCAAATGGGATCCTCATAATTTAAATGAATTGCGTATAAATTACAATCATATTCCATGAGACATGACAAAATTATGCGCAGGATAATGATTATTGTTATAATTAAACGTGAAAATATATAGGTACAACTTAATTGGCGCACAGAATAGTATAGTGTTCGAAGGACATTTAATTAATTAAATGACAGGTTGGGTGCTGGATGCGCGTTTTAATTTTCGGCGACATCAGTGAAAACCTGGCTCTTTGAATATAATTAAAGTGGTAGTTGGAAATAGTTTGATTGATATCAGGCCAATTAATTGGTCATCAACCGCACTAATTAATTGCCCAATTATATTATGGCCCTGAGTGTAGCTTTTGATAATAGCTCACGTGAATCATGAGTAATACATGAAATACAGGATTTATACGCTATTTGAGTAATTTTGTTCGCAGACTTTCTATTTAAGTAATTTATTAGATTGATACCTATTTATTTTACCTATTTTCAGAAACCAGTAATGGACTTCATAGCCGGCGAGTTCCAGCCGGGCCAGACGGTGACCGTGACTTGCGTCTTTTGTTTATCTGCCTATTGTGCTCGTTCGACAAATGGGTACCGAGAATCGATATTGAAAGGAATTATAAATATAATAATAATAATAAATCCCCACCACCGCCACCTTATCTTTACGTTGGCATCGTGGTGGGGCTTGCACGCTCCGAACTCTAGGTCTGTGCCAGTAGAGTTTAGTTTGCCGAAACAGGTCTAGTGTGAGGAACCAGACCAAGAGACATACAGAAACCCGCACGTGAGCAGCATGTGACGAGCTGTTGGGCAGTTGCGACCCACGGACTCTATCTCTCGGGAGTAGTCTTGTTCCTCACCTCTGGTTTGCCTTGATTGGCCGGCTTGAGTGGAGATTCGCAAGAGCAAACATGATCGGAGGAAGGAAGTATTCCAGCAAGTCTTGATAAGGATCTTGACCATCTTCCGGGCTTTGGGATTGTTCTGATAGCCGTGAAATACCTCTCCACTCCTTAAGCACCTTAGGACATGTTGCCCCCTTGTCGCTGCGTCACTATGTGCTAGCGACAGGTCCCGGGGGCCCATTATTGAGTGTGCAACTCTCCCCCTGCCACTTTATCCGTGTATATTTAAAACATTAATTAGGCAGGGGTCATAGTCCTTCCATAGTTCTTGGTAACCAGTCAACTTTAGCCACCCAAATTCATAGTCCAATATCTTTGTTTCCATACCCTGCAAGTCTTACACCAATCGGGGGTAGTCTTTGGGTGCACTTCCATTGTGCCTACGGCGATAGTGCCTACGGGCGGCGTCATTTCATTGAAAGCGTCTAACGGGCCTCTGCGAGTTGGCTTCGAACTATCGTACGCCTTTCAAAGATTTGGAACCCCAGGGGTTAGTTAGTTACCGTTGCCCTGGCGGACAGGCAACTGAAGGAACACGGGTGGGTTTTAGGCAGGGGTCCCGAGATATGTCAAAGACAAAACTTTTTTTTTAATGAAAATTGTCATCCTTGTTACAGACATTCCATTTACAACATACGGAAGTAGTGTCTTAAACATAGATCTCCTAGCTCCCAAACTGGGTTTATACCTGTGACTTGGGAGTCAGTGTTACTCCATTAAAAAGTCATGAGGTATATCATTGGTAATCAAAAATGTAGCGACAAAGAAAAACAAAAGTAAGCAATTACAATCTTTCATCGTACGGGAAATAACAAAAACATATTGAAGGTAGAAAACTTGATACGAGTCAAAGGAAATAAGTGCTCAGCAAGCAATGAAGTCTTCATTCATTTTCTAACGAACTTTGAAAGCTCGGTGAATTGTATTCGTCCTAACGTCTATTTTATTTAATGGTTTTTCTGTAGGTTACCTGCAGTTGTACTTTCCTCTTTTTAGTGTAGGTATATTAAATAGCTACTCCATTTATTAAAAAATAAACGACAAATGGTGTAATTTGCTGACGATACTTCCTTAATTTTTAAGGTAGATAGACGTAGCTACAAATTCTGACGACGTAAATAAGTCCCTACTGCAGGTACAAAATTGGTTTACTGCTTCTAATTTAGTATTAAATGGGAAAAAAAAACTTAAGTGGCATAAGATTTTCTTTGCCAAATGACAGGGGTAGTGATTGTGAGATAGTATTAAATCTTAAGAAAATAGAATTCGTCGTTTTTAACTGTTTTCCTAGGAATCACGCTCGACTCAAGGCGACAATGGGTCCTCATTTAACATCTCTTACAGGACGGCTAAGTTCAGCAACTTATGCTGTCAGAAAAATCCGTCAATTTACAGATGTAGATACCGAGAGGCTAGTCTATTTTAGTTACTTTCATAGTATCATGTCATAAAGTATTTTACTTTATGGACGGGTTGCAGATATCGAGTCTACTATTATTCTGAAGAAAAGAGCCCTCAGAGCCATATATAATCTCCGCAGGCGCGATTCTCTAAGGGAACTGTTTCAGGATATTAACATCATGACTGTACCTTGTCAATATATCTGTGAAAACATCATGTACGTAAGAAAAAAATACATATTTTTAGTAAAAGAGGTGAAAGACATAATTATAATACCAGAAATAGGGACGGGACCTATTAATTCAACCAGGTTTCAGACTAGCTAAAACAGACTCATCTTTCATGGGGTACTGTTTAAAATGTTAAAATAAAGTACCTCCCCACATACTTCAACTGAATGGGACGAAATTCAAATATTGTATAAAATGCACACTAATGCAGGCTATATTACGAGTATGAGTTAGGGCATTACATCGCTGTTAAAAATGCCTGCTCCACAATCACAACTAATTATTAACAGTTGAAGATACTGTTTGAGCTGCTGAAGATTGTAACTCTATCTTTGCATTGTATAAACTCTCCTTTGTATTATATAATTGTATTGCGTAGGTGTGAGTACTATGTACTATAGAGCTATCATTTACCGGCTAATGTCTTTCATTGACTTGTATATGTCCTGACGGCTGATATTATGTCATGCTCATTCAAATGTCTCGCTGACGGTGGCGCATGTTGGATCATTTAGCTCCCTTCAAAATGGTTTAGCTGAATGGTGCTGATCACGGCTCATCCATGCGTCATGTTCGTGAACGGGCGCCGTCACGTCAGTTGGGATTAGTCATATCTTAGCTGCTACGGCTGATTTTAATTATTTTATTTTTGGAATGTTTTTTTTTTTTGCTGTACTACGGACACTTAACGTGTACGTCTTTTTACAACGTTCAACATTATTGATGTAAGTAATGTGTTTGTAACAATATAATTTAAGAGTGTCCATGCAGTTTCTTGCACGTACTTCTCTATAGGTACCTACTACGCTTTGGAATGGGCAACTAGCATTATAATTCTGACTGACCGACTCCTTGGCAATTCAAAAGTGCTTGTAAAATTCGAAACGTTTTGTGGGGACCGAAATTTGTTTATTTGACGTCGTCGGCGGTTATTGCAGAATTTATATAGGATCACTTGTTATCTACTACATATATTGCAGCGTCTATTGTACTTGTGCTTTATTGCGGAAGTGAAACAACCAGCAAACGGCTCAGCCAGGATGGCAGGCAGCTTACACAATATTACAGACAGCTGTTTCTGATTTAAATAAAACTGTTTCGAAAAATATCAAAAGGGAGATATTTATTTTTACGCTTACAAATGTGTAGTGATACTATGAGAACATCAACCATTAAAGGGACTACATGACCTAAACGCAAATTTATAATGCCTAAAAATATATTATCCACTGCAGTAACCAAAATCAGAAAAATATATGATATTCTTCTGGATATATGCTAGTTAGATAGTGTGTTGAAAACATAATACAATTCACTTGATATGATAGAAAAAAATCACGAAGATACCTCTAAAAATTTTTTTTAACGATTAAAAACCATAGTAATATACATGCAAACATTCAGATTTTTTGTCAAATTATTCTACAAGTAACATACTAACGTAATAGTTTAGTAGTTTTAACTTTTAGTCCAATGAATAGATTTTTTGTAAATCCATAATTGCTTCATATTTTGCAATAAATTACCAGCGTTGTGTCATCGCGCGTCTCTTTCTTTTCTATGCAATCCGACAGTGACCGCGCTTTAGGTCTTGTAAGCCTCTTAAGTCACGATAAAAATGCATTTCATCCATTGTAGACATTTTTAACGTTTCCTATACAAACATCCGACAAAATACTCGTAATCACAGGACATTAATATGTTATTCAACTACGGATGCATTCGAGGAACTTATTGTAGCTAACACGAATTATGAGTTCTGAGTTAATTCTGAAAATAAGTAAGTCGGTAGGAATAATAAATGAAATCAGGAAACGCCTACGAAGCCAGTCAGGCGTAGGCGACATTGTAAGTACCTACCTACTTAAATACTTATGGGGACAGGATCTCTGTGAACGTAATAGATTTCCTTGTTCTACTCTATTTTTTTTTTTGGTATGTTAGCATGGGCTAGCTGACATATGGAAAATAATTTAGTTTTGTGTTTCGTAATGTCAATTATTCATTTATTTTATTATTTATGTACACAGTAAAATAGATACAGATACGGCATATTAGTATTAAGTACAAAGGTACTGCTTATTCTTAAGAAATTTCTTCCAACAGACCTGCGAAAGGAGAAATGAAAAAGAAATGTAGACAATAGTGCGTGATAACAAGAAGAGAAGAATTTGATTTGTGACGTTTAAACTAGAATATTAAACATACTTACATATAATACAAAAATAAATAACAATAACTTATACTTAAATAAATACATAAATAAACTTATAAATACCTAAATATATAAATTCTCACATTTAAAAGGAAAGGTAATGCTCTTTTACTCGGTATTTGAAATGAGAAATAGATTTTAAATCTCGAATGCTAGGCGGAAGTGAGTTCCACAATCTTACAGCATGAACAGTGAAGGAATTACTTCTATTGTATAGAATCTAGTTCTTCTAACTGAACACACAGCTGTGCTGCTGGGGAGTTTGCCACTTCTTCATCCTAGCTAAATCACTAGGAAGTGGTGAAGGACGGGCCTTTTGGGGGACTTTCTTATGTAATTTTGACGTTCAAAAAGTGGTGATACTCAGCCTAGTTTGAATAAATAACTTTTGACTATCTCGTTGACTTTTTTTATTAAAAAAAACTCAATTATATGACAATCAATATTGGATAGTAACTAAGTTGTAGGTTAATACCTTGTTCGCTGTAATAAAAAGTGGCTTAAGTCTACTCATTATCCTGTCTCGTTCACTTTATTAGATCGTACGGGGTATTTTTGCAACATGAGCAGTTAATAAATTAGTTAGAACAAAAGCTAAAGGGGAAAATATTCTCCTTTTCAACCGACTTCCATAAAGGAGGAGGTGATGTTCGATTATGTTTGTTTTTTGTATGTATATTCACCGATTTCTCCGTCAATTGTAGACCGATTTCGAAAATTCTTTTTGTTTGAAAGGGTATGCTCTCGAGGTGGTCCCATTGTCACCAAGTTAGAATCTGAAGAGGGGATCCCGTGGAAATCGAGAGAAATCCTCAAAATTTATAGGCACACGTATAGCGATTTGGGTATTATTTATAGTAACTCGTGCATTTGCTCTTGGAAAGCGCCATTTGGTAAAGTGGAACTGATGATGAAGACCAGAGGTGGCTACCGGAACTTCTCCATAATAAGTATTTCACACGTAGCGATTCGATTTTAAAATGGTTGCTGAGCTATTTATGCTCGTCACAATGCATATGGTGAAATGGAGCTGATGGTGGCTTCACCATCAGCTCCAGTGGTTTGGTTCTTAACAGGAGAACTCCTCAACAATTAACGTCCCTGCGTCGGGAAAAGAAATATTTTGTAAAAGATGGTGAGCAGATGGCATTAGGCTATTGTAACTTAGATTTATTAATATCTGACTCACTAAAAAGTGAAAAATAAAATCATTTTTCCATAAAAAAAAAACAACCGACTTCCAAATAAAACACTACAAAGTGAAAAATAACTTTAATTTTGGAAGTCGGTGGCAAAAAACAAAATACAGATACAAAGACACCGACTTCCGAAATTAAAGTTATTTTTCACTTTGTAGTGTTTTTTTTTGAAGTCGGTTGTTTTTTTTTTGGAAAAGTTTTTGTATGACGTAATTGGTCAAAAGAATGGAAAGGAAGAAATAATAACTTTGTGCAAAGCAAAACTCTATCCCGAACGTGTGGTCTCTTTTTTCTTTGACGTAATTCTCGAATAGAATGGAAAAGGAAGAAATAATAATTTTGTTAATTTTCTTTTTTTGAAAGGTCAGGTGCGTAGTACTCACAACCGGAGTGCGTGTATGACCAGAGGTATGAACATAAACGAGGCAAAAGGAGTATGTAAGGATCGTAGCAGGTGGCGTTCTGTAGTTTCTGCCTACCCCCATGTGAAGAAGGCGTGAGTTTATGTATGTATGTAATAATTTTGTATAGAAGCAAAAGTCCCTACCGAACGTGTTCAAAATCAAGTTATTACGTTAACGCCCTACAAAGCTCGTATTAAAGCAGGATTTTACCTTCCATCTACCCTAACTGGTTGACCGTATCATACACTTCCAACGTGTTCAAAATCATGCCACTAGCCTTGCATTCGGGGAGTACGATGTAACCTGTTCAGATCATTTTATTTCTATGCCTTCAATATTATTTTATTAATTTAATTTAATTTGTATCGTGTTTGGGTGGCTTATAGCTAACAATACAGAAGTAATAGTGAGGTAATTGACGACAAGACATTTACAAGCCGCCACAAATTGCAATAGAGTATTTTATTTATTTATTTATTAAAACTTCTCGCACACAATAGTATACAACAGCGGACCTTAGGCATTCTCTACCAGTCAACCAAGGGTGGTGAAGAGATAAGATGGCAGGTGCTCTGTATAACAGACGTTACTAATAATAATAATAAAATATTAAAAAGATAACATAAGTATTTATAAATAAAATAGGTATACAAGTACCTAAACAGAATATAAACTTATAATACACATACATACATATTTACTATAATATAATAGGTTGGGGAAAAAGTTTCTTCGCATTTTTTAAGAAAATTCAAAACATTTTTTAATATATTTTATTTACATTTAACTAAAGTATGTAGGTACCATTTTGTTCGATAACTTTTTGCCATCTTGTAGGTAGGGACATGATCCCATTGCTATAGAAATTTTGGGACTTCTGATCAAAATACCGCGACAAGTGGTTTTGGCAGTCCTCTCGTGATGTTAACCTGACACTGCCTAAAGAATTCTGAAGAGACCGAAACAGGTGGAAATCTGAAGGTGCAAGGTCAGGACTATACGGCGGATGCATTAACACCTCCCCGCCAAACTCTCTTAATTTTAGCTGAGTGGGAAAAACCACACCCCTTCTGTTGATTAATTCCGGCCGCTTTCTCTCAACTTCTTGCTTTAATCTCATCAGTTGTTGGCAGTAGAATTCAGAATCGAACGTCCTGCCTGGTGGTAACAGCTCATAATGAATAATGCCCTTCCAATCCCACCACACACACAGCATCACCTTGTTGCGAGTTAACCCGGTTTTCGCCACAGTCTGCGAAGCCTGACCGGCCTTTGACCAAGACCTTTTTCGCACGTTCTTGTCGTACGTGATCCACTTTTCATCACCAGTTATCAGCTTCTTCAAAAACGGTTCGGTTTCATTACGTCGTAATAAAGAATCACAAATGAGTACACGGTTCATTAGGTTTCTTTCAGTGAGCTCGTGAGGTACCCAAATATCGAGCTTTTTTGTGTACCCAGTTTTTTTCAAATGTGATAAAACTGTTTTGTGGTCAATTCCCAGTTCTTCAGCTACGTCGTAACTACTGATATGCCGATCTTGCTCCACTTTTTCAAAAATGGCATCCATTTTATCCGTAATAGGGCGACCAGAGCGACGTGCATCTTTGACATCAAAATTTCCGGATTGAAAACGCCTTAACCAAATTTGTGCTACTCTCACAGACACTGCACTAGGTCCATAAACATCGCATTTTTTTGTCGCGGTTTGCGTTTCATTTTTACCTTTTTTGTAGTAAAATTTTAAAATGTATCGAATGTCTTCATTAGAATCACTCATCTTGACAGTACGAAAAACAAATGAAAATCACACATTTTCCTAATTTGAATTTGGTATTATGTTCTTTAAAATTTAAACTTTCAATGATACCAAAACCAGCCAGATAAAAATAGTATAGCCAAAGAGATTTTATTACAAGTTCATACATACTATAATGCGAAGACTTTTTCCCCAACCTAATATATCTACATTATACCTACATATACTATATATATACACAAAAAGGGAAGGATTGTTGTACAAGTTTTGCAAAGATAGTGCACACAACATGTATCGAAAAGAACAACCTCAAACTGAATAAGTTTATCCATGGGACTAATCGTAATCGCGAAAAAACTATCAACTGTCCCAAAGTAAACATCAAAACGTACTCGACATAAATGTATGAAACAGCAGATTATTTCTTGTAATGTAATAATGAACTACAAGCTCCTGAGGTTTTGTCCTTTTATAAAACAATTACGAGTTTCAAGTTGAGTTCACTTTGATCGTTGACCTATAACGCTGAAGTACATAATCTCCACTGTATTATAATTTGAGGTTCTTTATACATCGTTTCTTTGTACCTTCACTCACACTTAATTAGCACTTAATTATAAAATTAATCAGAATATTTAAAGTGATGTATAAGTCACCGTATGATTGTGAATACCGTTAGTTTATAATCTATCTCGCGAGATTGAAAAACTGTCGATAAATTGTGAATTGTACCATACCGCTTACCATATAACATACTAATTTTTGGTTGTTTATAATCTATCCATGTCAAATTGTGAAAGAACCTGCACCGCAGTTAATTAGCTATTTAGTATTAACGCTAGGTGCGATCCTTCGCATGCGAGTTTGAAACCAGTTCACAATTTTTCAGTTTGACATAGACAGATTATAAACTATCGACAAATAATGCGTTAAATTGTAAATGGCTTGTTGCAGTTTACGATTTTTCGATAGTGTATAATGTCGCGAGAATTATAAACTAACGATGTTAATAAATATACGGTGAGATAGTATGTACCCACAAACAGACGCTCTTTTATCTCTTCTGTGTACGAGTATGTACCATAGGTACTGCGTTAAAAAAAGGTACAAATCACCATTTACTTTTTATTTTTCCTTCAAAACGTTTTTTCTTCTTCAAGTTACCGAGAGTCTCAATAACAGCAGATAAGTTATAATACTGCTTAATTATTATATTTAATAATAATATCGTATCGTATTAGGTCGTATCGTATCCTTGATATTGGGAGCACCAAGGCTATTTATTGCACAAACATAAATTCTGTCTATTCTTCTAAAATCTTTGTATTTAATCATTTTATTCTATGAGAAGCTCTGATATTTCATGAACGTTTGCATTCCGATAACCAATTAGCAGCTTCAATGGAGTAGGTGGGCGTGTATTAGCGAATTGTTAAAAAAAGCATGGCAGACGCAGAACGCTTCACTGGTTCCTTACATAATATATCAAACTATGCCACCACTACCGATATTGAACTATACTACGGCTTAACATGATTCCTGAACAAATAGTATCTTGTTCTATACCCAGCAATATAAATGTACTCTACCTGAAAGCGTCGTCTTACTTTCAAGCAGCACGCAAGTTACGTAACAAAACTTACGTAATCAATAAGAACCTTATTACACAGAGGATCTAGATTCACGTTTTGGTGATATAGCACTGCATGTATTCCTACTACCGTTTTATGTATTTCAATTACCGATCGATGAACAAGACGAAAAGGCTGTAAAATCGCCATAAAGTCCTACGAATAGAACTCCTTGAGTGTGATTTTACTTACATGTATCGGTCGATGTACCTAAATTTTCCCGTCTTTTCCATCGACAATCTTGTTTAAGAAAATATTTATACACTGAATGAGTGAAATATGAATGATGTTATCACAAAATACGTTCTCGCTTTGGCGTAAATCTATTTATAGAACGAACTTGAAAAACTCTTATACTCGCAATATATTTGGTTACTTTTGACTGTTGGGTCCAAACATTTCTTTTCATTTTCATTATTAATGTCTAAAAAAAAGTTGTTTACTTCTTGTATTTCTTTCGGTGGACTGTATTATAGCTGGTAGCTTTATAGAGATATGAGGAACAGGGTGTAAAGATCACTGATACCCTATGGAAAAGGGAGGATCCACCGACCAGACGGGTGCTGTATCTGGTGGGCAACAGCCCGACGATTGAGGGCGGGACGTTGTATATAATAATATGCTAGTCGCGCGGTAAACTCTGCTTACGCGATGTAGGATTTGCGTGACGTCAGTGTGACGTGAAGCTCGCATGTGGCTGTGTGACAGCTTGTTTGAAACAATTTGCTAAGATACAAATACACATACAACGCCCGTTATGTAGAGAGTCCCAAGCATCGACCTGAGATCTTGACGTTTCTTTTAACACAGACTAAAAATAACGAATTGTGAAAACATCTATGGAGATATTATCATCGACATTTCCCAAAACGAATAAACTGACAAATTCATAACGCTAACGACGATGGAACATGATTGTCATCTCGTAACATTAAGTAACTTTCACCCCGATGACAAAAGCTTATGTTTTAAATGAAGAATTTTCCGCTACCAAAATGAGATTGTATCGCGTTCAACGTGAGAAAACCTCATTTCATCATAATACTAAGCAAACCCAGGAATTACATCAAAAGCTTTGATTATGGTGAGTCTAATAGGTATTTCGTGTCAGGTTTTAACCCCTGAAAGTAGTAAATCAGAAAGACAGAAAGAAAATACGTTTATTCAAATCAGTTTTATACTTATTCAATAAAACGGAAGAAGGTTGCTGATGATGGGCTACTTGCACAAAAAAACTATGAAACATTAGTAATTTAACTACACAAAACTCAACGCAAAGAAAAAAGAAGAAAATTGCTGCCGTAATTGGTCATTTTAAGATCCCAACTCGATTTAAAAGACGGTTGAAGATTGAAAATGTCCATTTTAAAATTGCATCAGAATTCCAGCACCTATCAATTGCCCTCGACGTTTTTATGGGCAATTTTGTCATTTCGTATAGCATAAAATGGCTGTCTATCCTGCTCTTTTATTATAGTAGTTACTAGGTGCGAAATATAGCGGCATTTCAAGGTGTTAGAGACTGCTTTAATTAACCATTAAAGAGGTGTTTCTTACCGGATAAACGCGGAGATGGAAAAACATCGGCTTTTATAAGTATAAAATGTTCTTTTAATATTCCTATTTAAAGAACTAGATGATTAGTCCTTTTGCATAGTTGCAGAAGTTTCGGGAAAAGGACCCGAGACGTAAGTATTACGCACGACGATTCATGTCGTACATCCGTGCACCTCGTGGCCTCCGGTCCTGCATATATGGTGTTCAGGTGCGGGGCGCGAGCGGCTAAGTTTCTCTCCGAACCAATAAATACCTATCACTCACAAGGCTTTCCAATTCACAAACATGTTTATCAGATTGCACTGTTGACTAAATCGAGGATTTACATATGCACTGAATATATTGCATGCAAGGCCATATTTATAATAGTTTTTTTTTGAAGTTTATAGAAGTTTTTAGATCTCATAAAGTTGTCCCCACCTTGGATTTTCATTTTGACCTCGAGACCATGAAAACGACACCCATGACGAAAAATTTGAAATTTTCGCGGCCGCCATATTTGATTTTCATTTTGACTTCACTATCGGGATTAGCACCCTCTAAAACCATGAAAACTATCTCTCTAAAGTCGCATGGAGGAGGCATAAAGCTTTATCGTTACGTGACGATTTCTACCAGTCGAAGAAGAAATAAAGACACTTACAGCCTCACGGCCATTTGAAATGTTTACTGTGTGTCCTGTACAAAGTAAAACGCCAACAAAACTACATCACCAGTTTCTGTCATATCTTGGACCAACCGCGCCATTCGCACATGTAGGAAAGACTACAGCTAGACAGCGGGCCCTGGCACGAAGCCAAGACAGAGCGCAAGGAGAAGGCATAAATTGTAAAGATAGGTACTTACAGTTGAGCCCAAGATCGTGGTATGTGATGATGGCAGGCTTGGAGCGGTCGCCCTGCACGGCGACAACGATGTCGCCGCGGTCAGTGCGCACACGCACTTCCGCGCAGCCCATTTCGTTGCTTAACCGAAGGGCACTCGGGAACTGCAGCTGGATGTTCTTTAGCTCAATGTCGTCCATGCTGTGGAAAAAAATATCATATATACATATATGTAGTATGTGTGTGATCTTTGCTATAAGTTTAACTAGCGTTTTAGGGTATAGCGGGGCTATTATTCATATACAGTCAGGTAATTGTTAACCAAATTGGCTACCAACATAAATTGGCCGTATATTCATATCATAACTGTCATTCTTTGACAGTTGTATATAACGACTATAACACGGTCAATTGACATATGATGTCAATTTGCTTAACAATTAATTTTCAAAACTGAATGTATACAGGGTGGAATTTTGTAATGCCACCTGGAGGGAAAGTACTCTTAATACTACAGATAGAAAATTTTACTCAAAGGAAACATTCCTTTATTTTTGAATAGAAAGCAAACTGCATTCAAATATTTTCGAAAATTCTCTTCTCCCACACCCGGGAATCGAACCGGCTAAAATCTGAAAAAATTATACCCTGTACTTTTATTGCATCGATCGTTAGGGTCAATTATAAGGATGAAATCTCTCTAACAAACATGATAAATTAAATTAAAGGAAAACCAGGAAATCTGAAGTTACAAATTCAATGAGTCAAGTTAAACTCTTTAACTAACGTCCATCTTTTGTAATGCAGACTCCTTTGCGACATACTCGTAGCTGCGTGTATGAGGTAATTTAAATATGGAATGTTAGATTAAAATTTGAAAATTAGATTGTCATAGTTGTTATTCACATTTGATTGTTTTTAAAACTCATTTCACATTTTGTCTCACGGTTAAAATGGCTTATCAAGAACAGTTTGATTTAATGGAAGCTTATTTTTTAAATAACAAAAACGTGAATCTAGCTCTGCGGTGGTATGGAGAGAGATATCAAGACCGACAGGCACCAACTCGGTTCGTATTGAAAAGAATGGTAGAAAATTTAAAGAATACGGGTGGTTTCAAGAAGAGACGGCAAACTATTCAGAAAAACTATTTCGATTTTGAACTAGATGTTTTAACATACTTTGAATCATTTCCAAAGGCTTCAAGTAGAGATGCTGCCAATGAATTAGGAACAACCCACACTCGCGTACTTAAAGTGCTGAAAAAGTATAAGTATAAATGCTATCGTGAAGGTCGGTTGGTACAAAAATTGCATATTGGGGATCGTGACAGACGATTACAATTTTGTGAAAACATGCTTGGAGAAATTTACCGAAACCCTAATTTTTTGAGTAACATTGTATGGTCTGACGAAACCAACTTCAGCAATAATGGCATGTACAATCGCCGCAATAACCATTATTGGTCTCGAGTGAATCCTGTTCGTGTTCATGAAACTAACAATCAAGTAAGATTTTCTTTCAACGTTTGGTGCGGAATTATGAGAAATAATGTAGTGTTAGTCCACGTGTACGAAGGTCATTTAAACACTGTCAAGTATATTGAAATACTGGATTTCTTAAGAAACGAGTTAAATGGTTTCCCCGAGGAAGAGCGAAACCAAATAATTCTACAGCAAGATGGTGCTCCAGCACATAACAGCAGAATCACTACTGCCTACATTAATAACCATTTTAATACCTGGATTGGTACAAACGGCACAATCAGATGGCCTGCGAGATCGCCAGATCTCACCCCATTAGATTTTTTTTTGTGGGGATATGTAAAAAATCAAATTTACATGAAATCTTATGCGAATGACAACGAGTTGAGAGTTGAAGTTCAGAATACGATTTATAATATTCACCACAACACTTTATTAAAGGTTACTAGAAATGAATTCGTTAAAAGAATAAATTTGTGTATCCAAGAGAATGGAGCCCATTTCGAGCAACTAATTAGTTAGTTTACCATTTTTTGTAAATAATTAAATTAATTTAAGATTTCCTGGTTTTCATTTAATTTATCATGTTTGTTAGAGAGATTTCATCCTTATAATTGACCCTAACGATCGATGCAATAAAAGTACAGGGTATAATTTTTTCAGATTTTAGCCGGTGCGATTCCCGGGTGTGGGAGAAGAGAATTTTCGAAAATCTTTGAATGCAGTTTGCTTTCTATTCAAAAATAAAGGAATGTTTCCTTTGAGTAAAACTTTCTATCTGCAGTATTAAGAGTACTTTCCCTCCAGGTGGCATTACAAAATTCCACCCTGTATATTCCTATAATAATGTAAGTCGTTACTCGATTTTATTCATATTTTGAAACTTGAATGAAACGCTTCAGTTTTTACTGAAAGTGCCTTCATTTATTGACAATGTTTTTTTATAAAAGCAAATGTACTTGTGCACGTCCATGGAAAAGGTTTGGGTTTTAATCGACGCAGCGAGTGAAAATGTTTAATCTTTATGGGTGTATATTCGTTAAAATGGTCTTATTGCCGTTCCTACGTTTTATTTCTTTTCGCAGAAAGATCTTTTTATACAAACGTAATAATTTAAAAAAAGTCTAGATTAAAGAACTTCAAGGTTTTGTGCAACACCACTTATTAAATTTGAACCTACTTATGCTTAACGAGCTCGTATAATCACCAAGTAGCGCTTCTTCAATAAATGTTGGAGATAACTAAGATAATAAGATTCTAACTTCATAAGACGGATATTTATATATTTTATGTTCAATAAAATCTCCAATCATCTTGAGTAATGTTGCCGCAAAAGTTTCGAGTTAAACTGAAAGAACTTGACCATTGCGTTTAAGAGCGGCCAACCCGTCATACTTTTCATACAAACGGTCGTACGTGATTATGGCGTTGTAACTCATCTTTCATTGAGTTTTTTGAACTAATAGGTATCTTGTACACTCTATCTAGGTTTCTATGCAAGCAATAAATCAAAATTTGGAGAAACAAATTCAGTATAAGACTCCAAAAATCTGCTTTTTTGCACTAATTTTACCTGAACTTTGGCCGTTTATAATGTACTCATAAATTGTAAATGTAAAGAAAACATCGTCTATAAAACCTCGCATATATAATGGAGATTCTAAATGACAAACATCTTTTCCAAAAACTTGTAAGGCTTTTTCAAAAACACGTATTTCCTGGTACAACGTTTGTGAAATCTTTGCGCGCCAATTTTCATTCGATGTTATCGCGTTCTCACTCTTGCTTCTTTTTCAAACATTGCGTTGGATGAAACAACAAGTTTCATAATCATGCTCGCGTTGACGATAGACGGACCGGGAAGGGCCCTCTTAAGCGTTAAAGCGCGGTAGCCTGCGAAATTCTAACTGTCTTACGTTCTTTGCAATTTGCAGGACAGAATCAGGTTGTAGGATAATAACGTATGTGGTAGCAACAAATATATTTTTTACCGGAGTATAATCATTAAAATCATCAATACAACTTTTGAAATATTTTATGAAAACATGACATTTGAGGCCAATTCTAAATTAGAGAGTTTTATTGATGATTCTTATGATTATAATAAATTCTATCAATACAAATTTTTTTAGGGCGCGTCTAACTTTTTAGGGTTCCGTACCTCAAAAGGAAAAAACGGAACCCTTATAGGCTCACTCCGTTATCCGCCTGTCGCATGTCGGCGAGACCCCTGTTTCTCAGAAACGCGTGGAGGTATCAAGTTGAAATGATCAAATACGTAGGTTTACGGTTAAATCAAGTCAAATTAAACTTCAAAGTCAACGCAATAAAAAATATGACCATTTATGCGAAATATTTTGATACTCGCAAATAAATCAGCCTATTCCCGATGACCTAGAATCATGAATTTTAGCAAGAAGCAAGGTTAAGGTGCAGTAGCCAGGTCATGATGGACTCTAGAAGGAACTACCATAATTAATTGCGTATATTAAATGTCGTGTCTGCACCGTTGACAGTTAAGGAGATCCTTCGTCTGGAGCCAATCCTGGGTGTAGAAACGCAGGTCATGCATCATAAAAATGCATTGCCTTCGAAACAGAATCCACGTGTGAAATTTCAACTCCGTAGGATAAGCGGAAGTGGTTTTTTTTCAGCTTGCAAGATTTGCCCAGATAAATACATACAAACATTGCAAGTTAAATAAAAGCTTGTAAAAATAGTTATTTATGATATTAGTGCGGTAAGTTGGTTTTTACAAACGAGTAGACGAATGTAGTCACGAGTTTGTAAATACCAATTTAGGACGTGTGCCATACAACGTTTTTCAACACATTTGCGAGAGAACAGTATCGGATTCCTCACTTGAACAAATATTATTACCGGCTTTTTAATATCAGTCGGAAAGTCGCAACAATCTTTGAAGTTTCTAATATGAAAATGGCGCGAATTTGCAAATGGTGCCACGTGAGCGTGGTGAATATTAGAACTACATCTTTCGTCTCATTTTCTCTATAGTATTAAAGTGAGATAAACATATTGAGCAAAAGCGCTTCCAAGGAGGTTCGATTATTTAGCTTATTTGTTCTCGTAATGTGAAACCCCTTGGTGGAATTCTTTGTATACTTTTTATGGAAATTAAAAAAAGAACCGAAATAGATACGCACGGCGCTATACAACGGAGTATGCGGTAAAACAGGTACTTAGATGAGAGTACCTATTTTACCGCATATTCCGTTGTATGGTGCGTAATTTTTTACTTTCGAACTACGTATACAGGCTTCGTAAATGCATTTTTTGAGCAAATGTGTTGAAAATAATATTTTTGCATTTACAAACCTACGTTTGTCGTACATCGATGTATGGGAGAACATGTTTTTCAACTACAATGTTAAGTTTGTTCTTGGGATAAATTCATCCCGACTACGGAACCCTTCATTGTGCTTGGTTTGACACGCGCTTGTTCGGTTTTTTATTACCATACAACCCTTATCTTACCTGCAAGTTGCAAAGTCGTTAGAAAATTCGAATTTTGCGGGCTACGTTACCGCATTCCTTATAAGGATTTTCCAAAGACCTTTTTTATACAGTCTTCATTTTAATCTTCCCTGGCACTTTCCTAGCTAAGCCCTTTTCTATTGCTCCTTTGAGTATAAAAGAGACTTCTCACAGAATAGATAGTAATCTTGCAGCTCATATTTATTATGCATAAAAAATATGTTACCTATTAGATACTGTGTTACTTTTATCGAAATAGATGGTTAAATGAAATTATATTTCTGGAAGTAGGTTTGTTTGTAGGTTTGTTAGTCTGCCAACTAACTGCTTTGCAGTTTGCAGAGGTAATTTTTGTGTAAAAAATTGTTTCTTCGAATAAACACTTTTTCATTTTTTTTTAACAAACTCTTTTACACGTCAATCATATTTTTTTAAACTAGTTGTGGTCGGCGTTTCCTATCTGACTACTCTGAGAAGAAAGGCCGAAACAAAGTCAGAGGTAACAGTCTCTTTTAAAGTCCAGACATAATCTTGATCAGATCATGTGAAGACCATGTAGATTAGTATCTGAAATAGTCTTTTGAGGAAAGAACCACACAGATTGAGTGGACCTGTCCAGTCAGTGCACGCATTTGTCAGTAATCGTGCAGTTCAACTCAGGATATTTGATTCGCAATTTTCTGCATAAAACAGTTGATGCATTTTTCTGGACACTTTTTTTCAGTTTCGTATGTAGGTACGCCTGACATAAATAGTCATACAATACTCTACTTCATAGAGTTCACTACAAAAAAGAGGTTAGTTACTAATTGTTAATGCCTTGCACACTAATAAATTTCTACAGTTCTCACTATTCTATTAAGAGTAACATTAAAAACTGTTCAAAAAATTTAGGTAACTGCAAATATCGTTCGTTCTTCAATGCTTCAAGATGTTCCATTGTTTTAGTTCTCTGAATAGATTCAAAACTTATATAAGTGTTCTAAGTATGTACCTATGATACGTAAAAATCCGGTGTTAAATTGCCACTGCAAATAAAGAAGACGTAAAGGTAGGCGGGCGGGGACATCGACGCTCAAACTGTAACCATGAATTTTATGCAGCATGAGTCTAGATCCCCTAGCGCTATATCTGCTGTTTCATAGAAAAGTGGAAACCGACAGGGTCAAAATGTATGGAACAGTTTTTTTTGTTATAACCTACGAAACTGTTCATCGCAGGGGGTTTCAGAATCATGTACCCTGTATACAAAAGAATATTCTATTGATGAAAAAACAAAGGAAATATTATTTGTATACCACGGAAGAGATACAGACTACCCACGCGAATGCATCTTGGGAAATACATAGATTGCTTTTAACGTGATGACTAGATAACTTTATAAAAGGTTCAGTATTTTGAAAAACGTGTATTTAAGAAGACAGGTACTATGTACTTTTCCCCGAAGCTGTCACCATCAAATACAAGATAGCTAGGTACTGAGCTTTGTATGTACTGTATGTAGGTTGTTTCGAAGCGATAGCTGATTTGTACTTTAGTGCTATTTTAGGTTTCAATAATCGAAGGGTAACGCAATAAAAACATTACGTAGTTTGACATTAAGGCGGTACCCCGACCAAAACCTTGCCATAGTGCGTAACTCATAGGCTATTAACTTATTCACTATGAGTAATAAACTACATCTCAAAGCACATTATTAATGTTCGATATCCTATCATCACATTGCACGTTCTTACTTGTTTTTATGTCTTTTATATACATTTAAAATCTCCTTGTAAAAAATTGACTAAAATTATTGATTGCATGCATCTTTTGCGAAAGGTGACGCTCTATTAATTTGAGGATTACACTAATGGATAGATAATTTAAAAATCTAAAATTTTCACGTTTTATTTTATTTCAAAAAAACATCGCTTGTCTTATTTTATTAAAATAAGTTATTTTTTTTGTGAATTTTATGATAAATGAGCGTACGCAGGGAGCGAGACAGAGCAAGACTCAGCGACGGGACAGAGAAGGACCGAACGCTCAAGGTCGTTTGGTCGGGGAAGCGCCTTAATGTAGCATACAAATCAAGCATCATGTAAGACAGCCGGCAAGTAAATGATACGTTTTCACATAATTCAGTACCACAATAGAGTAAGGCTGAAAACTATCACTAAACGGGCTGGGAAGTAACCCGACTTCCACCTTGCCTTCAAGACATGCGCTGCGATAAATTAACCGTGGTTTAATGAGGTACGATATTAAAGCCCTTCACACTCATACTCTTTAGCTTTACATACGTTTACTTATTATCACGAGCACAAGCATTTTATTGGTTACGGTAAAATTTCATTTCAGCCAGCCAACGTGAAAGGTAGAGTTGCTCTTTTGTCTCATGGAGGCAAGTTTGCAGACAGCGAAGCTTCAGATTTAATGCTAACAAGGTAGGAGCATCGTTTTAACTGAAGGGTGTCGGGTGTAATACTGATCACTCGTTTGGTTAGCTTTAGTAATAGCCAGCTTTGACATTCTAGGCAACAGGCGGACGCCAGTCTATAATCCGAGGTTTTCAATTAATGTGGTTACTTCATGCGTTACATTTATAAGTCATACATGATTTTTTTCAAGGAAAGTATATGAAAACATCGCGATTTCACTAATTTATTACGCTCTTGAGTGTTAAATTCAATAACATCGTTACTGATTGAACGTGTGCAAAGTGCAAACACAATCAGAAACTGCATTTTAGGAAAAATCTTTTTGGCCATACATTTTAATGAGACGCGTCTTAGTACAAATAAAAAGTTCGGTATATACATTTATTCTGTAACAAATACATTGGGAATTTACGACATTGTGCGGACAATGAAATGGTCCAATTGAGTATAAAATGTAGCCTCTTTAGTTAACGTAACGTTTTATTAAGCTCCGCGCCGAGGGGCTAGATCAACTTCCGTCTGTCAACGTCCGAATCAGCAACAAATTCGGAAATCGTGGATTGGAAAGCATGGCATGTAAACACACTGGATTTTTTGTCTAGTTGGTTCGGGACTCCGTCCGGGTCGGTTGGAAGAGGCTTTAACCAAATATACCTGATTTTTTTTATTTTTATTCTTCTCAGATAGATCAGATATTCGTGCTGACTTTGAACCCACAAACAAACAATAAGTATCACGAGTTTTCTTCAAGTTTTCGAATAATGTTTGAAAACTCTTCGAAGCGAATAGTTTTTTTTTTCGTTCGTGACTGTACCTGTACCGCGGAGTGTTCCTAGGAAATAAACTAGTGTCGCAAAAACGAATCAAAGTCAAGCTTAAATAAACGACTAGAAGAAAAGAAAACATTTCATATTTATGATGAAATATTTATGTATTAAAAGGGCAATTATTGAGAATTTTTTTGAGAAAAATTCCGAGGATAGAAACACAAGTAATCACGAACATCAGAACAAATAACATTGTACGTAAGTTATAGTTTATTATTAACTTTCGTGATATTGTCTTTTCCTTCCTAGTCACCTATCTACTGAAAGTAGGTACATTTGATTATGAATCCGAATGCAAACAAATCATAAGTGTCTTTGTTTTTTGAATACGCTCATGAGAAAGAATCATGAAGAGCTATGATAGATTTTAGTAAACTGCCCACGGTCAAATGCTTGAAGTTTAATCTTTATACAATCATTGGAAGTTTAGAAACAGTGACTTGTTAGAAGTGCGAGTTTTGTTGAGAAGTTAAAGTATTGTTATCAATAGCCTACTGGAACTTCTTAACAAACACGCTTATGGAATGCAGTGCTTTGAAATTGGATTTGTAACTAGATCTGGACAATCCACGGGGAATTACGAGCTAAGACGGCCGAAGTGGCAAGCAATTATGTTCAGTAACGAGATATTGATGGCGGTAACTCCGATGAGTCCGGCTTAGTGCGAGTGGTGATCAATTCTGATCCACTGGTGCAACCCATCCCTGACGAGCTTAGTTCTGACATTTCAATTTGGAACTTATTGTTCTACGATGGCAATTCGACTGATCCTTCTTGATGAGCCCAACATATCGCACTGATAATGCAATACTGTTGTAACTCAAAATATGTAAAATTTCAGATAACATCATATTAAAAGAAATAACGAAGAGAATAATCATTTATTCGTCGATTCTGAAAAAAAGTCACATTTTGAGTTACAACAGTATTGTATTATCAGTGCGATATATTTCTATGCCAACATACGTAGTCTTCTATGTACGTAATGTTAATCTATGATCTCTTAAATTCCCTTATACATATTTGTGCCTTATAATTTATAAATCTGTCAACCCCCTTATTTAAGCAACTTCGGCCTTTAAACAAAAATCCGTTTCAGCATTCTTAGTTATTGAATTAACCAATTTAAAGTCGAGAAGTTATTAATCTGCCTAGCGAAATCTACAGTCTGCTGTTAACGGAATTTTAGAACAATTCCCCCAATCTAGTTATCAGTCTGTTTTAATTCGATTCAAGTAAAGGAAGTAGGTATACCTAAAATAAAGCAGAAATATCTTTAATCTTTATTTAGAAGCGAGCAACCAAAATATATAAATGTTGCACAAAACTGCTACTATCTCGCGCGATTTGTAGCTAGCCACACGTCGAATTTTCCGTCAACAAAACCTAATTCAGACCACAGCTGGAGCTGGACTCAGGCCGCGCATCACCTATTTCTCCTGCTTTCGCATCAATTCTGTTCTTGCCAGCTACGCTGTCTTGCTGGACCGTTTAGCCGGAGGCGACTCACGGACCGGCACATACGGCAATATTGACTCGAGAAGTCGCCTTGCTCAAATTCAAGCCAAGAACTTATTTAGGCGGTGCAGCACTTGTCTCAGCGACCTCACTGTTATGACGTGCAATCGAACAAAGCGAAGATTCTGACTACCCTCGAAATCTGGTTGTTGTTGCACACAATGGTTTTGACATCTTTTTTTTTTAACAGAAGTATCACTTCTGCTCTCTTGTTAAAAAAATGCTTAACTAATTTAAATTACTAAATTAATTTTCGGTCGACCACATATCGTATCGAAGGTTATACGCACGTAGGTATTAAGGCTCTTACACACAGGCGCGACGCGACAGCACGACACAAAGGTGCCGCTCGTCGCGCGGCACTCGGTGCCTTTGTGTACGCTGTCGCGTCGCGCCCGGGTGCACGAGCCTTTATGAACAAGGCGGGCGCAGGATGTCATGGTGTGAAATCTTGTTTGATGAAGTGCGGTAGGTATTTGAGAAGTTTGCTTATAATCAATGATCGGAGTAGGTAGATTGATTTTTAGTACTTGTATCATAAATGCACACAGAAAGAATAACATGGATAAGCCATTTTTCCGGAAAGTAATTCCGGTATTTCCGGATGTCGTCCTGGCATGTCGTCGGCGGGCGTACGCATTGTTCTGATAACCGGTTATTGTACCACCCATGATCCTTTGTTCTGATTGGTCGTTGGGTTTTGTCAAAACGGGACAAAAAAAAAATAGGAAGAATAATAAAGAATAAAATTGCTCATTTTATTACAATTCCTACCTTTTTTTTGAGGATGGCAAATCATCAAATGACTCCTTCCACTCTGGCAGAATACAATTCCTACATAAGTTCCGGTTTTTTTTTAATAATCCACCAATTCCGGAGGAATGTCCATAGTAATATATACGTTTCGGATCAATGACCCCAGTTCAATCTACCTACTCCGATCACTGCTTATAATTGTAAGTATTTATTTAAAACGTTTACGTAATCATACTCGAACTGTTGGTGTTACGGCGCCGGTTGAAATATGTCAACGCGCCGTCGCCGGCCGTCCACAATACTGGCCGAGGCGCCCACGTCTATCTCTGAGTATCTGAGCCTTCAGGAGTTTGAAAATGTGTTATTAAAAATACAATAACCTACGTACAAGTTATTATGAAATAGGACGAGGTTCAAAGAACGTGTCAGGGAATGACAAATCCGCTGCAAAATCGAGATTTTGTTTGCGCGAATGTTGTTCCATGTTATAGCTTCCAGTACAGTAGTACCTACCTAACTATGTTATGTTCCAAAACCTCCGTCAGGGTTTAAAGCCACATTAAAAGCGAAAGTAAGAAACATCCGTTTGGAAATAAGGTCGAGACATAGGATTCGGTTGGAACCTTACCCAGGCGATGCCCTCGCCCCGCGCGAGGGGGCACCGAATCGACCCGGCTTCTTGGCAAGGGGCCAGGACGAGAGGTCGGGGACAACAGCGCCGCTTTCAATTTGAGAACGACTATACCAGGCACGACCAATGCGACTCACCTTATCGCTTTTTCACTAATTATGTAGCAAAGCCGTAAATCAAGACTTACAACATTCAGCAGCGTCCAGAATAATGTGCGTACCCTCAAATTTAACGACGAAGCTTAACGATCGATTTTCTACTGCTATGTTATATCCTCTTATTGAAGTTTTCCTGAAGACAACTAAAAATGTATGCGCGTCTTTATTAAGGACGAAGAAGCAGCAGTTGTTATTGCAAATAAAAAAGCAAGCGTGTTCAGGTCTCGTGTTACCGCTTCAAATTGGTTCTTGATGAAAGGGCGCCGATATATACTTAATGCATTATTTTAATCACATTGTCGATTCGTTGATTACTTAGAATTAACATATAATGCATTCAAGCATTCCACCGCACGAATTAATGATCATCCATTTTGCAATTAAATGAAAGAAAATTTAAAACTCATATTAAAAGTACACTTTTGTAAACAAGCATATTACAAATTAGAGGATTATATCCTAGATAAGAATGCTTGGAAACATGCTGGTCCTGCTCCATAGGACAATCTAGAGTCTAGACAAAATCAAACTGGTTGCTAATTTAATTGTATAATTTATAATTTTTATGACATTGTTTTTTACATTATGTAACTACTTTAACTCACACACTAAATTATTACTTGTGAAATTTTGGAAAAATCATTTACTTTTCAATATTTGTAAATATGTGAGCACCATGTATCTGTCTCTTAATTAATTAATTTACCTGTCATGCGTTATATTTAATTATTTTTACCTACTGTGGTATAGTAATTTTATTCTAGGTGCATCGTCTTCACATATAATTAATGTATACATAATATTATAAAACATTTTTAAAAGAGTAACGGTGGATTTCTTGCCCATTCTTCTCCATACGAAACTACCTTTTGGAAGGGGCAACTAGAATCAATAATTTTTTTTTTTGTAAATTCTGACGTTCAAAAGTGCCTTTTATGTGCCTGTTTGAAATAAATGATTTGACTTTGATCCAATTTGTTAAAGTTCAACTTTGATGGTTGCTTTTAACGTTCTGCATCGTTCTCACATGCATAATTTCAACATGAACGATGTAATCAATATTTTGTAACCATTTTTTTGATTTAAAAGAGTGTCCATGGAGTTTCTTGCCCGTTCTTCTCCATAGGTACCTACTACGCTTTGGAATGGGTAACTAGCTTCATCTTTCTGACTGACCGACCCCTTGACAGTTCAAAAGTGCCTGTAATTGGTTTATTTGAAATAAATGCTTTGAGTTTGAGTTTGTTTAATTTAAGGGTTTAAAAGAATTGCATCGGACTCTATAAAAACGTATGGACATCAAAAGATCGATTTCATATCGTTAAAAAACTAAGTACTTAGGTACCTTTGTTTCCGCTTCAGTTTTCTTTTTTCAAAGTTTTGAGGCACAACTTTTACAATAGGTTTTCTTTTTGGTTGGGAAGTCATCAAATAACTTTCACGCAGGACGTGACAGGTGACAGGCGTGTCAGACTTTTACACTTAAACAATACATACTCTCGAAAAACATAACCCTCTTTCTGGCGCAGTCGGGAAAAAAAGCATTCGACACAGTATGCCACCACCCTAATAGCATTTATCGTTGGCGTTTGCGACAACGTTTGGCGCAACCGAGTGCCAGCAGTAAAAGCTATTAGGGCACAAGCTTCTTCAAAAATTAAACAACATAGGAATCGTAGATACAGCCCTAGAAATGTTTACATCTTATTTACAGAATATACTACAGGTAGTTAAAATAGATATATTTACAAGTTCCATAAAAAAAAATACCATATGGCTATCCTCAAGGCTCAATTTTAAGTCCGTTAAGGCTCGTACACACTGACGCGACGCGACAGCACGACACAAAGGCGCCGCTCGTCGCGCGGCAGTCGGTGCCTTTGAGTACGCTATCGCGTCGCGCCAGTGTGTACGAGCCTTTACTCTTCTTAATCTATATAAATAACATAAACAGCATAGGGTTAACGGAATACCTAACTTTATACGCGGACGACACATGCCTCTTTTATTTCGATAAATCTATACACAATATTATAACCGATGCTCAAAAAGATCTCGACATACCTACTCAGTGAGTGGCTTAAATACAATTTACTTACAATAAATACCTCGAAAACAACATACAGAATCCTCGCCTCTTACTATAAACAATGACAAACTAAAAAGATCCAGTCACGAAAAATACTTCGGTCTGAGGGTAGATGACAAACTCACATGGAAACTGCACATCGAACATGTAAAATCAAAATTAATGTAAAAAATTGCAAATTGTATTCCAAGGAAAATACGTACAACTCATTAGTAAAAACACATCTCGAATATCTTATTGAAATATGGGAATCTGCCGCGAAAACTATCTTGATGCCTTTGCAAAGAACCCAGAATAAAATTATTAAAACCCTATGCCATTATCACTATCTTACACCAACTAAAATACTATTTGAAAAAACTAAATTATAAAATCTCGCACAACTATATATATACGGCACTTGCATTCTAATTAAAATCACCACAAACAGCATACAATCCAATTTACAATTACACAAAAAAACAATATCACACAACCTAAGAAATAAAAATAAATTACAACGAAGATAAGGTCGTACTAACTATGGTAAAAAAAACATACTGTTCGAAGGAGCACAGCTGTATAATGAATGACCTGCCAAATAACGTAAAAAATTGTAACAACATTAACTCATTCAAAATGAAACTTAAAAATCTTATTCTTATAATGTAGTCATACCGCATACCTATCAATTAATATTACGAGTAGTATCTTCTTACCTACCTAATATTTATTTGTATAACTTCACCAGCACGCACCTGAGGCAAAATGTATTTCATTTAGATTTAAGCAATTACTTTGTATCTCATTTTAAGTGAACCTATATATTGTTCTTATGAGAATAAATTCTTTAAACCTAACTTCAGTTTAAATCTAAACGAATATAAAAACTTTTTTGCAAAAAATACCCGACTTCCAAAAATATAAAATACAAAAATATTGTGAAAAATAACTTTAATTTCGAAGTCCACCGACTTCGAAATTAAAGTTATTTTTTAACGTCTTTTAGTGTTTTTTTTGGAAGTCGGTTGTTTTTTTGTAAAAAAGTTTATTTGTATTTTCGTTTTGTGCCACCGACTTCCGAAATAAAAATTATTTTTCACTTTTTTGTTTTTTTTTGAAGCCGGTTGTTTTTTGGCAGTTTTTTTTTATTTTTCCCTTTTTATTTGTGGTACCTACCCCACACAAACTCGTATACCTCTACTTAATATGTAAATAACAGTGCCAGTAAGTTATTAACACATCACCTACAATGTGTAACTTAAATAACGCACAACCTCTTAAGGGGATGGCCCGGCCCCTTAGGAGGTTGTGCGTTATATAAGTTTAAACTTTTACTATGGGACTAAACAAGAAATCGCCAAAAAAAGTTGCTGTTCCCTACATTTATGTTCGCATAACTCGTCAAAATTTAGGGAACAGCTGTTTTTTTTTCGCGGTTTCTGGTTTGGTCCCATAGTAAACTTTGTTCATAATGATGAGTACAATGACCCCTTAAGAGGTTGTGCGTTATTTAAGGGGGCGCAGCAAGACAGAAAAAAAACAAGTTTCACCCGCGCCTCTTTGCCTACCCCTCTCATCAAGCACGACGAAAACAAAACACAATCCCTTCTCGCCAGCAGAAACTTTTCGCCCGGCATATATGTCTAGGCATTTGAATTTGACTCTTGTGTGTAGTATGTATACGCAAAATAATCAGATGAAACCGCTCTATTCAATGTACCACGATGTATGATTGCTGTGTATATACCTACAAGTAGGTATATTATTCAATATTATTGTATGTCCCTGAATCTGTTACCGATGCTGGTAGGTTGTTAAATTGGAGAGTAGACCGACTTGAATGAAATAAAGAGTAAATGTTAATTCAAGATACGGCATTTAAATTTTCGATTCCGAATTGAAAGACAAACTTAACGTTGTAGCTGAAAAAATATGGTCTCCTACATTATGTAATATAACTACAAATGAAGGATTTCCAGATATTTTCCTGTACCTATTTGTACTGTGAGACCTTGTTTCTTACCACATTTCGTGATTCTAGGTCAACCGAATGTATCTTATGGGTTTTAATTTGTTTGCGAGTGTCAAAATATGCGAAATGAATGACAATTTATGCCAAGATTCTAAGTAAACGTCTTAGAAGCTCGATTTTTTTACAGCTCCAAAGTAATACAGTTCAATTTCAACTTGATACCGCCCGCGCATTCCTCAGAAAAGGGGTCAGACAGATGGATAATAAAGTGATTCTATAAGTGTTTCGATTTTTCCCTTTGAGGCACGGAACACTAAAAAGCAAAGCACTTCCATCAAAGTCCTATACTACATACTCATGATACTACCTACATGATGATAAAAACAAACTCGATAAACTTGTTTTTTTGACGATATGAAATCGAATAATTATAATCGCATCACTTACCTTCCGTTTTTTACTTTGAGAAAGTAAATCAATTAAACAAAAATAGCAATCATATAAGGAAATTTGTTGGACCGCTGTGATCAGCAACTCTAATCCTCGAATGGTTTTTCAATTACAATATTTAAACGAAATATGATCATTGTCCAGTCCCTTTATTTTCAATAAAAGTCTTCAGTAGGAAAAACATCTGTTTATTTTGCCTATACTATACGCTAAGCTTGAATTCAGAATCATAGATCATACTCATGTTTTGGAACTAGAAACTCAATGCTGACGTGACAAAGTTCAAATTCCAATGTAACCAAATTTTACTAAGGGCCTTCTACAAGTTGGACCTCGTGACATCTTCGTGGAAAACAGTGTTAACCAAGTAAAAAATATAATGGTATATTGTGGATATTGCTTTGCAGGATCGTGCAAAGTCAATTAGCAATCGTGTTACCAAGTAAAAAATAATTTTGGTATGGTGGATTTTGCACTGTATTGTGCAAAGTCAAATGGCATGTCATGAAAACCGTGAAAACCTATATAAAATGTACTAAGTGTATCCTGCGCGGGGCGCGAGTAGAACAAAGTCCTCGCCGAAAACATTTGTGAAAAATAGGCCAATTTCGGAACAAACAGTACATTAGTCGGCTTTACCGACAAAATAATTGGCATATATATATAAATGCGTGGCAAAGAAAGTCGAAAGTTTATTAGGTTCCTCTTTTGTAACTGTTGAAACTTTAGATTTAAAAAGCAAGCCGCCTAACTCCACTAATATTATTTGACCAATAACCTACTTATATGTTAAATTTCGAGTTTCATCTTGATTCGGGAGTTGGTCGAAATGGTTCGTCTAAGGTTCCCCTTAGACGGAGCTTGTCAACGAAAGTGGGAGTAAAAGAATTTGGATCTTGAGTTTATTTGCAATAAGATCTAAAATCTCCAGCACGAACTCGTATGTTGTAAATTTACTCCGCAAGAAAATCGACCGAAATTCAGAACAATGGCGCTAGTTGTACTATAGTCCAAAATCTGTCAAATAAATTTATGTCATCTTGAGTTTTCAAATATCAACATTGAATTATTATAATATTTTTGTTTTATGGTTTAGCCGCGGTATTTATTTAGTTTATCAATTCTTAACGATTTTAATAATCGTTTCGGAAGTGGTTTTATTGTTTTTTTCATGTTTTCTATTTCACATCTCTTTCCTACAATGTGATAAATTACGAAAATATTATTTACGCAAATAAATTATATCCCAGAGCAGCCGAAAATTCAAGCGCAGTCCTCTCGTCTCAACGGAGCGACGGCGACTGATTTGTGAAACAAAAAGATGCTTGAAGTTCCCGCAACGTGCGATGGAAGATGACTTCTTCCACGAACTAAAAACGTCGTAAGTGCATAGAGCTTGTAGTCATAATAAAACTAAAAATAAAAGAAATTTCAAAAAACGCCTCCACAATTTTTTTGCCTTGTATTAATACAAATATTCATCTAATTTTTATCCTAATAGTCATTAGCATGTTAAGTACAAATTGAAAATACGAGAAAATTAGAGGTAACTTCGTGATGATGTTTTATCGAGAAAATTTTAACATTTTGTGTTTCTGTTCCACAAAAAGTTTGAAAATATCATGTAGTTACTCATATTATTTTTATTTTATACCTAAGTCTTATTAATTTCATGAAAAATCAAATTGAAGATAGGCAATTTTGGTTACTACCCGCTCTTAAGTTACACATTGTATATAAGCTTAGTGGAAAAAATACGCATTATTAAGGATAACTCAAAATCTTGATAAAAATTAATAGGTATGGGACCACATGAGAAGGACCAGCTTTCAAATAAAACAAGAATCATCAAAATAGGTTTACCTAGAAAAAAGTTCTGAGCTAACACACATAAAAAACAAAACATACCGTCGAATTGAGAACCTCCTCCTTTTTTTGAAGTCGGTTAATTATAAAGAGGAAAGATTTCACGCTAAAACGGCTGAACGGATTTAGATGAAATTTGGCACATGGCTTGACCATGACTTGGATATAGGATACTTTTTATCCCGATATTCCCTCGGGATCGGGTTATCGGGACTTATGCGGGTGAAACTGCGAGGCGCAGCTAGTATTTAATAAGTCTAACGGCGTAGGATAGCCTTTACCAGAAGTGGTCATCGTATTAGTGGTTTAGCAGCTTCAATATAATCAGGATTTTTCCAGAATATAGCAGTTCATCTCTGTCATCAGAAGACAGCCACTACGCAACCATCGATGCGACGGTCGGCTAGAGTAACTGTTACCAGGCAGTGTTATTCTTATCGGACCTCTTTGGTGATTCCAGTAACTTCGGAAGAAAACTAGACGGCGCCAGTTGCTGCGCCTTCAAGTCTTTAATTGACTGATGTAATAAAATTAATTATACAAGTATTTTACACAACAATGCAGCCTGTAACAAGCTGTAGTACGCGCGGCCTGTGCTAACAAATTCGAGAGCACTAAGTAACCCGAGAATATCTTGCGGAAACATGCCACCCGGAAATTGTGGCAAGTGCCTGTCTCACCAAAATATTTGCCAACCTATGGTATTTCCAGCTGAGGCGAGAATACACGAGTTTTGGTTAATTTGTCAACATAGGCCCATGCCTATGCCTGGACCGAGTGATTTCGTAACACCGCAGACATCTGCGGTGTTACGAAACTACTCGGTCTAGAAAATTCTGGATGTTTGAACGTTTGATGGCGATGCATCATATTTGTCGATTTATAACTTATTCTGTCATTTTCTATATCTTCCCAGATCGGTGCAGATCTTTCGGGGTTTAAAATTTCATCAAGAGCGGAACTTGCTTTAAAAAAATATAACAGGTATCCAGTTTCCGTTCCCTAGGGACGAGTTCGTGTTGAATGCAGAATCATTTCGTACAATCGTGTAGGTACAGCTGTTAGGACGGGGTACCCTGAGTACCCCGATCCCCGAGGCCCCCGTCCCGGAGGACCCCGAATATGATAAAAATGATTACATTTCTTTATTTTCTTTTTTCTGTTGTTTTCAACTTGTACGGTCGACATAAAAAGTGCTTAAATGTATGTGTTTGAAATACATAAGACGAAAGTAGTTTATTTGAGATTTTGTACAATGTCGAATCATAGTTTTAATAGAGGTAATTACAGTTTGAATGAAATTAAACAAAAATATAAAAATTCATTAGCTAAGTTTCTAGAAGACCTTAGTAAGATCGTGCTCATAAAAAACACTGATTAAAATAGTATTTTTTCCTTAAAGTTAATTATTTATAATTATCAATTTAGTGTGAGAAGAATGATTTGACATTACGCTGATTTTGTATGTTTTGAAAAGACTGATTGAACATGTTAATATTTTGTTTTTTATTACTAAAGTTGAGTAATTATAATTGTTATTTATAATTGAAAAGACTGATATTTTCATATTTTAAGACTATTTTTAAAGTTAATTATTATATAATTTCTATAAAGATTTTAAAAATATTGTTGATGTATGTATGTTTGTATGTTTATTGAAAAGACTGATTGAAAATGTAAATATTTAGTTTTTTTTAACTTTTATTACTAATGTTGATTATTTTTATAGTTGATTTTTGCATGTTTTGGTAATAATACATTTTTAAAAGCATTTTTGATTTTCTGTAGTGTCGAAAAAAATAATTAAAGTGAAACTGATTTTGCATGTTAAAAGATTATTTTAGAGTTATCTATTTACTATACTACATTATAAAAATAATTCCTAAAAGTGATATACGTTTTGCGTATTTTTTAAATTAAGTATGTAAATATTCTTTAGAGTAGGTATTTTGATTTTCTGCATTGAAAAAGGAACTATTGTGATAATAATTAAGACCTGTGATTGCTATAGGAGACTCTATATTGTATTCTCTAATTATAATATTTACCTTAAACAAGCAAGACTTTATAATTTTTTCCTGAGCCATAAAGTTAAGTAGGTAACTACTTATTTTATTTTAGTAAGTAATAAAAAAAATAAAAAAAGTATCATCTGCTGGCGGTACTTTTAAGCTGAACTGACTTTTAATTGAGTTTATCAAGATAAAAATAAATCGGGGTCCTCCGGGACGGGGGCCTCGGGGATCGGGGTACTCAGGGAGTAAGTAACCCGTCAGGACTTATGGAAGAAGTCTCACCTATAGAACTCTACCTACCCCTTACTTCTAAATGATGCGTATTATGATTGTAGTTGCTATTTTTTTTTGGAAATAAGTTAAAGTTAACAGTTCGATAAGATGAGAGATTTAAATGAAAATAAAAGCTTTAACCACCTAAAACATTTTCGACGTGGGAAGACACCGTATAATATCTGTAAATACTAATGTTTTATTTCCGAGATTTCCCCAAGAAAAATATTTGTATGATAAGGGAAATGTCAGAAGTAAAATACTCACACGGTGGTATTCCTTTGAGCCGCGACCTTCAAGTTTATTTGACTTCACGTGAGGAAATTCCTTTAATCAGTTTTATCTGAATATTCACACTGAGTTTTATCTATCAGTTTATTATAATGAAACGTTTTGAAAACCAACTTTTACACTAATTTTACTACGCAGTCGATGTAACATCGTGCTATTTTTCTTAACTAAATAAATCTAAACCCTTGCGTTGTGTTTGTTATATTTTTATTCACATACGTTACATGCGAACACGTCGACTATGACTACCGCCCGAACTGTCAAACTGTTCATTAAAATTTAGAATAACGTTCGGAATTCAAATAGTCTACAAAAAACAGTTTTTTTTTTATTGACTGTGTTGTTTCTGTATACCTAAACGTAAACGACTTAAATTTATTACTGGACCTACTTGTTTACCTACGGTGCATAAAGGCTTTTCATGTACCGCGGGCCTAGTCAAATGGCATTCGCTTCGGAGCGATTCTATTTCTACAAAAACTATCGATTTCGCTAATGTTTCCATCATACGAATCGAAAACTAGCGATAACGCTTGTCAAAAAGTGCCACTTGGCTACGCATCTCTATGGAAGTAATCGTTCGACGCTGTCGATTCGTTTCGTAGAATCGAATGATTTTAAAATTGTCTAGCTATTTTCTATTCGTTGAACGATCACGTGACATTTCGATAGCTTATGTCAACCACATACATTTTTTGGCTTTTCTACTAGCGTCATCGCTAATAGAATGTTATTTTGTCTAGGCCCTCTGGTTTGAAAGAAGTATTGTGAAAGTAAAGCAGGCGATCAACAACCCGAAGCGAACTTAATTGACCATCAAAATACAAACGAAATTAGTACAAAAGATCTGTCAAGCAAAGTGTACATGAGCGGCTATGAAGAAGCCTATGTATTTGCGCGCCACAGACTATCGCAATCTCTTCGTTACCCCTAAAAAGATATTTTCAGCACAGTGATGGACTACATTTCAGTCAGTCCGGCGACCGTTAAATTACGAGGAAAGTATTCCATTGGGAATCTTACCCAATATTTCATCGCGTATTTCATCTGTTGTGAAAAGTTATTATTGTAAAGTAAGTCAAACACTTGTACAGTAATAAATAAAATACCTGAATCTATGAGTGAATTATATTAAATACGTTACCGAGATGAACAACAAGAATTCTCCATTAATAAGGGCAAGGAACAAAGAACTGCGTTGTTTGGTTGCTGGGATCATTGTTAGCTTTATTGACGCGTAATTCTCATTAAGAGAAAACTTGTATTTTTTTTCCGAAATACTGTTTATTTGTAAATAAAAGGAATCTAGTTTTGGTTAGAGCAAACGAGTTTCGATATTTTGTTCTGAATTTTGCGCAGAACGGCTCTAGGTAGTGTGATTTGTGTAAAAAAAAAAAAACGAGAGAAGTGTTATCAAAATTATAATTAGGAGTCCTTCTAATAAGGTACTCGATGTTTTCGATTTATTTTGTTGGTCTGAAAATAAGTAATACGTCAAATTCATGATAAAATGATGGACCTTTTTAAAAACAAAAACAGGAAAACTGAGAGAATATTCTAATTATTCTGTTCGAAAGTATGAGTACCAAAGGCTAAGGCTTGTAATAATGCCAATAACCTTGAGCATTTGGGCGGAGCTAACGACCAACTTAATCTAAGGACGAGTGCATTAATCGGACGCCTTTTTAATTTATTAAAATAAAAATAATACATAATTATTTAAAAAAAGTAACAAAACCAAATCATTTTCCTTTGTATTGCAAAGCAGTAGATATATTTTTTATACTCTTTTGATAAAAAACGAAGGAGTAAAATGGTTTCATCTCAATGATTTGGAGGTGATTTGGTGTATTTTTATTTTATTTTGTGATGCCGATAGAAAAATTATGGCTAAACCAAATTACGTATTTCATGTAGATTCCTAACATTTTTTTTCAGGTGTAATTTCTCTTAAAATGCCGACGAAAAGTTGCTTCATCTGCATGCTTTTTTCAAGCTTTTTTCGAGAGAGCAGCCTTAAACGTTCCGTCGGTTAGTTCTTCTTGCTATTGGCAAGCTGTCGCGCTGAAGCCTTCGGGCTGTTTTCATTTTACTTACTGCTAAAAACCTCAATGCCTGTTTCATGTAATACTCAAATAATACTAAAAGTAACTAACAAAAACTTACCCATTTAAATATATTTTCAAGCATATTTAATATTGTTTGAAAGTTATTCTTATTAAGTTTGAATTCAGTATGTTTTTTCTTAAAAGGGCAATAGAAGCATGTAACAAACTTAAGTCAAATAGGTAAAATTAAAAAAACAGGGACACAAAAGAGCTGATGACCTTGAAACGGCTGAACAGATGTCGATAAAAACATGTCCAAGAACCACTGCTAGAAAACCTGCTTTCAAATAAAAGAAACCCCATTTAAATCGGTTCACCCGTTTAAGAGCTACAATGCCACAGACAGACACACACACATAGCGGTCAAACATAAAACACCCCTCTTTTTGCGTCGGCGGTTAAACATTCCTTAAATCATCAATTACATAGTAAGTAGATACAAGCTGTTTTAAAATATGATTTGGACAAACAATGATTGGATTCCTCAATTGGGCAGTGGGGTACGAGTAATTGCGTAACACATAAACTGACAATTTGATCACAATTCCTTTCCAGTTCAGCCACGTTGACACTTCAGCCACGTTCAATGCGTTATTTACATTGTTAAGCAAATAAATTTGTCAAACCTATGAAGCAATGGATTACGAATTTCCTTCAAAACCCTCGGATCGTGATTGAAGGTGTAATTAGGGTTCCAGTCTCCCTTTAATTAAGTCTGATGCTCGTGAAAATGAAGCTTAAAATAAAACTTATGGTAATATTTTACACATTTCATGCACTACACATGTCCTGTAATCATTAATGAACACATTCACCATTTTCAAATAACGTAGTGTTGCATACGAGTATGCAATTATGCGTATGTAAACGAACTCTTAACTCGATTAGCAACTTACCAACTGTTCAACATCACAGAGTTCGTTACAGCCCCCGTCAATATGTGTTTTTATAGCGGTATTTCAAAAGCGGTCGGGTTTTCGCGCAACGCAACTTGCCTTGTAACTAGATGGAAAGAAAAAATTGTTTGAAATTGAACTGTAATTGCTTCACAACAAAGCTGAAAGTTAACTAAATGCAACGTGATACGTGGACAGACTAGCATTGTAGGAATCAGCTTTTACGGGAAGTACAAAACGTAGTTAATGGACTATTATAGACGGAACAATTGCATTCATGTAATTAAAAAGCAATATACTTATTGTATTCCTTTTAAAAGAGTTTAAGACATTTATAATAATCTAAAGAAAGAAAGAAAGAAGAGTCTAAAGAACGCCAGTCGTTAATCTATGCGAGCCAATAACCTAGCGTTTTAGACAGTCAGCTTACACTGTTGTAAGCTGACAATTGGCTGAGTTGGAATGCAGCGAATCAACCAAACTGAATAAAGGCTGGATGTGGGTTATATATTTAGGTATTAGTACGAGCTTGAATGAGCTTAGATTCAGTAAAGTTCAGTGAAATGGTCGTGTGATTGTTGACTGGCTTCTCATAAATAACGGAAGTTACGCCCGCATGTTAGTCGTCGTCGTTTTATAACTAGCAAAGTCGATGGACCTTGTGCAACAGGCCGTAAGTGTGTGTGCGGCTGTGTGTGAGGGAAAGACGTGATTTACAAAATAATGTCATCATCTATAATTAATTTAATAAATTAAGATCGGTTTTCGGTATTCTGGGAAAAGGTTTTAAAATAAAGGAGTGTCATCGAAGTTTCCACCAGTTTCTTTAAAGGCCTCGCTTAATACTTAAAGCTTGATTTCAGACACCATTACCCTTTGTATTTTTATGATAAGAATAATTACGTTGTAAACACTACAAACGTGAGTCATTGTTATTATATTATAATACCTAAAAGGAAGACCCAAAATATATTTTTTATACAAGATGTTTTTTTTTATACAAGAAAGATAAAAACGATTTCTCTACATGTAATTTTATGAATAATGAGTGTTTTTTACTTACCCGAGAAGGGAAGTCTCTTCAGCACTGATAGGCATCTTCATTAGCGGCGTTACTTGTCTTTCAATCTTTTTTCTGAAATAGTGCAGGGTATGTAAGCATACTATTATGGTCCATGGAGTGTCGTTGTTTGGTACAGGCACATATCAAGAGAAATAAGTTCTAAAAACACACTCAAACATAATGATATTACGAAGAAGGGCTATTAAGTTATTATGTTCATGGTAGTTTATTATTATATAATGATTAGCCCACTTCAATTTTATCCATAGACACGACTTGAATGTCAATTAATTACAATTGTGGTTAAAATTTTAGGTATTAGGCTAATTCAGAAACAGCTAATAACACAATTAGCTTTAATTTGATGCCATCTAACGTAATTAATTTTGTACAAATGATGTTTCGATAAGGTGCCGAATGCAGATTTTAAGCCGGCTGTTCGCGATTAGCGTTGCATTCGACAAAATCCAATGCGGTACGCCGATGTTCATTGACAATAGGTACTTTAATTAGTATCTTTATATACTCCATTTGAAATAAGATTAGAAATTTAAATTAATGTTTTTTACAGTCCGTTCTACCGATTTTGACGTCTATTCCGTGAGGCATAAGAATGGCATTAAAAGCAAAAATGTGGTTACAATACAAACTGTTTACTGCAGCTGCCATTTGTCATGCGGCCAACGCAATAGAAGTCAAAATCGGTTGAACAGACTGTAAAAAATATTTATTTAAATTTCTAATCGTATTTCGAATGGAGTATAGTTTGGTTTAAGCCGACTAATGAATGCTGCGGGGACTATTACACCTAGTCCACTGTGCAGGTCCGCATGCATATAAATATGCACATAGTTGTATCGTGAAAAGATTAGATTGCAGTGTTAACATCAATAGTGTTTTCGCTGAAAACTTCGATGATGATCTACAGACGATGCTTTTTCTAAGTTGCTTCTTTTAAAGTAGGATTTAGGATGAATGTTAGACGAACATTATGGTAAACATTTTTAGCAATTCAAATCTTTCTAAGCATTTTGGCGGACTATTTTTCGCAGTGAGACAACCCATCAAATGCTATAACAGAACATTTAGAATAAACGCACTATGGTGAAGCCGGCCCTAAAGCTTGGGTAGGCTTGATTTAACAAATTAGACATTCTGAAATCGTCAAAAATTCCACAATATCTTAAGTCACGCACGCCTCTATATTATAACCAGTGTGTTCTGGCCATCATGACGGACGGTGCTGAGATGTGGACGCTCCGGCAATAAGCTATGTACAGGCCGAAATTTGCACAGAGTGCTGTGGAGCGTTCCATGCTTGGCATAAAGCTAGTAGACCGAGCTCCAAACGTCGAAATCCGAAGACGCACAAAGGTCTTCTATATTGGAAATCGAGTTATGGAACTCAAATACGGTTGGGCAGAACACCTAGCAAGGCGCGGTGATGACAAGTGGAGTAAAGCTGTGCCCAAAGCATGGAAAAAGAAGAGTTGGTCGTCCGGCAGCGAGATAGGTAGACGACATTGTTACCATCGCGGGTCAAACCCGGATGAGCCTGGCACAGGAGTGTGGGAATTAGGGCCTTTTCCCAGCAGTGGATATATCGATATTACGCCTTAATATATCGGACAAAGAATCATCTGATTCGGTTCGGCGTCGTTCTAATTAGGTATCAAGTCTACAAGTCCATTTTAGAGTGGAAATATCGAAAATAGTACAACCAATAATAAATGTAACAGGAAGGTCTCAGATAATGGCCGGCGGGGTCCGCTGCGAACCCACTCGCTGGCACCCAAGGTCGCCGGTAGACTTGATGACGTAAAACGGTAATTCTACGCGGCAATGTGTGCCTTTTAAGGAATCACTGAATTTTATTTTTGCAAATAGAGTAATAAGCTGTATTAAGTAAGTATATATTTTTATTTAGAAATTTTATGTTGCGTGATATATTATAAAGTACCTATTTGTACCTAATAAACTGGTATTTTAATGTTATTTTATTGAAGGGACAAAGGAAATCTAGAAAATTAACTAGTAACCTAAACAGTCTCAGATCCAAAATTTTAATAATGTTTGTTTTGTCATATAAAACAATTACCTACTAAACCTGTACGAAATTAGTTGATTGGAAAAAAAACAACAAACTGTGTCAATTTTGCATTAATCCAAGTTAGTAGCAAAGAGGATAATTGCTTTAAAAATAAATAGCGTTGGCTTTTTAAACTCAACCTCCAGGTAGGTAAGTAGGTAGGTACTTACTTAAATTATTTTATTACTGCTACCCTTTGTTTTTTTTTTATTACTAAACCTTTAGATATAATAACTTTCTTTTTCTAGATATGTGCCTGGTTTTTTATGGTAATGATGAATGTTTAGTGAATCAAGAAAAAATGTTTGTAAAATTCTAAATTTGTTCCTTCCTAAATGAATGTAGCTCTGTATTAGAAAACTTTTCTACTAGTACACATTATTTCTTGAGTAAGAAATTATTGGTATTTCTTAAGATAGTAAATAATTAGGCACGTGTATAATTAACTAAACATGTAAATGTGCATGCGAGAAACAATAAAACTAGATACTTTAAACATGCAAGCATAAGAAGCACGTGCAAAGGGCAGATACTCACTCCGGCAATTCAAAAGTTAACCGACGTAGACACTTTTTAAAACATGGAATTAATCTCTTCTTAGATCCCCTTCCATGGTAGATGGTTTTCAAAGATTTTACGCGGACCATTTTTGAATACCGGATCACTAGATCCTCGCACATGTAAGAACCACCGTTCAGCAAGCCCTGTTGTTCATGCATGCCAACTTAGCACCGAGAAAAATAATTAAGAAAGATATAACAAGGCAAAAAATAATATCATGCCTGTAAAAGCTTGGTGCCAGTGACAAAAGGCAATTAAGAATAATTTAAACAGTTGCACTTTCGTAAATTCAAAACTTATTAGTTTGCTTCAAACTTTATTGCCTATTTACGTTAACAGCTGAGTTGCGAAAAGTAAGTAATGGTTTAACACTAAACAATTAAAATACGTTCTAACCCTCGAGTTAACTTACCTTTTCAAAATAGGGCTCGTAAACTGATAATTTATGGGTTCTCGAGTAATGGCCGTCAAGCAGGCAAGTCGCGCACCGGTCACACTGAGCTCCGCTGTAGCAAAATGCCGACAACTGAATAGTTGCCGTCTGGCTGGAACCTCGTCGCACTTAGCGCTTAGCAGACGTAGCTCACTTCGCGGTGAACTGAAAGCGCATGCGTATATTAATACATCAATTATTCAATTTACAGCCCGGGAAAATACAATACTTTCTGCAGAATGTTCGAGAATTAGTAATTTTACACCTTTCTTAAAGGTACCTTCCCGTACACTGTTGCCCAATGAGTGACTGATTTTATGACCGAGCTCAGTGTTATCACACCTGATTTTAGAAAATCGGTAGATGGCATGTCAAAAATAGGTAGATTGTAAATGAAAAATTGGTAGATCTACCACCCATAATTCAGTACATTTTTAGAATTAATAATTCGAGTAAATAAAAAGGTTTTCTGTTCTAAAGAGGTTTTACTCTTTTATTGGTGATGTTTGTACATACTTTTATTAATTAAACAACTTTCTCGTCGTCCTTTTCTTTCTTACACGTTATCAAATATTTTTGGTAGTAGTGCCGTTTTCTAATCTTACGAGGTGGAGTTTCGGATCTTTGACTCCGTGTTCCTTCTCCTCTGCTATCATTTTCATCGTTGCTGTTACAATTCATTGTGATGTGATGATAACGAAACGAGAATAGGTAAAAAAGCAGGTTAATAGTTACATACAAAATTCAAATGGCCGCGTACGAAATATAAACAAAATGCGCGAACTCACTTTTCATCAAAAAATGTCAAACGTTCCGGTTCGCGATAGTTTTTTTCCAAAAACAAGCCACAATGTATCGTTGTCACGCTCACTCCGCTCCCGCTCACATCGATACCGAAGCGACGGAAAGAGAAATATCGCGCCAAAATCGGAGCACAGATTGTTTCGGAACGCTGCTAACTGTCAGTGTCAGTGTCGTCCATCCGTCACAATCACTTACAGAGTTCCGTTTCAATTGTCAACATTTATTTGTTAAATTGTTACTATCGCGATCCGACGAGACGGTAACATTCCATTACATGTTTATGACGCATGCATGGCTCAAATTGTGTGTTCCTAAAAAATGTTTTCAATCGTAACATTTTGAAAAATAGGTAGATTTGAGGCTGAAGTTGGTAGATAGGTAGGGGGAGGTGAAATAGGTAGATCTACCACAAAATTGGTAAATGTGACAACGCTGCGAGCTCCTCTTTTAATCATTGTTAGTATTAAACGTAAAACAAAGGAAGTTAGTAACATTCAAAGTTTTACTTAATTCAAACAAATGAGAGTTATTTTAGAATTTAGAGCGATCGAACTGTTGAAGTGATTATTACAAACAACAAAATATGATAGTTTTTTTGTCTATTGTACTTTACGTCAATTAATACTTCTAGACCATAGTCTTTTGAGACACAGAAGACATTTGATAAAAACAAGGTATATTTCCTAAGAAAAAACGAAATAACCTTTAGTTTAAAATTCATTTGATTATGTTAGTTTTTTATCCTAAATAATCTCAGTACTGTAGAGTAAAAAATAAAAATCAATGCAATCTGCAATAATTTTTAACCGAATTTATGGAACTGGAAATGGGAATATAAACTGCAACTTGCTCACTTCTGATGTCGCTACAATCCAGTGTCTAAGAATTTGACAGCTGGCTGTCACCATCCATAACATTTTTGGAAACAAGTGACTTTTTTACGCATAATTAATTATTATGCACCGTTGCGCAGCTGTCGACTGCAAAAATACGGGGATTTGCAAAAGTTGTGAAAAGACGAAAAAGGTGGGAGAAAGCTCTCCGAAAACAAAATTGGATTCCTGATTTTTCATCGGGACTATGTGGTGTGCTACCCTTTAAAAACCTGACGACTTCTAAGGGTGAAATTCATATACAGGTGATGCTCTCAAGAGAACGAAGTCTGCTTTCATTACCTACAGGCACTTGTGGTGTGTGTGTGTTTATTTTATCATATTACATGAATGCTAGAATTAACATCTCTGAAGTTTTTTAGTGAGGGAGATCATCCTCGATTTGGTTTTCATCTCAGATTATTCCTGTCACACGCCTCCAATCTTCAACAAAAAAAAAACTTAAAGTCAACAAACATAAAATTACCTACAAATAATAAAATGTTCGTATTTTATTTACTTTTCCACTACAGCTGCTATTTTACCAGTGGTAGACGCTTCACTTTTCCTTAACGAGTCTTTTACGGGGGGTGCGCAAGGTAGCCCGCGAAATTCAAATTTTCTTACGTTTTTTGCAATTTACAGGTCAGTATCAGGTGGTATGTTGATTAAAAATGATTCGCGACTGTAACAAATATAGCTTGACAGAATTATAATCATTATAATCAGCAATACAACTCCATATGTTAGAATTGGCCTCAAATGTCGTGATTTCATGAAATAGTCATTCAATAGGGTAATATGAACTTAGAGAGATGTATTGATGATTTTTATGATTATAATTCTATAAATAAATGTTTGATACGGCCGCGAATCATATTTAGATCACCATACAACCTGATACTGACCTAAAATTTCAAAAAACGTAATAAAATTTGAATTTCGCGGGCTACCTTGGCGCATCCCTCAGTGCTACACTCCAAGTCACATACATAATATTAATTTAGTTTTCGTTTAATTTGTGATCGACACAAAAGTAAACATGAATAAAACAATGGCGGCTTGTAGACGGTCATCAGTGCTGCCACCTATGGTGAGCTTTCAGTTTTTATTAACCTTATTCTTTTCAAATATGTGTGTTTGCAAAGTTCCAAGTTGTTCCAACCACGTTCTACCGCCATTACAATAAAATAATAGAGCAACTATTTTGCACTGGCTCTTAGCTGAATCAAAATTCCTTGCCCGATTGGTACTGCCATTTAACGCCATCTACACTGAACGCGTAAAAACACGTCGGCGCAGCGCGGCGCTACAGTAGCGGCTGATGACAGCTGATGTAGCTTCACACTTGCTTTGCATTTCTTGCCTAATGGAGATGGAGTGGAGTTACAAAAATAATGATCGAGATAGAGGATAGATGGTGAACATTAGTTAAGAAAAACTAATTAGGATGTGTTGAATTATTTTGATGGCTTGATAAACAATTTTGTGATAGAAAATAAAATACCTTTTGAGACGCTACGACCATTTACGACACACTATATTAGCCAGGAAGTTCTGTCAATGTCACAAATTTCACAGATACAGTGTTGCATAGATTAAAAAATTAAACATAATTAAATCAATATATTTGTTGTCTTTGACAGGATGTGAAATTCATGTTTTTTAATTTTTTTTAACTTTAATATTTTTAATTTGTAATTGCGTAACTCAAAAGCAGTAGGAATGGCTTTCTTTCATTTTGACAGTTCAACAACATTCATTGCGTTAATTACGTTGTTGAACAGACAATTTTTTCGAACATATGAAGCAATGGATTAGCAATAGGCTTCAAAATGATTCAGATTGTGATTGATAGTGTGTTACGCAATTAGTGTGCTGTACTATAAATAATATTATAAACAACGAATGCCCACCGTAAACGTGTTCTACTGTTTTCAGTCTAAACACTAAGCAATTGTGTCTCTCCTGAACACAAAAACTATAAATGTCTGATGGCCAGCTGACCTCCGTAACCCCATTAGAGGAGTTATTAGATACCGCATGTTGTGAGGTGTGTGTAAGATATTCTTTTAGAGACCTTACCAGTCAGAGGGACGTGTTGCTGCGATGGTTGTTGAGCGACTTCGTTCCAGCTCAAACACTAGGAGTAGATGTTTTTGGAGTCTGACTTTTGAATGTTTTGACGTTCGAAAGTGCTGATTATTAGCCTAATTTGTTTTATTTAATTTAGTAATTGATTAGGTACAGTATTTTTACCTCGAGCAGCGACGCGCGCTTTACATGTGGTAACCAAGTGTACAAAGACGCAGGCTGTGGGTGTGTGCGTGAAGACGAGTAGCGGCAGCACAACACACACACGCACACACACCCTCATAGTTCTGACTTCGCCTTTTTCTGGGACGTGCCGACAGCTTCTGCCCTTACACACACATTCACAGCGTGTTTGTACACTTGGTAACCACAAATAAAGCGTGCGTCGCTTCGTGACTTCGTGAGATAAAAATAGTACCCCCCTTGAAAGCACCTACGTTCGAACCCGCGGTGGCCGCATAGCAAGTTTTTGTATTTTATTGTAATATTTTTTCTAACAGTTTATAGATAAACAACAATCCACAAGAATATTTCAAATTCATTCCTAACAGTTTAGTTGGTCTAGAGGTTGAGGACGTGTCGTGTGAAAGAACTGATTCAGATTCGATACTGACAGTCCGATAATCTAGGTTTTTGTTTTAGTCAAATTGTATTTTTCTTTAGGTTATACTATTTAAGCCACTTTTTCTTTTCTTAGATTGTTTTAACTAGTATATTATTTTTTTTATAATAAAATGAAAGAAATATAATTTATTTTAGTAAAATTTATTATAAATTGAAAATCTATAGCATTATAGATAACTGTAACATAGGTATAAAAAGCTAGTATCGCTTCACTGCAAAATAGCTTATTATATAAGCTATACCAACTTAAAGTGCCAGATCGTCTCGTGCTCATCCTGCGAGACTTTTTGTCGAACCGCGCCTTCCGATTCCGCATCGAAGGAGCGCTATCCTCCCCCCGTCCCAATCGCGCCGGAGTCCCTCAGGGCTCCGTGCTCGCCCCTCTCATTTTCACGCTTTTCACCAGCGATATCCCCAAAAGTAAAAGGGCTCAGTTGGCTCTGTTCGCAGACGATACGGCCATTTACTACACCGGCGTAAGCCCCGACGCGATATCTCGCACTCTCCAAACCACAGTCAACCAACTCGGTGACTGGTTTAGGAAGTGGAGAATCGAAGTCAATCCCGATAAGAGTCAAGCGGTTCTATTTTCGAAACCGAGACTCAACCCCACCCCTCCCCGTCCGATCACCATGTTCGGCAAGCCTATCCCTTGGGAGAAGCGAGCCAAATACTTGGGTGTCACTCTAGACCATAGACTCTCTTTCGGTGAGCACATAAAGCAGGCGCGTTCGCGCGCCGCTTTCGCTCTCGGTAGACTCCACTCCCTATTGAATGCACGCAGCAAATTGTCACTCAAGTGCAAATTGCGCATTTACACAGCGTGCATTCGGCCAATCATGACCTACGCGAGCGTGGTTTTCGCACACTCGAAACCCCACCACATCCATAGGATGCAGACCCTCCAAAACCGGTTCCTCCGTAGGGCAACCGGCTCCCCCTGGTTCGTTCGGAACGAGATCCTCCATCTCGATCTTAAAATCCCCACTATCCGTCAGTTCATGAAGCGCAATTCCAAGCGCTTCTTCGACTCCGCGGCCTCACATCGCAACCCTCTGGTTGTCGAGGCTGCCAGATATGCCCCCTCCCGCATTAGTCGTACCCGCCGTCCAAGGCATGCCCTGTCCGACCCCGATGACCCCATAACCCTCCTCCAGGAGAGCAGTAGGGCCACCAGTACAGTACACAAAAACAGACCGCCATCGTTCCGACCTCGCCGCCGAGGTCCTACGCGACGCCCCCGACGTAATTGTCCCCCCCCCCCGACCCTTGCTCGACGACGCGCCAGCCCGCGCCGTAGCTGAGCCTGTAGTTTTAAATTCCCCAGTTAATAATAATATAATTTAGATCCAGCCTGTCCCATCTTGCTGCCCTCCCCTCAGTGACGCCCTAAGCCGAGGTTCGCACCCCACAGGGGGTGCCCTTAGCGTGCGGTCACCTAATTTTTAAGTATTTTCGCCCCTGGCTGGAGGCTTTAAGTTAGTAGCTTAAGGCACCCACAGGTTTGCCCGGTTAAGTAGCCAGGACCTTAGTGGTCATAACTACGAGCTGCCAATTAGGAAAAAAAAAAAAAAAAAAAACACTGCAAAATAGTTAACTTACAACAACTACGTAAAATGGTATATAATAATACAATATATATATAATAATACAATTTGCCTTTCAAATTAAGTAGTAGAATAATTTTCATAATTAACGAGTGAAAAAACATCATCATCAGTTAATATATGAATAAACAATTTACATCTCTCGTAAATCATAAATATTATCTACCTCCAATTACTTGAAATAGTGAGGTCAAATGATTTATTATTTGAGGTATTTCAATGTATCAATGTCGACATTTTATTTTATTCTATTATAACGATATAAACCAAACGGGATTACGGTATCAAAAATATATAGGATGATGGCAATTAGGGCCTACATAAGTATTTACTATAAGTCGTTTTGTTTTGATGTTAATTGCGGAGGGGATGACACTCACTGAGTATTATTTTCTGTAGTCGGCTTCTCATTTGAGTAACCATACTCGTATTCCACAAGGGCGGATCCAGGATTTATTTCTGGGAGGGACACTTGGACCAGACAGTCAAGAAGTTCTCCCACATCTATTATTGCACTATGTTGTTATTGGGATTTATTCTTTTCCAATAACATTTAAGAATAACTTCAAATAAAAATGCAATTTTTGCACCCCGCCTCGGATAGGATTGATTTTCTTTTGACCAGAGATACATAAATAAGAGTAACTTTGTCGACATAGGTAGTAAAGTAGTAAAGTTTAAGAATTAAGAAACCCTGGGCTGCAAGAGTGACCTCAATAATTTTAGCACACCATCTCGAATTGATATGGTTAGTTTTTCTCACTTAGGAATTGATGCGTGGTAGGAATATAGGCTGGAATATCAAGGGCGGATTCAGGGGGGGGGGCACAGGGGCACGTGTCGGTTTTTCTATTGCGCAATAACCAACATTACATAGTACGCCCACAGTACTTAAAATATGGCTGATAATAATGAGAGAAAAATACCATCCCCGTCATGTATACCAACAGTGGGTACCTAAATACAGTGGTCTACCTATAGGTACTTCTCTTTCGATAATATCTATACCCGAAAGGTTTAGGTAATTAAATAAAGGTAAACAAATCGTAAAAAGGGTTTTTTATAGTTGACACTTTCTTGTTTAAAAATACGTCACTACAAAATTAAAGTTATTTGCGATTTATACGATATTTTCCTCTTTTATTAATGTATGTTAAACTTTATCATTTATTCGTAAACTATACTCTTCGTACATGTAATTGCTTGAGCACAATTTTTTTGTTAGATTATAAAATAGTATAATATTTTGTAATCTGTCTAATGTAAAGAGCCCAAAAAGACAGGTTCCCTAAACCTTTTAGAACATACAATGAATTAGATAACGCTGCTAGATTGAAGAGTACACCTGTGACGTAGTATGGCAACTGAAGTAGCAGGTATTACGTTTAGTCGGTTAACCAGATGCCTTATAAGTTGTGGATGAATTAGAAAAAATGTTTTATGGTGTCACTGTATTGCGGCTGCCACCATACCACTGTTAACGCAATTCAATTGAGTTATTATGGACTCAAGTTAACGGGTTTGTAGCCGAGAGAAACAATACTTTTAAAATGTCTGACCTAAACATTATTTTGCCAGAGGCTTTAGCTAATGTGACTGCTGAGAATTGGAAAAGTTGCGAGGTTCATGTAATAAAAGAAGAACAGAAAATGTTTAAATTAGACAAAATAATTAATGATAAAAAATCAGATTCAGAATAGAGCCTTTTATTAAGGGACTCAAAATAATATGAAATTAACATTTGAAATAAAAGGTTTAACGTCTATGAGTCACGTGGTTTTTTAAGTTTACCTTTATTTAATTACCTAAACCTTTCGGGTATAGATGTTAGTATAGTAGGGTTTAGCGTGAAACAGTCTGCACACATCTTTATCGCGCACATTGTCTTTGTGTACACACGGCGACATAATATCAAGCTATACATTTACAGTTTTAGCTGACCTCGCATTGTATAGGCTTTTCGTGCAATGAGAAGTCAGCTTATACTGGAAATGTACAGCTTTATAAAAATGTAGTCGTACGTACCTAAACCTTTGACCCAGATATGTTACGTTAGTTTTTAACCGACTTACAAAAAGGAGGAGGTTATATGTTCGACTGCATGTATGTTTTTTTTTTATGTATGTTCACCGATTTCTCCGTCAATTGTGGACCGATTTTGAAAATTCTTTTTTTGTTTGGTTGGATATGCTCTCGAGGTGGTCCCATTGTCACCAAGTTAGAATCTGATGAGGGGATCCCATGGAAATCGAAGAGAATCCTCAAATTTTATAGGCACATGTATAGCGATTTGGGTATTTTTTATAGTAACTCGTGCATTTGCTCTTGGAAAGCACCATTCGGTGAAGTGGAACTGATGATGAAGACCAGAGATGGCCACCGGAACTTCTCAATAATAAGTATTTCACGGGTTGCGATTCAATTTTAATACGGTTGCTAAGCAATTTATGCTCGTCATAATGCATATGGTGAAATGGAGCTGATGGTGGCTTCACCATCCAGTGGTTTTGGTTCTTAACAGGAGAACTCCTCAACAGTTAACGTCCCTGCGTCGGGAAAAGGAATATTTTGTAAAAGATGATGTGCAGTTGACATTAGGCTATTGTAACTTAGATTTATTAATAACTGACTCACTCAAAAGTGAAAAATAAAAACATTTTTACAAAAAAAAACAACTGACTTCAAAAAAAAAACACTACAAACTGAAAAATAACTTTAATTTCGGAAGTCGGTGGCAAAAAACAAAATACAGATACAAAGACACCGACTTCCGATATTAAAGTTATTTTTCACTTTGTAGTGTTTTTTTTGAAGTCGGTTGTTTTTTTTCTGAAAACCTATTGAATGGAATCTGTTGTCAAACTATTGTTGTTATTTCGGTCACTCTATCACGGCAGTTAGGTATCATGAGATATAATAGCGTGTAAGACTTTAGTTTATCAAAAGTCGATTACTTATTGAATAATGAATGAGACACGATGTTGGAAAACAGCACTCTAATTGCGAAACATAATTTCAATCACAAACCGAGGGAGGAAGGAAATTCCTAATGCATTACGTCATAGGTTTAAAAACCTCGTCTGGTCAACAACGTAACTATCGCAATGAACGTGGCTGAACTTTCAAAATGAAAAGGCGATTGCATTTTTTTTATTTTAGGTACCTATTTATATAGTGTGCACGAGCCTTAATACACTTAGGTAGGTACCTACCTAAGTGTATTAAGGCTCGAGCACACTGGCGCGACGCGACAGCGTACACAAAGGCACCGCGTGCAGCGTGACGAGCGGCGCCTTTGTGTCGTGCTGTTGTGTCGCGCCTGTTTGCTGGAGCCTTTACGCAATATCCACGCTGATCTTCCAGAGTCTTGCTCTTACGCTCGCCGTCGCTGCGTCGTTGTCGCTTCGTGGATTAATTTTTTGTGCATATCAGAAACCGGGTGTTAAGTTGTCTAAACATATATTGTGTTTACTTACAAACCAGAAGCAGGTCTGACGGCGCCGGCGCCACAATACCCGCTACAGGAACACAGCTGGTCGTCGGGCCCACGTCCACTCCTGTACACGGCCATACAACCCGCCTCATCTTCTGTTCTCACATCACTTGTCATTGCGAAACTCTCATCCACCACGAAACCTTTATTGTCCATTTTTTTACAGGGTTATGTTGAAACAAAACACTATAAGTATTCTTTTTCGGTCTGATCCTTTTCAAAATGATTTAGTCTAAGCACACCGATATGTTGTCTCGCATTTGCGCATGACAGCGAACGCGTACTGAATAGTGGGTATTGATAAACATGCGTTTTATAGGCTTGCATTGTTAATCCAGCATTTGGCAGTCATGTGGAAAATACTGGCCGTTCTCGATAATGCCTATTAAAGGCCTTAACAATATATTATATTGACGTCAAGCTGAATTACGAAATACCTACTAAGTTTTAGCTGATGCTTTGATACATTAGTAGGTACCTACCTATATGCTCGGTATTTTGTTGTTAAGTCCATGAACAAGATTTTTATCGTGTATTTTGTAATATATTTTGTTAGTTTATTATTAGGATAAAACTAAATTAAGTTACCTAAAAATAAATCATATTTAAAAATAAATTAAAAAAACTGAAAACCAATCACAAACTCTTCTTATTCTTAACAACCTGCAATCAATAAAAATGCAAAAAGATAAAAAAAAATGTAAGCGCAGTCGAGTCCGGTCGGTCACAGCTGTAACGTAACCTAATCTAGTGAGACGCGTTCCCTGAACAATTCTTAGTCAGTGCTAGTGCTTGCCCAAGTAGCACACTGGGTGGTAAAATAGCTCTATATCATATCTATTTGTTAACTTAGGTGAAATATACAGCTGTCATTAAGTTCTGTAAAGGTGAAGAGAACCCTTATGCAAATAATATAGAACCACGGGGAGAAAAATTGCAGCCTAATTTTGGTTCCAAATGGAATCCATAGGAGTTCTCACTATCACCTTTAAGTGACAATTAGAAGTAGAACTATAAGGATTAAGTTGTGCAGTGAAGGCGATTCATTGAACGGTAGACGTTTATAGACGTTTCATTCGGTCATTGATTGATAAAAAAGACGCCAAAGATCTTTTGAGTGGCGATAAGTCAATTTGTCTTTGAATTTGTATTGTGATCATCAGCCATTTTAATTTTGGATTATATCTATTTGGTGAGTATTAAAAGCTCATTTATACTTCACATATTGCAGGAAATGATTTAGAGCACACAATCCATTGATAAATAACTCAATGACAAAATCCTTGCGAATGGTTTCTTACTGTGAAACTATAGTATGGTTTCTTTGTGTTATTAAAAATAAAAACAGAAGAGAAAATGAACATTGAATTGTTAATTAGATTATTACAGGCGAGGCCTGTCCTTTACGATATGTGAGGTATGCTACCTACAAAGAAAACTGACTAAAAAAACTTTTTTACAAAAAAAACAACCGACATCAAAAAAAACACTACGAAGTGAAAAATAACTTTAATTTCGGAAGTCGGTGTCTTTGTATCTGTATTTTGTGTTTTTTGCCACCGACTTCCGAAATTAAAGTTATTTTTCACTTATTAGTGATTTTTTTGAAGTCAGTTGAGTTTTTTGGAAAAAAAGTTTTTATTTTTCACTTTTTAGTGGGACAGTTATTAATAAATCTAAGTTACAATAGCCTAATGTCAACTGCTCATCACCTTTTACAAAATATTCCTTTTCCCGACGCAGGGACGTTAATTGTGGATTAGTTCTCCTGTTAAGAACCAAATCACTGGAGCTGATGGTGAAGCCACCATCAGCTCCATTTCAGCATATGCATTGTGACGAGTATAAATTGCTTAGCAACCATATTAAAATAGAATCGCAACCCGTGGAATACTTATTATTGAGAAGTTCCGGTGGCCACCTCTGATCTTCATCATCAGTTCCACTTCACCGAATGGTACTTTCCGAGAGCAAATGCACGAGTTACTATAAAAAATACCCAAATCGCTATACGTGTGCCAATAAAATTTGAGGATTTCCCTCGACTTCCATGGGATCCCGTCATCAGATTCTGACTTGGTGACAATGGGACCACCTCGAGAGCATACCCTTTCAAACAAAAAAAGAATTTTCAAAATCGGTCCACAATTGACGGAGAAAACATTGAAAATAAATAAAATAAAAAAACCATACATACAGTCGAACAAACCTCCTCCCTTTTGGAAGTCGGTTAAAAAGACAGGCTATGGAGGCAAGTTGCGACGGAATTGCAATCGACAAGTAAGTACTTACCTACCTACTTACTTTAGATTATGTACAATTTATAATCAAAGTCTGAAATCGGTACCATAAACTGAGAAATCTATCTCATATTCTGCGGCTTAGGGGAGTACGAGTAGTCTCAATTTACTAGTAGGTACCAACCGTTCACAAAACCTAAGTTGTTTTTGGGACCTTGTATCTACCACTAGGTAGGTACGTGGCCCTCTAAAGCCTGGTAGGTAGGTATTTTGTTGGCAACTGTTCAATCTTGTTTCCAACTCTTTAAGTCTCGTACACACTGGCGCGACGCGACAGCGTGACACAAAGGCACCGCCTGCCACACGACGAGCGGCGCCTTTGTGTCATGCCGTCGCGTCGCGCCAGTGTGCACGAGCCTTTACCCGTCCTTTCAAAAAGGAGGGTAATGTTTCTCGAGTGTCGGTATGTAGAATGTATGTACCTACCTAGATATTTAACTATAATCAATATCATACGTTGCAATTTATTTGAAAAAAAAAAGATAAAGACCGCTGAAAATTTTACGGTATTTACATAAAGGTTAGGTACCTATACATAACCGTGAATTAAATAACCGTAAAGGGGCTCGTGGCTAAATATTAACAGCAGCACAGGTCGATCTTCAAGGTTAAGCAACGTTTGCCAAGGTCAGTCCCCTCCGTGCCTAAGTCACTTAGCACGGCCGAATTCGCAAATTTCGTCGTTCGTGTTTGTGTGGTCAAGCTTAGGTACCTACTACCTACGTAGGTTAGGTTGGGTTGGGTTGTGTCGACCGACCGGGGAATCGAACCTAAGACCTCAGCAAACACGTACAGATCTGCTTTCGTCCTCTGACGAAGATCGTCTACTACTGAGCTCTGCATGGTTTGCACCGCCATCTAAGGCTTAATTGTATTTTTAAGAGATATATGTTAGGAGATTCTCCGTTTTGAGGTAAGTAGTCTTGTTGTAGTAGCCATTGAGTGGTTTTATGTTTTAGCGTGTGGCTGTTTAAAGGCTCGTGCACACTGGCACGACGCGACAGCGTACACAAAGGTACCGCGTGCAGCGCGACGGGCGGCGCCTTTGTGTCGGGCTGTCGCGTCGTGCCATTGTGCACGAGCCTTTAAGCTCTTGTAACATCGACACTGCTTCGCTTGTTACAGAATGTAAATTTTCACTGTACCCATATGGCTGAACCCTATCTCTTATGATACAGGCTAGACCTAGTTTAAGAGATAGAGTCTATATAATTGTGCTTATTGTGATAAATGTTAAATTTATAATCTACAATGTATACAGTCAATTTGTTCTTGTTTTACGAAATAAATATTTTTATTATTATTATATTTTTATAATAACATATCTCGGGACTTTGGGGTCCCGGACCTTTGGAAGGCGTACGAGGGGCCGAAGCCAACTCGCAGAGGTCCCTTAGAAAATTTTTCATGGAATGAGGCGCCAACCGACGATTATCCCTGTATGCACTGTGCAAGTGCGCCCAAGGACAACCCCCGGTTGGTGTCGGACTATTGCATAATATGGAAACAAAGTTATTGGACTATTGATTGGTGCAGCTTAAGTGGACTGGTTATGTAGGATTATGGGAAGACTATGGCCCCTGCCTAACCTATGTTGTATATATAAAATACACGGATGAAATGGCAGGGGGTGACTTGCACACTCAATAATGGGCCCCCGAAAACGGTCGCTAGCACATAGTATCGTAGCGATAAAGGGGCAACGTCCTGAGGTGCTTATGAGGAGTGGAGAGGTATCCCACGGCTATCAGGACAATCCCGGAAGTACGGTCAAGATCTCTACCAGCATCTTACTGGAATACTTCCTTCCCCCGAGCACGTTTGCTCTTGCGAATCTCAACTCAAGCCGGCCAATAAAGGCATGAAAGAGGTGGGAGCTCTGTTCCTCGTCCTTGTTCACTCCAGTTGGCCAGTACAGGCAAGCTAGAGGTGAGGAACAAGACTTCTCCCGGGAGATAGGGTCCGTGGGGTCGCTACTGCCCAACAGCTCGCCACATGCTGCCCTGCGGGTTTTCAGAGCCACGTTAGCCACGCCAGTAATTTCTTATTCGTGTGTCCGCCCCCCACGGGATTAGGTCAATCAGGATGTGTGGTTGTTTTATTATTAAATGTGAAAGTTTGTGAGGATGGATGGATGGATGGATGGATGTTTGTTACTCTTTCACGCAAAATCTACTAAACGGATTTGGATGGAATTTGGAACACATATAGTTTATAACCTGGATTAACACTAAGGATACTTTTTATGCCGGTAGTACGTTCAGTAAATCCACGCGGGCGAAGCCGCGAGGAAGAGCTAAGTATTTTATAAGACCATCAACGAAGGTCATGAAAAGAAAATAAAAAAGGGTACTTTGCTCATGTGAATTATTTCTCGTTGATGAAAATCTAATTTTGGAGGCCCCTTCTTTGTGGAGACCTGGGGCTAGAGCCCCTGTTGCCCTGCCCTAAATCCGGCCCTGAATAAATAGGCAAAATATCATGTCTCATAATGGTTAGGTACAAATACAAATATGACTTATCTTTGGAACGCTCAACCATTACTTTAGCATCTCGTAGTTATGCGGTTAACAATGTTTTTATCGGTCAGAAATAATGAACATCGAGCGAAAAAACGTTTTCACGTCAATAGGTAATTGAATGCGTATGTACCAACATTGCAATTAAAAGACACGGTAATACAAAAACATCAACAATAAAAAAAAATACTAACACAGCACTGCTAACGCCATCTATACAACAACCTACGCAACAAGAAGTAATCACAACCCATTTAAGGAGTTCGTATCGTACTGTGCCGTGATTCTTTGAATTAGTTTCAGACATACCCGATAGATGACACTACTTATATCGTTTTAGACCTGTTTTAGAATTTATTGATTATCTCGTTTATTACACAATAAAAACCAACCAAATGGAAGGTCTGCATACACAATCGTGTTCTGTACAAAAATCAATACGAATTTCAAGGAAATACGACGTTGATTTTCCAACCGCAAGACAAAGTTTGTAAACCTTAATTTTGCTGTAGAGCAAAAACCAAGCAATATTATGCAATTCTGATATTTTTTGTGCAATCTATACCTTATTGTTTATATTCATGATATTTTTTCAGAATTTTATTTTTTAACTAATTTCAACAATTTTTTTAAAAAACTTACTTATGTAGGTATACTAAAAGAAACAGTGCTTTTTATGTATTTTTGAGATCGTACTTTATCTAGCTTTCGTTTGATATAGGTATACCACACGATGGGCGTGGGTTTTTTATGTGTAGGAGTTTCTAAGCTTAAACAGGACTCACTGCCATCAGTGAAGGAAAACATTACTGAGGACTTTATAAATCATCATCTGCCTAGCCTTTTCCCTATTAAGTGGGAGTCGGCTTCCAGTTTAACCTGATGAGTCGGACTTATTTAGTACTTATAGGTAAATATACCTGGAGGCAATTCTCACGCATCTCGCATGTGACATTGTCGTTCGACTCATTACTTTTCCCTCGTAAAAATCAAGTCGAGCTATTCTCTAAACGTCGATTCGAGCATTTCTCGCAGGAACGAACGCCACGCGACATGTCTGTTTACACGCGACATGCAAAGAGTGGTCGGAACCAATCGACATGTACTTGACGTCATGTCGACCGGCGTACGAACGTCAAACAGTGTTGTTCTATCAATCATGATTGTGTCAATTGCGGAAGAAAATAATAAATATTTTTTTAATAAAATGTGTAACGAGTTCATAAACATCTTAGCTACGACGCTGCGATCGCCACCACAAGATAAATTACCCGAAGAAAACTTCAGGCCTCCGCCAAAGTTGTCAACTATCCACTGCTTGTGCGGCGTCGATGGATGAGACACATCTGAGATAAAGAACCTGAAAGCGCCGACTTCTAAAACCATTGAGGTCTAAAAGCAGTCAAGTGGACGAGGGCGGCCGACGTATCAGAGCGGTACCGCGTTTGTTAAGGGACTCATTAGCACAGAACACTATTACTTCTACTCATTGGGGTACAACTTGCTCATGTGGTCAAGTACTATTGAGGTATCCCATAAAATGGAATACTTCGGCAAAGGGGGCTGAAGACGTAATACTCCCATAAAAATCTTTTAATTCTGTCGATTTCTCTTAAATTATTGCCCATCAATAGGGCTCGCGCAGATATACAAGAGTTTAAAGTTCCATATTGGAATCCCTCTTCATAAAGTTTGTTAAGAAAATAAATAATTTGTGTGACCGATGCATTATACAAATTAAAATCATTATTGTTACTAAAATGGAACCAATGTTTTAGGTAGACATCACATTGTTTAAATGAGTTGTCGGACAGAGAAGCTGTCATAATTGCGGATGGGGCTACACTTCTCCTTAACAAAGCTGTCCGCACAAAATCCCTGCCACCTAATCTTGGTGTGCATGTTGGGATTGTTAGAATGGAAAGAAAAACACTCCACAAGCGAGGATTTTTGAGCTGCTGTGCTCACCATCCTCCTGCATATTTCCCGATTGGACCCACAGATATCGAGAGGGAAGGAGCTAAGGTCAAATCAGTACTGATGGAAGGACGCTGAAGTTGTCGCGGATAAAGTCGAGTAGTACCTCCTACAAATTTTAAGTTCTACATCCTCATGGCTCCCGCGCTGCAAAAAGCTGTTGTTCTTAGCCCACAATTTTGCCCGGCAGGAATTCCGTGTAGATGTTACAGGGAAGCATGACCAAGCCCAGGTATGGTGTGATCTCTCTGTGATGTATTCTTTTGTAACCTGAATTATGATATACCTATGATTATTGTATTACAACAGGGCCATCAATATGATGCAGAATTTCAAAAGCATTCCAAACAATAAAGATTTCAAATATGTTTTAATTTTTTTCAATATGATACTTATAACTATCAAAAATACTGTGCATATAGGTACAATAGGTACATTATAAGAAGCACTAGTTTACATGATTAGTCGGCGTCATGTGTAGCGCGCTGATCAGTAATAGCCAGTTTAAGAATCGCCGGGACCATTACACCTCTTGCCCAAAGTCTTCATGAATTTCGACAGACGTTCGTCAAGCACTTTCATCACAAAGAAATTGAAATTCGTGTTGTGACGAGACCCCTATCGCTTGACTCTCATGAAGGAAATTTGTATTCGCGAAGATAAACAATCTTTTCAGACTTTTTAGAGTAATGTGCCCGGAACACGTAGATACAGCTGCGTCATTGGAACGGTAGGACGCAGCCAATAAGACAGCAGCCATTCTGAGAGTATTCTGAGAGCCGGTGACTCGGTCCGGTCTTTACGAAAATTACGCTTCCTCTTCTCCATCTTTACAAGCCTTATTTCGGTAGTCATCAGTTTACTTATAACTATTATTCGCAGACATTCCGTATTTATATAATTATGTTTATCTATGTTACCAATGTAATAATAATAATTATATATATTTGATAAATGTTTACGAGATAGGTATAAAGGCTCCCGCAAACAGGCGCGACGCGACAGCCCTGACACAAAGGCGCCACCCGTCGCGGTGCCATTGTGTGAAGCTGTCGCGTCGCCTTAAAATGGTGCTCAAAACATTTTTTTGACTTAGAAATTATTTTTAAAGATTGTTGTTGACTTCTTAACCAGTCAAGTGGAAGTGGTGGGTTTTACTCTGGTTGAGGGCAAGAAGGGTCGCTCGTGACGAAATCGCAACAAACGCAGTACCGCTCCTGGAAGCGAGCATTTTCGAGCACCAGTGCCTACCTTGCTCCTGTACATTTCCCGGTTGGATCGACAAACATCAAGAGAGAAGGAGTAAAGGTCTAATCCGGGCCGAAGGAAGGACGATGCAATCAAGCCAGATTACAAATTTTAATTCCTACATCCTCCAGGTTCCCGTGCTGCAATAGGATCTCGTCCTCAGCGCAGAATTTTGGCCGGGTGGAGTTGTGTATAGATGTTACAGAGAAGCATGACCAAAACTAAACTCCCATATGTGGTGTACCTATACTGAATTTATTAATGAGTCTGTAAGGTATTTGTATAAAGGTTCTTTTGTCACTAGAAATAAATGATATACCTACTCACCTATCATTATAATAGGTACGAGTACCACCTACAGTACCACCGACATGATAAATAGTGTTTCAAATGCATTTCAAACAATAAAGATTTCAAATGTTTTTATTTTATTATTTTCAATGTAAAACTGATATAATTAACAAAAATACTATACCTACATAAACAATTTATTATAATAATCACAAGTTTACACGAATAGTCGGCGTCAATGAGGTTATTATTATGTATTACGAAAATCTGGGCTTAACGAAACTATTTTTATTCTCTTCTTTAAACATGTGTTACATCTTCGGTAGCGTCAGCTAACAATGTTTTAATCTCAATATGCTGTTTGATCATTTTTCGAACCGTGGCATCATTTTCAATGAAGCATTCTCTATGTCCTCCTCGTCTTTCCTTTTCGACGGTACCGGCTGTAACTTTTTCAAGTGATGTTCTAAAACGGTACGAAAACTGATTGAAAACTATTGGCAAACTTGGAAAGCCTGATTCTGAAGAAGAAATCAAAATTGAGGAGTGACATACACACAATCACACAACATATAGGGATCAAGGTACTTAGAAAAAATATTTTATTAACCTATTGAAATTAAATTAAAAAATTCAATTTAGATTGTGTTTTCGTATGTGTAGATCAACAAAGTACTCTAGAGGCTTTTGCACCAAAGCAAAGTACCTACTCTCTGTAAAGATTTCGCGTATTTTTCTTATGCTGCATTTTTCGCCTTAGTAAATGCTGATTGTTTTTAACAATTTAAATATGTTTATTTACTTAAGACAATATGATATATGTATATATACATATTTGTAATGTGCTCGTCAATACCTTTCTTTTGACACTGAACATGGCATGATTATCAAAATATTTTTTCGAGGTCAAAAATTTACGTGTAAGTTCCACCATATTAAATTTAGAGAGAATTTATATATCCTATGTCACCTGGACCATTATTTCAAATCTATTGATAACAATATCAGCTCAGTAGTTTAGGCGCTACGGTGGAACATACTTAAATACAAACATACATAGACTGCTAAAATAACAACCCTTCCTTTTGGCATTGCCGTAGTAATATTCATTACAGTCTAGTTATTATTCAATACGCTTTAAATACAGTTTACATATTTTATATTCTAAAAATATCCGTGAAATCATATCAATTCTTCCAATAAGCATGTCCCAATTACCATCTTATTTCCAAAATTGGCAACAAAAATATCTCCCCGAATACTTGCATCAAAATAATAATCTCTTAAATTGAAATATTTCCTGCAAAGTTTTGCCAAGTAACGAAAGCTGTGTTGGGATTTCAAATATTTTAAGTTTAAATATTATTAATTTTTGGTCTGTACTAAGCCAGACTTTATCCGTGACCTTTGAATTTTAATATTCCTAACTTGAAGAAATGCTGGGTACATACAAACTTTCATCCCCTATAACACCCCCTTTAGGATTACTTTTGAAACAAAAAGTAGCCTATGTCCTTCTCCATGATGCCATCTATCCTCTTGTCTTTTATGCTAAGAAATCAATTCAGTGGCTTAGGCGTGATACGGTAACATACAGACAGAAGAGTTACCTACGAATTTATAATATTAGTAAGGATTTAATCCATATTGTTACCGAGTTTTACTTTAAAATAACATCTGCCAACCGGCAAAGCAATGTGTTGCAGTAGGGTCTCGTGGATTTTCCACGAATCTTTGCATAAAAAAAAATCGTTCAATAGAGTAATATGAACTTATACAGATGTTTTGATGATTTTTGTGATTATATTTGTATAAATAAATGTTTGTTACGGCCGCGAATCATATTTTAATCAACATATAACCTGACACTGACCTGCAAATTGAAAAAAAAACGTAAGTTAATTTGAATTTCGCAGGCTACCTTAGCGCATCCCCTTAAAGAAGAACAGCCATCGGCCGGACATCCGGACATACGAAAGCATTTAGCTCAAGCTGAAACGGAGACGCTTCGCTCGCGCTTCGTGCTCGCTCGGTCAACTATGGCGCTGTAGGCACAGACTCCGTATGTGGTTAGAGAGTAGTTACGTAGTTACCCACAACCATAGATTCTACAACCAAAGCTACTACACTCAGCGGCATCAGCCAACGAATATCATGAGATCATCCCATAGTACCTACTCAGTGTAAAAGCAATCTGAGACCCACGACCCCACCGACTGAGGCCGCCGATCGACCTCAGCAACTATGGACAAATCGACACTATCTTAATGTTTGATTAGGACACCTTCTAAGTGTTTTTCACTGTTGAAACGATCGATTACCCCCTCAGGTAATTCATTAATGAATGTAGGTGGGTAATCCTTTGTCTCGTACGCTTACTACAACAATTATTTACATTTGGCACATGTAGTTTCTTTTTCACCTATTTTGCTATAGGTTTGCACCTATAAACCAGCGGTATTAACAACGTATTTGACATTAGTAGCAAAGACTACAATATAATATAGGATTAGTAGTAAGAACTATTCATTGGGTCGATTGGGATCCCTGATCACGTGCTGGACAAGCATTTCATTTCACCTCTCCGCCGGGGCTGGCTGCTGGGGCAAAGTGATTGAAGTCGGCCCGCCGACGCCTCCGATAACACTACTGGGAATTCGAAAGAAGCGGTAGCGTTTTAAGACCATGAAGAGAAGAGATGTAGGATACAGACCACTTTAGACTTGGTATGCAAAACTGAGACCAATCGAACTATTTAGCTATCTGTAAACTTTAACTTATTATTACAAAATGTTTTTGACAATAATTCATTATTATGTAAGGATATTGTGGTTGATAGTTTACTTTCTTGTGTTTAATTTAACAACTTTATGATAACTACCAACTACCTAACTACTTCTTAATCAAGGTGTGAACACAAGAACATAATCTAATGTTACAAGATCGAGGAAGAAGAGTAATATACTTAATATAAAGTTTTTTTATCACAATTGACTTGGTAGGTGAATAAACACTTGGACTACGTACACTCAAAAGCTATGATTAAAAGCGGACTTAAATAAAAGCTTTGTGTAATTTAGTAAGTATGTTACATTCACGAGTAATTTAGTACAAATATGAGCCCAGCCCAGTAAGACCAAAGTAGATACAGTAGGCCGCTTGTCGGTGGTAACAAAGTAGGCACAATAGGCCGCTCGTCAGTGGTAACAAAGTAGATACAGTAGGCCGATCGTCAGTGGTCACAAAGTAGATAAAGTAGGCCGCTCGTCAGTGGTAACAAAATAGATACTGTAGGCCGAACGTCAGTGGTAACAAAGTAGATACAGTAGGCCGATCGTCAGTGGTCACAAAGTAGATACAGTAGGCCGCTTGTCAGTAGTAACAAAGTCAGCACCCTAATTGTGTAACACACTTTCAATCATAATTTGAATCATTTTGAAAGATATTTCTAATCCATTGCTTCATATGTTCGAAAAATTAGTCTGCTGAACAAAGTAAATAACGCAATGAATGTTGTTGAACTGTCAAGATGAAAGCCATTGCTATTGTTAGTGTGTTCCGCAATTAGGGTGCGGTATTAGGAAGCCGGAACTCTGTATTACGCTAGGACAGCTCAAGGTCAAAGTGGTAACAGTCACGTGCGGTCTGCTGTACAAGTTACGGCCACCCTGCCAAACGCATGAAATACTTGAAGGCGAAAATACTAAAACATTGACATTCCTATCTACGAGATGCATAAGAGTATACTCGTAATATTGTTTCTTGGCCAAAATCAGAACCAACATCTTCTTTTTTTAAACGAATTCAAATAACGACAGGATTAACAAAAAAAAAAAAGTAAGTGGTTCTGAATTCGACTGTATTAAAAAAAAAGTGTATTACTTCAGATTTTTTTTCTAGGTGAACCGATTTTGAAGATTTTTTTATTTGATAGCTGGTGCCTCTCATGTGGTCCCATACAAATTTAATCACGATCTGACTAGTAGTTTTTGAGTTAACCTTAATAATGCGTATTTTTTCCACTTAATGTATATTGATGATGTTTTAATAATAACTTTCCTGCTACTGTATTACATATCAAGTAGTGGTTCATACGAATTTGTGTGGGGTAAGTACCACAACTAAAAAGTGAAAAATAACTTTAATTTTGGAAGTCGGTGTCTTTGGTGTTTGTATTTTCGTTTTTTGGCACCGACGACCGAAATTAAAGTTATTATTCACTTTTTAGCGTTTTTTTTGGAAGTCGGTGGTTTTTTTGTAAAAATGAATTTTTAATATTTACTGTAATTAATTTTGAATATATTTGAAAAGTGGCCTCACCCGCCGCCAACCAGCTCTACAACCAGGATGTTGGACTGCTCCGTTTCGTCCCGGGACGGGCTGATAGTTTTTACGGGTTTCACAAGGTTTAGGCCGTATAAGTGGGAAGTTATATGGTTCACACACTCAGGATTTGTTAGTTTTTGAACGCATGCAACGGCGACGTGCAGGCTCCGTCTCGTTCGGCCATGCGACTACTTTGGCGCCACGCTTGCGGGCGTAGGCGCGGCGGGAAACTGTTCAACTCGCGCATTGATTGGCGCCGAGATGAGCCGTTGACAGATTGGCGGGATTTTATAGTGGAAGCCCCAAAACCCAACACTTACATTTCACAAAACAATTGGTTAACTAACAGCGCCCGTCAACGTCAATCGACCGCCAGATCGTTGTAGCAGTAGGTATAAACTACAGTCCGGCCGTCGAGAGAATGCGTTCTTGACACCTGTCAGTTTCATACAAATGAATTGTTAGGAACAAATTCTCTCGACGGCCGGACTGTAAGTAACTACCTAGTCAGTTAAAAAAAAGTAATCGTGTAATTCTGGTAATGAGACTATTTTCAACACACCCGCTATATCTTGCGTCTTGCGCCGCTCACTCACCGCCACTTTACCCGGCCCTTGGAGTCGTTTGATCCATTTCATAAATTCGCTTCATAACTTTCCTCCTTGCCTATTTACTGAATACGTTATACTGAAATATTGTTTACAGCACTAGTTTTGAATGTATCACACATGTTGTTTACATATTTATGTGAGCTAATTTGCACCGCGTGCTCCCCTGCGGAGTAAACAGATGCCTATTAGGTGGACAGCGGCTTGGTAAATCCTGGTCCAACGAAGCGTAATAAATATCTGGTGTAGGTATAATTTTTGGTTTCTGTGTTTTGTTTTTTAGAGGTACCCATGTGTAAATGAGAAGTTTTATTACAGGTAGATTTTGGTAACTTTCTCCTTTAAAGTGAACACGTTGGTACAATTATGAATTTTACTTTACATAACGTAGGTATTTGCCAGTTTACAAGTTATCGGTTTTTGTGCCTAGGTAATTATACACCTAGGATATTAGTTATCTGCAGACACCGATAACTTTTAAACGTAACTTTTTTTTTGTGTAACTACAAAAATCGTTCAAAGTGCCTAAGCAGTAGTAGCAATCCAGAATAGATATTCTCCAGCATTTGGCAAAAAATTAGTTACTGTTAACGAACAATTATAGAATTTTATAATTCAGGCTACCTTTACCTACACCTATTCCTGTGTACTTTGTGAACCACAAAATTATACCTACGCGTCAAAAATTATTAAGTTGGAATTTGAATACATTTAACTATTCCGTAATTTTATAAAAAAAATCGTTAAAGCGCCATCTAGTGGGGAGTAGCATATTTAATACATTCAAAAAATACGTGAACGTACCTACTACGAGTATACTGTAAAATGCGACGGATATATTACCAGTTTCGGAGTTCTAGTATTGGATGTATCTTAAACCCTTGTTACATATGTATAAATTATGTACTACTATAAATATTGTCACTAAGCTACTTATGTATACTTATTGTACTTCTGAATTGTCTTCCTCTACGACTAAAACAAATTTAATTGTTATACTAACAAAATAAACACCATGTTTATTAGCCACAGATTATTAACACACTTACACACATACAAGTTTATCAAACTGGGTTTAAAGAAGACTTTCGCTTGTTAAGAAGGTTAGAGAATTAAGTATATAAAATTTGCATGCGGAAATTAAAGGCATAGAGATCGAAGTAATTATCTTTATGAAGTTTATGTCCCTTATTTACGCAAATGTCGAATCAAAAATCAAGATCATTTATTCTGACTTTTTCTTTTTTGATTTTGATATTTTTGCTGTTACCTACTCGGAGGCACTCATCTATCATCGTTCCTTTCGCAAGTAAATGGGATCTGACTCTCAATGACATTCATATTTAAGTTATCAGATTTATCTGGTCAAGGTAAAATATCCAAGTAGCCTAGAAGCAGTCACTTAAAAACGTTCAAAGATGCCTTTAAGTGCAGACAAACACCGCTCCGAGCTCTTCTGTCTGAGATGTAATACTTAATTCATACACCATGTCCACCGATCGCGCCATGTACATGTATAGTAATAATTAATGCAAAATGACACGTGCCGACCACAGATATTCCGAGTTCGGCACAACACTAGCTCGTGTCACTAGTTCTGAGCAAATGGAGGATGGATTTACGGATTTACCAACCGCAGAAGTGTGATAATATAAAACAAGTTTTAACGGTGCTGGCTATTCATACAAGTGCCGGTTCCGGTATCCGAATTGGCTACCAGCGATTATATATAAAAATTATAAAAAAAATGTGTAATAGCGCTTCAGTTAAAGATTAAATCAAAATATCAAGATTTTAGAGTACCTTATATATTACTGTAGCTAACTCTCTCTTAGGCTCTTAAATTGTTAGGCTCAAAGACAGGAAATGCTCATTGTGTGAAAAAACAGGCCATAATGTGTTCTGGCAATGAATAAAAGCCACGACGCGTTCTAAGCATTATTGATACAACAATTAAACGACGGACAGGTTGTCGTTGTTGACTTAAAAAGGGCGAAATGGGTACTAAAAAAAACCTGTTTTATCTTAAAATTGCGTTCAATATCATAAACTAAAGAAAATAAGATTAAAAATAAAACGTTTTCAGGTAACTTTCAATGGTGTTTCGTCAGCGAACGAGGCTTTTGCTTTCAGGTTCCTTTTTCATCCCACTTCAGCACGAAGTTCAAAATAAAAACTATTATTAGACAACCCGACGCGCGATGTCACAAAATCGGATTCAAAACTTCCTTGTGTTGCACCATTGTGTTACGTTCGGTTCGGGTATGCTTGAGATTTTGAGTACTCACAATTAATTAATCACACCAAAGAAGGAAAAACCGTAATTAGGTAGTGGAGTTAATTAATAGTTCATTTAGGTAGTCGGTTGTGGTGTAGCTGCGTTTTAGCTTTCAGTTAATTATATTGTAAATTGCTACTTTAAAAACTTTATTTCAAATTATTTGAAGTTTAATACACGAAAAATCCACACACGTGACTAAAGCTTCAAAGTTTGCAACGTGACCCCGACCGTCTTTATATTTCATTAGGGCGCGTAGGGATGCTACGAAGCGTCGCGGATGTGTAGCACCCCTACGCATCCTCTACGCTTGTAGCTACGGCATTTCGTAGACGCCTACGAAAGGGTAGTTCCATTTCCAAGCTACAGGAAAGCTACGTGTGCTACGCATTTGCTACGTGTGGTGTGTGGGCAACGTTTGTTGCGAGAGCTTAGCAAATTTGATGAAACATCGTTCTGTATATATAGGCTGACATTATTTATTTATTTAAATAAGAGAAAATAATAACATTTTCTTTCCTTATTCTGGGCGGCACCTACATGATCTTAATACTGGCAGATACTCTTTAATTTAAAGTAAGGTTAAGGTTAAGTAAGCATACGCTAACTTTATAATGACCTTGATTTGGCTGGCTTTTTATTTGGTAACACTACCAAATAAAAAGCTAATCAAATCAAGCTCATTGTAATTATAAGACCATAAACGCCCCTCGCAATCGGTCCAAATTTGGCTTCAAAGACAGCTAACAAAAATGTAAATGATATACTTAAATAAGTTTTCCAGTGCAGTAATGAAAGTGTATCGCGCGGTATGGTCACGGCAGAAGGTACTATGGGATCTAAACCGTTCAATGTCCGGTGTTAACTGCTGCGGCATCGACAGCGCGGAAATGGAACCCTTTCGAGTGGCGACACTTGCAAAGCAGTCGGAGAGCCTTTATCGATGGCGTTTCATAGTTTCAGGCATCCTGTCGCCCCGTCGTCGCTCGCTAGTAAAACAAAGAGACTTTATCTATAGGCGACAGGGGCCAAAGTGCTTTTGTTATGTCAATTTTTTTAACGTAATGCGTGCACATACAGTATATTCGATTTCGCCTGGCTGTGCTGATCAATGCCGACCCGAACAAGCGTGTAGCACGCCTAATACTCTAACACCCAGTTTCTGGAATTTAAGTGATCCAATTGGCCGTTGATAATATATAATTCATTCGGGTTTGTCATGATTGGTCGACAAACGTTTAGTCGACGTAACGATTGGTCGACAAACGATTGACCGACAGTAACGATTGACCGACACAACCATTAATCGACATATACGATTGGTCGACTCAACTATTGATCGACAATAACAATTGGTCGACATTACGATTAGCCGACAATTTTTTTATAATTTTTATATTTTGACAAAAAATAAATCCTGGTTTATCCTGGGTTTTATCTGCTTTGCATAATAAGGCGTAGCCGACGGAGCCCCGCATAGCGGGGCTCCTACTTCTGGGCGGTTTAAAAAAAAATGACCACGAAGGGGACGGCGGGGTCTGTCAGACCCCGCCATCCCCTTCTAACCTAACCTGTCCGAGTCGGGGTGCCCCAGGTCCCGAGCTCGCTTCGCTCGCTCTTGCATCCTATCCCCGATTGTGTAGATGTCGACCAATTGTTATGGTCGATCAATAGTTGAGTCGACCAATCGTATATGTCGATTAATGGTTGTGTCGGTCAATCGTTACTGTCGGTCAATCGGTTGTCGACCAATCGTTACGTCGACCAAACGTTTGTCGACCAATCGTTAGTATCCCATTCATTCAACCAATCGCGCGTGATTGACGACTTGTTAGCAATGTTGGTGCTGATATTCGTCCTACGCCTCGGGCGCTTAATACATCTGTCTCTATCACTTGTCAATCTTTTGTTAATTAACCCTTCAGGGTGTGATACTTTTGTTTTACTTTTACTATCATCGATTGTACTACTTGTACTGGTTCATCTCTGCCTAATGACAGGCGTGACGTTATGCTATACTTGATTGATTGAACTTAAAATTATCTAAGTAAAGAAAATCAGCGGACTTAAAAGCAGGCGTGTGTACATTATCTACGCAATAGCCGATTCTAAGCAACGCACAGTGGTCTGAAAATCAAGCTCCATACTCATAGAAACTTAATGTCAGAAATTAATAAATAAAAATATGTTTTGTGTTTAGTATACCTCCCTTTGTTTTACTAATATAGTATGAAGGGTATGAGTAGCTCCATGCGTGAGATTTTATTTTATTTTTGTATGGAATAAAACACTTAAAGTGCTTTTTTTCAAAACTGAATAGAACTAATGGGCTGGTACTCACATGAGCTATTGCACCATACACGGCGATCAAGATAACATACAATTCTTGTGCCTTTCGGTGCCGCTTTGCTTGTAGCAAGCTTTGGAAATTTTGAATTTACAGTTGGTAATCTTTCAAATCTTTGATGGTATTTTGTGAAGTTACATATCGCTTTGAATATGAAAATAGTATGTAAAGTAATACTCATACAAGAAGAGACAAACATACACACACACACACACCCCCACACACTCACAAACTTTCGCCTTTATAATATTAGTGTGATTATAAAGGCTTTTGTGCAAAGTTTGTGTGTGTTTGTGTGTATGTTTGTCTCTTCTTCACGCTCAAACGGCTGAACGGATTTGGATGAAATTTAGCACACATATAGTTTATAACCTGGAATAACACATAGGATACTTTTTATCTCGATATTCCCACGGAATCGAGACTTATGCGGGTGAAACCGCGGGGTGCAGCTAATAAGGAATAAATATGTACTAAGGATGTTTTTACATTTTTATTTTTAAATATATGGTTAAAAGTGAAGAAAGATAAAAACACGTACTAAATAGTTAATGTAAAATACGTTTGGGGGAACTGTTAATGAAATAGTTAATACTAATACATTACAACAAAAATTATGTGCAAGAAAGTCAATAACAATAAAAGTAACGTAAAAATTGTACATTGGTCAATTTAAGACTACAACAACTATTTACAGCTCCTCTAACTATTATATATTAAATATTACTGTTTAATTATATTAATTAATTTAATTATATTCTTATTATTATTTTATTATAATTATTTGCTATAACTACTTATACAAAAACGATTAGCAGAGAGTATCTTTGCTGTCGTCAGTCCTCTAAATCCGAGTCCAGCATTGACGCGTTAATACCAATAAATTCAACATTCTCTTCGTCTAGATCTGCATCGTCACCAATGAGAAGAGATTTCATATCATCAGTAATAGGTGTATTTACTGATTTTCTCAGAACAGGTCTTATGCTGGACAGGTAGGGATCTGACGAGACAAGGAGACCATTGAAAATGTCTTCGTTTGTCGCTTTTCGACAAAATTTGCGCGAATGCTGTTCAAAGTTTTTAAACGCCTCAACATTTATGGGAGGAGCCCATAAATGTTGAGGCGTTTAAAAACTTTGCGCGCCATCACACGCCTAAAAGTTGCAAATCTTTGGATCAAACTAGGACCCAAGCCTGTAATAGCTGCAGTATTGGCAGGATTACCAAAAAGATACACAGCATTACGGTAATCTGAAATATATCAAATTATTCAAAACTTACTCTGAGATCTTTTCTAACTTATTCATTTCCGAAGGGTTAGCTTTACAGATGTCACAAGTCTGCGTTGAAGTATTTGACAGTTGCGAAGTGATTTACCACCTATCATGGTCATTGAGTGCTTAACAGTATGAATTCCCATAATAGACGGATCCAGTGCTGCAATCTCAGCTTCAATCAAAGCCTGTTCTTCCTTAATATTTAATTGGTTTTCATTTGCAAATTTAAAATAGAGTATCTGCAGAACATTGTGGAAGATGGCTTTGGATTCTCCCATAACTTTTCTTCACCACAAACTAAGCGCAGAGGCACAAAAGAACACATAAAATTGCTTGAATCATCTTCACCCGCCATAGTTTGTTTGTACAAACTTTGGCCTGAAGCACCATCAAAGCCCCACTTGCATATCAATGTTAGCTCTTTGCCATCTAGCGAAGATTCCAAACGTAGGAATTTCCCAAATCTAGCAACAGTTTTGTCCAAAATCGCTTGAAGCTTTACTTTTACCCCTCTTTCGGTGATTTCTACGGTGTCTTTTGGTGGGTAACAGTACTTCTTCGCCTCTAAGATAGCAGTATATGAAGGATATAGTAGTATTCTTTCTTCTTTTGCACAAGCTCTTAATGTTGTATACTGCCATTTCGAAAGCTTCAATGAAGTCAGAATTCCTAAAGCTTTATCAGCGGAATATATGGGCATAGCTTTCTTGGACTTCAACAATTCCTTTATCTTTGTAGCCTCTTCGGGATGCTCTGTGATCAATTTTATTATATCTGCTACATTTTTGTTATCTGCACTTAAACCAGTTGCATAAGCAAGGCTTTCAGTGCTATGCGTGAGGAGCTCTTTCACTCTTCTTCTCTTCTGTAGCGGGCTTAGCTCCGAGAACACTTTTCTTGGACTCACAACAGTTGATGTTCCAACACTGCACGTCTCCGGTTTGTATGATGTTGATACACCCTCATTTACACCGAAGTCAAAACTGGAACATGGTTGCTGCTCTTCTAACACTAAAGAAGGTGTCATCTTGTCCTTCATGAACTCAGGCCATTTTATGTCTTCTTGCAGCCATGTCTCATACTTTTTTATGAAAGTATGTCTCGTGCGATTACACGAGATCCATTTGTTCCTTAACGAACACACATGAGTCTGACAGAATTGTTTCAATTCTTTATTTTCGTTTTCTGACAAATCAACGGCATTGACAAAAACTTCATATAATACACTGGGCTGTGAGAAACAGCTATTGTTAGCCACAAATATAAAAATATCCAAATTGGTACTAAAACCTTCCATCATAACACGAAAACAAATCAAACGTAATAAGTATAGTAAGCGCGCACAAGTGCAAAGAGCTACTGAGTGAAGTTAGTTTAAATGTCCTATTTATATTATAACTACCCTCATTAACGCTCGCTGTCCCATAATGCTTATTAAATTAAAATTCAACAATAATGACGGTGATTAACAAATGAGTTATTTCGTGAAATGAATGTTGTAGTAAAATGTAAATAATCTACATCGTTTTCTAATATTTTTATTATAAAAGTCATTAGCAGGTTATTAACTAACGACAATATCAGTTATGTGGTTGGTTACTTCATTTAATTATGTCAAAGATTTGAAAGATCACCAACTGTAAATTCAAAATTTCCAAAGCTTGCTACATGCAAAGCGGCACCGAAAGGTACAAGAATTGTATGTCATCTTGATCGCCGTGTATGGTGCAATAGCTCATGTGAGTACCAGCCCATCAGTTCTATTCAGTTTTGAAAAAAAGCACTTTAAGTGTTTTATTCCATACAAAAAAAATTACAATATTTTTTTTCTCACGCATGGAGCTATTCATACCCTTCATACTATATTAGTAAAACAAAGGGAGGTATACTAAACACAAAACATATTTTTATTTATTAATTTCTGACATTAAGTTTCTATGAGTGTGGAGCTTGATTTTCAGACCACTGTGCAACGGACAGAAAAAGAAGGATAAAATTCGTTTTGTTTTTCTATGTTAGGATTCAGTGCTTGCGGATCAGATGCGGGTGAACACTGAATACTGGGCCCTAAGTTTGGACTGTGTGACATTGAGTTACAAAAGAAGGGATTTATTTGGTCCTTTGATTCTTGGTTTAATTATTGGAATAACTTTTTTTTAATTTATTTATTTATTTCTAAAAATCTTAACCTATAACAATTTTGTTTTTAGCCACACCACGAAAACCTCTCAGGGTTTATCTGAGTGCTGGCGAGCCGTTTTATGATGACAATAACAATTTAAATTTCAATTTCATACCCAGTTTAGGAGAAAATTAAGTGAGAAAACGCTTAGATTTGTACTGTCTTTTTTTGTATTGTTTGCAAGTCTTCAGGGAGTTTATTAAGAAAAATAGGTACTAAATATTCACTACAATATCGTTTATGAGCCATGATATTTCATGTGTGTTTCTGTGCAAAACCAATAAAAATAAAAAATAAACTTGAGTTGTGCCGTTCAAGTAACGTTGGCTCTCGTTTGTGCAGAAAGTTTACTCCTGGACATAGATGTATTATTACTATTGTTAGCCCAGTCCAGACCACAGTTCTATTCTAAAAATATGTAGCGGCATTTATTGTGGGCGGTCACCGCATGTCAGTTGTAATACCTGATCTACGAATTGAAGGCGGTATCAAAACCAATTCAGTAGTTAGTCGTTTGACTGTACACAAAATGTGGATGATTTTAAATACACTTTTACCCAGCACTTGTATAATACTGGTCAAAAACATGTCATGTATGGTACTCGTATTAACGATGTGTCAGACCTGTATTGTTAACTATTTTGCTCAGCTTTCTGTAATTTTTTACTAGTTTTGTATAGAACTAGTCTAAATCTAGTTTTATACGTAAAAGATAAACGAAAGTAGTAGATACAACATGTAGTCTCTTTATTTTTATACATTGGTGTTTTAGCGGCGTTATAGAATAAAGGCTCCAACAAAGGCGCCAACACACACTGGCGCGACGCGACAGCGTGACACAAAGGCGCCGCCCGTCGCGCGGCACGCGGTGCCTTTGTGTCACGCTGTCGTGTCGCGCCAGTGTGCACGAGCCTTAAAATGGTCATTTAATACATCAAAAATACGCTTTGGTATTGACACAAATACAAAAGTTCTACTTTAAACCTATACTACTTGATGAAAATTTATGAAACCGTTTTAACAGCGAACTATCTACACCTAAATAATAGACTGAAATAATCGAATATCATAGTTTTCGATTGGTGAAGCATTTTTTTTTAAAGTAACGTAAATTTCTTAAAGCTTTATTTTTATGATTGCATCAAGAGAAAACGAACTTAGAGGGGCCAAGTTTAATAAAAAAATAATGAAAAACCTCTTTATTTTATAGAATATAGGTTATTAGGTACCTACTTACCTTTTGGTGGGATTCAAAATAAGGTTCAGTCTTCGTTACTTCGAGTAGGTGGGTTTACTTATATACCGATTTAAATTCTTACGGGTTCACGAAGCTATTCTTATAAACATACTAGCTTCTGCCCGCGGCTTCGCCCGCGTGGATGTCGGAAATTATCTCATGGGAACGTGCTACCGGGATAAAAAGTAGCCGATGTCCTACTCCTTCCCCAGGATGCCATCTATCTCCTTGCCAAATTGTATCGAAATGCGTTCAGTGGTTTAGGCGTGAAAAGGTAACACAGACAGACCGTCAGAGTTACTTTTGAATTTATAATATAAGGATGGATTATTTCCTCAATTTTAAAATAACTCGCGAGTACCCGGTGTCTACGTACCCGTCTGTCTGTCTCAAGACGAATTAGGGTCATCTCGAGCTCCCCAAACATGAGCTGTCACTCATCTCAACTCCGCTTAGTAATATGATTATCACTGTATTTTTCACCTTCCACATTTTTTCTTTGGATTTCTTTGCACTGATCACGAATAATTTTGTATATGGAATCAGGCACGTAGTCTCGAGAGTTAGCGTAACATAGCTGTTTACTGTTTGAGGTTATCACTTTCACAAATTTATTGGTTTGCCAATCATCATCAAACATTTTGTCTAACTCTTTTCCAGCTACATAATAATGTTAAGGTCAGCTTCCAGTCTCATTGGATGCAGCTACCTACCAGTATTCCCATGGGGCAACGCCTATCTTACCTTCACAAGTTCACAACCCGATAGCTGGGTAATAAAATGAATTATTATTTACTTATATTGAAACATTAATTATACTAAGCAGTCATCCACAATGGAAACTATCTTTCGAAAAGATTTCATATGTCGCGGTCGTAACGAGCCGGCCGGTTCGTGTAGCCGGCCGCCGCCGCCTACGGCACCGGGTGGCGCTCCGGCGCTCGTACATCACACGAAACAGTTTCTGCACACTGTCGCTGCAATGAAGGAAGTTTCCACAAAATTTAGGTGTCCTAGCGCTCGGAGACGTTCGAGACAGCTAACACAACCCACTTCTAAACAATTTACGATTCCATAAAAGTTCTGTTATAAGTGGGGGAGGCGTTAGTGGCTGTAACTTCATGGTCGGGCTTTCGGAATGGGTGCAGGGTGGCGCTCTGTGCAGGAGGCAGCGATTTGTGGGCATTGGCTGGTCTTAAACTGCAATTTATAATATTTAGGTATGGAGAAATCCATGCATTAAATAATAACTTACCTGCACGTTACACCCCTAATTCAGTATTTGGATTTGGTACCTATTTATTAATAAAACAACGACCGCTGCAAGTTTGCTATACTTAAATTCTATTCGGTATATCAGTTTACGTTAAGCTCGGGTATGTCGAAGGGCTTGCAAGTGCAAGATGTGGTAGTGCATACCACATCAAATAGCCAGCTAATAGACGTGCCGCCTATTTGTATCATCCCGGAAGCCGCATTGTAACAATGACATCGTGTTGATAGATACCTGTTACTTAATAATATATGGGTAGTTCCGCCACAGATGACAGTTCCGCCTAGACCACATATGGATTATTTAGGCAGTTTCATGTAAAATTTGACTGGATTTTTGCCTTCAAAAACACTTCACATTACTATGTATAGATTCTAAAAAGCAAGCGCTCACCACAACTTTCAGCTGTTTGGTAGCCGACACTGTTTGCGCCAGCAACAATAGAATTAAATTTTTATTCATAGCATGGATTGAGTGTTTTTCACTGTTTCAAAATTTTGATAATTAGGGTTGCAGTGGGTATATAAACAGGTTACTGTGGATACAGCGTTTTTTGCAGCAAGAATGTGCGTGAATTCTGCTCGTCTGCCACTTAATTTCCGCCCTGAGATAGTGCAAGTGGCGACCTCCTAAGTGGACACGGTGGTTCCTCTATTATTCAAATATTAGTCTTCAGGCACGGCTTCATTTTGTTTAACGAACGAACGCTTTCAGCATTCTGAAGGTGAGTCTTCCCCTTCTGCTAAAGCAATGGAACTTTTTATGTAACCGTTTCCTTATTATGTATATTAACCCTGTTTCAGCTAACTGTTATTTGAATCACTTTTGTTAGCGGATGTTGTTGTGTAACCATTGGGGTGTTTAGGTAACTGAAGTTCGTTTCAAAGCCTTTCAATGTAAGGTTCGACATTCAAACTAGAGGAAAGGGTTTGCATTGTACGTTTGGTACAGTAATAGAACGGATTGTTACATAATGAGCAATTTTTCATTATGTAACAAAACTGTACAATCCGTTCCGATATCCGACAGTGTTATAGTAAACATTGAACAGTTGTTCAATGAATACTATCACATGGTGAACTCTATATTGGCAAAACGTTTAGGTGTGCCAGATAAACATATTTGATTTTATTTTAATAGAAAGTACACTGCCTTTTACTGGCATCTTTTCATGATGTGAAGTTGTAACCTCAATCCTAATACTAATTCCTAACGTTTCATTTTTGGTCCCTCTGGTCGTATTAACGACCAGAGGAAATCCTAGTAATCCTATACCTACTTATTTATGAAAATAGTCAACAATCATAGTTTTATTCTATTTTATTTAATGAATTTCATTTTTTCTGAAAAGGAAACAAATGTAGAATAAACGACGGTGCCAAGATTCGCCTCATGTATTTTTTTTTAATTGTGAAAAAAAAACGTTTTATTTTCAATTTACATCTCTAGTCTGATTCATCATCATCTTGCCCCTATCACCATTTATTTGCGCTCGCCGCAACATGTCTTTTTACAAGCTTTTATTCTTCCAAACTTCTCTATCATCATCTCGGTAGTCACTCCCTTTCTAGCCATATCATCATTCACACGTATGATTACGGCTGACTACGTAGCCGAATAGTGTTTGTCAATGAATACCTGAAAGTCAGCCTGAAAGTCGCAGTTGGTTGTGAAGGCAAACCTATTGGGATCACTCCGCCGCGCGCCGTCCTCCGCCGGATGGTCACCAGCGATAAGTAATTTTGGCTATTTCCAAAGCTATTCCCATGAACGCATTTTTTAAGTTTAAAACTTCCTCTTGATCGAAAAGGCAGCACAAACGTATTTATACAAAAAAGCTTGAAGACATACAAGAAGTCACCGACTAGGAATAGTAGTTTATCTTTTACGTAAGCACCAACCTGACCCAGTTCACTTAGAGTAGGTACTTACGGACTAACTCCAGTTCTGTGCAGAAAGTAAAGTTGGAACTGCACTTTGGGTACGTACTTTTACAACGCGTTGAGGGACATCGGCGAAATGAACAGAATGTACTAGAACTACTGGAAGTTGTGCAAAGGGATGCGAGGTACAATGATTAGGTTCCTAGTAAGCCGCTTGCGCAGTAGCGTAGGCGTTGACTCCGTGCAGAAGTCGTGGAGGGCCCCACGAGGACGCGGAAGTATAATTCCAATAGAATTCAATCTATATATATAAAATGCAAAGTCCTGACTGATATCAACGCACAGCCTAAACCGCTGATCCTAGAGACATGAAATTTGGAGGGTGTGTTCTTTAGGAAGAGTATTTATGTAGTAAGAGAAAGGGTTTTTCGAAATTCCATCCCTAAGAGGGTGAAGTGGGGGTTGAATTTTCCGTGAAACTTTTTATTCTCTGTGTCGATTGACTCGAAAATTAGTATACATACCTACTCTTCAATTAAAATTATGAGACACGTGTATCACAGTTTTTCCAAAACCATCCCCCAACAGAGTCAAATAGGATTTTTCTGAGGTAGAGGTGTATCTGTAACATGTGACATCCCGTTTTTCGGGTTGGCTCGTGATATACGACATTGATAATGCCAGTGTACTTCTGTTTATAAATAGATTTAATTAATCATTGTCGTCACCGGTGTCCAATCTCAACCAAGGTATCAAGATGTATCAAATATGTAACTGATATTACTAGGAACTAATTAATATTTCAATTTTTAAGTAAGTAGCGGTCGCAAGCGCTACTGCTGAGCATTTGGTTTTGGGTTTGATTCTCAGGTCGGGCAAAGTATTATTGGGTTTTTCCAACAGGAATTTCTCAGTAGCAGCCCGGAGTGTGGAATTGTGCCCGTTTGGTGGTAATAGGCTCGCCCCTATTACATGGGACTTAAAACATAACTGGCGAAATGTGGGTGTACTACAGGTACACCTCTTTTTTTTTTTTTTTTGGGTGGGAAATCATCAAATGACCTCTCCCGCTCTGGGCGGAGCGAAAGGGCGTGTCAGACTCTTACTGACTAAAACCCACCCGTGTTCCTTCAGTTGCCTGTGCGCCAGGGCCACGGTAACTCTTTCGAACAATCCGCGACCCCGGTAGGCATCGGCCCTATCGGACCCCTTCAATGATGCTGACATCTCTTTGAGGCGCGCGTGGAACACGACGCGCCGTCGACCCGGGCCTGGTCCTTACCGGACGGCGAGCTGCCCATTGCTCGCCGTCCGCAAGCCCGCGCCTACGGTGGCCGGGAGTCGGCAATTGACTCCCGACGCCCAGGGTGTCTCCTCCTGCGGCGACTAGGGGCGTGAGGGCGCAACGATTGCCGCACCCTCACGCGCTCCGCCTCCTCCTTCGCGAGCATTACTGCTTCACAGAAGGAGGTGACGGCTTCCCATTCCCTCTCGCTCCGTACCATGGCCTGTACCAGGGCCGGACGCGAGAGATCGCCGCCGCCGATCGCCGCCACGAGGACACGGCGGTGCTCCACCCAAGCTGGGCAGACCTCCACCGTATGCTCCACCGTGTCCTCCGGTCGATCCACACAATGCCAACACCCGGGCGTTTCCTCCCGCCTTATCCGAAACAGGAACCTCCCGAAACAGCCATGTCCGGTGAGGACCTGCGTCAGGCGGAAGGTGAGGACGCCGTGGCGCCTCTCAAGCCACTCCTCAAAGAGGGGACTTACCGCCGCAATTGTGGCGTGCCCAACACACGTACACCTCTGCCCAACCCTTCGTGAAAACAAGGCGTGATGTTATGTTATGTTCTAAGTAAGTACATGTGAGGAGCTCGTGGCTAAGAATTATATAACAGCTGCACGGGTCGATCCATCAGTTTCAGTTATGCTTGCCAGGGTAGGTCTGTGGATAGGTGACCATCTTTACATACCTACCGAGACTCCTCCGAGCCTCGGAAAGTACGTTAAGCCGTTGGTCCCATCCGTCATTCGTGGATCTTTGAGAGTTTTTAGGGGTCAACAAAAGCCTGAAAGTCTGACAACCAGTCTTACCAAGGTATATCGTATTGCCCAGTTATTGAATTAAAAATAAACGCATTAAGAGGCTTACAAGAGCTAAAGCGCGGTCACTGTCGGATTGCATAGAAAAGAAAGAGACGCGCGATGACACAACGCTGGTAATTTATTGCAAAATATGAAGCAATTATGGATTTACAAAAAAACTATTCATTGGACTAAAAAATTAAAACACTATTACGTTAGTATGTTACTTGTAGAAGAATCTGACAAAAAATCTGAATGTTTGCATGTATAATATTTAATCGTTAAAAGATTTTTTTAGAGGTATGTTCGTGATTTTTTTCTATCATATCAAGTTAATTATATTATGTTTTCAACACACTATCTAACTAACATATATCCGGAAGAATATCATATATTTTTCTGATTCTGACTGCAGTGGATCATATATTTTTAGGCATTATAAATTTGAGTTTAGGTCATGTAGTCCCCTTAAAAGGCGTTAACGAAAGTCTTGTACTTAACAAAAAATAGTCTCAAATCTCAATATATCTTAGGAAATGTTATCAAAAAACTAGCAAAATAAACATCAAAACAAGTATTATTTTTTCAGGATTCGTACTTTTTATCTTCTCACGATATCTTCTCTGTCCTTCTGCGGCAGTTAACGGCATAGTCTATAAAAAATGGTCAATTTTACTATATGCACATGAATAGATTATATTTCAATAGAAGAAAACAATGGACCGCTGGATTACATTAGTAAAACATACTAAATTAGTTCGGTGCTAAAGAGCCTTTCGTGCAAATTTAACTTGTACTTGGCAGGTTTTCACTATTAAAAAGTAGGTATGTATGTACTGCATTTGTCATACGTACACAATCACAATAAAAGGAACTAATGAGGAAAGGAACTAATGTCACACAATATAAATGTTTAATTAAAAAAAAAATGACATATATAAGTAATTTTAGAATTTTTTGACATTATATTTATAACTATTTGACATAATTATAAAGAAAACCGTTTTGACATTATATTTTATACTTTTTTGACATTATCTATAAAACTGTTTGGCACTATAGTTGAATTTCACTTGGAATGTTAATTAATAATCCGTAGTTCAACACAATATAAATTGTTTAATGAATAAATGAAATTAATGAAAATCACACTCAGATACATTACTTAAAAAAATCAGTCCAAATACCAGCACTTTGCATGCGGCTTTATATATCTCTTAGTGTGTTACGTAACTCATACTTTTGAGATAAATTATCACAAAAATTAACACAAAAGTAACACAAATGCAATACAAAAGTAAATTTTTTACAAAAATTTTAGGTTATATTTCGGTTATTTTAAGTAATGTGCGATTTTTAATTAAACTTCAGTTCTTACTCATTTCTCTTCTCACAAATTAAGACTTCCGGACATCAATCGTCCGGCTGTTGCCCACCAGACACAACACCGGTCTGGTCGGAAGGTCCTCCCTTTTCTTTGGAGGATGAGTGAACTTTACACCCTATTCCACATGCATCTAAAGATAAAAGGAATTGGAATATAATAAGAGTCCGTATGTTGAGGTAATTTTTATGTAGCGTTTATTACCTGCCTGTCAGTCTGTTACTTTTTCACGCTTTAACGGCTGGATTTGGATAATAGGTAGGTTACGGATAGGCCATGATCTGGCTTAGGCCATAGGATACTTTTTATCCCAGTAGCACGTCCCCGTGGGGTAAATTCCGACCTCCACGCGGGCGAAGGCGCGGGCAGAAGCTAGTCTTTAATAAAATGGCTTCCTTCAAAGAAATCATTTGGGCTGGAATGACTAGGTTGTGGTATTTTTAATACTTAAGGGGGCTATACCGGTTTTTTAAGTTTCCAAACAATTTTTATTAAAGATGCTACGTCCCTACGTCGTGTATCGGTGAGAAAACCTTGTTACCTATTTACCGTAGGCATTTACGCAGCATCAACGCTAAGCTGATCCAAAGAAAATGTGAACCCATCTACGAGTATGTCCTATATCGCTGTTCATAGAAAAGCGTGTTTAGTGAGTCTGTCTTCTGGCATTCCAACAGTCTTCAGTAACCACGTATTAAATTGCACATGTATCAGCGAAATTAAACATTTAACAAGCCCGTCAAATAATAAAGCACAGTCTGAGACGGTGCAAAATATAATGAAAATCTATCGCAGTTTAAATTATCGCTATACTTATATCGGTACACTCATAAAAACAGAATGAAATATCGATAAGGCCAGAGCAAATTAAATTATGATGGACGGCCGCTTCAATCTGCTGCCAAGCACTCACTTCAAATTAATTGAATTACCTAAGTCTTTAGTGCAAACTATGATGGCTACTAGGAATATTGCTAAACAAAAGAGGTTGAACCATTATGTAGAAGCTTGAAGTTGCGAAATAGGAAACTAAAAATAATTTAGTAATAAAAATACGTATCTTACGTAATCTTTCCGACAACCTCTATTTTATATATAAACAATCTAAAAGATTAATTTTGCATTGAATCAATCTCTTTTTTTCTGTCACCAATGCAAAATCATGCTCGTGAATAGCATTAAATCTATTTATTTATAAGTTCATTAAAATGTGCATACCGTCCACAAAGTGGAAACCCTTTTTCATTAAAGAGACATTTTTATATTTTTTATTATAAAAACACGTAAGCTTATACGTGGATTGTACTATCATATCACTAAAACATAGTAATCTACAATGGATTATTATGTTTTACCAAATGTATGTTGTAGGTACATGTGTGTTTGACCAATATTTTTTACCAAATTCACATTTTGGTCAAAGGAATCCGTTTTAAAGCATAACAATCACAACCGCTACCACCACTTTATTCATTCCATAATGAAAGTACCTACTTATTCACAAAATATTTCGCTGCAATTAAAATAAAATACGGTAGAAGTGTCAACGGGGTTATGACTGTCACGCAATGCATTGCGTGCCACTGATTAAGCGCAGTCCCTGTAATCTGTACTGGCTTTATGCGAAAATGGCATAAAAATGTCTTCGTAATACACTTACAATCACTATCCGATTTTTTTTGAAGGAAACTTATATCCATAGCTTCATAATTATGTGTAAAAATTCGTCGCTTGTCTTCGTGATATTGATGAATTGCTAAAATGAAAGGCATTGCCATTTTATGTGTGTTACGCAAATAGGAAGCATCTTCGTAATATAGTTACAAAAAAAGGAAACGTGTGCAACTTATTTCTAATAAGTAAGTATCTATTTATTACACGAACCTTAGGAGGAACCGACACATCAAAAACTAGTGAGAAGTGTGGAGCGAAAATAAGCAATTGGTGTTATTAGTAATTGATCGCTGAGGTTAATCGAAGGAACGTTTGTGCTTTGTCATAGGAGTTGAACATAATTAGCCCATGATTGTCCCATGCACTGTTCAGAGTGGGCCGTAATCCGTCACACGAGCCAGAGAAGGTAGGAGAGCACCAAGTTGCCCGCGCTATTGAAATTTTCTTAAGTTTTTTGCAATTTGCAGGTCAGTGTCAGGGTGTATGTTGAACAAAATATTATTAGCGACCGTAACAAGTAGGTATGTATTTACAGAATTATAATCATTAAAATCATCAATATTTCATGAAAAAGTCATTCAACATATAACCTGTCACTGATCTGCAAATTGAGTCACGATTCTCCTTGGCATGCTCCTTGGTAAGACTGGTTGTCAGAATTCGGGCTTCTGACTAACGGCTGTCAAAGATCTACACATGACACGGCTTAACGTGCTTTCCGAGGGACGGCGGGGTCTTGATGTAATGTATCCAAACCAAACCATAATTATTTATATATCACCCATCCACGGCCCGACCACGGCTCGACGGTTAAGCGCAGCTTAACGGTCGAGCCGTGCTTGAAACGAGCAACCCGACACCACTTGTTAAAGTTTATTTATTTATTTTCCAACTTACATCTATCATTACAGGGGTAACCTAATGCGATAGTGTACTTATCTAAAGTCTCATATTAACTTATTATTATACTTAAATTTTGTAACTTATTACAATTAATGCATTCTTTGTGAAATCACGTAGAGAACAACAGAATAGGTCCGTGTCACTAGCTAGGAGGTTGAGTGCGTGTGTGGTGGTGGCGTGAGTGGTTGTTGAGTGTATTCACACTTGAAACGAGCAACCCGCCACCATTTGCATTGGCACTTGATACGAGCAACTCGACACCACATGCATTGACACTTGACACGAGCAACCCGACACCACTTGCATTGACACTTGACACGAGCAAACCGACACCACTTGCATTGACACTTGACACGAGCAACCCGACACCACTTGCATTGACACACGACACGAGCAACCGGGCACCACTTGCATTGACACACGACACGATCACCCCGACACCACTTGCATACACACTTGACACGAGCAACCCGACACCACTTGCATTGACACATGACAGGAGCAACCCGACACCACTTGCATTGACACTTGACACGAGCAACCCGGCACCACTTGCATTGACACTTGACCCGAGCATCCCGACACCACTTGCATTGACACACGACACGAGCAATCGGCCACCACTTGCATTGACACTTGACACGAGCAACCCGACACCACTTGCATTGACACTTGACACGAGCAACCCGACACCACTTGCATTGACACCTGACACGAGCAACCCGACACCACTTGCATTGACACTTGACCCGAGCATCCCGACACCACTTGCATTGACACATGATAGGAGCAACCCGACACCACTTGCATTGACACTTGACACGAGCAACCCGACACCACTTGCATTGACACTTGACCCGAGCATCCCGACACCCCTTGCATTGACACTTGACACGAGCAACCCGACACCACTTGCATTGACACCTGACACGAGCAACCCGACACCACTTGCATTGACACTTGACCCGAGCATCCCGACACCACTTGCATTGACACACGACACGAGCAATCGGTCACCACTTGCATTGACACTTGACACGAGCAACCCGACACCACTTGCATTGACACTTGACACGAGCAACCCGACACCACTTGCATTGACACCTGACACGAGCAACCCGACACCACTTGCATTGACACTTGACCCGAGCATCCCGACACCACTTGCATTGACACACGACACGAGCAATCGGTCACCACTTGCATTGACACTTGACACGAGCAACCCGACACCACTTGCATTGACACTTGACACAGACACCTTTGACTTCGAAATGTTCCTATTATCACGACTGCCGTTCAAATTCTACCCAATTCTTTTTAATGCACTACCTACCCGCGTGCTAATAAAAATTGTACCTACTTTGACTTTGCAACTATTCATAATGCAATGTTGTGTAATATTATAATGTCCTCTGATTATTTTAACTACTTATTCAATGCAAATAGAAATTTCTCAAAAAGTTGAGGAAAGTCTCATAGGACCGTTTTCCTGTAGCTACAACAGTTAAGGTAGCTGCACTTGCTGCCCCATCTCAAAAATCCACCCTGTATCTACATAAGGTCTTGTTTATTTACTAACACATTACTATTATAAGTATTAGTAGGTAGCAATTTTAGTATGTCACTAAGTACCTAGTAATAATTAAAATTTCTATCGCTTTACAATAAAGGTTACCCAAAAGTCGTTGCTTTTTGTTTACTTTTTACGCGAATATTCGAAGATCCTGTTGTTTATCTTAAGATCAATATCGCCAACTATCTTACTATATATTTCATTATATTATAATGTCTTAAGTCTGATAGCATAACTTTCGCATATCTTAAGATACTCTAATATGAAATATATATTATATTCACTGCGTGTGGTGGTCCATTAAATTGTACGGTGAGCGATATGTCGAAAATAATATATATGACGGGGAAGGTACGTCTCTCTCGTTATCCTCAGCCATATTTTAACTACTGTGAGCGTACTATGGGAAGAGTTAGTTATTGCGCAATAGAAAAACCGACTGCAGTTCAAATCAAATCAAGATATTTTATTTCACATAAACGTACGTACGTAACGTACTTATGAAACGTCAAAAGCTAGGTGCACGGTTCCAATTGGTTGTTTCCTAGGGAGAAGAGCCGGCAAGAAACTCCACGGTTACTCTTTTAAAAATAAGGGGCGTTTACAATGTTTCCAATTACAGTGTTGATAGATATGGGAGGACAGTGTAGGCCTGTCAACAAGTAACAGGTATTCAACAAAATATAAAAAGGTCCACAAATCTACAGTCTCTACAATTTAGGTCTACAACGTTCTCACATTCACAAAATATAGAAGAATCTATATAAAAATAAAAGCCTATTTAGCCCAAATGACATGGTTGCCATTACAATTGTTACAAATCTGAATCAAACTCCTATCCACAAAGCCATAAATAAGGAGTTGAAATAAGAATCCGAGGTATATAATGTCAAATAATGATATTATGTCAAAAAAGTATGTAAAAAGAAACAAAAAACTTCATAATTTGGGAACAGTTAATAGACATTTACTTAGTGATGCCGTTAATGTGGTACCAGGGAAGCGACATGTTCAGAAGGAATTATTGCTAAACTTCCTTGTCTTCAACGTAGTCTTTAACGTTATAATATGCATTTTTGATAAGTATACGTTTGATGTGGGTTTTGAACTTTCCATCGCTAAGTTCTGTAACTGACTTTGGCAACATGTTATAAAAGCAGATACTGTTTTTAAGAAATGACTTGCTTGTTTTAGTTAATCTAAATGTAGGTATTACAATTTCATTTTTGCTACGTGTATTTATATTATGGAAATCGTTTCTTATTTTGAAAAGTCCTAAGTTTTTGCGAACATACAAATACTTTCTATGATAAGTATAAAGAGAAGGCAGAGTTAGTATGTCAATTTCTTTGAATTTGTTTCTAAGAGACTCGCGAGGATCCATTTTATAGATCGCGCAAATCAAATTATAATAATATAAGATCAAATTAATCACACTAGCGAATCACATACTGCACACTGTAGGTACAGTCGCCAGCACATCCAGTTACTACAAACTGTCGGATTTACTCATTCGATTATGAACTTAACGTTCAACATTTTAAGGTTTAAAATCGTTTGGAGAAATTTGTCAGTTTCGTGTAGCTTGACCTGCTGGCGACTGTACACGACACAACTATACTCAAAAGGTTTAGGTAGTTAAATAAAGGTAAACAAAAAAAAACACGTGATTCATAGATGTTTTCACCTTTTATTTCAAATGTTAATATCATATTATTTTGAGTCCCTTAATAATAGGCTCTGAAATCTGAATCTGAATTTGAGGAACTATCTGTCACATTAATAATAAAGCGTTCAGTGGTATCATCAATTATTTTGTCTAATTTAACCATTTTCTGTTCTTCTTTTATTACATGACCCTCGCAACTTTTCCAATTCTCAGCAGTCCCATTAGCTAAAGCCTCTGGCAAAAGAATGTTTAGGTCAGTAATTTTAAAAGTTTTGTTTTTCTCGGCTACAAACCCTTTAACTTGAGCCCATATTAACTCAGTTGAGTTGCGCTCACAGTGCAAGTGGTATGGTGGCAGCCGCAATACAGTGACACCATATACCATTTTTTCTAATTCATCCACAACTTATAAGGTATCTGGTTAACCGACTAAACGTAATACCTGCTACTTCACAGGTGTACTCTTCAATTTAGCAACGTTATCTAATTCGTTGTATGTTCTAAAAGGTTTAGGGAACCTGTCTTTTTGGGCTCTTTACAATAGACCGATTATAAAATATTATACTATTTTATAATCTAACAAAAAAATTGTGCTCAAGCAATTACATGTACGAAGAGTATAGCTTACGAATAAATCATAAAGTTTAACATACATTAATAAAAGAGGAAACTATCGTATAAATCGCAAATAACTTTAATTTTGTTGTAAACAAGAAAGTGTCAACTATAAAAAACCCTTTTTACGATTTGTTTACCTTTATTTAACTACCTAAACCTTTCGAGTATAGACAGAACGCGCGACAGTTTCTAAACGTGTTCACTGCTTGACCGCCACCGACTAACCCTGCTTTAACTTTGGTCGAGCGTTAGCTTTATGTTGTAGACTCTGTCGAGCCCCGCCTGGTGGCGCTGGCGTCCCGATTAGTCAATGGCAAACGATTGATTTAACGTATTTCCGACATAGGTATATATTATATTCACTAAGTGTGGTGTTCCATTAAATTGTTCGGTAAGCGATATGTCAAAGATAATATACACCTTATTTATATATTTTATTCATAGTGTGCGAGCCGCTTATCCCTGCGGGAATTCCAGGCGTGATGTTATGTTGTGTCTAGATATTTGAATTACTTACTTGTTTGTTAATCTTTTTTTCAATATGTACCTTAGCAGCACTTGCTCGTTTAGTTGGGTTAAATGAATAAATATAGAGTTTGTAAACTCGGAGTTAAGTAGTTATCATTTTAACTCTTAATACGCGTTGCGCCACTAAAAAGTACCACCGGCACCCTAATTACGTAACACACTATCTATCACAATCTGAATCATTTTGAATGTTTCAATTATGATTTTATTAATTACTTTTGACATGACTGTATACTTTGACATGAATTATTAATTCCTCTTTATTTTTAATTATGATTTCAATTTTTTTTTCTTTTTTTTTTCTTTTGACATTTATTACCTACTAGTTGCAAATTTTGCAGTCATAGATTAAATTTTGTTTTGTTTAATTCTTTTATTCTTGTAATGTATATTTTTTGTTAAAATTGCCTTTTTTTGGACTGAAGGATATAATTATTAAGAAAATCACTTGTAACTCTAAACATTTGCACGCCGTAGTATGGCAAACATGTCTGAACCAATTTTTCATTATGTTATCCTGCATGCACTTTTTATTATTGTATGTATACACATGTTTGGGCAAATAATTAAAAAAAAAAAAAAAAAGAATCCTATTGCTGAACCATTGCTTCATGTGTTCGAAAAAATTGTCCGCTCAACAACGTAAATAACGCAATGAATATTGTCGAAATGTCAAAATGAAACCCATTCCTACTGTTAGTCTGTTACGTAATTACCCCGCTGATATTTTTGTTTTTTGAGTCGGGAACATTGCAGTTCAATCGAAGAAACATAACATAGAATTGCAATGTCTATGCCCAAATTAGTAATCTGTGCTGATAGGTAATCCGACCAAAAATGAATGAACGAACAATGAACGGAAATTGTATACCCTTCTCTTTTACACCGTAATACTTTCTTGTCTTAGAATTTTATAACATGACATTTAATTTTAATCGTATTGTATGTGATTTCCATGGTGATTTGTTTATTTATTGACGAAATCTTCAGTTACTGAAAACCAAAGAGATTTAAGATAATAATTTAATGTCTTCGCTGAAAACCATGTTTTAGGTTTTTAATAATTTATATTTATTTTTATATGAGTTCATGAATATATTGCCTGCTAATATAGTACCGAATTTTCACTTACTACAACGTCGAACAGTAAAAAATAAGTTATCAGCGGTAACTCATAACGTCAATGTATTTAGACATTTACTAACACTAACCCAGATGGGTGGAGGGGTTTAATATTTAAAGTTTAACTCTAGGTTTACCTCAAACTCTTGGTGACGCAAGATGAATTATTTGATAAACCGTGACTTAGCTGTTAACTCTGAGTTATTTAGGATAACAGATGAACGCGCAAGTGGGCCTGTCTATTTACCATATACCTGTTTAGGCATGGACAACATCAATGAGCCTTTCCCGGAGCTGGTGAAGCAGGCCAGAACAATATTCAAGTCATACCTGAATAGAGTTCTATAATAAGATTGTTGTTCAATTTAATAAAATGCTTCTAATAATATTCGTGATGCACGTGGGGGATGAATATTTTTTTTTTTCACAAATAAAAAAATAACCAACTTCCAGAGAAAACATTACAAAGTGAAAAATAACTTTTTCAACACATTTGCTCAAAAAATGCATTTATGATGCCTGTGTACATGGTTCGAAAGTTAAAAATTACGCACCATACAACGGAGCGTGCGGTAAAATAGGTACTCACACATAAGTACCTGTTTTACTGCATACTCGTTGTATAGCGCCGTGAGTATCCTTTACGGTTTATTTTTAATTTCCATAAAAAAAATATAAGAACTACACCAAGGAGTTTCACATTACGAGAATAAATATGCTGAATAATCGAACCTCCTTGGAATTGCTTTTGCTCAATACGTGTGTCTCACTTTAATACTAAAGAGAAAATGAGACGAAAGATGTAGTTTTAATTTTTACCAGGAGAACGTGGCGCCATTTGCAATTCGCGCCATTTTCATATTAGAAACGTCAAAGATTGTTGCGACTTTCCGACTGATATTTATAAACAAAGTACCTAATAATAAATGTGTTCATGCAAGGAATCCGATATTAATATTGTACTGTTTTCTCGCAAATGTGTTGAAAAACGTTGTATGACACACGTGTGGAAATTGATATTTACAAACTCATGACTATGGTAAGCCCTCGACTTCGTCTCGGGCTTAAATTCGTCTGCTCGTTTGTAAAAACCAACTTACTGCACTAATATCATAAATAACTATAATTTCAGAAGTCGGTGTCTTTGGTTTTGTATTATCGTTTTTTGCCACCGACTTAGGAAATTAAAGTTATTTTTCAAAGTAACTTTAAGCGTGTAGTGTTTTCTTTGGAAGTGTTAATTTTTTTGTGAAACAGTTTTTATTTTTCACTTGTTAGTTGTGGTGTATCCCACACAAATTCGTATACCACTACTTGCTATGTAAATAGCAGTGACCGGAAATTATTATTACATCATCAATATACACTAAGTGGAAAAAGTACGTATTATTGGAGATAACTGCAAAACTACCAAAGCTTTATAGGTAAAATTTATATGGGACTACCTGAGACATTCTACGCTATTCATTAAAAAATATATTTTCCCAATCGATCCATAATTGCCGGAGATATCGCGTAACAAACATACAAAAAAAAATACAGATGAATTGAGAACCTCCTCCTTTTTAAAGTCGGTTAAAATATGAATTTCAGTGTAATATAACCTACTATTAAACAAATACTCGTTATAGTAGCCAACTATACACAATACCTATAATATCTTAGAACATTCAGTTAAATATTTTGAAATACGCACAAAAATCACTGCCTAGGAAGTATGCCAACATTATTAATTTATTCATATGGTAACATTTCAGCAAAATAAATCAACAGTAACTATCTCAAACCAGTTGGTATTTAGGGACAAAAGAAACAACAACTGAAATCTGTTTAAAAAATCATCTCGTTTGCGTCATTTTAATATAATAATTTATTAAAAATGTTTTCATAAGTTGGCAAGTTTTGGGTAAAAGTGGTACACGGCGCGAATGACGATCACGTCATCGCTAGCGTGGCAAGTACAATGAGGCGCCGCGTCACCTAGCCCGACGCCTGATAAAACAACATCTATCTCGTTTTATTGTTCCGCATTTCTACGATAAAACGAGACGGCAAACGACTCACTCCGATGTAGCGGTAACCAGCAAACTTTATCAAAATTCCAAGTTGCCGGAACCCGCTCAGTTATACCCCGGCAGCAGACGATAACGCACGCGTTTTCTCTCTTGAAACTGATATAACTTTTCGTAAGTTCGCCATGACGTTGCCATGCGTATTCGCGGTTTTGGCTCTGGTCGGGGCTACCTTCGCGGGCCCTGAGGTCACCGAACTCAAGGTCGACGTGGTCAGCGTCCCTGAAGAATGCGCCGTGAAGTCCAAACACGGCGATATGCTCACCATGCACTACACCGGCACCTTGGATGATGGTCACAAGTTCGACTCCAGGTACGTGAATATTTGATCGCGAGTATTTTAGGCTAAATAGAAAACCAAACCACTAACATTATAAGCAGTAAACAAGACGCAGTTCCGTGACCCTGACATTAGTATGTAAGTAGCGGGTAAGTTTGAGTTTGTCGCTTTATCCTTAACTTTTTAACAGTTTCTAATGTTGTTTAGGCAGCAAACTCATGTTTAAAATTAGAAAACGTATTATAATGTGTTAGTTATAATAAGTATGAACCGATTAATATTATCGCGCCGTCGGTTCCGGTTAGTTTCTGCTATGAACGGCTATCGAACGTCATCGGAGCGATGACCCGTTTAAAGTGTAAAAAACTATGAGGTAAATAGCGCATCACTAGTCCGATTAATGTTAATTTTAGCGCCGTAAAGCCGCTATTCGCCATTATCGTGAAAAAATGACGGTGTTTCGTTACTATGTTTTGAGAAATACTCCATAAAATAGGGAGATAACGACTTGTGAACAAATATAACTTTTAACAAAAATCACCTCTTTTATTGTCACTACAGTTGTTGAACACTGGTTTATACACTTGCAAGAAATTAAAACTACCTACATAGGAAAAAGGTGATCTGTAACTTATTAATTTTTAATAATGTAATATAATAATATATTATTTTTATTATATAAATTCCGATTAGGTACGTTTCTTTAAAAAAAAAAAAAAACAGTTTCTTCATAGGATTGATTACCATGTTTTCTTTTAAACAAGGCTATAATTATGTCAGTTTTTATATTATTTTTATGCTGCACTTTACTAGCCTCCCATCGTAAAAGTTTCTGCTATTTTACTCTCCCGTCGGTCGGCACCACTTCTGCAATAAAATAGCCGGTGGCCATTTTACTTAAAAAAAATGGATTTAAATATTTTTACAAAATAATACGTTTATAATGTACTTTAGATAGCTTATATTCGGGCGCAGACTGGAGTATCAGCATACTTACGGCGAATGTCACCAAACTTTCATACCTAGAATAACTCTCATCCTGAGAATAAATTTTGAATTGATAACAGTTTTTTTCTATACTAGAACTATCAGACGTCAATTTTATTCCACAGATCTTTTATCTGACTTTGCTAAAATCAGCCCGTAAGCTAATTTAAGCTATAGTCGAGAAGTTGATTGACAAGCCGAGCTTAACCAAACGTACGTAAATTCGACGTTCAATTATTTCATAGCAAGTTATGTCAATATTTCCAAAGCAAACATTCTGTTCGAACACTTTCCAATATATTTAAATTCTAGCATATGTTGCACAGGTGTATCGAATCGATGCATAGTGCTTTTGTTTTATCTTGATGAATCCTTCCGCAACATATAAAGCAAATACAATCTAGCTCAGTTCGTTTTGGGCTACACTTTGACGCTTTATTAATTACAAATATCCCGTAGCAAGCATTTACTTTAATAGAAAAATCGTCCCCTTAAACTGATATAACTTGATCTCACACAATTATTTTAAATACTGGTTGATTAACATCATCTTCCGAATTTACCCACCGCTGCGTTTGATCAGGCAGTAATTAATGTAACCTCTTTGTTGTCACCTACCAGTTTACCACTTAAAGACATTTATTTTATATTCATTTATATATATATTTTTATACTACAAAGATAGTAATGCAGTCGCCTAGAAGTAGTTTGTGTGATGACGACTTACATAATTATGCACTGTAGATTAAGGGTAACTTATGAAGATTCAGTTTTTTTAAGAATAAGTAAGTTTGAATTATATAATATATGATATAAGTGATAACGATACAATTTGAGTATGAATAAACGCGATAAACTGATCGCAGGAAAGTGAAGACCAGAGTATATGATGCTTTGAAAGTCATGCGGGATTCAGGGTAATAAGTAATACTGCCTTGTTTATTAAAAGAAAATTGATTTCGAATCAATATCAAAAGAAACACATAATGTTTCATCAAACAAACAAAGCCCCGAACTTTGATGTAGGAGATGCATCCAATATGTTTGCATGTATTCGTGGTTACATTTACTCTTTATTCATCCCACTGCTGACCGTTAGAACACTACTATTGATTTTCATTAGCAATATTGCGTTTCTGTTTATTTGATTATTTTATTAAAAATATTCTGCTTTGCATTCTACCTTTTATTAGGGAAATAACTTTAGCTTCATACGATCTTTTTAAATACTACGCTAGAATTATTTCAACAAAACATGCTTGTCATTCATGTTGTCTTACGGAGATTGTGGCGAGTAATTCGTGGCTGTACAGAGAAACCTTAATAAACATAATATAGTTAATAGAAATATGGTAATCAGCTCGTCCAACTTTCTTAAATCTGGGTCTCTAGCGCTTCTCGTGTGCTCTTACAACGTTATACAAATTAGAAATCTTGTTAGTGACATGACTTGACTTGGGATGTTTAGCAAAAATATTATTTGTCTCCTGTCTCGCTGCAGACATCTCACAGCAGTAGTCATTAAATCTTCAATGCGTCCCAAATCCTAATTTTCTGCAGAGATCAAGAGCATTAATTCGCCGGCGCAACAGTATTCCGCAGTCTATCCGAGTGTGCGGTGGCTACGAGGAAGCTGGATATTGTTCGCGCAGTACATCCTCAGATACTTCGTACGAATGCGAATTTCAGGCGTGCGATGTGATTAACTAACAAAACTTGGGCTTGTTTCATAAACCGGGTGAAACTTTTGTTATTACCGTTTATGGGTGTGCGTGTAAAATTTACCGTTTAATTATATACAATCTTAACTTATTCGCGTTTCATGTAAAGATTTTACTTATTTCAATTATACTCAGTGGAAAGTAACGCTCCTTCCGACGGAAATGCCTGCGGTTTTCCGTTGCCGCTACCAGTTTCTGGCATTCATGTTGAAATCGATATTTTAGTTTTACTTCGAAGCGTTATAAAAAATAGATTCCACTCGTACACATTACCATCCATGTCGGTGTACCTATTAGGTTTTCTTAAGTGGCACATTACCCTGGCTCTATCAGGCGGCGTTCCTAGCTTGAAGCGTAGGGTAAAACCGGGATAGTTGCCGCAGTGGGATAGATGCCTCATTTTCAAATAACCTGACTTCCCAAACTCGCAACTATGAATTAATAGTATAAGAAGGAGCCGCGGTCACCCCGCACCTCAGCTGCCTCCTGGCTGACGTACGGTGAGGATGCGTTTCGCTCGTGTGTGCTATCATCTCCGCGGCGAACTTCACGATCACGTCAAAGATTTAAAGGTTAGTATTCGCCATTGTATAACTTTATAAGTAGTAGTAGTACATTCCATTATATATTTTATTACATCAACGTACTGGTTCATTAAGTGTTCATCTGGGTGTTAATAGTTGCACTTTTGTTTTTAATTTATTTAAAAAATACTTGGGCGTCTATCCATACAGGTAGGCATCTATCCTCAAAAAAGTGTTCCACAAAAAGGTAAATTCTGCAAAATTAACCATAGATCAAAAAAAATATATAATTCAACATAAATGATTAAACTCACACTCATAGAAATTATTCATATAAAATTAATATTTTTTAAATAAGGAGGTTATTTCAAAAAGTGGGGCATCTATCCCGGTTTTACCCTAATGAAGGAATCGTGTATGCGATTAGGATTGTGTTAACTATTGACGTATTTTTAGCGCATTTTCCTGTTACGGACAATTTTATTTATTTTATTATTTATGTACACACACTAAAATAGATACAAATAAGGCATATTAGTATTGAGTACAAAGGTGAATGGCAATTTTGTGAGACTTTCGAGATTACAATTTTAGCCTTTCGGTAACCAATTCCGAAATGTTAGAAGCTATCTTAATATATTTCAATTTGCCGACTTTCGGTTTTATAGAGTAATCTAATAAAGAAATTCTAGTGAGCGACTCCGTAATTTATTTCAGTACGGGTATTGTAGAAGCAAAGTTTAGTAAAAAGTTGGACTACTCGTATCTCTCAGATTATCATACAATATGGAGGAGCGTGTTCTGGTGTGTCCGAGAGTGTCGGCCGCTAACTTTTTTAATTGTCTCCGTGGAACACACCACAGGGGAGCGCTAACTAACGCTAATCTGTGCTGTTTTTACCGCAACAGAACCGCACCTGGTTACCAGATTTACAAAATCTTACGGCGCTTATGTGCTTACCTATACATGCAAATATAAAATGATTGTAAGTCTACGAAGCTTCTACTTGACACCGTTGCAAGAGAAAGCGCATCTGATTATCTAAAACAATGGTGTAATAGCGCGCATACAGCATTAATCTCGATCTTGTTGTACACAGAACATGAATAAAAAACCGCTATTGTGCTGTATTTACAAAAAACTCTCATAATAAGCGGTAACCTTGTTTGATTCCGTACTATACGTTATTCGGAAATGTTCAAACAGGTGAAATTGATGAAATACGGACTGTGGTTCTCTTAAATTGTGACAAGGACTCTTTATAATGATAGTGTTTATTAGGTAAATGGCAAACTGGTGAGTGTTTACAACACAAGATGGATCACGTAGTTACGTGTCCATATCCGCCACATTGTTTGAAAGACACTCTTAGGAGCTGTATTTGACCGGAGACCGCATGTTTCATAATATCTTGACTTCAGCCCCTGTTACCGCAGATTAACTAAGCCTCGCTGTGCTAAGTCAATCAGTGGTAACAGCGTGAAAGCCATCTCTATTATCGCGTCATAGCATTACCTCAGTGCGTAACTATGTGGCGCTACAATTTAAGTTGGCCACCGTCGGAGTTCGTCCATCGCGTGTAACGAGGCGCCATTCCAAGTGTCCCGAACTACGTTACGGTTAATAATAGGGATTATGACGAGCCTCCCGCCCTCTTGACGAACTTTGATGTTCATAAAGATATGGATAGGCATACTCATCTTACACCCAGAATAATTTAGAGGATATTTTTATACAGGTTTTTATGCAAAAAATTACGCGTTTGTCAGGTCGAAGGATTTAACCATGAGTTACTTGAAACTGTTGTATTTGCTCTTTTTTCCTGCATAACGTATACCTAATTATGGACAGCCAACAGACCAACAAATCCTTATCATAAAGTTGATCCGATGAACACATTTGAATGGTTTTTCCCTTTCTGGTTACAACTTTAGTTATGGCCTTCAAAGAACCGGCTGTTATTGAAACAGAAAGTTGAATAACTTGAATTGAAAACATAAAATATAACAATTTAAGAAGGTTTGAACCAGGAAAAAACCTTCGTGAAGTATTAAACCCTTACAAAACATCACGCCTGTACTGTATTTCTGAGTGGGCAGAGGTGGTACTCCCCTTCGCCAGCTATACGTCCAATTTAGTTAGGACACTAATAGAAGTCTTTTGGAGGTTTAAGTTAATTGCTTGAGCTTGAGAAGGGAAGGCAAGTTAAGGTATTTCTGTTATGAAATTGCAGCAAAGTAGCAAACAAGATTATTATTACAGAAAAGTTATTAAGATCTTCTACTCACTACATTCTTTTGTTCATTAAGATTATTACTCCGCGTCCGGTGGACAACTAATTAAGTATTCACATAATAACTTAAAAATAAAATCAACAGGATTTTTTTGAAAATATCTGCTTTAAATTAAGTGTATCTTTTACGGAGGTGGTGAATCAGGCCCTAACTCTTCAATAGGTGAAAAAGATGTTGACTGCTTCAAAGGTTCATATCAGAGAACAAATTAATCAGCTTAATTAGATAACTAGGTGACTGAAGAGCTAAACAGTAGTCGCAAATGTTGCGCAGCCGTGTCCCAACCATTTTGTTCTCAAGCGGTTTCATTAACAATTTGATTACTTTGTATTTGTGTTGACCGATCGATAGAAATTTAAATGGAATCTTCCAATCGCCTAAAAGAAAATTAAGTTCCCGAATGTGGAGAGATTGTCGGAAACCGTCCAAGTAATTAATTGGGTAAACACGAATAGACATCCCGACTAAATCCCTCTTACGAGAAATGGAAATTTTGCATTCGTTTAAACTTGGAGGAATTCGTTGGAAACTGAAACAGTGTTCGTTCGTTATTAAATTTAGGATTTGAAATTTTATTGACACTGGAACTACTTGCTCGAAATATGTTCAATTCAAAGTTTTTGCCTCAACTTATTCGGCCTGCTTTTGATCTTGCGCTACCTTTGGGATTAGTTGTTGGTTCTCATTGCCTCCAACAACACCCGGCAGGTCTTGGTCTTAACTTGGCCCTAGATTGCATTTATTGTTTGTATCACCGACTACTCCCGTGTCCTAGCGTCAGGCAAGCTCTTTTCTCTAATCATATTCAATATTTATTTATTCAAGTACCCATTCCTGTCTCGCTACAAAGGTGAAGCATCTTTATTTCCGCGATCACCTTTAGTTGCATGTGCGTTCGTGCAATTCCGTCAATATGCAAGTTAAATCCAATTGCTGTGGTTGCAGGTGTCGCCTGCACTGATTGGCAACGATCTCACAATAAATGAGGTTCAGTTTTCGTTTTGATCATAATATGTCACAATTCGCTCAACTGGCCCCACTAAGCCTGTCAGATAGTTTTGATAATGATATAAAGCAAAATTCCGCGAGTAAGGTATTTCAAACAACCGGTACAGTGTAGACTAAAAATAAAGTTCATAGAAATTGACGATGGCTTGCAGTTTAACATGTTGTTCAATTCAGTCATCTACATACGTTCCTAATAAATTACAAAACGTGATGCTGAACTGAAGTAAGACAATTATGTTGTACATTTCATTAAGTTCTCCTTTTATTGCCGGTATCGTAAAAACGTGTAGAAATAAACTTTAACGTCAAGTTATATGTAAGAATTAATGATGCGGTTTGTTTCGGTGAATACGCTCATTATGTTTACGTGTGAAGCACATTTTGGCCTCTATTTAAAATGTATTCGGGTGCATTGTGCGGTGGTTATATTGCGTCCATACCATTGTTGGCAAGTGAAACAAAAGCCAGTGTTCTCTCAAGGTTTTTGATAAGTGCAATTATGATTCTGCAAATTCATATTTATCTGATCCGAAACACCGTTCACTGCATTGTTATAACAACGCAGTAAAGAGTTGAATATCTATATGATATTACTGATTGTCATCTGTTTGTTTTGTACGTCTACGGTCCGTCCAAAATCTCTAATCATGTCAAATATTTCTCAGCAAATATTTCGAATGGAATTAGACTGCAAGTTATTTGAAAGGTATTCAGGTCAGATATCATATTTGCGTAGAGAAGCCTTACGGACATCTTCGTTGCTTTCCTAACGGTATTTTGTAAGATACGCTTCAGAAAGCGACTATGTATGATGAAATATAAACTCACAGAAAGTAGGTAGGTATCAAGAAAAAGCCGTGTGATAAATAACTAATTTACCAAACCAGCTGTACGAGTATATTACCGGATATTCCATATGCATTCGAGTTTTCTTATTTGGCACAGTTTTGTGTCGTCATTTTGTTGATAAAATGCACAAACGTGGGCACAGGTAACATCTTTATAAGGAAGTCCAATTGGTCGTGATCTCATGCTTCGAGACTCGAGTCATTAAACTCTAAAGGTTGAGAACAAACGATACACAAAAACTAAAATCTGTAAAAGTTAAAATACTATACAAATAATAACTGGATAAACAAGGTCGCTGCAACGGAAAATACTCAGATAGCGATAAATAATGAAAAAAGTAATACTGTTCTCAACGTATTGTCAAAACCATTCGCTGTAACAGAGGCGGCTAGGAAATAGCCGTACTTTATGTATCAACCATAGACTACGTTTACAGCTTTTAGAAAAAATAACATTGAAGACATAGACAGTTTAAAACGACTTTGCTGGGCATAAAGGTATTTTCGTATTGCAGATATGAATTAAATCCCCTATAATTCTAATTTTGTTTTGGTATATTTCTGATACAAGTTGCTTTTACGCCGACAGCTAAATTAAATTCTGCAATGTTAGTAGATGAAGCTGAGTTGGATTCCACATTTTGACAGACAGTTCACAAAATCATGTGTCCAATTTTACTCGTTGGGATGTTTATTAGAGAAGGACACATTACTAGTTCAGCTGCTGGGGCACAAAGTACTTGAAAATGTTTATTTTTAAAATGCATGTGTTAACACCGAGAACTATTTAGTGTTAGTTTATCAATAATAATTTTGCTTGTGCCATAACGTACTTGGAGGTAATAAATTCGTATCTTAGTTTCGTCTACTTGCTTATAAGCGTGTGATATTCCCTGGCCGAGCCACAGTGGAAAATTAAAAAAAAAACATGTTTGTAGATAAATTGTACCATTTACGTACTATACGGCAAGTGTAATAAAAAAAATTGTACCTCAAAGAATAATGAAATTTAATGAAGTTTTGGTGGCGCGGCTAGGGAGTATACTCCCTGGCCGCGCCACCAACATAAGGCTATAATTTCTAAAGTAATAAGATTTTTGAATTTCTTTATAGGGCACGAAAGAGAACTCTTTTCGCACATTTTTTTGATGTTTCCTATGTCCGGGTGCGCCGAATAGTTTACAGAAACCGAGGTGGCGCGGCCAGGGAGTATACTCCCCAGCCACGCCACCAGTTATATTTCATTATTCATTGAGGTACAATTTTTGTTATTACACGTACCGTATAGTACATAAATGGTACAATTTATCTACAAACATGTTTTTTAAATTTTCCACTGTGGCCGGCCAGGGAGTATCACACCTATATGCCAGCTGGTTGGATACCTATGGAAAAGTAGAAACGTGTCTCTAGATAACACCATAGTTATTGTTAATACAGACCTCTCGAGCGTGTAAGTTATCTAGACGATCTCTTCTCAGTTCTCACCTTGTTACGTGAAACCATTTCACTACATAAACCAGTGTGTCCCTTACACTCGTAACTTTCACAATTCACAATCGTAAGCGCGTTGGATCCGTACCTCATGACCCCAAGAGAAAGTACCATCATGTGAGCTTATAAAGAGTTTATACGTATGTACAAGTGAACCTTAAACAAGATGTCTCAATTGCCTGGTACAATTGATTTTACTCTGTGACTGGTTGCACGAACTGCAGTAAAACTGTTCTTGTTACAAGTGTTTATTCCTAGCACACGAAGGAATAATGCGGCGGTTTTAGTGGCTCGTGACGAAATTGAGAAAACGGTCCACTTTTGGAATCCGTCTTTTGAAGTGTTTTGTAGAAAGCATCAACTGAAAACGTGCGACAATTTTCGCATAATTAAATTATAAAGAACTATAAATATGAATGTCCTCTAGAATTCGATTCAATCAAGAAGCGAATCTTAAAGTCAGTAAAAGCTGGTCTGTGATTCCTTACAACTGAACACGAATTTATTACAATTGCACGAAGGACACGCACTTTTTAAACTCCTACATTTAAAGTAATTGTCGTATGAAAGACGGTTTTATTTTTTATGTCTCCTGTTCTCAGGTTCACATCTCTTGACAAGAATTTGATAGGTGGAGAAATTAACGACAGTTGCCGTCATTCAAGTTGTCAGAGCAAAGGAAGATGTTTTATATTTACTGTATCCGAGTGAACCTTTTCTGAAACAGTTTTTGAAATAAATCGAAACGAAATGCAATCGCACCTAAGGATTCTAAGTAACATGGTAGTTAACAGGCAATGAATCTAGAATCTAGATTAGGTATACAACACAGGCTATAATTAAAGGAATAGTGTAGCAGTGCCGTAGCATTGATTCGCCGCGGGCGCATACGTTACGCGTACTGTACACCATGACGGAAGTATTAATTTAAAAAACTGACGTGGCCACTGTCGTGAAATACCTACACAAGTCATCTTATGAAAACCCAGTAGAGTAGGAAGATATGTTGGTTAGTGTAGTGTAAAGTGATTTGTAACATTGGTTTGTCGCGGATACGTGTACTTGAGAGTAAACATGATTTACAAATATTGAGATCCATACCTACTCGTATTCTATTGTGAAACAACACCGTTATTCCCGTATAGTGTATAATTTAGTTAGCAGGTGTCTGATTTGTGTCCAGTTAAGTTCGTGACGTATGACAAAGACGATTTCCCAGACATTCGACACGCCTACCTCGCAATAAAAGTGCTGTTCTGGGGCTGACTGAGAAAGCTAGTTTCATTGCAGGTATCTTATTACGAAGCCATGAATAATACTTTGCAACAAAGTTTTATTTTATCTTTTAGCGCAAGGTTGCTCCCTTCTTTTGTTACTGTTGATTTCTTTATAGCCAGTAAGTACTCTACGTAGGTGTCAGGTTAGGGTCGCGATCAAATAAAAACGTGAATTATATATTTACCTACCGAATATTAAGTAAGTTGTGTGGTTTTTTTTTATCAGTTGGTAATGTCTAAATGAGTAGCGCTGATGTGACGAAATGTCAAACAATCGAATGTTCATTTATGTAGCCTTCTACTTATTCCTGAATTACCAAGTAGGAAGTCGACGCATAAAGCAAAAGATATTTTTAGACTAAAGTATAAAGTTTTCATATGAATAAAATATTTTAATTGCCTATTGTATTTTTATCACCAACATTTATGCCAAGATTTTATGTAAAAAACCAAACAATTATCTATAGGCGTAACGTAAATAGTTTAAAGAAAATATTCAGTTTTGCATTAGTGTTGAATTCTTGCTAATAGGTAATTGCCCAAAACTCGATAGAAATCAAACAAGACAACACCACATTTCATATTCATAAACATACCCAGTTCTTAAATCCAACTTCCTCATATTCTAATAAGCTGAATTCCAAAAACAGGTAAAACTCGCAATAAATGAAACCAATCGATTTTGCAATTCGCTGTGGATTCACTCAAAATCTTTTGAATTGCCTCATTTTTTGCCTCTTAGTTTTACTGAATCACGCTTTCACGGCTGAGACTATGATCAGCAGGGTAATTGTGTAACACACTGACAGTAGCAATAGCTTTCTTGTTTTTGACAGTTCATCAGCATTCATTGCGTTATTTACGTTGTTGAGCAGACAAATTTTTCGAACATTATGAAGCAACGGATTAGCAATATCCTTCAAAACGATTCAGATTGTGATTTATAGTGTTTTACGCAATTGGGTGCAGGATTAACATACTACACACACGATACTTATTATGTGGGTAAAACTGCAAGAAACCGCTAGTCATTTTATAAACCAATAAACTGGCAGTAATTACATTTTTAATTGAGCACATGTTTAAATGAGTATAAAGAACTTTATCGTGTTACCAAGTTCTCTAACGACATAACCGGGCGATAATAGCGGAGCACTCTGCGGCGCGTGGCGATGACGGGTTCCTCCGATACTATTATCTAGAAGGGAGGTCTAATATTGTGTAATTATTATTACGGTAATTACAAAATTAATTAGATCTGTCTCTTGCTTACACATGCACCCGCAACAACTAATTGTTTAGGTCAGACAAAGGACCAGAATTGGACCTTAGATCCCATGGTTTACTTTAACGGTTTACCTAATCTTATCTTATTTTGACATCAATAATTGTTTAGAACTTTCACACGCAAATTTTTGACATAAATATTTGAAATGGTGTGTTAGTCACTGATTTGTGCATTTTAGTAACGGTCTCGATATAGTCCAGTAGCACAAACATAGTTAGCAGTAGGTTATAAGTGTTTATTTCTCTATATACTCGTATAAGTATGTAATATTTTCTTACCAGTATCAGTATCTTGTATAAAATACCTTTGTGTGTGACCTAAAAACTGAATGTACTTCGCCATTGTTGAACCTTACCGATACATCTCCTGAAAGGCTTCTTGAGGAGTTACCCATTTCAATTCATACACATGTTACATCGTCCATGGATTCATTCCATGGATGATGTAACATGAGTACATACATTATATAGAATATACTTAATTATATGAATGTGTTTATCGAGTGTTACCGTTTCCGCTTTTGACTATGTTAACTAGAGAAGTAGAGAAACAAATGGCGGTTACACGCTACAAGTACAATTGTGTTGTTTGAACATCGGTTTGACTCGACACGATGCCACCTCTCAAGTTCATACAAGGACATCTAAATTGATTAAATGCACTCAAGGTGCTAAGGTCCACATCACAATAGGTCCGCATAACTACCGCAGGATAAAATTACATCTATTGAATAATCGAGAATATTGTTTAAGAATATTACACAGTTAACTATTCTCGTCGCTTATCGAACAGATGCAATTTTTTAATCTCCCTCTAATTGGCCGTATCGAAAAAAAAATTGTTTATATAAACTTTCGTTGCGATGACGATAATGCACCCTTATCGCAAATTGGCTCGGTCAGAACGAGAACACTTACGTGGCTTTATACAAATGGGTGTAGCAATAACTTCTTATAAATATTCACGACTTTGTGACTCACAAGACTTCGATAACTTACGTATATAGATGATGCGCAAGAGCTGAGAGTATCCGTGCCGTGTATGTTCCTATTGCACGATTGAGTGAGTCCTAACAAAGGCGTGACAGTTTATCGCGTTTGACATAAATTCTGACGAAAATAGTAAGGCGTGCGTGGACTCCTAAAAACGGAATGTCCAATCCTCTGGCGACTTTATAAGGCTTTGAGCACATTAACATATATTACTTTTACTTATATTCGAAACGTTTAATTACTGCTTGGCTGTAGCGTACATTGATGTTGAAATAAAACTTCAAATTTGAAAAGAATCGTTATACAAATCCAATTTTGAATGTAACATTTGGGGATTTTCAATCAACTTGGCAGTATTTAATCAAACTGTAGCTAGGAAATTGGTGTCGCTCTTCGACAATGTACGAATATATCGGTGTGTCCGAAACGAGTCCAAACACGCGAGATAAGAGCTGATAATACTTAGGTACAATACGTATTTTTATCGGTTGCTGGCGAAGTCGTTGTTTTCAACTTTTGGTCTCTGACGTGTCTTAAAACGACAGGCTATTTTTTTATCACACGTAATCGATTTGGAAGGAGAACTACATATAATAACCTATCCATGTAAACTTACACACCTATTGAGTTATCTTTTTAATGATAATAAAATAACTTAGGTGCCTTACCAATACTTTTAGGGGAAATTAAACAACTAATGTCCCCCACTGAGGTAGAGGACAAAACAATAAAAATATCGACTGCAAAAAATCGAAACTTTAATTACATACTTCAATAAACAAAAGATTATTATTTATCTCAATCACAACACGTTAATTTGATAAATTCGCCAAGAAGTGATAAGGATTTTTTTCATATAGGTAGGTACTTATTTTTACCGATAACATGGAGGTTAAATGCTGATAAACTGTTGGTATTGAATAATTAAAGATGCAGAATTAAGATTAATATAGTAGGTAATGGAGTAATTTAGCAACACAAGTTCGATATCGTAAGGGAGTTGAAAACATGAGTTATAATTAGACAAGGCTGCGTAATTACGAACTTTTCTATTTATATACGAAGGCAAGTGTAGATATCCGCTGGCTACTCTGAGCTATATTTAAAACTAGCTTCTGCCCGTGTCTTCACCCGCGTGGATGTCGAAAATTATCCCATGAGAACGTCTTACCGGGTCAAAAAGTAGCGTATGTCATTCCCCAGGATGCCATCTATCTCTTTGCAAGTTTTTTCGAAATATTTTCGTTGATTTAGGCGTGAAAAGGTAACATAAACAGAGTTACTTTCGAATTTACTATATTAGTATGGATTAGCTTCGCTGAAAATATGGAAAGTTGTTGGTATAAATCATTTTCTAAGTCATTGTCATCGCATTTTATTGACGCAACCTAGTTTGAAAATTACGTACCTATACCCTCATCGAATTCAAGAAGTTTCGACAGTACGAGTAAGTAAGTATAGATTCAAAATAGACTTATAGATTCAAAATAGACTTATAGATTCAAAACAGACTTATAGATTCAATATAGACGATTCAAAATAGACTTGTATTGAGCAAACATTTTCTTTTTAATTCTTTTGTTTTAGTTTTAAGCTTTGCGATTTATTTTGTTATTTTTTTGTTAAATAAGTATTAATCCGCGTTAAACGCCGAATGCACTGTAGTTTGTACTAAATTATTTTTATTTTTATTCATTCTGTGCCATTCTACCAAAAAGCATACACAAACGCTGGCTGTGCGAAAGGCTGCTACTGCGATTTGAAAGGCTGTGCGTTTTGATGTAAAATAAAAATTCAAATGTATGCTTTTTGTTAGATGGCGTCTGGTCGGTGCCGGCGGGCCGAGGGCACGTTAAGCCCAGGTACGTGTTTATTAACAGACTTGAAAATATTCGCTAGCGTTAATTATTTTTTCTAAGACATAGCGCGCTCTGACAAGCGCGTTTCTCGGTTCCGTTTAGACTTGTCACCAAGATTAAGTGCAGACAAATTAAACTCGCGTACAGACCAACAATGTTGTTGAAATCAAAGCAGTTATTTAGCAAAGATACAAAGCATTGGAAGTTTTGTTTGACGCGGTTCACTGGCTGGCGACACATGTGTTGGTCCTACATCCATCTCCAATAGTAAATTCACTTGATTTAAAGCGGTTTTACAAAAAAAAAGAAGAATAGTAAAAATAATAGTTAAACTCGCTTGAGGCTCTTGTGCCATGCAAAGCGTTCTCATCTATACTTACTTAATAATAAAGAGGTAAAATTTGTTTGTTCGTTTTGTAGGGGTAATCTCTGGAACTACCGTACCGGTCGGATTTGAAAAAATCTTTTTGCATTTGATAGCCCAATTGTTGAGGAAGGCTAAAATCAATTTAACATCACGCCAGGGCTCTTAGGAGCCGAACAAAATAAAAAATTAAGAAAGAACGCTAAGCGAAAATGAAGTAATAGCGCGGGCAGCCGATGCGATGCGATGGTGTGCGCCGGGGAAACAAACAATTTCACGCGGATGAAGTCGCGGGCTGAAGCTAGTTACAAATAAAAAGCTCGTTTTTGCAAACGATTGATCTAGTTTCAGTTCAACTGGTCAAGTGTATTTTTGCTTCTTTTTTAATATAACTTTTGATATAGTAATTCATAACTAAGATCTAATTATGGACCTCTTTCAATGAGTTGATATTTGAAATGCGTATTGTCTTGTCAGGTGAGGCTGTGATTGAGTCTCCCGGACTGGTCTCTTGGATGTGTGAAACGCAACAGATTGGCCCGATTTACGTGTGTTGTTCGCGGATATGAAGTGATCTACGAAGGTGTAGGCTGTGCAACTACGTAACGTTTGCCCGCGTAGATACGAGTCTTTCTGCGAATTGCACACATTCAAGTATGTAGGCAATGGGCGCCGAAATGTATTGCCTGTTCGCCGCGCTAGGGATGTTACTCCTTGTTTGCTTCCATGCTGATTCTTAATTTTTTTCCTGATATCATTTCCATATTCAATAGAGCGTTTCATTTTAATTAAGTACTTTGCATCGCGCCATCTGGGCCCTATCCAATAAAGCTGACAATCCGACAAGTCCGACATATGTCAAAAAGTGACAACTCGACAATTTTTCTGTTTAATAAAACTTACAGGCGACAAAATTGTCATGGTGGAAAATTCACAAATATGTCGGACTCTTTTTTTTTCTTAACATTTTTCTGTTTTATAAAACTTTATATGCGACAGCTGACAGGTGACAATTTGTCGTGAAAAACTTGTCAAATCTGCTTTATTAAACAGAAAATTGTCGTGACATGTTGACATATTTGTAGAATTGTCCGACAATTCTGACAGGCGCGTTACCCTCTGTCGCGAAATCATATTTTGAATTTTGAAGGTGTAAAAAAGTGTATTGAAAAAGTTTATTACAAAAAAATGGTACTTACATCGAGCAGTGAGAGTAGTGATGATGAATACTTGGAACAAATACAAACGAGGAGGCAACGACGATCATTTAAAAGCAGAATCAATTTCTCCTTCTCAATTACAGATTTCTGCTTTAAAGAAAAATTTCGGGTATGTAAATCTACCGTAGAATATTTAATTGATAAAATTGCTCATCGACTTCAACATGGTACAAGCAGAAACCAAGCACTTACACCCGATAAACAAATTTTATGCGCTTTGCATTGGATGGGTTGTGGTTCACAGTACCACGTTATTGGTGATGCACATGGGCTTAGTAAAACAACCGTACATAATTGCATAAGAAGGGTATGTGGAGCCGTGATTACTGAATTACTCGGAGAAGAGGTTCGCTGGCCTGATAATTGTAACCGAATACCAACACTTTTCATGAGGCATAATGGGATACCTAGAATATCTGGTATTGTGGATGGTTCGTTAATTCCTCTAGATGCGCCTTATCAAAATGAATCTGCGTTTGTAGACAGGAACGGAAACCATTCAATTAATATTATGGTGGTGTGCGGGCCAAACTTAGAAATTTTCTACGCATCTGCAAGATGGCCTGGCTCTGTTCACGATGCCAGAGTGATGAGATGCTCTTCTTTAGCACGGACATGGGAAAGTGGATGGAGACCATTCCCAAACGCAATAATCCTGGGAGACAGTGGATATGGTTTAAAAAAGTGGCTTATGACGCCTAATATACCAATACAAATACCAAGGACAGCATCACTGGAAAGATTCTTGCGTGCTTTTAAGTCAACGAGAAGATTGGTAGAAAATTCTTTGGGAATCATAAAAGAAAAATTCCCGTGTCTAAATCACCTTAGAGTTCAGCCAATAATTGCAAGCAATGTAATATTATCTTGCATTGTTATGCATACCATTGAAAACCGCTTAGGCTCAAATGCACCCTATTTAGAACAAGATATTAGCGGAAATGACAATGATACAGTTGTAGATAATAACAATGTGGACGAAGTATTTGATGAGGAAGCGATTGCAGTTTTACAGTCATTAATACAACTATTTGAATGAATAATTTATTTAATCCTTTTAATAAATGCATGATCGATTATACTTAAAGATTTTCATTCATAGCACTTATTATAATATCGTTGACTTGTTCATTATCAGCACCCGACTCTGTTGTTCGAACAATTTGTTCAATTTGTTCAGTACAAACATCAATAACCCGAGCGTTTTGTAAATACAAAGGTAGTGTAAATTCTGATGGCTGTATGTTTAATTCTTTTTCAAGTTTGAGTAGCTCCAAATCTAGCTTGTATTTTTCTCTTTTTGCAATTTGAAGTTTTTCTTTAGCAATATCTACTTCTATTTCCATTTTTTGTTTCTTAAAATCAAATAAGTCATTTGATAAATCAACTGGGGGATGTGATTTTCTTCGTATTGGATTTTGAGGTTGAGGTGGTGTTTCTGCTGTAAAAACAGGCACGGATACCTGTGTTTCATTTGATCCTGAAGATTCTGGTATTTGAAGTCCATCTATTGCTGGAGAATCCTTTCCTATGATTTTTAGTATCATTTCATCAGAATCGTCATATTTGCATTTTTTTCCTCCCCCAGAACCAGTCTGCAGACGATTATCTCTCTTTTCCTGAAAGATTTATCGTACCAGTATATATAAAAACGACAAAAAAATCATGTCTGTTGTATGGGAGCCCCCTTAAATATTTATTATATTCTGTTTTTTAGTATTTGTTGTTATAGCGGCAACAGAAATACATCATCTGTGAAAATTTCAACTGTTTAACTATCACGGTTCATGAGATAACGCCTGGTGACAGACGGACAGACAGACAGACAGACAGACGGACAGCGGAGTCTTAGTAATAGGGTCCCGTTTTACCCTTTGGGTACGGAACCCTAAAAATCGTTTCCACATACACAATGCGAATATTTCATACATACCTACACAATATAATACATCATATCTAATTGATAACTTCTTTATTGGTTAACGGTCTAAATAAATAAAAAAAAATTACGGATTGATGAAGGATAAACTAGTTAAAATAAACTAAACCTTACCATGGTCCTTTTGCGCCAATTTTGCCATGTAGTGTCACGAAGGTATTTCCAGTCTTTATTGAAAATACCTAATGTTCTTAAGTTTTCGGCTATTTCCTTCCATTTATTTATTTTTACATCGTGGGTCAATTGGTCACTAAACTTCCCAAAAAGTATATTTTTACTTTCGTAAATAAGGCCCAAAATGGTAAGTTTTCTGTGCATTTCCATCTTACACGCGATCATAACACAATCGAAGTTACACTAGTGATTGTTTTATTGTTGTACTTTGATAATATCTTTTTCAATTTTACCCTCATCCAGCTTCATAAAACAAAATTCTTTGCAAATATATTATGTCAAAAGTCGACATAATTGTCACGACAATCCGACAATATTGTCACCGACAATTGTCAGAAATATTGTGACTGTGGTTTTTTGATATGTCGAGTTTTATTAAACGTGTTTTTACATTAAAAATATGTCAAGATTTCACCTGTCGATTTTTGACATATTTGTCACGTTTATTAAACAGCTTAAGCGCGACAATTCTACAATTTTGTCATTTTTTGACATATATGTCGGATTGTCAGCTTTATTGGATAGGGCCCTGGTCATTTTATTCCTCTCTGTTATCAGCTAATTATTACCTATGTATTGGAAACATACCGTTTATCGTTTGAAACCAGTTGCCTCATTAGCAATAATTTTTATAGCGCATTGCTAACAGTGTGATTAACCGATGCTAATGTGTATTTCCAATTTGGACGACTTCGTATCGATATATTATTGACTCGTTGAACCCAGCACTAGCCAATAAAATAAGATTGTCGGTTGCGGGTAGATGCGAAGGCCCAGGTGATACATAGGGGCCAAACTTTATAGCTCGGGCGAGGTTTGCCGCCCTTTAATATTTAATATTGAAAAAAAAAACATACAAGCTATCCATCGCGGTTTCGAATCGAAACTTGTTTATTGCTGTACGTAGCCGCGTCCGAAGTAAAGCCCGAAATGAAGACGCCCCGCGCCGTACACAAACCCGAGTTCCGAGGAGTAACGCGCTCAGGAGACAGGCAAAATATGTTGTAACTTCGCCTAGGTCTATTCTCGCCGAAGTTGGTATAACGGTAATATTATTATTTCATAAATGAGTTTGTGCAATTTGAATGGCGGTTAGAACTTACAGATGGAGATTATAATAATAATACTTACAAAAAAATCCACCTGTGAATATAGAACAATTGAAAAATAACTTCCGAAATGATTTTCATTAAAAAAGATTTTTTAGCGTCAAGTTACACTGGAGAGAAACTGTGTCTGACACAAAGGAAAAACTAGATTTGCTGTAGTCGCTATAAATCGCATATTAATTCACGCTAACATTTCGTTCAGAATTTCATTGAAAACATCGCAGGGCGACTTCAACTTCGAGCGCCGTAGTTCAAAAATGCAGCGCTTTTTATTGCATACAAAAATAAACTTTTACAAAGGTATTTCGTTTAAAAAACATTACTTTGGAAAGGAGAGTCCACACGTTTATAATTATGGATAGGAAGAGAGGCAACTATGGAAATGTTAGAAATGTTGATGTCTATCAGTTATTGAATTAAACTGTCATTTAGATGGAACCACCAAAATTGTACCACTCGACCCATCAAGTAAAAGCAGTTGAAACTGTGCCACACTGGCGGTGTTTTAAAAAATCCACTGTCTTAACTCCATTATTTTTACAGCATCTATCAGCTTATCGGGAACCTAACAAGCGTATCAGATGGCCCACCCAAGCGTCCTAGGTACAGGAGCCACTACATCTAAATTTAGCTCGACAAAGTGGCTACACAGAGTAAAACGGTCCCTGTTTACCGAGTGAACAGAAAACGCATCAGGTAATCGACGTGTGTTCACATGCGATCCGGTGCGATCCGGTGCCGTACTCTGTAGTGCAGAAGTTGCGAGCAACAGTCGTAAACCGTGCCGTACACACCCGGCTACCACACCACTACCACACCAAACTAGAAGAGACAGGCTACAGTGCTTGACTTCGGATTTAGCAATGTTCTTTGGACTTCAAAAGCTAAGCCTCCTATTAATGCTAGGTACATCTGTTCGAGCCAATATATCGATCCAAGTTTCAATAATCTCCAATTACTCAATGACACAATTTCTAAGCAATATGCAGCCATTAAGAGCGTATTAGATAATTCCAATTTTAAAATTAGGCCTACTGACGTCACGTTTTATAACTTAGGTAATACGGGCTGATGTCCGCAACTCCACGGCAATGCGCGTATTTTGCGTACGGGTTATTTTTTACGTTTTATAACTTAATAAAATATTAATTTCACGGTAAACGCATCGATTAGGTAGGTATGAAATTAGCTCGTAGTAGTTTTACGTATTCGATAGGAATCGAATAAAACTAGCTCGTAAATGCAGTAGTTAGGTGAGATTCAGATAACACTATGAGCGTGTGCTACGTATGGTACTGATGCTATTATAAAAAATATTTTTTCTACTAGCCTACTTAGACACAATTTCTGAAAGCGAAAGCATGAAAAACAAAGCTATTTCGATTACCGGTGGCACACACTTGCACACTATTCTAAAATGATCGTCAAAGTAAATACGCCAAAATGTGTGAGATGATGTAGGTAACCCTTTCCAGCGCTCCTACATCTGGGGCAACCGTAACCTCCTGGCGTACCAGTAACGATGCGGTCTCCCCCACCACTCCCTGAATTATTAACACGTGCCATCCAAGAAGTTGAATCGACAGAATTAAAACTTACCGACCTCTTTCATATTTCACCTACTTACGCTGTTTTCCAGCTTTGCCAGTATTCGCAACCTACCGAAGGTGGGTCCACATTCAAATGGCATTTAACGACACAAGACTGACAAGACACTGCGTTCTAAATGTCAACGTTACTTCGCTAACCTTGGCTCCGCATTAATTATGAACGCCTAGTACCGTTCGGTTAATAATGAATTCGTTAGCTATGGTTATGGGCACTTCAAAAAAGTTTGCTGTTGCATCCTTAGGGACAGTAAACGTAAGCAGAAGAAGGACGACGGATATAATGAGCTATTTTGTTATAAATAAGTAGTCACAACTGCAAAGGAATCGGACTTACTTAAATAGTTGCTTCTTGCTATTTTACGATATAAGACTCGTCCCACTGGAGCCGTAAATATAAAAATCTGCATATATAGACCTCTTTCTGAATGCGTAAGGCGTAATATTTTACACTTCGATATCTTAAATGCAGGATGTTTTACGTGCTTCACATTACTCACCTATGTTCGCTTCCAAGATCGCACTTACCTAAATCTGCGAAATACTTGGGTAATATCGCAGCTCAATGTCCGTACACTCGGGTATTTTATAAAGAAATAAACATGATGTTTTACATATCGCTACACTAATGCAGAAGCGAAAAACATAGTTCCGCGGCCGGTGGATTGTCAGTGGACACATGTGGCCGCCTCCACCCTCGCTGAATAATACACGAACGTTGTTTGAGGCTGCGATCTTCGCCTGTTTTATTGCGGACGATTGGCTACAGAATTTGGGTCCTTTTGGCAGTCGAGCCCCTGTGTACCTTGATTTAAAAAAAATAACAATCTATATAAATAAAAGTTAGGGTAAAAAGTGAAAATGCAAAGGTATCTTTGAGGAGGCGTCGTTTACTGCTGGCTTGCGACGTTATCCGGTTGGTGAGTTGCGGCGCGTTTACTAAGTGCGGTGGCTGCGTAAATAATTAAGAACACTTTTCCACGCCGGTGCGGGCTCGGCGAACGTCGCGGTACGCCGCACGGGGTTCCTTGCACCACAAACAACCGCGGACGAGCAGACGATACCAGACTTTTTAACAGGAGTGAATATAAATAGGTACCTATACGCCAACGCTATATTATGCAATAATTAGGGCCTCCTCGCCAATTACGTCAAAACTACGAAATAGTAACGCAACACTAATTAAAAGTTAAGCCACGTATGCCTTTGAAGCTCACTAGACAGATAGATCAATCCACTCGATTCCCTAATTAAAAGAAGACAGTAATCGGAGCCATCATGAAGTTTATCGCTGTCCGGTCCTCCAATACAATACTACAGTAGGATAGTGTTAAAGGCACGTAGAGATTCCCGATCGCTAGAAGGGTTGACGCTCGGTGGATTTTCCACTTTAACAAATATAAACGTCGCGTGTTTTCTCGAGCCGCAATAAAAAGTATTCATATTCTTAAACAGGTAAATATCTCAACGTACACGTAAGGTTAAGGGACGACATTTATTCAACGTTACGCGTTTCCCTAGCCCTACTAAGTTAACATAAGCCTCTCTTGACAAATGTATAAGATGAACGGTTATTTTGCATACTGTTTATGTTATGCATATTTTTTTTAAGAAAAGGAATGTTCTCTGTTATACGTTGGGCTACAAGAAAGATGTATGGCGTTATCGTAGAGACAGAAGCTGTTTCTGTAATGAGAACCGATTTGTCATCCTTTACCTGGCTTTATTACCATGTTTGTTTGTACCAATGTTTAGTATACTGTGCCGCAGCACCGCCGCCCGCGCCGCCGTCTTGCGTTGTCTCATTCATTCATGAATTTGAATTTAAAACACTCATTGTCTTCTATAGTAATCGAATTCCTGTCTACACAGTGTGTACAATTATACATTAATAACATCAATATGTTATTAGAAATTGATGCATTAAACACTCTTAAAACAAACAAGAAATCATACTAATATTATAAATGTCAAAGTCTGTGAGGATGGATGAATGGATGGAAGTTTGTTACTCTTTCACGCAATAACTACTGAACGGATTTGGATGGAATTTGGAGCACAGATAGTTTATAACCTGGATTAACATGTAGGATACTTTTTATTCCGGTAGTACGTTTCGACATCCATGCAGGCGAAGCCGCGGGCAAAAGCTAGTATTAAAAATATTGTAGCTCCGTAGCGATTTTCTGACAAAGCCGACAACGTGGGAGTTTACATTTTTAGCCTAGTTAATAGTCTAAAGACAGGGCGGTAGGTATCGATGCGTAAAACCAAGCTCAGCCAAGCCAATACTCGTACACGCCCCGACACTTGTAGACTACAAATTATTTGCTTACATAAACCATGACCAAAATTAAAATGACAACCCACATATATGTGTACTAACCTGTACTGTGTACTACTGTAAACTTAAACAAATTCATGCCTAGAATCATATTATCATAATATCAATCCGTCTTCGTAGGGCTGAAGCTATCATCACCGTCATAATTATACAACCTCCAAAATATAAAAGAACATTTTCCTGAAAATGATGCCTTAAAAATCTTTGAAAACTTTCAGCCATACTTCGAATAACAAAGCACCATTTCGTAACGCCGCGTCAGTGTAATTGTCTGCTACTGCCATTTTAACTATCTAATAGTTTAAATACATTCAGGATCTACTCCATAAAGTTCCCATTTATATTCCACGAGCGCAGACCACATAGGGAGCTTTAAAAATTAATATTTGAAAACTAGGAAGTATCTAGACACGTTTGCGCCTTTCAGTTCTTCGGTTGATTGATCGGGCACCCTTCTGTCCAATAAATATTAAATAAAGTAGTGAGCAATTTGTCTGTCTTACTTAGTTACGACGAAATGATATATTAACACCGGAGGAAGATGCATCGCTCCCCAAGTTATAGCCCGGTCGTACGTGTTGATGTCGCACTCTAGATAGCCACACCGACCGCTAAAATCTAGACTTTTCATGATACTCTCTTCAACGCAAATGATACAGTTGAATCATGTATAAATATACAGAGCAAGCGGAAAGTATTCACTCGTTTTCTGACAATGACCTTACCTAATAAGTGTCCTGCCAAAAATACGATCCTCCCACAAAGTCAAGCTCGCCCACAGTAAGAGATGGCCCCAACTCACAAACTTACAACGACTTTGCTGTATTCAATACAACAATTTTGTAATTTTCATTCCGTATTGTTCGGCAACTTTGATAATATCAACGGAGATATTTTCTAGTGGTTGTGCAAATTTGTTGGAACAATGCACCGGCTGCGACTGTCCCGGATGTCCTTTGCATAATACCTTGCATCTCTTGATACTTCTGCCAGTTTGCAAAATGTATTTGGTAATAAAATTTGTTGAGATAATCACGGGTGTAATATTGTCTTCCATTCGTATTTGTGTAGCAAGACAAGTCAATGTTGTATTAGAAGAAAGTGATTTTCTTCTCTACTAAATGTTATAGTAGTAAATTATTCGAATTCAAAGTTATTATTTGCAGTCAGTGACATGAGCAAGTAACATGCCATTATTTACTTTTGAAAGTGCAAAAGTGCTGTCATGTTTACAGTTTCAGTTATGTTATTTCTCATTTTGCTTTGTTATTATTGCTGGTGAGGTTTTCAACAAATTATATTACTGCTAAAACTTGCTGGGAACTGCAACCTGCCTTTGAATTTAGTGGCAGATAAACCAATTTCTGATCTACGTTGTGTAGTGGCCGCAGCGGGATAACAATCTTTTTAAAACTAATTCATGTAAAATCAAATAGAAGCCTTTATTAGATTCTCCTCAATGTCAATAGTCTTCATTAAAATGTGGACAAGTTACAAATTTCCATAAAATATTAATATCATGCACGTATTAAGCCGTTATCACAAAATATGATATAAGAGCAAACTGGAACTTTTATATTTCTTTGGGGCTGGCAGACCGTCTGTTGACTATCTTATGAAGTCTTTTGACGTCGCGTCGCCGTAATGCTGTTAGTGGCTAGAAGCGGACATACACGGCCGATGATTCGAGATACCGCCGGGAAGCTCGGTCGCACTGGCTACACCGCGCCACATTGTTTCAAGTTACGAGCTCTCGCGAAACTTGGTGGCGTCGCGTCGTGTGCATTCATTAGCTCTTACGGACCAGCCATTCGCCTCGGAAAATATTTTGTACCACTATGAATTCTAGCGACACTTAAAATGTGTGGGACTCGTTTTGTTCTTTAATTTTTAATCCGCTTCGTTTTACCGTACGTTGTATTGTGGCATTTGCGGATTATGCCACATTGATTTTTATTTTAGAATGTAACTTATTAGAAGCTGTGGAAATTAAGGTAGGTATAGGCCGGATAATACAATTATGTTTGCTTAGCCTCTAAGGAAAATTACTAACAATTCAAACATAATTTGGCAACGTCTCATTAGTCCCAATTTAAAAGTATTATACGTACTATTCATGTTCGAAAGTCTTCGTGAAACAAGTTGTTTTTCAACATTAGCATAAACATAAGACGATAACGTGGCAAGCTAGACGCTGACAGTCTAGCACTTCCTCATTGTTCCTCAAATTGCTATCGGGAACTGAGTTAAATTTTCCAACGATGTTCATTTCACGGCTATTTGCTGTCTCTTTGAAATATTGCACACACTCTGGCGTGATGATTCAGCTCCTCGGCACGTATATTAACAACAATAGAGTTTTTACTGCAGAGATAGTAGGTTCCTACTCCATTAATAAAGGCACTTTTAATTAGATGCAAGACGGTTAAAAGACAAAACCGTGTTAAAATTAAAACAACGAAATGAGCATGGAAAACTGTTGGCGGATAAAATATAGTTTGAGACGCACCGAGCGGCGAATAGTTCCATATGTTAAAGAATTCAATTACAAGTGGCGCAGCGGTTGGCGTAGCTGTCAAACGGAGACGTCGCCAGGAAAATTGTTGCCCAAAGCCGCAATGTCTCATAACGTGGCAAAAACAAGGTGTGTTGCCGACTATAAATATTAAATTTTCCGTATTCTGCGAGTTTGTCGGATACCACGTCTGGTTCACTAGCCGTGCTTTTAAAAATTCAGCGCAACGTTATTGTCGTCTCAGGCTTTATCTTCAAACCGATCGGTGCAAGTTTTTGATCATTCTAATGTTCGTGCTTTCTTGTTGATCAGATAGACCTAACTTGTAGACTAGATTTGTGGACCTTTTTATATTTTGTTGAGTACATGTTTCTTGTTGACAGGCCTACACTGTCCTCCCATATCTATCAACACTGTAATTGGAAACATTGTAAAAGCCCCTTATTTTTAAAAGAGTAACCGTGGAGTTTCTTGCCGGCTCTTCTCCATAGGAAACAACCAATTGGAACCGTGCACCTAGCTTCTGACGTTTCATAAGTGCCCATGTTGGTTTATGTGAAATAAAGTATTTTGATTTTGATTTTGAGATATCAGCAAAGAATGTCTCAACATTCTCATTGTTTAAACAAATAAGCTCGTTCCAACTAAGTAGCACCAGTTTATCATGAAACGATACTAATCCAATTCTCCTTGTTGCACTCAAATCCAGAACGTGTGAAATGCATTCAGTCAGCTCCGAGTCCTTGTGTACTATTACATTCCAGTCCGTTAAAAACTTGTTGTATGGATAAATACCAGATGCAAGTTAAAATGGAATTTTAGTCGACAGAATTTTGTAAAATTTTCTAGCAAAACGTTCCGAGTTCCATTAACATATGAATACGGAATTATTTAAATGAAAATTATTAAATAGCGACGTATGATCTAGATTTCATGTGAAAACCAGTGTAATTGTGCTTACGTAAATAATGACGTAGACACATAATGTACTCTAATAATGGTGGGCACATTATCGCCTTTACATTAACTGTATATTGTTGTCCGTTATATCATTATTATGTGGGTAATTTAATAGTACAAGGTTGATACATCGTGTTTGCTATAACAATGTGAAACTTTCAGCGTTCGCGTTATCTCCCTGGTGATAGGAAACTAACGGGTTACGTAAAGTTACAATATTGCACCGATACATGACGTGTAGCACTCATTCGGCTTAGCTTAATCTTTTTGACCACATTATCATGTACAATTTGATGATATAATATATCTATCAACGGATTATCATTACGTTTTTAAACCTCTCTTTATTGAAAACAGGAGTATAGAATTCAGCACCCATCATATTTTTACCTCTATCTCAAATTTCACTGTTTCAAACGCTATACCTAATATTCCAGCGGACACTACGAGCAGTATATATGTATATAGTGAAGTTAAAACAAATACTCGAGTACCGTTGGCTGGCAACAGCAAGTTTTGAGCACTTTGCATTATATTAATATACCAAGTAGTGTCACGGACGACTTTCGATACTATCCGTGTTTAATCGTGAACTTTCTACCAATAGTAACCTAGATAATTCATATTGGGTACTCAGTGGGACAGTGGCCTTGTTGTGTGCGAATTAAATGGCTGTTAGTCGAACGTGCAACTATTGAAGACAAACACTTTTGGTGTCAGATGGTTCTTGTGTTTCAATTAAGTTATTATTATATATGTTAGTGTTAGTTAGTGGACGTCTTTCGGCTGAAATGATAAGATATTTGCTTAATTTACAGTTGCATTTACGTTGCCTGTTTATAACACTTAAGATCTACATACTACTATTATTGAATAGTTTAGAGCAATGGTAGCCAGTGGTATCGGCTCCGATTTACGAGTTGTAGGTCGTAGGTTCGAACCCAGTCACTTTTTTACTTTGTGTAAATTATTTCATCACCACTGCTCTCAATATGTGAAGGAAAAAATTGTGAAGAAACCGGCACGTCATAAAAACAAAAACAATCGAAGGCATGTGACACCAACACGCACTGGGCCCGTGTGGTGGATTACGGCCCACTCCCTCTCACCGAGAGGAGGCCTGTGTCCCAGCAGTGACTACATTATAGGCTAATTATGAATTATGAGTAGTTTAAGAAAACATGTCCTATTTTCCACGTTTTGTGTTTTGAACTTCACTTTCATTCGTTTTGAATGAAGGATGGTTCACAAGAACATAACTACAAATTGGATTTTCATCATCATGTCTTCAATCAAAGCTACTCAAGTATACTACTATACGTTGTTGGTTATCGGTTTAATATAACCTAAATCAAATTTCTCGTTAGGTCAGCCCATTAATATCCAGAGCGCAACAATGTCCTCATATGAGTCTCTGCAATATACAATTAACGATCCCAAGGGAAATGCTTATACCTAATAGCTAGGTGGGTTTGTATTATGTATCCTTAATTATTGAATAACATGTATTTAAACGAACCTCAAATAATTACAAAAAAAGATTAAATCATAAATATTATTAAAAACAAATAAATATAAATTAACTATATTATTTATTTTATATAAATTATATATGTAAATAATACATATTTGGAACGCATAATGGTATGCGTTCAAAATTTTTAATCTCTTTATTTCATTTAGGGTTTTTTATATAAAATACATGACAGTCCCATCGTACCTTATACAGCTACAATAATTAACTAAAAATATTATTGAACACTCTAACATAATTCCGCCTCTCAGTATTTTTTATTACCTATATTGTTAACCTAAAATAATCTTCCTGTTTCAATACCTATGAGCGTGTTTGATAAGTTCTTAGGCCTGCATAAATTTGTTACCAGCATTTCTATTGCATTTGTTACGGATACTCAATGAATAAATGTGTCTGTCTATAATATGTGCAAGTGAAAGTTATAATTAATAAACTTTACGTCCAGCGAGGTTTCGCCCGCTTGACATTTGAAATTGACAATTGACAAAAATTTACCTCCATGGAAATTGTTGCATTTTACAGCAGTTTTGATTATTCAGAATATTTAATGTGCACTAATTATATGTTTAATTCGTCATAGTTAAGACTGAACTGATCTAATCTCAAATCCTAGTCGGAGATATTAATAAAAATGTTAAATTATTAATTCAGTGTATAATGAACACATACATTCTTTTGCGTGAAATGTACCTAAACGTTATGACGTTTAGGTACATTTCACGCATGGACAATCATGGACATAAAAAATAGATTGACAAACTCGTATAAGAGTTTGTCGTGATAAGCATACGAGCAATAATCTTACAACACTGCACAATTGTATGGACTTATTAAACACGATAATTGTTGTGTTTATCTACAAGTGGTCTGTCCTCATACAAAAACTAAAACGAGATAATTATTGATACTTTGATATGTTTTGCATTATTGTTTAAGAACTCAATCTATTTCTCTCAATCTCACAAACGTTTTATGTACAACATTTAGAAACAAATGTTTAACGCAAATAATCACGGTAAATCCGTGTCCCAGTATCTGCTGCAGTTAACTTTGTGTGCGAATCAAGTGATCCGCGGTACAAAGCAGCAGGGAGTCCGGTGTAGACTACCTATTGTAGATGGCATATTAACCTCAATTTTGAAGAGAGAAGTTCAGGTGCAGCATCAATATCGGAAAACTTAAATAGAGACTTAAACCACTTTCGCTCGGACGTAAAAATATCGCGCCGGGGTTTTATAACGCACTGGATTTTCTACTCTCGGTGTTTAGAAGTGCGTTGAAGATCCAATGCGCGAAACAATCCCGCCGCGATATTTTTACATCCATGCTAACGAGTGGTTAATAGATAACGGACAAGCTATATGATGGCCAGTCAAATGCTGGGAAACGAAATAATCGTGTAACTTGCAGAAAACCATTTTAACTATTTTAGCGTTCGTGACCTTCGTACACATAATATTATATCATCTTTGCTATACAGGGTGGCAGAGATATCGACGCACAACCTGTTATCACGGATTCAGTACACGATTCTGAACCCCTCCGTTAAAATTTTTAGTTGGATATTTAAAAAAAGAATTTGCTCTGCCATACTTTTCTTTGAAATAGTAGTTCTTTTAGTGTAGAATCATGTGCTGAATTCATGGTTTCAGTTTGCGCGTCGATCTCCCTGCCACCCTGTATACCGGTTTATACTTATTATAATAACTAAAGGGAAGTTAACAAGCACTGATAATTACAACTGGAACGTTTTCATCAGGTTCACCTATCGAAGAGTTCATTCAAAGGGGAAACCTCTTTTTTTAAGAGGCTTACAAGAGCTAAATCGCGGTCTCTGTCGGATTGCATAGAAAAGAAAGAGACGCGCGATGACACAACGCTGGTAATTTATTGCAAAATATGAAGCAATTATGGATTCACAAAAAATCTATTCATTGGACTAAAAAATAAAACACTATCACGTTAGTATTTTACTTGTAGAATAATCTGACAAAAAACTGAACGTTTGCATGTATATTAGTATGGTTTTTAACCGTTAAAAGAATTTTTTAGAGGTATTTTCGTGTTTTTTTTTCTATCATATCAAGTTAATTGTATTATGTTTTTAACACACTATCTAACTAGCATATATCCAGAAGAATGTCATATATTTTTCTGATTTTGGTTACTGCAGTGGATCATATATTTTTAGGCATTACGAGTATAAATTTGCGTTTAGGTCATGTAGTCCCCTTAACTCGCTGCTTTTTCGTTAATGCCCAAGAGAACTGGCAAACAAAATAAAGTTCGGATAATATCAATTTAGCTACGCGCTTGTCTGCCGTTATCACGCTCGCCGATAAAAAAGATCTTGTGGCTAAGTATACAGGGTCAAATTAAATTAGCTAGTGAAACTCCGTAGACGTGACGGGTATCAATATCTAAATATGATTAATTAAAAAAGAAATTAAATTGATGTTTTTTTTTTGTTGGCACCGTTAGTGTAGTCAGTCACTGGAAATATTAGTTTAAAAATCAGTATTTTTTGTGTAAAATTCACAGACGTGATTAGTATCGATACCTAATTTTATACTTTAAGTAACGATCCCACACTACCAGCGGTCGTTAAGATCCAAAAAAATCTTCAATTTTTTTTATTTATTTTTTTATCGTCTCCCAACACGTGTGCGAAGTTACGCTAGCTAATTTAATTTGACCCTGTATAAGGCTGACAAGTGTTTTGTAACTTCATTTTAACCGTTTCAGATAAAGACATGCAAGCGTAATTATTTTAAGCATGCCAAAAACATAGTACGATAGTATCATTTCGTAAAAGAAAATTTTCATTGATACCACAGTAAGTTGTTTGTACGTTCCGGATGCCACTCGTTTGTGTACTTGACGCATCGGGCGGCATTGAGAAAATTGTCGTTTTGCTTTCCTCCACATCTTCTGACAGAAAATGGCTTTTCTTTATTCCCTGAACGTGCAGAAATATGAAATATTAGGTGCTTACAAACTACTTCACATTTTAAGATTGCCAAATAATAAAATATCTCTAGATAATATTTTTCAAAAAGTGGTGAAACATTTTTTAAAAGTCAAAGTCTTCATCGGCGTTCATTCCAAAGTTCATATTAAATTGTCAGGCTATAATAAACCTCTAATAAATAACACTTTCTTTGTACGAAACTGGTTTATATGCTAAGATCTACAGTTACATATGAACTGTGCGCCAAAACTTTCGATTTACAAATCACGTTATTGTCATAAAAAACTGCATAACGAGATGTCTGCCAAAATGCATGATTCATTCCAAATTACAGCTACGTAACCATTTACGAAACAGTTAACTTATTAGTTTTAGTTACAGTTATAAAGATTTAATGTCGATTTCTATTTGATGACTGAGTGTTAATAAAGATTGGCTTAACAACAATTTGTCAAGAATTACTTAGATAGCGAGGAGTAAAGTTTCCATTTTTGAGATGTGACGAAGTCTACCCTGATAATATTTTATTAAGTGCGGGGTGACGCCACGTTGGGGTGGCGAGGGGGTGTGAAAAATTCAACATCGCCAGCCGCGTTTCGGATGCTTTCGTGTAGGACGTGGTATAGGCTTTTTAATATGTATTTTTATGCCTCGACCTACTCAATATATTTAGAGATTCGTTACATTCCGTCAACTTGCCTGAGTGTTTGCAATAAAAGCATTGAATAAAAGAAACAACTCCAACAATCGCTTATTGTGAACCAGATATTATAGGGTACAGGTTTTTCTCGCGGAAGCCCAAAATAGACCTCTTTACGAATTCGTAGAGCAGGTATATTTAATTGACATGGCGACATCATGTCAGCTTTGGTTAGCACGAGGCGTTATACGCATGGCTGCTGTTCAATAGAACCGAACCGTCCTTTCCATAAGGGCTTGCGAAATCAAAACAAAGCATGGATCTACTAACCATTTGCAACTGTGTTTGCGAACGTTTTGTTAATTAGGTGTCTAAGGTGAAATAGGAATTAAATTAAATATCTTTGCTTTAGATGCTGATAAATTTAATCAGCAATAATACATACTGTTATCGTACAAAAATGTTACTTCACTCAGATTCCACAGAAATTAAAGCGTCCGATTGCATTTAAGCCATTTTTGTGGCGATAGGAATTTCTATGAATAAAATCGCGTCTTGAACTCGGGACAATCTTAGGGGAATACAAAATGGTGCGTAACAGAAAATGGGTATAATTGGCAATTTGAAAAAGGAATGCATCGATTAAAACTGACTTGGGAAATGTTACCAGTTCTTTTTCTTTTTAAATAGAATATATCGCAATATCGAAAGGAGGATATACTTCGGAAGGTAGTAATGACATTTAAGTGTAAGTGGAGGCACAGGTTACGGTATGTGAGGTCATCAGGTACCCGTTAGTCTAGACGGGTGACTTTCACCAGCGGAACATGCAGTTATGGCACACGCGTATGAAGGGTTAATAAACGCAGACATCGGCGTAACTAAGTTTTTCTTTGCTAAACGCATCTAATAAAGGTTTTAATTTCATCAACGTTAAAAACTACTGTTACGTTATTTAATTAAAATTTTATCTAATTAACAATATGCATTTATTACAAAAATGCGACCGTTGCATTGATTTCATGAATCAGCAGAACTATCGGATAGCTGCTCTTTTTCGGAAAACTATACAACACTAAAAATACTTTATTGAAAAATACTAATGGCGTGACGTGCGCATGTCGTAGGTTGGCTTTAAAGTTCTTGAAGCTCTTGTTAACTCCGATACGTAAGTCGATATCAATATCTCAATAATCAATCATAACATTCATTATAAAAAACAACGCATAAGTTAATTGCTTTAAAAAGTTAATCTTTGAACTGTGGCGGGTTTCGCAACAGTATTAACAAGCAAAATACATTAAATTACCACAATGACACATATTTCTCTGTGTGCAAGCGCATTCCAAGAATGTATGTTAATGATTTATTTACGTTACATAACCTAGCTGCACGTTAGTTGCATAATATTGACTGTTCACGTCAATTTGTGTTGGTGTATGAATCCATAGTCGCAGGTTCGCGTGCCAGTACCGCACAGACAGCAACAATTTCATTCACGCGAATTATGCTCATGTAAACGCGTACCTACGCTACAGGTGTGGAGTATTCAACATTTTCATGTAAATTGATAGACAGGTTGAAGTTTAATGAAGTTCGACACGAGGGCGATATTTTTATATATATATTAATGACGTATTTAGTCTAGACATGTGCTCCGTGAATCTTGATCAAAGTAATCAAATGCAGCTTACCGTAAGTGACAGCGCAACCCTTTGTCGTCAACATTTTGGGTGTCACACGGTTTAAAAGCGTCATAAAATATTACTCGAGCAAGAAACTTCTTAATACAAAGTTTAAAGTGCCAAACTTTGCGGCAGCCGTGTATTTCCACAAATTAGGTTGGATCAAGAGGATCAAGACTATTTTTATCGATCAGGCGGTTTATGAGGCGAGTGCAGTCTTAAAATAAATAAATTAATGAAGGTGCCCTTAGCATTACTTCTTTCTTTAGTAAATCGATTACAAGCGAAACATGAATTCCATGAACGTGTGTTTTGTTCAAAGGCTTGTACCGTCATGTTACTGCGTTTCTTTATTTCTACGATTGCTTGTTGCGGATTTCACTGTGTATTTCAGTTCTTAGAATTATTTAAATGGATCGCCTGGAGGACTCTGTGAATTTGTTGCAGTAGTCATGTAGACCTGCTGACCTGGCTTAATTAATTAAACTCGGGATGGTTGCAGTGCCTGATTTAGAGTTCTGACGGCCCTAGGCTAACTATCAATATGAGCCCCCCGGGCCTATCTTGGCTGTGCCTGCCTAGCCCATGAATATACTTACTACATTTTTTTATATTTTGCTAGGGTTTTGACCCGCGGTTTCGCCCACATTAAATCAAATTTTCCCGTGAAAATAAGGTAGGAAGAGGGGGGTACAGCGAATCCACGTCTATATCGCCTTGTCTATTGGTTACACACACACACCGCACACCGATGAAAAGGGCTCCCTCCCGACTAGTGTTGCCAACTGCACTGAAATTACGGTAAAAACACTGAAATCAGCATACATCCACACACCACATACCGTAGGATTATAATTACGGTAGCAAAAACACCGTAATACCCATCATCATAATTTTTTTTCTTGTAGTTTATGAGTTACAGATTTAAACTTTTAAATGACATCATCACCTTTAAGGAGCTAAGCAGTCAATCAACGCCTATTTTAGTCAACTTTCAACAAAGCAAATAGCTTAAAAGTTCAACGACTGCTTTGCAAACCTAAGTTCGATTCCCAACAATTGATATTTTTTATGCTTCCTTTTTTACATTTTGTTATACTCGTATTATTATAATTATGATAGTTCGTAGAACGTACACAGAAAAACATTAAGTTTAGGCGTCTTCTGTCATCTTTGGTTATAATAAAAAAAAAAAACTATGGTTAGGTGACTTAATGAGAAATCCCTACTGTTTTAATATTATTTTAGTGATAGCTGTCCATCAGAATAATCAGTCAGTATCATTGTCGTGCCATTAGGTACCTAGTATATGCAGGAGCGCAGGCGTTCATTAATCTAAAAACGAAAAGCTTTGCAAGCAATGGGCAATTACTTCTGAAAGTTGCGGGTGTCGACCTCAGACCGAGCTGCTTCTCATACGGACAACAGTACGTCACTTGCTCCCGCTCACCAGTTCTAACTCTCCATACATATTTTGGCTGCTGACACCAAAACTATAAACGTAGTATACAGGAAAGTTTTATAAAAATGTGGTTGTTATTTTAGTATATTGTGGTGTCTTACGACTTCCACGCGAACGAAGACGCGGGCAGAAGGTAGTAAGTAACAAATGAATAGCCGAAAAAGCGGGTTTACACTTGCACTGCGCGATGAGCGGACCTAGCGCACCGAGCGCAGGCGGGCCAGGGGCACGGTGACGTTGTTTGATGCTAGAGCAGAGTTGATATTTATGTATGTATAGGTACGCGCGTATTTTCAAATTACCAAATTTTATTCCGTAAATAAGTAATGCTTGCAAGGGCAAGCTCAGCGCCCGCGCCCCCTTGGTCCTTGCGCACTAGGCTTGAGCCTAATTAGCCTGTGGGTAAATCGGGCCCTGGATAGCATAGCTGGGCACCGTATATCAGAAAATTAACTTCGTTAAACATTAAACCGTTACATTTCGGAAGATTTAACGGAAGTTAACCGTGATAGAAAGTGCATTTTATTGTCGTAATGTTAGTGATTTACTTTGAAAAAAATGGTATAGGCTATGGAAGTTTAGGTATGACATGTAAAATTAATAAAAGAAGGGTGTATCATTAGAGTTTGTAATAATATTTTTTTAGAGATTGTCAGAACGTGATTTTCACGGCGCAGCGCGGTCCGCGCGGTGTCCTTTGGCAAAAAGTAGGTACTTAATTAACGACTAACGGACTTATGAAAAGTTAACGGAAGTTAATGACTCCGTTAACAATTTTTAAAGTTAACTTAAAAGTCAATCCGTTACTGAAAATGTTAACTTCGTTAATTAACGTATTAACGGTCTTGGGCCCAGATTTGCTGGATAGTTGGTTTCAAGTTATTTATTTATAGAAACAGATCTAATTAATGTTATTCAAATAAGAAAACTTAGGTCTAAGAATGTTACCAAAGTAGCTGAGGAACTTAACACTAATGGAGTAATGGCTATAAAACTATACCTACAGTAGATCACAAAATAATCTTGTTACGTAATTGTTAGCTAATTAGATGACGTTGGAAACAGCTACAATAAAAAATGGGTCCTACAGGAAATCCCACGAGTTACAGTGGGCGAAATTTTAACATGTATTCAGGCTTGCAAAAGGAAACATGTGCCTGTTATTTCTTGATCAAAAGGAGCTGGCTTCATCTCATTATAAATAACGATGTAAGAAGTCCAATGCATCTATTACCAATGATTCCTTTATAGTTAGTAGATATCAGGAACTTTTAAACTGAAGTTGCACTCATTCATATTCAGCTTAATATAACGTTTCCACTGCTGGGACGTTTATTTATTTATTTAACCATTTATGTACACACATAATTATATAAACAGACAAGAAGAAAGGAACAGAAAAATAGGTACAAAGGTGATGCTTATTTCTAAAGAAATCTCTTCCAGCATACCTGCGATAGGAGAGTATATTAAAGAGATGAAGACAACGTGTGTAAGAGTAGAACGGAAAACAAAATACATAAAATCTAAAATAATTTGACGTTTGACGTTGTAGGCCTTCTCTCTGTAAAAAAGGGAGTGAGGGTTCAGGCGTGTTTCGCGGAAAATAGGATAATGAGTCTTGAAAGACATACATTTGAAGTTTACAACAAAACACTATCATTAATAACATGCGAGTGGTACCTACTTTTAATGAATATTGAACGTGTTCCTGACTTACGCACAACGATTTAACAAGCTATACATTTACAGTATAAGCCGACCAGTTCTTTTACGAGAAGCTTATAATACCCAATGCAGCTTGACATGTGTATCATATAAAATTGTAAATAAAGTTTTGACACAACCGACTTCGCACAATACGGAACACTGTGAAACGATTTTGGCGACCCTCTGTCGGTCACAGCACTCCTGTAGTCATTAGAAACTTAAGAACAGAACCTAGCTCAATAATGTTGTTGTAAAACCTTTTATTTTAAAGTTGTATAGTAAGGGATAAATAAAGATAGGTAAGTACAAAAAACAAGCCATTAGTTAGTCTTTCTTCGTGGTTATTACTTTCTAGGTACTCTATCTAGATGTATAGTCTTAAGATGACACCATACGGTACGTAACCCTCAATGCGCAGACTTAATGCAAATCGCTATGTTTTTTCTATACGAGATTTACGATATCCTCCTTTTCCTATGCATGTTACATGTGTGAGTGACGTCATTGCATGAAATGTCTCAAATCTTTCCCGGTTGACGTTACTTCCCCTCGCCCCCCCCCCCCCCCCCCCCCCTCCACTCGTATAAATACGTTCACCAGTTTACGTGATACGGGTGCAAACAGACAATACGCAAACAGGCGATGGATTTCTTTCGTACAACCATTTGCATAGAATAGCAATTATTATAAAGTTTAATGGTTTGATACAAACTTCCTCACGACTTTCGAGGTTCATAAAAAAAACTTAAACTTTTTCAACTTTCTTGACCGCTACGTTTGGTAGTGTTCATAATTATGACTTTCTAAACGAATGTATATAGAAAATTATTAATTTACCTAACATTATTAAATCTGATTACATCGATAACCCGCTGTTTGCACAGTACAATCTTAGTTTTTTACACGTTTGAATAAATTCAAAAATTCTTTATTTAATCATTGAGTTCTGGATAAAAATTGGGAATGAGAAGACCTATTGGGTTTTATTATTTCGGAACTCATGCAATCATCATGCAACTGAAATAAAGTCACGCTTTTATTTGTGAAAATCTGCAATTAACCGATGAAAGGCATGTAATCAATTCCCGTATTTGTCGGCAAGCAAAATAGTCGCCCGGGATGCTTCATGCCTGTACAGTTTCATAATGAATACCACGAAACGAACTGCTTCAACCTGTATACTATGGACTGCAAATTTTAAAATATTATCAATAGAGTTTTAGGTCAAAATAGGGATGCTGCGGCACGCGTTAGTATAGTTCGCATTTCCCCAATTGATCGAGTCAATTTTGCTAATTACCTACTGGAAATAATAACGGCTATATTCGGAACTTGTTTTGACATTCGGATATTGCAAATTTTCGTATTGATTATGGTTGTCAATAACTTGTCAAATCAAAATACTGTACAAGATGCATCATAACCATAAAAAAATATTCATTTAAGGATTGTGTGTATAATACATTCATATTAGATCCATCTACATATAATAAACAAAACTTAATGTTTTGTAAAGTGGTAAAAACCGTGCGAAGCAGGGGCGAGACGCTAGTACCTTCTCTATAAATCAATATCCTGCTCGTTTTATATTTCTCATAGCAGTTCCAGCGTCGCCATGGTGGCTTAGGGCATAGTTCTCGGCGATATCTCATTATAAATCCAATGAGATCAGTTTACACTTCAAGTTTTTAGAAGACGTACGGTTCACTGTTGGTAGTACTCCTCAAGAAAACTAGACTACTGCTAGTCTTGCAAAATAACACAGACGTTATTCAAAACTGACAACTACTTTGTTCTTTTTTTGGGGTTTGACTTAGTTTAAGTCTATCTTTATATTGACGATTTTAATAGCCACATTAACTAATTCATTAACAAAAAGATCAAACCATCAGCCATACCCACAATTCATTCGAATGTCAAAATAGTTGCAACAGTGTTGCTAGTATATGAAAACTTAAAATCTGTTTCCAAGTTGTGTCATGCTGGAGCCCTCGGTGTTAATCCACACGCACACGATTACCGCCGTGTATGAGCCAGCGAGTGTTTCCATTATCGCTAAATGCACCGGTACCCCATTCGTTAAAATCGGCTTAGCTGTTTAGGATTTGGGTAGGCAGTGATGTGGGCTCATAATACCTGCGTGTATGTTGTTATTTTGTTATAAACATACCTCTAATGCATTATTTTGTAGCAGGTATGGAAATTGCAGCTCTGTTTAGGAATTTTCTAGTGGTGTAGCGCCTTATTTGAGATTCATTTGTGTTTGCGCTTACAAAATATAAAAAGCAAGTTCCGTTTTCTAGAACGGCACTGGCCTAAAGAACAAATATAGAATCGTAAAAAAAATCTGCAGATGAGAACGTTTAGACTTCTTTTGATTTGCCTGCTGACTGTACTTACGATTTCTATTTTATGAATCCTGCAGGCTGTCGTCCGTTAGCATACGCATGGCCTGAAACTGCACACTCACATTTGAATGCAGAACGCCGACTGGCTTTTGTTTTCAACGGACAACAGAGGCCAGTTACCTCGTCAATAAAGCAACGGGACTCGCCAACGAGATGCTAAAATTATTTTATTGATTCGATAAGGAAGAGTGTTTTTTAAAAAGACTTGCGGAAATAAATCCTTTATAAACTCGGGCTTGTGATCCCTGGTGGGTTACATAAATATGCTGGAAACTAAGACGAGGTGGATTAAAAGTTATAAAAGTTCCACTGAAAGTGACAGTACAGACAGTTTGCCACGTTGACCCGTCGGCTAACCGTGTAAACTTATTTTCACTTGCATGTAACTACATTAACTAAACTCGATCGCATCGAAACATAATAGTATTAGGTGCTACTATGCCATGTACGTTATTAATTTAAGTATGTTATAAAAATACTGTTCCGCTGGTTTTAATTGAACGCTATCGAGGGCGTAAATACTATAATTGTCATGTGAAACCTATATACTTTCACAAATCATTGTGATTCATATAAAATAAACGTGGGAATGCGTAAATACCTGTACTTAATGTTACCAGTTAAGTTGGATGCGACGCAAACGATTTCACTAACAATTAAGTCCATGACACAACGTACCTATCGTAATTTGTGTACAGTAAGTACGATACTATAGGTACTATAATATAGAACCACGAGACTCTTCTCGTGATAATACAACTAGTAATAATTTAAATATTCATAACTTTATTGAATAGTCAGGTCAATATCATCGTCTCTGTACCTAGTGAAGTTAGATTGCAGAATTTGGAAACATCGCCCAAGGAAAGATCCGTAAAGAATGTGGTTTTATTTTCAAGTAATAACGGTATCGATGAACGCATATATGATAACTTACGCTATCCGCTTAGCGAAAATCCGCCCCCCCCCTCAGAACACATCATGTTTCACATTTGGTTGCGTTATTATCTAATGAAGTTTAAGATAAGTTTGTCTACAGGAAATGTTTGATTACTTAGTAGTTGCAAGTAGGCGAGCGAGGGGTCAGCGACTGATGTCAAGTGTCTACGTAATAGCCGTTAGCTCATCACATATCACATCTCATAACTGCCTACGTAGTCTGACTTTATTCAACTAAGTATAATTTCTACCTTCATTATATTAGTTGGTGAAACTTCATAGATTTTGATAAGTTTGATTTTAGGGATTCGTACCTCAAAAGGATAAAACGGAACTCTTATAGGATCACATCGTTGCCCCAACCACGGAGCCCTTCAATGTAAGTACGTGGTCCGACACGCACTTGGCCGGTTTTTTTGGATTCCCATCCCCATTGATTTATTTATGAAATTTCGACAGTAACTTAAGCTTGTATGGTATGTGTAGATATTATAATTAGAGCTTTTCTACTATATGTCTCTTGAAAATCTAACACTCCCAACTCAACGGTCTAGCAACAAGATAGGAACTTAAATTAAACATGGGTGAGCCTTCATTATAATAAAAAATATCCAGAGTGCTTTAATAAATTCCACTAGTACTAAATGAATCGTTCGACTAATACATATAATTGTAATTCATCGTATATCTACACTGCATACCTACTTAGTTAATGATTGAACTCATCATTGGTTGTTGTGCAACCACAGGACATGCGTTGTTGAGTGAAAGTGCAACTGGACAGGTACTACTTGAGAACGTGTATTCGGAAACGAGTATACACCTACGTATACTCGTACATTTATTTACAAGATTCTTCAAGTGATTCCATGATATGGGGACAAAGCCAAGAAAATACTGAATAAACATGTATAAATCAAATTTGTATACAACATCTTTTCTCTGTCATCCAAAGAAATTAATAATTAAACGGAAAAGTCATTGTAGCCTTTCCCTGAATTTCAGACAACAATAATTATTCTCTGAATTTCAGGAATTCAATTGCATTCCAGTTAAAAATATCCACCACAGCTGCAACAATTTGCAATATGAACGGAGATGAACGGCTAAATTATACTAACAGGCTGTGTCTCATTGATACTTATTTTTGTTCTTTCTTAGGTAGAACTTTATTAAAAACTACGAGCTGGGATCTCATCAGATGCATACGAAAACTTGTAAGATATATTAGTATCTACGTGTACGTGTGTATCTTTATTGCATCAGACCATACTGTCCTATCGCTGGGCAAATGCCTCTCTCAATATTCTTTCCACATTTCGCGATTTTTTTCAGTTGCCGGCCAATCTTTCATCACGTAGGTACCTAGTTCGTCTCGTCATCGTCGCCGGTGCACATGTAGAAATGATATGGCTTACCCAATACATAATGACGTAATACCTATTTATAAACTTTTCGAGCTTTAGCTTTCGAAGTCGAATGAACTTAAATTGATTATTGGCAATAAGTAATCTGTTGGAAAATATCACATAAAAACATTTAACATCATTAACTGGATCCCAAGCCTAAAGAGGTTGGTTGTAGAAACAACAAACTCTACGCTTTGCTTGAGGAAAACTGATACGTCCATTAACGCCATCATAAATGTTTAATAACATTGTAAGAAACAATTACCTTGCGAACCAAAACATTCATGTGAGTGTTGTCTGAAACGTTTTCTATCCGTAAACTTATTTTAGTGTATACTTACTGTATACTTAGTACATATACGCCACTAACAAGCTAGATAGATTATAAAGGTTACTCTTAAATTGGCTCTCATACAGTCACTCAACCGTTACTTGAAATTCAGTCATAATGTATGTACGGTGAAACTAAGAGGGATACGCTTGCAGGTAGATGATAAAATCTAATCGTCTACAAGGTAGTTTAAAAGCTTAGACGTAAATAGTTCAAAACGGAGATATGTAGTTTGTATTCATTCCGTATTTAGTGCTAAATTACCTGCTATTCGAACTGATCACGCGGGTAACTTAAAACGGATAGCAGAAATGCATTGATTTATTAGCAAGTACTTTAGTAAGCTCTGTTCAAAGCAAATCAATATTGCGATAATGGAGTGCCACAAAGAGGCTTAACTTCAGGGTTCATGCCGTTCATGATTAAAATGACGCTCACAGCCTTCCTGCTAATGAGACTTTGTGAAACATACGTGCATCATTTTAATTAACTGATAATGGAAAATATGCTAAGTGGGCTATATAAAGTTTGTTAAGTAATAATGAAAATTGTACTTTGGTAAACAGTTGAGAAATACATACAACCGAGTAGGCGAAGAGTCATTCTTGAAATATGTAGTATTGAACTATCACTTGAAGGCGGAAAGAGGTCAAGCGGTCCTAAGAGTTGGTCATTGATCGCAAATATATTTATGTAAAAGAGTTGGTCATTGATCGCAAATATATTTATGTAAAAGAGTTGGTCATTGATCGTAAATATATTTATGTAAAAGAGTTGGTCATTGATCGCAAATATATTTATGTAAAAGAGTTGGTCATTGATCGCAAATATATTTATGTAAAAGAGTTGGTCATTGATCGCAAATATATTTATGTAAAAGGGGGTAAAAGGTGTGGGGGTATTAAGACTTAGAAAAGAATGGCAGAGCTAACCTCGATGGATCTTAGGAAAACCGAAGAACTATTACTTATTGAAAAGTCATTCGTTAGATTAAAATCTTATTTATACACAGATAATTTTCTACTTTGATGGACTCTGGACTAAATAAAGATGGTAACAGAGTGAAAACCGCCACTGTACCGTAGACATTGCAGATGCCGCATTACTGTAGGCCAGTTAGACAATCCAACCAGTGATAAGCAATCGGTTTTGCCATGTAGCCTTTGCGATGGCACATTCACGTGCAACTGCAACGACCCCCTTCTATGTGTATAATAGGATAACGAAGTCCCAAATGGCATTTTGTTAGAGCTGGCTGAAAGTGGAAAGGCATAAGATAACACAAACAGACTGCCGTCACGTCGTCAGAACGACATATTATACGCATGCTCGTTCTGAACTCGAAGTCGGAATTGCAATCAATTACAACTTATCGAGGCGTCTAACACTACTACAAACACACATAATCTAATTTGTAAGCAAGCATAATAATTTAATTTTTCATTGAAATTTGTATGCTTTTACGAAACTGTCATCGCAGAATCATTAATCATTAAATAAGATTTTACTTTCAAAGATTTTACATAAAAGAAGCAGGAACTAAGTACGAATAAATCAATTACTATGCATATATGCTCATAAATAATAATAATAATAATAGCGTTATTTTACCAGTTAATAGAACTCTATAAAGACGAATGTAACATTCAAAACTAATTTAAACTGACGTACTTAAAAAGAGAATGGATGTAATATTTTTAATATTTATTATTGATATATTTTTAATATATAGCATTGTTATGTCTGATTGTCCGCCACAAATTCTATTTAAGATTTCGTAACAAAATTTTAACAATGTAAAATGAGGGGTTTCTTTGTGCAATGATTAGGCACCGGTTATTCATTTGTTTAGCATATGCATAGCATAATCAGCCTATAATCTTCCCACTGCTGGGACAAGCCGCAGTCAGTCGCCAGTGCGAATTCTAGTAGATGTCACATGTCTTCGATTTTTTTGGTTCTAGGACATAGCCGGTTTCTTCACGATGTTGTTTTCCTTCATCGTTTTGAGAGCAGTGGTGATGAAATAATTTACACAAAATAAAGCGACTTTCAGAGTTCGAACTTACAAGTGGGCCACCACTGCTAACGCATTTATTTATCAAAACAATGTATTCAGCCCTATCTTTCTTTACCAAGTAGAGGTGCATAAAATTATAATATTTGATGTTGGTACAAGATTATACTCGTAGCAGCAATTAAATGGCACTTAAAAAAGTAATATTCTAACAAAATTTATGGAGTATTAATTTCTCATAAAAACTCAATAATACACGTCTGAAATTGCACATTTCGAGAAGCGTTTGTAGTGATACTTCACTCGAATTCATTCACATACTAAAAAGCTATTGAAATTTTCACTGCAAAAGATTTTATATTTAAATATTTTTAATACTCAATACTCAATAAACAGTTGGTATGTTAAAACATCGAATCAATTTTTAATTAGTCAAACACAATTATGTAGAAAACAATAAGTAATTCGGTAAGATCGAATGTAAGTAATTTGTAGAAGCTGCTTGCTGGATGAATTTATTAAAAATTGATTTGTATTCGATCCAGTGTCGACGCTGTAGGAATAGAAACTTGACCTTTACATGTGGATAAATAGGGTGCTAGATGAGTTTCTATAATACATATTAACACTGGTTTTCTCCAGTAGGTATAAGTACTTTTTATTATATTCTGCTTTCTTGTACAACTTAATCATTTTTACCAATCGCGCTTTAAACTTACTTTTAACTTATAAACTGTCAGCTGGTTTCTCCTCATAATAATGCTCAAGTGCCTAGAATCGTTTCACCACTCAATTTAACTTCAGTATCCAGCCTCGTAGGTGATGCAAATGAAATCTCCGCATGGTGGATATTCTAAATATGCGAGTTTTATATCGTGTTAGCCGCAACCCGTTCATTAAATTGAAATTTAATCTGTAGTAAGGTCAATGTTTATCTACTTATTCGTTTCATAAGAAGAGTTAATGAAAATTAAAATGTTTAGAAAATGAGTATTTACTCGATAGATACTGGCCACAGTCATGGTGGATACCGATTTAGGTCTTGTATTTTCAAATAAAACTCGTCTACGTTTTTAGAGCGAAAAAGACCTCAAAGGGAAACGAAAATTCCAATCAATAAAACCTTCGGGAAAAGCCCTGGTTAAGTTCACAGATACGCAAAGAGTCAAAGTTTGATACCGATTCGTTTATTCAACATAGCTTCGGGATATTCGCTAATTAGAATTTCGTTTGTAATGCTGATCGGTGCATGATTTCGCTTTGCTTTGCTTGTATACCATGATAAACCGTAATGGATACACCAAACGGGACTTGCGAACAAAGGCCCATGGAATAGTGTTGTTCTACCTACGGGCCGATTTATCTGATACTCCGGTCACATTGGCCAAATATATGGACAATTCGCATCGACTACGTTAAATATAATACGTGTAGTGTGTACCTAGATAGATTGTTGTCTTGTACATAGTATGTATAAATTGTTGAACTACTGGTCATAGGTACAGCATCTAAGAAACACATTTTTATGATAATTAGAATTTCTGATATTATATTTCTGAATTTGACCATAACGTGATGCGCTAAGAAGTTCATACAATTGCATAAGATATTTTAGTCTTCGTTTCCTTTAATAGCCGATTACATTTCCGCGAAAGCTTAGTCTCAAGGGTTAATATCATAAGTAAATTATACCAGTGTACTCAGTGGCTTAGAATACGCCGATGGATGGTAAAGGTCCAAATGCAGCAGAAAAATAATGTGTTTGTACAACCACGATACTAGAGTTTGCAAGACCCACCAATTAAAGTTTAGATGTTTATTTCAAAGTTCCATGATATAGTGGCTATGTCAGTTAATATGAGATTAACAGAAACACAATGTTGTTTTTGCAAAAGGCTCGCCACCTTTTTCATAGGACTTAAACATTTCTGGCGAAATGTGTGTGTATTATTGGATCATACGTACACCGCTGCCCAACACTTCGGGAAAAACAGGCGTGGTTTTATGTTTTTTTTTATATGTACAATGTTGTTTTCACACCTCTTGCTCAAAAAGTCCGTCATTGTGTGTACCAGAGCGGGGATAAAATAGCATATTATCCTCGCGTTTTTTTTTTAATATTTGTCTTATAACAACGAGCCTAGAAAAACGAAAAAGTCTTTATTCATAGGTAGAATAATCATGAATAAAGACTCGACTCATTTATAAAAAAGAAGCATATTTTATTTTTGGAAATGGAACTAAGAGCGGCGATCTCCTCAGTAGAATGCGTGCATTGCGTTGCGGCTACAAAAGACATTTAAACATAGTAAACTATTTAATATTGAATTGGATTATTTTATTTTCTCGCAATCATAGTGAAAAGTAGAGTGTTACACACGGCGCTAAAAACCCATTATAACTCGGTTTCAATTAACGGTCTCGCTAAAGTTCGGGAGTAAAACTACCTCGTATATAATAGGTTATTTTAGCCCCTTGTATAACAATCTACTATGTAATTCAGTTTGCTAGGTAATTGTCTTTAGCGAGTTCGAGGACCTGCTGATTGATAAATAAGAGCAACTATGGGATTGCAGGCACCGTGAGGGGAAGGTAATTAGATTAGAATTAAATCAGCCATAGTCCCGAACTGTAATATGTCTAGAATACGAGAAGACGACAGAAGTCCTTCCTGACAGTAGGTACTTATGTGCATTTGTGGCGAATTTATTGACATACCTACCTACCGCCTTGTGACATGCAGCTTTAGAGCATGTATGATCATGTAAAAGACAATCCTTTATTCATAAGATGACTCTGGTAGCTTTTTATAATTTATCCGCGTCATAAGATATACTCATACTTACCAAAGTACCTACCTAGGTATATACCTACTATACTAGCTACCCCACTCTAATGGAACAACTCTTCATGTATTTTAATAATTGGACTTTCGATTCCAATTTTGTTAAAATTGTGTCAACATTGAACACGTTGCCGCGTTGCAATGACAAATGAAACCCTATCGCGAATTTTACTTGGTCATACAAACAGCGCCACCTAGCGTTGCATAGCGGAATTTGTATGTTCACACTAAGTTCCGCTACTCAACATCAGAGGGAACCGTCGAAGTTTTTGACTTTTATACAGTCATTCGACTTACTTTATAAGACAAGTGTATAAATAAGACCCTTTACTATTAGTTAACGCTGAAAGTAGATAATAGTAATTTTGCAAATCTTAAATTGTCATTATTCAGGGCTTACAATGAGTAGGTTGGTGTATAAGCTACGCGGTGAACTTTAATTCAAACTTTTCTTTAGATTGACTATCACTACAGTAAGTAAATAATATAATGTTACCTATTAGAAGTTTGAAAAATCCTTTTCCGGTCATTTTCGGTCTACGAGTAAATGTAGTGTGCTCCAAAACGCTACGAACCGCTACGAATCGCTACGCAGCGTAGTCGAATGCACTTTTAATATGGGTTTATCAGACAGGTCCTCTTTTGGTCAGGTTTGAGGATTAGTTTATAACGGACTGATTGCCGGCATTTGCGTTTCATATTTTATAGAATGTAAGCTAGAAACAACTCTGGAACTTATAGTTTTCCACACTATATTGTATGCTCCAACAGATTACGTACATTAAATTCTAAGATCAAAAGTATTATTTTACTAGAAATTTATTATGTTGTGTGACAAGAAGCCTTCTATTTATCAACACTTAATCTCTTAGTTATTATGTGCTAAAATTAAATCCACCAACCGTTAAGTTATAAATTCCAAACCAATAAAACCTTATAATGAAATGCATCAAAAACTAATAGACAGTTATTGTTTGTTTCAGCTACGATCGCGATCAGCCCTTCACCTTCCAAATCGGCGTCGGCCAGGTGATCAAGGGATGGGACCAAGGCCTCCTCGACATGTGTGTTGGTGAGTACCTAACAGTAAACACTAGGTACCATGGGCACAACGTCTTTAGTTTGCGCTATCAAAATAAAAATGCCACAGACCCCATGAACCAGCAAATAATGAATCCGTGCGCGAGGCGCACCTTTGTACATGAGTCGAAATTCTTATAAAAAAACTTGAGAGGTTTCAAGGGACACCTGGATGGAACGAAGTTCCTTTCGATTAGTGAAGGAATTGTATTTTTTTTTAAAGTTATAATTTTGTTTTTATTATCATTAACAAATATAATGTAATATAAACTTAATCAGTAGGCTCAATTTTAGTAATAATTGGCTTGTGGTAACTGAAGTAGGAAACATATGTTTGGGATTCTATTTTATTTAAACGTCTTGAAAAAACTGCATCAATGGTAGTATTATATTTTGTTGTTGATTCTGCTGGATTATTGTATATTCTTAAATCAAATTCTTCCTCTAGAAACTGTAGCAATGGTTTTGATTTTTCATTACTGAAGTTGATGTTAAAATCACCTGCCAAAATGAGTGGAAGTTTATCTAAATTTTTGTTGTATATGCTAAGCGTTCGAGATACATCTTTAGAATACTCTAGCAGTTCTCGATGAATGAACTCCTGAATATCTATTAATTTGTTATTTGGTGAGACATATATGACTGCCATGATTAAGGTAACGCCGTTTTCCATTACACACTCTGCTGCACATAAATCTGCAACACTTGTATGTCTTACGTGCAAGTCCTGAATATTCTTCATAATGACCGACATATTTGGTTTTACAAGATTGGTCGTATCATTTGTGTTATGATATATCGCAACTCCACCTGAACGAACAAAATCACGTTTAAAGTGGGTTACACAATTAAAATTCGGTATATCACATTCTTCTTGATTGTTGTTGATTCTTGGTTGTGTCGATTAAATCAACTGAATGTTTACGAAGGCTTTGGACGTTGAACGTACACAATGAAATGCCGTTATCTCTAGTAATGAAATCAATGACAGATTTTGCCTTCGTTTCAAAATTATTTAATGACAATCTCTGAAACTCTTGTACTAGAGATATTGTTGATGAAGCTTGTACTCGATTATGATGAAATCGAAATTTAGTTTCATCATCATCAAATGTAACGATAAATAAACCTTCGATGCTTGTTACACGAAAGAGAGCAACATAAACAAGTTGTTGTGGATGTATTTTGTCATACTCGTAAACAATTTGATCAAATGTTCCACCTTGTGACTTATGAATAGTCATAGCACAAGCACAAATTATGGGAAAGTGTTTACGTTTAACGCAATAGGTACAGCAGCATTATCAACTTTTCTTTGAACAGTTGGTAAAGCAGCTTTTTTTCTTGCTTTTTGCCCAACCTTTGGTGATCCACAGAATTCGAGCCAAACTCTGTAAACTACGTTGTCCTCATTGAAGTCTAGGTGAATTAATTTACCAACAGTACCATTTACTAATCCATCACTTACATCGATGTTTGTTGTGATAAGGTAATACTTTCCTTTTACAAAAGTGATTTGGTAAGGTAATCCCCCAGTATCGAAGACAGATTTTTTGTGTAGTTGTAATCTAAAAGAAGCTTCTTGTTCTTGATTTTTAGATCCAGTTATTATATCCTTTGCTATTGAGATGACTTTATCTGGAGCTTCTTGCAAAATTGAATTGTTGTAACTGTCTACAGCGACATTAGTATAAAATAAACGAACACCATGAGGACTTATTTGTTGAGTTTCTTCTTTTAAAAAAATCTTGATTCGATAATTTCTAATTGAAACTGTTCCAAAACTTCACCATTGCCAATCTTTGTAAGTATCAATGAAAATGCAGCATTAGCCTGTCTCATGACTTGCGTTAGTTCAAAAAATTTAAGACTTCGCCATAAATGTGGACCAACCATTGTCGTTTTAATAGGTTTATATATCAATGTTGCCCTTACTGGTGGCGCCTGGCGTAAATCACCAATTAAAATGACGTCAATGCCGCCAAAATCAACATTATGATTTGCAGTAATTTGTTTTAAGCGCAAATCAATTTGTGCTAACAGTTCTGCACTAATCATGCTGATTTCATCAATAATCAATACTTTGACGTATCTAAAAAGAGATCTGTACAAATGTAACATTTCAGATGATAATGGCAATAGTTTAGAAATCGAAATTTTAAGAGCAGTATGAACCGTAGTACCATCAATTGCCACAGCAGCTTTACCAGTAGATGCGCAAGCTATATACGAATTACAGTAACCATCATTGTTAGTATATCTATTGTAGATTTCCATTATAAGTTTAATAACAAAAGTCTTGCCACTGCCTGCTGGACCAGTGAATAAAACTTGAAATGGTTGCTGATTTTGAGTTTGAAGATGAGATATAATGTGCATTAAAAGTTCTTTTTGCTCACTGTTAGCCGACCTCATTAAGTCGTAGAATTGTTGAGTATCCATTATATTTTCTCTTTTTTTTGCAATAGCACCAAGTTTGCTGAGTGTGGCATTTCGTATATCAGCATTAACGACAGAATCAACATCCTGTAGTAATCTTGCATATGGTTCTTCTTCAAATAAGACATTAGCTTCGTTTCGCAACTGTTCGTCTTCATTGTCATCATCTCTACCTAACTGTCTACAAATTTCAAGTGTTTTTTCTAGGTCTAAATTACATTCAAACTCTTTTCTGCGTTCTAAAATCAAGTTTTTATTATCTTCATAAATTTTAATGAATTTATGAAAATTCAGCAAGAACTTCATTATCTTCACTTCTAACAGGAATGTGTAGTAACACCATTTCTCGTCTATAATCGTTGAAATTGTTAGCCATATCATAGTTACGGTATCTACGAGTAATAACTCTAGACATTTTTCTTTTGTAGTACTCTCCGTGTTTTCTCATACTATAATTAGCAACAGATTGAGCTAATGTTACATTTTCAAGAATTTCAAGCCTTTTTCGTACTTATCGAACCAATTTTCCATAGATATATTTGTACAGTCATCATCTAATCATCAGCTCTTTTAAAGTTTTTCTTATTCTCTGACGTTCTGTTGGGTATATCGTTGGTATGTAAACTGTTGCTACAGATGATTTAGCCATTGGTTCGCGTAATAAATACCAAGCTGCTTCTTTTGCAGGCATATCCACAGCATGAAGTACATCAATACTTAATTTCTTTGTAATATCTACGATATAAAATTCGGGATTCTCGTCTATAGTTTGAATAATCATCCGTTGTAAATTACTTATGCCTCTATTATGTTTATTAACATACTCATACTACATAAGCAGCACAGGCATATTCGTCTTGAATTATTTGAAAATCCATGATAGATTGTAAGCAATGAAATACAAATGGGTTAAAAGTATTATGCCATTTTTCAGATGGCATCCTCCGGTAAAGCAATTTTTGTCGAACTATACCAGCACGGATAATGTTATAATAATGTTCATCAGAAACAATATTATTATGAGTATAGTAATGTTCAAAATTGTCGTAATCAAAACTTTCTAAATTAGTTTTAAGTAACTGGTAATGTATTTTATACTCTTTAAACTGATCTGCAGAATAATCAGAATCTGTGTCTTTCATTGGCATTAATGTTATTGAGTTACGTGACGGTAAAAAAGGCGCTCCAAATCTACAGTTATCTTTTTATTAGGATCCATTTTTTTATAGCATGTGAATGTGTGCTTATGTGTTTGCAGTTTAATATTTCTAGATGCATCTGATTCGGTTACTGAAACTAATTTCTCAACCATTTCATTAAAATCTTTGGAGTTATTTAATACATTTTCTGGAGCATTATACAACCACAGAAGTACTTGAGCATGCGGACTTCCACGGTGCTGAAATTCAATTCTTTTAAAGTAATATTTCACTCTATATCTACCAAATAGATTTCCTTTTTTTGACTCCAATATTCTCTATAAACAATTTACTAACTTATTAAAGTATATTGTACAAGTAACTGCATCTTCGTTTACTAATTGAGCTTTGTGTACATATAACATGTCTTTGAAGGATTCATCATTAATTTCTACTCCATTATTTTTTAGTTTGTACATACAATTTAAGCAAATCTGTCCATCCTGTTTCATTAGCACTAAGTGTCATAAAAGCAGTTAGAGCTCCAAATTGTCTCATCGTTGCGAAAAGATCTTTTTTTCTATCTGCCCAATACCACGCAGAATTTGGTATACAACGAAGAAAAGCAAGATTACTTTTGATACAACTGTTAATGTAATCTTCAGACTGTATATTCTCTTTAGTAATTTTAGTATCATGTCCAACATGTTTAAATGCAACACTAACAGAATTGCTGACTCTCTGCCTCATGATTTTAGCAGCTACATACAGAAGATGTTGTGGGTCAGTAGCACGGCGATCTGTACGCCTAAGTTTACTGTTAGCTTGCATAAATGAAGTACCATTACATCCATCTTTATACGTTCGAAATTGTCCACCGTAAATAGTTGGAAATGAAAGTTCTTCGGCATATTTATCAAACAAAATACTACTTGCAACGCTTTTTTCGCCTAGTGCCATGTGCAAAATTTTATTCTCGTCCCATATAAGAGTTTGTTGTTGAGATGTGACATTATCTTCCATTTGAACATGTTCACTACTATTATCTATTTATATTTCTGCATCAATTTGATAAGAATTTAGAACTGCTTCGTTTATTGTTTTATTTTCATGAATACAAACTGAGTTGTTACTATGTAGATAATGTAACCATTGTTTAATGTGTCCTTTATTAATAAGTCCATGAACATAACTATTTTTGTGTATTAATTTATTCTTAATGTGGACATAAAAACAGTGATCATCTTCAATATGTCTTGGCAATTGGTTCACCATTGTATTAACTTCTACAGGAACATTAATAATTTGTCCGTATATGCCATATTGACCGTTAACATGTCTAAGTCTCCTTATTTGCATGAAGGGAATTCTCGGTGATACAAGTCGCTGCTCAATAAGATTAAATTTTGGCAAATGTGGTGGAATTATCGGAAATGAGAAACCATTGTACGTTGATAGTAGTGGATTTTTTCCTTTATCTATAGCCTTCTTACACGTAGAGCATACTTGAACAGTAGTACCGCGTACGTAATTCTGAAAAAATTGAATAATTTTAATAAATAACAACAATAGTGAATTAAGCAATGTTGCACATTGTTAAAATATATTAAATCTTGTATAAAATAATTATATTACCAGCAATATCAATTGTAGAATATCATCATGTATGCCAGTAGTACTTTTCAAGTCATTGTTCCACCAAAGTCTATCGCAAACAGCACAAGAATGACCAAAATATTTTTTTTTTTTGAATATATTATAAAATTGCAGATGACCATGGATTTCTTCATAATATTTTCTGTATTTTGGAACTGTATCATTAATGTCGTTCATTCCTACGTTGAAATTAGCAATATCAGCATCATGTTCATCGTTATCATCTCCACTAAGTTCATCATCGGAGGATATTTGGGAAGATATTTTTTCTGTACGTTAATTTTCTGTTATATTATTGATATTCATTTCTTCAACTTGAATTAATGGTGTGAAATGTACGTCTCGAAGATGTAAATGTATGAAACTTTGCAAGTCATTGACTCTGAAATGAAGGAATTGTCTTTCTTCTATGTTAGTTCTAGTGTTAACATAGTAATTATGTACACAAACATTCTGATTATACACTTTAGCAAATATTTCTATACAATCCATTTCTGTATACTCTGTTTCACTGCTGAGAATTGACCTTGCACCATTTGGATTGATGCATGAGTTGACGAATGGCGAAGCAAGTAGTTGTTGCCTTATTTTTAAAGGCGACATTGAGAGATTCATAATTTTTATTATAGAAAAAAAGAAACAATTTCCATCTGAAGGAATATCGACATCTTGGTAATAAATTCCTTGTGGTTGTGCTCAGTTTCTAAACTGTTGATATGGAACGTGAAATGAATTATTTTGCTGCGTTTCTTCTGCATTATTACGTATTTCTTCTGGATGTTTACATATTTTTGCACTGCAATTATCACGTGATCTAAAATTAACCAATCAAAAAATATTGATTAAAAAGACATCATATTTAACTCCAAAAAATATACCTTAGAAAGATAAAAAAAAACATACGTACGCATCTGAATGATGATTTAAAGTGTTTAAAGCCTGATTTTTTTTTTCCGTTCGTAATATTCTTTATTTTTTTGTTTAACAGTTTTAGGTATTTTTTTACATTCTTGTTTCTTTAATTTCTGCGCTTCATAATGTTTTTTTCTTCTTTCTGCATTAGTTTTAGGTTTTTTAGCTTGTAATTGATCAGTCTCACTACATTCATCTGATCTCTCTGCAGTTATGTTTTGTACCATTGTATTTTGTAATTTCTTTCTCTCACGATATTCTCTACATCTTTGTGCATTTGTCTTTTTCCTTGATGTTATACTTTGTACCTCAGTAGTCGATGCTTTAGTTGATTCGCTATTGAGATAAAAAAAGCAAAAAAATTGTACATATACATACACACACACACATAGATATCCCTATACGGTAAATGTAAATCTGACGCGACTTCACGCGAGGACTTTGTTGATCCAATATGCATTTCTGGTAGCTAATGTGGCTCCGACCGGATCAACATCTACACTCATGGGACTGCTTACTAGCGTTCGCCAAAGTTGATCCAATATACAAATCCACCTTGCTAATGTTGATCCGATTTAAATGAGCCAATCAGAACACAGCAAACGATAGGTTTGGCTAAAAGCAGCCACGACGTTGCCGTTTCTTATCTTTGGCTGTACACAGGTCCGCCACTGAGCGCTCCACCGCCCGCGTTCAAAACTGACAATGCCGCCCCCTCTTTACCTTACTAGAGACTTACTAGGTTTTAGAGAGGAATTTGATGTTGGTTAAGTTGTTAAAAAGACATCATATTTTACTCCACAAAATATACCTTAGAAAGATAAAAAAAAAATATACTTACGCATCTGAATGATGATTTAAAGTGTTTAAAGCCTGAATTTTTTTTTTCCTATCGTAATATTCTTTATTTTTTTGTTTAACAGTTTTAGGTATTTTTTTACTTTCTTGTTTCTTTAATTTCTGCGCTTCATAATGTTTTTTTCTTCTTTCTGCATTAGTTTTAGATTTTTTAGCTTGTAATTGATCAGTCTCACTACATCCATCTGATCTCTCTGCAGTTATGTTTTGTACCATTGTATTTTGTAATTTCTTTCTCTCACGATATTCTCTACATCTTTGAGCATTTGTCTTTTTCCTTAATGTTATAGTTTGTACCTCAGTAGTCGATGCTTTAGTTGATTCGCTATTGAGATAAAAAATGCAAAAAAAAATTACATATACATACACACACATATATACATATATATATATGCACTCTGTCTGTCTATTCTTTAGTACACGTCATAGATGCGTGGGACTTTGTAAACAACAGAGTGTGTGTGTATATATATATATATATATATAAATTCTCTCGACTTCGTAAACACAACAGCGTATAGGTTAGAACACGCACGGCTTGCTAAATAGATACGCATTGATATTGTAATATTAAAATATAATTTGCTTTTAAATTTATTAAAGTTATGACGTGTACACTTGCTAAACACACAATAATCGAAAGATTATAACGCGTATGACTTGGTTAGCACAATAGTAAAGAGAGGTTATAATGCGTACTTGCTAAAAATACAAAAGCATTTATTATTGTCTGTATAAAATCTCTACTTACCTAACTCCATCAGCAATATCCTGAACTTGTGCAGAAACACTGTCAGGATTCATTATTGTTATTATTATTTATTATGTACAAAAAACATGTATACCTACACTCAACAAAAATAATCGTCGCGACACCACACTGTTCAATGCGAAATAGAAAGACGAAACGAAAATAACTGGCTTGCTTTCTATGAGAGAGAGACACAGAGAAACACGCGCACGCCGCACGGCTTACAACTATAGCAAAAAGTGTCGTTACAACTATTGGTCTTAATTTTTTCCGTCTAGCCCCCTTTCGCAACGCGCGATAAGGAACTTCACTTCTCTCTACAGCAGGTCTCGCATATCTCAGGAGAACAAGGCTTACGCCGAGCAAGGGTGGCGCCTCTTGCTTGGCATTTAGTTTGTACACAATTTTCCCGCCCACCAATTTCATATTAGGCCCACCGTATTTTGGTTATGGATGACGCAGGGCTGCGCACCAGTAGTCACATTGTAGGTGTGCGAGGGGTCAAGGGCGCGGGAGCGTGAAGCAGGGGTATGCGTGCGCGGGTCGACAACCCGGCGCAACCCCGAGCGCAGTCCGCGCAGCAGTCTTGTTGGGATCGCTCACCTTCGATGCATGCGTAATAAACGTTACAGCTAAATTCTAGTATAATCTGGACTCTTATTAATTTCATATGGGATTTTATTCCATGAAACATCCAGAATTTGTGTATCATTAGCAGGATTGAGCCGTGAAGTGCATTAATTGTGCTGTGAATAATGATGTAGTTGTGAACAGTGTTGTTTGTTTTGGTTTCCTATCCTATCATTACCCTGCTAAACACGCTGTCGTTTATATAAAATGGCGGCATCCAAAATAAATAGTATAGCCTATTTCGGAGATAAAGATATCAACGATGCTATTTTATCAGATATGAAAATTGCTTATTATACGGAACTTCCAAAAACATATAAATCAGAATATTGCCAAGGATTCATGTGCAACATGGCGAGTCAGGATTTTACAAATATTGTGATGCAAAGGATAAAAAAAGAAGGCGCTGCATTTGAGGCACATAAGACTGACCAAATGGCATTAAAAATCGATCTTGAAGATTTTAAAATAGCCGTTATTAATGGCAAACAACAGTTAATAAAGACGATTTGTGGAAAAGATAAAATAATTGTACCTTGGGAGGATTCATTTGAGATTGTTTGGGAAAGTCATAAAGAACATTGCCATCCTGACGCACCAAGTCTCATGCAAATACTGCAAAAGAAGTACTTAGTAAACCGAAATACAATAGAATGCTTGAGCAAAATTTGTCCTGTTTGTATTGGAGAAAACCGGCCAAACATTAAATATAGTCTTGATTTTGTACCCATGAGTCTAGACCCAGATTTCACATTCAATAACATATGGGCTTACGAGGACACATTCACTAAGTATCTCCATTTAAAACCAATAAACAAGGGTCTAACAATGAAAGACCTTTCGAAGGAGCTAATCAATGTATTTTTAGATTTTGGGCCACCGAGGAAAATATTAATTAGTCATCCCGTTCTTATAACGACCTTCAATGATTTCAAAGAATTATTTAGAAACGTATTTGATTTCGACTTAATTGTTAAAAGAGTCGAAGTAGACTCGTATAAAATTAATCTCATAAGATCAGCCATTAATAAATGGATTAAGGAAAACAAGAGCTCAGATTGGGGATACAATATTCATAATATTGAGTGGGGTTTGAACAACAATGTCAGCATCAAAGACAAGAAGTCTGCGAACGTAAGAGTATTCACAGCTAATGAAAAAGTTACCGCTAATTTACAAAATCAGAACTTTTTTAATTTAACATTACCTAATCTCTGTGGCACAAATGATCCAGTTCTTTCCACTATTACTAAAGACCCTGATGAAAACATATTACCCTCTTCCATAGAGCAAGATTTGATAGGCTTATCACAGGGTTCCATATTAGAAGACATTAAGGACCCACTTGAATTTGATGAAAACATGTTTGAGAATGTTTTGGAAGATAATAATTTTTTAGACTACGACAAATTGAAGAATACTGAATTAGAAGAGGGGCCGTCGCGACAGATATTGGACGCGCAGATTTTGCAATCACAATACTCAGAAGAAGTATACACAGAAGATACACCAATTGTTAATGTAGACCCATCTTGCCAGGTATTGGAAGCATATACGATTAATACTCCAATGGAGACAGACAGTCCACCATTCCCGGAAGTGTTCTCTGAGGCATCTGAGCATTTTTGATTAAATAGCAATGATGACTGTATAGCCATCAATGAAGAAGAAGCCAATATTTCAGAAAGTGATCACACGGCAATGATCATGGTCTGCGATCATGATGTTTTCAATTGTGAAAACATTGAAGGGTGTGGCAATTTTGTTCCATTGAAGTGGGACGAGGATTTAGTTGTCGAACAAATGACAGTTGACTGTAAGCATATTCAGTAATCACTACGTTATTCTTCAGATTTTCGTAGAATTAGGTACACATTCACTTTGGAACATTTAACGTAAACAATGGCTAGCTATGCGGTACCTAAAGATTCTGGAAAACTATTTATGACGTACATTTAGGTAGACTTTTGCACGCTGCTCTCAACGGTCGATCTAGCTTGTTTTAATCAATTTCTAGTTGTAGCAGCTGGCGAGTCAAGCGAATTATGACGTTACCCTTATATAAAACAGTATTTCTTCGAAACATCTAAGTAGTTGCTTATTTATCGCTGCTGAAGATATCTATTGTTTACTGGGCTTGGATTGCTTTGCATTCATAAAGTTTACATAATTTCAAAAGATTAAAAATGTGAATGCTACACGGAGAAAAAGTAAAATACGAGTACTTAATTATTTAATCGAATGTCACTGATGTTGTAAAAACGTTAAAAATCAACTGTTTACTACTTATGTAAGTACAGGTACATAATTAAAAAAAATAAGTGGTAGCTAATTTACCCGAAATATAAAATTTTTTTAGCTTCGTAAATGATGACAAGCTCCCTGTCGTTTATAGATATATTTCGTGGGACCGGAATGCTATGAGAAATAATAATGCTATGGTAGGTAGTAGATATAATAATATGATAATGCTATGGCAACATTTTGGCCGAGTTTGTTACGAGTACTTAAGCATTTGTGTGGACACATACCTACAAATGCTTACTCATAATACCTATAGGCTTGCTTGTAAAGCCTGTGCTGTGAATGCCCCAAACAATTACTTACGTGTATGTTAACTCAAACAGCTATGATAAAAAGTTACTTTTATTTTGAACGTATCTTAGTTTCTTCATCCCAAATAACAAACAGAGAAATAAAACACAACCACTATCATAACTTCCTAATCGTTCCACACATTGTTCATGATCATCTTGTATGTTTCCAGGTGAGAAACGTAAACTGACCATCCCATCCTCACTGGGCTACGGAGAGCGAGGGGCCGGCAACGTGATCCCACCCCACGCCACCCTTCACTTTGATGTGGAGCTCATCAACATCGGCGACTCGCCCCCGACCACCAACGTCTTCAAAGAAATCGATGCTGACGCCAACAACATGCTCTCCCGCGAAGAAGTGAGTATAGAGTTAGCGTTCCAGGCGATGGATACCGACGGGGACAAAGAACTGTCGCGCGAGGAGGTCAGTGCCGTGGCTTCAGGTGACGGTGGGCTGGAGAAGGTCCTAACACTGTCCCGTTAACTTATCGTTGCCGTATCCGTTGCACATTAACCCAATATCTGTCTAGAACTAGTCGTATCCTATAACTTAATATCTTCTTCTTTTAGTATCTTACTTTGTAATACCGAATTACCAGCACTTGCTTCTTTAGCTATTAAAATTCACGTATCAGCATATTCATAGGAACCTACATATATTTCGTCAATTGTAAATATAAAGCACTTAAGTAGGTATCTCTGCCTACTATGCCTTCTCCTTTTTATGTTTATATTATGTAATAAACCTATCTAAGTATATTTATATACAGGGTGGCAATTTAGTCACCTGTATCCGTCAAGGGGGGAACTTTCGCTATGAAACTCATAAATAAGCGACACGAGGAAAAATGAACAAATCCCTAAACAACAGTAGACATAATATTTCTATGCATGTATGTTTTTTTTTTACGATTCCGATTTTAGTTTCATAGCGAAAGTTGTTCAGTATGACAGCTAGAATCACCCCCCTTGACGGATGTAGGTGATTAACTCGCCGCCCTGTATATATAAGGAAAAATGGATAAGTTACTGGCTTTTTAACAGCTTACCGAAATGTTTGTGTAGCTCCAAAAATCCTTAAAGCTCGGGCACACTGGCGCGATGCGACAGCGTACACAAAGGCACCGCGTGCAGCGCGACGGCGGCGCCTTTGTGTCTGGCTGAGGCGTCGCGCCTGTGTGCACGAGACTTTAGTCTTAATTAGGTACCTATCTATTTATGTAGGTATAGGTAGATATATATAATATAGATACAAACATCAGTAAACTCATCGCAAAATATCGCGAGTAGAGGAGTACCAAAAAATTATATCATAGTACTTAATAAATTAATATTTGGTGGGTATAACTAATATTATCTTAGATTATTCAAAAAACTTTCCATCGAAGCCTCATCTTACCCATTACGTAGTGTTGTCCCTAACAGCATGTTCTGTCGGTAACATGGTAATATGGCATGGTTTAATTTCTGCGTTTCCCTTTACAATGCATGCAACTTTCTTAAACAATGAGATTAAAGAACATAATATGAAAGAAAAGGAATATTAAAGAACTTTTCGAAGTTTTCCTTTGTTACAGCAACCAGCTTGTAAACTAACTGTGTGTAGAAATTATAGATATAATTCTAGGTGCAAACCAACAAGAAATATAATAAATAGTAAAACATACTAATGATATTTTATAAAATCAATTAAGTATTACCACATAGCTTGCTTCGAAACTCCTATTAAAAACATAAAGGCTCCTTCAAACAGGCGCGAGACGCGATGCGAATCGCACGCGACATAAAAGCACTGCTCGTCGCGCGACAGGCGGTCCCTTTGTATCACGTGCGATCCGCGTCACGTGGCGCGCCTGTTTAAAGGCTCATGCACACTGGCGCGACGCGACAGCACGACACAAAGGCGCCGCTCGTCGCGCGGCGCGCTGTGCCTTTGTATCACGCTGTCGCGTCGCGCCAGTGTGGACGAGCCTTAATGCGGTAGTGAAAACGGTACTCATCCCAGCGACGCAAAATGAGATGACCCCGTAGCCTATAAATAATAGGTAGTCGCTCTTGTAAATACTTAATTTGTTATTTGTCGTGCAGGTCAGCGAGTACTTGAAAAAGCAGATGGTGCCCTCGGACGGCGCCGAGATGAGCGAAGACATCAAACAAATGCTTGAAAGCCATGATAAACTCGTGGAGGAAATCTTCCAACATGAGGATAAGGACAAGAACGGATTTATTAGCCATGAAGAATTCTCAGGCCCCAAACATGATGAACTTTAAATGATTATTGTGTAGAAAACTCGCTCCCGACTCATTCATGATTTCATATTTAGCACAAAACTTGGGAGACGAGTCGTAAGACTTGTGTGCGTCTCTTTTAGTGTACTGGTATGTAAGTATATACGTACCTACCCCACTACACACAGTACACTAAACTTGTGTGTAGTGTACACCTAACCTAACAATATCCGCATTATAATGAAGTCGATCTAAATGTTTAGATTTAGGAAGAGTTTTAGGTACAGTCATTTAAATTTTTGTTGGTTCTTTTGTACTTAGTTTATTTACTTATGTTGTTGGTGTAATGGAGTTTTGTTATTTAGAATATGATTAGAAATATATAATTTACTTATGTATGATGTTTTTAGCATAATACTTGATGTCTATGTCTGTTTTGCGCGTAACGTATTAATTAATGGTCAACATAATATTACATAATATACTTAATAAATGTCGTAGAATCAACTTATTATCAATGTTTAAATATTTTGACAGTGTAGCTATTTCCGATTAAATGTCTAAGTATCTACCTAATTTATAAGAAATATACTCTACTACAGTCGACGAATCTCCTGTATTTAATTACTAATTCAGATGAAACATGTTTCCCAAGACTACAGCAAGCACATGTCGTATAATTATGTTGACTATCGGAACTGAACCCAATCAAATATCTCTTTTGATAATTAATACCTACCTACTTATATATATATTACACATACACATACCTACATACATATATATATATATATATATAGTAAATGCATTCAATTACACATCCGAGGTACCTAAAAGTGGTGTTAGAATATTCTGCATTGATATTGATATTGTCATTTACATTCTACATGATATTGTTTAACTTACTTGATGCATTTTGTTTAATTTATACTTCTCTTCTTTATAACTTGAATGAGTTAATTACCTACTTTAAGTTACATGTAAATAATACGTCGTATAAGACAACGATTACCTGTTTTCAACAACCATTCCGCTTCTGAGGTTTAAAATAAAACGTATTTATACCATTATTGTTGTTTTATTTAGATGAGTATTTTTTTGTAAAAGTGTACATTTGTGAATAAAAAAAATCGCAAAGGGCATGGATAAAGTCTGGCCTAGTATAGACAAAAACGTAATACTTACTTACACTTAAACTTACAATTTAAAAAATAACTGATAATATTTGAAATCCCACCACAGCTTTCGTTACTTGGCACAACTTTGCATTAAATATTTCAATATAAAAGATACGTAATTATTTTGATGCAAGTATTCGGGAAAATATTTATGTTGCCCTTTTTGGAAATAAGATGATAATTGAGACATGCTTATTGTAAGAATTGATATGATTTATGAGGAGTGTTACAAAAATTCGCAAAGATGCATGATTTCCTCTTTGAAATTGAATACTATTTGTTGGTTGGTGTATTGAATTTTGAACATATTTGAAAAGTGGCCTCACTTACCCGCCGCCGACCAGCTCTGCGACCAGGATGTTGGACTGCTCCGATTCATCCCGGGACGGGCTGATAGTTTTACGGGTTTCACAAGGTTTAGGCCGTATAAATATGTCCGTGACTACCGCAGGACCACCAACGCCAATCGCTTCCATATTTGGTAAATAATTAGTACTCGAACAACAAAATTGGTACCTTAGTAGTTTTCGAGAAAATCGTATTTGAAGGTGGTCCTGCGGTGGTCACGCTCTCTTCAGCAGGGCCACCACCAGCGCGAAACAGGGAGCATGCTACTGCTATTCTAAGTATATAAATAATTAGTACCCATAAATGTGATACATTTCGTAAAAAAAAAACAACTGAAACATTTGTATTTACCGAGAAATCAACGATGATAACTTTCGCGCGCTATTTCAGCAGGACCACGACTTTGAATGTTGATTCTAGGTTTCAAGAGCTTGTCGCTTCCCTCAAACCTACATAGAAAATTAGTACCCTGCAAAATAAAATTAGTACCCAAAATTCAAAATTAGTACTCTAGTAGTTTACGAGATATACCATGCCATTGGTGGGGTGGCGGTAGTCAGGGTGTTAAATTTTCATTTCAAGATTTCCCTATTAAAAGCTCTGTGTTTTCTTCCCATTTTTATACAAAAATTAGTACTGTAAAACGGGGTGAATAGGAACGGCAGGGGTGAATCGTAACGAAACTTTAAAGGGAATTTTAACATTTAAATATTATAGTCTGTCGCCAAAAAGGACTGTATGGGTGTATACTGTATGCAACAAATTATATTATTTAAATGTTAAAATTCCTTTTAAAGTTTCGTTACGATTCACCCCTGCCGTTCCTATTCACCCCGTTTTACGGTACTCCTAAAGAAGTTATAGTGACCAAAAATTCAGATTCCTAAGTGGTGTATTTTAAGAGAAATTAGCTATCATTACTTTTCCATCCTAAATCTCCGCGTGTAACCCGACCAAATTAAGTTGTCAATGGTATTGAGCTGTTTAGGAGATTCGTGCACATAAATTTATGGATGTCGGAATAGTATTAACAACAGTTCAATATCTATAATTTTTATACCAAGTGTGTACCTTTATAGGTACATATTAAGAAAAAAATAAAACCTATCGTTACCCATGGCCGGTGATACCTTTGTTAATGACGGGTAGGTAGGGTAATCAAATAATTGTTTTTCTGTATTGTAAGCACCTACCTTCTGTGTTGTTATATGAATATCATTAAAGAGCGATAGGTATTTCTTATTTATTTCTTTCCTATTAATTTACCGTTGCTGTAAGCAGTAACTACTAAGTATGTATTAAAAGCCTAATTTACTGCAGTAACAATATGTTGCTAATAACGTAAGTATAAAAGGATTACATAAGTAACAGGCATTATCTGTGGATCTTGGGTGTATCTTTAGTTACCTATTCAATACCTATCTTGTTAAAGTTAGGTTATGAAGTAGTAGGTGCGTAAGCTCTTCGAATGCAAGGGCCCTTTCACCAACAGTTCTTTTCAGGTGAGTCTTCGCGGATTTGATTGCTGCCTCGTATATCCCTCCAAAATAGCTGCCTGTGGGTGGATTATGCTTCCACGTCACTGCGTGTCGTAAATCTGCAAGAAATCTCATCAGTATTAGCATCGAAGAACTGAGAGATATCTGCTAGTTGTTTACCAGCTGCGACGAAGTTTGTGCCGTTATCAGATATTACAGCACTACACAATCCACGCCAGGCGGTGAATCGATCGAATGACGCGAAGAAACATTCTGTGCTCAAAGATGAAAGGCTCTCCAAGTGCACTGCACGAGTTGCGCAACTAACAAATACGCATAGATATCATGTAACGGTACGCGTATTCCTACGAGTTGACTCCTTTGTATAGAAAGGGCCACCGATACCAACACCGACCGAGTGAAAGGTATGTATATCTTGAGTTCTAAATCTGGGAAGTTGGCCCATAATGGGTTGCCAGGACTTAGGCCTGACTTTAAAGCACGCAATACATTTACTAGTTCGCGATCTTATTACACTCCTGGCTGATACTATCCAGTATTTTTGACTTAATATACCTTGTAGAGATCGCGGTCCCGAATGTAAGTAAAGAATATGGTAATAATCGATAAGACTATACGTGAATTTAGATTTTTTAGTAAGAAGCACGGGATGCTTTTTATCATACGTTATCCTAGATTGTGAAAGTCTGCCCCCCACCCCGAGGATTTTTTTCGCGCCTGGGAAGGGGCTGAGCTTTCGCTAATTCTGATGAGGTTTCACGCCTTTTGACAGCGCTATCATAACCTCAGCAAAGTGATGTTGCTGTACCGATTTTATCAAACTGTCGTGTGCCTTGCGCAGATCTACTATCATGAGCCCAGTACGTTTGTTTCTAGGTAGTCGACAGTTACGGATGAATTGGTGGATACGTGCGACCACGTGCAACAGTTTGTTGAAACTAGAATAACGCTCGGTTAATCCGTATATTACATCTGTTGGAGCTTCAGTGGAAAACAAGCTCTTTGACTCGATAGAAGGCTTAAGCTCCAGTGGATGTTCGTCCCTGAACTCTTCGATGGAACGAATTGGCGAGTTATCTTCAGATAACCACTGTGGACCATTGAGCCACTTTGGCCTTGTGAGAAGGGTCGAAGGTAATGCGCCAGGAGAACACACATCGGCTGGATTACTCACTCCACTGACGTGGAACCAACAAGTACTGTGAACTGTGTCCAGTATCTTGGTTACGCGGGTCGCAACAAATATTTTCAATTTATAGGCAGGAGTGTTCAACCATGCTAGAACAACTGACGAGACTGTGAATAACAAAATCTCGTCAATTGTTAACTTGCGTTCTGTTAAAATGTTTTTTACGTGTTTAACTAATTTGGATAATAAATCTGCCGCCAGCAACTCTAGGCGGGGTATCAATAGGGTTTTTAAGGGCGCGACCTTAGATTTTGCTATGAGAAGGCTGACCTTCTGTTCATTTTCTTCGTTTGTGGTTTGTAAGTATATTACGGCGGCATAACCAAGGGCCGACGCATCGCAAAATCCTAGCATCCGACAGAAAGTATTTTGCCTGACCATGGCATGTCTATCATGTTTAAATTCTGAAAGGAGAGGCAGTTCCCGCACGTATGCAAACCACTCTGCTTCAAGATTCGCAGGCAAACGTTGGTCCCAGTGAAGCTGTAGATCCCAAAGTTTCTGCATGAAGCACTTGGCACAGAACACACAACGGGATACGAATCCTAGTGGGTCGAATAAGCGTCCTATATGCGATAGAATAGATCGCTTTGTGATCTCTTGATCTAATGGCGCAGTCCGAAACGAGAAACAGCCGGTAGCCGGCTGCCACTGGAGACCAAGTACTTCAAGTGATAGATTCTCCTCATCATCAAATTCGATAGGTGTCTCACGGTGGTCTTCTGGTGCGGCTGCTAATAGTTGAGGGCAATTACTCGACCATTTTCGAAGTATGAACCCTGCACGTTCAAGTATAGCTCGAAGATCCGTCTGCAGCTGTAGTGCAGCGTCGACGTTAGGCTCTGACCATAATAAATCATCCGTGAAGAATGCTGTCTTCAAAACAGGGCTTGAAAACGTTACCAATTCACATTAAAAGTAACGTTAAGTAACGGTATTTCCGTAGAGATACCTGGATATCGGTACGATTTGGTAGTGTTACTTAGTAGCATAACATAATAATAACGTTAAAAATTGCGTTAAAAAGTAACGGTATTTTTTATGTTATTGTAAAAATAGCGGTAACTATTACCGGTATTAATTTGGTTATTTGATGCGACGTTGCCGTTTTCTCTAAGGCGGCCGGCGCGCGCCCCTCTCACACGCTGTCGGCGCTGTTGCCATTTTGTTTGTCGTCTTCTTATCTCTCACAGCAGTCGCACGCGCTTACAGAATACGCTCGCGAATTATTACTTCAATTTGGATTAGCTACTACAACTGATTTAGTTCTTGTGTTCTTGTTTGTGTTGTTGTGTTCTTGTGTAATCGTGACTTAAAAGTCACGATTACGAAAAGTGCAAGATGAGGTGTACGAAAAGAAATTTCATCTATAGATATATTGAAATAAATGATGACAACACCTCAACTTGTTTAGTGCCAGAGTGTAGAAAAAAAATAAAGGTAAGTTTTAAAATAATTAATTATTATCTGTACCTATGTAGTTCAGTGCCGATTTTCTATATGATCGACTGCATGGCGATGACACCTAACAATACCTACCTATAACCTGGCCTCTTATTCTTATGAAACGCCCCGCGCTAAGCCAGGTCAAGGTCAAAATGTTATTACCATGCAGTCAACTGTAACTATAAAGATGTAACGCAGGATTTCGTTAGAATAGTGACATACTTTTATATTTTTCTTTTCATTTCGTACTAATTATAATAAAATAATGTTATTTCACAGACAACCACTTGAATTCGTGTGACTGTCGCCGTCGTTCGGGTACATACTAACCATTTTTAATAAGTAGCTTTGAGCTACTGATTAAAAATGTTATTATACAAGCAGTTTTTTTTAAATAGGGCTGGTGAGCAACTCCGAACCCTCATTATAGGTGGTGAATTTATTGTATTTTTATAACCATAATGATTACCTAGGAACATAAAAAAAACAATTATTTTATTAACTAAGGTTTTATTTTTTAATTAAGTACTAATTCAACATTAAAGATTAATGTATCGCTTTGAAGTCCGATATATATATTTTTTGGAACTTAAATTGCCTTTGATTTATTTATTCCTAAACCTTTTCCGTAATTTTAATAATCACTAGTAAATACTGTTATAGTTCACACTTCTTATTATTATTATTTCCTTTATTTCATTATTTACATATTATTATTAATGTAAAATACCTGACTATAAAATGAATGATTTGTATTGAATCATAAACCTATGCACAATTGGTATAAAACATATCTATCCGGATATGTCTAACTGCCTATCTATATTATACGTGCCTACCTATATGTCCCAAAAAGTATAGTACAGCTGGAGCCCAGAGATAAATGATAAATGATTTTATTTCTGTAAGTAGGTTTGTACAAACACTTTTACACGTCAATCATATTTTTAAACTAGATGAGGTCGGCGTTTCCTATCTGACTACTCTGAGAAGAAAGGCCGAAACAAACTCAGAGGTCACAGTCTCTTTTAAAGTCCAGACATAATCTTGGTCAGATCATGTGAAGACCATGTAGATTGGTATCTGAAATGGTCTTTTGAGGAAAGAACCACACAGATTAAGTGGACCTGTCCAGTCAGTGCACGCATTTGTCAGTAACCGTGCAGCTCAACTCAGAACTTAAGGAGCTCAACGATTCGACGAACAATACCAAAGAAAGGACATTTGGGTAGGCCACATAAATTACTCAATCTGCCAGATCATGATCAAAATTAACGGCGAAAAAAAAAGCAATGACCCACATAATCCTCACATTCACAATAATTAAAATAACATAATACTTTACAAGTAAATACTCATGTCATTGTGTATATAAAATTCAACAATGTCAATGTGTATATAAAAAATCGGACATAATGTTTGAGAACCATGTAGATTGGTGTCTGAAATGGTCTTTTGAGGAAAGAACCACACAGATTAAGTGGACCTGTCCAGTCAGTGCACGCATTTGTCAGTAACCGTGCAGCTCAACTCAGAACTTAAGGAGCTGAACGATTCGACGAACAATACCAAAGAAAGGACATTTGGGTAGGCCGCATAAACTACTTAAACTGCCAGATCAAGAATATAACTGAAACAATGACCCACATAGTCCTCATATTCTCAATAATGAATATAATATAATACTTTTTACAGTAAATATTCATGTCTAAAATAGCTAGCAAATTAAAATCAACATTCACCGTGTAAATTTATTGGAGCAGCTCAATCCCAAGCCTTTTTGCCCTCAATATAGTCTTTCACAGTATAATAGGCTTTCTGGCATAGTTTCCGTTTTATTAAAGATTTGAATTTATTAAAGCTTAGATCTTGAATGTGGCTAGGAAGTTTATTATAAAAACGTATACATTGGCATCTAAACGAGCCACCTATTTTCTTGAGCCTGGTTGTAGGAACAATAAATTTGTGTTTGTTTCTAGTATTTATATTGTGGATATCACTGTATTTTTTAAACAGATTAATATTTTTATGTGCATACAAAAGATTTTCATAAATATACTGAGAAGGCACAGTAATTATATTAATCTCTTTAAATTTATCTCTGAGGGAGTGTCTGGGACTTAATTTATAGATAGAACGAATTGGCCTTTTTTGTAAAACGAAAATTGTCTGGATATCGGCGGCATTTCCCCACAACAGAATACCGTACGACATCACACTATGAAAATAACTAAAGTATACTAAACGGGCTGTCTCTAAATCAGTTAAACCACGAATTTCTCTAACGGCGTATGCTGCAGAGCTAAGCTTTTTTGACAATTTATCTATGTGGGGGCCCCATTGAAGCTTGGTATCCAAAGTTATGCCTAAGAAAACTGTGGTATTTTCGGGTTTCAGCACTTCACCCTATATGAGAACACTAGTTTCTACTTGATTAACATGAGGTATCGTAAACTTAATACATTTAGTTTTTTTCTCGTTAAGAAGTAGGTTATTAACATTAAACCAGTTAACTACTATTGCAAGGGCGCTATTTACATTGTCAGTAATCAGCTGCTGACGTTTCAGTTTAAATAAAAGTGAAGTGTCGTCTGCAAATAACACTATATCATGTTTATCCTTTATGAGGTAAGGCAAGTCATTTATATAAATAAGAAATAAAAATGGCCCAAGAATTGAGCCCTGGGGGACCCCCATTCTTACTACCGATCCGGGTGATCTTTTTCCATTAACATCAACTCTCTGAATCCTATCACTTAAGTAAGAAGTAAGTAGATCCAGAGCGGCGTTTCGGATTCCGTAGTGGTGCAGTTTCCTTATCAATGTTTCATGAAGAACACAATCGAATGCCTTGGACAAATCGCAAAAGATTCCCAAAGCATCGCATTTGTCCTCCCATGCATCATAAACATGTCCTAAAAGTTCAACTCCGGCATCAGTAGTCGAACGACCCCTCGTAAAACCGAACTGTTTGTTATGCAGTAATTTGTGATTATTAAAAAATCCTTGCATTTGATTCAAAATAAGTTTTTCAAAAATTTTACTAAAGGTAGGTAGTACTGAAATAGGTCTATAATTAGTAGGGTCTGATGTACTACCTGATTTAAATAACGGTATTATTTTACTGTTTTTCATAAGATCAGGAAACTCACCACGATCAATACAATTATTAAAAATAACAGCTAAAGTAGGTGCTACAATGTTTATTATGGACTTAGCAACGTCCACAGAATTACCCCATAGATCTGCGGTCTTTTTAACATTTAATGTGTGAAAGGTTTTAATTATATCTTTGCAGGTGACATATTGGAAATGAAATTCAGAATCACATACAGGAACGTTTTCCTTAAGTAAAGACTCTGCAGCAGTGGGTGATGAGTTTAGAGATTTAAATTAATTAATTAATGAATTAAGTTAATTATAGATTATCCCTAGACGAATCCGAATAATCCCTATGTATATTCTACGATTTTTCGTACAGTGACAGGAAATTATTAACACATCATCAATATAAACTAAGTGGAAAAAATACGTAGTATTCAGGATATACCAAAGACTGCTCACCTATAAAAAACGTCTGAGCTAATAGATATTAAAAAAATTCAAAGAAAAAAAAAACTTTTTAAAAACAAGCTATTGTTACTTGTTAATAAAAAGAACTAAAAAGTTAAAAATAATTTAAATTTGATATGAAAAATACCATTGTATGGGTACCTACATTGCAACCTTTAACGATAATTAATCTTCTTCGTCTACGTCACCATAATCCCATATCGTACATACCTACCTAATTATATATTTTTACCCTAACCTAACCCTAAAATTTTACACCTTGTATTAAATGTTTGCGTTTTTATCACAGACCCAATTTTTTATAAATAAAAGCGTGTTACATTTTGATGGATCATTAAAGAACATTTAGCTTATTACACCTTAATTATTTTTCTTTTGCAACCACAATATAACACGCTTTAATTATAAAAAAATTGGGTCTGTGAAAAAAACGGAAAGATTTATTATTTTATCATTTTGTTCCCACGAGTATAGGACAAAAACGGTCCATCCCCCCCTGAGGTCCATCGTAGGGGGTTACGGGCTTCAGTACAACAGGGTTCGCCCTGGTACTCTGAGGCGCAACGTTAGCGATATGACATGTTTATACACCCTCGGCACGTGCTCACCTTGGCATTGGGTCATCCATCTAATCCATCTAATCAAAGACAGAATCCACATTCATTACAAACGGAACGAACGAACGAACGAAATTATTTTCCCAAAGATGGGGTCGCATAACCACCTCCATCAAACCACCATCACTCACCACCCATCAAAAACGGTCCACCCATCAAGACGAATCAAACTCGACGCGATTGTGTCGCTTAATTACTGAGTTCCTATGGCCATCTTCCAGCTCCATCATCAAATCCTGGTTACCATCTAGCTCCATAGTACTCGCTAAGAGAATCAAACAAGCCCTAACTCGATGGGGTTATGTCGCTTAATTACTGAGTTCCTATGGACATCTTCCATCTCCATCATCAGACCCTGATTACCATCTAGCACCATAGTACTCGTCAAGACGAATCAAACGAGCCCTAAATCGATGGGGTTATGTCGTTTAATTACTGAGTTCCTATGGCCATCTTCCAGCTCCATCATCAGACCCTGGTTACCATCTAGTACCAAAGTACTCGTCAAGACGAATCATACGAGCCCAAACTCGATTGGTTTGTGTCGTTTAATTACCGAGTTCCTATGGCCATCTTCCAGCTCCATCATCAGATCAGCTCCATGTAATAATAATTTTGCATTGTCATTCGATTTACATATGCATGCAAAATTTCAGCTCAATCGGCAGCCGGAAAGTGGATCAAATTTAACTTGCAAGATTCTATTACAGACAAACATCGGGACAGATGAAACTAAATAAAAGCTTGTAAAAACATACAGTCAAATTGAGAACCTCGTCCTTTTTTTGAAGTCGATTAAAAATAATATTAAACACGCAATTCTTAGCGTCGATGTAGTCTGAGATTCTTTTGCGGTTGGACGAGAGCGACGGTAACAAAACTAACTCATAACGGTAAAATTTTCGATAGTGTATGTTTTAACGTTACGTATATTTAACGGAAAAACGTGCCAGATATAACGTTAAATATTATAACGTTATATATTAGGTAACGATACCTGCATCAAAAGGCTGTAACGATACCATATTTTTAACGGTATTTCAAGCCCTGCTTCAAAACACGCGCGGCTGCTGGATACGTTTCCGCTTCAGCATCAGCTAACGTGTGCAACACCTTGGTGGCCAGGTACGGACTGCTGGCTACACCGTATGTGACTGTGTTGAGCTCGTAAACCTGCATGGGTTGATCTGTCGAGACTCGCCACAAAATTGTGCTGATACGGTCGTTGCTCTTGGTGAATGAGGATCTGTCTATACATTTTACAGATGTCTGCTGATAGACATACTTCGTAAAGTCGAAAATTTATTAAAATGTTATTAATGTCAGCTTGAAGTTTTGGGCCCGCCATTACTATGTCGTGAAGTGATTTTAGATTGGTGGTTTTACATGACGCGTCAAACACCGTTCTCAATTTCGTTGTGGTGCTGGATGGTTTGTGGATACAAAAATGCGGGATCAAATATTTGGAATCCACGTCTTATAAGACGAGAGAGAGATATATCTCTCCTAAGCATGTCATGAGCCCTAAAGCCTCGTATTCAGCCATGAACTTGTGATACTCGGACTTGAGCTGAGGTTCCCGATTCAGTCTTGCCTGTAAGCTGACCAGTCGATGCACTGCAGCTTGTCTGGATTCGCCAAGATCATGGTCGGGTCGGAGCGGGTATTTCACCACAAACCTACCAGTCTCGTCGCGACGACAATCTTTGGCGAACAGCTCTTCCGCTAAGACGTCTTCCGGTTTCATGGGTTTTTCTGACGGTATGTTCTCAGTATCCCAAAACGCGTTCATGACCTGATCGAGGTTAGTTGAACTAGTGAGACCGCAGAAAGAATCGTCCAAGCTGGCAGTGGTAGCTGACGTCATCGTTTGCCGCGGATTCCGTTGGTCGAGAATAACTTGACCGGTAATTACGTATCCGAAGATGGATTCGCTAGCGACAGGCATCCCAGGTTGAGAAGGTAAGATCTTGTCACCACCGTAAATATATGGGAAAAGATCACTAGCAATCAGCATTTCGACTGGCGCCGGTTTGTTAAAGGCAGGATCTGCCAACGCAAGCTGTTGATATTGATTAAATATCTTGTCTTGCATAGGTACTGTTGGCAAGTTGCCAGAAATATTGGCCACAACAACAGCATGGTAAGCACTGGAACACTGGTGCCACGTGGCTTGATGGTACAAGTTGTTAAATCGAAATGCTGAACCCTATTTCCGCCTAAACCTATAGGTTCGAAATCGCACTTACGACGGGATAGGCCCAATTTCCTAACACAATCCTTAGTAATGTAACTTGACATAGCGCCACTGTCAATCAGAACACGTACGGGGTGATACTGTGACCACGCATCTGCGACGTGTATGACAGCGGTGCCAAGCAACACGGTCTCTTCAGTTGAGCACGTAAGAGCTACCACTTTCACCTTGGACTTAGTCGAATCTAGGTGGAGAGTGACGTGGTGTCGCTTTTTGCATACCGTGCAACAATGTTTGGACGTACAATCCTCCTTGGCGTGATTGTTCCGCAAACAGTTAGCACATAGCTTGAGTTCCGCAACTTTAGCGTTGCGTTGTTCAGGTGTGAGCTCGTTGTACTCGGTGCATCGATATATGGAATTATATTGTCGATTCTTTTCTTGCTGGATACCACTAAACGATTCAAAGCTGCTTTTTTTATTTCATAAACTTGTTTATCATCTGCCTTATTGCAGATGATACAAACAGACTCATCCATACTGATAATCTGAAAAGACAAAATCGAATTAATAATGCCTTCACAATTTTATCGTGAGTATACCCCCATGAAAAAAAAATATAAAAGAAAAAAATCTCAAAATGTATAAAAAATATATAATAAATATATTAAAAATCTATAAAAAATGTATAAATATATAAAAAATATGTATAGTGAATATATTTTTAATAACTAACTTTTGGCCGATTTTCATATATTTTAAATATATTTTAGATACATTCAAAATATTTCTTAAAAGACATAAAAAACATAGCTAAAAATATAAAAAAAAATATTTTGAATATATCTGAAATATATTTGAAATGTATAAAATATACAATGAAAATCGGCCAAAAGTTAGTTATTAAAAATATATTTACGATATATATTTTATATACAGTATGGAAACCACATATATGCAATAAATGAAACCACATACTTGTTATCGCCTTTTCTGACCATACACAAAAAATGGACGAAATCGGTCCAGTAATTAGTTAAAAAACTAGAGTTCTAATTTTGATCAAATTTGAACACTGTAGAATTGGATAACTAGGTCAATGATTCAATGAACTTGAATCCTTGAACATTGAAAAGCGACGTTGCCATGCAGTGCAAACTACATATCACGACGCTGTTACGTATTCTACTTAACTATTTGCCTAAAATGTAAAATCGGTATACCTAAACGACAAGCTGGAATTTCAAAAAAAAAACGACAAAAAAAAAAAAAAAAAAAATTAATACATTTTATTTCAACGTTTGAGTGCGCAAACTAACAGGCTTATTCATAAAGAATCGTTAATCAACGTCTTAAGCATTACTTAACTAATTAACAAATTAAACCTTAAATATTAATTAAATATTTCGTATTCATAAACGATATTTAAGCATTGCTTAACTAACCACTACTTAACTTTTTGTAAACTGGCAACTATGTAGCATTTCGGTAGAAAACTGTGAAATCGGTCTATGGTGAACCTGCCAAACACCCGAATTATAGAACAAAACTATCAGTCACTAGCTTGCGGAAAAAGTTTCGTTCGTGGTAATTTTGTAATTTGAGTTTTTGAGGATTAAAAATATTACTTATTAAGGTATGGCATATATAAAAGGATTTGACTCCGCTCCGCTACCTGGGGTGAATCAGAGTCGCTTAAATTCATTTAAATCTTGTACATCTTGTTCAAACAGACTTAAATCGTCATCGACGTCAAAATATTCAATTATTAGCATACGTCAGACATAAAATTTCACTAGAAAAGTTTTATCAATTCACTGCAACAATTTAGAATAGAAATGACGGACTCAATCAACTGCACAGACTACATAGAGATACTACGTATATCAGCTGTTAGAAGCAGGGATTTCGTCCGCCATTTTGTTGTTTAAATCGTTAAACAAGGTCCGAGGGCTGTTTAGTTTGACAGCTACTTAAATAACTGTTTAAACAGTTAGTTAACTCTAAACAGCGTTTATGAATACAAAATCTATTTAACCACTGCTTAAAGTGCTGCTTAAAAGTTAATCAACGTTTATGAATAAGCCTGTAAGTGTGTATGGAGTGATCTGTGACTCCCCGAGTGATCTCCGCCGCCGCCGTTGCTCTACGCAAATACATTCGTTTCGCAAATGTATGGAATTTAATACTGTGACGGTACGGCCCACTTGCTCTCACAGACAGGAAACCTGTGCAGTCAATGTGTGCAGGAAACATTATAGGCTGATTATTTTTTTTTTCGATATGTGAGTACTTGAAATTACTGTTATAAAATACTGGCATTCAGCTGCATCCGGTTAGACTGGAAGCTGATTAGTACTTGAAAATTTGGAATTGCCTTTTGACCTGCCACGGCCGAAATTTTGTTTTGCAATTTACACAAACATAAACTATCACTGGCATGCGCTAAAATTTCCTGCGGGTGTACGTAGGCAGCGGTGTCTTTGGCGGCATGTAAGATGCCGCCAAAGAAACCGCAACAGGCGGCTCGAGACATGCGGCGTTTTTCAAAGGCAGCGGTCATTGTGAACGAATTTTGCGGGCGGCAGGGAAGGAGGGGTGCATGTAGGTAAGGACACCTGTTATTGACTATTAGGGAATAATGATCGATGAACAAAAAAAACTGTTTAGCTTTAAATACTTAGGGCGTAGTGTTTTTATTAGAATTATCTTGCTCTTGTGATAATTCTAAAAACACTATGCCCTAAGTATGTATAGCTATACAGCTTCTTTGTTTAAGTGTGTTGTGTAAGTTCTTGTTAAATATTCAGTAGATATAGAGATAAAATTAATGAAGTAGAAGTAAACAATAACAATTTTACAAGTTACGTAGAAGCAACCTATTAAAAAAATCGTACCTACTTACACGTTTACTAGTCAGGAAGTCACTCCAGTCCAATCGTACAAAATTACTAAAACTTTTTTTAATACCTAATCAAATCAATAATTTGTTAAAAATATTAAAACAATCGAATAACACAAAAATGCTTGTATTTTAATGCCTTGTTTTGGTAGTAGGTAAGTAAGTGTAAAAAAGTATCGATAAACGATAATTGCGCCGTTAACCCTAAATTATGACTTTTATTATTTTCGCCATTTTTGAGAAGTCTCGCTTTGTCAGTTCACCGCTGTCTTCCGGGATAGTGTATCGTGACATTCGCAGAGATTTCATAGCTACTTGCGCGCATTGCTTCAAGTGATTTTGGCAAATTAAACTGATAAATAGGTCCTTTTTAAGGTGAAATTGACATTTATTAGCTACTTGACTTTGTGTGTGTATAAATAGTTTTTAAGTTTATTTGTATTTATTTTTTACGGTGAAATTGACACTACTTGACTTTTGTGTGTGTACCCGTGTGTTTTTTTAACAAAATGCCAAGACAACAGCATTTTTACACTGCTGCAGAGTATACAGACATGGTTTTATTGTATGGCGAATGCCGCCAATATTCAGCCTTAACTCTACGTACTTATCGTGAGAGATACGGCGCAACTCGTGTCTGCCCTACTAATGTCCGGACAATCCTGGGGGCTGTCCAAAGGATCAGAGAAAATCAGCACATAGTGCCGAACACTCATGAAGGAGTTGCTCCGCGTCACGTTCCATCCTCTTTTGAACAACGAGTCTTAGACCATTTCGATCGGAACCCAACTTGCAGCCTTAGACAAGCTGGGCGTGTGTTTAGTGTGAGCCATAGAACAATACATCAAGTGCTGAAAAGGAACAAAATACGTCCTTATAAATATGCAAAGGTTCAGGCGCTGCTGCCCCGTGATAAGCCGATTAGAGAGTTTTACTGCCGCTGGGTACTTGAAAAAATCTCTCAAGGCCAATTTTTTTTATCAGATGTGTTTTGGACAGATGAAAGCACGTTTACTCGGAACGGCATGTGGAACCGACAAACCATGCGTCACTGGAGCCATACGAATCCCCATTTATTTAGAGAATCAGCTCATCAGTACCGTTTTTCCGTTAATGTTGGGCAGGCATTCACGGAGATCAAATAATCGGCCCTGTTTTTATCAACGGAAACCTGAATGCACAGAAGTTTCTAGATGTTCTTAACGGCCCGATAGCACGATATTTAGAAAGATTGCCTGTGGTAGCTTTCAGGCGGGTATGGTTCCAGTTTAGACGGAGCTCCTCCACACTCCGTACTCGTCGCGAGAGAGCGGCTTAACACCATGTTCGGCGAACAATGGATTGGGCGCTATGGCCCCCACAGGTCGGTAGCCCGACTTCACTCCTCTAGACTTCTTTTTATGGGGCTTTATTAATTATGAAGTTTACTCGCGGGTCTCCGAAACCGAAGATGAACTGCGCAATCGTATTGTCGCTGCCTTTGACAAATTAAAAGCCATAGCTCTGGATCCTGAACGAAATTTGTTGAGCAGGCTTCGGGACAACATTGTGCGGCGATGTAACTTGTGCATTCAGAAACATGGTGGACATTTTGAAAATGTGAAAATTTAAGTTTCCTTTTTTTTACTAATGTGCAATAGTTAATTTAGTTAGTTCAGTTCAGTTATCGCGAAATAAAAACGTGGCGGTAAAAATGAACTAAGTGAATTTTGATTTCATCGAACATTGACAAACGATCAAACGCCAGCGCCGACAAAAAAGCCGCCATTGGATGTCACCCGCGTGCGTAGGTAGTTGCCGCTCTTCCTGAGGTCAAGGTACGTTTTCTAAACAGAGTGTTTACTTTTATAGAATTTATTTTGATATTTATTTTGTTTGAAAACACTTTTTTAATTTACGGTGTTTTATTTAATATTTAATTTTGCTATACTTCTGTGGACTAGTATTACTTGTGGTTTCATTTATTGCATATATGTGGTTTCCATACTGTATTTTTTATAGATTTTTAATATTTTTTTTTAATGTATTTTGAAATAAATGTTTTTTCATGGGATTAACTAAATTTGTTTGTGCAAAATTAAGGAGATTATTATTTTTTAATCTTGTACTAAAATACCATTCAATTTTAATCTTTAAGCTAGGTTACGTTAAGCATACTATTTTTTAAAGAAAATATTACTTTTATTTTTATTTTTGAGTTGATTGATACAGATAAAAATAGAGATAGTATTTACCTTCCTATGCAGATTCGAAAAGTTTTTTTTTTTTAAGTAAACTTGTCACAATTATCTTAAAGAAACTCAGCGTCTACGTGTATTTTTATAAACGATGTTGTATACTGTACTGTATTTCGAATACTGGTTTGGTTTTCAATAAATTATTGTAAAGCAATTTGTTTTTTTTTATTACACTACACTATCACTCGGTACCACTGCTAATTATAATTAGTCAAATATAGTGTTAGGGGTTAGGTACGGCCATAACTAAATGCTAGACATCCAGGTACCACTTGCAGGGTAGTGTACCTACTTAACTTCGCATTAAATGAAAGTTGTTCGCCCCCGTGGAACATTTTATGTGCTGAATTTCCACTTCATTGGATTACTTTTTAGATAAAGCCATTGTTTATTGCTGAGAGACTAAACTGTTAGAGTACCTACTTAACTGTAAATTATCAAATTCTTTTTATTTATTTTATTATTTTTATATAGGTAGTTATCATTGTTTTTAATTTGTAAAAACTGTAATTCTTATTAAACGATTATGTCTAATGTGAAATTTCCTTCTTGAAAACTTACTCAATTTTGGGCACCTTATATTAATTAGCAACACTGAATCGACGGTGCCGTCCTCTTTCAGTTCACAGATAAGTTGGTAGGACTGTAGCAGACGGTCCCACGGATCCGCCATTTTCGTATGTTCAACCGTCTGGCTAACACCCTGTTTCTACAAAAGGAGAAACTGACTGACTGGCTGGCACATCAGCGCACAGCCGCAGCCGAAACTACTGGGACTAGGAACGTAAAATTTTGCACAAGGCCTCTTTTTATCCGACTTCAAAAAAATGAGGAGGTTCTCAATTCGTCTGTATATTTTTTTTATTTTTTTTGAAAAGAATTTAAAAATTGTATTTTTATTCGAAAGTCAAAGGGTCCATTATTTTGACATAACGATTAGTAATACAATTTTTTGTGTAAACGATCTTTCAAAATTTCATAACAAAAATATCATCCGGTAAAATAACAAAGAGCGGTGTTTCAGATAAAGAACAAATACTCTAAAGAAATGTTATAATTATGTAAAATCAGGAAATGGTAGTTTACGGTAAATTTTCATTATTTAATTCCTAACTTGGACCATTCATCTTGAAGTTAAAACTGATTGCTACCTACTTGCTAGATAGTCTATATGTAGGTCCTTATGCAACTACTGACACATGAATAAAGTATCTTGGAGCCTGGACAGGATCCATACACAAAAAAACATTATCATTTGTTTTTTACAATGTGAAGTCCGTGCGTAGGCTTGTCGCTTGCCATATGGAAAAATTGTTTTTAATTGTCAACTATCGAGTAACTGTTATTGTTACTCCGATGACACAGTCTGTCAGACAGCAGACGCATCAGTTCACAACAGTTCACAGACAGAATAATACCATCAGTTATTGAGAAAGTGTATCGAGTGTGTTGTGGGTGCTGCTGTCTGTTTATTAGTGAAGCTGAAACAGTTAGACCGATTCTGCAAGCCGTGTGTGTGGGTAATTCTCTGATTTTTTTATGTCAGTAATGTTTATGTGATATTCCCGAAATGCTGTCCAATAAAAGTCTAGTGGCAGCCTGTGCCATAGCTTTCTGCTGCAACGTGGCCTTAATGGTGTTATTTGTGAAGTACAACTCTGGCGAGAAATGCTTCGTTACAATTGAAGAGAATCAGGTGGTAACTACCGTAATACCAGATGATTTCCTGAGTATGGGTGTTGACATTTCTGAAATTGAGCACTTTAGTAGAATAGATTTTGACAAGCCGAAACTGCGACAACTTGCTGCAGCTTTAGCGCCGGCGCGGGTGCGGCTGGGCGGCACCATGTCTGACCGACTCATATTCAGCGAGAGCGACATCGTCGCGTCGTGCGAGCACTGCCACAAGGACCACTCCAACCACTCCAAGTCAGTCTGCCCTGCTGTTAGAAAGCTATGCAAACACAAGTTCTTGCCTTTCTTTATAATGACTGGTAAGAAATGGACAGAAATTAATGAATTTTGTAAAGCTACTAAAAATAAACTATTATTTACTTTTAATGTGTTGCTCCGTGATGATCATGGTTGGAGTGAACTAAATGCCAGGGAGCTATTGGAATACAGCAAAAGTAAACATTTTGATGTGGACTGGCAGCTAGGTAATGAGCCAAACTCTTTTGAACATGTATTCAATATGAGTCTGACCCCCGAAATGTTGGCTCATGATTTCCAGAAACTTCGTAAACTTCTCAATCATTCTGGCTACAAACATTCCCTATTAGTTGGTCCAGACACTACTAGACCACAGTCCAAGCGACCTTATTGCCTAGAGTACATGAGGGAGTTTTTGGGAAATGGTTCAAAGACTGTTAGTGTAGTGTCCTGGCATCAATACTATTTGAACAGCAGAACTGCCACACTTGACGATTTCTGGGACCCTAACACATTTGATTTGTTGAAAGAGCAAATAGAAACTATGAGAAATCACACCAAGAAATACAGGCATATGCCCATGTGGTTGACAGAGACAAGCAGCTCATATGGAGGAGGCGCACCTGGACTGTCTAATTCATTTGCTGGAAGTCCTCTGTGGCTAGACAAGCTCGGCCTGGCAGCAAAATACAACATTACCACTGTGGTGAGACAAAGTTTTATTGGTGGAAATTATAGTATGGTTGATAAAAACATAGAACCTTTGCCAGATTGGTGGTTGAGTGTTCTGTACAAGAAGCTTGTAGGAAACAAAGTATTACATGTTGATTGTAAATGCTCTCGCTTGCAAAGAATGTATGTGCACTGTGCAAATAGAAAATATACTAATGATACTTCAGCTATCACTATTTATACTATCAATTTAGAGATGGCCAAAGCAAGATTTTTGTTAAATGGCACTGCGTTGCATGGAGATAATTTGATTATTGATGAGTACATACTGAGTGCTCCATCTAATAACAGGAGATCAAAGACTGTACTGTTGAATGGTTGGCCACTATATTATGAGTCTTCGTTACCAGATCTGGAACCAGTACGTTTAAAATATGGCAATCATATTTCTATGCCTCCATACTCTATGGCATTCTGGGTAATAAAAAATACCTCCATAAAAGCATGCATTTAAATGTTTTATTTTGACAAATTGTAAATCAACTTTGTACTTAACTATTAACATTCCAGTGATATGAATGTTGCTAACCACCAAAACAGATCTGTTTAATTAAAACAATGTAATTGTTTAATCATATGAATCAAATTAACTTTAAGGGAAAATTGAACAATATTATAAATGTAAAGAATCTGTCCTTAACCAAATAATCCAAAAAGATCTGTCCTAAAATCAGTTTGAAGTTTTGGTGTTGCATAAGCAATGTAAAACAATATTCCTCTAGTCCCTTAAACAGTGGGTAGCAATAGAATGTTTTGTTACACCTATATAACCATGATCAATTGACCAAATTCTTTAGAGATGTGAGTGTAATTTCTAAAGCCAGTGATCTTATAATCTTCTTGTTCTTTATTTGTAGCCTTTATAACATTTTCTAAATTATGTAAACTCGAATAGTTTCTTACATTTTATGTAACAATTTATTATAACTCTGTCTCTCAAAAAACAGGTTAGGAACCTTTAGGAAACAATTTAGTGATAAGACAACTACAAAAAACTTGTTAAAATATTAAACTTAATAACAAAGTAATTATAACTCGTCTGTTACAATATCTTTGCTTGCCTTGAAAAATATGTATGTCCAAGCTATTGACTCATTTAATATCTCAATTTCCATTTTACATCGTCTTTACAATAATTATCTTTAAGTTGACAATGCCCAGCCTTGTTCACCAGTCAAGGAGAATTGTTCTTTATTTGACATTGAACTACTGTCACCATTTGATAAGACTTTGTCTGAATGCATTAGCGTAGGGGCTATGCCTAAATACTTTCATATAATTGTAGCCAACAAAGATACATCTGTGTCCCTATCTGTTTTATCTAACAATTAGTGGAGGCAATTTGCTTTAGTCATGTGACTTAGAATGTAGTATTTTTTAGATCTCTTGATATGCTAAATAAGCTTGAATATCATAATTATATAAATGATGTCATCTCCTACAACTGTTATCTTATGAAAATAACTACAAATGATGTATCTTTATCAAAATACATGTACTTATGAACCTTTCAATTGTACAATGTAGTACCTACCTACCTATTTTAATGTGTGTGTGTGTACCTGTAGGAGGTACACAGGTATTTTAAAATGTTTAATGTTATTTCTTTTTTATTGTTGAGACTTATATGTACGGTGTATAATCCTAGTGCCATGCCTATGAAGTGCTATTACTATTATTATAAAGGTGCTTAATTATATGACTGCCTTTACAGCACATTTTCAATATAATATTACAATGTAAAATGCTTTGCATACAATATTTTATACTTTGCATGACTAGAGTCCTAATTATAATATTATGTCAAATTAAATATTAAGCGTAACCTATCCAATACTGTCCATCACAAGTTTTGTCCAGTCCAATTATAATAATTATTACCTACTTAACAATAATACAAATGTACATTATATGCAAATACCATTCATGATGTTTAACTCGTATTTCGATTTCAGACAAGACACATCGTTGAGGTTTTTCACTTATTATTAATTAATAATAAGTGAAAAACCTCATCAATGTCCTAAAATCGAAACCGAAGAAAGCTATGTACTCTTGTTATTAATTAATAACAAGAGTACATTGTTTTCTCGGTTTCATTTGAAAGAAGCCAAAAATAGCTACTCTAATCCAATCCAAGTCTATTTGAAACTGAACTCTCTTGTCTTGGACATGATACCAATCAAATAGAGCCCATTTTGCCGCCTACTTCTAATGACTTTCCTCGAAACAAGAAGCAAATACCGAAAACCTTTTATTCATCTTAATTTTTAAAGTATTTTTAAATTTAACATAGTTTTGTTTCAGAAGTCTCACAAGTAGATCTTAAAACATACACCCAGGCAGGGGTATACATGGTTTAAAAAAAATTAAAATATATAATTAAAGTTGCTTTGCACACATTGTTCTTTTTTAAGTGGCCCACATCACATTAGAGTAGTGTCTTAGAATAAAAAGGCTTTTTCATTCTATTTATTCTCGCAATTATCTTTGGTTCTGTTTATGGATACAGAACCAGTCATAAAATCTATCAGACAGATAATTGTATAGGTAAGTGGTATTGTGCCACGTCCATACTGTACAAGGATGTTTGTTCTCGTTTCATTGTTTTGTTTGAGCTAGTTTTCGGTAAACGGGTTATCTCAGTTTGTACATTTGGACATAACATTTATTGGATAAAATGTTTTTTTTTTTAATTTGTAAATTCGAAATTATACCTACATAATGGACATTTTTATAATTGGACAAAATTCGTGCAATGTTATTTACTTAAATATAATGATTATACCTGGTAAACTTACAATATTTATTTATCTGTTTTATATTTATTTTGGTGAGAATACTATGATGTTTTAATTATTAAGAGTAAGTGAGTGAATGAGTGTTTTAAATGTTAGGTATCTAACTAAAGTGAGGTGTTTAAATTAAACTTATATCAATCCGTAGATTTAACCGTCTATGGATGAATGTTGAAGACTCCATCACTTAGCCAAAAAATAATATTAAGAGTCCCTGTGTCTCCCTTTTAGTGCCACAAAATCCGTGGAATCGTTGTTTTAAGATCTCTAGTAACGTAACGTAGACTAATACGTTTTGAACTCTCTGAATTCAACACGAAACATACGTTTTGAACCTGAATTCAAAACAAAAAATTAGTCTACGTTATCAGCCCATTGAAGTCATCAAATGGGTACTTAAATAAAATTAAAGGGATAATTCTGTACAGGATGAAATAGAATTACCTGTTACAATTACGAAGACAATATTATGATGATTAATAGTTTTATAGTTACAGCATACAATTAATTATATAATATTTAAGCATAGAATAATCTGAACAAAAATTGTATCTACTTGTTAAGATTACTTCATTGCCTAATTTACTATTCTTATGAAACTATTGTTATAATAAACATGCTGCTTATTGAGCAAAGTTTAATGCAGATAAATATATGTACTACTTATGCCTTATCTACAGTAGAAGCTTCTATTCATCTAACGCAAATTATTTTTTTATGTTGTTGTGAATATGCGGTGCCTAAGTGTAAGACTGATTCGTATTACAATAGTATTTATTTTCCAATTGTGCCTGTTTGTTATTGCAAATAACAATGAGCAATTCTTTTGGCATGACAATGTCTTGCGCTACCAATCGCAAATAGTTGCACTGGTAGGCTAGACGCTAGTCCAAATTGGACGCGCATCATTTAATCAGTTCCAATTTATATTTTCTTATATAGTCACATTGTATGTTAGATACAACGTGACGCAAAACTTTATTTCTATGACGGCCTTTGCAAATCTGACTTGAGCATTGAGGCATGATTGCGTCGTGAATAAACTATTTGGTGTAAAGGCAGCTTACTTGCAACAATGCTGTGAGTGTGCTGAGTAGGTAGTAAATTCATTTAGGTACATCGCTCTCTTAAATATCCCTTACGGTTAAAAGGTAGTGGATCGATGAAAACTAGGTTGCATGCATACCAAATAGCTTGTTCGACGCAGTACGCATGCGTCGCCGACAGCGTGCATCTCATAGCCGTATTTACATTACGAAACGAGTTGCGCAAACTTATTCATTGATAGATTTCCTGTGTAAATAATTATCTATTTACACGTGAAACTATCAATGAATCACTAAGTTTGCGCAACTAGTTTCGTAATGTAAATTCGAGTTAATAGTGCATCTGAGTTTGCCTCAAAGGAAGTGTAAAGCGCATCAGTGTAATGAAATCAATCGGACTTGTAACAATTCTATAGCTTAAGTACAGTCGAGCTCACTAATATATTAGCAGTGACAATGTTTCAAAATATTGCAAGCGTTAAAGTAATCATATAGTTCTATACAAACTTAGACATCAATAAAATGTTATCATATAAACTATATCTGACTACTCTTCGGAACATAAATATCCATACAGCTTTGAATATGCAACTAAATGGCATTTACCATTAAAATTATTTTTCATTACCGGAGCAGAAGTACGGGTAATAATGCAATGTTGCCGTTCGTAATAGGACTAGGTACTATAAATTTGACAATATTGCTTAGTAGCTGTATTATTTGATTAATTAAGTTATAAGGAATCTTAGGATCAACGCGGACTATACCTACCTATTTGTTTAAAACTTTTTAGTCGGTTTTAAAAATAAAAATGACATTTACTTAGGTACATTAGTATTTAATTATTATTTTATTATTATTAAATTCTTATTTTTTCTTCTGAAAACCTAACATTTAAAATAAGGTAGGAAACTTCCAGGCAAGGTTTTAGCAACGGTGCTGCCAGTTTTAGAATCTGGTATATCCACCATTGACATCAATAACATCATGCAAACGTTCATGCACTGATGCAATCATGTTTGAACAGGCGGCGCTACTTCTAAAACCTTCCCAAATCTCATGTACGTGGGCCCTTAAATTGTTGACTGATCTAATTAGCGTCGAGTTCCAATTTTAAACCATTAAACTCAATACATTTTCTATGAGGTTTAGGTCTGGGCTTCTTGGCGGGATGTAAATCTTCTTGTTGAGCTACCTATCCTTTCCTGGACCCTTCTCGCATTGTGGACGGAACTTCCGTCCTGTAAAAATTCGATTCGATGGCCTTCCGGAAATACATTTTTAAGATGTCAACGTAATCGACACCTGTCATACGACCAGTGACTTTGTGCTATCCAGTAGGTATTCGGTTGTAGGATGTCATAATTACTGACAACTTCAAATTAAATTAGTTTACAGAAAAAAAGAAAACAATTACAATAGGATATACTTCTGTAAAAAAATTGTTCAAAGAATATAAAAAATACGAGAATGTCACATTGTCAAGATATTTTCATAGAAAAATTGCATAGATATTTGTGAACCTAACTTTGTGCTAAATATTATGAACAAGGTATTGCGCACAATTTTTTTTAGTTTTTGACTGTAGCAATATTGTTGATATAATGTAGTAACATATTTTTGATGTCACAGATCGTTGACGATTTATTGTAAGGCAATGCTGTTTAGAGTTTTATGAAACTTACCATTGCCTATACATTTATGATTCATTAACATGCTCATATATTAAAGAACTCGACTGTACTATTAACATAGTCATTTAATATTAAAATTCTCTAAATGCTTTATAAAAAAATAAAATAATTACCTACCTAACGATATTGAGCTGTTTCAGCTTCCACGACATTGCCGCATCGTATTTCATAATGAATTTACAATCCGATAGAGTTTATGTTCGTTTAAGTTTCAATTTCATTATTGGTATTAATTACCTATTTAATTATGTTTCAGTAGTTATTGTTCTAATGAATAGTTTGTATAATAAGTATATCGTTAATTATTTACAACCGAATCAGTTTGAATGCTTCGATAACATTGCGATACGTAATAAATTAATTAAATATTGCTTAATTTTTTATATTGTTTTAGGTATAGTTAGGACCTTCACGTACCTACTTAAGATATAAATAACTCCCTTTAAAAGCATTCGTGTTTTGTGCCTTGTTAGTAATGAAGTCCCTACGTCCAATATGCAATGATTGCCGTGCCTAAGTACCTATTTGTTGTGACGTATTAGGTAAAAGGGTAGGTAATAAATGTGCGTGATTTAGACTTAAAAGTGTCTTCAGAAATACACACATGGTATATAATATCAGGGTTCGAAAGGATAATTATCAATGATAATTATCGTGATAATAACAAAAACTTGCCCTCGGTTTGGTCAATCGAATTTACTCAATCTACCTTTTAGGAAGTAAAAAAGCATATAAATTTTATAATTTTTATATCCAAGTGGATATTTTTTTTTGTTACTGTCAGTCTTACAATGAACATATTTTGCTGACGCGGTGGCTTGCACCAGGCGTGCGTCATTATATTGCTATAAATGTACATACATTACAATATATCAGTGAGTGCGATTACTGCTACGCGGTGACCAACATTAGAGAAAGGAATCGTCAAAAAGTTTACGTGTAAATACTATTTACGTAATAAAACCTAATGGGAACTAGTGATCTTTTCTCTACGCGCTTCAACCTTAACAACAACGTCTCTGCAAGTGTACGAACCCCTACATTTTATGGTCCTTCGAGCCGGATAACCTGGTGCTGGTACGTCTCTTTACGGTAGCGGATCGGTTTAACTGGTCTCCCAGAAGCGGGTCGCCCCAGTTAGATTGAGAAGTCGCATAATATCGAAACTGATAATTTCAAATCAAAAGGAAGATAACGATTTCGAGATTTGAAACGGAGAAGACTTCAAGTAACGCAATAGTCTTCGCAACACAACGCAACGCTCGCCTGTCATCGTCAACGACGTGCCAGGTCTACTGAGTCATCTAACAACGATAACAACAAGAAGCATCAACATGGGAAAACTGGAATTGCAGTCAACGTGCTTCGAGAATATTAAAACATTATGTGGTAACTATCGCAAGGATTCCTCATCCCGAAAAAGTGTGGAATACTTGAAGAAACGCTTGTCGTCGCTAGAAAACCAATGGCAAGACTTCGAAAGCAGACACGCCCAACTGTTGCTGGAACTAGAAGATAAAAACATAGGACACTTCAAGGATGACATCTATGGTAAAAGTAAAGAAATGTTCTTATCAACTAAAACGGACATCACTAACAAACTAGCAACTTGGGGCAAACAAAACGTGAAGTTCGACCTAGGTGGGACTTCAGAAGATGACGACAGCAACAACATACAACTTTTGCTTAACAAGCAAGAATGCAATTTCAACGCGTTAAACCGTGTTATCTCCAAAATTGACGTACTAACTATCTCAGAAAGATGGGAACTGGAAGACCACTTCTTGACACTGAAATCAAAATGGGAACCCATCGATAAACTTCAATGGGAAATAGACTTCCAACTGAAAGGATCCAACGAGCATTACTACAAAATGTTCACGGACATCGAACAGAAATACGATGAGCTGAAAAAAAAGCTGAAAAAACCTATGCCAAAATCTGGTCCACCGTTCACTACCAGAAATCGACACCTAAGATCGAGATCCCAGAGTTCTCAGGAAACTACAGTCAGTGGATCTCCTTCAAAGACCTGTTTCTGGAAGCGATACACAAACATCCAATGATCAACAACGCGCAGCAAAAAATGCAACACCTAAAGACCAAGCTGCGTGGAGAAGCCGATAGCTTGGTGCAGCATCTGACCATTAGCACTGAAAACTACAAATCATGTTGGGATATACTAAATCAGCGCTACGACAATCGTCGCCTGCTGTTTACTTCACTTATGAACAACATGCTAAGTTTGCCGATCATACAACATGCTGATTCATTCAATTTGAGAAAGATGCATGACGTCATTACCGAATGCCTGAATGGCATTTCTAACATTGGTATTGATACATCAACCTGGGACCCGATCATTGTACACATCATGTCACAAAAACTGGACTCCAGTACTTTGAGTGACTACATGAAGAAACTCCAAGATCACAGAGAACTACAAAAGCTGCACGACTTTCGAATCCTACAGCTGCAGAAAAATCACCCAACTGGAAAACATTCAACAAGCAAACCCAGATGAAGAAACATAACTATAGCGTCAATCAAAATAAAACAAACAACTATCACACTTTATATGGAAAATGCCCATGTTGCAACGGCAGTCACATATTACGCCTATGTGACAAATTCCTTCAAATGGACTTCGGCAAACGAAATGACACAGTTTCGAAATTGCAGCTCTGCAAAAACTGTTTGTTCAGCCACGGAAATAACGAGTGCAAATCAACGAAAACGTGCCAAGAATGTAACTTGAAACACCACACTCTATTGCACAATTTGGATAAACAAAACATAACGTCATCGACTAGAAAAAACAACATTGAGCAACGCTCTTCATCATCAACTCAACAACCAACATCCAACCATTTGTTTAACGAAAACATGGAAGTTCTACTGACTACGGTCCAGATGAGAGTTAAATCCGTGAATGGGACTTATGTAACACTGCGTGCGCTACTCGATCAAGGCTCACAAGTGAACTCAATAACAGAAAACGCTGCACAAATGTTACGTCTTCCTCTGAACGGGATCAACGCATCAGTATCGGGAATCGGCTCGGTTGCAGAGGAAAACTGAAATTTACCTGCCAATCGATTCACTCCGATTACAGTTTTGAACCTCAAGCGCTTATCATGACGAAGCTAACAAACAACTTGCCTACAAGAACGTTCGAGAAACGTGCATGGACGCACTTAGCAAACTTGAAACTTGCAGATCCTGACACAACATTTGTAACGGGATCTTATAGCGCCATTGATGGCACGCGTGGAGCGCCGGCGTCGACCGCTCAGATTACAAGTCTGGAACGCGAGCGGCCCATATACTATGACACCGTCGGCAAATTGCAAGTAGTGCACGATGAATGGATACTAATGATGTACTACAATCTAACAAACTATTGGGAAGGAACTCGTCGTACTCACACTTACTTCGAGAATATCAAGAACTTATGCCATAACAGGAAACTACAACACTGCAGGTCAACTATGGAACAATTGAATCATGAAATAGAACTCCTAAATTACTAGAACTCCATACTTATAAATCCCCACAAAAACCTGAGCAACAGGAAAAAACGGGGTCTAGTCGACGGAGTCGGCTACTTAGCTAAAAGTCTGTTTGGGATACTGGACCATCAATTTGCTAAGAAATATCAAAACGATATACAATGTCTGCAAACCAACGAGAACTACTTCCTAGAGTTAGTCAAAAATCAAACAACTATCGTGGAGCTTGAGAGTCAAGTACTGAAACAAAGTGAAGACAATATGCAACGTCAATTCAACTCCATTGATAACTTCATCAATCAGACCAACATGAACATAGCATCCATCGAAACGGAAATGGAAATACTTTCGGCCACTATCTACATCAATTCTGCTTCGTTAACGACGTATCTACTGATCAACAGTTTGAGGACGTTCCAGGAGATGCTGTTCAACACTCTAACTAACGTCTACCAAGGACATGTAGACGTTCATCTGATAACTCTGGTTGGTCTGATGTAAAAACTAACGGAAATATCCGGAAGCCTTCCGAAATCCTTACGCTACCAGTTGAACACTACAAAGAAAACATTAAAGATATTTACAAGCTGATCAACGTAAAAGCACGAGTTACAGAAAATTACTTTCTATTCGAAGCACATATTACACCTGTAGCAAACGAAGATTTCGGCATATACAAATCTATACCTTTACCGGTTAACTTTACTAACAAAACTACATATATTATGTGCAATTATCAAACAAGTACATAGCTGTCAACTTCAAGAAGAACGTTTACGTCTCAATATCCGAAGATGACACTGCATGCAACAAAAATCGCAGAACTTTTTATGCAAAAAAAACCTGCCATCATTTGACCTACACAGCGACAGTGCTCCATGTGGGGCAAAACTGCTATCACATCAAAACAATGGACCTTGTGACGTCGAACGCGCATCATGCAAAGACATTTGGATAGAGTTACAAACACAAAACAGCTGGCTGGCGATTTGCTGCGAAACGTGTTCGTTATGAATCATATGTAGCAATGACGTCACATCACAAACCATCTCATCTTCGAACATAGTGACATTATCAGAGGGATGCGTATTGCAATCCACCGACTTGACCATACACGCTCAACGTCAATACAGCAGTCATATGAAGATGGATTACGAGTTCACAGCTCCAACGTTTGATACATCTATTAACAAGATAGTGAACTTATTGCTATGCCCAAAATATCCTTCAGTCAAAGGCCACGAATCAAGAAATTGCAACAATTAAACAGAAAATAGTAACTCAAAAGAAAAGTGAAGCTTCAATACCCACAATAACAAGTTAGGTACGACATTCATCAATATGTCATATGTTACTCTTTGTTGACGGCCGCCATCATAGTTGTACTTGTCGTGGTTGGTATGAATCGTTGTCCGCTCTACTGCACAAACAACGCTAAGAACTAAACTACTAGTCAACCACCTGAAGATATTGAACTTCAAGTTTTACGTAAACCAGAGTACCAGCAAGAAGCAGTCGCAGCACAAACAACAAAGGACTTGCGGCTGGAGCCTCTACCTGGGAACAGGAACATCGCCTTTCAATTTGATTGATCAATTTACTTTATTTACTTTGTGATGGCTTTTCCTTTCTCTTCTCGTTTGTTTCTCCTTTTGAGGTTGCCAAGATGTACAGTCTTACAATGAACACATTTTGCTGACGCGGTGGCTTGCACCAGGCGTGCGTCATTATATTGCTATAAATGTACATACATTACAATAAATCAGGAAGTGCGATTACTGCTACGCGGTGACCAACATTAGAGAAACGAATAGTCAACAAGTTTACGTGTAAATACTATTTACGTAATAAAACCTAATGGGAACTAGTGATCTTTTCTCTACGCGCTTCAACTTTAACAACAACGTCTCTGCAAGTGTACGAACCGTACAGTTACAATTGCCCAAATTATAATGCATTTGTTATGAAACAATACAGGGTGTAAGGGAAAGGCCTCCGCCAACTAACAGGGTGCATTCAGCTCCTTATTTTGAATCATATTCCAGTCCAGTTTTTTTAGTTTTTATTCCTTTATTTTAATGTAAAATTACAATCTCTGTACGCAGCACTCCTAGCTCGCTTCAATGTGACGTAATAAATCACGCGGCGCGAGCGCGCTTGGGGGTAGATGCTTATGACCCCGTGGCGGGGAGAGCGGGGCGGCGGAAGGCTCGCTCGCTGCCGTTCGCTACGTGCGTTTGCCACGGAATCGATACATTGCGTGTGAGACAATAAAACAAATCAGGTTTATTAGATTCCCATAACATTCCTGAAATAATTTGATATACCGGTCATCTTAGTATGATATACTGAATTCACCCCATCAGTCTGCGGAGGGCAGTAATTATCTTGATAATTTAGAACCCTAATTATGTCACCGTATAATTATGAACATCGTAAGTTTATAATCTATCCTATCGCAAGATTATAAATTATCGGAAAAATGTGAACTATAACAAACCATTTACACGCATTATTTATCACGCTATCAATCAATAATTTGCTAATCCATTGCTTCATATGTTCGAAAAAATTATCTGCTCAACAATGTAAATAACGCAATGAATGTTGTTGAACTGTGAAAATGAAATCTATTCCTCCTGTTAGTGTGTTGCGCAATTACCTACCCCGCAGTTCACAATTTGTCGATTTGCCATGGACAGATTATAAACTATAGAAAATTAATACGTTATATTGTAAGCAGTATGGTACAGTTCACAATTTATCGACAGTTTACAATCTCGGTTTTATAAACTAACGGTGTTGACGCTCATACGGTGACATAATATATACGGTTATGTCATCAGAATCCTTAGGCAAACAATTCGTTCAGCCGATAACTAACTTTATCAGACTCCTGAAAATCCCATTCTTTGTTGATCGCTTTCATCGCGGGGTTAGTGGACTCCAACGGTCTCGCCATAGTCATTACTAGCCATTACTTATTAAACATTTTGTATGTTGTATTTTTTATTAAGTATGTAGGTAATCAAGATTTTTTACTGTATACTTCACAAGGCTTGGTCGCATGCCATTATAATTTTGTAGGTGTTCCTGGCACCCACATGGTAATACAGGCATGCAACCACGGCTTTACCTTGACGATTTTTGTACCTGTCTTGTATGTATTTCTGTGTGAAATATTTTGTTTCGTACTTTTTAGATCACTTTTATTTTTCTGTAGTCGGGTTCCAGTTTTTTAAGCTTATTTTTTTATTTATTTTTTTACGATTATTATCACTATCATTATTATTATTATGCTCGAATAGGAAATACATCAGGAATATACATAAGTTACTAAGAGCAGTAGATCTGTAGATACAATAGCGGCACGGACCGCGACAGTCATTTACCTACTTGCTGTTGAGGTAAACAAGAGGACATGAAAACTGTAAAAGGCTGAATTTGAAATACTTCATTTTAATTATCACGAGCTTGCATTAGAACTAATCTGACCCTCTGGCCTGACATTCTTTATCCTTCCTTGTTTATTCGCAAAGTCGTCACAAAGTCGTTAGGTATGGACCGCTGATAAAATGTGTTAATTTTATGCATTAAGACAATATTCAGCATGAATATAAAAGGCTGCAAGACTTCAAAAAAGGAGGACGTTCTCAATTCGACTGTTTTTTTTTATATAGGTTTTGTTAGCTCAGAACTTTTTTCTACGTGAACCCATTTCGATGATCTCATGTGGTCCCTTATAAATTTGATCAAGTTCTGACAAGGAGTTTTTGAGTTATCCTTAATACTGCGTACTTTTTCCACTTGGTTTATATTGATGATGTTTTAATAATTTCCTGTCACTGTTATTTACATATCAAGTAGTGGCATAGGTACGAATTTGTGTGGGGTAGGTACCACAATTGAAAAGTGGAAAATAAAAACAACCCATATCAATTTACACCAATCTTATCCAAAGATTGTTTGTTAAAAAAAATGCCAGGTCACATCTTGATATTATTTTTGCTTAAGGGTTATTAACATGAGGTATCCCTACACAAATATCTAAACCATATGTTTGGTTTTGACACTTTGGTTTTGTATTTTCATTTTTTGCCACCGACTTCCGAAATCAAAATTATTTTTCACTTTTTTTGTTTTATTTTTGGAAGCCGGTTGTTTTTTTTTTTTGTAAAAAGGTTTTTCTAACAAACAATCTCAAAAAAAAATATCCTGATATGTAAAGAAGATATTAATCAATCAATATTCTGAAGGGAATTCACAACTTCTGGAAATTCTAGTATGTTATAACAAAATCGTAGTTATTATTATAATCTAGGTATTCTATTCGTCGATGATGTAATTTGACACTTATTTTAAGCAAGCTAGCGCCTAATTTCACCGTGTCGCGGAAATTTTAAGATCTTGTTACTTGATCTCAGTACCTACTGTCTTCTGAATTAGGTTTAAAATAATATAATTATACTACCTATCTTGTTACTTGCATGATGATGCAGCAAACTCATTTACTGTGGTATGGTGGTGTGGTGTGGTATGTATTTTGAATAATAACATTTACCTACATGAGTTCAGTTATTGCTTCATTCTGAATAATGTACGTAGGTACCTCAGTCTTTTTTGAGCATAGGAGAGTCACACATACCTGCCTGCGGCTGTTGTCATGCTAAAGCTTGCTTTTATATTCCCGTATTTTGATCAAACGACTTTTGGAACAATAATAAACTACCTGTAATAGCTTATGAAACATTAATTAATTAAGTAAGTACCTATAATGTCTAGCGGTATGGTGCTTAAGTATATGTGTCTTCTACGTACAAAATTGCATAAAATGACTTAATTTATATTTACTTAATAAATTCTTGTATGTTACTGACACTTGAGATTTTTTTTCTTTTACCTTTCCTTTTATGCCTACTGCCTAAATATTCGTAAACCGACCAAGGCAATTAGACTATTGTGTGGAATGTCCGCACCCTCTTACCGTATCTATCTATCTGTATGCGTGCCCGAAACTTTTGTGGTCGATTTCACGACTACCATTTGTCTAATGTAGGTACTTGGTCGGCTAGAAAGTATTAATATAACACGATAATGATTAAGTCCCCACTCAATCAGCCAGCCTATCATCATATGTCATACCAAAACTGGATGCTGTTAGATACTCTTGCATCTGTCCTACTAATATTATAAATGTGAAAGTTTGTGTGGACGAATGGATGTTTTTTACTCTTTCACGCAAAAACTACTGAACGGATTTGGATCGAAATTGGAACACAGATAGTTTAAATGATAAATGATTTTATTTCTGTAAATAGATTTGTACAAACACTTTGACACGTCAATGATATTTTAAAACTAGATGAGGTCGGCGTTTCCTATCTGACTACTCTGAGAAGAAAGGCCGAAACAAACTCAGAGGTCACAGTCTCTTTTAAAGTCCAGACATAATCTTGGTGAGATCATGTGAAGACCATGTAGATTTGTCTGAAATGGTATTTTGAGAAAAAAAACACACAGATTGAGTGGACCTGTCCGGTCAGTGCACGCATTTGTCAGTAATCGTGCAGCTCAGCTCAGAACTTAAGGAGCTCAACGATTCAACGAACAATACCAAAGAAAGGACATTTGGGTAGGCCACAAAAATTACTCAAACTGCCAGACTAAGATTAAAACTACCTGAAAGGAAAAAAAAAGCAATAATGACCCACACAGTCTTCACATTCACAATATTAAAATGAATATCATGTATTTCATCTAGCCTACATGCTACTCACATTCACAGTTTATAACCTGGATTAACGTGTAGGATACTTTTATCCCGGTAGTACCTACATTCCCGTGGTATAATTTCCGATATCCACGCGGATGAAGCCGCAAACAAAAGCTAGTAAAATAAAAATCGACGTGACAAATGTAGGTAGGGAGTGCACTATATTATCCTGCAACACTAACCAGCTGGCCCTCGCCAATAGATGGCCAGCCTACTGGTCGGAAGACACGAGAAACGATTCGCCTTGACATTCAATTGATGCTCTTGACAGACTTAAGTGAGTATAAGTAGAATAAAATGTTATTTCATGCAGTGGCACAATAGTGCACAAAGTAGGTAGGTACCTACGGTAACGATATTTTAAACCATCTAATAAATACCTAGGGTACATAAATGTATTCTGGTGTAATATATATCGAATCTTGTACCTATGCTTCAGTATTTGGGGAAGGCCTGGACTCCTCGTTTTCCAAGGTGTGGGGCAATTCAGGGATTATAGCATATAGTTAATCAAGTTTAATTTCAAGGTTTCGTTTGCCGCGAATAGCTACGGCACTACTCGAGATAAGTGCTATCCATGTCAGTCTATCATGATCCAATATTTCGTCCGGTTCGTCGTCGATTGTTTCTTAGTCCAGTATTGCCAACCCTACCGGTACCGGTTTTATTTTATTTATCTCAATAGAAAAGTTGGTTATTATTCCTGAGACTTGCTTGTTTATTTTGCCTATAGTTTTATTAAAGTTATGTAGGTACCTAGGCCTACCTAGCATAATACTTATAGGCATATATTAACGACATTGACATTGAAATTGTGACAGTAACTTGTCCCTTTCTCTACCCTTTAGTGAGCGGGCGGGCCTACTATGAATCAATCCCTGCAGGTTCATGTAGGTAGGTACGTACTTACACACAGCTAGCTGCTGTTAATCAATCGTTGAACTACATATCAGATTATTGCCCGTGTTTACTCTGGCACTTGTTAATGACGGGGCATAGGTAAGATGGGTCCAATGTATTCTTCTGGAAATACAAAACCCCTGGAAAGTTAATACTTACGCACCTACTTACGAGACGGAATTATAGTAGGTATGTCCTCTGTCTTCAATAATAGGGCCAGGGAGAATGTACACATATACTAATCTGCTATGTTATTATAAATGAAATGATGTTCGTTGGTAAGTGCATCACTTGAGAACGGCTGGACATAAGTACTTGGCAATTTTTGTTTTAATTTTTTTTTAAAGTCCGAATTTGATTTTTATGGAGAGTTTTTTTTTTCTATGGGATTTTTGTATTGAACTCACTCAGACCATAATTGTTATTAAGACAGGACATGTGTCGGGCAGATAATTATAAATAAATAAGGGTACCTACCCATTAGCAAAAGTTAAAAACCGAAAATCGTACTTACATATTAAAACCGCAGTTACAGTTTTTGTTCTCAACAAAATTCCTATCTGCCGCATGCCGGTGCCCATTATAATGGCAGTCATCTTCTTCAGGTGCAGCAACAGCAGTATTTTTTTGTTCTTGGGTTTGACATTTCCATGATTTCCAAAATATAAGTATTGCAACACTTGCTACTACAACGCTAGGTTTATTTAGGTACGACGTACGTCTGGCTGGCGCGTTCAGCAATATAGGTTTTTATTTACATATCTAGTTTTTTTATGAATCTAGAAGAAAATAGAGATAAAGCCGAGATCACAGAAGAACATTAATCAGTGGCTACCTTATTACTGAACGATAATAATGACACCGTGAAGCGTAAACTTGATTCTGATACAATGTTTTTACCTCTATTGATATTATTGTTTACTCCGTGGGGTTTTTGTGAAGACGACGAAAACGTGACCTATCCGCAAGGTAATGTAAATAAAATATTATATTGTTAAGTACTGATTAGACGTTTCGTTTGTATTAAGATTGCAATTCTATTTCACTTTAATTTCCATATTTTTTCTTTAATCGGCAGAAGATTTAACCAGAACCAGGATCTCAATGTTTATGATTTACTTTTTCAGATGATTTCAAGTGTTCTCTGCCGGATGTACAGAGTTTGGATGCTAATCTGGATATCACAAGATTTCGTTCAGATTTTTCAAAAATTTCTGAGGTAGTTATGTTATCATTCATATCTAAAAGTAAATAGCAGAGATAAACTAATTCAGTAGTCACAGGCTCAGAGAAACCGTTATTTTATGAAAAAATATTTATCTTATCACAACCAACATAGTCTATGCACATACATAGGTACATATACTAGTTGAACTAGTAAGATCATTATTTTATTGCTTTATGAAAAAATCTGTTTGTTTTTAGGTGAAATTTCCAGGCCTGATAGGACCTCTAAATGAGAGGCTTATATGCAAGATTAAATGTATTGATGGCAACTGGGTGGGTCCGCTTTGCTCCAGCACTCCAGGTATGAAAAACACTATCCACACAGTTTAGGGCAGGGCTTTTTAGGCCCTGTGCTGCCCCTGTTCAGTATCTTCATAAATTTAAGAATGTAAAGAACACTGAGGCTTGGAGACTGGGTGTTAGTGAACGAGTTCATTTAAACAAACTACTATTTTCCTTAGTGAAGGGTACTGAGCCGGACAGCCTTGAGCATGGTAGACTCTTACTCTGATGTGTGAAAACATAACTTTAGAGATATCCAATATTGATCAACTATCTTGTAAAAATTGTGGGGTACCCAAGAGACAGGACTAGATAACAGGGGTGCCTAGAAACAAGTTGGGAACATGTTATACATACATCTAACCCTGGGGCTATCTAAGAGTTGTAGAGGACAGAGCACAATGGAGACAGTTGGAGGAGGCCTATGCCAAAAGGCACACCGAGCTGCGGGATTACGTTTTGCTTTTGGCCCAAATACTTTCTGCTTATAAACGATGTATCTACCTAAAGTTCGGAAATCTTAAAGAGCTTTATTATTAATCTTACCTTGTGAAAAATATGCCATAAATAATTACGATTAAACCACTATCAAGTGCATTTCATCATGAGGAAATAAATTAATCTTATCATAATTTATTCAGTTAACAACATCCGGTTATAATGAAGTGGCTGATTTACTAATTGAGCCATAGCCAATAAGCATTTACTACTTTAATTTCTAGATTCACTTAAAGTAAGAATTTTTACAGTCAATCTGTAACTTTCAGATGGGAGATTCCAACCAATACTAAGGGAATGTCTATATCGGAATGAACATCCACTCCTGGCCATATCATTTAAGAATTCATCTATAAATGTGAGTATTAATAAATAAAGGAATTGCCAGGAATTATTGGACATACATATTTCTGAGTAAAGACTATTTTATTGTAAGGAAAACTATTTGAAAATGAACAATAACATTCATTGCATCATTATTATTGAGTCACCAATATCGCAATGAGCAGTAGGTCTGTACCATTGACTTGGCGAAATTGAATTTTCCTTATATATACAAAACCAGAACAAACGCATTGTCACCTAGACATTATCTATCAAACCAAAAAAGGCCGTCCGTATGCCACTTAAACAATGTTTGGCTCTTCACTTGGCTCACAAGTAGATGCAAGGTTATTAGAAGACATAAAAGGGCAGTCTTTCCTTGCAGTTGACAGAATCCCTTTGTCACCTTTTCAACACTTGTATGATTTTGCCTAAATTTCCTGGGAACCACACAGTAAAGCATATTCCTCTCATAGAATATCTTTTTGGAAGTGCTTTTAAGTACTTTAAAATTAAATAACATTTTCCAGAAAGACACACATTTCCCCCACGGCTCTGTATTGCTGTCTCGTTGCAAGCACTTTGGATTGTACAAGTTGAAGGGAGACAACATGCTACACTGTGAGAACGGAGAATGGACGCCCAAGCTGCCTGAGTGCGTACCCACCACTGTCATAACCAACTTTACAGGTAATGTTTTTCAAACATTGCACTTATTTCATGCAAGAGTTGAGTTAGTCCATGTTGTTATGCTAAGATTTACATTAAGGTTTTATTAAAATGCTTGCAGTTTTCTTGCATGATCAAATTAAAATGAAGAGATCCCCAGGAAAACCAAGGTATCCGACATAGACCGAAGAATTGCCAAACTCAAGTGGCACGAGGCAGGGCACATTGCTCGCAGAACAGATGGCCGATAGAGCCGAAACGTTCTGGAGTAACGACGGCGTACCAGAACACGTAATGTTGGAAGCCCTGAAATTGGACCAATGACCATGTGAAGCCCGCAGGCATCAGCTGCATGAGAGAAGCACAGAACCGGTCGATTTGGCAATGGTTGGGGGAGGCCCATGTCCAGCAGTGGAATTCTTTCAGCTGAAATGCTGATGATGGCACCAAGGCCTAACTGATTAACATTGTAACGTTGCAGGTGACGCACCGCCCACGATTCAGTACACGATCGTGAGCGGCTCGGCGGTGGTGGAGCACTCGGGCGAGTTGTTCGTGTTCCCGGACAGCACCGTGCGGTTGGACTGCGTGTCGCGCCGCGCGCTTGGAGAACCCGAGTGGAGCTGGACGCAGGCCGTCGGACAGCATAGCTCTGGTAATACTTTCAAATAATCAAACTTAAATAATTTATTTCAATTAAACTTATTACAGACACTTTTGAATTCTCAGGAAGTCAGTCAGTCAGAAGCTATTTGCATATTCCAAATCGTAGTAGGTTCCTATGAAGAAGGTTCCTATGAGAAGAAGCTCCATGGACACTATTTTATATAAAACGCTTAGATAAATTATTGTTACAAAATAGCGGTTACGTTGGCCATGTTAAAATAGGTACATATTGTGAGAAAGGTGATAAAAAGTCGTGCACCTTAAAAGCGCCTAGAGCAAAAAGTAATAGAATGGATTTATTTATTGTTTGGTACAGGTTAAAATATTAAGATGGTTATCAATAAAAAATACCACTGTGAAATACCAATCGGCTAGTTGATCGTTACAAAAATACCATATGAATTTTCTATTGTAGAATAGTTGTGAGCTAAAAATATAAAAAGCACCTTGTACACCCTGAAGGTATACAACATTGATATTACGCTAAACACCAAGACTCGCTAAGACACACCATATCCACAGGATGCAGCCCTACAGTATCGATTTTGCGATAAGTCACGGGGTTCCCCATCATCTAACAGTTCATGAAACTGTTTGTGTCGGCCGCCCGATACGCTCCCTCCCGCATCAGTAAGATTCGCCGAATAAGGCATACTCTTGTCACTCCCGATGACGCTATAACCCTCTGCTCCAAGAGAATAGTAGGGCTACTAGTACCGTTTCCAAATACAAAAACACAGACCTCCCTCCATCAGTCCTCGCCGCCGAGGCTTGCCGCGATGTCCCCGTCCAAGTTGCCCCGACCCTTGCTCGACCCAGCCCGCGCCGCTGAGCTTGTAGTCCAGGTCCAGGCTGTGCTGCCCCCAGCTACTCCCTAAGCCGAATTCCTTATACCACACGGTACCCTAAGAGTTTAGTCGCTTAGTTTATAAGTTCTATGCCCTGGCTGGAGGCCAACCTTCTAGGTTGACCTGCGAGATGCGATACGGAAAAAAACTAGCAGCAGTCGTGGTCGTAATATGGGCGAGAGAATTCTATGCTGTGCCTCTTGTCGGTATGTCAGTCACGCAAGTGCTGCGTAGAGATAAGAAAATGGCTTCTAATGATTTAATTTAAGTACATAGTTACAGGGCTGGCGACTGTGCGTGCTCGGCACTAATTTTAAGTATGTGACTGTTCGAACCATAGTTATACGGCATATTATGGCTGGCATGCGACCGTCCAATGATATTTTTTTATATTTTTCTATTGTATCATTCGAACTGTACATATTTGCGCACGATTGCATGTATTTGCTGTGCTCAACCGGGTAAAAATGATCTTAAGTTTACCACCTTACTTCACATTGTGGCATGCAATAAGTAATGAGTGACTAAGCATAAATCTCTGTTATCTTGAAAATGTTCAAGTTGCTAAGCTTCAGAGGCTTCACACCTAGTGTGCTACAAGGATCTTTTGGCGACTGAATGATATTGACATGAAGAGCGGGGAGCTTGTGTACATTTGTGAAATTGTCACAGAAATATTATCGAAAAAAATATAGCCAAAACTGTCAATGAACCGTTGTTTTAAAAAAAAAACATGCATTCGTGCTTTTTCTAAATGCTGCCATTGTTTTTCATGTACCTACTATGCCTTGCTGTTGCGAAGATAAGGTTTTAGACATTGATGTTAAAATTAAACACAGGATGTGACTACAATGTGGTTGTTTATCTCAAAAACAAGTTGGTAATCAGGCAGAATCAGTGATTTCTTTATCAACTTCCTGTCGTAAGTTGTATAATCCGTAACGTAGGTTTACAACCTGAAAGCCTGTCTAGTGCATTTTTCTTCCATTTTAAGCGAGCAGTTGCCTGCATTCTGTTTGGTTTTGTTTTGTTTTTATTGCCTGCGAATTCCATTCATTTAAAAAAAACTGACAAAACGGCTTTAGCTCAGGCGTGCGTCTTACCTTATATTCTTTATTAATTCTAATATCAAAGCGATCTTAGGCCCGTAGGTATTACAGAACCTCACTCACCACGACTCAAACATTATTTGAAACTAGTTTAGAGCCATTTGATTGGTTGAAGCTAGTTTTAAGTAATGCTTGAGTCTTGAGTGAGGTTTTGTAGTTTTATTCTTTAAATCCGGAAAAACGAAGAAGTAAGTATCTTGGATTTCTTGGTTCAACCGTAATGCTGTCTTTCACTGTATGAGTAAAACAAATAATAAATAGAAATGACTTCCGACTTCTTGACGCTATTCTAGTGATCGCAAGCGCTTTTACTGAGCTAGAAGCTATGTTCGATTCCCGGGTCGGGCAAACAATTATTGGATTTTCACAGTATCAGCCCGGAGTCTGGATTTGTGCCCGGTTGAAGGCAATAGGTTCGCCCCCTGTTTCATAGCACTCAAACATAACTGGCGAAATGTGGGTGTACTATAGGTAGGTACACCTCTGCCTTACCTATCTGGGAATACAGGTGTGATGTTATGTTTAAGTAGTAATGAAACTGCGTGTCAAAGTCATATTATTAGGCCCTATGGCAGTTCAGAGTCTATTTAATCGGCATGACACTGCGTGGCATGGTGATAACATTGTGTATCTACCTCTTGTTTATTTGATATGGGATTGCTCTTGACTCTAGTCTAGGTCAGAGGTGACCGAGACAAAGTCGACGATGGAGTGAGCTTACCCAGAAGAAGCCTGTTTCCTCTCACTTCGAAGAGATTTGGTTTATATGCGTTCGGAAACTCAGACGCAGGTAGAGAGTTCCACTCATTTGCTGTGCGCATTATAAAAGACATCGCTTTGCCGCTTGCGAACCGCTCGTCTCAAGATATCCCATTGTGATGACTTTATCTTGTCTTGTGTCGTCTACACAAGGAGAGCACTCGACCGTCGAGTTCATGTGCGTAATGTTCACACGAGTTAATTGTCCTTTCGATAACCACATTGAGACGAAAAACTCCTCGTCCAACTGTTCAACAATAGTATTTCTAATAGTCTTTTTACGGTGAGATGCGCTATCGCTATGGCTATTGTATTTATTTGACCACTTTTCGCAACGTTAAAGGAATATCCCTTCTATACACTAATTTTATTTATTCTTATAAACTAGCGACCCGCCGGGGCTTCCCACGGGTGCATTTTAAATATGAATGTCTTATTCACATAAACCTTCTGGAATTAATTCTTTAAATTATGGTTACTACCGCATCACAATCCATTGGTTAGTTTAGAAGAACTAAGGACACACACGTACACAAACATGAAAAGCACCGTTATTTAAATATTTCTCTAGCGAATTAGTCTTTTCAGGGTGAAATGCGCTCAAGCTATATTATTTGTCCGCTTTTCGCAACGTCGAAGGATTCTTTAGATTCTCTTTTATACAATAACTAGCGACCTACCCTTGCTTTGCACGGTTTTTAAGACTTGAAGTATTTATTATACACATTAATCATCCGGAATAAATTCTCATAATCCGTCGCGTAGTTTAGAAGAACAACGCGGTCACACAGACAAACACGAAAAGCGACTTTAATTTATAATATGTACAGATTTCTCTAGCGAATTCGTCTTTTCACGGTGAAATGCGACTGCAACCATTTTATTCGTGTCCTTTTTCCAACGTCAAAGGATTCTTAAGATTCTCTTACAAACACTCATGATCTGATTGTGAGCGTATTTTTTACAGCATGGTCGGGTGAAGAGGGCGAGAAGGAGTCGCACTACCGGCTGACGCTGAGCAAGATGTCGGTGCGGCACAGCGACCAGTACACGTGCACGTCGCCTGGCGGACACACCAACACAGTGCTCATTAAAGTTGTTAGTGAGTCATGTTCCTGATCACGTAAACAGATGTAGGGCGAGCATAATATAACTGACAAACATGGAGAGAAGTGTAAATGCGCCGCTCGACCGAAGCCCACGGAAACGTGGGTGGCAAACAAATGAGCCGCGCAGCTAACGTGGCTCTCCACATCCTACGTAGCAGGGGCCGGGCGACTTAGTAAACCTAATTTACACGATGCGAATAAACTGCCTGTGGCATACTAAAAGCTGAAGCAATAATAAAAGTTGCATCGTCTAAACAGTGTTCAGACAGTGCAAGTATTTTATTTTGTATGCCACAGGTATCGTGTACATGGGGCTTTAATGTGGGACTGCCTCGCTGGTAAGCAGTCACGCTGACGGAAGCGTGACTGCTTACCATGGGGTATATTCATATTTGGGTGTGACATTAAGAACTTCTCAGTAGCACCCTGGAGTTTCGAGTTGTGCCTGGTTGATGGCAATATTACTTGAGACTTAAGCATAACTTGGGAAATAAAGGTGAATTTACCACCTCTGCCTTCGGGGAATACTAGCGTGTTGTTATGATTTGACAGAGAAACAAATTGCTATTCGAGCTACTGGCACCCGGCGGAGCAGCTGGATGAGGCTGACCTATGTCCAGCTGTGGACTGCTGTATGCTTATGATGATGTGGAACAGACGAAAAGGTGGAGGACACATTGGGTATCATCTGGCACTAACTTCAAACACTTTAAAAAGCTCCCAGGCTGAAAACCGGTTGTAGTGGCGCAACTTGAGAGAAGCCTACGTCCAGCTGCGATACTCAAAGTTGATTGAAACTGACACGTTACCTCGTGCATTAGCCCTCCATGAGTTTCACACCGGAATTGTCTCTAGAAGACTTCGCCCTAAGGATTTCTCAATAACATTTGGCCTGGTTTTCCACAGACATAGTGTGTCCGCCGGTAGCTGTGTCGTCGCACCGCATCCGCCAGTTCACACAGGGCACGAGGCTCGGCAACACGGCGCACTTCAGCTGCCAGCCCGGATTCCACCTAAACGGATCTTCTATACTCACCTGCATGGGCAACGGTAAACATCATGCGTTGTTCAGGCGGAGACGGTGGCGGTGGCGGACAGTTAGTACAATCTCACATAATGCCGAACACTACATACACACAAACATAAGCTCACGCCTTCTTCCCAAGGGGATAGACAGAAACTACAGAACGTCACCTGCTGCGATCCCTACACACTCATTTTGCTTCTTGACCACTATTAAAATACAAAAATAGTGGTCACGGTGTTTTTTTTTTAAAAGATATGTTACAAAATAGATGATTTGTGAAAAAAAAACACAGGAATGAAGCAAGTTATTATAAAACTTGTAAAAACTGTGGAAAATGAAGAAGTTACACGCTTTTGAAGTCATTCTTCTATGGCGTTTCAGTCTTGTGACATCAGATGCTAGTAGTGTAGGTATTGCTGCATCTATCTAGCATAGATTTTAAAAGACTTACGAGTTCACATTTTTTTGAGTTATTAAAGTAAACATTTTTTTTTTAGTGTGGCTTATCCTTTTTTTAGGTTTCGAGAAATCTTATTTAAAAATCCAGTCAAATACCCTGTACAATTACTGCCAAACTTACCGCCAAAGTGTCCGTCCGAACAACGCATCATTTATATTATTTTATTTTATTTATTACGGGATAATAAACTACTACAACATATACATATAATATATGTACGTACATAAGGTTAACAAAACTTTAAGTAGTAATGTTGCAGTCCACTGCATTATGCGCAGATACGACATATTTATTACCAAAATTAACAAATATATTGAAATAAATAAATAAGTTACTATAATGTTAGCTATAGCTACAAAACCAAATCAGATAAAAAACAATTTCATTTACTTAAATTATGCAATAAAAAAGAAAATAAGATTACAATTAAGATACAAAAAATATTATATCATTCGAGGGCGTTCCATGGCCACGTTACGTGGAAATTAACATGCTATCATTCATAATGTTAGGTCTCGGAGATGCGCGCACAGATCGGCAAATATAAAAAAGAAAATATATAATATATATGTCGGAAATACGTTAAATCAATCGTTTGACTTGGACTAATCGGGACGCTAGCGCCACCAGGTGGCGCTCGACAGAGTCTATAACATAACGCTTGACCAGAATTAAAGTAGAGTTGGTTGTTGTCGGTGAAGCAGTGAACACGTTTAGAAACTGTGGCGCGTTTCGTATAGTTGTGTCGTGTACCTACAGTGTGCGAATTGCTAGTGTGATTAGTTTCATTGTAAATTATAATTTGATTTGAACTGCCAACGGTTTTTCTATTGCGCAATAACCAACACTTCCCATAGTACGCCGACAGTAGTTAAAATATGGCTGATAATAACGAGATACATACCTTCTCCGTCATGTATATATTATCTTTTTACATATTTGAATAAAAAAAATATTATTATTACTAAGGTCGTTGGTCATCGTTGCCGCCGACGTGCGAGGAGACGTTCTGTCCTGTGCTGAAGACGTTGGGCCCGCAGCTCAGCCTGGTGGAGTACAACTCGTCGTTCGGCGGGCGCGCCGTGTTCACGTGCAGCTGGGCGTACCGGCTCGTGGGCGCGCCCGGCCTCGAGTGCGAGATGGACGGCACGTGGTCCGGGGAGGTGCCGCATTGCATCCGTGAGTGCTCACCAATAAGAATCCGTCAACATTGTGAACATTCTACTTTGTCTCACTGGTGGGACAGATTGGTGGGGCAAAGTGATATAATACGAAATGCGATCCAATCATCCGAAATGCGATACATTTCATCAAAATTGACACAAAATGATTCGATATATTGCTTTTGTCTCTCGAATATAAATGGTAGTTTGATGGGCGTGGCTTAATTCACGCGCGCGCGGGGTGTGGCATATCCATCTACCGCGATCAGCCGTCACGACGCCGCCACAAACTTATCTGAACCGGAATTAAAAAACTTTTCTTAACATGGGCTTTGGCTAAGCATTATTTCTGTCACTGCCGCACATCTGTCGAACTAAAAGTGCAAGATAGAGACGGAAACATATCTAAGAAAAAGTACGAGATAAGTAACGGAAATTTATCACGGTCTATGAAATTTTTGCACATAGGGAGCTATGGAGTAGACAAATAATACAAAATATTTAATTATCCCACCAAAAACATTTCATGTAAAATGTTGCCAAGACCAGGCGCGGTCGCAGCCGAAGATTTTGGGGGGGGGGGGGGGGGGTCACCATGGGTGCCGAGGAATATTTTTAGGGAGGTACATCTCGTTGGTCTAGTGGTCGCAATCGCTACTGCTAAGCATGATCCTGAGAGCCTGGGTTCGATTCTTAGGTCGGTTAAAGTGTTATTGGGTTTTTCCATCAGTAATTTCTCTGAAGCAGCCTGTAGTCTGGATTTGTACCCGGTTGATGGCAGTAGGTTCGAACCCTAAAACATGGGACTTAAACATAACTGGCGAAATGTTGGGGTACTATATGTAGGTACACCTCTGCCTAACCTTTCGAGGATTAAAGGCGCCATGTTATGTTAATATTAGTGTGCATCTCCAATTCCACATTACTTATGCTATTCAGGGACACAGATTTTACATGGGATATTAAATAATGCTGGGAAATTGGTCGTAGCACTTTTTAATAAATAGTAGGTATTAGAACAGTAGATTATGTAGGGTAAACAGAGCGAGCAAAGCGGGCTCGAAAATTTTAACAACCCACAGGTTGCGTTTTCTTTTATGTTTTCAAGCAGAAGTAGATGGTACATTGTCGACTCATGCAGGAAAGCGCAAGCAACTATGAGAATGTAGAATGCAAGAACGAGCGAAGCGAGCTCGAAAAATTTAACAACCCACTTCGTTTAGGTTAGGTTTTGTTTTATATTTTCAAACAAAAAAAGCAGTTACATTGTCGACTCATGCAGGAACGCCCAAACAACTATGAGAATGTAGAATGCAAGAGCGAGCGAAGCGTGCTCGAAAAATTTAACAACCCACTTCGCTTAGGTTAGGTTTTTATGTTTTCAAACAAAAAAAGTAGTTACATTGTCGACTCATGCAGGAAAGCCTAAGTAACTATGAGAATGTAGAATGCAAGAGCGAGCGAAGCGAGGTCGAAAAATTTTTGTCACTCTCGGATAGGTTAGATTTTCTGTTGATCATTCCAAAAGAACTAGGAATTAGTTGCTTTGTCGACTTAAGAAGAAAAGCTCAAGAATCAAGAGAATGTAGAATGCAAGAGTGAGCGAAGCGAGCCTGGATATTTTAGCAACCTACCTTGAATAGGTTCTGTTTTCTTTTGACCATTATACAGAAAGAGAACTTACTTTGTTAAGTTAAAAAAGACGAAAAGTTTAAACTCGTTTTACAGCAGTTTAGGTTTTGGAATCTGGCCTTAACTTTAGCATTTCGAACCTTACGTACGAGCGGGTGCCCAAATAGTCCGGTCATTTTAGACAATTGAAATAAAGAAAATTCCGACAGAGCCAAATCTTCGTAGAGACCTTAGGTTTACCACAAGGAATAAAGTGTCAAAAGTCCCCATCAGTCCCATGTGAGCTTAGGGACTTATTCGGGGCCCAAAGTCAAAATTTTAGGTTTTTTGGATTTTTCTCGAAAACGGTAAGTTTAATCGAAAAAGTACCTCAGAGCAAAGTTGTAGATCTTAAGATTCTCTATAAAAATGGTCCCTATGATTTTTTCTCTAAGACCCACTATTTCCCAGATATTGCGCTTGTAAGAATCATGTTCTACATAGTATGCACACATATGCCACGTATATACATATTTAGGTACTCAAGCAAGCAAAAATGCCTACTCGTGTCTCTTTTATGTATACATTATACTATTCTAAGAAAATTTACTCTAAAATGACCGCCGGTCCCTTACCGAATCCCCTCTACTTGAATAACATCTGGCCTTGAAAAACATCTGCCTATTCTTTTGTCCATGTGGTGTCGTTCACGTATACCTGCTTCTTTTAGTGTTGACCGAGCAGTTCGAGTGACTATACGTATTTATTACAAGCGTCTACTATTGAAGTTAGTGCTGATTAATATTTTATCCAAAATGCCAAAACTTTATTTTATTTTTACATGCGATAACCGGATGCGATACTACGTCAGCAATGTTTAGAAGGGGCAAAAATTCAGTATTAAAATTATTTGAAAAAAATGATTTGATTGACTGCGCAAAAGTATTTACAGAAATTAATTCTTCACCTCAAATACTAATTACTAAAGGAATTCGGTTTCTTCTTGCGGTTTATGACGCTCCAAAAAAAATTGATTGCATAGATACGTACAGATATTTAACATTTGTAAAAAATACACGAAACAAAAAGCAAGTACAGCTATCTTGTCTTCCTCCAACATCGGCATCTGCTAGTCAACATTTGTTTCGAGTATACTATCAAGTTCAGACATGGCAAGGCAATGAACTGAACCCTGAAGACTGGGGTTGGAAATTGATAAATAATACTTTGGAACCGATTCGAACTTTACTGCCCCCTGCTCCAGAAAAACTTCTTAACACTATTTTTTGCAATTGCAAGAAAGGTTGTAGTGCCAAATGTGGCTGTAAAAAAGTAGGGTTGCAGTGTTATCCAGCGTGTACCAATTGCCAAGGTGTCTCTTGCTCAAATGTTCAATTAAATACAAGAGAGGAAGATTCATGTGATTTTGATGAAGAGACAACTGATTCATCTTCATTTGAACAATTTCTAAGCGTTCATCAGCAGGAAGGAGAAGAAGAAATTGAAGAAAACATGATTGTTGAAGTTGAATATGAAGAGTATGAGTCAGATTAAAGTAATAAAAAAAAGTTAGAACGACAGTTAAACTCAGTAACCCATATCAATAATCTTCATACTATTAAATAATTATTGTTCCTGAAAATAACGTCATAAAGGTTCGTGGAATAGGCCTACCGGGGATACCACGTTAAAAAAAACGCGCCGAGTACACTACCTCACAGGTGGTGTGGAAATGTGTGCATATTATGTAGAACGTGATTCTTACAAGCGCAATATCTGGGAAATAGTGGGTCTTAGAGAAAAAGTCATAGAGACCATTTTTATAGAGAATTTTATGATCTACAACTTTGCTCTGAGGTACTTTTTCGATAAAACTTACCGTTTTCGAGAAAAATCCAAAAAACCTAAAATTTTGACCTTGGGCCCCGAATAAGTCCCTAAGCTCACATGGGACTGATGGGGACTTTTGACACTTTATTCCTTGTGGTAAACCTAAGGTCTCTACGAAGATTTGGCTCTGTCGGATTTTTTTTTATTTGATCACTATTTTTATGTCTAAAATGACCGGACTAAAATTCCCGAGATTGCTTCGCTCGCTTTTGCATTCTAGATTCTATATTTTATAAAGGGCTTTTTGAAGTAAAAACTTCTTTTGGCGCGTTGAACGATATTTGGTAGGGGAAAATCTTAAGGGTTCGCGTCACCGAAATGCTAATGTTAACATTATTAATATGATGTGTTGCGGTTGTTGTTGCTCGGAGTGCCGATTGATGTAAAAACCTGACTAATAATAATTTTAATTTACAAATTCTGAAATTTTATTTTTGATACTACAATTAAAATGAATACTAAAAAAAAAAACAACTGTTTATTTATAGTTTTAAGTTTTCACTTCTGTCGGCAGTCCCCATATCTGCCTATGTTTTTAATTGTTTATACCTATATATGCCAAGGCTCAAGTACAGTTTTATGTTAATAAGACAAGTAAATCATTCAGCCTCTCGACAGCTTGAATTGTTTTGGGGGGGGCCATGACCCCCCCCCCCCCCGGACCGCACCTGGCCAAGATAACCACATAAGGTTTGCCATGTGAAAAAGATATCAGATCTCACGTAGAGCCAAGCTTCTGAATCTACACGGCCTAACTCTACCGACCCTAACTTAACAAATTCTACATATCAGTAAATATGTATGGCTTCGCCGTTTCGCTACCGTCGTGGAGGTGATGCGAATATTTAGTTTCTGAAGTAAGTAACGAAACAGCCAAGCCATACAAGCCAATGTATAATTGTTTCTAATGTTTTATTAATTTCCCTTTCATAGTCTGCAAATAGTACCATGGGTTGTCGTGTGTGTCGTGGCAAGTCATTTATATATAGGAGAAAACGAGGAGGTCCCAAGACACTCCCCTGCGGCACACCGTATTTGACATCCCTACCGGCTGATGTATATCTAAGCTCACGTTTGGTTTCAAGGCATATTCTGGACATTTCTGTATGTTGAGATCGTCCAGTAAGATGAGAGGAGCATATCAAATCTAGGGCATTTCCCCTTATACCGTAACTATATAGTTTTTCCAAAAGGACGTCATGTTTTACGTAGTCGAAAGCCTTGGTCATATCGGTATATATAGCACAAACAGGAGTCTTATTATCTACACTTGGCATTATATTGGATAAGAATTTGTATAATGCCATATTTATATTTCTATTTTTTCTAAAACCCATTTGTTCGCTGCATAATATATTATGTTTGTTTAAAAATGTGTGTAATGATTAGTAAATAATCTTCTCAAATACTTTAAATAATACAGGGATTAGGGCTACAGGTCTATACTTAGACATTTCCTCTTTGTTATTCTTTTTATGTACAGGTTTTATTATGACTCTTTTTAAACTATTAGGGAAAATACCCGAGATAATACTCCTGTTCATAATGTGACATAAAGGTGGAGCTATAATATTGCTAACGAATTTAAGAACCTCTGTGGTAACACCGTCATTACCGTGACTTTTTGTATTTTTAAGACTTCTAATTATTCTAGTTATGTCGTCTGGTACTATCGGTGGCATAAATATTGGATTCGGGATGCTGTCTAAACGAATAATTCTATCGGATGATTTTCTGATGTATTTTGAACTTGATCAATAAAGAAGTCGTTAAAAGATGTTGCTATTGCATAGGGATCTGTAATGAAAATATTTTGCTTAACGATTTTCGTAATTGGTTCCTTAATATATTTGGTGTTATTAATTATTTGCCATGCCGCTTTGCATTTATTTTGAGCGTTATTTATTAATTATGTAATTATTCTTAGCTTTTTGTGTCAGCCTCATAATCTTTGTGAATTCGTCTTGAATGTGTTTTTTTTCGCATATGAAGGATTCATTCTATATTTCCATAGTAATTTTCTTTGTTTCTTACTACATAGCCTTTTGAGATCCATTTAATTTTTTCTTCTGATCGGATCTTAACCCATCCAATTGGAAAACATTGATTGTAAAGTAGAAGAAAAATAGATATAACATTATCATAAGCTACATTGGGATTGTGCTCACTATAAACATCCGAAAGAGATAGATCCGATAAATAACTTTTAAACTTAACTAGATTTTCCCTTGAGTAATCTCGTTTTTTAGTGCACCAGTAATTTAACTTGCAAGTCTTACTGACTTGGATTTTTAGTATTACAGATGAGTGATCAGACAAAGCAAAATCAACAACCTCACTTGTACACATTAAATTAGAGTCCTAAGCAAAATTATCCAAACATGTTTGACTTTTTGGCCTCGTCGGTTGTTGTATCTGTAGCTTAGGGTTATAGTTTAGAAGAAGAAATTCAAAGTCCAAGGTGATTCTGTTACGTTTGAGGATATTTAAGTTAAAGTCTCCGCACACTACTACCCTTACATTAGATTTATTGCACATTTTTTTTAATACAGAGTCCATGGCGTCAAAAAATACACTAACATTAAACATATTTGGTGGTCTATAAACACATACAATTATGATTTTTTGTTTGCTTAGTTCTATTTCACTACATTCAAAAATTCCTGATATAGAAAGTTTCATTACATCGTGAAGCTCTTTACATTCGTAACAACTCCTAATTAAAATACAGGAACCTCCTCGTTTTTGGTGTTTCCTAGAGTAGGAGGCGGCAAGTTTATAATTTGGTATACTAATAAATTTTTCCTGACCAGAGATAACAAAATGTTCTGTAAGGCATATTATGTCGATGTTTATTTGTCTGCGTGATAGTTCTTGAATATTCAATGTTAAGATATCAGATTTGTTTAAAATGCCAGCAATATTTTGATGAATAATAAACATGTGATTATAAAAGAATAAACTCACAGTTATTCGTTTGAGTTACGTTTGTTTGTTATTCTTTACAATCAGTGGAATCTTTTTCACAGTCTTCTGGACATTGAATTACCTACTCTACTATTACATACTCGAAATCATATTTTTTATATCGTTAAAAATAGTATGAAGTCCAAAGTAATTTATACTTCCAGTGCGTCTATCAAACATAGTGTCATCATATCTTAGATTTTTGATGCATATGTGTTTTTCGTACCTTTAAAATTGTATTGGTAGTTAACATATTTCTTTCTGTAATATAGTACCTGGTACTTATCAGTTTTTAGTATTTGCAATTTGTTTACAAAAAATTCTAAGTATGTTATTTTTGCAACCAATCTTTTCGACTGTAGTTGTGGGATATGGTCGTGTGTCAAATATTTTTGCTTATGTGCTCCTATCACCATCAGCTATTATTTGTTTTTTTATCGTTCAGCCATAATAGTGAATTCCGAACAGAATATAATTTACGTACAATTTAATGTTAAACATCAGTTTCAACCTAACATTATTGTTGGAATCCCAATACTAAATGTTACTAAAAGAACATGACTAGCGTGCGCTCCCGGTAGCCATTTTTATTTGAATGTCTCGTTCAATTCCTCACGGATCGCGTCGGACAGGTCCACAACGTGCTCATGCCTACTTGACTGATGTTGATTGGTGAAGAACTGGCTGTTTTCATTTCCTGCAAGTACCTCCACTTTTAATATCCCCACAATTATTTCTGTACATTATAAAACGAAAGTTGTTCGACGCGCCCACAGATATAAGATATTCTATGGACGTGCCATTACGAAGGGTAATACGTACGTTTGTCCGTAGTTATCATTTGTGCTTTAATGAATGTGTTGTGGTTTCACGTTTCAATTAACATAAGACTGACCAGCTCTCCGGACCCAACAGTGGAGTCTGAATAGATGTCTGAATCGTTGAGGAGTTCCCTCGACTGTCTTTTGGCTCCATCGTCAGATCGATTCCAGGCCTTCATTAAATTGTAGTGCTTTAAGATACTTAATGAAAAAATTAACAAACGCACTAGTCGCCCCTACGATTTTCGAAGGTTCCCCTCGATTTTTCTAGGAAGCCATCATCAGATCCTGGTTTCCTTATCATGGGACCACCCTTGGGACATATCCTTTCCATCAAAAAAGAATCATCAAAAAACGGCTCATAAACTACGAAGGTAGGCATTCCCGAACCTTGGGCGGAGCACCGCCGTGTCCTCGTGGCGGCGATCGGCGGCGGCGATCTCTCGCGTCCGGTCCTGGTTCAGGCCATGGTACGGAGCGAGAGGGAATGGGAAGCAGTCACCTCCTTCTGCGAAGCAGTAATGCTCGCGAAAGGCAATCGTTGCGCCCTCACGCCCCTAGTCGCCGCAGGAGGAGACACCCTGGGCGTTGGGAGTCGATAGCCGACTCCCGGCCACCGTAGGCGCGGGCCTGCGGACGGCGAGCAATGGGCAGCTCGCCGTCCGGTAAGGACCAGGCCCGGGTCGACGGCGCGTTGTGTTCCACGCGCGCCTCTAAGAGATGTCAGCATAATTGACGGGGTCCGATAGGGCCGATGCCTGCCGGGGTCGCGGATTGTTCGAAAGAGTTACTCTGGCGCACAGGCAACTGAAGGAACACGGGTGGATTTTAGTCAATAAGAGTCTGACACGCCCTTCCGCTCCGCCCAGAGCGAGAGAGGTCATTTGATGATTTCCAACCCAAAAAGAAAAGAAAAAAAAGAAAGGCATCCACGAACACACAAAAAAAAATACGGTCAAATAGAGAAACCTCCTCCTTTTTTGAAGTCGGTTAAAAATAAATCCCTATTCCATAAACTTAAAAAGGTACACGATAAAGAAGAAGCCCATTTTTTTCAATATATCACCTTAATAATATAGGTAAGAGATAATATCTTCAAATTTTAAGTCTATTTTTAATTATTTTGAACTTTATTTCACATTAAAAAAGTGGTGTTTACCGACTTTCCTTAAGGCGACAATAAGTGCCAGCGACCTTGAGCGAGTGGGAGGAGCATGCAACGCTTTTAAGCGAATCAAATTGCACAGAGCGTTAGCGTCTACCCGGACATTGGTCAGCGACGCACTGCCGCCCGTCGCCCGCAAAAGCCCCCGCTTCAACGCGCATCAAGTTTTTTCGCAAAAACAACCCCCCTTGATTTATCAAACACAATACAAATAAAAGCCGTATACGAAAATTTGTGTAATTAAATTGTCTTTTAGATGGTGCAGATTTCATGAAAATACGCCCGATAGTTTTTGCGTGATTATCGTTTTTGTGTTCGCGTTAGACATTACTTTACAAATTAATTGCACTATGTTATAAAAATATAATTTAAAATATTCACATATCAAATCACGAAGAAAATACTCTAGTTTATCTCATATTTTTTTCAAACAAATAAGACTATTCGTTTAGACGTGATGTTCAATTTGAAATCATTAAAAGTCGTATATCTGCGCCTTAATGACTGTTCGGTGCGCTATGGGATCGCACAGTTCTTCTTATATTGCTGTACAAATCGAAGCGAATGATCGAATTGCATCTGTGTGTAGAAGCTCTCAGTCAGAACTAAACGCATGAGCTGATAATACCTTGCTCATGCAAGACATATGTGCAGCTTGAAATGTATAAAAGTGTAACTCGGAATTATATTATTCGCGTAAAATATGTGTTGTTTCCCATATTTAGTGCTATCATAAATAGTTTCTTTTCTTGGCGTTCACTCACTAGTTACTAGTTTCAATGAAATAATAACGCGTAAATGGTTTCCTTTAGCAACTATGGTGTAAATAATAGCATCACATGTTTGAATTTCTTTCGCTGTATGACGTTGTATCTTTATTTAAATCTGCATTGGCCTTACTACTACTACACCTACTCTCCCTGCTAACTTTGAATTTTGAGGCATAATGCCCAAATGATGATGTCCAAACAGATGTATAACAAAGTTTTCTCTTTCCAGCCATTTATTGCCCTGACCCTTTGGTTCCGGCGAACGGTCGCTTGCTAACGGAGCCTTCAGTGAAGCACGGCAAGTACCCAGTAGGAGACTTGATGATATACTCTTGCGACGACGGCTACGAAATAGTCGGCGAATCCTCCATAGTGTGCACAGAAAACGGCTTTTGGTCACACCCCCCTCCATTTTGTCTACCACCCTCTGAGATCCGCAAAACCGACACTATTTATGTAGAAAACACCACAATGATTCATATAGAAGACTAACTGTATGTTTTAAGTTAAATTATGTTTGTATTCACAGGTTAGTTTTAAGCATGTTATCAAGTAAGTCTATTGACAAACGGTCCTGACCACCACATGAACCTGGCGTTTGTGTGAGTGAGAGATTCCTGACTTTTCTAGTACTCAAACCTCAGATGGTCTGGTAGAGATTTTTGTTCCTTGTAAATAACAGGATCGTTGACATCAAAAAAAAGTGTTTGTGAAGATAGTACATTTTCTTGCTAAATGTGCATTTTTTTCAAAATCAATTCAATTTTAAAATTTTCGGACTATATTATACAAAAACCATTTAGCATCAAACATGACTCAGTTGTTAGTTATTTTAAATAAAACAATCGGTTTAAAATCAAACTTGGTTTCGTCCCTTTGAAATGAGTATCAAAGTTGGCTACGTCCAAGTTAAACCAATAGGATTACTTAATTTGAAACAAAACAGTAATGGCCGCCCATACGATTTTTTGTAAAAAGCTGTTGTAAAAAAAAACTAAGTTTAATAGATACCTATAAAATACTTAGTGCTTGGGAACAAAACAGCAGGGTAATTACGTACCACACTTAACAGTAGGAATGGGTTCAATTTGACAGTTCAACAACATTCATTACGTTATTTACGTTGTTGCGCAGATATTTTTTTTCGAACATATGAAGAAATGGATTAGTAATAGGCTTCAAAATGATTCAGAGTGTGATAGATAGTGTGTTACGTAATTAGGGTGCTGGTTATGTCCAACGGTTATTTACGTTTTTGGCTTATTTCTCTTAAAGTATGCATGATTATTATGGTATCATTGTAATGAGACAGTGGTGCCGATTCTCTTGTCACAAAATTCTCTAAACTAGACTAAAATTCACAAAAAATTCTCATTCTCAAATAGACTATAGTGACAAAACTTAACTATGTTTTAGTTTGACAGCACTAAGATGGCACTGAGTTATTAGTTTAGTGAAAATGGCAATTTTGCTATTCTGAATTTGACGTTTTTCACCTAAAATTTTGGTTGTCCTCCGGCTCTAAAAAAAATTAACGGGGTAGGGCAAACAAGTACCACGTGGAGTCGCGATTGTCAAATTAAATTGTAGTTGCGTCAAAATTATTTTTAAATTTAGAGATATTTTTTGCAGAATAGCTTTAAGGTTCTCATAGCCAAAAAAATAAAATTTAAAAAAACATACTTGTCGACTTGGAAACCTCCTCCTTTTTTTCGTCGGTTAAAAAGTAAGGAATTTTAGTGATAGTTTAGTTCGGTGTACTAGAGAATCGGCACCAGTTGCTTTCCATTTACTTCAAATTAGTTTGTGGTACTAAAGCGATGGGTGCGAAAATAAAACTTCTTTTTATCACTGTGATTTTTTCCAATGACATTCAGTTTTGATTCTATATAAATGTATATCCCTGATATGACATCATGATTGACTGTTTAGCTCCAGAAATGTATAGCGTGACGATATACGTTTGAAAGCTTAATCTGTAAATCTGCAATATTCTCACCTTTTAGCTCTTCTTTTTAGGGTTCCGTAGCCAAATGGCAAAAAACGAACCCTTATAGATTCGTCATGTCTGTCTGTCTGTCTGTCTGTCCGTCCGTATGTCACAGCCACTTTTTTCCGAAACTATAAGAACTATACTGTTGAAACTTGGTAAGTAGTTGTATTCTGTGAACCGCATTAAGATTTTCACACAAAAATAGAAAAAAAACGATTTTTTTTGGAATTTTGGGGTTCCCCATACTTAGAACTGAAACTCAATTAACTAAAGAAGAATACGAACATGAAGATCACTATTTCTCCTCCCCCATAGCAATTAGCGTGATAATTTATAGCCTAGATAGGCTGACCAGACTTATGGGGACTATCTATGTAAAATTTGAACAAAATCTATCCGGTAGTAATAGCGTGATGCTGGAACATACATTCAGACAAACAGGTAAACAGACAAAAAAATTAAAAACAATAATTTCGGCATAAGAATCGTTTCCAGACCTCGTAGCAATTAATTTTTTCAAAAATATTCCATGCACCGTTTTGACTCCGCTATGATTTTATTAAAATATTAAAACCTCTTCAAATTGTTTTATTTGGCGACACAAACTCATTGCAGTTTTATTTATCACAACACTTCGGCGATATAATCAAATCAGATCAAAATATATTATTTCACATAAACATAGGTACATAGCCACTTATGAAACTTCAGAAGCTAGGTGCACGGTTCCAATTGGTTGTTTCCTAAGGAGAAGACCCAGCAAGAAAACTCAACGGTTACAATTTTAAAAATAATTGGCTTTTACCATGGTCTAAAAAAACAAGGTCTGGCATTCCGAGAATGACACATGGTTACGTCACTATCCAGTTGCCACTTTATTGCAACAAAACACGAATCATGGAAACATTTTCAGTCACCATTAACACTACTAGTCACTATTTAAATTGTCGTTTAATATTTCTAATAAAACGAAACTATTCAATTTAAATATATACCAACGTAATTTTTTGTTAAATCCTCTTTGTTATATCGGATTCGCCCAGGTAATAAAGGCGATTGAGGAGTTATTATTACACACTACTGGTAACACAGCGGTGATGACGTAGGCTTGTGTCACCCCCGTGACCGGAATGGCGAAGTATATTTTATACCATGGCTTTTACAATGTTTTCAAATTATAGTGTTAATAGGTATCGGAGGACAGTTTAACAAAATAGAAAATGTTCTACAAATCTACAGTCTACAAGGCCTACAACGTTCTCACATTCACGAAATATAAAATAATCTATATAATGATAAATACAATAATAAAAATCAATCTATTTAAACCAAGTGATATGATTGCCATTACATACATACATATCGCTGGCCCCGGCCAATAAAGCGGTAATATCAAAAATCGAATTTTACAGGAGAAATAAAAGAAGCAAATTTTTAACCGACTTCAAAAAGGAGGAGGTTGTCAATTCGGATGTTTATAAATATATATATTTTTATGTATGTTCGCGCATAATCCGTCATATACGGACGGATTTGCATTTTTTTTTTTTTTGAAATGGTGTACTCTCGAGGTGGTCCCATTGTCACCAAGTCAGAATCTAATGAAGGGATCCCATGGAAATCGAGGGAAATCCTCAAATTTTACAGGCACGCCTATAGCGTTTTGGGTATTTTTTATTAGTAACTCGTGCATTTGCTCTCGGAAAGCACTATTCTGTGAAGTGGAACTGATAATGACGACCAGCTATAGCCACCGGAACTACTCAATTATAAGTATTTCACGGGTTACGATTCGATTACTGTATTATGGTTGCTAAGCAATTTATGCTCGTCACAATGAATATGGTGAAATGGTGCTTATGGTGGCTACACAATCAGCTCCAGTTCTTTTGGTTCTTACCAGGAGAACTCATCGGGGAAAGGAATATTTTGTAAAAGGTGCTGAGTAGTTGACATAAGGCTATTGTAACTTAGATAAATGAATAGCTGACTCACTAAAAAGTGAAAAATAAAAGACTTTTTTACAAAAAAAAAACACCACAAAGGGAAAAATAACTTTAATTTCGGAAGTCGGTAGCAAAAAACTAAAATACAGATCCAAAACATCGACGTTCGAAATTGAAGTTATTTTTACCTTTGTGGTGTTTTTTTTTGAAGCCGGATGTTTTTTTTTTTTTGTTTATAGTGCTGCGTATCCGAAACAGGCGTTCAAAATTATTGTCATTTATTCTACAGAAATATTATTTAAAAAAACTGAAATAAATAAGAGTGATAGACTGATACTCAGAGAAGCCAAAAATCAAATAACATTAAAAAGGGCGTAACCGGTGTTTACCGCTATATTGCCTGGGGCCAGCGATATATAAACTTACACCTTCCCATGGGGATAGGCAGAAACTACAGAACGCCACCTGCTATGATCTGTACATACTTACTCCTTTTGCATCGTTTGCCATTACAAGTTGTAACGGCAAACGATGTTGTAATTTAGAAGTTATAATTTATAACTGCAAGAAATCCGAATTAATATACTGTCCACAAAAGCCACTAATATAGAGTTGAAATTAAAATTGTAGGTATACAGGGTGTCCCGTAAAAAATGGATCAAACGTAACGGGTAGGTAGCTCACTTGATTTCCAACAACAAATTTGAATAGTTTAATTTTTCTTTCGTTTTCGGTCTTTTCACGTTAAAAAAAAAGTTTTTGAATTCAAGTTGTTTTTTCTAGGCAAATAAAACGTTATTTACCACATCTGATTTCTATTTTGATCTTAAGATAGAAGCCGCTGATAGACGAAGAGACAGATAGCAAAGTCGAGTGAGTAGCAAGTAGTAAAATAGCACGCACGACGACACAAATCAAGCTATACATTTACAGTTTTAGCTGACCTCGCATTGTGTAGGCTTTTCGTACAATGAGAAGTCAGCTTATACTGGAAATGTATAGCTTGGTATATCATCGTGCGTACACTGCCTATAGTACATAGGCAGTGTACTATTTTACTATATATAGAGAACGACTCCGAATAAATAAAAGAAACGTACAACTCACTTCACTATTAGTACAAAGACCCGATCCTTTTTTTTTAATTGATCGGCCAGTCTTTCGGAAGTAGATGTCCCCTCTTTTAAAATGCTTCGGGCATAATTTTGACGAAGCAGATGGAAGTTAATTTTGTTCTCTACGGTCTAATTAAACAAACTATAGGTATACACTTTTCACGTTCTACATTATTTACATTTGGAAACCTAAAGTAACAAAAACCTCCTTAAAAGAATATCTAGTACCTACTTGTTCCTTTATTGACATTAAAATTATTAAGTGACTTGATTATATACAAACAAATAGATATTTGTTGATATAAAAAATCCTCATCCTAATAGATACCTAAATAATTTTAACAAAAATGTTACCTATTGGATAGCATGAACATGGCCAAACCATGTGTGTTTAATTCTATTTTACTCAAATGCTCAAACAATTTAGAGCCAATGGTGCCGATTCTCTTGTCACAAAATCCTCTAAACTAAACTAAAAATCACTAAAATTTAGTTTATTCCTGTCAAACGACGATTTCTCATTCTGAAATAGACTAAAAGTGACACAACTTAACTATATTTTAGTTTGACGGCACTAGGATAACACTGAATTATTAGTTTAGTGAAAATGCCAATTATAATGCCAAATAATATAGGTACCTACTTCAAAGATTTCTTTAATCATTTAGAAAAATTATTGATATCCAAAAAAACGTGGCCAACTCTCATAACTTCTCAAGCGCCTGCGCTTGTTTTCATGGTCGTATCACTGGATCAAAAGTGGAAAATACCAGTAGGATATTTTTTCATAAATAGTATTAATGTCTCCTAAAATCTAAGGACTGCTTTGTGCCCTTGACATAATTTTGTTGAGAATAGTACTTACAATCACCTAGCTGTAAAAGAAAATATCGGGGTTTTTAAAAAAATACACGAAACTTCAAAAATAAAATTGTATCCTTTTGATGCAAGTGCGCAACTTGTGGTATCATAAATTAATTCACATGCTAGGGTTCTCTCATGATTATTGAACATCCACCCTCACTTCCACTCTACATTATTACCTACGTGTCTAAGTCTACGTGCCTAAGTCTGGAAAAAATCTCCATATGTATTATTTCGCCATCAGATCTTTTTTTCTTCCTTATATTTTATGTTGGACGTTGATAGCCGCGCCACAGTATTTTACTTTTGCAAATATCTTTGAGTCTTGTTAAGTTACACCTAATTTGTTCCTTAAACTTCTATTATTAGGGTGCATGCGCTAAGGAAGCCCGCGAAATTCAAATTTACTTAAGTTTTTTGCAATTTCCAGGACAGTGTCAGGTTGTATGTTGATTAAAATATGATTCGCGACCGTATCAAATAATATGGCTTTACAGAATTATAATCATTAGAATCAGCAATACAACTCCTTAAATTAGAATTGCCCTCAAATGTCATGATTTCATGAAATAGTCATTCAATAGGGTAATATGAACTTATAGAGATGTATTCTGCCCACCATACACTAAAGTGCAGTAACAGCAAAATCACGATTTCGAGTAAAACGCATTTAAAGTTAAGAATTGATTTTAAAAAATCAACAGAATGTATAAGCAAAAAAATTTGAATGCAGAAAGGTTGTAAAGGCATAGGTTCACACGTTAAAGCAATAAAAAAAATATATCTTAATAACTGAATTTATTATGGCCATTTATTCTTTTTGGTGCCTATTACTGCATAGCCTTTTTTGTAAAAAATACCATTTTAAACTTAGTAAAATGCAGCAAAAAGCCCTATTACTGCGTTTGGATCAGTTATTTTGTCAAGAAACCCAACTAACATGCAGTAAGGTCAAAAAAATACTGCATTTTAGTTAGTTTTTTAAGAAAAAAGTGTTCAATTTACTAGTGCAGTAAGAAAAATAGCTAGTTCACATTTTAAAGACCGTTTATTTCTTATTATTTAATCACAATAATTCAACTCACTTATGTAAAATTTACATATCAAAAATAAAAAAAAACATCTAATTAATAAAGGACCCTGCGCAGAATGCACAACCTCCTTTGACAGTTTTCTCTTAATATTAATGCAGTATTTAAAACATTAACTGCACTTTAGCTAGGAATAATCATATCTGTGTCATTATGCTATCCAAACTAATCTGCAGTAATGCTGTATTTTACTGCGTGTTAGTCAGTTTATAATGATAAAAGAATGTTAAGTATTCACAACTAAAATGCGACAAGCTTTGATTTTACTGCATTTTAGTTGGGAGTTCGTGACAATAAATTGTATTTTCTTAATTTGCAGTAAAAATAGCTTGTATGGCGGTAAATTTTACTGCGTATTAATTTTTTTTTAAAATTTTTTCCAGAAATATAAAACTATCTAAAGAACTGTAAAATTATATTGCTTACTGCATTTTAGTTATGAAACCTTAAAATTTAATCTGCAGTATAATTTATACTGTATTCTAGTTGGGAAATCACGCCAAATTGTTAATTTTTTTCGTTTGCAGTAAGTGAAAACTGTTAAATAAAAACCATTCTAATAGTCTTAGAAATAAGTAAGTTAATTCAATAGAAAGCTTAAGAAACCCGCTTTCAGAATCACTAATAAAACGAAAAATCACAAAAGGGCTGTTACTGCTCTTTAGTCTCTGGTGGGCAGTATTGCTGATTCTAATGATTATAATTCTTTAGAGCCATATTTGTCAATATTTGACAACCTGACAGTGACCTGCAAATTCCAAAAAAATAAGAAAATTTGAATTTCGCGGGCTACCCTGAAGGTCCGCCTTAAGTCCATAGATAAAACACTATAGTGTCTCTGTGCTCTTTGATGTTAGGGGTATTGTATGGTACTCTGTGGGGGTATTTATATTCTGTGGTTCTGTGTGTCCACAGACCCGTCCGATCACCATGTTCGGCAAGCCTATCCCTTGGGAGAACCGAGCCAAATACTTGGGTGTATTCCTGGACGCACCTCTCCTTCGCTGAGTACATAAAGCAGGCGCGTTCACGCGCCGCTTTCGCTCTCGGTAGACTCTATTCCCTACTAAATTCACGCAGCAAATTGTCAATCAAGTGCAAATTGCGCATTTACACAGCGTGCATTCGCCCAATCAAACCCCACCACATCCATAGCATGCAGGCCCTCCAAAACCGGTTCCTCCGTAGGACAACCGGTTCCCCTTGGTTCGTTCGGAACGAGATCCTCCATCACGATCTTAGAATCGCCACTATCCGTCAATTCGTGAAACGCATTTCCAAGCGTTTCTTTGATTCCGCGGCCTCACATCGTTACCCTCTGATTGTCGAGGATGCCAGTTATACCCCCTCCCGTATCAGTCGTACCCGCCGTCCAAGGCATGTCCTAGCCGACCCCGATGACCCCATAACCCTCCTCCAGGAGAGCAGTAGGGCCACCAGTATAGTGCATAAACACAGATCGCTATCGGTCCGACCTCGCCGCCGAGGCCCTCGCGACGCCCCCGACGTAATTGTCCCCCCCGACGCTTGCTCGACGAAGCGTCAGCCCGCGCCGTAGCTGAGCCTGTAGCTTTAAATTCCCCGTATAATAATAATGTTATAAATTCGACCCAGCCTGTCCCACCTTGCTGCCCTCCCCTCAGTGACGCCCTAAGCCGAGGTTCGTACCCCACACGGGGTGCGCTTAGCGTGCGGACACCTAGACATTAAGAAATTCGCCCCTGGCTGGAGGCATTAAGTTAGCTTAAGGCGGAACCTTCAGGGTAGCCCGTGAAATTCAAATTTTGTTACGTTTTTTGCAATTTGCAGGTCACTGTCAGGTTGTATTTTGATTAAATTATGATGCGACCGTAACAAATATGGCTTTACAGAATTATAATCATTAAAATCAGCAATACATCTCTATAAGTTCATATTACCCTATTGAATGAATTTCATGAAATCATGAAATTTGAGGGCAATTCTAACTTAGGGAGTCCTATCGCTGATTCTAACGATTATAATTCTGTAAAGCCATATTTGATATGGTCGCGAATCATATTTAGATCACCGTACAACATAATACTGACATGCAAATTGCAAAAATTGTAAGAAATTTTGAATTTCGCAAGCTACCTTTGCGCATCCCCCTTAAGGCACCCACAGGACAGTTCTGTAAGAAGCCACGATCTCCAAGGTCTCAACTACAAGCTGCCAATTACGAAAAAAAGAAAAAATATGTGTCCACAGAACATACATAACGTAGTTCTGTAAGTGGTCTGTGATAATTATGTACTCTGTGTGTCAGACGTCAGTCAGTACTCAGTCGGTAAGTCAATGTACTGCCAGAATTTTTTAATTTTTTTTATTCGTAGAGTCTATCATTTGATTGTAACGCGCACAATACAACATTGTAGGTGAAAATTTAAAAAAAATTAAGTGAGTTAAAAATTTAAGTTATTTAAAATGGGATTATTTATGTTAGCACTGCTGGTGAACTTTTGTTGCGGTAGTTTGTATTCGTGTTATGGTGAGGATATCAAAAATGTTACTTACAAAATGCCGACAGTTGGAATATCAGTGCTTGTACGAAATAAAGCCCATACTTTACCTTATTTTTTAACTTGCATTCGGAACTTAGATTATCCCAAGAAACGTTTGTACTTATGGTAAGTAATTTTCTTATTTTTTTCTTACTTCTTAACTCTAAGGCCGGTTACAGTGCTTCACCGACCGTCGGTGCGTACGTCGATCACGTTCCTAATTAGTATGTAAATTCATTAAATGTTAGGCCAGTTACAGTGCTTAACCAACCGTCAGTGCGCAGCATCGGTCCTGACGTTACTCATAGACCGACCGTGAGTCTGTAGCATTTGGTGCTCTCCTGACTGACAAACGGCTCGAACTGTTACTACGCATACCAGTGGTTCCAGACGCTGACGGCGTCTCCTCGTACATACATGGTCTAAAATCTCGTATTTTGTCAACACAACCTCGTACAAACCATCTAATTAATCAGTTTCTTAAAATCTATTGATTTTCTAGTCAACTACCTCATAGACAAGCACCCTACAAAGCAGTTTCGACAAAAAGTACTACAGGGCAGTTTGTGCAAGTTGTACAAACACACCACTGGACAATCTAGTGTCCATAGTTGCAGGTGGCAGGTCGTACAACCAGATAAAATAGACAATGAAATATTTTATAAAATACAATATCTTTTCTGTTTTTGGATAATTACATAGTTTAGAAAAAGGAGAGCAACACTAAAGGCTGAAGTGCTGGAAAGTCAATTACTGACTATCCGTTATAGGCGCATTCCAAAATATGATTGTATCAACAAATCTCATACAAAATTGTATGCAGACGGATGCATGCTCATTGCTCGTACCTCAAACATACGAGAAGCCTCGTACGGATGGCTACACTGATGCTTTATGTTCGCCCCTAGTTACAGCTACACTTTGTTTGCTTTAGTATGACAACCACATCTTGGTAGTAGCTTAAACTGCAGCTAAAATTACAGTCAATACTATAAATATATAACTTAGGTAAACCCTACTTCTCAGACTTACAGTTAAACAAATTAACAATATCATGTCCAGCAACCTAATGGCGTAACACACTTTCTATCACAATCTGAATCATTTTGAAGCCTATTGCTAATCCATTGCTTCTTAGGTTCGAAAAATTTGTCTGCTCAACAACATAAACACAATGAATGTTGTTGAACTGTCAAAATGAAACCCATTCCTACTGTTAGTGTGTTACGTAATTACCCTGCAGGTTGTAAAAAAATTACAAACATAATTTCAATTGATTATATTATTATTATGATTTATGACCATTATATTGATACTTCAAAAGATTTGTATTTACTGTGTAACAGGCATCTCGTTTTTATGTTTAAGGATTCATAGTGATTTCAATGAAGATAAAAGCATAGAAATAATAGAGAAATGGGCTGACAAGTATGCGTCACTATACAATGGAGTGTATATCACAGCAAACAGTTCCAGTGGACGTCGACATAGAGATGAAAAGAGCTCCATACATTGGAGTCCTGAACACTTCAAACATGTTATACGTTTGAGGGAAAATGCTCTGGAGTTTGCTAGAAAAATGTGGGCAGATTATCTCTATGTGAGTTTATGTTATTTCAAAAGAATAGTTTGATTTTCTGTAAGTAACTTATATGTATTCAGGGTAAATTAAACATTAAATTAAATTAGCTAGCGAAACTCTGCAGACGTAATGAGTATCGATATATAAACATGAGAAAATTAAAATTAAAAATTGCGTGAGTGTCGTGGAACACTCGGTTGGAACGAAGTTCCTTTCGTTATATGTTTAAAACATTCATAGAACAAATTTGATTACCATAAAAAGGGTTATATTGAGTCAACCTTAAACGATAGACATATGCTGTCGTGGACTTTTTTTTTTGAACTTTTAAAGGGGAACATTCTGTGATACATGATTTTTGCGTAACTTTAACCGTTTACGCAGCGCACGCAACGGAGGCTCTCAAAAGGAATCATTATTTCCCGTTCTTGCAACATTTTTCATTTATGCTCCGGTCCTCTTGGTCGTAGCGTGATGTTAGCCTAAAGCCTTCCATGTTGAATGGACTATCCAACACAAAAAGATTTTTTCAATTCCAACCAGTAGTTCCCGAGATTAGCCCATTCAACCACACAAACAAATAAAGAAATGGTTGTGACGGAAACTCGTGACGGAAAATTCTTACCCTTTTTTTTTGGCCTAGCACCCTTCTGCCAAGTCTGTACCGTGCGATAAGGAACTTCGTTCCAAAAAGATTTGATGTTTTTTTTTAAGGATCAATGACTGCTTGTGGTGGAGTTACTTGAATATGAGTATGAGTAGTTAATATGTTTTATAGTGTTTAGATACCGATACTAATCATGTATGTGAAGTTTACACAACATAAACTGATATTTCAAGTGAACACACTGACTGCGGTTGATGACCCCGCAAAAAAAAAAAATGATTTTCTTTTTATTTTATCATGTTATGATACCCATTACGTCTACGTTGTTTCGCTAGCTAATTTAATTTGACCCTGGATATACTACTTATCTCTGTGATAAAAATTACAGTGAAATATGGAACTATGCCATGAATCACTTATCACATCCAGAATGAGTAGCTAAGCTTATAATAATATGAAATAGACGTTATCAATTTATTTAAGAAGTAAGTTATTTTGTTGATAAGTGATATTCAATTTATTAAAAACCGTTTTATAATGTAGTTAATTTAATTACACATAAATAAAAAAAACGAGTGGTTTGAGTCAATTCGCAAAAGTTCTATTAAATGCAGTAAGTTATGTTAGGTAAATATTTCAAGATTGATGATGCTATGTTTATACTACCTATGTTTATTAGTTAAATAGCTAATTAAGTAGGTACTTATTTGTTTAATTTTAGTTGAGTAGGTATTGCTATTTAAGAAGGAGATTCATAATGTACATATTTTGTTATAAATATATTTGATATAAATAACATTAGGTATATTTATTAATAATAGTAGTTGATAGACACACTTTGAATTATGTCTTCGATCTGTAAAGATAGTTGTTAGAGGTCAAACAAATAAATAAGCATAGCATAATCAGCATATAATGTTCCCAATACTGGGTCACAGGCCTCCTCTCGGTGAGAGGTAGTACAAATCTAGTGAAATGGAATTTTCGAAAATGTGTTTTCTTTTCTCTAAGTTCATCTGTTTAACCCGAAGACAGAAAATCAATGCTACATAGCAGCTAAGTGTTGAAGAGTAGCTTTTACCCATGACGAAGGCCGTATGCTTTTTGAAACACATTAAATCAGATTTTCCTCTAAAATACACATCTGTCATACCAACTTTTGAAGAATTAAAAAAAAACACCCTTAATGGTAAACAAAGTTGTCGATTTTAGTCATGACTCATGAGACCATCCTGTAAATTGATTAAGTCATAACGCTGTAAGAGCGATTACATAATGTACAGTGTAATTTGTACTGTTTGTACTTGTATGTCATTATATATTTAATCAGTAGCGAGTATCACAGCCACTAATTATACTAGACATGAATATATAAACTCACGCCTTTTTTCAACATGCGGGTAGGCAGCAGCTACAGAACGCCACCTGCTACGAACCATACATATTCCTTTTGCTTCGTTTACTAGACATGTCATTCATATTTTAGTTAAAGTGATTTGTTTTATGTGGGTCTTCTCAAACTATATTATGTATGTTTTTATTTATATTTTGCTTGTTTTTTTTACTTTACAGATGATAGATGCTGATGTGTTTCTCACCAATCCTTCTACTCTGAAGGAACTTGTGTCTAAAAATCTTCCTATAGCCGCTCCAATGCTCGTATCAGATGGATTGTATTCAAACTTCTGGTTAGCTACGGTTTGTCAAGCTAATGCATGACAAAGCATGTGCAGTGTTCTACAAGGTGCTTTTCTAATGCTTTCTTTTTTATAATTAGTCATGCATTTTTGTTAACTAGAACTATAACATTTATAGAATACAGGGTACCAAAAAAAACATCATAACCGCTTTTAACTAAGCTCTCCACTTTTCGCGTATTTTATCATCCGCAATGCATATCATAAATAGCTGTCATTCGTTTCCTCATTCCCAATGTGATTCTTCAGTGGCAGCTCTTATTGTCTGAGAGGTTTAGTCAGTATTAAAACTGTAGCCAACTATTTGCCTTCTGCCGGGGTCGCGGATTGTTCGAAAGAGTTACGTTGGCCCTGGCGCACAGGCAACTGAAGGAACACGGGTGGGTTTTAGTCAGTAAGAGTCTGACACGCCCTCCCGCTCCGCCCAGAGCGGGAGAAGTCATTTGATGATTTGCAAACAAAAAAAAAAAACGGCTATTTGCATTGATGTTGAGTTCCATAATTAAGTAAACTTATGGCCTAACCGCTATGCCAGAATAAAATACTAAATCCAGTGCGTTATAAAATCCACACACTGTTCACTCAGCAGAGTCTTTGCATGCATGAAGTGTGCCTTATTATGTTACTACAAGTAATTATTGAATATTCTTGATTTACTGCGTGACCCAGAGAAAAGGAGAACATGGCGTGTAGCAATAAACAGGAAATAATAAAACGCGTTATGAATTTTGAACAGTTACTGCAACCATCTGCTATGCTATTTTCATATACTTTTTTTTTGTTATTGTACACATAAAAGTACAATTTAATTTGGATTATGTATTCATTATAACCATTACGTTGCTGCATTATGAAAATCCCTCACTCAAAATGATGTTCTTATCTGAAAAAACTAATAATACCTTCAAGGTGTGGTATGACGGACAATTACTACTACAAGAGAACAGATGACTATAAGCCTATACAGAGGATGGAAAAGCAGGGCTGCTTTGAGGTTCCAATGGTGCATACAGCTGTTTTAGTGTACCTAAGGCCGCGTGTCTCCAACCAACTGACGTATAATCCAGAAAATATTCTTTATTATGACGGCCCTCAAGATGACATCATAGCGTTTGCAGTGAATGCTAAGAAACATGGTAAACTTATTCGACATTATGAATGAGATTTTGTAAAAAATATTAAAAAGCCTTTCAATTTTAACATTTTATTATTTTAATAGGTATAACTCTGCACGTATGCAACGATGATCTATATGGGTTTGCTCCAGTTCCATTAGAAGACAATCACGATCCGAAGAGTGATCTCGAGCAGCTGTTGAACATAAAAACTGAAGCAATCGGTCGCGGTAGTCCCTTACCTCTCGACGAATACTTGCAGGACTATGTGACATACCCTGAGCTCTGGAAGTTTGGCTGTAATGAAATCTACATGATAAACCTAGAGAGACGGAACGAAAGGAGGGAACTAATGGAGCTGAGCTTCAAAGAATTAGGCATGGATGTTAAGCATTTCAAAGCTGTTGATGGAAGGTAAATTATTTATTTTTACATGTCTCTTTGCCTTGACTTTTCGAAGATTTTTTTGGTTTTACTATCCCAGGCTCAGTTCTACTCAAAATGCTTGGCAGAAAAATTCATAAAAAATATGCTCCTTTTGCGAATTTATTAAGTAGAGTTGCTATCCGGACACTGAAAGCAGTTACGAGATTCTGATCTAAGTAACAAATAAAATAATGTTGGGCTTTTCGTGCTGTATGTGTTATCTTTCCTAACCCTATCTGACACTATTTCTCAATATAATGCTTCATTTACTAAGGCGAGTTACACGATTGTTCGGGTTAATTCGACACAAACGGACGGCAAATCGAATATAACTGCACCTTAATTGCGTAACACACTATCAATCAAAATCTGAATCGTTTTGAAGCCTATTACTAATGTAATAGGCTTCAAAATGATTCAGATTTTTCGAACATTTGAAGCCATGGATTACCATTGCTTCATATGTTCGAAAACTATGGCTGCTCATCAACGTAAATAACGCAATGAATGTTGTTGAACTGTCAAAATGAAAGCGATTCCTACTGTTAGTGTGTTCCGCAATTACTTCGCGTGTGTAAAAATACCGTTAACGAAGCTGAAAGTCTAGTTGTTCCCGTCATTTTAATCACTGTTTTGTACTGGACCATACCTAGGAACCTTCAGGTTATCGAGATATTCAAGGTCAAAGTTCCAACTTTTTCAGATGCTTTTTTTACTTATTTTTTAAAATTTTATGTCTTAACTTTAAATACCTCCACGACCCCTGCACCGTTGCATTCACCCATAATCACAAAGTTTGGCGTGCGTTACATTGCGCGCTGCCGTAAACAGCGAATTTTCACACTTAAAATAACTTTTCCAGTAATTGTTTTTACGCAAGTTACTTAGTTTGATGTACCAACAAAATGCGTGGATGACGGCTCCGTGAGCGGCCTTTTTACACCCTGTATGTATATATAATCCGCTGGATACGAGAAGCACAGAACCGGTTGAAGATGGCGGTGTTTCGGGGAGGCCTATGTCTAGCAGTGGAATTCTTTCAGCTGAAATGATGTAGTTATATGTTCGGGAAAAAGCTGCCCGGTTCTTGCCGGTTATACCTAGTTTGGTGAAATGTAACATAAAATGTAACACTAATAAGTCGTCCTAATTTATGCAATGCACTAAGCAATGTAACACAACAACTTGGTGAATTTGTTTCATCGTGTGTTACGTTACGTTTCACCAATTTTTACCCGGAATTAGAACCGATGCAAACATGAATCAGCGAGGGTAGATGCCGAAAGGAGTTTGACGATCGGCACGAACCGAATGAAAGCCAATTATGTGTAGTAATTGCTTCGGATTGGCTTTGTCGATCAACAAATAATGCCGAATCGAATGTGCCGAGCTTAACGAGTTTGTATACGTTTAAATCAACTACAATTTCTTTTCAGGAACTTGGATATGAACAACTTGAAAGATTTAGCCATTACATTAATGCCAAACTACGAAGATCCTTATCATAAAAGGTAGAGTTTTACTTCTCATTATTTTATTGTATAATGATGTCAGCCGACGATACCTATTATTTGATTTACAACATCAGACATGACAGATGGGAATATTTCTAATAGACATAGAAAAAAAAAAAAACTCAATACGAACTGAAAGTTTTTTAATGTATGTTACGTAAAATCGCCGTCATTTCTTTATTTTCAGACCTATGAAGGCAGGCGAAGTGGGGTGCTTTTTGAGTCATTATTACATATGGCAAGAGGTATATGTTGTGGTTATATTATTGTACGTGATTTTGTTTTTTTAAAGATAAAAGATACTCGTTTTCAGGACCCAAGAAATCGTAGGCTTACATATCTCTTTGTGTCAGTCTCTTTCTAGAACTCGTTGTGCTTTATGAATAAGTAAGTACAGTCGCACCTAAAATATGTTCGTCACCTTTTTGTCTGCTCATTGTACTATAGAATCAGTATTAAACAAAAAAAAAAGGTTTTTAGGTTTTAGGTTGATGTCAACTCGACATTGGTCAAAGGTGTAAGCTATTTTGATCTTTGTTATCAAGTAATTAAATATAGTTTACTATGCAATAGTTTGCTTAGTGCCATATAACTTCAAAAGGTTTTATGGGTTCTGATTTCGTAAAGGAAATATTTCGAAAACTGCCGAAGATGTAAAAGACTGTTCGGTGTAACATGAATCAAGCACACTCCCGATGTGACAGGTCGTGGAGAAGCGCCTCGCGGTCACTCTGGTGCTGGAGGACGACATCCACTTCGTGCCCTACTTCCGCAACCGGTTCCTTCGCCTGATGCGCGAGATTGAAAAACTCGACTGGGACTTGGTGTAAGTTATGGAGTATTTAAGTACAACCTTTTTATAGTTATTGCTAGCTGGTAATAAAATGTAAGCTGTTTTTGGTTTTATCAGTTACAATCCAGCCGGAGATTTACTAAGATATTACATTGGCGACGAGTAAATATGTTTAGTTTAAATTTCACGCGTGCATATTTAAAGTTGCTGGTCGGGAAGTTAGAACCGTTTGTAATAAATTCTAAGCAGTGGCCAGCTGCTGGCCATTACTTAGCATCACGCCTGTCTTGCCTGAGGGGCTATGTAGAGATGTGTACCTACCTATTGTACACCCACATTGCGCCAGTTATGTTTAAGTCCCATATTTTAGGGGGCGAGCCTATTTATTGCCTTAAACCGGGCACTAACTTCCTTGAGACTTCGAAGGGTGAGTTTTCAAAGCGAAATATCTCTCACTGACTTGAAAAATCTTAAAATCATAAAACTATAACACTTGCTAACTTATAATCTGGCAGATATGTAAGAATTTTAAGAAAATTCTTCCCTATGGCGGCTCAAATGTTATCGTATGTGAAGTTGCTCTGTCTTTATAACTAGAGAACCACCAAATTTTTGCTATAATTCATAGACATGTTCTCTACCTAGGTTTAGTGAACGAAGGACACATTTTCAGGGATTGTAGTGTATTATTTATCACAACCAGTTGAATGGCGTAATTACAGACACAATTAAAAAGCCATTGTGTCTCGCGTGGATTCACGTTCCAGCATACAAAAGACTAAAGAGGCTTCTCATTTAAGTACCCAGTTTCCCAAATACTCAGGTTTAAAATGATAGTTGCCTTATTAACAGAGGCCACCACGAAGACAGGTCGAAATGTACTGTTTTTCATGAGGTGAAAATGTTCTTTAAATACCATTAAAAAACAACAGCAAAAATATAAACTTACAAGCTGACCCGACAGACGTTGTTCTGTCTTAACTATGAATGTCATATGTCGTTTAGTTTTAGTTTTGACTATTGACTAAAACTAAAACTATCGACTCTTTTATCAACCGATCCATCTGTGTTAAACGATATTTGCAGCGCGCATTCTGTCAATCGCTGACAGTTATTTCAAACAACTGACAGTTATGTAAAATTAATATTGACGTTAAGTTTTCTTAAATTTTGTAACGTTCCGATCAACTTCCTTATTTTTTTATTTCATAAGATCCTTCTCCTGACAATAACGAAAAAACCAAAAAAAAAAAATAGTGAAATCGGTCCAGCCGTTCACGCGTGATGGCGTGACCAAGGGAAATAGGGATTCATTTTTATATATATAGATAGATAGATAGATTATTAGTTGACTTACTTGTACAGGCTATTAAACTACAAAGTCCTAATTATAAAGGTAAAAATCGAAAAACTAACAAATGTATTCGCAATTAGAAAGGTAATTATACCCAGTTACAGAATCAGAGGTATTTTAACGCAAAAGTGTCGTGACCTCATTGTAATTATCAGTAGTAGAGGTTTCTCCAGGGCCCACTTAACTAGGTTAAACTGTAATTAAGTGAATTACTATTATTAAGTTACAATACGTTTATGCTCTAGATACTCTTTGACACAATAATAATATTTATCTATTAAAAAATTGTGTAGTTTCTTCTTGAATCCTGGCAAAGGTAACTTTTTCGTATACCGCCTAGTATTTTGTTGCAAGTCAATGATGTCGTACAAATAATACTTTAGTTAATATCTCGGACCCCTCGGCCCGGATGATATCGCCCTGATGCCGGAAACGCGGTAACAAGGTCTAATAGCTTACTTGTGTTGTGATACGGGTATGCATACGTGAACTGTATCAACTGTTTCTGATGGTCACGGCAAAATAACAATCGTATTTCATAAAAATAAAAAAACTTACCCAAAAATGTTGTTTGACTTTACAATGAAATTCTAGTTCGTTCTTTCACTTCTTTCACTAAGTTGCGAGCATACAGCTGGAATGCTAAATAAAAGAAAAGTAATATGCTATAAAATGAACGATCCCAGGGTCGGGAAAAGCGTTATTGGGTTTACATGATTAAATATTCAATAGCAACCCGGAGTCTTAGATTTCTACCCTATTGATGGTAAAGTCTGGCCCCTAAATAAATAGAACTTATAACATAATAGGCAAAATGTAGGTCTTAACATGGTCTAAAAAAGCAAGGTCTGGCATTCCGGGAGTGACACATGCTTACGTCACTATCCAGTTGCCACTTTATTGCAACAAAACACGACATTTATGTGACGTTATGGAGATATTTTCAGTCACAATTCTGATAAAAAAAGCATTTAAATTGTTGTTTCTTTTTTCTAATCAATCGAAACAATTCAATTTAAACATATACCAACATAATTGTTAGTTAAAACCTCTTTGTTTTATCGGATTCGCACAGGTAATAAGGGCGATTGGGGAGTTATTATTACACACTACTGGTAACACAGCAGTGTTGACGTAGGCTTGTGTCTCCCACTCGACCGGAATGTTATACTGGCGAAGTATATTATTATACCATGGGTTTTATACACTTCTGCCTAAAATACAGGCGTAACGTGGTGACGTTTTTAAGTGTTTTGAATCCCATTACTAAGTCTGCACCGTCTGTCCGTCATATAACCGTACTGGTTCGTGGTGTACGGAACCCTAAGGCTCTCCACTAGTAAAGGTTTCCGTCCCTTGAGCTATGACTAAGAGATTGAGAGAAGTCAGAGTGCACCTGTGTTTGAGTACACACTTGTGTACTGTAATACCTTCGTAGTTACTACGATACGGTACGACTGCCCACGGTAACCGAAATTCGGTCGTGAGGATATTAATTGTTGATATCCTCCCGATTGAATTTCGGCCACCGCGGCGGTATCTATTATAGTCATAGTAGATATATTGACCGACTGTACGTTTTCTGAAGAGTAAATAAACTAATACCAAGCACAGGTCGCCGTGATGGTTCGATTGGACGGAACGGACACGACCGTGGACAGATCAGGCTCAGGATCAATGGCTTTACGTTCTTTCCGAGGCACCGTACTTTTTGGAGGCGGTCTGCTACTGAGAAATTCCTAGTGAAAAAACCCACTTTGTCCGCCCTGCGGGATTCGAACCTAGGATCCGCGCTTCTGGCGACGAGACTAACAGGGCAGTCAGGATAATATTAATTAATCATTATCATAAACCTTTATTTATCTCATCATCATATTACGGGCGCTGGTTAGTAAAACGTACATACCTAAGACTCGCGCACATTTAGATACAACATGATAATTTGCAAAACGGTCAAGATATTAAATACTTAATGTAAGTCTTAAAATCACAAATAAGTAAAATCAGAATATACTTACTTTTTTTTAAAGTCATTATTTTAAACATGAAACTGGGGAAAATTGCAAATTACCAGTATATCGACTGATACCTAACTTGAAGGTTTTTTTTTGAGAGTAAATTATTTAAAACCTAAATTATAATATGTTATAAATTGTTACAGCTACATCGGTCGTAAGATCTTGCTTGACGACGAGGAACAGTACGCGACGCAGCACACGACGCGGCCGCTGTACTCGTACTGGACGCTCGGCTACCTGCTGAGCGAGAAAGGCGCGCGCAAGCTGCTCAGTGCGCGCCCGCTGGAGCGCATGCTGCCCGTCGACGAGTTCCTGCCTATCATGTTCAATCAACACCCGAAGTTTGTAGTGTTCATTAATATTTCCTCACTAACCCGACTCTCATACAAACGAACACTCGCCATTGTACTCGGCCACTATAAGTGTGAAGTTCTTGAGTGGCGCCGTGGTTCCCGGGAGTTGGCATATTAAAGATCTTGAGTGGTGTCGTGGTTCCCGGGAGTTGTCATATTAAAGTTCTTGAGTGGCGCCGTGGTTCCCGGGAGTTGTCATATTAAAGATCTTGAGTGGTGTCGTGGTTCCCGGGAGTTGTCATATTAAAGATCTTGAGTGGTGTCGTGGTTCCCGGGAGTCGTCACATTATTTTTCCCAACAATCGAAACGATTTCTCACCTAAAGTCAACTGTTTCTGTTAGCCAACTTCTGTATTGGCCTGTCCATAGTTCTGATTGTTTTAAGTTTTAAATGTAATTTGATACGTTTACTATTATATTCCTATTGACAGTGAGACATGGAAGGCGCATTTCCAGACGCGCAACATCGAGGCGTACTCCGCCGCGCCCCTGCTGGTGCACCCAACGCACTACACAGGCCAGGAGGGCTACGTCAGCGACACTGAAGACTCCGACCTCGTCACCGGCACGCCCTTCCACTATAAGAACGAACTGTAGACGTAAACACGCATTCTTGTAAGTTGCTACTCTAATATAATAGTCAAATTGTTTGCCAAAGCTATGTATGTGTGTTCCGTGTTTGAGCTGGAATTCTTGTTTAGGCGACGTCTTGTTTAATATAAAATAACATCACGCTTATTTTCCCCGAAGGGTTAGGCAAAGGTGTACCTGCCGAGTACACCCACATTACGCTAGTTCTGTTTAAGTCCCAAATAATAAAGGGCGAGGTCATCGCCTTCAAGCGGGCACAAATCTAGACCCCGGGCAGCTACTCAGAAATTCCTGTTGGATAAACCTAATAAGACTACTCTCCCTGGGAATCGAACCCAGTAATACCTCATGCTCTGCAGTATTGCTTGCGACTACTATACCAAAGAGTATTTTTTTTTTATATCTACGTATTTATACAGAATGTGGATTGAAAATACACTAAAAAAAAAAATGGCCCCTTTTTATTACGGCTAATGGTCAACGCGCTTGAAAATATTTGTTCCTTTGTAAATGTCATTAACTCTACGTTTGTGGTTTTTCTGCTCCCTTATAGTGGTCTCGTGATATTCTTAAACGGTGCCATACTGCCATGTTGGGTTCCCGCGGCATCGTGTAATGAAATAACTATATATATGTCCCAGACGGATTGTCGAATCCGCCGTTTTACATAACCGCTAGCCATTTTACAAAACAGCTCCGTTATCTAAAACAGCTGAATGACGTTTAGCGATTTTCCATAATTACTGAACTTTAACACGCAGAATTGCACAAATGTTTTGCGTTTATCAATGCAGCAGGTCAACGAATAGACGTTTTGTAAAACAGCGTGAAATGTAACATCAGATTGTAGATTTTAGTACTAAATTTTGACGTTCGAGGCTCCGTGTGTCATAACAACAATAATAGCGTCCGAAAAAAAAAAATACTATTAATATGAGTGAAAATGACCCTAATACAAATGAAAACAGTTATTTTAAGAATTTTTTTAATATAACGTTATCAGAGTTTTATGGAAGTCAGTCCCAAATATACTACATAGCACGTAACTGCGACCAACTTTGAAGTATCGCTCCACGGCACCGCTCGTTTCGCTCGCTCGGCTCGCGCGAGCTTGATCACAGTTCTAACCTAACCTAAACCCATTGGTCAGGGTGTCCTAGCTTAGTTACTGCGTCCAATTCGGTATTAGAAGCCACACCAAACGCTTATTGTGAAGCTATTCTGCATTACGTCTAAACTTCGGTAGGAGTTTTGTTAAACGTAACGCAATGGCAATCCAGTTGAACGTTGTTCAGATGTTTTACATAACGAAGCTGTTTTGTAAAACAACGGATTCGAAAATAATCTGCGACTTATATACGTACTGTACAAACGTCAGCATAGCGGGGATTCCAGTCTCAAACGCAAGCGAAGTTCTACACAATAGATAATAATATTATTCCTAATGTGTCTAGTGTCATAGAGGCTATTTAAGCCATTGTAGTGTTTAAGTTGACTACCGTGAACCAGTTGTTATAATTAATGTGTTTAGGATCGGTATACCAGTGCGTTTTCAATTAATCATAAGATGCTATTTAAATATAAGGGTATGAATGAGTGAGATGTGATATCCGGTCTAAAAACGCTCAGCTTGCAGAACTTTTTGCCAATTAAAAGATCTTGTATCAACGCCTGCTCCATTTAATATTGGTAGAAAATAAATCCTTGTCTAAAAGGTTCCAGTGCATACATTCCAATGAGCTACCTGCATTTCCTTGCCGAGCAGGTGATATCTAAAACCGTCGGTTTGTCGACTTTCACATTATATTCGCGTATGAATGTTAAAAAATTGCCGGCATACGTCAGATGGTATCGTTCGGTAGGAGCACCGGCGGACATTCATTAACGTGGAAAGTGCGTACTTCACGGCTCAGTATCGCGTCGATCGCGGCTATTACTTCATCTATAACATAGCTGGTAGCTGCCACACGCACCGCACTATCACGCACCCAACACCGCATTATGCATGCTCACCTGAATTCATACGTCTGATGGCCAGATTTCTATCACATTTCACTTTAATGGCATTTGGTAATTGACAATGATGTATGTCAATTTACTTTGTAAATAATTATACTTGGCTATGAGTTTCGACTGAAAGTATTTTATGACGAGACATTTTTGCTATTGTTTCAACACTAGGAATTCGTAGGATGTGGAGACATCCATCTGTGTCAGAGAGCTGTTTTTGTCCGACAGGAAGTTATAACTCTTACTTTTTTAATAAGCGTACGATGACATTGGTCGTGATTAATGGAAAACAAATATGTACCTTCCGATTTTTTGGGATAATTGAAGCGTAATAATATTATGTTAAGTCTTGTGTTTAAGGAGCATCGTATGAAATAAATTTAGAAAGATGCTCTGACATACATTTCAATAAATCGATTTGGATTATCATTAGCACGAAATCTGTCATTGTCCTTATTTGAATCGAGATGCATGCTAGATGAAACTGTACACTACTAATACTTTTAACTCAGAAATAATTATAGCTAACCTATATTGCTTTTGTATTAATAATATGTGAACAATCTAATGTAACTGGGTACCGCTGAACGATTTATGAGCTAGCCTTTTATTTTTGGCTCGCATCGGGATTTGATTTGAAGTGGTCGTCGCCATATAATATTATTTAGTGAACTGCGTACCTCAGTCTGTATTATGCTGCAGTACCTTTTTATTTTAGGTATGCATACAATGTTACTATTTATTAGTCGAGACATAATCTTAGCAAGTTGTCTAATATTAAAACTGTAGGTACAATTTTATTATGCCATACACCTCTTATAATAGAAAATAAATGATGAGGTACCTTTTGTGAACAACTTGAACTCTGTGTTTGTGTTTTAATATTTTGATATGAACTACGTTTCAAATGGCATAAAAAATGTAAAATTGAAGGTGTGTCTAATTTGGACATTTTGTCAGGCTTATTGAATCAAGCAGGAAAGACCATACTAGCAAGTTTGGCCGCACTATTAAATAGGAACAATGAATTTATACTTTTAAGACTCAAACGCATTTATTAGGTAGATGTAAGTTCTATAACGTTTTCCTCAATACAACACACAATTTTGACGAATATCCTAATACTATAATTTTTTTTTTTTAAAGAAAATAGTTGGTCCATAATTAATTACATATCGTGCAGCCAGAATAGTTAGGTTTTATTGTACTGCATAGATAACAAAAATTTAGCTACTAAAACCATAATATTATGTTAATATAAAAGTTTTGATACAATTATTTAAAGATATTTATGTTTTTTTTTTTAAGTTCAAGTATCTGTATAGATTTTTAAATCCAATAATATAATATTTTTATGTGCCATAAAATGTTCCTAAATATGTTTATTAATCATTTAAGTAATAAACGAGCGTAACCAATACACACGTTTTATTTCAACAGCCTCATGAAGCCATAGTGATTTGTTAACAATATTATGATTCCGTCATCAGAATATTTATTTTCATTATTTAGTCACCAAATTAGCAATTTTCAACTGTTATCTAATTGCCGGTGTCATGAAGAGGATAATAAAGTTCATGTTTCCGCGAAAGTACGTCGGCGAACGTTTGGTTCGGGTGCTGATGAGGATCTTGTGCGGGAGACCGTTGAGACAGTGAGAGAGTTTTATAAGGAGCTGCGGGAGAGCTGCGCGGCGCTGCAGGGGACGATGGACGCGCTGAGCTGTGAGCTCGCCCGGCCGGCGGCGCCGTGCGGAGAGCTGCGGCGCGCGCTCCAGGCCTGCTACACGTCCCATGTGCACCAGCCGCTAAAGTGCGACCACCTCGTGACGGCGTTCGTACAATGTGCCCGTGACCACGCGCTAACTGCACATTCATAATGCACCTTCATACATATACATCACCGCATAACAAATGTAATAATTACGACCAGATAACCACACTTACGTGATCATCTTCCTACACACTAGTTATTTTTGTTATTTGATTACATTCGTTTTGTCAATCAATAAAAATAAATAAAATTGAAGTTTCTGTTTGTAATGTCAAAATAACAACTTAATGTATAAGAAAGAATAAAAGGTACTTATATAAATAAAAAACTGTCAGTCTGTCTGTTTGTTTGGTCCGGCTAATCTCCGAAACGGCTGTACCAATTTTGATGAAGTTTGGTATCGATACTTTGGACTCTGGTGAAGGACATAGGCTACTTTTTATCGACGTACCACGTGGGCGAAGCCGCGGGCGGAAGCTAGTACAGAATAAAACCATCAAATGTTAAAGGGTTTATTATTTGCCAAATATAATAAAAAAACAAAATCTTACGCACGACTCGAGTGACTACACAAAATTTTATCTATAAGCGAATAATACTTGTATTATAATTTAGACACTGCTATCATTTGGTGTAAAAGCTCAATGACTGTCCTGGTGGGCCTGCCGGTCATGCCGCGCGCCAGGTACGGGATGTCGCATCCTTTGGAGTAGCCCACGCCGTAGGTGTCGAGGTGCACCCACTGACTGTCGTGCACGAACTGCTTCAGGAAGGCCGCACAGTTCGCCGAGTCGCCGTAGCGTTCGAGTCCCGTGTTCGCGACGTCTGCAGGGCCACAATTCATCACCCGATTTTCGTAGAACTTCCAAAGAGGCATCCTCCAGACTCGGTCTCCTGTTTGACAGCTTGCCAGCTCAAGGTAATGGTACAGCTCGTCAGAATTGGTGTAACAAGCACACGCTGCTCCGCCGAGGAAGTGTATCAATTCTTTTGACATAGTGCCTATGTCGATTATGAACTTGGGCCAGTAGTTACGTGCATAAATTAAACTATCTGCGATGAGTAATCTTCCCTCGCGTGATGGCATCCTTATTTGAATAGATTTATGGTTTGCACAGGAAATAACATCCCCGAATTTAGGACTACTTCCGTTGGGCATCAATTCGCAGAGCGGCAGAATCCCTCTGATATTGACGGGGAGTTTAAGTCTCGCCGCGGCTCTGGTGATAGCTACTACACATGCTGCCCCGGCCATGTCGCCCTTCATATATTTTAAGTCTTCGCTCGATTTCAAGTGTAAGCTTCCACTATCAAAGGTGACTCCTTTACCGATCATGACTATAGGGCGGGTGCATTCGTCTGCACCGTAATAACTTATTTCTACGTACAGTGGTGGCTGTACCGAAGACTTTCCAACCGACACAAATCCACCCATTTCATGATTAGCTGCCCAACCCTTTGTTTTCACCTCTACATTTATATCTAACTCACATAAAAGATCGACAGCTACTTTGGCGAACTTAGTGGGATTTAATATATTTGCTGGCATTTCTTGTAAATATCTTGCTAAATTTTGAGCTTCTGCTTTTAATGTGCCTATTTTCCAACCTTCCTCGTCACAATCATCGTATAGATAGAGATTTGGTTTGGGAATTACTGGTTTGTTTGTTCTACTTTTATATTCGTTAAAATGCCAGCATGCGAGGTTTGCTCCTTCGGCAGCTGCCTCAGCGTTTCCGAACGACTCCACATCAATTATTTTAGGATTTAACGGACAAAGTGCTTTTGCACCAGCACCTGCTGCTATTCTTATTGCTTCCTTAGTTTCGTCTAATTTCTCGAGTCCATTGTACGTAAAACATTCGGTGCCAAGTCCAGCGACAGCGACATAAGCATATTTTGGGTCCAAGTCATAAAACACTCTAGTTTCGCCAAGTTTTGGTATAGGAGCTAGATTTAACAGTGACCATAATTTTCCACATACTTGCTCATCATATTTCCGACCACTAGCGGTGAGGATCGCCGGATCAGTCACTATGTTTTCATTGAAATATATGCCTAGAACAAGTCCTGTGTTTTTGCGAGCGCATGCTTTTGTGTCTTGCACTTTACGAGGCGGTATGTATGGAACACAGTCTGAGACTGGCAGCTTGAACTGAGATATGAGACGCACACATTTGGGAAGTGATATAATACTGTGGCGGATAAACAACATTTTAATTTTGAAAACAATTTTTTTGAAAAAATATTGTTGATGTGAAGTCTTTGCCAACTAGTTTTGGTTATCTTACTTTATAATATGAGTTCGTATTATAATTTAATTATATATTAGACATAATGTGTAAGTTTAATTATTAATAAAACAAATATGTTCACAAAATCATACATCATACATTGCTCACAATTCAATCAGATTATCGCACAACATGTCTTTTGGGAGAGGTCAAGAAGTTTTTTTCTTGAGCCAACTGGGAGTATAAAGTTCATACCACTCGGGAATATTCAGCAGCAGAGTTTCTTGTAACTGTCGATAAATGATCAGTATGAGAAAGGGAATGGCGAGCCTCTCGTCTTTAAAGAAATATACCCAAAAAGCTAAAAGAAGGAGGCAAACGTCTACTGTATAGTCAATGGCTGACCGCACATTAATCTTGGCTTTCTCTTCAAGTTCTTGGTAGTTGATAGGTATGACGATAGTAGCTCGCTCTGCTTTCCTCAGCACGACTTGTTGATTACACTTCTTTGGCGTATTGTTTTGGATTTCTGGAGGACTAGGAACCGTTGCTTTACATTTCTTTTCCAAATGATTTTTATCGGTACTGGTTTTCTGCTTTGGCTTAACTGTTTTATTAATAGAATTTGAAGTTTTTCCTTTCGCAGATGCCGCCTTACTGTTATTTGTTTTATTTATTGTCTTCTTTGGTTTTGTTGTTTTGTTTTCCTCGACATTTTCAGGCTTCGCCTCAAGTTGCTGTTTTTCAGCAACTGCTTTTAAGTCTTCTGTTTTAAGGTACATAGGTGCAGTCGATTTCTTCTGGCTGCCATATTCTTTTACTATACTACCGTAATAATCAATCACTGTTCTTCCTTCTTCACTGACCTTATCTTGTAATTTGTCAGTTTTATTATGTGTTTTAAGATTGTCGTTGGATAAGTCTTCTTCTTTGTGTTTTTCAGGTTCCTTTTTGTGAAGTAATTTCGGAAACTTGGTGTTGGTAATTTTCTTAAATATAGTAATCTTTTCCTCTTTCTTTGGTTTTTCTGGTACTTTAGGTTTTTCTGTCGCTTTAAGTTTTTCTATAATTTTAGGCTTACTTGCAGTCTTCAGTTTTTCTGTGAATTTCGGTTTTTCTATGGTTTTAGGAATTTCAGATTCAGGGACTGGTTTTGATTCTATCATATCTGATTCTCTTCTCTTCAATATGGGTTTTGGAACAAAATTTGGATCGGGTAGAGGCAAAGGCTTGAGAGGTTCGTTTTCCGACAGCTCTTCTTCTTCTTCCTCAATAAAATCTTTGAGAGGCGAAGGACGAGCCATTTTGTCTCTTGGGTTATATGTTTCCTCTTCGTTTGAATACTGATTTCTATCAATATCTCCATCAAGACTTCCATCATCCGTATATTCCCCATCAGAGGAAACAGTGCTAGCTGTGTAATCTTCATCAAAAGACATATGTGGCCATTTGTGATCAGATGTTTCAGAATCCAGTGACACTTGGCGCGGACCGAACTTGTGCTGTGTGCTGTCAACAGAGTCTGGTTTAGGTTTCTTGGGCTTTACTTCAGACAAGTCTTCGTGCACTTTAGGCATATCTCGATCATTATTTATGCTGTCGCGATCAAAGCTAGTATTATACGGAATGTCAGTTTTGTGATTAGGGGGTCTATCGTCTTTATTTTTGGTTTGTTCTTCTTTCATAGCTACGGCTTTGTGAACTCGTGCCATTGCTAGTTCATGCAGGAGCTGTGATGAGCTGACGGCGTTGCGCAGCGCTTTGAACGGCATCATACAACGCGAGCTCAGCTCCGGCGCTGAGAACGAGAGGGGAGGCGGCGTCAGAGAGTCCAGGTCCAGCTGAATGGATTGTCTCTTTTCTGAAATTAAAAGGATTTTTTGTAGTCGTAAGGTTGTATTTATCAATACTCGAATAAAAAGCTTTGCTGCCTGCTTACAAACTAGTAACATAAAATCGCCATTGCATTTAAAGCCGTAGGTATTTATAGATCAATAAATGTGAAACTGAGTTTTCATATTGTTTTGCTGTAACATTAAATAACTTAACTGTTCAGATTCATAGGTGAAGCAAATTTCATAGTAGTCGCAAACTTCGTTTACGCTAGAAATAGATTTGATTTCGCAAATTTTCTGTTGTATGTTAATTTCGCAGAAGCTGTGATGCGGTCAGCATCTCGCGTTTATGTTTGTTTGGAATTATGTTAGCGCGTAACTAAGTAGGTACCCTTGTGTTAAACTTGTAGTTGACTTTAGCGGACGCCTATTTATAGGCGCACCATGCGTCGAATTTGTCCCCATGTCGCCCATGTCTATATTTGAAATGCATGCGTCTTAATATGGTCGTAATCAAGTTACGAATACTCGGATGTGATTTAAAGATAAGCTCGAAGGTACCTACGAATTTAATTATCATGTTGCGTATACCTTGAAATTAATAAAACAGTCGCAATATGAACATGAAGTAGTTAGTATGTAGGGTGTTTGCGATAAGGCTAAAATCAATGAGAGGTAAATGATCAACAGCGATATTATTTATGATAAAAAAACAATCCACCTTTATACCTATATCTATAGTTAACAGTAGTGATTACCAATAGTTATTGTCAATAGGTATGCGAAATCATAATGTCCGATAAGACCGCCCATTGTGTCACCCTATGTAAATTTTTTACATTTATATCTGTAATTTTTATGGTGTACATAATAAAGAGGATTTCTATTTTATTCTATGTCCATAAAGACCAGAAAACCACTGAAGTCCTGGTCTATGGATGAGGACAATATTTTACGACCTTGGATTATTTTATGTTATTGTGATTGCGTCATTGGCACTTTTACACTTATTGGCACTTTCGCTACCTAAATTGATGGAGGAACATAACTCTACTTTATAACACGGAACTAACGAAATGTTTTATCAAATTAACATAATGTAAGTGTTGTTAAAATCAATTCGCAAATAGCAGAATGTATACCTAATGCCTGTCCGCATAACATTCCTAATAGGTATGTCAAAATAGATACCTACTTATCTAAATTATTGTAGAACCAATTAAAGGGACTGTAGAACTGTAAAATTAATCAATCGTTTTTGTCATGGTACCTATTAGGAATGAAAGGTATTATTAAATGTTCGGTTAGAGACCGTCTCAGTATGTCTTCCCAGTCAATTATTTGTTCATTTCTACTTTTGAATTGGATAGCTCCAGCTCAAGCTATCAAATTCAGTAGCTTCATAACAATAAAAAGGATGTTAGAAATATAATAATAATAAGTTTATCGTGATGCAATGCATGTTTTCTGGAATGAATCCATCCAATCCAGGATACAGTCTGGTTTACTATCTACTAGACACATTTTATATTGTAAATACTAGGTACTCTTAAAAAAATCCTAGTTTTCGCAACAGTAGGAAGGCGATAGATAGAACCAATGTTTAGTTTACCACCGCAAATACATAAACAAGCCTCAACACGTCTTAAATTAAACAGCTAATTATAATGTAAGACAATATGCTTACCGGATTTTTCCATTTGTTTCTGCGAATCTGGATAGAGCACCAGCATGAATTCGCTGCTGCCAGACGGGTCCCGCACCGGCGAGTGCCGGCGAGGCAGACGCGGCGGCTGCGGCGCCTCGGCCGGCGCGGTCTGCGCACGCTTGCGGCGTGGAGCCGGCGACACGCGCGCCTCGTTGCCGTCCTCCCGAGTGAGCACCTCGTTGATGATCTTGGACTCTACCGCCAAAAACTCCATATCCACAGGTCGGCCCGGTATCCTCACCGGCGCCGACTCCACACTCGGCGCGCTCATTCCATACGGACTCTCCGCTTTTACACGGAAGCGATACTCGCTCCCTTCGATGAGATCGAACAGGGTAACGTTCGTCTTGCGGCTGGTAGTCGCCTTGAGCCACACGTTCCAGCCTTTCCGGTAGTACTCCACCACGAAGTTGCCGATGCGACAGCCGCCGTCGTCGTCTGGCGGCTCCCAGTCCAGCGTGACGGATTTGTCCACCTGGCGCGCCACGCAGACGCGCTGCGGCGGGTCGGGCGGCGCCGTGATAGTTACCAGGAAGGCGGCCGTGTCCTCCCCGATCCTGTTTTTGGCGTGAATCTGATATTCTCCACGGTCACTTCTTCGTGCTGTGTGTATTTTGAGCATCGAGAATTTTGAAGTATTCGAGATCTCCACTCGATCGTCTACCACTATGGGTTGGCCGTCGTGTCGCCATTCTACTGTCGGTGTCGGTTTCCCGACTATTGTCGTTTTCAGGAAAACGGTTTCGTTAATTTCGTATAACAAACCGTCCTCATATTGTCGTGGGTAGCGTAACTTCGGTGCGGCTTCGAGTGACAATCGAGCTTTGGTGACCGCGTGTCCACTACGATTAGTTGCAGTACATTTTATTTCTCCCTCGTCACTTGGTAAAGTTTGGTGGAAGACAAGAACACTAGTGGACTCGCTCGTGGTGATAGCCGTTCTTCGACTGCTGAAAATTTCATAATCATCCTTGAACCACGCTATCGTAGGTGGCGGGATACCAGAGAAAGCGACACGGAATTCTGTTTTATCGTTTTCAAGAGCCGTCAGATCATCTAAATGTTGAAGAAATAGGGGCGGTCCATGGGGGAGGCGGTCTGAGCTAACCGTGAGCACATCGGACAGGTCGCTGTAGTCGGAGCGACCCACAGCGTTAAGCGCGGCGACACGGAACTGGTAGCGGTAGGGCGGCTCCAGCCCCGTGAGCACAAGCTCCGGCCGTAGCACCACGGGTGGCGCCGTGCGGATCCAGTCCGGCGCGCCGAGCCGGTTGCACTCCACCTGGTAGCCAAGCAGCGGCGCGCCCCCATCGTGTGCCGTCGGTGCCCATCGTAGCGTGATCGAGTTCGGCTCCTCGTCCGATAGTATCGGTATGATATCCGGCTTTCCTGGCGTTGCAGGCCGACCTGGAAATCGAGACGAGGCTGGGCGTTACTCAATGCATTTGGATGATTTAAGTTAAAATTAAATATGTCTAGTCGGGCGTTAACCTTTGTTCGGTAACGACGGTGCTGCCGGTATAAGCCATTTGGCATAAAACTCCTTTCAAAATTAGACGCGTGATAATCGTTACATGAACGCGGACGGTCTTACGATTTGTTTTGTTGTGCCACGCTTTAGGAATCGCAGCGCGCAGTCTTTTTAAAAATAGAAATACAGGCAGGGGGCTCAGACGAGCTGTACACGTGTGGGGGCCTGGTTGTGGTGGTAGTGGCGCGAAGGGTGCGGGGGTTGGGATTACCTGCGGTTTTCCAGCGCACGTTCTTGCTGGGCTTGTGGACGTAGTGTGAGGCGGAGTGCTGGTTGCCCATGGCGGCGGCGGCGCGCGCCGACACACTGAGCGCGGTGATGCTCGCCCCGCGCCCCCCGCCCCGCGCCCCGACCGCGCCCGCGTCGCGCTCTGGGAATAACTTTGCGCAAAGCCGCGCCCGTGCGCCCGCGCGCCCGGATGCGATCTTGATCTGTTTGATCGATAGCTTTTCATTAACGATCCACAGGCCACGACCTTTGGCGCAGCTATTGATAATGTTCATCCATTTCAATAATCTGACGGCATTGCCAATTACTAAGACACAAATGTGGTAATCATCATGGACCTGTTGTTTGAGTGCCTTTGTAAACACTAAACAGTAGGTATCAACCATACACCACTTTACACGCTTTGAATCCAAAAGCCATTATTATTAATTGGTTGTAATAAATTGCTATGCTTGTTCCTGAAACAATTTGTCATTGTGACGACATCTTGTGCCACAAGTCGGCATTACGTAGTGAGAATGTCCCCGAAAGTTACTGGTTATTTTGGTTAGTCACCATTCACGACAATCTAGTCCCCACACTCCACCTGTTGGACAATCTTCGAACAAATCAGTGGGCAAGCTCACTAAAAAGAGAACGAGGGTGTGAGACAAAAATAAAATTTGTCCGACTGTGTGTGAACGTTATTTCCTATCGATAGTACAGATGGCACTGTTGTTTCAAGATTTTCATGAAAAGTGAGAAAATCGCAATGTTACGCGTAGGGCTTCTTCCTACTTATGACTAGTTTTACTGACTTCTGGTAAGTTTCTGTTTTTTTTGGATATCATTTCATAAAGTTCTGTTCCAGATTTGATGACCCGTTAGGCATAATTATCATGTATTGTCAATTCTATTGCCACGTTATTGAAGAGTTCTAAGTTAAAATTGTATTATTCGGTTCATGCGAAGTAGATACAATAAAACAGATATTTTGATAGTCAGTGCAATGGTATTTGTTTCCTATAGCCTCTGGTAGGTAGATCTCGTAGTCTGTGTTTCAGCGAGCGCCTACGCGTATCCCCGTTACGTACTTTTCAGCACTTGAACATAAGAATATATTTTAGGAAACTGTTTCAACAAAACTGTAATCTTATCTGCATCTGGAGCTGAAATAATTACACGATTTCTTTTTTTAGCCTCCACTGCTCGGTGTGAGATCATTAGGTTTACATGAATCAACCCAGAATAAATTCGTCAGATTACCAGGGTGTCATAAAAAGAGAGAAACTAATCAAAGACCACAATCAAAGACTAATAAATGGCAGCCCAAAGAGCAAAATTATGTTAGAATGTGCGTCGATTCTGTGCTAGACGAATTAAAAAAAAAACAATGTTCGACGGATGTCTATCTATGCTAAAAATATGCACCACCTGGATATATTACCCATAATAATTGTCTCTATTGATTTAAAGATCCTCTTCCATACATATTTAGACAGTGTCTTAAACAGTATAAATTTTTGACCAGTGCGCAATCTGTAACCATGAATTCAACCACCTAGCGTGGAAATTTTTCGTCAGTTATATTTTTTTTTTAGTTGTTCAATACATTTTGACCGCGTAGGTATTGTACTATGAAACAGCAGATTTTTTTTTTGATAACCGGCGAGAAATTTCTGCGCTAGTGGGGCTAGAATTATATGATGAATTCATGGTTACTTATAGTTTGCGCACTGGTTAAAATTTTATCGTGTATGTATATTACAGCCTACAGGCTAATGATGATGATGTACCGACGACTAATTACTTAAGTTATATGCGTATCAGTCCATTGACGCCTGGCTTGTCGGTAATAAACGCAGTGCTATTAAGTTATTGGCGCTACCGAGAAGGACTACATTGCTAGATACCGCCACAAGAGCTCCGTTGAGACGGATCGGTAATCACTCTAGGATAGTCAGCCAATAGCAGCTATCGTCGTGCCACGTTGGAAGATCCAATCACTAAGTGGTCTTGACCGAAAAGACTGCGCTTACCGTATGGCTAAGTCCGCACTAACAGGCGGCTTGCTTAGCGCCCAGAGCCTTGTGATTTGCATCTGGTTAGATACGCGGTGGCCGCACTGGTAGATGGTTTCGCTAGGAACTTACGGTAATTTGCTTGTTAGCACGTGCCTAGACAAGATGTTACTTTCAAAAATTGTTACTTAGACGGAATTCATTTTGACAATTTACCTTTTTACGGTCTTAACCATCACGTTGGGTTCATGAAATAAATAGGTACATCAAGATCAACTCATGGGAAGTTTAGTGTTCTCTGTAAAAAAATGCGTAACTTATTACGCAATTTATGCGGTAAGTTTTATGAAAATTTGCGTATGCATGTCTTTTAGAAACTAATGCAATTACTATTTCATCCATTTTTAGGGTTCCGTAGTCAACAAGGAACCCTTATAGTTTCGCTATGACCTGTGCGTCTGCAGCTTAGATCCTCTGAGCTACAAAGACAAAGAGTCTCTACTCTTTGTACTAGAAAGCTATAATTTGGCATGGATATACTTATTATTCACGCCGACAAAGTGCTAGAATAGAAATAAAAATAAAATAGAAAAAAATAACATTTTAGGGTAGGTACACGTAAAGCGGAGATGTATTTTTTTTTCTCGTCTATTCCATGATGTGGGGTATTGTTGGATAGGCCAATAAAGAAATTACGGGTCTGTGAGATACATTTTTGGATTCAGGGATCCGTTTGCATAAAATTAAACTTTAAATTGCTAATTTTTGTTAGAGTCTAATGTCCCCTCCCCCCTGCCAGCTAAATGGTAGAAACCGGAAACTATATTAGCTTTCCATTCCCTCGCAATCTTAAATAGACTCAACTCCCATCATTAGTGTGTAAAAGTTAAGATTGATTTTTAATTGCAACTACTTTTCTGTCTTAAAAGTATTGACGACCAGGACCGAAAGTCCAGTCAGGCTCGCAAGTTGGATTAAGTCCTGATGGCTTCGAGATGAGCTCTCAAAAGTCACCCATACAAAAAATGAAATCAAAAGTCAGTGAGAAAACAATGAGCCTGTACATTTGTACAACCCTTACATAACAAGAACTTCCGCTTTGCAATACAGAGAACATAATAATAAGTTGACATAAAGTAATATTGCGTCGTGTGACATGTAACTCATTGAGTTTCCGTCAGTTTGCCGGTTTGCATGGAGTAGTGTCCTAGATGCGTCTGTTCGCCATAACGCATCCTGTGCATTGTGCCCTGTTCCGACGGAATTCCGAGCGGAACTAACAAGAGATAGGATGCCGCAAACGCGCCATTGTTTGTGAGAAAATGCACTAATCAATTTCTGTGTTCGCCTTAATTAACTGTGTAGGCACGTAGGCACGCGGCAGACTGTGATGACATTGATATCCGACGGATTAGCTGTATTGTCGGTTGTTCGTGTTCGGGCAACCTTTTGTATGGGATGCAGCGCTTGAATAGTTTGGAACTATTGCATAAACTGATAACCATTCACTGAATGAATTCCGCTTCAGAGCTAGCATAGCTCTGAATTGATTCCATGAAAGTGCCTGTAACCGAAGAATGTTTTTAGATCATAATTACCGGTCTTAAATGCTTAGATGGTAGATAGAGTAGGTACCTATCTAAGTAGGTATTGGATATAGCCACAATAGCTATCTTTGATTTTAACTTCAAGTAGAAAACATTGAGAATGCATGAGATTTGAATTGCCATGTAAGTAATGAAAACGCGATTAATGAACACATATCCAAATATACTCTGAAATAATTGCCCGACTACGGCGGCGACCAAACAGACATTATTGCCAAATTGCCAATAATATATTAACGTGCATCTGCGTAATGGTAGTACGTAAATGCTTATATTTGTGTTAATAAATGGCCTTTTAATGTTGATCTCGGTTGAAAACAACATATAAGTGTTAATTTTAAAGTAAATAAAAGCAAAGCTTTATTTTCATGATACTTTAGCGGACAGCTGTTTACGACATTTTCTTGTTGTTCGAATTGAAAGCAGAAACGCTTGGGTTCATGTTACTGCATAATTTGCTGAGGGGGGAGCTGTGGTGGACTTGCGAAGCATAGTGCAACTTAAATAAAAAGGATTTAGGCGTGCAGATGGCCCGATAACTGTAAGTAAGTACTGTAAGGTAAATGTAAGTAAGTATAATAAGTAATTTATTTAAGGGTCGTAGAAACAGGCGCGACACAAAGGCACCGCGTGTCGCGCGATGAGCGGTAAATATGAAACTACGGTCATCTATAACTTAAAGATGTGTAGATATTGGTCGGGTTGACCAATTCTACCCGAGTCGGGAATCGAACCCGGTATTTAATTTATATTAGATTGAGTGAAGCGTAGCGGAAGGATGAGAGAGTGCCAGAATGAGTAAAGCCGAGAGAAGAAATGAAGAATATTATTATCGATTATTAGAATTAAAACACAAACAATAAAGCAAAGCGATTCGATATATACAATGTTATGAAAAGCGCGGCGCGACCCGATAGGTAAGGTAGCTAGTCGAGAGTGGACTGGTGCACGTAGTTCGGCGCGCGCGTAGGTAGCCTCGGGATCACGCCATCGCGGGTCCTTGAGATTTTGAGAAATGAGATAAATAATCTTCCGGTTGCAGAACGACAAAACCATACTTTTCAGCAAGATGGGGCTCCGGCTCATAACAGTCACAGAACAAGGGACTATCTCAATGAACACTTTCATCCCTGGATCGGGACAAATGGACCAATAAGATGGCCGCCGAGATCCCCAGATCTAACCACATTACATTTTTTTTTCAGAGGTTATGTAAAAAAATTTGATTACAAGAACCAGTATGAAAGTGTCCACGAGCCACAAGCAGAACTTAGACGTATTATTCTAAATATCCACCACAACAAGATCAAAAAATCGACAGGGAGCGAAATAATCAAAAGAGTGCGACTTTGTGTCCATTCTTTTTGTTTGCTCCCTACGGATGAAGATGAAGTTAGGTCTTTAATAATAGGGTTAAAGAGTGATTGTTCGGTGGGCCTTGATTTGATATCTAGTGACATCTTGAAATCAAATATAGATATCCTAACAATACCTATAACATACGTCTGTAATTTGTCGCTCACAACCGGTATATTTCCGAAGATCTATAAGAAGTCAAGAGTTCACCCAATACATAAGAGTGGTGACAGAGACTGTGTCAATAATTATAGGCCTATTTCAATGCTCCCTACTCTATCAAAAATTTTAGAGCGCATCATTAACAAAAGACTTGTTAACTACTTGGAAAATAAAAATCTCCTTTCACAAGCGCAATTCGGTTTCAGGGCCAAGAGATCTACTGCCGACGCTGTGTCAGAACTAATAAATTATATAGTTAACAACATAGATTCAAAGAGGAAAACCATTGGAATATTCTTAGATTTAGCAAAGGCTTTTGACACAGTCTCTGTCACTATTCTGTTTAAAAAAACTCGAAAGCCTGGGTATCCGGGATCTTCAATTAAAACTTTTTAAAGATTACCTAACTGACAGAACACAATGTGTTAAAATCGGTAACATAACTAGTGAGGAGCTCGTAGTGACATTTGGAGTTCCACAGGATAGTATTCTTGGACCGACGCTGTTCCTAGTCTATATAAATGATATATGTCAGGTAATGTTTCCGGATTCTAAAATTGTTGCGTTTGCTGATGATACGGCTTTACTTTTCAGTGGTAACACCTGGCTTAAAGTTTTTGTCAAAGCTCAGATAGGCATGACACTGTGATCAGTTGGTTAAATAAGAATTTACTTACATTAAATGTAGGAAAAATGACCTATATCACGTTTTCCATTCATGCTAATGACAAGCCGGATCCCTCTTTGAGTATTGTCTGCCATTCGTGCCCAAATGCAAATGACACAATTTGTCAGTGTCCCAACCTTAAAAATACTAAATCTACAAAGTACTTAGGAGTAATTATTGACAGAAACCTTAAATTTCATGATCATATTAATCTTCTATCAGCGAGAGTGCGTAGACTTAAAGTTATATTTATAGCCTTAAGAAGCACTGCACCAAAATCCGTCATAAAATCGGTCTACTATGCTCTCTGTCAGTCTCAGCTCGAATACTGTATCACCACATGGGGTGGCACATGTACAACTCATCTCTTAAATGTTGAGAGAGCACAAAGAGCACTCCTAAAGGTTAGTTTGTTTCTAACTTTTTATCACCCAACTACTGATCTCTATTCGAAATGGGAGGAACTTACTGTGAGGCAGCTCTTCATCCTAAAAACGGTTATGAAACAACATGCCCTAACATTTTTTGAACCAGAAAGAATCAGAAACAAACGTCGCAAACATACAGTCTGTTCTTCATCGTCATACAAAACTGAGTTTGCACATCGATTTTTCTGCTACCAGGGTTCAAATTTATACAATAAGGTAAATCGAGCCTTAACGCTATATCCCTTGCCAAAAACCAAATGTAAGTCCTTGGTTTCGGACTGGTTAAAAAAGTTGGATTATAATCTTACAGAAAGTCTACTTCATTCAAATTAAATTAAATTAGTACGATATAAGTTTATAACTTGCACCAAAAACCTCTCACGTTCACATCGGCACACTACACCTGACACTCAACACTACACACTAACAGCATAAACTCTCATAGACTCACACATACACACAGATACAGGCACACAGAGATATAGTTTCTTTTTAACTTCTACCCCCAAAATTATAATAACTTTAGTTTTTAGTCTTATGTCTCCTTATTAACGTTTATTGTAATATCATATTCTTTTTAAGTAAAACTTTCTGTTCTTCCCACGGAAGAACAGAAAGATTACAAATCACGAGGTCCCCATCCCACGGATGGAGACCTCGTGATTTGTAATACAGGCATTTAACGCCTAACTCAGACACCAGCTCCTCACATTGCAAAAAAAGAAAACAAAGATGTGAAACCTAGAATAAGCTTGTCATTGTGAGGAGAAATAAAAAAATAAAAACAAAACTTATTATTATTCAACAGGAAGGGACTCATTTTGAGAATTTGATAAATTGATTAATTTTGTATTAAAAATGTTAAAATTCATGGTCTTCCTTTTATTTGTGACACTATGTTATTTAGCAAAAAATAATCCTTATGATGAAGCCTTTCGATCGGTATGATTATTTTTCTCGTGTAACGGGTTCGATTTCCGGTCCAACCATGTCATTAAATTAAATTTTAAATATCTATGAATGCATTTTAAATTGTTTTTTTAAATTCAAATAATGTCTTCTTTCAGTAAAATGTTCCATTTACAATATTCAAGGTACTTTCCCTCCATGTGGCATATTCGTAGGACGCCCTGTATATGCTAGTCCCGCGGTAAACTCTGCTTGCGCGATGCAGGATTTCCGTGACGTCAGTGTGACGTGTAGCTCGCATGTGGCGGTGTAGATACCGCTACAGATGTGTGTCCACGGTAGTCTTCAATTTAAAGATGTAAGTCTGCGGTAGTCTTTAACTTTACGATGTAAGTCCACGGTAGTCTTCAATTTAAAGATGCAAGTCTACGGTAGTCTTTAACTTTAAGATGTAAGTCTTCGGTATTTATTAGTCTTAGTACCTACTTAGTCAGCACATGGTTTAGATAAGAAGTTTCTCCCATAGCTAGTATTGCAGTATGCTGTTTTTGGGATTTATTCTTTATCAATGACATTTAAGAATAACTACAAAATCAAAACGTGTGCAGTCGGAGGATCCCTGTCAGGAACGAAGGTCATTACGAGATACTCGCACGCACACACTCATATGTGAAAGAGACAGAGAGAGAGAGAGAGAAAGTGTGAATTTAAATACTAACGCGTTTTTAATACAGAACCATCTGATATAAGTTTTTAAAAGCTCTCATGAAGTTGTCGCCATCTCGGATTCTCACCCTCAAAAACCATGAAAACGATACCCATGATGAAAAATGTTGAAGTTTTGGCAGTCGCCATCTTGGATTTACATTTTCACGTCACTGTCAGCTTTAGCACCCTCTAAAACCATGAAAGCTGTCTCAGAGAAAGTCGCATGAAGGGGGCATAACGCTTTTTCGTTACGTGATGATTTCTACCAGTTTATGTAGTCCTACCGCAAGCCGCGTTAAAGAACTTCGTTCCGAAATGCAGTTTTAGAGTGCCCGCAAGATAAGTCTGCGCGCGTGTTTGACACCTGATATAAACGTCGAGATGGCGGCAAACGATTATTTCCGATTTCGGCCGCGCGCAGACTTATTTTGCGCGCACTTATAGCACCCCGTCGGATACGATAGATTTTCTTTCGATCATAGATACAGACATAGATGAAGATACAGAAATAGGAGTTACTTAGTCGACATAGATAGTAAAGTTTAAGAATTAAGAGAACCTGGGTTGCATGAGCCAGCGAGGCGAGCTCAATAAATTTAGCACCCCACTTCGAATTGGTTTGGTTACTTTTTCTTTTGACCATTCATAGTATTAGCTAAAAATAAAGCATGAGTCTAGGAAAGCTGTATAAACTTTGGACGCGCGGGGCCCCGCAGACCGCGCTATCTTTTTAGCACTGAAATCCTGAAATCCTCTCGCCGGCTCTAGGCCGGTGCATTGTTGGCATAGCAGACCTCTGTGCCCGAGTACGAACTGACTGCACCACTTTGAACCATATTAGTTACGCCAGTGCTGCTGAAGATATAGTAGGTACTTCTTCAGCGTTCTTCAGTGTCGCAATGTCTTGATGGATATGCATTTAAGCCAGTCCATTCAGACGATTCAATTTTATTTTACTTAAAACGTTTGGGGGGGGGGGGGGTGCCCCTGTGCCCTCCCTGTTTTTGTTGTTTTGTGTAGGAAATCACCAAATAATTTCCCCCGCTCTGGGCGGCGCGGGAGGGTGTGTCAAACGTTTACTGACTAAAACACACACCCACCCGTGTTCCTTCAATTGCCTGTGTGCCACGGCCACGGTAACCCTTTTGGACAAACCCGCCACCCCGGCAGGCATCGGCCCTAACGGACTCCGTCAAAGTGTGCTTACATCTCTTTGAGGCGCGCGTGGAAGACAACGCGCCGTCGACCCGGGCCTGGTCCTTACCGGACGCAAGCTACCCATTGCTCGCCATCCGCAAGCTCGCGCCTACGGTGTGCCCCCCTCCCCCTGGATCCACCCTTGTACTTAGTTGTGCCTGAATATAGGCAATTGTACGGGGAAACAAGATCTTGCAAATCCCCAAAAACTCAATCAGCACATAGAAAACTATGAAGATGTTCGCATCTACAAAAAATAAGTAGATAAGCAGCGTACGACGCCGAAGCTCTGAATTCATTTGTTATTCGCGGTCGAAGCCCCGAAAAACTGAAAATATCTAGTTATACCCATCTATTTTGGTTATTGGGGCATTCGCTGCAAATGGGTCAATTTTTTTAGATGCCCGATTTGTTTTAAAACATCGCAGAAATAAAATATTGGCAAAGAAAATCCTTAGGTTCATAAATCCTACTAATGTTGGTAAGTAGATACATACGCAGCTGAATGTCGACTGAAAATATCTAATAATAATACAATTTAGAGAACAATAGCAGGTCATCAAAGACTTGATCAACGTGACCGAGTTTAAATATTATCACACAATATATTACTCGACCAATATCCGTAATTGCTCGATTATTATAATTAAGTGAGGTGCCATAAATTGAGTTGTGGTCCCGGCGGTAAGCTGCATGGTCGATCGATAGTAGTCATTGACGAGATAGGCGACAGAGACCAAGCTTCAACAAGCTTCAATCAGTCTGCGATAGGTAAATTACTGACGGCACGGTTTTGTGTACTTGGTGATTGTCCAAATGTTGACTAGATATACGCTGAGTTTGTTTGTCAACTTGCAACAGGTCCAGAGTTAATTCTAAATCTAACCTTTGTTCAAAGGCATACGACTACTTAAACAATAAGAATAGTTGGGCGCTGTGATTAACTCAACATGATGTTCAGGTATGTTCCTTCTCTAGAAGTAGCTTATACCTAATGCTAGGTTAACCCTTAACCAGGCCCAAGAAAACCGTTAAAGATGGGCAAGTGGTTTCTATGGATTAAATTTACTATGTGCGTCTTGTATGACGTGTAGTCGGTGAAAATTGGAAAAATGCATGGTAACGTAAAGAAAATTATGTGGGAAAAGATAATCCCTTTGACTGGCAAGATAATTTTACTGCGACCACATAAATTACATATATCTAATGACATTGTATACTGTTGTATAGAATCCAGTTGTACGGTGCTGTTGGGGAGTTTGTTACGCCACTTCTTTTTCTCAGCTAAAGCACTAGGAAGTGGTCGTGAGATCGAATGCACGAATTTCCTTCAAACACGACGGATTCTTACAAACTTACTTGGTAAAATTATGGTACCGAAAATCTTTCCTTAGCCTTCGATACGAAAGTTAACAAGCACATAACTCATAACATCAGCATCCCCCAAGGGACAGGCACATTTCACCAGTTATGAAAGGATGGAACCTACCAAACTGGTACAATAAAAAATTGTTGTGAACTATTTCGTCTGCAAATGTGGCTACCCAATTGGTAATGAAGAACTCACAAGGTGGCGGTGTCCATCAGCCATGTTCCATCAGCATTAGACGGTCCTAAATGAAAGTAAATGATATCATGATTGGCATTATTGTAGAAGTTACTTATAAGGAGAAAACTTATTACTGGAAACAACATTTACTAGCCAAACAATAATTTCTTACTGTGGTTTTTTTACATAATATATTGGGCAAGTTACGGCTTTTCATTATTCTACCGACCAGTAGCGAAGAGTCAATTTTTAAAAGAGGTAAGTAAGGCGGATTACATCTGTACATATCTTTAATGTGATTAGATTACATTATTAGTCTATAGAATACTGATTGTACCATTTTTCAAAGCGAAGCCGGTAGGAATCGAGTTGTATGGAACCTTCGCTACTGCTGCCGACTACAAGGATCACAATGTAAATTCTCTTTAATGTAAACAAATTAGAAAGCAGAGAACCTTTGCCTCAATCAGGCTGCATTTACTTCGTAAACGTAATTTGATTGGTTCCCGTTACGTAAACAAGATTGTGAGTCAGCACTCTAAAAGGAATATTACCAACTATTCAACTATTCCCGTGTAACATATTACGTGTTTTTACGTGTTTACAGCTGAATTACCTGAACAAATATTTATAAGGCTACCTGGAATTCTGCACATGTTACATAAAGTTTATTTTTATTATTTTGTAGTAGGTAATTGCCCGTGAATCTGCCGGTGAGGCGGTGTTAAAAGATTCCACAAACAATGGCGTACCTAGGTGGCCAGCAATAGATGCAGTGGTTTTTCTAACTATTGTGAATTCATCAACAGATTAACAACGTATAGAGAGGATATTTCAATCCAATCAAGAGAAGATATCTGATACACATAAGTGCCTATTAAAAGAAAAAATACGATTTTCCTAACTACATACGTTCACTAGAAATATTTGAGGAGGTCAGGATCATAAGGTGTCATTTAGACTGTCTTTTTTTCAGAAATCGTGAGAAACATAATGCCCTGTGTAAAATATTATAATACTTTGATTTCAATAATTTAATTTATCTCCGAATGTATTTTAATGGATGTCTTTCTTTTACGGTGAAACACAAGACGATAAGATCTATTGATTTTCTTAGTCTACTGTTATGCCGACTGTTATGTGAGAGAAATAAAGGTCAGCTATTCTTAGAAGACAAAAGGTAACAATCATAATTTAGCATACATTGTTGACTACTAAATTCGACCAAATCCAAAATTAACATTAGAAAATGCAGATGTTGGGTACCGAATACATAGCGAATGAGTAAGTATCCTCTATGAATCAGACTGTTTTCAACTAAATCAATACGAGTTAGTCGTAAGTCTGCCATCAAACTCATTTCGAAATTACAATTCTATTCCATAGATCATATTGTTTAAAATGTATGTTCGCGATATGAATATATCATTGAGAGCAGTGCGCGCGCGCAAGCGACCTACATCTCCTGGAACGGCGCCAGAGCATAAATACCTAGTGAGACCACCACTCGTCGTCAAGGTGACATTGTACATACGCCAAAAGATCTACAGAACTTGTCGAAATGTTTATAGCGTTGTATACATTATTGTTATTGGCATAAGAGCTACATTTGTTTGCCTATTTTAGGTGTATGGTACATCTTATGGAGCGACTGCTCATGAAAATCAAGAAAGAATAGCATTTTTGTATAGTAATTAATACCTATCTTAATTATGTTCGTAGTAATTTGATCGTCATCGTAGTGATGGATGCGAGTACTGGCAGGTTAATGAACATCAATCGGAGTTCAACAGACTGGCACTAATATAAGTGTGAATCAATAATAATAATAATCGCTTTATTTCGGACACAAAAATCCATATAGTGTTAGTAACATACAAAAAATAACTTAGTACCTACTGTTAGTAAAGATCAACCTCCGCTCAAACTGCTGTACAATCGGAGAGCCGAAGCTCTCGGCTACAGTCTTCAGGATGCTGTTCCGACTGCCCCTCACGCTCCATAATAATGCTGCATTATGGTCATTATCTGCATATCTTCTCCGTCAGTTGCTCTAATTCGCCCAATGTGCTGTACCTGCTGGTACATTCCACAAGCTTAGCCATTAACAAAAAGCTTATATAATTTAAACCTATGTTTTGTATAATTGCAAAAGTTCCTTGTAAATATATTTAAACTTCGTCACAGTCATTAACCTCTGCAGACATCTAGTCTGTTAAAAATGGTTCAGACTTAGCTAAATATTTTTAGCTTGCAGACTGATTGCAAGAGAACTATTTCTCTTTGTTCTTGCTCGTCATTGTCACTTTTAATACATCTAATGAGTAAATAGTGAAGATACCACTATTAGAGGAAGCCGGGGTTCAAAGTACCGGGGTAAGTTGATCCAGCACGAATAACTTTTTTAGAAAAGAGGTAGCAGTAAATGTGAAATGCATCACGGAACGTTGTACCATCCTTCTGCTTCGGCAGCCATTTGAGAGACCCTGTAAAGACGTGTTTGTTTGGTTTTCGCTTGGTGGTACACACGGCTACATATCAAGCTATACATTTTCAGTATAAGCAAACCTTATTTGTACGGAAATCCTACACAATGCGAGATCAGCTTATACTGGTAGCCGTGTGTACATATTTGTTACGTAAGACTTTTTTTTTGTTCTTACACTTTTTGGTCTACTTCAATCAATTCTACAACTATTTATATGCGAGTTGCACTTATCAGTTCGAAGAAATAAAGGGTATGTTTTATTGGTAATTTGTTACTTGTATATTTTGCGTTTGAAATAACTGAAAAAAAATTGAGGCAGGAATCCACTGGTTTGTGGTCAGTTGTGCCAAGAAACACGTACACAAAATGAAGCAACTTATAACCCCGGCCTCCCCTACCATTAGTTAATTACACTTTTTTCTTATTTAATCAACAGCCCAACATCTAGGTATCTTGTTTTTGTAATAGTAAAAGACTTTCAAAGTAAAAAAACAGTAATAAATGCTGTTCAATCATATGTCAGCTGCTCTATTCGTCTTCTTTTGTTTGGCACAAGCTATTTTAGCATAGCAAGTTCTATGATGTTTTATAAAATTTAGCCAGCCTGTAAATATGATAGTGGGGTCGTCAACCCAGGCTGTGGAAGACGTACCGCCAGTCCATAATTAATTAAAATACCAACAATGAATGAGATAAGTTGACAATACTTAGGCCCATATTACAGAACGTCACTCAATACTCAAGCATTACTTAAAACTAGATTCAAGCCATTTGATTGGTTGAAACTAGTTTTAAGTAATGCTTGAGTATTGAGTGACTTTCTGTAATACGGGACTTAGTGTCAAGACTATTAGTACCTAAGGGTGGTTTAATAAAATTATACTTTACTCAGTGTCATGTTAACCAAAAGGTCTTTTCAGTCGGTTAATACGGTTTTGGAGTAAGCAGTTCTATGATAGCATCTATATTGTGTTAAGCTATATATCTAGGATTGTTAGCAACTGGCATTGTGCCATTTGATCTCATCATATATATTTTTTTTTGTTCTCCTTTTTTCTGCGATCGGCTTTCTAGCCATAATCAGATGGGGTCTTCTTGTGAGATTGTTTTTGTGGTGTTCCATTGAACATTCACATTATGTGGTTCAGTACCTACTAAATAAACTTTAAATATTCATTGACTCTAGTCCAATTTTAGGATTTGCAGTCTCTTTAGGCGGATTATATACTGTCTGTTTAGAAGGTTCTTGGCTAACACTTTGCTGTGCTTGCTCAGTCTCTGTTTATATGTTTTTCATTTTTCGCATAGCTTTTCTTTCACTTTTGGTATCTTTAGGTGCTCGTGTATTTCTGTGTTTCTGACAAACCAGGGTGCACCTGAGTTGTACTTAGGGCAAAATTTTGGAAAACATGTAAAAAAAAAAGATAAGTTTGGAGTTGCTAGCCGATCCCAAACTTTGTAAACAAGTATTTTGTTACTAAGAGATAAGTATGATTGTCTTCCTAAGAGCCAGAATAGACTTTTCATTTCAATGATGGCCGCATTTTTCATGGCCTTAATGTGGTTGGTCCAGGTAAGCCTTTTGACTACATGTAGCCCAAGGTATTTTACTGTGTTACTGTTTGGCAATGGTTAACTTTCCATGTACACTGGGACAGAATCACCCTGCCGAAGAGTGAAGATCACCTGAACTCACTTAGTTTTAGTAGGTTGAATTCTCCATTTTTTCAGCCAAAGATAAATTTTATTCAACTGGACTTGTAATTTTTGTGAGGCCTGTGTCACTCGCAAGGCATGCATGGTCTGCAGGGCCCGAATTACCTATGACCACTTAACGATTCCTTACTTCGAAACCACGTCAATTTCTTATCTAATCACGACATCTGCTAATAACGTATTCTATAAGATACAATGAACGGAACCGTTTCTACAAGACAAGATATTGACGTGGTGAGTTTACGCGGGGAATAATACAGGAACACCGCAGAACAGTATTCTTTTTTTAAACTGACTGTCTGATTTTATGGACCACTCTATGCATTTGTTCTACAGTTGCGTGCTCTGTGGCTTATTGTTGACACTGTTATATAATATACTCTTTGAGTGTAATCTCCTTGGGTTTGAGCTCGTACAACAGCTTCGCTCTATAATTTGAGGTCTCCATCGTTATTTTGATGTACCGTAGGACCGTAGGTTGTATATTATCTGGATTCAATTAAGGGTTCTGTTTTGCTGTGTTTGATGTGACTTTTGTTTGTTTTGTTTATGTCTGTTTCCCCACTTTCTTGCAGCAATATCTTTGTAGACTAAAATAATAAATACCTACATGTTGAGAAATGAAACGTCTGAGATCAAAATATTGTCTAAATACCTACATATTTTATCGTATCCTGGCGCAGTAAATGTACAGTTTTGAAATAGTGTGGATCAAAATTATGTGTGGAGTACCTATATTTTTATGAAAATAGCGTCACAAATCAAGTTGAATGACATCAGAAACATATGGGTTATTCGTAATTATCTCTTTTATATTTACTTATGAAGTATTAACAGAAAAATATATCTGGAGTCTTTACAGAAATGTACTCGTAGTTTACCTAAGCCAATCGTTAAAATGTTGTGAAATAATTAAAGACTAGGTAGGTTCATATTCAATTTAAAGGCACTCGATGAGACAACAAAGTTGAACTGCTCATGAAAAGTATCTTCTAAAGATATTTGGTACCTACATTAATGGTTAGGGTGCCTATTTCTAAGAGCCGAGGGTATTTTTATCACAAGAACGGAACATATACCGCACTGTGTTTTTTTTTCAAATAACATAAGTAGGTACATGTTATAATAACATGAGTTCTTCGTATCTATTCCTCTTTGTCATAACGGTTTCAGGACACATTACTAAGTTTCAAATGCTGGATCATTATCTAGATTGTCTAAGTCAAACACAAATAATAAATATAATACATAAATTTAAAAAAAAAACATAAATGTCTCTGGCATTAACATATTTCCCAAACGTCCCGTCTTAAAAATAGACATTATTATTAAAATGCTTGTTGTAGAAGAATTAATGAAGGTACTCTTAAAAAGTGAATAAAATATTGGCTGCCCACTTTTTGTTAAATATGTATTATTAAGAAACGTATATGGCATAGGTATTGTGGTATAAGTAAGACAAATTAGCTATGATCTGCTACTGCCAACTATCAAGCCAAACGGTCGTTAGCCACCGTGACAAACAGCAGCTGCGACATGCGGACAGACAAACATGCATGCATTCATTCGCACAAGCCGGCACCACACTTGCGGTTCTTCGCCTTTTGCCAAAAAACACATGAATTGGAGCAGATATTTACATAGTTACGTAGACTAATAATTATATTATTTTATTAGTTTCCGTTGTTGTTACTAATATGTAAAATGGTTTCTGGCAACCATATTTTGGATTTCGGATAAGGAACAAGGTTTAGTAGGTATTCAAACTGACAGATAGGCAGAGAGCCTATCTTGTGTTCCGATGGCAATACTTACCTACCTACCTTAATTTGATAGAGATGACCCGATTCTGCAGCAAAGTTTTTTTCTGGATGAGGGAAGCTCTTTATGATTACTGGTTACATAATGATGACCAGAAGCATCATAATAATACCTTTGAGTTTTTAAAAGATGTCATTATAATTGTGGTTTTATAAGCTTTGCAGCCTCGCCAGTCGAACCAGTGTATGCACAGTACACCACTGTGTTCAATTTCATTATTTTAACATACCACTGGATGAAATTTTCCGCAGTTTGCTTTCTTACGGAGTCCTCGGAAAACACTAACACAGATTGTATTACTTGAGACTTCCACTTTATAATAAAGGTAAAATTGAACATTTATTTACTCTCTGTGATGAAATGGTCGTTGGCTCCAGAAAATACTTACTGCAACCTTTTAAATTGTATTTAATGTTCAGAATCAAGTATTGTTTCGCAGAATCAAAAAATGTTGCCTTTAGCCTACATAGGTGGTGGTATAGACTGGCCACGCAAGCTTCCACTACCACCAGACAAAACACGATTGAAAAACAGGGTTCTTCATTTAGGTCTTTAATCCGAAGGCGGGAGGAAACGCCCGGGTGTTGTCATTGTGTGCATGAGGACACGGTGGAGCATACGGTGGAAGTCTGCCCGGCTTGGGCGGAGCACCGCCGTGTCCTCGTGGCGGCGATCTCTCGCGTCCGGCCCTGGTCCAGGCCATGGTACGGAGCGCGAGGGAATGGGAAGCTGTCACCTCCTTCTACGAAGCAGTAATGCTCGCGACGGAGGAGGCGGAGCGCGTGAGGGTGAGGCAATCGTTGCGCCCTCACGCCCCTGGTAGGGGCGTCGGGAGTCGATTGCCGACTCCCGGCTTGCGGACGGCGAGCAATGGGCAGCTCGCCGTCCGGTAAGGACCAGGCCCGGGTCGACGGCGCGTCGTGTTCGGCGCGTCGTGTTCCACGCGCGCCTCGAAGAGATGTCAGCATAATTGACGGGGTCCGATAGGGCCGATGCCTGCCGGGTCGCGGATTGTTCGAAAGAGTTACCGTGACCCTGGCGCACAGGCAACTGAAGGAACACGGGTGGGTTTTAGTCAGTAAGAGTCTGAGACACCCTTCCGCTCCGCCTAGAGCGGGAGAGGTCATTATATGATTTCCCACCCAAAAAAAAAAGGTCTTTGATCCGAGGATTTGTTGCATACAGGTTGCATGAGGGTTTGTTGTAGATGATCGAAGTTAATAGAATTGTTATAAGTAACAACCTACCGATAACATTCTTCCTTCTGTTCTTCTTCCTCACCTATTGGTAGAAGCCGACCTAAACATTTTTTTTTAATAATAGGAAAACGAACATTTCTTAACTTACTAGGAATAGTCATATTACCTACGGTCATCGGTACGAGCGAATATATGATTAATCATGTCGTAGTAAATATATTAGCCAGTCCGCTAGGTGGCGGCGGGGGGCGGGCTGACTGCCTCAGAACCGTTTGACATGCTACCATAATCATCATCACCAATTCGACTGCTTGAAGCTTGAAGATCAGCGATTTCCTATATTTTACCTTTTCCTTTACGTTTTTTTTAAGGGAGTGTCACATTTAATCAAAGAAGAACATCGTAAGTCGTACGATAATGTTCAATCCCTAACAAAGACCTTTGACTATTTTAGGAGCACTAAGTGTCATCAATATTAGGCGCTGGAGCATGTGATTATTCTGACGGCTAGACATGGAATGTGGAATTTGATGACGTTACAGTAACCGCGCCGAGTTGGTGTTAGATTAAGACCTGTCACGAAATAGATTGATGTAACTAGATGGAGCATATCGTTGGTTATTGAAATCTCTAGTGTAGTTTAAAAAAAAATTGATAATCCAAAAATGCACGCCTCATAAACTCATTGAAATCTATAAAAAAATATACTACGAACGAAATGTCCAATCGTATTTTTATATTACTAATTACAATTAAACTTCATTGAACTAGACCGTGATTTTCGAAAGGATTTTTTTTCGTTAATACTGAAGGGAATAAAAAAAAATGAACTCGATTAGTTATGTTTTTCGGGAGTTATTGTGACCACGCCAGGATCCATACATACAGACACATGGACGTCCACAGAATATTCTTTTTAAACAGTTTTTTCATTATTTTAAATAGCCAAATGTCTTTGGAAAATTATATGAATGTTGAAACTAGTGTTTTTTCTTGACGTTTGTGTGTGAATATAATTCTACAAGTGTGATACATTAAATACATTTTTAGCTCAACGAATTACTTTTTCTTTGTAAGGCGAGAGTTCGGTTATGAGGCGTGCAAAACACTTCTTTGCGTTTAGGTATCTGTGTACCTAAGTACTTTACGTACTAGATAGATTTCGACACGGTTTTCAACGTCATAGAAGAGAGTTTATGACAATATATAATTTGTTGATTTGGTCATCCTAGCGAGGCCGGGGTTAACTGCTAGTTAACAATAATAAATTATAAACAGTTTTGTTTTTAGATGAACCTTCCTACTTTTTTTTTAAGATAGAAGCTATCCAAATAACGTTTATGTGTGATTTTCATGTACGAGCAGATGTACTGGGTGTTGTATCTTAGCAGAAAACAACACCCAGCGGTCATCCACAGCCAAACTCCATGTTCAATCAACTTTTATGTAGGTCAGGTCTGCAGTCAGTACCAATAAAGTAAACTAAAGTGATTAAGCTGTAAACATCACCCCCTTTTTTAACGAGCGTCGCATAATGCATTGCAGGGAAGCTATTGGGAAATATTATTACCGTAGGTATGTCCAGTAGACCCAAGGGTGCTCATTTAATTTAATTAATTGGCGTTACGTTGGCTAGATGTTGTGAGGCAATATACATTTTACTGAGATAGGAAAACTTGGTAGGTAGGAAGGTGGATACAGGTAATACCGCGGTTTTGGCAAATTTGCAATTTGTCGACACACAAAACCATTCGTTACAAAGAAATACAAAATCCACAATCCATTGCGTTTTTTTCAAGAAACGATTTTGATATTTCATTCTAATTCATGTCAATGGAACTACTCTATTTTACCACTAAGAAGTATCGTGACAAACATTAAAATAATTTTAGAGGAACGTCTCATCGGCACAACGCAAAATAGTTTGAACTAATGCCAAAGAAACGGGCAATTTTCCAATGTGCTGCGATTTTAATATAGGGTGGAAGGCTCGTATTGCAGGAAACGGATGCTCATCTAGTCAAGTTTCTAGTCAATTAGCCTATTGTTCGTTCGACAGATTGCCAAGGACTTAATTCCCATGAATAACCGAGAATACCATGAGTAAAATATGTAGGTTAGGTTCTCTTACAAAATATTTCATCATCGTGACATACCTAAACTCATACATTCGGTGGCGAGTATTTTCAGCTTGTTTTGAAAAATAACGCTTGTATTATGTGTGGTATCAACAAAGCCCTGTAACTGCTGTTCTCTGAAATCGGATATTGGTTTTTCATGTTCGGGTTTGTTTAAAAAAAAAGAGTCTGGAATGTTTTGTTTTGTTCGTAGAATCTGTGGGATTTGGAACTTTATTTATGAAGCTTTTGTAGCCTGTAAATGTTCAATGCTGGCTGCTGGAATTTGGCCTTTGGCCGCCTCCACATTTCACCAATTACGACTTATAACTCAGTTGGGATGCAATAAACATCACAATTAAAGGTGATCGTAATGCTTATAATATTATTAGTGTAAATTGTGCAGATGTTGCTGTTAAATTTCCAGATATATTAAATAAATTATATCCGCCCTAATAATACATATATGTATTTTAATTCAAAGATTGCAAAGGTAAAAAAACTACCAAACCTACTTCAGGCTTCACGGTATTCATCATGATAACAACGTAATTATATTTGAGTCTACGAATTTTTTGTTCATCTAGCCTTGTTTTCAATAGAGCTTAGAAGACTAACATACTAGAATCTAAACTTGAAAGAGTCTGGAACATTCCATTGCATCATCGCGCTACAACTTGGACGCAATTCAGATCGCGTTTCTAGGCAACGTCAAGGATATTCTTTTTCTATCGCCATAAACAACTTCACACGAATGCATTATTATTTCAGTGGTGGTGAATAAAATGGCCGAGGTCACGCCGCGACGACCGCCCCCGGACTTCTGCTTCATGCAGGTTACCTATAAGTACCTACCATTTATTTATATGACATGTCATATTGTAGATTTGTTTACGGACACGACGTTTGTGCACGGATACAGTTTGCATCAATCTTCAAAAACGAGACGAGGTTATAAGAAGGCTTGGAAATTGCTATTTTCACCAGGCTATACGCATATTATAACCTCGAACACTAGAAACTGCACAGTTATCTGCAAGAAAATGAGATGTATTAGTTCAGCAGTTTTTGTGGCATGTGGATATCTTATATAATATTTTTTTGTGTGTTGTTCAAGCTGAAAAACCATGTAAGCCTTGGCCTAATAATGATGGAGTAGACCGTACGTAACCGTAAGGGACGTAAACTCAGCAACGACCACATTACCTTCAGCAAGGACTTCCATAATGCAACGGTCATAACAAACGATCCTGATTGGATAATGCCATAATCACCTTCTAGTGTTCAGTACATGATCCTCATTTGGAGCATTCGTGTCCATTTCGAGACACGATGACTGGCTTCCCTGATCTGCGAGATGACTTCCGTGGCAGTATTGACACGCACTGCTCGCGTAACGGAACATTCAATGCAGTTACGTGTTTCCTATTAGACAATCGTCTCGATTCAATGTATAGGTCTTTGTGGTCGAAACTGACGACAGATCGATATAGAATATTATGCTTTATTGTACACTGAGACGGTGATGGTTATTGAAAGTAAGTATTATGTCTAGGATTTAGGTAGGTACTTAATGTATGTAAAATGGAAATGCTATATGGTTTGAAAATCTTCAGGTTTGAAATTGCAATTGATTTTCATCAAAACTAAAAACATGTAAACGGCTTGATTTCTAAGCATATTGTCGGCTCTTTTGACAGGCACGACTAAACATTTTTATATGCACAGTGCGCTTTCCTGCATTGTGTAGGTCACCGGTTTACACTATTCCATATTAAGCGAGGTTGTACCCAACTACACTGGCCTTCAAAACTTAGTACCACACTTTTAAAATTGAAATTTATCCTAAACTTTAGAAGTCAGTTTTAAAACATTAAAAAAAAACGTTTTAGGTATAGCAAATTTCATCAACTTGCTTTGAAATTATAGTTTATACATTTATATTACATTTTTAACTTACTGGCAAAAAACTCAAACAATATTTATATGACAGGAACGTACGTCTCTCGTTATCATCCGCAATATTTTAACTACTGCGGGCGTACCTACTCGTACTATGGGAAATGTTGGTTAGTGCGCAACAGAAAAACCGTTTGCAGTTCAAATCAAATTATAATTTATGAACAAATTAATCACACTAGCGAATCACACACTGTAGGTACACGACCCAACTATACAGAACGCGCGACAGTTTCTATACGTGTTCACGGCTTAACCGACAACAACAAACTCTTCTTTAACTCTGGTCAAGCGTTATGTTATAGACTCTGCCGAGCGCCGCCTGGTGGCGCTGGCGTCCCGATTAGTCAAAGTCAAACGATTGATTTAACGTATTTCCGACATATGTTTTACGCCTTATTTACATTTTAATATCGGGTATTGATCTGATTACAGCTTCGACCCGGTTTGGCATACTGAAGACGAGGTTTCGAAGGCGATATTGAGGAATATATCCCCACTCTTCCATCAGGGCCCGTTTTAGGGCCCTGTGGCCTTTGTGGGGTCTGCAGCTTCTGACCAGTCTCCAGAGCTCATCCCTGGCGTGCTCGATCGGGTTGAGATCAGAACTTCTTGATGGCCAAGCCATCAAGTTGATACCAACCTCCTGAATGCACGCTTGTACGACCCTAGCGGTGTGTTGCCGGGCGTTATCCTGCATCAGCATCGATCCATCACCCATATTTACTAAATATGGCCCTGCGTACTTATTAAGTATCTCTTGAGCATATCTTTCCCCAGTCAGGGTGTCATTTTCTTTAGCCACTAACTCTGTGCGACCTTCTGATGAGATGCCAGCCCATACGTGTACAGAGCCTCCACCGTATTGGACTCTTTCTGTGAAGCAGGCTTGAATGTATCGTTCACCAGCTCGCTTACATGTACACTCTTCGTCTTCCATCGGAAGTGAATAGTCGTTAGCGTGGGTAAAACGGTAGACAAAGAAGCAAGCTCACGCTAGACGATAATTCCGCAGCGTTGGAAGGAAACACAGTAGTTTCTCTATGGAAGTTAGCGTGAAAACGAACAAAAAATACCCAACCGTCAATGTCAAACGTCAAACACGTCTTTTCGCGGCGGTCTTTTCAAACCATTTCAAAAAGTTGTGCAGTGTCTTTCGAGTGGTTTTAATTTTGTTTCGAACTTAAAGGTAAAAAAACTTTTTGACAAAAAAAACAACCGACTTCCAAAAAATACACTACAAAGTGAAAAATAACTTTAATTTCGGAAGTCGGCCGTCTTTGGATCTTTATTTTAGTTTTTTGCCACCGACTTCCGAAATTAAAGTTATTTTTCACTTTGTAGTGTATTTTTTGGAAGTCGGTTGTTTTTTTTGTCAAAAAGTTTTTATTTTTCTCTTTTCAGTGGGTTAGATAATAATTTATCGAAGTTACAATAGCCTAATGTCAACTGCTCATCACCTTTTACAAAATATTTCGTTTCCCGATGCAAGGAATTGAGGAGTTTATTGTTGAGGATTTCTCTTGGTAAAAACCAGAAGAACTGGAGCTGATGGTGAAGCCACCATCAGCTCCATTACACCATATGCATTGTGACAAGCATAAATTGCTTAGCAACCAACGAAAGAGCATTGCTAGAGATGACGCGATTACGCAACTTAAATTCAGTCTCAAATTGACGCATCAGCATGACTAGTAGGTAGTGGTTGCCCTATGAAAAACTTCAATCTTAATTGGGTATTATTTTTGTACGACCTGAATATTTTGGAATATTGAACCGTATGAAGTAAGCCCAACAAAAGGTAACTGCTGTAAATCGTGGAGGAATTCCCTCGACTGTCTATGGTCTCCATCATCAGACCTGTAATGGCACTTATAACCCATATGGGTGCAAAGTTCTCATCAATATAAATGAATTAAGTCCAAACACAAGGTAGCTACTGTAAACCGTTGAGAAGTTCCCTTAACTGTCCTTCGTATTCATCATCAGACCCCTAATGACAGTCACAACCCATCTAGGTGTAAATTTCTCATCAATACAAAATAATCAAGCCCAAACACAAGGTAACTGCTTTAAATCGTTGAGGAATTCCTTCGACTGTCTATGGTCTCCATCATCAGACCTGTAATGGCACTTATAACCCATATGGGTGCAAAGTTCTCATCAATATAAATGAATTAAGTCCAAACACAAGGTAGCTACTGTAAACCGTTGAGGAGTTCCCTTAACTGTCTTTCATCTTCATCATCAGACCCCTAATGACAGTCATAACACATCTGGGTATAGTATTCTCATCAATAAAAATAAATCAAGCCCAAACACAAGGTAACTGCTGTAAATCGTTAAGGAATTCCTTCAACTGTCTATGGTCTCCATCATCAGACCTGTAATGGCACTTATAACCCATAAGAGTGCAAAGTTCTCATCAATATAAATGAATTAAAACGAATCACAAGGTAGCTACTGTAAACCGTTGAGGAGTTCCCTTAACTGCCCTTCGTCTTCATCATCAGACCCCTAATGACTGTCACAACCCTTCAGGTGTAAAGTTCTCATAAATACAAATTAATCAAGCCCAAACACAAGGTACCTGCTGTAAATCATTGAGGAATTCCCTCGACTGTCTTTCGGCTCCATCATCAGATCGATTCCAGACCTTCATTAAATTGTAGTTCTTTAAAATACTTAATGAAAAAATCAACAAACGCACTAGGCGCTCCTACGATTTTCGAAGGTTTCCCTCGATTTCTCCAGGATTCCATCATCAGATCCTGGTTTCCTTATCATGAGACCACCCTTGAGGTATGTCCTTTCTAACAAAAAAAGAATCATCCAAATCGGTTCACCTAGGAAAGAGTTCTGAGCTAACACACATAAAATAAAATAAAAACAAAATACAGGCGAATTGAGAACCTCCTCCTTTTTTTGAAGTCGGTTAAAAAGTTATGTAATTATGATTAATTATTTATGTAAATTTATAATAATTGCAAGTAATGTGTAATAAAAAAGTGTTTTATTTATGGATCAGAGATATTAAAATATAAAAAAGGTTAAAAAAAATAGGGTTATTAAAGTTAAGTACGAGTAACTATATAGTTTTTTTTAAGAAAAGATAAGTATCATCTAATTTCTTTAAGTTCATGGAATTCATTCTATGTCAATACGGGCCCAGAAAAATTTACAATAATGTTACAGAAATTCACGATAATCACGTTCGTTGGTATTGTTGATCGAAGATAATCACGAAACATTTAAGAAGTAGATATAAAATTTGTGTTCATTTGTTACACAATGACCCAATGGCATTTTTGTTCAAGTGTAGCTCTTAACGCTATTAGTTTATAGGCTCTCATGTTGTACAACAGCATTTTATACGACTTCAATTCTTAAACAATAGAGGCAAGCAGGAATCATGACCTCATTTACTGAGCCCTGTTATATTTATTTATGATACTAGTGCGGTAAGTTGGTTTTTACAAACGAGTAGACGAATGTAAGCCCGAGACGAAGTCGAGGGCTTACCATAGTCACGAGTTTGTAATTACCAATTTCCGCACGTGTGTCATACAACGTTTTTCAACACATTTGCGCGAAAACAGTATCTACAATAATATCGGATTTCTCTTTTGAACTCATAATATTATTTTGTTTTTAAATATCAGTCGGAAAGTCGCAACAATCGCGAATTTGCAAATGGCGCCACGTGCGCGTGGTGAAAATTAGAACTACATCTTGTGTCTCATTTTCTCTTTAGTATTAAAGTGAGACAAACGTATTGAGCAAAAACGCTTCCAAGGAGGTTCGATTATTCAGCTTATTTATTCTCGTAATGTGAAACTCCTTGGTGGAATTCTTATATATATTTTATGGAAATTAAAAATAAACCGTAAAGGATACGCACGGCGCTATACAACCGAGTATGCGGTAAAACATGTACTTAGGTGTGAGTAGCTATTTTACCGCACGTTCCGTTGTAGGGTGCGTAATTTTTAACTTTCGAACAATGTATACAGGCATTGTAAATGCATTTTTTGAGCAAATGTGTTGAAAATTGTTTTTATAACAAAGCGTTCTTATGTCTTCAACTCAAACTCAAAGCATTTATTTCAATTAAACCATCTACAGGCACTTTTGAACTGTCAAGGTCAGAAAGTTAACGCCTAAAAAACATCTGCTTTTTCATAGACGCCTAATCCACGCTTCTTCATTATTTGCCGCCCGTAATTGTCAGCCTCAGGTACAAGCATTTTAACAAAAAAATATAAATATACTTTTTCTTATTAAAACACTCCACAACACCATTAGCGGCAGGGTACGATCATCCGCTAGCGAGCGTGAGCGATTAACGCGAAAATTTACGTTTGCGTTTGTCAAAAACACCACTTGTCTACCACTTATGAGTGACGCCACGCTAACGTCGCGTCAGCCGTGGCGTTTCGTTACAAAGATTTTTATTTGTCTACGAACTTAGCGTGACATTACGTGTCCTTTCCACAGCTAATGTCATTGCCATACATTTTGACGTTAGCGTCTGGCGTTAACGCTATCAAAAAAGTTTTTTGTCTAGACCTGCAAGTCTGAAGAAGCTGCTGCTGGATTTCAACTGCATTGAGGTGGCGATTTCTCAAGACAGTGGACACAATATAGCGGTCTTCTCGGATACTAGTGCACCTGGGTCTGCAATTACAAGGTCTCCTCAGATGGTTTCTTCTTACCTTCGCTTCACCTACCAGACCGTTCTTAACATTTCAAATTCACAAATTCTTGACCGTTTTTACACCCACCATTCTTGCATGACGCATACTGATGCCTAGTTCCAGAAAAGCCATGATTCTTGCACATTCTTCAGGTGAAGGAGGCATGATAAGTAAAGATTACGTGCTGTAGAATACCTTGGCTTTTATATCAAAATTCATAGATCAAGAAATAAATATGAAAACAAAAACATAAACAAAAAAGTCAAAAGTAAGACAGCAATTTGAAAAGGAGTGTTTTGGTTTATAAAGTTTTTTTCAGCCGTACCTTAAAAGGTTATCGACTAAAAAGGTTTTATATAAAAAAAAAATGGTATGTATTTATTCTTATTTTGAAAATGTTTGTGTACCTTAAAAGTTAGTGCAATTTTAAAAGTGTGGTACTAACTTTTGAAGGCCAGTTTATTTACATTCCTGCGTTGGGCGAATACAATGTTTCCATGAAGTACCTACCTATGTATTTCATTGCAAATACGTGAGATTAGTATAACAACACTGGTTTCAGTAGTCAACAACCAGCTAAAGAAAGACCATGGTCCAGTTGGATTTCAGAATAAAGTTTACTGACCAAGATTATGTCTGGACTTTAAAAGAGACTGACCTCTGAGTTTGTTTCGGCCTTTCTTCTCAGAGTAGTCAGATAGGAAACGCCGACCCCATCTAGTTTAAAAAATATGATTGACGTGTAAAAGTGTTTGTACAAACCTACTTACAGAAATAAAATCATTTATCATTTACTAATACTAAATTCAAGAGTCGTAGCCCCTGGAAAAGCCGGTAATCGTGACTCTCCATCAAGCCACAGACCGTAGCAAATAGAGATCCATTTTTACAGAATAATATCTATCTGAGGGACCGACTAATGAGAAGATGGGTTGGATATGTCAGAACATAAGGTAGATCCATATTTGTCGATAAACACAGCTTTTAGTTATTTCTACCGTTTTGTCGGTGACATCAGTTGGCAGTATAAACCATAGCTATTCCCAACAACTACCCACTGTGTACAACTCTTTGTTTAAGAGTCATAACATTCATGTCCATAACGCTGGCCGACCAAAGTGGCGTTGTAATGTAACCATTATTGTAATTTACGTGGTTTTAATCAGGTTTGGCTCAGACGGCTGTGTCGTTTTAATTACTAGTGACTGTTGTTTACTCATCAGCGACTCTCGCTTGTCCTAACGCCCTTCCACGTCACACGTCATCCCAATAATTATCTGTGACAGTCATTGCGGTCAGAAGCGAATGCATTTCTAGCAAGTGACGTGTCTCATCGATGATTTCGATTGATATGTTTCTCAGTGCTCGTGTTTATGCCGTAGTTTCACTGTTTGGTTACATCATCATCACCAGCCTAATAGCAGTCCATTATATTTTGTAAACAGACACACGCACACACGGCCTTCAAATGCTTATGATGTAAAATCCATCAAAACTATGTAGGATAGGTAAGTCTACATAGTTTTGATGGATTGCTATCAAAGACCATAATTACAAGACGTAATTATAAGAAGGCATACATTCTTCGTATAAATATAGGTAGATTAGGGGTTGTGTGATACCTATGGAAGTTGTGTACATTTTCGGATTTTTTCACATCTGTAAAAATATCAATCATTCTTACGATTCGGGTGACACAATATTCGCAATAACTATTTCAGTGGTTTACGAGAACTAATACAAAAATAAATCAGTTAATTTTGGCAACAGCGCTGGACTTTTACATACATAGGTACGAGCGATGAAGCTTCATAAAACTGAAAGAAAAAGCATCACATTTAATAAATAGACGAGGTCGAGTAATTCATCTTTACAGTGTAAAATTAAAGGTGTGTGTGATAATTGGATATGAATTTGGCAGCTTTCGTTAGTAGGTGGTCGTTATTCTGGTCGAAAAACAAAAAAACAGCGACGAGTCGCCCACGAGCGCGCTCTCGATGCTGACTACAGCCTGATGGCATTCAATGAGTAACCCTTTGCGCAATACAGGTGACCTTATTTTAAACACTTGGAATGCGTATTCCAGAACGTCTGGTACATTTTAAATTGTATCAGTCTTCTAATGCGATGTCTGTTAAGGGAGATATTAGTGAAAACGTAGGTATGCCAAAAATTTGCCGAATTGACAAGAAAATGAAGACAGATTTGTAAATATCGACTGTAATGTCGTGCTTACTTATCCTGATGCAAAGCAACGATACTGCACTTAGAAGGAATAATGTTCACCGTTCATTCGTTTTTCTTGAAGAATGCAGAGGTTGAGATTCATGAAGCACCTACTACTGTTAATAAAGCACACCTACCTGAAAGCATAAAAAGAACATTTGTATGAAAAACGCGAGTGAAATACGATGCGATCTCGTGAATCCGAAGTGGGTTTAATATAGCCGTGCTCTTATTAATACACGGCTCACCTAGAAACAACCGGCATCGCATAATTCCCGTGTCTACCTGTGCAACCGGAGCACAGCACTCACTCCGAAATAGCGCGCTCACACGAAAAACATTTCCAGTGATTATGTGCTATTGTGATTTGATCACTCATTTTTTGCATATGATATGTTGGCAGCTCTCATCCCAACCCAGTCACTGATAGTAGTTTTATGACAATATAAATCTAAAGATAGAACAATGATCATTGTTACACGCTGAAACTTATGGGACTGGGTTCTAGCCAAGTGTCTCGTCATAAATTAGGGAACAGCTAATCGAGTTGTATTTTAATCGATTACGGTTAGTCTGTCTACGTGGCACTGACGATACATGATGATTCGATCAAGCGGCTTGTAAACAAACCCGAACATGAGTCGCATCAAGTCGCATGTGCATACGTCTCTTACTTATTTTAGACATGCGTGTGTCATGCAAGTGTGAATATTGTATGTTTACACAAAGCTTTGAACACATACCTATATCCATACTAACCTACATACATAATAGCGCTGGCCCCGGGCAATAAAGCGATAATATCAAAAATCGAATTTTACAGGAGAAATAAAATAAGCTAATTTTTGTTTGTACAGTGATCCGAAACAGGCGTTCACAATTATTGTCATTTATTCTACAGAAATATTATTAAAAAAAAACTGAAAAAAATAAGAGTGATAGACTGATACTCAGATTAAAAAGGGCGTAACCGGTGTTTACCGCTATATTGCCCGGGGCCAGCGATATGTTAATTAGATAGGTAGGTATATAAATCCAATATTTAGTTAAATGCCCATTACAACATCGGTACCATCATTCCATCATTCTCTTGCGCTTATTTGGGGAAGGCACAACTTGTCTTATTCTCCTTTGCTTCTCTATTAGTCGTCTTAAATATTGAATTGTTGAATGTAAAAAATATTCCCTCGGTGTTGAATTCCTACGGAATTTACAGCACAGAAGTTGAGGGGTTTAATTAAAAGAAACAATCCTTCTAGTGGCATATATCGATTTTTCACATAAATCCCCTTCTTTTTTAAGTCTGTTGAAAAGACGCCATTACCACATCGCGCAAAAATGTTTGAAGTTTTACAAGTTAGTAAGCAAGTATACAACGACAAGTCGATGTGTATGCGTATTGGAGTAACAGGTCTGCATAAACTTGCAGTGATCGTTTGAGCCAGTAATAACAGCACACCCTCTTTCCCTGCACTGCGCATGTCCTCTGCCCCCGCGGTCGCCTCACGCCTGCATTTCAGCCCGAAATAAACCCGTAAATATGCGTCAGAGCATGACTGATCTCGCGATTACTTATGAGAATAACTCGGTGCAATTACAGCGACATTCTGTCCGATGAATAAATTTAAGTAGATTTCACATTTTTTTTTCAATGACACATTATGTTATCCATATTGGTGACAATTGTGTGCGTTTGCATGATTTGGATTAACAGAAATAGAACCATCATGCACATTAGAGAGATGTGAATAAGCTCACCGAAATAGGATTGTGTGGAATTGGGGCTTTAGGAGTACAACCCACTGATTATTAAAGCTTAGCAACGTCAAACAGAATATTACCTGAACCTTCATTGCACAACTAAATGAGGTGCAAACGTGTTTTTCTATTTAGGTCCTGCTGGCAGGGTCTTCCTACTTAATATAAAAATTCACATTTCGGTTCGCATTGGCTACCGGCTCATCACGAAACTATATTGAATTAAACCTGCTTTCAGCCTGAATGTGTTGCTTTAGAGCTGCATTTACTTTCAGAGTTGCGTTCAAATGTTGTTTGAGATTATTGCGTTTATATAATAATTCACTCTAGACATGACAGCGGAGAATATTGGATGGCTTAAAGAGTAAGCAAATAGAAAAGACAAGTACCAACCTATTATCCAAATGTCTACCTAGTAAGACGTTAATTACTAAGGGCTTTAATCTTATTTTTTAGAAATGTTTCATAGTTGCTGTAGTTTGTAGTTTTTATTAATTTTACGACTAAGGGCGAATTTCACCATTGAAACTGAACGCGATCAGGACCACGTTCAAGATCTGTCATTGTCAATATTTCATAACAATAATGACACTGACAGCTCTTGAACGCTGTTTAGATGTGCTGATCGCGTTCAGTTTCATCGGTGAAATGCGCCCTTAGTCGTAAAATGAATAAAATCTAGAAACTACAGCAACACATTTCTAAACAATAAGATATAGTTAGTTGACCATTCATACATTATTAGGTACTAGCTAAAATAATTAGACTACCGATCGCTACAGTAAACATACGTAAAAATCTAACTAGTAGCACTAGGTAGGTAGGTACTTTGCAGGCCAATAGATCTCATTCACTTAAGTACGGGTGTTTGAATATTTCGTAAATACAGGTGTTGTTATTTTCTTTTCTTTGTTTTTTATATAGCTCAAGCATCCAGCACAGTTCAAATTACGTTCCGCGGACATTTTAATGTCAGTAACGTTTTCTGTAGCTTTTTACTTCAGGAATTTTAGGTTTAAATTGTAATAAAGTTCATCCACGCCGCCGCCGTATGTTTCTTCGTGAAACTCGCACATCGCCCCAGATGGGGTTGATGCTTACAATTAATTAATTTAACTGCCCCCGCACAGTACCTTTAAATATCTCAATGCTGGCACACATTTGCGCATGCAATGCAATACTTATTAAAAATAAACAATATTGCATGTGTCATCTGTTTCAAAAATAATCGCCAGGTTACACACTGCTGCACATTCGTCGCTGCTACCACAAACCCTTTCATCGGTTGATTTTGACCACACGAGAGAAGTACGAACGTAAATGGCAGTTGACAGTTTTGTGGTTGCTTTTGTGCTCTGAGACCACAACGAAAACGAAAACCTATAGCATTTTGGTTTAAATTATTGAGACAAGCACAATTATTATCATATCACCCCCATATATGTAAGAATCGAAACGAGTTTTTTCAATTATAATATAAAATTGTTTGACTTCACGTTACGTTTATTTTACGGTATAAGTAATAGGTAACTACTTCTTTCAGATTTGTACATACCTTAATTTTTTTTGTGTGGGTAATCATGAGCGGAAGGGCGTGTCAGACTCTTACTGAATAAAACCCACCCGTGTTCCTTCAGTTGCCTGTGCGCCAGGGCCACGGTAACCCTTTCGAACAATCCGCGACCCCGGCAGGCAACGTCCTGTACTTGTACATACCTACGGTATGTCAAAGTAACAAGGTCAAAGTTTTTATTTATTATACATAGGTGTAAAAATAGGTGTTATAAATAAAATAGGTACCTACCGCCGGTCGATTCTGTAAAAATCTCACCATGAAAACTTGGGTGAAGTTAGCTATCATTCCACCTGGTGCTAGGCTATCGACACTATTGACAGCTAAGTTTAAGACGACAATAAGTGCCAGCGACCTTGAGCGAGTGGGAGGAGCATGCAAAACTTTTAAGCGAATAAAATTGCACAGAGCGTTAGCGTCTACCCGGACATTGGTCAGCGATGCACTGCCGTCCGTCGCGCGTCGCCCGCAAGAGTCCCCGCTTCAACGCGCATAAAGTTTATTCGCAAAAACCACCCACCTTGATTTATCAAACACAATACAAATAAAATCCGTATACAAAAATTTGGGTAATTAAATTGTCTTTTAGATGGTGCAGATTTCATGAAAATACGCCCGATAGTTTTTGTGTGATTATCGTTTTTGTGTTCGCGTTAGACATTACTTTACAAATTAATTACACTATGTTATAAAAATATAATTTAAAATATTCACATATCAAATCACGAAGAAAATAGTCTAGTTTATCATATACTTTTTTCAAACAAATAAGACTATTCGTTTAGACGTGATGTTCAATTTGAAATCATTAAAAGTCGTATATCTGCGCCTTAAGCTCACTTTGCCTATGTTTTCACGGTGAGATTGTTACAGAATAGCTCGGCAGAGATCTAGATAGAATCTTGCCATTAACGGCGTAAAAATATCAAATAGGTGCCTGGAATACAAAATTACAATTAAGTAAAATATTTTTTGTTAAAATTAAATCACAAGCTATCAAAGCTATAATTATTACCTATATCTTAAAACAAAGTTAACAATATTGCAAACAGAATTTATTGACCAAGCGAGCGAATATAAATATTAATTAAACATATTTACAAATGACAAACATAATCACATTGAGAAGACTTAATGAATTCTTAACGCACGCATTTATCAGCATACGAGTATCTTGCATTATCTTATAGGTATTTATTAGAGGAACAATATGTCTTTTAAGATAGGATATTAAAAAAAAACATATAAGTAGTTAGTGTTTTTTTCATAAATGTTTCGGCACTTTATTATTAATTCTGGGTGCCATGCCTAACAAAGTTTTCGTATAGAATGCTGTTGTGTGTATTGGCGCAAATCTCATTATTAAGACACGCGACGTTTCGAGCCATTTGGGGTTGAAACCTTCGGGCCGTGGGTTCCGAGTGCACATGTTTTGTTCAAGGAAATCTCCAAACGCCTGTTTGACACTTCCCGTGACCCAAGGGCTGGGTTTTACCTTGGCCAGAGGATTAGCATCGCCATACAACGTGGCAATGCCGCCAGTTTCTTGGGTACATTACCAGTCGACAGCGATGCCGAGGAATTTTTCGAAGCCTTTTTTTAGTTTTTTAAGAGTTTTAGTTAGGTTAGGTTATTATATTTTAATTGTAAATACTATTGTAATTTAATAAAATTTCCCTCGTATATAATTCCAAAGCGTAATGTAGATGATGCGTACCTATACTAGAAAGGTTTAGGTAGTTAAATAAAGGTAAACAAGAAAAAAAAACGTGACTCATAGATGCTAAACCTTTTATTTCAAATGTTAAAATCATATTATTTTTAGTCATATAGTATTAGGCTCTATTCTGAATCTGAATCTCAGGAACTATGTCACATTAATAATAAAGCGTTCAGTGCAGTGGTATGATGGTATCATAAAGTATTTTGTCTAAGTTAAACATTTTCTGTTCTTCTTTTATTGCATGACCTCCGCATTTTTCCAATTCTCAGCAGTCATATTAGCTAAAGCCTCTGGCAAAATAATTTTTAGGTCAGTCATTTTAAAAGTTTTATTTTTCTCGGCTACAAACCCTTTAACTTGAGTCCAAATTAACTCAAATGAATGGAGCTCACAGTGGTATGGTAGCAGCCGCAATACTGTGACACCATTTAACATTTTTTCTAATTCATCCACAACTTAAAAGGCATCTGGTTAACCGAGTAAACATAATACCTGCTACATCAGTTGCCATACTACGTCACAGGCTGGTGTACTCTTCAATTTAGCAACGTTATCTAATTCGTTGCATTTTGTAAAAGGTTTAGGGAACCTGTCTTTATGGGCTCTTGACAATACACAGATTACAAAATATTACACAAAAAAATTGTGCGCAAGCAATTACATCTACGAAGAGTAGTTTACGAATAAATGATAAAGTTTAACGTACATTAATAAAAGAGGAAACTATCGTATAAATCGTAAATAAATTATTTTTTATTGTAACGTATTTTTAAACAAGAAAGTGTCAATTAGAAAAGAAAACTTTTCTTCGATTTGTTTACCTTTATTTAACTACCGGTAAAACGGGGTGAATAGGAACGCAGGGGTGAATCGTATCAAAACTTTAAAAGGAATTTTAACATTTAAATAATATAATTTGTTGCCAACAGGGACACGTAATGGTTAATTATAATACAGTATACACGTTAGAGTCCTTTTTGGCGACAGACTAGAATATTTCAATGTTAAAATCCCTTTTAAAGTTTTGTTGCGATTCACCCTTGCGTTCCTATTCACCCCGTTTTACGGTACCTAAACCTTTCTAGTATAGGCATTGTACGCTAGTAGGACGACTGACTCATTTACATTTTTTACCAAGTTATATAATTATAGCATAAATAAGAGTATTGGTTTAATTTTTTGCAGATAATTTCTATATGAGATTTCGAAGATAAATGACTATCCAAATGCAGTCCTAAAAAACTGGCATTATCTGTGTCAGCTATTCTAACATTTTCATAAAATATATTTTTACACCACCTGCTCGACAATGTCAAATTATGTCATGCAAACCTAACCTAAAGTAAGTCATTAAAGCCATGGGGTCTAGCCGGGCATTAATATTGTACTGAATTTCATTATGACCCGCTGCAGCTGTACATTAATGTGATTTGAATTTGGAACATTGGAACCTCAAGTAAAAATCGAATACAAACATTTTCCATAGTACATTTTCTATAATCCCTTGCATACACCAATACGAAAAGCACTTAAAAAAAAACGGATATCGAACTAGCCACCGAGAGTAGATTACAAATAAAACAAATAGAACACAACAAAAAAAAGGCGCGAATACTACAAATCGCTTTGCTGATAAACAACAAAAAAACTAAAAATTCTCATAAAAATGTCGAGTGACGATGGTGACGATAGTGATTTGACTCCAGAGTACATTAAATCCGGAGCCATTGGCCATGCCAACAATGTTATCCCAGAAAATTCCAAGGAATCGTCGACGATTTTTACATAATTTAGAAAACTATGAAAGGCATCAAGTCTGTTTCTGAATCAGTGCTTTTAGTCTACTTCCAGCATTTATCATGTAGGTACAAAGAAGTCAAGTAGCCTATGGTGCATCTATTCGACGCTCAGGTCAACAATAAGCATCCTACTAATATTATAAATGTGTAACTTTGTGAGGATGGATGGATGTTTGTTACTCTTTGATGGTTTAACACGTAGGATACTTTTTATTCCGGTAGTACGTTCCCGTGGGATAATTGCCGACCTCCACGCGGGCGAAGCCGCGGGCAAAAGCTAGTTAAACAATATACTCAAATTAATACATGGACACCAAATTACTGGCATTTTTTTAAATGAAAACGTTAGGTTATCGTGCTAAGAAATCCAAAGTTTTCACAGCTCAAAATGTGGAAAGTGTCAATTTTCACATAAATTGATGACATAGCTTGCACGGGAGCATGTTTGCCACAAAGAAGGATGGGCAAAAATGTATTGGACTCATCCCCAGAGTCCATTTATAATCAGCCATATGTTGTTGAATAGTTCTTTTTATAACTGACACTTATTATTATGGCGGGCAGTCTCAATTCATTATGGGAAGAAAGTTGTGGCTAAAAGAAAAACCTGAGTAATTTTATTTAAAAAAACTTTTATTAGAGTAAAACATAGTTAGTCAATCGATGTTGTTGAATAGCTCTTTTTATATTTCTCACTTATTATTCTGGGGGTCAGTCTCAAATCACGGTGGGAAAAAAGAAAAACCTGTGTCATTAACACGAGTGTGTAAATGAATGAATTAATTATGAATGTGATTTAATACCCCTCATTATGCAACAGTTTCATAAACTACTACGAGTATTATTATTACAATAAAAAACTGTTTTTCTATTTAAGTATAGCTAGACCTAAGAGTTCAGACTTCATAAGTTTTAATTGCCGTCGACGAACGGAATAAAGAAATTACGCAATTTAATAGAGATGAAATAAATAAATAAATATATTAGACTCGGCCAACCGCTGTTTCTACATTATCCGTGGCGGTACAGATTATGTCATCGCAACAGCTGATCGGTTGGTGTGGCGGGTAGAGTGCGCGCAAAATAAGTAGGCGCGCGGCCGAAATCGAAAATATTCGTTTTCCGCCATCTCGATGTTTATATCAGGTGTCAAGAGTGTGTTGTGTTCGTTGTTTTCCAAAGTAAATAATCGCCATCAATATGCCGAAAGTGATTAAAAGTGCTGGCAGGGATATAGTCTTGAAAGTCGACCACGCACGCAAACTTATCTTCCGCGCACTTTACCCCCGCTTTGGAATATTGGATTTGTGTTTTTGATGAAATTGTATGTGTCTAGATGTTTTTTTTTGGCCTTGGATCGTGGTCTATAGGTTGATTTCCACCAAACGGCTCACATCGGATCGGATCGGAAAGGATACGAACGGATGCGGCGCAGCCGATCGCGTCCGGCAGGCTGTCGACGCATACGATCGGCTCCGTACTGTCGCTTGCGAACGTATTCGTTTCTGCGCCTAGTCAAATAATTTCATTCCTACCGTGTTCTAATTCGGATGAATTGTGATCGGATACGACGACAGGCGAACGGAGCTGATCGCGAGTCGCAACAGCCTTTCGGCTACGATGGCGTGTCGCGGAAGACGCCCGCGGTCAAACTGCTGTGCGCGGCTTGGTAATATAGACTTTAAATGCTGTGTACACGATTTAATATCGTTTAATCTCATATTTTTAACCTGCCTATATTCTGATAAAATTATCATCAACGCAAGACTTACACACCATCAAAACTGGCTCGGAAGTTGTCGTTGAGATCTTGTTTATCAGGTTACAGCAAAACTGATCCAAAAGTTAGGAAACATGAACTGTCATTATTTAAAGTCGATGTAACGTCTACTTAACGTAGGTAGGTATGCAGGCTTTAACGTGATTAGAGACAGAAGGAGGGGTGATAGTAAACCCATCCAAATGCACCAGCCTGTATATAACCGACTTAGTTATGGCGTCTCAGAAGCACAGACGTCGGATAGGTACTATGGCAATAATGTTACTTGCAGACTGGCAGTTACGTGTTAACAATGTTAGCTATGCAGACGACGGAACCGCGTCTTTGTTGAGACATTGTGGGACTAGAGGCACTGTAAGATAATTCTCTATAATCTAATAAGAGAGTTCTAATACTAACTTCAGAGTTTGTTTTGAGTCACGTCTTGCAAGTAAGATTTTTCTTTCACTTGACAACGTGAGTTGTAAGCTGACATATTGAAATATCTTGAACTTTATCCAGTAGATTGATGAGTGCTTATTTGAACTAGGTGGTATGGTGAGGCAATATTTTTTTACGCTCCATTTTCAGGTTTCATAGCAAATATTACCAAAGGCACTTTGGCATCCCATATTGCATAGCAATTGGTTTACAAGCGCAGAATATTATCTATTAAAGTAAACCGACTACAGGGGACTGTGTAACCGCCATCATTACATCAGATAAACATTAACAATATTCCAATTTAAATGATAAAGTCAGGCATTTTCATTACAGCCTGTGAAAATGGTCACAGCTAGTTACATGACAGCCGCTAAAAAAGCGAGGCCATGGATTTATGTGCTTTCCGAGGTCAGGGAATGAAAACAGCGCTGTGCAGCGCTGCAGTGGCGGCGGTTCCAGTACGAGGCTTGACCGCGTCGCCACATTGTTTGCATTGTGCCGTTGATCGATCGACTTGTCGCTACCGTATACAAACTATGATGTTTATATGTTTGTTTATTTATTTAAATAACATGGGAGACTTACTAAAACAAACAGATCAAGGACAGTACATTACTCTGAAAGCCAATTACAGGTCTCCACTTATAAAAAAAAGAAAAAAAATGTTAATTTTAAGGAAATTCACACTAAGTTACCACTAAACTACAGCATAATTACTATGTTGCTCGCACTGCATAACAACCATCATAAAAAAATGAGCTACATGAAAAAGTTACGGCTTAAGCACTTCCTGGCTGACGACACACTAGTTAGGAACGGATCTCTAACGCACTGTTTACAAAGCTTGTTCAAATTTCTGCTTGCACGCACAATAAACGAATTCTGCCTATAATTGGTTGAAGCAAATGGCACGCGCAAAGGTGGATTGTATCACTTAGACTTCATGGGAATGTTGAAATTAAATTTTGTCAAATTATCGTGACAGTTTACAGTATTGTTAAAGATTTTCAACAAACACACACAGTCACAAATCTCGCGGCGGTTGAGTAAAGGTAATATATGATTTTTTTTACATAGGATATGGTAGTTTTCCGAATGATACGGTACTTTTTGATGATAACATAGATACCTTATGAACTTTTTTTGGATGCTCTCAATGCGGTTAATATATTTAAGGTAACATGGGTTCCATATTTTAGACGCGTATTCCAAGTGGCTTCTAACAAAAGTACAATATAGAATTTTCATAGTTTTGGCTTGAGTGAAGCACTTTTTTTTGATTGGATTTTTATTGGACCGCATTATGAAACCCAGTGATTTTGAGGCCTTAGCAACTATTGCATCAACGTGTATTTCAAAACTAAGCTTGAAATCGTGATGAACCCCCAGATCACGGATGGAGTTTGATCTAGCTAGGTAGAACTTGATCACCTAGGGTATACGATGTAGCAATGATTGAACACTTCCGAGAATACGTCATAACCGAGCATTTAGCGGAATTAAGATCCAACTTGTTTCTTTGGCAGTAGTCTTCTAGCCGACGCAGATTATTCAGGAGTGCCGTTAGGTCCATCTGCGATGATACTGTGGCATACATTTTCATGTCATCAGCAAAGCACAAAAGTTTGGATGAAGTCAAGCAAGAGTCGATGTCGTTAATGTAGATTATAAATAGCAATGGACTGAGCAATGAACCCTGCGGGACTCCACTAGGAACAGGGACCCAGCTAGATATATAATTATGTAGTACTACTGCTTGGAACTGTTGACAAGGTAAGAGGAAAACCATCTGAGTAGATCGCCACGAATTACCATGCCATTTAACTTGGAAATCAGAATGCTGTGATCAATTCGATCAAAGGCTTTGCTGTAGTCTGTATAAGCGAGATCAACCTGCTTGCCATTGCTCATGGCATCAGTTAAAAATTCATTAAGGAGAATCAGATTCGTGATAGTAGACCTCCCTTTTAAGAAACCGTATTGGAACGAGCTAAATGCATTTTTCAGAGCAGTATAAACCTGATTATATATTATTCTTTCAAAGACCTTTGCTATAATACACATTTTAGATATCGGCCTGTAATTCGCTATGTCGGTTTTGACACCTTTTTTATGTATAGGCGTTATAAACGCTGATTTCCATATTTGCGGCACAGCACACGTATTTAAAGTTTTTTTTTAATAAAATTGAAATAGGTTGCGCTATCGAAGGTGCACACCGAACAAAAAGTTTGGATGGGATGTTATCAGGACCTACCGATTTACATGTATCCAACTCACGAAGCAATTTAATTATTTCATCGATATCAACAATGACACTGCAGATATCAGATGTTAGGTCCGACGAATCGTTAAAAAGAAAAGGAGAAGAGATTGGATGACTAACACTGGGATTAGAGAGAAAAGTAGAATGGAACTATTCGGAAAAAGCCTGACAAATAGATTCCCCCGTCCACAAGGTATCACTACTAAGTTCAAGGTGCTTGGGATTGCGTTTAAGTTATGACGTTTTTTTACAAAAGTCCAAAAATATTTTGGGTTATTGTTAATTGAATTTTCTGTTAGATCCAAATAGTTGCGGTAGCATTAAGATTCCATAGTGTTCACCCTTTCGCGAAGAAGCTTGAATGTTAATTCATCAGATATATTATCATAGGTTTTGATTTTTTTTAAAGTATTAATATTTTTCTTTAATTGTTTTAATAAGCGACGAACTATACCACGTTGGATACTTTTTTATTCCGAAACAGTTTTTGTGGAATATATTTAATTTGTAGATCAGAAATAAATTGATTAAAGAAGTTAACTGCATCATCAATTGGCCGCGCGGAGAACTCGGTTTTCCAGTCAGTCGTACAAATGTCACTGCTGATGGATTCATAGTCACCTTTATCAAACAAGAATTGAGTGCGAGGCGCATATTCAAGCAGAGGTGTTACAGATAGGTCCAAATTAACTAATAAGCTCGGTGATAGGCATCAATAGGCACCAGTGGGCTAGAACATTCGGTCACATTCACTTTTTCATTGGAAAGGCCGAGGTCTAGGATTCTACCATACCTATTGGTTACCGTGTTATACTGTCCAAAATCAAGAGTACATAATTCATCACACAGCAAAACTTCGTCGTTACTGTTAGGATTCAATGGGACAAGCGATAGGTTGTCGGATGGAACCCAGTTAATAACGCTCATATTAAAGTCACCTGTTACGAGAAAGGTATCAGAAATATTATTAATAACTGTTTGGTTTAATTTAGCAAGAAAACTAGAGAGTTGTGAGGAAAAAGAAAGGCCTAAGTTTTGTTGGCATAAGTACCTAAATATCACAAATATGCAAGGTGATATTTTGCCGTGTGATACGATTTTTTAGGTGTATTTATAGCCAAAGGTCCTCTGCTGTGGAATGAAAATTAGGTTGGCTAATAACTGATAATTCTCTACGAGTAGCAATGAGTACCCCCCACCACGCGATTGTCCGGTTCAAACATAGTCTCGGTCGCGGCGCCAAACAATGTACCGAACATCAAAAAACTCAGCATTTAAAACGCCATCCAATAACCAAGTCTCAGTAAGTACTGATATCATACGAATTTAGTAACATTTGACGATAGAAAGAATGAGTTTTAGTTCTAAGACCTCGAACGTTCTGTTAATATATGTTTAAGTTAAGACTGTTATTCTTATTAGTCATTGAAAATGTAGTCAATACTTAATTGAATATAAATCAGTGTGATGTACGAGTATTACAATAACAGCATTCATTAAACAATTATGTATAATAGGGTAAAGTAAAAACAGAAACTTTTATTTATTTATTTATTTGCTAACATGTAAAACACTGGTCAGTAGGCATGCATTAAAATTTCATGACACAGTATTCAGACATGCACCCTGTAAGGGCACTGCAATTTGTTTTGTATCAATTTATTAAATTATCTACATAAAATATTGATTCTAATTATTACATTATACTAAACATTAATCAGTAATTTATTACAATTTATTTTAAAATACATCATTATTATCAATTAGTTCATTCTTTTTGCCTTAAAGGTACATAGTTATTTATTATTTAACATTTACGTCAAGCATATTATTACTAGGTCGGTCGTTTCACAATTTGTCACTTTTAAATTCCTCAACGGTATAGTAGCCTTTCTTTATTAATAGAGATTTTAACTGTTTCGAGAAAATTGAATCATTTGGTAGGGATTTTAAAGTTTCCGGTAGCTTATTAAATATGTTAGCTAGTCTTGAGTGTGGGCTTTTCCCGATAACTTTTAAGTTTGTGATGGGTAGTATTAATCTATTCTTATTACGTCGGTTATAGTTTTCATTTAGCTCGATGTTAGATTTGAAGAGGTGCCTATTTTTCCTAACGAATATGCAACTTTGCAGTATATATATTGCTGGCAGTGTAAGAATTTGTTGTTTAATAAAGTGTGGCCTACAACTCTCTCGTTGATCTATGTTTATTAATATTCTGATGCATTTCTTTTGTTGAATGAAGAGGTCCAAAAAGTCAGTACTTTCTCCCCACAGAATGATACCATAATTTAGCCAGGAATAGGCGTACGCATAATAGGCGGATAAGGCGGTTTTATAGTCAGTGTTGCATTTCAATATGCCAAGCGCATAAATAAATTGGGACATTTTTGCTCTTGTATTTTCTATATGTTTCTTCCAATTTAGGTTTGAGTCAAATGTTAGGCCTAAAAGTGTAAATTCGTTTATTTCTTCTAATTTTAATTTTTGCGTTAATGTATTTAGATTTATTGGGGTTCTTTGGTAAGTTCTAAATTGACATATTTTCGTTTTGGATAAGTTTATTTCTAAGTTATGTTCCTTTAGCCATTGTTCAGTTTCTGTGAAAGTTTCTAAAATAGCTAAATGGTCGACATTCGCGGGCGTTTTAAATAATAATGAAACATCGTCAGCGAACAAAATACACGACGAACTTACTTTTTTTGGCAAGTCATTTACGTATAATAAAAATAAGGTACATCCTAAAACACTTCCTTGGGGTATTGAATTATGATTATACTTGCAAGGAAGGTAAACTTTAAAAAGTTAGCGCGTGAACATAAATCATACGACATTAAGTAGTAAACAGCTGTGCGAAAAAGCAAGCAGTAATGCGTGGTGCGTACAAGCGAGAGCGAGTCAAACACATTACAGTGCATTAGAGCTTTGAAGTAAACAGCGCGATAAGAAACATAAATGAATCCTTTAGCTAAACAATAGAGAGGTGTCGAGCTCATTAGTGCGATTGAGGTGCTAAACCTTTTGTAAACAAACATATATTGAGATAAGTACTTAGGATCACAAAACATATAAGCGATTGAAGTGTAATAAAACAATTAAATAAAATAAAAAAATAACTTAGTAAAAATAGGATGCATTTTACACAATCTTGTTTAAATCGGATTCTTTACGTATAATGACTACTTTACAATTAGCACTTTTTAATATATGGATTTTCCCATGCTTTACCCAAACGAACTTATAATATTTCTCCTTGGCCATGGTCTTAACCTTACTTACTTAAGAGCTTCTTGTACTCCACGATCAGGTGATCGTTGACATATATACGCTGAGATGTGCCCTGAAACCCGATATAGGATGTGGATAGGTCCTTAACGGCACGTGCAGCTGCGATAAAAACTTCTTTCACATAAAGGTTTAAAAAACTCACTATGACCAATTTATCGTTAGAATTGAAAATAGACACCCTTGAGATATAATTCACCTGTGATTTGGGGCAGCTGTAATTCACCTTCCGGCCGATTGCTTCAATAATCGAAAAAATATTTTCATCTTTTCTGGTAGGGACTCCTTTAATTTCTACATTGTTCAGTCGGGATCGCTCTTCATATTTTGCAAGTTCGAACTTGGATTTCGCTAAGTCAGTCTGCAAACAACTCTCTGTTTCCTGAAGCTTGTCAAGTTCTGTTGCCTTTGCTTCAACCTCCGCTAGTCGAGTGTCAAATTCATCAAGTCTACCACTAGTGCATTCACATGTAATTTTTAGCTCAGCTAACTTGATTACTCGAATATCATCTACCAGGGTCGGCAAATTAAGTAACTGGCGTTTCATGTCACGAATTTCACTCAATATGGTTTCAAGAGAGGCTGGTCTAGTAGCAACCAGAGCTGACGATGACGTTCGACAAGTAGGGCACTTCCATTGCGCTATTCTACTGGCGCCGAGTTTTCTCCATCCGGCTTCCGAAATATTTGCACAGCCGAAATCCAGATGCTTTTTGCAGCTCTCACATTGAACTCCGTCATTGAACTGCACGTTACAAGCTGCGCACTTTTTCATTATTAAACCTCAGTATAAATAAAATTATAAACCAAAGCAAAACTAGCAAAGATTTGAATTTCTAAGATCTAAGGTCTATAATTTCGAGCTACGCGTACTACACTAATGAATGTCCACGGACGAGCGATATGTATCTAAGTATGTACGTAGACGATAGCCATTTCATTAATTTCGCATAAGGTTGAAACCACATATTTTCCACTTAATATAGCTATAATGGTTAGAGCGGGTTTAAAGCAGTTTTAAAACTGAATACGAATGTCGATATTTTGTTGAGTTTTTCCGATTCCTAAAGTTATTATTATTTGCCTATGACTTATTATATTGGCAAATATTTCGTGAGTTTTCAATAATAGCACCGAAACTATTAGAAATTATCACTGCCTACCGCTAATGTGCTGGTTGGTTTTATATAAGTCTGGGGGGTGATGAACTTTGATAAAGTATTTGAGGGAAACTATGGTGATTAAAACAACCATATTGATCATAAACAAAACTTTAGTTATACGTACGGTACCTGTTTCTAACTTCTAAATTATAAGTCTCATAATCCACAATCTTAGAAACATTTGAAATTTAAAAAAAGACACGGACGGCATGCGGCTTGGGGCTCGGGGAGAGATTGCTTTTAGTTTTTTTGCTCTATTCCATGCCTACAAAGACACACAGTCTTTCAGCTGCATTTGTTTTCTTTTTGTCGAAGTTTTAAGAAGTGTCTTCGTACCTACCCTCTGCAGGTTTCATGAACCTACAGCATACATACACGGTGAAAGAGACGTAACGAAAAATTTTACCATGGTGTCAGTAAAAATGCTTCTAGACAGAGTCGTTCTTCGTCAGTTTAAAAAAAAAAAACTACGAAGAGAAAAATAAGTTTAATTTCGGAAGTCGGTGTCTTCGGTTTTGTATAATTTCGTTTTTGCCAACGGTTTCTTCTCATTTTTTACTTTTAGTGTCTTTTTTTGGAAATCGGGTAGTACCTATAGTTTTTTTATTTTTCACTTTCACCTACCCCACACGAATTCGTGTACCATTATTTGCTATGTAAACAAAAGTGACAAGAAGTTTTATAACATCATCAACATACACAAAGTGGATTAAATACGTAGGTATTATTGAAGCTAACTCAAAAACAATCAAAGCAAACTTAATAAAACTCATTTGGGAATACCGCGCGAGCTTCCCCTACCAAATGAAAGTACCTAATATTTTCAAAAACGGTCCATAATTGATCAAAAATCAAAATGCATATACCGCCTCCGTTCCATCGTGGGTAAAAATATCGATGAACACATATAAAAATATCTAAATACAGACGAACATAGAACCTCCTCCTTTTTAAGTCGGTTAAAAGTTTAATCAGCCGTTCCCTACGGAAGTGCAATACCTATATGATCAAAAGTTATGGACGAACAGATTTTTTTGAACATGAAAAACCGCGATGTCCCTTTCACCGTGTCTCTTCAAAAAGTTGTGTCTTTTGGTGGTTTTCACAACAGCCTCTGCAGTTATCTTCTTCAATGTCTTTCTTAATTTCCTTATTTTGAGGAATCGTAAAGAATCATTGGGACTTCTTTGCAATAAATATTTGAGATCATGCGAATGGCTTTTCTGAAAAATGCCATGGCGGAAGGACAAAAACAAACAATGTTAGATTTTGATCTTTAGCTGTGATATTTTTCAGGTATTCTTTAAGCCTAGCCTCCTCCAGGAGCCACCGTTTCCCACGCGTACCTAGTTGTTAAACATCTATAAAAATATCTTAGTTTCGGTTTAAAGATTCTTTATCTATTCTAAAAGAACATACATTATTCACTTAGCGAATAAATACATAACTAAGGTAAGTTTAAGTGTAGTCCAGTAGCATTTTTTTTTTTTATGTATGTAATGTACGGTGCCGCATTTTATATGCATGAATAGCTTATTAGTTTTGTGTTGTTAGTGACGTACTGCTTAAGTTTGGCTTTGAATATGTTAAAAGAGGATGTTTTTCTGATATCTGCTGGTATATTGTTACTCGTATAAAGTTGTACACCTTCGTATTTTATATTTTTCCTGCCGTCCGCGGGGGGTGTGTCTGTATTTGGTTGGGGTTTCTTTGGCTGTATTCGGATGTTTTTATTTTAAAGGATAATTGTGTGTGTATGGTTTTGTTAAGAATTTTTCTAATGAGAATGCAGGAATTGAATGAGTAAAGTCGATGAATGCTCATTAGTTTGGTGTGTAAGTATAGTTCGGATGTAGGTGTGTGATAATTGTAGTTGAATAGAAGTTTAATTATTTTATTTTGTGCTATTTGTAGATTTTTAATTGTAGATTTGGTGGCGCATCCCCAGATTTCGATTAGGTAGGTAATTTATGTGTAAATATTGTAGCGGATTTTTTTTGGAATGTTATTAATGTACCCGCGCATTGATCCCATTAGCGATGTTAATTTTGTTTTTATGTAATCAATATGTGCTTGCCAAGTGAGTTTGTTGTCTAACCTAAGTCCGAGGTATTTTTCACAATTACTTTTGACGATTTTAGTGTTGTTTATGTGTAAGGCTGGGTAGTCAAGATTATTTTATTTTTAGCTGAGAATATCATGTACGATGTTTTTGATGTATTCTTGGAATAAAACCTAAGATTATAATTATGACCATCTCCCCCGAAAAAAAGAAAGCTATATAAACCGATTATACAGGAGAGATCGAAACACCCATAAAAAATGGATTATAATTCGTTGCACGTTTTTAGGTTAGAATACGGGAAAAGTTAATTAGTTCACAATAAAAGTACAAATGAAGGCAAAAAAATTCAAACCTTTTTGGGACCATATATTATGTGAACCCCATAACTTAACTAAAAATAAAATGAAATTTACCAACTTTATTTATTTATTTTCTGCAAAAAATCACTTTCGCCCTTGTAAAAACGAAAGTTAAAGTTAAAGCCAGGCGAAACGAATTACAGTGAAATTAATGGCACCAGTTGGTTAGCAGTCATCTGCCGTTTTTTTTTTATTGGCCATCTTCCCGGGTTTTACCTGTAGTTACAGCTGGAACATGCGCTGTTGTCTATGAAAAAAGCATAGAGGTAACCCTTTCATGCATGGAACTGAGAAAGAGTTGATGTCTACTCATAGAAAGATAGAAACTTATAGGTAACATCCAGTTTACTATCTCTCAAATACAAAATATATAGACACCGTCAACACGAGTTAAATTCTGAAACTTCCAATATTGCGTTTACTAGATAATTTGTTTACTTTAAGCTTCTGCTCGGTTAAGTAAATTCTATCGAAATCATATTACATCGAAAATGGTGCAGCGGTGGCGGTCGGCAGGCGCTCATACCACCAATCTACTAGGGCTTAACTGTATTAGCTTACCTGCAGCATCTACCCCGATAATTGAGCACTGGACCGTAGTATCCACAAGATTTGCAACGAGCATCGCCCCGTCCAGCAGGATGTTTATATGGAAGGAAAATACCCTTTCTAACATGCCAAAGTATGACGTCGAAGAGGAGTGTGAAAATTGAGAATGATTTTTATGAGTGAAAATTATTGTCACCGAGTCCCAATTATTGTAAGTGAGACTAAATAAATATAGAAGAAAACAAAGCGCATAGGGTGAAAACTGTTCACACTTAGAATTTTCTACATTTCTATTGCAGCTGGTCAAAGTAGAAGAGATTTATCTTACAGCGCGGAATTCAATGTTTGCAAAATTTTAAAACAATAAATTGTGGGGATATTAAAATAACTGTTATACCGAACAGTTTCGCCAGGCAAAGCATAACACATGGTGTTTTCAAGAATTTTGTTTGTTGACTTTTATCTAAAATTAGTTTTGCAGAAAAAGATCGCAAACTTTTAGTCCACTAGTGAATTAAAACGCGCATATTTAATCTTACCCACTACACACGACTTTAATACGTGAGTCAAGCTCCCATTTGATCTCAATGAATACTCTGTTTTCAACATAAATATGTTGCGCAAGCTTACACCAACCAAATCATTTATTTATGAATATATTTATAAAAGACGACAAATTCGCCCGTAGGTACTTTAAGATTAGGATAGATTTCATACACCGTACAGTGCGTACGAAGTTTTGGCAGCCTCTCGGGCGAACACTGTATCTTTGATAAATTCAACAAAGGCGGATGATCTCTATAATGTAGGTTGAAACTACTTGAATTTGGTGAAAACTCAGAAAAGCTAAGAAATTACAGGTAAAGAAACAAATAGAAAGACGAACGAACGGGTATAAAACTTTTCCAATTTCCTTGAATCGTAAAAGTGACAATATTGACAATCCTGAAGTAACGAACTTTAAACCTTCTACTGGCTTACAGGACCAATGCGAATTTCTTCTTGATACTTCATTCAAATAAGAACTTCTTTAATAAACCTACTTAAAATAGAATATACCTAGACATTGTATTCTTCAACAGTCAAGATCTTTTAAAGGACTATCTTTTATAGGACTAGTAGGTAAGTGACCTAGTTCGTGCTTATCCGACATTGTGTGTTAATACGTTATCAACTAGTGCTAATGTTGGTATCGATTAGAGCGAGTATGGCGTTGTTACGTTCACTAGTTCTTGAGAATACGTATCATAGCTGACTTGACGTTACGCTGATTTCGCTAACAGAACATTGATGTTTTTAAAACTTTATTATGAGGATAGTAACCGTTATCTCAATTTATTTAGCACGTTTTGTTCTTCCTTTTAGTATCCGGTCCAAATGCCGTGATCTCACAATTTACTCATTAGTTTATTTTCATTCCACAATGTGTACTTAGGTGGTAACTTAAAATTATAAGTGATCATTGTGGACCCTGTTGGGCATAGCAATATAGTAGGAAAGAGGAAGCTTTGAACACTTAGCTTATCAGTCTTCTGAACTAAATCTAATATTAAAATATTAGTTTTTTTTTTTAAATAAGGATATCTAGTTTACTGAACTAATACTTATTAGATAAGATAGCACTTATATTTTGTTGTTCAAATATTCATTTATTTCGAGGTTGTGTGCGTTCATCCAGGTGATGGTTTTGGTGAGTATTGAATTTAGTTCTTAATTAAAAGTTTTTTGACATGAGACTAGTTGAGAAAGGTCATCCGCTAATAAAAGACGATGGTCCCTTTTATGGTTTTCGGTAACTCATATAAATATATCAGACATAAGATACATCCTATTACACTTCCTTGAGGTATCGAGGCGCTAATTGATATGCTATTGGATCGGACTCTTTCTATTTCATTGTTCTGGTGATTAAATAAACATATTTCTACTGTTTGTTCTCTGTTTTTTAAGGAGGATACAAAGCCATTCATGAGCTTTTCCGCGAATACCTATTTCGTATAATTTATTAAGCAATATATTAAATTGTACTTTGTCATGTCTAGTAAAGTGCCTACTGCGTGTTTTTTTTATTATTAAGTGTATTAAGAGCTCCTCGAATATATTTTTATATTGCCAAATGTGTTAAACGGTATTTGGCGAAAAATGTTTTGGCATTCAACAAATGTTTTATATTTTCCACAATATTTGTAGGTATATCCGGTCGCACATTGCTTTGTTTTTAAAGACTTTGGAGGCTGAAGGCAAAAGAGCTATTTGGGTGGTAATTGTTTGGACCGTTTTTGAAGTTTTCTTCTGGATCGGTTTAATAAGCGACTTTTTAATAGATCAGGGAAGTAAATCATTTCAAGAACGTGCCTACCTTCTTGATATTATTTACTTACTTCTTAAGCATAATGTCATCTCTGTCACTATCCATCTCTTCTTCATCTCTTCATCATCCACTTTTGATTGCTCTCGTGCTCAAAAACTAGTTGAAACCTGAAATAACTACCTATCTTTTGTCCAATATGTTCCGTGCGAGAATCGAACCTGTCATACGCAAAGAATACTATCGCTCAGCCGTTGTACTAGTAAAGTGTAAATGTGCGGAAGCGCATCGAGCTAATGTACGAGGACTGAGGTATGGGGTGATCAGGAGGTGGCTTAAGTGTGCAACAGTATGTTATCTAGGAATTTCCAATACCTGCTGGAGCTTCCTACTGTAGTGGTTGGTTTCAAATAAGTTGCAGATTTGGTAATGTAGATGAGGAGCAAGAGCACCAATCATCTCATTCTTAACCACGTTATCTTCATCGTGGTCATTGACCGTCAAAATGAAAAGAAGAGGAACAACCACCGTACCTTGGGATACAGGTGTAACCCGATGTTCGGTGGTTGCTTCTCTTCTTTTCACTTCCTTAACATACTCTCATAGGTATGCGAGTATGTAACGGAATTGACTCGTACAATCCTATTATAATCTGAAATATTAAAAGTTAAAAAGAAAAAACTTAAAACTTCAAGTTAACGGCATAATCTCATTAGGGTCTGAAATGACAATGGGCATTCCTCAAGGTTCGATATAGGGTCCATTCTTCTTTTTAGTTTACATTAATGATTTACCCCAATTACTTGAAAATCAACCGAAGATGGAGTAATTTGCAAATGAGACATCATTGATCTTTTAAATAGGCCGACGATCACGAAATCTAGACGACGTGAATAACTCTATATTGTCCAGGTCCAAGATTGGTTTACGGTAAATAATTTGGTACTAAATGATAAAAAAAAACAAATCAAAAAAGATTTAAATTATCTGACATCATATTGTATGGAGAAAAACTACAATTTATAAATCAGAAGGTTTTCCTAGGAATCACGGTAGTCGAGAAATTGCAATAAGGACCTCATAATTATAACATCTCTTGCGGGGCCGCTTAGAATAATAACGCATAGAAACCTAGTACGAGTGCAAAAAGTGAGGCAACTAAAACTGAGCCATAGTGGCTAAGTTCTCTCGGCGAGCTGTCAGTACTCAAGGTCACGTTCCGTCGAACACAGCTCGTGAGTAAATAATTTAAAATGACAGTTTGTAGCGTGAAGCGTGATATACTAACTCTGCCTTCTCTTTATATCTTAGAAAGTATTTTGTATGTACGCCAAAACTTAGGACTTTTCAAAATAAGAAGTGATTTCCATAATATAAATACATACCTAATACCCAAATTTAGATTATCTAAAACAAGCAAGTCATTTCTTAAAACAGTATCCGCTTTTATAACAAGTTGCCAAAGTCAGTTACAGAACTTAGCGATGGAAAGTTCAAAACCCACATCAAACGTATACTTATCAAAAATGCATATTATAACATTAAAGACTACGTTGAAGACAGGGAAGTTTGGCAATAATTCCTTCTGCACAGGTGGCTTCCCTGGTACCAAATTAACGGCATCACTAAGTAAATGTCTATTAACTGTTCCCAAATTACGAAGTTTTTTGTTTCTTTTTACTTACTTCTTTGGCATAATCTCATTATTTGACATTATATATACCTCAGATTCTTATTTCAGCTCCTTATTTATGGCTTTTGTGGATAGGATTTTGATTCAGATTTGTTACAGTTGTAATGGCAATCATGTCATTTGGTCTAAATAGGCTTTTATTGATGTGTAAACATCTTAGCGCTCGGTCTACGGTAGGGGCTAGCTCGGACTTCGAGCGTCAGACGCGTAAGCGTAAGCCTTCGAGCGTCAGATGACGTCAGCGTAAGACCCGTGTCTATGTGAGCGCGTGAACCAAACTGATGCGAGCTCACATGTTTACACATCAATTTTCGTGAGTGCCAAACCAACTCACACCGATTTTTTTATATAGATTCTTCTATATTTTGTGAATGTGAGAACGGTGTAGGCCTAACTTGTAGACTGTAGATTTTTATATTTTGTTGAGTACCTGTTACTTGTTGACAGGCCTACACTGTCCTTCCATATCTATCATCACTGTAATTGGAAACATTGTAAAAGCCCCTTATTTTTAAAAGAGTAACCGTGGAGTTTCTTGCTGGCTCTTCTCCATAGGAAACAACCAATTGGAACCATGCACCTAGCTTCTAACGTTTCATAAGTGCTCATGTTGGTTTATGTGAAACAAAATATTTTGATTTTGATTTTTGATTTTGATGGGATGTCATAGCACTTCAGGAAAACAAAAAAAATGTGGTCAAATTATATTTCACAAGTAAGTACTTACTATTTATACACAATTTTTACGTAAATCGATCATCAAACAAAAATTCTAATGACCTAACTTATCACAATACAGTGTTGCTATTTGTGAGGAAAAAATACCCTCATTGCTTTCAATTTTGTTCTAATTTTTGACTAGCAAAAAAATAATGTTTTTGATGTACCTACTACCTACGCTATTGAATACGATATCACATTTTGCCAGTTTCGAGAAACTAACTTGGCTTTAGGTATTTTATATTAGTGTTTGTAAATACGATACTGGTGGCTATTTTGTGTGCGTCAAATTGAACTATAATTAGTTACAGCCTCTTAATTATGGTCGTTATCGACACTGCTATCTACAGTGTTTTTAAACTAAAAGTTAATTAGTAATTTACTGTAGTTAAATAAAACTGGACCAAATAAATAAGTTTGTTTGTGATTATTTTATAAACCAAGTGCTGTATTAATTACCTGGTGTGCCTATTCTGATTGTGTAAGTACACACATGTAACTACTTACATGTATTCCCATTTTTTTGTGGGTAAAGGCTCTTGCAAACCGGCGCGACGCGACAGCCCGACACAATCGAGTTATTTTCGTAAATAGAAAGAAACGAAAAAAAAACGATTCCCAAAAATTTTCGAAGTTCACTCAAGCATTTAAGTTATATTAAAATAGCAATAAATAGGCATCTACGCATATAATTTAAAGAAAATTCTACAGCTTTCGCAAAAAAATGTAGATAACATAAACATAACATCACGCCTGTATTCCCCGAAAGGTTAGGCAGAGGTGTACCTATAGCACACCCACATTTCGCCAGTTATGTTTAAGTCCCATGTAATAGGGGGCGAGCCTAGAAAATGAAAATGAAAAAAAAAAAGCGAATGAAATGAATGATGAAAATGTAGATGTCTTATTATATATTAACTATTTTCTGAGAAAATACAAAGAAACGAAAAAAACTCGATTCCGTTCCGGGAAGTGCCCTCCCCCCCTCTTCCCGACCTCAGATCGCCCGTAAATTATTTTTCCTTTCATTTTTGTTATATTCTCTTGCTTTTCCAATGGGTTTCATCCAACTATTATTTTTTCACTTTTTACCATTTTCAAAGGCTCTAGTCTATTATGTCATTATGGCATTTTACTGTGGGGTCAGACTGCTGACATTGAATCCATTTTTACTTTGCAAATAAAAGCTGTCAGAGCCATTTACCATATATGTCGCCGCGAATCTCCCAAGGAACTATTTGAAAAGATTAATATTATGACGATATCTTGCTAATAAAATTCATTTATGAAAATACATATTATATACTTATGTAAGAAAAAATCTACATCTTTTTAATACATAGTGATAGACATCATGTTAATACTAGAAATAAAGATAAAACAGATCAACCAATTTCAGATTATCTAAAGTACACCATCTATTTTGTGAGGTACTTTGTTTATATGTTACAGCAAAATACAATGTGATATATAGCAATTAAATGAAATAAAATTTAAAACTAATATTAAAAATACATTTTGTAAATAAGCATATTACAAATTAGAGGAATAACTATATCCTAGATCAGAATGCTTGGAAACATGCTGGTTCCGCTCATAGGACAATCTAGAAACTAGGCAAAATCAAACTAGGTGCTAATTTAATTGTATAATTTATAATGTTTATGACATTGATTTTACATTCTGTAATTACTTTAACTCTCTAAATTATTACTTGTTAAAATTGTTAGTAAAATCATCTACTTCTACAATATTTGTAAATATGTGAGCACCATGTATCTATCCCATAATTAATTTACCTGTCATTGCTTTGTTTTTCGTTATTTTTACCTATTGTGGTATAGTAATTATTTTTATTCTAGGTGCATCGACTTCACATATAACACAAGCTTGCAAATTTAGGATCATGACGTCCTGTCTAGAATCAGACAACTGATTCTGGGGTATTTTGATGCGCAGATTACGAATATGAATTCAATGTTTTTCTATCACCTCCAGATTTTTCAGAGATAGAAAATCGAGACAAAACACGCTTTTACTCAGAAAAAATATATATTTAAAAACGTGCCCACTTTCTAACTTTGAAAACTATTAAAATATAATTAAAAAACATCGTAAAGCTAAAATACATATCAATTTTCGTTGTGGTTCTTGGTCCTTTTTCCCCAAAGCTTCTGTTGTGCGATTTTCTCTTAAATTTCCGTTTTGGATCGTCCGCTTCTGCTGAAGCGGGACGATCGAAAACGGAACTTTCCATCGTCCTTGATACCTGTCATCAAGTTCATTCAAATCTTGGTAAAATCTTTCTCCTTGTTCTTCCCTAACGACTCCCATATTTTCTGGAAAGTATTCAATGTGCAAATTCAGAAAATTAAGTTTTATGCTCATATTACAGTCCATTAGATCCAAATTAGTTATCATTTTGGATACTATTTCTTTATAGTCGGAGCTTTTATTGTTCCCTAAAAAGGTTTTCACCACTTCCTTAAATGATTTCCGCGCTTGTAACTTGACATTATTGACTTTTTCGTCAACGTTTTCATCCGACATCAATTTTCTAAATCAGTGTTAGTATTGATACAAAAAACTTATTGCTTACCTTCACTATACCCTCTTCTAGTAATATTCACAACAATAGGGTATTTTCACCTAATCATCATGCTTTTTTTATACGTTGCCCCACACTCGGAATTTCTCCTGTAATGTGGGTGCGTTTACAAACATTTAAACTCATAAACAGCCAGACCCGGAAGAATTACTTGTAGGTCATACAATAAATTTTTCCGTGCGGGAATCGAATCGAACCCGCGACCCGCTAACGGTGCCGTCTATGTATTGGAAAATGGCTTTTGGCTTATTACTAAATGAGGCTAAAATTACGACCCGTTTTCGACAAGGTAAAGGCGTATTACTTATACCTACTTATTATGTAGTAATTAGCAAATTACGGAATAGAAATAGATAGTCTCATCAGAGTAATAAAATACATTAAAAATTAGGCTGAACTGATTTAATAAAGTTTTATAGCTTTTCAAGTGTAGGCGCCTAGGCAATTTAAAATGAAATGTTAAACATTTAATATCAAATAATTCTGAAGTGATGGACCTTTTTTTTTTTTCTCGGAATCAGCACATCAAAAACTATACTAAAAGTTATTCAGATACTAAAGAGGAAAACCATTCTAGGCCTGTGAATTAATGTATACAAAATATTGTAAAACATTTTAAAAGGGTAACGATGGAGTTTTTTGGCCGTTCTTCTCCATACGAAACTACCACTTGGAAGGGGCAGCTAGAATCAATTCTATTTTATTGTAAATGTTTGCGTCCAAATGTGCCTTTTTTGTGCCTATTTGAAATAAATGATTTGACTTTGACAAATTACTGTCACTTCCGCAACAAATCAAGCAAGAAGCCGTATGCCCTGGAGCAATACCTATCGCACTGAACTTTGACTTGAAGACGGCATTGCCATGTTTCAACAAGATATTTTAGGCTGTAACTTTCTTAGTTATTGTTATGTTGTGTGTTGTTGGGAGAGTGCATTGTTTTGTAAGGTTGTTTAGCAATGCAAAATGTGCAGGTGTGGGGGGGGCCAGCGATGGCGGTGGCGTGCGCGGGAGTGGGGCGCGTGGCGTGCGGGAGTGCGCTCGGCTCGAAATAACCCGTCGTATTTCGGTCGCACGCCCCCCGCGCCGCCCTCGCAGTGCCGCCGGCGCAGCGCGCGCTTCTCGCACTCCGCACTATCCGCTAACTATTCGCAATCGACCGACGTCTTGGTTGTTGGACTTGGGTTATAATGACTTGACTTCTGCTAAATGAACCCGTGTACTAGTATAAGTTTTTCGCAGTGGCGTATTTATTTCTTAATACACGAGCGCCGTAACGAGGATTGTTTTACGATAAGGACTAGAAGCGTCGAGTGAGAGTTTTTTGTGCGTTGTGCTGCAGTGGCGGCAAAATGGAGAAGCAGTCGAGGTGGTCGGAGCAGCGCTCCGAGCAGCGCTCCGAGCAGCGCTCCGAGCGGCGCGAGCAGGTGGTGCAGCAGCGCACCGAGCAGCACCACTACACGCGCCAGATGCTCTCTCAGCAAGGTGGGTCCACTGTGCTACCTACCCATTTCGATCAAAATATCTATGTACTCACACACAATACCATATTCATGGCACTGTACTTAGCTTAAATAAATCTAACTAATTTATAATAATAATCACTGCTAATGCGAATATTATTTTGATGTGTCATGATCCTGAAATTCATCACATAATTGCTTGTACCGCGGAGTGGCGGCGGGCGCGAGGCTGCGCGCGCGGCGCCCACGCGCGCGCCCCAGAATAGCCGCACTATCTCGCTCGCGGTGGAAAAGCGCTATGCACAAATAAAGTTACGCACCAGGAAGAAACTAAAGACACTCGCAAGCGGGTCGCCGACGCGACGCCTTGCGGCTTGCCGGTCGGGAGCCTCGGCGCCCCGACATGACCCATTTATGTTCCATTTGTATGTCCAAAAAAACTACCTTCCGTAAAATGATTTTCCTATCTCAGTCCTATGTGCAATGAAAATGCAGCGAATTGCCTATAATATAAACATGAAGGATGACGAGTGAGCTCACAGCTGTTAAGTCGTAATTTTGTCGCTACGACCCCGAAGCAATTCTTTTATGCAATAAGTATATAAATCTTAAATGGGCACCAGATCGTTGTAATCGCGACGTGAGTTCGCTCGTCCCTCCATTAAGGTTGCACCGCGAACTTGTTTTAGCATTAAGAACTTGTTTACTTATAAGGCGCAAAGACTTATCCTTATATGGAATCTCAACAAATATGTTTCCATTCAAGGATTATTTTTTACCCAACATAAATACTTGGACGTCTGACTTAAAAAAAACTGTCTTTCTGTCAATGTAGGTAGAAGTAAGCTCTCACATACTATACTAAACCTCAACAATCAAACAAGGTGGATTGACTCAAACATTATATTTTTTAAATGAAGTTTGCAGGGTAAGGTAATCCCGATCTATTTGTTTTAGGAAGATGTTTAACTAGATTGAGATAAACATAGTGTTGACGTGACGCAAAAGCTGTGGAATGTTAAAGTTGCACAATATTTCGAGACTTCCAGAAATAAAATGAAAACAGCTCATCCTGAAATTTGATTACGGCCATACAGCTTAACAAGTTTTATCGCGCGTTATATCGGTAGTTCTTTGTATTTTTGCTTCGAGATTTGGCATCCTTACAAGAATTCATTTTTTTTCTAGTTCGGGGAGTTTCAGCAGATTTTAATAATCAGTTTAGATATAAAGTGGAAAAAATGTTTTTTAATGAAAAATATTGTTGTAAGTCATGCGAATTAATCGTAATTGAAGTAGTAACGAGGAGACACATCGGCAGTTGTACAAACTGAACGCCGCGGAATTAAATTAATTATATAAAACTGTAACAGTGGGTAGGTATACACATGCTATCACCGAGACACATGCGTGACTCACAGGCTCGCAGGTGAAATACTTCATGAATACCACGTTGTATAATATCACTACAATGAATCGATCAACATGCACTGCTCGCACTACTTTTTTTTTTTTTTTGGTAACGACATGAAATATGTGTGTCGAAAGTTTTACGGTTTAAGACATTTATTTCTCAAAAGATTACATTAATCATTTACAGAGAAAATACAATAATAAGTAAGCAAAATGGCCGCTTAGCGTTTTTAGTAGGGTAGATGTTAAAAATGTTAGTGGAGATTGTTTATAGTTAGTGCGCATACGCTGCGGTGCGAACAAAGCTTGTGTGATAGGGCCCATGGCACAGTGCGTTTGAATAAGCGATAATTGAACAGATAGGTACATTGTTTTAGGATTTCACAAATGAAACGGTGTTTTTCGCAGGGTAAGTAAACGGGTTTAGGTTACTTAGTTTAAGGTTATTTTTAGTAGTGTTAGTAAATTTACAAATCTATCCATAATGTCCCATTAATGAAAGAGACTTCAAAATGTGGCGTTTCATTAGTTTCTTAAAGGTTGATAAGCTTTTAGCCTCTTTTGTGTCTTTAGATAATTTATTATAATTCTGGGCTCCTTCGTATAGAATGCTCTTTTTTCCGTAGATAATTCTAGGTGGTTTCAAATGGATATTATTTGCCTGTCTCATATTACTTTTGTGGTGGTCTATATTTTTGGTAAATGTTATCTGTGAGTGAATGTCCTTTGTTATAATTTTTCTAATCAGAATGCAGGTGTTGTATTTGTAGCTTTGCGATAGATTCATTAGTCCAGTTTCCTTATAATTTTTTATGGTCGGTGTTAGATAATCATATCGAAATAACGTTTTAATTCGTTTATTTTGTGATCTCTGTAGTTTATTTAATTGCTCTTAGCTGCTGATCCCCATACTTCAATTAGGTAATCTAGATGAGGCTTGACCAAAGAATTATAGATTGTGTACCGCACATGTCTGGGCAAACATCAAGATATGGGCCGTAGGCCGTAGGGCACCTGATAGGGATAATAGTTTGCTTTGATTTTTTTCGATATGTGGCTTCCATGTAAGTCCACTGTCAAGAAGTAGGCCCAGATATTTTACTGAGTTTGTTTTTTTGAGTTTTCCAAAAGAAAATAATTATAAATAAACTCATAATGATAGAGCGGTTGAATCACTATGAGTAGATACTTACACATCATTGAAATTCTAGCCAGAAATCGCATTTTCACACACATACCTACCCACAATGTAAACAAAATATTCAAGTGAAAAGAAACCTTAGCTATATTGAAATATGAGGTTTGAGATAACTTTATTCTTATAAGAATATATTCATTAACATCGATATAATATATATAATAAGTAAGTAACCTAAGCGAGTCTCCTCGACCCATAATAAGTCCATACTATATGAGCTCAGCAGACGTAACAGGGCGTGGCATTGCAACTTTTTGCTCCGATTGCTTTAATTATCGGTTTTCTATTTCGACGTACGACTGGGAACTGTAGAATAATAGCGTCATTAGAGTATGACGTGAAAAACGCCAGTAAAATGCCATCAAGCGACGTTTTCACTCTTTCTTCGCGACCGACGTTCAATAGAAACGGCATAAAATACCTATCTGTTCGTGAATCACATTCACTTTTTACAACTGAACAAGCAGCAGTATGAATGCGATGGCTGAATGGATGCAATCGATTATTTAATTCAAAAGTATGTTAACATGATGTATCAATGTGACGTTACTTTAACGAGAATAAAATGTAACGGGTATACGTTGTAGACATAGTTACATAGACATAGATACTCGTACATCCTAGTGAACTACATGGAATTATAAAAGAGCGCGTCTCGGCCAACGGTCGGCGCCACAGCTAGATGATCATCTCGATGTGTTGGTGTGCTGGCGTGTTCCGTATAGCGCGTAGCTAGAACGTGCTCACCAGCCATTATAACGTAACTTGTTAACTGTAGCGCGTCGCGGTGCTTGGTGCTACCGGCTGCTCACTGCTCACCCCCCACGAGACTACAATATACCTATACGCAACAAAAATAATTAGGTACCGTCACTAAGCACATAATTTTGTTGATACCTTCTTAATTAATGGCTTGAGAAATTATATTATATTATTATTATCTTATATTACTACTTACCTACTTTATTTATAAAAAAAACAAAACAAAAGATGAGATATAAATTAACCATACTTTCATCCTTCGCTATCAATCTAGGGATGGCAGTAAATGTAACCATATTTACATAAATAACATTTACCTACCTACAAGAAATTATTTATATAACATACCTACCTACATCACGAGAAAATTTTCCAACGTTAATGAGAAAATAATATTCGCATGGATCGATGTCTTCAATTTCCACCCCGCGAGCGGTGTAGTGATTTAAATTTCACAACGAAAGCGCAAGTTAAAACTTTCGACCACGCTGACTCTCAGAGCTGAGAACAAAAGTCGATAAGAAATTATTCACGACGAAGACTTCTTTGAACAGCTGATTCACTAACAAAGCATTAGAAAACACTTCTTGCTCAAATGGTCATTGTTTAATACAATGCGATCACTTCATAGTATGATATGCCGTGAATTTTCTTACTAACGATTATATAGGCACGGATGTTAGCAGACACGCAGATAAGTCACGAGTCGTAAACTATTCGAAAGCTCTGGAGTCACACACAACACCACAACTCACATTGGAGATAATGAAATCATGGTCTGTGTCGAGTTCAGCGGTCGCAAATAATAAGTAACATTAATACGGGCGAGACAACACTTACTGCTCGTAGCGCACTTACTTTTACCGCTCTTATCTCCAAATTTATTATCTGAGTGAACGGTTAAAAACGTAGCAGTCGAGGCTACTTTCGCTCCAAACCATAACGATTTGCTTATAAATAAATCGGTGCGTTAAGTTTCATTCTAATTATACTAATTGTCGGCGGTTCAAATAACCATGGGATGCTGACATGGTTACAGTTTTTGAATTCGATTACCTCTTTACTTGAAACATGAATAAAATAAAACTCCGAAATAGTCGTAACTACATATTACTAATTAGCTTACAGAAATGCTTGTACGTTCTGATGTAATACACATGTTTACAATGATATTTTGACTTATTAATCATTCTGGAATAATGTATTTACCAATATACTATGGAATAATAATAACGAATTGCACAAAAATATTAAGAAAATACAATTTTTTCCCCTATTTAAAAAGAAGTTAAAATTCCACATAGTGAAAAGTTTTTAATTATCTTAGTGTAACTATTTCATAATATCTCAGAATATTTACCTAAGCTTTAATATAAATAATAAAACTATATACGTTTTCACAACAAATGCAATAACGAATACTTAATGCAAAATTAAAACTAACATTTAATATAAAAAATAAACATTAAAAAGTTTATTATTATGCTGTCAATAGCAACTATAATATCATAGTTGAAAGCAACTGTGTTTCTATACCTAATATGGACTAAATAGTCTCAATAGTTTTTGAAGTTTTCCTTTCCTATAACAAGTATTTTTTTTTTTTAAATACCTTCTAAACTCGAACTCTTAAAACATAGTTTATTTTACTAACTTAATATAATATTGTTCCTACTTCTAACTTCAAACATGCCGTTCCGATACTCTTTCAAAGAACGTTTATATGCATGCAACCAGTGTTTCTCATTCTAAGTGAATAATAGCATGCTGCTTTTGAGAAAAAAAAAATGTTTTAAACCATAAACCATACCACTGAATCATATCTTACGGTAGCATATTATTACCTACGTACTTTAATAGGCTCCAGCGACAGCGATTTCATTAGTTTTTCTGTGAAAGTTTAATTATTTTATTGAAGTATTATTTATTTAGCTTGCAGTAGTGCGTGTGATGTATAGACGAGTAATATAATGACTAAGTATTATTAATTAATAGGAACTAAAGACACCTATTTCAATCTTTATCTTCAGATGTACCTGCCTAATAGTTAGCTGTTGTCACTTTTTCTGAACCTGAAAAAATTAAGTTTCAGAAACAGTGTCACACTGAAACTTAGGTACCTAATCAATCATGATCTTACGATCAAAAGGTATCAAGAAAAGCTTTTAATAACTACTGTACCTGGACGATAAGTCAATTTATACACTGATTTATAACTAGATGAGCTTTGTGGCATTTTCTCTTCATTCCATAGCGGTAATTGCGACAATCAATCAATTTGAATTACGTTTCTTTTTGTAACGTACAAACTAATGAAAATTATTTTTATAAATATTTCTATATTTTTTTTTTTGGTATAGAGGTACTTATACTTAAGCAGAATGTGTAAAAAAATCCCGATAGTTCTAATACGATTATGTCTCCAAAATAAATGGTAATTCCATATCCCCTAGCTGTATAGTCGTGCATAACGACAGACTTCGGTTTCTCCTTTTAAAGATGAATTATGATCGTACCACTATCACTCTTTAAACAAACTTGAATATTGCATTAGCCAAAGTACAGTATCATGCAAAGTTTCGTATTCTTTGAGCCGCGTAACATTGCACACATTCCTTAAGAAGAAGCTCAGAGCTTTCAACGTTTAAGAATATAAATAGCATGGAAAAATTAAGAGAGAGAACATCTTTAATAACGGAAAGAAAATAAGATGGCAGGTAAAACAGTAATGCAGTTTATGCCGAGTTAACAGATATAATCCTTGGACGACAAGACCACAAATTCATTTAATACTTTGAATGTTATGAAGTCTTTTAAAAATAAAGCTTGCTTCATTTTAATTTTAACGGCTGCATTCTAGCAAAGCTGTCTAAATTTAACAGAGTACAGTGTAAAGTGTCCTACATCAAAAGTATTTGAAACATTTGATTAGGTATGTCTTTTGTTCGAAAAAGCAAGCGTGTCCCAAATTCTAATAGGTATTTTTTTTGTTATACGTCATGTAAAAAGCGTGACTAGGCTCGCGGACCGGGGTCACCGCGATCCAAGTTATTCTGTGAAGTACGGAACCGGTCACAGCGCAAAAAAATAATAACAATGAACTAACACCATTCTTGACATAGGGAAATTTCATTTTTATGACTTTTCTATCGATTGGTACCTTTACGAGTATAATAATATTAATGCACGCCACTATTCCAAGTAACTTGTTGCCCAAGCCATAAGCATCAAATTTCTTGTATGAATTTTCATAAGGCTGCCAATATTAGGTAGACTATAGATTAATAATAACTGTATGTATACAATAATAATACAAAATAATCTGTATACAACACATTAATTTAAATTTAAATATCCAGCTTTAGTTGAATTGGTACTTAGAATAACTTAATTACGATTGATAATGAATTGGAATGTCGCGGCTCGAAAGTGCAGACAATATAAATAATGAATTGCCCAATGAAGCAGCCATGATCCAGATGTTTCCATAGTAAATTATGATATGTTATTGGTAATTTTCCCTATTGATTTCTTTCAAATTCGATAGTGGCGTTATTATGTAAAATTATAACGTTCTTTAATTTATAATAATCACTTCTAAGGGCAGGAGACTGATGACTTCTATTCAGTTCAGTTTCGGCAACTACGTACTGAAAATAACATTTGCCAAATCTAGACATCATGCTGTTTAAAAACGCGGTCGCTTTTCTACGAACAGTTTCTTGAACACCTACCTACTTTTAGAAAGCCTCGCAGAATAATCAGGAACGATCATAATATATTTTCAATTAATTGTCACCATTTCTGCGATTGATTGTCTTGGAACATTTTCTTAATGATGTAGGTGGTCGTGAGTGGATCACCAAGTTTTCTTCTCACCAATAATGAAAATATTGTTCCTTTTCACACCAAACTCATGAAAATGGGATTAGCTGGCGGTTTTCAAACAATTTCAGACAAATAAAAAGGTGTACCTACGTTTCCAGTTCATGCTATTAGAAAGGTAGTAGGTACTTAATAACGAATTTACCGCATTTTACCAAACTAATCTAACAACTAAAAAAGGCGTTGAATAAGAATAGCAACAGAAAAAATGTTGTGTAGCCCTGTGTAACGTGAAGAATATATCTTAGCTATATAGCTCTAAATGAGGGATTTCTATTATCGTTAAAAGGCGATGATGCAAATAGCAAATTATTAGTAGGTACCTATAGTATATACACATAGTTGGTTTGATTTGTGGTTCATTCATCAGGCTAAAAGTAACGGTCAACTTCTCTAATTAGTGATGTGTTTGTTTGTCGTGATAAAAATCGACAATATCTAAGTATCTACAAGAATTATCAACGATACATAAATAGGTATTATCTATTAGCTCAAGAAGACAGTCAATATAGGGTTAATATTTATTGCCTTCATAAGCTCATTAAATTACAATAATGATTTATATAGTATTTATAAAAAAACAAATTTAGGTACCAAGTAACTGCTTCTGACGACGGTCTGTCGATGACTTCGATACGCTAAGAATCGGTACCTGAAAGACAAATCAACGTAAAAATTACCTAACATAGGCTGTCAAACTCATGCTGTTGTGATTGGCTGACTGCTACATCAATAACCAATCAAATTATTAGACACGAGTTTGATTGTGACATGTGGTTGATTACAGCTTGAAAAAGCTTTACAAAGGCACAAAGGTTATACAAACACGCACTTTAAAAATAAATACTCAAATTTTAATAAATAGTTATAGTTCATCGTACAAACGATCGTTAAAACAGGGCGTCCATAAAGGCCACTTATAAGACAAGCAAAAAGTATAAATAAAAATGATTTAATTAATTGGTATTAAGAAGCGGTCCGCAATTTCTTTTACGCGCGGCAAGTAGCGGGGCTGGCAATTATATCGACCATAATAACATTGATCGTTGCCCGAGATAGCAATAAGAAAAACATGAAATTTTAAAAAAGATTGAATTATTAATACACGCAAAAAATGGAAGCGGAGATGGTCTAGTATTAACAGACAAGATATGAGGAGATAATTTGTTTGCAAGTAAAACATGTGCAAAGTCTTTTGTGTAAAGTAAATACGTAGGTAGGTAAGTATTTTCAGGGAAAATCAAAAGTGATTTCTTGTACGTAGTTTAACTACCAAGCAAGTGTGAAATATTTACCTCCAAATCATAATTTTATGTGTTCGCAGATACCTATCTACTTACTCAAAATCTTATGATTTCTATACAAATAGGAGACTCTAGAGGAGAAAAAGATATGTTTACCTAAAGATAGACGAATGTACCAATCTTCGAGTATTGAAAAGTACTGCCCGTACTTTAAAAATCTCAGCCTCCTGTATAAATCCGTTTATTATTAGTATATTGCAATATGTGTGTTAAATCATCGGAGAAATGTCAACTCAAAATAAATAAAATTTGATTAATTAATCAAAAATATGTCATTAAACGAATCGCATTTAGGGTATCCAAATTGGTGGCTAAAAAGTCAAAAATGCATTTAAACTTGCCTACGCTATTAAGGGGACTACATGACCTAAACGCAAATGTATAATGCCTAAAAATATATGATGCACTGCAGTAACCAAAATCACAAAAATATATGATATTCTTCTGGATATATGCTAGTTAGATAGTGTGTTGAAAACATAATACAATTAACTTGATATGATAGAAAAAAATCACGAAGATACCTCTAAAAAAATCTTTTAACGATTAAAAACCATACTAATATACATGCAAACATTCAGTTTTTTTGTCAGTTTATTCTACAAGTAACATACTAACGTAATAGTGTTTTAATTTTTTAGTTCAATGAATAGTTTTTTTGTAAATCCATAATTGCTTAATTTTTTGCAATAAATTACCAGCGTTGTGTCATCGCGCGTCTCTTTCTTTTCTATGCAATCCGACAGTGACCGCGCTTTAGCTCTTGTAAGCCTCTTAAGCCTTAGTCCATAAATCAGTCCCATGCATTATGTCGGCTACGGTGACTATTTCTATTTCTGACGACTATAGGCTACGATAGTACATTCATTATATAGCTGCAAATTAATACGGAAAATCGCGTATAGTGCCTCTGTGAATTATTTGCATTAGACCTGAAACTGTACAAGGTAAAGACAATAAATTGAATTACCTACTTATATCTCATGACGTTCCCAGTCTTCACCCAAATATATAATTAAATATATCCAATAGTTTAGTCACTATATCTAATCAAAAATTTGCAGAACCCATAGTCGGCCCATCACTACTAATTAGTTTGTTAAACAAATCACCTCTTTTAATTCAATTTTAGGATTTATTTGATAGTTCCTAAATATTCCTATGCATTAGTATGTACGATGTTTTTCACGTTGTATAACATAACATACCTACATATTATTTTCTAGAAAGACGCGTGTAAGTTTATAAACCAAATTAAAATCGTACGTTTCGTATTGCTCGAGTGTATGATTCATAATGAGGGCCAGTGACCATATGGCGCGGACTGGGTCAGGTTTGGCTGTGGTCCGACTGCGGGCGGGCTTGCGCCGGCGCACGGCGCTGCTTTTGGTCGTGTCAATGTAACAATACGATAATATAACCGTGAAACACTCGTTCAGACAACTGCTAGGGTTCAGGTATAAATGTTTACCAACAATGCCCCCTGTCAATATCATTCCAAAAGATCATGTAAAGTGCAGCAAGCTTATCTGACCCGGTGGCTTAAATTGGAACTAACGAAATCATTATGCGAAGTGACAAGGTCTGTCATTCTTAGTTTACTGACAGCGCCACCACAATTATTCTATTCTTTGATAGTTGTACTTATGACATGGCTATAGGTACGGCAATTTGAAGTAGGGTGTCTAATTACTTAACGATTAATTTCCCTGACTGTAACTATCCCCAATTTCTCTCTCCGCAATGTGTTCTTAGCGTGTCCATAGAGACAGAAACTGAAACGCACGTGAGAGCATACGAATGCAACCAATATGTTCTGTTAGTGGTTCGGTAGGCTCTGCGGTTTTACACATATGCACTCAATTTCGTAGGGCTGAGCCTAAATCGCTTTAATTTGGAAAAACTTTGCGGTAATTTATTTGTATAAGGTTTCTACTTTGTATAAGGTTTCTACTTTGTATAAGGTTTCTACTTTGTATAAGGTTTCTACTTTGTATAAGGTTTCTACTTTGTATAAGGTTTCTACTTTGTCTCAAAAAATGAATCTGTGTAATATATTATTTTATATTTGTCTTAATTCGTATTTATGATGAATAGCTAAAAATCGATTAATGTAAGGATAGATGAAACAATTGCAACGTATTGCTTCCTATGTTGGCATGTAGGTATGTTTGTCTGCTTACATAATTGAAAATAATTTATAAGGTTTCAAAGATTACACAGCTGCGAACACTGAATGCGAGTGATTTATAACTTTATTTCATAACTATTATGCTTCGGCGCGATGCTGTCGTATTTGGTGGATTGCCAATACGGGGCTTGAACACGATAATTATTATCTAGATACGAAAACATCTTTAGTTACACCTACACAATAATGTTGGAAAGTTCTCGAAAACCGACTAGGAAAAATTGACCGACATATTTTTCTTAGATGCCCCTAATAAGCGAGGCTAATGGACAATACAAGTACCTATCACATTGTATTGTAGAATTCTTATGGCGAATTTATATGTTAAGGTACCATATGACCTTGACCTAAAAAGCAAACCTTGAATGTTTGCCTTGTGTAAACGATGTCATTATAAACATATGGGTCCCACCTTTTTACTATGGGTTCGTTAGGTTCTCGTAGGAATTATGTCAATTAAAATAGGTAAGTACTTAATTTTAGTTTTGTGAGTTGCCCAATTGCAAATAAAAGTACCTATTACCAACCTTTATAGGTTGGTGCATTCCTAGATTTCAATATTAGTATGATAGGTATCTCGTTTAAAGTAGGTACAAATATCTTATGTGCCTACGTACCTACATAAGTGCGAACAAGTTTTGCGACCGATGCCTGCTTGACATTATACCAGCAGAACCGGTCCTTGATCCCGTGACTTCATCGGACCACTCTCCATTCCTAACTGTTCTTTTGTGAGCATACGACGACGTCTGTAAACAGATATGCAGCTAATGTAGAGGATTTTTAATAAAACAAATTACATTTCAAATCCATACTGTCTCTTAGAATACAGGCTATCCTAGTCTCAGAGACAGGCCGGCTATATACATCTTGTACAGATTTTGTAACTTACAATGAATTGTAATGTAATGTAGGTACTTACATTATAAATTGTTTCTGTATTTTTTTTGTGAATAAATCTTTATTATTATTATTCTACACGCATAAAATATATTTTTATTTAAATAATCTTTGGAATATGTAGGAAAGCGAAAGAGCCCACCAAAATGGCGATCGTAACAAGATCCGAGTGGTGGATACTAAAATAGACGCGCGAAAAGAGCTCACCCGCCTCGTCACTCCCGTGACTCATGCGCATCCAATCCGAACAGAGCTGGAATACCAACTCACGCACGTTCCAGGAACTTTTGATATTTATCACACGACTATTTACGAACGTGGACAAAGTTTAGAGTCGAAAATAGCGCACCATAATAGGTATTAGGAAAATAATATTTACCGCGCTCGCACATTCCGTAACAGCAATATTTTTATAGAAAAACTTTTGTTGACATCTGAATTCCGTGTATTCTTGCAGATTAGGTTAGGTTAGATATGCTAGAAACTAGGAGTAAAATAGGTCATTCCAGTGGTTTGCTATTTAATTATAATTTATATATAGTAGACTCTCTTATACTTTAGTATTAGTAGACTTTCACAGGACACCAGATTATGTCATCTTAATACGGTATCGGAAATAAAATAATACTGTATCGTAAAAAGTAAACATTAAAAATAAAAAAATACCTTTATGAGACGACATTAAACTAACCGTAGTAGCTTACTAGCTACTTTCGGTGAAAATCAGTGTTCTGCATTATCATACCTACTTAATAATTTAATGGATAACCCATCTATATCGGATCAACAACAGAAATCAGCTGTTTATAAATAAGTAGTCAATAATATAAATTTCATTTTTTATTTATCGAAGTGTGCTTCTGCGCTTTGCGTTACGTAAATTTAAATATTTTATGTAGTAAGCTCTGCTGCGGCACTGTGCGGAAAAGGTCCAGGGTCCGATTCCCAGGTCAGACATGAATAAAGAAAATTTTATTAGCTGAGCGAATTTCAAGGTCGTTCAATCGCGCCCCGTAAATGGCAGTAGTTAGACTATTCAAATTATCCAATATTATCGGTCATTGGCGAAAACGGGTGTGCAATATTGCGCCTCTGCTAACACAAACCTGGCGTGTACTTAGCTATGTCTATTGGTACAAATTTAACATTTTGTTCCTTCAATTACAAACATACTGCTTCAACTTATCTAGTGGAACATTAAATCCCCAGCTACATAGTAACATTTAATTTCTTAACTCCAGGATAATGGTCTATAACGTATATTTTTTATTTTGTTGCAGTTGAATCTGCTGGCGACCGCTTGCCTGTCACTTCAGGCAGGCCTGGAGAACCTTCCCCCCCAATCTTTGAGCAAATCTTTAAAAATGCGAGATTTGCGCAAGGTGGAAATGCAAAATTCGAAGGAAAACTTAGAGGCAATCCTACCCCCGTTGTATCGTGGACAAGAAAGAAAGCCCCACTAGTAGAGTGCAACAAGTACAGTATGAGCTACAATGAACAAACTGGTGACGTGTCCTTATTAATTAAGCAGATCGGCCCGGGCGATGAGGGCGAATACACATGCACGGCCCGCAATCAATATGGCGAGGCCATTTGCTCCGTGTACATCCAGCCTGAAGGCGTCCCGGTGCCTGCACAGCAGTCCTCGCAGCAACAAAGCTATCGACACGTCAGCGAGAGCGTGGAGCACAAATCCTACGGTACACAGGGGTACTCCACAGAACAGTCCAGACAAACACAAAAAGTCGCATATACCAACGGCACCGACTACTCATCCACAGAAGATTTCAAAGTAGACACCTTTGAGTACAGACTTTTGCGAGAAGTTTCATTCAGGGAAACTATTACTAAGAGATATGTCAATGAAAGTGACATACATATCAGTATTGAGGTTGACAAAACACTTGGACCTGTGTCACCACCCAAAATTGCACAAAAGCCAAGGAATTCCAAGCTACAGGAGGGCGCTGATGCCCTGTTCCAGGTACAGCTATCTGGTAACCCGCGGCCGAGGGTGACTTGGTTCAAGAACGGTCAGCGGTTAGTAAATACCAGCAAAAATGAAATTGTTACTACGCATAATCAAACTACTCTTAGGGTAAGAAACACACAAAAGTCTGACTCTGGCCACTACACCTTATTGGCTGAAAATCCCAATGGATGCATTGTAACATCTGCATACCTCGCCGTTGAATCTCCACAAGAGACTTATGTGCAAGATCAACGATCACAGTATATCATGGACACTCAACAAACAGGAATTGAAGAAAGAGTAGAAATAAGTGAGAAAGCTCTCGCTCCGCAATTTGTAAGAGTCTGCCAAGACCGCGATGTCACGGAGGGCAAAATGACGCGATTCGATTGCCGCGTCACTGGCAGACCTTACCCAGAAGTCACGTGGTTCATTAACGATAGACAAATTCGAGACGATTATAATCATAAGATATTAGTAAACGAATCAGGTAATCATGCACTTATGATTACAAACGTCGAACTTAGTGACAGTGGTGTAGTCACATGTGTTGCTCGCAACAAGACTGGTGAAACATCTTTCCAGTGCAAACTAAACGTCATCGAAAAGGAACAAGTAGTTGCTCCAAAGTTTGTTGAACGGTTCATTACTCTAAGCGTACGCGAAGGGGAACCTGTTATTTTAAATGCACGCGCAGTTGGCACACCTACACCACGGATCACATGGCAGAAGGACGGCGTTCCGATAATACCCAATCCAGAGTTACGAATTAATACCGATGGTGGGGCCTCGACGGTGGACATTCCGCGAGCCAAGGCGTCGGATGCGGCATGGTATCAGTGCACAGCCCAGAACGTCGCAGGCTCCACCGCTACTCGGGCAAGGCTCTACGTCGAAGTACCAAAAGAGCCTCCGCCTGAGCAAAAGCGTCTGCACTTGCCCCGGCCTACAAAGATTATCGAGCCAGAGTAAGTAATATCACGAAACTTCTTACGTTCCTTTTACGTGTGTGTGAAGTAGGTGTTTATTTACGCATTTTATTTTATAGGCCTGCTCCTGGACCAGAAATCATATATTTAAGGCACGTGGAAAGGGCAAGACCTTACATTCCTCCAGGTGAGGAAGATCGAGTTTATCCTCCACCGCAGTTTATTGTGCCACTCAAGAGTATTACACAGATGGAGGGTGGCAAAATACACTTTGAAACGAGGATAGAACCAGTTGGCGACCCAACTATGAAAATTGAGTGGTTGAGAAACGGACAAAGTATCGAAGCCAGTAAGTAACTACAACGTTAAATGTCTGGTGGTTTTACTTTCAAGTACTTAAATAAATTTAAATGTTTATTTTGCAGGTTCTAGGTTTACATCTATATTCCGCTTTGGATATATTTCTCTCGATATGCTCAGTCTTAATATTCAAGACAGTGGAGAATACACTTGCCGAGCTATAAGTGCGACAGGTGTTGCAGAAACTAAGGCTATTTTGCAAGTAACTCCAAGGGCAACCATCGAAAGAACGAGCCAACATCCAGAGAGTTTGCAGTATATTCAACAGTTGGAGGATTATTCTAGATATCAACACCAAGAGTCAATAGAAGAACAAAATTCACAAAGGCCTCAATTCATAAGGCCTCTGCAAGAGCTTGGTGAGTTACAAGAAGGCAGGAATGCTCATTTTGAAGCTCAACTTACTCCGGTCAGTGATCCTACGATGAGAGTAGAGTGGTACAAAGATGGAAGAGCGATTACAGCTAGCTCGCGAATCACGTCAATCTTCAACTTCGGTTACGTCTCCCTTAACATCATGCACCTACGGGCTGAAGATGCAGGTTCGTACACAGTGAGAGCTGTAAATAAATTAGGCGAAGCCATTAGTACCGCTTCGATCAGAGTAGCTGCTCGGAGTACAGTTACTGCAGATCTTGGCATACCAGAACAACGACGATACATTGAAAAGACTGAGCAATTGGAAGCATATCAGCAACAGCAACATCAAAAGTATTACCAGGAGGCCCCAGAAAGTACGCAGAGGCCGGAGTTCAAAACACCAATTAAAGATCAAATAAATATTAAGGAAGGTGGGTTCGCTCATTTCGAAGCTCGCCTCGAACCAATAGGCGATTCAACTCTAAGAGTTGAATGGTTAAAAGACGGACGTCCAGTTGAAGCTAGTTCAAGAATTACTACATTCTTTAATTTTGGATACGTCGCATTAACAATAAAATCCGTGACTGTACACGATGCAGGTCACTATACTTGTCGCGCTTATAATGCTCTGGGTCAGGCTGCTACTAGTGCTAACCTAAGCATTGTGACAAAGAAAGATATAATCGCGGAGTCTCAACATCCAGGTGGATATGAGAAAATTCAGCATCTCGAAGATTCCAGTAGATATTCAAGACGAGCAGAAGAGGAAGTGAAGATTACACAAAAGCCTCGATTTTTGGGACCATTAAAGGGTACAAATAAAATAGTAGAAGGGCAAGGCGCTCACTTTGAAGCAAGAGTAGAGCCGCAAAGTGACTTGACTATGTCAGTGGAATGGTATTTCAATGGAAAGCAAATTAAGAGTGCTAATCGCATTCAGACATACCATGATTTTGGCTACGTAGCGTTAGATATTGCCAGTGTCCGCGCAGATGATTCCGGAGTATATACAGTTGTAGCGCGCAATGCAGCTGGAGAAGCCCAATTGAGTGCTTCTATGACAGTCGAAAGTAAGTAACCAATAAAGAGCGTTCATTTGTTATTACGCAACTAAGCAGTGTGAATGCAGCAGGCACTTAGATGGATTATTAATATTTAGAAATTAGCCCAATCTGTTCAGGGTCCAGTCATAAATCTGAAAAAATGTACATCAACAATATCAGTCACTTATTTACTAAATATGATTAAATATTTGTATTTTGAATAAGTGTACTTTGACAAATATTACTAAGATTACATAATCTTGATCAAATATTGTAACTTTACAGAAAAACAATTTAAAAGGCAAAGATTTTTGTTATGTTTATTAATCTGTGTTTTAATATTGTTTCGTTTTATTATAGCGCGATCCAGCATTGATACGTCAAGTATTCACCGTGGTTTATACGAAAAAACAAGGCACATTGAGGAATCAAAGTTTGTGGAGCCTATGTATGATATTGAAGAAATATCCAAATCTAAACCAGTATTTGTTCAGCCATTATCTGATCCTCCTCCAGTATCAGAAGGTAAGAATATTCACTTAGAATGCAGATTGGAACCCATGGGTGACCCGACCATGCGTGTCGAATGGTTCCATAATGGCAGAGCTGTGACAGTTGGCTCTAGATTTAGGACTTATTATGACTTTGGATTTGTTGCACTTGATATAATTCACGCAACATCTGCTGATTCTGGAGAATATACCGTGAGGGCCGTAAACCACTTGGGCTCCGCTCACACTTCTGCAATGGTTCGTGTTATTGAACGATCAGATATTGTAACTGATACACAGAATGAGCAAGCTGTAGAGCAAATCCAAATGCTGGAAGATGCTGCGCGTAGATCCAGACAGGTACACGAAGATATAACTGTGAGGCAAGCACCTCAATTTTCAAGAGCTCTACATAATGTTGAGACTGTAGAAGGGACCAATGTGCATTTGGAATGTAGATTACAACCTGTCGGTGATCCAGCCATGAGAGTAGAATGGTTCTGCAATGGAAGACCGATAAAGACAGGTCACAGATTCAGACCCGCATACGAATTTGATTACGTTGCACTCGACCTTTTGAGTGTATATCCAGAGGATTCAGGTGTTTACACATGCCAAGCTACAAACCAGCTAGGTGAAGCAGTAACATCGTGTGCTTTGCGAGTTATCGCCAAAAAAGATCTTATATTTGAATCGCAGCATCCATCAGGACTAGAGAAAATTCAATATTTAGAAGATGCGTCACGTTACAAGAAGAGCGAGGTGGTCGATGAATCTGTTAATATAAAACCACGATTTATTACAAAACCAAAGTCTATTGATAATGTCGTGGAAGGTCATCATGTTCATTTTGAGTGCAAGCTTGAACCAGTAACTGATTCCAACCTTAAAGTTGAATGGTTCAAAAATGGGCACCCTGTTACTATTGGACACAGATTCCGACCCATTCATGATTTTGGATATGTCGCACTTGACATTATTGATTTGATTGCTGAAGATACTGGTGTTTATACATGCCGAGCTGTCAACCATGTTGGTACCGACGAAGTCAGCTGTAGGTTGACTTGCCGCAGTACAACAGACATTATTAGAGCCACACAAAATGAGGCTGGACTAAACCAAATTCAAGTATTGGAAGACAGATCTAAACACCATAGGACCGATTTTGTTGATGAGGTTACAACACAAGCCCCAATATTTACAACTTCATTGAAAAATATTGAAATCAAAGAAGGCCAAAGAGCTCATTTCGAGTGCAGGCTGATACCTGTTTCTGATGCTACGATGAAAGTGGAATGGTATCATAACAACAAGCCCTTGAAGAGTGGTTCAAGATTCACGGAAACCAACAACTTTGGTTTCGTTGCTCTTGATATTATGTCTTGTTTACCAGAGGATTCCGGAACATACACCTGCCGAGCTATTAATGCTCTTGGCGAAGCAGTCACCTCTGGAATTGCCATTGTACATTCTCGTAAATCCATATTCTTGGAATCGCAGCACGAAGGAGCTCTTCCAAGACTTAATCAGTTAGAAGATACTTCTAGATATCAAAGACACAGTGCACAAGATGAATCTATAACACAAGCACCAGTGTTTACTATGCCTATGAAGGATATACGAGTTGCAGAAAACCAAGCAGCTCATTTTGAAGCCAGGCTTATTCCTGTTGGAGACCCCAAACTTCGTGTGGAATGGTTACGTAATGGAGTACCTATTGAAGCTTGTAAGTATCTTAGACTTTAATAACTGTACATAAGTAAAATTGATTAGAAATTTGTGTATAACTATTGATTATAAAACACATTTTATTTTTAGCAAATCGCTTGACAACAATGCATGACTTCGGTTATGTCGCCTTAAATATGAAATACGTCAATCCTGAGGATTCGGGCACGTATACATGCCGTGCTATAAATGAACTAGGAGAAGCTGTAACATCATCTACTCTATTTGTTCAATGTAAGTAAACATAACAAGGTGGAATCAATCTGTAACCAAGAGTACGCATTTTTTGCTAATAATTTATTATTTTTATAGCTAAGGCGTCGCTTCAGCTAGAGTCACAGCACGAGAGTGCGCTAGAGAAAATACAACAGTTGGAAGACTCTTCACGCTACCAACGTAGAGAAGACGTTGAAGTAGCGGTCAATCAGGCTCCAAGATTCATTACACAACTGAATGGTCCTTCGAAACTTGTAGAAGGCCAGAGCGCTCATTATGAATGCCGAATTGAGCCCTACCCTGATCCAAATATGCGAGTGGAATGGTACTTCAATGGAAAGGTCCTACAAAGCGGCCACCGCTATCGTACAGCTTACGATTTCGGTTTTGCTGCCCTAGACATACTAACGGTGTACGGGGAAGACTCCGGAGAATACACTTGCAAGGTTATCAATAACTTAGGACAAGCAATATCTTCAATTAAACTGAACGTTCAATGTGAGTATTAAATTATTTTATATCTCACTGTAAACCTTCAGGTACTGATTCTTCACAGACAAAATACTTACAATTTTTTATTACATTGCAGCCAAGGAGTCTATCATTAGAGACACACAACATGAAAGTGCCTTAGAAAAGATACAGTATCTCGAAGATGATAGTAGATACAAACGTGTAGTCCGTGACGAAAGTTTTGTAGCTGAGAAACCTCAATTCGGAAAACCGTTGAAAAACGCTGAAGTATCTGAAGGCAAGCCAGTACACCTGGAAGCTACCCTCACGCCCGTTAACGATCCTACTATGCGTGTTGAATGGTACTGCAATGGTAGACCGGTCCAACAAGGACATCGGTTCAAGACTACGTACGATTTCGGTTATGTAGCGTTAGATATCCTTTATGCTTACTCTGAAGACAGCGGCACTTACATGTGCAAAGCTACTAATGCTGTTGGTGAAGCGGTCACCACAAGCTCTGTGAAAGTAGACGGTAAGTAATTATAGGTTTTACTTTTTCTACAAGTACTAGATTATAAGTAAATAAAATACAATACTGAAAATGTTGTATTTATTTTAGCCAAAGCGGGACTTTACTTGGACACGTTAGATGAACAGCGTCTTAGGAAGATTCAAGAATTAGAAAATTATGAGAGACCTAAACCAGTGCAAGAGGAGCAGCCAGGTCAAAGGCCAGTCTTCTTGACGGCTCTAACAAGCCTAGAAAATTTGAAAGAAAGTGACCACGCTCACTTTGAGTGTAGAGTAGAGCCAATCAACGACCCAGATCTAAAGATTGAATGGTTCCTCAACGGGCAAAAGATAAGAGCGGGTCACAGGTACAGAACCACACATGACTTCGGTTATGTTGCATTGGATATTCTGTACACGTACTCTGAAGATTCTGGAACGTATATGTGTAAGGCCACTAACAAACTTGGTGAAGCAGTTAACACATGCACGATGAAGGTTGCAGGTAAATATACACTTATTTTTAATGCAAACCCGGCAAAACAAAATAAAATAAAAATAAATTAAAACCTCTTTTAATATTTCAGGGCACAGAAGCATTATCTTAGACACTCAACATCCGAATGGCTTAGAAAAAATCAGACAACTTGAATCACAGGGTCATAATACTAGGATGGAAATTGAAGAACCCAAGATAAGTCCTGCTAGAATTGTCACAGAATTACGTGGCACGACTCACGTTTTCGAGGGTCAGACAGCACACTTTGAATGCCAGGTGGAGCCTGTACATGATCCTAACTTAAGAATTGAATTCTATCATAACGGCAAAGCCCTGCAATCTGCTGCACGGTTCCATATCACTTTTGATTTTGGTTACGTGTCATTAGATATTCAGCATTGTGTTCCTGAAGATGCTGGTGAGTACTCAGTGAAGGCAATTAATGCTCTGGGACAATGTATATCTGCAATATCCATGACAGTAACCGCAAAAGGAAGCATTATATCGGAATCTCAACGTCCTGAAGGCTTAGAAAAGATCCGAGAGCTAGAATCTGCAGAACCTTTCAAACGTCCAGAAATACCGGAACCGGTAACACGCCAAAGACCTGTATTTACACAACCACTTCAAAATATCGATAACATTCAAGAGGGTCAAACAGCGCACTTTGACTGTAGACTTATTCCAGTCGGTGATCCTACTCTAAAAGTAGAATGGTTCAGAAACGAGAAACTTATTGAGGACAGTTCCAGAATCACAAAAACTCACGACTTTGGTTATGTCTCGATGACTATCACCCATGTTCGTGATGAAGATGAAGGTGTCTACATGTGTAGAGCTTCGAATCTTTTGGGAGAAGCTGTAACGACCGCTGCCATGAGAATAAAAAGTAACTATATATTTAATGGAATTTAAACTATGTTCCGTTCTTATTAATTTTACAATTTTGTGATACACCTTATCATAAATATTACCTAATAAACACAAATAAAAATGATTCCTTACTCTATTAATGTTTTGTTTTATAGCTAAAGCAGCCATCCAAATGGACACACAACATCCAGAAGGCATGAAGAAAATTCAGAGACTTGAACAACCGCAGCAAAGTAGGCCAGACGAGCCTGAACGCGAGTTTGAAAAGCCTATCTTTACCCAAGTGCTTACTGGGCCCTCAGAACTATGGGAGGGACAACATGCTCATTATGAAGCACGCGTGGTGCCAGTTGGTGACCCGAGCTTACGATTTGAATGGTACATTAATGGCGTGGAGCTCAAAATGGGTGAGCATATCATAAATATTATTATAGTATACCTACTTGTGATATATGTATTTATCCAATGGTCATATTCGGTAACAAGCGAATGAAAAATATAATTTATTTTCACAGGTTCAAGATAGTATACCTACTTGTGATATATGTATTTATCCAATGGTCATATTCGGTAACAAGCGAATGAAAAATATAATTTATTTTCACAGGTTCAAGATTCCGCACAACTCATGATTTCGGGTTTGTCACGTTAGACATCAATTCGGTGGTGGCAGAAGACGCGGGTCTCTACATGTGCAAAGCAATAAACAGAGCCGGAAGTACGGTATCTTCGGCCGCACTGAAAGTCAAGACTAAGTCTACCATTGTAGATCAAACAATGAGACCTGAAGCTTGGGAACAAATTCAACTGAAGGAAGCTGCCATGAATAAAGTGCCCGAAATGTTTGTGGATTCAGGAGTTCAACAAGCACCCATTTTCACCACACATTTGAAAAGCTACGACAAACTCGTTGAAGGACAACATGTGTTTTTGGAAGCTCAAGTAGAACCGCGAACTGACTCTAACCTAAGAATTGAATGGTTCAAAAATGGAATGTCGCTTACTACTGGATCAAGATTAAAAAGCACTTTTGATTTTGGTTTGGTAACTCTTTCCATTAACAGTGTAAGGATTGATGATTCTGGAATTTATACATGCAAAGCAACTAATCTTATCGGAGAAGCTGTATCAACCGCATCCATAAAAATTGAGGATCGTCACTGGTTACTCGGTGAAACACTTCATCCTGAATCATTAGATAGAATTGGCGCACTGGAACAGCCGAAAGCAGGAAAAACTGAAGCACCTGAACCCGTTTACGAAATACCAGTATTTATTTCGCATTTGAATAATATCTTGTGCAAAGAAGGTGAAAACATACATTTCGAATGCAACGTGGAGCCATCTAGGGATCCTACACTTAAGATTGAATGGTTCTTCAACAATAAACCGTTGCCATCTGGTTCGAGATACAAGAGTACCCACGATTTCAGCTATGTATCTCTTGACATTACTCACACGTACGAAGAAGATTCTGGTATTTATACATGCAAAGCTACCAACAGCAAGGGATCAGCAACAACATCAGGTTCACTTAGATGTACTGGAGATAAAAACATTTATTTTGACACTCAACATCCGCAAGGAAAAGCTGGATTAGAAGCTGTAGAACAGGCTGAGGAGGCAAGATTGTCTAAATCCAGAAGAACGTCTGTACCGGATGTTGATTATCCTAAGCCTGAATGGGTGGTACCAGTATCAGCGGAAAATCAATTGATTGAAGGCCAAGCCCTTCACCTGGAGGGCCAGGTTGAACCTAAAAACGATCCGAACCTCAGGATTGAATGGTACTTCAATGGAAAAGTTTTGGAGCAAGCTTCAAGATTTAAGCTTACAAGTGATTTTGGCTTCGTAACATTTGATTTGACAGATGTGTACGAAAGAGATAGTGGAATATACACTTGCAAGGCATATAATAAGAAAGGTGAAGCCTTTACCTCTTCAACTGTCTTTTGTACTAGTAAAGAAAATCTTATTGAAAGAACGCAACATCCTAAAGGCACCGAGGGGTTGGAAAAGATTCAAAATCTTGAGGAATCTCTTCGTAGAGAGCCAGGCCAGAAGCCTGATGACAACATCGGAAAGGCTCCGGAATTCACTACTGTCTTCCAAGATATCGTTGACATTAGCGAAGGACAGATAGCTCATTATGAAGCATCTCTTATACCTACTGGCGACCAAAGTATGGTTATCGAGTGGTTCTACAACGGAAAATCCATCGAAGCTAGTCATCGCATCCGTACGGTCTATGCATTTGGCATGGTTGTACTTGAAATACTCGGAACTAAAACCACCGATTCAGGTATCTATTCTTGTCGAGCTACTAACAGATGGGGTCAGGCTGAAATTAGCGTGAAATTAGAATGTGTAGACAAAAGCAAAGGACAAAAACCAAGATTTACAACGCATATTCAAAAAGTTGAGGGTTTGAAAGACGGTCAGTCTGCTCACTTTGAATGCACTGTTGTGCCCGTTGATGACCCCGATTTGAAGATCGAATGGTACCACAATGGCCAACCACTCCGTCATTCTACCAGAATCAAAACGGTGTCTGACTTTGGTTTTGTTGTCCTAGATATAGCCTACACTCAGAACCATGATACTGGAGAATACGTGTGCCGCGCGTATAACAAATACGGTGAAGACTTTACTAAGGCCACTATCACTTGCTTCGGAAAAGGTGGAGTTTATCTAGACAGTTTGCAACCCGATTCGCTGGCCAAGATCAGGGAATTAGAAAGCTTACAAGGAATTCAACAGCAAGCACCTGCTCCTGCCTCGGCTGTACCACCAAAGTTCATTACTCAAATACAAGACGTAACTAAATTAGTTGAAGGTCAAAGTGCACACTTCGAGGCCAGACTAGTACCGGTTGACGACCCGGACCTTAAAGTTGAATGGTTCTACAATGGAAAGAAGTTGCCGCATGGCCACAGGTACAGGACTTTCCACGACTTTGGAATTGTTATTTTGGATATTCTATACTGTTATGAAGAAAATTCAGGTGTATATGAATGCGTGGCTACTAATAAGTTAGGCCGTGATTCTACTAAGGCTACGTTAAAATGTACTTCAAAGGAGAATTTAATCTTGGACTCGCAACTACCGCGGGTAAGTACCTTCCTATAAAATGAAGAGAAGTATTTATGCAAAATGTTTCTTTATTTTTATAAAATATTAGGTACTTTTACTGCGATATTAATAAGAATTAAAATTTTAGGGCATGGAAGGTGGGTTGGAAAAACTTCAAACGCTTGAGGACTCAATGATACGCAGAAAGGATGTCAAGGAAGAGGAAGAAAGGGGTAAAGCACCAGTATTCACTGTACCATTATCAAATATTGATAACCTTCGGGAAGGAGAGAATTCCCACTTTGAAGCTAGGTTGACACCGACAGATGATCCTAACTTAAAGGCAAGTATTATTTAATAATAATATAAATAAATAATTATGAGTAAGTAGACTCATAACGTTAGGAACAATTTACTTACAAACTATATTAGTAATATTTATAAAGCATTATGTCTAAACAACTGAGTTCATTTAATCATGTAAGCAACGGTGATTGGTGTAATCGACAAGGAAATCAACGATATCCATAATGTACACACATATGTTACTTGTTGCTTCTATTAACCCATCAAGCTTTAAATAATAAGAAATAAAAAAATGTAACGATACTCCACGGGGCCACGCGGATCTTAAAGTTAATAGGCAAATACAAAAAAACTGTCTGTCTAATATTATCAAATAATTCAAATATCAATAGCTACCAGTTGTGTGTATTGTTGCAGGTGGAATGGTACTGGAACGGTAAATCTCTCAAAGCTGGCTCCAGATTCAGAACATTCTGCGACTTTGGTTTTGTTATTCTTGAAATATCTCCGACATACCCTGAAGATTCCGGTGAATATCTATGCAGAGCATACAATAACTATGGAGAGGCTGTTACAACAGCAACAATGAAAGTTCAAGGAAAACGAAATATTATCCTGGAATCACAACTACCTAAAGGTATGGAGGGAACTATCGATAAAATAGCAGCTCTTGAAGGCTACACAGGCACTGTAGATTCCATGACTCCGGAAGCCGAGACCGGTAATCCACCAGAATTCACCACTACACCCTCAGATCTTATTTTGTCGGAAAATTCGTCGGCTCACTTTGAATGTCGTCTCATTCCTGTAAATGATTCAAGTATGAGAGTTGAATGGTTCCATAACGGAAAGGCTCTTTTGACTGGGTCTAGAGTAAAGACCATAAACGACTTTGGATTTGTTATATTGGAAATTGGTGGAGTTTACCAACGCGACGCAGGTCTTTATACTTGCAAAGCCACCAACCGACATGGAGAAGCGACAGTTTCATGCAAACTGCAAGTTAAAGGAAGACAAGGTATTATTTTGGAACCACAGTTACCATCTCACTTCAAGTCTGGTACTGAAAGCATCCAAAAACTGGAAGAGACACTGCACAAGCGCGAAGAAATTGCAATTGAAGATGAAAAGCCCAATCCACCGAAGTTCACAGTGGAAATTAAAGACAACCTTGATGTCTCTGAAGGCGGACCCACTCACTTCGACTGCCGGGTAGAACCAGTTGGTGATCCTACGATGAGGATTGATTGGTTCTACAATGGCAGACCGTTTGCTACCGGATCCCGAGTTCATATGCTCAATGATTTCGGATTTATTGCGTTGGACATTGACTACATATATGCTCGTGACGCTGGAGAGTATACTTGCCGTGCAACGAACAGGTGGGGTTCCGCAACAACTACTGCAAAGATCACATGCAGTGCTAAACGTGATATCGTATTGGAATCTCAGCTGCCACAGGGAATGAGTGGAGAGAAGATCAAGGAGCTTGAAAGAGGACGTGCTAGTGAGGCGCCAAAGGAAGAGCCGGTTATAAGCAGCCCACCTAAGTTTATTACTCAGATTCAGTCACACACTGTTGAAGAATCCGAAAGCATTCGGTTTGAATGTCGTGTAATACCTAAAGAAGACCCAAAACTGCGCATTGAGTGGTACCGTAATGGAAAACTTCTGCCCTCTGGTCATAGGTACCGAACTGTTTACGATATGGGTTTCGTTTCGCTTGACATCTTGTACGTTTACGCTGAAGATTCAGGTGAATACGTATGCCGTGCAGTTAACGACATTGGCGAAGATTTTACTAGGGCGACAGTATCTTGCAAACGTAAGTATACATAGATATAATAAACAAAACTGTTGTGTTTACGGACTTAACATTCTCTTAGATTTACCTATACTTTTAAATAATAAAATATTTTTTATAGAACTGCCGGATATTATTCTACAAAATCAAGTACCACGAGGCATGAAGAAATCCGAAGCTCTGACGCAGATGGAAGCTACTATCAAGAAGTATACTTCAGAAATCTTTTTGACCGAAGACGACTTATACGACGCTGATAAGAAACAACCTCCACGCTTCGTCACACAAATTGAAAGTCAAACCACCTTAGTAGAAATGGAGTCTACGAAGTTTGAGTGTCAGCTAGCACCTGTCGGTGATCCTAATATGAAAGTAGAATGGTTCTTTAATGGAAAACCTTTATTGCACAGTAAGTTGAAGAGTTTAGCACATCATGAATATATACTGCTCATTTGATTGTTTTGATTTGGTACAAAATATAATTTTTTACAGAGAACCGATTCACGCCCATCTATGACTTTGGTTACGTGGCGATGAACTTTGGCTGGGTGTATCCTGAAGACAGTGGCGAATATGTTTGCCGTGCTACTAACTTGTACGGTATGGATGAAACCCGAGCAGTTATCAAGACAGCCGGCAAACCTGGTATTGTTTATGATTCCCAATTACCTAAACATATGAAGAGTATTGAGAAGATAAGAGAAATGGAAGCTTCCTGGCAAACGTAAGTGTTTTTCATGTAATTTCAGCACGTAAAAACTTATTAATACGTACCTTTTCACCGCCTAGCAGCCAGGCCGCGATAAGTAACGCGATAAGAAAAGACGAATAGTATTCGTTTTTGGGAACCACGCAGCCAATAAGTTTTACATCTGATAGTTCTAATTATTGAGCGGAACCGTTGCCTTTGTGCTGTTTGTAACTCAGTCGAGAGAAGTCATAGGTACCCAGGTAATCCCTTATCATAGATAGTTGGATTAATAATAACAACGTTATAGTGTAGAGTTCAAACATTACAAACTAGAATTTTAATTATTTCGTGATATTGCAGCTGAAGTGGCATAATTTTAGGTAACTTTGTGAAGGCACTGTACATGTCGTCAAAGACAAAGTTTTTATTTGTAAAACATAGGTGGGTGTAAAAACAGGTGTTGTAAATAAAATATGTATAAGTACACTATGTTTTGCCCTCGACGGCGAACAAAAATCAATAAAGTAGGTACTAAACTTAGGTTTGTAAAAGAATTAAATTTTCTTAAAATTAAATGACATAATCTTTCCACGCTAAATGACATAAAACTTATGCTAGAATAACATAACATTCAACATTTAATTATATATTTACAGGGTGACAAATATAATATAATCTAATCACAGCATTTAACTACCTCTAACTCTTAATGCACATATTTATCCACATAATTTGTATTATCGTTTAGGTATTCATTAACTGAATAATATGCCTTCTGCGCTAAGAAACTGTTTAAAAGTTGTTTTTTTTTAATTAAGCAAATCGCGTTTGTCTCTAATAGGCTACGGTATTTTGTTATACATTCTGGGTGCCATGCCTAGAAAACATTTGTGTAAAATGCTGTGTTGTGTGTATTAGCACAAATCTCATTGTTGCGACGTTTCGACTTCAGTATTATAAATAGATGTAAGTTTGATTTCACGAATACTGCTGTCTCATAAATATATATATGTGACGTAGGCATTGTGCGCTACTGGGACGACGGACTCATTAACAATCTTTCTCAAGTTATAGAGTGCATAAGAGTATTGATTTAACTTTTGCAGATACCTAATTTCGATGTGAGATTTCCAAGATACATGACTGTCTAAATGCAGTCCCAAGAACCAGCATTACTGGTGTCAGCTATTATTGTATTTTCATGGATGACATTTAATTGTGCTTGATTTGTCCGTTGATAAAATGACATTATTTTTGTTTTATCTAAGTTTATTTTTATTTTTTTATTTTTAACCAATTAATAATATATTGTAGGGAACTGTCTATATCATTTTCATATCGTGTGTATACATCAGGAATATTAATTTAATGCGCAGCAATATACTTATATACGGACCTAAAACTAAAACTTTATCATTCAACCTTCCCCCAACTATTCTGAGGCCAACTTCCAAATAACCTCGGATGCAGCTGAATACCGGAAAGTAAGAAAAAACCAACAAAATAAACCAATCTAACCGATTTTTTTACTGTAGGGTACCAGAACAGGCGCTAGAGGAATCGAAGGCACGATCTCCACCGGTGTTTGTGAGCCGTCCAGACCCAGTGACCGTCGAAGAAGGCGAGTGGGCTCGGTTCTGCTGTCGCGTCACCGGACATCCTAAACCTCGAGTGATGTGGCTCATCAACGGCAACACTATTGTTAATGTAATTATCGAACTATTTAACTTTGCTCTAACATTATCATCTGTAAAACGAACTGCTAGTGAAAAATGCGATATTGATTTCAGGGTTCCAGATACAAGCTGACCTACGATGGAATGTATCATTTCGATATACCTAAGACCAGGCAATACGACACTGGGAAAATTGAAGTGATTGCTAGAAGCTCAGCAGGTGAAGCGGTAGCGTCGACCGAACTTAAAGTGATACCGAGACACGACGATTACAGAGGAGTTTTGAAGAATGCTCCACGACGTAAGTTTTACATACATCTGGGTGAAAAGATGACGCTTATTTTGCAGTTAACAATATCCATAAACATAAAATGATTTAAGAATTTATACATACCAAAAACAGCTTCTATACTGCTCTAACAAACAATACCAAACCACGCACACTACAACAAACCGCTTACGCACAAAGAGTACCCCCCAGCTTCCCGTTACCTTCCCTCTCTTTGCCCAAAAGGATTGCAGCTAAATCAATTGCTTCTGCCAGCTTTGCCAACGGATTCTGGGAGAGGTATGTTTTGAAAATGTTTTAAAATGTTCTTTTTGTAGAAATTATGTTAATATATTATTTGGTTAATACACAGCATGGTATGATGAAACAACGCAGTATCAGCGCTCTGAAACTGAATTAGAAAAAACATTTGAAGAAAGGCAAGTCTTACAACGACAAGGGGTTATTGATCACAGGCCTGAACTAAAACCCAAACTTATTAGGGAGCCTGAAACAGAATGGCAACAAACAGTAAAGAAGAAGAAGAGTGAAGAGTATTATAATAAACTTCAGGAACTGGAAAATGAGCAGGTTATTAAGGAAAGTCGGTTCAGAGAATCCATTCACCAATATGCTATTCCTGGAGAAAAAATAGCGAGTAGTTCTCTTGCCAAAGGCATGGCTCAGAGATATGAGGATACCTTGTAAGTTACCGTTTTATCATAAGCGTCCCTTAAGTAATTTTAAGATTAAATCGTTGACCTACAATTTTTTATTATTTTTATTACAGAGAACAAACTGAAGTTACCACTGAACAAGTGCAGAAGAAGTCTGTCCCGAAACCTAGAATTCCAGGCCCTTCTGAATCTACTGTCCACGGAAAAGAAGTACATGTTGCCAAACAAAAACAAACCCAGAAGGAAGTTGTTGGAGATACTGAAATAACTCGTAAAATAACTTCCACTGAAACCACTGAAATGGAACATAAGGCGCAAACTCAAGAGAGAGTTGTGGAAGGACCTGTGAAGCCTAGCAAACCTCCAGTCTTTACTAAAAAAATGCAACCGTGCCGAGTGTTTGAACATGAACAAGCCAGATTTGAAGTTGAATTTGATGGAGACCCACTGCCAACAATCAAGTGGTACAGGGAGAACTTCCCAATTAAAAATTCTGCAGACTTCCAGATCCACACATTTAGCACCAAGTCTATTTTGATTATCAGGCAAGTTTTTGTTGAGGACTCTGCAGTATTTGCTGCTGTGGCTGAAAACCGTGGTGGAACTGCTAAATGTAGCGCTAACTTGGTAGTAGAGGAGCGCAGGCGCCAGGGAAGAGGAGGAGTTGCTCCGCCAAGTTTCACATTAACTGCTCAAAATGTTAATGTGACAGCTGGTCAACTAGTTAGGTTTGACACAAAGGTAACCGGAACTAAGCCTATTGATGTTTATTGGCTGAAAAATGGCAAGAAAGTTCAACCAGACATCAGAAATAAAATCTTAGAAGAAGATGGTACATATACTATTCTTATTCTTGAAGCTTATCCCCAAGATTCGGGTAAATATGAGTGTGTTGCTATAAATACCGCTGGGGAAGCACGATGTGATGCCGAGTGCTCAGTTAATGCTCCTGCTACCAAAGAAAAACCAAAACCTCAAACTAAAGCCGCTAACGCGCCACCTGAAATTATTGAGCCTTTAAAAGACAAGGTTGTTGCTGAAGGCCAAGCGATTGAATTCAGTTGTAAGATTGTCGGTAAGCCGGCACCTACGGTCCAATGGTACAAGGGCGAAAAATTAATCAAGCCGTCCAAGTATTTCCAAATGTCTCGAACGGCGGATGAGTACACCCTGCGCATATCTGAAGCTTTCCCTGAAGACGAGGGTGATTACAAGTGTGTTGCTTACAATTCGGCTGGCCGAGTGACTGTTGCCGCAAAACTTAAAGTAACTCAGCCCGATCAGGCCGACAATTTGCCAACTTTAACATCCCTCCGAGATCTTGTTGTCTATGAAGGGCAACCAGCGCAGTTCAAAACACAAATAACCAGCAAAGTCAAGCCAACGATTCAGTGGCTTCGAGAAGGTGCTCTTATTCCTGAAACACCAGACTTCCAGGTAATTAATACTAAACGCTCGGTTTTCTCATAAAGTTCTAGTTAGCCAACTTGTGCGAACTTTAAATTACTGTTACAAGTTCTAGCTAAACATAAATATCTTAGACTAGAGAAATGCCATTACGTGTACCCTATGTACCACTTGCAATCATTCAAACTGTTACAAACTGACACCAGACATTATCCTATTCTATCCACTCCGAGATAAAGGCCTTCCCAGCCCTAACGGGAACCTCTTTTTTAAAGTTTGAAGTTGTAAGGACTGGTTTTTTGGAATTCCAGATGATCCACGAAGGAAACAACGCTGTGTTGCTGATCGGTAACACCTACGAGGAGGACACCGGAACCTTCACTTGCCGGGCCACCACCGCTGCCGGCCAAGTCGAGACTTCGGCAAAGCTAGTCGTCAAAAGTAAGACATAGATACAGGCAGCGAGCTCGCGTCGCGCACTTTTAATCCATTAATGTAGTGTTTCTTTGTTTCATCTTTATATCACTGAGATCGGGTGAAAACTACTATATAGAGTTAAACTCTGAAAGTTGACATGCGAGTATAGTATTAAATTAAATGGCTTTAAAATCGTAGCGGTTACCGCAATAACGACTTACGTCCGCTTATAAGACACACCCCATGATCACCATCTTGACAATATGACACAAACTACCGCGAGTGCAGGTTACTACTTCGATCTACCTAGTGTTGAACGACCTAGCCCCACCGGAACGTAGGCAATTGGATAGCCCGCGTGATGTATCGCAGTACGCGCACGTAACGTGCGTTGCTGTGCCGCAGTACCACAGTGGTGAACAGGTTAAATTATGGTATTAAAGAAATGTACACACTTGTACGCAAAACACCTTGATTTGACAGAAACAAAAATTGGTGCGCATGGTATAGGAAAGAAGCACGGTAGATGAGGTACCATTTTTAAATAAACTGCCAAACATAAAAAATATCACAAAGAACTTCTCTTAAAAAACATCCGGCAAGAAAAAAATATTCATTCTAAACTGTACCTAAACACAATATTAAAGAACAATTCTAGAATATTGTATGAAACACAAACAGTGCTCACAGGTTACACCCGTTTCCTCAGAAAAGAGGGAGGCACTGCTAGAGATAGATATGAATGAAACCATAAAATACTTGAAAAGTTTTGCGTACAGTAATGTACAGAATATTATGTACCTTTCTTTCATACCAGAAACATGCTCACCGCTGTGCTACCACAACACAGCAACACACCGCAAACCCTAACATTATTTGCAAATCGACTCGATTGTAAATTTAACTTGTAGTACTATTTGGGCGAATTTCCGCATCTAACATCGCTGTATATTTAAGCTTTTTGTGTAAATAGTCCTAGTCTTACCACGAGGCGACGACAAGTGAAGAGCAGCGAGCGGCGAGAGGAGCTTCCATATAGTTGGACACACGTAACTGTGATTAACATGAACACGAGACATTTCACGACTGTTTTGTTTTGCTTTACCGCTACGATGTTTACTAAATGTAAATGTATTCTTTGAACGATTATATTGTATATTAGAACAAATTGCGTTACAAAACAAAGACGCGTCTTTCGACAAAACATCAAATGTATTTTTCACCCAATACTCATTTATAATAATTATAAGCCTGCTAAAGTTAATGAATTATTTATTTGGCCTTATTAACCATAATTATTAGTATTAAAAGGTTTTACGCTTTTTGTGTTGAGATCTGTTCAGCTATTCTGCATAAACTCAGTATCGAGCTCACTTCTGCATCCGCAGTAAAACGAAACTGGGCACTGACCTTGACAACTGTCGCTGCGGATCCCTAGTCAATTCAATAGTGAGTTTTTTTACAAAATAGCCTGGCTGACCTGTGAATCTAATAGAAATGATCTCAGTGATGTCCAACTTTTACAAAGGTCATTTCATTTGAAGTGCAGTTAATCATTATAGTCATTGAAACTGGGACTTGTGGCAGCTTCTGTGATCTAGGGAAAGGCGAATGCCTATAAGAACATAAAAGACCGCGAAGTGAAGAAAAGTCCCCGTTTCAACTTTAACCTTGTCTAAGCATGAATCATTGTTTGTATTGTCCGATTTAGATTTGGCACTATGTTTAAGATCAGTCACACCTAACAACGCTGCACGAGGGTGCGGAGCCCGCGGCCCTGATGTTACCTAACAGCTACGACTAACTTTGTCAGTGTCACGTATGTACCGTAATGTCGATGTCAAGGTTTGCGATAGTGGGTATAGCGGGCGCTGGGAGGGTCGTTCTCGCGGAGCACAAAGTTAATCGTGGTTGTATCTCGCCATGCCTCTAGTTCCGCTGTCAACTCTTCTATGACAAAGAAACATCAAATTAGTGTACTAAGTCGCCCACCCTTGCGGCTCACTACTCAAACGACTTAAAGTACGCACGCATTACTTGCCTTGCCAGTTTCTATGTTTTGACAACACTGCCGAATTTTGATGACCTAATTTTTTTTGCAAGTACAAATCCAAAATGAATGAGATTTTATAGTTTAACGTTACAGTGATCTTTAACTTAGTTTGTTTTAAGTGCACGATATTGTTTAAATTAAAATGTGTTGTATGTTTCACCTAATTGTATTAAGTTATTAGGCGTGACAGTATTTTATGACTAAATGAATTCTTAGAATAATTAATAATAATATATTTATGACTTAAAATTTTGTATGTTACCTTTATGTGAAATCTGTTTAATAAATGCTATAAATTAATAATAATTTCGCATTATTCTATACACAACAAAACAATCTTCAAAACTTTCAAGTGTGATATGCTCGTTAAAGCCGTAGGTAGAGTAGAGTTACAATCATCTTACATTAAACACGACGCACTCACACTTAGTGCCTGTTATCCATCAGACTTGTTGAAACTTTAAATTATTTAAAACAAAGAGCGTGTATGCTGTCATGAAGAGCATATTCCCTTGATGGATAGCGAGGTCGCTTTGGTTGCTTTGTTTCATCACCTGGCACAACTCTGTCTAAACTTCTATTTTCTTTCTTCATGCCATCCAAATCTCAGTTGTGATTTAATTAGTCACATGGTTTTCTTTGTTACTGTTGTAACTAAACAGTTAATTAACTATAACTCCTAGAGATTCTAATTTTGAATAACGCCAGTTAATTGATGCCAGCTTTGATAGAAATCTTTTACATAAAGCAAACATAAGCAATATTTTTTAGCTTTAAATTTGGTGAAATTAAAGGCTTGGAGTAAGTTTTGCATTTATGCCTTGATGTATTTTCTGAAAGCTATTTCAACGATATAATTTTTGTACAACTACATAAAACTACAAGACAACATTAACACACCACAAAACACATAAAATGGTTTAGTCTTATATAGAATCTAATAGATTTGCCGTCATTTGACAAAGTACGAGAACAGCCAATTACGTAACATTTCGTTACGTTAATCTGTTATAAAAAGCACACATGAAGGATTTCAGAGGAAAAACACACTGGATATAAGGTGAGTGGAACGGTAAGTAACGTATCGTAGCGGTGTGCACAGTGCAAGAAAACAAAGAAACATATAAAAGTTATACAGCAATAGGTACCAAAATAAATTAAAAACTTGAGAGGTGTCAAAGGACACCCGGATGGCACGAAGTTACATAAAAAAAAAAAAAAAATACTGTCTTTCTTTCTATGAGAGAGAGAGAGAGAGAGAGACAGACAGAGAAACACGCGCACGCCGCACGGCTTACAACTTTAAAAAAAGTGTCGTTACAACTTTTGGTCTTAATTTTTTCCGTCTAGCCCCCTTTCGCAACGCGCGATTAGGAACTTCGTTCCAAAAAATACCGTTTACTAAATTGTACCAACCTCAGCCTCAGCATCGTCAAGAAGGATCCTGAAAAACAAACAAATTAGGATATACCTACTTAGTCATGGGCTACCTATGAATGTTTTTTTAGGATGTGAAATAATTTTCTAGAGAAATACTAATAATTGAAAGATTTGTTTCTTATTTGAATGAGAAAAATCCAATAGCGGCTCCGTTGGTGCTCATACGTCGAGCGGCACGCGTCAACGGCATAGGCAGCTGCAGCCGTCGACAACGGGCCGCTCGTGTATTTGAGTACGGTGCTCAACTATACGAGCGGCACGTTGTCGATGGCAGCCGCTGCGCCGGCGCATCAACGGCTGCAATTGCCGCTGCTGTTGAAGCGTGCCACTCGTGTGTATGAACACTTAGAGTAATCATCCCTGCAGGATGGGTGTTCAAACTTAACGAAGTTCGAATAGATGAAGTTCTATGTAAACTACGCTGATTTATAACTTTGAGTCCACTTATCTCAAATATTGAAGGCGACGTCACACAAATAAACGTTTAATTTGGTTCCGATTATTCATAGGTTTGAAAAGATACCTACCTATAGAGTTAATTAAAATATATTTAGACTGTTATTTGAATAAAATAATAATAATGATTGTAGGCGAAAATGCAAAAAAAAATGCAGAGGAGAATGATGCGCGTATAATTTTAAGTCAAGCCGTTTGTGGTTTTTTTTGGCATACTTCTTAAGTTTACTCAGACTGAACTGACACCCTGGATACCTACAATGTATTTAGTTCTATCTGGGTCCACTCTAAGACTACTTACATAGATAGATAGGACATTGCTGACCGTTATAAACCGTAAATCGTGTACCCTCGATCATCGGGACTGAAGCTAAACATACGGTGGAAGTTCGAAGCATTTTGAAAGGCCCACCACAATCTATACCGCAAGGTTCAGGAATTATTCTACATATATAATATACTGACACGGATCGCAGTGGATAGAAATTTTCATGGGCTCGATGTTGATTGACTAGAGTCCGTGTGGAAGTTTGTGCCTTTTCGGGTAACCGAAGGTTTTCTCTGTGAAATCACCAATTCCAAATGAGGTTATGATGATGAATTACTTCCGCAAATATTATGACGGACGCGAAGTTGGCAATTTTACCATTCGAATAAATCAGTCAGGAATATTATTTCTGGCTATTTCTCACCAAGTGAGCAAAGTACCTTGTTTTGAAGTCCCTGTTGTACAACAGGGATAGATCGATAATCTTATCGCAGACAAGACTATTGTCTACTAATAAGCCTGATATACCTGCCTAGCCTGATCATAAACTGATTAGCTTGCCCGTACACCATGGCGAGTAGACAGATCTTGATTTAGCGCTCGAAGTTGTCGACAAGTAAATAAGGATCTGACTATCATCGTGGTAATTGTTCCAAAGGCCAATGGCCAAATAACCAAGCAACTTGGAAATAATATCATGATTTTTGGGAAACTTTATCAGGGACATGATACAGAAAGGAGAGTCGACAACTCGAAGTAGCAAGCATCGTATTCCCTTTTTGTGGATCATGACTTGCACTTATAAAAATCTCTTGAAAAATAATACAGATTTAATTCAAGTAAATTTATAAAAAAGAAGAAGATCGTAAAAAAACAGGAAAATCACTTTAAAAAATATGTCATCTAACGCTCGACCATCTCGCCGTCATACCATAAATCTGGCACAAAGATTTTTGAAAACAATTGTATTACCTAGTAAGTATTTCTTGACGAGTGCACTTCTTAAGTTGAACTATTGTTGCTGAATTATTTATGTCATTGGTTATTTTCCCTGACCCAAAACCTGCTGAATGTTTGTATGCCCGTTTAGGTGAAAATTGCCTTCATTCTAAGTAAATGTACATTACATTTTTGGAAGTTGGAAACCGTTCGAACATTTTATCTATGAATGTTATTCTTTATTCTGAATCTTACATTAATTGCATTTGTTACCTTTTGTGGCTTTGATAGATAATCTGAAAGCTCGACCATCGTAAAGCTCTAATCGTCTCGTGCAGACGCGAGAACTCCCGCGACGATCTCTTCAGTCCTCCTGCTCCAAACTCAAAGCATTTATTTCAATTAAACCAATTACTAGCACTTTTTAATGAAAATATTGTTACAAAGTATTGGTTTCATTTACATTGAAATTAAAAATATGTGTGAGACCGATGTAGAAAGATGTGCACATTAAAATCGTCGAAGTTAAAGTAAGATGCGTCCTCCGTGGTGCCGTTTGTTTTTGGTGGATTGCCACATTGAATTCCTTAAATATTTTTTCCTTTAACACTTGGGTACTGATTAATGCTGTGATATTGATAATTCGATCAAACAGGACAAGTAGTAATCATAGTTTCAAAATGTTTTACACATAAGACGCGTTGTTCTCTCGTAACGATCCATTGCGACTAAATGTCCAAGGATCAAAAAGCCGCACGTTTGTATTCCGCGTCCCATCCCCCTTCACAAATTTGAAGAGTGCAGAAAATGTTGACCTTCGATGTTATTTTCTGTTACCATATTTTTTATAGCCGTCTGAATTAGTGTCTGGTTTAAGCGGGTAAATAGGCTCGCCCCTATTACATGGGACATTGCGACTTCGCTGGTGAAGTTTGGGTTTACAATACAAGTCTATCTGCACGCAACTCGGTTCAATTATAATTGTAAGGTTCAAAAGTCCTATAAAACAAGTAGGTAGGTATCCAGCTTGAATGATTGGCGTCCAAAACAAGGCCCAGGGGGTCGGGAAAGGGCCTAACCGTTATTGTTCTCATTGAAAAATTTAATTTGAATGATACATTCAAAATCTATACAACATAATTAAATAGAGATTAATCTGGACACCCATTTCATTACTTATTTTTGCCGGTGATCTTTGTTAATTAACTCCGCTTGTATCTACACCTCCTTCCCGTCTCAAAATAAAACCCAATATTTAAAACGTTGCTAATAATATGCAGCCTAGTCTAACACCTATTTACTCGAGGTGGTCAATTCTAAAAAGTTAAATAAATTAAGCGCCGAGATAAGTAAGTACCTCCCCTACTACAACAGAATTAAATATAATAAGTTGCAACTACACTATATACAAACTACACTATATACATACAAACACACGCAAGATAGCTTCTTGAAATGAAAAGCAAAACTAAAATTATTTAATAACGCATTAAATTTAATTTGTTAAAGAAGGAAAACACAAAATATTTGTCCATTTGGACAAAACACAATCAACTCTTAAAGTGAGTTTACGAAATTTAAACTTAATTATTTAATCATTAAATATTTCGTATTGCCTCCGCGTACTCTCAATACGGCTTCTACATGATTTGGCGGTGGTGAGCTGTATGGGGCCGGGCATTATCATACTTACATAAAAAATGAATTGTCACCCGTATTGACCAAACATAGACCATGTTCATTGAGAATCTCGTAAATACCGGCCCACACGTCGTATGGGACATTTTCTTCGAAACATGCTTGTGTAAAACGTTCTCCTTGGCGTCTGTACACGCGACGTCTCCCGTCATGATTATACAACACTTGAATCTTGATTCAACAGAGAACATTACTCTGCCTCATTCGTCCACACCCCATTCGATGTTCTCACGGGCATATCTTAATCTTGCAACTTTATGATGCCGTTCGAGTTTTGGGTCATTTGCTGGCCAGTAAGGCTTTAAATTGATTGGTTCCCTTCGGGTCGGCAAAAGTTGTTGCTGCATCGCAACTCCCGTCTGATGTCGATTTTTTAACATCGTTGACACAATGAATCGGTCTTCTCGGGCCGTTGTGCACCTTGGCTTGCCATTGCTTGATCTTCTTACGTTAAGTCCAGTCTCCCTAAACCTCTGAAACACTTGTTGGTCAGTAGAACGTCTCACACCCATTATTCTGGCCGTTTGTCTCTGGGATCTCCCCAATTGCACCATAGTGATGATCCTGGTATATTCCTCGGGTGTGAGAGGCATGATGATACCTATAATTACAAGTCAACGTCGGTCATAAGCATTTTTAGTTAAAAAAACGATATGCAAAGGTACAAACATTAAATAAACCAACGTGACAATAAAAGTATTCAAATGTAATCCAAAATTATAAAACGAGTCGATTAAAAAAAAAAACTATCCTTGTCTTCGAACACGTCAGTATGTGATAAGGTTTTAATGTGCAATATAACAGTTTTAAAGATTTTTCGACGTGACATCTCGATGAACGCCGGCTGCACGCACGGAAAAACATGACTCATTGTCACGTTCCGCCTGAGCTAAGCGTGCAAGCGAGAGTGCGGAGCTGGCGATAGAGAGGCACGATTGGCCTAAGCGTTCGGTTTGTGACGCATCTATCTCTCTTCCACTCCTTATGACGTTATCACGTAAAATTATCGTCCGTAAACCGACTTTACAGACAACCATTTTTTTTTTCTTCATGAACTAATTATTGTGGTTTAGGAGATATTTAGATTCCTTTAGGCACTTTGCAAGTGGCTTTATTATACTGCTCATCAGTGTATATATCAGAGCGGTGCTAGGCCTGCTATAATTAGCAAAGTAACGAAGAAGTCTCAAATTGTTCAAGGGATCCTAGGAACAGTCGCCTGAACGTGCGTCGGTGGCCTGTTGTTTCCTTAGTTTTGTTTTCTATTATAATTTGCGTAACATTTTGTGAGTAATAGTATTTTTTAAAAAACAAAAACAAGAAAGGGAAGTTTTTGTGTTTATTTATAAATGTTGCTTAAGTTAAGGTAATGATTAACGTCTGCTTAAACCACACGTTTCTCGTTGTTTGAACTTCTCTTAAGTTTAAGCAAAGTTTATAAACAATCCCGGAGACATGAAACGAGCCACCCTGCATATTATTGTTTAAAGGTTTAAAGGTCTCTATCTTTTTAAATAAAGGTACTACAAAGAAAAACAAAACATGGTTTTGAAGCCAGCCACTCACCAACATTTCCGTTTGTCATTGTTCAAAATTTGAAAACAGAATACTAAAAAAAACTTTTTATTTGCAATTAGTAGTCTTTTAGCGTTTGTCAGGGGCAAAACTAGCGTGTAATTTTCGAAGAAAACAATGGTTTACATAGAGAAAGCGTTAAACTAGTGACTTATTTTACTTCCAATAGCAAATGCTCTATGACATGTGGTTCGGCATGGAATTGATTATATGCCATTATGTCTTGCTGTGGAATCTTCTCCCATGCTTCCAACATGGCAGTTTTCAGTTGGTTGGTTAGTTCAAACACGCCTCTTCAGCTCATCCTATGAGTGATCTATTGGATTCATATCAGGGCTTCCTGCTGACCATTCCATTACTGCGATACTAACGTCATGCAGGTATTCTCGAAAAAAACTTGCAGTGAGCACCTGTGCATTTTCATGCATAAAAATAAAATCCTTGTCCACAAGCTCAACATATGGCATCACATGAGCCTCCAGGCATTGATGAATGTATTGTCCGCTATTTAGTGGCAGCAACCGCGATCCCGTCACAACCTCAAGGCCAGTTTTTCCTACGGTGGAAATTTTACCACATACTGTCCATGACTCACCGCAATAACTCACCTTCTCTTCAATGCAAAATTGCTGAAAACGTTCTCCCTGTCTTCGGTAGATTTTAACAGCATAATCTTGGTTTCATCTGTAAAAAAAACTGTGACGTTGAGTCCAATACAAATATTCGCGTGGCAAACTGTAGGTGCGCCAATCTGTGAGCTCGCATCAGTTTGGAACCATTGGCTAGCTTAAGAAGTTTCAGGCTACGTTCTTCGAGTCTCCTAACAGTTTGGGTGCAAACAGTCAGTCCATGAAGGTTTCGAAGCTGTTGTTGGACCTGCACTAAGGTCAAGTGACGGTTACGCAGGCTGGTGGTAAAGATATCACCAATCATCTCGTGTTATAGTGACCCGGTTTCCTGGCCCTCTTGGACAGCACACGAAGCCGCCAGTCTCCAGGTATCGATGGTTATTTCTTTGAACGGTAGAACGACTGCATGAAGTTGTGCACTACCGTTTCCCAGACTGAAGAACTGCCACAGCTTGCGAGGCTACGTCAGATGCAGTATGCCTAATTTAAACGTTAGAATGGATTAAAAAACAAAACAAATAACGAAATAATTATAGGTGCTTTAGCAAAGCTTTGTTGCTGCTCTAAGACCGACCAAATTCCGATATTCTTTTTTTTTAAATTCGTGAATTCGAATTTGGAACAATAGAGATAACAAAATGATGGCCAGTAAGGCCCACTTTCACCGCTAATCACTAAACACGTTTAGCGCTAAACGAGTGTAAAACATAATTCTGTTTCCGTCAAATGTTTGAGATGACAGAGACAGAATTATGTTTAAAACTCGTTTAGCACTAAACGTGTTTAGTGATTGGCGTTGCAACTGGGTCTAAGTCAGCTTCAAAACTGCATAAAAACTTTTTCTCTGATTTATAATTATTTTGATGTTTTAGGCCTTTAAACATAAAGATACACGGTGCTCGATTTTGGAGTCCGAGAGTGTATAAATAAAATCCATTATGGTTTTTATTTTAACATGACTGTACTCACCACGTCTGCATAAAACATGCCTATTTCACACTTTTCGCGGTCATTCTTTCTGCAGAGAAATCACAGAAGTTTCAGTCCACTGTTATTATTGCACATTATGTACCCTTGTTACAAGACATCCATTGGCACTCATATAGACTTCAGAACTTTTGTAAAACAGGCTACGACGATATTATTATAGGTACCGTCACCAGCGAAGCAGATTGCATGACAGTGACGGCGTCCAATCTACTTTATTTTTAAATATTTTGCTCGTAACTTGTCTTTCATTTTTTGCATCAAAATATCCTGTACGGTTTGTTAATGTTTATCAAACTAAGCGCCGATAACGTATTACAGGTATTCGTTGGACAAATGGCCACTGGAATCAATCTGCTGTCCGTGTTACTTACTGTGTTGTTAATATGTAATTCAAAAAGGTCACTGATAGTGGGAGTGCCTTGACCGAGTAGATTGTCGTTGTAGCTTGGCGAACCCGAACAAATAATCGCGACGATGGCTTTTTTGGTAGTCAGCGCCTAAAACAAACATAAAACAAAATGTTTATAATAAAAATGTATGTACATAATATCGATAAAGTTAGGTACATGCTATGTATCACTAAAGATTCATAATAAAGGGGAAATCAGTGAATCATCTGATGTCTAGATAATGACTGAGCGTTTAAGGACGAGGTTGTCTCTTGAAAATATTGAAATGGTAGGGTATTTTCAAAGAAAAAACGTTCAATTCGTCCAACTTGACCCTCATCGATCAATGAGGGTGAGGGTCAGGTTGGATGATTTGAATTTTATACAATTGCGCCACAAAAGAGAACAAATAAGACTATTAGTGGTTAAGATCACTGAGGTTTTACTCGTGGCTCGGTTTTCCTGATACACAAGCGAGCCAAACAGCTGTTTTCTAGTTTGCTTTGTAGTATCCGTGGTGAGACGCGCTGAACTCCAGAAAAAAATTGACGAGTCGTGAACCTGGCTCATCAGCTCACAATAACGCGGTCTTTTGATATTCCATTAGCTAACTTTACCGAAGATTTTTTATTGTGGGACCGGATAGTTATGTCAGACTCCTACCGACTAAAACTCCACGGTTCTTACCACTACCCTGAGTCGGGGATCCAGGAGATACTCGTACGTAAATAAACGCCCCTGTGACTGTTATCAGGCCGCCATCTTTAGTGGGCACCATCATTGCATCACCACGTGCGTCTCATGCAAACTATGGCGGCCTATATCTTGAGAGAAAGTATTCGGCTAAGATTTAACCTATCTTAACTTAGATAAATCTAGCTTGATAGGCAGGGTTCATAATCAATTAATTGGTTACAGCTTTTTGAAACCTACGTTCCAAATTGAACTATGCACTATGTATAAACCAACCTTGTGAACGATCTCTATTGCAACAAAATACTATTACTTAAACTTGTCTATCTGTAATGTTTTTGGTCAATAGATATATGTATTATTAGTATTTTATCCCACGACCGCACATTCTTCCACAAAGGCACGCGTGGATCACTGCGCACCTCGAGCGATGACTCTGCTCTAAGTTCACTATCCGCCCTTATGGTAGCCGAAGGCCGTTAAGCGCCCTTTGACGCCTGACTGCTCTTTTGGTGCGGGTGGAATAATGGTCTCTCCCTCCCCGCTGCCTCCTTTGCACGCATCATCTTCTCGCAAAAAGAGGCGACGACCCCACGCGTTCTCACTTCTGATCTTGGCTTTTGGCTGTGGCTGTAAGTGAGAGATCTCCTTTATGAGTACAGCGCGGCTGGGCCAAGCTCAGCATTCTTCCGGCCGTGCTACGCCGTGTCCTCGGGGCAGTCCATACAGTGATGACAAGCGAGTATCTGCTCCCAACCAATGCGAAGCAGCCAATAAGCACCTGCGACAGCCGGAGATTGAGAGCGCCAAGCTGTCTCTCCAGTCACTCTTCCACAACAGGCCTTACCGCCACTATTGTGGCATACTCCCACCTGGAATACGAAAGTCGTGCTTCCATTCCCTGGAATCTGTCGGACCTCGTTCCTTCCTGCCTCGAACTTCCGAGGTAGGTACCGATCGATAACCACGCAAGCTCCGCCTGGGATAGGTGGAGCTTGCGCGTGATGCCTTTAAATGGACCCATTGCGGTGAGATATGACATCTTTTAAAACTCAATTTACATTTCCGCGGAACGGAATGGAACGGAAGCGTTAATTTTGCCTCGTTGCGCGAGAATGCTCGAGAATCCTAGCTAATGTATTTTGAGGCTGTAGGTGGTGTTCAGTTGTTTAGTAGACACTTGAAGCCGCACGGCGCCTCCCACCGCGCCACATGGCAGAGTCGCCAAACGCCGCCGACGGTAGCTGCGGTAATTGCCGAGAATGCACAAGAATTCCATGGAAGCTGCGCGACCTGTTGTTTGGCTCGTATTTAGTTGTTCGTTGCACAATTGACATATATTTCATTATGCAATGTACAATTTCGTTCCGCGACAACATAAATTATTGAGCCTAAGAAATTGTCTCCGAGTGTTACTCTTGCAAGACATGTTTTATAACCAAGAACTACGTAAAATAAAGGGTTAGTTTCCCATTTTCATTTTTGTTTTGTACAGGTAGGCCGATCTAGTTAGTTTTCTTTTGATATATTTTTTCATCGTTACAAAATGCGCCCACTCTACGTACTTATGTAAATAAAGGCAAATACTTATACCGTTATTGATTGCAAAATATTTTGAGCCTTTTCGCGATAAGAATAGATAAAAAAAATAAAAAAATGCGTGGACTGCGGCCAAGCAAGGACGTTAATTTACAAGTCCCTCGCTGTAGACATAAATCGCTCAGCCAACAATGCGCAACAAGCACGCAGGCAACAATGAAACTAAGGATATAGCAAGCAAGCAAGTCGGCGTTCGACGCAAGCCTTAATACTTGTACGCCGCCACAGCATCTTTGGTTAACTGAACATGGTAGGCGCATAATAATATTACGGATCACACTGGAACACGATATATATGCGTTTTTTTTCTGCATACTTGCATAAAACACTAAAAAACCGCAACCGCGCGCTACGTCGCGTTGCGCGACTTTGCATTGATCCCCCTAAGACCATTGATAAAATGCCCAAGATAGATATGCCTATAGTTGCTTTTTTTTTTGGATGTTTACATCGCCATATAATAGTAAAAATTATTCAACGCCAGACTAAAATTTAAGCTACTTAATAAAAAAACTTAATAATAGCCAACCGACACGGGCACCATTAACGCCCTACATTATGGCGTGCTTGGTGTGACGTCATAGTCTACGACATTGAAAACGGACTGAATCGGAAAACACTCCTTTAAATAACACATTGACAATTACGTCACATTCGCTCTGACCAATGGTGTCGCTTTTCAAATATTGGAATTTCCCACTTTAAAAAAAAATGTTGCTCAATAATATATTATAATCAAAAATATTGATGGAGGCATAATTATTCTGAAGTAATAGTAAAAAAATACACCCTTATTTGAATCACATGCATATTTCCTATTCCTTCAAAATATAGAATTTAGAAATATCAGTCTTCAACACTCAAAACAAAAGCACAAACTTAAACATTCAAACCAACATACATTAGTAGTTTTTTTGAACATCGAAAATAGAAATGAAGGCTTTAGTATGGGGAGCTCTTGGTTTGCTATTGGGAAATGAAGGCTTTAGTATGGGGAGCTCTTGGTTTGCTATTGGGAAATGAAGGCTTTAGTATGGGGAGCTCTTGGTTTGCTATTGGGAAATGAAGGCTTTAGTATGGGGAGCTCTTGGTTTGCTATTGGGAAATGAAGGCTTTAGTATAGGGAGCTCTTGGTTTGCTATTGGGAAATTAACTACTCGTAGTTTGTGGACGTTTTACTTAGCATTTCGCTCATTTGGAGAAACAACGACGTAACTGGTGCTTTTCAAATATAACAGGAGAGTGATTTAAATTGGATATATATTTTTTTGTAATGGGTTTCAACATTTCAGAACGAGACGGTAAAGTGTAATTCTGAAATGTTGATAAATCTCAATACATATTAAATATTTCACTCGTCTGCTCCTTTGAAAATTCTCCTTTGAAATATCAACAACTCATTTTTGGGAAAAATTACATTTACGTCGATGTTTTTCCAAATGAGCGATTTGTATTATGCCTACCATACAATATTTATTAGAGAGATTCAAATTCAAATGATTTTATTTCACAAAACCGACATGGGCACTTAAGAAACGTCAATAACTAGGTGCAGGTTTCCATTGGTCGTTTCCTATGGAGAAGAGCTGGAAAGAAACTACAGTTTTTTTAAATACAATGGCTTTTACAATGTTTTCAAATTACAGTGTTAATAGGTACGGGAAGACAGTGTATACCTATCAAGAAGTACCAGGTACTTAACAAAATAAGAATTGGTCAACAAATGGAAGCATCTATGAGTCTACAATTCTTACGATAAGATCTCTAAGATTGATTTTATCGAGGTGGTATAACTATAGGTTATTTTGCCTCATTTGTGTCAGTCCGAGAGACGCGGAAGAAGTAAAGACTATTCAACAATCTCAGAAAACTGTCAATAATTGTAGGCATTATACATATAAGGCGTAATTGAAATACTGAAAATCAGATAAAGGAGTCATTGTACAAATCATTATGAGAGACTTTCACTATGAAATCGCGAAATAAATCTGCTCTTTGGTCCTATAGAATTTTTTCATAATAGTGAGTACATAACATACGTAACATCGGCGTAGTATTTTCCCTACTATGTTATGGTCGGCCTCCAGACTAACCGGTTGCACCAGAGTACCAGTATTTTAGTTGGAGCGACAGCAGGTCTGACCTCCACAACCCAGTTACTGGGTAACACGGTACCCCTTGGTAAGACTGGTTTTCGGACTTCTGGGCTTCTAATTACCCATAACGACTGTCAAAGATCTATTACGAATGACAGCCGAGACCAACGGGTTAACGTGCTTGCCGAGGCATGGAGGTGTCTCGTTATGCAATGGATGGTCACCCATCCACGAACCGACCGCGGCGAGCTTAGCTTAACCTTCGATCGACCCGTGCAGCAGCTATCATTTAGCCACGACCCCTACAAACCTATTGTGACATAACCTTTAGAAATGTTTTATTTGGTTTCTTAATAAACTTAAATATTTACATTACAATGTACCTACTTTTCCTCCACTGATGAGTAACCGATAATGATTAATTTTGTTCCGTAAGGACACATACTTTGTAGAGAATTGAATACAACTTATCTTCTAATGTTACCCTGTAACGGTAGATGTAAGTAGATAAATAAATAAATAAACTTCTTGAGCAACTTTCTACAAACATATGATGGGTCTGAATACAAAACTTAAGTCGTCCAATAATAATTCTAATAAAATAAAATAACTGCTTGTTTCTTTAATTATAATCACTGAATGATGCTTTCTAAATAAATATTTCATATGTTATGAATTAATAAAATCGTCCAACTATTTTATTCAAGATGATCTTACCTCCGCATTCACAAACATCATGTAACACTTGATGGCTACGCTTCTTGCCATCTCATCTGAATTGAAAGACGTTTGAGGGCGCGGAAGTATCGTATTAATGATCTAATTGTGATAATTTGTATATTAAAAAATCTCTTTTTTTTTCAGAATCTCGTAAAACCGTTCGAAAGACGTTCCAAGACAAGACCGATGTTACAATTTCGAGTTCTGACGATATTGATATAACACAAGTGAGTAAGTCATCATATCAATCTACAGAAGAAAGTAATTTACTGAAAATTCAAAATTTGCAAGATGTAGAGACAAAAAAAATCGTTTCAAACATACCCTGGCGTAAACAATCACAGATAGATACTATGCAAGAAATGAAAGAAGAAAGTCTTGAAGTTAAGCATTGGAGAAAACAAAAACCAGCAACGAAACCTTCATTTTCGGAGAAAGTGTCAGAAACGGAAGACACTTCCCTTTTAAGAATAAAAGATGACACTGAAATAAGCACAAGTAACGAAAACCAAAACTTGGAAACCAAATCTTGGAGGAAACCCCGACGTGAGGATAAAACGGTAGAAACTATGTCCACTACGGAAGATGTAACAATACTGCAAACTGACCGAGATGAAGAAGAAGACCAGAGGAAAGGAACGCAATGGAGAAAGCCTCGTGTCGAAGAAAAGAAACCCACTATTACAGAGGAAAGAAAAGATTCGATTCCTTGGACGCAAGAAAGTATCAAACTGCGTCCTACAAAGGTTGAAAAAACAGCAGTGGTAAAAGAAAGAATAGAAGATGTGACTTTAAAGCAAGTGAGAAAAGGATCAATCAAAAAATTTGACACTGAAGAAGCTGAAGAAATATTGACATACGAAGAAGACACTGCTATATTGAAAATAAAAGAAGAGGAAGAAAAAAACCTAAAAACAAAAGACGATGATACACCAGTATGGAGACGCAAATCAATAGAAAAACCCGTGGCACAGGCTAAACTAGAAGAGCCCAAATGGCCCTCAGGCAAAAGGCGCCCGAAGGAAGAGGAACCCAAAGAAGAAATTGTCCTCAAGCCAATTCCAAGGCAAAAAGCACCCGAAGAAGAAAAACCAGAAGAAGTTCAACTAAAGCCAATCAAAAAGGAAAAGGTAATCGAGGAAGCTCAACCCGAGGAGCCTAAGTGGCCAACCAGCAAAAGGCGCCCAAAGGAAGAGGAACCTAAAGAAGAAGTTGTCCTCAAGCCAGTTCCAAGGCAAAAAGCACCAGAAGAGGAAAAACCAGAAGAAGTACAACTAAAGCCAATCAAAAAGGAAAAGATAGTGGAAGAAGCCAAACCAGAAGAGCCCAAGTGGCCAACCGGCAAAAGGCGCCCGAAGGAAGAGGAACCTAAAGAAGAAGTTGTCCTCAAGCCAATTCCAAGGCAAAAAGCACCAGAAGAGGAAAAACCAGAAGAAGTACAACTAAAGCCTACCAGAAAGGAAAAGATAGTGGAAGAAACTAAGCCTGAGGAGCCCAAGTGGCCTACCGGCAGAAGGCGCCCGAAGGAAGAGGAACCTAAAGAAGAAGTTGTCCTCAAGCCAATTCCAAAGCACAAAGCACCTGAAGAAGAAAAACCAGAAGAAGTACAACTAAAGCCAATCAAAAAGGAGAAACCATTGGAAGAGGATAAGCCAGAAGAGCCCAAGTGGCCAACCAGCAGAAGGCGCCCAAAGGAAGAGGAACCAAAGGAAGAAGTTGTCCTCAAGCCAATTCCCAAGCAAAAAGCACCAGAAGAGGAAAAACCGGAACAAGTACAACTAAAGCCAATCAAAAAGGAAAAGGTAGTCGAGGAAGCTCAACCCGAGGAGCCCAAGTGGCCAACCGGCACAAGGCACCCGAAGAAAGAGGAACCTAAAGAAGAAGTTGCCCTGAAGCCAATTCCAAAGCAAAAAGCACCCGAAGAAGAAAAACCAGAAGAAGTACAACTAAAGCCAACCAAAAAGGAAAAGTCAGTAGTGGAAGAAGCTAAGCCCGAGGAGCCCAAATGGCCAACCGGCAGAAGGCGCCCGAAAGAAGAGGAACCTAAAGAAGAAGTTGTCCTCAAGCCAATACCAAAGGAAAAAGCACCAGAAGAGGAAAAACCAGAAGAAGTACAATTAAAGCCAATCAAAAAGGAAAAGGTAGTGGAGGAAGCTAAGCCTGACGAGCCCAAGTGGCCAACCGGCAGAAGGCGCCCGAAAGAAGAGGAACCTAAAGAAGAAGTTGTCCTCAAGCCAATTCCAAAGCAAAAAGCACCCGAAGAAGAAAAACCAGAAGAAGTACAACTAAAGCCAATCAAAAAGGAAAAGGTAGTGGAGGAAGCTAAGCCTGACGAGCCCAAGTGGCCAACCGGCAGAAGGCGCCCGAAAGAAGAGGAACCTAAAGAAGAAGTTGTCCTCAAGCCAATTCCAAAGCAAAAAGCACCCGAAGAAGAAAAACCAGATGAAGTACAACTAAAGCCAAGCAAAAAGGAAAAGGTAGTGGAAGAAGCTAAGCCTGAGGAGCCCAAATGGCCAACCGGCAGAAGGCGCCCGAAAGAAGAGGAACCTAAAGAAGAAGTTGTCCTCAAGCCAATACCAAAGGAAAAAGCACCAGAAGAGGAAAAACCAGAAGAAGTACAATTAAAGCCAATCAAAAAGGAAAAGGTAGTGGAGGAAGCTAAGCCTGACGAGCCCAAGTGGCCAACCGGCAGAAGGCGCCCGAAAGAAGAGGAACCTAAAGAAGAAGTTGTCCTCAAGCCAATTCCAAAGCAAAAAGCACCCGAAGAAGAAAAACCAGAAGAAGTACAATTAAAGCCAACCAAAAAGGAAAAGGTAGTGGAAGAAGCTAAGCCTGAGGAGCCCAAATGGCCAACCGGCAGAAGGCGCCCGAAAGAAGAGGAACCTAAAGAAGAAGTTGTCCTCAAGCCAATTCCAAAGCAAAAAGCACCAGAGGAGGAAAAACCAGAAGAAGTACAATTAAAGCCAATCAAAAAGGAAAAGGTAGTGGAGGAAGCTAAGCCTGACGAGCCCAAGTGGCCAACCGGCAGAAGGCGCCCGAAAGAAGAGGAACCTAAAGAAGAAGTTGTCCTCAAGCCAATTCCAAAGCAAAAAGCACCCGAAGAAGAAAAACCAGAAGAAGTACAATTAAAGCCAACCAAAAAGGAAAAGGTAGTGGAAGAAGCTAAGCCTGAGGAGCCCAAATGGCCAACCGGCAGAAGGCGCCCGAAAGAAGAGGAACCTAAAGAAGAAGTTGTCCTCAAGCCAATTCCAAAGCAAAAAGCACCAGAGGAGGAAAAACCAGAAGAAGTACAATTAAAGCCAATCAAAAAGGAAAAGGTAGTGGAGGAAGCTAAGCCTGACGAGCCCAAATGGCCAACCGGCAGAAGGCGCCCGAAAGAAGAGGAACCTAAAGAAGAAGTTGTCCTCAAGCCAATTCCAAAGCAAAAAGCACCAGAAGAGGAAAAACCAGAAGAAGTACAATTAAAGCCAATCAAAAAGGAAAAGGTAGTGGAGGAAGCTAAGCCCGACGAGCCCAAGTGGCCAACCGGCAGAAGGCGCCCTAAGGAAGAGGAACCTAAGGAAGAAGTTGTCCTCAAGCCAATTCCAAAGGAAAAAGCACCAGAAGAGGAAAAACCAGAAGAAAATCAACTAAAGCCAATCAAAAAGGAAAAGGTAGTCGAGGAAGCTCAACCCGAGGAGCCCAAGTGGCCAACCGGCAAAAGGCACCCGCAGAAAGAGGAACCTAAAGAAGAAGTTGCCCTGAAGCCAATTCCAAAGCAAAAAGCACCCGAAGAAGAAAAACCAGAAGAAGCACAACTAAAGCCAATCAAAAAGGAAAAGACAGTGGAAGAAACTAAGCCTGAGGAGCCCAAGTGGCCTACCGGCAGAAGGCGCCCGAAGGAAGAGGAACCTAAAGAAGAAGTTTCCCTGAAGCCAATTCCAAAGCAAAAAGCACCCGAAGAAGAAAAACCAGAAGAAGTACAACTAAAGCCAATCAAAAAGGAAAAGACAGTGGAAGAAACTAAGCCTGAGGAGTCCAAGTGGCCTACCGGCAGAAGGCGCCCGAAGGAAGAGGAACCTAAAGAAGAAGTTCTCCTCAAGCCAATTCCCAAGCAAAAAGCACCCGAAGAAGAAAAACCAGTAGAAGTACAACTAAAGCCTATCAAAAAGGAGAAACCATTGGAGGAAGCTAAACCTGAAGAGCCCAAGTGGCCAACCGGCAAAAGGCGCCCGAAGGCAGAGGAAACTAAAGAAGAAGTCGTCCTCAAACCAGTTCCAAAGCAAAAAGCACCAGAAGAGGAAAAATCAGAAGAAGTTCAACTAAAGCCAATCAAAAAGGAGAAGGCAGTAGTGGAAGAAGCTAAATCCGAAGAGCCCAAGTGGCCAACCGGCAGAAGGCACCCGAAGGAAGAGGAACCTAAAGAAGAAATTGTCCTCAAGCCAATTCCAAAGCAAAAAGCACCCGAAGAAGAAAAACCAGAAGAAGTACAACTGAAGCCTATCAAAAAAGAGAAACCAGTGGAGGAAGCCAACGAAACGGTTCTCAAACCAATTCTAAAGCAAAAAGCTCCTGAAATTGGAAAATCTGAAGAAGTTCAGCAAGAAACCATCATTACTGAAAAAGTAACTGTTGACGTAAAGACAGAAGAAAAGAAAAAGAAAAAGATTAAAAAAGACAAGTCCGTTGAAGAGACTATCGTTCAGGAAACGACGGTAGCTAAAGTAGATGAGCCAGTTGAAGAAATTGAGGAAGAAACCACAACAGTTGTTAAACGGAAGCAAGTCAAGAAACATCTCCAGAAGGATAAAAAGAAAGGTACGAGTTTATTAACTAGTTATAATGAATTAAATGAGACGAACCGTTAGGTCATTATAGGGTATTAAAGTAAAATGTGTCCTTTAAATTGTCTATTACAAACAGATGCATGGTTACGTTCATAATTTGTATCTAACAAACGCGATGTAAATATCAAAATATTGGTTGAATTCAGAGAACAGTACACCAAACGTTTTCTTAAAAGGCATTAGAAATCATGTTGTTTGTAAATTCTTAAATGTACTGCTAATTGTATGCTACTTAACAATTTATCAAAGAAAGTCAAAATACAACTTAAAGAAACATTTCTAATGTCTTCTGTCACTTCTTAATTAACTCGTGTTATACAAGGGAATATCACTATATTAATAATACTTATTATTCTATCCCCAAAACAACAACAAAAAAAAACTATTGGGAATCAGTATTTTTTTGCATCATGTTGCTTTAAGGGATGGGAATCATAAGGAAGCATTAATATTTATTTTGTTTTTTAATAAAGTCATGTTATAACAAACTTACTTACTTAAAATTGCAAACCGTCAGAATTCGTGCCTTTATTTTGTCAGGTTGCATGTGACCTGAAATACTTAGATTAACTAGAACACTATTTTACAGAGGTGGAACCATTGATAATTAAGCCAATTAAGGCTTTGAACATATTGGAAAATAGCACATTAGAATTGACTGTTGTGTATGAGCCTGCGGTTGATAACATTGTGAAGTGGTACCGCAACAATCAACTCCTTGAACAAAGTGATGACTGTGTTATTCATACTGAAAATGGGATATCAACAATAAAAGTACAAAAAGTTGACAAAAAGAAAGTAGGAAAATATGAAGTGATTGTTGAAAAAAATAACGTGGTTGCAAAATCAGGAAGCTCCATTAAACTACTAAAATCATTCGATGAAGACCAAATTTTGCCACCTGTTTTCATAAAACCTTTACGGCCAAAAACGGTTATTTTAGGCGATATTGTATTACTAGAGGTTGAAGTTACATCAAGTCCAACCGCTTCCTTCCAATGGTTCATAGACACAAGAGAAGTAACCACATACGCTAAACAAAATAAATTAACTAACATATATGTAACAGACAGGGAAAACGTGTCGTGTCTATGTATTGAAAATATAAGCAAAGATTTCTTAGGAGTCATTACATGTAGAGCAGAAAACTTTGCAGGATCTGTTTCATGTTCTGCTTCACTGCTAGAACAACAAGATAAAGAATTTATTGCTCAAGCGCCCATAATTATAACTCCCTTAGACTCTGTTATAATAATGGATGGGGAACCAATAAAAATTTCTTGTAAAATCAAGGGTCAACCCTGGCCACGAATAGACTGGTATCATGGTGGTACACCTGTTCAAAGAGCTAGAGATATAACAGTGGCCCGACAAGAATCAGGCCTATGTGAATTATGCATAAAAGAAGCTTTTCCCGAAATGTCAGGAATATACCGTTGTGTAGCTACAAACGACTTTGGCAGTTGTAGCTGCGAATGTACTGTTGAAATTGAAGGTAGCGAAGTAAATTCTACTTTCATCATTGCATGAAAAATAGTTTGCATGTTTATTTAAATATACGGAGTGTATGTTTTTTTCATATTAATTCACCCCAGGCACCTAATAACATTGACCACATTTGCCATGCATCTGTAGAACAATTTGAAGTTTGGATTTTAATCGACACTGCAGTGTTGAGAATTATTGTTTTCAAAGCTTAAATTAAAACAAAATGTAACAATGACTTCAATTTCTTAAAAATAAGAAGCGTAGTGATATATCATTATAATTATAGTTACAAGTTACCGAGCATACTTTTATAACAATAGTAAAACCGTAAGATGGATTTACCTATTGCATTAAAATAGAAGGTTAAGTATTTAAAATATGGAATCAAAATGCTTGTGTTATGAGAGCTTCATGAATGTTAACTGCGACGCATCCTGTTGTTGTGGGTATATAATTCCCTTTATTGGGTTGTGTGAAGCGACCTAAGACGGGTATTTTTAACACATTAACGGCCAAAGTATGACACTTGATTATTGCACAGGAATTACGCACTGGTGAATAATGTTAGTTGTAAGACAGAGTCTTCATTTTTACTATTATTTTGTTTTATTTTCTAGCATACGAATATGTGCCAAGTGCCTCAGAGGAAGATATACTAAGTGATGAGGTAAGATAATACATAATAATTCTAAAAGTTTCTAGGCGCTAAGTGCTGCTTGTGGATTTTGTATCCATTGTTCTCATTCACCGTTGCAGTTGACACTACAGAAAATGTATGTTATAATTCAGTAATCTGTAGTTATCTCTATTTAAATTAATTCTAATTAAGCATCTAAAATATTATTAAATTACATCTCCATGTTCGTTTCGGTGTAATATATATCAGCCCTATCTTAAAAAATAATACATTCACTAAATTATCTACTAGATAATATGAAACTTATTTTTATGTCATTTTTACCACGAAACTCCGCCTGAAATATAGCATGATTTGCTCGCCAAAGACAGGACCTAGCATCTTAAATGAAAAAAAAAGTTAATACCGTGACCACTTTATTTCACAGAAAACGAGTGACATAGAGGAATTTGCTCCGCGCATTGTGAAAGCATTACCAACTGTAGTTACTACTACAGAAGGAGAACTAACCAGGTCTGGAATAAATTTCTTATTCGCTTATATCGATTATGCAACCTAGATGTGTAGATGTGATGCCTAGATCATGCTATTAGTATATCCCATAGTTGATCCCAATCTATTTTTAAGGTTTTAACGCACTGCATTTATTCCTAACACTTTCACAATGTGACAAGTGTAGGTAGAGCAGTCACATTGGGTGTTGGTCGGATCTGGCATCCTCCCATTTTGTCAATTGGTTTTTTGCAGTGGTCTCGGGCGGTGCTTTCCATAAACCCAGGCCACTGCATTTCGCGTCGGCGGAGCATGTTTCTAGGGTATCACGTACCGAGTCAGATAGTACTGTGCTCTCCCAACAGCTTGCTTCTCTTAATGTTTGGGTTTTGGATGTCCTGTGTACAGCATAGAAAACTCTTCCGACTTTAGGTGCACCCCGAGTTGTTGTGTAATCGAAGAATAAAGCGAGAATGAGATTCTTGGTTTTGTTCATAAGAAATAACGAATCTTTTTTTAGGTTTGAAGCAAAGGCTATAGGTATTCCCAAGCCTCAAGTAAGATGGCTCAAACAAGGCGTGGAGATAATTCAGTCGCAAGAATATCAAATAGAGGAAATGGAAGATGGCACTTCGATATTAATTATACCTGAAGTGTATCAAGACGACACCGGGGAAATAGTATTTGAAGCATTTAATGCCCTGGGAGTAACTTCGACAATTGCAGCACTTTCTGTTGAAAGTAAGTATTATTAACCCACTTCTTCCCAGAATATACATATTTCAAAGTTTTATATTAATTCAAATTTTATGCTTACAGTTGCAGCAATTTTCAGTCGCTTGATTATAAAAAAATTAGGATGTATGAATATTGTTATGTACCTACCCATGCTTCCTTTTCCTTCGAACCCTTACTTACGTACAAATACTGTTTACACTAAACACTTATAGTACGATATAAAACCGGACAGAGCAGTTACTCTCAACTTTGTAAAATAATATTTTGATAGGTTCGTTAAGCTGCAGCGACCACGACCACTTACGTAGCACGTACAGCAACAGATGTGTGCTGTGCGAGTCGAAGCAAGCTTTTGAAACCGTCATTTGCAATTTGATTTTAAGTTTGAACGAACGTTTGATTTTGAGTTTTGTTCACGGGACTTGAATGAGTTTGGTTATTTCCTTGTGCTTTATTTTATACTTTCAGTTACACAACCGTTTTTACAATGCGGAATCAACAACTACCTACTATTGACACTCTGTAGGTAAATAAAAATATATTTAAACATGTTCTTGTATTATCTTAAAGGTATAATTGGAACCAAGGAATACCGAAAGCCAGAATGGGTTACGCACATGGAGGAATTACAAGCGGCGTTAAAAGGTAACACATACTAATTTTGACAGCCGTACCTACTTAATTCTAGGTCAGCCATTCTGATCGCATAGGCGTCGTAAAATAACATAGGTACCTACATACTTGAGGCAGTATGTAACAGTTCTTAAATTCGTTTCTTAAAAATAACTTATTTGCGATAACAAGAAAACTTACTGAATCCATAAAACCTTTAAATATCTGCTTTAATTAAATCGTTGCAGGTATCAAATAACAACCTTATTGTAAAATTATGTTAATAACTACTAATTTTTGGTTACAGCAACTCAAGCAGTACCTACGTTTGTGAAAGAAATACTAGGAGAACGAGTCGACGAAGAAGAAACCGTTACGTTCGAAGCTGTATACAGTGGAAATCCTACCCCAGGTATATTATGATTGCGATGGTATATTATGATTCACAACTCTCGAAAATTGGTCGTTACGGGTTTTTTACTTGATAATTATTTTAGTTAACTCGTAAAATAATAATATACTAAGACTGCAACTTTTTAAGATAATAAAACATAAAAGGTCAACGTGTTTTTAATAGATGGTAGTATAATTGTGGGTAATTTAACTCGTGTATATAAAAAATGTTATTCTGGTACGAATAATATTATGAAAGTCTTAAATAAAAATATAACTATACAACTCACGTACAGCTTTGCCGACTACGTTAAGTGATAATATTTTAATTGGCACTTCTAGGGCACCATTATAGAATATAAATTAATGCAAGTCTTTATTTTATTATTATTTCAGAAATACTTTGGTACAAAGACGGCAAAGTCATAAGAACAGATGAACGTTATACAATCGAAAATAAAGATAATCGTACGACATGCATGGTTAAAAAGTGTGTAAAAACTTCAGAAGGAACATACATGTGTAAAGCCGTAAGTGACATAGGTATGGCTACTACTAAAGCTAAACTGACAGTATATGATAATGCAGACAAGATGCGAAAAGCAAAACATCTTAAACAGAAAGATAAAAAAGAAAAGATCATTAAGCGTGAAGAAGAAATAGTTCAGGAAGAAACTGCTACTAAGGTTACAGAAGATGTAATAGATTCTGCAGTTGTTACAGAAGAAGTCCAGGTTATAGAAAAACCCACAACAATGAAAAAAATTGATAAACACAAAGCAAAAACAGTCGTTACTGAAGCTGACTATGTTGAAACCGTGGATGTTGCAACTTATAAAAAAGCTGATAAAAAAGAGAGATCAGAACCAAGGGAAGAAAAAGCAGAACCGATCGTAACTCCACAAGAATATTTAATATCGTCACAACCAGAAAAGGAAGAAATGGTACAGCCGTTTGAAGAGTCATATGAAACACAAAAAGGCATTATCAGAATGGTAGAGGGTGATTCACGAGTTGTTGCTGAGATTAATGAACTATTAGAAGTAATTAACGCTAAGGAGTTTGGTCCCGGTGAATCACCATTAAGAGAATTAGCTAAAATTGGTTTCATGATGAGAAATGGCCTCACGACAGAACAAATAGAAAGTCTGTATGATTCTCAATATTTCCCAGCATTAAGAGTTCCACAATCTCAGTCAGCTTTAGTTCGTTTAGTAGAACGACAAGGACATGGCGCACTTATTACCGAAGTACTTACGGAAGAAACCACCCAGGATGAAGATGTAATCGCAGCCAAAGTTGGATTCCGTGCTTTCTTGAAAATGGTGGAGTTAAAACATTCGTCAGTCGAAGAAGTGATTGCGCATTTCTATCCAGAAGATTTTAAACCACGTTCCTGGGAACAAAAAGAGGCGCAAGAGGTACAAAAACTGTATATTTATTTCTTATCCATCAGATAGTTGCTAAAAAGATATGTGGAGAAATAGAAAAAAAAAATAGAATCCGAATAATTTTGACTGTTTCCGAGGCACTGTGACGCGGGCTGGATTAAACTCAACTTCCAAATCACAACTCCTGAATCTTGCTATGTTACAGGTTATAGTGGAATCATCGGCTGAACAGACGGCGGAGATACATACAGCTACAGTTATGAAAGGTAACAGTGCTATGCACGCAACCGCCAATTGTATTTTATACATTTATGTAGATATGTGACATAGCTACCAACCCGCACTGAGCCCGCGTGGTGGAATACGGTCCACTCCCCTCACAGAAAGGAGTCCTGTGTCCCAGCTGTAGCAGTGGGAACATTCTAAGCTGATTATGTTATTAGAAAGATAGAAGTAAATATGGGTTGACAATATACAATAATAAATTATTATGCATTTTAAGTAATATTACTAAGTATATTTTTTGTTATTATAGAGTTATAACTCCTTGAACAAACATTTTTTTAACATATTAATTTGTTTAGAGTGTACGATCAAACGCACGTCTAAGGCAACAATGTGACATTTTTATTTTTAAACGTGAATGACGTAAGCAATATTGTGTAACATTTTTTATTTTATTTAAAAGAAATTCTATGGAGTTTCTTGCCTGTTTTTCTCCAAAGGAACCTACTACGCCTTAGCATGGACAACTAGCTTCACCTTTCTGACTGACCGACTCCTTGACAATTCAAAAGTGGCTGTAAATGGTATAATTGTAATAAATGCTTTGAGATTGACATATAAAGTGTCCTGATGTCGTAGCAGTAAAGACAGTTAAGGTGATTTTCGTAGTGCAGGTGACGTACTACCACCGATGTGCGGTTAACTGTACCTACAAGTCATTCACGTTTAATTTCGACTGCAACGTCTATAAGAATCAGCACAAAGAATGATGACTAATGAATGACATACAAGGAACAAATTGATATTGATTAAACATTGTTTGTTTTAGATACTACCAAAATATCGGAAGTTGTTCAAGGTGAGTTATTTAAATACTTAGGTGCACTATACTTATATAATATTATGGCAGTTTTTTACAACTCACGCTTTGAATGTTTTTACGCTAAAATGCCACGACGGAATGGAGTGTACTCTTGCTGCTTTTATTTAATAGGCAAGAATTGAAGAAACTATGAATAACAAAATAGTATCAGTAGATTAAGTCAGGGAAATTTATTGTTAAGCAAATTGACGCCCTATGTAAATTTGACGTGTTATAGCCATTTCATACAACTGTCACTGTCAAAGAATAACAGTTGTGATCTGAATATACGTACAATTTTGTTCGGTAGCGAATTTTACTTAACTATTAATTGCCCTGGCTTTACATAAGAATTTACAAAAATAAAATCAGGGTGTGTTGATTTTATTTTTGAGGCGTCACGTGTTCGCTTTAAAAGTTAAGGACGTATTTTTAAATATTTCTTGCACATTGAGTGGAAATTAAGTTTTGGACCTATAAAGATTTTAAAAAGTTTCGTCCATGAAAATAGACTAAGAAAAAGCCTTTACGCAGCGTCTGTCAGCAAAGTTTATCGTTATATTATAAATATGATTAGCACTGTACAGAACAAGCAAATGCACATTTGATGTTTTTGAATCAGTGCAGAATAATATTATACAAAACGAAAATAATATAAAGCTTTTATTTTAAAACGCGCTTGATACTAATTTATGGCAAATAAGAATATACATAACATGCTTTCTAGTAGCATGTGATGTTATATGTGAAAACACAGATATATTTTGATGGTAGCATTAAAAAATATCTGCAGACGGCTTTTCAAACGAAGCATTTTACAGTTTCTACAGTTCATTTCTCGCTTATACAGGGTGGAAGAAACAAACGCTTACAAATAAGAATATCTATATGCATAGAAAATGCGTGAGGATATTAAGTATTTATCCTGCAAATTACGTACCTAAGCACCTACAATTTTCCACTCTGCATAAGAGTTCAGTGTAGGGTAGGACAATGTCATAACTAAATTGATATCCCTTTTAAGTAACAGCTACCTATTATTACCGGCTATTACCGGTTACTGGCGACTATTTATATTAATTGACAACATTTCATATTTTTAAGATACCTAATAAATTCATATCTTAAATGAAATCACATCAAACAATGAGTCACCCGTATTTTGTATTTAATTCCTGTTGTTTTTGTTTAATAGAACATGTTTGAAGTTCGTTCTATTCTAAACAGAGGTAAACGCCGCAATGTATGGAACTGTATAATTGACGTAAGTGACGTAATGAGATATTTTCTCACTATTTATCAACAGCAATGGAAACTCCTAATTGAGGCTCCCCTTACTAGATTCCTTTGCAGCGGATAAAAAATTGTTTTGGCAGTTCATGTTGTTATCGCCAACTAGTGATGTTGGGTTGTTCTATAAGGTACAGTCAACCGCACATCAGTGGTAACTTGCACTATAAAACTCGGCTCCGATCCAAGATAGACATCGTCCTACATAACACCATGGATCATCTAACAGCTTTATCTTTATTAAAATGTTATTATTAAATACTTCAGTGAAATGCAGTGTTGAATTTGTTTTCACATATACAACCAGCTTAATCGTGTGTCATTTTATTCTATACAGCATTAAAATACTTCGTTTGCCTTCAAGAATGTGCTTCATTTTCAATAATAATTACTTTATTTTAATGACGTGTGACTCAAGCAGAAGTTAAAGTAAGTATTAACATTAATTATGTTCATGTATATAATTTAACATAACATTAACAAATAATACAATATACCTACTATACGTCAGCTTAAATAAAGACACGCCAGTTTTTAACATTATGATTTACTTATTATGTTCTATTTAAAATTCACCTCAAACACTATACTATAATTTCACAGATACCAAAGAAGTCAAACGCAAAAAACACATTAAACAGAAAATATCTATTGAAGAACAGCAATTGGAAGATACGTCAACTAAAGAACAATTGGTTACCCTAAAAACCATGCAATCAAAGGAAAAACAAGAACATTACATTGAGGACGAAACTGGTGTACTTGAAAAAGATGAAATACCTTACCTTACTACAATTGCTACGGATATTTCTGAAAACAAAGTTGAGATAATACCTGCTAGCCAGGTGACCCATATTCTTTCTGATAAGACAATTACCGATGTTACAGCGAACATGAAATTTGACAAAAATTATTCATTAATCGCCGATGTACAAGAAGTCCATGAAAAGGAATCACAGCTGCAAATTAAAGAAAATGCTAAATTAACAATAAAACCGTCATTAAACCAAATTGAGCCTTTAATAGTAACAGAAGTCGAAATAAGCAGTTCTGTAGATGAGTACCAAATCAATAAAAGCACTACTGAAAATATTGCAAGCAAAGGTATTGTACCAGCAGAATCATTTGTAACAACGGAAATTCATGCCAACATGTCTACATCAGACTTTAAAAAAGAGGAAAAGCATACAGAAAATGCGAAAACTACTATGATTTTAAAAGACGCACTTAACATATCCGAGGAAATAATATCTATGAAAGAGTCACCACTTCAAGAGTCACCAACGAAAAAATCGAATGCTACTGTTGCATTTTCACCTTTGGTGGGTCTTAATGTTCTTGAGATTAATGAAGAAATGAAAGAAAGCGATGTAGAACCTGTAAACGTTGAAAAAGCAGCAACGTCTAAACTTAATTTCAATTTATTAGAGTCAATACAAGTTGGTGAAGTGTTTGTTGAAGATAAGTCCGGAAAATATTATCCTGAGTTGATTGTGCCCACCGAAATGGCTCGTACAGATGTTCTCGTTTCAAATCAAGTTGTAACAGAAGTTCACAATGTTCAAGAACGGGAAGGCATTCTATCAGCACTTAAATTGCCACCGGCGCAGGAAGCTAATATAGACATTGCATCGAAAGATAGTTTAGTTATATCTATCGAAGAACTACACGAAAAAGAAGGAGAATTTTCAGCAAAAGAAATGCCTGCCCAAGTTTCAGTTAGTAACGACGTAATGTTGCATACTGGCCTTCATAACACAGTCACAACATCGCACATAAAGGAATCAGAATTTCTAGCTGATACCGTAGTTCTTAAAAATGCCAGTGTCGGTATCAATGAACTTCAACATACATTTAATTTAGAAACTAGTGTTCACGATTCGGAGACTACGTTGGAAGAGACAAGATCCACGCTTGGTTCTCATGCTGACATTGCAATATCAGCTTTAGATAAAAATGTTGTACATGAAGTTAATGTTCATGAAAGTGAAAAAGATCTCGTATTAAAAGATGATAAAGTTACAGCTAAAGCTGATTTCGATTTCAAGGCATTTGAGCCACTTATAACTTCCGAGACATTAGGAATGACTTCTACTGATGACATCAAAACATCTGAAAAGCCTGTAGAGGACTCTGCAACGGAAACCGTTATAACTTCTAGTGCTAAAATTATCACATATCCTCTTATACACGACAAAGAATCTACTGAAGAATATAGATCAAGAATACCCGAGGTTGTACTTTCATCACTAATTCCGAATTTATCAATAACAGTTTCTGAAACTGAATCTTCGGAATGTGAAAATAAGTTAACATTAAATAAAATTCCTGAAACTGTTCATGCTCAGTCAGCATCTAGCCATTCTTTGAAGACTCCATTATCTGAAGAAGTAAATACAGCTGATCAAATTGATTTTATGGTCGAACAACCAAATTTGTCTGAAAATGCGTCGGAGACGAGGGATTTACAAAAAGAAATAACAGTTCTTCAAACAAATGTAGAGGACCAGCTTCTACAGCTGCAAGAAAATATACTTTTGCAGAGTGCAGCTGAAGCTGTTTTTATTGGCAAAGAAAGTTTAAATATTACTGAAGTTGTTACAAGCTTAAGTGAACAAAATCTCGATGCCGATAAACCAAAGCCAACTACATTTGCAAATATCGAAATAGACTCAGATCGTAAAATTGCAGTAGTTTCGGAAGTAAACTCACGTGATACTCTTTCAAGTCTTGATACGCTGACTCCAAATTATGAAGAAGCACAAATCGTTTCTAATAATTTGATTCCTTTGCAAATATCTCAAAATGAAACTTTAGACAGTCAGTCCGTTTTGCTAAATAATGTAAAACCTGATTTAAAGTATCTAAATCCTGAGATAGTTCCAACTGAAGAAAGTCTTAAGGTTACGGAAGTATTGCAGCATGAAAAAGAAAGTGATTATAATACTACAACACTGCCACAAACCTTTACAGCGTCTGCAGACATTACTGGACGGCCAGTTGCTGTACTATCGGAAGTCACAGTAGATTCCAGTGTCGGTTATACGGATGATATTATTAAAGATGCACCAAAAAAAGCCAGTATTCAAAACATTGCTCACAACGAATTAATTGTTAGTACGACCAATTACAACGAAAAAGAAAGTGAACTAGATAGTAATATCAAAGCAAATACAGTTTTGGCTTCGTTTAACATTGACTCTAATCAGGCTATTTTAATTGAAGAAAATAGAACTGAAATCGCGCCGGAAGTTATAGAAAGTATGAATAATTTATCATGGGCTAATGCTAAACAAGGAGCTACAGTAACAGAAGCTATATGTCAAGAGGAAATAATGGTTCATTCTTCGGAAGAAAAATTAGTTAAGAAAGAGATGGATAATTTGACAAAACCTGTTATATCTCTGTCTACTTTGCAAGCACCTCAGTATGACGAAAAACTAGCTATAGAACAGGAAAATATATTATCAGCAAAAATAGTACCTGATAACCAACAAGCGGAGCTCTCCATAATTTGCCAACAAAGTTTAGAAACTTCAGAAGTTATTTCACATTCTGATAATATGGAAGATACCGATACGTTAAAAATGGATTACAAAAAGGCATTGCCCAAAATTGATGAAGTATATGGAAAAACTGCTCATACTGAAGAAGTTATAACAAGTGAAATACCTGAAGAGTTTAAGGATGAGAAAATCGTATTACAAAACTCAAACATAACTCCTATATTCAAAAATACATTCGAACAACTGGAAATAATACTAGGTGAGAGTGAATCTTTGATACATGAACAGCCACTGACTACATCAACTATTAGTGGAGACATTACTGAAACTGAAGCTGTCATAACAAGTTATACTGAAACTATTGACAAAGAAAAGGAATTTGACGCGCAAATATTACAACCAAAACACGACGCTTCAATTGGCTATGTTCCATATAGTAGTTCCATTGATACTGAAGTAATAGTCTCTAGTAATGTTGAGGACTTTAAGGACACTACTGTCAAAACATCAAAAGCTTCATTAACTCGTGATGACTTACAGAAACACATACATAGGACAGAAGTATTAGTCGGTGAAAAAGAGACGAGTTTAATAGACACTAAAACAGATTCACACAAAGCGACTGAAAACATAATTGAAACAATAGCTAAAGAAATCACAGAAATACAAACAATTGAAAAAGAGAATGTGCTGAGTGAACTATCAGAACCTTTCTCTACAACCGCTCATTCTTCAATTAGTGAAAAACAGTCTATACTAAGTACAGAAGTTCTAACCAGTCAAGACGTCGAAGATTTTCATACACCTAAAAATACACTTACAAGTGCGACAACAACACATGGAGTGCAAGAAGCTATCGAAGAAATACAGCCATTTGTTTGTGAAGTCGAGGATGCTTATGAAAAAGATGTGGTTACTGAACGAAAATCCACAGGTGTTATTGAAGAGCAAAAATCTGTTGGTATTACGGAAACAATTGTTACAGAATCAGAAAAATCATTAGAAACAATGGTTCCGATTAAAGGTGAGACGGTGAATTTAAGTTTTCAAGGTAAAAATTACGTTAATATAACTCAAATTACATCTTCTGATAAAGAAGAAGCTTTCCAAACAAAAGGGTTAATACCGGAGACTAGAACAATAAAACCTACTGTTGATATGCCATTGCATACAAGCATTGGTGTTAATGAAACGGTTTCAAGTGAAAAAGAGGTTATATTAGAATCTCTTAGTGAAATTAAATCAGTTCAAGTCGGTGTAAGTATAGAGCCAAGAGATTGTTTAAAAATATCAGAAAATATATTAGCAGAAAAGGAAGAGGCGTTAAAAGAAAATAAAATACCAAAGGCCGTAACAAACGATGTAAGCTTAACTACACATAAACACATAAATACTGAATTATTAGAAGTATCAGAAATTGAAGAAAACATGGATTTGGTTAGCAATAAAAAAACAGAAATCGGCGATATTACTATAGAAGCTGTGAAACCACTTCATGTACAAGAGACAAACTACGAAGAGAGACCAACAGAATTAAAGGCTTTAGAAAAAGTAAAAGACTTTGTTCCTTCAGTTAACTTAGAAGTAGGTCAACATCTTACAGTAACGGAAGTTGAAATAACGGAGACCGAAAACCTGATGGATACTAAAGAAATAAGTTCTCTCAAGCAAGTTGAAGAAACATATATCACTAATTTACCTATCCAAATAGAGGAGATAACTTTAAAAGAATCCGAAGTTACTTTATCCCAAGTGAAAGCCCCACAGCAAGAAGTACCTGGAATTGTAATCGAGCCTAAACATCATATTACAATAACAGATACCGTTGGAGAAGAGAAAGAACAAGATATGCCACATGAAATCGCTCTAATAAGCGGAAAACAAAAAGTGGATCTAAAACCTATCAACCATATCACCACAACAGAGACTGTACCTATGGAAGAATTTGAAATTTTAAAAGATAAAATTACTAAAGATGAGAAAGCTCTGCAGAAGCAAGATACTCTTACAGAACTTATTAATATTCAACCTCATCCAATCGAGAGCTTAGAAAGTATTGATGTCAACTTTGAACCTACAGAAAGTGAAATTCGATACGAACTCGAACTACACAAAAGCTATACTACTTCTGAAAATGTGGTGCATGAGATTTCTGATGAAATATTGAGCCGTGAAGAAAACTATAAAACCGCTGAAAAGGCGTTAACAGAAATGAAATCAATTCAGCTATTTGAAATTATAGCAGGAGAAAAACCAGAATCTTTTAATAAGCCAAACGAGCAAAAAGTAGAAAAAGCAGATGAAAGTCATATTCCCCATCAAGAAATATATAACATTAAACCAGATGTTGTTGAAAAAATTGAAGATTTACCTAGTTTCCTAAAACCAGATATAAATACCGCGTCTTTAGACGTTGAAGCTCACAAGTCCTACATTGTAACTGAAAATGTCACGGAAGAAACGCCATGTGACATGACTGTTATTAACGAGCCAATCAAAGAAGTAACGGAACAATTGTTAGAAATGAAACCTATTGAACAAACTGAAATTGTTGTCGATGAGAATATTTCATCGATAAAATCTTTAGATCGTGAAGAAATAAGCGTTACTGGTAAACACATTGAAATGCGACCTATTAGCCAAAGTTCTGTAGTTGTACACGAAAGTGAAATAAGTTCAAATTTTGAACAAGTAGCACCTCTGGAAAAAGCATCAGTAACTTTGAATACCACAGAAAGTATAACTGTTGACGAAATTACACAAGAAGATTCACAAGACACTTTCAGAACAGACCAAATAAAATCTGCTAAGGCTGAAAAGTCTATAACATTATTAACACACGTACAATGCACTGAAAACGTAGCAGAAACTCAAGTTAAAGATTTAATAACACCAAAAACACAGACTGAAACCACAAAAATTACAACAACTAGTGTAATGCCACTAATAATTACAGACAGTGGAAGTCTTCAACATGAAACTGAATTACATTTACCAGAAACGAAATCACAAAAAATAAGAAAAAGTTTTACAGTCGCCAATGAAGTTGAGGTTTCTACAGAATTTGTCGATGAGCAAGCAGTGCCGTACTCCGAAAAGAAGCCAAAGTTATTGGAGAGTAAGATTACCACGACTGATGAGGACTATCAGGGAATTTTAATTACAGAACAAGAATCTCAAATTCATGGTAAGTTTAACAAAAAGCATTTTTTTTTATCGATTTTTTGGTTGTTATATGCACATGCGCCTGTGGAGACAATACGGCCTGTTTTATGTAGGTAGCGATTTTTAGAAAAAACTTTGCATACATTAATTTGGCATAATGTTCGGTATCGATAGCGCGCACATATAAAGATCAAGTTTAGAATCGTTGGATTCTGAAATAATTCGTTGTTTTTTTTTATAAATTGCGTTCTTATATATAGCTCAAAAGCCACCACCATTTATTACCAACTACTTACCTCCTACGTTACTAAGGCTATAATATGGTTTAAATTAGGATTTAGTACATATTGGGCCACGGATAGCCGCAAAAAATTAAGCTTGCGACAGAGTAACAAGTTGCTGACAAAACTAATATTTCAGACAAAATAGGTATTTATTTACGAAGGCCTTTTGAACTGTGTATTAATTTCAAATAAAAACACTTATTTAAGCTAATCAAATTATTCCTAAATAAATCATTAAGTGCTGATGAGCTACACTTATGCAGAAAATGAACAACTTCAACCTTTTGCAAATTAAAACTACCTGGCGACTGGACATAACAGCTGTTTCCTTTCATTGTAATTTGACAAAACGAGATTACGAGATAAGGTTAAAGGTATGCATCGATACACATCTTGGCCGATACGATACCGATACCGATATTTATGAATACGTATCGGCAATACGAATAACGATACGGATGGCTAAATGGAATGACTAAAAAAAAACAAAAAAAAAAACAAAACTTGCTATCACTCACACACACAAGTAACTTTAACAAGATTTTTATTGAGGAATCAAATCATTTTCAAGTTATGCGAAAGGCGATTTCGCAAGTCCGTTTCAATGAGGCCTGCTGTAGAAAATACAGGACTTCTCTGTATTAGAAATGATACGAAAGAAAACAACAACCGTAGGTAATGAATGGGGTTTCTCCGAGCATAAATCGTGCCTCGTCTGCACTTGACTTACACCACCGCGCGTTTACTTGGGTTTTTTTAAATGCGAATAATTAATTTTATAAAATATTAGCTGCGCCCCGCGGTTTCACCCGCGTATGTTTCGTTATCATGGGAATATCGGGGGGAAAAGTAACAGCTATGTACCTATCAAGTTTCATCGCAATTGGTTCATTAGTTTTTGCGTAAAGAAGTAACAAAAATATTATGTACATATTTACTTACACAAAGTTTTACAATAAGAGTAGGATTTGATTAATGGAGACACAGTAATAAAACCTTTCACAGCTAATATTTCATTTACTTATACATATTGGATGGAGGAAACAAAAATGGAAAATATAACTAATTAAAATATAACCTTTCCACAGTCGGGTAAAAAATAAAGAAAATAAGAATGAAATGTAAACCTAGAAAAAAATCATTGCTATGCTTCTCTGTAAACTATATTTGATGTGCTATTCGTTTGAAGCAAAATAAATTGATTTCCGGAGATCCCACGCGAGACAAGCTAACGTATAGTTGCCCATGGGAGAAGCACTCTTTTTTCTTAAATCGATGCCGATCAGTGAAAATGTTTGACCCTGGGACTCATTAATTGTTAGTGCAAATGATACTTTAACCGGGAACTGAAGCCTCTTAAATGATATAGGCAAATCCGTCGCTATCATTGGAATACGCGTAATGTGTGCGAGCTGTCCGGCTGCGGGCCCGGTGATGAAAATGGCTACAATGACATTGTCTCGAAGTTCTTTGATTAAAACTCTTGTGCCATTACACAGGCTTGGAGGGTTTAAATTTCTTAATATCATTACGGGGATTCCAACTTTTAACTTTAGTACGTGTGGCGACAGACCAGACAGATTTAAAGAGTTTAAAAATTCTTGAGGGTAGTGTACAGTGCCCTCGATGTTGCACACTGTGTCGATGGACTTGTAGCATTTAATGTCTCCTGGTACTTTTTCTCCCTTTTATACCCTCGCTAACTTTTTGTAGGTAATAATGAGTGCTTTAATCATGTAGTACATAATTTTTATGTATCATCAGCTTTCTCAGCGCACGCGCAATAATGAATTTTATGGGCCAAATTTTGCTACTTTAGCAATTAATTAATTATTGCAATTTTCTTAAGGATCTCTATTTTTTGAAAATATATTATAGCCTACGTTACTTCCTCATAATTTAACTTTCTATTGGTGAAAAAAATGGTTACAATCAGTTCAGGAATTTCGGAGCTTATTCGGTACAAACAAACAAAAAAAAAACCTCTTTATAATATTAGTATAGATAAATATTTGTATCGGTGTATCGGCAAATAAATACGGTCGATACCAGTGTATCGGAAAAATCAAAATATCGCCGTTGTAAAAGTATCGGTATCGCATGCACCCCTTTAAAAGTATCCATTATAATATAATTTTCTGATTACTGAGTCAATATCTTCATTCTCATTTTTTTACAATTTTATTTTTCGAGTGGATGTATGATATTTTCAATACCTTCCGTGATCGTCATACCGAGTAAGCAACACGACATATCGGAACGCCAAGTCTACTATTCAACCAACGTTGCAATGGTCTCACCATTGTGAGATTCTAACAGCCTTAGAAAACCTGCCAAAACTCACAACGGCCAGAATATTGCAAGGCTTGTAAATTATTAGATTTAGGCCACAGAAGACTGGCTGTGCTACAGTAATGATCGCCGACTCGTCTTCCATCTCACGCCTTTTCGTCAAGCCAGAAACCTATCGTCTCTCAGAGTTCCTAATAACAAAATTTAAAAGCGGTCTAAATCGCCTTTATTACAAAACATGGCTTTTATTCTTACCGGGTTGAAGGTTATTGCAGAACGTTCCTCAAGTCCAGTTTGATCTTTAATCAGTCAATCACTATTTAAGTATAGAATCAGTACACGAGCATTTGTCCAGAACAGTAATCAATTTACACTCAGCTGAATCGAGACTCAAATCGAGCTTCAAACAGAGATGTATATATTGCCAACTTCGAACCTCCTAAAATTAAAATTTGTCCCAATGCTTGAGTTTCCTTCTGGGTAGGGACCTAAATCTTCTAAGTCTGTTTTGTATAAAGAACCTTACCTTAGTAAGAATAAAAATGAACTTGAAAGGTTTATTCTTGGTCTAAAAATAAGCTTCCTTGTTTTGAACTACTGCAGAAACAGCTTAATTTTTTTATTCATCGTACTATTAATATAAAAAAATCCATGACAGTAAACCCGTTTGATTTATTAAATACAGGCAATACAAGCTTACGCAAGGATCGCACGCGCCGTGGTTAATGGATGCAACTATTAACCACGCCGCGTGTTACTTAAAACATTCAAACTGCAACGATTTCAAGTAAACAAATGTGTTTCACACATTCAAATAAATGTAATCTAATAAATGGGACATAAAATAAAACCATTCAACAGTTGTTACATAAAAAAGTAGATTAGACAGTTGCGATTTGACTATATTTACCTGTAACACAGTTGCATTCGACGAAATGTCGGACAGAACGCCACTGACTATAAACAAAAGATAGAAAGCCATTATTAACACCACAAAAACTACCTTTCCTTAAACACTGAAACCAAAAATCATTATATATATATATACGAGTACATGACACATTCATAAAAAACTAGTTTATTTTAGTATGTATTCTGTTGTTCAAACATGCATTTCTACACTTTTTGAAATACTTATTTTAAACACGCCCAATTAAAATTGTAACCTCACATTAAAACTAAACATAAAAACGACTATTTGCAGAGGTAACACACACTTCACCAAAATCATCTGATATAGAAGAAAGTGAAGAAATTATAACAAAGTTTGTACAAGCACCTGGGAATTCAGAACCTATCCAAATTAAAACCAAAAGAACAATACTAAGAAAGAAAAAGAGAACAAGACATGACGATTCTGAACAGGGAGATATAGTAATCGAAGAAACGTTAGAAGATGAAGATACTAAGAAATCAACAACGGACATCAGTAATGATTTAAATATTGTAGAATATGAAGGAGATGAAGCATCTGAAACTGACGTCACCGAGAAAAGTACCATTGAAATGCCAGATGAGTTTTTACATATACCTAAAATGCAACCACAGGTTCAAATTGAAGAGTTAATTGACGAAGAAAAGTCAACTGTTATATTTGAACTTTTAGAAGACTCCGGAGATGAAACAATAGACTCAAAGCCAATACAACAGAAAAAGAAAATAAAGAAAACCAAAGTAAAAGACGTTTTATTGAACACAGATATTGTTATAAATGAAACAGGCGACAAAGCTCCTATAACAACTGATACTATAACCGAAGAAAAGTCGCCTAAAGAAAAAGAGGACATCAAGTCAGTTGAAATCGTTGAACTACCCGAGGAGACCACTTTCGAAGAATCTACGGAACCAGATGGTAAGACTAAACACAAAAAAATCACAAAGCGAATCATCAAAAAGAAGGTAGGTCCAAAGGTCGAGACGACAGAAATCACCACTGAACAAACAGATGATACACAACCCATTGTCACAGTACACAAAACAGAAGAAATCGTTGACGACACCACCACACCTCTTGAAGACTTACATAAACCAGAAAAAGCTAAAACTGTCGAGGAAGCACCCGAGACGGTACAAGTTACACAAGTGCGCACCGAAACTGGTGATATTAAAACCGTCAAAACGACGAAACGTGTGATCAAGAAGAAGAGAGGACCAAAACAAGAAGTTACGGAAATCACAACCATCGAAAAAGATGACGAAGCTCCGATCACAACTGTCACCGTCACCGAAGAAAAGTCACCTAAAGAAATGGAAGAAATCAAGCCAGTTGAAATCGTCGAACTACCCGAGGAGACCACTGTCGAAGAGTCAACGGCGCCAGATGGTAAGACTAAACACAAGAAAATCACTAAGAGGATTATCAAAAAGAAGGTAGGTCCAAAGGTTGAGACTACAGAAATCACAACTGAACAAACAGACGATACACAACCCATTGTCACAGTACACAAAACAGAGGAAATTGTTGACGACACCACCACACCTCTTGAAGATTTACACAAACCAGACAAAGCTAAACCTGTCGAGGAAATAGCCGAGAAGGTACAAGTGACACAAGTGCGCACAGAAACCGGTGATATTAAAACCGTCAAAACGACGAAACGTGTGATCAAGAAGAAGAGAGGACCAAAACAAGAAGTTACGGAAATCACAACCATCGAAAAAGATGACGAAGCTCCGATCACAACGGTCACCGTCACCGAAGAAAAGTCGCCACAAGACTTAGAGGACATCAAGCCAGTTGAAATCGTTGAACTACCCGAGGAGACCACTGTCGAAGAGTCTGAGACTCCAGATGGTAAGATGAAACACAAGAAAATCACAAAGAGAATCATCAAAAAGAAAGTTGGTCCAAAGGTCGAGACTACAGAAATCACAACTGAACAAACTGACGATACTCAACCCATTGTCACAGTACACAAAGCAGAAGAAATCGTTGACGACACCACCACACCTCTCGAAGAGTTACACAAACCAGACAAAGCTAGGCCTGTTGAGGAAGTACCCGAGACGGTACAAGTTACACAAGTCCGCACCCGAACTGGTGATATTAAGTCCGTCAAAACGACAAAACGTGTCATCAAGAAAAAGAGAGGACAAAAACAAGAAGTTACGGAAATCACAACCATCGAAAAAGATGACGAAGCTCCGATCACAACTGTCACCGTCACCGAAGAAAAGTCGCCTGAAGACCTAGAGGACATCAAGCCAGTTGAAATCGTCGAACTACCCGAGGAGACCACTGTAGAGGAATCTACAGCGCCGGATGGTAAGACAAAACACAAGAAAATCACTAAGAGAATCATCAAAAAGAAGGTAGGTCCAAAGGTCGAGACAACAGAAATCACAACTGAACAAACAGACGATAAACAACCCATTGTCACAGTACACAAAACAGAAGAAATCGTTGACGACATCACCACACTTCTCGAAGAATCAGACAAACCAGATAATGCTAAACCTGTCGAGGAAGCACCCGAGACCGTACAAGTGACACAAGTACGCACAGAAACCGGTGACATTAAGTCCGTTAAAACGACGAAACGTGTCATCAAGAAGAAGAGAGGACAAAAACAAGAAGTTACGGAAATCACAACCATCGAAAAAGAGGATGAAGCTCCAATCACAACTGTTACAGTCATAGAAGAAAAGTTACCTGAAGAAATAGAGGACATCAAGCCAGTTGAAATCGTTGAACTACCCGAGGAGACCACTGTCGAAGAGTCTACAGCGCTAGATGGTAAGACTAAACACAAGAAAATCACAAAGAGAGTCATCAAAAAGAAGGTTGGTCCAAAGGTCGAGACTACAGAAATCACAACTGAACAAACAGACGATACACAACCCATTGTCACAGTACACAAAACAGAAGAAATCGTTGACGACACAACCACACTTATCGAAGAATTAGACAAACCAGATAATGCCAAACCTGTCGAGGAAGCACCCGAGACCGTACAAGTGACACAAGTACGCACAGAAACCGGTGACATTAAGTCCGTTAAAACGACGAAACGTGTCATCAAGAAGAAGAGAGGACCAAAACAAGAAGTCACGGAAATCACAACCATCGAAAAAGAGGACGAAGCTCCAATCACAACTGTTACAGTCATAGAAGAAAAGTTACCTGAAGAAATAGAGGACATCAAGCCAGTTGAAATCGTTGAACTACCCGAGGAGACCACTGTCGAAGAGTCTACAGCGCTAGATGGTAAGACTAAACACAAGAAAATCACAAAGCGAGTCATCAAAAAGAAGGTTGGTCCAAAGATCGAAACTACAGAAATCACAACTGAACAAACAGACGATACACAACCCATTGTCACAGTACACAAAACAGAGGAAATCGTTGACGACACCACCACACTTCTCGAAGAATTAGACAAACCAGATAATGCTAAACCTGTCGAGGAAGCACCCGAGACCGTCCAAGTGACACAAGTACGCACAGAAACAGGTGGCATTAAGTCCGTTAAAACGACGAAACGTGTCATCAAGAAGAAGCGAGGACAAAAACAAGAAGTTACGGAAATCACAACCATGGAAAAAGATGACGAAGCTCCGATCACAACTGTCACCGTCACCGAAGAAAAGTCGCCTGAAGACCTAGAGGACATCAAGCCAGTTGAAATCGTCGAACTACCCGAGGAGACCACTGTAGAGGAATCTACAGCGCCGGATGGTAAGACAAAACACAAGAAAATAACAAAGAGAATTATCAAAAAGAAGGTAGGTCCAAAGGTCGAGACTACAGAAATCACAACTGAACAAACAGACGATACACAACCCATTGTCACAGTACACAAAACAGAAGAAATCGTTGACGACAACACCACACCCCTCGAAGACTTACACAAACCAGACAAAGCTAAACTTGTCGAGGAAGCACCCGAGACGGTACAGATTACACAAGTGCGCACAGAATCCGGTGACATAAAGTCCGTTAAAACGACAAAACGTGTCATCAAGAAGAAGAAAGGACCAAAACAAGAAGTTACGGAAATCACAACCATCGAAAAAGAGGATGAAGCTCCAATAACAACTGTTACAGTCCTCGAAGAAAAGTTACCCGAAGAAATAGAGGACTTCAAGCCAGTTGAAATCGTTGAACTACCCGAGGAGACCACTGTCGAGGAATCTACGGCACCAGATGGTAAGACTAAACACAAGAAAATAACAAAGAGAATTATCAAAAAGAAGGTAGGTCCAAAGGTCGAGACTACAGAAATCACAACTGAACAAACAGACGATACACAACCCATTGTCACAGTACACAAAACAGAAGAAATCGTTGACGACAACACCACACCCCTCGAAGACTTACACAAACCAGACAAAGCTAAACTTGTCGAGGAAGCACCCGAGACGGTACAGATAACACAAGTGCGCACAGAATCCGGTGACATAAAGTCCGTTAAAACGACAAAACGTGTCATCAAGAAGAAGAAAGGACCAAAACAAGAAGTTACGGAAATCACAACCATCGAAAAAGAGGATGAAGCTCCAATCACAACTGTTACAGTCCTCGAAGAAAAGTTACCCGAAGAAATAGAGGACTTCAAGCCAGTTGAAATCGTTGAACTACCCGAGGAGACCACTGTCGAGGAATCTACGGCACCAGATGGTAAGACTAAACACAAGAAAATAACAAAGAGAATTATCAAAAAGAAGGTAGGTCCAAAGGTCGAGACTACAGAAATCACAACTGAACAAACAGACGATACACAACCCATTGTCACAGTACACAAAACAGAAGAAATCGTTGACGACAACACCACACCCCTCGAAGACTTACACAAACCAGACAAAGCTAAACTTGTCGAGGAAGCACCCGAGACGGTACAGGTAACACAAGTGCGCACAGAATCCGGTGACATAAAGTCCGTTAAAACGACAAAACGTGTCATCAAGAAGAAGAAAGGACCAAAACAAGAAGTTACGGAAATCACAACTATCGAAAAAGACGACGAAGCTCCGATCACAACGGTTACCGTCACCGAAGAAAAGTCGCCTGAAGACCTAGAGGACATCGAACCAGTTGAAATCGTTGAACTACCCGAAGAAACTACTATCGAGGAATCAAAGACGCCTGACGGTAAGACCAAACACAAAAAAATCACGAAAAGAATCATCAAAAAGAAGGTAGGTCCAAAAGTCGAGACTACAGAAATCACAACTGAACAAACAAACGATACACAACCCATTGTCACAGTACACAAAACAGAGGAAATCGTTGACGATACCACCACACCTCTGGAAGAGTTACACAAACCAGACAAAGCTAAACCCATCGAGGAAGCACCCGAGACGGTACAGGTATCACAAGTGCGCACAGAAACTGGGGATATTAAAACCGTCAAAACTACAAAACGTGTCATCAAAAAGAAGAGAGGACCAAAACAAGAAGTTACGGAAATCACGACCATCGAAAAAGAGGATGAAGCTCCGATCACAACTGTTACAGTCCTCGAAGAAAGGTTACCCGAAGAAATAGAGGATTTCAAGCCAGTTGAAATCATTGAACTACCTGAAGAGACTAGTGTACAGGAATCTGTGGCACCAGATGGTAAGACTAAACACAAGAAAATAACAAAGAGAATTATCAAAAAGAAGGTAGGTCCAAAGGTCGAGACTACAGAAATCACAACTGAACACACAGACGATACGCAACCCATTGTCACAGTACACAAAACAGAGGAAATCGTTGACGACACAACCACACCTCTAGAAGACTTACACAAACCAGACAAGGCTAAACCTGTTGAGGAAGCACCCGAAACGGTACAAGTAACAAAAGTGCGCACAGAAACTGGGGACATTAAAACCGTCAAAACGACAAAACGTATCATCAAGAAGAAGAGAGGACCAATACAAGAAGTTACGGAGATCACAACCATCGAAAAAGATGACGAAGCTCCGATCACAACGGTAACCGTCAACGAAGAAAAGTTGCCTGAAGAAATAGAGGACATCAAGCCAGTTGAAATCGTCGAACTCCCCGAGATGACCGCTGTCGAGGAATCACAGACGCCAGACGGTAAGACCAAACACAAAAAAATCACAAAAAGAATCATCAAAAAGAAGGTAGGTCCAAAAGTCGAGACGACAGAAATCACAACTGAACAAACAGACGATACACAACCCATAATCACAGTACACAAAACAGAGGAATTAAATGACGACACCACTACACCTCTCGAAGACTTACTTGAACTAGACGAAGCTAAAATTGTCGAGGAAGCACCCGAGACAGTACACGTTACACAAGTGCGCACTGAAACCGGGGACATTAATTCCATCAAAACGACAAAACGTGTCATCAAGAAGAAGAGAGGACCAAAACAAGAAGTTACGGAAATCACAACTATCGAAAAAGACGACGAAGCTCCGATCACAACGGTTACCGTCACCGAAGAAAAGTCGCCTGAAGACCTAGAGGACATCAAACCAGTTGAAATCATTGAACTACCCGAAGAAACTACTATCGAGGAATCAAAGACGCCTGACGGTAAGACCAAACACAAAAAAATCACGAAAAGAATCATCAAAAAGAAGGTAGGTCCAAAAGTCGAGACTACAGAAATCACAACTGAACAAACAAACGATACACAACCCATTGTCACAGTACACAAAACAGAGGAAATCGTTGACGATACCACCACACCTCTGGAAGAGTTACACAAACCAGACAAAGCTAAACCCATCGAGGAAGCACCCGAGACGGTACAGGTAACACAAGTGCGCACAGAAACTGGGGATATTAAAACCGTCAAAACTACAAAACGTGTCATCAAGAAGAAGAGAGGACCAAAACAAGAAGTTACGGAAATAACAACCATCGAAAAAGATGACGAAGCTCCGATCACAACAGTTACAGTCATTCAAGAAAAGTCACCTGAAGAAATAGAGGACAGCAAGCCGGACGAAATCGTCGAACTCCCCGAGGAGACCACTGTCGAGGAATCTACAGCGCCAGACGGTAAGATAACACAAAAGAAAGTGACTAAACGCATTATCAAAAAGAAGGTAGGTCCGAAGGTTGAAACTACACAAATAACAACTGAACACACAGCTGACACTCTACCCATTGTCACAGTAAACAAAACAGAGGAAATTATAGAAGACACCACAACACCTTTTGAACACACTTATAGACTAGACACAGCAAAACTTATTGAGGAAACACCGGAGACAGTACAATTTACACAAGTTCGCACGGAAACAGGTGATGTCAAGACTGTCAAGACGACTAAGCGGCTGCTTAAGAAAAAAAAGGGACCAAAACAGGAAGTTACAGAGATCATAACCATTGAAAGAGATGATGAAGCTCCGATCACAACTGTTACTGTCACCGAGGAAAAGTTGCCTGAAGAAATAGATGACTTCAAGCCAGTTGAAATTGTTGAACTACCTGAAGAAACTACCGTTGAGGAATCACAGACGCCAGACGGTAAGACCAAACACAAAAAAATCACAAAGAGAATAATCAAAAAGAAGGTGGGTCCAAAGGTCGAGACGACAGAAATCAAAACTGAACAAACAGACGATACTCAACCTACTGTCACAGTGCACAAAACAGAGGAAATTGTGGACGACACTACCACACCTCTCGAAGAGTTACACAAGCCAGACAAAGCTAAACTTGTCGAGGAAGCACCCGAGACAGTACACGTTACACAAGTGCGCACAGAAACCGGTGATATTAAAACCGTCAAAACGACGAAACGTGTGATCAAGAAGAAGAGAGGACCAAAACAAGAAGTTACGGAGATCACAACCATCGAAAAAGATGGTGACAGTCCGATCACAACTGTTACCGTTTCCGAAGAAAAGTCGCCAGAAGAAATAGAGGACATCAAGCCCGTTGAAATTGTTGAACTACCCGAGGAGACTACCATTGAAGAATCCAAGGAGCCAGATGGTAAGATCAAACACAAAAAAATCACGAAAAGAATCATCAAAAAGAAGGTAGGTCCAAAGATCGAGACTACAGAAATCACAACTGAACAAACAGACGATACACAACCCATTGTCACAGTAAACAAAACAGAAGAATTCAATGACGACACCACCACACCTCTCGAAGAGTTACACAAACCAGACAATGCTAAACCTGTTGAGGAAGCACCCGAGACGGTACAGGTAACACAAGTGCTCACAGAAACTGGGAATATTGAAACTGTCAAAACTACAAAACGTGTCATCAAGAAGAAGAAAGGACCAAAACAAGAAATTACGGAGATCACAACCATCGAAAAAGATGACGAAGTTCCGATCACAACAGTTACAGTCACTGAAGAAAAGTCGCCAGATGAAATAGAGGACATCAAGCCAATTGAAATTGTTGAATTACCTGAGGAGACTACCATCGAAGAATTAAAGGAGCCAGATGGTAAGACTAAACACAAGAAAATCACAAAGAGAATCATCAAAAAGAAGGTAGGTCCAAAGGTCGAGACCACAGAAATCACAACGGAACAAACAGACGATACACAACCCATTTTCACGGTACACAAAACAGAGGAAATTGTGGACAACACCACCACACCATTCGAATACTCACACACACCAGACACAGCGAAAATTATTGAGGAAGTACCGGAGGCGGTCCATGTTACACAAGTACTTACTGAAACTGGAGATATTAAAACTGTCAAAACGACAAAACGTATCATCAAGAAGAAGAGAGGACCAAAACAAGAAATTACGGAAATCACAACTATCGAAAAAGATGATGAAGCTCCGATCACAACTGTTACCGTCTCCGAAGAAAAGTCGCCTCAAGAGCTAGAGGCCATCAAACCAGTTGAAATCGTAGAACTACCTGAAGAAACTTGCATCGAGGAATCAAAGACGCCTGACGGTAAGATCAAACACAAAAAAATCACAAAGAGAATCATCAAAAAGAAGGTAGGTCCAATGGTCGAGACTACAGAAATCAAGACTGAACAAACAGACGATACACAACCCATTGTCACAGTACACAAAACAGAGGAAATCGTTGACGATACCACCACACCTCTGGAAGAGTTACACAAACCAGACAAAGCTAAACCCATCGAGGAAGCACCCGAGACGGTACAGGTAACACAAGTGCGCACAGAAACTGGGGATATTAAAACCGTCAAAACTACAAAACGTGTCATCAAAAAGAAGAGAGGACCAAAACAAGAAGTTACGGAAATAACAACTATCGAAAAAGATGACGATGCTCCGATCACAACAGTTACAGTCACTGAAGAAAAGTCGCCTGAAGAAATAGAGGACAGCAAGCCAGACGAAATCGTCGAACTCCCCGAGGAGACCACTGTCGAGGAATCTACAGCGCCAGACGGTAAGATAACACAAAAGAAAGTGACTAAACGCATTATCAAAAAGAAGGTAGGTCCTAAGGTTGAAACTACACAAATAACAACTGAACACACAGCTGACACTCTACCCATTGTCACAGTAAACAAAACAGAGGAAATTATAGAAGACACCACCACACCTTTTGAACACATTTATAGACTAGACACAGCAAAACTTATTGAGGAAACACCGGAGACAGTACAAGTTACACAAGTTCGCACGGAAACAGGTGATCTCAAGACTGTCAAGACGACTAAGCGGCTGCTTAAGAAAAAAAAGGGACCAAAACAGGAAGTTACAGAGATCACAACCATTGAAAGAGATGATGAAGCTCCGATCACAACTGTTACTGTCACCGAGGAAAAGTTGCCTGAAGAAATAGATGACGTCGAGACAATTGAAATCGTTGAACTACCCGAAGAGATTACCGTCGAGGAATCAACGGAACCAGATGGTAAGATAAAACAAAAGAAAATCACAAAGAGGATCATCAAAAAGAAGGTAGGTCCAAAGGTAGAGACGACAGAAATTAGCACTGAACAGACAGACGATACACAACCCATTGTCACAGTACACAAAACAGAGGAAATCGTTGACGAAACCACCGCACCTTTCGAATACTCACACGCACCAGGTACAGCAAACATTATTGAGGAAGCACCGGAGATGGTTCAAGTAACACAAGTTTGTACTGAAACCGGGGATATTAAAACCGTCAAAACGATAAAACGTGTCATCAAGAAGAAGAAAGGACCAAAAGAAGAAGTTACGGAGATCACAACCATCGAAAAAGATGGTGAAGCTCCAATCACAACTGTTACTGTCTCCGAAGAAAAGGCGCCTGATGACCTAGAGGACATCGAACCAGTTGAAATCGTTGAACTACCCGAAGAAACTACTATCGAGGAATCAAAGACGCCTGACGGTAAGACCAAACACAAAAAAATCACGAAAAGAATCATCAAAAAGAAGGTAGGTCCAAAAATCGAGACTACAGAAATCACAACTCAACAAACAAATGATACACAGCCCACTGTCACAGTACACAAAACAGAGGAAATCGCTGACGATACCACCACACCTCTCGAAGTGTTACACAAACCAGTCAAAGCTACACCTGTCGAGGAAGCATCCGAGACAGTACAAGTAACACAAGTGCACACAGAAACCGGGGATATTAAAACCGTCAAAACTACAAAACGTGTCATCAAGAAGAAGAGAGGACCAAAACAAGAAGTTACGGAAATAACAACTATCGAAAAAGATGATGAAGCTCCAATCACAACAGTTAAAATCACTGAAGAAAAGTGGCCTGAAGAAATAGAGGACAGCAAGCCAGCCAAAATCATTGAACTCCCCGAGGAGACTACTGTCGAGCAATCTACAGCGCCAGACGGTAAGATAACACAAAAGAGAGTTACTAAACGAATTATAAAAAAGAAGGTAGGTCCCAAAATTGAAACTACACAAATTATAACTGAACACACAGATGACACACAACCCATTATCACAGTACACAAAACAGAGGAAATCGTTGAAGACACCACAACACCATTTGAACAATTGCACACGCAAGACACTGCAAACATTGTTGAGGAAGCACCGGAGACAGTACAAGTTACTCAAGTGCGTACTAAAACCGGGGATATTCAGGCTGTCAGAACTACAAAACGTGTAATCAAGAAGAAGAGAGGACCAAAACAAGAAGTTACGGAAATCACAACCATCGAAAAAGATGACGAAGCTCCAATTACAACTGTTACCGTCTCCGAAGAAAAGTCGCCTGCAGACCTAGAGGACATCAAGCCGGTTGAAATCGTTGAATTACCCGAAGAGACTACAATCGAGGAATCAAAGAAGCCCGATGGTAAGACCACACACAAAAAAATCACAAAGAGGATCATCAAAAAGAAGGTAGGTCCAAAGATCGAGACAACAGAAATCACAACGGAACAAACAGACGATACACAACCCATTGTCACAGTGAACAAAACAGAAGAATTCAATGACGACACCACCACACCTCTCGAAGAGTTACACAAACCAGACAATGCTAAACCTGTTGAGGAAGCACCCGAGACGGTACAAGTAACACAAATGCGTACAGAAACCGGAGATATTAAAACTGTCAAAACAACGAAACGTGTGATTAAGAAGAAGAGAGGACCAAAACAAGAAGTTACGGAAATCACAACCATCGAAAAAGATGACGAAGCTCCAATCACAACTGTTACCGTCACCGAAGAAAAGTCGACTGAAGAAATAGATGACATTAAGCCCATGGAAATCTTCGAATTCCCTGAAGAGACCACTATTGAGGAGTCAACAGCGCCAGACGGTAAGATAACACAAAAGAGAGTTACTAAACGCATTATCAAAAAGAAGGTAGGTCCTAAATTTGAAACTACACATATTACAACTGAACACACAGATGATACACAACCCATTGTCACAGTACACAAAACAGAGGAAATCGTTGACGATACCACCACACCTCTGGAAGACTTACACAAACCAGACAAAGCTAAACCCATCGAGGAAGCACCCGAGACGGTACAGGTAACACAAGTGCGCACAGAAACTGGGGATATTAAAACCGTCAAAACTACAAAACGTGTCATCAAGAAGAAGAGAGGACCAAATCAAGAAGTAACGGAAATAACAACCATCGAAAAAGATGACGAAGCTCCGATCACAACAGTTACCGTTACCGAACAAAAGTCGCCTGAAGAAATAGAGGACACCAAGACAGTTGAAACCGTCGAACTGCCTGAGGAAACCACTGTAGAGGAATGCACAGCGCCAGACGGTAAGATAACACAAAAAAGAGTTACTAAACGCATTATCAAAAAGAAGGTAGGTCCAAAGATCGAGACAACAGAAATCACAACTGAACAATCAGACGATACACAACCCCTTGTCAAAGTAAATAAAACAGAAGAATTCATTGAAGACACCACCACACCTCTCGAAGAGTTACACAAACCAGACAAAGCTAAACCTGTTGAGGAAGCACCGGAGACAGTACAAGTTACTCAAGTGCGCACAGAAACCGAGGATATTCAGACTGTCAAAACTACAAAACGTGTGATCAAGAAGAAGAGAGGACCACAACAAGAAGTTATGGAGATCACAACTATCGAAAAAGATAATGAAGCTCCGATTACAACTGTTACCATCTCCGAAGAAAAGTCGCCTGAAGACCTAGAGGACCTCAAGCCAGTTGAAATCGTTGAACTACCCGAAGAGACTACCATCGAGGACTCAAAGGCGCCTGATGGTAAGACCAAACACAAAACAATCACAAAGAGAATTATCAAAAAGAAGGTAGGACCAAAGGTCGAGACCACAGAAATCACAACTGAACAATCAGACGATACACAACCTATTGTCACAGTAAACAAAACAGAAGAATTCATTGACGACACCACCACACCTCTCGAGGAGTTACACAAACCAGACAAAGCTCAACCTGTCGAGGAAGCATTAGAGACGGTACAAGTAACGCAAGTGCGCACAGAATCCGGGGATATTAAACCCGTCAAAACGACGAAACGTGTCATCAAGAAGAAGAAAGGAACAAAACAAGAAATTACGGAAATCACAACCATCGAAAAAGATGACGAAGCTCCAATCACAACTGTAACCGTTACCGAAGAAATGTCACCTGAAGAAATAGAGGACATCAAGCCAGTTGAAACTGTCGAACTCCCTGAGGAGACAACTGTTGAGGAAACTACGGCGCCAGATGGTAAGATAACACAAAAGAGAGTTACTAAACGCATTATCAAAAAGAAAGTAGGTCCTAAGGTTGAAACTACACAAATAACAACTGAACACACAGCTGACACACTACCCATTGTCACAGTACACAAAACAGAGGAAATCGTTGACGACACCACAACACCATTCGAACACTCACACACGCCAGACACTGCTAAAATTGTTGAGGAAGCACCGGAAACAGTACAAGTTACACAAGTGCGCACCGAAACCGGGGATGTTCAGAATGTCAAAACCACAAAACGTGTCATCAAGAAGAAGAGAGGACCAAAACAAGAAGTTACGGAGATCACAACCATCGAAAAAGATAACGAAGCTCCAATTACAACTGTAACCGTTACCGAAGAAATGTCACCTGTAGAAATAGAGAACATTAAGCCAGTTGAAATCGTCGAACTCCCTGAGGAGACCACTGTCGAGGAAACAACAGCGCCAGACGGTAAGATAACACAAAAGAGAGTTACCAAACGCATTATCAAAAAGAAGGTAGGTCCTAAAGTTGAAACTACACAAATAACAACTGAACACACAGCTGACACAGTACCCATTGTCACAGTACACAAAACAGAGGAAATCGTTGACGACACCACAACACCATTCGAACACTCACACACGCCAGACACTGCTAAAATTGTTGAGGAAGCACCGGAAACAGTACAAGTTACTCAAGTGCGCACCGAAACCGGGGATGTTCAGAATGTCAAAACCACAAAACGTGTCATCAAGAAGAAGAGAGGACCAAAACAAGAAGTTACGGAGATCACAACCATCGAAAAAGATAACGAAGCTCCAATAACAACTGTAACCGTTACCGAAGAAATGTCACCTGTAGAAAAAGAGGACATCAAGCCAATTGAAACCGTCGAACTCCCTGAGGAGACCACTGTCGAGGAATCCACAGCGCCAGATGGTAAGATAACACAAAAGAGAGTTACCAAACGCATAATCAAAAAGAAGGTAGGTCCTAAAGTTGAAACTACACAAATAACAACTGAACACACAGCTGACACAGTACCCATTGTCACAGTACACAAAACAGAGGAAATCGTTGACGACACCACAACACCATTCGAACACTCACACACGCCAGACACTGCTAAAATTGTTGAGGAAGCACCGGAAACAGTACAAGTTACTCAAGTGCGCACCGAAACCGGGGATGTTCAGAATGTCAAAACCACAAAACGTGTCATCAAGAAGAAGAGAGGACCAAAACAAGAAGTTACGGAGATCACAACCATCGAAAAAGATGACGAAGCTCCAATAACAACTGTAACCGTTACCGAAGAATTGTCACCTGTAGAAAAAGAGGACATCAAGCCAGTTGAAACCGTCGAACTCCCTGAGGAAACCACTGTCGAGGAAACTACGGCGCCAGATGGTAAGATAACACAAAAGAGAGTTACCAAACGCATTATCAAAAAGAAGGTAGGTCCTAAGGTTGAAACTACACAAATAACAACTGAACACACAGCTGACACACTACCCATTGTCACAGTACACAAAACAGAGGAAATCGTTGACGACACCACAACACCATTCGAACACTCACACACGCCAGACACTGCAAAAATTGTTGAGGAAGCACCGGAAACAGTACAAGTTACTCAAGTGCGCACCGAAACCGGGGATGTTCAGAATGTCAAAACCACAAAACGTGTCATCAAGAAGAAGAGAGGACCAAAACAAGAAGTTACGGAGATCACAACCATCGAAAAAGATGACGAAGCTCCAATAACAACTGTAACCGTTACCGAAGAATTGTCACCTGTAGAAAAAGAGGACATCAAGCCAGTTGAAACCGTCGAACTCCCTGAGGAGACCACTGTCGAGGAAACTACGGCGCCAGATGGTAAGATAACACAAAAGAGAGTTACCAAACGCATTATCAAAAAGAAGGTAGGTCCTAAGGTTGAAACTACACAAATAACAACTGAACACACAGCTGACACACTACCCATTGTCACAGTACACAAAACAGAGGAAATCGTTGACGACACCACAACACCATTCGAACACTCACACACGCCAAACACTGCAAAAATTGTTGAGGAAGCACCGGAAACAGTACAAATTACTCAAGTGCGCACCGAAACCGGGGATGTTCAGAATGTCAAAACCACAAAACGTGTCATCAAGAAGAAGAGAGGACCAAAACAAGAAGTTACGGAAATCACAACCATTGAAAAAGATGACGAAGCTCCAATAACAACTGTAACCGTTACCGAAGAAATGTCACCTGTAGAAAAAGAGGACATCAAGCCAGTTGAAACCTTCGAACTCCCTGAGGAGACCACTGTCGAGGAAACTACGGCGCCAGATGGTAAGATAACACAAAAGAGAGTTACTAAACGCATTATCAAAAAGAAGGCAGGTCCTAAGGTAGAAACTACACAAATAACAACTGAACACACAGCTGACACACTACCCATTGTCACAGTACACAAAACAGAGGAAATCGTTGACGACACCACAACACCATTCGAACACTCACACACGCCAGACACTGCAAAAATTGTTGAGGAAGCACCGGAAACAGTACAAATTACTCAAGTGAGAACCGAAACCGGGGATGTTCAGAATGTCAAAACCACAAAACGTGTCATCAAGAAGAAGAGAGGACCAAAACAAGAAGTTACAGAAATCACAACCATTGAAAAAGATGACGAAGCTCCAATAACAACTGTAACCGTTACCGAAGAAATGTCACCTGTAGAAAAAGAGGACATCAAGCCAATTGAAACCGTCGAACTCCCTGAGGAGACCACTGTCGAGGAATCCACAGCGCCAGATGGTAAGATAACACAAAAGAGAGTTACCACACGCATTATCAAAAAGAAGGTAGGTCCTAAGGTTGAAACTACACAAATAACAACTGAACACACAGCTGACACACTACCCATTGTCACAGTACACAAAACAGAGGAAATCGTTGACGACACCACAACACCATTCGAACACTCACACACGCCAGACACTGCTAAAATTGTTGAGGAAGCACCGGAAACAGTACAAGTTACTCAAGTGCGCACCGAAACCGGGGATGTTCAGAATGTCAAAACCACAAAACGTATCATCAAGAAGAAGAGAGGACCAAAACAAGAAGTTACGGAGATCACAACCATCGAAAAAGATGACGAAGCTCCAATAACAACTGTAACCGTTACCGAGGAATTGTCACCTGTAGAAAAAGAGGACATCAAGCCAGTTGAAACCGTCGAACTCCCTGAGGAAACCACTGTCGAGGAAACTACGGCGCCAGATGGTAAGATAACACAAAAGAGAGTTACCAAACGCATTATCAAAAAGAAGGTAGGTCCTAAGGTTGAAACTACACAAATAACAACTGAACACACAGCTGACACACTACCCATTGTCACAGTACACAAAACAGAGGAAATCGTTGACGACACCACAACACCATTCGAACACTCACACACGCCAGACAATGCAAAAATTGTTGAGGAAGCACCGGAAACAGTACAAGTTACTCAAGTGCGCACCGAAACCGGGGATGTTCAGAATGTCAAAACCACAAAACGTGTCATCAAGAAGAAGAGAGGACCAAAACAAGAAGTTACGGAGATCACAACCATCGAAAAAGATGACGAAGCTCCAATAACAACTGTAACCGTTACCGAAGAAATGTCACCTGTAGAAAAAGAGGACATCAAGCCAGTTGAAACCGTCGAACTCCCTGAGGAGACTACTGTTGAGGAAACTACAGCGCCAGACGGTAAGATAACACAAAAGAGGGTTACTAAACGCATTATCAAAAAGAAGGTAGGTCCTAAGGTTGAAACTACACAAATAACAACTGAACACACAGCTGACACACTACCCATTGTCACAGTACACAAAACAGAGGAAATCGTTGACGACACCACAACACCATTCGAACACTCACACACGCCAGACACTGCAAAAATTGTTGAGGAAGCACCGGAAACAGTACAAGTTACTCAAGTGCGCACCGAAACCGGGGATGTTCAGAATGTCAAAACCACAAAACGTGTCATCAAGAAGAAGAGAGGACCAAAACAAGAAGTTACGGAGATCACAACCATCGAAAAAGATGACGAAGCTCCAATAACAACTGTAACCGTTACCGAAGAAATGTCACCTGTAGAAAAAGAGGACATCAAGCCAGTTGAAACCGTCGAACTCCCTGAGGAGACTACTGTTGAGGAAACTACAGCGCCAGACGGTAAGATAACACAAAAGAGGGTTACTAAACGCATTATCAAAAAGAAGGTAGGTCCTAAGGTTGAAACTACACAAATAACAACTGAACACACAGCTGACACACTACCCATTGTCACAGTACACAAAACAGAGGAAATCGTTGACGACACCACAACACCATTCGAACACTCACACACGCCAGACACTGCAAAAATTGTTGAGGAAGCACCGGAAACAGTACAAGTTACTCAAGTGCGCACCGAAACCGGGGATGTTCAGAATGTCAAAACCACAAAACGTGTCATCAAGAAGAAGAGAGGACCAAAACAAGAAGTTACGGAAATCACAACCATTGAAAAAGATGACGAAGCTCCAATAACAACTGTAACCGTTACCGAAGAAATGTCACCTGTAGAAAAAGAGGACATCAAGCCAGTTGAAACCGTCGAACTCCCTGAGGAGACTACTGTTGAGGAAACTACAGCGCCAGACGGTAAGATAACACAAAAGGGGGTTACTAAACGCATTTTCAAAAAGAAGGTAGGTCCTAAGGTTGAAACTACACAAATAACAACTGAACACACAGCTGACACACTACCCATTGTCACAGTACACAAAACAGAGGAAATCGTTGACGACACCACAACACCATTCGAACACTCACACACGCCAGACACTGCAAAAATTGTTGAGGAAGCACCGGAAACAGTACAAATTACTCAAGTGCGCACCGAAACCGGGGATGTTCAGAATGTCAAAACAACAAAACGTGTCATCAAGAAGAAGAGAGGACCAAAACAAGAAGTTACGGAAATCACAACCATTGAAAAAGATGATGAATCTCCAATAACAACTGTAACCGTTACCGAAGAAATGTCACCTGTAGAAAAAGAGGACATCAAGCCAATTGAAACCGTCGAACTCCCTGAGGCGACCACTCTCGAGGAAACTACAGCGCCAGACGGTAAGATAACACAAAAGAGGGTTACTAAACGCATTATCAAAAAGAAGGTAGGTCCTAAGGTTGAAACTACACAAATAACAACTGAACACACAGCTGACACACTACCCATTGTCACAGTACACAAAACAGAGGAAATCGTTGACGACACCACAACACCATTCGAACACTCACACACGCCAGACACTGCAAAAATTGTTGAGGAAGCACCGGAAACAGTACAAATTACTCAAGTGCGCACCGAAACCGGGGATGTTCAGAATGTCAAAACCACAAAACGTGTCATCAAGAAGAAGAGAGGACCAAAACAAGAAGTTACGGAAATCACAACCATCGAAAAAGATGACGAAGCTCCAATAACAACTGTAACCGTTACCGAAGAAATGTCACCTGTAGAAAAAGAGGACATCAAGCCAGTTGAAACCGTCGAACTCCCTGAGGAGACTACTGTTGAGGAAACTACAGCGCCAGACGGTAAGATAACACAAAAGAGGGTTACTAAACGCATTATCAAAAAGAAGGTAGGTCCTAAGGTTGAAACTACACAAATAACAACTGAACACACAGCTGACACACTACCCATTGTCACAGTACACAAAACAGAGGAAATCGTTGACGACACCACAACACCATTCGAACACTCACACACGCCAGACACTGCAAAAATTGTTGAGGAAGCACCGGAAACAGTACAAATTACTCAAGTGCGCACCGAAACCGGGGATGTTCAGAATGTCAAAACCACAAAACGTGTCATCAAGAAGAAGAGAGGACCAAAACAAGAAGTTACGGAAATCACAACCATTGAAAAAGATGACGAAGCTCCAATAACAACTGTAACCGTTACCGAAGAAATGTCACCTGTAGAAAAAGAGGACATCAAGCCAGTTGAAACCGTCGAACTCCCTGAGGAGACCACTGTCGAGGAAACTACAGCGCCAGACGGTAAGATAACACAAAAGAGGGTTACTCAACGCATTATCAAAAAGAAGGTAGGTCCTAAGGTTGAAACTACACAAATAACAACTGAACACACAGCTGACACACTACCCATTGTCACAGTACACAAAACAGAGGAAATCGTTGACGACACCACAACACCATTCGAACACTCACACACGCCAGACACTGCACAAATTGTTGAGGAAACACCGGAAACAGTACAAATTACTCAAGTGCGCACCGAAACCGGGGATGTTCAGAATGTCAAAACCACAAAACGTGTCATCAAGAAGAAGAGAGGACCAAAACAAGAAGTTACGGAAATCACAACCATTGAAAAAGATGACGAAGCTCCAATAACAACTGTAACCGTTACCGAAGAAATGTCACCTGTAGAAAAAGAGGACATCAAGCCAGTTGAAACCGTCGAACTCCCTGAGGAGACCACTGTCGAGGAAACTACAGCGCCATACGGTAAGATAACACAAAAGAGGGTTACTAAACGCATTATCAAAAAGAAGGTAGGTCCTAAGGTTGAAACTACACAAATAACAACTGAACACACAGCTGACACACTACCCATTGTCACAGTACACAAAACAGAGGAAATCGTTGACGACACCACAACACCATTCGAACACTCACACACGCCAGACACTGCAAAAATTGTTGAGGAAGCACCGGAAACAGTACAAGTTACTCAAGTGCGCACCGAAACCGGGGATGTTCAGAATGTCAAAACCACAAAACGTGTCATCAAGAAGAAAAGAGGACCAAAACAAGAAGTTACGGAAATCACAACCATCGAAAAAGATGACGAAGCTCCAATAACAACTGTAACCGTTACCGAAGAAATGTCACCTGTAGAAAAAGAGGACATCAAGCCAGTTGAAACCGTCGAACTCCCTGAGGAGACTACTGTTGAGGAAACTACAGCGCCAGACGGTAAGATAACACAAAAGAGGGTTACTAAACGCATTATCAAAAAGAAGGTAGGTCCTAAGGTTGAAACTACACAAATAACAACTGAACACACACCTGACAAACTACCCATTGTCACAGTACACAAAACAGAGGAAATCGTTGACGACACCACAACACCATTCGAACACACACACACACCACACACTGCAAAAATTGTTGAGGAAGCACCGGAGACAGTACAAGTTACTCAAGTGCGAACTGAAACCGGGGATATTCAGACTGTCAAAACTACAAAACGTCTCATCAAGAAGAAGAGAGGACCAAAACAAGAAGTTACGGAGATCACAACCATCGAAAAAGATGATGAAGCTCCAATCACAACTGTTACCGTTACCGAAGAAAAGTCGCCTCAAGAAATAGAGGACATCAAGACAGTTGAAACCGTCGAACTGCCTGAGGAAACCACTGTCGAGGAATCCACAGCGCCAGATGGTAAGATTATACAAAAGAGAGTTACTAAACGCATTATCAAAAAGAAGGTAGGTCCCAAAGTTGAAACTACACAAATTACAACTGAGCACACAGATGACAAACAACCCATTATCACAGTACACAAAACAGAGGAAATTGTTGACGACACCACAAAACCATTCGAACACACACACATGCCACACACTGCAAAAATTGTCGAGGAAGCACCGGAGACAGTACAAGTTACTCAAGTGCGCACCGAAACCGGGGATATTCAGACTGTCAAATCTACAAAACGTCTCATCAAGAAGAAGAGAGGACCAAAACAAGAAGTTACCGAGATCACAACCATTGAAAAAGATGATGAAGCTCCGATCACAACTGTTACCGTTACCGAAGAAAAGTCGCCTGAAGACAAAGAGGACATCAAGACAGTTGAAACCGTCGAACTGCCTGAGGAAACCACTGTCGAGGAATCCACAGCGCCAGACGGTAAGATAACACAAAAGAGAGTTACTAAACGCATTATCAAAAAGAAGGTAGGTCCCAGAGTTGAAACTACACAAATTACAACTGAACACACAGATGACACACAACCCATTATCACAGTACACAAAACAGAGGAAATCGTTGACGACACCACAACACCATTCGAACACTCACACACGCCAGACACTGCAAAAATTGTTGAGGAAGCACCGGAAACAGTACAAGTTACTCAAGTGCGCACCGAAACCGGGGATGTTCAGAATGTCAAAACCACAAAACGTGTCATCAAGAAGAAAAGAGGACCAAAACAAGAAGTTACGGAAATCACAACCATCGAAAAAGATGACGAAGCTCCAATAACAACTGTAACCGTTACCGAAGAAATGTCACCTGTAGAAAAAGAGGACATCAAGCCAGTTGAAACCGTCGAACTCCCTGAGGAGACTACTGTTGAGGAAACTACAGCGCCAGACGGTAAGATAACACAAAAGAGGGTTACTAAACGCATTATCAAAAAGAAGGTAGGTCCTAAGGTTGAAACTACACAAATAACAACTGAACACACACCTGACACACTACCCATTGTCACAGTACACAAAACAGAGGAAATCGTTGACGACACCACAACACCATTCGAACACACACACACACCACACACTGCAAAAATTGTTGAGGAAGCACCGGAGACAGTACAAGTTACTCAAGTGCGAACTGAAACCGGGGATATTCAGACTGTCAAAACTACAAAACGTCTCATCAAGAAGAAGAGAGGACCAAAACAAGAAGTTACGGAGATCACAACCATCGAAAAAGATGATGAAGCTCCAATCACAACTGTTACCGTTACCGAAGAAAAGTCGCCTCAAGAAATAGAGGACATCAAGACAGTTGAAACCGTCGAACTGCCTGAGGAAACCACTGTCGAGGAATCCACAGCGCCAGATGGTAAGATTATACAAAAGAGAGTTACTAAACGCATTATCAAAAAGAAGGTAGGTCCCAAAGTTGAAACTACACAAATTACAACTGAGCACACAGATGACAAACAACCCATTATCACAGTACACAAAACAGAGGAAATTGTTGACGACACCACAAAACCATTCGAACACACACACATGCCACACACTGCAAAAATTGTCGAGGAAGCACCGGAGACAGTACAAGTTACTCAAGTGCGCACCGAAACCGGGGATATTCAGACTGTCAAAACTACAAAACGTCTCATCAAGAAGAAGAGAGGACCAAAACAAGAAGTTACCGAGATCACAACCATTGAAAAAGATGATGAAGCTCCGATCACAACTGTTACCGTTACCGAAGAAAAGTCGCCTGAAGACAAAGAGGACATCAAGACAGTTGAAACCGTCGAACTGCCTGAGGAAACCACTGTCGAGGAATCCACAGCGCCAGACGGTAAGATAACACAAAAGAGAGTTACTAAACGCATTATCAAAAAGAAGGTAGGTCCCAGAGTTGAAACTACACAAATTACAACTGAACACACAGATGACACACAACCCATTATCACAGTACACAAAACAGAGGAAATCGTTGACGACACCACAACTCCATTCGAACACTCACACACGCCAGACACTGCAAAAATTGTTGAGGAAGCACCGGAAACAGTACAAGTTACTCAAGTGCGCACCGAAACCGGGGATGTTCAGAATGTCAAAACTACAAAACGTGTCATCAAGAAGAAGAGAGGACCAAAACAAGAAGTTACGGAGATCACAACCATCGAAAAAGATGACGAAGCTCCAATAACAACTGTAACCGTTACCGAAGAAATGTCACCTGTAGAAATAGAGGACATTAAGCCAGTTGAAATCGTCGAACTCCCTGAGGAGACCACTGTCGAGGAAACTACAGCGCCAGACGGTAAGACAACACAAAAGAGAGTTACTAAACGCATTATCAAAAAGAAGGTAGGTCCTAAGGTTGAAACTACACAAATAACAACTGAACACACAGATGACACACAACCCATTATCACGGTACACAAAACAGAGGAAATTGTTGACGACACCACAAAACCATTCGAACACACACACACACCACACACTACAAACATTGTTGAGGAAGCACCGGAGACAGTTCAGGTTTCTCAAGGGCGCACCGAAACCGGGGATATTCAGACTGTCAAAACTACAAAACGTGTCATCAAGAAGAAGAGCGGACCAAAACAAGAAGTTACGGAGATCACAATCATCGAAAAAGAAGATGAAGCTCCGATCACAACTGTTACCGTTACCGAAGAAAAGTCACCTGAAGAAATAGAGTACATCAAGCCAGTTGAAATCGTCGAACTCCCTGAAGAGACCACTGTCGAGGAATCCACAGCGCCAGACGGTAAAATTACACAAAAGAGAGTTTCTAAACGCATTATCAAAAAGAAGGTAGGTCCCAGAGTTGAAACTACACAAATTACAACTGAACACACAGATGACACACAACCCATTATCACAGTACACAAAACAGAGGAAATCGTTGACGACACCACAACTCCATTCGAACACTCACACACGCCAGACACTGCAAAAATTGTTGAGGAAGCACCGGAAACAGTACAAGTTACTCAAGTGCGCACCGAAACCGGGGATGTTCAGAATGTCAAAACTACAAAACGTGTCATCAAGAAGAAGAGAGGACCAAAACAAGAAGTTACGGAGATCACAACCATCGAAAAAGATGACGAAGCTCCAATAACAACTGTAACCGTTACCGAAGAAATGTCACCTGTAGAAATAGAGGACATTAAGCCAGTTGAAATCGTCGAACTCCCTGAGGAGACCACTGTCGAGGAAACTACAGCGCCAGACGGTAAGACAACACAAAAGAGAGTTACTAAACGCATTATCAAAAAGAAGGTAGGTCCTAAGGTTGAAACTACACAAATAACAACTGAACACACAGATGACACACAACCCATTATCACGGTACACAAAACAGAGGAAATTGTTGACGACACCACAAAACCATTCGAACACACACACACACCACACACTACAAAAATTGTTGAGGAAGCACCGGAGACAGTTCAGGTTTCTCAAGGGCGCACCGAAACCGGGGATATTCAGACTGTCAAAACTACAAAACGTGTCATCAAGAAGAAGAGCGGACCAAAACAAGAAGTTACGGAGATCACAATCATCGAAAAAGAAGATGAAGCTCCGATCACAACTGTTACCGTTACCGAAGAAAAGTCACCTGAAGAAATAGAGTACATCAAGCCAGTTGAAATCGTCGAACTCCCTGAAGAGACCACTGTCGAGGAATCCACAGCGCCAGACGGTAAAATTACACAAAAGAGAGTTTCTAAACGCATTATCAAAAAGAAGGTAGGTCCCAAAGTTGAAACTACACAAATTACAACTGAACACACAGATGACATACAACCCATTATCACAGTACACAAAACAGAGGAAATCGTTGACGATACCACAAAACCATTCGAACACACACACATGCCACACACTGCAAAAATTGTCGAGGAAGCACCGGAGACAGTACAAGTTACTCAAGGGCGCACCGAAACCGGGGATATTCAAACTGTCAAAACTACCAAACGTCTCATCAAGAAGAAGATAGGACCAAAACAAGAAGTAACCGAGATCACAACCATTGAAAAAGATGATGATGCTCCGATCACAACTGTTACCGTTACCGAAGAAAAGTCGCCTCAAGAAATAGAGGACATCAAAACAGTTGAAACTGTCGAACTGCCTGAGGAAACCACTGTCGAGGAATCCACGGCACCAGACGGTAAGATAACACAAAAGAGAGTTACTAAACGCATTATCAAAAAGAAGGTAGGTCCCAAAGTTGAAACTACACAAATTACAACTGAACACACAGATGACACACAACCCATTATCACAGTACACAAAACAGAGGAAATCGTTGACGACACCACAAAACCATTCGAACACACACACACGCCACACACTGCAAAAATTGTTGAGGAAGCACCGGAGATAGTACAAGTTACTCAAGTGCGCACCGAAACCGGTGATATACACACTGTCAAAACTACAAAACGTTTCATCAAGAAGAAGAGCGGACCAAAACAAGAAGTTACGGAGATCACAATCATCGAAAAAGAAGATGAAGCTCCGATCACAACTGTTACCGTTACCGAAGAAAAGTCACCTGAAGAAATAGAGGACATCAAGCCAGTTGAAATCGTCGAACTCCCTGAAGAGACCACTGTCGAGGAATCCACAGCGCCAGACGGTAAAATTACACAAAAAAGAGTTACTAAACGCATTATCAAAAAGAAGGTAGGTCCCAAAGTTGAAACTACACAAATTACTACTGAACACACAGATGCCACACAACCCATTATCACAGTACACAAAACAGAGGAAATCATTGACGACACCGCAAAACCATTCGAACACACACACACACCACACACTACAAAAATTGTTGAGGAAGCACCGGAGACAGTTCAAGTTACTCAAGGGCGCACCGAAACCGGGGATATTCAGACTGTCAAAACTACAAAACGTGTCATCAAGAAGAAGAGAGGACCAAAACAAGATGTTACCGAGATCACAACCATCGAAAAAGATGATGAAGCTCCGATCACAACTGTTACCGTTACCGAAGAAAAGTCGCCTGAAGAAATAGAGGACATCAAGACAGTTGAAATCGTCGAACTGCCTGAGGAAACCACTGTCGAGGAATCCACGGCGCCAGACGGTAAGATAATTCAAAAGAGAGTTGCTAAACGCATTATCAAAAAGAAGGTAGGTCCCAATGTTGAAACTACACAAATTACAACTGAACACACAGATGACACACAACCTATTATCACAGTACACAAAACAGAGGAAATCGTTGACGACACCACAAAACCATTCGAACACACACACACACCACACACTACAAAAATTGTTGAGGAAGCACCGGAGACAGTTCAAGTTACTCAAGTGCTCACCGAAACCGGGGATATTCAGACTGTCAAAACTACAAAACGTATCCTCAAGAAGAAGAGAGGACCAAAACAAGAAGTTACGGAGATCACAACCATCGAAAAGGATGACAAAGTTCCCATAACAACGGATACCGTAACTGAAGAAAAACCTGAAGTCGATGAAGAAACCGAGTCCGTTGAAATCGTTCAATTACCCGAGGAGACTACTGTCGAGGATTTCGTAGCGCCAGACGGTAAGAAAATTTAATAGAAAGTCACCTGACGCACAATCCAAAAGAAGGTAAGTCCTAGAGTTGAAACTGCACACATCACAACAGCACACACGGATGACACAATACCTATTATCACCGTACACAAATTAGACGACCTCACACATGACACTATCGTACCACTCAAATTCTTACGCACATCAGTTAGCGCTGAAATAGCGAAGGTGGAACCCACAATGGTTTTAAAAATGCGTTACAGGTGTATAAAATTCTTTCACGTCGGCAAAGGTAACTAAAAATATACTACACAATAAATTTTACTTAGTGAAATGATCCTTAATTTTATGTTTGGGATCATCTAAGTAAGAACATTTTATTAATTTTTACTCTCTTTTAATATTACGTTGTTTGAACAGTAGCTGGCTGCCTCAAAACCTAATGCTTAACGAAATTCAAATGCTTTATTATTACTTTTGACATCTGGATGTTTAATGTTGCAATCAGATAGATACATATAACTAGAATGGTCTGGTATAATGGTAAGAAAAACTTAATGGTGCACAAGCGCTTTATGAAACAGAAACAATTGACATACATAACACTTCTTTTGAAAAATACTTTTAGCTATCGAAACTGCCTCGTTAGTCTAGTGATCGCAAACGCTAGTGCTTAGCGTGAGGTCCTGGATTCAACTCCCAAGTCGAGCAAAGTTTTATTGGGTTTTCCATCAGGAATTTCGCAGTAGCAGTCCGGTGTCTGAATTTCTTTGCTATTTATGGCAATAAACTTGTTCCCTATTACATGGGACTAACGTTACCTAACCCGTCAGGGAAAACAAGCATCATGTTATGTTATAAATTATACATCCACAATTGGACAGCGCATTTATAAAATGATTTCATTTATTATTTCATATTCTGGTCAGGATCTAAAAAGCCGAAGAATTTACAGCTGTTTTAAATTTAAATTGATTGAAAAGACTGTTTTTTAAAAGAACGGTATCATTAAGATAACGTAGAACTGTCGTTTTTTATGATACCTACCTACCTTATCATTGTATTTTATTTCAAGTAAACCCCGATCGATTGTTATTGTTTGACCACAGAAATGAATCTTACAATACTCGTATATATTTATCACACGTAATATAAAGAGCACTTATATTTTGTACATGAATACATACTACATTAATTATAGGGAAAAATCAGTTTTATGCAAATTAAATGCAAACTAAATAGTTGCAGAATTATCAACATGGCAATAAACCCTAAAATAGAAATTACCTCTAATTAGAATTAATTATGAAAATAAGTTTTTTTTAGACACAATATATTTTGATAATGTTTCGTATAAAAGCTTCTTAGTTTCTGTTAGCTTTTGACTAGCAGTCACTACGTATAATATTTATTTATTTATTTTTTCGTGAGTCAATGCTTTTATATCCTTTAAACGTTGAAAAACAACGAATCTACTCTATGAGAAGTTCTTTCATATACCTAATTATATTAATTTAATGTCTAAAATGTTTTCATAAACTTGAATTTTTTTTTGAAAAACAATATTGCATGGCGTTTTAATACCATATTTAACTTTTTATGTAAAAAATCAAGGTATAGTAGTTTTAACGAAAATAATTTTTTTAACTTATATATTTCCAGATACCGACAAAAAAGCTGATAACGAGAAACTACAGAAAATCAAACCTGTAATCAAAAAAGAAACAGAAGATAAACCTCAAGATGCTCGAGTCCAAGAAACCGAAAAACAAAAACCTCCCAAAAAATTAAAACCGGTAGCCATGCAAATCGAAGAAGTTACAGTGACTGAAGCACAACATGCTCAAGAAATTCAGGGCCCGCAATTTACGAAACTTAAATTAAAAAAACCTGCTCAGAAACCCAAACAAGAATTAAAAACAGTTTCTTTACCCAAAGTCCAACTCAAAAGTCGAATCAGGTATAATAAAGATTGGCCTCCTGCAGAATTAAAACCTGCTGTAACATTTTTGGGTAGTGTGAGACAAAACGGTCAACTATCGAGAAATATTAAGGAAGCAGCTAAGTTGAAAAAGAAACCTTCTAAAATTATGGATATTCCAGATTTGGATAAAGTAGAACTAGAAAAACCCGAAGAATTTGATTTCACCGTAGACAAAACACTAGCTCCCGAAAGAGAAAAACCTAGCGAGGATAAGGAAACCAAAGTCGATCACCCCGACTTTGTGGAACCAGAATCAAATAAAAAGTTGCAACCATTACCAGAAAAAGTTAAAGAAAAGGAAGTTAAACCGAAACAAGTTTTAAATGAAAGTGTAGTAGATAGACCTGAAAATCTTGAAATCAAGCAAACCGAAACAATACCACAAAAATATATTGATGAGCACGAAAATGAGGCAGCGAGACCAGATGAAGTTGAAATACCAAAGAAAGACATAATTAAAACAGAGATTAAAAGTCAAATCATCGAAGAAAAACAGCCAATTGTTGAACAGAAAGATAAGCAACCTACTGAGGAAAAACCAAAAAAGAAAAAGAGTAAAGAAACTGTTAAAGTTGAAGAACCTCAAGATTTTGACGAACATACTGAACAGACAATTCCTGATGAACAAGATTTAAAACAACCGGATGATGTTCTTTTTACCGAAACTAATGATAAACTTACCATCGAAAAGAAACCAAAAACAAAAAAGAAACAAAAACCCATAACACCTTTAGTTCATGATGAGGTTCCAAAAGAACAGCCTGAACCTGTTCAACCAACAGAAATATCTGAAATTCCTTTGGTGATAGAACCACAACCAGTCATTCCCACTATAATAGACACCGACGCTCCATTAACAGACAAAAAGCCAAAGAAGACAAAGAAACCCAAAGCAAAAGATAGCCCTCAAGAATCTTTTGAAGAAAGACCAGCAGAGGAAAACTTGGTGGAAGTTGTAGACCAAATTGTCAAAAAACCAACAAAAATGAAGCTTACACCTATTAAGATAGAAAGAAAAGAACTTGAAATAAGTAAACCACAGCATGCAGAAAGTACGGAAGGTCCTCAATTTACCAAGCTTAAATTAAAGAAACCAACTGCAAAACCAAAACAAGATACACCATTAGTGACTCTCCCCAAATTCCAGCTGAAAAGCCGAATAAAATACGTAAAAGATTGGCCTTCATCCGTAATAAAGCCTGCTGTAACATTTTTAGGTAGTGTCCGACAAAATGGAATTTTATCGAGAAATGTTAAAGAGGCAGAAAAGATAAAGAAGAAAGTATATAAGCAGCCCAAATTACCTGAAATAGAGAAAACCGAGTTAGAAAAACCAATGTTTGGCTATGAAGACATAGTTGTAGCTAAAAATAAAAGTGAAATTTCAGAAAAAGATGAACCACTTGATGTTGAAATATCTGAAGTAAAAGAAGATGAACCCGAACAATTCACTATTAAACCTAAACGGCCAAGTATTAAGAAGACTGAAGAAATTGAAGATGAAGTTACAATTAAAAAGAAGTTGAAGGCTGTAAGAAAACCTTCAGTCACACTGCCTGAGATAACTGAACCAGAAAATGTAACTTTCAGGCCAAAATCCACAAAAACAAAAGAAGACGTTGAGCAAGAATTTAACATACAGTTAGATTCATATGCTGAGGAAGAAATATCAATGTCAAGTAAAGTAAAACTTAAACCACTTAGACGACCCACTTTTAGTGAAGAAGCTAATGAAACTTCCATCAAGTTTTATGAAGAGAATGAAGAAGCACCAGATGTGATTGAAATTATTGAAAGTGATGAAGAGAAATCAGAGGAAACAGCTAATGTTATGATGCCTCTGAAAAAAATTAAAGATTTAAAAGAGGAGTCACTGGAAGAAATTTCTTCGTCTGTTACGGTTTCTAAACCAAAGAAAAAGGAGGAGTCTGAAGTTTCACAAGACATAAGCATTAAGTTAGAGAGAAAGCCAAAATACACAGTCGATGAACAAGAAGAAGTATCTTTTGACGTAAAGCCACAAGTAGAACAATATACGCAAGAAGAACTATCACTTTCAAGTAAAATTAAATTAAAACCAAAAAAGAAAATTACTATATCAGAAGCAGCAGATGAAACTTCAATCCAACTAAAACAAGAAGTAGAGGATGATAGTCAGGCAGAAGAAGTTATAATAAGCGAAGGCGAAACTGATGAAAATATTGAAATGATTATCAAACGTAAGCCTAAAAAACCAATATATGAAGTCAGCGAAGTAGAAGAATTAAGTGTTGAGTTTAAACCTAAAAGAGTTAACGAAGATGCGTATGAAGAGGAACAAATCACCATTTCAACTAAGAGAAAACCTAGAAAACCCTCAAAACTGCAAGGTATTGAATTTGAAGTGACAGCATTGGCCGATATGGACTGCTTCAAAGGCTTAGCAGTGCGATAAGCAGCTTTATAATATAATTTGCAATAATGCAGGAATGCTTCTTACGCATGGTTATATTTAATACGCTTAGTTTTTTTTTAATGTCTGTTGTTTCATATTTAGCAAACGCAATAAATCTTTATGTGTTTGTGAAGTTATGCTAAAGTAACATAGTGCACTTATTCAGATTGAACTCTCTACTTCAGATAGTGTGCTGACTTTACATCACTAAGGTCCATATTAGTAAACTTAATTTATTACTGAGCATAAGTAAAAACAATTTAAATCAATTTAATACAGAAACAATCGCGCTATCATAATAATATTTTTAACTGACAGCCTCTCCCAGGCGCAATAGTCGGAGCTGGATTATTAATACGGGTCTTATTTACTCATAGCTACGCTCAGAAAAGATATTAATTTATTATGATTAGAAGATACATGTAGGTACGAGTATATAGTCTAATGTTTCCCAAAAATATAATTATTTCAAAAACACACTCAAGAGATGCAAAATTTAAAATTAAATTGTATTATATATACTCGTATATTGAAATAGTACACTGTGTTAGCTCTGTTAAAAAAAGGAAATTGCTTAATTCTTTATTCTTTTTTACTGATACCGGAAAGCAAAGCATGATTTTAAGAAACGCTTTAAAAGTAATACTAATTACTGACTATAAATGCTACCAATAACTTTCGGAATAATTTAATTGCAGAAGCGGATGCATCGATGAGCATTGCCAGGGAACAAGAATTTCCGGGTATGTAATATTACTGTGTCAAATAATTATCGCTACAATTTTTCAGTTTCAGTGTAAAAAGATAGGACAAGTAAATAGTTTTTTGTTTAATAGTTATATCAAAATACTGAAACAAGATTGAAACCATAGCACAATTTGCATTGCTGTTTAATAAAGTAGCTAAAGTAGGTACACTGAATTTCAAATATAATATACGTTTACGTTATAACATTGTTTCATGTTTAAAAACGTTAATTTACCTATACTCGAAAGGTTTAGGTAGTTAAATAAAGGTAAACAAGAAAAACCACGTGACTCGTAGATGTTAAACCTTTTATTTCAAATGTTAAAATCATATTATTTTGAGTCCCATAATAATAGTCTCTATTCAGAATCTGAATTTGAGGAACTATCTGTCACATTAATAATAAAGCGTTCAGTGGTATCATCAATTATTTTGTCTAATTTAAACATTTTCTTTTCTTCTTTTATTACATGACCCTCACAACTTTTCCAATTCTCAGCAGTCACATTAGCTAAAGCCTCTGGCAAAAGAATGTTTAGGTCAGACATTTTTAAAGTACTCGTATTATTTTTCTCGGCTACAAACCCTTTAACTTGAGCCCATATTAACTTCAATTGAATTGCGCACCATATAACATTTTTTCTAATTCATCCACAACTTATAAGGCATCTGGTTAACCGACTAAACGTAATACCTGCTACTTCAGTTGCCATACTACGTCACAAGTGTACTCTTCAATTTAGCAACGCTAACTAATTCGTTGTATATTCTAAAAGGTTTAGGGAACCTGTCTTTTTGGGCTCTTTACAATAGACAGATTACAAAATATTATACTATTTCATAAATCTAAAAAAAAAAGTGCTCTAGCAATAACATGTACGAAGAGTATAGTTTAAGAATAAATGATAAAGTTTAACATACATTAATAAAAGAGGAAACTATCGTATAAATCGCAAATAACTTTAATTTTGTTGTAACGTATTTTTAAACAAGAAAGTGTCAACTATAAAAAACCCTTTTTACGATTTGTTTACCTTTATTTAAATACCTAAACCTTTCGAATATAGATGATATTGATTATGGTCGCTGTTAAGCATCTGTAGGAGACACCGGTGAATTAATCTTGATTTAATTGATATACTCGTACCAGTAGGTTTTATCAATTTGAAATAATACCTACCTACCTAACCTGATACTTAGTAGGTATGTAATTTTACCAGCGATCCTCTCTCCTTTCTGCAAAGAACTGTAAGATTGTCTTAAATGCCTTCATCTCAATACCGAATAATATCATTATCCCACTTCGATACCACGTTATTTTGAACCACCAACTGGGTTCAAATACATTAAAGTTTTTAGTTATACAATTGTGTCACAATATTGTAACTAATTCAAAGCACTGTTGGGTGTATTTCCACTATTTCACTTTATATGATTAAATGATAAATGATTTTATTTCTGTAAGTAGGTTTGTACAAACACTTTTACACGTCAATCATATTTTTAAACTAGATGAGCTCGGCGTTTCTTATCTGACTACTCTGAGAAGAAAGGCCGAAACAAACTCAGAGGTCACAGTCTCTTTTACAGTCCAGACATAATCTTGGTCAGATCATGTGAAGATCATGTAGATTGGTATCTGAAATGGTCTTTTGAGGAAATCACCACACAGATTGAGTGGACCTGTCCAGTCAGTGCACGCATTTGTCAGTAATCGTGCAGCTCAACTCAGGAAGTCAGGACTTAAGGAGCTTAACGATTTGACGAATAATACAAAGAAAGGACATTTGGGTAGGCCGCATAAATTACTCAAACTGCCAGACCTGTATGACCATCATGTCAAATAGACATAAAACCAAAAACTAGTCTTAGTATTGTATTTAAACAAAGCTGTGAATAAGGAGATTCATGCAAATACAAAACAAATTGGTTGAAAAACATTGCCATTCCCGAAAATAAATACTCAATGAATACTCTAAAGAAAATCTGTCCTATTTTGAGACACCAAACTCACGCGGTCACCCTTATTTGTCGGCTGTTATGGTATGTGACAAGCGCTATTATATTATTCTTTTTTTTTCAGAAACTCCTGTTGACGTACGCAGTGGTGATACAGTATTTGCTGTGTATTCTTACGTTGCGGAGACAGATGAGGCTATTAATTTGGTGGAAGGCGAACGGTTATACATATTAGGTAATAAATTAAAAAGCGATTATCAAATGAATTCATGCATCTAATAAAATTTGTCTATAGCCAGACAGACATAGCTTTAAATATTTGAACACTTGTTGGAAGACTGCAAGACGGGATGGCAAAGTGCAAAATATGTGTTCAAACTTTGCAAAAGCGAAATACCCCTGCAAAATATTGCGTATTGCTAGTTTCAGCTATGTCTGGCTGAGCTTAATGAGTATGAAATAAATGCTTAAGATATGAATGGGTATTTTATGTTACTTTTCATTTTAGAAACGACAAACCAGGATTGGTGGTTTGTGCGTAAACACCTCACAGAAGAAAAAGGATGGGTACCTGCACAGTATTTAATGGATGAAGCAAATTACACTCTGTATTTGCAAAAGAAACTTAATGAGAAGATTGATAAGCTTCCAGTATTTGAAAGTGAGTGCAAAATTATCTAATAGATAAAAATAACTTCAGTTGCGTCAGTTTACCATAGTACCTGTTTATTACAAGATTGAAATGTTGTATTTAAACTTCCAGATAGTGTCATCACCTAAATAAAGAATTAAATTGTTGCTAAATCACCCAGATACAGATAACTTAATGAACGAGAATGATACAGAGAAATTTCAGAACAATTTATTATGTAGGTCTGTATGTAGGTACAGACCTACAAAATAAATTATTCTAAAAAAATTACCGAGAGTTCGTGGTTGTGCCCTGCCTGGTCCTCCTAGCTCTTAGTACCTATGACTTTTCGTTTTGTAATATAATTATCACGTCACGTTTGTTGTATATACATTTGTTGCATGTTTGACGCGAATCATAACATTATACATTACAGAACCAACACCAGAAGAGCAAGCAATTGCGCCAATATTCATTGAAAAGTTACGTCCTAAACACACGCCTGATGGATCTACGGTACAATTTGAATGTCAAGTTGAAGGATATCCTAGACCACAAATTACTTGGTTTAGACAAACTGCCATCATAAAGCCATCACAAGACTTCCAAATGTACTATGATGATGATAATGTAGCTACTTTAGTCATCAGAGAAGTATTCCCAGAAGATGCGGGTACATTTACTTGTGTCGCTAAAAACGCAGCTGGATTTGCATCAAGCACAACGGAGCTAACAGTTGAAGCTCCACTCTCTGATCACGGATCTGAAATGACCATTCTTTCCAGAAAGAGTCTTTCTCGAGAATCTTCTTTAGCAGATATTCTGGAAGGCATCCCACCAACATTTTCAAAGAGACCAAAGGCTCAATATGTTGATGAAGGATCCCAAATATTTTTGGAATGTAGATTGGTAGCAATTCCAGAGCCAGATATAGCTTGGTTATTTAAAGGCGAAGAAATAATTCCTGATGAAAATATTTCTATAGCTACTGAGTCGGACATGCATATGTATTGCAGTGTATTAAAAATTTCTGATGTAAAGAAATTCCAAGAGGGCACCTATACAGTACTTGCGGTTAACAGAGAAGGTGAAGCCAGCTTACCCATTGTATTGAAGATAAAAACAGGACAAAAGGAAAAACCACAAGTTATTGAACCACTCAAGAGTATGACTATAAGAGAAGGAGAAAGTGTGGTTCTATCAACTCAAGTTGTTGGTAATCCACAACCAACGGTAACCTGGTACAAAAATAATAAACCTGTTAAATCACTCACAACAAAATCTGATGGAGATACTCATACCGTCACAATTATCAAACCGAAAAAAGGTAAAGATGACGGAGTTTACACATTGAAAGCGATTAATTCAGAAGGTTCTACAGAAACTACTGCAGTCATAACCATAGAAGGTAAGACCGATTACTTTTTTCATATACTTAGTTAAAATATACTTTGCAATAGTTAGCGCAACTTAACAGATATGATGGGTGTGTAGATCAGAGTAAGTAAAGTAACTACATCAGTATCAGTTTATTAACCGCTGTGTAAGTTATGACAAACAACGAAACGTACTCATGACTTCACATTATACAGTAGTTTTATGAAAGCTTGTTTAGTTACTTATAAATGGAAATTTTGAAAAAAATGGTATTATTACTTTATGATTATTTAGAATCACGGATAGAACCCACCACGTCTGTGGGTTTTGATAATTTATCAAAGAAGTGTTAGGTTGAAAAACCTGTAAGGTTTTTCTGTCTATTTACAAACCTTTCTCGTTTTAATTATACTAAACATTTACTACATTTGTTTTAGAACCAACTGAAGAAAATGCTGAACCTCCGCTATTTATCAATAGATTCCAGGAAATAACAGTAAAAGAGAATGGAATCATCAAATTAGTAGCAAAAGTAACCGGCAATCCTGTGCCTTCCATTACTTGGTACAGAAATAATCACATAATCACTCCATCTGGCACCGTCACACAAAATTTCGATGGCGAAAATATTGAATTAATAATATCAAATGTTGATTCCGAGATTGATTCTGGAGACTATAAATGCGTTGCATCGAATAGTGCAGGAAAAGCTTCTCATGGCGCTCGAGTAACCATTGATGTCGATAAAGTGACATTCGTAAAGAATTTGAGGAGTACTTATGAAATAGAAGAAGGCAAGACTGTAATTCTCGAATGTCAGACATCTCATACTGTTTCCACTAAATGGTATCATAATAATAAAGAAGTAAGTGGAATGGATCATAGAGAAATAATACAAGAAGGTCGGGTACATAAACTTAGAATTAAAAAGACCAAATTAACAGATATTGGTGTAATTAAATGTGTCGTGAAAGATCAAGAAACCAGTACCAAATTAACGGTTCACGAAACCATACCTGAATTTATTAGACGGCTACAAGACTTTGAAGTAAAAGAAAGAGATATCGCTATTTTAGAAGTCGAAATTAATTCTGAAACTGCTGACGTTTTTTGGGAAAAGGATGGTGAAAGAATCAAGGCTAGGAAAAATAAATATGAACTTGAAAAACGAGGAAACGTGCGAAAGTTATTTATTAGAAATACTTCAGTTCACGACGAAGGCGAATACACATGTAAATTACGTGATGATTCTTGCACGGCAGAAGTGACGGTGGTGGAATTGCCACCTGAGATTATATCACGTCTACAAGACCAGAAAGTAAATAAGGGAAATAAAGCAACTTTTGATATCGAACTAACAAAGGGTGACGCTTTAGTGCAATGGTTCAAAGATGGATCAGAAATTCAATTTTCGAATCATATTCAACTAACCATTGACGGTAAAAAACAAAAACTTAAAATCTATGACAGCGAATTTTCCGACGCAGGAATTTACACTTGTGAAGTTGGAAATGACAAATGTTCAGCAAGATTGACCGTGGAACAGCCTTCCATTGACTTTGTTCTACGACTACCTGAAATTATTGTAGTTCCAGCGAATACCGATGCCTATTTGACAGTTGAAATACCAAATGAAACTATGGATGTTACCTGGTACAAAAAGAAGACTATAGTTGAAGATACCGAAAAATTCACTCTGATATCGGATGTTACGAAACGCACTTTAATTATAAGAAAATGTACTGAAGAAGACCAGTGTGAATATTCATGTGTATTGTTTGATGCCAAATGTTCAACGAAATTGATAGTAGAAGGTATGAATTTAATTGATTACATGATGTTCATATGGGTAAGGATTCTTTAAATAATGGAGATTCCTGAGCATATAACACTCTATAATAATCTTTAGTACCAATCAAAACAATATGTATGGCCGGTTTTTTACCCTTTAATTGTTAATTATCTTGCTACTTATTTAATTACACAGCAATGAGTACGATACTAACTATTTGTTCCAATTAAGTTTCTTAGTTATCTGGTACCTTTTATGAGAAAAAATACTAAAAGTAGAACATTGTTCTAAATAAAGATTGTATGTAAAATCCATCATTCTCAGTTGTAGAATTCCCGCCGAAGATTCTCGAGTACGACAGCGAATACAGGATAAGGCGAGGTGGTGATATTACTCTGCATGTTCAATATGAAGCTGTTCCTCAACCCAATGATGAATGGGTGGTAAACTCTAAAATTATTAAGAAAACCAAACATACCAAACCTTCAATAGACGCCAAGTCCGCAAGTCTTACTATTAAAAAAGTGGAAAATACCGATGCTGGAATTTATAAACTCCGCCTGGAAAATAACTGTGGAGAAGCAAACATAGAAATCAACTTAGTCGTCATAGGTGAGTTATAAACTTAATAAGACTGGAATTGTAAAACAAAATATCTCAAATACCTACTTTATTTATGAATTGGTTTCAAAAACCAAAATCTAATAAATGTTTTTGCAATTTACAGATATATCTTCACCTCCTGGAAAACCAACTATTCTAGAAATAACAAACAATTCAATTAACATATGTTGGGATGAGCCTGAAAATAAAGGAAACTCGGAAATAGATTGTTATATTCTTGAATATCAAGAAATTAATACTACAGAGTAAGTACTGAGATGCTTATTACATTAATACCTTAGGGACTTTTTCAGTCCGATAGTATAAATTTGGTTCTAAAACCCCTAACAAACAACCTATCATCAACGTACCTAAATTAATAAAGAGATTTACGAACGAACACAAAGCGACCATCAAGAATTGCTGTGTTAGCAATTAGGAATTGTTAGGAATTCAATCAACTAAAGAAATACCAAAAATATAATCTAGTGGGGCTTGCATTTATTTTTTTATTTAATTAAAACTGCACAATTACTTGTATTTTGATGGTCATTCGATTTAACTGACATCAAACGCATCGCTGTTTTGAACCTTATTTGCTACCGCGTCAATAACCTAAAATATTGCTACATCATCAAAAACGAATTAATTAATATTTTCAGATGGATATCGATTGAGAACGTCAAAAAGACACAGTTCACCGTAGAAAACTTAAAAACCAAGTCATCATATAGGTTTAGAGTGTTTGCTGTCAATGAAGTAGGTGTAAGTGAATCATCTGAAATAACTGAATATATTCTTGTACAAGAGATCGTAAAGGGTCAAGCGCCAACTGTAGAAAAACCACTTAAAGATTTAGTCAGTGAACCGAATGAAGACATAGAACTAACATGTATATTTGGAGGTGTTCCGGAACCGAAAGTAACATGGCTCAAAGACAACAACAAATTAAAGACCGCTAAAGCAACTTACATCAATAGGGTAGCCACCCTGGTCGTAACGGCTACAGAAACTTCGGAAGGAAAATATAGTTGCATTGCTACTAACGAACATGGTGAAATAGAGACATCGTGTACCATTGAAGTTCAACAGAAACCTATAATCAAAGTATCTGACGATAAGGTCAATCAGAAGCACAGAGTTGGAGAACAGTGGTCTGTGGAGGCTTTAGTTAATGGTATTCCTAAACCTGCAACTAATTGGTACATCAATGGTACTAAGATTAGAGAATCGGAGGATATTCAAATAATAACTATAGATAATGTCAGTACTATCACGATAACGCAATTGACTCGTTCACACTCTGGCAAATACACAATTGAAGCACATAACAAAGCTGGAAGTACGTCCTTCGACCTTTCACTGAAAGTTTACGGTAAGTTACAATTTATATTAATTTTATAACTTCCGGAGCCGTATAGCAATAACAGAATCTTTATGAAATCATCACTAATATTAAATCACGAAATTTTACTATGTTCGCTTTCTAATTTGTTATTTTTTACAAGATGCAATCATCTTGGCCGTTTGGTATATAGGTGGTGTACCAATCTGTTCGACATTATGATAATTTATTTCAATAACATTTCAGACAAGCCGAGCAAGCCTGAAGGTCCAGTTGTGATGCGAGAAATAAGCAGAGAATCAGTAACAATCGAGTGGAAACCGCCTCTCGATGATGGTGGTTTAGAATTGACTAAATACGCAATAGAAAAACATGAACCCGATACTAATCAATGGGTTAAGGTCGCGGATGTAGATAAAGATGTAGATACCTATTGCATACAAAGACTGAATGAGAATTGTGAATATATGTTCCGTGTTATGGCCCAAAATCCCATAGGGTTCTCTGAAGCCTTGGAAAGTGACCCTATAGTCATTAAGACAGCGCTCGGTAATAATCATTATTATTATTCTGTGTAATAAAACGAAAACTTACATTTAATATTTGCCACGAGCACTATTACAATTATTACTGTTTTTCTAATTTAAACATGAATGTTTCAGATGTGCCATCTCCACCGTTAGGCCCATTGGGCTTGTTTGGTATTAACAGTGACTCTCTTACCATAACATGGTATCCATCTGAGAAAAATGGAGGATCACCGATCATCGATTATAGCGTTGAAATCAAACAAGAAGGGAAAAAATGGAAGCATGTTGCGACAGTTACCAAGACCAGTACTAAAATAGAGAAGTTGACTATAAACACTACTTACCAATTTAGGATATGTGCAAGAAATGAAATCGGAACAAGTCTGCCATACATATCAGACGAAAAAATTACGATAGGAAAGACATTGTGTAAGTTCTGTTTCATTTTCATACGGATGTTTATTACAATAGAGTGACTGTTGAAATTTTATGTTTTTTTAATTATTTATTTTAGCGCCACCGTCGCAGCCGCTAAACTTTGCTGTAAGAGAAAGTACTTCAAGATCAGTTACATTGCAATGGGCTGCGCCAGAGAGTGACGGAGGAAGTGTTGTGACAAGTACGTTTATTTGATGGCGTTGATGTTTAAGTATTTGTTATACTTAATATATTGACGGACTAAAAAATACCTTAATGTACCTAGTCTTGACTGTCATAGAAATGTACCCACATATTTAATGTCAGGTCCCTGATCCATGCAATATAAAGTTTATTAAACATAAATTACGTCTTTGCGTATTCATGTTAATAATGAAGTGAGGATGGAAATTTACTTCACCCTCATTTTCGTCATAAACAATCAATTTGGGTAGGCCTTCTTCTTGAATCAGACATTCATGGTTGAGGATAGTGGCCCGCAGAAGCGGTATCCCTATTTGCTATATCTAAAGCATCGCAAAAAGGTCTTAGAATAGAATAGAATAGAATAAAATACTCTTTATTATGTACACCATAAAAATTACAGACATAAATGTAGAATTTAGCATAGGGTGACACAATGGGCGGTCTTACCGCTAAAAGCGAAACAATATGTAACAAAACATTTATGTATATATGTGTATGTGTGCTTAATATGTTACAAAAATTCAGACAAGATACTAAAGCAGAAAAAATATTTTTTAGATTACGTCATTGAATACAAGACTGCTAAAGCGAAATCATGGACCAAAGTAATTACTGTCAATGGAACAGTTTACGAACACTGTATTGAAAATATTAAGGAAAAAGAAGAACTAGTCTTTAGGATATCCGCCGAGAACGCCATAGGCGTGAGTTTGCCAGCAGAGTCTCAAGGAGTAAGACTAGAGAAACATGCGAGTAAGTAGTCATTGCTTGACAGAAGATTTAAAAAAAATTAGCTTATTCTTTACCTTTTTCCAAAGCAATTTGAGAAAACTAGTTTTTATTGCGATTACTGTCCTCCAATTCAAATAACAGAATAAAATTCTCAGTAAATTTCATCCTCAAAAAAACATGGCCATTTTTCTAGTATTATGAGTGACTTCCAATTAACCTATTCTTATTTTCAATTTGTAGCTGTACCATCGCCGCCAACAGCTCCACTTGAAATACGAACAGTGGGTAGCAACATCGTGATGACCTCATGGGGAACTCCTGAATGGGATGGTGGGGCACCACTGTTGGGTTACAACATTGCCATTCGTGACGTCACTAAAACAATGTGGATGGAAGTTGGAAAAGTCAATGCACATACTCTTAAATTCAACATCAAGGATTTAAGTGACGACCATACTTACATAATAAGAATATACGCTCGCAACGAAATAGGAATCAGTGAACCTTTGGAGTCGGATGAACCCTTCAAGGTTATCCCCGGAGAAGGTAAGTCTTATTTAACGGACATGTATTAATTAAATACAAACATTTTACAAAGGATGTTAGATATATTATTTGTAGTACAGCTCGTGCCGAAACGAGAAAAATATAATTTAATTGTATTTCACCTGCGTCTTAATCGTATTCGGTTAGGGGGTTCTTTTTGGAAAACGATTATACAGCTCAAATGAGATTAAAGCTTTAAATTGACACACAATACACACACAATATTGGTAAGCAAACAGGAACATAACTAGTTACAATGATTCCAGATTCGCACGCGGACGAGGAGATTGGTGAGCAGACCGAGATGACGGAGCCGACGTCGTTTAGCACGCAAACGACCACGTCTTGGATGCGCGAACACAACATGGACGCCGACATCCGATCGTACGCGCGAGGCTCGCTCCTACGGCGCGACGAGTACTTCTTCAGAATATGGCACTACGCTAAACAACTCTTCAAGTGATGCGACAACACGTCCGCGCATTCATAAACCTGTGATATTTAACGACAAAAATATTTAAAGTTCATAGTTGGCGGATAGTAATGTATAGATACACTTACTTCAACTAGACAGTGAATCCACCCACGAACTCTGTCATTTTTTAATTTTATATTAATATGTTTTTTTTGTATCAGCATGTTAAATTTTATTATTTATTTTAGATAAGGATCAACTATTTATATATCTAATTTTTCATAATGAAAAAATTTGTCTGATGACACCATTTGAGTCTCATTCAATACTTTTAAGGGAGACGTTTTAAATATAGGTGCAAAATATTTATTCGATAAATTGAGTGAGGCTCAAATTCATCATCAGGCAAATTTATTAAAAGATTTAATATAGCAATTGTAAAAATTGTGCAGTGTTTTTATCGCCTTTCCAAATCCATTAAACAACCCAGTTTTACGAAACACGCAAAAATTTAGTAGATACTCATAGCTGGCTGATAAAAGTTGATCCTTAAAAAACGCAGCAAGTTTAAAAAATCCTGCACCGAGTATAGTAGGAATTAATCATTTTGATATCTGCTTTGCAAAATATCATTACTAAAGTGTCAGATAAATTTATCTGAATAATAAATAGGGTTGGTTTGAAATATTATTTTCTACAAAAGCTGCCAAGCTACCACATTTACGACTCAAAAGTTATATGACGATTGAAAAATCGGATATAGGTACAATACGTAAACAAGTTTTACACAATACATAGATTCATTCAAATAAGAATTATAAACACACAATTAGGCAAAGATGCATAGTATACAGGATACTTACATTCTGCCGGTCCTGTCCAAGTCCCATGCAACAGAGATTGAGTCCACAGCCAACCAGGCACATAATTATACAAAATCAGGGTCGCTATAGAGAAAATTCTGAAGGAAAAACCTAATAAAAAATTTCCCCACCTGAGATTCGAACCCAGGTCAGCAGTAGCGCTTGCGACCACTAAACCAACAAATATAATAATTGGTTGCTATTAAGATTATGTATTAATCTTAGCATTACGACACTCCCAGGAGCATTATATACAGGGTGTTTGGCGCATCGACCTACAACTTTTTGGGGGGTTGGGAGGGTCATTTGCGCTGTTTCAGCCTAAGACCCCATGTCCTAAGTGTCACGGTAATTGAGATATGATTTTTTTAGTTATTTTCATTTTTTTTTAGTTAAATTATCTGAAATCTCGCCTTTAAATCGTCAATACTTTTTTGTATAAGATTGTAGCACGACATAACCTTTATTGGGTTTTGCAATGTATTTTCATTCATAATAAATCATCATTTGATGCAAATGGTCTGTAACAAAATACTTATGCGCTCTCAAAGTCTTAAAACTATTAGGTCTTTACCTATGAAATTGCCGTTCTGCAGTACTGGCCATTTCAAATCAAAATAATTTTTGTTTGGCTAAGAATTCTAATTTCAAATTAATTTTATTTTAAAAACATGGATTTTTTTTTCTAAAAGTAGTCATTTCTTTATTGGTTAGTGTTACATTTTCATCGCATTTCAATCTTTTTCGTCATCATGGATACGTTAAAAATTCGAGTAATTATGGAATATGAGTACCGTCGTGGCAGCAACGCGGCACAAGCGGCACGCAACATCAACGACGTTTACGGAGCTAACACTACAAACCAACGCACCACCTGTTATTGGTTTGCTCGCTTCCGTTCTGGAAATTTCGACCTGAAAAATGAACCTCGCGGTCGTCCGAAGACTTTGGTCGACAATGACGAATTAAAGGCGATTGTGGAAGCTGATGATACACAATCTACGGCTGAATTAGCAGCAGCTTTCGACGTTAGCGTCAAAACAATATTGGTCCATTTGCGTCAAATTGGCAAGGTAAAAAAGCTTGACAAATGGGTGCCCCACGAACTCAATGATCGCCAGCGCGAAGTACGCGTCGAGACGTGCCTTGCACTGCTCAACAGACACACAAATGAAGGAATTTTGAACCGCATTGTTACCTGCGATGAAAAATGGATTCTGTTTGATAACCGTAAGCGCTCAGCAAGTTGGTTGGATCCTGGTTCAGCACCTAAACAATGCCCTAAACGAAAACTTACCCCTAGAAAAGTGATGGTCACTGTTTGGTGGTCTAGCGCCGGTGTGATTCATCACAGCTTCTTACCAAACGGGGTGAGCATTACTGCAGATGTGTACTGTGAAGAACTGAACACAATGATGGAGAAGCTGGCGCATCTCCAACCAGCATTGGTCAATCGCTCGTCTCCGCTGCTCCTGCACGACAACGCGCGACCTCATACTGCACAGCAGACGGTCTCCAAGTTGCAAGAACTGGGGTTGGAAGCTCTCCGTCATCCGCCCTACTCACCAGACCTTGCGCCTACAGACTACTACTTTTTCCAGAATTTGGATAACTTCTTGGCGGGAAAAAAATTTAATACCCGAGAGGCAGTACAAAATGCCTTTGAAGAATTTGTTGCCTCCCGTCCAGCTGATTTCTTTAAGAAGGGCATCAATAAACTGCCACTGCGATGGCAAAGATGCATTGATTGCATGGGTGATTACTTCGATTAATACAAATAAAAAATTCATGAAAAAAATTCGTTTAAATTTTTTCATACAAAACGGCAATTTCATAGGTAAAGACCTATTATATAAATGTATAAAAAATGGCAACTTAAAATTCATTTAAAAAAAACTAAACGCTATTTAAACTTAATTTTATTTTTTAAAGTTCTCTAGTTTATACCCTTTTCAACGGTTTTGTTACCTACATGTCATCGAAATGTGTGGTCAAAATAAGAGATACTAGTTGTCAGGATCGGGATAAAGAAAAGACTGATGAGATAAGATAAAATGTTTTTATTAAAACAGTTAAAAAAAATGTTCAGTACTCTCCTCTGCTCCGTATACAGACATGACACTTATTTCTCATTTTGACGGTTGTTGTATGGAGTCGCATTTCTGCTTTCATCGTATCGCACGCAGCGCTAATTCTTTCAATTAAAATTTATCTTGTGGGTGACTCCGTTGCGTAAACGAATTCCTTTGCACGTCCCCAGACGTAAAAATCCAGGGGTGTCAGGTCTGAGGATCATGCGGGCCAAGGAATAAGGCCGCCTCTGCCAATCCACGAGTTAGGAAAACAATTATCTAGGTGCTCTCGTACTGATCGCTGGTAATGTGCAGGACAGCCGTCATTTTGAAAAATAATCGGTGCACCTTCTTCTAAACTTGGTAATACCAGATCTGGTAATCGTTTATTAAAAAATTGAGATAAATATCTCCTGTCAGGCGTTCTGGTGTAATCACCAGCCCAAACGTTTACGCTAAACTTCCTTTGAAAATAATTCTGACTTTTATTGCAAGGATTCCAGGATATAATACTCTAATTTGTAATATACTTGGTTACAAAGTGGACTTTTAATATGAATTTAAAATTTTCTCTTATTTAATTGCAATATATCACAAGGTATTTTGTTGTAACATTTAACACAGTACCCCATAAAAGATGTATGTACTTTAGATAATCCGAAAAATGATTTATCTACTTTATCTTTATTTCTAGTATTAAAATTATGTATATCACTTATTTTATTAAACAGATGTAGATTTTTTCTTACATACATAATATTTTCATAAATAAATTGGCAAGGTACCGTCATAATATAATATAATCTTTTTAAATAGTTCCGATTATTCCGATAGATACGTGGCGACGTAGATTGTAAATGGCCCTGACAGCTCTCTTTTGAAAAATAAAAATGGATTCAATGTCAGCAGCCCGACCCCACAGTAAAATACCATATTAATAGGACATAATGCTGTGAAAGTAACAGTAGTAGTAGTGTCAAACGCGTTGTTTCTACATCTGCACACACACGTCCACCTCAGTGTGTAGAGTTGGTTGCGCAGGCAACACGTACCCGCGGGGGCTGCAGCAGCGTTTAACTGTCTTATCATTCTAACAGCATAAGCAGCCGAGCTTAGCCGCCCTGCAAGAGATGTTATATGGGGTTCCCATTGTAATTTCTCTCTAGCGTGATTCCTAGGAAAACTGTCTGATTAATAAATCCTAGATTTTCTCCATTCAATATGATGTCACATTAGCAACTTCTAACATTAGGTAATTTAAATCTAATGCATTCGGATTTTTTTACATTTAGTACCAAATTATGTACCGTAAACCAATCTTGGACCTGAAGAATAAGAGTTATTCACGTCGTCAAGATTTTGTGACCGTCGGTCTATTTTAAAGATCAATGATGTGTCATCTGCACATAACACCATCTTCGGTTGATTTTGAAGTAATTGGGGTAAATCATTAATGTATACTGAAAAGAGGAATGGACCCAATATCGAACCTTGAGGAACGCCCATTGTCATTTCAGACCCTAATGAGTTCATGCCGTTTACTTGAACTTTAACCTTTCTATCTTTTAGGTAGATCTTAGTTAATCAAGAGCTGTATTCCTAATCCCATAGTGCACTAGTTTCAGCAGAAGTGTCTCATGGTTTACGCAATCGAACGTCTTAGAGAGGTCGCAAAAGATTCCAATGGCATCTTGTGCTTCTTCCCAGGCGTTAAAAATGTTCTTTATTAGGGTGACACCAGGGACAGTGATACAACGCCCTTTCGTGAAACCGTACTGTTGTTCATGAAAGATGGAAATTTTATTAAAGTGACGTAACATTTGATTGAGCATTAACTTTTCAAACACCTTACTGAGAACTGGCAGAATTGACACAGGCCTATAATTGTTGGGTTCTTTGCTATTACCGGATTTGAAAAAATACAATTTAACTTTTAAATTTCATTTTTAAGGTAACTAGACACATCAGCATCACATAAGGTGTATATTTCTACCTATAGCATAATATTAGTTTAAAAAAATGATTAGTTTTTTTTTTAAACCGCTATTGATGTATTTCGAAGGAGTATCTCAAAAAATCATAAATAAATAGTTATATAATAGTATGCAAGGATATTTCTATTATTCTTGCGGTTCCGGAGATATAAGTATTTTTTTATACCAGCTCCATAAATAGTTTATGTAAAAAAAAAAAAGTGGTTAAATTGCCTACCAGATTGTATCCTATGATATAGGTACATAAGCATGATATTGGTTATTAGTTAGAATCCCTTTCAAGCCAAAAAAACGACACTTTAAAATTTAAGTTCCTATGTATTCTAGCTAGAGCCTTGTTTAGGGTTCCGTAGTCAACAAGGAACTATTATAGTTTCACCATGTCCGTCTGTCCGTCCTTCCGCAGCTTAGGTTAGAGACTCTTAAAAAAACCATGAAAAAAAAAAAATGTACATCCTGTACCTCCACTTAAACTGGGGATGTTCTTTTTCTCGTCTATCCCATGGTGTGGGGTATCGTTGGATAGGCCATTCAAAAATATTACGGGTCTGTGAAAATCATTTTAGATTCAGGGATCCGTTTACGTCAAATTATGCCTTAAATTGCAAATTTTTGTCAGTCAAGTGTCCCTCCCCCCTGCCAGCTAAATGGTTGCTTTTGGATATTTGAAAACAATCACGGCAGTACACACGGCGGAATTTAGAAGGATTACAAGTTTACGAGTAATAATCGACCAACTTACGTTTGCAGTTGGGACGTATGGGAGAACATTTTTCTCAACTACAATATTAAGTTTGTTCTTGGGATAAATTCATGCCAACCATGGATCCCAACTACGGAAGCAAGATTGAGCACATTGCGGCATTGTACGGGAGCATACTCGTAGTGCGTGGTCCGACAAGCACTGAGCTGTTTTTTTTTTTATTTTAAATATGGAACAAAACGCGTCACCACCGCCGGCCGTCCGCATTATAGGTATTTGTTTAATTCAGACTGGCTGGATAAGCAATCGCAAGACCGCAGCATTTTTATTTTATTTTAATCGATATTTTTCTTGAATGTAAAAATTTTCGAAGACGACTACCTAACCAAATTAAGTTCTATTTTTTAAATTAATTCCCGCCCTAGAGAGGGAAGCAGTTACATACTATGAGTCTTTCCCGCCCAAAGATCGGGAGCAGCGTCTTCCACCCGCTATAACTCGGATCAAAAAAACACTACTTTCAGAGTATGGGAAATGAAAAATATATTTGGCACAAAATACGTTAGTTCTCAGGAATTCACTATGGTGGGAAGTAAATATGTTTTTCATACACTTCGATTCTTCCTCAGTAGTCGAGTTTATTAAATTTATGAATGCCTTCTCAATTGTAATGCAGACCTCTGAGAAAAGACTGTACAAATCATAATTATTATGATGTGTCACCTCGAGGAATAGCTAGGAGGCTAGGAGTTAGGAAGAAAACACATCCGGGAATTATTCACGGATGTGTTTCCTTCCTAACTCCTCGTACCTAATCGATTATTGTCTCTGTTCTTGTGATCTCAAATAAGCCAAGAGGTGATAAGAATTCTGCAATCTCGACGCTCTACTATATATTCGTGCAATAACTACAGCCTAATATCCGGCAGCATCGATAGGAGATTTGCCTTGCGTCGCTTTCCTACAAGGTGGCGGAAATAGTAAATGTAATTCCGCAAAGCAACAGTAAATGTAATTCCGCAAAGCAACAGTAAATGTAATTTCGCAAAGCAACAGTAAATGTAATTCCGCAAAGCAACAGTAAATGTAATTCCGCAAAGCAACAGTAAATGTAATTCCGCAAAGCAACAGTAAATGTAATTCCGCAAAGCAACAGTAAATGTAATTCCGCAAAGCAACAGTAAATGTAATTCCGCAAAGCAACAGTAAATGTAATTCCGCAAAGCAACAGTAAATGTAATTCCGCAAAGCAACAGTAAATGTAATTCCGCAAAGCAACAGTAAATGTAATTCTGCAAAGCAACAGCCCACATCACTCAGAACTTCATGAACAAGCAAATTAAGATTTTGTCTGCAAACAAAAATCTTAGTGAAGATTTCTCACTAGGATTATCTTTATTTAGGCATTACAAATACTTTGTGAAAAGTCCATTACAATACAATGTCCTTTCGAAAAAAAACAAAATACTCTCAGTTTTTTTTGTAATATTTTGTAAAATATTCGTTTTACGTCTATTCATGTGTACAGTCACGAGCACTATATATGTATACACTTAGCAAAATTTAAAAGCTATTTACTCGTGGTACACACACGGCTACAAATCAAGCTATACATTTCCAGTTTACGCTAACCTCGCACTCTACGGAAATCCTACACAATGCGAGAACAGCTTATATTGGAAATGTATAGCTTGATGTGTAGCCGTGTGTACATTGATTGCAACTTTGAGTTAAGACCTATTTCATAACAGTATAGGTTCCAAAATGCTATGTTCGTAACAGCATAAATTTACAATCAATACAGTAAGAGAAAATCACATTTAGAAGTTTCTAAGTGTAGGTATACATATTAGTGCTCGTGACTGTACCTACTCATCATCATTGTTTTGTCCCTATCCCAATTTAAGGCTCGTGCACACTGGCGCGACGCGACAGCGTGATACAAAGGCACCGCGTGCCGTGCGACGAGCGGCGCCTTTGTGTCGTGCTGTCGCGTCGCGCCTGTTTGTGGGAGTCTTTATTTGGATTCGGCACAAGATATTTTTTTCTTCTATACCTACTTCTGTATTGGTCGTCATCTCGGTAGTCACCCAATTTCCAGTCATATCATCTTTCACTCAGTCCATCCATCGTGTCTTGGTTCTTACCCTACCTACTCTAATAAGATGTAGCTATCCACATTCATACCTACCTACTCAAAACTTTCCTCTCGACGTTTTCCTCCTCTCTCCGCATTCCTCCGCATCACGTGCCCATATCTACCATGACGACCGATTTCCACACAACTTTTCAGTCACTTTTTTTTCTTCCTTAGGTAGGTACCTACTTAATTTTGCATGAAATGTTTCCGAACAACATTTACATAGGAACAATATTCCTCGAGATATACCTACGATCTCGACAAATACATATGGAATAAACTTTTAGTTAGATTAGGTTATGTCAGGACAACTGTAAAAAGTTGGTGGTATCTACCTAACGATGCTATTGTTTCCAAGGTACGTTATTTAGGCTTCCGCACCCTAAGGGTGCCACCCGAACCCTATTGCTAAGCCTCCGCTGTCCGTCCGTCTGTCTGCCACCGAGCTGTATCTCATGTACATGAAAATGTCAACTGTCTACCTATTACGGTAGACGGTTGATATTTTCACAGAATATGTATTCGTATAGCTGTTATAAAAAAAAAGAAAAAAATAATAAGGTGATCCCCATACAAGAATCGTGTTTAATAAAAAAATCTAGTGTTAAATATTGTACGGTAGTACGGAACACTTCGCGTGCGAGTCCGACTCGCACTTGGCCGGTTTTGATCCACAATGCGGCGGTCTACTACAGTGACCGTCAATCTACCCTATATAGCTTTATGACGAATGACCATCCTCGAAAAAACTACAGAACTACGAAACTTGAAAACTTATCTTAGATTAACTGCTAAATAGAATCTTCAAAATGGTCTCGGACGGAGCTTTGATATAATTGCTCGCCTAATTCACTATCAAAACTCTTTGTTTTATTTTAGTAAGAATTTCGTTAAATTTAGAAAATAAGTAGTTGCTACATCCTTGAATCCTCAACTTTAAATCAATGCGATTTTGATTAGAAAAGTTATGATCACAATCTTAGATTTAATTATTAAATTTGGTAAGGCTTTTAGGGATTTTTTTAGGGAATTTGGCCTTAATTATACCACGTGTCCTAACTAAACCGTGAAGAACTCACTATTTTCTAGTTCTAAAATTAGCAAATTAGGAGATTTGTCGCGGAATTTAGCAGAGTAATTGGCATTTTGGTGGTCAGTAAAGTGTAGTTTATAATCGTCAGCTCAATCACATACGGCTCTGATACTACTTAGTTACGTTACCAAGCTGGTAACTGAATGGAAATCCGAAATTCCGAGAATACAATGCGGCAATTCCACTGAAATAAGAGCACACCATGAATCCAAATAGAACTCAGGAGGTGATAGGGGTAAGGATCGGCATTTTGAGTTTTCTTCGCAATCCACCACGTGCAAGGAATCCGCGATCCAAAGGTCGCTCGGCGATCTTGAAGATCAATGTTCGGTTCAAAGGTTAATTTTTTTATGAAAAGCAAGGTGATGGATGAATGGTGTTGAGGATTTTAGCAAATAAAAAATTAGCGAAGTCGTATTCAACATCTTGATTACAAAGCTCAAGGTGCGGGAACAATATTTAAAATAAAATAAAAATTCAAAAAAAAAAATAACCGATTTCAAAAAACACACTATGTACAAAGTGAAAAATAACTTTGATTTCGTAAGTCGGTGTCTTTGGATCTGTATTTTAGAGTCTTGCCACCGACTTCCAAAATTAAAGTTATTTTTCACTTTGTAGTGTTTTTTTTTGAACTCAGTTGTTTTTTTTTTTTGTAAAAAAGCCTTTTATTTTTACTTTTTTGTGAGTCAGTTATTAATTTATCTAAATTACAATAGCTTAATGTCAACTGCTCATCACCTTTTACAAAATATTCCTTTTCCCGATGCAGGGACGTTAATTGTTGAGGAGTTCTCCTGGTAAGAACCAAAAAAACTGGAGCTAATGGTGAAACCACCAACTGCTCCATTTCAACATATACATTGTGACGAGCATAAATTGCTTCGCAAACATATTAAAGTAATCGAATCGCAACCCTTGAAATATTGAGTAGTTCCGGTTGCCACCAATGGCCTTCATCATCAGGTCCACTTCGCCGAATGATGCTTTCCGAGAGCAAATGCCCGAGTTACTATAAAAAATACCCAAATCGCTACAGGTGTGCCTATAAAATTTGAGGATTTACCTCGACTTCCATGGGATCCCCTCATCAGATTCTGACTTGGTGACAATGGGACCACCTCGAGAACATCGAACAAAAAAAGAATTTTGCAAAAACAAAATACCTATATTTATAAACATCCGAATTGATAACCTCCTCCTTTTTGATGTCGGTTAAAAACCAATCACGATAGACATTAACTATGACGATGACGTTGCGTTTAGTTTCATCTCGGGGCATTTCTTGCCCCGAGATGTAACTTGTAGGAATAAATTCTCAACGATTAGATACCTACTTTCTTAATAAAAATTTGGTCGAATATCATAAGAGGTGGAACGTGAAACGGTGAACGTTTTATTTATCGTTAAAATTGACAACGATTTGCTTTGTTACTTACCTACATACTTACCTAAATATGAAAAAACTAAACATTCGTTCCCGCTTCGACATCTGTATTTATACAGGCAATTTTATCCAAATCCGTTACAACTCCTATGCAGGCGTTTGCAATCAGCCTCCACATCCGCCTTAGCGCTCAGCGGTTCAATCAACGTGGACTGCGAAGCTTTGCGAATAAGATGCCAATGTTAATCAACCCTAGAGTTGATTATATCCGGGATGGAGCAGCTCCTGTCGCCTCATCGAGTTTTTTATGGTAGTTATTTAACTTTACAAAAATATCGATGTTTTGATAACATATAAAATTATGGGATTTTAATAAGAGTGTATGATCTATGTAGTCAATATCGATTATTTAATTGACAAAATATAGTAGGTATTTATAAATTCTCAATAAAAGAACAGTTGTTTTGTCCAATGGCCCATTTACATGAAGAGAGTTCCTTTGCTCGCTATGTGGCAACAAACGCCTGATGAGAATCTCTTGTGCGTAAGAGCTACTCGTCGTCGTCAGGCTATTAAAGAGAATTTCGATTTTCGAGGCGAGAACTACCTGTGCACTATGGTCACAGGGATCTAGTTATAATTATTATGTGATTGTCTCGATTATAATTTGGAAATCAAAAGATGCCACTCCAGTGCCGCTGCTGATAAGTTGTCGAGTAGGTAAAAATTAAACCTCTTTAGAGAAAACAGTCTTACAGAAGTATTTAGTTTTCAGTATTTTGATAAGATCACTAGTTACTAAAGGCTCGAGCACACTGGCGCGACGCGACAGCGTACACAAAGGCACCGCGTGCAGCGCGACGGGCGGCGCACGGTGGATCGAAAATCGGCTGTAGAAGACATAGGATCTCGATTTCTTAAATGTTATTTTTTTTGCTGGAAATGACTTCTGCTGATCATTACTATGTACAAAAATGACACCCGAGTTAATTCTGCCCAAAAACGAAGGAAATATATTTTTTTTACGAAAAATTTGTATGAAGCTAGTATGAAAAATCGAATTATCTCCTAAACGGCATGTTTAACCGTAATATCCTTGGAGGTGGTCATAGTGCTAATTATTTATGATTTTTGGTTGCCAATTTGACGAAAAATTTAATGCCGTTTTTTTAAAAAAAATCGTCAAAATATTTTTATTTATTTTTACATGTAAAACGATCCCTTTTAGTGTCCAAGTTAAAAAGTTCGATATGTTATTAACCCAAATATTAAGAACACACAAAACAAGAAAAATTAAATAAAAAAATTGCTGTTTTTTGACACATTTTTACTAATTTAAATAAAAAAAGATTATCAAACTCTTTCTCTTTTTCTTTCTCAAAGTCTAAATTCGTGATTAAACTTTCCATTCTAAGATTTTATAGTCGCAGATTTAGTGTTAGCAGTTACACAGTTGTGAACAAACTAAATTATAAAACAAAACTTTAGCCCTTTTATTGCAAAACGCCAATAATTAGGTAACTACCCTCATTAGTTATCTTCTCATTAGCTAATGAAAATTTATAATTGTCACTAACTATTCTTAGAACTCATAGCACTGCTAATTAACAAATTAGCTTACTTATCAGGAAAAGTTGAATGTAATCCATAGTTGGCATTGTCGTGAGATATTGAAAATCATTAAATCACATATAAAGACTCATTAGAAGACCTAATCAGTGTAGTTACTTAATCACTTCTTTTCGGACTCATTAGAAGAGTAAACAATTGGTAATTTGGTTGTATGAAAAGTTTTAAAACTCATGAAGTGTTGATAAATATCTAGCTCAAACATAGTTGTCTACGTGTGGGTGTACTATAAACCTCTGCCAACTCCTTCGAAAATATAGGAGTGATGCTATTTTATGTTACGTGTAGTTAAAAGTCCGTGTTCTTCAACATAAACACTAAAAGGAATCGTTTCATATGAAAAAACAAATGAAAATATTTTGACGATTTTTTAAAAAAAACGGCATGAAATTTTTCGTCAAATCCGCAACCAAAAAATTATAAATAATTAGCACTATGACCACCTCCAAGGATATTACGGTTAAACATGCCGTTTAGGAGATAATTCGATTTTTCATAGTAGCTCCATAAATTTTTTTCTTATAAAAATTATAACTCTTCCATTTGTGCACACATTTACTTCATATGACATTTTATAGAACAGTAATGATCAGCAGAAGTCATTTCCAGCAAAAAAAATAACATTTAAGAAATCGAGATCCTATGTCTTCTACAGCCGATTTTCGATCCACCGTGCGGCGCCTTTGTGTCGGGCTGTCGCGTTGCGCCAGTGTGCACGAGCCTTAAAGCTAAATCAAGGCTTCGCTTTGAGGCATGTTTGTTTATATTTTGTAACTCGTAGCCAGTCGTAGCTTGCTTGTCGATGAGCTCGGTCGCGGACTCGCGGTGTATTTAAGTACCTAATTTTATTTACCTATATTTCCTTTGTCATAAAACTAGTTCATTAGGTACAGTCACCAGCACATCAAGTTACCACAAACTGTCAGATTTTCTCATTCAATTTAGACCTTAACCATCAATGTTTAAAATCGTTTGGAGAAATTTGACAGTTTCGTGTAGTTTAACCTGCTGGCGACTACGTCGCCTCTGCCACTTATTATTCGGACTTATTTTATTCCTTACAGGATAGACATACAGAACAGAGGGCCCAGACAGAGTAACATTCGATTAGCGATGACGCTAGTAGAAAAGTTAAAATGTATGGGGTTGAAATAAGCTATCGAAATGTCACGTGATCATAGGTCAACGAATAAAAATTAGCTAGACAATGTTAACAACATTCGATTATGAAATGAATCGGCAGCGTCGAAAGATTAGTTAGGTACTTCCACAGAGATGCATAGCCAAGGGACACTTTTTGACGAGCGTTATCGCTAGTTTTTGGAATCATTAGCGAAAGCGATAGCGATTGTAGAAATAGAATCGCTCCGAAGCGAATGTCATTTGTCTAGGCCCTCTGTTCGTTTAACTGAATCGTTTATTTGTGAGACCATTTTACAACCTTTGACGGATTTCGAACCCTAAGTCCAGTTCTTCTAACTTAACAGACAGCTGTGCTGCTGGGCAGTTTTTCGGCACTTCTTCTCAGCTAAATCACTAGGAAGTGGTGAAGGGCGGGCGTTTTGGAGACTATCTTATGTAACTTTGACGTTCAAAAAGTGCTGACTGTCACCCTATCTTGAATAAATGGCTTCATTTTGTGAAACTCTATCATGAGGGCTTCTCTTATCTTTTACATCATAATTATTATGAATCTGTGACAGATAGATAGGTACTTACTATTACCATAGATATTAACATACTTACTGCGATCATCGATCCACTATGAACTGTGGCCTTTCTGCATAATAATATGCACATTCTTTGGTATACAGTAGGTATACTCCGTGTACCGTTAAACGGGGTAAATAGGGATTCAGGGGTGAATTGGGACGAAACTTTAAAAGGGATTTTATTATTCAAATAATATAGTTTATTGTCAACAAGGGCACTGGATCGTTATAATTAACGATCAAGGGACTCTAATGTGTTTACTGTATTATAATTAATACAGTAAACTCATTAGAGTCCTTTTGTGTGTTTGGTGATTGGAGTGTAGACTGCTTTATAGATCATAGTAGATAGAATGTGTTATTAAAGGCTCCCGCAAACAGCCCGACACAAAGGCGCCGCCCGTCGCGCGGCACGCGTTGCCTTTGTGTGACGCTGTCGCGTCACGCCAGTGTGCAATAGCCTTAATACTCTAATTATAATGCTATAATGTTTTGATTATTTCGGCAAAGAAAAGTTAAGTTAAACGCTTCCATCAAATTATAAGCTAGGTACTAGGTTCTGCGCGCGACTTCGTCCGCGTGAAACTTCGTGTTCCCGCGACCCACCCCGTCGCACCGCATGCCCGCGCTATGACTTCGTTTTCGCTCAGCGTTCTTTCTGATTTTTTCTTTTTGTTCGGCTCCTGAGGGTCCTGGCGTGATGGGCTTAGGCTTCCTCAAGAATTGGGCAATCAAAAGCAAAAATATTTTTTCAAATCCGACCAGTAATTCCAGAGATTACCCCCTACATACAAACAAACAAATATTACTTCTTTATAATATTAGCAGGTATATAAAAAACGTAATGTGTAATTAGTTTCAGGTTTTGCGTTTCCAATACATGTTGTGTAATAGATCTCCTTCAAACAGGCGCGACACGCGACGCGTCACAAAGGCACCGCTTGTCGCTCTACGAGCGGTGCCTTTGAATCGCGTGCGATTCGCGTCACGTGGCGTGCCTATTTGAAGAGCCTTTATTCAGTATATCAGCAATCTCAATAAAAAAAATACTTAGGTAGTCGCCAGCAGCAGCAGGTCAAGCTACACGAAACAGTCAAATTTCTCCAAACGATTTTAAACCATAAAATGCTCACAATTAAGTTGAAAATCGAATGAGAAAATCTGACAGTTTGTGGTAACTTGATGTGCTGGAGGCTGTACTTAGAGGGAATAGGGACATTGTTTCGTTGCGAACACAAAATAAACAACCACCTTATTTAAGTACTTATTTATTTATTTATTTAAGTATCTTAATATTAAAGAATTATTTTGATTTACCAGCATTAATAAAAGGAATATGTACTACTTAACATTATCTAGTGTTCATACAATTCAATATTAAGAGATAAATGTACTCATGTACTGTAGGTATATATTGTAGCTAATTATAGTAATGAATGTTTGTAAGAAACGATTTAAAAGTGTTCACTATTTTGGCACTATGTATTAGATTATCAGATGCACCATGATCAATGCAGTAAAAATGTCCAATCATAATTCAATGGCCATTAAATCTTATTGACGATTTCGGCGACCTGTAAAAACAAAAATATATTAAACCATTGTTTGGGAAGCTTCAAATAAGTCCCCGTATAGGATTTCCCATATGTCAACCAAGTACGAAGAAGAACAATCGCTTGACGTCAATGCCGTTAGTTACCCAATACCTACATTAACACAAGTACCTATAGCAAATACCGAGGATATACTACCGCAGTTAGCAATAAATACATTCGGCACTGGAATGTCACAGTTGGACGTATGCCAAAACAATGATAATACCCAAAAGGCTTACTTATGGTGACAAACAGTTAATTAAACACCGGTTAGAATGCAAACTGGTATTTGTAACTGAAATACCAGCATTTTTATTGCGTAACATACCATCAATCACAATCGGAATCATTTTGAAGCCTATTGCTAATCTACTGCTTCATATGTTCGAAAAATTTGTCTGCTCAAGAACGTAAATAACGCAATGAATGTTGTTGAACTGTCAAAATGAAAGCCATTCCTACTGTTAGTGTGTTACGCAATTAGGTATCTGGTATATTAGAGGAGTCGTAGAATGATGTGACAAATAGGGTACCTATTAATGTTAGTCAATAATAATGAGGGGGTAACAGACCTTTCTTACCCTTGTCTTTGGAGGTCTTGACCTGCTTGTTTTTGTTGCATTTCTTAGTAATGCGCCTACTTTGGTCACAACTAGAATCGCTATTAGCCTTCAGCATATCAGTCCGGGACATCTCGCCGTTGGGGCTGCATTCACTCCAAGAAGATTTCTCATAGCGGCAAGCTATACAAATACATGGAGTTTAGTGGCTTTAGTCTTTTGGCGAATAATCCCTTTTCTTGCCGTTTTTGTGAGTAAAGCCAGGACACGCATTAAAACGCCTTGCAATCGCCTCCCATTTTCCTATGGTGGTTACAGTACGATTCAAACTTAATGGCGGCTATTCGCTGCGCAGTACCTCACCTGTCACCCCCGCTGACACGTGAATTGGTTACTGCGCAGCGACTCGCCTCTTGTTCCGAGCCGCCATTAAGTTTGAATCGTAGTATATCAGCACATTGTACCTACTGAGCTTTCTATTAAGTATAAGTAACCATGTCCTGCGGGGCGAGCACGGGCGTACACAAGACGTTTGTGACAAGACATACGGTTACGGTACGGTCGGTTTTATCGCCCAAACTGTGATAAAATGTGTGACTCAAGCCATCTCACAGCGGCCGTGCTCGCCCCGCAGCTGAAGACATTATGACCATACTTTTTAATAAACAGGGCAATGTTTCACTAGATAAATAAAATCTAGACAAATATCGCGTGGTATTCAAATATTCTCGAATAATGTGTGTCCCCCGGAACTGTCATAGAGGCAAAACAAACTGAAAAAGTGAACGTCTGGCATTTCAGCCATCATTCCTTCGACGTTTTCGCTTAGGTATATAGGTACCTACTCGCCTCTTTGGAAAAACTTGAACATGCTGACAGTTCGTTGAAAGTTGTTTTCAGTTCTATTTTTAAGCGCTCGTAAATAAATACGAATTCATAGGTAGTTATAGCAGATAAAATGAGAAGATTGTTGTTTCTTCTTGGTGTAATCATATTCAATGATTAAATAAGAGAGGAAATGACGGGACGTGTTAGATTCCAACCTAAAGGATTGGCCAGACATTGCAGACCAAGAAAACGGAAAGGATGCCTTGGCCCTGCAGTAGGACATAACCGGCTCATAATTAGACATTAAATGGGGAGAGGTATTAATAATTATATTAAGTAGGTAAGGAAAACGGGTAGTCTCCTATACACTGCAACCTGCAATGGTTTACGTACCTTTCTTGCATTTCTTCTGGATAGTCTTGATGCTCTCGCAGCTGGCTGGGTCTCCTTTCTTCAGGGTTAGCTTTCTGGAACGCATGTTGGTTTTGGCGTCACACTCGCTCCAAGCGCCGCGAATGTAGCGGCAAGTCTCTGTGTTCATGAAATTATATCATTTTAGGCATGACAAAGCTAATAAATATGAAAACTTCCCTTAGGGTTTTTATTTTTATTTTTGATTATTGTTATTTTGTCATTTTAATAATACCTACATAGGTACTTAAGTTACTAAATTAGGTACGGGTTAAGTAAGATCCCTAAATGACGTTGAGAATTTGTAGGCAAAATGTGTTTACGTGTCTATTTGTAAGTTATACCTATCTAATCAATTCAGAACGTCGTGTACCTTTATTAGTTATACCTAAACACATAAATTCATTCAACTTACGACGATCCATTACTTGCAAGAACCTAAACCTAGGTAGGTACTGATTCACCGTCTTATCTTTACACAAAGAAAGCCTACTCGAATAATCTATATTACAACAATCCATTAACGGATTGTACATAACGGACTCCATATCAATGACCAAACTTTCTGTTCGTATTGTCAAAAAAGGTAGAGTTTTTAATGTCTCGCAACATGTGCAGATGGGCTACAGACAGCGACCCGATTTATTTTGAGCTGTCTGGAAGTAGGGTAGCAACACAAAAGAAAACAAAAGGACCTCGATGAATATACCTACGCCATCTTCGCGTCGTTAACTTGTACCTAAATAGTTGAGACACAATAAACAGCTATAAACATTTTACCAGAATGTTTCTACTTAACTACTGAGAATTTTGTAAGATATTTAAATAGACAAAAGTTTTTGGCGGTTATTCTTCATTTCATTTCATTTATTTCACTTCATTTTATTTTTCCGTACTAAGCTGGTTCCGTACTAATGTGGTTCCGTACTATTGAGTTTACTACAGTTAAAGTTACAGTTTACTATGTGGCAGTGTATTCATTAAAAATTAAACATTATATCTGCTTGTCTCGTAATTACCTAGCCCTGTAACGACACAGAGTTTAAAAAATAAATCGGTTTGAAAGTTATGAGCGTCGAAACTTCTATATTTCAACGCATCTTTGGGCGTAAATAAATAACTCCCGGGGTAGGAAAATTGCAAAATTGTTACCGTAAAGGGTAGATAAATCATTCAATATTACAAATAATTTTATTTTGTATAAATACATCCAGTAGTTTTTTCATAATATATATACGCCCAAAGATCTGTTCATGAAACGCTCGTTTTCGTTATAAATCATCGTCTGTTTCACTGAACAAAATAAAAACCAAACCCATACTAAATAAATAAATAATAAAACTATATTAATTAATACCATACATATTAGCCACACCTACCATAGTTCGAACCGTCGACTAGTGCAACCTTAAATGCGCAAAACTAGAAATTCCTTTCAAAAGTTCCTGCTATATTCTTTTACGAATAAACACAATTGAAATCAGTGCAAATTCTGAAAACCCGGCGCAGCGAGAATGCAGTGATGTTGAAAAATACCACGAGTTAAAACGTTTGTTTAACAAACGAAACATTTGTAGGTGCCTACATACCTAACTGACTAAACAAAAGACAAAAGCATTTCAATTAATTGAAGAGGATAATTGAATTTAATATAATATGTTAATGAAAACTTGAAACCCTGTTTGTAGCTGCAATTTAAAGTGTGCGATCCGAATACGTAGTTTCATAATTAAATGGTTTAACAAGAATTACTGAAATATAAATGCATCGGCATCAGAAGCGTGGTTAGTTTTGTGCGCTCTAAATACTAACCTCTATTTTTAGCGCCCCTCTCGCTCCGGATGAGGACCTCGTGCTCACTCTCCTCCCATACCTCACCTTCTGCGGAGACCACAACTGCTGACAGCAGGATCAGGCCAGCCACCAAGCGCCACACGTACTTAGCCTACAATCAATACAACAATCACTATCTACATCAAAAGAAAAATGCTGACGGATCTGTCGCCGCGGCTTCCACCAAAATAAACTTTACCATCGCGCGCGCAGCATTTTGTAAGTAATAGGTATGTACAAAACATGCAATGCATTATCGATGTCGGGAAGCTAGAGTTCACGCGTAAAGAATTTATAAGAACAAAGACTCATAATCATAACAATAGATGGGTCGCAGCGATAACTAGCAGTGCTCAGTCAGTGACTTTAATTATTGTAACTCAGTCATGACGCCCGCTAAAATTAACTGGATGTCTCAGAGGTCACTACCCAGTCCCCAGTGCCATTGCGATAGTCCAGCGGTTAAACAGTTTGAGTCATGTGTTATGCCTACTGTTGACAATCATTCCTTATGTTATTGGCTTCTATTCACCACGTCTATAAATAGCAGGCCAAACAATCAGTAAACAGAAGTAACAGCTGTGACTTAGGTACTATTTTAACCAACACCATTAGTGTTGTATTTATTATGTTCTAACGGTGTTTGTAAATAATTTGAACAGTAATGATAGAAGTACCTACGTCCATACGTGAATTATATCAATTGATTGTTAATGTCCATTATTAGGGCACGAACAGAGGACACGATATCACGGTCGACTTCCCGGAGTTCACGCACACAAACAAATCTTTACCCACCCCCACCGTCCCTGTCTGATTGTAGCGGGCTGCTGCGCACTCATTTACCTACATTATGTAACGAATTTAAATATTCCCTCACAATGTTTGAACAGAAAGCATTTTCCAAGAATTTGAGTCCCGATTTCATCAAATTAAATACCTATTGATCACTTAATAAATATGTATATATAAAGGGCATGTATATAAAATAAAAAAGGAATTAATTACAAAACCAGCGAACAACGTACACAATTTAATTTATCCGCATAGCTTTGCACTTCTGTATTAGTTTCTGTTGCACAAAGAAATGCCTATTTCTGGAATAATATTTTTTTCCACTTTCGCTCATTAAAATTAATGTAGATAATCAATTACGTTCTAACATAGCGGCGCGCGGGATGCACAACAAGTGAAATAGTTTTTATAAAAGTTTAGTTGATGTTATAGTTAATTGCTGGTGTCGGGCAAGCTTACCTCCATATCTGGTAGTCTGGTATCGCGGGTCGGAACGCGGCGTCGATCGGTCGCGGACGTGGCTCGGGGGCGACTGGCGAGCTGCGAGTGGCGCGGCGCGGGCGGGACCGGGGACACGCAGGACGCCTGCCTATTGATCTGCCTCTTGGGCTCTTGCAACCGGGAGCCGGGAGCACCTATATACACTCGCTAGTCAGTCCTGTACGCATATTCACACCCCCTCCCCTCGAGCCGATCTCTCTATCTGCTGCTAGGCAAGATTTATTGCTTTTTCCGGGAATAGCCGGATTTCCTCCGGTATGATATGGCGTCAGACTTTTTGCGTCGGGATGCAGATTAGCTTTTGTATGGATGTAAAATTCGCTCGTAAGTTACGGTAAATAGTTAGGTATGAATCGTGGAATCATGGACACACTTATAAACCCAAGATCAACACTATCCAACTACGTTCTTAGTACTTGCTATTTTCGATAAGTTTGGTACCGTTTATTTAAGGCTCTCCCACACAGGCGCGTTATTATCCGTCGATAATATCGGATGCGTTTTTGCGATAATGCGTCTCGATTCCTTGCTACACAGCTGCGTTTTTATCGTCTGATAGTTAGTGATAAAAAATCTTCGTCTGATGATAAATCAATCCATGTTATAGAAAAAAATCTGGAAACTCGTACAGACATGGAACCACTACTAATTAGGATACCAGTTGGTACAACTACACAGCTGCGTTTTTATCGTCCGATAGTTAGTTATAAAAATTCTTCGTCTGATGATAAATCAATCCATATTATAGAAAAAAATCTGGACACTCGTATAGACATTGAACCACTAATAAATAGGATACCAGTTGGTAAAACCAAATTATTGAGGTGCACTAGTACTAACGTGTGTAAGATCGTGTGCATCCTAATACCAAATGTTCTAACAACTCATAACGGAATATCGCCGGACGGAGGAACGCAAGCGTCCTACTTCTATTGCGTCGTTATTATCGTAGCAGTGTGTAACTTCGCGGCCGTCCTAATTCAATATATACTGGAAACAGATATCGCAATACCGCATCCGATATTATAGACGGATAATAACGCGCCTGTGGGGGAGAGCCTTTATTTGGGAGCTATTGAGAAACTGAAAAGTAATTCTTGCTTTTCCCTTACAATTTTGATGTTCTTCTAAACCTTTAAAGTAGAGTAGTCTCGTGGCAGGTAGAGGTACCTACTTAATAAATTTTCGCTTTGATATTGATCTAACTCTATAGAGATGGCACTTCGGATCTTCACGCTGTTGCAGCGCTGTAGATGCTAATTCCTCGTAGCAATGCCAAAAACTTCCATGTTTAAGGGTTTCGTACGTTCCTAAAACCGAGTTACTCGGTAGAGTCGGTTCGGTAAACATAATACCTACTGAGCAACACTCGGTACTCGGTTACTCGGTAAAACTTGTACTCAGCGCATCTCTACTTTAAGCCCGGAATTTACATGCCTGTAAAGGCTCCCGCAAACAGGCGTGACGCGACAGCGCGACGCGACTCTGGTAGCACAATTTCTATGAAAACTTCATGGAAAATGTTCTACAAGAGTCGCCTCGGGCTGTCGCGTCGCGCCTTTCTGCGGGAGCCTTAACTTGCAGAAAAGTAAGCAAGTAGCTTGCATGCCGTGTGCCATAACAACTTATGATTGGTGAATACCATAATGGCATGCAAGCTACTGCCTACTTTTGTACGAGTTACAGGCATATGTATTCCGGGCTTTATAAACAGTAGCCGGCCGGCCATCGCAGCCATTAAGTGCATTTAACGACCTCGCTACCTATCAACATCGTGACGAATGTAATGTCTTGTGGTTGATACAATAAGGTCAGGACTCACGGTCTAAGGCCGGATTTTACCAAAATCAGATATGTTTTATCCGTGGAATAAAATTGACGTCTGACAGTTCTAGTAGGTATGGAAAAACTATTAAAAATTCAAAATTTATTCTCAGGTTAGGTAGAACCTCCTCACGATGCGAGACGTATCGAGGAGTACTGCCTTCCGAATCAGGCCCTTGACCCAACCGCCTAACGAGAGCCTCGAGAGATGTTGATCGAGGCTTTCGGCCATCAGGCCATCGGCCGATTCGATAATCGACACAATGACAGCCGAGCTCACATTCCACATGTCAACAACCTCGTGTGCTAAGTCGAGATATTTAATTTGTTTCTCAGCTTTCACGAGGTTCTCGTCATGCGGAATGGTAATATCGATAATCATTGTGCGGCGCGCTAATCAATGTATCACTACTATATCAGGCTTTTTGGCGACAATAGTCCTTTCAGTAATGATAGACCGATCCCAGTACAACGTAATATGGTCAATTTCGAGAACTGGGTCGGGCACATACTTGTAATGCGGTACCTCAGAATCCACTAGTTTATATTTCAAAGCAAGTTGCTGGTGAATAATCCTGGCTACTTGGTTATGTCTGTGTAAGTACTCGCCGTTAGCTAAACGAGAACAACCAGAGATAATATGTCTGATGGACTCACCCGGGCGATGGCATGCCCGACACACGTCAACCGTCCCGTCTTTCATAATATGTCTCCGGTAGTTATTAGTCAAGATAACTTCGTCCATAATTGCACAGATGAAACCTTCAGTTTCCGCGAAAAGGTCACCAAAACGTAGCCAGGATATGGACGCTATGAAATCTACACCGGGCTCGTGAAGAGCCCGATAGAAGCGTCCGTGAAGCTCCTTGCTTTGCCATACCTCCTTGCGGTCATCGGTAGTAAGTACCACAGGTTTGCGCCAGTTCTCTTTAGCCATGGAGAGCGGGATGAGTCCCTTGTCCACTGCTACCACATCACGGTGTATACCCACTTCGGCTTTTAAAAAGTATTCCCTGAGACTGCACACTTCGCGGTTGTGGAGAGTCTTTGCATTTAAAAAGCCTCGACCCCCGCACTTCCGCGGTATGTACAGTCTCATCACCGATGATCGTGGGTGATGCATCCGGTTTGCGGTTTGCAGTGTACGGACCCTCCTACCCAGGGCATCGAGTTCGGTCTGAGTCCATTTGAGTATGCCGAAAGAGTACATCAAAACCGGCATGATCCAACCATTGAAGGAGCGCACCTTGTTTCCGCCTGAAAGAAGACTAATTAATACCTTCTTCGGGCGAACAAAGAACCGTTACTTCAACGATTGTTTCATGTCAGCAACGTTGATGCCTAACGCTTCCGACATACCCAAATACTTATAGCTTTCGGATGAGGAGAGGGATCTAAGGTATATGGAATTCGAAAGTTGAATTCCTTCGGGTTCCATAATCTCACCTCGCTCTTTACATGCATGATTGCACATTTGTCCACACTAAATTCCATCCTGATGGTGCTACTGAAAGTTTCAGTTATCTTCATTAGCTCCATCAGTTGCAATTTGTTGGGCGCAAAGAGTTTCGAGTCATCTATGTAGAGGAGATGAGATATGACCTGACTACCTCTCCTCAACCTATAGCCCAGACCTGAATCCTCCAGTAGTGTGCTTAGAGGATTCAGGGTTAAGCAGAACCAAAATGGACTCAAACTGTCGCCCTGAAATATTCCACGTTTAATCCATATAGGCTCATCATTCCCCTGGATCTATCGACACACTGGATAGCGAAGAACCGTTCTCCATTGCCCCATACACGACCCAAGAAAGGTGCGTAGAGTTGGATCTATCTTGTACAACTCCAGCACCCTCATGAGCCATGTATGTGGCCGAGTCGTAGGCCTTCTTATAATCTATCCCGCATGTTGACAGATCCTTGCAGGATCGACGAACCTGTTGGCTTATGGCCATATCGATGAGGAGTAGCTCCTTAGTACCACGGGACCCGTTCCTACATCCATTTTGAGAGGCTTACATAATCGAGCTACTTTCAATGTGCGAGTTAATTTTCACTCTCAAAATGGATGTAAGAAGTTTATAGACCGTTGACAAACACGTGATCGGTCTATACATTTCGGATCCGTTGGACTACCTGACTTATGGACTTAGCGACCCAGGTTCTAAGGATGACTGGAACTGAGATGGTGTGTGAACTAGTTAGCCATTTCAACCAAAATTTGTGCAATCTGTCCGGTCCCGATGATTTCCAATTCGGTAACGGACGGACTGCTCTGGCAACGTCTAATGGCGTAATTAGTACTGGTTCCATTTCTGGTACAGATCCAAACACTCGCCCGAGATCCTGCATCCAGTCAGCCTCAGCGTGACAGACGGGCACCGACCAGATGCTGCGCCAGAATGCACTCGTGGCGGCATCATCCGACCGGCACACATCTGACACATTTTGATCAGGTCGCTCCCAAGCTCTATACACCCATCTGTCATCGCTCTGGAACATGCGATTCTGCTTGTACCGATCAACCCGCCGCTTATACCGCCGAATACGGCTCGCCCATGCACAAACTTTCTGCTTCAGGAAGTCGATGCACTCTGTGACACGGGACATGTATTCTCGAGGGCTGATTCCAGTCCCCGAGAATGCCCGCCTTACAAAGCGCATCACTCATGAAGTATTGCCCTCCCTGAAACAGTATAGTTTGCCGATGAGTGCCCTGGCCCCATCGATACAACGCTCGATCCTGCACTGCCAGGCTGGTACGGCTGGTTTTGGTCGAGTAGCCACGTCACAGTTTGGAAACCTGACGTTAGCTAACCGTCATGCCGCAACAGCACTGCAATACAGGATCGAATGTGTATCAACGAGATTCTCGCTGCTCTCGAACATATTCTTAAGCTGCGAATCCAGGGCACACACCAGCGCCCTATCTTTTTTGTGCATAGGTAGGCGTGGTAATCAGGGTCTAAGTTCAGTCGGGGTGGATCTGTACTCACGAAATGCATCCTCCAGTGCGCTCCTCAGTCGGGCGTTGCACTGGCTACTTACTGAAGCAACCTTATCATCTTTCACTTCTACACCATGATTAGGCCGCGGCGGTATTTCATCAATAGTGCTAGTGCCGCGGTTTGTGCCGGACTCGAGACGATATAGTTGCTCAGCTCTGAGCGTAGTCTATCAAGTGCGGCATCGTCCAACCTATGGCTGCGTTGGATGACCCGCGCCTCATCCGACAGTCGTTGGGCCGAGACGTTGACGGTTGGTTCCAGTTCCCGAAACAGAGACAGCATCATATCACGGTACGTAGTGAGATTAGCTCCCCCCTCTGTAGACCTGTAATATGCGCGCATGATGTTCTCGTTCATAGACTGAGTCCATTTCAAGCGCTGCACACAACCACCGGCAGCGGGGACCTGGCTCGTGGCCGGATGGCTCTTAGGTCCCTAGCTCCTCAGCGCACTATGGGACGAAATAGTATTTTCCATCTCAAAAATGGTTCGGACGAAAGTATATAGTGTTATTGAAACCTTTTTTATTGTTTTATATTCTGAGATGATAGAGCTATCCGATATAATAGGTAAAAAAAGAAAAATAAATGTTTTAGGTATATAAATATACAACCAAACTTTAAACATCGATAATTTCATACTCATTATAGAAGTAACTTAAGATATTTTTAATATAAATATTATACATTTTTGGATTGCTCACTATCTCTCGTTTACAAGTACGTTACCTTTTGTATGAGATATATATTTATTTTTATTTATTTTATATTTTTTTGTGTGATAAGGAATTTTTCCGTCTTTTTAATTTTCAAGTTAAGGTTTCCTTGTTGCCGATAGCTGCCGATGTTGAGTTAATGACATTTTTAGATTCCTTAACTATTCAGTAATATAATACAAAAAAACTTTAAAAAAATCCTGCGTCATTACTGCGCCATTTCGAGCTAAAAGCAAAAATGTCGAACGAGGGAAAAAACGAAAACTGACGATTCTTGTTATTTGCACCTATTCATGGCATTTGTGCGTACAACAAAATACTTGTTATTGTTTGTTTATGTATAGCAAATGGGATTGCGATGGAGCCTCGGGACGAATTGAATATAAACAAGTTTTCCCTGAAGAAAATGAACAAATATCGGACGCTAATTTGTTTATAGTTTCATGTGTACCATTGAAACTAGTGGATGAAGAAATTAAAGCAGTTATATGGCAAAATCCAACATACTCTTCAGTTAGATATTGCAGACCCATTTCTCTGGAATTTGCGAAACTCCAGAAAAAACCACAGCTGTTGTAAGTGAACTTGAAGCCAAAATTAATGAATTAACTCCAACGCTTGCAGCAATAGAAGGTAATATTATAGAAGTAAGACATGAGCTGTTTATGACTATGATTGACGGGAAAGTTGCTCAAGTGTTAACACAGACACCACCGAGTGCTTCGTGCTCATTGATAATTTGACTTTTAATGACGTTATTCATTGATAAACCTCGTCAAGGTTCCGGAAACAGCAATGATGGCAATAAGGCAAGGAGATTCTTCCAAAACTATCAATGTTCTGCAGAAATGACGGGTGTCGATGAAGAGTTGATCAAGATATTATACATAATTCTGCAAACCATGTCATCGGGGTTTTCCATAAACGCAGTAAATTTTGGTGAATATACGCTGGGGACTGCACAGTTATATGTGAGTAAATATAACTGGTACTATATGCCATCTTCCGTCCACGAAATTCTTATACCAAAATAATCGAGCATTTTGCAGTTTTGTCAATAGGCCAATTATCTGAAGATGCTCAAGAAGCTCGTAATAAAAACTATAAGAAATACAGGTTAAATCACGCTCGGAAGTGTTTCAGGTCAGCCACAATGGAAGCCGTTCTGCACATACTGTTGTATACTACTGATCCCTACATATCTAGCTTAAATAAATCAAGTATTGTCATATCAAAAGAATTACTTAACGAAGCTAAAGAGCTTTTAGTATTGACAAGTGATGAGTAGAATAGTGGTTTTTTTTTCATTACTACTGTTTTTTTTTTACTTTATTATGATGTGACTACGTAAGTAGTTATTAACTTATTAATCATTTTATTTTAACCTAATGTAAGCAAAAGAATATATTTAAATAATTTAATTTTTGCATGAAAATCCTCAAAAAATTATTTTGTATTTTTTTTACTAAATCAATATAGTTCTTAAAGTGACAGTGTTTTTATTATACAATAGCATAAGTATTCAGGAATACAAATAAAAAATTTCAAGAAAAATTCTCGTCGCTCGAGCTCGACGCAACTATTGCGGCCGGTATCATCACAGCGCTCACCGTGGGGCTGGCACCAGCGGCGACGAGGCGGAGCTGACCGAAGAGTCCGCAGGTGGTGGGCGTGCTCGTTTCGTAGCATATCTCGTCAACATTATTTAATTTTCTTAATATTATTTTTACATTGTTGTTTGGAGGTGACAACTGCACAGAACATATAGATATATTGGACAACTGTCATGTCGCCTCCGAATCGGTAGTTTTTGGTCTATTTTATTTGATTTTTGTGTAATATGGTCTCTTTTTAGGGTTCCGTAGCCAAATGGCAAAAAACGGAACCCTTATGGATTCGTCATGTCTGTCCGTATGTCACAGCCACTTTTCTCCGAAACTAAAAGAACTATACTGTTGAAACTTGGTAAGTAGATGTATATTGTGAACCGCATTAAGATTTTCACACAAAAATAAAAATAAAACAATAAATTTTTGGGGTTCCCCACACTGATAATAGAAATTTAAAAAAAAAAAACATCGAGCCCATACGTGTATCTATGGATAGGTCTTCAAAAATGATATTGAGGTTTCTAATATATATTTTTTCTAAACTGAACAGTTAGCGCGAGAGACACTTCCAAAGTGGTAAAATGTGTGTCCTGTAACGTCCTGTAACTTCTAAAATAAGAGAATGATAAAACTAGAAAAAATATATGATGTACTACATTACCATGTAAGCTTCCACGGAAAATTGGTTTGAACGAGATCTAGTAAGTAGTTTTTTTTTAATACGTCATAAAACGTAAACCGCAATTTAACTTTCATTCAATCAACTCAAATATAAAATTTAAAAACAAAACATTTAATTTCATAAACATAAACTACTAAATACTAACTAATTTGAAAGCTGTGTTATCAAAAAGATTTACGGGCGGACGTCCAGGAACAGATCTAGCTGTAGATGAAAAAGACAAAAATACTTAATAAAAAAAATACACTATTATTAAAACATCGATCAAAGTTACAACGAACTACATGAATTTTTATATTATGTTACTTGCTGCTACGGAACCCTTCATGGGCGAGTCCGACTCGCACTTGGCCGCTTTTTTTTGTCTATCAATGGTTTTGATGGTAAACTTTTGGTTTAGAAGGAAAAACTATAGTAAAAATGAGTCAAAATTACGTTCACTGATTAAATAATAAAAATTATTTAAAATGAGACATTTTGTTGACATGGTGGTGTTGCCATTTAATTATTATTATTATGAGAGTTGCACGTGCAAAGGTCTCCCACAGTCTAATGAACTGTACGAAGCTACATCCGTAAAAATCTGTTGGGTTTCATTCATCTAAAGAGTCATGTAAAGAATATTTTAAAAAATTAGGTATATTAACAGTAATTCAGAATACGATTTATAATATTCACCACAACACTTTATTAAAGGTTACTAGAAATTAATTCGTTAAAAGAATACATTTGTGTATCCAAGAGAATGGAGCCCATTTCGAGCAACTAATTAGTTAGTTTACCATTTTTTGTAAAAAATTAAATTAATTTAAGATTTCCTGGTTTTCATTAAATTTATCGTGTTTGTTAGAGACATTTCATCCTTATAATTGACCCTAACGATCGATGCAATAAAAGTACAGGGTATAATTTTTTCAGATTTTAGCCGGTTCGATTCCCGGGTGTGGGAAAAAAGAATTTTCGAAAATATTTGAATGCAGTTTGCTTTCTATTCAAAAATAAAGGAATGTTTCCTTTGAGTAAAATTTTCTATCTGCAGTATTAAGAGTACTTTCCCTCCAGGTGGCATTACAAAATTCCACCCTGTATATTATGTTAATTAATGTACAAAATATTTCAGACACAATGCGAATTGTTTTAGGGATAAATAAATAAATAAATCTATTTTCTGAAGACGTAGACTAGATACTTTATGTTAAAAACATTATCCACCTTTTGGGCATTGCATTTTTGGGGAAAAAAAAAATTGGGAACAGCTCCCTAATTGCGTAGGTAACACACTATCTATCACAGTCTTTGAAGGATATATCTTATGGCTAATCCATTGCTTCATGTTCAAAAAAAATGTGTGCTTATCAACGTAAATAACGCAATGAATGTTGTTGAACTGTCGATGTCGATATGAAAGCCATTCCTACTCTTAGTGTGTTTCGCATACCCCGCAGTTATAATTTCCCATTGTTAGTCTTTATAGGAAGTATCTTGTATCACAAGCGGTCGTAACAACTCGAATCAATCAATCTAGAGTGGGTAGGTACTGCAGGTAATCTCAGTGCTATTCCTCACCGCCATTAATTTGCCCAACCGACCAAATGCAGTCAAATATAGCCAGAGAAACCTAATTATTATTTAGATTTCTTTGAATATAGCCAACCGATTGAATCGAGTACCTACCAGCAACAAAATATAATATAATATACTTACATAAATTTGGCAAGAAGCAAGGTTTCACAGCACAAGGACATAGTCCGAAAATTGTTAATTTGAAAGAATGTCACCAAAATCTACCCAAACGAAGTACCGAGGTACACTTAGTGGAATAAAATACACTAGATTACACTGAATAATACTGCATTTATATAATTTTATTATAGTTACCCGGGGACGAGAATAAAATAACTTTTAAATAATAAAAAGCACGCCATTTTGGTATTCTATCATCTGCACAAGCGCAACTACCTTACTTATTAAAAAAAAACTGTCAAGTTGACAGCTGTCTGCGGTCGGGTTCAGCCACTGTTGTTTTACGAACGTACTGAATGACATGTTAATGACATTTACGAAATAATGTCAACCCGAGTGTCAACCAAATGTAACGCAATTGTACATGCTTAGAAAATAATTTATCATGTAGTTTTCAATTATTTAAGGATAAAAATACAAATATTTTCGGATTCCTCTATTTTTGATCTACGATTTGGAGCACGTGTACCTCGAGGTACATGTTTGGGCAAAGTTGTATGGGCTTTTGTTGACCTCCTTTTATCATATAAAAAAATATGTTTTTGCGATTACAAACTTACATTTAACACAATCAGCCTATAATGTTGCCACTGCTGGGACACAGGCCTCTTCTCTTCGAGAGGGAGTGGGCTGTAATCTACCAAGTGGGCCCAATGCTGGTTGGTAGATGTCACATGTCTTCAAATTTTATAATCTAGGACATGCCGTTTCCCTCACGATGTTTTCCTGCACCGTTTTGAGAGCAATGGTGATGAAATTATTCACACAAAGTAAAGCTCCTGCCTGGGTTCGAACCCACGACCTAAAACTCGGTAACTTGGGGCCGATACCACTGGGCCACCACTGCTCCTGAACTTATATTATTTTGCAGTTGGAGAATTGACCGTGACGTAGTTGGTATGTCGGTGTATGGGAGAACATGTTTTTCAACTACAAGGTTAAGTTTGTTTTTGGGATTCAGTCATCTCAACTACGAAACCCTTCATTGTGTGTTGCCCGACACCCACTTGGCAGGGTTTTTATTTCAAAAACTGATATACAGTCCGTTAACGTCCTAACTCCTAAATAAATTTCTATCGTGATCTTCAACTTGTTCCAAGAACGAAAAAAATCAGACCGGTCAGACCGGTCAGACCGAATGAAAAATGTGACACTGACACTCTTAGACATTTTTTTTTTTCGGTTTATATGTACTTATTTCATAAGAGTAGGTACCTAGGTAACTACTTATTAATTTCTGGGTTGCTTTCAGCGGACATTTTCCACGAAGTAATACCTAAGCCAAGTGTATTATTTTTCTCTATCGCTGGCAAGCATAAAAAGTAATAAGCATTTTGTATTAAATTCAGAGCCAGTTTGTGATGAATTCGTATCACACCATTATCTTTATTTTGATGGCAAATTTAACAACCGTTTCACCATTTTAATTAAAGCCTGGTCAATGTGTATTTCAGTTTCAATGTTCAAGTTTTCTGTAGCATGAATAAATTAAAAATACTGTTCTTGATTGGTAGTTTGAAACCTTTTATTGTTCTAATAAATTACTATATTTCCTGGTTTAATCGTGTTGTTGCTTTTAGGTGCTTGCTTTCTGCAATGCAAAGGGAGAGAGCCATTTAAGCCGACCCATGGAGCTGTTAATTTTCTAGTAAGTTTTGTGTTTTGTTTTTGATTCAATAAAGGCTACATGGCATCTTGTTTGAAAATAATTGGCGAAATTACTCTTCTTGCATTCATCAACGATTATTGAGGTGATAGACAAGTCTCCAAGGCCTTATAAAAATATATTTAGATTAAGTAATCACCAGATTACTTAATCAAGAATCCCTGTATCACTGATCAGTTTCCCTCACTCGTCGAATCAGTATCGTTTATTAGCGGAAAATACAGTTTTGCAAACAACCTATATAACGCAATGGATGTTGATAAATGTCAAAATGAAACCCATTCCTACTGTTAGTGTGTTACGTAATTACCCCGCAGGTATATTTCCCGTCCCGGTACCGAGGACTGTGCGTCGGTACCCTAGTGTCCCGGGTGGCTGCTGTAACGGCAGCCGTGTGTGTCACCAACCCTAGGGCAGACCTGGTAGACACGCGACCTATCAACGTCGTAGTCGGCGCCACGTATCGGCATCCGCGCCGAGGCATTAGAGTGCAGGTCACTAAGCTACTCATACCTAACAGTAAGTACCTATTGGTTAATCGTTGAGCTCCTTAAATCCTGACTTCCTGAGTTGAGCTGCACGATCACTGACAAATGCGTGCACTGGCTGGACAGGTCCACTCTATCTGTGTGGTTCTTTCCTCAAAAGACCATTTCGGATACCAATCTACATGGTCTTCACATGATCTGACTAAGATTATGTCTGGACTTTAAAAGAGACTGTGACCTCTGAGTTTGTTTCGGCCTTTCTTCTCAGAGTACCTAGTCAGATAGGAAACGCCGACCTCATCTAGTTTAAAAAATATGATTGACGTGTATAAATGTTGTACAAACCTACTTACAGAAATAAAATCATTTATCATTATCATTTACACAATCATACAGCGTCATCATTCACGTCATTTCAAAATACCCAATCCATGACCACCCATGCGGCGCCTTTATGATCCTGAAACTATTATAATACACTCGAGAGCAATGAATCCGGGTCACTTAAAGAATGTTAAAAATCTCGGAAACTAAAAATGATAGGTTAATGCAATAAATTGTATTTAATAGACAATGTAATACTCCTTAAATGAAAGTAAAAAAAATATGAGTCACCATACATTTTATTAACACAAAATTACATAAAGAAAAAAACTGCTGATCTCTCCTTAAAACAAAAATAGGAAACATGAAATTTTTGAACTTTATTACGATTTTCTTGAATTTTAATACTTCGTATTGCCTCCTCGTGCTTCCATTACTGCGTTTACGCGGTTTGGCATGCTGTACACCAAGTTCCTTATACGATTTTGGGGAATATTCTCCCATTCCTCTGTGAGAGCAATTTTGAGCTCACGAAGCGTGATTGGGGGAGGGTTTCGTTGTTTTACGCATCTGCCTAGCTCGTCCCAAGCATGCTCGATCGGGTTGATATCCGGGCTGCGCGCTGGCCACTCCATACGAGTAATGTTCATCTCTTGAAGGTAGTCATTCACAATCCTACCTGTATGAGGTCGGGCATTGTCATGCATAAATATAGCATCCTCACCTAAATTGACCATAAATGGACCAACGTGATCATTGAGGATTTCTTCCACATATCTTACGCTAGTTAAAGAGCCGTTTTCTATGATCACCAGCTCTGTGCGACTTTCAGAAGAAATTCCGGCCCACACAAGTACAGACCCACCACCGTAGGCTACTTTTTCTTCGATGCATGCTTGCTTGAATCTTTCCCCTGGTCTTCGATACACTCTGTGTCTTCCATCGTGCTTGTAGAGCATAAATTTTGATTCGTCGGAGAACATAACTTTTGACCAATCTTCAATACTCCAATTTACGTGGCTCTGGGCATATCTTAGTCTTGAAATACGATGCCCACGCTCCAGTTTAGGGCCGTTTGCAGGTCTAAGGGGTTTTAAGTTAGATTCAGCAAGCCGACGTCTTACTGTCCATGCACTTGGGTTACTTCCTCCGAGGCGTCGAAACTGATTTGTGAGTTCAGTTCCTGTGAGAAAGCGATTTCGAAGCATGGTGTTCACCAAGTATCGGTCTTCTCGTGCTGTGGTACACCTGGTTCTGCCCGTTCCTGGTCTGCGTAGGTTAGAACCAGTTTCTTCGTAACGTCGGAGAACTCTTTGTACTGTTGACAGCGACACACCGACAGTCCTGGCTGTATCGCGCTGACTCCGGCCGGTTTCCAGCATTGTAAGTATTCTGGTGCATTCTTCAGGCGTAAGCGACATAATTTCAGCTTGAATAATGAATATAGAGCACTATCAACATGGTTTATGTACCCACATAAATGACAGATTACAAACAAAAGCAAAACCAAATGCTGTAATTTCGTAGTTCCATCTTCGAAAGTGGCCCTTTTTCAAATTTGATTTTTTTATGATATAACTTTACAATAACTAAGAAGTTTTAATACCTTCATTTAAGGAGTATTACATTGTCTATTAAATACAATTTATTGCATTAACCTAGCATTTTTAGTTTCCGAGATTTTTAGGATTCTTTAAGTGACCCGGATTCATTGCTCTCGAGTGTATGTCACCGTATAATTATGAACATCATTAGTTTATAATCTCCTAGCTTTCACCCGCGACTGAAATTTCTTGTTCCCCTGACCCGCCCCATCGCGTCGCATCGCATCATCTGCCCGCTCTATCACTTCGTTTTCGCTTAGCGTTTTTTCAGACTTTTACATTTTGCTCGGTCCCTAAGAGTCATAGCGTGATAGCCTATAGCTTTCCTCAAGAATTGGGCTATCAAATGCAAAAAAAAAAAACATATCCGTCCGTTATTCCAGAGATTACCCCCTTCATACAAACAAACAAACAAATTTTACCTCTTTATAATATTTTTTACTTTCATAACGTTAAATTCGAATTTAAATAACTTCAAAAGATTTATTCCGTTCTAATACCAACAACTAATACCATTGGTATTTGTTTCAACTCATATTTACATATTTTCTATTCCGAACTGACACCACTCTTTAAATAATTAAATTTAATGTGCGAACGAAAACTAAGAACTTGATTTTGGTACAGTCAGCTCAGTCAAACCTAAACAAATTAAAATATTTTTACAAAGGTAGTTTAACCAACGGTTTACTTGGAGATGGTGAACGAGGCCCTAAGTAAATCATCGTGCTATTTTGTTCCTGTAATGTTGATTATTAGTCATATAGAATAGGTAGAATACTCTTTATTATGTACACCATAAAAATTACAGATATAAATGTAGACATTTTGCATAGGGTGACACAATGGCCGGTGTTATCGCTAAAAGCGATCTTTTACAGACAACCTTTGGATGGGTTCAAGGCAGAAGGAGAGACAATAATGCAGGTAGTCAGTGGTGTACCGTTTACTTAAACAACCTGTTTTTATTGGTCTGAGTATGCAACGTGTATATTTTATTATTGAACTAGCCGTTTGCTAAAATATTTTTTTTTTTGGGTTTACAGTTATTTTTTTTCATTTAAAGGTCTTATTAAAAGCATCTTTACTGACTGTGCCTTATATCTTTGAACTTGTTTTGGTATTCGTTTAAACAGTGGTATCCGTTCTGAATAAAAAATAAATCTAAGTTGAAACAAATTATCCCAGTTAAGTGGTATTAGTTGTTGGTATTAGATCGGAATAAATCCTTCAAAACGAGTTTAAGTATATTGACATAGTAGGTATTTTATAAACACAATACCGAAATTAAAAAATAGAATCATTGAACACTTTTTCTCTAACAAAATAATGATAAAAACATTTTTTTTACCAATACGATACAGGGTAAATCCAAGAATTATCACCAAGGAGTTTCCATCAATATTTTTTTTCTAATGGAGCGCATATGCGGGGCGCTCCATTAGATAAAAAATAATTGATGGAAACTCCTTGAAAACTTTTTTGTTACATAATAAGTAACAAAAAAGTTTTGACTCCAATTTTTATTTATCTGTGGCAACGCCCACTTTAGCGCATGCGCGGTGATCAGCTGGGTTTTGGCGCCATTCGTACGTTTTGTTGTACTGAATTTCGTGGGGAAACTTTGATCTTTTAATTATTACTTTCAATCCGTTCAATCTCAATGTATGAGAGTAAATAGAATAGTGTATGAAACTGCACGTAACTACCTAGTCTGGCCATAAATACTGTTACAGTTAAAAATAAGAAAGATATTACATTTGAATTTGGAATCTGTCATTTTTAAACGATTGTTCATTGAGTTTTCTAATTTTGGCGCCAATACATTTTACAATATATTGCGATATTAAAATGGAGTGGGGTGATAAAGAGAACCGAATCACTGTGATTGCATTACACAAAGTTGGTATGGAACCAAATGCAATTTTTAAAACTCTCCATACGCTTGGTTTTAGTCAATTTTTTGTGTACCGGGCTATTAATAGGTACAATGAGACCTCCTCTGTTTGTGACAGAAAAAGATCTGGCCGTCCACATAGTGTTCGTACGAAAAAGGTGGTCAAAGCAGTAAGGGAAAGAATTCGAAGAAATCCTGTCCGAAAGCAAAAGATTTTATCTCGGGAGATGAAGATAGCACCCAGAACCATGTCACGTATTTTAAAAGATGACTTAGGACTTGCAGCCTATAAGAGACGCACTGGTCATTTTTTAACTGATAATTTAAAAAAGAATAGGGTGGTAAAATCGAAACAACTACTGAAGCGGTACGCAAAGGGAAGTCACAGAATTTTTTTGTTTACGGATGAGAAAATCTTTACAATTGAGCAACATTTTAACAAACAAAATGACCGTATTTATGCTCAAAGCTCTAAGGAAGCTTCCCAATTAGTCGACAGAGTGCAACGTGGGCATAATCCGACTTCAGTGATGGTTTGGTGGGGTGTTAGCTATGAAGGAGTGACTGAGCCATATTTTTGTGAAAAAGGTATCAAAACATCGGCACAAGTGTATCAAGATACCATTCTTGAGAAGGTAGTTAAGCCCCTTAACAACACCATGTTCAATAACAAAGTATGGTCCTTCCAACAAGACTCGGCACCGGGTCATAAAGCTCGGTCCACGCAGTCTTGGTTGGAAGTGAACGTTTCGGACTTCATCAGAGCTGAAGACTGGTCGTCGTCAAGTCCCGATCTTAATCCGCTGAATTATGATTTATGGTCAGTTTTAGAGAGTATGGCTTGCTGTAAACGCCATGATAATTTGGAGTCCCTAAAACAATCCATACGATTGGTAGTGAAGAATTTTCCCATGGAAAGAGTGCGTGCTTCTAATGATAACTGGCCTCAACGTTTAAAGGACTGTATTGCAGCCAATGGAGACCACTTCGAATAAGCTTTTTATATTTTAAATTGTTTTATATTTATGTATTTAACTAACACACTGTAAAAGTAATAAACATTATTTGCAATAAAAAAAAATTTTTTTTCTTCGTGACAATATTTATGGCAAGACTAGGTATAATAGGTATTAAAACACTCCTGTGATACTAGGTATTAAAAACCTTGCCTATTCGTATTTTAATTCCCCTAAGTATGCAAAGATTTCATAAACTACCTACTATTATATTATTTATATTAGTAGGTATACCTATATAGATTACCTATCTGGCGAGAGTACCTATAAACTAACGAAAATTTGTGGACTGCGCTGCAAACTATTTACAATTTAACGCTTTATTTTTCATGCGACAGATCGCACCTTGCGCTAATACTAAATAGCCAAGTAACTGCGAACAACTTAGAAGTAGAATAGCTGTTGGTCACAATTCTAACCTAATCTAACCCATTTAGTCGGGTTGCCCTAGCTTAGTTACTGCGGCCAATTCGGCTACCGTCGGCTATTTTACTGGTGATAAAATCAGACAGATTGTGACCACTGTCGTTATGTGCAGTTCGTTCACAATTTGACGGTTTGACATGGATAGATTAAAAACTATCAAAAATTAATTGGTACGTCGTATTGTAAGCAATAAGGAACAGTTCACAATTTATTGACAGTGGTGCCGGTTCTCTTGTCACAAAATTCTCTAAACTAGACTAAAAATCACTAAAATTTAGTTTATTCATGTCAAACGACGATTTCCCATTCTGAAATAGACTAAAGTGACACAATTTAACTATATTTTAGTTCGATAGCACTAAGATGGCACTGAGTTAGTAATTTAGTGAAAATGGCAATTTTGCTATTCTGAATTTGCCGTTTTTCACCTAAAACTTTGGTTGTCTAACTAAATCTAGCTATTTTGAATCTCGATTAAAAATGTGTGGAAAAAAAATTGTTGTCATGAACTAAAATTCACCACAACACCTCAATTTCAGGTGAAAAACAGTACGGTACTGTATCTCTTTTTTCTTTTATTTCGCTTATATTATATCTCGAAAATTGAGTGTCCTATCGCAAAAATAACGTAAATTTCGACCCCTTTTATGAAATCCTTTATCCCCTAAAACTCTACATTTAGGTAATAATTTTTCATATTTTCCATAAAAAATGTGAAATATTCCATATAAAACACTTCGAGGCACCACCCATGCGCGCCTCCGGCTCTATAGAAAAATCAAAGGGGTAGGGCAAACAAGTACCACGTGGACTCGCGATTGTCAAACTAAACTTAAGTTACGTCAACATTATTTTTAAATTTAGAGATATTTTTTTGCAGAATTGCTTTAAGATTCTCATAGCCAAAAGTAAGGAATTTTAGTGATAGTTTAGTTAGTATAGTTCGGTGTACAAGAGAATCGGCACCAGTGACATACTTATTATAAAAAATTAAAAGCTATTTCTCCATTTACTCTATTAAAAACTCCCGCAAAGATAAATAATAAAAGAATATAGATAGTTTAAATTTTTCACGGACGGGCTCGTTACTAATTTAAATGATAACAGCAGCACGGAGCGATCCGAAAGTTAACCGCGGCCGGTTCGTAGATGGGTGACCATCCATTACATGTCGAGACCCTCCGTGTGGTCCCGGCTTTCATTCATAGATCTTTGACAGTCGTTACGGGTAGTCAGACGCCCTAAATTTTGACAACCAGTCTTACCAAGGGGTATCGTGTTACCCAGTAACTGGGTTGTGGAGGTCAGATAGGCAGTCGCTCTATGTAAAATACTGGTATTCAGCTGTACAGGTTATATTGGAAGCCGACCCCAACATAGTTAGGAAAAGGCTAGGCAGATTGATCGATTGAGTTCACATTGTCACAATAAATAAAACTTGAATATCCATCCATAATTATTAACTAGCGAAGCGAAACTTAATTATTTTAATACCATTTTGTATGATGGTTGGACCGCCGCGCCGCGGCACAGTGGGCTGAAAATCGATCTTCAAAAAAAAGCTTTGGTGGTGTTAGAAGTACCCAGTTACCCACATACTTCTGACTTAAGGCGATACCCTTGTTTGCATTGTCCCGTAGCCTTCTCTCTTTCTGCCGCATTAAATTTCAATCACTAGAGCAAGTAATACGTAGTATAAGCACACAAAATAGTCTTATATTTAATCATAATCAATTACAAGTAAAGGACAAATAATATATGATAGAAAATAGCACGAATCAGTTATAAATTAATTTATAAAATTTGCTTATGCGTAAAAGGTTAATGTGTTTAGTCCATTACTGCAGCGGCCGACAACAGAGGTATTGATGGACGAGCGTGAAAATGTGGGCCGACACGTAGCCGAGGCACACATACGTGAGTCCATGAATGCCTGGTTGCAGCCAAGGCTTGTATAATACTTTTCTCAAATAATGCGCGAAAATTCAAACTAAGTAAATCAATCACACAAAACGTATTTGGATAAATTTTCTCGTGCTAATATGTTATTTTGTTTCTTTTTACTTACAAGCTTTTATATAACTAATGCTTGTATGTACGAGTATGTTCGGGACCAATCTTGCAAGCTGAATTAAAATCACTTCCTCTTATCCTACGGAGTTGAATTTTCACACGTTGATTGTTTCGAAGACAATGCATTTTTATGATGCAAGACCTGATTCTATACCCAGGTTTGGCTCCAGACGAAGGAACTCCTTAACGGTCAACGGTGTACCGTTTAAGAAAATATTAAAGTTCTATGTTAACGTAAGTTTTATTTAGTACTTTTTAGTTAATTAAAAGCTTGTTTTTAAAACGGTTTTTACTTATTCACTTTTAACAGCCCTATTTGCTAAGCCAGTTCGAGATTTAAATAAAATATTTTATTAATAAGTTACCTCCTTGGTTCCCCTGTGTCGAAGTAAAAAGTTCGTTCCATTTTTTAATTACACGACAGATATGAGTTTTCATAGTAATTTATTCGGTCGCTAAACACGACAGCAAAGGAATTTCAGCCGGCTAAGCACGACAGATATGGATTTTCATACTAACATTGCCGGCCGCTGCTCGCATGTATTTGACCAGTAGGTACAGCGTTTTTGATTTATCTCGAAGAAGGTTGTCAAAATAATGGTGGATTTTTTTGGGTTTTTTTCCCGGTCTTATTACAGATAACTAGTCAAAACACTGTAACAATAATTAAGCATTTTGGGACTTTATTATTATATAAATCTTTTTAGTTTTTTAATTGAATTCTCCCTTAACTACTACTTTTATTACAGGTGTAGTAACCTATGCGCAAGAGCGGACATTTTATAGATCTATAGTTACTAACTTATTTACGGTGTTTTTGGAATTTGCTTTCTGGGCCACGCACAATGAAGGATTATATATTATTATTATTCGTTTATTTATTCGTTCATTTTTAAATATTTAAAAAAAAACATAGAAAAAACATTTAAATCTATAAAAAATAGTGGTCCGTCGGTATCGGGAGCAGGGTCCAAGCTACCGGTGGTTAGGGCTCCAGAGACAGGAACCTCCTCACGATGCGAGCCGTATCGAGGAGAACTACCTTCTGGAGCAGGCCCTTGACCCAACCGCCTAACGAGAGCCTCGAGAGATGTTGATCGAGGTTTTCGGCCATCAGGCCATTGGCCGATACGACAATCGGCACAATGACAGCCAAGCTCACATTCCACATGTCAACAACCTCGTGTGCTAAGTCGAGATATTTAATTTGTTTCTCTTTCTCAGCTTTCACGAGGTTCTCGTCATGCGGAATGGTAATATCGATAATCATTGTGCGGCGCGCTAATCGATCTATCACCACTATATCAGGCTTATTGGCGACAATAGTCCTGTCAGTAATGATAGACCGATCCCAGTACAACGTAATATGGTAATTTTCGAGAACTGGGTCGGGCACATACTTGTAATACGGTACCTCAGAATCCACTAGTTTATATTTCAAAGCAAGTTGTTGGTGAATAATCCTGGCTACTTGATTATGCCTGTGCAAGTACTCGCCGTTAGCCAGACGAGAACAACCAGAGACAATATGTCTGATGGACTCACCCGGACAATGGCATGCCCGACACACGTCCACCGTCCCGTCTTTCATAATATGTCTCCGGTAGTATTCGTCAAGATAACTTCGTCCATAATTGCACAGGCGAAACCTTCAGTTTCCCCGAAAAGGTCACCAAAACGTAGCCTGAATACGGACGCAAAGAAATCTACACCGGGCTCGTGAAGAGCCCGATAAAAGCGTCCGTGAAGCTCCTTGCTTTGCCATACCTCCTTGCGGTCATCGGTAGTAAGTACCACAGGTTTGCGCCAGTTCTCTTTAGCCATGGAGAGCCGGGTGAGGCCCTTGTCCACTGCTACCACATCAAGGTGCATACCCATTTCGGCTTTTAAAAAATATTCCCTGAGACTGCACACTTCGCGGTTGTGGAGGGGCTTTGCATTTAAAAACCCTCGACTACCGCACTTCCGCGGTATGTACAGTCTCATCACCGATGAACGTGGGTGATGCATCCGGTTTGCGGTCAGCAGTGTACGGACCCACCTATCCAGGGCGTCGAGTTCGGTCTGAGTCCATTTGAGTATGCCGAAAGAGTACATCAATACTGGCATGACCCAACCGTTGAAGGCGCGCACCTTGTTTCCGCCTGAAAGAAGACTAATTAATACCTTCCTCAGGCGACCAAAGAACCGCTCCTTCAGCGATTACTTCATGTCAGCAACATCGATGCCTAACGTTTCCGACATACCCAAATACTTATAGTTTCCGGATGAGGAGAGGGTTCTAAGGTGTATGGAATCCGAAAGTTGAATTCCTTCGGAATCCATAATTATTATTATTATTATTATTTGATGTCCAAGTCCGTAGCAGTCATGCTATTATTAGATATTATTATACAACTTAGGTACTTATACAAAAAGAATAATGAGGCTTCAGGGGCTAGTGCAAATCTTGATGATTAATTCGATGAATAGAGTCTGGTCACCATTATCCTAACCATTCCTAACAATTCACTTGTCAATTAGTACTGCACCCTAATTACTAATTAAATCACACGCTATCTATCACAATCTGAATCGTTTTGAAGCCTATTGCTAATCCATTGCATCATGTGTTCGAAACATTTGTCTGCTCAACAACGTAAATAACGCAATGAATGTTGTTGAACTGTCAAAATGAAACCCATTCCTACTGTTAGTGTGTTACGTAATTACCCCGCAGGACTGGCTGGAAGTAATATGAAGTTTAGACTTGAGACTATTAGATAGCCAGTAGAGTTACAATGGAGTCCTAACATACATTAAATATATCCAGAACAATTTAGTTCAGTGAATAACTATGTTTGCCAAGCGTGGTTATCAGACACTAGCTAGCGTAGGCAATTTTCTGGTTTGTAGCAATTACTCGCAAGAAGGTACGGTAGGTAATGTAGGTAGGTAGGTTCAAAAGGCGTAGATAACCGACTAAAGACCAATGACTATGCTCAATATTCATGATCATTTACTAAGTATTCTTATTTGCAGTCTCCAAGTTCGATGCTGGTAACCGAGGTTATTTGATGTCCAAGTCCATTGCAGTTATGCTGCTTAAGCGAAAAGTTCCCGATGTGTTAACGGAATTACCTTTGAGAGCCATCGATATAGACTGGAGGGGCAATGATAAAGTAGAAATTCAAGAGGAATGCCTAATCGCCGGTTGGCATTTCTTCTATAAAGGGGTAAAGTAACAAAGATATTCATATACCTTCATAAACTAAAACAGTTAAATAGCAGCAATATTTGTATTTCGATCGCAAAATGGCGACTCAGCCATGTCAACATAGCCCATGTTTAAGATTAAACAAAGTAGCTTGGATATTCCTAAAATATACAGGACGGCAGCATCGACCCGCAAACTGAAATCATGAATTCAGCACATGATTGTAGACCCCCTAGAGTAAAAACTTTTGCGGCGGTTATCAAAGACGATGATGACATTGAACTGGAGCGGAGAGCGTTGTCGGTTAGAGCGAACATGCTGGCTCGCAGGTTTGCACGTTGCTCTCTTTCTTTTAAGAGGGCGCACATGGGTCCACTAGTGCCACTCCTTTAAAAAAGTATTATCTCGTGACTGAGATGGAATTATGAAAAACGGCTCAATTGTCGACCTCGGTAAGTGTGTCTAGAATTTTCTAATACCTTTTATAAACTTTCCTAATGAGACACGAAGCAACAAAATTCGATCTAAACAAAAGCGGCCACATTCATTTAGATCGTAAAAATCTTGACACACTTACCGAGGTCGAAATTAAGCCGTTTTTCAAAATTCCATCTCAGTCACGAGATAATACTTTTTTTAAAAAGTGGCGCTAGTGGACCCGTGTATGGGCTCTTAAAATCACGCTCTTTCGAGCCTACTGTACTGTTTTATACACGTGCAGCCTGTGGGCTAGATATACGCAAAGATCGTACAGCGCTCTCCGCGTTCAATATAACTATGCGTTTAGGATACTGGTGGGGTTGCCACGTTTCTGTAGTGCGTCAGGGATGTTTGCAGATGCGCATGTAAATTGCTTTTACGCAACAATGCGTAAAAGGTGCGCTTCCCTGGTGCGCAGGGTGCGGGGTAGCTCCAACAGTGTCTTAAGCATGGTTGCTAGTCGCCTGGACTGTGTTTGCGTGGGTCACTGTTGTGCCGTCTCTCATGGAATGTCGCAACGGTGACCAATCGTTATTTATTGTATTGTTTTTGTTAAGTGTCTCTGTTTACTAACATAGTCGTAAGTTTTACTAACAATCTTGTTGAGTCTTGGTTACTCTCATAAAGAAAAATTCTATTCTATTCTATTCTATCAAAAAAAAAAACTGCTGTTTCATAAAAAAAAAAAAAAAAGTGCAATACCTACGCGGTTAAAATGTATGGCAGGGCATATTTTTTTAAATAACCCACTAAAAGTTTCAACGCATGTTCTGAATCATATGTACTGAATCTAAATATGTTAACAGGTTGTGCGTCAATGTTGCTGCCATCCTGTAATAGGTACCCAATGAAAAGCGTAAACTATCTTAAGGGGACTACATGACCTAAACGCAAATTTATAATGCCTAAAAATATATGATTCACTGCAGTAACCAAAATCAGAAAAATATATGATAATCTTCTGGATATATGCTAGTTAGATAGTGTGTTGAAAACATAATACAATTAACTTGATATGATAGAAAAAAATCACGAAGATACCTCAAAAAAAACATTTTAACGATTGAAAACCATACATGCAAACATTCAGATTTTTTGTCAGATTATTCTACAAGTAACATACTAACGTAATAGTGTTTTAATTTTTTAGTCCAATGAATAGATTTTTTGTAAATCCATAATTGCTTCATATTTTGCAATAAATTAACAGCGTTGTGTCATCGCCCGTCTCTTTCTTTGCAATCCGACAGCGACCGCGCTTTAGCTCTTGTAAGCCTCTTAACAATATATGAAAGTAACGTTTTTCATAATCAAAAACCGACAGACTCCTTGCCAATTCAAAAGCCAAAGCTAAACCTGTAATCGTAAAGATTATATTATGGGCTAGGATCATTGATTTACCAACTGCAAGTAAAATTGGACGTATCTCTTTCCAAAAGGTTTACCAAGTAGGTAAGTAGTAAAGTAGGTATAGTCAACAAAAAAAACATTGGCGAAGCTCATTATATATATATATTTCAACCTGCAACTTCCCCATACCAACTGGATGCACATGTTTTAATTAAACATTTGCAGCGCACATGTGACGTTTCTTTTTATTTTCTCCGTAAAGAGAAGGACAAAATATGTGTGGAGTCCATGTGTGATCTCTCGTACCCTAATAACGGTGTTATGTTCAAAGAACAACAGTCGCTTTTGTATAGTGTTCGGTCGAAGTTCGAATTATGTCAAGTTTCCCCTTTGAGCTCGCCGTGCACAACATAAAACTGCGACAACTTTTTGCTGCAAAACATTCCAACTTCCTGCATCCAACTTTATGCATATTTGAATGAAAATAAAGAAGTTGTCAATGTCGCAAATACACAATGTTTCACAACCGAAGTTTTCACTTGATTCAGTAGCTTTATTTCAGGAAATATGTTTTGTATCTTTATAAGACTTGTTTATACTGTCTAGTTAGATAACTACCCACTTTACAAATAATTTTCTACCAACCAATACCTATGCATTGGTACCAAAATTCTTTGCAAAATTATACCGAACAATAAATGACATGATTTATCTATACTAGTAAATGATTACAGACAAAGAAGGTGGCGGTGGAGGTAGTGAAGGGTGAGGGTGACTGGTGGTGCTGGTGGCCTAATAGGTAATTGTTCGTCATTTCAGGACAAAATTTACCCTGTGAACAGATTCCTTCTTCAACGGAACTTAAGAGTCCAGTTCGTGGACGTAGTGAAGAAGAACCTGTGGTGTGAAGCTTTGACCATGAAATTTCAGAAAGCTCTGATTAACCTGGGATTCCAAGGAGTGTTCGAAAAAGATGGCAATATCTGCACCAGAGACGTAAGAACCTAATTCTTGTGAAAACTAACGGACAGTTGGACGCAGTTCTGCCATAATGTAGGTAGTGTAGGCAACCCTACCCATCCACATCACCATGTTTTTTGGGAAAACGACGTTTTAAGTTTGAAATTGCAATTGCTGTTTCCAATAACCATATAATTGTGAAAGAAAAACACGTAATTCTTATTTTTACCGCGCGACAAAATTCTTCCATACAAACTTTAACACGCCTAATAATAATAAATAATAGGTCTTTACCTATGAAATTGCCGTTTTGTATGAAAAAATTTAAACGATTTTTTTTCATGAATTTTTTATTTGTATTAATCGAAGTAATCACCCATGCAATCAATGCATCTTTGCCATCGCAGTGGCAGTTTATTGATGCCCTTCTTAAAGAAATCAGCTGGACGGGAGGCAACAAATTCTTCAAAGGCATTTTGTACTGCCTCTCGGGTATTAAATTTTTTTCCCGCCAAGAAGTTATCCAAATTCTGGAAAAAGTAGTAGTCTGTAGGCGCAAGGTCTGGTGAGTAGGGCGGATGACGGAGAGCTTCCAACCCCAGTTCTTGCAACTTGGAGACCGTCTGCTGTGCAGTATGAGGTCGCGCGTTGTCGTGCAGGAGCAGCGGAGACGAGCGATTGACCAATGCTGGTTGGAGATGCGCCAGCTTCTCCATCATTGTGTTCAGTTCTTCACAGTACACATCTGCAGTAATGCTCACCCCGTTTGGTAAGAAGCTGTGATGAATCACACCGGCGCTAGACCACCAAACAGTGACCATCACTTTTCTAGGGGTAAGTTTTCGTTTAGGGCATTGTTTAGGTGCTGAACCAGGATCCAACCAACTTGCTGAGCGCTTACGGTTATCAAACAGAATCCATTTTTCATCGCAGGTAACAATGCGGTTCAAAATTCCTTCATTTGTGTGTCTGTTGAGCAGTGCAAGGCACGTCTCGACGCGTACTTCGCGCTGGCGATCATTGAGTTCGTGGGGCACCCATTTGTCAAGCTTTTTTACCTTGCCAATTTGACGCAAATGGACCAATATTGTTTTGACGCTAACGTCGAAAGCTGCTGCTAATTCAGCCGTAGATTGTGTATCATCAGCTTCCACAATCGCCTTTAATTCGTCATTGTCGACCAAAGTCTTCGGACGACCGCGAGGTTCATTTTTCAGGTCGAAATTTCCAGAACGGAAGCGAGCAAACCAATAACAGGTGGTGCGTTGGTTTGTAGTGTTAGCTCCGTAAACGTCGTTGATGTTGCGTGCCGCTTGTGCCGCGTTGCTGCCACGACGGTACTCATATTCCTTAATTACTCGAATTTTTAACGTATCCATGATGACGAAAAAGATTGAAATGCGATGAAAATGTAACACTAATCAATAAAGAAATGACTACTTTTAGAAAAAAAAATCCATGTTTTTAAAATAAAATTAATTTGAAATTAGAATTCTTAGCCAAACAAAAATTATTTTGATTTGAAATGGCCAGTACTGCAGAACGGCAATTTCATAGGTAAAGACCTAATACTTTGATCGAGCCATCCTCACAGACGAAGAACACATTATAATAGACCAGACATAAAGTTACTAGATAAAATTAATAAAATTGCGCAAATTATTGACATAGCAGTACCAAACACACACAACCTACTTAGTAGTAGTACTTTCAACCACGGGTGTCATTCCCAAACAACTGCATCAATCTTTAAAAACGTTGGACGTAGCTCCCTCTACCTACCAACCCCTACAGAAAGCTACTATCCTGAACACTTGCAGAATTGTCCGGAAATTCCTGCAGAACGATAATGATGCACAAATATCACACGCACAAACATCAATCACCACTGCAACACAAAGTCAAAACATAATATCATCACGTCGCATATTATCATCAACTATCACTTAGGTTAGTACTTTCAGTGATAGTGACGCGGCTTTGGCCCGGCAGATCAGTGCTGAGATACAAAAATGTATACCAACAAATAATAATAATAATAACCCCACCGCCGTATCTCTACGTTGACGTCGTGGTGGGACTTGCGTGCTCCTGAACTCTAGGTCTGTACCGGTAGAGGTAACTTTGCCGAAACAGGTCTAGACCTCCCTAGGGTGAGGGGCCAGACCAAGAAAGATACAGAAACCCGCAGGGCAGCATGTGGCGAGCAGTTGGGCAGTAGCGACCCCACGGACCCTATCTCCCGGGAGAAGACTTGTTCCTCACCTCTGGCTTGCCTTTATTGGCCGGCTGAAGTGAACAATTACGAGGAACGGAGCTCCCACCTCTTTCTTGCCTTTATTGGCCGGCTTGACTGGAGATTCGCAATAGCAAAAGTGCTCGGGGGAAGGAAGTATTCCAGTAAGATGCTGGTAGGGACCTTGACTGTACTTCCGGGATTGTCCTGATAGCCGTGGGATACTTCTCTCCTACTCAAAAGCACCTCAGGACATGTTGCGCCCTTGTCACTACGACAATATGTGCTAGCGACCGTTGTCGGAGGCCCATTATTGAGTGTGCAAGTCACCCCCTGCCAGTTTATGTGTATTTTATATATGACATTGGTCAGGCAGGGGCCATAGTCTTTCCATAGTCCTAGAAAACCAGTCCACTTAAGCTACCCAAATCTATAGCCCAATATCTTTTGTTTCCATATCCTGCAATAGCCGGACACCAACCGGGGGTTGTCCTTGGGTGCATTTGCAAAGTTCATACAGGGATAATCGCCGGTCGGTGCCTCATTCCATTTAAAATTGTCTAAGGGGCCTCTGCGAGTTAGCTTCGGTCCCTCGTACGCCTTCCAAAGGTCCGGGACCCCATGGTCCCGAGATATGTGAACATAATTGATAACAATAATAATAAGTTATTTGTTCAGACTACAAATGAGGTCCATTGTGTTAGTAACAATCTTACGTAGCCTATATTAGTACTTAATAACAAAACAGATCTTGTTCGATCGGCTAACGCCCACACAAGCGGACTATCTGCCCGGGCTGCTATCGAGTGCAGAATGATGTTGGGACTGTCACGGAACCTGCGAAGTAACGAGGCAGATTTCTTGCGCCATACTGCGTCAAAGCTGTCAGTCCGCGCGTCGGCAAACATCGCCGACGCACTGCAGAAGCGTAGCTGTCGCTACAGCACCTTGAACGCATTGTTATAGTGGATCCGCAAAGCATTGCAAGCCCTTTGGTATATCTGAACCACAGGGCTCCCGCGTACAGTGTTGTGCAATACGCCCTAAAAAGGGCAAGTTTAACTGCGACTGTACTTCGAGAGAACCTGCGGGCTAGCATGTTCGCCCGGACTGACAACGCTCTGCGCTCGCTCTCCAAGTCTGAATCGTCTTTCAGGCAATCTGTTACCAGATGGCCCAAGTATTTAAATTTATAAGTACACCCTGTTTATTGGGTGACCTTTAAGTAGTAGAGGAGAGACCGCAGATGGACATCTGGCACCAGACCTGAAGACGACATACTCTGTCTTTTTGGTGTTGAATATCAACCCATGAGACTCCGCTAATGACGCCCATATTGGCGGGTAGTTTAGAAAAAACAATAATATCAACAAAAAAAAAACTTGCTTATGTAGGTATTCCTACTAAGTTTCATGTTTAATTAACCCAAGGAATAAGATTGTTCATTAAACGAATTGGACCCTTTCTACCTCATTGAGGGTAGGTTTTCGCAAAATCGTTTCTTAGTACACACGTTCGTTTTAAAAACTACAAAAATCTACTAACTATCCAAAATCCGAGTTTATATCTTTAGCGGTTTGGGTTGTGGGTGTCTTACGAATATACCCTGTGAAACGAAATACAAAGAAAAAAAAATTGAAGCTACTCTCCAAGGTTGAGATTCTATATCTATACCCACCACGTCTGTGAAGTTTACACAAAGAAAACTGTTTTTTTTAACTGATATTTAAAGTGACAACACTAACTGCGGTTGATGACCCCAAAAAAAACTCATCAAATTAATTTACTTTTTATTTGATTATTTTTAGATACCGATCCCTACTGATTCTATAGACTGATTATATGATACTGATTGTTGATTTGTGTATGATATAAATCTATGTAGGTAATTAAGTAAGTTTGAAAGTAACGGATGAATACTTGTCAGTAAAAATCTGATTATTTACTGCTACCAAAAGCGGTTAAAACAGAGTAAGTATAAACTACCCACCTACTATTTATTTTAGTATGCAATACCTACTTCCTCAATCCTCATGTGAACTTCCTCGAGAATCTCATTAAAAAACATGTATGTATTTACTTTATCTTACAGCCTGACCGAACAGCTCAGCCGTGTCACGTAAGTTATCTGTGCCATTATTAAATGACTAGCTTTTGCCCGCGGCTTCGCCCTCGTGGATGCCGGAAATTATCCCACGGGAACGTACTACCGGGATAAAAAGTATTCTACGTGTTAATCCAGGTTATAAAGTATCTGTGTTCCAAATTCCATCCAAATCCGTTTAGTAGTTTTTCCGTGAAAGAGTAAAAACATCCATGCATCCATCCTCACAAACTTTCACAGTTATAATATTAGTAGGATTATTAGGATAGGATATTAGTAGAATTAGATGAAGCACGTCAAATAGGAACCTAGATAGGTAAACAACACCTAATAATTTCGTTCGTTAACAACTAATTATGTAGCCGTTATCCATTCGATTTCGCCCTATTCAGTGGGTTTTTGGAAAGGCTACCTACTACCTTCTCGCGTTCCTCCTAGAGACGAATTTCTCATACTTACTACCTTGCAGCATGATTCTCAAACTAAAACCAAGGTATGTCATGGCTCAATATTCTTTGCCGTTTTTTTGTATCCAGGGCATGTATGGCGCGCCGCTAATCTGCCGGGGTATAGCGGTAGGAATGATGATGGCTCCAGATGGTCAGTGGTCCAACTGTACAGGCTATAGTAACCTGATTCACCTTTTTGCAAGTCAGTTCCTCGGTGCCTTCATGACATGCGTCAGCAGGTAAGTCCTAAGGTTCGTCTTTTGGTTCTTGACAAAGCATAAGGCACTAAGGCCGAGATCTATGAATAATATATCTATAATATCTATAAATAAAATATAGGTCCGTAGGGGTTTCAGACTGCAAACTGACCTACGTATGATACTTTCATATAGTTACCTACTTATAATATAGGTAGGTACTACGTGCTCCTGAATATCATACAATGCACTTTTCTAGATCATTTGCCGACTTGGCTAGTCTCGATACTCAGGAACAACCAAACGTAGGTGTCCAATGCGCATAAATTTTCGAGCTAGCTTCGCTCGCTCTTGCATTCTACATTCTCTTAGTTATTCAGCTTTTGTGATTGTGCATAAGTCTACAAAATAACTCCTTTTTCTGTATGAATGGTTAAAAGAAAAATTTCGTAACCGAAATTGTGCAAAATTATTCGAGATCGCTTCGCTCGCTCTTACATTATGCTCTCTTGAATTTTTCTTCACAACTCGACAAAGTAACTCACGGAGCGTAGTGATTTAAAAAAACAGTTAGGCTGTCGTAGTGATTTTAATAGAAAGTTAGGAAGGAGGGCGCATATGTTAAGAGGTAGCCCCTGGTCTAAATACGCCTTCAATTTTATTGTATACAAGCATCAGGCATGGACGAACCAAAAAGTCCATGACCACAGTCAAGAAACTTGTATCGTGTAAATGGGGCGTTATTGAGATACCTATTGAAATAAATGTGAAACTGTAGTTTTTAAGGACTGGCAATGCAGTCTGACCATACCTGACCATAAAGATTCCTAAAGGCAAACAAGCGCGACGCGACAGCGAGACACAAAGGCACCGCTCGTCGCACGACAGGGGGTGCCTTTGTGTCACGCTGTCGCGTCGCGCCAGTGTGTACGTGCCTTAATTCCATTTGCTACGCTGTTAGTGAACAGCTGTGTGTTTTGTAGGAGTCAGTTGGTGTTTCAAGTTATAATAAATCAAAGTAAACGCAATGGCACTAAAGATAATTTTTTATTGAAAACTGCATTTCTGGATCTATCCCTCTCTGGTTTAAGTAAGGTGAAAGCAAAACCGTTATAGATTATTATTTTTTACCATTTAAGCCTATTTGAAGTGGAAGACAAGAAACCTTGGTCGATAATGAAAAAGTCAATGTATGAAGACATCAAAGCGGAGGCTTACGACTACGTTCCCGAGTTCTACGACAAAATTACTAGTTCCAGTGCATCTTCAGATGAAGTTGGGCACTAAATAATTTTAATCCTTCGCATCCGCAAGGAACACAAGATCTACCTACTTACCAAAGTAGAGGATTGTGTCAATACTTATTTTTTATTTATATCAAAATAAAGTATCTAGTATAGTCCAAGATATTTTCAAAACGGCTAAATAACACAATTATTAGAGCATAATAATGTCCGTACAAGACGTTTAACTAATAAATAAAATGTACCAACTTATTTCTATATACATACTTAGCCGTTTAATTTTCCAATTGATCACAATTTTCATCTGGCGAAGGCCTGCATACAATACGGTCTTGATAATATAAAATAACAACTGCATCAATGATTTTTTAATAGCGGGTGCTTTCGGTTTACCAATATCGGCACCGTGACACCTTTGAGTATTATTCGAATTAGGTCATCCACGCTGTTATGTATAGCGCTACAGAGCGTGACCTGTAGATACAACATAACCAAGGATCTCCTGAAAAATGATAGTTGCCTCAATATTGGATTATTAGTACCTAACCTATTTCTAATTCATGCAAGAACATGGATAAAAAGGTTTACTTTCTATAATCACAGGTTTTAAGACACCCACAGGATATGAGAACTCTTTCCGCCTTCGCTAGGCTCAGGCAGTACTAGTAGGTACCCGAAATGCAGTTTTTACCCTAAATCGAGAAGGAATCTCTTTTTCAAACTAGGTCTAGAACCATCTATTAACCATTTTTGGTAATATCCTAACTACCGTACTGCCTGGTGCGAGTAGGTAGAGGTAGTATCCGCGACTTGTTTGTAGTTTCAGGTTCATTGCACAGATGGAGCTAAGCTACATACGGCACACAATAATTCGATAGTTTACCATTATAACAACACGGCTGCTTGGCCCGAAGGGTTATGCATGCGTGTACCTATAGCAACTACACCCACATCTCGCCAGTATTGTTTCAGGTACCATGTAGGTAATAGGGAGCGAGCCTATTACTATCAACCGGGCACAAATCCAGACTGCTGGTCCTACTGAGAAATTCCTGATGGGAAAAACTCAAAAACAATTTGTCCGACCCGGGAATGGATCCCAGGACCTCATGGTCAGCAGTAGCGCTTGCCACCACTAGATCAATAAAGCAGTTCAATAGTTCGATACAGTAAATAGGTTTATTTCGGGAAGCGCTTTGATTTTCTTTTCTATACCTACTTACTTTCTAAAACTCATTTTAATTCCGCCAAATCGCATGTCCAGAATCAGGTAAATTTGGATCAGTAGGTAGTTACAGTCAGCCACAAAAAGATGTATACACGGACAAGGAACAGTTTTATTGTCAACAGCCTTTGTTCCATGGCAGTGTATCCACACTATATGTACAAAACATAGTAAACATTTTCTCCCAAAACATCTAAGTATACACCCTATGACCAAAACAATGTTCACAGTGATAGTTCCAGAACGAGTTAAGCAAGACCGGCAACGTCATATGACTTTATCGAATGAATAGAAGAACAATTACATAATTTGATTTTGAGCATTGCGTTACATACTCCGCCAGCTGGACGCACTGACTCCTTAGTCAGCAGCAGTCAATCAGTTAGCATTCGCTTTTGTAATCGCTCGAACTGCGAGTATTCGTACGTCATGTAACATAGATTCAGGTGCAATGCACAGTTTTTCGCACTCACTGCTGCATTGTTACGGATTGTATCATTCCAGGTGCGCCCTGTAATGCTCGCCTGGACGCATTTAGTGATGAAATACTCGAATCTGAACAAGGGGGCAACTGCGTAACACACACAAAATAACAACTAATCACATTTTGTTTCATTTTGACAGTTCCCCCACGTTCATTGCATTATTTACGTTGGTGATTAGACGAATTTATTAAACTTATGAAGCAATGATTTTTAAATATCCTTCATAACCTGCGGATTGTGATTGAAAATGTGTTACGCAATTAGGGTGCTGTTATATTACACGCAAAAGCTCCCAGTGAGTGACTACCTTAAGGTGTGATCATTGTCATGACAATAATAATATGTCAGTTTGACACGTAGAGTAAATGGCAATTGTTTATGACAACGCATTTTCAATTACCTACATACTTCTTTCTAACACCACATCTCGAAGTTGAACTTGTGAATTGAATGAACTTTTAGGCGTGTTTACCTCGTTATTGAATGATTACTGTATACATATCTGTGACTTATGTAGATTAACTTGCTTTGGTCACAGGGTGTCTAGATGTTTTGGAACAAAATGTTTACTTTGTTTTGGTAAAATAAATTGTATAAGTACTATGTTTTGTACCTATACGGTAGTTACAATGTTATGGAATAAAGGTTGTAGACAATAAAAATAGTTCCTTGTCCATGTATACATATTTTTGGGGCTGACTGTACAACTCCGGAGTCGACGGATCGGAGAGAATGACTGAAAACTAGTGGTTGATCACTAGTTTTCAGTCATTAAGTTTGTCAGGCTAGTGTATCTTCCACAGCGGGGTTGACTGGAGCATGTGTGACTTTGAATGTATTGAAAAACAAGATGGCGGCATTCATTCCGATTATGGCCACGCGTCATTAGCATCTTGTACAGCTTTATTTTCCTACAAACCAGCAATGTCACGCCGAGCCGTGGTCACTCAATGCAAGGCAGATGGTAAACAAATAAAAACCACAAGAATACAAGTGTCGCCTTTTTATGATATATTATACATAAACATAACAATATCTAGATTAGGGTACAAGGGAAGCAAATGTAAACAATATAAGTACATGAGTGATTCATTATTTACTTCGTGTTCATTGTTATTAAAACTATGGAGACAGAGGACACCTCTTTGCATTTTTTTTTTGCTAATAAATAGGTACCTACCTAAACAGCCATAGTACAGGGCATAAAATTTTCTACTTAATTGGCGAAACCTAACAGACGTGATTGGTTTCGTCAATAAGCAAGCAATAAGAGCAAAAAATAAATAAAAAATTACAATCATAATTTGACGAAACTAGGTACTGGCCTACCAATAACCATCACGCCTGTGAAGTCAAATATTAAGTAAAAAAGCCATGTAAAAATAAATATGTAGTTATAATATGTATCTATAGGTATAGGTTGAAAGCTGTGGGGGTAGACATTTGATCAGCAATGGGACAAAACAGGTTAAAAAAAAATTGGCAGTCATGGGGACTGCCGACAGAAGTGAAAACCCCAAAATGTACACAGGCCGCTGCGCGTCGCCAGTCTGGCGCAACACGTCACATTAGTATGCCGATGACGCGAACCCATAAGTTTTGCCCCTACCAAAAATCGATCAACACCGCTAAAGAAGTATTCACTTTAAAAAAAACTAGGTATAGAGAACTTAATTCTATAAATTCAATATCTAATGTTGTAGGTAGACCTAGTCGACCTCGTAATAATCCTTTACCACTTTTGGCACTGGTTTCCTAAGAAAGCGGTCAACGGTCATGCAACAACCGCTGTCCAAAACGTTTTTTGACACCTTAATGTCAAATACTGGTGAAAATTACAGATTTTCATGACGGAACCGCTTTCCTAGGAAACCCTAGCGTTATGGCCAGAATTAAGTCGATCTAGACGTCAGCGTCACGACACTTAACAATGAAAAACTGACACATAACTTGCCTCTAGATCTGAACTCGCTACCTACTTAACTAATGCGAATGTAAATCAGCCATTGGGGTTGAGACTATTTAACTGTCACATAGACCTTGACGTTTTATGACGAGCAAGTGACATTTACCTGAGGGACGTAAAGCAATTACGAGGTCGACTATAGTATACTTATAACATTTATTTTATCAAACCACGACAGTGTCATTCATAACATTTACTCGTAAATGCAGGTCCCGTCACGTAAAAAGAGCGCTGGCCTGTACAATGAGACAATACTTTAATTCCAGCCTATTGCGAAGTACTAAGTAGCTAGTAAAGTACCTATTATGATTATACAATAAAACACTGATATTATATAATAATACCTTATAGTAAAGTAATAGTATATAACATTTTATCTACACCCATGCCGTAAATCCTCTATATAAGTTTCTGAAACAGTTAGCATAATGCCAACATTAAAACAACCAGTGTCATAGTAACCTTAATATCATCCAAACGAGTGTTATAATGTTGTACCCACCAAATTTCATTATGCAACTCCTTTTCAAAAAAAGAACATTGTCATGAAAGAGTATTCTATTCTATTCTATGCACACGCGTTTCAGTACCACAGCGCCTTAATAAAAAAAAAACTTATATGCTATTCCAGGTTATTCGAATTCACGTCGTATCCCGCCATTTTTGTTCAATATTAGTATAGCAAAAATGTTTTACTTTGTTGTTTACAAAAATGACTGTGATACAAGCTTTGATAACACATTGTTTGTATTCGATACTCAGCAATTAATTTTTCCTTAAAGGTGACATTCCATTTTTGTATGGAACTTTGGCTAGGACATTCCCAAAAAATCTGTGAAATGTATCTATAAACATGTGATAGGAATGATATATCGAATTAATTTGTATTGTAGACGTACAAAAATAAAATTTAAAATATTTGACATTTGTTGTGAGAAAAATGGAGACTTAATAACAGCTGACAATGACATTAATGTCATCTTTCAATAACATAAAACGGGGATATTTTACGATTAACAACGACTCTTCCGACAGTGTATGTCAAAATAAAACTTTCGGAAATACACTGGCCAAGTAGATTGTATTAATCGAACTAGGATATTATTACCTATGTATATGTTTTCATTAGTAACACAATAGAAATAGGTGTAATAGATGAATTAATAATACAGCGATACCTTTTAATAATTATATTTAATATTTTTGTATTTACGGTTTCACTTTAATTTAAGATGCATTCTGATTTCAGAACGCATGTTGTTAGGACGCCGCCATAGTGTGGCCATAGCGACAACAATGGCAATAATGGAAAAACTTTGATTTTTGTGTACAACAAAGATAAGATTCTCAAATTCACGGATTAATATATTTCCTAAATTCAGTGTATTTTTCCCCGTATTTTGATATAATGTACAAGTGCTAGCCAAAAATTTAACATCTCCTTTACATAGTTCTTACAACACTGTACAGCACCCTAAGGTTTCAGAACCTTTTAAAGAGGATTCATACCATGTGTGTAGATTAAAGTCTTGCAAACAACTGTACATAATTAGGTATTAAAACACTTAGGTGATAACCCACATTCATGTTTTAATACCCCTTATTATACAACAGTTGCATAAATAACTAGTAACACATTCCCTCCATGTCGCTCAGTCTTTTTACGTGACGGGACCTGTACGAGTTATGAAAGGCAGTATGGAAATCTTATTACAATTTATTTTTATTGCCTACTTAACCACAGCAATTTTTTTAACCAGTGCGCGAATTTTGTCAAAATAATCTTAAAGGCGTGTTAATAAACACCTTTTTTTTTTCTTAGTAGATACCTAATAAAAAATAAAGTTATCGTTTACGAAAGATGTTTACTTTGAAACTGATTTTATGGTCAATCGTGACCGCGCGCGGCGCGGTGACATGCGTAGGCCACAGCGGCGTATGTGCGATGTCCAGCTGTCCGCTAACTCGATGCGCCGACCGCCGACGCGACGCAACGAAGGTGAATTAACTATAAGCTGCACTAAACAGAACTGTACGTACGAGTGACGTCACAACGCGAGATAACTAGTTAAGTCGCACGGGTAATACGCGAGTTACTGACCGCTAATTTTATCAGCAGGCTTAGGATGACGCTTTCTATTTCTTGGAAGAATAGACATAGCTACTTCTCTATATAAAGTGACATTTCGTTTCTCCATTTTTGTCATCGCACCGTAAAAATCCTTCTACAATCTGTCATTTTGTCTTTCGTTTCTACCGATCGTTTTTTTATGTACCTAGACTATTTCAAAAGAAAGTTTCCTATCCCAAACTGTCAAAATCACACTGACCACTGATAGTTGTCTAAGGTAGTGAAGACAATTTGATTTTGTAACCGCCATGCTAAAGACAGGAGAAAACTTTTTACTCGACGGCCACAAAGTATAAAAATGGAATGGAAAAATTTAATTTTTCACTTTTTGAATGGCAAATGTGAAAAATTATTACTTTAATTAGTTTAAGGGTTTCATAAAGTGGGGTCGAAATTTTCATTTTTTTTGCGACAGGACACCATTTTCGAGATATAAGCAGTTCGGATAATCGACGCTCTACTGTACTATATGTATTTCGTAAAAAGTGCAGTTGACTCTTTCTACTTTGCTGCCGTCGTACTGTCTTCACGGAACGTCGTTTTGTCTATTCTGCCGTCGACAAAACGGTGCTCGTGCTAAGCCTGTTCGAACTAGACTTTTTTTAAATTTAGTCCACGGACTAAACTTCGGGTCACGACCCGAAGTTGTAACCTAGCCGCGTGCGCCGGCCGCCGCACGTGCTCTTTGATATTAAGGGGACTACATGACCTAAACGCAAATTTGTAATGCCTAAAAATATATGATCCACTGCAGGAACCAAAATCAGAAAAATATATGATATTCTTCTGGATATATGCTAGTTAGATAGTGTGTTGAAAACATAATACAATTAACTTGATATGATAGAAAAAAATCATGAAGACATATCTAAAAAATTTTTTTTACGATTTGAAACCATACTAATATACGAGTACATGCAAACATTCAGATTTTTTGTCAGTTTATTCTACAAGTAACATACTAACGTAATAGAATTTTAATTTTTTAGTCCAATGAATAGTTTTTTTTGTAAATCCATAATCGCTTCATATTTTGCAATAAATTACCAGCGTTGTGTCATCGCGCGTCTCTTTCTTTTCTATGCAATCCGACAGTGACCGCGCTTTAGCTCTTGTAAGCCTCTTAACTACGAATAATAATTATTCACAGGATATTAAGTATTACGAATAGATTGTGTCCATAAATTGCGGACAACAAGTCTAACAAAAAAAACAAAAATGCTTTAAACAATTAATGGAAATGTGTTCTATTACTTACTGATACAGAACCACCAACAAAAATTTGCGCATTGGCTAATAGCTTTTTCTGTACTTATATATTAATTAATCACGTGTAGATCATTAATATTTAACATTGAAGTAAATAAATCCTGCATGCTGCATTTCAAGCTTTGCTGTGTAAATGTCGCAGGAGAAATGAGTATCTACATCAGGAATTTCGCGATATCACGAAAACACGAAAGATGTCGATAGTCAATTTTCGTTCTGAGATAAGTTTGACAGAATAGTACTATAAGTAATAAACTATTTCTAATAGATAAATGATCAAAAGGATATCAACAAAGGTAAAAGTATGTAAGTAATCAATTAAAAAAGTTAATCTACCATGGTTTCGTGTTTTGCCCAGTGATATCACCGAATCTTTGATAGCCAAATCACCATCACCGTACGACATTTAAATTTTATTACACATGAATATAGGTCATAATGTACATCCCTTACGGATTTCATAAAATGTCTAATTTATTACAGTTAGCTAACTTATTAAATAAATTAAAAATAAATTAAATTGTTTATTTCATAACCACATTAAGTTAAACTATCGTTCTTATCAGTCTACAAGACAACACGGGCAATATTTATCATCGCAATCGATACAGAACTTATACAGCTCAAATTAACAACTAACAAAATACATGCTTTAACCATTAGGTATATTATAATTATCCTTCCTACATAATATTATTTAATGTAATAAAATATAATTTTACAAATGATCTTTATTCTTCATGACTTGTGATGGTTGGTATCGAATACTATTATGGAATCACTGGTTTTGTTTTATTAGAATTGTAACAAATTTGTCGTGTGAAAAACTCAATCACAAGATATCGTTATTATTATCAAATCGGCGCAGAGTACCGGTGACGAATTTTCGGAACGATGCGTGAGGAAGGATTCATACTTACCCATACTTCGACAAGGGCACCCTAATTCTGTACTAACCTTTTTTCTAACACTGGTGCCGATTCTCTTGTCACAAAATTCACTAAACTAGACTAAAAATCACTAAAAAAATAGACTAAAGTGACACAATTTAACTATAATTTAGTTTGACAGCACTAAGATGGCACTGAAAGTTTAGCGAAAATGCCAATTTTGCTATTCTGAATTTGACGTTGTTCACCTAAAATTTTGGTTGTTTAACTAAATCTGGCTATTTTTAATCGCGATTAAAAAGGTGTGGAATAAAATTAGTTGTCATGTATTAAAATTCACCACAACACCTCGACTTCAGGTGCGAAAACAGTACTGTATATATATATATTTTTTTGCTTATATCTCGAAAATGGTGTGTCCTATCGCAAAAATAGTGATAATTTCGACCCCCTTTATGAAACGCTTAAACCCCTAAAATTCTACATGTAGGTATTTTCTTTTTTCATATTTTCCATACAAAAAGTAAAAATCCATAAAAAACACGTCTAGGGTGCCCCCCCCCCCACATGCGTGCCTGCGGCTCTAAAAAAAAACACGGGGTAGGGCAAAAAAGCACGTGGAGTCGCGATTGTCAAATTAAATTTTAGTTACTTACGTCAAAATTATTTTTAAATTTAGAGATATTTTTTCGCAGAATAGCTTTAAAATTCTCATAGCCAAAAGTAAGGAATTTTAGTGATAGTTTAGTTCGGTGTACAAGAGAATCGGCACCACTAGCGTGACACCTAAATTAATGCCTAAATAAAAGCACACTGTTGGATTTTAACGATCAGTTCCGACCCGGGAGTTGAAAATCCAACATTGCAATAATATTTAGGTGTTCATTTAAGTGTCAGTTAGTATTGGTGAAAACGGGCATAGGTATTTTACACAATTAGGGTGCCCTTGTGGTGTCCATTACTCCACAGCAATATAAAAACCATTTACTCGTATCATGTTTTAAATATTAGCCGTGTGGTGTAACTAGTAATTACAGTTTGATATTAGTCTGTTCGACAGCGCAATGTAATAAGGATAAATTGTTAAAATGAAAGTGATTCTCATTAAGAGTGAGTTGGCTATTTCTGCTGCTGGATGGACTAGCACCGACTACCTACCCAGCCTCGCACCTGCAGCATGGAAAAAGGTTCTCACTACAGTGCAAACTGCGGGGTAATTACGTAACAAACTAACAGTAGGAATGGGTTTCATTTTGACAGTTCAACAACATTCATTGCGTTATTTACGTTGTTGAGCAGACAATTTTTTCGAACTTATGAAGCAATGGATAACAATAGGCTTCAAAATGATTCAGATTATGATTGATAGTGTGTTACGAATTAGGGTACTGGTATATGAGTGGCACAGTCATATAAATAAGTTTTTGGAAAGTTTATTCAGCAATTTCAAAGTAAAACCTTATTAACATACTCAGAGATGAAGAAAGATAGGCCAACAGATTTAAATAAAAGTTACATCGACAAGTCAGTTACAATACTAATCAATAATATCTACATTAGTCATAGTGATAGGATAGATTGTAAAGTATATACTAAGACGTTATCATACAAGAATATATCACTTAGCTACGAACATGATTTAACATTTACACAAACAAAACGATAGGATACATTCTTCAAATTATAACAAATAGTATTAATATTATCATAAGAAGGCCTACCAGGATTCCTATTGCCAGCCATTGACGTCGATCTGAAACAATGCATAAAAGTAATAAATTATTAATTACAACTGGGATATAGTGCCTTAAACTTAGAAAATTATAAGAACAAAGAAGTGAGATCGCTATAACTAAATATAACCGCAAACCGCGAAGATGCGGTAAAGAGTTTTATTACATCGCCAGAATGTTCAAAATGTGGAAACATACCTACCTACTAAACATAGGTCTATAGCGTTTACAAATTAATATTGCATAGATAAGCACCGTAAAAGCAGCGGCACGCTAATACGTTGTACAGAATAATGTAGTCACACTCACCGTTATTCATATGGAGTACCTTAGCCACTTTCTTTAGTGTGGAGTCTAGCTTAGAATCGGCATTCTCGAGTTCTGTATTCAGGTCATCTAACATCCTGGAACAAAAAAAACCACGTCTTTTATTTATATTTCTAGTATAGTCGACCTCCTTATTACTTAACCGCCCTAAGGTTTAACAATGTCACTTGCACGTCATTAAACGTCAATGGTGCCGATTCTCTTGAACACCGAACTAAACTAACTAAACTATCACTTAAATTCCTTATTTTGGCTATGAGAATCTCAAAGCTATTCTGCAAAAATATATGTAAGTATTTTTTTTTTTTTTTTTACCTTGGTTTTCTCTTGACTCTAGTCTAGGTCAGAGGTGACACAGACAAAGTCGACGATGGAGTGAGCTATTTAAAAATAATTTTGACGAAACTAAAATTTAATTTGACAATCTCGACTCCACGTCGTACTTTTTCGCCCTATCCTATGAATTTTTTTTAGAGCCTGTGGCGCGCTTTGGTGGCAGCCTCGACGTGTTTTATATATGGAATTTATATGGAAAATATGTAAAATTATTACCTACATGTAGAGTTTTAGAGGTTCAAGGATAAGAATATGGAAAAGGGGGTCGAAATTTTCATTATTTTTGCGATACGACACACACTTTTGGAGATTTAAGCAAAATAAAAGAAAAAAAGATACAGTACTGTTTTTGCACCCGAAGTCGAGGTGTTGTGGTGAATTTTAGTCCATGACAACTAATTTTATTCCACACCTTTTTAATCGCGATTAAAAATAGTCAGAACTAGTTAGACAACCAAAATTTTTGGTGAAAAACGTCAAAATTCAGAATAGCAAAATTGACATTTTCACAAAATTACTCTCAGTGCCATCTTAGTGCTGTCAAACTAAAATATAGTTAACTTGTGTCACTTTAGTCTATTTCAGAATGGGAAATCGTCGTTTGACAGGAATAAACCAAAATTTTTGTGACAAGAGAATCGGCACCAATGTCTATGCCACAGTTAGATAGTTTCAACTTGAGCGAAGATAATCACTAAGAATAAAGTTTAGGCTGCCAAATATTATTATCCTGCACGCATTATAATAAAACGTGATTAACGTGAAACGATCATCGTAGATATTTAAGGTTTAAGTTAAGTGTTAAGTTAGTTTTTAGTTTAAGCACAGAATTGATTTGAGGACGGCACAGTTGGCGCAGTGGTTAAGCGATTGACTGCTGCGCTGCGTGTCGCGGGTTCGATTCCGGGTCTGATTGTTTGTATATGTGAGTTCGAATGTTTGTAAACGCATCCACAATACAGGAGAAATTCCTAGTGTGGGGCAACGTTTTAAAAAAAGAAAAGAAAGAAAAGAATTTAAACTGGATGGATGAATGAAAGACAATTGCATGCAGCTGCGATGAGAATGCTAAGAGGGATGTGTGGTGTTGCACCAATGGATAGAATAAGAAATGAGTACAGAAGTTTGTAAATGGCACCAGTAACATAAAAGTTGTTTGGAAATCGGTTGACATGGTATGGGCATGTGATGCGGAGGAATGAGGAAAATATCGTGATGAAACTTTTGAGTAGGAATGTCGATGTCTATAAGAGTACGGGAAGACCAAACAAACGATGGATGGACTGTGTGAATGATGTTATGGTTAGAAAGAGGGTGACTACCTAGATCACGACTAATAGACAAGTATGGTAGGAAAAGACATTTTGTGCCGACCTCAAATCAATTGGGATTAGGGCAGGAGAATGATGAATCATGATGTTAATCATAGATTCCAAACCTATAGGTACGTATAGTCCGATTCAAACTTTATGGCGGCTGTGAAGTGCGCTACTCACTGCGCAGCACCTCACCCCTCACCCCCACTGACACGTAAATTGGTTACAGCGCAGCGACTCGCCTCATGTTTCGAGCCGCCATAAAGTTTGAATCTGACTGTACCTACAACCAATGGACAAAATAAAGTACCACATTTACGGTCAGTTGGCGCGGTGTCCTGTTGAAAACTGACTGAAAAATTATTCGAATACTGAAGGAAAATTTTGCCTAGCCACGGATCCGCCGTAATTCACGGCTTCATACCATCATTTATTACAATGACATAAGAGTCACATTGCAAGCACATTACTATTTGGAGTGATACCGTTTAGAATAAAGCAGTGAATGGCCTAGATTTCTGGCGTCCATCCATTTGACTTAAGCCGAAAGGAGTCACGTCGAAACTGATCACGCCAACTGACCGAATAAAGAGGTACTTACACGGCTTGCTCGTCCAGTTCGATTCCAATTTGTTTGGAAACCGTCTTCAGTGAGCCGACCGAGTGGCTGATCACCTGCAGCTGATCGTTCTGACTCGTCAACATCTTGTCTTGCATGGACATGATATCGCTGTCGTAGCCGAACGCGTCGAATCTATTGGGGCTGTCGGTCTGGTTGGCAAGTTTCGAGTACTTGGTATATTTCGGAGTGGCAGTCCAAACGTTGCTCAAATGCATGGGGCTCTCTTCACCGAGAAGAGGCTCTCGCGCCGTCCCGTCGTTGTCGCGGTTCCTGTTGAGGCTCATTTTGCTCTTCATCACCTTAAACAGACACATTTTTAAGTCACCGTCAACTACATTAAGACTCAGAACATAATGAAAAAGTCAAAATGTTTTTTTTAATGCAACGCGTCGACATTTCGACAACTGGCTTAGCAAGATAACGGCGGCGCCGCGTGTAGTAAATAGTATGATTTTATAAAATTTGTAGTACCCACATACCATAATGATAGGTAAATAGATAATTTTAAAATATCTCACCTTCACTTCTTGCTTCGTAGCTTCAATAAAACTTCGTCGTTCAGAAATTTCTTTATTGTCAATTTTAAATTTCGAAGAATTCTTCTCCACGATACGTGAAAACATGTTCAGGAAATTATACAAGTAACTTAGAGATCTAACGGCTGATACACATTAATAATAACGAAGTAATAAAATGATTTAACGTAAGGCTTTTACACACATGACGGCGGCACGGCCGCGGAGTTTCAGTTTTGTGGCATAAACATCACAATTTAAAAAAGCGTGTTAATGAAGCTCCACGTCTTGTGCATTTGCCGGTGGCAAAATGTGTGGGTCTTAAAACAACATCTACAATATACGTAATGTTTAAAAGGATATTAATAGTATCTTCTAAATCCTCCAAGTCCCATTCGATGCTACGGAGTGCGTTCCTCAGCTCCGTCGAAGTCCATTCCACTTCAGGACTGTTGGGTACAGAGGGCGCCTTGGAGATCTCCTGCCACCTCAGGTACAGCCCGCGAGTCTTGTTCAATGCTTTGAACACCTCACTGCGCGTTAAAAATAGATAAAAATATACAAAGTATTTTAATAGCTTCATAAATATAATCGCACCATCATTTTTTGTCGCTAGCACGCAAGCATTTTTAGCGTTAAAATTACCCAGGTCTGTACAATTCACTTCTTGAATTTTGCGGGCATGACGAAGGAACACACTGCAGAAGCCTAGATAAAGGTAGATCAATTCTGTGCGTACTAATACGTTACTTAAGTAATAAAAGACGAAGTATTTATCTATATTATCGACGTTCAGCTCGTACTCTGTGGTATAATTCTAAAGTAACAATGGAATGTTCATTAACCACATCCCATATGTATTGATTGCTCCACATTCACTTCGTGGTGATAGGCTAACTCAAACACAAATAGATATTTCTATGCAAAACCTATCTAGGTCAAATCTATCTAGATATTGCAGCACTATTTAGGTGAATCAAGCTCATTTGAAACAGCCTGCACGAGAGATAACTTCTTAAAAAACACTGTTTTTAATTACTAGCTCACGTTAAAACGTGGTTGTGAATTATTTTGGCATTAAACATATGGGAACTTGAATTCATAGTATGTCGATAGACTGTACCAAATGAGTTAATAATACAATCTAAAATACCAACTTTTCTACTGCGTTATGCAGTAGAAAAGTTATATAGATGTGATGTGGTGTGTGTGTGTGTGTTAGATGTGGTTGTTAGTTATAGTGATGTTATATCACGCCTGTTTTCCCTGATGGAAAATGGATGGCAGAGGTTTATAAGTACACACCAAATGTACATTCTCTAGTGTGTTAAAAGGATTTCCACTGTAATTAATTTTTATTGTGAGCATCTTCGTGTGCATAATAACTTTTTAAAGAGTGATGTTATTGACTTAACTACTCGGCTCACTCACAACATTGTTTAAAAGAAGTTGCCAGTTAGCTGCCTGTATACTCTTTGTTTGACTGCTTAGCTGATAGGTTATTTAACATCATGTAAGGTAAACACTCAGATCAAGTAAAAAAAGGTAGATACCGCACGTGGAATAGAAAATTGTAACCATTTTTTTAACTATGTGTGAGTCAAAGAAGAGTTGCCACTTTTTTTTTAAAAGTCCCTTAATATTACGTAATAATAAAAATAGGTATTATGCGAATGCAAAAGTAAATCTGTCTGTTTGTTTGTTTATATTTTTACATTTACCGGAAACAATATTCCACTTCAAAAAATCAAAGATATGCTAAACGTATTTCCTACGTTCAACATCTCTTTGAATTTTCACACGTTTTTATCACTTTATAAATAGATAGTCCAGGGGTATGTGAGCAGGGAGAAAATATACAACAAAAAGTAAAACAATTATATATTTGAAAAAATATCTTAATACAAAAAAAAATGGAATTAATGAGTTAAAAACAAACCACACTAAATGAGGATGGTTGCCATTGTGGTTCATTTCGGCCCAGTCTTATAGCAGCTACCCATTCATCTCTTATCAAAATGTTCCTTGGAAACTTAAAACCATAATATTTCTTAGTAAAAGGTATGTAAGTAAGTAAGTATGTCAAGAATTTAAACAAAAACATAAATAAATTACAAAATAAATATTTACCTTGACTTCAATTAATGTAAGATAAAATCACGTGATTAAAAAAAAACAACGTTCTGTCCACTCTACTTAATTATTTTTCTATTACTGCCTACAATTTACTTACCTACATTTTGGGCTAATAGAAATAAGAACTACTAGCAACTCCCGGTACGTCATTTCGGGACATTGACATTATCTGTTCCGAATAACCTCAAAATTGTGTTGGAATGACAAAAAAAATATAGTTTTATGTGTTCTTACGTGTGAAACGATATTCCTTCAGACTTTTTGTTCACTTTTGTATTGTTTTTGCACCATTTAATTACACAGGACGGCATTTTGTAGGCAAAGTTACTGCACGGCGCCTCATGAGATACTAACGAAAAAGAGCTTAGTTTGGTGCACGTGTGTGCGTGAGCACGTGTGTTTACTTGGAGGAGCTGAGCTTTGTGGCTTCACTAACAACAAAGGCCGCGCGTTATCTACCTTTTTTTACTTGATCTGAGGGTAAACATAATAATTTTCTTCCTTTAGGTCTTTGCCACAGTTGGATAAAAAAGGTTGATTCAAGCAAAAAATAAATTTATCTAAAAGAGAAAGAAATAAAATAGCCTCGCATTTTTTGTGCATAACTCAATTTACAGTCAGTTTGCTTGTTTGTTAGGTTGCAAGCTTATGACTTGTCACATGATGTACCATATTTTTGAGAAAAATCTAGACAAAGGTAGCACCTAGAGCAATAGACTGGTCAATCAGAATAGAATTCCCAGTGCCCTATCTGTTAAGGTAAAATTTGTTTTTTATGGAAACTCATTGACTGATTGATGCTTCACATGACAAGAGGGCTGGCTCGTTCTTGGCAAAAGAATTAGAATTGTCATTCAATGTGGCCATGCCAGTCTTCTGGGCATGCTTCCGGATGACAGTAATGCAGATAAGTACTGGCAGTTTGAGTAATTTTTATGGCCTACCCAAATGTTTCTTTGGTATAGTTTGTAGAATTGTTGAGCTCCTTAAGTTCTGAGTTGAGCTGCATGATTACTGACAAATGCGTGTACTGACTGGACAGGTCCACTCAATCTGAACATTATCCTCTAGGACATTATCTCTCTATCTCATTATCATTCTCTCTATCATTATCATCAATTTCCTCAAAAGACCCAGACACAAATCTCGAGGTCAAATCAAATCAAATCAAAATATTTTATTTCACATAAACCAACATGGGCACTTATGAAACGTCAGAAGCTAGGTGCACGGTTCCAATCGGTTGTTTCCTACGGAGAAGAGCCGGCAAGAAACTCCACATCATGGTCTTCACATGATGTGACCAACATTATGTCTGGACTTTAAAAGAGACCTCTAAGTTTGTTTCGGCCTTTTTTCTCAAAGTAGTCAGATAGGAAACTATGACCCATCTAGTTTTTAAAATATGATTGACATGTAAAAGTGTTTGTACAAACTTACTTACAGAAATAAAATCATTTATCATTTACTTCCACGCCTAAGTGTTCTTTTGTTTTTGTATTTATTGGTATAGTTACTCATTTAATTATTCAGTATCTAGTGTAAATAGTTAGATAAGTAAATTTGATAAAAGAGGAAATTATAGAACTCACTTATATACTGAGCAATACATATTGGTTACTAATAATATACTAATTAGTTGACAGACTTGCACTTGATGGTAAGAGTCATAAAATGCTTTCAGTTTCAATCAAATATTACACTTTTATGTTTGGTTGTTCTTCCTTTGATAAACTAATGTTAATAGTCAATTTATTACATTGAGATTTGAGAACAACTATGAGCTAATGTGCAGGTACTCAATCAAGACTTAAGTGGAATGTAATTGGATAAAAATAACTCAGTTAACATGGGACTTAAACGTGACTGGCGAAATGTGGGTGCAGCTCTGCATAACCCTACAGGGAATACATGCGTGATGTTATGTTATGTGTTAACTCAGTTAAGTAACTTTTCAAAGATAAGACAACACTATTAGTTAGGGATGGAAAGTGACAAATGTTAAAATATAAATAAATGGAACTAATCAATGTGTCTGAGGATTTATTTTATTCATTCATGATTCTTTATTTCTGTTTCCTGTATATAAGGAGCATAATGGACTGATGTGACATGTATGTAGTGGACTGGTTCCTGTTCTGTTTACAAGTGCACAACATACACTTCTGATGAGCACAAGAATGTGCTGATGCCATACCATACCACAGTTCTTGTGCCCACTTGCTATAAGCTGTACTTATTGTCAGGAAGTGCTTGCATCCTATGCACTGTTTCTTCTAGGGTTACCAATTAATTTTCTATAGTTATAATGCAAATAAAATAATTAATAAATGACATAATATGTACAATTAAAAACATTTACAGTGTGTAGTGTATATGACAGAAAGTTGTTTTATGTTAATTTATTATGATGTTGATTCCATATTAGAAGCACAACCATAAATTATTAAAGCAGTTTTTGCAGCTTTCCAGGAACAGTGAAACATTAAATAATGCTTAAAAGCACATCCAACATTTATAAAGGTGAGGTCTCTGATTATAATTCGTAAAAACAGAAAAAAAATATGAAAAAATAGTACTCTTTTCATATTCAAAACTCAAATTATTAAAAGCAAAGTAGAAAAACATAAAACTAAAAACTCTGGTGACAATTTGTAAACCAAATATTATTTGGGCATGGGCCTTTCTTGTATGAATAGACCATCGTTCGACTTGTACATAGCTTACAACACAGTGAAGCTATTTAGAAGTTTTTATTAAATTCACTAACAGAAGTGGTACTTACATTCGCCAGGCTGCGAAAACATAATTAATTACTGTACTGTAATAATATGTACTTACTCTTTGACGACGTAAAATGGATCTTCTAAAGTCATGTCAAACAAGAATAACAACGTTCAAGCACAAGCCGATTCATGTGACGGACAAACTAGGCACGAAAACTTGCAAATTAAATTCGCGCAAACAGATAAACACACAGGTGTATCCAGACGATCCTTCGCCTATCCCACAAAATATCGACAACATGATACGTACCTACTCTGTATATAAGTCGCTCGATGAGAACAGTATTCTCCGTCCCTTGCTAACTTATGTAAAACAGGGAGAGCTCGAGCTGCGTAACAAGTCAATGTTGGAATGCGCAATCGCACCACGGTTGCCGCGAGCAGTGGAGACGACTAGATGCGACATCACTCCCTCACTCCCTCAATATTATCACAGTACGTACGCACTTTCCTCCTCTTTTTCCACCCAAAAGTCTCCCTGAAACCCCAACCCTTGATATCTCCCTCTTATTTATTTACGTCAAATGTCTAATGTCATTCTTGACATTGGCATTAAGCAAAATGTATTTACAAGGATAGCTATGAAAAAAAAACGTGACTGTTCATGGACTCTAGGAGCAATTTTGGTTTTCTTTTGAAAAATTAAAATGAAATCTGCACACAAACGTTCGATTCGCTCACAGAAAATATATATATTAGGTCGAGCAAAAGGTTCATTCGTATTTTATATTAGGTCATTCATTACTTAGGGAATTGATGAAAAAGCAAAACGTATTTTTTTTTACATTTTTTTTTTATCTATCAAAGTAGGTACCGTTGTGATCTAAGCACTTTTGCCATTTTATGGAGTTCATTGATTCCTTTGCTGAAAAAATTACGGGAGCGAGAATCAACAAAATCTTTGAAGGTGTTTTGGACTGCCTCATCTGAATTGTTTTTTTTTTCCAATTAAGAAATTATCCAAATTCCGAAAAAAGTGGTAATTGGTTGGAGCAAAGTCCAGGGAGTATGGTGGGTGACGGAGACATTCCAATCCTAGCTCCTCTAGTTTCGCCACCGTCTGTTGTGCAGTGTGTGGTCTAGCGTTATCCTGAACTAGCAGTGGGCTAGAGCGGTTGACCGATCTCGGCTGTTTAACGGCTAGCTTTTCCATCATGGTTTCCAAGTGTCGGCAACACAGGTCTGCCGTTATCGTCTGACCAGATCTTAGGAAGCTGTAGTGACACCAACGCTGGTCCACCAGACACTAACCAGTACCTTTTTTTGAGTCAACTTTCGCTTGGGGCAGGATTTAGCCGGTTCTCCTGGATTTAACCACTGTGATGATCGTTTCCGATTATCGTATAGGATCCATTTTTCGTCACAAGTAATGATACGATTCAAAATCCCCTCGTTATTGTGACGGTTGAGTAACGTGACGCAGCAGTCGACTCGTGTTTGATGGTTAGCTTCACTTAGTTCATGCGGTACCCATTTTTCAAGCTTTTTCACTTTTAAAATTAGTTTCAAATGATTCAAAATGGTTTTATCAGTCACACCGAAGCCTGCAGCTAACTCTGACGTGGTTTGAGATGGATCCGCTTCCACGATCACTTTCAATTCCTCATTGACAACTAGGGTCTCCGGCCGTCCACGAGGTTTGTTCTGGAGGTCAAAATTTCCAGAACGAAAGCATTCGAACCAAAACCGTACTGTGTTTTCTTTTACAATGGCTTCTCCGTAGACATTATTAATCCTTCGAGCTGTTTCTGCAGCGCTAGTGCCACGATGGAATTCGGATTCGAAAATAATGCGATAATTTATGTTTTCCATATTGAGCACAGAACGATGTCAAATCAAAATTAAATGGCGCGAAAACAAATTAATTATTACATTCGAAACACAAATAGACACGCTTTAAATTGAAATAAATTTGAATTTGGAATTCTTAACCAAACGCCGGCTTTTTGAGATCAAAGTGGCCAGTTCTATAAAACGTCAATTTCATATATAAGGAGGATATATCCAAATTCAAGACTAAAAGTTCCTGTGGCACCTAAATATTTATTTATTTAAAAAACACATACAACTATCATCACAGGCTTATCTAATAGTAATACAATATCGAGCTTTATTGTATACCCAGACTTTTTCAAATGGGTTAAACTGTTTTGTGGTCAACTCCTAATTTTTCAGATAAGTCTTAGCTACTAATATGCTGATCTTGCTCAGTGATGACCGTCTCGCTTTCTTTCCAAACGTTCCCGAAATCGCCCCAAAATTAAATTTCCCAATAAAATAAAAATAACTTGTGTTGTTAATGACCTCCGCTACATCCCCTTAGTGGATTGCCGACGTATTACCAATAACCCTGTATACATAAATCGCAGAATATAATAATAATATATAGTTACCCATAAAGGAGACCGAAATTTGAAAAACTATTTCCTTTTCAAATGACGAAATTTACTAAAAAGTATGCTTATGTTATGAGTTACAAAAAATATACTTAATTAAAAATCCTGATATTTAGTACCTAGTAGCATAAACGTGCTTAGTGCCTAGATACTTTTGATGTGTGAATTTTATTGAAAAACCATATTCTTTTATTGCGTTTTTAATGCAGTACGCGACTTTGACAAACCACCTAAATTTTGCAAATGTATGTACATACTTGGATATAGGCAGCGGTCAAAACATTATTTAAACTTTGCCTATTTTACTTCAAGCAACGCTTAAATTAGTCAAAAGTATTTTAATTTATATGTAATATATGTTTATTAGCAAAATAAATGCTTTATTTATCCATAGTTTGTCACGGAAATTCGGTCATTTGAACTTTTGGAGTTGGTAACACTGTTTACTTTTGTTTTAAAAAAACTACTAGGCTGGTATCATCTATTACTATAGTCTATGGCTGGTATTTCTTTTTTGTATTTTTGCAAAGAATTAAATGAAATATGGAGAAAATATGCAGATTTTGTTTGAAAGTTTATAGTAAAAACATGTGCAGTTTACAAGAATGCGATATACTGTATAACATTCAAAAATGTCTAACGATAAAAGTAAGTAATTGTCAGTAATTGTTTACATTTACAAAAGCTTTGGTTAGAGTTGTGTTTGTTGTCTTTGATCATGATTCATGTTAATAATTATGATTATACTTTAGACAGGGTAATTAAGTAGTCGTTTCCTGAATTAAGAACACAATTAGTTCTACTTAATACAAAAAATGTGAAAGTTAGATGTTTGTTACTCAATCACGTAAAAACGTCTGAACGTATTTGGATTGGACGACCAATAACAACTAAACATTATGCCATTAAAAAGGCATTTTACTAAAGAGCAATAACTACTAAGGCGGTTCATTACAAACCGCTGTGTGAAAAAACATTTATGGCGATGTTACGTAGGATGTACCTCTGGACCGTAGTTAATTATCGGAATACATCTAGAGGTCTTAGTTTGAATATTCTCTTATTGATGTAGACCAGCTTCTATATGTATATTTTAGCTGATTCTTCTTTGGCAAATACATAGTTTATATAACCTGGATTAACTATAAAAATATTTTATTAAAAAAAGTATTATATTATTTTCATTATTGTGAATATGTGGACTATGTGGGTCATTGTTTCAGTTTTATTCTTGATCTGGCAGTTTAAGTAGTTTATGCGGCCTACCCAAATGTCCTTTCTTTGGTATTGTTCGTCAAATCGTTTAACTACTTAAGTCCTGACTTCCTGAGTTGAGCTGCACGATTACTGACAAATGCATGCACTGACTGGACAGGTCCACTCAAACTGTGTGGTTCTTTCCTCAAAACACCATTTCAGACACCAATCTACATGGTTCTGAAACATTATGTCCGATTTTTTATATACACATTGACATTGTTGAATTTTATATATAAAATGACATGAGTATTAATTGTAAAGTATTATGTTATTTTAATTATTGTGAATGTGAGGACTATATGGGTCATTGCTTTTTTTTCTCAGTTAATTTTAATCATGATCTGGCAGTTTGATTAATTTATGCGTCCTACCCAAATGTCCTTTCTTTGGTATTGTTTGTTGAATCTTTGAGCTCCTTAAGTCCTGACTTCCTGAGTTGAGCTGCAGAATTACTGACAAATGCGTGCGCTGACTGGACAGGTCTACTCTATCTGTGTGGTTCTTTCCTCAAAATACCATTTCAGATACCAATCTACATGGTCTTCACATGATCTGACCAAAATTATGTCTGGACTTTAAAAGACACTGTGACCTCAGAGTTTGTTTCGGCCTTTCTTCTCAGAGTAGTCGGCTAGGAAATCGCCAACCTCATCTAGTTTAAAAAATATGATTGACATGTAAAAGTGTTTGTACAAACCTACTTACAGAAATAAAATCATTTAACACTTACTTTTTATCCCGATAATTGACATGCTATCAAGTTATTTTAAAACTAGTTTCTGAATTTTCATTTCTCTCTGGACCCAATTCTGAAGTTCTTGCAGAGTTGTAAAATAAATAAGATTAATAACTTTACCCTCAACTTCAGTTATAGTTTAATTTTTTAAGATTGTTGGCTTTTTCAGATACCAACTGAAGATTTGTTCCCGAGCAAATTATGCAAGGATTGCTTTATAAAAATATCGACAGTCATTAAATTCTGTATAACTGTCAAAGAAAATGAAGATAAATTACAATATTATTCAAAAAATGGTGTATTACAAGATTATTATTCAAAAATTACAAATAATACGCAAATTAAAGATGTACAAAAAGAGTTAAAAATAAAAACACATGAGAAAGTTCGAGATGATACAAATACAGACTTAGAGGATTATGATCATTTAATAAATAAAGAATTTTCTGATGATAATAACAAGACCCATTGGAGTTCTGATGATGAAATAACACTGTCCTCAGTTAAGAAAAAAAAGGAAATTAATACCACTGCTCCCGTAAAAAAGATAACAATATTTAGACCTTTAAAAAGTCTAAGCAATTCTAAAAGGAAAAAGAAAAAAAAAACAGAAAACATTGAATACATAAAACCATTCACTTGTCTGACATGTTTAAAAGAATTTAATTGTCAAGCAGACCTCACTAAACATTACTATGCCGAACACTACCAGAAAAAGACTGCTGGTAATAATTATACAAAAAATAAATCAGAGGATAAGACTACCTACAGCTGTGACACTTGTGAGGAAACATTTAATTTGAAGAAAGATATTATAAAACATGTTATGAGTCACACCAATGACACAGATGAGAGACCGTTGATTTGTAAACTTTGTGGTAAGATAATATTACTGTTATTTAATTGGTAACCTTCGCTGGTTGGTATAAAGAATTTATTTGAGATCATTGTACAAAATCATCGTACTGTATCTCTGTAATCTCATAGACCAGCTAGCTCTTTGTATGACAATTATTTTTAAAACATTTCTCTTCTTGCTGGTTCTTCTCCATAGAAAATTACCAATTGGAACCGTGCACTTAGCTTCTGACATTTCATAAGTGCCGATTTAGGTTTATGTTTTTAAGTGTGTACAGTAAATTGCTCTTTGAAAACCCAGCCTAACACCCAACGACCCGACTATTTAAACAGGGTGAACCTATAGTATAGGATTTAGCGACACGATTATGTGCCTGGGATGGGCGTATCTATTTTAATCCAAGTCTTTTTATGCCTCTTTCATGGTCAGCAAGAACATACAGGACGGTTCCTGCAATAGTTCGACATGCTAGAGCACATAATGGCTTCAAACTACTGTGCCCGTATAATTGTGGGTACACCACTGCGTACCAAGGCGCAATGAAAGAACATAAAAATAGACACCTAGATGACTATAAGGTTTGTGAACATTTTGTAGCAGAAATTTAAAACTTATTTGCATTTGTTACATCTAAGGCAACACGATTTTCATGCAGGAACTCATTTTGAATTGGCTGTAGCTCATACCCCAATGTAATTTCGGTGTCGCTCTATGAGCGACGTAAATTGCGCTAGGTTTGATTGTGTGTCTTAATGACACAGTGTAGCATTAGAGCAATGACATTGTGAAGGTTGCGGGAATCCGCTGGATACGAGAAGCACAGAACCGGTCGATGTGGCGATGCTTCGGGGAGGCCTACTTCCAGTAGTGGACATTTTTCGTCTGAAATGATTTTGTAGATATGAATGAATTATCTCTTTATTTGCTAGAATATAGGTTATTACATGGTGGTGGGAATTTATCGTCGGACTATATCGCAAATTGTCGTACAAATAATAAAGATATTTAATATATCTCAATTACAAATGCAATAGATTTATAAAATTATATCATAAAAAGTAGAAAAAATTACCTCTCAAATTACAATAAATAAATTAAATTAAAATAAAACAAGCAAGTCATTAGAATTAAATAACAATAAATAAGATAATAACATAAAATCTATAGTGGTCTTGCTATAGATTGTATGTATCTATAGGTAGTATCTGCCCATGCCTTAATGATTTTCAATGCAAGGGGAATGCACTGAGGGAAAGGTAAGAAGGTGCCAAGTTCTCACCTTGGATGTTCATTGTGCCAGTATCAGCTGCCATACTGGAATGGATTAATTAATTTACTTGATGTATGAAAGAAGAAGAAGACTTGTTGCACAGACCCCAAATAAATTGAGATAAGGGCAAGCGAATGAATGACAATGAGTTGGAAGGACCCTGGAGGATGGGCTGATATCTTTTATCTGTCTGCACTAAACTTGTTGTTGTATAATTGCATAGCACATGTGTGAGCACTATGTACCTAATATAGGCAACCATGTACTGTGTTCGTCTTTCATTGTCTTGATTGTGCCCTGACGGCGGAGAGTATGTCATACTCATACAAATGTCTCACTGGTGGTGGCGTTTGTGTTGGATCAATATGTTCCGGTCAAAATGGTTGAGCTGAATGGGGCTGATTCATACGTCATGTTCGTGAACGGGCGCCGTCAGTAGGCACTGGTCATCTCTTACCTGCCACGGCTTACTTTAATTTCTGAATTGCTTTTATTTTGTTTTTATCTTTTTTTATTACGGACGCTTTTAACGTGCACGTCTTTCTACATAGTTCTCACATGTATAATTTCAACATGAATAACGCAACGCAAGTTTTTGTAACAATATTTTTATTTAAAAGAGTGTCCATGGAGTTTCTTGCCCGTTATTCTTCATAGCTACCTACCACACTGGAACGGGCAACTAGCTTCATCTTTCTGACTGTTCGACCCCTTGACAATTCAAAAGTGCCTGTAGTTAGTTTATTTGAAATAAATGCTTTTGAGTATGAGTTGATATGTATCTATAATGGTAGGTACTTGGAATTATTCTTGACAAATTAGATTTGTACAAGTACCTACCCCACATGTGGTAAAAGTTTTTAATTTTCAAGGCTACCTAGAGCTTGTGCTTACTACTAAATAAAGCAGTGAATTACCTAATTAGTGTTTTATTGAACACTAGCGAGCCGCCCCAGCTTCGCACGTTTTTATGACTTAACAACATATCGAGATTTCTTTATTATTTTTAAGTTTGATATTAAAGTATACACATAAACCTTCCAGAATAAACGCTCTAAATGATTGTGAATACCGCATCAAAAATCAAAATCCATGGGAACTATATTTTCTATCACCAAAATTTATATTTGTCATCAAGTTGTATCACCTAATAAATACATCTATCGCCACGAAATATTTTCGTTCTCAGATAAACAAAAATTGTTCCCAGGTATTTGGTACAACTTGGGGCACCCCGACTCGGACAGGTTAGGTTAGTCGTGGTTATTTTTTTTTAAACCGCCCAGAAGTAGGAGTCCCGCGAAGCGGGACTCCGTCGGCTACGCCTCATTATTGTTGAAATACTTATTAGGACACACCTATTATAATACATACAAAAACATTTATTTGGTACTAGACCTTATATCTCAGGATTTTAGGTGATTTATTGTGGAACTGATTTTGCATTGTTTGGTGACTACATTTTGGTGACAGATCTACTATTTTGAGGACAAACCCTATTATTTAAGAAACACAAAACTAATTAAATTGGTGATAGCTTAAATGATACCCAAAATCCATTGCATTGTTTAGAAGAACAACGCGGTCACACAGACAGAAACAAAAAGCCAATTTAATATGTCTAGATAAATAATACTTGTCTTTAAAAACAAAAAAAAGTTAGTTACCTATTCTTTTAATTTTTTCCAGTATACCTGCAAGACATGCGGGAAAGGTTTCAACATAAAGACGTGGTATGACCAACACCAAAACCTCCACACGGGAGAGAAGCCGTTCGTCTGCAATATATGTGGCGTCGCCTTCCCTCTGTCCAGGTCAGTAAACCAGAACCCTATTACAAGAAAAGGTAACTACGTAGCTATCAATCACGTTACAAGAATTTCATGATTTTTGGAGACCTCAGACGTCACATATCTTGCTATTTTAAATAAACCTTATAATAATACTATCTTCTCCCCGTGGCTTTGCCCGCGTGGATGTCGGAAATTATACCACGGGAACGTTCTACCAGGATAAATAGTATCCTATCACCCAAATCCACTCAGCCGTTAAAGCGTGATAAGGTAACAGACAGACATATAATAAATGCAAATAATTAATCTTTATGTTTATTTTTATTAAACAGGTTTTTATGATTCTAAATGTCTAACTTAAAAATAATATTTATTTTTATTTTTATTATCATCATTAATTTGAAATACTCTAGCGCCGCCATTGAACACGTATTACCAACATATTATTGGCTAAGTTATTTTATAAAAACTAGCATCGAGCCGCTAGAGTTTTTCAAATTAATTATGATAATCGTCGCCATTGACTACGTATTACCTACATAATAGCTAAGTTATTTTATAACTTCTAAATGTATTAACTTTTAAGCGGGTTTAACCGATTTAAGTGAAATAAATAATACCTCAAGATACGGGTTCCGAATATATTTCCAATTCCTTAAATTTCTAAAAAGAGGTACAATTTTTATTTGCAAATCTTTTTGATTTTAAAATCATCCCCTATTTTGCCCCACCTCACCGTTGGGGATTGATTTTACAAACACTTTGAAACAATTATTTTGTTTCTTACCAAATGCATAAATTAAAATTTTCATTTCCCTAACTTAAGAAATGCTAAGTTTTCCATACAAACTTTAATTCCCTATATCAACCTCTTTTATTTAGGATTATTATTGAGAAAAAAAGTAGCCTTTGTCCTTCCCCAGGATGCCATCTATCTCCTTGCCAAATTCTATCGAAATCTGTTCAGTGGTTTAGGTGTGAAAAGGTAACTTAGAGACAAAGTTACTTTCTAATTTATAATATACTAGCGACCCGCCCCGGCTTCGCACGGGTGCAATGTAGATACCAATGTGGTGTCAGTGTGGAGTGATTAATAAGTAATATTATGTTACTAATAAGTAGAGATGCGCCGAAACTTCGGCCGAATATTCGTATTCGGTACATTCGGCATATTTTTTCATGTTCGTATTCGGCCGAATATTCGGTTGATTTACCGAATAATTACCGAATATTTACATTATTGTTAATATTTAACAAAAAGAACATTTACAGTAACAGTACAATAGAACAGTAACTAAATAAGTGTGGTTTATTCCGAAAGTTGTACATAGTTTTTTGTAAATGAAAGAAATACTACTTTTTGTACCAATTATTTATTGACAAAATAAAAAAGATTAACTTTAACAATCAATTAAAATATTTTTTTAATCAAATAAACTTCTGCATTTTTTTACAAATGATAAATTAAACTAAATTAAATTTCTATGAAATGAACAATTTTAAGAACGCTGCTTTGAGTAACAACTTTTTTCAGTTTTTTTGGTCGCGGGTTGCGCGCGGGGCAGAAAGGGGGCGGTAGCAAACGCCGCCCGGCTCTTGCAGAGCGCTGTACCGACGTGTACAAACCTGTTTACTGCGCAGAATTGAACCGAATGATTCGGCCGAATATTCGGTTCGGTACATTTTGGACCGAATATTCGGCCGAACATTCGTATTCGGTTGAACCTACATTCGGCGCATCTCTACTAATAAGTAACATTTTGGATTGATTTATATGCACGCGCCGCGCCCACCGGCCGCTTCCACCGGACGGACGTACAGCCTGACGGCCGCACTGCCCCCGCATTTTAAATCTGTGATATCTTCTAAGATATTCGTTTTAATGATATGCTGTAAACAGCCATATTGATCTATATTAAATGCACAATATATTTAAGGTACTTAATTGGATAAGGATTAATGCTGTATTGCTTAAAATCGCTTCGTAAATAAGCCATTATTTCTCGTAAAAAGTAAAGGATAAAAAATGGTTATTGTGGGTTGTCCCTAAGAGATAGACATATACCATCGCGGCCTTTTTTGTAGACTTTTTTAAGGTGTATAATACTGTAGTACATTATTTTGATCTATCTCGTAGGGTTTAGTCAGCGTTTGCAATGTAAGCGCAAAAAAATGTGTTTATTTACGACATCACATTAGAAACCTCTAAAATTATCAGTATTTCTCTGCTATATTATACATATAAACCTTCCTCTTGAATCATTCTATCTATTTAAAAAAAACTGCATCAAAATCCGTTGCGTAGTTTTAAAGATCTAAGGATACATAGGGACAGACAGACAACGGGAAGCGACTTTGTTTCATACTATGTATTGATATTCATGAATTGATAGAGTTGGTAATATTTAAAAGTTTTACAGTTTCAGTTTTAGTTCTTTAGATTTATACATGTGACGTCATGAAGCTTATGACATTTTCTCCCCCCCTACCCCTTTATGAGTGACGTAATTTATGGTTGGGGGTTTCTGTGCTAGAGCATCGTCTTGATGTCTGATGCCCCGGCGACTGCTGAGCGTGGAGTCCCAGGTTCAATGTCCTGGTCGGACAGTGATATCCAGTTTTCTATTTGGGACTTTGCAGTAGCAGCCAGACGACGCGTCGGTTGATGTGGCATTCCTGGCTGGAGACTCATTTTCAGTAAAGTAATGCTAGGTTTTCGGCTAAAATGTTGAAAGCCTGATTTTTCACAGTTAATGACTATGGGCGCGCTCCCTAATTACCGGCGAAATGTGTATCATACACCACTGCCTATCCCTTCGGCGAACACAGGTGTGATGTTATCTTACGTTAGTATGTTTTCAGATATCTCCAAACTCACAAAAGCTCGAGGCATCCGCAGTCGTCAAGCTTTAAACTGTACAGATGTGTCCATTGTGACGAAAAGTGCGACAGTTCTAAAAGTCTCGCTATACATATGCAGGTGAATGTTATTCCTTTATCTATGGTACTTTTTGAATATCCTTTATAATGGAATGTGTCCTGGGACATTCAGCAATAGGTAGATGATGATTCTGTAAGGATGTAAAATATCTGTATGTCAACGCCCCTCCCAAGGGAGGGAGGCCAATGTCCACCAGCAGACGTTTTTCGGCTGATATGATGATGATGAATGCAACCATTGGATACATTTTCAGTCATTAAGATATAAAAAGTGTTTATTTCTCCATTCCAGGAACATGGTATAAATAAAGTAACTGATTTTCTTTGCGATTTTTGTGGCAAGATTCTTAGGACTGCTTATCAACTGGAATACCATCATAGGATGCATTTGGGAGTGAAACCATACTCATGCACGTATGTACCGTAATTTATCTTACTTAAATAGTCACCAATTTAATATATTGCAGATTAAAAACCAATGCTACATAAAAACAAAATCAAAACTCACATGAGATGAGAGGATAAGTACTTTTGAGCGTCATATATAATGACCTCACTAAAAGTGCTGTTGGAAAAATAAGGTTTCGCAGATTGACTATTTTTATGCTTCTGCTGACCATCCTATCCACAAACAAAGATTGCCAAGGAGAGTATGATTAACTTTTTTCCGAATTAGAATTAAATCAAATATATTATTGTACTGATTTACCTATTTGTTTATTCTTTCAAGGCCCTTGCATCTTACTAATCCTGCCTCAATATTCACAGTATATGCAAAAAGAAGTTTGCGAAGAAGTACAATATGCAGCTTCACATGAATATCCATACGGGTGATAAGTCACATTTTTGCTCGCACTGCGACAAGCGATACTCACAGCGGTGCACGCTGTTAACACATCTTAAAAGGTATTTGTAACATAACACGCCTGTATTCCTATATTATTAATATAAAGTATGGATATGAATGTAGTAATAGTCCTCTAGACCGAATTTCGGTCATGGCGGCCAGTCTTAGCGGAGACTAGCTTTGGCGCGGGAGGTATTATAGTGCCGAAGTGTAAGCGCATACACAGGTGCAATGTTCCTTCCCTCACTCTCATAGCCATCATGGGTTGGCAATCAGACACGATCGGAGAGAAATCAGGCGCAGGACCGACGGCTTAACGTGCTTTCCGAGTCACGGGGGTATCAAACCAACCAAATTCCGGGCTGTTACTAAGAAATTCCTAATGGAAAAACCCAATGACACTGCCCGACCTGGGAATCGAATCCAGGACCCCACGCTCAGCAGTCGCGCTTGCGACCACGAGACCAACGGGGCAGTTAATGAATGTAGTAGTATGTATTTGTTATGGTATACATAAAGAGTATTTTATATGTCTATCTACAGTGCACACCACCCACAATTCTCCAGGTTTATTAAGTTCCATGTAATAGGGGGCGAGCCAATTGCCATCAAGCGGGAACGAATCCAGACTGGGCTGCTACTGTCCAATAATGGATTTCTGGATTGGGATAGATTTATAATGTTGTATGAAATACTGTTCTTCGTCTATAATCACTCATCACCTTCCTGTCGTCGGTCCTATGTTAGGCCATGTTACAATCATTGTCAGTGATAATTACTATTTTCATACAAGCTGTGAAACCATCATAATTTATTCCTCTGATAAAAGTTATCTGAAAAATAGCACTAAAACTAGTAATTATTTATTGTAGATACCACGGCAGCGGCGGCACATCATCATAGCATAGCGCAGACTCCGCACAGGAATCTGGGTGACAGAAACGTAGATTTAAAAGATATTTGTGTTCAAATGATATGCATAATGTTGGCTAAACCACATAATTTTAGTTCTTGTTATAATTATTTATGTTCAAGTTATTGTTATTCATCCGACTGATTTGATGGTGTCTTAAAATTTTTTTTAGTACTCTTTATATTATTTATTAGACTCTATGATATGAGTAAGTTAAAGTTCAGTAATAATAAAATACTTATTCATAGTTATTGCTTATGTTTATTAAAGACAAACCCTTTAATTAATGAGTTGAGTGAGATTGGGCCGAGGTTATGTCTGCCGAGTGTCGCATGTCAGATAAGCTGTGGACTAAAAGAACAACCGAGTGGCTCACACTAAATATTAAATCTCTTGTTCCTTAGAACGTCTCACATAGAAACTGTGGCAAGCACAAACACAACATCGCAGCAGACTATGGCCGGGAACGAAGATGGCGGGACAAGCTGGATTGACACCGCTCCCGTCCGCATTAGCAGAAAATAGAAGTGTGTGGAAAAGCGATTAGGAGCCTTTTACCTTGCAGTGTTACAACTGGAATTATTAAGTACTACGTAATACAAAAGCTTTATTAAAGCTCCTTGGGGACAACATAGGCTCGATCATAGGTTCCCAAAGGGCGCGGCGCGCCCCCCCTTGTGACCGATGGGGTGGCACGGCGGCTCTCATTTTTTATTAGAAAAGGCTAGATTCCAAATGTTTGAGACATTACATAATACTTAGGTGCTGTAAAAAGAGCTACGATTGCAAAAGAGTGATTTCTGTATAAATTGTTAAAAAAAAACCGAGAGTATTCGAGGCGGGGATTCGTGCTTAAATTTTCGAGCTCGCTCTTGTATTCTGCATTCTCATAATTCTTGAGTTTTTCTGCATAAGTCGACCAAGTAACTCGGGAGCGTAGTGATTTTAATAGAAAATTATGGGGCTGCGTAGGTATCTTTAAAGGTTGGGATCGGGAACACCTGGGCTAGACTCATAGATACAGTCTTGAATTTGGTATCACGCTTATTTGCTCTTTTTCTGTAAAACCATGCTTGAAACGAAACGTTATACACTGTTTCAATAGGGTTACTAACTGAAAGCTCTTCATAGGTGGCAGCGCAGTTCAACGTCTACAAGCCGCCATTGTTTTATTTAGTCGATCATAAAATAAACGGAAAAAATAAATGCGACTTCTTAGCACTATTATAGACGAGCTAAGGAAGCAGCTGTAGTAGAAAAGTAAATAAAATGTGAACATTTTATAAGAAATTGGTTATTTTATGTTTGTTGAAATATATATTTTTTTTGAGGACTGAAGGGGTTTCGACTGGAATAACCTGATCGGAGTTGAAAACCAACTCGAGGATGATCTTCCTGACTGAAAAACATCAAACTCAAAGCATTTATTTCAATTAAACCATTTACAGGCACTTTTGAATTGTCAGAGTCTGTCAGTTAGTTAGAAAGCTGAAGCTAGTTGTACATTCCAAAACGGAGATCTCTATGGAGAAGAACGGGCACCAACGACACTCTTTTTAAATCAAGATATTACAAAATCTTTGGTACATTATTCTTGTTGCTTCTAAATGTGAGAACAATGTAAAAATATATAAATATACTAGCTGACCGAACAGACGTTGTCCTGTTTCCTAGAACTAGATCGCAGCGCCACCTACCGGGTCCAATTGTGAATCTAAACCATCCAGGGCGCCACCCAAACGCATACAAAAAAAAACATTCAAATCGGTCCAGCTGTTTAGGAGGAGTTCAGTGACATACACACGTACAGTAGAATTATATATATAAAGATATGAAAAAAAATCAAAATATAAGAATAATAAAAATAAGCCATGGCAGTTAAGAGATGACCAGTCTCAACTGACGGCGCCCGTTCACGAACATGACGCGTGGATCAGCACTAGGCAGCTCAACCATTTTGTAGGGAACCCAATGATCCAACACACTGAACACTCGCGCCACCAACAGTGAGACATTTAAGTGAGCATGACATAATCTCAACTGCCATGCTTTCAAGTCAACATACATCAGGGAAGTTAATTCTAATAATGATCTGTTAAGATAATATTATTGATCCCCTTATTTTTGCAGTGAACAGCTGCACAACGGAGCCTATTAATTAATTATGCATAAAAGAAGTCGCTTGTTTTCAAAATATTGTATGGATAGTGACAGCTATAATAGCTGCCATATTCTTAGACGCTGGTTAGTAGCGACATCTGAAGTGAACAAGTGGTAGTTTTTATCCCTATTTCGTAATTTGAACAATAGGGTACGTCAGCCCGTCAGGCTAAAACTAATTTATGTCATCCTGTAGAGCTATTCACAACCATTCGATTCAATTGGTATGGTTCGCTCTGAGGGAACGCTACAAGATGGCTACTTTTATGGTAAAACATGTTTAATCGGTAAATAAATTATTATTACTATTATTAGGTATTTCGTTGTATAACATTAGTGCTACTACATTGAGTGATTAATTGAACAAGAAAATCAACTGTAATTTCACTACTTTAATAATATAACAGTTTGTATTCTAGTTTCAAAATGCATAATTGCATCGAATGCAAGTATGCACATTCGCCAAAACGTTGTCCAGTTCGCGCTTAGATCTCATTAGACACCACGTACTCAAAACCATTACTATTTTACCATACATTTTACCAATAAGTTAGATAAAGAGTTTACAATTTTTACCATTTCTTGTAACTAAGTGCAATATAGCGATTTCCTTTATAATTCAAGACTTTAACTTTTACCATATACATATATAAATATATATTCTATCAATACGAGAAAGGTGTGATAAGTCACCATAGCGCCAAACACTACTTTCAACAATATTTTCTGATTTCAAATAGACTTGTTCTGTAAACGTAATAGAATAGTAGTGAACCATAGAATTAGTAAGAACTATTTGAAGTAACCTCCAAACATACAAAATACAAAGGAAGTTTATTCGAAATAATTAAAACGAATATTTTATAAAATTACAACTGGTTCTCTTTTTTTATTTAATCACTCAATGTATATTTTATAGTAGCGCTCACGCTATGTTTCAACGTACCTAATAATAATAATTAAAGATCGAGCGATGCATATTTCAGGGCGATAGTTTGAGTCCACTTTGGTTCTGCTTAGCCTTGAATCGTCTAAGCACACTGCTGGAGGATTCAGGTTCAAGCTATCGACTGAGGTCAGGTTATATCTCACCTCATCTCCATGGATGACTTATCACTCTTTGCCCCCAACAATTTGCAACTGATGGAGCTACTGAAAGTATCTGAAACTTTTAGTAGCGCCATCAGGATGGAAATTGAATTTGGTGTGAACAAATTTGCGGTCATGCATATAAAGCGAGCGGAGATTGTGGAATACGTGGGAACCCAACTCTCGGAATCCATAAACCTTAGAGCCTTCTCCGCATCCGAAACATACAAGTATTTGGTTATGTCGGAATCGTTGGACATCAATGTTACTGGTATGAAGCAATCGTTGAAGGAGCCCTTCTCTGGCCGCCTGAAGAAAAAATGTAATTCAGTAGGCGGAAAATATTTGATTCTATTAGGCGGAAACAAGGTAGGTACGCGCCTTCAACGGTTGGGTCATGCCGGTTTTAATGTACTCTGTACGGTGCACGTACGTACATGGTTTTGAAATATATATTAGTTAGTAGGCTCGCGTATTTGCACTTTGATCGCGACCTACATTTGAGAGTGCATTGTCATACGGCGGAGCCTAGATGATGCATTTTTGTACATAATTTAATTACCTACCTATTGTTCAATTAGACGTGATTTGAGTCGGAAATCTTGTATTTTTATCTAGATTCATATCAGTTCAGCATTCATTGACATTCCTTGCATTATCTTGACATTTTCTGCATAGTTGCACCTTACATTTGCATTGACAGACTTTAAAAGTTTTGGTTAACACACCGAACATAGTATTTCGGCATACCTACACAAATGGACTCAGACCGAACTCGATGCCCCGGATAGGAGGATCCGTACGCTGCTGACTGCATATCGAATGCATCACCCACGGTCATCGGTAATGAGACTGTATCTCGCGAAAGTGTGGAGGTCGAGCTTTTTAAACCCTCCACAATCGCGAGATATGCAGTCTCACTCAGGGAATATTTCCTAAAAGGCGACGTGTGGATGCATCGAGATGCGGTCGAAGTGGACAAGGGCCTCACCCCGCTCTCCTTGGCTAGAGAGAACTGGCGCAAACGTCCTTGACACTAATGATGGCAGGTGGGTATGGCAGAGTAAAGGCAAGGAGCCTTTGCAACAGCCAAACAGGTGCACACAAAGATACCGCCTGTTGGGCGATGAGCGATGCCTTTGTGTCGCGTCGCGTGTCGCACTCGCACCTGTTTGAAGAAGTCTTTACTCTGTCTGCCACCAATGGCTTGGACCCTGCCCGATACCAGTGGGCTACTATTTGTTGTTTTTTTTTTTTAATATCCTGGTATTTAAAAATGGTATTTAAATTTCATTATATATGTATATAATGAAATAAAGGAGATAGAATAATAATTTATTTACCACTTAAACATTTTCTACCATAATACATTACCATTTTGTACCGTTCCTACTAGAATCGAATAGCGAATCGAGCGGTTGTGAATAGCTAGGCTGTAGTAGTGTGCTCGTCATTTCTAATGGGAATGACAGAGACAAGCTGCCCGCCATCCATGCTTATAATATAGAATACCATTACGAAGTGGAATGGGTATTGCGAATAGGAACTGCTTGCTCACCTCTGATTTTTTACTCACTAGTCCTAGCTGTCACAATCCATACTCTCACCTCCTCCGTTAAGGGGGATGCGCCATGGTAGCCCGCGAAATTCAAATTTTCTTACGTTTTTTGCAATTTTCAGGTCAGTATCGGGTTGTATGGTGATGTAACTGTGATTCGCGACTGTATCAAATATGGCTTTACAGAATTATAATCATTAGAATCAGCAATACGTCTCTATAAGTTCAAATTACCCTATTAATCAATAGACAATCAACTAGTCAATCGACTATTTCATGAAATCATGACATTTGAGGGCAATTCTAACATAAGGAGTTGTATTGCTGATTCTAATGATTATAATTCTGCAAAGCCATATTTGTTACGGTCGCGAATCATGTTTTAATCAAAATATAACCTGACAGTGACCTGCAAATTGCAAAAAACGTAAGAAAATTTGAATTTCGCGGGCCACCCTGAAGGTTCCGCCTTAAGTTAAAAGTATATTTAGATTCTGTGCTCACCACTCACAAGTGTCGAAATTAGGGTAGGAGATTCTTCCTAAAAAAAAAATACGATGTGTGTATCGATTTGAATCGAAATCTAAATAATCGATACAGTAAAAAAAAAAAGAAAGTTTTTTTGTAATAAAATTGTAAGTGAAGATTTATATTAAATATTAATCATTAAAATAATGTACTCTATATTTTATACAATGCAATAATTATAATTCCCAATGTTGTACGTCCAAACTTTTGAGAAATTAAAGTCTGTCTATTGGGACCCAATCGTTTCCATTTTCAGCTGTGGTTTAACTGGAAATCGAAAAAAGCTGCTCACAGATGGTATGTACAGATGATACTACTTGTAAAATGCACTTGTGTGTCTGTGTCAAGGCTGTTGAGTAAATAGGTTAATAAATTGAGATTTTTTGTTTTTGCTAGAAAAGTATAGGTTTACATTTCAAATTCACAAATGCGTCCGATAGTGTTTATTTTTTTTTTTCATCGAATATACTTTTGAGTTCAGCCATGCCAAAGGCGGAAAAAACTGCCAGTTGCTCACTTCAGATGTCGCTGCTATTCAAAGTCCAAGAATTTGACAGCTAGCTGTACCCATACATTTTTTGCAAACAAGTGATTTCTTTTACGCATAATTAATTATTATTCCTCGTTGCACAGCTGTTGACTGCAAAAAAACGGGGACCCATGTATTTGCCAAAGATGTAAAAGACGAAAATTGTGGGAGAAATTTCTCCGAAACAAATTGCAAACTCGATATTTTGTAGAGACTGTGTTATTCTTTTTAAATCTGTTTTTTTTTATGGCGGAAATTCGGTATACAATTGATGCTCCAAATAGAATTAAGTTAGTTTTTATTATATACAGGCACTTGTGGCGTGTTATTACGTAAATTATAGGTACAGGTGTGTGTGTGTATGTTTACATAAATTATCATATTAGATCAGGGCTAGAATTAACATTTCTGAAGTTGTTCAGTCAGTGAGATCATCCTTGAGTTGGTTTTCAAGTCCGATCCGGTTATTCCTATCGTACACCTCCAGAATTAACCAAAAAATTTACTTCAAGCTAACAAAGACAAGATAACGTATAAATTATAAAACGTTCATAATTTACTGGCTCTTCCACTAGAGCTACTTTTTTACCAGTAGTAGACGCTTCCCTTTTTCTTAGCTCGACTTTTAATAGTGCTTCACCCTAATACATAATTGTAATATCTAGTTTTCGTTTTTGTGATCGACACAAAAGTATATATATCGACATAAACAAAACAATGGCCATTTGTAGACTTTGAATTGTGCTGCCATCTACGACGAGCTTTCAGTTTTTAACCCTGTTGCCATCGACAAACCAAAAAATGGTTGTCTAAAAAGTCGGTTTACGGACGATAATTTTACGTGATGATTTCATAAGGAGTGGAAGAGAGATAGATGTGTCACAAGCCGAACGCTTAGGCCGATCGTGCCTCTCTATCGCTTGTTCCGCGCTCTTGCTTGCACGCTCGGCTCAGGCAGAACGTGACAATGAGTCATGCTTGTTCGTGCGTGCAGCCGGCGTTCATCGATTTATAAGACGTTATCACGTCAAAAATGTCATGTCAAAAAAATAGAAAACATCGAATCACGATTTTCGATCCATTGTTTGAGATCGAACTAAATAGTCGATTTCTTGACCCATAAAACAGATTTTTCAATTAATTGATAAGAGATCGGCAACCCTTTCTCTTCTCTCTCTACTTAATCTGTGGCACGAAGAGTATATATGTTCTGTGCCGTGGCATCCCTAGTCGAAATAACCTGACCTGGGTCTGTCATACTCATTTTTTAATTTAATCTATGTTGCTCCCCTTGCCTTCACAGCTCATGGTAGCATATACGAAGTATTATTTTATTACTTTTACCAATAATAATTTAGTATAAATACAGTAAAAATGAATTCTGTTCTAAATCCTGAGGCTCCAGAATTTTACCCACACTTGACGTCTTTTACACAGGTACGTGATTCAGCGAGTTCCTTGACTCAATGACAACAAGCATGCTGTTTTTTATTTTGCGTCCCTAAATTATGCGTACTATATTATTTACGTAAGAGATGTCTAAGAATTATACATTTTAGGGAGGTTTTGATGAACGAATGATCACAAACTGACAGTATTGTCATCAGTTTAATGTAATATTTTACCAAGTACCTATGTATTGTGTAAGTTAAAAACTTTGTTAAATTTTGTGCCTAAGTGGATTGAACACAATACAGATGACCTATAGTCCCCATAATGCATCACAAACATGCCTAATATTTAAAAACATGTAATGGTCTTTTAAAAGTGATTGAACTAAACATGGTTAGAATAGGAGGAATAAGTCTTTTAGAAGGTCCAACTTATTTATTTTTATTGTAAGACCTAATTTGTACATAACCAATGATAAAACTAAATTAAATCATGGGTTTCAAAATCCTGTTGGTTGCCTATTACAAAATTATTTGTAACACCTTCATTGTGCAACTGGTTTGGTAATTCCTAAGCCTGTCAATACTTAGTGAAATGTAAAAAAGAGTATTATTATTTTTAAAAACAGAATAGACAGATAAATCAAATGTTTAACTTGGTATATACAATTTCGAGCAGTGTCTCATATAAATCATGAGTGAACTAGCAGATTCATATTGGCAAGATATAAAAATGGTGACAAATATGTTCATAAACAAATTTTCTAGTCAATGCTGTTGTTTTACAACACAACTTACTATCATTATAATATAGACCTTCACACGTAATTGACCTTAATATTTACAAGTTGTGCTTAGTAATAAATACTTTTAAGATTTGACTACTTATATGTTACTGAAAAAAAATAAAAAACAATGTTTTCAACAAAGAACAAATATTTTAGACTTATTTCAAGGATTTTTATGTAATATTTAACTTTAACATGTATGATTTTCCCAATTAGGTACAATGTTTTATTTACCTCATTTTATTTACTATTCTGCTTCAATAATTTGTTTTTTCTTTTTTAAAGACGTTGCCAGACAATAGGATATCCCCTGTATCATGGGTGGGTTCACAGACACAAATCTCACATACACAATGACTTGGACCATTATTTGTGCGCCATATAAATAATTGTTCTGTCTGATGATTGAAACTAAGCAAGCCAGTCGGGTCGTATATTGCTGTTGTATGCATGGATCAGTCACATCTCATTCTATTACTGTCAGATCTTAAATTATTACTTCAATCTGTTGACCAATTATGCTTGACCCAAAAAGAAAAGAACAAATTTTTCGTTTTCTTTGAAAGAATGCAGTCATAAAACCATGTTGTGAATATTGCAGACTGTAACAGTATTATTACGAAGTGTTGTAATTGCTTTCAGGGTGGTTATGTTAAAATGAACAATTCTATCAAATCCTCAAACACCTTGCCTGCTGGAACCTCATATGGCCTCTTCAAAACTTTTACTGATTTCAACATTATATCAAGCCAGTTAAGCGAAAATGTAGTTCTACAATCGAACCAAATAATTTCAACCGAGCTACCAGCTGTGAAGCTTAAATGGTAAGTCAAATATAACAAACATTTGATACCTAATCTGAAAATACTTTGTTAATGTTATGTTGCATTACAAAAGAGTCAATTTCAATGTGTTTGTGTACAAACTACAGATAAGATTAAGCAGATTATTCATCAACAACAAAATTCAATTTTTCTTACGTTTTTTGCTATTTGCAGGTCAGTGTTTAGTTTGTATGTTGAACAAAATATGATTCGCGACCGTAACAAGTATGTATTTTCCAGAATTATAGTAGTTAAACATCATTAAAATACCTCGTAAGTTCATAATAATATAATCCTTTTGATTGATATTTTATGAAATTGTCATTCAACAGGATTATATGATCTTAAGAGAGTTGTATTGATGATTATAATAGTTTTTTTTTTTAATTTAATACGTACTTGTTACGGTCGCGAATCATATTTTTTCAATATACAATCTGACACTGACCTGTAAATTGCAAATAACATAAGAAAATTTTAATTTGTCGGGCAACCTGGCGCTTCCGCCTTAAGCAAGTCTTTTATTTGCCAGGCAATAATACCCACAGCCCCAGCAGCATTTGCAACATTGCGCGACCATGCTGTTTGTTAGATGACGATGAGCAATGCGACATGTCTGACCGAAAAGAGTTTCACAAATGTTTTCCTGGTCGCGCGATGTTGCAGGTGATGTCGCGGGACGTTTTTCGCCTTGTGAATATGGGCTAAAATATTGTCAATGCAGCCGCATTAAAAACACAACTTTGACTCTATTTTTGTCCTTTTAAACACGTAAATAAATCTGTAATATGCACCGCAATTTAAAATCTAATATTTTTACTGATAGTGTAATCTTTATTTGTTTATTCGTTTTCTTTATTTGCATCACTTCATCACTATCCTGATTCCTTACACGCTATAAAACTTTGCGAATGCTTTACAACAGTAACAATAATACCTTTACTTTTGCATGTTCAGTAATATTCTTATATAACCGGTGTAAAACGAAGCCGGGAGTCGCTTAAACTCCCCGTAATTTTGTCAGTTATTTTGAACTTTACCCAAACTTTCTGGTTACGGAGATATTCAGAGGTCAAAGATCCAACTTTTCGTTCAGTCCTTTTTTTTTCACGGAAACAAGTTTTAAATGTTATCAGTTATAACTTAACTTTAAACACACAATGTTTTGCGTGCGTTGCATTGCGCGTTGCCGTAAACATCAATTTCTCACACCAAAAATAAAAGTCGTTTCCCAATTCCCAGCAATATTTTTTACTCAAAGTTACATATTTTGGTGTACATACTAAGTAGATAACGGCTATGTGATGGGTAAGTTTACACCCTGTACCTATATTATGTTAGTGACTTCCATGACTACATGAAGTTATAACAATATAAATGTTGATCAATTTCATTTAGACGCGTCTTTTGCCTACACCAGAAGCATTTTTTTCGGTTTTCAATGGTTTTCACATAGACTGTTTGCACCTACAACTGCGAATTTCATAAATATTTAAACAAGCGCTACTCGGCCTGGCACAAGGACATTAAAAAACAATCATGGAACATTGTTGCTTAAATAACTATTTGCAGTCTGTATTTCAGCGTTTTTACTAATAAGATAATCGCATATCTAATTGATACATGCTTGTAGAATAATGTTTATCGTATCGGAATGGAATACACAGAAACAACTATCTTCGCCTTTGCTTTGTTTTGCACTTTCATCAAGCCGCCGCCGCTGAGTACTATTTGTTGTAAAATGCATTTGGCAAATTGTTATTCCCTGCTGTGTGTCATACACTTTTGCTGGCGTTTTGTAAACCGCGCTAAGCTCGCAATCTTTTTTTTCCAAATATAATAATGATTTTATCAAGTGCTTTTCTACATTTTCACAGATACGCATTTGCGAACCTAAAATATTAAATAATACAAATATTGCTGCCATCCGTCTAATCAAATGTTATATTTTAGCGATGAACACGAATCGAACACTGAGAAAATAGCTGATGTTAACGACAGTATCCTCGACAGGATCAACATAAACATTGATAGCGCAAGTGGCGTAAACAAATCTAGTGACACGGTTATAAGTGGAGAACAGACAAGACCCAATGTGACTCAGTGGAACTCCTCTCCTGTCATTGCAAAAATACAGGTTCGTATGATTTGATTTTAGTTTCTAAGTTCTGTGCTAACTCAACAGAGAAGTTATAGTAGTATTTATAAGTATCTGGAGGTACCAACCTATATGAAATAACGCATAAATCCTAATAGATAAAGCTAATATCATCAGAATGTCCACTACTTTGTGCAGCTGTAGGTCAGCGCTGAGTCAAAAAAATTTGTTCAGAGTGAGCTGCTAGTTGTATTACATTTTAACCGACTTAAAAAATGGAACAGCTTATGTATTTAGTGAGTATCTCTTTTTTTCTTGTATGTGCACCCGATTTCTCCGTGATTACTGGGCCAACTTACGTGTTTTGTTTTTATTCGGTAGAAGAAGCTCGCGGGGTGGTCCCATATTTAGAAACTTTGCTTGTGTTGTTTTTGAGTTACCTTCAATAATACGTATTTAATCCGCTTTGTGTATGTTGACGATGTTATTATAATTAATATTAAGTTCCTGTCACTGTTGTTTATGTAGCAAGTAATGGTAGGTTAACGACTTTGTAGGGTTGGTACCACAACAAAAAGTGACGGTGGCAAAAATAAGAAAATACAAAACCAAAGACACCGACTTCCGTACTTAATTAAAGTTATTTTTAACTTCGTGTTTTTTTTTTGGAGATCGTTTGTTACTTTGTCTCAGTACCGCATCGCTCCACGTCTGCAACCGTACAACCGCTGCGATACCAAAGCACGGCGTCAACACCTCACGTCCGTTTGTCCGACTTTCCTAGAAAATAGCTCGCAAGATAGCGATGCGTATAAATGACGTAAAGATTGCCCATATCGCATTCGCGTATCAATCATTGATCGCATTAAATTATAGCTATCTGTTGGTACGCTGTTGTGTATTATAGACTCCCACGCTTGCGTACACTAAGTAATATAAAATAAGGCCGTACTCGCACCAAGAACATATCTCCGCTCACCGGTGGCCAGCTAGCTCAGAATAAGTTGTAGGTAGATGGTGTATCCCGTAGCGAAAACAGTAACAATTACTCCGCATTTAAGAAGAAAAAACATTATCTCCTCTTAGAAATTAACTTTTTCGGAGATGACTCAACAAACTCAGTCCGGTTGATTCAGCTCATTGTTCGCGAGATCAAATGTAGGTATAGAAAAATGGTAGGCCATAAAGGCTCCTACAAAGTGGCGCGACACGCGGCACAACACGCGACGCGATACGAAGGCACCACCTGTCGCGCGACGAGCGGTACCTTTGTGTCGCGCCTCTTTGAAGGAGCCTTAATGTCGCGTCGTCCGCAGTCACCTTGCTTTACGCTTATTTTGAACACGTGCTATAGATAGTGCATTAAATTCGCAAATGAGGTCGAGACCTTGGGCGCCAGGACGCACGGATGCGGCCTCGGCCGCGGCGTTGATAAAGACATTGATAGTACAGACACACGTCATTACACCGCCTTTGATACCATCCTTATCCTCTAATTTGCTGCGTTGCAGAGCGTTAGCCAGTTTAGTGTTTAATTCACGTCTTAACTTTTCCTGCTCGGAAAATCGACGACAGTAGGTTCTCTTAAATTGTTGAAGTTGAAAAGGTCAAATAACTTTTTCAATTCCTCCAAAATTAGAACCTCAATTTTGTAACTTATTTATTTCACCTATCAAAACTGAAGGTATTGCTTTTAACAACAAACAAACGAATGATCGTATGATAAGCAAACGCCAATATAAACATAATATTACCTTCTTAGTTTCAAAAGGAGATATTTTTTCCCTATTCACTTCGCTCTAGGATGGTTCGTAGGTACTGTACTTATTATCGATAATAATTGGTTTTATTTAGTTCAAGATAATATTTACATAATACGCTCTAAAATAATAATCATTTCATTAAAATCGTGTAAACGGCCTTCGTGAGTTGGCTTCGGCCACTCGTACGCCTTTCAAAAGACCGGGACCACATGGTCCAAGGATATGTAAAAATATAAAATAATAAGTAAGTACATGTATACAAAAAAGGAGTGGAAAGAATCATAGGGCATCAAAAATTTCGTCCGCATCGCTGTCAACAGGAAAAGTACCCCAAAAGGCTGGCAGCATGCCACGTTGTATGGCCATGCTGATTCTAATTGGTTAAGATAAGATAAGATAATATTTATTTGCTTAAACGTGTGTCACACATACAAGAAAAGACATGCATATAAGATGGTAACAACATTATTAGGTACAGACAAGTTTGCCACATGATGTGACGTGCAAATTTCAAGAAATATTATTAATTAAAACCTTCTCTTAAAATAACAATAAATGAAGTAGGTGATTAAATAATAATAATAATATTGTAATAAATTTAAAATAACAAAAAATCAATCAGAAACAAACAATAGTATAAACAGTAGTAGTAGTAATAAACAGTAAACAATAATCATGTCAATTCAAATAAGCTATTATGTCAATACAATTATTTCCTCTATGAACTCGTTAATGTTATAGTATGCTTGGTACTAAATATGTCGTAAGTTTTCTTTTCAAGTGTACATTATTAAGCTCCTCCCAACTTTTAGGCAATTTATTGTAAACAATTGGAGCCATATGAAAAAAACTTTTGCGCATAAGTGCAGTCCTACACACACACACACACACATAGTTGGGTTTGGTCACGCCTGTACCTTGAAAATTGATCTGCTGTGCGCGGAAATAATTTAGGATTATTCCTGACAAACATAACGGTTTCAAGAATATATATCGATGGCAATGTTAAAATTTTACATTATAAAATGGAATTTTAAGTTGATTCATTGATTGATAAGATTGTCGCTCGACGTGTTTCCCCAATCATCGATCACCCACTGCAACTGCATCACCTTTCTACCTGAACGACGACGTTGATCAAAGCATACTATTTTGTGGGTGACGGGTGTAGTAACCTCCCAACTGTGGTTTATCATAGAAAGTAGATTGCGCAAAACATATGATCAGCACCCTAATAAAATTGCGTAACAGAGTTCCAATAACAATCTGAATCATTTGGAAGGATATTGCTAATCCATTGCTTCATATGTTCGTTAAATCTGTCAGCTCAACAATGTAAATAGCACAATGGGTGTTGTAGAACTGTCAATATGAAAGCTATCAATTCCCTCGCAGTTCCGTTACTGATTCAAATTAATTGACGCAGTTGTTACTCCACGATAATAATAACGGCTTATCGTAAATCTAGAGTATATTACCATCTCATCCCAGTTTTAACCGTATTCCGTGCAATTTGACTCAAAGGTAATCATAAAAAATCGGTGTGAGTTGGTTTGGCACTCACGAAAATTGATGTGTAAACATGTGAGCTCGCATCAGTTTGGTTCACGCGCTCACATAGACACGGGTCTTACGCTGACGTCATCTGACGCTCGAAGTCTTACGCTTACGCGTCTGACGCTCGAAGTCCCAGCTAGCCCCTACCGTAGACCGAGCGCTAAGATGTTTACACATCAATATTGTACTTCTACTATATTGAAATACATAATTATACGCACACGGTTCGTAATATTTACGACAGCATCGTTACTTTGTTCAGTGTCTCAGTAGCATGTTCTTAATATTGTTTTATATTCCAGGTGGGCTCAGCAACATTTATTGGCGCTAAAAATATTACTCGACCTCAAATCAACTTCAAAGATACGATCGACAATTCAGACAGCTTGTGGGTGCCAAAAATATCTGACAAACCAAACAATATCAAGCCTCTGGCTTTGAATATTTTGTACAACGACGAGGGCGAGGCAGTTGGGTGAGTGGTTACACGTGTATATGTCGTAATGGGTGGTAAATTGGCAATGAAATCGATTAAATTGAATAATATCTCGGCGGGCATGCACGTTGCCGCATGCCGGAAGAGACTGCATCCAGCCACAGCGTCGCAATTCATCTCTAACGCTGTAACAACGTAATAACCGCTTATCTGTCGTTACTGCTGCCATATATAGCACCTGTATAGAATTGCATACAAGTTAAATGGTCAATTCTATAGGCAATCAACCACATTGTTGTGCAATAGATGTTCTTCTATTCAATCATAGTTCCTGGACATGTTTACTACTTGCTCTTTGGACATAAATCACGTTCTGACTAGTCGTTGTCATAACATACCTACTTGAGAAAATAAGAAAAGTTTGTCCATGGCCAAATATTTTAAACAAAGGCTTTCTGGGGAAATAGCACTTTGTAACCCACATTGTTTATGTTCATCGACAACATGGGATTACACGTCATATTCTATTAAATTTGTCACTTCTGCTGTAAGTAGTTGCCCTCTTACTAAGTACGTAGTTGCACTCTTACTAAGCCTGCGCTATCCGTCCGTCTGTCTGTCAGCGTGCTGTATCTCGTGAACCGTCATAGGTACACAGTTGAAATTGTGCCAGTGTGTATTTCTATTGCGGCTATAACAACTACGACAACAATAAAAATAAAATAAAGGAATAAATTAAAGGGGTTCTCCATACAAGAAACGTGTTTTTCGGCGTTTTTTGCCTGGTGGTACGGAAGCCTTCGTGTGCGAGTCCGACACGCACTTGGCCGGTTTTCTTCTTGTTAACCCATTGACCGCTCCACTATACACAATAAATTGCCACCGTGACGTCTAGCTATAAATTGATAGCACAATTTTAGTCATTTACTTCTATTAGATACATATATGATGGTGGTCAGGTTAACAAATCATTTAGCTGATTATATAATTCGGGTTCGATGATCAATAATACGAGTACAAAGTTTTTACACATGAAGTAAAAGGGCATGGTGCAAATGGCAATTAATCCAACTTATGTGCTGCATAGTTTGTGGATTCAAGTAGATTCATCTCTGAATGTTTGGTTTATGACTTCATTTAAATACTTGTCTATTGAAAGGTGATATATAAGATCGTCAAACAAACACGAGACGTAAACAACGTTACTAAAAGCTATCAAGATTATGATAAATCCAATATTAAAATCCGTAACATTACTTTCAGATATGAACACCCATATCAAATTGAGTTGGATCAATATCATCCGCCGTCGCAGTTCATCGACCCCATGGAACCGCTGCCGTATCCTCCACCTCTGGAGGAAACCATGTTCACGTACGTGGACACTGAAGCGAAGCTGGATGCTCTTGTGGAGCACTTGAACACCGTGACTGAACTGGCTATTGACTTGGAACATCATTCCTATAGGACTTATCAAGGTCATAATACTTTCTAATACTGAAATTGGTGATAACCAGCGGGGTAATTGCGTAAAACACTAACAGTAGGAATGGCTTTCATTTTGACAGTTCAACAACATTCAATGCTTTATTTAAGTTGTTGAGCAGACACATTTCCCGAACATATGAAGCAATGGATTAGCAATAGGCTTCAAAATGATACTGATTGTGATTGATAGTGTTTTACACAATTAGGGTGCTGTTGTATTGAACAAGCATTGATAACTGCGCTAGCTTGCTGCGTGTTGTCGATGTTTGAAATGCATTTAGAAAGTAAATTATAAACAACTTACCAATATTAACCTACTCATAGGAATCCACTTATTCTTTGTCGTATTGATAATTCCAAACTGTATAAGTGATGCACTCTTGGATGTATGGCTCACCACCTGCACGCTATTGTGCTGGATCCTCGGCAACTCTAGTCAAGTTATTTTCAGCAATGTCACAAAGAAAATTACATAATTTTAGCATTAGTGCCCTTGTGTTGTGTCCAGGAGCATGACGACTGGCACAGTCAGAGAGGCTTATGAGTAGAAAGTGAGATGAAGTCGAGCTGTGGGTGACAATGACATATTAGTACTGGCCTGGTAAGAAAAGTCATGCAAGCACCACACCCTCATGTGGTGTGTAATACTAAACTTATCAATTTGTTTTGTAGGTATAACGTGTCTGATCCAGGTGACAACTACTGAGGGCGGTGATTTTATAATTGACGCGTTGGCCATCCGGGAGCATATACACAAACTGAACCTGGCCTTCACTGACCCTAGGAAGATCAAAGTAAGTCTCTTTCACAACTCTCTTAGATAGAATGTTATGGTGATATCCTGTACTGAAGGCTATGATGTTTGTCAATAATTTTATAAGTAGACGTAGTGGTTTACAATTTATAGTCTACTAGTGATACTGGGCTTGTTTTTTGATTAGGAATTTCTCTATAGCTAACCCAGTGTCGGATGATGTTAAATGGGACTTAAACATAACTGGCCGAATGAAAGATTACTATGGCCCTAGCTACCTCGTCAGAGAGCAACGGCATGATGTATCATTGGCAACCTCTTTCCACCCGCAGCTGATTATAGTCCTGCTCCCTCGTGTGCCATGCTTCCTTGGTTTGTGCGAGTCTCATAGCAGTAGTATATTCAACAATGTCATTTCCTTTATTTCATATATATGTACATACAAATTATATTTTTAAATTTTAGAATATAGAAAATGTAAAAAAAATTAAAAAAATAGTAGCCCACCGGTATCGGGAACAGGGTCCAAGGTCAGGGCTCCAGAGAGAGGAACCTCTTAACAATGCGAGCCGTTTCTAGAAGTACCGCTTTCTGAATCATGGCCTTGATCCAGCTGCCCAACGAGAGCCTCCGGTGTTGTTCGAGGCTCTTGGCTATTAAGCCATTGGCTGTTACGACTATCGGCACAATGATCGCTGAGTCCACATCCCACAAGTCGACAACCTCGCGAGCCAAGTCAATGTTATTATTATTACTGATATTAATTTGTTTCGTAGGTTTTCCACGGTGCGGAACACGACGTAATATGGCTACAACGTGACTTCGGCGTGTACCTGGTGGGAATGTTCGACACGCATAAGGCAGCTGTGGTGCTCAACCTATCCGGCCTCTCACTCAAATACCTCCTCCTGAGGTATTGTCAAGTGAGCGCCGATAAAAAGTGAGTTTTTTTTTTAATAGTAGTTTAAACATAACAAAAAAGAAATGTAGTTATAATTTTGATATACGTTCTTGGAGAACCTTAGAACCTTAACTACAGTTTTAAAAAAAAAACCTTTAATTTTCTGGCTATACATTTGGCTTTTACTCTGTCAGTCAATCCTGTTTCATCAGTACTGAATTTCCACATCATTTTGTCTCAAATATGAACCAGCTTTCTTTTGCATGCACTTCAAAGCGTCTCAGGCGACCGTATATGATGCAAATCGGTACTATTTCATAGATTTTAAGAATGCAAAACATTTCAAGAGTATTCTGGAGATGTCCAGCAACTAGAAACCGATTTCCTTATTAAATATGAAAATGACCGCCTTGCTGGTCTAGTGGTTGCAAGCAATGCTGATGAGCATGAGGTCTTAGGTTCGATTTCCAGGTCGGGGCAAAAGTGTTATTGGGTTTTTCCATTAGGAATATCTTATTAGCCGCCTGGAGTTTGGATTTGGGTTTGGTTGATGATAATAAGCTCGCCCCCTTTTAAATGGGACTTAAAAATAACTGGCGAAATGTGGGACTACTAGAGGTGCACCTCTGCCTAACCCTTTGGGAATTACAGGCGTCATGATATGTTATGTTAATATTGTTTAGGTATCAGCTAGCGGACTGGCGCATGCGTCCCCTGCCCGCGGAGCTGATTGAGTACGCGCGCATGGACACGCACTACTTGCTGTACATCTGGCGCCAGATGAAGGCCGAGCTCTCGAAGGACGAGCAGTCGCACCACCTGCTCAACGTGTTCGAGACTAGTCGTCAGATCTGTTGCTCTGTAAGTTATCATTTTAGCCGAATTACGTAGAGGAAATGTCGTCAGGCAAGTTTTGAGTATGAATGTGGATGCATATAAAAGTAGAGGAAGACCAAAAAGTGATGCATGGACTGTGTGAAAGATGATAAGGCTAGAAAGGGGTGACTATCGAGATGACGACTAATACATGTTGCGCCGACCCCATATAACCCCCAAGAGAATGATGATGACGTCCATTGTTGGACATAGGCCTCCCCAAGCGTCGCCTCATCAGCCAATGCTGGCTGATAGTTATGCTAACGAAGAATTCAACTCGTGAATGGGGATCCGCGTTGTTTGATTTTGTAATACAGGAAGATTGGGCCATATCCACTTGACATAATATTTCTTTCGCTTTCGGCGTGGATTGCATCAATCCATTCACAAACACCTGGACAAATAACGTCGTAAATTGTATATGTGACGTTTGTTTTGGCTTGGTTCCGGATACTTGCGGCCGACCGACGTCAACATACTTAATTCTATATGTAGCCGTCCGAATGGCGCCGATGACGTCTCTCTATGGACAGAACACCCCGCATCCCCTGTTACCTTTTACGGCAATCCGTGAATTGTATCACTCTCAGCTAGTCCATTTGTTTAATAAAACCGACCAAGTGCTAGGCTGAAGAGGGATTGTGCGGAAATGTATGTAAAGTAAGGCCAACGAGACGAGATAAATAATGTATACACACTTTCAGGGGTTCAGAATATTTTTATTTAAAGATAGATGGTGCGTGGTGGACTGATATCTTTCACAGATGGTCTAGAGCTGCCAGGCTGTGATTCCATACTTAAAATCAACAACGACTCATAATAACAGTAAAAATCAACAAGAAAAACTAACAATAGGTTAACAAAAAACTAAACAAATACGGACACGAAAAAAATCTAATCTCTTCGAACGAAATTCAAACAGCAATGAACTTGTTCAGAAAAAGTGCGAACCAAATGTTGATAGCTGCTGTACCAACCGCTTTCCTGTACCACGAATCATAAAACGACAGCCGTCGTCGACCAACTGACGTTATTATTGCGTGTCAGATAATAATAATAACAGAGATAATACTGCCTCGTTGGTTTAGTGGTCGCAAGCGCTACTGCTGAGCATGAGGTCTCGGGTTCGATTCCCGGGTCGGGCAAAGTGTTATTGGGTTTTTCCATCTGGAATTTCTCAGTAGCAGCCCGGAGTCTGGATTTGTGCCTGGTTGATGGCAATAGGCTCGCCCCCTATTACATGGGACTTAAACATAACTGGCGAAATGTGGGTGTGCTATAGCCTCACCTCTGCCTAACCCTTCGGGGAATACAGGCGTGATGTTATGTTTACGTAGATAATAATAATACTCCTTTCTATCCTCTCTCATCTTATGGTTTCACGCGAGGCCCTGGAATGGTTCTCTTCTTATCTTCGGGGACGTCAGCAGTCGGTTCGCGTTGATGAGAGCTCATCGAGTTGGCACGACCTGGATGCTGGTGTTCCACAAGGCGGTATTCTTTCTCCATTGTTATTCTCCATCTTCATCAATTTTATAACTCACTGTCTTCGGTGTTCGTATCATCTTTATGCTGATGATCTTCAATTGTATACAGCTGGGCGGGTAGAAGTTTTATTGGAAGCTATAGCTGATGTAAACCGAGACTTAGCTGCTATCAAGAAGTGATCTGATAGCTTTGGGGTGTCAGTAACCCCTTAAAGGGTCAGGCCATTGTAATTAGAATCTCGCGCATGATGGGTAGGGTGTAGCGTTGAAAAAAGCAGGAAAAATTCCCGTTTCTTTCCAATTCTTTTGTTTTTTTTCAATGTTTCATTCGAAAGTTTCAAGAAAATTTGTCAGTATATATTTCATGTTTTTTTTTTCAATAAAACCGAAGAATATGAAAGACACCGGGAAACTTTTCATGTCTTTTTTTTCCACATACCAAGCTAGAAGTGGTTTTTGGGCCAATGAAATAATTTGGCAACCAGTTAACGATTTACACCCTCGCGACTGGTGGAAAGGATTTTGTCACTCTAAACCACTTTCATGTGTTGCCTTAAGATTGTTGAGTGTTCCACCGTCATCTGCGGCATCTGAAAGAAATTGGTAAATTTTTGGTCGAATGCATACAAAATCGACTTCTTCCAGAGCGACTAAATAAAATTGTTTACGTTAGATCAAATTTACATTTAATGCAAGCTAAAAAATAAGCTTTCGAATTAGAGCTCCAGCCTGGTGAAGCTGACGATTCTTCGGACAGTGAAACTAGGATTGTGGCTGAGAAGAAATAGATGGATCTATTTTCCCCTATTATTATTATAACCTATTCGTATTCACTTCTCGTATGTTTTCTTTTTTTGTTTTATTGGTATTTCACATACCTGTTAAAATATATTTTAATTTCAGTAAAACTTGTTTTTTTCAACTTTTCAAAACATCAACCGAAACATTCGAAAGAATCCTGTTTCTTTCCAAAGGATTCCTTCTGTTAATTTTTCTATGAGCTATTCGAAAAAACTAAAAAAAAAACCACGTTGTTGTTATTTTCGGCATTTTTAACGCTAGTAGGGTGGCGCTTAGCTCTCTTCCTCCTCTTATTTTTAATGGTACTATCATACCTATTACCCCTACGGTGAAAGATCTCGGTTTGCATCTTGACTCGACACTGAGCTGGCAGCGCCAGGTTTCTAGTGTTAGTCAAAGGGTCAACGGTACTCTGCGATCCCTGCATCGTTTGAGAAACTTTTTGCCCGCTAAGACGAAAACTATGCTTGTGCAGACTTTGATTTTCCCCATCATTGACTATGGTGACGTGTACTACTTTGACTTGAATGCGGTTTTGTTGGATAAGCTCGACAGACTGCTCAACAATGGTATCCGGTTCATATTCAACCTTAGGAAATATGACCATGTGTCGGGTTACAGGACTGAGCTCAAATCGATGTCCATTCGCCAAAGGAGAAGTTTGCGCGCTTTGACCACGCTTTTCTCGTTTCTCAACTCTCCCACCCCTCCTTCTTATCATATGTCTCACTTTCAATATCTATGTTCTTCATCACTTTCAATATCTATGTAAGAATCTACGTTCTTCCAACAATCTTCTCCTACTCTGTCCTTCTCATACGTCTGAATATGTTCATTCTTCCTTTCGTATTCAGTCCATTCTTCTCTAGAATGCGCTTCCTCTTAATATCAGGACGGTCGGACGGACGGATTTTCAAAATAAATAATGTAGAGTCATCTCAATTACCTCTTTAATGTGTGCGAGAAGTATCAACAAATAAATAAATAGAGATAATAATCGCTCGCTATCGTAATGTAACTCAGTAAAGGTCAGGTTGCTTACTTATTTTATCTCGTCTCTTCGGCCTTACTTTAGGATTCGTGGGGATAGATGGGCCAGAGTCGTCACGCAGTAGGAGCCAGAAGTGCCTGGTCGATAAGGAGAAATGTCCGGATAATGGCCGGATAAGGCAACGTACATGGAAGAGTGTTACGCTTTGGACCTTTGTCCAGTGGGACAAAACAGGAGCCGTCGACTACGCACGAAACTACCTTTTGGAAGGGGCAACTAGAATCAATTCTATTTTTTTGTAAATTTTGACGATTTTGCCTTTTATGTGCCTATTTGAAATAAATGATTTGACTTTGACTTTGCATTCTGTATATCAAACTAAGTAACATTATACAAAAATAATTGCTAGGAAACAAACGAAGTACAGGGGTCGTAGGGGTATTTAAAGTTAATTTATAACACTTAAAATTTGTTTTCGTAAGAAACGTTACGTAGAAGATTTCCAGGTATAGCAAAGTACAAAAAAAAAAAAACACCATGATGGGAAGGACAAGTGACGCTTCGTTAAGCGTGTTTTTACACCTGTTATACTTATTATTGGAATTCTTTCAGACGTACAACAAGGAGGTAGTGACGGACACGAGCCACATCCCGCTGTACGTGCGCTCCAAGAAATCGTTCAACTCGCAGCAGATGGCAGCGATGAAGATGCTGTACAAGTGGCGAGACGCGCAGGCGCGCGCGCTTGATGAAAGTACCACGTGAGTTACTAGCACAGAAATCACTTGGCGCGCCATTGCAACAGGTGCAGCAGCTAAACATGTTAGCATCAAATAATAGAAACATACCAAACGATTTTGCCAAAAAACAACTCCAGTTGGGGCGAAAAACGAATTCAGTTTGTTTATGAAAAATCTCATTCGTTAAATAATAAAAGATCGTAATAATTAATTTACCAAAGTAAAGAATCAATCAGACATATTATTATCTCCGGATGTTCTCGTCTAGCTAACGAAGAGTACTTGCATAGACACAACCTTGTAGCCAGGATTATCCATCAGCAACTTGCTCTGAAATACAGCCTTGTAGAATCGGAAGTGCCGTACTACAGGTATGTGCCCCACCCAGTTCTCGAAAATGGACATATCACATTGCACTGGGATCGATCCATCATCACTGACAGGACTATTGTTGCCAATAAGCCTGATATAGTGATGGTGGATCGATTAGAGCGGCGCGCAATGATTGTTGACATAACGGTCCCGCATGACGGGAACCTCGTGAAAGCCGAGAAAGATAAACAAATCAAGTATCTTGACTTGGCTCGCGAGGTTTTCGACATGTGGGATGTGGACTCAGCGATCATTGTGCCGATAGTCGTGACAGGCAATGGCTTAATAGCCAAGAGCCTCGACCAACACTTGAGGAGGCTCTCGTTGGGCAGCTGGATCAAGGGCTTGATTCAGAAAGCGGTACTTCTAGACACGGCTCGCATTGTTAGGAGGTTCCTCTCTCTGGACCCCAGACCGCCGGTAGCTTGGACCCTGTTCCCGATACCGGTGGGTTACTATTTTTTATATTCTAATATTTAAAAATGTAATTTATATGTTATATTTATAATGGAATAAAGGAAATTTACCAAAACTATAAGCTAACCTTGAAAGAGGTGGAGGGAGCGTTGAAGTTCCAAGGGGGGAGTACGAAATCCGCCCGGGCGAAGTAGCGGACGAATTGCTAGTATAATATAATTTTGTAGCGCTCAATATCGACTGATCGATGTCGATTGCCCACAGTCGTTGCCCCCTTAAGCTAAGCGCACATAATCGCCACTAAAACATGATGGCATGATACTCATCATTCAAAAGAGCATAATCGGCCTATAATGTTCCCACTGCTGGAATACAGGACTCCTCTGTGTGAGAAGAAGCGGGCCATAATTCACCACACAGACCGGTGCAGTGAAGTCCTTTATCTTAAAATAAATTAAATGCCACTGTTTAAGCCATCTTAAATTATTTAAAAGATAAGAAATAATGTATCAGAATAAAATAGCTTTTGCGTACGTTTTGACTATCGTAAACACACTGAAGCTGACCACTGGAAACACTGATCACCCGGAAGTCGCTTTCTGCAACCGCAATTGAAATAGAAATTGTTTGTTGCAATAAATGATTTACATAAATATTTAGGACCTAAAACTAGAAGTATATACCAGTTGGAACACGGCTATCGACGATAACTTTACTATGAAATGTTTGTCTGGAACAGATATCTTCTCCCCAACCACATGCTGCTAGCGCTCGCCGAGTCGTTGCCGCGCGAGGTGCAGGGCGTGACCGCGGTGTGCCAGCCCATGCCACCCTTCGTGAAGCAGAACCTCATCACCATACACAGAATGCTCCTCTCGGTACGTCGCAAGCATCACGCTTTTAATATTATCCCACAAGATACGCTCAAAAAACAGAGAACGACACAACTGGCGAATTGTGGGTGTACTATAGGTATACCTCTGCGTACGCCTGCGAGGAACAGGCGTGATGTTATAAGAAGATGCGATCCTGTCAAAATGACAGTTAATTCTGTGTTGCTATTTTAACTAATACGTGTCCTTTTTAGGGATAGGCTCTGTACTTAAATAGCTAGAAATATAATTGGATTAGGTGATTTTTCTGTGCATGAAAATATGAATGTTCAGGTCATGACAGCACACAATTCAGTGATAGCGATACTGTCATGGAGTCAGATAAGTTTGTGCTCACAAAACTCGGTCATTTGTAATTAATAATGTACTCAACTTAAATATCAAATTGAAAAGACCTAACTGTGAGTTTTTTTCGGCATACCTTAGGGCAATAGATATAATAAGATTATAGATATACATAGTTACGATGGCATGTCAAACTGCATTTAGCACCGAAACTTGCATTGGTAGAGGCTGGGAACAGACGGACAGCTTGTTAGTTGCATCAGCGAATAATGCACGATGCGTTCAAGCTCTTGAGCACTTGGCTTTATTGGAGACTGACAGGACTAACGACGTTAAAGTGGACTGACGAGGGTGAAGACGCTCAGTATATTGTTACGTCTGTGCTTGCGTTTATGAAAACTATGCAACCAGCACATGCACATGTTGTTAGGAAAATCTTAAGATCACCTAATTATAATAGTAGTATTTTCTTTACATTATTAGTTTTAATAACAAAATTTTAATTAACTACTTTGGCTTTTTTTGATTTTTTTAATCTTAATAATTTTAATTGTATAAAAATAACGTTATGCACGGTCGAGCATGACGTTATTTTTATCCAATCAAGAAGATCTTCTTGAGCCTTGGACAAGCATGTATGTGCTTTGCGGCATGCTGTAAAGACATGTGCTCAGATACGAAAGCTGCTAAATATAAGCATTATAGCATCAAAGTCCTGTGGATTATGATGATATCTGTAAGCTGTGTATAAACATTTTATCATTCAGTAAAAAATGCTCATTCGCTCACAAGTCACAGGCCTAGGTTTCATCAAGCATTCATACGGATACTAGTCATTACTACACAGTGTCGTCTGCCTCCTGCTTACTAAACTGAACTATGCTTCTTCAAAATCAAAGAACGGGGTTCTTTAACTTCTGTTCTGCGATCCTGTCGGCCTATTCCCAGCCTTAAAGCGCCTGAAAGTTTCAGTCGACTAGAACAAATGCATGTAGTCGCCTGTAGCCGAACTAAACAGCCACACACGACAAATAGGTGCAGTTCGCTGTATTCAAGTGCTGTGTGTGCTCGGTGTTGTTTGCAGTCAGTCTTTCGACAGTCTGCTACTGCTATATCTGATGACGTGTTTAGCATAGGAGCACAACTTTTCCTTTTACGTTGTCATTGGACTAAGGGAGACGAGAACCGATATGGATACGAATGATTGTGAGTAATTTTATCTAACTGAGACGCTACTTCCTCTCGTTTCTATACAATGTAAACTGCTGTCTCTTTGCTCACATTACGTTTTTCCGTGGTTCGGGTGTGGATTCTCCGCATGGACTGGAAAGCTATAGACCGCGTTCCCATGACAAACATGACCCGTATTACAAAAATGCTGGTCCTTCCAATCCTTCTATTTAGCCGTACATGGAACGTGCATCAACGCACGCTCATTTGATCGTGCCACACAGTTTTCCTTGCCAGGTGTACCATGCTAATAGGGCGCAGAATAACTGCGTAAGTCATCATATAAGATTGGACTTTAGTTGTGTTCTGTAAAATTAATTTCAGACGATTTCAAACAGTTCAGCAATATATTACAACTGCAACGCTTTTCGTTATAGTACTACTTCCCTTAAAACAGAAAAGGAAGATAAATAATGTGGTAAATAAAACCAGCACTAGTGTACGCATTTACCTGGAGTTTTAACAGTCGAAAACCGAGCACACCAACTTTCTCACAGACCATCATACTTCCTTTGCTTTAATACTGTTTCAAACTCTGTTTTACTCACACCTAGCCAAATGTTAATTATGAGCATGAATTAATCAAACCTCTAAAGAGAACTGTTACACACTGCTAGATGGCGCCACATGTCTAAACACTAACGATATGTAATGAGAAATGTTACTACAAAGCACAAACTGAGAAAATGTTATTGAAAATTACTGGCTTGTACAGGGTTTTCTTTTTATAGCTAATATTTTAATGCACAATTTATCACAAAAAGCTTTAAAATAGTTATTTCAGTATCGATTTATCAATCGATATCGAAAATCGCTGGTGGCGCCAACTAGTGACTAACAATATCAACTCTTTCTAAAGTGATCTTGTCCTGTTCAGTGTCGCGAGTTGCCGAATGAGCCGCAACTGTACCAGATGCCGACAAGTATCAGGAACATTATGAATGCTTCGCTGCAACCACTGTCCGCATACAGCATGCATGACTTTGCGCATTACTCGGACTTCAGGTAAACTTGATTTGCAGAAGATTCTACCTACGGTTTCTAAAAGTCTATTCCACTTCTAGTGATTTGATTGGATGTTTATTCCGCCCGTCATTCTAAAAAAACAATTTGACTAGGCTTTTTAGAAACAGGATCTTTTATTATAACTCTTGAACAAAGAATTATGTTTATTTAAAAAAACACTTGGGGTTTTTCAAGCCTCTATACGAAGGTCAAAATGCGTCACGGAATATTGCCCTCCTCCTAGATCAGATAAAAACAGTAATATAAAACACTTCCGTTCTATTAACTTCTCCAAATGTTTCCACTGCAAGAGGAAACATTAGAATTTAGTAACAACAAACATGTTCTTTTGTGTTCATAACGGAAAGTCACATTTGAAAAACATTCTAGCCATGCGCAGGCAACCGCACGTCTGCAGTATCGTTTAACCTACAATAACCGCCCTTACTGCGACGATATAAAGTCGCTGTCCAAGTTAAATGTTACGCTGCACGTAAAGATGGCTGTACCACGATACTAATACACAGTAGTCCACACGTACGGTCAGTATTCTGCATTATCGGACCCCCTCTTACAAATAATAAGAGGGGAAGAGGAGTCAGGTTATGCGGGTCACTGACTGCACATGCTAAAGCGCGGACTACAAAAAGTAATAGGTCGGGGTAAAAGTTTTTTCGTATTTTATAGGTATAAAGTTGTAGTAAAATCTCTTTGGCTGTACTGTTTGTATCTGGCTGGTTTTGATACCATTAAAATATATAGATGACATTTACAAAATGAAAATAAAACCCAAAATGAATTCCCGCCATTATTCAACTGTTTTTCTAACGCCAAAAACGAAGAAGTTTTTATTACAAAAAGGTAAAATTGCAAAACGAACCGCAAAAAAAATAATATTGGCGTTTATGAACTTAACGCAGTGAAATAAAAGTAGCACAAAGTTGGTTCTAGCGTTTTCAGTTCCCGAATTTTGATGTCAAAGATGCAGCTCGCTATGGTCACCCTGTTACGGAAAAAGTCGATCCCGTTTTTGAAAAAGTGGAGTACGACATAGCTGAAGAGAGAGAGTTACGACATTGCTGAAGAGTTAGGGGTTGCCCACAAAACAGTTTCGACCCATTTGAAAAAGGCTGTGTAAACAAAAAAGCTCGATATTTGGGTGCCACACGAGCTCTTAGTCCTGAATTTGTATATAAAATGCGAAAGAACTTTTTCCGCGACCTAATATTTATTCATTTTAAATACGTTGTAACGCGTACGTGTGTGTTTACCTGACCGATTAAATAAATCTGCGCGCTAAGATTGTTAATGAATAACGTTACTCTAAGTTAGCTTACCTTTCAGTGTGGCCTGCGCATAAGAACATAGGCTGCATAAAAAGCTGGAGCTACTTAACATAAACAAAGAAACAATACGATTTCAATACGCACACAACATACTTTTGGATAGGTTCTATAAAATTAGTACATACTGGTTTATTTACAGTGAAGCGAACATGATCAATCTGGAGACTGCCGCTGATTTACTAGAGGAGGACTATAACGACCTAGATCCTGAGATTGATGCCTTCCTGCCGTCAAACATGATATCGTATGGAACAGTTGTGAGTTATTTGATTTTCAACATACTAAGCTTACCGGTTACATATAACAGTTGTCATGTGAGGGAAATCTTTCTTATTATTTGGATAGCAAACTTTAAATAGCTTATTGTTCCCAAGGACCATTTTAAATATTAATATTGTTCAGGATGTCAAGTTTACCGTAGCGTCCCCTCTTAAAATCATAAAATATCTACGCTACCGGTGGTTGACAAGAAAGAGAAAAAGATTTTGCAAATTCGTAAACAATAATATTGTGTACTTTTTTTCAGATTTCGGAATTGAACGCGGAGGCCAAACTATTTTTTCCACCGTACTTCAGATACAGAAAGTATCGTTCCATGGCCCAGGTACAGTTATTTCTGATAATTTTTATTAGAGTGTATGTCACAGTGGACTGATTTATTTTATGGTTTCTTTCATGAATCAAGGACTATTAACTTATTTTACTTATCTGGCACCTTGTTATACAAAACATCTACATTGAGGGACATTTGACGGCACCAATACTTGTAATAAATAACATATAATAGCCCAAACATTAATTGGTTAGTTTAAGGACAATTTAAACAAGCTGACTGAGACATTGATGCACTCAGTTGTGACATAATTATGTTCTCTGCTGTAACTTATTTACTCTCGTCACTATTTAATTTAAACTTCGTATCGGGTTCGATACCTGGCTAAACCAGAAGCTTTCTGAAATACTAAAAGCGTGAGCTCATAGCTCTATTGACTACTTATCTATGATACCCTCATAGTCTTAGTTTTTGTCCTGAAGCCACATGACCCTGTACAGTGTTGATGAAATCATAAATTGTTACAGCAACACGAAATTGAGGAATTCAAAGAGAAGGCAGCAAAAATAACAGCTATCAGTAAAGGCAACGAGTTGATCAAAACAGAAGTCCTTGTTAAACTACAGCAAGCACAAACACAAATCGAAAACGAAGAAAAGAAACATAACGTTGAAGGAAATGAAAGCACACAGACGAAAACGCAACAACGCAAAAGGAAAATATCTGCTGAAAAAGTGGAACATAAAGCGTCCACCGATATAATTACTGATAATAATATTATAAACAAAGAACAATTGAAAGAAAATAGCACAAAGAAAATTGACAGTAACGTGAAACCCTTCGCATATAAATCTGCAGACTACAAAAAGTTTTTCAACCAGTCTAACAAAGATCACAAACAGAAACAGCCCAAAATGAAATTTAAAAAATATAAAAAGTAATGGCATATTTAGTAAGCGAAACTATACATTAATATATATAGTTCGTTTTATTTAACTTTGTAGTTTTATTTATAGCCCAATCCGAAATATCTGAATAAATGAAACACTGACAACAATATTTGTAAAGACATACTTTAATGTTATCAAATTGCAAGGATAAATATTGTAAAAAAAAATTGTCTGTTGTTCTTGGCACTAGTCGAATGATTTGCCCTCGACGTGAGTGTCAAGAACTGTGCGACCCAGACGAGGAACCTTATTCAGAAATATCTTCAGAGATGTCTTCTCTCACCTTTATTTTGTTCTTTCCTACTCTTCGATTTGTGTAAGCACCGGAGTCGTTCCTTTCCTTAATGATCCCTTTACCCTCGGCCTTACTTTTATTTTTGACGCGGAACTTCTTAACAGATCTAGGAGGGTCTTCCTCGCGGTTTGCCTTCTTGTTACTTCTGTGTGCGACGCGTGGTTGAGGAGCCTCCGTGACCACCGTGGTAGTCTTGTCTTCTTCTGCAGACATCTCACGTTTCAAGACGCTCTTAAATGTCTGACCGCGAGTTGGTTCGTGAAGGGAGAATGTGATGCGATCATGGTGTATCTGTTGGTGTGGGATAATGAGTCAGGTGTTAAAATAACCAGCGACTTACTGCATTTAATTTGCAGTTTTCAGAGTGAAGTGGAGACGACAAGCGTTACTACTGTTACTAGGCCCTTTACTGATAGTAAAAAATTAGTACTTACCCTATATTCTATAGTTATGAAGCATTCTTCCTCGTCTTCACATATAAGTGAATTGACGTCAGCCGGCTTGGCTGCGTTGGCAGGCCGGCGTCCCACACGAACGAAGCGCCACAAGGACCGAATGCGAGGACCACATGCACGGACCATTTCAACCACCTGACAAAAAATATTGCGATTAAATTATAGTTGGTACATTTTCTTGACGGTTTATTTACTTCATTTTAGAATTTCAGATAATTTACATTTATTGGTACATTCTGAACTATCTACTTTACGTAGTCAAGTTGAGTATTGAGTGTTCATTGTAATAAAAACGTCATGTATAAATTTTGGTTGTAATGGAATTTCATATTTTTTATAAATATCTAAGATTTTGAATGAAGTTTAGTTGCCGATGAAATACGACTGATACAAAGCGGAGTAGGTACGTACTTTCATCTGTTCAGCGCCGTCACAAATGCTGCCTATATGGGGTTCCACGCCGAAGCTGTTGATGCAGGCGCGATCATCTGGTAGTAGAGAGTCGATCTGGAACGCGCACTTTGGCAAAGCATCCGTTCGTTCCTGTTCAGAAATGTTTTGATAAAATTATTTATATTTAATTAAAGTAATCTAATAAAGCTGAAGACCTTATTTGAACGAGCTATCCTATGGAACTTCGACTCGGATTTGAATATTTTTATTTGATAGCCCGCTTTTTAAGAAATGTTACTAGCCTATTAGTAACATCACGCCACGCCCCTTAGGAGCCCATTAAAAAAGTGAAATTGTGATTATACTAACAGTTCATACCTAAATTATATTAAATATTATTTATGTATACCTATCTATCTACTTTTATATTATTATTATAAAGAGGGAAGATTTGAGTTTTGTTTGTAAGGATTTAACTCTAAAAAGTAGGTAGTTTAGGTAGGTACTCAACCGATTTTAAATATTTACGCTGCTTGTGTATAATAAGTACCTACCTATGTACTGATTTATAATTTATTGTTAGGTGGTTAACGTACAAAAGAATTGAATCTAGGGCTATAATAACGTTTGTTGTCTGCTTTCTACGTGAACTGAATATATGTTATGTATGTTATGTTATGTGTTGTATAATATGTTTATTTAATATTCTCTTAAAATATAATATGTAGTATATTACTACTAGGTACAAGACACTTAAGTAGGTAGGTACCTATATATGATTGTGTTTAATTACAAAATTAAAAAAGTACTAAGTAAGTACGCGTAGCAATGCAAACTGTTAGGTACTACATACACCAAAGTTATTAGGTAGCTATATATATATAAGAGGTCAAAGGTACTTTTTTTTCATTCTTCGTCATAAATCGAAAACATCATAAAAATAATTTAAAATCTGTGCCAATGAAGCCCTTTCAACGATACCAAACATGACACGGTCAACTCGCTTAAAAATTTGGACCCCTGTTCCTTGCATAAAGACCCTGTTTTTATTGTGATTTATATAAAAATATATGGATTTCAGATTTCTCTCTTCTGTCCAAAGTAAAAGTTTAAAAAACTTACAAAAAGATTTGTTCATCCATACAATTATAATCGCGCATACCGTTGTTTAACCTCAATGATTGATTACGTATTTTAAAGACTATATTTTTTATGATTTAATTACAAATTTATAGTTTTCAGTTTTTTCCCTGTACGTGTAGTATAAGACGATATTGGCAAAATTCATAGTTCTAGGTCAACGAGAAGTATCCTAGACATTTTGATTCCCTTGAGTGTCGAAAATACGTTTTTTGCGGCATAAACGGCCGTATCTTTTTTTAACGCTAACTTAGAAGTTTGATTTTTTCACAGCTTCAAGGGACTGTAGACCTGAGTATATGGTTTTAATTTCAACTTGATACACCACGCGTTCCCGAGATAAAGGGTCTTGACAGACAGACGGACAACAAAGTGATCCTATAAGGGTTCCGTTTTTTCCTTTTGAGGTACGGAACCTCAAAAAGAGTAGCCGAGCAGTTTCATACCTGTTCTTGTCAATAGCAAATAGGAAATGACAAATTGGAATCGTCAGATTTAGGTGCACAATTATTTTGAAATAAATAATTTGTTAATATAGATACAAGTATAGTGCGATTCAAATTAATGGCGGCTCGGAACATGAGGCGAGTCACTGCGCAGTAACCAATTCACGTGTCAGCGGGGGTGAGGGGTGAGGTACTGCGCAGCGAATAGCGCACTTCACAGCCTCCATCAAGTTTGAATGGTACTGTAATAATAAATTAAAATATTACTGAAGATTGCCTTACCCAGCCTATGTCGTCACAACGTTTGGGTTCATCGTAGCATATGTAGTAGTTAATTGCTTTCGAGCCATCAGTTCTTTTCTCAGTGGACCAAGTATACCAATTCTCACCGAATTTAAACATACTGTTGACGTGGCTCTGGCGATAAATTAGCGGAAAAATCAATTCGTTTGGGTGCTGTTGTTTCGGTTTTTCAGTGGTTGTGGTCTTTTCTTCTTCAAAGTCGATTTGTTTCTCATCGGGGTGCTTGTGCGACTTGATGAAAGGCATCATTGTCGGTTCGGACCGCTTCTTTTGTTCGGGCCAGGAGGCCTCGGTGCGCACGGCCTCCTCGTCCTCCATCTTGGAGTCCTCCTGGTCGGAGTGCATCACCACCTTGACTTTGACCGCGAGCGCGGCGTGCAGCAGACACACACTATACACCAGGTAACTTACCCGTCCCATCTTCGAGTGAACCATTACTTCGGTCTCTGATTTAGTATTGCTCGGCTTCAATTGTTTTATCCTGCATAAAGGAAGTTTGTTTTTTGCGGCTAACCGATAAGGTCAGTGTTTGAAAACATTCACCTAAACCAGCTATTCAGGAAGCAAAAGAAGAAATAGAATCTTTGTTTTAGATTCTGAGGCTGCTCGCAACATGTGCGATATGATAAGTGGGACGGAATGAAAGACAGACGCATTCGATTATTGCTTTTATTTGGGTACAAAGATGTAGAGTATAAAATAAAAATACTGCATTTGGTATCAACCTTTTTCATAAAACTTTGATTATGAAAATTAAGCATTTCGACAAATACATGTTATACATCTATAAAATAAAATTAAAGCATAGTTGTATTTCTAGACTAATTTTTATCATTATTTCTTTATCTATATAGAAATTGTATAATCGTATAGTACAAATAAAAAAGCGAGTGAAGTTTGGACCATTGTTAGGAATTTAAGTTTTCCATAGTGCTCGATATATTACATCAGCCATAAGAATTCGTATTTACAAGATACATTATAATTTCGTTCTAACTTGATATTTCGTCATAGCATTAGGGTAAGAATAGCATCACTAAGGCAGAGAGGGTGTTTTATTGTACATTATTATTATTATTATTATTAGTGCCTAACATTTCTAACTATCGATACATTAGCATGAGGGAATGAGACTTCGTTACAAAACTACTTTCTCTCATCTATATACTATCAGCTAGACAATAATAATTAAGTAACGAATAAATTAGGGCCAGATGGAAAGTAAACGTATCCTTAGTGTAAAGAGTTGCCCTACTTAGAAATAATTAGACCTCTATGTGTTCGATTAGCCTAGTTAACATTGGTTCCGAGTACGTCACAGCGCAGCGTAAAGGACACTCCGAACACATTGCTCACATACACAGTTCGTGAACAGTTCAGTAACAAGGCGAGTTGTTGACACTGTGCGTTTAGAATGTTCTCTATCAACACTTGTGTATATCATCCTAAAACTTAATCTTAATCTTAGCGACTTTTCATAATTTAAAAAATATCACGTCTTAAGTTTAATTTGTTTTTATGTTTGCTTGTATCTATATAACTCAACAAGTAGTTTTATTTCGATCGTCTCGTTACATTTTAAAAATATTAAGCCAAGTACAATAGCCTAAATAAATATGATATACTAAACAGCCTCACCAACAATTTCATAGAGTATAAATAAAAATATGTTTCTGGCAAAAAACTATTTAGTCGTTTTGAATCAAGAGATAAGAAGATTATCTTAAGAACAATAATATTATCTGCTATCGTAATTAAAATGTAAGTACATACATTCAAATATTGCTTTTCATAAGTTACGCGAAATAAATAAATTCATAGAAGAATATTCTTAAGATTTTCATAATTTTGTTATTTGTGCTTAATATAGTATTCCAAAAAATATAACATTGGGTGTCCTCTACACTGCGATTAATTGTGATTCAAACTTTACTAAGTTGCAACCTAAATATTGCTTGCTTACATCTAATAAGTGCTTATTCTATTAGGCTCATAACATTAAGACGTTTCGGTCCACGAGAGGGGAACGTAAGAGCTAGTGATAACACTATGAAGCTTACGTTCGGATACACGCATCGACAACAACTCTACAAAAATAGGCTTTTACAAATGAAATATATAGTCATTCTTCACTTAAGATAAACTTGCATAACAATATGATTTACAAGAAGTTATTCTAATAAATAAAGTAAATATGTAAATATAAAGAGTAAAATGAGAATAAATAAAGTTTACAATAAAAAATGAATCTCATTGTTTCGGTGGAGTCATCGTGTATCTAAACGCAACAGGTGGGCCAATGGCCTCGCCCTGATATATTGTCAGAACAACTGCTCAATCTAACTTCAACACAGCAAACTACGGAAAATAGACAAATCTCAACAGCTATTTAATTAATTATTTCTAATAGAATTTATTTTATTCGATTCAGATGCAACTATAACTAACAACTTACTATTACAATAATTATGCCCTAGTTTACTGTTTATAATGAATTGTGTTGTATGAAAATAAATGACTATTAAATTTGGTAACTTTACCTTTCAGGATTCCACTAATTACGTACCATGTCGTGATCTACTCGGAAGAATGTGAAATGTTCTTTAACATTATTATCTTTATAGTATAAAAAGCATACAGTGCTCTGTAAAAGAAGTATCTAAACAACGATACTGCATGGTCAGAAGTAGGAGGCGGGATCTCGCAAAACGTGGAGAACAGGAGATGTGGAGGAGGAAAACCGGTCGCTTATGTCTATATGTCTATTATACGTAGCTCACTCGTAAAGTTATGCAGTACAGATAAAATCTATAATCTATTCACCGGTATGACTAAGATCGGCGTAAGTCCATGAGCTGCCAAATGAATCACATCACGATGAACTGATTATACTACGGCCCGTGATCGCCCGCACTCGGTAATGTTTCTGTCTGCCGCGGCCCATCTACATTTACAAACCAGAGCGTTCGACAAAGCCGTGCACAAAGCCTATCGGACGTGTGAAGCCACCTACCACAAATTTCTATTAAGTACAAAAACCACGCGCGCCAGACAGAAGCATTCTTGTGCAATCACAAGGGAACGAACATTCGGAGCAAATGCTGAGTACGCACCGAACAGAGATCTGTTTATTGCACTGTATTGTCGACAAGTTAGTATTACTCGGTCCTACTTTGATTGAATAAGACTAATAAATATATATTAGAGATAGATTTAGAGAGAATACTTACGAAGAGATCTCTGTTGGATAGGTCGCGTAACACACCCATTCAAAACCTAGTGGTCATGTCGCCACTGTCGCGTGCGTTGAAGCGCGTACAACCGTGTCTCAGTTCCACTCAACTTTTGCTCCGTGTTGTTCGTTAGTAGCTCATGCCCGTTACGTTGGGGCATGGTACGTGCCAGGATCACGTGGTCGCGTAGCTGAGGGCCTTGCGCTGGAGGAAGAGGTGGATGTCTGCGAAGGCGGGCCGGTCGCGGTGGTCGCGCCGCCAGCACTCGCACATGAGCTCGTACACGTCGCGCGGACAGCCAGCCGCGCGAGGCACGCACTCGAACACGCCGTCGTCGGCTTCCAGGTGCGACAGGTTTGACAGCACCTGTGGTGTTAACAAGCTGTTAATATACGATTATATAATGTCAACTTATAAATTCTTCATGTCGCAAGCGCTATAGCTGATCACGAGGTCTTGGGCTCGATTCCTAGATAAGGTGAAGTGTTATTGAGTACTCAAGCCTTAATACATGGGGTTAAATAAACATAACTGGCGAATTGTGGTACTAAAGGGAGGTACACCTCTTCCACCGCTTCAGACAAAAGGGGCGTGATGATAATTATGTTATGTTATAATCTAATAAATAAAAATCTCATGTCACAGTGTTTGTTATCGAACTCCTCCGAAACGGCTTGACCGATTTTTGCTTTTTTTGTACGACTCATGATGCGAAGCATCAGAGTGCTTTACGATCGAAAAATTTTTTTCGCCTCATTTTGGCGGCTATTTTTATTATTATAGCCTTGTTAGTTCACGGAATCAAGATATTTTGCATACTATTGTCGAGATAATTTAATGGAGATTAATTTCATACTTTTTAAAAATTGATTTACTGCAATAGAATTGGAAAAAACACCAAAATAGGTCAAAAAAAATTCCTGTCCGTCATGTGTGAAACCCGGAAACACTGTAACTTGTGAAAAAATCCATTATTTGAGTTATTTTTTTTTTTAAATTCTAATCGACGATTGTAGGTCACTGAATGCGAATGATTAATTAATTCAGTGTCGTTTAATTGCAATTAATAAAAAACGAAAACTACAAGACTGTATATCTATATATATCCATAGAAAATTAACATATGGATGGTGATATATCTATAGATATTATGTACATTTATTCCACCAGGGGCGCTTGTGCAGTACCTTCTTCCTACTACAGCTGTTTTTTCGGCAATTAATTTTGAACGACTTAAGTTTTTTTTTTTATATTTCATAATTAAATGAGCATTTTGAGTCGTGCACTTTTGGATTTTCCAAATTTTTTTTGTATACATTTGGTAGGTCTGAGAATAGGTCGTAAAATATATTTCATGCCACTGATGCCACTGCGGATGAAACCGCGGGGCGCAGCTATTTAAATATAAATTACTGGCGACCCGCACCAGCTTCGCACGATTCACACGACGACTTGACAAAAAATCGTTTAAAAAAAATGTTTTATCTGATGCTTTTGGTTTGCCAGTGTTTTTGCAAAATCACCCCCCAAAGGGGTAAAATATGGGAATAATTTTAAAATTAACATATTATAATATTGAATTTTTGTGTACTTTTTTCAATACATTTAATAAGCCTTAAATGTATTGAAAAAATACATACATACATAAACTCACGCCTTCTTCCCATGGGGGTAGGCAGAAACTACAGAACGCCACCTGCTACGATCCATACATACTCATTTTGCCTCGTTTACGTTCGTACATCTGGTCATACACGCACGTCGGTTGTGAGTACTACGCACCTGACCTTTCTGAAGAACATCACCAATAAGGTCACTATATGGCTTCATAGGGCGTCCCCTCCCGGCGTTTCCACTCACATCTGCCTTGTAAATACCTTTTGTTAATCGCCCTTCATTCATCCTCTCAACATGACCAAACCATCTTAGCATACTCTTTTCAATTTTTGTCACTACATCTTCTTTCAAACCGCACCGTTGCCTTATCACATCATTCTTCAGCCTATCATTCATAGTTACACCACACATGCTTCGCAAGGAACGCATTTCCACAGCATTTATTCTACTTTCATGCTTCTTTTGCCAAGGGACGTAATTGCAATATTTGACGTGCACCCGAGATATACAACAGCTACACAAGATAATCTTGTTTAGAGTAACAGAGTTTTGATAAAAAAATATATGTACATGTTTATAAATACACTCTTTTCTAAAAAAAAATACTTGTCGTGACACAAAAAGCGTGAAGCTCGCATTTTAATGTATTACTTCGAGTCGACCAGGTTTTGCTTCGTTGTGGGACAAGCATTTGTTTATTTATTAAACTTTATGCATCATAAAAAGATACAAAGGCGGACTTAATGCCTCAGGCAATTAAATTCTGTCATCGTCATTTATTAAAGGCGTCGTCATTTATAAAATACAAATACCTTTTGTTAATCGCACTTCATTCATCCTCTCAACATAACCAAACCATCTTAGCATACTCTTTTCAATTTTTGTCACTACATCTTCCTTTAAACCGCACCGTTGCCTTATCACATCATTCTTCAGTCTATCATTCATAGTCACACCACACATGCCTCGCAAGGAACGCATTTCCACAGCATGTATTCTACTTTCATGCTTGTTTTGCCACACCCAACACTCACTTCCATACATAAGCGTAGGCACCAGCACACCATTGTGAACAGCCAGTCGTGCTTTTTTGGACATCAACTGGTTGGTTACAATTGCATGTGTAGCACCATTCACTTTATTTCCCGCATTTACCCTTCTTTCCACATCTCCATCAATCTTTCCATCCCTTATAAATAGACTCCCCAAATATATGAACTCACTTACTTGCTCCACACACTTATCATTTAATTTCACATCACATACCGATACATCCTCTTCTCTTTCAAACACCATGACCTTCGTCTTATTCACATTTATATTCATCCCTTTCATTTTAAATGATTCATCCATAGCAGTCACCATGTCTTGCAACCCTTCCGCTGACGATGCAAGTAGAACTTGATCATCTGCGTAGAGAAGGCATTTGACAGGCAACTCATTCATCGTCAATCCATACTCACCCTCTTTCAAATCTGTCAGACAACTATCCATGTACAAGTTGAACAGCCATGGTGACGCTACACAACCTTGTCTAACACCCCTCGAGATGCAGAACCAGTTCGTGTATGCCCCATTTATCCTAACACAAGCACTGGAATCCTTGTATAAAGATTTCAGTGCCCGTACTAAGCGCCAGTCCACACCGTACAAGGATAGTGTCGACCACAGTTCTTCCCTCCACACACTGTCATAGGCCTACTCCAAGTCCACGAAAGCACAGTAGACTTTCTTGTGCTTTGCCAGATGTTTTTCGACTATGCACCTTAGGGAGAAGATCTGATCCATACATCCCATTCCCTCTCTTAATCCTGCCTGCACATCCCATATTTTCTCACCTGTCACTCTTATCACTCTATTTATTAAAATCTTCGCATATAGTTTGCCGACAACACTCAAAAGACTAATGCTGCGGTAGTTTTTACATTCCTGCTGAGAGCCTTTTCCCTTATATAGTGGTACGATTACAGCCTTACACCAATCATCCGGCACACGGCCATATCTCCAACATATATAAAAGATCCGGCACAGCAAGCAGGCTTGCTACCACCCCGTCACCTCCCTTCAGCATTTCAGCAGACACTCTATCGTACCCTGCAGCTTTCTCAACTTTCATCCCTTTCAGCGCTCTTACGATCTCATCTATTTCTACTTAATTCTCTTCATCTACATCTGAGCTTGGGTCTTCAGAACTGGCGTCTGCCCAGTTGCCCACTCCTTGCACACTATCCTGACAACTAAAAAAACTTTCAAAATATCCCTTCCAGCGTTCCAAGACCTTACATTCTTCGCTTAATAAACATCCATCTTCTGCTCTTATAACATTCATACTCGATGTTCCTGTCACTCCGCGAGCCAATCTTACCTGTTTCCAGAACAGCTTAATATTGGCCCTGAAGTTATCAGAGAACTTCCTGTTATACTTTTCTTCTTTTTCATCCTTTTTCATTTTTACCATCTCTTTCACTTTCGTTTTCATTTCGGAGTATCTCTTCTTCACTTTTTCCAAATCATCTGTCACATTCGTTGCCTGATTCATTCTATTTTCGGCCTTACAGGCTAACACATTAAGCCAGGCCTCTTTTTTCTTCCTCACAACCTCTTTAACTTCACCATCTACCCAAGAATCATTCGTTCTACTACCACCTTTTCTCTGCGCCAGACCACATACTTTTGTGGCTACTTGCACCATACAATTTCTTGCTATATCCCATACTTCTTCTAGGCTGTAGTCATTCGCATCATCAAATATTTTATCCGTCTTCATTTTTACTTCCCTCATATATTCCTCTTTTACTTTTAATTCTTGCAGTCTTTCTACTTTTATTCTTTCTAGAGCAGTCACAGGAACTCAAACTCGATGACGCCAATGCCTGAACAGACCATCCACCCGACACATAACCGGATAATGATCAGTCCCTACATTAACTCCCCGATATGTTCTAGTATCTGTAACTTTACACTTTAATCTTTCATCCACAATCACAAAGTCGATCATACTTCTGCCATCTTGCCTTTCCCACGTATACCTGTGAACCTTTCTATGATTAAACATAGTGTTCATAACAGACAAATTCTTCTCTACACATATATCTAGTAAACTCATCCCATTCTCATTCACTCTATCATCCCCATACGCACCTAATACTTTTTCGTACCCATTCCTCTTCACACCAACCCAACCATTAAAGTCTCCAAGCATAACAATCTTCTCGTTTGACCTTCATCCATTCACTAAATCCCTTAAACTGCCCCAAAATTCATCCCTCTCCGAAGGGGAGCTTCCCATGTCGGGTGCATAAACGCACAAAATAAAGATCTGTTACCTTTTCATACCGTAACGGATGAACAGATTTAGTTAAAAGGCATACGGATAGGCCATGACCTGGGTTAGGACATAGGATACTATAAATCCCGGTAGTACGTTCCTGTGGACTAATTTCCGACCATTACGCGGGTGAAGCTGCGGGCAAAAACTAGTATGTTATAAATTAACATAACTTACAGTATGTATGTTAAATTTATGATAGGCACTTTATAGTTTGTAATTTGCACTGCACAACACCTTGGGTTCCTGTAATGTACTTTCTAGCAAGTAAATTTATATTTAAAAAACATATTACTATACATACCTCACTATCAGTCAAATGTTCGTAAGGCCTACGCCTGCACAGGGTGAAGATCTCGTGTAGGGTCACAGCGAAGGCCCACACATCGCTCTTAGTAGTATACTTTGCCCTGAGCACCGACTCCCATGCGGCCCACCGCAACGGCAAGGGAATGCGCCCGTCAACCTTATAGTAATCACACGCATACGCCTCGTTGTCCGTACCGAAGTCACTGATCTTCACTTGGTAATTCTTCCCTATTAGGCAGTTCCTGGAATTTAAGTTTTAAAGTATTTTTTATTTTATTTTGTGTAATTTTCAGGATAAATAACGTTGGTTTTGCAATGTGGTGTGGAGGTCGCAGTACCTATTTGTTTTTTTCTGAAGTTTTGATTCTCATAACTCACTCTATATGTAAGGAATGGAGGAGAGCATCTAATTTGTTAAGAAATAAGGATGTAATGTGAAAGTAAGTAGCATTTGTTGAGTATCAAGCTCTAGGTATGCTGATGTGGTGGTTTTGACTGAATAAAACGAATTGATTACGATATGACTGTATTTCTTTACAATTTTATTGAGACGACCTATATGTGCGCGTGCTGAAAATGTCGGCGAGCGAGTGAGAGACGGGAGGGGATGAAGTGTGTGTGTGTGAACACATTTATCTCCACCCACATTCACAAACTAAAATTGATAGCTCAACAAACCTGGCAGCCAAATCTCTATGCACGAAATTGAGCGATTCTAAATACTGCATTCCGGCCGCTATTTGCGTAGCGAGATGCAGCAACAGATGCGCGGCAGGCGGCACCGCAGTCCTTAGGAAGGCGCAGAGGTCGCCTAGTTCAAGGTACTCCAGTACTACGGCCAAAGGGGGCGACCGACAAGCGCCCAGTACTCTGGCCAAGTGTGGGGAAGATAATGCTGCTAGGATTCGTACGTCGCGCTCAAACTCGTCCCTGAAAAGTGTTGTAGCATAATCAGCCTAAAATATTCCCTTTCAATTTCAATTGAACCCTCAAAACTTAACCAAACATTCAAAATTAATTTCAATTCTTGCCAATTATTTAATTTCTTCTATTATGATGTTGAGCATTAATCAAGTTTTTTTTTAAACAATTATTTATATAAAAATTCAACCAACGCATAACACAATAAAGAGTGCTACAGTCCGTTCACATGCAGTAATTTTAACTCTGAGTTTGCATCACTGTCAAAATCGCAGTGATCTTTATTGCCGTTGCAATAAGGTTGCTGTTGTGTTGCTACCATTGACAGGTCTGACAAATTCAAAATGGTCTTAATAATATTGTTATAATAAGGTTGCTATTGGGTTGCTGCTGTCAGAGGTAAAATAACTGTGTTTATGTACAAGGATCTTTTCGCGCCTGAATGACATTGACAGGAGATAGAAATTGTATCCACAAAACAAGATGGCGGCCCAAAGAGCCAAAAAGTATTTATTTCTTTCTCCATTTAAATATCAAGTAACAACACTTGAAACAGAACAATATCTCGTCACGACAAGGTTAGAAGACTTAATCTAAAAGTAAGGAAAGAAAGACAAACACAGAAGGTAATGACGTCACTGAAGTAAGACAAGGAACAAGCGACATGTAACAAACATGTAGAATCTAATGCTCATACATGATATACCTCTCCTTAACGGTGGCGTCGTGGCACAGGAACTTTACGGCGACCAGGCGCTTCTCCGAGGTAATTGCGCCATTGTACTCTGGCACACCGTCCGCCTCAGCTACGTATACCTTCAAAAGAAAAAGATGGTTATTAAACGACCAGAGATGTACCTATTTTACTACAAAAAGGATAAAGGGCACACGGCGTTTGTTGCCGGGCCATCAAGGGGTCCCGTGGGCTGGTTTGCCATTAAGGGGGAAAGGCCAGATATCCCGCGAAATTTAAATTTTCTTACGTTTATTGCAATTCGCAGGTCAGTGTCAGGTTTTATGTTGAACACAATATGATTCCCAACCGTAAAAAGTGTGTATTTACGGAATTATAATCATTAAATTATCAATACAACCCTCTAAGTTCATATAATCCTATTGAATGACAAGAAATATCAATGAACTGCAAATTGCAAAAAACGTAAGATAATTTGAATTTTCGGGGGAACGCGGGCAACCTGGCGCTTCCCTCTTAAATAACATTTAAAAAATGACATACCGTGCCAAATGCACCTTCTGCTAACTTGGAGATCATTCTCAGTCTGTGCCTCGGGAACTCGATCACGTTGGTCGTCTCGAGGCGTCGCTTTAGATCTATGAACACTTCCTGCTGACTCGGCGACTGAAATTAATAAAGAAAATTTATATTATGTTTCTTAAGAGCCCTCTTACCTTTGGGCGCGGCGCTAACTGAGGTACTTTTTACGCACTAAAGGCGCAGCGGGATACGTGAGCGATATCTTCTTTCATATCTTCTCACTCGCTCGCACCATGATGTTGCGAGTGTGGCGACTAAACGATCTTGATCCATCGTAGTATAAATTTTCGTGGGAACTTTAGATAATATGTGAAATGATGTATAATAAAATTTGTTTTAATATTTTTCATTATTCTGTAATAATAAAATATTGATACTTTATAAAATAATGGAAAGGATACATAAATATTTTAATTCTTACACAGTAATCTTAAATAGTGGTCTGAATATAATTTTTCATACTAATTGAAATCAAATACTGATAATATGAACACTACTGATAACATGAAGATTGGTGAGTTACTTTACGTTGTAAGTAGTCAAAAATATTGCATCACGTGATATTTTTTATCAGAATAATAAAGCTCACTGAAATCGTATTAATTAAGCCCCTTGTTTGCTGATACCTTTGTGACTCCTAAAAGCTAGCAAATAATTTTGTACATTACTTTCTTACGCGGTTGCAAATGTAACACGTGTTTTACAATCAAAGTTGTAAAACACGTGGTAGAGATAATTTAACTTCTCAATTTTCTGCTACCTACACGTAAACCATAGATATTTACGGACAATCAATTAGCGCTCATTGTTCAAATTGTAATTTATGGCCCCAGGAGAATGTCTCAGGTTTAAAACAATGTTATTATACCAGCGCATTTACTAAAGATGGACTATTAAAAAGTAAAAGACGACCACATTAAACACATAGGTTTTAGATGTGCTAGAATAGATTTATTTGAAAAATAAACAATATCTTTGTAGAGATCATCTAGTTTAAAATTGCACGCCCCTCTACTGCTTGTTGCCTACACATATCAAATGTTTGTATATTTTTTTTTTGTGGAGGGGAGTGCAGTTTTTAATAGCATGTATTTAACGCGGCGACAAATTAATCTGAATTTGGGATTTGAAAATAATTAAAGCCGGTAACTAAAACAGTAGGTTAGCAGCAACAGCGAAGGATAATTTTCAGTAGAAAGTAGCAGTTTAATAATCAGTTGTTAGCTTTGTTTTAATTTAAACTGGCTTCGAGTTTTTGACTTAGCGAGGCCTCCTATTTCTGAATGGCAATAATAATAAAGCGTAGTCAACGGAGCCCCGCTTGGCGGAGCTCCTATTTCTGGATGGTTTAAAAAAATAACCTAACCTAACCTGTCCGAGTCGGAGTCTCCAAGTCCCGAGCTCGCTTCGCTCGCACTTGCATCCTATCCCACTGTTAATATTAGTAGCCATGTCATTATTTATAGTACCTCGCCTATGATTTCAATTGGCCCTATTTAATATGTTCGCTACCTTAAAGTAGCAGCCATTTTTTTATTTTATAATGCCGTGCATTTTGAAGCTCATCTAATATAATTATTGCTAACATATTTAATCGCTGCCAAGTTATTTTTTTAGTAGCAAATAGTTAGTCGCCCTTTAAATTGTTAGGCGCCTGGAAAATAACTAGCCGTTTTAAATCAGACGATATCTACCATCTAATTCTAATAGACCGTAAGATTGCTATTTGCAACCTGTTTAAAGGGTAGTAATAAAAGCTCCGAAAAAGAATTAAAATATGAGCGTACTCAAAATATGAAATTTACTGCTTTAAATACTAACTTTCCGACAACTTACATGCGAATACAAATAAAGAAACGACCGAATAAAATACCAAAAATTCCGAAAAATTAATACAATATTTGCTGACATAATATTTTTCACCAGCTTAAATTGCGTTTTACCGAAATCTACAAGTAGTCATTTTTATTGTAACTTACCTATTATAAATTTAGAATCAACCTTACACCTAACCAACCAAACCTCGGGGTGCCCCTGAGGTCGGCCGGCTAGGGTTAGGGTTAGTTAATAAGCAGGTCGACGGAGCCTCGCTCTGCGGGGCTCCTATTTCTGTCTAAAGGGTTTAAAGGAACCTAACCAACCGAACTTCGGGGTGCCCCTGACGTCGACCGTTTAGAGTTAGGATTTTCGGGAACATATTATATGTTTTCGGCAACTTAGTAATTTTTTCGGAAGTTTAGTGTTTTTGTTTTGGAAATTTAGTTTATTTTATTTGAAAGTATAGATTATTTTTCGTAAAATTATAATTTGAATAATTTCATGTTTGTTCGTTAAATACAACATTTTTGTCGGTTAATTTTGTATTAATGTTTCGGTAATTCATTTTAACACAGCTAGTTAGTATTATAGTCAACCACAGATCGCTAGAAGTTAATTTGTTTTTCGGAAGCTTTATTATTTTCCCTGTTTAAATAAATAAAACATACAGATGTAACTCATTATTATTGTACTTGGTACGGTCAATAACCAAACTTTTATATTAGAAAAATATTTCCCACAACAAGAGCTTTTCTCAGGTCGATAATTTCAGGCGGTACACATTTTTCATAAAAAGCCTGCAACGATCAAATACAGCGGTCGTAGTTTACGATATTCTAACACGCGCACGATAGCAGCGTTGACACGGCTAGCGACGCACATAACGATAGTATCGGCACGACAAAGAGCACGAAATAATCTGACATAGGTCCGTCCTCGAAAAGCGTTCGTGCCAAAGACTATAATAATAATATGGGAGGAAATCGCAGGCGCGGTGAAAAAAAAAATGGTATTGTTTAAACAAATGTTAGAGATTGTTTTGGTATAAATACTACGTCAATATGATGTAGAAATTTGGAGATATTCAGACTTTTTTCCAAACCGTTTTAGTAGAAAATTGAATTAGGTCCAGTAGTTTTTGCTATAAATAAAAAGGCATTAACAAAAATGTATTCTGTTGTGCTGATGTTTATAAAATGAGAAAATTTGTTTTATGGATTATATTCAACAGAATCTGCAAACTAGAGCTCTCAAATCAGCCCTTCATGAGTTATTGCCTAAACATGCATCAGGAGAACGATTATTGCTAAATAAATAAATTATTAAAAAAAAACGCTTTATTTATTATTGTAGAAGAAAAAACGAACTATTTTTACCAAGTAATTGTTATTTAAACCAACCAACGAATAGTATTCAATTTCAACGAGGAAATCATGCATCTACGCGCAATTTTGTAATACTCTTAAAACGTGGCTAACGTGAGGATCACGTCGGAGTCACCAGTATAGAGGTATGAGGAACTGGGTGTAAAGTTCACTCATACTATATAGAAAAGGGAGGATCCTCCGACCAGACGTGTGTTGTGTCTGGTGGGCAACTGCCCGACGGTTGATGTCGGGACGTTGTATATATGCTAGTCGCGCGGTAATCTCTGCTTGCGCGATGCAGGATTTGCGTAACGTCAGTATGACGTGTAGCTCGCATGTGGCGGTGTAGATACCGCTACAGTCCTTTCAGTTACGGGTCGCTTTTAACAAAGCGCATTATTGCTCTTTACAATTTGTGATATTGACATTAGTTATCCCGTGTCTTACAACTCTTACCTTTGTGCCATTTATTTCTCAACACTGCTCTAAAAACCAGTAAGAACAATACCATGAGCAAACTGGCATATCCTAGGACATTAATCAACCCGCGCTGTGCCTGGTTAAAACTAAGCGCACATTACAGCTGCAACGCAACGCATTTTCATACCAAAAAAGTGCGGTGCGCCCTGCCTGCAGTGCATGTTGGCTCATAGAAAACGCACGAAAGTGATGAAGGGGGATTTTCTTAATGCGTTAAGTTGCGTTGCGGCGCGGTCTGCCCAAATCTGCTTAACCTTTAGGCTCGTTATACACGGCACGGTTTTTTTACGATACGACGCGCTAGCCGCTCCTTAGAATAATTGTGTGAGCTTGTATTATGACCATACGGCGACGCTGCCCTCCCGTAGTGCTGCCGTGTCTGTCAACAAGCGTCATACAACACTGACGACCGAGCTTACACACGTTGAATCAACCGTAGTTTTTCATGGAAAGAAATACGTGTGTGTAAAATGGGCGTTACAGTACTCCTTCTCACAGAGAGGTTGCGCGAGACCCAGCAGTGGGAACATTATAGGCTGAATACATAATGTCGTATATTGTTCAATGATGATGACAATGATAACGTTACATTAATTCGCTTTGCACATTGTTGTCACTAGTAATATACAAAATATTTCATATATTCTTATTAGGTAAGAAGTTACGGGTAGGAGAAAAAGTGCATGAAATGGAATGGTTCTAGTAAATATAACTACGGTACGTGATGGTTGTTTTACATTGTTCCTAGGATTTCTTTCCTCGAAAGAAAAAGGAACCCCCTCTAGTCTATAAGGGTTCCGATTAGACGGACCCTTTTCTGTTTTAACTTTTTCGTGATATAGTTACCCGTGTGCTATGCTTGGAGCGTATGGACCCCGCACCGGATCTCCTCGTGTCCATGTCCATCGTGTCTTCAACGATGTCCGTGGCTCGTTCAGACAACGAGTCCAGTCGCCGCTTCGTCAGTAACGGTGCCGAACTCAACTCGGGCACCGCGTAGTCGTAGTTTGAACTGTCTGTTAGCAATAATACGAGTGTGTTGGGTTAGTTGGTATGAGGAATCAATATTTTGTTATTTAGGCATTACAAATTGAGAGGATCAGGTCAGGTAGTAAAAGAATTCTTGAAGATTTCATAAAGTGGAGTGTTGCAGCATATTCATGAATAACTGTTACAAGCTCAGGTTTTCTATTGGCTCTAATTTACTATTTAACAACACAAAAAAAAGGGAAAAATAGTGACAAATCATGCTTACCTGAAAGTGCTGTGTTTGAGTCTTTGACGAAGTCTTTCATTTCCAACAATACAGTACTATAGCTAAAATACGGAGCACACTTGAGCGCTTGATAAGGCTCCTGGTACTCATCTGACTTAACATCTAAGCCGCAGTCTATGATCATCTTGTTCTCCGGAAGCATGGAGGTGCCACACCCGCTGTAGTTGTCTATGGTCCGCTTCTGGGACACTGTCGACTTGGCCAGGGGCGATGCGAAGCATTTTCTATGCCTATGTCTATGAACTATGAGGAAGATGGCCACCGCGAGTAGAATAACTAGGGCGGTTAAAACTCCCACTACTATGGCAACGTATAGGGGATCCTCTTGATGTGCAGTGGATATGGGCACCTCTTTGGTGAGGGTTGTCAACTTTTTGTCTTTGCCCACAGCTGGTTTCTGGCTTTCTGGTGTGTGGTTTCCTTGTGCTACGTCTGGAATTAAAGTGTGTTATATTAATGCTTTTTTTTTTTCGAGCTATCTAAATTCTCATTGCCTCTCACGCACGAGGTTGTGAGTTCAAATCCGGGCAAGTACCAATGTGACTGTTTTAATTCATATGTATTTTCTGAGTTTATCACATCGGCGAAGGAAACCATCGTGTGGAAACCTTTTTTTTTTTTGGGTGGGACATCATCAAATGACCTCTCCCGCTCTGGGCGGAGCGGAAGGGCGTGTCAGACTCTTACTGACTAAAACCCACCCGTGTTTCTTCAGTTGCCTGTGAGCCAGGGCCACGGTAACTCTTTCGAACAATCCGCGACCCCGGCAGGCATCGGCCCTATCAGACCCCGTCAATTATGCTGACATCTCTTAGAGGCGCGCGTGGAACACAACGCGCCGTCGACCCGGGCCTGGTCCTTACCGGAAGGCGAGCTGCCCATTGCTCGCCGCCCGCAAGCCCGCGCCTGCGGTGGCCGGGAGTCGGCTATCGACTCCCGACGCCCAGGGTGTCTCCTCCTGCGGCGACTAGGGGCGTGAGGGTGCAATGATTGCCTCTCCCTCACGCGCTCCGCCTCCTCCTTCGCGAGCATTACTGCTTCGCAGAAGGAGGTGACTGCTTCCCATTCCCTCTCGCTCCGTACCATGGCATGAACCAGGGCCATCGTGTGGAAACCTGGACTTGTAGTTAATATGAATCGGAAATCGCCAACCAGTCTTGAGCAGGCGTGGTGTTGAATGCACTTGTCTTATCTGTACGAGACGAGACCTTTGCTATGCAGTCGGACAGGAATAGGCTGCTTTTAAAATTAAAACAGAAGCTGAATTGTCCTAAAATTCCGAGCTAGCATGCGGTCAGACTGATCAGATGAGCTTCGTCTGTTCAGTTTTCTCTTCGTGTATAGTTAATAATGTAAATACTAACCGGAGTCAAAAACGACTTCGCTGATGAGTATCCAGCGCGCAGAGAAGCGCAGTTCGATGCGCACCCACTTGCCGATGCGATGGTGCAGTTTGATGCTCACGTTGCGCGAGTTTTCGAAGATGTTGTCTTCCACGTATGTGTAGCGGATCGGCTCGTCTTGGAAATGACGCCCGCCGATCGAAAATGATATTATTGCTTCGGAGAACACCTGGCACAAGAAAATATTGATTTTAAATATTGCTACTTAGCAAAAATATTAAAAACACATTACCACTCCTTTGCGTCGCGCAGTCGGGTAAAAGCAAAAGTGAACATTCTAATAGGTTAGCTTTAAAATCAGAATTCTCTTCATAATACATTATTTATCCGCTGATGTGGATATCAATATCTGCCAATTAAAATCCCCGTAACACAATACTCAGACACTCATAATTTTACAAGCATTATTTATTCAGCCATTCGTAGCGTATTTCCAATTACGCGATAGTTGTCAATGCACGTGAATATTTTAACCAATTCTGTCGACTATTCCAAGTTTTAATAGTCCGTTGTTACCAACTAAAGTTTATCAAGCGCTACGAATAGTTCTAATTAGGCTGACCCCTTATTAATTCACTTGAGTCGCTACCCTAATCAATGTTCTGAAATATTAAAATTAACCTGAAACTAGTAGTTTCAAATGTCGCGACAGTTCGTTCAAATATTCAGGAGCTTTGAAAGTTTGTTCAGTCTCCCGCAGAGAGGCGCGACGTGACGGCGTGACGCGGCTCTAGTAGAACAATTTCTATGAAACTTCATGGAAATTGTTCTACCAGAATCGCGTCGCACCGTCGTTTCGCGCCAGGCTGCGGGAGCCTTAAAGCGGGTACTAACGTACAAGTGGTGTACGCACCTGAACATCGCGCATGAATTTATTATTGCAGTACAAGTGGACAGCGCTGAACTCTCGCACTTTGTCGAATTCGAAGGTGATAACGGGTGTGTTCGGGCGAGAGTCGTTGCGCCAGCCGACCCAAGCGGAGTTTTTCGCGGCTTCGCGGATCTCGTCGCCGCCGAACTTGCCGTCGACGAGCTGGCCCAGGCCCCCTCGCAGCTCTTCGCCCCATTGGCCATCGTACACCATGTCCGTGAGCTCCACACCGTTGCTACGCTTGTCGCCTTTCGGCATCGAGTACGCGACAATTCCCACTGTAATAGAGAATATAGTTTATAAGTAAGTAGGTAGGTAGGTCTCGCAGTGAACCGCTGATCAGAACAGGACAACTACTCTACCATAATGTACCCTTTTTCGCCATACTTAGTAAACGCCGCTTTAGCAAGTAGGTTGTAGGTTGTACCATAATTCTAGGCTACCTCATTTACCTCAAGTAGTTAACTTACTATTGCTATCATTATCGCGCTTAACACATAGATTGGTAAACTCAGTAGGATACCTATAACATTCTCTTGACATAATCCTTTCATCGCTGTTGCGAAACCCATGAGAAAAGTTGTACGTAGAGAAACATTATTTGGCAAAAACCATGGAAACAGGGTATAAAAACAAAAACTATGGAGACAGCATCAAAAGCAGTAAAAGCAAAAAAATACTTGGAGACAGTGTATATAAGCCAAAAAAACGTGGATGCAGCATCTTAACCCATAACTGACATCATGGGGTAGATTTTTTACCCAAGCACAAGTTTTTCTTTTTCAGCGAATCTATCCGCTTCTCCTTTTAATTATTCTCATTCCAGCGCGCGCGCTTAAGCCTCAGGAACGTATGGCGCGTAGGAATCATCCGTTTGCGCTGTACAGGTACCTAAATGGGGTAAGTTTACACACGACGGTGTTAAATACGTGTTATTTTTTGTCAACCTTACTAATTTATTAAATTTTTTCAGCACTGGAGCATCATGTCATCACGATTAACAAGTTGCCAACATCCTAGACGACATTGGAAATGAAGAAGAGCCGGTTTTAATGGAACCCATGCGTAAGGTTGAAAGCGAATATGAAGATTCAGCATCAAAACACCGTGATCATGAATCTGTCACGGAAATCAACCTGGAAAGTGGTGATGACAGTAATTTGAGTGCCTCGTTGGCCTAGTGGTCGCAAGCGCTACTGCTGAGCATGAGGTCCTGGGTTCGATTCCCGGGTCGGGCAAAGTGTTATCGGGTGTTTCCATCTGGAATTTCTCGGTGGCAGCCTGGAGTCTGGATTTGTGCCCGGTTGATGGCAATAGGCTCGCCCCCTATTACATGGGACTTAAAAATAACTGGCGAAATGTGGGTGTCCTATAGGTACACCTCTGCCTAACCCTTCGGGGAATACAGGCGCGATGTTATGTATGTATGTATAATTCTATTATTGTAAAAAAATAGAGGTTCATTTATGTTTTCTGATTGTACAAGTAGGTATTTATTTTTTATATCACTTACTCAATACCTACTCAATTCTTTATTACATTCCATATCTATAATATTAAATATGGTCTAACAAAGTAAAAGATCAATATGGACCCTGTCGGGCACAGCAAAATTAGGAGAGAGGAAGAGGGTAAGCAGCAATTCAATATTATTAAAAATTATTATATGAGTTTTATTGGGTGTATAATTATGTATACAGGGTGGATTTTTGAGATGGGGCAGCAAGGACAGCTACGTTAACCGTTCTAGCTACAGGAAAACCGTCTTAGGATTGTTTCCTTAACTTTTTGAGAAATTTTGATTTGCTTTCACAGATTTTGATAAAAATGTACAGTCAGCAGGAAAATGGGCAATTTTCACAAAACACTTTTTTTATGCCAATCGATCATGTTTCATATAAGGATCCAAAACCTCTATTGGACCAACTGAGGTTTCAGTTCTAGAAAAGACAGAAATCTCAAAAATCTTGTCCCAGACATTTCGTAGGAAATATAAAATATATATAAATATTTTTATTTTATGTATTGCAGAATAATAATATAGGTAATTATTATGAAATTCTTAGAAGTATTTTTATTATTATTAAAGTATGCTATTATTTATATTTTAATTTCTATATTCATATGAATATATATATTTCATAATGTTTGGTTAATAAGAGACAGAATAATTTCATACTTAATTAGTAGTATAAACCAACTTGCCTGTGTTCGATTAGATTAAGTTTTCCTACTATTATTTTTAAGATTTTCATAGAAGACAGATTGTACCTAAGGCTAAGAGTCAAAACAGGTAAAGGTAGTGTTTTTTGCTTTCTATAATTATAGTGTTTTTACTTACGAAAATATTGAGTCTTCTAATTACAAATGTTACTAGATATACCCTTATTACACGATAATAATAAATTTAAGACATTTATAACTATTACTTTAATTTTTTAATTTTTACGTTTCGGTTGCATTTCTACCCCGCGATGTTAGTTACATACATACATACATAAACTCACGCCTTCTTCCCATGGGGGTAGGCAGAAACTACAGAACGCCACCTGCTACGATCCATACATACTCCTTCTGCCTCGTTTACGTTCATACATCTGGTCATACACGCACGCCGGTTGTGAGTACTACGCACCTGACCTTTCTGAAGAACATCACCAATAAGGTCACTTTATGTCTTCCTAGGGCGTCCCCTCCCGGCGTTTCCACTCACATCTGCCTTGTAAATACCTTTTGTTAATCGCCCTTCATTCATTCATCTTAGCATACTCTTTTCAATTTTTGTCACTATATCTTCCTTTAAACCGCACCGTTGCCTTATCACATCATTCTTCAGTCTATCATTCATAGTCACACCACACATGCTTCGCAAGGAACGCATTTCCACAGCATTTATTCTACTTTCATGCTTCTTTTGCCACACCCAACACTCACTTCCATACATAAGCGTAGGCACCAGCACACCATTGTGAACAGCCAGTCGTGCTTTTTTGGACACCACCTGGTTGGTTACAATTGCATGTGTAGCACCATTCACTTTATTTCCCGCTATTACCCTTCTTTCCACATCTCCATCAATCTTTCCATCCCTTGTAAATAGACTCCCCAAATATACGAACTCACTTACTTGCTCCACACACTTATCATTTAATTTCACATCACATACCGATACATCCTCTTCTCTTTCAAACACCATGACCTTCGTCTTATTCACATTTATATTCATCCCTTTCATTTTAAATGATTCATCCATAGCAGTCACCATGTCTTGCAACCCTTCCGCTGACGATGCAAGTAGAACTTGATCATCTGCGTAGAGAAGGCATTTGACAGGCAACTCATTCATCGTCAATCCATAGGTACTCACCCTCTTTCAAATCTGTCAGACAATTATCCATGTACAAGTTGAACAGCCATGGTGACGCTACACAACCTTGTCTAACACCCCTCGAGATGCAGAACCAGTTCGTGTATGCCCCATTTATCCTAACACAAGCACTGGAATCCTTGTATAAAGATTTCAGTGCCCGTACTAAGCGCCAGTCCACACCGTACAAGGATAGTGTCGACCACAGTTCTTCCCTCCACACACTGTCATAGGCTTTCTCCAAGTCCACGAAAGCACAGTAGACTTTCTTGTGCTTTGCCAGATGTTTTGATCCATACATCCCATTCCCTCTCTAAATCTTATCACTTCTATCTAATCTTATCACTCTATTTATAAAAATTTAAGACATTTATAACTATTACTTTTTTTTATTTTAATTTTACCTTTCGGTTGCATTTCTACCCCGCGATGTTAGTTGTGTAACAAAAAATAACGATGTTAGTTAAGGGTTAAAGCCAAAAAATTAATCTTTCCGTTTATTGAAGACATATAATATGCGTCTTCAATATATATGTTGGTTTGAAAGTACGCAATAATGCAAAGGCCTTAAGCAGTGACAGGTTGTTAACCCGCCGCCTGTAGAGCCGGATCGTTTCCTTCATTTGACTCATCCAACGTGCGCCGTATATTAAGCACTTGCGACAATTGTTTCTAGATCATTCTAAGATCTATCAGACTACCAACGTCAATCTTTAAAATTAATATTGTAAGCGACAGAACAACAAAATTTACGAATCAATAACACTATTTTTGAAAGTCCGAGTTCACGACTTGCCTTATTATGTCCGTCTTCACTAACACTAAGCGAAATCTTAATACAGGTAATTAATGCGTAGGTAGATGTTAAGGAGTTACTTAGCGCGAAAAAACATTTCACCAGCAACTAGGATCATTAGTTACTATAAAGACGCCGATTCGCCGACTACCTAACGCTTAGACACTAACAATATTGATAGGCTTGACTTATAAAACCACAGGCAAGAGTAGCATGCTGAGAAACGAAGGGTGAAACAGGAGTGGTAGCTTAAGGATCTGCTTAGATACTACATAACTAAATGTTGCTAAACTTGACGTTAGTGAAAACTGGCAAAAAGGATTAAAGTGCAAACCTACGTCTAGGTTTTCAAAGCTTCACACATAGCAAATGTCACCGGGATTAATCCGAACTATTATCCCTTATCCGTAGGCAAAAATAATTACGCTGAATTCCCGTTTCACGTGACGAACCTTTTTAAAAGAGGCCCTGTGAAGCGGCTCGTTGTTCAAAACTAAAGCATGAGGCGTTCAGTCATACAGTGATTGAACAATCGCCAGCAGGTCAAGCTATACGAAACTGTCAAATTTCTCGAAACGATTTTAAACCTTAAAATGTTGATGGTTTAGTTCAAAACCTAATGAGAAAATCTGACAGCTTGTGGTAATTTGATGTGCTGGCGACTGTACTTATAACATTTTGCACTTAAATCATCATTCATATTTTGCAATTAACATCGCAAATGCTCCATGAGACGACCAGTGTCGTTTGCCTGGGATATCGTATTTACACACAAACTCCAATAATAATTATTGCACTATCGATCGTGCAAATTTTATTGCACGATCGCCATATTGGAATAGTAAAGCCAGGAATTCTAATCAAGAGAGATGAAACGGAAATTCATTGAAAAGCTGATAAGATGAAACAAATTTTTACATATTTCATTAGTAATTTTATCTCAAACACAACACTTACTGAAATAGTTTTAGTTATCAAATTATTTGTTAGAGAACGTGAAAAACCTTATGAGGCTTAGGCACTAAATATATCATGACATTTCAATTAAGCTTTGATGGAAAGCACTTAAGAGGGCGCACACGGGTCCACTAGCGCCACTCCCTTAAAACAATATTATCTCGTGACTGAGAAGGAATTTGCAATAACGGCTCAATAAGCACCCTCGGTAAGTGTGTCTAGAATTTTCTAATACTCGTACATTTTATAAACTTTCATATTGAGACACGAAGCAACAAAATTCGATCTAAAGAAAAGCGGCCGCATTCCTCTAGATAGTATTTTGTTGGTTCGTGTTTCAATATGAAAGTTTATAAAAGGTATTAGAAAATTCTAGACACACTTACCGAGGCTGCTTATTGAGCCGTTATTCAAAATTCCTTCTCAGTCACGAGATAGTATTTTTTTAAAGGAGTGGCGCTAGTGGACCGGTGTGCGCCCTCTTAACAAATGCCACTTTATACAGATCGATCATTTACCCGAGCGATTTCTCCGAACGTAAGATACATATCACTATATTGTGTTCACGAAATTATAGAGTAATCTAAGGAAATTGAGTGGGAGCAGAAAAATACATTTTTATTTTAAAGGTAAATAGTAGGGGTGTTAGATTGTGAATATGATCCATCTAAGATGCTGTTGTGTATCTTAAAATTACGTCATGTCCTCCGTCTGTTCATTCGTCACAATAACCTAGTACATGTCCCGCTCAAAATGTATTTGGTCAGTCAGACGTATGTATGTATGAAACTTCCATCAACGGTAAATACCATACATTCTAAGAACCCATAGTACCTTTAAAGACAGGAACTAAGCAAGTCGTTTCCCAAGAAAAAGCTCTGTAAATCAGCACGACGCGGTGGCTACGTATGTGACGAGCTTCCTAATGTAGCTCTATGTATCACTGATTTATTTGTCGGCGAATTTCACAAAAACATGCACTTACTTGAAAATGCAGCGTTCGTGTGCCGCCGCGACAAAAAAAATTCGTCAGTGGAATAACAACTGCATTTATTTATATTATATATGGTGTGAATCAGATACAATGTGTTTTATTTATATTCTCGTCCACGCATTAAGTGACCGACACCTGGCTAGTGCCAGTGCTTGCACAAGAGGGCAAGTGTTATGGTTTGTGGAAGCTTGTTTATATAACCTTCATCTAGTAGTTACTAATTTTCTTTGTTAAAGGAAATTGTGTAAATGTGTAGCAAGCGACACGTCACCGCACTACGCCTGTAACAAGTAACAAGGCTCTGCAATAATCTACGATTGAGCGCACGTACGTTGAATATCCTGTTTGAAAGCTAATCACTTCCCTTGTATATAAACAGTTCTGATATTCACACGAATATTGAAATTAAACTAGTTTTACAAATTACTTCGCGGCTTGAGGCCGAGCGCTGCTAAGTGCTTGCCACTCAGCCACAAGCGCCACAAACATTGGTAAAAATATTAAAATTTAAATTTACGATGTAACACAACATATTTCTGTTATTAGTCCAGTCCTTCAAAGCAACGTCAACAATCAACAAACAAGCACAATTACTCAACCCCTTGAAGGGGCTTTACAATTAAGCCTGTAGATAAAATATGTACGGTCCTTTTGAAGTATTACCGGGACCTTACGGCGAGGTTAGTGTACACAAACATTCCTTGAACGGGAATGTGTACATAGCCGCAGTCACAGGTAACGATAGCGAGGTATCAGCGGCGTGCCAGCGCAACGGCAAATGAAAGCAGTTTAAAAATGCAGACGTATGATTAACTCTAGTAATTTGCCACTTTTTACTTAATGGCGCTTTGCATGCGGTCCCCGGCACACGTTCGATAACAGAATTCCTAGAATTCACTATTAAGGCCTTCCACAATGCCGTTGTAGTAACCATATTAAACCATGAACACGGCGCATTATAATTTCTGTGATACGCTCCATAATTAACGTTATTTTAATGAACTTTGTACACGGTCCACACATTATTTTGATTATTTTATGACCTATGGGAATGTAGACGCGTGTAATTACTTTTAGAAACCCTTTAAATATTAATATGAACACAGAAGCTATGTGACGAAATAATGAAGGTTTTGTCTCAAGTGTACAATGTAGCAATTACTGAAATTAGCTGTTAGTGTACAACAATACTACCTATATTTTTCCACTTCTGCCAGGGTATTGCCGTAAGCCGGTTTTAATTAACAGTTAAAAGAAATTGCTGTTAGTATTATTCACTGTAATAGCAGGGCCATTTTGAATAGTTGCGGTCGTGAGGTAAATACTCGACGCTTGTATTATGTAGCTGTACACGGTTAAGCATTAAAGGGCTTTCACAAACGTGGAATTTAACCGTCGTTAGACGTCGAGTGGGATATTGTGAAGAGACAATAATAGATTCAATAAACCTGTGTATTAAATGCGGTGAGATCGCGCGAAGGATATCAACTGGCGGTGCATTATGAATCGGACTGTCAAACGTTCAGCACAGCTGACATTCGATTAAGCGCTCAGCTTACCTCCCAAGGAGCCGAAGCGCAGGTAAAACGTGAATCTGCTTCTGAACTATTGTGGATTAGGAAATAAGCTGACGGCTTATTGCTTATGCTGGCAACGATCGCTTCCTATTGCCATGTTCTTTGTTCTGTGATATTAACTTACAATGTTCTTTATTTTTATGAATAGGAACACTCATCATTGCTTTTTTGTAGATTGTTCTTACGATCTCTTAACATCGTGTGCTACAAATGCGTTTATGTTTTCAAACGCTATATTAAGTGGGTATTTGACTGAGCTAAGATGAGGCCTTTGATCCCACAAAAGATAAATTACATATACGTAAAACTAGTAATGGACGTTACTCACCGCTCCAATAGCAGCCGTAGACCTCGACCCTCATGCAGACTGTGCGGCGATGCGAACTGTACGGAATGAAGCGTATCTTAGATGCCCAGATCGGCGGCTCCAGGTGGTTTTTCTTCTCCAAGTAAGTGTTCGTGTTACCCTGCAGAATCTGGAACAATTGTTTATTTCATTACTGTCCCTTCTATCGCTGTAGAGCTGTGAGTGGTGCTCTCTCTATTGTATTATGTACTTGTACTCTGTGACGGCGCCATATCTTTAGCGCTACAAGGATCTTTTGGCGCGTGGCCGAAATCGGAACTAACGCCGCCATCTTGGTTTTAGAAATTCATATTCGTAACATGTCAAATTTAAAATACGAATCGCCAGAGATATGTGGTCAACAGAAAGCAGTTCAAAATGAGAATCTCTTCCGTTGTGAAGGCGAAAATCCACAGCATGGGGGACTTAATATTTCCGTCTAGGGAATACGTAGCTTGATAGCATAAAGTTGCGAGTTGACAGGAGATCAAACTGTCGCAGCTTTACACAGAAAGCCGTGTGGACTAGGGGGCTGTCTGAGGCCGAACAGTCAAACTGGATTTTCTACAGTACCGTTATTTACTCTATTACTGAAACATATAAAATCCCGCATCACTTAGGTAAGTAGGTCCTTTTTATAATTAAGGCAGTTTTCTACGAACAAAAAACTCGATGAGAGGCCTATCGTGCACTGTGGCCCAATGTCGTTTGAACCTAAACAACAGCTGTTTATGGAACATCGCATACTTGGGTCTATTCTGGGCTTTATTTTGAAGTCGTCTCATATTTAATTCGCACCACGGTTCCTAGTAAGTGTTCGGAAGCTCCAGAAACACCAGGCTCGTAAACCTAAATTAGGACTATAAAATAATTATCTCTACGTTGACATGCTACATAAACCCCTTGAAAAATATCCTATAAGTTGAAAAGTTGAAGATTTTAAAACATCTAATCCGTGTTGCCAGTGTAATCCCCAGTTTCCCCGGCGCTGTATTAGCAACTTATAATAAGTATCACGAAGCTTTAAGTTGCAAAAATAAATCTAGAACAGAATTGAAATGCGCCTCGGAGATCTGCCCCGCCTCATCGATGGGTATTATTTTAAATCCGGGACTGGCGTACAATAGGGCTTACGTCAATGCACAAACAAAATCGATGTTTAGAATACTCGAAGCGTAAGTAGGGATCGACACTTGATACTTATGCTTTACGCTGAATGTCAGCGAATGCTAATGAGAAGGCTATTTAGACACTACGAGATTAAACATAGTATCGAATGAGAACAACTCGGTTCAAGCAAATGCGCTCAAAGCTAAGTGGGTAGATGATCGGTATCTTCCGAGGCTGATTTAATTAGCGGGCTTCACATTGAAAGCTCTATTAGTTGGTGTATATGCGCCCGATATTGTGAGTCTATAGCACATGCTTCTACCCATCTATGGCCAGACTGAATTTTAATTGGTGGAGTAATACCACCGTTCACCATTACGCGGCGGAAAAAGCTTAGCGGATTAAAATGTTTGTGAGAGTCAAATACAGTTCATTTTGCACACACATTATTAACTTTACTAGATTCTAGACTTCCGTATACTAAGTATGCATAATATGAAGTCCTAAACATACTACTTACTTATGATTGATGTTCAGAGTATCGATCAATAACAGTCTAAGATAGAGCCATTGATGGATGTTCAAAGCATCAGTACAACGACGATTGCTAATCACGCTGAGTAGTCGTCGTATGATATCTTTGAACGTGTAACTAAAAGCCCCTTTGTCAACAAATTGACGGTATTGTACCTAATAGCTACTTTATTTGAAAAGTTGTGTAGCATCAAGTGATTGTCAAACCCTCCTTGTTGCGAAGGGAATTAAAAAAGTACGACGTAATTACAAGTTAGCACAAGGCCCGTGCAAATGTCGTGCATTTGTAAGTAGGGCGATAGTGAACAGCGACAGGTGACTAAGCGACGTCTTTTAACTCCTTAACAGCCCCTCTATTCCACATTGAATAATTGAGTGCAAATTTAGGATATAAAGGCACATAAGTTGCAAAAATAAATGCTTTTCTCTTTATAAAGCCAGGGCACGTCAGGTACACGTAAAACTTGCAAGTTCTAAAATGAGAACGGACAACAGAAGAACTTAAGTTCAGAATAATAATTTAATTTAATTAATTGCAAAAGCATGTTCGTTCCCAAAACGTGGCAAGTAGAAACAGTGTTTAAAAACTAATTTTCATATTGAAAATTGCAGCTCAAGTTGTTTGCGAACACTCAATTCACGTCCGTTCTGTAAACATGGTGGGTATGCCGACTATGCGGGCATTCCGGTCTTTATATCATATTCAACAATCAGAAGCAGAGTTGTTTAATGAAATTATCATAAAGAATAGAATTCAAATTGATCTTGGTTATCTGGTTATAACTGGGTAATTGGGCGTATGTCGCACAACGGTCAATTAACTACAAAAAGCACTAAAGAACTAGATGTAGATATGATCTCGGGCTGCATAATTGGTCCTTGTTTTCCGTAAAAATAGTATGCATATAATTTATTTTTAAATTATCATTCCGTTGGTTTGTAAAGCCTTTAAAAGCTCTACCTATAAATATACATCATTTTCCAGCTTTCATCTTCAAAAAGAAAAGTGGGCAAACTAAAGGTATAAATTACCGAGGTAAAATTTATTATAGTGTAATAATCCTTACAGAGAACAACCGTGAGAAATCAATTAAATAAACAATCAGAGACACTTGTGGTTGACAATAAAATCTACAACGATTTCTTCTAATAAAATTGTGTCTGGTATGTTCTCTAGGCGTAGGCATACGTTTGTATTATTGGTCAAACTGAACTTCAGGACAAACTGGCGACAAAATAATGTTGATCTTGATTTTATAATCAGCTAGCTTGAACCTCGGAAAACGGCATAGGGATGTATATTTTTCAATTAATAGTCATAAAATCTTTTGATTCGAAACCGCGAGAGTATAATAACGATAAGTACAAATTGACATACTTAGTAGTTAATGAACATTTGAACAACACAAGTAGTTTTATATGTCGCCGCAACGATTATTCAAATATTTAATTAACTGTTAGAACAAACATTGAATTAAGTGGGAGCAAATACAGAATGACACTTTGCTAATGGGAGAAATCCTTTGTTACAATATAGAACAAAGCTCCTTCCTGCACACCGCATGTCTTTGTGAACTTGATTTTACTTTACACAATAATAATAACGGAGACGTTATTCTACCATTTTGACACAGTTATTACCAACTGAATTTTAATAATATCATCTATTTTGGAATTATAAGAACGTTGAATTGAATGAATTTGAATTTTTTATTGAATTGTTTTTTATCAATATATATTGATAAAAAACAATTTATCTATTTGTATTTGATACTTAGTAATTGCTAATGGGCAATTTTATAATCAGCACCAGCTTATTGTAACAAGTGCCCTAGAAATGTCAAACAAAAATTTGCCCATTTCGTAAAAAGCAAAAAGAGCAAAGAATTCATGGACCTAACACAACGACCTATTCCCGGTAGTGGTAATAATGTCGTATAAATACACACAGGTGAATGGAGCTACCTATCTTCCTAGAATTAATTCGCAGTACGTACCATTTTCGTATGAATTCTATTCAAAGCTTTTTTTTTTGCTGTAAAGCAATGAATTTTGTTGTATTTTGTTTTATTTTCTTGAATTTGGTTTTCTCTTGTTTTATTTTTTATTATTTTTTGTTTGTTACTTCTTTTATAGAATATACCTAGTTTGACCTATTTATTTTAACGTCTTTTTTATTAAGTTAGCCCTACTACAGTTAACGTTTGCTAACAGCTTGTTTTTATTATATAAAATAGTAATCTGTGGAAAATGTTGTGGGTAGTATCTTTGTAAATTTTAATTTTAAGACCACACTGTATATGCCTATTATAATTATACTACTGTTTGTGTTCCCAAATATAATAAATAAATAAAAAGCTATCACCATGCGACACATGAGACTTAAACGAAGTTTGAGAAGTAATGAGCTTAAACTTAGTATTTATCATCGTCAAAAGGTCAGATCTGCAGGGCAATATCTAGCTTGGTACAATATACAATTTAGTTCAATTAGGTTTTATTAGCAACGTAACTAATCTTTATAATGTTTACGAAGCCTTTACAATCATATGATCAGTTTTAATGGTACAAATGACTGGCGACGGTGACCATTGATTGATCGGTTAAAAGTATCAATTAAATTATTTTACATTATAGTTGTTAGATGTTTGCAGCTGGTTAATATTGGTACCTAAATTATGAAAATTAATATACCTCCTGCTACTTTCCAAAATGTTCATTCATAAATATATGCATTCTTAATTATTCTCCTTAGCCATGTAACGTCAATGCAAATTTAGGGAATATTATTGGCATCAACATGAGAACACATGCAGTTTACACAGATGAAGATCACACACACATCACATTTTACAAAAGATCAAGTTTACAAGTTTCCAGACACGTACGGAAAAGATCGCATGAGTGACAACCCTATGCCTGAAGAACTTTGCGTGTCTGCGAACTGCGAACTTGTTTCGCCGCCAATTGTTCAGATAAACTCTTTTGACTTACGATGTCACTGCGGTTTTTAAAGCCATTGTAGACGCGGCGAAAATTTCAACAAGTTGTACCCAACATCGGTTGACTATGTTACGGTAACGTAGGTATAAACCTTTGAACATGAATTATTTATTCACTTTAATCACCCAAGTGGAGTAAATTAACTTAATAAAATAAATAGGAAACATTGGACTCTGAAATTTTGAAAATATGTGGATAATAGTAATTAGAACTTTCGACAGTTGTACTCAGTGATCAAGAGATGCAGAAACAAATATTAGTGTGTACACGGCACAATTGGATCATGAACAATACCTTAAATAACAATTAAAGAAACAACGGCGTCTGATCTGATCTGTGAAACATTAATTCTAAAAAGAGACACTGTGTCACGAGAAGAAGTTATTATGGGCTATGATAGCTCAGTATTTAAAAGTGGCACCACAAGTTGTGTGGAAATCGGTTTCCATGGCCCCGTGATGCGAAAGAATGAGGAAAATGTCGTGAGCAAAGTTATGAGAGTGGATAAGACTAAGAGTAGGGGAAGACCAACGAATCGATGGATCGAATGTGTGGAAGTTGATATGGCTAGCTAGCGGGTGAACACTGTGATGACGACTAATACAGAAGTATTGAAGAAAAATACATGTTGTGCCGACCCCAAAAAAATTAGGATACCGGCAAGAGAATGTTGATGATAGCTCATTATTTATTTTCAAAAGCTTGAATACACACACAAGTAAACACTAGAATCCTTACCTCTTGTCCTTCCCCGGTCCGGTACCGCACCCACTTGCCCAGCTTCGGCCGCCAGTACTCGATGACGTAGGCTTCCGCGTACTCCTGCCCCTGGCCGTTTCCGAACCGGCCTTGCGTGCCGGTCCCGGTGATCACATGCACCGAATGCAGGTCGATCTCCAGCCATTCTGTCGACTCAGTCACGATCTGCGACCGCGGACACCAGGCACCACCCTTAATGTCCTGGTTAAGCCTGTCGGAGCACCGAAACTATTATTATTAGAACTTAAGTTACAAAAAATATCACTTCTTAATTTCGTGAAGGACTAAATAACAACATGCTTGCATCAGAAATTTGAACGCTTGGAGCAGTTCTACAGAAGCTAATTTAATTTTGAAACATGTTTATACGAAATATTTCATCCTTTGTGAAATTGGGGATGGCGAACAATGGTGATCCCGAGACAGAGCATAACAAAGGAGTTATTGCGCTATTAGAATAGATCTCAAGATATATTACTGCTCATATTATCTTTAAATACATCGGTATTAGAAGCCAACTATGAATATTATATTTATGTGTAAAGTCTCCCTCGGTTATTACGGCTTTGTATTAAATGCGTGACCTCAGGAAATGTAGAATGTTGAGAGTCTGTTTAGTATGTAATCTGTGCTAGGGCCCCGTTTAACTAATAACTGCACAGCTCTCGCACACACGACACGGTCCGGCATGCCCCTAATCTTATCTTTCTAGTACCAGGGATCGTGCATGGCCGCCCTTGGGTGACAGTAGTCCATTGCTCCACCCATTAAGCTAAGTAACATCATGTTTTTGCAGTAAGGGACACAGTAATGTTGTTATTGAGCGATCAAGTGCAAAGAGCCGTGTGGCCGCATATTCATTAACATTACAAACGCGACGGGCCGCACTCCGCTCTGCGGCACGATATAACGAGTCTCTCGTCAAAGGAAATTAACAGCCTTGTGTTATATGTATCCTTGTACATCTGTTCAAACAGATCGTCAAAGCAATTTCAACATTATAAGCGAAATGCAATTAGTTTCCGAAATGAGATTTTTCGTAAAGTTTGTCTTTGAAGAGATTTCCTTAATAAAAGTAGATATTAACTTGGTTGTATGTGTGTCATCTATAGATTTATTTGAAACAGACGAACATATTGATAGATGAGCACATGTCTGTCTTTATTACAAATTTTGTATTCTCAATCGCTTTAAAATTGTTATAAATGGTACTGCTAGCCATCAGGACAAGGACAATGACAATCAGAAAAATATGAAATTAATATCCAGAGAACAAAATAATCTATGTAGCTAATAGATACAGTAGGCACGTGGCAACAAACACGACATTGTCTTGAGGAAAGAAAGAAAAGTTTATAAATATTACTTAAATACCTATTAACTAAAACTACAGCTGACTTGTACACCACCTTGTTGTAAAATTTCATCGATAAAGTGTAATTAGCCGCAAGTGAAAAGTTTTTAAAAGCCTGTACTGAGTCATACCTTCATAAGTTCACCCGCTTCGAAGCTTATATATAAGCCGTGGATGTACAAAGCTATTCGCTTGAATACGCTGGCCGTACAAAAACTAAGACGCATTGTTATTTCACAACGATCCAAGATTCCTCCTATAATATATCAATCAAAGCTAATAATAGTGGTGTTGTTATTAGCGCATTCACTTATCATGTGTCACTGAGGCAGTGTAATCGTTCGCACCAATCAAATTCCGAGATGGCCCGTCATTAAGCTCATTGACGCGCCACCGAGCGCTCTCTAGATATCAACGAGGCGTGAACAAACTTTCATAATTTATCACTTAGCATATGCGCCGGTAATAAGTTTTGATACTATTTCAACACCGACACTAGAAATGTTGAACACTTCCTTTTGTCTAGCCCTAGTGTTGTAATACAAATAGTACTGCATAAATCATTGATGATATAACATAAACAACGCGTTGGGTGTTCGATAATAAAGAAAATAAGCATGTCGCATATGAACTTTTGTAATTAATGGCTTGTAATAAACAGGCAGTAACCATTGGTTCACGACCAGCGCTTGCGCTGTAAACAAATTAACATTTCCATGGATCCCACTCACGACTTCGACTGTCAATACAATTTGGGGTTTTATTACTGCTTAGCATTTTCAAGTAGCAAGGTTGAATATGAGTTTAAACGAAAAGAACAATACACGGACATATTTGGGTACTAAATTGATGAGGAGTATACTTACTGGTCTTACGTTATTTTATTTGAGAATTTCGTAAGAAAATAATATGGATTAAAGGCAGCTGAATTCTTGCATTACAAATAAAACATGCTGCTGTCACGAATGATGGCACTGTCATTTCCTACCACCTTCCCCAGGGCACTTGGCGGCCTGGAGGGTAGGTCTGTTTGTATATTCAGTATAGGAAGCTTATTCTGATGATGAAATTATGCATATAATGGCATACAACATTTATAAGGCAGCGTAGGAGAGAAACATAGCTGACAACGTGAAAGTGGACTCTAAAGCGCTTTCAAAGTTGTATGAACTGTATTTTCAAGTGATTCGAATAATGACAACTGCACATAAGTATGGGGACATATCAGTGCTATAAACGAATCTTCTTGAAAAAAACCAAGTTCCTTCACGTCGATATTGCAGCAATATGATATAAGTTCTCGTTATTTGTATGCTTCAAACCCAGTTACTGCAACGATAAAGATCTATGCAGTAATAATAACTTTATTTAATTACTTATTTTTTATCAGATAAAGCTCAAGAGGTTTCAAATCCCTACCGGCAAGTCGTTAGCAAATAAAGGTAAAAAATAAGTGATACGAACCTTCCATTTTGTGGGGCCACATTGCCGTCGTTGTAACAGGAGCTAGCGCTGATATCCCTGTCGGGAATCAAACCGCTCTCCATTCCAAGCGGCGCGATACATTGAGCTGTAAACAGACACAGTATATAGCGGCATACATATTATGTGTTGTATCAATATGCACACCCGGTTTATGCACCACACCGACCCGCCGACTACGGCCAACTTAGATGACATTTAGATGCTTGTCTTGCTTCTAGTCAAGATGCGCGTAAATCATTCAAGACTCACAGAGGTGACGTAAGTTACATTGTACACCATTAGAAAGCATTTCGCTGTTAGCATTGCCAAGCACTGCAGTGTTTAAATAATCGCTATAGGTACAAGTACAATGAACGCAGCTTACAACAAAAAGCAAAAATAGGACACCACAATAAAGGAAAACTTAAAGATAATTGAGCCACAATGAAAAAGTAATAACTGCACTAATTACGGCAAAGTCAATTTAACAGTTTGTGTAGACGTTTCAAAAGTTTTGATGAACTGAAATCGATGGGGACTTCTAAGAACAGGCTGATATGCGGCGGCGGCAGGTCATCGCGTGTGTTATATTTTTTTGATACACAATGAAACCTTCAGTCTGCCGCCACCCTTACTTACCCTGGCTAGCATAAGTAACGAGCAAATTAATTATTTTCGAAACATCCGCACAGCATGTTTCCACTTAACATTAGCGAGCTTACGTAGACAGTGGTATTAATTAATAAAATGTAAAAGAGCACTAAATTAAATAAACATGAGACAAGTTGTCAGGCGAATTTCTCATTGGGCTTGTACACTTGTACAGTATAATTCTCAACGGGGTCGCTTATTAGTCAATCTATCAAAGGGTTCTCGCGTGCGGTAGGTATTAGACGCAACAAACAAACTGATATACTGTAGATAGAGGTACGTATGTGATATATGTTGAATCATTTAATTAGCTGCCAACGACTGATAACTTGTGTTCTGTCGCATGAGGCTACGCATCACCGAGGAGCGGGCGCTGCGCTGGGGAGCGGGCGCGCGCTCTATTGTAATGTCCAAATTATCTTATTTCATTGTTCAGCTCCTTAACGACTTATAAATGATTTATTGTTGTTTATCTTTTGATTTAGGATACGAAAGTTATTGAAATGTTACAAATATAATACTGATTTAGAGTTTAAATTCGCCAAATCGCTCGCGCTTGTTGTTTTCACCACCCTTAGATATAAATTATAGCCATCAATCATTCCATTCAAGTACCACTCGTTGCGTGGCCTTTATTAGAAGAATATTTAATTTTGTACTGTTTCACAATCACACATCTCTCGTACAAAATGAGAGCACACGGCGTGAAACGTGTAACGACGATACGGCTATCACTAGGTAAACAAAGCCACTGGGGGCCCCACATGCTCAACTAGAGTACAAAGTTTACATAAAAATATGTATTCATTTAATTAAGTCTATTTTTATTTTATGGTGAAGTCATTAACCCAAATGTGAATAATAATGGTTGAGAGTGAAATCAATCCACTACGAGAAATGGCTATACAAGTGAAGTAGCTGCGTCCCGCTCTCGGAACGGAACAGGAATGGATTTAATCAGCCATACAGTAGGTTCTTGACGTCTGCTCAACAGTCTTAATTTATATTCACACAGCAACGGCGCTTACACACATTATGGAACCGAACATTAATATCGATGACAGCTCGCACAGCCAATGGACGTTGTGTAACCTGGTGTCAGTCTAGACCGACCACGTGCTTCTCATATTATATAGTACCACGGTGTAAGGGAGACATATTGTACCTATCTGCAAAATTGGAGACTTGTGAGACCGCGCTAAGTTTTCCCCTCCGCCAAACAAAAGACAAGAGCTTATAGGTCAAATGCAAATAGAATTCGCTTGTTGCGTGTCTCTTTATTTAAGCAGGCTTCTTGTTGCTCAGCGCTTAAGAACAAATTGCAAACGTCATAAAGCCAGTTTTGAATATTAATAAACACGAATAAATGATTTTGGTTTAAGCAAAAGCATTTACTTGGGCCAGCGCGGCAGTGGTTCACAAAGTGAGCGTGCTTCTGACGTCCGGCAAATTGGATATACTTTTTTCACATTGTCCAGTTTAGCTGCCCCCTAACAATTCCATAGAGTATAGTTTTGTTTTTAATTCCATTGTAACAAAACACCTTCAGCGCACGGGTGAGTGAAAGGCGAATGGTAAAATTTAAAGTGGGGAAAGTTTCAGAAGCACTGAGCTTGTGCGTGCTTATGCTATTGCGTGACATGTACTCGTAGTCGTCTAATGAATAATAAACAGCGCAGTGGCGACTCGCTACTCATTCATATCCATCCACGAAAGGCAATATTCTTTTTACATAAAACGATCGAATGTCAGCTTAAACCGCCTACTATATTGGCTTCAGCTCGTATAAATTTGTGAGCAACAGCCAACAGCGGCTGCTCCACGGAGCCTCCTCGTTACCTAGATACGTGTGCGTTCTCAGCGCTCTCAGCCATTATACACGCCAACTTACAATGTCACTTGGTTTTCTTTTACGACTTGAACCACTTTGCGTGATATCGTTGGACTATTATTTTAATTACTTTCATTGTACGAAGGGGTCGTTAGCATTTTGTTTTGTTTTTTCATGTTCAGTAGTTTTCACGACGAATGTGTACGGAACGTATAGCTGACAGCGATAACGGTCCGGCGAGGTAATGACTTTCCAAACTATCAACATGCCGCGACGACGACGTACCAAGTAATAATTACACGGCCATTGATGGCAGATCGATAGATGGAGCCCATCGGCACATTAAAATAATAAAATACCTCTTTAAAATGTGCTGTGGGCTGTTTTAGACCAGGACCATTTTAAAGAGCGGCGCGTGCGTTTCTTGTAATCGATACCAGACGAATAATTAAACAAAACAACGGGATGTGCGAGGTGTAGGTAATACATGTTTTAGTGAAGGGTTACGTGGATAAAATAAAGGGTGAATACGTGTGGATCCCGCGTGGGCACTAAGTACTCTTTGGTGTTTTAATTAAAATAAGCATAAAGTACCTACTCACTATGTCCCTGTATATTTTTCTGTACCCACGCATATTTCTCTTGTAATAAACGTTTATAAAAGTTCATTTTATTCCATAAAAAATTATATCACACCTTAACGCACCTTTCAATTAATCAAATATGTATAGTTCATTTTAGGGGCCGCTATGTGGTAAAACCAACGGAGTGCTTTCGCCGTGTAATCGGATACATTAAGCTTGTTTATTAAAAACAACTAATAATTCCGTAAGCTTAAAGCTCCATACAACGGAAATAAATGGTACCTACTTTCACAAAACGCTTTAAGTATAAACTTTTCCTATTACGTATGCTCCTAATTTCATATTCAAGGGAAGTGAAATAAACTCTGTTACTTATAGCGACTTAGTTTCATAAAATATTTGAGCTCTCTTTCTTACAGATTTAACTTAAAATCTGTTAAAGCCTCCATTTTATATTATATTACAATGCTCACAGTGGTGAGCATTATAATATAATATAAAATGAAGGCTTATTTGGTATGAGATCACAGTATTCCCTGTTGGTATAGTTACGTCCTGAGATGCGTCTGCGACTTCCGTTTTGATTCTATAAAATCACAGGGCATGACATTATTCGCTATTGTCGCAGACAGCGGTCGTATATACGTGGACTGATTACCAACGCGTCAGTGCGGTAATGTGAGCATTCGCCTCAAATAGTGAATGTCGCGGGACTTGTGTGTATGCTTAGCAACAAGCTGTTCATAGCCCTTAGCTAGATACACTTAAACAGCTTTCCTGCACATATCGCACACCTAGATAAAGAGTAACACAACTCAAAATACTTACCTCTTTTTTAAGGAACAGCAAAAAACGTTTTACTCGTTTTCTATTGACCTATTTAAAATTATTGTTGTATGATGTTGTATATTATTTTACTAAGATATTAATTTTCTCAATTAATATCTTAGTAAAATAATATACAACATCATACAGATTCCGATAATTGCATAACTCGATTTTAGATTATTTTGACTAGTGCCACCCTTTATCTAGGTGTGCGATATATTTAAATGCTGTCGACCACTGACTATTTACATCAGATAGATAGGTGATGCTACATTTTATAAACCAAAACCTACATACAAGTAGCTTCTTGTCAGCAAACGGGAATTGCATATTAAGAATTCAGTATATCGCGTGATTATGATTCGATATTCGATCGGTGTAATTTAGTAATTACCTTATCTACATGTAGGTATAATTTTGTTATGTACGTAGTGTAATTAACAAATTACCATAAAATTTATTAGAGCTCAATTATTTAATTTAGTCCGTAATAGGAAATAATACCATAATTGCGGTGTATCGACATCCATTTCAATACGTGGAAAATGTAGAAATATTTAAACGCAGCCATGTTTCAACTAACGTAGACGCGTGGCAGTAATTATTGTGAAGTGCAACAGTGCAAGCAGCATTGCTGAATAAAAAAACGAACGTAAAAGTACACCCACAAAGTAAAATTAATAGGACAGTTTAAAAGCAAGCCAACTACGCTTATGTTAACAGTTTTAAGTCGTTACTTCACTGAATGTCTAACTAACTAGTAAAACCATCACATGTAAGTAGAAAATCGGTCAAGTGCAGTCAGTGTCTTTCGTGTTCTCTTATACCAATGGTAAAGTTCGTGATAGAGCGTTTTTTTTTTTTATAATTGTATTCGGTATATTTATTTATTTATTTAACCATTTATGTACACACATATAAAACAGACGAAGAAAAAAAACAGAATAATTAATATTATATAATTAATTAATAATTAATAAAAGTTACAAAGGTGACAAAATACGCAATCACTCGTCACAGTAAAGGCTCGTGCACAATGGCGCGACGCGACAGCGTACACAAAGGCACCGCGTGCCGCGCGACGAGCGGCGCCTTTGTGTCGTGCTGTCGCGTCGCGCCTGTTTGCGGGAGCCTTTACACAACTCTGGATACATCGCATTTCAAGAAACCCTGTTAATTGTGGGGCCGCGCCATAAAGCAATGATAGTCTTAAAACGAAATTCTTCCGTTAACTACGGAATCCTAAAAAGACCGACAAAAAAGAATAAAATATAAAAGCACTAGTGAAACGTCTGCTTCGCTTCTGTTTTATTGAAAGAGATTCTTGCAATAACGAAAGTTCAGTAGTTCTTCGCCGTTAACTACTTAACTGGATGCAGGAGACCTCTCTCAAATAAGTGTTTTGAATAAATTCCTTAATAAAATTAGTGTTTTCATTAACGATCCCACATAGAAGTTTTAGTTCAATTGAAATTTTGAAATATAACAACGCTAAAAGCGACTGGTGGAATTTATAATTCTTCGTGCAAGTTCACCGAGCCACGGCTTCCCCATTGCTCTGGGAGCAGAGAACTTTCTAATTAAATATTAAGGCGGTCCGTGCACAGACATCGACGGGGGACTTGCCACTATAAGTTTTTATAGGTGTGTGATATGGTCATAATGTCCCTTGGACCAAATGGGCTGATACTAAAACGTCGTTGCTTTGTAAACTGTTTTGTTTGCACAGATAAAGAATAACAAGTAACGTAGAGAAGTGGGTTTATTATATCTGGCGTTTTGAAGCACGCATCGTCTGTCAGCACCGTTCTTTCGTAGTGTATTAAAACTTGACAAAAAAAAAACGCACGAAGCCTCTTTATAGTGCCCATCTTCAGCAGTGAATTTCAATCTTTCTTCCGATCTCATTCTGCAAAGGATATCAAAGAATAAAGGCAGCGTTGTCAATGGGTTCAGATTTCAGAGATGAGTGGCGGATAAGCACTGTTCCATTCAATTAACAGTAGAGATGCAGCGGCTTTGTAACAAAAAAAATGTCTATGCAGATAAATTATACGAGCACAGCGAAATCTCAATTATATTTGCTTTTCAACCGTCAGACTTTTTTCATGGTAGTAATAGCGCAAAAGTGACTACAAAGTAGCTGCCCGTTAGTTGGTGACTAAGTGAAAACTTTTGTTAGTACTCTCCTAGACAGTTCGCTAGTATTATGCCTACCTCAGTACCTCTTAGGTATTACTTAAATGGTAATTCCCATGACTTAGTCGCGTCGATTTCTATTTTTTATAATGAACAAAGAGACGTAAGCGCTGCGGGTTTTTAATAATAATTTGGAACAATTTTTCCGGCGCGGCGGTCGGTTTTCGATTTGAGTTTTTATTTATTTTCTTTGCTAATTGGGTTTCCCGATATCTTAAGAAATCCCCTTAGCTGCTAATACTGCCGGTTAGCCGATTTTTATTCAGCGTTTTAGATTCTAAATAATATTACGTGCACAATGGTTAAACCACGGAACTGTTCCGTGCTTAAAACATGTTTGGTACTATTTGTGTAATAGAATATTCTATAGTTACACAAATGACGTTTCACGCTAACATTTAAGATAACATCACATCTATAATCCTCGCATAGGTTTACAGATTACATGAGTCATTATTCAAAAATACAACGTTTTTTTACCATTCAACATGTGGTTTGCACATTATTGTAATGATTAGGCTAGAGCCTAATATAATTATAATGTTTATTTTGGCACTTTTACATTCTTGGTGTTCTTTATTTTCAGTAGTTTTTCTATGTAGCCTTGAAAATTCCTCAACTATTTGTAACTGTTAAATCGATATCTTCATTGTTTCAACGATATATTTCGTACACCGGTACACCCAGTTAATTCGAAGCACTCCATGTTTTCTAAAAGTTTCAGCGAACGCTACTTGTATTTCAAAAAGAATCTAGCTTAAGTATTACGTACTGGATATAAAATTTCACGAAAGTATTTATAAATGTTTCCAGTTTAAAGGTGAACTGAGACTAAAACCTGGGTTTATTAAACATGAAAGGGAGAGACAACGTTTGAATATGAATTTAATTAATGTAATGCAGGAAAGACGCTATCCCGAATGTGTTTAACTAACAAACAAACTAAATCCTTAAATGAGATATGAATTAAAGTTTTCCTACATTCAAACAGCCTCTCTAACAAACTGTGACGGATCTTGTAATTAAGGCAATGTTGTATTAGCTGGAAATACAGGTTTATGTCAGATACATAATATTATTATTCAGGTAACGTTGAATGCACTGTGAAGTATCTGAGCTATCTCGGAAATCACCTGTCCTTTACACATGCTGCCTTTGTATCTCGTCCATGCAATCTATCGATCTGGCTTCTCAATAAACGGAGAGGCATGTTGACTACATGTTACAGGAAGACAAAGTGAAATATCCAAAGTTAATGTTAAATGGGTATACGGTCAAAGTAACGTTGGCTACAAGTGCTTAATCTCGGCATAGTTACATGCTTGTGCTGGAATAGTGTCGTAATGCACTGTTCGACAGGCAACTTTAAAGAGAAGACACAGACATACAGTACAACTATTTTCTGGAGGTCCCTCGGGAATCATCGCATTTCCAAATACAAACGAATGCTAACAGGGACATTAAAGAAAATAGTTATACTGTACATAACCTCACGGCAACTTCACATGGGGGTAGGTACTCCTTTTGTCATAAAGAGGAGTCATGCGACGTATTTTTCAATTTATCCACAAGTTATGCTTTGTTGTGCGATAGATACCAATAGAAGCTAGAAATTCTTTAGCAGCACCGTAAAATATCTGCAATATCATATTTAATCAGGTGCAACGTGGCCATGCATTCCCCTTAAAATACCGATATTCTAAGCATAGCTTTGATATACTTGTGTATGTCAAAGCTATGCTTAGAATATCGGTATACCCGTGTTGGCCACCCATATCAAGCACTACCTATTTCTCGACGTCATGCATCAGACGCCTGTTTTGAGTTTGTTAGTTTTAATAACCTTTACGTACAATACCGTTTTGTATAATTATATCAGCGCGACACGAATGTTTTTTGTCTACGTCTGCACGTCATTTTCGGTCAAGGCGAGTGAAAAGGTCGACATTACCCTTTTATAATGGTGTACTTACTCGTATACATACCTACAGCAATGTTAAGGCGAAGACTGACTTGCAACGTTTGTGTGTAATGTTGACGTATATACGACGACGTTATGTAGATTTGACGTTAATACGTCTTTAAAGGGAAATGCCCACCATCCATAGACACTTCGGCCTCGAGTGCACACATTTTAAAGTATATGGATAGGCTAATATGCAATTTATATAATGAACTGGTCAAGGAATTGGTTTAAAACAAAAGATCGAGTTTTTAAGATAAAATTGTTTGTAATCTTCACAAACACAACTATTTTACAATCATCCTAATTTAATATTTTATGATCATAAACATCATTTGTATCATATACAATTAGTACTTAACAGATTCTACAATCCGATGGTACATAATAATTGTAGTTCACAAAATAGATGTGCCCGCCGAAACTTATTGTGGCAAATAACAACAATTTATGTAGATTAAATGTGATTTGACAATTGACAGCCGGCCGGCATAACTCAATGTTGCCACACTTTACACAAAAAATTGATAAATCGATAACGATTTTTTATTCGAATGATAATTTAATTCAAAATTATAAACATCACTGAAACTCTTAAGACTTTATGTACGTCTTTGTAAATATATTTTTATTTAACATATTCTGGTTTTATTGTGCTGAGCAAATTAAGAATGATTATTAAAATGTGTGGTATTGTTTTTGCCATTACCTTATGCATTCGATATTATATTATCAACTATCAATTCGCTTGTTCATTGAATTTAATATCAATAGTAACAGCAGAACACTGTTTAAAATATAACAGATCGAATAATAAGCATTACAGATGTGATACTTATTATAAATATAAAAAATCCAAGAAAACATAATCGATTATTTCGTGCACGAAATTAATAATTATTGGCAACACTGCTGATTTTAGACACAAACGTGAGTTTTAATTCATTTATCTTTTCGGTACTTTTTATTTGTGCAAAAACGTTGCAATCTTGTTCAGAGAAACGAATATAATGTTAATTAAATAGAAATTACGATGTTTTTTTTACAAAAACGTAAATTGTTGTGCCTTTATGGCCCAATATGGGCATCTCCCTTTGGTGTCATATTGGGAGACAATAAAAAAAAACTTATGATAGCAAAATCGAGGGATACAGTTTGGTGTTGCAGCTACATATCTATCATCTAAATCCAAAATATAATTACACCACTCGATAGCTAAAGAATCAAAGATTTTTTTACGTTTAGGACTGTGACGGACCGGACGCGGTGGAGGGATAGGCGCCGACATTTTGGGGTAATTTCGCTGTGTTACATAATTTGCGTTTGGTAAGTATACATTTTGACTTGGTGAAGCTGCGACACTCGTTCCAGTTTCAATCGTCAGCTCTCGTCAAGATATCGATTGAGTATATAAAACATTAGTGTAAAATATTTGAATTTAACTTACATACGATATAAACGTAAAAAAACTAAATAGTATAATGTCAGCATATACTCGTCAAAAAGCCTAGTCAAAATATAGGGATTATATACGGTTGGAAAGGGCTTCTCAAGAGCAATCCAGTGATACCCGTAAAACACCATACTTATGACAGTGAAGCGGTGCCGGTAACGTAAAAGAATCAAGGCGTCCGAACGGATCAACGACGTCGCCAGTACCTACATCTGGAGCTGGGGCGACCGAGCGTATGCAAGTGGATAATGTAATCGCTTCTATACCAACGCTGGAAATATTACTCGTTACGTCTCACGTATTCATGTAAAACACACGGCCGTGTCCACGACATAGCCACACCCTTATTTTCTTTTTTTTTGTAACGCGTTAAAGCTCCTAGAAACAGGCGCGACACGCGACGCGAATGGCACGCGACACAAAGGCACCGCCTGTCACGTGACGAGTGGTTCCTTAGAGTCACGCGCAATTCCCGTCGCCTGTCGCGCCTGTTTCAAGGAGCCTCTGCAGTAGTCAATGCAGCGAGCCGACTCTCCCGGAATCCTCCACTCGACTGTCGGCTTTTTCGTAAATTCCTTTGAAATGTGTTAAGGCTCCTACAAACAGGTGCGCCACGCGACGCGAATCGTGCACGACAAAGGCACCGCTAGTCGCGCGACGAGCGGCGCCTTAGTGTCGCGCTGTCGCGTCGCACCTATTTGCGGGAGCTTTTACAGTAGTCAGTGCAGCGACCCGAGCAGCTCGGTTCGAGCATTGCGAGCGCAAATTTAAAAACAAGTCAGTGCAGGTGAACCAGCGTCAAAAAGTTCCCGATTTATCGGGAGATCTACTGATTTTGGTAATTGTTTCTGCATTTCCAACAAATTTATATAATATTGAAACATTTAGGTGTTTGCTATCCTGAAAATGTCAAAAAAGTGAACTGTCCTCAATAGTACAAATATGTAGACAATTCCCCAAGTTGTTAGAGAGCAATGGTTATCAAAAAATCGACACAGAATGGCGTTTGCTTCGAAATACTAAAGAAATTGAGTCGCTCAGTGAAAAAACAGAAGAATTTAGGACAAGCGTGAGTAGCATGAAATGTGGAAAGAATATTTTCATCCATAAAGATGAAAACTAAACAACGGAATAAACTTTCCACTGAGTCAACAATAGGTATTCTACACACAAAAAGATGCGTATAGGAGAAAATAATCACAGTTGATACAATTTTATTATAGAGTTAATGTTCACAAAAATAGCTAGTAAGAGGTAGTATGAAGACGTTAATGAATAATCAATGTAATTGAATAAATTATTGTATTATCAACTTAAAATACTCTTGTTTTATTTCGAATAAAAGTCTCCCTAATTCTCCCGATTTTTTGCCGGCAAATTTAGCGATTTTTAATTTTACACTTTTGCAACACTGAAAGGTTGAGGCGTCCTCGCAAGCACAACGTATCTCATTCTACTCTCTTTTACAAAAAAACATCTTCCAATAATATAACTAAACAAAATTAATGAAGCACACACGTCGCCATTCTGAATAAAAATGGAGCACGCTTGAGTCAAGTGCTCGAAGCGAGCGTTCGCCACGTTTAGTGTAGGTATCGTCAAACGGGGTGAATAGGAATGCAGGGGTGAATCGAGACGAAACTGGACGTAGTTATGCAGAAACGTACCCACAGCAAGTTCAAATTGAGATATGGCAATTTAGTATTCGGGTTGTTTTCTTTTTTATGTTAACAGTTAGGGCTATGTAATGTGTATCATTTTAAAGAGGTGTATAAAAACGATTTTATCTTTGCCTTGGTTTTCAATTTGTATTTAAATGTTCCAAGCTGGTTTTTACGACATATCTAGATGTCGTAAAAACCAGCTTGGAACATTTTTGCAAAAATCATATTTATATTAACATACCTTGAAATTGATGTTGCTAAAACTTTCCATATACAGTTTTGCAAATATTTACGTCAATTTTTTTTTAATACAAATCTCATCTTTAAAGTGATAGTATAATATACTATATGACACGTCATAATTACTTATATGAATAGGTAATAAATTAAATGAGTCAATAAGAATACGAAAAAGTTTTATTAATAAATCTTTATCGTTTAAACTTCAAATTCTAAATCAAAATCTGGAGCTCCTCCGAACCCACCAACTTCATCAGAATTTTGATCTGAAGCACTTAATTTTTTATAAAATTTTAAACAGTGTTTGGGAATATATTTAAAGAGAAACAAAAAGTCAGCTAAATTGGTAGGTGCAATAGGCTTGACTTGCCACTAGGCCACAAAAGCTGCAAGTCTGTTTGGTCTATCGATTGCACCTACTTTTTCTCTAACTTTCTTGTCAATGTTGAGTTCTTTAACCCAAGAAAGACAACCAAATTGCAAGGTACGTTGAAGATAACCATTTGAGGCGCACGCTTTTAAAATGCCGAAATTTGACACATTGTCAATTTTATGTACCTATTTCTATCGTATTACATTTTAAAGTTTAGTTCTTGGTTTATAAAATATAAAATAAATGCAATTTGTTATGAATGCAATTTTTTAATCAATTATTTTATTTTTAAGAAGTTACGAAGCCCTATAATAAATCTCTTAAAAACTTCGGTAACTAAAATCAAGTCTGTTTTAGAGGTATGTACTTACTTATTATTTATAAACGTTACGAAATAACACTAATAATTTTTTCTCTTGCTTTCTAATTAGTCACAAAATTATTGATCTGGAAATCAACCAAAATCAAAATATTTTATTTCACATAAACCTACATGAGCACTTATGAAACGTCAGAAGCTAGGTGCACGGTTCCAATTGGTTGTTTCTTAAGGAGAAGAGCCGGCAAGAAACTCCAACCCCAAATAAAAATGATTAAGTACTAGAAAAACATAAATTAGAGACACAGATGACAAGAAAATTATTACAATCTGAAACTGAATGTTCAGAGATAGCTGAAGGCTGAAATTGAGGCAAATCCTCATCACTAGGTACATCATCTGTCAAGTCTCCTAGAGTTTGGCTATCAACTCTCGTCTTTTCAACGTCACGTAGAGAACTTATAAAGGCTCGTGCACACTGGCGCGACGCGACAGCATGACACAAACGCACCGCGTGCCGCGCGACGGGCAGCGCCTTTGTGTCGGGCTGTCGCGTCGCGCCTGTTTGCGGGAGCCTTAACGCGCGAGTGAACTGCACCAATTCATCACCGCCGTTTTGTCTTCTTGACCCAATAATAATAACATTACGTTTTTTGTCATCGTATTTTTGTTTGCCATGATGAATTTGTATCAATTATGTCAAAATAATATGATTAAAACCCACAAAAATGACTTTTATAATCAGAAAAGCAATATTAAGTCAACCCTAAAAGTTACACAAAAGATAACCATGCGCCTAAAGAGCGCATCGGCTCTTTATAACAGCAAAACTATGCTAGGTAGGTACTCACCGCATTGACTCAGTAGTCTTTCGAAAGTAGTGGTTGATAACAGAGTTGGCTGAAAACCTCAATTTCAAACGCATTTCAGGTTAGAAAGATACGGTGATATATTTTTGTAATAGGCACCTCGGATACATAGCTTAACTTTCTAGGGAATCTTCATCGAATGATGTCCGCATAAAAATCGAATATAGTTGATCCTTTTTTAAATATAGTTAAAAAAGGATCAACTATATTCGATTTTTATGCGGACATCATTCGATGAAGATTAACTATATTTTTAACTATATTTAAAAAAGGATCTTTGTGGAGGATTTTTTATGTCAATCCACCTATTCTAATCAAAAAAAAAAAAAAACCTGTTCATCACATTTGTGTCCAAATTTTCTGTCCCGAAAAAGGCTGTCATTTGCATTCTATAAACTTGAAAAGCTTTTCTTTTTTTAGGTGTTTTAAAAACATATATGTATTCTTCCACTATAAACACGTTTGACATTTTACAGAGCTATTAAACTTTTCGAAAAATCCGTATCATTCGGTAAAAACATATGACCTGATTCAAGATATCGAAACTAACGTTAATTTATCTAAAACGTTCCAGTAGTTTTGAAACGTTTCGGTATTAATTACTAAAATATCGTTCAATGGTTATAAATGGTATTTTTTATTATTGCCGCTAGCTGTACGACTTATTGTCACGTGTAAAATCAGAATAGGTACCTATTATCTTCGCTTTACAATCAACTGATGACTTTAAAGTAAAAACAATGTAATTAATTTCATGTTTAACCCAGTTTTAGGTCGGTTTTATCGGGATTTGTGAATGAAGTCTACGCCGGATACATTCAGTAAAATTCAAAAATATTCAAAAAATATCTAAATTTTGATATTGATGAATGATGAGATGACTCTTAGACTAATTTTATAGGTACCTACTTACTTACTTCAAAAAAGTTGAAACTTTTGAATCGCTTTATTAATAAAAACAAAAACCATTTTCATAATTTAAAATGTTCCATACATTTTGATCGTGTTTGTTTAACGTATTTTGTTTCGTTACAACCATAGAAATAAAAAAACAGTATCTATGGTTACAAAGTTCCAAAACCTATGAGACACTTTTGCAATTTACATTCCATGAAAACATTTCAACGTTTCAAGTAGACATGGGCGAAATAGCTCACTGAAAAGAAAAAGAACGATTAGCTCTTTCACTCCAAAGAGCTGTATCACTCTTCTAGCTCAGTAGCTCTTTTATAGCTCAGTGACTCAAACGCCAACTGTTAGCTCATTTGACTCACGCCGCACGCGCGTCGAAGGAGACGGCTCGGCTCGCTCTATAGTCAAAAGCTCTTTGGAAGTTTGGAATCTTGGTTACTCTCTAGCTCTTCTATAGCTCAGTGACTCAGACGCCGACTGCTAAGCTCATTTGACTCACGCCGCACGCGCATCGAAGGAAACGGCTCGGCTCGCTCAATAGTCATTTTCAATAGCTCTTTGAAAGTTTGGACTCTTTTGTTACGGTTCTTTAGCTCATTAACACGCGTACGCTATGCGAATTACTACGGATATCGATAAATAATATCTTGTTTTTATTTGTGGCGGTTTTTGGTAGGAAGAACGGTCGTATTATTATTTGTTAAAAGGTTTGTATCTTTGTGCCACAGAGCTACTGCTGGAAGAACGCACGATGCGATCCGAAGTATTCCCAAGCGAGCCGAATGAGCCGTTCGGCCGGTGACTTCGGTCAATCATCGCATCGGTGTCTCGCTGAAGTACTGAGCTTAACTGAGCTAGTGGGTCTGAGTGAGCTAAATGAGCTATTTAGCGAATGACTGAGCGAGAGCGACGTCAATCGAAAAGAACTAGCTCTTTTCTAGCACTCGGTCACGAACTACCCATGTCTAGTTTCAAGGTTATGGGAATCATTACAGCGAAATAATTCATATTAGTAATGATTAAAATAAATACGTTTCAAAAAGATTGATGCGTTTTTAATTGTTTTTAGCTACAAATCTGCTGTGAGTTGGAACAGAACAATAACTTAAGGACTGAAACGTTTTTACTATAATTATGATGACGGGTGTTTTAAAAAGTAGCCTAGTGCCAATAACTCAATTTTGACGGACTTGTGGACTGGAACGTTTCTGCATAACTACATCCAACTTTAAAAGGGATTTTAAAATTGAAATGATATAGTTTGTTGCCAAAAAGGACTCTAATGTGTTTACTGGATTATAATTAAACATTAAGTGCACTTATTGGCAACAAACTGTATTATTTCAATCCCTTTTAAAGTTTCTTCTCGATTCACCCCTTCTTTTGGGTGGGAATTTTTGGGTAGGAACAGGCCTCCGCCTTTCATCAAATAACCGCCTCCGGTTATTTGATGAAAGGCGGGAGGCCTGTCAGACTTTTACTGTCTAAAACCCACCCGTGTTCCTTCAGTTGCCTGTGTGTCAGGGCCACGGTAACCCTTTCGGACAAACCCGCGGCCCCGGCAGGCATCGGCCCTAACGGACCCTGTCAATGTGTGCTAACATCTCTTAGAGGCCTTACCGGACGGCGAGCTACCCATTGTTCGCCGTCCGCAAGCACGCGCCTTCGGTGCCCGGGAATCGGCTATCGACTCCCGACGCCCAGGGCATCTCCTCCTGCGACGACTAGGGGCGTGAGGGCGCAACGATTGCCTCGCCCTCACGCGCTCCGCCTCCTCCTTCGCGAGCATTACTGCTTCGCAGAAGGAGGTGACGGCTTCCCATGCCATCTCGCTCCGAATCATGGCCTGGACCAGGGCCAGACGCGAGAGATCGCCGCCCCAGTTCGCCTCCGCGAGGACACGGCGGTGCTCCTCCCAAGCCGGGCAGACCTCCACCGTATGCTCGACCGAGTCCTCCGGACGATCCACACAGTGGTAACACCTGGGTGTTTCCTCCCACCTTATGCGAAACAGGAACCTCCCAAAACAACCATGTCCAGTGAGGACCTTCATCAGGCGGAAGGTAAGGACGCCGTGGCGCCTTTCAATCCACTCCTCAAAGAGGGGACTTACCGCCGCTATTGTACCGTGCCCGTCTCGATTCACCCCTGCATTCCTAATCACGCCGTTTGACGGTATCGCCGTTTTGTATCAAGAAATGGAACGCGCTTGAGTCAAATGATCGAAGCTAGCGTTCGCCGCGTCTTGTGTATCGCCGTCTTGTAACTAAGCTCGCCTCAAATGACACATTACAAACAAACGTTGCAACTCAGTCTCCACCTTTATATAGCATTAACATGTTATGTCATCCGCTAATTTTGCGATCAGGAAGGTGTGGTGTGTTTATAGTTTTTCGGTTGGCTAGTAATTGGGGTAGATTATTTTAAACGGTTTATTAATATTAAATGGCTGATAAACACGAAAAAAGAAACAAAAGAATACATAAAAAGTATAATCGCAGCGCTAAGGTGAAGTAAAGAGTACGGTACTCACATATGTCGAGAGCGTGCAGCGGTGTCGCCCCGCCAAGCATCAGCAGAGCTACCACACACAGCACCATCGCGCCGCACTCACTTCACCATTCTGCCGACACACAAATCTGCAACAAAACAAACAATCATTACATAAAAACACCCCATAATTCATAGTTCCGCGTGTTGTGCTGCTGAAATCAAACGAAACAAATCAAGACCGTCTGCGATAGCAGCCGTAAATGCAATGCAAATAAGAGCAGATCATAAGATATTACGAGACTCAATTTTATCGAATACTTTTCATATTAGGACGCCCCGATTTAACAGACAATTAGGATGGAAATAAAACTTATCAGTTATCAATGCTAAGTTAAGCTTTTAGTGGAAACTGCGGCCGGATGGTTATATTTGCAGTTAAAGATAACGAGAAAAATACTGGAGTTTTCTATCTTTAGATAGATTTTCCTTTCAGAAACAGCTTCAATTCTTACATGTTAGACACTGAAGTGTAGGGCCCCTTCAGCATTGAAACAAAAGAATGTCTGGGGCTGTCTAACAATAGCGAATGTCATTTAGATGTACCGTCGTGTGTCAAGGTCTGTAGTGTTGCTAAGGGCAATGCACATTCTGAAGTAGCCATCAAAACGTGATAGTAATCTGCATGTATAAAATATGTTTATGGTTATAGTAAATATCGATAAATACTTAGGTGGAGTGGCATTTGAACAGGATCGAGTACGGGAGAGTCGGGACGCGGCGAGCGTCGCCGGTAGCGACGAAGGAAATGATTCCAAAAAGTAAGGAGACAAACGACGGAGAGCACCGCAAGTACTTGGTATGGTACCTACCTTCTTCGACGTCTGATGGATTTCCCGACTTCGGTATTGAAAAGGAAATTTATTTGCAAAGCCGCGGATTTTTTTTTAAATAACGGGCGTCTTTTTTGTAGAATATTTTTCATGTAGTCTGTTTTCGTTGTCTCTATTTAAATAGTAACTTTTATATCCATCAACAAAACAAGTAATAACTACTAAAACAGGGTGTAGAAAAGCCTATCATCAAGCTAAAAATCTACGCATTCTGTACATAAAACTAAGTAACACTGAGCAAAATAATTGCTGGGAACTACTTTTATTTTTCGTAGAAAAAACCGTTATAGCGAAATGTAACGCATGCGAAAGACTATGCTTATCCATCTATCTATCTATATAAATACTAGCTTTTGCCCGCGGCTTCGCTCGCGTTAATTTAGAATTTGACAATCAATTCGGATTGTACTCTGCTTGTTGTTTGGCCGTTGCAATCATGGCCTCAGAACGGAACATTATTCTAGGACGCTCCTAAACACAATGTTGTATGTCCTTCTATTTGGCGCTAATACGTATAAATTCTAGGCATTGGACGCACGCGAACATGCTACATATAGCTGGCCATGAGAAAAGTATGGCTTTTCCAAATGAACCCCTGCTACTCTAGACTCACAAAATTAACAAGGCAGTTAAATTTAAAAAAAGAACTCTTATTACACTACTATGAAAGGTTTCTATAATAATATAATTCAATCATGATTCGATAGACACGTGGCGCCATCTATTATCATAAGAACGTTATTGTTGTTTTCCTCGGGAAAAGTACTTTTTTACGGGATGAAAGGTACCCTTCGTCCGTTTCTGTACACCTGACAACGTATATACAAAATTTCAGGATGATCGGTTTAGTGATTTAGGCGTGAAAAGGTAACAAACAAACTAACTTACTTTCGCATTTATAATATTAGTTAGGATTAGGATAGTTCGGAAGTTAGGATAGATGAAATGCTGTTCGTTGGTAAGCGCATCACTTGAGAACGGCTGGACCGATTTGGATTTTTTTAGGGTTCCGTACCCATGGGGTAGAATGGGACCCTATTACTAAGACTCCGCTGTCCGTCCGTCTGTCTGTCCATCTGTCACCAGGCTATCTCATGAACCGTGATGGTTAGACTGTTGAAATTTTCACAGATGTATTTCTGTTGCCGCTATAACAACAAATTCAAAAAAACAGAATAAAATAAATATTTTAGGGGCCCCCATACAACAAACGTGTTTTTTTTGCCGTTTTTACAGATAATGGTACGGAACGCTTCGTGCGCGAGTCCGACTCGCACTTGGCCGGTTTTTGTTTTAAAATGTCCGTAATTGTCCGAATTAGGTTTTCATGGAAAGCACAATTGGAAATGTATCCCGGATTTTTTTCAAATTTAGGAAAAACTGAAAACGTCCTCTTTTCTAAAGGATTTTTGTATGAATTATTGAAAATTGTCAACGTCTGTCGGGTAAGCTAGTGTCATAATATTTATATGATTGTGTTTATACTTAGAACGGGAAAGACCGCGACGCGGAATGGGGTATTCGAAAATGCAATATCTCATCAACCAGTCGGTTCTCAGATTATTTCAATAAAAGGACATACAAGTCATCGAGTTCCTTTATAAAAAAAATAGCAGATAAAGCTTTAATTATGTAAGTAGGTACGTAATTGTACATGCAAAGAGAAATAAAAACAATAAGATTTATTGTCAACTTTCAGACCTTATGTTAATTCAGTTTATTACCGACCATGAAGTAAACACGCAGGTTACGCTGCTTAATACTTTTACAATAATAGTATGAAATACAGTCTGTACATAACAATATAAATAATACCAAGCTTACATTATTATCTTCTCAAAATTCAACTAACATGTAATTATTAAAAAAAAGAACATAATCATATCTATGTAATAGAAACAAACTTAAACAGTAACCTTTGGTAAACAAACATGCAAATGTACTAAAGGGCTAAAAGTCATGCTGTTGTCGTGGAACCACCTTAAGAAGGCTATTGTTATCAAAACAAGCCCGATTAGAGAAATAAAATATTAATGCAGTTTGTTGTTAAGAGGCTTACAAGAGCTAAAGCGCGGTCACTGTCGGATTGCATAGAAAAGAAAGAGACGCGCGATGACACAACGCTGGTAATTTATTGCAAAATATGAAGCAATTATGGATTTACAAAAAATTTTAAATTAAAAGCAATTGGACTAAAAAATTAAAACAATATTACGTTAGTATGTTACTTGTAGAATAATCTGACAAAAAATCTCAATGTTTGCATGTAAATTAGTATGGTTTTTAATCGTTAAAATATTTTTTTAGAGGTATCTTCGTGATTTTTTTCTATCATATCAAGTTAATTTTATTATGTTTTCAACACACTATCTAACTAGCATATATCCTGAATAATATCATATATTTTTCTGATATTAGTTACTGCAGTGGATCATATATTTTTAGGCATTATAAATTTGCGTTTAGGTCAAGTAGTCCCCTTAAGGCGACAATAAGTGCCAGCGACCTTGAGCGAGTGGGAGGAGCATGCGAAACTTTTAAGCAAATAAAATTGCACAGAGCGTTAGCGTCTACCCGGACATTGGTAAGCGATGCCCTGCCGCCCGTCGCTCGCAAGAGCCCCCGCTTCAACGCACATCAAGTGTATTCGCAAAAACAACCCACCTTGATTTATCAAACACAATACAAATAAAAGCCGTATGCAAAACTTTGGGTAATTAAATTGTCTTTTAGATGGTACAGATTTCATGAAAATACGCCCGATAGTTTTTGCGTTTATCGTTTTTATGTTCGCGTTAGACATTACAAATTAATTACACTATGTTATAAAAATATAATTTCAAATATTCACATATCAAATTACGAAGAAAATAGTCTAGTTTACCACATATTTTTTTCAAACAAATAATACTATTCGTTTAGGCGTGATGTTCAATTTGAAATTATTAAAAGTCGTATATCTGCGCCTTAATATAATATCGAATCCATGCAGTGTGTGTAACTCACATACATAATAATAAACAACACCTCGAGAAAGAATAACGATTAACAAAATGAACTAACATCAAGCTTTTTCACAGGCCATCTACATTCAAATAAACAAATATAAAATACAACAGCGAAAAGCACCGACGGCGACGTACCATTTATTTTAAAGCAGGTAATACACAATGTGCAGCTGGACGTAGTAGCCAATTCAACGGCCGAGACCCGACTGCCTAGCCAATCAGACTTACAGGACAGCGCAGGACGCTAGATAGCCTATACTTCCTACTGCCTAGCACATTTTCTACCTTCAAGCTCAACTCTGGTAATGCCAAGTGACACTTAGGCGCTGCGTAAAGCTAAATAACAAGTGACCGGTAAGTTCCCCGAGCTTAGTTACGGATAGATGTTACTTTTTTTTAAATATTTCGTTTACGATTATGGCAACACATGGACCTTGAATTGGTTTTATTTCATTACTTCGTTATTTTCGGTGATTTCAATATTTTAAATCAAGTATTTGTCATGGAAAGTATCAGAATTTTAAACCTTAAATATTTCCTCGTAATCACTTTCTTCAAAATGATTCCGACACAACCTCGAACTCTGATTAATTAAAGAAATCTCTACGAATAGCTTTAAACCACAATCTTCTACTTTTAGGATCTTTCGGGAAAGGTGGACTCAAATTTCGGAGTACTTAGGAACACAACAACGCGTCACTTTCGCAAAAATAATATAAAACCAACTCACGCCATAGATTATTAGCTTGTGTTAGGAACTAGCTACGACAGCGCCATTTTGACAGCTGCCTTCCCCATTTGAAGTTATAAAATAACTTAGCCATTAGGTAGGTAATAAATACGTGGTCAATGGCGCGCTATAGTATTTCAAAGTAATGATGATATTATTAAAATGAATTATTATTGTTTTTAAGTTAGACATTTGGAATCATAAAAACCTGTAAATATAATAAAAATGAAAAAGTTTATTTGCATTTATTATCTGTCTGTCTGTTACCGATTGAATGGATTTGGATGATTGGATTTATCCCGGTAGCACGTTCCCGTAGGATAATTTCCGATATCCACGCGGGCGAACTTTATCTATACTCGAAAGGTTTAGGTAGTTAAATAAAGGTAAACAAATCGTAAAAATTGTTTTGACACTTGTTTAAAAATACGTTACAACAAAATTAAAGTTATTTGCGTTTTATACGATAGTTTCCTCTTTTATTAATGTATGTTAAACTTTATCATTTATTTGTAAACTATACTCTTCGTACATGTAATTGCTTGAGCACAATTTTTTTGTTAGATTTATAAAATAGTATAATATTTTGTAATCTGTCTGTTGTAAAGAGCCCAGAAAGACAGGTTCCTTAAACCTTTTAGAAAATACAACAAATTAGATAACTGCTAAATTGAAGAGTACACCTGTGACGTAGTATGGCAACTGAAGTAGCAGGTATTACGTTTAGTCGGTTAACCAGATGCCTGATGAATGAATTAGAAAAAGAAGTTATTTGGTGTCACTGTATTGCGGCTGCCACCATACCACTGTGAGCGCAATTCAATTGAGTTAATATGGGCTCAAGTTAAAGGTGTTTGTAGCCGAGAAAAATAAAACTTTCAAAATTTCTATCCTAAACATTCTTTTGCCAGAGGCTTTAGGTAATGTGACTCCTGAGAATTGGAAAAGTTGCGAGGGTCATGTAATAAAAGAAGAACAGAAAATGTTTAAATTAGACACAATAATTGATGATACCACTGAACGCTTTATTATTAATGTGACAGATAGTTCCTCAAATTCAGATTCAGAATAGAGCCTATTATTATGGGACTCAAAATAATATGATTTTAACATTTGAAATAAAAGGTTTAACATCTATGAGTCACGTGTTTTTTTTGTTTACCTTTATTTAACTACCTAAACCTTTCGAGTATAGGCATATACTTAAGAGAGCGCAGTAAGACAGAAAAAAATCAAGTTTCACCCGCGCCTCGTTGCCTACCCCTCTTCTCAAACACGACGAAAACAAAACACAATCCCTACCCGCCAGCAGAAACTTTTCGCCCGGCGTATATCTAGGCATTTGAATTTAAATATTGTGTGTAGTATGTATACGCAAAATAATCAGATGAAATCGCTCTATTCAATGTACCATGATGTATGATTGCTGTGTACCTACAAGTAGGTCTATTATTCAATATTATTGTATGTCTCTGAATCTGTTACCGTTGCTGGCGGGTTGTTAGATTGGAGACTAGACCGACTTGAATGAAATAAAGACTAATACTGTTAATTCAAGATACGGCCTATAAATCTTCGATTCCGAATTGAAAGACAAAGTTAACGTTTGTAGTTGAGAAAATATGGTCCCCTACTTTATGTAATATAACTACAAATTAACGATTTCCAGATATTTTCCTGTACCTATTTGTACTGTGAGACCTTGCTTCTTACCACATTTTGTGATTCTAGGTCAACCGGATGTATCTTATGGGTTTTAATTTATTTGCGAGTGTCGAAATATGCGAAATTAATGGCAATTTATGCCAAGATTCTAAGAAAACGTCTTTCGCTCGATTTTTTTACAGGTCCAAAGTAAGGCAGTTCAATTTCAACTTGATACCCCCCGCGCATTCCTGAGAAAAGGGGTCAGACAGATGGATAACAAAGTGATCCTATAAGTGTTTCGATTTTTCCTTTTGAGGCACGGAACGCTAAAAAGCAAAGCACTTCCATCAAAGTGCTATACTACATAAAGAAAGAAAGAAAGAAAATTAATTTATTTGACCCAGGTTAGCACACAATATTCACACAAAACAAAAACAAAAAAATGTAAAACATAAAAAAAACAGTATTGTGTGCATTACGGCTGCGCCAAATGCATACTCATGATCAGTGATCGGAGTAGGTAGATTGATTTTTAGTACTTGTATCATAAATGCACACAGAAAGAATAACATGGATAAGCCATTTTTCCGGAAAGTAATTCCGGTATTTCCGGATTTAGTATTTCCGGCGGGCGTACGCATTGTTCTGATAACCGGTTATTGTACCACCCATGATCCTTTGTTCTGATTGGTCGTTGGGTTTTGTAAAATCGTGACAAAAAAAAAATAGGAAGAATAATAAAGAATAAAATTGCTCATTTTATTACAATTCCTACCTTTTTTTTGAGGATGGCAAATCATCAAATGACTCCTTCCACTCTGGCAGAATACAATTCCTACATAAGTTCCGGTTTTTTTTTAATAATCCACCAATTCCGGAGGAATGTCCATAGTAATATATACGTTTCGGATCAATGACCCCAGTTCAATCTACCTACTCCGATCACTGCTCATGATACTAGCTACATGATGATGAAAAAAAACTCGATAAACTAGCTTTTTTGACAATATGAAATCGAATAATTATAATCGCATCACTTACCTTTCGCTTTTTTACTTTGAGAAAATGAAATCAATTGAACAAAAACAGCAATCATCTAAGGAAATTTGTTGGACCGCTGTGATCCGCAACCCTATTCCTCGAATGGTTTTTAATTACAATATTTAAACGAAATATGATCATTGTCCAGTCCCTTTATTTTCAATGAAATTCTTCAGTAGGAAAAACATCTGTTTATTTTGCAAATTCTCGATTTGAAACTCTCAGAACAACTGCTCAGAACATTCTTCTCTAACATCAACAAATTAACCACAAGTGCTCATAAGGTCAACAAATCGCAAAATTCGTTTGCTCAGTGAACGAGGTAATAGCCGACTATTACCTCATTTGCCGGGCAAACTAATTTCGTTTAAGAAGCGTTCGGCGAGCGTTTCGCGAAAAAGTTTGCGCAAGAGAGTTACACCGTATATTTTAATATCGCGCAGTTCCAAATCGTGCTACAATTTAGTTTTGGAACTCAGCAAGCTTTCTGAACAGGGACGAAGGCTATTGTATTTTATTTAATGGTAATACCGTCGGTAATACAAACAACACTATTTAACTACATTAAAAAAGAGACCGAGATAAAATATTAAAGCATTTGAAATGTGCTGTTGGCGATGAAAAAAGAAAAGTTGATGGAAAAAGTGTCTTGGTCATAGTAAAAGAGAACAAAAGGGCACATAGTGAAAAGGAGACGATCATTTTATTAGCACCATTATTCAATGTGTAATTGAAGCAACTTTAAACCTGAAAATGGGTCTTTGTAGCTGTACTCGTCATTATGAACAACTTTACGTTGAACATAGTACGAGTATCTTGCTACAGAAATTAGAAGCTTACGGCATAAGGGGAAACATAATAAATGTTATTCAGTCATACCTTACTAACAGAAAACAATACACAGAAATTGAGAGAATTAATGTGAGAACAAAGAGAGAGGCTATTTGTGTATCCAGCGAACGCACACCTACATACGGTGTTCGTCAAGGCAGCGTACTCGGAGCTTTATTATTCATATTATACATCAATGACCTCCCTAGTGCTATTGACCACCCCATGACTCTCTTTGCCGACAACAGCACTATGACTATAGCATGTAAAAATCCTACTAATATTATAAATGTGAAAGTTTGTGAGGATGGATGGATTTTCACGCAAAAGCTACTGAACGGATTTGGATGGAATCTGGAACACAGATAGTTTATAACCTGGATTAACATGTAGGATACATTTTATCCCGGTAGTACGTTCCCGTGGGATAATTTCCGACCTCCACGCGAGCGAAGCCGCGTGCAAATGCTAGTAAATACATACATGAAAGTGACATAAATGAATCTTTGACATCAATAATATCATGGTTAAACAGGAACAACCTAAAAATAAATATAGATAAGACAACTATTTTGCATTTTAGGCAACGAACCCAGTATTTGACCTTGACGCAATTTACAAGGACACTATCCTACTAATATTACAAATGTGAGTTTGTGAGGATGGATGGATGTTTGTTACTCTTTCACGCAAAAACTACTGAACGGATTTGGATGGAATTTGGAACACAGATAGTTTATGACCTGGATTAACATGTAGGATACTATTTATCCAGGTAGTACATTCCCGTGGGATAATTTCCGACATTTACGCGGGCGAAGCCGCGGGCAAAAGCTAGTACTTGATAAAGTCGACGCTACAAAATATCTAGGAATTATTATTGACTCTAAATTGGATTGGAAGGCCCACATTGAACACCTAAGTAAACGGCTGAGCTCCGCTGCGTACGCCTTAAATAAACTGGCCCCAGAGCTAAACACAGATGCCTTATTAACAGCTTATCATGGTCTAGTGGCATCGTTATTGCGCTACGGTGTATTAGGGTATTTAGTCTGAACGGCCCAAAGCGAATGGACCGCGGGCCATTCGACCGTAAACAAAAATCCTCTACGTTCCAAAGGAGCGGTGATAAAATGACTTCAATACATTGTGAGTATTGTGACTGTCGCATAGTTTATGTATTTTAACTATTTTAATATTTACTTATTTGAAATCATCTAATTAAACAGAATACATCTTCATAACCGGTTCATTTTGTTGATTTGTTCCTTTAAAATAAGACCGATTTTTATTTAAAATTATTTAATTACGAATTTTAACTTTTGTAAACATTTTATATTATTGTTGTTTTTCTAAAGAAGATAATACAAATCTAAAATAAAATTAGAGCTTTTATTTCTACTTTTTAACTTTTTCAGCCGAATGTAGGTACTTGATGTAGTTTATGACATTAAATTTGTTTACCAATTTTTATCACCGGTCCTTTGGAACGTAGACGATTTTTGATAACGTCGAATGGCCCGAGGGCCATTCGGTTTGGGCAGTTCAGACTAAATACCCAAAAGAGATGCATTCATGCTATGTTCAATTTTAAGTCGACCGACAGCTGTACGCCATTAATAAAAAAAGAAAACACAAATTAATTTCACATAAACCAACATGGGCACTCTACCACCTCTATATATTTTTCAAATTGCGGCATTTGTTAGGGTAAATCAATTTCTATTTCCACGACTAGCTGACACCTTCCCCGTAACAGACGTGACAATAATCAACTGTGTTCGCACGTCAAACTGGGAAAAAGCGTTTTCTGTATGGCACCTAAAATCCTACTAATATTATAAATGTGAAAGTTTGTGAAGATGGATGATTGGATGTCTGTTACTCTTTCACGCAAAAACTAGTGAACGGATTTGGATGGTATTTGAAACACAGATAGTTTATAACCTGGATTAAGACATAGGATACTTTTTATCCCGGTAGTAATTTCGGGGTTTTTCGGTATTTTGACTGCCTCGTTGGTCTAGTGGTCGCAAGCGCTACCGCTGAGCATGAGGTCCTGGGTTCGATTCCCGGGTCGGGCAAAGTGTTATTGGGTTTTTCCATCTGGAATTTCTCGGTAGCAGCCAGGAGCCTGGATTTGTGCCCGGTTGATGGCAATAGGCTCGCCCCCTATTACATGGGACTTAAACATAACTAGCGAAATGTGGGTGTACTGTAGGTACACCTCTGCCTAACCCTTCGGGGAATACAGGCGTGATGTTATGTTTATGTGTGTGTAGTAATTTCCCGTGGGATAATTTACGACGTCCACGCGGGCGAAGCCGCGGGCAGAAGCTAGTTTATAATAAAATATAAAGAATTGCCGGTAGATTTGTTTAAGAAAGAGATTCGCTGACTAGTGTTATTATAATATAAATGACTTTTTGAATGACACTATTCGAATTGTTTTATTTTATTAATCCTTAATTTTTGTGACATTTTATGTATAAGATACTTTATTTTACTGACTTATCAATGTTTATTACTGTCTATTATGTAATTGGATTGAGGTGCCTTTAGTAATTTAGTTTTGTATTTTTTGTAAATTTTATAATTTTTTACGCCTTACGGGTGAAACATGTATCTACGTACGAAATATTAATATTGTGACATCCTGCGAGCTTAATTTGCATGTATACGCATGTTTTGACAAATATTTATCTTTATCATGGGACCAAAACAGAAATCGCGACCAAAAACCACTTTTCAGTTTTCATTACACCTTGTACGAGAAAATAGAGACAAAGAGCAAAATCAATAAAAAAGTTAAGTTACTATACCATGTGAAAGCAAGGCACAGGTAATAACAATTACAGTTGAGTGGAGGTTGCTACACCAACAAGTGCCCAGCCGGTGCAGTCACCTAAGTTTTAGATGGATGGTAGTTCATTTGTCAAATGTTATTATAATGTCAAGGAGTACTTACAGGATAAAAATATAGATAGATACATATAGTAACAGCAATTTATTGACACTAATTATTATGACACTATAAATTGTGTGACATGCTATATCTAATAATTTAATTTGACATCTGTATAATCTTATTTTAATTTGGACCAATATTTTAATTAAATTTATTGGATTGTTAAGTCTATGACATGTAATATAACTCATCTGACAATTTTTATATTTAAACCTTTGACATTTGTAGTATTCTGAATTTATTTAATTTTTTGAGTATAATAAGTTTGTAATGTTATTTTAATAATTATTTAATTAATTCAGACAATAATATAAATATTTGCACACCTTATTAGGTAATGATACAGAGTACTTCATATTTATTTGTAACATCGGTTTATACCTACCTGTATTAAGCAAATAAATAATTTGATTTGATTTGATCTTCTGGTAGAGAATTTTCATTCTTTATTGCATTCCGTATTAGTTATTGATAGGCTTCATTCAAGTTGTATCAAATATGAACCCTGTCGAGCAAAGCAATTCTTTCATTGCACTGTCGTTATTAAGGCTCCCGCAGACAGTCGCGTTGCGACTCTACTAGAACAATTTCTATGTTTTCACTAAAGTCGCGTCGCGCCGGTCTGTGGGAGCTTTTAATGTTTGTTTTACCCTACACTATAGGAAAAGGAAATACCAGGTAAGATGTTTCCAGGGGCCGGTCCAATATAGTAACTACCAATCAGAAATAGGATTGAGAAAACCATTATTTACAAGTTTCCTTTGTTTATTTTATTATTGATATTAAAGTTGTCTCAAGTACCTAGTCGAGTGATACCTACCTGAGACGTCCCAAAGGTCCCTCTTTAGAAACGAGTATGCTCTTTAAGTAATAAGATATTTATTGCAGTTACGGTTGAGAACTCTTTTCAATTTATATTCGTACTAGCTTCTACCCGCGGCTTTGCTCGCGTGGACGTCGGAAATTATATCACGAGAACGTGCTCCTGAGACAAAAAGTAGCTGATGTCCTTCCCCAGAATGCCATCTATCTCCTTGCCAAATTTTATCGAAATCCGTTCAGTAGTTTAGGCGTGAAACGGTAACGGTAGTTACTTTCGAATTTATAATATTAGTATGGATTCGGTTTTCGACTTTAAAATAACAAGCAACATCTTTACAGAACCTTTGTATGTACTATTATTGTGCACACGAAATCCTGATAAAGCCAAGCAACCGCGGGATTTCTGTCGACCTCGTGTCGACGTCATTCTAGTTCATCGAAGTCAAAGACATATATCTATCTATATCTGTTTATTAATATTAATCCTAAATCGAGCTAATTAATCCTCAATCGATCTTATGAGACAGTTAGTAAAGACGCGAGTTTAGTGAATGTCGTGTGTAAGCTAAGCCTTATAAGCCAGTATGCAGACGATACCAACAGTTTGATAGAGCGCTTAAAGCCACAGCGTGCAGCTGTATCGTTCAAAGACCTCTATTGTGCATACAGCGACAGAATTGCAGAACTTCGTCTAAAAGTACTCCAGTAATCTTTTATCACATGTGACATGACTCATGCGATTTCTGTAACTTGTGTATGTTTAATTATTATTGTTGCATTGCATTATTTGCAAGGCTTTTCTGTGGTTATTTTACTGTTACCCTATAAGGCGTGCTGACTTTAATTAGTAAATGGAGTTACAAGCAAAAGCGTAAAATAAGAATCCTACGATTTCATTAACATAGAACATAGGTTTTCAACCTTATTTTGCCCAGTTTCGGTTTTTTTTTGTTCTAGAGCCCCCAATTTCTTTTAAATAAGATCCGTCGCGAATCTGAAACAGCTATTGCCACGATTATATTTAAACCTGTAATATTATGTAGTCTTAAGATTCCATCTCAACGCCTCCTAATTTTATCTGGGTCTTCTTCTGCCCCCCAGAAAAGTCTCAATCGCCCACGATGAGAACCTATGACATAGAAGATCAAAGGCAACAATCGTACAGATATATAATAAACAGGGTAAGCTAAAAACAGAGCAAACCCCTTTGGTTTTTCTTTTGGTCTGTCCTTTGATTTTGACGTCTCAGTGAGCGACAAGTTTAGCAAAAAATTGCCACCGAGATTCGAGTTTCTGATGGCGAGTTTTTCCATTAAGCTTTGACAACGTAATATGGCACGAGAACAGTGAATTTTCCAGTGAATTATTAAATATGGTCCGGACTACACGTTGACGAACGAGTACGTCTTCTTTTAATTTAATTTCATTATCATTGATCGCTTCATGGCAAGGATAACGTCTTTAGTTTTAAACATCCGATTTTTATGAGTTATCCAAAACAATATTCAGAATTATAATTTAACTAATGCAACTGGCTTGATCATATCAATTAAAATCTATCGCAAAAAAAGGGTAAAAAACATTAAACGAATAAAATAAAAAAGTTCTAAAGCGGAATCTATCTTGATTTCTTCTTGCCTGGCTGATTGGCTGAATTCCGGCTTCCCCAATCATCAATATCGGAAATTTAAAATAACTCTTTTGGCTTTCTAGCTGAGTAACGTACTGTTGAAATACTTTTAAAGGCTTTTATAAATCCTTAGCTAGCCCATTTCAAAGTTACAGAGTCTTTACTTTGTAAGTCTCTATCGTAGCCATTTTGGTCAACGAGAGCCCATGACGAAAAGTTTTGCCTTATCGTTTTAGGAACAAAACCGTATAAAATCGATAAATTCGGTTTTCTGAATCCAAAAACTCTAATTTCAGAAATTTTCCGCGTCACATCTGTCGGTTATACATAAGACCGCATTTTCAAAAATGTCAAAAAGATTTACCGAACTGTTTCATAACAATCGTCTGATTTTTAGAATATAGTTGAAGATACCGAAACCACAATTTTCAGACACTAATACCGTCACACGTACCCAGGAGACCTTTTAGAAAACTAAAAATGAGGCAAAACATAAAACCCATAGCAAACGACTGAAAATCTTGTTTTCTAGTAAACATTGGTCAGTTGATGCGAATAAAACATTTTTCAGAAGACAGTGTGAGCACACACTGTCTTCTGAAAAATGTTTTATTCTTATGTGTTGAAACAATTTTGAATATGTTGAAAAATTTTACCGTTTGGTAACATAGCATTCTGTCTAAAAACTGATGGGCATGATGAAAAAAGTTGCCCAGAATTAGAAAAAAAATGTATCCGACAAATTTAGAGTAGCACCTTACTAATCAGACAACTTTTCTATACTCAGAAATTATGAAAAATATCGTATTATGGCGTATTTACGTACGATTAATAAAGATTTAGTTAATTGGACAAAACGAAAGTGGAATAACGTTTGAAAAGTACTGTCAAAGGAAAAAAAAAACGTTTTTAATCATTATCGGACTTATCATCGTTGTCGTGAGGGATAGGAGCGTAACAAAACAGGTACCTCGCGTTTGCTGGCCGACTCTTTTCGTTTTTGGAATTATAGGTGACATTTAAAATGTCTGAAAACAGTTTTTGATAAACTCAGCAGAAATAAAGATTAAAAAAAAAAAATAACCTTATGAGACAGGTCGGTTCATTTTTTTTAAATTAAAATGCCCTCTGGCCACATGTGACGCGCAAAATGTCTCAAAACCAACTTTTTCGTAATAAAATGATGAAACCTATGTACATAACCAAAATCAGACATGTTGTGATAAAACTGTCTACCAATTTTTTTGACATTGTAGAATTGGGCCCCTATAAACTGCGACGTTTCTGACCAGTACTGCCCACCGAATCGGGTTCAGAATCATCTAAACTAACGATTTTATACGGTTTTGGCCGTAAAATGATGCGACATGGTTTTGGTCGTGGGCTCTCGTTCTATAGAGTATTTGCGCAACCATTCAAGTACACTTATCAAAGGAATTCCCGACCCGAACAGTCTTTGACAAGAAGGACCTTGAATATAAATTCAAGCGTGTAAGGGAAAACTAGCCCAAATTATACTCATCTATGTATTTAGCATTTTGGTATTTTCGACAAAATAAAAAACGTACAAAAAGACCATTTCAGACACCAATCTACATGGTCCTCAAACATTATGTCCGAATTATTTATATACTTACACATTGACATTGATGAATTTTATATATACAATGATATTTTAAGTATTGTGAATGTGAGGACATATTTAATCATGATCTGGCAGTTTCTTATGCGGCCTACCCAAATGTCCTTTCTTTGGTATTTGCTCGTCGAATCGTTGAGCTCCTTAAGTCCTGACTTCCTGAGTTGAGCTGCACGATTACTGACAAATGCGTGCACTGACTGGACAGGTCCACTCAATCTGTGTGGTTCTTTCCTCAAAGGACCATTTCAGATACCAATCTACATGGTCCTCACATGATCTGACCAAGATTATATCTGGACTTTAAAAGAGACTGTGACCTCTGAGTTTGTTTCGGCCTTTCTTCTCAGAATAGTCAGAAAGGAAACGCCGACCACATCTAGTTTAAAAAATATGATTGACGTGTAAAATTGTTTGTACAAACCTACTTACAGAAATAACATCATTTATGATTTATACTTAAGCCTTTTAATGAACTACAATCACATGAGGCTTGTTTGCGTAAAAATCAAAAGATAAATAAAGATGGATAGATGAAGATGGTCGAATCGGATTAAGGCTCGTGCACACTGGCCCGATGCGACAGCGTGATACAAAGGCACCGCGTCCCGCGCGACGTGCGGCGCCTTTGTGTCGTGCTGACGCGTCGCGCCTGTTTGCGGGAGCCTTTATATTACATTTAGCGAAAGTTTGAAACTTTAACAAAGTTGGATAAAGTATTCGAATGATATAAGAGTGTTCTTGGAACATGCAATTTCCGGCCGTCGTCTGTATGTTGAGTAGCTTGAAGGTAAGACAAATATGATTTATTTGCATAACTAGCTGTTACCCGCGACTTCGTCTGCGATCCAGGATCAAAAGTAGCCTATGTCCTTACCCAGGTCATGGTCTACCAGTTGCCAAATTTCATCCAAATCTGTTCAGCCGATTTAACGCGAAAGCGCAACAAACAGATAAACAAACAAACTCACTTTCGCATTTATAATATTAGTTAGGAAGTTAGGATTAGGGTATATAATTACTTCCAGACTAATAGTATAAAGAGGAAAAGTTGCATGCTTGTTTGTAAAAGGCTGGAAATACCAAACCACAGGACACAGGCTACTCTTTATCTTGAAACAATGCACGGTTCCTATGGGATAGACTACGGGACCGAGGCTGCGAGTCAAACCTAGTGTTATAAATTTATAATACAGTTACTACTAATCAAAATAAACTATAACTAAATGATTACTGGTTTTGTCATGCGTATCAGATACTGACACGGTGGTACGTTGTAACTTTACAAATGTGGACAGGGACGCACCTTACAATTAGCAGCTTATTGAAAACAAACTGACTCCGAATGTGACTAACTAAGGAGAGCGCTAGACCGCTAGACCAGTGCCCAACCACTAACATTTAAAATTAATTTTAGTTCTGTGCATAGAAAAAGTTAACATTAAAACACAACCTCTGATTAAATTAAAATAGTGGTCCAGCTGACTCAAATTTTCTGTAAACTTCTTGCACAGTTTTAACTCTCGACCACCGCGCCATCCCACATTCCAATACATTACCCCCAATATATTAGCCTAATGATGATACGTAATCTTTTTCCATTGAAATTGACAGGGTCTGGTGCATTTGTAGTCAATTGCATCTTGCATCCACCAAACATGTGGTATTAGGATGTCAGCATCATATTAAGACATCAAATACGATATAAAGAATTAGAAACTTGGCTCCAACCTAGCTAAGTCAAGGCAAGACGTAGTCTGAAACCGAAATCTCTGACGCTGTGTCACAGTCGGCTGGACACTTATAGGTCGAGACGAAGTCTCGGGATAAAGCACTCGTCTCTATTCATTCCAAAGTTCTATACCGCTGCCAGTCCAATACTAAGGAAATCATCGGACAGGGGAGATGACCACTTACAAGATTAGAATAGTCCGCTAAATTCAAATTGCCTTACGTTTTTCGACTTTTTACTTGGTCAACTATCCTTTTTTCTAGTTAGTGAAATATTTAGCTCAGCAAACCCGCCAGCTTTTTCCCTCTGATTCCTATTCATTGCTTCTGGTCAGAAGAGTACCTACTTGTCAGCTTGTCAGCATTGAGAGCAGCAGCATAATGAATGAAAATGAGAATGATCGGTGAATAAGTGGCAATACTCGACTTTTTCAATTTATAGAAACATCGCTTAGAAACGTTTTTTGATCCAGGAGTAAGATCAGGCTTAAGACGAAGTAAGAGCCCATAATACAATGAACTGAACGTGGAAAATGCTTTGCAATATTTTGTTTAATGCCAACATCAATGCATTCAATAGTTTTCCCGTAATCGTTGCTATAAGTAAATAGAAGTCGAGATTAAAATGGCGAGTTCCCTCGGTCGAGCGAGAATGGACATAGCGAACCGCATTTGCAACCGGAAAACACAAAGAAGAATATTAATTATTCATTCTCTTCTTAGAATTAACATAGTGTAGACAGTTTTTTATTAAGGCTCATTTTTACGAAAGAAGAAACTTTGATCTACACTGAATGGAAGCGACCATGTGCCTAGCCATAGTTTCAAAACGTATATAACATCTCCAGTTTATTAACCGTATCTGATCTGTGTATAGTTAGTTAATTAAGTATTACTTGTTATCTTTGTAACTAAATATACAAATAAATAAAACACAAGTTTGTTAAGTTTAGTTTAAATTTTTTGGTCATACTCTTATACAGAAGTACAGAACGGTCGATCTAAAAGTTTACCGGGGTGTCAGTATTAAATAGTGGAACTATTTTGGGTATTTTTTGAACAACGCCGACACGTTGCTCGGTCGAAGTCGCGGTAGCTTTTACAGCGTATTTTTTGTTTTTTTTTCCAGAATTTTCTGGAACTACTTATATCTAATTTATAAAATGTAATGGTACTGTTTTGTTAAGAAATGTTTAATCTTTCCCCAACCCATACTTTTTTCAGGAGACCTGATGTGGTTTTCCCTGTGAACCTAATAAATGTGTTTTTGCTGTTTTTATAAACGGAACATCTGTGTTTCATAAACAAAAACCAAGTACCTAACTACAAATAAGTATCCGTTGTTCTATACCACTTTTATACAATAGACAAGTTGTTCCTAACAATAGTTGTCTTTTGAGCTTGGCTTTTTTAAAAGACTAAGCTGAAAACAAGGCTCTCACGAGTTGAATGCTCGAAAAAGGATCTCGCGAGTTGTTTGCTTTCAGTATTCATCTGTTATCAAATAAGACTAATCTGCATTCTAGTATGTAACGCAACACGTTGAATATAAGCAATTGTTGGCAGTTGCTTCTAGATACCTACTTGTTTTTAACTTTGTCTATATCACTAACTTGAATTTTGAGGAGTTTTTATCGTCGAAAACAGATACTTGAAGAGTGTTTTTTAATGAATTTCTCTGCAACTATGCAATTTTATATTCACGATATTTCAGCGCAGATTATATGAAGGAAGCGAACTAAAACGTTTTTTTTTTCAAGTTTGAGCACCCGCAGTATTTCATTAGTCGCGTACGGAGTTCCGTACGCAACCAATTACAAAATAGTCAATAAAGCGTTAGTAAGTCGCGTTCAAAATGAATCTTGAATTCGTCGAAGTTGACTTTATTATTTCACTTGTTTCTGCCCGCGACTTCGCTCGCGTGGCAGTTGTAAGACAGAACAATATACTAAAATACCAGTCGCATTTTTATAAAACTTTCCTGTATACAGTATACTTACTACGTTTGTAATTTTGGTCTCCGCAGCCAAAATATGGGTCAGTGGATACGAAACAGGGCACTATGAAAAACCGGCCAAGTGCGAGTCGGACTCGCGCACGAAGGGTTCCGTACCAATATCTATAAAAACGGCAAAAAAAATACGTTTGTTGTATATTGTAGCCCCCTTAAATATTTATTTTATTCTGTTTTTTTGTATTTGTTATAGCGGCAACAGAAATACAGTCATCATCTGTGAAAAATTCAATTGTCTATCACGGTTCTTGAGATACAGCCTGGTGACAGACAGATGGACGGAGAGACGGACGAACAGACAGCGAAGTCTTAGTAATAGGGTCCCGTTTTTACCCTTTAGGTACGGAACCCTAAAAAAGAAAAATTCCACCAAAAACCAACGCTTAATCAAGCCTTCGGGACCCGGTGGGATGTGGGAGCAGTAGGGTTGGGGAGTACCATGAGACACCTTATGGGCATTGACCTTGAGGTGAAAGTCAAAATTCCGAGAGTCGTGATCCGCGATTCTCAGGAGCAGTAACAGGTCAATATTTACGGTCACTGACCTTGAGGTCAAGGTCGAGTGGCCTTGAAGGTTATGGTGAAGTGACTGGGAGTGTTTTTGGAATTCCAGTGCCCTGACACTACCAACCCCTTGACTTCGAGTGCAAAATCAGGTATGAAGGCATTTTGTATTGCTTCCTGGGAAGATTTTTTTTACCTTGTAAAATATTGTCCTGTAGTGTTGAAACGGTTTCTCGAGTAGCGTGAGGTCTTGCGTTATCATCAGTGATCGGAGTAGGTAGATTGATTTTTAGTACTTGTATCATAAATGCACACAGAAAGAATAACATGGATAAGCCATTTTTCCGGAAAGTAATTCCGGTATTTCCGGATTCAATTAAATATTGTTAATGTTGGTAGTGATATTATTACTACTCAATTCAAAATTTAAAGGAAGGTATCAAAACTAAATTAATTCATTATTTATCTGTTGAATAATAAAAACAATCGAATTCCGATCGAAGCTTTAATATTTATTTTTTATTTTTAGCCTAGGATTCCTACCTTTTTTTTGAGGATGGCAAATCATCAAATGACTCCTTCCACTCTGGCAGAATACAATTCCTACATAAGTTCCGGTTTTTTTTTAATAATCCACCAATTCCGGAGGAATGTCCATAGTAATATATACGTTTCGGATCAATGACCCCAGTTCAATCTACCTACTCCGATCACTGGTTATCATACTTATCATGGAGCAATAGTGGTGAAGATTGGTTGACTAGTCGGGGCAGTCTCGCTTCGAGTTTCGCCATCATTTTTCGAAGTTCTGTACAGCAGACATCTGCAGTTATTGCTTGACCGGATCTGAGGAAGCTGTAGTGAATTACACCATCAAGTGACCACCAAACAGTTACCATCACTTTTCTATGGGTAAGCTTCGGTTTAGGGCATTATTGCTTCTGGAGTCAGTCACTGCGTTGTTCGCTTGCAAGTATCGTTAAGAATCCACTTTTCATCATACGTCACAATTCGCTCCAAAATCCCTTCATTTCTGTACTGGTTCAACAAGGTAAAGCAAGCTGCAACGCGCGCTTCTCTCTGCAGTTCAGTCAAATAATGGGGCACCCTATTTCATGCTTTTTTATTTTACCGATTTGATGCAAATGGCACAATATTGTGGCTATGCTAACAACTAATCATAACGCTAATTTCTTGGCAGTTTCATAGGGATCGGCTTCTACCATCGCATTCAATTCATCGTTATTTACCTTAGTGGCTGGTCTACCTTGTGGTTCATTCTTCAAGTCGAAGTATCCACTACGAAAGCGATGAAACCAAAAACGCACGGTGCGTTTATTAGCCGTATTCTCTCCAAAAACAGCTTTGATATTGCGAGCTGTTTCTGCTGCTGGCATTACTCGTAGATCCACGTCGGAACTCATATTCAAAAATTACTCTAATTTTCAATTAAAAAGGTGAATGAAAAAAAAATTTAAAGTCAAACAATCGAGTGTTGAAATTATTTTTCAAATTTAGAATGTTGTAGTTATCGTGTGAAAAAAGGATCAAAGTGGACAGTACGTTAAAACGGCAATTTCATATTATAACCAAATGTATAAAAGGAAAAATAAAAATATCAATTGTTGAGAATCGACCACAGATTTGCAAAACAGTTGTCGAAGTTTTAAGTTATTTGCTTTGTTGAAAATGGACTCAGCCGTTCTTATATTATTATATCATGATTCATGAGTAACTGCCTCCTTAAAGGTATAACGGGATGATACTCATTTAAAAGTTAAAATCTATCGTTATCTGATATATTCGTTCCCTATTCAGCCTAGCGAAGTAATGGAATAATTCGACTGTTGTCATACACTGGTATATTGTGTTCTTGCGAGTTCTGACTTTTCTAGTACTCAAACCTCAGTGATCCCATAAAGTTTTTTGATCCTTGTAAGAAACAGGATTGATTCGTTTTTTTTTTTTGTCAAAATTGGCCGTTTTCTTGCTGACTGTACATTTTTTCAGAATCTTTGAATGCTGATCAAAATGATTTAAAAAGTTAAGAACTTAGTACCCCATCTCAAAAATCCAACCTGTATAATTATGTCGTGATTGACTGGTTAGCTCCATAAAGGTATAGCGTGATGATAATCATTTGAAAGGTTAAACCTGTAACTATCTGCAATATTCTAACCCTTTGGCTCGCCTTTTTACAATTTGTGGTAAACTAAAAGTAAAATACGAATAAATTGCAAAATTTGAACAACATCTATATCCGGTAGTTTTTGCGTGATGCTGGATTCAGACAACAGGCGAAAGTTCAAAAAAACTATATTTTCGGTATTAGAATCGTTCCCAGACATCGAAAAAAGAAGTATAGTTTTGACTTCGCTACGATTTTATTATAAGTATGTATAGATTACAAGTGCGGCGCAACGACAATCTTGTATAGAATGCGTTACATACCATGACTCACTTTACGTAGTGTTAATTACAGTGGGTTTACTACGATCGTCTCCCTTCTCTTTGTAATCTTAGCTAACCTTAAGAATGGAAAGTTAGGTTTGAACCTTGCCTAATAGACATTGCAAACACCTGAACATTGAACCCTCAAACTTTGTGTAAGTGCTTTTGCACTATAGTGGGAATGATATTAGTACAGACAACGACATTACCCGTATATGCCAACCTTGCATTGTACAGAAGCAGCAAAAAGAGCCGTGGTGGTGCAGTATTATCGGCCCCAACTTACGAGTAGTAGGTCGTGGGTGACTACTCAAGCGCCTGCACTTTACTTTGGGTAATTTATTTCATCACGACTGCTCTCAAAACGGTGAAGGAAATGATCATAAGGAAACTCGCACATCCTAGAACAAAAAATACGAAGACATGTGACATCCACCAACCCGCACTGGGACCGCATGGTGGATTTTGGAACACGTGTTCTAGCAGTGGGAGGGAAAATCATAGGCTGATTATGCTTCAATCAACTCAGCCTATCGCAGTCCACTGCTGGACATAGGACTCTCCCAGGCTGCGCCACAACACCCTGTCCTCCGTCTTCCGCATCCAGTACTTATTGATTATGCTAATGCATTGTATAGTCTTTCGGTACCATGAGAGGTCAGCTGCTACTGTAAATGTAATGTCCGCGTGAAATTTCTTGTCCCCCCGACCCACCGCGTCGCATCGCATCGTCTGCCCGCGCTATTACTTCGGTTTCGCTTAGTGTTCTTTTTGAATTTTTTTCTATTTGCTCAGCTCATAAGGGTGGTAGCGTGATGTTATGCCTATAACCTTCCTCAAGAATGAAGCGATCAAATGCAAAAAAAAAAACTAATCCGAATGGTAGTTCAAAGATAAACGCGTTCAAACAAACAAACTATTCAGCTTTATGAATTTATGATATTATATAAGTATAGATATTAGTACAAATTAATTGAAAGTATTTTGTTGTATTTAAGTACATGCTACGAGTAGTTTACCTATGTATCATGTATTCAAATATAGAGTTAAATGTTATTGATGTACTCGTAATAAGTTACACTGACTGTTACTAGCTTATAAAACTACTGTAAGTTGTAGTAAACTATACAGTAAAATTATACCTGTCTTCAAAATATCTGTGTAATGTTTCAACAACGCCAATGCACAGTTTGTCTACTGTCCAAGAAAAAAAAATATCATAAAGAATTTAGATGTAAGGGCACAGACCCTGAAATTGTCTATGATAAGTTGCAAAGTTTATGTCCACATTTTACGATTGAACCTACTTATATAATAGGTCTTTACCTATGAAATTGCCGTTTTGTATGAAAAAATTTAAACTAATTTTTTTCATGAATTTTTTATTTGTATTAATCGAAGTAATCACCCATGCAATCAATGCATCTTTGCCATCGCCGTGGCAATTTATTGATGCCCTTCTTAAAGAAATCAGCTGGACGGGAGGCAACAAATTCTTCAAAGGCATTTTGTACTGCCTCTCGGGTATTAAATTTTTTTCCCGCCAAGAAGTTATCCAAATTCTGGAAAAAGTAGTAGTCTGTAGGCGCAAGGTCTGGTGAGTAGGGCGGATGATGGAGAGCTTCCAACCCCAGTTCTTGCAACTTGGAGACCGTCTGCTGTGCAGTATGAGGTCGCGCGTTGTCGTGCAGGAGCAGCGGAGACGAGCGATTGACCAATGCTGGTTGGAGATGCGCCAGCTTCTCCATCATTGTGTTCAGTTCTTCACAGTACACATCTGCAGTAATGCTCACCCCGTTTGGTAAGAAGCTGTGATGAATCACACCGGCGCTAGACCACCAAACAGTGACCATCACTTTTCTAGGGGTAAGTTTTCGTTTAGGGCATTGTTTAGGTGCTGAACCAGGATCCAACCAACTTGCTGAGCGCTTACGGTTATCAAACAGAATCCATTTTTCATCGCAGGTAACAATGCGGTTCAAAATTCCTTCATTTGTGTGTCTGTTGAGCAGTGCAAGGCACGTCTCGACGCGTACTTCGCGCTGGCGATCATTGAGTTCGTGGGGCACCCATTTGTCAAGCTTTTTTACCTTGCCAATTTGACGCAAATGGACCAATATTGTTTTGACGCTAACGTCGAAAGCTGCTGCTAATTCAGCCGTAGATTGTGTATCATCAGCTTCCACAATCGCCTTTAATTCGTCATTGTCGACCAAAGTCTTCGGACGACCGCGAGGTTCATTTTTCAGGTCGAAATTTCCAGAACGGAAGCGAGCAAACCAATAACAGGTGGTGCGTTGGTTTGTAGTGTTAGCTCCGTAAACGTCGTTGATGTTGCGTGCCGCTTGTGCCGCGTTGCTGCCACGACGGTACTCATATTCCATAATTACTCGAATTTTTAACGTATCCATGATGACGAAAAAGATTGAAATGCGATGAAAATGTAACACTAATCAATAAAGAAATGACTACTTTTAGAAAAAAAAATCCATGTTTTTAAAATAAAATTAATTTGAAATTAGAATTCTTAGCCAAACAAAAATTATTTTGATTTGAAATGGCCAGTACTGCAGAACGGCAATTTCATAGGTAAAGACCTAATATAAGCATCAAGCTATATGCTACTAGTGAAGGATTTTAATACAACTGTAAGTGATATATCAGGTATGTCCTGTATCATAAAAATATGCCATACAGTTGTGGGCACATAATTAGGAGCAAATCATAATGAAGTCAGTCACTTTTGGATAAACAAGTTGCTTTTACATTTTTGTATCAACTTAAGGATAACAACTTTGAACCACATAAAATAGTAGCTTTATTATTATTATCAAAAAAAATGCACTACCCTATAAAAATCTATTTATCGTAAATTGACTGTATTTCAAAAGTACGGTACTGGCCCAGAATAATAGTCAGGCCTCTTGTCCGTCTCGCAAGCTGCTGAGCGCAAGGCAAAAAAATATGTTCTCAATTTTGAATTGGGAAAACAAATAGTTTTTTTTTTAATTTCCCGCCTATCCTATGGTTACTTTCTTCTACGTTTTTTCAGTCAAAGGTGCTTAATTATTTCAAAATCATGGGTAAAAAGGAAAGTTGTGATCCATCAACCCAGAAAACGATTATGGCACTGTATGAACGTGAGTGTTCGTATAAAAAGATTACTGATCTTATGGAGTGGTCCAAAACGAAGGTTTATAACGCTTTAGATCACGTCAAGAAATTCAACACTACCAATAATGTTCTTCAAAACCTAAAACTAGAAAAACTACACCGCGTGAAGAAGGTTTGAACTTATAAGAAGGGAAGTTTTTGGCAATGGATGAGTATCAGCGCGTACAGTATGAAGACGCATAACGAATGCAAAGTTATTTGGAAGAATCGCCCGCAGATTAGGTACCACATCTCAAGAAGGGTCAGCGAAAAGCAAAATTAGATTTCGCTACAAACTATGGCGACTGGACAGCAAGTCAATGGAAAAATATAGAATTTTCTGACCAAACGAAGATAAATAGACCAAGTTCTGACGGTCAACAGTTTATGTGTGGACCGGCTAACCCGGTATTGAATCCTAAGTTCAAGAAAAAAGTAGTAAAGCACGGGGGTGGAAAAATAACCTTCCTTCTTTCCTTCCTTGACAATCCAAAAGTGCCTGTAATTGATTGTTTGAAATAAATGGTTTGAGTTTGATATAAAACTTAGGCCAGTTAAACAGATTGAAGGCATTTTAGACCAATTGAAATACAGGCAATTATTGGAGGAGACTACGAGTATGCTTCCTTATGCTGAGGAGATGTTGCCTGTAGTATGAACATTTGAACATGATAACGACTCCACACTGCTCATTCAGTGAAAAAGTTTCTTAGTGATCAACAAGTCACTGTGTTAGATTGGCCTGCAAACAGCCCAGATCTATATCCAATCGAAAATCGATTATTATAAGCAAGGGTCATCCTACTAAATATTAATGCTTAGTTTTGTAAGCAGAGGTAAAGTCTATTTAATAAGTATTATTAATTTCATTAAATAAATTCAGATATTGTTTAATAAATTAAGTCATTTTTAACCATTCTTAATTATTTGTCCACAACTAGGAAGTTTTGGATAGGTAGTTCAAATAGATCATAGTAAAATTATTATTAGAAGTTCAACTATTTGGCGAACTGTGGGTCTGCTATAGGTACACCTCTGCCTAACCCATTGGGGAATGCAGGCGTGATGTTATGTTAACTATTTTGCATATCTTGTATGTAGTATTAAAGCATATTAAAATTGATATTTAACCATGTTGTTAAAAAATATTATCAGTAGATTGATACAAAAATAACAGCAACTTGTTTATCGAAAAGTGACTTTGGTAGCAGCTTTTCCTAATAAAATGTTATGTCCACAACCTTATATGCCTGAAGGCCCCTGTGCAATCTATGGAGTTCATTTATGATATTAAATTTAAAAGTGGAATAATGAGCATGGTGTTATCATATTAAACAGCTTCTTAACAACTATTATATATTAACATAAGCCTCTTAAACGAAACAGCGTCAGTGTATAAACAATGTGATTGCTGAGCCTGTCACCAGTGATAGCCATCAGTCAGCCATTGTCCTGCGAGCATTGTTGCAGGTGATGGCTTTCAGCCTTAAACATCTGACTTTATTGTACCATAATGATATGGATTTAATATTTTGTGTGAATGACAATCATTTCAACATTTTTATGTTTTTGTAATAATGGAGTATGTTTTAGATTGAACATTTGCGTTTAGTAAGTGTAATGGCAACTGAATTTTTAACACTTTTTTTTTTTAAAGATTTTCTATTTATTTATAATATTTTAATTATTAACAATGAAAAAATATTTTTCCACTGTTTTAGAAGAGAACTTAGGTGATAATTTTATTTAAATCTTTTCAATAGGATAGATTTTAGGCTGTTACTTGGTAGGTATGTTAGTATTACTCAGAATTTGAAAATTATTGTGATTGTAGCCAGTGGATAGGTTAAGTTTTTAACTACATCGAAAAAAATATGTTCAACTCTGGAGTATTTAGAATTACTATTACGAATATTTGACAATAATTATCGTGCAGTCAGTAAAATAAATACGCGACTATAAAATTAATGTTATTCTTATTCATAATAAAATAAAATAAAACTGGTTTATTAATTAAGTACCTACCTTACGGATAATTTCCCCAATAGGTAGTTTACTAAAACAAGAATACGAGTGCCCTACTTAAGTATAACAAAATTAATGTCAGCATCTAAAAATCAACAGATTCAGAATTCTATATTTGCAGATCGATTAAAGCTACATACAGGTCAGCATAACAATCAACGAGCATAAAGGAGAATGTATTCCTGTACAAGGAGGGCCCTTCATAGCCCCAACGCAAGTTATTTATGTTAGCGCGAGTGTTGAATGAAACAAAGGCTTTAAGTATTCGCATTCTAACAGAAATGCTCCAAGATTTAAATTCCATATTAAACTAAATTTAATAAATATAGTATAAACATCATGCAACGCACCTTCAAGTGCCAGGTACATAGGTGGAACCCGGTGACATGGGGAGTAAATTAACATAACTTCGTCCTTACACTGTTTAGAACACTGGCCATAACTTGTTAAAGTTAACACAGAAAGCTCAGTCACGACTGGAAACGTTCGACATACACCATTCTACATTCACATTTAGTTATAAGACTACGGATAGCAATTTCACTCAACGAAATAAAATAATAAAACACCTCCAATTAATCGACCATAGCATAAAGCCCTTTGAAGTGCGTTTGTAAAGACCGATCGCCGCTGAAAGTATAGTCTCTATGCCTAATATTCAGGCGAATGAACATCGAACCAAAATAAAACAACCATAGATTGAGACTGACTGAGAAATAATGAATGAATGTTTCTCCTCAAAGCGGAAACAAGAAGATAAAATAGTCAACCTATCTCCTAGAACCTACTTGAAAAAAAATAACAAAAACCACCCCTAATAGCTAACATAAATTAATTAAAAGGGATTTCATTACTTACATATAAATAATAAAATATAGTTCACAATATAAACTGTGGCACTATGGGTCAGTGTAGACAGAGCAACAAAATGATCTGAGAATGCCTTGAGAATGCTCCTTTTTATAATTTAAAGTAGTGAGAATTAATGAAAATGTATTATTAATTACTTTTCTTTATTAAATCGACAACATACTACAATATTTATAGTATCATAATTATTATTTTTCTACCAAACAATGACAAGGCGAGAATGTGGTAAGATAATTTAATTATCACCTGGCAACACTGATCTGGTATCTGCCAATCTGCCATTCTGCCTGCCTGCCTGTTTTCGTTATTGGTTCTCTGTTCTCAATCTATTCGAATAAAATTAAATTTGTAATAATGGCAAATATAGCAGCCAAACGCATAAAAAGGGAATTCAAGGAGGTCATGAAAAGTGAAGAGGTGAGTAAATTACAATGTCTCTAACGTGTTTGGTTAAAAACAGATCGAAGGTAGCAGTTACTTGCACTTTTGTTAGATGTCATATTTTTAAGAGAACATCGATCTGTGCGAGTACAAAGTGCGCTCGAAAGTAATACTATGCCGCGCAATTATAATGTGCAATATTGTTGTGATTGGCTGTGTTTGTTTAATGTTGTGATGTGAATGATTCAGCATGTTTTATGGATAGTAGTGATGTGTTTATCTATCCATCACCAATCTAACGTTGGCTTATATTTTTTTTTTCATAAATAACATGTTGACTCACGAAAAATTACCTATTTATTATTAAATATTATTCCACCTTTAATAGGTAAGAATACCTCGATAAAATGCTTTGCTGTATTCTGAATACCCACATAATTATGATGTTCTATGACCTATCTATTATTAATTATTATTCACTTAAATTAGGTAAGAATACCTCGTTAAAATGCTTTGCTGTATTCTGATTAGAGAATACATGGTGTTCTATGACCTACATACATCATTCATTCATTTCGTTCTTTTACCATACTGGGTGTTGCTATTGCGATTTAGAGATTATAAGCAAAACAATATGATACTGAACATCACTGTTGGGTAAAACAGATACTTTTGATTGATACTTTACTTCAGTAAAACTTGATTCAATCTGAATCTAATCCAGCACTGCTTATCTTGCTAGACCTATTTATTTTTTAACATATGTATTTGTTTTTAATAGTACAGTGTAAACTCTTTGTAATGTGTTTCAATGTGACGTAAAACTTCCTATAACATAGAAATTAGTTTAAATTGGTTGGTTTACCTTAAAAGCCATGCATTGATATGTGCAACTCAATATGCATACTCTTTATAAGAGCCATTCTCTATTACGAAGGAATACGTTCATATTTTGAGTCAGTAAATATATTTTAGCAGCATTACTATTCATGTTACTAGTTTACAAAAGGCTCCAACAAAATCTTTGAGGTGCCTAAATTTCTAAGAAAGACACCTGAGGTCGTAAACAGGCGCTTTGTGTGACATTAATCTTAGATTGCATTGTCTTTAGGAATGTTGACCCTAAAAATACATATGAAGAGAGAGACTATATTATGTAATTTAGATTATTTTAATTACATATTGAAGCAAATATAAAAAAGTATTGTGATTAGTACTTGGTTGTCTTTCTTCACTCCACATAATGAAAAATCTCTATAACTATAAAAATGCTTGTTCCATTGAGTTTTGTTGCAAAGAGTATTTTGATAAAATGATAATCCAGCGGATTCTTGCGGCATTCACAAGGTTACCTTGTGCGAGGCCTTCCAAGGCTACGCCTGCCGATATGTGGTCAACTCCATAACCTTTCGGCCTTATTGGCCATCTGTTCTGCGAGAAATGTACCCTGGCCACTGTCACATAAGCATGAACCTGCTGCATGTGAGCAGCATAGAACCGTTTGTTGTGGCAACGCTCGGGGGATGCCTATGTCCAGCGTTGGATGTCTTTCAGCTGAAATGATGATGAACTTGATAATTATTATTGCCATATTACCTTGAATGTCCAAATTTTGCTCTCTATTTATGTTTTCAAATCAGTCATACATCAGTGTCTGGAACATAAACTTGTCTGCAGTTTTAACAGTGACTGTCTAATTTCATGACAAAAATAATAATAATTATGATACTGCGAGTGAAATTGGGTTTTTGAATGCCTACACTACTAGACTAATCTGCCTATAATGTTCGCACTGCTGAGACACGTCTCCTCTCTGTGAGAGGGAGTGGGCCGTAATCCACTATGCAGGCCCAGTGTGGTTTGGTAGATGTCACATGTCTTCGAATTTTTGGTTCTAGGACATACCAGTTTCCACACAATGTTTTCCTTCATAGTTTTGAGAGCAGTGGTGATGAAATAATTTACACAAAGTAAAGCGCATGTTTGGGTTCAAACCTACGACTTACAACTCGTAAGTCGCGGTCCTTACAACTGGGCCACCACTGTTTTCTTCTCTGGTTGAATGCCTATCATAATTAAAATAATACAGGAACACTAACAAAGTACCACTGAAATAAAAATAGCACAAATTTAAATTTAGCATATTGTTGTTCGACAGTTTTATTAATGGCTAATAAAATAACACACAGTAATATTCTGTGGCAATGTTATAATCTGCTGGTAGCATATACCTTAAAATCTTTATCTTAGATTTGGATTTCCCTGCTGGGTTAGAGATATTATGTTTAAAAGCATATGATTGTAAAATACCTATATCGCTCACATAATAATATATTTTTCACATTTTTTGTTTCTGACCAATGAGCCGCTGTTTTACGCGCCATGCGGGGGGATACAACAATAATGGTATAATGACACTAACGACCTCTCTCGATGAATACTGAAACTACCGTTGTGCCGTTTTGCCACTTTGTAGATTATGCACTTTTAAACACTTATACCGTATAAACTCAATTTCGCATTTTTTGCAAATGTGCCAATATATTACTAGGTGAGCGATATAGATAGATAATGGTCGACTTTGGAATATAGTTTATTCAAAAGTTGACCATTATCTGGACATAAATGTTGCGACTTACCAGTAAATCATTACATGCTTGAAAGTTATTGTTCTGAGAGTCTACGGGCTAATCATCCTTAAGAAAAATCCAAAATAAACTCATTTATTAGGCTGTGTTTTGGCATTTATAACGACTTAACCTAATTCATCATAAGTGGCAATCATTCAATAAATCATGATTAGTTTACCAACAAAACATCTTAAATTGTACTAAGCCTTAGTAACTAAGGTCTCAAAAAAGCCAAGGAACAAATTAATCAGGTCAATATTGAGTTAACTGTTCTGTTACTTAAAAAAAAATAACATTATTAAGAAATGGAACAGATTTTCTGTAATGATTATTGTCATAATTATGAAGATTAACCATGTGATACCATAATGTGATATGTACAGTAAATTAGTTAAATTAATTTTATCAGACAAAGCCTTCATTAGCAAAAAATACTTACGCAAAGATATTAAAAAAAAAAACAGTTTTTACATCAATCCAAGATTGTGTCTAAACATACATTCTACTACTAGCTTTACCCGGCCTGGCATCGCACACGTAGCACTAAGTATATAACACCTACCCTACCTAGCTGTCCCGCCAGATGTTGTCCAGACAAAATATTTCTTTTAGGTTTTTCCTATTTCTTTTTCTTTTCGACTACCCCAGTAAAGAGTAGAATAAAACAGAAAGAAAATACAAATCTGTCAAGCCGTTTGGGAGGTTTAGCGAGACTAACGAACAGCGATTCATTTTTATATGTATATATTATTATTATATTAAAATATGTTGTCGCAGAACATTTGAAGTCATCATGACTGTGTTTATTCAATACAATAATAAAAAAATATGCATAGTCAGGTTTTTTGGCACACAACATGCGACTTCTACTTGCCCTCTTTGTTTATAAAGATTTAGTAGTAGGTATATGATTCCAAATCAAGTTATACTGTATGTATATTGAAAAAATATTTTATCATTGAGCTATAAAACCATAATTAATAAACCTTGACCGTGAGCTACAATAACTCTTTATTGGCTGTGCATCTCCGTTTGAATTGTGATTTTTATTATGCAAGTCCTATTCATGTCTTCTTCATTGTTGCATTACCATGTTTTTAACAAATTAAATTGGCTTTTGTTATTATGCTTGACCAAATTCACCAATACTAACATCTTGAAATAGATTTTTCAGATAAATTCTTTGTAAGTCAGATTTACTAACTGTGATGGTATTGAGGAGTCTAAGTGGCACCAAATTGATCAGATAATTTATTTGGTGTTCAGGAACAAAGGCAAAATGTAAAATATATTTTTTATATAATTATACAAAGTCAAATTAAAGTTGTTGGCGAAACTTCACAGACGTAATGGAAAATTGGAAATTGATATCAAAACTTAAATTAAAATAATGATTTTCTAAAATAGCTTATTATGGGGTCAAGAGCCGCTGGTACACAGTCAGTTAAAATTATGGGTTTGGTAAGATTTTTTGTTTTGGTTTTATCGTGTTAAGATATCGACAGCCGTCTGTAATATTTCACCAACTTGTTTAATTTGACCTTGTGTTGTTGAAACATACCTACCGCTAGAGGAGGCCATTGTGTCTCAAGGACAAGCCACAAAGAGAACTGCTGTGCATTACTTAGATATTTTAATTTTAATGTTTCGGACTTTAAGTGAATTGTATTGAAGTTTAAGCCTAACGCAGAACTGTTACCATAGTTTGACTAAGTAATTTGCTAAGAATGCCCACGAAAGAACACATCCAAACTGCGACCGACTTGCGTTGTGAACTGGAGCCATTGCAAATGACAATGTATTTATTATGTTTGATTCAAATATTAATTAGTTCTGCCTCACAGTGCATTTGTATTTGTGTTGAAAAAAATTCCTAGTACGTAAAAAATCGTTACGGTTACCTACTTAGTTAACCGGTTCCGCCAAGCCAATTTAAATAAGAACTCATGATACCACAATACAATATAAAGACAGCATTTGTCTTTTAATCAGTTTATTATACGTGAAAATAGACCTTATTGTTTCATGACGCAAACGAATTTCAAATTTTCAATCTCGGAGTAGTTGACCACATTTTTGAGCGAGTGTACCTACATGTTGTATTTATCAGACCATTTCCAACTTTACAATCAATTTGAAAGCACTTCGTTGTTACAGGTCGCAGGCGGTAGTATTAAATTAGAGTTGGTACACGACAGCTGGACAGAACTTCAGGGCGAGATAGCCGGCCCACCAGACACACCGTACGAAGGTGGCACATTCCTTCTAGAGATAAAAGTACCAGAGACTTACCCATTCAATCCGCCGAAGGTAATATTATAGACTTACAAATTTAAGTAGACAATATAACATTAAACAAAAATTGCGCGCCCCTCCACGATATTTTAGTTTTACTTGCGCCACATTTCTTAACGTTTCTACGTGGTGACTGAAAAACCAATGATGGAAGGAAACACATGTGTTGCGACTATATACATATTTTAAATACATGTACATGCCTGTGTACGTACGGTCGATGAACAGAGAAAAGTATCCAACTTACCTCTAGCAGTTTACTTGGCGAGTTGGATATATGTATATGTCACCGACTGTATATGCAATGGGGAGCGCAATTTTTGTCTACGATTTTTAAGCATTAAGTGCCTCTTAAACAACGTCAAAACTGGAAAGAGCAGGCGCGGACTCGCGAAAGATGGAAGTAGTGGACCCGGTCTTTGTCCAGGAATAGGACAACACAGACTAGTAAAAATAAAAGTTCCTCTTGTACTGTCTGTGTCTTGTACGTTTGTTTACGAAAAAATGTTTTAAATGTGATAACTATACTATAAATACTGGGGGTATTTCCGTATACGACCACTCCACCGTTGCACGCACCCGTAAGCACAATGTTTTGCGTGCGTTAAGTACATTGTGCGCTACCTTAAATACCGATATATCACATCAAAAATAAAAGTAGTTTGCCAGCAATTATTATTGCTCAATATTACTTAATTTTATGTATGACTGCTTGGTGATGGGTCTTTTTACACCCTGTTTATACACACCCTTGCCTGTACCACCATTTGTAGTTTGTTAGGGATTATTAATGCAGCCAACGGCAAACTGATTTGTGATCATTATGTTTCCAGATTCGCTTTATGACAAAAATTTGGCATCCCAATGTGTCATCGGTAACTGGTGCCATATGTCTAGACATACTCAAAGATCAATGGGCGGCTGCCCTTACCCTCCGCACAGTCCTGCTGTCCATACAAGCGCTGTTGTCAGCGGCTGAGCCAAATGACCCACAGGACGCCGTGGTAGCAAAACAGTACAGAGAAGACATACAACTATTCAACTTGACTGCCAGGCACTGGACCAACTCGTACGCGGGAGGACCAACCGCAATCTGGGAGTTCAATCAGAAAGTTCAAGTTTTACTAGATATGGGCGTTGAGGAAGATCAGGCAAGAGTTGCGCTGTCTACGTTTGACTGGGAGCTGGAGAGGGCAACAGAACATCTCTTTAGTTAGGATTATTTTAGATAACTTTAAACAGCTAGCATTAATGCCAACAATGCTACTGTAATGAACTTGCGATTAATGATTCTTCGATACGTCGCCTACACTTACTCTCATATTGTATAGGGTGCTAATTTGAGATGGAGCATCAAGCATAGCCAATTAAAGTACTGTAGTGAAAGAAAAGCTTTCTGTGAAGTCTTCGGAGAACATAATGTTACACAATATTTATTATACTAATGAATATAATATAGGGGATACAGTATTTGTTACTGGGATCTGACATTTTGAGGATCTCAGGGCGGGGTATGAAAAAAAAAACAGGCAAAAAGCCCCAGTAGTAAAAAAAACCGTTAAATTATAATAAATGACTAATATCTTTTGCATTCATTACAAAGTAAGTGGTGATCTCTTATAATGTTGTTCTTTAGAAGCAATGTTTAAGCGCGATGTACTAAGGGAGGCCGCGAAATTCAAAATTGCTTACGTTTTTTTGCATTTTGCAGGTCAGTGTCAGCTTGTATGTAGATCAAAATATCATTCGCTACCGTAACAAATATGTATTTCAAATGGCAAAAAGGTAAGAAAACTTAAATTTCCCGGGCTACCCTGGCTCTTTCGGCTTAAAATAGCTTAGGTACACCATCTCAAATTACGATCCCGTATAATCAGTAAAAATATCTGGACACATTGCATGTTATCAAGATAACCATTTTACATAATTGATTCGATTAACTATTTCTTAAATTACTTAAGCGTTACACAAAAGGTTTTTTTTTTTCACGATTTGTGTCACATAGATGCCAGGAAACAATCATATATTTAGGTTAATTTACCGATTTTGTACTTCAAGCTAGTTTAGGTACGACATGCGTCGTAGATTGTCAAAATGCGAGGGTTCCAAAGACTGATGTAAGTCGGACTTGAAATCAAGAACTTTGCGGACCACCTCGCATACTAAGCGTTTTCTTTCAGAGCTTATCGAAGATTTGATACTTACATATTTTTATACATAAATTGTTATTTCTGCTTCCTTTCTCTAAAACCAAAATAATACCACTATTCATTTAAATATTGTGTTATATTCTATTTTTCACTTCAATATTAAACATTTTCATATAGAAGGAACTTTGTCTCGATGTCTATGATTGTCTTCTGAAAATATTAAATGTAATAGTTTAGGTTCTAGATAATATAATGATTCGACTTGTCGCTAAAGTGATGTAATTATAATTCTTCCAGTAAACTTAAACAGACGAACGGTAATATTTCAGAGTAAACGTTAAGACCTTGGGAAGGAAGACATATAAATGTACGCTGTCTGATGGCGCTCCGTCTGTTGATAATTATAACTGTTGCAATAAAGCAATTGATAAAACTATCCATCATCATTTTTGTTGCATAGGTACTGAAAACTTCTTTCCTGTGTTTGTACATTCTAGCTTGTGTTAATGCTCGCGATGAAGCGAACACTATGTCAATTTCTTTAAGAACAATGCCAGGATAAATTGCAAATAACGAATTTTAAATTTAATAAATGGGTTGTTTTGTTATGTTGAAAACAAGATACACGTCGACTAGGGTTGCTAAACATCCTCTAATATAGATTACTAGCTTCTACCCGCAACTTCGTCCGCGATTACTTTTTTTCGCTTAGGGTTTTTTCTGACTCTTTTTCTTTTTGCTCGGCTCCTATGGGTCATAGCGTGATGTGAAATAGCTTATAGCCTTCCTATCAAATGCAACAATATTTTTTTATTAAATCCGACCGGTAGTTCCAGAGAGAAACAAACAAATTTTATCTCTTTATCATATTAGTATAGATTGTACCCACGCTATTTCGCGTGGTTATAATCTACAAAAGCAATAGAGTACGCCAAACAGAATACTGTATTTATATTGACCACTCTGAAAGCGCCCAGGACGCCGCGACCCGTGGGCCCTCCTAGTTCCTGCCGGCGTCGTAGTTAGAGGCTGTCAAAAGAAAACCTAACTTACCCCAGGCAGGCCTTTAAAATTTTCGAGCTTGCTTCGCTCGGTCATACATATTATGTACACAAGTTTTCTTAATTCGTAAAGTTTTCTGCATAGGTTAACAATGTTAACTATTTCTGTTGAACATTCACAAAACAAAACCTAACCCATCCAAGGTAGCGTGTTAAAATTTTCTAGCTTATTTCGCTCGCTCTTGCATTTTATATCATTTTAGTTCTGTGTAGCTTTTCTACATAAGTCGATAAAGTTACTTCTATTTCGGAATGAACAGACAAAAGAAATCCTACACTATCCGGGGGCGTCGAATAGGTTAGGCTTTCTTTTGACCTAATATATTTAAGTTATAATTTTCGAGCTTGCTACACCTCTCTCTTGCATCCTGCATTCTCCATACTTGCATAATGCTCAAGTGCGAGCTGTAGTGCTCCAAAGTGCTGCGCACTTTAACCTACCGGTTATGGACGGCCCCAATTTCGGTCACGAATGCAAGGTATGTGGGGGGGGGTGGGGAGAACACAAACATACTGTTTTAAAGATAATATTAAGTAATACTCTTTTTTATAAGTCCGTGTTCTTTATTTATCCTCTATAAAATCATAAATACTTTATTTTTTCTAAAAAATCTTGGCAACCTTAACGTCGACTAAGGGGGGGGCGAACACTTCAACTAAATAATCATGCGATGGTTGGTCGATTTTTATTTTGTGTGGGCCGAGCTATTTTGCGTAAGTACTAAGTACCATACAACGCCACAGATCGGCAATGCAACTTGACTGTCGCACTGTTTAGTTGTAGGTAAGCATGCTAGGGCCTAACTGGGTACGCTGGGTACGCATGGGGAATTAGAATCTCACCCTACCTACAGTAATTATTATTACATATTTTGTGTAATATTGAGACGTCTTCAGAAAACGAAATAAACATTTTAAAAATGCAACAAAAATATGACCAAAATTAAGCCCCATCTTCCTAACCTTTACTTCGATGAAATATAAAATATTCCTAGTTTTTACATGTAGTTAGTTATGTATAGGCAGCTAGGTGGAGTGGAACCCGTGGGTAAGGATTTAAAGTTGTATAAACAATACATGTAAGAAATTCTATGTGACTCTGTCTTTTATTATATATTTCCCATTGATCTTGTTTTTTTTTTGATGAGGACTGCTGTATGACTGTTAATCATCGCAATGAAGTTCGTTAAAGTACCTAACACAGCCGAGGGCGTAGCTACCGCCGCACCAGCCGTATTAATGATACAGGGCCCCAAAACTGCAGGAGCCCCCCGAAGTGAAGTATGGTAACAAAAAATCGTAAAACATTTACCAAAACCACAAATTAGTAATTGTGTAGGTAATGTAATTAGTAAAAACCTAATGAAAATTAACAGACACAAATTAGGTAAAATCTACAGGCGCGGTCCATCTCAACCTCTTTCATTCATTTTGTAAAATCACACAGAAAATCTAACCTATCCAAGTCAGAATGCTCCAATTTTCCAGCTCACTGCGCTCGCTCTTGCATTCCTTTAGTAAATTAAATCACAATTACAGCTTAATTAACGTAGTATCTGTGCCCTTTCAAGGTCAAAATGTCCAACGGCAACGGTGTCAAAATGTCCAAATCCCAAAATTACCAATTCCCTAAATGTCCAAAGACAACAAATTAAGACCAGAGAAGACCACAACATACCCGAAATCATTATTTTTGTCATAATGTAATATAAAAAAAATACAATAATCAACATCATAATGTGGTATTATAACTATTACATAAATGATAAAAATAATTATGTTGATTTATTAATATATTACTAGAAAAATACTTGTTGATAATAAATAAAAATTATATTGATTACTAGCTGCTGCCCGCGGCTTCGCCCGCGTGGATGTCGGAAATTATTCCACGGGAACGTGCTACCGGGACAAAAGCAGCCTATGTTACTCCTTATAACATTAGCTATCTGCCAGTCAAAGTCCGTCCGGTCAAAATCGGTCCAGCCGTTTCGGAGATTAGCCGGAACAAACAGACGGACAGAAACATAGACCAAAAAAGGTATTTTGTTCTAAGTATACTTTCATAAGCATTTAGTATAAAGCTGTTATTTTGACATCACAAACAGACACTTTATTTGTATAGATAACTTGCTTGAGTAAGCAAAGTAGGACATAAAGTATTTTTTATGTCTTACCTTGGTTATATAAAACATAAAACTATGTTTATTTAAAGTTTGTTTCAAATTATAATATTATGATGCTAATTATTATATTTTTTATATTACATAATAACAAAAATAGTGATTTCGGGTATGTTGTGGTCTTCTCTGGTCTTAATTTGTAACATAAAAATAAAACATTTTGTTTCTTTCTGTGTTTTGTATTTATTGTTTGTCCAAAATTTCAAAATGCGCTTTGATGAGTTATTGATGTTTCAATTTGGGAGTTGTCAATTTAGGGAATTGGACATTTTGAGAGTTGGACATTCTGGGATTTGGACATTTTGAGAATTGGACATTTTGATCCTGAACGGCCGTACCAGGATGCTCCAATTCTCTAGCTCATCTCGCTTGCCCTTGTAATCTCTTAGTAAATTAGAAATGGAAACAAATTAAAAGCTCGCTTCGCTCGCTCTTGCATTCTCTAATGCTCGGTTCCTATAAACAAAAACGAATCGGTTTGTCTACCAATGGCAGGATTTGTTATTGCCAAACTGGGCATATAAATAGATTCGTAAGCTAGTTTTACCTGTGATGGCTACATCCCTAAGGGAAGGGCACTATGCAAAGCTATGACGTCATTGCTTCATTATTGGTAAAGATAAAAGGGTCTTAATTTTAACCAATAACGGTCCGTAAATTATAGGAGGCCTTTAGTAAGATCACAGTGACAGCATTGCCACCTAAGAAAATAATACCCTCTTCTGGAGCTTCACTGCAGTCGGGTAAAATTTGTCCCTAACAAATTTTGATACCCTTTTAGGACCAGCTACGCCACTGGTCAAGTGTCGGATTCAGAAATCAGATTGTAAGGTATTTTATGGTTACAGAAAAACTAAAAAGAGAATCCTAAAATTCGCATTCAAGGTTCTTAAAAGAAAAACTTTTTTCCAAAAAAACAACCGACTTCCGAAAAAAACACTAAAAGACGTGAAAAATAACTTTATTTTGGAAGTCGGTGTCTTTGGTTTTGTATTTTCGTTATTGGCCACCGACTTCCAAAATAAAGTTATTTTTCACGTCTTTTAGTGTTTTTTTCGGAAGTCGGTTGTTTTTTTGGAAAAAAGTTTTTATTTTTCACTTTTTAGTTGCGGTACCTACCCCACACAAATTCGTATACCACTACTTGGTGTGTAAATAACAGTGACAGGAAATTATTAACACATCATCCATATAAACTAAGTGGAAAAATATGCAGTATTAAGGATAACTCAAAAACTGCGGGTCAGACCTTGATCCAATTTAAATGGGACCACATGTGAAGCACCACCTATCAAATAAAAAAGAATCATCCAAATCGGTTCACCCAGAAAAAAGTTATGAGCTAACACACATAAAAAAAAAAAAAAAAAAAAAAAAAAAAAAAAAACATACAGACGAATTGAGAACCTCCTCCTTTTTGTGAAGTCGGTTAAAAAATAAAGTTATACATACAGGCAGGCGTGTTCTAAAGAATGCTCAATAAAATAGAATAATCAGTAGGTACATACATATTAACAGCTTACCTAGGTTCAAAGGTAGGTACACTAGGAAAGTAGTAGTAAGTAGTAGGTGCATATGACAAAGTTAATAAAAAGGCAGATTGTTTAAAAAAAACATCCTGCATAGGGGCGCCAGAATCAGGCTTTGCCGCGGGCGCAGTTTTATATATCGGCACGGCTCGGGTCCTGAGGCTGGTGGAGCGACGATCCCAGGGTGACTGCCGTAGCTGGCAGCAGCTGGGTTGGATTAGAGATGCTCACGATCGCTTGCGATTGGAGACGCCTATGTCCAGCAGTACATGCTAACGGAACAGCAGTAGGTAAACATGTTACATTCCAAAGCGTTTGTCTTCACATTTTTTCTTTCCTTAGAAGAAGCAGTTCGATTGAACACCATATAATGTTATGAGCAGCGGGCCTAGTTCGTATCAGGGCAAAACATATTGGTTGCATCCTCTATTGATGTTGGTATAGGTACCTACTCGTTCACAACATAACATAACATCACGCACAACATCGGTTTATTTGCTTATTTTTAATGACTGATGAGATGAATCACAGGACTACACTATGCACTAGCAGCAGAACACATGTTATTGCAGATTGCAGCGGACCATTTTCGACAGCCCGTTTTTTTTAAATTTATGTTTTCAAGCTGATAAGTAGGAAGTGGAGCTTTCAAATAAACTTGAGTGTTTGCATTATATCTGTATTCGTTTTGTTTTTAATGTTAAAAAGTATGATCACATTTCCAACTTTCGCAAGATACTCAAGTGACTCCTCATGCGACTTCGCAAGAACTCTGGGTGTCTGTTATTCCACCTCCTTCACAATCCTAAAACGCCACGCCATCCTATCTGCGGGTGCGTTTTTCTTATTTCCTTCTGATACGCCTTGCAGGTCGTATCTTAGAAGCCTCCTTAAATCCCCTCCCCACTCCACCGACTTCTACTCCTACTCCGTCACTGTTCACGAGGTGCGGTTGTGGAATTCACTTCCGCCTAACATTAGCGACTGCCAGACTTGCAGTTTTTAAAATAAGAGTGAGAGAACACTCTTTCCACGTCGTCGTCGTACTTATTATTTTAATGCATAGGCGTACTAGTATTATAAATTCGAAAGTATGTCTGTCTGTCTGTTTGTTTGTATGTTACCAACGCGCCTAAACCACTGAACGGATTTGGATAAAATTTGGCAAGGAGAATTAGTGATTGTTGGATAGATGGCATCCTGGGGAAGGACATAGGTTACTTTTTGTCTCAAAATAATCCTAAAAGGGGGTGATATAGGGGATGAAGGGTTGGATGGGAAACAAAGCATTTCTAAAGTTAGGGATATGAAAATTGTAATTTATGCTTTTGGTAAGAAAAAAAATTTGTTAGTGTTTTTGTAAAATCATCCCCCAAGGGGGTAAAATAGGGGATGATTTTAAAATTCACATGATAATTGAATTTTTTTGTAGGTACCTCTTTTTAAGGGATTTAAGGAATTGGAAATATAGTCAGAACCCGTATCTTGAGATATTATTTAATTTAGTACCTACTTACGAGAGTGAATCAAAAAATTCTTGGAATCAATATTAAAAAATGCAAAGATTTAAACAAAATATTTTATTTTCTACATAATCTCCCTCCAATGCAATGCATTTAGAATAACGCGTTTCTAACTTCCTTATTCCTTGTGAAAAAAAATGTTTTACTTGACTCTCGAAAAACTCCTCTACGGCAGCCATAACCGCGTCATTAGCGTAAAATTTTGTTCCACGAATATCCTTTTTTAATTTTGGGAATAAGTGAAAATCACGTGGGGCTAAGTCCGGAGAATATGGTGGGTGGTCAATGAGATTGAAGCCAGCACAGCGGATTGCGTTGAGCGCAACTTCCGATCGATGAGCAGGAGCGTTATCTTGAAGAAACAACACGCCCAACGATAGTTTTCCACGACGTTTTTCTTTAATCGCTTCACGCACTTTCGGGATTAAATTTGCATAATAGGGCCCAGTAATCGTCTGATCTTTTGGCATGTAATCAATAAAAAGGATTCCTTCACTATCCCAGAACACTGAGGTCATAACTTTGCCAACGTCAGAAGCAACTCGAAATTGTTTAATGGATGGAGAGGATGGTCGTTTCCAAGACATGCTTTGTCTCTTAGTTTCAGGATCGAAATGGTGGACCCATGTTTCATCCATGGTGACAAGGCGACGGCAAAAAATATCCGAATCATGCTGGAACATTTCGAGATTACGCTTAGAAATTTCCAAACGTCGCTTTTTGTTTTCGTCGGTTAACATTCGTGGCACCCATCTTGCCTACACTTTTTTGAACACCAGTGAATCAATTAAAATGGATTGAATGCTACCAAATGATATCTTTAAGATCTCAGCTATATGTTTTATAGTTATTCTTCTGTCTTCCAAAACCAGATTCTCAACCTTTTTGACGTTTTCTTTCGTAACGGAGGTTGAAGGCCGCCGAGAACGCGGGTCATCTTTACAGCTTGATCTACCTCTTTTAAATTCAGCCACCCAGTACGCAACAGTCGTCGTGCGTACATAAATGGTTAAATAAATAAATAAGAATCCCTACCTATTAAAAGTATGAAAACACTGTAGGTCATCCACGCAGCCTGAATGCGCCAAACGTAGGTAGACTTTGAACTAAAGTCGATCGATTTACGCCCGCAGGCATAATACATAAATTATAGCCACCCACAAGTGCAATGTAGGAAGAGTATAAATTAAATAGAGCACACAAAGTAGGTATATGTAGGTAGGTGAAGCTATAGTGCCATAGTGTACATATTTGAAACTGACTTGCACGCAAGCGTCACGCAAATGATTGCGTGTTGCTAGTGTGCAAGCTAGTTGCGTTGAAACCGGATTGAACCAACAAAAGAAGTTGTTTTGTGAGATGTATAATTTCTAAACGGGGTGGTTATCGCGGCGTGCAATAACGGCTGGCAGTAAGGCGGAAGACCCATTATGAAGAAGCGGTTGGAAGGGAGAGAGACGGCATGGCGCCCTTAGTTTCCGGCTGACACAGGTGCTCTCCGGAGATGGTGCTTCGTACTTACTTTCGTAGGTACCTGTGCCGTATAGGCCGGGAGCCGACGCTTGGTTGCCGCCATTGCGATGACTGCTTCGACGACACGGCGCGGGCGTGGCGCAGCACACTTCGGAGGAGTGCCCAGCCTGGGCAGTACAGTGCCGTGACCTCGTCGCGGCGGTCGCTGTTACGGATAACCTCTTGCATCTGCGGGGTAATTACGTAACAAACTAACAGTAGGAATGGGTTTAATTTTGACAGTTCAACAACATTCATTGCTATATTTACGTTGTTGAACAGACCAATTTTCGAACATATGAAGCAATGGATTAGCAATAGGCTTCAAAATGATTCAAATTGTGATAGATAGTATGTTACGTAATTAGGGTGCAGGTCTTGGTTCAGTCCATGGTCGGGAGCGAGAGCGCGTGGGGCGCCGCGTCGTCAGCTTTTGCGAGGAAGTGTGAAAGGGAGCGGGCGCCGGGAGGTTATAAACTCATAACCTCCCTATCTGCAGCAGACGCACCGGGTGCCTGACTTGCGGGTGACAAACTTGCTTTCAGAGTCTTCCGTGTTTCGCGCGCGGCCTTCAACGATAACTGCGGCCGTAGAGAGTGACGAGGTCCACATGGAAGTCTTACGGACGAATTGAGCAAGTAGGTACCTGCTGCAGCGCCCCGGTCAAAGGTAATTAAAGAACACGGTGTGGTTTTAGTCAGTAAAAGTCTGACTGACACTTCCGCCCGCCCCAGGACGGAGGACATCCATAAAGATCACCAGTCTTACCTAATACGCAACAACGTGATGCGCCGGTATGAAATTTTCAATCAATGCCCCGTAGCATGTTTGTTTGGGTAAGTTACTGGAATCCTCTGTCAACTGTAGTTGGCCTGTGTAATTTTTTTATGTCCTTTATGCCATTTCCTAAGACAGTAGGTACGTACTTATTAACCATGTTTTTAAACGGCGTAGAGTGGAGAATGACCTTTCGGTGGAATTCAATCCAAAAGTTGAGTCGTAAGTATGGAATTCCGGGGGAATTAAAAAAGATGACATATATTATATTAGGAATATGGAGGCCATAGCCTCCCCCATGGATCCGCCAATGGATCATCATCATAATTGTTCATCATAATTATAAAATATATGACTTATATAAGGCTAATAAGTGATATGGTAAGTCATTTAAATCAACCGACAGATGATTATTCAGCGCTCTTTTCTAGCTTCGTCATTTTAGGCACGGATTTATCTAGGTACCTACCTACCCTACTATAAAGATTACTAGCTATTGGCCGTGGCTTCGCCCGCGTAGATGTCGGAAAACATTCCACAGAAACGTAGGTACTACCGGGATAACTAGTACCCTATAGGGCACTAATGCAGGGGTTCCTAAACTTTTAAGGTAGGTAGTGGAAAACTCACCAAATCCCTTTTATTTCATAGAACCCCACATCAAATGATTAGAAATCAATGACAGTGCAATTTAAATCAGAACAAAAGCTTTTAATAGGAATATTTTAACAGTAAAACTTTCATCTAACTCTAAATCTAAGTGAAATAATAAAATAAAAAACTTTGTTTACTTTAAATTTTAATGTGAAGAATTAAATTGTTTCACTGTTTTATATATATATAATTTTTTTGGGTGGGAATACATCAAATGACCTCTCCCGCTCTGGGCGGAGCGGAGCGGGTGTGTCAGACTCTTACTGACTAAAACCCACCCGTGTTCCTTGAGTTGCCTGTGCGCCAGGGCCACGGTAACTCTTTCGAACAATTCGCGACCCCGGCAGGCATCGGCCCTATCGGACCCTATCAATTATGTTGACATCTCTTTAAGGCGCGCGTGCAACACATCGCGCCGTCGACCCGGGCCTGGTCCTTACCGGACGGCAAGCTGCCCATTGCTCGCCGTCCGCAAGCCCGCGCCTACGGTGGCCGGGAGTCGGCTATTGACTCCCGACGCCCAGGGTGTCTCCTCCTGCAGCGACTAAGGGCGTGAGGGCGCAACGATTGCCTCACCCTCACGCGCTCCGCCTCCTCCTTTGCGAGCATTACTGCTTCGCAGAAGGAAGTGACGGCTTCCCATTCCCTCTCACTCCGTACCATGGCCTGGACCAGGGCCGGACGAGAGAGATCGCCGCCACGAGGACACGGCGGTGCTCCGCTCAAGCCGGGCAGACCTCCACCATATGCTCCACCGTGTCCTCCGGTCGATCCACACAATGATTACACCCGGGCGTTTCCTCCCGCCTTATCCGAAACAGCCATGTCCGGTGAGGACCTGCGTCAGGCGGAAGGTGAGGATTCCGTGGCGCTTCTCAAGCCACTCCTTAAAGAGGGGACTTACCGCCGCAATTGTGGCGTGCCCAATCCAATCACGACCTGAGTTAGTTTTTTGTATAAGTGTTGTTTTTGTAGAGCTGCAAAACCTGTTACACAACGACACGTGACAAAAGGGAGCAACGTTAAGATAGCTTTTTGGCTACTTCGTATTCACTCCTAACACCAACACAATACTCGTTCAGAGACACAGACTCAAATGTGCGTTTTAATGTGAAAGAACTCTGAAGATCTATTAATGTTTCGCAATCCAGGACGGTTAGCATCCCAGATTGACTTCTGATGATAAATAGATTTTGTACCCATTCGATATCAATGTCACTTTCCGGAAAGTAATCTCACAGTGATTTCAGGAGATTTTCCAGGTGTGAATACATTCAATGTTATCCTTTTCTACGCAGGTAATCCATCCACTGAATTTTCTTTTAAAGGCTGATTATAATTTGTCTCTCGCCATAAATATGATTGTTTATATATTTCTTGCCAAACTGTAGTGATAACGTTGACCTTATAAAAAAAAACGGTAAGATAAGCTAATTTTATAAGCCGTTGCTCATCATGCAGTACTTCGAAAATTGTTACAGCCTCAGACTTGTTTTGCCCCATTTGGAAAACCTTCAACTCGTCATGAAGTTCATATAGCCTGGCTAGAACTTTGCCTCTCGAAAGCTATTGGATCTCGAAGTGCAAGAGGAGTGATTAGTATTGACTAATACCCATTTCTTCGCACACTTTTTTGAACAATCTTGACTGAAGGGGACGACTTTTCACGTAGTTGACGATCTTTACAGCTTCATCAAGAACTTTCGTTATATCAGATGATTTTTTTTTACTCTAAGGTCGATGCAAAATGCAATGCAACATAACAGGCAAAAATAAATCTTTTCGCGGAACCCTGGTGACTTTTGCACGGAATCCTTAGTTTCCGCGGAACCCACTTTAGGAATCTCTGCCCTAATGAATACATTGTTTTCTTATATAACTCTATTGGTTTGCGCGGCGCGCGCCAGTAAAGCTCCCAGTCGCGTAGTCGGCATGTTTTTTTCCGACGTCTTTAACAAGCATCATCATATTTCAGCCAATTTACACAAAACATTAATGAAGTATATGTACACCTAAACCTAAACCTTCCTCATTAATCACTTCGTCCATTGTTGAAAACCATGTGAAAATTCATTCAGTAGTTTTTGAGTTTATCGCGTTCAGACAGACAGACGTGGCGAGGGGACTTTATTTATTTATTTGTGCACTACTTATTACCTATCTTAAGTATACTGTTGACATTACAATATATGTATAAAGCCGCCAGTAACAGTCACAATACCCTCCGTACTAGTTGATACTGTATTACAGTGGGGTATTATTCCTCATTGCTGTGACCCGTAGAGTAACAAACGAGTGAGAAGTTAAGATATAGGCTCCTTATGAAAAGAAAATGAAAGTAATGAAAAACTTACAATCATTCAGCAATGAAATTGCTACACTTATCACTATTTTTGGCTTATCTGTGAATGTGAGTCTGTGAGTATGTTTGTTAGTATGTCTGATTGTATGTATGGAGTTTGCTATTATAATTTAAGCAGAGTAAGTGTTTTCGTACATACAGTCTTCTTAAATAATGTGTGAATTATGTTTCCGAAGACCTAGAGTTACATTAAATCTAATAAATAAAAATGTATATACGCGACTGCCTCGTTGGTCTAGTGGTCGCAAGCGCTACTGCTGAGCATGAAATCCTGGGTTCGATTCCCGGGTCGGGCAAAGTGTTATCGGGTTTTTCCATCTGGAATTTCTCGGCAGCAGCCCGGAGTCTGGATTTGTGCCCGGTTGATTGCAATAGGCTCGCCCCCTATTACATGGGACTTAAACATAACTGGCGAAATGTGGGTGTGCTATAGGTACACCTCTGCCTAACCCTTCGGGGAATACAGGCGTGATGTTATGTATGTATGTACGCGAATAACTTTCGAACGACTGCACTAAATTGGATAATTCTTTTTTTTGTGTTCGTTATTGTCAGGACAAGGTTTGTGTTAAATAATATTTTTTTTAAAGTGAGTGAATGAGACAGAAGAGGTAGGTAGGTAGGTAGGGTATGTACGTAGGGTAGGTAAGTAGGATAGGTTGCTAGGTAGGGTAGGTGTTAGATACTTAGTGCTACCTGTGCGAAGCCGGGCCGGGTAAAGCTAGTTTATTATATACAATCTATAGAGCTGGCAAATGTTGTTCTATATATTGGCTGTTTGTAGATTTTGTAAGCTCTTCGTTTAGGGTCTGGAAAATCCGGTTGTTTATTATGTTGAACACGTAAGACCTTTTCAATGTATAGTTGCCGAATGCTAAGTACAGCACTTAGCTTCTACAGTTCATCGGTCGAAAATTTATATTTTTAAACAGCACAGTTTTTAAAATGGCCCGGTTGTGCTCTTTCTGCTTAATTAAGCTGGTCTTAGCACATCCTCTCCAGATGGATATGCCATATGTACTAACTGATTGGCATTAACGCGTAGTAGGTTGTGGAAAGCAGCTTTAGGCACAGACATATCGTAGGTTTCTGAACAAATACAATAGTTAAAAAAATACCTGACTGATGAATTATTAAATACTATTCGCACAATTATGGCATAATCTGATTTGCCAATTTATTAATTTACATACTTATTTAATGTTGTTTAATTTAATTAAATTTTTTAATCGTCTTTTATTATTACCAAATGTAAACCAAATAGTTAATCTTAGTTTAATTTTATCTATCTGTCACTATTACCATTCTATTTAAAATATTTTTTTGTTTGCTTAATTTAATTTAATTTGATACCTGATTCTTGTGTTGATTTGTTAGATGCTAGATTTGTGCTTTGTTTTTAATTTATTTTTAACAACCTAATTTTATTGACAATTAATTGCAATAATAAAAATGTAAAATGTAAATATATAGTGCATGTGGTGTTATCCTGTAAGTAATTGTTGCACTTATAAATGTATATCGTGTCTTTTTAAATGTGTAAACAATTGTAGGCTAACCTATTAATAAATAAATAAATGAAGTGATGATGCAACATCGAGACGATAGCAATCGCAATTTTGAGTGTGACTTTGTTTTATAATATGTAGTGATGATATCAGGGTACCATCTAATAGACCACCATCCAAATTGGCGTAAGTGGTGCCTAACTAAAGGGGACGTATCGAAGTAAGTAACTATGTAGGTCCCTACTCCGTTTGGCAAGTCTCGGGGCTTACTTCTAAGTACGTCAACAAAGATACGGGCCCGTCCAAAAGTAGTTGGTTTTTTTCGGACGGGCATAAACACATCGGGGTAAAAGGACAACTGTCAAATCGTGTTGTCATTCATTCTTAGTTTGGGCCTCAAACTAATTTTATCTCCGTAGGTGATACTGAGTAGGATGTGCCCGTACCTTCGGTCGAAGCTACGGACTTTGTGCTCACAGAGTAGGCCTCATTACAATCAGCCCCGCACCCTAATTGCGAAACTCTCTATCACAATCTGAATCATTTTTAAGCCTATTACTAATCCATTGCTTCATAATATGTTATGTTCGAATTTGTCTGCTAACAACATTAAACAACTAGGGTTACCACCCGTAGGTAACTACTCTAAAATAGAGTATTGTCCTCTTTTTCGTGTAGGTGTACTTTATAATCTATGACACCAATAAAGTACGCCAAAATACTCTATTAACGTAACTCTGACTGTTACTGGCTTTTTCTTATTAATGTAATGTAGAGAGACGAAAAGAAAAAAGTTTCCCTTAAACTTGATTAAAAACAAGCTGATCAAATGTTTCAAATTAAAGTTTGATTGCAAAGAGGCTGTAACTATCTTCAAGAAAAACAAATATTTGTTGAATGTTGCGAAAAGTTATAAAAAGTGTTTTTTAAAGATAATTAAGTAAACAATAAATAAGTACCTACTCTTTTCTTAGGCTGTGTCCTTTATTTTCGTTCTACCGAAAGAAAACTATTTTATTCGTTCCAGAAAAAGGTGGCAGCCCTATAAACAACGCAGTGAATGTTGTTAAACAGTCAAAATTAAAGCCATTCCTACTGGGGGCCAAGTCTACTAATTTATAAACGTCACAATGGTCTCAGAATTGTGAGTTTTTGACAGATTTGCCATACAAAATCTGTCAAAAACTAACAATGCAGAGACCATTGTGACGTTTGTAAATTAGTAGACTTGGCCCCCAGGTAATGTGTTACGTAATTATCCCGCAGCTGTAAGACACGGTATTCAGCAGAAGACTACTTACTCGTTTACAAACAGACCAACTCTCGTTGTTGTTTAGGTAGGTAGGTACTATTTTCACGTAGAAGGTACCTATCGAACCTTAAAAAACGTCTGACAGAAAAATATACCTTATTTTTTTTCCTTTGTTATGTTGACAGTTCGTACCATGCGCCGTTTAGATAATAAAGGTGCTCAAAACAAATACCTGTTTTCGGCCATATTGAATACATTTACTTACTGAGCTTGTTGCGGTTGCGGCTGTAGCCAACAATAAGATGCCAGTGTTAGTTTCTTTACATTATCGTCATTCGGTCGGACAAAAGATTAAAGTGTAATGTCGTTAGTGGACCAACTTGATTAGTACCTACGTAGGTAATGGAAATCTAGGGATTTTAAACAAACCCTTTTCTATGAAAACATCGTCAGAAACAATCTAACTGTGCCTTCCACTAAAATTAATGAGATGCAAGTTGCATTCACTCTCGTTGAGCTCAAAGGCTGTATTAAATTACTTGTAACGCCATCTAGCGGCGCATGCGATGACGTGATGCAAGGCTGGTATAGAACCTGCGAGAGGGGCTGCGACCGCGCAGCCGCGCCGCGTCTAACACGCATGAGCAAACAGCGAGCAGCGAGCGAGTAACTTGAACAACATGCCAAGCAAGGTATCAGTCATCAGTCACAGTTGACGCTACTCTGTGGACGGTGCTCTCGCGCGCCCCTCCTTTATGCTTTGCAACAGTACGGGGAAGGCAGAGTGCATAACACATCACCAGAATGTGACATTATAAGTGCACTATTTAGTTAATACTTCCCTTCGCCTTCCCTAGTTACTAACGCCAACAAACTTTTTATTACTTTCTAAAACGTATTTAATTTTCCGCGTGTGTCTCGTTCCAAGCTCGCGCCAACAAACGTGTGTGTGTATAAATAAATATTAATTTTTATAGTGTGTTAAGCTGTAGTACCAAACATGACTATATCATACGCCGGTGAAGTACCTAATGGCAGCAGTTTCGGATGTTTCTGGAGGATCCTTTGCAAGTAAGTTGGAATCTTATTAGTGGAGTGTGAGGCTTTCGAGTGCGGAACCGTTCTCGGTGGCCCCGGAGCTCCGGAGCCCGCAGGCACACAGCTCGGGTGAAACAGCTGTTCGGTACGGAGCGCCTCGATCCTACACTCCTACATGACGAAATCACACACCGATGGTCCGTAACCACACAATAAACATTAACAAAAGCAAGTCTCTTGCCGTCCGTCTATTGTGACGCGCCACTTGTATATGTTTAATTTAGAAAATAACTTTGTTCTCATCGTGGCATGTTTACGTCGAAAAGTAATGAAAGTTTGTTATTAACTGCCATAGCTAATGAGAGAGCGAGGATCACGACGCCGACGCTAGAGTCGACCTCGACAGGCACGGTGATGAATGCTACTTGTTCAACGCGAACTAGAATCGATTCAATGTCTGATCGCAGCTCGCTTGGCCCTGACAACGAAAGGCGGCGAAAGTAACCGTGACGCGTGCACCAATCGATTAAAACTTTATTCAATCATGCTTATGATCACTTGATTTCCGTTAGTATAATTCGAATTGAATTCCACTACAAATTACAATGCACAAACACTTCAATGATTACAATTAGTGTCACCTTTTGCATTTTGCTCCATTAGTTAAGGAGACTTATTAATAAATAAGTTAATAATTAGGTAGTAGGTACCTTACTAAGCCGATATTTTCCATCCATTAGTTAACAGAGATTTAATTACGCGTTAATAATTCATTAATATCACCGACCACCATGCCATAAAACCTTAGACAGGCATTTTTCTAAAGTATTATCCTACTAGCTAATTAATGGAGATCTGATCTATTAAGCTAATGATAAAGCTATGTTGGTGTTCATAATAAATAATTAAATAAACACATTATGATCGAACAGTTAAAACTGGTCTACGTAGGTAGGTAGGTACCTACTAAAGTTATTGCAACTTAATAGGTTCAAAATAACAATAATCAAAATAGCAAACTATTAGGTAGTCTGACGGCTAGAAACCCAATTGGTTGTAGGTAACATGTAGATAGAATACCGTTATGACTGAACTATGTCTATTTATTTTATTTTTCATATGGATAACTGAACGGTAAACGCAATAAGTCACAATGAAAATAAGTTTGCTGTTATATGCGTACTACATAACGAAACCCGTCTGAGTCAGGTTACGGTATACGTATACCTATTTACACGAAAGCACTAACTATGATATTCATATGTACCTACGTGTTTGTGACATTAGAAGAATCTTCGTATTGTTATGGCGCTCGCTGCCCAAATGTAGAACACCGTAAAACGCTTAGTTTTTTGTCGCACAGATACGCGTATTGTTACACATAGCCAGACAAAATTGAGTGTTTTGTCAAATATTCAAAGAAAAGACTCATTCAAAAATATTTCATAAAAATAAAATAGTATCATGAATTCATGATAAAAAAAAAAACATAAAGCAGAGCTCAATTTTTTTTTTGTCGCATAATTTATTTTATTTTTATTTTAGATGGGTTTACTCTTGACTCGAGTCCAAGTCAAGAGCAAACCCATCCATAAAGCGAATTCAATCAACTAAAGAAATACCTAAAACTTATTCCACTGGGCGGCTGTGCATTAATTTTTTAATTTAATTAAAACTGCGAAATTTGGTGGTCATTCGATTCAACTAATATCATACGCATAGCTGTTTTGAACCTTATTTGTTGCCGCGCTGCGCTATTGTCAATTAGGTACAACTCCCTTTCAGTCAACTTCTTTAATCAAAATCATTTTCAAGCAGAATTATATTATTCGAAGCCCGAAGTGGCGTGCCCAGTCCTTATTTCACAGTAGGCAATCATAATCACGATATAGACGAAAAAAGAAAAACAAATCGTATTAGTAAATACACAACAAAAAGTACAGTATCCTGGATCATTTCGTGCATGAAATCAAATCAAATCACAAATGACATCCAATCCAAATTAAATTAGTTCGACATTTTATTAAAAAAAAAAAATGTATAGGTTGTACGAAGTTACCTATTGCAAGCACATGTATGTAAAAAGGCACTGGCTATTTAGTTTTACTTACAAACTTAGTCATAAATGAAGAATACCTACTGTATACGCATGTATTTTAAATTTAATATTTTCGGCGTATTAAGGCGACAATAAGTGCCAGCGACCTTGAGCGACTGGGATGAGCATGCGAAACTTTTAAGCGAATAAAATTGCACAGAGCGTTAGCGCCTACCCGGACATTGGTCAGCGATGCACTGCCGCCCGTCGCCCGCAAGAGCCCCCGATTCAACGCGCATCAAGTTTATTCGCAAAAACAACCCACCTTGATTTATCAAACACAATACAAATAAAAGCCGTATATAAAAATGTGGGTAGTCAAATTGTCTTTTAGATGGTGCAGATTTCATGAAAATACGCCCGATATTTTTTGCGTGATTATCGTTTTTGTGTTCGCGTTAGACATTACTTTACAAATTAATTACACTATGTTATAAAAATATAATTTCGAATATTCACATATCAAATTACGAAAAAAATAGTCTAGTTTATCATATATTTTTTTCAAACACATAAGACTATTCGTTTAGACGTGATGTTCAATTTGAAATCATTAAAAGTCGTATATCTGCGCCTTAAAATACAGCACATAACATATCACACGAATCTGCAAACGGTAGGTTGAAGTTGCAATTCTGATGTTTAAGCACCCTGCGACGTCACTACAAGGTTAAAACTATTATTCAACTTGTATGTAACAAGTTATTGTATGTATAGCGAACATAACACCTCATAAGAATCCAGTTGGAATCGAGTTTGCAAATAAATTATGAAGTAGGTAGCTAACTACAACATTGATTCAGGCAATGGTCCATCCACTGTCCACAGACTCCACGGTAGAGGTTCATGGATATTCGTTTGGTACATAAAGTCGTTTTTACAACACATCATTTACAACTTCTCAAATAATAATTATTATGACGTCGCTTTAACAGTAAAATGTAGGAACCTACGTTATATAAGCCACCCAATCCTATATGTTTATTTAAGGTAGTTCAAGTTTACACTTCTATGAATCATAATGATAACATAATTCTAGCCCTATGCCTCTAGTTATATGGAAACGAGAAATTCACTTTTCATAATTCCGGATATTATGCTGGACTTGCTAGCGTACTTGGGAAGACAATAACACAGTTTGTACCTAGATACCAACGCTGTAAACACACCAAACGTAGAATTATGTTCCTTAGAGACGTAGTATAATTATTTGACTCTTAACCCAGTATTAAACATTTTTAAACCGAGATCGATTAAGCAATAGATTTTTTGCTCTTAAGTACAGAATCCGAAGGTCGGTCGAGACTGATATTAGTAATTAGTAAGCGGTGATCACTAGCAGTTCGACCGTGGCAACTTCTGACAAGGTCAAAGAATTTTGACGATACCTGACTTAGTATTCTGCGTGTACAGGTGCTGTGCAACTTGGCAGTTTCTCAGATCATTCAAAAACTCATGTCATGGCCACGGAAAAGGGAAAATTCCGCAATTTTCACTATTGGTATTCGCATCGTCAAATGCATCATACTCTTTTCGTAAGATACAGTTCTGTCAGCCAAAAGTTACGCTAAATACATTCCTGTTGTTTTCTTTTAAAAAGTATCTTCACACTTCCTTTGAAGGCCAGAGAATATAGTTGATGGAATCTTAATGAATCTAGAAAACACACACACACTCATTTAGAACTAAGTATAGTGTATTTATTTTACTTCTTTTTTTTTGTTTATTTTTAATTTTCAGTTCCACTGGTTGACGTCATTACGTCAACGCCGGCTATCGCTGAAAACCAGCGCTAGGGCTCTGTCTCCTATAGGGTCGTAGCATTATGCTGAGCGATTGCCGTTTTGCGTGGATGTGACGCATATTTTGCCTCAACTCGTTCTTTTTTGTATTTGTGTGTTTTCTCTTTGCGTCATGTTTACCGCAAATAAACGTAGGTACCTATTTTCTTTCTTTATTAATTTGTAGATAAACTGTAGGTGTGATCAAACGCTAAATTTGAGCTTGCTATGAGTTAGCGAATTATTGATGTAGGTACTCCTTCCGGTTTCAACGCAAAATCTTATGAATGTAAAGTGGTCGGTAGTATTTTAACCGACTTCAAAAAAAGGAGGCGGTTCTCAATTCGATAGATTTGAAAGCTGGTGCTGCTCATGAGGTCCCATATACATTTGATTAAGTTCTGAAGTTTTTGAATTATCCTTAATACTGCGAATTTTTCCACTTAGTTTATATTGATGATGTTTTAATAATTTCTTGTCACTGTTATTTACTTATCAAGTAGTGGTATACGAATTTGTGTGGGTTAGGTACCACAACTAAGAAGTGAGAAATAAAAACTTTTTTACAAAATATAAAATAACCTACCTACTTCGAATAAAAACACTAAACAGTGAAAAATAACTTTAATTTCGGAAGTCGGAGGCAAAAAACGAAAATACAAAACCAAAGACACCGACTTCCGTAATTGAAGTTATTTTTCACTGTTATTATTTTTGTTAAAAAAGTTTATTAGGTTCATCATCATTACCAGCTCTTGATCTGGGAAGGCTAACAAGACATCTCGCGTGGCAAGTAAACAAAAACACTGCCGAGTTACTAAGGTTTTTACGTAATGGCATCCTAATTAAGCCTCAAAGCTATGCCTCTGTCATTATTTTTAAATACTCATGTTGGAATCCAGGAATAGCACAACATTTTCATCTTTAGACGTCTTAATTCGTTTCTTTCCAAGCCGCTCTCGGCTAAAGCAATGGAATAATAAAATTTGTGTTTCGGTCTTTTGATAAACTGTAACATCGGATCCATCGGACCGTAAACTTAAATTAGGTAGCTATTTGGTAGATATGCATCACGCCTGTCAAACATAATAACCTGCCAAAAAATCTTTGAATGTGCATATATGTATACATAAATGCACTTTCAAAGATTTTTTTCTTGATCCCAAAGTGGGAATTACATAGTCCATGACATTCCTTAATTTATGAGAATACCTACTAACAGAGAAAGTTTCGAAACCCATTGAATAGAATATCGAAACAATCACAAACAGTGTCATTTTGCGTTGTATCCTTAAAGGACAAAAGGTCGAAATTAGTAGAAATATTATATCTACTAATTATTCCAAATCCTTGTGATTAAACCATAAAATAGCCTAAATCATGTCCGCGGCAGAAACTTCTTAGAAGCAGCTATACATACCTACTGTACTTTACATTAGGTACTTACTATAAGTAGTATAAATGTATGCTTTTCCCAGCCTATAAACTTCTGTCCACTTCTTGTTCCACTGCTAGAAGAACCTACTCCAGAAAAGGTGACCCACTAAGGAGACAAGCGAGGCACTGCTGCACTATACAGGGTGTCCAGTAAATAGTGCGACATACTGCGAGGAGTGATAGCTTGGGCTAGTCCCACCACTCATTAATCGGTGAAAAATCTGTTGCAACGTGGAGAGTGTTCAATATTTTAGATATTTTTGTTTATCTTGAAAACCGGAACTCTTCGCAGAACATAATATATTGTGCTCTATTGGTGGGTACTACCCCAATTAAATCTATCACCCCTCGCAGTAAGCCGCACTTTTTACTGAACATTCTGTATACAGGGTGAAAACAGACCCATCACATAGCCGTCAACTACGCATCCTGTACATAAAACTAAGTAACATTGCACAAAAATAATTGCTGGAAAACGAGTTTTATATTTGGTGTGAAAAAATTCTGCTTGCGGTAGTGCGCAATGTACTTTTAACACACGCAGAACATTGTGCTTAAGGGTGCATGCAACGGTACAGGGGTCGTGACTTCGTGAGGGTATTTAAAGTTGTATTAATTATAACATTACAAAAAAATTTTCGTGAAAAAAACGTCAGTAAAAGTTGGAACTTTGGCCTTCAATATCTCCGTAACCAGCAGGTTCCAAGGTATTGTCCAGAACAAAAAAAAAATGACAATGATGGGGAGTACAAGTGACTCGGCTTCGTTAAGTGTCTTTTTACCCCCGTTATAGCTGATCTTTTTTTGGAATGCATATTGAACTACTCTAGCAGAACAATTTCTATGAAAACTTCATGGACATTGTTCTACAAGAGTCCCGTAGCGCTATCGCGTCGCGTCTGTCAGCGGTAGCCTTCGTCCGAGGCAGTCTACTAAAGGCTACCCCTATAATAGACTGCCTCGTTGGTATACTGGTCGCATGAGGTCCTGGGTACGATTCCCAGGTCAGGAAAAGTGTTACCTATTGGGTTTGTCGGGAAAAGTGTTATGGGAAATGCATCCACATATCGCCAATGTACCACCTATGCCCCAACCCTTCTGGAAAACAAGGCCTGATGTTATGATAAGTAAAGTTGGTCCAATAAAATACTGCACAGTGCGCTTGCGTGGTTACTTCGTGACCTGGGAAGAGGTTGTAGCTCCTGGAGCGGAGAAAGTGATCGATACTCATTAGTTTATCGAGATAATTGACAATCGTGATTGAACATAAGACTCGTAAATTTCAGGAACTTTCAAATACATTTAGGTTACGTTTTGCCCGCGACTTCGTACGAGTGAAAGAAATATATTTTGGAAATAAGTATCTACCTGGAGTATTACTGAAGATTACCTTTTACAAACATGCAAACTTTTCAAAATTATCTATCGATAATGAATTTCGGATTTAGCTGTTTTATAATTGTAATAATTATTCTAAAAGCTCGAGCGTTATTATAGTGTCTCGAAATAATTAATTAAACAATGCTTTTTCTTATGTAGGTAGGTACAGAAAAACTCGCCGAATGCATAACTTACTTTTTTAAGTCGGCAAAAAATTCAAGTTTACTTTGTCCAATATGCTAGTCGATTTGAGATGAATTTTTGTAGCAAACGATAATACGCATCATACTGTATAAACTGATTTTGTATATAACACCTTTACGCTTGCTCTCCGGTCATCTGTATAAGTGTTAAACTAGAATTTTAGCACATATAATATGAGTGTAGTTGTGGCGTCTACAAGGAACTAAGTCACGAGAATAGTCTTGTAGTTTCAAGCAAATGGCTATCACAATTTCGGTCACCAATTTAACTGCCAAACGTAGCTACATATCCTGTTGTTACAGGCTAGAGATTTAAAACTAATAGAGTATTTGACTACTATCAAAAATATTATAAAAAAAAACGAAAAGTTACCCACTTTTGAAATAATTATTCTTCTACCCTTGTCACGCAAAACGATCATTGTACTGAAAGGCACGATTTTACTATGGCGTTCTTGTGTTGTGACGTCAGATGCTAATAATGCTGTCTCTATTTATCATCTACTTCCATAGAACCTCGCCATTTTTTTAGAACTTTTAAAAACATTTTTGACTGTGGCTTAATATACGAAGGTTACGAAAAATCTAATTTAAAAAACATATAGTCTCTTGTGCGCAGTGAACCCTTTTGAACGAGGCTGCAACATTTAAAACACAATGGGTTAGGTCCAGCTAAATTTACTTACACAGATTAATAAAGGTTGGCAAAAATAATGACGCTAAGGCATGAATCACCACCACAAAATTATTCATTAAAATGTTAAATAAAAGTCTTGCCTAATAAACTTTTGAAATAGTAATTTGATACTTATTTCTTTATGTTTTTGTGCACGAAATAAAACGAAGAGATTTGCTGAAATCCTTGTGAATGCGGTACATAGGTACCGTGATAATGAATGCGGTACATAGGTACCGCATTCATTATCAACATTGGTACCGCAAACTAAGAAACAATTTTAACCGACTTTGACATGTTTTAGATGACAATAGACGTTTTTCACCTGTTCCTTATCGTGTAAAATTGATTTACTCGTGATGTATAGTCATTAAAATTAGTTAAGTAGTTCATGAATTCGTCGATTTACTCAACAGTTGTAAAGTAAGAACTAATTCGAATTGTTTCCAACTTCTCAAGAAGACTGGGTGCTGCCAGAAAATATTAAGCTTTACAGTATTCAGTCCTCTCATCGTATCACCAAACATAAACAAGTAGGTACTGAAATTTCACGACAGTTTTTCTCAGTAAATAATGTAAGTTATTTCCTAAAGAGGTCGATCGCGGCCACATTTCGTGGTAGAAAAGTGATGAAAAATGATTCGTTTTAAACAAAGAGTGTCTATGTTTAGCGTATTCCCCTTAAGAAAGATGTATGGACGGCCCATCGGATGATCCCTCTTAAAGGATAAATAATTAATACGTTGAAATCCACATTAACAAAGATAATGTGGATTTCCAACAGCCAGATCAAGGGCCGGAACTCTAGGAATTAGGTATTGCCAATTACCTAGTAATTAACTAATAATTATTTATTTACTTATTATATTTTTATTAATTATTAATTACCTATTATTCAGCAAAATATGGGCCTAAATTGAATTGTATGGAATATCTGAACATTATTATATTCTTAGATAGTTCATTTACAAGCAAACGTCGGCACTATTGCCAGGTTATACCTACTTGGCAAACTTGAAAAGTCGAACTTAAAACTTACGTATTTGTGACACGTTCATATACTCGTAGCAGACCTTAAAAGACTTAGAGCTTGATAATATAGTATACGTAACACGATACACTAATTCGACAGCCTTTACTTCCGACACAAACAGGTGTCATGTGTTAATTTACTTTCCTAATTCGTAGTCGCGTACGCTTACGGCAAGTCGAATGCGTCCAAATAAGGATTCTGGTTCTATTTGTATATGTATTGGCCCCAACATCTGAGGCAAGGGCACTTTTAATTAGCGACTAGAGTGGGCGTGTCCTATCAAACTTTCCTGTACGTAAGTGCAATTAATTCGAGCAAAATAATGAAGAATTTAATTTGGTCCGTCCAAACAATGGATTGGCTTTTCACACTTCCCTGTCTGCTCTGGTCCCATGTTATGTAAGCGTAATATTTTTTACAATCCATTTTTAGAGTTCCGTAGCCCAGTAGTAGAAACGGAACCTTTATAGTTTCGTCCTGTTCATCCGTACGACACACAGCCATTTTATTCTGAGACTGGTACAGTATCGATGAAGAGTCAATGAACAAAATTGGTGCCTTTTTTTCCGGCGGCCATTAACGAAAATGTAGAGAATAACATAAGAAACGAAATTATATGAAATAACGAATTGTAATAGCAAAGCAACGTGTTGAAGTCAATAATAAATTGATACACACAAATTCTAGCTAGGTATACGTCATTTGATTGGTGTTGTGTCATGGCAGTTGCGTGTAAAATGGAAACTTATCACGAGTTCAGGCTGAAGCAGTTAACAGAGGAATTTAGGCCGATGATCCGACAATTGGCCGACAATTCAATTGAACTCATCCTACGACTGATTGTAATTTGTAACCCATCGATCCATTGTCTTAGGTGAATTAATAGGCAGTGAGTGCGCGAGAATAAGAACAATGTGTTTTGGTCCATACAATCGAAACCGTTCATTCATAAACAAAAAAAAAATGATACCTGGACGAGGACATTTTTAACCGACTTCAAAAATAGGAGGAGGTTCTCAAGTCGACTGTTTTATTTATTTATTTTTGTGCGTGTTAGCTCAGATCTTTTTCTCGGTGAACCGATTTGGATGTTTCTTTTTTATTTGAAAGCTGGTGCTTCTCACGTGTTCCTATATAAATTTGTTCAAGTTCTAACTAGCGGTTTTTCAGTTATCCCTAATACTGCGTATTGTAAAATAAAAACTTTTTTACAAAAAAAAAAATAACCGCCTTCCAATAAAAACACTAAACAGTGAAAAATAACTTTAATTTCGGAAGTCGGAGGCAAAAAACGAAAATATAAAACCAAAGACACCGACTTCCGAAATTGAAGTTATTTTTCACTGTTTAGTCTTTTTTTGGAAGTCGGTTATTATTTTTGTTAAAAAAGTTTATTAGGTTCATCATCATTACCAGCTCTTGATCTGGGAAGGCTAACAAGACATCTCACGTGGCAAGTAAACAAAAACACTGCCGAGTTACTAAGGTTTTTACGTAATGGCATCCTAATTAAGCCTCAAAGCTATGCCTCTGTCATTATTTTTAAATACTTACTTACCTATGTTGGAATCCAGGAAAAGCACAACATTTTCATCTTTAGACGGCTTAATTCGTTTTTGCTTTGGAAATATACCTATATAAAGGAATGATTCTGAAATTCTGACAAATTGCAGCTACAGCAAAATAAAACCTAGAAATTGGAATATCCATAAGTACCTGTGCCGTCTTACAAAAACAGTGTTAAATGTTTCAAGAGGTGGTGAGTTGGATAGAGCATCTACCGGTGATCACTGATCATGAACAACTGGATACTTATTTGCTACAATACTAGCCTCTCTTGTTGTCACGTTCCTAGAATCATCCGGCTCACGGTTAGCGATTAGACATGCAATTATACCTACTACATTTTTTGCCTGACACCCTGACGCTAAACAAGTTTTTAGAAGCCCACATCGCTCGTATCACGTCACGGCCAACCAATTCGGTTTTATTTCTAATAATAAAATGTTAAGTTTTTAATAACAGATCCGCGCATATCTGCTGTAATTGTTGTTCTTCGGTTTATAGGTAGGCGAGTTCTTCTTTTTGTATAATAGCATAGCTGTCTGTACCATTTTTTTTTTGTAGGTTGTTTAATATTACACATTTCCTCTTTGATGATGGTTGACATTCAAAACCATGTAGGTAGGTATGTATATTATCGGATAACTCTTCTGATAAAACCGAAATTACTCGCGTGTGTCACGTATTAAGTTGGCGAGGTCGGCTGTGGGCAGTCCGTGTCGGTGCTCGGTCGCCGGTCGGCAAGAGCGCCGTTACGCAAACCTGACAGCTTTCTTCCTTATTTTATTATAAGTTTATAACGAGCTATAGCTTTACTTTCGCTTGCAGATGGAGAGGCAGCGTGTACAAGCTGGTGTGGCGGGAGTTACTAGCATATCTCACACTCTACTACACCATCAATTTATTGTATCGATTTGCGCTTACAGAGCAGCAACAGAGGTGAGTTATAATAACTAGTATATTGGGTCACATTCAGTAGACAACCTGAAAAATTCACATAGCTAAAATTAATTATAGGTATATTAATTATCATATTTTTCATTATTCAAATTATACCTTACGATGGCGTATTGACAGCCGAAACACTTGTTCTGAGGCAGCCGACCCCTAAAATATTCATCACCAATAAAATAAATATAAAGTAACTATGTAGGTGGCACACATATTTTGTTCAAAACAATAAACATGCTTGCTTTAAAAGTCATAAAGGACGCATTTAACCTATCAACTAAAACAAGCAAGGTCAAAACTGCAATATTTTAAAACTGTTTTAATTAACAAGCAATTGTTATGAGCTCAGTTTACATTACTTACCTACATTTGGAACAAAAAACATTTTATTTAGGTGCCTTAGTTATATAAAAAAATCCATTTTTTATTTAAATTGTGATTGTTTTCTATTGATAGTCAACTTTTTTATTCTGATGATCATTTTATTTGCAATATTGATTTTAATACTGTTTATTTTTTAACTTAATTCTAATTTTAAATCTTGATTATTCTAAATTCGATTTTTTATTTTAATGTTTTATTTTTCAACAGTGTCTTAAAAAATAAAAAATAATTTATAACGCATTTTTTGTTTTGTCTTTTTTCTATGGACCCTGGTCTGAAAATAAAGTTTATTATTATTATTAAATAGGTGCTATGTACAGCCATTTCGTACGAACACTTCAACGTTATTTAAGGAGGTACTTTATCAGTGATAAAAAATATTTTATTAAAACGTGAGGTGCAAAAACTGTAATTGTGAGCTTTAACTCGTGAACAATGCTCAGGTGTTGTGAACTTTGTTTTTTGGCTTACTCAAGCGATCTCAACGAAAAAAGCAGGATCACGATGCAATAAATATTTAATTTAAACACACGAGTACAATAAATTGGAATTCTCATCGCCATGGTTCCAATTTGTACAGGTCGTTCCGGTAAATTCCTACTCTAACAAAAAACTATGAACTAAATATTCGAGTGCCTCATAACTAGAGGTCAGAAGAGAAGTTCAGAGCACCAATGATATAGCCATTCATGGTGGTCTGATGGTCTCCGAAATATAAACTATCCACACTTTGGCTTTGATATTGGGCCAGAGGGAAGGGCTTAGGTAATAAAGGATTTTAATACGGGCACCACTTGTTTGAACAAATAACATGTTGTGGTGGGATATCGTAGTGATAAGAATATGAACATGTAGGTACATGAACAACTGAACGATGTAATGTGCTTAAATCGTTCAGTAGATATTGAAAGGTCAAACAAGACGGGTGTTTAATATATGTAAACTGCAACTGGCACGGTCGATCTATGATTTACTGAATTTTGCTTTCTACGAATAGAATCAAAAATCAAACGTCGAGGAGATACAGATACTTAGTAAAAATGGACTATATTGTAATATATATTAAGTATATAATATACAAAGTTTCGCACCTTCCTCTAGGAACTTCAAACGCCTCCTCCACCCCCTTCAAAGGGTAGTTTTGGAAAATTAATAATTAAGTTCTTTATTATTTACCTAGGTTAGTATTTACCAAGTTTCAAGTCTATAAACCGATGGAATGAGTTTTCATATAAACTGTATTCCCCTATTTCGGCCCAACAAGGTTTGATTATTGATCGAATACTCATCAAAATCGGTCCAGCCATTTAGCCGTTGCCGCGTTGGTTCTTTCGTATCGAATCAAAGATAACAACTACGTAAGCCGACTATAAAAAAAAAAATTACAATAAAAAACAACTGACTTCCAAAAAAAACACTACAAACTGAAAAGTTAGATGCACACGCAGGTACGCACATATAACAGCTATATATAATTCTTAAGCAACCAGTCATCTGCCATCGTCGCCGGTCAGACGGTTTCGAAAGTCAGTCAGTGTCTTTGGATCTGCATTTTAGTTTTTTGCCACCGACTTCCAAAATTAAAGTTATTTTTAGCTACTAAATTTAGATAAATTTTATATCAATCTGCCCATATCATGACCGTCTGCAGGGCAAAGGCCTCCATCCTGTCTTCCCACTTTTCCCGGTGGTTGCCTGTGGTTTTTTTCATGAAGCTGTCTAGTCGTCTCCTCATCTTCGCCTGAGTCTTCCACGGGCGTCGCTTCTTTTTAACAACTATTCAGATGTTATTATAAATTACCTCATGCCTGTTTCAAGAAAAGTATTAAATATGAATGTGGGTGGTTATAAGAAACGAGGAACCAAAGAAAAGATGGATGGATTCTGAGAAAAGAAAAATGATCAGCTGATGTATTTTGTAAAATCTCACCATGCCAACAAAGGTGAAGTGTGAAAGGCGAAAGTTAGGTAATCATGGTATTGCGGCATTGAATAATATACATTAATCGGAAAATTAATACGACAAATAAGTCTCATTCAAAGAATTTGCAAATGCTAATCTGTATTTTTCCAATGAGGAAAAGCAACTCAAAATTATACGGGCATATTGTGCCTGGTTATGAATAATTAAAGTGAAATACCTATGCATATATTGACGTGCTGTTCAAATAATACTTTCAAAAGGACAGACCAGACGCCGACGTGACGGTTCGTAACTTCGTAATTCGTATGTCCAATCAACAATCTTTCAAACTTAATAAATCGTAATAAGAGTGGAAATCGGTTGTTATAGTTAGGTCATGTAATGCGGAGGAATTAGGAACATGTTGTGAGAAAAGTCAAACGGGGTAATTGCGTAACACATTTACAGTAGGAATTGCTTTCATTTTGACAGTTCAACAACATTCATTGCGTTATTTACGCTGTCGAGCAGACAAATTTTCGAACTTACGAACCAATGGTTTAGCAATAGACTTCAACATGATTCAGATTGTAATAAATAGGGTGTTACGTAATTAGGGTGAATAGTGATCTCAGGACCTATGTCGTCATTGCTTGCTGCTACGTACACGTGCACAGATGAAATGATACTTATACTTTTGACTCACCCAATTTGTGAAAGATTAGATTTTTTGACGGCTAATCCAAGTAGCTAATAAAAATACATACACACATACATACATAAACTCACGCCTTCTTCCCATGGGGGTAGGCAGAAACTACAGAACGCCACCTGCTACGATCCATACATACTCCTTTTGCCTCGTTTACGTTCATACATCTGGTCATACACGCACGCCGGTTGTGAGTACTACGCACCTGACCTTTCTGAAGAACATCACCAATAAGGTCACTTTATGTCTTCCTAGGGCGTCCCCTCCCGGCGTTTCCACTCACTTCTGCCTTGTAAATACCTTTTGTTAATCGCCCTTCATTCATCCTCTCAACAAGACCAAACCATCTTAGCATACTCTTTTCAATTTTTGTCACTACATCTTCCTTTTTTTTTCTAATAAAAATATAACAGAGATTTAATCCTTCTTCTTAATCCTTCACCTTACGTGACCCACGGGGTGACATTTTACCGAGAACCTATTTTTGTAAATGAATTCAAAGCTAAGTCAAGTTTGGTACGTACTTGATAAAAAGTGCGGAAGTAGACAACAGTATCTCGGTGAGTGGCTGCGAACATTTTGTGACTAACGAGTTTTACGCAATATTATATTTTCGGAAGAAATAACAAGGTTGTGACGTGTGCAGGTAAAGTGTCAATTCGGACGCTGTGATTCCCCGAAGCACGCTCTCTACAGTCACAAAATTAATTAAGTATATTTTTTTGCTGAACTTCCTATCCAAAACGTAGGTTTTGTTGGGAAAATCTGTAACTTATTATTGTAACAAAATTCTTTATATGGTGGTTACTCATTTGCACTATTACCTACTCTTCGGACATGTTTGTTGTGATGGAGAATTCAAAATAATCGTGATGTAGATGGCTATCGATATCATCATTTTATTTCAAGCTACACGGTAGTCTCGGTCAGTAGTTTTAATACTATTTTTATATTAAAAATAAAGCGAAGTAAGCATATACTTTGACTCGTGCGTCACTAGCTCTCATTGATAGCCGTGTTGATTGGCTAATTCGCTCCAATTGATATCCCTCCGATATCTCATTGGTGACTGGCCATGTTTGTTTTTTTTTTACCATAAACTTGGACATCAGACAACGAAACTTGCTAATTCACTCTCGGACACCTGAATCGGGCCACCCTGCTTAATTTTGTTATAAGGTCTCCTATCTTTTTAAATAATGGTAGGTAGTTCAGTGAAAACAAATACGTAGGTTTCGAAGCCAGTCACTCACTCACTATCATTTCCGTTGGGCATTGTTCAAAATTAAAGAATACTAAAACATCAGTTTAATTGTAATAAGTCATCATTTCACGTTTCTCAGGGGAAAAAATAGCGTGGAGTGTTTGAAGAAAACAATGATTTACCTACATAGAGCAAACGTTTATTGTAACTTGTGTTACCTCCAAGACCCTATCATTTTTAGGGTTCCGTACCCAAAGGGTAAAACGGGACCCTATAACTAAGACTCCGCTGCCCGTCCGTCCATTTGTTTGTCTGTCCGTCTGTTACCAGGCTGTATCTCATGAACTGTGATAGTTAGACAGTTTAAATTTGCACAAATTATGTATTTCTGTTGCCGCTATAACAACAAATACAAAAAAACAGAATAAAATAAATATTTAAGGGGCTCCCATACAACAAACGTGATGTTTTTGCAGTTTTTGTAGATAATGGTACGGAACCCTTCGTGCGCGAGTCCGACTCGCACTTGGCCGGTTTTTTTTTAAACGTTGCCACACACTAGGAATTTCTCCTGTATTGTGGGTGCGTTTACAAACATTTAAACTCACATACACATACAGCCAGACCGGGAACAACTACTTGTAGCTTGTAGGTCATACAAATATTTGTTCCGTGCGGGAATCGAACCCACAACACCGTGCCGTCAAAACAAGGCATTTACAACGGTCGTCATGAATGCGGTTCGGCATGGAATTAAGACGTGCTGTGGAATGTTCTCCCATGCTTCCAAGATGGCAGTTTTCAGCTTCTGCAAAATTTCTGGAGCTGGCTGGCTAGTTCGAACACGCTTCTTCAGCTCATCCCATAAGTTCTCTATTATATTCCTATTATCAGGGTTTCTTGCTGGCCATTCCATTAATAAAATAAAATAAGCCCCTGATAGTTTTCCGTTCCCGGCCTTCGAATAGTAAACATCAGCGTCCGAATAAAGTCGTATAAAAAATAGTTCTAAACGTCATACACTCAAGAATATTAGCGCACAATAACACATTGGAGCCCTTAGAGTGTTGGAGATATTAATGAAGGCGAAACCTGCATATTACATCACAGGAAAGAAGAAAGTTTTATCAACAACATTTTAGGTTAGACCTTAAACCATTTCACAATAGTGATTTTATTATTCTCTTTTACTTTGACAGTCCTGGCAGTCACCTTGACAGCTAAAGACTGACATATACGCCAGTGTTGCAAGTGTTGAAATAACATTCTACTAGTTTCTGCCATTACGCTTCGTTTCAGGAAAATTTAATAAAAAATGAAGGCACAATTCCAACTTTTGTTCGATAAAATGAAATTAAAAATGCAACATACAATCTGAGGAACTTACTGAATCTGCTACAAATATCATAATGACTAGAATTAATGAAAAAATAATCCCGATTATCGACGAAAACAAAAGCTTGAAATTAAAAGTGGAAACTCAGAAAAAAGAGATAGAAAATGTGAAAAGAGATATAAGGAAGAACAATATAATTATATTCAGCGTGGAAGAACTAGAAAAATCATCATTGAAATTAATAAATAATATAAAGAAAACCTTCAAAAGCGACATATCGAAGAAAATGGAATAAACAATATATTATTATACCGAATAGGGAATAGAAATAGAGAAGGTAATAAAAGGTGGCCAGTCCTCTGTTCATTCGTAAACGGATGGAAAAAGAGAGATAATGGACAATAAGAAGGATCTTAACAAGATATATGTCACTGAAGACTATCCAAAGGAAGTTTTGGCTAAAAGGAACGCTTTACACGCGGAGTTGGTAGAAGGAAGGAAGAATGGGAAAATAGCGTTTTTGAAATATGACTAGCTTGTAGTGAAGGCAAACAAATCAATTTACGAATAAAGAAAACGGGAAACTTCTTCACCGCATTCATCGAACATTCAACCTAAAAAACATCAAACCTATGGAGATTTCTTTTACTAACTTCCTTACAAACAAGCAACAATAGCAACTAACTCTCGGCAAACGTAAAATACAGCAAAACAAAGAAACAAACAAACGTACAACAAGAAAACAACATCCTCCCCCAAGCCGACTGGTCATCGTGGGGGAAAACGAAGCACACCCTCTAAGGATAGATAATCAAAAAAGGGAAAATAATTGTGACATACCTATAGCGTCGCACACACGATCACTAAGAACCCCAGAAAAACTCATCGAACTAGAAACAGCTATCAACGAAATTAAATGGGATCTTATTGTAATAAGTGAAATGAGAAGATTAGGAGAAGGAATAGAAGACCACGGAAAGTATAAATACTACATTACAAAGGAGAAACACCAGCGCTATTCCATTATTGCGATACTAAAGTCAGGCAGGCTCTATAGTGAGTAACACAAATCTTATTTTAAAGCAAGTTTAAAGAAACCTGTTTGCTATATTTGTGAATACCTTTTTTCTAAATAGCACATCATTCAGAGCTGTATGATCGTTATGATGATTCCCAAAGCGCATAGGTATACGCATCGGGAATCATCGTCTTTCTTCGGAAATACGAACGCGCGAGATCTAATATAGAGCTGTTACAACCATGGAAGTAGCCTATTTTGTATTATGAATATCATTACAAAATTGTAGATTAACAACTCTAAGCCATTCCAAAAAAAAAAAAAAGTTGAGTGATGAAGATGATAAATGACGATCTGCGACCGAAGTAGGTAGCCTGACAGAGAGAAAACTTTATACAAACGCACTTGATAAGTGCATTACTAGATTATCGAAGCACATATCTTGGTTGTGCCTAGGTTCAGGTAAACCAGAAAAAGTATGCGTTTCAGTAGGTAAGCTTCGTGTTTCTGAATTAGCACGAACGCCGCACCATAGAGTAACTCCTACAGAGGCAATATTTCTAAGTCTTGTACTGCTTTTTGTAGTAAGGTTCAACTATCATTGCGCGTTTTTATGAATGAAGCTTTCTCTCTGTGGCTTTACTACTCTGATCGCACCTCGTCATCTGTCGGTGTCATTCCAAAGTTGTGACAAGTTTTTTGGAATCGTTTTCGTCATTCCGAGGAACTAACTGGAGCATGACATTGATTTCATTTCCGGAAGGATTTCCACGGTAACATTATCACGAGAAAGGCCATACTAAAAAGAAAACGTTATACTAGAATAGGAGTAGCTTATCCGACTGATGTGGAACCTTCATCAGTCAGCCTGTTTCACCGCTCGCTGATAACGTCCCCCATAACCAGACCTTATCTGACCGGTAGCTCTTAAATTTCTCGTATTCAAATGACATTTTGTAGTTTACACGGAGTAGTGGTGGCGCAGTGGTAACGGCCGCGACTTACGAGTTTTAGGTCGTAGGATCGAACCCAGACAGGCACTTTACTTAGTGTAAATTATTTCATCACCACTGCTTTCAAAACGGTGAAGGAAAACATCGTGAGGAAACCGGCATATACTAGAACCAAAAAATCGAAGACATGTGGCATCCGCACTCCCCACTGGTCCCGCGTGGTGGATTACGGCCCACTCCCTCTCACAGAGTGGCCTTTGTCCCAGAGCGTAGGGAACATTATAGGCTGATTATGCTAAATAACATTTTGTCAGTTACCGGAGACAGAGACCAAGGCCTAAGCGCGACTCCAGGGGATAAAACTTAATTGTGGGACAGAATAAGGACTGTCTGTCTTTTTATTTATCTCCATCCGGAACCATTTCTGTTTTGAGTACCTAAAACATTTTTTTAAGAGACATTAAAAGCTAAATAGGAAAGCTTACCTACTGTAGGATGCTAGAGGAGTGTCCCGGGATCGTCGTATAAAATAAAACTCGTATTGAGTAATAATTATCTCGTAATTATTCCTAGAAATAAACTACTTATTACTGACCGAAGCTAGTCAGCTATCCTAGCTCACTCACTGATCTTATCTATTCTAATTTATACGAAAGTGTCAATATCCAAAAATATGCCATTAACTTATCAAACATTCGTGGAGGTTGGACGAGAAAGCCATCCAAGCAGGGGGTCTACTCCCTATGCACAAAATCCATAGTTTTTGACGAAATTACGGGCATTTCCTACTCTGTATCACCTACTGACATAAGATTAGTTCGGAGACCGAACTGAACAGTGCTGATTTAGCAGTTATCCTTACTCGCGATGGGTTATTGCCCGTTCTAAAAAAATTACATGCCACTTGTTTTGACGGATCCAACTACATTCGGACAGGCTCGTATCTTCGTTGTCGGACCTAAAGAGTAGACCTCAGTACCTAAGAACAGATTATATTGAAATTTTCTTTCGAAACAGTAGTTATCGACATACGAACTCAAACATTGTATTTTACAATTTAATAGTATGATACCTGTGACTGAACCGAGTACATATTATACAATATGTGCATACATTATAACATAACAGCCGGCGAGTCATCATCATTGTCGAATACACGTACAAAGGACAATGGGCTCAGTTCGCCTCGTTCTTACATCTGCAGCCATAAACAGGTATACGGGTTGTAAATAATTGCTTAATAATACAGCTTACTCATAGTCTCCGAACAAAATGTCGAATGACTAGGTACTCATCGCTTTCCTTTAAACTGAAAACAAATACAATGATGCGATTCTAGAAAATTGCAAATAAGTGTATACTTAGATACTTACTTACCTACATAAATATTTTCTCTCAAGTCTTTGTTCATAAGTTTGTAAGTATTCGTTGACTTCAATCTTTCCTGACTTACTTTCAGGGTCTTTGTTGTCCGAAGTGAACTCGTGCACTCGTTGAACAACAAACTCACGACTAGAACAAAAAATATAAAACAAATATGTAGGTATAAAATACTACGAATTGAGTAGAAGTGGGTCAGCGTTTTTGGAAGTTCATTTATTTATAATTGTATTCTTTCACTCAAGGAAGCAGGTGAAACTTACGAGATGAACATTGGTGTGCAGAAATGACCCAATGAGGATATTAAATGTTACAGCTGTCATTGTCATTATCATCATTTCAGTCAAAATACGTCCACTGCTGGACATATGACTCCCCCAAGCACCGCCACTTCGACCGGAAATGTTACAGTTACAGTTTTCATTTGAAGAAAAGCACGCTGCTAAGCAAATATCTAAAACTAAACTATTATATTGACACAATAATAAAACGGAGAAACTAATCTAAAATGGTTAACATTATGGCCGGAAACATAGTTGACAATCATACTTTAAATTATACTGTATACTGTTGTCCGATTTTATAGTCCATAATGAGAAAACTTATACATACGTATAAGTAAAAATAGCAATATAAAATTGAGTGATGAGATGATCTACGACAAGCCTGACAGCCTCATCTGGGGGCACTGTAGTGCCCCCGCCAAGACGAGCCAGGCGAAGCGCAAAGGCACTACCTACCTTTTCTCGAAGTGTTTCGTCGTTGTTTTGAACCCTGATAGAGTTGGTTTCCGATGTACCAGATAGTTCATATTCTCAGGATATGATGTCAATAATAGACTAATTAAACATACAAAGTCTCAATAGAATAGCTCTAATACTTTAGATTTTATTGATATCTAAAATACACCGATTTCGTCACTGACACACTCACTGATACACTGACACACTGATGATCATCAAAATGTTTGGCTACTTCCTGAAGTGCTAGAAAGCTGAAATTTGGTATGTAATCTAAGTTTAGTATACAACCTACAAAAAAATATATAAACTTATAACTTTCGCCCCCCATACCCTAAAATGGGGGGGTGGAAGTTTGAATGAGACTTCAAAATGTTAGGGTACTTCCTGAAGTGCTAGAAAGCCGAAATTTGGTATGTAAACAAAGTTCAGTATACAAAAAAACACTACCGTGCCCCCAGATAAACTTTAAAAAAAAAACACTAAAAAGACTGCCTAGCAACTTACAAAAAGAACTGAAATCGCACCAAAAACATTTCATATAAAATGTTGCCAAGACGACCACATAAGGTTTGCCCTGTGAAAAAGATATCAGATCTCATGTAGAGCCAAGCTTCTGAATCTACACGGCCTAACTCTACCGACCCTAACTTTACAAATTCTACATATCAGTAAAAATGTATGGCTTGGCTGTTTCGTTACTTACTTCAGAAACTAAATATTCGCATCACCTCCACGACGGTAGCGAAACGGCGAAGCCATGAATTTTTACTGATATGTACTCGTAGAATTTGTGAAGTTAGGGTCGGTAGAGTTAGGCCGTGTAGATTCAGAAGCTTGGCTCTACATGAGATCTGATATCTTTTTCACAGGGCAACCCTTATGTGGTCGTCTTGGCAACATATTATATGAAATGTTTTTGGTGGGATTTTACTGTACCAAATTCTAATGTGTGGCGAATCTAAGGTTATAGATAGTGAATTTTACAAGACTGCGGAAACTGCCAAATCCGAAACTATGTATAAGAAACTAGCTGACTCGACAGACGCTGACCTGTCCAAACAATGCGAATAGTTCATAGAAAAATCCCATAGATAAAAGAAGTTTTTTTCAATTTTCCAGGTGACTGTTCCAATTTGTCTTTCCCTAAAAACCTTATTCGGACTATTACGAATATTTTAATACCAAAAAATAGTCAAATCGGTCCAGCCGTGCTCAAGTGATGCGCTTACGCATTTCATTTATATTTATATACAAGATAGCGAAAAATACCCGCGTGTTTACCAACAAAGTGGTGAAATCTTGTAGTTTTGGTATATTCGCCGAGTTGCTATGAAATAGTGGTGAAGGTACGGCATTTAATATTGACTGCCAACTACTTAATTATATAATTACAAGATAATCACGACAAGTTGTCTACATCTCTTTTTATATGCTTTCCTATCGCAGGTATGCTGGAAGAGATTTCTTTAGAAATAAGCATCACCTTTATACGTATTTTTCTGTTCCTTTCTTCCTGTATGTTTATATGTGTTCATAAATGGTTAAATTAGTTACTTCATGTAAATCGTTGAAAACGTTTGTACGATTGGTAGATTCGTACAACTAACTTAAAATTAGGAAACTTATTCCGAGACATCCACAGCCAAGTCTCCTAGATTCGAAGTTATTGTTAAGTGGAAAATTCTGGAGTACCACTTTAAATTATGACAATTTTTATTACAAACGAAAATGAGTGTTTTTTTTATATATTATTATTGGTCTATTACAGGCTAGGTAATTTGGTATGATAAATAATATCCACCGAATCTCCAACTTTGTGTTGGTTTAAAATTCGATCGCTTTCATCGCGTTCTTCACCAAATTTTCGCAAATTTTATTACGTATTCCATTATCAGATTTATCTGAGTCAAAAATATTCTGCTTTATGTATTCTGAATTGACCACGATACGTGCCTTTAGCTAAAACCCAACAGAAAAAAAATCAGTACCTGTCTAATCTGGTGAATTTGGGTTTCTAGGAATTTATTGTTTCGGAAACATTCCTCTCCAAGTTTTGATTATGTTTCGTGCTGTATGGTTTCTGGCACCGTCTTTTGGAACGACTTCTTTTCAAGGTGTAACTGGTTGACTTGATGATATAAATCATTCAAATTTTTTAACATTGTTGCGATTTACAGTTGCAGTAACAGCAGCACCTGTCCTATAGACTCTTCAAGGAAGAATGGTATAATTACTCCACCTAATCGGTCGGAAAAAGATAATTAGGGGTCCTGCGTGGTCAAAAAGGTTGTTCTTCTTCACAATAGTGAACATTTTGTTTATTTACAAATCCTCTGTGTTCATAATGGGATTAGTTAATCGTACTGGTTTCTTTAAAAGAATTGGGTCGCTTTTCTATCCGTTTAGGAACTTTAGGATAAGTCATGGTGTTATATGTGGTGCATAACGAATTTGCCACATTTTAACTAACAAGTCGATATCAAACAACCGTAAAATTTGTCTCCAAATTAAAATGGTGACCAAAAAAACTTGTGTTCATTAGAGTTGGGCGCTTTATAGTATAGCAAAATCCAGTCTCGTGTCTACATAATTATATATTTATAAATTACTTCCTATATATTACGGCACGCATTTTAGCCTATTATAACGTGTTCGACTGTATGCTACAATGCCGTTGTATAATTCTATATTACGAAATTTTCTTTAAATTGTGGCAAAGCAAACCTGTTACCAATGCCAATGTATGCACACAACAATATCTGATTTTTTTCTACAAATTCTTAATAGATAATAATATTATAATTGAAACGAGTTTTCATTCCAATATTGAATCATTGATGTTTATGTTATAACTGAGTAAAAAATAATATCATTGAGGAAAACGATATGATAAAATGAATTTAACATGAGCTTCTTGATTAATTGTGAGTATTTTCATAATCTTTAAAACATTAATTAATAGTATGTTTTCGTCACTTGTTTTTCATAGAAGCACCACAGCGTCCGTGGCAGACTTTTGTTAATCTATTGGGGAATACAGATTTCAGAAAGAAACTTCCACCCTCTACAGGGGATTAAAGATGTGCCTTTTTTGTTTCCGAACCCAGAAACTACTCGATGCTTTCGTCACTTTTATACAGGATAGCGGGACATCGACGCGCAAACTGTAACCGTGGATTTAGTACATGATTCTGAACCCCCTTTTTTGGGTGTGAAATCATCAAATGACCTCCCCCGCTCAGTGCGGAGCGGACGGGCGTGTCAGACTCTTACTGACTAAAACCCACCCGTGTTCCTTCAGTTGCCTGTGAGCCAGGGCCACGGTAACTCTTTCGAACAATCCGCGACCCCGGCAGGCATCGGCCCTATCGGACCCCGTCAATGATGCTGACATCTCCTTGAGGCGCGCGTGGAACACGACGCGCCGTCGACCCGGGCCTGGTCCTTACCGGACGGGTAGCTGCCCATTGCTCGCCGTCCGCAAGCCCGCGCCTACGGTGGCCGGGAGTCGGCATTCTGAACCCCCTTGCGTCGAAATTTTATGTCGGTTATTAAAAAAAAATGCTGGTTAGTAAACTTTTGACCGCGTAGGTATTGCACTTTTCCATGAAACAGCAGTTTTTTTTTTGTAACCGGCTAAAAATGTATATGCTGGGGGGGGGGGGGCGGGGTCTAGATGGTTTAGCGTCGATATCCCTGTCACCCTATAAAGAGCAAGACGTAGATAGTTAATCAGTTAGGTACGTAGACTCTGGACTCGGGACAAAAGCGGCACGTAACTCTATTCAGTAGGTTTACGAAAAACAAGTGAATTGGTCGATTCCTTTGAAACTAATCTAAGCAGACTGTTACATGATTTGGGAAACCTCATTTTTTACATACATTGTTGTCATTATTTTAAGTACTACAATAGGTACTTATAATATCCGCAATGCATCCTAAACCGAGGTTGTTTTGATGACTTCTTGTGTTCTTAGCTTGTTCATTAACTTGTTGAACTTGTTTTTTATTTTTATATTTTAGTCTTTGTATCTTTGCCTGATCAGAATTCAACTCAACAACCAGTTCAATAATTATTAATTTTCTTAAAGAATATATTTTCTTAATTTTCTTTGAAAGCATAGCTGCTGAAAGAAAAACAACTATTGTGAGAGATAAAAAAAAGATGCGTTTCATATGCCATGTTGCCTTAATTACAATGGTGAATGTCTACCATGTGTGCTCGATAGTGCGTGGTCGTATTGCCAGTGGACAATATCACTTTGGTAATGAATCATAATGTTTATTGCTCCTGCATGACACAGCCAGCATTGTTGTAGTGTTCCTTAGATCTCGTCATTGGATAAAAGTTTACTTGAAAGTCACGAATAGTGTATGAAATATTATTACTAAAGGCCACTTAAGTTACGATTCAGCATTATCCCCTTATATGGAAGAAACAGAAATTTTGCAAGATTAATCTGCACTTTGTGATGTGCACGAGAATACACCGAATATAACATTTTGTTGCTATTGCAATTTAGTGTGCTAATTTGTAAGTTTAGTGCAGAATGGCATACCTACTTCGCTTGGTATGTCTTTTTCAAACTCAACTGAAACTCAAAGCATTTATTTCAAATAAACCAATTGGCGCTTGTGAATTGTCAAGGAGTCGGTCAGTCAGAATGATGAAGCTAGATACCCATTCCAAAGCGTAGTAGGTTCCTATGAGAAGAACGGGCAAGAAACTCCACGGACACTCTTTTAAATCAAAATAGTGTACAAGTATTGATTTTTCTTACCGTGTCGACTGTTCTTACATTGTGTCAGCACAGAACTATAAGCTACGCTGCCATCGTAAGCTAAGTTCCGGAATGACATCCTGTCATCTATCTCGTCGCTGCTACGAGCATATTCGACCATATTACCTTTCAGGTTCAGGATATATACTTAGGGCTCTAAAAACGATTTTCTTCACATAATGTGCACATGCCATTTCTCGGTATTTGATCGTTGAAAAACTTCATCGGGAAAGGTCTGGAATTACAAGGGCTATGCTATGCACTGACGGTTAAAGTATACAGAGAAACATTTATAACACAAAATGGTAATCATGCAAGTCCTTTTCCCACCTACTCAAAAGGTTTAAACAATAGCTAGAGGTGTAAGGCCCACTAATTACCTTCTCATTGTGCCCTTCAACATTTTAAAGTGTATTACTTATTTATGCAAAATTAAGTATACAAACGTACGACTGCCAGTCCGGTCAAACAAGTCAAAATAAAATCGAACTTAAAAGCATTCAATTTTAAATCATAACACAAGTCCAATTATAAACATATATTTAAGTGATTACATAATTTTATATCGATTTTACGTCCATTTTACGATCTAGAATACCGTTATTCGATTTTCTTTCGATGAAGCTGTTATCTTATTTCTCAAAGCTAATTTTACTTTCGCACACGTATATTATTGAAATATTAATGTCATAGCAGTCTGACTGGTTCTCAAGGATTATCAATAATGTTAATATAACGTGTGATATGTTAAAGGCTCTATAGTGTCTTTAGATACTCAATTAGGATTGGTAGGTACTATCATAAAATTATGTCCTCCTTATTGATAATTTTTACGTCTATAATTATATCATTCGTAAAATAGAATCCTGTAGATGACAAGACGTGTCATCTTGTAATGCATTAGTAAATTGTTTGTTTACTTGAGTTATGTAAATGTTGTGTGTATTTAGTTAGGTACTATGTCAACTTGCCGGATAAGATGTTAATTAAAAGGCAAATAATGAATACACCTCTGTTAGCCATCTGATTTTCCTGCAATCCTAATTGTCTGGGTATTTATTAAGATCAAGTTTATGGAAATAACAAGAAGTATTTTTATTTAAAGTTCATAAATCATCAGGAACGCTTTTATATTTTCAGAAACCATACAATATATACAATCAGTTGAATAAATTATTCAAGAAACTTGTCAAGAAGGCACAATTATAAAAACATCATTAAAATCATAAAAATGTAGGTACCAGTGCCTACTTTGTCTGCCTACTTAGTTTGTTTATATTCTTGTTTTACTTGCATTGTCATTCATAATGCTTGATTAATAAAACTTTATATCTATCTAAACTTAATAGTAATTGGAATTAAAAATATTATCGTGTAATGTATCCTTTGTAGAACAAATGAAGGTTGGCCGATAGCGTGAGACTCGTTCGTCTCGAAGGCAGAGAGGTACATGTTTAATTTGACAAAACTAATATAGTATTTTACTATTTGAAATTACTAACATCCTTGAAAGCGTCTTCTTATATAAAATACTCTGAAGACTTTGAATATACACGCCTGGACATCCGAATCGCATATTTTTGTTTATTCTATTTTCACAAAGAACAAAAATATTGGATTTGAAACCAGGCACTCACTATCATTAACGTTTGTCATTGTTCCAAATTGAAATCGGAATACTAAAATAGAGAAAACGTTTATTTAGTAAGTTGTGTTATCTCCATGAGTATTTACGACGGCATTCATGCGGTTCGGCATGGAATAAATTAATGCCACTATGACGTGCTGTGGAATGTTGTCCCATGCTTCCAATATCGCAGTTTTCAGCCCCAGAAAAGTTTCTAGAGCTGGTTGGTTGGTTCGAACACGCCTCTTCAGCTCATCCCATAAGTGCTCTATTATAATTGGATTCATATCACGGCTTCTTGCTGGCCGTTCCAATACTGCAAACTAACGTCATGCAGGTATTCTCGAACAATTCTTGCAGTGTGCGCCCTTGCATTCTTATGCATAAAAATGAAATCCTGGCCCTCAAACGCAACATAATTATGGCATCGGTTGATCCTCTAGGCATTGAAGAATGTATCGGTCGCTATTTAGTGGTGGCAAACGTGATCCCGTCACAACCTCAAGTCCAGTTTTTCCTTCGGTGGAAATTCTGCCGCACACTATCCATGACCCACCTGCACCGCCATAACTTACTTTTTCTTCAATGCAAATTTGCTTAAAACGTTCGCCTAGCTTTCGGAAGGCTGTCCTACGTTCATCATGGCAGCATAGTCTTGGTTTTATCCGTAAAAAGAACCTGGCTCCATTGACGTTGAGTCCTATCCAAATGGTCGCGTGTAAACTGTAGGCGCGCCATTCTGTGAACTCGGTGTCAGTTTGGGACCATTGGCTGGCTTATGAGGTTTCAGACGTCGTTATTCGAGTCTCCTTCTAACAGTTCGGGTGCCAGCAGTCAGTCCATGAAAGTCTCGAAGCTGTTCTTGGACCAGAACTCAGGTCAGGTGATGATTATGCAGGCTGGTGGTAAAGATAAACCGAATCGGTATTTGTGGGAAACCACGTTATAGTGCTGTAGTGACCCGGTCCCGGGTCCTCCTGAAGGGCGCACGAATGCGCCAGTCTCCAGGTATCGATGGTAAATTCTTTGAACGGCAGAACGACTCGCATGGAGTTGGGCACTTATGTTTCGCTGAATACGCCCTGACTGAAGAAATGCCACAGCCTGCGTGGCTACTTCAGGTGCAGCATTCATAATTTGAACGTCAGAATGGGTGAAAAAAATAAGAAAAAAACTATTTCGATTCTCTTTTTAAGCAAAACAAAACAAATGACGAAATAACTATTGACTTAGAGATGCTCTAATCAAAGCTTATTGCTTCTACTAGTTAGGCCACAGGTGGCCCGCTAGCGGGCCATAACAATAGAAAATGAATTGTGTCTCATTAGCGATGCTTAATGAGCTCGATTTAGGAGTCCGGGAGTGTGTTATAGTTGCCTACAGGTATTGTCCCCGACTGTAGCTCGGCAAATACCTCCATCCATTGTTTCCATCGGTCAGTATTCTGGACTACTTCTTGCCAATACTCAAGGAAAACATCAAGTGATCATTTCGTCCCGCCATCTTCTTCGTGGTATACCGCGACCCTAACGCTGTTTCAGGGCACCAATCTTGTGTTCTATAGATCCACAGCTCATTCGGCATGTTGCAGACATGTCCAGCTTTGTACTACTTAAGCTGGGAAGTGGGCTTCTTTATACGTGGTGGTCACTTTCTCGATATTACACACAGTTTCCACTAATCTTATTAATTAAAATTCTAATTTTAGTCTTCAGAACTTTGTCTAAAATGATGTCTGCCAAACAATCAGTCTCAAACTTTGCTTATTGCTTTATGATTCAAAACTAAACATCATAATCATAATGGTCTATCTGTAAATTAAAATGCTACACGTCCCCATCACGATTGTTCATGTCTAATGCAACGTGCTAACGCTTATTGCTGCGAAAAAAAAAACATTTTCCTTAAGACCTACCGGGTTCGCAGTGCGCAATTCTAAATACCTACTCTGTTACACAAATATGATTGATGTGTGCCTTTAGAAAAGGGAAATCGTGAACTAAAATCATGGACACGACACGCACTTACCACATCAAGGTTTTTAATTTATTGATTTTGTCTGCGAAAAATACCTTAGATTATATTCTGAGAAGTATTACACTTTCTTTGTTACATTTTTGTAAATCTCCACCCTCCCTTATGCGTGTTTACAAAACATTGAATTAAATATTTACCGATGTTTTTTGCGAACGGATAATCTTTCATGAAGTGTTCATGAAATTTCCGTCTATTATTTGTTTGTCAACCTTCACTCACACTTATTAAATCCGCATGTAATCTTCAAAGTCTCGAAGGCTTTTCGCCAAACGTGACGGAGTGACTGCGCTGTTTAAACTCGACGATTACTAGCTATTATAATTGTGCCCATCAAGATGTTAGAGCCTTTATGAAGGTCTTTATTTTAAGTTATTAAATATATTTCAAGCGGTAGGTCACGTCACTGTATATATTATGATATTTTTTTCAAGACTAGGGGTCGGCAGCCAGTTTGATAACATTGCGAGGCGCTAAATTCTATATAAATATCGTATATATGTATTAGGATAAAATATAATTACCTAACCTAACTAAAACTAATAACAAATTAAAAGATGGCGTCAAAATATTCCTCCGCATCGCTGTCGACTGGTAATGTACCCAAGAGACTGGCGGCATTGCCACGTTGTATTGCAATGCTTAGCCTCTGGCCAAGGTAAAATCCAGCCCTTGGGTCACGGGAAGTGTCAAACAGGCGTTTGGAGATTTCCTTGAACAAAGCAAGGGCACTCGGACCCCACGGCCCGAGGGTTTCAACCCCAAACGGCTCGAAAATATAATTACCAATAAGGTTGTTATACTTACGCCGCTTGAGGTTTTCCGCAGCCGCAGCAGCGGCGCCAGCACAGCACGCCGAGACAGGAAGATGGGATGGCGCAAGAGTATCGACACATGTTGCGTCCCACACTAAAGGCCTACCCACCTTCCATGGAAATAAAGACATGCCGTCCGGTCTCTTGCCATCGTCGCGTGCCAAGCCATTAGGTTCTAATACAGCTGGAACGCCGACGGTGACAAGAGCTCGTCGGATGATGTCAGATTATTAGGATATTCAGAAATGTTGAAAAAAGTTGCCAGTCTGCAAGCTGGTAATGTGGCTGACTGTTCATGAAGCGGCGGGCGTAGGTACATTTTTTGCCAGCCGCGCACAGCTGCTACTGTATGCCAACTCTAATGTGTCGTGGTGACACACGATGCCTACCGGTTATAACTTCTAATCAATATGTGTTTCGCCAACAGGGTATTCGAAAAAGTCCGTCAGTATTTCGGTGCACAAAGCGAGTCGATCCCCATGTCGTTCGTACTGGGCTTCTACGTGAGTCTCGTGGTGAAGAGGTGGTGGGAACAGTACAAACTTCTGCCATGGCCGGACACGCTGGCCCTCTTCATATCGGCGGGAATACCTGGAGCGGTTAGTAAAGTAAAGACAAGTATTCAATTTATTTAACTATCTACTCTTTTCACTCTTCGAAACGTCTTTCGTCTCACGTCTTTCATCATCATCACTATGTTTGCCTCAGCGAAATCAACATTTCCTACCTACATTATGCGATTGAGAGTTGCAATAAAAGCGAATTTCTGTATACGTGTTTGTGTTTACGTAACATCAATTTGATAACGTGCATGAATTGGTTTCGTTTCTGTTGCGAGAACGAATGGTAGATTTTCTATAGTAAATAACGTCAGTACCACCCTTCTCATTATGAACGCAACCGGTTCTTGTCACCTTAGATTTTTCGGTAACAACGATTTTGACATTGTGCGCTTTTTTATTTGTACAGACATATCAGTGTTTCGACGCAAATGAATAACTCTTAGATATTAGATAGATTTAACTGCGATAATACGAGTATATATAGTTCCGTAATTGTAAAATTGCGTCATTTATTTAGTTGTAGGTAGGTACTAATGTTCCATTAAATGTAATGTCCAAGTTATTTATTTATTTTTATTGTATTACTAGGTATAACCTAAATGTTTAGTATCAAGAGAAGCGTCTGGGTATTCATTATAATTATTCCATTAACTCCATCAGCATGTTTTGTGCACCCGCACCACGAACCTCACCAATCTGAGTCAGTCGTTTCCTCATACAATTTGCTATGTTGAAACATTGATTAAGTACAGTTTCGCGAGCTCCGTAACCGCCGACTATGAGTAGCATGATAACAGTTTCGTTTCTTCGCTGACTATAAAACCTTTTACTTACTATTCAATTTTATGCGACTTTACTGGCTTTTTTCTATGGCTAATAACTCCAATGTTTTGTTGTGCTCATTATAAAGCCTTGCGAATTCCACTATGAGAACTGTTTAAAGTCTTCTAGTTGATATTTTAGGTGTCTCTACATTGAGCAGATTTTCCCAGCTATTGAAAACAATCGGGAAGCAACTACAAGGTAATGTATGTTAATGATGGAGTTAATACAATGTTTTTTATTGTGTTGTTGTAATGTTATTATTGTAGCAATGAATGAAGTTTGTTTAGCGTCGGTAGTGTCTGACGCACGCTTGTGCTCAACTAGTGTCGCTTTATGTTTAAGGGCTTGTAATAGTTCATCTGAAATACATATTTTGCCCGCACTACCCCGCGCCTTGTATCTTTCTATCCCGCTCGCACTGTCAATCTGGTTAGGGTGAACTTTGAGATTTCTTTGTATCGAGAAAATTTTATGCAATCGTGTATTCGCAACAGACAGTACTTACTACTGGCTAGTAGTCATTATCTTTACTGTATATTTATTTCAAAGTAAATACTACAGTACTGTTGAAACTACAGCCATTCATGCTAAGACAATTTTCGCAATCTGGGGTAGTATAAGCCCTTAACCAACAGTTGTGCGCAACAACAATAACTAAACAATTAATGCTGTGCTAGTTACTTGTTTTTTACTTTTATGAAATCTTGTCCCTCCAAGGTGCCGTGATATTCCCGCATCGCTATTCATAGAAAATCATAACAACACTTACGGTTACGTAACAAAACTTTAGATTATGTTGTTTCTCTTCGATATGGAAAACGTATCCTTCTATAGAGGTCAAACTCATATAACCTCAATTGATTGCAGTCACACTAGCACTAGCTAGATTAATCAAAATATCAATAGCTCAGCTATAAATCAATCTAAATAGCTGTAGCTATATATTGTGCGGTTTGACAGTCGTCAGGTTGTAGTAGTTGATAGTCATCCTCGTTACCTACTTATTAATTAGCGATTGTTCCTATTTATCGACGAAGCATTTTAATTGGATACTTATTAGCGCCGAAGGTTCATGTCTATATTTTTATTCGCTAATGTTTTAACCTTGACCACAATGCTACTCTGCAATGTTAGGCTTCGTACACATGTAGCTGATTGTTTTTCTTTATTTTATTTGTTCAGTGTGGATGCGTGCTTTGCTTCTTCTCAAAAAGACATCACTGTATTTTTCTTTGTAGCCTTCTGTCGTTTATTACCAGTCTTTATAGCCTATTATTTAATGAAAACAAAAACCGTATAACTAATGTGTATTGTGCTTAAAACAAAAAAAGTAGTTGTCAGGCGAGGACGTTTCATACAAAACGTGCCATTTTGCTTCACGGCATATTTTTACTGTTAGTTAATTTACCAGAAACAACTCATCGAAACAATATGTTTTTCTTGTCAAATTCAGCATTCGTTTTCCGTGGGAACAATAACAGTGAGATTTGGAATGAACCATGTATTGTTAAGGTGCGTTTAATATTGTCATTTATTGGTCATTTAATTACATTTTGTATGTTATTTACACTTTCAAAAAATTAAACAATTAAAAAATAGTAGCCCACCAGACACAGGGTGATCCTCCAAGCTACCGGTGCTACGTTTTCTAGTCAGGTCGTCAGGTCTTTGTCAGTTCGCTAAAGTAAATTTTACGGTTTTGTTTTTAACGTGGTCATTTAGACTTTAGATTAAACAATATGTTTTTGCCTGAGGAAGTGAGGGCCTCCTTCGTCTACTTTAAGAGTAGGGTCCGATTTTGCCTATTAGGTACAAATAGTCGTAGGTCTATAGAAAAATCGGTCAAGGTTGGGGTCGAGTGGTCCGGGTCAAGTTGACGGGGTTGATTGTTCGAGGTCGAGTTGTCTTGGTCAAGTTGTCCGGGTTGACTTGTCCTGGGATTGAATTGCCCCGGGGTCGAGTTATCTTGATATCATACCATCCTACCCTGCGTTAATAAATGATAAATGATTTAAATGATTATTGCATTCTTCCCATTTAATTTACTATGGCTTCTTTTCTTTATTAAGTTTCACCTGTTTCATACATATATTGATGAAGTTCCTATACATAGGTATAAGTTAGGGTAATTTTGCGTCATACAGTCGATTAACTTACGTTTTGAGAGCGGTGTTGACGTCACATGTGCAACCTTACTTATCAATATAATGCAGGTAAAGCTTGTTTATGTGTAATGTAATTCATAAAATAATCTAGTTTATTCTCTACCGCGTGTGACAAAATGAATGTTGTGTACATGTTTAGTTGTGAAGTAAAATACAAAGGCATTTTAGTTAAATCTGTAGAAGATGGATTTACGGATTTCATTCTTTTTTCGGTCATTTGTTGGCGGTCTAAGTACTGAGATGTCATGGCTACGAGTTGGCAAAGAGTATCTAGCATAGAATGATATATAGAATCCTGACCTGTCGCAAGAATGGAGGGCTTGTAATAAAGTAACATTTATTTTGTCCAATCCGTAACCTATTACATTGTCCTTTTTTCGTCGTCCCCATTCGTCTTCTGCATTCATCCATATATCCATCGAGCATATATCTGCATATATCCATTCAAGGATAATAGTGTGAAAAGTACTTATGTAAAGACCGTGCTAGTCCGTAATACCATGCTGTCTGTTCTCTACCTACCTGGTTTCATTATTTGATTACAATCTTGTGCTATTGTTTCTTTAATACATCTTAATAAGGCCGAGTCACCCACTGTTATTTTTGTGTCGTTAGGATTTTCCGTGATGCTTTGGAATTTAGTTTTTGTTTTTCATATTTCTGAACATTTTTAGCAGTTTCTCAGCTTTGTACCGCGTTAATAAAGTTTTGTAGTCCATAATTTAGTGTGGTGGCCGAAAGATTGACTTCACACCTTTCGTGGCTACCTAGTCTACCTACATGCACACTAGGACGCTCAAATAAATTCGAAATAGAGAGCTTTTCTAACGGGAGATATTTTCAACAGTTCGGGATTCAATATATTGCTGCTTTCTCATGATCCCCGTTCTGATTGCAAGGATAGATTTGCATCTGGTGGCATGCCCTGATTGTTTATTAAGTGCTTTCGATATTTTCAATACAAAATTTTGAGTCATGTTTCTCTTAAGCATCTATCAATCTGCCTAGACTTCTGGCATTCAGCAGTTAGACTGGGAGCCCACTCCCAGTCTAACTGCTGAATGCCAGTATTCTACGTGGAGCAACTGACCTCCCCAACCAAGTAACTGGGTAACATGATACCCCTTGGTAAGACTGTTTGTCAGGCTTTTGGGTTTCTGACTACCCGTAACGACTGCCAAAGATCTGCGAATGACAGCCGGTACCAACTTGCTTGCTTAACGTGCTTTCCGAGGCACGAAGAGGTTATGTAATGAATGGTCACCCATCCACGAACCGATCGCGACACGCGCAGCTTAACCTTCGATCGACCCGTGCGGCTCTTATTATTTAGCCACGAGTGTTTCTTAAGCATAAGGAAAATTATATTAAAAACCGACATCGACATTTTAGTATCTAAGTAGATATGTACGACTACTGACGTGATCTTATACAATGTGAAGACAACAATACGACAATAAATGAAAACAATGGCAATACTAAATGCAAAAGAATATTTTGGAACTATCAAAGAAATAATAGCATCGGAATTTAAAAAAAAAAACTTTTTTCAAACAAACTAAATAGTGATAGGCCTACTATGGGTTCTGCCAATATTTGAATAGCTATATTGACTAAACTATTTGATATATTTGATTGAATTTTCGTATGTAGACTGGGAACGGCATTAGAAATACGCAGTTTAATTTATTGTTGTATTGTCGTCTCTACGAGTTATGTAATATTTGTCATTAACTCGACTATCGTCACGTTTTAACGTTATTTTATTAATTGATGTTAGCTGAGGAAGTGGCACGAAGGTTATGTCATTGTGCCGCAAAGTTGATAAATATCTGTGGTATTTTCACGGCGCGAAAAGAAACAATGAATCTCGGGTATCAAACATCCGTATACGACACAGAGTGACCAACTTTGGAACCAATCGCGTACCTACCTACCGCCGTACTGTGCCTACCTCATCGTTGTATTTCTGACGACGACACAGCTAATTTATAGCAGTCATTTCTGAACCCAGTAGCAATTTTGTTGTGTAATCCGTAGTGGTTTATTTACGATTCATTTCCGGGATTAGACGTCGAAAACGAATGTTCTAACACCGACAATTAAACTAGGTAGTTTCATTGTGTTGTTAGTGTAACATCGCCGCCGTTCGCGTGCCATGTGGCTGTATCAGGGCCGGATTTAGAGGTCTGGACGTGTTGGGGCAACAAAAGACTGGAGGCCCTGCCCCTCCCAAATAATTTTCCAAATAAAAAGTTTTTTTTTCACTGGAGTTTTTCAATGTATGTATAATTTATTGTGAAACCAAGTAGATTATTTTAGCATTTAACAAACATATATAAATATAATCGAAAACGAGAATGATTTGAAATCAAATTTTATTGTTACCGAACGGAACCTTCCGAGCTTTTTCCGCCGAAAAATCGTTGATGATTTCGCTGAAATCCAGTTCGCGAAAAAAATCACTTTCAATGCTTAGGAGCGATAGCTTTGATAGACGGTTTTGTCCCATCGTTGTACGCAGCCTGTCTTTTTTATACTTTTCAGTTTTGAAAATGAGCGTTCGCCAGTGCAATTCGACACCATCAAAACCAAATACATTCTTAATGCGATTTCGAGGTTTGGGAATGTAGCTCTGAAATTTTGGTCTTCGAGAATTAGGTAGTAAAATAGCTCCGGAGATTGGTCTTTTCCATAGTACTTTTTGTATACGTCGATCAAAGATACAAACTGAACCAACTCATTACCAAGACTAGGTTCTATTCTCATCCTTGTACACTTTTACCAAAGCCTCTGCTGCAGCGTGCAAATTTTCAGCATCCATCTTCTCAATGTGATTAAGAAATCCAAATTCGGCACTTCGAACCACACTGCACTTTTGGCATTTCGAATCGTTTTTTTTTTTCATATTTAAGAACAATATAATCATGTTTGTACAAAGCACTATACGTAAAGGTAGAACAACGAAAAAAAAAACAAAGGTTTGTTGTTTACTAGTGTTTACTCGTCGGAATTTGAAAGTTTTTTTTCTGAAGTCTATTGTTGGGCCCCTCTTGTGGAGGCCCCAGGCCTGTAGCCCCGGATAAATAAATCCGGCCCTGGGCTGCGTTATGAAATAAGCAATAAATTGGCTGTGGGCTTATATTCTAATTTCATGTTATTTATCTTCTTGTGACTTATTTTTTGGATCTTAATGAAGTTTTTTTGAGCCCTTACGTTAGTAGTGTTTGTAAAGAACTTTTTTAATCATTGCTGCGGCTTAGCCTAGTTTCTTACCGAAATTCTTTTAAAAATATTACAGGCTGTCGTAATGCTACTTAAATCAAGATTTGCTTTAAATCTGACTACGTAAGACTAGGTAGAATAGGTACTTAATTGTTGACTAAGTGATCAGTAATAATTAGCTATAAAGGCGTATTTTTCATCGTATTCCAAAGTCAATTTCCTGTGGTAAGGCCTGTTTAAACACAATAGGTAGGTATACATAATACGACGCATAAAAGAAACGAACTCGGTCAAGTGCGTGTCGGATAGCGCGTAACACATTTATTTCCATGCTTCAGGCTGTAGAGTCTGTTCCATCAAAGAAGTCCCGCGGCAATAAGTGGAACAAATTATTATTATACTAGCTTTTGCCCGCGGCTTCGCCCACGTGGAGGTCGGAAATTATCCCACGGGAACGTACGACCGGGATAAAACGTACCCTACATGCTAATCCAGGTTATAAAGCTACCATTTACTAGGTTTGTCTTTCATTGACTTGAATGTGCCCTGGCGGCTGAGAGTATGTCATGCTCACTCAAATGTCTCGCTGGTGGTGGCGTGTGTGTTGGATCATTAAGTTCCCTTCAAAATGGTTGAGCTGAATGGTGCTAATCCATGCGTCATGTTCGTGAACGGGCGCCGTCAGTAGAGACTAGTCATTTCTTAGCTGCCACGGCTCATTTTAATTTAATTTAACATTTGAATTGTTTTTGTATTTTTATTACGGACGCTTTTAACTTTGCATCGTTCTCACATGCATAATTTCAACATGAACGATGTAATTAGTATTTTGTAACCATACTCGTATTTTGATTTAAAAGAGTGTCCATGGAGTTTCTTGCCCGTTCTTCTCCATAGGTACCTACTGCGCTTTGGAATGGGCAACTAGCTTCATCTGTCTGACTGACCGACCCCTTGACAATTCAAAAGTGCCTGTAATTGGTTTATTTGAAATAAAAGCTTTGAGTTTGAGTTTGAAACTATCTGTGTTCCAAATTCCATCAAAATCCGTTCAGTAGTTTTTGAGTGAAAAAGTAACAAACATCCATCCATTCATCCATCCATCCATCCATCCATCCATCCATCCATCCATCCATCCATCCTCACAAACTTTCACATTTATAATATTAGTAGGCTAGAACTACTAGACCCCTAAAAACCAAATTCTTTTGTCGTGTTTAGATATCGAACTTACCCATCACTTCTGCGGAGTTTCACTACCTAATTTAATTTGAACCTGTGTATAAATAAGGATTTATGTCTTCGTCGCATGCCTGTAGCGCCGCGTCTGCAGAACCGGCGGGTTAATTGCTTAACACACTAACAGTAGGAATGGCTTTCATTTTGACAGTTCAACAACATTCATTGCATTAATTACGTTGTTGAGTAGCGCGTCTATGGAAACGGTTGACAGCGTAGCGCCTTTATTTCGTCAGCAATCGCTGTTTTCATAGTTAGTGCAGTCGCCCGTACGAGATGGCCGCCCAGCCTGTCCGCCATGTTTTATTGTTTTTAACGTGTGATAGTATCACGTTCGACAATGTTTTGAAATACATACTCGGAAACATAACCCTCATTTTCGCTGGCGGGTAATTGTTCTGTGTAAAACTGGTTCAGGGGTCTACTCCCTAGTCCCTAAGCACTGAGTACGCAGTTTCGGCCGAAGTTACAAGCGTTTCCTACTTCATATCACTTACGGAGTAACGGACTTATGATTAGTTCGGTTTCCGAACTAAGAATGAATAACAACACGATTTGACATTTCTATTGTCCCTACGCCCGATGTGTCATTCGTCTGTCCGAAAAAAATAATTTGGCATTTGTTTTGACGGAACATACTACTTTCAGACGGATCCGTATCTTCGTTGATGGACTTAGAGAGTAGACCCCCAGCACTGCGTCCGATCCGAATCCGAGAAATGTCTGTATGAAGTAGCCATAAGTACTTATGGGGGTTGCGCATTAGATCAGAGTTCTGTCTGTCCGAATTTAGAACATTCCCAATTCAGTTTGAATTCGGATTCGGATCGGATGCGGTGCGAAAACGGTTTAACAGTTCCTGTTCCAACAAGGTGTAGGTCAAAGTCAAAGCCAAATCATTTATTTCAAATAGGCACATAAAAGGCACTTATGAATGTCAAAATTTACAAAAAATAGAATTGTTTCTAGTTGCCCGAAGTAAAGTAAAGTAGTTTACAGAATGTAAAATCAATGTCATGCAATTTATAAATTATACAATTATATTAGCAACCAGTTTGATTTTGTCTAACCTAGGTACCTGAGTTCCGTGGTGGCCAAGTGATAACGGCCGCGACTTACGAATTGTAGGTCGTAGGTTCGAACGCAGACAGGCACTTTGCTTTGAATAATTTATTTATGACCACTGCTCTCAAAATGGTCTAGGAAAACGGAAAACTTCGTGAGCAAACCGGCATAACCTAGAACCAATAAATTGAAGACATGTGACATCTAACAACCCGCACTGGGCCAGTGTGGTGGTCCCAGCAGTGGGACCCTTATAGGCTGAATGTATGTCCATAGGTACCTAGTTAAAATACATAATTGAAAACCTGAAATGGGGTTATTGACTCATCATTATTAACAACTTTTACAATGGGACGAAACCAGATATCGCAAAAAAAAAACTGCTTTGTAGTCATGCGACTTAAGGCTGCCGCAGACAGGCGCGACGCGGCGCAGCGTCGCGCGTCGGCGTCGCGATTCTGGTAGAATAATTTCCATGAAATTGTCGCCCCTGTTTGCAATAAATGTATGGAGCAGCAGATTTTTTGTTTCGCGTATTTAATTTTAGGCTCATAGTAAAAGTTGTTCAAAATTATGAGTAGGTAGATTTAGCTCACGAAGCGACGCGCGCTTTAAGGCTCCCGCAAACAGGCGCGACGCGACAGCAACACTGAGCGACAGTGGAAGATGTGTCTGCGAACGGGTTCAGTCGCGTCCTAAAGTACTAGGCTATTATTTTATAATATAAGTGTAATTGTTTTATTGTAGAATCATAATAAGTACTTCACTAGCTACTTAGTACTTCATACCACCAATTTGGTCGATAAATCGCTCGGTGCGCAAGTAAACGGCCGGCGTTCTTTTTACGTGACGGGACCTGTACCAAGTGTACAAAAACGCTGTGAATGAGTGTATAAGCGCTGGAGCTCTCGGTACCGTCCGAGGCAATTGCGAAGTCGGATGTCTGTGTTTGTGTTTGCGTGTGTGTGCTATGTGCTGACGCTACTCGTCTTCACGCACACATTCACAGTGTGTTTGTACATTTGGTTATCACAAGTAAAGCGCGCGTCGCCTCCTGAGATAAAGATACTCTTAACTAACTCCTTTTAAGGTTTTCAGCTTTTATCAATTACATTTTGTACCTATATATTATATTGTAGGTCAGATAGGTAAGGTATGTACTCGTATAAGTATGGGAATTCAAATAACTAGGAAAAAAGCGATATAATTTTTACCCAGAAAGGCAGTAATAATGTATTCAATTCACCTTTTAGTACTCAAGGTAGTTTCGGAAAGGATAATAAGTAGTTCACATAACTAAAGAAAATAATTTGGAAATTCGGTTGCATGAATTAGATTTCTGAAATACTGATACATCAAAAACGAACTAACAGACTTGCATATTAGCCTATAATGTTCACACTGCTGGGACACAGGGCTGGCAGTCTCGACTAGATAGCGACGCTGTCGCAAAACCTACCGATCGCTAAATATTAAGGTGAATCCTTAGCTGTAGCCCGCAAAATTAAAATTTTCTTTAGTTTTTTGCAAATTGCAGCTCTGGTTTACGTCGTATGATGATCAAAATGGGATTCTCGAATGTGGGAATTAGGTATAAATTATCGAATAATAATCATCAATTTCATATCAATCGTCAAATTCAAAGAAATTTTGAATTTGGCGGGCTACATCTGAGAATTCATCTTAATATTTAGCGATCGGTAGTTTGCGACAGCATCGCTATCTATGTCGAGACTGCCGCCCCAGGCCTCCTTTCGGTGAGAGGGAGTAGGCCGTTACCTACCACCCGGGCCCAGTGTGGGTTTGTAGAAGTCACATGTAAATTTTTGTTTCTAGGACATGCCGGTTTCCTCGCGATGTTTTCCTGCACCGTTTTGAGAGCAGTGGTGATGAAATAATTTACACAAACTAAAGCGCCTGTCTGGGTTCGAACCTACGACCTACAACTCGTAAATCGCGGCAGTTACCACTAGCCACCACTACGCTGTGGCCTCAACAGACTGTAGAACTCACGTTAACTGCTGTGATTGCGATTGGCTAACTGATATAACAAAATGGAATCCATCCAATACCGATCGGGATTTTATGCATTCGGGCTATTGGTACATCGGTACAACAAGTCATCTTGTATAAGAGTGTGAATGTGTTCGGGTGTGAGTTCGGGTTTATGAAAAAAATCGGCAAGTGCGTGTCGGACCACGCACAATAAACGGCTCCGTTGCTGGGGTGAATTTATCGCAAAAACAAACTTAACATTGTAGTTGAAAACATTTTCTCTCAGACATCGATTTACGTCACGGTCACTTCTGGAACTGTAAATGTAAGCTTAAAATCGCAATAAATAAATAAAAACAAGTTAACGTGTTTCGGACATTTTCCTCCATGAAGTTTTCATAGAAATTGTTGTACAAGAGTCGCGTCGCGCTGTCGGGTCGTCGCGCCTGTTTGCTTTTACTTGTGCTGTGAGACCTTGCTTCTCGCCAAATTTCATGATTCTAGGTCATCGGGAAGTACCCTATAGGTTTTGATTTATTTGCGAGTAAGTATCAAATATTTGGCATAAAAGGCTGTATTTTTTTATTGCGTTTACTTAGTATCTTTATTTTTTTAGAGCTCTTAGGGACCGTACAAATACGGATTTGATATTCATTTAATTTCAATTTTATCCCTCCATGCGTTCTTAAGGAAAAGGGTCTCGACAGACTGACAGACAGACGGGCAGACCGGCAACGAAATGCAAACGGATAACGAAAACGAATTTTGGTTTGATTTTCATTTTTCGCCGAAAACCGAAAAGGAAAAAAAGACTTGTTTAGTCAATGGGTTTTTGTTTGGTAATAGGAAAATAATACAGGGTCAATCTTTTAATCATTGAAATTAACCGTTTACTTATAAGTACTTAGATAAATCACACGAAAATTTACTTAATAGGTACTGTTCCTAAAGACATAATTATTAATAAAAGATTTGACAATGTCTGATATTCCAGAAAAAGCAATTTCCTCAATTACTGTGAGGTAGTGTGCTATTTATAATATTTTGTTATAATGATTGAATTTCTCTGAACAAAAAAATTTATGTATTGATTTGCTGAAACTTAATTTACTTCGGCCACTGCCATAAACATTTTTGTTTGGCTGGCAACCTAAATGGAAATTTAGGCCGAAATTTGCCGAAAATCGAAAACGAAATTTGGTCGAATTCTACAAAATGGTAATGACTCAAATTATGCAGGCTTAATTATCAGTTGATTGGTAGACTTAATATCAGTAAAACTTTTAATTTAACCATATGTTATTAGGTATTTAGGAATTGGTAGAATAAAGGAGAATGATACAATGTTGTTTGTATCGATCGATGAATGTCGCCCGCTGGCATGGATCGATAGGCTGCGTGCGCGCATGCCATGCAATGCCGCAACGAATGTACGATGGACGATAAAGCATTATAGAAAGGATTTGTTATGCCTCCGCTACACACATACAAAGAAAATTATTGATTGTAGCGCTTGAGTTTTTGCCATTTGCGCTCAATTTAATATCCATTGTAAGAAACAAACGAGCAGTTTTTATTTACCGAACGTGATTTTATGGATCGTGTAGGTACTGCGGAGACTACTTCGTTGGTTTGTTCATAAATACATTAGGTACCTTCATTAACAATCTGAAAAACAATGGCGATTTTTAACTGAATATTTTTTTTGAAATTCATATTATTTAGAGAATTAGATTACAGTGGTAAAATATGAGAAATATATTCCTGTATGGATTACAGTGAAAATGAATGGAATGGTCGTATCTTGTTGGGACGTTCTAGGCTAGGATATTCCTGCGTAGAACTTTCCATCGCACGCTGGACATACCTACCTATTATGTAGATGCAATTATACAACTAATTGGAAATAAATTTAATTTAATTACCCGTATAATGGGCTTACTTCGACGCGTTTTATGCCATTTTTCGAGATAAAAAATGAGTTAAAGCAACAAAAACATGTTCATCGTACCGACATATCTTTTAGGATTACATAGCTAAATTAAAAATATTGAAAAAATATTATCACACGAAAAAAAGAAAATTGAAAGTGGTGTCCAAATACCCCGTTGTTAGGGCTTCTTGAACACAAAATTTCTTTTGAAGGAAAACCTCTTATTTTCCATGTTAGATGTTCAAGTTCCCCCGTAAAATGTAACTAATGGTATGGATGAAGGATTAGGGGTTTATAATAATATAAATCCCTAATCCTTTTATATATATGTCGGAACTACGTTAAATCAATCTTTTGACTTTGATTAATCGGGATGCTAGCGCCACCAGGTGGCGCTGGACAGAGTCTATAACACTAACGCTTGACCAGAGTAAAGCAGAGTTTGTTGCTGGCGGTTAAGCAGTGAAGACGTTTAGAAACTGTTGCGTGTACCGTATAGTTGTGTCGTGTACCTACAGTGTGTGATTCGCTAGTGTGAATAATTTGATCGTAAATTATCATTTGATTTGAACTGCTTATGGTTTTTCTATTGCGCAATAACCAACACTACCCATAGTATGCCCACAGTAGTTAAAATATGGCTGACGATAACGAGAGAGACGTACGTTCTCCGTTATATATATTAATATTTATATAAAAAATATGTTTTTATTGAATTGAACATTGAAAAATACGAAGTAAATTTTATCAAAACTATATTTCTGTCTTCTTACAAATGTTCCATTAAAATCGATGGACCTGAGGTGTTCTCCTGGAAGATCTGGACCCGCTTGCCTTGTTTATGTCTGCGTTGTGTTCATGTAGCCCCGGACTGCCCAAGCATCCGCAATTTATGGTACACGTATTGGAGTGTCTGAAATATACAACTTTTTTTTTATAACAAACGATAAAATATCAGATATTTTCCCATAATTATATCATACAGGCTTGGAAATTTTTGTATAAAAATAGCATACGCCAAATCTCCACCTTTTAACTGGTTCAAAATGCAGTCACTTTTCATCGTGTTTTTCACCAAATTTTGGCATAATTTATTAGGTATTCCACTATCAAAGTCACAAATATTCTGCTTTTAGTGTTCAAGATTGACCACTTCACGTCCCTTTAAATAACCCCATAGAAAAAATATGACTTGTTAAATCTGTTTAATTTGGGAGTCAATGTAAAGAGACATCCCTTGGGATATATTATTGTCTCGGAAACATTCCTCTCAAAGTTTCGATTGTGTTTCGTGCTGCAAGGTTTCTGGCTCCGTCTTATTAGTACCGCGTGTTTTTTGACTAACTGATTGATATGATGAAATAAAACACTTAACACGTTAGTGTTCACCAGTTGCAGTACCAGCAGCACCTGTCATGTAGCCTCCCCAAAGAAGAATGATGCAACTACTGCACCTAACCAGTTAGTAGAAGAGAATTTACGAGTCCTACGTAAGTCAACAAAGGTTACTCTTCTCCACTATAGTGAAAATTTTGTATTTAGAATCTTTAGAAATTCTTTGTGATCAAAATGGTCTTAGTTTAAGGAACATAAGGATACAATCACTGAAGTTAATGCAGTGGTCATGGTCTTATAAATGCTTGATCAAGCAACCGTAAAATTTGGGCCCAAATCAAAATGGTCTCCAAAAAAAAATGTATACATCCGAGTTGGCCATCCTTTCTGTCTGTGATGTCTATCCTCTTGCTCATTGCCCCGTGTAACAATCATGAAGTCTTTGGTGACACCTTAAGTAATTGTCATCCAACAAAGCTCTTGCTGAGTTGTGTAATAGTAAACTGTATATTAACTGCATGAGAATAACTCGTCCCGTAGAAAAGTTTTAGCCAGGTAGCAAGGTTGACGAAGTAATTGTGAATTTGTGACTAATGTGGTAGCAGCTAGAATTCCATCCACCCTGGTAAAATTGCCATAATTATCATAATAAGTTTTAAAAAAAATGTAAATTCGGTGAAGAGGTACCTACTGTTCATATAAGATAAATGTCATCGTCACATGTCTTCGGTTGAGACTCAAATAATTAAAATAGTAACTAGGTACTTGATTCATTACCTCGGGTTATTGATTCGTTACCTATTGGTACCTACTTATAATTTGGTTTTGTTTAACCTTAAGGTTCTGGCCTGAAAAGGAGAATGGGAACCATCACTTTTTTGTCCGTCTGTCACAGAGGATTATTTCGAGATTTGTGCGACGCGCGACGTAGGAATCTGAATTTTGGCATGATGTTATGTTTCGCTGACGCGCACATAGATAGATCGTCAATCAAAAACCAATAAAAGTAGGGAATATATGTTTTTGGTCAGTTCGATGTTACGAAAAAAAGTTTAGATTATTATACCGTGTTCGGTATGATTTAAAAGAGTTTTTTTTTAGGATTCTCATAGTGAATAAAACAGTGTCTTTTAACTAAGCTACTTCTAACTTTCATGAGTATGCTATTTACTAGAATAAAAATCTGTATTATACTTTTTGACGACTGCTGAGCGTGCGCGATCTTGAATCAAATCCATTCTCAGTAGCAGCCAAGGTTTTGGAGAATACTGGAAAGATGTTATGTTACTACAAAACAATGCTAACTTCATGTTTAATTTGACCGGATTAACGTTTTACAGCAATGAAAACTGCACGAATGAGACTTTGTCATGTTTCACCATACCTACTCAACAAGGTATTTACTTATGTCAAAGTCGGTGTTCTCTGATGCTATCTTCCGAACGAAAAATGTCACGTAGTTATCAACACTTGTTTGACTTCAGAATGATATTATTAGTGATCTATGTGTAACTTGTCCTTGGGTCACATTGTTTCAGCTGAGCATGCTTTGCGTAGGCACGTATATACGTCGCTATGCGTTGTAGCACTTTTTGATGCAATCTCGCGAAAAAAAAATTGGGTTTTAATAATTTTATTATATTAGTGCGACATAAGTAATTGTAGCATTAAGTCCGCCTAATTTACGTAAAAATACCTCATTTATAATTTTATTAAAACAATTTTCACTTACCTACATTCTGAACACTCCGGACATTTAGCGGAACATAAATAACTTAGATATTTTATTAAATTCGGTATAATTTTATTTAATATTTGAACTTCTTTAACGATTTAAAACTAAGTACAAGATTACACCCTTTAAAATTATTTGATCACATTTAGTATAAATTTTATTAGTAAAATTATTTTAGGAGAAAAATGTCCATTCTTAATTTTCATGGATCACAAGGAAAGCTGAGAAAGTTAATTCTGTGAGTTAATTAAAAAACATTTTTAAATAAAAAAATACCAATTTCTACCGCGAGTTTCCTCCACGTGCTTCTATTATAGTTTGTACCCGGTAAGGCATGCTGATAATGATGTTATCTAGTGTCTCCTGTGATAGTCTCTGCCATTCGTATCCTACCACGGCGATTCGCAGTTCATCCACATTGACAGGAGCTGGGATTTTGCTTTCTATTTTGGCACGCACCAGACGTGTTCTATCAGATTCATAGCCGGTGCTCTCGCCAGCCACTCCGTGACTGCGATATTCACATTATATAAGATATGCTTGAGTTGCGCGAGCGTTATGCGGCTGATCGCTATCTTCCATGAAAGCGAAGTCGTCACCGATAAAGGGGCAAATAGTACCCAATTTTCTACATTAATTAATCTTCTTTAGGTATCTGCAATCAGACTCCTATCGATTACCACCAAGTACGACCTCCCAAACATATCCTCCCCCAAACCATTGTTTAACCTTCACCATTTATGCAACTCAAGTTTAAATTTTTGTCTGGTTATGTCGTTCTCCTTTGCGCCCAAATATTCTTTACCTTCCGTAAACTAGATTTATATCAAATTCTGCAATAATCACTTTACTCCATTGGCCCTTGGTATTAAATCGATGTTCCCGAGCAAAAGTAAGTCTGTTCCTTCGGCGATGTACGTCATGGCTTGGAGCTTTAGCGGGCACGTACGAACCAAAACCACCTTCTTTCAACCTTCTTCGTATCGTACGCTCGCTTACTGTTGCACCTGGAACTTCTTCAAGTTCGTTTCTGGCTTGGACGGCCGTCAGATGTGAGTCCCTAGTTCCTAAATGTACGCGTAGTTGAATAAATCGATCATACCTGTTCGAGCTACATCTTTTTCTGCCTTTTCTCGGTCTTCTCAGCAAAGCATGAATGTCTCACTGAATCGAGGGAGAATGATGGAATTTTGGGTTGATAATTTTTCCTAATCACAAGTGCCGTAGCAATCACAGTTGCAGTTAAGTCCGGTATAATGAAGTCTTACTTTTAGAACGGATGTTAAAGTTTATTAAAAAAACAATAAAAAATTACAAACTAAGAGACATTCGCTTGTGATGACGTAAGTTCGAATAAAACTAAAACAACAAAAGGTAACGTTGAATTATTTTCACAATTTAGAAATATTGGTTTAAAAATTAGACTTATCAAAAACTACCCTACAATGTTACAATAAAAGATTTAGATCTTTTTTATGTTCCGCTAAATTTACCGGTGTGTGTATAAGCCTATCATCAAGTTCTCTGATCTGAGTGGAGCTGCTGCACCCTTTACTTAAACTGCATGATATACACAGATGTCACACTGTCCCGCTCTTTGTTACAGGACGAGACCGGTCGTCTAATGAGAAGAAATATTGTGAGATATGCCATCTTAGCTTACGTGATCACGCTCCAGAGGGTTTCCCTAAGAGTAAAGCGACGGTTTCCTACATGGCAACATGTCGTGGACTCCGGTAAGTGCAAAGGAGGCTTTGAGATCCAAGTAATCTTTTAAACAATCCGTAATTAATGTATTTATCTCTTTCAGGTCTTATGTTGGAGAGCGAAAGGAAAGTTTTCGAAAAGATGGATGGAAAAAGCCCGATGTCAAAATATTGGATGCCACTCGTTTGGGCAACCAATATAATAAATAGGGCAAGAAAAGAGGGCTTGATAACCAGTGACCACATTGTCCAGACGCTCCTGGTCGAGTTGTCGGACATCAGGCGGAGGCTGGGAGCGCTCATAGGATACGATACCGTGTGTGTTCCTCTCGTGTACACTCAGGTTAGTATACTACCTTGTCCCACGAGAATCTTAACGATATTAAATATTTACGGACAGTCGTTTGTTACCGCAAACGTGTCATTTTTAGAATACCGAGCAAATGTGGCGCAAGCCTAATTATACTAACATTGGTAGTGTTATATTAATTTTGAAAAGTATTACGGTTTATTTTATATACCTACCGATTCCATGGATTTCAATACCAAATTACTCGGAATAAATAACTTCCAAAGGCGCTGGTGATGCATAAGATAAAATTAATCACATGTATTCTAGGTAGGTAGACACAAGCGCATTTACCAGGCATTAAGTATCATCATCTAAGAGGACAACTCGTCTTGAAACATTATATGTGAGATGCAAGCCTCACTTGACAGAGAATTAATGTTTAAATACTTGAAGAAAAACAAGACGTGATGGCCAATATGATCTACCATGTGTGATGTGCCCAAGCTAATTCGTTCCGATGATAAAACATAGCATAATAATTATCTGTGCATGCGGGCGAGGTCTCACGCTCTGACATCGTTATACGTGAAGTTTTGTATTACTCCTCAATGCTATATGTTTATAGTGAGGGACAAACTTCACTTAAGTCAAGTAAAGTCGAAATTAGACACTTCACTCGAGTGAATGGACCGTTCACTAGAGTGAGGTTTTTTTTTGTTGCAATTCACATTCACACGACACCGACAAAAATTTAAAGGCATGAAATTAAATGAAATATTTATTCTGTAAATAGGATATCGGAATCACTTTTACAAGACAATTATTAAAAAAAAAACCTAGTTAGAATCGACATTTCGTATCTGACACCCCTGAGAAGAAATGGCGAAATAAACTCAAGCGTCAAAGTCTCTTGAAGTCCAGATATAGTCTTGGTTAGATCATGTTAGGGCAATGTAGATTAGTGCCTGAAATGGTCTTTTGAGAAAAGAACAACACTGATTTTAGTGTACCAGTCCAGTGAGTGCAAGCATTTGTTAGTAATCGTGTAGCTCAACTCAGAACTTGAGGAGCTCATAGTCTTTAAGAACAATACCAAAGAAAGGACTTTTGGATAGGCCGTATAAAGTACTCAAACTGCCAGACCAAGATTAAAACTAACAGAGAAATAAAAACAAGGACCCACATACGCCACATAGTCATCACATGCTCAGTAATTAAAGTAAAATAATACTCTATCAAGTTAATATTCTCGTCATTTAGTATACATATAATATTCATGAATGTCAAGTGTATATAAAGTGGTATATAATGATGATTTTGCATGATAATTATAATGTCAAGTTTTATGGTTTTATCACAAGGCTTAGCAGAGCGAACAGCTCAATCCCAAGCTTAAGCTTTTTTGTCCTCTAAATAATCAGAAATTTCTTCTTCAGAAAGTTTGGTTTTAATACACCTTTTAAATCTTTTAATGGATAATTCGAATATCAATGGAAAGTTTGTTGTAAAAACGTGTACCTTGACCCTTGAACTATTCGATACTTGAACCTTCTATGGAGGCGAGTGCGATTTACGGCAAGATTGTGTTTTGTCCTGGTATTTAAACTATGAATAACAGACATTTTCTTAATTTTTTATATATTTTTGTGAACATACAATGGATTTTCAAATATATATTGTTAGGCTATAGGCAGAATATTTATTTTATTGATTTTTTCTCAAAGGTAATCTCTTGAACCATTTTTTTTTACGTCTCTCTCTCTGGGTGGTGCGGGAGGACGTGTCTGACTAAAACCCACCCGTGTTCCTTCTATGCCTGTGCGCCAGAGCCACGGTAACTCTTTCAAACAATCCGCGACCCCGGCAGGCATCGGCCCTATTGGACCCCGTCAATGGTGCTGACATCTCTTTAAGGCGCGCGTGGAACACGACGCGCCGTCGACCCGGGCCTGGTCCTTACCGGACGGCGAGCTGCCCATTGCTCGCCGTCCGCAAGCCTGCGCCTACGGTAGCCGGGAGTCGGCTATCTCGGTATGCTCCACTGTGTCCTCCGGTCGATCCACACAATGGTAACACACGGGCGTTTCCTCCCGCCTTATCCGAAACAGGAACCTCCCGAAATAGCAATGTCCGGTGAAGACCTGCGTCAGGCGGAAGGTGAGGACGCCGTGGCGCCTCTCAATCCACTCCTGAAAGAGGGGACTTACCGCCGCAATTGTACCGTGCCCGTCTCGATTCACCCCTGCATTCCTATTCACCCCATTTGTCGATCTCTTGAACCTAGGTTGTAAATGGCTCGAACAGCCTTTTTCTGTAAAACAAAGATAGCGTTAAGTTCCCTAAAGAAGAATCCCATGTGGCATAGGACTATGAAAATAACTAAAATAAACAATTCTGGCTGTATTCACATCAGTGATCTGTCGAATGTTTTTAACAGCTGCGGCCGAAGGCTTAGTCCTTCCTGACATTTTATCTATGTGTGGGCCCCATTTTAATTTACTGGCAATAGTTATTCCAAGAAAAACTGTCGACTCAACGGGGTCCAACTCTATTCCATTAAGATAAAAAGGTTGGTGGTTAGCTGCCTGACATTAGGCGTAAAATAGAATGAGCTTAGTCTTTTTTTCGTTCAGGAGAAAATTATTTACACTAAACCAAAACACAACTTTAGAGAGTGCATCGTTAACTTGTTCAAAGTTGAATAACTGACGATTGATTTAAAAAATAAGGGACGTGTCATGTGCGAAAAATACAATCTTGATATTATCGCTTATGTAATAAGGTAAGTCATTTATATACATTAGAAACAAGAAAGGACCTAGAATTAAGCCCAGCGGAACGCCCATGATGACCGCAGATTCTGCAGATCTCTTGCCATTAACATCAACTCTCTGAATTCTGTTGTTCAGGTAAGAAGTTAGAAGGTCGAAAGCCCGGTTCCTCATACCATATTGGTACATTTTTCTGATGAGTGTATCAATTTGTAGGCAATCGCAGGCCTTCGACAATTCACAGAAAATGCCAAGACCATCTTGCGACTGCTCTCAGGCCTCAAATATGCTCTTCAGTGATTCGCCCGCGTCGGTAGTTGAACGACCCTTTGTAAAACCAAATTGTTTCAAACGAAGTAAATAATGTTTATTGAAATGTCCTACCATTTATTTTAAAATGTTTTTTTCTAAGATTTCGCTCAATGTAGCTAATATTGAAATAGGCCGAAAATTCGTGAGATCAGTTGTGCTGCCAGATTTGAACAGAGGAGTCGCTTTGCTAAGTTTCATCAGATCAGGAAATATACCAGATGCAATGATGTTGAAAATAATTGCTAAAAAGGGTGAAATAACATCAATTATTTAAGACATGGTATGTACTGATAATTCTCAGAGGTCAGCAGTTTTTTTACATCAAGATTTTTAATAGACTATAGTGCCTTTTGTAGTTCCTAACAGTTGTAAATTCAAAATTTCTGTTACAATCGGGTACACATTCTTTGAGTATTGACTAAGCAGAAGTGGAGGACGACGATGACAGAGTTGTTGGTGTTAAAATGGGAATTTTAGTACAGAAATGATCAAACTCTAGTGGCCACCTCCACGTCTGCCTTAATATCTACATCATTGGTTATTAGATGGAAGCCACGTTCCGTACTGTCGTTTTTCTCGTTTCTGAATTAATTATATTCCAAATTGTTTTAATTTTATTTCCAGAGGATTTTATTTGATTTTGTATATACATGACTTTTGCTGAGGAACAGGCTCATTTAAAAGTTTTATAATAATTTTTAACAATTTATTTAAAAATTCCATCATGGTTAAATCTCAGTCCAATTATAAAATCAAGACATAGTACTGTCAACAGTGACGTAAGGCCGGGTTCGTAAACATGTGTGCGCTTAGTGAGCTGTAGTTTGGTTGTAAATTGGTTTGTAAATGTGTGCGTGTGAGCGTGTATGCACAGAGCAAGATGTAGTTTTGCATGCTTTACTGAATGGTTAGCAGCGCTGTCTTGATTTTTTATTTGTTTTTTCATGATACAATACATAAAACCTCTGCCTACTTTTGTAAATACCTGGAGTTGCTCAATCACTAAAGATAAGGCGGTCACAAACAGGCAATCTTTTTGAGGTAAATACCTTCCTAAATTCACAATTGATGAGGTTAAATAGTAAAGTATAAGCTTGATCCGGGTTGTTGTGATAAGGCAAACCCAGTAGTTTTTCCTTTTAATTATTTTTAAACTGTTCTAAGCGACTTGTTTAGAGGAATAAAACCCACAAGTTTTCTTTAAGCTTGACTATTTTCTGAGGGAAAGTGACTAATTGGCCACAGTGATCAGAGTCCAACTCATTTATAATTAAATGATAAATATTGTCAATACGTACATGTAGTACAAGTGGCAGTGATTCTAGTCGGCTCAAATAATGTATTGTAGAAGTTATATGACTTTAATAAAGTTTTAAATTTATTTACTGCTACAGATATTTCCAATATAACTATTCGTGTTGAAGTCTCCACAGACAACAACTGTTTTATTTCTGTTACATCTCTTTAATAATACTTCTTCCAAATATTTCTCAAAAACATCATGTGAAGCACATGGCGGCCTGTACACTCTCATGACAATGAACTGCTCAAGCTCAAAGCTACGCTCCACAGAGAGGCTTCATTACGTATTTTTTTTTTAAATTACGGATAATTTTTAGAGAGCCACCACGTATCATATTAACTCTGCTGAACGAGCTCGCAACGTGGACGTTCATTTCATTTTATTGAACATTCGGTAGGTAAGTGAAAGACGCTGTCGAGTGCCAAAATCCAAGATCGTTGGATCGATTCACTAACGAATTATTTTTTTACTTTTGATTCATTTTGTTTTGCACTGAAGTGAAAAAACCGAATGAACGGTAACAATGAGCAAAAAGTGAAACGTCTTATACCGGCTAAAAACAAGCTTGCACCAAAATCAATAATATACCTAGAGCGCTAAACATATTTAAAACATTCTGTCTCCGTCAACTTAAAAAATAGACAGAAATAGAACCATGTCTCAAATTCTTGTGGTGCAAGCGTAGGTACCAAAATTTGCCTTTTGAAATTTGCACTCTATTTTTAAAAAGACATTCTGTTTCTATGTTCTAAGACTTAGAAGCCGCAGGAAGTCTTCCCAGGGATAGGTACTAGGGTAGTAATAAGATAGAAAAAGTCGAATCCATGTAGCTTTATAAAAAAAAAACATCCAAACGTTATTTCAATATCCTATTTACAGAATAAATAATTTCATTTAATTTCAGTTACACGCGCATTATTCTCAATAATTTCATATACCACGGCGATGCCCATTTTAAAACGTCCGCGTTTGTTTGCAAGGTACTTAGTTCGACAAACGAAGCGAAGTCCATTTCGCGAATTTACAGGTCATCTTTAAAATGTGAGAAGAGAGCTTAGTAGTGGTGGCCCAATGGTAACTGCCGCAACTGACGAGTTGTAGGTCGTGGGTTCGAACCCAGACAGGCGCTTTACTTTGAGTAAATTATTTCATCACAATTGCTCTAAAAAAGGTAAAGGAAAACATCGTGAGGAAACCGGCATGTCCTAGAATCAAAAATTCAAAGACATGTGACATACAACAACCCGTACTGGGCTGGCGTGGTGGTTTACGGCCCACTCCCTCTCACCGAGAGCAAGCCTGTGTCCTAGCAGTGGGATCATTATAGGCTGATTATGCAAAAAAATGTGATCGAGGTCACAGGTGCGCGTAACTTATAACAAGTAACAAATAACACTTGTGTTAAATTATAGTTTAGGAGTCTTCTGTTCAAAATCGATCTGGGCGAAAAAGAAAAATATAGAATCTAAACTTGTACCACTAACTTGACAGTCTAAATTGTTCAGTGGTCATACCTACCCCAATGATTTTTTTTACCTTTTCTTGAGTCCATTAAACTGATCCAGCGTTGGATGTTAGTAAATATTTTTTTTCGAGGCGAAATTCATCTGCTTAATCCATCTGGGGAGAACGGAAAGTTGTGTCGCTCTCCAAACGACTAAATCCTCCAACCTACCAAGAGTCGGAACTTGTGTGCAAGATTCGACCGCGCCCATGACAATTATTAGCTCGCCATGACTGCCATACTTCAGCAGGCGATGTCGTTGTGTGCTGGTAATCCTGCGATGGCACAGCACTGATCCTTGAGGGGATTTTAATCGAGCGACGAACTGCTCCTATGTCGCATCCGCATTCCACCAGGACGAGGATCGTAAAGCGCCCTTTGGCGCACTAGTGCTCTTTTGAGGGTTGATCTTACTTCCACTCCTCCGCCCTTAATGTTCACCATATCCTTGCAAAAAGAGGTGCGGCGTGCCGCATCGCAAGCATCCTCACTCCCTGCCGACCATGAAAGGTAACATGACATGAAGCAAAAAAAAAGCGGCCAAGTGCGAGTCGAACTCGCCCATGAAGGGTTCCGTAGCAGCAAGTAACATATTATAATATGCGGTTTACGATTTATGACGTATTAAAAAAAAACTACTTACTAGATCTCGTTCAAACCAATTTTCGGTGGAAGTTTAAGTACATGGTAATGTACATCATATATATATATTTTAGTTATATCATTCTCTTATTTTAGAAGTTACAGGGGGGGGACACACATTTTACCACTTTAGAAGTGTCTCTCGCGCAAACTATTCAGTTTAGAAAAAAAAAGAAATTAGAAACCTCAATATCATTTTTGAAGACCTATCCATAGATACCCCAACAGAAAGGGCTTGATGAAAAAAAAAATTGAGTTTCAGTTACCAGTTTTGGGGGTATGGGAAACCCCCAAAATTTATTGTTTTTTTTTCTATTTTGTGTGAAAATCTTACGGTTCACAGAATACCAATCTACTTACCAAGTTTCAACAGTATAGTTCTTATAGTTTCGGAAAAAAGTGGCTGTGAAATACGGACGGACAGACAGACAGACATGCTGAATCCATAAGGGTTCCGTTTTTTGCCATTTGGCTACGGAACCCTAAAAACAGGCATCTTGACCTAAGTACATTATAGTAACCGTATGTCCGTGCCTACTTTCAAGCTGGTAAATCATGCCTAAACGATGATGTTGAGTAATTAACCTTGGCCCGAATGTTTACTTAATTGCCTGACTGATAAATGATTCAAGAAAAAGCATTACAGAAAAATAATATTATCAATTGGTAATTTTCCTTACTTTGCACCATTTTTACACTGTATAATTTATCTCTATCGAGTAAGCCACGTTATTAGAAGCAATAGAAGCAATTCGAGTGAAGGAGGTGAATTAGGTACGCAGCATAATGAATGACGGGTGACACCTTGTACAATTGCATGTAATTAACTTGTCTCTAGGATTTTATGATAAAATAAATGTTACTAAAGCCCGACTCTGCCGGAAATTCACATAAGTTTACATATTGTCAACAATGGTTCAACCGCAAAAAACAAACACCACTGCGCTTTACGAAATCAAGTCGCTGTCAAATTGAAACTGTCATAACGGACTTGCAGACCCTGCTCTGCACCGTGGGTGCACCTGTGATACCTACCTACAAACCACATTAAGATAACATAAAAAATATTTAATTTCCAGGTTGTAACGCTGGCACTCTACACATACTTCGTGGCTGCCTTGATGGGTCGTCAGTTGGTGCCACCTGCTCCCGGGAGCACCTCCAAATACGAGCCCGACGTATACTTCCCTCTGTTCACTGCATTACAGGTACGAATGTGTATAAATAGTTGTAACTATATCTACTACCTTCCTACTAAGATAGAAAAACATAAAACAATAATTGATTGATTGATTGAGGTGGATCTCCTCTCGTATCAGTACGATGTATAAAATAGCTCATGTCGTTAAATAAAATGCCAGTAAGCTGGTGGTGGTGGTGGTAGTGTGGTGGTGGTGGTGGTTGGATGAGGCTAGTCAACCTCCATCCACCCGCTACTGTGAAAGTAGAATAAGTATCTCTTGGTGAAAAAGCTCATCTCTGCAATTACTACCAACATAATCAGGTCTGCCGTTAAGCAGCATTTGCTGTGTTCCAGTTTGAAGGGTACGAGACATTTCAACTTTGTCGAAAAGGTGGACAACGCACCTGCTATGCCTCTAACTTTTTCAAATAATTATGCAAGTTATTATAATGTACCTCTTCTGGAACATGACCGCGTGACTTAAAATCCAAAGTTGTCCCCGTATTCAAGTTAGGAGACAGATACTGTGTCAATAACTATAGACCAATCTTCATACTACCAACGTTGTCAAACATTTTAGAACGATTATTGAACACCAGACACGAAATACCTTGAACAAAATTCTTTGGCTTTCGAAGTGGCTGGCCAACAGCTGAAGCTATCGACGAACTAATAGATCACAGTCAACAAATTAGATAATGAAGAAAAGCCTTAGCCTTTAATAAAGTTCGATAAAGAAAAATCTAAATAATTTGACACAGTACCATTTAGATTAAAAAATTAATAAATATGGAAGTAAGAAGTCTACCAGCAAATATCGAAACCCATCACGTTGATGGAGCTTCGCTAATTTGATTTGACCCTTTATACCTACTACGATCGTGAATACTTTTCAGTATATCGAAAATGGATCTAAAAATCGAAAAAAAAGCCATAATGATCCGCAATATTGACGTGAAAACATCTTTTCGCTCGGTGTACTGGTAGTAAGTTCAATATTTCTTACCGACAAAAACATTTATAAGATTTCGACCGGTAATAAGTACAAGAATTAGTGCTAGAGCATTCAAAAGATAGTCATATTTATAACAATCTTGAGGTAGATTGTGATTTGCTTATGACGTCACACTGCGTGTCCACGCGTATACGCGTGATCCTCTATTTTTCACTATGTGTCGACATTCCAATTCATATAGCGCAAAACGTTTTTAGCTCTAACAGTGATTCTGGTGTCGTTGTCTAGAGTTGACAAAGCACTACCAGGACCTAAAGAGAAACAACAGAAATATTGGCCAAAATAGGGATAAAAGTTAATTTTAAATTGGCAATAGCAAAATAATTTCAGATGTCGTCTCACATCGGCCGTAAATCTGCTCGAAAATAAAAATAAACTGAATCGCAGAAAGTTTGCATCAAATAGAATGCAATGAGCCTAAAAAGTCTTATGCTGAGCAAATACAATAGCTACGGCAGTGTCAGCAACCGTAAGAAAATCTGTTGCAAATAGCAAAAAAGTTTAAGATCTCGTTTCATAATGGCTGCAAATCTGTTCATAACTGAAAACTTACTTCATAAGTAATGGAATGAACCTACTTAGTCTAGTGTCGAGCAAGTACATTGGCTATAGTAGTATCGGAAAATGTACGAAAAATTGTTACAAATAACAATGTAAAAACATGTATTTCGCCACATAACGGCTGTAAATCTGCTCATAATTGTAAAACACGTCAATCGAAGAAAGTTTGCATCATAAAGAAGTAAAGAACGTAGTAAGATTAAAAAGTCTAGTTATGAGCGATTAAAAAAAAAGGGAAGCCTTAAAAAAATTGTCATGTTGTTAAATGGTGGCGGGTCTTCGTGCAAATAATTATGCGTGAGCATTATTGTTAAGTATTAGTAGTATATTATTATTAGTGATTGTTAAGTATAACTATGCCAAATTACAGCTTTTTAGTACTAAGAGTCTCTGAATTAACCTGCGGCATACAGTTAGACGGAATTGGCGAAAGGGTTCCTTGTTTTACTACGAAACTCTAAAAACTGATGCCTATACTTACTGGTACTGATACTTATGAGAGACTTGTATTCATTGCTCATTGGTAAACCATTGGTGGGTAGCGTAGCATGTAAGTATCAGCCACTCTCCTTGAGATACTTTTGACTCATCAGAGACTTGTTAATTACATCTGTCTCTTTGCATATCACTTTTACCACTACTACCTACAGCTAGAGGGGTAACCTATTGGTGCTCGGTCACAGTTCAATGGCTCCGTAACTAAAATGGATTTATTCTTATGTTCTAGTTCTGCTTCTACGTCGGCTGGTTGAAAGTTGCCGAGGTGCTAATAAATCCTTTTGGCGAAGACGATGACGACATCGAGTTGAATTGGCTCATAGACAGACACATTAAGGTATGTCGAACACGTTTTAGGATCATTCAGTGTGTTCGGAAAAAGCAAAATGCGCTATAAAAGTAGTGCAGTTGAATGTGGTTTCAAAAACTGGTAACTTACGGTTTAAAGCAAGTATTTTATAACAAATTCTTACCGCTACCCGAGGTGTCTGTCCTGTTCGATATTATAATGACGAATATCACCGAGCTTATCTATCTTCTATATATCTTGTCTATATTTTCTATCTATCTTCTTATCTATATATAATATCTTCTATTCATAAAATACTATTCTATAGCCAGACACATCATCGCCCACCCCTAACCGGATAGGGTAGAATTCGAAATTTGGAAAGTAGGTTTTATTAATTATTCATTTATTTTTAGGAAAAGTTACAGCTAAACAGATACATAGGAAGTAATAGTTTAAATAAAATATGGCCAGTTACAAGTTTCCACATAAACCTAGTATATAAATCATATGAACAAAACAGAAAATTGACTATAATAAACACCAAACAGAAAAATTACTATTTACGCCCGAAAAAGCCATTACTTAAATAAAAATTTCTTCAATTTAGAAACACTATTATTGAAAATGTCGATATCAGCTTCCTGGCAGGTTGCGTTGTACATACGACTCGCTCTCACTATGTACGAGTCCTGCCTGTACGTAGCGTAGTGACTAACACTGAGGTGTGCAATAAATTAGGTCAACGCAAAAACACTCTTAAAATTTGACTTAGGAATCCACTAAGAAAGGATTTTTTGTTTAATTATACCCCTAAGGTGGTGATAAGGGTGAATTTCATTTGTATGAAAATCGATTATTAGTTTTTCAAAATTACCCCCAAAAGCGTCCGATTAATTTGAAATTTTAAAATCTACCCCTAACTGGGTGAAAACGGGTTATCAAGTTTTTAGGGTACCGATTTTACTGCATGCTTTTATTAACCCAGATGTTGGTATAACTTATCACAGGATCAAATAATGGAAATATACCTAATTATATCCCATAAAACAACCCCTGTTCTGGGTGAAAAAGCAGGGAATTCATTCAGTTTGTACGAAAAAACTCTTCCTTCGGTTTGGAAACTTCAGAGTTGGCACTTTACTAGGTAAATAATGAAGAACGTAACCACAAATGTTCCGAGACTACCCTTCAAAGGGGACGAAGGGTCGTTGATTTTTGAAAATAGGTAACGAAATCCACGCGCATGAAGTCGCGGACGAAGAGCTAGTATCTGAATGTAAGGGTTTTAACGATATTTTACGATTGTATTTTGACAAGTAAAGGTTGATAGTCGCTCGTTACGTATGTTTTCACCTTGCGCCTCACGAGGTTAGACAAGTCGGCGCTAAGGATAGGTAGTAACTAGGTACAGTAATTTTGTACCTACTAACTTTGGAATATCAAAAATAATGATACAAATACTGCTATGAATGATGCGGAATAACATTGTGTGGCAAGCAGGGCAAAATGCAGTAGCTGGAGGAAGGCCTAGGTATACATGTGCCACTATTTAAGGCCCTCTTTCGAAGACGACCGCAACCGCAAACCGCAAGCAGCTTCGTCGCCCATACGCAATGACAGACCGCAGCGAACTAAGTGTACTTGGGACATCTGCGAAGCACTGCATTAGCGCGGAAGCCCCACCAACACTCTTTTTTTTTTGGTTGGGATTCCATCAAATAACTTCTCCCCATCTGGGCGGAGCGGGAGCGCATGTCGAACTTTTACTGACTAAAACCCACCCGTGTTCCTTCAGTTGCCTGTGTGCTAGGTACAGTAACCCTTTTGGAGAAACCCGCGACCCTGGCAGGCATCATCCCTAGCGGGCCCCGTCAGTGTGTGCTGACATCTTTTTGAGGCGTGCGTGGAACACAACGCGCCGTCGACTCGGGCCTGGTCCTTCCCGGATGGCGAGCTACCCATTGCTCGCCGTCCGCAAGCTCACGCCTACCGGTGGCCGTGAATTGGCTATCGACTCCCGACGCTCAGAGCATCTCCTGCGGCGACTAGGGGCGTGAAGGCGCAACGATTGCCTCTCCCTCACGCGCTCCGCCTCCTTCGCGAGCGTTACTGCTTCGCAAAAGGAGGTGGCGGCCTCCCATGCCCTCTCGCTCCGTACCGTATCCTGAACCAGGGCCGGATGCGAGAGATCGCCGCCACCGATCGCCTCCGCGAGGACACGGTGGTGCTCCGCCCAAGCCGGGCAGACCTCCACCGTGTCCTCCGGCCGATCCACATAATGGTAATACCCGGGTGTTTCCTCCCGCCTTATCCGGAACAGGAAACTCCCGAAACAACTATGTCGGATGAGGACCTGCCTCAGGTGGAAGGTGGGGACGCCGTGGTGCCTCTCAATCCACTCCTGAATGAGGGGACTTTCCGCCGCAATGGTGGTGTGCCCAGCGCTGGGTTGCGACAATCGCACTCTCCATGTCGCCATAAGATCCCGCCGGAGCTCTGTCCACTGTGCCGTGATTTCACGCGGCAGCTGAGTTACGCCACGGCGGTTTGCCTCCTCGCGCCACCCATCAACATCCTTAATCCTTTATTATACTGAACACGTACGAAGTTGTAGGCCCTCTGCGTATACTTCACCCACAAGCTGCACGTGTAGAAAGTTTGGCAGTAGGCCTTAAAAAGATATGTCTTCACATCTCTACTACAACGTGCAAACCTGTGGGCTAACATATTGCACCAAACCGCCAACGCTCTACGCTCCCTATCCAAATCTGCAGCATCAGATAAGTCCTCCGTGACCACATGTCCTAGGTACTTCACCTGAGCAACATGCTGCAGTGGTGTTCCGCTTATAGTCACTAGAGGAACGTTACTTAACGATGCTGTTTGCTATTGAAAACTACAATTTCCGATTTCGAGACGTTGTTTGTAAGCCCATGCGTCGCCGCATAGGACTCACATACAACAAGCAGTTTCCAAAGTGCGCTGATTGATGGGCTCAGCAGCACCATATCGTTTGCATAGCTCAGATTATTAACAATGACACCATCTATTGAACAGCCGGAATTAGTACTGCTAAACAACACAATGCCTAAAATACTACATTCAGTCATTTGGAATGATGAGTGGCGTGGCGTCCTCCCTAAAAAGAGTCAGTGTTGGATCATGAAGTAAAATGTTCCTCGATGCCAACACACGGATTCCTCATGCCATCATTCCAATTCGTCAATCATTCCAATATTCATAAATACACCTTACTAGCTGACCCGACAGGCGTTGTCCTGTCCACATTTCAAAAAAATTTGGTCGAGATTAATATTGCAAAAAGGCGTGTGTTTATGTATGTACTCGTACATTGGACTCACGCATCTTTCCCGTGGGGGTAGGCAGACACTACAGGACGTCACCTGCTACGATCCCTACATACCCACTCCTTTTGCTCCGTTTACGTTCATCTGGTCTGGTCTGATACTATTATTATTATATAAATAACTCTTTAGGTGGGTAGGTAATTTGAACAGGGTTTCGGTTCTAATTACCTACCTACCTAAGTATATTCGTAGTCTATACACCGATAATTTTAATTAGGTGTTATAATAAAAACGACTTGTAATGACATGATTTGTAAAACCTTACAGGCTGCCTACATGATAGTCGACGAGATGCATGATGAGCATCCGGAACTTTTGAAAGACCAGTACTGGGAGGAGGTGGTCCCAAAAGACTTGCCGTATACTGTGGCATCAGAGCATTATCGCAGACATGAACCAGCCTGTTCTGCCGACCACTACAAAGTGAAGGCTGAAGATGCGGTCTACGCGAACGTGCAGGCCCCAAGAAAAAGTCACGACGAGACTTACGCTGATTATGTGAGTCCCTAATAGTTTAACAGGATGTCTTGTAGGATATACAATACTAAAAAAAAAAAAAAATAGTCTAGTCCGATAGAAAGTACGTAGGTACCTCCTAACTGCAAAATTACTATAGAACAACCTTAGTTTACTTTGTAGATAAAGTCGTGTTTTCCGACTGTAGGGATTGTAGTTCTTGCATGTTCTATGACCATAGGCAGGTTACACTTGATGATATGCGTGTTCCTTGTTTGACTTCGGAACCCTAAAATGGAACAAAAAGTGATAAAGTTGTTTTAATAGTCTTATCTATTTCCAGGAAAGCGTTGATACGCCATTAGTGGAAAGAAGGAAAAATTGGTTCCAAAGACAAATATCAAGAATGGGGTCGGTCAGATCTGCTTCGACCGCATACTCCTCAGGTGGATTGTTTGGCCGAAATAGGCATAATTCGGTGGTGTACTCAAGTCCCGAGGCCGGGCAACCGGTGATGCCGCCGCCACCTCATCATAAGATGTCATTGTATGAACGCCTGGTGGGCCGAAAATCCGGACGCGGACAGCACAGACCGAGCTCAAGACATGGTAAATCTTTTTTTCTGGTATATACGTCAGTGGGAAAGCGGCTAGGCTTAGGATTTCTTTTAATATTACAAAACATAGTAGGTGGAATTATTGCAGTCTGTAGACTGTAATGTATTTGCACGGATTTTTTTAAACGTGTACCTACGCCGAAGCCTACGAACAAAACATTTACGGAAGGGACTTATCGGAGACTGGAACTTATTTATATATATTCACAGGCTGTCCTGAAACTCAACGTCAAGCGGGTACGGGGTGATAGGCTATGTTACGAGTATACCGGTTCCGACAAAAAAAAAACAACACGTTATTTGGTTAAGCAATAATAGGAATACTTTTGAAAATGTTGAAAATCTACATTATTAATCTATATTATGGTACTGTGATCACAAATTTCCCAGCTTTGCAGGGTTTTTAAAAATGTAATCCTAAATAACTATGCTATGTAATACAGTCACAAATCCTTTAATTAATATTGTCAAATTAGTAGAAAAAAATGAAAAAAAATTGAGTCATGATTATAAAACGTTTTGTCAGACAACTTTGACAATCCATCTTTAAAAAAGAATATAGTACACTACCCTAGGCAAGTTATTTAAAAAATGGTCCATTTAATCAAGATTTCAAAATGGTAGAACACTTTCTATTTATCTTATCACAAAAAATTGTATACATTACCAGTCGACAGCAATGCGGGGATTTTTTTGACGCCGTAAGAAATTAACGTGAATGACACTTTCATACCTTAATTTCATTAGAGAGTTAGGTATCTGTGGCAAACTTTCCTGCACTAGTGCGAAAATGCAAAGTAAAAACACGTAGATAGAGAATTTAAGATATTTTGGAAAAAAAAAAATAACTTGAAAACCGTTAGATTTCGCGGAACATATACCTACTCTATTGATAAGTACTGACCCAAGCTATAACACCTCGCAGTATGTCGCACTAGTTACTATAGGTACCTACACTATATCTAGACCTAGGCTACTTAGATGGGAATTATTCCGATTGCAGCCACACATTTCTCTGCCTCTCTGTGCCTTATCATCATCATAGCCTACAGCAGTCCACTTCTGTACGTAGGCCTCCCCAATCGCTCGCCGTTCTTCTCCATTATTTGCAACTCTCATGTAGCTGTCACCAGCCACGGCAGCCACCCTGCGAAGATCGTCTTTCCACCTAGCCTGAGGGAGTCCTACCTTTTTCCTGATTCGCGTTCTCCACTCAACGGTAATCGGTTGTAATATGGCCAGCCCATGGCCACTTCAGTTTTCTATTCTGTGAGCCATGTCGTCCACATTGTTTGTCTGCCAGATCGTATCGGATTCGATCCCTCAGACAGGTTCCAAGCATATCCTTTCCATAGCTTGCTGAGTGACCTTGAACTTGTGGACCAGACGTAATGTGCTCTAACGTGTGCTGTTTCGGTACCTATCAGAATACCAGCGCTGCGGTTTTTTTTTTATATTGCTGCATTATGCTGAGATAGGAGCCTTTTTAGCCTCGCACAGGTCTTTTATGTTTTACTTGTTTATTGTTGTTGTAAGTTAATTTTGTTAGTTTAAATGCTCCTTTTTTATTTTTTTGTTTGGATTTCCTGTGCGTGTCCCAACTCCCAAATCAAATATTTTACTTTCTTTCTTTATAACGGGTGTAAAAAGACGCTTAACGAAGCCGAGAATCTTCCCATCATTTGTTATTTTTTTTGTACTATACTATACCTGGGAACCTTAGATAAATGATTGGTCTCGCTGCGGTCGAGCGCAGCGAGACTTATCATTTATCTATGCTGTTAACCTTCTATGGAGATATTGAAGGCCTAGTTTCAATGTTTTCAAACGTTTTCTAACGCACAAGTTTAAAAAAGTTATAACTTAACTTTATATACTCCCACGGCCCCTGTACGTGGGTAGGAGCTGCATGTAATCTCAAAATTTTGCGTGGGTTAAATTCAGCGCCAACCGTAAACAGCGATTTTTCACACCAGAAATAAGTAGTTTCCCAGAGATTTTTGTGCAATGTTACTTAGTTTGATGTACAGAATTGCGTAGTTGACGTATACATTCAGGGTTCTTGTTACACACTGTATAAAAATGAGGCACATAACACGAGTTTAAATCTTTATATTTTCATTTTCAGGACAAAAAAGCAATGGGTCCGCAGTTCCAAACATACGAAACAGGCCTCGCATACCAACACCGGACGTCACAAAAGAGGTTATGGATCGCGAAAACAGAATTGCCATGGGAATGCAAAACATGGGCGTTATCATGGCACACCAGGGTTACCAGAACGAAGTACCCGTTCTTGGTGCTCTCGTCCTGTCACCCATTCAGGAACTGGATAGTGGATCAGTTAACAACACATTGCACGCGGGTCAGCCCGGAACGACGGCGTTGGCACAAGCGGTGCTGTCGCCTTCGTTGGGTGGGGGCGGCATGCCACCGATGATAGCTGCGGCGCCCGTGACTCTGGGCGTGTCGCAGCTCACCAGCCTAGTGAGTTCGGCGCCGTCCACCCCGAGGGCAGAGCGGGGCGCCGCTGACGGTTCGGGGGGCTCACCGCACGGCCCGCGTGCCACCGTGACGGAGCTGCCTCCGTCGGACCGCGACAGCGAGCACAGCAACGCTAGCACCGGCACACCACCAGAGTTTGCTCGAAAACGCAGCAGCTCCAAAAGAGGAGAAGTCTACGTATAAATTATATCCGCCCGTAACGCGTGGTGCTTATGAAATTGTGATCGATAAAGTTTTATTAGTCGAGTTTTTCGTCTGATAATGATACTAAGTATATGTACTTAGATACTCATCATGGTTAAAATGAGAGAACTCATTTTTATATAATGTAAGTCGATTTCCATTTCAAAAATGGAAAGAATTGAGTTTTACGCACAGACAGGGATTGAATTGTATTTTTATTATAGTTTTTCATTTAACAATTTCGTTTTTTTTTTCCATAGCCTCTAGTCTCCCTCTCTCCTTAAACACCATCATTACATTTAGTTTCCTTGCTCATAGTTTCATGTTTATTATTGTATATATTTGTAGATAAGTATATATTTTATGTATGTATGGATTTCTTGTATATATAAATGGTGCATCAGTGACTACCTGCAGTATTGTCTCCCCTACAACCTTTAATCCATCCAAAGGTTGTCTGTGAAAAATCGCTATTAGCGATAAGACCGCCCATTGTCACCCTATGTAATATTTCTATATTTATATCTGTAATTTTTATGGTGTACATAATAAAGAGTATTCTATTGTATTCTATTCTGTCTGGTTTTTTTATCCAAATAATCAACGAAATCTTTCAGTTGATTTTGATGTTGCGATAGTTATTATAATGACAAAAAGGTTTCCTAGAGTGTTCCATTGGGGCCGGGCCACCGTGCCAAAGGGCATGTTTATGGCAGTAGACTGTATGGTAGGGAGTAGTCCAGAGGGTTTCTCAGCATGATAACTTGATAGCTGAGTTAGGTCCGTGAAGAGTGCCGAAAATGTTTTTGTAAAGTTTCATAGAAGATTTCTAAAATCTAATATGCAGTTTTGGTTTTTATCAAAATCGGCCCCGAGACTCCTTATAGTTTAGGATTTAGCCACCCACGTTCACTTGAAAAATTCACCTATGTATCTATAGGTATATATTATGTATGTGTATGTATGTATATATGTACCTATATTAATGTAGTATACGTACAAGTAGTTATAACTAAGAATTAGGGGCGAACAATTTCGTAAAAAACATAACACGTAAAAAATGCAAGACTCACAACGTAGTTCTTCTGCTACCGCAAAAAGTTCTGAGATCTAATGTAAAACCCATTCGGGTAATTTATTCGGTCTCTGTCTATGAGAGAGAGCATCTTTTCAACGATTTTGTCTATAAGAGGCTTACAAGAGCTAAAGCGCGGTCACTGTCGGATTGCATAGAAAAGAAAGAGACGCGCGATGACACAACGCTGGTAATGTATTGCAAAATATGAAGCAATTCTGGATTTACAAAAAATCTATTCATTGGACTTAAAAATTAAAACACTATCACGTTAGTATTTTACTTGTAGAATAATCTGACAAAAAAATCTGAATGTTTGCATGTATATTAGTAAGGTTTTTAATCGTTGTAATATTTTTTTAGAGGTATCTTCGTGTTTTTTTTCTATCTTATCAAGTTAATTGTATTATGTTTTCAACACACTATCTAACTAGCATGTATCCAGAAGAATGTCATATATTTTTCTGATTTTGGTTACTGCAGTGGATCATATATTTTTAGGCATTATAAATTTGCGTTTAGGTCATGTAGTCCCCTTAACTGTTAGGTACCTAATTAGTTAACAACATTTTATAGTGACCGTATCAATATTAGACATCTTTATTTCTTTAAGAAATAGAATGACTTGGCCATCGCACACGGCATTAGAATTTACATATAGTATGCATAAATTTCGGTTTATCGGATTGTCGAAATCGAACCCAAGGAGGCATATCACCACTGCTCTCAAAACGGTGAAGGAAAACATCGTGAGGGAAAACGGCATGTCCTAGTACTAAAAATTCTAAGACGTGACATCCGCCAACCCGCACTGGGCCTGCGTGGTGGATTATGGCCAACTCCCTCTCACAGACAAGAAGCCTGTGTCCCAGCAGTGGGAACATTATAGGCTAATTATGCTTATCCTTATGCATTTATTTTTGTCGGTAGATAGATTAGATACCCTGATACTGATACTGAACCTACATAAGTCAATCTGCACACAAAGTCTATCTGCGGCATCGTAGGTAGATCCCAAAGGTTGTTTGTTATACCTAATTAGTATTGCTCCTTCATACAATTTCAATGCAGTTTGATTTACAACTATCGTTGCTAACTGATATCATTTAAGTATTCCATTGGCTATTTTACAAGTAATTTTCGAAGAGGCTGATTGTACTTACATTTACCTATATACCATGTTCCATTACGTATGTACCATAGAAATATAAAAAACATCATTCTTCTATCTATGGTACCTATGTACGTATATTATGTACCGATTCTTTTGCGGGAGTTTGAGCTGAAAGGGCTTCAAATTCCCGCCAAAGAAATCCCGAAGAAAATTCAATAAACTAAAGAATTGGGTAAAAGCTCTTAGCAACCAGGCCATAAAAATACTTATAATAAATAAAAATCGGTGTGAGTTGGTTTAGCACTCACGAAGATTGATGTGTAAACATGTGAGCTCGCATCAGTTCGGTTCACGCGCTCACATAGACACGGGTCTTACGCTGACGTCATCTGACGCTCGAAATCTTACGCTTACGCGTCTGACGTTCGAAGTCCCAGCTAGCCCCTACCGTAGACCGAGCGCTAAGATGTTTAAACATCAATATACTAGGTACCTAGTCTCTATCTATGTAAATATGGGTAGCTCAGGTGACGAATAAGTTTACAAACTGTTTGTGTAAGAAATTCAAATACTTACTTAAGTAGGTAACCAAAATTTAGCCTGCTATAAGATCGCTAAGATCTCAATCTAATTGCTTGCCTTCGACATGTTGCGCCGGCTTATACGTAGGTAGGTAGGTACTTGGGTATAGTATATGTATATTGAAGGACAAATCGTCTGTGACTTACTGTACCTAACTATATCCACTATTTACCTACCTATCTATCTATATAAGTAGTGTACCTAAGTGACGAAAAATTTTATGAACTGCAAAAGTAACTTTGTAATCTTAACTATTTATATAAGATTACAAAGTTACTTATGCAGTTCCTATATCTACACAAAACGGGACTAAAATTACGGTATGCTTTAGTTTTTCCTTGCATAAAATAATAATAATATCTATAATAAACACTAATATTGTTGTAAAACTTGAAGCTTGTGTGTCTGCTAGAAGTACCTTAGAATTTTGATGATCGGTGAGTGTGACAGTGACAAAATGAAGGAACATAACTTGCTTTGTTTAACTTTGTTCTTATTCGTATAACTACAGGTTCAAATTGAATGTAATTCTGTAATATACCTACTTATATTATAGCCTCTCGTTCACTGAAAATTCAGGATTCTGGCTGTATCCGCAATGAAGTTACAGGCAGTGTTGCCAATTGCTTTCCAGAAAAATACAGGGTGTCGAAAATGTCCTGAATGGCTTCGAGAAAAGGATGCACAAACGCACAAAGTGCCTTTGTTTGTTTGTTTTTGCTCGACTTGGCAAGTGCATTGCCGCCGCGCCCCCAGATAAAGAAAGAAAAAAACTTTTTTACAAAAAAAACAACCGACTTCAAAAAAAAACACTACAAAGTGAATAATAACTTAAATTTCGGAAGTCGGTGTCTTTGTCTCTGTATTTTGTTTTTTGCCACCGACTTCCGAAATTTAAGTTATTTTTCACTTTGTAGTGCTTTTTTTTGAAGTCGGTTGTTTTTTTTGTAAAAAAGTTTTTATTTTTCACTTTTTAGTGAGTCAATTATTAATAAATCTATGTTACAATAGCCAAATGTCAACTGCTCATCACCTTTTACAAAATATTCCTGTTCCCGACGCAAGGACGTTAATTGTTGAGGAGTTCTCCTGTTAAGAACCAAAACCACTGGAGCCGATGGTGAAGCCACCAACAGCTCCATTTCACCATATGCATTGTGACCTGGCATAAATTGCTTAGTAACCATATTAAAATCGAATCGCAACCCGTGAAATACTTATTATTGAGAAGTTCCGTTGGCTACCTCTGGTCTTCATCATCAGTTCCACTTCACCAACTGGTGCTTTCCAAGAGCAAATGCACGAGTTACTATAAAAAATACCCAAATCGCTATACGTGCGCCTATAAATTTTGAGGATTTCCCTCGATTTCCATGGGATCCCCTCATCAGATTCTAACTTGGTGACAATGGGACCACCTCGAGAGCATACCCTTTCAAACAAAAAAAGAATTTTCAAAATCGGTCCACAATTGACGGAGAAATCGGTGAACATACATAAAAAAAAAAAAAACATACATACAATCGAACATATAACCTCCTCCTTTTTGGAAGTCAGTTAAAAATAGAAAGAAAATAGGTAGGTAGGTACGTTTATTTGCGTTTTTAACGAGCGCAGAGTCACAAAGGGTCATACATAGTTACGTTACAAGGAAAGTGTTACGACGTTTAAATAAACAAGTCGGTTAGAGGTCGGCCCAGTATAGACAGAGATAATTTTGTTAACTAGGTACCTATATTTATAAAATAACTGAGAATATTTCAATCCCACTACAGGCTTTGTTTCTACTTTTAAAGCTAATGACCAAAATTGATGCTTTTTTGTTTTTCGGCGGCATTTAGTTACGAAACTATAAACATCTATTAAAAATAACACAATGAATGACATTTTGTAGGGCGGCAAAGCTTAAAAACAGCCCTGTCTAAACTGATAATATGTTAGTTAGGACTATTTATTATTGAAATTGTTTATTGAAATAATTGATGTAGGTATACAAATGTTTACAATATTAGGGCCTTAGACTAAATGTATAATAACATCTGATACTACCTGAACTAGGTATAAACCTGTATCTCAGGTATCTCATTCAAGCTGTTTACAACAACGATAGGTAGGATAAGGTGTCTACAATATTATTAATTGTCGTATACAATATTTTCGTTTTATTTAATTGTTTTAACCGTGGTTTTAATCTACATTCTATATTTACTGGGATGATGAAACTAATCCGAAAATTATAGCCGCACGTAGTTTGTTTTGTTTACGTTAGGTTTAGAGGTAGCGCTATCTGCGCTCAGTTTTTGTAATATTATTATAGTTAATATTACAAAAGCAAGCAAGGTAGCAAGCAAAACTGTGTCTACTGGTTGACGGATTTTAAACCGGAAAATTAATTTTACGACTTTTCAGCGTATCTATAATTTTTTCTAACACAATATATCTTACATCAAAATTTAGGTACTGGAAGATGTCAAATATCTGGTAAATCGAGTACCTATTTAAGTACATTTAATGTTGGTGGGTGCCATATTTTACCAAGTTCCTATGGAGTCTTGTCGGGCTGCAGATTTAATTTATTTTTTATATCTTCACTTCACCTTTTATACGGGCTTTACTGTACTGTGACAGCTGCGCGTGAGAAGCTTAATTATTTTTTGCGTATAAATATTTTCGAACGTTTAGAACGCTTTCGCAAAATTTCACACTGAGCAAACGCCTAGATATTGGAAAAAAAATCTCTATTTATTTGACATTTTACCACAGATAATGTACGAATTTCACTCCTTGGCTGTCATGTTTTAAGTTCAAAGTGACAGCGGATTAAAATGGTTTTTAGTTTAATTATTGTAAGGTTTTAACTATAATTCGTGGCATGCTGTGTTGACATAATTCTTATGGTTTTTTTTCGTCACGAAAAAGTAGTAAGAGAAACGCTAATTGTAGTTGTCCAAACTTAATTAAACTGCCAATAAATATAAAAACTCAAAACTATGGCAAAACATTGTTGACGGTCTGTGCTGCTAGCGGCATTGGTATTGACTGTAGTATAATTTTATTATGATCATAGTCATTTATTAGCATTTATTAACCACCTGGTATATTATACCTAATCATGACCCGTGGTAGCGGGTCAAACAATAATAAAAGATAAAGATCAAAAATTGTATTATAGCTTTGTAGTCAAAACGATAGTTTCAATGTGCAAAATGGAAAATTCGATAATTTGAACTTTTGCGTTGGCAACACTGATCAGCCAGCCATCTTGTTCTTGTTCATCCATCAAAGTTCATTTTTTTATTTGACTTGTTGACTTGGACGAGTCGTTGTTCGATATTCGGTTGCGCGGAGTTAATTAATTAAGCATCTTATCAGGCGACAGGCGTGAATAATAATATTATTTCAACGTGTAGGCTTTTATTGTGCGCGTGTTTATTCAACAAATAAAAGATTAGACCCACGTATGATTAAAAAGGAAAGGAAATGCAGGGTGTTACTGTAGACGAAGGTAAGGTTTTTAACTTTGTAATACCCTCTTTTGTTTTTGTTATATATGCTAATGAAAGTTTATTAGATTTTTGTTATTTCTGAGAATTTACAAATTAAAGGAACATGCTAATTATTGCATGTACCTACCTAGTCGAAATCGCAGGACTGGGATAATTCGGTATCCACATTATAATTATTGTTTCTCTTTTCATTAGCAGCAATACAAGCTGTAGGTAGGTTCAGGTTTGACGCCTCATTGTACAAGAAATTTTAAAGAAATCTAATTATTTTTGCTTGACTTTACTCTCTTAACTTCGGTATTCGCTCTGAAAACCCATACAACACACGTGCCACAAAATACCCTGCATATCAAAACCATGCATCTATATTTTTGAAATAGCTTAATTAAAATTAAGAACTTAATTTGTTAGTCCATGTGTTTTTGTAAAGGTATTCAGTTATGTTATTCATACTTACTACTATATTAACCCTAGAATACTAATCTTAATTTATTTTTATTTATTTATAGCCCTTTTTCAGAGTGATAGTTGTAGTACAAAAAGTTAGTTAGGCAAAGGCCTCCTTTAAACCTTTCCAATTCTCTCTGTTCCTTACTTGTCTAGTCACATGTCTTTCCAGCTGACCCCACCAAGTCATTCTGCCATCTTTTCTAGGGTTTTCCTTTCTTTCTCCTCCACTCCCTAGAGTACCATAGGGTCACTTTTTTGTACCATTTCTCTTGCCGCCTGACAGTGTGGCCGGATCTGGATCTCCCTTTTTAATCCTTTCAGTTTTAGTACTATATCTTGTGTTTCTGTTGCCTTCCTGATTACACAGTGATTGGTTCTTTCTATTTCTCCTTTGCCAATCATACTCCGTTCCATGCTATGCTGCCACAGTTTAAGTGTTTTTTGTTCGTTTTTGGTCAAGGCCCTTGTTTGGCATCCATAAGTTAGTATAGGAAGGATGCTGGTGTTGAAAAGCTTTCCATTGATAGAGGTGTTTATTTTTTTGTCTTTCATGATTTCTTTGTAGGACCAGTATTTCTTCCACACATGCCTTATTCGTGTCTCTATGTCTTTACTGTTTTTTTTTTCCATAGAAAGTATTATGGTTAGTGGTACTTTAGTCATGTTACAATCTAGCCTATTCGCTAATAAGTTATAAAATTCATACATAAATACTAAAACTTCATGTAGAAACATAATGTTTTTATTTATAAAATATTTATCTTTGTTGTATCGAGTGAGGGACCAAAGTATAGTTACTTTCTGAGATCTGGCTGATGGTCTTTGAGAACTGAGGGACCACACTTTATGAGCTATAGTTTTAACATATTTGTTTACAAATTCCCAGATTCATTTTAGAATTGTTTTAAGTGGACTACTACGAGTAAATCCTGGGATTTTTATTTTGCGAATTCCGATTTAGTCCCTGAGTTCACACGCACATCTTGTTTTGGGTATTTACTGGCAAAGCATGTCTTGCAAGTGATCATATTTCCTTTGAAGCTCTAGTTGATCTGTAAATGTTGCAATTTTTTTAAGTTGTTCTTGTAGTTTTGTTGATATTTGCCAGATTTCATTGTTTGTTAATATTGAAGAAGTTTTTATATTGTGTCTGGTCTTTTTCCCTGGGTTCAATTTTAGTTTCGCTCTTACCATTTGATGGTGAGTGTTAAAGTTTAGAATACATATTATTCCACAGTTGTCAAATGATTTCAGTCTGTTGGAAAGAATGAAATCTATGTGATTTTTATATCTACCATCAGGACATGTCCAGGTCCATAAATTATTACTACTGTTCGTCCAATAAGTGGGCCATCATCTTACCTTAATTCATTTTCATAAAAACACTAATATCTTTATTTAATAATTTTCAGAAAATCTACCAAAATCTCGCAATGATGAAGAATTCATGAATTTGAGGCCCTCACCTAACTTCAAGCATAAGAAGTACTTAAGATCGAAATTTGAAGAAGCTATGATGGTTGAAGCCAATTCATCTTCGTTAGGACACCATAAACGAGAGAAAGTCAGTAACACACTGGTTGCAAGTGCAGCAGCACAGCCACCTCTGCCACCTAATCCGCCACCGCCGGATACGCCACCCATGATTATGAATTTAAAACAAGAGATTGAAGATGATGAATATACATCTAGTACCATTGAAACTTTATCTGACTTCAACCAGCCAGATGAAATAAGGGCCGCCACTGTAACAATTAAAACTGACCAATCAGAGAATGTAACGATGTGCCGAAACTTTGCACGTGGTACTTGCAGAAAGGGCGCAGCATGTATATTTGCGCATGAATTAATATTGTCGCAGCTGCCAGGGGTTTACACATTTTGCCGGAACTTTCAGAATTCAGTGTGTTCTTTTCCTAAGTGCAAATTCGTACATGCAACTGTATTCGAAAAGGAACATTTCTTTAGAACAGGGTTTTTACCACCTCATACACTAGCTCATCTTAAAGAACCTAGTGTACTGCAACCGCCTCCTCCACCACCACAGTCTGAAGGTAAGAAACTTTCATGCATTAAATACGGACTGGTTACAAAGCATATTTATTTTATTCAACAAGCTGATATAACTTGTCGGTACGGTCAGCATCTAGAGCAACATAAGTAGGTTTTTATGCAGGCCACAAATATATAAAACCTATTAAGCCATACATGTATTTTAAATATGGGTTTTTTCTTTCAGAAGCATCAGTAGAACAGCCTCCAGGTAAGAAACTTTCTTGCATTCTATGTGGCCTGTTTACAAATCATATTTATTTATTCAAGAAGTTGATATAACTGGTTGGTGCAGTTAGCAATTACAGCAACATAATATGTGGTTTTTATGCAGGCCACAAATATGTAAAACCCATTCATGTATTTTAAATGTAGGTTTTTTCTTACAGAAGCAGCAGTAGAACAGCCTCCAGTTTATTCTAATGCCCCACCACCTTCCTCAATGTCACGGTAAGGCTATCTTCTTATACCCATAAAGGCTACACTGAATTTATTTACTACTAACGATTTGTAATGTGTCCCTATTTTTTGTTGGCTCTATAAAAAGTTAGGAAATTGAAATCGTCCACCTACAACTGTCACAGTAAACTTTAGCACAAATTATTGTTTCTCTAATTTGAATACTTAATTATTATTCTCTAATTTGAATACTTAATTATTATTCTCTAATTTGAATAATTATTATTTTTGTAATATTTACAAACGTTTATCCTAAGACTAATAAATAAACTTTGCGTGCGAGCAACACTTAAAGAACTCGCAGATTTGACAGAATGAAAGTATTGAACTTAGGGCCCGTTGTTTGATCAGTGGTCAAACATACTAATAGTTAAAATGCGTTAGTTAAATTAACAATTTGTTAATAATGACATAAGTATGTTGTTTGACAAATGGTTAAGCTAACTATAGTTAAAAAATCGACATTTTGCTATGAAAGTTAACCATGCGCAGACTGAGTAGTTAACTTTGACAGCTATTGACTATTGTCAAGTGACTAATTGTTAAATTAACTATTGTTCATGTTTAACTATGTATCAAACAACGGGCCCTTACTTGCGCTGCCATGACATAATGCACCATTTTGACCAACAAAAACGTAAACTACGTTACAAAAATAAAAAAATATTTCTGTTAATCACATCGTAAGATCCCATCTCAACGCCCCCTAATTTTCTCGGGGTCTTCTACTGCCCCCCTGAAAGTCTCAAACGCCCACGAGGGGCGTTATCTTAGCGGGCGTATACGTTGAGAACCCGGCTTAGACCTTAATTATTCAGTAGTGTACTACCTACTATCCAAGCGATTTTCTACCCTAAACTGTGCTGGGCGATAATGTGTCAGTCGTGACATTGCCTTTAGTGACCTTTTCCTGTCATGCGTATTTTCCCTCGCGCGCGGATCTAGTCCGCATGCGGGTGATAGCAAGCTCCTGGCTACACGCAGGACAAAGATTTCGTTTGCCGCTGCAGTGTCGTGCGTGTCGCCAGTGACTAACTCGTGAATGATTATATGCGTACTATGACCATGCGTGCGTGCATGCGTGCTACCGGCATGATAGGAAAAACATGTATTAAATTATAGGATGCGGGCCGCCTGAATGCGGACCAGTTCCGCGTGCGGGCGAAAATACGCATGACAGGAAAAGGGCCCTTATAAACATATCTAGCGACCCGCCCTTGCTTCGGACGATTTTTACGATTTTACAAAATATCGACATTTCTGTATTATATGTAATTCTAATCTATATATCTATATATATAAAAATGAATCCCTATTTCCCGTGGTCACGTCATCACGCGTGAACGGCTGGACCGATTTCAATTTTTTTTTTGTTTTGTTCTTTATTATCAGGAGAAGGATCTTATGAAATAAAAAAATAAGGAAGTTGATCGGAACGTTACAAAATTTAAGAAAACTTAACGCCAATATTAATTTTACATAACTGTCAGTTGTTTGAAATAAATGTCAGCGATTGACAGAATGCGCGCTGCATATATCGTACACAGATGGATCGGTTGATTAATGAGTCGATAGTTTTAGTTTAGTTTTAGTCAATAGTCAAAACTAAAACTAAACGACTTATGACATTCATAGTTAAGACAGGACAACGTCTGTCGGGTCAGCTTGTATTAATATATAATACACATAAACCTTCCGGAATAAATACTCTAAATAACTGAAAACCGCTTCCGCAAAATCCGTTGCGTAGTTTAGAAAAAGAACGCGGTCACACAGACAGACAAGAAAAGTGACTTAGATTAATTTATCATTTATATACAGACATGATTGGACGTCGCTTTGGTCCTCGTAATTTTCAAATGGTTGACCGAATTTTGTCATGCAAGTGGGTCTCACCGTACCGGTCTGAATATTCCAATTTCAGTCTCGAGACTGTGGTTCGATACAACGCGGAAACCGGCGTAGAGCGAAGTGATCCGAATATCTTCAGCACAGTACAAGTAGTCACAAGCACAACATCTCCCAAAAACAACTGGAGCGATATTGACGACGACGGTACGTACTTAAACACAATATTTTTTTTTGCTACTGAGGCGATTGTGGTTTTTATTATATCTCTCATTTTTAAACTAGCTAAGCGATCTAGTGAGCAGTTTCATTGGTATGTCAACTGTAGTAAACAGTCATTACTTTTCCGAATCTAATGAAATGATGTATGGCCAGAATAAAATATTATTCGTACAATTTAATTATGTACATACCGCAAATATTACTTTTTCATTTTTATAAACAATTTAAGACCGTCTTTTCGCTTGGTGTATTGGCGGTAAGTTCAATATTTCTGATCGTCAAAAACATGTAAGATTTCAACGGGTAATAACTGAGAGACTTTTAATGCTAAAGTCATGGTTGAACATTTATAACGCACGGTGAGAATTAAAGTGACTCAATCCAAAATTCTCAACTTTTGGGAATCATGGAAAATGTGTTTGAAAATGAGGAACTCGATCATTCTGTCCTGTATCTTTAAAAAATATGAGTAAAACGTAGATTTTTGCATTTTAAGTAGCTAATAAGGAATTATACTAAGATAATTTTCAATTGAATTTATATATATATATATATATATATTAAATAAACGATAAAGTAAAATTATTTGTCACTTTAACACTAATTACGAAATGATTATGTATGACTAAATTTGTTTTAGGTCCCTTTATTATAATAGTAAAAATGATGTATGAAACTGTATAAAAACTAACCGCATCAGCTATAATTAAACAGACCCAACACTGAATTGATCACTACACGACAACTTGCAACGCGGCCACATGTACCACCTACTGGCATAATTCTAAATACGTCTATGCTGCGCGGGCGGGAGTGCGAAAATCGCCTTGGAATAAAAGAGACGCAAATATCATTTCTTCTAGCTCTAACCAAATATCGCCATTTCTGTTTTCGTCAGGTCATAGAATGTTCGTTTTTAAGTCATTCAGTATACTTAATTCAATCTCTCAAATTTTTGAATTAGGTCACTTTAATTGTCACCATGCGATAAGATAGGTCATATTCGAACCAATTTTGAAGCTGGTTTTCATTTACCTATGACGCATTTGCCTCACATCGCGAGTGCAGGCGCATGCCCGCGGGTCGCTATTTTTCAGTGTCGAAATTCCAATTCGTTTAGCACAAAAACGTGTTTAGCTAGAACGGTGCTTCTGGTATGGTTGTCAAGAGTTGACAAAGCGCTATCAGGACCTAAAGGGAAACATTTGTCTTGCATTTGGCGTTATCCATTAATAACCTCCTCGCTTATTATTAGCTGGTAATACAAAAAAAAGCGGCCAAGGGCGAGTCGAACTCGCGGTTCCGTACCACGTATAATATTTAACATTACAAAAAACAACTTAATAAAAAAAACAAGATTTTGTATGGGTTCCCTCTTTAATTTTTAACTTTATCCCACGTTACTTCCGGTTGGCGCAACACGTTTTCTTCCATTCTGCCCTGCCAAAGGTCACGCTATCATTCACTCCCTTCTCTTTCATATTATATTTGCTCACACAATCCATCCATGTACAATCCATCCATCTTTTCTTTGGCCTTTCTCTCTCTCTCTCTCTCTCTCTCTCTCCATCCTTCATCATTGATATTCATCAAAATCAATAACATCAGAGCTCTAATGTGGGCACCCCATGGCAAAGTTACCCCGTTAACGTTTACGTTTTGCTGTCTGGTAGATAGGAAAGAAGAAGATTAGCAGCTTGTTCACGAATTCCGTAGTGGTGTAATTTACAGATCACTGTATTGTGGTCAACGCAGTCAAACGTGTTTGAGAGGTCACAGAATAGACCAATTGCATCCAGGATTTCAAAATGTGACTGATGAGTTTTACTCCCGCGTCAGTCGTCGACCTGTCGTGAAACTAAACTGGCGACTATGTAACACCCCATTTGAGTTGAAATGTAACATCTGGTCTAGAATGATTTTTTCATAGATTTTACTCAATGCTGGTAGCACAGATATAGGTCTATAATTTGACGGATCACTCTTAGCACCTACCTCATTTGAAAATAGGTACTACTTTACTATGTTTCATTAAATCAGGAAACGTACCGCTGTGTATACAAAGCTATTTTTTTTTAAATTATATATGTTAGAACAGGGGCAATTGTGTCAATGATTGATTGATGATGTCAATCAAGAACCTTAACAGAAATTCCCAATAAGATAAGTTTTCAGTGTTTTTTATGTTAAGACTTGAATGCTTTTTTAATCGTGACAATATAAATGGGCTTGAATTTAAAACATGGAATGTCCTTACTGAAGTTATCTTTGAGAAGAGGTTCAGCTAATAATTTATAGATGATGAAGGGAGTATTATTATTATTATTATTTATTTCTTCACCTCTATTGTGATTTTGGTAAATAATTTTTCTAGTGTCTCTGCAACTTTTAACTTATCTGAAACGGTTTCATTATACATTTTTGGAGACAATTCATTCTGATCTTGCTGTTTTGTGTTTCCAGTGTATTTGTTAATTACGTGCCACACAGATTTTATTTTATTTTTAGAAATACTAATTATGTTATTTATTAATTTAGATTTAGCTTGAGCACAGACTCTTGAATATCCTAAAATAGTTTTCAAATCAAATCAAACAATTTATTTGCATAATACATAATTTATTTGCATAATACATGTTACAAAGGTGTTACGAGGTAGAAAAGGTAAATTAGTAGTTTCTTACATAATTATGAAAGGCTCAAAACTCAATGATTTCTCGTGATACAAATATATAAAATATCTCTGCTTTTTCTAATGCCAGCAGTGGTCCATTCATTAACGTTTTATTGATTCTTTGGCATACTGTAGAAAATACCGTAGTTTATATTGGGCTCTACTGAATCAAAACTACCTGTTGAAAGATTGCTAAGGACATTATTATCAAACATTTTCATCACTCTTTTCCCCCCTTTCCTTCTCATCACATGCCCATACCAAGCCAAACGATTTTCTTTCAACTTTTGTGTCACTGGCGCCACTTTTAAACTTTCCCTTATTCATATACTCATTTCTTACTTTATCCATTTTCGTCATTCCACACATCCATCTCAACATTCTCATCTCCGCTGTATGCAATCTTTTTTCATCCGACAAGAAAGTATAAGTACGCATATGGCCCTTGAAACATGGTGAAATCCTACCCAAACACATGCAGCATTTTACACTATTATAACATTAACAAATGTTTGTTTAAGGCTTATCATTATGGGAAGAGCATTTTGGGCTTGAGTGTGCATAGATAGGCCTTGCTCAAGTGGTATGGCTCTTTTCAACACGAGAATAATGTAAACCAAGCGCTTTAGTGACCGCAGACCCCTTGAAACGACGTGATATTTAAGCTAGCAATTTAAACAAATTTACCCTATTAGACAAATCAAAGGAAGGGTTGGTGTGTCGCAGATAGATTGCTTAACAATCTGTTTTACATAACCGCTAGCTGTTTTACAAAACTGCTCCCTTATGTAAAACAGCTGAACAACGTTCAGCTGGATTGCCATTACGTTACGTTTAACAAAACTGCTACCCACATTTAGACGTAATGCAAAATGGCTTACTTGCCGTCACAATAAGCGTTTGGTTTGGCTTCTATGTAATGCCGAATCGGTCGCAGTAATTAAGCTGACCAATTGGTTTAGGTTAGAACTGCGACCAACCGCGCGCGAGCCGAGCGACTGAAGCGAGCGGTGCCGCGGCAGCGGCTGGCGAGTGGTACTTTCAAGTTGGTCGCAGTTTCTTGGCTATTTAGTATTTTTAGGACTGACTTTCATAACTTTGTATTAACAAAGTTATCAGTCAAACTCAGGTGAAAACAGTGATTCTAAGGAAAATTTTAATAAATTGTCCTTAAAATCACTGTTTTCACCTGAGTTCTAGAAATAGAAATAAACAACGAGTAATTTTCACTCATATTATTCGTTTTATTTATTTCTGTTTCGGATACCATTATTGTTGTTATGACACACAGAGCCACGAGCGACAAAATTTAGAACTAAAATGTACAATCTGACGTTTCAATTTCACGCTGTTTTACATAACTTCTAATAGTTAACTCGCTGCATTAATAAATTCAAAACGTTTAAGCAATTCTGTGTGTTAAAGTTCAGTAATTATGGAAAATGGTTAAACGTCGTTCAGTTGTTTTGCATAACACAGCTGTTTTGTAAAACAGCTAGCGGTTATGTAAAACAGCGAAAACGATAATCTATCTGCGACAGGTGCACTACGCGACTTGCTATAAAATTCTAATTTGTTCAGCCCGTGTAGAAGACCTTTGCAGAGCAGCGGGACTATATCAGTTAATTTTAAAAAGGCCATGGCCAGAACTATCTTTTGCTAACTGCTTCTTTGTTTTATTTAGTTACTTTTCTTAGATCTCAAATATTTCTATGGCGAAGCGAACAGAGGTAGTTTCTCTCAAATTTAAATATTCAATGTTTTGGCAAGTCGAAATATTTCTTGTTTACTTATGCATCCTGAATTATAAACTGAATGTGAACACTGCACGCGCTGCGATTGTAATTATTTGTTGGTTTTGTCTCCAGCTAGCAGCTCTTCACGCGACTTCGACTCCGGTGAATCGCTGCCAAGGAAATGCAAAAATTGTCCTCGTACTGAGATCAGGTATCATTTTGCATCTCTTAGCTGCAGCTGCGAGGTAATTGCGTAACACACAAAAACTAGTAATGACTTTCATTTTGACAGTTCAACAACATTCATTGCTTTATTTATGTTGTTGAGCAGACAAATTTTTCGAACATATGACACAATGTCTTCAAAATGATTCAGATTGTGATTGATAGTGTGTTACACAATTAGGGTGGTGTTCAGATGACACGGGGTTTAGTATGCAATTACTGATCACCCTAATATACACCAGTGTTTATTATATCTAATAATATTAACGCATGCATAGATGATGTGCTCAAATCTGCTATTACGCATTGTTTTATTTTTATATAAATATTGAAATGCGAGAAAGTTTGTTTATCATGTGCTTTAGTTTGCAAAATGAAATGACTTTACCAAGGATTTGATACAGCTAGCTGGTAAGACTTTAATGTCCACTAGAATATGGCATGTACATGCCATTATGTCTACCGTAGAACTATTTTTACTATGTGATTTTTGGTATTCGTGTAAGTTTGCGTTTTGTTATTATGTAAAGTTTAATCGAGCATTCAAAACGTTCTATATTATAAACTACACTAACACAATATGATGACAAAATGCGAAATAAAATATACATACCTAATTATAGCAACAAAATTCATAGCAATTTCTTTTATTATGTGTAATGCTATTTTATAACATTTAACTTACTTTATTTAGTTCAAATTTTTCTGACATGCTTGTATTTTAAAGGGAGCAATTATTGAAAAATAAAATTGAAAAGCGTGCTCGCGCTAACAAGAAGATAAGCCAGAAGATAGCGCGGCTCGACAAGAGCAACGCCGTAATTGCAGCAGTGCTGGGAGCTTTCTTTAAGCCGGTATGTAACAATACTCTAATTCTAAAATGATTACGAAGTAAAACAGTTTTGAACATTGAACGACAAAATATATTTATTTAAGAAAACTTTTGGACGAATAAGAAAGAATAATTTAAAAAAAAACACTGCAGTACAAAATAACTTTAGTTAGGGAAGTCGGTGGCTCAGACTTTGTTTTTTTATACCACCTGCGTCGGAACCAAAGTGATTTTGCACTCTGTATTAGTGAAGTGTTTTGATTTTAGTAAAAAAGAAACTTAGTTTTTAATTTTTTATTGTGGTATTCCAACACAGATCACTCCCCTCTAGATACCGCATTACTGGCAGTTTTCATCCGCCACTAATAAGATTTTTTACCCGTTATACTGTCTCGAGCTACGATTGCAAATACAAAGAATGCTCAAAAACAACCCAGAGCGAACAGATACAGGGTGCAGCTCAGTGTTAGTGATATCATTCTGTAAATATTTCACTATAAGATTCGATGGCTAAAGGTGGGATATTGTGCTATTTGCATCTCTGGGAGTAATAAAGAATTCTTATTATTGTTACGTCTCTTGACATTTCTCGGGACCCTGGGATCCTCGACCTTTGGAAGGCATACGAGGGGCCGAAGCCAACTCGCAGAGGCCCGTTAGACTTTTTTTTATGAAATGAAGCGCTAACTGAGGTGCTTTTGAGGAGTGGAGAGGTAACCCACGGCTATCAGGACAATCCAGGGAAGTACGGTCAAGATCCCTACCAGCATCTTACTGGAATACTTCCTTTCTCCTAGCACGTTTGCTCTTGCGAATCTCCACTCTAGTCGGCTGATAAAGGCAAGAAAGAGGTGGGAGCTCTGTTCCTGATTAAGGCAAGCCAGAGATAAGGAACATGACTTCTCCCGGAGATAGGGTTTCTGTATCTCTCTTGGTCTGGCTCCTCACCCTAGAGCTGTTTTGGCAAAGTAAACTCTACCGGTACAGACCTAGAGTTCAGGAGCGCGCAAGCCCCACCACGACGTCAACGTAGAAATACGGCGGTGTGGTTATTATTATTATTTGTGTTTCATCAGGAGTGCTTTTCTTCTTCTTTAAGTTATCTTCGATTTGGGTATACCCGACGATATAAACACATACATACATACATACCCACGCACATGATCCCATAGGAGTAGGCAGAGACTGCAGATTGTCTAAATCAACTATCAACAGCCTACTTTTCACCGCTTTTCTGCGAGACTCAGCGTGATGAGTTGCGAACTAGGTCGCCCCGTTTGAATGTTAAGTCTCTTAGTCGACTTTTATGACACGTCTAGAAGAAGGCGTTTGTGCTATTCGTAACTAACACCACACGACTTAAATAAATACATATAGGTATATACACGATATAAGTATATTATTCAATTGTGTTATTAAACTTCCATGGTCATTAAACGATATAAACACATACATACATATGTATGTGTTTATAGCGTCGGGTATACCCAAATCAAAGATAACTTAAAGAAGAAAAAGACACCCCTGATGAAAAACAAATAGTACAATATCACACATTTAGCCATCGAATCTTATAGTGAAATATCTACTGAATGATATCATTAAATATCACTAAAATTCTGAGCTACATTCTGTATCTGTTCCCTCTGGGTTTTTTTTTCATACTTGATGAGCATTCTCCTTTGTAGACCTTTTTCTATTTTGTTTAGTATCTGTTGACAGGCCGACACTGTCCTCCCATACTTATTAAGTTGTAATTTGAAAACATTGTAAAAGCCACTAATTTTTAAAAGAGTAACCGTGGAGTCTCTTACCTTCTCTTCTCCATAGGAAACCACCAATTGGAACGGTGCACCTAGCTTCTGACGTTTCATAAGTGCCCATGTAGGTTTATGTGGAATAAAATATTATGATTTTGATAAATAAAAAGATTTCAGCGAATTGAGAACCTGCTCCATTTTTAGAAGTATGTTAATAGCCTCCGTTTTAATAGATATGCCATTTTATAGTTAGCTCTTAGTTATTTTTTTAAACACTTACATTACGTTTTTTGCTTTGTTTGTTTTAGAATCAGATAAGTGCTCCTGCTGGATTCAACATGTCCCCAGACAAAGAACTTATGGTAAGATAATTGAACTTGACAATTACTAAGCGAAATGAACACGACTAGCAATAAAGTAATAAGTACTAATTCTATTTGGTGGGTTGTATTATAAAGAAAAACATTAACATTTGGCCACGCCTTTGTCTAAGGAAATTGCGTACCTACTTTCTCCTACGGACTTCAAGATCGTATCGCCTCTTAAATAAAAGGGTAGTTTTGAAAGTATTTGTGGCAAGTTTCATGTTTCTAAACCGAGAGAATAAGATCTGTCTTACAAACTTTGTTTCTCCTTTCGATTTTTGAAAAATCATGTTCTTGGATTCCATTACTTGATTTCAAAATTATTTCGAGTAAATCGAAGCAAGCAGTAAAAGCCTACCAATTTAAAACCAAATTTCACCCAGTAAGATTCTTCCATTAAACTTTAACACTAATTGGAGGGTAGTTTTGAAAAACTAATTATGTTAAAACTTTTAAAAGTAACTAAAATATTGGGTTTAGAACGATTGATTCCTTCGAGATCTATCAGAAAACGATCAGTTAAAAGTGCAAAGCAGAGTAGATTTCTCACAATTTATTAGCAATTTATGGTTGAGGGTTGGAAAGTTTCCTAAGAAAACTTAAAATGTTCGATATCTCCAAAACAACCCATTATGGACCCCAAGATATCAGGTCAAAAATGTAAATTATCTCTCACCCCTGGCAACACCCCATTACCAATCACCTGTATTTACAATATTAAATAAGCTGACGTGTGATGTTAAATTTCAGAGTCTGTTGCCCAACAACAAATTGACAGCCGTTCTGGCGAAGTTGCTGCTGAACGTGGAGATGCCGCGCCCCGACTCTTCTTGATATAGAAAGGAACGTGGCTGAGCAAACTCAACAGCTTTGGCCAAAATCGGAACGGGCCTGGACACTTGACCACGGCGCGGCGCCGCCACCTTGAAACGAGACGATGTCGTACCGCGCCACGGATCCACATACGGTGCACCCGATCGGCAGTTGATGTTTCGCTGTCGCAAAGTTCTAACGTGTTAGTGCAAAAATAAGATGGCTGATAATACCCAGAGAATTGAGAATTATAAAGACAAAAAAGTCTTGCATTAACACGTACGAACTTTGCGACAGCTAAACATCTACTGCCTCATGGGTGCGCCGTGAGCCGGCACGGCGCACCGTACACGGCGCCGTGGCGCGGTACGACGTCGTGACGTTTCACGGTGGCGGCGCCGCGCCGTGGCGATGTGTCCAGGCCGTAACGCGCCGCATCTTCTTTTTTTAAATTAGTACAGTCCATTCACAATTATTTTATCTCTGACAGCGGTAACCCAATAGCAACCTTATTTTAACCATCATAAAGATCATTGTGAATTTGACAGACTTGTCAATGGCTGCAACCCAACAGCAACCTTATTGCAACTGCAATAAAGAACACCGTGATTTTGACAGTGATGCAAACTTAGAGAGAAAATAACTGAACGGACTGTAGCACTCTAGGTATAATTGTAGATTGTAAGAAAAACTATTCAGGGCCCCAATTCTGTATGGTAATTATTATTCCACGCGTAATTTTACCACGTCCATATCGTGTCTTGTAGAAACGGTTTCGTTCATTGTATCTTAGAGAATACGTTATTAGCAGATGTCGTGGTTAGATAAGGAATTGACGTGGTTTCTAAGTAAGGAATCGTTAAGTAGTTATAGTGAATTAGGGCCCTGAGCTGACAAATGATGAAATTCTAATCATTATTCAATAATCATTTTAATCTGACTATGAGCTCTGTTACTGATTATACGTATGTGTTATCATGAACCGATTTCCTATAAAACTGATTTATGTTATTCGTTCATAGACCATTTCTCAAACAACTTTGGTTTGTGTCCTATCGTTATGACTTCATGTAATATGTACTTCAAAACAGTTCCAGTTGCATAACGTGGTTTTATTAAAAACATGCGTTCTAAATTGCTTGACAACAATCGAGAGTTCTTTAGTTACCCATTTTAACAAAATAACGCCACCTATGGGTGTAGTATTTTACTAATATTAATTAATTTTAATTCCTGTGTGACTGTACTACAATACATTTGTATGCAGAACTTTACTTAGTCGTTTTATATTGGTGCTCTGTAAATTCACATGAAGTATTTTGATGGTAATTGTACTATTAATTGGTATATCTATAAATAGTATAAAATTACGTCGCTTTGTAATGTTTGTTTTTGTGACCGCTTAGTTTTCTTAAACTACGCAATGGATTTTGATGTATTTTTCACCAAAATTAAGCGAATTTATTCCAGAAGCTTTGTGGAAAGCTTAGCTTATACATTTTGAATGTGGTCAATTGTGATGCATGTGAGCCTTAGTGTTTAGCCGGACTGCAAGTGTGGGTGCAGCGCGTTTGCGATGCGGTGATCTCAAAAATATAAACTTTGGAATGCGAAGCTACTGCGCTTGCACTCAGGACTGACACCTAAGAGACTCAGACATTCAGCGACACCGAAGAACATGTTCGCATAAATGGTCTCACGACTCCTTTATTAGTTATATTTTCGTTTTTAAGTCTACAATAAAACAACAACTCAACTACAATATCAACTCAACAACTACAACTTAACAATCAACTACGAACTCAACAACAACGAACAATATTTGGTACCGAACAGCTCGGCATTTTTCATTCACTTTTTTTTTCGGCGCCTTTCCGTAAATGCATGTATCTCAACTATTACCATCTAATACGTGTTCGACTACCAATCGCGTAACTCAAACCAACCAAATCAAACCATCTTAGTGCTAATTTAGCTTAGATTTACCATTTCATAATAATAATAATAAATTAAATTATTCATTAAATATATCTTTTAAACCATTTATTATTTCGTATCATTAAATCAGTGATCGTAAACATGTTGGTTTCCCAACCATAACCAGTCTAATATAAGACCAAATCAATCAAATACTAACCAACCCAAAAATTAGTGCTAAACCACACATCTATTTGATATATGTACGCCGTTAAGGGAAAAACATAGAGATCCCTGTACCTATTTTATTTAAAACACCTCTATTTTTACACTTCTTATAAACTGAATTTGATGCAGGCACTAAAATCTACTGGTTCAACATACAACAATGGTTTCCATCATATAAGTAATAATATAAACAATTTTTTTTTAAACATTCTAGAATTATTCAAATGTTTTTAATATGATCAATTTACTCATCCTAAAGATTTAATATTGACATAAAGAACAACATTTTGGTATGAAATCCGCATCCCAAGATGTTTTTCATTATTGAAAATAAAATAAACTTCAAAGGTTCAATCCAGGTACAGATATTTATTTGTATGTTCAATTCTTTTATCCATTATACATAATTATAAACACATATTGTATATATATACGATATTTTGGTATTTTAAAATATTTCAACAATACATTAATTAGATAAATTGTAACTGTAGATAAGTTGTGCATGTTCAACATAAGTATTTTTGTATCATATGGATGTTATCACAATAGAATAGAATCTAACACACAATTAATTTAGTGTAGATTGTTTGTAGAATAAAACTAGTACACACGCACACTGTAACTCGCAATGTATATAGTCGTCATAGGACATGATGTGCTGTGCTAGGTAATACTAATATGACCAGAGCAACAACAGTAATAAGAAAAATGTACAGTGCGAAATTTCATAGGACTAGTTTAATATAAGCGGTAAATCTTGAATCGATTCAAAGATTGCGAGACATACATCGATAAAGACTAGATTAGTTATTTGATAAAGCAATGAAGCAATGCAAATTACAGAGTAATCATAAGCATATTCAACGGGGCCTTAAATTAATCTTTTTGTCGTAATCAAGTCGTTGATCGTTTTAAATATCGAAAGATGGAGGTCACCGATTCTAGTTACGCACATGCGGCGTAAACGTCGCGTACACGAGTGATGTACGTTGCGCAAACGCAGTGATCTCGCCACGCACAAGCGGCTTGTTAGATCTTTAACACACTTTGAAATCGCCACTGTGAATTTTATGCCCAAAGTGTCCCGAGGAATGTGGATATATTTAAAATGTTAATGTATGTATCATAGATTCATAGTTAAAATTTGCCGTAATTAATATCATAGGAACCTTATCGATCAAGTAGATAACTGCTGCTCACAGCATTCCCTAGTTTTTACTAAATTATCGCTTCAGCACCAAATAAGTGAACTGGACTTAGGACTATTATCGTTTTAATAAAATAAATAACGGAAGTTTTGGTGTCCTTTCACGAACTATAATAACGATCGATTTTGAATACCGTTACTTTAATCTATCTCGCGAGATTGTAAACTGTCGATAAATTGTGATCTGTACCATACTGCTTACAATATACATAAGTAATGTATTCATTTTCGATAGTTTCTAATCTATCCCTGTCAAACCGCCAAATTGTGAACGAACCTGCACCGACAGGGTTCACAATCTGTCCGATTTTGTCATCCGTAAAATTGTGAACCGTCTCTGATTTTGTCGGTCTTGGTGGCAACCGAATTGGTCGCAGTAACTAAGCCAAGGCACCCCGACCAAATGGGTAATGTTAGGTCTGTGAGCAACTGCGACTAATCTACTTCCAAGTTGGTCTCAGTTACGTAAGGTGCGATCCGTCGCATGAAAGTTTGATACCAGCACCCTAATTACGTAACACACTACCAATCACAATCTGAATCATTTTGAAGCCTATTGCTAATCCATTGCTTCATATATTCGAAAAATTGGTCCGCTCAACAACGTAAATAACGCAATGAATGATGTTGAACTGTCAAAATGAAACCCATTCCTACTGTTAGTGTGTCTCGTAATTACCCCGCAGTTCATAATTTGACGATTTTCCATGGACAAATAATAAACTATCGAAAAATAATGAGTTAAATTGTAAATGGTTTGCTGCAGTTCACAATTTTTCGATAGTTTATTAATCTCGCGGGATAGATTAAAAACTAACGATGTTCTTAATTATACTGTGCAATATACAAAAAAAAATTACAATAAGGTAAGATAATCAAAAATCTCTTACAAAAATCAATTGTTCATATTTAGTACGTAAAGAATATTTTACTTAAGGATGTATACTTAGTACTTTTTCAACACAATTTCTCGAAAAGTGGCTCTTATTACACCGTTTTTAGTTTAGGTGCAGATAACTAGCTACATAAATATGTACATTTATATAATGTCTGTTCCAAAAGTATGGTTATCACTTACTAAAGGTAATTACTAACACGTTCATCTGTATGTAGGTTTCAACTTTAAATTATATAAAACTAGCTGTTCGTGCCCGGAATCGCCCGGGTGAATTTCATGTATTTCCGGTGGATTTTTCACGAAAAATATTTCAAATAAATCTTGTCCTTAGGTACAATTGCGAACACAACAAAAAAATTGAAACAGATAAATCGGTCGAGCCGTTCTCAAGTGATGATCTTTCATGCATGCGGCAATTGATTTTTATTCATATAAATAAAAATCAACTGCCGCATGTATGAAAGCCGCATCTATCTATATTCTATATCGATAGATAATCGACCTTGACCGATCCTGTATGGAATAATCGACTTACTGGCACTGCTCGCACTCATTAACTTTCGTAATAGGTCAAGAATTCTACGTTTGCAGAACTAAATAAATATACCACCAGTTTTTCCAAGAATATGTCCTCGTACCCAAGGGTGTTTTTTTTCCGCGGTAATTTATTATCGCGCACTGGAATTTCAGCGCTCAGCTTTCCACCGAGAGTTGAAAATCCAACTGTGTATTTTTTGGACGCAATGATGCACTATGTGGGGTTCTCAATGCTCGGCTCAAAACAGAGAGTTAAAATCAGATGCGCGATAAAAAAATCGCCCGAGGGCTTATTGATTGAATAACTTTATTAAATTGTAGTTGAAAAACCATCGACTAAAATTGGGGTTATAAAATTAACCTCAATCATCAAATCAAAAACCCCTTATGGGGGGATGCGCCAAGGTAGCCCGCGAAATTATTTTTTTCTTACGTTTTTTTGCAATTTGCAGGTCAGTATCAGGTTGTATGGTGATCTAAATATGATTCGCGACCGTATCAAATATGGCTTTACAGAATTATAATAATTAGAATCAGCAATACAACTCCTTAAGTTAGAATTGCCCTCAAATGTCATGGTTTCATGAAATAGTCATTCAATAGGGTAATATGAACTTATAGAGATGTATTAACTTATAGAGATGTATTACTGATTCTAATGATTATAATTCTGTAAAGCCATATTTGTTACGGTCGCGAATCATATTTTAATCAAAATACAACCTGACAGTGACCTGCAAATTGCAAAAAAACGTAACAAATTTTGAATTTCGCGGGCTATCCTAAAGGTTCCGCCTTAAGATAATTTTTATAGAGTTTCGGGTTTGTGAGTGGCAGTAAAAATTGGCATCCACAAGTACCTACGTTTTCTGATGAATATGTTTCCATTTTCAAAAGATACTTTTGGAACAGATCATAGCTATACTCGAAAGGTTTAGGTAATTAAATAAAGGTAAACAAAGAAAACCACGTGACTCATACATGTTAAACCTTTTATTTCAAATGTTAAAATCATATTATTTCGAGTCCCATAATAATAGGCACTATTCTGAATCTGAATACCTTTCGAGTATAGTGATGTGCGTTTTTTTTTTATGTAAGCCTTTTAAATTTTTATACTTAAAAAAATGTTGTGTCCTAAAACTGTAAATAAATAAACATTCGTAAGTACTTTCTGAGTTTATCTTTGACATTACTGACATCGGTGAAGGAAAACATCGTGACGAAACCTGCACCTAACTGCGTAACACAGTTTCAATCACAATCCGACAGTTTTCAAGGATATTTTTAAACCATTGCCATTGCTTCAGAAAAATTCGTCTGCTCAACAACGTAATGAACGTGGCTGAACTGACAAAATAAAAAAAAAATGCGATCAATTGTCATTTTATGTGTGTTACGCAATTATCCTGCTGCGGGCTTAGCATGACGCTATCTATCTCTTCGAAGAATAGAGACGGCTATTCCCATACAAAGTGACATTTCGTTTCTCTATTTTTGACATCGCACCGTAAAAATCCTTCTAAAATTGTCATTTTGTCTTCCGTTTCGGCCAATCGTTGTCTAGGTCCTTTTTAATGTAGACTATTTCAGAAGACAGTTGTCTAAGGTAGTGATGACAATTTGATTTTTAATCGCCATGCTAAAGACGATACAAAACTTTTTACTCGACGGCCACAAAGTATAAAAATGGAAAGGAAAAAAGGAAATTTTCACTTTTTGTATGGAAAATGTGAAAAATTATTAGCTACATGTTGAGTTTAAGGGGTTTAAGGGTTACATAAAGGGGGTCGAAATTTTCATTATTTTTGCGATAGGACACACCATTTTCGAGATATAAGCAAAATAAAAGATAAACGTGAATAAATTAGGTACTGAATTTCGTAAAAAGTGCAGTTGACTTTTTCTACTTTGCTGCCGTGGTACTGTCTTCACGAAACGTCATTTTTGTCTATTCTTCCGTCGACAAGTCGGTGCTTGTGCTAAGAATAGACAAGTCGGTGCTTGTGCTAAGCCTACTGGACGTGATAAGTTCAGCTGTATAATTGCGTAACACACGGACACAGACGCGTTTGCGATTTCAGATTTATATTAAGTATAGTTAATATAAGTCTGAAATCGCCAACCTGTCTTGAGCAAACGTGGTGATCAATGGTCGTGCCTTCTCTGTATGAGAAGAGGCCGTTGCCCTGCAGCGGGACAGTAATAGGCCGGAATTATTATTTACAGTTCTTTGTTCATTTTCATGTAAGAGAGTTTAATAAATCTTACACACGGGCCGGAACCAAGTATGTAACATTTAGACAACAATAAAGAAAACAGCGAAATTTAGATAGAGAAGGTGGATGACAGTGTTGAAGAAGTGAGGAACTTTCGGGTAATGCGACAGGTATTAAGGGGATTACATGACCTAAACGCAAATTTATAATGCCTAAAAATATAAGATCCACTGCAGTAACCAAAATCAGAAAAATATATGACATTCTTCTGGATATAATTATGCTAGTTAGATAGTGTGTTGAAAACATAATACAATTAACTTGATATGATAGAAAAAAATCACGTAGTTACCTCTAAAAAAATATTTTAACGATTAAAAGCCATACTGATATACATGCAAACATTCAGATTTTTTGTCAGATTATTCTACAAGTAACATCTAACGTAATAGTGTTTTAATTTTTTATTCCAATGAATAGATTTTTTGTATTTTGCTTCATATTTTGCAATAAATTACCAGCGTTGTGTCATCGCGCGTCTCTTTCTTTTCTATGCAATCCGAAAGTGACCGCGCTTTAGCTCTTGTGTAAGCCTCATAAGGATGGTGGCTTTTTGAAGCATTTACAAGTGTGTTAAGGCTTTGCGTGAGAGTTTTGGTATTACACCAGTGTATGAAAGAACAATAGGGAAAATATGAACGGTTTGTGCTTTCCATCGGGTCTTTATTTCTATAGCGAGATCTTGATACTTAGCTTTTCGGATATTGTGGTTTGAATATAGTGTGATTAGGGATTTGTCGGGAACGGTAAGAATAGTTTTATCTGTTATTATTGTTCGGTCCCAGTACTTTTTCTGATCCTTATTTACTAATATTGTTTCTGGTTTATCTATACTATACAGGGTGGCGATTTAGTCACCTACATCCGTCAAAAGGGTGATTCTACACATTATGCTGTTCGCTGGCTTCGAGTTAGTTCGTCACCTTTGTAATGCGAAGACATGGCGCATGAAAAAATAAAACCACGAGCAATTGTTCCCAAATATCTGTAACAAATTTGATTTATTGTTGCTTTACGTAATATTACCTCCTACAACATCGCGAAAGTCGAATTTATAGGTGACTAACAAATTATTAATACCTGAAATTAAATGCCATTGTAAGCGCAACGCACGCGAAACGCATCCTAAATGTTTTACTCATAGTCTAATAAAACAAGGTCTGGCATTCCGGGAGTGACACATGCTTACGTCACTATCAAGTTGCCACTTTATTGCAACAAAACACGAATTATGGAAACATTTCTAGTCACCATTCTGTAAAAAAATATATATAAACCATTTAAATTGTGGTTTCATTTTTTCTAATGTAACGAAACAATTCAATTTAAATATATACCAACGTAACTGTTATTTAAAACCTCTTTGTTTTATCGGATTCGCACAGGTAATAAAGGCGATTGGGGAGTTATTATTGCACACTACTGGTAACACAGCGGTGATGACGTAGGCTTGTGTCACCCCCGTGACCGGAGTGCTATACCTGGCGAACTATATTATTACACCATGGTTTTACTCGCACAACTGTCAAGCATTTCAACACTAAGTGCCCGCGCGTTTAATAGTCGCACAGATGAGTTACTGACGACGGACGCTCTCGGCTCTACACAGCCGCACTTTCCGAACTTGACATGTTATCGGCCGCGTAGGTATTTACTGTTTGCATGTAACAATGTATACAGGTGCACTGGCTATTGTTCTATTTGCACAGTCGAGTGTTTTATATCTTCGACAGTTTTCAAATTATTTCCTTTATCAAGTCAGGACACATTAAGAGCGCTTACACGGGTCCACTAGAGCCACTCCCTTAAAAAAATATTATCTCGTGACTGTGAAGGAATTTTGAAAAACGGCTCAATAAGCGACCTCAGTAAGTGTGTCAAGATTTTTCAAATACCTTTTATAAACTTTCATATTGAGACAGGAAGCAACAAAATTCGATCTAAACAGAAGCGGCCACATTCATTTAGATCGTATTTTGTTGCTTCGTGTCTCAATATGAAAGTTTATAAAAGGTATTAGAAAATTCTAGACACACTTGCCGAGGTCGCTTATTGAGCCGTTTTTCAAAATTCCTTCTAAGTCACGAGATAATACTTTTTTAAAACTATGTTGGGGACGGCTTCCAGTCTTACCGGATGCAGCTGAATTATATCGTATTTGTTATGGAACGACTGCATATCTGACCTCGTTAAGTCAAAGATCAATGAATGACAGCCGGTACCAGCAGCTTAACGCTCTGAGCAGACTATTGCATAGAAAACTATATTTAATTACTTGGTAACAAATATCAAATTTTTTATTTTTATCATCAACCTAATACTTACTTTTTGATTAACCATTTTGATGATTTTGTTTCGCGATTTTAGGGTTGGTCCGATAGTAAAAGTAGTTCACAATGATGAGTACAATGACTCCTTTTCAGGTTTTCTGATATTACAATTTGTATTACGTCTCTAAATGTATATATCACGAAATCGTTGACAGACATTAAATTTTTTTGTAGTTACATTTTGAGTGTAAAACATGAGCTATCGCAGCAGCGTAAAATAATGTCAACAACATGGAGCAACTTACAAAATTACAGCGTTATGGTTTACCATAAATAAATACGGGGCTTACGGGTGACGCTGTTGCTACAGCACTGCACTGTAACGTACATTCAACCGCACATCATTTGTATGCCTTCTGGCAGGACAGTATGGACCAACATTTTTTTAATATAAAATCTGTATAATTTTACCCTATGTTCACAAAATGAATAAATGAATTTGAATCACTGGTAACACTTGCCCTGCGGAAATAACTGCTACGACATAAAAGCGCTGTCTATGTCAAATTATTACCACTGCTGTGCAGTTGATTGTACAAGTAAATAATAGAATGTTATATAATGAAATAGTAATGAAGAACGTTTGTCTGGATGTATGTTCCGGATTGGCGCAAAAATGGCTGAACGCATTTGGATGAAATTGAAGCCGCGTTTAAAAGCTAGTTACAATAATAAACTGTATTTTCGGCCTCAGACTCGTGGTCAAGCTACACGACACTGTCAAGCTCCAAACGATTTTAAGCCTTAAAATGTTTATGGTTAAGTTCAAAATAGAATGAGAAAATATAACAGTTTGTGGTAACTTAATGTGCTGGTGGTGACTGTACGTGTTTGACTTCTTTAGTATTTTATTATACATATTGCACTATAAGACGTGCCGCTAGCACGCCGGTGCCGGGGAGTCGAACCTCGATGTGAGGTAGCTAAAAATCAAATGTTCACCGCAGATACACGTAAAATTTATTATAACATACCAAGAAAAAATCCGAAATACATCATAAAGAGGAAAAAATAAAGAGGGTAAAATATTTTAAAAATTCGGTCGTTGAAACTATTAATAACATTGCTAAAAGTTAAATAATCAGAACTTGATTTTAAGAGAAAAACTTAAATATACTACCAAATTATAAAAGTTTGACTCCTGAGAAAGTTGGATTCTTGCGAACAGAGGAATATAAAATGCGAGTTAAATGCGCTCTGACGAATTAAAATTCGATTGCAATCGTATGAATACGTGTCGCTCTTTAAAGAATTACATGTAAATAAGCGGAAGGTTAAGGTTTTTCGTTACATAACTCATTCGGATAATTTGGAATTAAATATAGGATCACTAGGAAATCTGGAGACTAGAATTAGGTAAGCAGTTAAGATGACAGATAAGTTGGTTCAGAACTAAAAATGTCTCTTGACGGTGTAGTACAGTACGTTTCGTATATTGTGATTCTTGCGCGTTATAGCGCCACACAAACAACTTATTTAGCACCTGATGTCCCAGCTGATGTATGTGAGTCAGAGAACCTCAGTCGTCGACGTTACACGGCAACGGACCCGTGGTTTCAGGATCGCTCGGACTTCGGCAGCCGGCAAACGAACGAAGAAGAAAGGCGGAACGTCAGGTTGCTGGGTAAAGCCAAAAAAAGGGTGGCCTTTCAAACAATCAAAAAAATGATAGAAGAAAAGTCCTGGGAACGGACAGACGATTGATGATCAGATTAATGCTTCATATGGGAAACTTCTCGGTAGAAAAATCTAGCATTTGCTAAACATATTCGATAAATGGTTTTAATAACCGAATTAAAAATTAATCGTTATATTGAGAATTCCAACGACAGAATCAAGCTTTCGAACTTTTCTGACCAGCTTGTTTGGAACAATGGTAGATTTTTAATTTAAAAAAAAAAAGGAATAATAACAAGCTGACCGATTGACGCGTAAAAAGTATTTAATCGATTTGTGAACAAAAAGTATGTAATTGCAGGAATTATACTGCAATATGTATAATATATTATATATAATCATATATTAATCATAGAGGGGAGAGGGGCTCGTGGGTAAATTATAAGGGCCGCAGGGGTCGATCCAAAGTTAAGCTATGCTTGCCGCGGTCGTTTCGTGGATGGGTTATCTATTACATATCGAGACCCCTCCGGGCCTCGGAAAGCACGTTGGTCCCGGCTGTCATTCGTGGATCTTTGACAGTCGTTACGGGTCGCCAGGAATCCAAAAGTCTCCCAAGGGGTATCGTGTTACCCAGTCGACAGCCTACGACGACAGCCTATCTAACCTCCACAACCCAGTTGGGTTGTGGAGGTCAGATAGGCTGTCGCTCCATATAAAATGGTATTCAGCTGCATCCGGTAAGACAAGAAGCCGATCCCAAAATCTTGGGAAAAGGCTAAATAGATTGATCATTTATTATTAAATGTTAAATCTAATAAATTATCATTATTTCGCGCGAAGACTCCTATGGGTTAAGTAACATTGTAAAACTTCTAGTACGAGTAAACTAAGTGATAATAAACAACACGATACGGTGACGCAACTGACTGCAGTGCATTATGTATGGATAGACAGTCCACTCTGTCAGAAATCATTTTTAGAACCCACAATTATTCTGAAATAAATTGAATGATTAATTAATTTTAAACCCGCGCAAGGCAGAATATAGCGAACTATTGGGCAGTAGCGGCCTCACGGACCCTATCTCCCGGGAGAAATCTTTTTCTTCATCTTTGGCTTGATTTTATTGACCGGCTAGAGTGAATACTGACGAGGAACAGAGCTCCCACCTCTTTCTTGCCTTTATTGGCCGGCTTGAGTGGAGATTTGCAAGAGCAAATGTGCTTGGAGGAAGAAAGTATTCCAGTAAGATGCTGGTAGGGATCTTGACCGTACTTGCGTGATTGTCCTGAATAACTCTCCACTCCTCAAGCGTTTCAGGATATGTTGCTTGTCGCTACGTCACTATGTCCTAGCAACAGTTTCCGGGGACTCATTATTGAGTATGTGCTAGTCAGAATTCACAGTCCGGGATCTCAAGGTTCCAAAAATGGCAAAAACTAAAATCTTGAAATTCTTCAAAATATGATCTTTCGATGATATGTTTAAAATAAACTGTTTATAAAAGTTTGTATGAAATCCGACATTTTAAGAATAAGAAGAGTAAATGGGGTTTCGATTAAAAATATGAAACACATGTTCTGGGTTTTCGAAACTTCTCTAAACAGGAGATGTGTACTGGTCGAACAATTTGTGTTATTCTAGTTTAAAAAACGGGTGAATGGTTGTATGTCTGTCAGTTTTTAGCATATAGTCTCGAGAATTTGAATTTATACTTTTGGTATCAAATTACGAGCCATTTTTGTTTGTGTGTCGATTTGTATCGGAGACTCATCAGTTTTTAAGTAGAAGGCATTCTCTAAAAATATTTTATTTATACAGAATTATGATAATAAAGGGAAATGCGTTATTTAATTTGTCGTCTTTGACAACCGCGGCGTAAGAGATAATTATTATTTAACGTGCTTGTACATAGTTAAAAATATGTAGGCATGTATGCCAAAGTTACAATACATTTGAGTTTGTAAATTGAACTGTACAGTGTACAGCGCCATAGGATTATTTATTCTGTAATGTTGTGTAATGTACGCTAACTTACAAAGAAATAAGTATTTATTAAGTACAGTCAATTGACCTTCTGTAAGGGGTTCGGTGAAAAATCATGAAGATTGAATGTATTTAAAAGTTTAATTTTTCCGTATTTATATCTGTGATATTTATAGTTTACATTATAAAGAGTATTCTATTCTACTCATTACCCTTATTCTGGGTCAGCTGGGTACAAAATAACCCGTCCCTTTTTCTTGTGCAACTTGTCTACATATTTTCTTAAAAAATGTTAAATGTTCTTTGAGTGTCAAAGCGCACGTAATTACGAGTTTCTTTATATTTTTTAAATGTTAGTAGATTCTTCTAGCAGGTCACTTATAATAAGTCTTTCTCCTGTAGAGAGACTTATTTTAAGTTACCGAGACTTATTTAATTATACATGAACATAAGGTACCTCCAGTACTTTTGCTGTAGGTAATTTTCTGATAATAAAGGGAAATGCATTATTTAATTTCTGCCTTTCTTTTAATGAGTGAAACGGGGTTTGGCCGCTAAGTCACAAAACCGGCGAAATCATTTATCGTACTTGTTATTCTAATTTACATAGTTATTCTGATTAATTGACTTCCTGTAAAAAAAAAACAAAGGTTTTTTCGAAGATTGAATATATTTAACAGTTAATTGATATTCTCAAACAATTACCTGTCCTTTATTCTCTTGTATTCCTCTGCAAGTATTTGTTGCGTATTTCTAAGTAGGGAAAATTAAATGTTCTGTGTGTGTCCAAGCGCACATAACACTTCAAATATTAAATACGTGTTAATAGGTCACTTCAAAAGTTTGATAAATGTTAGTACAAGTCGTACAAGTAATTGCCTCTTTTTTTTAATTGATTTATCATTCGTAATTATCTTCGCATTAGTCTAAGGGCCCGTTGTTTGATCAGTAGTCAAACATACTAATAGTTAAAATGCGTTAGATAAACTAACAATTTGTTAAAAATTACATAAGTATGTTGTTTGACAAATGGTTAAGCTTAACTTAATTATAGTTAAAAAATTGAAAATTTTCTATGAAAGTTAACCATGCGCGGACAGATTATTTAAACTTTAACTATTGTCAAGTGTCTAATTGTTAAATTGATTATTGGTTATTTTTAACTATGTATCAAATAACGGGCCCATAGTCACTTATAAATAAATCTCTCTACAGTACACGAACATAAGGTACCTCCTTACGCACGTGTACTGTAGAGCTTATGAGGAGAGAGACTCAGACTAGAAAACAGAAATTGTGAATTTACTCGTAGCTGAATCACCTTGTATTTTTTATTAAATACAAAAAAAAAGGTGTTTCACCTACGAGTGATTGCATATCTGAATTTCGTGACTGTATATAAATGTTCTAGAAAATAAACTTCTTGATGTCATCAATTGTCGTTTAATTTGGAGTGCTTATTACCTTGTCCATAATGATTATATTTCAGCAATAAGAAAGAAAGCTTCTTCGTTACGTATTGGTGCAAAATCCTGCACCTACCTACATCCAAATTTATTTTTAGTATTACTTTACTTATAGGTTTTAATATGTAGATTAGATAAAAAATTACACTGTCATCGACCACTTTCGCCTCTTTTCTAAACTAAACAAAAAAAAAAAAAAAACGGTTTCTAGATAATGTCATTGATTGTCGTTGTGCGTGTGCAGTGCGTGTGTTACGCAGTTAGGCCGCAAGTACCTACGTCAACATCGGTGAAGAATTTTGCTCGTAAACAAATATGGCACGGTTTTGCAAAACTAGCTGATCTAGCTGGCCACGACTTTCACGACACCGAAAGATGCCGCCTTCATCCTATAAGTCAAAAATATCAAAATTTACAAGAGGAGAAAAATGTTTATTTGTGCACCTTATCATTACATTCGGTATCGTTATGGCGATGATAGTTACATACTTTGTGCACTTATGTGTTGTGAATCACACACGGAATGACGTATTCAAAATATACCGGCGAACATATGAACAGAGTAAGAAGCTGTACTTTCTATTTATAAATAAATGAAATTAAATATTTAGACAGAAGGCAATAGTAACCTATGTATAAGTTGAAGCTTATTTATGCAGCAGACGTATTATATATATATATAACATATTCTAGTTCCGAAATTAGTTCTAGTATTCATTACGGTTCAGTAAAGAAGCAAATCTATTACGAGTAATTGACATTTTAAAATATGGACAATTTTTTTACCCCGACGAACTTGGAATTCCTTGAGAATGAAGGCAATTTCGAATTAACATCAATAAATCAACGAACAAACATGAGATAGACATTAGAAGAATTCGTGGTTCTAAAATAAATCTATTCTCATAGTACCGATTACCGCTACGCTACGCATGTTGCTACGCCGTAGCAATGTGCTACGTTTTTCGAACCGCGCTTTGTGTGAAAACTAAAGCCCTATACATAAGTGATCAATTTAAAAAAATACCGACACCATCGTGGTCCTACATGGTTTCCTTTAAGGGCCAATCGTAAAGGGGTCATCATGAAAAAAGGGGTTGTTATAAGACGGTCGTCAAGTTTTACAATCAGGTAGCTACGTTACGTTTTCTAATTTTGTATTACAAGCAATCGTCACTAGTGTCACGACCCTTGTTTTGGTCGAATAAAAGTATCAGGTTCATTTTGTCGCGAGAGTAACAACTCGAGAAAAAGAGAACACGAAACCTATTATTGTCTGCTTCTGTAATTGTTAAGTGAAGGGAGACTTCATAGTACCAGCCAGATAGGCATCTAAATCTTCTGCCGTAACTACTGGACACTTAGGACTACCCGGCAACCACAACATTTACGTGAACGGCCATCTGACTATACAGAACAAGGCTCTTCTATCAAAGACTAAAAAAACCGCCGCAGAGATGGATTTTTGGGTTCTATATACGTCAGGGGGCCTACTACCTTAGCACGTAGTCCGTAGTTTCGGGCGTTTCCTAATCCTTATCACTTACGGACATAAGAATAGTCAGAGGCGCAAACTATAAATTATTGACAACACGATTTGACAGTTGTTCTTTTGTTCTTACTCTCGATGTGTTTTTGTCCGTCCGAAAATGTTTCTTATTCGGGAGTAGGGTTCACTTCTAAGTATAGAACTACTTTCGGATGGGCTCGTTGACGGACTTAGAGAGTAGGCCCCCAGACACGTCTGGTGAAGTCTCAAAACAAGACGGCGCCACTTGCTAAAAATAAATACCTATATATTTTATTTCACATAAGCCTACATAGGCACTTATGAAACGTCAGAAGCTAGGTGCACAGTACCAATTGGTAGTTTCCTAAGGAGAAGAGCGGGCAAGAAACTCCACGGTTACTCTTTTAAAAATAAATTGCATTTACAATGTTTTCAAATTACAGTATTAATAGGTATGGGAGGACATGTGTAGGCATGTCAAGAAGTAACAGACCAGGTACTCAACGAAATATAAAAAGCTGCTGCGCTGACATATTTATAATCCAAATTCGAGGTGTGTTATATTGGTAGTAAATAGCAAATTCTTGTCTGATTGGCCGGAGAAGGCAAAGAGAACTAGAAAAGTATGAGAAATACTTTTCCCAACAGTGAAAAATAATTATATTTATTTATTTGGTACACCAACAGCAGTACATAAAAAAAATTAAAACAGAACAATAACATGATAAAAGTACTAGTATTTATGTATGCCTATTATAGGCATACATAGCATTCACCACAAAACAACAACGTAATTAACAAAAAAATACTTTTATTAACGTAATACAAAATGTTACCACGAGAGGTGGGAGTGAAAATGAGTGTGAGTGATATCTAAGAATAAACTCAAACTCAAACTCAAAGCATTTATTTCAAATAAACCAATTACAGGCACTTTTGAATTGTCAAGGGGTCGGTCAGTCAGAAAGATGAAGCTAGTTACCCATTCCAAAGCGTAGTAGGTACCTATGGGGAAGAACGGGCAAGAAACTCCATGGACACTCTTTTAAATCAAAATATGGTTACAAAATATTGATTACATCGTTTATGTTGAAATTATGCATGTGAGAACGATGCAGAACGTTAAAAGCATCCGTAATAAAAAAGACAAAAGCAATTCAAATATTAAATTAAATTAAAATAAGCCGTGGCAGCTAAGAAATGACCAGTCCCCACTGACGGATAATATTCAGTGTATGCACTCCCGTACCTCAGAGACTGATCTTCTCAACTTATTAAGTGACACACCATTTAAGTCGGTTTCTGGTGATTTACGGAAACTGTTGAAATTTTATAAATGAATAAATTTTAAGATACTTGCAGTATTGTCAGTTATGGGCCTAATCGTATCACACTAAAATACATACCTATTCAGAACATATCACTTATATATGTATATGCAGCACATATAATACATTATAATCAATCCACATAGCGTCTGCCTACAAGGCCGCCTGTAGACATCCTTTTCTTCACCGGACATACATTACATACACACATTTTAACCTAAACGCCACCGAAACTCCAATGGAAAACACGGTCCGGTATCCGGTACAAGCTAAAGATTCTTCGTTTATGCAGGTCCGTCCGGTTTGTCACTCTCGGATTACCAATCTATCGGCGTTATATTCCTGAACGTGACGCAGCCGACAATAGTATGTGTCACGTTACTGCTAGGATTAAGATGGTCCTTAGCCCCCGCACAGTGCACATCAATGAGAGACGATCCCGACATGTCCGAGTATCTACTCCAGTGGAAAATTAAGTATAAACTTGGTGGTAAACACATACGTAAGTACATCTTTTCATGGGCGCTGACTCAGTGGGTGCTCGGGGGCTCCGGCATCCACGAGAGGTAAATAGTGGGGGCGGAGCACCCAAAACTGACCAGTCCGATCTCTCTTTAAAATTATGTTACGTCGTTACGTATAACCTTTTAAACCGGGGTGCTAATATTGTGGAGCTCGCTTCGCTCGCTCTTGCATCGTAGATTTTCTTCAATCAATATTTTATATACTTAATTAATTAGTAAGTTCTTAGGGGTGAAGACGGTGTCTGTCTGTTTGCTGAACATAAGTTTTACTGCAAGGATTTAGATGCGAACTTAGGGATTAAGGCCATAAAAAAAAGAACCCCATGTCGGGATATGCATGAGAATGAGCAACCACAAGGTTTTCTAAAAGTCGGCGCCCCTGTTTGCATGGCACTTCACCATATAACTAGGAGCTGCAATACACCCTAATTTTGTTGTGTTACTTAGTAGGCATTTCCACAACCCTGTGGAGTTTAAAAAAATTGGAAAAGCGATTAGGAAATGGTTGTATCTGCTATGCTGACTTTATTTATTTATTTATTTATTTTGCATAATGTACACTCAGTTACAGGCTAGGCTAAAACTTAAGAGTACATGACCCCGTTGGGGCGCAGCAAGTATTATTACATTTAAAACTTATTACTAGGTTCTAACTTAAAAGTTAACATTATATTGCAATGCCTACTACTATTAACAATATCAAAACATTCATTATTACTACCAATACATACTTACAACTGTTTATAACATAATATATTTAACTTATAATTATTAAAGTAATTTGAAATATATAGTAACATTAATAAAATTATTTTATACATAGATACATAACATTTGTGCTTTATTTTAGCTGCTTATCTTCCATAAACTCTTTAATATTATAATAACTTTTCTCTAAAAGTAATGACTTAAGTCTAAATTTAAATATGCAAAGTGTTTTTGTGGATCTTATATGTTCAGGTAAATTATTATATACATATTTGGATGCTTCGGTATTCTGGGCTATTTCTATACATCTCTAGTCTAGGAACTGGTAGAATTAATTTAGTTTTGGCGGCGCTCATTCTTATCAAAATTAAAGAGTTGTATATTCTTTTTGACAAATATGGCTATTTCTAGAATATAAATCGAGGGTAACGTTAGGATTTTTTCCTTGATAAAGTGAGGTTTGCAGCTATCTCTTGGTTTAATATGATATATTATTCGTAGACATTTCTTTTGGGCAATAAATAAATCTTTAGCATCTACACTGTGTCCCCACAGGATAATTCCGTAGCGTAGCCATGCGTAGGCATACGCATAGTATGCAGTAAGAGCACAGTCTTTTTTTGTGTTTGATTTGAGCACACTAAGTCCATATGAAAATTGTGATAGTTGTGTTTTGATTTTGTTTACGTGTTTTTTCCAATTTAAATGAGTGTCCAGTGTAATACCTAATAAATTAAATTCATCGACTTCTTCAATTTTGATATTATTGGTTATAGTTTTTAAGTTAGTTTTTTGCTTTTGGTAGGGTTTGAATTGTATTATTTTGGTTTTCTTATTGTTTACTTCTAGGTTATGGTTCTGTAACCAAGATTTTATTAAATTAAATGTTTCTATTATATGAGTATTATATTCTGTGCTGTTTGTTGGGCTTTTAAAAAGTATGGAGATATCATCAGCGAACAACACACATAGATGATCACATATTTTTGGCAGGTCATTGATGTATATAAGGAAAAGTATGCATCCTATCACACTACCTTGAGGGATAGACCAATTAGTGGTTATTATATCCGAGCGCACGTTTTGTAACTCACATGTGTCGCCATCCAGGTGTTCGATCTGTACGTACTGTTTCCTGTCAGCCAGATACGATCTAAGCCAATCAAGTGCGTCCCCTCTGATACCAACTCCACTTAATTTAGTTAACAAGATTGAGTGTGATACCTTATCATAGGCTTTAGTCATGTCGAGCAAGAGGCCTATTGCGTTGTTTTTGTTTTTGATGTTTGTAAGGATTTCTTGTGTGTATTTGTAGACTGCTAGGGTTGTCGATCGGTTTGTACGAAAACCAAATTGATTATTGTCAAGTAAGTTGTATTTTTCTAGGAATTTACACATACGGTTAGTGACTACTTTTTCAAATATTTTTGAGAATGTTGGAAGAAGTGCTATTGGTCTGTATTGGCTAGAGTCATTGGATTTTCCACCTTTTTTAGGTATAGGTTTGATTATTGCTATTTTTAATCGAGACGGGAATGTTTTTTCCTCAAGGGATTGGTTTACAAGGTATGTTAGCGGGGGGTTAGTTCTAGGATACAGGATTTTATTAATGTAGGGGGTATCTCGTCGATGCCACAGCTGCGTTTGTCAGGGAGGTTCTGAATAGTATCAAATATCTCTTTGTCTGTAACAGGCTCTAAGAACATAGAATTAATGGCAGGCGTGATTACTGTATGGTCGATGGGTGCTTGTGAGCTGTTGTTCTGCATGTTTGGGGAACCTTTATCTATCTGCTCCGCATTATTCAAAGTCTAGGTACTGTATTGGTTAGATTAAAACATTACTTCCATATTTCGCTAGTTATGTTTTAATTCCATGATATAAGAGTAGTGCTCATTGTCATGAACCGGACACATATCCACTATAAAGGCCAATAGGAGCTGGGCACAAATTCGGCTTTTAGCACAGACAAATCAAAACCGACAGACAGTCTTTACCACCCTACTAATCTATCTATATCAATATATAATTTAAAAAAAACACAATTATTGTTTCTACCTTTGTCCGATATAAACTTTGAAACCATTCAACCGCCCCAAACCGGTTTCATTGGAAAGGCAATAATGCGAAGATGGTTTTATACAACTAAAACAATGGAAATAAAAAGTTCATGAATGGACCGAATTTGCCTAATGCATTGTTTTATTTTGTAGCACACGCCGGGTATCCGCTAGTCCCAACGTATCCCTATGTATGTAGTTAGATCCAATAAAACTGAGTGCAAACCACAGATCATAAAAGGTCCAAACCATGTGTTAATCACATGGTTTAGGGCTTTATTAACTAAATGTTGTAAAATAGAAGAAGATAGCTTTGTTATTCTATTAATCATCCCATTTTTGTGTTCAAAACGCTCTCCTGTAAAATCACGATTTTGTAGATAACTGGACAATACTTTGCGGCTGTCAGTATTGGTCAAAGGTTTATCAAAAAATTGCGACCTGATTTGTTTTTGCGAAGTCGATTCAGACAGTCGTGGGTAAAGTACAGTATGTTTGTAGGAATTTTTATTTTATTTCGTAAGGCCAACAACCAGCAGTATATTAAAAATAAACGGAAATAACTTAGCATTAAACTTAACAAATATACTACCCACAAAATTTTCACACATTACAACTTAAATTTTACAAACTGATGGCAAACTTTAACAGCTGTAGTCAGAGCAAAATAAATGAAACAAAAGAAGCTAAAAATAACAAAACCAAACTCTTGTTTGTGTATCTATATCACCTTTTTTCTGTGGACCGTTCACACGAAGCAAACTAATGGAGGCGGCCTTACCTTGTCCTAAGGACCTCAATAATTCTACCACGACTTTAGACGAAAAAGTGGGACTGTCTGACCTGTTGTTTCCTCCGGTCTCGAGTAGGCCATGGCTGCCAGTATCGTTTTGACCACGATGCCTGCTATGCACAGTTGGACTGCTGGCCCGACGATCGCTGGCTTCCTTCTGACACAGCTGCTGATCACCACTCGTGCTCAGCCTTACGCGAATGGTACGTTGCAACTGGCTACGCCGCATGTTTACTTCTCCCAGCACACGAATGCGAACCCTCTATTGCTCCAGCTTGCGCTCCAAATCTCGGCAGCTGCGACTTCGCTCACGCTCTCGATCAGCGCTCCACATCCGGCTTTGGCTGCGGTCATCGCGGGTCTCGAGCCTCGAGAGTCTTTGTTCAGGTTCGATCGGCGTCTTTCAGGCGTCAATAGTCGACGCCGCACTTTGCTACCATCAAGTGCAAGTTTTTAGAGGTTCATTAATTTTAAAAAAGCATACATCATTCGAATGTCAGTAAGTTTTTAGAGGTCATCAGTTAGTTAATATTTCCCTTACTTTAATACAGGAGTTTAAAAAAAGTAGTTGTTCAGACCTTCTTCATCGGTTTATTTTCATGGTTTGTTACCATGAAAATAAACCGACGAACCGATAAATAACTGACCGCTTATACTCGTAGCTAACAGTCAGGCTGCGGCCGTTTGACATACACGTCTTGTACCTAACAGTCAGTCTGCGGCCGTTTGCCATACACTTCTTGTACCTAACAGTCAGTCTGCGGCCGTTTGACATACACTTCTTCGGAATCTTGACTACCTCGTTGGTCTAGTGGTCGCAAGCGCTACTGCTGAGCTTGAGGTCCTGGGTCCGATTCCCAGGTCGGGCAAAGTGTTATTCGGCTTTTCTATCTGGAATTTGTCAGTAGCAGCCCGGAGATTGGATTTGGGCCCGATTGATGGCAATAGGCTCGCTTCCTATTACATTGGACTTAGCGAAACGTGGGTGTACTATAGGTATGTACTACACTTCTGCCCAAACCTTCAGAGAAACAAGGAATGATGTTATGTTATGTACCTATGCCTTCCTCAAGAATTGGGCTATCAAATGCAAAAAGATTTTTTCAAATCTAACTGTGGGTACCAGAGATTAGCGCGTTCAAACAAAGAAACAATAAAAATAATAAGTAAACAAAAATTATAATAAAATAGTATTGTATTTCTTCGTACAGATTCCGACATCAAACGGACTCTAACGCATTCTCATTTTAACAGAGGCGATTACCACAATAACATTGGACTATTCGAGCATGCGGAGCCGATATTAAAAAAAGAGTATTACGTTGGTAAGTTTACATCCACATTACAACTGTAAATATGTAAGTATTAAATAGGAATGAAATGTTTGAAATTTCTATAAGGACATACCACTGTATATTGAGTATCCAAAGGCATTCTCAGACTTTCTCATATCACGCAGTAGCGATGTGGATCAAATCATTCACTTGCAAATATGGCAAAATTGTCTCGGAGAATGTAAATAACATAAATACTACAATCCGGTTATTGAAAACTGCTAGTACTGGTACTAGAGGTGCGCGGCGATAGGCGTGGTGCACGCCGCACAGTGGATCGTCCCCATAGAAGAGGCTCCACGGTTACTCTTTTAAAAATAAGAGGCTTTTACAATGTTTCAAATTACAGTGTTGATAGATATGGGAGGACAGAAAGCGTAACAAACAAACTAACGTTCGATACCGCTTGTTTTATTAGATAAAATGTACTCTGTGATCGTAAGCTCCTTAGCTATATAAAATGTACTACTCTAAGGCAACTGGGGTCGCCTAGCAACAGAGTTCTAAGAATATTGATCACAATATTGATAGAACCGAACTTACCTTGAAAAACCATAGACAAATGTCAAAATGTAGATTTAGAAGTAGAATAGTAAATACTGATTCCAGGCTAAGCTAACCTTAGCATGGAATTAGTATGTACTATTATTTAAGCTCGTTATTGCTTACGGATCTGCTTACATTACCTAACTAAACATCGATTAACTTGACGATAGTGAAGGCGGGCATTAACCAACTTACCTATAATTATGTTTTAAGCATGGTTAATGTACTGACAATTACAAAAATCCAGGTTCAAATAAAACATAGAAACATCAACAAAAAAAAACGTAGCATAAAACCCACTACACACACTACTGTGTACTTAGGGGTTAGAGCTTTTTCCTACGATTTTTTTATTCTAATAAGAATAATGGATAGAATGCACGACATTAAAGTATTCACATAATTATGTACAACTTCTACAATGGATTAATATTCCATTAAACATCAGAGAAATTAGAAGGTCATTGAAATTGAAATTCAATCATTTATCGCTTGTCACAGATGGAAATATCGTTGTTTTGTCATAACATTTAAGTATCACAGTTAATTAAACAAAAAGACTAAGTACATTTATTGAATCGTAAGGTAAGCACGTAGGTGTAACAATTTCTTTTTAAGGTACTTACACAAGGAGTTTGCAAATTCTATTTTCAAATGCTACATTAAAATTTAATATTACTTGTAGGTATGTTCCTACTTGTGTTTCTTTTTAACAAGAATAGGTAAATCGGAACATGGTTAATACTGTTACTATCTAGATTAGTACTGGTGCATCTAATATAAAATAGCAACATCGACATCTAGTCTATGAAATCGGATGTAAATCAGTTAGGTAGTACCTAATATAGAATATAATTTCATATATTACCTACCTGCGGTAATCCCAATAAGTATTGATAGTAGTTACCTAATTACGATATTTCATTCCTAACTATGCGTTCGCACCAGAAAACACTAAACACGCAAACGTTTCAAAAATTGATAACTACCTACAGTAAACAAATCTCATAACTTATTTTGATGAATTTACTAAAGTACCTACGTAGTTTCGTGTAGTGCGAACGCACAGTTAGAATACTAATGAACTGAACATGACGTCAAATATATTTTTGTCAAGTATAACCAGACAAATGTATGGAAATTAGTAGCGTGGACGTTTTTTAACGTGGAGAAGACCTATAATCGACCTGTACCGAGTTTTACGAAAGCTGCTACGTTAGAAATTCAAACTTATAAACATAAATCTGATGTACTTAGTAGAAATTCTATCATGGCATTGGTTCCCGGTATAGAATATAGTCCTTGCACTAATTAATGCAAGCGACCTTTTTAATAGCATTATAGAGGAAAACGGGTCATGTTAAACGGATGGTAGATAACTCATTTTGTGGCATGATGTGACATTGAACTACATAATACTTAGGTACCTGAATACTTAAATTTCGCGTTAACTTCTCGATAAACGCAACTTTATTAGCAGTACCTAAGCTGAAGTTCGAAAAAAAGTAGCTAGGAGTCTCATTTCGTTCGAAACTAATGGAAAAGTGTTTTGTGATTTCAGATTTTTCTAGAGCTTCAGTTGCTCCGAGAGATTTTTTTTATCCTCATAAGAAAGAGGATCGATTGCCGTCAAAAAAAAAACTTTGTATGAAACTTGCCCGTTTTGTGGCTAACAGTACAATTTAAAAAAATCTGTGAATGCAGACCCAATTTTCTCAAAAAGTTAAGGACAACAGCATAGGATGTTTACAGCTATAGGAAAACGTTCCTAGGAGATAGTCCTAAGTTATAAGTGGTTAAGGTTTTACCCTTTATAACAGTCATAATTACCCGGAGTCATAACTTTATCAACTAACAAGACTGACAGAAGGTTAGTTCGAAAAATTATTAACGTTTTGTCTTAATATAATTAACTCCCAGCTTCATTGGCCCACCCCTTTGGCAGACTAGAATTATTTTTTTGTTAATTAACAGCTTTATGAATGTCATACCTTAAAATTTTAGAAAATATCTGCAAGACTTTCTAAATAAATTAACCGAAAAACTAGATAATATCGTCCTGACTAAATTTAAGTCACGCCGCCGCGCGCCGCCCGCCTTCCAAACTCAACGGAAACTAGCCAAGTACGCAGGACATAATTATAGTGCACAAGCATATATAGGAAAGTGGGGTAGAATCGGGACGCTAAGGCAAATAAACAATTATAGAGGTATGAGGAACAGGGTGTAAAGCTCACTCATACCTCCATAGAAAAGGGAGGATCCTCCGACCAGACGGGTGTTGTGTCTGGTAGGCAACTGCCCGACGGTTGGTGTCGGGACGTTGTATATATGGTAGTCGCGCGGTAAACTCTGCGTGCGCGGTGCAGCATTTGCATGACGTCAGTATGACGTGTAGCTCGCATGTGGCGATGTTGATACCGCTACACAATAACATACATGCTTGAAAGAAAATTAATAAACTTGAATAGGTTATATTTAGTTTGTTTCATATATTTTACACTCGAGATCACTTTTCTCAATTTTAAACAACTAGAAATAATAATTTTATATAAATTATGTTTTCACGGTTTTAGCCCCTTGTGCAAAATTGGGTATAGCCAAATTCATCGTCCAAAGTCATCAAGTACTTCGGGTTCCCAACCCGTACTACAGCTTTCATTGTAGGCTTGGCGCCATTCTTACCTTTAAGACATTGCACCCATGCATGGTTCCTTTGTCTGCGCCGCATATTACTAACTTACAATGAAATTGTAAAGAGGACGTTAGCTGTTTGTGTTGACTCTCGAGTACTTACATAACTATGTCTTAGGTGTACCTGGTAGGTGGTGCGACGCGGACGGTTGAAGACGAGATCGTATACCCTCACCGATAATATTCTGAACAACCACTTCCGAGCGAGATTTTAAGTTGGGGCTGTTTAAATGTTTTATTTTGCGTTGTTTTCGTTGACATCTTTCCTAATGATCGAAATCTTTAAATTAAGATGAAGAGCGATATTGCGTTCATTAATAATATTGGATGAAAACAGTGATTAGATTTTGTAAACAAATAAAATAAAATAATGTTTTTTAAATGTTAATTATACTCGTATATAATTGGTACATTTTCTAAGCGCCTTTAACCCAATGGCTGTGGTTTTCGCCGTCTGGCGGAAGGTCGTGTGTTCGGACCTTACCGTGTCGCAAAATAAGACTTTGCTACAAGGTAGATCCCGTTACTAAAATAAACTACTTTGATTTAGCTCAGTTGAACGGTGTGTAAAAGGAATACCAATAAAAAGTACGAACGCCCACGAACTAACAATTTACAATCGCGAACCCACGAACTAACAATCTACAAAAATAAACATAATGTACGTCATTTCTAAGGATTCTTAAACATCTTAAAGCCTTCGTATTTCCTCTGTTTCTTACAAGCTGATATAATTAAGTCATGATCGTTTTAAAATAAAACACCATCACGAACTGATACGATTCTGCGATGCCCTTAGATTATTTGCGTATTGCTTTCACTATAATGCAACAGTCCATTTCCTACCTGGTAGGTAACGGTCGTGCGCGCTGTCAATAAATTGCATCCGCGATACTATCTCACCTCACTTCTCGATCGACGCAAGTGACGGAAGTTTTACTAAAGCTACTTCCTGCTGTTGTGAATCATCAGCGATGTGGACGCCAATGCGCCCCGTCGTCGTGCCCAGCACCTACCTACCCTATAGGGCTATGAATCCAGTGAGTATTTTTCGTAATTACTTCATTCATCATTATTGTTATCTCATTTTCTTTCAGCACCTAAAAACTTTTTGGTTAGTGACGAAAGTTTAGAAAAATACGAAAAACAAATGGCTATCATTGATTGGGAACTAAATTTTTCCCAGAAAGGTCTGTATTTGATGACGTAATGATTTAAATAAAGCTGTTTTGAGTGGTGTTAATTTATTACGACTTTTTAAATTTTCTTTTGTCTATTTGTGAGTAAATAGGCTTGGATTGTGTTTGATTGAAAGCCTTGATTAAGTAGATAAATTAACAATATTATACAGCATTGCTTCTTAGTAAAATATCAGTTCATTGGATTGAAAGACCACTTAAATACCTGTACCTAGTAAAAGATATATCTGTACCTCTCTTTTTCCGACTAAACTCTGCACCTGTTGATTGCTTAAAAGCTGGTAGCAAACTTTAGATTGTTTGTTTAAGGTGATGTTTCAGATTCCATCGCCAATACAGTTCGACCGATTTTTTCTGACAAATGTTCGATTTATGCTAATCCTATAGTCGAACAGTTAAGACCATATGAGTTTTGTGTGACTTTCGAACAAAACGGACCTGATGCGGGTTAGTGAAATTGTAATGTAATTAGTTAAAAATCTTGTATATTGGCTAAATAGATTTTGGTAACAGTAATTCGAGTTAATTTTTTTTTATAGGGCTTACATAATTTTGTCTACAAATGTCTTATTTTTTATGCCATTTACAAAATAAATAAATAGGAAAACTTCAAAGGGGTCGACTTTTTATTTGTTCTGTTTTTTCATTTTGAATTGACATCTTTTCTATGAAATACCGAATGCTTTCAGCTGTAGGTACCTTAGCAGCCGATAATGATAAATCATGATTAATGACATTTATGTCTGTAAATTGGTTAAAAAACACTATAACACGTTAAGGGCCGTGCACGAAATTGACTGATTTTGATAAATTTTGTTCATTGTTTGTGAGAAAAGGAAAAATAATTTAAACAAAATTATTCGTCAAAGTCAAAGTCAAATAATTTATTTCAAATAGGCAAATAAAAGACACATTTGTCGTCCAAATTTACAAGAAAATAGAATTGTTTCTAGTTGCCCCTTCCAAAAGGTAGTTTCGTATGGAACTGTTTGTGATTTGAAAAGTCGAGTTCTTAGTTTTGCAGATGGCATGAAGGGATTTTTCAAATAAATTAAGTATTCGTGGCAAATCGATAATGTTCCCCAACAAGTTTTCCGAAAAATGATGAGAGACTGACGTCTTACAAGAAACTACTTTTGATTTGAACATAAAAAAATATCTTCAACAATTTTTATTTCTTTTTTTTTTCATACATAATATACCAGAAAATAATCTTACAAAATCTTTTTTTTTAAACCCAGTCAATAATGTCTTTTTCCTATTATTTACAAGAATTTCAAAAAAATAAAAAATAACACCACAGCTATCCTTGAAATAAAATCAAAAATATTATTTTATGAAAATACAAACAATACCCTTCACGATACCATCATCTACGCAAGTACATCAAAGTAAGTAACGATGCAGATTTAGAGGTCACAGTGTCTTTAAAAGTCCAAACATAATCTTGGTCAGGCCATAAGAGGACCATGCAGATTAATTTCTGAGACGGTCTTTTGAAGAAAGAACCACACAGATATGAGTGGAACTGTCCAGGCAGTGCACGTATTTGTCAATAATCGTGTAGCTCAAATCAGAACTTTAGGAGCTCAACATTTCGATGAACAATACCAAAGAAACGACATTTGGGTAGGCAGCATAAAGTACTCAAATTGCCAGATTATCATTCAAACTATCTGGAGGAAAAAATTACCCACACGGTCCTCATATTCACAATAATTAATATAATAATAATATAATACTTTACAAAGTACATATTCATGTTATTGTCTAAGTAATATTCATCAAATGTCAAAGTGTATATAAAATGGTATATCCAAATAGTGGCAGACCTAGCCATGTTAAGGGATTTCTAAATAACTAGTCTAAAATAATATCTTGTGTCTTTCGTTACACGTAATATGATTATAGCTCCACCCACGGCAGATTAATAAGACTAATTGCTTGGTTAAAATAAACATAGGTTAACTTCAAACTCGGCATTTACTGCAATTGAGATTTTGAAAGTTCAATTTAGACTGAGATGGCTAAGTTAACTTTCGTGGGTGGCGTGACGGGAATATTAGTTAAAACACACCACATTTCATCTGTGAAGTTTAAAGGTAAGAATAGAATAAAACTACACTTTACCATAATAGTTATGTATTTATTCGTAACTGAGCAAATTATGTTCTTTTAGAATAAATAAAGTATCTCTAACTTCAATGGAATAAAATATAAATAACTTCACTAGATCAGAATTTTGGGGTTTTGACTTTATGTCTCAAACGAAGTTTCCGTTTTGTAGGCCCAGAGCTTACACGCGTAGACAGCACGCACGTAGCACGCGCTACGCTGTAGACTCGTACTATGCCGTAGACCAGAAGGTCGGCGCGTAGCAAAAACCAAGGCGACACGATTCAATATTGTAATTGAATAAAGTTAAACTAAGTTAACTTAGCTCGCGGTGTGGCATGCCCTTGAAGAAGGAAGGCGACCGTCAGCGTCGTTACTTGGGAGTCTTTTTTTTCATAAACAATATTTATATTGCGTTGAAATGTCTTACACTGAAATACAAATAAACTAAGATAAAACATTTTGATTGATCTAATCCGTTTAGTAAAATCTCGTATCTGTAATTCAGTAAAGTAATTTTTTGCAAAATTCCTAATAACTAATTTAAAAGTATGTTATATTTTCGTAGCACGGTGCGAGCTACGCCGTAGGCCCGTAGCTCGCCCCGTAGCGAAAAACGCGTTGCGAATGTTACGGTTTAATATTAGTACTACTAAGTATAAATGAATAAAGTTAAACTAAGTTAGCTTAGCTCGTGGTGTCTGTGCTTTCTGTGCGTAGAGGCGGATGTCCGCAAAATTAAACTAGACTAAAATGTTTTTTGTATTTTTTTTATATCTTGCCTGTCATTCGGTTTTTTTTTATGGAATATAAAAATATGAAATATCATCTTTGCTGCAAAGTTCACTTGTTATTTACGTAATGTAGCGAAAAATTGTCGGACAGATGCGATATATTCAATGAAAAATACAGTCTGAGGGATAATGTTACTAACAACAGTAATCTTTGCGCACAGTCGCATACTGTGCATATATGTGTACTTTTTAGGTGAACAAAAAGCGTGAAACTCGCGTCATCGTCATCGCACGCTTCGACGATCCAATTCACAAGTTACTTAGTTTTCACTTCTATCGGCAGTCCCCAAAGACTGCCCCGCATTTTTTAACACCATAACTTTGTCTGGTGGGTACGGACAAATCTCATTCTTGTTTTCAATATTTTAGATCACGGCGCCATGCTTGTGTTGAACTCGAAGATCATTGGATTCTTCTCCTGGGGTGACATTAGAGGAAGAGGCGTGCCATTAATTATTTTAAACATTTTACATTTTAGAGAATGGTTTGAAAGTATAGTCTACTTATGAAGTATTTCCGCTGTTTTAGTTCATATTTTTAACAGCCCTTCCAGTTTCATGTAAAATAAATTGCTTTGATTGATGCCCAGGTAGATTTTTTTAATTTTACAGGTATTTCTATTTATGTTGTTGATAAAAATCTCGATTCTGTTATAAGTGACCCTTTTAGAAGTTACAAAGTCGAACTACAATTGTGTAGCATAATCAGCCTTTAATGCTCCCACTGCTGGGACACAGGCCTCCTTTCTTCGAGAGGGAGTGGGCTGTAATCTACCACGCTGGCCCAGTGCGGGTTGGTAGATGTCACATGTCTTTGAATTTTTGGTTCAAGGACATGCCGGTTTCCTCGCTATGTTTTCCTTTACCGTTTTGAGAGCAGTGAAGAAATTATTTACACAAAGTAAAGCGCCTGGCTGGCAGTGGCGACGGTTCCATACAACTCGATTCCTATCAGCTTCCGTTTGTAAAATGACACAGTTAATATGCTATAGGCAAATCATATAATCACATTAAAGATAATTATGTACTCCGGCTTACCTCTTACAAAAATTTACCGTTTGCTTTTGCTGGCTGGGTTCGAACCCACGACCTACAACCCGTAAGTCGGGGCCGTTACCACTGGGCCACCACAGCTCCACAATCGTGTAGTTTCACAATAAGTATATCACAAGTACCATTATAGGTATATACCTATAATGGTACTTGTGATATACTTATTGTATATACAATACAGTTAGGTATTTTATCTTGAACAAAAGCTATCAGCAAAAATACGTAATTATATATATCGCACTGATAATACAATACTGTTGTAACTCAAAATAAGTAAAATTTGAGATAACATCATATTAAAAAAAAAAATAAGTGAATAATCATTTTTTCGTCGATTCTGAAAAAAAGTCTAATTTTGAGTTACATCAGTGCGATATATATATACATACAAATATTGCAGCAAATATACATTCAGAAACGATAGAAGTAAAATATTCAGAAACAGTATCTAACGTTTCCAGGAAAGATAATCCTACTTAATATTATAAATGTGAAAGTTTGTGAGGATGGATAGATGGATGTTTGTTACTCTTTCACGAAAAAACTAAAGAACGGATTTGAATGAAATTTGGAACACAGGTAGTTTATAACCTGGATTAACACGTAGGATACTTTTTATCCCGGTAGTACGTTCCCGTGGGATAATTCCCGACCTCCACGCGGGCGTAGTCGCGGGCAAAAGCTAGTCTTACCATAAATGAGTAAGCAGGCACAATCGTTCAACTACTTGATTTTTACTTTATTTTATTAATCACAGTGAAATATAGGTTCTTAAATTATATGGAGATTTCATTTAGGACGCTCGAACTTTACTATGACTACTATGACTTCTGCCAAATGGCCGCCTCAGCTTCGATGGGCGGCGCGTATCCTAGAGGTCCGATTTTCGATGACCGCATATATATCGGGCTTGATATCGTTGAACTGACGATCCATTGTTGCATGTGTAGTACAGCACGTTCACCGTCCTGTAGAAACCGCATGTCGGTGAGATCCATATCTTCCAATTTAGGCCATAAAACTGGTTATCATCGACCTGTATCTCTCACCATTGACAGTTATGGCGGGCATATACACCGTGTTTAGGACGATATACTTAAACCTCGACCAGCACCCTAATTACGTAACACACCATCTATCACAACCTGAATCATTTTGAAGCCTATTTCTAATCCATTGTTACATATGTTCTAAAAATTTGTTTGCTCAGCACCGTAAATAACGCAATGAATGTTGTTGAACTGTCAAAATGAAACCCATTCTTACTGTTAGTGTGTTACGTAATTACCCCGCTGATGTTCAGACCTTGGAAATAGGCATTTTTAATTATGGACACATTAATAAAGTCTTATTTATTTATTTATTCATTTTCGTACAAACTAAATACCTTGACGTAAATCACCCGATATGCATGCCTCGTTATCCGAATTAGCAACGTCGTATTTTCATTCATAAGATTTGGTGGCCTGAAACTGGTCAAAACTTGTCAAATTTTTGACAGTTGACAAAAAAATTAAACGTGCACATGATGAAATGCAAATAGCATTTGATAGATTTATAATTTGAATTGCACTAAGCGGCAACATAGGCCAAATTAAGACCATTTCTTACTGCATAGCTCAATTAAAGTTAACTAAACGAAATTACAAATATCTTTGAAACAAAACCTTTTTAACACGGTGTATAACGAAGTCGCGGAGGACGTTTGGCAGTTATCATATTCCATACATAAATTAAAATAAACAATTTAATGTTATCTGATATTCAACTTGATTGATTTTCATTTAAAATTTGAGCGTCCATAATGGAAAACCCTTTACAAGCTGACACTAAAAGAATAAAATGTTATGTACAAGTTTAAAAAACGGAGAAGTGCTCATTGAGCATCAAAAAATTTGTACGCATCGCATTGAACATGTCATGAATTTAATAGGCAGTGACACTGTGATGTAAACTGGCTTTATAAAGGCCCCCAGCCAGGCGAGACGCGACGGTGCGACGCGATTCTAGTAGAGCAATTTCCATGAAGTTTTCATAAAAAGTGTTCTACTAGAGTCGCGTCGCGCTGTCGCATCGCCTCTGTCTGCAGGAGCCTTAAAGAGGAAATATTGTTTGTTTGAGTTCATTTCTGGCAGTACCTACTGATCCAATTACAAAAAAGCTGTCACTGATAGAAGCTACACTATTTGCCTAGTGCCGATACTTACTATGTTTTTTCACTCATAAGAACATTGATACTTTTAGATTTTTGTATTTTTTTAAACATCCTTTATCTAAGAACATCGCTCGAGCCTCTTGCACAGACTACCGATTCACGATTAGTCGTGAACGACCTTTAGGTGTGGTCAACAAAAACAGTCGATTAACACTTCAGTTTACAAATCTTAATTATTGTAAAATATTTAATGAAAATCGGAACAGAAGAAAAATAATTAAAAGTATATATTTATTTTACTCTTAGCAGATTTTCAAATCATTTTGTGTCAATTTTGATAATGTACAATGGAGGGGAGGGCAACTAAAGAATGACATGTTTAGTTAATGCCTTCAGGCATTAAGTCCACCTTTGTACAGTTTTTTTTTTACTTGTGCATTTAAGTTTATTAATAAATAAAAGAAGACTACTGCTTTTTCACAAAGGCTCAAGTCTATTTTGATGTAGCAACTTAAGGCGGTACCCCGACCAAAACCTTGTCATAGTGCGTTATTCAGAGTCTATTAACTCATTCACTATGGGTAATAAACTAAATCTAAAAGCACATTAGTAATGTTCGATATCCTATCATCACATTGCACGTTCTTATTTGTTTTTATGTGTTATAAATACATCTAAAATCTCCTTGTAAAAAAGTGACTAAAATTATTGATTGCATGCATCTTTTGCTAAAGGTGACGTTCTATTCATTTGAGGATTACACTAATGGATAGATAATTTAAAAATCTAAATAATACACGTTTTATTTTATTTTAAAACTTCACTTGTCTTTTTTTATTCAAATAATTTCATTATTTTTGTGAATTTTATGATAAATGAGCGTGCGGAGGGAGCGAGATAGAGCGAGACTCAGCGACGGGACTGAGAAAGACCGAACGCTCAAGGTCGTTTGGTCAGGGAAGCGCCTTAAGAGTCCCTATCAATTTCGGCGCGCTACTAGATTAGGTAACTATCGGAGCGCAGCGTGTCTGAGTGCGTTCGAACTATTGCTAACAATCGCAGTGTGCGTTGTCGTACGGTGAAGCGGGAACAAAATAATCTTGATTCGTAACCTCTATGATCAGCACTCCATAGTTTATACTGTACTAGGTTCCATATTACTGTATGGATTTTATTGTGATTATGACGTGTTATGTTTAGGTACCCTATAAATATATCGTTACCTAGTACGGCATTCACTATAGTAAAAGCAAACTATAATAATTATAAAGTGTGACCAAGGTATATATAAGGTACGTCTGAAACTAATTACACGTGTCATTGTATTCCTGTATTATTTACCTACTACAGAACACCGGGGAGGTTGGTAGATAAACGGTACGCTTCGAGACTTCTGTTTATCTTTATTTCCCTCGCTACGAGACCGCCGACCATGAGAGTATAGTAATAGTATAGCGAGCCAACTTGTCGTATTATAAAGCTAACAAAATTATATTATGTATACAAGGTGGAAAAAACGAGCGGGACATGGAGGAAAAGTACTTTAATATAGAAGATAGCAAATTTTACTCAAACTAAACATTCTTTTGCTTTAAGCCCATCCTAATCTAATTAATATTTATAATTTCCTTTAATTTTGTTTTTCATTGTAGGTGTAGCAACAGCGTGAAAATAAATACAAGATTCTTTTTGTTTTTTTTTAATTATTACACGTATCTACATAAGGATTTTATACTAGAGTTTAGTACGAGGTGTTTCAGATATTCATAGAACGTGCTTTTCTGGAGACAACAATTTCGGGTAGTAAACATGTCATACAAAATTTACATAGAACTAGGTAAAGAAAGAGATAAATTATAATGTGGGTACCGGGTATCCTATAAAAACATCATGTCCTTTTACTACACCGATATAGCTAAGACACATTACAGTACCCATTTGCTAGTAAAAGTGACCATGTTCCTGAACTGACTGGTGACTGGGTTCTCATTTTCGTCCCTATAGAATATGAAAATTATTAATTATTTTTATTATTTATTAAAAACTATTAATTTATTACAAATGTACAGTGTGATTGCACAATAATTAATAGGTGTCACACAATGCATAAATAATAAAATATACTCAAAGTCTCAAAACTGGTTAGACCTAGTATAAAATCACGTGCGATTCGCGAGTTACGCCGGGAGCGGTGAACGGGCGACGCAGGTCCGTCGTCGAGAAGCCCTTGGGCGCGACTTGCCAGTATACTATTGTAGTCTTTGGGCGCGACCGAATGCTTCGAGCAAGCGCATCGGTTTATAAGGCATTATTTAGATATTTTATTACAAATAAATAAGTAGTCAAAAATAAAATATAAAAATTGTGTTTGGTAGATAAACACCTTAAATTTTAAAATATTTAAGACTTTTTCTTATTTTCAATCAATTCTTACGCGTAGACGACGATTGTGCACATGATTTTATTGCGTTTTTGCAGCGCGGTTCACATTTTTTTTTAGAGTACTAATTCATTAAACTTTTAAAAAAATATCGTCCACTTACTAATATACACTCGAGAGCAATGAATCCGGGTCACTTAAAGAATGTTAAAAATATCGGAAACTAAAAATGATAGGTTAATGCAATAAATTGTATTTAATAGACAATGTAATACTCCTTAAATGAAAGTAAAAAAAATATGAGTCACCATACATTTTATTAACACAAAATTACATAAAGAAAAAAACTGCTGATCTCTCCTTAAAACAAAAATAGGAAACATGAAATTTTTGAACTTTATTACGATTTTCTTGAATTTTAATACTTCGTATTGCCTCCTCGTGCTTCCATTACTGCGTTTACGCGGTTTGGCATGCTGTACACCAAGTTCCTTATACGATTTTGGGGAATATTCTCCCATTCCTCTGTGAGAGCAATTTTGAGCTCACGAAGCGTGATTGGGGGAGGGTTTCGTTGTTTTACGCATCTGCCTAGCTCGTCCCAAGCATGCTCGATCGGGTTGATATCCGGGCTGCGCGCTGGCCACTCCATACGAGTAATGTTCATCTCTTGAAGGTAGTCATTCACAATCCTACCTGTATGAGGTCGGGCATTGTCATGCATAAATATAGCATCCTCACCTAAATTGACCATAAATGGACCAACGTGATCATTGAGGATTTCTTCCACATATCTTACGCTAGTTAAAGAGCCGTTTTCTATGATCACCAGCTCTGTGCGACTTTCAGAAGAAATTCCGGCCCACACAAGTACAGACCCACCACCGTAGGCTACTTTTTCTTCGATGCATGCTTGCTTGAATCTTTCCCCTGGTCTTCGATACACTCTGTGTCTTCCATCGTGCTTGTAGAGCATAAATTTTGATTCGTCGGAGAACATAACTTTTGACCAATCTTCAATACTCCAATTTACGTGGCTCTGGGCATATCTTAGTCTTGAAATACGATGCCCACGCTCCAGTTTAGGGCCGTTTGCAGGTCTAAGGGGTTTTAAGTTAGATTCAGCAAGCCGACGTCTTACTGTCCATGCACTTGGGTTACTTCCTCCGAGGCGTCGAAACTGATTTGTGAGTTCAGTTCCTGTGAGAAAGCGATTTCGAAGCATGGTGTTCACCAAGTATCGGTCTTCTCGTGCTGTGGTACACCTGGTTCTGCCCGTTCCTGGTCTGCGTAGGTTAGAACCAGTTTCTTCGTAACGTCGGAGAACTCTTTGTACTGTTGACAGCGACACACCGACAGTCCTGGCTGTATCGCGCTGACTCCGGCCGGTTTCCAGCATTGTAAGTATTCTGGTGCATTCTTCAGGCGTAAGCGACATAATTTCAGCTTGAATAATGAATATAGAGCACTATCAACATGGTTTATGTACCCACATAAATGACAGATTACAAACAAAAGCAAAACCAAATGCTGTAATTTCGTAGTTCCATATTCGAAAGTGGCCCTTTTTCAAATTTGATTTTTTTATGATATAACTTTACAATAACTAAGAAGTTTTAATACCTTCATTTAAGGAGTATTACATTGTCTATTAAATACAATTTATTGCATTAACCTAGCATTTTTAGTTTCCGAGATTTTTAGGATTCTTTAAGTGACCCGGATTCATTGCTCTCGAGTGTACTATATGTCCAGTATTAAGGATTTTTCTCAGATTGTTATTTGCTACCAGTAAGCTAAAAAAGCAATTGAAAAATCTGGTGTTTCGTGATTACGTAAAAACGTGTGTTAGATTTTTATTTTTAGTAATTTATATTGAGTAGCTATCAAAATTTAAATTCATCCACATACTAGATAAATAGGTGATGCATAACAGTGCATTAAAAAAAAACAGATATCTTAAAGTTATTGAGAAATTTGCTCTGAAAAAACTTGAATTTTCTGTTTTTAGACCGCGAAATTGATAGGGACTCTTAAATTCATAAATGGAACAGTGCTTTTTATTATTGTATGTGTAGATTTTGTGATCCCAGCCAGCAATAACAACAAAAGTGAAATTATTGATCGCCAAACTCTAGAATATAACTACATACCTATATCATAATTCTTATTGGACCTACCTTCTAGTTCTGTATCAAAAGGTTCAGAATAAAGTTAAATTGATCTCATTGCTTTCTGACAACTAAAATTAAAGAAACAACATTTAGCTTTTAACCAATAAGTTTAAGTTTTCGTGTATTTACATTGATTCATAATAGCAATTTAAATCTAAAGGACAATCATTCGACAAATAATTCAATTAGACCACTCCATAGATATAAGAAAGAAGGAGATATGCCCGGTCGTTGAAAATATATCGAAACTCGGTGTCTCTAGTTGGCCTCTACCACGCGCCAGTATTACACATGCAGTTCAGTAAAAGCAATAGATACACTCGCAGTTCATAAATCAGAACGTACTGCACAATCAATTGTAAACCTTATCTTGTCAAGCACAGCGTGCATTTCCAATGCACCGTACAACTTACTCACACTAAAACATCGGTCGCTATCGTTGTGCTGTGCAAAAGGCAATTATTTTACATAAACGCTAATGATTGAATAAATCGGAAAGTTATCGACTCTTCCATTTATGATTGTACTAAAAAAAATGACCAATAAAACGGCTGACCCATTGAAAAATAAACTATAATAGTAATATATTCATTGGGCAAACGACATTGTTGTTACTGGATCTGCACAAGCACATTACTAACTCACCGCAAGATGCAGCGGCCGTACCACGATGAATCCGCATGAATGAAGTATCGTTTAATGATTTTTACATTGCTTGTTCAGTCACTTAGCGACATACTTATGTAGTGGTAAGGTGCAATGTATTTACTCCAAAATTAGTACAGTCACTGCGATATATGAAAACAAATATAAGTTAGTAAAACCAAGTTTTTTTTTTTTTGTTCATGATGTTAAAGACAAGTATAGTAAAATACTTGTAGGTACTTATATAATTATGGTAAGTGATTCCATGGTTGACAAAGTTTTTGTTTTGGCTTCGGCTGTTACAAGAAAACACTGAACAACACGGCATTCTCATATTTTGTCACGATCACGGTCGAAAGCGCGCCAGTTCTCAGAGACGGACATTTGCCTGTGACATGAGCAGTTTGAACATGACGCGTGGACACAGACACGCCCCCTTGCCACTTTTCCTGTTTTTTTATATTTCTATGGTAGTTACCAAAGAATTTCTATTAATATACGAAACGCTATAAAAGTTTCTGACACTGTAATTTTAGCTGGTAATGGTTATTCTTCATTTTGAAAGTAGGTAAGTCAGCCCGAAGAATCATTGCTCTCAGGACAGATGGCGAAAAGTTCTGGATTGGCGACCGCGTACCGGAAGACGTAGCGTTGGAAGGCCTTCCACAAGGTGGACCAATGACTTGGTGAAGACTGTAGGAATCCATTGGATGCTAGAAGCACAGAACCGGTCGAAGTGGTCATGTTTGGGAGAGGCCTACTTATGTCCTGCAGTGGACGTCTTTCGGCTGAAATACTCGTAATGAAGTCACACACAGACACATTGAGTGTTAGGGCTGGCTTACCTACTAGAGCCTGTTTTCTTTGGTATTGTAAAGGCCGTAGGAATGACCTCATTCAAAAGTTGCTTTTCACGCTTTATAAGGCGCCGTTTATTAACCCACGTGTAGAAATAATTTCTATAAAACGTACGAAAATAAACTCGGACAAGACTTCGCTTGAGTTTCCCTTTATACAACAACGTGCAACCAAACTTTACTGGACTGGCGCGATCGCTGGACGCGATGTGTGTTAGGAGGTTGTAATCCTATCCCGATTATTCCGGCATGAGGATAGGCCTCTCACTGTCCTAGCGGCGCTGACGTCCTTTACCGATAGGTTCCAGGTATTTTCTCAGGTGGTAACTATATTCTAAAGTCTACACGGGCACGGTACGTTGTCGAAGAAATATGTAATAGCACAGAATAATTTTTACAACTAATTTCAGGAAGCACTTACGGGTCTGTTCAAGAATTCTATTGGTATGCTATTTACTATATTAAGCCTTTTAGATGACTTGTCGATGACAACGAATTACTCAAAATTGCTTGCCTGCTTAAATACAGACAATCTTTACCTTAGCGAGGACCCCGATTTCTTTCTTTTCAAAACTTTATTCATTCTTATTTTCACTACAGTTAAATGATATTTTACAGCTAAACACATTAAAATATATAAGTTATATGTCATGTTTATGTACTTCTGGATTCCTTAATTGTATCCATCTACTGAAGTTATTACAATTACTGTATCTATTTTCACTGAAAACATATCACAATGTATGTAGGTAAAAACTAACTTTTTTAACAGAAAACTGTCTTACATGCTAAATTACGTGAAAAGTATAAAACTAATTGCAAAGTTACATGCCGAGCCTTCAGGCTGGTCTACTGACCTACAGAAATCTAATATTGAAAACACTGTATCTAAATTTTTTCAGGGTGTGAAGCGCCACTGAACGAATGTTGGTTAAACCAGTTTTACATCATTCATAAATTATTATTGTTACAACTTGTTGATTCAATTAAGTAGTATCCACTGAGTGTCTGAACGTTAGGTCCAGGGCTAGGTCTCAGTCTAGTGTACCTGGACGCACTAAAAAGATCGCCCACTTAATTGAAATTTAGAATATTTTACTTCACTATTATTTAGTAAAATTACTATTTCGATACGATTCTGATGTTAATTACATTGGTAGGAATTTAATTAATCAGCCGTCGATTTAAGGGGTGGGAGTATAAGTGTAGAACACCCCCTTTGAAGGAAAAGTTGCGGAATCCCCTCCTTTTTGAGATATGTATTTTTTTTAAACCTAACTTTCGAATTTTCTTGTATTGACATCGATTTAATGGTCGGAATACCTGATTTATGGGGAAGAAAGTGGGAAAAAAGGTGGGACGAGACCCCCCAAGGTGTAAGCGACGGACTCCTACTTCTGTCTGCAGGGTTTAAAGGAACCTAACACGAAGTGATGACAGGGGCTCAAGTGAACGAGCAAAGCGAGCGAACGAGAGCCCCTGTCATCCCCTTCGAACCTAACCTGTCCGAGTCGTGGTGCCCCAAGTCCCGATCTCGCTTCAGTCGCCCTTGTATCCTAAGTTCTCATTGCCTTTTTACTAAGTGGAGCTGTGTCGGGACTTGGGGCACTTAAATCAGTGAAATGTATGCCATTTTGTGCTGTCACTGTAACTTGACATTCTTCAAATAAAAGATTAAGCTTGAGACTTGCGGCACCCTGGCTCGGACAGGTTAGGTTCGATGGGGATGGCGGGGTCTTTAAATCAATGAAATGTATGTAATATAATAAAATATGCATGAAAAGTATCAAAATCGCTAAATATACGTACTTATTTCATCATTACGAGTATATGAAGTGAAACATTTTATGGCGTAGACCTTACTTAAAACGAAACGTTGAATGGTGAGACAAAATGTCAAAACTGACAAAATATTTCAAAATCAAAATCAAAATATTTTATTTCACATAAACCGACATGGGCACTTATGGAACGTCAGAAGCTAGGTGCACGTTCCAATTGATTGTTTCCTGTGGAGAAGAGCCGGCAACAAACTCCACGTTTACTCTTATAAAAATAAGGGGCTTATACAATGTTTCAAATTACAGAGTTGATAGATATGGAAGGACAGTGTAGCCCTGTCAACAAGTAACAGGTACTCAACAAAATATAAAAAAGGTCTACAAATCTACAGTCTACAAGTTAGGCCTACAACGTTCTCACATTCACAAAATATAGAAGAATCTTTATAAAAATAAAAGCCTATTTAAACCAAATGACATGATTGCTATTACAACTGTAACAAATCTGAATTAAAATCCTGTCTACAAAAGCTTTATGTAAAGAGTTGATATAAGAATTGGAGGTATATAATGTCAAATAATGAGAAGATCATGTCAAAGAAGAAAGTAAAAAACAAAAATACTTTTGTTTTAATAATCTTCGTAATTTGGAAGCAGTTATTAGACATTTACATAGTGATGCCGTTAATGAAGTACCAGGGAACCCACATGTGCAGAAGAAATTATTGCCAAACTTCCTTGTCGTCAACGTATCCTTTAATGTTATAATATGCATTTTTGATAAGGATACGTTTGATGTGGGTTTTGAACTTTCCATCGCTAAGTTCTGGTAACTGACTTTGCCAACTTGTTATAAAAGCGGATACTGTTTATAAGAAATGACTTGCTTGTTTTAGTTAATCTAAATTTGGGTATTACAAATATTATGGAAATCGCTTCTTATTTTGCGAACATACAAAATACTTTCTAAGATATAAAGAGAAGGCAGAGTTAGTATATCACTTTCATTGAATTAGTTTATAAGAGACTCGCGAGTACCCATTTTATAGAGCCGCGGATTGCCCTCTTTTGTAAAATGAAAATTGAATCTACGTCAGCTGCCGATCCCCACAGCAGAACGCCATAAGACATTATGGTAAATTTCTAAGATTTTGTTTCTTTTTTTTCTCGTAAACAATTTATCGCCGCAACTTAAAACTTTACGTGGAGGCTTCTAATAATATAATATTTCTGTAAAATATGGACTCCCAACTCGACGGCTGATAACCTAAAACTTAGCCATTACATTGACTAATCACTATGATACGCATGACTCTAAGTTGTTATACAATACTTGATACAATTTGGTAACACATGTTCGCGAACACAAACAATAGCGCGATTCAGGAGGATTGAAGCGAGTGCACAACGCCATATATCAAACGAGAGGATAGCTGTTAATCAGGACAACATAATAAGGATTTGGAACTAAGAGGATATTATTTCTATTATTTAATAATATTTGATTTCACAAGTAATTATAGTGTCTTCGATACTCAGGTTAACAATAACAAATACCAACATTATAATTGGTGTTACCTATCAATTCTTGTGGTTATCAAACATCTTTTTAAGCGGGAAATAATGTAGGAATCTTAGGTTCAAAGTCCTTTTTTAAAACAATTGAAATGCTATTGGATTGTAGGCATATGTCACTTTAGTTCATCATTATTATAGGGTATGTACGTTTTGCCACCCAATCTCGAAATGTAGGAATACATAACAATACGATAGGTAAATACCAATACCAGAAACCGTTAAAGAATTATTTCGTATGGAGACGGCCCTACCGGTAGCATCAGAATGTCTTTATATACTAAATCAAATCTTAATCTTTAGAGCAAGTCAAGAGTAATTAGAGAGTAGGTAGTTGTGAGGTTTTCTGTGCTACGAACGACGGGTTCGGTTCCAGTTCGGAATATTTTTTTAATAAACATATTACGTGTTTTTTTATATGAAAGCATTGTATCTATTTGTGTCTATATGCAATGGCATCTCACATCAAATGAATTGGGGGAATTAAAAGCCACGTACAAAAATATGCCTGTCTTGTAATTAATTAAATAGTTAATTAAACAAGTAAACAAGTATTTGCAATCATTTATGAATGGCTTTGTTACTTTAACATAGCTAACTAAACGTAAATGTTAATGGTAATTAAATGACTTTCACGCATAGCTTTGCGCTCAAAATGTGCAATGAATGAATTCCAGAAAGGATTTCATTCGAATGAACTGTAAGTACTGTATACCAAATATAATAAAATTTACCTACAATTATTTACTTATCTACAGGGTGACTTGTATATAGGATAGCAATGAAGGCTATTTTTGAGAGTTTAGAGAAAGCTGATATTTAATGACGAATTCTGCAATTTAAAAAAAAAATCGTAACCTTTGGGTTCGTCGAATCCCTCGAATTTACGCCTAGGCTTTATGGGGTGCTTAATTGTTGCAAATGGGTCACACTTTGTAATTTCGGGCAGTTCAGTGGATATGTAACTAGGTACCGACTCTACCTCGTAGTTGTAAGGTTCGCAAGCGAGGCTGTTGTTCGATTCAATCTTTTGTTCGGGCACTTACTTGACAAATGCGTGCAATGACTGGACAGGTCCACTCAATCTGTGTGGTTCTTTCCTCAAAAGACCATTTCAGATAACAATCTACATGGTCTTCAACTGATTTGACCAAGATTATGTCTTGACTTTAAAAGAGACCGTGACCTCTGAGTTTGTTTCGGCCTTTCTTCTCAGAGTAGTCAGATAGGAAACGCCGACCTCATCTAGTTTAAAAAATATGATTGACGTGTAAAAGTGTTTGTACAAACCTACTTACGGAAATAAAATCATTTATAAATACCATAATAATCTATTTAATATTGGGATTACATTCAGAAACAGTTCGACTTTTTGGTTCTGTATAGGATAAGATATATTATCGCTTCACATACAATGGTTTCAACTAGCACAGGGTCATTGTGCTCACGTTTGACGCTTCGCTTCGGGATTTATATACATATCTTGAACAGAGACAATGTCCTCTTTAAGTATTGATGCTTTATTTGGTTATGTGATAACCATAACGTATGTGGAAATATGAAATAACGTAAGAGGCATTAGGCAAAAATTTGCTATAGGTATATATGCCGTTGGACTTAGAATTTGTTGCTCTATCGATTGGTATAATTGAAATCTCAATATCTCAAAAACACGTCCCTTATATAACATAATACACTCGAGAGCAATGAATCCGGGTCACTTAAAGAATGTTAAAAATCTCGGAAACTAAAAATGATAGGTTAATGCAATAAATTGTATTTAATAGACAATGTAATACTCCTTAAATAAAAGTAAAAAAAATATGAGTCACCATACATTTTATTAACACAAAATTACATAAAGAAAAAAACTGCTGATCTCTCCTTAAAACAAAAATAGGAAACATGAAATTTTTTAACTTTATTACGATTTTCTTGAATTTTAATACTTCGTATTGCCTCCTCGTGCTTCCATTACTGCGTTTACGCGGTTTGGCATGCTGTACACCAAGTTCCTTATACGATTTTGGGGAATATTCTCCCATTCCTCTGTGAGAGCAATTTTGAGCTCACGAAGCGTGATTGGGGGAGGGTTTCGTTGTTTTACGCATCTGCCTAGCTCGTCCCAAGCATGCTCGATCGGGTTGATATCCGGGCTGCGCGCTGGCCACTCCGTACGAGTAATGTTCATCTCTTGAAGGTAGTCATTCACAATCCTACCTGTATGAGGTCGGGCATTGTCATGCATAAATATAGCATCCTCACCTAAATTGACTATAAATGGACCAACGTGATCATTGAGGATTTCTTCCACATATCTTACGCTAGTTAAAGAGCCGTTTTCTATGATCACCAGCTCTGTGCGACTTTCAGAAGAAATTCCGGCCTACACAAGTACAGACCCACCACCGTAGGCTACTTTTTCTTCGATGCATGCTTGCTTGAATCTTTCCCCTGGTCTTCGATACACTCTGTGTCTTCCATCGTGCTTGTAGAGCATAAATTTTGATTCGTCGGAGAACATAACTTTTGACCAATCTTCAATACTCCAATTTACGTGGCTCTGGGCATATCTTAGTCTTGAAATACGATGCCCACGCTCCAGTTTAGGGCCGTTTGCAGGTCTAAGGGGTTTTAAGTTAGATTCAGCAAGCCGATGTCTTACTGTCCATGCACTTGGGTTACTTCCTCCGAGGGGTCGAAACTGATTTGTGAGTTCAGTTCCTGTGAGAAAGCGATTTCGAAGCATGGTGTTCACCAAGTATCGGTCTTCTCGTGCTGTGGTACACCTGGTTCTGCCCGTTCCTGGTCTGCGTAGGTTAGAACCAGTTTCTTCGTAACGTCGGAGAACTCTTTGTACTGTTGACAGCGACACACCGACAGTCCTGGCTGTATCGCGCTGACTCCGGCCGGTTTCCAGCATTGTAAGTATTCTGGTGCATTCTTCAGGCGTAAGCGACATAATTTCAGCTTGAATAATGAATATAGAGCACTATCAACATGGTTTATGTACCCACATAAATGACAGATTACAAACAAAAGCAAAACCAAATGCTGTAATTTCGTAGTTCCATCTTCGAAAGTGGCCCTTTTTCAAATTTGATTTTTTTATGATATAACTTTACAATAACTAAGAAGTTTTAATACCTTCATTTAAGGAGTATTACATTGTCTATTAAATACAATTTATTGCATTAACCTAGCATTTTTAGTTTCCGAGATTTTTAGGATTCTTTAAGTGACCCGGATTCATTGCTCTCGAGTGTATCTTCCATAGGACTAGACAATTTTTATATTCAAAACTTGTTGTACATATACGAAATATCTAAATTATATTTTAATAAAAACCAAAGTAGGTAAATCACTTTCCACGCAGTATTTTGTCTTGACATCTAAACACAATCGAGTAAGTACATTTTGACATGTCACTTAAGTTAAGTATGTATCTGTATCCATGTCTGGGGTAAGTTGACCACAACTCTAGGGGTAGGCTGAGCTAACCAGTAATTAAGTTAAAAGTATTTAAGTTAGTGTGAAATTTTGAGAAGGGATGAGTAACAACAGGCATGTTCACAAACCACACATACATCCGCGCAAACCGAAAGTAATAATGTTAGAAAATGAAATAGAGACCCCAGTCGATACGAATCAAAATCGGTCCACAGACACGTCTATCCAAGAAATACAAGATATATTTAAAACTGCGCTCACTCAATACTCCGGCATGAACTTGGCAGTACGACCAAAACTACCCAAACACACCAAAACTGTTTCACCTCGTTAATTAATTTATCCAAAATATTGTAAACCAATATTATATTAGCGCAAAAAACGCAACTTATAGACTTACACACCCAGATATATGGCACAGCATTAGTTAATTCCGAAGAACTTAATTTTAAAATCGCAGAATACGCAGGCAACACAAGAAAAGGATGACTCAATTTACTTATCACTCCAAAAAGCCGCAATTTTAAACACCTGCGGAATAGTTACAAAGTTCATGCAAATTGAGAAATAACATTCATTTCATTCCTCATAATAACATTAATTCACGTTTACTAAAACGTATCTTAACTTTAATTGTCCTTCTCAATACTCCAAAATTGTAACAGTAACATCAGAAGCACTATGTAGGACCTCTACGTCATTATACCTAGGGGGCCCGACTGCTTCTCCTTAACACAGGTTTTCATAACCTAGCTAGGACAGCAGTGCTCACCCACACGTTTGTAGATATGTATACCTAGTACTTATTTTCTAAAACTGTATTTTTTTACGTGTACAATAATGTTTTGTTTTTGAGTAAATAAACATTATTATTATTCGTAAAAAAAAAACACCACACATACGCTACATTGACTTGGCTTGGGCCTGTTAATGTAGCATAAACTAGCCAAAGAGCTAAGAAACAAAATTTGTAAAAAGTTTTTTTATGTGTACTTGTGATTTTAACCCTAGCTCCGAACCTTGTCAGAATGCCCCCCCCCCCCCAAAATGAAACCCTGGATCCGCCTCTGGGTCTGTACCGGTAGAGTTTACTTTGCCGAAACAGGTCTAGGGTGAGGAGCCAGAGCAAGAGAGATACAGAAACCCGCACGGCGGCATGTGGCGAGCTGTTGGGCAGTAGTAACCCCACGGACCCTATCTCCTGGGAGAAGCCTTTATTGGCCGGCTGGAGTGAACAATGACGAGGAACAGAGCTTCCACCTCTTTCTTGCCTTTATTGGCCGACTTGAATCGAGATTCAAGAGCAAACGTGATCGGAGGGCGAAAGTATTCCAGTAAGTACTGGTAGGGATCTTGACCATCTTTCGGGCTCTGGAATTGTCCTGATAGCCGTCGAATACCTCTCCACTACTTAAGCACCTCAGGATATGTTGCCCCTTTGTCGCTAAGTCACTAAGACCCGAGTTCACCAACACATGGTTAAATTTTAAACAACTGTTTAAACCATAAACGGCTATTTAACAATATTTTACTGTTGACCACGCACTAACCATTGATTAAGTACTGTAATCGAATGATTAACTTAAACGAAGTAGCCAAGTCAGTTTAACCATTGGTTTATGCTTCTTGAAATGAAGTTTTGCATTGTCTATCACTTTTAGTTACAAGATAAAAATTCAAGACGCTTTGAATTATGTATATCTTTGAAGAGGATAGCAGCCCGGAGTCTGGATTTGTGCCCGGTTGATGCCAATACTCTCGCCCTCTATTACATGGCACTTAAACATAACTGGCGAAATGTGGGTGTGCAATAGGTACACCTCTGCCTAACCCTTCGGGGAATACAGGCGTGGTGGTGTGTTGAAGAGGATAATGTGGTACTTACGTAATGGTGTTGGTAGGTAGGTATAGATAGATACACTTCAAATGTTCTACCTTCCGATTTATTTTGAATACTACAAAAGTTTGCTAATAAATATTTCCAAGCAGGATTTTCTATTTCGTTGGTAATTCTTTGGTTATTTATTCCATGAACTACTTTGATCGTAATTAGAAACAAAACGATGAGACAGAATGAGAAATACTTAACGAGTAGGTAATACTAATCCAGTAAGAAAGGTTATGCTTATGACTTATGAGGTTAGGAAGTCAAAACAAATAATTTCCTTTAATAGAACTTTTTATGTAAGTATTTCCTTTGGAAACATGTTGTTTAAGGTTAAAGCGTGGGTATTTTATGACGCTTTATTTTTCGCTCGAGGACTGAAGTGGGAAGCCGTAGATTACTAATATTACTAATATTACCGTATACCGGTAATACCTGCCTACCCTTGTAAATAAAATCAATTTGATTCCATCCATTCGTTATTTATATTATTCCATCATTGTTTTAGTCGCTTTACAATTTTTGTACTCAAAACCATAGAGCTGGAAATAAGCCGGCCGGGGGCTCTGTCTGTCCCGACGCTACGTAGTAGGTAGGTACATCGACGAATTACGTAGGTAGATAGTATCTAGGTACCTGTATTGTATAGTATTTGCACGTAAATACGTGGCTATCGACGTATCTACGTGCGCGACCCACGGTACCTAACTTTTTGTAGTAGAATGAGTAGGATTACCGCGCGCCTGACGTTTCTGCGCTTTAAGTTTTGCATGTAGTTGTGCACCGAGCCCAGGTTTAGTGATTGCGATGTTAGAGCGTATTAGCTAACCAATTAAATTTATATGGTTGGGTAACACACTATGACATTGCGCCTTGCACGGCCTGTCGAATCCAATGACTCCTTTAACCCTAAATTATGATTACTTACCTACCTACCTACTTTTATTTAAAAAATACTATCGGTTTATACCTGTTAAGAAATCACCAAATGTTGGGAATTCCCAGAATGTTCAAGCCGTCTTCGCATTTCGCATTCGATGGACGCGTATTGGATCGCATAAAAATAGGTAGGTACCTAGGTACCTAGGAACTCGCGCTTATGGTGGCCTCGCAAAAATGTTTTACAAGTTATTAAAAGTTTAGTTATTCATAATTATTTCCGTACGCGCGAGTAGGTACCTAGTATTTATCCAGAGTCGCAGAGTTGTCTGGCAACACTATAAAAGTTATAAAAAAATCAAATTTTTTGGCCATTGAGCGGTCGGCTCAAAAGAATTGAAATCCTGAAAAAAAAATTGATACCGTGCGCCAGTCTCGTGGAATCCCTTCATCAAATGACCTCTCCCGCTCTGGGATAGTGATATTGATATTGAAATGATATAGTTGGTTGCCAAAAAGGACTCTTAAATGTGTTTTCTGTAACTATTATAATTAAAGATTAAGTGCACTTATTGGCAATAAACTATTTTATTTCAATCCCTTCTAAATTTTCGTCTCGATTCACCCCTTTTCTTTTTGGTTTGGAAATCATCAAATAATTTTTTCCCTCTCTGGGCAGAGCGGGAGGGCGTATCGGACTCTTACTGACTAAAACCCACCCGCGTTCCTCCACCTGCCTGTGCGCCAGGGCCACGGTAACTCTTTCGAATAATCTGCGACCCCGGCAGGCATCGGCCCTATCGGACCCCGTCAATTATGCTGACATCTCTTTGAGGCGCGCGTGGAACACAAAACGCCGTCGACCCGGGCCTGGTCCTTCCCGGACGGCGAGCTGCCTATTACTTCCCGTCCGCAAGCCCGCGCCTACGGCGGCCGGGAGTCGGCTATCGACTCCCGACGCCCAGGGTGTCTCCTCCTGCGGCGACTAGGGGCGTGAGGACGCAACGATTGCCTCTCGCTCCGTACCATGGCCTGGACCAGGGCCGGGGACGCGAGAGATCGCCGCCGCTGATCACCGCCACGAGGACACGGCGGTGCTCCACCCAAGCCGGGCAGACCTCCACCGTGTCCTCCGGTCGATCCACACAATGATAACACCCGGGCGTTTCTTCCCGCCTTATTCGAAACAGGAACCTCCCGAAACAGCTATGTCCGGTGAGGACCTGCGTCAGGTGGAAGGTGAGGACGCCGTGGCGCCTCTCAAGCCACTCCTCAAAGTGTGGACTTACCACCGCAAATGTGGCGTGCCCAGCAGTGGGTTGCATCAGTCGCACTCTCCATGTGCCATGAGATTTCGCTGGAGCTCTGTCGGCTGTGCCGCGATTACTCACGGCAGTGGAGTTACGCTCCGGCGTTTCTCCTTCTCGCGCCACTCCCAAATGTGCGCGAGGACTTTTGCTTCCAGATCCCATGGCGGCGATCCGGCAAGGAGGCTCGCCACCTCGCAGGAGACCGTGCGGTATCTCCGGACCAGACGGATGGCTATGACCCTCTGGAAAGCGTTCAACGGGCGCTGCGGACTGGTCGGCGCCTCAATGAACGCGCCCACACAGTTGCCTCGCAAAGCTGATGTCGCCGACGTCCACGTTTAGTATAGTGCCGCCACTGCTTCGGTAATCAATAAAATACAAACAAATACACCCATAATAGTTATTACCAATACGCTACGGCGAAAATAATAATTATGTAGTCGTTAAATATTTGTTTTATAACGAGAGGTTACTATTTCATTATTGGGTACGTTTTTCTACAGTGTGCCCAGTGTATCTTATCAAGTACATATTTTGAAGAACATAGGACACTGAAAATTGCAAAAAACGTAACAAATTTGAATTTCGCGGACTACCATATCGCATCCCCCATAATGGTCAGAACCCTAATAAGGATGACTGTGATGGTTTATACTTTAAAGGAATCCGTATTCCAGCAAAAAATAAATAAAATAAAGTATTTTACAACGTGAGACCCACTCAGAAACCTACGTACTGAATTTTACGTCTATTTATGTATGATAATAGTTGTTATTATTATTATTTTTTCCTATACTTGGAATTGTACCGTTTTTACTCGCATCTTTTATAGCCATTCTTTCGATAGCGACCATATCAATGAATCCGAATGATCCTTTTAAAAACTGGAATAAGTTTTAATTGCGTTTTTATTTTTAATAGGTATAATTTTTATTTTGGTTCTTCTGCCGGTTTTTTCAATGCGATAGTGTAGTGTACACTGCACTTTCGAAACGTATCGCGAGCTAAAACGACGTTTGAATAGCAATGTTGCAAATTAATATTGTCACTACTAGTGTGGTAATTTATATTAACAAAATGAATAAAACAAAAAATATTACGGAAACACAGTAAATCTAGTTTGACCTAACCTGAAATTAGTATTATTTAGGAAATTACTACTCCTTACTTTATTTTAGTAAAGTTTTAGATAAAAGGTAAATGTTAGCTATTTGCCGTAAAATTGAAAGTTAAAAAAACATCGTTTCTTGAATTAAAATGTAAAGTAATTTAATTTAGTAAATTTATCTGTTTCCGAAGAATTTAACAGGTGTAGTTATCAGTTTTAAAATTTTATAACAGCAGTAACTACGGCCATCAAACTTTTCGGTGGCCATAAAATAGAGAAAAATCAAATCCTTAAGATAGATTTCGCTTAGAGTCAAAAAAATAAACACAAAATTTCAAAAAATCATAATTTTTAATATGTTTATTCTGTTAGCCTTATCAAATATTTATACGGTTATTTATTTCTAACAAAAAATCTAGTTTGTAGGGCTGGATCAAAGTCGTGATAAATGTTGACATTCAATATGGCGGTATGTCGTCAGTGCTATGCTGTGTCGTGGTGAGATTTGATTATTTTATGGTTTTGTATTTATTTGCTTTCAAATACGGTCGATTATCTTCGGTTAAACTGTTAACAATCGCGTTGTTAGTATGTGATATACGATTTGCCCTAACGGAAGTAGTTATATGAGCCAAGTCTTGTCTCACGGCGTTGTAATTTTTACCCATCGTTCTATCGGACGGCCGATGCCTACCTTCAATAGATAGTAATATTAAAATATAGCGATGTTTCAACGCGACGCTTTGTAGTAATACGGCGACATTGTAACCATTTTGATTTGTTTTTTTTTATTATGATAAAGTTTATAATACAGAGGCTAACAAAAGTGTCTATTGCAGCTAGTGAACACCGAGTTAAACACGTATAGATAGCAACAGAGTTATACGAATCTACCTACATTCAAGCTAATGCACCACGAGCTCCGACTCAGCAAGCATTGAAGACATCTGAGGATTTTGCATAACATAATCATATTTAGTTTTATTTTGCAACATTAGTGGTTTTGGTGTATAAATTGTGAATTTTGCGTTGAAGACACTATAGTGTTCTTATGAACACAAAAGGCTAAAGAAAATGTGATTTGATGTAAAAATTTGTAACCTCTACTGAAAACTTAACACCACACAATATTCTGTGATATTAATAAATACAGTACCCTAGGTACTGCGCTTTTCGACGTTTATACGACACCACCAGCCAACTATGTCCAGTAATCCTCAGTGGAAGATGTTCCAGCCGCCAGATTCCCATGCATCACCCTTACAAGATATATTAGATCTCCAGCATTCAAATATGCAGCCCAAAGCATCATACCGTAATGGTGAGTGCGTTTCATAATCATCTCTTGCTTGTTATGTTGACATTGACATTTGTATAAATTGATGCCACAGGAACTGCTGGTATTTTTATATTTTTTTATTCACTGCTATGCTTTATATTACATTGTTAAAAGTAACTAAAGAATTGTGATAGGTGAAAGAATTTTTATTTTGATTTGAAGTTAGTTTTGTCCTAATGTTTATTAAGTGTTCAATTCAAATTTCACTACATAATTATAAAATTATATACATTTACAATTTGAAGTGATTAATGGCCTTTCAACAGTTTGCAGATTTTGGCCTTTTAAAAGTTTGTAGATTTTATTTATTCTGTATGTTTCTTTTTTTACCTTGTTTCTCGCCTAACTTCCACAGTATACTGTTGTTGGTTGTTTCCACAGTAATCTAATTTGCCTTTTGAATAACAATATCTTATGGTCCAAAAAGTAATTAAATACTTGGAGCTGGTATGATAGTATAGCCTCCAGTAGTGGTGATGTGTTAGATCATTCAGTTCCCTACAAAATAGTTGAGCTGGATGGAGCTGATCCATGCTTCATGTTCGTGAACACGTGCCGTTAGTTGAGACTGGTCATCTCTTAACTGCCATGGCTTATTTTTATTAATAATCATATAATTTGAATTGTTTTTAAAAAAAATATTTTACATTGTTCTCACATATAAAAGCAACAAGAATAATGTACCCAGGATTTTGTAATATCTTGATTTAAAAAGAGCGTCCTTGGAGTTTTTTTACCCGTTTTTCTCTATAGAGATTTACGTTTTGGAATGGGCAACTAGCTTCAACTTTCTGACTAACTGACTGACTCTTTGTCAATTCAAAATTCCCTGTAAATGGTTTAATTGAAATAAATGCTTTGAGTTTGATACTTAAGTGTAATTACAGCAGCCATTTTGCTTACTGGCAAATATTATAACAATGAGAGATAAAAATAATTCTTTTATGAACTGAATTTATGTTTACTATAAAAATATATAATTATTAATTATATTATAACATAATTATTGTTTAATGAATGGTGTATAATTGTGGAAGTCTGTAGTGCTTGTGGATCACCAATTGATTGAGGGTGAAGCGATTATCAAATTCAGTTCACACGTGAATCAATTCCAATCAATGAGGGCTCGTCAGTAAAGTTTCCCACCAGATTGCTAAACAGGGATAAGACATAGAACAGGGTGGGTAGTAGGAACCAGTTCATATTCTGTATGATCACCTGGGTTGGCTACAGTAGAAATATCAGAAGCATGCCTTTCCTTTGCCTTAATCTGTACCACTCTTACCAGCCATAAAATAAGTATTTGTCTGTTTTTCTATATTATCTCAAATCTATATTATTTTAATTACTTTATATAAAAACCAGCCAGTTCAATGTATTGTTTCTAGCAAAAACAACTAACAAAGGCAGTTCTTTCATCTATAAGTTTCATAAATGTTTAACAGGCTTCTACAAGTACTTGAACATGGACTTTGTAGATGTTGTTCATTAAACTTTTCTATAGCTAGCTTTTCCCATTCACGTGATTATATAAATATTTTTTAATGATGTCATTGCTTTCTGACTTAGGATATTAAAGCAAAAAGTTCACCCCTTATTTAAACAAGCTTTGGTGGGTGAAGTTATTTTTTATTTTTATGCTTCTGTTTTTTTGTTGTTGTTGTTGTTGTTGTTCTGTTCTGTAGTGAGTCAAACAGATGTTTTGGTCTATATTATGTTTACACCTGCACTTTAACTACAAATTAATTGTTGTACTCTTAGTTTCATTTACTGATTAAGAGTCTATGTGTAATTTAAATTAATTGTACTGAATCATTCATCATCATCAAATCACATCATGATCACAACTTAAAAAGAAGATTACATAAAGTATTTTTATTTTGGTCCTGATAGGACCTGGAGAAGGACATAGGCTACTTTTCATCCTAAATACCTATTTTAATGCACTAACATAGATTTATTCACTGTGATTTTGTTTTGTTTGAAGGTGAGTACCCAAGTTCACCGAGGGATAGTTACAACAGTCAGTCTAAGTCTGGTGGCGGTGGTGGAAACCGCTTCACTCTTGGTTACAATATAGATGGCTGTCCAATGGGGGACTCAGTTTATTCTTCTTCTGGCTCTACTAATAATACATCATCTCAGAATTACGATTCAATGAATCACCCACCTATTAGAGAGACTGGTATTATTGAGAAACTTCTTCACTCCTATGGATTTATTCAATGCTGTGAGAGGCAGGCTCGCCTGTTTTTTCACTTCAGCCAGTTTAGTGGCAATACTGAACATCTCAAGATAGGAGACCCTGTAGAATTTGAGATGACATATGACCGTCGCACTGGAAAGCCGATTGCATCGACGGTTACCAAGATTGCGCCGGAAGTGGTAATATACGTTATCCTGTTTTAATTATGTCATTAATGCAAAGAAAGGTTTAAATTGTTATGTTAACATTTGTTTAAGGTGCTGAGTGAAGCTCGTGTAACTGGAACAGTGACAACTGAAGTCAAGGGGGAAGGCTCTGGGGATAATACTGGAAGAATTTCTTATGAGAATCGTGGTGAATGTTTCTTTTTACCTTATACTAAAGACGATGTTGAGGGTAACGTCATCTTGCGTACGGGCGATGCTGTGAGCTTCCAGATAGCAACAAATCAGCGGTGAGTGCCTATCATTTTTGTTATTTCACTTTATCTAAGATGTATCTAATAATAATAATATTCTAGAGGTACTTTGGGAGCATGCCATGTCCGCTTTGAAAATCCCGTGCATCCCGTCAAATATCACGGCGTGGTATGTTCAATGAAGGAAAATTTTGGATTCATCGAGCGCGCAGACGTGGTGAAAGAGATATTTTTTCACTATTCGGAAGCTAAAACTGAAGAAGAGTTGGTATTGGGAGATGATGTCGAGTTCATCATTCAGACTAGAAACGTAAGCTTGCATTTTGTGAAAAATAAAATAAGGTTTTTTGAATGTTTCTGTAATGTGTATAATGATTGCGTAGGGGAAGGAAGTGGCTTGCCACATTACGAAGTTGCCAAGCGGTTCCGTGGTATTCGAAGATGTCAGTCCGGAGATAATGCGCGGACAAGTGTTGAAGCCCCTAGAGCGCGGCACTTTGGTCCGCGTGGCGCAGAACGACCCGCTGCCGGGCCGTATCCGATACCGTGCAGCTGACCACTCTGAAGTTGAGGTACCGTTATGAATATTATCTAAGTTATAGTGCGTCTTCAATAAATCCTGTCAAAACAACTCACCAGGACAAACCTGACCAAACATAATCTGCAAATCATGCTCGTATCAACAATATACCTACACTGACAATATTTAAACTGTAATTGAATCCTTTCAATTAGGTAGAAATATCAGATTCGGTTATTAGTAATTTAATCGTTGCAAATTTAATGAAATTCTTACGTTTTTGGAAATAGTATTGAAAACTCTTCTCGAAATATAGGGTCGGAATGCTTGATCATGTAGGGCTTTAACGTAAAGCAATATTTACATGGTTTTATGTTAAATATTCAGAGCTGCATTTAATTGAATATTAATTCCTTAAATGTTTAAAGCTTTAGGCGTCTATACGTAAAATAATTTACTTACAGTAAAATAATAATACAGGTGATGTCTTGCTTGCACAAACTTGTTAATGTTCATGGCGAATTGGGAAGAAAGAACACTTCTGGAAACGGTGGCCTAAATTGAGTAAAAGAAAATATTTAATGTAGGACTGTATTTAATTTAGCCGAATTCTTACCTAGTTATGTTCGTTTACATTAGATCGATCGCCGAATGAGTAAACAAGAATGGCAACCGAATGCGTTTCCACGAGCCACCAATAACTAATTGCAGGTCACCGCAAACGCACTTTTCGTAGATACCTGGTAAAACTCCGACCAAACCAGTGCGTTAGCGAAATTGGAGCGTCTAAAACGTGAAACCTAAAGTGCACACCTGCGTGACTGAAGCGACCGCGCGACACATAATAATATGTTTATCATTTATCTGTGACTTATTAAACGCCTTTGTCCCGCTCTTTCGCTGCGTAGGTGTACGTGGCTATATTTAAAAACTAGGTTGGCGTATCACTGTGGAACGAATGTATGGGAGGTTGGGCATAAGCATTTCTGAGAAAAAAAAACTCATTTTGAAGAAATATTAATGCCATTGTATTTAGTTATCGAATGCCTACAAAACTTGTGCTGGCAAATTTCTTTCTATCTCTCGTATTTCGGGAGTTAATTGGAAAATGTGAAATTGTACTATGAAAATGACAAATTGAGCTTTCTGCCGCCTGATTCCGGCCTCGTTTCAAGCTGTGGATTTTGCTGTCGTATTTACACAGCAAAAGCTTCATTTAGTGCTAAGACACATGGTGCGGCTAAAGTGCATCTTTTGACATATTATAGGCTGATGTATTATTTTACTGAATCGTGCTCTCTGCCTCCTTGAATCTGGTCCTGTTTCAAGTTGTGGTCTTTACTATCATAATACACATACCAAGAGCTACATTTAGTGCTAAGACACGCGGTACGCCAAACGCGCACCTTTTGACATATAGGTTGATGTATTTTTTTTTTCTGAATCGAGCTCTCTGCCTCCTGAATCTGATCCTATTTCAAGTTTTTGTCTTTACTGTCATAATACACATACCAAGAGCTACATTTAGTGGCAAGACACACGGTGCGCCTAACGTACACCTTCTGACATATAGGTTGATGTTTTTTTTTTCTGAATCGAGCTCTCTGCCTCCTGAATCAGATCCTATTTCAAGTCGTGGTCTTTACTATCATAATAAACATACCAAGAGCTACATTTAGTGCTAAGACACATGGTGCGCCAAACCTGCAGATTCTGACATACAGGTTGATTTATATATTTTTATTTTGTCTTTATTATTTTAAGTATACTGGTTTCGTTAGACTTATAATAATATGATTCACACATGGACTGTATTGTGGAATACACTCGAGAGCAATGAATCCGGGTCACTTAAAGAATGTTAAAAATCTCGGAAACTAAAAATGATAGGTTAATGCAATAAATTGTATTTAATAGACAATGTAATACTCCTTAAATGAAAGTAAAAAAAATATGAGTCACCATACATTTTATTAACACAAAATTACATAAAGAAAAAAACTGCTGATCTCTCCTTAAAACAAAAATAGGAAACATGAAATTTTTGAACTTTATTACGATTTTCTTGAATTTTAATACTTCGTATTGCCTCCTCGTGCTTCCATTACTGCGTTTACGCGGTTTGGCATGCTGTACACCAAGTTCCTTATACGATTTTGGGGAATATTCTCCCATTCCTCTGTGAGAGCAATTTTGAGCTCACGAAGCGTGATTGGGGGAGGGTTTCGTTGTTTTACGCATCTGCCTAGCTCGTCCCAAGCATGCTCGATCGGGTTGATATCCGGGCTGCGCGCTGGCCACTCCATACGAGTAATGTTCATCTCTTGAAGGTAGTCATTCACAATCCTACCTGTATGAGGTCGGGCATTGTCATGCATAAATATAGCATCCTCACCTAAATTGACCATAAATGGACCAACGTGATCATTGAGGATTTCTTCCACATATCTTACGCTAGTTAAAGAGCCGTTTTCTATGATCACCAGCTCTGTGCGACTTTCAGAAGAAATTCCGGCCCACAAGTACAGACCCACCACCGTAGGCTACTTTTTCTTCGATGCATGCTTGCTTGAATCTTTCCCCTGGTCTTCGATACACTCTGTGTCTTCCATCGTGCTTGTAGAGCATAAATTTTGATTCGTCGGAGAACATAACTTTTGACCAATCTTCAATACTCCAATTTACGTGGCTCTGGGCATATCTTAGTCTTGAAATACGATGCCCACGCTCCAGTTTAGGGCCGTTTGCAGGTCTAAGGGGTTTTAAGTTAGATTCAGCAAGCCGACGTCTTACTGTCCATGCACTTGGGTTACTTCCTCCGAGGCGTCGAAACTGATTTGTGAGTTCAGTTCCTGTGAGAAAGCGATTTCGAAGCATGGTGTTCACCAAGTATCGGTCTTCTCGTGCTGTGGTACACCTGGTTCTGCCCGTTCCTGGTCTGCGTAGGTTAGAACCAGTTTCTTCGTAACGTCGGAGAACTCTTTGTACTGTTGACAGCGACACACCGACAGTCCTGGCTGTATCGCGCTGACTCCGGCCGGTTTCCAGCATTGTAAGTATTCTGGTGCATTCTTCAGGCGTAAGCGACATAATTTCAGCTTGAATAATGAATATAGAGCACTATCAACATGGTTTATGTACCCACATAAATGACAGATTACAAACAAAAGCAAAACCAAATGCTGTAATTTCGTAGTTCCATCTTCGAAAGTGGCCCTTTTTCAAATTTGATTTTTTTATGATATAACTTTACAATAACTAAGAAGTTTTAATACCTTCATTTAAGGAGTATTACATTGTCTATTAAATACAATTTATTGCATTAACCTAGCATTTTTAGTTTCCGAGATTTTTAGGATTCTTTAAGTGACCCGGATTCATTGCTCTCGAGTGTAGATATTCAGAGTATCGATACAATATATAACTTTCCTGAGAACTCAATTAAAGGAGATATAGGGTTATTAAGCAAAGTAATTAGGGCAATGGTTACTTAATGGTTTACACAAAATAACTAATGCAGTAATAAGGGCTTACAAACTGCTTGTAATAAACTTATTTCCTATGCCTCATCAGCAAATAGGACCGTGTAATATTAGTCAATCAATGAGGGTACCTGGATATAGTATAAAGTAAGTCACCATAAATAGCTTTAAAATCAGTATTGGTACACCTCGTATAGTCACGCTAATCTAGAAATTATTTTTCAATATCTTACTCCGAATATTGATTTTGACGTTGCTTTATGTTCATGCGCCCATAAGGAGTTTCGCGACTATGACTACTTGTTCAGTGTTTTAAAAGAGAATAGTTCTTTCTGTACAATTATGTAATAGTTCCGAATCAAGTTTAAAAAACTGGTGTGGTCGATTTTGCTATTGCATTTTTACAAAATGCAAAATACAATCTGGAAGAAGCACGGATAATTTCCGTAAGAAATACGAAGAGTGACTACAAGACGCAATTCAGTGGCCAGAATTTCCAACGAAATAAAACGAAAATGTAGACCCTTCTACAGAAAATCTAAGTGAAGATATCGAGCACATTATTTCCCCGGCTAAATCAGATGCTTCAACCTGTACAAATCCTAGTCCTCGTAAATGCTTTGAGGATCTTGGTAATCGGCAAAAAAGAAGACTCACTGAAGATGCTATTGGGTGCAGAGGTAGCAGGAGCAGCGCTGAAATCGTGTTTTCGGCTGAAAGGGCGCTTAGAAATGCAGGAGAAATTGACACAGCTGATGTAATGAAATACATAATGGAAAATCCAGAAGAGGTCTCCAAAACCAAAGTCTTTATTCATGGGAATACAATTCAGGTTAGAGAAATTACACCTTCGAAAGCATTGGCTCTGTATGTCTCGATGCATTTATCAAAATAGCGCTACAAAATACTTCGAGATTTTAACAATCAAGAAGTTTTAAAATACCCCTGTTACTACATGCTGGTTCAAGAAAAGTGAAGTGTTATCCATGCAAAGAAGATCTGACCGTTACAGAAAACTCTGCAAAAATAAGATTACAAGCTCTGATGGGCTACGAGAAGATTTAAGTTCTTTAAAAACTGCTTTTGATTTCATCAACAGCTCGTTTTGACCAGCAAATGGGGATTTGATGGATCATCCAGCCAAAGCGTTTATCATCAAAAGACGAATAAAAGTGAGCTAAGTACGAGGGCGGGTCAATAAGTCCGTGACTTTTGGAATAAAACACAGATTTTTTGATAAAAAAATAATTTTATTTTTCAACGTAGTCTCCCTTGAGCTCTATACACTTTGTCCAACGCTTCTCCAATTTTTTTATCCCTTCCAAAAAAAATGATTTGTCGAGGTCCTCAAAATAGGCCTTTGTTTGCGAGATGACTTCATCATTGGAGTCAAATCTTTTTCCACCAAGCCATTTCTTCAGGTTTGGGAACAAGAAGTAGTCGCTCGGAGCCAAATCTGGAGAATGGGGCGGATGAGGGAGCAATTCATAGCCCAATTCATGGATTTTTGCCATGGCAACTGCACATGTGTGCACCCTTGCATTGTCTTGGTGGAAAAGAACTTTTTTCTTGGCCAAATGAGGTCGGTTTTTTTTCAAATCGTCATTGAATCGGTCCAATAAGTTAGCATAATATTCCCCATTGATTGTTCTTCCCTTTTGAAGGTAGTCAATGTGGATTATCCCGCGTGCATCCCAAAAAACAGTCGCCATAACTTTATTGGCTGACAAACCCACCTTGGCCTTCTTCGGCGCCGATTCACCCTTAGAAACCCACTGTTTTGACTGTTGTTTGGTCTCTGGTGTGTTGTGATGGATCCATGTTTCGTCCACGGTTACAAAATGGCGCAAAAACTCCTCCATATTGCGATTAAACAACGCCAAACCTTCCTGTGAAGTTGTTACACGATTGCGTTTGTGGTCGACTGTGAGCAAACGCGGCACCCATCTTGCGGAAAGCTTTCTCATGCCCAAGTGATCATTCAAAATTGAAACCACTGAGCCATGCGAGATCCCTACGGCTTCCACAATCTCTCGCACTTTCAATCTTCGGTCGGCCAACACCATATCGTGAATTTTTTCGATTGTTTCGGGTGTAGAGACCTCAACTGGGCGTCCAGGACGTTCGGCATCTTCAGTGCTTGTACGGCCACAACGAAATTCAGTAAACCACTTTTTTACCATTGAAATCGATGGTGCAGAGTCCCCATAGTATTTATCAAGCTTAGCCTTGGTCTCGGTAATGGTTTTTTTTCGCAAGAAATAATGCTTAATAAGCACACGAAATTCACTTTTTTCCATTTTCTCCTCAAATTAGTGAGTATTCTGATAAAAATAGCTGTCAAACACAAACTAACTGACGCAGCAAGTTTAAATTTTGACAGGAGTCAACTGACAGATGCCTGTTGACAGGAGCAGTGTTGCTGTTTCAGTAAAGAGGTCAGAAATTCAAAAAGTCACGGACTTATTGACCCGCCCTCGTAATCTAATTAGTAACTTCATGAGGAATCTTGTGCCTCTGCGGCTCGCCTCTAAGGATGTTATACTTTGGGAAAACGACCGACCATCCTCAACGTCATTTTGCCGCCCCATAATGTTTTAATTTATGAAAGAATCTAAAGAAAATGTACTTACAGAGGCCTTAATGCCATCTACCATCACTGATGGAATTAGTGTTACCCACCAGCTGCTGTTCACAATGATAGATGGTAAAATGCATTCTATTATATCTAAAACAGCAGCTTCAGTGTGTGACATGCAAGGCTAGTCCTAAATAAATGAATAATTTGGATTTGGTAAAAGGGAAACCAGTAAACGATGACATGTACAAATACGGCTTAAGCTCTCTTCACGTTTGGGTTCGGTCAATGCAATGTTTTTACACGTTTCCTATAATTTAGACAAAGTCGTGGTAAGCGAAGGGTGATGTGGCAAGAAGAGAAGTTGATGAGAGGAAAATAAGGATCCAAGAGGCTGTAAGAAGAGAAACGGGCTACTTCTCGATGTTGTGAACCAAGGTAGTGGATCTACCAACACTAACATCTCGACAAGGCGATTTTTTGAACACTCTAAATTTGCTTGATTTACATGAATAAACGCTGAGCTATTGAGAAGAAGCTGTGGGGTCTTGCAGTGTATTTCATCAAGGCGGAAGATAAATTACATTAAATTCAGAGTTTTCTGCTTTGATACTGCTAAACTTTACGTAGATTTGTACCCATGGTATTATATGCCTTCTTCTCTTCATAAACTTCTTGTACACGGGCCATACATAGTTCAGAATTTGTCAATTATACCCATTGTATGTCTATCTGAAGACCTATCTGTGGTTAGAAACAAAAAATTCCGAAAATATAGAGAGGGCATTTTCGAAAATGCAGCAGTATCTCATGTAATGAAGATATTATGCACAATCTTTTATTATCGTCTGATCCATTGCTTACAAGCATTCGTCCAACAGTAAATAAGTTCGTAAAAGAATCTTCTGTTACTGAATTTTATGACCTAACGGATTTCGAAAAGAATGACACTGAATTTGTTGATGTCAATGTTTTAGCAAATATAGATTCCGAATCTGAATAGAATAATGATGATGAAGATGATGTTGAAGAGGATGATTAACATATGATTTTTAAATTTTCTTAGGTTGTGGTTATTATAATATTTGTATGTGTACTTAGAGTTAATAAATAAATAAAACTTGCGATTTTTTTTTGTATTGTACCACCCTACTTGTCAGAAGGTGTACGTTTGGCGCACCATGTGTCTTAGCACTAAATGCACCTCTTGGTGTGTGTATTATGATAGTAAAGACCACAACTTGAAACGAGGCTGGAATCAGGTGGCAGAGCTCGATACAGTCATTTCCATAGTAAAATTTCACATTTTCTCAAATAACTCCTGAAATACGAGAGATAGAAAGAAATTAGTTAGAGCAAGTTTTGAAGGCATTTGATGATTAAATACGATGGTATTATTCGTTTTTCAAAATTAGACTTCTTTTTATCGGTAATGCCTATGTGCAACCTCTCTCATACATTCGTTCCACTGTGCGTGTGGTACGTGTCTGACACTCCAGCTATGATCGTCTACTTACTGAAGCTTAGTGCTACCTTTCTGGAAGAGCTACTCACGAAACCATAGTACAGTTCTTTAGTAATTATATTTTACATACCACAGGGATTTAAGGCTAGTCGCTATCGGTGACATCGGGAAATGCGCTGTGCGTTTAAGAAAAGCCACATCTATCTATTCCCATAGCAATATTCACGCGGCGTACGGCAAGATACTCGCGCTTCTTTATGGGCCGATGCCGTTTATAATAGGCGACTTAACTCCTAACTAACTTTAAAGAAACCTTTCTGTCCACCTAGGTGCCTTTCGGTGACAAGGACCAGTGTGGCGAGTTTACCTTGCGCCATGGGGACTGGGTTCAGTTCCAAGTGGCTACGGACCGTCGGGACCAACTGAAACGGGCCACGAATATCTCATTGTTGGACGAGTCATTCAACGTGTCTGGCGAACGGTAAGATAATGGCTGCTGTATCTAAACATTGCTCTATTTATGTATTTAATAGATTGTTATTAATATTCCATCCTGAGCTACCTGATAACATTTACTTTTGAAAGCAGAATGCCTTCATACGAGGGCTGCACTAAAAGTATCGGGAATGGAATATTTCCACTGTTCCTGTCATATTAAAATCTTTTTAATTGAAAACTCCTTGGTTTTAAAAATCGAATACCATTTAATTATTTAAAAAAAGATTCTCGGTCTTGTCACAAGGTTTTGTCAAACTTGTTTAGTCGTTGAGAAAATGGAATTGACTCGAGAAAATTCAAGAGCGATGATTTATTATGACTTTCGAAGTGGTTTAACACAAAAACAGTGTGTTGACCGGATGATTTTTGCATTTGGTGATGAAGCCCCATCCAAAACCACAATTTATCGCTGGTTTGCTGAATTTCAACGTGGACGTGTCAAGCTCAGTGATGATCCCCGTCAAGGTCGTCCATAAACTGCAGTCACCTAAGAAAACGTGGATGCTGTGCGTAAGCTGATTGAGGAAGATCGACATGTGACATACCGCGAAATTCAGGCAACTTTAGACATTGGCATGAGTCAAATACAAATAATCTTGCATGAACAATTAGGTGTAAAAAAGTTGTTTTCCCGATGGATACCGCATTCGCTCTGTGAAGAGCAAAAAGCGGGTCGCGTTACTTGGTGCGTCAGAACTCTCGAAAGATTCCACGCAGGATCCTCAAATGCTGTATACAACATCGTATCAGGTGACGAATCCTGGATATACGCGTACGAACCCGAAACAAAAAACCAGTCACGAGTTTGGGTGTTCGAAAATGAGTTAAAGCCAACAAACATTGTTCGTTCACGGAGTGTTGCAAAAAAAATGGTGGCCACGTTTGTCTCCAAAAGCGGCCATGTTACGACTATTCCTCTTGAGGGACAAAGACCGGTTAATGCAAAATGGTATGCTAGCATTTGTTTGCCACAGGTCGTTTCTGAACTCCGTAAAGAGAACTGCAACCGCCGCATCATCCTCCATCACGACAATGCGAGTTCTCACACCGCGCACAGAACAAAAGAGTTTTTAGAGCAAGAAAACAGAATTATTAGACCATCCGCCGTACAGCCCCGACCTAAGCCCTAATGATTTCTATACTTTCCCTAAAATAAAGAATAAATTGCGTGAACAGAGATTTTCATCACCTGAAGAAGCTGTGGACGCCTACAAAACGGCCATTTTGGAGACCCCAACTTCCGAATGGAATGGTTGCTTCAATGATTGGTTCCATCGTATGGAAAAATGTGTCAAATTTCGCGGAGAATACTTCGAAAAGCAATAAATACATTTTTAAATAGTAATGTTGTGTCACTTCCTTGTTTTCCGAAATTTTCAGTGCCGCCCTCGTAGGTAAATGTTCCTTCCTCCTTGAGTACTCAACAACGAAACATCGCTTCTCTCTAAAACAGCGACAGTTAGTTCTATTATGTATTTTCCCTCCTCTAATCCTAAACACAAGTAGCTATGAATTGATCGCACCCATACATTATTAGTTTTAAATCTTAGAGCATGTTCTTACGAACGTCCGCTCAGTACAGAGTAGATCCGTACAGTCGTACGAGTAATTTCCCGTTTCCGCACACTTATCGGAAATGTTTTGAGTTACTGAAGCAAGTTTCGTCTTCAGGTACTTATTAATTGGCTTAGATTGCATGTTTGATGTATTTTTTTTTTTAAATCAATGCCTTTATTTGTAAACCCTGAAGTAATAGTATTAACAGAACTTATTTTGTAGCTGTTACAGCTTTTACAGATGACGTTGCACAAGTGTTACAATACTTTACATCGAGATTGTTTGAAATTGTAGAATGCGGAGAAAATATTGTGTAGAGATAGTATGGTGTCGTAGTTTATTTAGACTAAAATTTGTATTTGAGATATTTAATGTATCTAAATGATGTATGTATGTGGAAACAGACGGGAGCAAGGAATCGTATGCTCTCTGAGGGACGGATTCGGATTTATCCGCTGTGTTGAGAGGGAACAAACAATGTTCTTCCATTTCGCCGAAGTACTTCGTCTAGGACAAGAACTCAGCGTAGGCGATGAGGTTAGTGCGATCAAACCATCGGTTTTTCTATTTATTACTGTCGATTATTTCGTTTATGTAAACAATTATTGAACCCCGCAATTCATATTTACTTTCATGTTGTGGTTTATAGTCTCTGGAGTCCAACCAACATACAATATTTATTTATTTGCTAATTATGTTAGTACACAGCAAACAAAGGAAACAAATATACAGGAATAAAATGTGTTTACCAGGTGGAGTTTACTGTCGACCCAGTGAGCAGTTTCTCAAACATGAACAACCGTCAGTCTGGGATCCGTATCAAGCACCTAGTGCCCGGTACCGTCAAGTTCGAGACTCTGATCGAACAGGGAGCTCGTGGTGTAGTCACCAAGGAGGCTCAGATGTGCCCGTCTTCTACTTCTAGCCCGACCAGAACCCCGCAGTCGGTAAGTACACAGTACAATTCATTACAGTATCACAGTATAAATATTATATTTAATTACTTATCATATCAAGTACGCCTCACTCTCTCACTTTCATAAATCACAAACTGGCCGTATTTCTTCCATTCCCTATTAAAGGCGTTCCGTGAGAGCCCACTTCATCGCTTTTTACCCCATACTTCTCATCTCTAGCGAAATTCCTCTTTAGCAGTCACATTCGACCCGATCCGCAGAGTAGTTTCTAACCTTATTAGTTAATTTAAAACCGTAGAATACTGCGCTTCATGGCTTGGGCAAAATTTGTTTGGAATTATACGAGTGTTTGTAAAAGGACCAACTTTCACTCACTAAGGAAACACGCGTCTACGAGTCTAGTGTTTAATTGTGGTCAACTATCGAACTCTATCCTACTTTCTACATGGTTTGTTACAAGCTGGATGGAATAAATGGAATGATATACACAAAGACTCTGTTTACTATTAAAATAGCATTCTGTTTTAAACCTTTATTTTTTAAATGGGTTTCGTAGTCTACTGCTTTATAGTGAAGGTGCTAGCAGCTTAATAGATATTTAGAGTTAACTAGAGTCTAGACTAATGTTTTAAGGGGTGAGTTTTATTTGATTATGGTGTCGCGACTGGCTCTGAAAATTCTTTCGCTGTTAGGAAGCCATTATTAATCACGAATTCTGACAAGATTATTGCAGAATTACTATCACTGAGTTCACGGTCTTAAAAAGTTCTCCAGAAAGGTCTACGATAGTATATTATATCTATCTATTTTTATGGATACGCTATAGTATAATATTTATTGATGTATTATTTATAAATTGTAATATTTGTAAATAAATAATCAATTATGTAATCTTTTATACATTTTTTTTTAAAGAGTTGTTGTCCTTGTTGTAATTACATTTAAAATAATTCCGTTGTTTTAAAAGTAAAGTACAGATACGCTTTTTGTCGCATTTAAAATAATTCCGTTGTTTTAAAAGTAAAGTACAGATACGCTTTTTGTTGATAACGTTTTATACGTTGTAATCCCGCAATGGGAGCAGAAACGTTCTAATGTCGCTTTCAAATATAGTCTAAATCTCAGTTTAATGATTTAAAAAAATCTCACGTATTAAGTCGGAACGAGTAGTTAGTTATCATTATACTTGGTTCTATTCGTTGTCTGAATGTTCCAAAGCTGCGACAATGGCCCAAGAAGCCGCAGGTGCAAACGCCTTTGCATATGCTACGCAGGCTTTGCAAACTGGTAAGTTCCAAAATCATCTTGGTATACTTTTTGATTAGAAAAGTTACGTTTTAAGGCCTTTTTTGTTGGTTGTTTGGAGTTATTTCTTTGATGCCGATGACCGTGGCGTATTCGAGCCTTAACTGGTATGTAGGGATTGATGTTTGTGGTGATTGTCCTCCTCATGAGAGACTCGGGACAAGAAATCGCGACATAAATGTTAGAATGGCATAGTGGAAATGTATTTTTTATTTAGTAGACCTAAAGGTTACCTTACACGGAGAGATAAAACTTTATAACTGGACAGACCGTGACAGAGTGTTGGTAGAGGATCCGTGGACTGGCCGTTGTAGGCCATCGACCTTGAGCCTGTAACAGAACCAAAAACAATCAGAACCAAAAGTACTGTGTGTAACACAGTACGAATTTTGGTCCTGATCAGACAGATATGAAGGTAGAACTGACCGTGTATGTGCCATTAGATTTAGAATAACTTCATAAATATTATTGTAACTGTGTGACTAGTTGTTTTTGCCATCATAATTTTAACCATTTTCTTTTCTCTAAACAGGGATACAATGGTGTGATAGGTTGGCAAGTAAACCAACAAACAAAGAAATCGGTCCCATTCTCTTCCAAATCATGTGAATCAAAGATGCTGCCCCGTACTGGTGACATTGTTACATTCGACGTGTTCCAGGTTTGTAGCTTTGGTTTGGTAATGTTAATTCCACGTTTTAATTAAAAGCTGAGACTTCCTAAGAAACTTTCTTACTTTCTTTCTTTTTTAAACGTTGCCCCACTCTTGGAATTTCTCCTGTATTGTGGGTGCGTTTACAAACATTCAAACTCACATACACAAACAGCCAGACCCGGAACAAATACTTGTAGGCCATACAAATATTTGTTCCGTGCGGGAATCGAACCCGCGACACGCAGCGCAGTAGTCAATAGCTTAACCACTGCGCCAATCGTACCGTTACTTACAGTAGTCATCATAGTTTTAGATCAAGTCGTACACTCCAGTTGTTAACTAACTTGAATATACTTACAATATGTTCAATTGCCTTTTTACCCGACTGCGCGACAGCAACCACCGGGTTTTGTTTTTAGATGGAGGAACATTTTGTATGTATATCATCATCACCATACATTACTTTATAACCTATGCGGTATTCCACAGGTGAAACGGACAAAAGAGTTGCTCGCTAAGTCAGTCCAAGTACAACATAGTCTTACTAACGGGAACAGCAGTAATGGCGCCGGCAGCCGGCCCATCATGCAGGGATTTATCGCTGCTCTCAAGGACGGATTCGGCTTTATAGAAACTTCAGATCATTCTAAAGAAGTGTTCTTCCATTTTAGGTAAGCGTATTTCGAGCCTTGAGTGTACTCGTACTAATGGGTCGCTTTAAGAAGTAAGCAAATTACGAAAGCGATTTGTTAGTACGGCCTTAAGTTTGTTTCAGGTTACCAAGTTTATTCTAAAAGGGTGTATCTTATCAAAATAGTAAAGTTGAAATGTTCGTGAATACTGTGATGACAGTCTAATTATTTAGGAAGTGAGGGTTTGTAAATAGAACATGAGCTCTATACTTATTAGGGTGGTCCTTATTTTTTCGACTTTTGAATTATCCCCGGGGCACTTTGTACATTAAAAATATGATATAAGTTTTTTTTTCTTTTTATTTTGTTAAGATTTAGAGGTCGCTACCAGTTTAAAAAAAAAGCGTTGAAGGACAGGTTAAATGGTGGTTTCACTAAAGTGTCATTTAAGTGTTTATATCAAATTTTACGTGCTAGTGAAATGTCTCCTTATCCCCTCCTCCCCTTGACCCCTCTTCTGTACCGACGCGTCGAGATTAGCCCGCCCCGCACTTGTTCTAATAAGTCATTAAGGACCGACCACCCTAATACTTATTGATTTATTTTGCAGTTTTGAAATTACACATAATATTATTATTTTGTAAATTAGGTTAATTACCGGTAAATTTTAGAAATGCAATCGATATTTACGAAGCTTATTCTGTAACGTAACCGCGATGCAATACACAATTCATGAGGGAGCTGCTTGCACTGTCTATAAAAATATCATTACCCAAAACTAAAACCATATTTAACCTCCTACAAATTCAAACGATAATGCGACTGCATTATTTACGTATTTTTATTAAGGTTCCGAAAAAAGAAACAGAACCTTTATTATATAAAATTTTTGTTCGTCAGACACAGAGGTTTTTCTGGAGATCTATGTAACATAGGAATTTAAAAAAATTGGGATAATGTTTAGGTCTCAGTGACGCGCTGCACACAGATTGCCGTGTTTTTTGTGGTCTGTTCGGTTCTACGAAAAATGGTTTTATTAGCCTATCGTGTTTGATATCGTATAAAGGAGCTATCTTTTAAAAAAAAATGAAGAATCCTTTTCTTAGTATGTTTTATTTATAACCTGCCGGGTTTACCGGCCTTAAAAATACATATATCTTAAAATTTGCTAGATACGACCGTTGCCCTTCCTCCCAGGATCCTAAAGATAAAATTTTGATTTTAATAGTTATTAGATTTAGTTATTAAAATTACAGTGCTTTGCTACATTGTTATAAATGCTGAAAAAAATAATCTTGGCATCTAGTTACGAAGGCCTTTTGACCTATGTAGTATTAACATCTATAAAAAAAAAAAATGTTATTTAGCTAAATTATATAAGCAGATCATATTTTTCTTTGACATATGTCATTAAGATGTACAGCTTATGAGCTAGTGCAGGTTTGTTCATTACGCACAACTCAGTAATTACGGTGGACTAGCGACCCTTCCACAGACTACTCAGAGTGGTTTGGTTCAGAACCTTACTTGTGTGACCCCGCTTCGCTCTTGGCCAGTTTTTTATTTTGGGTTGTCGTACCTATACAGGGTGGCAGGGACAGCGACGCGCAACCTGTTACCATTGATTCAGTTCATGATTATAGACCCAGCTTAAAAAAAAAATGTCGGTTATAAAAAAAAAAAACGGCTGTTTCATAGAAAAGTGCAATATCTTCGCGATCATAATAAATGGAACAGCAAATTTTTGATTTTATGACCAACGTAAAATGTTAACGCAGGGGATTCAGAATAGATGTCAGCATAATTGACGGGGTCCGATAGGGCCGATGCCTGCCGGGGTCGCGGATTGTTCGAAAGAGTTACCGTGGCCCTGGCGCACAGGCAACTGAAGGAACACGGGTGGGTTTTAGTCAGTAAGAGTCTGACACGCCCTTGCGCTCCGCCCAGAGCGGGAGAGGTAATTTGATGATTTCCCACCCAAAAAAAAAAAAGGGGATTCAGAATCATGTACTGAAACTCGGCCACCTTGTATAGGTCTGCCTGTGCCCCTGCGATATACTTCAGAATTATGAGTTTATTATTATGCTTTTTGCTATGCGAGTACTTTAAAACTATTATTTCGACGTGTAAAAATAACTTGCCGGTCGAGCTCGCTCTGTCGTGGTAGCTACATCAGAAATCTCTTGTTGAAATCTTACTGCACGTGAAGCTTCTGTTTATTCAATTATTATCCAATTGTGTAGAATGAGCTCCTAGTCGCGCAGAATTGAAGCAATTGCTACTGTAACTTGCAAGTTCTGTAAATATGCGATAACTAACCCCAGTAAAAATAAAGAAATGTTAATAAAATGAACGATCCCGTTTCTTATTTTTATCTCGAAATAGCTATACTTTTCTTTCTACGATTCTTTGCTTATTTTGTTGGGTTGCTCTAAAAATAGCGATTGTTCATTTTTGCTACTATTTGCGACTGTGATATTATTAGCAGATGGCTATGGCTTCGCCATTTAGGTAACTAAGCGAACAACCTTTTGAAAAGTTGGTTATAGAAAGAAGTTCCCGGCATTCACAAGTTTCTAATTTGTAATTATGACACTTTTTAAGGCCCATTATAAAAGATTATAAATAGGTTATCAAATATTGCTTGTTTATTCCGCAAGTTTTAATTGCATTCGGCATTACTATAAAGATTATTTTGAAAATGAATGCACCTGCGTACTGCGATGTGAAAAAGTAGCAAATATAGGATCCACTCTAGTCTCTCATGAAAAAATTATAAGCTATGCGAACTCATGAAGTAATGTGGATACAACACAAATTAATAAAATAAACAACTGCACTTATCAAATTCGTGGCAGTCGTTCTGCTTTGCGTTTCTTAAGAAATTCTTTGAAACTGTAAGTCTCTAATTTCACGACATTATAAGCTTGTCACTTATTTAATTTATGTTGTCGATGCCAATAGCGACACCTAATACTTTATTTTTGCTGTCGAGATGAATAGAAATTTGTGGCGAACGTTTAGCTCGTGTCAAGTTTGCCGCTTTGATTTAACTCAATCTTGTTATAATTGCGTGCATTATTATCTATACTATATTTTTATATTCTTTTCGGAACGTGCGTGTCAAGGCTAATGCTTAGCCCACGAACGATGATCGAACGTTAAGAATAAAACATATTAACACGATATCATATTAATTTCAGCAATTTGGAGGGCAATCCAGATAATTTGGAGCTGGGCGGCGAGGTGGAGTATACATTGGGGCGTGTGAACGGGTCAGGGGGAGGGCGTGTGAACGGGTCGGGGGGCGGGTGCGCGAGTGCAGAGTACGTGCGAGTGCTTCCTCGCGGCTCAGTCTCTGTCGCCAAGCCGCTGGACTCCACAATCAATGGAACGGTCACCAGGACCCTGCGGGCTCTCAATCCCGACCAGGCCCAATATTGTGGTATGTACAGTAGGATCAAAACAAATAAACTCTGAATATCCGTAGGTCTGGATCAATGATTGACTTTTTCTGCAAAAAACCTATTAATATGTTCATTGTATCTGAGTGGTTGGCGCGTATAACCGTAAAGGTATCTACTGAACTAGGCATCCAATTCAGCAGGTACATTGTACGGTAGTCTATAATATTGCCTTGCGCGATGTTCTTAGTAAGAGAACTCTTGCAGTGATTGTTAATAAGGCCCTCTTGTAGTGCGGTGTGTCTTGTAGTGCATCTCGGCGGGCACTGGCCGGCCGGTGCGACCGCTTGAACTGCTACATTTTATATGTATATTAAAAATAATAACGAAATTATAAAATGTGTTCTCAACATGCCTTAAAAAACAATAAGCCTTATCTTTTGATATAACTTTTATAAGGTTTCATGATGGAATCTCTTCAAGGTACGCGTTTTAAATAGCGATTTAGTGTCATTGTTATGATTTTTTTTATGGAGTCAATTATTATAATTCCCGTTTCTGTTTACACACAGCGGTTGACCGCATGTTAAATTTTCCTAAAATATTATTTGGCGCAACGTTTACCTTTGGCTAGATTTGTAGTGAAAGTTAAAAAGTACTGCAACCTCGCCTAAAGAGGCAAACACCTTAAGATGTGCCTAAGCACATCTCAGTTATATCATATCAGTACAGATTTCTGGGAACATCGAACACTGCTCGGCTCGGCTTAAAGTATCACTTGTCTGATCACATTCCCCCACAACAAACGACGTACAGAATTGGATAATTGAACTAGCTCTCTGGGCCATTTTCTAAGTGTCGTAAATGGATTCCTGCACTATGGCCCAGTGCATGCAACCACTTTGATTCGGCAAAGCTAGATTATAGTTTATTTTGAGAATATGGTGACTGGCTGTAACCAGTTTTTTGTAAAATAATGTCTGTGATTACTGCTTGCAAGCAAGTAGTGGTGAGTGTGTATATGGTACTACATAAAGAAAAACGTTGCATTTATATATAACATATAATATAAGTAAGGAAGATATTGGACATCCAGATAGGAAGACTATTGCCATAGCATCATCGAGTCTGTATTCCCCGCAGGTGTACGCAGAGATGTACTGAGTTTAAATTTCACCAATTATTTTGAAGTCCTATGTACTAGCGGGCGAGCATATGGCCATTAACCGGCCACACGTCCACACTTCGAGCCGCTACTGAGAATAATTTCTGAGTGGAAAATCGCAATGGAAGTGGAAGATGCCAATGTATACGATTTAATAATAAACTTCCTAGCCACATTCAAGATCTAAGCTTTAATAATTTCAAATCTTTTATAAAACGGAAACTATGCTAGAAAACCTATTATACTGTGAAAGACTATATTGACAAAAAGACTTGGGATTGAGCTGCTCCAATAAATTTACGCGGTGAATAATAATAATCCTTTTTTTCTGTTTGATTCTCTATTTTTACTGATATTAAGTCCTGTATATAAAGACAACTACAACGATTTTTCTCAAAGTGTCGAAGAACCTTATTTTGGAACAAAATAGATTACAGTAATATTGGCCTTAACCAATTCCTTGGTAATGGTGCCGATTCTCTTGTCACAAATGCCTCTAAACTCGACTATAATCACCAAAATTTAGTTTATTCCTGTTTTTCTTTTATTTTGCTTATATCTCGAAAATGGTGTGTCCTATCGCAAAAATGATGAAAATTTCGACCTCCTTAATAAAAGACTTAAACCCCTAAAACTCAACTTAAAGGTAATCATTTTTCACATTTTCCATACAAAAAGTGAAAAATCCATATAAAACACGTCGAGGTTGCTCTGCCGAAAAGCGCGGCTCCAGCTCTAAAAAAAAAAACCTGGGATAGGGCAAACAATAGATACCACGTGGAGTCGCGATTGTCAAATTCGATTTTAGTAAAATCATGATTTTGTAGATACTCGTAACTGTATATACTTTGTGGCCGTCGAGTAGTGTTTTCTACAATCTTTAGCATGGCGATTACAAAATCAAATTGTCTTCACCACCTTAGACAACTGTCGGTTGTCAGTGTGATTTTGACAGTTTGGGATAGAAAACTTTCTTCTGAAATAGTCTTCATAAAAAAGGACCTAAACAAAGATCGGTAGAACCGAAAGACAAAATGACAGATTTTAGGAGGATTTCTACGGTGCGAAGTCAAACATGGAGAAACGAAATGTCACTTTGTATAGAAATTGCTGTGTCTATTCTTCGTAGAAATAGAAAGCGTCACGCTAAGCCTGCAGGACCACGCTCAGCTTTCCTGCTTACGACCACTAGACCAACGAGGCATATTATTATATTAGTCCCATATTTTTGTACAGGTCTAATTCAAGTGGAAGGGGGCACGTCATATGAGTTCGGAATAATGGGGCTGGCGTGCAAGCGCGAAATACTGCAGGTCGGCGACCCCGTCACTTTCCAGGCCGACGTGGAGGGCCGTGCCACTAACATTGTGCCAATTAGGAAGAAGAGGCGTGCCGCAGTCGATGCTATTAAAGGTAAACGTATTTTAGTTATTTTCCTGTTTGGGCGACAGTACTCATTAATAGAGTTAGCAGTGGATCCTGAGATTTTCGTAAGAGCTGGTGTACGGGCACATGGAACATTAAGTTGTTCTGAAAAGTCCAAAACACCAGACTAGCATTAGGTGTGGGGATGAGTCTATGATGCGGGATGCCCCATTTTGCCAAATTATGTTTTCAGCGGTCAGAAAACATTATATCGAGAAAAATAGAAGGCCTTTGACCAAAATATTCCGTACTTCTATAGTCGCAGTTTAGGAAAACGAGTACTAGAGTGGAGACCGCGTTTAGGCAAACGTAGTGTGGGACACCCGCCTGCCAAGTGGAGTGACGACTTGCGAAAGGCGGCTGGCAGTGACTGGATGAGGAGAGGCGAAGATCGTGCTCAGTGGCGTTTACAAGGAGAGGCCTACATCCAGCAGTGGACGAATATAGGTTTTTGATGACGATGATGATAATAGTGGCAGTTCCACTGGCCTATGACATTAGTTGGGACAAGTACGCCATAGAACAGGAATTCAAAACAGCTTTGTGACTGACAGCTATTGTTATTTAAATTAATGCGGTTAAACTCGGCTCTGTTGTCACGGCTACAAAGCTGATCCCGTCGAAAGTCTTGTGCATCTTGCATGATCTAATTCGTTCATTCCCAGTCGCCCCCGCGGGGTTTGCCACCGGAGGCAAATGGGAATAAAAAATCCCAGTCGCTACCGGCGGTGACTGGGAAGTCATTGCCCCCACTTCGGTTTCGCTATACATTGCTTTGTTTCTTGTGAAGAATAAAATAATAAGGGAGGTCGACCGGCTAGGGCTAGGGTTAATTATCAGATCGACAGAGCCCCGCTCTGCGGGGCTCCTATTTCTGTCTAAAGGGTTTAAAGGAACCTAACCAACCAAACCTCGGGGGGCGCCTGATGTTGACCGTCTAGGGTTAGGATTTGTCATTATTCCCAGAATTTTTATTCCCATTTGCTTCCGGTGGCAATCTCCGCGGGGGCGACTGGGAATGAAGCATCTAATTATTCTGTTTGAAGTTTTTCGACTTCGACCTAAAAACCCACTCTGTGCAACTAAACTAGCTGATTTATTGTGCTGATTTCAAACTAAGTACAAACAGCAGTACAAGCTGGTGCAGTATTGTTATATTATATGTGCACCATTTTGAGAGAAAAAGGTACATAAACAGCCTTTAGTATTCCCACTATTGGGTCACAGGCCTCCTCACTGTGGGGGAGTGGGCCGAAGATCCCCATGCCATAGTGAAGGTTATTGAAAAACCCGTGGTTCAGGGTTTGAACTGAACTTACTTTTATTATAATGCCACAGATAATACAGACAATGTTACAAGTTAATTGTAAAGTATAAATATATGGTGTTACCAGTACAACAATTAAGATATAGATTATTTGTATAAAACTAACACCCCCACTATATCAAATAATCAAACAATCACATTAAGTTTGATCATGACATCTAAGTTTATATCATTACTAAACCTAATAAATCCATAAGGGTATAATGCCTCTTAGAACATAAACCTTTTGTCAGCAAATCAGCGGGCATATTGGCTGTTGGCAAATACCTTAATATTACTATATTATTTGAAACACACTCTCTAGTAAAGTGGTATTTTACATCTATGTGTTTAGATTTCTTGTGAAACACAGGATTTGTTGACAGCCTCTGTGCACTCTGATTGTCATTAAACAAATTCAAAGTATACATTTTATTTGTGATTTCGAATTGCAAAGCTCTCAAATAAATAGCTTCTTTGCAGGCTTCTGATACAGCCATGTACTCAGCTTCACAGCTCGACAGAGCAACAGTTTTTTGTTTCTTGCATTCCCATGATATTATGCCATTGGTAAGCACAAAACAAAATCCGGTATACGACCGTCTATCAAAAGTATCATTAGCCCAATCGGCATCAACAAAACCTTTTATTTCTGAATTTCCATTTACACAATATTTTATACCAAAGTTTATAGTCCTTTTTAAATATTTTAAAACCCTCTTAGCATACCCCCAGTGTTCATCTGCATGACAATTATTAAACTGGCTTAGGTAGCTTACAGCATATGTTATATCTGGCCTAGTCAAAACGGATAGGTACATCAAGCTCCCTATGAGCTGCTGATAAGGTATTTGAGCATTCACATTCTGATCAGTTTTGACATTTAATTTGGGCTCTATTGGAGTGTCAACAGTTTTACAGTCTGTCATGTGAAACTTTTGTAACAAAACATTAATGTAATTCTCTTGACTCAAAGTTACAGAACTCTCTTGTTTATCAAACTTAACATTCATTCCTAAACATTGTTTTACTTCACCTAAGTTTTTGATTTTAAATTGGCCTGACAATACTTTCTTGTGATGATCCGCTTTCATTCTTACAATTAGAAAATATGAAAAAATCATCTACATATATTGCCACAATAGTCTTGTAATTGCCAGCATTTTTTGTGTACATACAAGGTTCCAACTTAGATTTACAATAACCAATTTAAAGCAAACAATTATCTACTTTCTTATTCCAGGCTCTAGAGGCCTGCTTCAGGCCATAGATGGCCGTCTTAAGTTTTAATACTTTGTTAGAGCCACCAGAAACCTCATAACAGTCTGGTTTCTGCATATAGATGGTTTCCTCTAGGTCACCATTAAGAAATGCGGTTTTGACATCTAGATGTGTAACATCAAGTCCCAGTTGTACTGACAATGAAAACAATAGCCGCAGGGTCGTGTGTCTAACAACAGGTGAGAATGTTTCTGTGTAATCTACTCCATATTTCTGAGAGAAACCTTTAGCGACTAGCCTGTCACGATACCTTACTTTGTTTTTACTGTCATACTTCTTCCGTAAAACCCATTTACATTGAACTATGGTTTTATCCTTAGGCACATTTACAATTTCCCATGCATCATTATCATTAAAACACTGTAACTCATCACGCACTGCCTCTAACCATTGTTCTTTTTCTGGCCCTTTGAGAGCTTCCTCAAGTGAAAGTTCACCCGTATCATCTACACTACCACTGACACAAGCATTAGAAAAGCCATACCTGTCGTGTTGTTGTCTCTGCCTACGGGAACTATATTGTTTATCAACACTCACAACACTTTCCTCACTGCTGGCAGAAGAGTCTTCCTCTGGTATATATGTCTCATCATGATCATGGGTATCTTCACTCCCAGAGTCATCTGACATGAACATGTCCCCCACTGAATCCTCATGCACCTCAGTAGAATCTGTTGGTTTTTCCTCGATCTGAACAACATTTTCTGCTGCTTGTGGTTTTTCCATTATGATTATATCACGGCTGGTTGTAATTACTTTGGTTTTTGGATTATAGACTCGATACCCCTTCACATCATTTGGATAACCAACTAGAATGCCTCTCTCAGCCTTTTTTTCCCATTTGAGCATCTTCTCTTTGGGTATATGCATCATCACTACATTCCCAAAAACTCTCAGATGACTGACGTCTGGCTTTGCACCTGTCCACATCTCGGAAGGCGTTTTTCCATTAAGAGCTGACGCAACAGTCCTATTTTGTAAGTAGACTGCAGTGTTAGTAGCTTCAGCCCAAAACTTTCCTTCGAGATCTGCATCGAAAAGCATACATCTAGCCTTCTCCACCACAGTACGGTTGAAACGTTCAGCCAAACCGTTCTGTTCAGGTGTATACGGGTTGCTTCTCTGATGAATTATCCCCGAGTTCCAAGATAGTCATCGAAATCTTTGTTGCAGAATTCTTTTCCATTGTCGCTTCGAAAGATTTTTATTTTCTTGCTAAGCTGGTTCTCTACAAGTGCTTTGTATTTTTTAAAATGACTAAAAGCTTCACTTTTGTTCATCATAAAATTAATGTAGATCATGCGGCTGTAATCATCCACAAACAATATGAAATATCTGGAACCTCCAATCGAAGCATTGTTGAATGGACCACATACATCTGTATGTATAGTATGCAGAAGTTCTTTACTTCTTTTGCCATTCTGTGGAAAGGGCAATCGGCTCTGCTTACCTTCGCAGCACACTTTACACGACGACTTTGAAATATCTGTCTTTCTGTCTAGTGTGAGACCTTCCACGGCATCCTGCATTCTGTTTAGGTAATTGCTGTTGACATGGCCAAGTCTACGATGCCAAATATCACTTGAGTCCATCGCTGCACCCATCAAAACTTCAGGCAGTCTCAGTTTGTAGACACCATTCAGCAACGATGCTGTACCAACGATATCACCAGTTTTATTATAAATTTCACAGCCACTGTTGGTGAATTGTACTCTGTTGCCTTTGGCGATCAGTTGACTGACGGAAATCAGATTGGTGGTCAAACTTGGTACACACAGTACTCTTTCAACAACTATATCATACTGGCAGTTATCTGTCAAAGTCGTAATCGACACATTTCCACAACATTAACCGGCACCTTTTCCTTATTCGCTACCACAATTTCTTTGATTGGATGATCGACAGAAGCATTTCTAATCCAATTTTCATTGGAGGTTAAATGGGCACTTGCACCAGAGTCTATATACCAGTCATACTTTGAGAAACTGCCATTTAAGAACACGGCATTGAACGCGTTGCTTTGTTTGCGTTCACAAAACATGTTATTCACTGAATCTTTGTCAACAATGGTGCACTGATTACGATAATGACCTGTTTGTTTACATTTGTAACATTTTATAATCTTCGGTTTTGACTTTGACACATTTGATCTTGACGTATATCCATTCTCTTTGGTTCCGGAAGTTCTGCCACTCTTACCATGTTTCCGGAAACTCGCAAATGCTCCGCTCACGTCGCCACTGTCTTCCTCCAAATCCATCAATCAACTTGGTTTTAATGGCGTCCGCTGTTATCGAAATCCCGGAATGTTCAATCGCCATTATCATGGGCGAGTATTTTTCGGATAATCCTGCTAAAAGTAGCGATCCAACCCACTCATCATTAATGTTAAAGACCGATCCATTTAATTTTTGACTTGTTTCAATAATTAGCGTGACATACGAAGTCATGGATGTACAATTTTCTAGACGTATTGATATGAGAGTTCTCAATAGACTTAATTCTTCTAGTGAAGCCGGAGTCGTCGAACAAATTCTTGAGTTTCACCTATAACTCTTTAGTAGTCTTCGAGTCTTTTATGTGTACATAGAGTGCCGGGTTAATCGTCAAGGTCAACTTTGCTTTGGTTTTCGCGTCAGCTGCGGCTTCATCCGGTTTTGTAGCTTTGATGTATTCAAAAGTTCCTTCCAAAACGAGAAAATTCTCCGCGGCGAAAGCCCACTCTGTGTAGTTCTCACGACCTTTTAACTTTGGCACGCTCACGATATAGTTCGTCGCCATTTTCACAATCACACAGTCAATTTTTACTAACACAGTTCACAGTTCAATAGCACAGCGTATTCTCAATCTGCGAGGACTAATCGGCACAAACTTGCAAGTCTTTTCGCGAGAAATAAACGTTTTTTCTGGGCACATAACCTATAAGAAAAACCCGTGGTTCAGGGTTTGAACTGAACTTACTTTTATTATAATGCCACAGATAATACAGACAATGTTACAAGTTAATTGTAAAGTATAAATAGATGGTGTTAACAGTATAACAATTAAGATATAGATTATTTGTATAAAACTAACACCATTTGCCTCGGGTGGCAATCCCCGCGGGGGCGACTGGGAATGAAGCATCTAATTATTCTGTTTGAATTTTTTTCGACTTCGACCTAAAAACCAGCTCTGTGCAACTAAACTAGCTGATTTATTGTGCTGATTTCAAACTAAGTACAAACAGCAGTACAAGCTGCTGCAGTATTGTTATATTATATGTGCACCATTTTGAGAGAAAAAGGTACATATACAGCCTTTACTATTCCCACTACTGGGTCTCAAGCCTCCTCACTGTGGGGGAGTGGGCCGAAGATCCCCATGCCATACCGAAGGTTATTGAAAAAAAATAAACACTATTATTTTGTAGTAAAAATGTCTTTTATTTTTCAGGTGGTTTTGGTTTTCTATCATCTCTAGAGGCTGAAGACAACCGCCGTCTATTTTTCCACATGTCTGAGGTGCGTGGCAACCACGCGGAGTTACAGCCCGGCGATGTGGTCGAGTTCGTCATACTGACCAACCCTAGGAATGGCAAGTCTTCTGCTTGCAACATTGTCAAAATTGGGTAAGTGTACCGGTTTTTCTTTGTTTGTTTTGTTTATTCTGGGTCCTAGTAATTAATGCAATATTTCATCATCTGTAAGCGAAATAGTGGTGGTTGTATTTTTATGTTATTGGATGACAATCGAACCGCCCGCCCGAAAATCTCAGACACTAAACTGAAACGAAATGATATGTTTATTTCCGTTAGTAGACCTTAGAAGACACTATTTACACGTCAATATTTTAAAACAAGATGTCGCCGGCATTTCTTCACTGACTGATACCTGAAAAGAAATGCCGAAAGAAACTCAGAGCTCATGGTTTTTTTTTATGTCTCATCTGCCGGTATTTACGTCGGTAGTGGACTTAAACCTTTCAAAACGAAACATGGTAACCTACGTCCATGCTCTGTTTGAGACGGTCTGCGCTATCCTCTTTTATGATGAAAACTCTCCAAGAAAACAATTTCACAGTCTACATATATTATTATCCTACTAGCAGAAGTCAAATCCAATTCAAAATCTGTAAAATGTGTGAGTGTTGAGCCACTAAAATTAGTCGTTAAACTGCAATAATCGGTTCCCTCAGAAGAGGTCCATTTCAACTGATCTTGAAAAGTTACTAATAATAACTTTCTAACACATATTAATGAGCTGTTTCACCACCATGTGTGGCTTACCAAGGGGTAGCGTGTTGCAAAGTACCTAGGTTGTGGAGGTCAGATAGCCAGTTGCGCCATGTAAAATACTGTATACAGCTGGATCCGGTCAGACTGGAAGCCGACTCCAACATAGTTGGATAAAAGCTAGGCATATTGATTGAGTATTGTTTATTTCACAAAATTTTACAAAAACTTATAGCTGCGATATCATGTTTTTATAATAAATACAGATGTTGATGTAAATTCCTGAAATTCGTGACGTAATTATCAATATCCCGTTGAGTCAACTGATATGTCACCTGTCAAAATCTTTTCGAGCAGAGTGATTAATGAAATATGTTTGAAACTTGCAGTGGTAAAGGTTCCGGGGCCAAGGCCCGGAGCGAGCGGCCGGAACGCTTGCTGGCGCGGCTCCGTACGGCGTCGCTGGAAGAGTCCAGCGGACCGCGGGTGGTCGTAGCCCGCGCGCCTCGCGGACCGGATGGCACTCGGGGATTCCGCCCGCGTCGCACCGTCGCCGGTAATCATCCATTAACTTTAAATCATTTGATTTTGCATCATCTGAGGCTTACAACTTACCCATAAACCAGATGCTGGGGAGTTTGTTGTGCCACTTCTTCGTAGCGAAAACCGTAGGGTGGGCGCTTTGGGAGATGTCTTATATAAATTTGATACGATGGTGCTGATTCTCAGCCTAATTAGAATGAACAATTTATTTTGTATCAGTTGAGATTAAACGCAGCCTATCGCAGTCCACTACTAGACCTAAGCCTCTTAAAGTTGCACTACAACACCCGGTTGTCCCCACTCCCGCATCAAGTCGGTCCCATCTGTCTGTAATGCATCGGTCTGGCAATAGACTGGCCATGTCTGTCTGACGACTGCTAGCCGTTCGAGCAAACGAATCCTGGAGTGGGGCTTGGTAGGAGTAGTGGTTGTAAGCTAGACAATGAGTCAGATATCAGGGTTTTATTCGCACTGCTTGCAAGCTCGGTAGATTTCCGCTATTGTAGCTTATATGAGCTATAATACTGTATCCAGTGCTTGAGATTGAGCCCCTAAATTAGAAAATGGCTCTATTTAGAATGTTCTTTCACGTTTTATAAAATACTCTAATATATTAGTATATATTAATTGACCTTTGTGCTATCAAATTCTATAGTAACATTGTAGATTTTTTGTTTCCAGATCAATTAGCTGAGTAAGACAACAAGACATCAGCACCAAGGCCTCGACCATGTAGAACACCTTAATGGTTTGATTTTCCACTTCAAATTATTTCATTGTATTCATGAGAGACTGACTTATCCTCTTTTCTTTAGCAGCATTTAGGAAATTGTTTTGTTATTCTTACTAATTCTAGGTAAAAACAATAAATTATTGTCAGCTGTCATTAATACTGATCAAATACATGTATAACATCAATAAGCAAGGTACATATCAATGAATTAAACCAATTTGCGTTGCTTATTTACAGTTTATTTATATAAGAGGTTCTTTTTCGCATAGAGACGTTGTTCAAAATTCCGTTTGCACCATTCCTTGGCCAACGTAAATGTTATGGTTTGCCAAGTTCAATATGTATTTGTCTGCGTTGTCGCGACACATGGCACATGAACGCGACGTGATCACACCGAACAGCTAAGCATCTGTTTCCAATCTGTTCGCTGTATCGGGATTGGCATTCGAAAACAATGTAAATATTTTATAGAAGCTAGGTATAATGTGTATAAAATGCTCATAATCGAACAACCCGGCTAGTGCGTCAATCTGTTGTCAATGAATATCAGCAGGTAATGGTTATTATATCAAATGTTGAATTCACTGTCTGTCCGTTGGAAATAGATATTTCGTCAAAGCTTAGTGTGTCTAAGTTAGGTATGTGATGAAGTAATGTAATGAATTGATGGACATTTGATACACGTTGTTGCGGTTGTTGTTACGTTTAGTAGATCTCTTTATGCGAAACATACTGTGATCAATTAAAATTTGTTGTGCAATAAAAAGATAAGATGTTGTCCTCATAGGGCATGCTAGTCTCGTAGTATTATGCGATCCCGCTTGTCACACGCGCGCTTCATCTGATGTGTGTCGTCGAACAGTGTTCTATTGTGATGTTGGCTAACCTTTATTAACGAACAAAATATTCATTGTTAATCGGAAAAGCATTTATGCAATGAACTGGAATGGAACCAAAGACTGACTTAAAATATTTATAACAGTAATACTTATTGGTATTAGATTATTTTGATCGGCTAAATGATGTGAACCTTCATGGTGTTCATTGTGGCCATAGATTTGTAACAAATTAATGATTTCAGGAGAAATGTATTTGATTTAAAATTTAGTTATACTTTAAATTATGAAATCAAAGATATCTCAGTCTGCATTCTATTTTCAATATATAATGTAACAACGTATTATAATAAGTAAGTCCTGAACAGCTTACACGTATTGATTATTATTATTATTTAACATGCCAATAAGGCGCCAATAACGTTATTATATCTTTTGTACTACGACTACCTCCTAAATATAAAGAAAGGAGGAGAATTAGATACTAATACAGCAATGTATAAATGTAATTGGCATCCTAATGGCGTTACTCTCTCTTAATGAAATTACTTTTCTTGACAATATCCTCTCTTATGCTTGTTCTTGTCCCAATTCAGTGGCAGTGAGCAGTGTAATATATTATCGGATTGTCTTAGTAAAAGTTATAGCGATCGTGTGTGGTACGCAATTGGGTTGCACAATTTCGAAAGGTTTCAAGTTACAAATCCACATAAACTTTACTATTAGCTATTTATTGATTAGAATTCTATAAAACAAGAACTGGTAGCTCTCCAGCATGTGAGTAAGGAATCACTCACTCCGTCACCGAAAAATAAACTTATCAAGGAATTAATAAACGAATATTAAAATATCATTGTATTATTTGTAGCGATTTTGAGGAAAATAAGGAATCTTTATGTTTTACACAACATTATATATTGAATTTGTTTGCAGCTTAACATTTAACTATGCCGAACTTATTTTGTAGATAATACTCATTGTCAAAAATCAATTTCAAGTAAATTATATTTTGAATTACTCAACAAAACGCGGGTAAAACTGTGATTAATGATAGGGATCTCATTGGATCGATCTATTAATTTTATTTATGTTGCCATTACCATATTTAAGACTTTAAAAGGAAAATGAAACTGCCACTGACTCTATTTTTGCAAGCCTTGTTGGCGAAATTATTAACACATGTCTAAATAATACAAACAGCTGTTACATAATTATTGATTTCATACAAGAAAAGTTTATTTCTGACGTTCTTTCGAAAAAGCTGTAATGGTTTTCCATGCAAGCAGTGTGTGCGGTTCGCACATTGTTGAATGTTGCAAGAAACTAATGCTTACTTATTATGCACCTCCGCCATCGCGAAAACATGTATTGAAGTAGCCAGACGAGACTTACGTCATGCTTTAACGAGCCATTGATTACACTCGTATTTAATTCCTTACCTATTATTGTTTATAAGATTTTTATTAAATTCTTTGTTTAATGCGGAATACTAGTTTTGCGTTGAACTTGTATTGTGCCTGTCTTGTCGTTACTTTTGTTTGAGTGACGGTTATATTGTTAGTCTTATTAGTTACTTTTTTGTTACTATTATACCACTTTCATTTTATGTCCCACGTTATTGTCTCAATAAAAATAGCTTTATACTTTCTTTACATTTATGTTGAACAACGAATCCACTGCCATCCCTATCATTGTTAGTTTCGTTGGCGATATATTCTATCTGTAGTTAGTTTGAGCGCATACGGGACTTGCAACTATCGATTTGGCGACGTAAGTTGTGCTTTATTTTATATAAAATCTTGTTTGGTCTTCTAGCGGGCTCTAAAATCATATAGAATTGAATACAACTTGATGAAACATATGCGCGTCGTGTTGTAAGTCGTGTCATGCACTTATTATGATTTTCTTCACTCATAATGTGCCTAAGCACGCAGTTTGCCCTGTTAAGATGTTCCCATCTTATGTTTGATACGTTTGGGAAACAAACTATTAACTATTTCGCCTGACTTAACGCACATAACCATTAAAACTATAATACATAGTTTTACCTCGTGATTATTGTTAGATATAATGGTTAACACCATTTCTCCCTTAAGGACTTATGACCCTGTGATAGCTATAACAATCAACTGATATATTAAAATAAAGATGATAAATAAATTAAGATGCCTTAAATAATTTAAATATTTGAGCATTCATCTTGTGTTAATTCGATTAATTTTCAATCTCTATATTTTGTTTTAGCAGTTTCAGAAAAAGTTGTTACATTATGAATTTTAGATTACACTCAATATCTAAATGCACAAAAAGCGATACTGAACCTGCGAACGGCGCGGGCGGCTGTATCATCTATGTGATGGCCGCTAGGCTCGCTGTAAGGCCTGCCAAGCTTTTTCTTTGCCGTTAGAAATATGGTAAGTTAGTTTAGGGTGCGTGGCGACCCCTTATTTATTTATTACCTTCTAAAAGAGTAACGTGTCGCCTCTGGCCCGTGAAATGTAGCAATCCTTTTGGGCAGCCTAAGAAACAGGTTCAGTATCGCCCTGATAGACCTTGTAGTACAAGTACTAAAAGCGAGAACGTAAAGTGGCCCTTAAAAAGATTAGTAAAAGTACAATTTTTCAAAATTTATTTCTGTTTCCGTTCAGGTTGGATGATCGCCATCGTTCTTAGATTTGATATTGGCAGATGTTAAATTCGTTGACGGGTCAGCGAAACGTCGGCGTCGGTTCAAATAAAATTGAGGTTTAGAGAAGATATGGGCTTTCCTTTCAAAGTGATGACTTTGGCTGTGAGGTTGAATTGAATGCGACTTTTGTTACGTGTGTTTATAAAAAATGTTCTCAACGCAATAACTTACGGTTGTTTGCGACTTATACGGTCGACCTTTTGTACTCCGCTGCGGCGGCTCTGTCGTGAGTATGGTGACTGCGCCTAGCACGGCCACCAAAGTCAATTACACAATTCTTATGTATTTCACAGTTTTTTGTCGACATCCCAGGGTTTAATTTTATAATATTTGTATTGTAAGGAAGCATCAGTCATGAACCCCACAAGTCTTACGACACGCCTACCATGTTACGTGTAAAATTCAATCCTTGACTACATTTTAAATTGTTTGTACCTGTCCTATGCAATCTTGTTAAAAGTGTGTACAGTTACACTAGGAGTAGTCTAGTTATACTTCCATATTTATCTACCGTCAAATCTATGAACGACTTGATTTATCGTACCAAATATGAGCATTTTTCATTTCTCGTAATAGAAAGTACTTTTGTGGACTGACATTCGATTAAGCAATAAAAAAATGTGTTCACTTGTAATTTTACGAAGCGCAAATCAGATTTCGTGGATATTGTTCACATTAGTTATATGTTACAGTTGGATATTCTCAGCAGGATAGTTACTACTCCAAGGTGTAAGCTACTGCTGCCGAACATTATTACAATTTGTTAAATACTTTGTTATTATCATTGTTATTTTTTTGGTTACAAAAATTAATTGGGGTATTTTTGTCTAAACCTATGTATACAAACCGAAAGTGTGCCATTTGAAAGCACCCGATCATAATCTTCATTATGACCTTGTCTTAAGCACCGGTGAAGTATTTTGAGTACTGTTGTCTTTAAAACCAATAAAAATGAACTATCGAACTATTTCAAATATCGGTACTTGAAGAACCTCAAGTATATCACTTCTCAAGTATGTTGTCGTGTGAAAAATGTAGGTAATAGCGAGTCGTTTCGTGTGGTCAACCTTTGATATGTATACATAGCGCTTGATCAATATTCTTTGTTTTATTTTTTCATGTAACGCTGTATCCTATATGAAAGGTAGCGTTTCAAGAAAATCTTTTGTAATCAATAAAGTACCTAATAAAAATGCAATACGAAAATCGATATTAGTATATGAGTAAATTGTAAGATGAAATACATCATTAACTTCAGTTACAGCACAGGAGAGCAGTGTTTTACACCTTGTTAAAATTTACGTCATAATGTTCGCACTATTTCTATGATTGTACTGTCTAATCTTGGGTGTTTAGTATAATCTTTGTAATACTGATATGATAGACATAATATTGTCAATGACAATTTGACATCACAAAGTTCTGGCGCGTGTTCCAATAAGATCATAGTTAAGGTATAGTGAAGTAATTATTTAGAACTAGCATCTTTTCTGAGAGCAATAATTACTCGAGTACCTTACACCTATACGTTGCTATTTATACGGTATCATCTGTAAGCTAAGAGGTATCTAGTGATACATGTCCATGAGGGACCTCTGTAAGTGTATATAGTTAGTAGGGCGCCGGTCACTGACTGTGCGGCTCGGCGGTGTCAAATTGTCGCTTCCGGAACTATTTATGAGTACTCTTAAGTGCTTACGCTTTTCTTATTATGTAATCCCAAAGAAAAATAGGAATTTTGAACAAACGTTTTATGCTTTACGCTTAAAAACTACAGTCTTTATTCTGCTGTATCAAATATAATATGTATGCCCATGTAACCAATATAATAGTCATAGTGAAAATGATGTAATAAATAATCGAAATACTTGATGTTGTAGTGTATGCGAACTTAAGCCCCGGATCATTTCGGGTATAGGTATTATTATAAACTAGTCTTAAACATTTACGCCCGGGCGTCTGTCACGAGCAGATGTATTTTTAAGCTAAACTGCTAAAAAATGAACTAAATGCATAATGCATGAGATCTGATAAGGGAACCTTCGTATTTCGCCTTTATAATCGAAAGTTTCAGTATAGCTACGAATTTGGCGAACCAGTAAAAATATATTCAGTGCCTAAAAGAACCTCTGGGAGATGAAGAAAAAACCAAACAAAATGTGAAATTATTTAAGCATTTCAGAAATTACAAACTTTGATTAATCATAAGAGCTTATTTTTATTTTTCTTCGATTGTATTCTTTAGACAACTATCTATGCCAAATGTTTATACAGCCCTGTACATTTTGAAAATTGATTAAACCAATGTACACCACCTTGTGAGCGTTGTATGAGTCCCTTAATTATTATAATTATAGCGTAGCTTGGCGTCTGGGAAGCATGGCATTCAACATGCCTTGAGCAATTTGGTCCAAATCAGCAACACATAGGCCTGTTATAATAATTTAGGTATTATTTTTGTGAAAATAAGATTCGATGGTAAAAAATTTGGAGTTCCAAAATGGATCGCATAAAAGAAATAAAGGCGACTGCTGGTGGTGAGAAAGTTTAACCACTGTTCTATTTTTTTATATCTCTTGTGTTGTCCCGAGTCGAGTGTCGTGTCACCGTATGATTGTAAACGCCGTTAGTTTATAACCTATCTCGCGAGATTGTAAACGGTCGATAAATTCTGAAATGTACATACAATACTGCTTACAATATAAAATTCAACCCAAATCTCTTCAAAGTGATAGTGAACAGGCTTCTTCTGGGTAAGCTCACTCCATCGTCGACTTTGTCTCTGTCATCTCTGACCTAGACTAGAGTCAAGAGCAAAACCATCGAAAGTAAAAAAAAAAAACTAAAATGTTTTCGATAGTTTGTAATTTATCCATGTCAAATCGTGCACGGACTGCAATTATTGACTGTGAAATTGTGAACCGTGGGTGATTCCGTTTGGCCACCCTAAAACAGCCACCCTAGAGTGGATACTCGGAAACACGTTTTCATCTGTCCACCCCAGACGGGGTGGATAATCGGAATTTGTATATTATTTTTCTTCCGAAAATGTCTTATAGTGAGCCAGAATCTAGTAACAGTAACGATAACATTGATATTTTGACAAAGGGTAAGGGTCGAGTAGCTCTTTATAATGGTTATCAGTATGAGTGATAGAAAAAAAAAACACGTGTTGCGTATTATTCAGTTTAATCAAATTACAAACCGTAAAATTCAGGCTCGACTGCGAAAAAGCTACATTGAGAGCACTGCAAAGTGTATTTCCAAATATATTGTTTCATGAATGCTACTTCCACTATATTGTGAAGTGCATTAAAAAATGGGCAGATAAACTTAGGTACAGCAAGATTGCCACTATCACCTTCCAACTTGGTTAATGAAGGCTGGGTGTTTGTGAAATATTTTTTGAATAATAAAACGAATATGATGGCATTTGTGAAACACTATGGAAAGACATGGCATAAAGACGAAAATTATGTGGCTGTTTGGAATTATTTCGGAGTGCTTCACAGGACTACAAGTTCATTGGAATCTGCATAGAATAGTTTCAAATGAAGTCAAGGACTAATATCCAAATTAAGTAAAGTTTTTGGAATGCTTGCAGAAAAATGCCCACTTTTTTGCTAATACGTCTGTTGTAGTTAAGAAATTCAGAAAACAATTGCAAATGTACATTACGGGGGATGTGCTCAGGTAGCCCGCGAAATTCAAAAATACTTGAATGTTTTTTTGCAATTTGCAGCTCACTGTCCTGTTGTATGTTGATTAAAATATGATTCATGGCCGTAACAAATATGGCTTTACAGAATTATAACACTAGTTTACAGTACATGTGTTGCCGAAGAAATTTTAGCTGTTGTAAACAAATTGAGAGATATAGGGAAAATTGTCAAAAACAGTAAAAACTTGAAGCATAGTTTCATATTTTTTTTTTTATGGAAAAAAATATTGGGCTCTCAATTCAGACACATGAAGTGGCATAGCATAAATCTCAGAAAGTACTATCTCTGTGTTGGTAATTCCTATTTTAGAAATTATAGATTAATACTTTTCAGATTTATTGCAGTTTATCTGGGTCGCTCAGTTCATTGATGTCTACTGTGAAATGTATAAAATATGAGTTTTAACTGAAGAAATACATAAATATGCCCTTTATATCTTATAATTGAAAGTCTCAGTGAATTAGTTAATAATAAATAATAGCTCAAAAGTTATTGGTTGAAAAGTAAATGAATATCGAATTTCTTTTAAACATTTGAACTGAGTGCCCAAAATTTTCGACTTTTCCATTAGGGAACTCTGTAGCAACTCTGAGACCTTGACCTAATTGAAAGCGATCGTCGCAATGATTTATTCGGTAAAACCGGCAGGTGTTCTCTGTTGCTGCGACGACGCATTCGGGTTCGCCGAACAAAATGGACGCATCGAAAGCTGAAATTAGGACTCTTGGTAAGGCGTTTTGCAAATTTGGTAAAGCGAAATTATGAAACGGTTGTTGAAGTAATCTAGAAAAACGTATATTAATGTAATGGCTCGTTAGGTACCCCCGCATTCGGGCATCCGGTCGGTTTAACATAAATTCAGGTAGGTACCAGACACCTTTAAACTGGCTGCCTTATTATCTATATTAAAGATGTAACGGAGGCGTATGCAGAGCTTCACCTCCGTAACGGACGTGGAGGTGGCTGAAGGTGGAAAAAAAATAAAAAAAACGACCTACTCGTGATCAAAATTTTGAAGGGGCAAACAAAAACAGTTTTGCGTCTGTGTCATCTTGCAGGCGTTTTCTTAGTGGTTTATAAATTAAACCGGCTCAACTAAATAGTTGCTCACTTGTTACTGAACCTGGGGCTGGCGATGACCGCGGATTAAAAACTTGAACTTTCGACTTGTAGGTAGGTATCACCACCACATTTTATGGATCTTTAGTAGACCCCAGTTACAACTCTGTTAAAAACTTGCGGAGGCGGATGCGATATAAAAGTACGATTTCTTGCAGAAGTTCCGTTTAAGCGGAGGCGAAGTTCCGCTACAACCTATCTATGAAATTGTTTTATTAATGCCAATGTTGCTACGGAACAAATGAGTGGTTATATAAGCATAAGCAAAGCACGCAAGTTGATTTTATATTTTATTAAAAACTGTAAAAATATATCATTATTTCTATCACTATCATATTTGGGAATCCCCACGACTACTGGCTGAGGTTATCCGGGATCACCTGATGTCACAGTTCTGTGTCGCAGATAATAAGCAACAATAATTAATCTATGCAAAATTATCTGTAATTTAAAATACCTACACGTTTATGATTTAATTTTAAAAGACAATGTCCCACATTATTTATTATATTAAACAACATTAGAAAGCAAACGTCTTCTAACTAGTAAATTTACCTAATATTACTTAAGAAAAATAATACAATTGCACTGGGACATAAAATATTTCAGTAACTAGAAAAACCTAAAGAAACGAAAATACTTTTACAGCATAACACTAAACACATCGTTAAGCGGTAACTTTAATATCTTACATATAAAAACATATTCACATATAGGGTGTCAGGGACATCGACGAGCAAACTGTAACCATAAAATCAGCCCCGTAGCGAATAATTTTATTTAAAAAAAAAACTGCTGTTTCATAGAAAAGTGCAATACCTACGCGGTCAAAATGTATGGAACAGCTAACCGACGAAAACTTTCAACGCAGCCTGGGGCGTTCAGAATCATGTCGGTATCTACTTACTGGATCCATGGTAACAGGTTGCGCGTCGATCTTTCTGCCACCCTATATTTCTACAATAAAGGCGCGGGCCCACCGCGGTGCACGGAGAGGCTACGCACGTGTATTAAGCTTCGCTTTGTAAGAAAATGTATGTGGTTGTGTCCACTGCAACCCACGGAGAGGCTACGCATGAATTAACGTCATTGATACATGCGTGGCTTGCTCGAATAGGCGGTTACATAGCTCAACGCTGTCGACGTGGGTCTACGTTTCCACTGGAGTACACGAATATGACCCATGACTATGTACAGCTCGCTTATCGCAGAGCAGTTTTCAGTCGTGTCCGTGGATTGCAGTGGCACGTGTGTAGCCTCTCCGTGCGCCGTGCCACGCTATACATAGTCGTGGGTCTTTGTGTAGGTACTCCAATGGAAACGTAGACCCACGTTGTCAAACAAATTAATACACGCAGCTAAAATGCGCCGCGGTGGGCCCGCGCCTTGAGACACTTAAAAATAGATTATAAAGTAAAAGAGGCACCAGTAACAGTATTCATGTTTTCAGTAGATACTTTAGCGACACAAACCGGCCGACACAACCAGATCGCACAACGAGGGCCTCTTGGCATGTCGAGGCCGAGGTTCTTGGTTGAGCCATAAGTCCTAATTAACCAAATAATTTCCATACAGTCAACTATATACTAACTTTATCGTAGAAATATTACCTATACCTACTATCTACAATAATACCTTTTTATCCCAACATAGCACCTTTTTATAACAATAGTAGCATTTTCCTCGCGTGGTAGGTGGACGTAGGTACTACCGGGATAAAAGTACCTACGGTATGCTCTATGTCCTAATCCAAATCATGGTCTATCCGGATATACGGCTTTCAGCCGTTAAGGAGTGATAAGGTTACAGATAGACAGATAATAAATTGTAATAACTTAAATAAAGACAAAATATGTTATCTCAAAATACAGAAAATAGTTCCAATCCCTTAAAAAGAAGTACTTATTACACAAAAAATTCTATAGATAAGAATAAGAATAAGAATAAATTTATTTGCTAATTTTACATTCAAGTGGATTGAATTACTAGACCTCACACTAGGATTCCCTGTGTTGTGAGGTCCAGGCTCCTTCGTTCCGTTTACAATTTACAATTTAATACAATTTAGGGTACATATATAAAACTTAAAATAGGCATTAAAAGAGTGTATAGATACATGTTGGTGTGAGATATAAGTAGTATTTGAATTTTAAAATCACCCCTATCCTCCTTGGGGATGATTTTACAAAAAATCCTTGTAACACGTAATTCTTTATTTCTCACCAAAAGCATAAATTAGAAAGTTCATTTCCGTAACTTAAGAATTGCTGGGTTACTTATACAAACTTTCAACCCCTTATCACCCCTTTAGGGAAAACTAGCCTATGATAGAACTACCCTAGGATACCATCCATATCTTTATCAAATTTTATCGAAATCCATACAGTGGTTTAGGCGTGAAAAGGTAACATACAGACAGACAGACAGGCAGAGTTACTTTTGAATTTATAACATTATTACGGATATATAATAAGTATAAAAGTAAAAAGTATAGATTACAGGTAAGTGGGTAACATAATATTATAACTAAGTAATTCAATGTGTTTATTAAAAATAAATGCTATTACTACCCACATAAAACTATATCTACAAATAAAGCCAATTTCAGACACTTCGATCACTCGGTAGGCGAGTGTAAGATGTCGAGTGCCGACATCCAACAGCGTTGAACCAGTTCACTAATAAATTCATTTTGTGTTCTGACGTTTAAAGATGCTGAATGAAAGGCAAAAATTAACAAAAAGTGAAGCGTCTAATAGCGGCGTTACGGCCTTGCGGGTTTCGGTCCGTTCCAACCATACAGGCTCTGTTCTGTGCCCGTGTACCTACTTACGTTAGGAAATAAGGCTCTTAGGCCCAACGGCCCGGAACCTGGACATTGTGTGAAAAAAGTTCATACAATACGGATACCTTTTTATCACTTCCATGTAGGTACTGCTGTTTACAATTAACCTTTCCGAAGTGTTACACAATCTGCATTAGTTGTAAATTGCATTGGTGTAAATTGTTTTCAAGCACTGTCTGCGGAATGAATTGATTCGGCAAACGTGAAGTTTCAGTATCTAACGACTGGTTACCTGGTGAGTTTCTTAAAGCCGGTGGCAGTGTAGCCGTTTGGACAGCAACGCTTGTTTGATTTCTGGATCAGCTATATATCTGTTCGCAAGTCTTCCCTGTGTAAACGTTGTCATGATCATAGTTGGACCATTGCTGTATTGCCCTGTACAGATTGGTGCCCGGACTAAGCGAACTCTGGACGTCTTTCGCTCCGAGGACGTGGTAATCTTTTTGCAGGTAACCGAGCTCGACTCCTTTATCGAGCAACATTTTGGCCCTCAACAGCTGCAACTCTGTCACTTTTGAATATGATGGTAATCCTTCGCGGTAATCACCTGCAATGATGTGCAATATACATGAATATCTCTCCCGACAGGCTGTTCAGTCAGTTCCGTTGGTCTCGTGGTTGCATGCGCTACTGCTGAGCATGAGGCCCTAGGTTCGATTTCCAGGTCGGGCAAAGAGTTACTGGGTTATTCCGTCAGGAATTTCTCAGTAGTAACCCGGAGTCTGGATTTGTGCACGATTGATGTCGATAGACTCGCCCTCTATTACATTGCTAGCAAAATGTGGATGTAGTTATGTAGTGTAGCTACTACAGGTCTGTCGAACCCTTCAGGGGTTACAGGCGTAATGTTATATTACTTATGTTTATTTTATCTTTCGACAGATAATGTAATAATCATGTACCTAGGTACAACGTTGTACATTGCTTAAACAACCCTACCTCCTGGGCACATCCAAATAATTTTAAAAGGTTGAATTGGTGCTCAGTTTTGGTAGATACCAGGTACTCTTCACAGAAAATTAAAAACTATAGTATTTTGTGAATGAAGGGCCTATTGTCCCTTTCTATAATCTACTGAGCGTTTGAGATTGGACTGTCTAGTTAAAACCGAAGATATAAGAGATTGTCGAATTTATTGATTTGAGTTAGTAGATAGAGCCATATCGTCAGCCTCCCGCTAACTGTCCTATATCACAAACTGGCGTATCTGCAGTAACAATATGTAGGTACCTACATCTAGCAGGCTGCAGGACCATTGACCCTAGGGCTTTGTAAACCAACAATTTTTTTATTGCTCAGTGCTCTTGTACTTTTTTTTATCGTAGGTATGTACTGTAAAGGTTTTCTGCAGAAAGGAACCTTACATCATTCAGGCAGGTAGAAAAATTATATATCTCACTGTGACATGCGCGTAAAAGTGAGCACGTTCGAATGAAATAAATAGTACAAAAATGTTGTTTCTGATTTAACACCCCCACTTAGTAACCTAGTAGGTATGTACCGTTAGCATGGAAAAAAAAGTGTCGCTGGAAAAGCGTTCTCTTAATGAAAGCGTTTTTGACGAATATCTCAAAAACGGTTGAATACACTAATTCTAAATTATCATACATAATAACACAACTTCGTGGTTTAATCATCTACTAAACTCAAGTGAATAAATTAGACAATATTCTGCTGGTACTCGTACCCTAGTTACTATAACAACAAAAGCAGGCTTACCTATAAACGCTATGCCAAGGGTGCAGCGATTATATCCTACCGTGTGAGCACCAACCCTACCCCAGCCTCGACCTTCATAGACTCTTCCTTCGTTTCCGATCAAGAAGTTGTAGCTAGAAAGTGATGAGAAGACAAGTTACTACATCATGAAATAAATATTCTGCCACATGTAATAATTAAAATGGTATTTCTTCGCTTCTTGCAAGAACCTTTCGGTTAGCCATTTAAATAGTTTTCGATAAGGTGCCTACATGGGCTTCTTAAAAAACCTGTACGATAGGTAGGTATGGATTACACTTAACAGCTTAACTGGTCCAGCCTACGAACTGGGTCCCCTTCAATCCTTATCGTTCATAGTGAATGGGTTGGTAAACTCCTTGAAACCAAACTGTTACTGCATAAGGGTAACCCTCATTCGATGAACCCCATTCAAACACCTTTAGGTACTCCATGAACGTGATACTAAATCCAATCAAACCCTTTTAAAAAACTCTTTTTCTCGAAAAGATTATAACCTGGGTAGGTTAAAACCCTATAAAAAAAGTTTTTAACCTGCGGGGTAATTACGTAACACAGTAACAGTAGGAATGGTTTTCATTTTGTCAATTCAACACTCTTCATTGCGCAATTTACGTTGTTGGGTAGACTAATTTTTCGAACATAAAGAAGCAATGGATTAGCAATAGGCTTCAAAATGATTCAGGTTGTGATTGATAGCGTGTTACGTAATGAGGGTGCTTAGGTTAAAATCTTTTCGGGGGAAAGAGTTTTAAAGGGGTTTTGATTGGGTTTACTAACACGTTCATGGAATACCTAAAGTAGTTTGAATGGGTTTCTGGGGTAGGATAAAGAGTTTAGAAACGCTAAGGACGGGAGTCCATACCACGTGAATAAGTGGAGCATACTGTCCATGGTAATAGGGTTTTTATATGGGCTTTCAAGGTCATTGGATAAGAGTTCCCTCAAAAGGGTTTCAATGAATTATCCGTTCAATCGGTTACCAGAATGATAAGGCTAACCCAATCAAAGTGGTATTGTTATTATTGGGGTTGAAAAGCCATTCCTCGGAAATAAAGAAAAGGAATACCTCGGCAAAGCGACAAAACTCAGATTACTAGGAGTTTTGTCGCTTTGCCGAGGTGTTCCTTTGAGGATCATTGTATTTCATTAAGTTACGAGAGAAATATAATAAATTCCATAAATTGTAGGAGTTTACTTACGGTAGATCGTATCCAATATGTGAGGCGAAGTAAGATTGGAGATTTCTTAGCTCAGCGGCGCAATTCTTAAATAGATTGCACTCCGCACTAACCGTGTGCGCGATGATGACCAACTTCAGGGGTGCGAACTCAGTCACGTCATTTTGGTTGAGGAATTCTGGAGCCAGCCACATGTCCCGAGTAATGTACCACTCGTGGGGAGCTGCGGAGGAAAGATACAAAAAATAAAGATTTTTTATACCTTCAGTTGTACAAAAACACACATCTAAACATTATGCAGCGTTACGAGTTACAAGTGTTACAACTAAGGGTGATGTTTTCGATGAACTCGGGCACCCAAAGTAAGATTTAGGGTGCAAGCTACCTCGCCTATAGTTTGAACATAATGTCAGTAGTTGTAGGACGAGCAAAGAATATTATTAAGATAACTTCTTACTAGTAAATGGATTTTATGATGTGGCCTATTAAAGTACCTATGTGGAGGTATGTATTGTGAGAGAGATAAATATGTTGAAAAATTTGTGTTTATGTAAGTTTGTTTATATATAGATAAATATAAATACAGTGTAACCTTAATATAACGAGCCTCAAATAACGATTTCCTCGATTTAACAAAGTTTTGAAATCCCCTAGAACTGCGCGTAAGAGCTAGTGCAAAATATACTTTTACATTACGAATACATTAATTTGTCAAAACCCTCTATAAAACGAATTTTAAATCATTGCAGAATATAAATAGAAAGTATTACGAGTATCTACCTCTATTTAACGAATTTTGTCAGCTTACAACCTATACATAACGTATCCTATCAATTATTCACACACATTTCCACAATAATTCATGTCTCGACAGGTTCATAGATACAAGAATTATATTTCTATGGTGTAAACAGTCTTTAAATAAAAAAAAAATCGGTGTGTGTTGGTTTGGCACTCACGAAAATTGATGTGTAAACATGTGAGTTCGCATCAGTTTGGTTCACGCGCTCACATAGACACGGGTCTTACGCTGACATCATCTGACGCTCGAAGTCTTATGCATACGCGTCTGACGCTCGAAGTCCCAGCTAGCCCCTACCGTAGACCGAGCGCTAAGATGTTTACTCATCAAAAATACAGAGTTTTCATTAAAATATGTTTTCATTTATTAGTGGTACCTAATCGTTCGCTATAACAGGGTAAGCAGATGGGTACCTACGTAACGTTGAGGTTAATAAACAAGTTTTCTTACCTGAGGGCCTAGACAAAGTAACATTCGATTAACGATAACGCTAGTAGAAAAGCTAAAATGTATGGGGTTGACATAAGCTATCGAAATGTCACGTGATCATAGGTCAACGAATAAAAATTAGCTAGACAATGTAAACAACATTCGATTATGAAATGAATCGACAGCGTCGAAAGATTAGGTACTTCCACAGAGATGCATTGCCAAGGGACACTTTTTGACGAGCGTTATTGCTAGTTTTTGGAATCATTAGCGAAAGCGATAGCGATTGTAGAAATAGAATCGCTCCGAAGCGAATGCCATTTGTCTAGGCCCTCTGGTTAAAACGAATCGTAGTCCAACCTAACCTCTATATAACAAACCTCATTGTAACAAATTGCTTGGTATACCCAACGAATATTGTCTAATTTCCTTCAGTTTTGTAATATCGAGGTTGCACTGTATATGGCTTAATTAACTACATTAGGTTAAGCGATTGATACTCGTACATGTAGTAAAACTGCAGTCCTATCGTAACTCAGTGTGACTATCCACTTTGTGACCTTGGTCTTACATTCATTTAGGGACATGGGAGCAATGGTGCATAGTTTGTTTATTTTGTTATTTAAATGGTCAGACAGAATACCATAATGACGCTGAGCAAGGGCTGTTCTACATCTGCGAGTTGAGCATACTTCAAAGGACCTATCTACGCTTTTTAGCAGCATTCGGGTTGTATATCACAGAGGGATGTTTGCGCAGAATAGTGTCAAGATCGATCAACAATACCAACGTCAAGAACAAATAGCTGTCTCGCAGTGAGGACCTGACTATTGATGTAGAGAGCCGAGGTGGGATATCTAAACGGCTTCGAGGTTGAACCTTGAGGACAGCTCTCTGTGCTCGTTCCAGAGGCAGTAAGGTTGTCTTGGGAGTCCCACCCCACACTGGTGCAGTAGTTTATTATGCTTTGACAGAGGGTATAATAAACAGTTCTAATGGTACGGTAGTCCACAAAGAACCATAATTTAAAAAAGAAATACCTACACTTGCGGACTCGTGCTATGAGATTGCTAAGGTGGGGTTTCCAGTTAAAGAACTATCGACATAGGTTCAGAGATACTTAACAGACTCACACCTTGTGAGTTAAGTACATTATCAAGAATCTCTAGGTTCATATTACACGAACAAACCATTACTTTTTGCCAGTCATTCCTTATTTGTCAGAGGATGAGTATTTAAAAAGCTCTACTCGTAGAAGTTCTTAATGTTAATCTAAGAGCTTTGCTGCTGAATGCTGTTTCACGAACGTGTGTGCTCCGCCACCAAGAGACAGACGTCTATTAAGTGGTCTGAAGAAACGTTATTAGAATCCATAAGGGTCGTGTCTGTTCAATAAACTTACTCGTACCTACGTACCTGCATTATCTGTACTTAAAGATATCTTTAGACTAGGCTGGGCTGTCCTTGTGCGTGTTATCAAGTATTTACTTTTGCTTTCTGAGAATCCGAACCGTCGCCTTTCATTATTTTAGGTACTCGGTAGGTCGTCCTCGGCTATTTTATTGTTAAAGTATCTATGTGTACATACGGTCAGGATGTAACGACTGCGTTTGAAGATGACTGTAGTCAGTAGGTCAATATTCTATGAAACTGAAGTGATGTGATATCCCAGAGGAATCCATGTCTTCGTGGTAGTGTTAAGAATGTTTTTACTTATTTATGAACACCAACAGCTAATAAATTCAACATGGGCTAACAATAGTATTTATGAAAAGTATTACTCCTACCTAATATAAAAAAAATGCTGAATGAAGAAGTAGCAAGAAAAGTTTCCTTACCTACGTCCACGACAGATTCGGCAGTCTTCTTGGCTATGACGGTGAAGTAAACAATTAAAACGATGCACACTAAGAGTACCACTATTGCAGCCGCACACGACAGCCTCTCTGCCCTCGTGGTACTTTTCGCTATGTCCCACAGGTATCGAGGAAGAGGTAAGTCTGAAATGGAAAGGTAAGTTGTTGCTACAGATATTTGGTTTTGAATAATTTCAAATGCTGTTTAATTCGCATATTTCAAGGCAATTAATGAGTTTTTAAAATTTTATTAGTACCTTATGTGTCTGTATTATTATTTAGGTAAGACAACAATTTTGGTGTGTAATGGGATATACCTACCTGCAAAGTGTGATTGAAATAATTGAAACCCTCTTAAGGGGTCATTGTAGGCAGGTACTCATCCAACCTAACAACCAATCACGAAAACGCGAAAAAAAATTAGCTGACCCCTAGATCAGCATTTTTTTTTTTATAATTCGGCAAAATATTTTTTTTGTCGAATTATACGAACATGTAGGTACTTATAATTATATTAAGTAGCAGTAGCAAAGTAAAGTCGTCCATATCGATGAGTACAATGACCCCTTAAGAGGTTATCAGTTATTTTAATAACACCTTGTAAAAGGCTGAGTCTTATCACGGTAGTGTCTTTTGCAATTGGAAATTATTTTTCCTACTGGTAAGAACCTAATCGATGATAGAAATACCTACAAGAGTTCCACTATACGAGTACATAATATTGTAAAATAAACGTCGGTTGAAATTAATTGAATACGAATTGACGGGGTCCGATAGGGCCGATGCCTGCCGGGGTCGCGGATTGGTCGAAAGAGTTACCGTGGCCCTGGCGCACAGGCAACTGAAGGAACACGGGTGGGTTTTAGTCAGTAAGAGTCTGACACGCCCTTCCGCTCCGCCCAGAGCACGAGAGGTCATTTGATGATTTCCCAACCAAAAAAAAAAAAAAAACCTACTGAGGTGTAATGGAGCTAGAGCAGCTATCTATCACATACATGTTGGCAAACGCGCAAACTGAAACCATGAATTAAGCACATGATTCTAGCGTAGAAATTTTAGTCGGATATCAAAAAAAAAACTGCTGTTTCATAGCTAAGTGGTACGCGGTCAAAACTATGAAATAGCATTTTTTTTTTAATAGCGACGATATGTTTTAACGTAGGGGGGTTCAGAATCTTTTACTGAATCCATAGTAACAGGTTGCGCGTCGATGTTTAATTTAATATTTTAATATTATTATTATTAATTATTTTAATATATCTACGTACGTATATTAAATATACGTATATATATAATATACGTATATGCATAATACGTAGGTATATTAAAATAGTAACCAAGTCGAAAATGTGCATTGAATACAAAAAAAAGTAATTGCTACGAGGTGAGGGAACGAGTCTGATGTCGAAAATATTGTGGTAGGGGAGCCCATGAAGGGATTTCGGGATTTACTAAAGCGCGGCAGATTAACATACAGGGGGATACCTTGTACCCGGTTAAGTACCTCAACCAAATATGAACCCGATATGTATGGCCGCCCGTCAAGGATTAAGGATCAGATTAGTAAAAAAAAATTGATCATCAGAAATTCTCGAGCGCGTCAGATTAAAGTAGGGTGAGTTAATTACATGCTAAAAAGTGTATATTCCAATAATCTGACAATTTAAGAGTGACGAAAAGAAAGAAGAAGGCTACAAAGTTGTAAAAAAAAAACGTCATTTCGACATTCTCGAGCGTGGCTAATTTACTTTTTATTTTATGAAACTAATTCAAGGATAACGAAAAATAAATAATCTGACGATTTCCACCGGCCGAAGTAACAAAAAATCGTAGATAAAGTTTAATGCGTGCAGCTGCGTGATGCATATATTCCCCTCTCCGCGTTTCTATTCCTCTGTCACTCTTTCTCTATCTATTACTCTCTCACTCCGTCCCCACTCTGGTTTCTGTTGCCATGACCATGGGTGGTCAGCTTTCTAAGCGGCCAATGCCAACAATGGTAGGATTTGCAAAAAAAGAATAGCGCTGTACGAAAGAATGAGATAGTTGGATTCATAAAGAACAATGGCGAATTCTTATTTGAAATAAAATTGAACGTCTAAAAGTGACACCTTTACGAATGAAATTTAATTATTTATATACGTTTTTTTCAACTATCACATTATCTAGATAAGGCCGAGTAAAACAATTATGTTTAACGCAAAGTCATTTGACTAGTTCGTTCTAAAAGATTAAGAAATTGTTGGTTGGATTGGTTTAGTACCTATTGCCATTTTATATTTATTTTCCTAAATACTACTATTTACACCACGACAATTACGCTGTACCTACGTAAAGCGTAATTGTCGTGGTGCTGTTATCATTTTTAGTTTGTTATTATATTAACATGGAGTAAATGAATTAGTAACACATTTATTTTGTTGTACCTATATCTAAGTTTATTTTGTGTTCTTACATAAATAAGCATATTGCAGTAAAATGGGAAAAATATCAAATGTTATGGCAATTCTGAACTAAAAAGTCTAGTACCTATTTAAAGTCAGAAGGAAAAAATCTAGCTTGGTTGTTGACATTGGCAATCATTGACAGTTTACAACTCTTGACCAGAAGCTTGCGCTCTGTCTTATGTTGTTCAAAAGTTCAACACTGAATATCTATTAATCTCCGCCTTCTCTAACGAAAAATCTTACACAAACTAGCTCAGAAAATGACGATGAGTTTTATAATGTATTTTTCATTTAAAGATGTAATAATTTAATTTCAAATAAAACAATGTATGGGAAGCTGCCATTGTTCTTTAGATACCCGACTGAATACTTACCTACCATATTGGTATTTTTTGTTATTTGAAATATATAGATTATGGACATAGCGAGTGTTTTTTTAAAAGTAATTTGATTTTATTATAGAAAACATGGTGTTAAAAATTTGAATAACATTGTTTTTTTTTGTCAGATTAGGCGAATCCCTGAAGATAATCGTCAGATTATGAGACAGCACGTCTAGGACATAAAGATGAACCATATGTATCTTAATCTGACGCGCTTGAGTATTTCAAAATGGCGATTTATTTTGCACATTATAATAATAGCCGCGAGTTTGCGTCACATCGAAATCGTCAGATTATTGAATGAGAGCTTTTTTTTAACTTCACATAACATCCTCTTAGAAAATCTGACGCGCTCGATTATTTTTTATTTTTTTTAATTTTCAACCCTAACTTACGACCCGCATCATGCAAACTGTCAGATTAACATACGTAAAATATTAAAAATACGTAGGACATTGATGCTATCAATATCTGACGCGCTCGAGTATGTCCATGCAACAGTTTTTTTTTACATATTTGAAAATCTATAGCCGCTCCTCCCACCGATTTAAAGGTATACATTATATAACATTTTTTCTTCTTATCATCTAAACTTTGCAACCCAACCGGTCTCTATGACGCTCGAGTAAATCCCCATTTAGCATCGTGGGCTCCCCTACTATAGTTTTTAGTATTTTTGTCCGTTTGTATGGATGTATGTTCCGGCTTGTCAGATTTGGATGAAATTTGGCACACAGGTAGGAATGGGAACATTTCATGAGGATTTTTATCTACATTACCTACATTTAATGTAGAGGTACGTATACGTACGTGTACGATATTTCGATCGATCAGGGTTAAAAATAATAATAATTCAATTTATTTCAAGTAACCATGACTCATTTGTTAGTAAAACTTTATCCTATGATAGTCAAATAAAATGTTAAGATAATTTCATCTACATCCTAAAAAACAAATTATAAATTACAACATACACAGCGGCAGTACTGTCCACCGCTTCACCGCGGCTGTACCATGCCATGGTAAATGGCGCAGCAGCGACTCACGTACGGGCAGTCCAGCCTGCTCGAAATTAGAGACCGGATACTGTGGTTGCCGCCGCACACCCTACGCACCAGGAACGCACAGCGCTTACGCATTGTGGCAAAGATACAATGCACATGTGCGTCCGCGAACATCCCGGCATATTCCTCACAAATGGCCATGATCTTTCTGAGGCCACAGACTGACGCTCTCAGCAGCACCATTTCGTCTGCGTAGCTGATATTACTAACGCAGACTCCATCTATATCACAATCGATCTTGATGCTGCTGGGCCTGCCAATCAACCCATCGACTTATAGATTAAAGAGCGTTGGTGAGCTCAAACCCCCGAGTCTCACCCCGCACTCCAACCCATACGGATCGAACAAAGCTCCTGCCCACCGCACCTTGTTAACCTGGTTTCTATACCAACATTTAAAGATGTTGATTATTACAGGTGGAACATGCGCTTTTTCAAGTTTATTTCATAAGATATCATAAGACACCAGGTCAAATACTTCTGACAGGCCCAGGAAGCAGGAGTAAATAGGAGTGTTGCGGTCGGTGTAGTATGTGACATCAGCATGATTTTTTAAGCATGCTGTCGCCTGCCTGGATTATCAACGGAAAGTGCTGTGTTGTCTTTTGACAACACAGCATTTTCCGTTGACAGTCCAGGTCTGAAGCCGAACTGGTTAACATGAGGTGTTATATACTTATTTAATTGTCTATTATGCATGGCCGTCAAATACCTTCGATATAACAGTTGCTAGATGAGATTGGCCTATAGTTATTTCTATCATCAAGATCGCCAGACTTATTTTTCGCTATGGGCACTACCACAGTCCGTATCATCCCCCTAGGCATATAACCATGTGACACGCAAAAACTATACAACAGGGCCAGAACTCTGGGTAGATGAGGTCCAGCATATTTGAGGTGCTCAATGCTGAGCCCGTCATGTCCAGGAGATTTGCCACGCGACATGGATTTTACTATCTCTTTCGACTTGCATTTTAATTCTAATTCCATGCCAGGCTCATTATTCGGCACCGACTGACAAGATCCTAATGGAGACTTCACAAAAAAGTGTTCCTTAGAGAGGTTGGAAATCTCCTCAGGTTCACTTATGCCGCCGACGCTCACAGGGAGACTGGGCTTGCCGGGGCAACTTACTCGTATTCGTGTTTTTCCAAAAACCACGAAACACGTGTTTTGAATGGTGTGAGGTTAGAATGTCCATCTTAAAGCAACGTTTACCATGGTCGGCCCGTGAATGGGTCATCCTTTTCATACGAATACGGAGACCCCTCCATGCCTCGGAAAGCACGCTATGCCATTGGTTCCTGTTGTTATTCGAAAACTTTGAAGAAGTCCGAAAGTTTGACAACCAGTCTTATCAAGTATGGGGTATCGTATTATATATAGATAGGCAGTCGCTCCATGTAAAGTACTGGTATTCAGCTGTATTCGGTTAGATTAGAAGCCAAGCCGAACCCAATATATGTAGTTGGGAAAAAGCAAGTAGATGATGTAGAGGTTATAAGAATAGTGACCAACCTAGCTAGAAGAAGAACAAAGAAACGATGGATGGATTGTGCTATAGTGGTATGGAAGAAAAATACATGAATAGAATAGAATACTCTTTATTATGTACACCATAAAAATTACAGATATAAATGTAGAAATTTTACATAGGGTAGGGTAGGCGCGGACTCCAATTAAATTGAGATAAGGCCAAAGGCAGTGGAAATTTATGAAGGTACCTAATTCAATATTGTTTTAAGCATTCCGGTTAATTGTCTTGTGTAGGATTACGTACGTACCTACCTATGTTTCAGGAACAATCCTGATTAGGTAGAGAAAAATGGTAAAATGGTGGTACTCCTTAAACGAGCCACGCTGCATTTTTTTGTATTAAGGTTTATAACTTTTTAAATAGTCATGAATTCAAATTTGGAACAATGATGACACTGAAATGATCGCCTGCACGCGCAGTATGACCTCCATAGAAACGGGTTTTGTCGACGGAAGAATAGGCAAAATGACAGATTTCTGAAGAAAATTTTCTACAATCTGTCATTTTGTCTATTCTTCCGTCGATAAAACCCGTTTCTTTGGTGGTCAAGCTACGCGTGCAGTATATCTCCTTCAAAAGATTCAAAACTGCATAAAAACTTTTTGTTCTCATCATTATTTTGATGTTTTAGGCCTTGGTACCTTACATGGAAATGCACGGTAGCTCGCCGACTATGACTTTGGCCGACTAGCCGACTAGTCGGCTATAAAATGGCCGACTAGTCGTCCAAGCCAATCATTGCTTTCAGTTGAGTTCGGGTGACATCGGCAATGTTCGTGAGATCTAAGTCTAATTCATTATTATTAGGCCAAAGGAAGAGTTCCTGTTTCTAAGTTGTAAACGTAGGTTTACAACTTAGAAACAGGAACTCTTCCTTTTACTAAACTTAAAAAAGACGACACTTTGGTTTCGTCTTTTTTGTTAGAAGTATTAGTTAATTTAATTTTATTTCTGAATCTAAGTCCAATTAATTATCCTATTCTTCCCTTCCTATCCTATTCTAAATTGCACTGAAAGTAAACTGTAAAACTCATTCTATAATAAAAAATAATAACAGTAACGATTTCAATTACATTTCAAGCACCCTCTTTTAATTTTATAAGCATATTAATACGAGTAATAAATGGGCCGACTAGTCGGCGGTTTTTGCCGACTATTCACCGACTACAAATAATGGTATACGACAGGCCGACTAGTCGGCGACTAGTCGGTACTTCACTAGAGTGTATGTACCTACGTAGGTACCTCCTAGTTCTGGAAATCTCATAGAAACTTAAAAAAGGAGGTTTACAATAAACATGGTTTCTTTAAAATCTATATATTATTACGAAATGGTTGACAAAAAACTCATTCAATATAACAATAATTTCGAACTTTAAACTATCGTTATTTTTGCATAGTCGTTTTTATATCACTAAAAATTGTTATCATCACCTGCCGTTCTGAAAAGCTACGGGGAGGTGATTTCACTAGTCTTATCCTCTTATGCTTAATTAATCAACATTACAGCTCCGGCACACGGACCACTCGAGTCTGCCACTAGTGGTCACTGTTGTCAGTCACTTTTCATTCAACTAGCGGCTGCAGGCAGTGGTACCTATTGGTGGTTGGGCCATTAGCTGTTCGAAGTGGCCACTCGCTAATACCTACCTATCCTACGTTTACAACTTAGTTTCCAAACATGTACATAAACAAAAATGTGTTTATGGTAAAATAACTTAATTACCCGCACATAAATTTCCATTTGCGGTACAACTTCAATCTTTTTGATGACTTTTGCAATAGTACTTACTAGTCATTCTGATGTCAACTTAATTTGTACTTTTGTAAAGTTCATGTATGTTTGACTAGAACTAATATCAATTTGGAAACAAGGATTTGATTATGGAATACTTTAATTATGAAAAGTGGCTGTAGACGCGAGTGCTCCGTGTTCAGATACATTACACTGAACACGAACAATATTTACACCATTTGTAATGCCTATTAGTAGATGTAAGCTTATCCACACATATATTATTAGGATGGTGCCCGGGACGTGGACGGACCGTGCTCCGTCAGAAATATCGTGTGCACCTACATTTTATAAAAACTCGTTCACATAGATCCGTGTTCGAGCAGGCGGCGACGGAGATTCAGCGCCTGCCTTGAGTGTGTCATGGCCCTGTCACGTCCCGGGCACCGCCCTGATTATGGGTGAATAGCTCCTATTTGTCGGTTTGCCGGCAGGTAGTGAAGAGTGGTATCACAAAAATCGTGAAGAACAGTAAAATAAGTAGGAACTTTGACCTTCAATATCTCCGTAAGCAGAAGGTTTCCAGGCATGGTCGAAGAGAACAAGTGACTCTCGGCGTTTTTGAATCGTCTTCAAAAAAAGGAGGAGGTTCTCAATTCGACTGTATGTTTTTTTATGTTTGTTATCTCAGAACTTTTTTCTAAGTGATCCGTTTTGGATGATTCTTTTTTAATATGAAAGCTGGTGCTTCACATGTGGTCCCAATATACATTTGATTAAGTTTTGACTAGCAGTTTTTGAGTTATCCTCGATATTGCGTATTTTTTCCACTTAGTTTATATTGATGATGTGTTCATAATTTCCTGTCACTGTTATTTACATATCAAGTAGTGGTATACGAACTTGTGTGGGGTAGGTACCACAACCAAAAAGTGAAAAATAATTTATTTTTTACAAAAAAACAAACGACTTCCAAAAAAAATACAAAAAAAACGTGAAAAATTACTTTAATTTCGGAAGACGGTGGCCAAAAATGGAAATACAAAACAAAAGACACCGACTTCAGAAATAAAAGTTATTTTTCACGTTTTTTTTTTGTTTTCTTGGAAGTCGGTTGTTTTTTTACACCCGTCATAGTAGATACGTAGATAGGTACCCGGAAGAAAATATGGCACATAATTATATAGTTTTAGGAAGAGACTTTGTCGCTTTACATTTCTACGGCCGCGGCACATTAAGTTTTAGAAAAATCAATGAGAGTGGCAGCGGTGACGCTCTAAGAGTCTATGCAGTCTATGGCAAACTTTTTCCAAGCCTCCACGTGCCATATAAATGGTAGACACCATATAAGCTAGCACATTACTTCGCATTGGGCCTCATAGCTAGCGCATTACTTCGCATTGGGCCTCATAGCTAGCACATTACATCGCATCGGTCCTCCTAGCTAGCACATTAGATAGCATCGCATCGCATGAGCTGCACGGTTACTGACAAATGCGTGCACTGACTGGACAGGTCCACTTAATCTGTGTGGTTCTTTCCTCAAAAGAGAATTTAGAAACCAATCTGCATGGTCCTCATACATTATGTCCGATTTTTTATATACACATTGACATTGATGAATTTTATATATACAATGACATGAGTATTTACTTGTCAAGTATTAGGTTATTTTAAGTATTGTGAATGTGAGGACTATGTGGGTCAGTTTTTTTTTCTCAAACTTCTTTATTCAGTGTTTCTGTTGGGGGGAAACATTGATTTCCCCCCAACAGAAACACTACTAGGCACAATCAATGTAGTTTCTCGCATTTTAATTATCAGTCAGATGCAATAATTGTGACGGCTTCAACATTCTGTTATCTATTGTAGTCTATCTATCACAAAGGCCAATAAATATGTAATTACGTGTATGTACAGATACACACATACAAAGGTACTATGAAGGTTTTATACCTACCTCGTTTCTGGCAATGTTTAGTCAGGTTTCGTATAAAGGTAGGAAAGGTAGGTAAGGTAGTAAGGTAGGAAAGGCTAATACTTAGGTATTATTAATGTTTAAAAGTACCCAAATGGTAACCGTAATGTAAACCGTAAATAAACCTATGTTTAGTGTTGGCAACATTGCATCTGGAGCGCCATGAGTGAACGACAACAAAGAAACCGACACCCCCGAAGACGGTTTCATATTGATGAGGTTCCTGGAGTGGGGGCACCAGAGGCTTTATAACGGCAAAGCAGAAGCGGCTGCGGAACGTTGGCTTGAACTTCGGATTTGAATACTTCACTATCATCATATTTAGTATCATTGATTGTTATTTTCTTGTACCTACCAATATTGTAAAATAAACATTAAACCAGTTGATTAGTTGTCTCGAATCTTATTTATATAAAACTAGATTACATTAGTTACATATATTCATTTTTACTTTTTGATATTTAATGTAAACCAAATTATTTGTAGAAAATACCTTCATAATGATGAGTACAAAGAACCCTTTTCAGGTGAACAAATACTTAGCTTGTTTACGTCACAACTTGACACAAACTTTGGTACAAAACTCAAGGGTCTGAGAACCTACCTAATTACATAAATTGAAAAATCGCAGTACTTAAGTAGGATAGCTACATGTACCTACCTATCGGTCAGATGTACAAAAATAATGAGCGTATCTGATTTAATCTAAATCCCTCAGCGTACGAAGCTCAGCTTTTTAGGGCTTTAACACTACCACGTCAAAGTATTTAGTACCTAAGTATATGTAAATGTACCTACATTTAGCAGAATTAGGCAGAATTTTCCTGCAATGTAAATGTGAGCAATAAATTTGAATGATCCCCATAATGCAATCCATGTTTACCTTTTTGTCATATATTTATTATTATTCAGTACAAGATAATTTTGAAATGGTTTTATCAATCGCAATGATGTTTCATCGCGGAAAACAGTCAAGCTTAGTTTATAAGTTAAAAAAAAACCGTTATTTGGCTATTACTTTCACCAACTTAGTCCGGTCAAATTAGACCAAAAAATTGTACTGAAGCTACAAAAATTCGCATAGACCTAAAAATTGGTAGGAATGTTCGGAGCACCATTATATGTGAAATCTGAAAAATCCCTATCGATCTCTTATCTGGAAAAAAATAAAATCAAGGTCAAAGGTCACAAAAAAAATTTGTATCAGACAAAAATTGTAGATCATAAAAACTTTTATACAAAAAAACAACCGACTTCCAAAAAAAACACTAAAAGACGTGAAAAATAACTTTAATTTCGGAAGTCGGTGTCTTTGATTTTGTCTTTTCGTTTTTGGCCACCGACTTCCGAAATTACAGTTATTTTTCGTCTTTTAGTGTTTTTTTTGGAAGTCGGTTGTTTTTATGTAAAAAAGTTTTTAAAAATATGCAGTTATAAGGATAACTCAAAAACTACTGGTCAGACCTTGATCAAATTTAAATGGGACCACATGTGAAGCACCACCTATCAAATAAAAAAGAATCATCCAAATCGGTTCACCCAGAAAAAAGTTCTGAGCTAACACACAAAAAAAAAAACATATTGAGTACCTCCTCCTTTTTGTTAAGTCGGTTAAAAATTATCTTGTGTGTTCCCAACATTCGTACCAATTTTCAGCTCTATGCGAATTATTCTAACCTCGAATGTCTATTTTGACCGGACTTAACAGTAGCTATAGTTATATCGCCGTCTTTTAACATATTATAGTCTTTGAGCTAAAATATAAGGATTTAAGTCATGGGAATGTGGGTAAACTAAATAGATAGCTGAAAAACACTCGTGTTTTTGGTCGTGGTCGCGCTGCCAACTGAATGTGCAGCTCTATGGTGGGAGGCTCACCTGGCGTCCGGTTGGTTGCCCAGCCAACCATAGAGTGAGTGGCAGAGGCGACGCCTTAGAGCGTCGCCCCTGCCACTCTCATATTTTTTTTCTCAATTCTCTAGGCAAACAAATACAGTGAAAGTAAAGTCTCTGCTTGAATGCCCTTAAACGGATAATGACAATATTTTTATTTTAAACTAAATAATATTTTTTAAACAATATTAAAGTGTGAACGCTTAAACAATTGCCAAGATAAACAAGTTTTAAAATAACTGCTAAACAAAGATGGCAATATCACTGATGTGACGTCACGACTTTGTAGAATCATTCATACTAGCGCCATTTATTATACGTACCACGTGACAAGGACGAGAGTAATCCCTTCCAAAATCATTTAAAGCGTGTAGCTTCTCCATAATTTTATAGATTTTATTTTTAGATTATCTCTTTTCACAATGCCTTCTTTGAAATTACATTATTTGTTCGAACATTTCTGATATTCGCCATCATTCCTATTATTACTTTAGCTATAAACGGCGGATTGGTTTGTCCGGAGGCGTTTTACTATTCAGTAGTATACAGTTTTGTAAGAAAGATATAGTCACATGGTGTCTGTTGGCTCGCACTTCCCTAAACTGGTCTATAGGCAAAAAAGTACCTACTTAGTCAAACGCCTGTTACAGAAACAATACTGGACATTTATGGCCCCCTGAAAAAGGACCTGAATCACGTTGGACAAGTGGCATCACCGCGGCATTTGTTTTTAATATTTTCATAAATCTATCTATATAAAAATGAATTCCTATTTCCCTTGGTCACGCCATCACCCGTGAACGGCTAGAACGATTTAACTAAAAAAAAAATTGTTGTGTTCGTTATTGTCAGGAAAAGGATCTTATGAAATAAAAAAATAAGGAAGTTGATCGGAACGTTACAAAATTTAAGAAAACTTAGCGCCAATATTAATTTTACATAACTGTCAGTTGTTTGAAATAACTGTCAGCGATTGACAGAATGCGCGCTGCTTAGATCGTTTAACACAGATGGATCGGTTGATAAATGAGTCGATAGTTTTAGTTTTAGTCAATAGTCAAAACTAAAACTAAACGACATATGACATTCATAGTTAAGACAGGACAACGTCTGTCGGGTCAGCTTGTAAGTATATATTTTAAACAGTGGGTAAATAAAACTACATTATTTGTTTTTCTGATAGGCTTTGCATACATTGAACTTTATTTGTGCGAAATTTCAGAAAAAAACCTTCGAAATAGTTACTGTCTTTCGAAACGAGAATTACCCGTTTTTGCCCAAAGTGCATCGTCTAGCATGTCAGTGGACACTGGCGTCCAGTGAAATGCTGCCTTCAGGGGAGTGGGCTGCTCAGAATTCATATTTTTTTGTTTGTACATCTTACATTTTAATAACTTTTAATAATCCTATTTTGTCGAAGATTGCATGCGTGATGTTATGTTATGTGTAATGCTAAATATAATTCAACTACCTACCTACCTATTTACATAATTATCAGTATTTTTATTTAGAAAATTTATTTCTAAATTATAATTCTACACTCATTTTCCGTCGAAATTTTGCTCTGAATGCTTGATTGTTTGACTTCAAGACCGCAAAATGAACGTCGCGGCTCTTTACAACAAATTGGATTGGAACACAGAAAATCAGGATCGAACTTAACTAAACAATATGTTGAAAAACGAGTATAATAGTCGTTTATCAACATCTACAGTTTAAAACTATTGAATCATTAAAATACGAAGTCATAATATAAATGCACTCATTTTATTACCTACCTATCAAATACCTACTAATTGCTTATGATATAGTAAAGGCTATTTTTTACAAGTGTGTAGTCCGTCTCACTAAAGACACCTTTTATGATAACATAATCACAGTCTTCTCAAACAAATGGTTTAAAACAAACACTGTGTACAACAGTCACTTAGGTATTCCACCCGATACATGCACTTGCGTTTGTCGAGATCCAGTGTTCGAAGTTGACCAATTGTCTCAACAGGTTTATACCTGGAGGTATTACTGCTCCTTGTACCTGGCAGTGACCGTACATTATATAGTCTGGCTTCAGTACCTCTTTTGCCACTAGCTCTTCCAAGAGGACCTTCACATTGTCGAACTGAACTTTTACCGGTTGTACGGTCTTATAATCTCCTAGGAACATGATGCTTATACCCTTAAGGTTCCATGACTTCACCATCACACCTACAACATTCGCTCCTCTGCCTTCGAATATAAGTCCGTTGCCACCGACGAGGAAATTGGGGCCGATATCAACCCAACCACGCCGTTGGTGTTCTGCTTGTATTTGTAACACGTTCTTTATACAAGCGTATTTTTCAGTGCAGTGTTCTAAGGCCGAATGGCCGATGAGTACATAGGATAACGGCAGATCTAGAATGGCTATTTCATATTCAGGCATTGCTTGCCAGTCACCGCGTCGCAGGTACCAGTCCGCCTTTAGATCTAGCCAAATCAAAATAATTATTGAGATTTTTCCCGGAATATTATGTTAGTAATAATAGGTATAATTACATAGTATTTTTTGTTAGTAGAGTTGAGATATGTGAGTGGTTTAGATAACTTATTGTATAAAAGGAATATGGTGAATTGGGGTAGGTACTTATGGGATAGTGTACTGGTCAAAAGCAGATCAGATTTTTACCTAGATCTAGTCGTTGCGCTTGTTTTGCCAAGGCAAAGTGGAAGATGAAGAATGTGAGTCCACATGCGACTACGAAGGCCCAGCACACGAACACCGCGATGCTACAGCGGAGCCGCTTGGAGTTCTGGGGCGAGACCAGTTCGAGGCCCAGTATGCGGCCTGAAACATCACCAATATCGCGAGTTTTAGACAACAGTGCGGGAAATAATTTAGTATGAGGGTTTAAATGATTGCCGGCGCAGCTGACGAGCGATTTTAGCTTTAGCAGACATGCAGTTACTGCGATCCAGAATAGAAGTAGTGTATGGATATTTGTAGATTTTTCGGACCATGACAACTCTCGTTCGTTAGTATTAAAAATGTATTTCTTGTTTGAAATATAGGTAACTGCCGCCCGTATGTACTTTTTGTTGAATTCTTCGCGGAAAATCTGAATTAGGTACCAATGGAATCAAAGTGGACTCGACCAAGTATCACATGTAAATCATGCATGGGCGCCGGCAAAATTATTTTCAGGGGGATGCATCTTCAGGTCCAAGAAACGTGCTGGATCATTTTTGCACTTCACCTAGGATACCTACGTTAGGTTGTCATTTGTCCATTCATGCAAGGAGTTTTGTCGACTCATGAGTTGACAAATTTACTCCTTAAAAAACCAACAAAAAAGTTCCAGAAAAGCTTAACATTTACGAGAATATATTATAGGATGCAAGAGAGAGCAAAGCGAGCTCGATAACTTTTGCATCTTGCCTCGAATGGGATAGGTTTTATTTTGACCATGTATAGAGAAAGAGGACTAACTGTAAAGAATAAAGAAGAGAAGAAGAAAATATAAAGAATCTTAAAAAAATAAAAACGAGTTGTACCTATGCAAGAGCGAGTGAAGCAAGCTCGATAATGTTAGCACCCCGCTTAGGGTCGATTAGATTTTCGGAAATAGAAGTTCTGTACTTTGTGGACATGGTGCACACTAGCTTTAGAATCGAAAATTTTTGGATCTCTCCTCGAATAGGTGACTCGAATAAACGCCTAATATATTAATCACATCTATTAGGCGTTTTCAGATATTTTCTTAGTTCTGAACGATGCCCATGAAATCATGTAACACATAAAACATCGCCTGGAACGAATTGAGGGACGAACATACCTCTACTTTCTTAGGATACAGAATACTACTTAGTGCATGTTTTTAAGGAAACTAGGACCGCAAAATTACGTATAAGTTGGTAGGTAATAACTTATGCGTAATTTTCTTCGTTTTCCTGATGACATTAATGTAAAAAGGTGTTCAAAATACCTATGTTTTAGTAGAAAATTTCCAAAAAAAATACGCGTTTCTCTTACATATTTTCCTTGATTGTTAAATTTGGCGTGCTCATGCTAGATTTTCTAATCGGCTAGTGTCAAGTAAACTGGCAATATTTGTTTTTGAATGTGGCCTCTCAAACCTGCCGTCAGATTAGAGGGTAAATAACATTGCGGTATATGTCAGCTTACCTAAGCTAATTAACCAAGGATTTTAAGATTTGCGTGAGCTAAAAAGCCACATTTAGATTGAGTACTACCTACTTTTCGGTGCGGCGCGGCGCAGCGTGGTATTGATATGTATAAAACTGTGATAAAAAAAAAAGAATCATCAAAATCCGACTACTCTGTAAAAAGTAATGCGTGGTCATACATAAAAAAAAATATATATATACGGGTCGACTTGAGAACCTCCTCCTTTTTGTTTCGTCGGTTAAAAACGAGAAAAAATGTAGATAAATAAACTGTAGAGTATAACAATTCGAAATCACCATGAAAATCTTGACAAAGTCTTTCATTTAGTGGACGCAGAAAAGCCTGATATGAGCATAGGTAGTGAAATTACTTTACATGGAGCGACTGCCTATTTGAACTCCACCCACAACCCAGTTACTGGGTAACACTTGGTAAGACTGGTTGTCAGACTGTCAGACTTCTTCAATGATCTTCAAATTACAGCCGGAACCAACGAGCGTAGCTGAACCTTCGATCGACCCGGCTGTTATTACTAAGTCATGAACCCGATTAATTCTCCTTTCCTCACCACCAAAGGCATGTTTATTAAAATACCTGTGCTGTTATATTTGTACAATTTAACTTTACTACTAATCTATATGTATTAGACATGTAGGGTACTTGTATAATATAAAGTTGTTTTATGTTTAATTATTTTATGATGTCCTGTTTGCGGTAAAATAGCTATAAATAATATTATGGGCAATAAGTACTTAGTAGATAAATGAAAGGAGTATGATTTGTTATAGTGTCATTTACGTAGGTAATGAGGTATTATTGTCAAATCAGCTTCAGTCAACTAGCAAAGCTATGCGAATGTTAGTTGATTATCCACTTAGGTTTTTCCTAACTAAGGTAAGGTATATTCTGCTGTAGGATTGACTGAAAAGCGATCTATATAATACGTTCTCAGAGATTCTTGTAGAATACACCGGCTGAATTTATTATAAGTAGGTACCCGTTACGAAACCCAATGACAGTGCGTCTTCGGGACGTGATTTTCGCGTTAAAATCGGTTCATTGCGGAAAAAGTATAATTTTCTAAACGATTTAATATTGAATATTGGTCAAAAATAAAAATGTCGTATAGCCAAAATCAGAGCAATTGAAATTAGGTATATGTTTGTTACGCAATAAGGTTATGGACAACGATGCACATTGTAGTTTTACAACAAACAGCTGCTCCTAAAGTTTTTGGAAATCGTAGGAAATAAAACAGTAGTTACATAGCATTAGATTCCATACAAAATGTATAAGACCACTAAGTAATCGACTATTTTTTGTAATGCAGTTTGTAAGTACTTGACACAAAGTTATGTCTAACTTCTTCACGAGCCACCACTGTAAATATCTACTGATTATATGTATGGAAATATTGCTGAAACCCGATTGTACAGAGTGGCAGGGACCTCGACGCGCAAACTGTAACCATGAATTCAGCACATTATTCGAGAACCCCTAGCGAAGCCATTTTTCGTAAGTTATCAAAAAAAAAACAGCTGTTTCATAGAAAAGTTCAATACCTACGCGGTCAAAATGTAAGGAACAGCATTTTTTTTTAAATTACCTACGTAAAATTTCAACGTAGAGGGGTTCAGAAGTATGAACTGTATCCATGGTAACAGGTCGCGCGTCGATGTCTCTGCCACCCTGAAAACCACGAAACCGTCATCGACACATTCTGTACATCAAAGTAACCCTCTCACCCTCACCTGATCTCTCTCCGGTCGTGTCGGATTGCCGTCTCATCGGACTATGAGAGTGAGGGAAGAGTTAGTGCATCTGTGTCTGCGCACACTCTTCTGCACTATAATATTTCCCGATTAGATGGCCAGTCTCCGCTGAGATTGGCCGCCATGGCCGACATTTGGTCTGGAGCACTATACATAAAACTATAACTTTTATTTGTGGTGTGCACATTCGCTGTTTACGATAAACATTGGGCTTATGGTTGCATGCAAAGGAACAGGAATCGTGGGAGGAACGTTAAAAAAAGTTGTCATTTTGACTTTCAATAGTTCCGTAACTAGAAGGTTCCCAGGTATGGGGCAGTACGAAAAAAAAACATTATAAAAAGTGACTCTAGGCTTCGTTAAGGGTATTTTTACACCCGTTATGCTGAAACCGGTTGAGGTGACGTAGGAAAAGAGTTCCTGGAAAGACTTGGGGGAGGTCTTTGCCCAATAGGGGGACAGAACTGGCTAAATAAAAAAATGCTGAAACCATAAATGTTAATGGTCACTAACTCAACAGCAAACCCACATTGTGTTTTGCATTGCCCTGACAGCGTTCATGTACACACACACGACCATATAATTATCAAGCTATACATTTCGAATATAAGCTGACTGTTTATGGTACGAAAAGCCTATATACAATGAAGGTCAGCTAAAACTAGAAATGTGTAGCTTGATAAGTCGTGTTTACAAAAACCTACAATAATAGTCTATTGTAAAGTGTGTGATATGCAATGAAAGCAAATAAATAAATAAATATTTTTTGGTGTGCCGATCGAAAATGGGCAAATGCTAACTATCATTATTTTTATTCAATTCAGGTCGGTAAAATCCATTACCTACAATTAATTTAAAAGTCTTGAAATTTCAGGAAACTGCAAGACCTATCATTTTACTATAGCTGTGCCCGCATAGATAATATTTGTACTAAAATATGGTTAGAGAACGTATGTACAGTCACGGACTTTAATTGATGAGCCACTTTTAAACTTTTTAATTTTGCAGTTTTATACATTCACGAGATTAGACGATTAAACACAAACTCAAACCGCATGCTCGTGGACAACATGACAAATTACTAATGATCGGAAATAGTCTTATCCATAGAGGTTGAAGGTTGACTACTAAGTTGTCCAAGATAAGTCAATAAAATGTTGCATACGTTTATCCAATCAATTTGATAATGATCTTCTTTGAATTAGAGCTCATTAAATACTCGTTATTTCTGAAAACCTATCCGAAGACAGTGACTGATTGCTTGCTAAACGAAATAAAACTATTTTTCAAATGTTCACTATTATTTTAGCTTAGCAAATTTTATGACATTTATAATAGCTAAAACAAAAATAGTAAATAAAATTCGTAATAAATTCTTCCAAGAAGGCGGCAGTGTTATTTTGGTTTATCTGCAACAGTTATCATAATTGTCATGAACGTCATCTTGGACGCTACGCGTTTGGATAAAATCGTGGGTCCGAGTTTATCCGATGTCGAAACGACCAATCATATTTTTTTCGTACGCTAACGTTACTATCGCTACGCTAAAACAATTGTCGCTAGGTTACGGTTGCTAGACCTGCAATTGGTTGATTTTGGGTAGTCACTCTCTCCTATGTACGAGTATAACCGAGTAAACCCGATTTGCTATACACGGCTAAAATACGAACAGTGGCAAGTGGCTCATCAATTAAAGTCCGTGTCTGTACCTATTAATCAATGAAAGAGAGAGAGATTATGAATCGATAGAAAACCACGAAAATGCACTAAGTTTTGAAGAAATAACTGGTTCTGGAATCTCGAGTTAAAAGCGCAATACTGGACAAGCGATTGATATAGGTTAAGGTTAATGTGGAATTTAAAAATATACTTAAACTTTATTAAAATTTTGCTGTTTTTTTGTTAGTTATAAAGTCATGATATTTAATATCATGCCTGCATTCCCCGAAGGACGGTAGGAATACAAAAATGTTCAAATTCAAATTATTTATTGCGAACTAAGTGTAGGTACAGAATTTTGAGGATGTTTACTATAGTAAACCTATAGGTAGGTTCTTAGAACTTAGTTGCCTGTTAAGGCATTGCAATTTAAATACATACTCTATATCAATTTCAGTTATACAATTTCGATTATACACTCGAGAGCAATGAATCCGGGTCACTTAAAGAATCCTAAAAATCTCGGAAACTAAAAATGCTAGGTTAATGCAATAAATTGTATTTAATAGACAATGTAATACTCCTTAAATGAAGGTATTAAAACTTCTTAGTTATTGTAAAGTTATATCATAAAAAAATCAAATTTGAAAAAGGGCCACTTTCGAAGATGGAACTACTAAATTACAGCATTTGGTTTTGCTTTTGTTTGTAATCTGTCATTTATGTGGGTACATAAACCATGTTCATAGTGCTCTATATTCATTATTCAAGCTGAAATTATGTCGCTTACGCCTGAAGAATGCACCAGAATACTTACAATGCTGGAAACCGGCCGGAGTCAGCGCGATACAGCCAGGACTGTCGGTGTGTCGCTGTCAACAGTACAAAGAGTTCTCCGACGTTACGAAGAAACTGGTTCTAACCTACGCAGACCAGGAACGGGCAGAACCAGGTGTACCACAGCACGAGAAGACCGATACTTGGTGAACACCATGCTTCGAAATCGCTTTCTCACAGGAACTGAACTCACAAATCAGTTTCGACGCCTCGGAGGAAGTAACCCAAGTGCATGGACAGTAAGACGTCGGCTTGCTGAATCTAACTTAAAACCCCTTAGACCTGCAAACGGCCCTAAACTGGAGCGTGGGCATCGTATTTCAAGACTAAGATATGCCCAGAGCCACGTAAATTGGAGTATTGAAGATTGGTCAAAAGTTATGTTCTCCGACGAATCAAAATTTATGCTCTACAAGCACGATGGAAGACACAGAGTGTATCGAAGACCAGGGGAAAGATTCAAGCAAGCATGCATCGAAGAAAAAGTAGCCTACGGTGGTGGGTCTGTACTTGTGTGGGCCGGAATTTCTTCTGAAAGTCGCACAGAGCTGGTGATCATAGAAAACGGCTCTTTAACTAGCGTAAGATATGTGGAAGAAATCCTCAATGATCACGTTGGTCCATTTATGGTTAATTTAGGTGAGGATGCTATATTTATGCATGACAATGCCCGACCTCATACAGGTAGGATTGTGAATGACTACCTTCAAGAGATGAACATTACTCGTATGGAGTGGCCAGCGCGCAGCCCGGATATCAACCCGATCGAGCATGCTTGGGACGAGCTAGGCAGATGCGTAAAACAACGAAACCCTCCCCCAATCACGCTTCGTGAGCTCAAAATTGCTCTCACAGAGGAATGGGAGAATATTCCCCAAAATCGTATAAGGAACTTGGTGTACAGCATGCCAAACCGCGTAAACGCAGTAATGGAAGCACGAGGAGGCAATACGAAGTATTAAAATTCAAGAAAATCGTAATAAAGTTCAAAAATTTCATGTTTCCTATTTTTGTTTTAAGGAGAGATCAGCAGTTTTTTTCTTTATGTAATTTTGTGTTAATAAAATGTATGGTGACTCATATTTTTTTTACTTTCATTTAAGGAGTATTACATTGTCTATTAAATACAATTTATTGCATTAACCTATCATTTTTAGTTTCCGAGATTTTTAACATTCTTTAAGTGACCCGGATTCATTGCTCTCGAGTGTATTATATTTATTAATTATTCATACATTTTATATTATGTCATTTATTATTATAATTTATATCAATAAGTAATCATCACAATCATTTTAATATTATTTATTATTTTTCTTCGAGGTATTCTTTTACCGAGTAATATGCCTTTTTAATCAGCAAGTCTTTTAGCTTCCTTTTAAAAATACCAATTGGATGTAGGTTCTTAATGTCAATGGGTAAGTTATTATACAATATTTTTATGCCCATACAAAAAATACTATTTCTATGTACTGCAGTGTGGTATGTTTTATTGCGGAGTATATTTTTAAGTCGCCTGAATGCCGTTTTAATGTCGCCAGACAAAAAAATAGACAAAATATTCAAACCCATTTCTAATAGTCTAGTTATTTGTTGGACTCGCCGCTCGGCGGCCGACGTCACGATCCATGGCTCACGTGGCCGCTGCACCAGAAATCTCACATCGTCTCGTGTGCTTTGCTCGAATTGCTTCGTCATCGCTCGTATTTGTCGACTAAGTACATAAGACTGTAATCAAGAAATTTAGAGGAAAATCAGTAAGGTCGTAACTAGACTGCGGTCGATTGACATCGATACTTCGATAGTAATCGCCTAAAAATAACAAAATCAAAATCAAAAGTTCAAACTAGGCTGAGAATCAGCGCTTTTTGAATGTCAAAAGCATTCCCCCAAAACGCCCGCCTTTCTCCACTTCCTAGTGCTTCAGATGGGAAGAAGAAGTGGCGCAACAAACTCCCCAGGTGTTGTGTCCCCATTATGTAGGTAGTACAACAAAATACCTTGTGATATATTGCAATTAAATGAAAGAAAATTTAAAACTCATATTAAAAGTACGCTTTGTAAACAAGCATAATATTACAAATTAGAGAATTATATCCTAGATAAGAATGCTTGGAAACATGCTGGTCCTGCTACATAGGACAATCTAGAGTCTAGACAAGTTTAGTATACAACCAACAAAAAAAATCATAGACGTATAACTTTCGCCCCCCATAAACAGAAGAAAAAAATAAACACAAAAAATTGTACACAACAGTATTTTTTGTGTTTATTTTTTTCTTCTTTTTTTTAAGTGTATCTGGGGGCACGGTAGTGTTTTTTTGTATACTGAACTTGGTTTACATACCAAATTTCGGCTTTCTAGCACTCCAGGAAGTACCCTAACATTTTGAAGTCTCATACAAACTTCCACCCCCCCATTTTAGGGAATGGGGGACGAAAGTTATAAGTCTATGAATTTTTTTGATGGTTGTATACTAAACTTGGATTCCATACCAAATTTCAGCTTTCTAGCACTTCAGGAAGTAGCCAAACATTTTGATTATCATCAGTGTGTCAGTGTATCAGTGCGTGTGTCAGTGACGAAATCAGTGTATTATAGATATCAATAAAATCTAAAGTATTAGAGCTATTCAATTGAGACTTTGTATGTTTAATTAATCTATTATTGACATCTTATCCTGAGAACATGAACTATCTGGTACATCAGAAACCAACTCTATGAGGGTTCAAAAAACGACGAAACACTTCGAGAAAAGGTAGGTAGTGCCCTTGCGCTTCGCTTGGCTCGTCTTGGCGGGTGCACTGCCGTGCCCCCAAATTAATGTTTACATCATATTGTAAAACATTTTGAAAAGAGTAACGGTGGAGTTTCTTGCCCATTCTTCTCCATATGAAACTACCTTTTGGAAGGGGCAACTAGAATCAATTCTATTTTTTTTGGAAATTTTGACATTCAAAAGTGCCTTACAGGTGCCTATTTGAAATAAATGATTTGACTTTGACTTCCACTTTGGTATGTCCCCCATTATTATAGGACGTCTGAAAATAGGTAGGAATGTCACGATGTCATCAATCGTCCGCAGTCTAGTTGCACCCTTGTCTATTATAGATCAATTAAACAACGCCAATTACTATTAAAATGTTTAAGCTCATTTCTTCTCCATACGAAACTACCTTTTCGAAGGGGCAACTAGAATCAATTCTATTTTTTTGTAAATTTAGACGTTCAAAAGTGCGTTTTATGTGCCTATTTGAAATAAATGATTTGACTTTGATTTTAAAGTTAGTTAGTTAGATATAAAATCGATTCGGCCCGGGCAATATTGACTTCTGCAACTCCTATTTTCGTCTGGGTCAAAAATTATACCATTCCACAACCCCGAAGGATAACTCAGAGCTATTTTGAGTGGGCACGCCACAATTGCGGCGGTAAGTCCCTTCTTGAGGAGTGGCTTGAGAGGCGCCACGGCGTCCTCACCTTCCGCCTGACGCAGGTCCTCACCGGACATGGCTGTTTCGGGAGGTTCCTGTTTCGGATAAGGCGGGGGGAAACGCCCGGGTGTTGGCATTGTGTGGATCGACCGGAGGACACGGTGGAGCATACGGTGGAGGTCTGCCCGGCTTTGGCGGAACACCGCCGTGTCCTCGTGGCGGCGATCGGCGGCGGCGATCTCTCGCGTCCGGCCCTGATTCATGCCATGGTACGGAGCGAGAGGGAATGGGAAGCAGTCACCTCCTTCTGCGAAGCAGTAATGCTCGCGAAGGAGGAGGCGGAGCGCGTGAGAGAGATGCAATCATTGCGCCCTCACGCCCCTAGTCGCCGCAGGAGGAGACACCCACGCGCGCCTCAAAGAGATGTCAGCATAGTTGACGGGGTCCGATAGGGCTGATGCCTGCCGGGGTCGCGGATTGTTCGAAAGAGTTACCGTGGCCCTGGCGCACAGGCAACTGAAGGAACACGGGTGGGTTTTAGTCAATAAGAGTCTGACACGCCCTTCCGCTCCGCCCAGAGCGGGAGAGGTCATTTGATGATTCCCCAACAAAAAAAAAAAGAGCTATTTTGAGACTAGCATGAAACTATAAAGTTGTACAGACTTAAGTAAAGACCCGTATTTAATCTTAAAGCTCCTTCAAACAGCCGCGACACGCGACGCGAAACAATGATACCACCTGTCGCGCGACGAGCGAGCCTTTGTGTCGCATGCGATTCGCGTCGCGTGTCGCGCCTGTTTGAGGGAGCCTTTAATGTATACATTAATATAAACTAAAGTCGCTTTTTGTGTCTGTTTCTGAGGCCGCGTTTTTCTTCTAAACTAGGCAATAGGTTTTGATGCGGATGTCGCCATAATCTTTTGGAGAATTCGTTCCGGAAGGTTTTTAAAGTTAACTATTATTATTAATATTAAACGTACATATTATCAAGGAATCTAGATGTTTTGTCAATTCGTAAAAACTGTGCGAAGCAGGCGCGGAGCGCTAGTAATAAAATAATACATAATAGCATTTGATATTCATTTGAAGTTCCATATAATCCCCGATAGCAGAATAGATTGGTACCTAAGTGTCGTGATTTAATTATTTGAGCTTAATTTCATTATTTTCTTTGCCTTTATCAACTTCACGGAATCAATTTTATAATTAGCCATGCCAAGCATAATCAATTAATCATAAATGATGATTATCTGTGTATTCCTTCGAGCGAGCGTTGAAGTTGTATTATCGATTTAAAGTTATTGAGTTGTTTATTTATTTTACTACAACAATAATGATATCCATTTGAAAGCAGTGCTGGCCTTTAATTATCAAGTTAAGTTAATTCTCAATAACAAATCTATTTATTGATCTACAATACAATCGATAGGTAAATAAAAAGCATACGCACCGTTACTGCACCAGGCCATTATTCGAAGTTCAAAATTACGAGGAAAAAGTTTCGGGTGCGTTCAGTAAAATGACACTATTCACGCTTAGTAAATTAATTTGAACGCGACTCTTTATTACGAACATTGACGGCACGTTATCACAAATATAGATAATTTAGGTAATTTACTGTATAATGTGATAAAATACGGATATAGTAAAAAAATAGAAAGTAAAACTGACCCAGTGATAACGTATAGATAAACACACAGTTTAGCTTATCGTAGGGCAACATAACAATTGCACTGTTCGCCTAATTTGATAACGTTATCAATTAAGTGTGGTAAAAATAGACTTGTAAAACATAAGTAATGCAGTTTCGAGGCACCTGTTATAACAATAAAAAGTGGGCCTAAATATGGGACACCGAGCCTGAGAAAGAAGCTGTCACACAGGAGACGATGCTCTAGAAGCCGAACTTATTTTTACTTATTTTACATAAGGCCCTCTTTGAGTGTGGTGTGTCTTGTAGTGCACCTTGGCGAGCACTGGCTGGCCCGGCCAGTGCGAGCGCTTGAATTGCTAGATTTTGTATAATGTTACCGTTGGAATACGCATTAACTAGGTAATTTGCAAATTATCGGGTACGATCCGTTAAAGTGAGACATTTTACTTAAATTAGCACATATGTGCACTTTATCTACATAGTTAATCTGCATATTTACGGATGCTACACCGTTAAATCGCGGAACACTTTTGTCTCGTTTACATAATGCATTATGAATAATGACAAGCGTAGTTGACGGAGCCCCGCCCGGCAGGGCTCCTACTATTGGGTGGTTTAAAAAAAAAAAATACCTTGAACCTTGACCTTCTAACCTAACCTGTCCGAGTCGGGGTGCCCTAAGTCCTGAGCTCGCTTCGCTCGCTCTTGTATTTGTTAATGCGTTTAACAATTAAATAAATGATTACGATGAATTCGAACGTTTTATTCAAGCAAAGAACCTATTTTATTAACTTAACTGTATGCTTAGTCGTTAGTCTGCAGATTACCTAGGAAATCTGCAGATTATCTAGTTAATGTGAGAACTGAAACAATTTTTTCCACTTTAACAGACTCAACCAGATAATCTGCAGATTAACAAGTTAATCTGCAATCTAACGGATTTACGCACATTAGCGGTAACATATATATTTTAAAAATAATAACGAAATTATAAAATGTGTTCTCAACAAGCACTAAAAAAACAATAAGCCTTATTTTTTTATATAACTTTTACATGTTTTCATTATAGAATCTCTTCAAGGTATACACGTTTTAAATAGCGCTTTTGTGTCATATTTATGAAAAAAAAAAAGCGATCCAATTATTATAATTAACGTTTCTGTCTTCACACAGCGCTTGACCGCATGTTCAATTTTCCTAAAATATTTCTTTTGTGCAACATTTACATTTGGCTAGATTTACAGAGGTTTAAAAAAGTTAAAAAGTGCTTCTTGATGTGAAAAAAACGTGCTTCTTACCAGAAGCTCATTTTTAGCATATTGAACAAATAAGGTTCAAAACAGCGATGCGTTTGATGTTAGTTGAATTGAATCGAATGACCACCAAAATAAAAGTAATAATGGTGCGATTCTCTTGTACACCAAACTAAACTAACTAAACTATCACTAAAATTCCTTACTTTTTGCTATGAGAATCTTAAAGCTATTCTGCAAAAAAATGTCTCTAAATTTAAAAATAACTTTAACGCAACTAAAATTTAATTTGACAAACGCGACGTGGTACTTGTTTGCTCTATCCTGTGTTTTTTTTAGAGCCTAAGGCACGCATGGGGGCAGCCTCGACGTGTTTTAAATGGATATTTTCACTTTAGTATGGAAATTAAGAAAAAAATAGTACCCAATACATGTAGAGTTTTAGGGGTTTAAGGGTTTCATAAAGGGGGTCGAAATTTTCATTATTTTTGCGATAGGACATACCGTTTTCGAGATATAAGCAAAATAAAATAATAAAAGATACAGTACTTTTTTTGCACCTGAAGGCGAGGTGTTGTGGTGAAGTTTAGTTCATGACAACTAATTTTATTCAGCACCTTTTTAATCGCGATTAAAAATAGCCCGATTTATTTAGACAACCAACATTTTTGGTGAAAAACATCAAATACAGAATAGCAAAATTGCCATTTTCACTAAACTAATAACTCAGTGCCATCTTAGTGCTGTCAAACTAAAATATAGTTAAGTTGTGTCACATTAGTCTATTTCAGAATGAGAAATCATCGTTTGACAGGAAAAAATAAATTTTTGTGATTTTTATTCTAGTTTAGAGAATTTTGTGACAAGAGAATCGGCACAAATGCAGTTTTAATTAAATTAAAAAATAAATGCACGGCTCAGTGGAATAATTTTTAGGTAAGTATTTTTTTAGTTCATTGTTTTCACTTTATTATCCTAAGGTACATAAAATATTATAGTTTGCGCTTAAAATTATGAGAATTAAGCGACGACAAAAATGTTTTTGTGATCAGTTGTACGATTGATTTATCATGATACTATTTTATGTTTATGAAATATTTTTGAATAAGGCTTTTCTTTGAACATTTGACAATACACTCGATTTTTTTCTGGCTTGTAATTATTTAGGTACTAATACGCCTAACTGGGCGATAAAAAACTCAGCGTTTTCGGTGTCCTACATTTGGGCAGCGTCGTAAATTCGTCTAGGATATCTATACATCTAATGTCCCACTCCCAACACTCGATTTTGCAGGATAAGAATATTTGATTAACTTAGAGAGTCCTATTTACCTACTACATATGAAATGAAAGTAAAGGCTCATGCACACTGGCGCGACACGACAGCGTACCCAAAGGCATCGCGTGCAGCGCGACGGGCGGCGCCTTTGTGTCGGGCTGTCGCGTCGCGCCTGTTTGTGGGAACCTTAACTATCTAAGCTACGAAAATGTAGGGCAGATCTTCATCAATGATATGTACTTATTAATAATTCGCACTTAACCGTATTTGATTAACTATTGTACGAGATAAGTATCTACCTACTGAATAGGTAAGTACTTAATGCACCTAATGACTTTATTCATATTATTGCATAATGTATAATTGTTTCCCACCACTTTTTCTTAATTTTTGCGAAGTTTTGTTGTGTACTAAGTATCAACTTAATATAGTATAGTTCAACACTTAACATCACGCTTGTAGTTCCCGAAGGGTTAGGCAGAGGTGTACCTTTTAGTGCACCCTAATTTCACCAGTTATGTTAAAGTTTTATTGTCATCAACCAAGCACAAAACCAGAGTCCGGGCTGCTATTGAGAAATTCCAGATAGAAAAACCCTATAACACTGCCTGACTTGGGAATTGAACCCAGGACCTCATGCTCAGCAGCGCAATACCTTCTTATTTTACTAATTAACGCAAACATATATGTTTGCAAAGTTTTATAGGAAAAATAATTTACTTACGTTTTTATTATGAATGAAAATTGTTAGGTACTCAATCCCGCTTTAAAACAGCGGGGTAATTACGTAACACACTAACAATAGGAATGGGTTTCATTTTGACAGTTCAACAACATTCATTGCGTTATTTACGTTGATGAGCAGGCAAATTTTTCGAACATATGAAGCAATGCATTAGCAATAGGCTTCAAAATGATTCAGAATGTGATTGATAGATGTTACGTAATTAGGGAGCTGGCCGCTATTACAATTTATTAAAGGGTCTCAAATATGGTATTTTTTCCTGATTGGATGAAGTTCCCATAGGATGTGAGTGAAACCGCGGGCAACAAAAAGTTCAAGATTTATATAATACTTCAATATGTAGATAAACTACCATCAAATGCCTTTAAAGTGCCTCGACAAGTCTACCTAAGTAAAGGCGTCAAAACAAAAAAGGACGGCCTTCAATGGGCTCGTATTAACTTCGCATTAACTAATGACACAACACATAATACTTAAGGCGTAACCTTCAGGGTAGCCCGCTAAATTCAAACTTTGTTACTTTTTTTTTTGCAATTTGCAGGTCACTGTCAGGTTGTATTTTGATTAAAATATGATTCCCGACCGTAACAAATATGGCTTTACAGAATTAGAATCAGCAATACATCTTTTTAAGTTCATATTACCCTATTGAATGACTATTTCGTGAAAAGTATGATTAAACCGAAGTTAATACTGGTTGTAACTTTACTCCGAGTTTACTAATAAGGCTAAGTATTCATGATTAAAACTACTTATAACGAACAAGTGGCAGACAAGAGAAGAGAGGAAAAGACATAATCAAATATTTTTAACAATCGTCAAGGTGACATGACACAGATTGGTCGATTAATTCTCCATGGTAACATACAAGGAAAAGACTTGTTAATACTACTAATACTTATAATGAATCGTCTATAAATACACATGTACTACAGAACAGAAATGTTTTTGCAAATTGCAAATATATTGTCTCAATCTACACCATCCTATCTTTTCTATTACAGTTGTTTGTGAGCTTGAGTATTTGTTACTCTGGATGTACAGATTTAGTTCATATTTATCTGACACAGGAAGACTATGAACTGGATTTACATATTAGTAGAATACTTTTCATCTGGGTAGGTATAGGTGACCTGTGACCTGCTAGTAGTTTCCCAAGGAAGTGAATGAAGTCGCGAGCAACAGCTAAATATTTGTAGAACATAGATAAAGCGTCATATACAAAGGATATTAGGATCGGGAAATGACACAGCAATTCAGACAAACACCAAAAACGAGTTGGTCAGACAATACTATCCCTTGATCTCTTTGTCAAACTTCTGACTTTAGCTGAGGTAGGTAAATAAGTGTAAGTACCAGATAATTGAAGCTGTTATGTTTTGAAAGTGCCCTATTACACAATTATATCATATCATACAAGATATGCGCAAATGATGCACAACATATTAATACGCGACACAATTAGAGAATTAAGGAAACGAATAATAATGATGTTCATGACATCAACGCCAAATGAAGTTGTTTTAATTTACATAGGATTAGAAAGCGTATCTCCTCAGTCAATATGTTGCGCATATTTTTGTTATCTCCCTCTACATATTCCAAAGGCCGGGCAGCATTTTTCCAAAATGGCCGGTCGCACCACTGTCAAACGCACAATAATAGACAAGTAAATAAAGTAAAAAATAATATAATATTCAGTAAACTTTGACTACGCAGGCCATCCAGGACAAAGCACCCAGTGAGAAAATTAAAATGTGGCAAGAGAAACATCCACCACCTTCGACTTTGTTAAACACCAGGAACATTTACCTCCCGGGCGTGATCTTCAGTGGCCTGTATGGTAAGCTGTCAATCGATAGCGTACCCAAGTAGGCCGCTACAGCAGACACAATTTGTCGAAGTGGGGGATTACTGACCCATCCAACACCCAGTGCTAGTGCGGCGCTTCTGATCAGACCATGTCACACTTGCTGGAGTGTCCTAAGTGCCCGTTCACCTACACCTCGCCTCGGATAATCTAAAGAATCTCACTGATGCCGCAATCAACGTGGCTACCTACTGGGCTCTAACAATATAAAAACAACGAAGGAGAGAACCTCACTCAAGTGGTGGAGACACAAAACTGAAAGCCAACTTGTATTTTTTTTGTAAATAATTGCGGATTCACGCCGTTGGAGGTGAATGTCCGAACTTCCAATACCCATTAGGGATCAAATTCACTTGCATTTATGAAATAATGAATGCTGATTTAACAATCGAGCAAAATCGAGTATCCTATCTGCTCAATACCCTGTGAACACACACGGCTGTACCTAACTAAGACTCTAGTGATAGTCTAGGCAAATCAATCTGCCCGCGTTTTCCCAACTATGTCGGTGTCGGCTTCCAGTCTAACCGGATGCAGAGTATTTTACATGGAGTGACTGCCTCTCTGACTTCCACAGCCCAGTTACTACGCAACACGATACCCCTTGGTTAGACTGGTTGTCAAACTTTTGGGCTTCTATTTACCCGTAACGACTGTCAAAGATCTACGAATCACGGCCGCGACCAACGACTTAACGTGCTTTTTGAAGCACGGAGGGGTGTCGATATGTAATGGATGGTCACCCATCCAAGAACCGACCATGCCAAGCGTAAGTTTACCTTCAATCGGCTCGTGCGGCTGTTATCATTTAGTCACGAGCATCTCAGCCTACTAGTAGAAAATATCATCATAGCTGGAACATACTTATCGAAAGATAAATCATTTGTTATGTTTCTTTGTTATGTTAAGTTAAGTTACCGAAATGTTAGTTTTCAGATTAATGAAGATTCGGGCTGAAGTTTTAATGGATAGCGTTCAGTGATTTGGGGCTTTGGTTTTGGGTGATCAGCATCTAGTCGTCATTGTTCACTTGTCGGGTTCCAGACATATTCAGTAATAATCAGTTGTGCGCGATTGCACAACTGACGGGGTTTAAGTTTCACGTACCATCGGTACCATTGTATGCGAAATTGTAAAATGACCATACATAGCCTACCTATATAAAAATGCTATGTCAGGTTGACAACCCGATTTCTGAAAACATAACACAAAAATTTGCCAACGGCCTGTTAAAGTCATGTTAACTTTAATGCTAAGACATAAGATTCAGTTTCGTTTACAGAGTTCTGGTAGGTACAACGACCTGACTTTACATATTTACAAAACTGAAAAAGCAATCAATACGTTTACATTAAAAACTTATGTGTTGATTAGTTTATCAATAGAACAAGTGAGGACATGTGGATTTGTCTAGATAGTGTGTCATGACGTCAAAGAAAATTCAACATGACGGGCGAGCGAAAACAGAATGAAAATGAAATCTTCAGTATGTTCAAGGATCTGCTTGTGTCTCTAATTAAGAATTCAAATCATAAATCAACGTCACAACTCTGACAAATCGAAGCGACTGTGTGAGATGCAGTCGCTTCGATTTGTCAGAGTTGTGACGTTGATTTATGATTTGAACTCTTATTAAAAATATGGATTTAAAAGCATAATGTCCGTGGTACGACGAATTGCAAAGAAGAAAATTCGCGTGGAAATACGAAATAGAGGATACCATCGTAATAAATGTGACTTTTAAAAATAAGGTACTACAGCGCCTTTCTTTCAGGAGCCCCCCATAATTTAAGTAAATTGGTAATTGTTCCAGAATTCCACATACGGCAATAGTTTAAATTCTATGCGTTTCACTTAAAAAGAAGTAAGTTAAAATCATTTTCTTAGATACAGCACCTTTTACAGGAGCCCCTTATAAGCAAATAGGTAATATCGTTACTCCGTATAAGTGAGCCGAAGTGTGACGATTCTGGTCTTTTGTTTTTCCCTGTGTGACGCGAGAAGGCGGCCATCTTTGATTCTGTCTTTGTTTATTTTCAATAAAATTTAAAGGTGCGTTCACATGTAGTGAACACGCAAGATACGCGGGGTTTGTGTACTCGGCCTTGAAGTACGAATGCGCTAATTGGTTGAATTGTTTGCACCCTTATACATAATAATTATGACAGTTTAACAAACTCTACGTCTACATAATACAACATTCCTGTTGTATTTTCTTTAGGTGTGAACGCTCCATAAAAGCTTTATAACTTACATAGTCCTAAGCGTAGTGACTTCAATCATGTAGGTACCTACCTAAACGAAACTTCCAGCAATAAGTGGCGCATCTGTTTCTAGGTATTAGAAGTTATGGTCAAGGTTATTAATGCAGTTGAGGTAATTACTATAGCCTGAACTTAATGCATCGTCATCGGGAAGTACATAGGTACCAAATTAGGCCTTTATGTACAAAATTACAAACAACTACTTGTGCATTATGAATTTATGATCAATGATGCTTCTGTCTTTCTTGGTCCCAAGTCCACGTTACTCGTTTCCTCAAGAAATACTAATACTAGATACTAAACATACCAAAACACGTCAGCACAAAAAATTATCTGATTCATGTTTAAAAACTGTTCGCAACGAATCATCTTAATTCTATCAACAAATATTATGATGTACAGCGGAACTGTTAAAAGCAGGAAAATACGAACAATATATTTCGCTCAATATGACGGCATAGCATCCACAGAATAATGCATAAAATGTGCATACGAGGAACATTAATAACATGGAGTCAGTACGAACGCATTTTGTGGTTATCATAACAAGGTACATAGTGCCAATATAAATAATATGAATGTGCGCAAGCTCCGATATGTGTGAATATCGCAATGTGTGGATGTGAACACAGCGGCACGGCAAACACTGCACGGAGGAGATCGCATTGTTTACATATTATGAGTGATTAGCGGCTCACCTTTGACCACCTCTGTGTTGTCGACGTTCTGCGTGACCGACACGAACTTGGGTCCGATGTGGAGGCGCGAGGATTTGGTGACGTTGATGTTGGTGACGCCGGGCTGCGCGCGCGACGCTGCCTCGAGCACTCGGTCGTCCATCACCACCACCTCCTCGGAGCCGGACCTGCCCAAGGCCACCTCGTGCCCCCCGAGCTCGCGCCGCGGGTCCCCCTCGTTCCACATTGTCACTGACTGTCCCGTCTGTTTACCGACTCGTGTGATGGACGTGGAAAGCCCGCCCACAATGGCGTGACGTAATCTGATGATTAACAACTTGGACGTCGACTCGCTTCGTTGTCTGCAACGCGACTAACTTCGCGGCTCTGTCTGCATGCGGCGGCCATTGATAAGTTTTGAAATCCAACCCATTCGCTTATCTACACTCTCGTTAGTGAGTGACTGAGTTGGTACCTAATCAGTAATCACTAATATTTTATTTTATAAATCTCATTGTAAAACTAAACAAAATTACTGTTTGTTTTTTGCCATAACAAAAAACATAGAGTCATTAGGTACATATGTTTATTTTGAACTTAAACCAATGTTTTGACAAAGTTGAGTTAATTTTTTTGTTATAATATTTTATTTATTAGTACGGTCTGATAGAAGTTTTATCACTAATTATTATCAAACTGACGGGCAATAAAGAACGTGGTCTAGTTGTCATAATAGATAGTTAATTATGATTTCGAAGGCTTTGTAATTGACTTTTTCGAACAAACTTTTCTATGATGTTGATTTTATTACTGTAAGGGACCTAAATTCTTTGTAAAAGCTTGCGAATGACCTATTATACTGGTGAAACTGAATTTAAAGGTACTACTTACTTTCCTAAACTTCTCTACAATAACCAATCATTATAATGTGTTGCTACCTACAATAATTTCGCTTGTTTCACGATAATGAGTGGACTGGAAAGCAAGCAGACGGCGCACATGATAAGTGGCCACTACCTTCATGTGCATTTCCGATACAAGGGCCATCGCAGGTACCACCCTAGAAACAGATAAATATGATTAGTCAAGTGCCATTGACACGAAACGACCTTGACCTTGTCTAGTCTTTGTCTGGCACATATGGTCGGTGTTGAGGCGGTACTTCTCCGGACGAGCTCATAAGCAAAGAGGCTACTTACGCGAGTTCTACTATTATACTATATGTACACTGTTACAAGTATCTGTTAATGCTCGAAAGATGTTGACAGGGGGGCGCTGTTGGTAAACATTTGTGCAATTGTTTTGTGAAATGTATTTAAAAAACAAGATGGCGGCGCGTTATTTCCGATTTAGGCCACGCGCCATTAGATCCTTATTCCTCCTCCTCCTCCTTCTCCTCCTCCTTCCTCCTCCTTATTTATTTATTGCCGGCCTTGTAAATCTTTAGTTACTTTGACATATTATGGTATGGTGATGTTAGCTGACGAGACGCCACAATCACTGCTTATCCTCTCTCTATCTACACGATCAATTTATTTGCTTTGCCCTCCGCCCGTAGGTAGGTACTAGTAATTTTGTTGAATTGAATAGCTTGTACGGTCGGCCGCATATGAGTGGTCACAAAATCAGTAGGTATAAGCTGGCCTCTTATTCAATTGAAACTCCGTACTACCACAGATTAGTGGTACTACGCTAGGCCAGTTCAAGGTCAAATTGTTACCAGTGACGTACGGCCTACTGTACCAATCACGTTTATGTTTGACAGCAATGTTTTTTTTAAATATAGATTAACATCTATCAAACACTTGATTGAAGCAAACCGGATATTTTTTCATTTAGTTAGGGACGTGTTGTTTATTTATCTGAGAATATCAATGATAGAAGTTATTTTTTCTTTGGGCATATTGTCTCTACTGCGTGGTCATATTATTATCTTCAATATTACCATTTGGCCCAGGCACTTTACTTTATGTATTTAATTTCATCACCACTGGTCTCAAAACGGTGAACGAAAACATATTGAGGAAACCGACATGTCCTAGAACCGGAAATTCGGAGATACATGGCAACTGCCAACACGCACTGGGCCCGCGTGGTGAATTATGGCCCACTCCCTCTCACAGAGAGAACGCCTGTGTCCCAGCAGTGGGAACATTATAGGCTGATTATGCTTATTACCATTAATTAAATAGGGGAAACCACCGGAATGGGCCAAGCTACCGGATGTATAGGAAAGATATTATAGATATTCCTACCAAAGATAGGAATCCCCTCACAATGCGGGTCGTGTCGGGAAGAACTACCTTCTGCAACGAGCCTTGATCTCCTGTCTGGCCACTAACACCAAAGGAGAGCTACACGAGATGTTGGTCCAAGCTTTTAGCCATACCGACGATAGCCGAATACACATTCCACAAAGTATAAATCAATCTCGTCGATATTTTTGGTTTGTTTATCTTTCTTAGTTTTCACGAGATTCGCATCATACGGAATAAGTAAGTGCTCATTATATACATGAGTGGAACGCGGCAACGGCAGAGGCAACTGCAGTCGTCGACAGCCCTCGACACGTCGCCGCTCGTGTATGCGGCAACTGCAGTCGTCGACAGCCCTCGACACGTCGCCGCTCGTGTATGCGGCAACTGCAGTCGTCGACAGCCCTCGACACGTCGCCGCTCGTGTATGCGGCAACTGCAGTCGTCGACAGCCCTCGACACGTCGCCGCTCGTGTATGCGGCAACTGCAGTCGTCGACAGCCCTCGACACGCCGCCGCTCGTGTATGCGGCAACTGCAGTCGTCGACAGCCCTCGACACGTCGCCGCTCGTGTATGCGGCAACTGCAGTCGTCGACAGCCCTCGACACGTCGCCGCTCGTGTATGCGGCAACTGCAGTCGTCGACAGCCCTCGACACGTCGCCGCTCGTGTATGTAGAAACTGCAGTCGTCGACAGCCCTCGACACGTCGCCGCTCGTTTATGTAGAAACTGCAGTCGTCGACAGCCCTCGACACGTCGCCGCTCGTGTATGTAGAAACTGCAGTCGTCGACAGCCCTCGACACGTCGCCGCTCGTTTATGTAGAAACTGCAGTCGTCGACAGCCCTCGACACGTCGCCGCTCGTTTATGTAGAAACTGCAGTCGTCGACAGCCCTCGACACGTCGCCGCTCGTTTATGTAGAAACTGCAGTCGTCGACAGCCCTCGACACGTCGCCGCTCGTTTATGTAGAAACTGCAGTCGTCGACAGCCCTCGACACGTCGCCGCTCGTTTATGTAGAAACTGCAGTCGTCGACAGCCCTCGACACGTCGCCGCTCGTTTATGTAGAAACTGCAGTCGTCGACAGCCCTCGACACGTCGCCGCTCGTTTATGTAGAAACTGCAGTCGTCGACAGCCCTCGACACGTCGCCGCTCGTTTATGTAGAAACTGCAGTCGTCGACAGCCCTCGACACGTCGCCGCTCGTTTATGTAGAAACTGCAGTCGTCGACAGCCCTCGACACGTCGCCGCTCGTTTATGTAGAAACTGCAGTCGTCGACAGCCCTCGACACGTCGCCGCTCGTTTATGTAGAAACTGCAGTCGTCGACAGCCCTCGACACGTCGCCGCTCGTTTATGTAGAAACTGCAGTCGTCGACAGCCCTCGACACGTCGCCGCTCGTTTATGTAGAAACTGCAGTCGTCGACAGCCCTCGACACGTCGCCGCTCGTTTATGTAGAAACTGCAGTCGTCGACAGCCCTCGACACGTCGCCGCTCGTTTATGTAGAAACTGCAGTCGTCGACAGCCCTCGACACGTCGCCGCTCGTGTATGTAGAAACTGCAGTCGTCGACAGCACTCGACACGTCGCCGCTCGTGTATGCGGCAACTGCAGTCGTCGACAGCCCTCGACACGACGCCGCTCGTGTATGTAGAAACTGCAGTCGTCGACAGCCCTCGACACGTCGCCGCTCGTGTATGCGGCAACTGCAGTCGTCGACAGCCCTCGACACGTCGCCGCTCGTGTATGTAGAAACTGCAGTCGTCGACAGCCCTCGACACGTCGCCGCTCGTGTATGCGGCAACTGCAGTCGTCGACAGCCCTCGACACGTCGCCGCTCGTGTATGCGGCAACTGCAGTCGTCGACAGCCCTCGACACGTCGCCGCTCGTGTATGCGGCAACTGCAGTCGTCGACAGCCCTCGACACGTCGCCGCTCGTGTATGCGGCAACTGCAGTCGTCGACAGCCCTCGACACGTCGCCGCTCGTGTATGCGGCAACTGCAGTCGTCGACAGCCCTCGACACGTCGCCGCTCGTGTATGCGGCAACTGCAGTCGTCGACAGCCCTCGACACGTCGCCGCTCGTGTATGCGGCAACTGCAGTCGTCGACACTCATTGGTGGCAGCCGTAGACGTGTCAACGGCTGCATTTGTCTTTGCCGTCGACGCTTCGGCGGTTTTCACATTCATAATCGGTAAGTAGTAGGATTAGCAATGCACTTGTAAGCAATGCAATGCAATGCAATAAAACAGTTCATGAATGGGAATAATGAGCAAGTTTATGAAGGCCTTTAACTAGGCAATGACCGTGGCCGGGCGGAATGGTTGATTAATAGCCGGGCACTGGGACAGTCAGTACTGCAAGTTTAGAGTTTAAAGTCAAGTCAAAGTCAAATCATTTATTTCCATTAGAACTTACAACATTAATTAACAAGCACTTTTTGTCAAGTCAAGTGAGCTTGCAGAATATACCGATAATGTTTCCACTTCTAGGACACAGGTCTTAGTGAGCTTGGTAGGATAATGCTCAAAACTAAAAAAAATAACCTAAATATTTTCTTTCACATAACTCTACATGTGGACTTATTAATCGTCAGAAGCACTCTATTGAGTTGAGTATTTACTTGTAAAGTATTATGTTATTTTAATTACTGTGAATGTGAGGACTATGTGGGTAAATGCTTTTTTATTCTCAGTTAATTTTAATCATGATCTGGCAGTTTGAGTAATTTATGCGGCCTACCCAAATGTCCTTTCGTTGGTATTATTCGTCGAATCGTTGAGCTCCTTACGAGGGATGCGCCAAGGTAGCCCGCGAAATTATTATTTATTTGCAATTTGCAGGTCAGTATCAGGTTGCATGGTGATCTAAATATGATTTGCGATCGTATCAAAATATGGCTTTACAGAATTTTAATCATTAGAATCAGCCAATTTCAAAAAACGTAACAAAATTTTGAATTTCGCGGGCTGCCTTGAAGGTTCCGCCTTAAGTCCTGACTTCCTGAGTTGAGCTGCACGATAACTGACAAATTCGTGCACTGACTGGACAGGTCCACTCAATCTGTGTGGTTCTTTCCCTAAAATACCATTTCAGATACCCAATCTACATGGTCTTCACATGATCTGACCAAGATTATATCTGGACTCTAAAACAGACTGTGACCTCTGAGTTTGTTTCGGCCTTTCTTCTCAGAGTAGTCAGATAGGAACCTCCTCCGACCTCATCTAGTTTAAAAAATATGATTAACGTGTAAAAGTGTTGTATAAACCTAGTTACAGAAATAAAATCATTTATCATTTATCATGTTGGTGCACGGGTCCAATTTGTCGTTTTCTATGGTGAAGAGCCGGCAAGATGAACCACGGTTACCTAACACTTGAAAAAAACAATTGGCTTTAACATTTTTTTCAAATTACAGTGTAAATAGTTATGGGAGGACAGTGTAGGTCTGTCAGACATTGCAAATGCCATTTTTTTTTTTACCTATATACATGATAGCCCTTACAACTGTACCGTACGCTACAAGGGTCTTACGGCGCGTGGCTAACACTAATGCCACCATATAAAGTTGTTTTTATGCGGCGTTGTTATTTTTTTTTTGTCAATACATTTCACAAAACAATTTTATTGCTCGACGTCATTCGACCGCCAAAAGATCACGTAGAGATCATAGCGCATATGAGTGTTAATTTTTAAATTCACTCACTCTATTATTTTTTAAATACCTATGAAAGATTCAAGTTACTATGCATCAGATCGTAACTGTTCTGCACTGCAACTGTGCGATGGGACAACTTATAGCCGTGGTCCCCGTGGATAGCATGATAATTGATAACCTACTCACATATTCGGGACAAGCACACTTACTTTTACCCGACTGCGCGACACAAAGAAGTGTGTGTATGTATTGTATGTGTTTATCAGCCTGTATGTATGTTTGTTCCTTTGTAACGCTCTATACTCGAAAGGTTTAGGTAGTTAAATAAAGGTAAACAAATCGTTAAAAGGGTTTTTTATAGTTGACGCTTTCTTGTTTAAAAATACGTTAGAACAAAATTAAAGTTATTTGCGATTTATACGATAGTTTCCTCTTTTATTAATGTATGTTAAACTTTATCATTTATTCGTACATTTAATTGCTAGAGCACAATTTTTTTGTTAGATTTATAAAATAGTATAATATTTTGTAATCTGTCTATTGTAAAGAACCCAAAAAGACAGGTACCCTAAACCTTTTAGGAAATACAACGAATTAGATGACGTTGGTAAACTGAAGAGTACACATAAGACGTAGTATGACAACTGAAGTAGCAGATATTACGTTTAGTCGGTTAACAAGATGCCCTTTATGTTATGGATAAATAAGAAAAAAAAAAAAAATGGTTTCACAGTATTGCGGCTGCCACCATACCACTGTGAGCTCAATTTAATTGAGTTAGTATGGGCTCAAGTTAGAGGGTTTGTAGCCGAGAAAAATATAACTTTTATAATGTCTGACCTAAACATTCTTTTGCCAGAGGCTTTAGCTAATGTGACTGCTGAGAATTCGGAAAGTTGCGAGGGTCATGTAATAAAAGAAGAACACAAAATGTTTAAATTAGACAAAATAATTGATGTTACCACTGAACGCTTTATTATTAATGATTTACTATAATGTTCCAATAAAATACCTCCCCACTTACTCCACGTGAATGAAACGAAATTTAAATCTTTTAATCGTTTAAAACGCACACTATGCGGCCAAGCATATTATTAGTTAGGGGATTACATTGCTGACAAAGATGCTGGGCTCAACGCTGGTCCTGCTCCTCATGGGCGCATAAACTAATTGATTAGCATTTGAAAATATTGTTCTCCAACAATATTTATACGATTTATATATATGTATGTAAGAAATTTGTAAAACGATTGCAAATGTACATTAAAAGAGACGAATTTATCCTGGATGTACAATTACGTCTACTCAATAAAGAAATTAGTGTTGGTAATGTCCTGGACATATTGCAGAATTTTTAATTTGTTTAATTATTAATTTTTGTTTAAGTATTTATTTTGTGTAAGTATTAATTTTTATAAAAAAAAAAAAAGTGTATGAGTATATTTTACTGTGGTATTATTGATAATGACTGTACTTGGGGTGAAAAGTCGGAAGAACAATCAGAAGTGAATGCCGATTATCCACCCCGTCTTGGTTGGATAGATGAACACGCGCGTTTCCGAGTATCCACCCTGGGGTGGCTGTTTTAGGTGCACAAACGGAATAACGCCATTAAATATCAGTGACTTCATTTTGTATCATAAGCCCATAGGAGTGTCTGTGTGACAGCCGCGAAATCGCCAAGCCGTACATTTTGACCAAGATATAAGGTTGTAGAGTTAGGCCATGAAGAGTTAGAGGCTTGGCTCTACATTGGATCTGATAACTTTTTAACAGTGAAAGCGTTATGTAAGTCTTGGCAATCTACTTTACATAAAATGTTTTTGGTGGGATTTAATTGTCAAGAACCAGAATTCAGTAAATGGAACAAAGATTGTAGCTGTTCCATCATATTGTGTCAATGTTTGCGCACAAGCACAACACTTATTAGACATTAACACTGTAACACGCCTGTTTGTGGGAGCCTTTATGGAACCCAATTTGTAACCGATCGAATGAATTCTTGCCAATGTAGTTATACATATGTTTGAAGCTGGCTGTACCTAGATCATATGATGCCCTCACAGATAAAAAAACTGCAAACTAATGTTGTTTTTCATCATTTTATCACGTTATCACATTATTTACCATTAAAATGCAGTATACTAATCAATAAACAATATATGTACTACACTAATCTTATGATAGTAATGTATTTTAATGTACTTAAGTGTAGCGTAGTAACCGATATTATCATTATTTTGATATTGTCTGTACTTAGCTACATTAATTCTAGCATTTACGAAGGTCTTTTGATAAGTATCAAGTAGTTTCTCCAAGACAAACTTTAGACTTAATTTCCAATTATTTTTACTTTTCGCTAGCTTAAGGCTATGAGCAGTGGTGGCCCAGTGATAACGGCCGCGACGTACGAGTTGTAGGTCGTGGGTTCGAACCCAAGCAGGTACTTTACTTTATCGTTTACCGAAGGACCGACGACTCCTTGAGTGGAGACCATAGATATTAGAAAGAAGGTGATTCAGAAAAACGAATGTGGCGTATCCCCCAGCTAGAAGGAAAATACTGAAAGGCAGGGATAGACTAGATACAGAAAGCAAAGAACCGGCTGATGTGGCGTGGTGCACCTTAGGAGAGACCTCAGTCCAACAGTGGACTGCAATACATCATTTCAAACAGGATTTAAGCAACACCCTAATTGTGTATCATCACAATCTGAATCATTTTGAAGCGTACTACTAATTCATTGCTTCATATGTTCGAAAATTAGTCTTCTCAACAACGTAAGTAACGCAATGAATGTTGTTGATCTGTCAAAATGAAAGCTATTCCTACTGTTAGTGTGTTACACAATTACCCCGCAGGTCTTTGAAAAAACAGTTTCAAATAAGTGTATCAAGGAAAAGGACATCAATTTAAAAAAAAAACCTGCGTTATCATATCATCATCACCTACTTATAAAATATTTCAAATTAAAGATTATTACCCACCGTATTGTCTGTTTTGATACGATATGTGAAGAAGATTAAAAATTGTACTGTACTGAATTAAATTCTAATATTTTTGAAAATAATAAAATTTAGGAATGTCAGAAAACCAGATATTTTTGGGTTTTTCGAAATAAAGCTTTAAGGCTCCTGCAAGCTGGCGCGACGCGACAGCGTGACACAAAGACACCGCGTGCCGCGCGACGGGCGGCGCCTTTGTGTAGGGCTGTCGCGTCGCGCCTGTTTGCGGGAGCCTTTATATGGTACGTATATCACCTATTCGAGCATTAAAAAGAGCGTTCAATTCTGCCGACAAGGACAGCAAACGGGTGCTTCGGAAGGCGCGTTTCGAACATATTGGACGAATTGGGGCCAAGTCGGCGTCCTACCCTTCGGGTAGCAAGGAGTTCTGGTCCCTGTCCAAATAAGTTGAAACGAACATCTGCCGTCCTTCGATGCCTCCAATTCTGAAACCGTATGGTACGCTGGCTCATACCGCGTAAGAGAAGGCAAACCTATTTGCCTATATCTTTGCTGAAAATTCACGTCTTGATTCGGCCTCTAACTTACCTCCTAAGGTACCTCACTATCGAAAACAATTCACCTGAAACCAGGGACCATTTTGGTTAGTTACCCATTGTAAGGGTTTTCGATATGGTTTTTCTAAGCAGTTAATCAAAAACCCTTACGATGCGGGTAGCCCTTTTGAACGGCTTAATTTAAGCCTTTAAAATTTTTGGTTACCCATTGAAAGGGTTTTCGATATGGTTTTTCTAAGCAGTTAATCAAAAACCCTTACGATGTGGGTAACCCTTTTGAACGGCTTAATTTAAGCCATTCAAAAGGGTCAGACTTTCAACTCTCTTAAAAACGATAACTGCATAACATTCCAACTTGTTGCAATGTAATATGATCTCTTGATAATGGGCATAGGTTTCAAAATGGAATAGGACGCGTTAAGCGGCCGCGGCGGTGCCTTTGTGGCTAATTACCGAGCGGCTTGTAAACAGGGATCTATAATCATTATTGTATGTAATACAGAATTCATTTTAACTTTGCTGGCCGGTTATCGAAATGACTTAATATTATGATTTTTTCATGTCTGTACTTGTTTACTTTATTGCAGCAGGGACCTTACAAATCGTACATAGTACGAGTAATTTTTGCCGTGAGATGTTTTGAACCCGCAAGTCTTTTGCGATATTATTAGTCAGTCCAAGTGAATTTTTAATAATTTATAAAATGCCAAAACCGAAACGAGATGCTTACTACCTACATCGCTATTATTTATATGATGCGTCAAATAATAGAAGTAAATGTAATTTATATGGAAATTTCTAAAAGGTAAGGTGATACCTACTTAATTATTTGTTATAATTTGCCTTCACTGTAAAACCTTACAATAGGTAGGTAGATAAGTTACTTAATTTATCTATCTAAATTTTGAAAATAGCATTTTTATGGTCGACTTATCAACAATTAGGATATTGCGCAACGATGCTAGTCTTATACCTACCACTTAATTTTTGATTGATCATTCATGATTTGTGTCACGGATAGATTATTGGTCATTACACGTAAAATTTTCAAAAATAATAATTTTGTGCCAAATAATAGGTCTTTACCTATGAAATTGCCGTTTTGTATGAAAAAATTTAAACGAATTTTTTTCATGAATTTTTTATTTGTATTAATCGAAGTAATCACCCATGCAATCAATGCATCTTTGCCATCGCAGTGGCAGTTTATTGATGCCCTTCTTAAAGAAATCAGCTGGACGGGAGGCAACAAATTCTTCAAAGGCATTTTGTACTGCCTCTCGGGTATTAAATTTTTTTCCCGCCAAGAAGTTATCCAAATTCTGGAAAAAGTAGTAGTCTGTAGGCGCAAGGTCTGGTGAGTAGGGCGGATGACGGAGAGCTTCCAACCCCAGTTCTTGCAACTTGGAGACCGTCTGCTGTGCAGTATGAGGTCGCGCGTTGTCGTGCAGGAGCAGCGGAGACGAGCGATTGACCAATGCTGGTTGGAGATGCGCCAGCTTCTCCATCATTGTGTTCAGTTCTTCACAGTACACATCTGCAGTAATGCTCACCCCGTTTGGTAAGAAGCTGTGATGAATCACACCGGCGCTAGACCACCAAACAGTGACCATCACTTTTCTAGGGGTAAGTTTTCGTTTAGGGCATTGTTTAGGTGCTGAACCAGGATCCAACCAACTTGCTGAGCGCTTACGGTTATCAAACAGAATCCATTTTTCATCGCAGGTAACAATGCGGTTCAAAATTCCTTCATTTGTGTGTCTGTTGAGCAGTGCAAGGCACGTCTCGACGCGTACTTCGCGCTGGCGATCATTGAGTTCGTGGGGCACCCATTTGTCAAGCTTTTTTACCTTGCCAATTTGACGCAAATGGACCAATATTGTTTTGACGCTAACGTCGAAAGCTGCTGCTAATTCAGCCGTAGATTGTGTATCATCAGCTTCCACAATCGCCTTTAATTCGTCATTGTCGACCAAAGTCTTCGGACGACCGCGAGGTTCATTTTTCAGGTCGAAATTTCCAGAACGGAAGCGAGCAAACCAATAACAGGTGGTGCGTTGGTTTGTAGTGTTAGCTCCGTAAACGTCGTTGATGTTGCGTGCCGCTTGTGCCGCGTTGCTGCCACGACGGTACTCATATTCCATAATTACTCGAATTTTTAACGTATCCATGATGACGAAAAAGATTGAAATGCGATGAAAATGTAACACTAATCAATAAAGAAATGACTACTTTTAGAAAAAAAAAACCATGTTTTTAAAATAAAATTAATTTGAAATTAGAATTCTTAGCCAAACAAAAATTATTTTGATTTGAAATGGCCAGTACTGCAGAACGGCAATTTCATAGGTAAAGACCTAATATTAAGATCGAAAATAGATTGATTCCTTCTTGTGTGGCACGAATATAACGGCGCCGCCAGAAGTATGAGTTACCATTAACATTGTGTGGATCGCCCGGAGAACACGGTGGAGGTCTGCCCAGCTTGGGCGGAGTACCACCGTGTCCTTGCGTGGGCGATCGGCGGCGGCGATCTCTCGCGTCCGGACCTGGTCCAGGCCATGGTATGGAGCGAGAGGGCATGGGACGCCGTCACCTCCTTCTGCGAAGCAGTAATGATCGCGAAGGAAGAGGCGGATCGCGTGAGAGTATGACATCCCTTCACGCTACAAACTGTCATTTTCAATTATTTACTCGCGAGCTGTGTTCGACGGAACGTGACCTTGAGTAATAACTGCTCGCCGAGAGAAATTAGCCACTATGGCTAAGTTTTAGTTGCTTCACTTTTTGCACTCGTACTAGGTTTGTACAGTTATGGAAAGGGTTTTTAATAATAAGCTGCTAGCATATCTGGAAGACAATGAGCTCCTCAGTGACCATCAATATAAACTGATTAAATGCTTTGTTTACTATCTAAATTGCTTACAGCGCATTTTTCATCCACTTAAAATTGCATGTATCTATAGTCCATTTGAAATAAGAATAGAAATAAAACTAAACCTTTTTTACAGTCCGTTTAACCGATTTTGACTTCTATAGCGTCGGTGGCATGACAAATGGCAGCTACAGTAAACAGTTACCACGCTTTTGCTTTTAATGCCATCCATAAGCCTACGGAATAAAAGTCAAAATCGCTTTAACGGACTGTAAAAAAGGGTTTGTTTTTTTTATAATCATATTTCAAATGGAGTAAGTATAGTATTCTAAATAAAAGCGAGGTAATTGCGTAACACACTAACAGTCAAAATGGCTTTCATTTTGACAGTTCAACAACATTAATTGCGTTATATTTACGTTGTTGAGCAGACAAATTTTTCGAACATATGAAGCAATGGATAAGCAATATCCTTCAAAATGATTCAGATTGTGGTTGATAGTGTGGTAGGTACGCAATTAGGGTGCAGACTTGGTTCCTTAAATACAGGCTTCGGCTTAGCTTAGGCACCAGTCTCCCACAATATTTTTCTTTGAGCCCATTACTGAACAATATTGTTCTTTGTTACAATTTTATTAGGATATTGTGGTGAGATATAATAGTAGTTTATGAAACTGTTGCATAATGAGGGGTATTAAAACACGAGTGTGTGATTAAACACAAAGTTTCCCACAAAATACAGTACAACAATACATATGAATGGCGCCAAAACCCAGAATATCACCGCGCATGCAATAAAGCTTGCGCTGCCACAGACAAGTAAAAATTGTAATCAAAACTTTTTAATGTGCTATAAAAATGGCGCATCCCGCATAATAACATGCGTTATATTATAAAACAAAAAATGATGGAAACTTCTTGGTGACATAATTTTCTTGGGTTTGCCCAGTATTGTATTGGTAAAAAAAATGTTAGGTATCATTATTCAAAATGTGTTAGAATAAGATTCTATTTTTAAATTTCGGTATTCCTTTTTTATAGCATGTCAGTATAAACTCGTTTTTACGATAATATATTATGAGACAAATTTATAAAAAAAAATAGGATGGAGGGTATTTTAATTACTATTTTGTATACACTTAGGTGTAGCAGAAAAGCCTTAATATGCTAGAAATCCATGCATAATTCACACAATTGATACCTATTTTCAATACCTAACAAGTGGGAGTAACTAAGGTACAGCAGGCCACACGTCAGTGGTAACACTTTACCCTTGAGCTGGCCTAGCCGAGTACGGAGTTTCAATAGAATATGCGGTCAGTTTATACTGGCATTGTTAATACTGACGAGCGGCATACCGATCCTACTTCATAGTGTCCCCATTCGTTGGGGAACCGTCTGTTCGTTCGTTTTTGCGTTGTCTCTCAATTGCCTCGCCCCAGCAATACGTAACATATACAAGAAGATCTCCATTTGACCGACCACGGCGGAAGCCATAAAATCCACTGTCGTTAAGCTTAATTTTAAGGTGCTTCTAAACGGGCTATACTTTCCCGGCAATGTGTGGCTATTGGCAAGTATTGCTCGGCCATCTCGAACACGTTTTATTGCAGCTTATGGCTGAGCAGTGCTGATGAAATGACACCCGTCGCAACGGCTTATATTGTTTTAAAAAAGAAAAGGACAAGATTGTGAATTAGACCTTACTTCAATACGCGTAAAAATTTAGGAACTTTACTAGAATGTCAAATAGTGACTTTCTTCACGTTGCGTCAGAAAGGGATGCACTTATACCGGAAAAAGTTACAACAATATAACTGGCCCGGCAATATTTCAGTATTTTCGAATGTGAAGCGATCGTTCGGCAATATTGCCCGTTTAGAAGCACCTATAAGATCTTAAGCAAAAATACGTATGGAAACCAGCCATTATTGCATTTTAACCTATGCCCTAAATATCAACTGTTCTTGAGAGTGGTATGTACTTGCTGTTTGTTGCCATCATATAGAAAAATTATATGTTCGTATACACACTTCTTAGGGGTGCTACACACAGTGTTCGGTTCGGCATAATTCAGCACGGCTGGGTGGCAAAATCAAATATATTATGTTAATATTATGCAGGATAAAGCCTATTCGCTTAGCTCGAATTATGTTGAGCTGACCCGAACATGATTCAGTGACGACAGATGCTGAACGTAGTTTACCGATCGGCACGAGACGAATAAAAGCCGCTTATTTAGGCTTCTGGTCGGCTTTGTTGTCCAACAAATGTGTCAGCTGTGCCGAACCGAAACAGTGTGTACCCCTTAGAGATAATAATAAGTTTGAAACGCTGTCTTTTGAAAAGAGGAGATCAATTACTCGCTCAGCAAATACGCCTCAACGCTTATTTATTAATTCATTAATAAAAATTAGTCCTCCAGACCAGATTTCAGCCATGGTGCTCAATCTCAGTATGTGCACAGACACAGGCGCACTGACTTTTCTCTCACTCTTATAGTCCGATGGCACTGCAATGAGTTTAGCACTGCAGTAAACAGCTCATGAATATATAATAACAGCCACACGGATCGATCGAAGGTTCAGCTACGCTTGCCGAAGTCGGTTCGTAGATGGGTCACCATCCATTACATATCAAGACTCCTCCATGTCTTGGAAACCACATTAAACCGTTGGCCTCGCCTGTCATTTGTAGATCTTTGACAGTCGTTACGGGTTGGCAGAAGCCCAAAAGTCTGACAACCAGTCTCACCATGGGGCATCGTATTACACAGTAACTGGGTTGTGTAGGTCAGATAGGCAGTCGCTTCATGTCAAATACTGGCATGCAGCTGCATCTGGTTAGACTAGAAGCTGATCCCGACATAGTTGCGAAAACGCTAGGCAGATGATGTGCAGTTGCAGGGGGCTTGGCTGACCTGTATGGTTAAATTGATTGATCAATGACCGATTTCTGACATATGTATTACTTATTAAGAGCGGTTACACGGGTCCACTAGCGCCACTAGCACTAGCAGACACGAAGCAACAAAAATCGATCTAAACAAAAGCGGCCACATTCATTTAGATCGTATTTTGTTGCTTCGTGTCTCATTATGAAAGTTTATAAAAGGTATTAGAAAATTCTAGACACACTTACCGAGGTCGCTAATAGAGCCGTTTTTCAAAATTCCTTTTCAGTCTCGAGATAATATTTTTTTAAAGGAGTGGCGCTAGTGGACCCGTGTAAGCGCTCTTAACGCCGGGCGCTTATCTAGCTAATCTGAGTTTTGGAAGCTACATCTGGTACATTTAAATGCGGCTGTTATAACTTACCCACAGTTCCAAATTGTGGGAAAATCATGTCCGTTAAATGGGTTTGAGGTCGTAGTGTGATTAACAGACAAAAAGATGCCGTGGTCTAAGCATGCTTAGCAACTTGGGTAGACCTGGTTGCTCGTGGTTTATTCAAACCACACCGGAAATCCTTCTGTATGACCAAACCAAAGTATGTACTAATCACATAAATATCTCTTATTTATGTTTGCAAGAGAGGAACCTACAAATGATATCTCTTTGGAAGTTCTTGTTATCTTGTTGACAGTATGATTTATAAAAATAAATAAAAAAAAACACTACAATGTGAAAAATAACTTTAATTTCGGAAGCATGTGTGAATTTCGGTGTCTTTGGATCTGTTTTTTAGTTTTTTGCCACCGACTTCCGTTTTTTTTTTATAAAAAAGTTTTTTATTTTTCACTTTTTAGTGAGTCAGCTATTAATTTATCTAAGTTACAATAGCCTAATGTCAACTACTCATCACCTTTTACAAAATATTCCTTTTCCCGAAGCAGGGACGTTAATTGTTGAGGAGTTCTCCTGGTAAGAACCAAAAGAAATGGAGCTGATGATGAAGCCATCATCAGCACCATTTCACCAAATTCATTGGGACGAGCATAAATTGCTTAGCAACCATATTAAAGAATAGTAATCGAATCGTAACCCGTGAAATACTTATAATTGAGTACTTCCGGTGGCCACCTTTGGTCTTCATCATCAGTTCCAATTCACCGAATGGTGCTTTCCGAGAGCAAATGCACGAGTCACTATAAAAGTACCCAAATCGCTATAGGCGTGCCTGTAAAATTTGAGGACTTCCCTCGATTTTCATGGGATCCCCTCATCAGATTCTGAGTTGGTGACAATGGGACCACCTCGAGAGTATACCCTTTCAAACAAAAAAAGAATATTGCAAATCCGTCTATATTATGACGGAATCATGCCCGAAAAAAAAAAAAAAGACATCCGAATTGATAACCTCATCCTTTTTGAAGTCGGTTAAAAAGTGAGCGTAACGTTCTAAATTAGAGATGAACCGGATATCCGGCTTAATTTTACAATCCGGCCGGATAAGAAAAACTTAAATATTAAGTAATAATTAGCAAAGTTATTTCAGTATTAACCTCAAAGGTGAACAAACAATTGAATTTAATAGTCAATCAATAAATAATATCATTCGATTATTGTTTTTTTTTATTTATTCTGAAGGTACAGAACGAATATATCCTGATCGAGCTGGTCGGTCGACCGAGCCCCGCCTCTCTGGACTCGCTCCGATTATGTTATGCTTAGCTGGATAACCAATTTTATCCGGTTTATAAGACGGCCAGATATCTGGCATCTAGTATTCGGCCAGAGACTATACGTTTAACCTCAAACAATGCTCTTGAATAAATGCGGCAAATACATTTTTTCATCAACGTAACAAATTGTTATACAAGTGCCAGGTTGAGCTGTCGGTAAAATTAAGTATTTGCACTTTCGCTAGTATGAGGCTACGTGGGCTCCGTCGATATTATGCGTAAATATAAATATATTGTATAAAGTATCTGCCATAAGTTAGTAATATAGATTAGATAAATATTGCAGATATTAAGATTATTGGAAGTACGTTATGCTGATTAAAAAAAAAAACAAATTTGTGTTATCGTCCACGACCTATATTATTATAACGATTTGCACAGAGACACGCCTTCAATGATAGATAAAATAATATTTAGTGCATGAATTATTTGTAAAAACTACTGCGAAACAAAGTGCAAAAAATTCGTTATTTTATGTCGTCTATTTCATATTATATCGATCGTTAGATTAATCCATTGTTTTATATTGTCCATCGTTGAACTAACCCTTCTGACTTCTTCGTCAGCCTAAACTGGCTCATATGTAACTTATAGTTAGTGCAATGCATAGAACTGTCCACCTTCTCTTTCACAACGTTTTTTTGCCAGCCCGCCGTGCCTGATAAATGTTGTGAAAGATTTATCATCGTACGAGAGGCCAAAGCCAACACGCAGAAGCCCGTTTGACGTTTTGAATTAAATGAGGCACCAACCGATGATAATCCCTGTATGCACTGTGCAAGTGCACCCAAGGACAACCCCCGGTTGGTGTAGGACTATTGCAGGATATAGAAATAAAACAAAAACGATATGGAAATAAAACATCATTTATATTCATTACTCAGCCACAAGCTTGTCTGAATCACAATTCTCACCTCATCATTTCACGTGACAACGACTATGTCATTTGATTTTTGAAAACGAATAATTTACCTACATATCGATTACTACTTATTTCAAAATGTGGCATAACCGGCAACCAGTTGAGAACCCCTTGATTGTGCGACAGCTAAGCAGTGGAACTCCCTGCCGGAGTCTGTTTTTCCCGATAGCCTGGAGGTTGAACCTTGGGGTTTCGGATCTCGAGTGAGAACAAATAAGTTACATCTAGGTGAACGTGCTCTATCGTTGACCGACCGCATCTACACTGATGTATAGTGCAGCAAGCTAATCTGGCCCGGTGGCTTTTATTTGAACTAACGAAATTACTATGCAAAGTGACAATACCTGTCATTCTTGGTTTACCGACAGCCAGCGCCTCCATCACCGGGTACATACCTAACATCAGGTGAAATAGTGCTCGACCGTCATCAGGTGACAAAATTGACAAACGTCATCAGCCGGTCTATTCCGTAAAAATCTCACCGTGAAAACATAGAAGAAGTGACCTTGAAGCGAGTGGGCTGTCATTCCACTTGCTGTTAAGGATTGACACTATTGTGCACATTATGCTCAAATGCTAACCGAAAAAGAAACGTGTGTTATATACCTATACCGACATTATCCAAGTATCGCTCCTACACTACAACTCGTCAACTTAATCAAAATGACGGCGTTGTAGTATATATCAAAGACACCTTAAAAGCCTGTGTCACAGAATTAAGCATAAACCACGCATCATGCCTACAATTAAATATATTGAATAATGTCATTTTAGGTATTTATCGTTCACCATCAAACACTAACGCGGAACCCTTTGTAAATTCTTTGGCACTCCATTTAGATAACCTACACTCTCAAAAACGAAATATTATAGTTGCTGGTGATATCAATATCAACATAAGACCTAAACACACTGAACAAACATATGAACTTAAAAATAGAACATTATACCTGGATATGTTATCGGGTTATGGTATTCTCTCTGGTCACACCTTAGTTACAAGGGAAACCAATTGTCTTGATCACTTTATGTTAAAAATAAACAGGAAACGGCATTCTGCATTTATTGCCATTCTACGCACTACTGTTACAGACCACCGTACCACCTTCTTAGCGTTATCTAAAACAAAACACTACCAACCTACACCAGCAATTATTACCAAAATTGACTTTGAAAGTGCCTTGCAATATTTAAAAGAAAAAAATCTATCGACATTACTTTTTCTGATAACCCTAATTACATAACAGAATGTTTAACGCAATATCTTATTGACTCACTAAAAATAAATACTACTACTCACAAGATCCCTAAAAGTAAACGAATAATTAAGCCCTGGATCACTGAAGGCATACTGAGATGTATAAAAAATCGTAATAAGCTCCAAAAACAATTCCGTGAAGATCCCCATAACGAAATAAATAAAATCACATATGCTCGTTACAGAAATCATTGCAACAACATTATAAAAAAACTAAAAAGAAAATATGAAAGAAACCTTATTAATAAATCTTTAAGCAACAGCAAACTTCTCTGGAAGAACCTAAAATCTATCACATATACAAATAAATCTACTAGAACTAATACTGAATTAACTAATCTAAAAGCATCCCCTAAAGAATCAGCAAACTTCATTAATAAATATTTCGCAAATATTGGTAACCAACTGGCAAATGACATCCAAAAAACCATAACCCAGAATGAACTAAATCAATACCTACGTTCCTTACCTAGTCTCTCTAAATCTTTCGTTCTGCTTGATACAGATATCAACGAAGTAAATAGTATAATAAACACTCTAAAATCAGATAGTGCCCCAGGATGGGATAATATCTCCACTAGTTACCTTAAACATGTAAAACATGAAATAACTCCAATTATAACTCATTTAGCTAACATTTGTTTTAAACAAGGTACCTTTCCTAACTTTTTAAAGAAATCAATAATAACCCCCATACACAAAGGTGTGCAGGAGGACGACGTTAATAACTATAGGCCAATTTCTGTTATTTCTGTTATAGCTAAAATATTAGAAAAACTTCTAAATTCCAGATTATTAAGCTATCTTCAAACCAACAACATCTTATCTCCATCTCAATTTGGCTTTAGACGCGGTATTTCAACGGAAGATGCTATCACGTCTTTAACGACAGTACTAACAAAAGAACTCGATAAGGGAGCGAGGTGTTTATCAGTTTTCATAGACCTAAAAAAGGCCTTCGACACGGTCTCTATTCCCATCTTGGTCCAAAAATTAGAAAAAATTGGTATTAGAGATGCACAACTATCTATATTCACCGATTACTTGACAAATAGAAAACAGAAGGTTAAGCTCGATAAGTTTGTCAGCGAGGACGTTGATGTAACATGCGGTGTACCCCAGGGAAGCGTTCTGGGGCCTACCTTATTTCTAATTTATATAAACGACCTATGTAATATGTCAATCAATAATGCAAAATTATTTTCATATGCTGACGACACCGCAATCGTCTTCACTGGCTCAACCTGGGCCGAAACAAAAACCAACACCGAAATAGGTATGTTACAAGTGGCTTCATGGCTAAAAACAAATCTCCTTACGTTAAACACAATCAAAACAAATTTTATTTGCTTTTCAATATATAAAAATGTCCAACCAGAACCTAATTTCAACATTAAAATACATGAGTGTGGGCAGCCGGTTCATTATGACTGCAGTTGTCCTACCATCAGTAAAGTTAACCACGTCAAGTACTTAGGTATAATGTTGGACCAAAGCTTGTCCTGGTATCCTCAAATCGAACAAATTACTGCGAGAATACGAAAATTTATTTGGATTTTTAAAACATTGAGACACATAGTCCCCAAGAGTGGCTTGGCAAAAAATCTTCTAAATGAAGTGTATATTTCACTAGTTCAATCAGTAATAATATATTGTATCTCCATTTGGGGGGGCGCGCGTAAAACACGTTTTCTAGATGTTGAAAGAGCGCAACGGACATTAATAAAAGTAATGTACTTCAAAAAAAGAACATTTCACACCCATGAGCTATATCAAACAAGTAATCTATTATCAGTACGAAAATTATATATTATACACTAAGCATTAAAAAAACATAAAACCCTACCCTTAGATCCAAATATATTAGCTAGAAGAAGGAAACATAACATTGCTTCCAGCCCTTTTGTAAGAACAGAATTTGCTAATATTCAGTACGACAAACGCTCGACTTTCATATACAATAAAATAAATAAACAAATAGATATACATACTAAACCATATAAAGAAATCAAATCGTTGCTGATTAAATGGATAAGCAAGTTAAGCTACGATGAAGTAGAGAATATTCTACTAAATATAAGGTAAAACCCTTTCCGTAAAACAACCACACACACACACATACTTACATACACATACATAAACACTTACACTTAAACTCATACACATAAACACATAAACACACACGCACCCACACATATACACACACACTAACAGACTATATAAAAATAATAAATTCATTAACTTCTAACTTTTATTTAATAACTTTTGTTTAATAACTTTACTTTAATAACATGTTACACTAATAAAAAGATATAAAGGAGCGGCGCCTCCTGGCACAGGCATCTATATGCTTAAAAGGGGACGCCACCAACTGTATAACATATGTACGTGTAATATTGAAATAAACATTTTTGTATTTTTGTATTTGTATTTGTATACATAATTATAACGGCGCAGGATAGATTTGCCAGAAGTGGTCATTGTATTAGTGGTTAAGCATTTCAGCAGCTTCAATATCATCAAGATTGTGCCGGAATATAGCAGTTAGTCGTGGAAGTGGTACGACAGCGGCTCCCACTCACATCATCTTCTGTCATCCGAAGGACAGAGTACTTTATACTATGTATACTACAGTCCGTTCACAGTTATTTTACCTCTGATTTTGCGTCACTGTCCAAATCACAGCCATCTTTATTCTCATTTTAATAAGGTTGCTGTTGGGTTGCTGCCACTGACAAGTCTGTCAAAACCGTCACGCAACGTTCGATGCTAGAGTGACTGTCACCAGCCAGCTCTTAGCCGACCATTTCGGTGGTTCCAGTAACTTCGTGACAAACCGGGGCGGCGCCACTTGCTGGCCGTCATAAATATAATATACTGGTTGGATTTTTAAGATAAAGCAGTAAGTGCAGGTACCTTAAACACTGTAGCTACAACAGGAAAACATTCCTAGTAGAATGTCCTTAACTTTTAGAGTAATTACAAACTGCATTCACAGATTTTGGAAAAATGCTACAGCTTGCTAGAAAAACGTGAGAATTTACGTTTTTCTAGCAAGCTGTAGCATTTTTCCAAAATCTGTTGTAACAACGCAGTTGCAAAAACACTACCGCGAACGTAAGATCGAATCACGCTGTTTCTTTCAAAGTTTTTAACCGAAAAGCTAAACGTAAGTACCTACTCTTAATATTCATGTACATATTTCACTTCTTTTGTTTGTTTTCTTCTTCTATTTTTTCTTCATTAGAGGCTGATTATGTTTATGTTATGTATTTCACTTCTACACGACGGATTTTCATACTAAGTTAGTCATAGTCACTTATTGGTACGCGATTCTTCCAAGTCATATAACGCATGGTGTCAAATATTTCATTAAATTCAGGAACCACAAAGGTGGGAAGAATTTTCTGCTAGTTATCATTGTAAACAAACCGACTGCTTAAAAACACAGCTGTTTACACCAAGCCTATTCAAAACCTAGGTATGACGCAACAATAATTTGGGATCCTAATATTTATTCTGCAGAGCACATAATACTGTACAAATATTACGGATTAGTTTGTGCTTAATAATAATGCTATATTGCGTCAGCACCTGCTTTGCGGATTATTTAAATGCCTTTCTTTTTTTAATTAACTTCAAGTGGAGCATGTACTCAGCAGTACCTTCTCAGGTAGAGATCGAAATCGTAAAACTAAGAAGTGCTTTCTTACCTCGTCAAATTGCAGACACAGCTTTGCAGGCTGCAAAGATTTTGAATAGGACTTCTTAATAATGACTACATTATGGGCCCATCCGTCATTAGCATCATTCTCTGGTTCTTACCCCAATTTACTTGGGCTCAGCACTGCATGGTTTCTTCTTCTATGCTTCTCTATTAGTCGCCATTTTGGTAGTCACCCGCTGTCTTGCCATATCATTTTTCACACAATCCATCCATCGTTTATTTGGTCTTCACCTACTCAAATAGCCATCCTCATGTATACTCAAAAGTTTCCCCACGACTTTATCCTCATTCCTCCGCGTCACATGCCCATACCTTGTCAACTGATTTCCACACTTTTCACCCACCGGTGCCAGTTCCAGACTTATAGTAATTTCTTAATCTATCCATTCCCGTAACACCACACAGTTCTCTTAGCATGCTCATCTCAGCTCCACGCAATTGCCTTTCATTTATCCCTTTTCCGTCCTGTCCGTATAGCACAGGATTCGAACTAGAACAGTTTGATGGATACTAGCATGCGATCGTCAAGTAGCTTCCTAACCTGACAAAACTTCTGCAAGCCCGCGCCTATGGTGGCCGGGAGTCGGCTATCGACTCCCGACACCCAGGGTGTCTCCTCCTACGGTGACTAGGGGCGTGAGGGCGCAACGATTGCCTCTCCCTCATGTGCTCCGCCTCCTTCTTCGCGAGCATTACTGCTTCTCAGAAGGAGGTGACGGCTTTCCATGCCCTCTCGCTCCGTACCATGGCCTGGTCCAGGGCCGGACACGAGAGATCGCCACCACGAGGACTACCTACCTACCTGGAATCTGGATATGGCCTGGGTAAATGGACAAATGGCAAATTGACAAAGGATAAATGGTGATAGGGTCGCCCCTGTTACATGGGACTTAAACATAACTGACTGACTGTATTGTACGTACACATAACATTACTGACTGTACTGTACATATTAAAGAGTATTCTATTCTATTCAGTACGTACACGTCTGCCTAATCCTTTGGAAAATAGGAGTGATGTTACAGTCTGGAACCTGAATCCACCGCTGGGATAGCTATCAAAGAGATGCCCAGCATATAATTAAAAGCTTGTTTCTTAAATTTGCGGATGATACATCCATTCTTGCCTCATGCGAAACTAATATTAGGTCTTTACCTATGAAATTGCCGTTCTGCAGTACTGGCCATTTCAAATCAAAATAATTTTTGTTTGGCTAAGAATTCTAATTTCAAATTAATTTTATTTTAAAAACATGGATTTTTTTTTCTAAAAGTAGTCATTTCTTTATTGATTAGTGTTACATTTTCATCGCATTTCAATCTTTTTCGTCATCATGGATACGTTAAAAATTCGAGTAATTATGGAATATGAGTACCGTCGTGGCAGCAACGCGGCACAAGCGGCACGCAACATCAACGACGTTTACGGAGCTAACACTACAAACCAACGCACCACCTGTTATTGGTTTGCTCGCTTCCGTTCTGGAAATTTCGACCTGAAAAATGAACCTCGCGGTCGTCCGAAGACTTTGGTCGACAATGACGAATTAAAGGCGATTGTGGAAGCTGATGATACACAATCTACGGCTGAATTAGCAGCAGCTTTCGACGTTAGCGTCAAAACAATATTGGTCCATTTGCGTCAAATTGGCAAGGTAAAAAAGCTTGACAAATGGGTGCCCCACGAACTCAATGATCGCCAGCGCGAAGTACGCGTCGAGACGTGCCTTGCACTGCTCAACAGACACACAAATGAAGGAATTTTGAACCGCATTGTTACCTGCGATGAAAAATGGATTCTGTTTGATAACCGTAAGCGCTCAGCAAGTTGGTTGGATCCTGGTTCAGCACCTAAACAATGCCCTAAACGAAAACTTACCCCTAGAAAAGTGATGGTCACTGTTTGGTGGTCTAGCGCCGGTGTGATTCATCACAGCTTCTTACCAAACGGGGTGAGCATTACTGCAGATGTGTACTGTGAAGAACTGAACACAATGATGGAGAAGCTGGCGCATCTCCAACCAGCATTGGTCAATCGCTCGTCTCCGCTGCTCCTGCACGACAACGCGCGACCTCATACTGCACAGCAGACGGTCTCCAAGTTGCAAGAACTGGGGTTGGAAGCTCTCCGTCATCCGCCCTACTCACCAGACCTTGCGCCTACAGACTGCTACTTTTTCCAGAATTTGGATAACTTCTTGGCGGGAAAAAAATTTAATACCCGAGAGGCAGTACAAAATGCCTTTGAAGAATTTGTTGCCTCCCGTCCAGCTGATTTCTTTAAGAAGGGCATCAATAAACTGCCACTGCGATGGCAAAGATGCATTGATTGCATGGGTGATTACTTCGATTAATACAAATAAAAAATTCATGAAAAAAATTCGTTTAAATTTTTTCATACAAAACGGCAATTTCATAGGTAAAGACCTATTATCAACCTAAACGTTAGACTAAATTTAAAACTTGACTCACTGGATGACGGAACATAACCTAGAAATTAACTTTAGTAAGACAAAAATAATGACATACCACCCACGACAAAAAATAACCTATAACAGTACCTAAGCTTCAGTTTTAAAAATTATAAGTTCTAACTTATACTTATGTTATGTTTATGTTGTGTTATGTTATGTTGTATGTGTTGTGTTATGTTGTGTTGCTGTGTTTGTTATGTGTGTTGTTGGTCTTCTGTTATGGGTTAATTTATTTACTACATCTATGTAGTAAATAAATTAGGCCTAGACACACATTAAAGTCGCATATCCAAAAATGAACAGCAAAATATTCAAAATGTTCTTTCGGGAAATCAATAAAACTACAGACTTCTTTTCTTTTCTTTTTTAAACTTTGCCCCACACTAGGAATTTCTCCTGTATTGTGGGTGCGTTTTCAAACATTTAAACTCACATACACAAACAGCCAGACCCGGAACAACTACTTGTAGGTCGTACAAATATTTGTTCCGTGCGGGAATCGAACCCGCGACACGCAGCGCAGCAGTCAATCGCTTAACTACTGCGACAACCGTGACGACTAACCGTGCCAACATTAATACTGCGTTGGTAACATATTAATTACGCATATGATGCATGGCTTAAATACGGTGTCATATTATGGGGTAATAGTAGGTACCGACGTACCTACACTTTTCACCCTACAAAAAAAACTTATTAGAATTCTAGTAAATATTGAACAAACGGATAGCTGTAAGCCCCACTTCCAGGAATTGAAAATTTTAACCCTACCGTGCCTCTACATTTTTGAACTCTGTAAATTTGTACGTATATACCTACCCGGAATTCTACACAAAAAGAGAAGACCTACAAACCAAATTTACTTTAAGATATAAAAATAGTTTATACATACCTACATCCCGATTTAAAAATGCATTCCTCGAGTATCTATGTCCTGTCAATAAAAATATATCATAAGCTACCAGGAAAAATAAGAAATATAAATAAATACAATATTTTTGTTAATAAATTAAAACTATTTCTATTAAGCAAGTGCTATTATAATATAAATGAATACTTAAATGATAATCCATAATTGCAATAAATACATTCTTAAATATAATAAAAATAATAATTCTTTATTTCAGATAACTACGATCCAAAGTGTTAGTAATTACAATAATGACTTACAACTATTGTTAGTTAAGTGAATGATGTTGATGATTTATGACGGCAATAATTAAGTTGTCAACGTCCTCACCATTTTAAAAAAAATTGGAGATGTAACATCCTCCCCTATTATTTTGAGGATGCTGTTGCTAGATTCTCGTACTCTGCTTAGTAGAGATGCAGTTTTTTTGCGAACACCTCATGGAATCCGTCGGTCCGATTCTGCACAAACATTTCTGAGGCACTACAAAAACGAGGCCTTCGCAACAGCATCCTAAAAATATTATTATACTGGACGCGCAGAGCGTCCATCGGTCTTTTGGTATACACGACCCACAGATTTCCCGTGTAGAGACTTTGGCGATATATACCTTAAAAAGGGTGATTTTGACCTCTACACTACATCGGGAGAATCTGCGTGCTAGCATATTACCTCGGACCGATAGCGCCCTGCGCTCCCTTCCAATGTCTGCATTGTCTTTAAGGTCGAAGGCGGTGAGGAAATGCCCGAGGTACTTGAAACAGTCTACCTTATTTAGCTTTGAGCCACTTAACATAATGGCAGGTATACTGTCAGGGCCCTTACCACCGGCCTTAAAGACCATGTATTTACATTTCAGAACATTATATAACAAACCGTGTCTAGCCGCATAAACCTCACAACGCCTCAGTAGCTCCCCTATAGACCGAGCAGTAGGGCCCAGCAGCACTATATCGTCTGCATAGCTTATGTTATTTACACTAACACCGCCTACCCTGCATCCGACATGTATGCTGCTAAGCTCCACTAGTAAGTCATTAACATACAGGTTGAAGAGCCGTGGGGACGTCAACCCTAATAATTATGTGTTTTTTGTTTTAAGTTATGTGTCGGAAATACGTTGCATCAATCGTTTGACTTTGACTAATCGAGACGCCAGTGCCACCCTAGTGGTGGCGGGCGCTAGACAGAGTCTATAACGCTAACGGTTGACCAGAGTTAAGGTAGAGTTGATTGTTGGGGGGATCCCCCACAGCGCATACTTCCACGTAGTTTCCCCCGGGCAACGCCGTGTCTGACCACCGTAACGGAGTGGCAGACCGGCGGCTAAAGTGCGCTGTGACTCGCAGACAAAAACGCGGTCGTCTGTGAATATGCCGAAGAAGCCGAGCCGTGACGCCTCCAGGCGTCTTTGTTTTAACTCGAATCGCTCCTCCGAGGGTGATTCAAACGGCCCTTCTCAGGGCCAACCCAAAGGCCCTTCTCAGGGCCAATCCAAAGGCCCTTCTCAGGGCCAAACCAAAGGCCCTTCTCAGGGTCAACCCAACGGCCCTTTTCAGGGCCAACCCAACGGCCCTTCTCAGGGCCAACTCAACGGCCCTTCTCAGGGCCACGCCGGCGGCGCTTTGGCGTCGGAAGCTGACCGCGCACCGTCTGCGGCCAGCTTTTTCAGCAGGCCGGACGAGTTGTCGGACGCTGACGAGTCCAATATGGACACGTCGGCGGCCGAAAACGACCGCCCCAAGCGGAAGAGGGCCGATCTAAGGTTCGGGTCTGGGGGTTCCTCGGAGTCAGTTGCAAGTAGGTCGAAGAAGAAGTCGAAGTCTAAAAAGGCTTCGACTTCTGCTTCGGCTTTTACTCACGATGTGGGCTTGGTGGACGCCGAGCGCCAGCTAAATCTGGCGAAACGGGTGCAACTCCAGGAAGACCTGGAGGAGAGGGTCGCCGCAAAGGAGCGGCAGGCGCAAGCCGCCAGGTCGAGGGCTGGCTATGGTGCGTCTAATGTGCTATATGCTGACCACTCCCTGGCGGAATTAGAGCGCATGGCAGAGGAGGACAAGGAAGAGGTCCTGGAGGTCGCCTCAAAGCCCTCCAATTTGAAGGGGACCTTCCAGAAGGCTCTCAAATGCCGGGCCGCCAGCATGCACGGCATCGTATTGGAGCTGGTGAAGCGGACGGCCACAGACGAGACGCGGCAGCTGCAGGCGAAGGTGGATCGCCTGCAAGCGGAGGTCAGCCAGCTACACCAGAAGCTGGCTGAGGTCACGGCCCGGCCTGCCCAATCTGCCCCAGGTACGGGGGTAGAGGACCCCTCTTCCCCAGCCAGCCTCGAGGCAATAATCCGCGGGGTTGTCATGGAGGAGAGGGCCTTCATCAGAGGCTGCTTCGCGGGCATTGAGGACCGACTCTTGCCCGAGAAGCGGCTCCGCCCGCCGCTAGCGGCGGATAAGAGTCCACCGCCGACGGAGCCGGAACCTGCGCCTCTGGGAGGCCCGGAATCGGGCGAGCAGCCCCGGGCCCAGAAGCCCTCCAAGGGCAAGGGCAAGGGCAAGAGGAGCACGCCCTCTCAAACGCCCACCACGAGCGCGGAGGGAGCGTCCGGGTCGTCAGCTACTCCAGCAGCAGCCCCCCGGAACTCGCAGGAAGAGGACGCCCTTCTTCCCTCCACCACCCCGTCCAACCCGCCGTGGACGAAAGTGGTCAGGGGAGGAAAAGGGCAAAGGTCCACCCCCAACCTCAGTGCAACTGCCCCAGCGGCGAAAAAGGGTCCAGCCGGCGGGAAGAAGCTGGTTCCTCCCAAAACCGCGGCGGTCGTGGTGACCATCACCCCGGAGGCCGTGGAGAGGGGCGAGACGTACGAGTCCGTCCTAAGACGGGCTCGTACCAACGCGGATCCCTCCCGGCTGGGGATCGGCAACATCACGTGCCGCCGTACCCTGGCCGGGGCCCGAATTTTCGAATTTTCGGGGGAGCAGCGCGGCGCAAACGCGGACCTCTTCGCGGGAATGCTGCAGGAGGTCATCGCGGATGCGGCAACGGTCGTCAGGCCTGTAAAGACCGCAGCCTTGGAGGTGGCCGATCTGGACGATTCGGTCACCAAAGAAGACGTGGTGGCGGCCGTTGCAACGGCCGGAGGCTGCGACGCTGGCGCAGTGAAGGGTGGAGCTATCAGGCCCGGGCGCCGCGGCATGGGCACCATCCGCGTCGAGTGCCCAGTCGCTGCGGCCGGGGCCGTCCTTACTGCGACCAAAGGACGGCTGCTTGTGGGGCTCAGCTCGGCTGTGGTCCGGCCACTTGAAGACCAGCCTATGCGCTGCTTCAAGTGCTTCGCGTTCGGCCACACCCGAGCCACGTGTCCCTCCAAGTCCGACTGGGGAGAGTCTTGCTTCCGGTGCGGGCAGGAGGGACACAAGAGTGCCGCTTGTCGCGCTGCCACGCTACGCTGCGCGGCGTGTGCCGCCAGTGGCCGCCCCGCGGACCACAGGATGACGGGCAGGAGCTGCAAGCCGCCCGCGAGGAAGGGCATAGTGCCGGCGCAGGCTCGCCCTGCTGCTACCACCACCACCGCCGTCGTCGCCGCTGTAGCTCCAGCGGCGGTAGCCGAGGAGGGATGTGGGATGTTGGAATAATGGTTTCCAACTACCACATCCTCCAGGCGAACGCCAATCACTGCAGGGCAGCCCAGGACTTGGTGGTGCAGGTCATGGCCGAGTGGTTGGTGAACGTAGCGGTAGTCGCCGAGCCCTACTCAATCCCCGGCAGCTGGCTGGGTGACGAGGACGGCTTGGTGGCACTAGCGGCGCGGTCTTCCACAGACTCCCCTCCCCTCTCGCTATTAGAGAAGGGACCGGGATACGTGGCTACCGCGTGGGGAGAATTAGCCCTTGTGGGCGTCTATTTCTCCCCAAACCGCCCTCTTCAGGACTTCGAGAACTATCTCGGAGTCCTGGCCGCCGTGGTCGGCAGGGCGGCGCCGCGTCAGGTCTCCGTACTGGGAGACCTGAATGCCAAGTCGGTGAACTGGGGTAGCCCGGCCACCGACGCTCGCGGGCGGGCAGTGGAGATGTGGGCAGCCTCCTCTGGACTCTCCCTCTTGAATAGAGGAAGCGTCCAGACATGCGTGCGGCGGCAGGGTGGCTCAATAGTGGACGTCACTTTCGCCACCCCTGCGTTGGCCGCGCGCGTGTTAAACTGGCGGGTGGACCTGGTGGAGACTATGTCGGACCACCGCTACGTACGGTTCGATATCTCCACCGGTGGCCCCGGAGAGACGCGGCCCCTCTCGGGGCGATCGCCGTTCCCGCGGTGGGCTCTCACCCGCCTGGACAGGGAGGCAGCAGGGGAGGCGGCGTTCATCCAGGATTGGTTATCGCCGCCTTCCGCCGGCCTGGATGTGGATACCGTGGCGGGGCGCCTGAGGGGGTCTCTGACCGAGGTATGCAACTCTAGCATGCCCAGGCGCGCCGTGTACTGGTGGTCGGTGGAGCTGGCGGGGCTACGAGCAGCGTGTGTGGAGGCAAGAAGGGCCTACACGCGAAGCCGGCGGCGGCGTCGACGAGCTCACGCCAACGAGGACCACCTCTATGAGGTGTATGTGGAGGCAAAAATGGTCCTCGATAGGGCCATCGCCGCCGCCAGAGACTCGGCGAGAGCGGAGATGCTGGAGGGTCTCGACAGAGACCCCTACGGGAGACCTTATAAGGCGGCGCGCAACAAATTGCGCCCCTTTGGTCCCCCAGTGGCCGAGACCCTGGAGCCCTCATTCCTGGATGGGGTGGTTCAGTCCCTATTCCCGTGCAGGGACAACTTCACCCCACCAGTGATGGGCGCACCGCTAGGGATAGCTCCGCCAGCTGAGGAAGAAGAGGAGGCCCCCCCTGTCACGGAGTTGGAACTCCGCGCGGCGATTGTCCACATCCGCGCCAAGAAGACGGCTCCGGGCCCCGACGGTGTTCCGGCAAGAGTGGTGGCGATCGCTGCCACTCAAATGGAGGAGAGGTTTCGGGACCTCTTCAGCGCATGTCTTGCGTGTGGGAGGTTCCCGAAACCGTGGAAGGAGGGGCAGTTGTGCCTCCTTCGCAAGGAGGGCCGCCCGGCGGACTCCCCCTCGGCATTCCGGCCCATCGTTCTGCTCGATGAGGTCGGCAAAATGTTCGAGGGGATAATCGCTAGCCGCCTAAACAGCCACCTGCGGAGTATCGGGCCGGACTTGTCGGACGCTCAGTTCGGTTTTCGGGCTGAGCGCTCCACGGTGGACGCGCTGGCCCGCCTCAAGGGCCAGGTGAAGGGGGCGATGGAGGCGAGGGACGGATTGTTGGCTGTGTCATTCGATATAGCCAATGCCTTCAACTCCGTTCCCTACTCCACCATCCTAGAGGCACTCCGATTCCACGGAGTGCCCCTATACATGCGTCGTCTGCTGGCCAGCTACCTAGAGGATCGGACGATCGTCCTCGTTAATAGGGCTGGCCAAGTCCGGCGGTACGCCGTCGAAGCCGGCGTTCCGCAGGGGTCAGTCATAGGACCTGTCCTCTGGAACATCGCCTATGATTGGCTCTTGCGGGGAACTCTCCTTCGGGGCACGAGTGTCATCTGCTATGCGGATGACACTCTCCTCACCGCCCGGGGGGGGAGTTTTAGGGAGGCGGCCAATCTGGCCTCGGCGGGTGGATCCTTGGTCGCGGGGAGGATCCGCCGCCTAGGTTTAACGGTGGCGCTGCACAAGACCGAGGCCGTGTTCTTCCACGGGCCTCGGCGGCGCCCCCCACCTGATGCCCACATTTTCGTGGAGGGCATCAGAATTGAGGTGAAGGCCCAGATGAAATATCTGGGCCTTGTACTCGACAGCAGGTGGCGCTTCGGTCCGCATTTTAGCGGGCTGTCGTCGCGCCTGCTGAAGGCCGCAGGCGCGCTCTCGTGGCTGCTACCCAACTTGGGGAGGCCCAGCGCGCGATGCCGGCAACTTTACGCCGGCATCCTGAGGAGTATGGCCCTTTACGGGGCTCCTATCTGGGAGGACTCCCTCCAAAGGAGGGAGAACGCCGCCGCCTTGCGGGCGCCCCAAAGGGCCATAGCCCAGCGGGCGGCGCGGGCCTACCGCACAGTGGGCTTCGCGGCAGCATGTGCTCTGGCCGGCACCCCTCCTTGGGAACTCGAGGCGTGGGTGCTCGCCAGAGTATATGAATGGACGGCGGGGCGGAGAGCGGGAGGAGAACGCCCAGCCCCGGAAGAGCGGGAGGCCGTCCGGCGGGAGGCGAGGGATGCCATCGTCCTCCATTGGACGGGGGAGCTCGCCACCGCAGCTTTTGGCCGCCGAACCCTAGACGCGATTGGGCCAGTGTTGCGAGACTGGCTCGAGCGGTCGCATGGGTTCCTCTCGTTCCGTCTGGTGCAGGTGCTGTCCGGACACGGTTGCTTCGGATCGTACCTGCACCGGATAGGACGGGAGGAGACGCCGTCGTGCCACGACTGTGGCGCGGTGGACGACACGGCGCAGCACACCCTCGAGGTGTGCCCGTCGTGGTCCGAGACGCGCCGCAGTCTCATCGCGGTGATCGGACCGGACCTCTCACTTCCCGGCTTGGTTAATGCCATGCTGCAGGATGAGAGGTCCTGGGCGGCAGTCGCCTCCTTCTGCGAACACGTCATGTCCCAGAAGGAGGCGGCTGAGCGCGCGCGGGAGGACGATCCTCACGCGGCGTCGCTCCGAAGGCGGAGGAGGGGTCGAAGAAGACGTCAGTTTGATAGTCATCTCCGACTCCTCCCAGGTGGAGGCCAGCAGGCAGTGGGTGCGGGGGCGCCCTTGCCTGTATTGCACAGGCCTCCACCAGTGTCGGACGGGAATGGCCAGGTGTTCCCGGCCATTCCCGTAGCCCCCCAAGCTGGGGGGGATGCGGGGCCCGCCAGCTAGGCGGGCATGCGCCGGGAGGGTTGTGGATGCAAAGGCTGAGCCGGATTCCCATGGCCTTCCCATCACGGCGATGTGGGAACACCGCTGAGTTTTAGTGGGTATACTGTCATTCCGACAGGAGTCCCACATATCCCGTCTCGTCCCCCCACGAGCGGGAATGCATAAAGAATTTCTCAGCGAAAAAAAAAAAAAAAAAGAGTTGATTGTTGGCCGTTATGCAGTGAACACGTTTAGAAACTTGCGCGCGTTCCGTATAGTTGTGTCGTGTACCTACTACAGTGTATGATTCGCGAGTGTGACTAATTTGTTTGTAAATTATAATTTGATTTGAACTGCATACGGTTTTTCTATTGCGCAATAACCAACACTACCCATAGTACGCCCACAATAGTTAAAATATGGCTGATGATAACAAGAGAGACGTACCTTCTCCGTCATATATTTTAGATGTATAGTTGTATTTCAAGAGAATTATTTAATTAAACACTACACATAACACATAAAAACATAACATCACGCCTGTATTCCCCGAAGGCCACACACACACAAACACTACATGACTACTAAATAAACAATAAGTAATTTGTAAGAAGTTATCTACTGAATCTGTAATTGTGATACAGGTAAAACTGATCCCTTTATTAACAATTAATTTGTAATCTTCAAAAACTAAATTTTATCTCGTATTATTAGGTGTTTGTAATAATTACCTAAATATAACTGAAAATAGCTGACCAATTATATTATGTTATTGTTTATGTATCATTTTTATTTTTAAATTTTAGTTAGGTACTACGATTTAGATTTCTATACTATAAGAAATATATTAGTTTACAGTTATGTATCAAACAATACCTTTTACTGTGCCCTAACAGGGTCTGAAACGGCTCTTAGCTCTAAGCCTTGTGTTAAGATCTTTGTTTTACCTCGTGGAACGCAAATAAACGAATATGAATATCTGTTTTTATTATTATTTGTTTTTTTAAATTAAATATTGTATTATATTAAGAATTAGAATCAGAATTTTAACCAAAATTTAAAAATATTATGCTATGATTATTGGAGAGAATATTTTAATAAACGGTCATTAGAGAAGGGTTTATGGTATAAAACCATACAGTGTGAACCTCTTCACGTACCTTGGTTCATGGATAGTAATGCTAGTAGAAAACTGATTGTTGCTGCTCTTAGATTCAGATCTGGACACATTCCATGCAAAAAAATTGCCTTCATGACGAAGAAAAGCGCTTCACCCAAATATGGAGTTGTCGAGGACCTATAACATTTTTATTGATGGAATGTATCCAATATCAGTCCAGTAGAAATAATTTAGTAAGGTCCCTGAATTTGAACAGAACTGATGTAGGCATGTTCCATAAAATTCTATCACAGCCTAGTGGCGACGATGCGAAGGGTTTGTTCAAATTCATGGCCCATGTCTTGTGAAAGTTATTTTTTTTAGGATACGATGGGACTGACATACGCTATGCGAAAAGCTCCTATAAAAAAAGTAAAAAAAAAAAAACTGTTTGTTTTACACAGATAGCCACTCAAATAGTATACCTAGTAATAATATTGGAGTAGCTGACGTCATGGTGACGAGCTGACGTCAAGGTGCACAAACGTCATCTAATTCCACAGACCACGCCACTTATGTTTAAGTCCCATGTAATAGGGGGCGAGCCTATTACCATCAACCGGGCACAAATCCAGACTCCGGGCTGCTACCGAGAATATCCAGATGGAAAAACCAGATAACACTTTGCCCACTGCATGGAGGACGACGAAACAGCAGCTCATGTGCTTCTAATCTGGCCGGTGGTCGCCACGTACAGGGCAAAGTACTTCGGTAACCCAGGTACCCTACGTGAGATTGTCAGTAACACCAAGGCGTTGCTGGCCTTCCTCGAGGAGCTGGGGTGGATCGAATAATCGATTTTCCCACCCGTACGCAAAATACGTGCATTGACGTGGAGTTGCGGACATCAGCCCGTATTACCTATTACCTAACACTTTGCCCGACCCAGGAATCGAACCCAGGACCTCATGCTCAGTAGTAGCGCTTGCGACCACTAGACCAACGAGGCAGTCAGTAAGTTTTCACCAACAGCAGCAGATACCTATGCTGGGGTAAGGAAGGGTTAAACATCTAGCTCACCTCATCAACAGGCTATCATAGAAGTCCACTTCTGGATATAAGCATCTCAAATCGCACGTCATTTGGCTACACTCGTCCTGAGGCTTCTAGCCACTCATCGTAATTCATCTTCTCTTTCACACAAGTTTTACGAGAACCACAGTTATTTCGAAATAGTAGGTCAATTGTTATTGTTACCTTAATAAGTAAGTATTACTTTAGCTTAAGTCTTAAGTGGCTATATTAACGGTGACATTAGTAGCGTTCAGCTGGATGGTCTAAATTTATCCAACACCATCATTATGTACACCCATCATGGTGTGAGTGAAGGGGTGAAAGGGAATGAGTGAAGTCACTTCACCCATTCTGGGCATAGCCTCGCTTTCTCGCTTTCTTGTGCTAATCCCCACGCTCCTGTGTCAACCTCATCCAGGTTCTACCCGCATTCAACAACACACAACAAATACAATATTGACAATTTCGTCGTTCGCCCATCTCGCCGCCGGACAAGCGACACGTTGTCTTCCAATCCTTAGACGCCACTAGGTCACAGCCTTATTTCACCTGTCATCACTGCGCCTAACCAGGTGTTCTGCTCAACAACACCATTTGAGTTCCATAATTCGTTTTCCGGTATCGAAGACTTTCGTAAGTCTTCGGATCTCGACGTTTTAGGTCTATTAGCCTTATGCATAGAATGCTCGATGGTTAACAAAATTTTAACTATAGATACCTAGGCTATAGTGCTACAGTGTCAGAATCGCAGTCCACACAGCGTGCACCGCACAGCGTGAGGTACATGAAACAATCATGTCCCATGGCCCGGGCTATTCCCGAAGCTGTCTGAACCTCGGGAGTAATTCTACCCGGACGGGGTCTTTCGCCGGAACCCCACTATCAGAAACATCCGAAACAGACCCTTAATGAACACATTAGAAATCTACGATTCCAATTTGCAGGTCGGGCAAAGCAGCCCAGAGTCTGGATTAGCACCCGGTTGATGGCAATAGGTTCGCCCCCTTTTACATGGGACTTAAAATAATTGGCGAAATATGGGTGGAGGATCTCTGCGTAATCCTTCGTTGAAAACAGGCGAGATAATGTTATTTATAGAAATCTTTAAAAAAAATTGGTTGGGTTATCATCAAATGACCTCTCCCGCTCTGTGCGGAGCGGAAGGGCGTGTCAGACTCTTACTGACTAAAACCCACCCGTGTTCCTTCAGTTGCCTGTCCGCCAGGGCCACGGTAACTCTTTCGAACAATCCGCGACCCCGGCAGGCGCTACATAGTGTGCTAACTTTGTGACTTTCATCAGCATCATAAATCGATAAAATTGCTTACTTCAACTTTTCTTCTACCTACTAAAAAAAAAGTAAGGATTAGAGTATTAAAAACCTTCATATCTCGGTGTAAATAAATAAGTAATGTAAGTAGATAAGATACATTTAATCGAAGATATTCACTTTCCCAGGTAAATCCCCATGTTTGTTTCGTTTATATGGCATCAATCAGATAATATTGTTGGTAATTGTATATGTTTGTACTAGAAATATTTTAGAAAAATAATCCCATGGGACATTAATTACTTTACCATAAAAATTCATGGGATTTTTCTCAGCAGTGCAGCAGTGGGATGAAGTATGCTGACAGTAACCAGTTTACATAAGATACGAAATTGCCGCTCTGAAGACTGAAACTGCAATTTAAATATCGAACAAAAACTGGTCGTGCCGTATGATAAGGGAAATGAAGATGGAATCACCTGCAACGCTATGAGATCCTAGTATCAAAAACCGACGAGCGGGCTCATTCGTATGAGCTTTCTACAATTTCTACCAGGGGAACAGTCGGCGTGGCGAAAAATCAATACGCGACCTGCGCACATTGAAAGAGAAAGTAGTTACGACGTCACTTTGCGCATACATTGTTCGATACGGCACGTTATTTTTTTCGCTTGTTATGGATAGGAGCCAGGTAGAATTCTGATATTATGAACTGATTTTATTTTTCATTTTGTTTTAGTGTTGCAGCTTAGGTACTTACTTACTATGCGATGATAAGAACCGGATAGCGTTTTGAATATTGCTCTTCAGAAAGCAGTGCATTTACGTTTCATTGAGGACTATCTTCATTTATTTACAAATTCAATTCTTCATCAGCACACACGTAATCAGCTGATGTGATGTGGTTGCCCATTCTAAGGGTGGGTACGAAGTTGCTTATGTTCTTTTATCTCTTCTCTGATATCATGTTATGAGGATTCATCTCTCATTTCTGTTCAGTTTCAAACGCCTATGAATTCAGCGCAAGTTAGCTTGCGTTTATTAAAATGTAGGCGCTGTACACTTGGTTGATGCTCTGAGGAAACTGAGATAGTTAATATTAGTTTAGTTACAGGGTCTTTCAGGTCTTAGTGGTGCTGACACTACTTACAGGAATCATCATCTACCTGTCCTTGTCCACCATTACTTGAGTTCGGCGTAACACGCTGTCATCTTCCATTCTCCCCTGCCAACACTACTTACAGGAATGTGCTTCTTTTTTAATCCGGCCATAACTCTTTTATTTCAATTATTTCCCACGTATATCGCGGCGGGATTTCATCGCGCACTGGATTTTCAACTCTAGAGTTGAGCCGAGCGTTGAGAATCTAACAGAGTGCAACCCAGCGCGTCGGAAAAACACACGGTTGGATTTTCAACTCTCGGCGCTGAGCAGAGCGATGAAAATCAAGTGTGCGATATTTTTACGTCCGTGCGAACGTGGGTTTGATATAGGAGCACGAAAAATGTTGTGTGCCTGGTGGTATTTCGTTTCAACGAAACCACGTCTTTAATTTATTTATTATAATATATTGAAAGGGGCTGTTCGTGTACGAACAATTCTTAAGCAATTACAGAACACTCATACACTATCTGAAAAACAAACCTTTAGTTGTTAAATACTTCCAAATCTGCGTTTTATGCCATCCTTTTGTAATCTTAAAATATTTTTATACAATTATTTTTTTTATAAATTGTCACTTGTCAGTTTTGATCTTCTATGTAGCTAACTTGTTAAAGCCAGTGTTAATAAGGTCAGGTTATCTCTCAAAAACCACCGTATTAATGCTGGCTATTTATTATACATGCCATTTATAAAGTAAACAATTTATTTTTCAAAATATGAATGTCATTCTAGATATAAATACAGGCCTCCGTGCCAAAATAAAGAGTCTCAACCAGAGTTTGAAATTGTATTTACCTCAACTACTGCCGTTTTATTTACACCCCAGTGAGCACCGGCGATCAGCTCATGTATCTATTCATCCCGGTGAGCACCGGCGACCAGCTCATAATGTCTTCCCCTTTCTGCCGGCGTAAGGCGCTGTAAAGCGTTACTACAAAAAGCCAACGAAGCTTGCTTACTTATTAAAGATCTTTTCCTCCTATGGACAGGGATGTTGACTGCACGAGTTATCCCTCATCCTGAACAGTGTGTGTAGTTTGGGACACCGCATCCCTGACCTCGTCGGGCTCCGCTGTTCCTTCGAGATCCTGCTCCATCCTGCTGAACCGGATTCAACCTGCTGATCCAGTCCCTGAAGGTTTTACACTTCTTATACCTTTTTTTATCCTTGTGTACCTCATAGAATTTGGTGACTTACATTTAGCCCTCTCAAAATATCCAAGAGGGTTAACCGTAACGCTACAGCCTACATAATTATGTATTGCAATATGTTAAGGTTGTGTGCGTGATATTTTAATTTACATTGTGAAATGTAGGTAGGTATGTTGTAAACAATGGGATAGGTATTTTACCAAAACTGATTTCTAGGGGACGTCCCAAATTTTGAGTTAATAAATCAGAATGACCAAACAATTTTATGTTTATTTCATCACAAACTTATATGACATCATTATTAAAGTAGGTAACATAATATCTTAATCAAACAAAAAAAATGTGTTAAATCTCAAAAATAGAGCAATAGATTTATTTATTATAATAGCCTTACACAACTAATACTAATTAAACTTTAATTTACATTATTATAGGCTTACACAATATTATTTATATAATTACATTTTACTGTTAATTTATCACGTGGTTTTGTTACCCTACCTATTTTATAAAACCTTGCCTACGTGGTGTCGGGACAAACGGGTAAAGACAGGGTAATCTTGGAAATTGTACCATAACATGGATTTTCCTAATTCCGATGTAATTCTGATAATAAATAGTACACTATGTATTAGTACCTCGACAGACAATAAGCTACAGCGTTTTGTAGCTCACTCGTTTGCCCAAAGAATTGCCAAGCATTGAACTTAAGAATATTGCAAAGTTTGAGCCATACTTTAAAATATTATTTAAAGAAACGATTCTCTTACAAACGTGAAATAGTTCATATAATAATTCAACTGCAGCTCGTTGTGGTTGCAATGTTTGTTCGGTCTGTTGGGGTCCTAATAGCATATTATATGTATAAATACTTTTTAGAATCTAGCATAAATATTGAAGCCTGCAGACGTACTTGTAGGCAGCCATGCTAATATAATATACCTATACATAATACTTAACGTTATCATCACGTTTAAAATTGTGAACAAAGTGAAAAAAATATAATTTCCTCCACCAACACACTGTGCGCATACAATTTTAAACGTTTATGTGATAGGTATACACAAAGCTTAATTTATCTACGTATGTTATAATAATAAAAAATAATATTAATCATTTGATCTAGTTACCTCACGATCAGATTTTTCAACCGCATTCTAAATCTATCGCAAAAGGTGTTTTAGTTAAAATAAATTTCAAAGAAACAAATCGTCCTATTATTGCAAATACCTATTCAGTGGATTTATGGCGAAAATGTTTTATAGACCATTAGAATAAATTTTTCAAGCTGTACAAACTGGTAAAACCCATTTTTTCATATGACCCTTCGTTACGAAAATAGCTCACAGTTTAAGGTAACATAATTGATGATTTGGTAGCAAAAAAAAACGCGATTTTTGCACTTAATCGGTATTTGCAGTAATAGGACGAAATTGTCTGTACACGACATGTGTCTGGTTGTGTACACAATAACAATAATATTAACAATTGTATAGTTAATTTAATCCGCATTGAATCAATTATTTCATTATCATTTTAATCTAAGTCAACTGATAGTTATATAAATAAACAAGATGTCTATCCTAAATGGCGCTATATTGATTAAGCTTTAATACTGTTCATCTTAAACGTATAACGATTACTGTTCCAATAAAATAAAAATAAACATTAAGTAAACATAACCATTGACAGTTTACTCAGCATTTTTATTCCCAAAGCAAGAATATCGAGAGCAACTTGAAATATCACAATATCGCGCCATTTATTGACATCTCAGCAAAATAAATACTCGAATTAATGTTATTTTCTTCAAACAATTGAGCAGCGTTGTTTTGTTACAATTATCGAATTTGAATTAGGGTAGACAACCTCTTATATTGTATATTGTATTATATATGTTAACAATCTGTAATGTTTGAAGTTTCTTGTACAAATTAACAATAAATTGTTCACTACCGTGTACTATGTTAGGCAAAAAACAAGATATTTGATGCGGTGGGCAACGTACGAAGCAAAAAATCGTAACCCCGCACGCAAAAAAAATACCAGTAGAAAAAAATGCAATGCTAGAACTCCCTTTACATTAAATTGCTCATTACGACATGGTATTGGGTACATTCTGTTTGTATTTTGCCATTGCAAAGAATAATTACCAAAAGCAAGCCCTAGCACTGCCATTCATTCACCGAGCTGCAACCATTTTATATCAATGCGTGATGTGGACAGAAACCAAGTAAAGAATAAAAAGAGCTAAGAACGTTGTCGTACGGAGACAAATAATAAGACAATGCTTTTAATTACAAACGAAAGAAAAATAAACGCAGATGGTTCCACTATTACCTACTCCATTGGAACCAATAATGACTCCGTCGTCAGGCAACAATCGAGTGACGCTAAACAAGGACAACATATATTGTGGTGCGTACAATCAGTTGCAAACATGAAAAAATAAAGTAACAAGTAAATAGACGTAGGGATACTTTTACATACTGAACCACGACGATCATTGATTGAAACACTTATAACGTAAACACAGTTAGTAAGTATTTCTACATTTGTAACTGATTGTACATTGGAGTTCACTTTCACTTTGATGGTTTCTTTTTCGTATTGATCGGTCCTAAAGATTTGCCTCACAGGTATCTGAATAGCATTTAATTCAAAAGATAATGATTGAAGTTTATTTTTCTTATGACACATAAAAGGCCCACATTGTGTACTTAAAAACGTGAAATACTTCAGCATACCTAGATACAAACATAAACATTATGAGATTATTTTATCCTCCCATAGATGGATTTGTACCTTCAAAGTGTTACGCTGAATGAGATTCATGGTTACTTTAATGGTTAAAATATGGGCCTCGCCACGCGTTACAGTTGTTAGTAGCAACAATAGTAGCAAATAACTGTTTTCCGGTTTCACCTCATGTTTGTACTTGTAAAGTCTTTTAGATTTTTCGCTCGTCTTCCATCTTATAATAACTTAACTATTGGATACATAAATAGCACTAATTACATTCGAGATTATATTATATGGATGTCATTGTGATTTTGTACATACCTAAACGTATGGCAAAATTTTGTATGTGCGTGTGGGGGGTAGCCTCACGGTCTGGTTGAGGCTTGTCCAAATATGGACATCGGTTTGGAGCAGTTAGGGGCCGAGGGTAGGGCTGTGCCCGGCTGTTGGTCGGCTATGGCTTACAGGTGCGTGATGATTATTTCGTCATCGATTTCGTCCTTCTCGTCGTCCTCTTCTGGCGGTTGCTTGGCGGCCTCGGCGGCGATAGCGGGGTCCTCGGCGATGGCTTTCAGACGGCGAGCCTGTGGAACACAAGGAATAGATGTCATTGCATGTTCCGTTCTGAATTGGTACAATTTGGTTAAATGCGACGCAATACATTTTGGGGAACGTGACTTTCAGCCGGAGCGACTCGTATCCCTACAGAGCGCATCAATAAGCTATAATGCCGAATTATATAGATACTTCATATTTAACGAGTAGATCTTTAGACAAGTGCGACATATCCAACAAAAATTTGTGATGATACGCACGAGTTCTTAACACAGGGTCGTTATTTACGGCCAAAATATTATTCAAATCAGCTCTTTTATTTTACGTTATATAAACACTTTGTCGACAATAGACTATTCTTATGTTTTGAAGTCAACACAATATGTTTTGAAGATTAGCACACAAATATGATACAACAGCAAAACAGTGAAGAAATAGATTAAAATTTAATTCTTTCTTCTGCGGTCCTCGCGTCGGTAGGATCAGAATGACGCAAGGAAGAAAAACTAAAAGAAGTAAGTAATCGTTTTGTATAAAAGGCATTCATCATTATCATTAAAGTGCAGCCTTGTCCCACCCACTGCTGCACCAGGCCTCCTACCTTAAACTTGGTTCCAGCTAAGAATCTTTCAGAATATTTCATATGAAAATTCTTAGATAGAACAAATTTCCAAAGTATAACAATTGATATAAAATTGTTGATTATTCATTAAGTATATCCTACAGTCGCGAATCGCATTTTGATCAACATGCGACGTAAAACAGAGCAGCAATTTGCAAAATACCTAAGAAAATTTGAATTTGGCAAGCTATAGCTGAGGATTCACCTTAACCATATTGGTACACATGATCAGCCTATAATGTTCCCACTGCTGGGACACAGGCCTCCTCTCTTTTTGAGAGGGAATGGGCTGTAATCTACCACGCGGGCCCAGTGCGGGTTGGTAGATGTCACATGTCTTCGAATGTTTGGTTCTAGGACATGCCGGTTTCCTCACGATGTTTTCCTTCACCGTTTTGAGAGCTGTGGTGATGAAATTATTTACACAAAGTAAAGCGCCTGCCTGGGTTCGAACCCACAACCTACAACTCGTAAGTCGGGGCCGATACCACTGGGCCACCACTGCTGTCTCCATATTGGTACAAAACCCAAAAAAAATGACTTTAGATACTGACCTTTCTCTTGTGCAGTATTTCAACGACGATGTAGCCAGCGACTCCGATGAGCAGCATGACCATCATGACGTAGAGCTTCATCCGGGCACACAGGTGGGTGGAGTAGGCATAAGCGATCACGAAGCCGGCAGACTCCCATAGACGGTAGTTGGAGAAGGCGGCCTCTTTGTTACGTCTGAACAGTACCCCGTACAAGCCTGGAATTTTAATAGTGGGAGAATTAGAAATGTTAAAATATTTACATACACCATCGCCATGCTCTAAAAAAAAATCGACTGTATGTGACATCCACCAACGCCTAGGCCCACGTGGTGTATTAGGGCCCACCTCTCACAGAGTCTTCTCTGTAATGTTGCCACTGCTGTGACACAGGCCTTATGGCCTGTGTCACAGCAGTGGCAACATTACACGCTAAGAAAACTGGGCTGACTGACACTAAAGTTTTTAGACGTTAATTTTGAAAAAACACCTAGGTACGATTTCGGACTATAATTGAAGATAGTTCTGCTGCCTGTCATGAATCGGAACTCAACCAAATAAATGACAGCATAACTAGCAACATTTGTACACGACTGTTAAAATTTACTCCTGCAGATGCTGCGCGTAATTAGTAATTACATTATTATTAGCTAAATAGCGGAATGCATAGAAGCAATTACTTTAATGCTAATAGGGTTGCCAGCAATGATAAAAACGTGTCCCTTTCATGTCTTCTATCTAGATAAGTGAAGCGATCAAATCGTTTTAATATAATAAATAACATGTCACGTTGGCACTTTATATTTCAATAGCACTTTGTGAATGAATATATATATATATACCTATGTTTCAGACAATTTATCCTTATGCAGAATGTTGCGGCAAATGAGGAAAATCGGGCCGCGCAGGCGCAGACGCAGCGACCTGCGATTAGATTTTGAATCGCCGTTTTATGGTCGCGATAAAATTCTATTTTTAAACCAAGTCCTAAACCATTATGACATGCGGGATAAACCGTCCATGTCTGGTTCAAGGGTATAAAGTAAATGGTAAGACCGGTTTAGCTAAGCTCATTTTACTTAGGAACTTACCTACAGATGTTGAAGTCAGATATATTTATCAGTTCTATGAAAATATATCAGTGTACGCCTTTTATATTTTATTCATTGAACTAGCTTTACGCGGCCCGGCTTCGCACAGGGAGCACTATCTAACACCCCTACCTACCCTACCTACCCTACCTACCCTACCTAGCTACCCTACCTACCTACCCTACCCTACCTACCTACTTACCTAACCTACCTATCTTACCTACCTCTTCTGTCTCATACTATCATTTTTTTTTAAAAGAAATATCCAATTTAGTGCAGTCGTTCAGAAGTTATGCGCGTACATACAGTTCGGCGATACATTTTTATTTATATATAATATAGTTATATATTAAATTATTATTTAGCTACTATGCTTTTGACAATCAATCAACAAAAAGCTTGACCAAGCTGTACCATACGTAATAGTCCTTGTGTCCGGGAACAAAAGATTTCAACGAGTTTAACGTAGAGTTCAATGAAATAAACTTTTAAATATTGTATAATAACAATTACTAATAATTGTCTTCTTCTTTGTAATAAAAGCGAATTTCAATTTATTAACCCATTGATATTGTATAATAAAAATTACAAATAATTGTCTTCTTCTTTATAATAAAAGCGAATTTCAATTTTAAACCCATTTTCAATAAATATGCCTTTAGAAATCTAGAAATGGGTATTCATTCGAAACTCCATACGTTTGCAGCATAAAATGATGAGAGTACCCGATATAATACGATTAAAGTATTCGTTTCTATTCTTAGTGCGCACTTCATAGCCCAATAACAATCGCGGATCGTGGGCTAAGTTATAGGAATTGCTTTCCACCCGGGGCTTAGCGCACACGTGCGATTCTAGATTTAAATATAATAATGCAGACAGGATAGTTTATGTCTATGGAAGGCATAGCATTTGTGAGACAAAAATAAACTTTTATAACCATAGCCTTAAATATTCTTTGCACATCACTATTCCGAATGCGGGTTTGGTTTTCTAAATAATCAAATATTTTCGTAAGTTATTATATACCTACTATCGTGAAACGGTAGTTAATTTTATTTTAAATCAATTTTATATCTCTCTTGTCTAAGGCTTTCACAGTATCATGATTAAAATCAACAAACATAAATTATAAAATGCTTCATTATTTTAATTTCTGCCAACCAACTTTCTTTTACCTATGGGTGTTACAAAATGTATGATCTAGCTTACTTAGCGAAAATCTCTTTACCTAGTGAACATTTCTTTACAATAACTAGTTTTTGCCCTTAGGTCCGCGTGGATGTCGGAAAATATCCTATGTGTTAATCCAGGTTATAAATTATCGGTGTGGCAACTTTTTACGTGATTAAGTAACTAACCCCCAAACATACAAACTTTTACATTTATAATATTATATTAAGCAGGATTAGTAGGGTCATTCCTAATAATAATAAATTGCACAGCACGACTTTGTATCGCATGGTCACAATATATTTATCTAATATCCCAAAATGGTTAATAATTAAACAGAGATAGACATAACGCTATTCCTATTCCACGATCAAGTATGCTAGTGCTAATAATTCGCGAATAATGATAAGAATCAAGCGATCTTTAGTTCCCACAATGGCGAGTAAAAAACTGTTTCTTAAAGTAATAAATTATATCCACAGTATGGTCATACATATTCATATCAAATACATAATGTTAGCTAGCATAGCATAATACTATCACGTCTGCATCCAACTTAGGGCGTTCACAGACGAACAGTATTAATTGAGTGACCTGACTGTCGGTGCCAGGTCAGCGTTCGTCTGCAAACGTGTTGTTTTATCAATAGATGAATGAAGTAGAAATGCCATTCATCGCATGATAGTAATTGCAATAATGCCCTCCAAACGGGTTATGATGGGCATTGACAGACAGTTGTCTGCAGTGTTAGTCTTGTATAATAAGTATAATTAATTAGGTTCAAATCTCATATTTTTCTCAGGCTGTTATTATTTCTGCCTGACTTAACATCATGTTTTTTTATTAACGACTGATCACCGTGTCAGACAACGGAGTTAAGTGATGTTAAATACTTAGGACGCCTATGTTCGAAATGAACAGTCAGACGAACAGTACAGTCGAACTTTACGGAGTTACAGACGGTTTTGCTGACCGTCTGTAGGCAGCCGCCGTATCATTATAAAAATTACCAACAAGCCAATGAATATGTATTTGAGATTTATGATTGTCGCGTTCTGTAATATTATACTTGATCTTATGACCTTTTATATTTGCTTTATGAATATCTACACTTAGAACTTATGTTCGTGGTTTCATTATTCATTTGTCCAGTTAGCTTGCTGTGATTTGTACGAGGATGCACCGTCTCAGGAATCAAAAATTGACAGACAGATGTAAACCGTTTTACGAAGAAAAACATTATTAACTCCATTCTCTACGCAGTATATAGAAAGTGTTATGGAAACTGCAACTACATAGTTACATTTTAATATAATTTCATGAAGCCCATTAAATCAGTTTCTAAGGTAATTATTACATAAGAAATAATAGGTGTCATAAAAAATTAACTAGGAGTGTGCTAAGTGGCTTTTTTGCACTTTAATAGTCTTGCCATCTACACTCGTAAGAAAACGTTTTCACAAGAATATGATCCAGTTTATTCATTTGGATCCACTAATATTAATCATCCAATAATAATAATCATGGGCAGGAAGAAGATCTTGTTTGATACCTATTCGCGGCGTGTTTGTGATTTCAGTTCAGGTTTTCTCACACTGTTTCCTTTTAACGCAACCCAGTGCCAGATAGTCCATGTAAAACTTAAAACTACACAGTAAATTTAAACTACCATCCAATGACGAACTGTCCACAGATATAAGAAAATCAAATAAACTCACCGTTAATTTGCGTCTGCCATACAGCATCACCAACGCCCCAAAGACCGGAGATGATGAAGAAAGTCGTCGGCGACTCTGGGTTCGGCTTCCAAATGAGGAGCCAGACGATAAGTCCCAAGTGAAGGGCAGCTCCCATCACGAGGATGGGGAATCTTCCGATGTACTTCATAGCTGAACCGAAGACTAGGGAGCATATCGCGTTGACCACACCGAAGCAGATCATCACGTACCCGATGGAACGGATACCAAGCGCGCAGGATACGTAGGCCTGGAAAAAAAACTGAGTTAGAGACTAGTATTTAAACCCCCCAAAGCTGGTGTCACTATGGAATGGAAACATCAGGAAAATGGGCCGCCCTGATGAATCGCCAGTATAGGTACCCACTGCCATCATGACGCTGGCGAAACGATAGAGATAAAAATATTTCTAGCAAGAACGTGATTTTTAATTACCTAATTCGAATTGTTTTGATGGGTTGATCATGTTTTATCAAAAATTGAAGAGCTACTATGGGAAATTTCGTAAGTAAAGATAACAACGTATTTTGGTTTCAAATTAATAATATAAAAGTTAGTTAGCAATAAAAAATCTAATTCACCGCACTTTTCACATAACATTGGTAAACATTAGATACCTGCACTTCTTTACGTGCACCGTCTGATGTAAAACTTTTGTAGCCGTTCCGTTTCAAGTGAATAAATAAATGGCATTCATTCTCCTAACATCCTATGTAAAACGTACTCGTAACTAACATTGGAGGTAATTTTATTAGTAAAAATGTTCAGCATTCGTTTAGACGGTTGGTTACTGAGACGAGTTTCAAAGTAAAGGAACCATCGGCGAGGTTTTAAATTTGATGGGTGGCCATTAATGGAAGCAGTTATGTCCAATAGGTACTGGTCTGATGTATGTAGAAACATTATTACTGCCTTTAAGATAACTATTATTTAGAAGTAATTACTCGATTGTAATTAAAATAAAACCATTGTAGATGAGTACCTATTTATTTGCCATTTATTTTATGATTGACTTCCGTGTATAAAATTATAGTGATGGTTGTATACATATATATAATTCAAGGAAATAAAGATCGGTGATATTAATAAAGTTGGGATCCTGATACCTCTGGACTATCATAGGAACATATCATTATGATTTCCAAAATCACTTTTACGAAAATTTTATATATCGTCTTGTGTTGTATGTTGTTGTGTATAGTTGTTGTATTGTATATTGTTGTGAGTCTTGTGGTTGTTGTATTGTGTTGTGTGTTGTAATTTTAATGTGTATAATGTATTTTTTTGTTGTTGTGTTTTTCCGATGCAAACGTCCACTAACGTAGGTACATTGAGGGTCTGTCGACAGAGCAGTGAAATTGGAAATTAAACCTAATTTGTTTTCGCAAATACGAAGAGTACAATTTCAATTATACAATCATCATCCAACATGCGAACGTAATCATTTGCAATTGAAATTAGTAACACTGTTAGCCTGTGATTACACAAACGCCAGTTTAGCGTAGAATCTTTAAAACCGGCCTCATAATGGCAACCTGAAAATGTTCCAGCTTCATATAGACCAGACCTTTAAAAAACAAAAGACTTAACAACGTACCTGGGTGAAATCTGCTCCAATGAAGGCTTGCTCCATTCCGATCCATAGTGTAATAGGGATCAGTAATTGTTGGTTGGGTTTCTTTAACTGGTAAGCGGTTGCTGACAGCAGCTGAATTCCAGTCAGCTCCTTTGAGGGGTCTGACTGTCTTTGCTTCTCACCATACCTGGGCAAGTTGATGAAATTGTTAATTCATGAAGACAGTATAGAGAAGCTACAAATAAAATCGATCACGACAGTTGCCATTTTAAATTATATGGCAAAGCTGATTTCCACACAGCAATTTACAAGGTGTCGTCGTCTAGTTTTTGCCTGACGAATTCCATTTGTTACTAAGATTGATATTTGTCGGCTCGACGTTAGACGTGCCTGTTTTTTGCGAAAGAGTCATGTCAATGCCTTTATATAATGTACTCATTTGTTGCTTACTTAAAATTCTGAGCAACTTCCCACAATATACTCGAGTATTTTCGAATACATCTCGTGTTATTAATTGCATGAGATCTTCTTGGTTTTTTGTTCGACAGTTAATGGTACGGTTTACTGATTTTCATTGCCTCTTGTTAAGTAATTAGTGTTAGAATTCTGTTGTTCACTATTTTAATGAATGGTTTTGTTAATGTTTTCGTATAAACAGTAGTTGCCTTCTTCATCAGAAACGTAAGGTAAACCTTACGTTACCCAAGGCATTGACATGACTGTTGTGGCTCTTTCGCAAAAAAAAACAAGCGCGTCCAACATTGAGCTGACAAATATCAATCTTAGTAACAAATGGAATTCGTGAGGCAAAAACTAACGACGACACCTTGTAAATTGGATTTAGTAAGCGGTGTGCGACAGTAAATGCAATATACGAGTATAATACATATGTTCTGTACGAATCACAACACATTTATTTAGCTGTTCGGATATTACTCATGTATTAACTATCACCGTTATGGTACAACAATGAAACGAGCCTTGAATAGGAAAAAGATTAAATGAATGATTGGCGAATTTTGGCTTGCTCATACTGTAAAGTTGCTTGATGTTCAACAACCAGTTATCAAAGTGGGCCTTCCTTCCTTTCATTGGCTGAACAAGCATTGGGGAGAGAGAGATAAATGCTGAAATTGAAACAATCGGATCTACATTGAGATCACATGATACCTTTAAAAATTTAAATAGTCCATACAAATATGTAACCAAATGACACTTTGAAAACATCAATTTGGTAAGATTTCATCCAGTGTTATGTTCGAAAAGATATTAAGTTACCTTGATAGTGGGTCAACAAGTAGAGCCACCATAAGCACGGCTACGACGACACAAGCAAGATATATGGCACTGATCTCATATATCTCGCTGTCGGGCGGCCGGTGCAGATTCTGGTTGTCATGGTGACCACCGCCGATCATGCAGAAGTTCGCGCCACAAGTCAGTATTGTCTCGCTCGAGTTCGCAGCCGTCACTGATGCGTTGTGGACTCCCGAAGAAAACACTGCCGAAGAAAGTTGCTGCATTCTTATTCGTATAGATCTGAGCCCGAGTCTGAGCCGTTAAAAATATTTGGGACGTGGTCAGGTTTATTTCAATTTACCAATCTAATTTAAAATCATTTATACTTTTGTAGATCGAAAAGTAAAGAAATAAAGACAATCGGACCGGATTTGCCAGGTTGGGCAAAGTGTTATTGGGTTTTCCCATCTGGAATTTCTCAGTAACAGCCCGGAGTCTGGATTTGTGCCCGGTTGATGGCAATAGGCTCGCCCCCTATTGCATGGGACTTGAACATAACTGGCGAAATGTGGGTGTACTATAGGTACACCTCTGCCCAACCTTTCGGGGCATACAGGCGTGATGTTATGTGTAAAGACAATCGGAATCATTGGACTCACCTAAACTTGAGATCAAATTTCCCCAAAGCTCAGCCGTCTGCCAAGCCAGGAAGAAGAAGCCGAAGAACCGTACTATAATACCGTCAACGGCTTGGTCGGTCAGCTTCGCGTAGACGCTGCCCGCCTGCGTCAGGTACGTGGCCTTGGAGGTCCACATAGGAGCTGCTCCTAACCCGACCACTACACCCGCTGGTACGAGGGTGTAGAACGCCGGGTAAAACTGCGCCCCGATGTAAGGGGCATAGCACATCATAGATATACAGAGGGTCCATTTGACCGTTAGCCTCTTTATTAAGAATGTGGGTACGAATATACAGGAGACTACGAGTGCCGCGTATATTGAGCTCAGAGAAACTGTTCCGAGGCCGTCTGCGGCGTTTATCGAGGACTGCAAGTTGGCAGTTCCCTGGAAGGCGGTGAATTGGATCATGAACGCCGAGCTGACTGCGGCAATGTTCTTTAGTATTCTCCATTTCTCGTTCACGTTTAGTTTAACTTTTCCAGACATATAGTTATCATCTTCAGTGGGTAGCGGTGGGGGTTTGACGATGTCATCGTTCGAGTCGCGGTCGTATGCGTCGTTTTTGAATCCTGTCTTTATCGTGTACACGGAGTCTTTGTCCGGACGATCATCTTCACGTCCGCCGCCGTGCGTAGCCGTCATGCCGTGTTTCTCGTGTTGCCCTGGGAACAAAAGAATTGAAATTTAATATAATACTGACACAAACTTGCACCTCAGTTCAAAAATAGGTAATTTTTCAAATATATAAAGAAACATTATTTCTACAGCGACTGGTCAGTCAGTCTTATTCGAATATATATACTAAACAGGGTTTTATCGCGATAAACAAAATTATTGGTATGCAGACAGCGGTTGGGATTTAAAAAAACATGTTGTATGTTTTTAAAAGCGTATCTGATTGATATTCTTGAATTTCGAGCTTCTTATTAGCATGAGTTTGAAGAAAAGAATTTTTAAAAGGCAGTATTTTTAGTTACAATAATGTTTTGTTACAGTAGACATAGAAAAATGAAACCGTATAAGAAGTAATTTGTTCTTATATTTATTAGGTAGTGTCTACCCGACTTTAACAAGTGTGGTTTAAATTGCTTCTTTCAGCAAGTGTACGCTCCCAAATAGCACACTTATTAATCTCGCCTAATCAGCACTGTACAAAGCGTGTCTACTACGCTGTTTGGTAAAGTTTTTGTGACAATTACGATTTGATTCGCATACAGCATTACAATGGGCAACTTTGGCCGAGTACATATCGCCCTATTGTTTGCTTGGTTTCACAAAATGTTTCGTCATGACATAATCACCACATTTAAACCGAGTGCGCCTCCCATCTGAAAAACTACAGCTTCATAATAGCAACTCTTTTTGTACGATTGACGTCGGGTGGAATCAAATTACGGGTTATTGATGCTTTTAGTTTTAACCTCAGAAGGCAAGTCATGCCATCAGCACTTGTCTATAGATGTCGCTACTTATTTTTGGAGTGATTCAGAGGCCCTATAAGGTGTTCAACGATACGGACGTGGATAACTCAAACACCTGTTTTTCTTAGTATCCCCTTGTATAATCTGTCAGTTTATTTTAAGCGTGAAGAAAGTTCTCGATTAGTTATCCGTCAATACAATTGTCACCACAGTCGCTATCGGTCACCGACACCAGGTCGCTGCAGCATGAATTATGAAAACAAAGTATGGAGTTTACAAATATTCTCGTCTATAGCAACGTTTTATACACAGGACAGATATCAGGCAGTATATTAGGACCATAGACAGCGCTACGTGGAATTACCAAACCCTTATAAAACATTTACTTTAAGTTATTATCTAATATCCTTTGTTGTGTCGTTAGCATTGAGTGTATCTTATCGGCTAGTTGTCTTATATGGGTAAATACTTAAACTAGCTTTATAGTTATTTGAATGCCATATTTTAGTATGCAGTTACTTACGGAGGTGTTTAAGTGTGCGACATCAGGGACGGCAAGTGCGACTCTCTAGAGTATTCATATTTGTAAGTATATCTGCGTGAAAATCTATATTATACAACGAGCTGAAGTCATTAAACTATTTCGTATCTTCAGAATCGCTTTGAAATCAACATATTTATTTACATAAGTCTAGTAAATATGTTGATGACGACAGTTCACGCTGTTAATAATGTCTGACACTCGTTACGACACTTTTTAAATATCATACATGTCTTGTTTTCGACTTAATTTACATATTTCATGAATATAAGCGCATCAATGAGTCAGTGGGCGTCCTTCTATCAGAATATTAATTATAAATAAACAAAAATACAGATCCGTGCCATCTTGATAGTCACTCGATAGCTGAACGTTGTGAGCGAAATGTATCTAAGATAATCAGTCCATGTTGTTAGCATTTATCGGACCCCATATTATTTTATCAATTCCATAATGGCTGCGGAATTATATCTACCGCAATGTAATGTCAAAAACCGTTTTCTGATGATCACCGTAACATTTGCATGTCGAAGAATGATAAATATTTATCAACGTTGTATAAAGGAGTGAGAAAGGTTTAAATATCATTAAAACGAGACTGTCGTGTGCCTGCGCACCGTTCATGTCGAAATGAGTGCACATGTATTCAGATCATGCCGTAGACACCCAAATCGAATAGCTATCGAATGCCCCATTGTGCAATTTAATGACTGCGTACGTAGTCTGTTTGTTGTTAGATTTGTAACACGAGTTATTGTTGCCTGTACTCATTGTCAGGTGGTTGTGGTATACTGTAAACACTGCATAGGTAACGGAACAGAACACTAACACAGACTAACACCTACACTTAGCTGCATATCTTAGCCTGTAGTTGGCCTATTTACTTAGATTTAATTTCAACGATGGGAAATAGCGAAGATTTTTGAACCCTTAGCCAAAACCCCTTCGAGAAATAAGTACAGGCATAAGTTATGATCACGGAATAGAAAAAAAACAGTGGAAGTGCGCCCTCTAGGGTTGAGTAGCTGAACTTGTTGTCGCTCGAATTTGATTGTTAGATGGAAAAATGGTCTTAATTGATTTTGACATGTAAAATAAAAACAACGTTCACGAGTTTTAATTAGACATAATTTTGAACAACAATAAATAAACTTTTCGCCAAAGTTGCATTTATAATTTGTAGCCAATTATATCATCGTTTTCTGTGTATTGCAATGTACATTTTAATTTGCAAATGTGTGAGTTTGGCGACACCAGTTCCCGTGTTAAGGAAGTCTAAGGGCACTTCCACTGTTTTTCTATTCCGTGGTTATGATTATTTGATATCTGAAAGAACAAACAAACAAGGACAACAGCCCGAGTCCATAAAGACCTTATAAATAAAATTCCCAGTAATTTTCCTTTAATCAAAACCATGAAGCAATTTTTAATAATGGCAAACATACCGATATGTTTATGGAACTTTTTATAATCTGTTTATGAATAAGGGGTGGTACACAATCGCACAGTTTATTCCTAATAGTTTTTCTGCCGGTGTGATTGGGTGGATAATAACCAGATTATCGTTCTAATGAATGTGTCGGCCCATTGTTCTACTGTATTCTTCCCACCGCAGATTTGTTAGTGTACTAGTACGTACTTGTACGTACGTACTGGGAACTACGTCATCACATGTGATCGACAAGTGTTTTTTTAATAAGGCCCCTAATCATTGTTCCGGATTTGTCCACGTGCCACTTTGTTTTATTTTGATAAAGGAATTAAAGTATCGATTGTGTCGAGTGGTCGTAAGATATCCAGAAACGCCAAAAACTGAACTGTCCACTTTCATATCGAGTTATGAGTAATCTGACGCATTGATACCTGCTTGCTTGGCGGGTGCATTGAAATACGAATGTTAAAACATAATGGCTTGTAAACTTTCTTATGTAGCACTTGCTCCCTATAATTAATGTACAAATAAGTCATGATTTACAAAGCGTTTTGAAAAAACTGTGTCATAATTCGAGTCGGTTATCCTATCAGTCAAGAGCTAATCGAAATAAATAAAAGCCACGTGTACAAAAAAAGTATTTATTATTAATGTCTAAGTAACCTCCTTGCTGACTAATAATATGCCTCTGTTCTGCACAACCACTTTTAACAAGTAAGTACCTAAATAGACCATGACTGCTAAGAAATTTAAAAAAAATCTACAAAATTATCGTATGTGTTGATGGTAAATAAATACGTTACATTAATAATGTAAGTGCAGTAGAATAAATAGATCTATCTGGAGTCCGTATTAACTAAACAATTACATAAATAGTTTTAATGTATGCACGAAACGTGGCCAGCCGGCACGATAATCACTTTAAGTAGAATTGACTGAAGTGTCCTGTTTGTAACGAAAATATAGTGGGAGGTGCTCAATAGCTTGTACTTATTGCAGACATCTATTAAATTACTTAGCAAGAACAAAATGTAACCAATTTCAGTAAATTCATAACGTTATTTCGTTTTCTCTTAAATTTAGGATGGCGCTGGCCGTTTTGTCAGGTGCCCTAAAAACAAAGCTAAAGCTTTTACAATATATACATAAATGTATATATTGTAAAAACCGAAAATGGACCTCAAACATTTTCAGTTAGAAAAGACACAAGTTGCAACAAAAATTCTTAACAGTAAATTCCAACAGATTTGTCTATGTTTAAGTGTAATTCAGAGTGCTATTAGTGTGTTCTACGCGCAAGAATATAACCTCCTAAAATGACAATACGAAGTAACGTCGACACTGCATACCTCAGTCATGCTGTCAGCACTAAGACGTGAGATAAAAATGTCTTGTGTCTAGACCGAACAGTGTTATGATACTTTCCAGGATGTTTTAAAGCCGTACCAAGATTATTCTGAACAAACAATAACATCTAATCGAATCTTTGTAAGTCCAAGTTAAAACAACACTGAAATTGTTTCTTCTAGAACACTTGATGATAGTGTGGTTTTCCTTATATTTATTGTTCTGAGTATTTCTGAGTTATTGGTTCTTAGAAATATTTGCATAGCAAAAACTAGATCGTAGAAATTTTTCAGTTTTCAATTTTCGTTTATCCTGATTCTTTATCGGGAAGTCTTTTTTTTTCATTAATATATGTAAGAGGCAGAATGCAAAGATTTCACAATAAGGCTACTTTGGAATGTAAGCACCGAAAACGGATGAGGATTACCTACAAAATAATCAAGCAGTATCGTTTCATTGCTAGTTACACTACTTTTAAAGTTCCCACAGTGGATCACTGAACTTGTCAAAACAATGCTTATTCTATAAATAAACGTATCAACAAAAGGGGCTCATTTCCCGAATTACACTCGCAAAAACTGTATGACGGCGATACTTTGCGAGGCGATTCCCACGAGCACAAAGCATAAGCATCATTCAGATGTTCGTCAATTTTCACTTCCGTCGCTTCTACCCCGTCATCGCTCCATAATGAGTTCTGTCAAGGCTAAACGCTAAATTACTCCCTGTCATGTTCGCATAATACAGCTTTTAAAGTGCGATTGTCAAACGTTATTGTTAGGCGCGTGATTTTGGCGCTTCGGTCCCTTCGGCGACGGCCTTGATTTGACAACCTGTTGGTTTTATTGGCATTCAGAGGATGTTGTTTTAGACCTTTTATATAATATTATATAACACCAATTATTATTCGAAACAACCTATTTTATATTAATTGCAATAACGTTTTTCGAAAGATATACAGGATGTAAAAATAAACATCATAGCCGTCAACTAAGCATTCTGTACGTCAAACTAATTGCACACAAATAATTGGGGGGAAACGACTTTTATTTTTCTAATTCAAATTCAATTTCTTTACTGCGAACTTACACCTTTATTCATAAACGTTACTTAAAGTTAAGAGAGGCTTAAACGTCAAAAAATTATGGTTAAACTTTCGCTAATAATTACTTAACTTTAAGCATCGTTTATAAATAAACAATGTACGGAATTTTGAAGATGCTAACAGTAGGTAGGTTCTTGGAACTTAGTTGCCTGTTAAGGCATTGCAATTTAAATACATACCTACTCAATATTACAGTTATACAGTTTACATTATATTATATTAATTATCATTATTAATACATTTTATATTACAACATACTATTCTTATAATTTATATCACATTATATTAGCACAATTATTTAAATATTAAATAATTATTTTTCTCCAAGGAGTTCTTTTACGGAGTAAGTGTGAAAATTTGCTGTTTGCGGTAGTGCGCAATGCAACACACGCAAAACATTGTGCTTAAGGATGCATGCAACGGTACAGTGGTCGTAAGGGTATTTAAAGTTGTGTTATAAATTTATAACATTGAAAACTTTTTATCGTATAAAAACTTCAGTAAAAGTTGGAATTTTGACCTTCAATATCTCCGTAACCAGAAGGTTCCCCGGTATAGTCCAGTACAAAAAAAATGTTGCAATGACGGGGAGTACAAGTAACTCTCGGCTTCCTTAAGTGTCTTTTTACGCCCGTTATTAAAATATTAACCACTTAGTTTTAGAAGAATTTCCTGTTTCCTAATGTTTGATATTGGTGCCGATTCTCTTGTCACAAAATTCTCTAAACTAGACTAAGAATCACTAAAATTTAGTTTATTCCTGTCAAAAGACGATTTCTCATTCTGAAATAGACTAAAGTGACACAACTTAACTATATTTTAGTTTGACAGTTTAGTGAAAATGCCAATTTTGCTATTCTGAATTTGACGTTTTTCACCTAAAATTTGGTTATCTTAACTAAATCTGGCTATTTATAATCACGATTAAAAAGGTGGGGAATAAAATTAGTTGTCATGAACTAAGATACACCACAACACCTCGACTTTAGGGGCAAAAACAGTACTGTATTTTTTTTTTTATTTTGCGTATATCTCGAAAACGGTGTGTCCTATCGCAAAAATAATGAAAATTTCGACCCCCTTTATGAAACCCTTAAACCCATATAACTGTCCATGAAGGTATTTTTTTTTTAAATATTTTCCATAAAAAAAAGTGAAAAATTCTATGTAAAACACGCCGAGGCTGCCAAACATGCGCGCCTCCGGCTCAAAAAAAAAATCACGGGGTAAAACACAAACAAGTACCATGTGGAGTCGCGATTGTCAAATTAAATTTTAGTTGCGTCAAAATGATTTTTAAATTTAGAGATATTTTATTGCAGAATAGCTTTAAGATTCTCATAGCCAAAAGTAAGGAATTTTAGTGATAGTTTAGTTCGGTGTACAAGAGAATCGGCACCATTCTCTATCAGGAATCTATAAATTAAATTGTAAACTGCATCGCAACTTAATCAATTGTTACGACGTTTATCAATATTCGATCAAGTTCAAATCAAAGTGATCATGTTGATGCGAATTTCGTCGGTTCCAATCGATTATTTATCGTCAGATTCGTGACCGCACCGATTCGTGATTAGTTTATAATTAATTACATTATTACCTGATGGTAGTATCATCTGTGGCTAATATAAATAATTAGTAACGTCATAACATCTCAGCCTTCATCAGAGACTTTTGTCTACTCGTAGCGACCTCCATTAACTCATCGAGGAGGGCATTTGCATAGTTATTAAATTGAAAGTGATTAAGTTTTTGTTTTTCCGTCGTGTAGTACAATGGAGGCGACATTGTTGAATGAGGTCGGCGTTTAAATTAGCATTGCATGGTGTTTCGGGAAAATTACGAGATTGTTCTACGAGTGAAACTAAATCAAGCGCAATCGTGACCACAACATCTACAGACGAAAAGAAAAGGATCATTACAATAATTATTTAAAGTTGCTAATACTATTTCTATATTTACTCGAATTCTACATCAGTTGACCTTGTGGCTGTAGATAAAGGTGGTCATGACATTGATTTTATACTGTAAACTCTACCACATCCATTTGCAAGTAACACGAAATTTGCAATGACAAGGCCTGTTACATAGTTTATCAAGTAGTATAGTTTAAGCGGAAGCACTTACATAATCACGGTGCATCCTCCTACTATTTAATTATCAAGTAATATTTATTCAGTTGTAATTGTGGCAGTCATGATCGTCCTGTGGCTATCACAAGCCTTTAGGATTCTAACATGTACACAAAAGTAGTTTTTTTTCTTCTACTAGCGTTTGTTTTAATTAATTACGTAAGTCAATTCGATTTCAGATTTAATTTCACGTGCCCAAACATAGTTCACGCACCTGCATTGCATGAATTCTGTACGTTGTGTAAAAGATGTATTTTCAAACTCAACTGAACTTGTTTGCTTGGTCGTAGGAAACCGTTAACAGGAATGCAGGAATTATATGGTGTTTAAAATATTCATTTAATTTAATTTTAATGACCTTTACTCAATTTAAAAATACCAATGTGGAACACGGAAATTAAAAAAAAATACGGAAGGCGTTGTTTGCTTTTCAGTATATTATAAAGGATGAGAAGATTAGATACCTAGAACAAATTCTATTTAATATCCCGGAAATAATGGCTTATTATAGTGCATTAGGTACGCGATGCTGTATTAATTGGTGGCCAAGGTCGAAACACAATGGGCATGGCCGGCGCGGGCGCAGCAATTGTGTACGCAACACCACTGCCTGCGGCTTGGAAAAAAACAATCGTAGCGTATCGTTGACGTTTAACACACACGTGACATTTCAAACGCAGCGGTTATGCACGATTCACCCGGTGTACCCTGAACTTTTGACCCCTGCCGGCGCATCGCAGAGCCTTATAGCTTTGGCAATATCTCTAATGCCTGTCTATTAGTGTCAGGTGTATGTTTTCCAACTATAGCACTGTGGCTACACTGTTATAAAGACGCCAGTGATGTCTTTACACGAGTTCTTACCGTGTCTAGGCACTGAGAGTTTCCATGTGAAAATATACGGTTGTTCTGAAAGGATTCACTGTAGGTACCTACTTTGTTATTCGTCGAGTTTATTTTAGTATGACGAGGGGTATTAGGTTGGAAGGATAAACACTAATTTTGAAGTGACTAAATGGATTAAAGTAAATTTTACTATTTAAATTGTTAGTGTTATTTTGGTGCAGATGAATTTTGAGGTTTTTCATACTTTTTTGCTATTAATAATAATTAAAACCGTAGTAGAAGTCATAACATCGATCTAGGCCAGGCCTCAGGTTATCGTAAACACGAGAGTCAGTTGGGTTTTAATAAGGGAAATCGTTACGAGTCCACAATAACTTCCATAACGCGACAATATCCTCCATTATTTCTCATGATTTTAAGATTTTTTGTATAAAAAGTTGCCGTTTACTGACCAATCATGGAGATTCATCTTTGTTGTACCAATGTATGTTTTGCTTTTAGATTTTCTTTTAATTGTAGTATTATTTTTATGTATTGTTCTTTAATATTTCTAGAATTTAATTAGATTATGTTTATCATAGTCTCCATTTTTTTTTATTGTCTGAAGGTTACGAAGAGGTGAACAAAGGCTTGTCCAATATTATGTCATTAATAGAAGGATAATTGAACTATCAAAATTATACTTTTAACGTCTTCTCTATCATGTCGAATCTTTAATAGATTCTCTATTTAAATCATCATTTTTATTTTAGCTTTACCTTATATGGCATGGTCCTACTCATGGTCCTCATGGTCCTACCTCCATAACTTATTTTTGGTAAAAATGCAGGAGACGTCAAATCACATAATTCTGTTTTTTATACGATTACAGGTTCTCTAATAAATTCAAGCACTGTTAATAAAATAAAACAAAGTTTTGAGATATTTCACCTATAGTATTAAATCCTAACTTGTCGCCGACAGTGTTAACAACTACTAATTTTAATGGATATTAAAATAAAAGTTATTAAGTACCTAACTAAATACAACAATATTTAAGTTTAAGAAAATTCTAATGGAAAACCCTACGACAGTTAATCGAACCCGGGGTCCTACACTCACCGGTCGCTCTTGCGACCACCAGATCAACGAGGCGGTCGTATGTACAAAGGCTTTATATATACAATTAACGACCCTGCTTCGCACAGTTTTTATGATTTTACGAAACATCGAGATTTATTTATTATATGTAAGTTTAATATTTATGTATAATAAAACCTTTCGGAATAAATTCTCTAAATTATGGTGAAAACCGTACTAAAATCCGATGCGCAGTTTAGAAACACAGCGCAGGCACACAGATAGACACAAAAAACGACTGTATATAATATAGAAGGGCATCTATTAAACGGAATGTACCTATATTGTATAGTGACAAATATTTTTTATTGTAGCTTGTTATATTTCCGCGGTAAGTAATGCAAGGCGTGGGCATTCCTGTTCTAGTTAATATATTAACTTATTTATTGAATGCGATCGCCTGCTACACCTAGATTGCAAATCTTTACTGTTATTTATGACTAGATTTCGCTCCAGGCTACGTTTGTAAACGGACGCTCGATTACTCTTCTGTTTCATGTGAGCATAAGATATTCTTTAAGATCACAAAATTGAGGTTCAAAGTGACGTGAAAATATACATTGACTTTACCAACACTGAAAATTTTTAAGATTTTTTCAGTTTCTTTTGCATTTTTAACCGACATCCAAAAGGAGGAGGTTCTCAATTCGTCTTTAGGTTTTTTGAAGTGAAAACTTCTTTAGGCGTGTTGAGCACTTTTTGGGTGAACAAAAATCATGGAACTCGCGTCATAGTCACCGCCTGCTTCGACGATACAATTTACAAGTTACTTATTTTTCACGTCTATCGGCGGTCCCCAAAGACTGCCCCGCATTTTTTTTTTTGTATGTTTGTTTCGCGATATCTCCGGCAATTATGGACCAATTTCGAATATTCTTTTTTTATAGATAGGGTATGCCTCAGGGGTGGTCCCATATAAATTTAATTATATTTGGTTGGGTAGCTTTTCGTTAAGATATTTTCCGTACCAGATACCTACCACTGCCTGGTTAAAAAATCGTCATAAATCAACCTCTGATCAAGAACTAAGTTAGATTACAAAGTAAAAAAAAAAAACTTACATAGTTTGAAAATTTAAATGATTTGACAAAAAATGTTACACATGCATAACGAAGAAATCCTGTAAAGCCATTAGTTTAATTAAGCTCCTATTACTATAAACAAATTGGTATGATTTTGTTTTAACCACGCTCGTTAGTCCATGTCTGATTACATGTTAGTAACTTTTTAATTACAGGTTACAGGATGAATCTAGTATAAACTGAAGAAGTCTAAAAAGAACAGGAAAAATAGCCTAGACTTTACAATATTGTTTGTTTTCATTAGAATAAATGTAAGAACATTGAAAATATATTTAATATTTTTTTTTCCTTAACAGACAAAACAATAAAGATTTCCTTGTAGTTATGAATTCCAAGAGGTGTGACTGAATTTTGAATTGTATTTTTTAATAGAGATACAATAAAACTATTTATTATTTAATAACAAGCCATAGAATTGGTAACATAATAGGTAATATAGAACAATACCAAACCATTAACTGTAAATAATAAATTGCTCAATAATCGCGTAATATAGATTTCTCTAATTAAACTAGCCGCGGCCGTAATTAAATAAATAAGAAAGTTACGGACGGACACGCGTCGCAAGTACTTAAATAGCAATGATCTAAATCAAGTGCAATATCTCAAGATTCAAGGTGCGTATGCTATTGACAATTTGAAGAGATCCTTAGCATTCGACGGTGGGCCGGTGTAACGAGCGGGGCAGTAAGTAATCGTTGCAAACAGAATCTAAAATAAGTTTATCAGCGACATCACGCTATATTATCGTTAATAATTCGTCGTGACAATTAATCCGGCGGCTCGGGCCAGTTGCCACCGGATAGAACTGATGTGATACGGTTGATCGGGACAAAGTCGGTTTCACGATCGAGTCGTTGATCCCTACATGTGCACAAACAACTGAACACTTTGGCGGCAAAGCCACTCTTTATTAGATATGCGGAAGAATGTTAAAAAACCTTCAATTAAAATTAAGGTTGCTGACATTAATATCTGGTTTCTGCAGAACTCCTAAGTACTTCTTCGGGTATCGTTCCAAATCTTGCCGTAAAAAAATAATTATATGTGGTGGCGTGGTCAACATAATCACTTAGGAAGACCATTATGTAAGCTATATTTTGCTAAATTGTAACAATGGAGCATCATTGTAAGACAAAACGTTGTTAAATTAGATACGACTTGATTTTTTGTTAACATAAATTAGTACCTACTATGTGACTTGAATTAAATAAAATTACATGCTTGAACTTTGATTGCTTATTTCAAAGATGGTCCTAAAGGTCGCAATGACAATCAGCTTAAAAGTTTTTTTTATTATTTTCTTATAGCAATTGGTTTAAAGCTTCTTAGATTTACAAATGCGGAAAATGCAGGTGAAAGTGTATATCTACTCGTACATAGAGATTCAGATTAGTCTTATTTATCAAATATAATAATATAACAGTTATATCTAAGGTACTAATTCTACACTTACATAAATGTTGATTAAATAAACCTATACGCATGACAAATTAGTAGCTAATTAAGAATCGTTCGCGTAATTGGCAATTTAGGTAGGCTCCGTGGACTTATAAATGCAGTAATGACCAACTTTTACATAGTAAACAAATAAATGCTCTGCCAAATACATATGCAAATTAAAATAACCATTGTTTAGAAAGCAATTCTACTAAGAATAACTAAGGGCTACTTCAACAACATTTTTATTTACCATTGGCATGAAAACAAATCATTTTTAATACAAAAACCAGCCGCAGTTGCAATCAACTCCTTTACTCCTAGATCTTACCGCTTCCCGCCGGTTTGTCAATTGGCGCAAGAGTCGAAGGGTGCCACCGAGAAAAACACTCGTTGCAATCCGACCACGTCAGCCTGTTCTAAGAAACCCATTCAAGCGAACATCTTTGTACTTAGTTATTCTGTGTGCGACAAACGTTATTACCCTTCAGTGTTTTGGCTTGTAGGTATGTTTGTTCGTTTGCCAACCTTAAGTCTTGTGACACACGTTACATGAAGCAACTAAATTCGTAAAGTGAATCATTCGATGTCTTGCATTTCTGCGCCTTTCAGTCAAAGTGAATCAATTCGGCTGTACCGTGTGTTATTGCCTTTACCTGTATGTCAGTTTGTTCAAGGAGCGCCCAGTCGATCACGCAAAGATTCGCTTCTGTCATATTTTAAGACTACCTCGTCCATGACTTTCGTGTGTCGAAACCTCTTAGCGATATTAAATTAGCGAGGTGACGAGGTTATTCTTTTTATTTGAAGACGTTTGTCTTTGGCCATTAGATTTCGGTAAATATTTGGATCGATCAAAATACACACCAGAATGATTGATTTTGTAGCTTAGTGCTTATTGGCTTATTTGACTAGGAGAGATAAAGTCTTAGGCAAGTCTCAAAGGTACAAATATCAGAAGGAATGTAGACTTTATAGAGGTGGCTAATTAGAGTACTTAAATAACAAAGTGCAAATAGATTACTTTAGATGTTTATGGCAGATCACAAATACAGGGTGACTTGTAATTTGACGTATTCTTTCCTGAACATTATAGTGTGACCCATTTGCAACAAATAAGCATCCCATACAGTCTACGGGAAAATTCATGGAATTCCACAAAACCCATTTTTTGTGCATGTTTGAAAATTTACTAGAATTCGTCACTAAATATCACTTATCTCTAAAATATCAAATCAAATAGCCTTAATTGCTATTCTTTTTGGTTCCCGATACCGTAATAAAACTTTCGATGTATCCAAATGTTCTAAAATATCAAACAGTTATAAAAGTTAAAGGAAGAAGTTTAGTAACCATTTTCAAAAATCATCTACCTACATGAACTTTAACACCAGTTATCTCAAAATTGTACTACGACATTAAGCATACAAATTACGGAGAAGACATCTTCGTAATATAGTCAGCTAAATAACAAGGTCAAAATGTTTAAAAAAAACCTGAGTTGCCTATGAAACAGTGGATAATGCTAGCAAGGTAGAATTTGCAAATTATTAAAATATAAAAAAATGTGTGAGAATCGAATGAATTAACTGTTTTATGTCATCCCACTACGTCTTAACTTCCCAGCAATCCATCGCACGCTAGGCACCCAAGTCGTCATGGTCAGGGCACAAGTCGCAGAGTGGCTTTTAACTTTTTCTATAAATACACGCAAACTAAGCGACAACTGAACCGTGACCAGCGAGTAAACCATAAGTTATTTAAAACAAAACATTTTTAAGGAGTCCATGGTCGATAATGCCAAAAAAGATAGAATTGGCAATTGTTGAAATAATCTAAAATCTGAACCTGATGGCTGTTAGTTACTTAAAATTTTCGTTCAAAATGGGCAATTCTGTGCCTTAAGCAAGCCCTTTCTCTTCTTCTAATTTCTGTCTTGATAACTTTTGTAGTGAATTTAGTTCTTTTGTGTTCCGCCACATATATTATTATTTGCCTTAGTACTTCTATTGAAGACACCGGTGTCTAGTATACAAGGCTTTTCTTATGAATCCAAACAAAACCGAGTAGACCGTGAACCTAGTTAAGAACTAAAAAGCCGCTTTGCGACTTGCGACTTGGACATGGCGACCTGGGTGCCCAACATGTGATGATTTTTAGGAAGTTAGATGACATAAACCACTTAATTAATTCGATTATAACAATATTTTTTAATATTTCAACAAGTTGCAAATTCGACCTTTGCCAGCATTGTAGACTGTTTCATGCGGCAACTCCGAATATTTTTTGAATTTTTGTACCTCGTTAGATAGCTGAATAAATGAAGATGTATTCCGGGTAATTTGTACGCTTAATGTCCTAGGACAATTTTGAGATAACTGGTGTCAAAGTTCATGTAGGTAGATGATATTTTATGAAAATCTTAATAAACCTTTAACTATTAACTGTTTTTTAATGTTCTAGAACATAATTTGGATACATCGAAATGTTTGTTAAGGTATTGAGTACTGAATAAAATAGCAATGAAGGCTACAATTTAAGAGTTTAAAGAAAAGTGTTACTTCGTGATGAATACTGGAATTTTTCAAAAATACATATAAAATGTGGGTTTTCTTGAATTCCATGAATTTTCACCCAGGCTTTATGCGGTTCTTATTTGTTGCAAATGGGTCACACTATCATGTCCTGGAACGAATACATCAAATTACAAGTCACCCTGTATAATGTATTGAAAGTGGTTGTTAGATCAAACGACATGAATCTATTAACAAGTAGGTACTACTACATATTCGTAAGATAACTAAACGCTTATGAACATTTGATTGATTGCAAGCAAGCTGTTTTGATTGACGCCTGTCTTAAAAATAATGGCAAGAAAAATCATACAAAAAAAAACAATGTGCCTAGCCTTTTCCCAACTATGTTGGGGTGGACTTCCAGTCTAACCCAACTATGTTGGGGTCGACTTCCAGTCTAACCCAACTATCAACTATGTTGGTGTGGACTTCCAGTCTAACCCAACTATGTTGGGGTGGACTTCCAGTCTAACCGGGGGCAGCTGAATACCAGTATTTTAAATGGAGCGACTGCATATCTGACCTCTACAACCCAGTTACTGGGTAACATAATACCCCTTGGTAAGACTGGTAAGACTGGACATTCTTTTATACATTCATAGAATAATGTCTTCGGAAAACCAGAGCAGGTCTCACAGGTTAACATTTCCTCATACAAATAGTAGCAGACCGTAGCTTTATTATACTTAAGCAATTATTTATGTACCTACTCTAGTATAGTGTTTTTCCTGTTATTTAAACAGCCACTCCCTTTCGGAGAATGCGTGTATAAAAAGGTAATATCCTGCAATGTATTATGATATTTACGTCATACACATATACCTAAATCGGCAAACGTAAGGTAGGACGCCCCCAGGCTAGGTGGAGCTACGATCTTCGCAGGGTGGCTGGTAGCAGCTGGATGAGAGTTGCCGAAAATCGAGCTAATTGACGTCCAATTGGAGAGGTCTACGAGTATGTCCAGCAGTGGACTGCTGTAGGCTGATGATGTTGATGATGACACATGTACCTACACTGCTGCCGATCTACCCTGTAAAAATCTTACCGTGAAAACTTAGGTGAAGTTTGAAGTGAGGTGTCATTCCACCAGGGATTGACACTGTTGACAGCTCACTTCACGCTCACTTCACGCTCACTTCATCTACGTTTTTCACGTCGAGTTTTTTTTTACAGAATAGCACTATAGGTATTTGACGCGTGTTTTTTGCGCGCGCATATGATTGAAGTATTAATTATCGGAACAGCTAAATACAAGGAAAATTATGATTTTCGTGTACATAATTTTATTTTATTTTAGAACGTTATTTGGTGTTATTATCTTCCTAGAATTCATACCAAAACAAATGAGACCTCAGATTTATCTTAAATATTTTATTTTTCATAATATCTTTGGTAATTGCTTAATGCAAATGTTGTGCTAAGGCGGTTTTTCTAAACGTCTTTTACCCTACGAATTTTCTCACTGAGCATGGTACGAGTATATAACATTTTTTGCTTCCAGGTTTGTACACTGTTATTTTTTAAAGTTAGGTATGTACCAAAAATGTGGATATGTGTAATAAATATCTATCTTAAATATTTAGTATGCATTGAAGGTAATGGATAAAAAGACCGGAAGAAATCTTCCAGTCTTTTTATATCTAGATTTTGTATTTAGTTGCTAAAACTATTAAGTACTTACTAACGCAGGCCTATCTATTTTGGTAAAAATCACATAAATCTTTACTATTAGATACATCGTGTTGTTCCGGAAAGCTCGCATCGCTCGCTGCCCCGATGGGTAATACCGATGGCAATGCGCCACAAAGGCCGTTAGCTCACATAACTTTCGGTAAACACCGCAGAGCAATTTCGCAAGCACACCATACTGTGCCACCGTGTTTTCCCGACTAACTAATGTGCTGCCACATTTTGCGTCGCTAAACATTTTGCAATAGTGTGGCTGTAGCATGATGATTATATCATACGGATTCTTGTAGAATCACAGAGGGCCACTTCTAGAGTTCATAAATACACCACAGACCCACACATGCCTCGCACGGATTTTACGACTCGACAAAACATCAGGATCCTTTATTCCGGAATAAATTCTTTAAGTGATGGTGAAAACGGCATCGAAATCCGTTGCCAAGTTTAGAAAAACCACGCGCGGTCACACAGACAAGACACGAAAAGTGACTTTAATTTATAAGTAACAAGCTGACCCGACAGACGTTATCCTGTCTTAACTATGAATGTCATAAATGTCGTTTAATTTTAGTTTTGACTATTGACTAAAACTAAAACTATCGACTCATTTATCAACCGATCCTTCTGTGTTAAACGATATTTGCAGCGCGCATTCTGTCAATCGCTGACAGTTATTTAGTTATGTAAAATTTAGTTTTCTTAAATTTTGTAACATCCGATCAACTTCCTTATTTTTTTATTTCATAAGATCGTTCTCCTGGCAATAACGTAAACAACAAAAAAAATTTAGTGAAATCGGTCTAGCCGTTCACGCGTGATGGCGTGACCAAGGGAAATAGGGATTCATTTTTATATATATATAGATATTATTAATATTATTATGTATAGATTTTGTTACAAAAGGTAACTCCGATGCATGATAAGTTGAAACTAACAGAAATTCCTCGCCGGTATATTTATAGATATCAAAACTATTTATTTACAAGTAGTTGTAGTTAAAAACCGTTTATTTATGACACGCAATTTAATTATGGCTGGAATAAACTGATAGTATTAATTTTGTTTAATCACGAAAGCCACGCGATAATTTCAAGACAGTATTAGTAGGTACCTACAGGCACCAGAAATAAATAGGTAATGGTACCTATTTAGCTAGGACTCGTACTAGAGAATACTTCTAGATGGTGTAGTCACCCTGTATGTATCCGTGTACAGCATTATCACACAGGACACAGGGCTCCTCTCTGTCAGAGGAACTGCGCCGTAATCCACTACGCGAGTCCAGTGCGGGTTGGCAGATGTCATGTCTTCGAATTTATGGTTCCAGGACCGGATGCCGGTTTCCTCAGGATATGTTTTCCTTTTCAGTTTTGAAAGCAGTGGTGATGAAATAATTTACGCAAATCTACAGGGTGTCTTTGTATTCAAAAAAGATTTTTCAGGGGGTGAAAATAGTCATGAATATGAAAATATTTACTACCAGCAAAAAAATCATTTCCATTGGGGAAGTCTATTGCATTTTTATATCTATGATTGTATTGTTAGTATATGACTTGGTGAATTTCTAAAAGTTCTTTACATTCACGACTTGGTACTTCACCCTCTGAAAGATTGCCAATGAATTATATGTAAGATTCAAACATGCAAAGGTCGGTCGCCGACTTTGTCAACTTTCCAACGAATTGGCGTTGCATATAGAAATAATAATTCGGTGATTCAACTAGACCTTGGGGCACTATCTATAGTTCAATGCAGTTTGCATATTAAGTGGTTTGGCAATGTTAGTAAACACGATGCTATACCGATATGTTTGAATCAATGAGTTGATTTGTTTCACTTGTTTTATATTGAGGTTCATGGTTTTGCTCGTTCGATTCCTGTTTTTTTTTGTATATGTCGTCGTCCGATGTAGAAATGGCCACATCGTGATGTCCCTGGCCATTTCATAATATGACCATCGAACATCCGCCATATCGCTCAACGCTCAGCGTTCGACAATTTGCCTAGCGATGCTTGGCATACCGACCCAGATACGCGTAAAACCATAACCCTGTCTTTGCTGCCGCGCAGTCGGGTAATAATTCGTATTCGACCTATTCCTACTCGAATAATTCTGTTTTGAGGGTTCTAAAATTTCTAAATAGCCAAGTACCTGCGACCAACTTGGATGTAGCCTCGCAGTCTGGGCAAAGAAGGTCTTTCATAGAACTCAAAAAGTTGCGATATTTGTGTAGAACTTTTCAAGCGTTTAATGAATATCATGTTGTTATATTGCAACTGTTTGGTTATTAAGGTTTTCAGGGTATTGACATTAAAAGGAAAAAAAGACAGTCTTTCCTAATTTTTTAGAGCCAAGAAATAATTTCGGGTTAGTCACTCAAACTCAAACTCAAAGCATTTATTTCAAATAAACCAATTACAGGCACTTTTGATTTGTCAAGGGGTCGGTCAGTCAGAAAATGAAGCTAGTTCCCATTCCAAAGCGTAGTAGGTACATATGAAGAAGAACGGACAAGAAACTCCATGGAAACTCTTTTAAATCAAAATAACGGTACAAAAAAAATATTGTTACTTCAGTTGGCAGCTAAGTTAGGTAGGTCTGTTCTATTAATGGTGGCTGCGCTAGTTCAGTTCGTGACATGAAATAACTCGACAATTTCATAGGAATGTCTAAGACGACAATTTGCGATTTGAAACACATGATAGTACATATACCTAACTCTATGGTATATAATGTAAGTATACAAAAACTTTTTTACAAAAAAACAACCGACTTCCAAAAAAAACACTAAAAGACGTAAAAAATAACTTTAATTTCGGAAGTCGGTGCCTTTGGTTTTGTATTTTCGTGTTTGGCCACCGACCGTAAAAAAGTTTTTATTTATCACTTTTTAGTTGCGGTACCAACCCCACACAAATTCGTATACCACTACTTGGTGTGTAAATAACAGTGACAAGAAATTATTAACACATCATCCATATAAACTAAGTGGAAAAAATCTGCAGTATTAAGGATAACTCAAAAACTACTGTTCAGACCTTGATCAAATTTAAATGGGACTACATGTGAAACACCACCTATCAAATAAAAAAAGAATCATCCAAATCGGTTCACCCAGAAAAAAGTTATGAGCTAAGACACATAAAAAAAAAAAAAAAACATATAGACGAATTGAGAACCTCCTCCTTTTTGTGAAGTCGGTTAAATAAAGGAATATAAGTGGAATATTTAGTAATTTTCTGCTCCTAGATTTTCCTGTGTTTTATAACTTAATTGTACAATTAAAATTACCGAGGAACCTGTTAAAAGAATATAAATAATATCGCACATATGTGGGAAAACACTTAAATGTTAACATAATGCAGTTAATTTTTGCGCTAATTACTCGTCACAATAGTATTGCGCTTATAAAAACATACATTAAAATCTTAAAGTATGCAATAGTACAACACGTTTCTGGGTAGAGTGATTAAATAACTAATAATTCAAGTTATCAATATGTCCTCGTATATGTCAATATTATGCACTTAGACTTCATGTCGAGATAGTTAGAAAATATGTGGGTTCATTTGTTTATCGTTAGGAGGCTGACAACGCGCGCTTTAGCGCGGTCACTGTCGGACGGCATAGAAAGAGAAGCGCGATGACACAACGCTGATAATTTATTGCAAAATATGAAGCAATTATTGTATATTTACAAAAAATCTAATGTTTCGACTAAACAATTCAAACACTGTCACGTTAATATGTTGCTTGTAGAATAATCTGACAAAAAATCAGAGTGATTGCATGTATGGTTTGTAATCGTTAAAAAATTTTTTTAGAGATATATTCGTACTTTTTTTTCTATCGTATCTAATTAGTTGTATTATGTCTTCAACACACTATCTAACTAGCATTTTTCCTGAAGAATATAATATATTTTTCTGATTTTGTTTACTGCAGTGGATCATATGCTTTTAGGCAATATTAAACTTACCTACGTTTAGGTCCTGTAGTCCCCTTAAAACTCATGAATGGACCAAGTCTTTGCTACAGTATTAATAATTAAAGAACTAAGGTATATTTACGAGTAGGTACGTACTACGTACTGTAAAGATTGTCTGCAAAAGTCGACCTTATGTTGTCCACTCTAGTTGCATTCGAACAGTCTGCAGCATTCAAATTATTTGAATTAGGTTTTTGTTTGGAAAAGGCAGAAAAAATTAAGGCGCGTTGATGTAAACACGATCGCTTGGAATAAATGTAACAATTAAATATATCATCGTTTCCTTCCATCGCCCCTGTAATTAGTACAGTACCCACTGGTTAAGCTACTGGTAAACTATACATAGTGGAGTTTGCAAGTACGCGCTCCGTCAGTGTGCAGGTGTTCTATTTTTAACTCAACACTTTCTTGCGCGTAATTTTTAGACTTGCATCGAATCGGAGGCTCGATTATACAAATACAAAGTTTCTTTAATCGAAAGTTGAAGGACTAAGGTCTCCCAGACACCTGTGGAACTTCGCGATTTATTTTTGGTAATGTGTCGATCCCCCCCAAACGTCAGAATTTAACACTTTGCGGGACACTAAACGAACGAAACTAGGTATCATCAATGTGTGCACAAAACACAAGAAGATTCGCAAAGAAAAGCGACACAGAAAAACTGTTTGTTACGCCAACAACGATTTAGTGAAAGTGACCGCCACAAGCGACGACCGATTTATTTTACGAAAGCCTTAACCGTTCAATAATATGTTTACTTTACTGAGCGTGTTAAGGAAATTTGTGGGGTTAATCGTTGGGCGACTTTCGGTTAAGAATGAGATGATTAATCTCGCCCGGTGCGGACTAATTAGTCGTTGTAACCGGCGGTGGCGGTCGGAACTGGTGTGCGTCATGGGCCCTTTAATAAAGCTTAAGAACACTCAGCTACTCAGTTGCAACTCTTACCACAAAGTGATTGTAATTAGTCTGTGACACAAGGTCAGTGTGCGTCGAACCACTACACTGCACGTATTCTCAGTCAATCATTCATTAACTATTGAAATTGATATTGTTTTCTAAAAAAACTTGTAATTTGTGTGCGAATAGTTTGTTTGTCTAACAATCTCGTTTTGTTATTTAATAGTTACAACCAGTCACGTTCTTGTATAAATAAAAAAAATTGTATTTAAGTGCTAGTCTATGATTGTAGTATTCACAGAAAAACCCGATGAGATGAAGAGACATAAGATGTTTTGTACGTATATTAATTAAGATTTGCTTGATTCGATTTGGCGGTGGGCTAGCAATTAAAGAGATACCTACATATACAATAATTTATTCTACATATGATATTAAAAATTGACTGTATAAAATTCATCGATGAATTTTATACAGTCACAGCTTGATAATAAAGCACATGATATAACACATTTTTTTGGGAAAATAACAGCTCTGCAACATAAAATGACAAGCTTATCTAAACATTATAAGTTATCGGTTTCGAAATTTGCCAGTTACTGAGTTTCTGACATCTTTTTCACTTTGCAATAACGTGCCAACTCTCGTACGTAAACTCGTTTGCAATTTATGAACGTCATAGTAATTATGGTTTAATTGATATCAACGCATGCTCATGATTCTGTGATGATGTGTGTAGTGTAGTTTATAACCAAAACCCATCATAATTGTTAATAAATAAGTAATCTAGGATTCCTATTTATTTCAGCTTACGGTAAGTGCTCAGTTCTGTGTTTTCATTTTAGTCTAAGATCAGCAAAAGTAATTATTTACTAAATTGACTACTTAAAATTGTCTATAGGTATATTAAAATCACGACTGTCGAATGACAGCTTAAGTACGGTGAATGCTTTTCCAGTTCAGTTCTGTAAAATGTTGGAGTAGGTACGTACCATAAAGATTTAAGTAGGTACATTTTATTTATCCGTTCACACTTTATGGTCAACAAAAATAATATTTTACTTAAGTATTCGGTATTATAAAGATGTTAGGTTTACCTCGTATTATAACAAACCTCAACAACCTAGTTACGAAATCAAATACATTACGAAACGTGAATTTCGGGTTTCATGGTCGTTGTAGTTCTTATATCGAAATGTCGTCAAAAATTTGCAAATCTGTGGTCAATAAAATAATAGGATGGTGTCGATGAAACTTTTATTTTGTGGCTTTTGTACCACTACAGCCTGACTTTAATTCGAGAATTTTGTTAAAAATTAACACATCGTGCATACTGGGAAACAGGCGTGATGTTTAAAATTATTTGAAATCACATTCAAAATATCTCCAGGAATTTTCTTTTGCTCTACTTAATCTCTTCTCTATAATATTTTTTTTGTAGACCCACTGGTACAAAAAAGTTGTTGTAAAAATAAATAAGTAGCAGCGGAATCCTCTGAAGCGGTCAGAATGCATCTGTAGGTACCTAATTGGTCGATAATATAATCAATTGGCTTGACAACACGGCAATCAAGGAGGTAGACACCTATGACCTATTAGTCTGACATATTACTATGACCCAGGTTCGGATGAATGGCCTTATTTTGCAAATAACATAAGCAAAACTATTGCTTTCGTCTCTGTTTCGTTGTCGGAATGCTAATCACGGTTTATTGGCTGTATAACAGTTTTTACGTCACGCTGACGTATCGTGATACACAATGCCCATAAATATTCAAAGAAGCCTGTAATTATTGAATATTTAACTTTAAGTTGAAGGATATAAGGTGGAAGTTTGAATGTGAAGGTTCTGCGTCGAAATCAGTATCCGAAACACGTCTACGGCAGTCAATATCGATCAATTGATTCGCATGTGTTTCTCTAATATTAATGTCAGACTTGATATTATAATTTTGCCGACACTATTGTGATTTGGTTTTGAATAATAAGATCATCCTGTAATTTTTTGCATCCAAACCTTTGGCAATAAAAGCAACCTCACTGTAGAAAAGGAGGATAATTAATTGATCGTCACTGAATGGCGATTGGCTAAAGATTTAAATCGTAGATTCGTCCCACCGACCGCGTCAAAATGTGGTCGCATTACTCTTAAGTTTTGACACTTCTGTCACCAGAAAGTCATAGAGACTTGACATGATTGTCATGGAAACGTGTTTGAGTTTTAGTTTGAGGACAAATCTAACGCTTTAAATCTTTATGTTTGGCAATATTAGACAGTTATGTAATGCGCCATAAGTCAAAGTCTTCTAAGATTAACAAGAAAGTTACTGAAGTAAGTTTAAACTTGACAACGATAGGAATCTGGACATCTAAAAAACCGTTTTCGAATAGGAAGGTGATTCTGCATACTTCATCCGAATTCTGATTCGTTATTTTGCAAATGATGTTGTATATCTGTTCCTGTATCGTTTAAATCTTATTACATGGCCATAAATGTGTTTTTTTTATGTAAATTAATACATTCGTCTTGCAACATTGCAGTTTTAGTGAGATGTAGTGGCAATTATGGAATGTTACGATACATCTAAGTATCTGTTACGTTACTTATTTAATAAAATATTTATCAGAACCTATAGTCACGTTGTGACTAGGAAGCTATGTAGGTACCTAATTAGAAGATTCCACTTGGATTTTTTTAGAAGGAAAAATTATAAATGAGTAGAAATGAAGATATACTTAAATCACAAAGCGCAAGCCCCATTTACTTTCATGTTTTGAAAAAACATTCACAACAGTTCAAACCTTAAAACATATAAAGACACGATAAATATCCCGTTCTATGTACTAATAATTATGTATAACATTACAAAGGTATTCGTAACATACAGTATATACCAGTTTAGAATGCATTATATTCAAATCGTAACCACGAAAAAAACGGTTGACGTGCGAGTTATTCAAAAAAAAAAAAAAAATCAACAAAAATGAAATTTTTGTTGGTACCTAGCTACGTAATTACATCATATTACAATGGTATGTGATGCCACGTCAAGCCTAACTACAATGAATGGGTTTTCGATATTCAAAGTTTCACCACAGCCTCTATTGTATAAGTGCACCTACCTTGATATACAGCGTATGTGATACACTTATCTCTTTTTGTCTGTGGCCTGGACCGGTGTGAATGATTAATGAAAATGAAAAAGTTAATTACAAATTCCCTAAAATATGCACCTTTGATAACTCCAACGATAAGAAACAGCTCGTTAAATGATCATAATATAAAGCAGTATATATGATGACGATACAATGACGTCAGCTCGGTTTTACCATCAACCACGGAAAAAAACAACTAAAGCAAAGCCGAAAGAAGCACATATTTAAGGCAATTAGTCTTTGGAAACCGAAAATTACTGCTGACGTTAAAGCTTATGAGCTCTTGGTAACCCAGGGGTCAATCACCAGCTTAAATAAAAATAAAAATGACGTAACGGTCACCATTCAATAATTCTGTGAACTAAGAGTTATGAGAAAACGAGCCGCTGATCACTTTGAAGTTGGAAATAAGGCGATGGAAGAGGCGCACATAGGTTTTCTAAAGTGATGAAAACTGCCCTCACTATGGCCCTCAGAAAACAGAATGAGCGTAGCGAAATATTTTGAAGACACAGCTGCTATCCACTTTATGAAGAGATGATATTGAAGAATGATCAAAAGTTACTTCATAAAAAAATCCAGTTTAGCTCTATGCTCGTCAAAGGTACTTCAGCAGGTTAGTACTTAGCTACAACTTAGCAAACACACGGCCGTAAAGATTAACAGATCAATGACAACAAACTAAGAGCGGTAAGTTAGGGTGACTTAAAGATGAAATCTCATAAACTGAAGACTACAGAAACTAATTGAATATCAATTCAAGAAAAATTATGACCAGCCGGCCTGACATAACGCCTATTTATAAAAAGTAGCGTGTGTTCCAATCCCTTCAAATATATACACGTAGTTATATATACCTCTATGATATGCTCGCCGTGTGTTATGCCATCAATGGGGTGGTCCTCGTACTCGATATTATAACGATAACCACAATCCATTGTATTGTCAAGCAGTCATGATTTGTAAGTTGTTGCGGTTTTTAAGACCATGACTCTGTGGCTGCAATCGGTACACTGCTTGAAGTTCCATTTAATTCAGAAACGAAAACGATGTGAATAACCGGTTGTCTAAACTATCGCGGTCATTAATTGTAGGTATTTGTAGATTAAGGTTCGTATTACAGACCGAAAATCAAGAATTGATCTCTGTTTAAAACTAGTTTTGGGTGAAGTTTTAATTTTAGAACGTTCTACAAACATAGATTCATTGGTCATTGTTCAGCTGAGTTTGGATTTATTCTATATCGTTAGATTCTAATTAGTGATTGGATCTGTAATCACTGATGTCCCAAGTGTGGTCGAGACCGCGCTTAAGTATAGATTGTCATGTCAATTTTTGGTCCTTTAAGTTTATCTGCGTGTTCGAGTTTATTATTGTTGTTGAATTGAAGTAATAATATTAAAATGGATATATTTGGAGAAGTAGATTATCATAATTTTTAATTTATTCAACAATGATTCAGAGAATTTAAAATTTATATTAACAGGTTTTTTTCCAATGGACTGATATACTTTTTCCTCCTGGCTTTTTATAGTGATAATAAGATTAAATCAATTGTCAAAAACCTCACTTGAAGAATTACTAAACCTCTTAAAAGCCTTCGAAACAAAGTGATTTATATTGTAATATTTTCTAATTTATGGTTTTTAGCATAATACCAATAGATACAACGCTACAAGGTTATTTTGGGGCGTGGTCAAATTTGGAACGAAATCTACCATTTCCCTAAAAAAAATACAAATGTTTCTCAGACGTCAATGTCATTCAGACGCCAAAAGATCCTCGTAGCACTCTACACAGGTCTTTTAGTCAATTCAAACTTGCTGCTCTGTCAATTTTGTTTAAAAAATTACTTCAAACAGTTTAACTTCAATAAATGTGGGATTATACTATTCGGGACTGACAAAATAACGCTCATTTCCTAAATATTTTGGTTCTTTTGGTGCATTTTAATATTGTTAAGCCTATGAATATCAATATCAAAAAATAACAAATTTGGTAAATAAATAAATTGTAAACGAAAACAGGCTGATGCATAGACAATATACATCTCTGCTTGAGGCTCGATTTGAGTCTCGATTTAGCGAGTATAGATTGATTACTGTTCTAGAATAAGAACGATGCTCAAGTACTGATTCTATACTTAAACGGTGATCGACTCATTGACGATCAAACTGGATTTGAAGAATGTTCTGTAATATTGATCTTAGGCCCGTATTACAGAACCTCACTCAAAACTCAAGCATTACTTAAAACTCGTTTAAAGCCATTTGATTGATTGAAACTAGTTTTAAGTACTTAATGTTTGAGTTTTGAGTACGGTTCTGTACCTAACCCGTGAGCCCTTATTACAGAACCTTACTCAAAACTCAAGCATTACAAGTTTTCATCGAATATTGTTAACATTTATTGTCAGTATCGATAAAAAATCATCAATCATCCAAAAGAGAGTTTGCGCTCTACTGCAATTAATAAACGTATCACTACTATGTAAAACCACAAAACATACCTACATAACTATCATTTTAATATTTTAAACCTACCTCAATAGGTATTTACATACATCAATATTTCCCTTATTTGATTAGCAATTCAAATAAGTTTCCGCTTTAAGTACTTAAGTATAAAAACATATTTCCGTATTGATGACCGCGCGATTGCGGTCATAATAACACACGATCAATTATTGTAAAACAGCTACTAGCACTTGTACGCTCGCTTTACAATGTAAACAAGAATGGAATAGAAATATATTTTCTTTAACTCATCATTTTATGTAGGTAAATCGTCTCGAGATTTAATACTTCCTTCAATAGGTTTATGACTGAGGAAACAGTAGTTTTAAAAGACAGTGGCTTGTCTAACTTGGTTACATTATCTATGCTTACAATAATATGCATATTCCTTAGGGACACAAGTGCAGGAGTTCCATTATAAGTATTGAGTGACGTCTTTCGCAGAGTCAACTACAAATTGCGGAACCAACAAATTATTAAATTGGTCACTAGAGCCCCGGTTACGGCGATGATCTGTACGATATTTTATGAACCTACTGTAAAATTTTGAGATAATATGGCTGTTTCATATTGAATTAATTGTTTCGAATTGACAGCGCTATGTGAACGACCGAAAACGCGTCAACCTGATAAACTTGTACAAAAAGGTTCAAAACAATGTATGAACCCTGAGGATTAATTTGTGGGACTGGCTGGCCCTGCTCCATAGACTATTGTTTTTTTTTTCTTTAATTGCAGTAATTGTTACAGAGACTCTTTGATCGACGTAATCATTGGCATCGACGGACACGCAACGTATATATGTAAACTTCTTGTTAATGCTTAGATTGCGTTTCACGTTGTTAAGAATCTGGAGGCCGAGAACGTCTGGAAAATTACATGATTTATTTGGTATATAACGTACTAACATACCATTAAACCACTTATAATGACAATAAAAGTAGGAGGCTATATTGATTTTAAATCATTGAATTCAATGATTTATTATTTATTTATATTTACTAACGAATATAGAATAAAATTTTATGTAAGCTGGTACGTTTTGGAATAAAATTTTATGTGGGCTGTTTTGGAATAACATTTTATGTGGGCTGCTACGTTTTGGCATAATTAAGGGTCAAATAAGATAACTCTACAGAACACATTTAGTGATTTGTGGTACAAGCGAGCCTCAAACTTCGATGTTCGTGAAGCCTCGTTCTTCACTGAACACAAATAATTTTATATTTAAATTAAGTCTTCGTAAAAACGTGGTGTATAATAAAATTAATTGTCTTCACATGTTCCTCTATGCTACAAACGTGTGAGATAAAATGAATATGTTTTTTATTTTTATTTTTTATATTGTTTTTATTCCGAGAACGCTGGCCAGTCGTGATGTTAGCTGTCATTATAACGCGAAAAAGTTGGCAGTTCAATCAACAGAGCCCTCCCTCGCCTTGTACCTAGAATATGTTAGCAAAAACGATCGTACACATTGCTCTTTATAAGCAGGTATGTGAAATCAGAAATGTTAACATGAAATTGGACAAATCATGTTTGTCCGTAGATCGAGTCGCTAAAATGATTTGAAAATTCTTCTCTCTCTATACGAAAAACAAAGGGAGATAAGATGAGCCAGTACCAAAGACATACTTAACCATAGACAGGACATAGCGAACAAAATCCGGTAGATTTGTCCTAGTGGGCAAAAGTCGCTCAGTCTTAATGTGGTACGCCTGCATGCCACTCTAATTTGGCTGTATTATGCTAGATGGCGTCACTGAGACATAGGATCACAGTTTTTCTATGACATTTATTCGCATAGCCTCTCTTTATTAAGTATCTTAAATCTCTCTGACCAATACTATTGTGAGAAGGAATTGTTAAATGATAAATGATTTTATTTCTGTAAATAGGTTTGTACAAACACTTTTACACGTCAATGATATTTTAAAACTAGATGAGGTCGGCGTTTCCTATCTGACTACTCTGAGAAGAAAGGCCGAAACAAACTCAGAGGTCACATTATAGATGGTGGAGGTGTTATTATAGATATTAACTCATCATCATCATCTACCTAGCGTTTTCCCTACTATGTTGGGGTCAGCTTCCAGACAAACCAGATGCAGTTGAATACCAGTATTTTACATGTAGCGACTGCCTATCTGACCTCCACAACCCCGTTACTTGGTAATACCCCTTCATATGACTGGTTGTCAGACTTTCGGTCTTCTGACGACCCGTATCGACTTATAGAGGCATGAGGAATAGGGTGTAAAGTTCACTCACACCGCCATAGAAAAGGGAAGATCCTCCGATCAGACGGGTGTTGTGTCTGGTGGGCAACTGCCCGACGGTTGATGTCGGGGCGTTGTATATATGCCAGTCGCGCGGTAAACTCTGCTTGCGCGATGCAGGATTTGCGTGACGTCAGTATGACGTGTAGCTCGCATGCGGCGATGTTAATACAGCTACAAACTGTTAAAGATCCACAATGACAGCTGGGGCCAACGGCTTAACGTGCTTTCCGACGCACGGAGGTGGCTCGGTATGTATAGATGGTCGGTATCGGTCGCCCATCCACGGACCAACCGCGGCAAGCGTAGCTTACCCTAATCGATAGACACGTGCGGCTGTTATATCTATACAAGGTTAATTCAAAATCAATATCATTGCCTTAAGTCGTTTACTCAAGTTCAAAGTCGTCATGGAATAAAATGTATTTTGAATTACTTTATTGCCATCCTGAATTACCTTCTCATTGAAACATGAAATATTATTATTGTCAATAAAAATCAGTTGGAACTAAATTGAAGATGCTCTGGGGCGTTGCGGTCGTACAGTTACAGATAATAATATATTTTAAAAGTATCTTTTCATAATTAAAAAAGTGGTTTTGTGGCGACTTGTCGAAGCGTTTCGGGGAAACGAAGCTATAACATAATTATGTACCCACATAAAATTCCAGGGTGATAAAATGTTTGGCCTTCCAAAGAATTTTTTATACCTAATTCTTTAAACTTTAATATCAATAACAATTGTGATTGAAATATTGAACCAGCTTACTATGCAGCTCATTTAATTGACCAAGTTTGGCAGGATTATAGGTATACTTAATTGATTCACTTTGTCTGAATAGTTTGGCATCATTTCAGTACCTTTACTGGATAGATGAGATTGTTTGTCTATATATTACGTTTCATTGATGTCTCAAAAGTTATAAATCATAGAAAGAAGAAGACATGCTTCTTTTATTTGGGAATGGCATCTCTCAGGTCACCCTAGGAGGTTGTCGGCTGCTTAACCGAGCTATCCGAGTCAGTCAGTCAGTAAGCGAGTACAGGCTAAGGGCACCCCCTGTGGGGTAAGGACCTCGGTTTAGGGCGTCGCTGAGGGAGGGCAGCAAGGGACAGGCTGGATCGGATCGTGATTACTTAGGGACGAATGTAAAGACAGGCTCAGCGCCACGGTCATGGCGAGAGAAGACAAATGCTGCACCAACCCCAAATAAATTTAGTTAACTACTTGAAGATTTATATATGTACGTCCATCATCCGTCAGATTCAGTACCTACTTATCTACAGGAACTCACTTTAAATTTTCTAGAGATGATTTCTATGAGCAGCACCCCAATTACGTAACACACTATATATCACAATCTGAATCATTTTGAAGCCTATTGTTAATCCATTGCTTCATGTGTTCGAAAAATTTGTCGGCTCAACAACGTAAATAACGCAATGAATGTTGTTGAACTGTCAAAATGAAACCCATTCCTACTGTTCGTGTGTTACGTAATCACCCCGCTGGTTTCTTTTAAATATAGGTACGAGTACTTAACCATATTCATTCACTACAATAATTTTCAAGAAAAAAAGAACACGATGTGGTTCTAAATTACTAGAAATTGACATAAAACGTGATGCAAATACGTAATTAAACAGAAACACGTATTCCTATTAATAACTGGCTAGTCAGAAATAACTATGTACCTACGTGAATAACTAAGGCAAATATAAATAATCCAACGTTTATTAAATATACTCCGTACAAAAAACTTCTAATTATAATTTATGATTGTTTCCTGGTTCTGGACGAGCCATGTATAGTTAAATCCAAAAACAATTTGTTTTATTGATAACTAGCTTATGCTCGCGACTTCATCCGCGTGGAGGTTCTTTTTAACCCCCGACGGAAAAAGAGGGGTGTTATGTGTTAACATAAAATATATTCTTTGACACTCGGCTATACTGTAATTGGCCATTAATGAAAGAATTTTCGGAATCGGATCTGTGGATCCGAAGATTAAAGAGTATTCATAAATTCTCCATCCATATAGATTAGTAGCTACCTCAGAACTTAAATTGAGCTCCTTAAGTTCTGAGTTGAGCTGCACGATTGCTGACAAATGCGTGCACTGGCTAGACAGGTCCACTCAATCTTTGTGGTTTTGCCTCAAAATACCATTCCAGACACCAATCTACATGGCCTTCACATGATCTGACCAAGATTATGTCTGGACTTGAAAAGAGACTGTGACCTTTGAGTTTGTTTCGCCCTTTCTTCTCAGAGTAGTCAGATAGGAAACGCCGACCTCATCATTTTTTTTTTTATAAATTGATTGGCATGTAAAAGTGTTTGTACCACGATCTATGGTACCTACTGACATCATTTAGCTACGAATAAGATTAGATACTGAAGCAAAGATATGTTACGTCTCGTTTCAACATCGAGTCGTAAGTGTGACCTTTAAGGGGGAAGCGTTAGGGTAGCCCGCGAAATTCCAATTTTCTTACGTTTTTTGCAATTTGCAGGTCAGAATAAAGTTGTATGTTGATCTGAATATGATTCTCTGCCGTAACAAATATGTATTAATAGAATCATAATCACAAAAATCATCAATACATCTCTATAAGTTCATAATACCCTATTGAACGACTATTTCATGAAATCTTGACGTTTGAGGCCAATTGTAACTTAAGGAGCTGTATTGCTGATTCTGATGGTTATATTATAATTCTGTAAAACCATATTTGTTACGGCCGCGAGTCATATTTTATTCAACATACAACCTGACCTGCAAATTGCAATAAACGTAAGAAAATTTGAATTCCTTGGGCTACCTTGGCGCATCCCCCATAACTAATGATTGGATTTAGGAATCAAGCAAAATACAACACCAATCCCTTTATTTATAAACGCTGCAGTTGCTTAAAGTTAAAAGACGTTTTAAACGTCAAAAATGTAAGGTTAAACAGTCGCTAATCATCTCTGAACTTTAAGCAAAATAACATCATAACAACATGCGTATATTCCCCGAAAGGTTAGGCAACATTTCGTCAGTTATGTTTAAGTCCCATGTAATAGGGGGCGAGCCTACTGCCATCAACCGGGTACAAATCCAGACACGGCTTCTATTGAGAAAATCCTGATGGAAAAACTCATTAGCACTTTGCCCGAACCGGAAATGGAATCCAGGTTCTCATGCTCAGCAGAGGCCGCTAGACCAACGAGGCTTAAACACGTTTGTATATAAAGCCCATAATGTTTATATTTTCTAACGATGTTAATAACGGTCTATTCCCATCCAATACCAAGAGCTAATACCATTTGGTATTAGTTTATTTCCGAATTTATTTTCTATTCCCAACGAGTACCACATTTTAAAACCAATAACAAAACAAGTTTGAAGAAATCAGATACAGTCAGGTTCAGTAAAATTAAAATCCTTTGAGTGATTTTAAGTAATGTTTAACCTACCTACCTACCAAATTAACTTCCAGCGATCGATCTCTGGTTGACTGTAATACTAACAGCTAAGCTGTGTTAAAATGAATTACCGAACTAAGTTGCCGAAAACATATAATATGTTCCCGAAAATCCTAACTCTAAACGGTCGACGTCAGGGGCACCCCGAGGTTCGGTTGGTTAGGTTCCTTTAAACCCTTTAGACAGAAATAGGAGCCCCGCGAAGCGGGGCTCCGTCGACCAGCTTATTAACCCTAACCCTATATTTAGATTACCCTAGATTTCGGTAAAACGCAATTTAGATAAAACTTTGTGTAGCTGAGTGTACAAAGTCACGCTTTGGTATTCGTTAGAAATAGATTTTTATTTAAAAAAATGTGGTACTCGTTGGGAATAGAAAATAAATTCGGAAATAAACTAATACCAAATGGTATTAGCTCTTGGTATTGAATGGGAATAGATCTTAATAACTAGACTCCATTTTTGTCCTTAATCTCTATACGGATCCAAAAACTGTGTTCGAGATCGTGAGTACGACATAATCATATTCGGTAACATTGTGACAATAATCTTAGCATGGTTCTGCAAAGGAACGTAAAACGTCTCAAGCTGTTTTTTTTTTATGGCTTCTTACTGCGACATTTGTATTAAAATTTGATAAGTACTTGGGTTTCTGGTTTTTCATACCATAATAATAATGAATATTATTATTCGTTTATTCATTCTTTTCCATATAAAATACCTACATGTTAAAATATTTCTTAAATAAAGATATCTATAAAAAAACAATTATGAATATAAAAAAAATTGTGGTCCGCCGCTGTCAGGAGCAAGATGACAGCTACCGGTGGTTAGGCTTTTGGCCATCCGGCCATTGGCCGTTACGACAGTTATATTATTATTATATTTTTATGTTAACATATCCCGGGACCTTGTGGGCCCGGGCCTTTGAAAAGCGTACGAGGGACGGAAGCCAACTCCTCGCAGAAGCCCCTTAGAAAAATTTAAATAGAATGAGGCACCATCCGACGATTATCCCCGTATGCACTGTGCAAGTGCACCCAAGGACAACCCCTGGTTGGTGTAGGACTATTGCAGGATATGGAAACAAAGATATTGGACTACTGATTCGGGTAGCTTAAGTGGACTGGTTATCTAGGACTATGGAAAGACTATGGCCCCTGCCTGACCAATGTTTTATGTGAAATACACAGATAAACTGGCAGGGATATAATATTATTAGATACCTATTATTAAGGTCTACAAATATTTCAGCATTTTAATAGATACTCTATGAGTGAATTGCTTTAAAATTTTGCTAAGCACTCTCATATTTTTGCCGGTGACTGTATAGGTACATAAATAGTGCGCCTGCACACAAATATTATCAGATTTAGTAAATAGAGATAATTAACGAATAACCGGTTTACTTCATGTGTTTAACATTTAATCCATCGTTTTTTGCATACTTAACATTTTTGTAATGACTCTACTTAATGACGTCATTACTATGATAGAAAGAAAATATTAAAGGTATTCTTAGTGCTCTTTGAGCCAAAAAAAACTCGCTGACGTGATCGGAAACACATTATCAATAATTGTGCCCATAAGTGTATAACATAACTAGCTTTTGCCCGCGGCTTCGTTCGCGTGGAGGTCAAAAATTATCCCACGGGAACGTCCTACCGGGATAAAAAGTACCCTATGTGTTAATCCAGGTTATAAAATATCTGTGTTCCAAATTCCATCCAAATTCGTACGGTAGTTGTTGCGTGAAAGAGTAACAAACATCCATCCATCCATCGTCACAAACTTTTACATTTATCATAGATTGTTACTGTCCACAACGTAGCACTCTGAGTAGGGCACACCAAATTAGTAGGAGAGAGGATGCTTGAACATAACATAACACCACGCCTCTATTCCTTGAAGGATTAGGCAGAGGTGCACCCACATTTCGCTAGTTATGTTTAAGTCCCACGTAATAGGGGGTGAGCCTATCGCCATCAACCGGGCACAAATCCAGACTCCGGGCTACTACTGAGAAAGCCCCAGATGGAAAAACCCAATAACACTATGCCCGATCCAAGAATAGAACCCAAGACCTCATGCTTAACAGGAGCGCTTGGGGCCGCTAAACCAATGAGGCAGTAGGCGAAAAGTACTTAATACGTTTTCAAAGATATTTTTCATTATCCCAATATAAACTATATGAATGAGTCATATTGTTTACTGGAAAGAAGAATAAAAATAAAAAATATGCACGTTTCAAGGCCAGAAGCAATAAAATTCTACGCCTGTGCCTCTTGCAATGAAAACTGATAACAGAGCAATGAGTACAATCCTTTATAAATGTCGTTCAGATTCTTTGTCACACTCAATAAAACTAGAATTTTATGCATTTCCCTGAATGGCTTTTCGATAAAATTGCATTTAAAAATCTTAAATTGCTGTCCATTGTGTAACGTTTTCCTGCTTCAGTTCCGGGATCGTACACGATAAAGATGATAAATAGTTATACCTAAAGTCCTTCTTATGTCTTGCTAATGGTAGGTGCAATACCGAAAAATATAAACTAAGCAAAAATAAATTGTTACATAGACATAGAATAGAATAGAATAGAATACTCTTTATTATGTACACCATAAAACACACAAACACACAGACATAGCGAGGTGATAAAACCGTTTATTCTTTATTTTCTCTGAAACGCTGCAACAGAGCCTTTACAAACATACGTAATGTAAATGAATGAATTAATTAAATGAATCACTATCTAAACATTTTGAAAGTAAAGTAAAACAGCTGCACGCCACAGGTATAAAGATGAAATACACATAAATAGTTCAAAAAAATACTTTGTGGGCCACATAGGTTAAATGTAAAACATTTATGGACTACGCTTACGTGCACTGTCTTGGGATATTAGATATTGAATTCTATGTCTTATGACTGTGACATGAAAGACCAGGTGTCTTGAAGGGAGGCACATCATCGTCATCACTAGGAAAAGACTGGCTCTTCAGTTTACATACATACTTTTAGTGGTCTTATAGCCAATATAACTCGGCCTCTAAAGTCAGCCTCCAGAAAATTCGAAGGTAATTTTCTGAGACTCTAAAAGGTGTGAAACCAAATATAGCGTAGGCATAAACTATAGTCTAGAAACTATGAACAAACACATCGGCTCGATTTGACCCTGGACTAACTTTCCCTGCAATCATTATACAACAGCACGTATCACACAGAAATAACTTGCTGGTTGGCGAGTCTGCACTGACACTCACAGAATAAACATAATATTTAAACAGCTCAAAGACAAAACACAAAATTCAAAGACACGCCAAGACATTTTTCACATCAGAACTAACCGGAGATTTCGCTCTGTTCGCCGTTCAAAGCATCATTTACTCATTTACATATAGTCATAAACCGAGGCTGTTGAATATAAACGTAACGTGTGTCGTGTGAACGGATCCTGTGAGTAAGAAAATCTTATAGCACGGACACGTAGCTATTTTAATATTTGTCGTTCAGACACCGTTCTGTCTCTAATGAACCATGAAACTGAAAACTCGCAAGGTCGCTGTCACCAATGGCAGACAAACAATAGGAGTACCCACGTATGTGAAATCGTTATGTTGATAAAATCCGTCAACAAAGAATCGGGTGACCGATGATAACTGATATTGACATGCTTCTGACGGATAGTTAATGTACATTGATTGAAGTTCATGTCAACACTGATTAATTTGAGTACTTAATTGATTTGAAGAACAGGAAGAAGAGCTACTACATATTTATTTGTTTATATAATTTGATGTGTTTGTTTTTATTTCACAATTTTAAAATACGAGTACGTTGATGCTTTTCCTAAAACAATCACAAATTGTGTGAGGTAAAGTCACTGAAAGCAGTTGCAAACTCAATGGCCTCTTCAACAATTTGCCTCGATATTACGAGGATGACTCCTTATAATTGTATTAAACGTACAACGACGGCTGAAGAGTGTTTAAATAGCAAACTATTTGCAGACTAATTTATGTTATAGGTTATTTTTTAACGAACACAAAAGCACCGATTTTCTAATTATTAAGACCATAAAGCAGACATTGCGACAAAGCTTAATAACGGTGAGTATTTTCTATTTGTTCAAAAGTACAAATATACATACTACGTGTTGGTCGTTATGGCGTCGTTGATGAGTCCCCGCGGGCCTGTGGCGAAGGCGGGGTCCGGGCGAGTGGCAGGCCAGTCCTCGGCGACTATAACCAGACCGCACCCGTTAGACTAGGTTCAAACTTGATCGCATAGCCATCATTCGCAAGAGGAAACCTACGCCAGCAATTGAAAGACTCCCGAACATCCATCATACTCTGAATCGCTTAGTGTTGCCACCTCATTGCGCAGAAAGTGGTTTGGTATTGCCCACTTAAACCTTTTTTTGCTTGAAGTTAGTTTCCAGTTTCCAAACGTGTCCTTAGAAATTACGTCAATATAAAATAATCTAGCTTTGTCGTTCCCGTGTCGTTCTTAAATCAATCTTTACTTTTACAACCATTTCATTGAACTTATTCAATGAAATGGTTGTAAAAATAAGGATTGATTGTTGAATTGGTTAATTCAATCGTTAGCTCGTAAATGTCAAATAAACAACTTGTTTTGGGGTTATCGTCAAAACTAGCTTCAAGCGGTAATCTGTGGTTTCTGATGTGGTTTATGCTGCAGTGAATTTTCCCAATATTTCACAACGGCAAGGTTTAAAAACAGAACCTTTAATCAAAACTATGTTTCAGAAGCCATTTTGCGACCACAAAACGGTGTTTGCTAAAATTACAGAATACTTTCAAACAGTTACATACACCCTTTTAACAGATTCAATCAATACATGCAACATGAACTTATCAATTACTATTATCATTACCTTTATTAAATAAAAGTTTTGTACAGTTTATACATATACGACGCACAGCCAAAAAGTTTATACATATATTATTGAATCATTGGACACGCTTTTGTACAAGAAAATCGCTCGCGTGACGCAGTGATCGAGTTTTTTATTCGATAAACACAACTCGTTTCTTCAGAAAAAATGTATCGAGGAAGTGTTTTTTTTCTTATGCCATTCTAATATGTATATTAAGGGTCGTTGATAAATGCCATTCTCGGTATCTACACTTTGTGACGTTCTTAAAGATTACATTCTATTTTAAAGTAACATAACTGGTATTCTATGTCGTGTGGTGCTCTTGCGCACACGTACTTAGTTCATGACGACTTCTGTCATGAGTAGAGCTTATCGCATCTATGGAGCACAATAGGTAAATAAATCGGTTGCTATTTATTTCCTAATTTATAATAATAATAATAAATTTTATTGAAACGATAAACTAGTTTACAAAAACTCTGTGTTCGATAACAACTGCATTAGTATAATACTGTCTCGCAGTCATTAACGCCCACCTCCAAAAAGGAAATAGGTATTATTTTCTTGGTTCAAAAACCAAGAAATATCTCAGGCACTTCAAGTGAAACTTAAAACCTCGAGGGAGTAATTTTTTGAGGTCATTTTTGTTCCATGAACGAATACAAAAAGCTGTTTATTCACTACAAACCGATCTTATTTTTATACCACGTTAAAGCCGTTACTACATATAGGATAATATTTACTTAACGTGATAATTAAATATTGTCCTACTGGTCTCGAGACGATTACGAGTTTTGTACCACTTCGAGATGTCATCGATGAGGAAAAAATATATCAGTTACGAATATTTTAAACGGAATTTCCAAGTAACTTGTATGAAATCTGATCTGTTGGTAATTTTATGCGTAGTAGTTATTACGTAAAAGGGCAGTTATAGAGCAATAAAGAAAATTGTATCTAATAACTTGGTGATAACCGCAGAAAACGAAGTCTATGATCCCAGAAATGAAAATTGCCTGCTTATTTCCGTAGGAAATCAGTTGCAGCTTCTTGCATCTTTAGTTATGTTTTCGTATTAATCAAGTGTCTAGCTTACTTAATTTCAAACATCACCTAACAAATGTTATGCTAAAAATATTCGTTAACACCAAGAGTACTTACGTACACACGGCTACATATCAATCTAAAGATTTCCAGTTCTAGCTGTCCTCGCATTGAATAGGCTTTTCGTACAATGAGAAGTCGGCTTATACTGGAAAATTACTAGCTTGATATGTAGTCGTGCGTACAAGCACCGTTCCCCTGGCTAGTTTGGTTGTTGTTGTTTTAAAAGTATACAAAGAAAGGTTCCTACTTTGTAAGATAATAACCGTGAAATATTTGATATAATACTACGTTATCTATACTTTTAACTAAACAATATAATAAAGCTGATGAGTTTGTTGTTTTGTTCGGACGCGCTAATCTCTAGAACTACCAGTCTGATTTCTTAAATTAAAATTATTTTTAATAGCCCAATTCTTGAGGAATGTCATATGCTATTTAACATCACGCCACCACCGTCAGGACGCGAGCGATGCGGGTGAAACCGCGGGACACAGCTAGTATATTATAATATTCTGAACGGGTACAGAAGCTTCAAAATGTTGAATCAATCGTTTAATCCGTTGATAAATACGGCAAGAATCCGGTTTTTTTTTTACTCTTTAGAGCTTCGTTATGTAGACCTTGGTACCTGAGACGTGTTTGATCGCATTTTTTTTTAAATATAGGTATCTTATTTATTTAAGAACCTACTTACCTGCATTTAAATATGTCAATATGTTTTTTTAAATCACCATCAGACGACAAAAACATTAGTGTTTTGTTCGATAGTATCCTTTTTAGAAAAGACTGCCTCAGACAGGCGCAACGCGACTCTTGTAAAAGAATTCCCATGAAGTTTTCATAGAAATTGTTCTACTAGAGCCGCGTCGCGCTGTCGTGTCGCGTCTATTTTCGGGGAGCCTTATCGCTTTGTTACAGATTATGGTAGGGTATTGGAATGTTAAGTGGCAGAGCAGAAGTAACTGTAGGTAGATAATTATTACAGTTTTTGTTTCTGATTAGTAAAATAGAATAATTCATCAGCTCGTCCTATATTAAATTAATCTTGTTTCAATTTATGTATGTACACAACACGAAACTATTCACTTATCGGAATAAGATGCAACGACACTGTTGATTTAGAGCCAAGCAGGCCTTATGTGATGGAATGCCTGTTAACTTTTCTCCTTACTTTATTATCTTTAGACCTAATATCAAACAGGATTTTTATTCCCTTTGGAAGGAGTGCTTCAATAAAAGATCACAAGAAAAAGAAATCTGGTACAAAACGATCCATTGATCTCACCGTGGATAGATAAATCAGCTGTTGAACAGATGTGATGCTGTTATTACAGAACCTTACTCAAGACTCAAGCATTACTTAAAACTAGTTTCAACCAATCAATAGCCCTAAAAACTTCATTCCGGACACATTCCGTGTAATAAATTCTTATACCTAATGACAAAATCAACAACGACTAATTGTGATTTTTGTAGATGATGTTTATCACATATTAACCGAGTGTGTCCACAACGAGGAATTTAGAAATAGTTTACATTGTAGAATTAGAGAGATAATTATGTTGTTGTACTAGCTGTGCCACTTTTTGATGCAGCTAGAGTACTTTACATACTACCTATGATGCTAAGTTTATATTAAATAGAGATTAGTATGATTTTGAAAACCGAACCAGCGGGGTAATTATGTGACACAATAACAAAAGCAATGGCTTTCATTTTAGCAGTTCAACAACATTCATTGCGTTATTTACGTTGTTGAGCAGACAAATTATTTGAACATATGAAGCAATGGATTAGCAATAGGCTTCAAAATGACTCAGATTCTGATTAAGGGGACTACATGACCTAAAAGCAAATTTATAATGCCTAAAAATATATGATCCACTGCAGTAACCAAAATCAGAAAAATATATGTTATTCTTCTGGATATATGCTAGTTAGATAGTGTGTTGAAAACATAATACAATTAACTTGATATGATAGAAAAATTTCACGAAGATACCTCTAAAAAAATATTATACCGATTAAAAACCATACTAATATACATGCAAACATTCAGATTTTTTGTCAGATTATTCTACAAGTAACATACTAACGTAATAGTGTTTTAATTTTTTAGTCCAATGAATAGTTTTTTTGTAAATCCATAGTTGCTTCATATTTTGCAATAAATTACCAGCGTTGTGTCATTGCGCGTCTCTTTCTTTTCTATGCAATCCGACAGTGGCCGCGCTTTAGCTCTTGTAAGCCTCTTAATAGTGTGTTACGCAATTAGTGTGCTGGGTGGCATAATCTCATGTTCGAAAAGCCTTTGGAATAAAATAAAAATTAAACTATAAATAAACGTCATAGCTAATTAAAAGTACCGATCACTAGTGCGGCAGGTGGTGCTGGTAGCGTCGTCGCGGTAAGCAGGCGGCGGCGCCGGCGCCGGCGCCCGCGGATGCTTGCTCTCAACTATGTACAACGCACGAGTAACTACGCCTGATAGGATCGCCGACCCGCACCACGCAGTTCCGTCTGGACTGGTGCCCAACTCCGTGGTTAACAGCTTTGTTCGCTTTTTTTATTGAACACTGCATTTGCTTTGTGGCACGTCACTAGCAAAGTCAGACGTAATAGTACACATTGTGATCAGTCAACCAACATACAAGCCTCACAGAACAAGTCGTTTTATTCCTTATTTCATTAATTAAAATCAAGATAAGCTGGCAATGACTAAAGTTCTACCGGATGGCACAAGATGCAATTTAAGATGAAGCTCGTTTACCTAGAAGATGCCTATTCCTAGATCAGCGAGGAAATAATTAGTAGTTATAATTTATTAATTGAGACTGGCTTCCGCCACGCGTCTTATACATGGTGGGAAACTTTGAAGCGAGAATAGTAATGTTACGGCGTTTTGATTTATAAGACAATTAGGCATGTGGGGTTTCCCTGCACGCTCGAAGAGGCACCAAGTAAATGCTAATACAGAGGACGTTAATACTTGCAAGTAAGCTTCTGAGGTGAGCAAAATTCTAAGCAGTGCTAAGCTCAGTAGATTGCTATCTAAATGGCGACAATGTAACTTGTTACTTGCTTTACCAGTTGGTTTATTTATAGAAACATTGGCGAACCGCCAGGGCCTTAGCCTGTTTTCAAAAACCCTTCACAAAAAGCCCAGTGGTGAAAATTGTATGAATATCAAGCTAGATAAATGCATCGCGATAGAAAACTTGAAAATGTCGCATGTAATAATGATTTCAAATTATTTTTATACGTCAGTGACTTGCATGACATCATTTAAGTTAAGATGGAGGTTAAGTTGTCCAACATAATTTGTTTAATAAGCGATGGTAGATTATGGTGCAAGGCGCGCTGCTCGCGAAGTTATGCGATCTTTCACGACGATCTGCACAAGCATGGTCCGCTAAACAAATGGGTTTTATCTGAAATTCTATCTTTTCCTGTTAAGCTAATTGATGGTAAAGGTTCTTTATATTAATGCAAGTACAAAGGTTACAGTACCAGGTCTGAAGGTAACTAAGAAACATACTGTAGCTCATCATGTATCAAATGTGACACCGATGACAAATTGTGGATTGCATTTTAAAAAGTACCGTCAAATAGGGTGAATAGGAATGCAGGGGTGAATCGGAACAAAATTTTAAAATGGACTTTAACGTTGAAATAATATAGTTTGTTTCCAACAAGCACACTTAATCGTAAATTATAATACAGTAAACACATTAAAGTCATCTTTGGCAACAAACTATATTATTTCAATATTAAAATCCCTTTTAAAGTTTCGTTCCGATTCAACCCTTTTTTTTCAAAATTCGAGGGTTCACGGGCTATTTGTAATAAGCGACATCCTGGCCGACATATTCGGAATCGCCAGATTTTTCTGCGTAGCTTGAATCCGGTTTCATGGCTATCTGAGAACTTTTTGGTCACATTGAACACGTTGAAACATCAGTAAATTTAGGTCTAGTTTGACACAAATTTTATACAATTTTACAAAAGATGGACTTCATACAGACATTTTGTGATTTTGACTTAAGGTGTTTGCCCTGAGATAAATTTTGTAACATAGAGCGTTTGAATCGTTTTGCGTGTACCTGAAATTCATACCTTAATGTCACTTAAAACATGTCATTAAAAAACCATTCACTTTTAATGTAAAGTGCTACATAAATCATTTTGATCTGCAACTACTTTATCATACTTCAGCTGCTTAAGCTGGAGTCTATTTTACTATCGCGATGGTTGTTAATACATTTAGCCTTACACTAAAACAACACCGAGTGTCGCTTTAATCCTTTTTCCTGAACCTATAATTTACAGTTTATGGCGCTTGAATCATTTAGTCTGTTTATAAATACAAGTGATTTGAGGTAATTTTGTATTAAGCGACATTTATTTCTGGTAATACCGCCTCCGCAAGCCCGTGCCTACGATGGCCGAGAGTCGGCTATCAACTCTTCCGATTCACCCCTGCATCCGTATTCACCCCGTTTGACGGTACGGACAGTTATGCCGGTGGTAAAGAATAGTGAAATACGTAGCATGAAATGTTACACAAGCGAGCCATCCAATGCAATTATGCAATATGAAATGTAACTACGAGAATTTGTTTCAACGTGTCTTTCATTACATATTACGTTTCACCAATCTGCTGAACTTTTTTGGTTATATACATCAAGATTTCTGTCTAAGTTTCCAGAAAAAAAACCGGATTTTATCACGCATGCGCACTTTCTTTACGTTCTTAATTTTCCAAGATTCAAAGATTAGGTCATATTTTTTTGTTCCTTCAGTAGTATTTGCTTTATTGACACAAAGATATTCGATGCTACGATCACAAATTATAGTGGTTGATGAATTACTGGTAAGAACCTTTGGGTTAACTCTAAATACCTCAACATAAGATTGGTGTACATAAGCTACGTTAAGGTAAACTAATATTTTAGCAACATCTTTTAAAAACTCCTTCAAACAGACGCGAGACGCGATGCGAATCGCATGCGACACAAAAGCACCGCTCATTGCGCGACTGACGGTGACTTTGTGTCGCGTCGCGTGTCGCGCCTGTTTGAAGCAGTCTTAAAAGTTCCTTAACAATATTATGTTAGACGACGGCTTGGTAAGTCCTGGCCACAATTAGCAATATATAAACGTAGTCGTGCCAATAGAAAATGAAAGTAGCAATAAATCTAATAAGCTTGCAGTTTCTATTGCTTTACGAGTACATCTTACTGCAATACGCAAGAATAATATTTGAAGAATGCTGGAAATGTATAAGTCCCTTAACTTTGTCAGTTTTTGCGGTACACGAAACGTGTCGAGGTAAATTACATTATAACAACCTAGCCTAATGGCAATACAATTTAGTAGTGTCGGTATTCATCAGTCATTATTTTCTGATGCCTGTAAATCACGGCGTCTTTACGCATGAGAACCTTTAAGTTTATCATCCATTGCGCTCTGATAAAGATCTTTGCTGAAAGACTTAAGTATACACAAAAGCAGTGGACTTTATCCTTCGCGTGTAAACCAGCACAGAAGCAAGATATCAATAACATAACTACTGTTATTCATTTGCAAGTGGTCAGGAATGTTGTGCAATGTAGTCAACCTCGTGCTCTGCTTACCACTTGTAGGTACAACGGTGTGATGAAGCGTGTAAGTATTTTCGCACAAGTATTTCGTTTCAGTTTGCGATATGTCTCTTTGCACTTGGAATCGATTGGATTGGTGGCAGTATGAATAAGAACAGATGACTCATCTACTCTCTTCTTTATCACAAAACCAAGTTAAGTCGAGCCAATGGTGTGTCCACCTTCCCATCTTCTGAAGCTCGCTCTTAAGGGGACTACATGACCTAAACGCAAATTTATAATGCCTAAAAATATATGATCCACTGCAGTAACCAAAATCAGAAAAAATATATGATATTCTGCAGGATATATGCTAGTTAGATAGTGTGTTGAAAACATAATACAATTAACTTGATATGATAAAAAATATCACAAAGATAACTCAAAAAAAATTTTTTAACGATTAACAACCATACTTATATACATGCAAACATTTACATTTTTTGTCAGCTTATTCTACAAGCAACATACTAACGTAATAGTGTTTTATTTTTTTAGTCCAATTAATAGATTTCTTGTAAATCCATAATTGCTTCATATTTTGCAATAAATTACCAGCTTTGTGTCATCGCGCGTTTCTCTTTTTTTTCTAGGCAATCCGATAGTGACCGCGCTTTAGCTCTTGTAAGCCCCTTAAACGTTCTAAAACGCCAAATCAAGGCCAAAGTCCTCCAAAAATTTAACAACTCCGACTATAATCAGAATCACCGAAGCTTTGTAAACATAAAATTAATTTAAATCATCGACAACATGACGACTACACTGGGATGCTTAGATGTTTACACAGACAAGTCTTTTGTGGTGTGCGCAAAAACTGTTCATTTTACTTTATTTGTGCCAAATACTGAGCTGTGCAAACAAACCCATCGGTTTCATTGTGTTCGTCTATAATACGATTGTTATTGGTTACCTCGCGAAGGTGGACACTGACTTATTGTTTGTACGACCGCAATGCATAGGGTCGAGCATCTGCGTCATGTGCAAACAAAAATATTACATTTTCTATCTGGTGTTGTTGGTGTAAAATTTTGTGGGACAGTGATAGTTGATAGGTATCTTAATATTGAAGAGTTTTACATGAGTAGGTTTCTTATTATAAGATTCTCTGAAGGGTTTATAAAGTTGAGATGTTGGCTAATATGGAATGCGCTTTTTTATCGAAAATATCTTAACTTTAACTAACACACAGCACCGCTCCGATTACACCTTACATACACATATTTGCATCGGGTTTAAACATTAATTTTCAATAACTATGATCTGAATAGTTATGCAATCCAAAAAACGCCGGGTTTTTTTTTAATAAATATTTTTTCTATGTCGCTTCCATAATATACACCCGACTAGTTATGCATTCCCGGTGTTCCTGACATCCCGAGATTTAAAAATAAATTATTTAAGAAGCCACTTCCATTCTTTCATAAATAAAAAAATAACTTTAAAAAATATGCATCCGAAAAAGTATCCGTTCTCGAGTTATTAGACAAATTTTATTAAATCGAGGTCTAAAATAATAATACGATTTCAGAAAATTATATTTTCTTTTTACACGAAAGTAGTTTCAAAAGCACATGCCTATGAATATGCCTAATTACGTTAGGCTTGTGAGATATAAGCAAACGGGTTCTAACGTTTGTGGCATATCCGAACCGCCGACAATTTGTTTTTTGTTTTGTTTTTTTTTTTTTGTTTTTTTTTTGTTTGCAAAGGTTCCGCGCGCGGTGATTGTAGTATACAATAAGTATGTTACAAAAACCCTGTTGTTCCTTTTAGAGACGTATACATTTAACTACAAGCACAACATTGATGAAATTATAATTTAAAAATATTAAGTATTGGCTAGTCGAGAGGTCAAAATCAAATAATTATTAAAATCGACACATTCAAAAAAATGTTTAGAGTATGTGATTTTGCAAGTATGTACTCTTTATTTATATACATAAATAAGCAAAAAATATCGACTAATATGGTACCCTAAAGTGTCACTTTCCTGATATATTTGGATTTAAAAATCGCCTTTTGAGAACTATGATAATCATTAAAAATGCAGTAATTACGTGTGTATACCCTACGCATTTTGCTATAATAATAATAAACGATAACTTATTACGTAATATCTATATTAAGTATGTGTTTTGTTTTAGTTTTAACCAGTTATTTAACGTTAACAGTTATGGTTTAGAAGTAGGTATACTTTGGCGAACAAAATAGCGTTTCTTTGCGATGTGATGCGATTTAGTAGGTATCTTAAGTAAATAATTATGGCGTCGATTTCTGTGTTCTAATAAAATTTGGATATGCCAACTTCCATAAAAAAATGTTCCCCTTTTTTACCGATACAAATATCTAGCGAGTTTATTTAAATTATGTTAATAGCCTATTAGATAATAAATAAGGCATTGAACTCGAATTATATAAAAAAAATGACAAAACTACGAGAGCACTGCAAATATAACTTTACTTAGAAACATCTCCATCCTATATTGAACATAATTTTAAATATTATTCTTTAAAGTTTACGTAACAAGCCCTTGAACACCATACCGAGCAAGTTTACTCACCTCAAACGAGTATTTTGTAAACAACTTAGTATAGACCGACTAAAACAGACTTTTTAGTCTTGTGAAAGTTTGTAAAAGTTAAGCAGGGCCAATGAGGGGTAAGTAATTAACATTTCACAAATAGCTGTAGGTACTAAGGACGCTAGACAACACTGAATCACAGCCGGTCGTTGTGGTCTTCATGAAATAATCTTACTTATTATCTACTTGTTGGTTTTCCCTTGCGAAACGATTACACTGAGGGTTTACAGGATCCAAAGTTTACTTACAATTTTATTTTATTCCCCGAGAGCTAAAGCGCGGACACTGTCGGATTGCATAGAAAAGAAAGAGACGCGCGATGACACAAGGCTGGTAATTTATTGCAAAATATGAAGCAATTATGGATTTACAAAAAATCTATTCATTGGACTAAAAAATTAAAACACTATTACGTTATTATGTTACTTGTAGAATAATCTGACAACAAATCTGAATGTTTGCATGTATATTAGTATGGTTTTTAATCGATAAAATATTTTTTTAGAGGTATCTTCGTGATTTTTTTCTATCATATCAAGTTAATTGTATTATATTTTCAACACACTATCTAACTAGCATATATCCAGAAGAATATCATATATTTTTTCTGATTTATGTTACTGCAGTGGATCATATATTTTTAGGCATTATAAATTTGCGTTTAGGTCATGTAGTCCCCTTAAAGATAAGAACGCAACACCAACATTTCTAGAAAAATCGCTCACATATATAAATAAGTTTTCTTCAAGTCACGTGTAACATTAGGGTTCATTATTACTCCTTAAGTAATCACTGGGTTATCAACACTATTTAAAATCGCAGGTTTCCTTCAGTAATTCGTGTACCTACTGAAAATAAGCTGTAATTAGCTTATGTTTGTTATTTTTAAATCGCCGTAGTAATCATGTACCTACCTACTTCTCCCATTGTGTGTGTATCTGTGATAAGTGTAGATACCGTGTTACATAATCACATAGATGTTGCAAGTACGTTGTGTTTTTAAAAAACTTCAATAACAGCGAAGCGGTGTACATGTCTTATTTCGTGACTCAATGTTGTAATAAATTAAACAATTAAAACTGATTGACAAAAATATAATAAAAGAACAAGGCTTTTTTCACCTCATGATCTGATAAAATGCCTACAATTGATTATCTATTGTTATGGCCAGTAGCGGGCCACCTCGGGCCTGAAGTATTTACAAATTGTATCTATAATCAATGTTGTTACAATTATATGAAGTTTCATCATCATCATCATCACTTCAGCCGAAAGACATCCACTGCTGGATGAAGGCCTCCCCAAGCATCACCACTTCGACCGGTTCTGTGTTTCTCACATCCAGCAACAGTAACAGCACGTATCCCTAAAGGGGGAGCCTACAGGGGAGCAGGCAGGCGCGACGCAACAGCGTGACACAAAGGCGCCCCGCCCCCATCGCGCGACGAGCAGTGCCTTTGTGTCGCGTCGCGTGTCGCGCCTGCTTATAGGAACCTTAAATTTAATCATTCCAATGAAAGACAGGTGTAAATTGCGTATTGTGTGATGTAAACATGTATATATTAAATATCAAGTAGGTATGAATTATAAAACCAATCAAATTAATTAAAGCTCCTCGTAAAAGATAACTAACTTACAAAAGTACCTACATTCAAAAACGGATTTGTAAAAAAAAAAAATGTATTATAAGTAAGACATATTATGTCGTGTAATACCTGAACTTATTTCGTCACTCGTTTTATATAATGTTTAACATAGTATCATAACTTAGGCTATGTTTAAAGGTACGCTTTCGCCATAGAAGTTGGATGGTGTTTGTCATATAAAACATTGTAATTAACTTTTCGTGCAGCCGCCAGTATGGGCGGGTTGTGCTGGCACCGCTGCTGCGGCCGCTGAGACCCTCAAGCGGCGAAAATACTGTAACGTTTTGTCCCGTTTGGGGTCGAAACGCTCGAGTCATGGGGACCGACCGGAGCTTCCTTTTTAAGGAAATTTCATGCCGTCTGGGCGACACTTCACGTGTCCAGATGACTGGCTCGTTCATTGGCAAAATAATTAGCATTGCCATTCAACGTGGCAGCGTAAACACCATTTAATGCTATATATATTTTTGTATAACTACAGAATAACTAATTATACTACCTACTATGAGGGTTGCCACGTTCCGCAAGTTTCCGTACTACAAATGCAACCGGCCACGTATTTTTTCGTTTAAAAGTTTTGCTTTTATTTGGATGTTGTTTGCAAGACTTGTTTAAAAACTGGTTGATAAAGATAATACCTAACTACATCGACATTTTAGTCATGTTATTGATATAAGTTTTGCTGCCTTAGATTGTTAGTAATAATAATAACCTAAGTTTAAATACCAGTAAAATAGTGTTTTACCTCTTCACGCTAGCTTTGGTGCGACAGGAAAAAACACTATCTATAACAATATGAATCATTTTGAAGCCTATTTCTAATCCATTGCTTCATAAATGTTCGCAAAAAAAAAACTGCTCAACAACGTAGTTATCGCAATAAATGTTGTTGAACTGTCAAAATGAAACCCATTCATACTACTAGTGTGTTACGTAATTACGCCGCTGTTTTAAACATCCGATGATACTTACGACGACACGGTAATTCATATTTATTATTAGATTTAAGGCGAATTAAATGAATCTGTAATAAGAACGACACGTGCTTTTTGTATATTAATTTAATACTACTGAATTAGATGGCGCAGCAGAATAATTTTTCTGCAGTGTCATGTCAACTGTGAATTACTTATTATGGTTATTAAGTGTAATTGTAAATAAAATGTAGTACCTATCTAATATTATAATAACATAATGGACACTTGTTTTGCAACATTCCTTTAGTTGGCAACTCATTCGGAAATTCCTGAGGCGCACCTGGGCGATAGTTGCTTTGGGTTACCGGTTCGACTAAAGACGATCATTCTCACTAAATCATTTAAATAAAACTTAAAAGTAATTACACTAATTCCCGTATCAATTATGCTTATCAATATGCGAGCGAAGTAGCAACACGAAACGAAAAATTAAGTACCTACTATTTTCATTGCAAAATATTAAGTATCACATTTTTTTGTTATTGATTCTTGAGTCACTGACACGAAAAAAAAGATGAAAGGATAGTATAAAAAATGAAGTTGGAACTCGTCGCCAACGACGACGTCGACCACGGAACATAAATCTATAAGTTAATGCTTAGCACGATTAGGGTTAACAACGATATGGACATAAATGTCCTTAACAATGCAATGCTGCATTAAAAAGGAAAAACGCAACGTTTTCTTTGAAAAATGTTCTACTCGTCACTGTGTAGCAAAAACTGAAGCGCACTTGCGTTTTCATTTGATTTAAAATGTGACTTAATAAAATTTGGCTTAGTAAAATTCGTGAACAAAATGCCCCAAAATTAATTTACATGCTCACGTTTGTTTACATAAGCTTGAGTATTTATTGCCTTCCGAAATAATTTGATTTACCACTATTAAATACTACGATTTTAAAGCAATGTATTCCACCGAAAAAAAGCAATAAAATCATCCGTCTGTAAAATATGTATAATTCAAGCATTGTCCGTGATAGGTTACTATTCTGCTATTTTAGTTTTTCTTTACTACCTACCTTTGTTTTATTTAATTCAACTGGTTTAATAAGTAATTTTAAATATACAAAGATGAGTCATATCTGTGCTCTGTTATTTATTATGTTTGAGTTATGACAAGTATGAATGGTAAATAAATCACTATTTATGTAGCTATTATTCGTCACATGTACTTATTTTGCCACAAATGCTTAACGAAAAATTATGGGTGGATGTTTTTTTGCCTGCCGTGTATTAAGACTCAATGAATTACATGTTAGTGCTCAGATTTGATTGCCATAAATCACCAGTAGCCATTATTTTGTGCTTTACCACCACAAAAAGAATAAAACATTAATATGTTTTGTTTTATTTTATTTGTACATAACATAACTTAGCGGTTACAAACACTTCCATTCCTTATTGTTTTCCATTGATAAATAACGATGTAATATATTTTTCTCGTAGCGATGTTAGGTCGCGCCGTTTCATTTCTTTAGCATTAATCATTATCATACGACACGTGTATTTCTCTAATTTCCATTTTATGTTTTCTTTACCTTTTAATATGTGGGCATTTGATACCTCGCATGGTGCACAGATATTAGAGGCCTGAAATTTTATGTCATAACATAACATACACTATAATATCGTGCGATTAAATGCAATTTTATAATGGAAGTTGAAGATCTTGCGCAATTTATGTGGAATTTTTCATATCGTCTGACCATGTGGAGCAATGGACCTCAGTCACTGGTTTGACATTAATTTAAGGTCTCTCCCTGAGGACCGACACGTACCGCAAGAAGGTTACAGGGTCAATGTTAATTTGAAACGAATCATAAACGATGAACCTCTTAGCGATGAGGTGCGGAATACTAATGACTATATTTTATTGACCGTACCAACAGTTAAAATTGTTTTATTACTAAAACAGCCGCAAGGTCGCCGCGAAGATTCAGCCTTCTACGGTTTTTCTAAATATGTATACGTCGGCCCCTCAACTATGACATTAGAAGACGAGCTTCCGCGAGTTTGCAAATAAAATTTTGTCGGAGAAAGTTAAAATGTGAAATCAGATGTACTCGTATGCAAAAATATATTTGCCTTTACGGTAAGGGACCTCCTCAATCATTGAAGAGGTGTGTGCTAAATTACTTCGAGTTCGGTCGGACGATTGTTGATTTTTTGTTGTAATTCCGTGAAATCTTTAGTGTTGTTTATTTTAATTAATGTTATTAAAATAATTACTGGCATTTTCGGCTATTTTTTGTGGCTCCTAAAGGTTAGAGACTTTTTTAAGAGTCAACAGCTATTTTTTGTGAGTAATCGCGTTTCTGCTTGATTTTTATCTAAAAGTTGATACTGCCCCAGACTCAATCGAAGATTTGGTAAATGGCTATCGTTTTAACGTTCATATGTCGAAAAACAAAATCAAGGTAGTCTTGCACACATTTTCAAGACCACAGACGCTATATGATACATGATGCAAGAATTTTAGTCGTTCATAAATGAAATGTTGGAAAAATATTAGTAAAATGTGATTTACTTGTATCTAAAATAGGCTAAACCGGCGAATTACCTGTTCTATAGGAACCCATGTTATTTTTATTTAACACCTAATTCTTGTCAATTTCGTGAAAAATCTATTTCACGATAAGCAATTTTGCGTACGGCCCGCTCTTAATATTTAGTAAGTATTTAGAACAGCTCGAGCAAAGTCAACAAAATATTACACAAGCAAAACGAAAACGGCCGGTCCCCTATGTACGATGTTTATACCTAAGCGCATGTCATCAATGAACCATGTATATTACTTAGGGTCTTCAACCAATACCAAGGCACTGATCATGAGGCGTCAAGGGAACAACAATATATGCATACTAAATTACCTGTAAGTGTTGCTACCTACTACTACCATTCTACTATTGTGAAATGTCACAGCAGTAAAACTTCTAGACAAGCATGCACCATCGTCGATTGAGTATCATGATAACATAACATAACATCACGCCGGTATTCCCCGAAGGGTATGGCAGAGGCGCTCCTATAGTACACCCACATTTCGCTAGTTATGTTTAAGTCCCATGTAATATGGGGCGAGCCTATTGCCAGCAAACGGGCACTCCGGGCTGCTACTGAGAATTTCATGACGGAAAAAACTTTTTTACAAAAAAACAACCGACTTCCAAAAAAAACAATAAAAGACGTGAAAAATAACTTTAATTTCGGAAGTCGGTGTCTGGTTTTGTATTTTCGTTTTTGGTCACCGACTTCCGAAATTAAAGTTATTTTTCACGTCTTTTAGTGTTTTTTTTGGAAGTCGTTGGTTTTTTTGTAAAAAAGTTTTTATTTTTCACTTTTTAGTTGCGGTACCTACCCCACACAAATTCTTATACCACTACTTGGTGTGTAAATAACAGTGACAGGAAATTATTAACACATCATCCATATAAACTAAGTGGAAAAAATATGCAATATTAAAGATAACTCAAAAACTACTGGTCAGACCTTGATCAAATTTAAATGGGACCACATGTGAAGCACCGCCTATCAAATAAAAAAGAATCATCCAAATCGGTTCACCCAGAAAAAAGTTATGAACTAACACACATAAAAAAAAAAAAAAAAAAACATACAGACGAATTGAAAACCTCCTCCTTTTTGTGAAGTCGGTTAAAAATAACTAATATCACTTTGCCCGACCCGTGAATCGAACATTACACCAACGAGGCAGTGATCATACGTCATGAATATATGATACTTTCATGTTATCTATACATGTAGGATAGTGGCCCAACGCGAACAGCCTAAATTCCCTATTTTCATATTAAACAAAAAGAATGCAACATTTGTATCTTCTCTGTATAAGAAAAGGCCTCTGCAGTGGGAAAATAATATGCTGGCATTATTTAAAGAAAGATTATAACTGAATTTTCTGATCTGTTATTTTACTACATGTATTAGCGATTTCCGGTGAATAAGTCATGTTTTACTGAAATATCTTCTTTAATAAGTTTCTTGAAACAAAAAAAAACAACATTGGATTTTCCCGTTATCGCCAAAGGCTATGAACGATTCGTACATGCACGCGCATTGCAGTAACTTAAACGATTATTACGCTGTAAAATTGAAGAACTGATAATATAACCCCGTTCCAACTTCCACTACGTATGCAATATATGTATATTCATGTGCTTTTTGTAAATCAGTGACAAGTTATTGATAGCATTTTAGTATTTAATTTTCATGTACCAATATGCCATTAGCCTTTAAGGCCGTGAGAGAATTTTATGAAAGGAAAGTAGGCAAATGAAAACTCTTCAATCAATCCTCCTGAAAACACATAAGTAGGTATTAAGTTAACTTTAGAGAGCCAAACATCTATCTTCAATTTTTTGCCTCAAAGAACTAAAGCAGGTATGTACCTAACGTTAATGATGAATCTCTTTGATAGTTCCAACTCGCCGCGTTTCGTATCCAATAGGATCAAACTGAGCGATGTCAGTCAATTAGATTCTGATCCGAACCGTAAATGAATGAAAAAAGCAACTCGCAGTAACTTCGCCCGTTGGCTTCGGCATATCAATTAAAAAAACCAGATTTGAATGGACGTAGACTTATAATTAATACCTACGATACCTGTTTGGTGTGCCGTGCAGATTTAGGCTGCTCGTCCGAAGCAGGCGAATTATGATTTGAGATTGTTTGCTTGCTAATGATCGAGCGAAAGTGGCAGAAATGTAATTATAAAATTAGGTTTGAATTTCGAAAACCGCTTCAAGAGTTCAAGTTCCAGACGGTGGGCGGTCGACAGCGTCGCAGCGAACATTGCTATTAAAAAAACTTCATGATTTATAATAACGTGGTAATTTAAAAAACACGTGACTGTGCTCACGAATAAAATAAGACAGGTATTCGAATGAGCAATAAAAGTTTCCTCAGCGTCATTAGAATATTAGCAATAAATCAAAAAAAGTAGTATTCGATATAAATATTCACACATGGACTGCATTTTACTTCAACGAATCAAAAAGCAGTTTGTGGATTCACGAAAGATATTTTGTCACGAGCGTAACATTCATGAAATATCTTGCAGGAAGTGAATCTGTCTGAAAATTTTACACTTGTTAGTGCTACTGACATCTTTCTGTCCACAGGGTATGAAGCACCATTTTGTAATTAATGCCCCCGCAGACAGGCGCGAAGCGACTCTAGTAGAACAATTTCTTAGAAGTTTTCATGCCAATTGTGCTACCTAGAGTCGTGTCGCGCCTGTTTGCGGAACCTTTATCCTCAAATAAGCTGCATAACGGGTGAATATTTTTCTTCTTAGTCATAAAGAATGTGATCAGTCGTTGAACTGCGCAGGTAAAACATTTAAAAAAAACTAGTTTATGCTAGCACGTGTTTGACAAAATGTTATTGCTCACTCCTAATGATACATAGCCTATTTATTGTTAATTATTTTTCTGATGTGTCATCTAGGACACCGCAGGTAATACCTACTACCGTAATAAAGGTACATTGTTATGTGACGCTCCATCAGGGTTATTTTACATTTAATTATTATTTGTATGTAAGTTGTTGTTTTCATAAATACCAAAAGGTACGGAGGAAAAATCCAAAAAAAAGATGGTTGCATCAATGATTGTTTGCGTATTTCACCTATTCTACAACGGGCGTAACAGGTTTACTTATATTATAAATATTACACAATTTATGTGCAAGTCTTTTTAGAGAGTGACGCTTTCTTTGTTAGACACTGTTGGGCAATAAACGGTCAGCTGCTACTCACCTATATTCTTACTGAAGTATCTAAGTATAGGTGCAGTCAACTGCAGATTAGTGATATGAATTTGACATTAATAGCGCCCAGTAAGGGTAATTTGACATTAACAGTACCCAGTAAGGGTAATTTGACATTAACAGCGCCCAGTAAGGGTAATTTTTGGCAGTGCAATTGTATTACTGATGTGCGGCAGACTGTACATATAATTTACTATGTAGATAGACAGTTAACTGATTCTGGTCATCTGCTGAGTAATTACTTAGTTAATAAAACTTATGTAAATTAATCTAATGACTAATTAGTATTTAAATGATTAAAAAGCTTGCAGGAAGAGCTAATTGACAATTTGATGCTATTAACAGTAATCATTAATTAGGGACAGTTCGCTCTTTGTAAAAACCGATAGTAAGGACGTTTCTAGTTCGAACTAGAATCGTCTACAAAATTATAAACATTGTGTTATAGAAGAATTATACATAAATCATTAATTTCAAGTAAAAACCCAGTAAGTACATACCTACCTATCTTTCGCGCGAATCGTAATCATTTTCTTAATGATGTTCTTATTGAACTCAGGGTTATAATGTTAAGCATGTTCTCCATAGTCCAGTTGGTATTTGGGCGATGGAAACATGTAATTTTCGCCATAGACCAATTGGTCAAATTTCAATTGGTCCATGGTGCAGCGATGGTTCTTATACATATTTTATGAAGATAATGTAAATGTTTAGGTACCAGTTTTGAAACATAATCTACCATCAGTTTATACCATCTCTTGCTCGTAAACGATTGTTTTATTGTATAATATCATGCTCTAAAAGTTAGATTCATGGTACCCAGAATATTTATAATTTAAATTTACTGGGCACCTTCTCCATAAAAAAACTAACATGTTTCCATACATTTTGACCATCATCGTATAAACTTTGCACACTGAGCGGACTGTTCGCGACTCATCCATCAGGATATTTGAATACAAGCCATTCATACGATCACTATTGCCTATTGTTCAACAGATCAGTGTCGTAACGAAGAATCGCTTATCGATCAGACATGGGTGGCTTCGGCGAACGATTGTTATATAAATTAACCTTAGAACATATTATATGGTGGGTCATTCGCGCAGATTTGGCTTTGGTCTACCGTTATGGGTGGCGAATAAATATTATTGCATGCTATTGAAACCTAAGAGGACTAGTGCCCTGAGACATTAGCAGGGGGTCGAGGTAGTTTATGTAGAAGGCCAGAACGTCTGACAGATGGAAAGGGTTTGGCCCTGAATTGGCACAGCATACAGGCAAATTAATAATAATTATGAAGGACTAGATTGTCACCCAATTCGCACTTAAATAGCTGAGGGCAACTTAATGCAGTGCCGCAAAATTATTATTATTCTGTACACAATCAGAATTGTACCTCACTGTTCTTCAGTTACAAAACCTAAGTGCAATGATTAGTTTTATTTGTAGCGTGTTGCGATGAGGCGCTACTATGTACCCATCGCAGCAAACTTGTTTGTGGTACCGTTCTTGGCTAGGGTGAGAGTGAGAGCAATCACAGTTGCAGCAGCCGCGCTGCGCAGGCGCCGCCCGTCTGACTGAAAGTGGCGCCGGCGATACCAGCCGGTTTACTTATCTGTAGACTGTGCATGTGTCTATTTCGACATAATATTGCCTTTGAGGTTATTTTCTTCAAGTCAATGTAGATGCACAAGTTTAACACAATCTATATCTACCCATACAACTTTGTCAGGATGTGTCTGTAGCGTTTATACACACGTAAATAGCGAATGTAATAAACCTGATATATTTCCTAAGCTACTTGTCATAAGATGAATGGCTAATTAAAAAGAGGAATAGATGTCGTGTATATCTTTTGTAAATTGCTTATTGCTACATCTGAAACTCGAGATATGGTAGGCCATAAGGTTACACGTTTAAAGAAGATGGTTTTCATAAATTATGCGTAATTGAAAACTGGTTGGGTAATACCTAAAATGTTGTCGGTACTTTTTAACAGTGTGCACCTATTGCTGTTTAGTGTTAACGTCACAAACATTTGACTTAGCACAGGTTGCTCCTGCGGTCAGCTATAAAAAATTAAGAGGATATCCAATATTCTTTTCCCCTTGGTCATCACGTCATCCGAACTGAATTAATTCGACCTCAATAAAAAATTATGCAAATCCATTTTCAAGTAAATCACAGATGAATTGATTATTCCGTATTCTGCGGCCTTTCGGCATTTGTTTTTTGTCCACAACGACGTACTTCCGCTTGTTTGTTTACCGGAACATCATTTGTATGCATAACAGGTATTCTTTCGGGTCGAATCGATCTTCCTAGTTGAGGGTCGTCCATCTTGAGGTTACTAGTGAGGTTGCCATTATTATGTATATCGAATACGAATAAACTGGGTTGTTGTCGATCGAGCTTTGATAAGACCTTTCTGGGTGATGCTAGAATAATAAGATTGCGAAAATACGCAATCGTGAAGAAAATGATGATATCATTTAGAATCGATACGTAATTGGAAGTAGTATAATATAGAAGTTTAGACAAGCTCTAGAGCTTAGAGCACAACTAAGATATAGTTATCCTAGCGGATACTGGAAAATAGAGCTACTGAACAAAATGATGATTACATAATTATGATGTTATATGATGAAATGATGATATCAATCCTTCGGGGCTCTTCAGAACTGGGCCATATAGATCTATCCCCATATATACAAGATAAGTAAAAGTACCGTACTACATAAACAAAGTGCACCGTACATACAACGTCCTAAATTATATATCGCAGTTATGTGTAAATACTTACAAGCTATGGTTACAAGCCTCGCACGTTTTCTTTGTTTGACCGATTTGTTTAGAAATTAACGGCTGTCGGAGACCAGGAACCGATGTCCTACTTAGTGTATTTACTATGTGCAGAAGATAATTGTTGTAAAGGAGTTTTTAGTTAACAAATATATTCGGAGTTAGTGTGCGAATTGAAGAAATATGCGGGATATCGTGCATTTAGAAAAACCAGAGAGCTTTTATGGTTAAAATTAAATTAAATGTAACAAATATCGAAATATATGCCTATATTGTTAACCACAAAACCATATGTACCTACATTTTAAAACTAACCGCAAACCTATCATTATTTTAAAATATTTTCTTTGTTTTTCAAATGAATACGCTCACGTTTCAATGACTTCCAAATTATCTCCATTTTGGCATTTTAAAAGGCATTACAGATGTAGGTATAATTAAATATCGTTGTTGGGGAAAACCTGTTGTTATAAACAGAAACCTAGACTTTCAACAGTCAGTGCCTTGCACGGATTGAGGAAAATTTCGTGTCTAGAATTCAATTAAGTCACAGCGAGAGACTTACATTTTAAATAACGACGAGAAAAGGAAGTCATTTTATTGGAATCTTCTGATTACGGTCATTATGTACAACAAATCTGCCTATTAACGTCTTAATGCAACTGTTTTCACGAAGTTAATAACCTATGAAAAAAAACAAGAAATAAAGTAGTAGAACATACGTAAAGTAGTCGCGCGCACTCCGACCGGTTAGCAGCCAACTTGACCGCAGAAAACATGCATGAAATACAGACACCCATTAAAATACATGAAGAAATATTTTATAAAGCCAGAAAATTGTCCTCAAAGTTACACCAAGTTTAAAAAAAAAACAATAAAAGTGGAATGGACGATGTTGCATGTCCGGGTCTTGTCTCTATCACTTAGCAAAGGCAATTACTGAAAATATCGTTTCGTTGATTGAATAGATTCTAGAAATAAATGAACATTTTCTGAAGTTGTACCAAAGCATAATTCAAAGATAAATTTAAGAATTTTTTTTCACTGGTCTTTCTTTCAGGTATTCGTTTTATGTTAGCCTAGTCTGTCACCAACAAGCAAGACGAGTTTTCTAAAGTTGCATGTACAACATTGTTGTTTTTCAACGCTGCGCAACAACCGAGCAACTATCAAGATAAGTAATAAATGTAATAATAACACATCATAAAAATGGAAACGTGATTTATTCGCAGAACTCTTGTATAATTTAAATTCACGTGATCACGCTTGTTCTATATGAGCTGTATTCCTCACACACTAATGACATTCGTGTCATTAATCTAAGTCTACACAGTCGATCGAACATTGTCGAACTTGTAATCCAAAAATGTTGTTTTAGGCGAATATTTTGCACATGTGTCGAGAAGCTTTACTATAGGTCTGCCAAAATGAAGCAACTCACATCAAAATTTTCTGATTTAAACGTTATGTAATGTTGATTAATATTAAATATAATTATGCAAGGGTTGGTCCGAGGTGACCCAGGGCTCCACAAAATCCTTCCAAGCATCCTTATGCTTGGAAGGATTTTGTGGAGGTCTTTGCTCAGCAGTGGCACAGTGCAGGCAAATATACAAAATATAACTATGCATAGGTTTTGAATGTATCTATATTGTAGTAATGCGTTATTTGGAATATTGAATAAGTTTGAGAGACAGTAAGCCATGTGCCCGAAGAGCTTTCCCATCGTCAAAAATGACGAATTTTCATCTCCTATTTCTTTATGGGGTGAATTTTCAAAAATCCTTCCTTTCATTTTCGCTAAAGAATTCTTTTGCAACATTTGATGCTTCTAAACCTAGCAGTTTAGGCTGTAAGAATAAGAATATTTTATTTGGAAAACATAGGTAATAATAATAACATACAAGAATCTTAAAAATGGTTAAGTCCCATCTCGGCATCTTCCCATTTCGGCACCCATGAATTTATTTATCATGCCCACGCCCACGAAACATTCCCGTCTCGGCACCCTGTAAGGTAGTTCGCTATATTTTACCAATATTGGCATACAAATGACTTTCTGTTTTCTGTCAGTGAATGAATGAATGAAGTTAAGATTTTTAATTAGTAGAACTAAGCTCAATTTTCCTTGCACCCCGATTGTGTATCGTTAAATTTATTAGTGTTAAATAAAATGTGCTAGCTTCCTGCACTCACTCTCACGATTGTGATGAGATTTTCAAAGCCGTCATTATTGCATCATGCCTTGTTGAAAAAGAATTTGTTTAAGTCAAGCATACATAACTTAATAAATTCAGGAAATAAAATTACAACTCATCAAAATATTTCTGTTACCTGCAGTGCAAGAGAGGAAGTATTTTTTGTTATAAGAGAGGTAATTTAATTCGTGATAAGTTAATTGCCTCAAGTTTATGCTATGACTAATCGCCCATTTAGGCATTTTATGTCAGAGATGAGATTAGAATATTGATTTCGTTCTAAGATAAAATAAACATTGATGTGCCTACATTGATAATCTTGTTGTTCACAGCTTATTTACTTCCTAATGTAGTTGTTACTTGTAGTTTAATCGCAAATATTATAATAATAAACTTAATAGGTAATCATTTAATACTTATTATATTATACTTATTTTATTGGTCAGGCAGCGGCCATAGTCTTTCCATAGTCCTAGATAACCAGTCCACTTGAGCTACTCAAATCCATAGCCCAACATCTTTGTTCCCACATCCTGCAATAGTCCTACACCAACCGAGGGTTGTCCTTGGGTCCACTTGTATAGTCTGACCAGGGATAATCGTCGGTTGGTGCCTCATTTAGTTAAAAACGTCTCACGGGCCCCTGCGAGTTTGATTCGCTCCCTCGTACGCCTTCCAAAAGTCCGGGACCCCAGGGTCCCGAGAAATGTCAAGGAACTTAGTTCACTATAATCTATTAATAGAATATATCTATCTATATAATTAAAAATGAATGTTTGTTTGTCGTCTATGGACTCCGAAATGTCTAGACCGACTTTGATGAAACTTTGGTGAGTTTTTCTGCATACCCCCGTGAAGTTTTAGGGGTAGGGTAGAGTAGAATAGGGGTAGGACACCACGCGAACGAAGTCGCGTCAGGCAGCTAGTATTAAATAAAACAATTTGTAAATACTTACTTTAAAAAAAAAAAACCTTATTTATGATGTGAAATCAGCGTTGTTACCATAGCGAATGCAAACGACGCGAATCGATAGCAAACAGTAGGTAAAAACAACTGTTCTTACGTATTTGCGAACAAAATTCCGACAAACTGAAACGCCTTTAGCGTCGTTCTTCATTAAACCTGCGCTCAAAATAAACCAGTGCGCTATTTTTGGTTCCCATCGTGTCTCGACAAGGAAAATGAAGGTGCTCGAAAAGGAATTCATTTCGGGAAGCCTGCAATCAAACTGCCCATAAAACTTCACTCCATATAACCGGGAATACGTATTTTGGCCACTACCATTATTTTTCGGACCAACAAAAATACACGCTCGTTTAAACGTTTACAATCATAAACAGTTATTACACATAATTGGCGCAGTCTGCGTACAGGCAGCTTCCTCAAACATCTTGTTTCGAAGCGTATATGAATCCAATAAATGGGTTTTAGAAAACTATTTCTGTCTCATGCTGGCAATTGAACGAGACAGAGAAACACATAGTCTGTGTTGTATATATTCTGCAAGGCTATTACGGATTCCAAACACGCGGCATCGCGCCGAAACAACCTTGTTGCAAGGCTTTTTCGTTGTAAACCGACGACTCTAAGTCGTGTGACTCGACTCTTGCATGAACGACAGACGGGACAGAAATTCTTAATAACTGAGGCATATAGACATAGATTTATGTAAATATAATTATAATGAACGAATCTGTAGTTTGCATGCGTTTGCCAGGGAGTCTAATAATTTTAAGTGGTGTCAGATAAGATTTCTTGTAGGTACTGTTTGACAGTCCAAAATGGTTACTGTCTTGACCGCTACACATTACGTAAATATTTTATTAATGATCTTTATCTAAGCTATATTAGCGGTATCGTTATATGAAATTACATATGTGCTACATACCTACTTACGTCTTAATAAATATTATTTATATTTCAACACGTGAAATTGGCAATACTTAGGTGTTTTCTTTATACCAACATGAAACAGGTTGAATTACTTGTTTTTTTTTTACAGTTTATTAGATACCAAAGTATGTGTGTCTGGGGTATGTTAGGTTAAATTCAGCTTTATCAAACCTAGCTCATTTTTTAATACTTTTGCCATAACTTCTACTTCTTGTTAAGTAAGATTACATCCCGTAAATGATAACAGAGATAATTATCAGGTCATGAAAATACCTACTGGTTTTCCTTCTATAACAAAGACAGATTTCCCGAGAAAAATCATCAAGAAAATATGTAAAGTCTCGAAAACTATTCCAATATTGAAAAGTCGTAGGCGCCGTATTTGGTATAGTCTGAGTATAGTCGGGCGCGGCCTTATAAAAACATTTGACACACAACTCATCAAGACATGAAATAGTCTATAGATTACTCGCACGCAAGTCAATATTTATTCGTTAATTTGATGTTTATATCACGCACATAACATATATTTACATTTACTAAAACATTATTTATTTGTGTCTTGGTTATGGTTACTGTGACTTGGCAGAATCTTTATTTCGGGTGCAATTTTTTGACTAAGATTTGACAAACTTGCCCCAAATTAGGCCAGCCTACTGCTAAAATACGATGTAAAAAAGGTAGTTTAATGATGAGAGTTTATTGAATAAATTACTATTGTTATATAAGTAACGTTTATTCTAATAATAATTTGCTCCTGGTGGACTAGAACGTGCAACAAGATTTTTATATAAAAAAATATCATTTAGCTCTATTGCAGGGCATTATATACCTATATTGACGTAGGTAGGTATTGTAGATTGCTATTTCCTCAAAAATAAGCCTACTAACATTATAAATGTGAAAGTTTGTATGTTTAAACGGCTGAACGGATTTAGATGAAATTTGGCACACAAATAGTTTATAACCTGGATTAGCATAAAGAATACTTCTTATCCCGGTAGAACGTTCCTGTGGGATAATTTTAGACGCCAACGCGAACGAAGCTGCAGGCAAAAGCAAGTTAATTATATTTTTTGCATTACTTGAAAGTCCCCTGGGTTTCCCATGAAGAAAACATCAAATCATCCACATTGGCCATATACAGTTAAAGAATAAATAACTAATGGTTATAATATTATTTTATCAGTGAAAACGTGTACGAGTAAATGACCTTCAATTGCGTATTGTTTAAGAATACTGTATAAGTTAGCTGTAAGTTTCCCGAATAGAATAGAATAAAATAAAATAAGAAGTTACTTACCTACTTACCTACGTGTGAACAGTTTCATATCATAATAAAAACGTTTATTTGTTATTTTATTTCCTTATTATTGTTATTTTCTACTGTGTAATGTTAGGTTGAGGCGTGAATTGATATAGGGTGAAAAATACCCTTTGGAAGCGGCAATACCTGCAAACATAAAAAAATATAAAAGAGTAAGTAACTCTTCTGCTACGCATTCATCAAGAAAGATATGAAACCTGACAGTGCAAAGGGGAGTACCACGAACATAAAGTTACAGATATCGCGTCGGTCTGTAATTAGCGATGGACGACTATATGGCAGTCTGCCAAAGCCTTAAAAGCTATTCAATAAAAAAAGAAAAAGCGCACTATATTCTCACTTTCTCAATGAGTTAAAGTGAATCCTCAGCTGTACCCCACCAAATTAAAATTTTCTTTGGTTTTTTGCAAATTGCAGCTCCGTTTTACGTCCGTATGTTGATCAAAATGCGATTCGCGACTGTAGAAATGATATATTAACTGAATAATAATCATCAATTTCATATCAATCGTCAAACTTTGGAAATTTGTTCCACCTAAGAATTTTCATATGAAATATTAATTATTATTATAAAATTCTTAGGTGGAACAAATTTCAAAAAGACGTGAAACAGAGCTGCAATTTGCAAGAAACCAAAGAAAATTGGAATTTAGCGGGCTTCAGCTGAGGATTTCACCTTAAGCTGAATCACAAAGTACAATGGGGAGCCAGTCACCAAGTGCCAATGACTGAACGTTGGTACAATGACTCCAGTTGCTGGTTATTTAAATTTTAACAAAAAACCAAATATCCACACGCAACATTCGGTCGCGCCCCGAATGTTTTCAAAAGTTACCTCAATTTATGTCCACTCCATAACAATATATTCGTAACATATTTTAAGGAAAAAAGTTGTCCTTATAATGAATATAAGAAGAGTAAAATTGTTGAAAATAAAAAAGACACTCGTAAAAATAACTCCTTAGGTTTTGATACCCATCATTACATAGTCAGTGTTTATTTATCCACATGGTAACAATTCATAATAAACAATCAAGTAAACCTTTCACGTTTTCATTTTCTATTTAATTATGTACCTACATCAATTCAAAAATGACACTGTGTTGACATGCCCTCTTCCTGTTAATGTTCCATACATTCGAAGCCTTCTTCTGCGTAATTGGCGAAGTAAATAGGCACCTGTACAGATGAATACTAAACGAGTGAGACCAAACTATGTAATGGAATATTTATGTAAATTCAACAGCGAACCTCGGTTTTAATTTGTTTTGAATCCGTGGGAGCACCAGGATGTCATGACTCGACGTAGGTATCACGAAAATCGACACAATCAAATGTCCGTTACGGGTTTATGGTAAAACCGTACTTGGAGACCAACTAAGCGTAACCGATTCAAGTTTTTGCACCCATATGTCTGAATGAGATTCACGCCTATTGTTTCGTGAGTGATGTTATTGTAAAAAAAAGTCTGATAAAGTACCTATACATACACACTACCAGCAATTTACGTTGAAACTGGTTTCTAGAAAAAGTTCCTCAAGGTTTAATTGCATATTCTTATAATAATCGCACTTGTCGTCATATGAACGCTTGTCTGAGCCAGCCCAGCGACTGAATGCATTTATACATCTTAGTCACACTAGAAAAATACTTATTTCCAACATGAATGCGATGATACTAGTTAGCCGTACACTTGACCGCTTTACGTGGTCCTGGCATTATGCTAAAGCGTTGTATCGTTGCATATCTTCTAGATAAACTATATATAGTGATAAAAAAAACTTCAAGGGCTTCAACTTAAAGTTCTTTAATATTACCTGTTTCATTAAAATTCATCGTTATTGTTTTTGTTCCAGTATTGATCCGTGTTTACAAACGCCGTCTAACCGGACGTTACAACTCACCACCGGCCAATTTAGAACACATTACGCGACCTCAAAAACTTGTAATCTCCCTAACTGTTATACCTCGCTTTTATCTATATACATATAATAAAATGGTAGGAAAGTCAAAACTGTACATTGAATATTTTTTTTAAAAGAATACTTGGGGTGTGATCTACAATCGATACCGAAGCCAAAAATGTATTTTTTAGAATTTTTGTCTGTTTGTCTGTATGATTGTCCGGGATAAACTCAAAAAGTACTGGACAGATTTGAATGTTTTTTTTTTTGTTGTATAGTTATTAAGTGTGAGCAACATATAGGCTATAATTTATCTTGGAAACTTGAACACCTGATGCAGAACCGCAACAGACCAGCTAAACTATAAGAGATACAAAAATGGCACCATAGCAAAAATTGTTCCACGTGATGAGCATTTTCTGCTGAGAGAATAAATTTGAAGATCTGGAACACCTGATGTGGAACTCCAAGAGCCCAGCTACACTATAACATATAATGGAACGACGTCTTAGCAATTGTTGTTCAGGCTGATGAGCACTCTCTGTTGACGTATAAAAATTGAAGATCTGAAACACCTGATGTGGAACTCCAAGAGCTCAGCGACACTATCTATACATCTATATCTATACATCTATACATAATAATAAAATGGTAGGAAAGTCAAACCTGTACATTGAATATTTTTTTTAAAGAATACTTGGGGTGTGATTTACAATCGATACCGAAGCCAAAAATATAGTTTTTTGAATTTTTGTCTTTTATTCTATATGTATGTCCGGGATAAACTCAAAAAGTACTACATGGATTTACTTCTTTGGCATGAATATTATTAAGAAGTCGGGTCAACATATAGGCTACATATTATCACGCTATCACCTACGGGGAACGAGCAATGAACCTTTATTTCTTCAACGCATTCTGTAACAACGTGTAGTCTAACGACACATATTTGAATGTTGTTATTATGTTAACCATGCTATAAGCTAGCTACACACTATAAAAATCACGCAATTTAAGTAACTTAGGCCGATAAACATAATTAAATGAATATAAGTAGTATCAAGACAATTTTAAAGTAGCGCCAATTATGAGATTTCAAAAACATCAAGTCGAATTACATGTGTAAGCCCTTTTTGGATATAAATAATTTAAATTTGAACATGTTGGCGAGGTTAACAGTTGTTTTTAAGAGTCATTGATGGAGTTGTGCATTTTCTTCGGAAAACGACGAAGACGAAGAAACGGGTAAATGAATGTTATTTTAAAAGGTATAATCGTAGGTATTTTTGGTGCTGTATAGCGTTCACGCAGACGACGTCGCGGGCACCAGCTAGTCTAAAATAACTGTAAATGAGTCAAGGCTTTCATTTAAATGTAGTAGATTATGTATCGTCACGTAAATGGCAATGATAGTACCTTAAACTCCGACCGGAAACTAATCGTTTGGATATAGCTTGCTCTGTAATTGTTGTTATCAATGAACAGCGTTATGTACAGTTTTCGTAAACATTTTCGTTGTTAGGTAAGTACTAACACGTAATGTGTGTGTAACGTTTGCTGAAGTTTCCAAAAAGATTACACTGATTTAGATTGGGAGAAAGGAAAATCAAGGAGGAAAATCAAGATTTCCGCTCCGGACAGAACAAATAATAATTGCCTTGCTCTTTAGCTTACCTTTGTTAACTATAAAAGGGATTCAAATATGACGTTGGCAATAAAAAATGCAACAAAATGATAAACAATTAAATTATATGTCATCCCCGTTGAATGAATGTCATGGGAAATACTCGAGCTTATACAAGTTGCGCCCGCGCCGTCTACAGTCGCGGATTTTAAATCAAATTGATTGAGCTTGATAAAAAGGCAACAATAAACCTCGCTTATCATTAGTTTTATGGTTTTAAAACAACACAGTGCTTAAAAAATAATTGTACAAGTGGGTCAAGCGATGTGGCGAACTGGCGCATGAGCAGCTATACGACACTAGTATTAGTTCTTCGGACAATTCGACGAATTAACTAATTAGTTTACACATCGGAACCGGTTTCGAAAATAGTCGTTTATACGTCTTATTTGATATCTAGCGCCACAGTAATGAGCACATCCATAAAAGAATGTGCTAATATTATTTTAAAATGGAAACACAGTATCGATGTAGCGTTCGAAGCAGCTGCAGTAGCGAACACAAAACACAATAGCGTAATAAACATTATTGTACAATTAAACGTACCGTTGAGTAGTTCTTACTTACCCTAACGTGTGTGATAAGTGCCTGTATGTAAATTGCAAAATCGTCACACCATGATTTCATATCACGTTCGACTATTCAACCCGCATGTCCGTATGTAACAACTGTTTCGTTGTGTTATCCTGTTATCTTTAACGTACCCACTTAACTTCTAATTTATATAGGGATATTCTCGCCAATAATATTTCACGAGAATATTCCCATATAAATTAGATGACAACCCTACGTCAATACTTTCGCACTTCGCAGACAAGAAAGCAGAAGTCACCAAGTAAGATCGTGGTCAAGCAACACTGACTATACAGCATTGGGTGATTAGAATCGGTCAAGTTGACTGTAAGTACTCTGTAAGTTTCTAAACCGATTACATCAAAGTGTATTAGTTCAAGTCTTGTTGATAACGGCACGTGCCTAGTCTCCATTCATACACCCATTATATTTGTATACCACAATCGTCACGTCTTTTGTTAACTTTATTTTCCAACACACATTATACGATACAAAAGGAAAATGATAAATAGCTGCAAATATTTAAGCACCATTATTCTCTGGCAAACTAACAGTCGGTCGACGGAATGACGGAGCGTTTAAGTAAATAGTATTATGTTTTCAGTAACAAATGTTCGTTTTTAAAATATAATGGAGACGTTCCGAGAAAATGCATGAGACGGTTCGTACTCATGACAACTTTGCAAAGAAATGCATTTGTTCAAACAAAGGATTCGACGTATAATGTTTATTATATTTTTGGAGGTAGGAGAAAAAAGCAATTTGGAGAATTCAGTAAACGCTTATTCTGCTTTTTAAGTGCATTATTATTGGCAATTCTCAACGTAATGGCGAATGTGCTTAGTTACAATGGATTATGTGGAATTTGATAATAATTCGTTATTTAACCACATTTACGATTCCTCTTACAATGCATTTAATTGGTTCAAAAGATTGCTTTTACATTCAATCTCGACATTTTTTCCAGAGAAGGATTGGGGTATTTTTCGTAGCCGCGTAGCCATTTTCGTAGCACTTTTAAAACAATTATTGTGTTGTTTTGCGTAAGGTTCTAAGGATGCAAAACGATTTAGCTAATGCCAATAAAACATTGCAGTTTTGTTATCTAAATTAATAACGTAAACCCTAATGTCCAGGCAAGGCAAAAGTAACTAAGAATATAGGTGTCGTAGCGTCTTCGTAGGCCACTCCTTTTAAGGAAAAGTAAGCTCGCATTACTGGTAAAATCCACGTAAATATCCATTTGGATTAATATTTAATTTATATACTTGCTTTCATCGCTATGATGAGCGCTTTGAAGGTACCACCCAAGTCTATAAAGTCTGATCGTTACTTATACCGCCATCAATGAATTATTCGACCCCAAGACCCGCCGTCCAAAATGTGCATTATATCAGCAAAATTAATAAAATACATAAGGCTTTGTCACAGTTTCTCATTGTGTCAGTGTGTAACAGTAATGATTAGCAGGATCTCTCTAATTGACGATCATATTTGCTTTCAGTTATCGCATCGATTTGAAATCACTCGCTAAAAGGTCAGCGCTTTATTTTCGATGTTGGCTGGATGTAAATAGACACAACTGTATATAAGGGACACTAAATTCGGCACGTTGTGAAGAAAACGCGGGAATTTGAATCGTAATTTTATAAATAAAGGAGAATTCCGCTGTTAACTTTTACCAAGAAACTATAACTTAGTCTTAACGTAGAAATATAATTTAAGTCTTTTGATAGTGTGTTAAAGTTGTGAAATTATTATGAAATCAAAATGAGTAACATAGACAGCAGTTAGATCTGTTACCTAAACCGCTGAAATTTGTGTAGACTCAGTACTTATCTATGATTTAGAAACAAACTTTTTACAAGTAAACATACGTGAGAGTGCGAAAAAACGTATTATTTAAATATGCTTTAGTCATACTCGATACAATATTGGGTCAAAAATTCATTGTTGTGACACGGTCACCTGAAAACCTGTCATTGACTAAACTCAGACAAGGTAAGCAAGAGCAACAGTAAAACAGTTATTTTTAGGGTTCCGTACAGTGCAGGTAAAACTGAGAGTTCTTATTAACATTGTGAGTATGCCTCTCACTCAATAAGACGTGCTCGAAATTTACCCGAAGTGAAAACTAGTATTATGAATTCTTAAGAGTCCATTGCGGAGCGGAATCGTCGTTGTGCATACGGCAAGGTACTTAGGGTGACTGACTGATCAGATAACACAATTGTGTAGCCTAGTAGATATTTTAATACTTTAGTATTTGTCTAGCCTAAAAGCTAGAATCCTATTTCATACAAGTGTTTTCCCCTTAGGCGTAGTCCACAATGTTCTAGCGCTAGGAGCAAACATATAATTTGTCTTAAATGAAAACTTCTTCTAAATGAGCAGAACCCTTTGTTTGCTACAAAGTTCACATATTAACGAGTTAAGTAAGTAAAAAAAGTGTCTGTTAAAAGTGGCTCTCTCGATTCGAAATCGAGTCTATTTAATTCAATTATTGTGTGAAAAACAATAGTTTCTAAGTTTAGTAGGTACTTCCTACTAATTCTATTAGAACCTATTTCCCTACTATTCATTTAAAGAGTCAGAGACTCGCTGTTCTTGTTTGGAACATTGAAATCGTACAATATCCAAAACAGTTTATTTTTTTACAAGTTATTAATAAGGCACTGCGTACTGCAGTGAAGGTATGGCTAGGCTCTATTAAAATTTTACGACTCTAGTCGTATGACAGAAAATAAAACTGTTACTAAGTACATGCACCGTTTGTCATGTCGACAAATATATAATTATTTATTCAGGTAAAAACGTCGCCAAGGTCGAACACATGAAGAAAAGTTTGGTACCGTACCTAAATTAATTGATGTACTTACTTGCAGTTGTGCATACTTTGTTATATTGGCGTACCTGCTTGTGCAAACTAGGTTTTTTTTTACGATCCACTAATTTATCAACTCCTGAAATAATTTTCTGGTTATTGAGTGCTACCTACCCGCAAAATTTTCGAAAATTATTTTTGTATATTATATTTTATTCCATTACATATTGCATTCAGTTTAATTATGCATAGAAACCATTCCAAAACACTTTCTCACGCCATTACCGTCATTTTCCTATAAACACAAAACGAAAGTTGACGAAATAAAACAATCTTCATTCTATCATAGGCGCTGAAATGTTCGATAGAAAATATTTCATAAACGATAAAAGAGTCGGAACTAATGCACTTCGTACATTAACAGTCTCGCAACATGTAAGGCGGTATGCTGCACGTGACCGAGACGGAAACCCCACGTTATGATAATAATCGAAGCTATTTCACTTGCTTTATACTTATACCGCATCACCTGACCTAAACTGTATCACAACAAAATCTATAAATTTTCTAAGGCACTACAACTGTCAAACGTCAATTAATCTTACAATAATCGTTTCGTGTGCAGAAGGCTTTTCTCTTACCTACTATTTGCTCCATCAGAGACATATGTATCTACAGTCGATCTGCGCTAGCGCCGTTCAAAACGATGTCAGTTTATCTATGCCTAACGGTCACCCCCTTCCTTGTATTTGCTTTGTGCATTTAAAATATCTTTGCATAGAATGTATGTGTATAAAAAAAATATCTTTTCATGTTAGACGGCTCTAAAGTGTGCCGATTGTATAAGTAAATATTAGAATGCGTCATTCATTTATTCATTTCGACGTCTTGATAAGAGATCTTACCACTTTGAGCGTAACCAATATATGAATGCAGGAAAATGTCAGAATGAAATTGAATTCCTAGGAAAATACTGATAAAATTTAGTTTTGATGGAGGTTCAGAAGGTTGTACTAAGAATGAATAACGTGAATTTCATATATATCATTTTATTTTTATTTTATTTGACTGCCTCGTTGGTCTAGTGTTTGCAAGCGCTATTGCTGAACATGAGGTCTCGGGTTCGATTCCCAGGTCGGGCAAAGTGTTATTGGGTTTTTCCATCTGGAATTGCTCAGTAGCAGCCCGGAGTCTGGATTTGAGCCCGGTTGATGGCAATATGCTCGCCCCCTATTACATGGGACTTAAACATATCTGGCGAAATGTGGGTGTACTATAGGTACACCTATGCCTAACCCTTCGGGGAATAGAGGCGTGATTTTATGTTATCATTTCATTTTCTAAACAACAAATCGATCTTTCTGACATCAAAACAGTGTCTGTGTTATTTAATTTGTTACTTAGTTTATTTGACGGATCACCGCTCAAGAACTGCTATGTCAGATGCTGAAGAGATTTTAACGGGACTCTTATTAGGTACAGTCAATAGCTCAGAAGAATTGAATTACAAACTTCATCATAATCAACCGGATCTATTATAACCGCTGGGACGCTTTTGATCAGTTTGTGAGGTCACCGCAATGCGCCCATGGTATGAATTTCCTACCAAAACACATTCCAACTATGTTTACTTACTCTGCAGGAAACTCTGAATTATAATTTTAATTATCTGAGCATTATAATTTTAATTTTAATTATCTGGCAAAATCGTATGAATGTAATGTATCGAATGTATGTTGTGTATGTATGTTGAGTTCACGACCTTGACTCACAAGAATAACTCTCAAACTCCCATAATAGAACAAATATTTGACGAAAAAACGTTTAATTAAAATAAGTGCATATTATTTTCATTGTTTCATGATAATTATAATAGTTAGTAATTAATTTCGTGTATGTAAACAAATTAATAAGATTATAATCATTGTCTCATTTTGCAAAATAACTAACATGTTTCCCATGGCTTCAAGAAATTCCGCGTTATCGAATCGTAAAGGTTTATTTTATAGGTGTTATGTATAAAAATCCTATTGAAATTCTTGCGTTACATTAGTTGGTAAGTCATTTGAGATAAAGGGGAGCAGAAGTCGCGATTATGAAAGCGTTTTACAACAATAATAGGTCGGGGAGAAAGTTTTTCCGTATTTTATAGGTAAATATAAAGTTGTATCAAAATCGCTTTGGCTGTACTATTTGTACTTAGCTGGTATTGATACCATTACATGGGTGAAATTAAAAAAAAAAATGTAAAGACGAACTCTCGCCATTTTTCAATTGTTTTTCTGTCCGTCAAAATGAGTGAATCTATTAGAGGTATTCTATACATTTTAAAGTTTTATTTCAAACAAGGGAAAATGCGACACAAGCCGCGAAAAAAATATGTGACGTTTATGGACTTAACGCAGTGTCAGTAAGAATAGCACCAAGTTGGTTCAAGCGTTTTCAGTCCGGGAATTTTGATGTCAAAGACGCAGCTCGCTCGGATAAAGTCGATTCCATTTTTGAAAAAGTGGAGCAATATAGTAGTTACGTACGCCATAGCTGAAGAGTTAGGGGTTGACAACAAAACAGTAGGTATCGACCCATTTGAAAAAGTCTGGGTATACAAAAAAGTTCGATATTCGGGTGCCACACGAGCCCTTAGTCTTGAATTTGTATATAAAATACGAAAGAACTTTTCCCCGACCAAATAATTCCTTGGAAAAACTTCTAGTTACTGGTAGTAACAGTTTAACTAAAGTGTGTGTGAGCAGCCATTCTTTTGCAGTCAATTCTTTGCAACGTTCGTCCTTTGTGGACTTGCGTTCAGTTTGCACAGCAATTCCGAGAAGCATTATCGTTAAAACATTTCCATACGTATTCGGATATCTATATTTTAATACTCGATATTTTTTATGGTCGTTAATTATAGCGAAAACGTTTTAGGTACCACGACGTACTGCCTGCGCAAACTTGATTACATATTTATATTTATTACAGCTAAATATATTGCAGGAATTTAGATGCAGTCAATTAACTTTTGACACCAAACAAAAAATATTCGAGAAGCAGTATTATATTATACTAATACGTTATCTCTGCGAGGAATGTGAATATCTTGACACATCTACGTTAGTCTCGAATGATTGAATACAATGTTGTACAAGAGTGCAGACTATTTTAATAGGCAAGGTCATTAGCGTTCAATATGTCAATTAAAATGACGTTCATTTGATAATTCTAATTTTAGTTTGTTTTGTGACAGAAACTCAGATATTGTATTAGTAGGGGTATTGATTAGTTCGATCCATAATCTCGTTTACCTCGGGGACAATCATGCCTTGATGAGTTTATGAACAATGACTGCATTTGTTCAACTGTATTAGATTTATTAGCATCATACATTATTATTTAGGTAGATACCAATTATTATTGCCAGAACACGACATAAGTATATCTAATAGTTTAGAATAGCCTGAAAGGAAGAATTCACTCATGTGGAACAATCCACTGAGTTAGATTTTAAATTTATTTGTTGTATTTTTTTATGAAGTTCATTATTCGTAAACCGTTATAACTTATAGGTAGGCTTTGTTACCTGAGGATAAATTGCACGATAGGTAAATTTTACACTGGGTTATTTATATGTCTAGGTGCGAAACAATGCAAAACACTTTAATGACGGTTCTAATAAATAAGAAATAAAAAAACGAAACATGTTTACCCGAGCGTGATCACATGAACGAGTAGGTAGTCAAGCCAAAAGCAATTCCTATCCATACTATGTCGGTATGTGTGTTGTTTTGCGAAAATACTCCATACGCCCCTGTGTCAAAAAATATTCATAATTTTTCAAAAATTCTAAGCTGGCCTGAAGCAAAATATTTTCAATAAAGAGTCTGCTATGCTAAAACGTTCCTTATAATACTTCCTCATTGAATCACCCAAGGAAGTGGAACGGAATGGTTATAAAAAAAACCACAATTAATAGCTTCGAGTAGATAAGCGGCCAATTAACAAACCAGACAGAAGCAGTTTGTAGCTTGGAAGATACGCATCCTTCTTAGTATGAAACAGATATATATTAAGGGCATGTGCTCATGAATTACTTCAGCGTGTAGTTTTTCGTCGGGACACGATTCACATGAAAACAAAGTCTTAAATCATTTTATTAAGCTGGGTATCGATAATGTTTGCACATCAACTTTGCGAAACTCGTTTGCGTTTTCATAAAAACGACCTTCATGACAAAGCACATGCGTAGAGCACTATAGATGCGCGAAGTTAGTGGATACAACGCAGGATTCAAGACTAAACAAAATCCGATACATTCTAAGAGCGAATTTCACCAATGAAACTAAACGCGATTAGCACGTCTAAAACGCGTTCAGGAGCTGTCAATTTCATCATTGTTTGGGAATATTAACACTGACAGCTCTTGAAGGCAGTTTAGTCGTGCTGATGGCGTTCAGTTTCATTGGTGAAATCAGCCCTAAGTCGCTAGTATGAAAGACTTTACGTCGACTTAACCGGGATCTTGACAATCTAAACGTGCGGCGTCCTTGTGGTATTAATAAACTAGGAATGGACAACTATTTATGACAATAAGCCTTGGGAATGCATCGTGTACAATCTACTGCTTGGCTTACCGTTAAACAGTGGATTAGTTGGATTACAATTACCTCTAAGTAAGAAGCGATTTAGTATCAATTTATAGGCACCAGAAACCTGTGATTGCTAGTCTAATAAATTATCACTAAATCTCCTTTACTACGTTAAGACACATTTATTAACCATATGCCTATTATGCATCATTTTAAATCAAGGTAGACACAGTAACAAAGTTGTTATTATAACTACACAGGGAAAACTACATAATTAATTGACGGTTTTGAATTAACTTTTCCACATGCAAATAAACCTCGTAACGTTAAACTTCAGCACCAAAAATTGCTGAAACCTTGTCAATTGTGATTATTTGCTGTCTGGGTGTCCTTAAAATTTGTCGAGTGACTAAAATGAGCATATAGAGAAGTAGTTTTCACAGCTACCCGAGGTAGCGTGAAGATTTCAGCAAACGTACAATATAATTACGCGTAACTGTGTTATTGAAAAATACAACGTACAATCAGTGACGCTTGTACACTAAAATTACTTTGTCTTGACCATAAACGTAGCCATGTTGAAGTCACAATGACTTTGGGATGTCGAAGACGTGTTTGGACGCTAGGAATATTTTTATGAGTGTATTGTCGCAGTTTTCAGCAATTTTTTCAGCATGGATCAACGGCCGGTGATATTTTGTTAGAGAGCAATAAGAACTGGCAGAACTATTAGGATTACAGTTCTCTTTTTATTGTTTTGCGTGCGTAAGTATTTCACGCTCCATGGTCATGCGTTATGCATGGCCCTCCAAACATGATTGTTTAAAGAAAACCCTTATGGTAGAAAAAAAAAAAATGACATCTCACTGATTGTATAATCCGATTAGCTGATTTTGGGTTATAATTATCGGATCCTCGTTTATAAAATTACCGATTTATAATTGGATTTCTTACTCTATAAATCCTAATTTGTTGTATCAGGTAAAGTAAACAAAACAAGGAAAATGCTAACGCTATTGAGTTGAGATTATCGCAAAATGTGTCATAAGGCATACAAGTATGTATTGGGCCATTCATGCATGTAATAAAAGTAGACGTGTAGTAGTCGTTTCAATAAAAAGTAGGTATATAGGTATATACCTACTACAAAAAGTGCTATTTTATTCATGATTTTTCCGTGAGGTTTGAGCTCTCTGTAGGTAAGTGTACATACAAGTTTAGTAACGCATGAGTCATTTTAAATATGGAACCCGTTTCTACGAATCGAATAAGTTATTTTTTAAATCAGCTGTGTTCAGACTCAATTACCGTTCAATTCGGTTAGACTCTTAGCCTTATTTTTTAATCCACGAGAATCGTAAGGCTTGTCGATGTAGTGGTAATTTCATATTGAAATAACGAATTCGTAATCAATTCGGTTCAAAAACAAGACACGTTTATCCTCGCCGAGAACTTAAGGAAACTTTTTACGAGGAAAAATTGAAGGGATTGAGTCTTCGCTTTGTATTAGTCATCGGAAGGTGCCTACATGGTGCCTACCCTTATAAATATGGTAATCATTTATTATAATGAACAGTAATAGAGGATATTATTCAGAATTTAAACAAACTTCTCTTATAGATTCAAAGTTAAAATGTAAGTAAAAAACCTTTTTAAAAACCAGCTTTTATTGAACTAAAAAGTACTAAATAAAATTTACGTTAACATAAAACTTTGATATTTTCTTAAAAGCTTGAGGCGTGAACGTCCTTCTTACACTTTAAGATAAGCCGCAAGCTTTTAAGAAAATATTAAAGTTTTACGTTAACGTAAGTTGTATTTAGTACTTTTTAGTTCAATAAAAGCTTGTTTTTAAAAAGGTTTTTTACTTACATTTTATTTTGTACTTTTTAGCATTAGAATTTCTTTAAATATCCGTTCGATCACCTTCTCCTGAATGGTACTTGTAAAGAAACATCCAACGAACCCAAACGCGCCTTTACACAAGTTATGGTGCGAAGCCATCCGAGTTGCACTATCCAAGTGATGCCACTCTGTAGAACGGGCTATCATCATAATTTAATGAATACTTAGACAACATTTCGTGCCTGTGCTGCTGACCACTAAGGAGTTCTTTCGTATGGAGCCAGTCCTGGGTGCAGCAGCCAGATGGTAAACTTTAGAACGAGCTATCATAATTGTATGCGTATTTAAGTGTGTGTCTCTGCTGTTGACCGTTGAGGAGTTCCCTCGACCGGAGCCAATCCTGGGTGCAGCAGCCAGGTCATCGTGGACTTTAGAAGGGACTACATTAATTAAATGCATGTATTAAATGTCGTGTCTGCACTGTTGATCGTTAAGGAGATCCTTCGTCTTGAGCCAATCCTGGTTGTAGAATCACAGGTCATGCATCATAAAAATGCATTGTCTTCGAAAGAGAATCAACGTGTGAAATTTCAACTCCTCAGGACAAGAGGAAGTTGTTTTTTTTTCAGCTTGCAAGATTTGCCCAGAACTGACATACATACATACATACAAACATTGCAAGTTAAATAAAAGCTTCTAAACATGCAATGGAGATGTCATAATATACGTATTTTTAATCTAGGAATTGTTATGTTATGACCAACAATGTATTTGCGCATTGATGTCTATGTGATTATGTAAATTCATTCTACGAGTATCTAATGTTTTATCAAATAGGATTTAACTAGATTAGAAGTTTTTCGTAACAAACATGGCAGTCGTTCGTTAACGTGCTAAACCATTAGAACAACAATTAATTATTTTTTCTGTACAGAATATGATAAAGATCGGTCTTATATCAATAATAATTAATAACCCTTCAAAAACACCTCAGGTAGCGAACAAAACAATTAATAGCTTCAAAATGTTCGTAGTCGAAAAAAACTGTTTTGACTCGGGTAACCTCATTGGCGCAACTGAACAAATCCGCTGTGTAAATAAATGTACAGCGGAACGTATTTCGTACAATTTTGTCGTCAAAAACTTGCAATACCTATCACTAAAAGAAATATTGCTCGAATTTACATGTCTAGAGAGGTAGGTACTTCCTGCTCGATTACGAAAGCCTACAAACATTTATTGATTAAAGATTTTTTTTTCTCTTTTCACATGAACAATATATAATAATAAGTTTTGATAATATATAATAATACCGGCCTATTAATGTCCCACTGCAGGGCAAAGGTCTCTTCTCATACAGAGACGGCACGAGCATCACGTTTCCTAAAGACGGGTTGGCGATTTCAGACTTACCTACATTAACTGTAAGACCAGGTTTCCTCACGACGTTTTCGCTTCACCGATTTCAGTGATGTCCAAGGTAAACTCAGAAAGAAGGTACATATGGATTGACAACGTCACATTGGTACTTTGCCTGTATTTAACCCCACCTCGTGCATGAGAGGCGAGGCATTAACCATTGGGCCATCACAACATTTAACATTAGTCCTACTATCCAATCCTACCAATATTATAAATGTGAAAGTTTGTGAGGATGGATGTTTGTTACTCTTTCACGCAAAAACTACTTAACTGATTTGGATGAAATTTGGCACAAAGATAGACCATGATCTGGATATGAAAATAGGCTACTTTTCATCCTGGATCGCAGAAAAAGTCGCGGGCATCAGATAGTAATGTATAAAGTACTCTATAGATAGACTGAAGGAGTCGCATAAAGATATAAAGAGCAATTTAAATGTCGATGCTCTAGGAAAATGTGGTACCAGAAATCCAGAGATATGTAGCTATACCATTCTGCTTGGCGTATCTATAAACGCCTGTTGGATCTCATGGAACTCAGAAACCGCTACTATAATCCGTAACAGGAGAATATTGCCATAGCACTCTATTTATACCCTATATTAAATTTATGTATCGTCAGCAAATGAGATAAGTGACCGGGCAACTAACACCCCCTTTTCAAACTGTGCTTTGAAAGTACCATTATTGAAATGAAAACTTCTTTAAGCGTATTTCGCGCTCTTTCTGGACAGTGAACGAAACTAAACCGCCACGCTCGGGTTGGTGGCGCTGAATCGCGTACACTCGGCACTGAATCGTGTATAGGTACTCGGCTCCAGTCGTAAGTTTTTACTTCTTTCGTTGGTCATAAGCACGCACGCTCTTTTTGCGTCAGTAAATGTTTCGCACTCATAATAATATTTAGCCTGTAGTGTGTGTGTGTGATTTTTTCTAGACTAGTTACTAATCTTCATTGTTAAATGTAAAGCATTAACCTACAAATACTGAAATGTGACAGCTATCTAATTAAACACATATTAGATAGCTGTTGTTTGTCAATAATTATTTGTTTATAAATAAGTAGTTTAATTGTATTATTTTCTTGTCTATTCAAACGGTGCTATGTCGATAAAGCGAATATAATGATACGAAACAACGTACATGGACAGTCGAAGGAGAACCCATTGAAAAGTAAAAAGACATAACCCATCATGGTACTGATTAAATCTGAATATTTACTTTTGTATTGTTGTTAATTTATCTTACATTATTACCTCTTTTTTTAAATGACATAAATATTTTAATCAATACTTATACAGAGTGTATCAAAATAAATCTAGAACCGTTTGGGTACTTTTCCTGTTGACAGCGATGCGGACGATTTTTTTGATGCCCTGTGGTTCCTTATTGATGATTTATATGTTAAGACTGTTAGCTTACCTATGTATTATCTATATATTGTTTTGTCTAAAAATAAAACAAATAATTTTGTTAAACCCTGTATAATGTCACCGACTATCGCCGATACCAAAACTGTAGTTTTATTTTAACAATCTAAACACTTGCTCATCTGTACACAAATATTCATTTTACTAATGAACCTGAGATAAGGGCTCCCATCTTAATGGCAACCGTCGGAGTCGAACCTGTTCCTATCTGTCACTATTCATTAACATAACTGTCTCAGCACTGAGCTCTTATCGCATAATTAGTATTAGGAGCGTAAAACATTGCAAAGGGTTCCGTATTAAGAATTTACTTCAATATTATTTGTCACCATTCGTATGCTAATGAGGAAAGCGAGCAGGTCGTACGTGTTTGACAAGTTTAGACAAATCTGGGACGCTACATCTTCTTGTAGACTTATAAAACTTCCTATTTTATGTTTGGGTGACCGAAAAGCACACACACTCACATACACTTTACAGCCAGACGGCGCGACGGCTGTATTCGAACATTTCGCTATTTATATCGTATGTGCTAAATATTGTACCTTGACCCAGTTGAGGTAGCCATGAGCCCCCCGGGAGGTCCAAGGAATGCAGGTGTAAAGATGAGTTTTGAAGGTTGCATTCAAAAAAAGATTTTATATTGCACATACGAATACAATGTATAACATTTGTAGAAGGTCCTTTTAAAAAAAATGCCCTTATAACTAGGTCCAGTATGCTTACAGGCTGTGAATATCGAAAACAAGATATGAGGAGCGTTTAAAGGAAATTTGAAAGAAGGTTAACTCTGCGAGTGAATGAAAACAAAACCAGGATGTAGGTACAAATCTAGCGCTAGCTCTAATACTCATTCGCGTAAATGATAAATTACAAGATACGTGAATAAATTGGACAGCACAGGCAGACGTTTAGCCGACAAGTTTTTCGTCTCTAACGTAAGTTAACCTAGAAACGCCGATCACGATGTTTGCTAACAGGATACTGTCGTAAGATACCTACACTAACGGTTGTTCGCGGCGCCACTCTCTGATACACGACGCAAAAAATCAGACCTCATGAGAAACTTTAACGAGGTCCTTGTTCTTACACACATCAATATTCTCAGAATCCAACCACACACTCCCGTATTAACATACATTTTGATTTTATTTAAAACTAAAAATTCGGTTCTCTGGTCGGTTTTCTTTTATTTCGTTCGGAACCGGTATCTGACGCAACCACCGGAAAATATCATTTTACTCGTTTTATTTTCACGTGCGTTAAATCACTACCTACAGTACTAATTCCTTATTAGCATTCGTTACTCCCCAAGGCATTAAATACGTAAATCGCGTCACCAAGAAAGCAAGTTTTCTATAATATGTTTAATTATTTATAATTTTTCACGGTAAGAAAAAACGCGTAATACGCTTACTTAGTTAGAGGGTTAAATGGGTCAGTTAATGCATTGCTTGTTTATTTTCAATAAGTACCTAAATGAAACCTTGACTGAGTGTCCGAGAGTGCATTTGCCTACATTGCCAAATCGACATACGGCCGACGCACTCAAATAACCAGTTCCCTCACTTATCTCGGCATCCACATTCGAGACCGGTTCCAGTCAGCAATAGGCGTGTTCTTAAAATCAAAATAACCTGGAAATAATTGACTTATGCTGAACTAAAATAAATACATGCGCAGACATGCAACGCTATCTCTGGTCGCAATTGTAACCTGTCTGTATCGTCTAGTTTGGACGAATGTGTGTCGTGTCCGTGCATAAAAACTATTTTACTCTATTGAAATGTATTGAAAGTAAATTGAAGCTAACATGTTTGGTTCTTACACGAAGACAAACACGTCTGTTATGGTTTGGTTGGATCAATCTGGTTCACATCTAGCAAGATAATATTGCATCGAAACATGATCGAGAAACGTCCAAATAAATATTATTGTATGTCTTTGGTTTGAAAAATATTAACAAAATTTTACGAGAACTTAACGCTCGTTGTAAGAATAGGTAGGAAGTAGGTATGGTCTCCAATACCGGCACCAATCGGCCAATTCAATCGGCAAAACGTGATGTTTTCATTTCTTTTACTGGCGTCGCTTTGTCAATTTAAATTACCTACGTAATAAAACACGTTTTATGCAGATTATTCTATAAATATATTTTTTATACTATTTTCAGCAGACATGTAAAAATTACAAACGAAAATGTTGAAAAAAAGACCTGTCTATTGATAGCCTAATGAACGTTAAATTAAATATATTGTATTAAATTAACGGTTTTGTCGTTACGGTGCATCCTATTGTATTGATTTGCACATCAATTATTTATTTATTAGCAACTATTTCTACAGCGTATTAGAATTTGATATTTGGGATGCAATAGAAAAAAAAAAGAAACTATGTAACGATTAATTGTATGTATGTTTTTATTTAACTTAGGTAGGTTGTGAATCAATCAAACACACTTTCTTTCTTTATACTTTATGTAAAGAATATAAGTAGAGTTTATAACAACAAAATTAAAAAATAACTACTGTCATAGATGAATATCATTTCATGATTTCATAAACCAGCTTTATGTAGCTACAGATAGAGAAAGATTATCACCACTCTTATGACCGCTGTACACATTGGGCCAAGGTGCTGGGCCAGCACCTTGGCCCAATGTGTGTGTTGGCCCTTGTCTACAGCGGGCTTTAGACACTTAAGGAAAAACCCGTAAAGTTACTTGAACATTTTAAAAATAATCAATTTTATTTTCTTTTTATGTGTTAATAGCACACAGAAGGGGAAAATAGTTTGTTTAACTTTATAGAGTTCGTCATGAACTATGGAACATGAATAATGCACCGTAAAATCAAATCGAGGCTAAATAACATTACTTATGGCGTATTAATAAATCATGAAAGTATTCATGTGCGAACTACTTCATAACAAAAAATTAGGTAGGTACTTACTCGAAAAAAGTGTTAAAATTCTTGTTTCGTGGTTCGAAAACACTTGTCATATTCAGTAAGTGTGAGGGCATTGTTAGTCTGTGCGAGAGTTAAGTACCTATGTAGGTAAATATTCATCCTCTCCCATTAGCACTAGTGACCTAGCTTCGCACTGTCACGTTCTGCTGACCCAGGGTTCCGATAAAACGCGACGCCTTCACAAAATACCTCATGTACCTAGCTTCCTCTTAATGAGGTAACTCTTGCCTACTTTACTGTTAAAACATTTAAATTATCGCCCCTTTGTTTATTTACAGCCTCTGCGTCTGCACACAATTGAATTCCAAGTTCGCTTTGCTGAAACTTCAGTTTGTAAAAATATTCTCCTCCTAACAATGTCCTATGGCTGTCATGGCAATATTTAGCTAAAAATGGTCATACAATGCAGTATCTTAGTCATTATGCTGTATGTAAGTACTCGTAATCCATACAAAGCGATCTATCTGCCTAATCTTTATCATTTCTTTAGATTGTCATAAATTAGGTGCTTAGTAAAATTCTCACAAAAGCAGAGACAAGACAGCACGCGAGGCGGTCGTTAAAACATTATGTAAACTTTAGTCCGGGAATAGTTTCCTATTATTTCAATGCATTAGCCCCTATCTTACCAGTAACAAACAATCTGTTATGAAATGGGACCAGCAGATAATTGCAATGCAATTGTTGCACTTAATTATTTTTGAACCTCCCATTTCCCTGCATTTGTTTTTTAGACTTTGCAGTCCCACTGCTGGGCAAACGCCTCCCCGAAGTTCTTCCAGGAATTAGGTGGGTGTAGCTACCTACCTACAACTACAAGGAATTGTCAATTAGTTATTATAAAGCAATTAATTCTAAATTAATTCAAAGAATAAAAAGTTCGCATAGTTGAACAATCGGTTCAAAAATACGAACTTTCAATCAGCGTCTCCCTAAAACAGAAAACTAAAAACTTCTAGAATTCTAAAAATAAGACGACCTAGGCGCTTTCCTGCTCCGATGCATACAAAATTAAGTTTAGTGTTATTTAAATACAACTTAAACTCTAAACAGATTATGTAACTTTGCGACCACCTCCATGTTTCTTCACGACATCAGTGACCAACGCGCGGCTAGATGGAACTAGTTATATCCAGTTAATTTGAAATAATGACGCATTATTTTAAGCGTTTTTCGTCCGCACTAAAACCGCGGCCGGTATGATGTTTATATAAAACGTTTAATTGGCTCGATATTAATCGCTTAAGTAACTTGAATATCTCCTATCCTAGGATTTGTTAAGATAAATAAATATCATCGTTAAAAATAGTTGTCACTTACGTACTTACTTGAATCAAAAGTAGGTATATGTATAGGCATTCTAGTCTCATACTAGCAACTAGACCCTATCTATCTAGAAATCTATATTTTGAACTATTTGGAAAGAGAACGCTCACCAATAGTGGAGAACGCAAAAAAGAGATTCATAACCATTTTCCAGGTAGATTACGGCTAATTTAACATTCAAAATAACTTTCCAGTTTTCAACAATGGTATGATAAAAATTCTGGGCCGCCTTGCAACCTTGCATGTATGATACGCATCCAATAATAATGTTATTACTGCATTTTAAGAACGCTTGATAAATTTGGAAAAAGCCTTCGAAAATATTATAACCGTTAATTCTTAGGTGTTTTGAAATCGCAGACAGAACGTAAACACGTCCTCAGGCGTGGTCACCTCACTTACGACACCCGCTGTAAAATAAATAAAATAGACCCGTATTCCAACTATATTACACAAAGGACACAGAAACAGGGATTGTTACACCATACTATACAAAATGATAGAATACACGCATCTATGACTTGGACTCACAAAAAATCTAAACGGTAACATTAACATTAATTTCAGTTGGTCTTAAATACATTTCCTACTTAACATCAGGTAAAAAATAAGGTTGTTCAATGTATTTATTACTCTTCCAAACAAGTTGTACATACGTATATAAGCTGTTATTTTTTTCTACCAACGATTTCTTGGTCCATCGGCCATTTGTAAATGTTACATATGTATTTTGGTTAGTTATGTATTTATGTTGATGGCTGTAATTAATTTGTTAGCAGTGCCCAAACTGCCCAATGTCAAATGCTTCGAAGATTTTTTTAATCTTGATTAATTAATACCAGAATTTGGGACCGCGTTGCTGTCATGTTCATGCATGAAATTGATTAAGAGATGTTGATCAATTTGTGTTCCTAAAAATTGTTTCCCGTTAATACCTGTACTACGAATAGATTTTGAGGACAATAAAATAACTACAAACAAATTTTTTGCAGGTACCTAATGCATAATATTATCGAGTTAATAAGAGATGTCACTTAACAATAACGAGGTAAAATAATATTTTTCCCTGTGAGGTCAATCGGTTATTAAGTCGCATGTTTATTTTTTATTGTCATTGTATTGCAGTTATTAAACATAAGTGGGAGAGAAATGCCTGAACTGTAGGGTGACCAGTTTTTCTTATTGGTTAGGTACAGGTCCTGAAAAGAGCACATCATCTAGCTGTACATTTTGAAAGTTTTGGACAGGTATCAGATGACGGATTTATTCTTCAGAACAGGTTTACAGGTTTTCTAGTGGAATTTAAACCAAAATGATCTAAGTATTAACGTTTATTTAAAAAATTAAGAAAACATAATCGAAAACGATGTAGGTTAATAGATAGCTCATATTCGCCTGCGAGATTTAACTGATTGATATATAATAACGTAAGGCTACTTATTATTTGACATAATGTTGCATTTTCGCAACTGGTACCTATTTTATTTAACACTTAGTTTTGGATATTAAAATTACAATTATTTGCTCTTAGCTTTCTCTAGGCAGAAAAATGTTGATAAAATATAGATGTGTTCAATGTATAACATATAAGTTGTTACCTACCTCAGAACTTAACGTAATGAGGGTATCATTCATTTATTTATTTTTACGACATTTTATAGATTACGAAGTTTCTAAATATCCATTAGAAATGACAAGAGTCCAATGTGAATATTACACTTTATTACTTAATTATTTGTGTACAAAATCAATAACATTAGATATCCACGTACTTGTTAATGCAAGAGAGACATTGTTTGTACATGTTCAAACCTATCATTGGCTAATAAAAAGAAATTTACATTCATTACTCAATCGCCTGAATGGGAACTCGTCATATTTTTATCATTAGTCCACAATCTAACGACTCAGTCTGGTATCGCGCTGTGAAAATAGGTTTTGTGTATACCAGCCGCCAATGGATTATGCGCGAACAAAAGAAACAAACATACGCGACGAATCGCAACACTTTTCACTGTGACGTCGACGCAAGATATTCGAACAAAAATACTTAAATCTAAAAAGCAGATATCATAATCATCGCGCCGTGAATAGTTTAAAATCACACGGCGGACACTGAATATTTACAAATACCGTCGAAGCTGTTAACCTTAACAGTACAACGTGCACGAACTGTAGGTAATCGGTAATCCAACTTGTACAGCCGAGTCTCCGCAGAACGCCAACGCATAATCTGCGAGTAGGTTTCACAGATCGCGCAAAGTGGTGAAGGCGCCTGCGCACGGGGCGCCGCGACCGCACTCCTTTCAAGGAGGTGCGGGTATTTTGGAAAGTAAGATTGAAACAACATTATCCACTTCGGACGTGAACTCGCAAGAGCAGACAGTCGCTGTGCCTGATAATAAAAACCAAAAAAACTAACTTACCTATTGAAAAATTTCCAGGTAAGGTCCAAGCCGCTGCGGATTCCTCGTAGCTATCTCGTGCCAAGAGAGTAGTCCGGTTTTGTATTCACGTACCGAAGCACGATCACACTGCGAGAGAGAAAGGGCGCGCAACTTGTTCACAAGTGAACACTATCGCGTGTTGTTCCTCGACGGTGCGGTGCGAGAGTGGGCGTCGCGAAAGCGTGTTGGCGTTCGCGGGTCTCAGCTTGAACTGAAGGCCGCGAGGTGCGGGGGCCACTTTATGGTAGCGCGCGGGCGCACCCCGCCTGCGTGCGCACGCGCCCCCTTGCAGCCTGCACCCGCGCTCCTGAAAATTTTATTAATCAAACTCATCATTATCTCAGCCTCATCTTATAGTTTTCCTTACAATGTATGTACAAAATTACGCTTTAACAATGCGCAAATTCCAGGTTAACACCTGCCTGAAAATGCATTTGGCAAACTCAACCCTAAACTATATTTTTTTTCTTAATTATATCTATTTATAATCTGGCCACGAAGCTACATGAGCGGCACTCAGTTCCTACATCTTTACAATAATAATTTTATTTGCGTAATCAAATTTTTCTATTATCGAAGAAACTTGAATTCATCATAATTAAGTTTGTGCCAATAAGCAGTAACAAGCACTTACGCTTTAACAATGCGTTAAGTCAAGGTTTACACGTGTCGCCAGAAAATTTAGTTTTCAAACTCAACCCTAAACGATAATTTTCTTCATTATTAAACCAATTAATAATCTGGCCGTAAATCTACATGTAAGTTGCAACTAATCCCTAGATTTTTACAATAATACGAGTAAATAATCGTGGTGCCTGCATTTGCGTCATCAAATTTTTACTCATCCAAGTAAGTTGAATTCATCGTAATTAAGTTTATTTTTACCACGACCATTCGACCAAACTGACTATTAGATTACAAATTAATAAAACCCTTGACAAAATCCTCTGCCCATGCCAAAATGTGGTCACCTGCATAATTTGCCTAAACTACTTATAACAAATACTGCTACCATTCCTTTATCATATACCTAATGTTTAATGATAATTATTTAATTTTATATACATACTTAAAATAATAAACTGGTAAGTACCATAAACTACTCTGAGCTTGTGGGTTCTTTGGGCTGCGGCCATGTTTGCCGAAGGACTGACAGCCGGTGGAGCCGACGAGTCCTGCACCCTAATTACGTAACACTATCTATCACAATCTGAATCATTTTGAAGCCTACTGCTAATCCATTGCTTCATATGTTCGAAAAATTTGTTTGCTCAACAACGTAAATAACGCAATGAATGTTGTTGAACTGTCAAAATGAAATCCATTCCTATTGTTAGAGTGTTAGTGTGTTACGTAACTACCCCGCTGGAGTTGAGACCGCGTATCGGCAAGCGTAGTGTGGGACGCCTCCCAGCTCTATGGACCGACGACCTTTTAAAAATGTGGCTGGGACAGACTGGATGCAGAAGGCGGAGGACAGTGTTGTGGCGCAGCATGGGAGAGGCCTTTGTCCAGCAGCGACCTGAGTTGATTTATTGATAGAATACTCTGCCAACTACAAGTAACATTGGTCCTAAATAAGTACGTTTGCTAAATAGTTGTGGTATAATTTAAACCAATGAGTCAGATCTATCCAAGTTCTGGATAACAGAAATAATTCCATGGAAAATACGTATGAGTAAGTAGGTGCATGTACATAGTAAATAAAATTGCAAAATTTTGTGTAATACATGAACATACCTACATATATGGAGTAAGAACATACGTAATAATAAAATTAATACCTATATTTATAAATTAGGTCAATTGTATAAACATTTTATTGAATGAAGGAACTGTACGGAAGGTATTTTTGTCCTTGTTCCTTTCCTATCTAAATTGAACCAATAAATCCTAAGTCAATCTTATTGTCGCTATTTTACTTAATTGGATTATTAATGCAGGAAAATGAAGCATTAAAATTCATCATAGTTCCTTCGGTGACGGACTATATTTTCAGCGATCGCATTTTTATGCACAACGATAGTTAACCTGCCAATACCTGCTGCCTAGGAAAATTACACAGAATACATAACATAACAACACATCACTCCCGTACTCCCCGAAGGGTATGCAGAAGTGTACCTAAGGCTACAGTAAACTCACATTGCGCCTGTTATATTTAAGTTAATGTAATTGGGGGCGAGCGTATTGCCTTCAAGTGGACCGGCCACTAATCCAGACTCAGGGCTGCTACAGACAAATTACTGTTGGAAAGACCCAATAACACTTTGCGCGACCTGGGAATCGAACCCAGGGTCTCATGCTCAGCAGTAGCGCGACCACTAGACCAAAGAGGCAGAATATATTGCGTGAAAGGGAGATGCCCATATTTGGCCATAAAGGCACAACAATTTACGTTTTTGTAAAAAAAACATCGTAATTTCTATTTAATTAACATTATATTCGTTTCTCTGAACAAGATTGCAACGTTTTTGCACAAATAAAAAGTACCGAAAAGATAAATGAATTAAAACTCACGTTTGTGTCTAAAATCAGCAGTGTTGCCAATAATTATTAATTTCGTGCAAGAAATAATCGATTATGTTTTCATGGATTTTTTATATTTATAATAAGTATCACATCTGTAATGCTTATTATTCGATCTGTTATATTTTAAACAGTGTTCTGCTGTTACTATTGATATTAAATTCAATGAACAAGCGAATTGATAGTTAATAATATAATATCGAATTAATAAGATAATGGCAAAAACAATACCACACATTTTAATAATCATTCTTAATTTGTTCAGCACAATAAAAACAGAATATGTTAAATAAAAATATATTTACAAAGACGTACATAAAGTCTTAAGAGTTTCAGTGATGTTTATAATTTTGAATTAAATTATGATTGGAATAAAAAATCGTTATCGATTTATCAATTTTTTGTGTATAGTGTGGCAACATTGAGTTATGCCGGCCGGCTGTCAATTGTCAAATCACATATAATCTACATGGATTGTTGTTATTTGCCACAATAAGTTTCGGCGGGCACATCTAGTTTGTGAACTACAATTATTATGTACCATCGGATTGTAGAATCTGTACTAATTGTATATGATACAAATGATGTTTATGATCATAAAATATTAAATTAGGATGATTGTAAAATAGTTGTGTTTGTGAAAATTACAAACTATTTTATCTTAAAAACTCGAACTTTTTTTTAAACCAATTCCTTGACCAGTTCATTATTTAAATTGCATATTAGCCTATCCATATACTTTAAAATGTGTGCACTCTAGGCCAAAGTGTCTATGGATGGTGGGCATTTCCCTTTATACCTTTGTAAGTATGGGGATCAGTAAAGGACCAATACACCTCCGGTAGTTTTAGTACAATATTCCCTGATTTGGGTTGTAAATATAAATCATGTAGGTAATTTGACCTACCTACATACGATAGTAAAATAATAATAGTGTAGAAAACCGTACAGACTTCCTTAACAAGAATACAGCTTTCTGGTTTTGAGTCAAATGTTTATATTTTCAGAACCAATGATAATAATTTGAAAGAAAAGCAGGGTTTTTGAAATCATCATCGTCATCACTATTTCATCCGACAGACGTCCACTTTAGGACATGCATAGGAACCTATTTGTCTCCCAAGGATTACCACGACATTGACTGAAAAATTTATTTGAAATAAGAACGTGGTATCCATGTCGGGCCATAGATTTAGCATAATTAAGATCGCTTCGAATAATCTTACTTACTTTAGGATTCATGATTATGTTCTTGTCTCTCTCTTCTTAGCTTCCATCCCCTCAAATGACATATAAAAGGTCTTTCTAGATGTGAGATGAAAGCACTCTTCTATGAGTTAGCAAAAAAAGCTCATTAATAATGAGATTTTTTTGCCTCATTATATTGTACATTCAGTAGTTAATTAATATCGATTTGTTATTTATCCCTAAACTAGCACCCCGCCCCTACTTCGCATGGTTTTTACGACTTGAAAAAACATCCGGATTTCTTTATTATATTTAAGTTTAATTTTAATCTATTATACACCTAAACCTTATAAACATAAATGAGGGTGAAAACATCCGTTGCGTAGAAAACTACGCAAAATAAATAAATAATTAAAATTGTATATTATGTATAATTTGTTTATCACGTGGCAAACTTATACTGTTCAAGAGTGAGATATTATTATTTTCAATATATACAAAAAAAAAAACAAAAGGTAGATAGGTACATATGTAGGTACCTAATCAGTTCAGACACGTTGTCGTTTAGCCTCACATGACGATTCAAATTGCTGGACAAAAGCCTATTGATATGCCTCACATGTTGCTAGTTACATACATCGCTCCATTAGTAAATACTTCAATTAAGCTCCTACACACACAAATAACGACGGATGTAATTCTCTACTTAATCAGCTGTTGATGTATGAAGCCGTTTTGAAGGTACGTAAAAGCTGCACGGAAATACATAGATGTCTTACGTCTTACGTTGAAAGCATGTCATTATAAAAACGACCTGGTCACTCTTCTTAATGGAGTAATCGTTTATTTGTTAATGAGAACGAAGAATAGGTCATAACAATAGGTCTAGGTACCGTCCCTTGTCCCATTCGACGATATTGTAACGAGTAGGTATATTGTTACTGAAGTCATACTAAGGAGACAATTTGTAAGATTTCATTACTGGTTTTACCTCAACTTGCTGATTAGGCGCACCTCAAAGGATGTTCTCTTTTAATAAGGTCACGTTTCCTCAGGGTCTGATTGTACATGAGCTCATAGGCACGTTTTCTTACGTACATTTTTGACTCTAATTGTTTGCTGATAAGTGTTACTATGAGTGTTCCTGTCCACCTGTAATAAGGTAAGCACCGGTGATTAATGAATCCATACTATATAATATATTTTATTATTATATATTATATAATATTATAAATTCGAAAGTAACTCTGTCTGTATGTTACCTTTACACGCCTAAACCACTGAACGGATTTCGATAAAAAATTGTGAACGAGATAGATGGAATCCTGGGGAAGGACATAGACTACTTTTTGTCCCGGTAGCACGTTCCTATGGGATAATTTCCGAAATCCACGTGAGCGACGCCGCGGGCAGAAGTTAGTGCTAAGCTGTTTATTGCTTGCTGCAGGTTTTAAATCGCCATATAGAAGATCAACCTACCATCATGGCGGTCTGACTCTTTCTAAATAGCCAGCAACTTAAACACTTAAACAGCCACTTAAAAACCTTAATGAAGTATAAGAAAAACGTACTGATAAAATCAAGCTTGTAGAAACCGAGGGTCGAAGACATTTCAAGTACAGCAGTGTGCCTTCATTGTTTATAAAAAATGTATGGATAATATGCCATTTTTATGAAAAGTAGATATTGTTATAAATAAAAGGGTATAGGTAAGGGTAATTTTCCCGAACTTACACATACCACTTTCGTAGCAGGTGGCGTTTTGTAGTTTCTGCCCACCCCCATAGGAAAAAAAGGGCGTGAGTTTATGTACCTATGTATGTTTGTATTACCACTTTATTTATGAGTGTTGTTTAAAGTTAAGTAAAGATTAGCGACAGCTTTTTGACGTTTAAACGTCTGATAACTTTAAGCAACGTTTATAAATAAACCCCTAAGTGTAGACATACCGTGCCTAGGTAGGCAATACAGGCTGGTGTCCGCAACTCCACGTCAATGCGCGTATTTTACGTACGGGTGGAAACATCGATTTTTCAATCCACCCCAGCTCCTCGAGGAAGGCCAGCTTCGCCTTGGTGTTACTGATAATCTCACGTACGGTACCTGGGTTACCGAAGTACTTTGCCCTAACCGTGGCAACCACCGGGCAGTTCAGAAGCACATGAGCTGCTGTTTCATCGTCCTCCATGCAGGCCCTGCACAGCAGACTGTCTGTGACTCCTATGAAAAAGAGGTGTTTATTAAATGACCAGTGGCCAGTTGAAGCTGCTGTAAATGTACGCAGCTGTAGTTTAGTTACATACCGTACCTATAAAACATCTATAGTGGAAATATGAAATAACGTAATGAAAATTTTGTCGAAAATTTATTATATATACCGTTCGACTCCGACTTTCTTGCTCTATCGATTCGTCTATTTAAAATCTTGATATCTAAAAAAAACGTACCTTACATCACATATTTCCTTATAGGCCTAGACAATAATTTTGTTGTATATGACATTTCAAATTGATATTTGTATAAAAACCAATGGAAGTTTCTTTCCCCACAGTATTTTGTCTTAACATCAAACACAATCGAGTACATCTTAACAACATTAGTAATGTATTTTTTAGTTTCATCCAATACATTAGTGTTCTCTGAGCAGGTAAAAATAGCATGTCCCTTACGTTATATATATATTGTGAGTCATTTGGACTTAAATTATAATAGTCGTAAGACCCTTACCTTAATTTTTCTGCTTTGAAAACAATTTACCTGTGCTTTACATAGCAATGAACTTATGGCACCCCAATCCGTCCCATACGTCAACGACATTGTTTGATACTGGCACAAATAAACTTTTAAAATAATCAACATCACCGCCAACTTCCTAAATCTGGGCTGTTACTAACAAATTCCTAATGGAAAAACCCAATAACACTTTACCCGATCTGGGAATCGAACCCGGGACCCCACGCTCAGCAGTCGCGCTTGCAACCACGAGACCAACGTGACACATTAAATCGTTGGTCCTGCGCCTGATCTCTCTCCGGTCGTGTCGGAATCCGTCCCATCGGAGTATAAAAGTTAGGGAAGAGAGAGTGCCCCTGTGTCTGCGCACACACTTGTGCACTGTAATATCTCCCGCGCCGGAGGCTAGTTGACGTTGAGATTGGCTGCCATGGCCGAAATACGGTCTGGAGGACTATATATATATTAGTGTTGCCCAAAATCGGTCTTGGTCTTGCACTCTTGGTCTTGTTCTTACATTTTCGCTAGACCAAGACCAAGACCAACTTATTGTAGCAAGACCAAGACCAAGACTGAACCCTGCAAGATTTGAGCAAGACAAGATTACGCCTGCGAGACTCTTGCGTCTCGCAGTTAAGTCAAACTGAGATTTGGGCGTTTTTAAGTAGGTATTTGGTTTCAATCCCGACTTTGATAGATGTTCCCCAGTATCAAAACCGTATCGTCATAACACTAAAAGGTATTGTATTGATTATTATACACTGTTACATTTTGATCGTTTCAATCCCTTGGACGGGTGGTTTAACTTACAAAATACTATTCATCAACAACTTACACAGCAATGTAGCTCTTAAAATTAAAATAAATAGGAAGTGATAACGTAATATTCGCAAAATGCCTGAATGGTACCGCCACGAGTTAGTTACCTCTAATTCGCAGCGTACGTGCGTCTTCCGTATCTAACTATCTACACTTCGCCTGCTGTATCAACTTAGGTTATTGACTCGCTCATCTGATGTTCAAAACAAATTAAATGATTCCAAATGTTCCTTTTCGTTTACGGGCTAAGGATCGTTATAATTGCTTTGTGCCTAGGGTTTGCGACATAATAAAATTTAAAGAATGATGCGCCTGCAACGATTTGAAAATAAAAAAGCTCTAGTTACTAATAAGCTACCTACACGATTTAATAAAAATAGTTTTGTTACAAACCTAATAGCCAGTGTGGACAGGGTGTTGTGCCGCAGCCCGGGAGAGGCCTATGTTAAGCAGTGGACTGCTATAGGCTGAGTTGATTGATTGATTGATTGATTTATTGACAAACCTAATAATTAATCACCTCTGAATTATTTATCACTAAGGGCTACACGTCGCGATTGTGTAAAATTGCACCATGGTAACGAACTCCAGGTTGGCATACATGTAATTACAAGAGTACCCATCTAAAGTTAGTAATTACGCTTAGGTACTTAAATTGCGTCATTTTTTTTAATTATTGTCAAGTAAATTTAATTAATTTGGAGGTTCACTATGCCTATGTCAATTTAAGCTCAACATGTACCTACTCTGTTACGTTGTTCTAAGATCTAAAGTAACGTTTTTAATAAATAGCAATAAGCTAATAGGTATTTGCAACACTTGCGAGACTTTTGCTGCAAGACCAAGACCAAGACCAGGTGTATTGACGCAAGACCAAGACCAAGACTCGCAAAGTCTCGTCTTGTCTTGCATTTGGGCAACATTAATATATATCGCACTGATAATATAATACTGTTGTAACTCAAAATAAGTAAAATTTGAGATAACATCATATTAAAAAAAAAATAAGTGATTAATAATTTTTTCGTCGATTCTGAAATAAAGTCAAATTTTGAGTTACAACAGTATTGTATTATCAGTGCGATATGTCCGGGGTAGGTTAGGAACTGTGAAATCATAACAAGAGTTAAGTAACAAAATAATATGATTATTCAACGAGCCTCCACAAACTTAACAACTACCAATTCTAGTGTTAGAATACGTCTATACTAAAAATATTTACTTCTTTATTAATAGAGTGTTGCGTGACAGTGTGCCTTTTATGTACCTATTTGAAATAAATGATTTGACTTTGACTTTGACAGTCTCATAATTCTTATTTTTAGACTTAGTTTCTTGTGTTTCATTTGACACGTATCTCAAATTAAAATATATTTAAAGTTTTATAACTAAAGTCAAAAGCTTTTACAGCCGTTTTAACCTCTCATACCTGATAATACTGTAATTTAGGAATATTGTAAATCCAATCGTTTTTTAAAGAGTAAAAGTGGCGTTCTTGGTGGCTCTGCTCCATAACAAACGACCAATTGGAACCGTAACCAAGAAAAAGTAACCAAGAAGCTAACTTTTTCTATAACATCTCCTGGTGTATCAGTATTCGTCAACCTGCCCCGCAAAAATTTATAGACAACCAACTCCAAATGTTATATCCTCTTTGCTAACCTAAACACTGACTTCGACTTGAGAATAACACCGTGTTGCAGTGCCGGCGTTAGGGTACGGCGCGACCGCCCAGGGTGCCAGTGGTGAAGGGGCACCGAAGATGATGTGACTAGGCGTCCCTTCACCTCTGGCGGCTGCAGAGTACTTTTGTTTTAGTTCGTTTGGAGTTAGAAAACCAAAAAAAATTTTGCGCTCTCTTCCCTAGCTCTTGCATCCGACATTCTCTGAATTCTCAAACTTGTCTTCATGAGCCGACAAAGTAACTCTTTTTTATTTATGAATGGACAAAATAAAACCTAGGCGGAGTTCTGAAATTTTTCGCCACTCTCTACTCTCCAAGAGGGGGGGAAAGGGCTGCCGCCGAATGATCCACGAGTCTTAAGCAAAGTTTTGTAGTATACAATTACAAAGCAAGGAGTTCACAATAAATATGGAGGCTTCACAATAAAAGTATATATAAGTGCGACAGTAAATTTTTACGTTCGTGTTTGATAAATCAAAAACATATAACCACTAACTGCTAAACGGTGGGCGACTGCGACGCCGCGCCGTGCTTCGCACAAATGTGGGGGATATTGAGATGCATCCTTGAGTGTTAATAAAGACCCAAAACTTTTACTGCTGACTATTTTTTGGCAGTTAGTTTATCTACCCCTACTGGTAACCAGCCCGTTTGTAGATGCTGAACTAAGAATGAGTGAGTGTGATATGCGTTTTATTATAATAAGTAGGTAAATGCGGCATGGTCGTACGATCAAAGTAAACTACGCTTATCGCGGCCGGTCTGTGGATGGGCGACCATTAATTTCATACCGAGAGGCACGGAGGGAGTGCTTTGGAAAGCACGATAAAAGAAGATTCAGGTGCACTAACAAAAGTTTTGATTAATTTTATTGGTTTCATATTATCCTTAGTATGTCTTTTATTTCAGCAAGTAATTCTGCCCTACATTGCATATACATAGTATGTAATAATTATGATAGACTCAATCGTCACAGACACATTTTAAATAAAACTTATAGAGAAAAAGTTACGACCAGTTTTGTAAAAAGAAAATCTTATTTTGGCTCTCCTGAAAACCTGAGGTTTATCCCTTACATTATTTCATATTTTCAATGTCGATATGTTATAAAGCCAACATAAATTAGGGAGAGTCTATTGCAGGGATTGAAAAGGTTCCTAAAATACCGGCAAAGAACCGGTATTTAGTGGTTCCGTTACTAGAACCCGAACCGGAACAGAAACCTAAATTGGAACCTTTAAGAACCTTTATTTTACCGGTTCTTCTTCAAAGCGAGTTCAAACAAGTTCATACGATGCCGTTTAGCGCAGGTCGAAGCTTTGTACGATAGCTGCGAGGTACGGGCGGCCGCCGGCGCGCGGCGGATGTAGAGGTTGGAGTTTTTGTGAGAGGGGAGATGGGCACTTTTGCTTTGATTGATCCTGTGGTAGTTATTTTGTAGAGAACCTCTAAATCGAAGGGTACGGAACCGGGATATTAGAACCGGTACTATGGGACCAGAACCAAATCAGAACCGTACCGAAAAGAAGAATCTTTTAAAAAACCTCAGTGAAGAACCGGAACCCAAATTCGTACCAGTTTTCAATCCCTGGTCTATTGCCATTAACTGGTTTGGATTGCTACCGAGAGAATTTCCTAATAGAAACTCCCAATAACACTGCCCGACCCGGAAATCAAACCAAATACGCCAAGAACTGCAGTTGTGCTTGTGACCATCCACTGAAATACTGAACTGGTGGTGGTATGGTACTGTTAGCACTGGAGGAGTGCTAAAGGTACCGCAAATGTGGGGCGTTGAATCTATAGTAATATATACTAATATCTTTAAAAATCAATTGCTTTTCGTTAGTCTCGCTAAAACTCAAAAACGGCTTAACCGATTTGAAAAAAAATATTAAAGGCATTGCAACGCATAATATTAATATTTTACCGTTTATTTCACGAAGACGTGTTCACTTCTGCGCGACTAATATATCACTGTTTTTTTTCGAATACAATGTCGTATAACCAGTTTTTAAAACTAATTCTAAACTCGAATGCCACCAGAATATTTTTTTTACCAGCTTGAATGTGTAAGGTCCCCTTCAGCAGACAGTCTTGACATGAGCTACGCCCACCCTTGAATAAAAGGATCGACGTAGTCCTGTTACCAAACAAGACTTATTTCATAACATTCGAACACACAGGCTCTTTCTACCTATACAATTACCTAACGCCAGAAATAAAATTTACAATGTGAGGTATCTCTCTTTAAAGAGAAAGCTCAAGCCAGGACAAACGAATCGCAATAAACTGACACCACTACCAGTGTCGGTCAAGTTAAACTTTAATTTGTGCCAGTGTTCACTCACAAACTAACGTCGTCATGCTTAAACCTCGTCGCGCCAAAACTGTCGAAAACGATGCGACACGGTGTCCTACAGAGCAAACAACACATCAGCCCAGAAGGGGTTAGGAAAGAAAGAACATCATGAACTTTTATCCGTTCGGACGGTATTGAGCCAGACGGTAACAAGACAAGAAGTAAAATTCATAATAAAAAAACCTATCTCATGCCCCTACTCCAGAGTAAAAATGTCAAAAACCTACTCCGTTCTCACACTTTTCACTAATCTCAATCTCACTTAAATATCAGTCAATTCTGCCCGAACTGTGGGTCCTCAATCATATGCTGAACCAATTGTATCCACCAAACGCACTTTGCGAAGGCTATGTCCCGTTAGCAACGCATGTCTCAGCCTAGACCGAGTGTCATCTACATAATTTTATACACTTATCAGTTACTCGCTTATTTTAGCCTTTTTATCATAGATAGCTTTCTGCTTTATTTGTGCCTTTTTAATATTATGTCAAGCACAATGTATTAGGGGGCATTATGTTGATTATGTCACTCTACATAATTTATTTATGCGATCACCACCGTCACTGCTAACAATCATTTCGGCACTAAATAAAGGTTCTCTAACATACATCAGCATGTAAGGTGAAAGTCTAGTGCTTGAATATGGAAATAATTCCAGCAAACAAGCAAGCACTAAAACTACAAAACATGGACTAGCATTAGTCTGTTATGCGTATAAACGCATAACACACTAATGGCACGTAACTACACCAGTTCCGCTGATCAGCAGATATAAACGTATATAGGCTAAACTTACCAAGTTCTAGATTAAAAATACACTCTACTCCCTACTGTCCCTATGTAATGTCCATTAAATTATATAATAAACTACCCGCACCAATAAAAAAAGGAGAGAAAATGAACATATTTAAAAAAAAAACTTACGACAATTTTTGCTAAATAAAAGCTACTACTCGATAAACGAATATCTAAGTGAAAGAGTTATAAAGTCATAGTTTAAGCACTCGAGACTTCAAATTTTATTTGTATTTTATTATTATTATTACATCTCTCAACCTGTTTATATTTTAAATTAAAGCGAATAAATTAACAAAAAAAAAAAAAAAAGTCGTTTGCTAAGTTACGTTATATAGTTAAAAAATGCTTCCTCTCTCCTAACTCACTTATTTAGCTGTGCCCGACAGGGTCCATAAGATCTAACTATAAGTTTACCACTTAAGAATACCTAAATGTGGAATGCAATAAAAGTATTGAGTATTGAGTAAACATGGACAGCATTAGTTTCAACGGCCTGTTGAATCTTCCAACCAGTCCATTTGTCGCTGGATGAAATGCCGTGGTGAAACGCGATTTGGCCCCGTAAAAACTTATTGTTTCTTTAATTAATAGCGACGCAAAAACTGACCCTCTATCTGACAGTGCTTCCTTAACACCACCAAACCAACAGAAATCAAGAACTCGCTGATTCCTCTCCGCTGTCACCCTGGGAATCGCATTGCAGATTGCATATGTCGCAGCATATTCTACACATACGACCACATACCTATTGCCATTCAACAACTTTCTAAAAGGAACTAATGAATCAATTCCTACTTTCTTCATCAGATGGGTAACCGCCACTGGTTGCAGCTGAGCCACCTGCCTAGACTTCTTCCGCTCCTGGCACAAAATGCAGCTCCTCATATACCTAACTACTTCTTTCTCTGCATCCGTAACGAAATACCCTGCTCTGAACTATGCCAGCATTTTGGCAAGCCCTACATATCCACCGAACCAAGGATCGTTGTGCACCTTCCATCATTCGTGGAACAGCCCCGCATTTGCACTCCAAGGCGGCGTCGTCTATGAATCTCCTAAAGACTTCCAGGTTAGCCAAGGCAACTCGTATCCAGGTGGGAGATCCTCAGCAGGTAGAAAAAATAGTATAGGTAAAGAAGCACTGTCTCGCTACAGCTTCAGTCTTTCTTTTTTCAGAGATTTTTACACGCTGATTGGCTAATCCTTTCACCACGATAGCAATCCAAAGTCCACTTATAAAACCGGCTTTGTGCGTAATCTCGATTAACATAGAAGGGTCCTCACGAGACAAATCTGAAATTCTTTTTGATGTGTACCGCATAACTTACTGCGACATATTTTGCGTTCATGAAACTCATCGGGATGAAACCCAAAGCCGGTCACACATCCCTGGACTTACGCTTATCTCCGACATCTGTCAACCGAAGCACGGTAACGCAGTGTTTGCTGCTCCCGGCGCAAGCACATGGTAAGCATAATGTCCACCAAGTGCTCACACGAGAACGGCATAGCAATCATCACCGTTGATGTTGTTAACATTTGTTAGCATATAGACAGATTCAATAGAATATTATAAAGAGAAAAGATTTGATTTTTTTAGTATGTTTGTTTGTAATGAATAAACTCAAAATATACTCAGCCGATTTTAAAAACTCTTTCATCTATGGATACTTACATTGTCAGCGAGTAACATGGGCTGTATTTTCTATAGTATATTGTGGTATCTTACGGCTTCTACGCGAACGAAGTCGCGGGCAGAAGCTAGTTTTTAACCGACTTCACAAAAAGGAGGAGGTTCTCAATTCGTCTGTATGTTTTTTTTTTTTTTTTTTATGTGTGTTAGCTCATAACTTTTTTCAGGGTGCACCGATTTGGATAATTCTTTTTTTATTTGATAGCTGGTGCTTCACATGTGGTCCCATTTAAATTTGATCAAGGTCTGACCAGTAGTTTTTCAGTTATCCTTAATACTGCATATTTTTTCCACTTAGTTTATATTGATGATGTGTTGATAATTTGCTGTCACTGTTATTTACATACCAATTAGTGGAATACGAATTTGTGTGGGGTAGGTACCGCAACTAAAAAGTGAAAAATAAAAACTTTTTTACAAAAAAACAACCGACTTCCAAAAAAAACACTAAAAGACGTGAAAAATAACTTTAATTTCGGAAGTCGGTGGCCAAAAACGAAAATATAAAACCAAAGGCACCGACTTCCGAAATTAAAGTTATTTTTCACGTCTTTTAGTGTTTTTTTTGGAAGTCGGTTGTTTTTTTGTAAAAAAGTTTTTGAATATAGCCAATTCAAGCACGTCATTGTTTTATGTAAAAAGTGCGCATAGGAGCAATTGATATAAATTGAAATGTATATATTAGGTCTTTACCTATGAAATTGCCGTTCTGCAGTACTGGCCATTTCAAATCAAAATAATTTTTGTTTGGCTAAGAATTCTAATTTCAAATTAATTTTATTTTAAAAACATGGATTTTTTTTTCTAAAAGTAGTCATTTCTTTATTGATTAGTGTTACATTTTCATCGCATTTCAATCTTTTTCGTCATCATGGATACGTTAAAAATTCGAGTAATTATGGAATATGAGTACCGTCGTGGCAGCAACGCGGCACAAGCGGCACGCAACATCAACGACGTTTACGGAGCTAACACTACAAACCAACGCACCACCTGTTATTGGTTTGCTCGCTTCCGTTCTGGAAATTTCGACCTGAAAAATGAACCTCGCGGTCGTCCGAAGACTTTGGTCGACAATGACGAATTAAAGGCGATTGTGGAAGCTGATGATACACAATCTACGGCTGAATTAGCAGCAGCTTTCGACGTTAGCGTCAAAACAATATTGGTCCATTTGCGTCAAATTGGCAAGGTAAAAAAGCTTGACAAATGGGTGCCCCACGAACTCAATGATCGCCAGCGCGAAGTACGCGTCGAGACGTGCCTTGCACTGCTCAACAGACACACAAATGAAGGAATTTTGAACCGCATTGTTACCTGCGATGAAAAATGGATTCTGTTTGATAACCGTAAGCGCTCAGCAAGTTGGTTGGATCCTGGTTCAGCACCTAAACAATGCCCTAAACGAAAACTTACCCCTAGAAAAGTGATGGTCACTGTTTGGTGGTCTAGCGCCGGTGTGATTCATCACAGCTTCTTACCAAACGGGGTGAGCATTACTGCAGATGTGTACTGTGAAGAACTGAACACAATGATGGAGAAGCTGGCGCATCTCCAACCAGCATTGGTCAATCGCTCGTCTCCGCTGCTCCTGCACGACAACGCGCGACCTCATACTGCACAGCAGACGGTCTCCAAGTTGCAAGAACTGGGGTTGGAAGCTCTCCGTCATCCGCCCTACTCACCAGACCTTGCGCCTACAGACTACTACTTTTTCCAGAATTTGGATAACTTCTTGGCGGGAAAAAAATTTAATACCCGAGAGGCAGTACAAAATGCCTTTGAAGAATTTGTTGCCTCCCGTCCAGCTGATTTCTTTAAGAAGGGCATCAATAAACTGCCACTGCGATGGCAAAGATGCATTGATTGCATGGGTGATTACTTCGATTAATACAAATAAAAAATTCATGAAAAAAATTCGTTTAAATTTTTTCATACAAAACGGCAATTTCATAGGTAAAGACCTATTAAATTGTAATTGCACACATTATAATTATTATTGAAATGTTACGTCGCAACCTGCAGCACATTATCAGCTTCATGAAAATACTCTTGTGATTTTCATGTTATTGCAAAAAAGGGTTAGGGATTCCATGTGGAGAAAAATGATGTCTGAAGAAACCACTTTATTAAATGTCCTGCTCCAGACGGAATTGTGGTCATGGTACAGCAGCCAATCTCTACGAAGATTAGGCAAGTAGGATTAGCAAACTGGTGCGCTCCTTCATCCCTCACCCTCTTACCTCAATGGGACGATAATGCGAGACGACCCATAGGTTAGGGGCAGGATCTAAGAGTTCACGTGCCCTCCAGAGGCACGGGGGTCAGCTCAAACCGCCAAGGCCTCACGCCCAATGAGGCAGTCAATATCTCTACTACCAATCTAATGTACAAAATTATAGGTTCAATTTGTTTTGATGACATAATGCACCGACATTGTGCTAAATAACGTGACTGGTAAATGACGGTAGTCGTGGAGAGGTCATCTGGGGTGCAGTCGTAGAGCACAAGAGTCTTGGAACACTTGTAGCATTGTACTTATGTTCTTCTATGCAAACTCATCCTGCGTTTAGATAGATTCAAGCAATTACAGGTAGAATGATGCAGTTAATACAATTGTGTACTTCAGTTTTACACATTCTGTATTACATTTGATTGCTGGCACTAGCATCATTATCTCCCGTGATGACAGGAACATAAATCTTCATGATCCTCACAGTGATCTAAGCAAACAACGGGCCTTATGGACAGTAACGGTGAAAGAAAAGAAAATACATTTATTTAGCACAGACTAAAAGGCACATAACACGACATAATTATACAAGTAAAAAAGAAATATAAAAAAGGAAAACAAATAAAAAGTGCTGTAATCAGCGATCTGAAATCTGATTAACTGTGAAAAATTGCACAAGTAATTACCACACATAAATGTGGAACGTGCCGTTTTTGAGTAAAAAAGGCAGACACAATGTGGGCCTTTTAAGTCAATACCAACTTTACTTTCAAATTATTTTTGGTTTAATTTTCCCTCAGAGTGACTTTAATCTTTGACAGCCAAAAAGCCGTTTCCGTTCAATCCAACGGGAAGATAATCGCTCCAAAAAAAAAGCTAATAATACTCTGTCAAAATTAGGTCCAACCGAGCGATAGATGTTCTTGAGGTGATGATCACTATAGTCCAGCAACAATATCCTAGGCTAACGGGCAGCAGTGCCACTGGTACTTCGTGACTGGTTCTGCGGTCATTAACCTCGTGTCTTTAACAACACTTTTAAGTTTCCAATGATTTGAAATACAATACTCTTTGCGGATTTTGAAGACTGCTGGTTTATATTTTAGTAAGAGTAATTTCGTTTAAGCTAAAGTATACAGGAACAGGAGCAGTTTACAAAAAAAAATACTATGTTTTATATATTATATTATACCTAACTATGCCAAATTAACAATTCAGTGTCGCAAAAATTTTGAAGAACAGATTGACACGATAAAAATGTTAAGTACGAACACATCACGTTTTTACGTTTAGTGGTTTTTAAAGAGCTGTATCTACAAGTTTATCATTTATATTATTTACCTCGAAAAGCATTTTTCCTTCATCCGCAAATTAAAACTAGTTTTTGAAGTAATGTCAAGGTCTATAGCCAATTATGGAAATAAAACTGAAATAGGTTCGCTTTTGACTACGTGTAGCAAATCATTGTTATATAAAGCCGTAGGAATACACATACACCTACATATACAAGTTTATTTATCGTCGCATTAAGTATTTATTTAAGTTTATGTTAGTTTTTTTGCATTATCTATGTAAGTATATTTAATATTCTAGTTTAAGACGTCACAAAATCAAATTCTTCTCTTCTTGTTCTTACACACAATTGTCTACATTTCTTTTTCATTTCTCCGGTTTTTTTTAAGTCCCTAAGAAATAAGCAGTACCTTTGTACTCAATACTAATATATAGTTATATCTATCTATTTTACTGTGTGCATATACATAAATAAAAAATTAAAAAATACATACTTATGCTTAGTAATTTGCACTAAAGTATACAAGTAGATTACGTTTATTTTATTCATTTTTTACAAGTTCACCATGTAGCACGTTCGATAAATGTTGTTTTTAATGTCACCTAATTTGGAAGGCGCTGGTGTTTGTGACACAATGATTTTTTTCATTACCTATTACAGACACCAACGATACACTTGTTTCTGGAATGTTATATTTTTACTTGGAAAATGGTTTTTGTGAACCGTAAAAGAGTTTTTTTTCTGAAAATAATAAATTATTATTGTGTTATAGCAATTTCGGATTGGTACTTATGCCAAAATGTCATGCAAGTTGAGACCGCGTCGAAAACGGAATTCGGCCTGTTTTGCATTTTCGGGCAAAAATCGAAATTAAAAACAAAAAGAAGTTTATTTGTTTGTCAATTGTTTTTTTTATTTTTTTTATTTAAATGTAGAAAAAAAATGTTACAATATTTTAATAATTATATTTAACCGTTTAACCTTAAATCACACGAATAACTTTATACTTTTTTCAAAGACAACATGTGATTTTAGTTGTAAGTTTTTTTCTGGATAAATGAATAGACAATACGCGGAGTACTATAGGTACACCTCCGACTTACCCTTCGGTGATTACAGGCGTGACGTTTAAATCAATAGAAATAAAGAATAACGTTTATTTGAACACAGTAGGTACCTACGTGAAACACAAGTACACACAAAGAAGTGAAAATAATGTTTTAACAACTGTGAAAGATTGAGAATGTGTATTCCCGGCTTAATGGGCAGGTATATCTTGCAAAATCAAAATTAGTGACTTAATTTTACTTTTTGATTCCGAGACTGCAAGTTGATGATTCGACCGGGACAAATGCTTGACCTCCATCCATCTATTAAGTCGTCCTTCCATTTTTGTGTCGGTAGTTGTTTTATTTGACTAAATGGCTATCTCGTAGAATCGATTGATACAACAGCAATGGCTACGCTATCAATTTTTGGGACGGCCAATGAACTCGTCGAAATCATGTATAGATAATATACTACTATACTATAAGCATCTTTATTCTGAATTGCTTTCTTTGTTGTGTGTTGTTGTTGTTATAGTAGGTATGTCTCTCAATACAGCATGCCTCCTGGCAAGTACCTCCTCTACTTTCATCCAGTTAGGGCCCGCTGTAACCCTTATCTCGTCCTCCCATCTCCTTTGTTGTTTTGCTCTCATCATGTGTCTAGTCCACGTCCATTTTTGCTTGTCAATCCTGGTCATGATGTCTGTTAGTTTTGTTTTATCTCTTAGATGTTCATAGAAAAAGAGGGAAAATAATCATAGCATAATCAGACTATAATGTTCCCACTGCTGGGACACATAGGGGATCATAGGGCATCAAAAAATCGTCCATATCGCTGTCAACAGGAAAAGTGCCGAAAAGGTTGGCAGTACTGCCATGTTGTACGGTGAAGCTGATTCTTTGGTCAAAAAACAGGACAGCCCTCTAGTCACGAGGAGAGTCGACCAACCGCTTGGCGATGTCTCGAAAATCCAAGTGGGCACTCGGACCCCATCCATAACCCTAATGTTTCAACTCCAAACGCCTCGAATATGTAACTCCCAATAAAATAACTTTAATTGCGGAAGTCGGTGTCTTTGGTTTTGTATTTTCGTTTTTGGCCACCGACTTCCGAAATTAAAGTTATTTTTCACGTCTTTTAGTGTTTTTTTTTTTGGAAGTCGGTTGTTTTTTTATAAAAAAGTTTTAATTTTTCACTTTTTAGTTGCGGTACCTACCCCACACAAATTCGTATACCACTACTTGGTGTGTAAATAACAGTGACAGGAAATTATTTACACATCATCCATATAAACTAAGTGGAAAAATATGCAATATTAAAGATAACTCAAAAACTAAGTACTTACTGGTCAGACCTTGATCAAATTTAAATGGGACCACATGTGAAGTACCACCTATCAAATAAAAAAAGAATCATCCAAATCGGTTCACCCAGAAAAAAGTTCTGAGCTAATACACATAAAAAAAAAACATACTGGCGAATTGAGAACCTCCTCCTTTTTGTGAAGTCGGTTAAAAATTACTCTGGTAGGTAATATAGTCGAAGCTGAACTATGAATACCTATTTGTTGCAACCCCCACGCATCATTATAACGTGAAACGCATAACTACAGAAAACAGGTAGGCGGCAAAAGAATGTGCAACGCAAGACACATATCTACCTACTCTTCCCACATTGTAAGGATTCCACAGGTGCTGTTGACTATCGCATTGGTTCTGAAAGTAGTTACCCAATTTATTATTATTTACTTGATTTAATATTATTTATAAAAAACTGAATGTAATATAATTATTATTAATGATAATTAATTATTAATGATACGCGTGGATGTCGGAAAAGTATCCCACGGGAACGTAGGTACTACCGGGATAAAAAGTATCGTACATGTAATCCAGGTTACAAACTATCTATGTTCCAAATTCCATCCAAATCCGTTCAGGAGATTTTGCGTGAAAGAGTAACAAACATCCATCCATCCATCCATCCATCCTCACAAACTTTCATATTTATAATATTAGTAGGATAGTGTTCCCCTTTACTTCTTGCAAAAAAATTTTTCGCGTTCATCTATACTTACCTTTCTTATTCTTATCTTCTGTATTTCAGGTACTTAGTGCGTGGTTTGTAAGTCAACTACGTGTAACCAAAAATGTTTAACTAATGAAAAATCTTATACTTACGTAGCGCGTCGGAAATGTTTGCGTAAGCTCGTACCGACGGATTTCAAGCGGTTTTTCGCAGGAAAACAGCTTCACTACTGACGAGAGCGAGAGACAGTCGAAATAGCATCCTGAGAACTGTAGCGGATAGTTTTAGCTCTCTCTCTCTCTTTTAGTAAAGCAGTTTGTGCGGAGGGAGATTGGTACTAACACAAGATAATTCGTTTGTTTTAATATTATGTTACTAACACTCCATAGATTCTTTATTCCGAATTAAAAATCATTATTATTATTACATACATACATAACATCACGCCTGTATTCCCCGAAGGGTTAGGCAGAGGTGTACCTATAGCACACCCACATTTCGCCAGTTATGTTTAAGTCCCATGTAATAGGGGGCGAGCCTATTGCCATCAACCGGGCACAAATCCAGACTCCAGGTTGCTACCGAGAAATTCCAGATGGAAAAACCCGATAACACTTCGCTCGACCCGGGAATCGAACCCAGGATCTCATGCTCAGCAGTAGCGCTTGCGACCACTATTATTATTATTATTACAATTAATTCATTAATGTAAGTACCGACAGCAAAAGCCTACCTACGATGGTGATTTCATCAGCAAGCTATTTTGTTTTGTTTCTCTCCGTTTCTGTCTATTTTATAGTTTTGCAGTATTTTCCTTAAGAATTCATTATTTTTACAAACTAAGTGTAGCAAATTCAGGTTTTGTATTCCTTTCTTTTAATTAATTTTAGTGCCGAATTAGTAAACTTAAGCACTCGTTAAAAGATTTGGATATGAATGAAAACACGCCAGAAATACATAAATTATCTTATAGTGCAGTACCTATTTCATACTCGCTATAATAATTTTCGATACTCTTTCGTGTCTGAACATATTCAACCTGTTTTAAATGTTATCTGAGCGATAATCGCTATTGTGAATTATTTGGAATTTAGAACTTCTTCGTTTTTGACAATAGTTTTTCTTTCAACGATTGTCATTGCAGAAAAAAACTTTTGGTGCAAATGTTTTAATAACTTTAAAGATTCGAAAAATAAGCCCAAATTTTCTTCAGTACATATTTCCTATACATGCTATTGTGAATAATATCCTGCTATTTCCTATCCTGCCGTTAACCGGGTTCGTATTTTTTCTCATTCCTTCAAACTATCGGTATATTTTTTGTCCTTTCTTTTATTCTATTTTCTCTGCCATTGGAGCGTTAGGTCAAAAGAGTGATCTGACCTTCTGCGTTTGAGTGTTTTCTCTTTTTCTATCGGTATGTATTTTTTCTCATGTCTTCAACGTTTCCACTTTCTTCTAAATTATTAAAAATTTTGCTTGGGTCATGGTTCTCATCCTCTATAATTTGTCTTAGGTGTATACCGTAATATATCAAGCCGAATTTCGGTTCCACCCTCGAGGCTAAAGTCTAAGCCGGTGAACACAATAGGTATGTTTCCTGAGGACCGTCGGAGATGTCGTCACACCAGCCGATATAGCCAACAACTGGATTGAGATTTATTCAAGATATTTATGATTTAACTTATTCTAATTTATTGTAGTTCAATTTAACAATTTAGGTCTTTTCCACGTGTTACCGTCAAATTTTTTATCTATAAATATTTTTTTTTTATCTTTTTTTATCTATAACCACGGATCTACTTAGCGCTATAACATAAGAAACCTCTTATTTTTAGGTAGGAGTCATTTATCATTTATCAGAAATAAAATCATTTATCATTTATCAGACTCAAAGACATTTTACTAACAGATATTAAATTGATGTGGGTCTAAGTTTACCTGTGCATTTTCTTGATTTAATTTTTTATAGGTTAATCTGCAATACCCATCACTTTTTATGTTGTTTTACATTATTATGGTAATAAAGTTTTTATGTATGGTTTTAAAAGTGGTTATTTTCTATTATTTCGCTACAATAGGCACTATACCTACTATTCGCAGAAAATCGTACCTAATATTTTCCTGATAGGTAGTTTTAAAATGTTTGGTGGTTGCAAATGAATAAACTCATTTCACTAATACATACTCGTAGGTAGGAACTAGGTATCTATAGATACATAAATCACACTATTCTTAGTTTGAGAGATTCATATCTACTTGAAGGATAATAATAAGAGGTTACAAACAGATAGCAGCAAAAATAATGATTTTCCGCTATAGATCTACAATTAACATGGTAAGCGCAAATATATTTTATGCAGTGGGAAACCAGGTGCAAGACGTAATCTCCATCTGCATAGCCTTGCCAACACCTCTTTTATCTGTTCTGTGTTGCCAACTATGTTTGGATCGGCTTCTAGTCTAACCGGATAAAGCTAAATACCAATATTTTACAAGGAGCGATTGTCTATCTGACCTACACAACCCAGTTACTGGGTAATACGATACCCCTTGGTACCCAGCCACAACACGTAATCTTCATAAAATTATAAATAGGCAATCTAACAAAAAAATAAGTAAATTTTATTCCTTTTCCTTAACAGTAGCACTCATATATAGCAACATACAATACAATAGACTATAAAATGAAAATAGATTTCCGTTTATGTGTTTGTGTACAGAGAAACTATATTTAGTGAGTGGAAAAGCGCCTTTATTATATAAACGGGCAATCGAAACATAGTCGCCATTCACAACTTATAACTAGTTTTCTTCTAAACACCAATATTTTTATCGTCTTATTTGCATTTTGGTATCAGCTGTGATACGGCTTCAACGTGAGTTCCCAACTTACTTTGGCCCAACGCATTTATTTTCCTATATTTTCAAAGTTATTTTTGAATATGTGATTTCTTGAGATTCTCGTCACCAAGCTCCGCAAAAGGACATTCAGGGACAAAACATGTTGGTAAACAAATATATAGGTATTTTACGTACGACTACATATCAAGCTATACATTACAGTATAAGCTGACTTCTCATTGTACGAAAAGCCTATACAATGCGAGGTCAACTAAAACTGGAAATTTATAGCTTGATATGTCGTCGTGTGTAGAAGCCGTATGCCTGATGTGATTTCCCATCAGCAAAAATTAAGAACTTCCATAGAAACTTTCATTCCCTATTTAACATCTTTCTTGACGAAACCCAGGCAACGAAGACCATCAACTATATCCACGTGGTTAAACAACTGATGGAGAAGTGCCCCTGTGCATGGCTTTCGTTGATTACGAGAAAGCTTTCGTTGACTACGAGAAAGCTTTCGTTGATTACGAGAAATCTTTCGTTGATTACGAGAAAGCTTTCGTTGATTACGAGAAAGCCTTCGACTGGGTCGAGTACATTTGGAAGTGCTCCACGCTCTCCATCGCCGCCACATCGATTCCCGTTAAGTGGATGTGCTGCGGAAACTTTAAGCCCCAGCCACGCTGCACATTCGCATGTAAACCCTATCCCTAACCCTAACCCTATCTAAACCCGTACCGTTCAAGCGAAGAGTTAGACAGGGCGACACCATTTCACCGAAACTGTTTACAGCAGTCCTAGAAGACATCTTGAAAAGTTTAGATGGGGACTACAATGGTGCTTACCTGTCCTACTTAAGATTTGCAGATGACCTTATGCTTTTCGCTGAAAAGTTCGATGATCTCCAGAAAATGCTTTAAAACCTTTATGTTGCTTCTTTTAAGGTAGGAATTAGGATGAATATGGCCAAGACTAAGATTTTGGAAAACATATTCAGCAATTCCAACTCTTCTTTCATTTCCGAATTTAAGGTCGGAAATGAAACGTTAGAGAGGGTAGACCAGTATTTCTATCTTGCTCACATTCCTCCATTTGGCAAAGAGCATTAACAAACATAGATATCGAGAAGAATTCAGTTTGGGGGGGCCGCATTTAGCAAATTGGATGGTATTCCGAAATCAACAACAATTCCACAATGTCTTAAGTCCTGCCTCTAAAACCTTGCCTAATACCTCTACTGGGCTCAGTGTGAGATTTGCACAGAAAGCCATGAAGAGTTCCATACTTGGCATAACGCTTACAGACCGAGTTTCAAACGTCGGGATCCAAAAACGTACGAAGGTTTTCGATATCAGAAAACGAATTATGGAAGTCAAATGGAGTTGGGCAGAACACCAGGCAAGGCAATGTGATGACGGGTGGAATAAGGCAGTGACCGAGAGGCGTCCAAGGACTGGAAGAGGAAGTGTCGGTCGTCCGGCAACGAGATAGGAGGATGATTTTGTTGCCATCGTGGGTAGAACCTGTATGAGGCTTGCACAGGCGCCTACGCACCTGTGCCAGCCAAGAAAAGAGAGTCCTACAGTTAGCAGTGGGTGCAGTGTAAGTAGGTACATAAAAAATTGGAAACGAAAATCGTCTGCCTACGACTGTCAAAGTATGTTAATTAACATAACACAAATAATTATTTATTTGTTAATAATATAAATATTTATATACATTTTTAAATTTTGCGGCAGTTATTTAGTTCAATCTCAGAGTTTTGTTTAAGTTTGTTTTGAACTCTTTAGTTGCAGGGATTTTGATTATTATTTGTATTTATTTACAATGTTGCCTTTTTGCAAGAAGTTGCGCAACAACTTCATTTATTACTTCTGTCGGCATATTATTATATTAGGTAATAGAATTTTCAACCCTACTGTGTGTTAGTTTTGGAATCGTCTCCTCAAGCCCTTTATATTGATACCACCATGAGTACCTACCTAAGGTAGCAGGTCATGTCTGTACCTGTGCATAGTCACTCTTGAAGTTAAAGTGGTGATGATGCCAGATAACCTTCCCAAAATGCGTGAAATCTGAGGTAGGACGACCAACTCCTCGGTTCAGAACTCGGCAGTCAATGAACGGATGTTATGAATATATATAAACATTTCCTTTCTTCCTTGTTTCTATTTTAGCACTTATATCGAGATTCAATTATACATTCATGAATACATTATATTATAGATTCCATTTAGTATTCTCAAGATCCACGGGAAAACATAATTTCCTTACGATTAGAACCTAATTTGTCATGTGTTTCCTCAATAAATTACATATTTTATGATTGTATGAGAAAACACGTACTCTGCTGCGATTTTAATAATCAAAGGTGTCACTATCTGCCTACTAGGTACATACCAAATCTTCTAACGTATAAAAATCTCGTGTCACAGTGTTTGTTATCGAACTCCTCCGAAACGGCTTGACCGATTTTTATGATTTTTTTAGTGTACATTTGGTAGGTCTGAGAATAGGTCGAAAAGTATATTTCATACCGCTGCGGGTGAAACCGCGGGGCGCAGCTAGTAAGTATATATAAAAGACAAAATCTTACCAAGTGGTACTTAGCCGTGTGTGTCTCGGAGATTTGGACCACGCCCTTCTTTGTTTTGGGCAGTAAAAAAGACTTAACTATAATATTCATTAAATTGATTTAAAATAGTACAATAGATTTCCATCTTAAGCAAAAACACAGAACATAGGCAACTAATTAATTTAGAAATTATAGTTTACGAGCTACCCGCCCTTGCTTCGCACGGTTTTTTACGAGTTAACATAACATCGAGATTTCTTTATTATATGTAAGTTTAATATTAATGTACTCGTATTATACACATAAACCTTCCAGAACAAATTCTCTAAATGATGGTGGTAAACCCAATTAAAAACGTTGCCTAGTTGTTATATTTTGTGCCTAGTGTTTATATTTATTTTATGTTTGTTGCCTAGTGTTCATATTTAGAATTTTTAGCTGGTTCGATTCCCCGTTTAGGTAAACATGTCGAGAAATCAGTGAATACAGTATTGTTTCTTTTTAAAAATAAAGGAATGTTTCCTTTAAGTAAAATAATCTATCTTAAGGACTTAAAGTGGTTTCCCTTCAGAGTCCATTGATTTTTTCCACCCTGTATATGTATACAGGGTTAGTTTTCAAAGACCAGCCAAATTTAAGGATGTGGTACAGACCATCAAACTGAACAACTCTCTCCATGGGACCAATATCATCATCGCGAAAAATTTATAAACTGTCCCATAAAAAACTTCAATACCTACTTGACCTAAATGTATGGGACCGCTGATTTTTTTTTCGTGATTACGATTTTGATCCCAAGGAGAAAATTGTTCAGTACGCTGGCCTGTACCACACCCTTAAATTTGGCTGGTCTTTGAAAACTAACCCTGTATATACACGCTAGCCACGGTCAATCCTAGGATTGGTGACCATCTTTACATACCGACCCCCATGCCTCGAAGAGCACGTTTAGTGATTGGCCCCGGCTGTCATTCGTGGATCTATAACAGTCGTTACGGGTCGTCAGAAGCCCGAAAGTCTGACAACCAGTCTTACCAAGGGGTATCATATTACCCAGTAACTGGGTTGTGGAGGTCAGATAGGCAATCCCTCCACGTAAAATACTGGTATTCAGCTGCGTCCAGTTTGACTGGAAGTCGACCCCAACTAGACAGGAAAAGGCGGGCAGATGATAATGATATATGATATAGATATACTAGATGATAATGAAATTTTGCAGCGCAGACTCCGTAGATAGGTCAGTTTTTTAAATCGCGAGTTTCAACCTGAAAATGTAGGTTTTTTTACTAGGTACTTTTCCCTGCCTGCCTCATTGGTCTCCCGGTAGAAAGCGCGACTACTGAGCTCCTGGGTTCGATTCCCAGGTCAGGCAGTGTTTTACCCCCGGGCTCGGAAAGCACGTTAAGCCGTTGGTCCTGCGCTTGATCTCCCTCCGATCATGTCGGATTGCCGTCCCATAGGAGTATGAAAGTTAGGGAAGAGACAGTGCACTTGTGTCAGCGTACACACTTGTGCTCTATAATATCTCTAGTCTTCGCTGAGATTATTCGCCAAGGCTGAAATTTGGTCTGGAGGACTATATTATTTCTTTTCCCTAGATATGTATTGGTAACTAAAGACTGCCTAATTGGACAAGTGGTCGTAAGTGTGACTACTAGGTATGACGTCCTGGTCCGTACAAACCTGTGATAATAACCAACAATAAGAAATATAATAAACGCATTTAGGTTATACAGCTACATTCACCAAAAAATCTGGATTGAATGACGATAAGTTCGTCTTTGCCGTTTGAAAAATACTTGATAACTCTACGCGTGCATGAGGAAAAAGGTAATAAGTTTTTAATTACAAAAACTAAAAATTTAAGGTTTTCGGATTTTTTTCCTTTATGTGCGCCAACGCAAACGTTGCAAACGTTGTTCCATGGCAAATTTCAAGATTCTAGGTCGACTGGACGTATCCTTTAAGGTTTTGATTCCCTTGCGAGTAGTTGCGAGTTTCAAAATATGCGGCTTAAATTGCTGTTTCTTTTGATTGCGTTGACATAGAAGTTTGATTTTGTTACAGCTTAAAGGTATTAAAGACTTGAGTATTTGATATGAATTTCAATATAATACCACTACGCGGACATGAGAAAAGAGGTAGTAAGTTTAAAATTATTAAAAATATTTATATTATATGATGTAACTAAAAATTTATGATTTTCGCAATTTTGCCTTTATCTGTGCTATAAGACGTTGCTTCGTACCAAATTTCAAGATTCTAAGTTCACGGGAAGTACCCTGTAGGTTTTGATTCCCTTGCGAGTGTTGAAAATTTGCGGCATAAACGGTTGTATCTTTGATTGCGTTGGCTTAGAAGTTTGATTTTTTCACAGCTCTACGGGACAGTAGACCTGAGTATTTGATATGAATTTCAGCTTGATACCTCCACGTGTTCCTGAGAAAAAGGGTTTTGACAGACAGACAGACGGACAACAAAGTGATCCTAAATGGGTTCGGTTTTTTTCCTTTCGAGGTACTTTTTTGGGTTTCTTTATTAGGACATTCCCAGTTACAAACCGTAGGAGTCGTGAATGGTACCTGGTCAACGATAACAGAAATATAAGCTTGCTTGATTTATCATGTGACTTATTATAAACATAAATGGTGAAGTGGGTGTTATTTTGTATACAAATCATGCCGTTACTGTGGATGTATCCTGGTATGTTCGAACATCTGCGTAGGAAGAAACGCACTTAAGGGGGGATGCGCCAAGGTAGATCGCGAAATTCAAATTTTATTACGTTTTTTGCAATTTGCAGGTCAGTATAAGGTTGTATGTTGATCTTAACATGATTCGCGGCCGTATCAAATGTTTATTTATAGGATTATAATCATAAAAATCATCAATACATCTCTCTATGTTCATATGACCCTCTTGAATGATTGTTTCATGAAATCATGATATTTGAGGCCAATTCTAACTTAAGGAGTTGTATTGCTAATTCTAATGATTAAAATTCTATAAAGCCATATTTGTTACGGTCGCTAATCATATTTTAATCAACATACAACACACTGACCAACACCAACACTGACCTGCAATTTGCAAAAAACGTAAGTACATTTGAATTTCGTGGGCGTCCGCAGCGCATCCCCCTTAAGCATTATCATGCTGCACAGATAAGGCATACAATTTTGCTTAGGCGCATTTTTCATTACAGGCAAACTAATAGTAATTATTTACATGTTGATGCGCTGTTCTAAGATATCTGCCACACGCGTAGGTTCCTACTTTACTTTTGCTGCAACAACAACAACGTAACAACAATATACGGTACTGCCAACATTCCTCATGGATAGTGGAATAACAGGACGTAGCAGTGTAAATATCATATCGCTCATTTGGAGAAACATCGACGTAAATGTAAATTTCCCAAAAATTTGTTGCAGATATTTGTGCTCGAACAAATTTTCAGAGGAGCAGACGAGTGAAATATTTAATATGTATTGGGATTTATCAACATTTCAGAACTAGACTTTACCGTCTCGTTCTGAAATGTTGAACCCCATTACAAAAAAATATCCAATTTAAATCACTCTCCTGTTATATTTGAAAAGCACCAGTTACGTCGTTGTTTCTCCAAATGAGCGTTATGTAAAAAAGGTCTAACCATTGTAAGGATAAAGGCTAACTATCTTAGAAACAAAAAACAAACGTGCTCCAAGGAAACTGGTAAAAATCATATAACTTTGTGATTTAGGTATTTGATTAGCCATGACATCAAGGTGGTAACACTGAGTTAACTACTGAAAGCGTTAGACTTAATACTGGGCCTGTTTCAGTGACCCTAAAGGCATTGTTTACTAGGCAAAACAATGGCATTGAATACATCTACTTTGGTTAAGTAACTTTTCTAACTTATACAAAGGTGGTGAAACAGAAGTTACCAAATCGTCTATACAAAATACCTACAAAATGTTGTGGTTTGTCTTATATGGCTTTCGAACCATGCGCCATTCTGCTCGACCAATCACAGAGTTTCGTGGAAGGAAATATAATAATGTTATTGCTAAAAGCTTAGGAATTCCGAGTCGTAAGTCAAAACAACACTTTATAAAATAAAACATACAAATAACCCAAAGGATCGAAATGCCAGCGGGTATTTAGACGTTCCCCTTGACCGTTTTGCGTTTATAACTCATTTCACACATTCACATAAATTTTGGTATCTTTATAGCGACTGTACGTGATATCCCAAACATATAGCAAGGTATTTTAATGTACGAAAGAATTTGCAACAAGTGTGGGTAATAAATGGCATTTTGATGCGTATTTCCTAAGTTTTTATTGCTGGAACCTCTTCAAATCTTTATGGTATCTGAGCTCCTTGCTGCTTTTATTCATCTTCTACTGCCCTTTTATTCATCTTCACCATAAAGTCAGCTTGGTAACTTCCAAAGTAACATTGATTTTGTTATGCAAGCTCAGAGAAATATCGCAGTTTCATAAATAGGAGGCCGGAAACAACAAAAATCTTTGCCGTAATATGTGTTACTGGGCAATCATGTACAGCAGGGACGCATACAAGATTCAACTCTCGTAGGCATTAACGCAGAGCTTAGGTGGAACGCCAATCAGCTAGATGGAAAGGTGACTTGAAAAGTGAACGAAACCTGGTTCAGAAGGCGAAGAACCAGTCGAAGTGGCCCATCTTGAGAGAGACCAATGCCCAGCAGTGGACTGCGATAAGCGAAGATGATCGTTTAACCATTAGGTAGTGTAGCAAGCTTCAATAATGCACTTAACTCAGTAACTCGCCCAGTGACTGAGGGTATGCAATGATGATTGAAAATAGGCCTCCTCTCATTTTGCTCAATTTTTCCCGTTCTGAACCTTTTGCCAATGCAATTTAGCTATATAACGGCAGCAAGCTGCAATATGCTGTATCACACGCTATACATACCCTAATTACTGTTTGAATTACCTACAAATCACAGTGCAGTCTACCCCGAACCGCATATAAATGAATTTGTCAATCAACTGCTACGGACAAATTTGCCGGTCACGTGTCCCATTCACTATACAAACTACGTAAGTGATGCTAATTCAATAGACATTTATTATGTTCTGGCTATGTCAAAAACGGGCAAATTATAGACCTATGGCATAATGTGGGAAAGCTACGCTTAGTTGCACATAGCTTAGCCAATAATTATTATCGTTTACTGCCATATTCCCACATTGGAATCTAGACTTTAAAACATAATGTTAAGGGCTTGAGTACCTTGTATAATGACGGAGGACATAGAACTGATTACACCTTAAATTAATGCTTATATGTAAATGTTAATGTTAGACAAGGCTAACAATGATAGACTGATGATGCTTATTAGTATACATACAGTTCCGAAGTTGCGTTTCCTGCTCAGTATTATACTTTTAATTATGTCGGGATTCTACCGCTATATACAGGTTTTTAGGTGCATCGTAAGCCAAATTGAAATGGTCGACTGAAGGGAACATGGCAATCGCTCCCAATCCACGCATTGGGGAACATATTGTCGAGATGATGAGAGGTATTAAGGGGTCTGAAAGGCTAGCAGGTGACCCCTTCAGTCGACTATTTCAATTTGGCACATGATGCACCAAACATCCTGTATATTGCTGAGGAAAAATTAAATCTGCACTGCGATGTCATTCAGTTAAAATTCTACGGTTGCATTTTGATCTGACAGTCTAAGTACAGACAACCGCATCGTAGGAAGGCCTAATGAGGTTAATATGTGTGTGCCGAACCAGATGAGTCGTTGTACATCCGTATTTCCCGAAGAGTTAGGCAGAAGGGTGTCTACAGTACACCCACATTTAACCAGTTATGTTTTTAAGTCCCATGTAATAGGAGGCGAGCCTATTGCTAACAACCGGGTACAAATCCAGACTCCGGGCTGCTACTGAGAAATTTCAGATGGAAAACCCAATAATACTTTACCTGACCAGGGAATCGAACCCATGACCTCATGCTCAGCAGTAGCACTTGCTTCCACTACACCAACAAGGCAGTTATTATATAACTAATTGTAGTCAATACTGTTTGCCATGATACCACCCACGGCCAAGTCAAAGATGGAACAACCCTCGGCACATGCAATGTCATCAATAGGTTAATACCGTTAGCCATGATACCACCCACGGCCAAGTTAAAGATGGAACAACCCTCGGCACATGCAATGTCATCAATAGGTTAATACCGTTAGCCATGATACCACCCACGGCCAAGTTAAAGATGGAACAACCCTCGGCACATGCAATGTCATCCATAGGTTAAAAACACAAAAAGTAATTTAAACGATTGAGGGTTCACCAGAGATCCTCCAAGTAGGTACAAAGGATACCGCTTTTATCACATAATAATAAGCTCTTTATAAGCTCTCAAAGTATGATGGCTTTGAAAAGCAATTTTTAGAGATTTTGAATGTCAACATGATATTTATGGATTTAAACCAAACAAATTCAACTTGCTGAACACACACCGCATACTCTCATTCAGTTAAAGAATTGTGACTTTAGAAGCCAATTTAAATACAAAGCTGGGGCAAATTTTAAAATAAAAAGCAGTTGAAATTGATGAATAAAACAAAATCAAAATTCGTTATTCAAATATATATATATTATATACACTACTAATTTTTAATTAGTACAAATACTTAAATGACTTATTGGAGAAGGTCTTGTTATTATATTTTTAAAGTCTCAATAAATAATATTCATAAACAGCAAAGTTATTAGCGTTTATTTATATCCCAAAATCTCAGTCAATTTATGGAGATATTGTACAGGTCATTCATAATAGTATTCATTATTCATATTGTCTCGCTCTCGCGTTTGCGTATCTCGCTCAAACTTGCCCCGCCTCCAACAGCTGTTATTGTAATTGTAGGTAACTTAAACGCATCTTATGCTTTACGATTGAAAACTAAGAAAATGTAAAATAAAAGGTTCACGATAAATAATAGGCACATAATCAATTCAAACTTTTCCTTCATACTTTAATAGGGCTTAGGACCAACAAAATTACCAACTTTTTTACAATTAAAACAATCAGGTAACGAAAGTAAAAAGAAATTAAATTAAAGCTTTAGAACTTGTTTAAAATGTAATTTTGGCGTATTTAAAAAGGTTGAATCAGCTGATGTTTACAATAATTAACGTATTTACAAAACTCAAAAAAAACTTACAGGTATTTTAATTGTCCTTCAAAATGTCCACCACCATTATCGATGCACAGACGGGCACGTTTAATTAAATTGTTTTTTAATGATAATAGTATGTTTCGCTCACTTTTCACTTGGTCAAATGCGTCCAATATGCGCTGTTTTAATTGTTCGGCACTTGTTGGCTGACTAACGTACACTCGCCGTTTAATTTCACTCCACAAAAAAAAGTCCAAGGGCGTGAGATCAGGTGAGCGTGGAGGCCATTCCACGGGGCCGCCTCGACCAATCCACTGACTCCCGAACTCCTCCGTCAGGTACTCACGCACTGCGCTATGGTAGTGCGGAGGCGCGCCGTCTTGCTGGAACCAGAGGCCTCGTAAATTGGCTAATGGAATGTCATCTAACATTGAAGACACCATTGTCCGAAGCAAAGTTAAATAACTTTCGCCATTAAGACGCCCTTCAATAAAATAAGGGCCAATGATAGTGTCGTTTAGGATTCCTGCCCAGACATTTACAGAAAACCTGTGTTGAAAGGAGTTCTCCTTTGTTAGCATTGGATTTCGTAATGACCACCAGTGTTCATTGTGTTGGTTAAACAATCCGATACGAGTAAACATACACTCATCGGAGTATAACACATTTGCTTCTGTGTTGTTCAGTATCCACCTGCAGAACGCCATCCTTGGTTCAGTATCCACAGTGGTCAATTCTTGACCCTTTCTGTAATGGTATGGGTGAAATCCATACGAACTAATGATCCTCCATGCACAGTGCTGGCTAATATTAAAATGAAGAGCTGCGTCATTCGTACTTCGTCGGGGATCTTCTTCAAAGTAGGCCACTACATCGTCGTACAGGTTTTGCGAATACGCCGGTCTTCCACGTCTCTGGCTATGGGCCGGTGCGTGGAAAGATCCATGGTCGATTAAACGCTGGTAAGCATTTACCACAGTCCGAACGTTTGGCTGGCGAACATTTGGATACAGTTCCCTGTACATACGTACAGCGGCACTCGCGTTCTCACCAGACAAAAAGTACACACGCAACATAGGCATACTCCCGAAATGAAAACTGGTAAGCCATCGTGACAGTAAAAACGTGGGTAACAATTTGGGTAAAAGAAGCGCGCGCACACTTCCGCTAACAAATTACGACTGTCTCTTTCGTTTGTTGCACTCGCTTGCTCGAAAATGGATCGCTGGCTGGCTGGCGGATGGCGGTAGGGTAGGGTAGCGCCGGCGCAAAAGGGGGCGTGGCTTGAGCTTAGATGGGAGTTTGCCGGAACTTATGAATTGCGAACTTGCGACCGAAATGGAAAAATACTATGCGTAGTATTTTCTAGTAGCAATTGTTATGAATGATTGATTCTATTAAAAGTTTACCAATTATGTTTAATTTTCCTAGACAATTTTGGGATTTCGTTTTTTTGACTTTTGAATACAGAAATATGATCAGTAAAGGGTACGGATAGAGCCCCATTTTTTTTTGTACTAATTAAAAATTAGTCGTGTATACTATATACTACTATAGGTATACTTTAGTAATTTTCATAGTGTGATGTCGTACGGTATTCTATTGTGGGGAAATGCCGCCGATATTCAGACAATTTTTATTTTACAAAGAAGGGCAATTCGTTCAATTTATAAATTAATTCCCAGACACTCCCTCAGAGATTAATATAATTACTGTGTCATCTCAGTATATTTATGAAAATCTTTTGTATGCACAAAAAAATATTAATCTTTTAAAAAAATACAATGATATCCACAATATAAATACTAGGAACAAACACATATTTGTTGTTCCTACAACCAGGCTCAAGAAAATAGGTGGCTTGTTTAGATGCCAATGTATGTGTTTTTATAATAAACATCCGAGCCACATTCAAGATCTAAGCTTTAATAAATTCAAATCTTTTATAAAACGGAAACTATGCCAGAAAGCCTATTATACTGTGAAATACTATAACGAGGACAAAAAAGCTTGGGATTGACCTGCTCCAATAAATTTACACGGTGAATGTTGATTTTATTTTGCTGACTATTTTAGACATGAATATTTACTGTAAAACGTATTATATTATTTTCATTATTGTGACTATGAGGACTATGTGGGTCATTGTTTCAGTTTTATTCTTGGTTTGACAGTTTAAGTAGTTTATGCGGCCTACCCATATGTCCTTTTTTTGGTATTGTTCATCGAATCGTTGAGCTCCTTAAGCCCTGACTTTCGGAGTTGAGCTGCACGATTACTGACAAATGCGTGCACTGCTGGACAGGTCCACTCAAACTGTGTGGTTATTTCTTCTAAAGACCATTAAAGATACCAGTCTACATGGTCTTCACATGATCTGACCAAGATTATGTTTGGACTTTAAAAGAGACTGTGACCTCTGAGCTTGTTCCGGCCTTTCTTCTCAGAGTAGTCAGATAGGAAACGCCGACCTCATCAAAATTAAAAAATATGATTGACGTCTAAAAGTGTTTGTACAAACCTACTAACAAAAATAAAATCATTTATCATTAAATAAAATTAGGCTGAATGTCTGCACTGTTTGAACGTCAAAATTACAGATTTAAGACAGCCCTGAATAAGATGCCCGCCCTGCATGACTTTCTTGTGTTTTAGCTGACAAGAAGAAGGGACACAACAAACTCACCAGCAACACCCTCTTCTGATACGTTTTGTGTGATGGGAGTTGTATTAAGTCGTCGGACCGGGTCTGCCGTTGTTGCTCCCCTGCCAAGCTGTCGAAAAAAAGTTCTTATTCCTTCGTCGCTTCGTATCGATGATTCCTACGAGTGTGTCATATTTATGTAAGCTTCGATGGTCGACAGGACCCTAATTGCGTAACACACGATCAATCACAATTTGAATAATTTCGAAGCCTATTAAACCATTGCTTGCATTTGAAAATTTTGTCTGCCCAACAACGTAAATAACGCAATGAATGTTAGCATGTTTCGCAATTACCCCACAGAATTACATTTGATTCGACCATGTCGACAGCGTTAGCATTGTTAGCGTTAGTTCTTAGTAATTTCAATGCTAGTAGTATCTTACTATCTTAATTATTTTTCTTTTTTAGTAATATTTTATTATTCTAAAGTAGGCAGAGTAGGCGATACGTAGTTTGATATCTGGAATATCACATGGGGAAATCATCAAATCAAATCAAATATTTTCAACGCGGAAAGTTAAAAACGTCCTTGCTCATGTTTAGCAACTAAACTATCAATCTATTAGTCATACCTACTGATAGTTTTATTTCACACTAACCAACATAGGAGCCTTCCTGTGTTGGTTTACAGATGACTATTAGAAAGGACATCATAGGCCCTATGGTCTCCTTTCTAAAGTTCATCTGCTGACACTTAACAGAAAGTCAAGATGAGCTAGTAAGAAACAAACAATAATGACTTAAGTATTAAACTAGCATCGCTAATTTCTCTGCAATTTAACAATACGAGTCGTTGACAATTGTAATTTATCCATTTAGCATTTATACTATTCTTTGTACAATAGAACAATGGGCAATAAAGCCTATTATGGCGTGAAATGACAGTAAGTATGCGTTTCGGACACCCGTTCTTATACTTATCAAACTGTGTAGAGGAAATAATTGCTGATATATAAATTGAAATGAGCAGATTGCCACTACATCGAATTGTATGAAAATTTATTGATAACAGCAAAATTGTAAGTGTTATCTCTTCTTAGGAGCCGCTCTGTGTTTAGTCAGTATTTGATACTACTACTTTGTATTAAAAAGTAGACGAAGGTACTACGTCGTAAAGAACATTCATTGAATGAGAACTGCGAAGTCACGTACAGCAAAATCTTAATCTGCAGTGGCTCTAGACTGCTACCGGAAAACATCCACACTCCTTATTGTGTGCAAATCCAGCGCACGCGCATCTATCTGCCGCTAATCTCGTTTCAGTAAAGGCAAAATAATTGTTGGTAATTAGTCACGTCATGTAAAAAAAACGACATAAGCGCCAATGCGACTCATCTTTCATATTATATCTTGTAACAAAGTCATAAGGTTAGTTATGATTCACAGCGTGACGCACCCAGTCATTACGTTTCCATTGTCGTATCAATTCCTGAAAGCCCTATTTGGGTTCGTAAATTTCCACTTACAAAAATTGCGTAATATTTTTTATGATCTGACTAATGACCGGTAGGTTAGTTAAATAAACAAACAACTAGTCTTGTGATTTTAATGACTGTACTGCATTTATGAGGTGTTTATATGTGTTCGCCTAGCTAGTCTATGTTAGTAAACACTTTAGGTATTCTTAGCTAACTGAAACATACACCTAATCAATGAGTAGCAACAGGAAAAATGCTGGTTTAATTATCAGGCTGACTTCTGCTTAGCTAGTTAAACGCGCTATTTATTTAGCTTGCCCCTTGGGCTTGCCTTCACCATCTAAATCGAACTGCATTCTTTGAGAACAGCTTCACGAAAACCAACTGCTGGGATTATTGCGACACATATGTATTGGGACATCGGGAGACCGCATGAAATTCCTGTAGATGTTACATAAAATTATACATTTTTGTCTGTAAATTCGTACCTACATAGAGACTTTAGGAGGTAAGGTCCCTCCTCTGCGCGTCTGAAATAGGTTGACTACATGGACCATATACTAAAGATTGCTGTCATTGTGGCGAAGGCGATGCCTGGCGGAAGCTTATTTCCAAGGTCGGATCGGAGTTTATTTAAAAAGGTCCTGTTATACTACTGGCCAGTGTAAACAGATACACAATAATGCTAGGCACATCTTTTATAGCTAATCATTTTATTTGCTTGTGTGGGCCCATAACACAGATAATAGGTCTTTACCTATGAAATTGCCGTTTTGTATGAAAAAATTTAAACGAATTTTTTTCATGAATTTTTTATTTGTATTAATCGAAGTAATCACCCATGCAATCAATGCATCTTTGCCATCGCAGTGGCAGTTTATTGATGCCCTTCTTAAAGAAATCAGCTGGACGGGAGGCAACAAATTCTTCAAAGGCATTTTGTACTGCCTCTCGGGTATTAAATTTTTTTCCCGCCAAGAAGTTATCCAAATTCTGGAAAAAGTAGTAGTCTGTAGGCGCAAGGTCTGGTGAGTAGGGCGGATGACGGAGAGCTTCCAACCCCAGTTCTTGCAACTTGGAGACCGTCTGCTGTGCAGTATGAGGTCGCGCGTTGTCGTGCAGGAGCAGCGGAGACGAGCGATTGACCAATGCTGGTTGGAGATGCGCCAGCTTCTCCATCATTGTGTTCAGTTCTTCACAGTACACATCTGCAGTAATGCTCACCCCGTTTGGTAAGAAGCTGTGATGAATCACACCGGCGCTAGACCACCAAACAGTGACCATCACTTTTCTAGGGGTAAGTTTTCGTTTAGGGCATTGTTTAGGTGCTGAACCAGGATCCAACCAACTTGCTGAGCGCTTACGGTTATCAAACAGAATCCATTTTTCATCGCAGGTAACAATGCGGTTCAAAATTCCTTCATTTGTGTGTCTGTTGAGCAGTGCAAGGCACGTCTCGACGCGTACTTCGCGCTGGCGATCATTGAGTTCGTGGGGCACCCATTTGTCAAGCTTTTTTACCTTGCCAATTTGACGCAAATGGACCAATATTGTTTTGACGCTAACGTCGAAAGCTGCTGCTAATTCAGCCGTAGATTGTGTATCATCAGCTTCCACAATCGCCTTTAATTCGTCATTGTCGACCAAAGTCTTCGGACGACCGCGAGGTTCATTTTTCAGGTCGAAATTTCCAGAACGGAAGCGAGCAAACCAATAACAGGTGGTGCGTTGGTTTGTAGTGTTAGCTCCGTAAACGTCGTTGATGTTGCGTGCCGCTTGTGCCACGACGGTACTCATATTCCATAATTACTCGAATTTTTAACGTATCCATGATGACGAAAAAGATTGAAATGCGATGAAAATGTAACACTAATCAATAAAGAAATGACTACTTTTAGAAAAAAAAATCCATGTTTTTAAAATAAAATTAATTTGAAATTAGAATTCTTAGCCAAACAAAAAATATTTTGATTTGAAATGGCCAGTACTGCAGAACGGCAATTTCATAGGTAAAGACCTAATATTTGATGACAATTAGCTACATACAGAAATGTTAATTGGATATTTGGCATCCAAAGTATGAAGGCATAAATAATTTTCGGTTTTGGTATTTGCTTCTGAACAATTTTTATTGCTGCTGTGCTATGTGTTATTTTAACCCGCGACGGAAAAAGAAGCGTTTCATTAATAATAGACTTAGGCATGACATTCTGCAGTATTATATACCTGCATTAAAACTTTTGTTATATACCTCCTCCGTTTAAAACATATTCAACCTGTGTAGGCAACTCATTCTTTATTTAGTTTTAAGTTTTGAATAACGCGCGAAACGAAATGACAACCCCGCGCAACGCCACACACGCATGGTCTATGCTTGCCTTGTACGCATGCGCGGGGCCGCCTTTTGTGTTCGCGCGCTTGCCAGCCGACGCGCGATGTCGCCGCGTCATTCGAAACAGTGCGTTTTAAAACACCGTTGTGAGCGGGGTGTGCGGAATTGCTCAGGCGTTCCCGCCAAAATCGGTTTAGTAGTTACGCTGGTTTTTGATAATATGTGAAGTGAACTGTAATTAATGAGCGAGTTTTGTGATTTATGAATAATATACTCTATACACCGGTGACTTTGTTTTTGTTTCTGTTTTGTTGAATTCCCGCCTAAATCGAACATTGGTCCTTCGCAAGCCGGATCAAAATGGAAACCAAAGTTACTGGCGTCATAACACGGAGCAAAGCCCACGCTGGAGCTGAGGAAGGATATGAAGCGCATCATACGACGTGTGTCACTACGATCCCGCGTAGTGAAGTTGTTGCCACGTCTACCGGGTCACGATCAAGCCGCTTAAGCCGCGAAGCGCTACGCCTCCGTGCAGAGTACAAGGCCGAAGAAGAACTCGCCAAGTTGAAGGAACAGCTTATAAAAAAGAAACTAGCGTTAGAAATCGCGGAGATAGAGGACGACCTACCAGAAAACCGCGCTCACAGTGTTTGTTGTAGTGGTAATAACGTGGATGAGTGGCTAAGTTCAAGTCAAGTCCCATGCGAGCACACGGACATACCACCAGCGCCCAGTGCACCGACCGGCGCGTGCCCAACCGAAGGCCTAACTCGGGAGCGCGCTCACAGCTCCGCGCATGCGCCGTACACCACGCCCGGCGTTCGCGCGCTTTTCGAACCCGCGGCGGCGTCCGCCCCTGCCAATTCAAAATATGTGCCTGTCGCTCCGCCCGAGGTCACCACCGCTGGCACCGTCTCAGCTTCCGACATCATGCATCTAGCCGACGTTATCATTACGAACATGACAAAACGGCCAAGGCAAAATTATGATCTTCCCGTGTTTGATGGCAGCCCGGTAGACTGGTTGGCATATCGTCGTACCTACGAAGCTACCGCGTCCACGTATAGCTTGTTCGAGAACACCGTACGACTACAGGCATCGCTCCGTGGCGCGGCAAAGTGTGCCGTTGAAGGTCTGCTGCGTACCGGGTCCGACCCAACGGACGTAATAAAAGCGCTTGAAGAGGAGTTTGGACACCCCAATTTACTATTGGAAACTGCACTTCATAAAATTCGATGCCTACCACGAGTATCCGACAGTGGCGTCGAGTTAAGAAATATGACGTGTGTTGTACGAAATTGCGTGTACATTTTAAAAAACATAAAAGCGGAGGGTTATATAAACAACCCCCAAATAACGCACGAAATACTAAGTAAATTAACTCACGTACAAAGAGCGCAGTACGGCGAGTTTGTTATGAAAATTAACAACGATAATAAGGAAGATCTTCGTGTGTCGCCGAACATAAATATTGTACTCGAGTTCCTAAGTCACTTGTCACGGGCATCAGCTTATTACCTGCCACTGAACATAAGCACCGAGCATAATAATAGTCATCGTAACCGGCCTTCCGTAGTTGCCAACCCCGCTAGCGCAGCCGCTGTGAACACTTCGCGCGCCGGCCGCGCTGATCCTGCTCGTCGTCAGCAACGGGAACATACTCACCGTGTACACATTACCAGCGAGGAATCTTCGTCAACGAGTAGATCGCCGTGTACATCGTCGTCATCGAATGTTTGCGTGTTGTGTAGTAGTGCGGTTCACCAACTACCCGAGTGCGATATGTTTGTAAAAAAAAGTGAACAAGAAAAGTGGGACTTCGTAAAGGTAAATAAGTTATGTTTTAAATGTTTAGTGCAAAGTCATTCTCGGTTTCGTTGTCGCGCAAAACGGTGTGAAAAGTGTCGTTCTCCGCATCACACACTTCTCCACTACGAGAAGTCCAGCGCCACATACGCCGCCGCCGCCGCCCCCTGCGCTCCGCCCTGTGCCGCGGCGGAGGCGGCCGCCGTACAAGGCGTACAACCGCCGCCGTCGGACGCCGAGTCAGTGACGAGTATGGGTGAGCGATGTCGGAACACAAAAACATTATTAAAAATTGTACCTGTTACAATTATTGTAAATAATGTCGAACATAATTGTTATGCATTGCTCGATGATGGCGCCACTGTGTCGTTAATTGATTCTAGTGTTTGTAATTTTAGTGGACCATTATCCCCGTTGAAAATTGTTAGTGCACGCGGTCATGTTGTTACTGATAAGAATTCTTGTAGGGTGACTGCGCTAATACGCGGACCAAACGGTTTGTGTCATAAGATCGCATTACGTACTATCGACAACTTAGACTTACCCACCCAAAGTGTGCCCGCCAGAGTTTTAGTTATGAATAAACATCTACGAGACTTAGATTGTTGTGCGATGTCGTCCGCAAAGCCAATGTTATTAATCGGGCAGGATAATTGGCAGTTAATAGTACATCAGGAAATACGACAGGGTAAATCTGGACAACCCGTAGCGTCGCTTACGAAGTTAGGGTGGGTTGTTCATGGGCCTGCAGGTATTTGTGGCGAGTCTGTTCGTGAATCGGTCAATCTAGTCCATGATAATCTAGATGATTTAAATGAACTTGTGAAACAGCAATTTTTGCTCGAGTCTATCGGTATCACAGAAGTGTCACGCAAAAATGTTGAGATTGAACGCGCCTGTAAGATCCTAGATAGCACTAGTCACCGTGTCGACGGGGGCTGGGAGGTAGGATTATTATGGTCACGGGACGCTGTACACTTACCCGATAATTACGATTATGCTGTCAAACGTTTACGCGGCATAGAAAGTAAGATGGATAAAAACCCCGATTATGCTAAATCGTATTCTCGTCAAATTGAAAGGTTAATTTCTGAGAAATATGCTAGGCGGTTGGATACTCCGCTGAGTGTTAACCCGGTATGGCACCTGCCACATTTTGGGGTCATTAACCCGAATAAACCAAATAAGCTTAGATTGGTTTATGATGCCGCGGCCAAATACAAGGGTACATGTTTAAATGATTATTTGCTAACAGGGCCGGACTTGCTAAACTCTTTATTAGGCGTGTTGTTTAAGTTTCGATCTGGCCCAATAGCTTATACAGCGGACATAGCTGATATGTTTCTGCGTATTAAAATTAGGAAAGAAGATCAGGGCGCGCAGCTCTTTCTTTGGAGAGGCCGGAACAGGGAACGCGACCCTGATACATACGTCATGGACTCTATGATTTTTGGTGCCAAGTCGTCGCCCGCTTCAGCCATACATGTCTTGAATAAAAATGCTAGTGAGTTCCGAGATTCGTATCCTGAGGCCGTCAAGGCAATTCACGAAAACCATTACATGGATGATTACCTAGATAGTGTTAATTCAATAAATATTGCACGTCAGCTAATCAAAGATGTTTCCATGATACACTCCGCTGGTGGATTCTCTATCAGGGGGTGGGTGACCAATTCACCCGAGCTTCAAAAAGAATTACCAGCTGTCGTGCCCAGTACTGTACATTTTGATAAATCTCCTTATAAAGGTGAACGAACTTTAGGTATGATATGGATGCCGGAGTCAGATGAGCTAGCGTTCGACTTATCGTTTAAAAAAGTGACACCTGACGTAGTTGACGGCAAAGTTATTCCTACTAAACGGCAGTATCTGAGATTTATTATGAGTATCTTTGACCCTCTAGGCTTACTTTATCCTTACACGATAAAGTCTAAGATCTTGTTACAGAAAATATGGAAATCTGGTATAGGATGGGACGATCAGCTGAAGGAAAACGAGTTCAAGGAATGGGAAAGGTGGCTGCAGGATATAAAACAGCTAGTTAACATGCGAGTGCCGCGTTGGTACGGGCTTGATCCTGCAACTGTCGAATTACACGTTTTTGGTGATGCGAGCGAATCAGCTTACGCTGCAGTAGCATATTTAGTTGGTAGGGATGAATTTGGCAAACCAACTGTCTCACTTGTTATTGGCAAAGCTCGTGTCGCCCCGTTGAAGGTCATATCCGTGCCCCGCCTTGAATTGCAAGCAGCTGTCCTAGCGTGTAGGTTAGCTTGCATTATTGTTAAAGAGCAAGGGCTGACAATAACACGCAAATACTTGTGGTCCGATTCAAAAACGGTTTTAAAATGGGTACATTCGGACCCTCGTGATTTTCAGAAGTTTGTTTCACATCGGTTGGCAGAAATCGACCGGAAGTCCAACCCAAGTGAGTGGCGTTGGGTGCCGTCTGCTGAAAACCCTGCTGATGAAGCCACGAAACTGTACTGGCCTACAAATTGTAAGTTGTGGTTTTCAGGCCCCTCTTTCTTGTACCGGGACAAAGACCAGTGGCCGGTGAACGAGTTCGATGACTCAGTCGATACAGATTTGGAGAGTCCTGAGAAGATTCACATAATAAAACAGTATGAATCTCAATTTAATGTTGATAGGTTCACTAGTTGGACACGGGCTGTTAGATCTGCGGGTCGAGTTCTTGCCTTTTTAGGTGTGTGTCGTAAGAACCAGGTTGAGAAGTTAACAGCTAGTAACATCCGTGATGCTGAAATTCTTTTGTTGAAACAATGTCAAGTTGAGACTTTTCCCAAGGAGTTAACACTACTGAAAACGAAAACTGCATTACCAGGTGATAGTAAAATTCGCGATTTAGATCCTTTTTTGTATGAATATGATGGGTTGCTTCGAGTCAGAGGACGCCTGAGTGCAGCACCAGAATTAATGTTTGATGAGAAATATCCCATTATTTTAGATGGTCACAGCTATACCGCGCGCCTTATTGCACTCGAATATCATAAGCGCGCTCATCACGCCAATACTGAAACTGTTATAAACAGTATTAGGGAAAAATATTGGATAACTCAGTTGCGACGTACAGTCAAATCAGCCGTATCGAAATGTCAGCTTTGTCTTGTCCGTCGTGCTCGCCCTTCGTTACCCAAGATGGGAGATCTACCGGCCGCTAGACTTGTAAATACAAGAAGAGCTTTCGTGCATTGCGGGGTAGATTATTTTGGCCCCATGGAAGTATCAATAGGACGGCGTCATGAAAAAAGATGGGGCGTTATTTTTACTTGCCTTGTCACTCGCGGTATTCATATTGAGCTCGCGTCTTCACTATCAGCTGACTCAGCCATAATGGCAATCCGACGCTTTATAGCTCGTCGTGGACAACCTTCTATCATGTTCAGTGATAGAGGCACAAACTTTGTAGGTGCCGATGCAGAGCTTAAAGCTGCCATTCAGGCAATGGAGAATCACAAAATTCATGATTTCGTCGTTACCAAGGGCATTTCTTGGCAATTTAACCCTCCTGCAACTCCGCACATGGGTGGGTGCTGGGAGCGGCTCGTCCGCTCAGTAAAGACTGCACTAAGAGTTACTTTGTCGGCGCGGGCGCCTAAAGAGGAGTTGCTGGTGACATTGATGTCTGAGGTAGAGATGACCCTAAACAGTAGGCCATTAACTTTTGTGGGTGCGGACCCCGACGGGCCCATCGCTCTTACCCCCAATCATTTATTGATAGGTACAGCTACGGGTGCATCTACGTTAGGTATTTTTGATGCATCGGACTTAACCAGTAGAAAGGCTTGGGTAAAGGCTCAGACTCTGGCGGGCATGTTTTGGCGACGCTGGCTGAAAGAGTATGTTCCAACTCTTCAAAAGCGCCAAAAGTGGCTGCACGAAGTGTCGCCCGTAAAGGTGGGAGACATGGTTCTTATTTTAGAAGAAAATCAGCCCCGTAATGTGTGGCCTAGGGGCGTGATTAGCGCAGTCCACCCAGGTCGCGATGGCCATATTAGAGTAGTAACTGTTAGAACCTGTAGGGGCTTTTTGAAACGACCGGTTGTAAAGGTCATTGTGTTGCCTACTGACGAGTATGTTCAGGAACAAGGGGGTGGAATGTAGGCAACTCATTCTTTATTTAGTTTTAAGTTTTGAATAACGCGCGAAACGAAATGACAACCCCGCGCAACGCCACACACGCATGGTCTATGCTTGCCTTGTACGCATGCGCGGGGCCGCCTTTTGTGTTCGCGCGCTTGCCAGCCGACGCGCGATGTCGCCGCGTCATTCGAAACAGTGCGTTTTAAAACACCGTTGTGAGCGGGGTGTGCGGAATTGCTCAGGCGTTCCCGCCAAAATCGGTTTAGTAGTTACGCTGGTTTTTGATAATATGTGAAGTGAACTGTAATTAATGAGCGAGTTTTGTGATTTATGAATAATATACTCTATACACCGGTGACTTTGTTTCTGTTTTGTTGAATTCCCGCCTAAATCGAACAACCTGTTTTAAGCTTTTCTTGACCAGCGATTAGTTTAGTTTGTGAATCTTTTTTTTTTTTTGTCGTGCTATATTTTTCTTACAAGAGACGTCATTGCAGGAAACATAATCAGTTTTTTTTTTGGATTAAGCCAATATATGCCGAAATTTCTTCTAGTGAAATATTATAAGTCAATTTAACCGTAATTAGTCGGATTACCCAGTGTTGTTACTAATTATTCCGTTATAAACTGGGAACGTTCAGCGTATGCTTGTCTTCATGTGCTTTAGGTATTGCTATAATAATCTTATTTTCAGCAAAACGGTAATGACCTTGTTCGTTAAGCCGAATTTCAGCATCACCCTCCGGGCTAATGGTCTAGCCTGCGACTCGAAATAAGTAACCTCTCGTTTTGCGACGTGTCTTCACTACTATTTATCTTTGTTCCTGTCCGACGGCCACGACGATCGGAGATTTTTTTCCAGCTATTTATGTGATTATGCAAAACTCAAAATTCATTTTCTTCTTAATTTAAGTCTGTACCATGACCACAGTCTAACTTAGAACCGTCTATCAAACAGTATATCTACTAGAAAGCTTATATTTAACGTGCGCGTCCTTAGAATACCGATTGCAATTAGGCTTTTTAGGACGTATAGCGTAAAACAACACTAAAAAGGAACTAACGATCTTATGAGCTTAAGTTTTCATCATGTAATTCTTTTTTTATACAAAATATCGACGTCCTTATAAGCAATTCTTATTATTCTGCAATTGATCTTTTTGATCCCGGTTGATGGCAATAGGATCGCCTCCTATTACACCTAGTACACCTCTGCCTAACCCTTCGGGGAATACAGGAGTGATGGTATGTTATGTTGATGAAAGAAAAAAAACCAAATGCATTAGATTTCAATTACCAAATGTTAGAATTTGCGAATCATATTAAATGGAGAAAAACTAGAATTTGTTATTCAGACGGTTTTTCTGGGAATCACGCTAGACGAGAAATTACAATGGAAACCCCATAAAACATCTCTTGTGGGGCGGTTAAGCTCGGCCGCTTATGCTATTAGGAAGATAAGACAGTTAACAGATGTAGAAACCGCGCGTTTGGTCTATTTTAGCTACTTCCACAGCATTATGTCTTAAGGCACTTTACTGTGGGGTCGGGCTGCTGACATTGAATTCATTTTCATTTTGCAAAAGAGCTGTCAGGGCCATTTACAATCTACGTCGTTGCGAATCTCTTAGGGAACTATTTAAAAGGATTAATATTATGACGGTACATTGCCAATTCATTTATGAAAATATTATGTATGCAAGAAAATATCTATATCTTTTTAATAAAATAAGTGATAGACATAATTTTAATACTAGAAATAAAGATAAAATAGATCAACCATTTTTTAGATTATCTTTTATGGAGTACTGTGTTAAATTTTACAACAAAATACGAGTACCTTGTGATATAATATTGCAATTGCAAACTCGTATTAAAAGTACACTTTGTAAACAAGCATATTACAAAATAGAGGATTATATCCTAGATAAGAATTCTTGGAAACATGCTGGTCCTGCTCCATTGGACAATCTAGAGTCTAGACAAAATCAAACTGGTTGCTAATTTAATTGAATAATTTATAATTTTTATGACATTGATTTTTACATTATGTAACTACTTTAACTCACACACTAAATTATTACTTGTGAAATTTTGGAAAAATCATTTACTTTTCAATATTTGTAAAAATGTGAGCACCATGTATCTATCTCATAATTAATTTACCTGCCATTGCGTTATATTTAATTCTTTTTACCTTTTGTGGTATAGTAATTTTATTCTAGGTGCATCGTCTTCACATATAATTATATAATTAATGTATAGTACATCATATTGTAAAACATTTTTAAAAGAGTACCTAACGGTGGAGTTTCTTGCCCATTCTTCTCCATACGAAACTACCTTTTGGAAGGGGCAACTAGAATCAATTCTATTTTTTTGTAAATTTTACGTTCAAAAGTGCCTTTTATGTGCCTATTTGAAATAAATGATTTGACTTTGACTTTGATCTTTTTTGAAAACTTGGTTATTATTATTGCTTTTTATATTAAAAAAGGTGTATTTTTTATTTGTTTAACAAAATTATACGTGTTCATTTGGTGAATTCCTTTTTTTTATTTCGCTACAATTCACAGTAGTTAATCATCCGCAGACTCATTTAAGTGAACCCTAAAACTGGATTGGACTGGACTTCCGCGGTGTACAGTTGAGGTCAGTAACCTTAGAATTTCCTGATAACCTGAAAACTTTCTAGATTTTTCTTTACAGTCTGTAACTAAAATCGCCAAACATTCGCGGCTAATTAAAACAATATTTTTTTATTTTAGCTCTCAACGTATAAACAGGGTTGTTATAAGTTCGACAGCTAATGTCGTTCTGTGTATATCTGCGTCTGTCTGTGGCATCGTAGCTCCCGAACGCGTGGTCCGATTTCAATGCGGTTTTTTGTTATTAGAAGGCTAGTTTAATCGGTGTGGTTCTTAGCTAGCTTTCATAAATCTGTTCTGCGATTTTGAAGATAATCAGGTCTATCTGAGTGATCTCGGCTACACAATGATAATTTATTTTACTTTTACTCGTCAGATCCACTTGAAATTTTGAATACCTACTATTATAATCCATAATAAACTACTCAAAAAAGTCTACGGAACAAGGAAAATACAAAACAACAACACTAGGAAATTATTTTGTGGTCGGCTTCCAGTCTAACCGGTTGCAGCTGAATACCATGGTTTTAAATGGAGCGACTGCCTATCTGACCTCCACAACCCAGGCACTGGATAATACGATAACCCCTTGGTAAGACTTGGTTTGTCAGGCTTTCGGGCTTCTGACGACCCGTCACGACTGTCAAAGGTCCACGAATGACAGCCGAGAGTAACGGCTTAATAAGCTTTCCGAGGCACGGAGGATTATTAAAAGATGCTGCTGATGAGGTATGTGAAAATGGTCACCCATCCACGGACCAACCGCGGCAAGCGTAGCTTAACCTGATCGATCGACCCGTTCAGCTGTTATTATTTAGCCACGAGCCTGTTTCTTAAAGTCTAAGGATGTTAATATTTTTATCACGCTAGTAATAAATAACTCTATGTTGTGTTCAAAATTTATTGTTGACACATCAAGCAAAGAAAACAGGAAGACAAGCGAAAGTATAAAACGAGATTAAAACATGTCAAAAGGAATACAGTCAATATCAAAAGAAGAAATTATTAAAGAGGTAGAAGAACTAAGACACGAAACTCTTTTCTTCCTAACACTCCTCCTGAATTTCATTCTTCTAGACCTATTCCTTCCGCACACCATTCATACTTTCCTCTCAACAAAGCTTTAGTCAGACTGTCAGCCACCATTCGATTTGTCTCCACATACTCTATCCTAACATGCCCATTCTCAATGGCTTCTCTAATAAAGTGGTGGCGTACGTCAATATGCTTTGTACGTTGATGGTGCACAGGATTCTGTGCAATAGCAATTGCAGATTGACTGTCGCTGTAGATCTTGACAATCACTTCTGGTAGACCACTGATCTCTGCAATAAATCTTTTAAGAAATATTGCTTCTCTTGTAGCTTCAGATATTGCCACATATTCTGCCTCTGCAGTTGAAAGAGCTACTGTTCTCTGTTTCTTGCTGTCCCAGCACACTGCTCCTCCTTTCAATAGGAAAACTACTCCGGTGTATGACCTCCTATCATAGAATGTGGCATGGCTTGCATCTGCATAGCACTGTAAATCATTATATTTATTATTCTTCTTGTACTTTAGGCCAAAGCTTTTATTACCCTTTATATATCTGAGTACCGTTTTGCGGCCGTCCAGTGCTCGTCACTGTGGCAACTATTAAATTGACTCAGATAATTTACTGCATGTGCTATGTCTGGCCTCGTGCAAACAGACAAGTACATCAGAGAACCAATTAAATTTTGATACGGAATGCTTGGATCTGATTTATGTTCTGGTCCTGGCTTCTCCAGTCTTTGACCAGTAACTGATGGCGTTGTAGCGATTTTGCAATCATCCATCCCGAATATCTTCAAAACTTTATTGACATATTTCTCTTGGTCAATTTTGATTTCTGTCTCGTTCTGCGTTATTTGCATCGCCAAGATAAGTTCTGCCTTACCAAGATCCTTCATCTCAAATTTAGACATGAGGTCTTTTTTTACTTTTTGCTACTCCTGTGCGTCATACCAGAATATAAGCATGTCATCCACATATACCGCTAGAATGATGACCTTCTTGTCTTTGGATCTTGTATACACGCATGGTTCATTCTTGGATCGTTTGAAGCCAAGATGTAACAACTCATTATTTAACTTGCTGTTCCAAGCTCTAGGGGATTGCTTTAATCCATAAAGCGATCGATTAAGAAGACACACATAATCTTCTTTTCCTTTCTCCTCAAATCCTTCCGGTTGCTTCATATAGACAGTCTCAGATAAGTCTCCGTTCAAAAACGCTGTTTTCACGTCCATCTGATCAACATTAAAGCCTTCATGAGCAGCCATCGCTAAAAGGACTCTAAGTGAACTATGTCTAACAACTGGAGAAAAAGTCTCGTCATAATCCACCCCATATCTCTGACTAAAGCCTCTTGCAACCAGTCGAGCTTTATATCTCTTCTTACTTCCCGCCTCTTCTTTGATTCGAAAAAGCCATTTCGAATCAACGACGTTGCATTTGGCTGGTGGTTTGACTAAGGTCCAAGTCTTATTTTTCTTAATCGCATCCAGCTCCTCCTGAATCCCTGACTTCCATGCTTTACTGTCAGTTCTTGACAATGCTTCTCGAACCGTAGTTGGATTCTGATCTAATTCAGCTGCTTGATACAGGATGTAATCCGGGAACTGCTTGGGTCTTCTATCTCTCAGTGGGTACCTCCGTCCACTTTGGTGAGATTCCTCGTCGACATTTGTAATCGATTCGCAGTCTTCAAATACATCCACATCGTCCACAATGGACTCCGGATCTCCATGATCCTCAGGTTCAGTTGGTTGATCCTCTCTCTGACTATCGCCATCTTCACCTTGATCTACCCTAGGGCCAATGTCTGCTTCGGCTTCACCTTCTGGTGTTTGCAGCATATCAGATCCTTCGTTGTGTTCTATCACGGTTTCGTTTTCAACTTCAGAAATTTGGAGTATTTCTTCTGGATGTTCTTCTAAATTCGATTGCTCACGATGTTTTCAATTTTCGAAAAACTCCACGTCTCTTGCCTTAAATACTTGGCTGGTAGTGAAGTCTAAAAGTCGATATGCTTTTGCGTTATCACAGAAACCTGTGTGAATCAGTTCTCTGCTTTTCGGATCCCACTTACTTCTCTTCTGTTGAGGAATGTGCATAAAAGCTTTGCATCCGAAAGTCTTCACTGTACTCAGGTCACACTTCTTACCTGACCATTTCTCTTCTGGCGTAACATTTTTCACCGCAATCGTTGGTGATCTGTTCTTCAAGAACACTGCATGATGGACAGCCTCTGCCCAAAAACGTTTCGCCAAATTAGCATCTTGAAGCATGCTTCTTGCTTTCTCGTAGATAGTTCTATTTGCGCGTTCAGTGATGCCGTTCTGCTCCGGCGTATATTCCACCGTTAGTTGACGCTGAATTCCGAATTGCTTCAAATAGTTATCCATCCGTTTGTTGACGAACTCGGTGCCGTTATCGGTGCGTAAGATCTTCAGCTTCTTAGCACTTTGTTTTTCGGCATACTCCTTAAACTCTACAAATTTTTCGAAAACCTCACTCTTTTGTTTCAAAAAGTAAATAAAAGATTTTAGCGTAAAATCGTCCAAAAATATTTGAATTTGCTAACGGAAGGCACCTCCATAGGTCCGCACACATCCGAGTGCACAAGCTCTAGCACTTCCTTAGCTCGGGTAGCATTCAACTTTTTAAATGGTTTCTTGGTTTGCTTCCCTATAATACATGGTATACACTCAAGTTGAGCTGAAGTGTTAGGAAAACTTACCCCTGTCGCCATCTTATCTCTCAGTAGTTTGAGATTGTTGATACCCAAATGCCCCATCCTCCGATGCCATAGCATAATTGAGTCCCCTTCTGTAGTAGCTAGCGCAGAACTCTGTGAACAGCATTTAATTTTGTATATGCCTCGTTCTTCCACACCTTTCACTACAGCCTTACCTCGAATCTCACAACCACCACTCTTAAAGATGTCGCACCCTTTTTCTGTAAATACCACCACGTGACCCTTTTTCACGATTGCATAAACACTTAATAAATTAGATGATAACTTAGGTACATACGTAACATTGTTGATAGTCAAACCTATTGACTCACATACTACCGTTCCTTTACTTTTACCCAATACCTCATTATCGTCAGCACATGTCACCCTCAAAGGCTTTGAAGTGTCCTTTAAGTCCTTAAACCACGATTTAAAATTCGTCATGTGATATGTCGTCTATGATCCAGCACCTCGACGAAACATCTGGTTCTAGTCGTGCGCCAAACGCATAGGCTTGTAGTGCTTCCTTCCTTTGTTGTTTCGGATTATCTGGACATTCGTGTGCTTTGTGTGGTCCTTCACAAATAAAGCACTTGGCCTTCCCTTTCGGTTTCTTTTTGGGTGTAGCCTTGCTCTTGTGATTCTTAGTCAGCAATGCTGATGGCTGTCTTACACTTGAGCTGGCCGAGAAGGTATCTTCCATCTGAAAGAGCTTCGTCTTCACATAGTCGGTAGTAAGCTTAATATTACTATTCTCTGTGGCTAATCTCATTGGTTGAAAATCCAGGGTTAGTCCTTGTAACAAAAGTGCAGCCAGCAGTTCATCGTCGACTTCCTTTCCAAGGTCATGCAACTCCTGTGACGTGGCCATAACTGACGTCACATATTCTCTAACCGTTGAAAATTGCTCCAGTCTCATGCTTACCGACTTTGTTAATAAGCGGCAAAGGTTGTTAAGACCCTTGTCTTCAAACGCATTTCTCAGAGCGTCCCATGCTTCCCTAGCCGTTTTCGCTTTGCGCACATGAACTAAGCAATGGGGCCTGAGCATTAAGCAAATCTTTGCTCGAGCTCGCTGATCCCTTCTCATACCTTGTACATCCGTGGCTTCAGGTGTAACACTCGTGTACTCACAAAGATTGTCGTGTATTAGATATAGCTCCATCAATAATTTCCAAGTTGCATAGTTGCTATTACCGTCGAGTTTTTCGATTGATGGCATGCCACTACTGCTTGAAATTCCAGTTTCATGTGTCGGGGAACTCCCGTTATCATTTCCGCTGTCCGACATTTCTGCGATTTTTATGATCATTTACATTCTGGGTCCATAACCTGTTAATATTTTTATCACGCTAGTAATAAATAACTCTATGTTGTGTTCAAAATGTATTGTTGACACATCAAGCAAAGAAAACAGGAAGACAAGCGAAAGTATAAAACGAGATTAAAACATGTCAAAAGGAATACAGTCAATATAAAAGAAGAAATTATTAAAGAGGAAGAAAAACTAAGACACGAAACTCTTTTCTTCCTAACAAGGGAACAAAGATATTCAAGGTAATTATTTTAATTTTAACACTTTTTATAAAACATATTTTTTATCAATAGAAGCGTAATTTAATACAGATTTAATAGTTTTTTTTTTTTGCTTGTGAAAATCATCTTAGCTACTTTCTTGGAACTTTTGTGTCTCTGGAGAGTTATGTCACGTCGCCATTTAACGCGGGAAGAGATGCTGAGGGCTATGGGTGTGCTGGAAGCAGGAACAGTCAACGTGAAACAGCCGACGCTGTCAACACGCAGCCTAGCGTAATTTGCCAATTAAGGGCGCGTTACAGGGCTACAGAAGATGTTACTGAACGTAACCGACGATAATACAGGGTCACCACTCAGAGATAAGACCGCTTTCTGCAAAATGCTGCCAAAAGGCAGCCTCAAATTATGGCTCGCCAGCTGGTAGGACGCTCCCGTCTCAATTCCAAGTAGTCATCACTGACCAAACCACCAAGATAAGATTGTATGAAGTTAATCTTCAAGCTCGCAGACCGCTTAGAGTTCCAGCTCTTCGATGCGGAAAACGACGGCGTCGGTTATTCTGGGCTAACGCACATTTGCACTGGACCGACTCTCAGTGGTCTCGTGTTCTTTTTTCTGATGAGTCGCAGTTTCGATTTCACCCCGATTCAATAAGAGTGCGTGTTAGGCGAGTTCCTAGTCGCCAGATTCGCCTCCAGTATCCTTAGGAAGTTCATCAGTACCAGGGTGGAACGATTATGGTGTGGAGTAGAATTCGCCTAAGGCAATTTAAATGAGGAACAATACTGTGATAAGATTCTGCAACCTATGGTCATCCCTCACCGTCAGCAGTATGGCCAAGATTTCATGTTCACACACGCCCAGGCTGGGGACGAATGTGCTCTGCGAGGACAATATCACTCTGTTAGAGTGGCCTGCTCAGTCCGCTGATCTCAATCCCATAGAGCATGCGTGGGATTTGCTCGGTAGAAAAGCGTTCAGTGACCTACCTACCCAAGAAGAGCTTTTTACACTTCTTTCTAGAGTTTGGAGCGATATTCCACATGTGACAATAGAAAACCTGATATTCAGCATGCCACGTCGATCGATGTAGAGCCGTCGCTAATGCCTTAGATTAGAAGGTCTAACAGATTATTAAAAAGTATCTATGAATGTTTTTTTTTTATAGAATGTTATTTGGGCGTTCGTTTCATAAACCTGCATATAAATCTGCATAAAAGTTTTTTTTCGTTTTTGGTACCGTTTTCGGTTTACATTTTTTTTTTTAAATTCTTTGTCTACCTACCCTTTTGTTTTAATCAAACGATAATGGACAATATAGACCAGTCACAATCGCGTTAGGTCACAAAAAAATGCAATGTACTTGATTTTTAAAACCAAATAGCCAATTTACCAATAGTGCAAAACCAAATTTGCAGCTTCGAAAGACCTGTGCTAACAGCTTGATGCTCGAAAAACCTCAATTTTTTTTTAACACCTTTCTGTTTTTTTTCTTTTAGTTTCGCAAGATTTGTGGATGTAACTAATGTCACGTTTCTATAATACGAAGAAAACAAAGGTAGGGTTTCTTTTATTTTGCTCATATCTCTAAAATGGTGTGTCGCATTGCAAAAATAATGGATATTTCGAAATTTTCATTATTTTTGCAATGGGACACAACATTTTCATTAATGAAAATTTCGAAATTTTCGTTATTTTTGCAATGGGACACACCATTTTCGAGATATAAGCAAAATAAAAGAAAAAAAAGATACAGTATTGTTTTTGCACCTTGGTTTGAATGTCATGACAGCAAATTTTATTCCACACCTTTTTAATCGCGATTATAAATAGTCAGATTTAGTTAGACAATCAAAATTTTCAGTGAAAAACGCAAATTCAGAATAGCAGAATTGCCATTTTCACTAAACTATTAACTCAGTGCCATGTTAGTGCTGACAAACTAAAATAGTTAAGTTGTGTCACTTTAGTCTATTTCAAAATGGGAAATCGTAGTTTGACAAGAAAATACAAAATTTTGGTGATTTTTAGTCTAGTCTAAAGGTATCTGTGACAAGAGAATCGGCACCACTACCGAAGTATATATACACAAGTAAAATTAAATTATAAGTAAAGCAAAAAATAACTCTAAAACTAGGCCTACTGACCTTATATAACAGGTTTTATAAATTTTAAAAATTAAACTCAATAAGGACGCATTCGCCAAGTAAGAAGTTTACCACGCGCTTTTTCGATGCGCTATTGTCAATTACCAAAGCATTTGTTTGTTACCGCACCTTAAATTTTGAATAATTATTTAATGCAGGTTCAACAATTTGACAATTTTTTGTGGCCAGTATTTCTTTTATAGAGTTTTGTTAAATGAATATAGTTGCCTTGTTCCCTAGACTTTGTTGAATAGTGTATATTATTAACACTGCAATTATGTGGTAACCTTGACTTGATGCTGCTGCCAGGAAATTCTGAAAAATAACAAACTCCCCAACAACTTGCAGCAAACATATCGTGTTTGGGCTAATTCAATTGGTCTCGATAAATAGACTTAGACATGGGGAACAAATGTAGGTACATAGTCTGATGATGGAGCGGGATGGCGATCTCAAGAACTGCGCTTTATAAATCGTAAACCAACCGAGTTTGGTCGCGTTGGTATTGAATCATAGAATGTCAGGTTTTTGAATCGTAGACCCATACGTGCCCATACTACGTATACAACAAACGTTCCACTCGTTCAAATAAAGCAACTTATGGTTTTCACAATTATTGTTAAAAAATATAGTTAAATTATAATGAGCAATGATATAAATAGTATTAAATAGTTAAATTGTTGTGTTTCATGGTAAAAACTTCTTGGTAAGGTTGGGCCATGTGTTGATCGAGGGTTTTTTAAATTCGCTATTTAATAGCTTGTTTGGAGATATTATACTCAATACGGAACTCAGTCAGAACAAAATACGATCACACTCTTTTCTTTTTCAGCTTCATTGGATTCTGGAGACATAAAGTTGATATTATTGTCCCCGTTGTGGCGACTCATCAAAGTTACAGCTTACCTACTTTACAATGACCTAGAATAATTATGAAATAATGGCACAAAGGTAAGTCCCATAATAAAAGTGAAGGAAAAACCCGCATTTCAGGAATGTAATCAGTCATACATTTACAATGCGGTCAACAAAAGGTTTTGTTATTGTTTAGATTCATGCCTAAAAAGCAACCTTATACGGACCTAAACACACTATCATAAATAGCGAGACTAACTCGCATTCCAACTATTTTCTCATATGAAAATTATTATGCATGCTTCCGGAATCGACAGACGCAGTGAGTGTCGATGCGGAGGTAGAGAACTATGTAAGTCAATCACACAATCAACTCGGCTTATCGCAGTCAACTACCTGGACACATTCTCTTAAGTTATGTTACAAACCCTGGTTCTCCGCTTTCCGCATCTAGTCTATCACAGCTTCCTTTTGGGCCATCCTGCTAGGGTTAGTCCCAAGCGACGCGTGCCAATTCACGGTCTCCACCGATTGTAGTCGCACGACTTAGGAGAACCCTATGTACAGCTGTGGACTACGGAAGGCCAGGTCGGGGGTAACACGTGCTTGTTGAGTTGTTGAGGCACTTGCGAAGGCTATATGCATCATGTTAACTACTGTGTGAAGAACGCGTCGGCAGTGACCTACGCACCGCATTTGTGAATCGCAAGCTCACATCTTTATATGCACAAGTAGCACGCCCCGTGTTCGAGCATCATTAGGTATAGGTAGTTACACGCTGGGTCTAATAAATTCAGCTACGATCCAATTTTATCTGGATCAGATGTGCTTGTCATGTAATATTGCGTGTTAAATCGACCCTGTTGCAGATCATCATAGTCATCATCACGCTAATCATAATTATAGGGCTTTTGTAGCATCCGATCAGTCGATCACGCCCTTGCTTAAGGCGAAAGTGCCCAACAAATATACAACCTGACATAGAAATGCAAATTTCAAAAGACGTATGAAAATTTGAATTTTGTGGGAGCAGCCTTATAGTATTCCCCTAATGAGTAACGCACGCAGACATCAAAATATCGGTCGACAATCCCTAAGCTGCCCGCCAAGGCCATAATTATCTAGGATGAGACAAAGAGAAGAGCTAAAAAAAAAATGCGGAGCTGTCTTTGGGGACTGCCGATAGACGTGAAAACTAAGTAACTTGTGAATTCTATCGTCGAACCGTGCGGTGACGATGACGCGAGTTTCACGCTTTTTGTTCACACAAAAAGTACACATATATACACAGTATACATATAGCTCATGGAAAGCGTTCGGTGACGATGACGCGAGTTCCATGATTTTTGTTCACCCAAAAAGTGCTCATCGCGCCTAAAAAAGTTTTCACTTCAATAAAAAAAAATACATAAAGTTTTATTGGTTAAAAGAAAAGGCGATGACAGACAGTAATTTTACATTTAAGTTTGTACATCACAATTTTTTGGACGTTGATCCCCAAACTAAGCAGGGCTTGTATCTTGGGAGTCGGAATGCAAATGAGCAGAAAGAAATATGTCAGTTTTGAAGGCTAGTTGAGGACAGCGTGTATTATGTTGTGAGTGTAAGTTTGTGTGAGTGTCTGTGAGGATGAAAGTGCGAGAGGGATGTTGTTTGCTGGCACTTTGGCTTGTCGACAAATGTTAGAGAAATGATTCTGTTTCGGACACCAAACCACAGTGTTTTAATTGCCCCAAAAAAGTGACATCAGAGTTTTATTGAATATTTCTACTCAATAGTTCACTAAAAATGCACGAGTAGAACTCCCATGTGCCAATATTGTATACTATTTTTTTTTTTTAAACTTAAAGTTTTCGTTACTTTGAAGGCCAAAATACTGAAAATAATTCGTGCAAAAAAAACTGTATATTTTGAGTTTTATTGGAATTACATATTTATGAAGCAATTATAGGCGCATATTTTCCCGTTTTTATTTAATCAGAAATCATAACAGAATCCACAAAAAAAAAAAAAAGAACCGAAATCAGTATTTATTTATTTTTATTTTTTCTAGGTCGAAGTAGAACCTGTGTCGGGCACAAATAGATTCCTTATACTAATGTTCATCACCCACAAAAATATTACTTTCAACTTCGGCCTAGGTTTCGAGAAAATGATTTTTATGTACTAAGGTAATAATTCCAAATTTAGGGTTATCACAAAGAGGTCAATTGGCTGTTTTATGATTAACTAAAATTAATTATGGTGATGTATGCCCAACATTTGAAATCGCTTCCCTTGTTGCCATTGTGTTTGGCTATTAATCAAATAACTTTGCTTCGTTACTTAAAACTATTGAATCAAGCACTTTTGCTCTTGCACATTTTTTGCTTGTACATTTTCATCTGCAAGCGAGACACTTTCTTCACCAACGGCTTTCAGTAAATCTCGTACAGCAGCTGGCAGAGGAAGACTTTTCGAGAAGTTTTGACGCCGGTGGAGGCGAAGCAGTGAAATTGCCGGATCTCATGGTTCTAGTGCGCGATAGAAGAGATCAATCATGGTTTTTTCCTGTCCATTTTCCGGCAGTGTAGCTCTGTCTCTACGCCAGAATTAATTTCTGGATTCGGCTACTTGTTTGGAGAGCTTAACTAACGGAAGGGAAGGGGATTGTACTTGGCATTGTTTTACAGGCACGAGGTTATCCGACAGTAGTCAACCTATTTTTTAATTTCACGTGAGAAGTGCTTTAATATTAATTGTTACTGTTCTATCGTATATTTAAGATAAAAAGCTGCTGATTTATGTAATAAAAACTATATGTACCAAAAGGTCAAAATAGTGTCAACCCTAACACATATTTTTTTAAATCATTTACTCGAAACCTAGGCCCAAGTTGAAAGTAATATTTTTGTGGGTGATAAACATTAGTATAAGGAATCTATTTGTACCAGACACAGGTTCTACTTCAACCTAGAAAAAATTAAAATAAATAAATACTGATTTCGGTTCAACTTTTTTTTTTGGGTTCTATTGTCATTTTTGATTAAATATAAATAGGAAAATATTCGCCTATAATTGCTTCATAAATATGCAGTACAAACAATACTCAATTATATACAGGTTTTATTGTACGAATTATTTTCAGTATTTTCACCTTTAATAAGGTCACGAAAAATTTAAGATTTTTTTAAAAATAGAGTACCTATTTATAATTGGCACCTGGTTGTTCTACTCGTGCATTTTTAGTGAACTATTGAGTAGAAATATTCAATAAAAAACTGATATCACTTTTTTGGGGCAATAAAAACACTGTGCAAACGAATCACGTAATAACTAAATACGGGCTGGTATCCACAACTCTACGTCAATGCGCGTATTTTGCGTACGGAATAACTAATAATACCTACTAATCAGACTGAAAAATATAACAGCCTCGCTGGTCCAGTGGTCGTAAGTGCACAGCATGAGGTCCCGGCTTCGATTTCCGGGTCGGTCAAAGTTTTATTGGGTTTTTCGCCCGGGAATTTCTCAGTAGCAGCCCAGTCTGGATTTGTGCCCGGTTGATGGCAATAGGCTTGAATTATTACATGGGACTTGAGCATTACTGGCGAAATGTGGGTGTACTAAAAGTACACCTCTGCCAAACCCTTCGGGTAATACAGGCGTGATGTTATGTGTGGAGTACACAAGCCCATAACTTGCACGAAAATATGCAAGTACCTGCTATTTGCATGACATTGTGACATACCCATGTCACCAATCAGAATGGCATTTAAGCTACTTGCAGTACTTGCATAGGTAATATTATTTTCTATTTATATACAATTATTTAATAATAAATAAGAAAATAAGAAGGTTAGTTACTGTCATGTGTATTCCAAGACACAAGCTCAGACGTGTACCTATTTTTTTATGAGTAGGTAAGTAGGTACATTGTATAGGTACCTGTTAGTTATCATCATTAACACTAGTCAGCATACAACAGTACCTAATCAATCACTCGACCAGATAACAATAAAACGATGACGTCAAATAAATCCTTTGATTGTTCTACATTGACTCGGAGAAAAATTATTTAGCTTGTCCTTTGAAAGTCGTATCTTTTGAAAAGGAATTAACGCCAGGAAATAATTTCTATGCGAACACGTCATCTATATAAATGTCTATTATTGCTTATCGATTTCTTAGGGCCGTTTCCTGTTTAATCTTCTACGATGTTGGCAATACTAAGGTATGCACCTAGACGTAGCAGGTACTACACATTTGCTGCTTGAATTAAATTAAGTAGAAACTTGACAAGGTCATGGGGATGTAGCAATAAAAGTCATATCCTTATGTACAACTGACAATAGGTACATTTACTTACATAGTAGTATAGAAGGTAGTTATACCTACGTACACTAAGTAGTTATGTACCTAGTAGATATACCAAACTCCGTGTGTTGTGTCAAAGATAATAAATTACCGAATTGAAACTACAAGAACTGTTAAAATCAACCGACTTATAAAAAACCGCATGAGAGTCAGAAATACCTTTGTTTTTCATAGTTTTTTATAGGTAGAAATAAAAGAACAAAAAAAAAACATACAAATTTATGTTTGGGGTCGATAAAATGAATAATCATAATCACTTAATCTTTATTTATCTCAACATTATTACAGACATTGTTTAATTAAATTCACAATTTACATAGATAAAGGTGTCTGAGGCAGGAGGGTCCTCGGTTACATTAATTACAGATCACCCGGCGCTCTCAGATAGAACATATTATTTTACAAAACGGTTAGTCATGATATTATATTACAAGTCTGAAATTGTAATTAAGTATAAGCAGAACCTACAAAATTACAAGTTTATTTTATTTTATTTATTATTTACATATTAGGTAAGTACCGACTGTGCATGCGTAAAATATTCACCTCAACCACGGAACCCTTAACTGTACGTGGTACGCGCTTGATCGGGTTTTTGTACCTACGTTCACGAATTGGTGTACTATTGCCTGCCGCTACATAATTAGCTATTGCCTTTGTGAATATCAGAACGACGTCAAAATAGACGAAGTGAATTCAAATATTGGAGGAATCAATGTAGGTTCATCATCAGTCCACTGCTGGACATAAGCCTCTTCCTGTCAAATTGCACGCCATCGAACTCGATTCTCGGTAACTCTCATCCAGCTGCTACCAGCCGTCCTACGAAGATGATCGTCGCTCCATCTGAAGGCGTCCTATCTTACGTTTGTCAATTCGCGGTCTCCACTCTCTTGCACACGTCTACCCCAACGATTGATGTCGATAACTTCGGTTCATCTCCATCTCTTCGGACATCATCCATTGTTGCGTTAGAGAACATTTTCGGGGAAATTACGTCCCCTTCTCTCATCCCTCGACCCTGTGGGATATGTTCAGTTCGCTGTTCTAAAACCAGACCAGGTCTCGATTATAGAGTCAAAAGCCTTCTCAAAGTCCACAAACGAAAACATGGGGCCTACTATACTCTCGGGACTTATTCTGTATAATTTGTCACACTTTATGGATGAGGTGTATGGTGCTGTATCCTCCTCGAAAGCCACCCTGGTTTGATAGCTGAAACTGGTCGAGTCTTCGTGCTGGACGATTCGTGGACACTATTGAAAACAAGTTATATGCGTGGGCTTTAGCGTGAAATGGGTCTAAGAAAAGAATGACCACGCTCTTTCACCACGCTTCTGGAGTTCTCCTAGGGAACAGGAGAGAGTTGTAGAGCTCCCGAAGCTCTTTCAGTAAAAGACGTCCTCCTGATTTCCGGAGCTCGATCGTAATCCTTTCGTCACCAGGGGTTATCTATTTTTAAGCTGTTTAAGAGCCGCCTCGATTTCGATTTAGCTGATTTCCTGCCGGTCTTCCGTGAAATGACGGATTAAGGTTGCTCTAGATTCCTCATTTTCGGGATCAGGGTGAGATGCATGTGATGCGAAGGAACTCTAGCTTCGAAACAACGATATTTCCACTGGATTTGGTCAACTTCGTTAGATGGCTTCTTCCAAGTAGGGTTACCATGAAAAATTGAAAAGTACTGACTAAAAGCCTGATTTCTATAGAAAAGTCCTGTGATTTTGTCGCAAACGTAATTAACGACGACGCTTTTTTTTTCACATGCTTATGTGAAAAAAAATGCGTTGTGCTTTGATACCATCCAAAGAAGATTATATTTTTGTTTATGTTGATTGTAACTTACCAACAAAAAAAAACTGTAAATCTAGATATAGATACTTCATTTTATAAAAAAATCGCTAAATAATGAGGTTCACGAGATATCACGCAATCCAGCCGCAATCCTGTCGGGAGCCTAAATATCCTGAGATCTCAGGACAAATCCTGAGATATGGTAACCCCAAGTGACTGAACGAACACTTTCGACCCCGGTTTTGCTCAATCGTTTTCTTTACAGACCGTGTATTGGAGCGTCAGAAGTCGGGTCGTACCAATGTTCTAATATTTTTTGTTGAGTACCCGTTGTTCTTATGAAGTGATAGGTGGATTTTCATGTCGTTCCGCCATAAGCTCCAGAGTCTCTTCAGAAAGTTTAGACTTCCTGCCCGTACGCCGCATTTTGCAAAATCGTAGCATCCTCCCTGAGGATTTTAACCATTTGGTCGAATGCCTGGCCATCGTCATTTGTGGTTTCCACGGCAGCGAATCGGTTCTCCATGTTTTACTTGTACGCCGAAGCTTGGATTTCATCAAATTAGTTCGCCCAAGGTTATAGTTAATTTCAGAGAGACTCGGGTTCGATATCATATCAGTCTTGTGTCTGTGATCACTGCCGATATTGAACCAGTTGATCACCGAGGAGACATACCTGAATATACACTTTTATCGGTTATGTTGAATTCTATCGTAATACATCTCATTTTTCGTCATAGGGTCGGGGTTTAGCCACGTCCACTACATTTGGGGCTGTTTCTTAACACTCTCACCACCATACACATTTAAGGTTTTTATAGAATAGTAGGCCGTATGGGCGGCGCGCGAGCCATGCAATCATGCAATGTATTTTACACCACGCCAAGCTCAATTTATTGTAACTTTTGCAGCACGCCATGTGGGCGGCCGCCGGGGCGCGTATTTCCATTTCCGTGTTTATTAGGAGGCAGTACTGTCTTGAAACACGCACGGGTTTGTCGCGCTAACTGCCTTTACAAAATCGTGTTCAACCCAAGGCACGTATCCTCCAATCGCGCACGGGTTTGCAACGCCAACTGTTCTTCTAAACACGTGTTCAATTCGGTTAGGGTTAATAAGCAGGTCGACGGAGCCCCGCTTCGCGGGGCTCCTATTTCTGTCTAAAGGGTTTAAAGGAACCTAACCAACCGAACCTCGGGGTGCCCCTGATGTCGACCTTCTATGGTTAGATTTGGTGAGCATTTATCCATTTTGGTAGGCAATAAGAATATAAATACAACACGTACAATTATTCTGATGAGTAATGATAATTATTTTGGAACTTAAGGCGTTGTTCTTTAGGCACCTCGGTATAGAGAGGGTTTATTTTATTTGAAGTTAACATATTTTACTTTGGTACTTACACACGATTTTGTTAAACCTTACCCAGCGCCACTTGATCACAAAGGCGTGCTCAGTTGACGCGAATTGAACACGGGATCGTAGGATTCCGTAGTAAAACAAAAGCGTGTTGATTTCGCGAGACCGGTGTCGCCAGTTGAACACGGAAAGGGAAATTACGCGCGAACTTCATGGATAAGTTCCATGCATCGCCTTGAACACGTGTTTGGAAGAACAGTTGGCGTTGCAAACCCGTGCGCGATTGGAGGATACGTGCCTTGGATTGAACACGATTTTGTAAAGGCAGTTAGCGCGACAAATCCGTGCGTGTTTCAAGACAGTACTGCCTCCTAATAAACACGGAAATGGAAATACGCCGCCGGAGCACGTCGTTAAGTTTACCAGCAGGCCGTGTGGTCCGCTGTGATCGCCAAATTCATTTATTTTTATAGAGTTTGGTTTACTAGATAAGAATTCGATGTCGTCCGCTTTAAATTGTTGAGTGAAAATGCTACTAATAAAAAAGAAATCGATGAAAATCGGATTATATTTATAGAATTATAACGTTCAAAGTCAAGTAAGTAAAACTAGTTTATTAAGTAATTTTTTATTAAGTACTAGCTGATGCCCGCGACTTCGTCTGCAATCCAGGATGGAAAGTAGCTTATAATAAATAATAATAATAAAACGTTTATTTCGGAAACTTATGCTCTCTCTTCAGCTTATGTTCTTACCCAGGTCACGATCTATCTGTGTGCCAAATTGCATCCAAATCCGTTCAGTAGTTTTTGCGTGAAAGAGTAACAAGCATCCATCCATCTGTCCATCCTCACAAACTTTCACATTTATAATATTACAAGAAAAGAGATTTTATTTGAAGGCCTGATTAAAAAGTACTCTATCGCTCGATAGATAGGTAGTGTTGTGCTTTCAATGCCGTTTTCTGAATCGCGGTATGGTTTCGTCGCACAGTGTTGTATATGAGGAGACCAAGCGAAGTTTTGTGACACTGCCCGAGTCTACTTAGTTTTAAGTAGGCTAGTAACAATAAAATGCCATAAGTGCCTGTACACCACCTGCTACGATGTGGATCGACCGGAGGACACGGTGGAGCATACGGTGGAGGTCTGCACGGCTTGGGCGGAGCACCGCCGTGTCGTCGTGGCGGCGATTGGCGGCGGCGATCTTTCGCATCCGGCCCTGGTCCAGGCCATGGTACGGAGCGAGAGGGAATGGGAAGCCGTCACCTCCTTCTGCGAAGCAGTAATGCTCGCGAAGAAGGAGGCGGAGCGCGTGAGGGTGAGGTAATCGTTGCACCCTCACGCCCCTAGTCGCCGCAGGAGGAGTCACCGTGGGCGTCGCGAGTCGATAGCCGACTCCCGGCCACCGTAGGTGCGATCTTGCGGACGGCAAGCAATGGGCAGCTAAGCAGCTTGCCGTCCGGTAAGGACCAGGCCCGGGTCGACGGCGCGTTGTGTTCCACGCGCGCCTCAAAGAGATGTCAGCATAACTGATGGGTTCCGATAGGGCCGATGCCTGCCGGGCTCGCGGATTATTCAAAAGAGTTACCGTGGCCCTGGCGCACAGGCAACTGAAGGAACACGGGTGGGTTTTAGTCAGTAAGAGGTTTACACGCCCGTCCGCTCCGCCCAGAGCGGGAGAGGACATTTGCCGATTTCCCACCCAAAAAAAAAAAAGCACCTGCTACGATTCTCATAGTATACGGAACGCAATTTTTGAAAAGGTTGTTCCGTCGCCCTTTATAATACCAAAGAGCATAGCCCTTAAAATAAACGGGCTTACTTTCAAAATAAAATAAGTTTACGTTGGAAAAACTTTACTAACAACAAAGGTACAGTCGCCAGCAGGTCAAGCTACACGAAACTGTTAAAATTTCTCCAAACGATTTTAAAACTTAAAATGTTGAAGGTTAAGTTTAAAATCGATTGAGAAAATCTGACAGTTTGTGGTAACTTGATGTGCTGGCGACTGTACTTAGATGATATTCCAATTTTTTATCGCAGATTTGCTTGCAACATACGCGTAGTTGAATAGGTAACTCAACTGAATCACGTATTAAATAAGGTGGAAAGTTATATTTAAGTATATTTAGGGTATTTTTCGTCCAGGATTCGTTAAATTTTTCACCCCGTACATAAGTACTCCTACCTATATACTACCAGTGTGTGCTGAGCACTGAAAGGTGGTCACTCACAATGGCTAATGGGTCTCTAAATTTCGAATCCATCCATAATAATGCAAAAGTAACTCTGTCTGACTGTTAGCTGCGCAGATTTCGGAGAAATTTGGCACACAGATAGATCATGATCGAGGAACTAGAACACATAACGCACAGCCTTGTACCTACTGCCTTCACAAGTCTTTGGTCATCTCTTAGCGGCCACGGATTATTTTATTTTTGAATTGTTTTTTTTACATTTTTCTCACATATAACAAGCAACAAGAATAATGTGCCAAGGATATTGTAATATCTTGATTTAAAAAGCGTGTCCTTGGTATTTCTTGCCCGTTCTTCTCCATAGAGATCTACGTTTTGGAATGGGCAACCAGCTTCAACTTTCTGACTAACTGACCGAACCTTTGACAGTTCATAAGTGCCTGTAAATGTTTTAATTGAAATAAATGCTTTGTGTTTGAGTTTGAATCCGGCAGGAAGGACCCAAATCTGGTGTGGTAGCTGTCCTTCCATCGGTACACCTATGCTTCATTCATCGTTTCTCGCCATTGCAGCATGTCCGTGTCCACCTGCTGATACTACGTCAAGCCAAGTGTCCTGCCCACTATGGCTCAAGAAGTATAGTAGTTTACTTTAATTGTCATTCAGCAGATTACCAGTTGCTCGACTTTTGTTGCTCAAGAGTGCTTTCTTCATAAATCCATAGTTCCAATTAATAGTGTTGGTTTTTTTCCTATGGAATGCTAAATAAGTTGGGTCCCTCAAGAATTAAAGTAAGTTTGAAAAAGGGGGTAAACAAATAATACAGGCATCCGCACAGGCGGGCTTAGCATGACGCTATCTATCTCTTCGAAGAATAGACACGGCCAATGAGATTATATAATACTAGAGGAGTAACGTCGTACTAAAAAAATCTGAAAAACGTAACCACTTACGAGTTTAAAGTCGTAGCTTTGAAACGGATACTAGTTATGTCAATCTGTCATAAGAATCTATGTTTGTCTCATTTCTTCTATCGTCAAACTAATTACATTGGAATGAGACAAGACATTATTATAGGAAAAACGGCCAGAGTTGCCAATGATCAACATAATTTCCCCAGTATGAATTAACGTATTTATTGAATCAATTACTATATAGACAGGTTGTATTATGGAACTTTCAATAGATTAAAGATTTAAAGAAACTGACAAGGATTAGGTAAATATAGGAAGAAGAAAAACAAATGCGTAAACGTAAATATTTCAAAACTAGATATTAAGATCGTGTCAAATTGCTTTTGTGTAAAATGGAGTGATATTATTATTATGTACAATCATTTATACAATATATATGTACTGTACAATATATTATCTGTTTAAAGCAAACAGACTTTAATAATAATAATTTAGACTTCCAGGAACATACATTCGTCGTTCACTAAACTCCCAACAGTCTGGCAAAATCAAAATATTTTTTACAGGTAACACTGATGGTAAAAACAATGTTTGATAAATTTATTTAGTGTCGTAGCGTTTTTTTGGATAATTTGAATAAATTTGAGCAAACTTATTTATAAAATGAAACACCAATTGCTTTATTGATCTTTTCAGACCGTGTCATACAAATATTAATAGCATATTTCACCATTTTGTAATTTTTTTGCGCTAAGCAATCGCTCACTTGACGTCAAGCTGACGACTGAAGTCAGATATGCTTGCGGACATATACGACGTGGCAACGCATCGACGCCGTACACTGCTGATCTAGTCCTATATAACATCATTGGACACGGCTATTCCCATACAAATGACATTTCGTTTCTCTATTTTTGACATCGCACCGTAAAAATCCTTCGAAAATCTGTCATTTTGTCTTTCGTTTCTGCCGATCGTTGTCTAGGTCCTTCGTAATGTAGACTATTTCAGAAGACAGTTGTCTAAGGTAGTGAAGACAATTTGATTTTTTTATCGCCATGCTAAGACAGTAGAAAAGTTTTTGCTCGACGGCCACAAAGTATAAAAATGGAAAGGAAAAAGGAATTTTTCACTTTTAGTATGGAAAATGTGAAAAATGATTACCTACATGTTGAGTTTTAGGGGTTTAAGGGTTCAATAAAGGGGGTCGACATTTTCATTATTTTTGCGATAGGACACACCGTTTTCGAGATATAAGCAAAATAAAAGATAAACGTGAATAAATGACTGAATTTCGTAAAAAGTGCAGTTGACTCTTTATACTTTACTGCCGTCGCACTGTCTTTACGAAACGTCATTTTTGTCTATTCTTCCGTCGACAAGACGGTGCTTGTGCTGAGCCTGCAGGATAGGTTTCTCCCCACTCAATCACTCCGCGGTCACGTGAGCAGCCTTCAGTTTTCATAATACTTCGCTGCTATAGTTTTCTCAAAACGTGACGAGTTGCGCAATCTAGTGTTCCAAACTGTACACACGCTTTTTATAATTATTATGAACATTTTCACACGTCCCGTGGGCTTTACTTAGTTTTTGGGTGATAAATCAAAATGTTACACACTCCGCAGACACCATTTCTTATAAATATCAGAATATTTATACGCTATCGTATGTGTACCGTCAGCACAGAAAGTCGAATCACACTTTTTATATCATAAATTATTGAGAAAATTAAAAAAATATCGGAATAATATAAACTCTTAGTTATTATTTACAGGAAATTTCCGAGAAGCAGTGTATCGAATAATTTTGTTTCTATTTAGATAATATAAAAGTAACAGTGTTAATAGACTTCCGTTTCTAACCGTACGCAAACAGGCAAACATGAGGTCATGGGTTCCATGACCACTGTGAACCCATTCCTAGATCTACCATTTTATGCTAGTTCCGAATGAACAGGAATAGTAGTAGGTAATGTAGGTAACATTCTATACTAACAGTAACACTATTTCCTAATAAACAGAAAATAAAACACAAAATATAACAACTTCATACTTTATTTCGCAGTAAGTATATATTCCTTAAGGCTTTTAACATAAGAAACAATAGTATTTATAATCAACAATCTAAACAGGATTCGCTCAATACAATAAAAGCGACATAGCTATTCGAAGTTTTCGTAAGACACAAGTGAAATTATTTTACAAAAATTGACCATAGAAAACAAAACAATACGAGAAGGTAAATCAACTAAAACAGGCGATTTATTGTTGCTTTTTACATTACATAGACCAAACAGAATCAAACAAACGTACTGTTCAACAATTAACTTTTACATCTAAGTAACATGTCAAAATCCAGAAAATTAATTATACAAGCTTTTTGTGCAATACTTGCAAGGCTTAGCGGAAGAAATTCAATATTTGATTATCGGCTAGTTTTGTGCGAAGAAATTCACAAGTTATCTCCTGTTATAACAACCAATGATTTAACTCACACAGATTGTAATATGCTAATATGGGCATGCCAAACTAACGTATTTCTAAATATCATGTTATACTAAACTGCAGTGTGATTTAACTCACAGATTGAATATGAAACATTTCTGTATTTCTAAATTTAATTATATACTAAACTGTAATGTAATCTGCCTCCCGTAGGAAAGAAACTATGTATAAACACGATTGCAGTATTTTTCCTGTAATCATAGCCCATCGTAGAACATTTAAATATGCCAACAAACATTATCCATTTTTTTTTTTTTGTTTATTTATATGAATCTGGCTTCTAACTGTAAAAAAGGCAAGCTTGGTTAACAAACCGTATCATTATTGATATACATAAATATATAAACTAGGTAAATGTCCACTAAATATTATCTATAGGTCAACTGCATCGACAGCTCCAACAAACAGCTTTAACAAAAAATCAGGCACTATATGAATAATTAGTCTATTGAATCATATAACTTCGGTTAATCGAGTGTCAGCGAAAATGTTGTCTAGATCAGTATCAAAAATATTGCATTTTATGTACCTACTATCAAAAATACTTCTTTATAAGGTGTCGGATAGACTTACTGATGAGTAGCGCGCAGGGTTAATATCATATCCCATGTGCGTGCGAGATTTTATCAGTTTGGTTACGTTCTGCGAACAACGTTCGATTATATTGTTTTTTTTCCACTCGTATATTTAATTATTATAGTTCTTGTGTGTGTGAATTGTCCACCGTCTTATCACAACACATAAAACTATTCCTCAAAGCTGCAAGTGGCGCATTTATATTGAACACGTTCATTATTTTGGTTTACTCAAGCTTATTTCTTCCTTTCGTACACAAAACTACTTACTGTCACACTGACGTGACTGGCAGGCTTGTATGGAAGCGTACGGTTGTCAGAAACAATCGTGATGGTAAAATTAACATAACAACACATGTCACCAGCTATATAATATGTCTAATATAATAAGGGAAGGGCCTATAGCCATTAAAATTATGATATTAGTTACTAAAAAGGAAGACTTGACATATATTTAGGGTACTCGACAGTACAGGCTGAACCCTTATAGGAACTAAAAGAGTAACCGTGGAGTTCCTTGCCGGCTCTCCTCCATAGGAAACGATCAATTGCAATCATGCATGTAGCTTCTGACTTATCATATGAAGGTCAATGTAAAATGAAATATTTTGATTTTGTTCGCCACCACAATCATATACCTGCCCCTCCTCTGACGAAGACATAATAATTATGGTTATCAATTACATAATCATGAATTAAAACATTATTATATTCGTAAGTAATAATTAACAGATATACCGATAATTGACAAATTTAGTTGCCAACACACCATCAACACAGTACCTTTTCCTCGTAGAGTTAGGCAGTGTCACATTTCCCCAGTTATAATGTGGAATGCTATTGTCTAACAAACCATAACTGTCGGTGAGCTACAGCAAGTACTGGAAGATTTTACTCAGTTACATAATTGGGGGTTATAAAATGTATATTTGATTGGTATTTAGTAAATTTTATATTTAGTAAAGAGGATATAATTTACCTTTATTGGTAGTAAAAATATCAGCTACGACAACAAGCGCAATTGCTCAATCAATTCGCCTAAGAGCTATATAACAGATAACATAAGTAAAATATTACTAAGATTTCTTTGTACATTATGTTGTATAATGATTTCACACCTATTTATTGAATTATCGTAATTCACATCATGGCGTCTATCGAAATAAAATAAACCAGACTATTAAGGGCTGATTTTAACGAAGTCAGATATCTTTTACCCGTGGAATAAAGTTGACGTCTGACAGTTCTAGTATGGAAGAACTGTCAAGAATTCAAAATTTATTCTCAGGATAAGATTTATTCTAGGTATAAAAGTTTTGTGAAATTCGCCCTTAGGGCCCGTCGTTTGATACATAGTTAAACATGACCAATAGTCAATTTAACAATTACTCACTTGACACGAGTCAATAGCTGTCAAAGTTTAACTACTCCGTCCGCGCATCGTTAACTTTTATAGCAAATTGTTTTTTTTTTAACTGTAGTTAGCTTAACCATTTGTCAAACAACATACTTCTGTCATTTTTAACAAATTGTTAGTTTAACTAACGCATTTTAACAATTAGTATGTTTGATATATAGTTAAAAATGACCAATCAATTTAACAATAATAATTAGTAACTTGAAAATAGTTAAAGTTTAACTATCTGTCTACGCATGGTTAACTTTCATAGCAAATAGTCATTTTTTTAACTAGAGTTAGCTTAACTTTTGTCAAACAACATACATAATATGTCGTTTTTAAGAAATTGTTAGTTTAACTATTAGTATGGTTGACTACTGATCAAACAGCGGGCGCTTACTCGTTCAAGTACCGGTCTTAAACACTAATGCTTGCTTGCTTGCTTGTAATGTTTCAATAGGTGACCAAACTCATACTAATCAGTATATTAATGTCTATTAAATCGTTTCTCTGTACAGAACATGAATTAAAAGATAGCTATAAAGAATATAAGCTAAATGTAAATATATCTGCGTTCTATACTGCTGCTATACGATGCATATTATCGAGGCACTTTCACAGTTATCAAACGAATTAACAATGACCAACACGCTACTTCGCAGCAACTCAACAATAAGATGGGATACTGTGGTTCAATAAAATAATGGAATGTTATTAGCTGCCTATGTCCCTTCAAAGCTTCGTAATGATAATTTTCTGGATTTTTGAGCAACATTCATGTCGACATATTCACAAGGAGTCTACTCTTTAAGTTTAGGGAAGAGGGCGAACGCGCGCCGTCAAGTCTGAACCTGCGCTTCGCTTTTGAATTTCAGGATCTATTTTTTATCCTATGATCTGTAAAAAGAATTCATGAATGCAACAACTGTCTGGTATTTTATCACTATGGATATGCAGGTATTTAAAAACAAATGTTGATTCCTAGGTTTGTCCTGGCACTTCTCTTGATGCAGTTACATCTGCCTGTCCCTGTCAGTATCTATGTCATTGACCCATGTAGGTTTATGTGAAATAAAATATTTTGATTTTAAGTGTACCCTAAGGTAAACACTGCGCAAGAGTCGCGTAGACGCTGCGCATGCGTCGCTTAGACGCTGCGCATGAGTCGCGTACACGAGATTGTATCGAAACTAACGTCACACTGACGTGGCGTTAGCGTCGTGTTTGAACAGCTTAAACGTTCGACGAACGCCTACGCTAGATGTAACGAGAACTGGGTTAATAATAATAATAAAACCATTTATTTTCAGGCAACTCAGGCCCATAGATAAATACCTTAACCTAAACATACATATTTTAACGTAAACAAAACTTGTGTTAATAAATAAGGTTTAAAACTATGTTAGTAACACTTCACTGCACCAGCTTGATCAAGTGCTGCACTGTGGAACTGCTTCTTAAGAAGAGGTGTACTTACTATTGCGTGGAAGAACGAGTGCATGGCTGTCGGGGACGGTACAGCAATGCAGGCTGTTATGGAACATGTACTGGATAGACAGGTGCTTGTCGTCACCCACACACGGGTCGTAGAAACCGGGCAGCTCCGACTGGGAACAAATACATGCAAATTATAAAAAGGTACATTACTTTGAAACCTATAGAAGACAACCTCTGCGACAGTACACCACCCTAATTGCTTAAAATACTATCAATCACAATCTGAATCATTTTGAAGCCTATTGCTAATCCATTGCTTCATATGTTCGAAAAACTTTATCCGCTCAACTACGTAAATAACGCAAGGAATGATGTTGAACAGTCAAAATGAAAGCTATTGCTATTGTTAGTGTATTACGAAATTACCCCGCAGACTCAAACATACTTCTTACTTAAACTTACTAGAACCATACGTTTCCAAGTAAGAAACTTTTCACACATCTTACCCAATATTTTCACTACCGGGTACAATCGGCCACAAAAAGATGTAAACGTCGATCAGAACTGACCTCATTTGACTGTCTACAATTTGTGTTCCATAATACTGTATCATGTCTAGCTACAATTAAATACCCAATGCGTTATATATTTTGTGGCTACAAATTGTTACAATAATATTATGAGGCAAAGATTGTAGACAATTAAATGTAATCTTGTCGATGTCTTGCCTTTTGAGGCTGACTATATCCCGCAGGGGAAGCGTGTGAAAAGTGGCTAGGGCCTGCGTTTGTGGTTCGTAGCACATTAGTTATACCTAGATATAAGGCATTATCAGCATTGTTCCAAGAAAATACAAGACATCTGGCCCGTATTTATAAACCACATTTATTCAAGAGTTCCTCGGAAGTGATGTATAATGTAAGCTCAAGAAAGGAACATTTTATTGTGAATTGTTTGGAATTCTAATAACAACTGCACTGGTAGCTCCTGTGATTTTGACATACTGACATGTGCCATGTTCAGGATTACTTTATTAATGCTAATCTAGCTTGTAATAACTTTACACAAATTAGCACCTATTTCGATCTCAATTCTTTTAAATTATGAGACAGGCTAACAATTCCGAAGGTACATACTTTGTACAGAACTTGACTCCATTTTCAAAATGTTTATAATGGGATCAAACTTTCCATAAATAGCTATTTCAATAATTGCTACTATTAATAGCTAAAGGAGTAATTTCATGCATGTTTGCAGTCATGCGGGTTATTACCAAACCACCATGATATGGGGGCGAGGAAACTATTTATATAATAGCCTATATTTTCCGAATAACTTCCGATGATATTTTTGTGTCAAACTCACTCAAACTCAAAAGCATTTATTTAAAATAAACCAATTACAGGCACTTTTGAATTTTCAAGGGGTCGATCAGTCAGAAACATGAAGCTAGTTACCCATTCCAAAGCGTAGTAGGTACTTATGGAGAAGAACGGGCAAGAAACTCCATGGACACTCTTTTAAATCAAAAAATGGTTACAAAATATTGATTACATCGTTCATGTTGAAATTATGCATGTGAGAACGATGCAGAACGTTAAAAGCGTCCGTAATAAAAAGACTAAAGCAATTCAAATATTAAATTAAATTAAAATAAGCCGTGGCGTTTACATCGCAATGCTAATTTGTTGTACTTTGTGAAACCTTTCATAGATAAGATCATTAAATCATTTATATTTTGAGAGCAGTGGTCGCCCAGTGGTAATGGTCACAACTTACGAGTCGTAGGTCGTGGGTTCAAATCCAAGCAGGCACTTTACTTTGTGTAAATTATTTCATCACGACTGCTCTCAAAACGGTGAAGGAAAACATGGTGAGGAAACCGGCATTTCCTATCCATTTATTGCATTTCATATCACATTCCGTCCGACCACCCGCCACTGGGCCCGCGTGGTGGATTATAGCCTCCCTCTCACAGAGAGGAGGCCTGTGTCCCAGCAGTGGGAACATTATAGGCTGATTATGATGACAATTGCTTTGATATTGAATCTGTTCATTACGCAGTCATCAGCCAACACTTTCAAGTAGCCAGGAAAGCAAGTATATAATATTTATCGAGCTTGCTAGTTAGCACCTTTTCTCTCGTATCGGCTTTAGACTTAACTATGTGAGGAAAGCTCTTTCCAAAGCGAGGTAGCTACTTTGAGGAAATAGTTTAAGAAACTTGTTGCTACAACTATTTAGGTGTCCTATGAGTGAATGCTTGTATGATCATAATTTAACAATAGGCCAAGAGCTAATACCTCAGCTCTCAGCCAATCGTTTGTCGATAAGAGGTTATCTATTTAAGTATTTTGGTGCACCATGTCCTTAGATAAATATTGAAGCTAAAAACAAATTATGTGGTCGATTATAGAGCACAATTTCCAGATTTCTAAAGATCGGTCAGCCCTAAATGTGGCATTTTTATTTAATCCGTAAGAACCAATATCTCAATTGCTTCTTATTAACCCTGCAAGGGCCAATACTTTATTGAAAAATTATTCATTGCAGTGTTGAATCGCGTGTGCAACGAAATATAGGTATGTACTTTTTGAGTCACATGGATTAATACATGTTGCATATCCAGTTTTCAATCAATCAACTCAGCTTATCCCAGTCCACAGCAGGACATAGGCCTCATATCTAGTTTCAACTAGCTTCAATTCTTCTTTAACAGGTTTGCGTTTTAATACAGAAGTACAGACAAGCCAAATTATATGAAGGCATTTAATTGGAATTCAGGGATGTACGTTTGCCTCATCATCAACATCCATATCTTTACATGGTCTATATAAATAAAAATGAAATGTTGTTCGTTGATAAGCGCATATCTTGAGAACGGCTGGACCGATTTGGTTATTTTTCATTTTAAAATGTTTGTAATAGTCCGAATTCCGTTTTTATGGAAAGATAAAATTGATTGCAAAAAATTCAAATTCGGTAAAACTGAACGTCTTTTATTCTATGGGATTTTTGTATAAACTTGAAAGGATTGGACAACGTCTATCGGATCAGCGAGTATTATTTTTTATGTTTTTGTTTTTGTGATCTATGTGTCCGCATAGTTTTTCTAAACTACACAATACATTAACATTAAAGTAATATAAAGAAATCTCAACGTTTTGACATGTGGCTTATTTCAACTGCGGGAAGCAGCCGCAGGTCGCTAGTTGCACATAAATTAGTTCAGAATGCTTCCTAAATACTGTACGGTTTTCTTTTGTATATGACCGTTTTGTGCTAGCGCTTGCGTCATTCCTGACGCGTGTGAACCTATCATTCTCACAACAGGTAGCATAATATTATTATGAAAATCGTGCAAAATATGATCTCATACGTTATCACTGCTGCTTGTGTCGACGGCAACCTTGACAATTACTGTGACCAGCTGTTGATAATTACGATTCGTGCGGATGGTATTTGGACTAACAGTGCTCTAATGAACCCGCTTTTTCCTCGGAGTTTTAGAGCTAAAGTTTGATATGCTACATCCTACATCGAAGCTCTCAACCATCATGACCTAAAGCCATAGAAAGCTGTTGGTGTGGCCGAAATATGCAGCATTCCAAAAATATGAAGCAAGTTAAAACTATACATATTTAAAATACTGGAAACAGTGTCCTTGTCCACTTAAAAACAATACCCAGCTATAGAACAAAGTTTATAACGCGTTAAGAGCGCATACACGGGTCCACGAGCGCCACTCCTTTAAAAAAATATTATCTCGTGACTGAGAAGGAATTTTGAAAAACGGCTCTATAAGCGACCTCGGTGAGACATGAAGCAACAAATATCGATCTAAACGAAAGCGGCCACATTGATTTAGATCGTATTTTGTTGCTTCGTGTCTCAATATGAAAGTTTATAAAAGTTATTAGAAAATTCTAGACACACTTACCGAGGTCGCTTATTGAGCCGTTTTTCAAAATTCCTTCGCAGTCACGAGATAATATTTTTTTAAAGGAGTGGCGCTAGTGGACTCGTGTATGCGCTCTTAAGTGCTAAATGTGGTGCAAGCAGGCCTTCCACTACTACTGTCTTTACATTCAACTAGATGACCCAGTGAACTTCGTACTAGGTGAGATGATATATCGATTTTTTATTCTTTTCGGCTGTTCTTATGGAATTTTCCTAATTTTCTTTTTTCCTAAACCACTAAAGTATTGAGGCGAACAAAACAAAAAAATATAAATATTCAAATCGGTGGATCCATTTTCGAGTTTTTGCGAGACTGATGCACGACAATTGATTTTAATACCATACTAGCTAATAATACCCGGCATGCGTCACAATGCCTTTTAAAACATTCTCCGGCGCGCACACAACTACATACCAAAGTTTCATCGCAATCGGTAGAGCCATTTTCGAGTTTTTGCGAGACTAACGAAAAGCAATTGATTTTTATATATAACAAGAAGTAGAAGATAGATAGAAGAACATAGAAGAAAAAGTAACTATCACTTCCATTGCATACTACCGATTCGATTAAACATAGTTGTCACGGTGTCACCAAGCCTTATACACTGCTTAACCACCACGGAAGCACGTGGACATGAAAAGAATCTAATAAGCAGATACAAACTGAAAATTGTAGCCCATCCACCATTGTGTGTGGTACACTGTTGCACGAACAATACTAACGTCAGGTGTTGATAAGTTCACAACATTATATGAAGAGCAATTTCAGAAATTGCTACTTGTTATTATATACTGGTAGTTATGGAAAACGTGCTCCATTGTTAAGCGTACCGCCTACCGTAGTAATCATGGAAAAATCCAGCATCAGTCGTTCACGGAGTGATTAGTACGACTTGGATGGCAAAACCTGAGTTTTAATATTGAATTATACAGCTTCCGGGTGAGAAATACATCAATTAAACATTATTTTACGTTTTATTTTATCATTAGGCCTAATAACTTATTTTTAAAACGCTAAGCTATCGCGGAAACAAGTCACTGCGTGCCTCGCTCAAAGCTATGGTCGACACTGGCTCCCCACTGTTGTCTTGGGAATCAATAAGCTCTGCTTTCATTGTCCAGACGTTCTTTCTTTGGAATGCGCTCCCTCTAAACATCAGGACGGCAACCAGTCGGTTATCTTTTATCGGTCAAGACACGTACACACACACACACGTACGAAGTTGGCAGAAACACCTCAGCGCTGATTTGCTGGATTTGTTTTTTCTTCTACTGATCATTATTTTGCCTAACAAAGTTTATTTTGTTTACATGTATGTGTGCATATATTTTATTAGTATTTATTATTGTATTTTTTTATTTTTTTCCGAGCTATCTATCCCTTATGTTGCACCTGCCATGTTTTGTCTCCGCTTTACACTAAGGTTGCCTCTTAGAAATAAGTCCACCTTTGTACGATATTTTGTTACTTAAAGATAAAGTTTAAATAAATGAGCCAATATTATTATCGCTGCCGCTATCCATTGTAAGCGGACGAAGGCCACCCAGCTGATGCCACCCTTACATAAAACGTCGGGGACCATACCACCTGCGTTTCGCTGACATTACCCAACATCGCCAAAGGAACTTGGCAGACCGGTTGCGGAGGCACTCTAAAATCCTACTTACCAGTATACCAGCATAAGCATAATCGGCCTATAATTTTCCCACACCTGGGATACACCGGCCTCTTCTGTGAGAGGGAATGGGCTATAATTCACCATGCGGGCCCAGTGGTTGATGGAAGTCTCATGTCTTCGAATTTTCAGTTCGTTTTTAGATTGTCATTGTCGATTAAATAAATTACACAACGGTAACTGCCTGCCTGGGATCGAACCAACAAACAACTGGGCCACCACTGCTCCGCTTATATAGAGGGGCTTGGAGCAGCAGTATTCCAGGTCCCTGCAAACAGTGTAGTATGCGCACTCGCATTGTCTTCGCAACAAAAAAGGAGTGGATTCACGTCGACAGTGCAAATGGTGTGGAAAAACTACAGAAAAATGTCTGTATTGGGTAGCCTGATCCATCACCCAAACCTCGCAGTGTGGATAGGTCACCATTTTTGACTGACAGAATGGGAATGTCAAATCCTTTGTTTCCGTTTGTTTTGTCCCAAGGTTGTCTTTGCCTTGCAAAAGGCATCGCTTTCCTTTTCCGCTCCTCTCGATCTTAAGTTTACACGGATATTGGTCATAAATTCATAATACACGAAAATATCTACAGTTTTTAAGCTAGAACCTGAATAGAAAATAGCATACACACCTTGCTTGCTTCAAGCAGTTCTAACCGAGAGTCCCTGACGAGGCATTGTATCGGTATAGTGACGTCAATCACTTCGGTGAAGGTGTTGGTCGTCTCGGGCGAGATCCCGTCGCCCGTCGGCTCTGCGCCTACTTCGTGGCAAGAGGTATCTGTCAAAAAAAATATCGTCAGTAATTGTGTAACAACTGGAACTACGCAACCAGTGCATTAATAAGGGTTTAACTTAATCATTACACATGGGAACGCTCGCTATTGTCTTTTAACTGACGACAGAGCATACCACGTAATACAGTATTTTTTTTTTGCGGCGCTGGCCTATCGAAACGCGTGCAAAGACTCAAACTCAAACTCAAAGCATTTATTTCAAATAAACCAATTACAGGCACTTTTGAATTGTCAAGGGGTCGGCCAGTCAGAAAGAAAAAGCTAGTTACCCATTCCAAAACGTAGTAGGTACCTATGGAGAAGAACGGGCAAGAAACTCCATGGACTCTCTTTTAAATCAAAAAATGGTTACAAAATAATGATTACATCGTTCATGTTGAAATTATGCATGTGAGAACGATGCAGAACGTTAAAAGCGTCCGTAATAAAAAGACAAAAGCAATTCAAATATTAAATTAAATTAAAATAAGCCGTGGCTTAGGAAATGACCAGTCTCCACTGACGGCGCCCGTTCACGAACATGACGCATGGATCAGCACCATTCAGAGTTTGTATGATTCAATTTATTGAGTCTTAGTTTAAAGTTAGTAGGCAAAATTGCAACATTATTTGTCTTGTAATTTTATTTTCCTTTATGTTATTAATCTTAAGTTCAAGAAGTATTTTGACATAATTTCTGAATTCTACAGCCTTTAGTTTTATTATTATTATTATGTGTTATCACCTATTTCTGAGAAAGCTGGCTAACCTGTAATTAGCGATTGTGTAAATTCGAGTTTATTGCTACCTTTAGTACCTACTTATGATAATTATGTATATATATATAAAAACGAATCCCTATTTCCCTTGGTCACGCCATCACGCGTGAACGGCTGGACCGATTTCACTTCTTTTTTTTTGTTGCGTTCGTTATTGTCAGGAGAAAGATCTTATGAAATAAAAAAATTAGGAAGTTAATCGGAACGTTACAAAATTTAAGAAAACTTAACGCCAATATTAATTTTACATAACTGTCATTTGTTTGAAATAACTGTCAGCGATTGACAGAATGCGCGCTGCAAATATCGTTTAACACAGATGGATCGGTTGATAAATGAGTCGATAGATTTAGTTTTAGTCAATAGTCAAAACTAAAACTAAACGACATATGACATTCACAGTTAAGACAGGACGTCTGTCGGGTCTACTTATATTATATACAGAAGCTGTTGGTGTACCATTATTATTTTTATTTGTCATTTTATTTATTAGGGAAAACAAACAGACACATTACATTTTGTAGCAAGAAATACAAAAAGATACGACCAAATGTTTTTTCTGTATTTTTTTTTCGCATTTTCTGCGGAATACACCTAAAAAATAATCTTGAGAAACCATGCTATTTAAACTAAAACCTACAAACTACAATAATTTAAGTTAAGAAAACATTAATTGTGTCTGTTAAATAGTAAAACAAAAGTAAAATAGCAAAGAAAGAAAAAAAAATATTAAGGCATGCAAATCTTAATTAAAAATACTAGTGACTACGTGTTTTGAGTACAATATTTTTCTATTTTTGGTTTCTGAATTGCTTGTTGTAATTATTGTTGTAAATAAATAAATTATTCGAGACTTGACAGGTTAAGTTACACTCCAAATTAATTTAAAATTAGAGTAACCAACCCAGTGTCTAGAGAAATTTCGGAGAACCTATACAATAGCAAATTCACACTGCTAAGCAAGTGTATGTTACTCGCAAGTTAGACTGTGTGGCGCCGGCGCCGGCAATCGAGAAGTATTTGGAAATAAGTTATCAAGGTTTTGGATAACCGATGCGGAGTACGGATCGTTATAAGAAACAATAGATATATATCCTTGTTCATATCCTCTTTAGGTACTTTTATACCTATTTTTATTTATAAATACTTATGTTATCTTTTTATTATTTATTATTTCCTTTATTCCATTATATACATATAAATTACATTTTTAAATATTAGAATATAAAAAATATAAAAACATTTAAAAATATAAAAAATAGTAACCCACCGGTATCGGGAACAGGGTCCAAGCTACCGGCGGTCAGGGCTCCAGAGAGAGGAACCTCCTAACAATGCGAGCCGTGTCAAGAAGTACCGCTTTCTGAATCAAGCCCTTGATCCAGCTGCCTAACGAGAGCCTCCTCAGGTGTTGGTCGAGGCTCTTGGCTATTAAGCCATTGGCTGTTACGACTATCGGTACAATGATCGCTGAGTCCACATCCCACATGTCGACAACCTCGCGAGCCAAGTCAAGATACTTGATTTGTTTATCTTTCTCGGCTTTCACGAGGTTCCCATCATGCGGGACCGTTATGTCAACAATCATTGCGCGCCGCTCTAATCGATCCACCACCACTATATCAGGCTTATTGGCAACAATAGTCCTGTCAGTGATGATGGATCGATCCCAGTACAATGTGATATGTCCATTTTCGAGAACTGGGTCGGGCACATACTTGTAGTACGGCACTTCCGATTCTACAAGGCTGTATTTCAGAGCAAGTTGCTGATGGATAATCCTGGCTACAAGGTTGTGTCTATGCAAGTACTCTTCGTTAGCTAGACGAGAACATCCGGAGATAATATGTCTGATGGACTCACCCGGACGATGGCATGCCCGACACACGATTATTAAATATATTATTATTATTATTATTAACGCTTGTTAAACAGAGCACCTGCCATCTTATCTCTACACCACCCTTGGTTGACTGGCAGAGAATGCCTTAGGCATTAAGTCCGCCTTTATATGCTATTGTGTGAGAAGTTTAAATAAATAATAAATAGATAAAATTGTATGAAAGATATTGCTTGAAATTGTATGAAGATATAGTTTGAGTCTGATATTTCCTGCGGTAGTGTTTTCATAATAAGTGGAAACACGCTCTTATGTAAGGCTTACACGCTATGGTCCCACATGTCACAGCGTGTATGGGCCGACCCGATATGTCTGAGAGCTCTCTGTACGCTTCACTATTTACAGTACAGTGTCATTCGAAAGAATTGATATCCGAATTCGCGCTGATCGCCTGTGCAGGTTAAAAAAACTGCACAGACATAACATACATAACATAACATCACGCCTGTATTCCCCGAAGGGTTAGGCAGAGGTGTACCTATAGCACACTCACATTTCGCCAGTTATGTTTAGTCCCATGTAATAGGGGGCGAGAGTATTGCCATCAACCGGGCACAAATCCAGACTCCGGGCTGCTACCGAGAAATTACAGATAGAAAGACCCAATAACACTTTGCCCGACCCGGGAATCGAACCCAGGCCCTCATGCTCAGCAGTAGCGCTTGCGACCACTAGACCAACGAGGCAGTTTGGTCTATCTGCGCATGCAAACAGGCTTAGGTAGACCTCTCCATCGAACCGTAGCGTGTAAATGGCGACCGTTATGTAAAGCTATTATAGTTTTAATAGGTATATTTTTAATTCCTCAATTCTCGTTATTGCACCTTATTTGTCTCTGCGTCACCCAAAGGTTGAGTGTTAGAAAATACATAATTATGGCATTACGCCTACCTTTGTGTGTAATATTATGTTACGTAACAATTAAAACGCATTTGTGTGTTTGAAGTAAAAAATAAATGACGCAGTTCTTACTTGGAGGTAGCTTTCCGTACAGTGCGCGAAGGATGACGACGCCTTTCTTCTTCTCCTCGTCAGACCTGATCCTCGAGTACGTCTCCCTCATCAGTTCAATAGTAGCACGGGCCTGCCGCTGCATCTCCTGTAATCTGTTGACGGATATTCTAACTACAACCTGCTGTCGGCGACGTTTCGTGAGTCATTTCGCTATTTCCGTACAGACAACCCCTTTGATCGTGTTTTTTTGTTGCTAGTTTCTATTTACCCATTTCATGACCCGTTCCGGACTACGGGTTGGTACGGGGAAAAGATGGCTGGCATTCGTTTGCACAAATTTGTTTAAGCCTTATCTGTCTAGTCTTGAGACCTTCCGGGACGTCTACAAACACTGATCTCGGATGACGCAAGATGAGACACAGTAAAAGTGTTTTTGTTATCACAGCTGGTAAGTAATCAAAATTACGCTAAAATATACGTGCCAATTTCAGAATGTAGTATCACAGTATAGTTCTGGAGATAACTAACTATCAACAAGGATTATTAAAATTATAATCTACTTTTAGTTGTTTGCACTTTACTGCTGGACATAGGCTTTCACATAATTCAGGACCATCACTCGGTTCTCTGTCTCCTTACAATACCCTCCAGGAGTTAAATGAGGCAAAAGACAGGGCAGCTCAGGTGTCCACTACGTACTGGTCGGAGAAAATATGAGTAATCGAAACGAGAAGAAGAATTAAATACCTTTCATAATTAGCCTCCATAGACCGCTGCCGGTCGCGATCCTGTCGCTCCCTTGCGATTGGGTCCAGGATGATCTTCTTGAGAACCAACCACGAGATCAGAGGTACTACCGTCGCATAAAACACCGGCGAAGGCATCACCTCCTCGCATAGGTGGATGGGTACAACGATGGTTTGTGATGAACACGTCCACCTAGAAAATAACGGTATTTATGAAAAGAGTACTGCCTCACACCAAAGACCGCTAAGTTCTATAGTCTGTTCCAAAAGTATGTGATGAAATCGTAAACCAACCCTGTTCTGGGGAAATTCTTAAGCTGTCACTCATTAATTAAACTAACTAAATAACACATTCGTTTTTATATAGAAGGTTTCAAATTTATATATCATCGCTTTTTCCAACAATGATTATTTGAATAACATTATTAAATTGTAACTGAAAAATCATCGACGAAAATTAAGCTTTTAAATTAACCTGAATAATTGTCAAATGAGAAACCTCATAAAGTCATTCTTTAGAATTTCGGGTTTAAGTATTCAAATAATCAAATCAAAGCATTCAATTTGTAAGTGACACTACAAATTACGTTTTTGGCTTCATTTGTTTACATTTTCATCATATACTTTTCGAACACACCATACCGTCCTGTGCTATGGACCAGGGCCCCCTACCCTAAACATTTAGAGGGCAGTTGATGTCCAGGGCAAGTTATAAGTCTGGACCAGTTGCCCTGCACATAATACTAAATCGCTTGATACTTCACTTTTTGATCTGCTTTAAAAGTGTATGATAACCAGAGATCGGAATAGGTAGAGTATATTTACCTAAACTTTGAGGTAAGTAACAGAGTGGATAAAACCTCCTCTAAAATACCGGAGTGATGTTAATGGCGTTTTAATCCCGGGATTTAAAAATCACCAATTATTTATTGAACTTTATATGTATAGATATGTAGTTACAAATTATTGATTTGTAGAATCATATTACGTTTTTAGGGTTCCGTTCTAAAATTGTGTCGAATTCAGTTGTTTTGTTCTAAGGAGGTAAAATAAAATTAAGTTGGCTGATTTATGTGCTTATTTGTTAAGGTGCAGGGTAAATAAATTAAAACTTGTGCTTCAAATAAATACCTACATACACTTTGTTTTGCAGATATTTGGTTATTCTTACCTGGGCAACGGTGGCGGTTCCTATTGTTTTTGTTATTTCTTTCACTCAATGTAAAACCTGTGTGAAAGAGATAGCAACTATTGTTTCCTACTGTAATATGATTGATTGATGATGAATGATGATGTTTCTGATTATTTTTTATTTTTATCAACTAAAAACAATAAATAAAAAAGACTACTTCTTAATTTTGTTATGTTAAATGTTATGAACTTATGAGTTACGAGCATTTTTACCCAATGGACGGCGCGACACCAAAAACAGAATAATTTTTTGTTCTATGTATACTTTTGAAGGGTAACTACATTACTCCGGTTCTTTGTGTAGTGTTAACAAGAAAGTTTTGTAATTGTACGTAAATATATATTATTTTGATTAGATGTTTTGCTTTTTATTTTTAATATTACTCTTTTTATAGCAATATAATCAAATACCTAAATACACACAATAACAATACAACAACAATGTAAAACTTTAATTTAACAGTTTTAGTACGGAACCCTAAATAAGTAATAAGATTCTTCGAAATAATAATTTGTTACGAATGTATTCAAAGTGCAAAAAATAATTTGCAATTTCATAAATCGCGGGACTTAATCGTCATGTTTATGATTCTGGGATTTTAAAGGAGGTATTATCCACTCTATGTTACTTACTTCATCGAAGTTTAGGTAAATATGCACTACCTATTCCGATCACTGATGATAACAGTTTATGGTACTGGTAAACCTGACGCCATAGCGTCTGTGAGGCATGCTTAGGTTTAGGTTAATCTTTCAGTTCGCTTCACAAAAGAACTTCCGGTATGCAAGAAAAAATATGTTTAATTTTTGAGTTGTCATCTGCACAGGCATGGTTACAGGCTTATAGGCACGCTCCCGTCTACGTGTACGGTGGACCGTTTTGTGTATGGCCTGTTTGGCCTTTTCAAGGGACGTTTAGGTAATAAATCGGTTATTCCGTTTATCCACCCCAACAAATCCACCCTTTTTTTTTGGGTGGGAAGTCATCAAATGACCTCTCCCGCTCTGGGCGGAGAGGAAAGGCGTGTCAGACTATTACTGACTAAAACCCACCCGTGTTCCTTTAGTTGCCTGTGCGCCAGGGCCACGGTAACTCTTTCGAAAAAATGAGGATACGCGGAAATGCATGTCCGAGAATCCACCTTAAGCTTATAAATTCCGTTTATCCAACTAGACCTAGGGTGGATTCACGGACATGCGTTTTCGCGTATCCACCATAGAGTGGACAAACGGAATAACCCTAATAAATCATAACATAATGCAATATTATTGTTTAATAATCATGATTAACATTTCAGTCTTTGCAATTTTAACTCTAGGTAAAGCCATAATACTGTTATTTTAATATTGTTCGTAGCCTTAAATTCCTTGCCTTGCCCCCACGACAGCGGGCGCAGGAGTTATGTAGCTTGTGAACACTGCAGTATTTTGAATTCTCACGGAGGTTCAACGAATTTTCGGATAGTACTTCACTCGCTCAGAGCGACCGGGTAAGTGATGCTTTCCTCGTAAGGTCATTCTATCTTTAATTGAATAGTATAAACAAAGTCGTTTTCGTGTGTTTGTAAATGCGCTTATTTCTTCCAAACTACACATTGGATTTTTATGCGGTTTTCAAATTCAATTAGAGGATTTATTGGGTAAGGTTTATGTTCGGAAAGCACGTTAAGCCGTTGGTGCCGGCTGCCTTTCGTGGATCTTTGACAGTCGTTACGGGTATTCAAAAGCCCGGAAGTCTGACAACCAGTCTTACCAAGTGGTATCGTGTTACCCAGTAAATGGGTTGTGGAGGTCAGATAGGCGGTCGCTCCATGTAAAATACTGGTATTTTAGGTTAGGTTAGACAGGAAGCTGAATCCAACATAGTTGGGGAAAGGTTTGGCAGATTTATTAAGCGTATAATACATTAGTATTAAACTTAGATGTAGCACAGAATTATCGATGTAATGACATGTCACCTCAAAAGTCGATCGCACTCTTGCGCAACAAAGTGGGTCACTAGTTACATTATAATTTTATCGTCACACAAAACTGATTTAATATCCGTCATTATATTTTTATTGTGCCAGCTTAGCTCCACTACGATTCCTTACATATTACACTATCTGTCTCTGTCTGTCTGTCCATTAGTGTGCTTACGACTTATCCGGTACGCGTGCTACAGATAGTACAATCAACGAAGACGCGCCCCACTATTCCTTCTAACCGTTTATAGTATATGTGTGCAAGCTTCCGCCAATGTTTGGGTGTTATCGGTACAGACTAATTACCTATGAGTGCACGCGCACACTACAATGAATAACGTAATCAGGAGAGAGCGCCATGGTCAAAGGGAAAGATAAACTATTTTTTTTTTTTTTTAGTTTTGATTATTAGTTAATATACGATAATATTATCATTTTTATAATAGGGGGGTAATTATAGACATAAATGAAATACTTGAAAAAGTTTTATTGAACTTTATTGAGCAATCAACGTTTCAGAAATATCTGACTCACGAGTCTGATGTATCACCGACATTTATAATAAAACTGAAATCAAGATCACAGTGTCTCATGTCATTCGTCTTCTATTTTTTCCACGAGCTGACAAGTATTGAACCAGACATCTTTCTTTACTCGATCATATGCTTCATTTAAAATGGGCATAATTGAAGTGTAATTTTGATTGATATTTCGGCTAGCAACGTCGTTTTTTACAATACCCCAAATGTTTTCGATTGGGTTTAAATCTGGATGATAACGAGGCAGCCGCAGCACTGTGAATCCATGTTCTTTCAGTAATTCGTCAACTTTGTACGTGCGGAAGTTTTCTTTGTTTTTTAGTATTAGTTCATAAAGTTCAGGTTTTAGAAGCTTGGTTAGAAATGGATATTTTTTGCATCCTGCCAAGTGTGCACGTCTAATTTGTTGGAGTTGTATGTTGGTATTTTTTCCGTACTAGTGTTATGTTAGGCTGCATTATCCACGACTACCACGGCATCATTTGGTAGATTTGGTATTAGTTTCTCCTTTAGCCACTTTAAGTATTTTTCTGTGTTCATGTTGTCGTGATAGTCTCCGGATTTGATCTCTGCTCTGTATTTCAACAATACATTTGGTACAAAACCCTCTGCATTTCCGCCATGTACTTATTATATTACGCCATAATTATGCGCACTCCTTTTGTAAAATTTTATTTTATTGATGTTTTAGAACCTCTTTCGGCCCAAGTTTTTTTTTTTCACTTGGTTGATGTGAATATATGATTCATCTGTGTACTCGTACACTATAGGTCTACATGCATTACGAAAAGACTACCTGTTTTAAATATTTCAATCTTAACATTTAAATACCATGTTTTTCGGTTAGCACCTTCCTGTTATTCTCAGTTCTTCTCCATTTATAATCAAGTTTACGTAACAATGTGCTTAGGGTTGTTATACATCCATCAAATTGTATACGGTCTTTCAAAACAATATAAGTCGTGATAATGTGGGAAACTGACAATGTTCTATTTGATAGTTTTCGATAGTTCTTCGGAGTACACCAATATCAAATTCGTCTAAATAAATGTTTCGTGGTCTTACCCTTCTCTTCTTCTTAGGTGATTTAAAAATAGAAGCACTTCTGCCTACTAAATTCGAATGGGACGTACTGGCTTCATTTTCAGACTCAATATCCGCATCCGTCTCCATAGTTATATTCGATTCCATAGCAGGTACTGTGGGTTGCTTCATTGTATTAGTATATTCCTTTCTTTCGCGTAGAATTCTAGTCACTGTGCTTTCAGATACTCCAACAGCCTGTGCGGTTCTCAATCGCGCATCAGTGAGTTTTACTGCGTTATTATTATTTGCTTCTTTTTTCATAAAACCATAAACTTTTGAAATAATTTCTCTTGCCTAAAATTAAATAAAAACATTAAATAGTTTTACTTGAGTCTGGATTTGTGCCCGGTTGATGGCAATAGGCTCGCCCCCTATTACATGGGACTTAAACATAACTGGCGAAATGTGGGTGTGCTATAGGTACACCTCTGCCTAACCCTTCGGGGAATAAAGGCGTGATGTTATGTATGTGTATGTGTAAATGTAGTTTACTTATTTTTAAAGATGAAATGAAGTCTTCTTTTAGTAAAATTTTCTATTTTCAAAATTAAATTACTTTCCTCTGCTTATTTCATGTGTTTTAGTAACTATAAAATTCTAAACAATGTAAATATCATTTACTTACCTGGCTTTTTACAAAACGCTGAGATTTTCTCGACATTTACAAAAAATATAAAGTAGAGCAACTTTCGTGACGAGTCTGGATTTTCGCAACATAGGCTGTACTACTCGTGCGCATCGAACCGCTGACGGTTCGCGACTAACGCTCGGGTCAACTCCCCGCACCCCGCGATCCCCTCAACCAAAAATTGGTGGGGCGCGTCTTCGTGGATTGCACTACCTGGATTTCTTTTAATTCCATATATCATGTTTTTTCAATTTAGCCCGTCAAAATAGACATTAAAGGTCACGTAGTCTTCACATTCACAATATTAAAATAATAATCATGTATTTAGTCTAGCCTGCATGCTACTCACATTCACAGCCAGTTTTCTCTTTATAGTTATAGTAAATCTTGTTCAGCATGAAACGCTTAAACAGAAAGAGCCCCAAGTGCGGTCATACACGAGTTGCTTGCTTGCATGTGCTTCAACGGCGATTGCATAGCGAACTACAAACTTCTATGGAATAACATGCACGAGACGGTTCTCTCTAGTGGTGACGAGCGCATCGAGCGATCAGCAGAATTTTTGTATGAAATGTTATATGGGACAGTTGATAATTTTTCTAGATTACGATGTTGGTCCTGGGTTGGTCCCTGGAGAAAGTTAATCAGTTTGATGGTCTGTACCACACCCTAAAATTTGACCACACCTTTTTGATACATGCTGTATATTCCTAGCGACCCGCGCCCCTGCTTCATAAGGTTTCAATGACTTGTTAAAACATCAATATTTCATTATTATATGTAGGTTTTATACTAATGTATTATAACCATAAACCTTCCGGAATCAATTCTCTAAATTAAGGTGACAACCGCATCAAAATTAGTTGCGCAGTTTAGATAAACAACGCGGTCACACAGACAGATACGAAAAGCCTCTTTATTTTATAATAATATCAATAATTATTATTATGTATAGATTACGATGGCATTTGGCCGAACTATAATAATTATTATAGTTCGGCCAAAAACCGTCGTACGGTCTCTCTCCGTTGCTTGTAACAGTCTGTGTACGGTATACAATAATTAACTTCCCGAATATGATACACACTAAACACTTACTTAAGTTTGAGCATAACACCACTGGGAACACCCAGCATCACGGCCGCGGACACACTGCTATTTTGTGATACCTTTTTCTCAGCACCATACTCGGCTATCGCGCCAAACGTGCCTAGCCTGAAAAGTATATACAATTCGGTATTAGATTGTTATTTAACTTGCATCAAAGTAAAACATTTGTAATATAAGACTTTTTAAATCTTAATGAATGGTAAGAATGAGAGTCAAAATCGCTATCAAAACATTGCTATCGCGGCACTTTCCAAAGGTAATTATTTCTTTAATGTCGTAAATAAAGGCGAAGGCTCAAGTCCTATAAATTTCGCGTAGGTTAAAGGCGCATTATAATGACATGTTGTCTATGCAAGCTTTCGTAATACGCACGCGAGCTTATGAAATATGACCTATAGTAGGAAAGTACAAGTATGAATCTAGGTTTTATAAATACCACGTTCAAACTTTTCGTAGCATTTCCTTGTTCTGGTAATAAGTACTGCGATTACTAATCCCATTGCAAAACTTTGTGAATATGACAATATATCTAGAATTCCATCACCTCAGTTAATATGAAGACATATTCCAACAGTGGCAGTGTGCAAACTGCTGTAATTAATGGCAATTGCAATGACAATAAGCAAAGCCAAGCAAGCCAGGCATATAATGAGTAAAGTTGATTGATAGCATGGCAAAGGGCATGAGGACTGATCCCAGTCTATATGTGAATAACAGGGACAAAGTGATTCACTAACAATCGCAATGCTCAAATTGTTATATTTTGGGTCGATAAAGCTTCCTTTCAACCAGAGATGTGCTCAGCTGCGTATCGATTAATGTATATGATATCAACCAATAGAATCGTCATATTCATAGTCTAGATTAGATTAGTTCTGGTAGAGAGAGTTTCAATGAAGATAAGTTTTTACAAACGCGCAAAGCTCATCTTCATAGCTCTGCTATAACACTTAGCTCTGGTGGAAATAGACACAATTGTTTCGCAGCTTAGCTTTACCGCTTAGCTACCTCGCACATCTCTCGGGGAAAGACTGTCTTAACGGTCATTGATTTGTTTACACAATGGACGAGTAAGAAGAGAAACCCTTCTTTATTTAAAACATCTACACGAGCACAGCTTAGGTTCTGAATTGCTAGCGTATCCTCTTTAAACTAAGAAGGAAATATTAGATCAAACAATTACTTTAAAAAAATTGGTATCGCATGCAGTTTTTGTCGAGACGTAAAAAAATTGTTATATTAACCGAGGAGTATTTAACCCAAACAAGGAACTACTTGCACATAAGTATAAGCATTTTAGAACATAATGTGTGACTGTGGAGTCTGCAATACTTGGTTGAACGATTAATGAATTTCAGAGCTAGCAGCATAGCATAAATAACCAAAACATAGTGCATTCAATCGATACTGAACATATTTTATTTAACATAGTACAACATTTGTTTATAAACTTACTGAATTCGCGGAGCGAGAGGGATACCAGTGTACGTGACAGTTATGTCAAGCTACACATGAGATAGTGTCAACAAGATTTTTCTTGCAGTTCCTATAAGTAGGTTTTAACGAAGATAAATTGTCTTGCCATTTATTTAATAATATATTTGCTCCTCATTTGAACAATATTGTGGCGTCCTATCTTTTTTTTCCATCAATTGGCCTTTTATAAATCAGAAACCTAATTGATGCAGTAACGGTCGCATAAATGCATAATTCATATTCAGACGTCAGATCTCCATCTCCTCTCAAAGCTTATCTTAGTTCATTTACGGTCGGGATTAATTTCATAAAGATTATAATACTAATTCGTTTCGTTTAACTCTTAATCGAAGGAATTATTTTTCTGACTCCAATCGCGTGTGCGTTTAACTCCACGTTGTTGACGCCCGTCAAGCGGGCGCCTTACTGAGCTCTCGCGACACGTCACTACACCCCTCCCGCACCGCACACCTACCTCAGTAACAGTTTCAATTAAACGGTCGGACTGTAGTAAAATATCTGTTGCATTTGTGTGTCAATCAATTATACACAAGACTTAGCTTAGCTGTGAGCGTTCTCTGCAAGCTTGGTTATTAACAATAAATAGAGGTTTCTCATCAATCATCAAAATTTTTGTACACTTATTCGCAAATGCAAGACCTTATCACTAAATAATTGTACTTAGGGCCGATTTTTCCATCGTCAATAACTAATATGTATACAGAATAAATTATGGTGGTTTAACAAAGGTTTTTATGCTGCCAAAGTGATGTCAGATATTTTCGATCATAACGAAGTCTCACATTCATCTGAATTCAACTGAGTAGGCAGATATTTATGACGCAAAACATGCTCGTTAATATTACATTGACATAATTTCGAAGCCGATACGGCATCCTATATTTTGGCGTCGGTTATCTCGCCAGATAGTTTTGCTGTTCCTTCAATGTCATATATTTGTGTTACCACATCTATGTGCCTTCCACAAAAGACCACATAGGTATATTGGTCGTCATATATTATTGATTCGATATTATGGTCAAGCTGTCCATAGTAATAACGAGTCTGTCTTTGCATAGCTTAAAACTGAATGAATGTTTAAACAAAAAGCGCGCCGCGCGCAAAGAGCGCGAAATGTCTGAAAAATGTTTTTTTTTAAGTTTTCTAACCCGAAATCTCCGCCTTTTTTAAGTTTCGAAAATGAATCGACAAAAAAATATCCATATAAAATATCGAACCTGCTCACAAAATTTCACAAGAAAGAAATGCGTCCTGTAGAGGAGAACAACCGGATATCCGCCGGACTACCGGACATAAGAAAGCATTTTTGCCCAACCTGAAACGGAGACGCTTCGCTCGCGCTTCACGCTCCTCTATTATATTTATATGCTCGTGAATGTACACCCAAATTTCGCCAGTAATGTTTAAGTCCCCTTTAATAGCAGACGAGCCTATTGCAAACCGGGCACAAAACCAAACTCCGAGCTGTCACTGGGAAATGGTATACTTAACAAAACTGAAGCAACAAGAATAATGTACCCAGGATTTTGTAATATCTTGATTTAAAAGAGTGTCCTTGGAGTTTCTTGCCTATTCTTCTCCATAGAGATCCACGTTTTGGAATGGGAACTAGCTTCAACTTTCTGACTAACTGACAAACTCTTTGACAATTCAAAAGTGCCTGTAAATGGTTTAATTGAAATAAACACTTTGAGTTTGAAACATTGCACCAATATTGCCTCCAGAGTCTCTATATACTCATATGTACATTCGGTACACCCTGGGCGGCTTTGCTACCATTTTACTGACTGGCTTACATTTTTACTACAACGTGATGCGTGAACTTAGTATCGTTATTACTAGCCCGTTCTGTCGTACTGCTGGGCAATTTCTTCCATTCTAGATCGTCCCGCCATTTCCTTTGTCCGTGTCCCATTACCGACTTCCGGGATGCGCGAGCTATTCTCATAATTATAATGTTTGCTTATATGTACGAGAGAAGAATGCAGGTATATTATACTATTTTATTTAATAAAGATAAACATTTATTCATTCACTGACAGACGACGCAGAGCCTGAACCGCTCGGTCCAGATGAGTTAAATTTTGCACAAGGATTCCTTATATAACAAAGGTGAGCACTAAGGAAAGATTTTAGAAAATTCATCTTCTAAACGGGTAGGGGGTAAACAGGGGATGAAAATTGTATGGATGATCGTATTTTTTTTCCGATAGGAAATTCCATCGGGCACACAGCTTGTCATGTAAACTTACTTCAAAGCCAGCCTGAGCTTCATATCATGTTGTGGCAGTTTCCTCATGATATTGAATGATATGAAGGAGTGAGGATTCCCGATCTGCACTGCGGTGTTTGTGTGGTATTTCTCGGAGTCACGCACGTAGATCGAGGTCATTGAGGAGCCGCCTTGCCCACCCGCGCGGTATGTTAGGTACCCCACCGAGTGAGCGTCCAATTGTACAGCCATTGCTGAAGAACAAAGAAAATGGTAATCGATCTTCTATAATTCTACATTCAGTAAATTTTTCGTGTCACAACATTTGTCACGATTGTTAGAACAGTCGCAGCCCCGCTAGACCAACTTTGGGTCTTGATGCAATATTTTTTTAACACACAAATTAACTTTGTGACGACATAAAAACTCTTTCTTATCTTGACATATTAAACATAGTCTATCTATCCGTCTGTTAGTGCACTTATAACTCGACAATCACTAATCCAATTTCCATGATTTTTCATTCGTAGATACTGTTTCCCGTGTACGTTTTTTGTGTAATGTAAACGCTATAAACAAAACTTACTCGATATAAGACTAGGTGAAATCCCTCTAGGTGTGAACTGCAACACGGTTCCGCAGTTCAAAAACATCAGTCGCGAAAGAGTCCTAAATATCTTGAAACCGAGAAGAGGTCCATTTCCTATACCAAATTCCACCTCTGTCCAACCTTTTTCAGAACTGAGGTTTCTGTTACATACATTCACAGAGCCGGTACCTGAAAATATAATTAAATTGTCTTATTATACATGCTAAAGACACAGAGCTATCGTCCGCAACATAAGATATTTGCTAAGTTGGTCTTTTTCAAAGACTTGCGAATAGATCAAATACAATCTTTATTACCACAAATAACAACAACAAAAAAATTGTCGCGATTTGTCTTAGATTTGCAGAAAACTGCCTGCTACACTATTTACCATTTTAACTAGTCAGGCCCGAGGAGGCCTGCTAGAGGGCCATAACTACAGATAATCAATTGTATCTCATTAACGATGCTTGATGAGTTAATAAACTTTAATTATCTGCACAACAGAATCTTGAAGTTACTCCTACAATGAACAATCATCACTACCATCATTCAGCTAAAAGACGCCCCATTGCGGATATAAGCCTTCCCAAGCATCGCTGCGAGTATGGGTTTTGTGCTTCCGGCATCCAGCAGGTCACCGGGCCACCTAGGGGTCTACCCACGCGGCGCCCTCCGGAACACGCTTCGATAACTTTTCGACTCCAACGGCCGGCCGTTATATTAGCAAAGCCTTTTCATTTTAATCTGGTTGGAAAATCCTCATGGAAGTGCTCCGCCCTGGGGGGGGGGGGGGGTCTGTCAGACTCTTACTGACTAAAAGCCACCCTGGTGTTCCATCTCATACATACGCCGGGAATCGCGGGAACGTACGATCCTTCCGCAACCCCCGGCTGTTGCCGGCCCGCCACTGCGGGCCCCTTCCGGTCGAGCGGGGGGAGTGAGGTGTTTGACTCCCCCCGCGACGTCTAAGAGGGGCGCACGTGGAACACTACGCGCCTCCACCTCGGGTCATGATGTATGGGGGGCGACGGACGTCCCCAAGTCCGCCACCCCTGGACCCATTTAGGGGGGCTGGAAGTGGGCGTTGTCCGCCCTCCGCCGACGCCCGGTGCGCCTGCTGCGGGCCGGGTGAAAAGGTAAGATCTCTCGCTCCCTTTCCGCAGCCTCCTTCTGCGAAATGACGGTTTCGCAGAAGGATACCACCGCGTCCCAGGACTCCTCGCTGCTGACCATAGCATTCACTACGGCCGGCAGCGACAGGTCACTGCCAACTCCTGAGATGAGGGCACGGCGCGGCTCCTCTCAAGCGGCACACTCTGTCAGCGTGTGCCGCGCTTTGTGCTCCCGGCAATATTAGCAAAGCCTACCATAACTTAAGTTTAGCAATTCATTCAGTATTTGGTGCTGGGTTTATAACTCATTCATCACCACCATAATCATCATTTTACTGTGAGATGGTTTTGTAACCGCATGGACATTGAAGCTAACACCAATGTTATTAAAATTGTTAATGTTGCCTATTTTATTAAAACATGTTTAAATGATAAAATTGAATTACCTATTCCATTCTGTGTCGATATGTTTCCCGATAGAGTCATGGTGTTTCTCAGAGTGACTGGTGCGTCGATTGACTGCTGTATAGTCATGCCCGATACTTCAATATTTGGTATAATAGTCGGTTCTTCCCTATAATTTTAGAAATAAACAGAAATGATTAAACATAAGTAAGTACCAGTTATTAATAATTTAGAAGGCAGACAAGGAATATAAAATAAATTAAATAAGTATGCAAAGAAACATTACCTCAGAAATAAATGAGGTAGCTTAAATAAACAGTGTTATAAGTGTGCATAATGTAAGTCGAATTTACATATTTTAATTTATTGTGCTTACCAGCTATGCTGCTGATGGGTTAATATTTTTACCACGGCTTATGCTATCCTTATAAGTGAGTGAGGGGAGAAGACTTTATTAATAGAAGCTGTAACTATTGAGATTCATCAACATATAAATTGTCTAGAAACACTGAAGTTGTTAATTATAGGCATCCTGAATCCTGATCAACCTATAGAAATCTCAAAGGCTCAATAGTAATAAGTAATACGGGCTGGTGTCCGCAACTCCACATCATTGCGCGTATTTTGCGTACTAGAAGGGTAACAAGTTCAACATGATGTACATTTAAAAAACGTACGAGAAGGCTCACAAGTTCAACATGATGTACATTTAAAGAACAAAGGTGGAATAAAATAATAAAAAATAAGCATAACTCACAGAATCTCATACTCATCGTAATATTTCATGAACATGTCCGTCGCGTTGACAGACAATGTGATGGTCCCGCGAGGGTTGGCACTCTGCTGCAATCTTCGCTCTTCCCTCTCACGTTTCAACCTGAAAGTAAAGTTACATAGCATAACATTATCATCAGGGGAGTGTCTGAATTTATGCTTTCGCGGTTGCACAACAACATGCTTTACTTGATAATATAGATGCAGGCCTATCTTACTGCCTTCTCCAAGGGTAGTAAGGTGGCGGGGTCTTGAGGGAGGCCGCTACGGTCGTGTATATCCTCAAGGCAAGTCTGGTGGATGCAGCTTCTTGAGATTGCGACCCCGTTTTTGGTTTAATTCCATAAGAAATAGACGTAAGAAAAACCACCGGGCGAAATAATCACTGGCGGACTTTTCACTCAAAACACCCAGGCAACAGGACAGTCCTGGAAGGGACTAGCACAAGCCCTGGGTACGAGTGACTTTACCCTAAAAGAGTGTGCCGCATCTCATTCCCAATTCCCTCAACCCGATTCTCACCCGTCTCATACCCTCCTGTCCCGAATTTGACAATCCCTTCCCAGCCTATCCTTCTAACTTCCATTCCTAACCGTGACCCTTTTGTGACTGGGTGGTTGCAGACTCAGCTATCACTAAAATCGGCAGATGGCGGGTAGTTAATACGCTCCTTTATAACCTGAATAAAAATCTGCAATTTCATTTAAAAAAAAAACATACCTTTCATATTCTTCTCTGATTTCCCTGGGTGTGCGAGTGCGGAATATAACCTCCCATCCCTCTACCTCTAAACCACGCTTCCCTAAAAATCCAATTAATTCAGTGTTCATTATTATTGTTTAATTTTTTTTTTTATATAAATTATGTGGCAACATATGGTAGGATTCCCCAACAGTGAACCATTATTTTTGATTATCAGTTTCAAAAGCCTGTGTGTATAGATTTGTCCCGTACAAAGCTATTCAAGGAATTTGTTAACGCTTTGTGGATTGCAAGCCGAATATTATGGGTACTATAGTAATCACTATAATATTATAATCCAATTGTGTAAAAAAAAAACATTTGTCACAATATCCCTATGTTTAAAGAGGTCATTATTTCCAGAAGTTAAAGTGAGGAACATTGTAACAAACCTTACCTAGGGTATCATATATGGCTCTCTTATGAGAATCAGATAACACCTCATAAGCCTCTTTGACTTTGTTGAATATTTGTTCCGCCCATTTTTGTTTATTTGGATCAGTGCTGTGTTTGTCAGGGTGGAACATACGCGAGAAGCGGCGATATGCACTGTTTATTTCTTCTGGAGGTGCCTGTAAAATGATGGCGTTCATGAGTTTGATGCCTACTTTAGCACCATGAATATCATATTTCGTCATAAAAGCGTTTAAAAATTACCTACCTACTAGTATCAAACTTATCATAGGGTATTATGCCTTGACAATAAATATTAATTTATAAAGTGATACTTCCTGTTCAAGAGGCTAAGACATTTTCTAATGGTGGGATCCAGTGATTCGACCCTCTCATTCTCTCTTGGTCAATAAGTAGCGTCATCTCTAAGCATGCATAAATTTTACACATTGTTTTTCTAATAATAATTTATTTGAACTACACACACCGGCAAAATTAGAGGAACACAAAAAAAATACATATTTTATTTAGAGTTTTTTTTTGTGTGTTTTCGCTTCATTTGAGTCTGTTCGTTTATTTTATGCAAGAAAAAAACAAAATGTAGGTTTTACTATGATTTATTTATAATTAACGAAAAAAATGCCCTATCTGAAAATTTTTGATGTTTTCTATGCGTAAGAACAGACCAATTTTTTTAAAAATTGTGTAAAAGAAAAGATATAATATCGCGTGTTGCCTCCACGCGCCTTTATAAGGGCTTGGATACGTCTAGCCATGCGTCTGATGACACCTTCAATCATTTCCTGAGGCAAAGTTTCCCATTCTTCCACCAGCGCGAATTTTAGGTCTGCAACATTCCTAGCGGCAGGATTTCTTTCTCGAACCCTTCGTCCAATCATGTCCCAGACATGATCTATCGGATTGATATCTGGCGATCGTGCTGGCCAGTCCATCTGGGTTACACCAATCTCATTTAAGTAATCACGCACTATGCGCGCAGTGTGGGGCCGTGAGTTATCGTGCATAAACACGAAATCTGAGCCTATTAATGGGCCAAAAGGCATAACATAAGGGTTCTAGGATCTAAGTTATGTACCTGTGTGAAGTTAAAGAACCGCCATCAATAATGACCAGTGCGGTGCGTGCCGTCAAACTTATCCCACCCCACACCATAACAGACCCTCCACCGTAAGCCGTTGTTTCGGAAAAAATTGCTTGATGGTAACGTTTTCCTCGATATCTCCACATCCTCTCCCTTCCGTCAACGAAATTTACACAAAAACGGCTTTCATCGGAGAATAAAACTCGAATCCACTCATCGGACCAATTTTGATGCTGACGAGCGAACTCTAATCTTTCTACTCGGTGACTCACCTCAAGTTTTGGCGCTTTTGCTGGCTCGTATGACTTCAAACCAACTTCATTTAACCTTCTTCTCACTGTTCGTTCACTAAAAACACGTACGTTACGCACTTCTTATAAGAGGTTTCTGGTCTGAACAGCTGTTTGACGACGATTTCTTAAAGTTTGTAGCCTTATAAAACAGTCGTCTACGGCACTGGTTGCACGATTTCTGCCTTGCCCTCGCCTGCGCACACAAGATCCTATCTGTCTGTACCGTTGCACATTACGGTGGATCACGAATACTGATACAAGCAACGTTCGCCTGACTGAATGGTAGGTGTGACCTTCCACAATCATTGTTACAGCCCTGGCGACTTCAGTTGCAGGCAAATCACTCATTCTGTATGCAATACAATGTTTACTCTCCAAACAAAACAAACAAAATGAGCTACGGTCACCATTGACTGCATAAACCAACTTATTAAAAACACACAGAAGCGTAAAGTGTAAACAAGCACTTAAGAGGATACAATTTCTGTTAGAAGGTTGAAAAATGTCAAAAAAACCCATAATGTTATATGAAAAAAGGGTAATCATTCAAATAACGGAACCACTTCTCGAAATGACCACAAGTTTTTAAAATAAGGCACCTTTTTTTTTGTGTTCCTCTAATTTTGCCGGTGTGTGTATTAAGCAAATATGCATAGTACTCATATGTATATCAATCATACTTAGCATGCATTAGCTTATCATTACCATGACTACACGTCTTGAACAAATTATCACTATGTACCTACAGATTTTGAGAGCTACAGAAGAACATATTTATTTGAACAGCTCCTTCAACCCAATAGAGGAATGGTGGTATGGTCCAGCAAAAACACATTATTATTTTATCTGGATTTTCAAGATAAATCATAAACAGATTGTGTAAATTGACTGCAACCATTGCCCCAGTTTACATACATTTAAAAGGTCAAGGCTATATCCAAAGGTTTAACATTGGAAGCTTTGACTATGAATGAAAAATGCTTTCTCAGGGTGACAAAAAAAAAACATAAGTACCAACACACAACAGTTGCGTTTTACAAATTAAATTGCATCAGACTTACTATTTTCACACTTTAGACATACAATACATTTTTGAATAAATTATGTGATTATTATCTTACAGAATTTAGCATAACATAAAGAAAATAGATAACTTCAAGCTTCACTGTATTACATACCTACTGCAAGTTTAAAGATAAATATTGCATCATCCTTTCTGAGCTACAAAATAAAATTCCGATTTGCAGTTGATACCATGCAACAGTAATTGTCCATTTTTATGATTACCTATTCAATTATCTGGAATAGGGAATTTTATAGGGGTATCTAACGAGTGCAGGATGCACCGCTCTTAACCTCAAAAATAAATTTAAAATAAATGATCCAAAATTATATAGTGTTAAATAATATAAATAACTCAGTTATTTGTAAGAAATATTTGCATTCCATGATTTATGGTTGATTTGTGTCGTTATATAATATTGATAGTGTAAAAATGCTGAAAGAGATACTAAAAATGCACGTGATTTATATTTACCGTCTTTGAAACATTAAGTAACTGATAGTAATTATCTTCGAGAAGAAGATTATCGCCTTCTTCATCCATTTTCTATAGTACAACTATAATTTTATGATTAAAAATCCAACAATCAGTCCCTCCAGTGATAGGATAGATGTTACTTGACTTTTGCCGCTGAGATGACAGCACGGGGGCGCCACTTGTGGGACGGAGTGGCACAGATAACTTACAAACAATATTTTTTTATTTTGTATTGCCAGCCAGGGAAATCTATGTTTTCCTAGAAGAACGTGTACGACATTTTTAATGTCAATTAAGGTGAAAATGACAGATTTTCATGACGTCCGTTGTAAATATGACGGAAACGCTCTTCTAGGAAACTGTACCTAGCCATTTGTACATGCTCTGTGCCGTATTATAGGAGTATCTATGTTCGTGGTAGCATTACGGACGCATGTGATGGGGGTGGCCACCGCCTTATATAATACACTATAAATACAGCCCACCGCTCAAAGAGTAATTTCCGTCAATTCATGAAACACATTTCCAAGTGTTTCTTTGATTCCGCGGCCTTTGCCACATTGCAACGCTCTGGTTGTCGAGGCTGCCAGTTATACCCCCTCCCGTATCAGTCGTACCCGCCGTCCAAGGCATGCCCTAGCCGAACCCCATAACTCTCCTACAGGAGAGCAGTAGAGCCAGCAGAACAGTGCACAAACACAGACCGCCATCGTTCCGACCTCGCCGCCGAGATCCCTCGCGACGGCCCTGACGTACCTAGTTGTCCCCCCAACCCTTGCTCAACGAAACGCCAACCCGCGCCGCCGCAGCTGAGCCTGTAGGTTTAAATTCCACGTATAATAATAATGTACAGTCGCCATCACATCAAGTTACCACAAACTATCAGATTTTCTCATTCGATTTTGAACGTAACCTTCGACATTTTAAGGTTTAAAATCGTTTGGAGAAATTTTACAGTTTCGTGTAGCTTGACCTGCTGGCGACTGTACTAAATTCGATCCAGTTGGTCCCATCTTGCTGTCCTTCCCTCAGTGACGCCCTAAGCTGAGGTTGGTACCCCACAGGGGGTGCCCTTAGCGTGCGGTCACCTAATAATTTAAGAAATTCGCCCCTGGCTGGAGGCTTTGAGTTAGCTTAAGGCAGCCACAGGATAGTCCGGTTAAGTAGCCAAGACCTCTAAGGGTCACAACTACAAGACGCCATTAAAAAAAAATATTTTTTAATGTAATATAGGTTCCACCGCTCTTCTATGAAACCGTAGCTCGATAAATCACATTCCTCTTTTTAACGTAGGTTATTTGACTTTTTTTTTTAAATATACTTCTTAAACACAGTATAAGCTCCCGCGCCTCGGATTCTATTGTTACTCCGCACTACACTACGCCAGCTAAAGGTCAATGTGTTACCACTGACTCGCGACGAGCGGTCTACTCGGGGCTGACACAAAGCCAATCTATCATTAAGTTCCCTTCAAAATGGTTGAGCTGAAAAGCGCTGATCCATAAGTCATGTTCATGAACGGGCGCCGTCATTAGGGACTGGTCATGTCTTAGCTGCCACGGCTTATTTTAATTATTGTTTTTTTTTGTTTGTGTCTTTTCTAATACGGACGCTATTAACGTGCACGTCTTTCTTCATCGTTCTCACATGTATAATTTGAACATGAATGATGTAACCAATTTTTTTGTAACAATATATTGATTAAAAAAAAGTGTTCGTGTAGTAGGATGGAAATCGTACCAAAAAAGAAGTGTTACCGTACATCAAATGAGGTATTTCTGATTTTTTTATGAGTTGGTAGTGATGATGAGGTATATGAGGGTAATGACAAATCCAAGTTTTCCAGCCTCGAAAGCCCTTCGGATCACAGTTAAATACTTGAAAAATCATTAAAATTTAGGAGCTTTTTCCGTTTTTGTCAATTTTTACCAACCAAGGACCTACGTTACGGCAAAAGTCACTAGGGACACTTTTTAAGTATGAGACTAATTTAGTTTTGGTAGGCCAAATAGTTTTTAAGATAATAATATGTACAGCTATTTAAAATTTTGCAAAATTTAAAAAAAAAACAATTATTAAAAATTTTTTAGTTATTTTACTGAAAGTGTGTTTTGTTTTTACTTTTATGAGTAACTAATATCACGGAAGAAATAATACAACATATTTTTCACTTTTTAGTTGCGGTACCTACCCCACACAAATTCGTATAGGTACCACTACTTGGTATGTAAATAACAGTGACAGGAAATTATTAACATATCATCAATATAAACGAAGTGGAAAAAATATGCAGTATTAAGTATACCTCAAAAACTACTGGTCAGACCTTGATCAAATTTAAATGGGACCACATGTGAAGCACCAGCTATCAAAAATAAAAAGAATCATCCAAATCGGTCCACCCAGAAAAAAGTTATGAGCTAAAACACATTAAAAAAAAAACATACAGACGAATTGAGAACCTTCTCCTTTTTGTGAAGTCCGTTAAAAAAACCTGTGTCACCGATTTGATATTCAAACTAACCTGCTAACGCCAGTACCCCGTGGGTGCGGAAAGCACGCGGCGATGTATGAAGGGCATGCGACGGGTAATCATTCTTTTCTTCTTACGAAAAAAGAAATTTCTACAATAAAAAAACAGCCACGACTCGAACAAAACACAGAGGTTTTCTTGAGCTGCAATGCCACACTTGAGCAAGTTGCCGACGCAGGAGAGACCTTCCTCGTTTCACTTTATGGAGGCAACAGAGAATTTCAAAATCCAACCAGGGATGCTGCAAGATATCACTCTCGGCGAACATACCACCAGGTGACAATAAGTTTTTTTGCTTGTATTCCGTTCTGCTTCAGACCACATTCTTTATACATGCTTCCTTAGTTTGTTGTTGATTTTGTTTCAGTTTCAGAAGTGGCTGGGAAATAAGAAGAATGCTCTCGATTGGGGTAGGATACGGATTACACAAGGCCTCGTTCCTCAACAGATGCTGGCTCAACCAGCTCCTCAAGCTCTGCTAACTATTATTATTTGTAACTGCAAAAAAGGTTGTACCAGCAGTTGTGGTTGCAGGAAACCAGGACTGAAATGCTCGGCTGTTTGCAGCTACTGCACTGACCAATCTTGCGAGAACATACCAGACCTAATGTGTGACGACATTGATGAACCATTCATTGATGATACACCATCAAATGACGATTTCGCCCTTCCTGAGCAGTTCGATGAAGAAATTCTACGTCAGCAAGCTGCCCCCAAAAGGTGTGCTGTGGATTCAGATGACGAGCCTGGTCCATCAAAAATATACAGAAAAAGCGTATTACCATAACTGTGCTGTACATAAAATACAATGAGGCGTTTCATTACATTTTTCATATTAATTTTTTTATTATTAAAATGTTTATTTAAATAAATTATAATGCTTATTTCAGTAACATTATTACGTACGTCCGTACTTCATTTTGCAAACCCTACTAGTACATAATTGTTTACTTACCTCAACAACTTTGAACAGCTGTGTCTCAGGAACGGTCTAAGTTGACATAATTGGTCTCATTGTGTTGGGAATTTAGTGGACTTTAATAACGAAATAAGTAACTTTTCCTATAAACCTACTCCTTAGGGGTTAAAATTGTCGAAAACTAAAAAAACTACTTCCATTTTTTTTTTTTAATTTTGCAAACTTGTATATAGCCGTATCTTATAAACTATTTGGCAGTTTTAGTCTACTTAAAAAGTGTGTCTAGTAACTTTTGCCGTAGGTAACACAGGTCCTTGGTGGTAAAATTGACAAAAACTGAAAAAAACATATACCTACTGACTGAAAGTGACTCTAATCCTGATCCAGCTGAAAACATTCCTTCCACATCATCCTGGGTGCCGCCGCCGTCATCAAGTAAAAACAGCGAGGATGATGATGAACTAATTACATCATTGTTTCTTAAGTCACCGGTGCTGCCGTCAACGCTATCCAGTCAAGAACACGAATCTGAGCCCGAGTCTATGTCTACTCCATGACTGCTGGCATGGAAAATCTGAATCCTCAAAATGACCCCGGTTTGTGGCCCATAACAATTACTGATGTAGACCGAACTGAGATTGTATTAAAAGGTCCAATTCGGGTTAAAGTTGATTTATTTCCCGTAAATGATAATGGACGGCGATTCAGCGAATATCGCTTGACAGGCGCTGGATGATTTATTCACAAACAAAAGATGCCGTTTCTGCTATCCGTGTCGAATATTCGGGCTAGAAAATACAAAGATTGGATCAAGTGAAGGAGTGTGTGATTGGAAACACTTGGGTGATTACCTGATTACCTAAAATCTCACGAATCTACTCGACAGCACAAACATTGTAACTATGTTGAAATGGATTAATTTAGAGAATGGTTTATAAAACTGTTCCACTATTGACTCTTTGGCCCAGTCACAATTTGAAGAAGAAAGGCAACGTTGGAGAGATATTTTAGAACGATTGCTCGCAGTTGTTAACTTTTTAGCATCTCACAATTTGGCCTTCAGGGGTCATAGAGAGAAGTTAACATCTGACTCAAATTCGAGTTAGACAAGCGGCAACTTTATAGATTTTGTAAAGTTAGTAGCCCGATTTGATCCCGTGCTGAGACTTCACCTAAAACAAGTAAAGGATCACTACATCGGAAAAAAATATTGAAAATGAGCTCATACAATAAGTGGCTCGTCACGTGGAGACTCAAATTGTTGAAACAATAATAAATATTACTCGATTATTCTTGATTGTACTCGCGACGTTTCTCGTGTTGAGCAACTTTCAAATAATATAAGTTTTTTTAATACAAATACAGCTGAAATTGAAGAACATTTTATTGGTTTCTTAGCCGTCGAAAAAACCACAGCTTTGAGTTTGACTAATTAGGTATATAATCACAGAATTAGAACAGTTAGGTATATCATTGCAAAACTGCAGAGGCCAAGGATATGATAATGGTGCCAATACGCGTGGTGAAAACAGTGGAGTGGAGTGGTGGTGTGTCCAAAAACGTATTCTTGAAATTAATCCACTTGCTTATTTTTTACCTTGTGGGAGTCATAGCTGGAATCTTATCCTGGGAGATGCAGCATCGTCTTGTGTCTACGACAAAACTTTTTGTTGGTTTGCAACAAAGATTGTACAGTCTGTTTGCCGGCTCAAGTCAGAGGTGGGCTATTTTAAATGCTCATGTAAAATCGTTATCGCTAAAACCACTTCCTCAACACATTCTGAAACTAGATGGGAGTGCAGGGTAGCATCGGTGAAGGCCGTTAAATACCAACTAAGCGATATATGTGATGCTTTAAAGGATTTAGCAGAAAATACAACAGATTGTCAGTTGGTCAGTGAATGCCATTCTATAGAAAAGGAAATAACTACCTACGAATTTGTAGTTTCACTTTTCATATGGTATGACATTCTTACAAAGATAAATTATTTATATAGTTATAAGTAAAATGTGGCAAAGCGAAAACATGCACTTAGATGTGGCTATACAACACCTAGACGCACTCACAAATTGGCTCGATAATTATCGAGAAAATGGTTTTCAGTCATCCCTTGTAACAGTGAGAGAAATAGCCGTGGAAAATGATATTGACTGACAGTTCAAAGAAGTCATGAGACGACGTAAAAAAAGGCATTTTGATTATGAAGAGGAAGATGATGCTCATGAATTGAATGCGGAAGAGATTTTCAAAATAAACTGTTTTTCTGTCATTGTCGACAATGTCCGCGCAAGCTGCCATCCTAGGTTTGAGGCACTTAAACATCATGAGAGCATATTTGGTTTCGTGTATAATATAAAAAGATCAAAGGAAATTAGTGATTGTGAACTTTTGAAGCAATGCAGCGACTTGCAAATCTATGACAGTAGGAGAATCATGTGATATTGATGGACATGAATTGTACGAAGAACTGAATATGTTCATCCGTGTTTAAGAAGGAAACGACGACATAATCTCGGTGCTGATATACACAATAGAAAAAAAAAAATAACTGAAGTTTACCCCACTAACGAAATAGTCCTGAGAATTATTGCCAGCACACCTGTTACAGTTGCATTTGCTCAAAAGGTTTTCGTGGCTTAAAATGATTAAAACGCTAGCTGTACCTAGCCTGGCTTCGCACAGGGAGCACTAAGTATCTAACACCTACCCTACCTACCTACCCTAACTACCTGCCCTACCTACCTACCCTATCTACCTACCTAACCTACGTACCTACCCTACCGACCTACCCTGCCTACCTACCCTACCTACTTACCCTACCTACCTACAAACGTTGTCCTGACAATAACGAACACAAAAAGAAAATAATTATCCAATATAATGCAGTCGTTCGGAAGTTATGCGCGTACATACATTTCAGCGATTCATTTATATATATATATATATATATACAGATATTTGAGGAATTCGATGACACAAGATTGGCTTTCAGTCCTTGCCATTCTTTCAATCGAAAATGACGTAGCTCATTCGTTAGATTATTGTGCTTTAAGGCGCTTCCCTGACCAAACGACCTTGAGCGGTCGGTCCTTCTCTGTCCCGTCGCTGAGTCTCGCTCTGTCTCGCTCCCTCCGCACGCTCATTTATCATAATATTCACAAAAATAATGAAATTATTTGAATAAAAAAAGACAAGTAAAGTTTTAAAATAAAATAAAACGTGTATTATTTAGATTTTTTAATTATCTATCCATTAGTGTAATCCTCACATGAATAGAATGTCACCTTTAGCAAAAGATGCATGCAATCAATAATTTTACTCACTTTTTTACAAGGAGATTTTAGATGTATTTATAACACATAAAAACAAATAAGAACGTGCAATGTGATGATAGGATATCGAACATTAATAATGTGCTTTTACATGTAGTTACATTTAGTTTACCCATAGTGAATGAGTTAACAACCTCTGAATAACGCACTATGACAAGGTTTTGGTCGGGGTACCGCCTTAATTAAAGATTTTAGTCTTAGGAAAAGCAAACATCAATTTTAAAATTGATCATCTCTGTATTTGTTAATTTTGTAATTCTTTCAATGTAAAATAATTTTATAATTCTAATTTTATTTATTTTTATAACTTTAGCATTTCTCGTCAAACATGACAAATACTTACCTAAACCAAACAACCAGACCTTCTTTCGCATCACGTACTTTTCACGAAGGATAAGGGGTCTCGCAAAGACCTGCCGCCCGGAGCGTCGCAAAGGGTAAGGCCGCCGCGCGCCACTGTCTAGAATCATGTACTGAATTCATGGTTAGTTTGCGCACTGGTTAAAAAAATATCCTACGTATAGAATTATTTAGTCGATCCAGTTTTTCGAATTTTTTCAAAATGGCGGGGTTATAGGGGTTGAAAACGTAAAACAAACCATATTTCAGCAATATCGCGCTCTTTGCATGCACTTTGTGTTTTGTTTTAAAGATTTTGTTTCAAGGAGAAAATTTATTCAGTTTTAAGCTATGCAAAGACAGACTCGCGAGGTCTACAGCTCCCAGAGCTACTAGTTATATATTTTGATCAAACATATCTCTATAATATTATTTCGATGGATCGAAATGAGACAACTAGACAAGTCGAGGGTATCGACTTTAATGTTGTTTCGTCTCGACTCCTCCCTTCGTGAATTTGAAAAGGGATCATCATAATATGCTCACCACGCTTTAGGAGTTGTGTTGTAACTGCTGGAAAACACATACCTACCTTGTGTTTCTAGAAACCTAACCTGCGTAGGTACCTACGGTGCGCACATATATTACGTCTGTATTATCATATTTTGTCGTACGAATGTGCGGCATAGCATATCACATAGTAGTAGGTTTCTTTAATTGAAGATCTAGGTACAGTCGCCAGCAGGTCAAGCTACGTGTAGCTTAACCTGCTGGCGACTGCTGGAGAAATTTAACAGTTTCGTGAAACTGTTAAATTTCTCCAAACGATTGTAAACCTTAAAATGTTGAAAGTTATGTTCAAAATCGAATGATAAAATCTGGCAGTTTGTGGTAACTTGATGTGCTGGCGACTGTACATGGACCCAAGCACTGCACACATCTTGCCTGCCCTTGTCCCTGGTTAATTGGGGGTCGGCACAAAATGTTTTCTTCCATTGTCCCCTATTAATCGCTAGAATTCACTACCTCAAACTCAAAACTGAAAGCATTTATTTAAAATAAGCCAATTACAGGCACTCAAAATTAGACGTACGTAGTAGTTAAACGAAAAGGATCCAACCCAAAAATTAATTGTGTATACCTGAAATACTCTTTGTAGTTAAAACTTTAATGTCGCAAAAACAATCCAAGTAAAATTTAAACGCAACATCATATTGCGATAAATTTTACTTGGATTGTTTTCGTGTACGTGTTTTCGTAATTTGGTATACGTACAAATTCATTTAAGCCATTTGTGGGTCCCTTCTCACATTGTGGACGGAACTTCCGTCCTGTACAAATTCGATTTGATGGCCATCGGGATAAACAGGTAAAATTGTTTTATACTTCTATACGCGGAGTCTAGCAGAAAAGCGGCGAGAGTGGGCTGTGGATAGTTGATTTAGACAATCTACAGTCTCTGCCTAGTCCTATTAGATCATGGGCGTGATTATATGTATGTGTATCTATCGTCGGGTATACCCAAAACACATTAAGCCATCGAATCTTATAGTGAAATATTTACAGAATGATACCATTAAATATCACTAAAATTCTGAGATATAATATATCCCATAACTGTTCGCTCTGGGTTTTATTTTTCATATTTGATGAGCATTCTCCTTTACGCCAGCTAATATTTCGACGGGTGGGTGCAGCCTTGTTTAGTCGTCAGTGAACAGTGACGCAAGGTGGGGCGCTCCCCACCTTGCGTCCACTTGATCCACTTTTTTCTATTTTTTCGGGCAAGTAGCGCCCTACTTGCCCGAAAAAATAGAACAAAGTGGATCGACTGTACTAAATCACACATTTTTTTATTCAGACATATTTAGCTACAAAATTAATCGTCACTTAACTAAATTACTAGCATAGTCCGAACTAGGCTTTCGGGGTTAGGGGTCGACATTGTAAACAACGCAATGAATGTTGTCGACTTGTCAAATGAAAGGCATTGTAATTGTTAGTGTTAGAAATCCCTTTTCAGTATAATAAAATGTACTCTGTGGAATCCCTACTGCGAGCAACCTGTTCCAGACACGTTATTAAATAAACAAAATAATTATTTATTTAAAACATGAAGATTTTTATGGTACACTTTCGCTTGGTGCGCTTGCAGGGCGCCCATTAGCAAATATTGTCTCCGCAAAAAAAAAAACTCTCACATCATGTCTACGGGTTTGTATGAAAGTGCGCGCACGTAGCGACGCGACAGCCGGGACTCTTTTATCCGCGGGTTTAGAGACAGGCCGGCGACGCGGACGCAACGGTCGTTTGTCTATTGGTTGCAATGCAAGTGCACGCATGGCGACAATAATGTTGCCGGCCAGCCAGTTGCCGCTCTACCGCCCCCGTCGACAGAGCGCGTCTCTTCACCTAACTTATTAATTCGTGTACAGTTTGGCAAAAAAGAGTTTGATGTGGTGATAGTAGAAACTAAATATATATTTGATATACCGACCGGTTATTATCGAAACAGCCATCGTTATATCGACTTGTGTTCTAAAAATAACATATATATCTAAAATAAAGACTGGATTCATAGTGTTTCGTGCCTTAAACTACTTACACGTGCCTTAAAGGCGCCCTCAGTTTTTCCACTCTTTTTTGCCAAGCTGTACGCTACTCTACTACAAAATAGAAAAAGAATGTTTATATCGGACGAAGATATAAATAATAAAAGATTGATTGAAGAAGTGGAAGGAAGACCGTTGTTATACAATAAAAACTTATAAGAATATACTTATTCTAAAATAGAGAAAACAAATTTTTAGTAATGCACTCAGTTTTCTAAAATATGTATGAAATTTTCATAATGTTAGTCTGTCACTCCATAATGGATGCACCCAATATTGCCTTTTTCGCTGTCGTTTACGGTTTTTTAGAACAAGCGTACATACCACAACCGTCTCTTCGAAATCCATGTCGATAAACGCGGTAAAATATTAAAACGAAATATAATTAAAAAAAATGTTTTTAATAAATAATATAAAAGGTAGCGCTGCTGTCGGTCCTGTGTGCACATCGTCAAAATCTCGGCGAGGAGACAGTGACACAAAACTTGCTGGGCCACTAAGTTGGTCGTATGCGCCCTCCCTTAGACTACTACATTGAGAATACAACACCGACTAGTACCTACTGTCAGAAACAAAACAATGTATTCGCAAACATGTTGGATTCCAATTATAACATAATATGTACTTTTTTTTAGTTTATATAGACAGCTCCCACGTTATATTTCCGAAGTAAGATCCTTTCCGGTGCCTATTAGCGGGTTGCCAGCTAAAAACAAGTGAGCTATGTTAGGACCAGTAAAAGGTAGGCAACCTAACCGTTACAATGTTCTCATATGATTTATACTTTCGATTGGAATCTAACTCGTTTGGTAAACAAGACAGAAATATGAAAAAAATATTACTTACAGTATTTTTAATGAATTATAGCCATCAACATATTTAAGTAGGCAACCCATTTGCAATATATTTGTATAATGTTTTAGATTATTTACATAAAAAACAATTTTCGTCCGGTAAACAGATGGGTGAAGGTCAATCATACTTCGGATCTTAGACTAATTGGAATACAATAGCAAAACATGTTAAAACAAATATATAATAGAAAAACATGTCCAAAAAGATAATTATTATAGTACCTATATTAAACATCGACATTTCTGTGCTATATATAAATTAAATATAAAAAAATGGATGAATTCTCTAAATAATAATAATATTTTTTATTTCAGGAAATTGTTCCCATATTCAGCACTACAAATTACATAGAAATAATTATACTTATGGATTCATTATACAAAAATTTAAATATTACACATTAAAATTAAAACATTAAGTACACATTAAAATCGTTGCATTCAAAATAAAATTAAGTTACATTACAATTATAGTCACTACCAATAAGTTAAAATTCATGTGGAAATGTTACAGTGTGTGTGTGTGTGTTGTGTATAATGGTGAAAACCACATCAAAATCTATTGTGTACATAAACAAAAATACGTGCACACAGAAAGTCACAAAAAGCGACGTTGTTTAAAACTAGGTAGGTACTTATTTTTTAATTAGCTAAGCTTAAAAATAAGGTGCACTGGGATAATTCAGAAAATGGGTATATTCTGAAAGTTCAAAAATTCTACTTATCGTAGCCATATTTTCCTATTGGCAACATTGATTTAGACGCTATCTTTATTGTTCATGCCGCGTCAGTCGTCGTGAGAAGCTAGTGTTAACATTACGTGCGTAGCGTCAACTTTTATCAAAAGAGTGTTTTTCGCGCCATTTTTGTTGATTCGCAATAACCCCAACATGAATTTCTCCGAATTCTGGTAAGTTATTTGAATAAGTGCTTCTTTTTACGATACGTTGTAGTTTTTTGCGAAATCCTGAGAGGAAAACAACGTCCTAGCTTTGTTTTAAATTATTTTTCGTAATAACCCCTCTGGGGTGATTCCGATGTATAAATAGTCATTACACAATAACCCTACTTAGTTTTTCCATAGAAATTGACAGTGATTCTCAATCTGTTCGATCAGATGTTTTGCATGACATTACACGAAGTGTGCAAAATTAAATTATTATTTGTCTTTCTAGGAAAACTTGTACTCGTTGACCAAATGCAGGTAGGCCAACTGTTATAGACCTAGAAGATGAGAAAAAAATTGCACAAATTGTTAGAGTTATGGAAAAATGGGGATATGGCCTAACTAGGTTTGAAATTATGGAGCTTGTCGCTGAATATGTGCGGGTGAATAAGAGTAAAACACAATTTAAAAACAATGTCCCAGGCACAGATTGGTCCATTAATTTCCGGAAACGACATCCGTTATCAATTAAAAAAGGACAGCCTGTAGAATTTGTAAGAAGAAAAATGACAGATCCATTCGTCATTGGTGAATATTTCGATTTGCTGGAAAATACTCTAAAAGATTTGGATCTTTTTGAAAGTCCCCAATTCATTTGGAACTAAGATGAGACATCGTTATGCCTGGATCCATCTAGAACAAAAGTAGTTGGCCAAATAAACAAACCATGTGCGAGAACTACCAATGGGAGTGGAAAAGAAAACATCACCGTGTTGACAGGCGCAAGCGCTAGTGGCAAGAAGTTGCTGCCATTGATTGTAATTAAAGGCAAATTTGTTTGGGATCAGTGGATGGCTGAACTGGACGGTGGTGTTTACGATTTCGAATTATCGTATGCAGCCAGTACTAAGGGGTGGATGGAAACAGACATTTTATATAATTATATGGAAAAAGTTCTTATCCCAAGTCTGGGAGAAAAGCGCCCGGTTCTTATTATTTATGATGGTTAAATCACGTCGATGATAGATTTGTGGAGATGGCAATCCGAAACCGTGTCACAATACTTAAACTTCCGTCACACACATCACATTTGCTGCAGCCTCTATATATTGCAGTATTCAAGGCATTGGAAATGTTGGCACAAAAATGCCAAAAAAAGTTTTCGCACAAGCGCTGGCAGATACTTGGCCGAAACAAACCCCGATATAATCAAAAGTGGATTTAGAAAAGCTGGGATTTTCTCTTTTAATTCGCACGTGATACCTGTGGACAAGTATAATCCAGATGCATACAAAATATTCCAAAAAAAGATATCAGAAATACATTTTGCATCCACTAAACCAACACCCAAAAATCCGAAGTCACTGAAAGGAATTTGTATTGGCTTCTTTAACAATCAACTTCCCACCACTAATGATGCTCTTGAAAATGCAAACACCGATAACGATACCTTACTGTTGCAAGTTTCAAAGCCCAGAATCTAAACTTTGAGTTTTGTGGCCAAACCGCCAACCCAACTACCTTCTTGTTTGTTTAAAGAAATCGCCAAACTCTGATGAGATTACCTTGCTGTCTCAGGTATCGAAATCTGATATCCAGACGTTGAGTTTTGTGGCAAAAGAGCCATCCCAAATACCTATGTATATGTTTACAGAATTCTAATTAGACGCCAACTCAAAATTTGTCAAAAATAAAAATAATCTCGAACGTTATCATCAAAAAAGCACCTCAACAGTTCCTTCAAGCCCAACCACTACCCGAGCCATCATGCACACTCGAAGAATTGCTTTTAAGAAAAATACAACAGGACAAAAAACAAAACGTGTCACTAAAGGTGCTAAAGTAATAACTGCAAAAATGGGTAAAACAATTTTAGAAGGAACGAAAATACCTCAAGGTTTGAAAGCCATAGCTAAAAAACCAGTAAAATTTACAAAAAAAAAGAACAACAAGAGTACAAAAAGAGGAAGATTCTGAAATAACAATACTTAGAACACAGCAACAAGAACAACAGCCAGGCCCTTCAGGCATAAGAAAAAATGAAAACGCCAGCCTTCACTTGACAGCATAACTAGTGTATCCGACATCATAAGCGAACATAGTGATTCTGATATTGAATGTGTTGATTTAGAAGAATTGACGGATGAGTACTCCGAAAATAATTTTCAAATATTAGGTCTTTACCTATGAAATTGCCGTTCTGCAGTACTGGCCATTTCAAATCAAAATAATTTTTGTTTGGCTAAGAATTCTAATTTCAAATTAATTTTATTTTAAAAACATGGATTTTTTTTTCTAAAAGTAGTCATTTCTTTATTGATTAGTGTTACATTTTCATCGCATTTCAATCTTTTTCGTCATCATGGATACGTTAAAAATTCGAGTAATTATGGAATATGAGTACCGTCGTGGCAGCAACGCGGCACAAGCGGCACGCAACATCAACGACGTTTACGGAGCTAACACTACAAACCAACGCACCACCTGTTATTGGTTTGCTCGCTTCCGTTCTGGAAATTTCGACCTGAAAAATGAACCTCGCGGTCGTCCGAAGACTTTGGTCGACAATGACGAATTAAAGGCGATTGTGGAAGCTGATGATACACAATCTACGGCTGAATTAGCAGCAGCTTTCGACGTTAGCGTCAAAACAATATTGGTCCATTTGCGTCAAATTGGCAAGGTAAAAAAGCTTGACAAATGGGTGCCCCACGAACTCAATGATCGCCAGCGCGAAGTACGCGTCGAGACGTGCCTTGCACTGCTCAACAGACACACAAATGAAGGAATTTTGAACCGCATTGTTACCTGCGATGAAAAATGGATTCTGTTTGATAACCGTAAGCGCTCAGCAAGTTGGTTGGATCCTGGTTCAGCACCTAAACAATGCCCTAAACGAAAACTTACCCCTAGAAAAGTGATGGTCACTGTTTGGTGGTCTAGCGCCGGTGTGATTCATCACAGCTTCTTACCAAACGGGGTGAGCATTACTGCAGATGTGTACTGTGAAGAACTGAACACAATGATGGAGAAGCTGGCGCATCTCCAACCAGCATTGGTCAATCGCTCGTCTCCGCTGCTCCTGCACGACAACGCGCGACCTCATACTGCACAGCAGACGGTCTCCAAGTTGCAAGAACTGGGGTTGGAAGCTCTCCGTCATCCGCCCTACTCACCAGACCTTGCGCCTACAGACTACTACTTTTTCCAGAATTTGGATAACTTCTTGGCGGGAAAAAAATTTAATACCCGAGAGGCAGTACAAAATGCCTTTGAAGAATTTGTTGCCTCCCGTCCAGCTGATTTCTTTAAGAAGGGCATCAATAAACTGCCACTGCGATGGCAAAGATGCATTGATTGCATGGGTGATTACTTCGATTAATACAAATAAAAAATTCATGAAAAAAATTCGTTTAAATTTTTTCATACAAAACGGCAATTTCATAGGTAAAGACCTATTATGTAACGAAGAACTAAGGTCACGAAATAAAACAAATGATGAAAAATATGGTAAAAAAAAAAAAAATGTGAAAATTTTACCCTCGAAAATATACTCTCTAACAAGAATACAAACCCTCTCTCAATAGCCTACCCTCTCTTATAAGGGTAAAGGTATAGGCAAAAAAAGCAAAGGGAAAGAAAATAATCACATAACATAACATCACGCCTGTATTCCCCGAAGGGTTAGGCAGAGGTGTACCTATATAGTACACCTGTAGTAGTAGTAGTACTGTAGTACGTACTGTACGTAGTGTGTACTGTAGTAGTACTGTATAGTACACCCACATTTCGCCAATTATGTTTTTTAAGTCCCATGTTATAGGGGGCGAGCCTATTGCCATCAACCGGCCACAAATCTAGTGTCAGGGCTGCTACTGAGAAATTCCAGATGGAAAAACCCAATAACACTTCGCCCGACCCGGGAATCGAACACGAGACCTCATGCTCAGCAGTAGCGCTTGCGACCACTAGACCAACGAGGCAGTAAAACAAACAACGAGAAAACAAAGTAGACGAAAAAGTCACAGAAAATGAAGAGGAATGACGATGTTGAAAGAAATTTCGAATACGATATTGATGGATTACTAAAGAAATAAATATGACAACTAGAGAAGACTAAAGAAAAAGACAACGATGAACATCTCTTCTACTTCAGGAAAGTAAAGAAATATTATACGAAACACAAGAAGAGAACCTAAGAGAATAGAAGAAAATTACCAATTAAATGATTCAGTACTCGTCAGATATTTCAGTTCAGAGATAGGTTCATAGAAAAAAAAAAAAAATATGAAGAAATTATTTAAACTTCAATTTTTTTTTTAACCATAGGACGACAGCAACGCCTTACCTTTATAACGACCAAAAGAAAAGGACAGGTGAGAAAATATGGGATGTGCAGGCAGGATTTAGAGAGGGAATGGGATGTATGGATCAGATCTTCTCCCTAAGGTGCATAGCCGAAAAACATCTGGCAAAGCACAAGAAAGTCTACTGTGCTTTCGTGGACTTGGAGAAGGCCTATGACAGTGTGTGGAGCGAAGAACTGTGGTCGACACTATCCTTGTACGGTGTGGACTGGCGCTTAGTACGGGCACTGAAATCTTTATACAAGGATTTCAGTACTTGTGTTAGGATAAATGGGGCATACACGAACTGGTTCTGCATCTCGAGGGGTGTTAGACAGGGTTGTGTAGCGTCACCATGGCTGTTCAACTTGTACATGGATAGTTGTCTGACAGATTTGAAAGAGGGTGAGTATGGATTGACGATGAATGAGTTGCATGTCAAATGCCTTCTCTACGCAGATGATCAAGTTCTACTTACATCGTCAGCGGAAGGGTTGCAAGACATGGTGACTGTGATGGATGAATCATTTAAAATGAAAGGGATGAATATAAATGTGAATAAGACGAAGGTCATGGTGTTTGAAAGAGAAGAGGATGTATCGGTATGTGATGTGAAATTAAATGATAAGTGTGTGGAGCAAGTAAGTGAGTTCGTATATTTGGGGAGTCTATTTACAAGGGATGGAAATATTGATGGAGATGTGGAAAGAAGGGTAAATGCGGGAAATAAAGTGAATGGTGCTGCACATGCAATTGTAACCAACCAGTTGATGTCCAAAAAAGCACGACTGGCTGTTCACAATGGTGTGCTGGTGCCTACGCTTATTTATGGAAGTGAGTGTTGGGTGTGGCAAAAGAAGCATGAAAGTAGAATAAATTCTGTGGAAATGCGTTCCTTGCGAAGCATGTGTGGTGTGACTATGAATGATAGACTGAAGAATGATGTGATAAGGCAACGGTGCGGTTTAAAGGAAGATGTAGAGACAAAAATTTAAAAGAGTATGCTAAGATGGTTTGGTCATGTTGAGAGGATGAATGAAGGGCGATTAACAAAAGGTATTTACAAGGCAGATGTGAGTGGAAACGCCGGGAGGGGACGCCCTAGGAAGACATATAGTGGCCTTATTGGTGATGTTCTTCAGAAAGGACAGGTGCGTAGTACTCACAAGTTCACAACCGGCGTGCGGGTATGACCCGATGTATGAACGTAAACGAGGCAAAAGGAGTATGTATGGATCGTAGCAGGTGGCGTTCTGTAGTTTCTGCCTACCCCCATGGGACGAAGGCGTGAGTTTATGTATGTATGTAATAATAAATAAGCAAAAAAAAAAAAGAGTATAATAAATAAGTAATTAATTATAAGCGTAATTACGGGGTCTCCCTTGTTTCATCGAAAAGAAATTGCCAAATTATCACTTCCCAAAGAATTTTCCGCATAATTTCATTTGCCAAATTATTACTGAGCAAAAAATCTCTTTACAAATAATTGTAACGCAAGCCTAATGTTTGGCAAATGAACGTTTAAAAAATAACTTGTTTACCAACTGCAACCAACAAAAATTGGTAATAGTACTATTAACAATTTTTATGTAGTCAAATATTTCAGTTGGTATAACATATTTTACGCAAAATAAAATAAGTCAAATATTTAGTATCGTCAGTTTTCAATTTACCATTTCTATTATAAGGCTTAGACGACGGAGCCCCACCAAGCGGGGCTCCTACATCAGGGTGGTTTAAAAAAAAAAATAACCACGAAGGGGACGGCGGGGTCTTTCAGACCCCGCCATCCCCTTCTAACCTAACCTGTCCGAGTCGGGGTCCCCAAGTCCCGAGCTCGCTTCGCTCGCTCTTGCATCCTATCCCACCCTTGCTTTTTTACCCTTGAATAAATGATTATATTAAAATAAAAATGCATTTTTTTAATAATTCCCGAAATACTTATTTTTGCCTTTATATTTTTTGTCATAACAAATCATTAGAACAAACGTTTATTGTCTAAAGATTGTTTGCTGTAATAAATCATTTGATTAAAGACCAAATGCCTTAATGACATTATCCTTGGTAATATTCTACCAAGTAAAAATTTGACCAAATGAAAATGTGCGTACTAAAATCATTCCAAACATTGCATTGGTATAAAAAAAGGTTGCTAAAATTTGTTTGGGTAGTGAAATTTTGGCAAAGTCTTTTCGGCAAAACGGCAGGATCCCGTAATTACGCTTCTTGATAATCATCACCAGTGTAAGAAAATCATTTGTTATATTGTTTCATAAAAAACGCATTATAATTTGGGCAATTCTAACAAAAATAATAATATCCACTTGGATATTAAATAAAAATTATAAAATGTATTTGTTTTTTTTCTTCCTTCTACCTTTAATTAATGTTAATTTGAAAAATTGTTAATAGTGAAAAAGGCAGATTTAAAAAAACCCAATAAATAATAAATATTACTTATGTAATAACGACGATAACATTTATTTTAGCTGATTACGTAACAGTGATTTTTTAGAATAGAAGAGTAATGTTTTTACTGTCTTACGCAATTTTGTAATACTTACTTTTAAAAAGAATTTAAGGTCGAAGCGCCAGAGTAGATCGCGAAGTTTAAAATTCCTTACGTTTTTTATAATTTGCAGGTTTTATGTTGAAAAAAATTATTCGCGACCGAAAGAAATATGGCTTTACTGATTTATAATGATTAAAATCATCAATACGACCCTCTAAGTTCATTTAACCCCATTGAATGAATTTTTCATCAAACAGTAATTCAATGGGATTAAATGAACTCAAGAGGATTGTATTCATGATTTTAATGATTATAATTCTATGAAAATTTGAATTTCGCGGTCTACAGCGCTGCTCGCATAGCCTGTATTCTAATAGAACGGCATTGCTTAAGTTTTAATTTATGTCAAAAAAATTATGTTCTCACTGTGATTTGTTATTTGATAAGGTTAGTAATTAGGTACTAACATAATAACAAAAAGAAAATGAAAATGGTTATACACCGTGAGTTCCTACTTTAATCTAACATTTGAAGGATGACTGATTTATGTGTAAGACAATGGTGCCGATTCTCTTGTCACAAAAATCTCTAAACTAGACAAAAAATCACTAAAATTTTGTTTAGTCCTGTCAAAAGACGATTTCTCATTCTGAAATAGACTAAAGTGACACAACTTAACTACATTTTAGTTTGACAGCACTAAGATGGTACTGAATAATTAGTTTAGTGAAAATGGCAATTTTGCTATTCTGAATTTGACGTTTTTAACCTAACATTTTGGTTGCCTTAACTAAATATGGCTATTTTTAATCGCGATTAAAAAGGTGTGGAATAAAATTAGTTGTCATGAACTAAGATTCACCACAACACCTCGACTTCAGGGGCAAAAACAGTAATGTATTTTTTTTTTAATTTTGCTTATATCTCGAAAACGGTGTGTCCTATCGGAAAAATAATGAAAATTTCGACCCCCTTTATGAAACCCTTAAACCCATATAACCCTACACGAAGGTATTTTTTTTTTTTAATATTTTCCGTACAAAAAGTGAAACATTCCATATAAAACACGCCGAGGCTGGCATCCATGCGCGCCTCCGGCTCTAAAAAAAAATCACGTGGTAGGGTAAACAAGTAGGTACCAAGTGGAGTCGCGATTGTCAAATTAAATTTTAGTTGCGTCAAAATGATTTTTAAATTTAGAGATATTTTATTGCAGAATAGCTCTAAGATTCTCATAGCCAAAAGTAAGGAATTTTAGTGATATTTTAGTCCGGTGTACAAGAGAATCGGCACCGTTTGTATGTATAAGAACCACCGACTAAATGGTATTTTTACAAAAATCTCTATCTACACTCTATTTGTGTAAGTACCTACAGTTTTAGGTCATTTTAATTGACCGCTAGTTCATAAAACCATTAATCCCTGCTGGAAGCAAACACGTTGATAACTACCTACTTACTCTTCGGTTTTTAATAATCTGCAGTCATTTTATCCATTTTTATCGGGCTTAAAATAATAACAATAATTTAAGTCAGAAAAAAAAAACTACTTTATACCTACTATTCCGCACAGAGATCTGTCAGAACTGTCAAGTATCAGCTCACGTAGACGGCAACTTTGATAATTTTTCTCACTTGTCACCAGTAGAAACAAAATTACTGGGAATAAACTGCGTGACAATTACTAGGAATAAACCGAAAAACCTAACTTATTTAGACTGAAATGTTGAGAACCACAATCTCTTCTTGGGGTAATTCGGAAATACAAAACTATGAGAAATGATAGTAGCGATACTATTACGAAAACTCATGATATTTTGTGTAAGGGTTAAATACGATTGAAAAAGAAATGTAAACCTTCGGTCAAAGTGCAATAAAATCAAGTTTTGGGTAATTTCGGGGGCCAGGGCTAAATAAATTAGGGCTGAGTAAGTAGCAGATGACCCCACCTATCCAACAACATTCAAAGTAAGTTCAACGTTCTGCCAAACACCCAGTATATGATTATCCCTGTGTGCACAGAGATATGCGAAAACCTTAAAAATAATATTATATTATTATTTGTGTGTGTAATTTAGAAGAACTATGCGCACACACAGACACATACGAAAAGCGACTTTGTTACATTCTATTTATAGATATAGATTGAAATAATTTTATTTACATTAAAGAGATGTTTAAATAAATATACAACTTTAATAAACCTCCAACTTGCAGGTAAAAAAAAAGCTATGCCACAAAACTTGCTTATAATTGAGTTCTAAATCATGACTATTCACAAGATGGTAAAAACTGCTTCAAGCTAAATTGTGTAGTTTAGATTGTAAATTACAAAAAATAAAAACTTTTTTACAAAAAAAACAACCGACTTCCAAAAAAAACACTAAAAGACGTGAAAAATAACTTTAATTTCGGAAGTCGGTGTCTTTGGTGTTATATTTTCGATTTTGGCCACCGACTTCCGAAATTAAAGTTATTTTTCACGTCTTTTAGTGTTTTTTTTGGAAGTCGGTTGTTTTTTTTGTAAAAAAGTTTTTATTTTTCACTTTTCAGTTGCGGTACCTACCCCACGCAAATTCGTATACCACTTCTTGGTGTGTAAATAACAATGACAGGAAATTATTAACACATCATCCATATAAACTACGTGGAAAAATATGCAGTATTAAGGATAACTCAAAAACTACTGGTCAGACCCTGATCAAATTTAAATGGGACCACATGTAAAGCACCACCTATCAAATAAAAAAAGAATCATCCAAATCGGTTCATCCAGAAAAAAGTTATGAGCTAACACACATAAAAAAAAAAAAAAAAAAAAAAAAAAAAAAAAAACATACAGACGAATTGAGAACCTCCTCCTTTTTGTGAAGTCGGTTAAAAATGGACTTTGATGCTGTTTTGTTATTCTAAACTTAAGAAAAACTAAGCACACACACACACACACCGATAGACACTTATAGCGATCTTGTAACTATAAATAGTATAAATATTTATATATATATAGATAGAAGATATTCAGCCAGGTTATTTGTGATACTATCATAATTATACTGATAAGTTCAAAGTGATTCTTAGCAAATTTTATTGTTAAGAATAATTATTATCTCAAAGCATTTCCTTTAGCATTCCCTCTAAAAAGCCTTACCAGTGCAGTTAGAAACTGCACACAAATATCACAGTTTCCGCTCAATATTTTTTATCTTTTGCACATAATCAGGTACTGTTGACATACAATGCTTTGCTTAAGTATCTCCACTAAATGCGACAGCATGGTGGGTGTTTAGTTTAGTAAATTAGGCTGAATTGGTGTTTTCCGCACCTTCCTGGAAACTGTTTGCATTATTAGTAAATGGTGCTCCAAGCCCATACAGATGACCACTGGTGCTTTCAATATTACCATCAAAGAATATCTGTAAAAAATGAGGATATTTTTAATTTTCTTGCAATGAAAAATCCTGGATTCTAACAGGCATAAACAAACATAATACATCCAGTAAATGAACTGACACATACTTCTTTGATTTTGAAAAATGCCATTCCTGTGAGATGTGAATCAGACCCAGCTTGGTGCTGGGGTCCTACTCGACGCAGTTCCAACTGGTCTGCTACTTCTTGCAGACCACCTTTTAAGTTCTTGCATAACTTCATCAAGTACTGTAAATAATTATAAACAACATAAATAAGTAAAGGATCATGACCATGACAATGTATTTCAGATTATAATTAATACTTACTTTCACATCGTACACAGTAGGAAAATATAATCTGAGAGTTTCAAAGAACTCAGTTTCTTCCTGAGGCAGATTCAGATCAGTTAGGATTTTAAGCAAATATCCAAAATCATAACCAGAATGAAAACTCAACCACTTGATATTGTCCATTAGCACAATACCTAAAATGAGTAAGTGTAAAATAATTATTGAATTGAATAATGAAATAGAAGTACTAGTGTTTTACTTGGAGGACAGAATTTTAAATTACCTGATGTCATCAGAAGTTCAGCAAATTCTAAAGGTTCAATGCCATGCTCTTCGTGTTCTCTGAATTGGAGACCAGAATTTTGTAGCAGATCAATTGAGTCTTGCGCATACATATCTTCTCTGAAAATATAAAATAACATGACTGCTGTACTTTTAATGGAAGTATACACTAAACAATTAATCATTATTATAATCGTACTTACTGCAAGTTGAACTTAAAATTAAATTGCCAAGTAGTGCAGCCTTGTGGAGTTTTGCCATTTTCATCCATAAATGTAAGACCCAATTGTATGATTCTTAAGAGGTCCACATTACATCTGGAAACATGATTGATTTAAGAATATAACTAGCGATGTCTAGATAGAAGGATAGAATGTGCCTTATTGTGCACCTATATTCAAAAAAGCTCATTTAGAAAACCATTAATAATCAGCTCACAACAAAGGTGGCTTATCCCTTAATAGGGATGTCTTCCAGACAACACAGATAGACAGGGAAACAATATATTAAATAAGAGGGTAGTTTGTGGTCAGGCGCGTTCCGAAGGGGGGGGGGGGGGGGTCATGACCCCCCACAAAACCATTGCAGCTGTCGAGCGCCTGAGTGATTTACTTGTCTTACTAACAAAAAACTGTAGGTACTTGAAACTTGGCATCTATATGCCAAACCAACCTACTATACATATACAGGGTGGAATTTTGTAATGCCACCTGGAGGGAAAGTTCTCTTAATACTGCAGATAGAAAGTTTTACTCAAAGGAAACATTCCTTTATTTTTGAATAGAAAGCATACTGCATTCAAAGATTTTCGAAAATTCTCTTCTCCCACACCCGGGAATCGAACCGGCTAAAATCTGAAAAAATTATACCCTGTACTTTTATTGCATCGATCGTTAGGGTCAATTATAAGGATGAAATCTCTCTAACAAACATGATAAATTAAATGAAAACCAGGAAATCTTAAATTAATTTAATTATTTACAAAAAATGGTAAACTAACTAATTAGTTGCTCGAAATGGGCTCCATTCTGTTGGATACACAAATTTATTCTTTTAACGAATTCATTTCTAGTAACCTTTAATAAAGTGTTGTGGTGAATATTATAAATCGTATTCTGAACTTCAACTCGCAACTCGTTGTCATTCGCATAAGATTTCATGTAAATTTGATTTTTTAAATATCCCCACAAAAAAAAATCTAATGGGGTGAGATCTGGCGATCTCGCAGGCCATCTGATTGTGCCGTTTGTACCAATCCAGGTATTAAAATGGTTATTAATGTAGGCAGTAGTGATTCTGCTGTTATGTGCTGGAGCACCATCTTGCTGTAGAATTATTTGGTTTCGCTCTTCCTCAGGGAAACCATTTAACTCGTTTCTTAAGAGATCCAGTATTTCAATATACTTGACAGTGTTTAAATGACCTTCGTACACGTGGACTAACACTACATTATTTCTCATAATTCCGCACCAAACGTTGAAAGAAAATCTTACTTGATTGTTAGTTTCATGAACACGAACAGGATTCACTCGAGACCAATAATGGTTATTGCGGCGATTGTACATGCCATTATTGCTGAAGTTGGTTTCGTCAGACCATACAATGTTACTCAAAAAATTAGGGTTTCGGTCAATTTCTCCAAGCATGTTTTCACAAAATTGTAATCGTCTGTCACGATCCCCAATATGCAATTTTTGCACCAACCGACCTTCACGACAGCATTTATACTTATACTTTTTCAGCACTTTAAGTACGCGAGTGTGGGTTGTTCCTAATTCATTGGCAGCATCTCTACTTGAAGCCTTTGAAAATGATTCAAAGTATGTTAAAACATCTAGTTCAAAATCGAAATAGTTTTGCTGAATAGTTTGCCGTCTCTTCTTGAAACCACCCGTATTCTTTAAATTTTCTACCATTCTTTTCAATACGAACCGAGTTGGTGCCTGTCGGTCTTGATATCTCTCTCCATACCACCGCAGAGCTAGATTCACGTTTTTGTTATTTAAAAAATAAGCTTCCATTAAATCAAACTGTTCTTGATAAGCCATTTTCACCGTGAGACAAAATGTGAAATGAGTTGTAAAAACAATCAAATGTGAATAACAACTATGACAATCTAATTTTCAAATTTTAATCTAACATTCCATATTTAAATTACCTCATACACGCAGCTACGAGTATGTCGCAAAGGAGTCTGCATTACAAAAGATGGATGTTAGTTAAAGAGTTTAACTTGACTCATTGAATTTGTAACTTCAGATTTCCTGGTTTTCCTTTCATTTAATTTATCATGTTTGTTAGAGAGATTTCATCCTTATAATTGACCCTAACGATCGATGCAATAAAAGTACAGGGTATAATTTTTTCAGATTTTAGCCGGTTCGATTCCCGGGTGTGGGAGAAGAGAATTTTCGAAAATATTTGAATGCAGTTTGCTTTCTATTCAAAAATAAAGGAATGTTTCCTTTGAGTAAAATTATCTATCTGCAGTATTAAGAGTACTTTCCCTCCAGGTGGCATTACAAAATTCCACCCTGTATATACCTATGTAAAAAAACATTAAGAACATATATGCAGTCATGGGGACTGCTGATGGAAGTGAAAACTTAAAACTATAAATAATGTGTTTCTTTTTAAGTTTTCAAATTAATGTTCATATCAAAAACTAAAATTTCATAATTTGTAAATTAAAATTATTAACATTAGTCTGGTTTATACATCAATCGGCACTCCGAACAACAACTACCGCAACACACCATTTTAATTATATTATGACGCGAACCCATAAGATTTTCCCCTACCAAATATCGTTCAACGCCCCAAAAGATGTTTTTACTTCAAAAAAACTGTTATATAATTTTGAATCTAGAATGCCAGAGCGAGGAAAGCAATCTCGGGAATTTGGGCACCCCGCTCTTACGTAAGGTTCAAAAGGCTAAAGTTAAGGCCAGATTCCAAAACCTAAACTGCTGTAAAACGAGTTTAAGCTTTACGTCATAACATAACGAAGTAAGCTCTCTTTCTGTATAATGGTCAAAAGAAAGCAGAACCTATTCAAGGTAGGGTGCTAACTTATCCAGGCTCGCTTCGCTCACTCTTGCATTCTACATTCTCTTGATTCTTGAGCTCTTCTTCATAAGTCGACAAACCAACTAATTCCTAGTTCTTTTGGAATGATCAACAGAAAATCTAACCTATCTGAGAGTGTGCAAAATTTTCGAGCTCGCTACGCTCGCTCTTGCATTCTACATTGTCATAGTTGCTTGCGCTTCCCTTCATGAACCGACAATGTAACTCCTATTTTTGTTAGAAAACATAAAACAAAACCTAACATAAATGAGGTGGGTTGTTAAAATTTTCGAGCTCGCTTTGCTTGCTCTTGCATTCTACATTCTCATAGTTGCTTGGACTTTCCTGCATGAGTGGACAATGTACCTAACTCCTATTTCTGTTTGAAATCATAAGACAAAACATGACCTAAACGAGGTGGGTTGTTAAAAATTTCGAGCTTGCTACGCTCGCTCTAGTTACCTTACATACTCTACTGTTCATATTTATAAAAAGTGCTATGACCAATTTGCCACCATTATTCAATATCCCCCCTTACCCCATGTAAAAGCTACATCCCTGAATAGCATAAGTAACGTGGAGCTGGAGATGTACACGAACATTAAAATAACATCACACCTTTAATCCCCAAAAGGTTAGGCAGAGGTGTACCTACATATACTACACCAACATTTCGCCAGTTATGTTTAAGTCCCATGTTTTAGGGTGCGAAACTACTGCCATCAACCGGTTACAAATCCAGACTACAGGCTGCTTCAGAGAAATTACTGATGGAAAAACCCAATAACACTTAAACCGATCTAGGAATCGAACCCAGAATCTCAGAATCATGCTTAGCAGTAGTGATTGCGACCACAACACCAACGAGATGTACCTCCCTAAAAATATTCCTGGGCACCAATGGTAACCCTCCCCCCCCCCCCGCCCCCAATGGTAAACCTCTCCCCAAAATCTTGGGATGCGACCGCGCCTGTCTGTGGTGTACTGAATTTAACATATTTAGGTATTACGAATTTAATAGCAACAAGGCTCAATTAAAATCCATTTAGGTAAATCACTACAACTATTTCAAGATATAATTAGTTTTATAAGTTATATCGTGAATGGGTACCTCAACAGCTGATATTGATAGTCAGCAGTAGACCTGAATTCACCAATTGGTCTTGCCACTACTCCAGGGAATTCGGTATCCATGGCCACCCAGTGATACTTCTGCACAATCTAGCGATAAAGGTAGGTATTAGTTTCAATTTTTAAAAGCCTAGTTACATTGTAAATCAACGTAAAATGCTTATTTCTAAGAAATACAGTTTTTTTTTATACGCACCTGTCTGATAGTATGAAACTCTTCATGCAGATTATGATTCCAAACATTTTTGATGGAAATGGGACATTCATCTTTAACGGCACCAGATAAAACGTATCCATAATTAGCTGCAGGCATTTATAAATTGATTAATTACTCCAGAAATAATGAAATTGAACTTACAATTAATAATTTGTATTATTGCAGAAGTACAACAACACAAGTCCCACCACAGACCACACCACAGACTACAGCGTCCACAGCATAGAGCACGTAACCACAGAACATATATCATGTAACTCTCTTACACAGATAACTATATACTAAGACTCTCTTAGGAGTGTTTATCCTGACCGACCCCGATAACCCCATAACCCTCCTCCAGGAGAGCAGTAGGGCCACCAGTACAGTATACAAACACAGACCGCCATCGTTCCGACCTCGCCGCCGAGATCCGTCGCGATGCCCCCGACGTAATTGTCCCCCCGACCCTTGCTCGAAGAAGCGCCAGCCCGCGCCGTAGCTGAGCCTGTAGTTTTAAATTCCCCGTTTAATAATAATGAAACTAATTCGATCCAGCCTGTCCTACCTTGCTGCCCTCCCTTCAGTGACGCCCTAAGCCGAGGTTCGTACCCCACAGGGGGTGCCCTTAGCGTGCGGTCACTTTGTAATTAAGAAATTCGCCCCTGGCTGGAGGCTTTAAGTTTACTTGAGGCACCCACAGGAGTGACCGGTTAAGTAGCCATGACTTCAGAGGTCACAAATACGAGCTGCCCAATAGAAAAAAAAGGAGTGTTTATTGTTCTGTGTTGTAAGCGATTCTAATTCTATGCATGGACCTATTATTTTGTATACACTCGTACCAACTTATCTGTGAAATGGCGAAAATTGGAATTACGGCCGTCATGTTGAAATGTCATTTGATTGTCAGTGTCTACTACATTCGGGTTCTCTGGTTGTTTTGTCGTGATATTGCTGAATTTATAAAGTTAAATATGCCGAAAGCTATTAAAAGTGATGCTCGAAACATTATTCTAAAGGTCCTTTTTTGAAGAAGAAGCTCGGGTGGGGTCTCCGATTATTCCATTTAATCAAATAAACAAACGAATTTCGGCAGCGACAGGTTAGTGTTGTCAACTTTCTTGTTATAAATTACCCGATACTTAACTAATTATTTAAGTCCACGAAATAATCGTTTCTATTCTTGCTACAGGTTAACGTAATGGTAACGTACATCTATTAGGTAACCTGCTAAGTGAGTGAGCCAACTAACCTGCCAGATTTCAAATTTCTACTATCATTTATTTTATTATCTTATATTTCAGGTGTGAGTCTAGGACTAATTTCAAAAATAGTTAAGGAAGGGCACGCAGCAGATGAAACTGGTACAAAAATTTGGACAACAGGCAAGGAGAGAAAACGTAAAAGTGGATTTGTGCATGTTGATGATTTTGGCATGGGAGTTATACGGAGGAAAGTACATGAATTTTATTCTGCTAAAAAAGAGGTCCCTACTGTTAAAAAGCTTCTAGAGGTCTTAAAGACAGATATGAATTACACAGGACAGCGAGAGAGTCTACAAAAGCTGCTTCACAAGGTGGGATTTCGTTTTAAAAAATCTCAATCGTAAGGTTCTTATGGAGCCTAATGAAATATTAGCTTGGAGAGCCAAGTACTTGCAGTGGATAAAAATAATAAATCTCCCCAGCCCCGGCCCATAAATTATTTAGATGAGACCTATATTCACTCTTCGCATACATCGGGTAAATGTTGGCAAGGAGAGGGTGAAGTCGGAGTATTGGAGCCTGTATCGAAAGGGCAAAGATATATTATTTTTTAATGCGGGAGGAGATACTGGATTTGTTAAAAATGCGCTACTTATGTTTAAATCAATCACAAAAAGTGGTGATTATCGTGACGAGATGAATAGTACCAACTTTAAAAAGTGGGTTATTGAGAAACTTGTGCCTCATTTATTAGAGCCATCCATAATAGTCATGGATAATGCTCCTTATCACCGTATTTGTGTGAATATCCTTATCACCGTATTTGTGTGAATAAAGTCCCAAATACGAATTCCTTAAAAAACGATATGCAATTATGGTGAAAAGTTGCTGATGTAAATATTGAGCACATAAATGCTGAAATTCCCCGCCCAGTTAGAGAAGTTTTTGACGCTTTTATAGTTCATGAGTGGGCATAGCATTGTAAACACGTTCGCAGGTTAAAAGGAGAATACTTAAAACATGATTTGTATTTAGATAAACCTTTTATTATATAAGTGGTAAGTGACACTGAAACCGAAAGCGATAGTGATAATGATGATAGTGGTACGGAAATAAGCGGAGTATGGCCACACAACCAGGATGAAGTTGTGTATGCAGGTTCATCTAAAGATCACAATTACTGTAAACCTGGTTTTTAATAAATTATTGTAAAGCAATTTTTATTTTTTATTACCCTACAGTACCACTAGGTATCACTGCTAATTATAATTAGTCAAATCTGGTGTTAGGGGTTAGGTACGGTCATAACTAAATGCTAGACATCCAGGTACCTCTTGCAGGGTAGTGTACATAATTAACTTCGCATTAAATGAAAGTTGTATCCCTCCCGTGGAACGTTTTATCTGCTGAATTTCCACTTCATTGGATTACTTTTTAGATAAAGCCATTGTTTATTGCTATTGAGAACGTAACTGTAAATTATCAAATAATTTTTATTTATTTTATTATTTTTATATAGGTATCATTGCTTTTATTTTGTAAAAACTGTAATTATTATGTCTAATGTGAAATTTCCTTCTAGAAAACTTACTCAATTTTGGGCACCTTATATTAATTAGCAACACTGAAACAGGACGGCCAACCAACTTTGGTAGGACTGTAATACATCTTATGCTCAGAATAATAACTAAAGCAATAATACAGCTTTAGTTATTGTTCTGAGGTCTTATGTCCTATCTCAATGACAGGGTCCCACCAGGTCCCACCCATGAAGTTATTATACCTTCATGGTCCCACCCACAGCCCAGATTAATAAAGTTTCATGCTCTGTGAGACTAGGTAAGTAGAAAGTACCCACAGCAGAACTCTATTATTTTATTACTCGTAGCGGTTTTAGTACCTTCGTCTGATTCTTTTTTTTCAGTCATATCCGAAGCAGTGTAGCCAGGCCCCCTAAGTTGCTTAACACACTTTCAATCACAATTCTGAATCATTTTGAAGGATATTGCTAATCCATTGCTTTTAATACAGGGTGTTCGGCGCATGGACCGACACATTTTTTTGCGGGATTGGGAGGGTCATTTGAGAGGTTTTACCCAAAGAGCCCATGTCCTAAATGTCACGATTATTGAGATTTATGAGTTTTTTAGTTTTTTTTCCCAATATTACCCGAAAACTCGCCTTTAAATCGTCATTACTTTATTGTTTATGGTTGTAATTGCACGACATAACTTTTAACTTTTATTATAACTTGCAATGTATTCTTATTATAATTATCTCATTTGATTCAACCAACATGAAAAAAAAAAGTGCTTTCAAAGTCAATTTTGTTTTTAAACGTGTGAAAAATTACAACTTCTGAATTCAGTATTAAAAAAACTAACAGCCACTTTGAACTTAGTTTTATTTTAAAAAGTTCCTCATGTTATACCCTTTCTGAAGGTATGCTACATGTCCTCCCTAAGAGTATATAAATATGTTCTGTGTATATGTCATAGAAATCATTAATTATGTTGACCAGTTTGTCCAGGTTCAGTCGAGCTCTTGAGTATCTCAGCTGTTGGAAGTGCCCGTGAATTCCGCAGTTCCCTTTTTTCGTTGAGATTCGTTTGTTAAATCTTGTTGTTGTTATTTCTTGTTGTATTTTCCTGTTGTGTTTGTCTTCGCTCCTGATGATAAAATGCCTAACTTCAGTAACGAAGAGTATGCCCACATGTTACTTGCGTATGGCAGTGATAACTGCAATGCGCGCGATGCACGAAGAATTTATCAGAGGCAATATCCTGATCGACGTGTACCACACCACGAAACCTTCTCTACAACTTATCGACGTTTGTGAGTGACAGAAAACCTACATTATCAAGAACCTCAAGTGAGTCCCAGTCAACATGTTGGGTACGCCACAATAGCGGCGGTAAGTCCCCTCTTTGAGGAGTGGCTTGAGAGTCGCCACGGCGTCCTCGTCTTCCGCCTGACGCAGGTCCTCACCGGACATGGCTGTTTCGGGAGGTTCCTGTTTCGGATAAGGCGGTTGGAAACGCCTGGGTGTTACCATTGCGTGGATCGACCGGAGGACACGGTGGAGCATACGGTGGAGGTCTGCCCGGCTTGGGCGGAGCACCGCCGTGTCCTCGTGGCGGCGATCGGCGGCGGCGATCCCTCGGAGTCAGTACGGAGTGAGAGGGCATGGGAAGCTGTCACCTCCTTCTGCAGCAGCAGTAATGCTCGCGAATGAGGACCCGGATCCGGTATGAAACAGGCCCGGGTCGACGGCGCGTTTTATTCCACGCGCACCTCAAAGAGATGTCAGCAAGAATTGACGGGGTCCAATAGGGTCGATATCTGCCGGGGTCGTGGATTGTTCGAAAGAGTTACCGTGTCCCTGGCGCACAGGCAACTGAAAGAACACGAGTGGGTTTTAGTTAGTAGAAGTCTGACACGCCCTCCCGCTCCGCCAAGAGCGGGAGAAGTCATTTGATGATTTCCCACCCAAAAAAAAAAATGTCAACATAATGTAGCCGCGGATGAGATGATATTTCGAGCTTTTGATGAGAATGCTACATCAATCATACGAATTATTGCTGCAGAACTTAACAGTATGGAAAGTCTGGGCGGTTCTTCGTGCAGATGGGAGGCATGCAGTTCATTACACCCCTGTACAAGGTAAATAACACACTACTTACTTTTTAATGTAAAGAAAAACCCGTTTTCAATCGCAGTGTGGCCTTTCTAGCACTTTTAGTTTCTTAGTTACCTGGCTGGAGGCATGTAAGTAGGCTAAAGGGGCGCGTGGCTAAGTAATAACAGCTGCACAGGTCGATCGTCGGTTAAGCTACGCTTTCCGAAGTCGGTCTGTGGATTGGTGACCAGCCATTCCAGTCATTACGGCCACGGATAGTCAGGAGCCCGAAAGTCTGACAACCGATCTTACTGGTGCCGATTCTCTTGTCACAAAATTCTCATAACTAGACTAAAAATCACAAAAATGTTGTTTATTCCTATCAAACGACAATTTCCCATTCTGAAATAGAATAAAGTGACACAACTTAACTATATTTTAGTTTGATGTCTCCGTTAGGATGAACGGTCACTAAGCGTATTTAACGTTGAATTTATGCGTAGTACAATCTGTACTGGGTGAACTGATGCTTGTACATGAAGTGCCTCCAAGGTTGGTTTTACAGAATCACGAATATGAACTGCTTTCACACATTGAATTTGTTCCGCCTGCAATTGGTGCGATGGGTCACTATACTATAAAGCACATTGTATGCGTGGAAATGTTATGATGATTTAAGTAAGAGAGTTGTAAAGAGTAATAAAAAGCTGTTACCACATTGCATTATGTTTAGTTAAAAAAGAAAAAAAAAACTTAAGTATTTTTTTTTCTACTCTTCATTGTTGTATAGCTGCATTAGACCCTCCCTTTAGAATTGAAATATGATCTCTAAATGTGTTTAATACATTTGTATGAATTATTGTCACTAAATACGATAGGCACTTCTTTTTAATAACATAATACTTAGCTGTAGGCCACCGGTACAATACGATAGATTTATCGCCTACTCAAGCATAACTGCAATGTTAATTAAGAGATTTACTTTTTTTTTGTCAGACGCTAAAAGTATTGATAAACAACACTTTTGTCGATATCTTTATTGTCGTGATGGTTACAGTATTATCGTTGTAAAACATTGAGAGAAGCAAACGGAAAGTAATTAATGGCCACCGTGAATTTCAATAATTCTATTTATCAGGGACACTACGACTCAGTGGCCGACCGTCCTGACATCTGAATGAACGGTCACCCTTATAATGTTTTTTTTCTTCTAGAACACGGGAGAATTGTTTGAGAATAGGAAGCAATTCTTGGGCATAAATTCAACGTTAAATACGCCTTGTCACCGTTCATCCTGACGGAAATCTGAATATTACGTTTTTCACTTATAATGCTGGTTGTCTAACTAAATCTGGCTATTTTTAATCGTGATTAAAAAGGTGTGGAATAAAATTAGTTGTCATGAACTAAAATTCACTAAAAAACAGTACCACATCTTTTTTTTTCTTGTATCTCGTAAGTGGTGTTACCTATCGCAAAAATAATGAAAATTGCGACCCCCTTTAAACAACTAAACCTCTATAACTCTACATGTATAATAGGTAATAATTTTTCATATTTTCCATACAAAAAGTGAAAAATTCCTTAAAAAACACGTCGAGGCTGCCACCAAAGTGCGCCTCCGGCTGTAAAAAAATATCACGGGGTAGGGAAAACATCCACGTGGAGTCGCGATTGTCAAATTAAATTATAGTTGCGTCAAAATTATTCATAAATTTAGAGATATTTTTTTTGCGGAATAGTTAATTCTCATAGCCAAAAGTAAGTACTATTTGTGATAGTTTAGTTGGGTGTACATACAAGAGAATCGGCACCACTATGTACATACGGCTTCATAACAAGCCAGCATTTCCAGTTTTACCTGACCTCGCATTGTATAGGCTTTTCGTACAATGAGAAGTCAGCTTAGACTGTAAATGTATTACTAAGTAGTCGTGCGTACTGAATATTGTGTTAACCAGTAAGTGGGTCGTGTAGAACAGAGTCAGATGCTCCGTGTAAAGTTCTGGGGGTCTATTCTCTAGGTCCATCAACGAAGATATGGGCCTGTCTAAAAGTAGATGATCCGTCAAAACAAGTGACAAATTCAATTTTTTGAACTGGCAAATACACATCATGAGTAGGAAAAACTGCCAAATCGTGTTGTTACTCATTCTTAGTTCAGGCTCTTAAGTAAAGTCAGTTATTTCCGTAGGTGATACAAAATAGGAAACACCCTTATCTTCGCCTTCGCCTGGAACTACGGATTTCGTGCTTAGGGAGTAAATCCCCTGGTATTCACAGGTTTACAGCTGTATCCGGTTATACTGAAAGCCATACCTAATAAAGGTGTGGGTTAGCGTAGGAAAAAGCTAGCAGATGATAATTGGCGCGACCGACGAACCACAAAGGCACCGCCTGTCGTGCGGCGAACGGTGCTTTTGTGTGTTTCGCGTGTGATTCACCTCGCGAGTCGCACCTGTTTGTAGGAGCCTTAACTTGCGTGTTAGCTGGGTGTAAGATTGCTTGAGTGGATGTAGACCACAGAACAATTTTACTACTAGCGGAGATGTAGACCATGGACCTAATATTGACGTTGTTATTTTTTCATATTTCTTTTTTTTAACAACATCACAAGTAGCTGTCTTAGCCCAGGTTCACACCGGTGATTTTTATCACGCTTTAAAAAAACAGCAGTTCTGCCTCAGACTTTTATTTTTTTTATCTATGCCAGTTGATATTGACAAGAATTTTGAGCAAGACCAAAACGTCACTGACGCAATCATAGACAAATCGACAAATCTCTGTAAAATTCTAATCTGTGAACTACTACTCTCTCTCCAGATAAAAATGTGGATTAAATTGAATATATTTCTCATAATGTTCCGTTAATTGTTGATACAAATGTAGGATATTAAATGTGTGAAATATTTATTCAAGTGGTATCAGTCATCAGTTTATTATTATCGAGGTAAAGTTGTTTTGTCTACGTTGTTATTTATTATAGTTTTAATTACTATCTTTTAATTCTTGTAACTGTAAAAAATATCGTGTTTTGATGTGATGACCAGTTAGAAAGTGATTATTAATTTTGTTTATGATCTACTGCCACTATCCGGTGAAGGCTTCTAAGGTAATCATAAACTGTGTAGGTGGTTTAGTTGTTTTGGGATTGTTCGTACTAAAATGGCTGTTTCAAATTTTGAATCATTGCGGCAAATACTGTGAGTTGAGGAAACCTATACATTAAATTGGGGCTATCAAAGTTTTCTCTTAGAGGTATGTGCTATGTCAGAGATGCACCAATAATTTTCACTAAGCAACACATCAAGCTTTCCCCTTGCAGGAGCATAAATTACGCACACAAGCATATCGTGTGTGAAAGTATCGTATTATTAAATAAATCTTTCTAATAAAATACAACTAGGCTTTATTGCTATTGTAGCAAACATTTAGAGTCTCGCAACTTGATTTAAATTTGTGTATCTAAATGGTATAGTTTATTTTTATGCCTGTTGTAATGATAATAATATAACTAAGCACAGCCATCATATTTTTCATTCTTTTATAAGAGAAGAATAACTAACAAGAATCTAAAACATAACTTTACCTTTTATCAAAAAATTGATATTAGTCTTTGTAAAAGTTTTCAGACATGCCTCGAAAACAGAGGATAAAACTATTAATACTAGTAAAGATTTTTTTGAAAAATACATAACATACCTTGATGACATGTAAATAAATGAGTTACTCAAAATTAAAACAATAATACTATGTGTTCATCTTTAAAATAATAATACTCATTAAAACTTAATAATTTCTCATATGACTGGGATTTAGAAGGATGCACTCATGTTTGATGTTATTTATAAATCCAATGACTTGCAACAGCAGTTCAATACAAACTTTATAAAACTATGACAAGTATACAACATTAATGCACCTATCACCTCCATCTTCTAGCCATATTTCTATTTATTTGGGGTCAGTATCAGCTAAGTATGTCTTTTTGCACTCATTTCTTCCATAGGTTGTTTCTTTGGTCATTCCGTACTCTGATAGCCATCCTACATATAAATGCATGTATCGTGTTAATTTCTTAAAATTATAGGTGTGTGCTTGCGACTTCATCTGCAATCCAAGATGAAAAGCAGCCTATGTCCTTACCCAGGTCATGGTCTATCTGTGTACCAAATTTCATCTTAATCTGTTTTAAGCCGTTTGAGTGTGAAAGCATAACAAACAAACTCATTACGTATTTATAAAATTAGTTAGGATTCAGATTTCTAGTATTTCATTCCACTATAAAAACTTTTTGTTTAACTGGCAACCCGCCCCGGCTTAGTACCGTTTCTACCGAGATTTCTTTATTAAACGTAAGCTTAAATAAATTCTATAAATAAAGGTGAAATCTGCATCAAAATCCGTAACTGCATTTAGAAGAATAACGAGAGACAGGCAGACATAAAAATTAATTTTTATTTGTAATATTTATGGATATCTATGAATAAGACCAACATTGAAGCATATCCTTATCATTCACTGAAAACTGTCACACAATTCATCTTTCTGGAGTTTAGATAAGATTGCCGAGATCTAATTTGATTCAAATAACACTGAGTAGCAATGGATAGTGAACAATAAAATACACTTTGTTTAAATATAAATACATTTGCTTGTACTCAAAATTGTACTGCAAATTAAAAATTAACAAAAATTGCAAACTAAAACAATAAATGGACAAATTATTAGTAATGAAAGTTAATAAAAAACATAGTCACAGTGTGGTTTCCATTCTTGATACTTTCATACAATTATTTATAAGCAATCATGGACAGGAAGTCCACTAAAGCAGGTCTGTGCCTATTTGTTCCACTTACTCCAATTAATTAAATGTATCAATGTCACATTAAGTGAGTTGCATGCAAATGAATAGTGACCCAAAGAAGAAGTGTTGAAGAGTACCGTAAATGTTGGAACAGGGAACAGGTCTGGTGAATCAATTAGTCAATCAATCCTTTTTGTGGTGATTATTTTTTAAATAGAGTATTGTAAACTGAATTTCAAGTACAATTGTTTGTACTACGTGACTTTTATAAATGAAACAGCTTATGTTTGTTCAATCAACCCATCACAGAACTGCGATGGATGTGTTCTGCCCTGCATCCAACAGTCTAATCTTTAGATTTTACAATTTCTGAATACTATTGTTTAATTTGATTCAGAGCTCCCAATTTCATTATTATTTTCAGTAAAAACTACTTCTTTCTGAAGGACATTGTGTGCTTATAATAGTTAAGACCCTTATCTGTGCTAAAGACCCTCCCCTTCTTTGTTTCTTCTCTGTTCTAGTACAGATTCAGGAATAAAAAAAATATTGAACTCGAGCCCCCATCCCTTGATAAACGGGACTAATGGCCAATAAATAGTTAATTGATCATGTGTGTTGAACTGTTGACCCTAATTGAATTGCTTCTATGGCGGCCGCTGTCGCACACTTTAACGGCTCAACATTAACAGAAAGTAAAACATTGAAATGTGAGCTTTATACTTTATACATGATGTATACGGCATACACGATATAAAGCACACATTTCAATGTTTTGTGGTATACAGTATACCACAATAGAGCAAGATAGATAGACGAGACGAGACCATTCACGTACATACGGCTACATATCAAGCTGTACATTTCCAGTATAAGCTGATCTGGCATTGTAAAGGATTTCTGTACCATGAGATATCAGCTTATACTGGAAATGCATAGCTTGATATGTAGCCGTGTACGCTAGCGGCCTGTCGGCACACGTCAGTCGTAAACGAAATAATTATTCCGCTTATTTTCGCAAAATCTCAGATTTTAAAGTGTTTACCAGATGTGATTAATAATGGTTAGGTGTGCAGTACCTGGATATAAATTTAACTCCAGAAAGACAACCCACATAATTATTTATTTCACACGTACCTAATCACAACATGAATGTTTGACTGCCTAAATGCAATGTTTTAGAACTGCTACGATTTCTTTTTTACACTAATGTGTGTGGAAAATGGTTGCATTTTATCACATTAATGCCCTGAATGCATAGGAATTATATTTAAAATAACAAATATGTAGGTGAATTCCTGCTTTTCTAACGTCACTTTTGTAGACCTAGAGATTGACACAATACTTCAACACTATCGACGACATGATGTCGATAATTATTTATTTAATGAATGGCTTCGCATGACTCGTGCATTAGTGCAAAAAATTGCTAAGAAAATTATATGCGAGCCATGCGTAACCGTACTTTATGGTGAAACCAAAAAAGGTTCATGTATACGTGAAGGACGTAGGTGGCCTCATTTATTATTCCGAAGATGCTTATGAGATAGGTCTATAGTCTGTACGAGATTTCCAAAAATATACAAAAGGGAAAAATGTAAATACATATATGTATGTTTAAAAAAATATTATATGTTTCGATAAAATAAATGGTAAACGATTGCCGTGTCCTGTAAAAAAACGTCGTCAGCATTTTCCAGCCATTACGTAATACCTATTAATAAAACTTATGATCGAACATTATTTTATTAATAGCATAAAGTATGAAGCAAAATTCCGTAATACTTCCAAGGAAGCTTACGACATATTTACAATAAATTAGTTCTTTTTGGAGGAAATTAAAAATCCAACATGTGTCGTTTGTAGTTTTAATTCTGCTCATTTTAAAACTGAGTCAGGTATTCACTTTATTTATCTACATCTGTTTCAAATCAGGAGATACGAAGACACTGCAATCTATGTCGATAATCGAAGTTGAGGCAGCTAGTGAGCACAGCACTATTTGTCTCGTACACATGCACATCTCACGCCGATCCACATCTCATTGCCGATCTAACATATATATTATATCTATGGGTTAATCTTACTTAATATTTATTTATTAACTATAGATGACTTACAGCTAAAATGACCAGAATAAAAAAATAACAACTACCAACTAACACAACTACTACAAACTACAACCCAACAACTACTAATATATTCTGAATAAAGCTTTAACAAAAGTAGTAAAAGGCGTTTGTACTGAAGCAGTTTTAGAATATCGGTTTAGCTTTCGTATGCAATTTGGGTACAACAGACATGGATAAATTATATTATCAGCCGCTTGTCGTTAAAAGTGGAGTATATAAATTAAAGTAAGTTAATAAGTTTTCCAAGATTAGCGTGGCTCGTCTTCGAAAACTTATACTCGGTCAGATAGAGGCATTTGACCTCCACAGAAAAAGTTGACTGGATTCGCTCCATGTAAAATACCGGTATTCACCTGCATCCGGTTAGACAGGAAACCGACCCCAACATAGTTCGGAAGCAGATGATAAGGTTTCGAAAATAGGTGGTGTTTCAAGAGGCTCAAATTGAGACTGGGGCGTTGAATTTCTATTAGGTTCGCTCCAGTTTAAGGCGCATACGATTTTTAATGATTTCAAATTGAACATCACGTCTAAACGAATAGTCTTATTTGTTTGAAAAAAATATATGATAAACTGGACGTAGTTTAGCAGAAAGGACTCAACCCACACTATGGTCAAAAATGAGTTGTATATGCCAAAGAGGTCCTAAAGGTATGTTCTTTCACTCAGCAAAAAATATCCCTGATACTACAAAGATAAGGTTGATTTTTTAATATTGCGAACCAACCCACATGAGGATGGGTATTTTTCTACAAAACTCTGTAATAACCCAAACTGCCTTGGGTCGTTTTTAATAAATCCAACTTGAGACAAGCAGGCCGTATATTTGCCCATTAGTGAAAATATTTCAAATTATACGAATTACAACATTATTGCAGCAATACACATATAAAATAAAACCTCGATAACTCAAAAATGACTTTTTGTGGGTTGAGTCCTTTCTGCTAAACTACGTCCAACTAGACTATTTTCTTCGTAATTTGATATGTGAATATTTGAAATTATATTTTTATAACATAGTGTAATTAATTTGTAAAGTAATGTCTAACGCGAACACAAAAACGATAATCACGCAAAAACTATCGGGCGTATTTTCATGAAATCTGCACCATCTAAAAGACTATTTATTTCCCAAATTTTTGTATACGGCTATTATTTGAATTGTGTTTGATAAATCAAGGTGGTTTGTTTTTGTGAATAAACTTGATGCGCGTTGAAGCGGGCGACGCACGGGCGGCAGTGCATCGCTGAACAATGTCCGGGTAGACGCTAAAGGCATTATAAAAATCAATTTATAAAAAGATGTAGTCATCCTGTAAAATGACAACATTCTTAGCGCGATTCGAAACTCTTAATTAAGGCGATAATAAGTGCCAGCGACGTTGAGCGAGTGGGAGGAGCATGCGGGTCGCTGGCACTTATTATCGCCTTAATTAAGAGTTTCGAATCGCGCTAAGAATGTTGTCATTTTACAGGATAACTACATCTTTTTATAAATTGATTTTTATAAAGCTTTTATAAGAGACAAATTTAAATTGTCGGCTACACAAGTCTAACAATGTGACGTCTTAAAATTAAGCCAGTAATATTTACAACAACAACATAACATAACATCACGCCTGTAATCCCCGAAGGGTTAGGCAGAGGTGTACCTATAGCACACCCACATTTCGCCAGCTATGTGCCAGTAATATTTACAACACTAAAATCGAAACGAGAGTATTCAAATATGATAATTATTAAGTATTTTTTCGTCGATAAATCGTAACTATACTTTTATACATATTAGCATCGTTTTATTAAAAAAATACTTTTACCGTGGTGTACAGCGGCCGCTGTGGAATGTAAATAAAACTAATTTCAAATTCGGTGTCTAGAGTCTAGACTATACGATCATGGCATAACTGATTTTGTTGACTTTTGCTTGTGTAACAGGCATAAGTCAACCAAATCAGTAATACCATGACTTAGTTAATTAAATGATCTGTTTGTTCCAGATATAAGGCACTTGGTTATCAAAATGCCGTCAACCCACCTAAACCTACGCGAGGATGACGTAGTCCGGCTGGCCCTAGAGTTTCTACACAACCGCGATCTGCACATTACTCAACTATCGCTAGAGCGTGAAACCGGTGTCATTAATGGTAATTTCGCTGATGACGTGCTGTTTCTTCGTCAACTCATCCTCGACGGACAGTGGGATGACGTTCTGGAATTTATTCAACCACTCAGCGCACTCAAAGCTTTTGAAGCTGACAAATTTAATTACGCTATTCTAAGGCATAAGTATATCGAATTGTTATGTATAAGATCTGAAATTAAAGCTTATAATAATGTTGAAAATATAGTAGATGAAGTTGTGAAAGTCCTTAGCGATCTAGAGAAGCTAGCGCCCTCGAAAGAAGAATACTCAAATCTATGTTTATTGTTAACTTTACCAAGTATTACTGATCATGCGCAGTTTAAGAAATGGAATCCCAGCAATGCACGCGTTCAGTGTTTCAGAGAGGTGTATCCTCTCGTAGAACAATTCTTACCTTGTGACAAAAAGTCCAGCGGGTCGGTATCTAAATGTGCAAAAAATGATCGATTAATGCAACTACTTATTAAGGGAATATTATATGAGTCATGTGTTAACTACTGCCAGGCGAAAGCCACAGGGTCCAAGGAAGCTCAATCGAATGAAGTTAATTTTTCGAGGTTACTCGACGGTTCTGGTTTTGATGAATCGGATCTAAGCTTGCTGTCGTGGCTGCAATCTATTCCAGCTGAGACATTTAGTGTTCCATTTGAACAAAGAATGTTGAATGTAGACGTGGAGAAGTTGGAGCGGCCATCTTTGCACACCTCGTGGACGGAGCACATGCTTGTCACGCCGATAAAGCCGCGCACGTTCCCTCATTTGGCGATGCCCTTTAGGAGACCGCGCTCGGCCGCCGACGCTATGACGAGATCATTGCGTCCGCTTCCTGACGGCGCTCCACGACATCCCGCTGTTATGGCTCTCTCAGCAATCGATTACGGCCCTTCGTCTTCCTGTTTTGCCGGATTTCATCTTACTGGAATTAAAGGCAGTAGACTGATGAACACGTCGGTGGACAGATTATTTGATAGTAAAAATGCCGAAAGTATTTTCAACGGACTGAACGAATCCCTGAAGACAATTGATGAGGCGACGTTGAAACCCATCGGTGAGTTTACGGCTTCTACGAAAACCAATGATAGTAGCATCGGCGCGTCGAACGCCACTACTCCCGAGCACAGAGGACAAGATTACTCAGCCTCTACGTCGATATCAAACACGGCAGCGTCGACTGAACGCTCATCACTCGCGGAGCGCACGCCGCAGCAGGCTGAAGCGGCAATGTTGCCGGGCGCCGATGGAGATTTTAGAAGGGAACTACTTAAAGAATATCAAATCCAAAAACAACGTGAGTGCGATGATTATCTTCGCAATCTCTGCTCTTCAGACTTGAGGCAACAGAAAATGTAAATATATTTAATCTCAATTGTATAATAACAGTTATTTTAAAGAACCTTTCGAATTATTTATGAATTTACTTTCGTTTACTTTCAGGATGGAGCAAATAGAAGATGTTGCATCAGCCTTTCCGTCAGCTGTCAAGAATCCACAACAGATAACTCCCGATAAAGGTCGTGAGCAGGCACCATTTATCAGGTAATTGCTCACCTACTTAGAGAATTTGCTGCTTATTTTATTCTAAAATGTATAATCAAATATTTATCTTATTTGACTAGTTGGCTTAGATATATAATGAAAAATGGGAAAAATCGCTTATAAATATTTTTATAAAAGATATTATGTTTGTAATTGATAGTAGATGATTACTAGATTACTAGTATGCAATGCATGCACGATGCAGCAAACAGTAATCATTTTTCTTGCGGAGTGGTGTACTTTCATCGGTAGAGCGAGCAAGCAATTTGTTCTGAATGTTTGGACGCCAACTGCTCTTGAGCTGTTTTCTCTAACGAGCCAATAAATTACAATGTAATATGTAAAGTAGTCTAGTGTTATCCGTTTGAATTGAATACGGTGTATGAAACCGAAATCAAGTGAGTGCATCGTCGTGTAACATACATTTTTCATGTTTTAAATTTATCGTTTCAGGAAAAACGAAATTATCGAATCACCGGAAATGGGAGACTCGAAAAACGTAAGAATATTTTTTATGTAACTTTTTGGAACATTGACCGCGTTTATCGTGTTTAGCCTTGGCCATTGGTTTTACTGATGCTATGTATAACCGTCAAAACACGTCTTGCCTTAAGCGACATGACTGAAGTTACAAAAACATTAAGTTTCACGTAACATCGAACACTAGTGCCCGTTTCATGCCTCTTATGAAAGCCATACATACCTGCACCATTTCACCGACAAATGTCGTTTCCATAAAACGAATCGGTTTGGGTATACAATATGAAAGCGAAGCGTGTAAAGTCTTTCGTCAATAATTAAAATAAATAGTCTTAATATTACAACTCAGTAAATTTTACATTTAACGAGATTTCTCGTTGAAAGGCAGCGTTCACGGTCCAAATAGAAATATATTTTAGAGATTTTCTAGGTCGGAACATGTATGAATTGACGCTGTCCGTCTCATACATCTGAGATGTTTTTATTAAGTTTTTTTAATTAGATTAGGCGATACATGAGATTGAAAAATTACAAAAGACTGATTCTCCAGATTTTGTAGTGTAATTTCTTTGCGATATAGATCTAATAATAAAACATCATGAGACGGTGAGATGGTTAAAGCAACTGCTTAATTCTATATTATTACGATGCCATTTCATTTGAAAGCTTAAGTCTTTGTATGCTCATGTGTGCGAGAAGTTTAAATGATAATGATAAATGATTTTATTTCTGTAAGTAGGTTTGTACAAACACTTTTACACGTCAATCATATTTTTAAACTAGATGAGGTCGGCGTTTCTTATCTGACTACTCTGAGAAGAAAGGCCGCAACAAGCTCAGAGGTCACAGTCTCTTTTAAAGTCCAGACATAATCTTGGTCAGATCATGTGAAGACCATGTAGATTGGTATCTGAAATAAATACATAAATAGTACGCAGAAGTTAAATTGGAGAACTTGAATAAATAAAAACGTTATTAATTTGAATATTGTGTCAATATTTATCCTAAGCACTTCCGATACAAAAAAGAATTGCCTACTTAAACGGCTGATCCGACCACACCGTCTCAGTACATTAATCAAAGCGTGATTAGAATATCACATATCTTTTGGAATTAGCAATTACGTTCCTGAGCTATTAACTTACTTCTTTTTGTTCTTAATTGGTCGGTGTACTGTCGCAACTTGCGTTTAGGTACTCGTAAAAAGAATGTTCGTTAGTCGCGTCTCGTTATTTTCTTTCTATCGCTTGAAAACATTCATTAAATTGTTATCACATAATTGTCATCGACTAAGACTCCTGATTGTTTGGAAGTCAGTGAATTTAGACTACTTATGAATTTCAGTTCGATTCTACTATGCTAATGACTAGTGTTGGAGCATTATGCCCCTGTGGGTAAAAATGGCACGACTGCCCTTCTCCTTCATGTTGGATATAGTTTTGTTTTTACAAAAGTCTATGTTGCACGCTTCATGTTCATCGTCACCGTGTGCATTTGTCGACGAGCATTTTAGCAGTGAGTACGTTGAACTGAGTATTACAAAGGTGGCACGCTAGCAAGTTTCTTTGGTAAAAATGTTCCTTACCGCCCTTTCGAATGACTAGAATTAGTTCGCTATCAAATTATTGGCTTGCAATGCATTCGATTTTTACCATTTCGTGAACACCAGTGTAGATATCACAGAGAACGGCGCGTCGCCGTCGTCGCAAATTGCTAGCGATTTATGTTCCAGATGGAATATCCCAATTTTAATTAATTATATACAATGTATTTGCAATTTTAGTGGCAAAAACGTAGTCTTACGCGATCAGACGGAGTTTTGGAAAACATTATTACCTAATCAAATAATATTTGCATACTGTTTCATAAATTATGCATTGCAGTTAGTCGAAAAATGCTGTGGATTGAATTGAATTAAATGCTCATGCATTGGTCACCACGCTTGATCTAGGCGCAGTGGCGATTTCAGGGCTATTACCTATATAGTACCTAATGTGAAACAAAGTTTATACAGACCCATCTATGTTGGTCACCATATTCGACTCGGTTTAAGTACGGCACGTGCTCATTTTGTGAATTAACTATGTATTATAAAACAATTAGCTAATTCCCGGCATGCGTTGCAATGTGTTTTAAAACCTTCTCCGGCGCGCACACAAGCACTTACCAAAGTTTCATCGCTAGCGGTCGAGCCATTTTCGAGTTTTTGCGAGACTCAAAATCATCAAAATCAAAATATTTTATTTCACATAAACCAACATGGGCACTTATGAAACGTCAGAAGCTAGGTGCACGGTTCCAATTGGTTGTTTCCTATGGAGAAGAGCCGGCAAGAAACTCCACGGTTACTCTTTTAAAAATAAGGGGCTTTTACAATGTTTCCAATTACAGTGTTGATAGATATGGGAGGACAGTGTAGGCCTGTCAACAAGTAACAGGTACTCAACAAAATATAAAAAGGCTAACGAACGGTAATTGATTTTTATACATAAGAAGTCAATTTTCGTGTGTCTTTGTGACCACTTGACGTCTTCTAAACTACACAATGGATTTTGAATGAATATTCATCACAATGAACCTTAGTTTTTGCTATGGTTAACATGTTTACGAAATGCTTCAACCATAAATCATGTATGAGCAACACATTGCTCTGACTCCGGTGACAGGAAACATTATACATAGTTAAGTGATGATATGACAACAGAAATTATATAATAGATCTGTGTTTAATATGTGATCCATGTGGAGACAATAGGTACGGGTGCACATGCGGGTTGCAAACAATTTACTATATACCTAATTATTTCATATTCACCTGTAGTATTAACAATATCTCAACAATCTTGAACTGGATACACTTTACAATTAATAAAGGTATACTAGTTTCTGCCCGCGAATTCGTCCGCATGGAATTTGTTGCCCCCGACCCACCCCGTCGCATCGAATCGCCTGCCCGCGTTATCACTTCGTTTTCGCTTAGCGTTCTTTCCGACTTTTTTCTTGCTCGGGTCCTATGGGTCACAGCGTGATTAGCCTACAGCATTCCTCAAGAATTGGGCTATCAAAGGCAAAAATATTATTCAAATCCGACCGGCCGCGGCAGTTCCAGAGATTACCCCCCTACATACAAACAAACAAATTTTACCTCTTTATAATATTAGTATAGATTTCCGAGCAAAGGTCTCTTCAGCTATTTTATCTTGTGAGTAGCTGGTTTTTAGTGAAGATTTACTTAGGTGCTGGGGAAAGAGGGACAGCTCGATTGAAACGCGTGCGTCTTTCTTCCATAACAAAATGCGGCTACCGCGGCATCTACCAGTCTGGCTGAGTCGGGGTACGGAATAAATGTTCTACGTAGGTCTGTCTTAGTAACTCCTGCATCGTTGCGATGTTGCAATATCATGTGGTTTAATCATTAATAAGTAAAACTCATCATCATCAAGATCAAGATCATGCTGAGATAGGGGCCTTTTGGGCTCGTACAGGACTTTCTGTCGTTATTTTCATTTTACATCTGGTTTTTTTTTTTCTATGAATGTGTTTAGTTTAGTTTGTGATAATCCTGTGCAAGTCCATAAAATACTTTGTCTTTCTAAGAATCTGACAAACTACCGCAGAGTGGAAGATTACGTCCCCTCCGACACAGTAATAAGCTGTAATAAAATTCCACCAATAGTCAGAAATGTACTGGATACAAATGAAGAACAGATGGCTCTATTGGGCGGCTAAATATTTGACTAAAACTACAGTGGCCTGTCTAATTCAGCTACGTCCTCAAATATCTCACAATGGCAAATGACTTGACTTAAGACTACCCAGAAATTCGGTCAGTAAAAGCGGCGCTTACCGCAATAGATAAAAATACAAGTGACATATCTACTTATTCTTCTGGTGACTGACACTGGCAGTATACGATAGTATATTAAAATAATTTGTGTCCCACCAATAATACATTCCATTGTAGCTTGCAAATACCCTTTCTTAAGTCTCCAGCTAAAATGCATTCCATTCAAAGTAAAATATAACTGTTTTACTAATATACAAATCGATCTAACAGTGCAAATGAGCAATACTGAAACATTACTAGGTGTAGGTACTAATAAATCTATTATTTTTCAATACCTTAAGCCGCCTACCCGTCTGTTTATATAGTTAGTATATAATTTATTTACTAGTTCAATCATAAAAGGTTCCGACTGTTCTTATTGCTACACTGTAATTATGACCTTCGTACGTACTGGATTGGATTATTTTGCGCCCACTCGAAATACTTAAAACGCGCAATCACATAAATAATGCGTCAGGATAAAAATCTTGAGTTGCCACGAGGTGGGTAGGATAGACGTGACAGTTTAATGGAAATTTGGAAGTTTTGTTTACTCTTATTTCACCCCTGGATTTAAGGTTCCTTAGGATTTTGTATATTAGACACGGGTTGGCCCCGCTGCTCTTTTGCAGTAATTTTTTTGATACATTAAGAAAAATACAAGGTCTCTTTACTGAATTCATGATGAAAGTAGTTTTTATGTAGATACTTACCTGGTAAGGATTTCCTTTATTGTGGAATGTCTTCTTTCAACCTTTTTCTTACTTAATAGGATACCTCGATAACCTTGATCGGTTACGATAGTAGTTACTATCTAATATCTAGTGTTTAGTTAAAAGTTAATATTCAAATTATGTACTTATAAAATGTTCTAGTAGGTTGTTTTGGACAAGGTGTAATAGAGGTATAGTTTTCAGTAAATATTCTTGATTTATTTACTTTGTTTGACTATAACATATTTTTGTATTATGTTTATTACCGACCTTTTGGCTCAATGCTTAAACCATTTGCCGTATTAAACTAAACTGGAACAAAATATATATTATGTTCTCGTAGCTTGACTTGACCAGGACTGTTAATTTATCATTTCTATAATTAATTAATTTTTTGAGTCATTCGTATGAACTGCAGTATGTTGTCAAGGGCAGTCTTGTCTTCAGTACTGGGACAATAAGTTTATTGTGACACATATATTAAGAAGAACGGGCTGACGTCATAAACTTTATTATTTTTTATACGTTGAGCTGAGAACAAACAGACAACTTGCGTTCAATGTCGATTTTATATAAATTACTACTCTATAGCTACCATTTAATAGGTTTTTCTTTCATTGACTTGAATGTGCCCTGGCGGCTGAGAGTATGTCATGCTCACTCTAATGTGTCGCTGGTGGTGGCGTGTGTGTTGGATCATTAAGTTGCCTTCAAAATGGTTGAGTTGAATGGTGCTGATCCATGCGTCATGTTCGTGAACGGGCGCCGTCAGTGGAGACTGATCACTTCTTAGCTGCCACGGCTTATTTTAATTTAATTTAATATTTGAATTGCTTTTGTCTTTTTATTACGGACGCTTTTAACGTTCTGCATCGTTCTCACATGCATAATTTCAACATGAACGATGTAATCAATATTTTGTAACCATATTTTGATTTAAAAGAGTGTCCATGGAGTTTCTTGCCCGTTCTTCTCCATAGGTACCTACTACGCTTTGGAATGGGTAACTAGCTTCATCTTTCTGACTGACCGACCCCTTGACAACTCAAAAGTGCCCGTAATTGGTTTATTTGAAATAAATGGTTTGAGTTTGAGTTTGAAGTATAGAAGGAAACAAATGGTGAGCAAGCAACAAATCAATCAATAAAATCTAAGTAGGTATTTGTATATGACTAGTATACAATGAAACATGGTTGAAAAGGTCGGAAAGAAACGCATTTTTGTGTACAAATTTATGTCTGCCACATGACAGTTTTGCATTTTGCTGTCCATAATGTGTCCTTTTGAACTTGTTACTCCTCAAATACATTTAAGTATCTCTTTTTTTACTGCTTAAGCACTTGTCAAATTAAAGATGATGAACATCTTTTTATTAGTTTCAACATTAACATCTTGTCATCATTGAATATTATATCAATTCTGCCACCCTCTGTTAAGTACACAGGTAACCTCTTTAGAGCCTCACGAAATCAAGACGGTATACTAGTATTATTGCTAAAACTATAAAATAATTTAATGGGTATATGACCGTTTAAATATTCTGGACATGTTCCGTTAGGCCATCGTTCCGTCTCTATTCCATATATTGTTGATATCTTTTCGTGTTATAGATATTATTCTGTTATTCGCAAGATTTATGAATTATAGAATTTGGTCTTTTAGAAAAGTTATTGAACGACTTCTTAATCTTGTTTACCTTTTTGGAAGTTCTCTACCGTGTGCTGGCCCACGCGTTAGAGTAATTTAGTATCCCATATGTATAAGTGGCTACTTTGATACCTATTATTTCTAGGTATAAATTGTCAAAATACACTACAATAATTTTATTACCACCTAACAAACACCAAAGTTGATTTAATGCTCCCGCAGACAGCGCGACACGACTTAAGTAGACCAAATTTCATGAAGTTTGCATAGAAATATTGTTCTACTAAAGTCCGCGTCACGCCTATTTGCTGCGCCTTTATTAGGTTTCAAACAGCCTGGATGTTCTATAACTTTTGTTCAAGGGCTATTCGTAAATACTTAAGCTGGATAGCGTCGTATTGGGTTTATTCAGCAGGCTGGTAGTACAGTAGAATCCTCAAATAAATACAAAGGCTTGATGTGGAGTTACATACATACATACATAATCAGCCTATAATGTTCCCACTGCTGGGACTCAGGCCTCCTCTCTTTGAGAGGGAATGGGCTGTAATCCACCACGCAGGCCCAGTGCGGGTTGGTAGATGTCACATGTCTTCGAAATTTTGGTTCTAAGACATGCCGGTTTCCTCACGATGTTTTCCTTCACCGTTTTGAGAGCAGTGATGATGAAATTATTTACACAAAGTAAAGCGCCTGCCTGGGTTCGAACCCACGACCTACAACTCGTAAGTCGGGGCCAATACCACTGGGCCACCACTGCTCCTATGGATGTGGAGTTATTGTACGGGAATTAGATGTAAAGCAGTGGTTTATATACGTTTTGCCGGGAATCATTTAGAGCCGGAAAATGACAGTAGTCTTCGACTTAAGTATTATTTTTCCGTACTTATCTAGCTTTAACTTTGATTATTTGTACATTGCAAATATCTGTATTGAACAAATTAACCGATTTTTTATTATTATGTTGCCGTTATTTGAAAAGGTATTGATTGATATATGTATAAACATAAACGAAGCAAAAGGAGTATGTAAGGATCGTAGCAGGTGGCGTTCTGTAGTTTCTGCCATGCCCCATGGGAAGAAGGCATGAGTTTATGTAAGTCTCGTGGCTAGATCTTAGAATTGATCAGTTCATGAATTGTTCGGTCATTTCATGAAATAGCCAGCTAAAATTGACCATATCATTTAAACGTCAACGTTTAATGATAATATGTTAGTCGACTTTTGGGCATATCAAATCAATAAGGCGTATTTGACGGAGCCCCGCTAGGAGCCGCTCCTACACCAGAATGGTTAAAAAAATACCCATAAAGGGAATGGCGGGGTCTTTGTTCATTCTCTTCGAACCTAACCTGTCCGAGTCGGGGTGCCCTAAGTCCTGAGCTTGCTTTGCTCGATCCTAAGTTCTCTTATTAACATTGCCGTTTTAGTAACTCGAGATGTGTTATTTAACGACATCAACGCCTCTACCTGTGGATAATCTAACTAATTTACGATATGCTCACTAATGTTCGGCCTCATCATGAAATAGTCATGCGTTTAACTGTTCATATCGTCAAACGTTGAGTATTCAATGATCTGGCCACATCATGATGTCACCAGCGGCCGGTGGTTCCATTTCATGAAATACAACCATTTCATGAAATGGTCGAACACTTCATGAAATTATCAATTCTAAAATCTGGCCACGACATCAGTATGTATCGCACTCTACAGGCGGGCCGCACCTCACTTTTTAGTATTCGTGCGGCCCACTACGGCTGTAAAGGGCGCCAGCCATAAAGGCTTGCGCAAATTGGGGCGGACCGCAACGTCTCGTATTGCAAAAATACTCCTTTATCATTTTGGTACATTTTGTATGAGCTGCCGCACACTACAGGCAGGCCGCAGCGCAACGCACTGGATTTTTACAATGCGTTGCGTTGTGGCGCGGTACTCCCAAATGTGTGCGAGCCTCAATCAACTGGAAATTTGAATCTGTCTGAGACGATAACTTACTGTGTTGCGGCGCAGCCCGGCGCGACTCGTGTGCTTTGACGGAATTTTGAAATGCGGCGCGCTGCGCCTGTACGGTGCGCTTAGCTTAACTAACCGGTTACGCTAAGTAGCTCTATTATTTAGGTGCGGTGTGATTTTCTAGCTCAAGTTGCCTATTATGTTGTTTTAAACTTTGTTTATGTTTTCACCGGTACAGTTTACCGTTATCTTTGATATTAAATTAGTAGTAGGTAATTCTCAGTTTTGAAAGTTCATTTGAATATCGGGCGAGAATGTCTTACGGCATCGCTAACCTTTTGTGACCTACTATTGTGTTTTGCCAAAAGGAAACAACAGACGCTGGGCCTCTTCCTTCAAGGATGTTGTAATTTTGAATCGTTCGCTTGTAATTCCCAATTATTATCTAACCGGATCTAAATTGTCAGTACAATTATTAACCGGGGAATCGATACCATTTACGGAAGTTACGGAACCAAGTAATCGGCGAGTTAACTTTATTTGCCACATCTGTTAATTCAGTTAACTACATGCGCAGATACAACCGTAAAATAACTGCCTAGTTTATATTTTAACTAATTGGATAAACACAGAGCGTTGAAAATGAGCGTGGGTTCATCTCATTAACAAATTAACAATGTATTTACGATATTGTTTTATTGATGTCTAGTTTCGTCGCAAATTATAATAAAAGCTAAAGTGTTTGTCTTATTGCATGTACTTTGGCGACCTTCGCGTGAACTTGAAGCGACGCCTACATACCATTAGGTCCTTGTTTATTATTGATGGATCTCTCAGAGTACCTACTGGACCATTATTTACCTCGTTGTCACCTATATTTATACTTACCATATAATTGTAGGACACGGCGATAATCGTAGTCTCGTTGCTCGCGCGCATGCCTCTTATGAGTCATCGGTAAGCGTTCTGCGCACAATGCCGTCCGAACAGTCCAGTCGCGACGCGGCATACCTAGAGGACATACATGTCACTTAATGTACTCATACGCTCGCGTTACGCACGATCGAGCTTCGGAAACATTGTAGTCTTAAATTGTGAATTAAAAATATATCGTACGGAAGAGTGTTGACGTTCTGTGAAGATGACTGCTGTGAAGAAAGTCATGGCGATGCGTCAGTTAGACTCTATGTTTGGAAATATGAATCTGGAGGGGGAGGGTCGGCATTCTCCAGTTGTCAGCTCTATCGTCGAGCACGACCCTCGCTGTGAAGTGCATGGCCGGTGCAGCACGCCGTATAGGTCGTCACTTTACCTTCACAGTAGAGAGTCTACGCCAGGATATTACAGGGATTCAGCTTCACCCACAAATGGGGGGCTTATCATCAGGTATTTTTATTATTTTATTTAAAATATTATTTACAAAAAATGGTACTTATCGTATGTTGTGTAACGATAACTATAATGAAACAGGCGACGGGATTCACTGGGGCAGTCTCCGGCGCGCGAGCTGGAACACCCGTCGACGTTCCCGAGTATCCTACGTCGCGAGCGGCACAGCCCCTCCGTGACGCCACCGCGACGTGACACTCCAAGCCCCACTCACAGACTTCACAACAAACGCCACTCTATGGGGTCCTTCCCCAACCTGAGCAGAAGCAACATCGTCAATTACAACAGACGCGATTCCATATCCAGCAATAGTGTTCGAGATATGAAGCGAGACTATGTCGGATCCACAAATTCGCTGTCCAGAAAAAGTTCTATCGACACAAAGAAATCTTCCACGGACTCCTTGGATGTTTGGCACGGCAGTACCGTGCCTTGGGAATCAGAAAAAACAAATTCTGTATCGTCGCTAGTGCATGACGAACGAGTCTCGTATGGACATAATAATAAGGTAATTTATCAGAGACAGTAACACACTATTCGGGATTAAAACAATAATCTTTCATGGTCTAACTCTAGTATTACAGAATGTCATGATCTCATCAATATATTATTTGTATAGTAAAACGCACGCTGTACATATTGTATTGAATTTAAAAATAAGTAGGTAATAATGTTTTTATTTCCTCTACTTGTCCGGTAACACTGACGGCATGATATGAATTTAATAACATTATATAGGTTATTATAAGTTTACAGTTTTATTGAAAATGAATAACTTGGTAACCATTGAATTCTAATCTAAACTTCTTTTATTGGTCATTGTAGTGGGTGGCATAATGGAAACCAGTAAGAATAATAAATACTTAAGTTTCTATTTTTACTCATTTCCGTTATATCCGCATGAAGCAAGTATTATCCGCGTTTAAATGAACCTGTTAATTAATACGAATCATTGTTTGTGTTGCACTCGGAAAGATTTATATAATATCATCACGTCGTTCATGCTTGTGTTACTTATTGCTGAACGAATTTTTCATAACAGAAATAATTACCCGTAATTAAATTACAGTTATTGTTGTGTATGACGTTAATAACCACGAAAGGGATTGTGATCGATTATAAAGGTTGGAACCATTTAAAATACTCAATTATATTAAATTGTAACGCATTTGCAGCTGCTAGAGACTTTCAAGGGACTCGTATTAGTTTTAAGCTGTTTCTAAAGGTGTGTTATTGATGCGAAATAGTTGTTAGAAATTCGGTACATTGGTGGTACATCCCCAGTTCGCTGTACATGGTCGCTGATAGGGCGTCCGTCCCGCGCGTCTCGCGCTGACCTATACAGCCATAAATGGGCATGACGCCGCCGTCTGCCACCCGCCACGACTAAATCATGACAATATTTACATTTTATCTCGCAAGCCATTGCAATATTTGCTCAGTCTATTCAAAAAGATACGAAAAATTGTCATTAATGCGTCGTATTCGTTTGAACAACAGTTAAATGAGCAGCTTAAGAATTCCGGATACTTCTGACAAACGGTTATTTTTGTTTAATCTGGAATTTAAAGGTTACCAACGTTATGGTGCAAGCTGATCATGGATGACGTCAACGGAATAACTAGTGACCAAAGGAAATCGATGAACGCGTTAGGTAATCAGTAATCAGTCATAATATCACTTTGTTTGCATTAACCGCGACTGCTTATAACGTAACTCAGAATCTCAGTTTATAAACCTATTGCTTTAAATTTAAACTTACGTAAAATTTATTTGCTAATCGGATTAAAACAATTAATGTAGTTGGTAACGTTGCCTAATTGATAAGCACGTCTGTGCAATCGGTAGAACAATATTGCGCTGTGATGAATGATGAATTGATGACAGATTTAGTCTGTGTACAAACGAAACCTCGTCCCAACCCCAACTTAATGAATTTCAACTTAACTGTAACTGGATCTCCTCGTAAATACAGTTTGACCCGAGACAAGTTTCCAGTTAATCAGTCAATAAATTTCAATTGTTGGCAAGGCGAAGACGGGTGTAGCTATAGATGATTGAGTTTAAACGTATGTTTGTATTAAATTGTGTCAATGTTGCCTTCCACATGATAGGTACTTCGCCTAAGGATTTTCGGCGTACTCTCTGTGAGTCACTTTGAAATCATGACTCCCAAGTCGTCTTGTGTAACATGAATATTATTAAGTTTACGTAACCCATTTTATGATTAATTTGCTTTATCGCTTGTTATTGTTTCGATCATCGTGATTTTGTTAACTTGTTGAACTAAAAAAAAGTGTGACAATTAGTGTGAGATCTCGCTCTACTTCTTTGTGAACGATGTAGTTTTTATATATTGTGAATTTAAATCAAGCTGTTACTACAATGGTATTTTGATTGACTAGTGTACATATGTATCTTTTTGCTGCGTGCTGGCTTCAATGGCAAGATTTATTGTAGCAGTATATCGTTCTCATACGAGTGGAATACCTTCCTTTTGATATATGGAGGGGAAATCTATAGATCAGAAAAATTGTTTTCTTTTAAGGCTCGGTTCACGCACAAATACTGAAGTTTTTTTTTTGATTAAATTATTATGAATATTGTAATTAATTATGTTTATTGATTGTAAACATCTTCCGTAGCGTCCCTAAATGTTGTGTTAATTAATATTAGCTTTTCACGCGTAGGTCGAAATTAAGATTATGATGAGTTTCTTTTGACATTAACTTGTTTATTATTATGCTCTTTATATGGCACAGCCTTGAGTTCCTTCGTTACGAATAAGGTGACTAATTAAATGTCTGAATTTTCCTACGTTATTTCTAGAGTGGCGTGGGTGCCTACGTGAGCAATATTTGTATGATTTATTATATCGTGCCGCGTGCGCGTATCGTCTTCATCAATAGATAAGGCATCATAGTTATTCAAACATTATGAAATGACTTCTTTTCTGTTATGGCATGCTTTTTAGGGTTCCATACCCAAAGGGTAAAACGGGACCCTATTACTACGACTCCGCTGTCCGTCTGTCACCAGGCTGTATCTTATGAACCGTGATAGTTAGACAGTTGAAATTTTCACAGATGATGTATTTCTGTTGCCGCTATAACAACAAAAACTAAAGAAAACAATAAAATAAATATTTAAGGGGGCTCCCATACAACAAACGTGTTTTTTTTTCGTTTTCATAGATAATGGTACGGAACCCTTCGTGCGCGAGTCCGACTCGCACTTGCCGGTTTTTTTATAACTAGTCAAGCGTAAGAAAGAAGCGAAAGTTTCATGCGCGCATGAATAATTATACGCTTTTTCTAAAACTTACGTTTGGAAATAGTTCATAGAGGTTATAGTGTCGTAATTAATTGTTTACATGCTCTAAATGTTATTCCGTGATCGTTATTCTTTGATTTGAATAAATTCGTAATGCGAGTTATCACATTCACTTAAGTAATTCTATGGGCAAACTATAAGTTATCTCGGTTCGGTGAGACGTTACGGACATACCTATTACTAGTTACTATTAAAAAGTAATGTTTCAGTACAACAAGAAACGTATATTTTAACATATAGAAAGTCAACGTCGAATAATGTAAGGCTCACAACAAAACGAGCGCGGGTGACATTAGTGTACGTATTTGTAATAAAGTTTGCACTCTACGATTGTGTGCACGAAGAGATATCTGCAAGCGCTCTGCTCGCGAGCAATATTTGAGCGCGTACGATGCGCGTTGACCGCGCACGGGCTACCCCTTTCACTTGTATTCGCATTCAACGGATCGAGCGGAACGTTAGCGCGCCTTTCTCTCTGTCTCCGTCTCTGTCTAACGTGCGTAGACGGTGGTGCAACACTGGTGGTGGGCCGGCGCACGCCGCTCGCCGCCCGTGACAACAGTAGCGCAGTTTCCTCGACTACATCCGCACGGAACCGACACCGCCGCGCTCGGATGATCTATCGCGATCTGACATGAAGTCCAAACCGGCACATTACGTAGACGCTCCGTTTAGACCGTGGCCGCCGCTTTCGCGCCAGGCGCAGCCGCAGCCTAACTTTTATTTCCGACCGCCGGACCCGATGGACTTAAGGAATTTTAAAACATCCTCGTCAAAAGGTTCCACATACTCGGATTTCTCCGGAATGAGTGCGTACAGTAACAAATCGCGGGATTACTACTTCTTGTCGCCTAGCTATCGTTCAGCAGGCGCCCCGACGCCAAGCGGCCATGGCGACCTGTACGGTATGCGAGAACGACCTCGTCAGCTCAGGAACCCAAACCCATCGCCGCCAGCAGCCTGTCCGTGCAGTCGCTCGCGATCCTTAGAGGACGTCCGCACCGAAGTGGTGACTGAGTGGGAGGACGACGACGAGAACGGCAACCGCATCGTCGCGCCAGCCACCAAATTTAACCGCACCGCATACAAAGCGAACCCCGACTTCCAAAAGCAAGGATTCCTTACCCGCCATTCTATGGAAAACCTAGTCGATAGACCACCGCAACTATTGCCTCCCAAACGGATCTCTGCCTTTCAGGTAATTGAACTAACTTTCTATCCAGACAGTTGTCTCTTTGTGAAATTACTGCATTGGAACAGTTGTCTCTAATGCCATCAACGACATAGAATTAATTTAACCATAGTGTTTAACTGTAACTGCTCTTTGATATGTATTTATGCGTACTTTCTAAGCTCTTAAATCTACATGATATCTTGTTGATGCTAAGCGAAGTGAGTAATTTGTGTATTTGTGGTGCTTTAGCGAACGTGTTAGAATTTATAATGGTCCAGTATGGTGGCACAGTGTTATGGGAATGAAGCATCTACTCCTCGTCAGAGCGCGTTCAGCTCCGTTGAACCGCAACGCGCCGTCCTGCGTGTGTAACGGATGTTCAATACTTGTTTTTATGTGATCGCACACACATGTATCGTACATATAAGTACTCTAATATCAAATTCTTTATCTATTCATGCGAATTTGGGTTATCTGGTTACTGGAACCTGTTTATATTACTTAGGCCGTCTTTTGCAATGCGAGTGTGAATTCTATTGTCGGAAATTTATTGTTTCATTAAGTCCGTGTTTCGACATGATGTCTAATTATGTAAGACGCTTCAAGCCGTGTTTTTAGCACGTAGTTGTAATGATGGCCCAGTTGTTGTGCACCACGTACCTGGTGGTACTTTGTCATATACTGTAATATAATTGTCTTGAGAATTAAGTTTATTTACACATTATGCATCTTTCGGGAATAGTAGCTCTTAAATAGATATAAATTTATAACTTGAGTACTTGGGCTTTTTCATAGTTATTCACTAGCAGTTTTACTTGGTTCATAATGTTCCTATGTGTAATATAGAATATTGACTATGTTCACTAAAACTTGATAGGCAGCCTTTTGTAATTGCACAACATCCAGCTCGACTCTGTCTTTTGAATCGTCCTTGGTCTTACTCTGCGGATTATCTTTGTTAATTAATTATATAGTAATTGGTTATTAGTTATATTTAGGTAACTATATAGTAATTGTTTAGAGAATTTCTTTAGTTTCTTGGCAATACTTCATAATTTTTACTATCCTCATGGGCATCTTTATTAATATACCAAAAATTATTTTCTATGCAATTTGTAGTGCATATTATGGGAATAATTTCCTGAAATAAAATGATTATTATTTTTACGTCTCTTGACATTTCTCGGGACCCTGGGATCCCGGACCTTTGAAAGGCATACGAGGGGCCGAAGGCAACTCGCAGATGCCCGTTAGACGTTTTTAATTAAATGAGGCACCAACCCACGATTATACCTATTCGGACTAAACAAGTGCACCCAAGGACAATCCCCGGTTGGTGTTGGACTATTGCAGGATATGGAAACAAATATATTGGGCTATGGATTTGGGTAGCTTAAGTGGACTGGTTATCTAGGACTACGGAAAGACTATGGCCCCTGCCAGAATAATGTTTTATAAAACACAAAGATAAAATGGCAGGGGGTGACTTGCACACTCAATAATAGGACCCCGAAAATGGTCGCTAGCACATGGTGTCGTAGCAACAAGGGGCCAACACGTCCTGAGGTGCTTATTATTGGAGGTCGTATATATATATACACTGGCCTGTATGAATAATCATATTAACACCTGTCTGTCACCGATTGGTGCTGAGGTACTTATGAGGAGTCGAGAGGTATCCCACGGCTATCAGGACAATTCCGGAAGTGCGGCCAAGATCCCTACCAGCATCTTACTTCATACTACTTCCTTCCTCCGAGCACATTTGCTCTTGCGAATCTTCACTCGAGCCGGCCAATAAAGGCATAAAAAAGAGGTGGGAGCTCAGTTCCTGCTCATTGTTCACACCAGCCGGCCAATAAAGGCAAGCCAGAGGTGAGCAACAAGACTTCTCCCGGGAGATAGGGTCCGTGGGATCGCTACTGCCCAACAGCTCGCCACATGCTGCCCTGCGGGTTTCTGTATCTCTCTTGGTCTGACTCCTCATCCTAGACCTGTTTCGGCAAAGTAAACTCTACCGGTACAGACCCAGAGTCCAGGAGCGTGCAAGTCCCACCACGACGTCAACGTAGAGATGGGATGGGAACGGTGGGAATTTTTTTATTGAGCGCCTCTGATTTTGATTCGAATTGATGATTATTATTGCCCTTTTTTCTTTTTTTTAACCGACTTCACAAAAAGGAGGAGGTTCTCAATTCGTCTGTATGTTTTTTTTTTTTTTTTTTTTTTTTTTTTTTTTTTTTTTTTTTTTTTATGTGTGTTAGCTCATAACTTTTTTCTGGGTGAACCGATTTGGATGATTCTTTTTTTATTTGATAGGTGATGCTTCACATGTGGTCCCATTTAAATTTGATTAAGGTCTGACCAGTAGTTTTTGAGTTATCCTTAATACTGCATATTTTCTCCACTTAGTTTATATGGATGATATGTTAATAATTTCCTGTTACTGTTATTTACACACCAAGTAGTAGTATACGAATTTGTGTGGGGTAGGTACCGCAACTAAAAAGTGAAAAATAAAAACTTTTTTACAAAAAAACAACCGACTTCCAAAAAAAACACTAAAAGACGTGAAAAATAACTTTAATTTCGGAAGTCGGTGGCCAAAAACGAAAATACAAAACCAAGGACGCCGACTTCCGAAATTAAAGTTATTTTTCACGTCTTTTAGTGTTTTTTTTGGAAGTCGGTTGTTTTTTTGTAATTTCTTTTCAATGTTGCTAAGAAATAGGTATGTTATACTTATAATATACATTCATACAAAATGGCGTCAATATATTAGGTATGTAGGCTATTGGTTGCGGCTTCTAGATCTTATGTACTGAAAAAAATTCACGACAAATATCGTGTGCTTGATATTATTTTGCTAAAAAAGTTGAAAGGAAAATAATTTTCAACAATCCGCAATTAATAAAAATTAAATATATTATTTATGTATATTATATAATCTAGATATTACATAAATCCAGAAATATAGACGATGAATACGTTAATAAAAAATACTAAAACTTATGTCATATTTAGCCAGTAGGCAATAAATACATAATCATGAGATTTTCTAAATTTTAATCGTCTATTGGTTTTGATGATAATGCGGAAACCATAACACTTATTTATTACGTAACAAACTCATATTATATTGTGTTAATTTTATGCATTATGCCAGATATCTAAATGGAAGTCATTACCGACTGTATAAAATGGTATCGTAGGAGTACGTAATCATGACGACAATGCAGCTATTAATATCAGCTTTATTATAAAATGGAATCAGTTTTTATTGGTCTATGTCTCGAGTGTTTACGTTTTCTATAATATAAGGAAAGTTCGTCTTATACTTTACAAATTTTATTGATTCACTTTGATTAAGTTTATATTTATAGGACTTTAAAATTGAAAAGAATTCTACATGTTTGTTGAATCTATCAAATAATATAACATTTTGGCATCATTATCATTCCCGTGCCCAGTCTATTTGGGATCGGCGAAGCATGTGTTCTTCCACACTTCTCCAATAGTCGACTTCTCCGTAGTCACCCTCTTTTCTAGCCATGTCATCATCATGAAAATATTTGTCATCATCATATCTCCTAATAACAAAGGCGATGACGTGAACATTAAAAAATGTTACGCGCTAAGCCTCGCGAAAATTTGTAAATAAGAAGGCTTGTTTCAGCTTTATTTCGCAGAATAGCGTAATAAACGATCTCGTACGTAAAAAAATGCGGTAAAGTACACTTTCTACAACGCGTTAACTGTGCAACAATGAAACGAAAAGCTACACCAATTACTTGGTTCGAACCGTTTCAAACAACATTCAAATGCGTGTCTTGTCGCGCCGTGACTCCGAATTAAAACAGCGATATCACTTTTGTATTGCTCATTTTTGGATTTTATATATAGCCAGTACAAATATAGTCCTAAGCCGCTATTAGTTATATTTTTATATCTGACCATTTGTTGTACCTAATTTGCATTAGGTAGGTAGGTTTGACACGGGTCTGAAATACCTATTTGGCCCGTAACATCACGCACCATACTACTCATTACTATGAGTGCTTCGCAATTTTGTTATCGGTCAGGCAGGTGGTCTAGCCGTGCGTGTGTCAATAAACGGGTTCCTACTAGGCCGTCTCGCAACTCTCGACCTACCTTATCCATCCATACAATACTTACAACCTGTTCTAGTTACCACACTGTTATGCCCAACATTCCGGGCTATAATGAACCTTGTTCATTTTGAATGCAAGCAATTGACAGTATTATATAATCGGCAGTTCTCGCACGCTTTCGAGAATCTTCAACATGATTCGTTTATTTTTGAATGAATACTTTTTGTGCGATCGTTGTTCAACATGTAACGATTAGAAAAGCCCTAATATAAGTGACTCTTTATAGGTTTTTTTTCTCTAAAATAACTTTTTTCTGGGGTTATCCGTTCACTTGGGTGGGGTTATTGGTTAATTTTCGGAGTAAACGATCATGACTCATTCAAAATGTACAATCAGCGCTGTTTTGGCTCGTTGTATATCTGCTTATGGTATCATACCAATTGCGAACACAGAATCACGTAGAATGTAGTTACATTCTACGTGATTCTGTGTAGTAGAGGTGTACGGAACACGAATGTCTGCGTCATGGTCTTGGGCCGGCGTGGTCGGTGCGTCACCGTCTCTACGACGCTATCACCGATCTGAGAATGCAGTGAACAAGGTTACCGAGGTTTCACCACGGTGACGCCGCCTCACCGAGATATGTACCGTTCCCGTTCTGAATGACGAGCAATTTTCACTTTTAAACGCGGACAAGAGGCCTCTTTTATTAGGAACACTTATTGCCTGTCAGTGCTTGTCACTGTAAACGAACCGCACTGCAAATCCGTACCATGAAATTGTTCAATAGGGCCCATTTATTTATATTAGCACAGAAAGTAAATTACAACGAATCGTATAGCTATATATTCGTACATTACAATTTTAGGACCCCAGCACCCTTATTGATGAGCCCCCCCCCCTCCCCCCCCGAGTGATGACTCGGAATGACAAACCCTTTCATGTTGACGGTAAAACAAAATCTATTGCTTCATTACATTGTGCATTGAATGTTGTTGTATTATCAAAATGGAAGGGTTTGTCATCCCGATTGTGTTACAGTATTAGGCTGCAGGTAGCAAAAACAACAACATTTAATTGATGATGAGTTAAACATTAATGTATTGCTCATCAAACTGGTGCGCCTTTTTATGGATAGTATGTTTCGAGACTCGTAAGACAATGTTGAAGTGTTCTTCATTATTAACACTCTATATTATCCCGGAAATAACCATATTACATGTCAATCAAAACTGTCATTAAGTACCTGCATCTCGTAAGATTTATTTTTATTTTCAAATTGTCACTTGTTTACCACAAGTGAAGCGCGCGACGCCTCGTGAGATAAAAATATTATAGTCTAGCTAACTAAAGATTAATTTTAACAATATTAATAGGCACTTAAAATAAACTTGGCGTTTCTAATAAGTGGAAAAATTGTTTTCGGTTTTTCCTTGACTTTTCTTTGACAGACAGTTGAGCAATAAAATCAAACTTACAACAGCAAAAAAGTTAGATGGAATCCAAAATTACCCACATTCAGTAATGATGATCATAATTTTATGTGCAAATTATTCTTCAAACACGTCACCCAAAATAAGTTATACTCGTAATTAATTTATCTTCCGCCTTGTCATAATTAATGTGTACATATTAATTTTAGGGAGAACGAGCTCCTAAAACGTAAAGTTGTCACATTACATTACATGTTTCATGGTTGTTGCAGGCACAGATCAGGAATGGCGGTCACCCTGGTGTACCTCTGTCGACTCCAAGCAGCGTCGGCATTGGTCCTGACGTCAACGGATCCAGGCCTACCTTTAAACCTGTCACTGTCCTGGAAGATCTTCAAGCTGTCAGGTGTGCCGAGTTCCATCCTAATGGCAAGCTGTATGCCGTCGGCTCCAACACAAAGACGCTCAGGATATGTACTTACCCCAAGATTGAGGATGTCAAGTAAGTGTTATAGTCAATTTGCTTCGTATATTATTGGTACGCTGTTGTCCTTAATTGAGTACAATGGTCCTTTGCGATTGCAATGGGAGATACTAGTTGGCTTGCCGCCACGTGACCAAAAGTTTCAGTCTTGAAACTCTTGTAAGATTGCTCGGTTTGATTGTTAACAAAACATCATCCATTCTGTTGATGCATTTTCCTTCACTGACGCTCAGTAGGCAGATAATTGATAATAATCGACGTACAACATATATTGTTCTTTATATATATTGTGATTAACATTGAAATGCAACGTGTCACTTGTTTAGTGCACCTAATTAAACACATGAAATTACAGAGACATGTATGTTATGATAATGGATATCAAAGTTTTATTTATCATTCATTATTTGAGGGAGTACACCAAAAATGAACGTTCAGGCGTGAGAGATATTCATCATTCCAGCAAAAGCGGTAATATTTCCGGGCTTTTAATCAAAATTTCTCTCGTTTTGACAGGATGTTTAATTATATTTGCTTGGCATTATTCAACTTTCCAGAATCACTGGTTTGTTTAAGTCTTCATTTGCATGTTTGTCAGATTTGGTGACAGATATAAATAAGTTGCTGCGTAGTCGAATAATTCATCATTCCAGCAAAAGTGGTAATATTTCCGGACTTTTAATCAATATTTCTCTCGTTTTGACAGGATGTTTAATTATATTTGCTTGGCATTATTCAACTTTCCAGAATCACTGGTTTGTTTAAGTTTTCATTTGCATTTTTGTCAGATTTGGTGACAGATATAAATAAGTTGCTGCGTAGTCGAATAATTCATCATTCCAGCAAAAGTGGTAATATTTCCGGACTTTTAATCAATATTTCTCTCGTTTTGACAGGATGTTTAATTATATTTGCTTGGCATTATTCAACTTTCCAGAATCACTGGTTTGTTTAAGTTTTCATTTGCATGTTTGTCAAATTTGGTGACAGATATAAATAAGTTGTTGCGTAGTCGAATATGTTAATATGTGATGTGTGTGATTCGATATCCGTAAAACACAAATCTATTATTCTGTATTATCGTTATGTCATTTCGAATGTTGATATCCCAGTATTAAAATCAGAAACTGAGACTCACACTAAACTGAGAAATGTCACAGATTTCACTTCCGCACCGTAATAAAATATCTCCTAACTTCAGATTTCATTAAATGTGACGTTTAATTAATTATAAAATCAAAAAACAAGCGTTTATCGTAATTCCGTAGTCTATGGTCAGATTTCCGGTACGGCGTCATGCGAAGGGACGACCGTGGACTTTCTTCATTCTGGTCGTGGTCGACCTTCCCCAATACAATGCCAATTACTTGAAATTGCTTCTCCTCAAGTTATCTCGGCCTTTATTGTTTTATTTGTTTAAATTGAACCGCTTCGGAGTATAACGTTAGATACTACATTAACTGATTTATAGCCAAAGATATCGTGGTTTTTGATGTTAATCTAATGCGAACAGTATCAGTTTTTTTTAATAATCATTCATATTGAAATTATTTTGTTAGATTATATAAATGTTAGGATTGGACTAGAAAATTCTTCGGCATTACTTTTATTAACTGACTTAAAAAAAAGGAGGAGGTTCTCAATTCGACTGTATATATACATATAAAATTTTATGTGTGTTAGCTCAGAACTTTTTTCTGGGTGAACCGATTTGAATGATCCTTTTTTTATTTGATAGCTGCTGCTTCACATGTGATCCCATTTAAATTTGATTAATAATTTCCTGTCACTGTTATTTACATTATCAAGTAGTGGTATACGAATTTGTCTGGGGTAGGTACCACAACTAAAAAGTGTAATTTTTTTCCAAAAATACAACTGATTTCAAAAAAAAAACACAAACAAAACGTGAAAAATAACTTTAATTTCGGAAGTCGGTGTCTTTGTTTTTGTATTTTCGTTTTTGGCCACTGACTTTTGAAATTTAAGTTATTTTTCACGTTTTTTTGTAAAAAAGTTTTTTATTTTTTATACTAGCGATCTGCCAATGTTTCGCACGTTTTTACGACATGACAAAACATCAACATTTCTTTATTATATGTTGTATAATATTATTCCATTATACCCATAAACCTTCCGGAATAAGTGCTCTACGTGATGGCGAAAACCGAATCAAAATCCGTTGGGTAGTTTAGAAAAACAAAGCGGTCACACAAACAGACTCTAAAACAGACTTTAATCTAAATTACTATTATAAACAGTTTTTTTGTATCATTGTTTGTTACGCTTTCACGCTAAAACGACTGAACAGAATTGGATGAAATTTGGCACATGGGTAGACCATGACCTGAATTAGGACATGGTATACTTTTTATCCCGATATTCGCACGGGATTGAAACGTATGCGGGTGAAATCGCGGAGCGCAGCTAGTCTATAATATCTATAGAAGTTGCAAGTTTCATGGCTGAATAGAAAATGTCATAAACACACATGTTGTCTCTCTTTTTTTTATTTGTGTGAGCAAAGAAATGTAAATGTAATGTTTGTAGTAATGTGTCAGTTCAGTAACAGTCTAATAGCATCTATAACGAGCAAGATTATTGCGGAAGAGATAGTCTCTCGACTACTCTAGAGTCATTCCGTGTAGGCTGAACACACTCCTTTGGGAGACACCATTTATAAGATTAATATATAGGCTATCGGTATGCTCGTTGTTGTTATAGCTTCACAGTTCGAATCAGTTCGACACTTCGAGTTCGATTTTGTGTAGTGTTAAGTATCACTAAAATTGGACTGATTTGACATACTGTGCTTTTCAAACCTCAATAATTTTATACGAGTAATGTGCCCTGCATGTTACGTTTTCCCTACCCTTTGTAAGATCATAGGATTTCCATAACATCTCACGAATCTTTGATAATCGCAGTATTGGTACGTAAGTGGGTGCTTTAAGGCCTAAAATTGCATATATGCACATGAGAGTATAAACATGAATTAAACTCCATTATTCAATAGTTACTGTAGAGTTACGGAAATCATTTGCTTCTGAAATTATTTCCGCACGAAAGAAAAATATCGTAGATACCATTACATAATGTTATCGAATTTATGTTTTATATAATAACGCATATTGGTCGATGCTTTAGCCTATAAAGGTATCTACCATAAATACTGCGACAAAATCCATAACAACAATATTATTAAATGTCAAGGCTTTTAGCGTTATGTACGTGAAAATGTTGTTATGTCACTTTGGTCTTGAGGTTACCATGTTGTGATGACTTGAGTCGAGATTACGAGGCTGAATGAATACGTCATCCGTGAAAACAAGGATAACATAAGATTGACCACGTCGCAACATTTGCTCCCCCATTGTGATGTCATCGAACACTCAATTAGGTCTAGTTTGCAGTTTTCTCGTGACCACACATACTAATAATTAGTTCTAGTAAATACGATATTTTTAATAAATATAAATAGCAACAATGGACCAGATTATAATTGACCTATTTTCTCCATAATTATCAATTACGTATTTTTAACTAATGTAGCGTCGATATTACCTGTACATACAAGCTTTGTAATTAAATGTAGGTACCGTAACATGATATAGAATGTAGAATAATTTATTGCAGAAACGGGCTTCATAGATTCCTCCCGAGACCGGTAGGCGGCCTTCATTGATACTATTGATAATGTGATACAATAGTGTACACAATTACACATATTATCGTGTTCTGTCCACTCAAACTAGTTGCGATTCTTGTCGCGATCATGACAGGCGAAATAAGGCCATCATCGTACTTACGAGCGACGCGAAAGCGGTGACTAAGCGTTCACGGGTCGAAGACCCGACGTTAAGTTTATACACAAAGTGTCACTATGTAATGTAATGTAATGGAAAGATCGCTTTGTATGTTATAGGTGTGCCGTAACATATATCTGTGGAAAAATGAGAAAATATTCACACTTTCATGCGGAAAATTTCCACACAATATCGACTTAAGAAAAATCCAGTATCGCCCGAGGTCTGCGGTATTCTGATCCATTCAAATTTATTGAACTTTCTCGTTTTTTTTAAATTGTAGATCATCGATCACTCGTGATCGATGTAGTAGATCTATACGTAACTGTTCTTCTCATTATGTAGATTAATCAATAAATAGAAATTCGGAACTTCATATTTTATTGGACAGTGTTACATCAGAGGTGTCGTAATAAAACGCATAATTTTCCAATTAGCATAACTCCATAATTATTCATGTTGAGCTAGTTCCTATCAGCAAAACATTTATTATATCAAAGAGAGAGCAAACAAAGCCACAGTCGTTTGCTAGTTCCCAATAAATATCATTCGAAGTATTACGTATACGATGATGTTGTATTATCTGTGAAATTTAGAAGTTTGCTCAGTAGTATGAAGCGTAGAAGTATGCTTCGTGAAAGTCAAGCTAGCGGGCGAGTGTATTACTCTCGTAGATATGGACTCTTACGAAATACTCCACGTATTACGTTTCACTCACTATAATGCTCACTGGCATGAGTATTGAGTACCTACTCCACCGACTGTTGCAAATTTGGAAATGTCCATTAAAAACCGTGACACAGCAGATGTAGGTCAATATATTAGTACAAAAATACACGATTGCCATCTTTCGCCCGTGGTTATGCCTGCTATAAACTACCCACTCACAGGAGACCTTCAAAACAGTGACAAACAGAACTCCAGTTAAAAGTTCTCTTATCTTGATTTATTCTTTATATTTCAAGTTGGCTCTTTTAGAAGTAGCCATGGGTGAAAGTGCCATTAAAATACGTTCAACAACTTTTGCGTGAATTCTAAAACGAATGCTTTGGTTGCACGTGACCTATATGGCTCGTGGCCCTTTTGACATGAAAAACAGATGGTTTGATATCAAAAAAAAACTTGAGAGGTGTCAAGGGACACCCGGATGGAACGAAGTCCTAAAAAAAAAAAAAAAGTTGATGTTGTTGTTGTTGTTTGTTGTTGTTGTTGGTTGTTGTTGTGTTTGTTGTTGGGGTTGTTGTTGTTGGGATTGTTGTTGTTGTTGTTGTTGTTGTTCAATGCGAAATAGAAATGAAAATATCTGGCTTGCTTTCTATAAGAGAGAGAGAGACAGACAGAGAAACATGCGACGCCGCACAGCTTACAATAGCTTACTATAGCAAAAAGTGTCGTGACAACTTTTCGTAAGATTTTTTTCCGTCTAGCCCCCTTTCACAACGCGCGATAAGGAACTTCGTTCCAATAAATAAAATCGGTTGTAAAAAGCACTCCGAAAATACGCAGGAAAACACCATTTTAATATCATCCTAGCATTATTAGAAATTTTGGCGTGTATTTGGTTCAAAACAAAGTATTAAGCTGTAAATCATTTATTGTACATGATGTATCGTAACATGAATAACGACTCGGTACAGTCACTAGCAGGTCAAGCCACACGAAACTGACAAACTTCTCCAAACGATTTTAAACCTTAAAACGTTTATTGTTTAGTTCAAAATCGAATACGAAAATCTGACTGTTTGGGGTAACTTGATGTGGAGGCGACTGTACGTAGGTGTGACAAAAAGTGCCAAAGTAATCGTTTTAACCACGATACAATGGTTGTTCATAACCGCTTTTGTTTTTCGCCCGACACATTAATATAACAATGACGTTAAATTGTACTTTATGAAATAAGGTCCGGGTGTTGTGTGGAAACTGCGACGGTATTTAGCTCACACTTGCAGTAGTACCTAACACTTGTCGGTACACTCGTTAAGATACGAAAGCAATAGGATGTGCAAAAGATTGTGATATTTATCTCAGCACGCATTGAATACAGCTATAAACCGCGAGATATTGTACTTAATAATCGGTTTCTATAGTTTAATTATGTGCATAGACAATAAAAGCCGTCATTTACTTTATGATGCTGCGCGGAAATTACCAGTCATTCCAAGAGTCGATTTTATTTCTTAATTTAATGAACATTCTGTTGAAAAATATAACAAAAACATGTTACGGATAGCGTAACAATTTGCTTAGACAGGTGCATCCGGTAATTCTTACAAATTGCCTAATGCGACATGGCGCACGCGCAGTAGTACCAACATGTAATTTACAGTTAAATGTATTTGCACACACTTTGGTCGCTGAATGACTTAGAACTGGTCACTTATTGCAGGACAACCTCGGCATTTAGAAAGGGAATATAATAAGAACCATTTGCCACAATAAAAGCTTCTTGAACACCTCTAGAATCATATACAAAGCTCATTCGAATATATCCGTATTAGGTGCATAAAAGATTGGGTATTATTGAGATTGATGTACCTACACACGTCTACATTTCCAGTATAAGCTGATTTCGCATTGTATAAGATTTCCGTACAATGAGAGGTCAGCGTATACTGGAAATGTATGAATAATGAATTGCATATTTTGGAGATTTCATTATGTGAGCTTTTTGTCTTACAGTAAAATATGAAAGTGACAACATTAAATTTCTCTATTAAATCATGGTAGATTTTTAAATAGATGCGAATAATAATTTAATCGATAAACCGCTTTCATAAACATTATCTATCACCTGCCTAGCCTTTTTACCGGACGCAGCTGAATACCAGTATTTTACATGGAGCGACTGCCGATCTGACCTCCACAACCCAGTTACTGGGTAATACCCCCCCCCCCCCCCTCTTGGACTGGTGGTCAGACTTTCGGGCTTCTGACGACCCGTAACTACTGTCAAAGATCACGAAAGACAGCCGGGACCAATAACTTAACGTACTTTGCGAGGCACGGAGGGGTCTCGGTATATAAACATGATCCCCGGGCCCACCGCGGCAAGCTGATCGATCGATCCGTGCGGCTGTTATTAGTTAGCCACGAGTCCTCCGCTGCTTTCATATGTTCATATAATGACGTACCGTCGAACGGGCTGAACAAGAACGGAGGGGTGAATTGGAACGAAACTTCATAAGGGATATTAACATGGAAATAATATAGTTTGTTGCCAAAAAGTACTATAATGTGTTTACTGTATTAAAATTAACGATTAAGTGCCCTTGTTGGCTACAAGTTATATTATTTCAATGTTAAAATCCCTTTTAAAGTTTCGTTCCGATTCACCCCTGCGTCACAATTCACCCCGTTTGACGGTACGTGATTAATTTGTATAAATCGCTGTTGATTTATTTAAGCCTTGCAGTAGAAAAATCCTTCTAAAATCTGTTATACACATGCTGATGATCACACATAATGAACACAAACAGTTAATATGCTATTCAAGATCTATTGACGCGACATAGAAGTCTAACCTTTGTAACAATCGCACAAATCATCATCATAATTTAAGCAAACATAAATAAATCTATTTAAAACTGTGATCACAGAAAATCACTTCTATGTAGAGAATATGTGAAAACCAAACTCTCACTGGATAGCCGGTTATGATGATAAAAGCATCTGCGGAAAAACGATTTACACTCCGAACTAAATTAATCAATTAAAAGCGTCATTGATAGCTTTGCTCTGTGCTTCAACGATGGGAGCTATTATAACTGGGCAAACGCAGACAAATTGAGTTCATTCGCAATCCGTTTTTATAGCACATTCTACTTCAAACGGTGAAATTAACCGCAAAATCCTGAAAATGAAAACATAATAAGTGTGTAACGAACGACTTGATTTTCTTCCATAGCTTTACAAATGGCAACATCTCTATTGGTACCTGTCTGTCCTTCCTTAAGACCACTTATAACACGATCTCGAGCGAGAACTTCTGATCCAATTTGGGTGTTTATAATTTGAATACATATTTTTCTCTGGATGTACAGATCTGTACCCTAATTACGTAACACACTATCTATCGCAATCTGAATAATTTTGAAGCCTATTTGCTAATCCATTACTTCATACGTTCAAAAAATTTGTCTGCTCAACAACGTAAATAACGCAATGAATGTTGTAGAACTGTCAAAATGAAACCCATTCCTACGTTATGTTACGTAATTATCCCGCAGTTTTTGAAAAAGGATTGCTATGGCGGCTATAGGTACTAATAGTTTCAAAAAGGGAGATTTAATGCTATAGAAAACAGTGTTAGAGTTTGCAAGCGTAGATAATAAACAATAAAATATTTAGGGTAAAATTAATATTATGTCTAGATTTTTTGCATTAATTATATCTCCTGTTCATTTTCAAATTTCCAAAGTTAAAGAAGAACAACATAGCAACGTTAAAATGGTCACCGGATAGCCGGCGGCAGCTTGAATGTGTAAGAAAAGGCTCTATCTCTCCCGGATCGTATCGGATTGCCGTCCCATCGGACTATGAGAGTAAAGGAACATAGAGTGCACCTGTGTTTGCGCACATACTTGTGCAATATAATATCTCCTGCGTACTTGGCTAATCTCTGATGAGATTTGATCGAAATTTGGTCAAGAGGATATTAAAGTCAAAGTCAAATAGTTTATTGCAAAAACGCACATAAAAGGCACGTATAAACGTCAAAATTTACTAAAAGTTAGAATTGATTCTAGTTGCCCCTTCCAAAAAGTAGTTTCGTATGGAGAAGAATGTGCAAAAAAACTCCACCCTTACTCTTTTAAAATGTTTTACAATATTTGTATACATCTACACTAGTAATATTATAAATTCGAAACTGGTTCTGTTACCTTTTCATGCCGTAACGCCTGTACAGATTCAGTTGAAAGACATGTGGATAGGCCATAGGGTACTATGAATCCTGGTAGTACGTTCCTGAGGAATTGTTTGTGACCATTACGCGGGCGAAGCTGCGGGCAAAACCTAGTTAATCATCTAAATCAATGCCCCTAGACTTAAAAAAATACTATACCTCAATAGGTAAAAAATTAAATATAAAGCAATGACGGGTAAATTCATTATGTGATAGATACAACACATAATACAAATATTGTAAAAGTAGATGATTGATGATTTTCTTAAAATGTTAACATAATAATTTAGTGTGAGCAGTAATTACAGAATTTAACATCAATATCATAAAAATTATAGTATTAAATTAGCAACCAGTTTGATTTTGTCTAGTCGACCTAATGAGTTTATGCCGTTTACTTGAACTTTAACGTTTCTATCTTTTAGGTGTGATCTTAGCAAATCAAGAGCTGTATTCCTAATCCCTTAACTCTTAGTTTCAGCACAAGTGTCTCATGGTTTACGCAATCGAACGCCTTGGAGAGGTCGCACAGGATTCCAATGGCAACTTGTGCTTCTTCTCAGGCGTTACAAATGTTCTTTATTAGGGTGACACCGGCGTCAGTCGTAAAAAGCCCTTGGTGAAACCGTACTCTTGTTCATGTTTTTTTTTATTAAAGTGATGTAACATTTGATTGAACATCATCTTTTCAAACACCTTACTAAAAACTGGCAGAATTGAAACAGGCCTATAATTGTTGGGTTCTTTACTATCACCTGATTTGAACAAAGAAACTATTTCACTGTGTTTCATAATATCCGGAGACTCCTTGGTCTACACTCTGGTGTTAAATATGAAAGCTAAATAGGGCGCAACGCAATTGTTTCGATGAGAGATCTACTAGAGAATTTACAGACATTTCCCAGAGATTTTTTGTTGATTTAATTTGCAGATCTTTAAAAGCTTTTATAAAGCTAGGGGGTTTGTGTGCTGAAACCTAAACTCCAAAGGGCATGCTTTTACATTATTTTTAAGTAAGGCAGCAAAAAGCGCGGGTGACGAATTTAAAGTTTCAGTAGTTTTAAGTTTTTAAGGGAATATTGGCAAAAAAACTTCAAATTCCTGAGCTATTTCTACATCTGAGTTGAAAGGGCCATTTGCGGTCTCTAAATTAAATTCAGTATTATGCTGTTTATTTCTACCCGTTTCATTATTTGCCAGGTAAATTTTATTTTATCATCAGCAGATTTTATTTTATTGCTAATATAAAGCTTTAGCTATTTCGCACACACTTTAAAAAGTTTTTGAATTTTTTGCAACATACTGAAAAAACCTTGTATTATTCATATGTTGCGTTAGACCATAAAGTTCAGACAGTTTTTTTCCTGCTTTTACGAATACCTGGAGTCGCCCAATCACTAAATAAAAACATTGTGTAAATACTTTGCCTTTAGTGGAAAAGTATGTTTAAATTAATATGTTAGCCAATGATAAAGGCCTTCTTCCAAGCTAGAAACTAAACATAATCCTTTCACCAGGGACACAAGCGCTCCAACGGCACCGACAGTCTTATTGAAGCGCACCAAGCACCACAAAGGCAGCATCTACTGCCTTGCATGGAGCCCAGCAGGTGACCTCCTCGCCACAGGATCTAACGACAAGACGGTCAAACTAATGAGGTTCAACACCCATGCCTGCAATTTGGAAGGACAGGAGGTAAGGCCAATATCATCACTTCAATTTTTTTTAAATGTTATTTTCTATCTTTATCTTTTTAGGTAAAAAGGACACGGCGTTTTGACCCGGCAATTTCTAGATAAAATGCGCAGTTCATTTTGGAAGTCGGAATGATGTGATTGTCGCCATATAGTAGCCAATATAATACCTACGCCATCAAAATCATCTTAGATAGGTACTAAAGTCGAATTAAGTTGTCTATCACACAGTTTTGACCAAAATAGCACATGAGAGATAATATTAATGTGTTTGAAATATTTTTAGCTCGTTTAACGAAAATAGGACTCTAAATGTTTACTTCAAATAAATAGGCTTCGCAAATAATATAGGTAGATACATAATGAGAAGATCTATTTTAGTTCCAAGCCTGCTAACGGGCAATTTTATGGGTATCAAGAATTCTTTCGTCCTAGAAAACACAATTTTCTGAGTTCTCGTCGACAATCGTACCGTCATATCTTAGTGAGTTATTGGAATTTTTCCTTTACACTTGCAGTGCCACAGTGGAGTGCTTATATGCTCTTTACTCTGCTAATCATCACCTACCCTTTGACACTATCATTAGTAGTTTTTTAAAAGAGATACGTTGAATTATCTAGGAATATTTATTCAAATTGATCTATCTTTATTTATTATCTAGCTTATATATGTTCAATATTTGTTTTTAATAGTAATAAAGTTGCTTTTGAAACGACCTGAATATTAATTGTTTGCTTTAAAACTAACATAGCACTCACATAAAGAATAACGCCACAATCATTTATTGTCTCCAATAATAATAAATTAATTAAATAACTCGACCTTTCAAACGAGATGTCTCGGTTCAAATGTTATCGAGTTTTACTAACATGAATGATAAGCGGCGGCGAATTGAAAGATGATCCAATTGTTTTTAAGTTTCAATTAGATAACCTTGTACAGTCACCGGCACGTAACTTGGCAAGAGTCTTTAGATGCGATTTTCCTTTCTTTAACTTTCTTCTAAACAGACATGTTTAAAAATAAATCATGGCAATAACCCAGAATAATGACAAGCAATAAAAGTGTATTTTTTTTTGTTGCACTGAGTGTACTTGCGCTAAGTTACTCCCACCACGTCAAAACCTTGCCAAGTTACGTACGACTGTACATGTGTATTATTGGCACAATTATCATAGAAGTAACGAGGTAAATCACTTCGCAAGAAATCGAGCCCAGCTAGATTGTTCTATGTAAATAATTACGTCTGTTGTGGTAAATGAGTAAATACATGACAGATTGTGTATTTATAGTAATTTCCTGTTCCTGTACCGTTCCTGTAGCTGTATTGCCTAATCACGAAATATTCCTATGAGTCTCATTGGCAAACTATCAATAGGTTCCATTCGATTCTGTTTAAAAATGGATTCCTGAAAGGCTAATCCCGTAGCGTTGACAGCTTGGTAGAAGTAGCCCTTTTGTATTCTGAGGTGCTCAGTTTCTCGAGGCTAAAATGAAGTCATCAAATAGGCAGTCTAAAATGTCTACGTCAAGTTTGTTTGTCGCTGTCGAATAAGTTAAGAATGCAAATAATATTCCGATTGAAAATAGGCCTGAGCCGAAATAACTGAATCTTTTGCAAATATAATATTTGGAACCCTATTATGAATGGTATACATACAGGCTTTCTGTCGCACGTTACGGCATCAAACGAATACAAATTATATCTAATTTTTCATAACAATCTACCAATGTTTTTTCTTATTTGCTCTTAAAATGAATGTCAGTAAATAATGCGTCGTGTAGGCAGGCAGTATTTAACGAACAAGACTCCTGTGTAAATTAGCTTGTGAGATTCTATATTAGTTCATTTGTCAGAGGCTTATGAATAATAATTTCAGATATTTACGTCAGTCTTACTTTGCAAACGTATTTATTCTATGTATCTTATGCCTTTTACAATGTTTCTTTGTACTTGTTTTCTGCTGTACGAAGATAAATGATAGAAAAACTTAGCGATTGTAACAACTTATGACTCTCGAATCGAATAGAAAGAGCTTCTAGTCACTGCCAGTCAATGTCGTATGAATCGGAGCGTTAATGGCGCAAATGCAATTTATTCGAAACGTTACCGTCACTGTGTAACATCAGCGTCCTCTTAACGATTGTCAATCTCGATTAATCGCATATGTGGCACGAGCTCGTAAACACTTCCGCGCATGATGCTGCTTTTCACCGGCTAAGTATAACGCACTGTTATTTAAGTATAATACGAAGATATGCGGCTAAATTTCTGTCTAGGCTAATGTCTTTGTAATACAGTTTTTATTATAATATCAGCGGCTGTGCTACTATATTTCTTCAAAGACAAATTTAATTTGATCAGTACGACACATGAGATAGAACCCCTAATTAAGAGATTGAATAACTATGTGGACATTGAAATTTTCCTGAAAAATTCAAATGTTTTGTTTGAAAGTGAGTAACAATTCTATGTCGGTTTTATATAAGTAGTTTATAGAAATAGAATAACTCTTCAGAGAATTTTGTGAATAGTTTTGTTATTCTATTACTAATCAGCCTATACTTATCTTAGTAACATGGCATATAGTAAACGGGTTATCTTTTCCGTAATGATTGGTTATCTGATTGAGTTTTTTTTATAAATGTTGTAATTTTGAAGGAAATCTATAGCTCGTCTTGAGTCTATGACAACACTTTTCTATATTTGCATAGTTATTAAAATGTTTGAAGATTAGCTACACGTATTAGATAGAAAGGAAGGATGAATAGTATTTGCATAATCACCGTATGAAGTTCTCACTGCTTTGACACAGGCCTGCCTCCTCTTTCTGTGAGAGGGATAGGGCTATAATCCACCACGCGGGCCCAGTGCGGATTGATGGATGTCACTTGTCTTCGATTTTTTGATTCTAGGACATGCCGGTTTCCTCACGATGATTCCTTCACCGTGTTGCGAGCAGTGGTGATGTAATAATTTACACAAAGTGAAGTGCCTGCTTGGGTTCGAGCCCACGACCTACAACTCTTAAGTCGTGGCCGTTACCTCTGGCCCACCGCTGCTCTCGGAAAAGTATTTATCATAGTTAATAAGTATAAAAATAGGACCCAATAGCACAATCACAAATGCAGTGAAGTATAAATTCAGATGAAATTCACAAGTGCAGGGATATGGAATATCGCATAATTTTTAGGGTTCCGTAGTCAACAAAGAACCCTTATAGTTTCGCCATGTCCGTCCGTCCGTCCTTCTGTCCGCAGCTTAGCTCAGAGACTCTTGGAGTGGATAGTCGATTCCTGGCCACCGTAGGCGCGGCCTTGCGGACGGCGAGCAATGGGCATCTCGCCGCCCAGTAAGGACCAGGCCCAGGTCGACGGCGCGTTGTGTTCCACGCGCGCGTCAAAGAGATGTCAGCACACATTGACGGGGTCCGTTAGGGCCGATGCCTGCCGGGGTCGCGGGTTTGTCCGAAAGGGTTACCGTGGCCCTGACACACAGGCAACTGAAGGAACACGGGTGGGTTTTAGTCAGTAAAAGTCTGACACGCCCTCTCGCTCTGCCCAGAGCGGAAAAAGTTATTTGATACTTTCCCATCCAAAAAAAAAATTGCCCAAAGACTCTTAGTACTAGAAAGCTGTAATTTGGCATGGATATACATATCAGACACGCCGACAAAGTGGTAAAATAAAATCTAGAATACTTTTCCTCCCCTCTACTGTACCTCCTCCTCCCTCTACACGTAAAGTGGGGATGTATTTTTTTCTACCCCATGTAGTAGGGTGTGTTGGATAAATCTTTCAAAAATGTTGCAGGTTTGTGAAAAGAATTTTTCGATTATGAGATCTGTTTGTGAAATATTAAGCTTTAAAGTGCTTATTTTTGTTAGAGTCAAGTGTCCCCCACCCTGCCAGCTTTGGTTGTTTTTGGAAATGTAAGATAAATTCACGGTAGTAGTATAAATATCGAAGTTAAAAGGAAAACTATCACAGCTAAGTAGGCTTTACAAATTAACGAGTAATAGTCGACTAACTTACATTTGCAGTTAGAACGTAAGGGAGAACATGTTTTTCAACTACAATGTTAAGTTTGTTCTTGGAATAAATTCATCTCAAAATGGATCTAGCTAGTTAAATTCACCGTAGGTTACATAAGATTATGGCCAACTTTGTGTTTGGTAAAAAAGCTTGAAAACTTGCTGTCTGGCCTACTAAACTTCTCTCAAACTAATTTTTATGTACCAAACTCTAAGCAGTTATTTTAATGAATATTTATTTTCACGTGGTATAGACGTATTTACAACATTTGTTCTGAAAATTAATCCTAACATTAATTTGTGTTACTCAATAACTGGTAGAACCATATTGTTTGACTTAGTAGTTTGCGCTGAATGCACTAATAAAAGTGCATTGAGCTCCTTATAATGCCCATGCCAATGTCTCTAATTACGTATTATGCGTTGGTAGAAATCAAATATTGTCATCAGCATCATGATCATCATCATCGTCACCATCATCATTTTTACCATCATCGTCACCATCACCATTTTTACCACCATCATCACCATTTCAGCCGAAAGGCGTCCACTTATTGATAAGTTTGATACATAGGTTCATTGTGCCTCTTAGCATGCCGTGATCACTTCCTGTTTTGAGCGCGTCGATTACAGACCCATTATTGAATATTTGCTTCTTCGTCGACACAATGAAGTCAATCTCATTTTTAGTTGCACCATCAGGGCTCTGCCAGGTTCACTTTCTGTGCTCATGCTTTCTGAAGAAGTAGTTCATAAAGAGGCCTTCTCCATAACACTGGCCAGTAGGTGATTCCGGTGGTTTCGAATTCCAACTCCAAATGGCCCCACTCGCAAACCAAACGACAAACTGGGCAAACCAGACGATGATGACCTGTCATCATCGTCTGGTTTGCCCAGTTTCGCGTTGATGTCCCCCATGACAACGGCGAAGTGAGTTTTAGAGCCATGCATGGCTCTGGAAATATCCTCATACATGGTCTGCCTCATTGTCGGGGTGTGACGAGCTCGAGGCTATAATATAGGTACTGTCGTTACGACCAAATTACTTATGGCACAGGAGTAAAGATGATGTATCGTAATGAAAGAAATTGATAATCAATCAAACTTTGGCAAATAGGGATGACTGATCCATCTTCGAACTTGAATGTCGGCCTAACTTGTCTGGTAGTTGAAAGAAGTGCTTTAATTTTCGTAAATATTTTGTATCTTTAATCTATATAAATTATTACGCCCAATAAGTTGTAAACGAATATGGTTAAATATAGTTCTGAAAGGTCCCATTTAGAATAATGTGCTATTAGAGTAGTTGTCATATTTTAAGGGACTGTGATTAAGATTTCAATTCCTTGGAGGAGGCTGCTAAGGTACTAACGACACAGCGGAAGCGGAATATCAAGCGAATATATATATCACTATTTTTCCCGCGGTTTTACCTGCACTAATATTCCCACAAACAACATGCATGTTTTTTTGCATAAAAGGCAACATGTCTGTTGGAAATGGCGTAGCTTTATATCCGTGAAAGAATATCCAAAATTGGATCGGTTCTTCCAGAGAATAGATTTTACATACGTACAAGTTTACTTCTCTAAAATCCCTATAGATGACATAGATGTGCCCAGTTTTGTCGTCGAAACTGTTCCCATAATAGTCCATTACTGCAGCGGTCTACAATGACTGCGTTGCTGGCAGCGCTGATGATGGCCGAAAGCGCAGCTAACACAGCGCGCTCAGCATTGCACCCTTTGATGGAAAAATTGGAATAAAGGCGGAGACCGAAAGTTGAGGCCTTAATTTATAGCGCGGACAGCAAGGGCTGGAATGATGACCACGCTCGAAGGACGAGCGAGCGAGCGAGCGTAGCTAAGCTAAGCTCGAGGCCATCATAGCGTGGCCAGCAACGCATTCATTTCGGACCAAGGCTTTTATAGTGCATTACTTAAAGCATTTTTGAGTAAAATAATGGTTCCTTATGTGAATTGTGACATTAACTCCTTTAATTGTTGTCAGGTTGAGCTCTCGATGCACGACGGGACAGTCCGGGACGTTTGCTTTATCGAAGACACGTCGAATAAGACCAGCCTGTTGGTCAGCGGCGGCGCCGGCGATTGCAAGATTTACGTCACCGACTGCGCTACGGGTAAAACTTTCCAGGTAATATAATTTATATTGACCAAGTCTGGACGTTAGATGAAAGTTTCATTCTAAAACAGTTTATTACTTCTTTGATTTTATGTGATCGTCGTCTTGATTATATTTTCTGTGTCAGTTTTATTTTTGTTTCTGGCCAAACCCGACTTTTGGATAAACTGGTTTGCCAAGAAAATAATTTAACCTAAAATCCGAATTGGCCGGTTATATATGTAACAGGCTACATGTGTAAAAAAAAATGTTTTGTACCCCTTAAATATTTAACTGGTACAACAAATTGTTTTTTTAAGGCTACTGTCGAAAATTAAACTGTTGACAACAAAATCGACGGTAAAATTAAAGGCTCGTTCACACTGGCGCGACGCGACAGCCCGACACAAAGGCGGCGCCCGTCGCGCTGCACGCGGTGCCTTTGTGTACGCTGTCGCGTCACGCCAGTGTGCACGAGCGTTAACGCGAAAACGTGTCATGTACACGTTGCAACCGCTAATTTGATACGTCTATGTAGCCAGCACATGTTTCATGTTTGTGTTTACGTTCGTGATAAGAGCACCCCGTGGATAGGCGACGATTCAGACGAACACATGATCCTTTACGAATATCATTACGCACGCGATATGTGGTTTTATCCTGTTAGGCTCGCCACAACCCGAGAACGATCGAGGTGGGACACATTTACCAGCGTCATTTATCAGCCCTGTTTAATCCCACCCTCGGATAAGGACCACCATTAATACCTTCATATTTCTTCTAGAACTGTCGTGAAACTGACACCCTTTATTCATCGTCAATTCGCTCCCGTGTAATTTAATCTTATTTTATGCCACGTGTCACTTTACCTAACTTTTACACTTTCTTTTGGCCTGGGAAACACAGACAAGATATTTCAATTTAAATAAAACAACTTTTTATGGCACTATAAACATCAACTGAAGAACGATTCAAGAGAAATCGCCCGCTTACCTCGGGTTCTAAGTATATTAAATCAATTCCGATTTGAAGGGTGCGTTTGATTTGTTCTGAGATTGGAGCAGAGTGATTGGTAGTTTTATGGTTGATTTGTTTTGTGTATAGGCGTTAAGCGGTCACTCAGGGCACATTCTGTCACTGTATAACTGGGGCGGCGCCATGTTCGTGTCGGGCAGTCAAGACAAGACCGTTCGTTTCTGGGACCTGCGTACTGGCGGCTGTGTCAATATTATTTCGCCGCCTGCGGGACAACCCAATAAGGTACGTGTTTAATTTTCAGACCTATTTCTTTGTTTCATCAAAGGTAAGGATAACATCGTGAGGTAATCGGCATGTCGTAGAACCAAAAATTCGAAGACTTGTTGTGACCTCGCATGTCTTTGAATTTTACCAACCCGCAACAACACAACCGCGCGGGGTTTACGACCCAATGTGGCAGAGGCCTGATCAGGCCTATGTCCGAGCAGTGAGAACATTATGGGTAATTTATGCATTGTTTCATTTATTAACTATGTGTAGATTTCAGTGGTGACGAAATTGCGCTTAAGTCGTATTATTTACTTATACATACATACATAAACGCACGCCTTCTCCCCTTGGGAATAGGCAGAAACTACAGAACGCCATCCGCTACGATCCTTACATACTTCATTTGTCTCGTTTACGTTCATACATCTGGTCATACACGCACGCCGGTAACCAGTACTACGCACCTGACCGTTTTGGTGATGTTCTTCAGAAAGGTTAGGTCTATACCTAATATATGTCCTCATAAGGCGTCCCCTCCCTAACGGGCGGTGTTTACTTATAGGTAGTTATAAAATCTATACATACCTACTAAATTAGGTACCTACCTATAGTTTATATAGGTACCGCAAATATGGTAGACCAAGGCCCATTGTACACACACGTTTTTCTTGACTAACTACAATAAAGTACTTAGTTCTGAATTCACATTATTATACACGATAAGTCTAATAATTGATGGACATGGAATTTAGCATTCGTTTGTATTCGGAAATGCGATCGATGATTCCCGAGGGACATTAAGAAAATGGTTGTACTGTCGTAGTGTCGAGTTGTTAACGTTTATGCAATCCTGTCATTATTTATATCGACATTCATTAAATAAAAAAATGCGCCTATTACCATTAATAATGATGTGCAAAAGAGTACTACGTACTAACTGCTTAATGATACATTGCATTTCAACGTAATATATGGCATTCGGATTGCTAAACACAGTCCGCGTAATCAAAGTAATGTGGGATACAAAAACAATGTTTCATAAAAGTGGTTTATTGCACGCCCAGCTTATTAATGTCTATTGTTCAACGAAGTTATACCTCATTGATTTTACCAACAGTAAGGAATAGTTTTCTCTCGTGTATTTACTTTGGTTCATCGGTATTTCCTGTTATGTTTTTGTTGCGTCATTAGCAGAGATTGAATATTCGGATGCATATTCACTAAGGTTGAGATGTTGGCTAATATGGAATGCGTTTTTGTATCGAAGAAATCCCGCTAACGTCAGATTTCAGTGACCAAACCGGACCAAATCATAGCGATCGAAAGGTAGTGATTAAATTTTTTGTAGCCCAGCTACTATTTACGCCCAATCAGGATAAAGAACATAATTAATTTAAAAAAAAAATGTTTCAACTAACACACACCACCCCTCGTCTTACACCCTACATACACATATTTGCGTCGTTGCTATGCATCTGAAATTTGCAACAAAAAAAAAAAAACAATACTTTCATAGCTAAATATTTACTTTAGGTAAATATGCATCCGAATATCCGATCTTTGGTCATTAGTTTTTGTTGCGTCGTCAATAGCTGGTATTAGACGCTTACGTCTCAAAATAACAATAATCTCTTTGCGGTACGATGTAACAGATGTTTGATACCGAAATTAACTCTTATTTTCATTTTAAATCAGTTGGAATTATAGTCAGGTATGAAGAATCGTCTAATTATGTACATTTCCCTTATAATTTGACTAGATGTAAATGGCCGGTATCTTCAATATACAGGATTAATTCTGCCTTTCTAAGAAAATGCTTGATTAATTAGTAAAGATTGTTCCTGTTGCGAATGACTGTCTTCCTGGAATTTTCATTTAATATTACACACCAACAGTTTCTGAAAATCTGATCGTTCTTGATTGGTAGACGAAGTTTGGAGTTGGTTACAATGTTTGTCTTCTCTTAACATAGTTAACTATGTTGAGTTAAGTAAAGACAAACAAATATTAAAATGAATTGTTGGTATAAAAATAAATCATTGCAAATGCGACGGAAGACTCTGAGCCTCGGAAAGCATCTGTCACGATCACGACTTCGGAATGCGGACTTAGAATCGATACCAGAAACTTTGTTCTGTTCACATATCGTGTGTCCTTTGAGTTTGCGCGACGAAAACTCTCCTATGCGTGTCTTTTGAGGAATTCCTTCAGCAATGTTAGCCTTGACTTGCAAAAATAATATTGTAATTGAGGAGGTTAGGATCAAAACCACAACATATCCACTGTTGGCAATTTCGTTTTTTCTTTTAAGATTTCTGCAATAAATGATAAAACCTACCATTAGCAGTAACTGTTTACTTCAAAACAGCGTATTCTCCTAGAATGACGTCTAATATTAACGTTTAGTTCAAAACCTCAACATACCCAGGATACAAAAAAAAATATTCTTATGACCTATTTATCACATAAGAAAATGGAATTCTTAAAAAAAAAAAATACAAAAATATGTGCTCACTATTTATTAAGTTTTTTTTCCGATTTATTCCTTATTGAAAAAAGTGGATATGTAGTGGTTTTGATCCTAACCTCCTCAATTGTTAAGTGAGGTCGTGGGAAATATCATGATATCAACATAGGTTTTATTATGGTAAGATTAGACAGGTGTATCGTACATCTACAGTTCGCCGTTTTTTAAGATTCTATATAGAATCCTAGTTGAGTGTGACATTTTAACATTCTGAGCAAGAACACACAGATAGCTTAATTAAGGACTGTTTTACCAGAAGAGTTAAGCAGAAGTGTACTTAAAGTAACACACATTTGGCCAGTAATGTTAAAGTCCCATGTAATAGAGGGCTAGAGCAAGAAATCAGATAAGAATTTAGGAGGTACCTATACGCACAATTTTTTTATGTGATGCCCTTTATATAAACATACATACATAGTTTTGAGTGACATAATTATGACGATGTGCGACCGGAGTAGGTAGCCTGACAGGGAGATTCATACGAAACCCCAATGATAGGTGCACTACTGCAAAGCGCGCCAGCACACAAAAGTTTGATGCTTTACCTCTATGAGGGGTTACTCTGTGGCGCGCCGTTCGTGCTACACGAAGATAACCGAAGCGCATACCTTTCCTGCAGGGCTAACATGACACACGCGACCCTTAGTTACTCTTGCGTCGTCTCGTCGCGTCTATTTCTGTCACTTTTCTAGTTTTCTGACAGCGTTGCTATACAAAATACTCGTTCTGTCAAACTTGATGTTTTCTCTATAATAAACACTAATATGGCACCTAAGTTATCTCGAATTTTGATAATTCAACACGAGATCATTCCCGATTCTTCTGTCATTTAGTCGTCCTCTGACGACGAGATGATTACACTAAAGATACAAAAAAAAAAACTCCATTATAATATGGCAGTTTCATAATAATTATACTTATTTTAGTCATAATTTTGTTTTACAATATAATAATAACGAAAATACTGAGTTTTAAACTATTTATATTGGGAATGAAGTTCCTTTTGGCGGCCGTGAGAGAAACTGTGGTGGAGGTAAGCACTTGTAGGTACGTAGATGAGCATCACGTTCAGTAATAACCAGACACTACCAATTATGGTGATTAACGAAATCTAGGGAGTTATGGCTGTATGGCAATATCAAACCTTCGCAACATAATTACTAAAATCGCCAGTTCATTTACCAAGGGTGGTGATAAACACGTTTCATGTTTTATGGTTATAATAGCGAAATCAACTTCAGCTGATTATTTATCTGAAGACTGGCTTCAGATAAATATGCAGCTGGAGTTTATTTGCGTTCAGTAAGATTGCTTTTGGTAAGTGTGGTGATTAACAAAAATAGCAATATCATGCGTTTTATGGTGATTGTTACAGCATCAACCTTCGTTTTGTTAAATTGTGATCTTTGGCCCATTTGACATATGTGGTGATTAGTGAGTACTTATATTAGGTGCCATTATGTTTTTTTTTTGTATTTAAATTACGGCATGCTAAAGGAAAACATTATTTTTTTTATTAAAAAAAGGCGGTTACACAAAAAACTAAACAAATTAAAAGAGGTGGACGTGAAATCAATATAGTACATACTAATTCCATGCGTAAAATCGAATGAATGAAACGGAACCTTAATAAAGCCGAGGTTTCTATGAGAAAAAATATCTGGTTTTAATAATTTGCTAGATAGGTCTCTCGTCGCGAGATAATGAAGTGTCAAAGAAGTGCATTTTTCGAGTTTACTCGAGAATAACGGTCATGTTAGTCATTAGAATGACGTCAGAATCGTAGAAAATTTTCGATCAAATTGAGATAAAGAGTTTTCTTGCGCTTGTCATGTTAGCCCTGCTGGTTTAACTGTTGTATGTTTCTTACCATTTCTTTCTCACCAGGGCTCAGCAGTAGCATCTCTGGCCGTGGACCCGAGCGGCCGGCTGCTAGTCTGCGGGCACGACGACGGGTCCTGCGCGTTGCATGACGTCCGCGGCTCCCGCGCGCTTCAGCGCTTCACGCCGCATTCTGGCGATCTACGCAGTGTTCGCTTCTCGCCCGGCGCCTACTACCTACTCACTGCTGGATATGATGGAAGGGTTGTGCTTACTGATCTTCAGGGTAAGAATATTGTACCCTGTGATTGTTGACACTTTTCCTCGCTTTTCGTATCTTTTCTTATAAAATGAGAGTTTGCCATTATTTATTTATTAAAAAATTCTTGCTGGACTGACAGTTTACAACAAGGCGTACAGCAAACCAATAACGATTTAATTAGAAAATAAAAATAAACTTTTTTACAAAACAACAACCGACTTCCAAAAAAAAACACTAAAAGACGTGAAAAATAACTTTAATTTCGGAAGTCGGTGGCCAAAAACGAAAATACAAAACCAAAGACACCGACTTCCGAAATTAAAGTTATTTTTCCCGTCTTTTAGTGTTTTTTTTTGGAAGTCTGTTGTTTTTTTGTAAAAAAGTTTTTATTTTTTACTTTTTAGTTGTGGTGCCCCACACAAATTTGTATATTATCACTACTTGATATGTAAACAACAGTGACAGGAAATTATTAACACATCATCCATATAAACTAAGTGGAAAAAATATGTAGTATTAAGGATAACTCAAAAACTACTGGTCAGACCTTGATCAAATTTAAATGGGACCACATGTGAAGCACCACCTATCAAATAAAAAAAGAATCATCCAAATCGGTTCACCCAGAAAAAAGTTCTGAGCTAACACACATTAAAAAAAAACATACAGTCGAATTGAGAACCTCCTCCTTTTTGTGAAGTCGGTTAATAAAATATGACTTGCTCAAAACGGTTTTCGTAGCTGGGTTGAAGGTTTAGAGTTGAGCTACCTGTTCTTAGTTGGAGCTGATCTTTAGGATTAATGTCATTTTTCTGGTGTACTAAAGCTAAAGTTTGAACCCAGGTGACCTGACCTGCGCACTGCCGAGCGTGCCCGTGGCCCGCCATCCCGACAAAGTGATCTCCGCCCGATGGCACCCCGACGACTTCTCGTTCTTATCCACGTCCGCCGACAAGACCGCCGTGCTGTGGACGATACCGCCCGTCTAGCGAACACTCCACCACGTCCCTATCGGCTAGGACAAAGAGCAAAAGCTCCGACTACAACTTATCCATTGGCGATATCATCCTATTCGACATATCTCCACGATTCCACCTTACTCATCGTGCCTCACTCAGCAGCTTTGCCTTACGTACATTTTAATAATAGAACAATAATAGATAGCTAGTTATTTAGGAGCAAAAACAAAACACGGTGAGTCTGGTTGAATCAAGCCAAGATTTCAGCCAAGCAAAAGAACGGGAATTAATCGTGGAAATTATTAAACGAAGGTACAATTTAAGCGACAAATTCGAATTTTGATCGACTGGAAGATTTATCGACACAAAATACAGGTACTAATTAACGACAGTTACTTAATATCGCCTATGCATTGCACAGTGACTGATCGCCTGTATCTTGCAAGCTAAATTCGCTTTCATCGCGACTGTATAGCGACCAAATTGCTTTTTGCCTCTGGTTATATTTACAACCACAGATTAAAATGAAGAGTAACCTCTCGTGGTAATCGATATTTAGCATGAATAATAGAGTTGGTTACCTCTAACGAGGTAAAATTAACTGTATTTTTGTAAAATAAAAAGATTTAATTGTAGGCCTAACGTTGTAGTACGTATTATGCTGAAAGGGCGGTCAAATAAAAAAGGATAATATAATATAGAGAATATTTGGAGTAATTCAAATTGAAGTATTTAGATCCGCTTTCAGTGGATGTTATGATGATGGTATGTGAACCGCCACTGGCTTTTATTTGCGTTAACTTTTGCTATAAACTTTTGTCCTCTAAGCATTATAAATTTGCGATTTATTCGTATTTCTTAGGATCGAGTTTCCATGTTTAGTGAAAATAGCAATCTTAGGCTAACGGCGCACTTGGAACTTAGGCTAACGACGCACTTGGAATTTTTGTTTTGAAGGAATGTTTGGGTTTGTTAATTGTAAAGCTGGCTGCATGCTATGCCTCATTTTAACAGTACATCCTATAAGCACGATAAACAAAGGACTAGAAAAGTTTCTGAAACTTAAGTTTCATAGTGTTGCAGAGCTTACTGTTGTGATTAATCGTGCTGTGCTGTAAGAACGCTTTTAATCTTATTATTTAACTATCGATCCAAATAAGAGCTTTAAACTAAATGACTTGTCCACGACACTGACATCGTGTTTCATACTTACAAGAATTTTGATACAGCAAGTGCTTGCTTGACGAAGACGTAAAAATACGATAGCTTTTCGACCATGATTCGGTGTGCGAGGCTAGCATGTTTTTGTTGGCAAGGCACCTTCTGACTTCAACATACGTAGGTGCAAGAGTAACGAGAGTGATTTGTTTTGTCACAACAACCATAGGCTTAGCTATATATAGGCTCACTAATGTACTGATCTTTTAAGTATATTATACTATCACACAATTCTAGTTCACAGCTGTAGAATTATTTATTTATGTACAGTGATTCGGTCTCGGTACGGATTAGTTTAAGAATAAATAGAGTATTGTCACCAGCCGTCTGTAATTTAGATGTATCTGGTAGGACAAGACCGTTCACTGTAGCACTGATGAATAAATATTATAATTTGACTGCAAATTTATCAAAATTACAATTGGATTTTATGGATATGGACGTAAATACATAATTATTATTTAAATACTTTGTTATTCTCCCAGTATAGTACGAACACCAGTGGTGTAAGTAAATAATTATTAATTGTATTAATATAAAAAAAAAAAATCTTAAAGATTATAATGTTACTTAATATAATGTTAATAAAAAAAATATAATGCAATTTATTCATGTAAGACATTGCACAAATTTTAATATCATTGGTATGTAAAGCTCATATTAAAACTATTTGCATAGCTTATTAAAACCTTGTCAAACAAGTACTTACATTAAGTAGTGTTTGATATTTATTATTTTTTATAATCGGATGTTTCTTAATATTTTGTGTATAAACTGCGCGCAATGAGTTTGAGGAAACATAATTGTTATTATTAATCACGGTTGTGATAAAATTATTTAAAAGTTTAAATACGTCGTATATTTTTTGCAAGAAAGTTTGCTTCTGACTTGGGCTATGCATTAGTTGTTTCTGTTTCCCATTAAATTATATTTTTAAATGTAATATTTTGCATAAATCTGGCAATATTTTTCGCGCGTGGTTTTTGTGTTTAAATTCAGTGTTCGCACTTGTAAGAACTTTATTATGAATATGATACTTATTTATATTTTATGTATTGAGAAAATTATTATTGTAATGTAATGAGTCCATAACTGACATGTCTCGTAAACTAAACCATCGAAATGCTAAAACTGTAATATGATCTTTGTTAAAACCGAATTTCTTTAACATGTGTATCCATTTATTATTTAAGAATATAATCACATTATTTACAACTTGTGTTTTTTATTTTCTGTCCATATAGTACAATTAAAACTCCTAGCTCTTTTTAATAGTGCCTGTTAAAGCTTAGACGGAAGCTCTATCTACGCGTGAAGTGAGAATGGAATGGAATTAGCCCCCGATTAAGAATCTCACTTTTTGACGTACGATCTGCATAATAAGCACACACACGTCACAAATATGCAACCTAACATACATAGTTACCGTTTCCATAAGGATTGTCGTCATCAGCAATTTGGAATAAAACTGACGTGACGTCATAACGTAAGACTTATAAATCATAAGTACCTACTGTGCAGTGGCGCGCCTAAGGGTCAAAATTACCTGCCGGGTTCGCGGATTATTCGAAAGAGTTACCGTGGCCCTGGCGCACAGGCAACTAAAGGAACACTGGTGAGTTTTAGTCAGTAAGAGTCTGACACGCCCTTCCGCTTCATAGGTTTGATGAATTAGTCTGTTCAACGATGTTAATGACGCAATGAACGTGGCTCAACTGTCAAAAAGAGAGCAATTGCGATCAAATCTTAATTAAGAATTGATCGCAATGCCTTTCTTTATTTTTTCTTTTTAGTCCTCTACAACTCTTCCTACGTGTGACCAGGACAGACCAGTAGAGATACTGGTCTGTCCTGGTCACACGTAGGCCCTAGGAGACCAGATTACCGTAGTTAGCTACGAATGCTACCAATGAATCAAACGCATACCGTCGGTATGCGTTGGTTCACCGTGGTCTACCGGATGGGCCAGGCACCATATTCCTTTCACTACCGGACTACTATACGTAACTGCAGGGTACCATCCGCACTTGGTTGATATCCCGACTAGTTGTACACAGCGCATCTCCTCCACATTTATTATGCGAACAGCTAAAGTGTGGAACACTCTGTCACTGTCTGTGTTCCCTTCTACATATAACCCATCAGCCTTTAATGCAAGAGGTAACAGGCATCTTCTGGGTTGGCTCGTTCCATCGCAGACCTGGATCTATCACTTATACATGACATGTCATGTATTAACACTCATTTGGCACAGTACCTAGCTGAATGTTTGACTACTTGCCGGTAGGAAGAGGGTTCGATTCCCACATGGAGCAAAATTTGTACCTACCTACGGTCAAATATGTAGTTGTTTCGTGTCATGATTTTGATTTGTGTCTAATCGCATTCGCGACACAATTTTTATCTGACAAAATATTTTAATTTGAAATCCTTTTGTTAGGGTTCCGTACCCAAAGGGTGCCATTGTGCCAACGGTGCCCTATTACTAAGCCCCTGCTGTCGTTCCATCTGTCCGTCTGTCCCTCTGTCCATCCGTCTGTCTGTCAGCGGGCTGTATCTCATGAACCGTAATAGGTAGACAGTTGTTTTCAGTGTGTATTTATCAGGGATGTTGCGACTATTCGCATCCGCATCTGCAAATGCGGAGCTTCTGCATAGATTTGGAAATCCGTATCCGCATCCGCAATAATCAATGCGTATGCGAATGTAATACAAGTTGCGACAAGAAAGAAATTGGGCGGGGCCAGCGAATGGCGCGTGCCGTTCGCGCGAGACAACGACGAACGGCGACGACGACGACGACGATTTCCGTAGCGAAAAAATTGGTGACAAGATCCGACGCGTTTGTTGTGGTGCATCATTTGTTTCTTTTAATAAATCATTACGTGTTTGTTTGCGCTGTGGATTACTTATCGTATAGATAGATATTTTGAGTGTTATTGTGGTACAGTGAACATTGTGTGTAAATAATTGTTTATTGGGAAATCTTCAGTCTTAGCTCAGCTTATTAAATTAAAATCGCCAGGTAAATGCCAGTATGTTACACCAGTAATACGTTTTAGTGTAGGTAAAATCATTGTTTTAATTCTTCATTCATATATTGTATTTATTTATGATCATAAACATCCTCATCCGCGGATGTGAGCCTTCAAAAATCCGCATCGGCATTCAACACCGCAGATGTGAAAAAATCGGCATATGCATCATCAGCCTTGGTATTTATTTTGCAGCTATATCAACAAATAATAAAAATAAAATTAAGTTAAGTAATAATAAAATGAAAGGGTTCCACATACTTACATGAAACGTCTATAAAAATGTGTTATATTGTAGGGTGGTACGGAATCCTTCGTGTGCGCGACCGACTCGCACTTAGCCGTTTTTTTTATTGCATCTCAGTCGTGCTTAAGTGCAACCAATGCATTTCACGTATGAATCTTATTTTAATTAAATTTTTGCGAAGGGTTATTGACCCTTAGTTACTTACCTATAGGAGTGCTTGCCAATGATCTAATAGTCGTCTACTGTCTTGGTACTGGTACGCTTTCATGATAAGATTTTTTGTAAAGATTGCATTCAATGTAATGTAAATTAGATTTACCTACCTAATTCGGGGGAGAGCCTGGTGATCCGTCACACAGGGATGGACGCCAGTCTCTCACAAGGGATCATATTTTGTGCCTTGTTGTCAAACGCTATAATTCTTATCTCTATGTTTATAACTATTTGAATCATTTGTGAAAAGAGAAAAATAAAAATATATATAATTATAATGTATTTATGGCTATACGCATTAAGGCCAGTCCATTCAGACGATCTTCATTATATTTATGTTTTCAACCGGCGTAAGATAGGGAAAGATCGCTCGGTAGTGCTGGGTGAATGTTATTAAAGCTTTATCGTTTCTTCTCCCACTTTTTTGTTTACTTAAATCGTTTGATGGGGGCACGTGCCTCTGTGCCTCCCCCCCAATGGTTCCCCCCTTGACTACCTACAAGAGTTTGCCTAAACTAAATACCTTTGCGGCAATAAACTGCGACATCCATCCTTTGTACCGCATTTTTTGCAAATAAAAATACTTACTTAGTTACTAAATCTTTTCCATTTGGGCCAATTATTGGTCGCATCCTCACACAGCGGGTTATCCCTATATTGCATCTTACGATGGTACTTAAATATTCGGAATGTTCCAGATCGGTGGGTACATGATTTCCAAGACAGAAAAGGAATCTCATGTATTAACCAAGACTAGCCCGTGTCGGTAAGGCGACAAACAATAACTTTGTCTACTTTAAAAAAATCATCTTCTCTCCTTAAAAAATCATCATTGAATTTTCTTTGCTCCTGGCCTCCTGTTTCATAATTTATTTGTAGATTAGTCTATTCTTTAAGTATGTATGTATTTATTGTATAGGTATTATTATGTAAATGGGCAGACTAAGTAAGCTTTGTCTCTCCTTCCCCTTTTTAATCCATTCAAAGGTTGTCTTTAAAAGATCGCTTTAAGCGATAAGACTGGAGTCTTATCGCTTAAAGCGATCTTTTAAAGACAAGAAATACATGGTGACAGTGGACTGTCACCATGTATTTCTACATTTATATCGGTGGTTTATATGGTGTGCATAATAAAGAGTACCTATTTTATTCTAACCACTAGGCTGCGTTGACAAATCAATATCCACCTCGGATGGCGCCTACCTATGTAAGTCTTTATTCTAACCACTAGCCTGCGTCGAAGCATCATTCTACACCTCGGATGGCGCCTACCTATGTAAGTCTTTATTCTAACCACTAGCCTGCGTCGAAGCATCATTCTACACCTCGGATGGCGCCTACCTATGTAAGTCTTTATTCTAACCACTAGCCTGCATCGACGCATCATTCTACACCTCGGATGGCGCCTACCTATGTAAGTCTTTATTCTAACCACTAGCCTGCATCGACGCATCATTCTACACCTCGGATGGCGCCTACATAAGTAAGTCTTAATGCTAACCACTAGCCTGCGTCGACGCATCATTTTACACCTCGGATGGCGCCTACCTATGTAAGTCTTTATTCTAACCACTAGCCTGCGTCGACAAATCATTCTTCACCTCGGATGGCGGCTACCTATGTAAGTCTTTATTCTAACCACTAGCCTGCGTCGAAACATCATTCTTCACCTCGGATGGCGCCTACCTATGTAAGTCTTTATTCTAACCACTAGCCTGCGTCGACGCATCATTCTACACCTCGGATGGCGCCTACCTATGTAAGTCTTTATTCTAACCACTAGCCTGCGTCGACGCATCATTCTACACCTCGGATGGCGCCTACCTATGTAAGTCTTTATTCTAACCACTAGCCTGCGTCGACGCATCATTCTACACCTCGGATGGCGCCTACCTATGTAAGTCTTTATTCTAACCACTAGCCTGCGTCGAAACATCATTCTTCACCTCGGATGGCGCCTACCTATGTAAGTCTTTATTCTAACCACTAGCCTGCGTCGAAACATCATTCTTCACCTCGGATGGCGCCTACCTATGTAAGTCTTTATTCTAACCACTAGCCTGCGTCGAAACATCATTCTTCACCTCGGATGGCGCCTACCTATGTAAGTCTTTATTCTAACCACTAGCCTGCGTCGAAACATCATTCTTCACCTCGGATGGCGGCTACCTATTAAGTCTTTATTCTAAGGAACAAGCTCTGTTTTCTACACAAAGTAGTTCCACATACCTACTTACATTCACTAGTTTTTCCTGAAAGGATAAGTGAATTAGGTAGACTAATTTATTGCAGCTTTGAGCCTGTTAGCTAGCGGGCGGCGGGTGGGTAATTATATTTCAGATGGCTGTTCAAAAAATTATAACTAAGACTTCGCATCAAGTAAGCTCGTTTGATTCCCAATTTTACTTCACAGCGATCTGAAATATAGTTAATTAAACAGAGCAGATGTGTAGAGTTGTCTGCAATAATTCAGTTTGTTAATAAATTACGACATGCGCCCTAATTGCGTAACACACCACAGTCTGAATCATTTTCAAATATATTGCAATTCCATTGCTTCTTAAGTTCGAAAAATTTGTCTGTTCTACAACGAAAATAACGCAATGAATGTTGTTGAACTGTCAAAATGAAAGCCATTTCTCCTGTTAATGTGTTACTCAATTACCCCCTCTGGTTTATAAAGTAAGTAGTTTTATTTTTCTTCATTAGCATTGCTTAGTTAGGAATAATAAACTATTATTAGTCACCGATGAGGCATAATTAACAACAAGTAACCCACATTGTGTTTGTCTCATTTGATGATAGCTCTAAGTTGAGCTGCTGCATGTGTTGTACTACATATAAGAGGTGAATCAAATCAGAAATTTGTATCTCACTTAGATACTATCCACACTTAAAACAACTTACAGTACCTACAGTTTTAAAAACTTAACAATCTCAGTAGTTATTTTATTAATCCACAAAGTCGGTGTTAGAGCCAGGAAGGCAGCCAATTTCTTTGTAGGTTTTCCTAAAGTTTGTTCTGTGTAATCGGAAGATATATGTGAGATTGAAAACTTTTGAAAGTTTCCATGATAGCAGTCTCAGATGTCTCCATACTTATACGTAAACTCATTCATTAACTCTAAGTATAATTATGTTTAATTGCGCATCCTAACTTTATTATTTATTATATAATATTATAAATGCGAAAGTAAGTTTGTTTGTTCGTTATCTTTTCACGCCTAGTTAAACCACTGAACCGATCATTCTGAAATTTTGCATATACGTTTTCAGGTGTACAGAAACGGACATAGGGTATCTTTCATCCCGAAACAAAGTACTGTTCCCTAGGAAAACAACAATAACGTTCGGATGATAATAGATGGCGCCACGAGTCTTTCGAATCATGATTGAATTATATTATTGTAGAAACTTTAGTACTTAGTGTGTTAGGAGTTTTATTTTATTTTTAATTTAAGTATGTAATACATTTTGTGAGTCTAGAGTGTCGATAGACCGGTTTTTCATCCTCCTAAATATAATTTTCCGATCAACCCGAATTGATTGTCAAATTCTAAATTAACGCGAGCGAAGCCGCGGGCAAAAGCTAGTTATTTATATTTAGTCACTGAGATGGAAGGGTTTTTTTCCCTTAGGAAAGACTGCTGCTGCTAAGGCAGTAAATGACGAGCTCAGCGACTCTTGAACATTCTTTGTAAGGCGCTCTGATATCTAGTGAACTGACTGGGTGGTACGGAATTTTCACATAAATTGTATAAGCAAGGTGACGGCGTTAGTTCCAATTTCGGTCATGCGAAATAGGAACCTTGTATCATTGTTTAATTGAAATCCTTGTATCCAATTGATGTTAGTAGCTAGAGTTTTTTTTTCAATCAATTCAGACTCGTACTTGACAAATTGAGAGCTAATTGACAAAAAGAAGATTCCTTTTAGAAGTATAAACATATGAATGTGTCCATAACAACATTATAAAAATAACCAAAATTAAATTAAGGAATGAGTTAGTGAGTGAGTGAGAAAGTTGTATAATTAGCTATGTTGTTACAATGAGCACTTGGTGAGCAAATGGTTTTAGTGTAAAATAATTTGTAGTTAATTTATTCATGGTGTCTACATTGATTGTATGGTATCAGGCCTTGTTCGTGTACTAATCACAATCCATCAATACTTTACCCTCAAAATGCGCCCCCCTCTTCGTTTCCTTGACAATTTCACTTGTAGTGTTGTAATTTTGTAATTATCATTGAAATCTACAGCTAAATATTTAGACTAGTTGTTGGACTGGTTAAATGTTTAATTAAACATTTTGATTTTATAACCTTTGAATAAGTTCACCCATCTTTGCCCTGCCCTTCGGGAAATACTGGCGTTATGTTATGTAATGCGAGACATGTTGTACATGTTTTAAGTAAAAATAACTTAATAATCGAACCTAATAATTTACATGTTTGTTTGTCAGGAGTTAGATCTCCATGGTAAATTTTCGAGCCCAAGTATTTAAATACACTTATAGTGGTATATTATAAAGGTCGTTTGTTTTAAGGCTGTCTAGATATTTTGACAAATAAATAGTGCGGGTAGTTTGGTAGAAAACCTTTGATTCTATAAGAGTCACTCACTTCTGGTAATTTAGTCAGTATAGCAGGTCTTAGGTAATTGGCAGGTATTCTTATCATGAAGCTCTTATTGGATAAAAACGACAAAAGACCGTTGTAAAAGTAGTGATTACGAGGAGTTATTTTTGGAATGTAAAATGCTGCCGGTTCATGAGAGGGTTGTGTTGTCAGTAGCCTTGGATCAGTATTGTAGTGATGAATTCAAAACTAATATTATTCGTACAAGAACTCAAAGAAGTAATAATAATATGAGAACATTTGTAGTGCCCACTTGCAATAATAATTTTGGCCGAAGGTGTAGATGTTTTTTGGTCCCAACGATTTTCAATAACCTTCCAGTAGATATAAACAGTAATTGTGTCACAAAAACCTCTTTTAATAAGAAAATAAATAAGTACGTACTTAATTTAATTTGTCAAAGCCTCACTATAGGAAATATTTAACTAAATGTTATGAAAACATAGTTTTCGTCTATGCATGTATGGGTGGAAAAGTGTAACAATTGGGATACTATGTACATAAAAAAAAGGAGCTACGTCTGCCAACAAACTGCTTTGCAGTTTGGCAGAGGTAAATTTTGTGTAAAAAATTGTTTCTATGAATAAACACTTTTCATTTTTTTTTTCTTATGGTACATACCATTGAAGTAGGAAAGTTCTAATATGGGAGATATTAGAAAATGTATGCGACATATAATTAACCCTTTATTGGATATCTGGTAATGGGAAAAATCATGCAGGTCTCCCTTTAGTGATAAGAGTACCTATAGGATGAAATCATATATCTATCTATTTTGATATGTTGAACAATAATTGAATAGTGTACAAATTGTAAGTATAAAATAGTAGATTGATATTGAAGGGGCTAAAATGACCCATTATATACGAGGTAGTTTTACTCCCGAGCTTTAGCAAGGGAGTAAATAGAAACTGAATTATAGTGGGTTTTTAGCGCCTTGTGTTACACTCTACTTTTCACTACGATTGCGAGAAAATTAAATAATCCAATACAATAGGATTAGGTTTAACTTTACTTTTTTTTTTTTTAAATCTGTTGCCGCATCGCACTGCTCGCATTCTACCGAAGAGATCGCCACTTTTAGTTCCATTTTCAAAAATAAAATGTATTTTTTTATGAAATAGCAATAAGTCGAGTCTGTATTCATGATTATTCTACATAAGAATAAAGACTTTGCAGGCTCGTTTGGAAAAAAATAACTTTTTCGCCTAGAGGAAAATAATTGCTATTTTATCCCTGCTCTGGTACGTATAATGACATACTTTTTGAGCAAGAGGAGTGAAAATAATATAATTACTGGGAATTTTATTTGTCATTTTCCACCAATAAAATATGGAGAAATTGTCGCTGCTCTAGCAGCGGTTATGTAACAGTTGTATGTTCTGAATGAGACTAAAGTTTCTATTTTGTATGGGTGTGAAATATATATTTCCGATAAATTCTTAGTAAGTCTGTAATGCATTTTATTTCATCTCAGTATTTACTAAATGTAATGGTATTGAGAAGTTAAAATAAGTATTGAATTTGGTAGGTTGATACCTATTGTTTCTTTGTACCCACAGCCAATACCTAACAGCTTTATGTAACTATTTTGCCAGCATTTGATTGGTGCGTTACAGTATCAGTCTTGTTGAATTGTTATTGTAAGTTATGTTTTCAATAGTAATTGGTTCCGGTTGTGGGATGTTTTAATTTGTTATTTACAAAAATAAACTTGTTAACTTCTGTTGTTTGTTTTACATTTTCTCAATAGGACTGGTAAGTTTTCTCTATTATCATAAGAGTGAGTGTCTTGTATTTAACATTGTTTGATTAAGTACTTAATTGTTACTGTTCATAAAGAAACATATATTCAACTTCTATTTTTTTATATATTTTTAAAACATTGCTCCACTCTAGGAATTTCTCCTGTGTTGTGGGTGCATTTAAAAACATTTAAACTCACATACACAAACAGCCAGACCCGGAACAACTACTTGTAGGTCATACAAATATTTATTCCGTGCGGGAATCGAACCCGCGACACGCAGCGCAGCAGACAATCGCTTAACCACTGCGCCAACCGTGCCGTTGTTTGTTTTACATTTTCTTAATAGTAGGTACTGGTATCATCTGAAGCATTTGTCGTCAGCCATTGTATCTCAGAATCAAGTTAACAAAGTATCTTGTACTAGTATTTGAATGTAAAGTTGAGAGAAAGCGGCCGGAATTAATCAACAGAAGGGGTGTGGTTTTTCATCATGATAACGCTAGCCTCACACATCTTTAGCCACTCAGCAAAAATTAAGAGAGTTTGGCTGGGAGGTGTTAATGCATCCGCCGTATAGTCCTGACCTTGCACCTTCAGATTTTCACCTGTTTTGGTCTCTTCAGAATTCTTTAGGCAGTGTCAGGTTAACATCACGAGAGGACTGCCAAAACCACTTGTCGCGGTATTTTGATCAGAAGTCCCAAAATTTCTATAGCAATGGGTTCATGTCCCTACCTACAACATGGCAAAAAGTTATCGAACAAAATGGTACCTACATACTTTAGTTAAATGCAAATAAACAATATTAAAAAAAGTTTTGAATTTTCTTAAAAAATGCGAAGAAACTTTTTCGCCAACCTATTATTTTAATTTACAAAAAAGATTATCAATTTTTGACAGGATAGCAATTAAACCACCTGGTACTTGATAAGGCACTGAGTATCTTGTACATGGTGATTTGTTTATTTAAAATGGCAGCTCAGCGGCATAGCCATAAACAAGAATGTAATTGCATTTTATTGTACTGGTGTTTATATCAGTAACAGGCATGTGTAGCATTAGCTGATAAAAGTTAATTTGTCAAGACAGGGTGTTGCTACCGTGTTATCATCACAAGATCACATAGTGTTGAGCTAACATGCTATAAACATCTCGTGCTAAGCATGTGCACACCCTGGCAAATTTTTACCAGCTAGCCACATAGAATCCATATTGCTAAGAGTATCTTGTACTCGCTGATAAGAATCCAGGCAACGAGGTCGACTCGTGCAATCACTAGGGGAGTATAATGCTTTTACAATTTTATAACACACATACAATGTGCAGGGTTAATCAAGCCTGGCTTGCAGCCTTCATGCTCGTAAATTAAAAGCATATCGAAGCACCTTTTTACATTTTCTTAACTTAGATCATTGAAATGGAAAAGTGACAATCCTGTGCTGTTAACTAGGTCCGAGGTGAAATTTTATAATACTATGTGAAAAAATATTTATATATATTACCTCTAAAAGAACACGATGTTAAACGTGTGTGTAAGAAATATTAGTCTGTTTAATTTATTATATTTCAGAACCCCTAAGTAAAATTGAAATAAATGCTTTGAGTTTGCCTGCTGGCAAGGGATGATGCATCCAAAGAAGGCTGGCTTGTCTAGAACTAACCTATAGCTCTATAGCTATTATAGCTATCAGCAGGAAACACAGACTCCGCTGAGGAGTTCCCCTCCTTAACAGATAATTTCCGTTTTGGACAGTGCAGGGTCCACCATTTCTGTCTGGATCTGGAGCTCCCCTCTGGTGTGCTATAACTGTTTTGTAAAACGCTTGTACTTACGTGGACTTATCGGAGCTCCCTGGTCAGATCCCACGGTCCTTGGGCCTCTCTGGTTGGAAACCTTTCAACCATTTATGAACTAAATTGCTCAGTTACTTTTCGAATTGCGTACTTTATATAGAAACATATACAGACACTCAACATTTCCATAATCTTATGGTTTATTTATAAACGTGCTTAAAGCTAAGAGACATTTAAACGTCGAAAAATGTATGGTTTCGCAGACGTTAATGAATAAGCTTGATTAAACTTAAACTTTAAGTCACGGTTATGAATAAGACGGTAGGTGTGTAGTTTTGGTAAGTTCCTAAACAAGTGTAGGATGGATGTTTATGAAACAGGGTATTTAATCTAAGGAGACAAATAAGCAACGCAATTTTTGGAGACAATAACATTTAATTCAGCGAAAATATTGAACATAGATTCGAAATTTTAATAATGTGCTACTATCCAGCGTAAACAAGTCCATCTTTCTGAAAAATGGCTGAAAAGCCTGTCCTTACAATGCTTTAGCTTTGACATTCTTTTGCTAATAATGTGCTAAGTATTCTTTTTTTTTTTGTTTTTATTCTGCTCATAATAACTTTATAATGTGAATGTAACTAGCCTATAGGATTACATTGTTATATATTGAGTAACTCTCAGCACACATACTTCTAGTTAAACTGTTACTGGTATTCAAGAGTGGTAAAAGAGAAATGAATCAGTAGATATTTGGCTTTAGGTTGATTGTTAATGCAGAACTCATGAGAGACTCCAATTTTTTGAAAACCGAAACGTGTATAATATTATCAAGAATATCTCATGACCACTAGAATTTTAAATAAAATTTTGAAGCTTTAACATTTTACAGTGGGATGTCCCCAAATTTTGTAAAAAAGATCGCAGTCAAGGCTATGTCGAAGCCAAGTTTACGAAAATTTATAAATTCAATAAATATGAGTCAAGTCTCGAATATTTCTCTTACGTACACTCATAAATATAATACAGTTACATCTAATCAGTTTATTTCATAGTTCACTAATTTAATAATTACTTTCTTACAAAGGTATAGTATATACTTAGGTATCTAACTATGCATAAAGACTAGATTTGCTGTAACAGAAAATACATAATTAAAAACTCAACAATTAAGTATGAATAAAACCCAATAACTTAAATATTATAACAAGTTTAAGTGCTAAAAACTGTCTGAAGCTAAGGACTTACTAAGCCTTGCACTACTCGAGACAGCTCCCGAAATAAAAACTTAACGTCTTCGCATTTAAGAAATCAACAACTTAACAAACATCTAAATTATTTACTTAATATACAGGTTGTAAAAAGACCCATCACATAGCCGTCAACTACGCATTCTGTTCATCAAATTAAGGGGACTACATGACCTAAACGCAAATTTATAATGCCTAAAAATATATGATCCACTGCAGTAATCAAAATCATAAAAATATATGACATCCTTCTGGATATATGCTAGTTAGATAGTGTGTTGAAAACATAATACAATTAACTTGATATGATAGAAAAAAATCACAAAGATACCTCTAAAAAATTCTTTCAACGATTAAAAACCATACTAATATACATGCAAACATTCAGATTTTTTGGCAGATTATTCTACAAGTAAAATACTAACGTGATAGTGTTTTAATTTTTTAGTCCAATGAATAGATTTTTTTTAAATCCATAATTGCTTCATATTTTGCAATAAACTACCAGCGTTGTGTCATCGCGCGTCTCTTTCTTTTCTATGCAATCCGACAGTGACCGCGCTTTAGCTCTTGTAAGCCTCTTAAGTAACATTGCACAAAAATAAATGCTGGAAAACAAATTTTATTTCTGGTATTAATAATAGCTGTTTACGGTAGTGCGCAACGGTACAGGGGTTGTGGGGTTATTTAAAGTTGTGTTATAAGGATAACATAAAAAACTCGATTTCATAAAAAAATACGTGAGGAACAGTTGGAACTTTGACCTTCAATATCTCTGTAATCAGAAGGTTCCCAGGTAGGGTCCAGTACAAAAAAATATTACCTACAATTACGGGGAGTACAAGTGACTCTCAGCTTCGTTAAGTGTCTTTTTACACACGTTATTAATATATACAACATAAGATACGTATTTAAATTAATTAATGATTTAAGAGTAGTACTTATAAATAAGTACCTAAGTACCTAAATAATATAAAACTATCAACACACAAAAACAACGCGCTAAGTTTATTATGTAGTTAAGTTCAAACATGATATTATATTGATCCAATTACTGAGTAATGTAATATGTATTATTGATTAAATTACTATGGTAAACCAGCTAATCACATATAGTGCAATAATATACTTGAATATGAATTATCTAAGTAGGTAGGTATATATAAGATTAAATGGTAAAATGTGTGGGGAAACAACATGCGCACCTTGCTCTGTGACAAACCCACACTTACAATTGCTTTCATTTTGAGAATTCAACAACTTAAGATAGATACACACCTGACCTAGACTTCGATGAAACGAATTTAAGCAATTTGTGAACTACCATTTTAAGTATTGTGCACAAGGTTTAAGTTATGCTATTATCGCATCATTCTTTTTTGCATTTGCAATGGGTTTTGTTTTAAAGTCACAATGAAAGCGACTGTAATTGAGGGCATCTGGTGCCAGAGATCCAAGCTGACAATCTCGTATAGACTAGGTACGCAATGTTATGAAACGGAATAGTTTCGTAGAAAAGGAACGCTGAAGATTTTTTTTTAGTACAAAAGCTTTAGGTTTGGACTTATAAAGTTTGGTACCTACCTACATTTAATATTTCAGCGCTCAGAAAACCATTGTGTTGGCAAAAATCGTCTACAGTTTTTAGAATACGTTTACAGATTATATATTTGTTTTTTAAACAACTCTGATTAGCTTCGCTCGTGTACCCTGTGTGCGCGCGTTCAGTTAAATTTGATAATCTTGTAGTCGTAAATCTGTAAAGAAATGAGAAATGTACCTAATTAGTATAGATATAACATGCCTACTTAGGTATGATATGCTCACTGTCGACACACTGCTGTTCGGTTTTAAGTATCGAAGAGTTTTTTCAAATGTTATTGAGTGGCAAATAAGCAAGCAATCCGACTTATAATAAGTGAGGACATTTGCCAGAGAAAAACTTTTTTACAAAAAAACAACCGTCTTCCAAAAAAAACACTAAAAGACGTGAAAAATTACTTTAATTTCGGAATTCGGTGGCCGAAAACGAAAATACAAAAGCAAAGACACCGACTTCCAAAATTAAAGTAATTTTTCACGTATTTTAGTGTTTTTTTTGGAAGTCGGTTGTTTTTTGTGTAAATGTTTTTATTTTTCACGTTTTAGTTACGGTACCTACCCCATACAAATTCGTATACCACTACTTGGTATGTAAATAACAGTGACAGGAAATTATTAACACATCATCAATATAAACTAAGTGGAAAAAATATGCAGTATTAAATGGGACCACATGTGAAGCACCAGCTATCAAATGAAAAAATAATCATCCAAATCGGTTCACCCAGAAAAAAGTTCTGAACTAACACACATAAAAAAAAAACATACAGACGAATTGAGAACCTCCTCCTTTTTTTGAAGTCGGTTAAAAAGAAATGACTTGTCTTATCGTTATATTTTATTTATTTAGCCTATATTGGATAATATAGGCTAAATAAATAAACTGCTAGGTAATGGCATCTCCCAGTTCTCGTTATATTAATAACTTATAAAACCATCACGTATCAATTAGTTGTACAAAACTGCGATGTCATTGAACCAGAATGTTGACCAAAATCTCACGAAGAGCTCTGAAAGTTTCATGATTTTCTATCTGGCTACCCGCCTACGAATAATTGTGGAGATTTTCTAAGAATATAAACTAAAGGGTTTTTCAACAAGAACTTTGTTTTTAAAAACAGAAAACAAAGAATTTAGATGGAAATGTTTTTTTTTTTATTGTATTAGAAAGAGTAAGTTAGGCAATTGTGAATGAAAAATTATATCGGACAAGTGTCCACCACGACCACGCTCACAGATCTCGAATCTTTTATCAAAATTTTCAATCACTTTTTGGCAAAACGGCGGGTCTATTTCGTTAATCACGTCATGGATTTTGAGTTTTAAGGCGGTACCCCGACCAAAACCTTGTCATAGAGAGCCTATTAACTTATTCACTATGGGTAATAAACTAAATCTAAAAGCACATTATAAATGTTCGATATCCTATCATCACATTGCACGTTCTTATTTGTTTTTATGTGTTATAAATACATCTAAAATCTCCTTGTAAAAAAGTGACTAAAATTATGGATTGCATGCTTCTTTTGCTAAAGGTGACGTTCTATTCATTTGAGGATTACGCTAATGGATAGATAATTAAAAAATCTAAATTATACACATTTTATTTTGTTTTAAAACTTCACTTGTCTTTTTTTATTCAAATAATTTCATTATTTTTGTGAATTTTATGATAAATGAGCGTGCGGAGAGAGCGAGACAGAGCGAGACTCAGCGACGTGACAGAGAAGGACCGAACGCTCAAGGTCATTTGGTCAGGGAAGCGCCTTAAGGCTGCAATCGATTCGAGTTGCGATTAACATCACTGGATTATTCTTTGTGGGGCTATGTTTAAGACAGAGTCTATACGGAGCCACTCGAATCGATTGCGCCCTAAAACTCAAAATCCGTGACGCGATTAAAGGCTGTTTCAAACAGGCGTGTCACGCGACGCGAATCGAACGCGACACAAAGGCACCGCTTGTCGCGCGACAGGTGCCTTTGTGTCGCGTCGCGTTTCGCGCCTGTTTGTAGGACCCTTAACGAAATAGACCCGCCATTTTGCCAAAAAGTGATTGAATATTTTGATGAAAGAATCGACGTCTGTGAGCGTGGTTGTGGTGAACATTTGTAGGTACGGTAAAATATTTCATTCATAGTTGCCAAATCTCTTTCTAATACAATAGCAATTTGAGTCATTTTCATTTAAATTCTTTGTTTTATTTTGTTTTAAAAATCAAAGTTCTTGTTGAAAAACCCTTATTAGCCCTATACAGTGTAAACTGCATGTAACGTCACTCGATTTAACGACAAACTCCCAAAAGCGTCGAAATCACTCGGCTTTGTTTGGTTTAGCTTGGCTTCCATACAACGATACACTCTATAAAGCAATGACATCCAATCTCAATAACGACGACAATTAAATAATAAAAAGTACTTTTTAAGTTGCCAAAATTAGTAAAAACTGCGCTTGTACGTTCTTTTTGTCGCTTTATTATCCTAGCCCGTAATAAACTCGACTGTCGGCATCATACTTAGGTACCGAACGTTCTAAGAAATCCGTTCTTTTCTTTACAAGTTGGGATTGCTTGCACGTGTAGCCTGTTGTTAGTAAGAGTCGTGGATTACCTATACGTTGTCATATTCTTAGTTGCTCACAAACTTTCAAACTGTAGACATGGCAAGTAGAAAATCACTGTGTATTGACGAAAAAGTTTTACTAATACGCGCAATAGAGGCGGGAGAGAAGAAAAGTGATATTGGCAGACGCTCTGGATTTTTCTAATACAGATTTTTCTTCTCTCCATTTAACAAACACTCTATAACGTCAAAATATGCACAGTCCCTTGAGTGTCGTTGTATAGAGTTTACACTGTTTTTAGTTATTATTTGAAGATTACAACTTCCATACAAATATTGATATTTCTATCTTGTCGTAGCATTGCTACAGTATTGCTACAATAAACTAATGCACCTGCTAAGAATATTTAAAACCTATCAATATATGGACGTATTCGTAGATACTCCTACATTAATGCAGTTACAATATTTTATTTCCACTATATTTCAGTAAGTTCTAAAAGTCGCAGTATCGTAAAACATCTTGACTGAAATAACATAAACTTTATATGCAACGAAAATGCGGTAAATAAAAGCGAATTACAACAAGGTACCTATTGCTCCAAGTATTGCCGTATTTATGATTAGGTACTTGAGATTCATTTATGCAGTCCTATACTTTTCTCATGAATAAAGTGGTAGGTCACCCATTGTGAAAGAAAACGAATAAAAATGTTATGCTAAATGAATACTTGTCTGCAATAGTATTTAAGAAATTCATGGTACCTAATGGTAGCAAAACTGCTCCTTTAAATATTGCAGTTCCTTTTTAGAATATTATGCAGAACTGCAGACATCATAAAGTTCGAAGCGTTTCCAATACACACCGTTACTGTACTTAATAGGCAAGTGGTATTTCACTAGAAACACAGACGACAATATTGACACTTAATTATTTCAGCTGGTCCCTAGAAACCGGTATAATGTAGTTTTGCGGCGGGACCATAAATTAATGTAATTGGAGTCTAAAACTTTACGTTCAGCAATCCGAGGGATAAAATTTCGAATCGCTTGCAGGTGTACAATAAAATTCGAATTCTTTTTTGTAGTAGATGGCAGTTAGCAGTCCAGACGGTCGGTGGCCTCAAAAAAGCAGTTCAAGGACACAAAACGACCTGCGGCCAGCCCTGGCATTGTCAAGGTACCCGGGAATTAGGGACTACCAAAGCGAAATGAAACCCTGAAACTTTTAGTTTCCGACGTAACTTTGAAAAACGTGTTAGCGTGATCGAAGCTTATCTCCGGTATTGCGATGACATCCGGGCGACTAATGATGTTCTTCATTATGCTTTGTATTCTATAATGATCAAACTTTATGAGACTTTGATCATTATGGCTACATGTCCGATAAGTGTTAAACGGGTGACCGACGGTGTCCTTGGGTACCTATATGTATAACTACCCGAAGCTGCCTAACTTCTAATTACCTACAGCTATGAGTTTAGCATATACGTATTGGTTGCTCAATCTAGCATAAACGAATGAACGAATTTGAATGAAAGGCACACAGATAGACCATGTCTTAGATCAACACCTAGAATACTTTTATCCGGTTACATGAATAGTTCCTAGGATACGAGTGAATTATCGGGCGAGTAGTTTTAAATAAATTCGTCTTGTCAGAGGCTATGGTACCTAAGTGTAAAAACTCTCACCTTCCAGACATTGCGGTCGGTCAATTTAGAGGGAATCCTTCTGGGTTTCGTCGGCGGGCGGTACTCCGGCTGCGGACATTTTCCGCCGTTCGTTCCGAGCTCGGGAAACGGGCCGGTAGTACTGCTCGCTCCTCCGCCGTCAGCGCTCTGGCACCGGGGCCTCTGACTCCAATTCCATCCACAACGAAGAGATGACGCAAGTCTCTGTAGATTTAAGCAAAGACGTAAGTTTTTAAGTTTTAAGTCGCTTAAAATCTGCCAAGGAAACCATAACATCAAAATAAAAAAATCTTGAATAATTCTTCATCATCATCGTAAAGTCTGGACTGCCTGTTTCTTCCAAATTCCTGATCACAAAAAAAAACAAAATACATTATAGGCCGCCTAACACCTTCCTAAATGATCATTACGAACAAAATAATAAACTGCAGTTTTATGGCACGGCTGGATCATGTTGTGCAGTAGAATTTTCCATAGATTTAATAGCACCGTATTCCAGGACAAAATAACTTGAGACCAGACAATTATTTATAGGTCAGCTTACACTTGTTCGTAATTATAAAGTAGACAAGACTCGCTTGCATTTGTTTTAATGCCCAAGGTTCGTCCTGACACTTGATCAACTGTGCCTCTAAAATGATAAAGGCGTGGCTGATCAAGTGTCGAGTTTTTCACATGAATAAAGTCACAAAGTGGTTTTGTTAGTAGAATTCGCATTCGATTTCTACTAACAAAACCACTTTGTGTCTAAGGGATTAATATGAGGTTCATTATCATGTGAGGCAAGCATCATCATTGTATCATGGTTATACTTTTTCATCAATCTGGCTAGAATGACACCCTGTGCGACAAAAGGCGGGATTTCAACACAAAACAGAAACACCAAGTTACCGGTAGATACGGTATATTAGTTTTCACAAAACTGGCACATTTATCAGTAACTATAAACTTAAACATGGACTATATACTAAACCGATTTTGGCGGATCGCCTGAGTGATTCGACACAAACCCGCTCGCAATGGTGTTTCAAAGGCACTAAATCTCCCATATTATTATTATACTCTATGCACAACATTCTTGAAATTTGATTGACACGCCGCGCCGATACGCTGCGTCCCCAAGCGTCGGCCCATGCGCGGACTCGTGCGGTCCCACGTATGTCATATGTACAAGGCAAGCATGGAGTCATGGACTATGCTTCTGTGGCGGTGCGCGAGGTTGCCATTTCGCTTCGCACGTTATTCGAAACTTAAAAACTAACATTCGTACCTATTTCAATGAAGCGAATGAGTTGTCTACTTTCCACCTCCTTGTTCCTGAACAAACTCGTCAGTAGGCAACACAGTGACCTATACAACCAGTCGGTTCAAAAAGTCCCTACAGGTTCTAACAGTCACAATTCTAATATGGCCATCGCGACCTGGTTGGACTGCGCTAATGACGCTCCTAGGCCACACATTACGAGGCTAATACGGGCGGCACTTGGTGCAGCTACTTTTGGCGCTTTTGAGGAGTGGGGATATACTCTTTCAGCCAGCGTCGCCAAAACATGTCCGCCAGAATCTGAGCCATTACCCAATCCTTTCTAATGGTTAAGTCCGATGCATTAAAGATACCTAACGTAGATGCACCAGTAGCTGTAGCTATCAAAACATGATTGGGGGTAAAAGCGATGGGCCCATCGGGGTCTGTACCCACAAAAGTTAATGGCCTACTGTTTAGGGTCATCTCTACCTCACCCATCAATGTCATTAGGAACGCCTCTTTAGGCACCCGCGCTGACAAAGTAACTCTAAGTCCAGTCTTTACTGAGTAGACGAGCCGCTCCAGCACCCCCACCCATGTGCCAGGCTGCAGGAGGGTGAAATTGCCAAGAAATGCTCTTGGTAACGACGAAATCATGAATTTTGTCGCTCTTCATTGCCTGAATGGCAGCTTTCAGCTTTGCGTCAGGACCTACAAAGTTCGTGCTTCTATCACTGAACATGATAGAGGGTTGTCCACGACGAGCTATCAAGAATCGGATGCCATTATGGCTGAGTCAGCTGATAGTGAAGACGCGAGCTCAATATAAGCACCGTGAGTGATAAGACAAGTAAAAATAACGCCCCATCTTTTTTCACCACGTCTCCCTATCGAAACTTTCATGCGACCAAAATACCCCGCAATGCACTAAAACTCTTCTTGTATTTACAAGTCCAGCGGCCGGTAGATCTCCCATCTTGGGTAACGAAGGACGAGCACGACGGACAAGACAAAGCTGACATTTGGATATGGCTGATTTGACTGTGCGTCATAACTTAGTTATACAATATTTTCCCCTAATTCTGTTTATGACAGTTTCAGTATTGACGTGGTCAGCCCGCTTATGATATTGGAGTGCAACCAGACGCGCGGTTTAGCTGTGATCATCTAAAATAATGGGATACTGTTCATCAAACATTAATAATAATTCTGGTGCAGCACTCAGGCGTCCTCTGACTCGAAGCCACCCATCATATATATACAAAAAAGGATCTAAATCGCGAATTTTACTATCAACAGGTAATACAGTTTTTGTTTTCAGTAGTGAGAACTCCTTGGGATAAGTTTCAACTTGATTGATATTGTTTCAGCAAAAGAATCTCAGCATCGCGGACGTTGCTTGCTGTTAACTTCTCAACCTGGTTCTTAAGACGCTTACGTAAAAGGGCAAGAACACGACCCGCAGATCTTACAGCCCATGTCCAACTAGTGAACCTATCAACATTTAATAGATATTCATACTGTTTTACTAGGTGAAACTTTTCAAGACACTCCAAATCCGTATCGAATGAGTCATCGAACTTGTTCACCGAACACTGGTCAAGAAATGGTTGTTGTTGGTTGTCTTTCTTTGTCCCGGTTCAAGAAAGAGGGACCTGTAAACCACATTTTCACTTTGTAGGTCAGTACTGTTTCGTGGCTTCATCAGCAGGGTTTTCTGCAGACGGCACCCAACGCCACTCATTTGGGTTGGACTTCAGGTCGATTTCTGCCAACCTATGTGAAACGAACTTCTGAAAATCACGAGGATCCGAATGTACCCATTTTAAAATCGTTTTCGAATCAGACCACAAGTACTTGCGTGTTATTATCAAGCCTTGCTCTTTAACAATGATGCAAGCTAATCTACACGCTAGCACACTTGCTTGCAGTTCAAGGCGGGCCACGGATATGATCTTCAGCGGGGCGACACAAGCTTTGCCAATAACAAGTGAGACGGTTGGTTTGCCAAATTCATCCCTATCAACTACATATGCTACTGCAGCATAAGCTGATTCGCTCACATCACCAAAAACGTGTTATTCGGCAGTTGAAGAATCAAGCCTGTACCAACGCGGCACTCGCATGTTACCTAGCTGTTTTATATCCTGCAGTCACCTTTCCCATTCCTTGAACTCGTTTTCCTTCAGCTGATCGGTCCATCCGATACCAGATTTCCATATTTTCTGTAACAAGATTTTAGACTTTATCGTGTAAGGATAAAGTAAGCCTAAATAAAGGGTCACAGATGCTCTTAATAAATCTCAGAAACTGTCGTTTAGTTGGAATAACTCTGCCGTCAACGAAGTCACGTGTCACTTTTAAAAAAATGATAATTCTAACGCTAACTCGTCTGACTTCGACATCCATATCGTACCTCAAGTTCATTCACCACTAAATTGAGATTTATCAAAATTTACAGTAGCGGGCACGACAGCTGGTATTTTTTTTTGAAGTTCGGGTGAATTGGTCAGCCACCCTCTGATAGAGAATACACCAGCGGAGTGTATTATGGAAACATCTTTGATCAGCTAACGTGCACTATTTATTGAATGAACACCATGTAGGTAATCATCCATATAATGGTTTCCGTGAATTGTCTGGACGGCCTCAGGATACGAATCTCGGAACTCACTAGCATTTTTATTCAAGACATGTCTGGCTGAAGCAGGCGACGACTTGGCACCGAAAATCATAGAGTCCATGACGTAAGTATCAGGGTCGCGCTTTCTGTTCCAGCCTCTCTAAAGAAGCCTGCGCCGCAGCACACACAGTTTGGGCGCCGGCGGTGCCAGTGGCTTCCGGGGCGCTCGACTTCGACGACAAAGTGAGTGATGCGGAGAACGACATTTTTCAAACCGTTTTGTGCGAAAACGATACCGGGAATGACTTTGCCCACAGCTTATTTACCTTTACGAAGTCCCACTTTTCTTGTTCACTTTTATATACAACCTTATCGCCTCTTATAGCACTCGGGTAGTCGGTGAACCGCACTACTACGCAACACGCATACATTCGATGATGACGACGTACAGGGCGATCTACTTGATGACGTAGATTCCTCGCTGGCATTGTGTACACGATGAGTATCTTCCCGTTGCTGACGACCACCAGGATCCGCGCGCCCGGCGCGCGAATTGTTCGCTAGCGGCTGCGCCAGCGGGGTTAGCAACAGCGGAGGGTCGGTTACGATAACTATTAATAAGCTTGGTGCTTATGTTTAGTGGTAGGTAATAAGCTGATGCCCGTGACAAGTGACACAGGATCTCGAGTAAAAAATATTTTATGTTCGGCGATACACGAAGATCTTTTTTAATATCGATGTTGATTTTCCTAACAAACTCGCAGTACTGCGCTCTTTGTACGTGAGTTAATTTACTTAGTATTTCATGCGTTGTATAACCCTCCGCTTTTATGTTTTTGAGAATGTACACGCAATTTCGTATAACGCACGTCATATTATTTAACTCGAAGCAACTGTCGGATACCCGTGGTAGACTTTGAATTTTATAAAGTTCAGTTTCCAGTAGTAAGTTGGAGTGTCCAAACTCCTCTTCTAAAGCTTTTGTTACGTTCGTTGGGTCGGACCCGGTACGCAACAGACCTTCCAAGGCACACTTTGTCGCGCCACGGAGCGATGCTTGTAGTCTGTAGCGGTATCAAACATCGCCACATACGAGCTACACGTCATACTGACGTCACGCAAATCCTGCATCGCGCAAGCAGAGTTTACCGCGCGACTAGCATATATACAAACATCCCGACATCAACCGTCGGGCAGTTGCCCACCAGACACGACACCCGTCTGGTCGGAGGATCCTCCCTTTTCCATAGAGTATGAGTGAACTTTACACCCTGTTCCTTATACCTCTATATGGTCGTACGCTGTTCTCGAACAAGCTATACGTGGACGCGGTAGCTTCGTAGGTACGATGATACGCCAACCAGTCTACCGGGCTGCCATCAAACACGGCGAGATCATAATTTTGTCTTGGGCGTTTCGTCATGTTTGTAATCATAACGTCACCGCGTCGGCTAGATGCATGATGTCCGAAGCTGTGGTGGTGGAAGCGGTGGTCACCTCGGGCAGAGCGACAGACTCGAAAGGTTTGAAAAGCGCGCGAACGTCGGGCGTGGTGTACGGTGCATACGCGTAGCCGCGCGCGCGCTGTCGTGTTAGGCCTTCGGTCGGTCAAGCAACGGCCGGCCGCGGCGCATGGGGCGCTGGCGGTATATAAAGTTACATGCTCTGTGGCGGTATATCTGCGTGCTCGCATGGGGCTTGACTACTTTAGCTTAGCCACTCATACACGGTTTTACCACTACAACAAGCACTGTGAGCGCGGTTTTCTGATACTTTGTCCTCGATCTCCGCCATCGCTAACGCTAGTTCCTTTTTTAAAGCTGTTCTTTCAACTTGACGAGTTCTTCTTCGGATTATACTCTACATGGAGGTGTAGCGCTTCCCGGCTTAAGGAAAGGGATCGTCACCGTATCGCGTTTCGCCTCGCCGTCAAACAGGCGTCAACCTAACTTAAGCACGTAACCAAAGTGGATCAGCAGCTCCGAAACGTCGACTCGGCTACTGCTAAGTGACGACAGCACGTGTGGCAACAGTAGTGGGCTTCACAGGCTGCGGGAGGGGTGAGAGAGAAGCGACGTACGGTCGGGTACGGCGAGCCGTAAGCACGGGAACTGCAAATTGACCACGCACCGCATCGCGGTTTGTGAGCTTGTCCTGAGGCGAGACGATTACGTTACGATTCCGATAAGTGTGCGTGGCAATAGAGAGTTTCATACAAAGAATACTGAATGGCTCGAGTTGATACGGTGACGATCCCTTTCCGATTTGATATGTGTGCTATTTCCTTTAAGCGGCTTGATCGCGACCCGGTCGACGTGGCAACAACTTCACCACGCGGGATCGTAGTGACACACGTCGTGTCCGCTTCAGCGCTGCTATTCTCTAAGGAAACAGCTTTGCGAACAGCGCTGCCGCAGGACGAAACAGCGGCGAAACAACGTGTTTCGTCACTGCGAAAGCGCTGCGCGCAAGGCTGTGTCCTTAGAGAATAGCACTGCAGGTCTTTGCTCAGCTCCAGCGTGGGCTGTGCTCCGTGTAACGACGCCAGTAATTTTGCTATCCATTTTAGGACCCATATTCGATTTAGGGCGGGATTTCAACACAAAACAGAAACACCAAGATACCGGTAGATACAGTATATTAGCTTTCACACAACTTGCACATTTATCAGTTCGTGCACACAACACAATAAAAAACTAGCGTAAGTAAACTAAACATAGGACTATTGACTCAAATGATGTTGGCTGCAATGCCTGAGCGATTCGACACACACCCGCTCGCAATGGTGTTTCAAAGGCACTAAAATTTAGTTCCTATGAAACACCTTTTAGTGACTAAATTCGAATGAAGCGGTGGCACGCAGCGTCCCTAAGCGTCGGCCGGCGAACGCTCCATCTAAAAAGGCTGCCCCGCGCATGTGTGCGCGAAGTTGCCATTTCGCTTCGCGCTTTATTCGAAACTTATATACTAACAATCGTACTTATTAGAGATGGGCCGAGTATGACTGGCCGACTAGCCGACTAGTCGGCTAAAAAATGGCCGACTAATCGGCCAACTAGTCGGCACCTAGTTGGTACATCACTAATAATTATATATACAGGCCAAACCAATCATTGCTCTTTTGGTTGAGTTCGGATGACATCGGCAATGTTCGTGACTACGCTTTCGGCTCGTAGATGCCCCGCAGCGTCCGGCGGCCAGATCTAAGTCTAATCCATTATTATTAGGCCAAAGGAAGAGTTCCTATTTCTAAGTTGTAAACTTATTTATTGCCAATTGTTTGTTATAGTTTCTTCTTTTTTGTTAGAAGTATTAGTTAATTTTATTTCATATAATTTCTGGATCTAAGTCCAATTAATTAATGGACCAAACGAAGGGTTCCCATTCCTTCCTATCCTATTCTAAATTGCACTGAAAGTAAACTGTAAAACTCATTCTATAATAAAAAATAATAACAGTAACTATTTAAATTTCATTTCAATCACCCTCTTTTAAATTTTTAAGCTTATTAATACGAGTAATTGCCGACTAGTCGTCGACTACTAATATGGCCAACTAGTCGGCTTTCCCGACTAGTCGGTACATCACTAGTACTTATTTAAAATGAAGCGAATGAGTTGTCTACACGTGGTACACAGTGCCCTAATATTATGTTTCCGGGGTTATTGTATTTTCCAATCAAGAGTCTGTTGACTAAATACCGTATAAATAATGCATGATCCTTATTTTTAAAACAAGATCAGGCACACATATTGAAGACTAAGTACAGAGCCGTGCTGTGAATACCTACACTAGTTGCACAAAAAGCGTTAGAGAAATTCTTGCAATATTCGGACAACTAGAATGTTCGAATGTCAGTATTGACCTGGGAAAACGAGACAACTACAGGCAGTTCTAGCTTTTATGTTTACTGAGTTATTTTCAGTCGCAATTCCTGAAAAAATCTTCAGAGTGATGGAACCGGGTAACGCGTTTATCATTGACACAGGAATACCTCGTGAATAAGTTTTCATCTAAGTATATTGTGAATACCAAATAAATAAAATATCTATTGAAAATAACAAAATCACGTTGATTTTTTGACAAATCACCTGTTTATCCTCACGTAGTAACAAAGAAGTTTGGCGGTAACTGTCTCCAAATATTCTTTCAACCTAAACGTAGGTATGATTGTGTCACAAAGTTATCTTAACTCCATACAATCGAATACCTTATTTACTGGAGCGTTACTTCAGTCAACATGTAGCCGACCGACTCATATGATCCACAGCCGCGACTCGAGTGTTTGTCAGAATGAATACGTATTGATGGCAAATATTGTGTTACACATGACTCGTAAGAACGAACGTGGAGAAAAGACTCACATAAAGCAGTGGAAACCAAGACCGTATCGATAATATTCATAGGGATGCAATGGATAAGTTTCACGAAATCAGTTCTCTGGTAAGTTAATGTGACTCTTTTTGTCCTCATGTATTTATGAGTCCAAATATTAGTATTGAATGAACGGGCTTTCTTTCGGGCATATAGGTAGGTTATAATTAGAATGGCAGCCTATTGTTTCGCTCCAGAGTAAAGCCGTTTTCTTGTACAGAGATGGAATGAGCATTAATCAGTACGCTCGCTGATTGCGTGTTGGCAATATTAGACTATTGCTAGTCCAGGTTAGCTCACGATATTTATTCTTCGCCGTAAGTATGTCCAAGATTAACTGTGAAAGTAGATGCATATGAATTTCTTACATCTAGTCCTATTGGTACTATAGAACGACGCTACCGCCGCGTTATTGGCTATAAACTATTCTAACGGAAGCCACGTACAAATCGCAAATCACGCCATTTGGACGTATGAGATAGTGATTAATGCTCAAGCAATTTCGATTCTCTTAGTTTGGTATCTCAACACACTTCTTCCCATTGCTCGCAAAACTAATGTTGGGTCCAGTGGTCGCTTTCATGACATTAAACCGCTAATAGTCCAAGTTTCTCACACATTGTTTTATAGTCCATTACAAGGATATATTGATTTAACTAGTTCGGTAACTACTTCTATGTACTTTTGTGTGGACAGAGCCAATATATTATCACTATCAAAACATTTTGTCAACATGTCTCTGGTCTTCGCTAGTTTCGTAGTTTGCTAGTTAATAGTATTAACCTATTTAAACGGGTATTAATTAGTACAAAGTTTTGAAATGCAAATATTAGCTTCTATTTTTTGGTTTTGAATTCACGTGCGCGCTCTCGTCAATAGATGACCCGACATTTCGAGTACGAAGCCTATGTATTCACATTTTCACTCGAGGATTCTGTGTAGTACAACCATATTTCTTATGTCACAATCCGACTGGAGTGACAAGATAAACACATAATACGTATACATTGGCTCAAAAGATAGGAAGGTCAACATGAACTACTAAAGTTATAGGGTAGATATTGTCAGATATTGAATGGCAAAAGTTTCCATATAAACGTACATACCTACTTAAATGTTATAAATAACTATTTCATAAAACTAAGCGACTCCCAAGGGAAATATTGAGGTCCTCAAGTATTTGATCATTTGTTACAGACAATTTTAATAGATGACCTTATTTGGCCGATAAAGTTTAAAGTAATTGCACAGTTTAATATCTCAAATTACTGTCACGTTTTGCCGCTGCTTAACGTCTCTAAATAAACATTGCCTAGGTATACCGAATAAAATAATTTGCGTTTTCAGAGCAAATGCACTTCATTGCTTAAGCGACATTTGAGAGAGGGAAGAAAACATCAAACTATTGCTAAAATAATAATTAATGTTACGTTTGTACTTTTACTTGATAGGGTATTCCTCTTATGAAAAAAAATAAAAAAATGTTGGTTGATGCTTCCAATTCCTTCCTATTCAATTGTGCACCTATCACATTTTCTTGTATCAAAATCTTCTGATTTTATGTACTACAAATTTAATAAACTATTAAAACTGTGTGCACACATACTAATTACTTTGAGAAGACGTGCATCGTATTCTACCGTAAACACGCGGTGCATTGGATTAGTAATAAAGACCCGCATACCTTAGGGACTGATGGCATGTGATTGCGCACAGGGATTTAATGTTCTCACCCGGTTTCTCAGCAGGGCCTGGTTGTGATGGAGCTTCGGCGGCCTCTTCAATGCAGCTTTGTTCATCGGGGAATTGCACGTGCTTCTTGATAGCGGAGCGGCTTGGTCTTGATAACACCGAAGCTGTTAACAGATATTAAGTAGAATGATTAACATTATAAATGATTATAATACCGGCCGTAAATATAGCACATCGAGTTTTAAGAGAAGTTCCGGGTTTTTTAGATCGTCATCTTTGTTAGATAATACCTGTGTGGCTGGCCAATCTGTTCCTAAAGCTCGATGAGTAATAATTACGTCTGGGATCTGAATTATCTTTTATATCAAAACTTTCGTTAATTGTGTTTTTTTTTTGTGTCTTGTTAATTTGGTCTTCTTTTTTAATTGTTTCTGAACCGCCGCCGCAGGTCTTCATAAACAAATTATATGAGTCAAGTGTCGTATCGTTTCAAGTAGAAACCCTAGTGCATAATTTTACCTAAATGCCTTGATTGCGATGAAGTGTGTGAGGATGTTGTATGTCAGTGTTTTTTTTCGGTTAATTTTTATGTTTTATGTTATTTATTATGTTTAAGTATTTATATTTGGTTCAATTTCGTTTATTGTAAAATAAAAGTGGTTAAGAAAGTGCATGAGAATAGAATAAGTCACATTGCTACTTGCCAGTTTGCATCACTTGAATCTCGTTATCTCCTGCTTGAGAAGAGCATTCTTTAATCGCCGGGATACCTTCACCTTTAATGACATAACGTTAAAATAACTGGGGATACCTTCAATCCCAACCTAAACATGGCAAAAAAATAAAATATCTAGAATTATAAGTTGTAGTAGGTAAGTTATTTTCAGAGCTCTAAGAGACATGGCTAGCACAGAAACATGGCCTTGGGTGTTTTGTGAGGTAACGATAAGTTACTTAAAAGGTTAGATTTTCAGGTCGCCGTTGACGGAGAAACATACACTCCTACGTAGATAAAGCCAAATACAACAACACTGCTCGGCGGCGGTAGAAATAAGTATGGTGGGTTGGTTGTTCTTCCTCGAACGAGCTTCTGCACAAAGTCATGATCAATTTCATTGAGCCGAAACTCTGCTGGAAAGAATCTGTCTCCCACAAGCACCGCACCAACGACCGATACTTTGCTTCACGTATCAAGCGGATTCTTGCAACCTTTACCAGTTCGTTGTTCCACCTTGTAGATTACTACAATTAGCCTTTCCGTACGCCGTCGATAAACCAGAACTTTTTTTTTAAGAATAAGAATAAGTCCTGCGAGGAATGTGCGTAATAATACATTAGTACTTGCCCGTCTACACCCACCGATCTTGTGCTCGTGAACCGGATGCCTCAACCTCTTTGATAAATCGGAGCTTTAAGGACTTTTGTTTATAATTATCTTTGCTTGATAGTTAAATCAAATAGGTTTATGGTTACAATTTCCGGATGCTGTTTGTCAGCATATATATTATGTTCAGTACTAAGCTGTAATGCCTCAACTACAGACGGTACCCATAACCTGTCAAAACTCAACACAGCGGTGCTGTTTGGCGGCATTAATATATTTTAACATTGCTTTTAAAATAACCATTTCTGTTATGGGTAACCACCCATTCGTCAGCGCAGAGAGTTGAGGGTTCCGTCTATGTTGTTTTCTATACGAGTATAGAAAACAACATGGGTTTGTCGAGACAAACCCATTTCTCCTTCTTGCCTAACTTCCCATGCTCATAATTATGCTCTGCCCATAGTAAACATCCTCGTTCTACCAACAATCGTCTTCTACGATGTTCTTCTCATCGCTCTGGTTACATTCACTTTTCTTTCTTTGTGCAGGTGGTCTTTCTTTTGCAGAAACATCCCAGAGTTGTTTTTCTTGATTCGTTTTCTCCTCTACCTTTCGTTATTTCTCTTGACATAGTTTATTGTGTGTGATCTAAGTATTGGTATTTATTATTTTTCGAGTTATTTATCCCTTATGTTGCACCTGCCATGTTTTGTCTTTTCATCACCCTAAGGTTGACTGGTAGAAAATGCCTCAGACATTAAGTCCGCCTTTGAACAGTATTTTTTTACTTGTGCATAAAGTGTTGATAAATAAATAATAGATAAATGGTGAATAATTTCCATGACGAACTCTTTCACAAACTGCTGATAAGTAGGGAATACATTGCTAGTTGCCCGACTGTACTCCGCTACCTTGCGCTCGAGAATCCGATGTCGTAACCTCTTCGATATCACGAGCTTTAAGGCCAAAGCGTTATAAATAGCTTCGTTGCCAAAAAAAAAGTACAAACCATTAAATAGACACAGTGATAATAAATCTGTATTTTTATATCCACAGCATGACATTATAGGAATTTCCTCCTACAGATAACATTTAAGCACAAAGTTTATAAGTTTTGGCATTGCCAAATCAAACAGGTTTATGAATAAGCTTTCAGGACTCAAAAAATAAAACACGGAATTGTGAAACGGTGAAATGGTGCTTCTAAAGTGCCGTAATCCTGCGCTGGAGTACATATTTTCTAAAGTTTCCGATCCATAAGGACCTTTGTAGTATTTTCTATTGTCGTGGTTCATAAGAAGATTTACAAGAATACTCAGGGTTAAAATATACACCTTTGAGGGGATAAATGCGATCAATAAAAATATGTGAAGAGGTGGTTGTAGTAAGAGCATGTTGGCTGGCACTCATCGTTGGGACTTCCATGCACTATAACAAAACGCACGTTTAAGGTGATAAGCAAATAATTAAATTAATGCGTCAACTAACACCCGGTTACTGTTTTATTAATTTCAAGGTGCAACCCGCGAAATTAAATCTGGGGGCACGGTAGTGCCCCTGCCAAGACGAGCCAAGCGAAGCGCAAGGGCACTACCTACCTTTTCTCGAAGTGTTTCGTCGTTTTTTTGAACCCTCATAGAGTTGGTTTCCGATGTACCAGAAAGTTCATATTCTCAGAATATGATGTCAATAATAGACTAATTAAAAATGTATGGCTTGACTGTTTCGTTACTTACTTCAGAAACTAAATATTCGCATCACCTCCACGACGGTAGCGAAACGGCGAAGCCATACATTTTTACTGATATGTAGAATTTGTGAAGTTAGGGTCGGTAGGGTTAGGCCGTGTAGATTCAGAAGCTTGGCTCTACATGAGATCTGATATCTTTTTCACAGGGCAAACCTTATGTGGTCGTCTTGGCAACATTTTACATGAAATGTTTTTGGTGGGATTGTTCTTTGCAAAACGTAAGTAATTTTGAATTTCATAGGCTGCCCTAGTAAAGTTAGAGTTTGACAAATCTTCAGGTCCTCAATTCAAAAACCGGGTATAATTATCCAAAAAGTGTTCACATTTTATTAACAGTGGCGCTAAGTAAATTAAACTGTAGTAAGTTATGTAAAATTGGATAGAATAATTTACTTAATTATCCAGTATGTAATATAATGCATATTGCACGAATGGATGTTGCACTGCATCATCACTACATAGTATAAAACAAAGTCGCTGTCGCTGTCTGTCCGTCCCTATGTATGCTTAAATCTATAAAACTACGCAACGGATTTTGATGCGTTTTTTTTAATAGATAGAGTGATTCAAGAGGAAGGTTTTTATGTATAATTCATGCATAATATTGTAGAGGAACACTGTTAAATTTAGAGGTTTCTAATGTAATGTCGTAAATAAACACATTTTTTTGCGCTTACATTTCAAACACTGGCTGAATCCCACGAGATAAATCAAAATAATGTACTAATGTACTGTGTAATGTATGTATTTATGTAATGTGTATTGTACACCTTAAAAAGATCAACAAAAAAGTCCGCGATGGTATATGTCTATCTCTTAGGGATAACCCACAATAACCATTTTTTTATCCTTTACATTTTACGGGAAAAAATGGCTTATTTACGAGGTGATTTTAAGCAATACAGCATTAATCCTTATCCAATTAAGTACATTAAATACATTGTCCATTTAATATACATCAATATGGCCCTTTACAGCATGTAATTTAAATGAATATTTCCAAAGATATTACAGATTTAAAATGCAGGGACATAGCGGTGCGGCGGTACCGGCCCGGCCGGCGCGCGGCGGCGCGTGCCTATAAATAGCGCATCGAAAACCGCGCTTCGCAGAGCCAAATACTTGGGTGTCACTCTGGACCATAAACTCACTTTCGGTGAGCACTTATGGCAGGCGCGTTCGCGCGCCGCTTTCGCTCTCGGTAGACTCCACTCCCTATTGAATGCACGCAGTAAATTGTCACTCAAGTGCAAATTGCGCATTTACACAGCGTGCATTCGGCCAATCATGACCTACGCGAGCGTGGTTTTCGCACACTCGAAACCCCACCACATCCATAGGATGCAGACCCTCCAAAACCGGTTCCTCCGTAGGGCAACCGGCTCCCCTTGGTTCGTTCGGAACGAGATCCTCCATCTCGATCTTAAAATCCCCACTATCCGTCAGTTCATGAAGCGCATTTCCAAGCGTTTCTTCGACTCCGCGGCCTCACATCGCAACCCTCTGGTTGTCGAGGCTGCCAGATATACCCCCTCCCGCATTAGTCATACCCGCCGTACAAGGCATGCCCTGTCCGACCCCGATGACCCCATAACCCTCCTCCAGGAGAGCAGTAGGGCCACCAGTACAGTACACAAGAACAGACCGCCATCGTTCCGACCTCGCCGCCGAGGTCCTACGCGACGCCCCCGACGTAATTGTCCCCCCCCCCCCCCCCCTCCCCCGACCCTTGCTCGACGACGTGCCAGCCCGCGCCGTAGCTGAGCCTGTAGTTTTAAATTCCCCTGTTAATAATAATATAATCTCGATCCAGCCTGTCCCACCTTGCTGCCCTCCCCTCAGTGACGCCCTAAGCCGAGGTTCGTACCCCACAGGGGGTGCCCTTAGCGTGCGGTCACCTAGTTTTTAAGAATTTTCGCCCCTGGCTGGAGGCTTTAAGTTAGTAGCTTAAGGCACCCACAGGCTTGCCCGGTTAAGTAGCCAAGACCTCAGTGGTCAAAACTACGAGCTGCCCAATAGGAAAAAAGAAAAAGAAAAAACGCGCTTCGCACCATAGCATTTTATGATTAGCAGCGATCGGACGCGTTTATCGGAGCTCTCTAGCGAGGAAATTAATGTGCTTTTCGGCGCGACAACTTACGTTACGATAAATAAATAAATAAAAATTAGAAATTGTTTAATAGTATTTAAATACTAAAGTGATTTATTTTTTAAGATAAAACGTGCTTTTCAGCGCGACATTTTTTTAGAAATTGTATGTTCGTTCTTTAAAACATAGTAAGGATTATTTTTAAAAAGAAGTTATAATAAGTAAGTACTTACCTAACCTACTTAACCTAATAAGTAGGTACTCGTACTTATTAGGTTAAGTAGGTTAGGTTAGATAAAAATAGCTTAAAACAATTTTTTTGGTGTTTCTTCTATTAAGACTTTGGTTAGAATTTAGAATTAAGCTAATTTAGTATTAGGGCAAGTATTATTAATTATAGAAAATTATAGTTAAGTTAAAAAAAAACTGAATAGAATAGGGTTTTTTTTTTTGATAATATAGTTATTGATTACCTTTAGTTTTTAGTTAGTAAAATATTTTTAACTGCAGCACTAACCAATAATTTGTGAAATTTGTTAATAATCATACGTATAGTTTTAAGGTGTATTTTTGAGTATAAAATTTTGTACAGAAATTATAATCATGTCTGGAAGACGTCGTCGTTCGAACATAGGTCGTAGTACAGTGAACGCCAGAAGAGCACGTTCAGCAAGAGCTGAGGAATCATCAACGGAGCGTGAGGCTCGCCTCAGCCAGCTCCGGGATAGATATAGAGCTGAGAGAGAAAGAGAATCCTCAGTAGAGCGTGAGGCACGCCGCAGCCAGGATCGGGATAGACATAGAGTTCAGAGAGCCAGAGAATCTTCTGCAGAGCGTGAGGATCAACTCAGAAAAAATAGGGATAGACATCGAATCAGGAGAGCCGGAGAATCGTCTGTAGAGCGTGAGGCTCGCCTCAACCAGGATAGTAATAGACATCGAATACAGAGAGCGAGAGAATCGTCCGCACAGACACATAGCAACGCCGAACAAAACGGACAACCGAACAGCCACAGATGGATAAATAAGGAAAATTCTGCCATGAATTACGATCCTTTAATTTCTTACAAGGACGATCGTATAGTATCAATAGGTAGCAAGTCAGTAGTGTGTGAACATTGCTTGGCATTGAAATTCAAGGACGAATCGAAAGGCTTGTGTTGTTTACAAGGAAAAGTAAAATTAGAAGAAATTCTTCCTCCACCCGAACCACTTCACTCTCTCCTTGCAGGTGATCATCCGAAATCCAAACAATTCATGCGCAATATACGCCGTTATAATAACGCATTTCAAATGACCTCTTTCAAAAGTAAGCAAGTCGTTGAGCACGGTTTTATGCCTACATTTAAAATTCAAGGGCAAGTGTATCACTTAGCTGGGAGCTTGCTACCACTTCGACCCGATGATCACAAATTTCTGCAAATTTATATTATCACTGATCCAGATACACAAGCATCAGCGCGGTGTTTAAGTGTCGCACAGCCAATAGATAGAGATTTGATGAGATCTCTCCAAGATATGTTACATTCTCATGACTGCTACATACTGTCATTTAAAACTGCGATTGAGAGTGTTCCAGTAGATACTCCAGACTTTAATGTCGTAATCCATGCAAATAAAGTTCCTGTCGGAGAACACAGAATATAATGCGCCTTCCACGAGTGAAGTAGCAGTGGTAATAGCTGGACAGCAATTTGACAAAAGAGATATTGTATTGCATAGTCGTGATGATAATTTGCAAAAGATTTCAGAGTTACACAGATCTTATGACAGCTTACAATATCCTTTGATGTTATGTCGCGGAGAAGATGGTTATGCCATTAATGTTTCTCTTAGATATGGAATGTTGACAAACCAATACTTGGTCTATCAATATGCGAAAATTGAATCTGAGAGATTGTCTTACATCCGTAACAATCAAACTAAATTGAGAGCAGAAAATTACGTTCACCTTCAGGATGCTTTACAGGCGAATGAACAGAGTAACGGTATTGGACGGTTGGTTATACTACCTTCATCATTCACAGGTGGACCTCGATATTTACATGAAAAATCACAGGATGCAATGACTTATGTTAGACATTACGGTAAACCTGGTTTATTTATTACTGCAACATGTAACCCAAATTGGCCAGAAGTCAAAGAAAATATTAATACCAATTTAACTCCACAAGATAGATACGATATAGTTAACAGAGTCTTCCATTTAAAAGTACAGAAACTCCTGCACCTCATTAAAAAGTCTCATATATTCGGTCTGCTGCGCTGTCATATGTCCACTATAGAGTAGCAGAAACGTGGTTTACCACATGTACATCTGCTGGTGTGGTTAGTGAACAAAATTAGACTAAATCAAATTGACAGCGTTATTTCAGCTGAATTACCGGTTAAAGAAGAAGATCCTGTCCTGTTCGAAATCGTAAAGAAACACATGGTGCACGGCCCTTGCGGGGCTTTAAACCGTAATTCTCCATGTATGCGAGATTCCAAATGCAGTAAAAAAATTCCGAAGTCGTTCCAAACTCAAACATCTACTAGCGATGACGGATATCCCAAATATCGTCGACGATCACCAGAACAGGGCGGGCAAAGTGCCGCTGTCCGAAACCACGATATTGATAACCGATGGATAGTTCCCTATAATCCGCTCCTTTTGAAAATTTTTGATGCCCACATCAACGTAGAGTTGTGCAGTTCAATAAAGTCGATCCAATATGTTACTAAATACATTAATAAAGGTAGCGATCAAGCCACTTTCAGCATACAATCACCAAATGAAGTGGAAACATATCGATCTGGACGTTACATTTGCAGATCTGAAGCAGTGTGGAGGATTTTATCATTCGAAGTGCACGACCGAGCTCCCACTATTGTCCACCTTGCAGTTCATTTAGAAAATGGACAAAGAGTATATTTCACTGAGAAGAATATACAATAAGTTGTCAATAACCCGCGGGACACAACATTAACCGCATTCTTCAAGTTATGCGCTCAAGATGATTTCGCGAAAACACTGACATATGACAGAGTTCCAAGTTACTATACATGGAACCAGAGTTCTAAAACCTTTCAACGGAGAAAGCAAGGTACTGCGGTTGATGGTTTCCCGGGAGTAAAGAAAACGGATGCTCTTGGCAGAGTCTACGTGATTCATCCCAACAACAGCGAATGCTTTCATCTGAGAATGTTACTGCATGTTGTAAAAGGCCCGACATCCTTTGCACAGCTGAGAACTGTACAAGGTGTTATTTACAATACTTACCAAACAGCATGCAAAGCTATGGGGCTCTTGGAAGACGATTCTCACTGGGAAAACACATTATCAGAAGCAGCTATTTGCAGTTCAGCTACATCATTAAGATATTTGTTTGCCATCATAGTAGCGTTTTGTCAAGTATCCGATTCTGTTAATTTATGGAATAAATTTCGAGAAAATATGGCCAGTGATATTCTGATTCGGAGACGGCGAGAGTTAGTTTCAGATGATGTACAATATGATCAAAACATATTTCACGAAGCATTATTTGAATTGAACAAATTAGTGCAATTACTATCAAGTAAATCGATCAAGGATTTTAGGCTGCCGATGCCAGCTAATTATACTACTAACTCAGATTTACCGAATAGTGCCGAATACACAAGAGAAACATCATACGATCTATCGAGACTTTTACAAAATATAGTTCAAGATGAGCCACGATTGAACTTCGATCAGAAAAAAGTATTCACTACATTACTATCATCAATTGATAACAATGAAGGAAAAATATTTTTTATTGACGCCCCAGGAGGTACAGGAAAAACATATTTAATCAATTTGCTTTTAACAAAAGTCAGATCTAATGGAAAAATTGCACTAGCTGTCGCGTCATCCGGCATTGCCGCTACACTTTTAGAAGGAGGCCGAACTGCACACTCTACATTCAAGCTCCCGCTGAAAATGGCCACCGATGATAATAACAGCATCTGTAGTGTTTCTAAACAGAGCAATACAGGAAAATTGATGCGTGACTGCTCATTAATAGTCTGGGACGAAGCCACCATGTCAAACAAGACGTCTGTGGAGGCACTGGATAGGACAATGCGCGATTTGCGCAGCAAAAATTCACCTATGGGAGGATGCACAATTCTGTTCTCAGAAGATTTTCGTCAAATCCTACCAGTTGTGACTCGAGGAACACGTGCTGACGAGATAAATGCTTCCCTAAAAAGATCCAACCTTTGGCCACACGTCAATAAGTTAGAGCTTAAAACTAACATGAGGGTTTCATTGTCTTCACGTGAGAACAGGCTTTTTTCAGAGATGTTGCTAAAAGTTGGCAATGGAGAGTTAACACAAAGTGATGGAAGGATTAACCTAGAAAGCCTTTGTGTTTTGATAGACAACATCCAAGAATTGATTAACAATGTCTATCCTGACATTGATAACATAAGTTGTAAGACTCTAACTTGGTTTAAAGAAAGAGCAATTCTGTCACCGACTAACGAACAAGTAGATAAGGTAAATAACTTGATTCTTTCAAAGATTGATGCGCCAACGCAAATATACTACTCGGTCGATACTGTTCTCGATTTGGAAGAAGCTGTTCATTTTCCTACAGAATTTCTTAATTCTTTGAACCCATTTGGACTCCGTCCTCATAAAATGGTGTTGAAAGTAGGTTGTCCTGTTATTTTATTAAGAAACCTGAATCCACCTAAACTTTGCAATGGCACGCGTTTGCTGGTAAAATCACTAAAAACGTTCATAATAGAGTGCACAATACTCACCGGATGTGGTACCGGAGAAGACGTATTAATTCCCCGAATTCCTCTGATACCATCAGATTTACCGTTCCAATTTAAACGCCTACAATTTCCGGTAAAGACATCTTTTGCAATGACCATTAATAAATCGCAGGGTCAAACTTTCAACGTTGCGGGCTTAGATTTGAGCGTTGAGTGTTTTTCTCATGGTCAATTATATGTCGCTCTTTCAAGAGTAACATCTAAACAAAACATGTTTGTATTGTCTAATGACAAAAAAGCGTTAAACGTTGTTTATAAGGACATTCTGTAGTAGGTAGGTATATTTAGTATCAGCATTGCACCCGTGCGAAGCCGGGGCGGGTCGCTAGTGTAAAATAAATGAAAGGAATGCGATACATTCCGTAAATTGGTGTCGTTTTGAAACTCTGAAATATCTATTTCAGTTTGTTCTTTTTTTTTTCTTCGATGCATTCCTTTTGTTGATATTTTTCGCTTAGTAAAAATACTAATTCCTATGAGAAAATATTGTCCTTAATCGTTCTGAGTAGGTGTTGTAATTAAGTACCTAAAATAATCTAATTATAAGCTTGAGTTGACGATTTGATACATCGGATTTATGATTGGTATACTAAGCTTCCCATAACTAGGTACTGGTTTTCTGAAATACCTTCAATTCTGCGTAAAGATAATCTCGAGTAAATAGCGGCTTTAAGTTTCTATGAGTAGTATTATAGCCCAAAACTGTAGTAGCTAACTGAAGTACCTAAGAACCTATGGTTAGGTACATAAAATCTCGTAGTTATTATAAAGGTGCGTGCCTACCGCGTGTATTCGTTTGCGAGCATTTGTTGGACAGTGTTCGTTTGCCGTGGAAAGTTCGTTCCCAGGAACACCGATCATTTGCTCGAGTAACGCACACTCAGAGAAAAGACTTACTGTGGCCCTGGCGCACAGGCAACGGAAGGAACACGGGTGGGTTTTAGTCAGTAAAAGTCTGACACGCCGTCCCGCTCCGCCCAGAGCGGGAGAAGTTATTTGATGATTTCCCATTCAAACAAACAAAAAAAAAAACCCTAATTTAAAGAATTTTCGTTCTATATTTGCTCGTTAAAAGCTTTCCTCAGAAAAACCTGAAGTTCTTTCAGTGAAATAAAATCAATGACCCATTAGGGACTAGTGGTAAAAATGTTAGACGTTACATTGGCTGCTAGAGTGTTAATATGTATATGTATACAAAATATTCTAAGCACATAATGACGTGTAAGCAAGCCTTAAACGTTGTTGTTACATAACTCATTACAATTAACGACTTGTTAAGCACGTCTTTATGCCAGTCACTCCTTAATGACCCAAGTTATATCCACTTTACAGATAATATCAACTGAACAGTTTTCCATTATGAATCCGGTACCGTAGCATGATTTAACCTCAATTGATCACTGTCTCCATATTTTAATATGACGCTGTCATTACTTAGGGAGCTCGGAACTCCAAATTATCTGTGGACTTATGAGTAGAGTTCTCCATTTACACGACTGCAACCCATCTATCAACTGACTTGCGAAGGTTTTGAGTAAAAGAAGGGTAGGAAAGTGATGAATACCTAAACTTTTCATCCCTTATTAAAAAACTCAAAGAAAAGCTATGTCAAGTTCAAAACTTGAAATGTAGTTGACTAAACTAGTGTTCAGTTGGTGTGACGTAATTCTGTGTCTTATTGATAAGTAAGTTTATATAAAAAGGATAAGAATTCTACTTCTATAGAATATACAATTTCGTATGAACAGGATTTCCGGCGCCCTTTCTTTGTCGTTTGCCATGAATTAAAAAAGTTTTACGATCGATCCTATGTCTGAATTCTTCAAATATTTGTTTCTTAATATTTATTGTAACAAGTAGGTACATTCAAAATTTTCGTATTATATGACTTAACTATACAGCTAACGTCCTTCTTTCTTCATCTCTAGACGAAAGAAGGACGTTAGCTGTATAGTTAAGTCATATAATACGAAAATTTTGCACACTATTTTAAAATGCGGATCTTGCGAAGCACTCTTTTGACAAAGTGTGCTAGCACACTGTTCTACCACGAATGAGGCGAGGCTGCGGTGTCCTGTGAGCACGTACTTGCTGTGTGTATCAGTGAGTCACGTGACTCGCGAGTAGTCGCGAGTGTGGTGTGTAGTGACGATAATGCGACACGGCCCACATACTCAGTAGAGTAGAAGGCACACGCGGTGAGTAATCGGTTTTAAATGCGTCACTCCGTCACACAGCTCGCACGAGTGATGATGACGGAAAGAGAAATGAGAATGATTATGTGACGTCGTCAATCAAAAGAAAATGACAGCAATTAAACTTAGACCTTAACTCCTTTGCTTAGAATCGTAAATAGACTAGCAAATAACAAAAAAATAGACTGAGTGACTCGATTCGTTCAAAATTCACAATACGTTATTATGTTCTAGTGTAGCTAATCTGTGCCCTGTGGTGTGTGCTAGGTGCTAGCACATCAAAATAAAATGAGTAAGTGGCTCTTTTTATCAAAGTGAGTAGCTAGAACTGTGGTAGCACATGTGCTGAGTTACCCAACACTACTTTCTTCTAAAAGTAATATAAAGATAAGCCCTGATTGGCAGGTTTTCAAAGTACATGTTTTTGATGAATTGTTGTAACTTACCTGCATGACGAAGCGATTGATGTCAAATCTCAAACAACTACACACATCAAAACTGTGTAGGGAACAACGCACATTTTTGCTACTTATAAAAAGTCAGGCTTTTTAATTATATTTTTGTAAATTTGTAAATTGAAATGTAAATTTCGTCATTAGAAAATGGAACAGTTTTTGAATTTCGGTCAAAAAATGAAAATCTTTTGTCAACTCGTATTCCTATATAATCCTGCAACGAGTTTGGGGCCAACTCAGTAAAATTTCTGCCGTACTTCTGAGTGAAATCACCCAAAATCAAATCACCAAAAGAACGTTATTATGGAGAGAAGACGTCATTTGAGCCGAGAATAAATGATCAGAGCCAATCAATGTTGGAAGCTGGTTTTCGGCAACGTGCTGTGGCAATCGCTCTGGGCACTACGCAGAGTGTTATAAGTCAACTTTGGAAACGTTACCGCATCATTGGCAGCGTGGCATAGTGACATGGAGGACGAGCTCGCATCACCACACGCACACAAGATCGTTACAAACAAATTACTGCTCGACGAATTCTTACAATGACCGCGATGATATTTATTACGAGGCTTCATAACTCTTCAGGGATGTTAATAAGCGATCAAACCATAAGAAAACGCTTGCATGAAGTCAATCTCCGTTCCTGAAGGCCGCTACGTGTACCACCTATTGAGCCCCACAATCGCAGACCTCGTTTCCAATGGGCTCGTGAACACAGAAATTGGGCAGAAGAAGAGTGGCGTTTTGTGTGTTTATCTGACGAATCTCGCTTTGGTATGGGGCCAGATAGTAGACCTACATGGTATTGAAGAACCCCTGGATACCAAGAACGTTTAAAATCATGCCATTAAGTCCCTATATACAGTGGTGGAACAATCACAATATGGGCGGGGATTTGGATCGGCGGAAGATTCAAACTGATTTGGGCCAGAGGCAATCTCATTGACAACAGATTTACGCTGAAACGATTCAGACGTTGTCGTTCCTTTGCGGACCCAATTTGCTGCTTCATTTCTGCTTATGCATGATACTTAACATTGATAACGCTCGTCCACACGCTGCCAGAGTCGTTGCTAACACACTTGCCGCAGCTAATATCAACGTCCTACCATGGCCTGCTGAATCGCCAGACTTGAATGAGCACGCATGCTTCAATGAAGACCTCTACCAAATATGGATCCCGTACACACTAGAAAATCTTTTTCGCGTGTTACAACAGACGTCGGCGGCCATTCCGCAACGTGATTTGGATGAACTCATATTGAGTATGCCGAATCGCTGCGATTGTCTTATACGTGTTAACGGCGGAAATACAGGCTACTAATTGTTTATTTTACGCAATAAAAACCTTCAAAACTTTTATTTTTGTCTTTCTAACACATTTTAATGTCAAGATTAACTAAGGTGAAAACACCAGCGTAAGAATCGCGAAAAATCTTTATGAATGCAAAAGCAGAGAGTACTTCGTCGATCTACACATACGATTTTTTTTTTTTTATCAATCTACATAGACATTTTTATTTAATTTCAATAGGGCATTTTTTTTTTTTTTTTTTTTCGGATACCTAGACACTTTTGACGTGTGTAATTGTTTATGACTAATTAACTTACTATTGCTGTGCCAATAAGCCCAAATAAACGAGTAAACCACACTTGACGCCAGAGCGGGGTACGATTGTGCAGTTATTTTATGGAGGGTTAAAATTAATGCTTTTGAAAGGTAGCTATCTTTTTACTTTTTTATTTTTTTACCTAGTGCATTTATTTTACGGAATATCGGTTACGGTTGACTGGTAGAGAATGCCTTGTGGCATTAAGTTCGCACATGCACATACCAGTGTTTAAATAAATAAATAACAGGTACAAACTATTCATCTGAAAATAAGGGATATTAGTATTCGATCACAAATAGGTTCTAAACTAAAAACTTTCCTGCAAGTTTAGTTAAGTAAAATTGCTTCGAACTTATGATTTATGACTTTCACGTTGTTGGTGTTTATAATGTAACTTGGATGAACGAGCTTCGTAATAGAATATGGTATACTTATATTACGCAAAAGTGCTCAATTTTAGAGTCGAATCATTTCCGAAGTTAATGTTGAATTTGGAGCAGTTCATCCCTTCACTTTGTTTTCTATTAGTGTTCCGAATTCCGGGGCCTTCATTATTTCGTTTAGCTTCTAATGTAATTTAGAAAGAAAAAAAGAAAGAAAGAAAGAAAGAAAAATAGTTTATTCTGCACAAACAAAACGCACATTACAAAAAAATTACATTAATAATAATACAAACATAGAATGTAGCCAAAAGCCTCGTACCAAAAAAATAAAAGGTTTAAAATTTTGTCCATGGCCAGGGACCAAAGACAATACATTTTGCTCTGCAAGGTTACATAATTTGCTCTGTGTTACGACACTCGCAAATGACAACAAACAAACGATGAAAACAAAAACAAAATGCCGATAGCAGAGTGAAAAAATGACTACTTTGTAACAAAAAAAAACAACAATATTAAGAACAATTTAGCCGTGCGTCGCATCTGTGCAAGAACAGGTCGTTGCTCAGCAAAATGCTGTGACTTCGGACGAACCTCTCGTCAACAGCGCTGATTTTCAGCAACCACCTCTCGAATGACGTAATGACGTCCTCCTGCGTGACATATTATATCTGGAAAGTATTATTTTCTACAGAACTAAGTACGATTCTAGCTGAACATGGTTTGTACTTCTAGATAAATATATATATATGTTTAAATATCTGTATTATGTGTAACTTTTAATAAATACATAAAACATATCACAATAAAAATAAATATAAAAAATCTAAGCATTATCTCTAGCTGTTGTTTAGATAAAGTGTGGTGTGTTTTCCTATAAATACTATTTTTGTAACTATAATTTCGATACAGTAACAATACTCAATAATTATGTAATTTAATCCTCATTGGTACAACATAATTTTTTTGCACCATGGGAATTGCGATGGCCGCCATTTGCATACTACGGCAATCATTGAAGCATGGCGTTGGCACACGACAACCATGCTTTTTCGGTCAAACCGGTAAATTAGCCCATTAGTACAGCTTGATAGTGTTTTTATGGATCCTGTAATATTATTTTAGTGGGCCGAATGAATCATAGATCCTTCGATTGACCAAGGAGCAAGATCCATCGACATACCAAAGGAGTGCCAAACCAAACTGCCCTCCAAGCCTCCTGATCTTAACGGTAAGTATTATTAGAGATAACGGTACGTATACGTACGTAACGGTAAGTATTAATTTCGTTTTCGTTTTCTTTAAATATTATCTTTTTGGTCCGAACTTCATTTGTGTCGCTGTTCAGATTCTCACGCTTTTTGCATTATTTCGTGATAAGAAAAGTAAAATCATCAAATGTACTTACATTATAACCATCATCTCTGTGTACTTCCGCATGTTAATATTTTTTCACGAATTTACTTAATTTACTTCTTCTGCGTAGCGTGTCGATGACAAAATTAGCACGAAAAAATATATAAAGTTTTTTAAATTTGTTTGGCCCAAAATTCAGTAATGCGAATACCGTTCGCTGAGGCAGCCATTAGGTCATCCCGTGTGCCGGTGACAGAGCATACGGCGCAAGATTGGAGGCGAGCCATTGTCTGTGGGGAGACGCCGCAAACACACCGGAAGTCTGAGCCGTCCATGAACCCCCACTTGTGTTGTGGAGGTTGTCCTTGCTGCGGCCTACTTGGGTACGAAATCTATTTAAGGTTTTCCATGCAGGCCACGGGTTGCCATCGTATGGACTCACGTATCCAAGAAACAATTTGCGGCTTTTAAGCCTCTGTGGCACTGGATTAAAGTTGTGCGTTGGGTGGCGTGGATGGCGTGGGTCACCGTGTAGTTTCGCCCTCCTGATGCGGCTAGCCATAGTTCTACGAATTTCTGGATGCGCGACGCCAGTCAGTGGATACAGCATTCGCAACGGGGCCGGTTTAGAGCAACCAGTAATAATCCGAGTTGTGTCTCACTTAGGGCTGTATCCACTAACTTAGCGTCAGCAGATCGGTTCCAATATGCCTGTCCAGACAGGCATATTCACCTGCGGAGAAACAAAGCGTCATTCCAATTGTTTGCAGGACTTGAGGATATGTCCGCAATCTGATGGATGTTAGGCGACAGAGATTTTAATTAATTCTTATCAATTTTTACCAATGTTATCAATGTCAAAGAATATTCCTTTTTATCTTTACCAATTTTATCATTTTTAATCAGAATTTCATAACATGTAATGTCATTTAAATGCAACTTTTTACCGATGTTACCAATGTTCCTTATTACTAAAGTCCCTGCCACGAGAAGCTATATGTAAATAAAGAGCTTCTACTAACCTTAGTAGAAGTTCTTTATTTGATTGAATTGTCGCTACGTACCTACGTAGCGACAATTCAATCAATAACAAATAATCCCAAATTCAATCAACTCAAAGTAACATACGTGTAACACGAGCTAACGACCAATTTCACTTGGTCGGGTTATATTTTAGCGATATAAAGCGATGTCGTCTAATGTTTTGTGGTCCCCCGACCCTTGCTCGACGACGCGCCAGCCCGCGCCGTAGCTGAGCCTGTAGCTTTAAATTCCCCAGTATAATAATAATATAATTTAGATCCAGCCTGTCCCATCTTGCTGCCCTCCCCTCAGTGACGCCCTAAGCCGAGGTTCGTACCCCACAGGGGGTGCCCTTAGCGTGCGGTCACCTAAATTTAAGTATTGTTCGCCCCTGGCTGGAGGCTTTAAGTTAGTAGCTTAAGGCACCCACAGGTTTGCCCGGTTAAGTAGCCAGGACCTTAGTGGTCACAACTACGAGCTGCCAATTAGAAAAAAAAAAAAAAAAAGTTTTGTGGTACTGGAACGCGTCTGACTCATAGAACGTAAACATTTGGGCCGCCATTTTGAAGTAAGTTCACGCTGACGCTGTCAATGCTGTCATTCGAGTTTCGAATGCGTCTCAGTTTGTTTGTGTTGTTTTCGCGAATTGGGTTATATTGTTTGTTATAATATTTATATCCTTAATAAAAATAAAAATCATTACAATACTGTTTTTTTTTATTTGAGCTATAGGTTGCGAACCCCTGAATGTGTGTTTACAAAATAAATATATAGCTTCTCGTGGCGGGCACATTAAGTAAGTTAGTTTATTTCTCTGATTCATTGTTTTAAGCACGTGTTGTTTACCTATAAGTAACTGATGCACTGTTAATTTACTTTAAATAATGTATTATGTGTTTGTATCAGTGATATTTTATATATTTATTTTATTTTATTAGGTTCACCAATTGTTGGAGAACCTAATAAAATAAATAAATAATACCTTTGTAAATTATTTCTAAGATATATATATTAGGTCTTTACCTATGAAATTGCCGTTCTGCAGTACTGGCCATTTCAAATCAAAATAATTTTTGTTTGGCTAAGAATTCTAATTTCAAATTAATTTTATTTTAAAAACATGGATTTTTTTTTCTAAAATTAGTCATTTCTTTATTGATTAGTGTTACATTTTCATCGCATTTCAATCTTTTTCGTCATCATGGATACGTTAAAAATTCGAGTAATTATGGAATATGAGTACCGTCGTGGCAGCAACGCGGCACAAGCGGCACGCAACATCAACGACGTTTACGGAGCTAACACTACAAACCAACGCACCACCTGTTATTGGTTTGCTCGCTTCCGTTCTGGAAATTTCGACCTGAAAAATGAACCTCGCGGTCGTCCGAAGACTTTGGTCAACAATGACGAATTAAAGGCGATTGTGGAAGCTGATGGTACACAATCTACGGCTGAATTAGCAGCAGCTTTCGACGTTAGCGTCAAAACAATATTGGTCCATTTGCGTCAAATTGGCAAGGTAAAAAAGCTTGACAAATGGGTGCCCCACGAACTCAATGATCGCCAGCGCGAAGTACGCGTCGAGACGTGCCTTGCACTGCTCAACAGACACACAAATGAAGGAATTTTGAACCGCATTGTTACCTGCGATGAAAAATGGATTCTGTTTGATAACCGTAAGCGCTCAGCAAGTGGGTTGGATCCTGGTTCAGCACCTAAACAATGCCCTAAACGAAAACTTACCCCTAGAAAAGTGATGGTCACTGTTTGGTGGTCTAGCGCCGGTGTGATTCATCACAGCTTCTTACCAAACGGGGTGAGCATTACTGCAGATGTGTACTGTGAAGAACTGAACACAATGATGGAGAAGCTGGCGCATCTCCAACCAGCATTGGTCAATCGCTCGTCTCCGCTGCTCCTGCACGACAACGCGCGACCTCATACTGCACAGCAGACGGTCTCCAAGTTGCAAGAACTGGGGTTGGAAGCTCTCCGTCATCCGCCCTACTCACCAGACCTTGCGCCTACAGACTACTACTTTTTCCAGAATTTGGATAACTTCTTGGCGGGAAAAAAATTTAATACCCGAGAGGCAGTACAAAATGCCTTTGAAGAATTTGTTGCCTCCCGTCCAGCTGATTTCTTTAAGAAGGGCATCAATAAACTGCCACTGCGATGGCAAAGATGCATTGATTGCATGGGTGATTACTTCGATTAATACAAATAAAAAATTCATGAAAAAAGTTCGTTTAAATTTTTTCATACAAAACGGCAATTTCATAGGTAAAGACCTATTATGTTAATATTTTACCAATTAAATTCCGAATAAACAAATTATACCTAGACACAATCTCATACAAAGCCGAGTTTAAGATTGAAAATCATGTTCCTTTGCGAAATATACCTATAATATATAGTCTATTGATTGGCTCGTAACTAGTGACTGGTGATAGAGGCGAAGTGGTTATTGGTAATACGAGTAGTTAATGTCAGATAGATGACGATTCGTTGCGATGGATAAATATTCAGGATGGTGGTGACTACTAACTATGATTGGCGATGTACGGTGATTTTTGTTGTGTTATGAACTTATGACTTTCACTCAGACAACACAGCTAGTTTTCTAATTCTATTTATGATGGACAGTCACCAATGTTAGGTGAAAAAAAAGCTTAATGCTGTACTCACGATTCACGAGTATTTCTGTGTTATTAAAAGGTCTGAACTAAAAATTTTGCTTGATTTAAAATTATAGGCGGTACTTATTGATTTTATATTAGTTAGTAGATTTAATGGATTTTTTTATCGAATTTGTTAGTGTTGAGAGGAAATTAATTAACTTGGTAATAGATATTAAACCATCGTTATGGTACGAGTAAGTTTACCAAGTTTTTTATATTTGTTTATGTGTATGTTTTCAGTGTTCTGAAACTGCGAAAAATGCTTCAGGTAAAAATGCGTAAGTAAATCTAAATAGATTTTATCAACGTTCTATAAATGTCATTATCGTGTATTTGTTATTTTATTCACGTAAGTAACTTATTAGAGTATGTATTACGACCCATCAAAGAATACAAATTTTGTTCTAACCTACGTAGACGTCTGAAAAAGATTAAAAATACTGATTAAATATACCTTTCGATGTCTCCTTCCTGGATAAAATGCTTAGGTTAGTAACTTTCTACTTACTGATAGCCCTGTGGGGAGTTTCAGACAACTCTTCAGGGTCGAAGCGGCTGGGCATGGGCCTGCCTGCAGAGCGGCGGCGGCCACTGGGGGCAGAGCTAGTGGTCGTCGTTTGTTGAGCTGTGGCCGTATACTGCACCGTGTTCTAAGGCAAATAGAAAAAGTGTTAATGATGCAAGTCACAAAATATGGGAAAAATACTTTTGCATATTTCTGTCGTTTTTATGAGACTTCAAAAGAAGATCTTCTCATTTCGACAGGAGGTTTTTGGGCCTTGTAAGTCCTTATTTCCGTCAAATATTAATATTTTCCTTTACATAAAAGCCTAAACGTTTAGTATTTACTTACTTGATTCTGTATACCTAATTCGCCTGTCCTGGATGAAGCTCTTTAGAGGAAGAGAATATTACTTAGATGGAAGTCTATTAAACCTTGATAAAATTTTAATGTTTATCTCAAGTTTGTTCAAAGTTTAAAACGGCTGGAAAAGTTTTGGTTAATTTTGAGTAGAAAGTTTTGATACTTAGGTACGAGTATTACGAGCGTGAGTCTCTAGCCTTGGCCAAGGGCAAAACTAACTTGGCTGGGGTAACGCGAAAGTTGTCTTAGTTCTGCTGAAAAATAAATCTAGATTAATGTCTAGTTCGAAAAGCAGCATCTGGATTTTGATTGATTTAACCGGAAACTTTCATCTTTAGCGTAGATGGTGTCAAAGTTGTGATTTTATTGATTCTTTAGTTGGTGGTTCCCAGAATATGAGTTCAGTATGAGAACCATGGGAACCAAATTCTGAGAGGTTAAATAATATTGTTAAACAGGAACGATAATATTGCCTTCCAAAGAGCTAATTTTTCAATACCTATGTAAGTACATAGTCAGATAACTTTTTTCTGAAGAATAAATATGGCAGTTTGAGTTATATTCTATTGAAAAGCTGTTAAACCGCCATTTATCTATATCTTCTTTACATATATATATAATAAATCTCTAGACGACGCGTTTCTGTACACTGAAAATATTTTAAAAAAAAATTGGGGTGTCAAAGTCAAATCATTTATTTCAAATAGGTACCTAAAAGGCACTTTTGAAAGTCAAAATTTACAAAAAAATAGAATTGGTTCTAGTTGCCTCTTCCTTCCTAGGTGTTAAAGGATAACCAACAGATGCCATTTCTATAATTTTTGGATTTTTTGTTTGTTTGTCGGTTTGCGTGTTTGGATGTGAGAGATTAATTTGAACAGGTATCACGTAAACGTACGAAATCAATATGCTTAACTTTTTTACTCAAATATTGTATATAACTCGGAGTAATTACTTTTTGTTTCATCGCAATCGCTTCGGTCTATCAAAAAATAATAATAAGTAATCTATTTCAATTGTTCAAGAAGAACTTTCCTCTAAGTAATGTAGAAACACGTAACGACATCTATTGACGCGAAATTGTATTAATGAAATCAGTTGTATCTGTGTGAAAATAAAAACCATTTTTTTTTACAAAAATTACAACCATATTCAAAAACAAAACACTTCAAAGTGCAAAAGACCTTTGGTTTCAAAAGTCGGTAATTCCTTGCCAACGTCTTTCATAACTTAAGTTATTTTGCATTTTGTAGTGTTTTTATGGAAGTCGGTTTATATTTTTTTTGTAATCAGTTTTTTTTAACGATGGACACATAAATACTGTATTCGTTGTAAAGCTGGCGTATATTTTTTATGGTTTTCTGTAGTCAAAAGAGGTCTTAGTCAAAATGATGTCCAAAGATTTCGTTATGCGTGTCATCTTAGTAGTTTCCGAGGGTGGCTGGTGCCGAAAATAAAAATCCAAAATGGCGGCCATAACCAGAGTAAATGCGTTGCTTGCTTTATGTAGGAGCTCTTTCGAGGGCGCAGCAACCTCTCTAACATCGTTTACAAAGAGAAGCATTTCCTTAATTACACCAGGTTTTAATATCATGATAATTTCTTAGCTTTTTTGCCTGTTTTTCTCGGTAATTTTTAAACAGTGTTTTTAAAGCGTGAGTGATTGATTGAGTACGGCAGATGCACAGATGAGCCTCGACCAGGCGCCTTGATTTTTATTTATTCCCAAAAATGAAAGTGACTCTTCGTCGCATTGACATTATGAACCCTGAAGACGCAGTGACTGCATTCGAATGAGCTGTGGTAGAGAACCCCAGGTAGCGCGTCCCACCAGGCAAGATCGGAGAATTCTTCCTTTTCAATGGAGGAGGGTGCCTTCTCTAAGAGGCACATTACTATTTCCCGACATCCACGCGAACGAAGTCGCGGGCACAGCTATAGTATTAAAATAAAAGTATTGAATAGGTGGTTTTAATATACCTAAACTCAGAATTGCTCCAAGACTAAAAGTTGTTTATAAAAGTGAGTGTTTTCACCCCAATGTAGTTACTACTATTCCACCCTTTTGAAACTTATAACATCTTTTAATCTAAGTAACTCAGTAAGTAACACCCGAAAGTATTGCGCAGACGAAGCAACAAAACGTCGTGTAAAAAGAAATTGTAGGGTTATATTCTATAAAGCCAACTAGCAGTGTACATATGTGTTCATATTGTATGGCGACAACAAAAATGAAAGATATTGGTGCCTATTCTCTTGTACACCGAACTAAACTTTCACTAAAATTAATTTATTTTGGCTATGAGAATCGTAAAGCTATTCTGCAAAAAAAAAACTCAAAATATAAAAATAATTTTGTCGCAACTAAAATTTTATTTGAGAATCGCGACTCCACGTGGTACTTGTTTGCCCTACCCCGTGAATTTTTTTTAGAGCCGTAGGCGCGCTTGGCCTGCAGCCTCCAGGTGTTTTAAATGGAATTTTTCACTTTTTGTGTGGAAAATAATTAAAATAAATATTGTCGAAATTTGAATTATTTTTACGATAGGACACACAATTTTCGAGATATAAGCTAAATTAAATAAAAAAAGATATAGCACTGTTTTTGCACCTGAAGTCGAGGTGTTGTGGTGAATTTTAGCAACCAAATTAATGGTAAAGTACGTCAAATTCAGAATAGCAAAATTGCCATTGTCACTAAATTACTAACTCATTGCCATCTTAGCGCTGTCAAACTGAAATATAGTTAAGTTGTGGCCCTTTAGTCTATTACAGAATGGTAAATCGTCGTTTGACAGGAATAAACTAAATAGTGATTTTCAGTCTAGTTTAGAGAATTTTGTGACAAGAGAATCGGCACCATTGGTTTTTTAGAAAACATTGGAAGGATATAAAATACCCAAGGAAATACACTTAAAATCCATTAGCCTCTTTCAGATCGAATTCTAAGTGATTTGCATACCAAAGCGCAAATATTCAAGATTTATGTTCATTGTAAATTATTTAAAAACCATTAAATATAAATAGAAATGTAAGTGATTTTATAATTTTACAAGTGAAGTATATATTACGTAAAGTACCCCGTAGCTATATTAAACTTATTTTTTCTGTACCTAATAAATACTTCATTTTAAAATTATACAAAATTAATAGGAACATTTACTGGCGCGGATTTCCATCTGCGCCAATAACTGTTAAAAACTCATTAAAAGTAATTACTTTTCTAGGTACTTTGCATTTATAAAAAGTTTTACGTTTTATAAATTAGCTGTCGTTAAGACCATCATATATAATCCTTATATTAATTCAGATGTATAAATTATACTCTAGCCTCGTCCTCGAGATTATCATTGTGCACTTTTAGTATCACATTGGCTCCACTTTATGCACTTTAGTTTAGCCTCCTTTAGATTTTTTTATACGGATGCCTTATTCTCGCTGTCAGTTTGCCGTCAATGCTTCATTCACATTTTGGTGCTCCGCTCCGCCTGTATTGCGCGCAAAATAAAGTTATGCTGTTTTTTCGAAAGGATGCATTCTCATAGTGACGTAATCGACCGCATCAGGAAGGAACTATAACGAAGTTGGAAAGGAATTTGGCAAGGAGACGTTACAGGTCATCGTTTTGGTCCGATGGCTCTGCTGGGTCACAGCACCCTTTTTCGAAGGTTCACGTTTCAGCGTTTCGAGTTGTTACTTTCCTATCAATCGTGAAGGTTCACGTTTCATGTAGGCTTCGTCCCGACTGATCTCTACGGATCAGTCGGGACGAAGCCTAGTTGAAATATACAAATAAAACAGCGGCAAATAAAATAACATATAACAAGCGGGCGAGTTAGGACTAGTCCCAACTCGCTCGTTTTTTTATATGTATATTGCGCAAGGGTACAGTTTGTCGGAAAAGTGCTACGATGTAGCAAATAAATACTTATCACGTATAAATTTTGCTCTTGATCTTTTTCTATATATTTTTTAACAAAATAACCTACTTAGATTCCTTGCAAATAAGTAGGTAGTTATTAATTATTAACTAATTAATTCCTAGAAAATTTACAATTAGCCTAAGCACGCACGTGTCCGAACAAAAGAGTCATAAAATTGAATAACCGCAGTGGGCAAAAGTCGATGATACTTACGATGAAGGAACAGTGTCAATTTATGAGTTTTTACAAGAACTCAGTAAATCAGTCCCCAATTACTGTTTAAAATAAAATATGGCTTTAATTATTGCACAAACTGTGATTTCTTAGACGATAGTTTAAATTATTTTATACACGGACTGATTTTTAGGCAGAAAGTTTTAATTATTGTCCATACTGTGATTTCTTAGGCGATAGCTTAAATTATTTTGTATACAGCCTGTGGTTTTTTAACAGAGAGCTTTAATTATTGTAAAAACTGTAATTTGTGTGTTTCTGAATAAACATAAATACAAACCATGCAAGCAGTTTTCTTACCATCAGTACTTTTGCGCCTTCTAGCTATACATGAAGGTAGATGTACCTATACGGATCGGGCGAGTTGGGACTAGGGATCAGTCGGGATGAAGCCGATTCGTCGAGTTGTTACTTACCTATCAAACTCGGGTTCACGGTACAACGCTTAGCGGTGTACCTTACCCGTAGTATACGCATTGTGATAACATTATCCCATGCATGATTACCAGACCAACTGTAATAGTCCGGTCAAATTAGATAAAAAAATAAGAGTGAGGGTACAAAAACTCGCATCCAGCTTAAAATAGGTAGGATTGTTCAAAACACTATCATAATTGAAATCTAAAAAATCCTCATCGTTCCGATACATGGAAAAAAAATACTCGTGGTTTTTTTTTTCTTTGGGTCACAAAAACGGGTTTTTCGTGATTTTCAGCAAAACGGTAAGTTTTATCATAAAATTAGTTCAGACAATAATTGTAGATCTATAAAAATGTCTAAATATTTTTTTTCCTAAGAGCCACTGTTTCTAAGATATAGGATTCAAAAACTTGGAAGAGACACCAAAACAAAACACCATCTTAAGATGGTGTTTTGAACAATCCTACCAACTATGAGCTGGGTGCGAATTTTTGTACCCTTGGATTTCTAAATTGACCGGATTAGTAAGTATTCCCATTATTATAATACGAGACCTACGTCACAACGACTGGAGATGTGGCTTGCCTTGAAACTCGGTTTGACGGTCTTGCGCTTAGAGTTGTACCTTACTCGTTGTTATTATACGCATTTTGATAACATAATCCTGTGCATGATTACCGGACCAACAGAAAGTAATTAAAAAAAAAAAATGTTTAATTCTCACCAGCATAGCGACAAGGATTACAATTTAAAAGTACGTAATACTAAGTAAGTATACTAATGTCATATACCTACATTATACAGTAGTAATCCAGCAGCATTTGTGATGGTAAGGAGAGGTTTACATTGGGTATTAATAATAATAATACCATTTATTTCAGGCGAGGCAGGCCCATAGAAAAATACCTTAACCTAAACATACATTATTTTCATATACTTTAACAAAACTTGTGTTAATAGAATGGCTTAGGACTATGTTAGTAGCGCTTCACTTTGCACTAGCTTGACCAGAGGAACTTGGCCGCGGAAGCGACGGAACACCACGTCCTGCGGCCAAAAGTGTTCTTTCATGACGAGGGGCAGAAAACAGTTCGGTACACGCACGACAAACGCCTTGAAGTTGGCGTTCCAGCGCGATTCCAGTAACTGCACCCTTGGCGTGTACCTCGTCTTTTGGCGCACGCACTCCACGATGTCCTCCTCCTTAGTGGTGTAATGTAGGCGGGAGATGTACACCGGTGTGTTTGGCTTTGCGGCACGCAGGCTCACTTCGGGCTCCGCAGGTGCTTTGCCACAGCGGTTCTGGTTCGTTCGCGATCGGCGCTTACTCCTTTTCACCGTCACGAAACCATCATCATTATCAGCCCTATTCGGCGCCATTTCTGGCAAGGGCTTGATACTAGGAGCGCCATGGGCACTCGCGGTGATGCTAGCGAAATCCTTTTGTAGGGTTTTCGTCAGGGCTGCAGACACTGACAGCGGGACGGGGCAAGAGGCGCGGGCGGCAATGCGAGGAGGACCCGCGGTGACGAGCACGGTGCTGCGGGGCGCGCCGGTGTGGCGCTCGGCAAGCTCTCAGAAATCGACGGATGCGCTGGCGACAAAACTGCTGACGCAGAATTCGACGACGATATATCGAGGCCGGCTCTGTGACAAGTGTTTACGTTTGACGCCTCGACAGGTGACCAATTACCGCACTGTTGCGGAACTCGCAAACTTTTTTGCGCAAATCAGCGACAGTGTTTTGGGATGAATCTAATTTTGTCAGCACATCCGCGAGGCGTGCCTTCAGAAAGACAATGTCCTTCTGAAGGCTCATTACATCGACGTGGTCGAAGGTGACGGGAGGAAGCTTGTGTAGCTTCTTCGCCACAAATGTCGGCACGTCGTCAGGGTCGGTCTGTTTGAAGAACGTGATTATATCCCGCAGGCTCCTTGTAGTCCCGTTACGCCGGCCGGACACCATCTGGTCGCGTTTGTTCAGCACACTGAACAACAACAGTTTTGCAGCAGCTATGTCATCCTCGCTGAAGTTGACACCTCGTCCATCACATCCAGCTTCTGCTGTAGGAACGCCAGCAGCTCATTCGCCACTAGTTCACTACTCATGGCGGGTAAATTACGAGCGCCAGGTTGCGCCACGCTAATTGTTCTGTCTCTGTCATCTTCAAACAATTGACAGAAACAAAATTATATTTTAAACTCATGGCATGGTAATAGAATTATTCTAAGGCATGATGATCATATCAACTATAATATTTATTTAAGTATATTATGAGGCAACGACTGCATGGTCTCAAAACAAACTGGGTTCTCGGTACAACGCTTCGAGATATAGGTACCTTACCCATGGCTGTTAACTCATTATGATAATAATATCCCCACTTTTGTGCTAATTGCTCGAGGTGAGTTCGTAAGTACCTACCTAACAGTAACTGTCCTACTTTAATGTAGGTACCTATATATAATTATTAGTTATACCTATATATATAATAGTCAAAGAACCCTCTCTCTGCCTAACCCTTCGGGGAATACGTGGCGTGATGTTATGTATGTAGTCAAAGAATCAATTATTTCATGTTTATCTATGGATATACATTCGATTTCAAGCAGGCATTTTTAACATACTGCCGTAGGTAGGTAATAGGTAATACGGGCTGATGTCCGCAACTCCACGTCAATGCGCGTATTTTGCGTACGGGTGGGAAAATCGATTATTCGATCCACCCCAGCTCCTCGGGCTGCTCGACCACCGGGCAGTTTAGAAGCACACGAAATGCTGTTTCGTCGTCCTCCATGCAGGCCCTGCACAGCGGATTGTCTGTGACTCCTACGATAAAGTAATACTGCCGTAGTAAAGGTATTGTAAATATTGGAACAATTGACCGTTAATTCCAGATGAGCTTTATGCGTCCGATATTGTCATAGATTTGCTAAGACTATACTCCATTTGAATTAAGATTATAAATTTAAATAAACCTTTTTTACAGTCCGTTCAACCGATTTTGACTTCTATTGGGTTGGTGGCACGATAAATGGCAGCTGCAGTAAACACTTGGTATTGTAACCACGTTTTTGCTTTTAATGCCACTAAGCCTACGGAATAGAAGTCCAAATCGGTTGAACGGACTGTATAAAAGGTTTATTTATTCTAATCTTATTTCAAATGGAGTAGAGTGAAATCAGACCAGACACAGAGGCGTCTTCTGGCGGCACTGACGGCGTGTCAGTGACGCATCCGGTGGTGCCGCAGCCGCTGACTCTACCCGTTAAGTAAAGAGTTGGCTTTGATGTCTGCGGTCAAGACTGTGCCCACAGCTGTTATATAACAGAAAACAGTCACCTAATGTGGTGGCGAAGTGGCTTTCGAGATTTTGAGAATGGAACCTTCAATATCTAAATACCTACTACAAATAAATGGATTTATAAAAAAAATGGTATGTTCATTTAGTTACTTCTGATTGCTGGTCTAGATGGGTATGAGTTACGGAAAGATCTTCTGGTAGTACTACCTACCTAGTACATTTTTGATCGATGCGCCCGCTTTGAATCCTGAAATTTAAAGGGAATTTGTTTTTATTCTTTGGCTGCATTGCCTGATACTGTGATTAGAGAGTTTTTTGATAAACAGAAATTTACTGCTTCTGTAATGTCCTCACTTAGTGAAGCAATCATTTAGTTGCTATCAAGTTACATATGTTTAAAATCAACGAAGTTTTAAATGCTAATAAAAGATTGTGTGATACACAATTTATAACCATTCGATAACTAACTTTATTCGGGCAGTTCCAAAGAATAGCTAAATACTCAGTTTCAGTAAACAAAAATTAATAAACTCTTGTTTAAAGATGAATTACCTAATACGCTTAAGCGATACAAAAGCATTCACAAATGTGGGACACAATCAAAATTGACATCTAAATCTAAATCCTTGCCAGAAAATCGTAAACCCGTTTCTGCAAAAAACTGGAGAGGTCTGCCCCCAAGCCTGAAGTCGGCGCCGCTGTGTGTGTCGCCAATAGCGAAAACGGCGACCACAGATCCATGCGCCGATGAGCCACACGCGGTGTGGCACTGGTCGACAGTTTCGTAGCAAACGCTCTTCAACAGCCGCTGCTAAATCTAGTACGCGTATAATTTTTATAATCTTTGGTCAAGGATAACTATCGATATAACTATATTTCTGTGGAATTTGGTTATTCATATGAGATCCCATTCTTATTTCCACCTATTAAATTAATGTTACCTTGTCGAAAGTATTCTGAAGAAGTAATTGATTAATCCGTTGGTTCGTAACAACCTACTCACAATAGACGCTATTTCACAGTGTGAACCTGTGAAGAGCAGTACATATTAAATCAATCCAAAAAGAAAAGAGTAAAAGTTTAAATAAATTTAGAACACACTGACATCACATCAAGATCATCTACTGTAATCTTACAAGTGGTAAAATGATTACGCTCATTTGGTTTCACGTGTACGAGTATGAAGCAAATGGTAGACACCATTTAATCGGTTGACTTTTCTTGAACAGTCCATAAACCTAACGCATATTTTTGGAACAATAATGCAGTCAAACTTTTGTCAGCTTTAGGTTTTAATAAAAGTAGCATGATACCATAAAGGTACCTAATACGCGCAAATATCTGGGATAAATAAAAGATTCATAAAATCTACAGATGAGCTCACCTCCTGAAAAAAAATGTATAAATAATAATAATTTATTTATTTCAGACATAAATCTAGTCCATAGTTTTCCACACATACATTAAAAATTAAAACTATTTTAAAATTCAAACAGATGAAAACCCAAAATAAAATTGTAAATAATTAAATTTAAATCTTTAACAACTGAAAAAAAAAATTGATAGTAAATTATATTTTTATTTCAGGGTACTTTTACCCATTGAAAGAGAATTTGTACGCCTATTTAATAGGACTGCTAGCATTTACCTACCGGTCCCTGTTGAATATGGTGTGACAAACATATACCAAGTAATTGAAAGGATACATTATTTATCAAAAATCTGAAAATAAATGTCCATTCACATTTCGATTGGTGAGTAAGTGTTTGACCATTCAGTAAACACTATATAAGATGAATAAATTAATATTATCATGTTGAGATATTTTCCTTGCCTCAACTACTGGTAGGTCTATGCGGATCTGTCAGAGAGTGCAGAGTGTTTGGAGTAAAGATGACATGATCTCATAGTACGATTCTATTACGTACCGATAAAGTACCACAACAATATTATAGGTTGTATTAGCACCTATACTGGTATACAAGACAATTCCCACAACTCACAAACGCCACTAAAGAAATGTTGGTGATCCGCACGGAATTTATTTATATTCGCTTTATATTATTAAGTATATTCATCCAGCTGAGAATGACGTTCCAGAAGCTGAGATAAGATGAACGTACCTATCTTGACATGGAGTGGGTTCTGAAATTACGTTTTTCTAGAAGTATATAAACATCTCATCTCTGACACTCCAAGTTTAGACCTTCTTGCAAGTAGGGTCAGTCTAATCTAAATTGTCTGAAATGTATTTCAAGACGTCAGAATTCAGTTGTTTATGCCATAAACGCTTTTACGGTGAATCGGTCTGCCTATTTTTTTTGTATGGTGGTACACCAATTCCTCAATAATTCCCATCAATTGAGTTAAAAAATCTGTAACAAAGCTGAGGTACCTACCTCTTAAAGGTTTTTGGTACCTTGATGATCAAACCAGCTACAGTACCTCTCAGAAAGCAGAACACTTGTTCTTTATCCACGTAAATAATTAAGTAATTTCCTCTCACTCCAACAGTCGCTAAATACATTGAAAGACTGCTAGTTGTCACTGTGGCCAGCTTATTATACGCGCATCTTTATTTTTTAAGAGCCTATGTCCGCCCTTCACCATACATTTCATGTGACATCGCTCACAGAAAACTTCTTTTAAACAAAACGTTTACCTACTATCTGAATTATAGCCCCCTTATATTTAATTTCAACATTTACAATTAAAATATGAAAAACTAACCTAACTAAAACTATTAACAAATAAAAAGATGGCGTCGAAAAAATCCTCCGCATCGCTGTCGACTGGTAATGTACCCAAGAGACTGGCGGCATTGCCACGTTGTATGGCAATGCTTATTCTCTGGCCAAGGTAAAATCCAGCTCTTGGGTCACGGGAAGTGTCAAACAGGCGTTTGGAGATTTCCTTGAATAACACATGGGCACTCGGACCCCACGGCCCGAGGGTTTCAACCCCAAACGGCTCGAAAATATAATTACCGATAAGGTTGTTATACTTACGCCGCTTGAGGTTTTCCGCAGCCGCAGCAGCGGCGCCAACACAGCAAGCCGAGACAGGAAGATGGGATGGCGCAAGAGTATCGACACAGGTGGGACGCACCCACACTAAAGGCCTACCCACCTTCCATGGAAATAAAGAAGCAATGGTCTTACTTCTTCCAAAGAAAAAGATTAGGTATTTATTGCTCATAAATACCAAAGATTTAAAAAAAAATGGGTTCCAGTATGATACTTTAAATACTTATCGTTCTTCTCGGGCCATTAAATTCTTGGACGTTTGTTGGCCGAAGTTGAATTCAAACGATAACCCGGAGGACTATTAAAACGCTATTCGCTACCACTATTTGTGTTAGATTAAGCTTGGTATCTATAAATATTCAATAAAATAAAATAAATGGGTCTGTGTGGTAATTAATAATATGCATACCCTTAGTAATGGGCTGTACCTCACGAATTATAAACATTACAATTCAGAATTCAATTCAGAGAATTTTGTTATTTTTCTAAGCGAAATTTCAATCCAAAATCCCTGATCTTATTAAAATATCTAGGATTCCTACAGCCTAGGTTTTTCTTTCTCATTTTAAGGATAAACCAGATAATTTCCCCGCTAAGGTCATGTAGAGGTTGTCTGCATGTGTCAACCTTATGTTGACTGGCTGGACATATATTATCGTTGGTTTGCCTCGAACAGTCAAGCGAGTTTAAAATAAGATTTATAGAAAAAGTGATGGTAGTTTGTTTAATAGGTAGACAGGCAGAGCTAGGGCCTGCCAGTGTATAATTCCTTGATAAAATATATTTACGTTCTAAGGAGTACTGCGTTATTTATTAAATACACGTAGCTACACCACAATTGGTGGAGGCGCCGAAGCGCAAAAGTACACAAGCTCCCATTATTTTTAAGGCGTGTGCAGAGCCAAATAAAATATTGCACAAGTTCGTTTCTCGTGTCGCGTGCACAAAGCTTAATATTGTGCGAAGTTTATATAATATAAAAAGGTGAAACAAAAGTGAAGTCGCCGGAATTTAAAGCTAAGTGGTTTTATCAATTTTATGATTTAAAAAAGCGAGATGGCTCAAGACTTTTTCACGGGCTCAAGCCACGATTGTATTGAAATTTTTTTAGACGCTTTCGAGGATTTTGCTACCAGTTACGGATGGAGAGAAAGCGATTGGGCGCTAATAGTGAGCGCATATTTTCAGGGTGCTGCCCTAGCTTTTCACAAATTTATATACCGGGAAGGTATGAGTTTTGTAGCGATCTGTGACCAGCTTAAAGCTGAGTTCCCATGCAGATGCATTTCTAAAATAGGGCATAGAGTGCAAGAAGATGAATTTGCATATGATATGGCCAATGAAGACGGGCAAGAAAGTTGTTTTAATTTAGATAATGATGCTATTACATTTTCTAGCGTAAAACAGGATGACCAAATTTTTGATGAGCAAAGCTGCCAAGCAGGCAGTGATGACCATGATGTTGATGACGAGCGCAGCTGCCAAGAGTGCAGACCTGCGACTGATGAGGAACGACCAGTCGAAGTGTTCGAGAATGAACACGAGGACGAATTTGATGAATCGGGTCAGACTAATCCTTATATTAAATTGTATAGCCATGTTTCAGAACAGCAGAATGTGTCCTTATTAAACGAAGATATTGATCACGTCGAAGACTCACACAAATATAACGACGGTGATGATCAATCTAACGAGGATAATTTTATTTTACTTTCCAATGTAAAGGAAATTGATAATATGTCGTTGATAACCACAGTAAAGGAGGATATGCAGTTATCTGTGACTCAAGAGCAAATTTGTAAATTAAAGTTTGGTTCAGAGTTAGATGGTGACAATGAGATAGTCGAGGATGACGCGGTGTCACATATTGTCGGAAATAATGATAATAAAATAAAAATAGTGGTTGATCTGGTCAAAAATACATTGACTCGTAAAATAGTCAAATCTGTAGGTGGTCATTTTATAATTCATTCTTACCACAGCAAAAGAAGATTTCGTAATGTCCCATCATATCATCAGCGTATTGTTAACAATACAAAAAGAAAAGTTCGGGTAAAGAAAAAGGTCTCATATGTTAGAAAAACTAAAATAAAAGACTCCTTTCCAAAAATGAACAAATTTAAAAGAAAGTCTAGAGAAATGAATAATTATTTTATAAAGACTTTTTCCTTTTTAAAATATAAGTTTAAAAAATTAAATCATAGGAAATTCAGGGATATTGTATATGTATGTAGATTAAAACCTTTTCATGTCAGTTTATAATAATTTATTGTCTTTTTGTATTGTCATTTATTGTCATATAGATGTCAATTAGATGTAAACATCATTTAGATTAATTCATTATTTTAGTTTGGATAATATGATACAATGTATTAATGCCTTTTCATTTATGTTTTTCATATATGGGGAGCAATCTTCGGACGCTGCTGGGTGCGTGTGAGGTGTCACACCTCACCACACCAAGAAGTCTGAGGGAGAAGGCATCTTCGTCTTCAATAATAGTTGGATTTCACTAGGCTGTGATAGCATAGCCATACTCCAGATGTGATGTAATGCGAGTGAAGAGATATTTTTTTATTTTTTTGGAAACTGTGGTTTTTTTTAGAGGGGGGGGTGATACTCAGTCTAAGCTCGAACCAACTTTGCTTACGGGGCATAGCCCTTGCAAAGGGTGTTGTGTTGACACCATCAGTTCGAATTTGGATTGAATACTCTCTGAGTTGTAACCAACTTTGCTAAAGGAGCGTAGCTCTTGCAAAGGATGTTGAGTCAACATCAATGGTTAAACTTAATGTTGTTGAGAACCCACAGTTTAATCAGCACTGGCTGATGGTTAATGAAGTTTGAAATGGTGAGATCGAATAGGGTTTTGAGATTTTTCCTCTGGAGTATGTGCTTGAAAAAGGTTTGTTGATGAGCTCCGACTTCTTAGCCTTTTCTCCCTCCGACTCATACCGTCCGATGGGGTCGAAGTTTACGATGTTAAGTTTCATTCTTTTCATTAAACTCCTTCAGGGTTGTTGTGAATTTGTCACTTCAATTTATTTGTTTTTAGGAAGCCACGTCGCATCTTTTTGCCAGTTTTGGCGCGACGAGGTTTAAGCATGGCGAATGTTAATTTATTCATGTATGTGGTAACATATAGTAATGTTTTTCTTACCTGACACATATCTTAGTCAGATACGCAAATCGTTCGTCCTGTCCTTAAGCCTTCTCTTGTAAGAGTTGGAGTTTAAAATAAGATTTATAGAAAAAGTGATGGTAGTTTGTTTAATAGGTAGACAGGCAGAGCTAGGGCCTGCCAGTGTATAATTCCTTGATAAAATATATTTACGTTCTAAGGAGTACTGCGTTATTTATTAAATACACGTAGCTACACCACAGTACCTATAAGGTAACCTAATTTGTTCACACCTTGATTTAACAAAAAACTTCCGCAAACAGATATAAATATATATATGACGGAGAAGGTACCTATGTCACTCTCGTTATTATCAGCCATATTTTAACTACTGTGGGCGTACTATGGGTAATGTTGGTTATTGCGCAATAGAAAAATCGTTTGTAGTTCAAATCAAATTAGAATGTACGATCAAATTAATCACACTAGCGAATCACGCACTGTAGGTACACGACAAAACATTACGGAACGCGCGACAGTTTCTAAACGTCTTCACTGCTTACCCGTCAACAACAAACTCTGCTGTGCTCTGGTCAAGCCTGAGCGTTATAGACTCTGTCCAGCGCCACCTGGTGGCACCGGCGTCCCGATTAGTCCAGTCAAACGATTGATTTAACGTATTTCCGAAAAAAAACCTTTTTTTTATTTATTTTTTTGGGTGTGAAATCATAAAACCCACCCGTGTTCCTTCAGTTGCCTGTGCGCCAGGGCCACGGTAACTCTTTCGAATAATCCGCGACCCCGGCAGGCATCGGCCCTATCGGACCCCTTCAATGATGCTGACATCTCTTTGAGGCGCGCGTGGATCACGACGCGCCGTCGACCCGGGCCTGGTCCGACATATACCTAGGCTTGCCATAAATATTTTCACGAAGTTTTGTTTTTTTTTAATTACAAATAATGTTTATTATTTTTACAGTGTGTTAGTATAATACATAAATATAAAACAATTTAAAATATAAAAAGCTTATTCGAATTGGTCTCCATTGGCTGCAATACAGTCCTTTAAACGTTGAGGCCAGTTATCAATAGAAGCACGCACTCTTTCCATGGGAAAATTCTTCACTGCCAATCGTATGGATTGTTTTAGGGACTCCAAATTATCATGGCGTTTAGAGCAAGCCATACTCTCTAAAACTGACCATAATCATAATCCAGCGGATTAAGATCGGGACTAGACGGCGGCCAGTCTTCAGCTCTGATGAAGTCCGAAACGTTCACTTCCAACCAAGACTGCGTGGGCCGAGCTTTATGACCCCGCGCCGAGTCTTGTTGGAAGGACCATACTTGGTTATTGAACATGGTGTTGTTAAGGGGCTTAACTACCTTCTCAAGAATGGTATCTTGATACACTTGTGCCGATGTGTTGATACCTTTTTCACAAGGATATGCTCAGTCACTCCTTCATAGCTAACACCCCACCAAACCATCACTGAAGTCGGATAATACCCACGTTGCACTCTGTCGACTAATTGGGAAGCTTCCTTAGAGCTTTGAGCATAAATACGGTCATTTTGTTTGTTAAAATGTTGCTCAATTGTAAAGATTTTCTCATCCGTAAACAAAATTTTTCTATGCCTCTCTTTGCGTACCGCTTCAGAAGTTGTTTTGATTTTACCACCCTATTCTTTTTTAAATTATCCGTTAAAAAATGACCAGTGCGTCTCTTATAGGCTCCAAGTCTTAAGTCATCTTTTAAAATACGCGACATGGTTCTGGGTGCTATCTTCATCTCCCGAGATAAAATCTTTTGTTTTCGGACTGGATTTCTTCGAATTCTTTCCCGTACTGCTTTGACCACCTTTTTCGTACGAACACTACGTGGACGGCCAGATCTTTTTCTGTCACAAACAGAGGAGGTCTCATTGTACCTATTAATAGCCAACGGTACACAAACATTTGACTAGTACCAAGCGTATGGAGAGTTTTAAAAATTGCATTTGGCTCCATACCAACTTTGTGTAATGCAATCACAGCGATTCGGTTCTCTTTATCACCCCACTCCATTTTAATATCGCAAAATAATGTACAATGTATTGGCAACAAAATTAGAAAACTCAATGAACAATCGTATAAAAATGACAGATTCCAAATTCAAATGTAATAATATCTTTCTTATTTTTAACTGTAACAGTATTTATGGCCAGACAATAAAAGAAGTCGTAGGTATGTGGTTTTTTTCAAAAGTTAAGCAGTTGGATTTAAAACACGCTAGCGTTAAGGCGAATTTTAGATACTATTAAAGAAACTGCCACTGGCCAGTTAATTTTTTAAATCTTTTAAAAGATGATATTTAAAGTGAAAAAAGAATAATACAATAATAATTTTAAGTACATAGTATAATCCATCATTTGATTAAGAATAGGTACAAGTACATCTATTCTTTAATTTGATATTTTACTATAATCTCTCAAGATCAACAAGTGTACAATGCTAATCTCGAGGACGAGGCTACAGTATAAGTATTAGTGATTGAAAGAACTTACCTGTAAGTGAAGTTCTATCATAATTTTATGATAGCCTCGCCCGAAGAGATTAGCAACCCACCCTTCCCTTTATTTTTCAGTAGAAAGCTAGTAGTAACAGCTCCGAACTTAATGAAGCATTGACAGCAAACTGACAGCGAAAATAAGGCATCCGTCTTAAAAAATCTAAAGGTGGCTTAACTAAAGTGCATAAAGAGGCGATATTTTAAGTGTACTACAAGTGTACAATGTTAATCTCGAGCACGAGGCTAGAGTATAATTAAGATAGAACTTCACATACAGGTAAGTTCGTTTAATCACTAATTAAAGCTCATACCCGCGTATCTCATTCATCGAGAAAGAAAACAAAATAACTGAACTGACAGAATTTCGTCGAGTCACAATTCCTGTGGCTGTATTTACAGAACTAAGGATATTGCAGTAAAATATTTGTGGCCAATATACCTACACATTGTTAACTACTAACCTATCCTAACTGTGTATACTCACTTACGATAAGTATGTATCAAATTTAGACACTAAGAGTTAGGCTATTCAACATAAGTATAATTTATTTGTTTCTTGTAAATTTTTAGATTATTTATTAATTTATGACTATTTTAGCACGATTCGCCTGAAACACAGGTTTACCTAGTTCAGGCACGTGAATCTTAGGAATATAATTTACATTTAAGCAAAACTGTACAAATTTTTATACCTTGTAATTTTATGAATAAATATTATTATTATTACTTATTATTACATTAAAACGAATAAACAGTGTTATTTTATGTTAATTTCTATTAATTATTCCTATCATTGAAGCTGGTTAATTTCCTGAACCACATATGAAACTGTTGTGTATTTCCGTTACCAAATAAAACAATATTCAAAATCAGTCCTGAAAAGTCAGAGAAATCAACCACAGTTTTATGATAAAATTACCATCCATAAAGCAATAACGTGCTCCAATTCGCAACGCTAGTCGTGTGTCATTATTGAGCCTGTAAATATGCAACAGTTGGAGTGCTTCATCGTTATTTAAATTGATCATTGAAATAGTTTCCAAAAATAATTGAAAAGTCAATTATTTAACATTTCAGATCATTTTACCGTAGCGGTTCTGGTTGAATAAAATAGGTACATAATACATTTCCTTTTACTTGGTATATATGTTACCGCTAATGTGCGTAAATCCGTTAGAGTGCAGTTAACTTGTTAATCTGCAGATTATCTGGTTGATTCTGTTAAAGTGGTAAAAATTGTTTCAGTTCTCACATTAACTAGATAATCTGCAGACTTCCTAGGTAATCTGCAGACTAACGACCAAGAATACGGTTAAGTTAATAAAACAGGTTCTTTGCTTGAATAAAACGTTCGAATTCATTGTAATCATTAATTTAATTTGTTAAACGCATCAACAAATACAAGAGCGAGCAAAGCGAGCTCGGGACTTAGGGCACCCCGACTCGGACAGGTTAGGTTAGAAGGGGATGGCTGGGTCTAAAAGACCCTGCCATCCTCTTCGTCGATTTTTTTTTAAACCACCCAGATTTAGGAGCCCGGCGAAGCGGGGCACTGTCTACTACGCTTGGCATTATTCATAATGCGTGGGCATTATGAAAACGAGATAAAAGTGTTCCGCGATTTAACTGTGTAGCACCCGTAAATATGCAGATTAACTAGATAAAGTGCACATATGTGCTACTTTAAGTAAAAATTCACACTTTAACGGATCGTACCCGATAATTTGCAAATTACCTAGTTAATGCGCATATTAATGTATTCCGTATTCTAACGGTAACATATACAAAAACATGTTTCTCAAGATAGCGACACTGTCACCCATTTACTTTACGTGATATTCTCAATGTAATATCGTGAGTGCTTGTCTCCCAGACTTTTCATAGTAAGAACGATTTTATTATTGATCTCATACACAACACGCCGTGCGCCGTAACGTTGGTACGTAAAGGTTGATTGATTAACATGCCAACTGCTATCAAATCGACTAATGGCCAACAGTGAACCAAACAATGTCCGCCTATTGTTGGTGGATTACGAGTCGCGAGCCTCGTCCACCGCATTGTGGCCGCGTGACGCCGCCAAACGTGTCCGCGGTAGGGGCGACCAACAATCACGAGCAATCATCTCTAAATGTGACTGGCTCGGAAATTTACACTTTAAGGCGCTACCGCGGGCAACACCTCGCGATAGTGCGTTATCAACACGCGTGCGCGCGCGTTAGTGTGGTGTGCGTTGGGGCTGTTAAGATTAATAAACTACATCTAAAAGCATATTATTAATGTTCGATTTCCTATCATCACTTTGCACGTTCTTATTTGTTTTTATGTGTTATAAATATCTACATTTAAAATCTCCTTGTAAAAAAATTACTAAAATTATTGATTGCATGCATCTTTTTTTTAATTTTTAATTTTTAATTTTAGATGGGTTTGCTCTTGACTCTAGTCTAGGTCAGAGATGACAGAGACATTGTCGACGATGGTGTGATCTTTTGCTAAACGTGATGTTCTAATAATTTGAGGATTACATTAATGGATAGATAATTAAAAAATATAAATAAATCACTTTTTTATTTTATTTCAAAAGATCTCTTGTTTTTTATTATTAAAATAATTCCATTTTTTTTGTGAATTCTATGATCAATGGGCGTGCGTTGGGAGCGGGATAAGGCCAGACTCAGCGATGGGACAGAAAAGGACCAAACGCTCAAGGTCGTTTGGTCGGGGAAGCGCCTTAAACCGTTTTCATGCATTTTGTCCTCACTGATGCTATTTATCTGTGAAAACGGACAGGTTTGCTGGGCGAGCGTGTTAGTAACCGCAGTATGTTCTTATTAAATCAAAAAGGAGGCAACATCGTCTATCCTCCTGAAGGAATCCGTTTAGTCGTCTTTTACGACACCCACGGGTAGACTAGGGCGGTCTATCTATATCTTAAACGGGAACGAGACGACCATTTCTCGGAGTCTCAACTTTCGGCCGCTGAAACTCCGGTCGATATCAATTAGGTAACTATTTTAGAACCAAAAGTGCGTTAAGGGATATCGTTCCCCACTCGTTTCGATAAAAGTTTTTCGGTTGAACAGGCGATAAACAGCTTTATTGATAGAAAGCCTCGATAAATCCCTTGGCATCATAGAACTCGTAAACACGTTCGTTTCAGCTCTTTTGTTGGGTTGGATCTTCTATTGTATTAATAAATCAAAATGTTTTTCCGACATGGCAGTCTATCGAAAATTTGGGTTGCTGAAAACACGCGTTAACATTGTACCGTGATTATATCTTGCACGACAATAATTTATCATTACTGTTTTATACCCTGCCTGCCTCCTGCCTACTTGACTGCCTCGTTGGTCTATTGGTCGTAAGCGCTACTGCTGAGCATGAGGGTTCGATCCCCGGGTCGGGCAAAGTGTTATTGGGTTTTTCCATCTGGAATTTCTCGGTAGCAGCCCGGAGTCTGGATTTGTGCCCGGTTGATGGCAATAGGCTCGCCCCCTATTACATGGGACTTAAACATAACTGGCGAAATGTGAGTGTACTATAGGTACACCTCTGCCTAACCCTTCGGAGAATACAGGCGTGATGTTATGTTATGTTTTATACACAGATAAAAATAAAGGTTTGAGTCTGACTTCAAAAACTGCAAGAACGGTGGGGTTGATTAAAAGTTAGCTTTCAGACACAAGCTTACCCGTCTTTCAGTAGTTCACACCAGCAATGTAAAGTTTATAGTAAAGTTATATACTTCGAACGTAAAGTTCATAAATTTACAATTTCTGAAGGGTGAGTGCCCTGTATTTTGTTGTCCTGTCGAGTAAAGAAAGAGCCAGAATTACTGGCCGACCGTATGTCTGATACATTAATTGCAATACTTACCCGATCAACATTTTCGAAGGCTGCGGTACCGCGGCCGACGCCATATTCTTGGAACTGCGAGAGCACGCAGACCATAGCGTAGATCTGGGAAAAAAAAAACAGGGAGTCCGTATTTTTAAGAGGCACGATGTAGGCTTACAGTATTATATTTTATCTTTGGATCCCACCTATCAAGTTTACTAATGAAATGTGCGGTGATTTATTCAAGGCCGTATCAATAAATCACGCTAGAACTAATTTTAAGTTGCCTAAAAACTTCTTACGTAATTGATGAATTACGTATCGTATCATGAAAGCATCACCATTGTTAACCTTACTGCCTCCCAATAAAGCGGCACCGAACCGCAGCAAACATCAGCCATAAAAATGTAGTCTACGATACAAAATAAAAGGTAAGTAGGTAAGTACAATAACCAACGATATGTGATTGCCCATTGGATCGTAACCAACACGAAAATTAATTCGATGTTTCCAACTTTCGCTAAGATGAATCGATAAGGGAGAGAAAACTAAAAGATAAATGGATGTTCTTTCGTCATCGTCCAGAGAGCCGAAAAGATCCGGAATAACAGATACCTAGTTATAATTAAAAAGAACCTCGATCCAGATTGATTAATGGAAACGCAAATAGCGAAATATGATAGAACAGGGAATACTTAGTTAAGTGCAGTCTCTTTTCTGAAATTATGATGTCAATTTATCTGAGTTATCTGACAATCGTGTTGGCATTAATTGATTCGGATTATAAAATAATGTTCACTCAGCTTTTAAGCATTTATTTCTGAAAAAAGCTATTTTCATGATTTCCGCAGGATTTTGGGTTGCGCGTAGATAAAGACCGATAATAATTAAAATGCACTATTTTTAATTAAGGCTCACATTATAATCATCAATCCTTCTTTATCCATAACGAAGGGTATATGATGGATTCACACCAAACTGTCCAAATTATAATTTCGAGAAAGTAAGTTCGTGTGAGCTTAAGAAATGTAATCAGTCCCACAAAGAAATCAAATTTAATTTGGTACACTTTTCAGATTTTTTATTGTGTCTCAAAAAACTCACTATGACGGACGAAGCTTTCAGATGAATTCATTGTTACGTTCGAAAAGTAATACTATTAACTTGACATTTTTACCAATTTAATAGAGGTTCCCTAAAAATATTACGATTTTAGAATAGCTATGCTGAGTTTCATGATTATTCAGTCTTCGCAACTCTAAATAAATTGATATATAGAGTATATTTTAATATATTTGGAAACAGTATAATTAAAAATAACAATATTCCTCTAAAGTAAGCGCAAGATGAAAGCGAAGTTTACAACAATATTCAAACTTAGATCCAATTAAATCTTAGAGTCCACGTTTAATAAACGTTCCGTTCAAATAACAGAAAATAATTTTGTTGATAAATAATAATATTACCGAAGGATATTTAAGTCTGGAGAAGATAACAAAGAAAGTACAAGATTTCAAAACAGAGAAGTTAACAAGGTATTTTATTATTTTCTTGTAGACAAAGAAAAGTGGCGGTAAATTAATAGCTGCCCACTAATAGCTTGGTATAGTGGTAACAGGGACGTACCTAAAGCTTTTAGTGAAGCGTTACATTACGTTGAGGAGTTTTATCTCTATAAATGTGTAATTCGGACCGCCTGTGCGCAATGGTTTCAGGGTTATAGATCTACATAAATTCACGCATATTTCACGTGGGGTAGGCAGAAACTCCAGGGCTTCAAGTGCTACGATCCTTTCATCTTCTTTTGCTTCTTCCATGTTCATACGTCTACGGCGAACCACATAAATAATCTTTGTAAATACTCTTTTAGTTAAGTCATAAGTATGTCATGTATAAAAAGAAATGTTTTGAAATGAAACTTTTTGAAATGGGTGAAAACTGTTTTGTGCTCAACCCCTAACTCGTCAGTTATATCGTACAGTCGACTACAAAGAGATGTATACATTTGAAAGTTATAAAAATATATATCCTTTGATGTTGTCATTGTTTCTTACAAATACTTGTAAACACGATGTATGACAGATTTATATTCCAGCTTCACGTCATACAAGCAAATCAATTTTTGCCCACAAAGACTTCAAGAAATCTGACTATGTATCCCTCAGAAAGGATGCCTTACATGGAGCCCTAGTAGCGCCTTACACTGGTCCAATTAAGATTGCAAATTTCACAGATAAAACTGACCTAACCCACAGACAGTATCCATAGATCGGCATACATTTTAGTTGAAGAGGACCCGACGGCCATGCGCAGACGGGCATACCCACTGTTGCAGCTGTCCCTATATTTCTCGGTCGGGTCGGCGAGTGAAGTTCACTATGCCCCAAGATTTTGGCACTCCCGGGGGCGGGTGGAGGAGGGGGGTTATGTGGTGAACCACATACATACTCTTTTAGTTAAGCCATATATATGTCATGTCTAAAAATAAATGTTACCTTTGACACTTCTCAAGTTAGAAAAAATTCGTTTCTCTTGTCACATATAATTATCGCCTTTATTTCCATAATTTGTATCCTTCTATTTAGCACTACGTTAAACGTCATTTGGTAATTCTCGGTCCATTTGCGAGTACCTACGAGTACTACCCGCCTGAAGAACGTCACTACTAAAGTCAGTAACAAGGTAAGTACCTACTTAATGAGATAACACACCTCTTATAATTCCTCATACTATTCGCACTACCTCTCTGCCGTCCCCGAAACTCCCTGGAGCGTAATAAACCATGATTAGGTGGGTACTTAAGTACCGTCGCTCGTACACATTGCCAATCTTCTTTCATTTCATAATATCACATTTCGTACAGAGGGGAACATTCAGATCTTAAAGTTCTAATCAAAAGCAAAAGTAGGAATTCTAGTAGGGCGAGCGTCATTCAGGTATAGTTAGACTGTTGTGTTATTCGAGATATAAATCTTTGTACTTGTAGTTGCACTACGGTATTGCTCGGACTAACCGGCTGGCTCGAGTTCGAGTTAGGTTATCTCGACTTTCGAGACTATCCTAACACGACTGTCAAATTTGGTCACATTTCAAAAGTGAAATTATAATATTACAAAGGGGATTGGAAGAGTTTAAAATGTGTTTATACAATATTCTTTTTGAAGCTTTTTTTGGGTATTTTTTGTTAACATGATTTCAATTGTTTAGTAATATTTCATCAATATTTTCGATTACTTATATAGGTAGCATTGTTTTTTTTTTTGTAACATAAGTACCGGTTAACCATTTCAACACAAACTCGACTAAAAATTAAACCCATTTTTAAAACAAGCAGAACCAACATTTCACGATCACAAGCGTTTGAATAAAAAATCAACGGACATTCGTCCCTTGAAAAAAGTCAGGATCCAATCTCTGTTTCAATTCCCTATGCAAGAGAAATAAAACATTTTATTAGAGTTGTTAGTTGGGTCGTAATAAAGTCCGTATTATGTATTATGAACCTACGTGTTTTCCATTCAACCACACAAACTAGATTATAGATAAGGGTCGTTTATTTGACAACCGATGTTCAGGGATTATTGGCAAACCAGTGGACAAACTCGCTCATCACGTACGAGTAGTTCAAAACTTATTGAAGATCTAATTTCGTTCATGTTGAAATTATTCACTGGCCGCGTAGATTGTATTGAAATTTAACAAAATGTGCTCCTCCAACCCCGGGGTTCGCGTAATGAATTAAAAATAACGTACATACAGGCTACATTATATTAAACGCACGGCCCTTTTGCACGTCGACGTTTACCTGTTTGGGTCCCTGGATTATTTAGTATATATACCTACCTACTTACACACTGTATAATGTATCAACACGTTTGAATATAATCCCTGTTTTCGTTATTTCACTCTTGATGAGAATTTGGTATCATGTAACTAAGGATAATGTCTCCATATTTTGTTGTTATTATTTCTTTAACATTTATGGATATGGTGTGGTGTAACAAGATAGTATGATTTGTGGCTTTACAAAAATGCAAACATGCAAAGAAGACAAATTAAAAAAAGAAACGATGTTCTACATTGATTAGAAATCGTAAGTATAGTAGTAGTACATTTGAAGGTAAATAACGGTAGATGAGTAAATAATAAATAATAGTCCTCCAGACCATATTTCGGCCATGGCGGCCAATCTCAACGGAGACACTGCACAAGAGGGTGTGCGCAGACACAGGTGCACTCTCTCTGTCACTATCATAGTCCGATGGGGCGGCACGCAATCCGACTCAACCGGAGAGAGATCAGGCGCTTGACCAACGGCTTAAATGGAAAAACCCAATAACACTGCTCGACCTGGGAATCGAACCCAGGAACCCACGCTCAGCAGTCGCCCTTGCGACCACAAGACCAACGTGGCAGTCAATATATTGATATTATTATTTTAAAAATGTCTTTGACATATCATGGGAACCGGAACTTTGGAAGGCGTACGAGGGGCCGAAGCCAACTCGCAGAGGCCCCTAAGACCATTTCAAATAATGATGAGGCACCCACGGACGATTATTCCTGTATGCACTATGCAAGTATACCCAAGGACAACCCCCGGTTAGTGCAGGACTATTTAGGATATGGAAAAAAAAGGTATTGAACTATGGGTTAGGGCAGCTAAAGTGGTTACCTAGAACTATGGAAAGTCTATAGCCCCTCTCTGACAAAGATTTTATATGTATACAATTCACAGATAAAATGGCAGGGTGACTTGCACACTCAATAATGGGCCCCCGAAAACTGTCGCTACCACGTAGTGTCGTAGCAAAAAGGGGGCAACCTGTCCTGAGGTGCTTGAGGAGTGGAGAAGTATTCCACGGCTATCAGAACAATCCTAGAGCTCGGAAGATGGTCAAGAACCCTACCAACACTTACTGAAATACTTCCTTCCTCCGATCACGTTTGCTCTAGCGAATATCCTCTCCAGCCGGCCAATAATGGCAAGAAACAGATGTCAGCTCTGTTCTTAGTCAGTGTTCACTCTTGCAGGCCAATTTTTGGCAAGCCAGAGGTGAGGAACAAGACTACTCCCGGGAAATAGGGTCCGTGGGGTCGCTACTGCTCAACAGCTCGCCACATGTTGCCCTTCGGGTTTCTGTATCTCTCTTGTTCTGCCTCCTCACCCTAGACCTGTTCCGACAAACTCTATCGGCACTTGAGCGCGCAAGCCCCACCACGACGTCAACTTAAAGATACGGCGGTGGGGTTATTATTATTATTATTAGTACATTCGAAGGTAAATAAAGGTAGATAAGTAAATCCAGTACCTACCTACTCCTTTTAAAAAATCTGATGTTTTTATACTTGTAGGTAACTGATTCTCACGATTTTTCAGATATCCAACTTTTTAAAGTATTAAGAACAAAAATTTTAGCTGAACAAAGTCAGATTTTATTGCAACTTGAATTGCAGAAAATCCAAAGAGACAAGTTAAGAAGTATTGAAAACCGTACAAATGCTTAGAAACAAGATTTTTTCAACTCATAACCGCCTTCTACTTAAGTTCGTTTTTACCAATAACTTTGCCTAGAAATAAAATATTGTTGCATTATGAATGAAACCTATTACCAACACAAAACTGATAAATTGCAAGAAAACAAGGAACAGACGAATAAAACCTCGCAATACATTTATGAGGGAATCGATTTCGTAATATTCCCCGCTGGGATAAGGATGTGTATCAATGTAATTTATTTTCACGCAAGTGGATGTCAAGCAAAAGGGAAGATTGTCCATGAGAGCAGCCAAGCGAAAGATATCAATGTATGTTATGAAAATGTATCGTCTATAGGTAGGTATGTGGGTATCTGTACTAAATAATATGGAAATACGTAAAACATTTTGTTTTCCCCCTTAATAACTCTAATCTACTATTTGTAGTACAAAATTAGAAACAGTAGTAGAGCCGTAATTATTGTGTTATTATTTCCACCCTACACATACTTCCACGTTGCAACTTTGATGCAGGTGTTAATGAAAGCTACGACTGGATCGTCCTTAGATGATAACGTTTGCCCTTGCGTAAACATTTGCGATTAGCAATGTGCCAACCACGCAAAAAGCCATTTGTCGGATAATATGGATTATTGAAACCGGTAGAAACTTCAAAGAATAGCACATTTCTATCAAATTTAAATAGGAATACAGTGTATTCGTAGGACGCGGCGCCCAGAGCTTGCGCAAAAAACGTTTTGTATGTATTCTGTTTAACCGACTTCAAAAAAAAGAGGAGGTTCGCAATTCGACAGAATTTTTTATTTTATGTTTTTTAGCTCAAATCGTTTTTCTAGGTGAACCGATTTGGATGATTTTTTTTTGTTTAAAAGCTGGTACTTCCCATGTGGTCCCATAGTAATTTGGTCAAGCTCGGACCAGTAGTTTTTGAATTATCCATAATACTGCTATTTATTCCACTTAGTTTTTATTGATGATGTTTTAATCATTTCCTGTCACTGTTATTTACATATCAAATAGTGGCATACGAATTTGTGTGGGGTAGGTATCACAAATAAAAAGTGAAAAATAAAAATTCTTTTACAAAAAAAAAAAACAACTGCCTACCAAAAAAAAAACGTGAAAAATATCTATAAGTTCGGAAGACGGTGGCAAAATACGAAAAAACTAAACCAAAGACACCGACTTCCGAAAATAAAGTTACTTTTCTCTTTTTTGTATTTTTTTTGGAAGTGGTTGTTTTTTTTTGTAAATGAGCTTTTATCCTATACATATTCAACGTTACATGAAATGATAACCCTGCTTACAATGTATTATTACCTACTTATGAAGTCTAATCGGAAAGGGTCCATGAATTTTTTTGTGGATCCTACTTTAGCAGATTCTGTTTAATATATTTGTTTATTTTTAGCTTTTGTTGTCAGTAATTATTCGGGTTAGTCAGTTTTTGAATAGAAATGTAATTAATTTCGAAATTGAGTTTGCATCAGGTACGAATCAAATCATACGCATGACAAGGCAAAAATATTTCACCTCTCTTTAAAGGCTCGTGCACACTGGCGCGACGCGACAGCCCGACACAAAGGCGGTGCCCGTCGCGCTGCACGCGGTGCCTTTGTGTACGCTGTCGCGTCGCGCCAGTGTGCACGATACTTAACTCACGACTTTTACCCGTATGAATCTCCGATATTTATTAGTAACTATCTTCCGCCCGCGGCTTCGGCCCAAAATCGGTCTAGCCGTTTCGGATATTTGCCGGAACAAACAGACCAACAGACAGTCAATTTTTTTTTAATTGTTTTTGTTTTATGTACCGTATATGCTTTCTTATGCATTTAGTAATAAGTTGTTATTTTGACATTACAAACGGACACTTCACTTTTTTATATTTTTGTATAGATTATTATACTAGTGACGGGGTGCGGGTACATCCTATGGCGTGACGACATGTCAATACATTGAGATATCTGTGATACACTTATATCTAAGTTGATCTAAGTTAAATATTATACACATAAACCGGATTAAATTCTTTAAATTATAAATTTTAAGAACTGAGCTGTCACACTGACTTACAAGAAAAGCAGTTTTATTTTATACTATTGAATTTTAAAATATTATATTAAGTTTTATTTCAAATCTATATTTTATTAAAATATAATATAATATTTTGCAGCAAGGTAGAGTGAAGAAAAACCTTTTACTTCAATTTCAGTAAAAAGATATACATGAGGAGTGAGGACACTCCTAACTAGGCCAAATCCAATCAAGAGAGAGATAGAAAATCAAAGGTTGTGAGCTTAACAATCAGAGCATCAGGAAATTCTATGTAAAGTAGGTCTGCTATAAGTAACATTATATATAAGTAAGTAGGTATATTGAGAGGTATGATGTTAAAATGTACTGATTTTGGTGAATTCCTATTCTAAATACACTAGATTTAGTCTAACGACGCTAACTATTTGCTTAACTTCTCAGTTGCAGTCTTGATTTGGGCCTGGTAGACGGTCATAGGCTCGTCTCTTATGCTATGGTTTCTTAAGAAAGCGATGAACGATCACACAACAACGGCTGTCCTAATACAGAGCGTTTTTGATACCTTAATGTCAAATCCTGATGAAAATGACAGATTTTCATGACGGCTGTATGACGGAGTAGCTCTTATAGGAAACTGTAGATTTAATACATGGGACTTTAACGTAACAGGCGAAATGAAAGAAAAGAAAGAAACAAAATACGTTTATTTGCGGTAAACACGACGCAGAAACACAAATATACAAAAAAAAAAGAGTTGGGGGGAAAATATGTGTCACATCCACGCAAAACGGCAATCTCTCAGCATAATGCTACGACCCTAAGCGAGGCAGAAAAAACGAAAATGAAAAAATATATATAGAAATAAAATTAATGCGAAATGATTGTTATGTGTCGCTATAGTACTTTAACAATACCTTTAGTGTCCTATAGTATAGTAAATTATTATACATCGTAAAAACAAAGAGAATATCGTCTATTTTCGTTAGTTTAGATGTAACATCTCGAATCAATTACTTAAGATCAACAATAGATCTAGGTGTCAGTCATCATGACAAATGCTTGGTAATCAATGTGATGTGTCAGTACGTGTCTAATGTTGCGGTACTAAATACCTCCCATTCAAAACGTCGTACAAACGTACGTAGATATAAGTTCCTATAGCCATATTCAGCATTAGTTAGTACATACAGAAAGTGCCATGAAACGTTGTCTATATTGCCGTTGTTGTTTGTATTTTGGGTTTCACGAAGTGTGTCCAAATAAACTTTAATCTTTCTTTCTTTCTTTTATTTTATGCATCACTTTTCTTGCCACTTAGATATACCTACATGGTTATTTCGGCACGTGAGCGAAATCGGAACTAACGCCGCCATTTTTTTTAACGCTTTTCAAGAGACATTTCACAAAACAATTGCACAATTTTTTACCAACAACGCCTCCAGTCAGCGTCATCCGAGCGCCAGAAGATCCTTGTGCCAGTGTATAAGGCCCTTTGTACACGGCACGGTGTCTTTACGCTACGTCAAAAAAACCACGCCGTAGAAAAAACGACCGTTCCTACACACGGAAAATAAACCGTAGATTTTCACGGCAAGAATAACGTGTGTGTACAAAGGGCTTAAGTGTTATAAGCAGCTAACTATTCCAAGCTCATTTTTAGCTACATAAGTTATTCATTAATTGAACATGTATTATTTAGTATATTTACTTCAGACTAGTTGAAGTCATGAAAAATGAAGAGCATTCTATGCTTTGCACGATACTTTGCTATAGCGATGCGGAGTAATATTTTAATGCTCCCTTTTATTAACCCCCGAGGTATATGAAGAGGGGTGTTAAGTATAAGTTTAACGGCTATGTCGTTCTGCGTATCTGGCGGTGGCATCGTAGCTCTCAAACGGGTGGTCCGATTTCAATGCCGTTTATTTTTAGTAGAAGGCTGGTTTAATCGGGGTGGTTCTTAGCTAGGATTCATGAAAAAATGTTCAGCAATTTTCAACATACCTACTCAGGTTTTTCTTGATTGGTGTAGGGATGTCAGCCACACAATGGTAATTCAACTTGGTTGAAAAATATTTTGTAAACACTGCAATCAGTGATAACTTTGACCTGATGTTGCAACCAGTCGAGTCTGCGGTATAACCAACTCCTCCATAGATGGAGCAGAAACTCGGCCTTGCAACAGAGACAAACAAAGTTTGGACCCGTTGGATTGGTCTACATGAGGAGTTGATAGACAGACGGTGAAAAATATCTGATGATGTACGTAAAAAGGGATGTCTAGTTTTGAATCGTAGATCCATATTTCCACTCGTTCAAGGCAAGAAACTTGATAGTTTTCACAATAGTTAATTGTTATATAGCAATGCTAAATTGTTGTTTCATGGAAAAAAGTGCATGGTGACGTACATGAAGTACGGGGTTTTATTTAATTTGCAGTTTAATAACTCATTTAGAATTACTTATTGTTTTAACAGACAGTCTAATCACAATTTTGAAGAGTCTTTAGACTTGTAACCATATCGTTACAATTTTTTTTTTAAAAGCAGTGACTTACGTGTGGCGTGAAAAAGTCGTGTTCTCACGGTGCAGAACTCGTTTTTTTTTCGGGTCTACGGTATCAGTGATTTTTAAGTTATCTATAGGTGTAATGGGGGTGGAGCCAAAACCTGGTTGGTAGGCCAGGACATCTACTGATATGGACATTAGAGACAGGGCCTTTATGACAGCATAATGGCTTCCTATCTGTACGTGTGAAGTACTTAGAGACCTAAAGGTATATTATGCATCTATCTAATCATATGTTGGTGAACACGACATCCTTTCTCGCTTTTCGACTTTTTAATTGGAATGAAGGTTAATTACGTAATTAACCTTCATCATTTTCTTAAATTCTGATTAAAGCATTTTTTATAGTGTATAAACTATAAAAAATGCTTTAGTCAGAATTTCATGGATAAAAAAACCAATTTAAGACGGAATATATCTACTAAAAACTGTACATTGTGAAACCGCATCCAGTTATCGTAAGTAAGAAGTAATGTATACGAAAGTTTCCGCCATGACTTTCAGGACTTATATTACAAAACATAACATTATTGTATAATATTCTGTATTGCCTGTATTCCCCGGAGGAGGGTCGGGGTATGAATGGTATAACCAGGTATAACTTTCAAATTTGAAACAGTTTTAAATCTGCAACAGTGATCATGTTCATTAATTAGTAAACACAGCGTACCTTTTATTAGATTAAATGTTGCTGAGTTTGCATAAATTGAAAGTTCTACAAGTTTTAATCTAGAAAAGTGTTCGTGTAAACCAGCGTGGAAATGAGAGCAGACTCTTTCTTTAAAAAAAAACTGCATTTAGAAATGTTTTCAATCAAGATGTTTTCAAGACAAATGTTGTTCTGAATCATCTAAAGGAATAGACGCTATTTATTCCAATGTCTACCTTAAAGTTAAAAGACGATTTTAAATATCATTAAAACAGAAGTGAACTTATTGCTGGTGGAGGTAATAGCCCAATTAAAGGTAAAATACTGACTGAATAGTTTCAATTTGCCACCATATTTTTTCAACTTAGAGGGGATCGTGGCTACGTATTAACAGCCGCACGGATCGATCGATCAGGTAAAGCTATGCTTGCCGCGTTTGGTCAATGGGTGGGTGATAATCTTTACATACCGAGCCCATCTGTGCCTCGGAAAGCACGTTAAGCCGTTGGTCCCGGCTGCCATTCGTGGATCTTTAGTATTCGTTATGGGACTTCAGAAGCCCGAAAGTCTGACATCCAGTCTTACCAAGGGGCATCGTATTACCCAGTTACTGGGCTGTGGAGGTCAGATAGGCAATCGCTCCATGTAAAATACTGGTATTCAGCTGCAGTTAGTTGGGTTTGGTGACATAATTAAGAATCTCACCACTGTTGTTCCATTTTGATTTTAAAATAGAGTATTCACATATTTTTTTATACTTTTTGTCTATAGATAGTAACTTCCCTAATATTTAGATAAATTGGTCATTGTTTTTCATAACCTAAACATTATTATGATTTTTTTTATTATGAAAATACGATTTCTATGTTCGTCTTGATTTAAAACACGATTTTTAACCTGCTGGTAGCTGCAGGTGCTGGTATCAATCTTCATTAACACAGCAGCATCGAACTTCAGTGAGGATGACATAGCTGCTGACAAGCTGTTCGTGTTCAGTGTGCTGAACATGCGAGACCAGATGGTCGAATTCCGCGCCTGTCACCGCGGTTCCTTCGCGCAGCGCCACCCGAGCCTCTCGACCCGTCCCACTGCATGTGTCTGCAGCCCTGCTGAAACTCCTGCAAAAGGATTTCACTAGCGTCACCGCGAGTGCCCCTGGCGCTCCAATTATAAAGCCTATGCCAGAAAGAGCGCCGAATAAGGCTGATAATAATGAAGGTTTCGTGACGGTGCAAAGGAGAAAGCGCTGATCTCAAACTAACGGGAACGCTGCAGCAAAGCTCTTACGGGGTCGAAGAGAGCCTGCGTGTCGCTACGCCGAACACACTGGTGTACATCTCCCGCTTGCACTACACCACTAAGGCGGAGGACATCGCGGAGTACGTGCGCCAGAATACGACTTTTGGAAGAACACTTTTGGCCGCAGAACTTGGTGTACCGTCGCTTCCGCGGGCAAGTTTCACAGTGCAGCACATAGTCAAGCTGGTGCAAACTGAAGTGCTACAAACATAGTCTTAAGCCTTATTTATTAACACAAGTTTTGTTTATATTAAAATATGTATGTTTAGGTTATGGTAATTATCTATGGGCCTGAGTTGCCTGTAAATAAATGGATTTATTATTTATTATTATTTTTACGTCTCTTGACATTTCTCGGGACTCTGGGATCCCGGATATTTGGACCTATACGAGGGGCCGAAGCCAACTCGCAGAGGCCCGTCAGACTTTTTTAATGAAATGAGGCACCAACCGACGATTATCCCTATTCGGACTATACAAGTGCACCCAAGGACATCCCCTGGTTGGTGTAGGACTATGGCAGGTTATGGAAACAAAGATATTCGACTATGGATATGGGTAGCTTAAGTGGACTGATTATCTAGGACTATGGAAAGACTATGGCCCCTGCCTGACCAATGTTTTATAAAATACAAAGATAAAATGGCAGGGGGTGACTTGCGCACTCAATAATAGGCCCCCGACAATGGTCGCTAGCACATAGTGTCGTAGCAACAAGGGGGCAACATGTCCTGAGGTGCTTATGAGGAGTGGAGACGTATCCCACGGCTATCAGGACAATCCCGGAAGTACAGTAAAGATCCCTACCAGCATCTTACTGGAATACTTCCTTCCTCCGAGCACGTTTGCTCTTGCGAATCTCCACTCTAGCCGGCCATTAAAGGCAAGAAAGAGGTAGGAGCTCTGTTCCTCGTCATTGTTCACTCCAGCCGGCCAGTAAAGGCCAGAGGTGAGGAACATGATTTATCCCGGCAGATAGGGTCCGTGGGGTCGCTACTGCCCAACAGCTCGCCACATGCTGCCCTGCGGGTTTCTGTATCTCTTTTGGTCTGGCTCCTCACCCTAGACCTATTTCGGCAAAGTAAACTCTACCGGTCCAGACCTAGAGTTCAGGAGCGCGCAAGCCCCACCACGACGTCAACGTAGTTATTATTATTAAAAACCCTCCAAAAATCCTTTTTTGGCGGATTGTCTAAAAGCCATGGAGTTGTGATGGCAAAATGGCTAGTGGTCTGTGATCCGCTGACTCATCATTTGTCAGGTTTGTTTACCGATCGACAAAAGTTTGCGTTCTGTTAGGGGTGATCGATTAATCATTGGGACAGTTCTCTGTTAAATTGGGAAGTTACATATTTGACGTTACATCGTATTTTATTTGAGCTAAATACCTTTAACTAATTGCCTTGTTTATAGTTTTGAAGGCGCCTTCAAAACTATAAACAAGGCAATTAGTTAAAGGTATCTAAAACCCAACGCATCTGGCTCAAAAAAAGGTACTTCGATGCGTATTTATAAAGGCTAACGCTAAAATAATACAACAGTGTTAGAACTCTCCGAGATGAATAAAATAGTAGACGTAAATTTCATTCACCACAACAGACTAAATGAGTTCAGCGCATACTGAGAGTTTCTGAAACTTCTCAATGTGGAACAAGTAGGCGTCGCGCGTCATAAATAGTGAGATTAAAAAGCTTAAAGCAGCGAATGAAAGAACTTAAAATACTGCTCACATTTTTGTGACTGTCTTTTTGATGCGTCGTATACACGCTTCCCATTCTGTTGGAAATGTATAATAGAAAATTAAATTTTGTTCAGACGAATTTTTAATACACTTTGGTAAATTGATTTACTAATAATAAAGTCACTTAGATATGTATTATTTTGGTATTAATGGAAGGGATAAATACCTTGATTTCTCTGATAGTTTCACCGGTGTATAACATTTAAGTGTGGGGAGCTATGCCATTTATTTATTTATATCTATGCCATGACCTATGCCATATCGTTATTACAATATAATCAAACGTGATTGGCATTAAGTCAATATTTGGTCACAAAGCTTCGATAGCTATCCCGAATTAACCTTTAATTAAGACATTTTCATCGGATTTCAGAAGCCAATTCTATTTCAAACTGTAATAGTTAATCCCGTCTAAATTAACCACTAATTCTGGTACTTCAAAACAAATATATCTGGTTTAGGAAAATATTAGTATTCCACAAATTGACAATGGCCTTTTTTAATATTTCCAACCTAATCTATATTCTGCTACGTTATTAACGGACCCACCATTCCATTGTTGACTTTATAGACTCGTAAAATGTTTAATTGCAGGGCCTTTTTATACTATTTTTATATCACATTAAATACTGAGTTATTGCGTATTATTTAACGTGTAAGAGTCGTTGCGTACCTACTCGGCGTTGGTGCTTAGCTGATTTTTTTTCGCCCTTTGTATCGAAGGTTTTTCCGCTTTTATTATTAATAAAAAATAGCTTCAAACGCGCTCTTCGGCGCATTCATTTCGGCTGCGTATTGAACATGCCTGGATGTTATCGATTAACTGCTTTCCTAAAAATTTTCATGATAAACTTAAATGTTAATCAAAGTCGGCCTCTTGATTTATACATTTATATTATCACTCTCAAAGGCGTTAGTCCGTTAGTACTTAATTAAAATTGTATTTTCTGTGCCTCAATATTTAATTTGGCAAAAGTTGGCTGACGTATGTTCATTGTTTAAGTGCAATAATGTTCCCTATTATAAGCCGTTTTTAACATATTCTGACCCAGTTCAAGATTTAATCTTCATTAAAGCTTTTTGAAGCATATAAAAGTTCGCATAAATTAAAATTTGCTAGTGAGCTTTCTCAACTATGCATGACATGGCGAGTCCCAGTTTTATAGCCATTTTATGACCTGCATCCAGGCATATAAACAAGTTTATTTCAGTACTATATTCTGGATGTTTAAGCATCATAAGCATTTTCGTAAATATTCCATTTAACAGAACAGGTTGTGTTGCATGTGAACTAATTTCATAAATACAGTGACTATTCAAATAAAAAAGCGCTCGTTCGCGTACACGCTTGGTTCTGGCAGGAGCAATCAGTCACTTGCACGGTGGGAAGTTAATCTATCGCAAGGCAAACAAGTTCGTTAGGCCATTGTTTACCCATATAAAACGTTATGGTGCATTTTCATGTTTCTAGAGAAACACATTTATTCATTGTTTGCTTAATACCTATAGTAAATAAAGTGAAGTGTCGTTAGTGATTTTCGAACACAATAAAATTTGTGTTTACTTAACATTGTTATTTTATTTTGTTGGATGCTAAACTGATTGTATGTTGTAGGTAAGTGTTGCCATCGACACCTTTGGACATCTGCAACGCCAGAGGTCTCCCAGGTGCGTTTGCAATCCCAAACACAAAGCTGGAATGTCGCATGTGCCTGTGATTACACCGGCAGCCTTCAATCAGGAACAGAGCAACGCTAATTTTAGACTGAAATAGTTATTGTGGTAGTACGTTTTAAGGCTCCCGCAAACAGGCGCGACGTGACAGCGCGACGCGACCCTTGTAGGACAATATCCATGAAGTTTGATACTTATTCATGAAGTGTGTGCCTTTAGTAATTTTCCGGACGAGCTTTTTCTAAGTAATAAACAGTTTTTAATAGGTGAATTGTGTATTGGTTAAAGATTTTGAACAGAATTTGTTATTTCATCAAACATAGTCAGCAATTTCGCGCGTCATGTCGGTACAGTTCTACTTGTTGTGAGTAGAAAATACACTAGTCCCAGCAACATGTATTTTGAAACATGATTTGGATACGTTACTACGTACGTACTAGGCATTTTATTACTGAAAATCGATAAAAAATTGCGTAAATATTCAAATGAAAAAATGCAACCTAAAAACGAACTGCTGCAGTTCGAAGTAACATTCCATTCATTCGTGCATTTAAAGTTTATTTGACGCAAGCCGCCATGTTTTTTTGTGTTCTGTGACACAGTATTGGACAATGTGAGTAATGTGTTTACCGACTTCGAAAAAAACGAATCATATTGGTAGTTATTTTTGAGTTTTACAATTGAATTTTGTATTTCAGACTTACTGTTAATGTGATCGAAGATCTAGCGGTGGGTCAGGGCCTGGAGAGATCTCCAAGGTGTAAGGAGACCCTTACACCCCAGCCGGAAGCGCCATAGTAACCGTAAGTAGTTCTAAATAGTGTCTAGTTGTATTATAGTATGAGCAACAATAATATTTATCCATCCATCCAGATCTAATCCTGCACCTCGACCAACCTCAGATGCCATCTGAGGCGATAAGGAACTCTAATGCTACTATCAGCACAATAATATCATCATCCCTGGCAGTAATGTTTTTGTTATTAAATAAACACAAACGGGGTTTTGATGCTTTTCTACAGGCATGTTTTAATGTATGAACGTAAACGAGGCAAAAGGAGTATGTAACGATCGTAGAAGGTGGCGTTCTGTAGTTTCTGTCTACCCTCAAGGGAAGAAGGCGTGTGAGTTTATGTATGTGTGTATGTATGTATGTTTTAATAACAACGACTGAATATGAAATATTTCATTTTCAGCATTATTTATTAATAATTTTACTAAACAAGGTTTGCAATAGCACAGCTACAAAGGTAACCTTTGAGAGCAAGACGTCATAAGCATATGTATTTGATTTTACATTAGGTAATCGTGTTTATTCTCACTGGGATGGCGTCGAATGCAATAACAATGAGGTACAATTTCTACTAAGTAGTCTAATTAATTCATAACGTCACGCCTGTATTCCCCTGGGTTAGGCAGAGAGGCCCATAATAGAACACCCTCATTTCGCCAGTTATGTTTAAGTTCCATGTAATAGGGGGGCCAGCCATTTGCCATCAACCGTACACAAATCCAGACCCCGCCGGGCTGCTACTGAGAAATTCCAGATAGAAAATCCAATAACACATTGCCCGACCCGGGAATCGAACCCAGGACCTCATGCTCAGCAGTAGCACATGTGACAGTTAGACAAAAGCTTGAAAAAAAAAGAATTAAAAGAAAATCAACTGTATGGCAAATAATTCACGCACTTACCTACTGTAATAGAAAGCAAACGAGTAGATATTATAAATAAAACAATATTTCCAGCTGATAGGCAAACAAAGATCTAAAAATTATTCTCGCAAAAGCAAGTAAAACTAAATAAAAGCGCAAATAAGGGATCATTTCTAAAGCGTTGCGCAAATTAGGTAATTTATATACAGATTTTCCCTAATTACATGCCTTCATTATAGGCCAACAATTTTAGACAGATATTAAAATAGACTTTGATGAAGATAGGCCAAAGAAGCTTTAACCTGAGCTTTATCTTATTTATAAATATACTTAGTAGCACAACCTTTCTGCCACACTGCATTTCAAAAGAGCGATGCTCATAGCACAACAGACATACCTACAAGCTTGCCTCGGGTTAAAGCAGTATTTTTGCAATCTAGCGCTCTGTGGTCCGTCTGCCGCCAAACACGCGATAATGTTTATCTTTGAAAAATAAACCTTTTAGAGGTTCTGCTATACATATTCATGACATTTGAAATAGGAAAGTTCGATGTTTTAAGCGATAAGCAGCCATCGTTTGGTTTAAAAATGAGGTTCTAAATCAGCAGGCTAGATCAGAAGGCAAGCGAATTGCCCGTTCGTATTATCAAAGTGTAACTACTAGCTAGCAAAGTTTGTTGTGACTATCATGTTTCAGATCTTTGGCCCACTGGGCCTCCAATAGAGCCAAGATCACCATTCAGAGGTTGTGGATCCATCAATTTCAAGAGTTGCTGAGGTAGGTACTTGCAAAGTCAAAGAGGGTCACCATAACGAGTGCTTTTAATGTTTTTCCCCTATTCCAGATAATTATTTGTACGTTTCTCTTGAATCCGGGATAGGCCCGAGGCATTCATTCGTATGACCATGGGTACCTACATATACATGCACGGTTCTGTCTGCCTATATATACTATTGAATGTGCTTACTGAGAAAACTCAGTTTTATGCCCGCACCCTAAGGCTCATAATAATTTAACTCCGTCATACGGTACGATAGATCGCGCACATATATCGGTGGAACCTCTGATGTAGGTCCTACCTACCACCGTTTAGTGAATTCTTTTCGCATCAATGCATCCTTTGTTGGCAATAGAAACAGATAATTATATCGAAAAAAAATCAAAGAATTCTATTACTATTCAGTTGTAATTTTCCTCTTGTTATATCTCCCACAGGTTGGAGTTCTCAAAGAGGGAATCATTATGGTATTTTGCATATTATATGGTTTGGGTTGAGGCTGGGTTTGTATTCAAGCGGAAGCAACATTACAGAAGTAAAATTAATGCGTCCGAGCACACGGAATGTTGAAGTAAACTATACTCGAAAGGTTTAGGTAGTTAAATAAAGGTAAACAAATCGTAAAAAGGGTTTTTTTATAGTTGACACTTTCTTGTTTAAAAATACGTTACAACAAAATTAAAGTTATTTGAGATTTATTCGATAGTTTCCTCTTATAATAATGTATGTTAAACTTTATCATTTATTCGTAAACTATACTCTTCCTACCTGTAATTGCTTGAGCACAATTTCTTTGTTAGATTTATAAAATAGTATAATATTTTGTAATCTGTCTATTGTAAAGAGCCAAAAAGACGGGTTCCCTAAACCTTTCAGAAAATACAACGAATTAGACAACGTTGCTAAATTGAAGAGTACGCCAATGACGTAGTATGGCAACTGAAGTAGCAGGTATTACGTTTAGTCGGTTTTACAAGATGTCTTATAAGTTGTGGATGAATTAGAAAAAATGTTATATGGTGTCACTGTATTGGGGCTGCCACCATACCACTGCTGTGAGCGCAATTCAATTGAGTTAATATGGGCTCAAGTTAAAGGGTTTGTAGCCGAGAAAAATAAAACTTTTAAAATGTCTAACCTAAACATTCTTTTGCCAGAGGCTTTAGCTAATGTGACTGCTGAGAATTGGAAAAGTTGCGAGGGTCATGTAATAAAAGATGATGAATAATTGATGATACCACTGAATGTGACAGATAGTTCCTCAAATTCAGATTCAGAATAGAGCCTATTATTATGGGACTCAAAATAATATGATTTTAACATTTGAAATAAAAGGTTTAACATCTATGAGTCACGTGTTTTTTTTTGTTTACCTTTATTTAACTACCTAAACCTTTCGAGTATAGGTCACAAAACGTTCATCACATGTGTTTTCCCTATGCACCATAACTAAGTATTTAATTAGCAGGTTTTACCGATACTAACAAGTTCGAACGCGGTATTTCAAAGGCCATCGGACCAGTTATTATGTTATATTTCACGGAAGGCTTGCTATAAAAGCAACGGAACGATTAAGACACCCGAACTTCCCCCACCTCACATACTTCAATCCCCCCCTTTGTTTCGTTATCGCCCTAGCCCGTTTCACGCAACCAATTTGAAAGATTGGTTTTGCAAACAGTTTATGTCCCTTAGTTTTGAATGCGTGACGAATATGTACCTATTTTACTCATGCAAATATTAGATTACATCTCAAACAAGGGTGTATAGATAAATAAAAGAGAAAGCAAGAGGAGTAATTGTCGTGACATTGACATTGGAGGTACCAGGAGACGATGAAGCTACGCAATTATAACTTCGCAGCATCCCTAAGTACCGCCGTCCTCATTCTGCCATTTCCGCCACGCGGGAGGGCGGGGTATAATGCGAGCTTGAAAACCAGCGGAAAGTGAAAAGCGAACGAAGCTGATAGTAATGCCCTAAAAACACAGTTGTTCAAGATCGCTAGCTGTCTCGACCCGCGTGGCTTACCTACGTCCGGCCCAAAGAAGAAACAGACATGTAGGTATGCTCTTAAAATTGATGGAGACGTGACATTAATATTGACTATGAGTGTTTTTTGACGTGAAATGTCTTTTAAATCATCATACCAGGACAGAAATGTGAACTGTAACGAATAGGTCTATATCGTCTTGCCTTAATAATTCCCAAAGTATTAGTCTAAGGCCCCGTTGATTCATACATGTTAAAAATAACCAATAGTCAATTTAACAATTTAGTCACTTGACAATAGTTAAAGTTTAAACCAAATTGACATTTTTTAACTATAGTTAGCTTAACCATTTGTCAAACAACATACTTATGTAATTTTTAACAAATTGTTAGTTTATCTAACGCATTTTAACTATTAGTATGTTTGACTACTGATCAAACAGCGGGTCCTAATGAGACGTAAGTGCGGTGTGGCTATTTAAATAATATTGATTTAAGCAATATTAGGTGTATTTTAGACCATTTTATACATAAAAATAAATAAAAACATATGAACAAAAAAAAAACGTTTTTATTTTATTTTTTGTTTACTGGTGCTGGGAAACAGTCCTTTCTATTAGTCCGTTCTATTATAATAACATTGTAATAGAACAGTAATGACATTGACTGTGAGCATACTCACAGTCAATGTTATTACTGTTCTGTTCACAATACAAAGACAAATAAATCGGTAGCATTGCAAACTTTATTTAAAAATGTGAACCTATTTCGTATTTTCATAATATGGTATAAATTGAAATTCCGTGCCGCATGCTCGGCCAAATTGGGTGAAAATACATGCTTAGATGATGGTTGTTGGAGAATGATGACCGTCCGGAACCTTTTCTAAATATGTGAGACTCATTTCCGGTAGGAAATGTTGCTATTATGTGTAAATAAATATGCTAAAGCCCTTTGTGTCACCCTATGTAAAAATTCTACATTTATATCTGTAATTTTTATGGTGTACCTAATAAAGAGTATTCTATTCTATTCTAAAGTTCGTTTTTTAATCCCAGATAGCAATCTGACATGTTAAGTCTTATAATGCTAGCTTTTATAGTATAGGAGTTTGACATTACACCTGTCAAATTACTAGCTGGGTTTAAGAAACGAACTATAGTGGGTATACTTAAGTACCGAAAATTACATTTACTCAAAATTTTGGAAATGCGAGCATTATTTTGACGACATTCTTTTCTTCGAGATAAATCGAAAATGCTGTACTGGTCAAATAAATGCGAGCAGCGGCTGCAAATGTTAGTATGAAAGTCCATATCTATCGTGTTTAGCGGCAGAATAAATAAGAAAACTCATATCTGTCCTGTAATTTAAAAATGGAACGAACTTTTTACTACGACCCAAGCAAGGAGCAAGCAAGGAGTTATGTAACTTATCAATGATTTTATTTAAATCTCGAACTGGCTTAACAAATAGAGCTGTTTAAAGTGAAAAAGAAATAAATGAACATATAATACGCAGAAGAAAAGCAATCGTTGTTCGTCATTGATTCTGAAATGTATAATTAAGTTACTTAGTTTGGGATTTTCGCGCATTATTTGAGAAAAGTACTATACAAGCCTTGACCGCAACCAGGCATTGATGGACTAACGTATGTGTGCCTCGGCCCACATTTTCTCGTTCGTCCATCAATACCTCTGTCGGCCGCTGCAGTAATGTACTATGTATATTGCATATTACAAAGTAGGAATAATGATTGTTCTTTAATTATTCTTACGATCAGCCCGCAACTACGTATGACATGGAAGAAGTCACATTGGTTGGGTAAGTAAATCACCACGTTTTCAATTTAGTTTATTTTAATAAGAAATTGTAATAACAGAATTAACAGCTTCCTTTACACCGAGTCCGTCGTCTTTTCATACGAAAAAACGTTCGTCAAATCTCATTAACCATTTTCTTTTCAGAAAGTAACTCACTGGAGGGACCGAATTTTCTTTCGTCAATTCAAAAGAACTGAGATGTACCGAAAAATATTTTTTATGTTTGTATTTTTCGAACACAGAGCCGTATGGTAGATATATACGTGTGGTACATTTATAGAACTTAAATGTCCCAATTTTTATTGAAAATGAACACATCTGCCTACACCTTTGAAAAATTGATTTTAAAATCACACCCTTTGACCACTTCGAAAGTTGGGTCACAGTTATGTCAAGTAGGGATCTAGTTCATCCTTACATATTCTAGTATTAATTTTGCCCGGCAGCAGATCTACAAGCGCAACTAGCAGTTAATAAACCTTCAATGTGGTTGCCATACAGGGATATATTTATGGCAATTGGACAACTAGTATGTGCAATTGTGCATGGACTCCTGACACCACAAATCAATAATTGCGGTTATTGTCAGCATTATGCTCGGTTACTCCGGAATTGTAATGCACTGAATACGTATACATTATGGCTATGGACAAACATGACTGATCACGTGATCACAGATTTATCAGCAGATATTAATTAGTGACCGGAGATTGTTGTTTGTTGTGTGATGAGAATTTGTGATTACATACTGATATATCTAAAAGGGAATCATTTCTATGTGATGGATACAGCCGTTAAGGCCCTCGCAGAAAGGCGCGACGCGACTCTAGTATAACAATTTCTATGAAAACTTCATGGAAATTGTTCTACCAGAATCGCTTCATATCGTCGCGTCGTGTCGCTTCTGTCTGCGGGAGACTTAACTGCTGAGCGTATACTGTGCCTGAATTTTACTACACATTTTTGTGTCCGTGTTACTGCGTATCTACTACGTACACAGAGGGTCAGAGCGAGCGTTTTCGCAGAGCATTTCTGTGACCCTTGTCGGGTTTTATCTCAAACTGCCATACTGTAGTTTGATATTGTAGATTTAATAACATTTTCTGTCATATAAATGGGCTATGAACTACTGTAAATAGCACGTAGAGACACTGTGGTAGTAGTAGCAATGACGTACCTACTTCCTTACGATTTTATATCAAAATATTTTATTTCACATAAACGTACATGAGCACTGAAATGTCAGAAGCTAGGTGCACGGTTCTAATTGGTAATTTTGGTGGATTGGTTATTTAAGTCAGACACTTACGTTTCTTTTATAACATCAACAACAAAAAGGTACTTATGATTATTATAAACGATCGTTAATTTTTCGCTACGATTGAAATCTCGACTCTTCCTCTAGTAAGCAGATAAATTAAGGGTCTCGGCCATTTGGGTGACCTTTTCGTTTTATTATCCCGTTTTGTGAGATTCATGGAAAGTGGAAGGGACAGACTAGTCATGGCCGGAACCTCATAGTGATATTCGATTTTAATAAGTAGGCATCCATAAAATTACTTGCGAAATTTACCATAAAAGGGTGTTTGAATTTCTTTTATTATAGGTATGACCAACTATTATTAAAAATACATTATTATCAGGTCTAGTTAGGCAGCAAGGATAATGTTTTGACGAAAAGAAAAACTATGTAGTATACCTACCTGCTACAGTATAGAATCTACCGTATCAATACCTAAAATATTGAACGTTTTGATCTATACAAAAAGGTATTTTTTCTGCAGAATAGCATCGATTCACCTTGACACTTCAGGTATTTTAAACGAAATTCCCAAAACTGACTACGTTGTTACTGACAGGCGTTCTTTGCGAAAAATATGTACGTACAAAAATCTGATGTACCTACTCTTTTGCGGTAGATATTCGGAATTAACCCTGTTATCCATTGTGAGAAATGAAACCTGTATGTTGCGATTGAGAGGAAAAATTGTTTATAGGGAGGTATGACCGTTTTGTCTCTCACTTGCGAAAGCTATTGGGCCTAGACAAGTGACAATCGCTTTCAAAGAGTTCCGTATTTATACAACGACTTCAACGGGATTGACTTATTTAAGCTTTTCGGTAGCGTATGTTAATCCCGCAGTCGCATTTTTAACATTTCCATCGTTGTTATCGCTGATAGAATGTTACGTTATCTGATCTAGGCCCCGGGATTCAAGATGATTCCAACAGTTAACATTATAAAGAGCAAAGGCATCAGATCATCTTAAAAAGCAGTAGAGCTATTGCTGTTCATGTATACTTTTTCTATAAAAAATGCTAAATAGGAAAGATCCGATAAAGAAATAGATACTGAGAATAACTAAAAGGGGTAACGCGTTAATTTGCCAAGTGCAAACATTAGTTTAGGGCCCGTTGTTTGATACATAGTTAAAAATAACCAAAAGTCAATTTAACAATTAGTCACTTGACAATAGTTAAAGTTTAACTACTCTGTCTGCGCATGGTTAACTTTCATAGCCAATTGTATTTTTTTTAACTGTAGTTAGCTTAACCATTTGTCAAGCAACATTCCTATGTCATTTTTAACAAATTGTTAGTTTAACTAACGCATTTTAACTATCAGTATGTTTGACTACTGATCAAACAACGGGCCCTTAGTGGTGCACCGGGCGGGAGGGCAATATAGTGACATCCGTTCACTACACACATCATTACCACAAAATAGATGGGTACAGAGGTCGGCTCCATGCAATAAGCGGAAACGTGGACACACAAGACACGCGATTACTAACAGCGAGTGCAAGAAGTGCGACCGGCATCTTCTAGATCGCCGTAAATACCTACCCATCTATGTGTGCGTGCGCCTGGTTTTACTTATTGTATGGACGCGGGTTTCTGTTTTTTACCCATCTATTTTGTGGTATACTGTTCAAAGTTCATTGGAGTCCCGAGTCGCTGCAGCTGCACACGGGCATAGTAACCTGTTGCTTCAGTGCTCTACAATACAGATGCAGGCAACTCCATGAAACACACTTTTCAATCGAAACTGAAATGTTAGTGTTGTTAGTTTCGATATGTATGTAAAGTGAGTGCTTAGACAGTGATGTGTTGTAAATACATATAAGAAAGAAAACGTTTAATTACTTCATCACTATGTCTAAGGAGGCTACTAATATTATTATACTGGGTTTACACGCTTGCCAAAACTTAGCAAAAGTCTACAAGCACAAGCGTGTGAATGGGGGTATTTGCTTGGCTTGCGTGTGCTTGGAGAAGCTTCTCACCAATCCGGTCGGGTGTCGTTTTTTGACCATAAATCAAAGGGCGTTTACGTCAAGCGCTTGCGATGAATTCACACATTAGTGCGCGTTTAGTATCGTTTGTGGGCTCGAGTTGGACAGACGCGGACGGATGGTTTAATATGATCGGAACGGATACTTTAAACAAGTAGTGAAGCCTTCGGAAAGTTCGTTAAAAATCGTAGTGTTATGGCAAGATGATATTTTGCTGGTATAGCTTCTTTGAAGTCTGTATCTTCGTTGGAAATTATGGGTGATATTTTGTTCAGCAAAAACTCAGCGCAGTTCATATGGCAGAAGATAGTGAATCTCCAGATGGTTCATAAAACAGTTCATTAAAATTATTTTCCATAAATTGTCTGTAACAAAACAGCATCGTAACTGTAACTATATTGTAGGATTAACAGCAACCTTAATAATAAATTAATACAGATATGCATAAAATAATATTAATATTATTGCCAACATTCACACATAAAATCTATATATATATAAATGAATCCCTATTTCCCTTGGTCACGCCATCACGCGTGAACGGCTGGACCGATATCACTTATTATTTTTTTGTTGTGTTCGTCTTTGTCAGGAGAAGGATCGTAGGATCAAGGAATAAAAAAATAAGGAAGTTGATCGCAACGTTACAAAATTTAAGAAAACTTAACGCCAATATTAATTTTACATAACTGTCAGTTTTTTGAAATAACTGTCAGCGATTGACAGAATGCGCGCTGCAAATATCGTTTAACACAGATGGATCGGTTGATAAATGAGTCGATAGTTTCAGTTTTAGTCAATAGTCAAAACTAAAACTAAACGACATATGACATTCATAGTTAAGACAGGACAACGTCTGTCGGGTCAGCTTGTATTTTATAAATTTCATTGATTTCATTAGAAATTAATGAAATTTATAAAATACAAGCCCCCCAATAAATACAATAAAATCCGGCCTGTATATTAATACAGGGTGGATTTTTTTTAATATACTGGAGAGAGTGCTTTAAATACTGAAGATCTGTGCATCTTCAGTATTTAAAGCACATGTATGATAAACCAAACGCAATAGCCGAAACAAGTTCGGTGTCCGCCATGCTTGCCTGTTTGGAGCACACTGACGCATTCACAAGCATGTAAATGATTCCCAAATAGAGCTCTCCACATCCAAAACCTATAAGTATTTGGGTATGTCGGAAACGTTGGGCGTGGTATGAAGCTATCGTTGAAGGAGCGCTTTTTTGGTCGCCTGAACAAAGTATTTAATAGTCTTCTATCAGGAGGAAATGTACTCTTTCGGTATATTCAAATGGACTCTACCATTATAAGCTACCATTTAATAGGTTTTTCTTTCATTGACTTGAATGTGGCCTGGCGGCTGAGAGTATGTCATGCTCACTCTAATGTCTCGCTGGTGGTGGCGTGTGTGTTGGATCATTAAGTTCCCTTCAAAATGGTTGAGCTGAATGGTGCTGATCCATGCGTCATGTTCGTGACCGGGCGCCGTCAGTGGGGACTGGTCATTTCTTAGCTGGACTTAAGGACTTAAGGACTTAAGGAACGGTTGCAAGCGTTTTTTCTGTGCCAGACTTTGTCGAACGCTTTCGCTATGTCGAAGAAAACGGCACCCGTCAACGAACCACGTTGGAAGCCAACGCTTACGTGTTCGATGATACGGTGGACTTGTTGGACGCACGAGTGTTGGGTTCGGAAACCGAACTGCTCGTTGGGAATGAGACCTTTTGTCTCGGCATAGTCTCTGAGACGCTTATAAATAAGCCTCTCATAGATTTTGCCGAGGACATTGAGAAGACTGATGGGGCGGTAGCTGGAGGGGGCGGAGTTGGGCTTGCCCGACTTGGGAATACCGATGACAGTGGCCTGTTTCCACGCTTGGGGGAAGATGTTATTGCTCATGGCACCATTGAAGATGGTGGTCATTAGCATGATTAGGTGGGCAGGGAAAAGTTGGAACACCTTATTGGTCATTCCATCAGAACCGGGGCTTTCCACCCCCGACAAAAAATACCTATAAATACTCGTATAAGTTTCAAACACAACGGATCAAAATTAGAAGCAGTAAATAAATTCACCCTTTTAGGCCTAGACATAGATAGAAATGTAAAAAACGCTTGCAACATTATAATGTTGGGTGTGGGTTATCGATATCCTTGTAGGCACTATTATATTCTATTTCTTTCTCTTTTTCTACTCACAGTTTGTCAAGGTGTTTATTACTCAATCACACATAGATGTCTCAACGAATTTGTATGAAATTGCGCACGCGGATAACCTGGGTCTCGAATTGAAAGATAGGATACATTTTATGATTATGCAACACGGCAACAGGCTAATGGCAAGTTTGTTTTATTTTATTGCATCGCTACAGTACGACGGCGTTTGTGATAGGGCTTTGTTGTATATAACTGAGTTCTAACGCTAACAAGGAGCATGATGGTACCTACATGGTAGTGCAGCGTGAACAGGTATTGCATCTTGCCTTATAATATTGTACACTGCGTATCCGCCATTACAATCGATATTAATCTCATAGTCTAGTGGGTAGTCGCTGCATGAGCAATACCTAACTAGTTTTTTGACAATAAAACATGATCACATTTCTCCAAGTTTTCTAAGACGATTGACCATCTTTCGAATTTCAAATCTGAAGTCTTAGGCTTTGTTCTCGACTTTATATTTAAACTTCACTGCTAATTGCGACACGAATATTCATGTAACATTAAATGGCCGCGAGCCCCGTCTGGTGCATTATCCCGTTCAAAGGATCTGACCACTGAGCTCTGCCTATGGACCCACCAAAGAGACCAGCGAAGCGTATCGCGGTGCCCAAAAATCGTAGTTCGACGAGCTAGAAAAGAGGGAGCAATTTTCTACATTCGAATAAGTCTAGTATAATTGAACTTGGCAAATATGTTTTTGTTATAAAAATATTTATATTACCTGCCTACCTTATAATTACTGCTTTTAAATTATTAGCGAATGTTTTAATATCTTCAAGACGATTTGCAGAATAAACTACGAGAGAAATGTGGTCGGATTGCGGTCGTCCAATTTAGGATCCACTTTAATAATAATTAGCCGAGCTCGATAGAGACCTCGGTATAGCACAAAAGGGAAAATTAATTAATAAATTGTTTCCCCGAAACTCTCAAACAATTGAACGCGTGCAAACATAAGAATTAAATGAAGTTCAGTGAAATCTTTAGTGAAAATATTTACTTTTATTCTTTAGGACAGTATTTGAGTACAGTAAATACAGTTTTTGTTCTTTCTGACTATATAAATTATATTATTAATGGCTTAAATCTCCGTGTCGCTATTGAAAAACATTAACTTTATTCTCGCAACAAAATAAAAATGTATTACAATTCTTTTAGCTAACATATCAATACAGGGCCACTTGTAATACAGTAATAAGGTAAGGTGCGGTTTACGAGGCTTACAAGTGCTAAAACGCGGTCACTGTCGGATTGCATACAAAAGAAAGAGACGGGCGATGACACAATGCTGGTAATTTATTGCAAAATATGAAGCAATTATGGATTTACAAAAAATCTATTCATTGGACTAAAAAAATAAAACACTATTACGTTAGTATGTTACTTGTAGAATAATCTGACAAAAAATCTGAATGTTTGCATGTATATTAGTATGGTTTTTAATCGATACAAGATTTTTTTAGAGGTTTTTTCGTGATTTTTTTCTATCATATCAAGTTAATTGTATTATGTTTTCAACACACTATCTAACTAGCATATATCCAGAAGAATATCATATATTTTTAGGCATTATAAATTTGCGTTTAGGTCATGTAGTCCCCTTAAACGAAAATCTTTAGGTCTATCGTTTAATATATACAGGGTGGAATTTTGTAATGCCACCTGGAGGGAAAGTAGTCTTAATACTGCAGATAGAAAGTTTTACTCAAAGGAAACATTCCTTTAGTTTTGAATAGAAAGCACACTGCATTCAAAGATTTTCGAAAATTTTCTTCTCCCACACCCGGGAATCGAACCGGCTAAAATCTGAAAAAAATTATACCCTGTACTTTTATTGCATCGATCGTTAGGGTCAATTATAAGGATGAAATCTCTCTAACAAACATGATAAATTAAATGAAAGGAAAACCAGGAAATCTGAAGTTACAAATTCAATGAGTCAAGTTAAACTCTTTAACTAACATCCATCTTTTGTAATGCAGACTCCTTTGCGACATACTCGTAGCTGCGTGTATGAGGTAATTTAAATATGGAATGTTAGATTAAAATTTGAAAATTAGATTGTCATAGTTGTTATTCACATTTGATTGTTTTTACAACTCATTTCACATTTTGTCTCACGGTGAAAATGGCTTATCAAGAACAGTTTGATTTAATGGAAGCTTATTTTTTAAATAACAAAAACGTGAATCTAGCTCTGCGGTGGTATGGAGAGAGATATCAAGACCGACAGGCACCAACTCGGTTCGTATTGAACAGAATGGTAGAAAATTTAAAGAATACGGGTGGTTTCAAGAAGAGACGGCAAACTATTCAGCAAAACTATTTCGATTTTGAACTAGATGTTTTAACATACTTTGAATCATTTCCAAAGGCTTCAAGTAGAGATGCTGCCAATGAATTAGGAACAACCCACACTCGCGTACTTAAAGTGCTGAAAAAGTATAAGTATAAATGCTATCGTGAAGGTCGGTTGGTGCAAAAATTGCATATTGGGGATCGTGACAGACGATTACAATTTTGTGAAAACATGCTTGGAGAAATTGACCGAAACCCTAATTTTTTGAGTAACATTGTATGGTCTGACGAAACCAACTTCAGCAATAATGGCATGTACAATCGCCGCAATAACCATTATTGGTCTCGAGTGAATCCTGTTCGTGTTCATGAAACTAACAATCAAGTAAGATTTTTTTTCAACGTTTGGTGCGGAATTATGAGAAATAATGTAGTGTTAGTCCACGTGTACGGAGGTAATTTAAACACTGTCAAGTATATTGAAATACTGGATCTCTTAAGAAACGAGTTAAATGGTTTCCCCGAGGAAGAGCGAAACCAAATAATTCTACAGCAAGATGGTGCTCCAGCACATAACAGCAGAATCACTACTGCCTACATTAATAACCATTTTAATACCTGGATTGGTACAAACGGCACAATCAGATGGCCTGCGAGATCGTCAGATCTCACCCCATTAGATTTTTTTTGTGGGGATATGTAAAAAATCAAATTTACATGAAATCTTATGCGAATGACAACGAGTTGAGAGTTGAAGTTCAGAATACGATTTATAATATTCACCACAACACTTTATTAAAGGTTACTAGAAATGAATTCGTTAAAAGAATAAATTTGTGTATCCAAGAGAATGGAGCCCATTTCGAGCAACTAATTAGTTAGTTTACCATTTTTTGTAAATAATTAAATTAATTTAAGATTTCCTGGTTTTCATTTAATTTATCATGTTTGTTAGAGAGATTTCATCCTTATAATTGACCCTAACGATCGATGCAATAAAAGTACAGGGTATAATTTTTTCAGATTTTAGCCGGTTCAATTCCCGGGTGTGGGAGAAGAGAATTTTCGAAAATCTTTGAATGCAGTTTGCTTTCTATTCAAAAATAAAGGAATGTTTCCTTTGAGTAAAACTTTCTATCTGCAGTATTAAGAGTACTTTCCCTCCAGGTGGCATTACAAAATTCCACCCTGTATATTGGTACCATTATTATAGTTAACACCCCAATTCAGAGCAGTCTGACTCCGATAGGTTAAGTTAGAAGCCAGATTCCCTCTACTGTTGGTGAATCATATGAGTTAGGTTAGCTTAGAACAGTGACCAGCGGCCGCCGAGCACCAGCTGCCCTCTACTATTATATTGGGCTAAATAGGTTTTAAGGCTTTTGAATGGTATATCTAATGATTTTATATTTAATGTATGATATGCTTAAAAAAATATTTATGTTAAAATTATATCAATAATTTATTATATTAACTGATCATTATATTAAATAAAATTATAGATTCAGTTGGTGTATCTTGTAAATATTAGAGATTTTGTAATTATATACTACTCGTACTATACTTATCCTAATAAAATTACCCCTAGGAAAATATGGAGTTTGTTCCACCATTTTTCATTGTCTCTAGAACGTACTGTAACTAGTCTTTAGAATCTAAGTACAGAATTAACGTTTTCCTCTCAACGGTGGGGTTTACACATTTTCGCGGTCTCCCTCTTACTATTGCCCTAGCCGTGCGTACCTTCTCTGAAGAGCCCTTGAACTAGTTTCACCCCTTATGCTCGGGTGAGCACCTTAACGCTACACGCTCGTGTCGCTGTTACGTAAAAGCTGACGAATTGATGTTAGAGACTAGACAAGATAATAAATAATGAACAATGGCTTTTTAGAAGATTTTACGAGTAGACAAGGCGTTTGGCCTGAGTGGATTTCCCATCGGAAATCGGAACCCCTGTAAGGCCGGTTTTTGGCTGATTTAAAGTATCATACTTGATTTATTTACTGAATATTTCAAAATCCTCTGGACTTGACACGTCCATTATGCTGTTACTTATCAGGTATCTTACTCATTATACTAGAAATATTAAAAGTAAATACAATAGGCACAGCTCCAGGGTCGTCGACTTATTTGCTACCACGAGGGGTCCAGACTATTTACATAGGTACTGCAAACTTTAATTAAGTTTCTCTGTTTGAAACTCCATTATGGCCTCGAAATAATTGAGCCCCAAGAAAGGCGTAGGTAATTCCAACCATTTGCAGATTGTGAATAAAGATTGCAGTAGAAGATCTAGTTCGTTCCGTCCCGATCCTTCTGCATAGGCTAAACTTTTTAACCCATAATACCACTAAGACTAATTTTATTTGTTTTTCCCCAAACCAAAGGTCACAACCTGGATTTGGCATAGCGATTCATGCTTGCCAAAATAATGCCGTCCATAATCGTAATTGTGGCTGTCAAACTATTCAATATGTCAGCTCAACAAAATAATAAGGTTTAGTTGTTGATCAACGACTGTCATGGCACCCTCACATCGCGATCCTTATGAAAAGGATCAGGAAGCTCATTTGCGTGTCAAACTTTACATGTTATGCCCGCGCAACTTATAAACAATATCTATATAGCTCTGGCGCTATCTGTAATAATTTACTGCATTCCGATTTAAGGTGGAGCTACCAAAATTAAATTCCTCGATCTGGAAAGAGCTAAGCCATCACTTATAAAGCTGTCATCATCATCATCATCATTTCAGCCGAAAGACGTCCACTCCTGGACATAGGCCTCCCCTAAGCACCGCCACTTCGACCGGTTCTATGCTTCCCGCATTCAGCGAATTCCTGCGGCCTCACATGGTCATCGGTCCACTTAATAGGGGGGCCTTCCAACGCTACATCTTCCGGTACGCGGTCGCCACTCCAGAACCTTTCGGCTCCATCGACCATCTGTTCTGCGAGCAATGTGCCCTGCCCACTGCTACATAAGTTTGGCATTTCTTCGGGCTATGTCGGTTCCCTTAGTTCTCCTGCGGATCTCTTAATTTCTATTTCGATCACGTAGGGAAACTTTAAGCACAGCCCTCTCTATTGCCTTTTGGGTGTCTTTTAGCTTTCTAATAAGGCCCATTGTGAGCGACCACATTTCAGTGCCATAAGTCATCACTGGCAACACGCACTGGTCAAAGACCACACGAGACACTGTGGTGTGTGAGGCGAGAAGATATTCTATTACGTAGCTTCCCAAACGCTGCCCAGCCGAGGCAGATTCGACAGTTGACCTCTTTCTCGAAATTGGACCTACCTAACTGAACAGTTTGTCCTTGGGAAAAATACTCGTCCACAACTTCGATTGTAGCGTCTCTGATCTTCATGAGAGTGGGTGTTATATGGGCATTTGACATGACCTATATCTTTTCTATGTTCATTTTAAGACTCACTCTTTCGGAAGCTATAAAGAGGTCATCGAGCATTGTACTGAGGCCCTCCATAGTCTCAGCCATGACTACTTCATCGTCAGCAAACCGAAGTTAAGTGCTGTACTTGCCATTGATGTTGATGCCAACCCCTTTCCAGTCCAGAACCTTGAAGACATCATCCAGTGCAGCGATGAACAGTTTCGGAAAGAGCGTTTCTCTGTCTAACACCTCGCTGCAAAAGGATAGGTTTTGAGGTCTGGTTCTGGTGTCGGATTGACAGTGGTGTTTTCGTACAGACACTTCAGCACCTCTATGTCCCAATAGTCGATCTGGTACCTTTGAAGAGACTACAGTACAGCCCATGTCTCGATTTAATCGAAGGCTTTCTCATAGTCTACAAACGCTAAGCGCTAAGCAGAGAGGCAGATTATACTCTTCCGTCTTCTGTATAACCTGCCACTGCGTATGCATATTATGATCTACGGTGCTAAAGCCTTTACGGAATCCGGCTTGTTTGGGAGGCTGGAAGTCCTGAAACCTGTGCGCGAGACGTTTCGTGATGACTCTTGAAAACAGCTTGATGACATGGCTCAGAAGTGAGATGGGCTTATAATTATAAGATGGGCATTGTCGCCCTTCTTAAAGAAAAGTATCACCCCACCTCCGTTTCACACCTGCGGCGTTTTGTCTTTGAGTATGACGAAAGCAAACAGCTTCTGGAGGGCCTAAAGAACAGGCTTTCTGCTGCCCCTTAGGAGTTCGGCCGTACACACACACACACACATGGTCTCCACCGCATCGTCGAGATATGACGATCGGGGCTTAAACCTGTACGACCTTCAGGGAATACCTTGAGGATATTCTGAGTATAACGTACACCACCCTGGTCGCCACACACTCGATCTTCACCACGTTGCTCACAAGGGACTTATGGACGATAAACCCGTGACCACCGTGGGACTGCTGGTGCTCTCCCGGAAATTGATCAAGTTGCCGGATTTGAGGATTATCGTGTAACGTTGTAACGTTCCGTTTTCTTTTAAATAATTATAAATTACATAAATAACGATTTAACCGTTAAAATAGGCTTCTTTTAAGCATTTTGTTTACTTTAATAAAACCAAATTGCCAAAACCTTTATTCAACGGTTAAATAGTTATTTATGTAATTTATAATTATTTAAAAGAAACCGGAACGTTACAACGTTACAATAGAGTCCTCCCCCTCTCTTCGAACTTCTGAGAACCCTACTATACTCCATCGTAACCTGCTCAATTCTTCCTCGAGTTCAGTGATCTTCTTGTTGGTCCGGAGTGTTCAGTAAGTTTTGAGTCAGTTTTCGGTGATTGTGGTAGCCGGATTTCTTCCGGGGATTTTTAGCACCCCTTGTCTCACCGTGGCCTTGACCGCTACCGTAGCAAAAATAGGCGGGTTGCTGAGCCCTAGAAGCCATTTGTTCTTGGTGCTTGTCATTTTGGGGCGTGGGGCAGTTTGCCATAATCACCACGCTTGGCAGGCGGGTTGGCGATCGCAGTATGGTTACAAAAATGCATAGAGAACGCTGCCCATTCTTCAGTAATTCCCTTTAGTCGCCTTTTACACACGGGAAGAAACATGGGGGGCGTGCTCTTCTTTAAATCCGGAACCACACGGAACTCATGTACTTTAAACCATTTAGGTTCCCTACAATAGACCTCTATAAAGTTAGCAAATTGCTCTCAAATATAAAACTTTATGTTTTATACGTGTTCTAACCCTGCATGCCTAAGTGTCCGTAGTCTTCCTTTTGACTCAGCATCTCAGAGCATAAGGCGCAGAGATATAGCGGCCCACTCGTCAGGTATTCGAGCTATCTTTGGTAGACGTCAATATGTTACAAAACCCTCCTATAATAAACTGAACCGTTAATTAGATATAGCTGTTGTTATACTATTGTAAAAAACAATAACTGAATGGTTGAGATCCCTAACGTATAGAGAAACAGAAAACATTCTGACAAGGATAGGCTAAGACTCTATTTACTTATTAGCCTCATCATTGTTAAGCTACCACTTAAGGGAAGAGCGAGACAGCTCCGACACAAGTACTCTTGCAACTTACTGGGGCTGTCTCAATTTATGTATGACACAATGTAAATTTTTTTTTTTTGGTGTTCGGTTTTCCGTCATTTGTATTGCAGCTTTTAGTAATGTTCATTTTCTTGTTAAACTTAGTTGCTAAAACTTTTTTGCATCTAAGCATTTTTTTTGTTGTATGTACGTGGCTGAAACACGAGTGTTTCGCTACAAGTCGAAAAAAACAGGCCTTGTGCGTGAACACGCACAGTGAACGGTCCCGTACTTGGGATGAACATGGCCGGCACAGTATTTAATTTTTTCGACCACAAAAATATGATTGGTTTTCATAGTATTTGTTGGGTTTGATGCAAAATCACTAACAGTATTTCTAGAAAAATCGATGAAAATCCAACGATACCCCCCCCCCACATGCTTATGTGCACTGAATTATTTCGGTTCGAATTATATAATTAATTTTCATCCTTCTGTTACATAATTACTTTTTACATAATTTTACTACACCATTGTATAACGATGCACAGAATACACCTTCACTCCAATTTTCATCGTTATATGCCAACAGTCACCGAGTAAAATGGCTGTGTGTTATCCAGACGGACGGACAGATGGACAGACGGACGGACAGATGGACGGACAGACGGACAGACAGACGGACGGACAGACGGACATGACAAACGACAAAATGCGAAAAAAATATTTGTTCAGTATTATTTACCTGCAACGCAATAGGTACCTATGCCCCATTCAAAATCAAAACCAAAGCAGTTATTTCAAATAGGCACATAGAAGGCACTTTTGAACTTTAACATTTACATTAAAATAGAATTGATTCTAGTCTCTACCCTTCCAAAAGGTAGTTTCGTATGGAGAAGAATGACCAAGAAACTCCACCGTTACTGTTTTAAATTGTTTAACAATACTTTGTATACATTAATTATATGTGAAGACGATGCACCTAGAATAAAATTAACAAACCACCATAGGCAAAAATAATTAAAAATGAAGCAATGACAGATAAATTAATTATGTGATAGATACGTGGTGCTCACTCACATATTAGAAACATTGTAAAAGTATTCGTATTCGGTGACCAGATGACATCGAACGTTTACATGTAGCGAGCTTGCCTACAATCCGCAGTCAGTCATCACCAGAGATCGGATATTCGGATGCATATTTACCAAAAGTAAATTTTAAGCTATGAAAGAATGGAAGTGACTTCTTTTAATATATTTTTTGTAAAAAAGATGATGCTTAGTTATTTAAAATTATTGTTTAACCCTCAATGCAAATATGTGTATGTAGGGTGTAAGAGTGGTGTGTTAGTTAAAACATAATTAAAATAATTATTTTTATTAAATTACATACTATATCCTGATTGGGCGTAAATATTACCTCGGCTACAACAACTTTAATCACTATCTTTCGATCGTGCCGAGGGTGTATAAACATGTCATATCGCTAACGTTGCGCCTCAGGGTACCAGGGCGAACCCTGTTCTATTGAAGCCCTTATCCCCTTACGATGGACCTCAGGGGGGATGGACTGTTTTTGTCCTATACTCGTGGGAAGAACATGAACAAACATCATAAATACTAAAAAGTTAAAAATAAAATTAAAAGAAAAAAAACTTTTTAAAAACAAGCTTTTATTACTTGTTAATAAAAAGAACTAAAAAGTTAAAAATTATTTAAACCTGATAAGGAAAATACCATTGTATAGGTACCTACATTGCAGCCTTTAACGATAATTAACCTTCTTTGTCTACGTCACAATAATCCCATATCGTACATACCTACCTAATTATATATTTTTACCCTAACATAACCCTAAAACATTACACCTTGTTTTAAATCTTTGCGTTTTTATCACAGATCCAATTTTTTATAAATAAAAGCGTGTTACAGTGTGATTGCAAAAGAATAATAGTGAAGGTGAATATGCAAAATATTCTTTAATGATCCATTCTTTTCACTTCATATGGGCGATACTGGCACACCTACAGCTAGCATCGACGTGGGTGAATAAATTTTTTATTCGCGATTTAACTGATTTAACGCAATTGTTTGTGTGTGCGCGGAAAATGGAACGCGAAAAACACAGCCGAAATACGAGTATATTATTTATTAAATGCAAAATAAGTTTTGGAGGATTCCTGAGGCACATAGCCGTTTCGTACTTGGAAAAGTATATATTTGACGTTTACGTCGTTTACATCGACGGACGTCGTTTCAGCCTATAGAAACTGTGAGGCTCATCGCATCACAATAGAGTGTTGTTTGTTGCACTTTTCTATTGATTGCAAAAACCAGCAGTCGTGTACAGCCATTCCAAACGACTCTAAAGAGATCTTTCGACCAAAGACTACAATACTATAGCCAGATATAGAAGACTACAATACTATAGCCGGTTCTTAAAGTGGCTTATACCTATCTGAAATACTGACACATTCGTCGCGTGTGAGGTGTGAGTGAAGCAATCAGCCAATGGACATAAAGATGAGGTTTGCGGTTTCGATTTCCGCATTGTAGGAAACATTTGGGTTATGCAGAATTGATCGATCGATTGATTCAAACTACCGAGTTATAAGGCAATGTTATTTCATATATTACACACATTTTTTTTAAAATTTCCTCATTCATTGTTAACTAAGTCAGTAATAATTTTCTAAGCAGGATGCAATATATTGTTGAGACTAATACTTGTTTACTATATTTAATACCTGCGCCGACCTATCCTAAAAGGGCAGGTAGCCAATGCCTTCAATACTCTGCCCTGGAGGTGCACCAGGGAGGCACTCCGGTATCACTGGATGCCGACCTACCTCTGTCGCGTGGTCGAGGCCTATCTAACGAACAGGGCCGTCATTTACCCGGGTCACCACGGAGAATAGAGACGGCGAGAAATGTCATGCGGTGTCCCACAGGGATCGGTCCTAGGGCCGCATCTGTGGGACTTCGGGTACGACTGGGTGCTGCGCACCGGCTTCTCTAGCGGCGTCAGCGCCGTTTGTTACGCTGACGACACGCTGATCCTGGCACAGGGGAGGTCGCACCAGGCAGCGGCCGATTTAATGACACGCGGGGTTGCGACAATCGTTGAGAGGATCCGGCAATTGGGACTCGAGGTGGCCGTGCACAAGTCCGAGGTCATGTGTTTTCAAGGTCCTCGGAACGCGCCACTGTCGGTTTCACAAATAACGGTAGGAGGGGTTCACATCGGCGTCGAGTCGACGATGAAGTACCTGGGACTCGTCCTCGACAGCCCGTGGAACTGCATTGAGCATTTCCGACGTTTGGCTCCAAGACTGGAATGGGCCGGGGCTGCCTTGAAGCGGCTCCTGACCAATTTAGGGGGTCCAAACGCCTCCTGTCGAAGGCTCTACGCGGGGGTCCTGCGGTCCATGGCCTTTTACGGGGCACCGGTGTGGGCGCGTTCATTGAGGCGCCGACCAGCCCGTCGGTTGAACGCGTCCCAGAGGGTCATAGCCATCCGGTGGTCCGGGGATACCGCACGGTCTCCTGCGAGGCGGCGAGCCTCCTTGTCGGATTGCCGCCATGTGATCTGGTGGCAAAAGTACTCGCGCACATTTGGGAGTGGCGCGAGAAGGCGAAACGCCGGCGCGTAACTCCGCTGCCGCGAGAAATCGTGGCACAGCGGACTGAGCTCCGGCGGGATGTCATGGCGGCATGGCGACAGCGACTGTCGCAATCCAGTACGCCACAATTGCGGCGGTAAGTCTCCTCTTTGAGGAGTGGCTTGAGAGGCGCCACGGCGTCGTCACCTTCCGCCTGACGCAGGTCCTGACTGGACATGGTTGTTTTGGGAGGTTCCTGTTTCATATAAGGCGGGAGCAAACGCCCGAGTGTCACCACTGTGTGGATCACCCGGAGGACACGGTGGAGCATACGGTGGATGTCATCCCGGCTTTGGCGGAGCACCACTGTATCCTCGCGAGGGCCATCGGCGGCTGCGATCTCTCGCGTCCAGTCCTGGTCCAGGCCAAGGTACGGAGTGATCATTCAAGCCATCACCTTCTTCTGCGAAGCAGTAATGCTCGCGAAGGAGGAGGCAGAGCGCGTGAGGGAGAAGCAATCGTTGCGCCCTCACGCCCCTAGTCGCCGCAGGAGGAGACCGGTGGCCCTGAATCGATAGCCGATTCCCGGCCACCGTAGGCGCGGGCTAGCGTACGGCGAGTAATGCGGGCAGCTCGCCGTCCGGTAAGGACCAGGCCCGGGTCGACGCACTATGGGTCGAAACGGTGCGTTCCGTCTAAAAAATCTATAACTTTTTTGTTTCTTGACATTTTGAATTTATTTTTTGTATTTGCATTCCTGAATACTTATGCTATTGTATAATAAAAACACTGTCACTTTAAGAACTATATTTACTTTGTAAAAAAAACAAAAATGCGAGTTTTCATACAAAAATTAAATTATTTTTTTGCTTTCATTAGGTTAAAATAAAATTATTAATAAGTTAATAACTACGTAGTCACATCTTATTAAACTAAAATAAAACATAGTAATAATGAAAAAAAAAAGCATTATTCTACTCATCACTTGTCAATACTAAAAAATCTTTAGCTTCGATAAGTAATTCTTTTGATATCACAATACTTGATTTATTTAAGCTAGATAAGGGATCAGATGTATACAACAGTATGTGCTGAACGTCTTCCATTGTGGCTGACCTGGAACACTTCCGAGCGTTACTTAACCTGTATTTCTTATAGTCTTTATTACGAGCTTCTTGAGCATCTTCAGATAATTGGCCTATTGACAAAACTGCAAAATTCTCGATTATTTTGGCACCATGTATAAGAATTTTGTAGATGGAAGATGCCATATAATACCAGTTATATTTACTCACATATAACTGTGCAGTCCCCAGCGTATATTTACCAAACTTTACTGCGTTTATGGAACATCCCGATGACATGGTTTGCAGAATTATGTGTAGGTAATCTCTTGAACAACTCTTCATCGACACCCATGATTTCTGCAGAACATTGATAGTTTTGGAAGAATCTCCTTGCCGTATTACCATCATTGCTGTTTCCGGAACCTTGACGAGGTTTATCAATGTGTAAACCAAGCAATCTCCGGAAACGAGTTTGGACTTTTTTTCTTCTTTAATCTTTTTGTTCTCTGGAGTCGATGCAGTCCACTTTTCAAAGCCTAGATTATAAGAAACATTCAGAATCATTTGCATACATCTTATCCACGCATGTAAGGTGGAGAGTCTGTATTTAAACGCATCTTCATTCTCAACTCTTGCAGTTACTTTTGATCGTTCATCTGTCTAGTCATAGCATGAAGCACTCGATGGTGTCTGTGTTAACACTTGAGCAACTTTCCCATCAATCATAGTCGTAAACAGCAGCACATGTTTTACTTCTATAATATTACCTTCTATTGCTGCAAGCGTTGGGGTTAATTCATTAATTTTGGCTTCAAGTTCACTTACAACAGCTGTGGAAGGTTTTCTGGAGTTTCTTTCGCAAATTCCAGAGAAATGGGTCTGCAATATCTACTAAAGAGCATGCTGGATTTTGCCATATAACTGCTTTGCTTTCTTCATCCACTAGTTTCAATGGTACACATAAAACTATAAACAAATTAGCGTCGGATATTTGTTTATTTTCTTCAGGTAAAACTTGTTTATATTCAATTTGTCCCGAGGATCCATCGCAACCCCATTTCCTATCCATAAACAAAAAATAACAAGTATTTTGTTGTATCCACAAATGTCATGAATAGGTGCAAATAACAAGAATCGTCAGTTTTAGTTTATTCCCTCGTTCGATATTTTTGCTTAAAGCTCGAAATGGCGCAGTAATGACGCAGGTTTTTTTATTTGTATTACTGAATAGTTAAGAAATCTAAAAATGTCATTAACTCGACATCGGCAGCTATCGGCAATAAGGAAACCTCAACTTGAAAATTAAAAACACGGAAAATTTCCTTATCACACAAAATATGTACATATAAAGATAACGTACTTGTAAACGAGAGATACTGAGCAATCCAGAATGTATAATACTTATATATTCCCTTGAAGGACTTAGAAAATATCTTAAGTTGAACTCCCATAATGAGTAATCTATACTCGAAAGGTTTAGGTAGTTAAATAAGGGTGCTAATTAAGGCAGCTTCTTTAAAATGTCATTCTCGTCTTCAAATATATTTAGTTGTCTAAATAATTAATAGGTAAGCGACAAACTTTTAGCGTCTAATAAATGTTTTTCAAGCGAATATATATTGTAAAACGAGCTACTGTTAATATGACGCAGCATGGTGATAATTCTTAAGCAACGTTATGGACCAAGTAATAAATAGGGGCATTATTCATAATGCCCGCGCATTATGAATAATGACAAGCGTAGTCGACGGAGCCCCGCTCTGCGGGGCTCCTACTTCTGGGTGGTTTAAAAAAAATAACCACGAAGGGAATGGCGGGGTCTTTTAGACCCCGCCATTCCCTTCTAACCAAACCTGTCCAAGTCGGGGTGCCCTAAGTCCCGAGCTCGCTTAGTAGCTCACTTACAACATTAGTCACTTGAGTTATCAATTCAGAAGTAAATATATTTATCGGTAGCTCGGAGTCATATTAATTTACGCTCGTAAATTGACGCTGGTTTTTTGATATTCTGTTGGAATAGTAAAGATGATGAATTAATATAATTGAAGCTGTTCTATTAACTCGTCGCCTACATGTAAAAAAGACGCTAGGTTGCAGGTGCTAAAGAAAACTTTTGTTGCCGCACATATAATTTCCCGTTAAATAAAGGTAAACAAATCGTAAAAAGGGATTTTTATAGTTGACACTTTCTAGTTTAAAAACTTTTTCCAAAAAAACAACTGACTTCCAAAAAAAACTTTTTTCCAAAAAAACAAAATTAAAGTTATTTGCGATTTATACGATAGTTTCCTCTTTTATTGATGTAGGTTAAACTTTATCATTTATTCGTAAACTATACTCGTCGTACATGTTATAGAGGTATGAGAAACAGGGTGTAAAGCTCACTCATACTCTATGGAAAAGGGAGGATCCTCCGACCAGACGGGTGTTGTGTCTGGTGGGCAACTGCCCGACGGTTGATGTCGGGACGTTGTATATAAATGCTAGGCGCGCGGTAAACTCTGCTTGCGCGATGCAGGATTTGCGTGACGTCAGTATTACGTGTAGTTCGCATGTGGCGATGTTGATACCGCTACAATGTAATTGCTTGAGCACAATTTTTTTGTTAGATTTATAAAATAGTATAATATTTTGTAATCTGTCTATTGTTAAGAGCCCAAAAAGACAGGTTCCCTAAAACTTTTAGAAAATACAACGAATTAGATAACGTTGCTAAATTGAAGAGTACACCAATCAGGTATTACGTTTAGTCGGTTAACCAGATGTCTTATAAGTTGTGGATGAATTAGAAAAAATGTTATATGGTGTCACTATATTGCGGCTGCCACCATACCACTGCTGTGAGCGCAATTCAATTGAGTTAATATGGGCTCAAGTTAAAGGGTTTGTAGCCGAGAAAAATAAAACTTTTAAAATGTCTGACCTAAACATTCTTTTGCCAGAGGCTTTAGCTAATGTGACTGGTGAGAATTGGAAAAGTTGCGAGGGTCATGTAATAAAAGAAGAACAGATAGTGTTTAAATTACCTAGACAAAATAATTGATGATACCATTGAACGCTTTATTATTAATGTGACAGATAGTTCCTCAAATTCAGATTCAGAATCTAGCCCATTATTATGGGACTCAAAATAATATGATTTTAATATTTGAAATAAAAGGTTTAACATCAATGAGTCACGTGGTTTTTTTTGTTTACCTTTATACTTTATACTTTGTACTACCTAAACCTTTCGAGTATAGTTAATATGAAATTATCAAAGTTAAGTATGGGTGTAAATTTATATAGGTACCTAAGACTTTTTTTTACCTATTATATCGGATAGCTCTATCATCTCAGAATATAAAACAATAAAAACGGTTTCAAACACTACTTTCGTCCGAACCATTTTTGAGATGGAAAATACTGTTTCGTTCCATACTGTGACGGCGCGTCGTGTTTCACGCGCGCCTCAAAGAGATGTCAGCAGCATTGACGGGGCCCGATAGGGCCGATGCCTGCCGGGGTCGCGGATTGTTCGAAAGTTACCGCGTCCCTGGCGCACAGGCAACTGAAGAAACACGGGTGGGTTTTAGTCAGTACATGTCTGACACGCCCTCCCGCTCCGCCAAGAGCGGGAGAAGTTATTTGACGATTTCCCACCCAAAAAAAAAAGTCAACATCGTTTTAATAGCTCCACGATTAGTGACAAATGCGTGCACTGACTGGACAGGTCCACTCATTCTGTGTGGTTTTTCCTGTTGGATCTGACCAAGGTTATGCCTGGACTTTAAAAGCGACTGACCTCTAAGTTTGTTTCGGCCTTTCTTCTCAGAGTCGTCAGATAGGAAACGCCGACCTCTTCTAGTTTTAAAAATATGATTGATGTGTAAAAGTATTTGTACAAACCTACTTACAGAAAATAAATCATTTATCATTATTAGACGATAACCCATTTCCTTTAGGCGAACGTCAATAAGTTAAAGATTCCTCATAATATATCTTGCACCACAAAATATGTACTGTAGGTAAAAATCTGGAGAGGTTTATCAAACCAATTCACTCAAAATAATTCACAAAATAAATCATCAGCACCAAATATTTTTACCAAACATTATGTAGGTACCTAACAATATTTTTACCAAACATTACATAAGTAGGTACACCACTGGAATTATTTCTGTACAAAACACTGTCATTTATATTTTATGTCGTAATAATAATTATTTAGATAGATAGATTTATAATCGTAAATCATAGTCCTAGCTGGCTTCCTAAAATATTTTCTAGCAAATAATCCACTAATTTCCACTAACTAGAACCGTAAGCGGCAGTTCACACGTCACTGTCCTGTATGATATTTTACAGTAAAAAGTTAGGATCACTCGACAACATTCCACTGTCCATTCGGTTAAAATCAAATGCCATAATTATGGAACTGCCTGGTGGTTCGAGAATTATACAGTAAACGTAGTGTGAGCGGTGCCTAATACATAGATATCGCATCCAATAGAGCGTGTAAGTTGAATAGTTCGGTATCAATAAACTATGTATAATTAGGATACAGGTGGGGGAAAGTACTTCGAACCCGCTGACCTCATTCGAGACACCGTACCCATGTGGGTTCGGGTGTTATAAAGAAGGGAATATAGGTAACTATATACATGTCCGTCGGCGTTCTCCAGTTGTATCTCACAACGACAAAGGTTTAAGATTGGCTGGCACAGCTTTATAACAAAATAAGTCAACTTAATACAAGAAATGCTTTTGATTAAAGATCTCAGTTTGAAGAAGAAGAACACGTAAAGATTTCAGTCCTAAGTACTCGTAAATGACTTTATCAAGACACGCACAGCATACTTTTTTAACCGACTTCACAAAAAGGAGGAGGTTCTCAATTCGTCTGTATGTTTTTTTATTTATTTTTATTTGTGTTATCGCAGAACTTTTTTCTGGGTGAACCGATTTGGATGATTCTTTTTTATTTGATAGGTGGTGCTTCACATGTGGTCCCATTTAAGTTTGATCAAGGTCTGGCCAGTAGTTTTTGAGTTATCCTTAATACTGCATATTTTTTCCACTTAGTTTATATGGATGATGTGTTAATAATTTCCTGTCACTCTTATTTACACACCAAGTAGTGGTATACGAATTTGTGTGGGGTAGGTACCGCAACTAAAAAGTGAAAAATAAAAACTTTTTTACAAAAAAACAACCGACTTCCAAAAAAAACACTAAAAGACGTGAAAAATAACTTTAATTTTGGAAGTCAGTGGCCAAAAATGAAAATACAAAACTAAAGACACCGACTTCCGAAATTAAAGTTATTTTTCACGTCTTTTAGTGTTTTTTTTGGAAGTCGGTTGTTTTTTTGTAAAAAAGGTTTTGTGTTTTCGTTTTTGGCCACCAACTTCCGAAATTAAAGTTATTTTTCACGTCTTTTAGTGTTTTTTTTGGAAGTCGGTTGTTGTTTTGTAAAAAAGTTTTTTTCAATTACATAAGTTAAGGTAGGTAAGCACTTACCGCAGAGTAGTAAAATAAAATTTCAACGTAAATGGACAGTAAAAGATAAAACGCAAACGTTTTAGGGTTCTGTCCCTTTTTTGCAGACTTCTGATGAACGTTTATTTGCTATACGAACGTTATAAATAATTATACTTATATAGGTACTGACCTACTAAATGAAAGTTGACATGTTACAATTAAGATAGCTTCACTCAATGTACAGTTGTCCAAACATACATAACTCGAATACGAAAAGGTTTGCTTTTTATAACAACCTTATGCGAATACAATTTCCAATAATTAACTAACCGATCTTTAACCGGTACATGATATTTTCTTTTCTGGAATATTCTTGATCAATTACTTATTAAGAGCAGCACTTATTTTTAATAGACGGGTGGGACCACCCTCTTTGTGTCCATAATTCCCATAATCCCTAAAAATTATAGGCTTCCTTCTGTCCTTCCATTTAGCTAAATTTAAAATTTTGTAAAGAAAACTGTTTCAGGAGCCCGTTTAGTCATTCAGTTTAATTAGTCATTTTACTTTTATAATTAATTTTATTAAAGTGTTTGAAAACGTGCCCCGGTTGACAATAAATTAATTTAAAGTTAAATTATTTTACGGCATTATGACTGGGCGGTCCTGACGAGTCGTATGTAAATGGCCCTTTCAACGGGATCTGCTCTTCTCTAGGGCTCAAGACAAAAGGGTTCTTTAGTTCAGAAATAGTAAGCGACTCGCGGCTGGCGAGTTAATCAAGGCTTCACTTTGATGATTGTATTATAAAAATAGAATATAACTGAAAACATTTTCCATCCTGTTGTGGAAAGCCATTAATTTAGTTAGATGGACAAATATTTTCAATTTGTACACAAACGTTTAGATTTTATACAATTCAATTTTATTTCGGCTGATAGCAATGATTTTCATTCCCAATTCATAACACAGATTCCCGTTGCTGTCTTCGTAATCTTTATGCCAATTTATCTGACTTTAATCAAAGCGACGTTGTTCGTAGCTTATTGAAGTATCTCGGGAGGTATTTAGTAATAAATCATAATCACGATTCATTTCAATGCTTACGCAGCGAAAACGAGACTGCTAGAAATGACCTCACCTGGCAAAGATATTAATATTATCCGCTCTTAAATTATGGTACTGAACGGCTATGCCAACGTTTTTAATGATACATCTCGTTGTTTTTATTTGTGTTAGAAACAATGGTTTTTGTATCTGTACTGTTTTGTTTGCAAAAAAATAACAGAAAAACGGAAATCAGTCTAAAAACTCGAAAGGCAATACCTTCTATATAAATGGAATTTTAAACTGTAGATATTTCTGTAATCAGCATGGAGTTATAAAAGTAGGGAAGAATCTGTACCTACATGATATTGATTCAACACCTCTGACCGAACATGATGTACGCATTAAACAAGGGACTGACTCGGGAAAATTAGTGCTATGGAATACGAACAAATTGAAACGCTGTTGTATTCATACAATACAATGTTAATCAGAAAAGTTTAAACTCTTTGGAGTCAAGCAGAGAAACATCATACATAACTTAAAAAAAACACTCCGCTCCGAAAAAAAATACACCTCTTTACCGTGATCGAAGCGAACAACACAGAGGAGACGAGAAAAACCTGCGTAGATATTTCATCAAATTGGTGACAAACCCCGTTGGGGCACATCAATAAAATGCGTCAATTTAGTTTCCATTGTTCCGCTCCGTTACGACCTGGGTTCGTCCGAAAGTGAAGCCTCACTAACAAATAGTTGGCGAGGCAGTTTGCAAGCCGCCCCACGCCGTCTCCCGGCGCCCGACCGACTTGTGGACATGTAACCCGGCGCCGCTGTTACAACTCTCATTCAATTAGAACCTCCGAATAGTTCTGTTTAATTTGACAGCTGAAGTGGATGTTGCTTTGAAATGAACATTTCTCAGTTACAGTCACAATACAATATTCAAGAGTTAATTTGTAGCAGACTTGAGCGTACCATGTTTATCTTATTTGTTACGTTTGCTGAAGTTTAGCTACCCTACAAATTGACTTAAAGTATAGTTACGAGTTACTGTGCATATAGAGTCATTGGTAGGTATAGGGATGACAATTCTTTCCGAAAAAGATCGATTTTAAATCGATTCCAATCTAAATCTGATGGATCGATTCACTAAAAATCGGGGTCTAAAAGAACGATTTCTCAAAAATCGATGTTTTTTCGATTTGCTTTTCGAGTTTGTATTTTCAATATCAATATAAATCCAAGTATGGAAAACAAAAAGGACGCCATAATAATCAATATAATTTTTATCATATTTTTTTAACAAATTTTTACAATCATACGTTTTCACAGCCTTGTCAGTATCAGTTATAAAAAAGGACATTTATTTCACTAAGGACCATGCAAAAAATCGACCGCATCCACCAACAGATTTCAAACGTTTCTCAGTTAATACATCTTGACTGCCTGATGATTTTCTACTATGACGACATCCGCCGTGAGAATAGGGTTTTCGTGCAAAAAATTGTATTTGAGTATTTTATTTTTTTGTACTTTTTCAGTGTTTTTATTTTTATATACAGTTAATTACATACAAGAACATTATCCAACTAGAACGCAGAGAAAAAATCGGTATTCTCGCGCGTATGACACGTCAAGTGTTCGAATATAGACTTAAAATAGCGAGACATTGCTTGAAACAAGAATATGTTCCAAGACATCTCGGCCTAGGTCATATTTATTTTCTAGAGATGAGCTTCTGGACAGAATCCTTTTTCTACCCAACAAGATTTTCGGTAATGAAGAAAACACGAAATTAATTATTATTGCAGATGGAACCTATATATTGAAAAAAACACCAATTTTTAAGCTATTGCATAGCTTCTATCGCGGGCCTTGAGCGCGGGGACGGAATCCTGAAATTCCGTAACGAAAAAAAACCTCACGCTCCCCACTCCGACGGGCACGGAGGTGTGGCTTGAAGGCCGTGCATTGTCTAACGTCGTTTCTTTTCGGCAGTCTTCGACACGGTGTTTGTGTGCGTGCAACTAGACGTATTGTACGACTCTACGAAGCTCGCACGAATCGAGACGAGCTGCTCCGAAATCGGACGAATACATAAGCAGCTGTTTATGAGAAAGTATATAGGTGTATAGGTATTTATCAAAAAGTGTAACTTGAATTAATATTTATTTCCATTTACTTTCGTACCATTTATCATTTACCAGTCGGACACCATACATTTATTATAATCACCACTATCTTAAAACTGAATATCCCAATATCTCGGAAACGGCTGGGAATATCAAAATTCTGACCAAATTTCCCCCCCCCCCCCTATAACCCCTCTCTCAAATAGTACATACATACAGACAAGCCCCTTTGACCCCCCTTTTTTGACCCCCTCTTTTTCGACCCAAATATTAAGTTGTATTATATTTATTTATATTTAAATCAATCCCATTAATATATAATCCCGGGACCTCCCCGCGTCACCCCTTTTGACCAACCCCTCCACCCGTCCAGGGCTACTTCACCCCCCCGGGTCTTAACTTTTGAACCGGAGGTCGTAGAGGTATCGAGTTTGGGGTCTTTGGAATCGGCAGTAAAGGGCCTATCTTTTGGCCCGATAAGGTTAGGGTAAAGCGCCCCATTTTAAAACTATTTTAGATTTAAAAAAATTACATTCTTATTTTTAATATTTAGGATAATTAGAGTATTCAGACTAAGGGTCCGGGACCCAGTATTATTAGTTTTTAAATGTACGACTAAATAAATGTAATGTAAAATAAATAAATAATTATAATTGCATAAGTTGATACAAAATGCTATGCAATAGCTTTACCGCGGCAGTCCCCGAGTGCCACACGTCTTTTTTGTTTCAGAGATAAAGTTATATCCACCACAAGTTCCATAACTTTCTTAAACCGTTTTGTATTAGTTAGCAGCGATGGATACATAATAGATAAATTGGGACCATTCTCTGCAACGACTTCAGATGCAACTATTATGGAAAAAAAAATGAACGTTGAGGAGCATATGCTGCATTGGTAAGTGCATAGAGGGGACGTCTTTATTTTGGACAGGGGATTCAGGGACAACATAGACGACATTAAGTCCCTTGACTATGAAGCCTACAAGCCACCGACTAAGGATATAAATGCGACCCAGTTATCAACGGAACAGGCAAATGACTCTCGTCTAGTAACCGTTTGTAGATGGGTTGTGGAGGCGGTAAACGGGAAATTCAAAAACCGATTTGAACTATTAAAACAAACATACTTTAATCTGACATTACCAAACATGTTCATTGATTTCCGCATAGCAGCATCCTTGATAAACGCTAACACCTAAACGCTTGCACTTATGTCGAAGCGAAAAATCTTAATAGGCAAAGAGTTAATTTTGTGTCCATGGAAGCTAGTATGCCACACTTTGAAGAGTTTCCTCAATTAACTGACGATGATATAATACTATTTGCTTTAGGAACTTACTATATAAAACTTGCTAAATCTTACTGTGCTGGACATTTGCGGAATGGACTTTATAGAATTATTCAGAGATAATCATTAGATGATTTGTCTAGGTACAACTTGACACCGGATAATGCCTGGTTGATTAGAGCACGCATACAATCTAGACACGTTAGGCCATGCGTTTACTATAGTTATCTTTTAATAAACCGTGCTCTAATTGATAGACATGCCATTATACACTGGTATTGCACATGTTTATCAGGGGCTCGTACAATTGGAAGTTGCGCTCACATCATGTCAATTGTGTGGTATATGGGTAAAGGGCGTCAGACAGAATTTAATCTGCCAGTAGATTTTTTATCTAGTATAATAATAGACGAATAATATAATTATTCAATTATTACCTACACTACATAACAGTTCTGGTGGCATGAATATGTACCTACAATTGTAAATACACAACACCAAGAGCTTTACATGTTTTTGAACTTTCGCGGTCATTATCATAACACATCTAAGACATTAATATTATCGGGTTTATATAACAAAACTACTATCGTGGCAAGTCTAGAAGTATTATTTTCTGTTGTAGTTTGTTAAAGGTTAACACATTGACTGTCACGTGGCACACGCGTCATTGTTACTTATGTACCTATTATTTTGTTTGAAAGTGCTAATTTATAGTTATTTAACTGAAATAGAACAGAATTTCTAATTTAAAAAAAAAACATCGATTTTTGGATAGGAAATGGTTAAAAGTGTTTTGATGGGACGTCATACTAATATCGAAACTAGTACCATGTCTGTTGGTGGGTGGGGACAGCGCCCATACAATTTTTTGCATGGTCCTTTGTTGGTCACATGAAAAAGTTTGGAAATAATGTAGTTTACTGTGCCCAGTGCTTAATGTCCAAGCTTTTCAGGAACAACAGTCTGTCCAATCTTTTGGGATACAAGCGGTCCCGCTCATTACTTGCGATGTTGCCGGCAATCGAAAAATGGCGCTCGCAAGGTACAGACGAGCAGATTTACCACCCAAAAAAAAAATGATACAGACGACCAATGACCAATCAATCAAGATGTAAACCAATGACGCAATGTCAATTTTAACAAATACTACATCAACAAAGCACAGACTCACAGAGGGCATCGGGCATAGGGGCATAGAATACAAACGTATTTAAAAAAATAATCTTTGTTCCTTTAAGGAGAGGCGAAGGAAACTAAGTACATAGCCATCTCCCGAGTTTTTGAGCAATTAAGTGAAAAACTTAAATTTATTTACATAAGTTTGGGTACATTCAACTAATTGTACCTAAATAATTTTATGGATTTTATCAAAACAGAAAAAAATCTAATCTCGATTTTCTAGGGTGAAATATTGATTCACTGGATCGATTCAGTAGTATATTACTACTAGTGTGCGGAAACGTTTTTCTAAAACAAAGAAAGAAAGAAGGATATTATATTAATTAAAATAAAAAGGCCATCCCTAAGGTATCGCCATCCCTAAGGTAATGATCACTAATTATCTGGCCGACCTCACAGTGTGTGGAAAATGGAAAGCACGAAGGCAAAGTATATCCATAAATTTCAACAATGTTACGTCTATTATTTCCTTATAAAACGTGTGCCAGGGAAAGGGAGTGATTAACGGTACTCTACTCACAGTTAAAATATTATCTTCGAAGGTACATAAAATCATCGTTTTTATGCGCAATATCCTTCCGTGCGTCATGCTGTTTATTAATAACTAGCTTCTGCCCGCGACTTCCTTGGCGTGGAAGTCGTAAGACACCATACTTAAAAAACAGCCATATGTCCCGCCCGCGTTATTAATTCGTTTTCGCTTAGCGTTCTTTCTGACTCAAGGGTCGTTGCGTGGTGTTAAACAATCTACCCCTTTCTCAAGAATTGGGCTAACAAATGCAACAAGATGTTTTTCAAATCCGACTGGTAGTACCACAGATTAGCGCGTTGAAACATGAAACAAAGTCTTCAACAGTTTCATTATTAGTATCAATATAGACAAAACAGCAATTAAATCTGCAATAACTAAACAACAAACCTCGCAATACCAGACTGGAACCATGCTTAGTGGAATTAGAACTATTGGCGTGGTGCCCGAGGAAGTTAACTGATTTTACAAACACCTTTAATATATGTCAGAATAATGCCTCACTTGAACGTCAAGTTTAGGGTTATCGATCGTTATAGTGTTGAACTTGGGAGTTCGTGTGCGCTGTTTAAATTTATTTGGGGACAAGATACTGTTAAGAAGGATACGTGTTGTATACCAGTTTATAAAAATGTTTTCACTGCTCTTGCTGAAAAAGTCTGTCATTGTAGCGTACCAGAGCGGGGATAAAATAGCATGTTTTCCTCTAGGGGAAAAAAGTTTTATTTTTTATTTTTGTCTGTTACCATCGAGCCTACAAAAACGAAAAGTCCCTATTCATAGCTAGAGTAATCATGAATAAAGACTCGACTTATTGCTGTTCCATAACAGAAATAACATTTAATTTTTGAAAATGGAACTATAAGCGACGATCTCTTTGCTTCGGTAGAATGCGTTCATTTGCGTTGCGGCTACAGAAGAAATTAAAAAGGTAAACTATTTAATATGGTATCGGATTATTTTATTTTCTCGCAATCGTAGTGAAACGAGAGTGTAACACACGGCGCTAAAAACCCATTATAACTCGGTTCCTATTTACTCCCTCGTTAAACCTCGGGAGTAAAACCATCTCATATAATTATAATGGGTCATTTTAGCCCCTTGTATAACAATCTACTATTTTACGTTTACTAAACAAACGAACAACAAGCAAGTACAATATAAATAAAGAATCTATCAAAGACGGGCACTCAGTAATGTCTCTTTATGTTCGATGAAGCTGCAAGAAGTGAGGAAGTAAAATATTTGTAATGGACACAATAGCTGGGATACGAGTGCCGCGGTAAGGCCCTCCAAGTATTTAGCTGTTTACTGTTGGAACTTCCAGCCTGATTGTTTGTTGTTTATTGCGCAACTCCTAGTTAAATATTACTTTAGTAACTGTTTTCAGGAGTTTATGTTCGCTTTTCCTTTTGAAAAATAAGTGTAGTTACCCTATGATAGTGTTTATTTTCTTGCACGGAATAGATTGAATGATACCAATTATTTTTAAGAAACTAATTCTATAGTTTTGTAAAAATAATTGGCATCATTCCATAACTGTACGACATTTATGACATGGATGATTTACGGGTTGGCAACCCGTAAATCACACGAAACGTATAGGTACTTTGGTTTTTGTCACTCAATCCTAATCTATTGTATCTCATGCTGGGGTAGTCAAATACCATACTTCAGCATCTGGAGGTCGCACACAGAGTCATTCTAAAAGCGGCTTCGTTCAGACCGATGCTCTTTACGACTATCAAACTCTATCAATCATGTATTTTACAAATACTCCTCAAGCAACACCAACGAACACCTTTCAAATAATTCTCCAAACGCCGCAAATACCTCATTTTCTGCACAATTCCTCTACATGAACAGCTTATAAAAAAATCGCCCTCTACCTTGGCTCATCACTTTGCTATAAAATTTACGCAAACATTCCGATTTACAGGTTAACAGTCAGAACGGAGCGAACAGCAATGAAAGTATAATTGCTAAAAGTCTGTTCGCTCCTACTTTTTAAACCTAAAAACTACGACGAAATTGAAGATATACTATAATATATCAATGAGATTAAGTAACTTTATGCCTGTGCTTTATACATTACCTGTGTGTGTGTGTATTTTTTTCCATGTAATGTGGTCCTAGTTTGAATAATTATTAATCTTTATTATATTATATTAATAATTTAAAATTTACTCGTTAACTTGCACTAGTTATTGCGCTCAAGTAACTGAAACTTTATTGATCAAACTTGCTGAAATTAGAAAACTCATAGAGCCTCCTGCTTATTAGATTTACGGATTTCCTTGATGTCCTCCTGTTTTAAAACTGGCTTCGTAACGCAGTTCTTAAGTTAGCCAAGTAAATTAGATGGCAACAGAAGTGAGTAATCATTAAAACGTTGGGGCAAAGAGCCCGAAAAAAGTCTAATGCCTCATTTACTGTTTATTACCTAGTTAGAGCCTTCGTAAATCCTAATTTTGTACAGCAAAAATAAATTTAAATCAGTAAGTGTCCTACTATCTTTTGTGCCAGTCTTAAGCATCGTGACATTTTTTGTCATTACTCCGAAACTCGGGTAAAAAGGTCCAGGGTCAGCAAGGATAAACTAATAAGAGTACATCGCGGTACCTACATTATGAGCCGGGCTTAGCGGCGTAATGCTTCCCTTTAGTTACCGTTGTTATTGCCTTTTAAACCCAAAAAAAGAAGCGGGCGCATCTGACTGGCTTGTTTTGGTTAAGATTAACAGATGTAGGGATCTAGTTAAATTAATATACACAATATTATTTGAATTTGAATAAACGTGCATGTCTTTATACAATTTGCCCTCAAGGTACTCCTGGTAAAAAAACTTAGATAAAGCTCAGGGAAAAATTATGAAGAAAAACATTCAGCAATTACGTAAATATCTCAAGCTTGGTTCTTCCACATTTATTCAGGTCCTGAGACTCTGTTCTCGTTACATGACAAGTCATTACTTTAGATACTTGGAATAGCATAAGCTCCTAAATGATTATAAGTGATCTTTTATTCTGGTGTATCACCATTGACGTTAAGCTACTGCATGCGAGCCGACCCTGCCTTGTACGGTATTTATGACTTGACAACACATCGACATTTCTTTACTATGTGTAAGTTCAATATTAATCTTGGACTAACACATACGCCTTCCGGAGTAAATTCTCTGAATGATAGTGAAAACCACATCAAAGTCCGTTGCGTAGTTTAGAAGAAGAACGCGGTCAGTCAGACAGACACAAAAAGTGACTTTGTTTTAAACCATTTAAAGATTATACTCATACACATCGTCATCGTAAGATTATAGTCATAGACATTACCTACCTGGGGGCAGTGGTGACCCAGAGGCCGCGACGTACGAGATGGCAGTCATATGTTCGAACCCAGGCAGGCACATTACTTTGTGTAAATTATTTCATCACCAATGCTCGAAGGATAAGATTGTAAGGAAACCAGCATGTCGTAGAACTAAACTTTCAAAGTCATGTGACATCTATTAACTCGCACTGGGCTCGCATGGTGGATAACGACCACTCCCTTCTCACAGAGAGAGAGGTGTGCCCCAGGTCCCAGCAGTGGGAACATTATAGGCTTATTAAGATGACCTACTCAGAAAAAATGGCTCAGAAAAGGTATATTCATAAGAATATAAAATCTACAAGAGAGATACCACGAACTGAAGAAAATACAGTTGTCAGAATACTTCGAGGAAGTATTTACATATTTAACGTTTGTTTCACGGCTGAGCAGTTATAAGAAACAAGAAGCTGAGACATATAAGAATTTATTCCTTACTTTTCCGACATCGTTTGTGCTTGGTGAGGAAATATCATTCGAGTTTGCGAAAGGGTTGGCAGAGAAAGGCAGAAGAACAAGCAAACAAACGATTGATTTTTGACTGGTATTGTTGGTTGAAAATCGGGCATACACAATCACATTCGGACTTTTGATTTGCATACAAATGAAGGTTTTGGGATCGGCGAATACTACGTCGTTCTAGGGACCTTTATTACTAAAATTTGTAGCGTATATACTGCAGTGTTATATGTATGGCTGGCACGTCAGGAGGTCGAACCCTGACGTGATGTAGCAAAAAATAAAACACTTTATTAACCGCAAAACACGTACAATTTATTCTATACACAAAAATATTACGAAATAAAATAGAGACGTTCAGTCGTTAAAAGATAATAGAAACAGTATATGGCAGAAAGCAAAGAAGTTGAAGTTGATATTGAGAGAGAAAATCTTAAAATATATTTAAACATAGATTTTTAAAGTTAAATACGCTCTGACAAATATAACATGATCGATTACAATCGCACCTCAGATTGGTGTCGATTGGATGTTATTCCAAAATATACGGAATAAATTTAAGTTTTTCAGTATTTTAAATAATTTAAGCTGGACTAAAGCCTAATCACTAGATGAATAAAATCTAATAGTTAATAATCAGTATATAAAGAGCAAGGTTCCTGGCGACCGACGTATCATTCCACATTTTACTTTATTTTATTTGATATGTACACCAACGAATTATTCACTAGAACATTAATTAATATAATAAAAAAATAACATTTGCATTGAGTTATGGTGAATTAGTCACTTACAGGCGTACACAGCACTTACATAAAAAATTGCTTCTTAAATATACGTTTTAACAAAAAAAAAATACTCGTAGTAAGGATAGAAAAATTAATTAGAAAAGGGTACAAACCATTAAGTAAAAAACAAAATCATAATCGAAATTAAAATCAAAATTAAAATTATTATTAGAATCAAAATTAAATTTAAAACATTAATATTAAAATCATAAAATAAACAGGAGAATTGAAATTCAAAATTCAAAACGGTAGAACGTGATAGCGGGTGGAATAAGAGAACATTCCTTAATTGTTAAAGTAATAGGCCGAACAAAACAAAAAAAAAATGTAATGTAAAAAGTAGGTCATATAAAAACTTTTTTACAAAAAAACAACCGATTTCCAAAAAAAACACTAAAAGACGTGAAAAATAACTTTAATTTCGGAAGTCGGTGTCTTTGGTTTTGTATTTTCGTTTTTGGCCACCGACTTCCGAAATTAAAGTTATTTTTCACGTCTTTTAGTGTTTTTGTTGGAAATCGGTTGTTTTTTTGTAAAAAAGTTTTTATTTTTCACTTTTTAGTTGCGGTACCTACCCCACACAAATCGTATACCAATACTTGGTATGTAAATAACAGTGACAGGAAATTATTAACACATCATCCATGTAAACTAAGTGGAAAAATATGCAGTATTAAGGATAACTCAAAAACTACAGGTCAGACCTTGATCAAATTTAAATGGGACCACATGTGAAGCACCACCTATCAAATAAAAAAAGAATCATCCAAATCGGTTCATCCAGAACAAAGCTATGAGCTAATATACATTAAAAAAAAACGTACAGACGAATTGAGAACCTCCTCCTTTTTGTGAAGTCGGTTAAAAATTATGATTCGTCGCTAATAGTAATAAGTTTTCTGCGAAAGTGGAAAAATGTGTCTGTAAATATATCTGTATTGTTACAGATATCTATTTTATTATAATTAGCCATTAATCGATTCAAGGGGGCATTGAGACCAAAGTTGGTTCTTGATGAGGACGGTGCAAAGGTATTTATTTTGCGTAAAGATCTAGTTACGGTACGCCTAGGTACAGTTACATTAATTTCTGATAATAACTCAGGTACATCTCGTCTTATAGTGATCGGCACGTTATAGCGCCACGTGGATCAGCTGAAATGCACCTGATAGACTAACTGATAGACTAAGTCACGGATGACGTGGCGAATAGCACTCGTCGGCCTCGTTCAGCGACAGTTGCTGCCGGTGACAATGTCGGTAGATCGGTAGCTGGTAGGTGGGTGAGTAGGTAGGACCAAAATTTGGCCTTTTGACTGATCTTATACCATACAATGGAAAAGGACGATCCTGGGGACGGCCAGACAATTGATGTCTATAAATTATTGCTTGATAATATAATTTGTTGCAATTGATACAATTTGTACAACTGTTAAGCTAGCACTTGCTAGAGGAACGCTTTGTAAATCATTTTAGTTTGGGAATGAAAAAATACTACGTAGGTACTTTTTGGTATCCGAGGACTGACTGATTCCTTAGAAAATTTCTGACAAGCTTGTTTGGAAATATTGTCAATTTAAATCTTTGAAAAATTATGAATAATAATAAGCTGACCGTTTAGCGCGAAAAAAGTATCTAACCGCTTTTCGAGCAAAAATTATGTAACAGCAGGAATAATACTGCAACACCCACACTTTGCAGGCATTCCAAATAAGAAATTACAGAAACCTTAAACTGTTTCTTAACCGCTTTAGGCTCAGCTGATCTACCACAGATTCAATAGTACATATTCACTGAGGGGATAAAGTAGTGACTTTTGTCACGGGCGATATATTTATTCAAGCTCGCCCAAGACGAAGACACCTTTATCCCCGAGGAGAATATTCTACATTTCCCACCTATTGCGAGGTAATAAAAAAACAATTCGTTTTTCCAATTAGTAGCGAAAGAGAAGAGCGCGACCGAGAAGGTAGTGTGGAAAAAAAGTCTTTGAATACAAAGCCTTTTATCCATGTAGTATTGCAGTAATCTTATTTACAATTTATTTTATAAATTCTATTAATTGAATGAACCAGCAAAAGTTTTTATCAATATTTTATTTGATATGCTACGTGACTTGATATCTAAAAACTCCGTTTTATATTTGTTTGTTTAAGCATACGAATATCATATTTGCGAAGGTTTGAGGAAAGCTGTCCTTATATAATTTTACGTTATCCCTTGTTGGTGTCGAATAACAAAGGTGGGAAAAAAGAGAAACGTTATGGAAAATATTATAATAAAAATTCGTATGATAAGCAGCACTGCGGCCAACTGCATTACCTACACCATTAGTAGGTACTTGTAGCTCCTGAAGTTGAAGAAAAAAAAATTTTAACAAGTAATTTTGCTTACCTACAAGTAGGTAATATTTCTATCTATCTTTTTTTGTAATATGGTAAGGTAAACTGAGCATATATTCATTACCATCGCTTCAACTTATAGTTTAAATTTTAGAACAATGAAATTCTCTGTAATGAGAAATAGTTTTAGACGAATTAGCTGAATGAGCTTTCAAGAGATTTCAAGCGTCAGAATTAAATTAAATTTAACCGACGGAAATATTTGTAAATTTCGAGTTGTTAACAAGAGGCGGCAACAAGTTCTAGAAACTGGGTCTAGGTTCAACAATTTCACATACAAAACAAACTTTGATAGCCGCAGACACCTCGCGAGCAACATCAATGTGTTGCGCCACATTGGGCATGAAGGCGCGCCGACCGAAAATATTGCTGATTGATCCCAAATTGAGTATTATCATGGCCAGACAGCCGTAATACGCTCACTTATTTCCAACGATGTGGGTCTCCAAAATAAACAAGTATTTTATATTATCATCGTGTTGTGTTCTCAATTCACATACGTTTTATATTCAATATGGATACACCCTTTAGGTCTCCCCTGCGAACGTCGAGAGGTTATGCAGTCCTTCAGCGAACTCTGTCGTGTTTATTTTTAATTTATTTCATGCTAACAATGTTTATTTCAGTAGTAGGGTTAAAATATACTGAGTTGTAATTATGTGCCAAGAGGTTCTATATCTTCAAACATATTCCGCTTCAACATTTGAATATTATTAAATTTTCTCTTATTATGTAGTTGTCAGTCATACCCTAAACCTTTGCTGTTCATGATGTTATGTCAGAAACATGTTTAGACGTGTTAAGGTTAATAAATTACAAGTGCCTGTGTCGAGTACCTACTTACGTAAAGGGTAACGTGAGAATTATAATATCTTGTCGCTGTAGTTTTTGTCACGAAGCTAAAACTTTTCTAAATAGAATTGTTTGGTAATTAATACATAACGATCAAGGTTAAATTGACCATGTACTTTCATAGCAAATGACTCTTTGTAAGATCTTTCATATAAACGTCTGGCTTGATATCACAGTTAGCACCATCCTTGGTATCTACTGATGTTCATTTATTACTTTTTATTTCACTTTATACTCTGTACTGACTTTCCAATGTTCCCCTTTTTGGCGAGGCCTCTCGTTTCGTCCAAAAACCAATTTCGTTTCATCGATCTCTTGGCGCCGACAGTAACCTTTTATCATTTTAATTCTTGTTTTAATTAACATTTTGTTTTTTTTATGTTCATTTCAATTGAAACCAATATTATAACACTTAACCTACAGAGTTGATTAGGTACCATCTTAAACATGGCTTTTTAACAATAACTATCATGTACGTACATGGAGCGTCCGTAAACATGACTAATTAGAAAGTTGACTTATTTATTCACAAAATATATCTGTACATACTGTGTATATAGAATTACTTTCAATTCAATAGGTAAATCTTAGCTACAGTTCTTCTGTGACCTGATTTCCTAAAGTTGCTAATCTAATTTAGCGACAAATAGTAGAGTACCTGTAGTCGAAAGTTTATACAGTTATCAGAGACAATAGTTAATTATTCAGCTCTGTTGGTCGATCTTAAAAATCAGACTGTATAATAGGAGCATGCCGTTCAATATAGGGCGCGCTGTCACAGACAATTAAAGCTAGTGTTTGGAGGAGAATTCAATGCTCTTCTTATATTGCAAACTATTTTTACATTGATTTCTGAGAATTAGTATTTATTCGTTTGTTTGTGTAAAATTGTATTGCAAAAAATAGTTTTAGTTTATGCGATGCAGCGTGTCGTGAGTATTTCGTAAGACTACTTATTATCTTTACTCTATTACATAAACAGCAAATTTGTACGACCTTATTTTTCCATGTTTGTGGTGTGGTACCACTATAGTTAAACGTGTTTTTTTTCTGTTCATTTACGTATGTTAGTACTAATTTTCATACAAGAACTGAAATCTATGGAAATGGCGGATGGCCCGACATTTCAGTAAAAGTAATGATAGAAAGGTACTTTTTTCATGATGTCAAAAACACGGCAGATTTTTTTATATAAAAAATTAAATCTGATTAAAAAAAATAAAAAAATATGAACTACATTTGGTTATGACCTGCTCCACCGCAAGTTCGTACGGCCAATGGCATTTCCATATTAGATGATAATTTAAAAGCTGCAGCTCCTAAAATTTCTCGTGTGAATAATGCTATGACCCTTTAGGGCTTGGGGAATCCCGTCTAAATCCTTGTTCCTTACGAAATAACGTGATGTATTAGAAAAACCGAGAATATTTGAACGCTCAGCTTATTTGTAGGTATAATTGTTTTAGGAAGTGTAAACAATACCTACCTACCTGGGTGTCTTTAAAATACGTACCTACTTAAAAAATACATACAGGAAAGTAGGTACTGTAATTACCGCACACTTTAAACGTTTTGTTGCGAGTGTGCGCCATTGAGAGCGATGGTTTGTGTAATACCATCTTGACTCAGTCTGCGCCCAGTTCTATATCTTGGATTATAAACTCAATGTAATGGAGAAATCCGCGGATTCTGGTAATAGTTATTAATACGACTAGAGTACTTACATTAAGCACGATGATGAAGAAATCCAGAGTGAACAGGAACGACGTGATCGGATTAAAGTTCAGCTGAAACAAACAAATGGATTAAAAGTACCTTTATAGTACCAAAACTAACAGGGACAGACCCCTACAAAATCAGAAATATCTGCAATAGCAAAAAGGAATATCAAACTTAATAATTTAGATTCTAAATTATTAAGTTTGATATTCCCATGGTGTTCGCCAATTTCGAAGAGTTATTTTCATAGTTTGGCAAATTGGACCTTTTATCCTGTAGCAGTGTAAACAGGTAAAGTTGGTTCAAGAGTCTTTCCAAGGGACCAATTAGGCAAAACAAGTTATGTTTCAGATCGAGAAAATAACGCACCTGATAATAAAATAAGAGTTTAGAAATGACGCTACGCAAGATGCGTTGTCTACGAAAACCGTAGCAGGTCTACGGATTTCGTAGCTCGTTGCTGTTATCATAAATGAAATGATTGAAAACGCAACCAACTTATTGAAACTACGCGTATTGTGTCCTTTTTATTATTGTGAAAGCATGTTTTGATGGACACAACACTACCGCTATAGATCAGATTGCAAATATGTCGAACAAAACATAATGAATACCGTACAACTCTGTATATTCGATAATTTAATCAACAATAGTGTCCTGTTTAGTGTTACAAATTGTTCTATGATTAATTACGTACTCGTAATAGGCAAGAATGTACAAATGTCTGTTGTGAATTTTGTAGACTAACATTATTTCATTGCTTAGTAGTTAGGAGTTCTGACCTCAATGTAGTAATTATTGGGTATCTTTAAAATTATCAAACCATAACAGGCCTTTGACCAAATCCATTTCATTGTTAATTTCATAATATTACGAGTCCAGAATGCCTGGAGGAGGTACTGGTCCATGAAGGCGCTAATTAAGTGCGGCCTTCCTATCTTACCAAAGCGCAAGCTTGTCGAAATGACTGTGGATCCTGCTTATTCTAACCCATGGCTTCAGAAATGGGCTTTTTGATCACGGCTCAGAAGTCCAAACTCAAGGATTGCCAAAGAGCGATGGCGCGTAGCATTTTAAAAATCAAACTCACTGACCAAATTAGCAACACCTTTACCAAGGCGGGCATCGCCGATGTTGGCAATAAGACTGCGAGGCTGAAATGGGATTGGGCGGGTCACACCTATAGGATGTATCAAGACAGATGGGCAGGATCATCACGGGGGGTGCCGGAATGCGGGCATTGTCTCCGAGGTAGGCCTAAGAAACGTTGGCGTGACGATTTGGACTCGTTCCTGACCGATTGGCCGGAGAAGGCACAACATGGAAAAGTATGCGGGAGACCTTTGCCCAGCATTTGGACCACCAAGGTTAAATAAAAAAATATTTATCTACATATGAACATTAGAAACAATAGGTATTTAAAATTTCAAAAAACTTGTGTTGTAGGGGGTCTCCCGCCAAATACCTTACACGATACTCGCACGCACGTACATTCGTATATAATAGAAGAAAAAACAGAGAGAAAGTGAGACAGAGCCAAATAGTATAAGTTTTTAGAAGCTCTCACACCCTCGGGCACCATGAAAACATAACAAAAAATTCGAATTCCGATTATTAAAGTACTGATTAATTGGAATTCTGAAATAAACTATATGATAACCTAACCGAACCTAAATGATTCGTCAACAATACACGAGATCTGGCGCTCGGCGGCCACTGGGGCGGCACGCTCGCTTCGCTCGCTCACCTTCGCGCTTTAATGGTCACGGTTCTAACCTAACCCAAAAGATTCACCAACAATAGAGGGGATCTGGCGCTCGGCGGCCGTTACCGAAGCACGCTGGCTTCGTTCGCTCGCCTTTGCGCTTTAATGGTCACAGTTCTAACCTTTTTTTTTTTTTTTTTTCGCTGAGAAATGCTTTATGCATTCCCGCTCGTGGGGGGACGAGGCGGGATATGTGGGACTCCTGTCGGAATGACAGTATACCCACTAAAACTCAGCGGTGTTCCCACATCGCCGTGATGGGAAGGCCATGGGAATCCGGCTCAGCCTTTGCATCCACATCACAGTTCTAACCTAACCTAACCCAAATGATTCACCAACAATAGAGGGGATCTGGCGTTAATGGCCACTGTTCTAACCTGCCCTAACCCAAAGGATTCAATAACAGTAGATGGTACCCGACGCAGGCATATGTATGTACCTAATAAGAAGAAAACACAAAAAAATATTAATAACAAAGTAGTCGTTTTTATATTACATTAAACATTACATAAAGATTTTGAATTTATATGCGTAACTGAATATAGCAGTTTATTCGAAGTATTAAAAACCGGAGTGTCGTTTTTCAGACCGAGAGCCCATCGAGCATTTGATTCTTCGAACTTATAAACATCGGAAAACAAACAAATCGCATTTACGACATTCGGTAAAATTAATTTCGTGATTTTTAATAATAGACATTATAATTCTTAGGCATTATGAAATTCGGACTTTTGAAAATCAAAACATCGAAATTCTGAATAAAATATCTCGGGAGTATTTGGGTGTGCCCGTATTATGTAGATAATTCTACAGGGTATGGTCTTCAATAAAGTTGCCAAATCATGTAAATTTTATTTACATTGCAATTGTAAAAGAAACACTGCCTACTTAATAGTAGGTAGTGTTACATTTTTTTTATTTTTTATTATTATTTCGTAGTTGCAATAATTTGCGACTACGAATAAGTATAGTCGACCGGTTACTTTCCTACTTTTGACAACAATGCCCAGAAAAAGGAAACTTCACTTAGGTTGAAACTATGTCACTGTCACATAGACAAATTGACCTTATCGATTCATGACGTGCAAGTTACATTCAACATAAGGCAAAGCAATTACGAGATTGACAATACACCGAATTGTTTTTCTTTAGCTGGGTAGATACTCGTACGTAGTTATACTCGAAAGGTTTAGGTAGTTAAATAAAGGTAAACAAATCGTAAAAAGGGTATTTTTATAGTTGACACTTTCTTGCTTAAAAATACGTTACAACAAAATTAAAGTTATTTGCGATTTATACGATAGTTTCCTCTTTTATTAATGTATATTAAACTTTATCATTTATTCGTAAACTATACTCTTCGTACATGTAATTGCTTGAGCACAATATTTTTTGTTAAATTTATAAAATAGTATTATATTTTGTAATCTGTCTATTGTAAAGAGCCCAAAAAGACAGGTTCCCTATACCGTTTAGAAAATACAACGTATTAGATAACGTTGCTAAATTGAAGAGTACACCTGTGACGTAGTATGGCAACTGAAGTAGCAGGTATTACGTTTAGTCGGTTAACCAGATGCCTTTTATGATGTGGATGAATTAGAAAAAATGTTAAATGGTGTCACTGTATTGCGGCTGCCACCATACCACTGTGAGCGCAATACAATTGAGTTAATATGGGCTCAAGTTAAAGGGTTTGTAGCTGAGAAAAATAAAACTTTTAAAATGTCTGACTTAAACATTCTTTTGCCAGAGGCTTTAGCTAATACGAGTATGACTGCTGAGAATTGGAAAAGTTGCGACGGTCATGTAATAAAAGAAAAACAGAAAATGTTTAAATTAGACAAAATAATTGATGATACCACTGAACGCTTTATTATTAATGTGACAGATAGTTCCTCAAATTCAGATTCAGAATAGAGCCTATTATTAGGGGACTCAAAATAAAATGATTTTAACATTTGAAATAAAAGGTTTAACATCTATGAGTCACGTGGTTCTTTTTGTTTACCTTTATTTAACTACCTAAACCTTACGAGTATAGATGACTCAAAAAAAAACAAGCTTGTAATAACCTCGTGGCGATTTTCTTAAAAGAGCTCGGGCATTAATATGAAATATGAGTGTTTGAAAGAGACGAAGTATACTCTATATAGTCTGCTATACCTACTGGTACGATTGACTGAGAAGACACTCTTTAGATACGCCGCATCGAAATGTTTGAACAATATTCCCCTTCCGATAAGGAATCTTAAATGTCTGGGTACCTTTTGAGTTTGACTGCGGCACTTTCTTATCGAATCGCAAATAAAACTAGATAAGTATGACTGTTTCGAACACGTCCATTACAAATATAATTGGCTGTCGTGTTCTTCCCGAGTCAAGCTGTCTATTTAGCGTAACTCTGGTCACATACCTGTGAACAAGGGGGTACGGCAAATATCATTGTGTTTTCAAAGTATGGTAAAATGTGATGAGCTACTCAGCCGTAAATATTGATGTTTAGAAAATAAGCTTTGTAGATAGTTGTAACATTTATTCAGTGCACACAAAAGACATAGCACAACACACATAAGCACAATTAAATGATAACAAGTTACATGAATATAAATATAAAAACAAGGTACAAAAAAGTAATACTTCAAAAAGTATAGTGACACCATGACATACTTCAAATCAAATAAAGAATATACAAGATGCGGTGTGCGTCTCAAGGTTGCACCAAATGGGAGTCCAGCTCAGCACGTTTCAGGCAAAATACCTGACGCTGATATTCTGCTGGATCCCTGCTGTGGCATACGGACGTCAAAAAATCGGACGGTAAAAATCCTCATAACTATTCTGTAAATCGATTAAATGGTCGTTTGAGAAATGATGTTTCAAGATAATGGGCCTTCGCGCTGCCGATGATTCGAGCTTATAGTTATTCGAGATTTTGATGTATCGAGGTAGTGAACTGTCGTGCTTATAATTTATCAATTTCAAGTACTATCGACTTAACGTTTTCGAGCAAGTATTATTCGATCTCACGTCATTCGATTTCAAGTAGGGAACCCGTCAGTGAGAAAGTAAATTTGTTGGCACGGCGTATTTTATCGCACAACGGGGCCATCCGGACCTGAAGTCCGACAGTACGCCGTGTACTGCGATACCAAATACTACGCCAATTGGACATCGTCTTTGTTAATTTAACTGTAATATTACACTCAGCGACAGTAAATGTGGCGCAAGTCATAAATGCGTTTTTTTTGCTAACCATACTTACGAGTATATTATGGGATTTCTCAGGCATCAAAAAGGGCCAGGTAATTAATTTTCACATAATCTTTGGTATAATGATGGAAAAAAGGAAAGGAAATAACTAATATAAAACAAATGGTATATTATAGCGGTAAAGGATTTACCGTACCTACCACAGTGTTGAGTTAATTAAATCAAGTGGCTAATGTAGGTATTCTTGATATTAGCCGGCATTCAGGTATCCAAATCAAAAGACTTCTCCAATTTGGTCACCCAACACAGTATTTACTCAAGTAGCTTTGGATTTGAGGTCTATGACATTCAGGTTTAGTTCGACCAACTTACGGCCTTGCCGGTCATACTTGGGTACCCATCTACCTTCTCAACTTTGTTCCTTTACACTTGGCCATACGAATTAGGCTAACGAGCAAGACTAATTGCGCCATTAATAACATAGTAACGAATTTATCCAAAGCCAGAGATACTTAGAATACATTAATTAACTTGGTAGCTTTACTATTTGAAATCACCACTTATTATTCTGTTAAAAATATCTTTCAATTCGATGTTTAGTTGAAAGCTGCGACACTGTCCCATGGCGATTGAATCGATAGAAAGATTTGCCACGAATCGGACTTTAAATTTGCATTTAAGCGTTTCTATTTACATGCAGACGCGCGCGACGCCGAGTAAATTGGAAGACAACTAAAATCCATCATCCCAATTATCAGTTCCAATACAATATTATTCACAGCTACATAAAACTTTCCATCTAACTCTCACTATCACGCATTATTTAGTACTTATTACCAGTTGGTAACTATCTACCAATTCATATAAATAAATATCATAAATGGTATACATACAATACATAATCAGCCTATAATGTTCCCAGTGCTGGGACACAGGCCACCTCTCCGTGAGAGGGAGTGGTCCATAATCTAACCATGCGGGCCCAGTACGGGTTGGTAGTACGGGTGGTCTTTGATTTTTTTGAATTTTTGGTTCTAGCACATGCTGGTTTGCTCACGATGTTTTCCTTCACCATTTTGAGAGCAGTGGTGATGAAATAACTTAGACAAAGTAAAGCTCCTGTCTAGGTTCGAACCTACGACCTACAACTCGTAAGTCGCGGCCGTTACCACTGGACCACCACTGCTACATATACTTTAATGGTAGGACGGAAACAATAAACTCAATAATGTTTTCATTCTTGTAACTTAGCACTGAGCTTACAAGAGCAGATAGATGCCTATTGTAACGGGTGATAATATCAGTGACGGTACCTATTTTCTTCGTAAGGAAAACTATACTGCGTCAAGGTATACGGTTCCGTCATATTATAACGATAGTCATGAAAATATGTAATTTTCCGCAGTATTTGACATTAAGGTCTCATGAAACGCTCTGTAGTTTGACAGATGTTATTGTGTGATCGTTCACCGTTTTCTTGAAAATCAAAGCTTTAAGGCTCCTACAACAAAGACACAAAGGCACCGCCCGTCGCGCGACAGACGGTGCCCTTGTGCCGCGTCGCGTGTTGCGCCTGTTTGTAGGAGCCTTAAGAGAGCTTAATATCCGACAACATTTTAAAATGATAGGAATTTTTCTAATGAATTTATCAGGGACTTGTCAATTACTATAATAGTATATGTAATTTAACTGCTACATGCTTTTTTCAAAATCGAATTATATTAAGGGGTCATTAGATTGGGAAAAAAGTATGTCATCGTCAGCAACAGAAACAAGAAGTTCCCAGTATTAAAAGAGTTCCAAAAGTCGTAAGTGTAGTGAAAATCAACATGCTATGTTGTTTCGTAAAAGAAATGGACATCGTTTTTCCGGCTACCTACAGCAACCTTCGTTCACAGTTCGCTCAGCGTCGTGATTATGCTAATTTCCTCTTTACCGTTGCCGATGTGAACGAATTGAAATCTACCAAGTCATCGTTCACAAGGTACCTACATACGAGTATTCTATGCAATATTGTTTGTTAATACCGTGAGACTTGAAACAACTGTCGATGCCAACACTGTCTTTTGGAAGTATTCCCGTTTGAGCACCTATTTTGAGGGCACCTATGCATTGAGCACCAAAGATATTCTCATTTGAGCACCAATCAATATTTTAACGTGGTGCTCAAAGGGGAACAAAATAAATTATTTGACTCTACTCCCCATTGAGGACCTACGTACGTAACTCTGCCCGACCCGGGAATAGAACCCAGGATCTTATGCTCGGCAGTAGCGCTTACGACCACTAGACACAAAGAGGTAGCGTCGGTAAATCTTATTATAGATTTTATAATAATTATAATAATAAATGCACTCCTGTAAGGGTGAATACTCTTAATAATCTCACTCGAGTTCCTTACGTTTGTAAGAAACGTGGTCAAGAGGGCCTGAGCAAAGTGAAATTCTATCATCGATACCAAGAATGGACAAGTCTAAAGTGTATATGTGTGGCATGTATGACGTAAACTACCGAAAAACTTATGTCAATCCTGATCTGAAATCCAATATGTTGAAAGTCGTTGTAGAAATACGAAACGCTTCGAAAGAGATTGCCACTTGTCTAGGCTCTAAGGTAATACTTTGTTTACCCGGAGACAAAGCAAGTTTGGGCAATTTGCAAGAGAGGGTTCAAGTTAATTTAAAACATATGTGGTTAAAGAGTTTCACTAAACACACTGATATGAAATAAATTATCTACAGGTCCGCCTTTGTATACTATTGTGTGCGAGAAGTTTTAATAAATAAATAAATAAATAATTATAGATCGTTGCATTTCAAGATACATTGTCAGAAAGTGTTTAACATTGTAGGCTCTAAGTAGGTACATTTGAAACGATTGATTTTACTTTTGCTATAGTTCCGTCAGAATTGGAAGAACCAGTTTTGAATTTCTCGGAATGGCGCGGTTATATCGGCAAGATGCATTAAGATTTTACAAGATGTTACAAGTTTCCACGAAATCTAAAGATTTTACCACAATTTGCTCTATACTATACGATTAGGAATTCTATCCAACACTCTCATATGGCTTGTTCCTGCCGTCATATATAACTTATGTAGGTATGTTTAACGAGAACGTGTTTTTCGGAATCATCGTCCTAGTATTTTTGGTCAGCGGAACCAGGTTTTTCAGAATTACTTAATTTAATCAATTCAAAATGTTATTATGATCTAAAATATGATAAAAACTGGCAATGGTTATAATTTAACAGGTAATAATAACGTTTTTAGTGTGCCAGCACATTGTTATCTATTTTGGACGTAAAAGCATGATCACATCGATTTTTTCGGTCCGTAAATTGAGATAAGACAGTTTCCATGTCTGCTTAGCCTCTTATCCAAACCACGAGGCCTCGTTCGCTTCCATTAGCAATGTGTACACACCTCAAAGCTTTTAGGTACCATCACAGCAATTAAATTTTGACGATAATAAAATTGGCGTAGAAGAATTTGTGTAGCTGTGTACTGCGTTATCGAATTCCTGGGTTGTTGGGAATGCAAATGTCCCTGCATTGAACTTAAGGAGGGTATGACTCGTCTCATACAGAAACGGAAGAAGGTTTCATCGCTTGCTCATGATGTGCCTTGGTTGCCTACGATGTTTTTTTTCGGTTGTACACATAACACACATAACATCACGCCTGTATTCCCCGAAGGGTTAGGCAGAGGTGTACCTATAGTACAACCACATTTCGCCAGTTATGTTTAAGTCCCATGTAATAGGGGGCGAGCCTATTGCCATCAACCGGGCACAAATCCAGACTACGGGCTGCTACTGAGAAATTCCAGATGGAAAATCCAATAACACTTTGCCCGACCCGAGAATCGAACCCGAGACCTCATGCTCAGCAGTAATGCTTGCGACCACTAGACCAACGAGGCAGTGCGGGGTTGTGTCTTGATATAATACCTATACTTAAATAAGCCTTTCATTAAACGACCTCGTCACAGTTTTTGAGAAATATTTAAGGGTTTCCTATCAACTGTGTCCGCCAATCTGAGGGCCAATTGTCGTTACTATACAATTACGGTACCTACAACTATTTTCTTAATGTCCCTCGGGAATCATCGCAATTCCGAATATAAACGAATGCTAATTTCCATCTCCATCTATTACGAGTATTAGATTATTTTATCGTGTATAATCATTTGGATTCAGAACTAAGTACTTTAATTTGTTGTTATGTCACAACAAAACACTACAAGAGGTTATTTTGAAACTAGACTTTGAACGTTTCTGAGTACGAGAACTGGCCATGCAGGAAGTTTCTTATATTTCAAAATTCAAAAGTCTAATCGTTTATTTCAAATAGGCACATAAAAAGGCACTTTTGAACGTCAAAATTTACAAAAAATAGAATTGATTCTAGTTGCCCCTTCCAAAAGGTAGTTTCTTATGGAGAAGAATGGGCAAGAAACTCCACCGTTACTCTTTTAAAAATGTTTTACAATATTATGTATATATAATAATTATATGTGAAGACGATGCACCTAGAATAAAATTACTATACCACAATAGGTAAAAATAATTAAATATAACGCATGACAGGTAAATTAATTATGAGATAGATACATGGTGCTCACATATTTACAAATATTGAGAAGTAGATGATTTTTCAAAAAAAAAAACAAGTAATAATTTAGTGTGTGAGTTAAAGTAGTTACATAATGTAAAAAAACAATGTCATAAAAATTATAAATTATACAATTAAATTAGCAGCCAGTTTGATTTTGTCTAGACTCTAGATTGTCCTATGGAGCAAGACCAGCATGTTTCCAAGCATTCTTATCTAGGATATAATCCTCTAATTTGTAATATGCTTGTTTACAAAGTGTACTTTTAATATGAGTTTTAAATTTTCTTTCATTTAATTGCAATATATCACAAGGTATTTTGTTGTAACATTTAACACAGTACCCCATGAAAGATGTATGTACTTTAGATAATCTAAAAAATGGTTGATCTATTTTATCTTTATTTATAGTATTAAAATTATGTCTATCACTATGTATTCTAATCCTTAACAATCATCAAAAAACGTATAACTTGATGTTGTAAGCGGATTTAAACAAGCTTTACAAGACAAGCGAAGTAAATTAGCAGAAAATTGGTCTGAAACTTTGTGTGAAAGCTTTTCGAATAAATCCTGATTTGATCAACAAGGAAAGCTCACAACATAGCCTTGAGAATAATATAATCTTGAGGTCTCGCACGTAATTCACGTTTTTTTATATAAATGTGCATAATATATTAAATCTGTGAGCCGTAAGTTCTATAGAAACGAAATATTTCACAAAGTTTAGTAGAGAAAACTGTACCTTCTTACATGTAGATAGGTACTTCAAAGATACTAAACTAATTAGGTACTACATAACTGATATATTCCTCAGTAAATTAGTACGTAGTGACCGCCTCTCCGAGAAACTTGATTCTACTTAGTAATTATTGCACGTTACTTAGGTAATTAGGTACTACCCAATAGCTGAGTATGTAGACTTCTATTGAAATGCAATTGAATTGAATTTGTACTAAATTAGCGATCCACCCCTGCTTCGCACGGTTTTGACGGCTTGACAAAATATCGAGATTTATTATTGTACGTTAATTTAATATTGACGTTTGTACACATAAACCTTTCAGAATAAATGATAAAAGTCTCTAAATACTAGAAAACCGCATCAAAAACTGTTGCGTAGTTTAGAAGACAAACGCAGTCACACAGACATACACGGATAGCGACTTTAATTTGTAATACGAGTATGTATATGACGGAGAAGGCACGTCTCTCTCATTATCATCAGCCATATTTCAACTACCGTGGGAAGTGTTGGTTATTGCGCAAAAGAAAAACCGTTTGCAACAAATTAATCATACTAGCGAATCCCACACTGTAGGTACACGACACAACTATACAGAACGCGCGACAGTTTCTAAACGTGTTCACTTCTTGTCCGCCACCGACCAAACTCTGCTTTAACTCTGGTCGAGCGCCGCGTTATATGTTGTAGACTCTGTCGAGCGCCGCCTGGTGGCGCTGGCGTCCCGATTAGTCAAAGTCAAACGAATAGATTTAACGTATTTTTACGACATAGATACGATATGTGTAGATAAATAGTAACTGATTAGTAATTCGACTTTCGAGTTTCGTAATTTCTGAAAATAAAAGTTTGCTGGTCTGTCTAACTTCAAAAACATAAAAAAAACACCGACTTTATTGGGTTATCGTATAAACTGCCAGGGTTTTAGTATCTGTACTGATACCAATTAATCTAGTATAACAAAGTGCATAATAACCTATTTGTCTTCAGTGTATGAGAGTCTATTACAGCCCAGAATGAGAAACAATCCCGTGGGATAATGCAACAGATTCCTCGGTGGACACAGACGTAATTGTAGCGTAAAACAATTAAACCGCTTTAGCGATAGATAGAATATTGTTTATTGTAGGTACTGATATAATAGATAGATATATAAATAATTTATTCAGTGCAACAAAAAAAAAAACACAACACACTATACATTACTCCAGCGGCTGACAACAGAGGTAACGTGAACATGTGGGCGGAGGCGAAGCCGAGGCACACATACGTGATTCATCAATGCCTGGTTGCGGGCAAGGTTAGTATAGTACTTTTTTCAAATAATGCTTAATTATTGTAAATTAAATATAAATTTCAGAATCAATGACGAACAACGATAACTTTTTTCGCGCCAATATGATAATTTGTTTTTTTTTCACTCTAAACAGCTCTATTTACTAAGGCAGTTCGAGAATTAAATTAAATATTTCATAAGTTACCCTCCTTGGTTGCCATGGGTCGAAGCAAAGTTCGTTCCATTTTTAAATTACACGACAGATATAAGTTTTCATAGTGATTTATTCGGCGGTTGTGGATTTTTAACCGAATTAAAAAGGAGGATGATTAGAAGGAGGATCAATTCGGATGTTTGTATTTCTTTTTCTTTTTTATTTATGTTCGGGCATAACTCCATAATATATATACAGATTTGCAAAATTATTTTTTTGTTTGAAAGGGTATACTCTCGAGGTGGTCCCATTGTCACCAAGTCAGAATCTGATGAAGGGATCTCATGGAAATCGAGGGAAATCCTCATATTTTATAGGCACACCTACAGCGATTTGGGTATTTTTTATAGTAACTCGTGCATTTGCTCCCGGCCAGCACCATTCGGTGGAGTGGAACTGATGATGAAGACCAGAGGTGGCCACTGGAACTACTCAATAATAAGTATTTCACGGGTTGCGATTCGATTACTTTATTATGGTTGCTAATCAATTTATGCTCGTCACAATGTATATGGTGCAGTTCTTTTGGTTCTTACCAGGAGAGCTCCTCAACAATTAACGTCCCTGCATCGAGAAAAGGAATATTTTGTAAAAGGTGATGTGCAGTTGACATTTTTAGGCTATTATAACTATTGTAACCTCAGAATAATAACTAACGCATAGAAGGAAGGCTAAAATAGCAACTGAACTCAATATATTTGGTTCACTTTGACTTATGGAGGCTGCTGATATGTTAGAGTAGGACACGCGAACAAAAGACATTTCGAAATTTTGTAGGTTGTCACTAATTTTATTCTGACTAATGATGTGACTCACCCACTTTCAACGTCGATAAATTCATCGATGACATGCATTAATTGCCAAATGAATGTCTGTGATGAGATATATTAAACTTTCTTGAAATATATAAATTATAGCAAAAATCGTGAATGAATGTGCACAGGAAAATTATTAATCTTCAAATAAATCAACAAATTTTACGGAAAAATTAAATCTATTTTAAATTTCGACTATTTGTTACAGAGTAAGCTCTTTTCTTTTGGGTTCGAAATCATCAAATGAACTCTCCCGCTCTGGCCGGAGCGGAAGGGCGTGGTGTTAGACTCTTACTGACTAAAATCCACCCGTGTTCCTTCAGTTGCCTGTGCGCCAGGTCCACGGTAACTCTTTCGAAAAATCCGCGACCCTGGCAGGACAGCTTAAGCTCTAAGGTTAAAATGTAATGGACGACATTTTAAGTAAAATAGGTCGAGTCAGTCGAGGTTCATAAGTGCAGACCTACATTAACTTTAACTTGTAAGTCTGTAAATTTAAAAAAATAACAAATATATGTACTAGGTATAAAATCATGTTTGGAATAACAATAATAATTTCCAATCAGATATAGGTTTAGCTTTGTATATTGTAAGGGCACATTGAAGTCAATGAAAGACGAACCTATTAAATGGTAAGTTTATAGTAGGTACATACAGCGCTCACACATTTGCTATGTAATTATACAATACTGAGAGCTTGAATTTTTACAATGCAAAGATAGTTTTTACAATCTTCAGCAGCTTCAACAGTAGTTTCAAATGCTACTCAATTAGTTTATGCGCCCTTGTGGAGCAGAACCAAATTGAGCCAAGCATTTTTATTAGCGATGTAATCTCCCAACTTATAATATGCTTGGCTGCATAGTGTGCGTTTTATACAAGATTTAAATTTCGTTTTATTCAGTTAAAGTATATGGGGAGGTATTTTATTGTAAATTTCAAACAGTACTCCATGAAAGATGAGTCTAGTTTAGCCAGCCTGAAACCTGGTTGAACTAATTGTGTCTTTCACCTCTTTTACTAAAAAGGTATTTAGTTTTTTTTAATGATTTTTCGTATATGTTGTTTTCATAGATATATTGACAAGGTACCGTCATGATATTAATATCTTTAAATATCGAAGTCGTCTCCATTTTGCAGTTTCATTGTAAACATAAATGAGTCCAAAGTAAAATGCTTGGAGCAAATATGACTATGCTTTTTTTGGAGTTCAATTTTTCCACCAATACGATTTACCCATAATTTTTTTTCACATCGTCTTTAGGAAATCTATTAATCTAGCATAATCAGCCTATAACGTTCCCACTGCTGGGACACAGGCCTCCTCTCGGTGAGAGGGAGCGGGCCGTAATCCACCACGCGGGCCCAGTGCGGGTTGGTAGATGTCACATGTCTTCGATTTTTTTTGGTTCTAGGACATGCCGGTTTCCTCACGATGTTTTTCCTTCACCGTTTTGAGAGCACTGGCGATGGAATAATTTACACAAAGTAAAGCGCCTGTCTTGGTTCGAACCTACGACCTACAACTCGTAAGTCGCGGTCGTCACCACTGGGCCACCACTGCTCTCATGCTCTATTAATCTATTAATATTATTATATAATCTATTATTTACGTCACTATGCATATTTATGATAACCTCAAAGAAATTTCCGAATAGTCGCTAAAACTTAAACTGAAATAGTTATTACGACTGCTTGCCTCTACAAAGCGATTCAGCAAACCTTGTTTTATATTTATATTCGGTAATCAGCTCGCATTAGACAAATAATTTGACAAAAACTTACCGATGGAAAGTCAATAGTTGTTGTTTATTTTCTTTTCGTAAAGAATGGGCCTTGCAGCCCCCAACCACACAAGACATTATACCACAGAGTCCGCACACTCACTATTTATATTTATAAAAATAATTCGTGCAATCTAACAACGGAATTATTCTAAAAATATCATGTATCCATGGGAGTTTACTTACAAACTCATGAACAATGAATACGCAAACAAATCAAATTGTTCAATGACCGAACTGTCACACTCTGAAGCCATGTACTACCTAATTTGGGTGGGTTAAAATAGAACCAATATAACCAAAATGACAAATCATCTTGTGACAAACCAAAAAAGTACAACAAAATGCGAATCATTGATCTCATTCTAACATCCTTTTTCTTGCCATAAGATAGAATGAGACTAAAGACAGTTACTGAATTTTTATTTTAGCCTTCCTTCTATGCTTTAGTTATTATTCTGAAATTGTAACAGATAAATTTATAAGTGACTCACTAAAAACTGAATAATAAAAACTTTTTTACAAAAAAAAAAACCGATTAAAAAAAAACACTACCAAGTGACAAATAAGTTTTTTCATACTAATATTGCCGGCCGCTGCTCGCATATGTTTGACCAGTACAGCATTTTCGATTTATCTCGAAGAATGTTGTCAAAATAATGCTCGAACTTCCAAGCATGTTTGAGAAAAAGCATATAAGATAAAGATATATGATCACATGACACATCGAGCTTTAGAAAGAGACATAGGTATGTGTGACAAGGATAACGTTCTACATTTCAAATAATTCAAATTATTCAGCATGTAATGTCGGCCATATCTTACATGTCTGTACTTTTTAATTTATCAAAGTAAATCACATTTGTGCCCGATTGAAGGTAAGAAGCTCGCCCCCTATTACATGGGGCGAAATGTGGATATACTATAGGTACACCTCCGGCTGACCCTGCAGGAACCCGGCACGATTTTATGTTAATAATTATACCGTTAATGGTGTTTTTGCAAGTCCCGTGTGTGCTCGGGGTTTTTAGGCGAAAGTGGGATATGCTAGTGACACGAGAGCTCATGAAAGAGCAGCACAACTAAGCTGTCACACATTTTTTTTTTGGTTGGAAAAATCATCGAATACAGTCGCTGAAAGTCGCCGAAATCGGCTAGAAGGCATCATTATCATTATGCTCACAAAACAAGAAAAGTGTCTTAACGACGCCGTGACGTCTGAACAAGGAATTATAACTGAAAAAAAAAATTGGAGACGTTGGTTTAGATATTAGTCTGTAACAAAAACTACATTCATATATTTATAACAATCAATATATTATAGTGTTAATAATCTAATCGGCCTCGTTTACTTGTTATAATTTTATCTAATCACTCTAATTCCGTGAGTGCTTTTCAGCTGCTTGCCCGATAGATAATGCTGTTATAATAATTGTTCGTTAGGCCGACGTTTTACAAGCAATTCGAATTTGTATCTGATTTTATAGAATGTTTCAAGTCTGGAGTGTTTTGTGTGCTATATGTAGCTAGGCATAATTAGGATATACTGTACTAGGTAAAGTTTTTTTTCCGTTTTCTGTTTTTAAAGTCTTGTTAAAGGGTATCGTCTTTCATAGTAACTTTGTTGTGGAGGTCAGATAGGCAGTGGCTCCATGTAAAATACTAGTATCTAGTTGCTTCCGATTAGACTGGAAGCCGACCCCTAAATAGTTGGAAAAGGCGGGCAGATTGATTGAATAGAGGTATTCATGGTACCTGTTCACTTTGACGGTAGTTATTTCATAATATTCAGTGTAATTATAGACCTTTGTAGCGGTATCTATACCTTCATAATCCGTCTGATTCAAAGGAAATCTACACGTTTATCTAAAAGACATTACATACATAATTATGTAAGGTACGAAAGAAAAATTCAGTTAACACCGCCTTCTAAATATTATTCATACTATAGAGGTATGAGGAACAGGGTGTAAAGTTCACTCATACTCTATAGAAAAGGGAGGATCCTCCGACCAGACGGGTGTTGTGTCTGGTGGGCAACTGCCCGACGGTTGATGTCGGGACGTTGTATATATGCTAGTCGCGCGGTAAACTCTGATTGCGCGATGCAGGATTTGCGTGACGTCAGTATGACGTGTAGCTCGCATGTGGCGATGTTGATACCGCTACATCACTCCCCCCCGGAGACCGGAGGTCGATAGTGGGCTGAGAATTGTATCTTGCGATGCTTGCCAGGGCCAGTTGAGGTTCCAGTAAGTCGGAACCGGGTGCCGCATAGTTCACGGTGAGTCGGAACTGTCTGCGAAGGTTTCCCCAGTGAGTCGGGGTGGCGCTGCGTTATGCTCCAGTGCGTCGGATGTGGTACAGCGCCGGGTTGTAGCCGACTGCTGGCGTCGACCAGGAGAGGGTTTGAAGGCTCTGCTTGTGGACCGGCCGAGAGTGCAGTGTGCTGTGCCAAGGTTGCTGATGAGGCTGAGGGTGATGACCAGGTATGCGCGGTCGCTGTATGCTGGTGGTCAGGATACCCGTTGAAGCCGTGGGTGCTGGCTGGCTGTGTGACTCGCTGCTCTAAAGCTTGCGGAAGTGATGATGATGTGATGATGACGTCACGCTGATGTAGTTGCACGAAGGCTGCGCTGACGTTCATGTTCGGGGTCACCAGTATAGATGTATGAGGAACAGGGTGTAAAGTTCACTCATACTCTATGGAAAAGGGAGGATCCTCCGACCAGACGGGTGTTTTGTCTGGCGGGTAACTGCCCGACGGTTGATGTCGGGACGTTGTATATATGCTAGTCGCGTGGTAAACTCTGCTTGCGCGATGCAGGATTTGCGTGACGTCAGTATTACGTGTAGTTCGCATGTGGCGATGTTGATACCGCTACAATACGTAGAAGCTTTAAGTTTCTCGAAGAAACAGGCGAGGACAAAGTTATATCACGACTGTGACGGATAAAAAACTTGGCCCTGACTGCTTATGTAGAACTGCTTTTTAGTTTTGTTGAGAACTGCCATGGATTTAGGGAATGTTTGCATTGTACATAATGTAGATATGAAGGTGTTTCTCTTTTTATATGTTCTTAATTAGCACCTCGTAGTAAATGATGAAATATCTTACGTATATGCCTGAAATTACTCCGGGAATGGTATATACTTTATGGGTCACATTCGCGACGTTGATATTTTCAATCAGAGCTTTAGATTAAAGCAGGATTAAAACGTTATCGAAATTTCATTGTTAGTAAACTTTTTGGTCAACAGTTACAAGCGAAAAATCCGTTTACAATTTCGAGAATTTCAACAGAAAAATCAGACTCAAGGAAAATCGGAATGAACTCGAAAAATTTACTGTGAACTAGATATTTACAAAACGATCCAATTACAGGTAAAGTAAGCAAAACATTAAGCTTTAAACAGCGCTTTATACACGTAATGCCCGCAGAAAATTATTCTGAAGCGTATTATCGCGAGCTCGAAACGGCGGAAAATTTGCATTTAAAATAACACATTTATCACTGGCTACATTTTAATTTCCGAATTCAATTAAATTTTGAAAGAAGGTGTTTTTCATATAACTACTTGAAAATTTGACTATCTGAGTCAGAAACTAAGGTTTAAAGGCGTTTAACCTAGGAAGGTTAAACGCTTTAAAACCTCAGTTGCAACCTCAGTTTATGAATACTCGCGCATTGGTCTGTAAGGCCGACAAAATACTCTTTTGTGTTTTTTTTTTTTTATCAATACTGGCATTTTGTATTTCTTGTTAGCTGCCTGATTCATTGTTACGTTTATTTCAAGGCGCAAAGTGCATTCGGGCGAGTAGCATTAGTAGTAGCCTTAGTAGCATCCGTGTATATTTGGCGACAATTGGTCTGTGCGACCGACGCGAGAATAGGATCCAGGGTTCATTTTTATTACAGCTTAGTACAAAATGTACTGACCTGAAATGATGACACTTTTATCTTAAATGTGTTCTATTCCTCATGAGGTTCTCTTTTATTAGATTTGTAAGTTTGCTTTTGTTTGTTAGAAGAAAACAAATATTTTTTGCGATAATCATACTATTTCAGAGACTGGAATAAAAGAGACAGTACACAGTAAATGTAAATTTATTATCAATTAATTGGGTTTATCTTGTTCACGATATTCCCTAGTTTTAGAAAACTTTTTATTATGTAGAGTAATGGTGGGTATTAATAGGTGTCCCAATATTTGGCGCAGGTATAGTAAGGTTAAGGTCCGGTACCCACGGCCTACAAAGCCTAACTCTTTCTAAACTGGATATGCCTTATTTGCCGATGGATACTTTTAAGGTTGTCTGCAAAAGGCTCATGCAGGCTGGTAGAAAAATGACTCTGGTTGCATTCGATCACGCAAGCGAATTTAGAATCCGTTTCAAAATTAAAGACGCGCGATTGTTTTCAAGAAACAATAGTAATACGATAGGCGCAAAAGTGACCACCTTAAAATAAATAGCGAAAAATTAAATATTGCTTCTTATTTCAGTATGTAGCGCCTACTCCTATAGGTCCCGGTACGGTTAGCGCGCCCTGTGTTAACAGTACGGCACGGCCACGCAACTTCATTACAAACACATTGTCAATCATTTAATATCACATTAGATGCAGTATGGAAGCATAATCAGCATATAATATTCCTACTGCTGGGACACAGGCCTCCTCTCTGTGAGAGGGAGTGGGCCATAATCCACCACGCGGGCCCAGTGAGGGTTGGTCAGTATGGAATAATTATCATCAATTAGGATAAGTAGATACTCCGCGACTTATCACACGACTCAATAGTTAATCAAAATATTATTTGATTTAAATATCTACGATTAATTATTAGCCACCACTTGGTAGCTAATAATTAGATAATACTAGATATTTCAGTACGGTCGTCTATTTCTGCTTTTAGAAATGAGTTCGTTCTCATAATATTCATCTATAAGTATAAATACAAACATTTTAGTTCATTTCCAGTTCAAAACTAACTGTAATTTGGACTTCAGGCACGCTTGCTACTTTATTTTAAGATCAGTAGGTACCAATAGTTTCAATGTTAAGTTTGGCAAGCAGTAAACCGAGCCGAGTTGAAACTGAAGCCGAGTTTTATGTGCAGTCCAGACAAGAACATGCTTGCATCGAGTTTCGCCAATTTAGTGTGTGTGTTACTTTTTGACAGGCTTACACTGTCCTCCCATATCTATCAACACTGGAAAACAACTTGGAAACATTGTAAAAGCCCCTTATTTTTAAAAGAGTAACCGTGGAGTTTCTTACCGGCTCTTTTCCATAGGAAACAACCAATTAGAACCATGCACCTAGCTTCTGACGTTTCATAAGTGCCCATGTTGGTTTATGTGAAATAAAATATTTTGATTTGGTTTGATTTGCATAGCACATGTGTGAGCACTATATACCTACTATAAAGCCACCATTTACTAGATTCGTCTTTCATTGTCTAGCTGGTGGTGGCGTGTGTGTTGGATCATTAAGTTCCCTTCAAAATGGTTGAGCTGAATGGTGCTGATCCATACGTCATGTTCGTGAACGGGCGCCGTCAGTAGGACTGGTTATCTCTTGGCTGCCACGGCTTATTTTAATTTAATTTTTTGAATTGTTTTTGTTTTTATATTTTTATTATGGACGCTTTTAACGAGCACGTCTTTCTACATCGTTCTCACATGTATAATTTCAACATGAATTATGTAACCATTTTTTTTTGTTACGATATATATGTTGATTTAAAAGAGTGTCCATGGAGTTTATTGCCCGTTCTTCTCCATAGGTACCTACTACGCATAGGAATGGGCCACTAGCTTCATTTCTGACTGAATGAACCCTTGACAATTCAAAAGTGCCTGTAATTAGTTTACTTGAAATAAATGCTTTGAGTTTGAGTTTGAGTGAAAAGAAAAGCAAATAAGTATGAAAACGAAACTGCAGTTTCATTTCCTCCTTAATGCACTGAAGAGTCACCCGATATTCTTTAAATTACTGCAAGTGTAAGTCATCCGAACCCTAATCATAGTTCTGACATGTTCATGACCTTCATTCTCTGATTGAAATAAAATTTGACGTCTATAAATACAGTTTATTAGTACCTATATTTAAATATTCAATGGTCCAGAAATACGGAGAAAACCTAATCATTGCTGTTCATTACGACATCGCCGGAAGAAATAAATAAAAGTGAGCGTAACTCGGTATTATGGCGGAACGAGGACAAGCTTTGAACACGAATAAAATCGTTTATTTCCCTTCAGATCGGATGAAGTTTTCTCCTGCGATTTGGTGATAACACAAAAAATTAGGAAGACACTATGTGAGGACGGTTTCATTAAATCGATATCATTATTCCCAGTTTATCGTAACTACTGTAAGTCTTATACGAGATCCAGGCACATTTTATGCAACAGTAGATTGAATAGTGTAAATAATATGTGCCTCGTAATTAAAAGCAAATTGATAAGCTTGAGTTAATGGCACAAAGAAAGCTTCTTATAAAGTACGGAAGGCCGTCTACGAGATCGTAGCATGGTGCCCGCTACGAGATCGTAGCATGGCGCACGCTACACGATCGTAGCATGGAGCCCGCTACCAGATCGTAGCAAGGTGCGCGCTACGCCGTAGCGCTTCATTTTAGGAGCGTGCTTCTACCTAAAGTAATCAATACTTAGCGCGTCCTATAAAACTTATACTCAAGAGAGGTTTATGTACTCGTACTTAGGTATAATATCAAATACTGCAGGCAGTATTTTCATGGTAGTGTACCAGTTCTGCATAACTTGCCTTGAGACTTCAATAAGTCTCAGTTAAGTTATATGAGCGACGTTTGGTGGAACTCAATTTAAAAGAGATTCAATAGGTAGGTTCTCGAAGTTCGTATAAACTCAAAAGTGGACTGCTTTCTCTTTGTATCCGACACGATCATGACAACAAAACGAAAATTCGACATCACGATATTAGGAAGTCGGAATACCGTCCTTTAATCCTGACGAACAGTTAATCCAAAGCCTGCGGGCGAATTTACACCCTTTTCAGTTAGCACCGTTTTCAGTGGACTAATTCGTAACAACCCGTATCGGAAAATATCCCGGTAACTAGTTTGAATAGTGTTTTAAGCTTTTGTTTTTGTATCTGTTTAATTCGTTCTCCATGGCGAAGCAAGTCTACTTGGTTGGGTAGGCAGGTACTACTACTTAGTTCTTAAATAAACACCATATCATTTTATCAATAAAATAATATTATCAGCTTTAGTCAGCTTGTATTTGATATAATGTAGAATTACGGATTATTAGATCCGCCACAAACTAGGAGACTTGCGTCAGCCACAGTTTAGCGGTGGCTGCCACAGACCAATTTTATTTAAATACGATACTACCAATAAAACTAATTATGAACGGTGCTCGAGTCTCGGCGCTCAAGCCAGGCCAGTACTTAAGTAGATGCGTTTAGTCGCCGGCGGCAAGCGTTCCCTTGACTTTACAATTTTACATCCCGTTTTTTAATCAGGATGAATTTATGTTTTTATTACTAGCCAAGTGTCTGACCCTAAGGTCAAGTGAGCGATAGAGCGGAGGTGTATTTTGAGGGATCCGTATCGCTTGCGTTCGTACAAAAGTTTTTTCGGACAAAAGATATTATGTGCAGCCCCCAAAAACAGTTCATTATATATATATATAGATAACGTTAGATACCTTTTGTGAATTATTTTGACCGATATTTTTTATAAAGATATAGCACATAAAATGTGCGAAAAGACACCGGGATATTCTTGGTAGCCAAAGTAAAATTGTTAGGGTTATAATAATATAAGTAAACAGACAGCCTCAAAGTTTAAAAAAAATCCTGAATACGGTTGAGTTGAGTATGCTAACAAACATTTGACTTCATTTGAGTACGGTACCCTTGTTAGACGAGTCAGACTCTTTAACCAGATTTGTCACCAGAGTCGCCTTCGCTTGATTGCACTTCTGAAGTTATTCGTTTATAAAAAATATATAAAGTATGGCTAGCATAGCTGCCGTTAAAAAAATATGCACGGCACGGAAATTTAGGGGTGATTTGGGGTGCTTCGTACATAGCAACTTAGCAGAATCTAATACTTGACATTATAGATAGTTGCATTTTCAGTTTTGGCTACGGACATTTAGCAAAACATAAACTAGACATACTTCTGCATATTATGAAGAAACCTTTTTAGTTTAATGTCAGGCGTGCTTTACAATTTTCGAGTCAGCATAATTCAGCACGATTCGGCGCAGTCGGGCGGTAAAATATACGTTCTATATTGCCGCTGAGTCGTGACGAATCATGCCGTCCCGAAAAACTGTGTAGCATCCCTTACTTTCCAATTCAAAGAAGAGGCGGCAAGAAGGACTTTATGTACATCAATTTCAAGAGAAAAGTGCAGAAAATCGCATTGAGGGTGGGTCATAAATTGCAGGCAAATCTTACCTATTTCACAATTAAATATTTTACCTGAAATGCAACTGCGCCACCTCTAGAGCAAGTGTTTGCCATAACATACTTTCCATTATAAAATAATAAATGAATAGCAGGAAACTGTTTTTTTTTAATGACAAAAACACCGACTGATTTTTATTGAAAATTCAACAAGATAAAGCATTTCTAGCTTAAAATATAAGTCCAAGACAGCAAAACTAACTCTGAGGCAATCTATATATATAATATATAGTTCTCTTCACCATATCCAGTGACAGGAAGCAATCTAGTTAGTGTGTGAAATAGCCGGGCCCCGGTGGTAGCCACAATGCAGAATGGTTTTACAATTTAATTGTCGCTTGTCAATGGATTGCGCCAACTGTTGCTACGCTCGTAGGAATCATGGTCTGAATAATTTTTAACCGACTTCACAAAAAGGAGGAGGTTCTCAATTCGTCTGTATGTTTTTTATTTTTCTTTTTATGTGTGTTAGCTCATAACTTTTTTCTGGGTGCACCGATTTGGATGATTCTTTTTTTATTTGATAGGTGGTGCTTCACATGTGGTCCTATTTAAATTTAAGGTCTGACTAGTAGTTATTGAGTTATCTTTAATAATGCATATTTTTTCCACTTAGTTTATATGGATGATGTGTTAATAATTTCCTGTCACTGTTATTTACACACCAAGTAGTGGTATACGAATTTATGTGGGGTAGGTACCGCAACTAAAAAGTGATAAATAATTTTTTTTTTACAAAAAAACAACCGACTTCCAAAAAAACACTAAAAGACGTGAAAAATAACTTTAATTTCGGCAGTCGGTGGCTGAAAACGAAAATACAAAACCAAAGACACCGAATTCCGAAATTAAAGTTATTTTTCACGTCTTTTAGAGCTTTTTTGGAAGCCGGTTGTTTCTTTGTAAAAAGTTTTTTGTTTACAGAGGTTGTGCTCTGTGCTTTGTACTAACATGAATATTTTAATTTTACCTTGTTAATATTCTTCGGAGGTAATGTAAAAATACCATTTCAGCATAAGCAGAGTTTTCGGTATTAAGTACTAAGCGTCTGTTTTGTTACATGGATTTTTGGCAGTCAATTTTGCCTGCCATGGTTTACGTAAATTTCTGTTACAAATAAAATAAACTGTATTTAAATTTTGAAGCAAAAAGATTTGCATATCTCCAACAGCGATGCTGAATTACAACATTCTAACACGGAAACGGCTTTACTAACTACATAATCTAACTTGGAAACGTAATAGACTCGCGGAACCCAATTTATTCGGGCGCCCAAATAATCAAATAACTAGTTATATACATATTTGTACGTACGGTACTTGCAACTGACAATTTATATAATGTGTATTTAGACGATAACCAATTCCCCCAAGCTACAAACGTACGTGATATCGTTTGATTTCCTGAATTTCTGTGTTTTATTATTCCAGCTCAGTTACTACGTTTAGTAAAAGCTGGATGTTTCCATGGTAAATATCCAGCTTAACTACATAAATAAAGGTATTTAGTTACATGTAAGTTACTACGGGGATTAAAGAGCCCTTAGGGCACATAAACCCAAAATGGAACAGGGGGTGCCAATTCCACAACACGAATTAAAAATGGTGATCGATATGCGACGTTGCGTACGTGACGTAGGGCATTGTAGGAATGTGAAATTGTGAATATAAAATCTTTTGAAATGGCTCAGGATTGGAAATTATAGAATAATTTGTTTATTCACTTATGCGTTATCCTAAAACACAGAAGTTATATTATTTTGCGTAGTTTATAGGCTACGAAAATTTTCTTTCCTTGGCGATGTACTCCGCCGCTTCGGAGGAAAATACAAAACCGAAGTATATCGGAAAAAAATATTAGCTTCGGTTATCCTAACATTTTAGTGCCTTATCAACTCAGTCTTTTAGAAGTTATAAAACAAGATATAAAGAGATACTATTTCTGGAAATTAGTCGTAAATATAATAAATGATGTCTGCCAACACAACATAGGTCTTCCATCCTACTATCTATTTATTTATTTTGATACTTTATGTTCAGTGACTTACATAATTATAATACTTGTTGTTTTAAGGTATCAGTACCTCCAAAGAAAAAAAAAACGGAATCCTTATAAGATCACTTCATTGTCCGTCCGTCCGTCTATCTGGCTGGCTGTCAAGACCCTTTTTCTCAGGAACGCGTGGAGGTATCAAGTGGAAATTAATATCATATACATACGTAGATCTACGGTCCCTTGGAGCTCTAAAAAACCAGCTTCTAAGTTGTTGAACTGAGAAAATAATAAGCATGACAAAAATAAACACACGTGAAGTTAATATCGAAAATCTATACAAAACAAAAGCCGGATCTTATAGTTACCTATAGAATTTCAGAATGAGATAGAACTATCAAATACGAAACTTTATCAAGTACTTACAGTTTGCAGGTAGAACAGGTAGAACAGGTTGGTGATCTCGACGAGGGTTTCCAAAGCCATGGCAACCACCCACGGCAATAGCATGTACTTCAGGTCCTAAAACAAAAGTTATTGTTACGTATTGGCATAGTATAATAAAATATGGATCAATGTCTGCTTTTTAACAGACTTCAAAAGGTTCTCAATTCGTCTATAAGTTTTTTTTTTTGTATGTTTGTTATGCGATATTTCCGGAAATTGTGGATCGATTTCAAAAGTTATTTTAATAGCTTGGGAATGCCTCAGGGGTGGTCCCATTTGGGAGTGGCGCGAGGAGGCGAAACGCCGGGGCGTTACTCCGCTGCCGCGAGAAATCGCGGCACAGCGGACAGAGCTCCGGCGGGATCTCATGGCGGCATGGAGAGTGCGACTGTCGCAACCCAGCGCTGGGCACGCCACAATTGCGGCGGTAAGTCCCCTCTTTGAGGAGTGGCTTGAGAGGCGCCACGGCGTCCTCACCTTCCGCCTGACGCAGGTCCTCACCGGACATGGCTGTTTCGGGAGGTTCCTGTTTCGGATAAGGCGGGAGGAAACGCCCGGGTGTTGGCATTGTGTGGATCGACCGGAGGACACGGTGGAGCATACGGTGGAGGTCTGCCCAGCTTGGGTGGAGCACCGCCGTGTCCTCGTGGCGGCGATCGGCGGCGGCGATCTCTCGCGTCCGGCCCTGGTACAGGCCATGGTACGGAGCGAGAGGGAATGGGAAGCCGTCACCTCCTTCTGTGAAGCAGTAATGCTCGCGAAGGAGGAGGCGGAGCGCGTGAGGGTGCGGCAATCGTTGCGCCCTCACGACCCTAGTCGCCGCAGGAGGAGACACCCTGGGCGTCGGGAGTCGATAGCCGACTCCCGGCCACCGTAGGCGCGGGCCTGCGGACGGCGAGCAATGGGCAGCTCGCCGTCCGGCAAGGACCAGGCCCGGGTCGACGGCGCGTTGTGTTCCACGCGCGCCTCAAAGAGATGTCAGCATAATTGACGGGGTCCGACAGGGCCGATGCCTGCCGGGGTCGCGGATTGTTCGAAAGAGTTACCGTGGCCCTGGCGCACAGGCAACTGAAGGAACACGGGTGGGTTTTAGTCAGTAAGAGTCTGACACGCCCTTCCGCTCCGCCCAGAGCGGGAGAGGTCATTTGATGACTTCCCACCCAAAAAAAAAAAAAAAAAAAAAAGGGGTGGTCCCATATAAATTTTATTAACTTTACTTCAGTAGCTTTTCTGTTAGCTCCAATAATACGTATTTTAATTCATATTTCTTCCACTTAGTGTATATTGATGATATTATAATAACTTTCTGTCACTGTTATTTACATAGCAAGTATATGAATATGTATGGGGTAGGTACCACAACTAAAAACTGAAAAATACAAACGTATTTACTTCACTTTGTAGTGTTTTTTTTGTAAAATGTTTTTATAAATAGTTATCTGCCTCCTATTTGGTATAGGAGTTATAAAACATTACTGGTGCAATGTGAATATACAGGCAGCCTCAAAATGATGTATACTATGTATAATTGGAATTAAAAGGAATTGGATCTTGTGGACACCACTGTGTTCTTAGGTGTTACTTTGGACTCGAAGCTACAGTGGGGCCCACATGTAACCAAATTGTCGAAGCGGCTGAGCTCTGCAGCCTACGCGGTCTATAAAATCCGTCATTTGACTGATGTCGAAACAGCCCGATTAGTATATTTTAGTTATTTCCATAGTGTAATGTCGTACGGCATTTTGCTGTGGGGAAATGCAGCCGACATTCAGGCTATTTTTGTGCTGCAGAAACGAGCCATTCGAGCAATTTATAACCTTAGTTGTAGGCATTCACTGAGGGATAAATTTAAGGAAATAAACATAATGACTGTCGCATCTCAATATGTATATGAAAACCTTATTTATGTAAAAAAGAATATTAATCTATATTCTAAACACAGCGACATTCATAACATAAATACTAGATACAAAGATTTACTTATTGTGCCCTCGACTAGGCTCCAAAAAATTAGTAATTCATTTAAGTGCCAAAGTATACGTTTTTACAACAAACTCCCAAATCTTGTTAAAGAACTGAGCCTCAATAAATTTAAATCATTTATTAAACAGAAACTCTGTCAAAAAGGTTTCTATAAAGTTAAAGATTACTTGGATGACAAAAAGGCTTGGGATTAATTAAGCTACTTCAATGTACCCCCAAGCAACAATCCATTTTATACTGTGATTATGTGTTTTGGAATTAATAATGTCATTTTTATTGAATTACATGACATAACATATTAAGATTTTTTGATGACATTTAAAGAGAAACCTGTCTGTGAATGTGAGTAGCATGCAGGCTAGATTAAATACATGATATTCATTTTAATATTGTGAATGTGAAGACTATGTAGGTCATTGTTGTTTTTTTTTTTTTTTCCTTTCATGTAGTTTTATCTTAGTCTGGCAGTTTGAGTAATTTTTGTGGCCTACCCAAATGTCCTTTCTTTGGTATTGTTCGTTGAATCGTTGAGCTCCTTAAGTTCTGAGTTGAGCTGCACGATTACTGACAAATGCGTGCACTGACTGGACAGGTCCACTCAATCTGTGTGGTTTTTCTTCAAAATACCATTTCAGACAAATCTACATGGTCTTCACATGATCTGACCAAGATTATGTCTGGACTTTAAAAGAGACTGTGACCTCTGAGTTTGTTTCGGCCTTTCTTCTCAGAGTAGTCAGATAGGAAACGCCGACCTCATCTAGTTTTAAAATATCATTGACGTGTAAAAGTGTTTGTACAAACCTATTTACAGAAATAAAATCATTTATCATTTATCATTTATCATAGATACATCGACAAGAATTCACTTTATTGTCTACAATTTTTGTTCCCTAATACGTACTGTATCAATATGTGGCTACAATTAAATACCCAATGTGTAATGTTTTTTTGGCAAATGCATTCTTTTTGATGTATACATCTTTTGAGGCTGACTGTACGTTGTCTTGCGAATGTTTGTTTCATCGAAGAAGAGCTAAAAGTATTATATGCGGAAATTGTTTAAAATATTGTTGCGCCCGATCAATGGCAGTAGGCTCGGCCGCTATGGCATGGGACTTAAACTTAACTGGCGAAATACGTAAGTACTATAGGTAGTTAGTGTACACCTCTGCCCAGCCTTATGGGTAAACAAGGCGTGAAGTTATGCTATGTTGTTTAAGACATTTGTTGCAATATTGCACAAGGTATTTTTAGAGTAAATTCTTCACTCGCTGCCGCGTTCTACGCTTATCTTTTTTTTGTATGGAATGAGCAGAGATCGGAATAGGTCGAGTTTATTTACCTAAACTTCAAGGAAAGAAGAAACATAGAGTGGATAATACCTTCTCTAAATTCCCGCAATAAATAAAATGACATTTAAATCCCGGAATTTAAAAACCACTAAAGAGAAAGAGATAACAAATAGCGACTACTACAACATGTGAAAGAGATACTAAATTATATCATATTTAGTTGCGTGACGAACGATATTTTGAAAAAATTTAAACCGCCGCCGCTATGTGTTCCTGAGGGCCTAGGCAAATGGCATTCGCTTCGGAGCGATTCTATTTCTACAATCGCTATCGCTTTCCCTAATGATTCCAAAAACTAGCGATAACGCTCGTCAAAAAGTGTCTCTTGGCTATGCATCTCTATGGAAGTACCTAATCTTTCGACGCTGTCGATTCATTTCATAATCGCATGTTGTTAACATTGTCTAGCTAATTTTTATTCGTTGACCTATGATCACGTGACATTTCGATAGCTTATGTCAACCCCATACATTTTAACTTTTCTACTAGCGTCATCGCTAATCGAATGTTACTTCGTCTAGGCCCTCTGGGCCCGAATAACAAAGTATGTGTACAACAAAATGTATGTAGGTATGTATTCGAAGCACAAGTTTTAATAAACCGGCAAACCTAATTTTATTTTACCTACATGAAACAAATCACTTGAATTTGACACAATTTTAGTACGTAACCCTAAAAAATGTTATGTATGATTCTTCAAATCAAACATTTGGAACTATGAATAATAATCCATGGTTTTTATATCCCGGGATACTCACTCGGGACACGGACGGGTCGGGTCGGGGGTCGGGGGACTTCATTAGAATTATTCCGGGATTTTAAAGGAGATATTATCCACTCTATGTTACTTCCTTCCTCGAAGTTTAGGTATATAAACTCTACCTATTCCGATCTCTGGTAATGAGTGGCATCATTTAGTTATGAGCATGCGCATTGCGCAGCACGTGTTTTTCTTCTGTACCTATTAGCCGTCATCCCTAAATTCATCGTAGATGGCTGATAAACTAGAAACCAAAATAGAAAAATTGGGTCGTGGGCAAGACATTTCAATGATGAGTTATCATTGAATAGTAGTATTTAAAAAGAAATGCGACTAGGTATAAACTTTTTATTAATACAGAAAAACAATTTCAGCAAAATTCTATTTTAGCTACTTAACTTCAATAGCCTTATTACTTGCCTTACATAGCTTAACTTAGTTTTTTAATGCTTTTTAACTTTAAAGGCCATAATCAGACGATGTTGTGAAGAATGTCTTTAAAATTCTTACATAGCAATAATACACGATAAGTGGCGACGCGACGAGCTTGAGAACTCTCGAGTCCTTTTTCTTCGTAACGTCTTAGTTAGAATTTGGTTCTATTAACTACGAAACATATAACATTGTAAACACTCTGTTTAACAGTAGATAATTTAGTTTGTAAAAACAAAACAAAACATAACATCACCCCTATAATCCCATAAGGGTTAGGCAGAGGTAAGTTAGTAATGTATGGACAGTTCTCTTGTATTTTATTTATATTAGATTTTTGGTTTATAGAAGTTTATTTCTCAAAAAGAAGAGAAGAAGAAGAAGAACTTAACAAAATTTCTTAAGTAATAAGCATATTGTCTTTCGATCTATCGAGTACAATACATCGATCTATCGAGTACAAACATCGATCTATCGGCTACATAACGCGTGTAATGATTTATTATTGTTAGGTAGCCAAATACAACTTGTACCTATTTAAAAAATGTTTACTGCTGAAGATTCTCTTATTTCTTTCGGTAACTTATTATGAAGCTGCGCTTCGTCAAACTGAATAGTTATTTTAATTTTTTATAGAAGTTATATCAAAATTGGAGCTTGGAGGTCTTCTTTTGCCCGGATTTGTCTAATTCCTTTGTATAATTATGTAAAATTCACTCTAGACTGGATTATAGATATGCCCACGTTGTGGATAAAATATATAATTATCTATCTAGATAGTAGATATAATTTATATATTTTGCAAAAAGATATATCTCATAATTTAGGCATACAAAGTCACAAAGGCCCTTTGTTCACTCGTAAAGCAACATTTGAAGAAGAAAGGTTGAACAGTAACCTTAATTTTATTTAAAAAATCTTTATTATTCTGATGTTATTGTAAAACAAAAGAACCGTCTGCAAGAAAAATAAAAGTTAGGAACATCGTATCCCTACAGATGGCATTGAAAACTCATGGTTAGGTAACATAAACTTATGTATATAGGCAAGTATACATTGGTTGGTATTGGAAAATAATGTACCTCCTCAGCGATATTAATACGCTGAAAAAAATCAGTATAAATCAAGATGAGAGGTGAGGTGAGATGTAGATGATGGTGGTGACGATGAGGTGATTCGTTGGTAAGCGCATCACTTGAGAACGGTTGGTCACAATTGGCTATTTTTTTTTTTGTTTTAAAATATTCGTAATAGTTCGAAATAGTTTTTTAAGGAAAGAAAATATGGAAAAGTTTTCCGTTTTTTTTTTTTTGAATTCGGGATTATTGTATGAACTCAAGACAATATTGCAATTTTGACAGGACAACGTTTATCGGGTCAACTAGTTCATTAGTAGCTACGGTTACCATTTATTATCCATTTTGGTCACTTAGCTTTGAAATCGCATCATAATTATGTATGTCACAGACCTCTTGTAAAAAAAGCCTTGTGAGAGAAACCTTGTGTAAGTTAGTGCTTTATATGGGTAATATTAATAAAATAATATTATATATATATATATATATATGTTGGAAATACGTTGAATCAACCGTTTGACTTGACTAATCGGGACGCCGGTGCCACCAGGTGGCGCTGGACAAAGTCTATAACGGTCAGGCTTGACCAGAGCACAGCAGAATTTGTTGTTGACGGGTAAGCAGTGAACACGATTGGAAACTGTCTCGCGTTCCGTGTAGTTTTGTCGTGTACCTACAGTGTGTGATTCGTAAGTATGATTAATTTGATCGTAAGTTATAATTTGTTTTGAACTGCAAGCGGTTTTTCTATTGCGCAATAACCAACACTACCCATAGTACGCCCACAGTAGTTAAAACATGGCTGACAATAACGAGAGAAAAGTACCTTCTCCGTCATATATATCTTAATATCTTGTTTATTTAACTTTTGGTATTTCGGTCGGAGCGGAACTCAAGTGCGATGAGCCGGACATTTAGTTTGGAATTAAAGACCGGAATTCCGGAGTCTACAGGTCCGCTATTTCAATATTCATTTCAGAGTATTACAGACCTTACCAGGCCTACCTTGGTTGGTTTCGATGTCATTTCAAGATCAGAATTAGCAATATTGTGAATAACGGAGATTATATTTCAATCTAGCTATATATATAATATAATATATATAATAGGTCTTTACCTATGAAATTGCCGTTTTGTATGAAAAAATTTAAACGAATTTTTTTCATGAATTTTTTATTTGTATTAATCGAAGTAATCACCCATGCAATCAATGCATCTTTGCCATCGCAGTGGCAGTTTATTGATGCCCTTCTTAAAGAAATCAGCTGGACGGGAGGCAACAAATTCTTCAAAGGCATTTTGTACTGCCTCTCGGGTATTAAATTTTTTTCCCGCCAAGAAGTTATCCAAATTCTGGAAAAAGTAGTAGTCTGTAGGCGCAAGGTCTGGTGAGTAGGGCGGATGACGGAGAGCTTCCAACCCCAGTTCTTGCAACTTGGAGACGGTCTGCTGTGCAGTATGAGGTCGCGCGTTGTCGTGCAGGAGCAGCGGAGACGAGCGATTGACCAATGCTGGTTGGAGATGCGCCAGCTTCTCCATCATTGTGTTCAGTTCTTCACAGTACACATCTGCAGTAATGCTCACCCCGTTTGGTAAGAAGCTGTGATGAATCACACCGGCGCTAGACCACCAAACAGTGACCATCACTTTTCTAGGGGTAAGTTTTCGTTTAGGGCATTGTTTAGGTGCTGAACCAGGATCCAACCAACTTGCTGAGCGCTTACGGTTATCAAACAGAATCCATTTTTCATCGCAGGTAACAATGCGGTTCAAAATTCCTTCATTTGTGTGTCTGTTGAGCAGTGCAAGGCACGTCTCGACGCGTACTTCGCGCTGGCGATCATTGAGTTCGTGGGGCACCCATTTGTCAAGCTTTTTTACCTTGCCAATTTGACGCAAATGGACCAATATTGTTTTGACGCTAACGTCGACAGCTGCTGCTAATTCAGCCGTAGATTGTGTATCATCAGCTTCCACAATCGCCTTTAATTCGTCATTGTCGACCAAAGTCTTCGGACGACCGCGAGGTTCATTTTTCAGGTCGAAATTTCCAGAACGGAAGCGAGCAAACCAATAACAGGTGGTGCGTTGGTTTGTAGTGTTAGCTCCGTAAACGTCGTTGATGTTGCGTGCCGCTTGTGCCGCGTTGCTGCCACGACGGTACTCATATTCCATAATTACTCGAATTTTTAACGTATCCATGATGACGAAAAAGATTGAAATGCGATGAAAATGTAACACTAATCAATAAAGAAATGACTACTTTTAGAAAAAAAAATCCATGTTTTTAAAATAAAATTAATTTGAAATTAGAATTCTTAGCCAAACAAAAATTATTTTGATTTGAAATGGCCAGTACTGCAGAACGGCAATTTCATAGGTAAAGACCTAATATTAGCTGCTGGTACATAGATCAAACAGCTCTGGCCCAAGATCTAAAAGAGCTGCCTTTTTGATCTAGGTTCCAGAGCCCAATCCTTGGGACGGGAAGGGGATTTTCCATTAGGAAATTCTCAATAACAGCCCGCGGGGCCTAGTTTTGAGCACGATTAAAGGCGATCTTTTACATGGGACTTGCAAGAAAATGGTGAAATGTAGGTGTCCTCATAGAATTAAAACATCTCTGACGTCTCCATTCGCGGAATATAAGCGTGATATTGTAATCCCAATAATTACTAATATTAAAGACATTGAACAGACACTAACCATAGAATTTATGTACGGTAACTTGGGCTTAGATTGCAGTGTGAAAACACGACATGACATATGGAGGCAAACTTTGAAGTCTTAAATCAAATGTAAACTTTATTGATGAATATTCCTTGCATAATTATTATGTAGTTTATTAACATAAAGTTCAAATGCTCTCAGCTTTTGCTCATCCGTCATTTTTGCGATAGGTATATTTTTAAGCGTTTGCTGCAACAGTTTTGCATAGTATTTAAGAGATCACGAAGGCTAATGACAAGATGGCATAATAAGTAGTTTGATATCTTTTCGCAATGAAACTTTGTAGTTTTAGAGTGTCCCTACCTACATTTTATCTCTGGAGTTGGCAAATGTTACGTACAAAGTATTCAATTCAAAGTTGACGATAAATGCTTTTCGTATCTTTCAATAAATCATTATTTATTTCGGTACATTTTGAGAGATGGGGATCTACTGAGAGTTTTTATCAAAATACGGTCATAGATTTGTTGTTTCCAACAAAGAGGGAAAAACAAACAACTCTATGTGATTGACATGATAGCACCTATTTTACCGTATCTAGATCAAACCTGCAGCCATAAACGCAGCATAATTATTTATCAGTATATTAAACTCACGTCATTCTGTGCAAGTGACGTCATGTAAAGGTACCGTGCTGGCGTCACTCACTAACAACGTGTTCATTCCTTATACACCACCGTAAAGTAAAACGTCTGAGCCCATTAATCAAACATTGTTCACGGTACAGTGAATAAAAATCAATAACTCTCAAAATTCGATTTCATTAGAATCCCCAAGTCACGTGCCTACCCATGAAATAAATTCTTCATTCTTTTTTTTTTTAGATCACAACACAGGTATTGATTTATTTTTACTAATATAATAACTATTTAAATATTATGGGGGTGTTTTAGATCATAAGAAAGCTTAGTTTGCATGCCTACATAAGTAGGTAAAGGCATACCTTTACCTACTTATGTAGGCATGCAAACTTGAGCTTGCCTGCTTGAATTGCTTTTTAATTGAGGTAAACCATAGTTTACCTCAATTAAAAAGCTATCCGTGGGTGTTATTCCCTAGTATTACACCCACTTCGCAGTAGGTACTTTCTGAGTATGCTCGCAAGTTACTAAATTAATTCATTGTCCGGACTAAAGGCAGTCTTGTACAATATCCAAACAGTGGTATGTACAAATGCAAATTGGATTTTAAATATTTACGAATAATCATTAGTGAATAGAAAGTACAAGGATGGGTACCCACGACCGCTTTAGTAACGCAAATTCCGAGCAAACGTAGATTTGGCATTTAATTTTACACGAGCCACTTTGTAATTGCGTTTTGAACTTAGAAGGGTTGCTTACCAATACTATGTGCTATTGGATGAATAAATAGTTTACAAATATTAGTTACTAGCTGTTGCCCGCGACTTCATCTGCGATCCAGGATGAAAAGTAACCTATGTCCTTCTCCAGGTCATGGTCTACCCATGTGCCAAATTGCATCCAAATCTGTTCAGCCATTTTAGCGTGGAAGCGTAACAAACAAACGAACTTACTTTTGCATTTATAATATTAAGTTAGGATAATTTATGTACCTACTCAGCGGGTTTTTTTCCACACATTTATTGTAGGCTTACCCTATACACTAGCCAAATACGGCTGAATACATCATAATAATAATTATAATGTAACTAGAAGACTAGATAACACCAAAATGATAAAGTTAGACTAGCTATCTGAATTTCGGGCTCCTAACAGCCCATAGCAACTGCCACAGATATTTGTGTGACAACCGGGGTCGACAGTTTAACATGCACTCCAATGCACGCAAGGGTATCGACGTGAAAAGGACATTTAAGTCGTGAACTATCTTTATTTTTAGAATTATTGTAGGGGTGAGCCCTACCCACGCCAAGGTTACTGTAGCCTTCAGACATTAGAAGCGAATAAGATAATATAATATTAACGAGTTGATCAGTGCTAACTTATTGAAACGCTGAAGGAGCCCGCCCCATTCACATACATTAATAATGTTGAAAGTAACTACTGAATTTGGCCTCAGCCAGTAAAAACGTTTTGCGCGTAGATACGGATACGCGTGTGGCTGAGATGCTATTACACAATATATTCCGTCCTGCATGTAGTCGTGTCCCCAACTGTGTTTTTTTGATTTTCGCCATTCTTACATTATAGGTACTTTGCGGGTTTTCAGTGCGTTCCACACCCACAATACACCTTTATGTGCTAGTTACTAAATGGCTCATTCTTTTTTTATGAGTGCTACGATTAGAGCGATTTTGCAAATGTCGATCCGAAGTAGCCATAGTTATGTTTGAATGAGGGGTTGCGTATTAGATTCGAACTCCGTCCGTGCGAATTTAGAACATTCTCAATTCGGAATTAACTCGGATCTTGAATTCGTATTCGGGTCGGCTGTAGTGCAGAACCGTTTTTAGGGTTTTTAGGGTTTTTACAGTATTATCGACATTTCTACAGTGCACAGTGGAACAAATAAAAGTCCCTATTGATACGAAACCTAGATAAATGGAATTGAATAGCATGGTAGACATACACGACATAGATTATATAATCTTTAATGAAATAAATCAAATATTTTATTGGAACAAAAGACACCTCAATTATTTTTGTTCGTTAACGGCTAAGTTAGTATATTTTTAAAACGGTGTTGCAGCCATTAGCGCCCGCCTCCGAGAGTGGAGACGTCGGCGTTCCAACATTTATACTATTAAAGCAATCAAAAAAATAGTTATAATAGAACCTCAAGTTCAAAATATATTAGATTCAGATGTTCCAGTTCTCTGATGTGAAATGTGTGCAGGGTGTATGTGCTCTATGTGTCTGTGTCTGATTGTATACTTAAGTAGATTATTACGAAAGGACTAAGAATGCCGGGACATATTAAAATCAAAGTTAAGTATTTGTCACCAGACTTTCTAACTCCTCATACGACAGGCTTTGAAGCCATTTGTCCGTGAGCGCTCTATACTCCCGTGAGGTAAGTGGATTGATATTTATTCAGTGTGGCATACACTATCCGCCCTTCGATTCAAACTTCGATCTGCAATAGTGTGCAGTTAGGCTGTAGGGTGAAGCCGGTTGGGATGCTGTTCTCGGCGCAAATGTGACGAAATTAGTTTTATGTAGGTTCAAGGTAAGTAGATTGCTAGTTAGCCATTATATAATATAACAACCTGTAAGGCAGATTTCGCATAGGAGAGAGTATCAAGCCAATCGTTGCCATGAACAAGTATTACAGTGTCATCTGCGTACATTGTCATTTACGAGTTTCTTAAACATAATTTACAGAGGCCATTCATATAAATATAAAAAAGGGTAGGTCCAAGAATACTACCCTGTGGGACTCCATAACTAACGTAAAGTTACCTATCTTAATGTATTAATGATACAAAACTCAATGTCCATTCTAACTCGTAGAATATTTCCTAAGAGGGGTGCCGTAATACTTTCTCCCCTCTAATGGGGTGTGTAACCAACGCGTTACTCAGTACTGTATCCTTTTTAAAAGTTATTACTGTTCGTCAGGCGAACATCGTACATTTATACTTTTGTTCACACTGTTCGTTTACACGGTACACAGTGAAGGGTTTATTTTATGAAGGGTCATCGTGCCTTCCTTTCTTTAGTACTGGATGTATGTAGGTATGTACACCATTTTTATCCGACTTCAAAAATGAGGAGGTTATCAATTCGGATGTTTATATGTATATTTTTTTTATGTATGTTCGGGCATAACTCCGTCATATATAGACGGATTTGCAAAATTCTTTTTTTGTTCGACAGGGTATACTCTCGAGGTAGTCCTATTGTCACCAAGTCAGAATCTGATGAAAGGATCCCATGGAAATCGAGGGAAATCCTCAAATTTTACAGGCACGCCTATAGCAATTTGGGTATTTTTTATAGTAACTCGTGCATTTGCTCTCGGAAAGCACCATTCGATGAAGTGGAACTGATGATGAAGACCAAAGGTGGCCACCGGAACTAATCAATTATAAGTATTTCACGGGTTACGATTCGATTACTTTAATATGGTTGCTAAGCAATTTATGCTCGTCACAATGAATATGGTGAAATGGTGCTGATAGTGGCTTCATCATCAGTTCCAGTTCTTTTGGTTCTTACCAGGGGAACTCCTCAACAATTAACGTCCCTGCTTCGGGAAAAGGAATATTTTGTAAAAGGTAATGAGTAGTTGACATTAGGCTATTGTAACTTAGATAAATTAATTGCTGACTCACAAAAAAGTGGAAAATAAAGAACTTTTTTACAAAAAAAAACAACCGACTTCAAAAAAAGAAACACTACAAAGTGAAAAATAACTTTAATTTCGGAAGTCGGTGGCAGAAAACTAAAATACAGATCCAAAGACACCGACTTCCGAAATTAAAGTTATTTTTCACTTTGTAGTGTTTCTTTTTTTGAAGTCGGTTGTTTTTTTTTGTAAAAAAGTTTTTTATTAGATCAGTGTTATCACTAATCTTGTTTTTATCCCAATCTTTAGTCTGACATAATGTAGCTCATGTAAGTATTTATAAATGTTGCGTATGTGCTTTAAGAAGTGTGGTTAAATAGATTTCCCACTTTATTGAATCTCTGTAATAACCTAATACTACACTCGAGAGCAATGAATCCGGGTCACTTAAAGAATCCTAAAAATCTCGGAAACTAAAAATGCTAGGTTAATGCAATAAATTGTATTTAATAGACAATGTAATACTCCTTAAATGAAGGTATTAAAACTTCTTAGTTATTGTAAAGTTATATCATAAAAAAATCGAATTTGAAAAAGGGCCACTTTCGAAGATGGAACTACGAAATTACAGCATTTGGTTTTGCTTTTGTTTGTAATCTGTCATTTATGTGGGTACATAAACCATGTTGATAGTGCTCTATATTCATTATTCAAGCTGAAATTATGTCGCTTACGCCTGAAGAATGCACCAGAATACTTACAATGCTGGAAACCGGCCGGAGTCAGCGCGATACAGCCAGGACTGTCGGTGTGTCGCTGTCAACAGTACAAAGAGTTCTCCGACGTTACGAAGAAACTGGTTCTAACCTACGCAGACCAGGAACGGGCAGAACCAGGTGTACCACAGCACGAGAAGACCGATACTTGGTGAACACCATGCTTCGAAATCGCTTTCTCACAGGAACTGAACTCACAAATCAGTTTCGACGCCTCGGAGGAAGTAACCCAAGTGCATGGACAGTAAGACGTCGGCTTGCTGAATCTAACTTAAAACCCCTTAGACCTGCAAACGGCCCTAAACTGGAGCGTGGGCATCGTATTTCAAGACTAAGATATGCCCAGAGCCACGTAAATTGGAGTATTGAAGATTGGTCAAAAGTTATGTTCTCCGACGAATCAAAATTTATGCTCTACAAGCACGATGGAAGACACAGAGTGTATCGAAGACCAGGGGAAAGATTCAAGCAAGCATGCATCGAAGAAAAAGTAGCCTACGGTGGTGGGTCTGTACTTGTGTGGGCCGGAATTTCTTCTGAAAGTCGCACAGAGCTGGTGATCATAGAAAACGGCTCTTTAACTAGCGTAAGATATGTGGAAGAAATCCTCAATGATCACGTTGGTCCATTTATGGTCAATTTAGGTGAGGATGCTATATTTATGCATGACAATGCCCGACCTCATACAGGTAGGATTGTGAATGACTACCTTCAAGAGATGAACATTACTCGTATGGAGTGGCCAGCGCGCAGCCCGGATATCAACCCGATCGAGCATGCTTGGGACGAGCTAGGCAGATGCGTAAAACAACGAAACCCTCCCCCAATCACGCTTCGTGAGCTCAAAATTGCTCTCACAGAGGAATGGGAGAATATTCCCCAAAATCGTATAAGGAACTTGGTGTACAGCATGCCAAACCGCGTAAACGCAGTAATGGAAGCACGAGGAGGCAATACGAAGTATTAAAATTCAAGAAAATCGTAATAAAGTTCAAAAATTTCATGTTTCCTATTTTTGTTTTAAGGAGAGATCAGCAGTTTTTTTCTTTATGTAATTTTGTGTTAATAAAATGTATGGTGACTCATATTTTTTTTACTTTCATTTAAGGAGTATTACATTGTCTATTAAATACAATTTATTGCATTAACCTATCATTTTTAGTTTCCGAGATTTTTAACATTCTTTAAGTGACCCGGATTCATTGCTCTCGAGTGTATTTAAAAACAACATCTATTACAAAATATTGGTATTCATAATATTTTTTTCTATAGACTACAAAATTTTACACAACCAATATTTTAAATCTGTACTTCTGTGAAAACTGTTCTTTAGTATTCTCAAAGTACAATGTTTTGTGATCCACCACTATTGTTATTTTTCGAGAACAAACTGGCTTATGGGCTTATCCCCGATGTTTTGCTGTTAACAGTACATTTTATTTCTTTAACAGTGTCTTAAGAGACGACTAAGGGCTTATGTCTCATAACACGATATAATGCAAACCTGGTTGTTTATGGGGATCAGAGTTAAACAGCGAACTCTATGTATATATATCTCCAATTTTTCGTAAAATGTTTCATAATTTAAAACTAAAGAAGCTATAAAGGTTTCGTTTTTGTAAATGAGCGCAGAGCGAGCTCCTTAAACCGAAGCAGACCGTGGCAAAAGACTCAAAATGCTTGGATTAAGAGTAATGACAGTCTAGGATGAAAAATATGAAGCAACATTTTACTAACGATGTGCTATTGTGATGTATCGTTTTCGGTACAGCGAAAGGGTTATTTCAGGTTCACAAACATTGTAGAACAATCTGATGTGTGTGTGTGATTGTGTTTCAAGGCTGGAGTTAGTTCAAATAGGTATTTGTCGGCGACACAAATATCAGTGGTATCACCTACCTTCGTCAATTAATCGCTACTTTGACTTCCTACTTACAACTAGCTAAGAGCAGATTTAGTTTAACTAAACCGCTGAAAACTTTGCCAACTCACGATTACATACTATCTTTGTTCGCTACTATTCTGTTTACGTTCTACGTCCCATATCGTCTTCTTATTGTAAGTCATGTAAATTCTAAAGTCATATAAGACTGCAAAGGATGTTAATAAGAAATTTTCTTTTCCTTTAAGAAAAGTGAACTGGAAATAGCGCGGGAAACTGCTAGCAAGAAAAAAAAAGATAAAGATAATTATAGTTTCATGCACAGCTTCTTATAAAAAAAATATATAGTTTTTTTGTATTTTGTTTTGTGAAAAAGAATATTCAAGCGGCAGTGCAAAGTGCGTTTGCTCGTTTTGAGTCAAACATGGAAGTAACTTGTTGAAAAGAACAATTGTGGTATACGATTGCATATATTATTGGCTAGCCAACGTCTTGGCTTGAAGACGCCGCGGGCGATATTATGTCAACTAAGTATACACCACGAAAGCTGCTCATAAATCACTCGATACACAATGCAGCGACGCTTGAATCTTACAAGAGTTGTGAGCTCTAAACGTGTTGCTCGTTGTATCTCAACTTCATAGTTCAGCCACAAATCATAGTGATACAGTTAAAGTTCATACATTAAATATTCTTACAAAATATCGTCTTCAAATGCTGGCAGTTATGAGTGATTTATATATTGTCCATATATATTATTTTCTTTGAATAGTTTACTTTCAACAGGAACTTGGTATTTTTTATTGTTAGATTTATTGCAGGTGGGCCCGCCCACGAAATGGTCACGCAATCCTTTGGGCAACCGCAGATAGAGAATAGATATCCTAACTAATATTATAAATGCTAAAGTAAGTTTGTTTATTTATTACCCTTTCACGCTAAAACGGCTAAACAGATTTAGATGAAATTAGGCACATGGGTAGACCATGGCTTGAAGAAGGATATATGCTTTTTTATCCTGGATCGTAGACAAAGTCGCAGGCAACAGCTAGTTAGTAATATTAAGAAGCTCACTAGGATTTTAAACCCAACTTATCGCCTTTTACGTTGAACGACGACGTAAATAAGTAGTTGTGTCTTGTTTGCAAATTATTCGAGTCATATGTTTTATGGGAAGAACGGTGATGGGACAATTAATACGAACTTTGTTAAGTGCCGTTCATTATACCTACGTACATACTGTAATTTCAGCACATTGGTGGTACCTATATGTAAATATTATTTATTAAAAGGGCTTCTTTAGTATGTTATTCATCTTTTATTATTTTATCCAAGCTGGACATTACTTCTAATCCCGATTGCAGAGACAAGAGAGAGAGCTTACGACAGACGATATAAATTATTTCTTGAACCGTAGACTAACTACTAAATTAATCTATTACATCTGCCTTTTCTTGAGATAAAAAAATAATATTTCTATAATAGCGAAAAAGTATTTTATAAGAATTTATAGCAGAACAATTCAATTAGTTATTTTATGTATTTTTCAAATATAATTAATGTACATCTAATTTTGTACATCATCTATTAGTAACTATATCTAGCAAAACAATGAAATAAATACATAAGTATTTATCGGATAAGTAAACGATAGATAATCAGACAATTAACTAGGTTGTCTTACACTTCTGCCTGATCTATTTTTACATACTTGTCAACTGTATTTTCAGAATCGATTTTACTATTAGATGTTATGTTGTCATCATTACAATCAGTATTACTTTCATCTATCTCTACTTCCTTACTTAGAATAAAATCAGTATGTTTACTCTCTATTAGATCCCTTCTATTTCTTTCTAACTTTTACCTTCAAAACTGTGTATTAATTTGGACGTTCACTCCTATGTAGAACTTGGGCATACGTTAATGGTTTTTTGCTTGTTTCATCTGATATAAGAACTTTTTGATCTTTAACTAAATGCTTCAACTTTCTTGATCATAATATTCGTGTTTCTTGATCATAGTATACTTTTTGCTTCCAGGCATTCTTATATAACTTTGACTGCAAATTACAATTTTCATAGTTTTCATTATCATTATTGTATATAGTAGGCAACGATCCTTGTATTTTTCTCCCCATTAACAATTCTGAAGGACACTTATAATTTAATTCTTTACAAATAGGTGTATTTCTGTATTTTAGCAATGCTAAATATTTATCTTTTCCTTCATAGTCTGCTTGTTACACGCTTTATATTAGCTTCACTTGTATGTTTGTATGTTTGTAACCGACTCCTTTGAACGCTATTTTGACCCACTTTAAACGGTCAGATTTAATTCAAACTTTGCACACCTGTCAAAGACCGATGACAATGCAATAATTCGATTAAAATATCCGATTATCCTGATTAGATTCGCCAGGATTCATCAATTTCTTTCCGGATCCTTTGCATGAGAGTAAGAGAGATAGAGCTAGTGCGCGAACTACGCATGCGTGCATTTCCAGAGACACTCTGATCGGGCACTCAGCTTAGCAATTTTTTTTAAATGGTTTTGAATTTTAAAATTTTAATTTTAAACAAAATTCAATTAATTTTAACACACTATTTTTTATTTAAAAAAAAGCGTGGGGTGCTTTTTAAGATATTATCAAAATGATAATCCTTCTTCTCATATCTGTCAATGAAATATTTATAACTATTGACCCATGCACCCCACGATTTTTTGGAAATAAAACAGTATTTTCTTATTTACACTATTATTCATTTATATTTATTAGAATTTTTTACACTATTCTTAATTCAAAATTATTGCAATTTATTTTCTATTTTTAGTTGGGTTTTCGATATAAAGCGTGTTTTTTAGTTTTTTTAATTTATATATGTTTTTAACAGCTTGTACAAATCTTTCTGCTATCCCGTTAGATTGGGGATGATATGGACTACTAGTTTTATGAACAAGTTTCCATTCTTTGGCAAACTTTTTAAATCTATAAATAATACCATTACTACCATTATATGTTTATAGTATATCTGGTATGCCAAATCTGCAAATAATGGTTTTGATAATTTTAATTGTGTTCTCCGTTGACAGGTTTGAAAGTTTAATTACCTCAAAATATTTACTAAAATAGTCTACAATTTTAATGTATGGATCTACATTATAATACAATACATCACTTCTTACTACAGACCATGGTTTGTTGGGCATTTCTCTTATCATCATAGGTTCTTTACAGTTATTCTTTCTAAATCTTTCACCTACAGAACATTTCAAAACACTTTTTTCAATATCTTTACTTAGTTTAGGCCAGTAAATATATTCCCTTTCTCTTGAATTACACTTTTCTATGCCTAGATGATTGTAATGGATTCTTTGTAACATATCATTACTCAGGGACTTTTGTTTTGGGTTGGTAATCAAAAAACCCACCCGTGTTCCTTCAGTTGCCTGTGGGCCAGGGCCACGGTAACTCTTTCGAACAATCCGAGACGCCGGCAGACATCTGCCCTATCGCACCCCGTCAAATATGCTGACATTTCTCAAAGACCTTGATTCCAATACAAGGTTAATAAAAAATAAAAAAATGTCGTATACAAATAGCTGTTCTTAAAAATTTGAAATATGGCTTTAAAGGTTTTGGTATGTTATCTACTCTATTTAGCCAACCATTGTTTATATATTCTCGTAGTAGTTGTAAATCTTTATCTTTTCTAACTTCTTTTTAAACAGATTGTATTTATAGTTACATGTTAGTCTTCACCATACTAACCTGACACTCATACGAATCTTCAATAACAACCTTCTCCTCTGACATTATTAACATCTCTAGACAATGTAGCCGCCAAGAGTAATTCTTTACCTGGCTTATATTTTACAACTAGATCATATTTTTGTAATTGCATTCTCATTCTCTGTAACCTTATTGGTATTTCACACAGGGGTTTATTAAATATGGACTATATTGGCCTATGATCAGTTTGTACTTGAACCGTTTTGACCATAAATAAAATGGTGGAAACGAGTGGAACCAAACAAAATAGTTCCAGCCAGTAGTTTCTTTTCAATCAGTGCATAGTTTTTTTGAGTATTGGTCATATCTTTGGAAGCATATGCAACTGGCATGTTACTTTGTAACAACGCTGCTCCTAATGCATCTTTTGAAGCATCAACAGAGACACATATTTTATCTGGGTTGTAAAATTGTAATACTGGCTCAGATGTTAATATTTTCTTAACTTCACAAAATGCCTCATCATGTTCCCTGGTCCAATTAAACTCAGAACCTTGTTTTATTTATTAGTATTTTATTAGAATAAACTTTTCAATATAGGTTATCAGCACTAATATCCTTTAAAGGTCTTTAACATTTTTAGGTTTTTCAAAATTTAATATGCTTTCTATTTTCTTTGTGTCAGGTTTTATTCCTTCTTGACTCAATATGTGACCAAGATATCTAATTTCAGACACCTCAAATTGACATATACTCAAGTTTAACTGAATACCATTTTCTTTTGCTGTTTCTAGTACTTGTCTAAGTATTCTACCATGTCTGTAACTTCTTATTTTCTGCATATGCCAATGCCATCAATAAATACCCCACAACCAAAACATTGACTCAAATATCTGACAAAATTGCCTAAGAAAAATCTCTGGTGCCGATGACAGACCATAAGGTAGTCTCTTAAAGCAATATCTACCAAAAGGTGTACAGAAAGTACGAAGCCCTGAACTATCCTCATTTAATTTCACATGAAAAAATGCTGTTGAAGCGGCTAATTTAATAAATATTTTTGATCCTGTCATCTTAGCAGACACTTCGTCAAAAGAAGGCAATTTAAAGTGTTCACGTTTAATACAATTATTTAAAGTAATAGGGTCTAAACATAGACGAATTTGACCACTAGGCTTTTTTACTATCATAATATTGCTGTCAAGTTCTGTAGGGTCAGTGACCCTTTCAATGGCCCCAAACTTTTCTAATTTTAACAGTTCTTTTTTTAGAACTTTATGTAAAGCTATTGGTATACTTACTTCTTGGTGGACAGATTCTTCCCATACTAAGTTCTTTTAACTTTGTACAGTATAACAGTATATACATTTCTACTCCCTTCAATGCACCAATTCTGTTTTCATCAAATAAGCCTTTATACTGACTGTAGTTACTATCAATTTGATCCTTTTTTATTTTATTCAAATATTTTCTATCTATTATACCTAATTTTGATATATGACCTAACACTGGACAAGATTGTTTGTTGTTTACTACATAGTAAGGAGTAAGGAGTGTGTAGTATGTAAGGATCGTAGCAGGTGGCGTTCTGTAGTTTCTGCCTACCCCCATAGGAAGAAAGCGTGAGTTTATGTATGTTTATGTGTGTATGTGTACATAGAACATTAGTGTCACATTCTTATTATTAATTAACTTACATTTCAAAGTAATATTACCAACACAGTTTATTAAAGAACCCTAATTTTTATACAACTTATTCCAGTTTTCTCTAATCATGCCCTTGCACTTCAACTTTTCTACATAACTCAGAGGTAACACGTCACAATCACTCCCTGTATCTATTTTAAAGTCTATAATTTTATTATTGGTCTGAAGAGCTGCTGTTAAATATTTGATTACATGACCTACCATGATAGTTCCTAACACAGGATCATCGTCAGACTCACTTTCACTATTTCTACTAATCGTTTTTACTTTTTATTTCTACACATTTTAGCATAATACCCATATCAATTGCAGAATTTACAATGAGCTTTGCAGGGTTTTTTTTTTTGTGTGGGAAATCATCAAATGACCTCTCTCGCTCTGGGCGGAGCGGAAGGGCGTGTCAGACTCTTACTGACTAAAACCTACCCGTGGTCCTTAAGTTGTCTGTGCGCCAGGGCCCCGGTAACTCTTTCGAACAATCCGCGACCCCGGCAGGCATCGGCCCTATCGGACCCCGTCACTTATGCTGTCATCTCTTTGAGGCGCGCGTGGAACACAGCGCGCCGTCGACCCGAGCCCGGTCCTTATCGGACGGCGAGCTGCCCACTGCTCGCCGTCCGCAAGCCCGCGCCTACGGTGGCCGGAAGTCGGCTATCGACTCCCGACTCCCAGGGTGTCTCCTCCTGCGGCGACTAGGGGCATGAGGGCGCAATGATTGCCTCTCTCTCACGCGCTCCGCCTCCTCCTTCGCGAGCATTAGTGCTTCGCAGAAGGAGGTGATTGCTTCCCATTCCCTCTCGCTCCGTACCATGACCTGAACCAGGGCCGGTCTCGAGAGGTCGCCGCCGCCGATCGCCACCATGAAGACACGGCGGTGCTCCTCCCAAGCCGGGCAGACCTCCACCGTATGCTCCACCGTGTCCTCCGGTCGATCCACACAGTGATAACACCCGGGAGTTTCCTCCTGCCTTATCCGAAACAGGAACCTCCCGAAACAGCCATGTCCGGTGAGGACCTGCGTCAGGCGGAAGGTGACGACGCCGTGGCGCCTCTCAACCCACTCGTCAAAGAGGGGACTTACCGCCGCAATTGTGGCGTGCCCAGAGCTTTGTAGGCTGGACACTTAAAACCATGCTTCTAGCCACACCTGTCACAGGTTTTTTTTTCTCTGGAAGTTGACGACTGCTGCCTATCATCTGATTTTGTCCCTTGATGTATCCCTTGAGTATTCTTCTTTAATTTTGTATTATTTATCACTGCTCCTACTGTATTTTCTTCCTCTTGTAACTGTTTCACTTGTATGTTAGCCATTTCTGAGGATTTTCATATTTGTATACATTTCTTTAGGCCCAGATTTTCTGATTTCAGTTCGTTGAGTAATCTTTCTGCGATTTTCGCATTTGTAATGCCTCTAACTATTCGATCTCTTATGAGACTTTCTTTTAGTTCCCCAAAACAGCAATCCGTTGATAGCGACTTCAGCGACTTCAGGAACTCGTCAAACGTTTCATTGTCTTTCTTTTCTCTTCTGAAGAATGTATGTCTCACCATCGTTTCATTTTGAAATGGTGTACAGTAGGACTCGAATTTTCCCAGGACCCATTCAAGCGTCTCATCTTTTCCCTGCTCCTTTTCAAACGTATTGTATACCTCTAGACCTTCATCACCTATTGTGTGCAATAGGAATGCTACTTTTTGGTCGTTGATAATATCTTATTTACTTTCATATCCACTAACTACCCTTATAGTAAAGCTTACATTTTTGGTTGAATCTCTTCCAGTTTTCCTTTAGTTTGCCATGAAATTGCAATAGCGGAGGCTGTTAGAGGTCTTCCATTTTTATTGTGACAGTGATAGTATATAAATAGGTTACTTTATATTATTTGTCACTTACCGGCTGCGCCATGTAAAAATGATTTAATAAAAAGGACTTCTATAATATGTTATTCATCTTTTATTTTAGTATCCAAGCTGGACATTACTTCTATTCTCGGATGCAGAAACAAGAGAGAGAGCTTACCACAGACGATATACATTATTTCTTGAACCATAGACTAACTACTAAATTAATCTATTACAGTATACACCAATTGGGTTCTAAAATCAACATGTTATTTTCGATATTCTCTGTACGCTCAACCGCACGTCTGTCGTATCAATTCAACTACTTACAGCCGCCGTTACTACCAAAAATAAAGGCGCTGAGAAAAACCCAATAGATGTTGGTTGACTGTCCGTAACATAATTTTCACGGTCATGCGATCATCAAGCCGGGAGGGCTTGTAGTGATGTGGTAAAAAATGATGTTATTGGTTTTCGCCATAAACAGAGGGTAAAACAAGGGAAATTTACACCGTAGACAGAGGGATTTCCCTTGTTTGACATCATTATTAGAGTCCTCTTTTGTAAACATTTTTAAAGAAAATCTGTTTTATATTGTTCTGGACAATGACAGACGGGCTCAAGGTAAAGGGACAAATTCAAGGTCGTTCTTCAATGGACCAACAAGATCCGGAATGAAATTATCATGAAAATAATTAGAAAAGTCGCGTACAATCGGGAAACGTAGCGTGAGACACTTCTACGGCTAGGTGGACCATCTAAAGGCGGCAGGACAGACCGGGTGTGAAAAGAGGCTTATGCCTAGCAGTGAATTGTGATAATTTGTTTACATTTTACTATAACATTACGATAGATTCCTCTAGCAGTTTTGTCTTGTACCTATAGAACAACTCCTTGCTAACCAAATACAGAGGGAACGAAGTATATTTTATTCATGCTCCCTCTATGGCCAGTACTAAACTGTCGGCTAAAAACATCCTTTAACACTAGCTCCTTTCTCGAAAGAATACTTTAGCTGCGGTGACGACGAGAAGGGTAGACAAGGGGGGTATGCCACCCTCGTAAAATATCCCTCCCAGCTCCCCTCGCCGCGCCCAAAGCGTTCTCACAATTAAGAAGGGGCGGCTGAGCGAATACGTCACTTTCCCAAAATTATTCAACAATTGCATTGATTAAGAATGTGGGCTCCGACTGGCAGCTATTTGTTTACCTTATGAAATGTTGGAAACAAACTTAGTTTTCTCCAAGTCAGTGTTCCAATTATATATTGCGGGTAGGCGAGTCACTTGTTTTTTTTTGGTTAATTAAGAAATAAGGGCCTATATGTAGGCGTTATTTACGCTATGCTGAGTGTAAATTGCGTCGGTACCTGTACAAAAATAGGCAAAGATAAATCTATAATTTGCGTAGTTGTAGATTTTAGGTACCTACTTAATTAGTTTGTAAGAAGTATGAAATTGACATTGTGGAAATTGTTTTCTTTTATTTAATAACTGCTTCACATACATATTTTATACTATGAAATCTTAGGGTCTCAAATTAAATAAGTGTTTACCTAATAATAGATATTTAGGTACATCAGGGGTCAACTGCTTCCTTGCATCGAAACATAGAATAAAAAAGAAAACTTGGTTTCAACGCTTTTAAATTCAACTTTTATATCAAGTCAGTATTAAATAATTCAACTCTTACATCACGTCAGTATTTACTCATTTTTCCCTTTTCTTTTTGATAATGAAATAAAGGCACTCTATCTTCACAAAGACTCTGAATTTTGATTTGATTACTTCACTTTAAAGAAAACTGTATGGCTCTCGAGTAGACTATTAGTATAATGCAGTAGAAAGTGTGCATTTATAAAGTAAAGGATAAACTCGCATGAGATAATGCTCTGTTCTCTACCATAGTCACCGGGGTCAGGTATTCTCAAAGACACCTTATTTTTCTACATGATCTTGCCCAGAACATACCTACTGACCAGTTTCATAATATGTGTACATGTAAAGCTTTGGTCGACCTTTACGAACGGTCGTGGCATATAAAAGCTCACTAAAACTACTACTGGGGCAAGGCAATTTGAGGAAAAAGACGTGGAATTCCTTTTACAGCTACGATATTACAAGCAAATCTATTTTCCTGTGTGGCTTACGAATCGGAACGTTCACCGATGAGAAACTTTTTAGTAGTTAAGTACCTACCTGCATACATTGGAAAAATACGGTATTTGCTTAATATTTATCGTCCTAAGAAAATGAGAATTCCCAGACATGCACCTTGTTTCATTGTTCACCTCGTTTGCTAAAAAACCATCATAATCATATTTTTCACCTGACACTATATTAATTATATTTCCTATTGGAATGCTACGAAAACGATGCATGCTAACCATGCATGGAAAACCTTTTATACAAAACAAAACAATTCATTACTCTCCACAAATATACAGATATACCTAAATAGGGCGTAATGAGATCCCAAAATATACTTTTCATTGACAACGAAAATCAATATGACGTCAAATCATAATTTCGAATAATAAGGACGAGGAAAACTTTCCGACGGGCATATTATTACTTCCGAATCCTCTGAAAATAGACAGGAAATATTAAAAGGGAAACGCAAACAATTATAGCCAAACCTAGAACGTACAATAACTGCGACGAAAAGATTATTTTCGGTAGTAGGTACCTATGAATCCCCAGGAATGTGCCTTATAGGCACGAATACGGGGGTTCACGAATTGGTATTTTAAGAGGAACCGGGACCCCCTCTATGTGCTGATGGTGATCACCGGGGTGGTTTTAGTGAGGTAAAAATCCCACACTCTCCGACCTCCGTCCCCAGACAAAAAAAAACAAGGTGTCTCTGAATAACATAACAACAATTAATATATCAAAATTTGAGATTTCCGAGAACTTGGTCGTAATTAGCGGTATCTGAAGCTAAATATTATACTAATTAGTAAAGTAACTAAATACCAATCGAATAAGGTTAATTTTGGCACACGACAACTGATACGTTTATTGATTACTTGAGCTAATTAATGGCAACAATAGCGTTCAAGTTAAATGAAACAAGATACCAAAACCTTAAACAAATAAATTACGGATTGAAGCATGCCCGTTATTCAGATTCGTATGATGTTCGAAGTAGTCAGGAGCCCAAAAGTCTGACAACCAGACTTACCAAGGTGTATCGTGTTACCCGCAGTAAATGGGTTGTAATAACAATAATAATAATTTTATTTCGAGCAACAAGACTCCTAGTGTTAGTAACAATATACTTACAAACTATGTTAGTAATACACTTACATAGACAAAAACAAAACCAAAAATAAAAACAAAACAGAAAAGAGATTGTGACATCACTGCTGCAAGGTGACAGGCCCAGCCGAAACCTTGCAGCAGTGGTTCACAAACGCACAATCAAGCCTGCTCGCTATCATAGAGAGGATGCTGTTGGCGCTGCCCCGCACCCTACGGACCAAGGATGCGCACCGCTTCCGCATCACTGTGTAGTTAGTCTACGTGAGCTTCAGCGAACATCCCTGATGCGCTGCAGTATCGGGGCAACCCCATCAACACCCTGTAGGCATTGTTGAATTGCACTCGTAGGGCGCTGTACTGTCTTTGAGTATAGTTAGCCCACAGGTTGTGGAGGTCAGATAGGCGGTTGCTCCATGTAAAATACTATTCATATCATTCGTATTATTTGTGTAAATAGTATTCAGCTGCATCCGGTTAGACTAGAACCCGACCCCAACATAGTTGTACAAAGGCTGGGCAGATCGATTGATGAAAAAAAAACAATACAATTAGTACCTTTTAGTGTCTCACAGCCGCACTCAGATTGAGAACATTTCTGTTTTGTTGTTATGCGCTAAGATGTACTGGTCTATTAAAGTATTAATTAAGGCGACAATAAGTGCCAGCGACCTTGAGCGAGAGGGAGGAGCATGCGAAACTTTTAAGTAAATAAACACAGAGCGTTAGCGTCTACCCGGACAATGGTCAGCGAAGCACTGCCACCCGTCGCCCGCAAGAGCCCCCTCTTCAACGCGCATCAAGTTTATTCGCAAAAACAACCCACCTTGATTTATCAAACACAATACAAATAAAAGCCATATACAAAAATTTGGGTAATTAAATTGTCTTTTAGATGGTGCAGATTTCATGAAAATAAGCCCGATGGTTTTTGCGTGATTATCGTTTTTGTGTTCGCGTTAGATATTACTTTACAAATTAATTACACTATGTTATAAAAATATAATTTCAAATATTCACATATCAAATTACGAAGAAAGTAGTCTAGTTTATCAAATATTTTTTTCAAACAAATAAGACTATTCGTTTAGACGTGATGTTCAATTTGAAATCATTAAAAGTCGTATATCTGCGCCTTAATGATTATCGTTAAGTCTCTGAGTGCGCAAGAAAGTCTTAGCTAATAAAAATAAATTAACTGCTGATTGTTAAAATTGTTTTAAAACAGATTTTTCTTCATCATAATATCAAATATTTATCAAAATAGAAAAGATAATCTCTCTAAGTATTATTTCTAATCGCTTGACATTGTAACGCTTAATTACAAACAAGATAATCTTCATAATTAACTTTTCGTCCTGAATTAAACATTAATTTCAATACTACTCAAACTTTGAACATAAAAGTTGTTTGCACAAGTAAAGACCTACATTGTGGCGATATAAGACAGATGTAACAAATCACCGAGAATTTGACTTCCTACCCTAAGGCTTGAGGCTAAGAACCCCTGAGGATTCGACAAAATACGAAGGTAGTGAAAATTTAAGATCTGTGAGGGGTTCAACATCCAAAGGTTGACATGGGACAAAATAAAAGTTTTCTAATGTTATTAAAGATATTCTTTGCTTCTTTACAAAGGGCTTATTATTAACGTACGTATTCATTCAACGAAATTGAATTAAATAAAAAAAGCCAGTTTGCAGTTTCACGTCTGTTTTTAGACAGGTCAGCTCTCCGTCAATCAATCTTTCAACGGGCTTACGTTGTGGCTCACTAATTCTCAATTAGTTTACAGAATCGGAATTAATATGAGATTCTTTGGTAACATTATTTATCTATAGTCCGTCACGTTCATGATAGTTAGTTCTTTTGTCTTAAGATATTTAATTAACTATCTACTTTATTATTAGCTTGAAGGAATATAACAATTATTACTGGGCTCTATTCTTACAGTCTTCTGGGCAATTATTACAGTCTCGACTAGATAGCGACGCTGTCGCAAACTACCGATCGCTAAATATTAAGCTGAATCATCAGTTGTAGCCCTCCAAATTCAAATTTTCTTAGAATTTGACAAATGTTATGAAATTGATGATTATTATTCGATAAATATATAATTCCCACAGTCGAGAATCCCATTTTGATCAAAATACGACGTAAAACAGAGCTGCATTTGCAAAAAACTAACGAAAAAATTAATTTTGCGGGCTACAACTAAGGGTTCACCTTAATATTTAGTGATCGGTAGTTTGCGACAGCGTCGCTATCTAGTCGAGACTGCCGGCCCTGAATTACTTATGCTATCGAGGAAGCACATTCATGGACATGGGATATAGCGAGGTTTGCATACCATAACATCAAGCCGGTAATTCCCGAAGGGGTTGGCAGAATAACATAGGTATAACACTCACATTTCGCCAGTTGGTTATGTACATATATGTTAAAGACGTATGTGTACCGGGCTGCCGTTGAGAATTTTCTAATAGAAAACCCTACAATATCATTTATCGGGTTGAGTCGGTTCGATGCAAAATCAGCTACCTACTTAATTTGAGTTTGTGCCATCACTTTGGGCCCGCAGAAAATAAGATTACATTTTGACACTCAAGCGACAATTTTCTGCCTATAGAAAAACTCTTATGTGCGATGTTGGCAAAGTATGCCCCCGATTTGCATGCATGCAGTTTATCGTATCCATCGCAAATTCTGAGCTCAACTTTGCTCAAACAGATTATCTGCTGCAGTAGTTAGAAATGGTCAAAGTAACCCCAATCCACGGACCTACACGGACGTTATACGAGTAAGGCACATCGTGTTTCAGAAAGTGTGTGTTACTCATGCCTAGGTGACAGTCCTGGTCTAAAGCTCAAGGTTTCAAGTGATTTCAATAGGTACTTTTTTTATGTCCTTACATTTAGAAAATCATGGTTGGGAACTTGCATAAAAAGATTATACAGTACGTGCATTAGTGCTACGAATGATCAATGTTAATAATTATAATGTTGATGAAAAGTAAATTGCTTGATTTAAGTATAATTGTCAAAACAATATTAACAAACAGGTGAACTACAAATCCGTGCTAATCGATGTTGGTGTAATGATACTAATATGCTTTAGTATTTGTTTTGCCGTTCTGTCGAGGCGGCTAACCAATGACCTGGATTATATAGTTAGCCGCCCGACGTGACAAGGACAGGAGATAAAAACATTTTTAAGAAAAAAATATAAATGTGTTTCAAGAAGAATTCTTCTAAAATTTCGAAAGAATATACCTAACAAAGTAGGAATAGAAAGTTTCTGTGATTAGCGTCGCGATTGTTTTATACACCATGCAGCTAAAATTATTAAATATTTGGTAAAAATATATTTTACTATACGCTAGATGTACATACTACGATCACTTCCCAACCCAATATTTTTAACTAATATGATATTAGTTAAAAATATCCGCTATCTTTAAACAATTTCATGTGAACACGACTTTTTAACGTGTAACATAACAAACACAACTAATTTTGGGTACTCCTGAGGGCCTAGACAAATGGCATTCGCTTCGGAGCGGTTCTATTTCTACAATCGCTATCGCTTTCGCTAATGATTCCAAAAACTAGTGATCACGCTCGTCAAAAAGTGTCCCTTGGCTATGCATCTCTGTGGAAGTACCTAATCTTTCGACGCTGTCGATTCATTTCATAATCGAATGTTGTTAACATTATCTAGCTAATTTTTATTCGTTGACCTACAATCACGTGACATTTCGATAGCTTATGTCAACCCCATACATTTTAACTTTTCTACTAGCGTCATCGCTAATCGAATGTTACTTTGTCTAGGCCCTCTGGTATCAAAAATAATGGTAACTTATAGAACTACAGTTGTCAGAAACTGCCTTCTGCTGTCAGACATCTGATTTTCAAAGTAACATGTGACATGGATATGGATATTCACAAGATAGCTACGATCGACAGCTTTGGGGCACGGACCTGTCTGACTACATGCGTAAACGATGGTAACCTATACATTATTGATAAATCATACCTAACATAACTAATAAGACGTCAGTTTGTTAATTCTAATTGTTGTGATATTTTTACATATGGTCCTACCATATGAAATTAGCCAATGATGTAAACACCAATGGACGCTCGAAATGTTTATTTTTATTTTATTACACAAATCTATAAACATACAAGAAGAAAATAAAATATTCTAAAGATATCTCTTCCAGCAGGTATCTGCGATAGGAAAGTGGATAAAGAGATGTAGACAGCGTGTGTAAAGGTGAAAGAGAAAATAAACTACCTACATAAATTCTCGGTTTTTATTTTTAAACCGAGATTTTACTTAGATATAGGTAACTACATACATACCTAAATACATTTCGTATTTTTTTTAATTTGGTTTAATGATGTGGTTGCATTCATTTTAAGTATTACAATTATAATTATATTATTTCCGCGCATAGAGTAGATTAAATGATTAGAATTTTGATAATTTCCGTTTGTTTTGATTTGAAAAATTGACTACAAAATAATAGTTTTATTGATAGATCATTTTTTACGTAAAATAAAGAACGTGTGCGGTCGGGGGACCCCCATCAGGAACGGATTTCCTTAGCGCCTCCCCCTTAATACAGAACCATGTAGTATTTTTTAGAAGCTCTGATAAATTTGTCGCCATCTTGGACTTCAATTTTGACCTCACGATCGGCTTTAGCACCCTCGAAAACCATGAAACCGACCAACCATGACGTAATTTTTATTTTATTTTTGTTGCTGCCATCTTGGATTTTCATTTCGACTTCACTATCGGCTTTAGCACTCTCAAAAACCATGAATACTATATTCTCTCTCTCGAAAGAGAAAGTCGCATAGAGGGAGTTTATCGCTTTTTCATTACACGCGTGACGATTTCTATTAGTTTACTCCTACTGCAAACCGCGTTAAAGAACTACGTTTCAAAAATATTACATGAAAAGAAAATTGAAAAACATCTACGCCAAAGGTTTCTTCTCCGCCCTTATAATTTACCTTATTTTTCCAGACGCTAATAATATAGACATCCGTTTTACACCTACAACATTATTATTTTTCTCTATATTCTTTGTACATTTTGTCAATATTAGTTCAATGACAAAAATAAATATCGACGAGACAAAACGGATGTCAGTCGTTTGACGTTTTGTATGCATTCAAAAATCGTCCCAGATTTTCGCTATTACTGATGAATATATTTATAGTCTATTTGACCCTATTAGGTACAGAGTCTATTCGGCACGTTATTAATCAGCGACGCGCTGATATCGCGTCCTATTCCTAGGCAAGTTCATTGTTATCGTTTTTGATACCTGGGCCACCTCTTGATAGCTAAGTTATCCCATTGCTGGACAAAGCTAAGTTCCCCATTTCCGAAATCATTTTCAACGTCACTCTTTCCTGACATTTTTAATGAATACCTTCACGTTAGTGTTTTAGCCATAATGAAGGCTGTCTTCCGTAAGAAAATCTATAAGCTGACATCTATACTACAAGCCTTAACTAATTAGATACGATTAACATTAATTGTTGTTGCACGTCGTTAATATACTAAAGGCGCAGTATGATGGCAATTAATTGCACGCTTTTATTAATGAGGTTCCGTAAATATTGATAGCTAAGTGTGGGAGAACAAAAGTCATACTTTGTCGTTTTAAACGCCGCAGGAGCGCTACATTTTTATAATTAATGCTTTGTGTTGTGTTGTTGTGGATACAGTGTCGGTAAAATAGTTCATGCGGCATTTTATGTAGATAATTTAATTAATAGAGAGTACTAACCTTATACACGCCGAAGATCAGGAGCGTGCATGCCACAAGTCCGATTGTACTGCAAGCCAGCAGTGTTATATTCAGCGAGACAGTAACTAAAAAAATAAAAATAAATGTTAGAAGTCGAAATAGTAGGTTTCATTAAGGATGTCTGCATACCTGAGTAAAAAGACTGTCTTAAGACAGACTATAATCGCTCTATGAGAACAATGAGACTCATTGTCAAAGTTATCAAAAATCTACTGATAAAGCTGTTTTGACACAAGCCAAATGTTTTGACTCTGTTGTGCGCAACTATCTTGATTACATGATTGCATAAAAATACTGTAATGTCATAGAATAGCGATTAATTTTGTGACATCAGCATCGATAATCCCTAATTAACAGAAAGTTTTATCAGAGCCTTCTTTACTGTTTACCAAATTTGGTTTCATCTAATATACTTTTGGTCAATTTTCATTCATGATTCTTAGCCCATTTATGCAATGATTTTCGTTGCTTTTTTAAAGCTGGTTTTCTTTGATCAAAATATATTTTTATTACAATATTGTAAGCCCATGTACCACTGTTATTTATTGTACCATTGCAATTGTTATAAAAATATAAAAAACCTGTTGCTCTTTACGCTTAACTTTTAGCTGATTAAATTTTACTCAAAGTGTTTTACTGAAAACTGTTAAGACTTCAAAGCAGTTATTATTTTGTTCTCTGATACGTACCAAATATTTTTCACATATAATTATACTAATATTATAAATGCGAATATGACTCTGTCTAGTGTCTGTTGCCCGTGATTACGTTTTCACGTGATCACGGGCAACAGCTAGTTTTACATAAAATATTGACGACCAGAAAGTACCCAGACAGCAATAAATTAGTCATTTGCCTTCATCACCGTTGTCTTATAAAATAGTATCAAGAATTTGTTGTATTTCTGTTACTGCTAAGATATCTTTAAAAAGCAATCGGTAAACTGGTGACGTTTATCTAATACAGGTGGTATTAGAAAAAACTAGTTGTCTAGATGTCTTTATTACACTTTAATTGCATCGCTACTCCAGAGACACCACCTTACTTTAAAAACGAACTCTAAGAGTTAATGGGTCTTGAAAGTTTTACCTACCGTGCAGCTAATATTAAACTTATTCATGCAACTTAAACAGAAACTTAACGTGATAATACAATTTACATTACGTGGACTGAGCGCGCGTAAGTACCTGCTTCATTGAAAAGGTTATATTCAAAGTGATTGCGTTACAAATTGGGAAATATTTCCGACTTAGGTAATCGAATGCGGCGGCGCGTGTAAAATGTATAAGTACCTACAGCTACCTCATATGGGGATAAAAAAATGTACCTATTTCATAATTGGAACCATTCCACTTGAAAGGATTTATTTTCAAATTCACCTGCCTTTGTTCTTATCATATTTTTGTGTGGCAATTGAAAAGTACTCGATTATGAAATAAATAGGTATATGAACCAGTACTTTACACATAATCTATGAATAAAAATCTGTATACCTACTTATTAGGTACATACACAGATGAAGTTACTTGGTAGGTACAAAGTTATTAACTGTCAATAAGTAAAGACAGAGTTGGATATAGTCAATTGAATTATAAGAATATAAAAAGGGGTCTCCGGTAAGAGTTGTATTTCCGGGAAAAGTTTTATTTTACCTCTAGGTATGTTCAATCGGTTATTGAGATTTTCACTTATTTAACAATGTAAACCGGCGATGTTACCGTATTACTCTGGTATGTTTAATATGCTGTGGCCTTGTTATGAGGGTTAGTACGAGTATGTGTATGGGTATCGATATAATGATGTCTATATTCAGCGTTATCCTGTTATAATATTTATTTGTAGTAAAAATAAACCAAATAGTTCTAGCACTGATATCCGTTGATTTCCAAAACGTGGTACGTAGGAAGGGACGGGAAGACAAGCTTCAGGCACCTTTCGATACCTGAAAATTGTATACAAATGTATAAGCCAAAGTTGAAACCCAATCACTACACCTTTACTGTTGTTTAAGCCGGTCAAATATAGATTTTGTTCATCAATACCGATAAACGATTCTTTGAAAGGAAAGCTTGGACTATTATCTATCAAAATAAAACTCAAAGTTTGCTCGTACTTACAGTTACATGCACTACAGTCTGGAACATAGAAATATTTCTATGGTCTGGAACGAGGAGTCTAATCTGCCTTGGCAAACCCACGCTAATCCGCCACTTCATAAGTAGCACTACGTACAAAAGAACAACATATTTACATTTATCTATATTTAATTTATATACATGACTGTTAAAGTGCACCACTTCCCGAACGCTTTGGTTTCAGTTTCAGCTGTGGCATGTGTCAAATTGCAGCGTGTTGTAAAAGCATATTTTGTACATAAAATTGTGCTATTTATCATAAAATTTATTCATTAAATGGTGCCAAGCCAAAATTGTAGATTTGAATATTACTTGTGCTTTATGATTTAATTAAGACCGTTCAAAGATAGATCAACTTTTATTAAACTTAGCTCTTGAAAGAAAGAGCATTAGAAATAACTGGATGTTACTTGAAATAAGTTCAAAATCAATCAACTTTCACTTGGTTCAATACCTACCCAGAATAGTATTTTGAACAAAAGTTTGAAAAATAATAGCAATTTTCGGCATTAATTGTTGCACTTGATAGTTTCAGCTGCTTGGATAAAAATATTAAACCGACTCGATTCTCTGACGAATTTAACAAGACAATCAGCCAAGATTCAATGAAAATAACATTTTTTATTATTATTTTCTTGTTCACAATTCTTTTTCTTAACAATTCTTTTTTGTCTTCATTCTTTTATTTTCTTTTTTTTTAAGTTTTGTAGAGCGGGATAATTGCGTAACACACTAACAGTAGGAATGGCTGACATTTTTTCAGTTTTACAACATTCATTCGTTATTTACGTTGCTGAGCAGACTAATTTTTCGAACATATGAAGCAATGGATTAGCAATATCATTCAAAATGATTCAGATTGTGATTGTTAGTTACGCAGTTAGGGTCTACTAACATCCGAATTGACGTCTCCACCCAGACCTCGAACCTCGAGTACGCTGGTCCGACAGGCCCCGAGTGGTCCGCGGTGGGCTCTGAAGCAGCTGGACCGGGAGCTCCTCCTGGAAGCCTCAATCGTGCAGGCCTGGGTGTCACCACCGGACAGGCCTGCAGACATCAACGACGACGCGGAGTGATTCCGGGAGGCCATGTCCGAAATATGTGACGTGGCAATGCCCCGGGGCCTCTCTGAACGCGCCTGGCGCCAGGTGTACTGGTGGTCGCCGGAGTTAACGTCTCTGCACGAGGTGTGCGTTGCTGCGTGACGCCTGTACACCAGGCGCCGCAGGCTCCGTATCCACCCTCTGGATTCCTCCATTCAGGCGGAGATGTACGAGGGTTACAGAGCGGCAAAGACCGCCCTCCGAGCGGAGATACTGCGGGCCAGGGGACTGGCCCCCGAGGAGTCGCTGGGAACTCTGAACCACCCATGAGGACACCCATATAAAATGGTGCGGGAGAAACTCCGCCCATGGGCTCCCCCCCTGACGCAGAGTCTCCGGTCTCAGCTCGTGGAGGGCGTGGTGAGCGCTCTGTTCCCTTTGCGAACGGACCATACTCCCCCGCCCATGGCTCCGTCTCCTGCGGAGCCCACTGTGGACCTCATAACCGACGACGATGACGATGCTCCTGAGGTAACCGACGTAGAGCTGAGAGTGGCGGTACGTAGGCTGAGTGCCAAAAATACCGCCCCAGGACCCGATGGCTTACCTGGAAAATCCTAGGTCCTGGTCTTTGAGGCTCTCGGGCCTCGACTAAGAGGGCTCCTAAGCGCAAGCTTGGAGGAGGGCCAGTTCCCACTTCGTTGGAAACCAGGGAAACTGGTCCTCATTAAGAAGCCGGGGCGCCCTGCAGACTCTCCGTCCCCTTACCGGCCCATCGTGCTGCTCGACAAGGTGGGCAAGCTCTTTGAAAGAGTCGTTGAAGACCGCCTCGTTGGGCGGCTGATGCGGGTGGGGCCAGATATGGCGGAGAGCCAGTTTGGTTTCCGCAGGGGGCACTCTACGGTTGACGCCATCATGCGCGTGCGAGCCCTCACGACGGGGGATGCTGTGGCCCGGGGTGGGGTCAACTTGGCGGTGTCTCTAGACATTGCCAATGCCTTCAATACCCTGCCTTAGAGTTGCATCAGGGAGGCACTCCAGTATTACTGGATGCCGACCTACCTCTGTCGTGTGATCGAGGCCTATCTGACGGACACGGCCGTTATTTACCCCGGTCATCAGGGAGAGTGGAACCGGCGAGAGATGTCGTGCGGTGTCCCACAGGGATCGGTCCGCTCCCAAACAGCAGGCAGGCAGGTCGGCAGGGTTCGGGCGCACTGGGGCCGCATCTGTGGGACATCGGGTATGACTGGGTTCTGCGCAGCAACTTCCCTAGCGGCGTCAGCGTGGTGTACAACGCTGACGACACGCTGGTCCTGGCGCAGTGGAGGTCGCACCAGGCGGCGGCCGAATTATTGACACGCGGGGTTGCGACAGTCGTTGAGAGGATCCGGCAATTGGGACTCGAGGTGGCCTTGCACAAGTCCGAGGCCATGTGTTTTCATGGTCCTCGGAACGCGCCACTGTCGGGTTCCCAAATAACGATAGACACACATCACACACACACATCGGCGGTTCGGGTGAGTTCGTCACATCGGCGTCGAGTCGACGATGAAGTACCTAGGACTCGTCCTCGACAGCCGGTGGAAGCAAGGAAAAACGCCTCAGATAATTATGGAACAGATGTCATGTGTTTATAGGGACTCTTGCTTTGGAAAATCGATGATTTTACAAGTGGCATAGTCTTTCCAAGCAAGGCAGAGACTCGATTGAAGACGATCAGCGCTCTGGTCGGCCGATTGAGTCAACATCTTCAGACATTGTTGAAAAAGTTCAAAACTTGTTCTCGAAGATGCTCGTCTGAAGAAAAAATAGATCGCAAAGATGACTGGAGTATCGTCTAGGATTATGTTGAGCATAATCCATGACCATCTTGGCATGTCTAAGGTCAGTGCAAGATGGGTGCTGAGAATGCTCACACCGCTTCAAAAACAGCAGCGCGTTGAGTGTTCACGCGAGTTTTTGGATCTGTGTAGTGAGAACAGGGATGAGTTTATGAACCGAATTGTGACTGGGAATGAAACTTGGGTTCATCACTATGAATCTAAGTCAAAACCAAAGTCCATGCAGTGGCATAAAAAAGCGCAGCACCGCCTAAGAAGTTCAAGGTATCACAATCGTCCGGAAAGATTATGGCTACAGTTTTTTGGAATTCAAAGAGGGATTTTGTTGATCTAGCACGTTGATGTCCCTAAAGTCTTACAACAAAAGCTTTTGTTATAGCTGAAATGATTTAGGCGTACTATTGTTGCGTTATTCAAAGTCATTAATGATTTTAATTTTTTTTCTTTAATTATGGTTTAACTACGCTGCGGCATAATCATTATTCGGGTGCTACTGGGCTTTACGAGCCATGCAATGAATGCTGTTTTTTTTTTATTTGCTTCTCGCAAGTGAACCTAGGAGGTTGTCGACTGCTTAACCGGAAATGTCTGTGGTTTCCTTAATAAATTAAGGCCCCCAGCCAGGGCTTACAAAACTTACAAACAAGGCGACTACACGCTAAGGGCATCCCCTGTGGGGTACGGACCTCGGCTTACGGCGTCGCTGGGGGAGGGCAACACGGGACAGGCTGGATCGGAATTATTATTATTAAAAGGCTCACCGGCGCAGGTTCAGCGGCGCGGGCTGGCTTGAGCAAGGGCGAGGCGGGCAATGATTCATGTTATTCTTTATTCCTTTAGAGTAATACGAATTTGACATTTGGTTTTTAATACCACTTGTAACTTGCAAGTAAACATAGCTGTAATCGTTTAATCAAACCATTTAAACAGGATATAATGTTGAAAATATAAGTACAGCATCCAAACTTGATACACGTACATCTTGAACAAAATAATAAACGTATAATATGTTGAAAATATTTACCTTTGTTACGGATTTTTCTCAATGTTTCAACAATGTTAGTTTTTTTCTGTCTTTGGCGTATGTTTTTATGATGCCGTCTTCTTTTATTTAGTTTAGTTTTAGTTGCAGTACTAGGAGCAGCCTCTATATCAGCACCGGCGGCACTTTTAACAGCGTCCTCACATGAAACGCAACTTTTACCCGATTCCGCGTGTGCTGCACGAGCAGGGTTTACGGGTAATCTCCAGTTAGCTGATAACATAGGCCGATTCACAGCCGTATTCTGGACTGTTGCACGCGGAATAATATAAGGATACAACGGTGTGGCTGTACTAATTAAGCAACTCTCGTTAGCAAGCTTTTGCACGTTCTGGTGCTCTTCTAAAAATAAAGGACATCTTCTAGATAACGCCATGTGATTTCCAGAACAATTTGCACATTTGTATACCTTAGTTGCGCAATTGTCGTGACTGCCAGTGCACTTGTGGCATACTACTTGAGATGAACAGTCCCGGGTAGTATGCAGCCCAAGTTTCAAACATCGAAAGCACTGTATAACAGGATAAACATACGGTTCCACTTTCACCCTTAATCCTGGCATATAAACGTACTGCGGTAAAGTATTTCCTCGAAAACACAGTTTCACTACTTTACTCGGCTCCCAGCCTGTCTCGCGTACAATTTGGCGACTTAGTCGTTTTATGGAAAGAACTTCAATGCCATTTGAAGTGCGCACTTCATTCAAAATCTCATCGACATTTATTTCGTGATCCACATTTCTTAATAGACCGAAAATGAAGTTAACAAAAAAATGTTTTTTGAATTTCCACCCTCTTGCGATTAGAGGTTCACATGCACAAAGTTTGATTACATTCAACTCGTCTTCAGAAATAAGCCGAAATTCATATGGAGCAACGTTTTTAATTTGAAGGATGTTATTTATGTCATATGATTTTAGAAGATGCATCATATCATTTATTTTTGGATATTTAATAGGGCACGAAACCGTTACTTCAAATTTTTGATTTCCATCATCAATCGTGTTTTCCCGCTCCGACGCAGTTTCGCAGAACTTCTGCAGTTTCTCCTGATTTTGCAACCGGTTCCTCGATTTTTTCTTAGATCTAACTGTACTCCATTCCAGTCCCTCTTCTCGATCCTCTAAACCCCTTTTGCTTGGTCGTGAGATAGTATCTGCCTCGCCCTCGCTTTCATTATTTTGTAAGTTATTTTCATTCATCTTGATCATTTGTTAGTAACATATTATGAAACTGTCGAAATATGGGTACCTATACCTACTATAGGTTCACCTCTACCCAACCCTTCGGCATAACAACGGCGTGATGTTATGTTATGCTATGAAACTGGTTGATGATGAACCAATGAGGTGAGGTGAAGCCGATCTGGTGCAGTTATGCGATAACCTTGAGCCAGCGGCACGGTGCAGCCTTACAAGAAATTCCTGAAAGTCGCTAGTATGTCAATACACAACTCGCACTACCTATCCGGAGAGGTGGCGAGAGAGTACTGAAGGATATGCTGCATACCGCCTACGTATCGGGTTCTGAGCGTGTTATTGAAAACTAAGGGCGCGTCACACGGTTATTGACAATTTTTTACGACGCCACATCGCTGCGGCGACAAATAAATAGTAACAATCGGCCAGCAATAATCTTTCATAATCAATTATTTTCTGTATTTCTAATATACTTTCTAATCGCAAGCAATCTGAGCACACAGGATGTGATGCACTATGTTTTCGTGCTTTCGTCGCACCCAGCGTTACGTACCACATCGTGTGTCGCCGCAATTGTTATATAAAGGCAGCAATTAGGTTATCTCGTTATAGCTTCCCTAGACTTTTTTTTGTGTGGGTTATCATCAAATAACTTCTCCCGCTCTGGGCGGAGCGGGAGGGCGTTTCAGACTTTTACTGACTAAAACTCACCCGTGTTCCTTCAGTTGCCTGTGCGTTAGGGACTCGGTAACTCTTTCGAACGATCCGCGACCCTGGCAGGCATCGGCTCTATCGGATACCGTCAATCAGTGCTGACATCTCTTTGAGGTGCGCGTGGAATAAGACGCTCCGCCTTCTCCTTCGTGAACATTACTGCTTCGCAGAAGGAGGTGACGGCTTCCCATACTCTCTAGCTCCGTACCATTGCCTGGACCAGGGCCGGACGCGAGAGATCGCCGCCGCCGATCGCCTCCGCGAGGACACGGCGGTGCTCCGCCCAAGCCTGGCAGACCTCCACCGTATGCTCCACCGTGTCCTCCGGACGAGTCACTCAATGGTAACAGCTGGGCGTTTCCTCCCGTCTTATCCGGAATAGGAACCTCCCAAAATAGCCATGTCCGGTGAGGACCTGCGTCCGGCAGATGGTGAGCTTCCCTAGTCTGGAATCGGCTTTCTGAGAAGACGATAGAAAATGATTTACAGTCATTTTCTATTCAGTTGGTATCAAGCTACACCATGTCTAATACTAAAGACATTTTCCATTAACTTATCAATTTAGGATTATCAAGTAGTTAATTACGTTTCAGTGGAAATGCCCTCGGGCAAACGGAAGGTGTTAAGAGCGGGTAGTAACCAAAATTGCCTATCTTCAATTTGATTTTTCATGAAATGAATGAGACTTAGGTATAAAATAAAAATAATATGAGTAACTACATGATATTTTCAAACTTTTTGTGGAACAGAAACACAAAATGTTAAAATTTTCTCGATAAAACATCATCACGAAGTTACCTCTAATTTTCTCGTATTTTCAATTTGTACTTAACATGCTAATGACTATTAGGATAAAAATTAGATGAATATTTGTATTAATACAAGGCGAAAAAAAATTGTGGAGGCGTTTTTTGAAATTCCTTTTAGTTTTAGTATTATTACGACTACAAGCTTTATGCACTTACGACGTTTTTAGTTCGTGGAAGAAGTCATCTTCCATCGCACGTTGCGGGAACTTCAAGCATATTTTTGTTTCACAAATCAGTCGCCGTCGCTTTTTTGAGACGACAGGACTGCGCTTGAATTTTCGGCTGCTCTGGGATATAATTTATTTGCGTAAATAATATTTTCGTAATTTATCACATTGTAGGAAAGAGACTGTGAAATAGAAAACATGAAAAAAGCAATAAAACCACTTCCGAAACGATTATTAAAATCGTTAAGAATTGATAAACTAAATAAATACCGCGGCTAAGCCATAAAACAAAAATATTATAATAATTCAATGTTGATATTTGAAAACTCAAGATGACATAAATTTATTTGACAGATTTTTGACTAGTATAGTACAACACGCGCCATTGTTCTGCATTTCGGTCGATTTTCTTGCGGAGAAAATTTACAACATAGAGTTTGTGCTGGAGATTTTAGATCTTATTGCCAATAAACTCAAGATCCAAATTCGTTTACTCCCACTTTCGTTGACAAGCTCCGTCTAAGGGGAACCTTAGACGAACCATTTCGACCAACCCACGAATCAAGATGAAACTCGAAATTTAACATATACGTAGGTTATTGGTCTAATAATATTAGTGGAGTTAGGCGGCTTGCTTTTTAAAGCTAAAGTTTCAACAGTTACAAAAGAGGAACCTATTAAACTTTCGACTTTCTTTGCCACGCATTTATATATATGCCAATTATTTTGTCGGTAAAGCGGACTAATGTACTGTCTGTTCCGAAATTGGCCTATTTTTCACAAATCTTTTCGGCGAGGACTTTGTTCTACTCGCGCCCCGCGCAGGATAAACAGAATACATTTTATATAGGTGTTCATGGTTTTCATGACACATGCCATTTGACTTTGCACAATACAGTGCAAAATCCACCATACCAAAATTATTTTTTACTTGGTAACACGATTGCTAATTGACTTTGCACGATCCTGCAAAGCAATATCCACAATATACCATTATATTTTTTACTTGGTTAACACTGTTTTCCACGAAGATGTCATGAGGTCCAACTTGTAGAAGGCCCTTAGTAAAATTTGGTTACATTGGAATTTGAACTTTGTCACGTCAGTATTGAGTTTCTAGTTCCAAAACATGACTATGATCTATGATTCTGAATTCAAGCTTAGCGTATAGTATAGGCAAAATAAACAGATGTTTTTCCTACTGAAGACTTTCATTGAAAATAAAGGGACTGGACAATGATCATATTTCGTTTAAATATTGTAATTGAAAAACCATTCGAGGATAGAGTTGCTGACCACAGCGGTCCAACAAATTTCCTTAGATGATTGCTATTTTTGTTTAATTGTTTTCATTTTCTCAAAGTAAAAAAACGGAAGGTAAGTAGGATTATAATTATTCGATTTCATATCGTCAAAAAAGCTAGTTTATCGAGTTTGTTTTTATCATCATGTAGGTAGTATCATGAGTATGTAGTATAGGACTTTGGTGGAAGTGCTTTGCTTTTTAGCGTTCCGTGCCTCAAAGGGAAAAATCGAAACACTTATAGAATCACTTTGTTATCCATCTGTCTGACCCCTTTTCTGAGGAATGCGCGGGAGGTATCAAGTTGAAATTTAACTGTATTACTTTGGAGCTGTAAAAAAATCGAGCTTTTAAGATGTTTATTTAGAATCTTGGCATAAATTGTCATTCATTTCGCATATTTTGACAATCGCAAACAAATTAAAACCTATAAGATACATCCGGTTGACCTAGAATCACGAAATGTTGTAAGAAGTAAGGTCTCACAGTACAAATAGGTACAGGAAAATATCTGGAAATCCTTCATTTGTAGTTATATTACATAATGTGGGGGACCATATTTTCTCAACTACAACGATAAGTTTTTCTTTCAATTCGGAATCGAAAATTTAAAGGCAGTATCTTGAATTAATATTTACTCTTTATTTCATTTAAGTCGGTCTACTCTCCAATTTAACAACCCACCAGCATCGGTAACAGATTCAGGGACTTACAATAATATTGAATAATATACCTACTTGTAGGCAATCATACATCATGGTACATTGAATAGAGCGTTTTCATCTGTTTATTTTGCGTATACATACTACACACAAGATTCAAATTCAAATGCCTAGATATACGCCGGGCTAAAAGTTTCTGCTGGCGGGAAGGGATTCTGTTTTGTTTTCGCCGTGTTTGATGAGAGGGGTAGGCACAGAGGCGCGGGTGAAACTTGTTTTTTTTCTGTCTTACTGCGCCCTCTTAAGGGGGCTTCAAGGCCGCTAAACCAACGATTATCCATACTAATACTCGTATTATAATTGAGATAACTCTGTCACAAGATACTTTTTATCCCGGTAGTACGCGGGTGAAGCTGCGTGAAAAAGCTTGTAAAATATTAGGTCTTTACCTATGAAATTGCCGTTCTGCAGTACTGGCCATTTCAAATCAAAATAATTTTTGTTTGGCTAAGAATTCTAATTTCAAATTAATTTTATTTTAAAAACATGGATTTTTTTTTCTAAAAGTAGTCATTTCTTTATTGATTAGTGTTACATTTTCATCGCATTTCAATCTTTTTCGTCATCATGGATACGTTAAAAATTCGAGTAATTATGGAATATGAGTACCGTCGTGGCAGCAACGCGGCACAAGCGGCACGCAACATCAACGACGTTTACGGAGCTAACACTACAAACCAACGCACCACCTGTTATTGGTTTGCTCGCTTCCGTTCTGGAAATTTCGACCTGAAAAATGAACCTCGCGGTCGTCCGAAGACCTTGGGCGACAATGACGAATTAAAGGCGATTGTGGAAGCTGATGATACACAATCTACGGCTGAATTAGCAGCAGCTTTCGACGTTAGCGTCAAAACAATATTGGTCCATTTGCGTCAAATTGGCAAGGTAAAAAAGCTTGACAAATGGGTGCCCCACGAACTCAATGATCGCCAGCGCGAAGTACGCGTCGAGACGTGCCTTGCACTGCTCAACAGACACACAAATGAAGGAATTTTGAACCGCATTGTTACCTGCGATGAAAAATGGATTCTGTTTGATAACCGTAAGCGCTCAGCAAGTTGGTTGGATCCTGGTTCAGCACCTAAACAATGCCCTAAACGAAAACTTACCCCTAGAAAAGTGATGGTCACTGTTTGGTGGTCTAGCGCCGGTGTGATTCATCACAGCTTCTTACCAAACGGGGTGAGCATTACTGCAGATGTGTACTGTGAAGAACTGAACACAATGATGGAGAAGCTGGCGCATCTCCAACCAGCATTGGTCAATCGCTCGTCTCCGCTGCTCCTGCACGACAACGCGCGACCTCATACTGCACAGCAGACGGTCTCCAAGTTGCAAGAACTGGGGTTGGAAGCTCTCCGTCATCCGCCCTACTCACCAGACCTTGCGCCTACAGACTACTACTTTTTCCAGAATTTGGATAACTTCTTGGCGGGAAAAAAATTTAATACCCGAGAGGCAGTACAAAATGCCTTTGAAGAATTTGTTGCCTCCCGTCCAGCTGATTTCTTTAAGAAGGGCATCAATAAACTGCCACTGCGATGGCAAAGATGCATTGATTGCATGGGTGATTACTTCGATTAATACAAATAAAAAATTCATGAAAAAAATTCGTTTAAATTTTTTCATACAAAACGGCAATTTCATAGGTAAAGACCTATTATATATTTTTGAAATCCTTAAAGAAAGCTCTTTTAAAGTATTTACGTATATAAAGAATAATACGATATGACAATTAAAACTTTTCCTAAGATCGAAATGACTCCCAGTATAAATAAAATAAAGAAGTTCTAACCACCGAGACCTAAACATTGTGACAAAATTTTAAACCTACGTTGCATAATTTTCGAGGAAAAACCTCTGCGACTGACGGACAAAAAGTTATTTTATTATGGTTCTGTAAGTTTGTATTCTACATTCAAATGAAATTCGCAGGATGCGACTGCTCTAGCAGTCGCATCCTGCGACTGCGCGACTGCGCGACTGCGTGCGACTGCTCTAGCAGTCGCACGCAGTCGCTGCGTGTGGTCGCTATACTGTTTGCGCCGGCGCAGGGCCTACGCGACCTTTTAGAGTCTCTCAAGTGATACTATGTAAGTATTTTGATAATGAAGTTAAAGTTTAAAGTTATTCACTGAAACTGAAACAGCTGCTACCAGCTCGGGGTGAATTGAACCTAAGTGCGTTTGTCCAACGCAGCCGTCACTGGGACGTCACCGAGAACGAGATTACGGTGCTAAAGTAGCGATACATACATTTACTATGGCTGCGTGTCCAGCGCACGTCCGTCACTTGAAAGCCGCCGGCGCCGCGCGCCGCGCGCCTCCGTCACCCCGGCCGCCGAAGTTTCGAGTAGTTCAGTGAGACCTCTAGAACTTGGCCCGAGATCGTGGCGGACCGATGCATGTGTCGGCAATACAAAACACGTTTGATCTTGTCCACACACAGCTGTCGCACCAGCGCCGCCGTTCGCCCGGTTTTTGTTTTGTCTATCATATTCATAACATACTGAACCGTCGCGGGCTGAGTTCGGTCACGCCGCACTACTTGAAACTTGGGTGGCCAGAATGACGGGTTTAAGTCAAATTTTGAAGATATTCGTCAATTTAATTACCCGTTTTCTTGAAAATACAGGGTGTTTGGTGCATCAGACCCTTAACACCTCTCATGCCTTGTGGATTTTTTTTTATCGACTTTTTATTATTTTACAAAAAAAAAAAAAAAAAATTACATTCAAATACAAATAAAAAAAAAGTATAAGGTGTATACTCTGAATTTTAATTTTATTTAGATGTCTATTGTTTTAGAGTACTTTTAAATACAAAATTAGTGACATTAGTCGTCTAATTTTTTTTTAAGTTATTCGCAAGGGTAAAACTTAAATTAAAGCTGTACATTTTACAGCTGTTTACAAGGCTACAAAAAAAAAACCAAAAGCGACAGCGATCTTCCAACTCCTTCATTAATTCTCTAGTCTATCCTCTTGCTACTGATGTGCCACATGCCATAAAAATCTTTTAACAACTTTGTGAATTCGCTAGAATTGTGAATTGAGTCACATAAGGCTAATATTGTGCATTGGCGTTTGCCTGTGAGCGAATATCTCGACAATGTGTTCCCCACTGCGTGGATTGGGCGCGATGGCCCTATTCCATGGCCGCCATGTTCCCACATTATTGTTCGTAGTAAACAATAATTATATGATCGGACAAACAGGCAGAGGAAAGGAGATTTTAGTAGAAAAAAAAGCCCAAAATGCATGAACTACATTGGTCACGTCATCTATTAGGCTAAAATGGTCTGGTTATTGATCCTGTAGGTTTATTAAGTACGTGTAACAGCGACTTGCATTTGCTTAAATAACGTGCAGAGGGACAAACAAAACGAAAACATTGTGTTCTATTAAGTATGGGTGAAATCCCTTTTTTTTCTTTATAAAAAGTTCGGTAATCAGCAAGTTTTTTTTATCGAGTTGCAATTTGCGTATTCGTTACCAACGTTTCAATAACCAGCTTGCTAGCCATGCTTTAGCCAGGATCAAGGAAATCTTTTAGTAGGTACTTTCCTACTGGTATCTTGTTACTTGTTGAAACTGGATAGCAAATCATTGATACATATACTAATGATTATTTCCTTTATTTCATTATTTACATATAAATTACATTTTTAAATATTAGAATATAAAAAATATAAAAACATTTAAAAATATAAAAAATAGTAGCCCACCGGTATCGGGAACAGGGTCCAAGCTACCGGCGGTCAGGGCTGCAGAGAGAGGAACCTCCTAACAATGCGAGCCGTGTCCAGAAGTACCGCTTTCTGAATCAAGCCCTTGATCCAGCTGCCCAACGAGAGCCTCCTCAGGTGTTGGTCGAGGCTCTTGGCTATTAAGCCATTGGCTGTCACGACTATCGGCACAATGATCGCTGAGTCCACATCCCACATATCGACAACCTCGCGAGCCAAGTCTAGATACTTGATTTGTTTATCTTTCTCGGCTTTCACGAGGTTCCCGTCATGCGGGACCGTTATGTCAACAATCATTGCGCGCCGCTCTAATCGATCCACCATCACTATATCAGGCTTATTGGCAACAATAGTCCTGTCAGTGATGATGGATCGATCCCAGTACAATGTGATATGTCCATTTTCGAGAACTGGGTCGGGCACATACCTGTAGTACGGCACTTCCGATTCTACAAGGCTGTATTTCAGAGCAAGTTGCTGATGGATAATCCTGGCTACAAGGTTGTGTCTATGCAAGTACTCTTCGTTAGCTAGACGAGAACATCCGGAGATAATATGTCTGATGGACTCACCCGGATGATGGCATGCCCGACACACGTCAACCGTCCCGTCCTTCATAATATGTCTCCGGTAGTTATTCGTTAAGATAACTTCGTCCATAATTGCACAGACAAAACCTTCGGTTTCTCCAAAGAGGTCACCGAAACGCAGCCAGGCTACGGACGCTAGTTGGTCTACATCGGGCCCATGTAGAGCCCGAAAAAAGCGTCCGTGAAGCTCCTTACTCTGCCATACTTCCATGCGATCATTAGTGTCAAGCACTACTGGTTTGCGCCAGTTCTCTTTAGCTAAGGAGAGCGGGGTGAGGCCCTTGTCCACTGTGACCACATCTCGATGCATCGCCACGTCGGCTTCTAAGAAATATTCCCTGAGACTGCATATCTCGCGATTGTGGAGGGTCTTAGTATTTAAAAAGCCTCGACCTCCACACTTTCGCGGGATATACAGCCTCATTACCGATGATCGTGGGTGATGCATTCGATTTGCAGTCAGCAGTGTACGGACCTTCCTATCCAGGGCGTCGAGTTCGGTCTGAGTCCATTTGAGTATGCCGAAAGAGTACATCAAAACCGGCATGACCCAACCGTTAAAGGCGCGCACCTTGTTTCCGCCTGATAAAAGACTATTAAATACTTTTTTCAGGCGGCCAAAGAAGCGCTCCTTTAACAACTGCTTCATGTCAGTACCATTGATGCCCAACGCTTCCGACATACCCAAATACTTATAGGTTTCGAATGCGGAGAGGGCTCTAAGATTTATGGAATCCGAGAGTTGTGTTCCGACGGATTCCACAATCGCCCCTCGCTTTACATGCATGACCGCACATTTGTCCACACCAAATTCCATCCTGATGGCGCTACTGAAAGTTTCAGTTACTTTCAGTAGCTCCATCAGTTGCAAATTGTTGGGGGCAAAGAGTTTTAGGTCATCCATGTAGAGGAGGTGAGATATAACCTGACCACCTCTCCTCAGCCGATAGCCTAGACCTGAATCCTCCAACAGTGTGCTTAGAGGATTCAAGGCTAAGCAGAACCAAAGCGGACTCAAACTATCACCCTGAAATATGCCTCGCTCGATCCTTATCGGTTCGTTATTCCTCTGGATATTTCGACATCCTGGATAGTGAAGGACCGTTCTCCATTGCCCCATACATGACTTCAGGAAGGTGCGCAGAGTTGCATCTACTTTATACAACTCCAGCACCCTCACCAGCCATGTATGTGGCACCGAGTCATAGGCCCTCTTGTAATCTATCCAACATGTCGACAGATCCTTTCGGGAACGACGAACCTGTTGGCTAATGGCCATATCAATGAGGAGTAGCTCCTTAGTACCACGGGACCCGTTCCTACATCCATTTTGAGAAGGAGACATGATGGAGTTGGTGTCTATATGATTGTTAATTTTAGCTCTCAAAATGGATGTAAGAACTTTATAGACCGTCGGTAAACACGTGATCGGCCTATAATTTTTGGGTTCCGCAGTACTACCTGATTTATGGAGCAGGTGGGTAACTCCTGTTGTTAGGAACTGGGGTAGCGAACCAGATTCTAAAGCAACCTGGTACTGAGCCGCCAAGCGAGCGTGCGACCTACCAAACCATTTGATCCAGAAGTTGTGCAGTCCGTCCGGCCCTGGAGACTTCCAGTTAGGCAGCGGACGGACTGCACGAGTTACATCTTGGGGACAGATGGAAATAGCCCCCATTTCTGGTATTGGATCGCAGGCTCGCTCGACTTCCCGAGCCCAATCACCTTCGGTGTGACTGACAGGCACCGACCAGATATTGCGCCAGAAAGAACACATGGCATCATCATCCGGCAGGCACGTGTCAGCCACACCTTGATCCGGTCGCTCCCAATCCCTATAAACCCACCTTTCATCGCGCTGGAAGGTGCGATTCTGAGTGTATCGCTCCATTCGCCGCTTATACCGACGAATACGGTTCGCCCATGCATACACTTTCTGCTTCAGGAAGTCGATGCGCTCTGTGACACAGGACATGTAGTCCTGAGGGCTGATATTAGTCCCTGCGAACGCTCGTCTCACAAAGCGCATCACTCTAGGGCGAGTATTGCCCTCCCTGAAGCAGATTAGTTTGCCGATGAGTGCTCTGGCCCCACCAATACGGCGCTCAATTCTGCACTGCCAAGCTGGTACGGTTGGTTTCGGTCGTGTAGCTCTAGAATCCTAATGATTATTATTATTACGGTATTGCTTTGTGATTATTCAACATTTAAATATTATTAGCAATCTGTTATGAGGAAAAAGTGTGGTGGAGGAGTTAATTATGAAATAATGAGTTATGGAGTCAGAACATTATGGTATTTTAAAGGAACGTTTCGGGACTGAATTTTAGTTGCATAACAAACGCTCCAGCAACAAATGCCTGTAAAACAAATTCGAGGAGCGAATGCTCGCGTTGAGTACCTAAGTACCTACGGTCCTTTACATCGATTTAGTTTCTAACATTCACTTTACTGCTGTTTTATAAAACCCACAATTTTATTTCAACGCAGAGCCTGTATCAGTCTGCTGCTAATAACTATTTTCTTTGTATACTGCAGACAAAACATTACTTAATTACTTGGAATCAAATAAATATAAAATCACAGCAGAATTATTCCACTTCGCTATAACGTTCTAGATAGGTACTTATTGAAGGGACGGGACCTTTTGTTCCAACGGTCGGATATTACAAAATCACGTTTATTTCATAAAATTGAATGAAATCTCTTTTTCCATTTAATCAAAAAGTCCCCCAGCTCCGTCTGACGTTAAAAAGTTTTAGAACCATTTTTTCTGATGAACTGAACGTAGGTCATTCGGTGCATTTTCGCATGTTGAGATGCAAAAGCTTTTGAGTGCTAATTTATTGCTAAGATTTTTTAATTTAAAGTAGAGTAGTGGATCTATGGAAGACGCAGTGGTTCTAATTATAAAATCAAATTAAACAAAAACAATATTCAAATGAATAACCTCATTTGAATATTGTTTTTGTTTATTTTAGAAAACAACATAGCAAAGTGGAGCTTAGCACTGATAGGTATATGAATGATTTAAATACTGTAGAGGTTGTCTACAAAAGTCAACCTTATGTTGGCTGGTAGCAAAATAGCTCTAGTTACATTCGAATAGTCAAACAAGTTTGGAATAAGCTTTCAAATGGTTTGAAATAGTTTTTGTTTTAGTAGAGAAGTCGAGCTAGGCTCATCAGTGTAACACTTCTCTAAACAAATCTATCTCTAAACATATATAAAATTAATTGCTGTTCGTTAGTCTCTCTAAAACTCAGAAACGGGTTGAACAATTAGATATTTTTTTCATTTGTTCACCTCTTTACTGGGATGGTTGAAAAGAAAAAAAATATTAAATAAACCCAAAGGACTTTTTTTGACAGGATAACGTCTGTCGGGTCAGCTAGGTAGAGTAGGTAGGTATTTAGGGTAGGTAGGTAGGTAGGTAGTTAGGGTAGGTAGGTAGGGTAGGTAGGTAGGTAGGTAGGTAGATAGGTAGGGTAGGCAGGTAGGGTAGGCTAGGTAGGTAGGGTAGGTGTTAGATACTTAGTGCTACCTGTGCGAAGCCGGGCCGGGCAAAGCTAGTTTCTTGATATAAATAAGAATCAAATATATTAAATAACGTGTATTTCTCCATTAGACTACGTACCCCTTAATTGGTTATAAAGACTATTATAGTAAGTACATAGGGTAGGTATTAGAAATAAAAAGTTTAAAGTTAAAATATTCTTTGCAAAAATCACGAGTTCGTGAAGTTACCAAGTTACCAAGTTTAATCGCATAATGGTACTTAACAAACGAATTTCTGGTTAAATTTATCTGATGACAGTGGCTATCACGCTTCAAAACATTCCCAGAAGAGTAGCTGATGCGTTACAAATCCTTTTAATCCCTTTCGTCGACTACGACCCAGAATTTGGAATATTCTGCAATAAACGGAAACCAATATCGTGGGGTAAATGTAGATGGCTGTTTGTACCTACATAAACCTATAAGAATCACTGGTGTGAACTTTGAGATGATATATCATCTAGGGACTTGGCATTATACCATGCAGATAGTAGATATACGTCATTATATTATGTCCATGATCTTCATGTTTCTTCATAATAAACATTAGTTTAATGTCAAAACGTTTAGGAACAATGAATATTTATTTTCTTGGTTTTTGGATAATAGACAAAGGGTGAAAAATGTTCATAGAATTTCGACCACAAAAGCCAGGCTACGACCCATTACTATTAGATGTTCTATAAAATAGTCTGATAAGTCGCTAACATTGCTAGGCCGTAGGGACCGAAGAAGCGTGCTTTGTAACTATACTACACTCGAGAGCAATGAATCCGGGTCACTTAAAGAATCCTAAAAATCTCGGAAACTAAAAATGCTAGGTTAATGCAATAAATTGTATTTAATAGACAATGTAATACTCCTTAAATGAAGGTATTAAAACTTCTTAGTTATTGTAAAGTTATATCATAAAAAAATCAAATTTGAAAAAGGGCCACTTTCGAAGATGGAACTACGAAATTACAGCATTTGGTTTTGCTTTTGTTTGTAATCTGTCATTTATGTGGGTACATAAACCATGTTGATAGTGCTCTATATTCATTATTCAAGCTGAAATTATGTCGCTTACGCCTGAAGAATGCACCAGAATACTTACAATGCTGGAAACCGGCCGGAGTCAGCGCGATACAGCCAGGACTGTCGGTGTGTCGCTGTCAACAGTACAAAGAGTTCTCCGACGTTACGAAGAAACTGGTTCTAACCTACGCAGACCAGGAACGGGCAGAACCAGGTGTACCACAGCACGAGAAGACCGATACTTGGTGAACACCATGCTTCGAAATCGCTTTCTCACAGGAACTGAACTCACAAATCAGTTTCGACGCCTCGGAGGAAGTAACCCAAGTGCATGGACAGTAAGACGTCGGCTTGCTGAATCTAACTTAAAACCCCTTAGACCTGCAAACGGCCCTAAACTGGAGCGTGGGCATCGTATTTCAAGACTAAGATATGCCCAGAGCCACGTAAATTGGAGTATTGAAGATTGGTCAAAAGTTATGTTCTCCGACGAATCAAAATTTATGCTCTACAAGCACGATGGAAGACACAGAGTGTATCGAAGACCAGGGGAAAGATTCAAGCAAGCATGCATCGAAGAAAAAGTAGCCTACGGTGGTGGGTCTGTACTTGTGTGGGCCGGAATTTCTTCTGAAAGTCGCACAGAGCTGGTGATCATAGAAAACGGCTCTTTAACTAGCGTAAGATATGTGGAAGAAATCCTCAATGATCACGTTGGTCCATTTATGGTCAATTTAGGTGAGAATGCTATATTTATGCATGACAATGCCCGACCTCATACAGGTAGGATTGTGAATGACTACCTTCAAGAGATGAACATTACTCGTATGGAGTGGCCAGCGCGCAGCCCGGATATCAACCCGATCGAGCATGCTTGGGACGAGCTAGGCAGATGCGTAAAACAACGAAACCCTCCCCCAATCACGCTTCGTGAGCTCAAAATTGCTCTCACAGAGGAATGGGAGAATATTCCCCAAAATCGTATAAGGAACTTGGTGTACAGCATGCCAAACCGCGTAAACGCAGTAATGGAAGCACGAGGAGGCAATACGAAGTATTAAAATTCAAGAAAATCGTAATAAAGTTCAAAAATTTCATGTTTCCTATTTTTGTTTTAAGGAGAGATCAGCAGTTTTTTTCTTTATGTAATTTTGTGTTAATAAAATGTATGGTGACTCATATTTTTTTTACTTTCATTTAAGGAGTATTACATTGTCTATTAAATACAATTTATTGCATTAACCTATCATTTTTAGTTTCCGAGATTTTTAACATTCTTTAAGTGACCCGGATTCATTGCTCTCGAGTGTATATACATACATAAAGCGGATAAGGCGTTTACGCGTGCAGTTTCTACAGATCCTATAACCGGCTGGTAACAGACGGAATGTTCAGGCAAAGGCAGACTACTTCAAGTTGTGTCAGAAGGACTTAAGACGTTACAGTTAGCTCAGCCGCTTATAGCGGTCAGTATCGACAGCATTAAGCCCGTCTAATACCAGCCAATAACAACTCAATCGAATAGATCAACGTTAATGTTTACTCACTCGGTGTAATCTTCTCCGGTTCTAAGAAACTTTCAGATTCCGGCTCAGTCATGTCCCCGCTGAGGTACCGCTGCTCCATGTCTATGAAGTGGCCCATCGTAATAATGGTGACTGAAAAGTATACCTGCCGCAAACAAATCTTTTAGAGCAATAGTATCCACGGAATGGTTATTTAATTCTTAAGCGGGTATTTAAAACTGAATAAGAGAATGTTTACATAACTTTTATTTTTAGTTATGATTGATTTACAAAAAGGATGACGCACGATTAATTTGGGGCCTGTTTATGGTCTAAAGGACTACTTAGTGATATGTCACTCTGATTCAAAGATTAGAGTTGCTGATTCTAAATGACAAGCGTGGAAAATTAAACATTGGGTGTGCAAGAACTACGCTTACACGTTTGGACTGGGTTTCAAACAGGTTTCTAGGAAAGTAAAACATCTTAGATAAATTATAGTATAAGAATAAAAAATAAATCTTTAGCATTTACTACGAAATACTACATATAATATATTATACGCTACGTGTGTCCCTATATTTAATAATTAACGTTCAAAGTTCGGAGAGTGCACGTGATCTAAGTAGGAACAAATCTAATGAAATAATAATAAAAAAAATACATTTAAAGCACCCAAACTAATTTGTGATATACGTTGAAATCCATAAATTTAAGGTTCACAAACCATTTCACTTGAAATATAGACCTAATTCGGTGTATTTTATTTTATCCGCATAAAAGTGCTTTCTTTTTTTATTTTACTAAATATGTATAATTTAATAGTAATATGAATTAATCAAGCAACTGCAGCGTAGCCATGCACGAAATCAACTTTTTTTTTTGTTTTACTGTTTGTAGAAAAGGGAAAAGGAATTATTTAAACAAAATAGATTGTGCTTTTAAACGTCAAGTTTCTTAGTCTTGCTTGAGAGGATTTTTCAACAAATCAATAATATTCGCAACGAGTTTTCCGAAAAATTACGTGAGGGTGACTTTTGTGCATCATTTTAATACAAACTAGTACAATTAATTTTGAATAATAAATAATACCATCAACATCATTATTCAACCACTTATTCAACTTCGATACAAAATATAGTAGATTTTTTTAAAATCTTTTAGTGGCCATTTGCCTGTCAGTTCAAGCTAAGTGACGGGTTCCGTAGGTAGGATGAATGTTTAGGCATGCACAGTTTTGATTTTATCCATCATAAAAATGAGTTTGTATTTCATTATTTCTGCTTTTGTAACCGAAAACATCCCTTACGTTACAAACTACTAACGTACTCGTAAATAAGAAACATCATAATTGTTTTAATTATGAGATCCAACGATACCCTGTCATGCGCTGGTGGTGGCGTGTGTATTGGATCATTAGGCTCTCTTCAAAATGGTTGAGCTGAACGGCGCTGATCCATACCTCATGTTTGTCAACGGGCGCCGTCAGTAGGGACTGGCACCTCTTAGCTGCCACGGCTTATTTTAATTACTGAATTGTTTTATTTTTTTTGGAATTTGTTATTTTTTAATTACGGACGCTTTTAACGTGCACCTCTTTCTACATCGTTCTCACTTGTATAATTTCAACTAGAATGATGTAACCAATTATTTGTAAAAATATTTTGAAATAAAAGAGTGTCCGTGGAGTTTCTTGCCCGTTCTTCTCCATAGGTACCTACTGCGCTATGGAATGGTTGCCGATTCTAGCTTCATCTTTCTGACTGACCGATCCATATTCTAGCTTCATCTTACTGACTGACCGACCCCTTGACAATTCAAAAGTGCCTGGAATTGGTTTATTTGAAATAAATGCTTTGAGTTTGAGTTTAAGTTTGCCACTACTCGCTTATTATGTTCATTGTTATTTTTTCATCCCTTGGTTACAAATATGGAGTGCCACCCCTAATTATTTTATTCGTAATTTCACTGCATCATTGTTTAGCGGTGCACAGAAAACGCCTCCCTTCCAATTTTCATCGAAATAGTGCCAATAGTCTCTGAGTAAAATGGTTGTTGGACTTCCGAACGGACCAGACCACGGTTAATTGAGGAGTTGAAGATTAGTGAGGTCCCACCGAAAAAATAAGCAACTTCAAACTTTAAAATAGAAACCGCGGTTATTTATTTGTTATGGCCTGGAACTATTGATGAAAAAGGGTCAAATATGTCTCAAGATATTATCAGGAGATGCTTAGTGGAAGCCGATCTCAAATGTAGAAGCATCATCAAGAAACCGTTCCTTACCGAGACACTTTAAAACATCATGGCCTTGGATGGAATCATCATCAAGGTTCTTAGACGGCCCTCATAGTCGCTCGATGTTAACCAGATTAAAAGTGTTTGATGAGTGTGTGATGTATGTAAAAATATACACCTATGTAGGTACCTGCCGAACTCAAATGTAACATAAACTTGAAATTTGGATGTCTCCGGATCTAGCCGGGATGTCGCCGAAACGGTGTGGAAAATTGTCTCATAGATGGCAGGAGTTTACAGACAATGGAGGAACCTGGACACCGTATTGATAATAGGTGTTATCATTTTCAAATGCCTAAGTCATTTTTTTTAATAAATCTTTACGGACACGCTCTGGTCATACATAGTGTATGACTGTCATGTCATGTCATGACAATGACAATATTGGTAAACTTTGTAACGCTTAAATGTGAACAATGTACCTACATGATTTTCAATAAAATCGCCTTTGTACGAGGAGACCTCTACGGTGCTTCCTCGACGTTCTAGAATCCCTCGTAACTACGTAACTTTTAACGTAAGATTTTTGTCAAAGCTTTGGTGGCAATGGATTGCGTGCATTTGTCGTTTTTTTTTTTTAAAACTGGTTTTGCGTGTAAATTATAATCACCATTGTATAGATGGCCGAGGCATAGCATCCTCGACGAAGGCTACGCCAGCAGCAACAGGATTGGATGATCGGCATGGTGTCGGTCGGGAAACTGCAACACAGACAAAAAGGATGATTATTTAAAAGATAATAATATTATGAAACTAAAACGTCTCGTCGTTATGACCAACGGATATAGAATGAAGTAGAGTTGCGCTTACTACTCCTAATTACTGACTCGATTAAAGTTGATGTTTAAAAAATATACTATATATATATATATATATAAATATACCTACCACTTTGTAAACGTAAGTATTTTAGCCATAACCTGTTTTACATACACAGCTAGTGTTAGAGAAAGTAATTAAACACTTTATTTTGTGAAGATACTTATTTACTTTATTGGATATCAAGGTTGAAAGTCACTATTTTCAGTGACAATGAAGTACTAAAAAATGCATTAAAACAGAGCTTAAATAAATAATTTATATTCGAGGGGAAAATAACATCTTTTGAAATAGGTAGAAATGAGTGCCGAATAGAATACGAAATCAAAATTATAACGGGATGATGCCAGTAAATGAATGGAATCTGGTACCGCTCCAATAGGAATAAATTAAACATTAGAAAAGTTAACTTTTAGAATAAGAATTCCATTATTTTTTTTGTCTTGATTACTTGCCCAATCGGTGTAATACAGGTTGGGTTTTTAAAGACAGTGAGGGAAGTTACCTTAATCGTTGTACCTAGCTACAGAAAAACTTCTTAGGAGACTGTCCTTACCTCCTTGAGTAATTGCTAACTGCATTCAAAGATTTTGGAAAAAATGTTCAGTGAGCTAGAAAAACGTTAGATAATTCTCACATTTTATTTTTATGATGCCAATCGATGAAGTTTTATATCCTTATAAGTATTTAATGACTTTTTGGGCCATACTAGAAAAGTCACAAATTGCTGATCTTTTACGAATATTCTATTCTTTTATTAATTGACGGCACGGTTGGCGCAGTGGTTAAGCGATTGACTGCTGCGCTGCCTGTCGCAGGTTCGATTCCCGCACGGAACAAATATTTGTATGACCTAGAAGTAGTTTTTCCGGGTCTGGCTGTTTGTGTATGTGATTTTAAATGTTTGTAAACGCACCCACAATTCAGGAGAAATTCCTAGTGTGGGGCAAAGTTATCTAAAAAAAAAAAACAATGAAAGTCGTGAAGTTATTGTAATGTAATTAATTCATTCATCATCTGCACAGCGTTTTTCCAACTATGTAAAGTCATCTTCCAATCTAATTCGATGTAGTTGAATACCAGTATTTTACGTGAAGCGAATGCCTATCTAACCTCCACAACCCAGGCACTAGGTAACACGATACCCCTAGGTAAGACTGCTTGTCAGACTTTCGGGCTTCTGACTATTCGTAACGATTACCAAATATCTACAAGTGACGGCCGGGAACAATGGATTAACGTGCTTTCCGAGGCACTCAGGGCTCTTGGTATGTAATAGATGACCACCCATCCACGGACCGACCTCGGCTAGCGTAACTTAACCTTCGATCGACCCGCTTATTATTATTTAGCCACGAACCATATTTATGTACATCCATTCATGCAATAAAATAAAACATTACTTTTTCATCGTCTATTATAACAACTTTAAGTAATAAGGCAGGGGCTGTAAATCCCGCATGCCTACCGTACCCTAGGTGCCAAACCATTGATATTGTATGAGTAGGTACAGGTACAAACAATGCGTCTTTCGGTTAAGCATGTGTGTACAGTCACCAAAAGAGATAAATAACCAGGGTCGTCGATATAGTTGAAGTTTATTAAGAAACCGATTAATGTTTTCGAATAATATTTAATTTAATTATTAGAAAACAAACAGGTCATTTATCAAATTAAATTTCATTCGAAAACATCCATCGGTTTCTTACTAAACTTTAACTATATCCGACGACCCTGGTTACTTATCACATTTGGTGACCGTCTTACTATTGTTATCATTATTAATTAATAAATAATAATAGTACTTTCTAGCTATTATATGTCGTGACCTGATGTGACAATGTAAGAGCCAAGCATCTTCATTAATGCCGTAATTTGGTATATCCTCCAGTGCATTTAGCTCTTTAGACTTCTATTGGCTATGTTTGGCTGCAAAAAGACCATAACAGCTTCATTTAGTATGTTCTCAATTAGATAACGTATGCTTCAGTGTGATAGCTCGGAAAAACCAAATGGCTTGCTTCTACCTTAAAAATCTCAGCTCTTCTATCATTCAAATGAAACAGGCAACTAAATCCAAGAGATAGCCGGTTTCAACAAGAAAAACTCTAATCAGAGTCCAGATTGCGAATACTGCAGTACTATTCCTGCTGTTACATACTTTTTGCTCGCAAACCGGTTAGATACTTTTTTGCGCGATCGCAAACCGGTTAGATACTTTTTTGGATTACGACTATCTTACTTTCAAATTCTTTATCCATTGATTAGTCTCTAATTCTGTATGCATGTACTGAACAACTTAAAGCTATTCCGTATCTTTTGGAATAATTACGTATATAGCGACGCGAATCTCTCTCAGGTGCGATTGCAATCGAAATAAGTATTTGCCGGAGCGTGTTTACTTAACAAATCTACGTTGTAGACTCGACCTCTCTACTCTGTATAATTTCTTTTTTTCGTGTATATTTTGTTAAGAATACAGAAAAAGAATTGTACGTGTTCTTGTGGTTAATAAAGTGTTTGATTTGTTACTGCATCACGTCAGTGTTCGACTCCCTGACGTATCAGCCATACATCATATACTGCAACACCTAAACAGTCGAGAAAACTAAGAAACGGAGCGCAGTCACCAGTCTCACATGATACAAAGATTGACTGACTATTTTCCGTCATTTAATAATTTTTTTAAACCAAAATGCCATAACATAAACGTAAATGGACAGAACAGCCATTATTTTGCGGCCGTTAAAGTCATCGCACATATTTCTGCTCAGCATCGGATCAGCGCGACCTCACCTCATCGACACGCCGTCATCAGAGGAACGAAGGTTCATAGCGATACCGATAGTCCCAAGATGAAATGCTGCAAGCTTTATTTGACGACATCACTTACCGATAGAAACCCAAGATTTACCTTAAGAAGGAAGGGAGGGGGGAAGCAAAGAAGTGAACCCATGATCGGTTACTGGGTAGCGTGTGATGCGAAGCGTTCCTAATGATGCTCAAAAGGAAATAATTACGAAATATCAAAATAAAACCTTATTTAAGTATTGCTAAAATTGACATGTTTGGTACAGTATAACTCTGAACGGACTAGGATTTGGAATTAGGCGCGTTAGTAATTTATATTCAGTTCAAAAAGAGCTATTCATCGATATTACCTACTTACACATGGCTATTAGAGCCAAATTAGTATCATCCTTTTAGTCTCGCACTGGTTAAAATTACGTTACAAAGCTCTATTCATGCACAAAATACAGGGGCATTTTAATATCAGTTTTGCATGCTAATAACCTATGTATGAATACATACTGGATTCTATAATGTATTATTAATTATTCCCTTGTATCAGAAGCGGGTCTTTTTATTTTCATATTGCAATTTCTAGCGCTCATCTCACTATTACTGTACACAGTATTACAGTACACTATTTAGGTACTCATATACACAAGGTAAACAACGTTTTTTTTAATAACATAAAAATACAATTTCTATTGATATAAAAAAATAAGATTTAATAATTTGAAAGCAGGGGTTGGAAAGTAGGTATCTAAATTATGGTGAACCGAATTATCATCGCTTTTCGCTTTTCGCGATCGCTTTTCAACCACAGATTTTTTCAACTTGACTATTATTTTTTTATCAAATCGGTATTCGCCATCTTACAACTCCCTACAGAGACCAAGTTCTTGATGTGCCAGTTACTGTAATAGCTGCATTGCTGCTATAAATAATTGATTTTTGCCAATTACCCTACAGCCACTGAAATCAAACCAAGGAGAAGGCAACTTCAAACTTCCTTTTTCCTTAAATCTTTAATTAAGAGCCCTGGGCTTTAAAGCTCCTGAGCTCTTTGAACGCAAATATATTTTTTATTCAAGACTCTCGCACTCTCTTTTTACGTAATTAGGTAACCATATTTTTAACCGACTTCATAAAAAGGAGAAAGTTCTTAATTAGTCTGTACTTATATAGGTATATAAATTTTATTTTATGTTCATCGATATTTTCGTCTGTTGTGGACGGGCTTTGAAAATTCTTTTTTCTGTTGGAGGAAAAAGCTTATGCGGTGGTCCCATAAGAATTGGGTAATTTTTAAATTAGCTTCAGTACTCATATTTTTTCCACCTAGTGTACGTTGATGATGTTATAATAACTTCCTGTCACTAATATTCATATAGCAAGTAGTGATATATGAAAATGTATGGAGTAGGTATCAAAACTAAAAATAGAAAATAAAACTTAATACAAAAAAAAAACGAGATCCAATTAAAACACTACCAAGTAAAAAAAATACTTTAATTTCAGAAGTCGGTGGCAAAAAACAAAAAAATACAAAACCATAGTTAATTTTCACTTTAAGTATTTTTTGGTAAACTATTCAATAGGTATAGGTATAGTAAACTATCGTGATCTGCTTATTGAATTTCAATGTGGGTATGTATGTAGCCTACTTACCTAATAATCATTTTTTTATTACTTTTCAAGCAATTTTTTTCAAAAACCTTCTAACATCCAGCAACCATAGTCGATTAAGACGTTCATATTTATATTTATTATCTAAATTGATACAAAATACTCATTTTTTATAATTCCAGCTTTTTATTATGAATATTTTTTTGTTCATTAATTAAGATTTATAAAACCGAAGTGTTAATCGACTTTTGTGACTGACCGTACACTGATTATGGTTATTTTGGTAGTTCCTAATAGGATTTTAGCGAAACAGCAAATATTTGTGTAATTTGGTTATTTTTCGGTTTATTTACTTAATCATCTGAAACAAATTGAATCTAATAAAAGGCACTGTAATATCAATAGTGAGAATTTTTCAGGTGTTTAATTGCTTGTTTTTTCATGCAAATGTATAATTTATCAGCAGCTGCTCAGAATCAGTCTGGCCGAATTATGGGTGTACTATTAGGTCGCCTCTGCCTAAGCTTTCGGGGAAAACTGGCGTGATGTTATGTGCGCATCAAGTCCTAATATTAGTAAAAAAATCCCCCGAGTTTATTTGAACAGTCTCATATTATTAATGTGAATTATTTTTCGTCAAATCTCAAAAGACAAACATTCTAGCGCGCGTATGGTATTAGACATCCAGAAGGACACATTTTACGACAGTTATATTCGATTTAGTAATATTAAACGAACAACCCCCACATAAAGTATCTTATCGTTATATTTTTATATGTCGTCCCAAATGTCGACACCTGTCCTCTGCTCCATCTCACTCTGGCGTAATACTTTAACGATCAATTTAGATTAATGTCAGATTACATTCTGCCGCAGTTTGGGTCCCGGTTCAAATAGCTGTCTCAGAAACATTCTGTATGATTACAATGAGTTCCTAATAGAAGATCAATATCCATTGATATCTATATTCAAACACATTTAGGTAGGTGCTAAGTAAAAAATAAACATCTGTGTACAATGTAAATACTGTAAGGTCAAAGCACAGCAAAAGAAAAATCAATGTAAGATAGTTGTGAAATGTAATAAGTAACAAAAAAAAGACCATAAATTAAATTCCGCAAGAATTTGCAAAGCTACGAAATACCGCTGTAGTAAATGACTCACGCTACGAAAATGCTACAAGCTGACGTACGGCCACTGACACCGTAGCACGTAGCACGTTAGTAGAGGTTGCTCTGACGCCAATGACCGCTTAGATCCTGTCCACATGAAGCGACATATGCACGAACAAAAAAAATTTTTGTTAACACTAAATGATTAAGTACGAAAAACGATAGTGGAAATATTATACTTTTATCCTTAACTTAGTAGGCGAAACCCTCGAGTACTATGTCTCAAAACACGAATAAATAACCACGCAATACGCGCAAATCAACAAACTGCCGAACTGAGCTCGATTGACATGTAAAATACAAGGCTCGTATGTTACTTAAATGTGCATAATTTATTGATCTCTGTTACCTACAGAGTCGCGAGCTGAACGTTCCATCTGGAGAGAATCTTATGAAGTTTTTGGTCAGTTTCGTCCTTCATAAAGAAAATTAAAATATTGTAATTTTGTACCATGAGATCTTACTATAATAACTTGTTATTCAAACGTTATAGATTAAATACAAATTTACAGAACACCTTTCAGTACGCTGAAAAGAAGAGCTGGCTTTTCTAATTAGGTACATTCAGTGAGCTAAGCTGCGGGCTATTTATAAGCTATGCTGAACTTAAACTGGTTCAATGGAGTGACCTATTTGACCATTAAGCCACACTTTGTATAACATTGTTACAGAGGACGCAGAAAGTTAGACGAAGGAACTGACGGTGCTGTTGACAGATAGTGCACGAACAGTTTCTTGAAACAAAGAATATTTACACATTGACCGTCCAAGATTAATATAAGAAAGAACGGAGCACTTTTTAGGCCTACTTTTGAACCGTTGTGATATCTTTAATCCCAGATTGAACTAGATCTAAACTTAATTCTCCTCGATTCCGATTCTCGGAAGAGCCGAAAAAAAGAAAATGAAAAGGGGGTTACCACGATGGGAAGCCTTGTAAGGCCTACACGCCTACACGCATCATGTGTGGTAACTGCACCATTATTTGTTAATAAATTGCACCGATACCCGACATTGACACTGTGACTACTTTAATCTACAGCTGGGTATACCCTCAAAGTAGAGTAAGTATTTTTGGCGACTAGTCAAGTTGCAAGATACTGATTATCTTCATTGCATAACTGTTTAACAAGTATAGAACATGATTATTAACCCTACTTAGTTGAAAACATTGTTTGAGTTCTGTTAGTAGCTAACTAATAACCGCTGGGACGCTTTTGGCCACGTTGTGAGGTCACCGCAATGCGCCCATGGTATGAATAACCTACCAAAATGTTTTCAAACATGATTTTTAATGAAATATGTAGCCGTTTAAAGTTTTGTAATAAATAAAGGCAAAGAAATGTATTATTTTATACGAGCAACATATTTTGCTTTTACCATAAATATCATGAATTACAATTGGCTAGTTTAATTACATATACGTCTATTACATTGGTCATGAAATATTAATAAATCATTCTAATGTATTAAGAGTATTATCGTTTTTGTTTTTTTTTAGATTGTGAGAGATCTTGCAATGGCTGCAGTTACTAATAACTTACAAAGACAAGTTTCTGGTAGTGAAGAAGCTGGACCAAGTACAAGGAGGTCGAGCAGGAAAAATTGAGTACCTACTGTTGTAGTTGTTTAGTTGGAAGACGAACTGTTGGATGTTGCGCTCATACAATGACAGTAGTTATGGTATCTAGGATGGGCCAAACATCAACCAAATAAATTAGCACCCGCAGGTTTTCTTGATGACATTGTGGTTAGGGATGATGACCAATATTTATCAAAAAATATAGGTATTTACATTTTTTTTTTTGTTTAATCTGTAGGTACCCTTTGTCCTATCCGTACCATATAATGAATCATATAATTATATTAGGTTGGGGAAAAAGTCTTTTCGCATAATAGTATGTATGAACTTGTAATAAAATCTCTTTGGCTATACTATTTGTATCTGGCTGGTTTTGGTATCATTCCAAATTCAAATTAGGAAAATTTGTGATTTTCATTTGTTTTTCGTACTGTCAAGATGAGTGAATCTAATGAAGAAATTCGATACAATTTTAAAATTTTACAACAGAAAAGGTAAAAATGCAACGCAAGCCGCGAAAAAAAATTGCGATGTTTATGGACCTAGTGCAGTGTCTGTGAGAGTAGCACAAATTTAGCTTAAGCGTTTTCAATCCGGAAATTTTGATGTCAAAGATGCACGTCGCTCTGGTCGCCCTATTACGGATAAAATGGATGCCATTTTTGAAAAAACGGAGCAAGTTCGGCATATCAGTAATTACGACGTAGCTGAAGAACTGGGAATTGACCACAAAACAGTTTTCGCACACTTGAAAAAAACTGGGTACACAAAAACGCCCGATATTTGGGTACCTCACGAGCTCACTGAAAGAAATCTAATGAACCGTTTACTCATTTGTGATTCTTTATTACGACGTAATGAAACCGAACCATTTTGAAGAAGCTGATAACTGGTGATGAAAAGTGGATCACGTATGACAAGAACGTGCGAAAAAGGTCGTGGTCAAAGGCCGGTCAGGCTTCACAGACTGTGGCGAAACCCGGGTTAACTCGCAACAAGGTGATGCTGTGTGTGTGGTGGGATTGGAAGGGCATTATTCATTATGAGCTGTTACCACCAGGCAGGACCATCGATTCTGAACTCTACTGCGAACAACTGATGAGATTAAAGCAAGAAGTTGAGAGAAAGCGGCCGGAATTAATCAACAGAAGGGGTGTGGTTTTTCATCACGATAACGCTAGACCTCACACATCTTTAGCAACTCAGCAAAAATTAAGAGAGTTTGGCTGGGAGGTGTTAATGCATCCGCCGTATAGTCCTGACCTTGCACCTTCAGATTTCCACCTGTTTCGGTCTCTTCAGAATTCTTTAGGCAGTGTCAGGTTAACATCACGAGAGGACTGCCAATACCACTTGTCGCGGTATTTTGATCAGAAGTCCCAAAATTTCTATAGCAATGGGATCATGTCCCTACCAACAAGATGGCAAAAAGTTATCGAACAAAATGGTACCTACATACTTTAGTTAAATATAAATAAACTATATAAAAAAATGTTTTGAATTTTCTTAAAAAATGCGAAGAAGCACAAGCAGAGAAGGTACGTCTCTCTCGTTATCATGTTCGTTGGTCATTTCTTAGCTGCCACGGCTTATTTTAATTTACTTAATTTAATATTTGAATTGTCTTTTGTGTATTTGTGTTGTCTTTTTATTACGGACGCTTTTAACGTTCTGCATCGTTCTCACATGCATAATTTCAACATGAATGATGTAACCAATATTTTGTAACCATATTTTGATTTAAAAGAGTGTCCATGGAGTTTCTTGTCCGTTTTTCTCCATAGGTACCTACTAAGCTTTGGAATCAGCAACCAGCTTCATCTTTCTGACTGGCCGACCCCTTAACAATTCAAAAGTGCTTGTAATTGGTTTGTTTGAAATAAATGCATTGAGTTTGAGTTTGATCATCAGCCATATTTTAACTACTGTAGGCGTACTATAGGAAGTGTTGGTTATTGTGCAATAGAAAAACCGTTTGCATTTCAAATCAAATTATAATTTACGAACAAATTAATCACACTGTAGATACACGACACAACTATAGGTACAGAACGCCAAGGAGTAATAGAGTTCTGTGCAGAAGCTTGCGACAGTTTCTAAACGTGTTCACCGCTTGACCGCCACCGACCAACTCTGCTTTTGATCTGGTCGAGCGTTTTAATGTAGACTCTGTCGAGCGCTGCCTGCTGGCGCTGGCGTCCCGATTACTCAAAGTGAAACAATTGATTTAACGTATTTCCGATATATGTCCTAAATATAGTTGGCTAAGATTATTAAATAAACATTGTTTTGCACATTTATTTACGTACCTACGTCGCATGTGAGCCATGTGGCACGCCGCGGTCGGCTAGACTTATAATTCTGAAGACGTAGTCCGTAATTTATTTTGCAAAAAAAAATGCATTTCTATCAATTATATTTTACGCGGTAAGTAGGTATTTCTTTTTCGATTAGGGTCTGTTGTTGACAAGACATAAGCTCTAGAACTTCAAACTGGAATATCTTTAATTCCTAGCTTCCTATAAAAGTATAACTGAAGACAAAACTGTATATGAATGCAAACTCTGTACTTTTAAATATTATTCATAGGCAGACACAAAAAAAAATGTCAACAATAATTTGTTTGGGAGTTTGCCATTGTTCTTTATTAAAACGGAGCTTAAGTACAAGTTTTTTTTTACCAGCAGCTTAATTGGGTTAAAGTTAGACGGTAACTGAACTTTAGTAACCGTCTTGTGTATTGTGTATCGGAATATCCTGTAAAAATATAATGTAAGACACACATTTTTTTCCCATTTACGTGCGAAAATCATTCGTTGATTAACAGGCAAACTGGAGTTAGTTCCATTCCCTAACATAGTTCCATTTACAATCTTACTTGGTACAGTACAGCCGATCACCGAAATTGCTTTCGCAGATCAGAATGGGGCTTACCGAAATAGGCGGAGCTTTTGATCTAAGTTGCAGAATTGCAGCTGCGGACATACATTCCAAAAATCGGCCTCTGATTCGAATGCAGGGGATATTTTGCGACGATTTCATTACTTTACCGTTAAAGTTAAGTTTTGCAGGTTTCTAAAGGCCTGTATTTGTGCTGGCTGTGATACGATAACTCTTCGACAGTAGAAGATAGTTCCCATGGCACATTGTTCGAAATCGGTTTGTAGGATAAAAAACACAATATTGTTTTTGAACACAATTATTAAAGTGTTCCTTCGAAAATGGCGACTTGTGCCTGCTGCAACGGGTATTGTGGCAAACTTTTTTTTATCAAAAATGAAATTGCTGCTTTCAAATATTTCATTGCATTTGTAATTTATTTATTGTTTTTGCCATTATAACCCATTTCGAGATTAATAAACTAAAGTATAGTGCGCACCTTTGGATTCAGTGGTACCTATTCATTTCTGGTGTCATTAACGAAACAACCAAAATTGCCTTGTGGCTTAATTATGTAAGGAATACCTTTTAAACCCCAGGCTAAACTCATATTATTCCTTTTCAAAATAGCTAACTTTTTACGAACTCCGGTCTCCCTTCGAATCTGTCAAACCGTGAATAGTTTTCGTAAGAGGTACCTATGGCGACCATTTATATCTTGCGCCGTGGATAAACGGAAGCTTATTTACCTTTATATGATTATTATCATGCCACCCGATGTCATTCTAGGTCAACAGTTTGAGTTTTCCTCTTTTGGAAATGTATCTACAAATCTGTCTGTTTAATTCTATACATACACATAGACATGACAACTGAGATCAAGAATATCAACCGCAAAGTATATGAATATATCCAATGATATATTTTCAGAGGTATCAAAATAAAACAAACAAAACATTATTTTTGTCTTACTAACGCAATACTTCAGTGAATTCGCGATACCACAAACCCTGCTCAAATGACGTCATCATGACATCCAACATATAAGAGAGACTTTTTACTTTCAGTCTTCTCAGCTTTTGTTCAAAGGACCGTTAAATTACGTACCTTCTTATATGACAGCTATTAAAAGTGTGAGCATACATAAATCTTTCTTTTTGCAGAAAACTCGTTTTTAAACTAAAATGCTTGACGCAAAAAACTTAATATTAACATTAGTATAACGCAAGCTCTTGAGCCGACTTTCCCATTCAGTTTCACAAAATGTGCACGATTTGATAAACGTCAGGAAATTGTAAAATACGACAAAATAATTTGTTATTTCCCTTTTATTATACAGAATGCCATAACGAGGAAGTGATGTTACGAGCCACGGAACGACACTTCTGACCACAATGGCTCCGTCGGGGATAGGTCGCAAAAAAAGTGTAATTTGTCGAGCAAATGTAAAAATATCCGTATCTTCGGTTCGAAGCCCTTGCCAGTTGCCTGCTTGCAGCGGTCGCCACACGCCAGTTTTAGCATTCCAGCCCGAGGAAAATATCCGAATAGACTGACTCATTTTTTGCTCGTGAATTCTACACTGATGCCTGAAATATTATCGCTCAAGAGTTAGGAATAGTTAAAATGAATAAAGAGCTGTTAATATTGTCTGAAAAAATATTACGAGTATAGGTTACCCCTGGATGAGAGGCGCACGGAACCGGGAAGTATGGCAGAATAAAGAAGAGGCCTATACCCAGCAGTGGGTGATTCCGGGCTATGATGATGATCATGATAGATAATAGTTTATCAAAATATTACGGGCATCAAGATGTACCAACCAATATGATCATGAAAAATATAGTTTAAACAGGTCGCAATTTAAAGATTTCTAAATGCACTTTCTTTATGATGTCGATTTCGTTGTCAAGCAAAATACTACAACAAGGTCCTAAAAGTAAAACCCCTTTAATTATCTAGAATATGATTTACAAATATTTCTCTGAATAGCTACAAGTTTATGCTGGTGACGTTAACATGAAGCTTTAAGATGCGTCTGGTAGACTCAAAGCCAACAAAGGAGATGTTTAATAACAAGCGGTTATAGAAAATGTTATTAAATATAATATTATAACTGGAAAGAGCTTTAGTAACCTCTGTTTTCTTCCTCAGTAGGAAATAGTTTTAGCAAAACATATACTAACTAAATTACATTTTATGTAGGTCCTTAAATATCTTTATTTTAGAACAACCTTGAATCAATTAAAAATACATTAAGTGATAAAAAATGTGGTCGTCACGGTACGCCCGGTGGATGTGAAACAACGAAAAGGGCGGCAGTAAAGAGAGCCACAGAGAGAGATAGCATGAGGGCTTATGAGAACGTCATGTCGTTTAACGTCACGGCATACGAGTCTGTCTTACCCACAAAGCGTGCCGATAGATGTTTCATTTCAAAACTGTCGGTTCGTAAATGACTGACAGCTTCATAAGATATCTGTGACTGGCAGATAGATAGATTTCAGTTCTCACGTAAGATAGGTAATGGCTTCAGTAAAGTATCTCAGTAGTAAGTTACAACCTTATATAAAGAGTAGTAATCAATAAAAATATAGGCAACGATTAGAAAGCGCACGATAAAACCCAGTCTACACTTGACGGACTATCGCTTAGTTACGTGAAACTCCTTCATTAGTAGTCCCGTCCCTAGAAATTTTAACATTACCTGCACCCTAATTACGTAACACTATCTATCACAATCTAAACCATTTTAAAGCCTATTGCTAATCCATTGCTTCATATGTTCGAAAAAATTGTCTGGTCAACGACGCCAATAATGCAATGAATGTTGTTAAACTGTCAAAATGAAACCCATTCCTACAGTTAGTGTGTTACGTGATTACCCCGCTGGTCATATGCAACGTTGAACGAATCGTTGGGCGGAACCTGAAATCGCAGCACGGTTGCGTGGTTGCTGTAATATTGTGTTTCTCATGGACTTAAATATTCCGACAAGCCAGCAGTAAATATCTTGTGAGCTATCAAATGAGACATGTTTTCATTTAAAGGAGATGGACAAAATGTACCCCACGGAGTATAAACAAAAATTGATTGCAGTTAATTTGAATTTAAAAAATAAAGAATGTTGAATAACTTTGTATGCGTTATAGCAGAAGTGGAGAAATAATCATAATTAGAAGTTTTTCTGATTGATTTTTACAAAACTACGTTTTAATGTTGCCATATAATACTAACAGAGATCAGAACAGGGAAAAACAATAACTAAACGCATTAAAAAATAAAAAATAAATGCATAGCGGCCCTAAAATGTACTGGTTAATTATTCGTAACCTAAATCTAATAAAAAACATTTTTGTGTGTTTTCTTATCTATAAATTGAACCATCTATGATTGTACTTATAGATATTAGTGCAGTTACGGGTAGAATTATTTCACATTATTACTGTCAACGCCGCCGACTAATGTCAATTGTCAATACCATATTCCCTCCTCTTTGAGGTTTGTGCCGGGATCGGGATGTGATTGTTCTTTTATTGGAGTGGTTAAAGTTTGTTGTGAAAAATATATCAGATCTCATGTAGAGCCAAGCTTCTGAATCTACACGGCCTAACTCTACCGACCCTAACTTCACAAATTCTATATATCAGTAAAAATGTATGGCTTGGCTGTTTCGTTACTTACTTCAGAAACTAAAACTAAAACTTCTTGGAAATTGTTCTACTAGAATCGCGTCGCAACATCGCGGCATGCCTGTCTGTGGAAGTCTTTACGGTAACAGACAAACAGAAAGACCGGCAGTCAGACAGAGTATCTTTCCTATTTATAATATAAGTAGAAGAAGTATGGATAGTAGTCGTTAAAACGTAATTTAAACATAAGTATTTAGAAAATATGTGAATATATATACTCGTATATATTTAAGTATCTATGTTTCGACAAGCAATAGCTTCCAGATATGTAGGATATGATATACGACAAATATCTCACTACATGAAATCCAATAATGTGAATTAGGAAATAAATCAAATCGAAGGACTAAATAAAAACCCACATCCATAAAAAAATTAATTTGTCACTATGACAGTCAGGTGCTAAAACCCCTGGTGGCAAGTAATCTCGGCAGCCCATTAAAATCTGTAAGTTTAGATAACAAATGCGTAGCCTACTTTTCTTATAAGAATCCCAAATAAACTGTTTAGTACACACGCCTACATATCAAGCTATATATTTCCAGTTTAACCTGACCACACATTGTATAGAATTTCCGTACAATGAGAGGTCAGCTTATACTGGATATTTATAGCTTCATATGTAGCCGTGTGTACACGCAAAAACTTAAACATGTCATAAACTTTTTACAAACCTGTCTCAACTTAATTTTTAATAAAGTTTTAAGTTAAGTCGTTGGCAGATTGTGACCAAACTCTGGGTTACCTACCAGCCCCTGCAGTCTCGACATTAGACAGCGACAAAAATCGGTCGCTAAGTCGTATCGTTGTCAAATTCCTTTAATAGATTTTCAACTTTATTTCGAAGTATAAGGTTGAAAATCTATTAAAGAAATTTGAAATCGATTAGACTTAACGACCGATTTTTGTCGCTATATTTCTATCTCTATATTCTATCTCTCTATTCTATATTGTGGTCTCGACATGGATAGCAACGCTGTCGCAAACTACCGATCGCTAAATAATAACTAAAGTAAATGCTTGCCTTAGCGATGCTTACGTCAAATGCAAGTCTCTACATTCGAGATACTGTGCAAAATTGAACATATCCTTGACAAAACAGTGTTGATATCGGATGTAACGATATTTGGTAGTCACGACTCTCAAAGTTATAGATTGTCATCGGTGTATGACAGAACATTGTCCCAAAATTTATGGTTTTCGTAATAAAGTTTGCGGGCATTTTGGACAGCCCGCAAAGTGATTCGATAACATCGTAAACTATAATGTTTTAGTGTTTGCAAGTAATTATTAACAAAAATTATGTGGAATGGGCGTACTCGAAGCTGTGTCTGTGTTTCTGTACCGACGAGGCTTTTAAGTTCACCTATTTATTGGATCCGGTCATACACTACATGCGAACGGGCGTCGCCGATAATCACCGCATTAGAGGGAGCCAAAGACATTTAAATATGATTGAAGGGAATGAATCGTCCGATCTTCGTTTATAAATAAATAACACACAATCGCAAATCATTTTTTAATTTTTATTTAATCTCCAATATCGAAATCCTCTCCTAAGTTCACACATTCTAATTCTAGACACTGTTTACACAAGACATGTTGCATACTTATTCACATGACATTATCAGTTTAATAAAGTGGCTCAACAATAAGAATTTTTTATTATAAGTCTCCAAAATATCCGTGAAAGCCATGAATATATATTGCACTAGTCAAACTGTAGGAAAACAATAGGTATAATTATCATAAATTTCTAGGGATCTTAATTGGCAGCCAGTTAACCGGGAAGGCACGGGTAGAGGACATTTTTTAAAAAGACTTAAGTATATCGGCATGTATGCTGCAGAATTTATCAAAAAACTTAAGCTGCCGACAATATTGGTTGCTTACCATGGTTTGGTACTTTCTGTTTGAAGGTTTTGATGTCTCCTTGCTAATCTTCCCATGCCTTCACATCCTTGAAGTAGCCATATTTATAAAAACTAATAAAAATGTACTTTCAACCTCAAATGAATCTATAAAAAATGGTAGAGATATGAGATCTCAATAGATAGATAGAAAACTGTTTATTAAGTACACCATAAAAAATACAGATATTTTACATAGGGTGACACAATGTCAATGGGCAATATCAGAACTTAAAATGCACGGGATACTTAAACTTCTTTACTCAAGAAAAAAATATCTGTATGGCATCTCACCTAACAATTCTCATCTACCAATTCTACCATTGCAAAAATTTTGAAAACAAATAACAGCATCATTGATAGATTTTTTTATTATTTTGTACAAGATTTATTAGCCGATAAGTTAACCTAGTTTTTGTAATTAATTGAAATAAACTAAATTAGCCTGCTATATTAGTTAAGTATATTATACATAGATTCCTCACAACTGAAACAACTAATTTTAGTATTGTAAGTAAATCTTTGTAAATAAATATTCTATTTTAATCCATTGAAAAATAAATAACACACAACCATAAATCATGTTTTAAACTTTATTAAATTTCTATTATCACAATCATCTCTTAAGTTCACATATCTTAACAATCTAGACACTGTTTACACGAGGCATGTTGCATACCTATCGAAAAATATTTATCAAATGAAAATGTAAACTAACACCATTCACTTAGTTCAAATTGTTTTTTTTATCTTTTTTTTTCTCACTACAGCAGATAGCGACGACTATTGACGTATCTCCTAGCTATGTGGTCTTCTGAAGTGTAGAACGTTGCTTCATGCTGCCTGACGAGTCCTCCGACAGCCTTGATAATGGTTATGAGACGGCTAATCTCACGCAAGTGAAAATCTCTTGGACTTGTTCATTTCTGTACCTATACAGAACGACAGGAGACGTGTTTATCGAGCTCCTAGGTGAACTTGCTAAAGTTCTTCAAATACAACAGCCTTATGCAGTTTCTGTAGTACTTCTCAAGTGTCTTTTAGCGCAGCTGTTTTATAGGTACTTTAGTGAGAAACTATATGCAAGTGGGGTCGCCGCTTGAGCCAAAATGGTTTAGCCGAGTAATAATATGCTTTATCCTTGTCATATGTATGAAAAATTATTAAGCAACTATCATTGAAAATAAATAGTTTGTTTGCAATAACAACAGATAAACAAGACCATAATAACTTGACATTGACACTTCACAAGTTTGGCATTAGGTTAATAATGTTGCAAAGAGGCAGGTTTTAATATCCTTAGATATTTAACAAGTTATTTTAAGTCTTCAAGACGGAACCTTCAGGGTAGCCCGCGAAATTCAAATTTCGTTACTTTTTTGCAATTTGCAGGTCACTGTCAGGTTATATTTTGATTAAAATATGATTCGGAACCGTAACAAATATGGTTTTACAGAATTATAATCATTAAAATCAACAATATATCTCTATAAGTTCATATTAGGTACCTTATTGAATGACTATTTCATGAAATCATGACATTGAGGGCAATTCTAACTTAAGGAGTTGTATTATTGTTGTTGGATTCTAATGATTATAATTCTGTAAATCCATATTTGATACGGTCGCGAATCATATTTAGATCACCATACAACCTGATACTGACCTGCAAATTTAAAAAAACGTAAGAAAATTTGAATTTCGTGGGCTTTCTTGGTGCAACCCCCTTAAAATGGTTATCGCTACTAATTACTTTCCATGAAAAATAGTGTTCGCAAGATATGTTTTACCATTATACAATGTTCAATAAAAATATTTATTTTTATGAAATCATGTTCTCTAATTTTCCCTATATTCAAGAAGAATTTGTTACGGCCAATAATTGTGTTTGATAAAACCGAACTAAGTATATGCTCTTCGCTCTAGTTATCTGTGACTTCGCTAGCGTACCGACATCTTTATTTCAAGGTTAGGGACGATTTTGCACGGTATCTCGGATGTAGAGACTTGCATTTGTCGTAAGCATCGTTAAGGCAAGCGATTATTTTCAGTGTTATTTAGCAATCAGCAGTTTGCGACAACCAAAGACATTTTTCACAGACAATTATTAGCCGTAACAAATTCTCCTTAAATACAGGGAAAATTAGAGAACATAATATAATCATGATAAATATTTTTCTTGAAAATTGTATAGTGGTTATGTAAACCATATCTTGGAAACAATATTTTCCATGGAAACTGATTAGTAGCGATAACCATTTAAAAATATTAAAATAACTTGTTAAATATCTAAGGACATTAAAATCTGTCTTCTTGCAACATTATTAACATAATGCCAAAATTTTGAAGTGTCAATGTCAAGTCCATAGATACTCTGTGGTCCATAGATACTCTGTGGTCCATAGGGTCTTGTTTATTTGTTGTCATTGCAAGCAAACTTTGTATTTTCAATGATATTTACATAAATAATATTTTTTTCATACATTACGATAAGGTTACAGCTTATTATTACTCGGCTAACCCATTTTGGCTCAAGCGGCGATCCCACTGCATATAGTTTCTCATTAAAGTATACAATAGCTGCGCTCAAAGACACTTGAGACTAAACTAGAGTCCGTAAAGTTGTTGTATTTGAATAAATGGCTAAAGTTCACCTAGGAGCTCAGTAAACACGTGTCCTGTTATTCTGTAAAGGTACAGAAATGAACAAGTCCAAGGGATTTTCATTTTCGTGTGATTTGCCGTCACATAACCACATCAAGACTGTTGGAGGACTCGTGAGGCAGCATGGCAGCATGAAGCAACGGTCCACTCTTTAGAAGGCCACATAGCTTGGAGAAACGTCATTCATTAGTCTTCGCTATCTGCTGTAGTGAGGGAACGAGGTAAAAGAAGAAAAAACAATGTGAACTAAGTGAATACCTAGTGAAAGTTTACATTTTCATTTGATAAAGATTTTGCGACAGATATGCAACATACCTCGAGTAAACAGTGTGTAGATATGTGAACTTAAGAGATAATTGTGATAATAGAAATTTAATAAAGTTGAAAACATGATTTGTGGTTGTCTGTTATTTATTTTTCAATAGAATAAAATAGAATATTTATTTATAAAGAATGTACATTATTAAAATCAGTTGTTACAGTTGTGAGGAATCTATGTACATTGTTCCTAATATAGGAGGCTAATTTAGTACATCATTTAAATTAATCACAAAAACTAAATTAAAATTAAGTTAACCTATCGGCTAAGAACAATAAAAATTCTATTAAGTATGCTGTTAGCTGTTTTCTAAATTTTTGCAATGGTGGATCTTTAATATTGTTAGGTTATTATAAGTATATAAAGGTGAGGTGTGATACAGATATTTTTTTCTTGAGTAAAGAAGTTTAAGAATCCCGGCCATCAAGTGGCACAATGTCATTGGTCAAGATCAGAATATGATCAATTTTGCACAGTATCTCGAATGTAGAGACTTGCATTTGACGTAAGCATCGCTAAGGCAAGCGTTTACTTTCGTTATTATTTAGCGATCGGCGGTTTGCGACAGCGTTGCTATCTATGTCGAGACTGCAGGCCCTGGTCGTTAAAATATTTGCTTGCCTGCTAAACAAACCGAATTAAGAACAATTTAATATCACGTGGTAAATATAAGTCCTGTTACATTCGATTCTCCTAATGATACTGAACAAAAGTATCAGATTTACCGTAGGTAGCATTTTAGCATTTCAAATAAATCATTCGTTTCCTCTGATAGAACCGGTGTCGCAGGTGCATTTCATTGGCGAATACGATACAACTCTCCGTAGAATGAGTACCTACCTACCGTCTGGTTTCGACACAAAATATTCGGGTTACAATAGCAACAACGGTATAGAATCCTACATAAAATCAAGCTTATCCATTTGATAAAGAAGAAATATAAGTGAACCTTTTAATTAGGGTTCGGTCAGCCATACATTCGCATAACTCTGCTAATCCTTTGTTTACACGACTCCATAAAAAAAGATTCTGATCTTCAGAAAACGAGCAACAAAACTAGATGCGAGGTCCCGCCCATCCATGAAGCGACTTGAAATCGGCCTTAAAACAAATGAAAAGGAAATACACAAGTAGTATATACGATAGCCTAATTTTTTTTACATGGAAGATGGAGGAAGACAAATTATAACACATTTATGGTTGTAAACAAACACGTTATACCAACTAGTGAGTTCCAGTTATGTTTGTTGCCTAGGAAGCCGGTACTGACAATGCCAGGATTTCCGCGCAGAGAACCAGAGCACCTAGATAAGAAAACTATGCACGATATTAAATACATTGATCAGGAAATCGAGGCGAACTGTGAACACTCACAGAACAAAAAGCTATGGCAGATAAAAAATAAAAGCTTTAAAAAATAAATTAGAACGTTACGTCAAAATAAATTTTAATAATTAATAGAGCGTGTAACAAATTTTTGGTTCGGCTTTTACTTTTTGGACCAATTTTCATGCTGTTTCGAAAATATCTTCAATGTATTTTATTTTTTATACCTATTGCATATTTTACAGCACGCGAATACAAGACTGCGAGATCCCATTCTCTATTTTCAAAAATTTTCACCAGATTACGAGTAAACGTATAAGGGACCAAAATGAGACCAGTCTCTTTCCATTAAAATATCACACAAATTGTCCGCAGGATCTCCGAGTTTAAAAACATAAAAGCAATGCGTCGAATAGAACCTTAGTGTGAATTGTAATCAAAGAGAATTGTAAGTCCATACTTACAATTCTCCTACCACCTCCTCCTCCTCCTCCTCCTACCTTTTCCTCTCTCCTTCTTTTACCTTGATCCTTGCAGTACAATGTTATCTAAACCTATGTTCAAATAACATAGTACTGGAAGGATCAAGGTCTTGTATCTTCTATATTTTAGCTGAATGTGGTTTAGACAAAGAGACAGCCTTTTAAAATTGTTGAATATAAAAGTTTTTTGATAGGTTCTTTAACGTTGCTGCACAATATGTTGAAATAGCTGAATAAATAAAACAAAGTCGGGGTGGTTACACCATTTATATATAACTCAAGAACGACTGGACCGATTTTTTTTCCAACATTGATTTGTTGGATTTGTATTTATAACTATTAAAACATGGGAAATTTTCACGAAAAAAAAGATAATTTATGTTGTCATACATTTTGTATGGAATGGCTTTTTTGATGATATCTCGAGAGCGGATGGACTGATTTCGATATTTTAATAAAAAACTGAATTTAATTCAGCAAATAAGTTAACACAACATTTATTGATTCTGAGGCGGTACGAAGTTCGCTGGGTCAGCCAGTTTTTCATAGAAGGTATTCCTACGGCCGTAAATTCATAGCTATCAGCTAAGGTGAGATATTTACTATCTTAATATTTACGAACACGCTCTCTATGCATAAAAGATTCAAATATTTATGTTATAGAAAATTAACCTACTGTGCGTCATAATCATAACATATTTATTTTTTCATTCAGGTATCCTTTTGGAATTGCATTTTAATAAAACTGCCAGTAAATCGACAATAAAATTAAGTACATACACATACATTTTTAAGCACTTTAATCAACAACATTTTAATTTTTATTATGTAAAATCCCATGGATATAAAATGAAATACATAGATAGATTTCCTCAGATATATATTTTATAAGCCGCCGTGAAAATTACTTTGAAATCGTGTCTTGAACTGAAACTAAACTAAGTTATTCACGATTACATCAAACAATTCACCATGACTTGTAAACTATTTACAAGACTGAGATCACTTAAAGCAAAACAAAGTTTTAAATTATGTTTCTTCCAAACACCCTGAAGATTTATTCGTTTGACTACGCTGTGAAAACAAATATCCCTCCCGAGGCATAGAATATATTCTGTTTATTAGATCGAAACACAGGGCGTATTGTTCGTTATAAATAGGGCTGTATATTAATAATATTGCGTTATTTCAAACTTTGGCAATAATAACTGAATCTAAATAGCTTCATTATGACGGGTTACAGATTTATAAGCTTGATTAAAGATCAACATATTATAACGCTTCGTTTCCACTGGTTAGTTTTTATTACTTTTGTTTTATTATTTTATTATACTCCGTGTTGAAATAACAGCTCGGTAATTTAAGGGACAATGGGAAGTTTTAATAACGAACTTGTACAAGTTATTATGTTGTAAAGAAGAAAAATACAAGAGTCGTAGCCCTGACTTTGTGATTAGAATAATAGCAGCCTGACAGCTTTCATAAAGCTATTCATTATGACGGAACAAATTGAATCGCTGAACCTGTAACCCCGGAATTAACTAAATCGCTAACAAATTACTGTGAAATTATCACCCGGGAAACCATTACCAATAGTTTCCCGGGTGATAATTCAGATTAACCTCGTAGCAATTACTTTTTTTTCAAAAATATTAAATGTACAGTTTTGATATCGTTACTATTTTAATAAATGTATAGATGTAGATGTACACACATTGAATTTAAACAAATACAGATTTTTTCTTGTTGTCACTTACAAAGGCCGTAAACGTAAGCACAACAGTGCAGTAACAAGTCATATGGACGTGGAATACTGCGGAAAATAACAATCCAATAGAATACTAAAGTTACAGCCTTATTACAGTATTAAATAAACATAGGATAGAAACAGGGAATATGGACCCGATAAATTCTCACTAAGCCTCGATAAAGGCCACAGGAATCCTTTTGAATTTCCCTTTGGGTTTAAGTGGCGTGATTTTTGCCTTTATAAAAGTTTAATGTATTTTAATTGATCGAGTTTAAATTAACTTTGGTTAGCCTTTTTGTTATTTCAACGTCTCTTACATTGGCTCGTAGTTTTACAGCAGTAGGTATTATAGTATGAATACATTAATCAGTAACTAAGTGCTGAAATCAAACAAAAATTATTTGAAATTTGAATATGCTTAACTTAAAAAAATCCAAAAGAATATTTTCGCAATAAGTAGGTATATAGGTACCTGGGCCTATTTGACGCAGCCGTGAGGCACACAATACTATTCTAAGATTTTTTTCTATTTTTTTTTTGATGTTGTGTCAATATTGTATGCCTTAACCTAGGTAAAATAAATTTATTTTCTTTCTTTATTTATTTCTTTCTTAAAAGAGCAGCAGCCCGGATTCCCGATTGTCCTTGACCCCGCCGGGTGCTTAAATCTCAGAGACGGGGTATAAAATAAAACTTTAATTCATTTCAGACAGTGCCTTGCTTCTCGCGATAGATCCGTTATTATCATGAAAATATTTAACAGTAGGTAGGTATATTTATTCGTTGGTTGGTATTTACTTGTAAAGTAGTATGACATGACATGAGTATTTACTTGTAAAGTAGTATGTTATTTTAATTATTGTGAATGTGAGGATTATGTGGGTCATTGCTTTTTTTTTCGCAGTTAATTTTGATCATGATCTGGCAGATTGAGTAATTTATGTGGCCTACCCAAATGTCCTTTCTTTGGTATTGTTCGTCGAATCGTTGAGCTCCTTAAGTTCTGACTTCCTGAGTTGAGCTGCACGATTACTGACAAATGCGTGCACTGACTGGACAGGTCCACTCAATCTGTGTGGTTCTTTCCTCAAAAGACCATTTCAGATACCAATCTACATGGTCTTCACATGATCTGACCAAGATTATGTCTGGACTTTAAAAGAGACTGTGACCTCTGAGTTTGTTTCGGCCTTTCTTCTCAGAGTAGTCAGATAGGAAACGCCGACCTCATCTAGTTTAAAAATATGATTGACGTGTAAAAGTGTTTGTACAAACCTATTTACAGAAATAAAATCATTTATCATTTATCATTTATTTTGTGGTTGGTTTTGTTCTTGGTAGGTTTTTATTCGTGTTTTTTTTCCCTTGATGATAGAGTTATCCAATCTGTTTAAAAGTATGTTATAAATCTTGATTCTTCAGAAACCGCTCATTGTCCTTCACAATTTAAAAAGATGTAGGTAGATATGCTGATATCTACCTACATCTTTTTAAATTAATAGCCACCAATAGTTTGACAGCTCTGTCTGAGAGCTGTCAAACTATTGGGGATTCTGATCACAAATCAGGTGCGACAACAACACAACAAGACTAACCTGATTTCTTAATGAATGAAGTAGGAAGATGCTACGCTCAATATCTGATCATTACCTAATCTCGTGAGTCGATCAATCTTCACGGTAACCAATTTATCCTCTCAAACTTCCTCTACAACATACGATCTCAATGAGTAATTGAAAATGCCAACTAATCTCAGTACGCGTATTTAATCAGCTCTCGAAATTTAATTATATAAGTACCTAAGGGGGATTACCTCGGAAAGATGAAATCATGTACTTAACCTGTTGGCTCGCTTACCTAAATCCATCAATCGAATCAATGTAGATATTTACAAGTGGTCCGAACATAAAAGTGGTATGGAGTCTCTTATAATTATGAGGCAATAATTTGGTAACTATTAGGTCCAAGTAAAATTAAGTACTTGCCTAAAATCACGCATGAACTGTAAAGCACTCTACTGCTAAAAGCATGCAGTTATCATTCCTATTATAGAATATTCAGAATCTGGTATAGGTACTATTGTGTAGTTATTTTTATTACAGACTAGCTGGCCCGACAGAAGTTGTCCTGTCCAAACAATAGTTCATACAAAAATCTCATGGAAACAAGAACTTTTTTATTCCCTTTTTTCAGATTTCCTGGGAAACATTTCCGATTTTTCTTTCCCTAAAAATCTTATTCGGTCTATTACGAACATTTGAACGAACAGCATTTTATTTTTATTTATATCGATAAATATTTTATAGTATTTTACCATGCAAGTATAAAACTTAAGCGTTTTAATCTTTCCAACCTGTCTTTGAATTGTAAAGAATCCTAAAAGATGCAGTAACTTGAAAAAGATAAAATATATTTACAGTTACGATAAACTAAGAAATCGGATTCCTTTGAGTTTTTATTGAGAATAAAAAGTGTAGTGAATTAATTTTTGCTAAGCCGTGACTGGCAACGGCAAAGTAATATTGAAAGGCTGAGATAAATTTTATAGATTGAATCAAACTACTTTTTTCTCCACCGTTTCAATTCGAATAAATTCAATTTAGCAAAGGTCTATGAAGCTACTCGACTAATAAAGTATTGAAGTAACTTTTTACTAGTAAAATCTATCATGTAGCTATGTACCTACTGAAAACTGAGAAGAAAATAAAAACTTAGGTGTTTTGTGTTATTTCGCAATGTGCAATGGAATTCGGGGAGACAGAACAGTAAAAAAGCACTTAATTGGGATTTCATAACGTCGTTAAAGAAGACACAGGACACCTGATTTTAACTGTCGGATGAAAGAGGTTTTATACAAACATCGTTCTACAACGGACACACACTCCAACTGCAAATGTAAGTTTGTACGCACAATATTGAGAGATTTACCATGTTATTTTAATACCATAGTCTTATTATAAAGTTTCCCGTAATCTATAGGTATAGATCTACTTTTTGTTTTTAAAGAGAATTTTTTATAGTATCGTCTCAAACTTTTTCGTCTGTGTGTTGCATGTCGCGTGACGATCGGCCGCGGAGCACAGTGGATCGAAACTGCTATATGAGGGAAATTCGTTTCTTTTTACAAATTGCATTTTTTTTAAATACTTATTGAATGATTTCGTCATTCCGATGAATAATTGTCAAAACAGATAGTTTGGCCGGAAAAAAATATTTTAGATTTTTTTGTATGGAATGAAACAGAAACTGCAAAAATTTGGCCATGTCTTGAAAGACCAGGCTTTCAAACTACTATATTCTTATCCTTTGACTTGTTGGCTATAATTCTACTCTATCAGCGTGCGCCCATAGTTGCCCTTTCAAGAGTTACGAGGTTCGGAAAAATGAAAAAAAAAAGTAAGTCTTAAGTACATTTTCATTAATAATATCATAAATAGAACATTGAAACATTTATAATTAAGGAATAATATTAATTTTCAAAACAAGACAAAATCGAAAAATTGGAAAAGAATCTAAAAAAATCAAATTAATCAAATGATAAATTTATTAATATTGATAATTAATTTAATATTGTAAAAAAATACTATATATTAGTAATTGTATACAGTGAAAAGTTTGCCAATCATCAATTAGTTAACTTTCTGTTTTTTTAATTACGAATTATCTCTTCTACGAATTATTTTACCTATTTGCTAATAACTACATTCATAATGAAATTTAAATTTAATGACTCCACTTGCCTATTAATATTCCTTAATGATAGGGATAGGAAGGAGTTATTCCAACCCATATAATTAAAGGTTTAATTTAAATAAAATCATTCAGTGATTTGAATACCAAGACAACTTGCTTTGTGCCTAAATATTTTTGTGAGTAATATGGAAGGTCTAGTGAATAATTTGGATTTGTTCATGGTTTTAAGAGAACAGTTTGGATCCTTGGCGGAACATAAAATACTTTTTGAATACCTCAAGCAGACGCTGAATTTTAACTGGACTGAAGAAAAAAGTGAAAACCTCCTGAAGTTCTGTCAGAATTTTTGTACAAATGTTTGTGGAAGATGGGAAAGATCAAATAGAACTCTTAGCAAGTTTTTGAAGAAAAATGGAGATTGGCTGGAATCTGCCATAGCCTGGCATGAAGCCCTTATGTCTACAACAGAAAATGTCGATCCTGATGATGATAATGTCAGTGAAGATATAGAAAATTTGGGACCATCTTCACCAATAGCTTCAACGTCATCTTCAGAATGTACGCTGACAAAACCCTTTGAAAAGCTATCTAACAAGCAATAAAGAAGACGCGTAGACGCGCGACGTAGAGCGCTTGTCCAAATCAGTGTCTCCAAAAGAGATACAGAGTGCTACTAATAAACATCTCAAAGTAGTGGGGATTAGGAAGTAAGTCAAACACTGGAACATTTACTAAACCATCCTGAAGATATTGATAAGGTAAAAACTTGCATAAGTCAGAAAAAAAGAGAGTTTATATACACCTGAAATAGCGCTAGCTCTCTCGATATCGCTTAACTTATCCAAGTGGCAATATATGAATCTACGAGATTCTGCAATTAAACAAGGTGCAGTATCCCTCCTACTACAAAATAATGCAAGCGAAATTAAACTGTTATCCTGCAAAAGAGGACATCACCATAACCGAAAATGGAGCATCTATTAAACTGCAGGCTCTACTTTATTTGACTACCTTCAAATTACTTGATGCAATGGACTTCAATCTATCATCTAAAGCCGATTTAAAGCTGATATGTAAGTGGGGTTTTGATGGAGCATCTAGTCAAAGCAATTACAAGCAGATAGCTAGCAGTTCAGAATTTGACGATACCAGTGTTTTTATGGTCAGCTTAGTACCCATAAGGCTGATGCGTGACGAAGAAATTCTTTGGGAAAATGATCGTCCGTCTTGTACGTTTTACTGCCGCCCAATTTAGTTCAAGTTCATGAAGGAGTGTGAAAGTTCAGTAAAACGTGAAAATGAAGCCATAGAACTGCAGATCTTAACTCCAACTCGTATCTGAACTTAATCCTTATAAACTGCAGGAAGTGACCGTCACACATCAACTGTTAATGACAATGATCGATGGAAAGATTACTTCGTACATATCGGAAACTTCGACAGCTGTGTGTGACATTTGTAAGGCGAAGCCATCAGAGATGAATAAGCTGGAAGACATCGACCGCAGAACGGAAAATGAAGATATGTACCAATACGGATTGTCTTCATTACATGCGTGGATCCGGTGCATGGAATGCTTGCTTCATATAGGTATATAATTTTTAATTTCCATGAATATTTTTTGTAGAAGTTACGTTTTTCAAAACTAATGCATTGCTTCCTTTATTTCAGCTTACCGGATGGACTTCAAAAAATGGAGTTCAAAAGGCGAGGACAAAGAAAAGTTGGCGCAAAGAAAAAAACAAATCCAGCAAGCCTTTAAAGATGAAAACGGCTTGCTGGTCGATTTTGTGAAACAAGGGGCAGGGACCACAAATGACGGCAACACTGCCAGAAGATTTTTTAGTGATGCAAAAACATCGGCTCGCATCACAGGAGTTGATGAAGAGCTGATCGAAAGGTTCCACATAATTCTGCAGACAGTGGCTTCTGGTGAGCAAGTGGAACTGCTTAAATTCTCCCCATTTTCTTCCCCTCTAGCGTACATAAGTTGCTAGTGCATGGTACTGATATAATTAAGCATTTTGGACTTTTACCAATCGGGAATCGTTCGGAAGAAGCATCAGAAGCTCGAAATAAAGACTTTCGTAAATATAGAGAGAACCGTTCGAGAAAAGTAAGTAGGATAGCGACAAATGAAGATATCTTGCACAATCTTCTCTTGTCGTCTGATCCGAAACTGACCTTTCTAAGGCCAAAAATGTCGAAACAACGAAAAATGCTCCGCTCACCAAGAGCAGTCGCGCTTTTGGGTGGCTCTTCCAACTGAACCCGAATTGGATTTTATAGATGTACACACTTTACAAGACAGTCATAGTGATTAATTTTATTCGAGTTTAGCTGTTTCTTTTTTGTTGTTTTAAATACAAATTTTATTTATATACATTTTTTTTTGTATTTTTTTGATGCACATTTTTTAAAATTATTACCATTCCTTAATTATAAATGTTTTAATGTTTTATCTATGATATTATTAATGAAAAACTACTTTTGACTTACTTTTTTTTTTCATTTTTCCGAACCTCGTATCTCTTGAAAGGGCAACTATGGGCGCACGCTGATAGATTAGAATTATAGCCAACAAGTCAAAGGATAAGAATAAAGTAGTTTGAAAGCCTGGTCTTTCAAGACATGGCCAAATTTTAGCAGTTTCTTTTTGATTCCATACAAAAAATCTAAAATATTTTTTTCCGGGCCAACTATCAATTTTAGAGAAAAACTTGTAACGACAATTATTCATCGAAATAACGAGATCATTCGTCAAGTATTTAAAAAAAAAAGAAATTTGTGAAAAAATAACGAATGTCCCTCATATAGCAGTTTCGATACACTGTGCGGAGTAGGGATAAAGTGAAATGCGCTCTTGAGAGCAGCTGAAGCCTATTGGCCTCGGCTGCTCTGACGAGCGCCTTTCACTACTACTACGAACTATAGGCGCCGCCATATCTAGCGGCGCCTATAGTTCGCATCAGCTGACCGTGTAGTGTATAGACTATTACTCATTTGTGCCAGTGCTCCACGCTATTTTACTCGCCACAAACACCACCAAGGAAATGGAAAAGGAGGGGGGGGGGGGGAGGTTTTTTGATAAATGTCTATAATGTGAAAAAAAGTTTCACTTTTACCGTGGTTTCATAAATCCACACAATCCTTTTTTTTTCAACATATTAGGCTCAGTAGTTTCGGAGAAAAAGCGAAGGGGGATGGACAATTAATTTTCATCTATATTTTCTTAAATAACTTTAAAACTAATTATTTTAAAATTATAAAAAATATATGTTTGAGACTCTCATAGTATTTCATTTCATATGTCAACCGGTACCAGTTTGCAGTCTCAGTCTTTAATTTTTTATTTTCTTATTTGCCTCCCAAAACTGACCCCCATATTCAAAATTCATTTATTTACGTCATCCGTGTTTGAGTCACAGAAATTCGTGTGTACTAAATTTGAACTCAAATCGGTCTATTATATTTGGAACAAATTGGCTGTAACAGGGGGACAGACAGATAGACAGATACACTAATGATATTATATGAGTTCCGTTTTTCATTCGGACGTACAGAACCCAAAAAAAGAGAATAAGTGTTGATCTATACAAATTTAGTTCCTTTTTATTTCCAAGCATTTACAAACTCAAACAAAATAATTTCCCTCCTTTGTGCAGTTTTTACTCGAATTAGTACAAAAAAAACAAGAAAACTTAGATGAATATGAGGCAGTTGTGAAAAAACTACCTTCTTTAAGCCCGAGGTACTGAACGATGCAATTTCAGCCTACAACTTCGATATAGTTCAAGAGATTGTCGACGTTGTCCAACTTTATCATCCAACTTAAGGCGGAACCTACAATTTATAAGTTTGAACATATATATCCTTCAAGACAGAAGTACTTTTCTGACTTTGAAGGGCATTAAGTTAGAGATTAATCAGAAAGTTGTTTAAGCAATATATTCATTCATACACAGTATAAATAATTCATACTTAATTATTAGAAAATAAAGAAATAAGTTTGCCTTGCCAAGAAACCTAACCTAACTTGAGAACCAATTTTCAAAATATAAAAGTTTCATTGTGCAGTGTTTGAAAATGTAAGATAAGGTGTAGGATGTAGGATAAAATGTAAGGTAAGGCTTACTGGCAGGATGAGAGGAATGTACAACGACGGGTGCGAACTGATGTAAGTTATCATTATTTGTTCGTAGTCAGTACGATAGGCGCAGTGAGTCAGCGAGTTTGCTCCAGTCTTTGGAGTCCAGAGTAATGGTTTGATTTGAATCAAACCCTTACTCTGGAGTCCAGACCAATCCACCAATATCAGTGGGTTCTTAAGAACGCACTGATATTGGTTCCTGGTTTGGATGGTTATGTAATGTGTATATAAATGAGTTTGTATATCCTCTCTACTCCCGTAATTCCTAGTTAAGTAAGGTTAGTCCATGTTTATTTTCAACAACGTTATCTGTGTGTATTTATGTTTTTGTTTTATCAAGTACTTGTTACAACAAGAGGTCAAGTACAACATGAACACACCAAGTTCAAAATAAAGCTATTGTTTGTATAAAATTTACTTGTCTTGTAAGTGTTGTTTTGATTACATTACAACTCAAAGCCAGAATCCCTTTCACCGAGTTAAGTTAAAATATTCCTTAAGTTATACCCTAAATGCTCGCATTGTCTCAACTTGATTATTCTAGAACGGCCGAACTAATTTGTAAGCGTGATTGAGAATTCCCTAAAACGTAGCGAAATTAGGATGTACAAAAATTTCACGAAATTGTACACACTTATAAGTTTATATTCTAATAGTCTAGATCTCGTCGTATTTCGGATTACAGATTTATACTCACTAGCAGAGTAATTAAGTTTGCAGATTAGGGGTTTCCCATATCACAATCTAACCAATAATTGGATGCATTTAAACAATGATTTACATGTTCTAAGCCTGTTCATGATTATTATTAATGACGTCATGTTTGTCTGAATGTCTGAAGTCGTCTTTCACTAATTGCGTGGTTTTCCAACATGTAATTGCTGTTTGCCCATCGACTACGACGCTTCTCAAAAGTGACCCAAATCACCAATGAGTAGCCATAATGTCACAGCACAAATATTTCAATGGCGGTCCGTACACGACTCAACTTACTAACGCGTTATTCACTAGATTTGAGTTTCTGTTATGTTACTTTTGATAGCGTCCTCGACAATGGGCCTTAGTGTGACTATCGGCCTCCTTGAACTTTTCTCATAATACCATCCAATATGCCTGCAGTACCGTAACGTTTTATCAAAGTAGTGTATAATTCAAATGATAATAATAATACATATTTATTTTGAATAAAAAATATATTATAAAGTAATGTTTATCAATAATCTATGATATACTGCGCGTAACTTTAAAATAGTTTATAACACAAAATACACAACGCAGGGTAACTTAGCAACTAAGTAACTCACACCAGCGGGGTAATTGCGTAACAAACTATCAGTAGGAATGGCTTTCATTTTGACAGTTCAACCACATTCATTGCGTTATTTACGTTGTTGAGCAGATACATTTTTCGAACCAACATTATGAAGCAATAGATTAGCAATATCCTCCAAAATGATTCAGATTGTGAATAATAGTGTGTTACACAATTAGGGTGCTGACTTTATGTACATAGGTATAATTGACCAATAATTTTGTTTTGTAGTTTCAAAACCAGTTTAAACGTTGATAGAACTGTTTATTAGTAGCATCTCAGTATATCTACTGTTATCCGTTTCCCGTTAGCTCCAACCCTAATTATGAAAATGCATTAAGATAGATTGTTAGTTATCCTTATATATATTTTATCCTTATATACCTTTAAAACATTAACTGCTGCACAGATTTCAACGGAAAAATCCCTCCGAAAAGAAATCCACTAAGATGTAATTGAAATCACACGCAACAGCTAATACCGAAATAATAAACAACAACCTTCTGGCGAAAAGTGGATGTACATACTAAACAACTGCATAACACTTTGGGAATACCTGAGACACAGTTCCCGTATTTTTTAAACGTTTGTCAAGTTGTTAAAACCGTGCGAAGCAGGGGCGGCTAGTAGTAAATAAATTATTACGTTCAAAATTTAACTAACAAACTATTGTACATAATAGTAGCACCTTAACATGTTTTATTCTAATAAATAATTCGCTCATTGGCAAGAAGGGCGACATAACTAAAAAATCTGTAATTTTGAGTTAAGTACGAGTATACAGGTGAACGCAGCAAAATTTATTATTTTTGCTGCAAAAACGACATTACGCTAAAGCCAAAAAACGAGGGAGCTGAGATGCTGAGCTTAAATGTGAGTTTATGTTTCGTCTCACTTTTAAATAATCGTATCCAAAAATTGCTCTTTTTGAATTATGTCAAGCTTCTCGCAAATTAACGAATTATTATTGTTACTCGTTACCTACGAGTACTTTCGTCTAAACCCATATTTATAGTTGAATGCAGACAATCGACCGTCGTTAACAAAAAGCAGGCAATGTGCCGCCCCGTTCGTATTTCCTGTCCTATTAGCCACCACAGCCGTTCAAGGCAATGGGCGGTCCTACATGCAGCCGAGGTCACACGGCAATTAGCCACTGGTGGATCAAACGAATTGGTCGATTTCTTGAATTCAACTGCGCTATTATGCAAAATTACGTAGTAACGCCCCTGCCCTACGAGTTGTTTATCGTAGGTTCAAACCCAGTACGGCGGGTTATTTTGTGTAATTTATTTCATCACCGCTGCTCTCAACCCGGTGAAAGAAAACATCGGAAACTGGCATGTCCTAGTACCAAAAATTCAAAGACACAGGACATCTACCAAAATATACTGGGCTCGCGTGGTAGATTACAGTCCACTCCCTCTCATAAGAGAGTAGGCCTGTGTCGTAGCAGTGTGAACATTGTAGGCTGATTATATAAGTGTGTAATCACTAGTCCCTAAGGGTTCATTAGAAAACCAGCGTCAGACAGCATCTGTCTGACATTAATGCTGAAATGAACCTTTTTGGCGCAGCCGTGAGGCACACACTGTTATCACTTTTTATTTTTTAATATTTGTGTTTTGTGTTTCACGTACTGTGTCCAAATGAACTTTATTCTTCCTCTATTCTTCTCTAATTCATTCTACTACGCGAATCTAAGAGCTGTTAATACATGGGCGTGAAGTAGTAGGGATACAGCCACTTTTTATAAGCCCGTGTTGACCCACTGCTGGGAAAAAGCGTCATTACTCTCTTTCCACCTCTCACTTTCCAGAGCTACCAAGGAACAATATTTGTTAAAGAAGTCCAGCTGTACAGTCGCTCACCCACCGTCTTCCATTACCCTGCTTGCTTAAGGGGCAAACTTAGTTGTAGCCCACCAAATTCAAATTTTCTTTGGTTTTTTGCAAATTGCAGGTGTAGTGTTTTACGTCGTCTATAGTGTTGATCAAAATTCGATTCGCGACTGTAGGAATGATATGTTTATTGAATAATAATCATCTATTTCATATCAATCGTCAAACTTTGGAAATTTGTTCCACCTAAGAATTTTCAACTGAAAAATTCTTAGGTGGAACAAATTTCCAAACACCAAAGAAAATTTGAATTTGGCGGGCTACAGCTGAGGATTCACCGCTAGTGTCGCGGTGCGTTCGAACGTTGGTATCGTTGTAGAGTCGTCGTGTGTAACCGCTCGCGCTCTAAGCCTTCATACAATAATAACGTCTCTTCTACCTACAAATCATACTTTAGATAATACCGTTTATGTACGTACTTGACCGTTTTGGAGCCCACAAAGGTCTCCTACTTCAAAGGGTCAAAGTCTTATTCCCCTTTTAATTTATTACTTTGAATTATACCAAATACAATAGGTATATGTGTTTTTTTTTGCAATAAAATGTGAACAAAACATTGAGGTCAAGACATCGTCATTTAGCAAGAACTGTATTAAAAAAAAACACGTATTGAGAGGGGCTCGTGGCTTAATAATAACAGCCGCACGCGTCGATCGAAGATTAAGTTACGCTTGCCGCGGTTGGTTCGTGGATGGGTAACCATCGATTACATATCGACACCCCTCCATGCCTCGCATAGTACGTTAAATCGTTGGTCCCGGCTGTCATTCGTAGATCTTTGACAGTCGTTACGGGTAGTCAGAAGCCCAAAAGTCTGACAACCAGTGTTACCAAGGGGTATCGTGTTACCCAGTAACTGGGTTGTGGAGGTCAGATAGGCAGTCACTACGTGTAAAACACTGGTATTCAACTGCATCCGGTTAGACAGGAAGCCGACCCCAAGGTAATTGGGAAAAAGCGGGCAGTTTGAAAGTAAAAAAAAATGGATTTAATTTTTTTCAGTTTTCCTCTAAGAGTTAATATTTATAAATATGTAGTTCGCCAAATTGACACTATGGGAATTTGCTTTGAAAATGTAAATATGTGTAGGTAATAATTCTTACCGTTCAATCGACGGCACGCGATAAAATGAGACGATCGCGAGCATGTTCAATACATTATCTACTATGTCAGATTAATTAAATGATACCTACCTGTATCACAGTTTGCACTTAACGAAAATTAAATTGTATTACTTCATTTGCCCTTAGAAAATTTATACACTTAGTGGTAAATACACATACATGCCTGTTTGATGCTTGTATAATATAATTGCTGTGTTGAAGTCAACTTTTTGACTATTTAAAAGAACCCAAAAGCCTTTTACTTACCTATATATTATCTATATATTCTAGAACTAATAAAAAACGGCGATCCCTAACTTGCGTGCAAAAAAAATACCGTTAGACTTACCGTTGATTGTATTTCGATTATATTCCCAAATCGGTATTTAGGTAAAAAAAATAGGTTTATTATATTATTAATAGGTTAAAAGCTCGTGCACACTGGCGCGACGCGACAGCCGGACACAAAGGCGCCGCCCGTCGCGCTGCACGCGGTGCCTTTGTGTACGCTGTCGCGTCGCGCCAGTGTACACGAGCCTTTATAGGTTTGTTCAAAAGCGATGTACCTACCTACCTAACTTCGGCTTACCTTAACTTAATCGTTAAGACCTCCTTAACGATTAGGTAGGTAGCTATGCTTTTCTGGTCAAAATACTTCTCCTGAGTTGGTTCTACCAATTACGCGAATATTACTTGTACACCAAGTATGTAAGACTTTTCTTTAGTTTGTACACACGGAATATCAAGCTATACATTTCCAGTTTAAGCTGACCTCACATTGTATTGACTTTTCGTACAATGAGAATTCAACCTATACTTACTGGAAATGTTTAGCTTGATATGTCGTCGTGCATACATAGGATTGCCATTTGATACTTTGCTTCAACAGTAAGTGACTTGTAAAAACGAATGGCATGGTTCATGATAAGTAAAAAACTCAAAACGAAAACCAAAAAATATTACAAGTCCCAATTCTCAATAAAAGACGCCTACACTATACGGTTACGCATTTTTAAATATAACGTTGCAGCATTTTTAGGTTAGGATTAGGAAACTCTTAACTTCTCATCATTTTATGTAATCTTTGCCTTTTTTCTGCCATGTGAAAACAAGCAGCACTTTGTTAATCTAAACTACTTATCTCATAACAAAGAACCTGCGTACAATAAAACCTAAAAAGTATTGCAACAACTTCGCTAAATAATTTAGTAGGTCTACGTTTTGTAATCTGGCTGGCTGTAATTTATTCTGTTTCAGTTTCACATTATACAGAGTTCAGCTGACCAGCCCTAAGTTTTTGTTGCCTGACCGGGACAAACGACCAACCCTCTGAATTTTTATCCTCAACTGAACTCGAGTTATGACTTTTAAAAAGAACATTATTTGCAGGCTGGTTTTAAATGCAAAACTCAAAACACTCAAACTCGAAGCATTTGTTTCAAATAAACCAAATACAGGCACTTTTGAATAGTCAAGGTCGGTTGGTCAGAAAGATGAAGCTAGTTGCCCATTCCAAAGCGTAGTAGGTACCTATGGAGAAGAACGGGCAAGAAACTCCACGGACACTCTTTTAAATCAAAAATATGGTTACAAAATATTGGTTGTATCATTCATGTTGAAAACGATGCAGAACGTTAAAAGCGTCCGTAATAAAAAACAATTGAAATATTAAATTAAAATAATCCGTGGCAGCGAAGAGATGACCAGTGCCTACTGACGGTACCCGTTCACGAACATGACGCAAGTATCTAACAATGCGCATTTTAACGTTTCATGGGTAGTTATGAAAGTCTACCTAAGACTGTGCGCAGATTGAGTCAAGACTGACTATTAAACACCCTGAACACTCTATTATAACAATAATGTCTTATGAAAACAATAATGACTCAGCCACTGTCAAGTGTCTGTGTAGCAGTCATGGCTCTGTTTGTGCACAGCCTAATTAATTATTTCGAACAGAGTAACCACGGATGAAATGTAGACTTATAAAATAGCTATCGATTAATTTAATATCATGGAATAATTATTAAACTTTCCAATTAATTTATGTTATGCCTTCATCGGATTTCTTCATTAATTAAACTACTGCGCTTTTGCTCGCGGCGAAGTAAGCTTTTACATTTTTTTTTAACCGGTACGTCGTTATCCAATATGGATATAAAGCAAATTGTAAGATGATTAAAAAACTTTGGAGTAATAATGTTATGGTAGTTAGTTATACGTATGCCTGAATGAAATAGCAATAGTTATGTATTCACTATAGTGTCTGAAGTACTGACGATCCGAAAACATGAACATCGTACAATTATGGGAGTGGAACTTAGGTATCACTCTCATAATTAAGTCCCCAGTAGGTCCCATACCTACTGGGGACTTAATTAAAGTATATCTCGCCCACGCCAAAACTGGCCTGCGGGCCATATGTCAACTTTTTAAAATGTGCAGGGGCAGATTCGGCCGTACTAGTTTAGGCACACGGGCCAGATGTCTCCTATTAAAAAGTAAAGGGATATTCCGCTAATATCGTATATTTTTTTATGAAATATCTGATAAATCTGTCAATCATAGCATCAATTGACAATTATTTTAACACAAAAAAACAGAGTTAAACAAACAAACAAACTAATCAAACTTTTAGGTAATTATACAATTTCTTGGTACAAATATTAATGATGTAGTATTACTTATGTATAATTTGAATTATATAAACATTAGCTTCCAAATTACATACTTTTTCAAAGACTGCATTGTCCTACGCTTATTTCTTGGTCCACCAATTCTTTTAAAATGGTCGTTATCCGAGTGTTCGTTAATCACGAGGTGTTTCTAACCATGATTAATTCAGCAACTCAGAAAGTAAACAAATATTCAGAATACAAAGACACCAAATCAGAAGTTTAGCACCTGGAAGCTTAAATAAAGAAACATGGAACTACAAAATATTAAATTGGCCAAAAACCAAAAAGCCCCATAGCAAACAGTATAATCTAACATTATAAAGTGTATTACATAAACAGCTGAAGCTGATACTATACCGGATTTCAGACAGCTACATGCTCAAAACTAGCTATGTCAATTTATGTATGTGGAAACGAACATAAAAAGATTGACATTCAAAGAAAAATGAACGAAAATTCGATTTCTTTGACGGGCATATTTGAACTACTTACTCATGCCAGCTTGATGGACTGAACTCGTCACAAGAAATGTCAATACCTAATATCTACCTAATGCAGTAGTGATTTGGGCTAAAACAATGACTGGAAGAAGGTTATAAACTAACATAAAATGAAAAAGAAATACCTATGTAGTAGGTATTGATAATAAGCCATTCCTGTTCCCAAGGAAGTCGTAAGAAAAGACTTGATGTTGCCAAAAATATGCGTAACATTCTTATGAGTACTTACTATAACGTTCATACTTAGGGTAGGGGAGGATCTACGCTTACAAGTACGTGAAGCTACGTACAGAAAATAATAAGGAATGGAACTCATAAATCTAAATACTGAGACTGACCGACTTGCGTCTGAAAATTTGGCTAAAGAGAAGACTGTGTCTAACTAGCTTCTGCTCTAAATCCCAAGGATATGATCCACTGGACCGCCGGTTATCGCATTAACTTGCTCGTGCAGCCAGGCGTGCTGCGTGTGATTGGCTGAAACGCCTACCTTTGCCTAACCGCTTTTTAGGCATTATTTGGTTCACTTGCATTGTTTTGTTTTATTTTCTGCGTACCTATCAAATAATAATTATCTTTCTATGAATCGCTACTCATGAAACAAAGTACTTTTTACAGTAAACCCCTTTTAAGCAATTGAACGCACAGGAAAGCAATTCTCGCGCATCTCGCATTCGTTACTGTCTCGTACTTTTCCCGCGTAAAATCAAGTTGAGCTATTCTCGGCATATCGATTCGAACATTTCTCGGGACCAGTCGACACGTCCCGACCGTCGGACCAACGTGAAACAGTTGTTGTCATTCATAATTGTGTCAATTGCGCAAGAAAATTATAAATATTTTTTGACAAAATGTGTTACGAGTTCAAAAACATCTTAAACATACTCCACTGCGATCGCTCCAACAAGGAAAAGCACACAAAGAAAGTTTCACGCCTCCAAAGTTATCAACTAACCACTGCTTGTGTGGCGTCGATAGAAGAGACACATCTTAGATACAAAAGCGGAAGACGTCGGCTTCTAAAACCAGTCAAATGGACGAGGATGGCTTTAAACTGGTTGAGGATAAGAAAGGTCGATTGCGTCGCAACTACAACAAACGCGGTACCACTCCTGCAAGCGAGGACTTTTGAGCTGCAATTCATACCATCCGCCTGCATATTTCCAGGTTGAACACACAGACATCGAGAGGGTAGGAGCCAAAGCCAAATCATTACCGATGGAAGAACGTTGCTAAAGCTGTCGCGGATGAAATCGAGCAGTATTACAAATTTTAAGACCTACAGCCTGCAAAAGGCTGTCGTCCTCAGCCCAGAATTTGGCCCGGCGGGACTTGCATGTAAATGTTACGGGGAAGCATGACTAAACCCAAGTGTGGTGTGATAATAATTGTATTTTTGTGGTTTGTACACACGGCTACACATCAAGTCGGACACCCTAAATACCCATAACTACGCTACCAGCAATACAGAGAATTGTAGGAAAGGGACTGAGTGTCGTGGCATCGGCCAATCGCAGCATTTGCGTTGCGCCTACGCACACAGATGCACTTTTTTGCCAAAAATGTTCGCTACAATAGTTTCGCTTGTTTTCAATGTTCTGTTCTATGCCAGTCCCCAAAATCAATCGTCTTTATTGATTGCTTCATTGTGTCGCAAAGAAGGGAAAAACAGTTTAAAATTTATGATATATTTTATTATGATTATTTTGGTTATTAATGAAGAAATACGTGTTTCAGTGATTATATAAAATCAATGGCGGTAAAAAAGGGATTGAAAGTTTGTATGAAATGTATCCGTCGTTTTTTTTAAAAGTATATGTTTGTGTTTTTGTAAAATCAACCCATAAGGTGGTAAAATAGGGGCTTAAAGTATGTATGAAAATCTGAAATTAAGTACTTAGATTTCCGAATTACACGCGTGCTAACCGTGAGTAAAAGCTAGAAATCTCCTTAACTCCAATTGAAATTAGAAAAGAAATTTAAATAAGCCTTTTTTACTGTCAGTTCAACCGATTTTGACTTTTATTTATTTTATTTTATTGCATTGGTGGCATGACAAATGGCAGCTGCAGTAAACAGTTGGTATTGTAACCACGTTTTTGCTTTTAATGCCATCCTTATGCCTACGGAATAGAAGTCATAATCAGTTGAACGGACTGTAAAAAAGGTTTATTTAAATTTCTAATCTTATTTCAAATGGAGTTTCATAGTAAAAACCAAACTCGCTTCCCGCCGCCGCGCCGTGTGTAAGCTTAGATCTTTTAAACTACGCGGATTTTAATGCGGTTTTCATCAATAAACAGAGTGATTCAAGAGAAAGGTTTTATTCGTTTAACGTATTTATAGGTATAGTATAGTAAGAATAGAGCGCTGCATGCCGAATGGTGGCGGCCAGCAGTGGCGCGTGCTCCGCGCTTCCGCAGGTGGCGTGCGTGAGTGGGACGAAATAACAAAAACATATCGCACCCTCTCGCACGATTCGCAGCGTTCAACTTCTAATAGTACAAAGTCCAATCAGTTTAGGTTGATGTGTAGCCGTGTGTACTTGAGTTTAAACTTAATTTATGTATGCTAGTCTGTGATGTATTTATGTAAAGGGTCCATTTGTCACCTGAAACTGTTATTATTGTGTTACAATAGAGCCATCAACATGATGCAGAGTTTCAAAGGCATTTCAAAGAATAAAGATCTCATATATGTTTAATTTTTTTCAATATGAAACTTTCAAGCTTTAGTTAAAGTATTCTTGTTAGTTATAACTAACAAAAATACTGTGCTTATATAATACATTATAAGGATCACTAGTTTGTATGATTAGTTGGCATCGTGTGTAGAGTGCTGCTCAGTAGCCAGATTATGAATCGCCGCACCATTACAACTCTTGCCCAAAGTCTTCATGAATTTCGACAGATTTTCGTCCAGCACCTTTCACTACAAATAAATTGAAATACGACGAAACTCCTACCGCTTGACCCTCAGGGAGGAAATTTGTTTTCGCAAGGATTAATAATCTTTTCAGACTCAGGCAGTAGAGTAATGTAGCCGGAACACGTAGATACAGCTCCGTCGTTGGAATGGTAGGACGCAGCAGCCATTCTTAGTATCGATCACGCTTCCACTTCTCTATCTTGATAAACCTTGGATGTAATTTCGGTAGTCATCGGTTTACATAATTATCATTGGCAGACATTCTGTTTCTATTTGATTACATAAATAAGTTGGTAAGAAATGTAAACAATCAATAAAATAATATAACTTTAATTTAACGTGACAAAAATCGTTGACTTTGAGAAATCAGCACAAGTCATGCGGAGTGCAGCAAATACAAAGGAGAAATTAATTTAATGGTACTCATAAAATAAAATAAAAGGAGTTACGAAATCAGTAATGATGATGAAATTGATAAATGTTTATGAAATACGTATTAAATGCTGCTCAGGACATGTTTTTGTATTAAAAATATTTTTTAAATATGTTCAAAAGTAAATTAACGATTGCGTCAAAAAAAATGCATTGTTATGTGGAATAGATTACTTCGTGCGACGCACAATGGCAACATTTTTGTCCCGAGATTCGTGATTTACGATCGGCTTGTAGTGAGAATACAAGAATGTGGATAATGTCCCGATTTTTTAAGTGAAATAAGTGACGAGCGACAATGACGAATGCGACAGCTACGAGTGTAAACGCGAGAATTGCCTTCCAGTTCAGTTACAGAGATTAGCAAGCGGCCCACCAGTCAAACTATTACCACAAAAGGACAAAGAAAAATATGTAATGGCGTTAGAGAGTACATTTTCAGCGCTAATATTTTCGTTCCAGAGCACTAAACCCCTATTATTGAGCACCGCTTTAGAAAAATAAGTTGACCTTACTAATCTTCGGAGGTCGGAAATTAGCACGCTTGGCCTTTTTGAGGAATCAGTAGGGGATGAGGGGGTGATAGCATTGGCGCGGACAAAGCGAAAATGTTATCGGCCGCAGGGCCGCCCTCAGGTAGCTGAGGGCGGCCATATCAGTATATTATGTTTATCTGTTTGGGGTGATTCTAAAAGCGGTACGTAACCACTCACTTCAATGAAAGTATTTGAGTTTCATACAATTTATTGAAGGAACAATCCCTCCATGGCACAGAGTCAGATTGCCTGTAAACTGGCAATGAAAATATGTTTGCACACACGAAGGAACATCCACTGCTGAACGCAGAACGGTTGACAGTTTTACCTGGGTGAACTCAAAGAATGTTTTCCAAATTGTCTATGCGAACACAGTCTTGTTATTATCCTTAGGCTGGAAAAATGTACACCTATTCCGAGAAACGCTAAGCTAACTTTTCTTTACTTATTCTCAAGTTTGTTCCTGTAATTGAAATTTAGAAGTTTTGCTTGAACACAGGAAAGCTGTATGCCGAATGAGTACCAAACCTTTAACCTTGAGGTATTTTCATTGAGTGAAGCCGATTTATCCTTTAATTATAATTAATATACAAAATAAGTATTTAAATTTTATATCTACCTATTTAAATATTACTTCAGTGGGTTGTGGAGACAATAATCAGGAAAAAACAAATTTGGATTTGCTAGTCATCAGAGGTTGATAAATGATTTTATTTCTGTAAGTAGGTTTGTACAAACACTTTTACACGTCAATCATATTTTTTAAACTAGATGAGGTCGGCGTTTACTATCTGACTACTCTGAGAAGAAAGCCTTTTTAACCTAGTCAGATTTTGATTTCGTCGCATTGGTAACTTTTGTCAACTTAAGCTCTGAGGTTGATTGAAAAGTCTGAAAATATGCTTTGAGGACGATTTTACAATAATTTAATCAACAGGCTTATTCCGTCACTAAAGGAACCTGTTTGTTATCCAGTGATCATTTCTAATTCCGGCCATAATTGAAGATTTGTTTGGTTTGAAATAAAAAACGATTTAATCACACAACAATGAATTTAATATTGCGTTGGCTTTCATATCTTACAAAGTCGCTAGGCGTAGGTATAAAATTTTCAATCAGAAAGAAAGTCTTTTCTTAAATCAATCAATCAATCAATAGTCTTTATTTGTAAACACAGGTTAACACAGGGTGCAAGATGTTACAATTGTAAATTTCTTCTCAAACGAATTGAAAAATGTATACGAATTTCTACTAAAAGTTTAAAACTTATTGCTACGCGGCGTAGCGCGTAAGTAAGCAGTTATTGTGAAAGGTTACAAATGTGCTGCATTAACAACATAAAAGTAAAACAAATGCCATGGTAATAAATATAAAAATTTCGCAAATCCGCACAGCAAATAGCTAAGCAAAACCCCATCTAAAAAAATATTAGGAAATTATTTTGTAAATGAATAACGAAGACAACCTAATGTTGACCCAATTACTACTGCCACAAAATAGTATAGTAGAGTAATATTTTGTAGTGTAGTGTATTGAATGTTTTACTAAAAATACCGGAGAAAAGTTACGATAAAAGTTTATCAAACACCTGCCAAACAAATTGCAAACTTCCAAGTTTTAATGAAGTAAGTCGAAATCTTACCTTCTTTAATATAGACAGTGATGGACAGCCTGCAGCTCGGGCTCAGATTTGAAGATCACAACAGTTACCAAATATTATTTGGTAGTAACTTCTAAGTTCATTAGCAGTTTAACTGCCATATTCCACACAAAATACTCGTGAAAATTGGGATGGGACTATTTTATGAAGAATTTAAGTCTAGGAGTTTGGTATTTTTCTTTGTATTTATGGAGATATTATTTAGATGGTCAGCGGCATAGTGCCGCGTGTTCGAAGCGCGAGCTTGGTTAGAAAAGAGCACAGAGCGCGGGACGCGAGCTTTCTACCCTCGCTACGACGGACGACTAGTCCTTTCTACGGGTTGCGAATTTCGGTAGCTCGCGACTCGCTAGCTATCCGCTAGTGACGTGCGCACATCCGCCGCTTAGCAATAAATTACTTGCTATTTCACCCGACACCTTGCCGACCATACCTTCCGTAACTCCATTTCTAGTTATGCTGTTTAAACTTTATCTTTAGCAAACTTTATGATCTCCAGAGCTCCATAAATGAGTAGGTAGCTACGCCAAGTGTTGTATAGTGTTTTGTGTTTAATTGAGTTGGATTTCCACTCATAATATTTTTTAATTAATTTTATGTGATTAGTTATAAATTATAATTTATATCGTTGTTGTTCAAAGCAATACTATTCAAGATGTACCTAATTGAAGCAACTGAAAACTCTTACGTGGTCATTATACTCATCATTATAAACAAATTTTATCAAACATGAAATAGCAAAACAAAATGCTTTTTCCTTCTCTTTATCGAGTTAAGTGACCATAAATGTATAGAGTAGCAGATTTTTTTTCACGATTTCTTTACGTATACTTAAATAATGTAGGACAAAACTATTCAACTCACACTTCTATTCAAATAATTAATATCTATAATATATTTTTTTTCACGATTTCTTTACGTATACATAGATAATGTAGGACAAAACTATTCAACTCACACTTCTATTCAAATAATTAATATTTAAGTAATTACTTACTTAAGAAAAAATACTTGTCTAATTTGTTACAAAAATACTTGTACCAACCTGCACGGAATCGAATCGGCTCGATGATTATCTCGTGTCCCATCTCTAGGTGTAAGTGGCCGCCCGCCCCTTGTCCTAAATGTTGGGTTCGGTATACCTCCCCGACACGTCTTAGATATCTCCGCTCCCTAAGAAATCGCACCAATATTCCCGAGAATCATTCCTTTCACGAATCACTTCAATTTTTTTATTACCTATCAATGAAATATTAAGATCAATTACTCACAGGTAAGTATATTTAAACCAACGAAGACAATCTCGAATGCCTTTTATCAAGTAGGTACCCTGATTAACAACAGTTACGATATGCCTGACAATAGCTATATTTTAGATATAAGTACCTACATAACGTACAACGGCGTGTAGTTTTTGAACTTTACTAGTAGGAACATATTTGCGGTTTTCACTGAGTTATATTAATGTCAGAAATGTAGCGTTACCAAAACTGCCTACGACGACTGAAACTTTACTATGAAGTTTCGCAAATCGTAGTTATGAGTTCGTAATAAAATTCCGGTTACTGTTTTTTCCGGTTTGCTGTAAGCGGCTGGAGTTGGGTGTCGACTGATAATAGGGACTCCCTTTTCATGACGTCACGACACACGCGTACTACGACCGTAGAATGACTGAATACACGCCTTGTGTATTTGATAGGTCGCAGAAATATTTGTTTCTATTTTGAAATGGGCTTGTCTCACAACTCGTACAGGAATCAGGAACGTTTTATTTTTTTATTCTAACGCCATCTGTGAGCGAACTCAGGAACTAATTGGTGGTATGCCTTTGGAAGGTTATATTTTGTGGGTCTGAGATCAAATTCTGCAGTTTTTTTTGGATATTTCTATTTGTGTCACAAAAATGTAAAGCACCTTTATATCTATTAAATAAGTGCTTAACATTTTTGTTTAAAATCACAAAGCATTATTTATTGTACCTACACATAAAATGAAATTTGCATAATCTTTAATTCCGTATTTCGGTTGCTATCCTTAATACCCATACTATTATTTATATTTACCTACCTGTTGGTAATGAGTTGGGATTATAATAAATAAAACTATGTATTTATTACCAAACAAATTATTTTATTGAAGGTACAAACTTAAAAAACATATATAAAAAATTAACCATCTTCTAGAGACACCAAAACATTGTCCAAAGATGACACTGGTGCTAGCATGTTATCTTGATTCCTTACCCAGCCAAGATACCATACCAGCGTCATGAGTTCAAGACATGACAGCATCAGCCGACTGTACGACTCCCCACCAAACAATACTAGCCTAATATCGCATATAAAATAGAATTGCTGCTAGGTTCTCTGTCTATTAGAATGTAGGTGAAATATATTTTCTGACATACATGCCTAGATTTTATTCACAGTCTTAATAAATACGGGTTATTTCCACCAATCAGTGCATTCATTTCATGTGAATGTCCCAGCTCTGGACACATTTCCACGTGGTATATTCCATTCTCACGTATACGTTCACCGTAGTAGGACCTAGCTTGCTTAACCTGTTCGGGCCCTAATGAAAATAGCATTAACTCTTTGTACTGAAAAATAGGAAAAACTTGAAACTGAGGAAGGTTGGCATCAATGCGAGTAAACATTAATTAGTCTTCTTCTATTTAAATTGTTATTATTCACAAAAGTTCCCAAATCATTCGGTTCGTCCATGTATCTGTCGGTGAACACTTCTATTATATGCTGAACATTTGGACCATCCTGAATAAGTGGGTTGAATCTATTTAGGATGGTTCCTGCTATTCTTAATTAAATTAAGCATGAGCTTACGAGAAGCAATATTAGAATACCTTTGTCGAAATATTTTAAAATCTCTTTTGAAGCATACATTTATTATTTCAACTACCCATCTGCATAATGTAAACAATCTGCTTTGATTGGCCGGTGAGTAGGTAAGTTAATTGCTGTTGACCCACGTAATCGTTTGGCCTAAACAAGTTACGAAACGGACCATCTCCAATTACGAATATACTTTTTATTATGTCAGCATCGCTTTGTGTAGCAGCATAAGACCCTAAAACATCAATTATTATATGTCCATCACAAGAACAAATCACGAAGGGTTTGACAAGATTATCGTAGGTACTTAAGCAAACTGAAGGTCTTCTTCTGAAATAGGTAGTTAGAACTCTTCTGTAATAAATATATGTGCCATTAAACATAGCTATTGTTGATCGAGGTTCTATGTCAGAATATCCGACCTGAGATTCTGGCCGTTAAAAAAGTTTTGACTTTTTTCAAAAGAAAATGCACAGTTGATCGAGGTAAATTAAATAATGTCGAAAGTCGTCTCTATGTAACACCAGTCCTTAATTTCATTAAATACAGTGCTAAAGCTAGTTTCGGTTGCTTAGAATTAATAGGTGTTATACTGCTGTACATATCAAAAAAATCTGTGACTGTCAGACCCGTCCAATAATGGCAAACATTGTCTGGCATTTCTTCCACATTTTAAAGTTAAAAACCTCCATCTTAGACTTCGCGATGCTCACTAGGTCTTCTATTTGTCTGACATATGTAGAAATAAGCCCAGCGCTCTGAGGTAATGAGTGCCACTCATTCGAAAATAAATGTATCTGACAAACTCTGCAACTACGAGGCATATAGAAATTGTGTTCTTCTACTAAAATCCTTTAAACAAATACCGGTATCTAATGAGATGTACCATTGTTACAGATATTACCATTCTTACAGTGGTTCGAAGTATTACTGGGTCGCTTGTAATTTGGTAGGCTTACAGCTAATGCTGTACGAGCACCTCCTTGTGCTACTGGTGAAAATGGAGGTAATAGTGGTAGCTGCGGCGGTGTTGGTGGGACAGCCAGTTACGGCGGCGGTGTTGGTGGTAGAGACAGTGGTGGCGGCGGTGTTGATCATCCATGTTCCACGGATGGAACAACATCCTCTTGTAAGTCCCTTGATGAGTCGAATGAATCAGGTGTCGATTCATTCGAACCCAATAGGCTTGACATGCATAAATTTTTGCCTTAACCTGAAAATATTATTAAAATACATTTTATTACGTGACATGACATACGAGTAACTGGCGAAATGTGGAGTGTACCTACTACAGGTTCACCTCGCCCAAATCCTTCGGGAATCGCTAGCGTGATGTTATGTACTCGTAATTATATTTTTACATGACAAACACTCCTTCCATCCTTCGTGATACTCGTAGTCGTTTCATCACTCGTCTTTCCAGTTTTATCGGATATATCCAATTCAGTTTGTCATTTTATCTCAAGAAAACAATAATTAATAAATTGACCTGATAATTGTTGTCATTGGAAATAAGGGGTACTAAAGGGGTACGTTACGATTAGCGGAAGGCTAATTGTAAGTCACATATAAAAAATAAGAGTACAAAACAAAAACATAAAGTATAAAAAGATGAGACTGTAGATTTGTGGACATTTTTATATTTTGTTGATTATCTGTTCCTTGTTGACAGGACTACACTGTCCTCCCATATCTATCAACACTGTAATTGGAAACATTGTAAAAGCCCCTTATTTTTAAAAGAGTAACCGTGGAGTTTCTTGCCGGCTCTTCTCCATAAGAAACAACCAATTGGAACCGTGCACCTAGCTTCTGACGTTTCATAAGTGCCCATGTTGGTTTATGTGGAATAAAATATTTTGATTTGATTTGATTTGAGATTAAAGGATATGGTTTCTGAGAAGCGAGATACCACAAAGGCTGTCCACTGCAACAGAATAGAAACTTCGGCGTCTTACATTTCTGAGTTCGACTGAGATACCACATCCACGGCGACCATTTTATGACCTAGCAGTCTCTCATTGTCAGCAGCATCGGTATTTAATAAATTATAACAGTCATGACAAGCGTATCCATGGAAGCTGGAACTATAGCAAATAACAATGTATTTTTCAAATTATACAACACATCTGCTCAATATACTGCCTTTAAAGCATAGTTTACGTGACTGTCGTATTATAGAGGCGTACCTTTGCTAATTATCGAGTAAGTCTCACTTGCAGGGGTAACGCCAGCCTTGACACGATTTGTCTGCGAATCCGCTGCACAGCAATGCCACAATTGATGCACCTCATCCTAACCAAATGAATAGTAAAACAGAATCAACAGCAATAGTAATCGTGTCTAGATGATGTCAGTCCGTGTAGAATAACAATGCTCGTTAAAATAAAATATCAATATCACAAAATAATCGCACATTAAGCAAGGAACGCATAAACGCAACGTTGGAACTGCAATGTAAGCAAAGCCAGCAGCAAATAACTAAAATAACTGATCAGTTCAAATTAATATGTCAATGTCATGTCGTCAAAGAAATAAACGTGTTAACAAAAATATTTTAGTAATTTTGTCGTATTTTATACGCAATTACGTTGAGAAATTCCTTTGATCTAAAATTATAAGGTTATTGTTCACACTCTTTAAAGGTAATTACGGCTTAGAATGGAACGTCGAAAACATTTTTAGTAGGTACTTCCCGTTAAAAGTGGCAAGGCGGAAGCTATAGTAAGAATTGTTTTTTTTTTTGAGAATTATGTTACGCAAGTAATATTGAATTAATAAATTCATAGTAGGAATTTAGATCATTTTTTTTTAAATCTTACTGTCAAACCTTAAATTTACACCATTTGTAATAGAGGGCATCTCTGAAGATGTATATTCAAAATAAACTTAGCTACATGATGCAGATACTTTTATTAATAAAACAAAATCATTCGCGTCGAACCCAGAAACCTCCTACTTCAGGGTTTTGGGAGTCAGTTAATTACGCCACATCATAAATCCAATCTCATTTCTAAAAAGCGCTTAATGTTTAATTCCGACGAAAACGTTCATCAATTTTCGTATACAACGTTGATTAATATAAGGAAAAGGAAGTCGCCACGATAAATATTCTTTTTTCCTTTGATTTACTCGTATTACGAATTCTTATAGGTATTCCAAGACGGAGCGCAGACTGAGCCAGAACTGTCTATGAAAAAGAATATGGTAACCATTATGGCGCAAAATTTAAAAACCTCAACACAAGGCCATACAGCGGCATTGCCTTGTGTTGAGGTTTTTCAATTTTAGAGTTTTCATCTTTTTCACTTTTCATTGCTGTAGTAGATAGCGGTCTATAGCAATGAAAACTGTTTCCAGGCCTGTAGGCCTTTGAAACGCCACCTCCGCCTCTTGGCTGGCTGCCGACCATTTCATGGAAAATCTTTGCAGTTGATCAACTGACTGAATTCGTTTTTCTTAGTTTATCAGATAACGACACCAAACCGATACCGATATGTCGGCAGCTATACCCACACCGATTCGATACCGATATAATTATTATCGGCTTTATGATATTGGTGAATATCGATGACCATCCCGACCCACCAAACGACCACAGTAGGTACTAGGTATCGACGTCTCGGAAGTTGGCAGTGCGAATAAGTGTGTTCAAGTGAAAGAATGCCCGCTACTCTCACCACGCATCATGTCTTCACCGGTAGATATAGTGCCGATATCGCTGTCGGTCGCTGTCTGCGATGATAAAGGTGACAATAACAACACAATTTAAAAACGTTTAGTAGGTACTAAACTTATGCGATTATCCGACCGCCGATACCTTGTCGGCATCGGCTCGGTGTCGTTATCGGCTCATGTACTGTGTCGTAAGTTCAATCAACTAATTTTATAAATGAAACAATGGCAGAAATATATGTTCATCCAAAATAGGTTTTGCCTGCGGCAGCGACCGCCTGGAGGTCAAAAATTATCCCACGAGATCATACTACCGGGATAAAAAGTATCCTATGTCCTATCCCAGGTCATGGTGTACCATATGTACAAGTAATCGAAATCCCTTCAGCCGTTAAGACGTCAAAATGTAACAAACAGACAAAGGCATACAGAGTTACTTTCGCACATCATTTATTCTGCTGCTTTCAGCTTCTGCCTGCGACTTCGTCCGCGTGAAACGGCCCCCGATCCACCTCGTCACATCCCATCGCCTGCCCGCGCTGTTACTTTGTTTTCACTTGGCGTCTTTCTGGTTTTTTTTCTTTTTGCTCGGCTCCTAAGGGTCGTCGCGTGATGTTAAATACATCTTCAAGAATTGGGCTATCAAATGCAGTTTTTTTTCAAATCCAACTGGTAGTTCCAGAGATTAGCGCGTTCAAACAAAAACAACCTCTTCAGCTTTATTATTAGTATAGATTGCTACCGAAGGATGCGTGTTTCGACCTCAGGACGAGCAGCTTCTTAAATGGACAACTGTACGTCACTTGCTCTCGCGTCACCAATCCTAACACTCTGTATATTTTGGCTTGCGAGTGCGAAACTACAAACGTATTAGTACAGGAAAGTTTAAAAAAAAACCGGCTGGTGTTAGACACGCGAACGAAGTCACGGGCAGAAGCTAGTTACAGATAAACACGGTTTTGCGGTAGTAAGCTGAAAATTTAAAATTGTAATGATTCTACTGGGTACCCTAAAAGTCGCGCAAAATGTAATTTTGATAGAAAATACCAAAGTTGTAATTTCGCTCGTTACAAAAAAAACTTTTTTACCAAAAAAATAAACAACCCTTATTTTTCACTTTTTAGTGAGTCAGCTATTAATTTATCTAAGTTACAATAGCCTAATGTCAACTACTCATCACCTTTTACGAAATATTCCTTTTCCCGATGCAGGGACGATAATTGTTGAGGAGTTCTCCTGGTAAGAACCAAAAGAACTGGAGCTAATGGTGAAGCCACCATCAGCACCATTTCACCATATTCATTGTGACGGGCATAAATTGCTTAGCAACCATATTAAAGTAATCGAATCGTAGTTCCCATGAAATACTTATAATTGAGTAGTTCCGGTGCTCACCTCTGGTCTTCATCATCAGTTCCACTTCACCGAATGGTGCTTTCCGAGAGTAAATGCACGAGTTACTATAAAAAATACCCAAATCGCTATTGGCGTGCCTGTACAATTTGAGGATTTCCCTCTATTTCCATGGGATCCCTTCATCAGCTTCTGACTTGGTGACAATGGGACCACCTCGAGAGTATACCCTTTCAAACAAAAAAAAAAGTTTGCAAATATATAGACATATATGACGGAGTTATGTCCGAACATACATAAAAAAATATGTACACTTGAGAGCAATAAAATCGCACACCCCTTGTAATTTGGTTTATTACTGTTTTTTTTTCTTATATCTAAAGATATTGAGTACAGATCATTAGGCAAAATTAAAGAATACAATTTTTTGGATTTTTAATACCTCCGAAATAAAAGACGACCTTCAGTCGCAGGGTATCCTCGTATCCGAAGTGCACCGCATGCACCGCGCCCGAGGCGGAGAGCCATACAACATGGTCCTTGTTGTATGCCGCCCCGTCGAAGGACACCACCCCGTCTTCCAGGTCAAATCGATCTGTTGCCTTACTGGAATCGACATCCAGAAGCCCCGTCAGACTGGCATCGTCGGCCATTGCCACCGTTGCCAATTATATGGTCATTCTCAAAAGAACTGCCATGCGACACCCAGGTGCGTCAAGTGCCTGGGTGGGCATGGCACTTCCGAGTGCTCCCGTCCCAAGGATAGAACCCTCTGCACGGAACCACCCAGCTGTGTGCTGTGTGGCAACTCCGGGCACCCAGCCCATTAACGTGGCTGCCCCAAAGCCCCTAAGGCAACAAACCCGAAGCTGACAAAGCGTACAGACGCTCGTCAGGGAAGGGAAGCCCCCTCCTCCCAACTTCCCGAGCGCCTGAGTCCCCAAAGACCCAATGCTTGGAATTACTCCCAGCACCAACAGGCCCTCCCTCCATCGCTCCTCTGATGGACCCCCGTATTCGCGCACATGCGCTCGCGGCCGCGCCCGCTCCCGCGCACGCGCCCGCGTGAGCACCCGCGCCCCTCGCTAAGAACCCCCCGGCTCCTAAAGCCACTACCCCCGCCTCAGTCGCGCCCGTTCCTTCCACAACCACACCCGTGGCTGTCGGTCCCAACCCCATGGATCCGTTCAACGTGATCTCAGGCACCTTCACTGCCTTCCTCACCCCCCGCGCCCGTAAAATGGCTAATGAAATCGTTGCCGCCAGAAATGCCAGCAACCTTTACGCGATCCAGTGCATTTATAACGCGTACCCTGATATTACGCACGCGCTGCAGTCATTCGTCAATTCTCCGAATCCCACTAATGGATAACGGAATCATCACGCGTCTAAAACCCCGATCCCTAAAGTTAGGTTATTTCAATGCCAATGGCATTCAATTCAATGGAAATCACTACTTTCTCCGTGAACATCAAATCGATGTCCTCCTCTTACAGGAGGCCTTCCTAAAACCCCACAGTCGAACGCCGTCGATAGCGAACTATCGGGTTGTTCGAAACGATAGGACTCGGTGTCACAAGGGTGGCACCCTCATCTATTATAAAAAATCCCTCTACTGCATCCCCTTGGACCCACCCCCCCTCTCGCGACTAGAGGTCTCCATTTGTAAGCTAGGCATGACAGGACACCAACCGATCACCTTGGTATCGGTTTACTTCCCTCCCCACTAACGGTTCAGAGAACTTCCAACTCTTGATTGACGACCTGACCATCCTTCTCGGCTTGAGTGACTCCGTTATCATAGCGGGGGATCTCAATGCCAAACATCACGCCTGGAATAGTAACAGAATCTCCACCCGAGGAAGACACTTGTTCGACCTCTGTCCCGTTCTAAATTTCGATGGCATCGCCCCGAAGACTCCCACCCATTTCCCCCTCGCGGTTGACCACACTCCTGACGTGCTCGATGTGTCACTTCTAAAGAATATCAATCTACGATTGGATTCTATAGAAGTGATACCCGAACTTAATTCTGACCACCGACCAGTTGTGCTAAAGCTAGCCCCTCGCGCAGGTCTCCCCGATCCCGACCAACCCCCCTCGACCAAAATGGTAACGGACTGGAGGAAAGTAAGCGAACGCCTGAAATCCAACACGTCCCCCCACTTAGACTCCATCCCCGATCACTTTGACTCTATCGCTGACACGCCGGCCGCGATCGACTCACTCACTGGACACGTACAATCAGTCCTGAACGATCGTTCAAGGGAAGTTCCAGCGACGGCTGACCGTCGCTGGAACTTTTCATGTCTTTGTCTTTGGACAAATCCTATTTATGACAGTCGCTTGTTTTCTGCCAGTTAAGTATGCTTCAATCAATTTTAACATGTTGCCTCTAATGCCATAGCGTTCTAACTTGCTTAATAATATATTATGGTCTACATGATCAAATGCTTTTGACAAATCCATTACTAGTGCTGCAATAGGTATTTTTTTATCAACATTCAAAACAATTTTGGAGAAAAACTCATAGACTCCTTTGTTTATAGTTCTATTTTTTCGAAAACCATATTGTTCCGTTGCAAGTATATTATTTGATTCAAGAAAAGAATATAGGGAGTTATATTTACCTTTTCAAACACTTTAGACAGTATTGGAATTAAAGCTATTGGGCGATAATTTGAGATGTTTGTTCTTTCGCCTTTCTTGTGTAGTGGTTTAATTAATAACATTTTTAGGTTACTTGGGAAGTGTCCATTTTCTATACATAAATTAATTATACAGCTTAGCACTGGAGAAATATTGTTTGCTACAAGTTTTAGGATATTAGTTGTAATGCCGTCGTAACCGGCGCTATTTGTGTTTTTCAATGAATTAATAACTTTGAATATTTCGAACGGATCAGGCGTTCCACGCCCTCTGACGATATCCGGCGACAACATTTGACACTCGAACGATAGCTGTCACTACTGAAAATTGTCAGCTGTTAACTATCACCAACGTTCCAGTTAACGCAAGTAGGTACTGCTCATGTTTATATCATGAACATTTCTCGTGTATGTCTAAGTAGCGATTACACTTTAGTTTACTTATGTAGTCTTTACTCATCTAATATTTATCTATTCTATTTTCAGGCTGTATATTTTTTTACATTATCATTTTATATATATATTTTTTATACGATTGCGTCTACTTTCTACATTGAATTCAAGTAAGGACCCTTTTTTTACATACCCAATTTCTTTTTAAAACTTTTGGTTTTGTTTGTGATTGTGTTTTGTACGCTTACATTAATATTTGTATGTGATTGTTTTTTTAAATGTTATTCGTTCCGCTGCCCACCCACGGTTACGGATTATTATAACCGGTGCTCATTTTGGTTCGGTGTTTCTACGTATTAGTTTCATTCCTCATTCCTTACAAACGCGCTCATTCTCATACATTTAACCAACTTATTTCACAAAAGGCTGACTAATTTCAGGCACGCTTAGCAGCGCTTGAAGCTGAAACCGTAGCTCAGAGCGCTCTACAAGAACAACCTAAGCCTCGTTTTGCCATTTCTGCGGCAGTTTTCAAGCTGCCACCCTTGTAGACTGGTAGGATAGCGGTATGGTTTGCTCAAGCTATAGCACAATTTCAGTGGATGCTTCAAACATTATTCATATTTTCGGCCAAATGGACCAAAAAAAAGCCTGTAAAATCGAGGACATTGTCACCAACACACCTGCTGAAGACAACGCTACTAAATGGCTTTTCAATTTCTGAAGAGCAGCGAGTTAAACGACTACTTACCGACGAAGGACTTGGAGACAGAAAACCGTCACAGTTCCTCCGACACCTAGGGTCACTCGCAGGAAATACACTGACTGACAACAACATCTTGCATCAGTTATGGCTTCGCCGCTTGCCTCAGGATGTGCAAGGCATCCTTGCGGCGAAGGGTGATCTCGGCCTTGACAGGATAGCGGGCATGGCCAACAAAATCGTTGAACCTCAGCCAGGTCCTGCAAACATGTACGCATCAGCAGCCCCACCTTCGTCCGTCCAAATGGTAAAACGAATTGAGGAGCTGAGCCGGAAAATAGAACGAATAACGCCCGAGCAATTTGGTCTCATAACAACTCCAGATCAAAGAGCACAAGAACACGCAGAACCAATGAAGGCGTGGCTGTTTAATACTGCTGGTACCACAAAATGCCCTAAGGATAAAAAGTGCATTTCCCCGTGTAATTGAAAGTCGAAAAACCCGACAAGGAGTCAGTAGTGCCGGTAACACGCTAAAAGTTCCCACTTCGATGTCTGTATCAGGTATTGGGATCTTTTCCAGATTAAGTAACGATCCACAGTTAAGAAGACCTTGCAGCTCTGGATCTGCGTTCAGACATTGTTCAAGTGCCTGAAAATCGAACCTCAAGTGATCGAATCGAAAATCAAGTGGAGCTTCCGTGTTAACGGATAGTTCGGCACGGACTTGGGAAGGATGGCCCTTCCATAAAATTTTGGCGCGTTATTGGGTACTTTTTCACCAGCCAACTCTCGCATCACCCTCAGGAGTTGTGTAGGCTTCTGATCTCCTATTCTAGTCCGCTCAATAGGTTCTGGAATTGACGGGACTCGGACTCTTCGTACACCGACAGCAAACGATTCTTCAGAGCGCTGTATTTTCTTGACTCGGGTGGTTTACAGATAATATCACTAACTTGTTCGATGTCTTTCTTCTCCAGAACTGCAATGACCAAGTTGTATTTTTGTTCATAGCTTGTCTCGTATGGTGATATCACGGCTTCGAACTGAGCAAACCACAGCCTTAATTGTGCCCGCCAGAATTGTGGGATCTTCGATTGCAGTGCAATAGCAGAAACTTCCTTTTCACACTTTTCTGATACGGCGTCGTCACAATGTTTCATGACTAATTACATATCAGGACACCACTGATTAACTCATGTCAGGGTCACCAAATATGGGGTACTGATGTGGGGTGTGGGGGGAATGATGATGAATTTATTTCCAAACTAATACCATAATCAGCCTATAATGTTCCCACTGCTGGGGCTCAGGCCTCCTCTCTCTGAGAGGGAATGGGCTGTCCATTCCCTCCAAACTAATATTTGTACAAAATTCTTAAACACTACTTACATCCTATTGGCTGATCAGTGTTTTAGAGATTTGCTGATGTGGTCAGCCAATCAGCGTTTAGCATGCTTTATAAAAATTACCTCGTGGGCTAGCAGCATTCAATGTCGGACTGCGCGCCGCGCGGGTCAATCGTTTCAGCTCGATGTTGTATGCCTAACTCCCACACAAATAATTCCTAAAAAACTAAATGAATTGGATATCGGTGTATCATATAATCGATGCAGTGACGATTGTGACGAACTTCATATTTTATCATTTATCTTAGAAGCATTGTTCTCACTTTTTTTTTTTTTGTTATAAATATATATAAAGGTAAACGATTTTGGCCGTAATGATAGGTACATGTTTCGGTCGGCAGCTTTGTCTTTAATAATATAATGTTTTCCTGTAGCTACAAAGTTTAAGAGCAGGTACTCGTACCTCACTGCCCAGTCTCAAAAATCAGCTCTGTATTCTCGAAATAACATTTCGTTGTTTTTTACATACAAAACGTGAGTGTATACGATATCTTAATAATTTTCCTTGAGCATGTTCTTGTCATCAAAAAAAAAATAAGATTTTTATAAAATAACAGCCAATACCGTATATTAAGAATGAGAAGTTATTGTTCACCTTAGACTTTTTCCTTGAACATTTTATTCTCATCTAAACTAACAATTTTTAGGGTTCCGTACCTTAAAAGAGAAACGAACGGCTGTATGTAGTTATGCGGGCAAATCATTGTTTTCTTTGTTTTTATTTTATTTTCTTTGTGATTGTATGTGTTACTAACAATAGTTTTATGTCAATACTAACACTATGGACTTTCAAGGTCTGAAAATAAAAGTTTATTATTATTATTATTATTATTATTCTTGGCCAACGGGAAGTACCCTATAAGTTTTGATTTATTTGCGAGTATCAAAATATGTCGCATAAATAGCCGCATTTTTTTGCATTCACTTGAAGCTTGATTTTTTTAGAGCTCCGAGGGACCGTATTCTTTTTCGGTTACAATCTTACATTTGCAGTTGGAGAATTGACCATGACGTATATGTATGGGACAAAAATGTTTCAACTACAAAGTTAAGTTTGTACTTGGGATAATTCATCCCAACTACGGAATCCTTCATTATGCGTGATCCGACACGCACTTGGCCGGGGTTTTTTTTAATAAAGTAACACCCAGAGATAAAAAAAAAACAAACTTGCGTGGGCACTACACTATATCTACCAATAGAAGAACAGCTGGCTGGAGCAGTTCTTCGAGAATTTTTGCTCAGTTTTTATAATAGAGAGGTTTTTACGGATGAAGATTTATCTGTTGTTTTAAGTTCGATTGCTTAACTTTAAGGTTATTTAAAATTAACATAAATTAAAAATATTCTTATTTTTATTATATCATGCATGTTATAACTATTTTACGACTCTCTAAACATCTACATGTCTTCTTTAACGTGACTCTTTCTACTATGCAGTGAAGTACAATTAAAAATTAAACGAACTTACCTAAGTGAAGTGCCATTTTAATTGTACGAACTGCATAATCTCGAAATGATACCTATAACCCAACCCCCCCAAACTTATTTAAAAATAATTTCTACCTTGTAATCAAATAATGTTTGTCGTAAAATAATCAAAGTAAGTAGATAAACACGTTATCAGCTGAATCTCTGAACTAAATGACAGATATAGTGCAGTGCCCATGCAAATTTGTTTCTAGAGTTGGAGTACTGAGTATTTGAGCTCTAAAAAATCGTGACATAAGGCTAGCGGATGCGACTACTTAAGAATAAGGAGTTATAATTAATATTAGTTAATATTGCAAAATTTTTCCTCAGTGTTCTAGCAAAAGTTTACAGACACAAATCAGCAAATGCCTCCAGAAATCCAGACCTTAAACACCGTGACACTGAGTCAGTATGAAAATGTCGATAAAAGTGCATACCCTTTTTATCACGATTTTTTAATTAAAATAAAATATTGAATCGTTTGAACAATATCAACCGACACGCGACGTACGTACCAAAATCCACGCGTATTTTGTTAAGGTACCGGTTTGTTATGAATATCGAAAACAAAATAGTACTATTTATCATCCATAAGTTTTACGGAAGCATAAATAAATTTTTCAGTAGACTGCATACAGAATGCAAACGATGCAGAGGTTCCTAAAATGCGCCTAGATGGCGTTAGGATCGAATTGTGTCGCGCTATGGTTTCGTTACACAGTCTGTATGACGGCCCGCTAATACATTCAGTTCACAGTTCAGATATAAGTTAGCATAATGTAGTTGGACCGGCGCGGTCTTACTTTTTTTTTTTTTTGATTTAACTGTTTATTGTGAACGCTCAACAGACCGTTCACTTTGAACGGTCCCAAAAAATTGTAAAATTGGTCATTAATATGACACACATTAAGTAAAGAGATTTTAACACAGCTAACAACAGTGGGACTCGAACGCTGCGAACGCATGACCTCTGCAAACCGTGCCAGTAAAACTGATCACTGAGCTACCCTGTCCACCTAGCATCAATTGAATTCCTGTGTCTCGCGTAGATCTTTACATTCCTTAAAAAAGGTTAATTTATACCTCTTTAGAAGTGGGCGATGCTTGTCGGAGCCTAGTCAATAAAAGAATCAAAATAACGATATTAATTAATTATTTACATTTATGTATTCTTACGAGTATGTTCGCACTGTAAGAATTAGCTACCTACTAGGTAGATACCTAAATCTAGATTATTTTTTCACAATGTTGTATTAAAATCGTATTAGGTTTATAATGTGTTTATTATTAGAACTTGTTGAAAGCAAAAGACATTGGTCGTAAGTAAAAGTTGCCAACAATGAAACATTAATAATTATTATATTTAAGAATTCGTATGTTATTGAGAAACAAGAATTATATAATTAAAAAGGTATAGCGTGTTTTATACATTTTCCTAGGAATTAAATAATAAGTACGTATAAGAATAAATTAAAAGTTGTGACAGTAATAATACAAATAAATATGGCTATGCAATAAGCTTTTTAGGTACCTCCTACGACGTTTATAGAGGATAAAACATTTAGGTGTAATATACAGATGTTAACAAATGTTGGATACCCAATAAAAAAAAACTTCAATGAATCAACCATAATATGGAAACATTAAAGTGGCCCAGCTTTTTTATGACGATTAGACATTATGTAAGCTTAATACATTTTAGTAATTATGTTAACCTTAATTACATCTCCAAGAACTAACTTTAGTTAGTTATAGGGCTAACATTTGAGTTAGTATTTTGTACCCATTCAGGCGGATATTAATCGAATTATCCGATCCCTGGCGGCTCCTCTGCGGATACTTTGCTGACAGGGTCATAAAGGAAGGCCGTTTGGGAATTAATTTAGATTAGTTTTTTTATCGTTTTACGATGCAGTCATTATTTTAATTAAAACCTAACGTTGATGCGTAAGTACGAGAATATTCTCAATATAAGTATTTTAATTATTGTTACTATTGAAACTGATTTAAAATTAGTTAGTTACGTACGCACAAAGTAAATTTCGTGGGACTAAAGTGTAATTATTTTATTTCGCCCTACATCAGAGAATTTGTGGTATTTATATTTAAAAAAAACCTTTGAATGCAGACACGCTCTCTTTTTTAATAAGATAAACAAACAAGTTAATTAGTACCTATCTAGGTACACATACTGAAACACTTAGGTGAAGTTATTTGAAGCGAGCTGTCATTTCACGTCATGCTAGGGATTGGCTCTATTGGCAGCTAACTTCACCTAAATTTTTCACGGTGTGATTTTTACAGAATGGGCCGACTGTATTTGTAACTGCCATAGCCCGAAGAATTGACAAAGAACCATGCCCATCGGTGCCCCAGAAATGCCCAGATAAAGTTTATTACAAGATTGCTCTAATAAATAAAAACTAGAATTATGTTGTTAATTTTAAATCATATGAAGCACTGGGTAAAAACACTGATCTGGCTTAGCTTATGTGATGATCATGAAGTTCCTAGTGAAAAACTAATAACAATGCTGTCTATAAACGATAAAATGTATAAAAAACCAGTAGGAAGTTATCATGTTTAATGTCCAATATCTTTTGAATCGGTGCTTTATATGACATTAAATCTAGATATAATATAAATACTGTTAAAAAGTAATCATATGACATAGACCTGCAATTTGGGCATTGCATGGCATTGCTGACTTTCAACTCCATACTAATATGGGCATGGTCCTTTAAGTGGCAGTGGGCAGGGCACATTACTCAAAACGGATGGCTGATGGAAGTGATAGGTTCTGTAGTGGCGACAGCGTGCCGGAATGCGCAGAGTTGTAAGGCCTCACACACGGTGGAGCAGTGAACTTGTGAAGGATGCAAGGATCCAGAGGATGCGAGAAGCGCAGCGTCGGTCGATGTTGCAACGCTTGGGGGAGGCCTATCTCCAGCAGTGGATGTCTTACGGCTGAAATGATGATGAAGATTACACAATAAACATTTATCCATCGTTACTTACGACATCCAGACATCTCAACGCAAACAAGCAAATGAAAAACCCAGATCACACGTAGTCACATTGGGTTCGGCATATGCAAGTAAGCGTCCCACCACCCCCCGTTGTTTATGGTCACACGACATTACCAAACCAATGCCAATAGCCGACCGAACAAGAGGACAACTCAACAGTAGCAACTCACCTTCAACCATAAGGAGCGGGGGACTATATAAGTATATCAAGACACGAGCGGAAATGTGCGGGAAGTTTTGGGACATTATTCTAGGCACTATTCTGAATGCGTAGGTATCCAAATTTTTTGCTGGTCATCATAAATTGCATTTCTTATACCAGCCTTAAAATTCTAGGCTACTAGGGGAGTAGTACGCTTTCACTACTCGTCGCATGCGCCAGGTCAGCGTCAGTCTTCGCATGAGGCAAGTTTGTGCGTGTAAACTACCCTAGACGTAGCGACAAGACGCAGATATAAACGACAGCTTTCCGTCTTTTTACAGCGACTAGACGCTCAGTATGCGCTGGCACAAATGGATGCAGACATAGGTACGTCACAACTTAATTATTACCATAAATTCCCATTTTATTTTATATCCGAAATCTTTAGATAGTCTTTGTTCAATGTCAATGAAAACAAAGAGAGAGAGAAAGCCATTTCACCTTTTATAAACTCATCTGAGACCTGTAGTATTTTTCTTGAAATAACTCCGTGTAATCGTTGTTATTTTTCAAGGGATATAATAAAGTACCTACTGATTCAAGCGTTTCCATTCAATTTTATTGAATTATACTGATTTTTCAATGCTAAATAAAGTGGTTACTTCAAAAACGAAAGCCCTTGCTTTTTTTTCTTGTTGATTCTTTGTTGGTATCGCTTTAGCGATTTCTATATGAAAAAGCTTTAACGATAGCTATATGAAAAAGCTTTAACGATAGCTATATAAAAAATGTTTAGCGATAGCTATATGAAAAAGCTTTAACGATAGCTATATGAAAAAGCTTTAACGATAGCTATATGGAAAAGCGTAAAAAGTTGTTTTTGTATTTTGTCCTCATAAAATAGTAATCTGCGTTCGCAATTTAGTTTCCAAACATGAACAAATATGAGTTTTTTGGAAACATTGTTTTAAAACCTACACATAAAGTTGCACTACAACTTCAACATTTATGACATTTTCGTCGGTTGTTTGTTTTGTACAAAAGTTTTCATTTTTCACTTTTCCGTGAGTCAGTTATTCGTTTATCTAAGTTACAATAGACTAATTTCAAATGCACATCACCTTTTACAAAATATTGCTTTTCCCGTTAATTGTTGAAGAGTTCTCCTGGTAAAAACGAGAAGACCTGAAGCTGATGGTGAAGCCACCATTAGCTCCATTTCACTATATGTATTGTGATGAGCTTAACTTGCTTAGCAACCTTATTAAAGTAATCGAATCGCAACCACAATGAGTAGTTCCGGTGGCCACCTCTGTTCTTCATCATCAGTTCCACTTCACCAAATGGTGCTTTCCGAGAGCAAATGCACGAGTTACATTAAAAAATACCCAAATCGCTATAGGTGTGCCTATAAAATATGACGATTTCCCTCGTTTTTCATGGGATCCCCTCATCAAATTCTGACTTGGTGACAATGGGACCACCTCGAGAGCATACCCTTTCAAACAAAAAAAGCATTTTCAAAATCGGTTCGCAACTGACGGACAAATCGGTGAACATACATAAAAAAAATAAAAAGACATACATACAGCCGAACATATAACCTCCTCGTTTTTGGAAGTAGGTAAAAAAAAAACATACATACAGCCAAACATATAACCTCCTCCTTTTTGGAAGTCGGTTAAAAATCAACTTAATTTAAACTGTCCTGAAGTTTTTATTTGTTTGAGGGTGAATTCCACCAAACTTTTACGAGTATAATTAGAATAAGTCTTATCCTTAAAAAAAAATTGAATTTCTGACAGTTTTTTGACACTAGAACTGTCAGACGTCAATTTAATTTTACGGATTAAAAATTTGGTTAAATCAGCCCTAAGTGGAAATAACATCAATTGGAAACAAGGATTTGAATATAGGTACCTGATATATAAACAGCACAGAGAGGTCACGCTAATTAGTGTAGCGCGGTTATAATAATCCCTAACGAGTGACGGACGTTCATTGTAGCCATTGAGGTAATATGTAGTACCGTACTAGACGAGCTATCCTATGCAAAGGACATGTTCCATTTTGACAAGAGTTTAAACTAAAATTCGCTGCAGCGCTGAAACAATAATTAGTCGTCTAACAAAACAGTATAAACATGCAGCGCTAGAACGCTTCTAAGGTGTAGTTTCCTCGCGACCAAAAGGTCGGAAGCGCCGAGATTTTCATGGCGCTTACGCGTTTCGTTCAACGTTCTGCTACAAATTTTCACTCATATAGACTAAACTGCTGACTGACTACAGAAGTGACATAGCTTTATACCTAACAAGCTTTATTCGCACTTCTTTTTAACCGACTTCACAAAAAGGAGGCGGTTCTCAATTCGTCTGTTTTTTTTTTTTTTAGCTCATAACTTTTTTCTGGGTGAACCGATTTGGATGATTCTTTTTTTATTTGATAGGTGGTGCTTCACATGTAGTCCCATTTAAGTTTGATCATGGTCTGACCAGTAGTTTTTGAGTTATCTTTAATAATGCATATTTTTTCCACATAGTTTATATGGATGATGTGTTAATAATTTCCTGTCACTGTTATTTACACACCAAGTAGTGGTATACGAATTTGTGTGGGGTAGGTACGGCAACTAAAAAGTAAAAAATAAATACTTTTTTACAAAAAAACAACCGACTTCCAAAAAAAACACTAAAAGACCTGAAAAATAACTTTAATTTCGGAAGTCGGTGGCCAAAAACGCAAAAATACAAAACCATAGACACCGACTTCCGAAATTAAAGTTATTTTTCAGGTCTTTTAGTGTTTTTTTTGGAAGTCGGTTGTTTTTTTGTAAAAAAGTTTTTACATAATTTATTAGTAAATGAATTTAACCTTATTAGGTACTTAAAGTAAAACAAAATTTTGTTTTTGTTTATTTATATAATCAAATACGGTTACAATTAGTTTAAAACATATCAAATTGTAATATGTAGAGAAATTTACAATTCGTTTGGAACACGAAGCTTGTTGTTTGGTTGCTTGTTGATTGTTTCGCTTGAGAACAATTTTTCTTGGTGAATCATAAATTGATTCTGTCTAGCTAACACACTCGGAAATCGGTTCCATTGTTCCAGTACTACTGTGACACACGCTTGGCCAAAACAAACAAAACATAATGTTAGTGATGACTGAAATAATATTTTGTTTCTCGTCTTAAAACAGTATTATTTCCATTATTGTTACTTACATCTACACATGGTACAGCAAACTTCTTCAGAAAAAGTCTTCCCGCTTTGGTGGTATATTTATCCTCTTCGCGAAAATGCAACGAATATACATATGATTGGATGGTAGCCAGGTATAAAAAATATATATAAAAAATAGATAAAATTTGTCCAAAACAACCGCAGTGAAGAGTCACTGTGGTTGTTTTGGACAAATTTTATCCATTTTTTCCTATCTTTACGTCCCAAACGTGGTAACCTTAAATAAACAAAATGTAACAAATTATGTCTTACAATATGCAATCATTCTTTTTGATCTGTATTTTTTTTCTTTTGCATTGAATTACCATAGTCAGTTATTTTCTAAATATATGTTAGATTATTATTTTCCGCTATAAAAAGAATCGTCAGCTAATTCTACCTACACTTGTTACACGAATTGTCACATCTTAATTTTTAGTCTTTGAAAAATGATGCAACATAGCGTCCACCAAATATTTTGTTTGAATTAAATTATAAAATAAATATCTAGTTACTCATCGGTGAAAAGTTATTCCTTTGCACTTCGCCGTATTAGTTAAATTATTAGTGCAATATCGTAAAACACACGAAGGCATATTTAATGCGTTTGAACATTTTTTCTTTTAAAAACAAACAATGACTTAGGCGCTCAAGATCTAGGAAGTATCTGAGTGAAGTGCGGCCGGTAGGCCGCACTTGAACGGAACACAGCAGTGATGTGCGGCGACTTCTCTAGTACGTTAGTACATATTACCTCAATGGTTGTAGCATGGACTACTCGTACGAGGCTCGTGGTCAGACGAGGACATTAAAAATTGTATTCATGCATGCTGGCTCTTTCTTTAGGTTTATACGTTATCTGGAAGTGAGTTGAAATCATGATTAAAAGTAACATACCTTATTACTTTAAAAAAAAACGTATTGTATAGCAGATAGTTCGGAGCGGATTGGATGAGGAAGGCCAAATGTTGGAGCTATGTTGTTGGTTGTTGTTGTTGGAATGTTGGGGTTGTTGGAATGTTGGCTTATGACTAGTAAGACTAGTAATGAGCTGTGATAGGCTGTGTGAATTTATTTGATAGTGTTCGCACCATTCACTAATTTAAATAGACCCGAATCACAGATCACGGGCATCGATTGGCAGTATTTTGACGCAATGGAAATCTTAATTTCAAATTATAAATAGCGAAGAATTCGTCCATAATAATATGTTTATTTCCCAGAGAATATCTACAACAACATTATTTGTAGTATTGTGGTCTCAACGTATATTCATCATTAGCTTATTATCTTTCCGATTGAGCCATACGCACGAACACTCTATTGGCATTACTTGGATCTTTGTTTATCCCTAAGAAATAATACTCATGGCACACTTCTGCACACTATATCCAAGCTAAGTATAAACACAATATTATAGCCATTCTCATTACTGTTAGATTAAGTAACCGAAACAAGCATGCAGCTTCTTTTGGCATAGCCACCAAGTTGCTTCTTGAATATTCATTAGGTCAAAACATTTTGCGCGTCTACAAAAAAGTAGTAAGCTGAAAGGGGACCCTAAATATCGAAACCTTTACGGTATGAGTTCGTAGCCGACTGCAGACAGTAGCAGCAGGCGATGTGTCGTCGCGACACTACTGGTTTCTATGTATTTCTATGAAAATGACGTGTCGCTAGCTACGGAAGGTATTTCATAGAAATACATACATTTTTCATTAAATAAATAGAACGATCTCTAGCAGAGGACTGCTGCCAATCATTTATGTTAATCTCTGTATTGTTTTTTACGGCCCCAATGGGTCGGAAAAAATACAAAACATACACGTAACTAAGTATTTAAAACTATTTAGGTAAGTTCCTTTACAAAAGAGCTCTGAGTTATTCTGCTTTCATTAATGGTGGAAAAAGTTTTCTATGTTTGATCATTCGCCTGCCAGAGGTAGTGTGGAATTGTTGAAAAAACATTGCTAACATTGGTTTGGAATTCAACGAGCGTACTCCTACGGTTTGCACTAACTAGAGTAGAACAATTGATTACTCTTACTTACCTTATGGTTTCGCAAAGTAAGTACTAAAAATATCTAAAAGAAAATTATGTCGTTGTTCATCGTCTAGACATCCAGACTGATCCAAATAGACTTGGAGCCATGTTCCATGTATATTGGCGTTTTTCAAATCAGGGAAACAAATGTAATCTCTTATTTTCTTTGTGTCGAGAATCTAATCAACATGGAATTGTCCTATCACAATGTTAACCGGCGATTTCAGACCGCCAAAGATTCCTCACGCTATTTTCTTTGGCCGTTGGTCTGCGGTGTCTAATACAAAATTAGAAAGTACATTAAATAAAAACCTGTCTTCGTACTTAAAAACTAGGCCCTTTTATTTTCGAAATACTTATTTAATGTTGCTGTATCTATCGACCAGTGACAATTCTATCTCCAGTTTTGTTTATTTTTATTTTATAGTCAGTACTGATGTTTATTAAAAAGGATAAAATTATATACTCTGGATAAACTTCTTATACTAATTTAAATAACATAATATTAAAATTTTAATATAATATCCTTACCTAACTAAAACTATTAGCAATTTAATTGCCTGCCCTATAGGTATGATCAGCTGCATGTAGTATCAGCATAATGCTGCGATATTTAAAAAAAAATACCGTAGCCCTGGTATTCTGATAGGGCCGGCTGTGATACCACGGACAAACTGAGAGTAGGTACTCAGTCGTTACGTTTGATCAAGGCGCAAAGTTAAAATAGTGCCGTTAGTACCGTTAGCTAATTGTGTTTCTCGGTAAAAATATTACAAAGCGTTACCGCCCGTCACTGTGTTTTACTGGCTCGTTTACAAAACTCTCAAGTAGTTTTGTAAACACGTAACAACGATAACGAGCGCAAACGAATTTGCAATAAAGCTTTCTTTCCAATCAGTTTGCAACTCACCATGACGGCGCTCCTAAGATTTCTGCTGCTCTCAGTTCTGGCTTTATATTTCTCAAATAACTGTGTAAGTATTTTGATTATTTAAATGAATTCAATAAAACTTTATTTTCGTACAGTGTACCAAATGAACTAACGCCTTTTGTACGTACATTGACCAATATCTTGCGCAACTTAAGGCGATAATAAGTGCCAGCGACCTTGAGCGAGTGGAAGGAGCATGCGAAACTTTTAAGCGAATAAACTTGTACAGAGCGTTAGCGTCTATCCGGATATTGGTCAGCGAAGCACTGCCGCCCGTCGCCCGCAAGTGCCCCCGCTTCAACGCGCATCAAGTTTATTCGCAAAAACAACCCACCTTGATTTATCAAACACAATATAAATAAAAGCCGTATACAAAAATTTGGGTAATTAAATTGTCTTTTAGATGGTCCAGATTTCATGAAAATACGCCCGATAGATTTTGCGTGATTATCGTTTTTGTGTTTGCGTTAGACATTACTTTACAAATTAATTACATTATGTTATAAAAATATAATTTCAAATATTCACATATCAAATTACGAAGAAAATAGTCTAGTTTATCATATATTTTTTTCAATCAATTAAGACTTTTCGTGTAGACGTGATGTTCAATTTGAAATCATTAAAAGTCGTATATCTGCGCTTTAAGCAGATTCTCGAGCTATCTTCTGGACCCCAATGCATAACCATTTGAAACCACGAAATGGTGTATTGCGTAGCGTTGCTACGAAAAATTTATGTAATTACAATCAATCCCGCCACAGTTCAAAACAAATAATTGGAACAAAAACTTAAATTATTTACATTACCTACCAAATAAATTAATGCATATGTTCAGTTCAGTAGTAGCAAAATCATAATCATTTTACCTCTAAACCGTTTAATGAAGAGATTCCTAGCTGTTTTCGTAGACCCCTACTACGGCGCCCCCAGTCACCAATAAGAGGTGACCTAAAAATTGGTAGTGAACCAATATTTTTTTTAGAACACAGTAAATAAGATTTTAAATATTTATCCACTTACCATACGGGAGCGTAGAGTGCTCACGGACAAATGGCTCCATAGTCCGATGTATGCGGAATTTGAAAATCTTGTGACACATACTTACCTTTGATTTAAATATGTCCCAGCATTCATATTCCTTTCGTAATAATCTACCTAAGTGTATATGCAATAAAATACTGACACATACAGATACACCCTGCACGCACACATGCATATGTATGTACATACACACACACATCACATTCGAGAGCATCTTAACCTAATTTATTTTGAATGTATTAACAATTAAAAATAATAAGAATGATATGATAATTAATAATATTTTAGTTAAATAGTTTATATACCTACTTTTAAGTGTTATTATATTTTTATGTTTTTTATTGCTTTCGGTATTATAAATGTTGGAACGCCGACGTCTCCCCTCTCGGAGGTGGGCGCTAATGGTTGCAACACAGTTTTTTAAAAGAATGTAGCTGCCTGGTTTTTTTTGTTCCAAAAACATATTTGTTTTGAATTATGTAAGATCTCTGTTTCAAAATTTAAACAATGAGTCCGTAATTATAGCTCTAGCACGGTACATATTTAATATTGAACTTCCTAAATAGGATTTCGTAGCAACCGTAGCACTTCGCTACGAAACATTGAACATCCCGTAACCCTATCGTAGCTTCATAAGAATCGATTGGATGATGGAGTATGTCACAAGTATTGGCTGCAGAATCCTCCTTCTTTGTTATCTAAACTAACATTATAAAAAGAAAAGATTTGATTTTTTGTATGTTTGTTTGTTACGCTTTCACGCTAAAACGACTAAACGGATTTTGGATGAAATTTGGCACACATATAGACCATGACCTTACATGGGCTACTATTCATCCAGGATCGCAGACGAAGTCGCGGGCAACAGCTAGTTAAATAATAATTCTACGATTACCAAGATTGGTTGTATTCTCCACTGATCACTAATTGCAGCAATATGGTCTTGGTCACAAATGTGTTTTTAAGAGATGAAGTTTCCTTAAAACATCTATGTTGTCGTAGTTTTTATCTTTTCATTTTCTGTAACTTGTTACAATGGTATTTACGACACGCTTTGTAAGCACGCTTTAGAAGAATACAACACCTCTTCACCAATTAGTAAGTAGGTACCTATGCCCGTTTTAATATTGCATTTGCAATATTGGTCTATGGCCTCGCGTAGTAACCAAGGTCAAAGCTCAAGGTCAATGTGTTGCAACCGGCGTGTGGTCGACCGAACCTAATTGAAAAATGCGAGTACGAGTTATTGAGTCCGAGTTCAGCGAAGTGAAGCGATAGGGAACGGGTCAATATCGATGTTACAGTCCATTAGTGGCCGGGACGAGAGCCCATGGGGAAGCCGCATTATGCTTTATTTTCACACATGTTCTTTTAGCATGATGTTAAATTAAGTCTTGGGAATAAATGTGGATGACTACGAGCAGGGGAAGAACAAAGAAACATTGGATGGAGTGTGTTAAAGATGATATGGCTAGAAACTGGTAGACTACTGAGTAGACGAGTAGAGGAGTGTGGAAGAAGTAGACATGTTGTGCTTACTGCTGAATACATTTTGATAAGCGCAAGAGAATGATGAGTGATGATGATAAAAAATTACCAAATTTTGGTGCTATTAGTAGGTAAAAGTTTAAGGGGGATGCGCCAATGTAGCCCGCGATATTCAAATTTTCTTAGGTTTTTTGCAATTTTCAGGTCAGTATCAGGTTGTACCTATGTTGATCTAAATATGATTCGCGGCCATATCAAATATTTATTTATAGAATTACAATCATAAAAATCATCAATACATCTCTCTAAGTTCATATTACCTTATTTAATGACTATTTCATGAAATCATTACATTTGAGGCCAATTCTAACTTAAGGAGCTGTATTGCTGATTCTAATGATTACAATTCTGTAAAGCCATATTTGTTACGGCCGCGAATCATATTTTAATCAACATACAACCTGACAGTGACCTGCCAATTGCAAAAAAACGTAAGTATTTTTGAATTTCGCGGGCTACCTGAGCGCATCCCCTTTAATGAATCGCATTTCCACTGATTCTTTATGACAACTGACAACTTCAGTTGTCAGAAAATACCCTGTGTATCAAGACAGGTATTTATGAATATGTTACCGACCCTACAGGAGTGTTTGGATGAATAAATAAATAAAAAACTCATCTTTACCTAAACCTAATATGTGATTGTATGCATATAGGTACAAGTTGTTTGATTTCATAAGATAGAATCAAAAATCCCCATTCTTGTACACTTTTAAAAACCGCAGCTTTTAACGTTATTGGTAGATATTTCATTTCTCATTAAAAGTTTACGAGCGTTTGGGTGACATTTAAAAAGATATAAAGGATGGTGTTAATTGAACGGTTTTCAAGATAAGCTCTGTCTTTATAATTAATCCGTATTCTTTACTTAAAATTAAGTATTTAAAGAAATTGAATTCGAAGTCTTTAGTCCGAACATCAAAAACATTCAACAAAGCTATAAAAACCTAGAATATAACTAATTAAACATAGTTCTTAGCTTTAAGGCTCCTACAAACAGGTGCGACACGCGACGCGAATCGCGGGCGACACAAAGGTTCCGCACGTCGCGCGACGTGCGGCGCCTTTGAGTCGTCCTGTCGCATCGTGCCTGTCTGTGGGAGCCTTTATTTGTCGATGACCTAAACATGATGACGAAATTATAAACATGAACTTAAAATAATAACTAAATCTAGTGTAAAGTTCACACAAGGCTGTTATATAGAAACCAGATCTTTTTAACCGTGGTTGGGAGAGCCCGAAGGAAGGGTAATGGGTTTTTTGTAGGCACCTAATTATAGGACATAACATTTAATTTTATTCATAATTCTACTTTCAGCATTGTAAGATTGTTTTACCACACAAACTGCGGTATTTGGAGAACATGTTGAATGCTGAGGTAGTGGCGAAGGCTGCGAAGATACGACAACGGATGGAAGCCAATCCCAACGTCCAGGACAGAGAAAAGGGCTGGCCCATGCTGTTGGCCCAATATCAAGCTGAAGACAAAAACAAAATTAACAGCGTTCCTAACAATAATTTTGGAAACTTATACAACAGACGCTTACCGAACTTTTAGTTATTTTTAAGACATAACGCTTAGTTTATTTTTAGTGAATTAAATAGTTCCCTACACACAAAAGATTTTGATTTGCATTAATGTTCCTCAATAACAGCATTTTAAAACTACCAAGCAGAATGTTGTATTTGACCTCTTGACAATAGAAATGGAACATGGAACAGATTGTTATGAACTTGGCTCCCACCCTCAGTTTTGCTGCACCTAAATTAATCATTATAATATTTTGGACTTCATTTTCTATGTCTTCAACAGTTGAAAGCAGAGTTATATTAGACCGTAAAATAACTTAGAACATAATTCGGTTTCGTTTGAATCAGCGCTACTTGGCAAGGCAAACATGAATTATTCATTACAGGCTTATCAAACTTTGTGCACCAAGAAGAAAAAGTATTTTATATAAGTAAGTACTAAAATACGTGATCAACGATCTCTTATTTGCTGGCAATATCATAATACAATAACAGTACCTATTTGCTTCCCCGGTTTAATTGTTCAGTACAAAAAATGTGTTACCTACTCTTAATTTTTTCATACATTGTTGTTAGTTTTGCACGCTGCGGTGCGGTTTTAGTATAAATATCTGCTTCATGCTTAGAGTTAGCATGAAGTCGACCAGACAAAAATACTTTTGAAATGTGAGACATATTTTCCTAAATAAAAATTCCTTACCCGTTTTAGGAATTTCTTTGAAGGATCATCGTTTATCTAAAGAACCTAGCCCACTTTTCGTATTGATCGTTTGAGTAGACGACTCTTTCTCAAGGTTTTGATATATTTGCTGAATGTCACGGAACAAGAAAACAGGAAAACACTGCACGTATTGAATTTGGTACCTACAGTAGCTAGATGAGGATACCTACTGGACTTTTCTGACGTTCAGGTACATAGTTTATTGGAATATGAGCATGATTTAGGTATTCATAAAAAATATATTAAACCTCATGAAGGAATAACTGACCTTTAAAAGGAAACCCAAAAACTCTCATAGCAGAAGTTATCAAAGTGGGATTGGACTGAACATTTTTACCGCGTGAGCTGTGGGCTAAACGAACCACTGAGGCCCATTAAAAGCTCGGAGACACCTCAGCAGACCGAGACGAATATAGAGGAACCTACCGAAAGGACCAATACGCATCACTAGCAGTGAATAAAAGCGGGTGGAAAAAGGAGGCGGTTGCCTTCACCTTGCAGTTGAACAATCAGTGCCGCTTTTAGCATTTTAGTACCCTGCCTCGGAGAGGTCCCGTTATCCTTTGACTGTTTGTGCTGGTTTATGCGGAATAAGGAGTTAGGTAAAGGATGCCAGAGCGAGCGACGCCAGCTAAAATTATTGCACGGCGCTTAGGCTATGTCATGTTTTCTAACTCAGGAAACTGCCTTTTACCTACTTACTGAACATATTTTGTCCTCGTTAGGGATTTGATTAAAAAAGTGCACTGCAGGCGCTAGAGTTGAAAGGGCGCGCCATAACGGTGCCTTCAGCGACGTTTCGTCCCTGGCGCCCTGGGCGGTTGCCTAACCGCACCCTACCCTAACGCCCAGGTACTGGCTGGGGACAATACAGACTTTGCTTACTGCTGGACTAGGTGCGACTCATGGTTGATCAGGTTTGAAAGCCAGATGTTTTTTTTTTACTGCTTTGAGTGCTTTCATAGCTCAGGGGTGAGCTCAAGGACCGGATGGCAAGAGGTTTCACGCCCTCTTCCTGTAGCGTAGGTACCTTGATAGTATTTCCAGCCATGTCAATGTTGTGCAGGTGTCGGTTTTACTTTTGGAGAAGACCGGATCCACAATCTTCTTGTCGGTGTAACTGTTTGGTAGGTTGGTATAACTTTCGCTTTTTACGCGAGCTACCTCCTGGTTGCTTAACTTGGACTCATGCTCTTTAAGCCCCTGGTTTGCCTGGTTCTGGTTTTTATGACACGGAGGAGGTCCATTTTGCTCGCGCAACTTAGGGCACTGGCCAACTTTTGCCCCCGCGTCGTTTTAAGGTCCAGTGCAACCCTGCCTGCCTATTGCCTGCCATATTATACAATTGTACACGCCTACACACATTGTATCAAAGGACGTAGGTAGCTAGAACGTTAATTTCCTTGAATTCGCGTGGCCTAAAAACTTATTGTTCTCATATGACCTTAAGGACGAGTTTCTAATAAGGCCGCTACTTTCTACGCTAGCCTTAAAATGAAACACTATTAAAAAATTTGGAGAGAGTTTTGGGTACCTATTGGTTTGTTTTCGTGAAGTTTCAGTCCGTTTGTTGGTGCCCTTGACGTCAAGGGCACCAACTATACTTCTAGGCCTTGAAGCATCATTAGTGCAGTTCTTAGGTGGGGAATATTCCTTATTAGAGATCCTGCGGGTGGTCTGTACGTTTGACTGTTAAAAAGTAATGAACTCTGTAATGTCTCTGCTAACATCAAAGTCGCGTGTTGACTGACAAAATACTGTGAAACACGTTCAGACACGCATGGCGCTCCTATGTCCCTTTACATCCTCCTCGGTATTTCTTATAGTTTTGTCAATATTGCGATTGTCACAACCATAGCCTGGCACAACGGCTTGGGCGGTGCACCGCCGTTTCCTCGTGGCGGCGATCGGCGGCGGCAATCTCTCACGACCGGCCCTGGTCCAGGCCATGGTACGGAGCGAGAGAGAATGGAAAGCCGTCACCTCCTTCTACGAAGCTGTAATGCTCGCGAAGGAGGAGGCGGAGCGCGTGAGGGTGAGGCAATCGTTGCGCCCTCACGCCCCTAGTCGCTGCAGGGTGAGACACCCTGGGCGTCGGGAGTCGATTGCCGACTCCCGGCCACCGTAGGCGCGGGCTTGCGGACGGCGAGCGATGGGCAGTTCACCGTCCGGTAAGGACCAGGCCCGAGTCGACGGCGCGTCGTGTTCCACGCGCACTTCAAAGAGATGTCAGCATCATTGACGGGGTCCGATAGGGCCGATGCCTGCCGGGGTTGCGGATTGTTCGAAAGAGTTACCGTGGCCCTGGCGCACAGGCAAATGAAGGAACACGGGTGGGTTTTAGTCAGTAAGAGTCTGACACGCCCTTCCGCTCCGCCCAGAGCGGGAGAGGTCATTAGATGATTTCCCTCCCAAAATAATAATAAAAAAAAGCCTGGCACAGCGGAACCGATTTTTTTTTTAAAATCCAGATTGTAAAATCCTCATGGATGTCGTCCGCCCTAAGGGGGCGGAAGGGTCTGTCAGACTCGTACTGACTAAAAACCACCCGGTGTTCCATCTCACACCTACGCCGGGGGTCGCGGGAACGTACGATTCTTCCGCAACCCCCGACTGGTGCCTGTCCGCCTCTGCGGGCCCCGTCTGGTCGAGTGGGGGGAGTGAGGTGTTTGACTCCCCCCGCGACGTCTAAGAGGGGCACGCGTGGAACACTGCGCGCCGCCACCTCGGGTCCTGATGTGTGAGGGGCGACGGACGTTCCCTGCGAGTATGTCGTCCCTGGACCCATTTAAGGGGGCTGGAAGAGGGCGTTGTCCGCCCTCCGCCGACGCCCGGTGCGCCTGCTGCGGGCCTGCGGGCCGGGTGAGAGGATGAGATCTCTCGCTCCTTTTCCGCAGCCTCCTTCTGCGAAATCACTATTTCGCAAAAGGATAACACCGCGTCCCAGGACTCCTCGCCGCCGGCCATGGCATTCACTACGGCCGGCAGCGACAGGTCACTGCCTACTCCTAAGATGAAGGCACGGCGCGGCTCCTCCCAAGCGGCAGACTCTGCCAGCCTGTGCCGCGCCGTGTCCTCCCGGCAGTCGACGCAGTGGTGACACCGGGCGTCCGGCTCCCTATTTATGCGACACAGGTACTTCCCGAAGCAACCATGCCCCGAGAGCACCTGCGTCACCCGAAACGATCTCGATGGTGACGAGGCCGGCGGTAGGGCGTGAGAGCCTGTCTCGCCATTCCACCACCAGGACCTCGCGGAGCTGCGACCGACGCTGCTCCATATATCGCTGCATGGTTCGCTCGCCCCGCGCCCTCGCTTCCTCACGCCAACAATACAGTGACGCGAGCACCTTCGCCTCCAGGTACCAGGGCGGGAATCCGGCCAGTGCACAAGCCGCCTCGTAGGAGAAACCGTACCCAGTCTACCCTGTCTCATGAACCGTGACAGTTGAAATTTCCACAGATGATGTATTTCTATTGCCGCTATCACAACAAATACCCATACAATACAATCCCCTCCCATACAAAAAACGTGTTTTTTTTATAGATAATGGTAGGTACGGAACGCTTCATGCGCGAGTCCGACTCGCACTTGGCCGGTTTTTATTTTACTTTCTACACACAAGGATAAGACTTAGGTGTACCTAGATCGAAATAAATTACAGTCAAAATGGTGTTTTTTTCGTTCATGTTTACTTTTGTAGGTAGGTGCCTACCTACCTACCTATCTATCTATGTCAATGTACTCGCTCTCCCAAAGCGCAAATGCCGTCGGGCGGTCTTTCACGAGCATTCATGTTCAGACCCGTTCGTGCCTGTTTGGGAAAAATGCGATCGACCGGGCACCCAGCGGGCACGGACCGACATGGGACAGCCGATGTGGGCGGCCCGTGGCAGGCTGATAGTGAATTCGCCGCTTTAGTGCAGTGTTTCGAGACTGACAGTTTGTCTAATACCCATAAAAAATTAAAAATGAATTAAACTTCCTGATTGTTTGACAATGTCAAAATTCTCTGTGGATACCTACCTATAACTAGTTTACTTATCTAATATTGTTCGTGACCCTTTCTCATACCGGGGTACCTACGTTAAAAATATGAGATAATTATGTTAATCATCGCATTTAAACCATGACGTACATAAAGCAGGAATCTGGTTGCGGTGATTACAGCTGGTTACGGTTACAGCGGTCAGAGCATGAGACAGTGGAAGATAGATACAGAAAATGCGGACTAATGAACACAATACAACATATAGATATATTTAGCAAATACAGTTCGAGTTACAACGAGAAAAGAGGATCAAAACATTACAATAATGTTCCAGATGTGGTAATCACATCCATTTCTTTTGCAGCGAATGCACGTGCTGATGATACAGTGAACACTGTCAATGAGTCGTCAGCCAAAAGAGTACAATCTATGTTAAGTAAGTTCTCGATTAAAACAAGAACGTCTGTCTTCTACCCCGGAAACGATATTCTATCGAAACGTTTAAAAAAGAATAAACTTGATTATAAAAATGTTTACTTTGGCGCCTTCGTTCCTACCTACTAGCTATAGCAATACGTAGGTAAGTAGGTAAAACTGCCAACATTGTTATCATAATAAAATTTAAGTAGCCAAACAAATAAAGCATTTAATTGTAAAGCCGGCAATAAGTACCTAGTTAATTAGGTAGGTACCTACTTGTTGGATTTGAGGACACGCCTTAGCTAGCGCTAGAGTACTTAAGCAATTTTAGAAAACGCGAGTGCTACCTATAAAGTAGGTACCTATCGTCTAGAATCTAGAACATACGTTGGTAAAGTTCGAATTAGACCAATGTGAATCCGTAGACACGACTTGCCGATTGCCGCGAGCGCTTTGGATTTGTGTAGAAAAAAGCCGACACTGTTACTAAGTGAGACGGCCTGTTGTGCGAGCGATCCCGAGTAGGCTAGGTATTGGCAAGCGCTGGCGCTCACCTGCACTCGGCCAGCTAGGCAAGCGTCGACGAGCAATGGTGAGGCTAGACAGTGCCAGCTGTTTAGGTACCTTATTAGGCTACAACGGTAGGTACCCATAGACAGCTGGTTCTTTTCGTCTAGCCTAACAGATACCTACTCGCTGTCGCTCGGCAATGCCCATTTCAACCGCGCGGCCAAATTATAAAATTTGATGAAACTTTACCGGGAATTAGTGGTAATTTGTTACTATACACACCTCTTTTTCTGAATTTATTGCAAAAAAAAATTAAGACGGTAAGACCAAAAATAGTTGGCCGCTAGAACCGCCACTTGCCGTAGTCGTCGCTTGTGGTTACACTGACACTAAATAATGCAGATATGCGAATGATGCATCAAAAGAAAGATCTTAGTTTGTTGTAATTACTGCAAAAATAAAAAAAACGTCGAAACGTAAATTAACAAAAAGTTATGCTAAGTATATTTAGTTTCCAGGTTATGGCTAGGTACTTAGGTATCCCACCATATATACCAAATTTATACAGGTATATGTGTATGGACTATTAGTTGCTAATTTATTGCAGCGAATAAACAAGAAAAATAGTAGAAGATAGGTTCAATAATTTGTTAGAGTGGATTTTAGTTGGCCGCTCGGACGACAATATACCTAAAATACAATGGCGTTTATTTCGTTAAAGCTTATAGGTACCTATATAGGCAGTGCCTACTAATCGACAGGTAACGTAACCTAGTTTGGATAAATGTGGCGAAAATAATTGTGAAATTCATATTTTAGGAGATATTGGTGCCGATTCTCTTGTACACCGAACTAAACTAACTAAACTATCACTAAAATTCCTTACTTTTGGGAGATGAGAATCTTAGAGGTCTTCTGCAAAAATATATTTCTAAATTTAAAAATAATTTTGACGTAACTAAAATTTAATTTGACAATCGCGACTCCACGTGGTAGGTACTTGTTTGCCCGTGTTTTTTTTTAGAGCCGGAGGCACGCGTGGGCAGCCTAGACGTGTTTTATATCGATTTTTTTACTTTTTGTTTGGAAAATATGAAAAAAATAATACCTACGTGTAGAGATTTAGGGGGTTAACGGTTTATAAAGGGGGTCGAAAATTTCATTATTTTTGCGATAGGACACACCATTTTCGAGATAAAGCAAAATAAAATAAAAAAAGAGACAGTACTGTTTTTGCACCTGAAATCGAGGTGTTGTGGTGAATTTTAGTTCATGACAACTAATTTTATACCACACCTTTTTGATCGCGATTAAAAATAGCTAGATTTAGTTATACAACCAAAATTTTTGGTGAACAACGTCAAATTCAGAATAGCAAAATTGGCATTTTCACTAAACTAATAATTCAGTGCCATCTTAGTGCTGTCAAACTAAAATATAGTTAAGTTGTGTCACTTTAGTCTATTTTAGAATGAGAAATCGTCGTTTGACAGGAATAAACTAAATTTTAGTGATTTTTAGTCTAGTTTAGAGAATATTGTGACAAGAGAATCGGCACCAACCACTGAATTATAGTAGTTACGTAGTAAGAAACTGTATTAGAGTAGACTGACCATGAATTTTCACCATAAAGTGAGACGGAATCGTGATTATCGGAATATTCGATGGTCATATCTTATTTTGTTAGGGCGAGTACTTACACTCCTATAGCATACACTATGGCAACACAAAGGCAAAAAAATCATGTAGGTACTGTGGGGGTCCTACGTGTATCTAATAATTACTAGGGGGACGTAAGCTAAACTACGTAGTATTCTTTAGAATGTAAATATATTTTATCAAGGAATTATACAACGGCAGGCCTTAGCTCTGCCTGTCTACTTATAAAAAAAAACTACCATCACTTTTCCTATAAATCTTATTTTAAACTCGCTTGACTGTTCGAGGCAAACCAACTATAATATATATCCAGCCAGTCAACATAAGGTTGACACATGCAGACAACCTCTACAGTACTTAAGTAATAAAACTCAACAAGATTTAATACAAATCCTTAACCCTTCTTAACGAACGTAGATCCACGCCAGACACAATGGCTTTTTAATTGTGTCTGTAATTACGGCATTCAACCGTTTAAAAAACTAACATTTATAAATTATCTGACACGAATATAAGACAGAATGTAGACATATTTTCTTACAGGTAGGTAGATACATATTTCAATTTTAAAAGAATTGTCGTTGTAACTAAAATATGTATTTTCATTTAAAAAATGACATCCTACAGTGGCCTTATTTGTGCCTGGTATAAATTCAATAGCACCAACTAAGAAATAATAATTATCTTTAATGCTACTAGTAATCGGCAGTTCAGTGAGTAAAAACTGAGTCTGCAGCTCCGACTAATCAAATCACGTCGTCGTCGTTTATTTGTGTCTGTGTCACATTTTTTTTGTGAGTCGATTTAATTGGTTACTGTATCACGGTGTGGGGAGGAGCCTGTAAAACAATTATATGATCCACCTCGAAAGAGCTCAAAGATAATTGTTCAAAGTCCTTACCTTCAAACCGTATCGGTTCCCGACCATAACTTTGTACCAAAACTGTAGTGCTCACAGGGAGGCAGTTTTATCTTCTCAATATCACATTGATACAACACCTAATAACACCTATAAACAACAGTTACAAAAGTAAACGCACAGTTACTAAGGTAGGTATGTAAATATGTCAAATGCCTCAGCTAGACGGCATTTTTTTTTTCTTCCTACGCCTATCTTTAGTAAGATAAACAAGGCCCTACTGATTAACCCATTCTTTAAAATAAAATTAAAAAGAAAATTAACATCTGGCAAACATTGGATTACCTACATAGTTACAAACTGAAAAAAATATAACATAAATCCTGCAAGTGCTAGGTCCCATTAGAAATATGCACGATAAATAATAATCACGCATCACACACGCTCACGCATCCTCTCTCACACACACACACACACACACACACACACACACACACACATACACAAAATCCCACACACCCTAACACATACGCCTCGAGCAGGTACTGTATAGTTTAAAATTGTTTAAATCTTATTGCATAATAATAACTGTAGAACTACTGGGAGAAGACACTGATTCCTGTAACACAGGTTACAACCTAGCGCAGGAGTCAGGGTTACCTTATAAATGTAACATACTTTTATGTCAATAAAATATTATTATTATTTTTCATCAAAACAAATTGCTTCTTCTAAGCTTGTTATTCCAAATAACTTAAAAACATCAAAGTTAATTAAAATAAATACTTGCTCTCTTTTCAATTGTATGTACCTAATTACAATTTGTAGGTACTTAGAGGTTTTCAAGTATTGAGCACTTGTAAAATATTTTATAAATAATTTTTCAAATGAATAAGTCACATAGCAACTGCAGTCTTTATTTTGGAAAAAAAAGTATTTGTCGTTTCTGATCTACAGTTGTTGCTCTATATCATGTGCTCCGTTCAAAAGCATAAAAATGTAATTAATGGCACAATCTCCTTTTAACTTACCTACTCAAAAAGCTTTTGAAAGCTGAACTTCTAATACAGGCTTGACCTATCACAACTTGACCTAGGCACATGTATTTAAATAACCTGAAGTTAAATTCCCGTTTCCTATAAATACTATTTTATCATGTACCTATGTGGTTTAGGTATATGTATATTTGAAAAAATATTTATAAAATATTTTACACAAATAGTAAGCTTTCTGCGCATGCACAATATTTCTCTCTCCGATCATTCGTTTAGAATTTTCCTGCTGGAACAACGTAACTCCAGCAGGAATCATTTTTTCCGCTTTTTTTTTTCAAAACGACAAAGCGCTAAATTTTTTTATGTGTCGCACATTCACAGCAAATTACGCACTAATTCTACGTTCCACTCCATTCCACTCTAGGAGCCAATTTCCTGCTGGAGTAACGTACCTACACGATAAAGATGGATCGATGAATGGACCACCTCGCCTAGGTACGATTAGATTTTCGGAAATAGGGGTTCGGTGCTTTGCTGACTAATGCACCAACGCTTTAGAATTTAGAGGTTGCAGAATGCTGGAGCGAGCGGAGCAAGCTCGAAAATTTTAGGTCCTCGCCTCGAATAGGTTGAGTTCTCTATTATTGTATTAGGCGTTTACGGATATTTTTTTAGTTCGGAATGATTTTACACCTATATTTTATTTTGTACCCGTGGAGGTGCAAGTGCACCCTCTTGCACCCCGCTCCCAGAGCCCATGGTAGATAAAGGTACCTACTTAATATTAGAAATCTAGGCAGGTAGGTACGAGTACTTAGGTACACACACATTGCCTACAGTTGAATGTACCTACATATTATGGTGTTATGTACTGCTTTTCTTAACTCCATAATTGACGACATGGTTCTCTATGTTTAATACTTACTATCAGATTTGTCCATACTGTCGCATCCCAACGGATCACCCTGTATACATAGTTGTGGACTCTACATGTTCCAGTTGTAAGTACTTATGTAGACTTTGAAGCTGGTGAATAAGTACCTAAAATATTATATTCATTTCTATGTAAGAATAAGTTAGGATAACAGATAGGTAGCTACTACCCACACATAGGTAGGTACATAAACTCACGCCTTTTCCCATGAGGGTAGGCAGAAACTACAGAATGCCACCTGCTACGATTATTAGATTATTACATAGGTAAGTACTCATTTTGGTTCGTTTACGTTCATATTTTGTTGCTACCGTCTTTTGTTAAAATAAAAGCATGCGCATGTCTTAGGAGAACAAAAATAAAGTTTCACAACCCCACTGATCGTTGGACTCAGCAGCACCATGTCATCTGCGTAGCGCGCCGCTCAAGATTATTTAAGTAGGTAGGTACACCAAATAAGTAATGTTATCTACCTATATGACAGCCGACATGGATGCTGCTGAACTCTACGATCAGCACACTACCAACACAGGTCGGACAAAAGCACGGCCAGCTACGAAAGGATGCGTGCCTGGCAAAAAAAAAAATCGCGCAGCTAACGTGCGTAGCCCCTCCTTGCATATTCTACGCAGCAATCGAATTCCGCCTTTATATTGTAAATCGGATTTTGCACCCTATACAACGTATTTTAGGGGTTCGTATCGACTAGACTATACTCGAAAGGTTTAGGTAGTTAAATAAAGGTAAACACATAAAACCACGTGACTCACACGTGTTAAACCTTTTATTTCAAATGTTAAAATCATATTATTTTGAGTCCCATAATAATAGGCTCTATTCTGAATCTGAATTTGAGGAACTATCTGTGACATTAATAATAAAGCGTTCAGTGGTATCATCAATTATTTTATCTAATTTAAACATTATCTGTTCTTCTTTATTACATGACCCTCGCAAATCTTCCAATTCTCAGCAGTCACATTAGCTAAAGCCTCTGGCAAAATGATGTTTAGGTCAGACATTTAAAAAAAAAAAAAAAAACTCGGCTACAACCCTTTTAGCTTGAGCCCATATTAACTCAATTGAATTGCGCTCACAATGGTATGGTGGCAGCCGCAATACAGTGACACCATAAACTTAACATTTTTTCTAATTCATCCACAACTTATAAGGCATCTGGTTAACCGACTAAATGTAATACCTGCTACTTCAGTTGCCATACTACGTCACAGGTGTACTCTTCAATTTAGCAACGTTATCTAATGTGTTGTATTTTCTAAAAGGTTTAGGCAACCTGTCTTTTTGGATTCTTTACAATAGACAGATTACAAAATATTATACTATTTTTTAAATCTTACAAAAAAATTGTGCTCAAGCAATTACATGTACGAAGAGTATTATAGTTTACGAATAAATGATAAAGTTTAACATACATTAATAAAAGAGCAAACTATAGTATAAATCGCAAATAACTTTAATTTTGTTGTAACGTATTTTTTAACAAGAAAGTGTCAACTATAAAAAACCCTTTTTACGATTTGTTTACCTTTATTTAACTACCTAAACCTTTCGAGTATAGATACCTATCGATGTAAGTACCTATTTGTCGATGGAAAATAAAAACAATAAGTAGGTATTTCCAAAAAATAACCTAGTTCTTACGTATTGATTATTTATTAGATTCTCATAATGACCACACATGTCTGATACACACTGGATCAGGAACACACGTCACACCTAGGTACCTACGTACCTACGTACAATTTATACTCGTAGTAGGCAGGGACGAATACCACATGAATAAAAAAACCGAGCAGAAAGAAAGCTACATACTAACAACGCCGTGTGCTGGTACCTACACTACTACACGCACAGCTAAGTGTGCGTGACCTGTCACTGACAAGGCGCGCGGGACGTGTACCGGCGCCATACCATGGTCTACCATTCGATAGCATCCAATAAAAAAAACGTCATTAGTTTTCGAAATAACACAAAAAGTTAAAAATCGACGGGATTATCGTTACTCCCACCACACAGTCACTGCGGCGCTCGCGTCTCCAAGTAGTTGCGGCGCAGCGCGCGACTCACGCACGGGACACAGCATTTGTTTACACGGAAATGTACCTAGGTCTCCATAAACGAAATAGTAAGTACTACTACTACTGCTGTAGTAGTACTTGTTTTTGTACGTCTTACTAGAAAATACCAAAGTTAAAAGTTAACTTCGGTAGGTATTTTATCACTGATAAGTGGCTACTTTAGCACGCGATGAGTACTTTGATGTTACGATTAATGTTTGAACACGTTTGAGCAACGTAAGACTAATTTATGAACGCCTAGTTTAGTTTGTTTTAATAACATATTTGATGCTATAGACATTATATTTTTTATATTTTTATATTTACCTACCGCCTGTATTTTTGTTAGTCTCCCTTATTTGTTTCGTACTTTTGTAGGTACTAAAGTGTGTTTGTAAGCCGTCTTAGTAAGATTCCGTTTTTTTTTTTATTAGATAACTACGTTCGTCAAATAGTAAAACAAGGAAGGAAACATTATAGTTTCGCCATGTCCCGTCTGTCCGTCCGTCCGTAACTCATAGTAATTTTATAGGTCGCTACATGTGAAATTAGCGTTTTGACAAACTGGCCACTTTGATCTCTGTCTGGAGTTTGGTTAGGAATTAAATGTACCTAGTTAACTTACTTTAGTTTTTGTACCTACTTAATTTTAAAACAAACTTAATATTATAATATATACCCATACTGTTCGGCAAATTGTGCAGAAGACCGAAGAGTTCAACCAGCTGCCGCGTATGGCATTTGAGGAATACGAGAAAGCCTTCGACTCCATCGAAATACGGGCAGTTCTGGCCTCTCTGCAACGATGTCGAATTGATTGGCGGTACATCGAAGTGTTAGGTGTTTGTATCTGCCACGATGACTGTCCAGATCCAGGATAAGATAACCACCCCCATCCAACTGCTCAGAGAAGTGAGACAGGGGGATGTGATATCCCCGAAACTGTTCACCAATGCATTGGAGGACGTTTTAAGACGCTGGACTGGACTGGACAGGGTATAAACGTGAACGGCGAGTACATCTCACACCTTCACTTTGCCGATGACATCGTCATAATGGCGCTGAACACACCACACGCTGGAACAGTTAAGACCAGATGCTGCATAGCCTAAATGGAGCCTCTCGGCGGGTTGGCATCGGTATGAATTTGGACAAGACGAAAATCATGAACAATTCGCGCGTCTTGCCGAGTCCAATCCACATCGAAGGGTCGCTTCTCGAAATTGTGAAGGAGTATGTCTACCTAGCGCAATTCATACAGCTCGCTAAACACAACTTTGAGAAAGAAGCTGACAGAGGGATCCGGTTGGGTTGGACAGCTTTTGGAAAACTTCGTCAAGTTTCTCGTCGCCAATCGTGCGTCCTGCCCGTTTTGACATACGGTGCCGAAACGTGGACACTGACAGTGGGGCTGGTCCACAAATTTAAGGTCGCTCAGCGCGCTATGGAGCGGGCTATGCTCGGGGTTTGTTTGAAGGATAAAATCAGAAACGAAGTTATCCGGATAAGAACCGGAGTTAGCGACATAGCTTACAGAGTAAGCATGCTGAAGTGGCAGTGGGCTGGCCATGTTTGTCGGAGGACCGATGATCAGTCGAGAAGACGGTCCTGGAGTTGCGACCGCGTATTGGCAAGCGTAGTATGGAACGCCCCTCAGCTAGATGGCCGACGACCTCATAAAAGTGGCTGGGACAAACTGGATGCGGATGGCGGAGGACAGGGTGTTGTGGCACAGCATGGCAGTGGCCTATGTCCAGCAGTGGACTGCGATAGGCGGAGTTGATTGATTGATTGAACATTATAAGCCATTTCGTCTTTCGAAGCTACACTATTTTTAATGTTCCGTACCAAAATTGGAAAACGTAAAACTTATGGGATCACCTCAGTCATAGTGCCTGTCCGTCGGTTCGTCTGTTGGTCTATCCACCCGTCCGTCCGTCCGTGCTCATAGCCAAATCCCAACTCGCACTTGCCCGGTGTTTTTTTTTTAATTTTCAATAACCGAGTGACAGTCCTATGAAAGTCCGATAGGGCTGATGTCTGCCGGGGTCGCGGATTGTTCGAAATAGTTACCGTAGCCCTGGCGCACAGGCAACTGAAGGAACACGGGTGGGTTTTAGTCAGTAAGAGTCTGACACGCCCTTCTGCTCCGCCCAGAGCGGGAGAGGTCATTTGTTGATTTCCCACTTGTAAGAGTTTTGAGCTCTGGTAAGAAACTTTCCTTCTGCTCGGTTTATTTTTATTCATGTGCCAATACGGTGTAAAATCAAGCAATAAGTGGTATCCACCTTAGTGCGATGCACTATCAGATAAGGTACCTACTTATGTGGTCGCAGCGGACAATGCTCCTTATGTAGGCAAAGAACTGGCGGAAGTCGGATTAGTTTTAGATCGTATTAAGTAACTATAAAATAACACTAGGTAAATATTTTTGTAAATCATTTTATTTGTTAGTGGAAATACTTTTCCGAATCACAATAATTATGAAACTACAATAAGGTGTCGTTAGCGCTGCTATCGTATGGATAACGGCTAAACACAGATACGTAGCATATCATAAGCCAGGCCCATTAATCCAATTTGTTATTCAAACAAACTGCTTTAGTACCTACACATGACAACATATCAAGCTATACAATTTCAATTTCAGCTGACCTCGCATTTATAGGCTTTGCAATGAGAAGTCAGCTTATACTGGAAAATTATAGCTTGATATGTCTTCGTGCGTGCATAATTCAATTGATCGCTAAGTATGGGATTTGCAGATTACTTTTGAAAGTATTAAAAGTAAGAATTATTACCTAATTAATTCTTAGTTTTTCGATGTTGCTACGGTTTCCCAAGGCTCAATCTGTGTCATCAAGTGGACAGTTCCGGACGAGAACTTTCACCAGATCTATCAGTCTATATTCTATAACCATACCTATAAGCTAAGATGACACGGCACGCTAGCCTCGTTTCATCAAGTCCGTAGGTCGTAACAGCCTCCACGAAAGCATTTGGTAACATCAAGTACCTACTTACATCATTTGGGCCTGGCCTTCTTCCAATACCAACACGATCCAATAATTACGTGGTGTTCCTACCTATAGCTATAAACGTTGACACGATCAAAGCTCAGTCTCACAATTTCATGTTTGCTTCTACTGTTTGAATAATCTTTCCATTTATCTATTAATTAGTGGTTACGAGAAATTCGACACTACACAATTAGACACTGAGGATACAACTGCAAGCATTGACTATTTCTATTTTCGTTCGTACTAATAATATCAATGGAATTATATTTAGGTACTTTCACCGTTGGTGTCTTATTAGCGAACAAGGCGCGTTGCCAGCAGGGCGTTGCTTATTAATGGTAGAATAGGTAGGTCCTTCTACCGGGCCGACAGCACGCCACTCTGCCTATGCACGCGGCGCGTAAAGGCTCCTTCAAACAGGCGTGACACGCGACGCGAATCGCATGCGACACAAAGGCACAGCTCGGCGTGCGACAGGCGGTGCCTTTGTGTCGCGTGGTTCGCCTGTTCGAAGGAGCTTTTAGCGTAATCGCGGCCCAAGAGATAGAGGAAAATAACATTTTCATGTTGTTTAAAGTAGGTTTCCTATTCCTTAAAAAAGCACCTTATAAAATAATTGTAGATATAAATAGGTTATATAATATAAACAAAATATATAGATTTAGAGTAGACAAAATAAATTCAATATCTCATAAACAGCTAATTGTACTTTTAATTACATAATTATACTGAATTAAAAACGTTAGTGTGTAAATATACAGGATGGAAAAAACTAACAACACTTACTTATAGCAAAAGTAGGTAGGTACCTAACATCCTACCATAAATATGTTACTTTTAATATTGAGGTACCAATCTTCTTCTCTTCGTATAGACGGTAAGTAGGTACATCTATATTGCCTATATTGCTTGGGCCCAGTAGGTGGTCACATTTAATGCGGTACCCAACCTTAATAATTCTAATATTACGTCTTTCAATAAAAGGTTTTGAAGAAACTCAATATTCATAAAATAACAATGCTTCACTATTTAAATAGGACTTAAATTCTCTTTCTCTCTTTAAATCTCCATGATCCTGAATCATCACTAATCTAGGTACATTAGAAGTCGTAATGTTAGGTCTTCTATGGTTGAAGTTATCATGCGACCATATCTAGCACTGAATTTATAAGGTACCTAAGCAGGTACTGATATTGATACACATATTATAAGATGGCTATATTATTTGGCTTCTGATGTTTGTTCGACTCCCGGTCTATGCAAGCGACCTACTATATTATAATTAAGCACTTTTTCTGTATTGCAGTTTTCCCTGTGTTGCGTTGGTTCTTTGCACCCTGTATAATTGAAGCTAAGTTTTAAGTTATAAAACTTACAATAGTTACAAAATATTTCTTGTAAGAATTTGTTTCAGTATAAAATTACTATAATTTTCTTAAAATGGATGATGATGCTCACATCATCAATGATGATTTATTCAATGAAACAAAAACCTCGCATTAAATCCATATTACATAAAAAAAAATATTAATAGATAAGATTTCAGAGAAGTGAAAATTTAGGAACAACACAATTATAACATTGGTAAGAGATAGAAGCACTTGGTTCGTTCCAAAAGAACGATCAATTTGTTATTATTACAAATACTAAAATTACATTTATTATACACGTGGAACTTATAGTCATCTACAACTCATAATATACAAATATCATTGTTTGATAAAAACCATAATAAAATAATTTACATAGTATTGATATGTACAATATTTTCATAACTAATATTACTTCCTCCATAATAAATAAATTAATAAATGTATATAAACAAAAATAGGTGTAATACATGATATAGAACATTACGGTTACGCGATTCTAACAAATATACACCAAGTAGACATTTAAGGGAGAAGCGCCAGAGAAGACCGCGATTTTTTTTTTACGTTTATTGTAATTTATAGGTCAGTGTCAGGATGTATGTTGAACAAAATATGGTTCGCGACCGTAACAAGTATGTATTTACAGAATTATAGTCATTAAAATCATCAATCCGGCCCTCTAGTTCATATAATCTCACAGAATGAATTTTTCATGAAATAGACATTCAACATACAACCTGACACTGACCTGCAAATTGCACAAACGTAAGAAACTTTGAATTTCGCAGGCTACCTTAGCGCTTCCCCCTTAAGGGAACGACATGGATTAATTAAAAGTAGTCCAACCTTTGGGAACAATAGGTGTGGGCTCCTGTCGCGCGCTCGAACCTGCGGAATAGTCTAATAAACCGAACTGGCTAAAATCTAGTCCATATTCGTGTAAGAGAGCACTGTCTGTAGATTTGATTTTTTCAACTTTCTGATTTTTATCACGACACTTGAGCGGATCGAAATCTTCTAGGTTTGTCGGCGAATCGTCCAGTTTAATGAGATCAGAATCAGAGCCACACGACTGAAAAAGAAATACGCGAGTTAAACAAGCACAAAGCGATACACGTCCCTTGGTAGGCCTTTTTGTGCACGTGTCATCAATAACATAAATAGTAGTACAGCTACACCTCTCAAAGTAGAGCACATTCCTCATTTTAATGGCTCATTTACATTAGTCGCACCTTGTCATTCAAGATGTTCAAGATATTAACGTTGTGGAACTATTATGGAAATGATAACAAGACACAGTCCCGGCAGCATGCGTGCATGCATACTATCATTTCGATCACATAATGAATTTGTGCTAAATGTCTACAACAAAAAATATCAGTAATATCCATTCCATGCTGTAAAGATGCAAAATTATTATTTACATTTACGTTGAAATGTCGCATAGAAGGTATGTATCAGCTAATGTAAATCAGCCATAATGGTCGGTATACGAATACAATTTAGTATGAAAATTAAATCCAAACCGATTAAGTATATTCCAACTGTATAGCCCGATACTTATGCCCGGTTTCAACACACTACATTTTTATCAAACATCATGGATGGGTTGCGACATTTATTGAGAGATTTTAAATTATTTTATACGTTAGTCTGTATTTTTAATCATGTATTTTTATTTTTTTTATGTGCAAAGATTTCACATGGTAGAAAAATATGTTACACCTTAGATAAACTTAAAGCGGTACTTGAACACCGCGCGCGGTCTGTCTGAACCAAGTCCAATAGACACAGTTTCACTCAGTCACACGCCGACCATCATCTAAACAGCGCATGTCGAAACATCAGTTTTTTTTTAAATATAAATAACATCTAAATGCCTTCATGTATATTTTATAAGTGTTCTAATGAGTCAAGAAATAAAAATAAGATACACGGGATTACTTTTCACGCGTAAGTACAGCTAAAAATGTTAATTTGTTGAAAATTATAATTTTATTTATGTTTGCTTCGCCATTTTTGTGCGAGCGAGATAGATACTACAAAACAGCGTGAGAGACACGATGCGACGCATCACGCGACTCTCGCTAATGCTACCTCAATGTTATTCATAATCCTAACATTCGGCGGCTAACGCGGTTGCGCTCGCACGACTGAGTCGAGTCCTATCTCTGTCTTTGTCTATCGGTAACTGTAAGTATGCAACTGAGTGAGTTTCGTTGCATGTAGTTGTGCACCTAGCCCAGGTTTAGTGATTGTGATGCTATAGCGTACCGTATCTACCGCTTAAGTTTATCTAAGTTTTACACCGATTTCAGAGCAAACGCTACTTGTTAAGGCGCTTCGTGATTGTCCGCCGCTGCTAGATAGATCTTTTTTTAATTTATAAAATCAAACAGGCTAGTCAATTTTTATAGATAAGTAGACAGGATATTTTACAACAAAGAAAATTTTATAAGCTTTCAGAAACCGAAGCTATCATTCGATGACGTATTTGATCTATATAGTGTGGCAAGAATGATCCGTAACATCACCCATAGGTGCAATAATTTGTAGATATTTCTGGAAGAGGTGTTTGAACTCTTTTTATGGAAGCTGGCATAGTCACCAATATACACCTATCGCCACTTTGAATTTTTGCAAAGTTACGGCGTACGACGAAAGCGGTATATAATGTTCAGAGATATAGTGCTCTAAAGTGTCACCTTGCCGAGATATAATAATACCAGTTTATTATTGTTCCACTGCATGGCAAAGGTCTCTTCTCATACAGAGAATTCGTAGGTTAAGATCGTTAAATGAGATTCTTAAATTCAAATATCTTGACGATGTGCCACTTGTACCGTATCTTTGGACTTTTCTGTTCGTTTAAGTTTCCTCTGCCCATAGATATATGCCCGTTTCATAGTGCGTTACACCGCAACTTCGAAAAAAAATAAAGTGACACTTCGGTTCTTATGCCCTTTGATAAAAACTTACAGACAAAAGTATATTTTAACAGATGTAACTTTTTTTTTTTAATTAACCATCACAAAAAAAATATCAAGATTTCAATATTGAAACCTGGCTTTAGAGTCGTTGAGCGAACGCTATATTAAGAATTAAATATGTGCGTACAATATGTACTTATCTAGTTTCACACATCCCGTTTACAACTTAATAAGGATAGTGCATAACGCTCGACGGCTCTTTGTTATCTTGCACAAGGCTGCAACTTTAGTAAAGTAGTATCAGAGCTTTGTAAATCATGAAAGAAATAATCTGAACAGAGTGTATGACTACTTCTATTAAATAAAAATCCAATATTTATGCATACTTAGATATATTTTAGTAACATGCATTTGCAAGTTCTATGTAAGCATGATCTTGCTAAAGTACGACAAACAGTGTATTATATACAAGTGCTCCTGTCATTATATTGATATAAATATGATAAGTACAAAATACAGAGTCGCACAGTCATAGTAAAACTACCCGCTAATTTTATTGTCTTCGTGTTAAAATAAACATTTAATGATATATAGATCAAAATGATCCGATAACTCTCTATTCATTAAAGGATGAGTTGCATGACACATGCCAAATACCTATGGGGAAATCATAAATAAAGATTAAACGTTGAAAACTAAGTAATAAAGCGATAAAGTTTTTTTTTTTCGACGAATTATGTAACAGAGATTATACATAATAAAATAGCCTAAAGGATACATTACAAGGTCAGTTCTACCTTCAAATGCCCCCCCTTCCTTCTGATCTGAACAAAAATTGGTACCGTATTGCTATTGCTCTGATCTGAACAAAAATTGGTACCGTATTGCTATTGCTCCGATCAGATCGAACAGTTGCGACGGCCAGAAATTTAATCGCACTCGAATCGAACTGTTAGAAACCAATCGTTAAAACTAACCAGCTCGATCGTTTAGTGTATGTGCACATCCGGTTAGATCCGTGGGATCAGATTTATTTAGTTTGTTTAGTCATAACTCTCTGTTATGTTACGGTAAGGTTTACACTTTATCGTGACAGCTAACCACAGACACATCTTTCGACGATAATATTTCCCTGTTGTTGTCACCATCTGTTGGGTCAAGAACTGGGGACGCGGTAGGTACAAATGTTAAATTTTAGGTCACTTATATCGTCAATTCTTTAACTTTTTGTTGTTGTTTGAAGTTAATGAACAGATTAAAAAAATATAAAAATCTTGAAATGGGTAAGTATTGTTAAGGTGTTGTACACTGCAATATACTGATCGTAGTAATCTTTAAAAACTTACTGGGGAATATACTTAGGAAAGTATTTTTGTACTTAACAATAAGATTTAATTTAAATGTCAGTAATCATAATTCATTTTAATTAAATAAGGCCACGTCGTGCAAATTTTCTACGACGCACCAATATGTTCTATGGATGTGTTATGCAAATCATCCTATCGTAAATAGTATTAAAAATATTTTTTCTGCATTTGTTAATCTACTCTTAAATAAAACGAGCTAGCATCACAATATGAGATCATTCATTTTTTATACTTATAAATCATATTATTCTGATCAGAATATCAATAAGCAAATTATGCAAATCAAAAGAGTACATGCGTAGGCTACGTATAAAAATAAAATAATATAAGGCACTTAATTTGAACTGTTAATAATAGTTATTTAGCAAAATCTATTTATTTGTAACCGGAAACGTACATTTTTTTAAAATTTTATAGTATGCCCACAGCAATATATGTGTTATAGAAAAGTAATTAACAATAAAAAATATAATACAAAATGAAAAATTAAACATTTTCAATAGAACGAGTAGGGCGATTCATATTAATATACCAATGGTAACATAACAAAATATCTCTAAGAAATAGCGTCTTAGTCGAAAAGAGTTCTTAAGCATTAAATAAATTACAAAGCAAGGTGAAAATATATAGGATAATCTTTCTTTGAAGATTAAATAAAAAAAATATCAATGATAAAACAAAACGGGGATTAAATAATATTTGTGTTAGGAACGCAATTTGTTTTTTTTTTTTTGAGAGGATTTGTTCCTATTTGTTGTGTTACACTTAGCATCACTTTTTAACACAAACAGTGTTGATATTTAGCTTTCCAAAGGAAACGAATGACTATGGACACAGAGCCAACGATCTAAATATTTGCATGCTAGTGATACGACCAAAATCTTTAAAATCGTTAGATTGGATTAATCTAAGCATAAAAATAACAGATTTTTTCCGCGTCTTGTCTATTTTGACCGCATTTTCAAATACTTGTTAACCAATTTTACTGAACTGCCCCAAAAACACATTTTCCAGAAATTTGTAGCGTCGGGCATAGTCAGGAAACTATTACAAAAATAAACGCTTGCTGTTATGTTAAATGCCGAAGGCAAACTGTAACATGGTATAGATTCGATTACTCAAGGCCAAAAAAATATTCAATCAATTAACACGAAAAAGTATAAATATTTTAAAGAAGAAAATTTGACCAATAAATGAGCGCGTATTGCAAATTTTAATGACCGCTTGAGCAATCGGTTACAGAGCATTTTGTTTGAAAACTGATGATACATGATACGGACATGATAAAATTTTGCCCAGACGTTGAAACAATTGATTCAGACAAATCCAGTGCAGCATCTTTCTTATCAGAAAACGTTCCGGTTTTTTTTTTAATGCGCCCGGCATTCGAGATACATAAAATTTCTGAAACCAAAAATTATCCTACTAAAATGACAAAATCTATGTAGGTACATTATAAATGTAAGTACATAATACATAATATCAAACGGATTGTGATGGATATTACGTCTGCCTGTTTTTTAACATAAATTGGACCGCCCCCCTCGCGGAATCTATGACGTTTTTGACCGTTACTGCCCACCTAGTCGGGTTCAGGATATCATCTAATGTAACGATTTGTACGATTTTGACCATAGTGCTATGATACATGGTTTTGGTTTTGGTCGTTAACTCTGTATCTACTACATTCGCATCTTTTAAATAACTTTATGCAGTACCTACAATTATTTTGTTAATGTCTCTCGGGAATCATCGGATTTCTGAATACAAACGAATGCTAATTTCCATGTCCATCAATACATCAATTATTAGATTTATCGTGTATAATAATTTGAATTCAGAACTAAGTACTTTATTGTTGTTTTGTTTTGATCCGTGAAAACAAAACAACAATAAAGTAGTTAGTTCTGAATTCAAATTATTATATTGATGTATTGATGGACATGGAAATTAGCATTCGTTTGTATTCAGAAATCCGATGATTCCCGAGAGACATTAAGAAAATAGTTGTACTGTAAGTAGTTGTCTGTATTGGGCACATTTGTTAACTTTTGCACATTATGACCTACATCATAAAATGTGACAATATTTATATATTCACGTTATACAAATCTAGGACAGCAGGAAGTTTGCAAAAGTGATTGCTAAATTAATACCAAATTTGTGTACTTACTGTCATGTGTTACACAACTCCTTTCCACCGTGCTTATATTAAAAGCAACCAAGGTTTCAAAAAAGTATGTATTACTACTTCTATTACGAATTAAGGGACTTCACGGGTTAGATAAATATTATTAATTCATAAACATGAATCTTATAATATCCAAAATTAATGGTTAGGTAAATATATGTATAATCAACCTTCTGTGTTAGTGCAAACATATTCCACTCTTGCAGTTCAAGGCATGAATTCTATAATTTTCTGCTTTACAATTAGGTATAAAATTGATATGATTACAAATGTGCATATCAGAATTACCTCTAGAATTTTCCCCTTGTACGAAGGTAGGTCAGTGTTGGGTCCCACGGCTAGCCTGGGCCTTACGCTCTCTTGGCTCGGTCTACCTATAGTGGATGCCGTGAGTTTTGGCGCTGTACCGTTAGACGGCAACGGCACGGTTGGTTGTGACACCTTTCTTTGATTTGTTGACAGAGTCAACTTTAATTTTGCCTTATCATTGCCTTCTGTGAAGCATATCGTGCTGGTGTGAAAGTCTGACGTAGTTTTCACATCGTTTTTTGTGATGTTACTGACAAAGTTTTGGAGCGTCGATGTGGTCGTCGCACGCGGTGGCGGCGTTGGCGCGTCAGACAAATCAATTAGTTTCCTCGTGGAAATTATTGGGTAACGGACTGGGAGTTGGGGACGTTCCGGTAACCGGGGTGGGAGACATGGTGACAGTGTTTTCTGCAAAATAAAATTGAATGATGTGCCACGGTGCTCCTAGGAGCGTTCATGCTGCTATCGCATTCACATGGTACTAAACACAATAATGTGGACAGTACAAATAAGAAAGCACAGTATAAGTGTACTAAAGCCTATTAATGTAATTAAATAAAGGAAATAACATTTATCATGGCGAAACTATAGATGAGATACCTTTTTAAAAGTAAAAAGTAAATATAGACGCTTTAAAATAAATCTCTACATGTCAATAATGAAACAAATTACATTACTAATCGCTTTGTGGAAACAAAATAATTCAAAAAGGTACCAAAGTCTATGATAGCTATTAATGAAAAAACGTAATCATACTTCCGATACGATCCCACAAATAATTTTATTCACCGCGGCGTCGGTACCATCTCATGACTGAGAATACAAAATTGACACATATTCTAAAGATGTAACTTAATTTAAATGACTCAGATGAGATGCTTGTCCCGGCAGGAATAATAATAATCCACTAATCTAATAACTTGCATGAAAATTCAAAACGGGAGACGAATGGCATACGAAATTAATATATGCAAAGTGGCGTATCGAAAGTCGTGATTTTATACTAACAGGCATGACGAACTGACAGAAGAACACAAGCGTCTAACAAGGAGCTACGAGGATGACATCTACATTTAGTTGCGAAGTACTTCTTCACTTACTGCTTTGTCTGGAAGACTGATGTCTGAGTTGTGCGAGCTATTCGGGAAGCTGTCCCGGCGTTGTGCTTTCTTGCTGTCGAACAGGTACTCCATCTCGGTGAGTAGATCGAGGGGGAGCGCGGGGGGACCTTCGCGGGGCGGCAGCGGCCTCATCGTCGGAGGTTTGTTCGTCGGGGAAGAATCCGACGAATCCGACGACACGGGGGTCGCTGACCCGCATGAGAACCTACACATATACACATAAATAATATTAGAAGCGAGCATTGAAAGTGTTTCACTACTGACGAATTCTAGATGATGCGTATTTTTTGTCATTTGGTTGTTATTAGATCGTTATTATATGCGCATGTGTTACTACTCTAAACTATTCATACGACAGCGCTGAACTTGTGACAATACCACGTTCTATTACAACCAGGTGTCAGTGACCTTGAATAAAACTGGCTTTAGCCGTTTTTTATATCTATAGGCAGATCATCCTATGACCTTTTTCAATTCTGTCGTACGAGATCATGTCACTTAAGTGTACTTAGTTGTGGCAGTCGGCATGTCGGCAGTTTCGAATTTTCGATCTTGTTTTTTTTTTAATTTACGCAGCACTTCCCAAACGCAGTTTGTCACCAGCGCAGTCCAAGGCATTATGATATAAAACCCTAAAAAACTTTAAAATATACAGGATCAAAGAGGGTAATTTTAAATTAAAACATCATAGGTTTTTAATCGGTTATTATTATGGATTCAACAAAGATGTAAACATCAAATTATTGTGTAGCCGACTTAGCTGAAGCACGAATCTAGGATCTTCCGAAGCTCAGGTTTACAGATGGTTCACTTTAAGTGAGCTAAAAGGCTACCATTGTTGCATAAACACATACAGGACCGCTGGATGCTCTTCCTCCGCGACGCCTCTGATGACGCGTAGAGTAAGGAACTTTTCATGCATACTACAACATGTAAAAATGCCTCTGCGTGGACCCAAGTGGTGTCTCAATACTTCTACACTACACTTAAAACACCTCTAACATAATATATAATACCGACATAAATATTTGATTACATTTGTAAAGACATAGTGAAGTAAACTACATACATCATTACAAAACAACAGTAACGTAATTAATAACAAACATACCTGACGACGTGTCGTCGTTATTGTAGACGGCCGCGATCGTTTCAATTTTATTGTACACTGCCTTAGAAATATAAACCTTAAGAAACGCCAGTAGCGCCCATCATTTTCACACCCAATTCACTGCTTCGGTACGCTTAACTAACTTTTTACACGAGTGAAAGCGAGCGTAAACGTCAGCCCCGCAAAACTCTTGAGGTGTAGGAGCAACAGTGCCACAGTGCCCTTACCACTTCTTGGATTTCAAATGGAGCAGCAAGCAGCGGTTGACTCAGCCAGCCAGTCACTTCGGCTTCAATTGATAACCTAACCACTTGTAGTGGACGCGCAAACCTGGTCGCTACTCTTGGCTTCATCAGCAATTTAGCACAGCCCACTGCTTTTCAGCCGGTTGGCATACAGAACTAATCTTACCTGGTTGAGGTAACATTGCAGCAGCAAGCCACTTTGCATCGCTGCACCAGTAAAAGTTACTGAAGAATATACAAACAACAGCATCACCCCAGTTTATTGAAGACTCACTTTGGACGTTGCTCCATCTGGTTACGCCTTCATCGGCGATCCTTAATTAATCCAACCTGTATACAACTTTCCAGCATCACCAACGGGTTACAGCCAACCAGGCAATACCACCTGCCTGGTTAGATGGTCCTCCTTTGAGTTGAGAGAACGTCACATGTATTTCTTTAATACTTCGAATTCAGTGGCGGTACCTTCACATAATATTATTAAGTATAATATCTGACGAAAACAGTTTTAAAGATTTGTATATGTGATTCGGTGGGTAATAAATAAAGATAACGTTCTAAATATTTTTTGTTTAAATTCTGATGAATTTGAAATAAAAAGCACGTTACAAAGAGCACAAACAACATGGTCAGTACTGAGTGTCATATGAATATTCTTACAATATCTTTAATTGTTGTTAAGAGTAGCATCCGAAAATCTGATTAACTAACTGGTCTAACGCACTCAAGCATAATCCGCTAAGCATGATCGTCCCAGTCGAAGTTCACTGCAAGAAATAGTATTCTGCCAAGTCGTGCAAAAACACTCGGTTCTCCGCCTTGCGCAAACGGTCAATCCCTGCCAGCTTTTTAAGGTTGTCGGTCGAAATAGCTTGGCACTCACGGTACGCTTATCGATACGCCGTCTCCATTCAAACGAGTCTTCTATGTCTACTCCAACGGCTATCAGTCCTTTGATAGACTTGGCCGGTCCACTTCCACTTCAGCATTTCAGGTTGCCAAGTCTACAAGCTATATTTATGAAACATTTTTTCAGAATAATTTTATCCCGGATCCTTGACACAACACACACATACAGCGCATTGAGCGAACTTTACTTTGTAGAACAACCAGCAGGGGCAAAATCTTGGCACTTTATGTCATAAAGCAGATAGGTTCCATAGGACAATCTGAAGTCTATAAAAATCAAACTGATTGCTAATTTAACTGTATAATATTTTTTTTTTATGACTTTTATTTTACATTCAGTGATTACTTTAACTCACACACTGACTATGTTATGTAAGAGCGTTTGGTTTCCGCACTTAGTCCTTCAGGTGGACCATTGCGGGTGCACACACGGACTACATTACTTGTATTTTTTTTGGTAAATCTACTTTTACTATGTTTGTAAATATATGAGTGAGATGTATCTACCACATAATTAATTGAATTGTCATTGCTTCATTTTTTTTTACCTATTTATAAAAATACAACTTACGTTAGCATAAAACTTTAATATTTTCTTAAAAGCTTGAGGCGTGAACGTCCTTCTTACACTTTAAGATAAGCCGAGAGCTTTTAAGAAAAAAAATAAGTTTTATGTTAACGTAAGTTTTATTTTGTACTTTTTAGTTCATTAAAAGCTTGTTTTTAAAAAGGTTTTTTACTTACATTTTTCTCTACGAACTGCATTTTAGAATTAACCTATAATGGCTAGAGAAAAATATACTTTCTCTATAAGTAGCTATATACTATAGTACCTAACAAAGAGATTTGTTGAGCTTGACCTATTGTTCAACCATAGGTACGCCACTGATTTCGACACGACGACGAAAGAAAACATCAAATATTTATACACCGTCATGCAATAAATAAAAAGTGCAATTTTGGCCTAAATGCAATCAACTGGCCACATTTTCGCCGTTCACAGTTCAGTCGCGGTAATTTAAAATCTTTCAAAGGGAAGACAAATATAACACTGAATTTCACTTGTTAAGTTGGCGCGTTCGTCAGCATATTCGAGTCGAAAACTTTAGCGCATCGAATTAGATAACGCATGGAAATGACGAATTTTTACCGGGCACTATACTAATTGAGTGTAGACGACGAATAGGGTGTTTGACTATATTTTAATTTGATTTGATATCTTGGAATCAAATACCCTATTGTGCATGATATGTGACCAATTGTGCACGTGACAATGAAACTGTCAGTGTGGCCAAATTCGTGTTAAGCATGCTGATAAATTAAATGGCTCAAAAGTGACCAACTGCGTTTGAGGTATACAGCATGTGCTCCTGGTATAGAAGCCTACTGCTATATCCTCCTCTCCATCCGCCGGATAATATGTCATTGTAGGCATGTGTTGTTAGTGCGGCTTGTTTAAAACCTTGCCAAATACCACCCAGGGACGCCTTTATTCCGTTTGTCCTGGATTTGTATATAATTTATGTTGTTAAATCAAATGATGATTTATAAATGAAGTATGTACATAGGTAGATACGTAATACGGCCCTAATTATTGGCCAATATGCTTTATGCTTCCCTAAATGGGAGTGTTGATTTGTAGTGAAAAGCGTAAAATAATGAAGGTTCATTTTTAATTGTAGGCATATTTATTTACAAAGTATTTGTACGGAAACGTATCTACCTATTATGGTGGGTACATAAATGTAGCAAAAGTTGAAAAAAAAAGTCTCGTTGTTGTGTTACATTTCATATTGTATAGCATTTCAGAAATTTTCGTTTCAACGGATGTTACATTTCATGTTACGTTTTACATATAATATGCGTACCCACAATTATAATTTAATCGGTTAAATGCATTATAGTCACCTGCTATCATCAGTGGTGTTAATTGACGATGGTCGTGACCCGGTCCTGGGCATTTTATTTTTCAGCCCTTTCACCGCTGATTTTACATTCTTGCCTCCTTGACGGACCTTCATTGAATAAAATATAAAGCATTAAAAAACTTTTTAAAAACAAATAGCACGACCGTTGTCAAGAAAGTCATCGGGCCATAAATGAGTGTTGTTCATTGATAGTTATCTATGAACGTGGTGGTTACGGGTTGTCCTTTAAGCGACAAGGGAATACAATCTTTATGGGCATGGAAATCCAAACGGAAACCGTATGTTCTTAACCCTTATGCATGACCCTCTCTACCTAGGATGACTGTCCGCCTGCCACGGGGCTTTATGTTTATCGGCAAAAAGTAGCTACCTTCTTGAAAATTAACACAATGTGGGTATAAGTTGTTTTAGCATAAATCTTTAATAAAATAAAATTTAAAAAAATTAAATTGAATAAGAACATTTTAGAGTGGGAAAATACTTTAGTTTTGGTTATAATTAAAGATTTTTTTTTTTCACCACACCAACTTTTAGTCTTGAGGACACTCATAATTTCGGTATAGTACGTAAAAGCAAACGTAAGGCACGAACAATATTTATGACCCGATGACTAAGATGTCAAAGACTAACGGCCGCAGAAAGAGTGAATTTTATACTTCTGAAAATAATGAAATTAAAACCGGTTCAATGCCCAGTCGCATGCAAATTCTTTTCTATACAAATTAATGTTGATAAAATAAAAGTTCATGTATTTATTTATAATTGTTCATTTATCTTTTATAGTAACCTTTACATTGGTCTAGTTTTATCGATTTTGTTTCACTAATATTATAAGTTTTTTTTTTTTTTATAGGAAAAATATTTCCCTGGAATATTTAATATTAAGCTTTATAATTCTAAACATTGTCGCACTCATTATACAATCTAAAGCCACGAACAAACATCGCGAGGCATCGGCAGGCCTTCTTATTTTCGCCCTGCTCAAGGCAGACATCGGCCGGCGAATTGCGCTGCGATCATTTCATTCATAGGTATACCATTTTGCATTTTTGTCATTCGGTTTTAGCCATTACAGCTGACCAAGTGTTCACTATGCCAGATGTTTCGTTAGGTATCATTGTATATGGATTAATTTGTAAATAGAGAAGCACGGCATGACTCGCAATGTTAGGATGTGGCTTCAAACACATGAACATAATTATTTACACTGTGTAAATCAAAACGTCAGCCTGATGAAATATCTTTGGGTTTTTCTATGTCGTGCATTGGCAGTTGCGTGCAATATATACGGTTCTTTCCTATAGCCATTGCTATCGGGACCCAGTGCATAATAAATAACACTACAATTTTGAACAGCATCTGATATTCGTAACTTCGTGGAGTACATACTTTATTTATTACAACAGCAGCGGCATCTACGTTGTGCACTACGCTGTTAAATATAATAAATACGATATCAATTATATTTATACTTACTTACTAGGTACTACAAAATAAATTAATAAATAAGTACAGTAATTTAGGGATAATATTGTTTTATAAACATTCGCTAACAACTAAGTTATCGCAACTAAGTTATCAAAAAAAATCTCTTTATATTTAACTAGCAACGAGATAATAAAATAATTGTGATAGTGTATATCAAAATGCCAAACCAAATACAGTACAACTATTTTCCTAATGACCCTCGGGAATCATCACATTTCCGAATACAAACGAATGCTAATTTCAATGTCCATCAATTATTAGATTTATCGTGTACAATAATTTGTATTCAGAACTAAGTACTTTATTGTGTTGTTACGTCAAAATAAAACAACAATAAAGTAGTTAGTACTTAGTTCTGAATACAAATTATTGTACACGATAAATCTAATAATTGATGGACATGGAAATTAGCATTCGTTTGTATTCGGAAATGCGATGATTCCCGAGGGGCATTAAGAAAATAGTTGTACTGTACATGTTGTAGTAGTAGCTCTATAAATTATTAACGCATTTTGGCCTCTAAATTGGATGTCAAATTGCATATTGCAATTATAATATGCTTAGCAAAAAATACAACAATAAAGTAGAGTAACAAACGATTATATACAAAAACGTAAATACCTTATAATTAAACTTTATAGCTACATAAAATAAATGAGAATAACTATAGAGGCAGCTAGCTAGGCATAGACTACGAAACAGATATACTTACACACACACACACGTAATACCAGCACCACAATAGGACAACAACCATAATGACAAGTTACGTAAAAAGTATTCTCCACCAAGTTAAGTATACCAGTGCCACAACAGAAGGTAGTTGTCAGATAGACAACAGAGTTTACTAGCAACTCACCGTTTTGACCGCCGATTGCACTGCTGGGTTCGCCTGCAAATATTCATAATTTAAAGCAATAAAGAAAATCTCCAGTACTTGCAGCATGCATGCATTGAGTTGTAAGAAGTAAGATTGCCAAATGTCGACTATGAGAAAAACTGAATGATTTATTTTATTATTTTCAATGAATAAAAGATTATTATGAGACTTTTTATAATAATATTTTAGTTAACAGTGAGACTGCTATAACGGAATTGATTGCTGCGTTGATTCTTATTCTTTAATTTCATAACTGACAAATATTACAATCCGTTGCAGGCTAGTAATACCTTTTTTTGTTAATCTATTAATAACCTATAATAAAATGTTTGTGTTCGATAATGAGCTGACTATACACTTGTACGATTGAAAGTTTGCTTTATAAAAACCAACTTCAAAAAAAAATTGGTGGAGGTCGGAATCATTTTTTTTCAGTTCAGGAATAATTCTTTACCACGTGGATCGATTTAGAAGATATTTTTTTTAGTTTCTAAGACATGGCAATTCACTGGATTTTTTTGAATACGTCTTATTTAAATGAACGCTTAAACTTTTGATTTTAATGGCTGCTATTTTTAGCAAGATTAGGTAGAGTCTATGGTTTACGTACAAGTCATAACTAATTTCAAAAGTCATTATTTATTTTATCTGTGAAAAGAATGTTACTTGGGTATGTAGATGTGAAATATACATGATAAACTAGTGACCCTCTTCTGCTTCGCACGGTTTTTACCATAATTGAAAAACCTTATTGGACCTTCTAATGCGCATACTCTTTTTTTTAATTAATAAATGATTTTATAAAAACTTTTTGTGTTTCTAATGATATTGTACGTTTTTTTTTATACAAATGTGCCTCTTTCTGGTCTTTTCCCAAAATTCGTCGCAGTAACTAAGCTAGCGCACCCCGGCCAAATCGGTTAGGTTAGAACTGAGACCAACCATGCGCGAGCCAAGCGAGCGAAGCGAATGGTGCCGCGGTAACGGCCGGTGAGCGCTACATCCAAATTGATCACAGTTAATTGACTATTTAGTATTTTAGGACAACAAGACGATCATAAAAAAGACTTAATTATATTAGACTGTCAATACATTTTTAAGATATCGAAATGGGAGTTATTTCGGGTTCGATTAAATACATGCCTTTCTTTATTATTTGTAAGGTTGTCTTATATACACATAAACTTTCTCGGTTAAACTCTAAAACGATGGTGAAAACCTCATCAAAATTCGTTGCGAAGTTTAGAAGAACAACGCGGTCACTCACTTTGATACGAAAAGCGACTTCAATCTATACTAATACTAATATTTATAAATTCGAAAGTAACTCTGTCTGTCTGTCTGTTACCTTTTCACGCCAAAACCACAGCACGGATTTCGATAAAATTTGGCAAGGAGACAGGTGGCATCCTGAGGAAATACATAGGCCACTTTTTGTCTCAAAAATAATCATAAAGGGGGTGATATAGGGTATGAAAGTTTGTATGGACAACCCAGCATTTCTTAAGTTACGGATATGAAAATTCAAATGTTTGCTTTTGGTAAGAACTAAATAATTACGTGATCCAGCGTTTTTGTAAAATCACCCCCCAAGGGGAGAAAATAGGTCATGATTTTAAATTTCAAATTAAATTAGGTCGGGGTAAAAGTTCTTTCGTATTTTATATACAAATTCAAGAGTAAGAGCTCGTGTGACACCCAAATAAATAAACAATAAACACGCTTTTTTGTATACGTACCCAGACTTTTTTCAAATGGGTCAAAATTGTTTTATGGTCAACCCGTAACTCTTCAGCTATGTCATAACTAATAATGTGCGACCATGCCTCACTTTTTCAAAAATGGCATAGACTTTATCTGTAACAGGGCGACCAGCGCGAGCTGCATCTTTGACATCAAAATTTCCGGACTGAAAACATTTGAACCAACTTTGTGCTTCTCTTACTGACACTGCGTTAAGTCCATAAATTACACTTTATTCACGGGTTCTGTCGTATTTTTCCCTATAAGTAAAATAACTTCAAAATGTATCTAATTTGTTCGTTAGATTCACTCATATAAGCTGACAGAAAAACAGTTAAAAATGGCGGGAAATCGTTGTTTTTTTTCTTCGTTTATATGTTATCTATTTAATGGTATCAAAACCAGCCAGATACAAACAGTACAGCCAAAGAGACTTTACTACAACTTTATAACTATAAAATACGAAAAATCTTTTTCCCCGACCAATTATTTAATTATGAAATTTTCGTGTACCTCTTTTTAAGCGATTTAAGGGATTGGAAAATTGTCCGTTACCTTTCATGCCTTGACGGCTGAACGGAATTTAATGAAAGGCATACTGACAGGCAATGACCTGGGTTAGGACATAGGATACCTTATAATCTCAGTAATATTTTCCAGTGGGACAATTTCCGACATTGACGCGGGCGGAGCCGCGGGCAAGAGCTAGTTTATAATATGTATTGATTTGGTGAGAGATAAAGGGTTAATTGTTAATAGACATCTATGCTCTTCCCACCCCACTGCCCCCGACGTTGACCCAAATCGAAACTGTTAACAACTGAAACACCGGATTGTCGCGCATTTATGTAGTCATACTATAAAAGATTTGTATTATAAGCAGTGGTCGGATTAGGTAGTGTAATTTAAGGTCAAGAACCTCAAACAATATCTTTAGAATGGTTAAGTCTATGGAAATTCCGTGTTTTTTTTCTTAATGTATAATAAAGTGCTTTTACAAGCTTTTATTTAATATGCCTTGTATGTTTGTGTGTGTATTGTCTGACACTTCATATCTCTTTTTCACAGTTACTTCTCTAACGCTCTTATCAGCTTTTGAGAAAAATGCATTGCATTTTGCAAGGTAAGTTTATGACCGACAATAGGGTGGCAAGCTTTAAATGCCCCATGGACAGCCTCCTTACGTGTTTTTGAGAAAATGCAAAATTGAATTCAAATAATTAAGTCGATCACTAAAATTTATCTCATCAATATAACAACTTAGTATAACCAGTACAATAGCAAATTTGCAATTCCCGGGACACCGGGATTATATGGCTTTTCCACGCTCTGATAACGTCATTAAATCCCAGTAATTGCACCCCAAAATCCGATCACTGATTATAAGTTTTGGCGAAAGTACATACAACTAAGGTAGTTAGTATTTGAAATGTTCTTAAACTTCCAATTAAATTCATTTACATGTATGAAGCACGGAAAGTGAACAGCCTTGTACCTTTTGCTGCGTCTAATGAAATCTAAAACACTATTCACGAGGTGAATGAACTAGTGAAATGATGCAAAAGAAAAAATACTCATCCCAAACATAAGAAGCACTTAAAATACAAAAATATACAATAAAAAAACCTAAAATTATAATTAAGTACCTTATCTTTCACAGTTTTAAAGAAGGCCCCGCCTTCTTTCTTAACGTTCTTGGCCCAGTCCTTGTACTGTTGTTTCAACTTCTGCCCACTCCCTGTACTTAGTTTATCGGCATAATGATTGCATTCAACTTCAAACTCATCGTTAAAACCTCGCCCCGAGTTAAGCAAGTCCAGCCTTTCATCAATAAACTGTAATAAAATGTTTACAATTATGTACCGCTTTTTGCTTGCTCATGCGTTCAAATATACTTTTTTTTCAAAACAACTTTTGTTTCTTAATGGATAAGCTTAGAAAAATAAGCAATAATAAATGATTCTGTAAAAAACATTGATAAATAAAACCGAATAACAATGTTGCATTTTATTCTGTGCCACGGCTCTAAAATAGACATTTGTCATTAAAATAATTATAGATGAAAAGAGTATAATTTATAGTGTATTGTAGCATTATATGTCACCTGACGGAAGATTTGTGATTGCAATATTTTGGTAAGGAATGGTTGCATATTTTTTCTAGTTTTAATGAAAGCCTCTGGATTGAATGTTATCAGCTGACCATTTTCAATTCTGAAACAAAATATTTAAAAATTAATGTGGTTCAACAGCCTTAGTTAAAATAAAACTAAATATTAATACCATTATATTGGAAATATACCCCCTCCTCTTTCTAGCTGGCCAAGAGAAAACTTTCATGTAACTTACTTTATCGCATCACGATATCCGCCTATTAATGAGACTAGAGCACGCAAAAACGCTCGTGACACGGCGTCGCCTAAAGCATTCTTATCACTTAGAGCTTTCTTTAAGCTCGCCACCTGAAAATTAATGATGGAAATTATTTTATTACACTTAAAATGCAGATGAAATAGATGATTTAAAAATGTTTTTATTTGTATGTATTTTTTTTAATGTTTTCATTATAGTAGATAGCAATTTATTTTACGGATCACAGATTTATCGTTCTGAGACACGAAAATACAGACATAACAATAATTTTCCGAGATAAAATTGACAAGGGTATTATTATTAATTTTGTGCAGGAAATTCTGATTTCAGCATTTCTAAAAGTAGTAACAAACCTTCTTTAGTTAATTTTTGTTAATCCTAAATTCCTGTATACTAAATAATGACATTTGAAAATGCGATATGAAACTCGATATGGACTCGCCGTTCTGTTCTTTTAACGAACAAAAACTAGTAAACTTATGAAGTTCTTGCAAAGATCAATGGATATTCTGAGTAGGCCATCCATGTCGCTGTGCGCGAGACCTGCAACCTTGTCGCTCTAACATCTCAGCTACGTGTCATTAGAACAGATGGTGTTGTATTTCAATTACATTATTAATATATTAATTACATTGTAACAATTTGTTTAACTGTGTTAAAACGCTTTATGGTGCAAGCAAAGTCAAATCATTTATTTCAAATAGGCACATAAAAGGCACTTTTGAACGTCAAAATTAACAAAAAAATAGAATTGATTCTAGTTGCCCCTTCCAAAAGGTAGTTTCGTATGGAGAAGAATGGGCAAGAAACTCCACCGTTACTCTTTAAAATGTTTTACAATATTATGTATACATTAATTATATGTGAAGACGATGCACCTAGAATAAAATTACTATACCACAATAGGTAAAAATAATTAAATATAACGCATGACAGCCTTAGACTCGGAAACTTTGTCAGAATCGTCATCATCTGCCCAACCTTTTCCCAACTATATCGGGGTCGGCTTCCAGTCTGACCGGATGCACCTCCACAACCCAATTACTGGGTAATAGGTACGATACGTTCGGATTAAAGCTCGAAATTAAAAAATGGGTTAATAGTTCAAACCTGGGCTAAAAGATAAACCTTTTTTCGTATAAGGCCGTTAGTATCATCGCCACAACAAAGATGAGAGATTTAAAGTGTTTTCATTATATTGAAATTTCTGCTCTCCATGTTTAAGTGCATTATGCTGGGTCGTAAATAAAAGGATCGGGTTATAAGTATACCCCATCTGGTTTTATGAGGTAAAAGTGCATTGTCTTACCAGATCAGAGGGAAGACCTTCCAAATCGTTGAAAGGCGATTTAAGCTCATTTGCGTCTACGTCTAATATAACCACATCGCCAATTTCAGACATCCGTACGCTCTGAAATGTACAAGATCATAAGTTATTAATATTATTTTTACTAGCCAACCCCGAATGGTTAGTCATAGGTGTACCTATAGTATACCCACATTTCGCCAGTTTATGTTTAAGTCCCATGTAATAGGGGGCGAGCCTATTGCCATCAACCGGGCACAAATCTAGACTCCGGGCTATTACTGACAAATTCCAGATTGATAAACACTCTGCCCGACCCGGGAATCGAACCCAGGACCTCATGCTCAGCAGTAGCGCTTGCGACCACTAGGCCAACGAGGCACAAAAATAAATTAAAATGTATTTAAGAAAATTAAATATATTTGAACTCTCACCTCCATAACACTCCTAGGAACGCCAATAAGAAATGGCATTGGCGCCAATAAGTAATCAACAAGATGTTTTGGTAGAATTGGAATGAATATGTGTTGCCAGGACATCGGAAAGAGCGTTGCATTGGCTGCCTGCACGCAAGCCGATAGTCTTGAGGGCTTCGAAGCCACTATCGCTACTCTACGCTCGTGAAGTAATGCCGCCCATAGCCCGGCCATGCACTTTGTGTCCATGGCGCTGAAGTATTCCGTTAAGTTGCACTGAAAAAAAATGCATATTCATTCATTACTCATGTTTATAACGTATTTTAAAACGAATATGTACCAATTGTAAAAATGTAAATGAATCTAGTAAGGAAACCATTTTAGTGTTGTTTAATGTCGTAAATGTGTAAAGGAAAACGGGCCAAAGTTTTAGTCAGGAAGCTTTAAATCCTGTGTTTTAAAACAGACCCTTGACAGTTTTATCAATGACTACTTACATTTTCCGGAATACTTGGTAGTTTAGTGTCGGGACACTGGCATGTGAAAACGCTATGACCTGCATTGTAGGTCACTTTAAGCGTATGCCCGGGCATAGGCGGACGTATCCGACAAGCTTCTAGGAAGGATGCTAATTCCCCCCGCTCTGAGCTATTTATCAGATTCGCGATGCAATTCAGTAGTCTGAAAATAATATTAACTATATAGAACTCAAGCACCATCTTATTCAAACAGAATCACAGTGCAATTACATTTTGTTTATTAACATAAACATTTTGTTATATGATATCAAAAATATTAATTTATTCATATAAATATATATTCGCAAATAAGCATTAGTTTAATTTCAATAATACTCCACATTGTGCTATAAACAAGAAAGTGATCTTATAAAGGTTTCGTTTTTCTTTCAAGGTCATAACCTTAAAAAACAGGCCAAGAGCGAATCGGGTCCGCACAATTACCGTTCCGTATCAAACTACACAGCAATCAATAATAGAACGTTCGCTGGTCTGCCGTAATAGCTGTATTGCGCGTAATTAATAAACTTGCGCTACCTACATAAATGACGTAGTCGCAAGGAAAAAATATATCTGCACTATAATAATATGATTAACCTAAGTAACGTTTTTTATTTGCTAAAGTTTAATACTACATAGGTGGAAAGGTCTTTTTAGTAGGTATTAGTCCTTTTTTATTTATTTTCAGCAACTATTACACTGTCGCAAACGCCTGTACAAACCCCCTTGAAATACAAATATTAGGTTTTAAAAATTGTAGAAAGATATTTTTTGCAATTTTTGAGCTATATTTTGAAGTATCTTTAAGAATAGTGGAAAGAAGCTCTTTCAATTGATACCTAACACGATACATTTATTAAAAACGTTTAATTTTTTTTAGGATCAGGCGGGCCCCCATAAGAAATTACAAATTTGGCGAGCTATGTGCGCTTCATTGAGACCCTTACATTATGCTAAACTTCAAATTCATACATTGCTCAGATCTCGAGAAAAACCTCTGTGACCGACGGACAAGAAAGTGATCATAATAAAGGTTCCATTTATCCTTTTAAGGTCGGAACCCCAAAAAAGAGAAAGGGTTTCAATCATTAAAAAAATAAGATCGATCTGCAATAACACAGCATTAATATATCACAACAACCACAAGTCGGAAACCAGCCGAAAGTCGCGCAGGCTGCGATCGCGCAATGACAGGCGTTTTTTTACGCCCGCACGCCTCTTTATGTGAGTGCTAATGAGCCTTAACGTTCTATGAATATTAAATTAAAGTGTAGTCGCAATAGAGCATAGATCCTAACAACATAACAAAAAATATATAATGATACCAGCCTATTAATGACCCGGTGCAGGGCAAAGGCCATTTATACAGAGAAGGCGCGAGCATTGATCACCACGCTTGCTCAAGGCAGGTTGGCGATTTCAGACTTATAATAACTATAAATCTAGGTTTCCTCACGATGTTTTTCCTTCGCCAATGTCGGTAATGTCTAAGATAAACTCAGAAAGTATATAATTTATTAATTGAAAAAGTCACATTGGTACTTGCCCGGATTTGAACCCACAACCTCGTGCGTGAGAGACGAGTCTTTAACCACTGGACCATCACAACATGTTTTTTAATAATCAAGAAGAAATCTTGGCACAGCATATTTATTTTACAAGTCGGGCAATGCTAATTAGAGTAATTTCTCACCTGACCTTTATTGCTATGAAACAACGTTTGGAATTGAATACCTGGAAAGCTCATTGTCAAATTCACAATGGCGTTGCACTGTTTGTGGCCACCATTGGTACTAGGTATACGAGTATATGTGTCATTTGTGAGAAACGTGACGTCATGCGATCGACGGAGGCTTTTTTTAAACCGAAGCGTAGGACGAAATACAATGTTGTCCATAACATTTTGTAATATGTTTTTACTTCTGATAAATTAACAAATGGTTTACTAGTCGCCATAGGCAAAAAAAGTATCATGATTGGCAGGAACTATAATAAAGGTCAGCGCAGACCGACGGAGTGGCGGCGAAGCGACTAAAATTCAATAACAACTGAAAATAAATTTTATTTACTATAGCATACAGCTGAAATTTCCGCCGGTCGATGACGCATCGCGCCGCTTTGTGTCTTTATTAGGTACTACAAATTTCAGGTGTTATTTAATACAAATCTTAAATTTATTCATTCACTGATAGACAACGCACAGCCTAATCCGCAAGATCCAAAACATAAAATTTTGCACAAGAATTCCTTAAAGTATAAGTGAAGAGTAAGGAAGGAGTTTTCAAAATTCATTCCCTAAAGGATTTAAGTAGGGGATGAAAATTTGTATGGAGATTCGTAATTTTAGCCGACAGGAAATCCCATCGGGCACACGACTTGTACTAAATAACAATAAGTCTTTCAGTTGTTATAGAATATATTTTTTTACCGCCACTCCGTCGGTCTCCTTATGAGTTCAGCATGATAAGCACACCTATCATTAAAGACATAAACTGCATCCACCCAAAAGGAGTTAAAATTAAATACGTAAAACGTGTAAAGCAATTTGATACTTACTTGTAGAATATATCATGCCATGGTAAATGTGACAATAACACTAATGCTGTGTTGGCTTTGGGGTCATATCGGCAAAAACAAAATGTATATTTCGAGTCCTCCGATGTCAGCACAAATGAATAGTGCTGTGCGAATGAACTGAAAACGATAGATGACCAATCAGTATATATTTTGGAGATTACAGAAATGTATTTTCTTAAAAATCCATTGCATAGGCAATGCTCAATTCAATAAGCTCATTTCTACAAATTATCAACTAGGTACACTTACTTTTCTAGCTGACATGGAAATGTGAATTTGGGTATATTTTTTAACTCTTCTTCATTTTTATATGTCTCTGGACATTTTCTTAGTATGTATGGTTCCCTCATTTGATCACCAGGTGATACTTCACAAAATAATTCAAACAAGAAGCGTACAGTGTCTCTGAAAAAAGAAAAAACCAAGTGTCAATAATATGTGGTATATGTAATGGGGCCTAAGGTCTTAGAGAAAAGAGAATTATGTAAGAAATAAAAAGATTTATATTTTAATACCATGTCCGAAATTCAAAACTCACCTACATGGATGTCGAAAAACAAGTAATTAAATATACCCGTTTGAAAATAGCTGTTAAGATAATGGGTGTCTGCATCTTATACATAAAATCAGTTCTAACAATATACACCTTTGATGTTATCTTAAAGTTAATTCTTCGTTAATGGCTTTTGTGTATGGAAGAGACACCACAATTTTGCTAATATATTCGAAAATTTATGGCTAAACTGATGTTTACTCATATAATTTTAAACAACGATTATAGATGCGAGGGCTAATGTAAAATATATTTTTATTTTATGTAAGTAATGAAGAATTTTGATTTTAATAAAGTGAAGTTTTTATTGTGTCATCTCTTAAAGCTATATTAATAATGAACATAATTAGAACTTTGTTTTAAGGACTATATGATTTCCGGTTTTATGAACCCTAATCATAATGGGCTATGATCTCCATTGTGAGTCCTGCATGCGTCGTGGATTATGGTGTCAATTACGTATAAAACTTGATCAGTCCCATAGCCAACTAGTTGAACGGCAATATTATGTTTCGGAGTGTTTATTAATATCGGCGGACTGAGGAAACTATTAAAAGCCTGTGAAACCTATGTGGAACAACATGGTTTAAAGTACAACGAACTCAAGAGCGAGTTTATGGTCTTCGTTGGTAAAAACAAAAAACCCAATAGTGTTTAGACAGGTTCAGTTGAGACAGTTGACTCAATTGAAGTACCTTGGTCATATTGTGACAGAAACATTAACAGATGATCAGGATATAGAAAGAGAGCGGAGTGTGCTATCGGTCCGTGGAAATATGCTGGCTCAGAGATTCGCTCGTTGTACAGTTGACGTTAAATTAACGTTATTTAAAAGCTTACTGTCAAATTTTCTACACGGGTGGTCTATGGGCCAGTTTCACTAAACGGGCCTAAAATGCACTCCGCGTCCAATATAATAACATTTTTCAGGATTCTGGTGCGGCTTCCGCGGTACTGTAGTGCTTCAGGCATGTTTTCAGATGCGCACATAGATGATTTTTATGCGATTATGCGTAGGAAAACCATGTCTGTGGTGCACAGTATGAGGGGGAGCCGTAACGGCATCCTAAAAATGATAGCGACCGAAGAGTCCTTACTATTTTTTGCCGCTTCACGGCGTTTCTCCGGAAATAGCACAACTAAGTACCTACTAGTCAACTAAAACTATTACTTCATGATTTGGTCCTCCGGATAGATTACTCTCATAGGTATTATTTACCATTTACCAAATACTGCAGACTACCATCGGCCATTATTTTATGATTTTTTGACGTGATTAATAACCTACGTGGTTTTTAAATCGGCGATTAAATTAGTAAGTTAAAACTCATAAAACCGTGGCCCATAATATCAAATCTCCCTTAATCAATGTCGCATAACACAATGTGCGCTTTTATCATTTCTAACGTAGCGTTAGACCTACCAATAAATATATAGAGATATATTCTGAATGACTGATTTATCAAAGCAGAGCATACTAACAAAAACTCTGAGTTAAAAAATCACACACCAAGGCCACACAAAGTCCGGACAGAAGCAAAAAAGTTGGAGAGATTAAAATATTAAAGCTTCTGGATAGAATAACTTCAGTAGGTATGTTTTTAATAACAGCGTAAAATAGAGAATGAAAATTTTGGATAGAACTCTGTAATTTTTAAAGTAAGAAGAGTTGTAAAGAAAAGACACTTCTTTGGTCACTAAAAAAGTGACAAATGAAGCTAGAACACATTTAACAAAAACCTGTAAATACTTCCAATAAATTGATTTTTGTTTAAAACAAAATTTGTATTTTTTAACAAACATGAGACTAATATGCCTAGTATAATGTATAAGCATTAAGACATTTAGGCTTCAAAGTTGATATCTGACATTGTAGCTTTAAAATGTTCATTACCAACAACAATCCAAAAAAAATGTTATAAATAGTTCTTCACAATAAACAATCTAATTCAGCGTAAAATACTGTAAATCCTATCTATATGTTAATTAATTTCAGTTGCTTTCTAGGTGGGATAAGGAGCCCCAAACAAACTAGATCATATGCCAAGGGTGAGGCTGCATGGCGACTACTGGCTGCATGAGGTCTACCTCGACTGCAGAACTCGAAGCCAAGCTGAGATTCCCACCAAAGGGGATTGAGCATGGTGGCCGTGGGAACTGAACCTATTGTGCCACTCCCCATCGAGTATCTATGCACTATGGTATGGATATGCACCAGGGATCAACATCACAAACTATGGTTAGACCACAGTAAGTGCAGGCAGGCCAAGGAAGCACCACTCATAATTAACGGCCGCCTCACCATATAGGCGCTCTAACTGACTAAACAACAGCAGCATACAGTCACAGCTCACAGGTCATTTAACAAACACCTCTTTGTCAAAGGAGTCACAGACAGCCCAATGTGCAGAGCCTGAATGAATGAAGACGAGACAGCAATTCATGGACTACTAAACTGTCCAGAGGTTACCACATACAGGGACTTTGGTAACCCAGGTACTCTCCATGAGATTGTCAGTAACACAAATTGATAATTCTAGAAAAATTGGGGTGAATTGAATGATCAATTGTACCACTATCATGGAGTAGAAGACACCAGCCTGATGACAATACAATACTAGGGAAATATGTTTTCAGCTGATTTTCAAAAGGGAAAGGACATGAGGAGCATGTTCTAACAGTGACCACAGGTCTGGTAAATTAATTGTAATAAGTAACCATTCAATTAAGTCAAAAATGGTTGCTGTCACTACTCATAAAAATAATTTTATATGACATTAATACATTACATACATCGTCCTGATAAGACCATTTTAACTCCCATTTAAATTTATCTATCTGTAAATACATAAACTGTACATGATATTGTTATCTTCTGCTATCCACCAAATGTGTACAACCGAAACAATGAGTTGGTAAACTACATAAACTGTAGTTGATCATTTAGATATTATACCAATGCATACAAAAGAAAACTTAAATATTCTGAGGGCCTGCATAGACAGTCACAATAGGACTCTATTCTAACAGCAGATGTAAGGAACTAGTTATACCTATATTAACGTGGGGCACAATAATTCATACAATATTGAAAGGTAAATAAAGGTAAAAAGCAAGATGGAGTTATGATTATCAAAAAACATCAAAAACACAATTGAGAGGTTAAGACGTACGCTAGATCAATAATTTGACCCTGCCACTGGACCATTCTAATGGTCAAGTTATAGGAGGCCGAAAAGTTAACAAATTTAATGAAGTGATAATAATTACCTTACTCTGGAACCCATGTCTCGACGTGGATCATATGAAATTTCGATTACATCTTCCACACCACACGAGCTGTAGTAAGTTATTGGAAAATTAAATCTTCATGAAACATCACCAGCCATAGAAAACTACCTTCGAATCGTATGAAACATTTTTTAGAGATTTTTGCCTATATTTCCAAACTATTACGAAAGACACGGACGATGTTAGTCACTTTCCAGTCACTGTAATTTTACTATTTCAACATAATTAAAAATGCAGTCTCTGTCCCATAGAAACATAATGGTAGAATGAAATGGTTCGATGATGCTAAAGATCTGCCATTTTGACGTACCATGAACGAGTCTACGTCGAGGCGACACTCGTCAAATAACGTTCCGTTTTTTTGTTTCAACAGCGGTAAAATTGTAAAGTGCTTTTATAATTTACATTACGGTAACCGCGTCCTATAGCAGTCTAAATTACATGAGAAGTTTTTTTATTAGATTATTATATATAGACAATTATAATTTTGATAGTAATCATTACAGTAAATAATTTATGCGTAGCAATAATATTTGATAACGTGTAACGGATCTTGGGGTCACCCAGGTTATCTGCGCTAGGATGAAATTGACGATCTCTCTGGTGAATCGTGCGGAGGTGAGACGGCAAAATAGGCGTCTCCGTCTCAGATCAGATCCTCATAACATTGTTCTGAGGCGGGTCCTGTAGGCGGAGCATTGATTTGCACGCACACAGACAGATTAATGAGCGATAGATAATAGATGTCGATCACGCGGTCCATGCAGTGGCGGACTAATGCCCGTTCTCATTATTCCAGTCGAGTAGGTAATCCGGCGAGTCAAACTCAAACTCAAAGCATTTATTTCAAATAAACCAATTACAGGCACTTTTGAATTGTCAAGGGTCAGTCACTCAGAAAAATGAAGCTAGTTGCCCATTCCAAAGCGTAGTAGGTACAATCGCCAGCACATCAAGTTACCACAAACTGTCAGATTTTCTCATTCGATTTTGAACTTAATAGGGAGCATTTTAAGGTTTAAAATTGTTTGGAGAAATTTGACAGTTTCGGGTAGCTTGTCCTGCTGGCAACTGTACCTAGGGAGAAGAACGGGCAAAAAAACTCCATAAACGCTCTTTTAAATCAACATATAGTTACAAAAAAAATAAAACAATCCAGTCCAGTGCTGCCTAGACTAGATCTACATTATTCCAGTCATTCAATTAAAAGCTGTTGAATCGGTAGGAGCAGGGGGAGCAGAGCATGAGCATGAGCATGATGAGCATGTTGAAGAGCCTCCTCGTGGCGCACCCTGGGCAACGTCAGCTCCAATTGCCCACCTGCTTATGGTGGTGGACAATTGGGGCTGGCGGCTAATCTTCAACAAACGGGGAAGGGTTATGGTTCCAATCACCTATCATCCTTGATGATCGGTGAAGGGAACCGAGGCTACCGAGGCTGCGGAAGCCCGCAGCCGCCGCACCGGGCGTCGACGGAGGGCGGCCAACGCCCTCTTCCAGCCCCCGAAATGGGTCCAGGGACGACGGACCTGGGGACGTCCGTCGCCCCCCATACATCAGGACCCGAGGCGGCAGCGCGCATTGTTCCCCCTCTTAGACGTCGCGGGGAGAGTCAAACACCTCACTCCCCCCGCTCGACCGGACGGGGCCCGCAGAGGCGGGCCGGCACCAGTCGGGGGTTGCGGAAGATTCGTACGTTCCCGCGATCCCCGGCGCAGGTGTGAGATGGAACACCGGGGTGGTTTTTAGTCAGTAAGAGTCTGACAGACGCCTTCAGACATGATGTCCGGGACATCCATGAGGATTTTCCACCCCGGATCAAAAAAAAAACAAAGGGGGAACAGAGGTGGCTCAGTATTGGTAACGGCCCCGACTTACGAGTTGCAGGTCGTGAGTTCGAACCCAGGCAGGCACTTTACTTTGTGTGTTTAATTTCATCACCACTGCTCTCAATACGGTGAAGGAAAACATCGTGAAGGAAAGCGGCATGTCCTAGAACCAAAACTTTTGAAGACATGTGACATTCACCAACCTACACTGGGCCCGCGTGGTGGATTACGACCCACTCCTTCTCACAGAGAGGAGGCCTGTGACGCAGCAGTGGGAACATTATCAGCTGATTAAGCTAGGGTTTCTTATGACTGCGGTGGCTCACATGTAGCGTCCACAATTAACCGTCGAATAACGTCACTAAAACGTTATATAGGAAAGTAAGTTGAGTTGGCGTGTTTCCATAAAGACTGTTTTCTGACACCGTCAAACCCCGGTGCCATCATTTTCATACCGGCCGTCACTGAGGCCGTTATGTGTTCAGGCTATTATTATAAGGAATGTATTTAACGCGGCGACAAATTAGTCTGAATTTGGTAGGTATTAAATAATAATTAAAGCCGGTAGCAAAAGTAGTAGGTTAGCAGCTACAGCGAAAGATAACAATTTTAAGTAGAAATTAGCAGCTGTTAGCAATCGGTTGTTAGTTTGGTTTTAATTTAAACCGGCATCGAGTTTTTGTTTTAGCGAGGTCTCCTAGTTCTGAATGGCAATAATAATAAGACGTAGTCAACGGAGCCCCGCTTAGCGGGGCTGCTACGTCTGAGTGGTTTAAGAAAAAAAACCTCGAAGGGGATGGCGGGGTCTGGTAGACCCCGCCATTCCCTTCTAACCTAACCTCTCCGAGTCGAGGTGCTCCAAGTCCCGAGCTCGCTTCGCTCGCTTTTGCATCCTAACCCAATGTTAATATTAGTAGCCATGCCATTAATTATAGCACCTACCTCGCTTATGATGTCTACTAGCAAATAGTTAGTTGCCCTTTAAGTTGTTAGTTGCCTGGAAAATAATTAGCCTTATTATAACAATACACATAATATAACATAACATCACGCCTGTATTCCCCGAAGGGTTAGGCAGACGTGTAGCACACCCACATTTCGCCAGTTATGTTTTTAAGTCCCATGTAATAGAGGGCGAGCCTATTGCCATCAACCGGGCACAAATCCAGACTCCGGACTGCTACCCAGAAATTCCAGATGGAAAAACCCAATAACACTTTGCCCGACCCGGGAATCGAACCCAGGACTTCATGCTCAGCAGTAGCGCTTGCGACCACTAGACCAACGAGGCAGTATAACATTATAACAATACATGTTGCTTAATTTATTATTATAGGTTTATTAACGAAATTTCGGCCCCGACCGGCGACCCTAGAGAATAGCTGGCGACCCACCGCATAGCATCGAATCGCCCGCCCGCGCTACTGCTTTCTTTTCAGAGGGCCTAGACGAAGTAACGTTCGATTATCGATAACGCTATTAAAAAAGCTAAAATGTATGGGGTTGACATAAGCTATCGAAATGTCACGTGATCATAGGTCAACGAATAAAAATTAGCTAGACAATGGTGCCGATTCTCTTGTACACCGAACTAAACTAACTAAACTATCACTAAAATTCCTTACTTTTGGCTATGAGAATCTTAGAGCTATTCTGCAATAAAATATCTCTAAATTTAAAAATCATTTTGACGCAACTAAAATTTAATTTGACAATCGCGACTCCACATGGTACCTACTTGTTTACCCTACCACGTGATTTTTTTTTAGAGCCGGAGGCGCGCATGGGTGGCAGCCTCGGCGTGTTTTATATGGAATTTTTCACTTTTTGCACGGAAAATATTTAAAAAAAAATACCTTCGTGTAGAGTTATATGGGTTTAAGGGATTCATAAAGGGGGTCGAAATTTTCATTATTTTTGCGATAGGACACACCGTTTTCGAGATATAAGCAAAATTAAAAAAAAATACAGTACTGTTTTTGCCCCTGAAGTCGAGGTGTTGTGGTAAATCTTAGTTCATGACAACTAATTTTATTCCACACCTTTTTAATCGCGATTAAAAATAGCCAGATTTAGTTAAGGCAACCAAAATTTTAGGTTAAAAACGTCAAATTCAGAATAGCAAAATTGCCATTTTCACTAAACTAATTATTCAGTACCATCTTGGTGCTGTCAAACTAAAATATAGTTAAGTTGTGTCACTTTAGTCTATTTCAGAATGAGAAATCGTCTTTTGACAGGACTAAACAAAATTTTAGTGATTTTTACTCTAGTTTAGAGAATTTGTGACAAGAGAATCGGCACCAATGTAAACAACATTCGATTATGAAATGAATCGACAGCGTCGAAAGATTAGGTACTTCCACAGAGATGCATAGCCAAGGGACACTTTTTGACGAGCGTTATTGCTAGTTTTTGGAATCATTAGCGAAAGCGATAGCGATTGTAGAAATAGAATCGCTCCGAAGCGAATGCCATTTGTCTAGGCCCTCTGGTCTTTTCTTTTTGCTCGTTCCTATGAGTCGTAGAGAAAAAACTGATATTTTGAATTTCGGTACAGCTTAGAGACTTTTTTCTATCTTGTGGCTTCGCAGGGTTTGTGTATTCAGCCAATGTCACGTTTACCTAGTTTCTTTAGTGTAAGAAAAAAACAAAGTTAGGAGAGCTTACAGAGTTAGTGTTAAAGGAGGTTTTCTCTGAATCTTTACTTTTTATAACATTCTTTTTGTTTTTCATTCCTGCCTTGACATTACGAATATATCTTTTAATATGTAATATGCGTTATCTTTTCGATCCATAAAATACCTCTCAACAGTTAGTATTAGTATCCCGCCAAATTATACTTTAGTCTTTATAAAATTTTAAATATGGAACACACCGCGTCACCGCCGCGGACCGTCCGGTGGATCTTCAGTTGTAGGCTAGCCCAGCTAAATTCAAATATTCTTTGGTTTTTTGCAAATAGCTGCGCTGTGTCAATTGTGTTTCTGGTCACCGCAAATTGCAAAAAACGTTTACGTAAATTTGAATTTCGCGAGCTACCTTAGCGCATTCCACTAAATAGTTTTTAAGTTATTGCAAAGCTTCTATCGCGGGCCTTGAGCGCGGGGACCGAATCCAGAAATTCCGTAACGAAAAAAAACCTCACGCTCCCCACTCCGACGGGCACGGAGGTGTGGCTTGAAGGCCGTGCATTGTCTAACGTCGTTTCTTTTCGGCAGTCTTCGACACGGTGTTTGTGTGCGTGCAACTAGACGTATTGTACGACTCTACGAAGCTCGCACGAATCGAGACGAGCTGCTCCGAAATCGGACGAATACATAAGCAGCTGTTTATGAGAAAGTATATAGGTGCATAGGTAAAAAAAAAATTAAAAATTTGTTTTCTTATCGGTCACCACGCTCAAAAAGTGTAACTTGAATTAATATCAAAGAAAAAGAAATACTGCATAAATAAAATAAATAAATAATTATAATTGCATAAGTTGATACAAAATGCTATGCAATAGCTTTACCGCGGCAGTCCCCGAGTGCCACAAATCTTTTTTTTTTTTAAATCCACACTGGCTGTTTATAGTATAAACAGCCAGTCTGAATTTCAGTCCAGTATAAACTTTATACACTCTCAAAGCCACCGGCATTTTTTTTATAATCGGTATTTTTCTTAATTATGTAAAAATTTTCGTAGCCGACTATACCTAACCAAATTTAGTTCAATTTTTAAAATTCATTCCAACCCTAGGGAGGGAAGTAATTACTATGAGACTTTCTCGCCCTAGGGCGGAGAACAGCGTCTTCCACCCGCTATTCGGATCAAATAAACACTACTTTGCGTGTATTAGAAACGAAAAAGATTTTAAAAAATCCGACTGTTAGCTCTAGAGTTTAGCGCGTTCAAACAAACAAACTCTTTAGCTTTATTCTGACTAAATAGATTTCCTGTAAAACTTGAAGATTTTCTTAGTTACTTTCTTTCTTAAAATGATTACTTAGGTATTGTTTTTGATATAATAAATTACTGTCTTACATTTACCAACAAACCGGCCAAGTGCAAGTGAAATTCGCACACGAGGGGTTCTGTACCATAAGGCAAAAAACGCCAAAAAAAACGTTTCTTTTAAGGAGACCCCTTTAATTTTTTACTTTATTTTATTATTTGTTGAGCGGCAATAAAAATACACACTGTGAAAATTTCAACCATCTCCTTAATAGTGCTCATAAGATACAGGACAGCGGAGGCTTAGTAATAGGGTTCTGTTGGTACTCGGGTACAGCCCTAAAATCGCAACATAAAATAATGAATTGTTAAATAAGAAAAGAAAGAAAAAATAAAACAACTTGTGTCTAGACTTATGTTTAATAAAAAATAATAGTTTAAAAAAACAAAAAACACGCTTTATGTAGAAGACCAAACTAAAAAATTGAAAATAAAGTTTAATCAATTTGAACTAAGAATAGTGTAAAAAAAAATAGTGTAAATAGGAAAACAAATGTTTTATTGCAAAAAAAGCGTTTTATTTTTACACTATTTTTAAGTCAAATGTATTACTTAAAATTTATTTTCTATTTTTACTTTGGTTTTCTACATATTAGTCCAGTCAATATAGACATTCGAAGGTGCATAAAATCCCAACAAGCTGAAAATCAGTAAAATTGTTCAAAAAATAATTATAAATATAATTTAAAAGTTCCTCATCATTCCCGTGTAGGTATGGAAAAAAATATTCGAGGTCAAAAGTCAAAAAAATGAGTTTTTCGCGATTTTCAGGAAGTTTTATCATAAAAGTGTACCTCAGACAAAAATTGTAGATCATAAAATTGTCTATAAAAAATGTATCAATACTTTTTCCTACGAGCCACCGTTTCTGAGATAAAACGATTCAAAAAGTTCTATAGTTGTTATCGTAATAATATGCACACGTTTCCACGCCACCAATGAGGTAGTGTAGTTAGCGCGTTTTTTTTAACGTGGTTTCCCCAGTAGGCCTACTCCACGGGTCAGTTGTGATCCTGTTTAATTTAAAACTATTGCAAAATAACGGAAATTTGCAAAGATTGGAAAAGATAAAAACGATAAAATTAAAAAAAAAGTGGTGAAGTTCATTCGCCTGATTCGTAACTTTCAAATTGTTGTTCTTCTTCATCTTAATTTTGGATGCAAGTAAATTGCGTCAATAGCGATGTATCGCATGACACTTCGTTGGAATCAAACGAATCCTCCACTGTTGGTGATTCAACATTAGAGCACGACCAGCCTTGACAATTTGTGCATGCCAGAGAACAAAACAGTCCGACTTTTTCGCAACCACATTTAGAACTGCATCCCTTTTTGCAGTTGCAAAAAATTGTGTTCAGCAGTTTTTTCGGGCGCAGGTGGGAGTAAAGTTTGAACTGGCTCTAATATATTGTTGACCAATTTCCAACCCCAGTCTGTAGGGTCTAGCTGATAACCAAGCCACACTTGAACTTGGTAATATACCCGAAAAAGATGTTGATGAGCAGCAACTGAGGTTGGACGAAAACAAGCTAATTGAACTTGTTTTTTATTTTTAGTATTTTTAACGAAACATGCATATCGATGCTTATCTAAACAGGTAGTTTTTTTAGGAGCTCTGTGCATAGAAAGAAGAAAGCGGATGCCGTTGGTGATAACTTCTTGTTGAGTTGAATTACTCTTTTTAAAAACTTCAGCACATTGAACTAAATCTTGTTTTGCAAACATTTTGAAAACTGCTGTTTTACCCCTCCTGTAAAATGCAGATGTCGTATCACAGCCAGTTATTGCGTGTTATTGTTACCTGATATTCTTATCAAATCAAATCAAATCATTTATTTCTTTGCAAACATGGGTATAGTACATTGGTGTTTTTATAATAAATAGTTCTCCATATTTTACCGTCACGTGGGCATGCAAAGGTTTACAATTCCAAATAAAAAATCATAAATATATAGCAGATAATTGTTTTATTTTTATTTTAAATATACAATAAGAAATGTCAGTGTGGTCACAGCATTAAAAAAATATAAAATAAGACTATATAATGTCAAACGGAAATAAAAAGTAATTAAACCAGGATCAAAATAATTATGTCAATCAGAATAACAGTATGTCAATCACTTAGTGAATCATCATTAAGAAAATCTGAGTTGAATGAGTTTTCATAATAAAAAATTGGATTAGCGCCCTTTTAAATTTTAATGTAGTCATATTTTATATAATATTAGGTACTCTATTGTATATGAGTGGGGCAATACCAAAAAACTTTTTTTCATTAGTGCAGTTTTACATTTTACTTGACATAATTGATTAATGTATTGAGTCCTTATTGGATTTTTCCTGACCTCTGACAATTTTTTAAATAGATGTGGATTACATTTCACAAACAAAGCCATTTCTATTATATATAAACAAGGGAAAGTAAATTTTTTTAACGATTTAAAATAGGGAACACAGCTATCAGTTGTCTTGAGACCGCACATTGACCTGATGCATCGCTTTTGCAGTCTAAATACCAGCTCCCTATCAGTAGACTGCCCCCAGAAAACAATGCCATACCGCAAAACAGAGGCAACCAGTCCATGGTACGCTGTTAAAAGAGCCTGACTGTTAACTTTCTTTGAGAGTTGAAGAAGAGCATATGCGGATTTGCTAAGTTTCTTACAAAGTTCTTCAACATGAGGTTTCCATGTAAGTTTGCTATCAATTATAATTCCTGTAGCGGTATCAACATCGCCACATGCGAGCTACACGTCATACTGACTTCACGCAAATCCTGCATCGCGCAAGCAGAGTTTACCGCGCGACTAGCCTAAATACAACGTCCCGACATCAACCGTCGGGCAGTTGCCTACCAGACACAACACCCGTCAGGTCGGAGGATCCTCCCTTTTCCATAGAGTATGAGTGAGCTTTAAGAACTTAGCCTTATTAGCTACTTCAATATCACAACCCTTGTAGGAAATTCCAATGTTTGGGTTTTCACGGCGTTGATAAAAATGCATGACTTTTGTTTTCTTATAGTTATAGCTTATGTATATTTTATATTTTAAGTATAAGTTACAATGACCAATAGAAAAATATTTCAACATATATAACAACTTATTATGGCGATAACAACTTTTACAACTTATTGAATCGTTTTATCTCAGAAACGGTGGCTCGTAGGAAAAAAAGAATTGGTACATTTTTTATAGACAATTTTATGATCTACAATTTTTGTCTGAGGTACACTTAGGTATAAGATAAAACTTACCGTTTTGCTGAAAATCGCGAAAAACTAATTTTTTTGACCTTTAACCTCGAATATTTTTTTTTTCCATACACGGGAATGATGGGGAACTTTTAAATTATATTTATAATTATGTTTTGAACAATTTTACTGATTTTCAGCTTGTTGGGACTTTATGCACCTTCACTCTCATTTTTTGGTTTAGATTGACCGGACTATGTATAAAGCGTGTTTTTTTTTTTAACTATTATTTATTTTCTACTTTTTAGTTTGGTGAAACGTACGGAACTACCTGATTTTTCTGACGAGTAGTCATATGCTTGTCTCAATGAATAGATCATGGGATGATCAATGAGATGTGGCTCAATTTTATTTAGTACATGACTTTACCTTTAAAGTAAATTTGAGTAGATAATGGCTGCTTCTAAAATATATATCCAATATAGCGTGTTGAAGAACTTCAGTACCTACTCAATAATGTCAATATCCTGCTATGAAAATCAATGATTTTCAATAAATTCGGGAAGTTATTGATGTTTATTCTAAGTCAGTTACTTATCCGAGAAATGAGAAATTCGAGCGCCTGCTGCCTCCCTTAGATAAGATAGCCACGTCGCGTCAAACAACAAAAATATAAATTCGATCATCGCGGCCGTGTTTCTTTCCATGATGAAATTCGTGAAGTCGGCCCTCAACAACGATCACTGAGGAAAATGTGGCTACTGTCAGGCAAGTAATTAAGGAAAACCGGCGTATCACCTATGAGGAGATTCGAGGACATTTGGGGATTCGTATGAGCGAAATTAAAAAAACCATACATCAACATTTAAAAGTTAGAAAACTTTGTTGCCACTGGATTCCTCATAAACTCACTCCAGAACAAAAAAAGACTCGAGATGATTGATGTAAAAAAAAATGTTTAAGTACAATCACGGATGTTCAAATGATGTGTATGAAATTGTGACAGGAGATGAAACATAGATAGATTGTTACATGCCGGAAAGAAAGCAACAGTCTTCTGTATAATAATAATAATTCATTTAATTCAGACATAGTCCATACATTATATAAAAACAAAATGATAAAAAAAAAAAAATAACAAATGACATTTAAATAATCAAAAAAAAAATTAAACAAAACTACACATACACATTAGAATTAAATGAAATGCACATTGAAATATAAACACATGTCAAATAATAATACGAGGAGAGGCGCTAACATGAAGCTGCATCCACCTCTGTATCAGGGACAGGTCCCACCGCTCGGACAACACCCTCAGGAGACTGTTCGAGCTGCTTCGTAGGTGACTCAATAGTGAAGCGCTCCGGTTTCTTATGATTGCGTAAAAATCATCGGTCCGCGCCTCAGCAAACATAGTCGAAGCACTACAAAACCGCGGGAGCCCTAACAGTATCCTGAAAGTATTGTTGTACTGCACGCGCAGTGCGCTGTACGCCCGCTGCGTAAAGCTGGCCTACAGGCTGCACGTGTAAAACGACTGACAATTTGCCTTAAATAAAGTCACCTTCACAGGTCTAGTATATCGCACAAACCTGCGAGCCAACATATTACACCGGACAGACAGCGCCCTGCGCTCCCTCTCAATGTCCAGATTGTCACATAAGTCGTCGGAGACCCAGTGGCCCAAGTACTTGAAAAGCTGCACCCTTTTTAAAGGAATGCCGCAAAGAGTGACAGGAGGTACAGATAAGTAATATTTGGTACCTGCTTTGAAGATTAAGAATTCACTCTTTTTAGCATTATAACTGAGCCCATGGGCCTCCGTATATGACTCACATATGCGCAAGTTTACGTAATGCACCGATCGATGGGCTCAGCAACACCAAATCATCCACGTAACCAATGTTGTTAATACGAGTACACACTCCGTCTATGGAACATCCAATATTAGTGCTGCTGAGCTCACCGATCATCCGGTTCGTATACAGGTTAAAGAGGCGAGGCGAGGATAAACCCCCTTGTCTCACTCCGCATTCCAACCCATACACGTCCTACCGCGCACCCGCCCATCTAACGGTATTACTATACCAGTACCGGAGCAAATCACAACCTCATGTGGTACATCTGTTTCATATTGTACGAGTAGCTTCTGCCACAGCTTGTCATAACACACCAAATCAAAAACTTTTGAAAGATCTAAAAAGCATGCGTATACTGGTGTTTCAGTCCGTATAGTACTGAACAGTCTGCTTGAGACAGAGGATAGCACTCTCAGTTGACAAACCGGGTCTGAACCCAAACTGAGCATCATGCAAGTGGAGGTGCTTCTCCTGTCTATCTACTGTCGGTCAAGCAAACTATCCAGCACCTTAGCTATGACAGTCGCTAGTGAGATCGGTCGGTAATTAGACAGATCTGATGAGTCACCCGTCTTATCTTTAACAATTGGCACTACGACTGTGTGCATTAAATCATCGGGTAAATAACCATGACTAACACACAAGTTAAATAATAGTGCAAGGACTCTTGGCAGGTGTACGCCCGCGTACTTATAGGTGCTCGAAGGGGACAGCAAACCAACAAAATTGAGGCAGGCGAGAAACGTAGGCAAAATAATGATTCCGTTTTTTTCTTCCAGACGGGTCCTATCAGCACGATCCCACTTGAAGAACAAAAGACAGTTAATGCTGAGTGGTACCATGGACCTAATATACAAACTGGACTGAGCTCTCCAAAAATCGTATCATACAAAAATGAACCACAACTGTTACATACATTTAGGTTTACTTTTGTTAGGCTATCTTAGCCGAGGCAACACGAGCCGAGAGAGATAGTCAAAGCCGAGGCTGTTTGTCCCTTTTTCTCAATTGTTAGAAAATAAAAATGTTAGAGATGGTAGAAAATATTTCACCAACTGCAAGTAAAATAAGTCACGTATAAATATTTTTAGCTTTTAGATTAGTTTTAAATATTTTTTTATAGAGATTTACAATCTGTACATAGTAGTAAATAATTTAATTTAAATAAAATAATCAAAATAATAATTGTTTGGTAGGCATCATAAAATTACTCTTGTAACTAAAATCTGACATGCGAATGACTTAATCTGTTATTTTGTGAAGACGCATCGCATTTAAACTTTTAAGCTACGGTTCTTTTGTAATTTTTATGGTGGAAATGGTGAAAAAGTGTTGTATCAAGACATGTAAAAGTGAATCGTATGCTGGTTGTGGCATTTCATTCATTGGTAAGGAATTACAAAGATTTTGTTTAACAACAATAAGTAGTATGACCATGCTCTAGAAGTTTTGTATACGGAAGAAACCAACGCTTTAGTGTATTTCTGATTAAAACTATTATTGCGTATAATAAATACAATTTGCACCTATGTATCGCATGATTGAAATAGCATTATTTTTATGTTGGTTACAGCTTTCCATCCAAAGGAGAAATGAAGTAAAATGGTTGGATGTAATTCCCGAATCACAAACAATTACCAAAAATTCTATTGTGTGAAACCTCCATTTCAAGCCCGCAGATTTTTATATTGGTTTATTGGTAATTGGTAAAATAAATGCTTCGAGTTTGAGTTTGAATTTATTTTTCTAATTTTTTAAATTTTCGAACTTTCCTGTCAGTTATAAAAATGTTTGGTCACCCTATTAGAAAGAGGTAAACAGCCTCGGTATGCAATATCTCTCTCTGCTCGTGTTTTTGGTGCGAGAGCTCAGTCCAGTTTGTATATTATGTCCATGAGTGGTACACCAACATTTGTTTGCCCAGTGTCTTTGAAAAAGTTAGGGGAAAACGACCAAGAAGTCGCATCTTATTGCACCATGACAATGCATCGGCGCACACTGCTAACAAGACAAAGTCATTTTTGGCTTCTGAAAAGGTAGAGCTCGTGACCCATCCCGCACATAGTCCAGACTTAGCGCCATGCGATTTCTTTATTTTCCCAAAAATCAGAGATATGATGAAAGGTTTAACATTTACGGGGCCAGAAGAGGCCGTGATAGCTTTAAACCAACACGTGAAAAACATACCCTCAGACCAAATGGTCCTCATGTTTTCAAAAATGGTTTGAACGAATAAAAAAGTGTTAAAATGTAATGGAGAATACTTTGAAAAGAAGTAAATATATTACTTTACATGTACATACATTGTTTTATTTATGAGTTACGCAAAACTTTCAGTGTACCCCACGTATGTCCACTACTACCTATAAAAATCCGCACTACGCACTCAGACTGCCTACAGTTCACATCTGTACGAGTAGGTTGGTAGACAACCAAAAACAGCTGATGAGCTGACGGATACGACGCATCGCACTCGTAACGTCACAGAGGTCATTGGTCATTTAGTGGGAGGTCTCGGAGAGCTATTAAAAATGCGTGAGGCCTATGCAGATGTACAGTCACCAGCACATCAAGTTACCACAAACTGTCAGATTTTCACATTCGATTTTGAACTTAACTATCACCATTTTAATGTTTAAAATGGTTTGGAGAATTTTAACAGTTTCGGGTAGCTTACCTGCGGGCGACTGTACATGGCATTTTATACAATGTACAGAAGAGTAAATACAAGGGCCTTTTAGGGCCGCCAGTAAATGTCAGATCATTCTCAAAATATTACCTTAAATGGCTTGAGCGTAAATCGTGTCGCGAAGTTTAAATATCTGGGACATTTCCTTACCGACAGCCTTAAGGACGATGTAGACATTGAGAGGGAGCGTAGGGCTCTAGCAGTCAGAGGTAATATGCTGGCCCGCAGATTCTACCGTTGCTCTGAACAAGTGAAGATGACGCTTTTTAGATATTGTCAGAGCTTTTACACTAGAAGTCTGGGTCTGTCACACCAAAAAGTCGCTGCACGTCTAGAATAAGAATATCTTCAGGATGATGTTGGGGCTGCCACGTTTCTGTAGTGCAACGGGGATGTTCGCGTGGTTTCGCACAGATGGCTTTCATGCCATCATTTGCAAAAGGACGGTATCCCTGATCTGGAGAATGCGTGGCAGCCGCAACGAAATCTTGAACACTGTGGCTGATAAATCTCGGCCCCGCTTTGGAGGTCCTTTGTGAAAACAGTCATTAAATCATAATTTTCATTTTAATTCTAATAACCGTTTTAATTTCCATTTTAATTCTAATAAGTAACCGTTTCAATTTCCATTTTAATTATAATAATCATTTCAATTTTAATTTACATTTTTGTAACAACATAACATCACGCCTGTATTCCCCGAAGGGTTAGGCCATTTTTGCAATTGTTTATTCTCAATAAATATAATGTTGTTAGACCTATGGATCATGATAAATGTTTTTTTTTTATAATTAATTTATCCGAATTGGAGTTGCATCCATCAGCTGTTTATTAGTATTTTCCTAGTTTACAGAGGTGTAGGTACTGTAGATTAGGAATTGTTTTAATCGCACCCAGGTTCCTTTTCGTAAAACTTAAGGAGGGAATTTAATAATCGAAGAACCTACTTAGGATTAGGTGGTTTTGTATTTTAAATTCACATTTATTAGTAATAGTAAGCGATATGCTATTAAAATAAGACTAGATCGAGTTATTTTTAACATCATTACACCTGCGTTACCCGTACAGATAGGTAGAGGTGTATTTTCGAACGTCCACTATACAGTTCATCAGTGATATTGTTAGGTCGCACATAATAGGAGGAGAGGGCAGGTGTTTGTGTTTGCGTCCGGCAGCACACAGACTGGAGTGCGATAACCGTCAGGGCGCGAAATGACTACCAAGCTTGCGCGGTTGCGCGGAGATATGCAAGCGCCACAACCTTAGCAACACGCTGCTCGACACAGAATAGACGAGACGCCCCGACGCGGCGGCGGCGGTGGCGCTGGCACCGCGCCCGCACCGCCATCCTCGCCGCATCAGGCGGGTCATTCATAGAATAGGGAGTAAAGGTTTAATACAAAATGTCTCGAGACAGTTTAAGAATGAAAAAAAAACTCATAGATAAAAAGAAAATCGTTTCTATAGCTTCTTTACCAGCTATAGATTTATCTCTTAAAATATTTCGAGTATGAAAAGCAATCTTACATATCTATTACAGGCCTATTGTGTAACCGAGACGGTGCCTGAGGTAGATGCGCGGTGCGGGACGGGTGTTGACGCCCGTCAGCGCACGAATGACTAAGCTCTCGCGCGGGTTTAGATGCCGTGCACCTAACCACTTCCGCACCGCGCTACCTCAGGCACCGTCTCACTAAGAGGTAGGCCTGTGCATAATTACATTTCCAGCTTAGTGAGTTTTTCATGGAATTGTGTCCCAGTCCTGCAGTTCAAATGAATATTTTAAGTTTTTAAGTACTTGTACACTTAAGAGTACCTACAGGATAATTAAAAAGAAAAATTACATGCATGTTTTTATGCATGTGTTATTATCTGCATACGTCTTGTAACGCAATAAAATAAACTAACTTTAAAAAAAAAAGTCTTTCGTTTGCGTTTTAAGCACTACCAAGGTTTTGAGTTCGTTAACTTCTGTCATCTTAAGAGGGATGGACTGACTGACTAACGAGGGCTCTGGACAGTTATATTACTCGTATCAAGACTTGATATCGTTTCGGTGTGAACTGGCCCTGATCTGATGATCAGGGTCAGTTCACACCGAAACGTGACGCGCCACGCACTTTTTAAGATAGATAAACACATGCGACGATGAGGTGGGGACTATGTCTGAGGATATTTGCAGAGCCATGCATGGCTCTAAAACTCACTTCACCGTTGTCATGGGGGACTTCAACGCCAAACTGGGCAAACGAGACGGTGATGACCTAGGAGTGGGGCAATTTTAGTTGGACGTCAAAACCACCGGGGTCACCTACTGACCAGTGTGATGGAGAAGGAAAGCTTGCTTTTGATGAACTCCTTCTTCAGAAAGCGTAAGCCCAGAAAGTGAACCTGGCAAAGCCCTGATGGTGCAACTAAAAACCAGACTGCCTTCATTATGTCGACGAAGAAGCAAATATTTAATGATGTCTCTGTGATCAACGCGGTAATAACCGGAACTGATCACCGCAAAGAGGCACATTGAATCTAAGTATCAAGCTGGAAAGATCTCGACTAATGAAGTCTACGCTCCATCCAGCACTAATCCAAATCCAAAACACCAGGAGCTTTCAGCTCGAACTTCCGAATCGTTTCGAGTGCCTAGGGAGCTATGTGGACGATTATGACCATCGATGGGTTCGTGAAAACTGTCTATAAGGCCGACAGTATAGACAATTTTCACGAACCCATCATTATAATCGTCCACCCAATCTTAGACCCGTAGTAAAAATAAAAATAAAACTCTCTGATCCTTTTTTTAGCTCATTGTCCTTTCTAGGAGATGTAAAGTAGAATCGAGATGATGCAGCAGTCTTCAGACGATGCGCGTAAGTACCGACAGCTCCATAGATGGATCTCGAAGTCCTTGAAACGCGACCTTCGCCACTTTAATACTGACCGTATTATGGACGCGATAGATCGGAACAAGGGCTCGAAGGTCTTTGCAAGAGATCTGTATATTAGGCAGAGCCAGCTTGCGAAACTGAAAACCGATGATGGCAGGATCCGTATTCGCCAAACCTGAACTATTGAGAGAGATCGAGAAGTCCTATGGACAGTTATACACCTCTAGTTCTAGTAACTAGTAACCCCGTTACGAATCTATATAGCAAACGACCCAAGAGCTAGATTGACCCGCCACTAAGTATACGGTAGACATTCCGGACGTCAGCTTGTTGTATTAGGATGGCTTTGAAGCATCTTAAAAACAACAAGGCCCTGGGTGATAACGGAATTACGGCTTAAATCCTGAAGGCCTGTGGAAAACCCATTCTTGAGGTCCTCCAGAAGTAGTTCGATTCCGTCATACTAGAGGGTAAAACGCCACAGGCATGGAACAAAGGTCGGGTAGTACTTTTCTTTAAAAATAGTGACTTTGCCCTGCTTAAGAATTATAGGCCCGACTTAGTTCTCAGCCATTTCAACAAACTGTTTACAAGTTTTTTTTTTAAGTTTATTGTCACAAGAATTTGGTAGGTACATAGATACAATATTTATTTATTCTTAATTAAGATACTGAAACTGATACACACACTAAGGCAGGGCTTGTATTTTGAGAGTCAGTCCTCTATTGTGGAGCGTCATCACGGACCGCCTCGCGCGCAGGCTTGAGGACTTTCAGCCTCCCAGACGAACTGGATTCCGTAAAGGCTTTAGCATCGTAGACCACATACATACGCTGTGGTAGGTTATACAGATGACCGAAAAGTATAACCTACCTCTATGCTTAGCGTTTATGGATTACGAGAAAGCCTTAGATTCGATCGGGATTTGCGCTGCACTGCAGTCTCTCAACCATGCTAGATTGACTATCGGTACATTGAGGTGCTGAAGTGTCTGTACGAAAACACTACTATACCAGTCCGAGTCCAGGATCAGACATCGGAACCTATCCTTCTGCAGCGAGTCTTGAGAAAGGGAGATGTTATCTCTCTAGAACTGTTCAACGCTGCACTGGACGATGTCTTCAAGGTTCTGGACCGGAAAGGGGTTGGCACCAACATAAATTGCGAGTACTTAACTCACCTTCGGTTTGCCGACGGTATAGTAGTCATCGCTGAGACTAAATGAACATGGGCAAAATGAAGGTCATGCCAAATGCCCATGTAACACCGGGTCATGAGAATCACGAAGATCGGAAGCTACACTGGAAGTTTTGGACGGTTATGTTTACCTAGTACAAACTGTCCAGTTAGGTAAGTCCGACATCGAAAAAGACATCAATCGTCAAATCCGACTCGGCTGGGCAGCGTTTGGGAAGCTACGTAATATCTTCTCGCCTCACATAGCACAGTGTCTAAAGACGAAAGTCTTTGACCAGTGCGTGTTGCCAGTAACGACCTATGGCACTGAAAAGGGATCGCTCACAAAGGGCCTCATTAGAAGGCTGAAAGTCACCCAAAGGGCAATGGAGAGAGCTATGCTTGGAGTTTACCTACGTGATCGAATCAGAAATGAAGAGATCCGTTGGAGAACCAAGATAACCGACATAGCACGAAGAATTGCAAAACGTTAGTGGCAGTGGGCAGGGCACATTGCTCGCAAAACAGATGGCCGATGGGGCCGAAAGGTTCTGGAATGACTGCTGCGTACCGGAAGACGTAGCGTTGGAAGGCCTCCCACAAAGTGGGCCGATGACCTAGCGAAGACCGCAGGAATCCGGTGGATGAGAGAAGCACAGAACCAGTCGAAGTGGCGATGCTTGGGGGATGCCTATGTCCAGCAGTGGACGTCTTTCGGCTGAAATAATGATGATGATAATAATACACATGCTCATTTAATATCTGTAATTTATATGGTGTACATAGGAAAGAGTACTCTATCTAGCTATCTACAGTATAGCTGAATTGGAAGTAGGCAGGCCATGTCTGTTAAAGGACCGATATTCGTTTGGAGCAGAAAAGTCCTGGAGTGAAGACTGCGTAGCGGCAAAAGTAAGGGGGGCCATCTCCAAATTAAATGAACCGACGATCTTAAAAAGGTTGCTGGGACAGACTGGATGCGGAAGGGGGAAAAACGGTTATTGTGGCGCAACTTGCGAGTCGGCTGCGATAGGCTGAGCTGAGGTGAGGTGAGAATAGATTACGTGTCAAAATACGCTACGATGCGTCGTACTGTGTTGCGCGTCGCCGGTCGCCAGGAGTTTTCAGTATACGCGGCTGGCATTTTCGTTGGTGATAGTCCCATGGTTCACGCGACGGGAAACGAAATGCGGCGGTAGTTACAAGTATGAGGGCGGCAGGACCGCCGCCCGGGGGCGTCAGTCGTTCGGCGTCACTTCTGGCAGCAACGATTGCACTAGAAAGCCGTCACAATTTGCATAAGTATCACAAAAAGCATATGAAATTAGAGGCCAAAGATCAATTTGCCAATAGGAAGAATTATTGTACGTAAAGCGAAACAAATTACCTACAAATATTTCCAAAAACGCAGAGAAGATCCGGGAGCATACGCAGCCTGCTGCATAGTCGTTTTTGAGAACTCATTGTGGGTATTTTAATAAAATGAACAATCCTTGAGGTAATGTGATTTAATGTTATTAAATAACGGCCAGGGGCTAGAAAAGCAAGATAAATTAAATAATTAAACAGAAAGGGGACACACACAGTGCTTCGATTACCTCCATACCCCCGATCTTAATCCAATAAAGATGGTTTGGGGTGATATCTTGCACAAAATTACATCAGTTCTACTTTGCATCATAAAAAAGAAGCCCTAGCCCTGTTTGCTTGTTATACTACTGAAAAATGGAGAAAAAGTGACAATCGTCACTATTATAAAAATAATGAAGATGAATTTTACGGTCATGACATGAAATTTGAGGAGATCAATAGGTTTATTATCAAAATCAAAATATTTTATTTCACATAAACCAACATGGGCATTTATGAAACGTCAGAAGCTAGGTGCACGGTTCCAACTGGTTGTTTCCAATGGATTAGAGCCGGCAAGAAACTCCACGGTTACTCTTTTAAAACCAAGGGGCTTTTACAATGTTATATAATATTATATCTGTGTAGCGGTATCTACACCGCCACATGCAAGCTACACCTCACACAAATTCTGCATCGCGCAAGCAGTTTTTTTTTTTTTTTCCTAATTGGCAGCTCGTAGTTGTGACCACTAAGGTCCTGGCTACTTAACCGGGCAAACCTGTGGGTGCCTTAAGCTACTAACTTAAAGCCTCCAGCCAGGGGCGAAAAATACTTAAATATTAGGTGACCGCACGCTAAGGGCACCCCCTGTGGGGTACGAACCTCGGCTTAGGGCGTCACTGAGGGGAGGGCAGCAAGATGGGACACGCTGGATCTAAATTATATTATTATTAACTGGGGAATTTAAAACTACAGGCTCAGCTACGGCGCGGGCTGGCGCGTCGTCGAGCAAGGGTCGGGGGGGGAGCAGAGTTTATCGCGCGACTAGCATTTATATACCACCCCAAGTCTCGACATCAACCATCGGGCATTTGCCCACCAAACACGACACCCGTCTGGTCGAAGAATCCTCGCTTTTCTATGGAAGTACGAGTGAACTTTACACCCTGTTCCTCATACCTCTATATCTGTAAATAATGATTCTGGCAGCTCCAATGATGACACTGGAGACAGTTCTGAAAGGGATTTGACTGTAAAGATAAATTCTACGCAGGATAATCTTGGGTAGTCAATGAAACAAGTTTCCAATTTTTATTATTATTTTAGATTTAAGTTTTCACTCATGATCGTTTTGATAATTTTTCTCAGTGGACGCGTTGCCATAATAACGAGATATTTTCTAGAGAAATCTGTAGACTCAACTTTGGCCACACAAGACATTGTGCGCGTGTACCTTGGGAACCTCAAGCGCGCGACATTTGTTTTTACCCGTCTCCTGCCACCCGCTGCAGCATGGGACTGTCACCAATGACAAAGTCGGCCTATAGCAATTCTTAACAGCGTCACCGCCTAGTGCCGCAGTGGCGAGCGGCGGCTTTACGCTGCCCTTCATGACTGACACAGCGGGGTTATTCAAGCATGATATGCTCGCAGCGCCCCGTTTCGGCAAATGAACCTAAATAATACGGTAATTTATACGTACGTGAAGATAAAAAAAAAAAAAATACTGATATAGTGTTTTCCTTTATCTTATCGATTTTTTAAATAACAAACTTCAAATCCAGACAAAAACACCTGAAAGTGTGTTAAACCAGCCGTTTTAATCATAATTTATGGAATAATTTACGAAGTATCAAATCATAGATAGGTATAAAATGAATATATAAAATGAATCAATTATTCAATTAAATTATGATCAACAAGAAACAGATAATATAATGAATGAATGAATGAATGATATATTTATTTGCAAGAATATAGGTACCCAAGTAGCATTGAGGGTTCTATATCGGTTGACTAATGATACACATTTATGCTTTAAGCTGTCTGAGCAAGCTGTATAAGACACTCTATAGCACCCTACACAGCCCTTATACCTCCGGTTTGGGCACAAATTATTCAGCCTTAAGTTCACAAAAGGTATACAGTAGCAGAATAGTAGCACTTTAATGGCAGTTTAAGAGAGAACAGTGGTCTTAAAGCTGATTAACGACACTATATAAGATTCCATGTGGTTCTTCATACAGACAAGAGAGTTAAAAGAAGTAACGAGTGAACAATTATACAGCCTCTATAGTAATTATACGCTCACAAGTGTACTCTAAAAACTACTAGTAGGCCACTTTTTCTTTAAATTATTACTTGAGTACCACATTTTGTAATAAATATTTATTTTTAATATATGTGCGAGTGATGTCCATACAATGTAATGTGATTTTATTATTACTGGTAAGTATATTTGTGTTTATTATATTCTATTGTGTTAATATTATGGGTATTGTAAATTTATTGTAAAGTATATACGTATTTAGAGTTAAAATTTTCACGCGCCTCAGGAATAATGCTGTTTTATCATAAAAATATATCTAAATAAGGAGGGACGAACAAAGCGATTTTTCATATTTGTGTTTTTATGGCATCTAAATCAGTCTATGTCTTTGTATTTAAACACTTACTACAAAATTAATCACGAAAACTGTGTAGTATGTGATAAAATCATAATTAACTTAGAAATATTATAGGTTATGAGTGAACAAAATGGTGAACATTTTCTTCAGCTACAGTGAACCATTGTAGCTCCAAATTAATGCTGTGAAATCTTTGAAGTTTCACATGTGTACCATTATAATGTCGTGAGCTCTAGAAAGATTCACATGTGTACCTGTCCAGCAGCCCTGGGCGGGTATGTAGTTCTTCAATAGTTCACGTTTTACCCTTTTAGATATTTTTTACTTACTAAATTTTAGAGATACGCATTGAACATGTAAATTTTCTTTGAATACCACAAGTATACCACATGTATAGTCTTTGATAGCAGTAGGTGGTATGATTGAATGAATAAGTTAATTTTAAAAGAGGAGTAGATATTGTTAGAATCCGGACTTATTTAACTAACAAAAATACATATATATATATTATTAAGTTCAAATAAAACACTCAAAGCAGTGCAGTAGGGCTCTCCACTTACATAGGTATTTTGCACTTCGTCATCAAACTAAATTATAGGTAGATAAATATACTTATGAATATGTCTATCCACTCAAATGACCAATCCATTATTATGGCGGTATACGAAAATGTACAAATCCATTATAATGGATAAGATTTTTTTTGTTTTGTGAACAGCGCACTCTGTTTTATTTCTTTTTAATCTTTTGAACATTCCTTGTGAGAGGTGCGCGTGTATTGTAAGGTGCGTAAGGGTATAAGTGTGAGAAGTAAGTACAAGCGAAAACGAGATGCCACTAAATTTCGCTGCTCGGTTGCGGTTCGCTTGTTTGTTATTGTTAGCAGTTGTAAAATAAACACGAAGTAAATCGCACGCCACGTTGCTTCTCGCTGTCGTCAAAGTCATTGTTTCTTTGGTAGGGTACCTAACTTTACGATAAAGAATATTTTAACTTAAAAGTTATTACTCAGTGTGTTTTGTATGTATTTTTGTGGTGCTGTGTTAAGGCAAGGTTTGTAGGTATATTTGTGCAGTTTAGTTGTGAATTTCAAGTGGTAGAGGTCAACTCCAGATAATTGTATCTGGAGTACTATTCATCATATTGCTATTTTATTATTAATAAATATTATTATTTACATTGGTAAATAGCAGTATGATGGATGAACGACGACGGCTTCGATATTATTGATGGAGAGATCGATAATCTGCGAATCCAACTATATCGTGCGTGTCGACTGCTATTATGTCGGCTGAATGCGACTAATTTTACTGTTGTATTTCACATCTTCTTTATCCCTAAATCATCTTTCTCGAATCATTTTGTTTCTTTTATCTTCCAAATAATTAATTTCAGTTTATATTTCATTTGTTGCTATTTACAGAGTATGTTTAATGTAGTCTGATAACTAATTTAATTATTTTAATTGTATTTTTAGACCATGCCGTTCAAGATAGTCCAGACAGTAGAAAAAGGGCGACGTAGACTAAGTATTGTACCTTCAATATGGGAAGAAAATGGGAAGCTATTTTGGCCATCAGAAAAAATTAAAAACCGAGCGCGTCTAGTAAGAGAAGAGTCATCATTTCCAAGTCCAAACTGGGACATTCTAAACTGTTCAGTCAAACGAAATAATATTGAGACCTACATGGCAGCGCAACATGAAATACAGATTATGGAAAATCAGACGGATACTGACAATGAAACCCCAGCAACAACAACTTGTAACTGGTCAGCGCCAGTGATAAACAACTTTGAAGATATGGTTCAAAATTTGGTAAGTACGCTGTTTTAGTTTGTATCTATTTATTTGATCACAAAGCCACCTTGCTATTTCTTGCTACATCTATACAGACCTACCTAAAACAGCGAAACTTCACTCACTCACACACACGCTAAGTGCGTCGACACAAGCCGTGGCGTGTGGCTGAGGCATTGTTTCGCACGCATTCGGCTGCATCCTGGAAGGAAAATTTGTTAATTGCCTAGGAGTTGTTAGACTGGAGGTGACATTATAATTTTTTTGCTATTCAGTTTCATTTTTGTAAACCATTTTTTTGTTTTTCAGGCGCCTAATGACTAAAACATGGGTGATGGTCCATCTTCTGAAGCCAATAATCAAATGATAATGGATGAAACTTTGAATTTGTTACCTACGCTCGACTGCGATCAACTTATTGGTAATCAAAACCTATTATTACAAAAAATTAATAACCAGGACAAAATACTCCACGATATTGTAGAACATATGCAAAAACTCACCCAGAAGGTAGCGATGTTGTCTGTACAAATCAACGAAGGCATAGCAACAATTACGGAAAAAATTGATCAACCAATGGCCGTTACTTTATTAAAAGACGCTAACCCAGAAGAAAATGAGGCGTTCCGTCTTGAAAAGATTGAAAATAAACAACAACTGGACAGTCTAGAAAATACTTTAAAGGATAAAACTGAGAGAGCAAACTTACAAAAACAGTTGTCATTTTTGTTTCAGCCCTGTGAAGGCAATGGCTTAACATTTGCCTACAAATTGCTCGACTCATTGATAACACGTGATTTTATGTGTAAATGTTCTTGGTCTGGAGCAAGTCGTGGAAATTATTCAAAGATCGCGTTAAAAGATTTTAAAAACTTTATTACATTCTTTTGTAACATGATACGTTCATGGGATCCTACATTTACCATGGGACAGACCGAAAACTTTTTTAAAATGTCTTTAAAAAATGCCGTAAAAAGAAGGGCAATGAAAGATTTAAGATCTTCAACTAAACGAATTCGAAAAACTAAACCTAAAAGCACAAATACAAAAAAAGAACCGAAACAATCCACAAGTAAAGTTTCTACTAACAATCACGACTATCCAAACGAACCAATAGCGATGGAAGTGGAGAAAGTGATAGAAGAAGAGTCTGATGATGAGGATTTGTGTTAAAAACTAGATAATTTTGAAAACAATCGTTTTGATGTGAAGTTATTTTGTTGATTGAAATTGTATAAGAATAATAGTTTCCTCAAGTGTTCTATGTGAAGCCTTTTTTGTTACATTTGTATTATTTTGAAAAAAAGATTTATTAGTAGGTATCTAAAGACTAAAAAAAAAACATTAAAATTCAATGTTATATTATAATTAGTAAGTACGTGTCAAAAAAGGAGTAACAATACTGGTTAGGGCGATAATATTAGTCATACTGAACAACTTTCCTCATGAGACTTAGCTCTGGCAAAATCTGAAAAAAATAAAATCTAAAAAAGTAAAATCTAAAAAAAATAAAATCTGAAAAAAGTAGGTGCGTACGTGGGTGTCCCATACAAAATTACCGATTCTCCGATTGTTTTTTTTTTCAGATTTAGCCATTATTATGTCCCACGAGGAACGTTGTTCAGTACGACTCGGTATTATCACTCCTTTTTTACACGTTGTATATTAACTAAACTGACTAGGCTGGTTGAATGATTACATAAATCTTGTCAAGAAACGAAATGTTTCTTGCTGCGTGTGTACTACTCCATTAACAATAAGAATAGACATTTAAACAAACCTTTTTTACAGTCCGTTCAACCGATTTTGACTTCTATTGCGTTGGTGGCATGACAAATGGCAGCTGCAGTAAACAGTTGGTATTATAACTACTTTTTTGCCTTTAATGCCATCCTTAAGCCTACGGAATAGAAGTCAAAATCGGTTGAACGGACTGTAAAAAAGGTTCGTTTAAAAGTCTAATCTTATTGTAAATGGAGTTTAAATGTTTATGAAAATGTTCGTTTTAATGAAAGTTATTATGTTGATTTTTTGCGGGAGAATTATTTTTAATTTTGAAATGTTTTATCTAATTTCCGAATTATGTTAGTTTGAAAATCAAAGTTTATTAGATAAAAGAATTAATATACTTTAAGTGCCATGATGAGTACCTGTATAAAGGCTCCTTCAAACAGGCGCGACACGCGATAAAATAGCGCGCGACACAAAGGCACGCACAAGTCGCGCAACGAGCGGTGATTATATTGTGTGTCGCGCCTGTTTGTAGGAGCCTTAAAACTGACAGACTGATTTGAAATTATAATAATAAGTTTATTTCTTACTACATAATATTATGATCTTTTTGAAAAAGATGGCGATGAAAAATTTATTCAAACGTCTATACATTATTTGAAAAACAAAAAATTCAAAATCCAAAGTATAGATTTTTGAACCTTTTTCAAAAAGATTCTTATGGGAATTGTGAATTTAAATAAATACAAGGTGTAAGAAACTCAAAGTTTATGTGATTTAAAAATAAAAATGATCAAACATTCGTAAAGTTGTATTATTCTTATAATGTATGCAACAAAGGTATAAAGTATTGAAATTCTTTATATTCAACGCACACTAATTTACACTTAATATCCTTACATTCTAAAACAATCAAAGTATGGTCACAATTATGCTGAATTTTTGATTTGTATATTGCAAGATGAGACGATTTTATTGGATATGTAAAAACATCTTCTGTGTTATTTATTCTAATACCTCTTATTAAAATCTTATTGTGGTCATTTGCTATGTGGTTAATTTTAACAACCTCGATTCTTTTTGTCAGTAAATAACTATCTCTTTTTTTGGTAGAAATTTTGAAATCTTCAAAATGTATTATATTTATATTGTTTGTTGTGGTAACAAACGGATACTTATTGCCAGAATGTTTTTGGCAAAGAATTTCATTTGTATTTTCTTCCATTCTTTTGGCGACTTGTGACAGCGGCTTTTTACCTGATCTGAGCATTCTTTTGATCATAAATAATTTATTTTCAAAGGGATATGCGTTGAATGTCATCAGTGGACCAAACTTTTCAACTTCGTCAGTTAAGTGCAGTAAGTTGTGAACGTTGCTTGTCATGTAGCCTGATCCGTAAAAGTCTTTGTAATGTTCTACAAAATATTCCAGCAGCTTTTTTGCACATTGTAACAAGTGTTGGTAGGTTCCGGTTGAGCAAATTGTTATGCCGCAATAGAGTGTTAAGAAATGATTATAGGCGTCATTATTCATCACTTCTGGCAAAATAACGATACTTAAATAGTGAAGAAAAGTTCTGAATTCCGACGCTTTCCAATGTGCTAATGAATCTAGGCCCCGCACTGCTCGATGCACTTCTGAAGGCAACGCACACTTGTTCAAAAACAATGAAACGGTTGCAATGTCATTTGCACGCCATTTAGTAATATATTTGCCAAAATTTCCGTCACGCCAACCAGTTAACAGCCTCTTCATAATACCTAAATCGATCAAATGAAGTGAATCACCGACAACAAATTGATTTACCATGTCAACTGGAAGATTTAATAAGGGCGAGTCATATTTATGATGTAAGCCATATATTTTATTCCGAAATCCTTCATTAGTCCGCTCAGGACACCTTGATTCAGAGAATGTAACGGTGTGTGTAATATGAGAATATTCTCCGACCGTAGTACATTTATGGCATCCATGTTTTCCATTAAAGTTGCAGACTCCTGTAATTAAGAATTAAGCAAGTTCAAGGAAAGTTCATTTTCACTTAAAATTTGGTCTTTGGTTATCATAATCCTACTAATATTTATGTGAAAACTTAGTTGTTTGTATGTTTATACTTATTACTCAATAACGTAAGAACGGCTAAACGAATTGGAATGAAAGGTACGCAAATAGTTTGATACCTAGATTAACATATGAAATGCTTTATATCCCAAAAAAATCCAGTTATCATTGGATTATAGTAAGAGTAGCCACGGCAAAATAAATAGCACCATAATTTCAATTTAGTTCATCATTTTGTTTGAAGCGTAATTAATTTATTGTAACACCAAACGATTAGGTATTCTATCCTGGTATGAGAGTATTAATCCACTCAATGAGAATGTAAGACGAGTCAAACTAACCTTTTATGTAGGCTCTAGCTGGTGAATCACATATAAAACACCGTATTTTAATTTTTATATTTTTTTCTAGACGCTGAAATTGGAGTCCTTCTTCTAATAATGTATTCATATCATGTATAAAATCTTCAAAAAAGTCATTTAGATTTTTTGGTTTTCCTTTCCCAAAGTATATTCCAATTACAAAAGGCCTTATTTTCGCATTTTCAAAGATGTTACACAATATAGGCCAAAATTCATTAGAAGAACTTTTGAATATGGGCAAACCATCCACATTTATGTTTATTGAAATTGTATCTGGAACGTCAATCCAATTTTGCAAAATTTTTTCAAGTGGTTTTGCAATTCCATTATGCCAATATTGACCGCCTTCAATATTTTTAATAGTAATTTGTTTGGGAGTACATAAAATTGTTCTAGAATCTGTTGGTAGTATTTCTGGAATCAGTTCGTTAATGATGACTGACAATTCATTTAGAGTGACATGGCTTATATTATTTTTTACAGCCCATATTCTTAAGTTTTCACGAAAAGATACATGTTTTTCATAATCGTATTCATATTCACTTTTACCAGAACAGAAACCACCACACTCAGTTTCTTCTACGTTGTGTACGGAACCGTCATAAATTAAGTTTGGACACACGCTTGAAATCATATTGCTGGTCTCAGCTTCAGGCAATTTTTCCTCTGTATTATGTACAGAACCGTCATTAATAAACTTTAAAGTCGCACTTGAAATCGTTTTAGATTGATTATTTGGTCTTATTATCTGCAAATATTCTTTTAAGATTTTTCTTCTGATTCCACCGGTCCTCACTCTCTGCTTCCAATTGTTTTTATGCATTTTTATTGTTTTAGGTTATTACATGCACGCGCGTGTTTGTCGTCGTCCAAGTGTTAAAGAAAACCACGTTCACATAGTTGTTAGCTTAGAGGATATTAATGTGGTACTCGTGAACAAATAAACAGCTGTCAGTGTTACTAGATATCAATAGTGGTTCATGTAATATACCTTTAACGTACATCTGAACTCATTAAACGCTCTTTTACAGAATAATATAAAGGCTGATTAATGTATCACAAGACCAGCAACAATCTGAATAACGGTCCACAAAAGGTGCTATACCACAGCTTTTGGCTACATTAATGTTCACATGTGTTATACTAAAATGCCAGCAATATAAAACCATACATGTGGACCTTTAAATAGCCAATGCCGTATTTTCCCCCTCTTAAAATGCTTTTGTTCAGCTTTTAAAATGAAAGCTGACTACAAGAGTAATGTTATCCTATTAAAACACCAACAGTTACTTAATAGGCCAATTTTACACTCTTAAACATGCCTTATACAGGTATAAGTGGAATTGCTCACTTTAATACAGCCAATGAGCCACGTGTGGCCATTATATAACGCTTAGAAATCACTAGTGAACTGAATGTGAACTATTAAAGAGAACAAAATGCTACTTGGGTAGGTAATAAGTTCTTAAGATCTATGGGTTTCACTATATTCGGCATTTCAGCTGTGCAAATATTGAGATTTTACATCTTGTTTATAAAGCATGCAGTAATTACAAACTAAATAACTAACTAACTATGGAATATGTAAGTCAAGGGCCGCAGATTAGGTGCTTCGAGGTTTGACTCGACCTAGAGATGAGATATAACATCTAGGACTTTTTTTTTAAATACGGCCGTTGCTTTATATATTGTCCCGTAATTCTAGAGAATAGAATCAGACTATGCACTTTTACCATACCTACCATAAATTATGTAATAATAGGTAAAATTAAAAAACCCTCGACACAAAAAAGAGCTGACCATCTTGAAACGGCCGAACTGATTTTGCTAAAACATGTCTAAGAACCACTGCTAGAAAAAGAGCGTTCAAATTTAAAAAAATCCGCGTCCATTTCGGTTCACCCGTATAAGAGCTACGGTGCAACAGACATACACATACATAGCGGTCAAACGTATAACACCCCCCTTTTTGCATCGGGGGTTAAAAATATCTGTTATAAAAATAAGGACCAACACTTAAATAAAAGATTTCAATACTATTCAGTTTTTCGGGTAATCGAGACATATACCTACTTGACATACGAGACTGCTAAGTATTTAATTAAGTTACCAGTACCCAAGTCACTTTTTGAAACATAAATAAAAGGAGGAAACCTAAAGAACCCCTGTAAGTGTAAACTTATTCATAAAAACCCCTACTTCTAACTATTACTAAAAAAATACATAAATAAAATGTAAAATAGCTGCTACATATGCATATTAATACATATAATAGTAAAGTTTTCTAAAAATAAAATGTGGTAAGTAAATAGAATACTGATTTATAAAATGTAGCTCTAAGTACATTTCAAGGGGGATGCGCCAAGGAAGCCCGCGAAATTCAATTTTTCTTATGTTGTTTGCAATTTGCGGGTCAATATCAGGTTGTGTGTTGATCTAAAGATGATTCGCGGGCGTATCAAATATTTATTTATAGAATTATAATCATAAAAATCATCAATACATCTTTCTAAGTTCATATTACCCTATTGTATGACTATTTCATGAAATCATGACATTTGAGGCCAATTCTAACATAAGGAGTTGTATTGCTGATTCTATTTAATGATTATAATTCTGTAAAGCTATATTTGTTACGGTCGCGAATCATATTTTAATCAACATACAACCGGACGCTGACCTACAAATAGCATAAAACGTATGTAAATTTGAATTTCGCGGGCTACCTTAGCGCATCCCCCTTAAGCAAACTGTTTCACAGTATTCATTTGTGCTATATTCATGTTAATCGTTTATAATTATAGCACTATCAAATCTATCAAATCACAGAACTCACTTAGTAGCTAATACATTTTTAGGAATTATTAATACAGCTCCTTGAGCCCGACTTGATTTTACATTTTTAAGTACCTACCCATTGTCCCGAACTTACGGCTATCACAATGTTCCTTCGGACATATCCTCCAACATGTAGACCAAATCGTTTGGTTGTTCATAGCGTATAACCGACGAATAACCTGCAAATAAAAATAACAACTCATCGTCAATATTCAGTATAACCTAAAATAATGAAGTCATAGGACGTTTAGTTAGTGTGCGATGAACACGTACAAAACATGTATGAAGTATTAGAACTGCAGTCCAAGTTAACTGGCTGTACAAAATTAGATTAAATTACCCTTTAAGTAATGTTAAACTGAAATACGTAGCACATAACAAACAAACATATATGAGCCATCGTAAGACTATGCAATAGAAATAGCCAATGATAATTATAGAAAAAAAAAACTTTGGGATGTACTTCCTTCTATCTGTATTGAGAAAATGCTGAATACAGCCCTGAAGAAGCTCCAAAATCGATGAAAACCACTCGCGTCTATATTAATTTTCATATAAATATGAGCACAAACTAACGAACAATATTATTGACCTTTAAGTATAGACACCTAAAAACGAAGGCAGGTTATAATAAAAATAAACAAATAATACCAAGTTTCAATAATATATTTATAGTTAAACCATCACAGGGAAAATGTAAAAATATACAAAACTATTACTTAAATTATGGCAAGTGTTTTAGACGACAGCTTGAGTAGTTTCCTATTCTAATAATTTACGTCCACATTGACACTCGTGTTCTGGTGAAATACGAGTAGTTTAGGAATGTATACTTAATACGCGTGAAGGAGCAAAGTAACAAGCAACATGCAATTAAGCATGCATGTAGGTAGCAAGAAACATGTTGATGATTATGGCTATTTTGACAAATAGAAGAAGGGTTAACCCAACCCAACCGACAGGACACAAAATGAAAAGAATTTCAGTCAAGAGATAACAATGCATTCACCTGTTAAAAAGTACACCTGTGCCTAATCTAGACTATATGAAATAATAAAAAAGAAAACGAAAAAAAGGAAGAAAGAAAAGACGTAAAAATAACCTTTTTAAGGTAAAGAGAAACAACTTGGTTTCACAGCACAAATTTGGCACACAAGCTACAACAAATATTGAACTTATTCTAATGAATATTTATTATAATCTCATTATTTTTAAATATTTTGTTCAAAAACATCCTTAAAAATTTAGAAACGCCTTATCCGTAGAATACCTACTGCAAGCAAAGCCCCATTTACACGGTGCAAGTTTATTGTCTGTGGCATACCATAAAATTAAAGCAATAATCGACTGGCACCATCTAAACAACACGTACAAATGTTGCAGGATACGGGCAAGTTACTAAGAGTTAGTTGCCGTTCAAAGGGCAATGCCTACTCTCCATAGTGTCCTAGGCCCAAGATGGACATCAAATATTACTATAAAAATGGATTGATTTAAAATCTTAATAGTATTGGATATCTAAAAAATATATTCAAATTGATGCCAGTACTTAAAAAAAAACGTTTTGAGGTTAATTTTCTCTAAGAAAAGGTCTATGGAGGACTATGATATAATTTAAAAACTTTTCTGTTTTCAATGCTTGATAATTGATTATGATAGGAATTCCTAATATTTTTAGCCAATTGTATTTATTAGGGTATACAAAAAAACACATTTGCTATTTTAATTAACTATATTCTCTTCATTTTCATATACAATTAGCAAATCATCTAAAAATGGAGCAGGAATATATTTGATTCATAGTTTGCCCAACCTATTTGTATACCAAAGCACAGTCATGGTATGTGCACAACAACCTACCGTGCTTTTTCCTATTATGCAATTACAATAGTATCCATCAATTGCCTGTCTGCCAGCATTATTATTATTTATTTTAATGTACACAAAATATACCTTAGAGCTTATAGTCTACTTTGTATTTTGGCAGGCAAAAGCCAGCCGATTTCATTAATTCGCTTGGTAGGTTGCTATTTTATTCTCTACATATTTCAATACTATACATACCGTTGCCCCGGCAAGGTATGATTTTGAATCTCGGTCAGGTTAAAACCACAATTCACACTATGTTCTTCAGTCATTGCTTAAAACGTTATTGATCGGTATCCAAAATTGAATGCAGCCGTGATCCTTGATTCCAGAGCCAAAGTTGTCGTTAAAGGTGACTACAAAATCCATAAAACAAAGGCAAAGTCCTTGGTAAAAATTCGAATCAAGTCCCTTTAAGAAAGGTCGCATTAAAAGAAATCAAAGAAAAATCAAAACACATCCACATTTAGCGCAACAAGCGAAGTGTCACTTGTCAAATTCAATTCAGTGTTGTCACTATCACGAAAAAATAATGACATTAAATCGATATATCGATTACTTTTTTAAATAACCGATAATTGATTTATTTTTCTTTTTGATGAGAAACATCTATAGCCGCGGGTTAAATCGATTGTTGGCGTGGCGACGCGTCGCCACTATACAAAATAGTTTCGATGTTTCACATCTGCCAGCCGTCCCGTGACGGCTCATTTTTTTTTTTTTCTAGTTCACTTTTGTTTTTAGTTTCATGTATATCTACTTTTATTTGGTTTTTGATTACAATACCAGTAAAGTCCCGTGAGTATGCCATTGTGGTTATTGTTTTTATTTATAAATCGATTCAAACCGATTGATTAATGATAATACTGAAAATATGGTTTTGATGCTGGCAATATTTTTCCAGCGAGCGTCAAAATCAGAAAACTTCTTGTTTTTTCAATAGATTTACTTTTTTTATCGAATTGTTATAGATTGTAGTGGCGCTCATTTGGAAGAAAGTAATTACATATTTTATTATGGCAAAATTAATGCATAAAGTATTTTTTCTCTAGTCTAATGTCCACTGAGGGCCTCAAATGGGCATTTCCCTTTGGTATAGGTGTAAACAGCACGTATAATAAACTGTGTTTGACGAGACGAAACCTGCTTGCAATAATTACCTTAGGTCTAAATAGAAGTCGCATGCTGTAATTGTTTGGCAAAACTAACATGCAATTCTTAAATGGCAATAATTGAACGTACTTGACTACACACGAGTATTGCTCTTGAACGTTACAGAAACTTGCACCGTGTAAATGGGGCTTAAGGAAAGGACATGTGCCACATTAATTGAGAAATTCGATGATTACGGTCGTTTAAATAGTCTAATAGGCTATTGGTGCGTTTTAGCAACCGTACCAATATAACTATAGCTAGAATATTAGACACCCCATATGCAAAAATCGGTGCCACTTAGCATGGTGATAAAGGTCATTGCTCTTTAGCTAATATCTCTTCGTATGAATTCAAAAAGTGAATTACATATGTACCCTTTTTCCATTAGTGAATAATGTTGACGACAAGGATTGATATCGATTCAGAATATTAGCGAATTTTCAATTCTGCATTCGCACTAGAATCTATAAACAAATATAGGAGTGGCAATTTCCGCGAATGCCATGCTAAGACGCACCATTTAGCAATGTTTTCTAGCTGTATTACTCTTACTTCTTCAACTAATCTAACTATATTTGAATATAGCTTATTATAAAATCTGAAATATGTATTGCCTGTTTTCAATCAGTCCATTTACATACAATTTTGAATGGAATAGTCAAGCTTTCCAAAATAATTTAATTACCCGTTCAAAGCCTAATTTTATGAATGTTTTAATTTCTTAGCTTTCGTCATCTTTATCGGGGCATCCAAGTGAACACTGTGTTTGAAAAGGTTCGGACTAACGAGGCTGTACTGTATAAGCATGTAATTCGCGCGACTGCTAAGGCGTTTTTCGTTCAAACTAATCCTGAATGAGGAAGGTTGGCGTTTAACTTAACATATCACAAATAGTAGTTGTGCGGAATGTATAGGTAATCTCATAGTAAATATACACATATTCGTTTCTTGCTATCTTAATCTACTCTTCACCAATAAATAATAATTTCCATGTTAATTCTTAATTTTTACATCAATAAATGCTTTTAATACGTATTAATGATTGCTTTTAAGTAACTTACGACTTGAATATAAATAGCAGCCTTCTCTAAATTTAGCAAGAGAGAATCCGTTACATCAGAGAGATAAGAAAAGCCTAGTGATGTTTACTGTCTGGTTGCTAATTCTAAGCGAAAATGTTAATAAACTAAAAAAATTGAGCCCGTCTTACAATATTAAGTCTTAAATATTATTGTTCTGTAGTTTTGCTATTACCTGAAGGTACTCTAGCGTGACCAATTTTATCCTTTAGAATAAAGAAAGCCAGCCAGTTCAATCCACAGCATACTAGGGCGGCGATGCCGAACGCACGGAATGTAATCCAGCCTCCATAAGTTCCGTACAGATTACCTCCTATAAAGCTACCCAGCGAAGTCCCGACCCCTTCGAAAACTGCTCCTACCAAACCCTGTAATAAATAATAAATATAAGTTTTTGATGAAACACGAAACTAAATCAAAATACAGTCCGCGCGAGTGTTAGTAGAATTTTAGTTATGGTAGCACAGTTAGCACTTGATATTCAGGATTTCTTCATAATTGTTTGAAATATAACTAAGATGTTAAAAAGTGTCATACTATACTGAAAACACAAAGATATTTCTCAAGCCCGGAAAGATGAACACAACGAAGGTTTGGTAAACCTCACGCCTTTGTCATGGTAGTTAGGGAGGTTATTCAAGTGTTACGACTTTACTGCTAGAAAATCCAACTGGCCATGGTCTTCTGAAGGTAAACGAAAACATCAAAATATGAAGTCGTACTACATTGACAGACCCATCAGGAAGAGAATCGGCGTGTAGCAAACATAGTTCATGAAAAAAACTTACCTGGACAGTAGTTTCTGTACCCGGTGGCGAAACAATATTGGCATACGATGTCATTGTCGGGTAGAACATGCCGAAAGTGACCCCTTGTAACATTTCTATAGGCAGTATCCACCACGGGTCAGTCAGGAATGAGTACAATATAAATCTAACACCAAACGCCAGCAGAACCAAACTCATCATATTGATATGGCCCACTTTTTTCAGTATATAACCTGAAATATCAAACATTACATTCACATTATTATAACAGGTATTTGAAATACATGAAAAGATAGAGAGAAATCAATCATTCAAACATACCAGAAACAAACAGAAAAGGTATTTCTCCACCAAAAGTTTGTATTGCACTGACCAATCCTTGCAGGGTTTTTATATAATCCGATCCATCACAGTTCAGCCCGGATATGTCTTCGATTAACCAAAATAAGAACTGCCACAATAGACCAGTGCACATACCGACTGCTATCGTCCATACCAAGAATACGAATGTCGGTAATGACGACAATAAGGAGCCAACATCAGCCAAAATGTTCATCGACATCTTAGTTGAATCAGTCTGAAATATGATTGAGTTTTGTTAAAAATCTGTCTTCTTAAAAATTTTGATTAAGATAAAGCAGAATGAGCATATTTTCCAATTTAAAAAAAAATGTACCAACTGCAAGGCAAAGGCCTCTTCTCATACAAAGAAGGCGCGAAAATTGATCACCACGCTTGCTCAAAGCGGGTTGGTGATTTCAGATATAAATTAACTCTATCTCAAGGTTTCCACACGATAAATTAATAACGTAACTTAATTAAATTCTGTGACTGACCTCCACAAAACATGAAACGCCAACGTCGCCGACCATAAACACGAACATAAGTATAAATGCGATGGTGTAGTCTTTGTAAGCTCCGTCGCTGAATGTGTCTATAAGGACGCCGGTCAACAGAGAGAAGATTCCCCAGCCGACGGAGCCCCAAAGCCTTTGTTTCCCATACTGTGATACTTTCGTACCTGTAACAACATCCAAACTAATATAATAAATGCTGTCACTCTGTCTGTCTCTCTGTTACCTTTTTAACGGCTGAACGGATTTAAATGAAATCTGCTATAAAAAACACGAATTCCAATCGAAATAACAAAATAGTATGAATTGGCAATGCCCAGGAGGGGATTAATAAGACAACATCTTATTCAGTTATTATTTTAAGGTTCTCTTTCCTAAAGTATCTTTACATGCTCGCTTTCAGCGTTCCGCATATTGCCAATTACCAACCCACGGTTCCAAGCTTAATTTGAGCAGTCTAATGGGGTTATTCCGTTTACCCACCCTACAACAGTCACCCGGCGAATACTCGGAAACGCGTATTCATCTATCAACCCCAGCAGGGTTGGATAGTCGAAATCCGCTTCTGATTGTTCTTCCGATTTTTCACCGAGGTCATGGGTTTGATTTTCAGGTCGAGCATAGTGTTAAGGGGATTTTCCATCTAGAATTTCTCTGTAGCAGCCCGGAGACTGGATTTGTGTCCGGTTGATGGCAATAGGCTCGCCCCTATTGGATGGAACTTAAACATAACTGGCGAAATGTGGGCGTACTCTATAGTACACCCATACCATGTACACCTCTGCCTATCCCTTCGGGCAAACAAGATCCAATAACAATCTTACCAAGCAGATCAAAGCAGATAGCATCCGCGAAAGTGACTACTACAGCCTGTCCGACCCAGCTGACGATCATCAAGAAGAAAAACAACCAAAATTGTGACGTGTATTCTTTACTGCTGCCACTCCTGCTTTCCGATGCACCTTCCATTAACTCGTTTACCTGAAATTTTACTGAAAAGATCAGATTTTAAGAAAGCCATCATAATATCGAATCCGGGACATATTAGGGAGGGACCTGTACCTAGGGCTAAGCTGCAGACGCGCTGGATTATATTTTGTAGCATGTCTAGTTCAATATAAGTGAACTACTTTATTATTACAATAAACTTCTTATTCAAGTGAAATACTTACCACAGCATTATTACAGCTTATTTCGCAAGAAGAACTAAACAATTTGGATGTCAATTGATACGCAGCTTTTGATACACAGTTTGGATAGTGTATACTTACTGAAAAAAATAAAAAGTGAACGTTATGAATACAGTACATAAACGAGTGTTTAGTTTAAACTAACTTTAAAAACTTCTCATCTCAGTACGTCTCCAACTACAACTTATTGGCTACCAGCTTGTGTTAGAGCTAGTGCAGGTCCAGATTAGGTATCTTACGCGAGTATGGTTACGCGCTAATTCCGTGCGTAAAACGCCTTATCTGCAGGCTTAGCATGTCGCTTTCTATTTATAAGAAGAATAGACAGCTTTTTCTATACAACGTGACATTTAGTTTCTCCATTTTTGACATCGCACCGTAGAAATCCATCTACAATCTGTCATTTTGTCTTTCGTTTCTAACGATCTTTATCGAGGTCCTTTTTTATGTAGTCCTTTTCAGAGGAAAATTTTCTATCCCAAACTGTCAAAATCACACTGACCACTGATACGTGTCTAAGGTAGTCAATAAATTTTTGATCTTGTAATCGCCATGCTAAAGACAGTAGAAAAATTTTAACGCGATGGCCACAAAGTATATACGGTTATCAACAAAATCATTATTTTACAGGAGAACTTTTTGAACGTTTAATTGTGATAATTAATAGAAAAACAAAGCTATCTTCTTCTATTTTACATCATTTAGTTAATAGGGCATCACCAAGGAAATGGTTAAGGCCAGTATTACTGTAACTGTGTGTGTGTTTACTGTTACTGTGTGTTGCGTGTATGACCAGATGTATGAACGTAAACGACGCAAAAGCAGTATGTAAGGATCGTAGCAGGTGTCGTTCTATAATGGGAAGAAGGCGTGATTTTATGTATGTGTAATATTTTTTCTGTTCTAAAATACGGTATTTCGACACTTTGAGAAAAAATGTTGTAGTTGTCTTAATATGTGTGACTAACAACGTCAGTAAAAATTGAGAATCAAACAGAAAAAAAAAACCTAAGACAAAACAAAGAATTCTGAGTCGAATTATGTAAAAGAATGAATTTCGTAAAAAGGGCAATTAATTCTTTACTTCGCTGCCGTCGTCGTACCTACTGTCTACACGGAACGTCATTTTAGTCTACTCTTCCGTCAACCAAACGGTGCTCGTGCTAAGCCTGCTGGACAAGTTCTATCAAAATAATTAAAAATGATGTGTCGAACCGAATCTTGTAATAATTTTGTAGTAAGTTTCTTACCACCACCATTGTCATCAGGTAATTCGATATGATTAAGTCGCATATATACGCATTCCTTTAAGGGCAACGTGGTCGAAAGTAGTACCACTCCAGTGAAGGACAGGTTTTTAGGGAACTCATCACCCTGCTTAGTCTTCGGTTGGCAGTAACTGGCCGAGTCCGCTTTCCACCATTCACATATTTCCATAAGCCGCCAAGGCGTTTTCACGTCGAGATCGCACGACGCCTAAAACATGTAAAATTCATTAGTATCAATTATAATATTCACGCTAAACGGAGGTTAACGTTCTTTATTACAACGGAACGTAATAAAATGTTGTATTACAGGCATAACGTAATATTGCAATTTGCAATAAGGAAAAAAAAACCGGCCGTTTCTTAAAAAAGGTGTGGACATTCGTTGTTATTTATTTAATAACAGGTTTCAACCTGTTTATAAAATAACAAGGAAAGTCGAGTTCATGTTCACGTCGACCAAGCCAACATTTTTGCGAATTGGATAGTGCTAAAATCGATTGTATGGGAAAATATTTAATTGTGCCTACATGGTTATGTATGAATATAGTAAAATATATTTTCATCTTTGTCTCACTTTGTAGCGATACATAATTATGATCCTCGACATAACATCATAAATACTTAAATGAGATATTTCTGTAGATTCTGATAATGTTCTGCACATTCACTTTTAGAGCAGGCTTGACTCAATTTATATAATAACAAGCTGACCCGACAGACGTTGTCCTGTCTTAACTATGAATGTCATATGTCGTTTAGTTTTAGTTTTGACTATTGACTAAAACTAAAACTATCGACTCATTTATCAACCGATCCATCTGTGTTAAACGATATTTGCAGCGCTTTCTGTCAATCGTTGACAGTTATTTCAAACAACTGATAGTTATGTAAAATTAATAGTGGCGTTAAGTTTTTCTTAAATTTTGTAACGTTCCGATCAACTTCCTTATTTTTTTATTTCATAAGATCCTTCTCCTGACAATAACGAACACAACATTTTTTTTTTTTTGTGAAATCGGTCCAGCCGTTCACGCGTGATGGCGTGACCAAGGGAAATAGGGATTCATTTTTATATATATAGATTTATAATTTGTTTACCTCACAATCACTATTTAATGGTTCTTTAGTCAGTTCTGTAAGCTGTGCTATGTTGTTAGTACACAGTTTGTAGTTAACATTTCTATCCATGCACGTCATGTTAACTTTTTCAGTTCCTATAGCAGTAGAGAGCTTGGTGTTGTTACATTTAAAAGAGCAGGGTTCATTAACATCTACATATCCGGCACCGAGGCGGCAATGAGGACTAAATATATGCCCTGAAACAATTAAAATATGAGAATTTAAAGATGTTATAAAAAAACAAATTGTGTCTGAAAATGTAAATTGCAGCCAGAACTCCGTCGCGCACCTGCGCCCAAATTCGCATAATGCAACAATACTGCCATCATTTTTCCTTATTCGTTTAAGGTAAACATTCGCAAAGTCAAATCAATCTGCCAAGCTTTATGCCAACTGTGTTGGGGTCGGCTTCCAGTCTAACGAGATGCAGCTGAATACCAGAATTTTATATGAAGCGACTAATTGTCTACCTCCACAACTCAGTTAAGTACTGCAACAACGATACCCCTCGGTTAGACGGGCTTCTGACTACCCGTAACGACTGTCAAAGATCTAGGAATAACAACCGGGACCAACAGCTTAACGTGCTCCTCTAGGGATCTGGATATGTTAAGATGGTCACCCATCCACGGACCGACGTCGGCAAGCATAGCTTAATCTACTATCGACCTGTGCGGCTCTTATTACTCTGCCACGAGTCCTTTACAACACTCGCATAGCCTATTATAACATAATAAATTTGCTCAAGCTAGAACCTAAATCCGACGTTACCCAACAAGGTAAAACATCGTAATAAAACAAAGCTATAAATACAAATACCTTATGCATTACCACAATTGAAATGATACAAGTACAAAAGTAAAAAAAAAACAGAGTTGCATCTCACCATCCAGGGTCACATTGCTGGCAGCAATGTAGGCACAATTATCTTTATTCAAAGTAACGTTACTGACTGTTGAGGAATATCGTATGTTGTCCGTATTGCTGTAGCAGTACTGTGGTATGTGCCAGTGCTCGCAAACCGTCTGCCACATTTTAGGCGACTCCATGTTACAGTTCATCTGTAAACCATTTGAAATTATAATTATTTATTAACTATAAAACTACTTACAACTTTTTTTTATTGTGCCCGGATGATGGCAATAACCTCGCCTCGTATTACATGGGACTTAAACATAACTGGCGAAATGTGGGTGTACTATAGGTACACCTCTGCTTACCCTTCGAGGAATACAGGCGTGATGTTATGTGTTATGTGTGTAACTATAAAAATAATTATGTTGGAACAAAAAGCAGCGTTTGATTTAAGAATTCAACCTTGACCTCTTGGCAGCCTTATTTGACGAACGTATTGCTCGTAAACGAAACCTAGAACTATTTTTACCCGACTGCAATGAAAGGTTGTTTTTTACATATACCTACCAGCAACAATTTGGCACATTGCCTCTTATTATTGGTTCTGGTGTTTAGTCATTCATTATTTACATTCAGATTACGACACAAAATAAATAAAACAATATTATGCATGTATGAACAAGTTGGTGGTTTGTGGTCACTGCAACTTTGTTACATTTATGTGTTCTTGAAAATTATATCTTGGTAAGTCCTGACTCTGGAACACCGAAATAGGTAGCACGAAGACCTATGTACTTACTTGACAAATTGCAGTTGCGTTGGGGCTTAGGCTACTCAGCGAATTTACTTTACACGTGTCGACTGCATCCTTAGTTTTGTAACAACTCTTCAGCATAGTCACTCCACCATTGCAGTCCAATTCAACCGTCCAATTCCTATTTTCTGGTATCAAATATATTGCTCCAAAACTGATTATTGTAATTATTTGAAACAGTATAAATATTAGCTTTTGCTTCTTAAATCTGCAAAGAAAAAAAGAACTATTGTATTTTTTGTAATCTACAACATTATAGGTACAACCTATGTACGGCGGGCAGAGCAGCAAGCTATATGCCTATTATTTAAGTTTATTTGAGAAAACCCATATGAAATTATCTGCGAATACTGAATCATGAAAATTCTACTAGCATCCGTGTACGGGCAGTTAGCATTCAGTTGACGCGTTGAGAATAAAAGTCTTAGTGACCGTTAGTTTGAGGAAAGCTACGGCACTATTTAATACCAACACTTGTGTTGCTTGTTAACATAAAAAAATTGTAATATTATTGCTCTTAACACTTTTGAACAAGCGTTGTCCATTAATTGATTACTTGGATTCGACGCTACGAATGTGTCAGGTTTGTAACTCACAGTAGGAAATACGAATTAGGTTGTTACGATCGATAACATCATTACTATAGCTTTGGCAATATCTCTGCGGATTAATGTGTGTTCACATTTTATTAAGGCACACAATGACGTAACTGCGCTGTAGGTGAAATACATTGAGATTTGAAAATGCGTAAACGCCATCCGCATTCCTACGTAAGCCGATATTGCCCCACTCTAGATATTTTGTCGCTGCTATTACCTATATGTACTTTGTTAGCTATGAATGAAATTTATCGATCTGTATCTGAGTGGTATCTATAACGTGTTAACGCTTTCAGATAAGGATGATTTCCACCAAACGGCTCGCATCGTTTCAGATCGGCTCGGATTTTACAATCTTTAAACGATATTAAATCGAGTACACAGTATTTAAAGTCTAGATTACAAAGCCGCGAACAGCAGCTAGGCCGCGGGCGTCTATCCTTTCTGATCCGATGCGATGCGAGCCGTTTGGTGGAAATCATCCTATACTAAACTAGAACGAATGTTATGACGGGCCACCGTATCTATGGAAGAGCATTGAAAAGTGTACTATCTATTTCACATATGCCAGCTTAGAAACAATCTAACTAGTGAACTACGATTTAAGATGCCATATACATACATAGATTAAGATAAAAAGATTACGTGATTATACTCAATATAAATAATTAAAATGTTAATAAAACCATATTATACCTGTCGGCAATTACACCAAATAGAGGTTTAGCAATAAGACCACATATTGGTAGTATTGTGTAAATTAATCCTACTGTTGCAGATGAGAATCCTAATTGACGTGCATAAGTCGACAAGTATGGTACTAGTGGTGCTGTACCTAGAAACAAACAAAATATACACTTTTTGTTAATGGTAAAGAGCAAATTATCAGCCTACCCAAGATAGGAACTTTGCATGTCAGCGAGTGAACGAAGAAGTTAGTTCATAGAAATCAACGCTTGTATTGGATATCACGATGCACCATCATGATATTTTAGTACCTGAAGATGCAAAGGTCATGCACTTGGGTGAGCCGTAAGAACTTAAAATCTTATAAATAAGGATAACAAATTAAATGAAGATTTCTGGTTGGTCTGGTGTTCGCAAGAGCGCCCATCGAGTCTGATTACGATCCTCCAGCCGGTCGAAGTTTGGTTGTTTTTTTTTTACCATAAGTTGATGCATTCCTAGTAGCGTCGGGATCCGTGCCCAGTTAATGTTAATAGGCTCGTCATGACATGACTGATGAAATGAACCTACCTTAAAAAAAAACGATGACTTTGTAGACGAAGAATGCGACGAGCTCATAATACGAGCGAAATGAATGTATGATTATACGCATAATTTGTAACTATGCCATAATTTCATGGTGTACACCCAATCAAATTCATAATTTATTTTGCAGATAAGTAAAAGATCCATAATAATAGGACCTATTAATAATATATTTGGGTTACTCATTCATTTTAAGCTAATTAAGTAGGTACCTATTTTAAAGCTATTTCCATTGGATGTGGGATGTACCTATATGTCGTGTGTGTACAGAATGTATGAACATGCTCCATTATATTGTTGTTATGTACATAAAATATGAGTAAGTACTTTGATAACACAGTAACCCAACTCTCAATCTGAGGGCAGATGGCATAAATAATGCCTTTTGGATGATTGCTGTTTCAGAATACAAACATATCATTGATGCTCTTGTTTTATCATTTTTAGTCTTAAACGCTGATTTCTTACTTTTATAAAAACACAAGGCTGTGATTCTGTGAGCAAATAAATATTATCATTGTAATGTTTTGGTAAAAACCAGTTGGCAGGAGCAGGAATTTTATAATGAAGCTAATTTTATTCATACTTACAAAAAATCATTACCTATAGTTTAAATGGTGCTGCTGTGGACATATTATGATCTAAAGAATAAACAAATCAAAGAAGCAACATAATGGTACTCCAGGATTAGAAGAGAAGAGGCAGGCATAATGGTAGATGGATGACTTTCCTGATGATTTCACATGCAGGACTTTGAAAAGGCTTTCTCCTAGCAGTGTTACAGTATCCTCTGTCATGGCTTCATGGGTTGCAAAGATGGATCCTAATATAGAAAACAAGTTATCACACTACATTTGTCCTGACTTTCTAGGCTTTTCATCAGCCAGCAGAGTAGACATATGGACGACCATGGTGAATGTCAAACAATTAGGGTGATTCCACAATTAAGTATGTTCAGTACTTAAAGATACCTATACCAGAAAGATATTGTTTAATCTAATCTAATCTAACTAGCCTAAATTGTCCCACTGCAGGGCAAACACCTCCCTCTCCCTTTTGCATACAATTCTGTCTTTTTCTAGTGCTGGTCAGTCCTTTCGGTAGGAGTCAAGCTCCTTCGCGCCATCTCCGTCTCGGCCTACCGTGATGGCGTCGTGCGTTTAGTGGGACCCAATCGGTGGTTCTCTTAAAGGGGAAGCACACAATATCCGGTCTCCTCAAAAGTCAACCTCACCTGCACGTTGTGCACCCTGCTGTATACCAATTACCAACGAGGCACCGACAACTGACAAATGGTGGGATATCCATTTAATATACATAATAGAGGGCTCAAGAAAGTGGACATTTACATGAGACTTCTAGTAGAGTAGTTGACACCAGTGCAGTATGTCAAGTCAGGGTGGCAGCGGATGAGTATTTCATCTACCAATGGCTGCACCCACAAGCCAAGTTAGCTAGCTTACTGAGGGCTCACCAACCCTCATTAGCCAAGCATGGTGTGCTATATCATCTAAACCCCTTTCCATATAAACCACACAACAAGATACTGCCACACAGGAATAACTGATTGAGACAAGGTTCTACAAAGAGCTTTAAATGAAATGTAACTGATTAAAAAACTAATCAACCAAAGTAAATGTTTTCTTTTTGATTGACCTATTTAATTAATTATGTGTCCTCTACCAAAACCAAAAGTATTAAGTACAAATCAACCGAGAAATCTGAGGAAACCTGGTTCACATAGTCGTACATAAAAATCACCAAACAAAGAACCATCTTTAAATTTATAGTTGTTTACAAAGAAACCAAACATAAAATGACCTCTATAAATAATTTGTCCCATATTTAAGTTATCTACTTACCAGCATTGAAAAAAAAGAAATGCCCCTTTATTGGTAGCAACTTTTTGTTGACTTGCATCTTTGAAGGCAACATTTAAGAGCTGTAAGAAGAAATAAAATTATTCAACATGTTACTATGTAATTGTTTCAAAGAAACCAAAATAAGTTAGTAGTTACTTAAATGGGTAGGTACCATTTTTTTTTCTATAAGTATATTTTTTGTTAGTCACACATTCGTACCTGTATTATGTGCGACAACAGTCAAGGACTTGAGTATTTGAACCTATGTACATAACACTAATAATAGTTCTCAAGTCTAATAGTAATCAATTCAGTTTTAATACGAACTGGATTGCGAGGATTGACTATGACGTGTGTAACTTGATCTTTAGCATAACAACAGACAAGTTAGGTCGAAGCTGTATGTTGCTGGTTTACAAAAAAAAAATACGGCCATTGATATACTAGCCACTGCTTTATGTTCATCCAAGAATAGGACATAGGTTTCTGAGAAATGCTCATCGAGCTCGTCTTTTATATAAAACGACTATTTCAAACAAAAACCTCAAACCTCAAGGAATAAATAATTAAGCTACGCATACTTACGTAAATATTTCAATAACTAGATCCTCTCTTATTCAAGTAGAGCCGATTGGATAACTTGTAAACACTGAACTGTAGCATGGACGCGGCTTATAAAATTGATAAAGTTATCTATGATAATGATAACCACGGAGTGAAATCTACCGACCTCATTAATATTATTGACGTTTACAACACACGAGCGTACAGCGCGACTAAGAAATTCGCTTGATATGAGGATTACATTACATGATTTTCTAATAAAAAAAACACGTGCAGTGGAGTCAAGCCAATGCAATGACAACTCGTGAATTGACAGTGACACACAAATTGACAAAACCTAAACATTGGAAATACAGCTGTCATAATAATGACGTGCTTACATTGCTACAGTAAAAATATACTAAAATCGCCTAAATGTTGAACAGGAATTATATTTACTTGTTAGTTTAGTATACCTTACACAAATCTTTTTCAACCATTTTAATGGCGCGGCCCCCGTTATATTATACCCACCAATGTTTCTATTTTTGTTTATAAGTATTCAATCCAGGCACCATTTGTAATTATTTTCATTATGGCGGAACCTTCAGGGTAGCCCGCGAAATACAAATTTTGTTACGTTTTTTGCAATTTGCAGGTCACTGTAAGGTTGTATTTTGATTACAATATGATTTGCGACAGTAACAAATACGTCCAATCCCCATTTCCATTTGGTCAAATATTTACTTGGTAGAATATTACCAAGGATAATGTCATTAAGGCATTTGGTCTTTAATCAAATGATATATTACAGCAAACAATCTTTAGACAATAAACGTTTGGTCAAATGATTTGTTATGACAAAAAATATAAAGGCAAAAAAAAAAATTTTTTGGGAATTATTTGAAAAATGCAATTTTATTTTAATATAATCTGTTATTCACGGGTATAAAATGCAAGGCTGGGATAGGATGCAAGAGCGAGCGAAGCAAGCTCGGGACTTGGGGCGCCCCGACTCATACGGGTTAGGTTAGAAGAGGACGGCGGGGTCTTTCAGACCCCGCCATCCCCTTCGTGGTAATTTTTTTTAAACCACCCAGAAGTAGGAGCCCCGCTGAGCGGGGCTCCGTCGATTACGCCTTATAATAGAAATGGTAAATTAAAACTGACGATACTAAATATTTGGCTTATTTTATTTTGCGTAAAATATGTGACTGAAACCAACTGAAATATTTGACTACACAAAAATTGGAAAAAGTACTAGTTGGTAAGCAAGTTAATGTTTAAACGTTTAAACTCAAAAACAAAGAGAAGGCAACCACTAAAAAAATTCTAGCACCGCCTCCAATCGTGGTGGACGGTGTTAAGAATTATCAAACATTCTACGATTTTTTGACTGAATCTCAGCCAGTAGAAACCTTTACCGCCAAAATGTTAAGCGGTAATAGTGTCAAAATAAATGCTAAAACTGAAGAGTCCTACAGAGAGATTACCCGACGCCTAACAGAAAATAACTGTCTATGGCACTCATACGAGGATAAGCAGACCAGGCCCATAAGAGTAGTGGCGAAAAAATTGCATTCTTCCTGCCTACCGGATTGGATTAAAGATGATTTAACGTCGCAAGGGTTCCAGATAGAAAATGCAATTAATAAGTTAAGTTGGAAAACAAAAGAACCACTGAACATGTTTATATTATCGTTCAAGAATGACGAAGATGTCAGTAAAATATACGGTATTAAACATATCCTAGGGTGTAAAGTTGAAATAAACCCGCTTAAAACGTCAAAAATAATACCACAGTGTAAGAGATGCCAGGCTTATGGCCATACCCAAAAGTATTGCTCAAAAGAGCCAAGGTGTGTTAAATGTACAGGTAAACACCTCACAGCAGACTGCAACAAACCTGCACAAGATAAACCTAAGTGTGTCCACTGTGGCTTACCTCACCCAGCCAACTACAGAGGGTGTTTAGTTGCCAAGGAGATGCAAATGATAAAGAACAAAAAATCAAAAAATTATCCACATAACAACCCTGCCGTTAAGCAAATTGTTGAAACATACATCGACAAACAGACAACAAAGCAAAATGCACAGTTTGCACAGACAGCCCCGATAACGGCACATACATCTAAAAGTGCCTCATATGCACAAGCGGTAAAACCAAGCACACGACCATCAAGTCTTGAGGACAAGCTCAACCAGATCTTGAAGTGCATATCCACATTTGACAAGAGACTAGAGAAATTAGAATCAAGCACTATAAAAATAAATCATGAATAACACACTAAAAATAATGGCGTGGAATTCCAACGGACTGCTGCAACACCAACATGAGTTGCAAGTAGTCTTAGACTCAGAAAATATTGATGTGTGTTTGATCTCTGAAACGCACTTCACTAAACAGTCTTTTGTAAAGTTTAAAGGCTATAAGGTTTATCACTCGCTGCACCCTAACAACACGGCCCGAGGAGGTAGCGCAGTTATTATTAGAGAAAATATCTGTCATTACGAACAGTGTAAATACGAGGAGCCAGACACGCAAGCTGTGGCGATATCGGTTAAAACAAATCAATTTAACGTTACAGTAGCGGCTGTGTACTGTCCACCAAGACATACGATAAACAAAGAACAATATGTACACTTCTTCAGACTCCTTGGTCAGAGATTTATATTAGGCGGTGACTTTAACGCTAAAAACACTCGTTGGGGATCGAGATTAACTTCAACTAAGGGAAGACAACTTCTAAGTGCAGTGAAAGATATGCGATGTGAGGTCATAAGTACTGGAAAACCTACATACTGGCCGACTGACCACCAGAAACTACCTGACCTTATCGACTTTTTCATTGTCAAAAATATATCAACAAATTATCTGAGTGTGGAAGAGGGGTACCATATGAACTCCGATCATTCTCCGATATTATTACAATTAAGTCACAAAATATTACTCAGAAAAAACCACCTGACATTAGTTAACAAGTTTACAGATTGGGAAAGTTTTAGCTTAGACCTACAAAATATTATTGACCTAAAAACTTCATTAGAAAGCAAAGATCAGCTCGATTCTGAAGTAAACAAGTTTAGCAATAATATCCAACAATGTGCATGGAACAACACACCACAGCTTATAAAAAAATTTAAAGGAAATACCTACCCAAAGCAAATAATAGACCTATTATATGAAAAAAGAACCCAAAGAAAAAGATGGCAGCAAACTAGATTCCCGCAAGATAAAACTCTATTAAATAACCTTACGAAAAGACTGAAGAGAAAAATACAAACCTTTGAAGATGAGGCTCTCAATACTAACCTACGTCAATTAAGCAGCGACCATACAACGCAATACTCTCTTTGGAAAGCGACAAAGTCACTCAAAAGACCAATTACACCAATTCCCCCTATCAGAGATGGTAACGGAAAGTGGGCCATAAGCAATGAGCAAAAAGCTCTAAGATTTGCACACCACCTAGAAGAAACCTTTCAACCAAACGACGGGTCTGTTGACAACTTGCAGTTTGCCAATATACTGCAAGATCAAAGAATTAAGCTTGTGACCCCGAAAGAAGTTGCAAAGGAAATCCAAATCACTAGCATTAAAAAATCCCCAGGGTATGACCTTATTACGGGAGAAATCCTAAAACATCTCCCGCGTAAAGCCATAATTAAGCTTACTAGGCTGATCAATGCTGCATTCGTGCTAAAGCATGTTCCTGAGCCATGGAAAGTTGCTGAAGTGATTATGATTGCAAAGCCCGGTAAACCGCCTCACGAAGCATCATCATACAGGCCCATTTCCCTGTTGCCTATACTATCAAAGCTGTTTGAAAAATTGTTTTTAAAACGGCTAAAATCCATCATAAACGAGGGAAACCTGATTCCCGACCATCAGTTTGGTTTCAGAGAGAAACACTCAACAATAGACCAAGTACATAGAATTACCAACATTATTGAGAAAACGCTTGAAGATAAAAAAGTCTGCTCCACCGTATTTTTGGATGTGGCACAAGCTTTTGATAAAGTCTGGCATAAGGGTTTGATATTCAAGCTAAAACTAATGCTGCCCAATGATTTTGCTGATATCTTGCAATCATATACTACAGATAGAATGTTTCGGGTAAGGCACGAGGATGCCTTTACCGAATTAAAAATTATTAAAGCTGGCGTGCCTCAAGGTAGTGTGCTGGGTCCAGTCCTCTACCTGTTGTACACGTATGACATACCAGAGCTGGAAAATAATACTGTTGCAACCTTTGCGGACGACACAGCCATTATGGCGACAGATTCATGCCATACGGAAGCAATAAAAAAGGTACAAATCGCTGTAAACAAAGTGCATGAATGGGCACATAAATGGAGAATCAAATTGAATGAATCGAAGTCACTTCACATTGATTTCACCAACAGGAATTGTGATTACCACCCAATCTACATAAATAGCCAACAAGTGCCATACGCAAATACAGCCAAATACCTTGGCATAACGCTTGATGCGAAACTGCGCTGGAAAGCGCACGTCAAAAAGAAAAGACAAGAACTAGACATGCGTTATAAAAACATGTATTGGTTGATTGGACGGGATTCATGCCTATCGATACATAATAAAATTTTATTATATAAGCATATTCTTATGCCAATATGGACATATGGCATCCAACTATGGGGCTGTACTAAACCGACCAACATCAAAACTATACAAACATTCCAGAATAAGGTACTCAGGAGTATTGTTAATGCGCCCTGGTATATAAGAAATGACGACCTCCATCGTGACCTAAAAATGGAACCAGTCACCAACATAATACAAAGATTTGCTGAGGCCCATGAACACCGACTCCACCGACATGTGAACATCGAGGCAATTCAGCTGTTAGACCAAACAAATATAGTGCGAAGACTAAAACGAACAAAACCCTTTGAGTTAGTGTAGTGTAAAAAGTGTAGAAATAATAGTGACAATGACACACATAATAACACATGAACAAAGTGTTTATATCATTATATCAGACTCTAAGAAAGTGGAACGGACTTGTAAAGTACAATCAACACTATTCTAAGTTTTAAAATAATTATCACGTAAAAAATTAAGTTAGATTAAAATTGCTTATTAGTCTCATAGGCTAGATTGTAATTAATTATTAAGAACCTGGTTTCTTTTTAATAAAGGATAAAAAAAAAAAAAAAATTAAGGCATTTGGTCTTTAATCAAATGATATATTACAGCAAACAATCTTTAGACAATAAACGTTTGGTCAAATGATTTGTTATGACAAAAAATATAAAGGCAAAAAAAAAAATTTTTTGGGAATTATTTGAAAAATGCAATTTTATTTTAATATAATCTGTTATTCACGGGTATAAAATGCAAGGCTGGGATAGGATGCAAGAGCGAGCGAAGCAAGCTCGGGACTTGGGGCGCCCCGACTCAGACGGGTTAGGTTAGAAGAGGACGGCGGGGTCTTTCAGACCCCGCCATCCCCTTCGTGGTAATTTTTTTTAAACCACCCAGAAGTAGGAGCCCCGCTGAGCGGGGCTCCGTCGATTACGCCTTATAATAGAAATGGTAAATTAAAACTGACGATACTAAATATTTGGCTTATTTTATTTTGCGTAAAATATGTGACTGAAACCAACTGAAATATTTGACTACACAAAAATTGGAAAAAGTACTAGTTGGTAAGCAAGTTAATGTTTAAACGTTCACTTGTCAAACATTAGGTTAGCGTTACAATTATTTGTGAAGAGATTTTTTGCTAAGTAGGTAACAATTTAGCAAATGAAATTATGCGGAAAACTGTTTGGGAAGTGATAATTTGGCAATTTCTTTTCGATGAAACAAGGGAAACCCCGCCAGGGCACATTCAAGGCAATGAAAGACGAACTTAATAAATTAGTAAATGGTAGCTTTACGTGATACATGTGTGCAATTATGCATTATTAAGAGATTGGATTTATTTATGGACCAGCGTTGAGCCAAGCATCTTTGTCAGCGATGTAATCCCCCAACTTATAATATGCTTGGCTGCATAGTGTGCGTTATAAACAAGATTTAAATTTAGTTTCATTCAGTTGGAGTATGTGGGGATACCTCCCCACATACTACAACTGAATGAAACTAAATTTTTATTGTAACATTTTAAACAGTACCCCATGAAAGATGAGTCTACTTTAGCCAGTCTGAAACCTGGTTCAACTAATTAGTCCCTATTTTTTGTCGTATAGTTGTGTCTTTCACCTCTTTTACTGAAAATATTATTTTTTTCCTTACGTACATGATGCTTTCATAGATATATGGACAAGGTACCGTCATGATTTTAGTATCTTTAAACAGTTCCCTTATAGAATCAAGCCTGCGGAGGCAATATATTGCTCTGATGGCTCTTTTCTGCAAAATAAAAATAGACTCGATTTCTGCAGCCCGTCCCCATAGTAAAATACCGTAAGACATGATACTATGAAAGTAACTGAAATAGACTAGCCGCGCGGTATCTACATTAGTAAATTGACGGCTTTTTTTTTCGGTTTTTTCTTCGAGCATAATTTTGACGAAGCAGATGGAAGCCAATTTTCTTCTCTACGGTCTATTTGAACAAACCGTATCCACTTTTCACGTTCTACTTTATTTACATTCGAAAACCTAAAATATCAGAAAACTACTTGAACGAATAATAGTTGTTCCTGTATTGCATCTAAATGAAATTACATAATTATGTTCAAACAGTATTATATTTTAAGAGTTATTTATTATTTACCTCATTAAATATTATCGATAATAAAATCGATAAACAACATCACATCTCTACAAGGCAGTAGTAAAGCTACTCCGCAATAGAGGGCGTTTATTACAAAATTAGCAAATGTTCTAGTACTGTAAATGACTTTTTATTTTTTTTATTTTTGATGGGTTTGTTCTTGACTCTAGTCTAGGTCAGAGATGACAGAGACCAAGTCGACGATGGAGTGAGCTTACCCAGAAGAAGCCTGTTCACTCTCACTTTGAAGAGATTTGGGTTGTATGCGGTCGGAAACACAGGCGCAGGTAGAGAATTCCACTCTTTTGCTGTGCGCATTATAAAAGATGTTTGGAAGCGCTTAGTGCGAATTGGTGGAATAGCAACTAGGTAGGGATGGTAACTTGCAGTGCGCCTAGATGTCCGATGGTAGAAGGGGGCCGGTGGAATGAGGTCGTGGAGTTGTTGGGCACACTCACCGAAGTACAATCTGTAGAAGACCGACAAGCAGGCAACCTTACGGCGATGAGCTAAGCTGTGAAGCTTCGCATCCACCAGTTTTATGTCGCCAATGAGTCAAGCGCGGCAAGTTGGTATTTAGCTGAGCCAACCCAAAGCATTAAAGGAATTTTATTCTAATTACTGAGTAAATTTAAAAAATAAGTACTAAAATAAACCGAAGTTAGGTCCAGTCGTTTTACCATAACGAGATTTGCAATATCGCAATGTGTAAATCAGCATATTTTCTTAGAAAATATTTTTATTTTGGTGGACACGAATGCGACTTGACAGTCTTGAGTAGTCTTGACATGCAGGCGTACCACACTAGACTGAGCGACTTTTGTCCACTAGGTCAAATGTATCGGATTACGATTTTGTTCGTTATGTCCCGTCTATTGTTATAATAATTTAATGTCTTTGTTTCAATGGGTGTTTAATTATTTAATTATATATTGATAATTCTGTATAATAGGTTATGGGCCCAGATGAACGTGAGTAAAAATGAGTCACATACATATTGAACCACTAAAAAGGGAAAATTATGACACATGGCGATTACACGCAAAAGCCCTTCTATTAAAAAAGGCCTATGGAATTACGTCTCAGAAACAATAAAAAAACCAACTGGTGAAGGCGACGAACTAAATCAATATTTAGAAAAGGATGTCTTGGCACTAGCAGAGTTATTTCTGATAATCTCACCAAGCGAACTGAAACAAGTGAAGAACTGTCAAACTAGCAAAGATGTCTGGGACACGCTTGAGGGTATTTACCACAGCAAAGGTACTGCACGAAAGGTAAGTCTTTTGAAAGATTTAATCTTAAGAAAAATGAAAGAAGGCGATAATATTGTGGATCACTTGAACAAGTTTATAGACATCGTCGATAAACCTGGAGATATGGACATAGAAATTAATAAATATCTAGCATTATTAGCATTATGATGCTCTATAGTTTGTCGCAATCTTTTGAAAATTTTCGGATTGCTATAGAATCCAGGGATGGTCTACCAAATCCTGAAAACTTAAAGATACAAATTATTGTAGAAGCTGAAGCAAGAAGAAATATGGCTAATACAAGTGAACAAAATTCTGAACAAGAAGCGCTATAGTAGACAGCGCAGAAGAAACAAAAATGTTATTGTTGAATGTTATAAATGTAAAAAAAAGAGGACATAAAGTCAATGAATGCTGGTCAAAAGTAGTACAAGGTAATAAAAGTATTTCAAATCTATGTTGTTCTGAAGAAACGTGTCTAAACACAAATGACAGTAAGGAAAAACTAAAAAAGTGGTGTCTTGACAGTGGTTGCACGTCACATATGACATATGAATTAGAACGATTCCAAAATCTTTATAAGGAACAGAGCAAATCCTTAAAGTTAGCATCAGAGAACTGTACAGCACAAATTACAGGCTGTGGTTCAGCAAAACTTAACATCAAGGAAAGACCTGATCTGCAACTGAACGAAGCCTTATATGTACCATCACTAACTACAAACTTAATATCGGTAGGAAAATTTACAGACAAAGGTGCAACAGTTTTATTTAAACAGAAAAACGCAACTGTATAGTATAATGGTCAAATACTGTTAAGAGCAGAAAGAAATGAAGACGGTATATATTTTGTTAGAGAAAACATACAAGCAAAAGCGAGATTCTGCGAAGCAATTAAAATGCAGCAATGGCATAGAAAACTAGCTCATCTTAATGAGGGGCAAATGAGAATAGCTCTAGATAAAAAGGACATGGAAGGATTAGAATTTAATAAAAATGACACAGTTAAAGACAGTGAAGTGTGTGCTAAAGGAAAAGCAACAAAACTACCATTTAATACTCCCAAAAATGAAGAAAGAACCAATGAAAAATTACAAATAGTGCATACAGATGTATGTGGTCCCATGAGACAACTATCAAAAGCGGGTTCCAAATACTTCATCACATTTACTGATGATTATTCAAGATATATGACTACACGAGTATATATAATGAAAACTAAGGATGGAGCCCTATCAAAATTTAAAGAATTAAAAAACGAGGCTGAAAGGTTTACCAAAAAAAATATAGTTTGTTTACAAAGTGACAACGGGACGGAATACATAAACCATGAATTTGACAAATATCTAAAAGACAACGGCATCAAAAGAAGGCTATCTGCACCATATACACCCGAACAAAATGGGTTGGAAGAGAGAAAAAATAGAACATTACTTGATAAAGCTAGATGAATGTTAATTGACGCTAATATGAATGAAGTTTTTTTGGGCCGACGCCATTAACATAGCTAATTACTTGGCAAACTGTAGTCCTTGCAGCAGTATTAATAATGAGACTCCATTTGAAAAATGGGTGAATAGAGTTCCATCTGTAAGGCATTTCCACATTTTCGGGACTAACGCGTTCGTTCTAAAAAAGGGAAAACGAAACGGAAAATTTGAAGCCAGATCGACTGCTGGTATATTTCTAGGGTATTCGGAAAATCGCAAAACCGTAACGTATCTTTAATCCAAAATCAGATAAGGTGGTAATAAGTAGAGATGCCAAAGTACTGGATAAAATGTTCGACGAAAATGAGGCAAAAGAAGAACAAAAAACAGATGTAGTTGATAAAAATGAAATAGAAGTCATACTTTTTCCAGAAAAAGAAAATGAAGACTCGAATGGTCATGAAATTAACGAGAAAGAACTAGACCTTAATGATATATTTGTTGATGCAACTACAGAAACAGAGGAATTAGATAATGAAGTTTGGCAGAAGGATTATGAGATGGATGCTGAACAGTCATTCCTCTGTGATATAGATGAGAATAGTGATGAATGGGAAGACGCAATTATAAGTGAAATTGAATCTCACCTAAAAACAATACTAGGAAAATCTTACACAAGAATGAAAGTAAAAATTTGATAGATAATAAACTGATTCTAAAATATAAATACAATGCAATTGGAGAAATAGACAGACGAAAGGTGCGACTAGTAGCTCCTGGGTTCAACCAGAGAGAAGGAACTGACGATACTGAAACATTTGCACCAGTAGCAAAAATGAGTAGGTACATTAAGACTATTGATTGCATATGCGATAGAAAATAATATGAAACTAAGTCAGCTAAATGTCTGTACAGCATTTTTAAATGGTGATATAGACGAACAAATGTATATGAAGAAGCCAAAAAGTCTTGATAAATATTTAAAAATGATTATATCACACGGAACAGACAAAGAGTTGATGAGAAAAGCAAGAGAAATGCTAATAGATATAAATAAATATAAACATAATGGAATATGTCAGGCTTCGCAATTTGCTTTTACAAGTTATTAAAAGTATAGTTATTCGTAATTATTTCCGTACGCGTGAGTAGTACCTATTTATCCAGAGTCGCAGAGTAGTCTGGCAACACTATAAAAGTTATACAAAAATCAAATGTAGGTACTATTAATTATCTTATCGTTTTTATTACTAAGTGAGTGAAAAACTAGTTATTTACTTATTTTAAAAGAACATAGTATTATTATTTATTTATTCAAACTTCATGCAGAAGTAAAAACATACCGTACAGAGGCGGACTTAATGCCTGAGGCATTTTGTACCTTAGCGTGATGCAGAGACTACACTTGGCATGTGCAACATAGGTCCAGTATAGATAACACGAAAAAGAATAAATACTAATACATAGATACAAACATACATACCAACATATAACGAAAATAAACTTTGTCAAGAGAAATAACGATATTTAGAGGAGAAAACGAATCCAGCAAATCAGCGCTGGGATGATTCTGCCAACTTCTTGCGATTATGTTGACGTGCCTTCACTTTAAAAGATAACCGACTGGTTGCCATCCTGCTGTGCAGAGGGGTTTTAATTTGTGTTCATGTAATTATTGTCATCATTTGATTAGCCATGAAACTCATATATGTACTCATACATTAGTGTATAATTTACGACATTGAATAAACGTTTTATTTTTGACTGGGAAATGAAAGGGGCCTCGCATAGCTGATGTCGCCGAAGTCCACGGTTGGTCTACCGCCGCCTACATTGTAGACTACAATATAACGCTCGACCAGAGTAAAATCAGAGTTGGTCGGTGGCGGTCAAGCAGTGCACACGTTTAGAAACCATCGCGCCCATACTCTGTTGTGTCGTGTACCTACAGAGTGTGATTCGGTAGTGTGATTAATTTGATTTGAACTGCAAACGGTTTTTCTACTGTACAATATAACACTTCCTATATTACGCCTACAGTAGTTAAAATATGGCTGATGATAACGAGAGACGTACCTTCTCCGTCATATACACTCGAGAGCAATGAATCCGGGTCACTTAAAGAATGTTAAAAATCTCGGAAACTAAAAATGATAGGTTAATGCAATAAATTGTATTTAATAGACAATGTAATACTCCTTAAATGAAAGTAAAAAAAATATGAGTCACCATACATTTTATTAACACAAAATTACATAAAGAAAAAAACTGCTGATCTCTCCTTAAAACAAAAATAGGAAACATGAAATTTTTGAACTTTATTACGATTTTCTTGAATTTTAATACTTCGTATTGCCTCCTCGTGCTTCCATTACTGCGTTTACGCGGTTTGGCATGCTGTACACCAAGTTCCTTATACGATTTTGGGGAATATTCTCCCATTCCTCTGTGAGAGCAATTTTGAGCTCACGAAGCGTGATTGGGGGAGGGTTTCGTTGTTTTACGCATCTGCCTAGCTCGTCCCAAGCATGCTCGATCGGGTTGATATCCGGGCTGCGCGCTGGCCACTCCATACGAGTAATGTTCATCTCTTGAAGGTAGTCATTCACAATCCTACCTGTATGAGGTCGGGCATTGTCATGCATAAATATAGCATCCTCACCTAAATTGACCATAAATGGACCAACGTGATCATTGAGGATTTCTTCCACATATCTTACGCTAGTTAAAGAGCCGTTTTCTATGATCACCAGCTCTGTGCGACTTTCAGAAGAAATTCCGGCCCACACAAGTACAGACCCACCACCGTAGGCTACTTTTTCTTCGATGCATGCTTGCTTGAATCTTTCCCCTGGTCTTCGATACACTCTGTGTCTTCCATCGTGCTTGTAGAGCATAAATTTTGATTCGTCGGAGAACATAACTTTTGACCAATCTTCAATACTCCAATTTACGTGGCTCTGGGCATATCTTAGTCTTGAAATACGATGCCCACGCTCCAGTTTAGGGCCGTTTGCAGGTCTAAGGGATTTTAAGTTAGATTCAGCAAGCCGACGTCTTACTGTCCATGCACTTGGGTTACTTCCTCCGAGGCGTCGAAACTGATTTGTGAGTTCAGTTCCTGTGAGAAAGCGATTTCGAAGCATGGTGTTCACCAAGTATCGGTCTTCTCGTGCTGTGGTACACCTGGTTCTGCCCGTTCCTGGTCTGCGTAGGTTAGAACCAGTTTCTTCGTAACGTCGGAGAACTCTTTGTACTGTTGACAGCGACACACCGACAGTCCTGGCTGTATCGCGCTGACTCCGGCCGGTTTCCAGCATTGTAAGTATTCTGGTGCATTCTTCAGGCGTAAGCGACATAATTTCAGCTTGAATAATGAATATAGAGTACTATCAACATGGTTTATGTACCCACATAAATGACAGATTACAAACAAAAGCAAAACCAAATGCTGTAATTTCGTAGTTCCATCTTCGAAAGTGGCCCTTTTTCAAATTTGATTTTTTTATGATATAACTTTACAATAACTAAGAAGTTTTAATACCTTCATTTAAGGAGTATTACATTGTCTATTAAATACAATTTATTGCATTAACCTAGCATTTTTAGTTTCCGAGATTTTTAGGATTCTTTAAGTGACCCGGATTCATTGCTCTCGAGTGTATATATGATTCATTATATGGTACGGGTAGGACATAGGTTAGGTACCTATAGAATAAAAAAAACAAAATATGTATATTTTTTTAATAAATATTGCTCATCATCCCTGACCACAATGTCGTCAAGAAAATCTACGGGTTGCTAATTTATTTGGTTGATGTCTGGCCCATCCTAGATAGCATAACTACAGTCATTGTATGAGCGCAACATATAACAGTTCGTCTTCCAACTAAACAACTACAACAGTACTCTATTATTCCTGCTCAGTCCCCTTGTACTTGGTCCAGCTTCTTCACTGCCAGAAACTTATCTTTGTAAGTTATTATTAACTGCAGCCATTGCTAGATCTCAGCATGCCTCGCAGACATAGTCATCTTACAAAATCTTAAAAACAAAAATGATAATACTCTTAATACATTAGAATGATTTATTAATATTTCGTGACCAATTTAATTGACGTACTTATATGTAATTGAAACTTGCCAATTGTAATTCATTATAATTAACTATTTATGGTAAAAACAAAATATGCTGCTCATAAAAAAAAAAAAACATTATTTTGACCTTTATATAATACAAAGCTTTACACGGTTACTTATTTGATTTAAAATTATGATTTGTAATAGTTAGCTACTAACAGAAAAAAAAAAAAAAAAAACAACTAGGGTAAATATCAATGAAGGTAATCACTATCTTGTAATTTGACTAGTCGCCAGATATACTTATAATTTGAGGGTATACCCATCTGCAGATTAAAGCAGTGATTAGCGTGTCAGGTGTCAATGTCGGGTATCACACATAATGTTGCAGTTGATACACATGATGCGTGTAGGCCTTACATGGCTTCCCATCGTACTCGTAGTAAACAAATTGATGCACACACAACAAAATCCAAGATATCAGGCAGAATCGTAATTCAGAGTCACAGAAAAATGTCGTCAAATAATCAGAATCCTTAGGCAAGCACTAGCCACCCAGAGAACAGTAAATATCAGAATCCATTAGCAAAAGCAGTCGATAAAGTAGAAAATCATGGCAAATCGATGGAAAACACCAAATGAGACACACGCGCAAGCAACAAACGACAAGTTGTCAGAAAAATATACTCTGTGGTTGTCAGTAGACCGGCCGGTTGATTGACAGAAGAATAGTCATGTTTTTTTTGTTGGCGATGTTGCCATACTTGAATTGAGCTGCGATAAGTAAATCCTGTGATGTCAAATGAAGTCAAGTCAAATGATGACCGCTTTATTCTAAGCACAAACAATGATTTTTATTTTCATATTTTTATACTGATGCAGAAATGTATTTCATAAGTATATTAATGCAATACGCAAAGCAAAGCATTTAATTTAAAGGATGATTTCAACCAAACGGCGCGCATCGCATCGGATCGGAACGGATTTTACAATCTTCAAACGATATTAAATCGTGTACACAGTATTTAAAGTCTATATTACTAAGCTGCGCACAGCAGCTTGACCGCGGGCGTCTTCCGCGACACGCCGCAGCCGAAGCTTTCGTAGCCGAAAGTATGCTGCGACGCGCGATTGGCTCCGTTCGCCTGTCGTGGTACCCGATCACACAAGAACACGTCAACACAGTAGAAATGAAACTATAGGTGCGTAGGTACTAGGTGCAGAAACGGATACGTTCGAAAACGACGGTACGGACCCGATCATACGCCTCGACATCATGCCGGACGCGATCGGCTGTCACCGCATCCGTTCATATCCTTTCTGATCCGATGCGATGCGAGCCGTTTGGTGAAAATCATCCTTTACTTGACCAAGATTCTTATTACATGGCAACATTAAAAGTTCAGCTTGGCCAAAAGTCATAGAGTCAAGCCAGAAAAATAAAACTAAGCCATGATATTTTTTTATCACCAATAAACTAGTCAACTAAGTTTTCATTAATGACGATTTTTTGCCAGATTTCGATAGGCCAAAAGCTTGATATGATAAATTTTAGTAAATTACTTAATTCGTCAGTATCTATCACGATGACCTAGGTAGACGCTTACTAATTCTATCAACAAGTTTCTCGCCATTGTTCTTTACCTCTTTATAATATTAGTATAGATTTGTACCACCTCTGATCTTCCTTTTTGCCTAAAGGAGATTGGGCGATTCTACCCTGAAGCCCAATAGCGTTAAGATATTATGTTGGGGAAAAAGTCTTTTCGCATTATAGTATGTATGAACTTGTAATAAAATCTCTTTGGCTATACTATTTGTATCTGGCTGGTTTTGGTATCATTGCAAGTTTAAATTTTAAAGAACATAATTCCAAATTAAAATTAGGAAAATGTGTGATTTTCATTTGTTTTTCGTACTGTCAAGATGAGTGAATCTAATGAAGAAATTCGATACAGTTTAAAATTTTACTACAAAAACGGTAAAAATGCAACGCAAGCCGCGAAAAAAAATTGCGATGTTTATGGACCTAGTGCAGTGTCTGTGAGAGCAGCACAAATTTGGTTTAAGCGTTTTCATTCCGGAAATTTTGATGGCAAAGATGCACGTCGCTCTGGTCGCCCTATTACGGATAAAATGGATGCCATTTTTGAAAAAGTGGAGCAAGATCGGCATATCAGTAGTTACGACGTAGCTGAAGAACTGGGAATTGACCACAAAACAGTTTTGTCACATTTGAAAAAAATTGGGTACACAAAAAAGCTCGATATTTGGGTACCTCACGAGCTCACTGAAAGACACCTAATGAACCGTGTACTCATTTGTGATTCTTTATTACGACGTAATGAAGCCGAACCATTTTTGAGGAAGCTGATAACTGGTGATGAAATGTGGATCACGTACGTCAAGAACATGCGAAAAAGGTCGTGGTCAAAGGCCGGTCAGGCTTCACAGACTGTGGCGAAACCCGGGTTAATTCGCAACAAGGTGATGCTGTGTGTGTGGTGGGATTGGAAGGGCATTATTCATTATGACCTGTTACCACCAGGCAGGACCATCGATTCTGAACTCTACTGCGAACAACTGATGAGATTAAAGCAAGAAGTTTAGAGAAAGCGGCCGGAATTAATCAACAGAAGGGGTGTGGTTTTTCATCATGATAACGCTAGACCTCACACATCTTTAGCCACTCAGCAAAAATTAAGAGTTTGGCTGGGAGGTGTTAATGCATCCGCCGTATAGTCCTGACCTTGCACCTTCAGATTTCCACCTGTTTCGGTCTCTTTAGAATTCTTTAGGCAGTGTTAGGTTAACATCACGAGAGGACTGCCAAAACCACTTGTCGCGGTATTTTGATCAGAAGTCCCAACATTTCTATAGCAATGGGATCATGTCCCTACCTACAAGATGGCAAAAAGTTATCGAACAAAATGGTACCTACATACTTTAGTTAAATGTAAATAAACTATATTAAAAAATGTTTTGAATTTTCTTAAAAAATGCGAAGAAACTTTTTCCCCAACCTATTATAATATACCAATGGAAAGATCTCATCAAGGAGAATAGTTCTTGTTACGAGTATGACGACTTTTCTCGGTTGTTAGTACATAAGGAGCTACAGAGCTCTAAATTTGAGTAATTAAGTACTATTGAAATTCTGGTATTTCGTTAATTAATTAACTTTCATTTATGTGCCTTGCAAACATCATCTTTTAAGCCTATCACATGGTCTCCCATAATCGTACACCGTTTTAGGAACAATTTTGTTTCTAAGAGTTGGTTGGAGATAAGGTTAAATCTGCTGAAACAAAAAAAAATTCCTTAACTTTGGTGCCCAAGTTGTCACACACCGGCAAATCATAGCATATTTTTAACAAAACAAAACAAACTTTTTTTTTTCGTAAATCTAGTTTTTGTAACATTTCTGGCTGGTTGTTAATTCGTTTATATTTTAGAAATAATTATTTCAAATTGAGAAAACAATTGAACGTCATCTTTTATGCGATTATTTTAATTTTATTCGTACTTACATCATTTCGAGCGAATTTCCCCTAATCATCATTTTATGGATATGGTTTAAAATTTCGTAAAATTTTCATTAAAATTCAGTATATTTTTTTTTCTTTTTTAGTTTTAAATGTTTTAAAAGTCAAGGGCTTCATTATGCCTGACTTGAGCTCAACTGAGATTGCCAGGGCACTTGAGATGGGGAGAAATGATCAAATCTACAGAGTGATGTCAATAATTCTTCGCCTGTTTCAACAATTTATCGCAGTATCCAACGATTCAGGGAGACTAATGCTTTTGTGAAAAGACCAAGACAAGGCAGAAAAAGACGTACTTCAAGCAGGGATGATCGTTTCATTCAGTTTCGCGTACGTAGGAACCCACGTCTAACGGCCGTCCAAGCCAAAAATGAGCTTGAGGAAGTTCGAGATGTCACAGTAAGTGAGCGTACGGTACGAAGAAGATTCAAATAAGCTGGTTTTGATTCGTTCTGTTAGGATGGCACTCCGTGGGTCCTTTTTAATTAAACCATTTTTGTTTCTGCTACACAGAATTTATTTAAACTTGCACATCAAAATTACAATTAGTCGGAAAAAATGTTAATCGGATAGAATTTGTGGGTTGACTGCCCTGCTTGCATAGCGAGCAGTTTTATATAGTACATCAATTCTCAAATCAGCAATTTTAAGTATTGACTTGGAAATTATTTATAACATCTCCCCCCTTAAGACGCAGCTTTATATTTTATAAATTAAGCGAAGAATAAAATACAAGAATTAAATTTCTCCAAAAGAAAAGGAAAGACAAACAGGAATAATTTCACTAATCAAAATAAAAAAGGTAAACCAAATAATTAAATTACACAAATAAGTATAAAACAAAAACACATACAAGTAAGTATAAACAAGGGTAATTAAATATAAGGAAGGGCCGAAATGAAAATCAATAACAGTATTAGGTAAATGGGTTTGCTTTTTCATTTAATAATTACTTAAGTTTTGACTAGATGAAGCTTTGTCAGAATTTCTAAAAGCGATTCTATTTTTATTTTTATTAAGTTCCATTTCAGGACTTCTAATCGACTTATTGTCGAATTCTACAGAATCATTTTGGATATCCGTTAGCTCGCTCGACTAAGGTTGCTCTTGTGGCTTTCAGTTCTCACATGGATGGATTTCAGTTTCAGTTCAAACATGAATTATGTAAATGAATGCAACAAGATGTATATTTTCCAGTGGAAAAACAGTTTAAATAAACTTTGTATATAACATAGCAAGAAATAAGAACAATTACAATAATAGTGAGTCTGGAGTAGTAGTGTCCATATTTGACAATGTGAGACTGATTTTCAGCTTCATGAATTTGTTTTTCTAAATGATTTAGTTAATGTGACGCTAATTTTAAGGACTCTAAGTCAATGTCAGTTAATGTTATTGGAGAAAGCATATGAGCACTACTATTTACAATATTACATTTACAACAATCGTCATCAATAATATTAAAATGGATTATTAATTGGCATGGCAAAGTGTTTCTATAAACGTGAGATGGATTAAATTACAAAGTTTGGAAAAATGCAACACAATCTTTTCTTTAGAATTGGTTTAGTCTTTGATTTCATTAGTATTAGTACATATAATAGTTAATTTGTTAGGTTTTGATTGTATATAAATGTATCTTCCATCATTAAGTTTTTGCCATAAGTTTATATTACCATAAATATTTTTTTAGCCACACTCTTCAGGGAGTGAATGTGTTACTACTTTAGTTAAAAGCTTAATTCCACAAGAAGGATTATAAATAGTGGATAACATAGAGAGTAATGGACATATTACATAATCATAATTAATATTCTTACATTCATTTAAACTATCTAATAATGCATAACTTAATCTATCATCAGATACAGCCATGTATAACTAAGTGGGATGAATAAGGACATAATGTCTGTAAATTATTCTCATCCCGTAGTGTGAGTAGCTGTAATTTTTAAAGATACTACCTACATACTTAACTAGATTGGGAAGAGGTATTTCGATGACAAATACTATTTTATTATTATAATAGTAGGAAGTCAACTAAGATAAATCGATAATACTGTGAATGTAAAATAATAATAAATAAAAAATAATTTCAAACTGTGTCTAAAATATTGGAAAAAGACAACAATAAACTTTAAATCAGATTAAAAATGGAGTTAACTTATGCGATTTGTTAGATTGCTTATTTTTCCAATAGTATGGGGTTTTGTTCCTGTTATACATTAATTTGAAACCTGGGTGACCAGCTACGGTAGTCACATGGTTTTCTTGATGGATATTTGGAATTTCAGCAGGATTTGGATATCGAATTTGGTTGCTATAAACATGAATTTTAATACACTCGAGAGCAATGAATCCGGGTCACTTAAAGAATGTTAAAAATCTCGGAAACTAAAAATGATAGGTTAATGCAATAAATTGTATTTAATAGACAATGTAATACTCCTTAAATGAAAGTAAAAAAAATATGAGTCACCATACATTTTATTAACACAAAATTACATAAAGAAAAAAACTGCTGATCTCTCCTTAAAACAAAAATAGGAAACATGAAATTTTTGAACTTTATTACGATTTTCTTGAATTTTAATACTTCGTATTGCCTCCTCGTGCTTCCATTACTGCGTTTACGCGGTTTGGCATGCTGTACACCAAGTTCCTTATACGATTTTGGGGAATATTCTCCCATTCCTCTGTGAGAGCAATTTTGAGCTCACGAAGCGTGATTGGGGGAGGGTTTCGTTGTTTTACGCATCTGCCTAGCTCGTCCCAAGCATGCTCGATCGGGTTGATATCCGGGCTGCGCGCTGGCCACTCCATACGAGTAATGTTCATCTCTTGAAGGTAGTCATTCACAATCCTACCTGTATGAGGTCGGGCATTGTCATGCATAAATATAGCATCCTCACCTAAATTGACCATAAATGGACCAACGTGATCATTGAGGATTTCTTCCACATATCTTACGCTAGTTAAAGAGCCGTTTTCTATGATCACCAGCTCTGTGCGACTTTCAGAAGAAATTCCGGCCCACACAAGTACAGACCCACCACCGTAGGCTACTTTTTCTTCGATGCATGCTTGCTTGAATCTTTCCCCTGGTCTTCGATACACTCTGTGTCTTCCATCGTGCTTGTAGAGCATAAATTTTGATTCGTCGGAGAACATAACTTTTGACCAATCTTCAATACTCCAATTTACGTGGCTCTGGGCATATCTTAGTCTTGAAATACGATGCCCACGCTCCAGTTTAGGGCCGTTTGCAGGTCTAAGGGGTTTTAAGTTAGATTCAGCAAGCCGACGTCTTACTGTCCATGCACTTGGGTTACTTCCTCCGAGGCGTCGAAACTGATTTGTGAGTTCAGTTCCTGTGAGAAAGCGATTTCGAAGCATGGTGTTCACCAAGTATCGGTCTTCTCGTGCTGTGGTACACCTGGTTCTGCCCGTTCCTGGTCTGCGTAGGTTAGAACCAGTTTCTTCGTAACGTCGGAGAACTCTTTGTACTGTTGACAGCGACACACCGACAGTCCTGGCTGTATCGCGCTGACTCCGGCCGGTTTCCAGCATTGTAAGTATTCTGGTGCATTCTTCAGGCGTAAGCGACATAATTTCAGCTTGAATAATGAATATAGAGTACTATCAACATGGTTTATGTACCCACATAAATGACAGATTACAAACAAAAGCAAAACCAAATGCTGTAATTTCGTAGTTCCATCTTCGAAAGTGGCCCTTTTTCAAATTTGATTTTTTTATGATATAACTTTACAATAACTAAGAAGTTTTAATACCTTCATTTAAGGAGTATTACATTGTCTATTAAATACAATTTATTGCATTAACCTAGCATTTTTAGTTTCCGAGATTTTTAGGATTCTTTAAGTGACCCGGATTCATTGCTCTCGAGTGTATTTGTGCCGTGGAAAATGTACGATATCATGTTATATATTTTCACGTAAGTTAATTTAGTAAAAGGTCCTGTATTATCTGAAACATATAACTCTTCAATTTCCTTTTTTATAATAATTTGATTCCTTAATTTTAGTAATAGATTGTAAATTGTTTTATAGGAAGATTCTTCATAATGATGAACTTTAGTAAATAAGAAATAGAACATTTTATTGTTTGCATTAACCGACTGTACGGTTTCAAATTCGCGTTCAGCTGATTGCAACTCAGCGGAATTTGGTATCATTGACAACAGCTGTTCGCAGTGCGGCTAGTGTTGTCGAAGTCCAGTGAAACGGCACACGCAATATTTTTTTTGTTTTGATAAATGTAAACGTTGACTTTGTTCTTCAATCTTCGTATCATTAGAGATGGTTTTAGTAACTTGTTTTTTTAGATATTCTTCATAAGTAGTTTTATTTAAGTTAGAATGAACAATTTAATTTACTGGATAACGAGATAGGCAATCTGCAATTGAATTTACTTGACCAAGCTTGTAAACAATCTCGTAGTCGTATTCTTCTAATTTTGAAGGTAAGGGTTTAAATGGAGTTGATTGAACTTGAAAATTATCAATTTCGACTTCAGTTTCAGTGGTGTTAAGAACAGAAACGTTAACTCTGTTGTTCGACTTTAAGTTAACTATGCAGTTTGCTAAAAATACACCTTCACTTATTTTATGATCTAATAACAAAGCTTCTTTTGGATCAGAAATCTCTGATAAATTGGAAACTGGACGCTCAATGACCTTTTCTGACCGCGGGTGTATGACATATGATGGCTTACTACAGCAAATAGGTATTTCGTAACCCTCTAAACTAAGGGTGTTGGTTGAATATTGAATATCTATTTTAAAATGTTGTATAAAATCACTACCAATAATACCATCGTAATGTAAGTTGATTGTATCGTCAATCACGTGAAACAAATAGTCAAATATTATAACACTTTTTGACAAAAAGCGATGATCAAAACAGATTTTAATAAAACCTAAGGATTTGCAATAGGAGTTGTTATCACTTAGGCCTTTAAGTTTTATAATTTCAGGGCCAAGCACTGGTTCATGCAAACTGGAAAAACTGTTTGACAATAGAAATTGTAGAACCAGTGTCGATCAAAAAGCACAAAGGCTTATCATTAAAGTTTGATTTTAAATAAACGTGTGGTAAGCAAACTCTGATATTAATGTAAATAGTAAATATTTTCTCACGCAAACAATCCCTAGAAGAAACATTTGATTTTTCGAGTGATGAGGGACTGTCTTTAAAATTTAAATCTGAATTAGGACACACAGAAGTCTCGATATGTGCACTAACCTGTGTTTGAGATAATTTAGGAACACAGTTTGAAGGACTTTTAATACCTTTAGTAGCACTAACCTGTGTTGAAAATAATGTGGGAACACAGTTTGAAAGACTTGTAGTACCTTTACGAGTAGTAGCACTAACCTGTGTTTGAGATAATTTAGGAACCGAAACCCTGTTTAGTTTAAACTACCATTTTCATTAGAAGTGTCAACATGATGCCCATTAGAGCGATTATTGCTCGACACGTTATTTGAACTCGGTGCAGTTGCACTTGATAGTGTAGAGTTACGTGGATCGGTCCGCAAATTATTATATTTTTTTGCTTTAAGTTTACGACATTCGCCTATCAAATGACCACGTTTTTTACAATATGCACAAAATGTATTTGGATTAAAGTTAGAACTAGAATATTGATAAGTGTTAAAAATATTTTGTTCATTATTATTATTATTATTTGCGGTGTTTACATGATAGAAATTAGGAGAAGAGTGCTTATTTTTATTTTTAATACACTCTGAAGCGACATGGCCGCTCTTATTACATGTTGTGCATTGTTTATTAGAACGAGTTGAAAGTTTTGATAAATTAAATAATTTTTCTTCTTCAATGGCATTTGTTAGCGCTTCTGATAAAGTCTTAGGGTTCCTACACCGCACAATATGAGAAAAATTGGAGTTCAACCCTAACAAGATCGTACTCGTATTAAGAGCCAAATCTTCCATTGCGGCTATACGACCTACAAGTTCTTTATAATTTTCGCAGCTATAATGGATGTCAGCTTGTAGTCGTGTTAAACATGATAAGATGCGAATAGAAAATTGCATCACGTCTTTGGAAGACGACCGTTGGCTTTGTTGTAAATCAACTAATAAGTGAGTGGAGTAGTTTTTCTCTCCAAAAGTGATTTTAAGGAACTGTTTAATCTCTGACCAACTATTAAATGTTTTTAAACAACAAGCTAATTGAGCCTTGCCTTCCAACTGCGAAATGATATATTTACATAAGACGTTCTGCTGTTCTGTAGTTGCTAGGGCAATCGCATTTTCACGGTCCCCATTATAGGGTTTGATGAATTTTGTGAGGACAGAAAGGGTAATTTTGTCAGCCATTTTAACTTTTAATTTTGATGCTGGACTGTCCTCTGAAGAATCTGAATTAGGTAAAGATGCGATTTCTTCGGATTTTTTTTTTTTTAGAGGCATTAAAATGATGACGATATAATTATCACAATGAAGCACTACAGAACGTCAGACACACAAAAACACAGAAAAATATATGTAAATAAAATCGTGTACAATAACTTGAACTTAAAACGTGTAAAAATAAGATAAATCTAATTTTAAAAGAGTTCTAGGCAAATTACGTTATCTTGAAAATTTGAGAAACATTCACTTCACTGTCTTAGTGATATGGCAGCAGCGTACGGGAAGATTCTGGAAAGATGACGTCACACACACGTAGTGCGGCGAGACAAGACGTGGCGATCTGGCGACTCAGCAAGTCGTATCGACAAGACACGTTGCGTTCTACTTGCATGCGGTGCGACCACGTAGCTGATGACGGATGATATGCAATCGGAGGTCGTCAGCGAGACGTCTATTAGAAACAACTTCATATAAGTGGCTTAGGAGCGGATTAGATCTGTAATTCTTTTAAAGGGTCTTATTACCCTTTTTTAAAGTAAAGAACAACCACGCTCCTTCGCCACGCTTCTGGAATTGATGAGCTCCCGAAGATCTTTCAGTACAGGACTTCCTTCCGCTTTATTGCCGTTTTGCGGGGATGTGTCGCATATTTTCCTCCAACTTGTCCGTTTTTGTGTTTGTGAAGCTTTAAATTCCTCACCCGTGCTTTCTGCTGCCTTACTTAGAAATAATGTAAAGGTATGCCCTTTGGATTTTAGGTTTCAGCATAAAAACCCCTAGGCGGTTATAAAAGCTTAAAGAGATTTTAAAATTAAATCAACTGAAGATCCTTGGGGAATGTCTGTAGATCTATCATCGAAACCATTGCGCCCATTTTAGCTTTCATATTTAACACCAGTGTAGACCAAGCAGTCTTTCCGGATCTACTAAAACACAGATCACAGATCCCTTGTTCAAATCCGGTGATAGGAAAAAAAACCAGCAATTATAGGCCTGTGTCAATTCTGCCATTTCTCAGTAAGTTGTTTGAAAAGTTACTTTAATAAAAATTCCACCCTTCATGAACAACAGTACGGTTTCCCCGAAGGGCGTTGTGCCACTGACCATCACTGGTATCAACGTAATAAAGAAAAAATTTAAGGTCTTTTTTTTTTTGATTTGTAAATCATTAAATTAATGTCCGCTCCCGCTCTAGGCGGAGCGGAAGGGTGTGTCAGATTCTTACTGACTAGAACCCACCCGTCTTCCTTCAGTTGCCCGTGCGCCAGGGACCCGGTAACTCTTTCGAACAATCCACGACCTCGGCAGGCATCGGCCTTATCGGACCCCGTCAATGGTGCTAACATCGCTTTGAGGCACGCGTGGAACACGACGCGCCGTCGACCCGGGCCTGGTCCATACCAGACGGCGAGCTGCCCCTTGCTCGCCGTCCGCAAGCCCGCGCCTACGGTGGCCAGGAGTCGGCTATCGACTCCCGACACCCAGGGTCGCAGGGGACATCAAGATGCCATTGAATTATTTTGCGAACTCTCTGACGCGTTCGATTGCGTAAACCATGAGACAGTTCTGCTGAAACTAGAGCACTATGGGATAAGAAATACAGTTCTTGATTTCCAGCACTAGATCATACCTGAAAGATAGAAAGGTTTAAGTTCAAGTAAACGGCATAAGCTCATAAGGGTCTGCAATGGCAATATGGCGTTCCTCAAGGTTCGGTATTGGGTCCATTCCTCTTCAAAATCAACCGAAGATGGTGCTATATGCAGATGGTATATCATTGATCTTTAAAATAAACCGACGATGATCACAAAACCTTGACGATGTGAATATCTCTATTCTTCAGATCTAAGATTGGTTTACGGTAAATAATTTGGTACTAAATGAAAGAAAAAAACTTTTTTACAAAAAATAAACAACCGACTTCAAAAAAAAAAACACTACAAAGTGAAAAATAACTTTTGTTTCGGAAGTCGGTGTCTTTGGATCTGTCTTTTAGTTTTTGCAACCCACTTCTGAAATTAAAGTTATTTTTCACTTTGTAGTGTTTTTTTTTTGAAGTCGGTTGTTTTTGTTTGTAAAAAAGATTTTTATTTTTCAGTTTTTTGTGAGTCAGTTATTAATTTATCTAAGTTACAATAGCCTAATGTCAACTACTCATCACCTTTTTACAAAATATTCCTTTTCCCGATGCAGGGACGTTAATAGTTGAGGAGTTCTCCTGGTAAGAACCAAAAGAACTGGAGCTGATGCTGAAGCCACCATCAGCACCATTTCACCATATTCATTGTGACGAGCATAAATTGCTTAGCAACCATATTAAAGGAATGGGATCGTAACCCGTGAAATACTTATAATTGAGTAGTTAGTACACTAGTTCCGGTGGCCACCTCTGGTCTTCATCATCAGTTCCACTTCACCGAATGGTACTTTCTGAGAGAAAATGCGCAATACATTAACCGACTTCAAAAAGGAGGAGGTTATCAATACGGATGTTTATATATATATATATATATATATATATATTTATGTATGTTCGGGCATAACTCTGTCACGTATAGACGGATTTGCAAAATTATGTTTTTGTTCGAAAGGGGATACTCTCGAGGTGGTCCCATTGTCACCAAGTCAGAATCTGATGAAGGGATCCCATGGAAATGGAGGGAAATCCTCAAATTTTATAGGCACACCTATAGCGATTTGGGTATATTTTGTAGTAACTCGTGCTTCTTTAGTTATAATAATTCGTAAATTATAATATGATTTGAACTGCAAACGGTTTTTCTATTGCGCAATTACCAACATTACCCATAGTACGCCCACAGTAGTTAAAATATGGCTGATAATAACGAGAGAGACATACCTTCGCCGTCATATATATATTTACGAGTAGGTATATGTATAAATATTTTTTTGTATTAAAATAAGCAGGTTATACCAAGGCATTTAGAAGTTTTTCCGTAGCTTCATAATTTAATTCTTGGAGCCAGCTCCTAATCTTTATTTTACACTTAATTTTGGTGAGATCATAAATCAAGAGCGTCTTCATTATTTTATTGTAGAGAAAAACACCAAGGTAACAAAAGAAACGTTTGGAGAACATTGTAGTAAGTCGTTTACCATGGCGATCTACTGGGTCAAAACATCTTTTACTTCGTAACAGCGAGGAGTTGAAGGTACGGAGTCCAGTCCAGCTGTTTAAGGGACGTTTGTAGAACAAACAGCTGACGTACAGTTAAAACTTTAGTCTCTTTATATAAGAGTTCTGTGGGATATCGAAAAGGTAGAAAAGAAGATACCTTTAGCTTTCTGCGCTCTCTCTAATAAATACTACATATTTAAACTTTTATAACACTTGGAAGAATAATTCTCCGTTGGAAAAAAATATTTAACAATAACATAACTTTTTGAAAAATAGACTTAATTTTTTTTTCCAACTGGGAATTATTCTTTCAAGTGTCCGGATGATACCATAATGTATTCAAATATTTAAATTAATATTTGTTACGAAAAATATATATATTTTATGTGGTACACTGTCTTTAGCGGTAGAGCGCCCATGTCGTTACGGCTGGGCGGAGCCCTATTTTCGGTGTCGAATTAAAATTCTAATAATAGACATAGAGTTCCGGGAGTCGGAACTTTTTTATTGGAAATTTCCTCCTTATTAAGGATCTTTTTTCAAAATTCCTTAAATAGTTATAGTTTTTGAGTTATTAATGAAAACTACTATCTTTAGATACTATCTTTTTTCATCTTAATGTGTTAATAACAATTGCAATTTTTTATGTGCTAATACATACTTTCGATACATTTTTCTAGGCGTCATTCCGCATCGAATGAGCCATCGCTCATATTTTTAGGTTTAACTTTACACTATTTGCTTTTTGTAAGCGGGTGCAGTCAAATGTGTTTGATAAGAGCAAGAGTGAGCAATTTATAGACTACAATGGAGTCGTTTGAGTTGTGTGTGTAAGACTTTATGCAAAATGCAATGTAGTTTGTGTTATTCGCGTTTAGTGTGAGAACTATGCAACCAACTCATCACAGCGTCAAAGCCTGTCTGAGCATGCGATGCTTTGACTTTGATATCGTAGCATTATGCTGAGTTAGGAGCCTGATTGGCCTAGCACAGGTCTTTTTTTATTTATTTTTTGTTTATAATGTTAATTTTGTTAGTTTTAAATGCTCCTTATTTTCTGTATTTCCTGTGCGTGTCCCAACAATATTTTTCTTTCTTTGATTAAGTACCAGAGCCTGGGCCCAAATTCTGACTTCGAGCCGCTACTGAAAAACCCAATACCACTTTTTCGACTTGACAATTGAACCCAAGACGTCATGCTCAGTATTAGCGCTTGCAAACACAGAAGCCAAAGCTAAAAAAAATGTATTAAGTTCTACCTATTACATTTTAGTTTTAATAATGATGTTCGAGGTCTAAAAAAAATAATTAAACCTATATGTTGAGATTTCAAAAATACAACTTTAAGTTTGATTTAAATTGGGTGTCGGTATGTTTCTTTCACATCGCTGTCATCCGGAAACGTCATTAATTACTCGTAGTCATTAAATTTAGTAACTAGTGTAAAAAGTTAGTTGTATATTAATTGTATTGCATTTTAAATTTACAAAGGAACACATTGCGAGAGCATCTTCGAGATTTGCATTGCCTAAGAGCGCCCAGAGAACTAAGTCCGGCCCTATGGACTGTGCGACATCTCCGCAGCGTCAACGCCCGTTTGATAAAACAGTGAGAACGCATTCTTAACGTGTCTAGTCGTTTAAGTTTATAGACACATTTCTGTTTTTTTACAAAATATGCTAAACATATTAAAAAGGCACTATCATTGATATTACACTTGAACACCAAACATATTATTATGTAGAAATAACGATCAATAATTCTCAAACCAATCCAACTTGTCTTTTTTTTATCATTGTAGAGGCAGTATACTGTTGCTACAGCGTAGCTGTGGTGTGAATGGCTACGCTCGCTACACTGTCGTAGTAGATACTTAACCAATACGCTACGCGAAAAGTCATTTTTATTTAAGTCCAGCGCAGCCTATTTGCGTAACACACTATCATAATCTGAATAAAATTGAAGCCTATTGCTAATCCATTCCGTCAATAAGCGTATCACTTTCTAAAGTGCAGCGAGTCGTCCAACGTTTCCGAGAAACTGGGTAGAACATAAGAAGACCAGGAACCGGCAAACCGAGATGAACTACGGCTTAAAAGGATCGATTTACTGTGACGACCATGCTCCGAAAGCGGCACCTCATGGCATCTGTTGAAGTAACAAATCAACTTCGGGAGACCCGTAGAGACGACGTAAGCGAGCGGACTGTAAGGCGGCGGCTCCATGAAGCTAATTTGACCCCACATCGACCCGCAAATGGTCCAAAACTTGACATTGAACATCGGGTAGCAAGATTACGTTACGCCCGCGAACACTCACAAGGGGTGACGAAGAATGGGCAAGAGTAATGTTTTCTGACGAATCCAGATTTATGCTGTATGCACATGATGGGCGGCGAAGAGTCTACTGACGGCCAGGGGGACGTTTTATTCCAGGTTGTTTTGAGGAAAAAAGTGCCGTTCAGCGGTGGATCTGTTATGGTTTGGGCTGGATTCTCTTCAGAGAGTCGCACGGAGTTAGTGCTGATAGAAAATGGTACGCTAACTAGTGCAAGATATGTGGAAAAAATCCTTAATTAGTATGGCGGCCCATGCATATTTAGTAAATATGGGTGAAAATTCAATATTCATGCATGACAACGCCAGGTCACATACACCTCTAATTGTAAATGAGTATTTTCAGGACGTTGGCATCAATCGCATGGGCAGCCCGCGAGAAGCTCGGACCTGAATCCAATTAAACACGCTTGGGACGAGCTTGGGAGGTGTGTAAGAAATCGAATCCCCGCCCCAGCCCGACCTGAAATATGCGTTAGTGGAAGAATGGACCAATATCCCGCAACATCGCATTTTTTTTTTATAAACAGCATGCCCAATTTTCTGACACCTGTGAGAAGAGCCCGTGGAGGAAAATTAAATACAATGTATTTATTTTGTTTTAAAGTTCGTTTTTGTGTTGTATGTGAGGTACCAGCCATTAATTTTTCAACATAAAAATTATTGACATTTTGTTTTTTTATTTAATTTTGACAATTAAACTATAAATATTTCCAACATTTGGTGTTCTTTAATTAAGTGGTAAATTATCTACAACTTACAGTTTCATACATGCCGCTAGCTCCATTAAGTGTAATTTTAGTTTTTCGTACTGACCCATATTCTTTGTCCGCGAGTGTATGTATTTGACTTGGTATAGATAAAATTATTTTATTGTATATGTCGTAGGGATATTGTCAAACCTGTGATAGCAACAACAACACTAACACTAAAAAAATGGAGGCGGTTGTCAAAGTTTCGTGCAATTATAATTTCACTAGTAAAATTATAGCATCACTGGTTTGACAATATCCCTGCGACATAATACATAATATCGTTACTTTAAAACTCGATATTGTATATTCTGTTTTGTTACTGCATCACTGACCAATATAATTAATTACAAAAAAGCGTACGCTATTGTAATTTTAAATGAAGTCAGATGAGATCCCAGTGGTTTCGTTGGCTTGTATATTCAGATTTGTTTATATAAATACCTATATATAATCTTTATTTCGGACGAGTTACATCGATAGTGGGTTAGTAAGTAAAGAATCTTATATCTATTTTAGTATAGAGGTATGAGGAACAGGGTGTAAAGTTCACTCACACCTCCATAGAAAAGGGAGGATCCTCCGACCAGACGGGTGTTGTGTCTGGTGGGCAACTGCCCGATGGTTGATGTCGGGACGTTGTATATATGCTAGTCGCGCGGTAAACTCTGCTTGCGCGATGCAGGATTTGCGTGACGTCAGTGTGACGTGTAGCTCGCATATGGCGGTGTAGATACCGCTACATTAGTAAACCTTAATATTTAGTAACAAGATTATTGTTCGAAATACATCTACGAACAATATCAAATAGCAGTGGAGAGTCGTACCTCTCTGCTATAGTCTTCAGAATGGAGTTGGAGTTGGCCCGCACTCTGCAGAGCAGCGAGGTAGATTTCTGTCTAATGATGCCATGGAAGCCATCAACGTGTGCATGGGTGAACATACCAGATGCACTGCAGAAACGGGGCAGCCCCATCAACATTCTGAATCCATTATTAAATTGGACTCGCAGGGCGCTGATTTAGCTTCTAGTCTACCTAAATAAATTAACATTAAGTGTATTAGGAATACGAGACCACAGAAATAATATGTTATGGGAAGACCAAAATAAATGTGTAACCATATTGCTCCTTTGTGTTCTCCGCTTCCCGGAACATCTCTACTGCCAGCCGATTGTGTAGGAAACTTAATAATTAAAGAGTGATCTCAGCGATATTTAAGTAAGCAAAATCGAGTTGGAAGTTGCTAAGTTATTTTTAACAACGACATAACGAGATAAAAGGTGTAGTGCCATATTATAATTACGGGCATAACTTTAATAGTTTAGTTTTTTTTTAGTTCTTCTAAACTACACAACAGATTTTGATGTGGTTTTCATTTAGACCATCATTTAGAGGATTTATTCCCAAAGGTTTGTGTAGGTAACATAATAAATAACTCAGATATAGCGAAGACATATAGCCACATCAGTACCTTGTAAAATGTGCGAAGCAGTTCATTAGTCCTTTATTAAACCAATCTCAACTTGGCTTCTCAGAGCCAATAGGCACCCAAGAGAAGCTGCGTCAAAGAGATTTTTCAAATATTATGTTCATACATATAATAGGACAAATTTCGCTTTTTTTTGTGGTAAATAATTTTTGACGTGAAAACGACTTTTCGCTCAGTATACTAACGTGGTAAGTTCAATATTTCTGACCGATAAAAATATATAAGATTTCAACCGCTAATACCTACGAGACTTTAAATGTTAGCTAGAGTGATGGTTGAGCATTCAAAAGATAGGTCATATTTATATCAATTCAGAGGCTGGATATAATTTGTCTATGACGTCACACTACGAGCGTACGTAGCATACGCACGACCCTCTATTTTTCACTATGTATCGAAATTACAATTTTTATAGCGCAAAAACGTGTTTAGCTAGAACAGTAATTCTGATGTCGTTGTCAAGAGTTCACAAAGCACTATCAGGACCTAAAGAGAAACAAAAGAATATTGGCCAAAATAGGGTTAAAAATTAATATGATGTTGACAATAGCAAAACAATTTCAGAAGGCGTCTCATATCGGTCGTCAATCTCCTCAGAAATGAAATACATCCGTATCGAAGAAAACTTGCATCAAAAGAAACGCAATGAGCCAAACAATTCTAGTGCCATGTAAATACAATAGCTACGGTAATGTCGGAAACCGTTAGAAAATCTGTTGCAAATATTAAATAATTTTAAGATGTCTCATATCGGCAGTTAATCTATATCCGTATCGGTGAAAGCTTACTTAATAAGGAATGAAATGAGCCTACGAAGATTTATGTCGAGCAAATGGCTAAGGCAATTGAAGAATGTTTGCATCGTAAAGAACACAATAAGCCCAAAACGTCTAGTTATGAGCGCATGCAAGAGCCAGGTTAGCACCGGAAAACTTAAATATCACATGACGATTTTTTGTGAATTTTAATTTTATTTTAATTTCACTGTGTCATCGTGCAAGTAATTATGTCTGAGCATTACGAAATCATCAGGAGATTTCAACGGCAGCAGACTAAGTAAGGGTATCCCTCTATACTGGTAAGGGTTGGATTGCAAGTGTCATATCCACGCTCGATCTAAGTGAACGAAGCGAGCATATCACGGCAGTTACTGGTGAAAGGCTTGCACCAATTAGCTAGGGATTATTACAGCTCGGTTATACGTTTTTCGATAAGGCAGGTTAGGTTAGAACTGTGAATACTTCTTACGAGCCGAGCTAGTGGAGCACGCTCACCCAATAGATGAGCGAGCAAAACGAGCGTTCTCACTGTACAGAGAGCAAAGTGAGCCCGCTCTTTACACAAATTAGCAGAGCACGCTTACTCACAAGACGAGCAAATTCTTCAGGCAATCGAGCAAAGCGAGCCCATCTTCGACACGTGTAAGCCGATTGCATGACAAGAGCGAGCGAAGTGAGATTTCTCCCAAGAAATCCGTTACCTAGTCAATGCTAGCAGTTTGCCAGCCACTATCACGTCAAGCTTGCTCTCTCCCAACTAATGAGAGGTGGTCACATTCACATCAAGCTAAACTGACTTAACGATGGGATTCTCTAGCTCAGCTCATTTTAGCGATTACAGTTTCTTGCCAAGCGAGTGTAACGAGCCTTATGTCGACAAGACTGAGCAGGACGTGCTTGCACATAAGAAGAGCGAGCGAAGCGAGCCCAATGACACCACGGTTAAGCAGGGTGCGCTTACTCAAGTAATGAACGAGCGACTCGAGCGTGGTTAGCCGAGCACGCTTGCATATGATAAGAGCGAGGGAAGTAAGCGGGGTTAGCCGAGCACGCTTGCATATGATAAGAGCTAGCGAAGCGAGCCCAATACGCTACCGCTGAGCAATATGCTAACTCAAGCAATGAGCGTGCGACGAGAGCCCTCTCACAAAACTAATACTTGGAGTAAGTCCACTAACAAAGAAAGCGAGCGGTGCGAGCTCAACTTCCCCATAAGTGTTTTGAGCACGCATTCAAATGTGAAGAAAGATCAAAGCAAGCCCCCATTCCAATAAAAGCGAGTTTAGCACCACCTACTAAGCTCATATGCCAGCTTACTCCGCTCGTTAGTAATCGCGATCTGGTCACTTGTCTCGAGAGTTGTCTTTCTCCGCTCGCTTGTCTTGTGGAAAAGGCTAGTTCCGCTCACTTTTCTCGTGTGAAGGTGACTCGTGGCTCTATGTGGGCTCGCTTCGTTTGCTCGATTTAATAATGTGTTTGTGTGTTGCTCTCGCTTGTCTTATGGGGGGCTCACTTCGCTCGCTCATTGCTTGAATAGGCGCGCTCTGTCTCAGTCGCTTCGTTCGCTCATCACGACATTGTGCTCGCTACACTTGGCAGAGTTATAATCCCATCGTTGTTAGTTTAGCTTAATGTGAATGTGACCTCATTTCATTAGTTGGGATAGAGCAAGCTTGGCATGATAGTGGCTAGCAAAGTGCAAGCACTGACTTAGGATTATTAAGGGAACTCCTCTCATTAGGTCAAGTTACAATATTATTTGGGAGGAGCCAGGCCGTGCCCTCTTTTTAGAAGTGGGAAGCGACCTGTCGCTGCCGGCTGTGATTCGTTCGATGGTCGGCGTCGTGGGACGCGGTGATCTCCTTCTGTGCAAAATGTCATGTCGCAGAAGGATGCAGCGGAAAAGGAGAAGGAGATTTCGAGTACTCTCCCAGCCCGCAGCAGGCGCAACGGGCGTCGGCAGAGGGCAGATAATGCCCTCTTCCGGTCCCCCTAAATGGGTCCCGGGACGGTGGACTCGATGCGTCCGCTGCCCCCTATTATATAACATCAAACACAACACGAGGTGGTGGCGCGTAATGTTCCACGTGGGCCCCTCTTAGACATCGCGGGGGGCGTCAAACACCTCACACCCCCGTTTTACTAGACGGAGCCCGCAGAGGCGGGCCGCACCAGTCGGGATCTGCGAGAGTGCTTAAGTGCCCCCCTAGCCCCCAGTGCAAGTGTGCGAGGGAACACGGGGTGGATTTTGTCAATAGAAGTCTGATAGACCCTCCGTCCCCTCCAGGGCGGACATTCAGGACAGGATTTCTACGCCGTTACCAAAAAAAAAGGTTACAATATTGGGACCAAACATTTTCACGAAACCAAACGGCGTGGACTCGAACTGCGCCTACTTAATCAGTCAAGTCTTGACTAATGGTAATGAGACACATTATTAATTAGCGACCGTTACATTATCCCTGGGGCACACCGGCAGCTACCAATTTCGAATGTGAAGTCGTTTTTGTAAAAGATTTAACCCGTGGAGCTAGCTACCAGACGTGACCGCTACCATCATAATGGTAGTCTATTTCTGCCGCTACACATACAGCATTGTTATGTACCAGTTAAAAATATATGGCTACCTATTCTCAAAGGTCTGCCTAGGGGACGGTAACCACTTTCTACGCGGTAACACAACCCTTAAAAACATTAACCTTCCTCTAAAGTTACAGAATCTAATTCAAGGAATGCTTTCACTTGCTTAAGTTTTGTTTTGTAAGATAATACGATAAACGGTCTCCCGTAAGAACGTTACATAAAGTTAAAACACAACGTCGATAGTTAAGTGAAAAACCTTAACATATATCATGGATATATTTTTAAATAAAGACCGAACGAAGTATTAGCTGTTTGTAATATAATTATAATCTCTAAGTAGGTACTTCACCAGCAGGCAAACAATGAACAATAACAAGTTTTACAATTTGAAAAGAGAGATAGTCAGCTTTTTCAGTTAAGGCGCGGTAAGAAGCAAATTTTAGGTAATTGACAATAGCGCATTGCGGAAACAAATAAGGTTCAAAACAGCGATGCATTTGATGTTAGTTGAATCGAATGACCACCAAATTAAAAGTAATTAATCAGTTTTAATTAAATTATTGATCTCTGTTTTACGATTGTTTTATCATGATACTATTTTATTTTTATGAAATATTTTTGAATAAGTATTTTCTTTTATCATTTGACAATACACAAAACATAATCTGGCTTGTAATATGTACCAACACGCCTAACTGTGCGACAAAAAAACTGAGCATTTTCGGTGTCCTACGTTTGGGCAGCGCCTTAAATCCTGTAGGTTACTTTACTTAACGCAGCAGTAAGTAACTTCATTGCCTCAACGTATTCCTTGTTAACCATGCTTGCTTTGAGCATGAAATTAAACTATTTTCTATGTAATTACGATTAGCTACAACGAACCTCTTGAAAGCTTTAAAAGTTTATCTTTAAAATAGGTACAGAATAATACTATTGTAGTTTTATAATGTTTCACAACAGAATTATAAAGAAATACATACAAATAAAAGAGTAGGTATTTTAACATACTTGAACGTATCGTGCCAAATAAGTAATAACGCAGCTATCGCTAGTTTGCAACGTAAAATAAAACGAATACGCAAACCAGGTGGACGCCTCGTTCTTACCGACCCCAAGAAGCTTGTGTTGCGTGTTAAATGAAGCCTATTTTTGTAAAATACCCGACGCTAAAAAGAAGAAAATTAGGGAGGTTAGAGACGTGTCCCGCCAAACTTCGAAGTGATTGCTATGCGGCTCCTCCTTCCCGTGCCATTGGCGTTGGGCGGCACAGCTCCGCCAATGAGACCGCGTTTAGCCCCACTCGCTGCCATTTCATATTACTAAGATTACGTTTTCCTTGATTAAGAAAAATGCCCATTTTCAACAATTATGCCACAAATACGCGGTCACAATTGCATTACAGAGAGACACAGTGTGCAATTGTTGGACCCGTTGAGAGAGCACAGCGAGGATTTCTGAATTTTACCAGGAGAATGTGTTTTGGTGTTTACAGGTTGGGTAATTAACCACATATTCAGGTAAATGCTAAACTGTGAGGACGCCTACACGGCGGCGACGGGCGTCGAGCTTTACGTTGATGTGTTCGAAGCGTGAGAGTTTCGTTCGAGTAGTATTTGAGTCAGTCCGCAGCTCGGCCACGGCGCGCGTCACTCGCATCGCGCTCCGCTTGCGTCAAACGTCCGACAACCGAAAGCGAACCTACGCCCGCCCGCCCAGAGTGAGCCTATACTGTCATTTTAAAAATAAGTCTTAAAATTATATTCACAAATATTGTTTATAAATAGTTACTGGTCAAGTTGAACAACTGCATGTGTTTAACATCAAGCGAAAAAGTTTAACAAAAGTGATTTAACAAACAAATAAAAACTTTCTGTAGTGTTTTAATGAGGATGTTAATACTATAAGAAGACTTTTGGATTTCAAGACGCTCGTGGGGAATAAACTTCACATTGAAATAGAAAAAGTGGGTGAGTACATAATTGAATTAGAATTAAAATTCTTCCAAAACCTATTAAGCAGAATACCTACCTACACTCGGCTCATTTAGACAGATTTGTAATTAACTTTGCTCTTGTTTAAGATAACTAGTGTAAGAATAGGTGTAATATTGTTTCCGGTCCATAAAAAATATTCTAACTTTGATAAATCAACATTGTAACAATCAGTACCGACTTACTCTTAATGTGAACGAGAGTCTTTCGAGATTTGTAATACAAACCAAGTCACTGAAAAGTGCACAACATGCAAATATTTCTAAAGCAGAATTATTATCGCCCCAACCACATAGGTGCCTACCTAGTTATAATTTATGTGCCTATCGAAGTCCGTCACATGATCATAATCAGAATTTACCTGTCATTATTAGAATTATAATAAAATTAGTTTTGACCATTAGGTAATATTGATTGTAATCAAATTACATTCGTAATTCAATTAGATACCTATCTAGAAAATCAGACGTTCCCATTAATAGATTAAGTATCCATAATAATGTAAGTGAGCCAAGTCTGCTATTGCTCCAGGCGGGATTGCAGCCCCAGGCAAAGGCGAGGGGTAGGTAATATTGCCGAGAGTGAAATGACTAATGCTTATGCGTATCAAATGCCTTTTTTCAACACATTTGCATGGAAAATATAAATAAGATTTCATAAACATAGTATTTTGTAACAAATGTTTGTAAAAAATGGCTAACGGATTTTTTCCGTGCGCCGTTTCTTTCTCGAAGCTGCCAAACAGTCTAATACTAAAATAAATCATAGTTAATTTGTTGAAAAAAAAAATATTTTGATGAATTACAATTTTTATTTATCATAATTATTTGATTTCTTTACTGTTTATTAGACATATTCACGAAAATTATGGCATAAAAAGGCAAATTCACTGAGAATAAAAAAATAAAACGCTCATCTTTGCCTGTTTACCTATATCTATAGTTATCTGTGGGGCACTTTATGGCACTACTGCGGGAATGCAAAGCAAAAAGCACGCATGTTAAAAAAATGCATTGGGAACCTAAAAGTTGCGCAATAAGAACCACTATACGAGCAACTGTGTTAAAAAAATATTCATTATTTGTACGCACAACGTATTTCATTAAAATAATCTAATTCAGAATTAAACTGATTCAGCTTGATTACTTAAGAAAATGAATTCTGCATTTTATTTGGCATTAGGTATATTATAATGCCAAATATACCAATGGATTTTTCAATCAGTAATAGTATAATGTAGGTCATGTATTCGGAGGTTTGGAGCAGTTGCAGAAACAATTTTAGTGTTTCACATGTAATTTTATTTTTATAGATATCACGATGAACATGTTGATTTTCGTTATTTGAAAGTATTTATCTGCATAGAAATTTAATAAGTAGTAAAATAAATATACCGAAAGTAAAATACCATGCATTATTCATTACTTGTTCAATATTGTTTAATTAAACTGTGCTCAAAGCAGAAAGGAATCGTTTTTAGTCAATATCTATATTGGATATTATTTTACAAAAACGAGTTGTTGCTTATTTAAATAAATACGAGTAAAATCTTCTTTTGCTAAAATGTTTAAACGGACATGTAAAGAATGATCGACCTGCGTGCAAATTATACTATCTAAGAAATATTTTGAGAAAAAGGATTCCCTACGCCATAAATTTTAAGCAGTGTGTAATACGTATATCCAATATACATAAGCATCCATCAATCAGAACATTTTTAATGTAAAAATAATGTTTGTGACGCACAGTTACATACATAACCTGTCTAATTTACTTTATATGATTGTCAACATAAGAAATCCATGGCAATCGCATGCGTTAATGATTTATTAATTCATTATTGTGTTGCTGTTTGTAATCCTATATAAAGTAGGTAGCTAATCTTTTTTCTGCTATAGATTTATAAGATAGGTAGGTACAAGATTTTTTTCATGTACTGTTGCTATAATTAAAACTGCCGGCTGTATTACCTCCAACTTGCTTATGTAACTGGATTTACATGATGAATAGTAACTTTCTTATAAATTAGCCTGGCTAAATTTACATTGTCTACAGTGGCCCGCAGTACCGATGGGTCGGGCCTCGATGGAGGCTGCGAAGACGACGTCTCGCGGCTGACTCCAGGCCTGCATCCCGAAACAACCTTCGACATGAACGATCTGCCGTCGAACGCTTACACGTTGGACACTCGCAGAATGCAATTATACTCGCACCCACACGTACATCCCACGGTGAGTCAACACCTTTGTTTCAGGTACCTACCTCCGGTTGACATAAATCTGACACAAAAGGAACTTCGCGTTTAGAATTTTCTCGCACTTACCTCTAAGGGGATGAAAATAGTAGTGATAATTTATAAGACGTTGCTGTTTACCCTTGCACAAGAAGATAGAAGGAATCGTATGGAGTAACGCTTGTGACGTCTATCATGCGATGTCTTGACGTGTATCGAATGAACTGAAAACATCAAAAGGTCAAAGGTTCGTTGCTAATCTGTTTCTTTCATGGAAAACATTACGCCTATCGCCAGGAAACAAAACACGTTCGCGTGTCAAATAAAACGGCGAAAGGAACGGTTAAAACTAATATGAATCGTATAAACTGAGGCAAAACAAATCCATCTTTAAACCATAAAAACGTCGACAGCAAAAACAAAAATATAACGTTGAAAAGATGAAATGCGTTGCGAGGCGCGAAAATAAGAATAATTTGAGGGTATAGTACCGGCCGGGGCGTAAGGTTTCCACTCTGAAAGTGGCCATTCGACTCGCCTTCGTTCCTATAACAGTTCACACGAGCAAATTTACTTATTTTTTCTGAGTCATGCTCACTGACCCTGCCATTCCTATTATGTTAATCGTTATGCCATTGAAAAAAATACACAAATCAAAGTAATATCGAGAAAAATGTCCTACTAATTACGATACCTGTATATAACAGTTGTAGAATCTATTTAGATGTAGTAGTTTTCATAGGACTAACTCGTTATAATTTGATAAATAAACAATGACACACTGTTAATTTGTAAATAAATCATGTTTTCTCGCGTTATTAAATTATTTTAATAATATAATTACTCTCATAACAGTTAGTTGTGATCATGACGTTTAGCCGCCAGGCACCGCACTATCGCAACACTGAACTCGTGTTATCAAAGATGTCTTCGTCACCATCCGTTACATCACCGACCTTGTTTGTTTGACTTTTTCTTGCCATTTTATCACTGTTTTAAAAGTTAGGTACTGATTTTTCTAGTAAATAATTATAACCCAATAAGATAAGTGGTGCTCTGACTAGGGCTGGCTTGTATTTAAATAGGAAATGTATTGTCATAGGTGGGTAATTAGATTATATATTTCTTAGATATGTCTGATATTTCTTGGAGTTCGGATTTATACTTCAATGGGTTTGAGAGAGATAATTAAATAATGAGTACAATTTGATCGGACAAAGATAAACGTTGGAAACGTTAATAATAGAGGCACAATTTTATGAAAATTAAAGCAATTACGACCGAAGCTGAGTTTTATCAAATGTCCCTGACATAAGTTCATCGCGAACCGAACAACAGATTGTCAATAAGATTCAGTAGGTATCATAACTGTAACTTAGTACTTATAAAATATATAAAAAATCTAGTTTGATCATATGAAGTCAGATATTGGTAGTCAGAAATGTTATTGTTTTAATTATCTATTGTTGTTACTATAGGTATTGTTTGATATTCATTTACATGAATTTATTACTACTCGGAACATTATTGAATCAAACAGTGTTCTTACTAATACTATTAGTCTTTAAAACACGTAAATGATGTTTACTTCTCGGCTGTAAATTAATATCTCTTTTAGACAAATCAGTAATTTTCAACCTACTTAACCTACCTCAGTTGAAAATAACTAATTTACTACTAGAGGAGTATAATAATAAAGTAGGTATGTACCTAACTACCTAGGTAGGTACCTACTTTCTATTAAAAGGACTGTATCTGAATGAAAACGCCGCTTATGTTGAGTTGTCTGGAATACCCAAAGCCATTGCCGGTGCGAACCCAATTTTTCTCAGAAAGGACTGGCTCTCCAATTTTCAGTGTATCGTGGGTTTAAAACCACATTTCAACTGCTCAAACCCAGACACCGAACCACTTTGCACATGAATAGCAACCGATTCTCAGTTCACAGGTGGATTAATCGTGAAAAATTACGAAAAAAAAACCGCTTTATCCGGCCAAAAAACAAGTCACGATTCGTGATGTCAGAATTGTGTTGTGTGAACAGAGCGTTACATGGACATTAAAGGCTCCTTCAAACATACGCGACACAAAGGCGCTACATGTCGCGTCCGATTCGCGTCGCGTATCGCGCCTGTTTGTACGAGCCTTAGCTTAGTTTGGGAACAAATCAAATCAAAATATTTTATTTCACATAAACCTACATGGGCACTTATGAAACGTCAGAAGCTAGGTGCACGGTTCCAATTGGTTGTTTCCTATGGAGAAGAGCCGGCAAGAAACTCCACGTTTACCCTTTTAAAAAATAAGGGGCTTTATTTAATAACGGGCCTACACTGTCCTCACTTTTACCTATGTGAGGACAATGTAGGCCTGTCAACAAGTAACAGGTACTCAACAAAATAGAAAAAGGTCTACAAATCTACAGTCTACAAGTTAGGCCTACAAAGTTCCCACATTCACAAAATATAGAAAAATCTATATAAAAGATAAATAAAATAATAAAAATAAAAGCCTAATTAAACTAAATACGTCATCAAAATTATTCGTAAATCCGGCCCCAGAAACTTATTCCATTGTACAACGTTTGTATCATCAATACGTATGTATTCTGTTATTTTCGCCCCTTGGCAAGTCAGAGAAGTTGCCTGTAAGTCTAGTTTCTTTGGTTAACGATGCTAGCATGTGCGTCATACATAAACGTCCAAGCGCAGAGTTTTTTGCTGTGTTCTGGAATAAACTCAATTGTTTGTCAAATTGTCAGGGGCTTTTCTTTTACTCCCACACTCTATGATTCGACCAAACACACTGCTTGGCATAGTTAAAAGAAAAAAACAAAAAAACTTCAAAAAAAAAAAGTGAAAAATAACTTTAATATTGGAAGTTTTTAATTTTTCACTTTTTATTTGTGGTACCTATCCCACACAAATTCATATACCGCTACTTGATATGTAAATAACAGTGACAGGAAATTATTAAAACATCATCAATATAAACTAAGTGGAAAAAAGACACAGTATTAAGGATAACTCAAAAACTGCTGGTCAGAACTTGATCAAATTTATATGGGACTACATGAGAAGTACCAGCTTTCAAATAAAAAAAAAGAATTATCCAAATCGGTTCACCTAGAAAAAAGTTCTGAGCTAACACACATAAAAAAAAAACAGTCAACCTGAGAACCTCCTCCTTTTTTTGAAGTCGGCTAAAAATGTCATTCTAGGGGTAAGAAGACAGAGTAGGTCTGTACTACCGTGTAGAATCGAGGTAAGTAATAGACTAATTACCATCATTTATTCTTACGCTTATGGTAGATCCAAAATCTCCTTTTATTTATTTACGAAGACAATTTAATCAATTAATAATGATAAGAATAAAAAAACGTGTTTAATATCTTTAAAAACGTTTTTTTTATTCCTTTGGAAAAGATTCTCTGAAAACACTGAACTAATAAATATAATTTGGCCTGATGAGATATAACTTAGTGATTACTCTGTCAAATAAGTACGCAGCTAATACTAGTATTTACCATTACATTGGCATTGGTGATTGGTATATTATATTATATTGTATATAATTATATTAGGATAGGTTGGATAAAATGTTGAGTGCGTAGAGAATCAAATGTAGAAAGAACTACCTGTGCCCAGTATGCCCACGGCCCAGATAAATGCCACATGATACTAAAATTAAAACCAGCCCTTAGTTTATCGATGAATATTAAAAAAAAAATTAACACACTTGACGGATTATAGACTTAAGCGTAGTTAGGTATACGAATGTTTGAAACATATTTCATGAGCTGTGAAGTGAACATAAATGCTGCGCTAGCGCGACCGGCGAGCGATGACGTCGACTCAGCTGCTTTGGCACGCGGCGACTCGAATGACTCCACTGTAATTCGACCGGACCCTGTGACAAATGTGAAAAGTATTACATTTTTAAAGTGCGCCCGTGCGCTCGTGCTACCGTCCAAAGTTCTCTCAATACGTTCCATTCGTTAGGTACATGGACGAATATTTTTTCCTCAATTGAATTTCATGTTTGTAGGTCTGGCTTGGTAGCCAATTGTAATTGTAATATGAATTTTTGTATAATAATGTGCAAATAATGTTGAACTGAAATTCTTTCTTATACAAGTTACCATTACCTGTATAATAAAATCATGTAAGATCCTATGCATCACAATTTATGTGAGCCTAGCGACCATATAGCTGGTGGATTTCGATTTTTAAATAGATTGTGTTAATATGTTTTTGGAATAAGTTGTAAAATTTTGGCATGCTGTAGACCACGGTCGACAAATACGACGCTATGAAATGAATAGGAATAACCTACCCTAATATATAATAATATTATATAAAGTAATCCAAACTAATATTCTAAAGAGATAAAATTGTTTCTTTGTTTGTAAGAAGTAATTTGTACTGATCCGATTACAAAAAATATTTCACTGCTAGACAGCTAGTGGTAGCTACTAGTTTATTAAATGTATTACTACTACTGCTACTATTTTACTAGCTTGCTTATTTTATTGTCGAGTGCCATAGGATATGTTTTATGATATAGTTGATTTCTAATCGTATGAAAATCGCAGGCAGAAGGTAGATAAATAATACTAAAAAAACAACTCTAATCTATAAACTTTTCAAAAGTAAACTAATTTGGATCTTCTAGCTGAAGTAGTTTAATTTTAAAGAATATTTGAAAAGATTTCAAATATTAGTGTCGCAACTGACCCCAATCAAAATAAAGCGTAATAGTAAATAATGATGCCAATGTTATAATGGTGACGAAATTGAAGATCGACCGACAAGGCGTCAACCGCTTAGCCGGCATTATTATGAATTGTGCTAACACAACGGAAACTACTGTTCCTTGGGAACGTGTGTTTAACGTCTACATGCTGTAATCAGTTGATGAAATTTAATAGTTGGCTGTACAAAATGGAACATTCTTTCAACTAGAAACCGATATTATTTGGACAATTCAAAGATTCAGGTACCTTTATCTACCAATGTATTAGAAATGTTTGTTTTACACATCATCACTGCTATTTTTTTTTTCGCAAGGTCTCTGTCTCTGTCTGCATGTTAGGACGCTTTAATATCTCAAGAACTGTTTGACCGATTTTGGTACCATTATATTTTTTCATTCAGTTAGGGCTAGGTTGTAGGTAGGTTTTAGTAGAGTTAGCCTGTCGCATGCAACAGCTTTTTAATTTATATGTAAAGTGTAAATGTCATTATGCTATGGATATCACAAATGTATTGGGCAAGGTCACGGTACAGTCATACTAAGATCGTAATCAGATTTTTAAATCTGAATGGGTACTGAGTTACTGAACAATGAATAATGATACCTCAACAATGTAGTCTATTGCAAAGATATGATATGATTACAAGCTTTTAGATAAACTGCAGCATTTTGATAAAAGCTTGTGTGTAGTAAAAGTGTATAAAACAATAACAGTGGATGGCAGGTATACTGTGAAAAGCTAAAGCCAGGAATACACGTGCCATTTGCCAGTAAATTGCACAAAACTATGCAAGTAACTTGCACGCCATTGTGCCATATCAACTTCTGATTAGTGATAACATGAGTATGTGAAAATTGCATGCAAGCTACTTGCTTACTTTTGTGCAAGTTACTGGCTTGCGTACAATGTGTACTATAGATTGTACTGAGTACATTCCCGGCTTTATGGCTTTCTCCTTCAAGATTATATAGATTGGTATAAAGATTGTAGGAACTAATATTAAAAAAAAATAGGTTTAAGTAGTGATGAAGATTTTCAAGGGCAGTTTGACTGAAGAAAAATGACAACGCCTTGGGCCCAGATACTGCACTATGGAAGTCTGAAAGTTATAAAATATGGTTGCATGTAGAATCGATCAAGAATGGTGCTATAATTCACTAGTGACTAATTTTATGAATAGTTAAGCCGTTAATTTAAAACATCGTATTTAGGTCGCAAAAATTGCACTATACTGATTTTTTGGGATGTTGTTAAGACTATAAACCAATAGTGTAAACCCTAGTTTGCAGCTTCGAAATACCTGTGCTAACAGCGTGGTGCTCGAAATCCTCAAATTTGTCGGACTTCTTTTAGCTTTTGGCTTAAAACTTCTAAAAGGTGCATCCTACGGAAAAAGTCATCCAACACATTTTTAAAATACTTAGGTAGGTATACAATTTGAGCGTAGCCGTAACTCTGCAGGTCTAATATAACCCGAGATACAACACTTTAAACATTGGCCATTTTTCATAAAAAGTGCAAAATATAGTTTTTAGCTGTCTTCCGAGCAGAATATCGACTAAAATACTCATCCTCCGCGGAAAGTCATGGGGGCAAAGCATTTCAGCCCTGCTCTCTGGCAGGAGCACCTCGCTCCTCTGCATCCTTTCTGGCAACTGTATGACAAGAATTTCAGCAGGGTTAGCGGCGGTGGTTCCTTGGTTGAGGTCATTCCTATGATGGGCTGCAGCCTTTTCGGTTGAGCGCAGACGAGGGAGGTGGACTTTGGCGTTGGTAGCATATCGGACAAATATCCCGTAACGGAGGGCGTGGAAAGAGTCGTCTATAACCCCACCATAAATAGTGCCACAAAACACTAGCGTCATGGTTGAGAAACGTGGTAGCCGCGTCAAGAAGGTCAGGCTGTTTTGAAAATACGCTTAACATCTTTATTTTCCCTTGCCAGAAAAGGGCAGAGGTAAACTAAAAATATGAACTGTTTTGGAAAAATGGCGAATGTTTGAAGTACTGTATTTCGGGTTCTTCTGGGCCTTATACTTTAAAACAATTGAGAGTAACCTTTTCCGTAGGATGAACCTTACAGAGTTGTAACTCAAAAACTGAAAGGACTACGAAAATTTAGAGGTTTTTTCGAGCACCACACAATTAGCACAGATCTTTTGAAGCTGCAAACTTGGGTTTTTATTATTGGTAGCTATCCTAACAACATCCCAAAAATCAGTGCAGTGCAATTTTTTGCGCCCTAACGCAATTTTTGTGTTTACGGTGATTGGCTTATAATGAGATAAAAGCTATAAAAATTATCGAGGCGTAGGTATAGCTTATCATGTCATACAGAATGAGAGTTATTATTATCTACATAATTGTACTACCTACATGACCAATAGTTAGTACATTTTTTTATTATTTATAACTCAGTTGAGAAGTAAAATACTCTAAAAGTCGGCGTGCACAGGTCACATTGTGTTAAGAAAACGCAGAGCTAGTCGAAGTAACCTGCACGTGCAACAGAATGTTCAGTGTTTGTACATTTGTTCAGTGATCGTGGGTGGCCTGTACTACTTTTTACATATGTATATTTTACTCGAGCGTCAACTTTCATTCGAGACTTACCTCCAACCGAGATTCAATCTTAAATAAGGGATCTAAAGAACTAAATGAGGTGATAAAGCTAACAAGTAGCTTATCGGAAATATTGCTAAGCCATACAGCTAATTCGGTCGTGTACAACATACAATGGGCCTATTTCACGAGCCAATTAACTTTGTGGCATTTTTATTGGTTTTATTTCGCTGGTATCGAATGTCTTTTACAGATACATTGAGAACAATAACGTACTTGAAACTGCCAGAAAAATAGATTCTACTCTAAAAAAAAAATACCTATATTTCAATGTAGGTAGGTAGGTACTACCAAAAAAATCCGTCGAACGCCGCAAATTATGTTTCAAAAAAAGCCTTACGACTGTGTTTGATACAAAATTGGTTTGTGCTACAAGTTTCAGTCGAGACTTGAGTTAATTTCTAAATCTGAAACTTTTCCTAAATGAAAAATCATTGCTGTATACCTAATTAATAGGTCTTTACCTATGAAATTGCCGTTTTGTATGAAAAAATTTAAACGAATTTTTTTCATGAATTTTTTATTTGTATTAATTGAAGTAATCACCCATGCAATCAATGCATCTTTGCCATCGCAGTGGCAGTTTATTGATGCCCTTCTTAAAGAAATCAGCTGGACGGGAGGCAACAAATTCTTCAAAGGCATTTTGTACTGCCTCTCGGGTATTAAATTTTTTTCCCGCCAAGAAGTTATCCAAATTCTGGAAAAAGTAGTAGTCTGTAGGCGCAAGGTCTGGTGAGTAGGGCGGATGACGGAGAGCTTCCAACCCCAGTTCTTGCAACTTGGAGACCGTCTGCTGTGCAGTATGAGGTCGCGCGTTGTCGTGCAGGAGCAGCGGAGACGAGCGATTGACCAATGCTGGTTGGAGATGCGCCAGCTTCTCCATCATTGTGTTCAGTTCTTCACAGTACACATCTGCAGTAATGCTCACCCCGTTTGGTAAGAAGCTGTGATGAATCACACCGGCGCTAGACCACCAAACAGTGACCATCACTGTTCTAGGGGTAAGTTTTCGTTTAGGGCATTGTTTAGGTGCTGAACCAGGATCCAACCAACTTGCTGAGCGCTTACGGTTATCAAACAGAATCCATTTTTCATCGCAGGTAACAATGCGGTTCAAAATTCCTTCATTTGTGTGTCTGTTGAGCAGTGCAAGGCACGTCTCGACGCGTACTTCGCGCTGGCGATCATTGAGTTCGTGGGGCACCCATTTGTCAAGCTTTTTTACCTTGCCAATTTGACGCAAATGGACCAATATTGTTTTGACGCTAACGTCGAAAGCTGCTGCTAATTCAGCCGTAGATTGTGTATCATCAGCTTCCACAATCGCCTTTAATTCGTCATTGTCGACCAAAGTCTTCGGACGACCGCGAGGTTCATTTTTCAGGTCGAAATTTCCAGAACGGAAGCGAGCAAACCAATAACAGGTGGTGCGTTGGTTTGTAGTGTTAGCTCCGTAAACGTCGTTGATGTTGCGTGCCGCTTGTGCCGCGTTGCTGCCACGACGGTACTCATATTCCATAATTACTCGAATTTTTAACGTATCCATGATGACGAAAAAGATTGAAATGCGATGAAAATGTAACACTAATCAATAAAGAAATGACTACTTTTAGAAAAAAAAATCCATGTTTTTAAAATAAAATTAATTTGAAATTAGAATTCTTAGCCAAACAAAAATTATTTTGATTTGAAATGGCCAGTACTGCAGAACGGCAATTTCATAGGTAAAGACCTAATATTTATACGTGACATTTTATAAAAACTACTTTTTCTAAGGTCATGCTATAGATAATCCCAAACTATTCTAAATTTGCCAAAGATGTAAACAACAATGGTCGCTCGAATATTAGTATTTTTTTAATTTGGTTTAAAGTCATCCCTTAAACACCTACGACATTTTTTTTTTTCTATAAGTGTGTTTTAAATACTCTTTGTTCATATCGTCGATAATTATTATGTCACGTCACCTAGTGCAATGACAAAAATAAATTTCCACGGGACAAAGACGTGTTTGACGTTTTTGTATGAATTTAAAAATCGGCCTAGATTCTCTCTTTTAGGTATTTATGATATAAATGATAAATGATAAATGATAAATGATAAATGATTTTATTTCTGTAAGTAGGTTTGTACAAACACTTTTACACGTCAATCATATTTTTAAACTAGATGAGGTCGGCGTTTCCTATCTGACTACTCTGAGAAGAAAGGCCGAAACAAACTCAGAGGTCACAGTCTCTTTTAAAGTCCAGACATAATCTTGGTCAGATCATGTGAAGACCATGTAGATTGGTATCTGAAATGGTCTTTTGAGGAAAGAACCACACAGATTGAGTGGACCTGTCCAGTCAGTGCACGCATTTGTCAGTAATCGTGCAGCTCAACTCAGGAAGTCAGAACTTAAGGAGCTCAACGATTCGACGAACAATACCAAAGAAAGGACATTTGGGTAGGCCACATAAATTACTCAATCTGCCAGATCATGATCAAAATTAACTGCGAAAAAAAAAAGCAATGACCCACATAATCCTCACATTCACAATAATTAAAATAACATACTACTTTACAAGTAAATACTCATGTCATTGTGTATATAAAATTCAACAATGTCAATGTGTATATAAAAAAATCGGACATAATGTTTGAGAACCATGTAGATTGGTGTCTGAAATGGTCTTTTGAGGAAAGAACCACACAGATTAAGTGGACCTGTCCAGTCAGTGCACGCATTTGTCAGTAACCGTGCAGCTCAACTCAGAACTTAAGGAGCTCAACGATTCGACGAACAATACCAAAGAAAGGACATTTGGGTAGGCCGCATAAACTACTTAAACTGCCAGATCAAGAATATAACTGAAACAATGACCCACATAGTCCTCATATTCTCAATAATGAAAATAATATAATACTTTTTACAGTAAATATTCATGTCTAAAATAGCTAGCAAATTAAAATCAACATTCACCGTGTAAATTTATTGGAGCAGCTCAATCCCAAGCCTTTTTGTCCTCAATATAGTCTTTCACAGTATAATAGGCTTTCTGGCATAGTTTCCGTTTTATAAAAGATTTGAATTTATTAAAGCTTAGATCTTGAATGTGGCTAGGAAGTTTATTATAAAAACGTATACATTGGCATCTAAACGAGCCACCTATTTTCTTGAGCTTGGTTGTAGGAACAATAAATTTGTGTTTGTTTCTAGTATTTATATTGTGGATATCACTGTATTTTTTAAACAGATTAATATTTTTATGTGCATACAAAAGATTTTCATAAATATACTGAGAAGGCACAGTAATTATATTAATCTCCTTAAATTTATCTCTGAGGGAGTGTCTGGGACTTAATTTATAGATAGAACGAATTGCCCTTTTTTGTATAACGAAAATTGTCTGGATATCGGCGGCATTTCCCCACAACAGAATACCGATATAATACTTACTTATAGAATACTTAATAGTTTTGTGGTGATCCATAGCATTAAAAAAATATTGTGATATGTGTGTTCTATTAGGCGCTTTATTAATCAGCGACGCGCAGATATCGCGTTCTTATTCCTAGGCCAGTTCAATGTTATCGCTTTTGGTTCTTGTTTATATAGGTAGTATTCTTCAATCAACAATTAATTGTGGCGGCAAAATCGAGCGGTTCTGCAGTCTTCCGCGCATATGCAGGCGTAGTTGGTTACTAGCTCGTCAGGCCAGTTGAGACAATGTAAACACCGATGAATTAATTGAAATGAAAACTTCTTGGATAATAAAAATACAAAAAAAAAAAACACATAAACCAACATGGCCACTTAAGAAACGTTAGAAGCTAGGTGCACGGTTCCAATTAGTCGTTTCCTATGGAGAAGAACCGGCATGAAACTCCACGGTTACTCTTTTAAAAATAATTGGCTTTTATAATGTTTCAAATTACAGTGTTAATAGGTATGGGAGGACAGTGTAGCCTATACCTACAACGTTCTCACCTTCACAAAATATGGAGGAATTTATATAAAAGATAAATCTGGAACAGTACCTATAATAAAAAAATAGCTTTTTAATTTCTCGTACTCGGAAAGTAGTATTAGGTTTAGCCGCGTAGCGGGTGGAAGACGCTACTCGCCATCTTTGGGCGGGAAAGACTCATAGTAATTGCTTCCCTCTCTAGGGCGGGAATGAATTTTAAAAGTAAAACTAATCTTAATTATGAATAAAATATCGATAAAAAAATCCGCGGTCTTATGAGTGTATAAACAGCCTTTATGAATTCAAAAAATAACCATTAAGCGGGACGGCACGCGGCGGTGACGCAGTGTATTCCATAATTATTTAGAATTTAAAAAATACTATATAATTTGGCGGGATACTAACTCTGTAAGCTAAGCTGTACCGAAATTAAAAATATCGGTTTTATAGACTAATATATATTTTAGAAAAACCACAATTTTTTGACTTTCCTTATGTTCGAAATGAAAAGTACAGTGTTTAACACGGGTGAAAGTCATCAATTCCTACTCGGACTATAGCTGCACTCGCTGCGCTCGGGCGTAGAAATACCACGTATGGGAATTGATTTCTTTCGACCGTTGTATAACAATCTACTATTTCATTTCTCATACTCGGAAAGTAGTGTTTGTTTGATCCGAGTATCGGGTGGAAGACGCTATTCCCCATCTTTGGGCGGGAAAGACTCATAGTAATTGCTTCCCTCTCTAGGGCGGGAATGAATTTTAAAAATAGAACTAAATTTGGTTAGGTAGTCGGCTACGAAATTTTTTACATAATTAAGAGGAATATCGACTAAAATATAAAAAATATCTGCGGTCTTGTGAGTGCATAAACAGCCAGAGTAAATTAAAAAAAAACTGATAAGCGGGACGGTCCGTGGCGCCGACGCGGTATGTTCGATATTAAAAAAAAATACTATGTAATTTGGCGGGAAACTAACTCTGTAAGCTAAACTGTACCGAAATTCAAAATATCGGTTTTATAGATTAATATTTGATTAAAAATGAGTGACATATTATCAATAAATATTTTAGAAAAACTACTATTTATTACTTTCCTTATATTATATTTGAAATGAAAAGTAGAGTGGATAACACGGGTGAAAATCATCAATTCCTACTCGGCCTATAGCCGCCTTCGCTACGCTCGGGCATCTAAATACCTCGTATGTTAATTGATTCCTTTCGACCCTTGTATAACAATCTACTATTTTACTTAGCTTTTTAGGCTTCTGTACCTCAAAAGGAAAAAATAGAACCTTTAGGATAGGATCACTTAGTTGTCAGTCTGTAAGAGCCTTTGTCTCGGAAACGCGTGGAGGTATCCAGTTGAAATTAATATCAAATACATATGTCTACCGTCCCTTGGAGCTCTAAAAAAATCATGCTTCTAAGTCAACGCAATAACAAAATAAATTTATGCGACATATTTTGATACTCGCAAATAAATCAAAACCTATAGGGTACTTCCCGTTGACCTATAATCATGAAATTTGGCAAGAAACAAGGTCTCATAGCACAAGTAAAGGAAAAAGTCCGAAAATCTGTACCTTTATTGCATTTAAAAAAATGCGATTACAAACTTACATTTGCAGCTGGAGAATACCTTGCGTATATTGTATGGTATATATGGTATGGGAGAACATGTTTTTCAACTACGATGTTAAGGAACCCTTCATTGTGCGTGGTTCGACATGCACTAGGCCGATTTATTTTTTGTAGATAATGTCGTTTTTATTTCAAATTTTAATATTGTTGAGTAAAAATTTATTTATAAAAATATAGTGATTTTCCAACGTCAAAAAAGTAGGTACAACTATAAAAAGATCTTTTGGGATGTGGTCAAAATCGCAACTAATGCCTCGAATCTCATTTTCAATACAATTTCACAAAACCCTTGACCTTGACCCTTGAAAAAAGACCCTTGTAGTACCCTATAATCATGGTCCACAGTTTTTTATTCATATCCATGATTTAACGATGTGTAGATAAAATAATGGTAAATATTAAAATCATGACGGACATTCTTCTGAGGAATAAACAGTAAAAAAAAATTGTTTAATTAAGTCGACCAAATAACCAAATACCTAGTAAAAAAGTAAATTTAAATTCTCTGCTCGATATGTTATTTTGATATTCTGAAAGTGTTCAAAATAATAATAAAGAGTGTAGGTACTGCAGGGTTACCTAATACATGATTAGGCTGTGAAAAGGTTTTATCGTATAAACTCCGCAGAGAAAATGACATGAGTTTATGACTGGCTGAAAAAAAAAAATTAAGAATTTATAAAGAGTGGCGCGCGTTTATTCAGTGTTAGAAAAATTGTTGATGCATTTTGTAAAAATGGAGTCGTTTTTGGGTTTTTGGTGATGCTATCTTTTTAGAATGTTTTAAATATTGTTCGTTAAGATTCGTTGTCATCGTCAGTGAGATATACCTCAATGGTCAGTGGTCGATGGTAATCTTGTGGTAATTTCGTTTTCGATTGGGTTTTGTGTTGTATTTTTCTGTGTATTTTTTTAATTTATGGTGTCTGTAAAAATAATATTTTATAGTTGGCTCAATGGGGCATATTGTTTGTTTTGTTATTCTGTAAATACCGTGCGTGTCGAGTAAATACAACAATCGTTTATTGGAGTCCTGCGTCGAATATCCGTTATAATTTTTTCCTTAGGAACCGAATGAAGTTTGAACTTTGTTGATAGCCCTAAAGCCTAAGCCTAAAACAAACTACCATTGATAGTTTATGTGACATAAATAGTGATATTAATTAATGACTAAATAGACCTGTTTTCTATTTTAATTAAGGTTGCGAGCATCTGCTGGTTTTTGAGTAGGTATGCTCAGGAAGGCGGCTGGCAGAAACTGGATGAGGAGACCCGAGGATCGGGCTCAGTGGCGTTCACTAGGAGAGGCCTACGTCCAGCAGTGGACGAATATAGGCTGATGATGATGATGATGATGCTTAGGAAGTTCGTTGAATTGGTTCTTGTTGTGGGGGCTTAGGTATTATGTCTATTTATATGACAGTAGTGTTGTGTTGTAATGTTAAACAATATTACAATATAAAAAAAGTAAAAAAAAAGTGTGTGTGTGTGTGTGTGTGTTAAATAAAAATGTAATGCTATTCGTTAGTGAGCGAATCACTTGCGAACTTGACTGTTTTTTTTTTTGGAAAAGTTGCCCAGAATATTGGAATAACTAAAAGTGTTGTTTCTAAGGAATTTTTGTAGGAATTAATATGTACAGAACAGCGTTTGTCAGGTCAGTTAGTTATAACATAATTATTACCTATTATTTTAATGACATACAGATTTCGATTTCGTAAAACTGAACATTCGGCGTTGTCTACGATCGGGAGGTCGATTATTCTAACAATATGGTGGCATGCCTGTCGGGGTTGCGGGTTTCTCCGAAAGGGTTACCGTGGCCCTGGCACACAGGCAACTGAAGGAACACGGGTGGGTTCTAGTCAGTAAAATTCTGACACGCCCTCCCGCTCCGCCCAGAGCGGGAGAAGTTATTCGATGAATTCCCACCCTATCAAAAAAAAAGGTGTATATATTTATGTACCTATACGGGATAATTTTTGGATGGTGATTAATTGTTTTTTCCTGTTGTTGTATATTATACCTACTTTTCAATTTTGCCCGTGGCTATCCCCGCGTGGAGGTCGGAAATTATCCCACGGGATTGTACTACCGGTATCAATAGTATCCTATACCTATCCTAACTGAGGTAATGGTCCATCCATGTGCAACTCTGTCTGTTTGTTAGTTTTTCACGGGGCATCGGCATAGGTAACGGCTGAGCAGATTTCGATTGATTTTGTTACACAGGTAGACCAAAAAACTGGTTAGAACGTAGGATATTTTTTATCCCAGTAGTACGTTAGAGTTACCGTGAGATAATTTGCGACCTCCACGCGGGCGAAGCTGCGGGAAAAAGCTATATTAAAGAGAGCAAGTACGGATTCATAATGTTTAATAGGTAATTATATATCTTTGTATTCTAATAAATGTTTATTCGAAATTGCACCTACCAATGTTTGTCTCTGCATCTCCCAAACGTTAAATGGTAGAAAATGCCTATGACTGCATTAATAATTCCGCCTTTGTATGTTGGATGTGTGTGATGTATTAAATAAATTTAAAAACCAAGTTACTTAGAAAACATTAATTCTAAAATGATTGTTGAGTCCACTGTTTTCGTTTATTGTTTACACCAAAAACAAGTTGTGATGGCTGAAAAACCTGTCAAAAATGTGTTGTTCTTGTTTGAATCAGTTATTTACTTCGATCAAGAAGGGGTAGGTAAGTATAACATATATTTCTTTCCATTCGTCTGGTAGACTTCTTAGCATGTCGACAGCAATCTAACTTGAGATGGCCAATACCGTTCTTGTTTGAGCACTTGGAGGAAAGAATGCTTACGCCAGCAAACACTGCATAGTGCATTACCGTACTTCACTCAAGAAGGCTATACTCGTACAACATGTATTACTTTCTACTTGTACTTTCTACTTCAGTTTTGTTAGCATGCCGAGGGTAAGCTAACTTGAGTCGTCCATGACGTTCTCTTTTAAGCACTAAAGCTACAGTTTCCTAGAAGAGTGGTGACCGGCACATGTAGCCGTAATGTCCAAATACAAAGCGTTTTTTGTCACCTTAATGTCAAATACTGATGAAAATGATTAATTTTCATGACGTCCGTTATAAATATTTATTTATTAAAATAAAAACAAACAGTAGCACAATAAGAACAGTCATAATATCTTAAATATAACATTTTAAAACAATTATGCTACCCATTACGTTCTCCACAGATTACAATTAAAAAAGTATAAAAGTATATAATATAAAGTATAAAGTATATAAAGTATATGTAGTATTAAAGTATTTAAAAACTAGCCAGTAACACACATAAAATACAAATGGCAATATCCCAGAACTCATATCTGGATTTTTAAATTTATAAAAAAAAAAGTAAAGTTGTGTGCATTAAACATTACGTCATTATATACTCGTAATACTTTGCTGATCCTTCAGGGTTGCTTGGATTTGCTTCTTAAATGCATTTTTACTAAGAAAAATAATATCGATTGAATTAAATTCGTTGTTCTATGTCTCAACCAAACGATGAAGAAAATATGACGGAAACGCTATTCTAGGAAACTGTAGCTTTAGTGAATCCATAGTCTTGCTTAAAAAACACTGCATTTTCATGCGTTGAATGACAGATCTGTGTAAAAAGCAAGTCCAGAAAATTATGTGTGGCCCGCTTTGGGTATCATCTCAATGCGTCTCTTGGACACGAATAATGTTCAGCGCGTGAGAGTGAGAATTTCTGATTTGTATTGTGAGAACCTTTCAATCAATGTTAATCGAGACTATGCCATAGAGCCATTTTTATAAGTGGACTTTGGATTGTGCCATCGCGTTGAAAGAATTAGCCAATCAGCGTAGAAACTCGCTGATTGCCCAGGATGCGCCGGAAACATAGTGGCTCAACGTCACTGGAGAGGCTCCTATCATGTGAAACTACGATTTGAAATGTATCTCCAACTTGTCTTAGTTAAATACTCAATCCTTTTGTTGCATTCCACAATGTCTGCTTAGGTGGTAACTTAAAATACACTCGAGAGCAATGAATCCGGGTCACTTAAAGAATGTTAAAAATCTCGGAAACTAAAAATGATAGGTTAATGCAATAAATTGTATTTAATAGACAATGTAATACTCCTTAAATGAAAGTAAAAAAAATATGAGTCACCATACATTTTATTAACACAAAATTACATAAAGAAAAAAACTGCTGATCTCTCCTTAAAACAAAAATAGGAAACATGAAATTTTTGAACTTTATTACGATTTTCTTGAATTTTAATACTTCGTATTGCCTCCTCGTGCTTCCATTACTGCGTTTACGCGGTTTGGCATGCTGTACACCAAGTTCCTTATACGATTTTGGGGAATATTCTCCCATTCCTCTGTGAGAGCAATTTTGAGCTCACGAAGCGTGATTGGGGGAGGGTTTCATTGTTTTACGCATCTGCCTAGCTCGTCCCAAGCATGCTCGATCGGGTTGATATCCGGGCTGCGCGCTGGCCACTCCATACGAGTAATGTTCATCTCTTGAAGGTAGTCATTCACAATCCTACCTGTATGAGGTCGGGCATTGTCATGCATAAATATAGCATCCTCACCTAAATTGACCATAAATGGACCAACGTGATCATTGAGGATTTCTTCCACATATCTTACGCTAGTTAAAGAGCCGTTTTCTATGATCACCAGCTCTGTGCGACTTTCAGAAGAAATTCCGGCCCACACAAGTACAGACCCACCACCGTAGGCTACTTTTTCTTCGATGCATGCTTGCTTGAATCTTTCCCCTGGTCTTCGATACACTCTGTGTCTTCCATCGTGCTTGTAGAGCATAAATTTTGATTCGTCGGAGAACATAACTTTTGACCAATCTTCAATACTCCAATTTACGTGGCTCTGGGCATATCTTAGTCTTGAAATACGATGCCCACGCTCCAGTTTAGGGCCGTTTGCAGGTCTAAGGGGTTTTAAGTTAGATTCAGCAAGCCGACGTCTTACTGTCCATGCACTTGGGTTACTTCCTCCGAGGCGTCGAAACTGATTTGTGAGTTCAGTTCCTGTGAGAAAGCGATTTCGAAGCATGGTGTTCACCAAGTATCGGTCTTCTCGTGCTGTGGTACACCTGGTTCTGCCCGTTCCTGGTCTGCGTAGGTTAGAACCAGTTTCTTCGTAACGTCGGAGAACTCTTTGTACTGTTGACAGCGACACACCGACAGTCCTGGCTGTATCGCGCTGACTCCGGCCGGTTTCCAGCATTGTAAGTATTCTGGTGCATTCTTCAGGCGTAAGCGACATAATTTCAGCTTGAATAATGAATATAGAGCACTATCAACATGGTTTATGTACCCACATAAATGACAGATTACAAACAAAAGCAAAACCAAATGCTGTAATTTCGTAGTTCCATCTTCGAAAGTGGCCCTTTTTCAAATTTGATTTTTTTAGGATATAACTTTACAATAACTAAGAAGTTTTAATACCTTCATTTAAGGAGTATTACATTGTCTATTAAATACAATTTATTGCATTAACCTAGCATTTTTAGTTTCCGAGATTTTTAGGATTCTTTAAGTGACCCGGATTCATTGCTCTCGAGTGTATAATGGGATCATTATGAACTCTACCGGGCACAGCAAAATGGTAGGCGAGAGGAAGATTTAAGTTATCGGTCAACATACCTATATCTTTTATGTATTATACTCGTATATGGTATTAGAATGTTGCTTTTTCAAATAAATATTATTTCTGTAGGTACTCTAGGGACTTACGGGGGCGATGGAAGTAAACGAACGGTGTACTTATTGCGTTCATTTCAAGCGTTCGAGTTTACATCAACGCGTCTATTTTATCACTGCATTTTCCAAACAAAAACCTAATTCAAATAATTTGAAAGCTCATTCTAAATTCGGTCGACTGTTCGAATGCAACCAGAGTTATTTTACTGTCAGCCTGCACGACATATGCTCGACTTTTGCAGACAACATTTACAGTACCTATTCATAATTGACGGATAAATGGCAGCTATAGAATTTAAATATTCGTTTACCATAACAATAGTTTTATTGACGGCCTTTGTCTTAATTGTTCACGTTCCTTAGGTATGGACGTGTAGGTACGACTTCCATAATTATTTAAAACCATCAAATTGCTCAAATTTTTAACGGTCCCACGTTGCCAGGGGTCCAGTCTTCGTAGAATTCATCTTGCGTCACTGCTTGTTGACGTATCAGGTCTTCGACTATCTAATGTAGTTTGCTGATTCCTTGCTCACAAAGGCAACGTAGGTTTTACTCGTGTGTATTAGTAGAAGTTAGAGTAGCCAAAATTATGATGCAAAGAAAAAACTCCAACACGACATGGCAGTTTGATAATTATTCTTATTTCAGTCAACATTTTATTTTACAATATATTATTAATAATAATAATAAATAATAATAATAAATCATTTATTTCAGGCAAAATGGCCCATAGACATATACCTTACAAACTAACATACATAAAATATAAAACAAAACTTTTGTTAAAAAAAAAAAATAAAAAAAAAAAAAATAAAAAAAATAATGAAGATACTTAGTTTTAAACTACTTATATTGGAACGAAGTTCCTTTCGACGGCCGGGAGAGAAACTGGCCGAAGAGAGCATGATTACGTAGATGAGTATCACTTTTAGTAATAACCAGTCACTTTGCCAATTATGGTGATTCATGAAATCTAAGGAGTTATGGCTGTATGGCAATATAAAACCTTCGCAACATAATTAATAAAATCGCCAGTTCATTTCCAAGGGTGGTGATTAAAATCGTTTAGTGTTTTATGGTTATAATAGCTAAATCAACTCGAGGTGCATATTTAGAGAACGTCAGTCCTTTTTTAACCGTCTTCCAAAAAGGAGGAGGTTATATGTTCGGCTGTATGTATGTTTTTGTTTTTTTAATAAGTAAATGTGGAGGACTGACAAAATTATCAATATCGTGGGTTTTATCATGATTGTTACAATATCATCCTTCGCTTTGTCAAATTGTGATCGTTGGCCCATTTGTCATTTGTGGTACGAGTATTTTGTATGGTAGCGCTGTCACGCGAAAAGTGTCAGAAATAGACATATCTCTTCACCGTAATAGTGAGTAATTGTCGCGTGTGTCATGTTAGCCCTGCTGCTAGTCGCAAGTTGAGACGCCTCTTTTGAGTGGATTATATTACTTGCAGTCCACGCGCTGATCACTGATCACTTGTAGCTTAGTTTACGGGTCTTTAAACCACTGTGCACGTACTAAGTCTTAATTCTATCAAACTTCAATGGTAGTACACACGGCTACATATCAAGCTATGCATTTCTAGTAAAAGCTGATCTCGCATTGTATAGGATTTCCGTACAATGAGAGGTCAGCTTATACTGGAAATGTATAGCTTGATATGTAGCCATGTGTACCAGTTAAGATGCTCTATGCTCACATAATTGTTTTATTGTACGAGTATAAGTGAAAGATCAAGAAAAGTCATTGTCATAATCTTGGACGACGGATTGGTGATTATTGTTAATAGCAGAAAAGAGCTGCTAACTACATAGTTAGCAGGTTATGATAACTTTTTCGACATCCAGTAGTAATGGTCTCAACACACCAATCAATTTAATCAGTCTAACGCAATTCACAGCTGGACCGTGATCTCGTGTTACTGGCATGACTTAAAATGATATGTTGCATAAGCCCTTTAAGAAATTATGAACCTGGTTGCTGTTACTTACTTAGAGCATCTTATCTAGTACTGATATTGAAATTTGTTAGGCCCACTTGCGTGTTCGTGGGTTATCTTAAATCACTCGGAGTTAACAGCCCACTCTGAATTCATCAAATAATTCAACTTGCGCCAGCCAGACTTAAAGGTAAACCTAGGGTTAAACTTTTAAATATTAAACCCACCGATATGGGCGAGTTATGTCGCTAAGGGGTTAGTGTTAGCAATGTCAAAATAAATTGACGTTATGAGGTACCGCTGATAACTTGTTTTGTATATAATATTGTTCGACGTTGTAGTAAGTGAAAATTCGGTACTATATCTGCAGGAAATATATCATGAACTCATATAAAAATAAATACAAATGAAAAAATACATATTTTTCCAGATATGACGTTTTCATCAATCAATAACCTAATTATATGGCAACCACATACAATACGATTAGAATTAAATGTGCATGTTAGAAAATTTTAAGACAGCAAAGTATTAGGTATCGTAATATAATGTAAAAGAGATGGGTATACAACTTCCGTTCATTGTTCGCTCATTCATTTTTGGTCGGATTACTTATCATGGCACAGACATTGCAATAAAATTCTATTTAGTGTTTCGTCGATTGAACTACAATATTCCCAACTCAAAAAACAGTAATATCAGGGTAGTAACAGTTAAAATGTTAATTAACTAACTCTGAGTTAAAATGTTAATTATTTAACTCTTGGGCCTAAAGAATTAAGAGTTAGTACGTGCACAGTGCTTTAAAGACACGAGAACTAAGCGACAGTTTATCAATGATCAGCGCGTCGACTGCAAGTAATTTTAACCACAAGTATAAAGGGACGCTCAACTTGCGACCTGGTTGCGACAACGTGGCTTCCTAACGCAGGAAGGATTGCTGGGTGTTTAGAAAAGTTGTGGGATGACATAAACCAGTTAAAGAATAATTTTTTTTTGACAAATACAATACTCAATTTATACTATATACTCGTATAAAATACATAATTATGGCTCAACGGTTCAAACATATATACGCCAATAAGGTTGCGTAATACCTGCAGCAGCGCCGTGCTCCTGATGGGATGGCGCGAGGGTCGGCATCCCACACCAAAGGCTGACGTTTCCTAAGTGCCCACTGACGTTTCATAATGCCCATGTTGGTTTATGTGAAATAAAATATTTTGATTTAGATTTTTGATTTTAAAGGCCTACCCAAAGTCCAAAGCATTATGGTCATTCCATCTGGCCTCTCCCCGTCGTCCCGTGCCAAGCCATTGGGTTCTAAAACAGCTGGCCCCCAGCAGTGACAAAAGCTTGAGGGAGGGTGTTGTTAATGCTGGCATGCCGTGCCATCCGACCAGCGTTCTTGCTGCAGGATAGGTCAGTCGACTGCTTCACCACATTGACAGCGATGTGGAGCACTACAAGGAGCGCCCAAACACAGACAAGTAGCCTCCAGACGCAGACAAGTATCGCCCAGACGCAGACAAGTAGCGCCCAGACGCAAATAAGTAGCGCCCAAACGCAGACAAGTAGCTCCCAGATTCAGACAAGTAACGCCCAGACGCAGACAAGTAGCGCCCAGACGCAGACAAGTAGCGAGCATAGTGCATCTGTTGGGTGACTGTAGCTCTTGAAGCCAAAGGCCCGACTCCCACAGCCAGCAGGGAGTCACGCACAGCAGTATTGGTGGACGTATTAGTGTTAATAAGGTGATTTAGTACCAACCTGCAGAGCGGCTCATCCCACTTTCTCTCATCTTTTTTTATATATTGTGGACACAATGGTGCACTATGTGATTTGTGAATCTTGCCATAGACTATCCTCAGCCCCCATTCACCTTTAAAAAAAGCTTGCCTGTGAGCAATACGGGCATCTCACCAGTTAGTCAGCTCTCGATGTGGCAGGTTGACCGGCATGGGCAGTTTCCGGCGTCGCTCTTTCCAGCATTGAACATAATATATATCAAAACCTGAACATTAAACTTACTTATAAAAATAAATGAAATATATAGACACGCACCCGCACTAAAAAGAAAGTCATAAATAACTAAAATAATAAATTTTCCACTGTTTACAAAAATGACAAATATGAAATTGTCAGTTTGTCGAAGACTACGCATTGAACTTATATCAAAACACATAACTTACAGTTAAAGTTACCTATAAAAAATAACTCACACGCACTGCACTAAAACCAAACACTGAAAAACTAAAAACCCAATTTTCCACTACTTATACAAAATATCAATAAAAAAATTAACAACAACAACTTGCAAATTCTACCTTTTCTTTTTTTTTTGCCAGCATTATTGATTGTTTCATGGCACCTTAAAATATTTGTTTTAACATTTAAGATGCACCTCGTCCGAAAGCTGACAAATTTAATATTTTCTCTGTAATTTGAACGCTTAATGCCATAGTAAAATTTTGAGTTAAATTGTGTCTTGTTCATTTAATGATTTTGAAAATCATTTATGAACTTCTTGTTGTATCTTTTAACTGTTTGATGTTAAAAGCTTTGTAAGTTAACTATTCACTACTAAATAAAGTAGCAATAAGGCCATCCAAACACATGTTACCCACCTGTTCATTTGTATGAGGTCAGTAAGTGCACGGGGCTTGGTGACCTGTGTAACATAGTTTTTTTCATAAACATACATCAGGCACCAGCTCTCACATCAAAAGTGCGACAAAAGCATAGTGAGAGAAAAAAATAATCCTATAATTCATTCTTACGACATACTTTTCATCAACATTTTTAAATATTTTTATAAAAACTATAAAAAAATAATAGGTAATCATTTTATTATTATTGTTCAATTTAGGAGTATAGAGATTTTTTTAATTAATTGATGAATTTCGGTATATTTTCCGAAACAATCCTATGGATTTTTGCTTAGTCTACATGGGGTGATTAAATGTTTCAAAGTGGTCACACTATCATGTCCTGGAAGGAAAACGTCGAATTACAGTACGCTCTGTGAAAAAAGTTATAGCGATGGCTCGTAGGACTGACTTGAACGGTAGATAACGGAACCCTTGAATAGTTAATCACTTCTAGTGGTCTTATAGCCGGTTTCTGAATTGAGAATTGGTTTCTGAATTGCGAAAAGTTGATCACTTGCCAAACTCTACATAAACATTCGTATTTTTATTCATCAACTTTAATCCAACTTTGAGTATTTAACTTAAGTTACTCAAATTGGTCAGATAGCAAGCTAATGTTTTAATATTTGCTAATGTATTCATAACGATGATAATACATTATATGGTACCATTGAGCTGGTCTGTTGATGGATCTGGACGCTAGATAACGGAACTCTTGAATGGCTACTATTAAACCCATTGAGTGTGGGCTCATAAGATTAGTCTGAATGATTCGTATTAATTTCACCAGTTAAAGAGGACCTGGAAGGTGGATAACGAAATCCTGAAATTCCACCTATGCTGATTTCAAATAGCTGTTTGAAAATAGGTATGACCAAATTCTGTAGGTTAGGTTAATTTATTATTTTCATGTTAGTAAATTTTAAGGACCTCAAAAACATCTAATAAAACAATTAAACATAACATCTAATACATTTTCAGCAGGACCCCTGCTAGGCGATGCCTGGCAAATCTCAAATACCACAACTGATATGTGTACCCATCTGCCCACAGTGCGTCGCCACATATCATATTTATTGTGATGTTCTTCTATAATTAAAACCAAAACTTAGTATCAAGTCCCAAGACGATGCCTGGCAAATCCCAAAAATTTGGAAAATCCAAAAGTGCACGCCTCATAATCTCATTCAATTCTATAAAAAATAAAAATAAAAATATAAATAGATGTACAGTCTTGTAGTTTTCGTTTTTTATTAATTGTAATTAAACGACACTGAATTAATTAGCCATTTGCATTCAGTGATTTACAATTGTCGATTAAATTAGAAAAAAAAAATAACTCAAATAATGGATTTTTTCACAAGTGTTTCCGGGTTTCACACATGACGGAAAGGATTTTTTTTTGACCTATTTTGGTGTCTTTTCCAATTCTATTGCAGTAAATCAATTTATAAAAAGTATGAAATTAATCTCCATTAAATTATCTCGACAATAGTATGCAAAATATCTTGATTCCGTGAACTAACAAGGCTATAATAATAAAAATAGCCGCCAAAATGAGGCGAAAAATTTTTTTTGTTCGTAATGCACTCTCTGATGCTTCGCATTATGAGTCGTGCAATACCACAACTGACATGTGTACGTATTTGCCCACAGTGCATCGCCACATAAGATAATTTTCGTGAAGTTCTTCTATAATTAAAACAAAACTTAGTATCAAGTCCCAAATACACGCCAAGGTCAACAGAAAACATGAAGTTCAAATCTATGTTCGATGAACATTGATGAACACCAACAGCGAGCTGTTTAAATATGTTAGTGTCTAGTCAGGTGTCAGTACCTGGTTAGTACCTACTTGTTTTGTGGTCTTGTCATTGACCAAATAATGTATTTATTTATTTAACCATTTATGTACAAACATATATAAACAGACAAGAAGAAAGGAACAGAAAAATAGCTACAAAGGTGGATGCTTCTAAAGAAATCTCTTCCAGCATACCTGCGATAGGAGAGTATATTAAAGAGATGTAGACAACGTGTGTAAGAGTAGAAGGGAAAACAAAATACATAAAATCTATAATAATTTTCCAATTTAATTATAAACATACAATATGAGAATATACATACTTTAACACTTTTTGTAATTTTCTTTGGTTATAGGATTTTAGTGGTTGTACACTAAAAGTAAAAAGTAGAAGTAGAAATAAAAGTGCTTGCACTACCCACGGGATGTATTATCAACAATATGTCAAAATCATATGATAGTTTTTTAAATCTTCTAATACAGCAACACCAAGAGATTGTAACAATAATTTGTTATTTTTACTCATATATATTTTGATCTACATCACAGGGTCTTGTTGGTGCGTCTTCATTCGTACCTACTTTCCCATTCTATTCCAGGTCATTCATTTTTTTTTACATGTAATTAGGTATAGCAGTTTTATTGAGCTCACACTCAATGGTAAGTAGCCATTCAACGGTTCTGTTATCTAGCGTCTAGGTATATCCTGATGGTCCCTGTCATTTGTTAAAAAAAAAAAGTTTCAAATCACATCCCAACTGCGATGGAAACGCCAACTACAAAGGTAGGATAAACAAAATATCGATGTCGAATTTTTCGGTTTTCGTATGGTCTGGATATCCATGTACCAAACATGTGAATTTCTCTTGTCATAGGTACTTACAGGATAGTTTTGGCACCAACATGTGAATAAGGTGAAGACTTGGGACTATCGATAGCTGCTGTGCTCTGACTGGTAGAGATTATTCAATTTGGTACATTTTTTCCAAAAAAAAGAAACAATTTTAATTCAATGAATATTTATAGTCTACAAAAATTCTGGGTTCGTATGGATTAGCCGTGCTTAATATTTAAACGCCACAAGGTTTACTTAGTATTAATTTGACAATTTAGAAGTCGAAGTCTAGAAGAAAACCGTAGAAAGTGATAAAAACGAGTCTAAATAGTATCATCAAAATGATATCATTATCAAAACATGATGAAATAGGATGTGGAATGTCCAAGAAAACATTAAAAACAAAACAAGAGTCAGATAACTTTTATGAAGCATAAAAATGTCAATAAAATTGATATTCATCGACAGTTTTTCAATTTCTAAGGTGGCTCATCAATTCAGACGTTTGAATTGAGGAGCCACTTTTAACAAATAACTTTTTCGCCTTAATTATTACTAAATAGAGGTAATATCCGGGATTAGATATCAACACAAACATGACTCCTCAATCCATACGGTACCCGTTTGCTGTAGCCGATGCCAGTGGGATACAACAGGCTCGCGGTGGGCTACAAAAGGCAAAAGGAAGTTGTAAGACCGTTCGATACACCACCCTAGAGTTCTACCTGCTGATGATAAAAACGAACTTCGATTGCCGACCGTAAGAGCTCTTCGTACCCGTACAATATAAAGTCAGCCTGATGTTGAAGATTGTGGAAGTCATGGTCATCTTTATGGGGTTACTGGTGATAACTAGTGGTTTCTACTGAAACTTGTTTTAGAAGTTGGGCCCGAAAAAATAGCTGTTTGAATTTCATATAATTATACCTAACAAACTAATGCCGAGTCAGTCCGGAGCTGATCGTTAGTCCGTTTCTAACTTTTAATATACATACTTTGCGATGATCAGCAAATTATTTTATGTACATTCAATTGGTTAATCTTTAACTCTAAATATTATATTCCATGACTTTATTATGTTATGATAAGACGGAATTCTCGTAATGCGACTCATTTTGAAATTGTGGGCTTGGAAAACGCCCATTAATTACCATGCTATTTTCGTTTAATCCCACCCTGCGATCCACTGTGTCGTCTCGTCACTATCGTCGAAGTAAGCGGACATTTTTTATCATAGCATTCATACAAAAAAAATATTTGAATTACATAGGTAACTATAATTCTGAATATTGATAGTAGTAAATAGGTATACTATTATATTCGGGTTAATAGTTACCTACATTCACATTTTTTTTTTAATAAATCTTTTTTCGTGAATAGGAAGGAAATTACTATAGGTATACCTAGTTACTTAATTTCGTATTCACAAACGATTTTCCGTTTTAGATACTCGTATCGTGTAAGGTAACTAACAGAAAACTTACTGAAATCTGGTTTACCAATTTTTTTTCAAATGAATATTTCAAGCAATAGCTAATGATGTAAATTTATTAAGATTCGATACAGTTCTAATTTCTCATGATTCAAAAAGTTGAATCTACTTATTTCACTACCAGAAACTAGGTAATAATATTTTTTTAGGATAGCATTACTTTAGAAATCTCTCTATGTTGATAAACTAACATTGTTTGATTAACTAACGGAACATTGGCAGAATATTTTTGGTTGATAATCAGCCAAGAACATATTTTTTCTTAAAACAGTGAACACGTAATAAATGTCTTTGTGATATTGTTTGTGATGCCACCAGTGGGATCGATAAATTAATTATGTAATAAAACATCTTTCTCGTTACATTTTAAAATGTTCTTGTTTACTCTAACCCCTCAAAACAAACATTCTAGAGTAGTTTTATGCTTTACTAATTATTAAATAGGATAAAAAGCCGTTGGCCTGACAAAAACTTTCATGCCTTGACCAATATTTCTTTATATAGTAACAAGAAAAATGGCCTGCCAGAGGAAATCTCGCATTTATATTCCAATTCTAATTTTTTGGTACAGGAATTTTTCTCGAGTGTCACGATGCAGCAAATAAATATTGGTCGTGAATTGGAGAAATGAATCGATCTCGCTCTTATATAGATGATTCCGAAATTTTATCTCTTTCACCCTAATAGCCGGCTGACAAACATGTATCAGCGGTTAATAGGTGCGCTCACGCAGCTGTTGCGAACAAATCAGCTCGGATATAGCTGACACTGTCAAAAAGCTAACGCTTGGGCGCACTTTATAGGCGACGAGCGGTGATAAATAAGTATATATTAATTGTATATTAGTATTACAAATTGAGTTATCGCATCAACTATAAAAATGAAAAAAAAGGACAGTTTTGAAGAGATGATGTACTAAAAACATAAATATTGAAATAAATAACAACCAAATAATCTTTACTAAACTACATCGTATTAATTATAAAGGTACCATAACGGGTTACAAGCTTCATGAAATGTATTATTAATTAATTTATGTCTCTATATTAAAACACGGGTTATAATTTTTTATGCCACAAATATAAAGAAAATTAACATTGGAGTCTTTTCTTTATGAGCGTACCAGCTCATAATAAATAAACACGTTACTTTAAACTCCTAAATCCATTGTTCAATGTTCAGTGAAAAACTAGTATTTTACAATTTCACGAGCGTAGCTATATTTAAAAACAACTTCAGTTAATATTTTTCAGTTTATACGATCAGTTAGTAGTCACGCTATTCGCTTATGTTTTTTACCCCGACGTAACAAGCAAAGACATTATGAGGAGGGTCGACTCGTTCATTCAAGATCGGAGAAAGCATCCTACGTATTTAAAAATAGATATTGTAGGATATTTATTGGCCATCTCTTCGGGATTCGATTTAATATTAAGATTAGAAAAATATACTAGGTACGCACGTGTTGATGCGATGGCAGCTAATTTGTTCAAATGAAGGATAATTCTGTATGAGCAGTATTTTTTTATTGTTTTTATTGATTTTTAAATGATTCTGAACCAAACGAACGTGTAAACAGGTACTCGGAATTAGTATTCTGCAATATCGTGTTACGTATTGTTTGGACGATCGAATTTAAACGTACCTACGCACTGCATAACTTCTAAATACTGAACCTACTAAAGGTAGGCAAGGCATACACACGCTTAAATTACATAAAGGGATTGGTTGAAAACTATTTTGACCAAAAACAACAAATAATTAATTAATACATTCGTACAAACAAAAGGTTTCATAATGAACTAAAGCGTTTAACTAACATTTCATAAACCTACCACAAAAACGTATCAAACATTTGACATGAAATGAAAAAAGTTTAGTGTTATTTTTAAGTCAGTGATTCACATAAAATAGTGCTTAATATTTTATATTAGGTACTGAATAGAAACGCATAATTTTATTTCTAAGTTAAAGCTTTCTAAATGATTAATCATATTTATTTAGTCAATCGGTGTTATAAATAACATCTTTGCGTGTATTTTTTTAACTATATAAATTATGTCGGTATTTCTTAACCGACTACTCTAAAAAGAAACTCCGAAACAAACTCCAGATGTCAAAATCTAAGTTATTTGTAACGGTCCAATGATTATAATAATAATAATTTGGCGTGTATTTTTGATAGCCTGTGGTGTTAATTATTTGTTAGAACTAATATTGAGTGTAAGCTAAAAAAAATGTTTTTATCTATTAGGAGCTGTCAATACATGCGGTGTCTACACACGAGCTGCTGAAGCCAAAAGATGAACCTTCATATTCATTGGCTGCTTCTACGAACCTTTGCTCGGTCAGCTTACATCACACAGGTTAGTAAAAAAATATCTTTATGCACCAGGACTAGGTATTTATGAAAATCATAGATGCTGAATATAGATAATGTAAAAAGATACAAATGTAGAAATTAATTTATGGGATTTACCTGCCCAATTGACTGATTTGGATATTAGTCGGTGGAAGAAATCTCTAAATCTAGGTCCAAAATTTATGTTAATTATCCCCTTTGAAATTTAGTTCAGATGTGCCCTTTTGACCCGACTGCGACGAAGCCCAAATGAGAGTAATGCTTTTATCCTATAAATAGGCTATGATGAAAGCCACATAAATGTACTAATAGTATAACATTATGTTTTCCTTTGCGGGAGAGGCAGAGAGGATCAAGCGGCACATAAGCATGTGGGGTATGTTTGTCTGTTTCTAGAGAAAAAACAAGCGAACGGATTTAAAAATAAATGAAGTATCATTAGATTCGTCTGGACTCCGTGAAATACAGGCTGCCTATATAAATTAAAAAAAAAACGATAGGAAAAAAACACCAACTAAGATGACTCTATAAGGATGGGGACGTCCAATCTAGTTAAAATTTCAAGCAACGCAAAACAAGCAACCAAGCAAATCATCTACCCCTTTAAGAGGACGTATAATACCTCTTGAAGAGGCAGTTGTATCTCTATGCCAAAACGACTCTCAAAGATCCACGAATGACAGCCAGGACCAACGGCTTGACGTGCTTTCCGAGGCACGGAGGGGTCTTGGTCTGTAAATATGGTCACCCATCCATGGACTAGCAGCGGCAAGCTAGCTTAACCTGATCGATCGACCCCTGCGGCTGTTATTACTTAGCCACAAGGCTGTTATTATGAGAATGAAATCGTAATTTCGTACGTTTCTGGAAGTGATTGTAGTCTTGAGTGTTTTTTTCATATAGTAGAGTTTCTTGAGATTTTACGTGGTTTTCAATCTTTTGAGATTAGGTAGGCACACCCCGCAATGAGGCGCGGGTTCTCAGTGTGTTTTATGTAATTAGTCGGCGTTTTGCTAATTATTAAATACGTATTTTGCATTGTAGAATATTTTAATAAGTCATTCAATCTATAAGTATCGATCATGATCTAAAAGAACATGGTCTGGCATTCCGGGAGCGACACATGCTTACGTCACTATCCAGTTGCCACTTTATTGCAACAAAACACGAATTATGGAAACATTTTCAGTCACCATTCTGTTAAAAAAAAATGCATTTTAATTGTCGTTTCATTTTTCTAATCAAACGAAACAGTTCAATTTAAACACATACCTTCGTAACTGTTAGTTAAAACCTCTTTTGTTTTATCGGATTCGCACAGGTAATAAAGGCGATTGGGAAGTTATTATTACACGCTACTGGTAACACAACGGTGATGACGTAGGCTTGTGTCTCCCACGTGACCGGAATGCTATACCTGGCGAAGTATATTATTATACCATGGTATCGAAGTGGCAAGAATAAGCAAGCTAAGCAATCTTCGATATTTATTTACTTAAAAAGCACAATATTAATAGTTATAGGACTAATGAACATGACGCTTTTAAAGCGTAAGTAGTCAATGGCATGCACCACATTATGTTACGGCATATTACTCGGATACTGAAGTTTGAATTTCACAGGCTTTCACCGTTAGTGGATTTTGACATATTCTCAACTTAAAATTTTCAATTCGGTAACTGGGCTGGCCTGAACCTATTAAAAAGAAAGACTAATTTTATCATTTAACATCGTCCTATAATAACAGGTTGGTAAAATTGTTGTTATAAACTACGCAACAGATTTTGATGCGATTTTCGGAAATTTATGTGCATAGTACATAAATATTAAAATTACGCAGCAATACAAAAGAAATCTCGATGATTTGTCAAGTCGTAAAAGCCGTGCGAAGCAGGGAGGTGTTCGCTAGTGATTCATAAAATCATTAGAGCAATATTTATTCATACCAAACTACAAACGATTAAAATTAAGTATACTCGTATGCATAGGTATACACTAAAAACATTACCGGTAAAACAGAACTGAAACCAAACTAACGTATTTCACAACAACATCAAAATAAAGCTCTTGCTGCATTGAACAAAACATCAAACGTCAAAACGTCAAATCTTTCGAGGAATATAAAATGCATAGGTATACGAGTATTGTTTTAATCTGTATATATGTAAAACTGTAAAAAGCCCTGGCTGGTAACTATCAAATTAACAGAACAAACAACAAGTTTTTTTATATGTTACAGTAGGTTTAATATGTAGACTGTATGGGATTCTGTCAATGGAGCTGGCGAATGTCCTTAGGTTCCCATAAAGTCAGGTGTCAGTGTGTTTATAAAACTTAAAATTTTCGGAGACTAAAATTCAAACTTTTGCTTTATTTTCCAAATACATAGAGATACACAGGTAAGCATAGGTTCCAATTGCTAGCGCATCATTGTATTTTTTCCCTTTATTAATAATAACTAAAGTTCTTAATAATTTATTACAATCTAGCCTAATAGAATAAATAAGCAACTTATATTTAAATTATTATTATACGTTTACGTTATAACTAAGAATAGTGTCTATTTGCACTTTCACACAATTCCGTAGCATTTTCTTAGAGTCTGATAATTAATAAAAGCACTTTGTTCATATATTATTCATTCACTATTTATACACTAACTCAAATGGTTTAGTTCTCTTTAGCTGAGGCACTATGTCCGTATTGTCTGGCAGCTGAATTGCCTTGACATTCACATGTCAGTGAAGTCTGTGTTCGTGGGCTTCAGCAAATTTTTGGAACACGGTGGTGACGAGTTCCATTTAAAGGTCGCGGTAGAGGACGTCATTTCTAATGTACCATGGTGCATTTACAGCATCCCTGAGTAAATTTTGGAATTGTTGGATTATTTTAACATTACTTCGTTTAGTACAGCCCCAAAGTTGAATTCTATACGTCCAAATTGGCATTAGAATATGCTTGTATAATATAATTTTATTATGTATTGATAGGCAGAATTTCCTTCCGAGTAACCAATACATACTTATAAAACGTATGTCGAGTTCCTGTCTTTTCTTATGACGTGAGATTTCCAACGCAGTTTGGCGTCAAGGGTTATGCCAAGGTATTTGGCTGCATTAGCATAAGGCACTTGCATCTCGTTTATATAGATTGGGTGGTAATCACAGTGTTTGTTAGTGAAGTCAATATGAATTGATTATGACTCATTCAGTTTGATCTTCCTTTTTTGTGTCCAGTCATAAACTTTGTTCACAGCTAGTTAAACTTTTTCTATTGCTTCTTTGTGGCTTAATCCCATAGCCATAATAGCAGTATCATCTGCAAAGATCGCAATGGTTTTGTTTTCCAGCTGTGGGATATCACATGTGTATAGCAAGGAAGTGTGTTAGGCCCATTCCTGTGAATGGGCCTAACACACTTCCTTTTGGCACCCCAGCTTTTATAGTTTTTAGCTCAGAATATGTCCTCTTGCCTTATTCTAAACATTCTGTTACATAAATATGATTTTAGAAGGTCTGCAAATTCTGGAAGTAGCATGCGTCTAAGTTTATATACCAGACCCTCATGCCAAACTTTATCAAAAGCTTGCGCAACATCTAGGAATACGTTGGCGCAGACTTGCTTGTTTTCGAGTGTTTTCAAATGATTTTAGTTATCCTGTGTACCTGGTCTATTGGAAAGTGTTTTTCCCTGAACCCAAATTGATGGTTTGGTATTAGGTTTTTTTCTTTTTTTTAACTGGTAACTTTAACTGTTAACTTAACTTTTTGATGTGTAAACATCTTAGCGCTCGGTCTACGGTAGGGGCTAGCTGGGACTTCGAGCGTCAGACGCCTAAGCGTAAGACTTCGAGCGTCCGATGACGTCAGCGTTTGACCCGTGTCTATGTGAGCGCGTGAATGTGTGTGTGAGAGCGCCGCACGGTGGGGGCTATGCACACCTCAATTTTCCCAAACCAAACTGATGCGAGCTCACATGTTTACACATCAATTTTCGTGAGTGCCAAACCAACTCACACCGATATTTTTAACTGTTCTAATAACAGTTTTTCAATTAGTTTCCATAATATTGGCAACATGGAAATGGGTCTATATGATGATCCTTCATGGGGTGTTTTCCCCGGCTTAGCAATCATAATGACTTCAGCAACCTTTCATGGCTCAGGCACAGAGTTTTAGCATAAATGCGGCATTAATAAGTCTAGTCAGCTTTACTATGGGTTTGCGCGGGAGGTGTTTTAGAACTTCCTTTGTTGTGAGGTCCGAACCCGGGGATTTCCTCGAGCTTATGATGTTTTGAATTTCTCTCAGAACTTCTTTAGGAGTCCCAACCTGAATTCTATGATTTTGTCACAACTTTTCACTCTCAAGTATTTCTATGAAGCTCTCATTGGGTTGAAAAGTATTTTCTAAGTATTGGGAAACTTAAACGGTTTTTGTTCATTGCTTATGGCCCATTTTCCGTCGTTGTTTCTGATGGGCGGTATTTGCATAATCGGCCTTTTTAGTTTTCTTGTCGCTTTCCAAAGAGAGAAATCCGTTGATTGGTTATTGGTTAGCTGCACAAGGTTAGTATTCAGAAAGTCATCCTCAAATTGTAGAATTTTCCTCTTTAATCGTTTAGTTAGGTTATTTAATAATGTTTTATCCCGCGGGCATCTTGTTTGCTGCCACCACTGTCTTTACTTTCTTTTCTCAGATAGTAAATTCACAATTTCCTAGGGATAGATAATTATGTCCCTTATATTTACGTTTTAACTGTGGTGTGTTGATCCACGCACATTGTTCGATATTAACAACATATTGTTTACTTGTGAGTCCAGCTGATCCTGATAACGGAGTTTTTAGGTCGATAATATTATCTAGATCAAGGACAAAACTATCCCAATCTGTAGACATACTCGTATTAACCAGAGTTAAATGGTTTTCTCTTAGTAAGATGTTTGACTAAGTCTTAGGATAATCGGGGAGTGGTCCGACTTCATGTGAAAACATTCATCCAAATTAACGTAATTGGTGGATATATTTTTGATTATGAAAAAGTCTATAAGATCCGGTATTTTCTGGTGGTCAGTGGACCAGTATGTTGGTTTGCCTGTACTTATAACTTCACAATGTGTGTCTTTAACTGCATTTAAGAGCTGCCTTCCCTTTGTTGTAGTAAGTCTTGATCCCCAGTGCGTATGCTTGGCATTGCAATCATCGCGTAGGATAAATCTCAGGCCTAGAAGTTCAAAGAATTGTAAGTATCGCTCTTTTCTTATCATATGCCATGGAGGACAGTAAACGGCTGCTATGGAAACGTGACAAAGTTTGGTTTTAACAGATACTGCCACGACTTTAATGTCTGGTTCTTCAAATTTACTCTGCTCGTAATGATTGATGTTTTCTTTGATTATTACCGCGCTACCTCCTCTGGCGAAGTTATTAGGGTGGAGCGAATTATATACCTTGTATCCTCTAAACTTGATGAAAGATTGGTTAGTGAAGTCCGTTTCGGAGATTAAACATACGTCTATATTTTCTGTCTCTTGGACTGCCTGCAACTGATTCTGATATTTGAGGAGCCCATTAGAGTCCCACGTCTTTACTTTTAGTGTGTTACTAATTTTTGGTTATTAAAAACAGCTGTTTTGGTGCTGGATTCTAGCTTCTCTCATCTTTTGTTAAATGTGCACTATACACTTCAAGATCTGATTTATCTTATCTTCCAGATTGGAAGGCTGTGCCTTGTTTTGGAGATTGTGCATAGGAACTACTTGCTTGAACAGGTTTTGCAGTTGTCTGAAAACTTTTTTTCCGTGCCTGTTTATCAGGGGTTTTTATGGAACGTGACAGTTGGGCAGTTGGCACAACAAGTTTCTTTTTTATGTTTTTATTTTTCATAATTTGCATCTCCTTGGCTACTTCACACCCTCTATAGTTGGCAAGGTGGGGAAAGCCGCAGTGGACGCATTTTGGTTTCTCTTGCGGAGATTTAGTACAGGTGGCTGTAAGATGCTTGCCAGTGCATCTTACACACCTTGGCTCTTTTCTGCAGTATTTATGAGTATGTCCATATGCCTGGCATCTCTTACATTGGGGAATGAGTATCGGATTTTTGAGAGTGTAAGATTGTAAAATGTAAACGTTATTGACATAGTTATATGGATTTTCTGCAGTAATGTACGTTTTAATTCACCGTCACCATTTCTTCCCACATACTAATTTACTGTTCTTATATGTATAGTTTGCATTCATGTTATAATTTTTTAGAATATGGGCAGTTCAGTTTTCATCACAAATAATCGGTTATATTAAGGAAATCTTGTAGTGCGGTGTGTCTTATAGTGCGTCACGGTGGGCACTATCCGACCGGTGCCAGCGCTTGAACTGCTCGATTTTGTATATTTTAAAAATTATAAAAAAAATATAAAATGTGTTCTCAACATGCCCAAAAAACAATAAGCCTTATCTTTTGATATAACTTTTACATGGTTTCATGATGGAATCTCTGCAAGGAACTCGTTTTAAATAGCTATTAAGTATCATCTTTATAAAACAAATATCGAGCCAGTTATTGTAATTCACGTTTCTGTCTTCATACAGCGCCTGATTGCATGTTCAATTCTCCCTGAAAATTTTTTTTGCGCGTCCTTTACTTATATTTGGCTAGATTTACATAGGTTTAAGAAAATGAAAAGTAGGTACTGCAAACTTGCCTAAAACAATGGGATTGTAATCGGATACACCTTGCCTTTAGGGTATGCATCCGATATCCTTGCGACGACGAACGAATCGCATATCATATTATAATTGGTCGGATAAATAGGGTAAGTAACGAAATAGTACCTATACCTAATGATCAGTCTTAACTATTTAACATCTCTATACATTATTCTATATTAAAGTCGCATTTCGTGTCTGTCTGTGTGAACGCGTTCTTCTAACTAAACTCTCATATATTATAACAAAACTCGTAAAAACCGACGGAGCAGGGCGCGGTCGCTATAACTAGTAAATTATAATGCAATATAATGCGAAAGTTACGTTATTATACCTAGGTCGGTTTTAGTAGGGCTAATTTTCCTAGGGTCTCGTTAACTTTTAGTATGTTATTTATCATTCATTTTAGGCAATATGCCAAAGTCAGATAGTATATGTTAAGTATTGTGTTCCGTATTTTTACATAATGCCCCTAATATTACTGCAATGACTTGTGGCGTTTCAACTTACCGACCGAGGTTCAACGTGGCGTCGTACTACTTCAAACGTTTGTTGTGTTGGTACGAACTTAGGAATATTTAATTTACGACCCAGCCAGTATTGTTCATTCAGAACGGTCTCAACGGTCTCGGGTTGATTGGCGATATTAAAAGTGTCAAGCTCTCGCTGCCGGAAATTCATTGATAGATTTAATCGCCTTGCACTGAAATAACGTGCCACGCAGTAGGATTTGATTTGAGGAGTAAATTGCTAAGTCATTAATGCCGTCCGGTCTCGGCGCGGGCTCTACGTACTAAAAACTCGTGCTATTTTCAGGGAGTTAACAGGGATCCTTGAAGTTTGAAATTAAAGTCGACTTGCGTCAGTACGCACTCGCTTGTTACAGCAGGTTTTGTTTAAAAACTAGCTAAGGTCAATCGGAAATATTTCCCAAATGGTAAACTTTTACATCAATGTATGGACGCTGTTGGAAATCAGTTCTTTTCTAGTATCCGTCTTTAAGTCATTCTTGAAATCTGTTCCAGATAATTATGAGACCGGAGGTTACATGGCTAAATATTTGTCGTTAGTTAGTATACTGCTCTTTTTATTAATAAAAATATTGCTAATTGCATTTTGATTAGCCATAGGTAGATAGGTATTTTGCTATTAGGTTAGTTGCACCTTATGACACGGAATGATAACTTAAACCCCTTGTTTCTACAAGCTTATTGCAATTAATCTGTTCTCAAATCTCATATCGAGTAATTTGATTGCCTGTCGTGATTTCGGTCAACCAATCACAGCGGTTATCATGAGATTTGAAAATCTCAATTAAACACAAAGTGCTTTTCGTTTCAAGTGTTTCTGAAGTAATAATTGTTTTTTATTGTGTATTATTATAGTGTTAAATCAGTGTAATATGAGAAACAGATTTTTATGATATTTGTATTGAAGATATAGTACGCTACGTAGTTAAAATAGACTATACATATATGAATACATGCATAATCAGCCTATGATGTTCCCACTGCTGGGACACAGGCCTCCTCTCTTCGAGAGGGAGTGGGCTGTAATCTACCACGCTGGCCCAGTGCGGGTTGGTAGATGTCACATGTCTTCGAATTTTTGGTTCTAGGACATGCCGGTTTCCTCACGATGTTTTCATTCACCGTTTTGAGAGCAGTGGTGATAAAATTATTTACACAAAGTAAAGCGCCTGCCTGGGTTCGAACCCACGACCTACAACTCGAAAGTCGGGGCCGATACCACTGGACTATACATAACGCAGCCATTTTACTTGCTCTAGGTCTCGAGTCATAGATTCATACTTAGTTACATAATGACACGTCATACATAAGTGTTCATGTTTATAATATATGGGTAGGTACAAAATATGTTTACATTATAATCACAGCCTTCTGTTCCTTGCTATACTCTATGTATGAGATCATTGTGTTACACAGGTAGTTATAAATAAGCTGGTGTTGATATATAGTTATATCTTATAGACCACAGTCTATGTTGTACCTTGATATGCTACGGATTGTCTCACTGTTTTAGGAATAATTACTTAGCAATCTGATTAGAATATCTGACTGATGAATCCCCCCACAAGATTGCCACTGGGGCGGCACGAACTGTTGATGGTATAATGCAACTTTTCTCGTTGTGATTGATTCGGACTATGGTTAGACTTTTATTACATACTCGTAATAAGGTAATTAAATTAATATACCTATAATTTGTTTTATTTACGAATCATACATACATTTATTTCAAAACGAATGGTGGCACAAAACAATCACTCGGATTAATTAAGATCGAGAGTTGAAATGGCAGGAGGAGTCAGAAGATAAAACAACGAAATTAAGTTTGGATAGAGATATAGGTACTTTTTTATGTAGGTAATTCCACCCCACATGACAATAGTGGAACCGGTCTATACCGGAAAATATGATTTTTTATGTACATTCGGAAATGAAGCCCACAAAAGGGATCGAATTGTGGTATTCGATCGGAACAAGCCAAAATTCCGTATTGACATATACGAGTATGTAGTCATCATCATTTTGGTTAGGAAACTGGATAGATTTTTTCCTTCTGCGTTCTAAAATGGTTGAAAGAAAATCTTGTCGAGTATTGTTCCTTTAATAAACAGTGCTGATATTGCATCACCGCCGCTTGCAAGAATAACATGGTAACTGATTATAGTTTGTGCTTTTTTTCGTGCTCTTTTCAAAACATTAATCAGTTATTCCTGGTATCTAGATATAACCATATCTAGATTTCTAGCAAATTAGCAATGATACTTCGTCCGAAGATCGTAAGCAAACGATTGGGTTACGATCGAAGTTGGTATAATGACGAAGCAGACTATAAACATGAAATAATTGTTTCAATTTGCTAAACATTTATTATTTATTTATTTAATACTTCATGCACATAACTGTACAGAGGCGGACTTAGTGCCATAGGCATTTCTGCTAACTAATAGGCTTTCGCAAACTAGTCTACCGAAACTTACAATATTTAAGATGCTATAAGATTTATACTACTTAGTTTTTTTGGCTAATGAGGTTGATAAGTGAATACCATCAAATGCCTCATTTTGCATCCGAAATATTTTCCCATGCTCTTTTCAAAACATTAATCTTCATTTGTTCCTGTTGTGTATCAACTTCATATCAGTTTAATCATCATCGTGGGAATATCATGTTAATCTTCGTTTAATCGACGACAAACACGAAATAGTTTGGTGACTAATGGGAGTTGCTGGTATCTTTATCCCTAGCACGAATCATTATCTCGTTACGTAATGAAAAGATTGTTCATGAAGTGACAGTTTTCTTGAATGATTGAAATCACGGGAAGCAGACTATAGAGAAACATTGTGATTATGACTTTTTCAGATTATCGATAGACTGAGTGTCATTAAGCCTCAGAGTGCTGCAGAGTACGTTGTTGCATAGAAAGAAGTTCAAAGCTGCAGAGTCGGTCGAAGTTGCAGAGGCTTAATCTACGCAGTCACGGCGTTTTACAAATATCAGGCTTTAGCAATTGGTATTATGCATTTGTTCAAAGTAGAATAGAATAGAATACTCTTTATTATGTGTATCATTACCGATATAAATGTAAAATACGAATTTAACATTAATAACGATAAAGTATATAATAACGAATAAGAATAAGAATAAGAAAGACACAATGGGCGGTCTTATCGCTAATAGCGATCTTTTACAGACAACCTGTTACCAAAGTAGTGATGTAACAAAGAAAAATCATTCTTCCGCAACTAAACTAGTTGAGGTTTTGCAGTTCTGTTTGACGGGCTGGCTAGAGCTTTTCCAAATACATGTCGTGCTGAAGTCCTACCATGTCGTTATTTCATTTCTTGTGTAGCACTGGCAATCTGCTTCACCACTTTTACTAGTTACAATAGCTGAAACGTTAAGACGTTGACACCACTATTTTTCTGTACAACTTGTATAATGTTTTTTTGTGTAAAGTCTTATAATTTAAGTTGTATGTTTATTTGATCAAGTATTGCAATAGCGTAAAAGTGTAGACAATATACCTGATTTTCTCGGTGGGGTCATAATAGCTAATTTTAATTTACCAACACCCAGAACAATAATCATCAAGTGGTTTCCGTGACACCTCCGTCAATTCTTCCTTCATTGTTTGTTATTGAATACTGAGATGCTTCCATCTTACTGCGTTACTTAAGTCTGCGTTGTTAAGAGCTATGTTTTGAGACTGTTTGAGATATAAATATACGATCTGTGGTGGTTGAGGTCTGCATGACTTAGTTACCGCCAAAATTGGGGAGTCCTTGTAAGAGGCCTGCCGCTCCAACTCACGGTTCTTGAATCAGTATATTGACCTTTGCTTGTGCCTTCAACCACTTACACAGTTCAGCCTGTTCAAACCCAAAGTTCTATCGTCTTTTACAAAAAAGGATAGCCAAAAGAAAAGAAATGATAATAAAATTAGGCTCAGGAGGAAAAAGTAAGTAGCACTGAAACTACAGGAAAAATCTACGGGTTGCAAATAATGAAAATTCTAACTAATTTAATCAAATCAAAATATTTATTGTTGAACATAGGTAAAACGGAGTTTTAAATAATGTTAGTAATAGTACGTTTACAGAATAACTCACCAGATTATTAAAATTAATCAAGTACTGCACCACAAGTCACTAAATGCGCGTATAACGCTAAACGTTTTTAGTGATTTGTGGTGCAAGCGGGCCTTAATCTAACTCTAACCTAATACAATATTAAATTCACTCAGTGACAGGGGCCTTAGTCTAACTCTAATCTAATACAATATTAAATTCACTCAGTGACAGGGGCCTTAGTCTAACTCTAACCTAATACAATATTAAATTCACTAAGTGACAGGGGCCTTAGTCTAACTCTAACCTAATACAATATTAAATTCACTAAGTGACAGGGGCCTTAGTCTAACTCTAACCTAACACAATATTAAATTCACTAAGTGACAGGAGCCTTAGTCTAACTCTAACCTAATACAATATTAAATTCGCTCACTGACAGGGGCCTTAGTCTAACTCTAACCTAGTACAATATTAAATTTACTAAGTGACAAGGGCCTTAGTCTAACTCTAACCTAATACAATATTAAATTCACTCACTGACAGGGGCCTTAGTCTAACTCTAACCTAATACAATATTAAATTCACTCAGTGACAGGGTCCTTAATCTAACTCTAACCTAATACAATATTAAATTCACTCACTGGCAGGGGCCTTAGTCTAACTCTACCCTAATACAATATTACTTTCACTCACTGACAGACAACCCGCGGCCTAAACTGCTGGGCCTGGCTAGAAGCATGAAATTTTGCAAAAAAGTAGGATGCCTTATGTAACCAAAGCATTTGGACCAGTTTTTATTTAATTTACCCGCCAATGGGGTTTAATAAGGGATGAAAGTCTGTATGGAAGTTCGTCTATTTTGAAATAATTTTTTTTTTAATTAGACTCCTGTTTATAAGTTAATCGTATCATCCCGTTTCGGAGATTCATCTCTTAAGGTTAAATAGGGGGTGAAAGTAAGTGCATATGTATGGAAGATAGCCAGTTTTGAAGATAGAAAGAATGTGGAAGTACGTTACGACTTCTGTTTATTTATAAGTAAAAGATAGTTGTGTTTTTTTTTTGGAATATCATTCCTGCTAAGGCTAAGACTCCTGAGAAGTTGCCGAGGGGAGATCCCATCGTGCACACGGCTTGTAGATACATTTATAAATAAATTGACAATATCCTCAATCCTTGCCGCGAATATTTTCGTAAATCTATATTATATTTCACACGAAATTCTTTATCACGATTCGGTTCTCTTGATAGCGATGTACTGGAGTCACGTATGATTCCAGAACAGCGATGTGGTCTATATCCATATCGCCAAACATGCAAATCCATTTAATATCGTATAATCAGTCAATGTAAAACTATCCGGTATTCAATATAAAATACGTAGGTAGCGAAATTAACCTCAATGAAAGAAGTTTCAATCTGAGAGCTGGCAGTTTTATCTCTATATTGTATTATACTATCATACACAGGATGTAAGATATATGATACTGTAGGTACTTGATATAGATCTGATTCATTTGTGAGTTTCGGTACCTTTGTAGCGGTATCGACATCGCCACATGCGAGTTTCGCCTCACACTGACGTCACGCAAAATCCTGCATCGTGCAAGCAGAGTTTACCGCCGACTGGCATATGTAGAACGTCCCGACATCAAACGTCGGGCAGTTGCCCATCAGACGCAACACCCGTCTGGTTGGAGGACCCTCCTTTTTCTATGGAGGTATGAGTGAACTTTACACCCTCACTTTACACTTTACGTACCTCTATACTTTTACCTAATTTATATTTCTTATATTTAATTTAGGATTATGATCCTATAATTATGATAGTGTAATATTCCCTATAACCCATGAAAACCTAGGGGGTGGTCTGGTTTAAGGTGAGACCACAAATTAACCAGAGGTTTTCCATTACACCTCATTTTGTAATAACGATTTTCAAAACCTAAACCTACGCCTAAACCTGGGGTTTAGCTCGATCTTGGTTTAAAACTCATTTTGTCATGTTTGTATTTATCCATCATGTATTTGACTTATTAGGTATTTCTTTGAATTGTACAACAATTTGATACACTAACCCCTCCGTATCAAAAAGTCCTTAAAGCAAATAGCAAAACAACCTAACATCAAAACAATACTTCAGGAAAATGTCCTTTTAGCAAATCGTTCTACGAGCAGTTTGTCAGCAGAACGCCCTATTTGTAAAAATAAACACTATTACACGATTGACACGAACTAACACACGATTTTTATCCTCATGGCTCATTATAGCATTTATCTGAACGGTACCAATAACATAATAAAAATAAAGACGAACACTTAGATGTGAATGTGAATAGATATACCGTATTAGTACGCCTTTTTAAAAACACATTTATTCTTTATAACGTTCTGCCCTTTACTCAAAGTTCGTCGCCGTAACTATGCTAGGGCTCCCCGAACAAAAGGGTTAAAAAAAAAGCAGAACTGTGACCAACCGCCACATCCAAGTTGATCGCAATTAAATTATTTATTTAGTATTTTAGGACAGTAAAATGGGAATTATTTGAAGTCTTCGAAGATAAAGAACGGAAGCGTAGCAGCAAATTAGCAACGATTGCTATAGTCACTTCTCAATAGGTATGTTGTTTATTTTATGCCTGGATATATCGTGCGTGTATGTAAGTATCGTACTTATTTACTGAACTGAAAAACGCAAAAAATACATTTTATTTATTTAAACATCCGTGATCTCCCGGAAAACCGCTAAGCTTAAGTGGAACTGGGCCGCACATGTCTGCCGCATGCCAGATGAGAAATGGGCTAAAAGGCCAAGTAGCCCTTTACACGCATGACGAGATAGCGGCAGGCCAAGGCGAAGATGGCGGGACCAGCTTGATTCCTATCGAAAGACCGACCACTGTTGTTTAGAAAACAAAGAGGGAGGGCCTTTGCCCTGCAGTGGGAAAATTCAGGCTAGTTAGATATAATTAGATTTTATTTTATAGTTTATAGTCTCGAGCTTAAATATAAATAATAATAATACATAAAAGTATTACTTTAAAAAATCTCATATTTGTGTGGTACTCGTATGACTGTACCCTTTTCGTTATTTTGTTTTCAGGACCAATAGGACCATTTGCTTTTAGAACTTTTTGATACGGAGGGAAAAAACTGGCTACCACTCGCTGTTTTTGGTAGTTGTTTACTCCTATTTACATGGTCTAACAGTCGAATAAGACTTTATTTCCGGATCATGATGGTTAATCGATAATGATGTTAACACGCCTGCTGCTTTTCCGATCTAGCCTACTATATTAACTAAATCATCTCCTGTTTCTTTATTTTTACTAGGTTTCCTTTTATGTAAACATTAAAGAACAATCACTTTCTGTTTTCATCAGCCACTCTTAATCGACTGCACTTAAATTCAATAATACATCAACGGCATAGGAGGGTAGGTACGGGTCATACGGTACCCTTAAAAAAGATTTGTCCGCAAAAATATGCTTCAAGTTAATCTTATTATACCTCCGAATTTGGGCGACATTTCATATGTAGATATCTATGGTCCGTTCCAAAAGTATCTGATGAAAATGAAAACAATTGGATCAGAAAACGTACCTAATGATGCCAATTTGTAGTGACACTTACAAATTGAGTGCTTTGATTTAATTATTTGAATACTTAAACCCGAAATTATAACTTCTATGATAATTATAGGTTAGCCTCGTCCGAAGGGATTAACACTGTACACTTGTAGATATAACTATATTTTCCTGGCATTTGAAATCCCAGTCTCATTTCTACCTATTAAATTAATTTTGTCTTGTCGAAAGTATTTTGAACTAGTATCTAAATCACCTAACGAGTATTGAGGTTAATTTTATAACCTCAAATTATCGTCGATGATTTTTTATTTACAATTTAATAATTTTATTCAAACAATGATTGTTGGAAAAAGTAGTGGATTATAAAGTTGTAATCTTCTAAATATAGATGAATGTGTTACTAATTCCGTTTGTTAGCGATTGCGTAAGAATTTAATCCGAACAGGGTTTGTTTACACTTTCTTCAGATATTTAGAACATACCATTCACAATTATTGCCTCGAGCCTCAACGTGGCGTACCTAGATAGGTATCGAATTCGGTTTTTATCCGTTTATAGGACAGCTAATACAAAGTGGCCAGTCACTTCGAGGTCGTTATCTTATAGATTATTATTTGTATATTGAACTTTATGAACATTTAAGACCCGCGTTAGAGCACACTGGCCCGTCAACTGGCCAGCGTTCAAGGTCGTCGCACGACATAACAAATTCGCGTCTTTTTTCAATGTGGCCTGTGAACTGGCCTCATGATTTTTGGTATTTTCTCGAAAATCAACGACTTTCAGGTTTTTTTTCTAACATATATATATATATACCACAAAATATTAAGAATTCAAAACAAGTAAGGGTGTGCGTTCATTAAAGAAACGGTGAAAGTGCTAAATAATAAAGGTGCCAGAGCACAAGAAACACTCTTTTCACCTGGTCTGTGGTAGGGTTTCCTCAGCTAGATTATAAAATATATAATAATAATTCCTTTATTATCAGGCAACTGAGACCCATAGGATACAATACACAAATTACAAAATAACAAACTAAAACATAATAAAACTAAAACTTGTGTTCATAAATATTGCTTAAAACTATGTTAGTAGCACTTCACTTCACTAGCTTCTCCTTGTGCTATCCTGTGGTATTTGCCCGCGGAAGCGATGGAACACCACGTCCTGCGGCCAAAAGTCTTCTTCCAGGACGACGGACAAGTAACAATATCGTACTCGTACTCTAGTAACTGGTCTTCTGGCGCACGTACTCCACGATGTCCTCCGCTTTAGTGCTCTAGTGTAGGCGGGAGGTGGACACCGGTGTGTTCGGCTTTGCGGCACGCAGGCTCACTTCGGAATCCGCAGGAGCTTTGCCGCAGCGGTTCTTATTCGCTCACGATCAGCGCTTCCTCCTTTGCACTGTCACGAAACCCTCATCATCAGCCCTATTCGACGCCATTACTGGCACTGGCAGAACACAGCACAGTGAAATAAGGTGCAACATTAAATTCTTACAGGATTAAATAATAAATAGTTGATTGCTTTAGTAACTTTTTTGTTAATAAAGTTAACCTGTGTCATTCGTGGATTCCTCTAAAAAAGAAAAACTGTACCTAATCCTAGTTTCACTTAACGTATACTTTTAATGTAAATATAGTATATGTTTTTATTTTTTGAATAAATAATAGCAATTAGGTTTTATCCAAGGCTTATGAAAGTGAACAGTAGGCAGCCCTATCCCGAAGCATTGATTGTGGTCGTAAAGTAGCCCGCATCGAATCCAGTACAAATATGAGCGTGTACTTCTTGCTTTTATGTGTCGCGTTGAGCCACCTTTAACACAGTTTACACCTAAATCGATTAGACATCGAGAGAAATCGATTAGACTTGTGCTGATAATTCATTTACGATAGAGGCTTTATCATTGCAATTCTTGCGTTTCAACTTATACCTACCACCTACCTATTTAATAACAGATTTTTGTGAAACTTACTAGCATCAAATGTTTTATTGTTAGTTTTCAAAATGTTTCGTTACCTACCTACATGCATTTGGGGGAAAAAAATAGTTTGCTTGAGTGTATTTGACTTTTGTTTAGTCTCGTTTTTAGGGTTCCGAAGCCAAATGGCAAAAACTAAACCCTTATAATTTCATTATATCCGTCTGTATGTGTATCGGACCGTCTGTACGTCCGTCTGTCAGTCTCATTGTCCGTCTGTCCGGAATTTCCGTCTCTTTGTCCGTCTGTCAGTCTCTTTGTCCGTTTGGCCGTCTCTTTGTCCGTCTGTCCGTCTCTTCGTCCATCTGTCCGTCTCTTTGCCCGTCCTTCCGACTCTTTGTCCGTCTGTCCTTTTCTTTGTCTGTCTGTCCGTATCTTTGTCCGTCTGTCAGTCTTTGTCCGCCTGCCGTCTTTCCGTCCGTCTGTCCGTCTCTCCATCCGTCTAACCGTCTGTCCGTCTCTCCGTCCGTCTGTCCGTCTCTCCGTCTTTCTGGAAGTCATATAGCCATTTTACTCGGAGAATATTCGCACTACTCGTATATCGATGAAAAAATATGCAGTATTAAGGATAACCCAAAAACTACTGGTCAGACCTTGATCAAATTTAAATGGGACCACATGTGAAGCACCACCTATCAAATAAAAAAAAGAATCATCCAAATCGGTTCACCCATAAAAAAGTTCTGAGCTAACAAAGATAAAAAAAATACATACAGACGAATTGAGAACCTCCTCCTTTTTGTGAAGTCAGTTAAAAATTGGAAAGAAAGTGTATTCTGTACAATGCTAAGCAATAGTGTAGTGAAATAAAGAAAAAAATTATTAGGGGTGGCACTCCCCATACATGCAACCAAGGGATGGAAATAAATATTTAAAGGCAATGCTGTGCGTTCGTAATTATTCATCCCACCTACGGAACCCTCCACTGTGCGTGGTTCGACACACAAACGTCGGTTTTTTTAACCGACTTCAAAAAGGAGGAGGTTGTCAATTTGGAAGTTTTTTTAAATGTATTTAACGTAAATTGTCTAATCCGTAAATTGTACCTACTAGTTAAATAACATGTGATTAACCTCAAGCATTGGGCTTATCTGAAAGAACGACATCGTTCGTATCTAGCGGGCGCGGGCGCGCAACGATCTCTTCGAGCCCCTGACGTCAGCTCGGGTCGCGTCCCCTTAACCTCGGTGCTCTTGTTGCAAACTGTTCATAATTCAATCCGATTACAATAAAAAGTGCGATATGCGCCATGAATGTACGTTATTTTGGTATTTGAAGACTTTCAAGCATACTCTAATTTTAAAACATAATAATACTTTTATTTCAAGTGAAGTTTAGAATGGATACGTACCTACTACATTCCATCCAGCAGTGCGAGTCACACAATCGTAACATATTTAGCAAGCTATCTATTGATAAAATGGGGTGCTAGTCAAATACAACAGAAAAACCAGTAATTTTATAAATACCTACCTTTCTAGCTCAATGGAATTCAGACTGATTGAAAGGAAATATATTAATGCGGTTGTTCATATTGCTGTAGAGGTCTTCATGGTATTACCTAACTAAAAGTAAAAACGATCAGATTAACGCGTAGTTATTACTTTATGCTATAACACCGATTGCCCGTCATCGGTGTGTTACTGCGGCCCACAATGCGTATGCACACCTTACCTAGAACCTTACGTTATTAAACTTTATTGTTTGAGAGAACAATTACCTTTTGTACGAGTTGGGTATCGACGCCATTATCAGTAGACGCGTTAAGTAACGCCGGAGGCTCAAGTTCTACTATTTAGCGTAAGTCGCTAAGGCTACCATTACCTCCTTTTTCATATGTCTTTGTTTGCTTTTCATTGAAAACATAAGCCACGCTGGAAATAGAATTACATACTCGTTCAAAAACATTACAGTAAACAATAATTCGAATTGAACAGAAACCAGCTAGAGTGGATGAAAAATGCAAATTATTTCACACAGTTATAAGTTTCGAAATCATCGGAAAGATAACTGAATCGTACAAATTACCTAAACGGGTTGGTTTACAAATGTAACTAGCGTTATTTACAAACAATGCCGAAACTCTTTTTTAGCAATTCCAAACATCTTACTAGAGATTAATGGCTGTTTACGTTTTATTTTCAAATCAACCTGACTTCTTTTTCCTGCTTCAAGGTTTTCACCCCATGTATACAAATAGGTCGCTAATTGAGCGAAAAGATTATGTTACTTGCCTCAGGGTATAGTCAACGTAATTGCTACCTTAAAATAGGGGCTACTTTTTTTTAGATACAGTCCTACAGTGGGTGGTGATGGTGACGACATCCTGCTATATTTTTGTTCGTTACGTGAAAGATGCTTAGATGCCATTTTGGGTTCCGTAGCCAAATTGCTAAAACGGAACCCCTAAAATTTCGTTATGTCATTCTGCTATACAGCCATTTTACTCTGAGACTATTAATTGCACTACATCGATGATATTGTAAAGTAGGTATATTCTGTGTACTGCTAAACAAGAGAACTGAAATTACGAAAATAATAATTAGCAGTGGCACTCTTCCCACCCATGTGAGTGAACAAACACATAACCGCTCCCATTCACGTGAACGAACACATAAGCGTGTGGGGGGTATTGTTGGATCCCATAATTATAAAGATTATGTTTTTATGAGACTTTGCTAATTAAGTCAATAGTTTTTGAAATAGGACATATTTTTGGTTACCATCACTGTTCATTATCATAGATTTTTCTCAAAGAATTACTATAAAATACAAACTTATTTTTGCGATCTATAAAATCAAAACTGTGCATGCGTCAATATATATGCCGACTATGGAACCCTGTGCAAAGTCAAAGTGAAATCATTTATTTCAAGTAGGCAAGGCACTTTTGACACTTACAAAAAAAAATATACAAGAAAAAGAGAATTGATTTTAGTTGTCCCTTCCAAAAGGTAGTTTTGTCTGGAGAAGATTGGGCAAGAAACTTTGTAGCTGCTGGGTCCAACTTGCACTTGGCCGATTGTTTGTATTTTTCCTAATGATCGGAAACCCAGGGATTTGTAAGTAAGTAAAATATTCGAATTCAATGACTTAGGCCTCCAATACTACACCAGACTTGTCTCTTACATCGTTGAGCTCAACGGTGTCGAATTTGATTGGCCAAATATTGAGACGTAAATTGTTTTTTGGTGGTAGTATGATCGTATGGTTTTAGCTCTAGGTATACATTTTGACTAGCGGCAGTCCCACTTCAGCATTCCATAATGTTGTCTTTGTCTCTGTGTCTTTTCAGGTATTTAGATGAAAATCTTAGTCCACAAAGCCATTACTTTACATTTGGGAACAAGTAAAAGTGTCACGGGGCTCAGGGGTGCAGCATAATACGCTCTCGTTATTGTTTTGCCTTTTTCAAAAAGCATGTGTATGATCCCTGAAAGCTTATTATGGTCAGAACATAAAATATGAAAAAAGAATGAAATTTGGAGGGTGTGTTCTTTATAAAGAGTAAGTATCCACTGAGAAAGGGTTTTTCGAAATTCTACCCCTAAGAGGGGGATTGAGGGGTGTCAAAGTTTGTATAGAAAAATCTTATTCCTTAAGTTAATAAACTTGAAAATTGGCACGAATACGTACCGAAATAAATAATGAACATTGTCATTTTTCGTTTTTCTAAATTACCCCCAAATTGGGGATTGGGCGGTGTCAAAGTTTGTATGGGAAAATCTTATTCCTTGAGTTAATAAACTTGAAACTTGGCACGAATAAGTAAATTATAATTTTTGTATTTTTCGTTTTTCTAAATTATAAATATAATATATATATAATATTATATTAAATATTATATAATATAAAAAAGGGGAATTGGGGGGTGTCAAAGTTTTTACGGAAGAATTTTAACGCGCAGTCTGAATAACTCAAAATTCAGTATTTATACTTAATACCAAAAATAAAGAATAACCTGAATCAGGATTTTTCGAAAATCGACCCCTAACGGGTTGAAAAGGGGTACTCAATTTTACAGGGGAGGGTTTTACGGGGAGCCTTGATTAACTCAAAATGGTATAAATAATCTTTGGGTCATGGAAACATTCCGAATGAATTTTCAAAATTCCACCCCTCTGGGGGTGAAAGAAAGGGATACAGTTTATAATATATAATATGGCAAACCTAAACTTATCTAGGTAAATCTATCTATACTATATATAAAATTCAAAGTCCTGACTGATATATCAACGCAAAGCCTAAACCGCTGGTCCTAGAGACATGAAATTTGGAGGGTGTGTTTTTTATGAAGAGTAAGTATCTACTAAGAAAAGATTTTTAGAAATTCCACCGCTAAGAGGGTGAAATGGGGGTTGAATTTTCTGTAAAACTTTTCTCTATGTCGATTGACTCGAAAATTTATACACATACTCTTCAATTAAAATTAGGAGACACGTGTATCACAGTTTTTCCAAAATCATCCCCCAACAGAGTCAAATAGGATCTTTCTGAGGTAGAGGTGTATCAGTAATTGCAGTAGTGCGACATTGATAATGCCAGTATACTTATGTGTATAAATAGATTTAATGAATCAGTGTCGTCAACGGTGTCCAATTTCAACCAAGGTATCAAGATGTATCAAATATGTAACCGAAATTACTATGACCTAATATTTCGCAAGCACTACTGCTGAGCCTGAATGAGGTCGTGGGTTCTACTCCCAGGTCGGGCAAAGTATTATTGGGTTTTTCCTAAAGGAATTTCTCAGTAGAAGCCCGAAGTCTGGAACTGTGCCCAGTTGATGGCAATAGGCTCGCCCCCACACATGGAACTTAAAACATAACTGGCGAAATGTGGGTTTACTACAGGTACACCTCTGCTACATGTGAGGAGCTCGTGGCTAAGTAATATATAACAGCCACACGGGTCGATTCATCTGGTTAAGTTGCGCTTGCCAGGGTTGTTCTGTGGATGGGTAACGATCTTTACATACCGAGACTCCTCCGTGCCTCGGAAAGGACGCTAAGCTGTTGCTCCCGGCTGTCATACATTGATCTTTGAGAGTCTCTAAGGGTCAACAGAAGCCCGAAAGTCTGACAACCAGTCTTACCAAGGGGCATCGTATTACCCAGTTACTGGGTTGTGGGGGTCAGATAGGTAGTCGTTTAATGTAAAATACTGGTATTCAGCTGCATCCGGTTAGACTGGCAGCCGACCGCAACATATAGTTGGGAAAAGGCAGGCCAGATTGATTTTTTGAAGTACTTAAGTACATGTAAAAAAACGCGTTTGTTTCTGTATGGAATTAATTGCTTACACTAACAAAATATTATTTATTACCTATTCAACTTAATAAGTAAAAACATAAAAGGTATAACTAAAACTCAACTACGACAAAAAGTCAACTAAAAAGGTATAAATAAGACATCACAGAGAGAAGATCTTTTCACACATGCTTTGAGTTCTGATAAAAACATATTACTCTCGTCCCAGGGATTAGTTTTACGGAGAACTTCGTCCTTATTGATTTGTTTGATATTGTCAGTTTGTATATTCAATTGAGATAGTGAGAGCGCCTAAAATGTTTGTTTCTGAAAAAAAAACATTTGTTTCCTGTGTAGGCAATGCGGGCGAAGCCGCGGGCAGAAGCTATATAAGTATTATATACATTGGAAAGTAACTGTCTGTTTCTATGTTACCTTTTTACGCCTAAACCACTGAACGGATTTCGATAAAATTTGGCAAGGAGATAAATGGCATCCTGGGGAAGGACATAGGCTTTTTGTCTCAAAATAATCCTAAAAGGGGTGAATACAGGGGGTGAAAGTTTGTATAGGAAACTTAGCATTTCTTATGTTCGGATATAAAAATCGATGAGGAGCTCGTGGCTAAATAATAACAGCCGCACGGGTCGATTCATCAAGTTAAGCTACTTTTGTCGGGGTTGGGCCGTGGATGGGTGATCATCTTTACATACCGAGACTCCTCCGTGCCTCGGAAACGTTAAGCCGTTGGTCTCGGTTGTCATTCGTGGGTCTTTCGCAGTCGTTACGGGTCGTCAGAAGCCCGAAAGTCTGACAACCAGTCTCACCAAGGGGTATCGTAGTACCCAGTTACTGGGTTGTGGAGGTCAGATAGGCAGTCACTCCTTGAATAAGACTTCCCGACATCAATCGTCGGGCAGTTGCCCACCAGACACAACACCCGTCTGGTCTGAGGGTCTTCCATTTTCTACGGAGGATGAGTGAACTTTACACCCTGTTCCTCATGCTTCCAAAGATTTAAGGAATTGGGATCAGAGTCCGCATCTTGAGGTAATATTTAGGTAGCGTTTATTATCTGCCTGTCTGTCTGTTACTTTTTACGCTTTAACGCCTGGATTTGGATGATAGGTAGGTTATGGATAGGTTATGACGTGGGTTAGGACATAGGATACTTTTTATCCTACGTGGGGTAATTTCCGACCTTCACGCGGGCGAAGCCGCGGGCAGAAGCTAGTTCAAATATATTCTGATTGTGTAAAAGAAAATATTTGTCAACGTGTCAGTACAATTTATTTTTTACAGTTCTTATTCAATGACATGACACGGACTGAAGGGAGTATTCAAATTCTTCCAATAGAGATAGGAACGGCTTCACATTCGCCCGAAGTGGGCGAATCGCCTATTTTAATTTATAAGTTTTTGTCTAGTCGATTCGCACGAAAGTAGGTTCGTTGAACAAACTTAATAAAATGTACTGTCGTCTCATCATTCTCCTGCCCTAATGCCAATCCATTTGGGGTCGGCGCAACATGTATTTTTCTTCTGTCGTAGTCGTCATCTCGGTAGTTTCTAGCCATTTCAACTTTCACACAGTCCATCCATAGTTTCTGTGGCCTTCCCCGAGTTGTAAAGCCATCCACATAGGTACATACTTAAAAGTTTCCTGACGAAATTTCCTGACATGTCCATACCATGACAACCGATTTCCACACAACTTTTCAGTCACCGGTTTCACGTCCCTCTTAACATTCTCATCTCAGCTGCATGCAATTGCCTTTCATTCATCCCTTTTGTGGCCCAAAATTCTGATCCATACAAGACAGCAGGTCTCCATTGTTATGACAATAATATATGTATGTTCGGATTAACTAAGTACGAGTAAGAGTTTTACTTCTGTGTACCTCTTGCTTCCATCTCTTTATTGTATGAATCAAAATTATGTTGCCACATCTTCAAACATTTCCAACCTCGCGTAAGTTTGTTAGTACAATTATTAATTTTATAGCCAGTAAAAAAAAAACAATTTCAGTAATTAGGAGTTCTTAATTAAGAAATTTAAAAAAAAATGCAACTTATATAAACCACGTACTTACGTCCTCGTAATAAACTAATCTTATTAGATAAAGGTATATAAAGTACCGACCCTAAATAATATGCACATATTATTTAGGGTCGGTACTCGGTACTGTCTTTCTGACCTCCACAACCCGGTTACTGGATAACACGATACCCCTTGGGAAGACTGGTTGACAGACTTTCGGGCTTCTGACTACCTTAACCACAGCCAATGACATCCGGGACTAACAACTAGAGTCCGACTAAAAAGGATGATTTTTTCGGCTTATAACGAACGAAATTAGCTTGATTTAAATTTTGGGCCGGCAACCGAAAACAAATAAAAAAAGCAGCATCATTTTCAACATTTTCTAAGTCACTATGCTTGAAGTTGGTGTGACTTCTGGATATTCTCTGATTAAATGAATTGAAAGTACATAATATATTGTCTTGTCGCTCCCTTCATTTTTTTCGACCAGGGCCGAAAATAAGTATTTTATTTACTATGGCCGAAAATGAATATTACGACCGAAAATTGCCGAAAAAAGAAAACTAAATTAGGTCGAACTCTACCAACAACTTAACGTGCTTTCTGAGGTACGGAGGGGTGGTATGTAATGAATGGTCACTCATCCAACGACCTCGGCAAGCGTTGATTAATAACCATGAAGACCAACCCATGGGCGGCTGTTGTTATTTAGCCACGAGCCATGTACTATACTCGTATATTTAAGTTTAATATTTCAAGCGAGACCTCTGGGATACATTATAATCTTTTTGATTATGGGATCCAACGATACCCCACGCGCTTATGTGTATAGATTTTATTTTTACATCCCTTGGTTACTGTGTGGGGAGTGCCACCCCTAATTATTTTTTCGTAATTTAAGTACTTATGAAAATGAAAATGTTTTGAAAAATCGATATAGTGCCAATAGTGTCTAAGTAAAATGGCTGTGTCATCGGTAAGATGGACATGACAAAATTATAAGGGTTCCCTTTAGCCGTTTGACTACGGCACTTCCCGAAATAAATGCTCTAAAATCATGATGAAAACCGCATCAAATTCCACTGCAGTTTTTTTTAGAAGATCTAAGCGTGTCACACGGAGAGCCACGGAAAGCGACTTGTTTTTATACTAGGTAATAGGTATAGATATAGGCGAAGTAGTCTTGTTCTAGTCGTGTGGGATTGCCATCATAATGTAAAAGAGAAAAAAATCCGGACAAAGCAAACCAACAAAAATAAAAACATCTATCGACATTATGCAATATGCACCACAGCTCTACAGGTGTGGCGATAAGCCATCTGTGTGCATTTTAGGTACGTAATCTACCACAACAATGATATTCGCACCGCTTTCGTCTTATTCGTGCAAATGTTGAATGGGTGTTATGAATATACATACCTGCATACATAATCAGCCTATAGTGTTCCCACTGATCGGTCATAGGCCTCCTCTCTGTGAGAGGGAGTGGGCCAGTATCAGTAATCCAGCACACGGGTCCAGTGCTAGATGGTAGATGTCAACATTTTTGGTTCTATAGGACATGCCGGTTTCCTCACGATGTTTTCCTTCACCGTTTTGAGAGCAGTGGTGATCAAATAATTTTACACAAAGTAAAGCGCTTGTCAGGGCTCGAATCTACGACTAACAACTCATAAGTCGCGCTCGTTACCACTGCTCCTGTGTGTTATGAATCGCTTGCGTAATTTTTCAGAACTGCAGTCTAAAAATTATCGGTGTAGAATAAGGTTACCAGGTTCAACGCACTGCAGAGGAATGAGGGGAGTTTCCTGATGCTGCATTTGCGTTGTGGGATGTTAGTGCCGTAAGCCTCTCTTGGCATGCTTCTTGCAGAGACTGAACTGGATCTTGTCTGGGTATTGTTTCAAGTCAGCTGTCTAACTTGGTTAAACTCATGAGTCTGGCTAAGTTTTAGTACCTACACAGGTACCTACATTACAAAATTCCACACGAACGGAACTGTGGGCAACAGCGAGTACAGTATCTCATAGAATAAAAAAAAACATAACGTTGTTTATAAAAATCTGATCAAGATCTCATAAGTTAACCTGCTGTCAAATCACATGTTAGCTGTTTTGATTGTGGTTGACGAAAATAACTACAACTAATCGAAATCAGTACACATTGAATATTAAAACAAAATTAAATAATTTACATTGAAAAAAGGAGCTTACAGAAAATGTCTTACAATGAATGAAAATGTGTAATAGGCGTCGAAGTGCTGGTATTAACAGCACTTCGCCGTATATGTTTCATAAATATGAAACGAGTGCTATTGGGGCTGATTTGGATGCTGGTTAGTAAATAATCTTTTTATTGCTTTGTAGACGAGATGAGTCCCACACAACTCGTTGAACATTCAGAAGCCAGTTATTCAACGGCATGGGTAATTCGCACTGCTCCCGAACTAACGTTTCACAATTGTTATTTGTTATTAATTTCACGAACGATACGCCGGCTTTTAATGTTTTATAAATACGACGCATTGTTCTATAAGCGACACAATACCTTGCGGTGTTCGCGGCTCGGCTCGAATCCGATATGCAACTACATCGGCGTGCGGCGTCTGTCTGACGCATTCTTCTACACGCGTAAAGTGTGGAAATCATACGTTTTAATTTTAATTTTTAGGAATGTTTTTATCTTAAATTCAAATATTTCATACATAATCATGATTCCAAAAATTTAGGATACCTTAAATATTATTATAATTCCCGTTTCTTATACAGCACCCAATTCCTAATTTATACTTCTGAAGTTCAAACATGTTATCCAAAATTTATCGAATAAGTAGTTTAGTTACCAATGTTACCATGGCCACGTGTAGTACCTATAAAAGTATGTAGTGTGCATGTTTAGCTACCTACAACGTTAAGCGACGAATTCCAAGAAACCCGTATCGGGAGGCACGTACGCGTAAGATTGGCTAAATCTCAAGTGTTAAATGTTACAACATAATAACAATAATGTATATTGTATGTACTTTAAACAGAACTTTTGTTGCACACTAGCAGTCAGCATTTGTAAGCAATTACGGATTGTGCACATTGGCTTGCTTCAAATAATGGTTTTGGATAACTATCGAACGACTTACTTTAGCATATAAAATGCCTATTATAATAAGGAGGTACCATACTATAATAGGCATTTTATATGCGAAAGCCTGTAACTTTTTCGCGCCTTCACGGCTGAACGAATTTGGATAAAATTTGGCATACAGGTGACCTGTGTTAATGAGCTAGTCGTCCCTAAATATAACCCAGACCTAGGATTGAAAAAGAATTCAATGTACCTATATTTAGCAAGGAAGCGTTTATTTTCATACAATTTGAGTTAAAATAATAAATAGGTAATTGACAAATTCATGAAAAACAAATATTTAAAATTATTGAACGACACAACAAGAATCATTTGGGTCATTAATAGGTACCAACTGAGCTAGAAAAAACATCAAGGTCAGGTATCTACCTAGGTTAGTTCTCTTTAAAAGTAGTTTTGTAAGCATTATCATATAGTTGCACGAACAGTTTTTTTTTTTCGCATTTTTGTGCATTTCTGGGCCTTCTGATTTGTGATCGTTCTATATGATATTTGATCAAATCTACACTAAAAATATAAATTGAAGTGTCAATTATAATCTTGATATTTAGCAGGCTCACAATATTATTGCCAAATAATATTGTTCGACCCTAATTATTGGGATTAGTTAAAGCAATTTCATGAATGTTCGTTTTTCTTGTTGTGTAGGTTCGCCGTACGACAATAGAATATGCCTCCAGGAAAGCAACACGGACGCAGCGAATTCCCAAAGCGTCAAAGGGGAAGAAGAGCTATCTCGAGTGTACCAAACCCTCTCATTACCAACACTTCCAAGAGACGATAACAATTCTAACAACAGGTTGGTGATAATGAATTTAACATTAAATTACTTGTCAACCCAGTTCTTTTTCCTTCGAGCGCAATATATACCTTACAACTTTCTGCAGGGTTTTCAGCTTAGTACCTACTAAAATAAAAAGACTTGTTTAATGTTGAATTTTCTTTATTTACGACTATTTTCCTAAATGCGCTATTGTCGCTTGACCTAAATTTCGTCACAATAACCGAATGAAATTAAATAATAATAGTATCAACTGTTTGTTTATTGTTGTTCTAGCAATACTGAATCAAAGAGTAAATCTAAGTCAACGACCCCAGCAAGCCCAGGCAACTCTGAAATGAAGCCGCAGTCTACCACGCCGACGTCGCAAGCGCTTACGAAGCCTCCCTATTCTTACGTAGCCCTCATCACGATGGCAATACAAAACAGCCAAACAAAACGCGCTACGCTAAGTGAAATTTACGCTTACATCACCAAGGAATTTCCATTTTTCGAGAAGAATAAGAAAGGGTGGCAAAATTCAATTCGGCATAATTTAAGTCTAAACGAATGTTTCATAAAAGTACCAAGAGAAGGTGGTGGTGAGCGTAAGGGAAATTATTGGACCCTTGGTAAGTTACTACCTACTTTGCAAGTAGCAAAATATTTAAATTATTTAATTGTATAAATTTTCATGTACAATTGTTATTTTACATTGAAAATTTAAATACCACCAAGATTGTTCCTAAACAAAAATTGCCTTCATCTCTTGAGTATTCTGTTTGCATCAACGCAATGCGAATGACTGCTGACAGCTACGCGATCATTCACCATCATCTCATATTTCATACCTTAGAAAGCGAATTGCTTGCGATGTATTCCTGCTCCCATGTTTATAGACTCTTGGGTGGTGAGTGTAGTATTGTTTTAGATCCTCAATGCGGCGAGATGTTCGAAAATGGGAACTTCAGGCGACGGCGGAGGATGAAGAGGCCATTTCGAGCTACCCCTTACTCCAAAACACTGTTCGGAGACGGGTATCACGTGGCACACGTCGGTCAACACGTACCACCTCACATGCAGCCCCTGCCCCTCGGGGCCAGGAATTATTTCGGATCCAGTTCACCTTACCATCCACCTTCATACCCTCGATATGACACGTGAGTTTTCATTCGTTTTACCTAAAATACCTGTAATAATTACTTTCAGTTTTTAGTTACGAAATAATTTAATTCGGTTCAGAGCCGTCTCACGATTAATAAAAGTAGATTGAATATTTATGAAACAGAATTAGGAATAGTGTATAAAAAGTAATTAACGTCTAAAGTCTTCATGTTTATGAATGCATGCCCAAAATATCGCAGCAAATTGGAATTGTCGTTAAATTGATGTTTATTATATTATTATGTAGGTTCATTCGTTAATTCTTTTCATTAACAGTTTAACACTGGCGTAATTTCTAACTCTAAAAACTAGGTAAAACAATTTTAAAATAATATAATCACAGCCATTTATACAGGTTGATTGGAAATTGGGTCCATTCCTTGCAACGGGTGATAGGTACTAAATTTAATTTGCAACGTTTTGACGCCGATAACTTAAGGTCCAATCTGGGTTATTGAGTTATCGAACTTTTTAAGTTTATTGGAAATCTACCCGTCGACCGTAAACTGCTAATTTTGAGAAAACATATATTTTTGAACTCTTGAACGAATACTCAGTTTTTTTTGTTTTTTTAAATACCCGAACCATTTGAAATTAAGCGTCATAAAGTTCGAAGCGTTTGTAAAACTAGTCTTCAGTCAATTAAAGCAAAAAACTTCCTTGTCTTGTTAGCTTGCTAAAATGGTATTACAGTTCTCACTATTATCAGCACGTGGTTGAATAAAAAACATAAGTGGTTCCAGATACGTACGTGGTCGTACTAATTTTTTGATGCAAGCTCTTGTTGCCTATTTTCTTGTATGTGATGTTGGCTGTTTTATTGCGACTGGTTTTGGTCGATCAAATCAGGCAAGGTTTGTCTCTATCAGGTGTATTTTTACTTATGATATCAGACAGTAAAAGCAGTAACTTTCTTGTGTTGACCGTAGTAGTAGTTTGAGTAGGGTCGGGACTTGCCAAACTTGACTTGACTTGACAAAGCTTCGATTCCTGTTCTTTAAGGATATTTCATGTTTTCTCGCATCAGAAACAGTTTGTGGTAATTTTCTGTTCGAACCAGAGGTATATATAAATAATAAAGATTGTAATGATTAATTTTCCAAAACTACCCTTCATATAGGGGGTGTTACTTTCCCCAACAAACTTCAACACCCCCTGTATAGTGATAAACGAATATATTTTCCTGTAATTTGTACACTTAATGTCATAGTAACAAGTTCATATAGGTAGATGATTTTTGAAAATGGTTAGTAAACTTCTTCCTTTAACTTTAACTGTTTGATGTTTTACAACATTTGCATACATTGAAAGGTTTGTTAAGGTATTAGGTGCCCTATAGAATATAGGTGCCAATAAAGGCTATTCAATTTGAGAGTTTAGAGAAAAGTTATAATAAGTGAAAAATTCTGAGAAATTTTCAAAAAATCATAAAAATTGGGTTTTCGCGGGTCCCATATATTTTCGCCTAGGCTTTATGGGGTGCTTAATTGTTGAAAATGGGTCACGCTATCAGGTCCTGGAAGGAATACGTTAAATTACAAGTTACCCTGTATACATACTTACCTCCATGTTGTGACATACTGTGCCAAAATGTGGACACTGACGATAGAGTGTGACTCAAAACTGAAGGTCGCTCAGTGCGCTATGGAGCGAGCTGTGTTCGGAGTTTTTCTTTGAAGGATAAAGTCAGAAATGGAAGTATTCGGAAAAGAACTGGAGCTACTGACATTGCGATTGCAGAATTAGCAAGTTGAAGTGGCAGTGGGCTAGTCATGTTTGACGCAGGTCCGATGGCCGATGGAGCAAACGAGTTCTGAGGTCGAGACGGCGTATCGGCAAGCGTAGCCTGCCCAGCTAGATGGACCGACGACCTTAAAAAGGCGTCTGGGACAGAATGTATACGGAAGGCGAAACACCGAGTGTTGTGGCGCAGGTTGGCAGAGGCCTATGTCCAGCAGTGGACTGCGATAGCTTGAGTTGATTGACATACATTTTATCAACATTTACATTGAAAATTGTTCACATCGCATAAGTTATAAATGTTATAATTCAAACGGGCAAGTTAACACTTATGACATTATTATTACATATTAATTATAATAAATATTTACGTTTCTCGTACTAGTGTTTACAAAACAAATGCTAATAATTTACTGATATTGTTGCTAAAGAATTTTATTTCCGATTTCCTTGACTTTCAATTAGACAGTTATCAATGAATGTCATAATAAATAACATTGAATAAAACATACATTCAGGTGTAGCTAACTTTGACCTGAATGACAATAGTGATGATAAGATAGGTAAACTTGAATATAATAAACAATGTACGAACTGTAGAATACATTTGATAAGTGCGAGATACTTATTTAATTGGTTGAAAATTCGAACTTATGAAAGTTTATCAAACGTGTTTGTCCTTTTGATAAATAGTTTATCTTGTATAACACATGAGATATCGTAAGTATTGCCTGATTTGATGTCAGCTAATTTATACCGAGGCAACTACGTCTAAATATACATGCAATACTTATTATATTGTGCAAGCTAAGTTTTAAATAGTAGTATCTAGAATGTATTGTAAGGACCGATTGCGTCAAATAAAAAATGCTTTTCTGAATTCATTATTCATACTTTGTCACTTCACAATGCCTTAAGGTTATTAACTACCTGAAACATATTTTCCCGTAGTTACGGCTTTTGCGGTTACTGCTTTTACTGCGTCGTCCCAGTTTTCCACAGCGTAAGTGCTTGTTGGTTATTCCAACCAGGCACTTAGGGTAGTTACGGTTCAGCATTTTAAAATGTCAATCTACACAATAATCGGAGTCTACATTCCACACGACGACAACCTCGTGTACTTAGAAATTTCTAAGAATTTAAATCTTATTGTAACTACATGTCTTAATAGTGACATAATCTAGCGTGTATTGTGTGGGTACTTGTTGATACGTAGGTACCTATAAAATTAGAGGTAATGACGTTGATGGGCAAGACAGGCAAGAAATAATAATGGGTTACAATAATGGGAAACAATTGTTGAAAAGCCGATACGCTATTGGTCGAAGGCAGGTAAGATGGGCGGAGTTTGTCTGCTTTATCTACTGTCCATGCTATGGCGACTTGAGACTGACTGTTCAAGGTTTTCATTACAACGATAATAAATCTTCGTAGGTTTTAAGAGGCCGCGTTATAAAGAGGATGTGTCCGTCGACAAATGGCAATGTTATTTAAGGTTTTAGTTCTAATAGATCCTACCATGGGATTACCTGTAATAATAATTTAACATACTGACGGCAAGGGCCATTTTTGTTGATGATCACAACAAACTAAATGTATATGGAAAAAACCCGTTCATTACATAGGTTATCAGTTATCACTATACATTAAATTATTAAGAAAAGTACCTATAATATATACCTATTTCTTTAACACGCCATTTTTATCGTTCGTTTCAAAGTGAAGTGTTATTTTTCTTCTTATAGTCTTTTCTATGCGTAACTGCATTAAACAGGTGCATCAGTGATCAGTGCGTGTGCATTTTTGTAATGTCATTGGCCGGAATCACGCACATTTTAGTATCTTTTCACGAACGAACACCGTGAATGTGTTTACCTCGGCGACTCTGTTGATTATGTTGAGGAATGCATACTCTTTATTAGTACTCTACGGTTGTGTTGCCTAGTTAACTAGTAATTTAATGTCTTTGATAAAAGTCATTCGAATTACTCGTTTTTTTACTAAGATATCAATATATTTTTTCTCGTTTCTCTTATTAACTGTTTTTTCTATTTCCTCGCTACCTAACTTTAACTTTGCAGAGCGTTGAAAGTTGCGCAGTCTTTTTGTTTAAGTTGCGAGAGAAGCTGCAAAAGTTTTTCCTAATAGGAGAGAATTAGTAAGAAAAAATAAAATTATTTTAGCAGATGTGTACCTAGACAAATCCATCGAAAATGGATAAGGCTATAGCTGAAGCCTCAAAGGTACAAATAGTGCACCTAAGCGGAAACAACTACAAGCACTGGATATATAGGATCGAAACGGTATGCAGAGCCATTCCCGGAGCTGAACAAATTTTAGAAGAAAAAAATAGCAAGCCCGGAGAACTAGCAAAGACTGCTGATTCTGCTGTTAAAGTAAAATATGAGAATAATTTACAACAATATAAAAAAATATATTGTATAGTATTTGACTCTAATGACAACGAACATGACAGACCAGTTACTAGAAGAAGTCATGCGTTACAAAAGCGCGACGGAGGTATGGGACGAACCAGAACGCCTATACAGTGGAATTATCGAAGACAAAAGTTATGATCTCTGTCTGAAATTTTTTGATTATAAAAAAGATCCTGAACATGACACAAGGAAGCACATATGTATTGAAGAATATTTGGCACGAGCTGAATAGCCAAATCGAAGAAAATCTGCCAGAGATATTACTAATTTATAAGATACTTGGAACTTTGCCACAAGATTATTCTGCTTTTAAGTCAAGTTGGCTTTTAATAACAAAAAAGGATCGGACAGTGGAGAATCTGACGTCGCAACTGAGCGCTTATGACAAAGCATTGACTACTAAAGAAGAAACGGAGAATACCGAGGAACTATTAGGCCTGGAAGAGACGGAAGAAGACGAAGAATACAGTTTTCAAATGTAATTATTGTGGAAAAGCAGGCCACGTTGTGCGGAAATGCCAAAAATGGATAAAAGATGGTAGACCGCCAAAGCCGTCAAACGCTAGTAAATATGACTGTGTTAGCTATAAAGAATGGATTGTCAATAGATAAAGTTAACTGGTACATTGATAACGGAGCGAAAAGCCATGTTACTAACAGAGCTTACTTCGTCAAGAACTTCGCGCACTTCAAAGGCTACAATGACTGTGGCGAACGGAGAAACCATTGAAGCCATTGGTGTAGGCAACATTAGAGCTGAAGCCATCGTTTATGGAAAAGTTGAGCAAATACTTTTGAAAGACGTTTGGTAAGTCCCACAGATTAAAAGAAACTTATTCTCAATGCTGTTTGTGCATGATGACTTGATCGCAAGTACGTTCAAGTCTAAATCTAAGCAATGTGTACTAAAAGTAAATGGAGCAGCAAATGTAATTGGAACTAGAACAATTAAAGGGGACTATTCAAGCTGGAGTTGAAATGTGTCGTGCCCAAAAATCAGGAAGTCAATCAATTACTGACAAACCTTTTACAAGTATACCATGAAAGGTTGGTACATCAGAACAAAAGACATGTTCGTCAGGTTATCGAAAAAGAGCTAGAATAAAAAATACTAGAACTACTAATCCGATATTTGTGAAGGTTGTGTCTATGGAAAGGCGCACAGGCATTCATTTGGAACAAGGGTTAGAGCCACTAAATCTGAAGAACTAATCCATACAGATTTATGCGGACCATTTCTTTATTCGATTTCGAAGTTTCGATATTACATTCTGTTCAAGGACAACTTCACACGATTTCTTCAAATCTACTTTCTTCGACAAAAGTCTGAAGCAGATTCAAAGCTTAAGATCCTCCTAAATGAAGCTCAAGCAGCAGGATATGTCATTAAAGAAATGTTAAGTGACAACGGAGGAGAATTTGTTAGCGCGGAATTCTAAATTATCCTAACTGCAAACGGAATTAAGCAAAGATTCACAATGCCCCACACCCTAAAGCAAGCAGGCTGCGTAAAAAGTGAAAATCGGATGGTAGTAGAAGCCGAACGCGCCATCATGCATGCACATGATACAATTCCTGATGACTTGTGGACAGAGGTAGTAAATGCGACAGTCTACGTGTTGAATCACACAGGACCAACGAACGTGCCAAGCAAGTCTTCACTTGAGCTGTGGTACGGACAGAAGCCAGCGATTAAACATCTTAGAATACTTGGTTGCTCCTGCTATGCCCATGTTCTTAAAGTTAATAGTAAAAAGCTGCACAAAAAGGCACAAAAAGGGATACTTATTGGTTGTGAAGGAGATGAAGGCTATAGATAGGTTCTGCGACAAAGAAGCATTCAAATTGATTAGATCTAGAGATGTCACTTTCGAAGAGGTACCTTTACTGGAAAAATCAAAAGAGGATGTTCATATACTGAAAGAGCCGACTCCTGTTCTTCAGAGGAACTTCAACATAATTTTCCAAGTCTCGGGAGTGAACATGAAATGAATGTTAATAGAGAGATTGGGGAGAAGGACATGCTTCAGAGGATCAAATTGAAATCATTTGAAGACCTTCTTCATCAAGGGCAAATATCGAAACCAATGAAGAAATGGTAGATGATATGAATGAATCAGATTTCGAGCCCTTGTCTTCTGAAGAAGAAAACGAAAACATAGCTGAAGAAATGAACGCCAGAATTCTGATGAAAACAGCATGGTTCTCAGAGATAGAGTAAATCTAAAGCCTCCTGTAAGGTTTAATGATGATATTATGGCTCTTTAAGCCAACAATTTATACGACCCCCTAACCTATAAGCAGGCAATATCATGTAAAGATAAAGAAAAGTGGACAAATGCTATTGAGAGCGAAATAAACTCGTTAAGAGAGAACAAAACATGGGAATTAGTCGGTCTACCAAAAGGTCGAAAAGCCATCCCATGCAAGTGGATTTTCAAAATAAAGATCAATCTGGATGGCTCTATTGATAAACACAAGGCTCGGGCTAGTGATTAAAGATTAGTATATATTCAGAAGAAAAAATATTGATTTCCATGAAACTTTTGGTCCAGTTGCTAGGAGCAGTACGACTAGAGCTGTCTTGAGAGTAGCTGCAAGGGAGAAAATCAAGTTATCACAATTCGATGTGTCTACAGCCTTCCTTTATGACACGTTAGACGAGGAGATTTAGATGAAACTGCCTGAAGGTTATGCGGATGAGAGATATGTCTTCAAATTAAAGATGAGCTTGTATGGACTAAAGCCCCACTCTGCTGGAACACATGCATGACAGACTATATCGTAAAGGCAGGATTCAAGCTGAGTAATTATGACCTCTGTTTGTTTGTAAGACGACAAGGAAAGGAGCAAATTATTCTAGCCCTGTTGATGTTAACGACGTTCTGCATAATAGCCATTTTCTCTCTGGTATATTATACCAGCAATAAAATGGCTAACTATTTCCTGAATGAATTGAAAGCACATTTTAAGATAACAGTAAAACCCGCAAGCCACTTTCTAGGAATAGACATAAAAAGGTACTCTGATGGTTCCATTTTGCTGCATCAGACACCATACGTTACTCGCTTGGTGGAGAGATTTGGCATGGACGAATGCAAGCCAGTAACAACACCAATTTTAAAGGCTAACGATGCTCAGGTTGACAAATCTACTACGAAGACATTTCCCTACCGTGAAGGTGTTTGTGCCTTGTCCTTTTTGATGACCAATACAAGGCCTAATATTTCTTATGCAGTAAGCGTTGCGTCGCGTAAGGCGGTGTTTTTTATTCCATACAACTGTGGCCTAATAATGTACCTTAAGAACAAAGGTACGAAAATACAGGAAAAATGCCGCAGATTCGGAAAAAAATATGGATTTATGTATACATTTGTACCACCTGAAATTGTCGTTCAAAGATATTAATAAATTGTAATCCAACAATTTTAATCTGGCAATCTCGTGATACACCTCGTTTGGTGATGCGTTTCGTTACTTCATTTTATAAACGTAACAAAAATAAACTAACTTAAAAATGTTCTGATTATTATCTTATTTAAGTATAAAAAACAGACAAAATAGTCCATTGGCAAGGCAAGTTTGTTAGTAACAAGAATTTTGCTTATAACTAATGTTAGTAGGTAATTAAAAGTAAAAATAATAAGCTAGACAGACCGTCTACCCCTGCACAGTAGGCTCATCGGTCTCGCATCACGTGGAGTTCAGTGAACCTACTGAGCAGAACAGTATCGGTTCTCTCGCCAATCATCCTCAGGACGCTATTCGGGCTCCCCCGTACTCGTCGCACCACTGACGCAACTTTTTACGCATAATTACGTAGAAGTCATCTACGCTGGCGTCAGCAAACATGCCGCATGCACTGCAATGTCGAGGGAGCCGAAACAGAGCCCTAAACACATTATTATATTCGACGCGCAAAGCATTGCAGGCTTTTTGTGCAAAGTGTGCCCACAGGCCGCTCGAGTACAACGTCTGGCAAAATGCCTTGAACATTGTTATTTTAACAGGAGCAGTACACCGAGCGAACCTGTGTACCAACATATTACCGCGCACCGCCAATGCCCTGCGCTCCCTCTCATTGTCTAATTCGTCACTCAAATTCTCAACGACTTAGAGTACACACATAGCACATTAGGCTAGCATTAGCATAGCATAGCACTGGTTCCTGTTTCGGATAAAGCGGGAGGAAACGCCCGGGTGTTTTCATTGTGTGGATCGACCGGAGGACACGGTGGAGGTCTGCCCGGCTTGGACGGAGTACCGCCGTGTCTTCGTGGCGGTGATCAGCGGCGGCGATCTCTCACGTCCGGCCCTGGTCCAGGCTGGTACGCAGCGAGAGGGAATGGGAAGCCGTCACCTCCTTCTGCGAAGCAGTAATGCTCACGAAGGAGGAGGCCGAGCGCGTGAAGGAGAGGCAATCGTTGCGCAAGCCCTCACGCCCGTAGTCGCCACAGGAGGAGACACCCTGGGCGTCGGTAGTCGATAGCCGAGTCCCGGCCACCGTAGCCGCAGACTTGCGGACGGCGAGCAATGGGCAGTTCGCCGGCCGGTAAGGACCAGGCCAGGGTTGATGGCGCATCGTGTTTCACGCGCGTCTCAAAGAGATGTCAGCATCATTGACGGGGTCCGATAGGGGCGATGCCTGCCGGGGTCGCGGGTTGTTCGAAAGAGTTACCTGGTGCACACGCAACTGAAGGAAAATGGATGGGTTTTAGTCAGTAAGAGTCTGACACGCCCTTCCGCTCCGCCCAAAGCGGGAGACGTGATTTGATGATTTCCCACCCCAAAAAAAAGGACGTGGAAGGAATACAACTGCTTGACAGGACTGATACATACAACTGACTGTAAGACGTCAGCCGATGTTAACCGCCCGGGAGATAGATTCAAAGCTACAATTCTCAAGCGGTGTTCTTGTTAGCCACCAAACCGTGATAAATAGGCTGCAAGAATACGGCCTACGAGCACGATGCGCAATTAGGTGCCCACTTATACGTCATGGGAATCGCGCCCGTCGAAACGAATGGTGTAGCGAACACTTGACATGGACCCAGGAGCAATGGGATAAAATTTTATTTTGCGATGAGTCCCGGTTTGGATTTAGGCCTGAAACGAGAAGGGTAAAAGTGTATCGTCGTCTCGGAAATGCTGAACGGCTGAGATGCGTCCAGAAAGTGCACCCTTGCAGAGGCTCCACAGTGATGGTATGGGCGGGTATTAAGAAGAACAGACAAACTGAGCTCGTTTTTGTACATTGCAATATGAACGCTAAAAGTTACGTTGAAGATGTCCTCGGGTCTTATGTTCACCCATTTACACAAAGTCTTGGGCCAGATTTCACCCTGATGCATGATAATGCGCGTTCGCACACAGCTTGGAGGACCAGAGAGTACTTGGCAATGGAATACAACTGGGTATTGCCGTGGCTTGCACAATCGCCAGACCTCAATCCCATCGAGCACGCATGGGACATGCTCCAGAGACGTGTTCTAGAGAACCTGGACGGAGTGTCGACAACCCAACAACTGAAAGACTTGCTATAATTCCATTGGGCGCGATTGCCGCTGGATCAGATAATCTATCTTATCATTGCCGACAAGTTTTCAACAACAGAGGTGGTCACACTTTGTATTGAATTACGAAATAATAATAAAAAATCTCGTTATTTAATTTTGTAAAACATGAAAAGTTTAATTTCGTTTTAACTTTATTTTATACTACGTATGTTACAGTACACATGTTGTTAATTATTGTGATTAAATGAACAATTGAATGAAGGATTTTGTTGCTTTAGTCACAAGTATCGCACAATAGGATAACTCAGGCTAGTTAGAATAGATTAGATTGAATTTTTTATAGTCTCGAGCTCATGATGCATAAAAGAATTCCTTTAAAAAAGCTCATATTTTGTGTATGACTATAACCTTTTCCTTCTTTTGTTTTCAGGACCATTTGCTCGTAGGACGATTTGCTAATAGGACATTTTGCTAAAGTGTCGTATAACATGTAACGTCGTTTTGCTATCAGGACCATTTGGTTTAAGGACTTTTTGATAGGGAAGGTTAAAAAATGTAACGTGTGTGTAAGTAAACAACCGGCCAAATGCGTGTTGGACCACGCACAATGAAGGGCCGTAGTTGGAACGAATTTATCCCAAGAACAAACTTAACATTGTAGTTGAAAAACATGTTCTACCCTATAGGAATATATTCCAACTGCAAATGTAAGTTTGTACGCATAATATTGAGAGGTTTACCATGTTATTTTCAGACCATGGACTTCTTATAGGTTTTCCTGCAATTTGGATTTTTTCAAAATCCTTGGATCTGTACTTTCGGAGAAAATGGGGGGGGGGGGGTGGTATTTTTCATATTTTTTGTTAAATAACTTTAATTTATATTATATAAATAAAACATTTAAAACCCTCACAGTACACCCTTTCATTAGATAGGTATGTAACATTGTACACTTAGCAAAACTATTTTTTTACGTTACACGTAATTTGGATCTCAGAAATTCATGTGTACCAAATTAATCGGTCCATTAGATTCGGAGCAATTGGCTGTGACAGACGGACAGACAGACAGCCAGACAGATGAGTGATCCTTTAAGGGTTCCGTTTTTCAATCGGACGTACGGAAACCTAAAAAGAACATACTGAAGAAGGGGTACCTTTTATGTAGGCAGGCACAAAATATCAGGAAAAAAACCTTTCTTCCAATTTGTTGTATATCATAGTGTGGTGTGTGCAGGTATTAATGAATATTATGATGATTAATTCAGACTCAATACCCGTAGAAGAACTGCCATAATTCCGATATAGCATATATGTTCTCCTGCTCCTGTATCTTTGCTTTCAACTCACGCACTTAAAGCTGCATGTAGGTACATCACTCCTATGTAGGTATTATAAAATAACATTAATAATGAAAATTGGGCTGGATACAGCCGCGGGGGTTGGATTGGCATTTGCTCACGTGTGCGACACTGGTTCCTCAAGTAATTCCTTTACCTGTAAAAGGGTAGCTCGTAGATCTACCTTAGACGCAAAGATTCTTTTCCCCAGTTTTGTTTTATTGTCTGCCTGTCTTTCAAATCAAATCAAAATATTTTATTTCACATAAACCAACATGGGTACTTATGAAACGTCAGAAGCTAGGTGCACGGTTCCAATTGGTTGTTTCCTATGGAGAAGAGCCGGCAAGAAACTCCCCTACTCTTTTAAAAATAAGGGGCTTTTATAATGTTTCCAATTACAGTGTTGATAGATATGGGAGGACAGTGTAGGCCTGTCAACAAGTTACAGGTACTCAACAAAATATAAAAAGGTCTACAAATCTAGAGTCTACAAGTTAGGTCTACAACGTTCTTCAGAAAGACTTTTTCGTCTGAAATGTTTGGCGTCATGCTAATTGCTAACGGCGTTAAACCTGTACACGTTAAATAGATACACGTTATTAGATATCCAGCGCTATTCTGCTCTCAATTTCTTTGTCAATTTGGCTGCGTTTCGACTTTAAATGAGTTCTAAAATTTCTACTAATACACATAATCATAGCATATAATGTTCCCACTACTGGGACAAAGGCCTCCTCTCTTCGAGAAGGAGTGGGTGTAATCTACCAAGCATGCCCAGTAAGGGTTGGCAGAAGTTACAAATGTCTTTGATATTTCCTCACGATGTTTCCTTCACCGTTTTGAGAGTAGTATTTATGAAATTATTTACACAAAGTAAAGCGCCTGTCTGGGTTCGAACCCATGACCTGGGACTCGTAAGTCGGGGCCGTTACCACTGAGCCACCACTACTCTCTACAAATAAATAAAAATACCATATTAAGGTTTACGTAGATTTAGGTAGCAACTTTGTTTGTAAAAATGACTGCATTACATTGTTATATTCCCAGCAAAGTAACTATGAATCAATGAGCCAATCGATTTAATATATTTATTAAGATTCAAAGAGCCTTGCGTTCTTAAAAGCTTTGTTTAAAATTACTCGTTGCTTCCAAGCATTCACTGTTCGGAGTAACATGTGTTAAGTGGTGTTTAAACGTTTCCAGTACATGGCTAACGCAGTCGCCGAGCGGGCTGGGGTACGCGGGCGCGTGCGGAAGTATGGGACGCAGTCCACCCGGGTGTTCGCCACACAGCGCGCTGCCCCACCAGTCGTCGCCAGTCGCCATCAATACGTTTGCCTCTCATCAAATTCAAGGACAGGTAATTAACAAGTAACAAAACAATTGTAACCTAGTTTTCTTTCATATTATTTTTGCACCAAATTAGTTTTATTGGCCGCAGATTTAGATAATGACAGTCTGGGTTGTTCATTAAGTGCAAAAATGCGTTTTTATCTCACATGGATTCCTTTGAGCATTATAATATAGTTATGCACTCATTGTTCTATGTATAAAAAAAATTTTTCGTGTGACCGCTTAGACCTTCAAAAGGACGCAATGGATTTTGATGCCGTTATCACTACGAGCATTCATTGCAGCGGGTTTATGTGTAAAATACACTTACATTTGACTTGAATATAGCACAGAAATCTCGGATGTTTTAAAATGTTGCCATTGCCCCCGTGCGAAGCAGGAGCGGGTCGCTAGTAAAATAGTATAAAATGGATTATTTTTTGCGACTCCTTCTCGCCTTCTTCACTCGACCACGCTTCAATCAGCACCATAATTGCGTAACAGACTTTCAATCGCAATGTGAATGGTTTTGCTAATCCGTTAGTTCATATGGTCGAAAATTTTATCTGCTCTACAACGTAAATAACGCTATGAATGTTGTTGAACTGTCAAAATGAAAGCCATTGCTACTGTTAGTGTTACGCAATTACCCCGCTGATCATTATTGTATAAAAGAGAATCTGAAGAATCCTTTGACATTGCGAAAAGCGGACTTAGCGGTATTTCACCGTGAAAAGACTAATTCGCTAGAGAAACGTATATCTATGTTATTAGCGGTATTTCACCGTGAAAATACTAATTCGCTAGAGAAACGTATATCTATGTTATTAAAAATTCGTGTCTGGTTGTGTGACTGCTTAGCTCTTCTACAACTATACAGTGGATTTCGATGCGGTTTTCAACATTTATTTATTCCAGAAGGTACTAGGTACTAGGTTTAAGTGTGTTATAGTAGGTACTTAAAGATAGTAAAGACACACATTTCGATGTTTTGTCGTAAAAATCATGCGAAGCAGGGGGGGGCGGGTCGGGTCGCTAATTAAAAAGAAAATCGTTTCATAGTCACAGAACTAGGTCTAATATTCATACAATGACTAAATTTGCCGAAGTTTGATTATCCCCAGTTTTCGACGCAATTCAGTTAGCAACGGAAAATCTGACAAAAATCTGAATCGGTCAGCATAAATAAAACATTAAAATTAAATTTTAATCGCGTCGTTTGGTGAAAACATTAATTTTATAGATAAAATATCTTTACTAATTAATGTTTTCATTTTGTTATCACTTTAGTCGAATTTGAATCAGATTTACAATAAAATTCAAACATCAATAAAAAATATCCATAAGCACGATCAGGTTACCCTGGTGCTACTTCCGAGATTTTTTCAAAAACCACAAACAATTTGCCTGAATCTATATCAATATATCACAGAAATAAAATATGTACAGTGTCCTCCAAAAGTTAGTTAGCATTTTTCCACTTCAGCTGTATTGCCACATTATGATTTATAATTCTACGTGACTTGTGCAAGGGTTTCATTAAAATTTTGTATACCGTCTAAATATACCATGTGGTATACGTGGTATAATTTAATGTGATAAGGTCCGCGCCATTTTGTATAATACCTACCTAAGTAAATAATAAAGTTTGGCATTAGTAAGTTTTCAAAACTACTCTCCAACGAAGAAATCCCCGTTGGAGTACACCCCCTAAATAGGGGGTGCCATATTTTGTCAGAATGAATCGTAACGCAGGGTCCGATTTATTCGAAACTTGATATTAATAATATAGACCAAAGTAAATAAGAATTACGTGTTATCTAACCGTATGAAAAGGGGTAAGTATTCAAGTTTTTAGGGAAGGATTTTATTGCGTCGCTAAATTAAATCAAAAGTTCGATACATGATCTATACCATAACGGAACATGCTTTTAATGATTATTTAAAAATCATCGCCAAACTACTGCTCTCAGAGACGTCACCTTAAAAATAATAAATCATTACTTTTAATAATGTGATGGGGGATGAAGAAGTTTTTTAATAATTTTGCTGTCATGTGCTTTTAAATATACTGGTCAATTAAAGTTAGGTATAGGTTGAGTACAGACTAAAAAATGGGGAGAAAGTTTTTATGGCAAGCCCGATTTTTTTTTCCTAACTATACAGTGTAACACATGTTAATTTCTTCACTGAGAAATTTCTAAGAGGCTGCAGTGTGCCTACAAAAGATAAATGATATTCCATTCGTGTAACTTGGTTTAGAAAATATTTTTACACCGTGTATACACAGAAATAATTATATTTTAAAGCTAGATGAAGGTAGCGGGCCAATTTTTTTTTTTTTTGGGTGGTAATTTTATCAATTGACCCCTCGCGTTCTGGGCGGAGCGGAAGGGCGTTTCAGACTCTTACTGACTAAAACCCACCCGTGTGCCTTCAGTTGCCTGTGCGCCAGGGCCACGGTAACTCTATCGAATAATCCGCGACCCCGGCAGGCATCAGCCCTATCGGACCCCATCAATTATGCTGACATCTCCTTGAGGTGCGCGTGGAATACAACGCGCCGTCGACCCGGGTCTGGTCCTTACCGGACAGCGAGTTGCCCATTGCTCGCCGTCCGCAAGCCCGCGCCTACGGTGGCCGGGAGTCGGCTATTTAGTCCCGACGCCCAGTGTGTCTCCGCCTGCGGTGACTAGGGGCGTGAGGGTACCACCCTGACTACTCTAAAAAGAAACACCGCGATTTTATTAGAGAAAAGTGATTTAATGACGAATTCCGGGAAAATTTCATAGGTTTTAGTTAAATACTTATTAAAATAATAAAACAATGATTTAATTATTGTAAACATAAGTGTCGTAATGCTCTTGTGAATTCCGATGGCGTGTTAAGAGGCTAATTTCATTTCAGTAATTAAATCGAGATTAAAATTTGAGTAGCGTATCAAAAAGCAGTAAAACTGTATGTTCGCAAATTGGCGCTATGACTGTTCAATAAACGACTTTATCGATGAAATATGTAACTATGAATACGAATGGGCGTTATATGTCGTAAGCGTTTGGTCCCAACTTCTTAGGGGGTAAACCTACATTAGTAGCCGGTTCAGGATCTTATCTTATTGTTTACAATGGAGCACATTATTTCTATAATTATTTGTATAAGTGAATCTCTAAAAAAAAAAACTTTAGTATAAAATACGGTACTTAAGTTTTTTTTTATGATTATAATTGCTGTGTTTAATATAATAAATAACATTACAAAGGCAAAAAAACTATTAACTAAAAGAGGGCACCGAAGTATATCTCCGCATCGCTGGACACGGTCGGTAGCGAGTTAAAAAAAAAGTGAAAAAAAATATGTTTTGGACTAAATGTTTCCGTAACCAGAAGGGTCCCAGAATAGTCTAGAACAAAACAAATATCACAATGGCGGGGATTACAACTTACTCGCAGCCGCGAGTAAGAATTTAACGAAGCCTCGTTAAGCGTCTTTTTCTACGCTTTTATTATTCCAGCCGTTATAGCTCAAATATCTCGATGTTTTAACATGTCGCCACATCAGTATATTGCACTAGTCGCTAGTCTAATCTAAAACTAAAATAAGGCATATAAAAATTTCTCCCTATCGCTGTCGACTGGTAACGCATACAAATGACTTGCTACGTTGAATGGCAATGCAGTAGCTAAAATAGTTTACACTTACGATTGGCAGAGCGTGGATGGGTCCGATTTGGTAGTTCGTCTCCTACGGTTACACAACACAGTTACACAAATAATTTTATTTACAAAAACAATGTTCTACAACATTATTTTTCCCTTACAGCATCGTCAGACACATTTGTTTTTTTGCACTAGGACACTAACACTTAACACTTTCCCTTATTCAACAGATCTAACCATAAGACCCATTGCATGACAAAGAGATGTGAAGTTAGGACGTGGCTGTAATTTTGTGAGAATGTCAGCCACTTGATTTACTGTACCAATTCATGTAACTTCATTAGCACCTTCAACCACTAGTTCTCTGACTTAAGTGACGAATGCGAATGTGCTTAGTCCGCTTGTGAAACTCCGGATTGTGGGCAAGTCGAATTGCTGCTTCGTTGTTTACACTGAGCGTCGGTGTATGCGTAAGCTTAGTAAGGTCTTGCATTCTCGTTAGCCAAACAAGTCCTCTAGCTCTTCACTAGCTGCTACAAGCTCAGCGTCAGTCGTAGAGATAGCGACCGAGACGTGTAGCTAACTCTGCCATGAAATGATTCCACCAGAATAACGACAGACCACTCCTGTAGCAGATGGCCCGGTATCTCGATCTCCAACATGATATGTATCGCTAAAACATTGTAGTACGCCAGGTAAATGATGCGCTTTATACTCGATTCCATAAGAGCTTGTGCCCTTGATGTCGTAGCGCATAATCCGGTTTACTCGGAAGCAATCTTCTTTGGACGGTGATTTCAGTTTTCGAGATGCAACTTCAAGAGCGTAGGCAATGTCCAGACGTGTTCCAACCATGACATATGCAAGAGCACCAACAGCTTCACGGTGTGGCAAGTTTTCCACTTCTGTAGCTAGCTTCCCTTGATTGTGAAGGTTCCTTCCCTATAGGTATAGCAACAGGGTTACAGTTAGCCATCCCGAAACGGACCAAAATTCTTTTTGCGCAGGCTTCCTGATTGACGAAAACAGAGCCATCCTCTTTACTGATTAATTGAAGACCTAGGTAAAATGACGCAGGTTTCGTTGTTATCCGTAGTCTTTCTTTAAGGTCATTCAAAACATTACATGGGGCTATCCCCCCCCCAGAAGACCCAGGAATTCCATACATTCGACTCAACTGTTCGTTTCAATTCAGGTGCACTTTTCGACAGCATACTCATAGGTAGGTAGGTATATCAGGAAACAGAAATATATTCTTTACAACAGGTGAATTTCTACTTCTCAGTTAATATACAAAGATATTATAACAAGCATGCACATATTTATACTCAGTGGCGTAGCTAAGTAATCAAAGAAGCTGGTGCAAAAAAAAAAATTGGGCCCCTTCTAAACTGGTTAGGTTTTATCAAGTAAACATAGTTATTAATTATATAAATACACTCGAGAGCAATTAATCCGGGTCACTTAAAGAATCCTAAAAATCTCGGAAACTAAAAATGCTAGGTTAATGCAATAAATTGTATTTAATAGACAATGTAATACTCCTTAAGTGAAGGTATTAAAACTTCTTAGTTATTGTAAAGTTATATCATAAAAAAATCAAATTTGAAAAAGGGCCACTTTCGAAGATGGAACTACGAAATTACAGCATTTGGTTTTGCTTTTGTTTGTAATCTGTCATTTATGTGGGTACATAAACCATGTTGATAGTGCTCTATATTCATTATTCAAGCTGAAATTATGTCGCTTACGCCTGAAGAATGCACCAGAATACTTACAATGCTGGAAACCGGCCGGAGTCAGCGCGATACAGCCAGGACTGTCGGTGTGTCGCTGTCAACAGTACAAAGAGTTCTCCGACGTTACGAAGAAACTGGTTCTAACCTACGCAGACCAGGAACGGGCAGAACCAGGTGTACCACAGCACGAGAAGACCGATACTTGGTGAACACCATGCTTCGAAATCGCTTTCTCACAGGAACTGAACTCACAAATCAGTTTCGACGCCTCGGAGGAAGTAACCCAAGTGCATGGACCGTAAGACGTCGGCTTGCTGAATCTAACTTAAAACCCCTTAGACCTGCAAACGGCCCTAAACTGGAGCGTGGGCATCGTATTTCAAGACTAAGATATGCCCAGAGCCACGTAAATTGGAGTATTGAAGATTGGTCAAAAGTTATGTTCTCCGACGAATCAAAATTTATGCTCTACAAGCACGATGGAAGACACAGAGTGTATCGAAGACCAGGGGAAAGATTCAAGCAAGCATGCATCGAAGAAAAAGTAGCCTACGGTGGTGGGTCTGTACTTGTGTGGGCCGGAATTTCTTCTGAAAGTCGCACAGAGCTGGTGATCATAGAAAACGGCTCTTTAACTAGCGTAAGATATGTGGAAGAAATCCTCAATGATCACGTTGGTCCATTTATGGTCAATTTAGGTGAGGATGCTATATTTATGCATGACAATGCCCGACCTCATACAGGTAGGATTGTGAATGACTACCTTCAAGAGATGAACATTACTCGTATGGAGTGGCCAGCGCGCAGCCCGGATATCAACCCGATCGAGCATGCTTGGGATGAGCTAGGCAGATGCGTAAAACAACGAAACCCTCCCCCAATCACGCTTCGTGAGCTCAAAATTGCTCTCACAGAGGAATGGGAGAATATTCCCCAAAATCGTATAAGGAACTTGGTGTACAGCATGCCAAACCGCGTAAACGCAGTAATGGAAGCACGAGGAGGCAATACGAAGTATTAAAATTCAAGAAAATCGTAATAAAGTTCAAAAATTTCATGTTTCCTATTTTTGTTTTAAGGAGAGATCAGCAGTTTTTTTCTTTATGTAATTTTGTGTTAATAAAATGTATGGTGACTCATATTTTTTTTACTTTCATTTAAGGAGTATTACATTGTCTATTAAATACAATTTATTGCATTAACCTATCATTTTTAGTTTCCGAGATTTTTAACATTCTTTAAGTGACCCGGATTCATTGCTCTCGAGTGTATTTTAAATAAGCAGAGCTAATTTATCATTAGCTTTATATCGTGCACTGCAGGAAACAGCAAAACAAAGCTACTTACTACACATACTTCACATACAGACTGACCTCTTCCAGAACAGCTGTGTAGCGTTTAGGAATAGCCAGACAAGGAAGACGAAAAGTAACGTAGTAAATAATAAAAAATTAAAAAACGACGACGTATATTACAATTATGTAGGTATTATTAGGCAATAAAACGAAGTGGAAAAGATTAAAGGGTTTATTTTATGAAGGTCGGACCTACCAACTGACAATAAAATAACAATTATATTTATAATCTTTTCTTAGCTTTAGTTTTCGCAAATGTATCAATGACTTCGGTTAAATCCTGATGAGGCTTTGTTTTCAATTGCTATTAGCGATAAATGTCGGAGTCGAGCTTGGCCCCCACTATTTCTTAATTTTTTTAAGTTTGCTAAATGATCTTTCTGCTACTGTAGAAGTGACAGAAATTGTATAGAATTGTATAATATCGCTGTAAATACTACTTCCGTTAGGTTGCATTCTAGCCCTCCATCTCCATCTGTTCACCAATTATCTAAAGAAATAATGAGCCAATGCTCATTATTTCCTTAGATAATTGGTGAACAGTCCATGCCTGGGTTAATTCAGGTGGAAAGAGTTGGTATTTTCTTTTTTAGTTATGGTTAACTTGGGGCCTAATAGCTAAACTAATATTATAAAGAGACAAGATTTGATTTTTTATATGTTTGTTTGTTACGCTTTCACGCTAAAACGGCTGAACTGATTTGGATGAAATTTGGCACATCGGTAAAGGCTCGTGCACACTGGCGCGACGCGACAGCGTACACAAAGGCACCGCGCGCAGCGTGACGGGCGGCGCCTTTGTGTCGGGATGTCGCGTCGCGCCAGTGTGCACGAGCCTTTAATTATGACCTGAAGTCGCGGGCAACAGCTAGTATCAGAATATTATTTGCTTTGGAATTTGGTCACACTTTTGTAATGAAGTTGCTTCATGTACATCTTTAAAAATGCTGGTTTTAGAAAATTGAATATTTGACAGAGTGCACTCCTACCATTAAAACGTGTATTTAATTGGGCTATTATTGTGCCTAGTTAATCACTGAAAATAGTCATTTTAAATATTTCTTCCCAGTTCTGAAATTGGTGATCAAAAGCTTCAGAATTCATAATGTTTTTTGACTTTCCTTTGCCTTTTTTCTTGAAAGGGGATCTGTACCATATTTTCTTGCAGTTTTAATGTCTTTGCACTTGAAGGATTCGAAGTCATTTCAATGAATTTTCTAATTTGCTATCTAATGCTTCCGATATCCGTCAGCCATTAAAATAAGGAACGGAAACAGAATTAACATATTTACTACCACTACGCCAACTTGACGGATTTGCCGTCAGATTTAGTAAAATCTGACGGCAAATACGTCTAGGTAGCAATAAGAACAAACAACAGAAAGAATTTAGGGGAATACCCCTACAACTTTTTTGAATTTCTTTCAACTGATTAGCCATGATTCAAGTTGTGTTGCAACCTGCTATATTTATATTCTGAAGGTGGGAGAAATTTTCGAAAGTTCAGTTCGTGGTTTGCTGATCAGGATCCGAGGGCCCCTGAGCTTGAGAGCCCCTGTACAAGGTACCGCCTAGCCCTCCGATAGCTATGCCACTGCCCATTCTTCTATGCCATAAAAAAGCCCAACTCATCTTCACTAATAGTAGTGGCCAGCGCTGCTTTAGTTTGTACACACCATTTTCCTCTATACCTGTAAGTAAAGGTTCGCCAATTATTTCACAATTACTACGTTAAAACCTCCCTTGTAGAAAACTACGTTAAGATCTTTCTTAGTGACAGCACTAACGCTAAATAAGTTTGTATCTCATCTCGGAACATACATAGCATTCATTGTAACATTCGGCTTTGTACATACCACTGTGCCACTTCCAATACCTTGCAGACTTTCTTCATTTGCATACGGTACAGTCACTCCCTATTCATACTTCTAAAAATCATGTTACCATTCACGCCTTGAAGTCATATGGTTACAAGCTCCAGAGTCAACAATCCAAAAATCTTCTGAAGTTGAAGTTGCCATCGCTAAAGCTGTAGAAGCTTCATTTCTCTTCTTGCTTAGATTATCTGGACAATCTCTCGCTTTGGGTGGTCCATCGCAAATAAAACATCTAAATTGTTTTTTGACATTAGGGCGTGATTGCTTGCACTCATAGCTATTGTATGTAATAGGTTGGGGAAAAAGTTTCTTCGCATTTTTTAAGAAAATTCAAAACATTTTTTAATATAGTTTATTTACATTTAACTAAAGTATGTTGGTACCATTTTGTTCGATAACTTTTTGCCATCTTGTAGGTAGGGACATGATCCCATTGCTATAGAAATTTTGGGACTTCTGATCAAAATACCGCGACAAGTGGTTTTGGCAGTCCTCTCGTGATGTTAACCTGACACTGCCTAAAGAATTCTGAAGAGACCGAAACAGGTGGAAATCTGAAAGTGCAAGGTCAGGACTATACGGCGGATGCATTAACACCTCCCAGCCAAACACTATTAATTTTTGCTGAAAGGCTAAAGATGTGTGAGGTCTAGCGTTATCATGATGAAAACCACACCCCTTCTGTTGATTAATTCCGGCCGCTTTCTCTCAACTTCTTGCCTTAATCTCATCAGTTGTTCGCAGTAGAGTTCAGAATCGATGGTCCTGCCTGGTGGTAACAGCTCATAATGAATAATGCCCTTCCAATCCCACCACACATACAGCATCACCTTGTTGCGAGTTAACCCGGGTTTCGCCACAGTCTGTGAAGCCTGACCGGCCTTTGACCACGACCTTTTTCGCACGTTCTTGTCGTACGTGATCCACTTTTCATCAACAGTTATCAGCTTCTTCAAAAATGGTTCGGTTTCATTACGTCGTAATAAAGAATCACAAATGAGTACACGGTTCATTAGGTTTCTTTCAGTGAGCTCGTAAGGTACCCAAATATCGAGTTTTTGTTGAGTTGAGTTGAGTGTTGTTTAAACTGTTATGTGGTCAATTCCCAGTTCTTCAGCTACGTCGTAACTACTGATATTGCTCCACTTTTTCAAAAATGGCATCAATTTTATCCGTAATAGGGCCAGAGCGACGTGCATCTTTGATATCAAAATTTCCGGATTGAAAACACTTAAACCAAATTTGTGCTACTCTCACAGACACTGCACTAGGTCCATAAACACGGCAAAGTTTTTCGCAGCTTGCGTTGCCCTTTTACCTTTTTTGTAGTCAAATTTTAAAATGTATCGAATTTCTTCATTAGATTCACTCATCTTGACAGTACGAAAAACAAATGAAATTCACACATTTTCCTAATTTGAATTTGGAATTATGTTCTTTAAAATTTAAACTTTCAATCATACCAAAACCAGCCAGATACAAATAGAATAGCCAAAGAGATTTTATTACAAGTTCATACATACAGAAAAGAATAGAAAAGAAAAGAAAAAAGAAAAGACTTTTTCCCCAACCTCATATATCCTCCATTTGGTAAAGTTTAGTTTTCACATAATAATCCGAAAATCCTCAATATTTGAATTTTCAATTGGCAGTCTCATAGCTTGAAAATTATCTGTTAAACCTTGAAGCATTAGGGCAGCTAATAATTCGTCATCATATCAATCATTTTTGACACAGTAGTATTTCCGTTCCTAGATCAAACAGCTTTTGTGCAGTCGTCATCAATGCCGAAATATAGATAATCTCTTATAGTCGTGAACTGCCTCAGTTTAAGACTAACTAGTTTCGACAGCAGTCTGCATCGATTGTTTAGCCCCTTATCTTCGTACGCTTTCTCTAAAGATTTCGAAGCCTCCTTGGCCGTCTTCCTTCACACACATGAATTAGGCACTCTGGTTTTATCATCAAGCATATTTTACTTCTGACTTTTGGATCTCTCTTTTTGCCTATCTTATCAACAGGCGTAATCTATGTACGAGTATACTTCCATAGATCGTCGTGTATTAAATATAATTCCATCACAAATTTCCATGAACTATAGTTAGTAACACCATCTAGTTTCTCAATTGATACCATGATCAGAAAATCAGTTACTGCTGACTATTTTTTGCCGTTCCCATTCATTTCTCGGTGCTGCAGGCATTACCTTTATTGTTAATTTAAAAAAAATGAGTTGTTCTGGGCCCACAAACTTTGTTGCAATTTAGTTTATATGAGAAAATAAATGAATGATTGTATGATGTACAATATCTTTTTCGTGCAGCTTGCAGACTGTGTGAAGTTTTTTTTTAAATTACTACCACATATTTGATTTTTTTTAAATCCCACTTAAAAATGTAACTAGCCTGTCATAATAATCAATGTCACATGAGGTTACAGTACAACTATTTTCAGAACTAAGTACTATTATATATAGTATTTTGTTTTGTTTAAAATTCCGTGAAAACAAAACAACACTATAGTACTTAGTTCTGAATTCAAATTATGATACACGATAAATCTAATAATAAAATTGATGTAATTGATGGACATGGAAATCAGCATTCGTTTGTATTCGGAAATCCGACCCGAAGGTTCCCGAGAGTCATTAAGAAAATAGTTGTACGAGTACTTGTACATATTGTGAGGTTGCACCTCTTTGATCCAACAAATCAACAAAGAGTTTCACATATCTGTGAGCATATTATTATCAGGTACATCAAAATGTCAAATCTTCTCCATTTATTTGTAAAAATATACGCATGGATCTAAAGATGAACGAGTGAAACCAATTTCTAGTAATACTGAGTTCAGGTTTAAATTCCACTGAAGACTGGCCTGTTTTAATCCGTAAATTGATTCAGTGGCCGGGTTTCAACTATCTAATATCAAATAATCATGTCTCATTTATTTTAAAAAGAACATAGTATTACTGTTTCAAACAAGTGACATATTCTTGATCCCAAGTTACCGTTGAATGCTTTCTACCATCTTTGATGACAGCATCACCTACCCGCTGCCGCATTTCAAGTGAGTTCTTGCCTCGTTCGTTTTTTTTTTGTTCTCATTTATAATATTTTCTCATGTTATTATAAGCTGCTTAATTGTGTGTACGTGTTTCTCGTTAAAACTGACCCCAAACCATCGGAACTTTTAGCCTAAAATTCCATTTTTTTATTTATATCAAATGCAAAAAAATTAAGTAGGTAACAAATTACCCATAATGCGATTAAAAAACATACATTATAATTTTTCGAATTGATAAGTGCAACTTGCACATACTGTTAAATCGCTGCAAAATTGATTGAAGCAGGCTAAAAAGTTTAAGAACGGAAATATTTACTTACGTAACAAATATGGACCACCATGCCAAAACCAAACTAATACGTCTTTACAGCGTCTCTCAAAATGGCTGCCGAAGCAGCACGATGGCGTTCAGTGAATTTCACATTAACTGCTATTTATTTTCTTAACAACGTTATTCGTGCCGGAAGAACTTACCCCCGGCACTTTAAACCACGGTCTCCCGTATTTAAATTAACAAACCTTATCCCCATGTTTTTAATATGGGGGTTGATACATGTATTTACTTCCTAGTCTCACCAGATGGAATGTAGGTGGTTGAGGTTGTAGTGATGTTCTTATATGTGATTAAAAAGGATAGTTTCAGCCTATCATTAGTTGCGGTTACAATCGCGGTGGCAATCTTGAAGTCCTTCTCAGTTTTTTCTATGAAACCCAGTGCAAATTGGGTTAGGACGCAATCACCGCCTGTACTAGTTTATTTTGGGGCAATCTGCTTGGCCAAAACGTGCACAAATATTCATTAGGCATCTTAGGTCCAGCTAAGGTTCGCAGATTGTGACGTGAAAAATACCTGATTCATTTTGAAGTGATTCACTGACAGAACGTTTGGTGTCACCAATCCAAATAAGAAACAATTTTATAATCATTACCGCTGCACAGCTTTTGGTTGCTGTGCAGCCGTAATGATAATAAAATTGTTCGCAACCTAAAAATACAGGTATCATAATAATTGGAAATGGCTTCTCCTCCATTCTTGCCTATAATGTATTGCTCCATATGTGTAGCTATTTCTTGCACGTGCGCTTCTGGGTTGAGTCCTTGAACGTACCTACAATCAATATTTAAAATAAATTGTCTTTGAAAATGAATTCTGCTTTTAAAATTGAAAAGTGTACGAGTATATACTCGTAATATAATAATACTGCGATGCATAAATTAAATCAACTCATACTTGATATTATGATTATTATCTGTTTCAGCTACAGAGTCCTTTGCAGCCCATGCAATCCATGTCGATGAATTCCTACAATGCTATTGGAGTCAGTGCTATAGGTATGTTTTTGTTTGGTTATTTTTCCTGAATAAGTACCCTTTTCTGTTAATTGTTGCAGGTGTAATGATATATTAAGGGCTCGTGGCTAAATAAAAATAGCCGCATGGGTCAATCGAAGGTTAAGCTTCGCTTGCCGAGGTCGGTCCATGGATGGATGGGTAACTGTCGTTTTTCGAGGCCCCTCCATGCCTCGAAAAGTATGTTAGCAAAGGTTATTTGGCGATCTATAGCCAGTCCTCCTGGTAGTCTGAAGCACAATGTCTGATAACAAGTCGTGGTCTTAGCAAGGGGTAACGTATTACCCCGTAACTGGGTTGTGAAGGCAGATAGGCAGTAGCTCCATGTAAAATAGTGTTACTTATCTGCATCCTGTTACACTGGAAGTCGACCCCAACATAGTTGGGAATTGCTAGGCAGATGATGATGTTCATAATGATATATTCCTGAACGGATCTACACATCAGCTGCAAATAAAATATTTATATACGCACTGTTTCATACAGTGGTTTTTAATTAAAAGGGCGTATCGATCTAATTAGTCGGAATAACTAACTGTTTTTCAGTTACAAATAATAAAATCTGAATCCATGAAAGTTCATTGCTACCCATTTTGAGATAAGAACTAATAAAAATAAAACCCGTGTATAAGTTGTCAAAAGCGATATTAATTAATGTTTTTTTTAAGCATATTGTTTGTCTTCTTATTTACAGACGGTTCTCCTAGCCCCGGTCCTGGTTATGCCCCTTCAACCGGCGGCTTTTCACCGAACAGACATCACGACATCGTCACGTCGTCAGACGCGGCTGTTACTCGATTTCCATTCTGGCCTGAAGGTAAACTTTTTTCTTGGGCTAAATAATACTGTAGTGGGTTTAGTCAATGTATCACCTATGAAGTTAGATCCCAGGGCCACCAAACTTTTCGTTTGCATAATTAAGTTATAGTTATTGTTCTCAAGTAAGTGACATGTTATGTTTTTATTGAGAATAAAGTTTCTTTAAACCTAAAAGCAACTCAGTTGCTGATATTTAATCTGGTTACATTGTGTAGAGGATATTTGATTCAGTAACATTGTACCAGGAACAGCTTGAATGCCGTTGGGAATAAGTTGGTTCATGTTTTCAATATCTTGATTACTTATGTAAAAGCACTTTACTGTCTTCATACTGTTCTCTAAAAATTGAAATGCTTCGCTGGCGTTAGTAACATCATGACCATAAGAAATCCTTTTGTCCAATTGTCTCTTTACGGCACCCCCAATCCCATCTGCCATACTTTTGCCATGACCTGCCTCTGAAAATGACCACGTTGAATATGACAGTTTCAACTTTGGGGTGAACAAACTCAAAATATAAAAGTTTATTTTTTTACGGTACTGACTGCGTGGGCATTCTGAAAAAATGTGTATAACCTTGACAAGAGGGTTAATTTCTTTTGCAAGTTTGATAACAGGTATTAAGTGTGCCCAAATGGCATTCGGCTCATGGCAATTGTTATCTGATACAGATACAAAAGATTAGGATAGATTTTTCCAAAAAATTACTCCACAATGTAAAGTGATCATGTTTTTGGAGGCACTGAAGTGCATTGATTGGACTTCTTCACTATATTTACATTCGAAATTCTCCGAACAGTAACATAAAATGAGTATCTCATCATCTGTCATGTTCGTGACGCAATTTCTGTATTGACGTTGCTATTCAATCCAATTAAAGAAATGAGTTTTAAACGCCGGTAACTCGTTCTGAAAATTTGTGATGATATCAAGCACAGTTCTATTTATTTGTTGCTTGGAGGTCTTTTTAGTTGTAAATACTTTGCCAGATTTTCATATCGATGGCTTACCCTAGCCCATTTGTACCATGTTATAGCAGGATCGAGATTTTGTTCATCTTATGAAATACTCTGAGTACAGTCTTTACATTTATTGTACATGCAATCATAACGCGTAATTTCGCATGCGACGATGTTCAAGATCTCCTTTAAATTCTTGCAAGTTATGACACCTTTAAATTTAGTGCATTAAACATGTACTCAAAGTCACTGTGCTTAATACATAAGCAGGTTTCCCTATTATTGACGCTTGGGGACAATATAAAAGGTGGTGAAGCTGTATGACCCACCGTCTTTTTTATAAATTTCGTATGCGTTTGTCTTTGGATCTGGTTTCTTTCTTGCAAGTTGTGCTTTTGCATATATCGTCTCTCAAATAAAAATTAACGATTTATTCCTGAGTCTTCTTAATTATTGGTCGTTGTACATTAATCCTTTTCCTAATTCTTCCTCTAATACCTAAAATCTTACTGTCAGGGCTTTTCCCAATATTTGCGCCTGTTTCCTAATCACGTTTTTAAGTATTGTTTTTCTTATTTTTTCTCACTGTATGTACCACGAATTGATATTTCCATTATTTATTATCTTGCTTTTAATTTGTCGTTTTCTGTGTTCAATAAATCGATATCGTTTTCAGGTTTATTTTTCATTCGGTATAATTTCTTTCTCAAACTCTGTATTTTTGTATTATATTAACGAACAGTCTTTATAGCCTTTTTATATTTATTAAACAATTTTCGGTATCTAATTCTCAATGAATGTGAAGCTGAAGTATTGGCTGCAGCAAGTTTTTTTTTTTTTTGCTATTAAACCTTATAGGTGTGCATGCGCCTGTACGCATGAACACCTATATGGTTCTACAAAATTTTCAGAAACAAAAAATGCTTCATTGAAGATAACATTAAAATTAAACAATAAAATGCAGTGTAATTTCAACCACATAACGTAATAACTATCGTTATTTTACCATTATTTTTGTAATGTTATCCTGAGTGGAGTATTTTGAGTCGAAATAAATTACCTACTCGAAAAAAAATTACACACGAAAAGTAGGTAATAAAGAACCTATTCGAGGCATTTCATAATTATTTTATGTATACTTATTTATTCAAACTTTACAAACACTAATTAAACCATGACTTAGTGGAACGACCTTTAGGATTCCATTACGTCACTTTTGAGTTCCATTCATGAGAAAGTAGCGTAATGGAGGTAACGTAACCACACTCCTAAATTTTTAAAATGAATTTGATAATTCATTAACAAACTTTTATTAAATCTAACTTTACATTTCAAACAATAATAAAGTAAAAAGTTTAATAGAAAATAGAATCAAATACACAGGAATACGTTACCTGGAGAAAAACAGTATCGTTTGTGGAAGTATTTTTTTCACACGAGTCGAGACAACCACTTTGAATACATTTTTTTGGCGAACTGGCTGTCAAAAATTTAATATGGCAGCCACCATAGATTAATAATGTTGCTATATTTGGGAAAATGATTGTATTGAATTAGTAGTATTTTTTGAAAATCGCCCTGCTGCAGCAATGTTGCTCTTTAAATTGATTTGCCTAAGTTACTTTTGAATAAGGGGGAAAAGTTTTTACGGTGGTTTGTAAACTGCTCTGACGACAATAAAATTAGGATAATATAAAAAAAAAAACATAAAATAAGCGCCCTCTATTGTCAGGTCGGTAATACTTGTAAGCCGTCTCGCCAAAAAAATGAAACGCGGAACATTTACAAGCTGTCAGTGGCACACTTTCACATTAGTTCTGGAGAGAAGCGCTAGAGATCACTATGGCTGCGATTTGGGTATTTGAATGTGTTGTATTAATTAATAGCGAGGACTTAAACGCTTGGGATTGAGTTGCTCCAATTTTTGCATACTGAATGTTTTTTTTTGCCTATTTCTTAATTTTCCTTCTCTTTGTCACTTGATGATTATTATATAGGTACAGAATGACATGAATATTTACGTTGTGAAGTATAATATTCTTATTTTAATTATTGTGAATGTGAGGACTAAATGTTTTTTTTTTTAATTTTTTCAGTTAGTTTTAATGATAATCTGGCAGTTTGAGTACTTTATGCGGCCTACCCAAAACTCCTTTCTTTGGTATTGTTCGTCGAGTGGTTGAGCTCCCTAAGTTCTGAGTAACAATAACGTAATTATGGGAATGGTAGCACACAGTGTTACTTTATTAGGTAGGTCCTAATAAAGTAAAACCGGCCAAGTGCGTGTCGGACCACGCACAATGAAGGGTTCCGTAGTTGGGATGAATTTATCCCAAGAACATACGAGTACTTAACCCTGGTTGAAAAATATGTTCTCCCATACGTCCCAACTGCAAATGTAAGTTGATCGACTATTACTCGTAAACTTGTAAAGCCTACTTAGCTGTGATAGTTTTCCTTTTAATTTCGTTATACACACTGCCGTACTTTTGGCTCGTCCTAAATACATGATGCACCAAACACCCTGTACAATATAAATAAATAAAATTTTATTGTCTGTTTGTAGTTTCAAAATTACAGCTTTTTACTAAATCCATATTATGAAAATACGGTATGTATAACAAAAAAAAACTTTTTTTTTTCCGTCCGTGAATCTGTTTGTTTGCTCCGGCTAATCTCCGAGACGGCTGGACCGATTTTCATGAAATTTGGTATGGGGATACCTTAAACACTGTGGAAGGACATACCCATACTTTAAATATTTTTATCGACATACCGCGCGGGCGAAATTGCAGGCGGAAGCTAGTTACACATAAGATACACGCAGTCACGGTAATTTTGACATATGACACAGTAGGTACAATGAGAGACCAGGGCTCTATACTGACATGGGGCCGGTGCCTGCATGAGTTAGGGATCCCTTTTCCAGGCAACCTTCACAGTATACAGATTCCGCACTATTAGCAGTCTTTGGACGAAAGGAGCGGAGTACTCAAAAAACAATGTAGTTTTTACCTCTAGTTGGCGGTATCGAAATTGTAGCAAATTAGCTCAAGAATTGACCCATATCAAAATAAAAGTCAAATTACCAAACCATTTCCGTTATAGGCAATTTGTGCCGCAAACCGGAATTAAAAAGAAAGAGTAAGTATCGGCGCCCAAAATCGCATTTCTAGTTTAGTAATCATTCAAGAAGACTTCGATCAATTTAGACAAGTTGGCCCTGTATATATCTGCACAAAATGACAATGTCTTAAAGTTACTTTAATATTATGTTTTACAGGTGGATCCCCAAGTCCGAATCCAAGTTACGTGCCGTCTAGCAATTTCTCGCCAACTCGACGCCATGAGGCTGTCACGTCATCAGATGCAACGAGTGCTCGCTTCTCATTCTGGCCCGATGGTGAATATTTTTTGGTGTAGATCACTTGTTTATCGCATAGCAATTATTATTTTTATCAAGTTTTCTAATTATTATGAGTCTTTCAAAACCCGATCTGGATTAGTTAGATTATTTAATATTATTGTAAGTTATTATGTCGTGACGTGTCGCCTCGCCTAGTATCATAGGTCATAAAGAAGTGAAACTCCTACACATGAATCCTAAAGAAACCAACATCGATACAAACTCTATAGATGCTATTTGCTCATTATGTTACCCTGGCCGCGACCTACGCGATATCACTACGCGACGCAACGCCTACAGTCCTATACGTAAGCGCCGTGAGTAGAGTAGAAAAATCGCCCCAGAGAGTGGACATCTTTGTCAACAAGATACACAAACGGCTTTGTGGGTACAATACAAGTAACGTACAACGTTTCCAATTGTCATAGAGGATCCATTTTATATCAACGATTCGATTCAGAATTCTTTCATTAGTGTGCACAAAATTTTACTGTCGACTTTCAATAAGTTCACAGTTTCCGAGCTTTTTAGGTTCCATATATAACTTTTTAATTGGACGTAGATCAATCAGTACCGTAACGTCACTTACGTTGAAGCCTGCTACTAATTATTCTGACTTGGTTTGCAATGCATTCGCTTTGGCTGTCACTTTGTAGGAGTGTTAGCCTCATGGTTCTGCGTGTTCAATAAATTATTATTTTATTATTATTGAATTATAAAATATTATGTGAAATAGTTCGCAATAACCTCATAATTTTTTCTCCAGCGGTAGCATCGAGCCGCTAAATTTCCAGCTCGGAAGAGATTAAACCAAAAATGCGTGCGTTTAATTACGTTACCACACACGTTATTGATATTACTTTCTGGTCAGCGCCGCGGCGGCAATGCCATGGCGGAACTCGTGCTTATTACATAATAATGCGAATTTCGGTTTTAACATTTTCATTCGCGTGCTTGCGACATTCATTATCCATTTCTTCAGTTTTTAGGACATAATTTTCCTATATTTGCAAAGAGCTCACAACGGTCATAAAAACTGTCTATTTCATTATTGATATCAAATGGTAAGTACATTTATATTGTCCTACCTACAATCAACCTACTCCCAATAATCGGCTAAGAATTGTATCAAAGCCTCCTTAAAAGGACAATTCTTATGACTTCCCAAGACATAAGTAGGTAGATTAGGGAGGTTTAGGTTGTAGACTGTAGAGGTCCTTTAATTCTATTTGTAAATGAAACCAATGTCGATTTTGTCATTCAGAATCTTTGATTGAAGGCGTTAAATAACGATTGTATACGTGTGCCTCTGCGGTATAACTTGAACATAGTTATGTGAAAATAGATTCAGCTACTTTATCAAAGGTTTGGCAAGTAGGATCCGATAAGGTGTAAGAAGCCCTTATTTTCCTGTGTACCCTTGGCTGTTCCCTTGAGGGTATAGTGGAAAATAAATTTTAACCACTGTACTCTTGACCGTGAAACCCAACCAAATTAAAAACACTTCTTTAGATTTATGTGACTCTGGTACCTACTTTAAAGAAGAAGGATCAAAATTCACCCACGTCCTACAGTAAAGAGAAGTATCACAAAAAAAAAGATAAAAATGGGTATAAAAAGATGGCATACGTCCAAACTACATCCTTACAGTCTAACATATAAAAACAATGCTATGAAAATTCGTTCAGGGGCAGTAATATCTACAACGAATATATTACAACATTGAGAAATACTTGGCTATCTTGACTTAACTTCAATTATTGAATTCCATCATCGAAGAACACAGTTTTTTTCTCACTTGATCGACCACCGAACATCAAACTAGTGTGAATTATTATAACTTGATTGTTTGATCATTAGCATTGTTAGATACTTTTAATAGAGTACACTAAGATAGAGTAGTGTAGACTATGTTTCAACTGTACATACAATTTTTTTTTTAATTATTATTATGATTTTATTTATTTTTCTGTTGATGAATGAGAGTAACGAGAGTCCAAAAAAATAAATTATTTTACATAATTTTTATTAAAAGAAGTGTGCCGAGTGGTTCATAGGTTCTGGATTATTTCTCATCCAATCTAAGTAATACATATATAAACGTCATAATATGGGCGCATGCGCCCAGTGTCCTGCGCACGTGTATGTATGAACAGCAATATTCAATTATAGCATTTCTCCCTTCAAGTTCTCTGTTGTAATAGTCCAAGCGCCGCAACAAAAAAAGTAGGTTTGTAATGCAACGTACGGGACATGGTATTTTTTTTTTGGAATATGTTCAAGGGTGTCCCCTGAATGTAAATCCAAGTGGGTGCGGCGGGGGGGGGGGGGGTTTACTTCAGCCGCCATCTTGGAAAACACGTTTTAGCGAATATCTCGCGAACCGCGCATCGTACGACAAAAATTGTAGAAATCATTATTGTAGATAATACGAGTAATATTTGCCATCTTTTTTATTTAAAACTTTTTTTTGTATAACGAATAGGTTTTTAATTATAGCACTCCAAACTTTTTACAATATGGTTTTTACTAAATATTTAGTTAATGGTCAATGATAAATTAAAAATAATGGTAACTGAATTGTAGAGCATGAAATTACCTATATTTTTATTTTTATTTTATCATATTATTATCTACAATAATGATCTCTATAATTTTTGTCGTACGATGCGCGGTTCGCGAGATATTCGATAAAACGTGTTTTCCAAGATGGCGGCTGAAGTGAACCCCCCCCCCCCCCCCCCCCCCCCGCCGCGCCCACTTGGATTGACATTCAGGGCACACCCCTGAACATATTTCAAAAAGAAAATACCAGGTCCCGTACGTTGCAAAAAAAAAAACCCGGCGCTTGGCCTATAAAGCTTCACAGGAAAGCGAAACAACTTTTTATTTTTATCCATTTAATCATCAAAAAATGAAAAAAAAAAGCAATAACAGTATGTACAGTTGGAATTTACCCTAATCTACCTTACTCTATCTTAATCTACTCTATTCTATTCTATTTAACAATGCTAATGATCAAACAATCAAGTTATAATAATTCACACTAGTTCGATGTTCGGTGGTCGAACAAGTGAGAAAAAACCTCAGTTCTTCGATGATGGAATTCAATAATTGAAGTTAAGTCAAGATAGCCAAGTATTTCTCAAAATTGTAATATGTATATTCGATAAAGATATTACTGCCCTTGAACGAATTTTCATAGCATTTTTTTTATATGTTAGACTATAAGGATGGGGTTTGGAAGTATGCCATGTTTTAATACCTATTTTTATCTTTTTTTTGAGATACTTCTTTTTGCTGTAGGACGTGGGTGAATTTTGATCCTTCTTCTTTAAAGTAGGTACCAGGGTCACATAAATCTAAAGAGAGGTGTTTTTAATTTGGTTGGGTTTCACGGTCAAGGGTACAGTGGTAAAAAAATATTTTCCACTATACCCTCAAGGGAACAGCCAAGGGTACACAGGAAAACAACGGGTAAGAAGTAGTAACCATCTATTATTTCAACGTCGATCGCAGTCCGCTAGTGTACATATGCCGTTTTAACTTGAGATTTCAAAGTCTATGCGTATAATCCCAAAAAAGAAAATCCATCCACTAATTCAACGTCGATTTTGACGAATCGACGATGTGTCGACGTTGACGAATATCGTATGTGCTAAAGAATGGAATGAAGGATAAATATTCCGACACACGCGTTTTACACGTAATTACAAATAAGTATGTAAAAAGAAAAAAAAGAAAAACAAATCAAAATCAAAAAGAATTGCAGATCGATTTTTTTTATATAAAAAAATTAAACGAGAAAATCTTAGACGCACAAGATCGTTAATACCTTTTAGTCTTGTTTTCGCTATACGTCCTAAACAGGTCGATTGCAATCGGTATTATAAGGATACGCACGTTAAATATAAGAATTCTAGGAAATATTTTGTTTGATAAACGGCGATTAGTTAAACCGTGGCTAGGGTACGGTCTTGAATCAGGAGGTAAAAGACGGATGAATAATAAATATCTGGAACATCCTCCGAACGTCGTGTGTCGTCGAGACAACAATACCAGCACCCTAATTACGTAACACACTATCTATCACAATCTGAATCATTTTGAATCCTATTGCTAATCCATTGCTTCATATATTGGAAAAAATTGTCTGCTCAACAACGTAAATAACGCAATGAATGTTGTTGAACTGTCAAAACGAAACCCATTCCTACTGTGAGTGTGTTACGTTTTTACCCCGCGGGTTTAGTAGTGTAGTCCCGTCGCATTCTGAAAGTTTATTTATTTTGACTCACAGGCTAGACAATTAGCCGGGTTGAGACCGAAATTCAGCTAGATAAACACAGTCAATACCGTTTTGTTGAAGGTATGATTCCTATTGAAAGAAAGAAAATAAATTTATTTGACCCAGGTTAAGGCACACAAACATTCACACACATTATTGCTAAAAGGCACTCGATGCAAAGCGTTCACTGAACGTTTCCAGTTTACAACGGAATAGCTAGATAACTTCATTGGATCAATCGACTGATTACCGTTAAATCGACTTCATTATTGTATTTCACTAGGGAAATTTTGGCTTATAATGCTCTAATCAAAAATCATGTAACCGTTTGTATCTACGAATTTTTCTACAATGACATCTATTGTAAGGAAATTTTTCTTGACAAAAACACAGATTACCTAAGTTTAAAAAAAAAAACAAGATTTTATTTTAATGCCGGTCAATTAAAGCTTAAAACGGGTTGAATATGTTTTAAACAAAGGAGGTTTATTCCATAAAAAATAATACAGTTATATACACTCGAGAGCAATGAATCCGGGTCACTTAAAGAATGTTAAAAATCTCGGAAACTAAAAATGATAGGTTAATGCAATAAATTGTATTTAATAGACAATGTAATACTCCTTAAATGAAAGTAAAAAAAATATGAGTCACCATACATTTTATTAACACAAAATTACATAAAGAAAAAAACTGCTGATCTCTCCTTAAAACAAAAATAGGAAACATGAAATTTTTGAACTTTATTACGATTTTCTTGAATTTTAATACTTCGTATTGCCTCCTCGTGCTTCCATTACTGCGTTTACGCGGTTTGGCATGCTGTACACCAAGTTCCTTATACGATTTTGGGGAATATTCTCCCATTCCTCTGTGAGAGCAATTTTGAGCTCACGAAGCGTGATTGGGGGAGGGTTTCGTTGTTTTACGCATCTGCCTAGCTCGTCCCAAGCATGCTCGATCGGGTTGATATCCGGGCTGCGCGCTGGCCACTCCATACGAGTAATGTTCATCTCTTGAAGGTAGTCATTCACAAGCCTACCTGTATGAGGTCGGGCATTGTCATGCATAAATATAGCATCCTCACCTAAATTGACCATAAATGGACCAACGTGATCATTGAGGATTTCTTCCACATATCTTACGCTAGTTAAAGAGCCGTTTTCTATGATCACCAGCTCTGTGCGACTTTCAGAAGAAATTCCGGCTCACACAAGTACAGACCCACCACCGTAGGCTACTTTTTCTTCGATGCATGCTTGCTTGAATCTTTCCCCTGGTCTTCGATACACTCTGTGTCTTCCATCGTGCTTGTAGAGCATAAATTTTGATTCGTCGGAGAACATAACTTTTGACCAATCTTCAATACTCCAATTTACGTGGCTCTGGGCATATCTTAGTCTTGAAATACGATGCCCACGCTCCAGTTTAGGGCCGTTTGCAGGTCTAAGGGGTTTTAAGTTAGATTCAGCAAGCCGACGTCTTACTGTCCATGCACTTGGGTTACTTCCTCCGAGGCGTCGAAACTGATTTGTGAGTTCAGTTCCTGTGAGAAAGCGATTTCGAAGCATGGTGTTCACCAAGTATCGGTCTTCTCGTGCTGTGGTACACCTGGTTCTGCCCGTTCCTGGTCTGCGTAGGTTAGAACCAGTTTCTTCGTAACGTCGGAGAACTCTTTGTACTGTTGACAGCGACACACCGACAGTCCTGGCTGTATCGCGCTGACTCCGGCCGGTTTCCAGCATTGTAAGTATTCTGGTGCATTCTTCAGGCGTAAGCGACATAATTTCAGCTTGAATAATGAATATAGAGCACTATCAACATGGTTTATGTACCCACATAAATGACAGATTACAAACAAAAGCAAAACCAAATGCTGTAATTTCGTAGTTCCATCTTCGAAAGTGGCCCTTTTTCAAATTTGATTTTTTTATGATATAACTTTACAATAACTAAGAAGTTTTAATACCTTCATTTAAGGAGTATTACATTGTCTATTAAATACAATTTATTGCATTAACCTAGCATTTTTAGTTTCCGAGATTTTTAGGATTCTTTAAGTGACCCGGATTCATTGCTCTCGAGTCTATATACTGCAATATGTATTACCAACCATCTACCGTAGATTATCTTGGAAGATAAGCAAGAGCAATGCAGCTATTTGACTCAGCTTAGATTTTGTTAATTAATGCTGTTTTTTTTCCTCCTGACGGCCTGACTAAAATAAAAAAGGTAACCTCGAGATTTTAATTTCGGAAATACACTCCCGGACACCTGAATCGAGCCACCCTGCAAGGCCTATTTAAATCATGGTTGTACAAAGAAAATAGAAGTGGTTTTGAAGCCACTCACTCACTATAATTTCAATTTGTAATTGTTTCAAATTAGAAATCAAAATACAAAAAAAATGAGTTAATTGTAATAAGTCGCCTTTTTGCGTTTCTCAGCGGTAAAATTTGTGTGAAATTTTGAAGAAAACTATGGTTTTAGAGTGATGGTTTATTTAGTAACTTGTGTTACCTCCAAAAGCATTTCGTGCGGTTTGGCATGGAATCAATTAATGCCTCTATGACGTGCTGTGGAATGTTCTCTCATGCTTCCAAGATGGCAGTTTTCTGCTCATGCAGATGGTTGGTTAGCTTGAACACGCCTTTACAGCTCAGCCCATAAGTGCTCTATTGGATTCATATCGGAGCTTCTTGCTGGCCATTCCATTACTGCGATACTAACGTCATGCAGGTATTCTCGATCAGGACTTGCAATGCGCGTCCTTGCATTATCATGCATATTTTTTTTTAACCCTGTCACAAGCAAAATCCTTCAAAAATGTCTGAACAGTTTTTTTAGCTTAATGCACTCTCAATCAAGTCACCTTTAAAACAAAACAAAAAAAAACCACAATCAGCCGTTTGGGAGCTACGATGCCGCAGACAGACACACAAATACACACGTTAAACTTATAACGCCCCTCTTTTTCCGTCGGGGGTTAAAAGTGAAATCTTGGCCCACAAACTCAGCATATGGCAACATATAAGCCTCTAGGCTGTGACGGTCGGTAGACGAATGTATCGGTCGCTATTTATTGGTGCCAACCGTCGTACCGTCACAACCTCAAGGTCAGTTTTTCCTTCGGTGTAAAGTCCACCGCAGATTGTCCATGACCCACCGCCATTCTTCAATGCAGCATTGCTGATAACGTTCTACCTGTCTTCGGTAGACTCTCCTACGTCCATCATTGTCATACAGCATAATTTCGGTAAAAAAAGAATCTGGCTCCATTCACGTTTAGTCCAATGCAAAAGTTTGCGTGCAAACTGTAGGCGTGCCATTCTGTGAGCTCGTGGCAGTTAGGGAGCATTGGCTGTCATTATAAAGTTTCAGGCCACTTTCAAGTCTCCTTCTAATAGTTCGACTGCAAACCGTCAGTCCATGAAAGTCTTGACGTTGTTCTTGGATCTGGGTCCTCTTGGATAGCGCACGAAGCTGTCAGTTTCCAGGTATCGATAGTAAACGTGGTCCTCTTGGATGGCGCATGAAGCTGTCAGTCTCCAGGTATTGATGGTAAATACTTTGGACGGCAGAACGGCGTACATGAAGTTGTGCACGTTTCGCTGACTAAGCCCAGAGTAAAGAAGTTTCACAGCTTGCGCGGCTTCTTCAGGTGCAGTATCCATAATTGAACGTCAATATAGATAAAAAAATAAGAAAATATAATTTAGATTCTCTTTTTATGCAAAACGAAACAAACAACAAAATAACTATTGACTTATAGATGCTCTAATCAAAACTTGTTGCTTCGTTTAGAGCGACCGATTTATCTTCTCTTTTTCAAAATCGGAACAATGGTGATACCGAAATGATGGTCAGTATGTCAGCTTCAAAACTGCATAAAAACCTTTTCTCTGATTTATCATTATTTTCATGTTTTAGGGACCAACGTGTATTTTTATGTTTATAACATGAAAATACACGTTGGCTCGATTTAGGCATTCGGGAGTGTATTTCACGACAATCGCAGAGAGTGGTTAGGTAGGTACTCACTTCGAAGTCAGTGGGACTCTACTTTTAATATTGTAACACGACTTCGTAAATTATTTGATTTATTCGGTAGTACTCGTAATGGTTATCAGTAAGTGATGTGTTTAGCTGTGTATGGAAGAACCACACTTGAAGGTGTCATCGCAGTAGGTACACTTCTTTAGCTTTTTAGTATTTCTCGTGCCTCCCTATCCACTAGGAAACATTTAAATTCTTGTTTTCTTTTGCTATAGTAGGTACCTAATCAACAAACAAAATTTTTTGTTTTTTGGAACAAGGATTTGATAAAAATAAATATTTACATTATATTCCACCTAGTGCTTTATTTTGGTATTGTGTTTTTTAAATATTATTGTAATGTATATTATAATAATTAAATAATTGTAATTGTAAATTTTCAATAAGTACATCATTAACGATCTGACATAGGGGAACTCCGCTGTTGGTGAAAAACTACCTGGGCCTCTAAGGTAGGGTACATAACATACATAACATCACGCCTGTATTTCCCGAAGGGTTAGGCAGAGGTGTACCTATAGCACACCCACATTTCGCCAGCTATGTTTAAGTCCCATGTGTGGTGTGGCGTATGTGTGTGTGTATGTGTGTGTGTGTGTAGGTATTACAGGTAATATTAAATGTATATAGAATTATCTTAGGCCTTTGCGCTTGATCAGTTTTCCTTAAATTTATGGCCTATGGCGGAAATGTTCGTTAGTACGCCGCTAAGCTAAAATTGACAGTTAATTTACTGGCGTGGCACTGGTAAATCGGTTATGAACAGTGCACTAAAATACCACGAGTAACGTGATAAGATAAATATTATGATACACTGACAGTCAGCCAAGAGAAGCTTAGGAAAATAACGATTCTTAGAAACTGATAAAATATACAAAAGAAATGGGGTGATTTTTTTGTGATTAGACTTCAAGGTGAAATACGAAACCCAAGTGGTAAAAGCGGTGAAAAAAGCTCGATTCAGAAGAATTAGCTGTAGTTATTTTTAACTTTTGTGTTACAGGTCTCTACCATAACACAGAAGTAGGTAAAGTATTATTGTGACTTATCACACTGGGATACAACAATCGCTATTTCTTACTTACGATTCAGACAAGAAACAAAACAGGGCGGGAGCTATTTGGAGACCACTTGTTAGTGTGCTTCGTGACAAACTAGAAAAATCATGGTTTCATTTTTAACCGACTTCACAAAAAGGAGGAGGTTCTCAATTCGTCTGTATGTTTTTTTTTTTTTTTTTTTTTTTATGTGTGTTAGTTCATAACTTTTTTCTGGGTGAACCGATTTGGATGATTCTTTTTTTATTTGATAGGTGGTGCTTCACATGTGGTCCCATTTAAATTTGATCAAGGTCTGACTAGTAGTTTTTGAGTTATCCTTAATACTGCAGATTTTATCCACTAAGTTTATATGGATGATGTGTTAATAATTTCCTGTCACTGTTATTTACACACCAAGTAGTGGTATACGAATTTGTGTGGGGTAGGTACCGCAACTAAAAAGTGAAAAATAAAAACTTTTTTACAAAAAAACAACCGACTTCCAAAAAAAACACTAAAAGACGTGAAAAATAACTTTAATTTCGGAAGTCGGTGGCCAAACATGAAAATACAAAACCAAAGGCACCGACTTCCGAAATTAAAGTTATTTTTCACGTCTTTTAGTGTTTTTTTTGGAAGTCGGTTGTTTTTTTGTAAAAAAGTTTTTATTTTGTCTGTATACCAGTGAGCTATAAAAATCAATGCTTTAACAGTTCGTCACCTGATGATAATATTTGGCAGATAAGAGTAAGGAGCTTCGCACACAAATCCGGCGCGCCGTCGTGCATTGGTTTCAGTGAAGTTGCATGTTGACGTGTAATTTTGCAATTCTTTCTAATATCATACATTTGTCGACACCGTTAGGAACTAGCTTAATTTTTATAACTGAACTCGGCGAGTCTTGACTCGCACTAGAACGTGTCAGGTGTGCGTTGTCTCAAATGCAGACCAAATTTATTGCCAGGGGGCCTAAGCGTGGCGCATCGCATTTTTGTGTGCTTTGTTTCTTAAGTTTAACATAGATCACTAAACCAATACCTATACCTATTAAAACACTAATAAACAGTTTTTCTTTGGCAGTTGGCGTAAAAGAAGAAGCGTCCTCAAGTCTCGTATCTAATGCAGCTCCTTACTCGAAATGTTTTATGTAAAGTTGCCAAAGTTGGAGGGAAACACAAGACTAGATATCATAGGCACCATGCGTGAATTATTATGGAATTATTGACTCTATTATAGAGTTCGTGTAGTGATCAATGTAAAAAAATTGTATGATGTAAACGTGCATTTTAATTTGTGGAAAATTTAAATGTGACAGGTATAAACAATTTGATTTAAATACAAGTTAGACTATATGCACATTATTGAATATTTGGACATTTTTTAGAATATTTTGTAAAATATTTGTGGCGAAATATTCACCTTGATTTATACTTATACGATGTATGTATTGACTTAACATGAATTTATATAATTATAATATGTATTTGTAGTGTACAATAATTGTGAAAATATATTTGTTAATAGGTGTTGTTCAGGAATCTGTAGGTAGGTAAATGATTTGATGAGAAATCTTATTTCTTAAATTGCTTTCATGTATGAATACAATTTAAGAAATTAAATTGCTCATCAAATAACAGTAAAACAATTGTCTACGTTAGCTTTTTGGGCTTTAAAATAAAACTCGGCATTGAGTAGTTTAATATTTATCAAATTTGGACACAGTTGGAATATTTAAAATTATCTACAAAACACCTTATCTTCCTTTCTACAGATTTGAAATATTGATATAAATTACTGGTACACAATAATTATAACTAAGTTTTCATAATATCATCAGAATTGTATCAAGTATTTAATTAAAAAGTTACACAACATCAGAATTAAAATTCATAATTTATGACTTGAAAGTAATTTTTTTTTTTTGATTATTGCCATATATTTACTGAATACAGACGAGAAATCAATGATAAGTTCACAAATATAGGCTAATAACGTGATATCTTTCGAGAGGCACTCGATTGGGTTAATAAAATGTTATGATAAAACGCTTGAAGCCTTGTCCGCTAGTCATGCCAAAAATGTAGTATGTGCACGGATCCGATAGCTATAGCACTGAAGGTGATAGGTAATACAATCATGATGGCTTGGTGTGCGTTATTAGTCATTATTTACCTAGGTAACTATTAATGCTATTTCAAAGTCCTTGTGCGCTGATGGTGCCTCGTGGAAGGCACCTTGAACTTAACAGATTATATCAGGAAAAAAAGAAAAGTAAGATTCGCAACAAAATAATATGATGTAAGTATAGCAATATGTAGGTACATTTTGTTATATCACGAAACAATATTATTCGATTCGCTGACAGTGCAAACACCACAAAAACATGTAGTAATAAACAATAACATAGGACACGGACACGAGGCCTGGCCCCGATATGCTGACTCCGCCCAACGTGTCAGCATAGCACCACCACTCCGCATCATTGAGAACGGTACTTCCGTTGCAACTTTGAACTTAATCACCACCTTAAGCGTTTATAACAATTAATGTAATTTCTAATTCCAAATGAATTTATTGTTGGCAATTTGGGTTTTTAATACTACGTCTGCACCCTTCTTAACATTACAGAATTATCAATGATGTGGATTCTGAACTTTAAATATATTAAACGTTATTTTTGAAATGTTAGACAATTACTTTACTGCACGATATTAAAATGAATATATGAATTAAAGAAAAATCTCAATTGACAATAATAGACAAATATAATTGTTAATGTTACATTAAAAAACCAAAATGTTAAAATTGGTTTTTGAATTCATTACATACACTACATTTATGGATCAAATCTTTGGGAATACGAAAAAAATACTTACTTTCTTAAACGTGTGTCATAAATGCATACATACAATAAAAATTAAATTAATTTTAATATTCTGAAATATTTAGTTACATCCTTTGTATTTGAGACGCACCTATCCAAGCCACTTCCCATTTACATCAGTTTCTTTTAAAATGCTCACAATAAATATTGTTAACTAACCGACGTTGTCAACTTTTATTAGATAAATGTTCACTAGTTCTGAAAATACTCCACAAAGTTGTAAAAATTATTTTCTCTGCAATAAGCAATTAATGATTTAGATTGTGTGTCGTTTTGATACAAACTTATTTAATTAAATCCAAAAACTTAACTCCCGATCGAATTTTGAACTTCAATATCAAATATGTAAAAACCCTAAATACTGTGGTATCAAAAATAATTTACATTTTTACAATTTGGAATTACCCTCCTAAAAGTTGTTAACTCCCTTCGCTGGTCAAGGTTCTTAACCGTTAAACAACACTTGTTACTACTATTTATTTAGAAGTGTCTTTGTGGTTCCGTTTCAAACGAAGGGATTTGCTGCGTGGCTCCGGAGCTCGATTCAGTAACCCGGATGACCTTTCCACACTCAGCGAGTGGCCACGTTCACGCACGGGCATAGGGTGCGTCAGCAGATGCATGGAAGTGTTGTACGCCGAGATCATGGGTAATTCACTGTAACCACCTCTATCGCTCCTCAAATCTGAAGCTGCTAACGATGTCATGTCATCAGAATCAGTATCTTCGTCTTCTGTTTCCAAAACCCTGAAAATTTTCGTGCTTTAAAAGTCTATTAATGAAAGCAAACAGAAAAACACATTCGCAATGGTCTGAAATACACGTGGGGTACAAAAGAGATAAATAATCGCAAATGCATTGTATCCCCTTATCTTAAGAACATTTTTGCAGTAGTGATGATACTCACCTCAATTCAATTTTGCTCATTCTCTGTTTTATTTTAGCCTGTTCTTCGCCGACGTCTGTAAGTAGTCCTTGTAAGCGATTATTCAACATATCAACGGTAGTTTCCAAGTTATGTACAGTTTCTTCCATGCTCTGTTGAGTTGTTTGCGCATTTTCGAAAACAGCTTCATCAAGCAAGCCATCCTGTAGTTTCAAAAGAATTGTATATATTTGTATATATGTGTGTATCAATATTATTTTAATAATAGTATACTTTATATGGTTATATTTTGTGCTTATTACAGTTATGCGTGGGGTTATATTTTGTGTGGTTATTATTATGTTTGTTTGTCACTGCTACTGTGACATATTGTTTACGAACCTTCCTCAATAACTGACAGCCTCGTTCAGTGAGTGTTGCTCTCGCATCTGGATAATCAGCGAGTGCTTCCCAAAGATCTCGTTTTGCCAAGCAAAACAAGTCAGAATAGCCCAAGGCTCGCACGTTAGCTGTCCTTCTATTTCCGGTACGATTACCAGCTATCTCTAGTACACTCACTTCCCCAAAAACAGAGCCAGCGCTTAAAGTAGCTAATACAGTTTTACCATCATCGGCGACCACTTGAAGTCTTCCGCGTTTCACAATGTACATTTCTTTCCCAACATCTCCTTTTCGGCAAATATAATCACCTGGACTGAAAACTTGAAGTTTCAGTTTTAATACCAATGCCTGTAATAACCCAGGTTCACAATCTTGGAAAATTCTCACTTTACGCAAAGTATCCAAATGAACGCGAATAGCAATTTCTGCTTTAAGTTTGTCAGGTAGTGAAGATAAGACATTTTCTTCATCAAGAGCTCCGCTTTGTGCCCAAGTGTAAGCAAACCAACGAATAACTCTGGCTTCAAGTGTCCCGCTAACCTTTCTGAACGCCATGTACTGTTTTACACCATCCATTTTATTTTGAAATTCTACCCTGGCGACATTCATATTTGAAATCATTGATCCGATATTCCCGACTATTGTGGCAAAAATTAAAACCCCAGCTAAGAAGTCCGCGACGACAAATAGGTATTCAGCATCAATTTCCGGTTGTGGAGTTTCTCCGATAGTCGTAAGAGTCAGAGTGGACCAATAAAAGCTGTAAATGTATTGATGTGCAAGTGTTTCGTTACGGGATCCAGTTATATTGTATACCCAATTATCTGTGCCGAAACCAATTGCATAACTTATGGCAAAATATAGGCAGGCGTTCCAATGAATAAGCACCAATATTGCCATCACGACCTGGAAGCAATTATGAATGTTAACAATAATTTGGTTATCAAAACGGGAAGCATTTAATATACAACACGTTCCCAACCTTGCAAATCCTGAAGGCGTTTGGATAACTAGTGGCAGTCTCAGTGCGATCGAACCACTCCCACATTCGAGGAAGGCGAAATAGTCGATTGAGTCGAACAATAACAGGGCAGGGCAAACGTTTCTGGAACAACCAATATTGACACTTAGGTAATAAAATTTGTTAAGGAATGTTTCAGTGGAATATTACGCATTTGCTATTGGCTTAAATAGTGATGCAAAGTGCATTATTTTCTCTTAAGTGGTCCACTTCTTCTAACTTGGAGTAATCTCAACTCATTTTATTAGTTCCACACTTGTCTGCTTGCCTTGAATTACTGGATACCCTGTACCTATTTGGTAAGGAAAATTTTAACAGTTACCTGTATTTTAAAGACGAGCTGTCTTGACCCTAGTATATACTGGAGCCATCCTTAACATAATTGTTTATTTTCAAAGGAGATTATCAGAATTCAGGCCCCTTTTCTGCATCCTGTCTCAAACTTGCGTATCCCGAAAATTAACAAGAGTGTCATCCGGTTTCTGAATTGAGAACTTGAGAACTTGACAAACATCTCTTTACAAATGTTTCTTGCAAAATAATTTTGGATATCGCGTAAATAATAACAAGGTAGAGCTTGATAAGTTCTTCACTTCAAATTCTTAATTCAGAAACCGGGTGTACGACGACTACTCTACTACTATCTACTACTATATCTAGCTATAGAAGTTATAACAATTTTATCGTTCCGAATCTTAATAATCATATTTCACATGATTATTTCAGCGAAACCTAAAACACAACTTATTAAATTATTAAATGAAAACGAATTTTTCATTTTTAAAACGAATTTTAATTTGGATTGTCAAAATGGGCCATAATGTCATGGCGTCTCGAGTGACTTCATTTATTTAATTCTGTCAAATCCGCAAGTTTTTACAGTATTGCTTAAATACACACTTTATTTATTACTTCTGTTGGAATATTATTATAATATTCGGTAGTCTTAATTAACACCGTTTAAAAATAAAAATAAATACAAAGCAGGCAAATAATTGTTTATGTTTACTTTGACACTCGTAGATAGACGCTTTCCATTTTCAAATTTTTTTATGCGCCTGCTCAAAATATGACTGAATTATACTAATTTAGTATATTAATAATGAACACTGCCATATTGTACAAGAAGGATACAATACCAATCAGTGTTATTCCTTTCAAGAACATTCCTTTTGTATTTCCATTGGTAATGCAAAAGAAACTGGTAATGCAAAAGAAACTTTGTCTGACGTATAAAGTTTGTTTCTATTTACAATTTAAAACTATCGTTTGGAAGTTGTGACATGTCGCGTCATGATTCGCATTCAATGTCACGTGACCAATGGCTATATATTAATGCAATTATAAAAATAAAATAATAATAGACTAATATCACTTAAGTACGTTGATTTTTTAAGTTTTGGTTCATAACCATTCTACAACACAAAATTCATAAGGGGTTTTTCTTACTGTCAACTAGCCTATTATTGGTCTTGGCCGGTTTTTTTTACCTGGAAATACATTTAACCCTTTATCATTTCATTGAGACAGGATACTCCCAGACAAGAGGAGGAAGAGGGCCTTAGGTCCATACTTTGGCTGGCATTCTCCTTTACATATTCTTGAACGCCTTTTAAGAATGTATTAAACACAATCTTGTCTTCCGGTTTACTAAATATTCTAGTTCGAAGCTAAAACAGATTGCGTATTTTTAATAGAATATTATTTTCTAATACTAACATCATCACAAGTCCCGGGTATCCACCAGTAGTATGCTATATCAGTAGGTAATAATGATATCAGATCATATCTCCATGACACGGATTTTAAATATTGCGTCCTGAGCATTTTTGAATCCTTAACCATGAGACCTTGTTCAAGATATCCTGTGAACAATAAACAAGTGTTTTAATTCCTCTAGATGTAAGTATGTAGCTTGATGTCACTACAGCTGCGCTTTGAAGAACGCATTCATAGGCGGCTTTCGCACGGCAGTGGCCCTGCGCTATATCAACGTTAAGGAAATGCTCGAGTTTGTTGCGCAGAGCGCATACTGCTCGCGACGTCATCGTCACCGGCATGGAATTTGCAAAATGCTACAACTTTTCGAGTCATGAGGATGATGAAGGTGGTGAAGTTTCAAGAGCGCAACTTTCAGTTAACATGGCTAGGGCTTGAGTCTTGCTGAGCGTTTTGCCATATGAAAATATAGTGAGAAAAGTGCTGCGAATGAAATAAAAACTACGTATCTACCTAAGGGATATTATGTAATATTGCTGTTGAAGCTCCAATCATTTAGACGATGGAATTGGACTCTATGTATCTGTGTAAGTACCATAAAAAACCAAAGCATTACCAGGTATAAAAGGATTTATAGTAATGATGTAAGTAAATGAAAGTCTGATAACCAGTCTTACCAAGGGGTATCATATTACCCAGTAACTGGGTTGTGGCGATCAGAGAGGCTGACGCTTCATGTAAAAAAGTGGTATTCAGCTTATGACTAGACTGGAATCCGACCCCAACATAGTTGGGTAAAGGCAAGGCAGATGATGATGATGATCATGTAAATGAAAGAATATTTACACAAAAAATAACTTGACACCATTATCTCCGAGGAGAATATCTACTCTAATTTTGCGCACCTGCGAGATAATAAAAGCAATTCGATTATCGAATAAATTTATTACCCGACTGCGCCAGAAGGAGGGTTATGTTTTTCGAGAGTATGTATGTATGTATAATTGTTTGGCACGCTCTGCAGCCTGAACGGCTTGATGGATTTTAGCTTGAGAGGTGTCGTTAGATTCGTATTTACTGTGAGAGTGACACTGGGTATATAAAAATAATAAAATAAAAAATAGCAATTTAAAAAACTAAAAATACCCGACTGCGTTTCTGTGTAATTTGTTTGGAAATGTAAAAACCCTAAAACAAGAAAGTCGTCATACCCAATTGCACTTAACTTAAAGATGAGTTTAATTTCGGAAGTCGGTCGGTCTTTGGTTTAGTATTTTCATTTTTGGCCACCGGGTTTTAATGAAATTCAGTACAATATTATTGCCCGGCTATACCCTATCATAACGTACATTAATTTAGGTTTACATGACATCATTTGACAATAACACGCAAGTGGTTTGAAGAAACCTGTTCCTAATAATATGATCATCTAGTTGAGTCGACGTAGGTACCGTCTTGTCATCTATAATTCTTAACAAGTGGAATGGTGGCTCGAACGTGGTAATGGCGGCTGAAGATAATTTTTGGCATAATACCGTTTGACGTCAGCTTTTTAAGGCTTTTGCCCGATTTCCATAAACAGTAAAGATCCAATCAATCACAATATTCGTGAATTCGAGCCCCTACAAGCGCAGTGCAATATTTGTGCGGAAAAAGCAACTAGGCAGGGTCGAATGTTTGTTCACACGTTAGCTAAATTTGATGACGCAAGGCGCGGCTCTGCGTGTGGGTGTCAAATTGTTGATTTGCGGGCTCACTCCAAAGTAATACTCGTAACTTACATTGTCGTAAACTAAGTCGATTTTAATAGTTCTTACGATGTGCAACTACTAACATAAGACGTATGTAGATGATAATATGAATGAATACAAATACAGGTATGCCTACCTCAAGATTGCTTGAACAATTGTCTAAACGTATAATCATTTTGGTAAGCCTTAATCTACGCTCAGATTATTGTTTTTTTAAAATTACTTTTGTATTTCTCGGTGTCGGCGTCTACCCTACCTACTTCTAATATAGTGAATTTGTTCTACGTCATTTTTGAACAGGTACCTACTTACGATTAAATCTTGCAAAGAAATGAGTAAACGTATGAGTTTATCCATGTGAACGAATTAAGATTGCAAAAAACTAGTATAACCTATTCGAGAAAAGTTTTAAATCACGGTAACAAGCAATAGATAAATACCATCTTTTTTTCATCGCATGTTAACAAAATTAGTATTTTATTCATTGGAGTGTGTAACAATAGTATCGGGGGAAAAAGGAAACACGATAGCGTTTGGGCGGGACAATAGTAACATATAATCTCGTGACCGGCCAAAACGCACCTCTGCATAAACATGGGGCGCCGACGATCCGGGCGACTCCGCACACACATAATGGATGGGGCTTTCACTACGCAATTAAATGTTTTCTGGTTTCTATTTTGGACCAATTTGCTATGAAATCTCAAGGTTTAGGTTTAGGAAACGGTTTCCACTGATGCAGTTATTGTCTAACTGACGAGAATTTTACGTCAAGCCCTTTTTGTGCCAAAAACATGAACTTAGCTCGGGAAGACAGTATGCTGCATCCGAATAAGCAGCACGCTCACATCAACCATTGCATGCATGCATGCATGTTATCAAAAAGCTTTCGGAAAGCTTGTGAAATACGGGTAAGGGTGAGTGAGCTTGATCCAAAAACTGATGCACCCTGCTTCTTGCCAGTGACAATCCCATAGGTGCCTTACGAGATTTCAGTCTCCCGATATTAGCATCACACATAAAGGAAGCCTTACTCACATTGTTGCCCCTCTCCAGAAATACAGATATCAGAAACAAAAGGTCAGTAGCTGGATCGCAGAGTCAGCTGTACTGCGACAACAGCAGCGCCGCTCCGATGCCTTATGTTCCAGAGGACTTACGCATTTCAGTATTCACTAGCCTACACTCTTTGAGCCATTCAGGTGCCAAAGCGTCCGTTGAGCTAGTTGCTAAGCGATATTTTTGGCCTGGCGTTAGGAAAGACTGTCGCGAGTGGGCACGTTCTTGTTTGGCTTGTCAACGGTCAAAGATACAGTACAAAGACATGTATGGGTACCGTTGGGCACGTACAAGCTTCTTCGAGCTAGGTTTAGGGACCTACATATTGATCCGGTCCTCTTCCGGTGTTGCCTCACAGCCATCGATCGATATAATTGATGGCCTGAGGCAATAACTTTATTACGTCTGAGACAGTAGCTAAAGTCCTTCTTAGCGGGTGGATATTTCGTTTTGGCTGGTGAGAGGCAAACTGATATGGCATTAGCGGCAAATAGCTGGTTTCCAGCACAAAAGGACTACGGCTTATCATTCAGCCTCTAATGGGCTAGTGGAGAGGTTCCATCGGGCGCTGAAAGTCGCCATAACTTGTCAGTAGCTGGATCGAGCCCCTTCCCCTTGTACAATTATTTGTACGTAGCGCTTACAAAGAAGACCTGAACTCATCAACAGCAGAGCTAATTTATGAGGACCCGCTTTGACTTCTAGGAGACTTCCTTAGCGCAGATGAGCAAGCGAGACCTTGACGTCACCGTGATCACATTGCATGTCTTCGAAGTTTTGCAAATAACTTGCCAACCTTCTCTAGCGTCACGTCATGGTGGTTGTCGCACTCAGATTTGTCCAAATCTATACACGCCTCCCTTTGAGACTGTCTGGATCTCTAAAGCTCCTGCCTATCTACGCAGGTCCTGAGGAGGTTATTCAGTGAGGAGATAAAGTATTCAGGCTTATTGTGAAACGTATAGGACTCAGTATCGATCGACAGACTAAAACCAGCCAACATAATGCGTGACCCAGACACCACAACACATTCAACTTATCTCCTACTCCCACATATAACAACTCATACGTATACTCCGATCACTCAGTTGCCTAAAAATTCCGCTCATCATCACACTTACAGCTAACCGGAACTTACGTTGTTCTGGTGTTAATGTCGTAGGAAGGACGCGGTCAGCGTTGCTATTCTCTAAGGATACAGCCTTCGCACACAAGGCTGTATCCTTACAGCCTTATTAATATAAATATTTAAAACACTTGCTTAACAATTTTATTCTAGTTTATTTATCTAATGAAGCAGTTTAGACTTTTGATTTAATTAATGAAGTAAATACAATCCGCGACGCGACAGCGCGACGGGCCTCTAGTGGAACAATTTCAATTAAAACTTCATGGAAATTGTTCTACAAGAGTCACGTCGCGCTGTCGCGTCGCGCCTATCTGTGGGAGCCTTAAGTTACAACATCTTGTTTCAAGTAATTTAGTTTCGTATTTGAATCAATTTCCAACTTTCAGTACCTTCTTATCTGATTTCAAAATCAAGTATTTCTGTACCTACACTCCATTTTTTATATCATTAGACAAGGAAAGTAATAACTTTAAATTTATTTCAATATAAGCGAATACAAAGAAACCATTTACTTACATCTAAAAATACTAAAATCACATCATTTCAACAATATATCACACTAGCACTTTGCCCGCGACTTTGTCCACGTGGATTTCGGACTTTCCTCAAAACAACCGACCGCGCGTTATAAATCTTCCAAACTGACAACCCCAATCTCCCTTTAAGAGTTAGTTTAAAAAAACAAAATTGACAAACTTTAGAATTTATTTAGATAACTATTCGTGGCGAGTTTATAAACCCAAGAAATTAAATTTTTCATTCAAACAAAATCTCCCTTTTTCACAAGGTAGAATTTCCAAAAATCCCGTCTTAGTGCTCCCCTACATCATCTAAGGAAGCCGTGTGCAAAATTTCACGTTCCTAGACCCATTAGTTTCGGCTGTGCGTCGTCAGTCAGTTTCTCCTTTTATATAAATATATAGATTACTAGCTGCGCCCCGCAGTTTCACCCGCAGCGGTGTGAAATATACTTTATGACCTATTCTCAGACCTACCAAATATACACAAAAAAAATCATAAAAATCAGTCAAGCCGTTTCTGAGGAGTAAGGTACTAACATTGTCACACGAGAATTTTATATATAAGATTATTTATGCTTATTTCACCGTTATTTTTCTATCATAATGGATGCAGACTCATTTAAGTAGTTAGATGTTCAGAATGAATGCAGAATCAATGAGTTAGTTCAATGTACAGAATGCGTAGTTATCGACATGGTGAAGTGTCTTTTTTCCCAAATTTACCTGCAAAAAAATAAAATGTATAGGGAATTTTCGTATGGCGGGCAACATCGAAATTGCCAATGCAAGAAATAGCACTATCTCCTTCTAATTAATCTCTATCATTATTCTAGCACCATTGTAGACTACCTAGCATAGAAATTTTTCGTCGGTTATAATAAAAAAACTGATGTTTCATAGAAAAGTGTAATACCTACGCGGTCAAAATGAATGGAACATTTTTTATTCTTTTATAACCTACCAAAAATTTCTATGCTAGGGAGTCTAGACTCATATGCTGAATTCACAGCCACAGTTTGCGCACTGATTAAAAATTCTTCCTGTATATGTTTTTATTCAAAGTAATTAATTTGAAAGCTACGTCCACTTAACTGAAGTGTGATGACAATGAGGTTTGTCCAAATATAATCTTAATGCGACTTGTTCTAAAATGGTGTTGATGACAGCGAATGAATGGGGTGTTTATGTAATTCGAAGCACGATTTTACTGCAGCTCGCTGTTTCTCCCGGCTCTACTAAGTAACATATAGTTTGAAGTGAACGAACAGAATAAATTAAAATACTTTTTCATGGAATAAAAAATGCTCTTCATGTAGACATACACCTATAAAATCAAAGCGATGGTTAAACACACACATATAGTAAAGTAGCATCACTAATAACATTGTGTTTATTGGGCAATTTCATTCCCAAAGCCGTTGCAGTTTGGTTTTTACTGATCAACAATACTACAAGGGAATGAATATCAGAATTCCAGCATAGTCACATAGAAACTAGAGCGCTCTTGAAATATTTGTTTAAATTAAAAAGCAATATTTTCATCATTATTTTGTTTCAACATTCGCTTGATGCGGTTTTCGCTTTGTGGTCGCTTAGCAAAGAGAGTAAAAATTACAAATAATTAATTGCACTTTAAGCCATATTCATATAAACATAACATCACGCCTACACCAGCATTTCCGAGGCACAAATGCAGACTCCATGATACTGCTGGGACATGCGTAATGTAAAAACCCATTTATGCTCGTTTTCGCTAACACTACGCTGCCTAATAAAACCGCACTGTAGGATTTTCAACGCTCATCTTAGCGCCGAGGTGAGGGTTAGAGTGTGGCGTAGTGTTGGTGAAAACGGGCATAACAAGTGGCCCGACCTGGGGATCGAACCGAGGGTCTATGCTTAGCAGTACTGCTTGTAGTAACCACTTTTATCAGCATATTTTGGGAAATTGTCCCAAAATATGCTGATACTCGTATATTCAGTAACAAGTCTCTAAAAATTGTGTTCTTTTAAAAAATAAGACAGGCCTCTTCACGTAGCACCCATTCGTTTCTTTCAATAAGTTTTTTCTGCGCACATTAAGGTAGTTTGCTGCTAATAGAGCTAAAACTACTATGATAACTGTGTATCACCAAGGTATTTAATTGTTAATCAGTTTGAATGAATGTCATATAAAATATACTTAAGGCCTGTTTTAAGTACTCTTTTACCTACATCCTTGACAACGTCATACGACTTATGACGAATTATATTTCAATAAATTCGTGTACTCTAATAGAAGAACAAGTACTTTTTATTTTTGTTCTTTTCATTTCATGCGTGACGTCAGAGACGTGGCAGTGAAAAAAGAAGGAGGTTATGAATGCGGAGAGTTGTTTTTTTCTTATTCATGGAGTGTACAGTCACCAAAAGAGATAAGTAACCAGTGTCATCGGATATAGTTGAATTTTAGTAAGAAACCGATGGATATTTTGGAATAAAAAATAATTTAATTAATAGAAAACAAAAAGGTAATTTATCAAATTAAGTTTCAGTAGGAAAACTCCATCGGTTTCTTACTAAACTTCAACTATATCCAACGACCCTCGTTACTTATCACTTTTGGCGACTGTACCTACACCGATTTTTCACGGTTACTGAAAGAAAGAAAGAAAGAAAGAAAGAAAGAATAAAGTTTATTTGGACACAGTACGTGAAACACAAAACACAAATAATAAAAAATGAAAAATAAAAAGTGATAACAGTGTGTGCCTCACGGCTGCGCCAAAAAGGTTCATTTCAGCATTAATGTCAGACAGATGCTGTCTGACGCTGGTTTTCTAATGAACCCTTAGGGACTAGTGACGGGGAGTACTGGGCCGATTTACGTAATTTTCATTTGGCGGAGGGAGCCCATGCGGTGGTCCCATATAAATTGTAATAACTATGCTTGAGAGTTTGTTGATTTAGCTGCCATAATTCGTATTTAATCCATTTTGTGTTTGTTAATGATTTATCATCCTGTCACTGTTATTTACATAGCAAGTAGGGGTATAAAAATTTGTGTGGGGTAGTAGGTAGAACAACTAAAACGTGAAAAACGCAAATGAGTGACTTTCAAAATTACATAAAGTGAACAAATCTTTAATTTTGGAAGTCGGTGTGCTTGGTTTTGTATTTTCATTTTTGTTTCTTGAAAGTAGTTTTTTTTTTTTGTTAAACTATTCTTATTTTTCACTTGTTAGTACCTATTGTCATCTGTCATCGAAGAAACGTTTCAAATCACTGACAGTGTGTCAAATAGGAGATGTTGGCGTTGTCAGTGTAGGCAGATAACTGATAATCAAGTAGGTATTCTTACAATATACATTGGTTAAACTTCATAAATAAAATTCTGGTGATTTTTTTATACATGGTTGCTTTCCATTTCAACAGTCAGGAAAGTAGATAAAACAGTACCCAAGACACGATTAAGTTATGTATATTCAAACTGATAATTAAAAACCGATGTACTTTGTTTGATGATCTCTTCCGAATCACATAATATATTAGAACACAATATATTTAAATTTAAATAACAAGTAAATTTAAATATTGAGTGGAAAATAACGTACCTTCGTGGACGTGCACAACGGTGTCGATAAGGTAAATAGCATCGCACAGATAATCCAGCACAAACCAGAGCGCCGTCAGTTTATCCAGCTCCCAGAAGACTGCTCGACCAATCACGAAGACCATATTGTACAGAATAGCTAACGACACCACAGCGAGCCACTGTAAAATTACATAAAAAAAATATTAATTAAGTATAATTATGATGTAGGTGTGCATTTATATACGGTATACAGTTTTGAGTTAATCTTGGACGCCACTGAAAGATCCAGGAATTAATCGTTTGGAATGCTCGTCTATCGATATAGTCTCGATTTACGTGCTATGCTATACAGATTCAGCATTTCGTTTGATTTTTCTTCGTCAGATGTTTCGTTAGAAATGTTTATTTAACCGGATGTTATAAGTCGCACTATAGTTTCATCCATTTTTTTATATCAACGCTTTTTTCCTTTAAAGTCTAGACATTTATAACATCGTTAGTCGCAAAAATACGCACTGTACTGATTTTTTGGGATGCTATTAGGATAGATACCAATAGTGTACAACCAAGTTTGCAGTTTCGAAAGATCTTTTAGAAGTTATAAGTCAAAAAAAAACAATAGACTTTCAAAAAAAACACTAAAAGACGTGAAAAATAACTTTTATTTCGGAAGTCGGTGTCTTTGGCTTTGTATTTTCGTTTTTGGCCACCGACTTCCGAAATAAAAGCTATTTTTCACGTCTTAGTGTTTTTTTTTAAGTCGGTTGTTTTTTTGTAAAACAGATTTTATTTGCTAATTTTTAGTTGCGGTACCTACCCCACACAAATTCGTATTCCACTACTTGGTATGTAAATAACAGTGACCGGAAATTATCAACACATCATCAATATAAACTAAGTGGAAAAAATATGCAGTATTAAGGATAACTCAAAATCTACTGGTCAGACCTTGATCAAATTTAAATGGGACCACATGTGAAGCACCAGCTATCAAATAAAAATCATCAAAGAATCATCCAAATCGGTTCAGACAGAAAAAAGTTCTGAGCTAACACACATAAAAATAAAAAAAGCATATAGTCGAAATGAGAACCTCCTCCTTTTTTTGAAGTCGGTTAAAATTGAAAGAAATTCGAAAATTTCGAGGTTTTTCGAGCACCACGCAGTTAGCACAAGTGTTTCGAAGCTGCAAACTGGCACTGTTGTAATATATCCTAACAACATCCCAAAAACCAGTTCGGTGGTATTTTTTGCGAACTTACGCGATTTTTGCGACTACGGTGACTGGCCTATCCTTGAAGCAATCACTTCTCATTGAGATTATATCACGACTGAACTGTATGGGAACTTATCTCCCAGTACAGAGCCGCCAAATCAATAATTTATTAGTTCGTCGGAGGATCCGAAAGAACTTCATTCATTAATTCTCCATCCTCTTTCACTACGAAAGCGATTCGATTATTGTACCCATTTAATTAAGAACCTTAACATAATCTCATTGAATGACGTTATTGATTGGAACCTTGCAGTAAACGTACAACGATTTTTTCCTTTGTAGAATTCTACTATCTCTCTCTCTCTACTAAACTGTTATTTTCTTTATTTCACTTTAGGCATATCAGTTACATTTTAAAATATTTTTATAAGAATCCTTGATAAAAGTCATTAAATATATAAAAAAATTGTAGCCCACCGGTATCGGGAACATGGTGCAAGCTACCGGTGGTTAGGGCTCTTGAGAGAACAACCTCCTAACGATACGCGCTATGTCCAGAAGTACCGCTTTCTAGATAAAGCCCTTGATCCAAAAGCCTAACGAGAGGATCCACAGGTGTTGGTCGAGTCTCTTCGCTATTATTCAATGGCATGCATAATACGGCCTATGGGCCGTCACGATTATCGGCATAATGACCGCTGCTTTGACATTCCTCATGTCAACAACCTCGCAAGTCAGGTCTTGGATACTTAATTTGCTCATCTTTCTCAGCTTTCACGAGGTTCTCGTCATGCGGAACCGCTATATCAATAACAATTGCGCGATGCTCTAATCGATCAATCACCACTATGTCAGGCTTATTTGCAACAATGAACTATTATTATTATTTTTACGTCTCTTAACATTCTCGGGACCCGGGGGTCCTGGACTTTTGGAAGGCGTATGAGGGGCCAAAGCCATCTCGCAGAGGCCCGTTAGACAATTTGAAAGGAGGCACCAACCGATAACTGTTCCTGTTCGGACTATACAAGTGCATCCAAGGACAACCTCTGGTTGGTGTAGTGTAGGACTATTGCAGGATATGGAAACAAAGATATTGGACTAAGGATTTGGGTAGCTTAAGTGAACTGGTTATCTAGGTCTATGGAAAGACTTTGGCCCCTGCCTGACCAATGATTTATATAAAATACACAGATAAAATGTAAGGGGGAGATTTGCACACCCAATAATGGGCCCCCGAAAACGATCGCTAGCACAAAATGTCGTAGTGGCAAGGGGCCAACACATCCTGAGGTGTCTATGAGAACTGGAGAGGAATACCTCTCCAGTCTCTCAAGCCGGCCAATAAAGGCAAGAAACAGGTGGGAGCTCTGTTCCTCATCATTGTTTACTCCAGCCGGCAAAAAAAGATAAGCCAGAGGTGAAGAACAAGACTTCTCCCGGGAAATAGGGCCCGTAGGGTCGCTACTCCAACAGCTAGCCAAATGCTGCCCTGTGAGTTTCTATATCTCTCTTGGTCTGGCTTCTCACCCTAGCCCTGGTTAGGTAAGGCAACTTCCGGTAATGAAAAAGAGTATTTTTTTTAAATTCTTTGTCGCCCTTGGTTTTCTGTGGCACTAAATGCAAGCGATAGCCTCTTGCCATCAAAATCTAAAGAAAAGTACATAGCACAACCTTTGAACATTAATTCATCCAGTGGAAGAACAGCAAGAAAACCCAGTCCTTTTCTGGGAATTTATTTTTGGCTTACTTCAATGAACTGGTAAATTTATTATACAGGCATAACACGCTGTGGAGTATAGTTATCTGTGGTACAGACCTACTTTTTATCAAAATCGTTTTGGGCATATCATTTATATTACTTGTGTGCTATTTACTTTTCTGTAAATCTGTTGTAATACATTTTTTTTTACATCGTAATTATCGGTACTTACCATATCATTGCATGAAAGATAAGTGCCCTTTTCATCGATTATAGAAATGGCATCATCTAATTCTAGAGCGTGAATATTACATTTAAAAAAGTTGTATTGTGATCTACATATTTACACATGATAGTTAACTTCATAACATAACGTCTTGTCAAAAGAGACATAATTAATACACATGTATTGACTACCGGGAGTAGATTAGAAAGCAATAGATTGAACAATTTACTCACGTGATAATGCCCGGGTAGTGTAGGATCAAATGCAAGCCTTAGCCCACATAACAGTTTGGATCGTTTGGCTTGATACAGGGGCTCCTCAGGATCAGTGAAGGTCTGCGCCGCGAATTTGTCCAAGAACCAGTCAGGCGTTTTAGAGTGGCCCTCTCCGCTGATTCGGTAGCGGAGATTTCGCGTCACCCTAGAGAACTGCTTTTGCATCCAGTTCCTGTCTGACTCCTCTTCGCTCGCCGTCTGTTAACAATTTTTTTTTAACTTTGTTATGATTTCAGTAAACTATATGGATGGAAACATACAGGGTGAAAAAATTCAAGCCAGTCCATTAATATTTACTACTAATACCATTTTTTTCTCAAAGGAAACATTCGATTTCTTACATAAGTACTACGTTGAAACTTTTTCTATAGTCGCGTGCATGAAACAACTCAAATGCGAAAAAATATCATCTGAATTTTTATGGCACCATTCGATAGGGACAATCATAAGGATAAAATCTCTCCAATAAATAAAATATTTCATCTTAAAATGCAGAGTAAAGTAATTAGGTCGGGGAAAAGTTTTTTCGTATTTTATATACAAATTCAAGACTAAGATCTCGTGTGGCACCCAAATATTGAGTTTTTTGTACACCCAGACTTTTCCAAAAGGGTCAAAACTGTTTCGTGGTCAACCCCTAATTCTTCGGCTGTGTCGTAACTACTGACATCCGATCTTGCTCCACTTTTTCAAAGATGGCATCGACTATCCGTAACAGAGCGTTCAGAGCGACCTGCATCTTTGACATCAATATTCCCGGCGAAAACGCTTGGGCTTTTATGCTACTCTTACTGAACCTGAGTTAAGTCCATAAACGTCACATATTTTGACACCAGTTATTTCGAAATTTTACTAAGGCATTAACCGTACAAATTATAGGAAATCAAAAAATCTAACGAGGTACAAAAATTTTTTTGAGGTGCCGATAACAGTCAATAATGCTGGCAAAGGTCGAATTTGCAAATTGTTGAAATATTTAAAAATTGTGTAATAATTGAATTAATTAAATGATTTATTATGCCATCCCACTACTTTTTAACCTTCTAGCAATCCATTGCACGTTAGACACCCAGGTTGTCATGACCAGCACCCTAATTGTGTCACACACTTTCAACCACATTGAAGGATATTCCTAATACATTGCTTCATAGGTTTGAAAAATTCGTCTGCTCAACAACGTTAATAACGCAATGAACCTGGCTGAACTGTTAAAATGAAAGGGATTCCCAGAGGACACTTTATGTGTATTACGTAATTACCTTGCTGGTCACAAGTCGCGAAGCGGCTTTTGAGTTTTTAACATGACTCACGGTCTACTCGCTGATCACGGTTCACTTATCGCTTAGTATGCGTGTATTTAAACATACGCTCGTAAATACTTTTATTGTTTAGCATACATTGACTTTGAGGCTTTTGTTATTTATCATGAAATTAGCCTTACTTCCAGAAAATATCCCAAAAAATGACAAAAAATATTAATTCTTTAAAATATGAAATTGAAGGGCCTTCATTACTAATTTAATTGAAAACTAATACACTGACAAAGCTTCCAAAGAAAACCAAAATAATTAGGGCCCATAGAGTACCTAGATAACGCCGAAAAAGGTAGAATTAGCAATTGTTGATATAATTTAAAACCTGAACCTGATTGCTGGTGGTTCCCAAAAGGTTTTGTTTAAAATGGGCACGTCTGTGCCTTTATACAAGCCCTTTACTCTTCTTCTAACTTCTGTCTTGGTAACTCTTGAAGTGAAATTAGTTCTAATATGTTCCGCTGCATGTATTATTCTTTGCCTTAGTACTTGTACTAAAGGCACCGGCGTCGAGTATTCAAGGCTTTTTATACGACCTCAAACATAAAAGTCTAGAGGAGTAAGGTCAGGCGACATCGCAGGCCATGGTATGGGGCCTCACCGATTTTGGAAATGACTGTCCAGCCATTGACGTACCACAATTAGATAGTGAGCTGGGCACCCGTCGTGCCTGAATATCATATTCCTTCTTGTAATTAGTGGAACGTCTTCCAACAAAATCAAATCATCATTTCGTTTACAAGAAATTGATGGTATTTATTACCGTTTAAATTTTGAAGTAGAAAATGTGGACCAACCAAATTATTATTTAAAACTCCCATCCAAACATTTAAGCTAAACCGCCCGTTGAGAACTAGTTTGGTGAACCTTTCCGCCATTTTTTGATGACCAAAAATGCAAGTTGTGATAATTTGTAATGCCATCTTCATTAAACTTAAATTCATCAGTCTATAATATCCGTGTCAAGAAACCATCATGTTCCGCGTCAGCATTCAACAAAAATCGGCAGAAAGCGATTCTTCTCGCTGGGTCACCTTCCTCGAGAGTCTGCACAGGCGTATAGTAGTATGGAAAAAGTCCACAGTTATTTACTATTGACCTTAACGTAAATTGGGACAATCCAAACCGCCGCGCAACAAAGGGTGTGGACGGGCTGGGATCGTTCCTAAATTGTTTCAAAATTATCCCTTCTTCGCCTGATGAAAGGCGACGGGATCGTCCAGCATCACCCATTCGTTTTTTAACATTGCTAGTTTCCATAATATACATATAAGCGCTCCAAAAACAGTAACGTGTGGCAATCGTCGGTTTGGGAATCGACGCCCGTACTCCCTTCGACCTTCTGCACCATTGCCATTGCATAATCCATAACTAAACACAATATCAGCGTACTCAGAACTGATAAAAGATGCCATGTTCGAAAATTCGAAGATAGTATTATGAACTCGAAGAAATTGTGATGGACTATTGAATAAATCACACGAGGTTAAATTGCAATAAACAAGACAGTTTTCAGCGATGATCTGAAATATGAAAAAATGAAACCTCTGTAAAATAAAAAGAATAAAAATGTATTGCCAATAAAACTTTTTAGATACACATGGTTTCGGTAGAGTGGAGTTTATAAGTAATTGGTATTTAACTCAATGAACTGTTCATTGAGATAAATACCAATTATACCAATGTGGATTATGTTTAAATTCACACGACCTAAAGGGCAAGTGAACCGTGAGTCATGTTAAAAACTGGAAAAGCCGCTTCGCGACTTGTGACCTGGTCATGTCGACCTGGGTGCCTAGCGTACAATGGATTGCTGGGAGTATAGAAAGTACCCACTCATGGCATAAACCAGATAAGTAATTCGATTATTACTCAATTTTTATACATTTCAACAATTTGCAAACTCGTCAGCATTATCGACTGTTTCATCGGCACCTCTAAATATTTTTTTAATTGTATACTTCGTTAGATATCTGATTAAATGAAGATGTCTTTCCCGTAATATCTACCTACGCTTAATGTTTTTGAACATGGTTAGTAAACTTTGTTCTTTCACAGTTTAATGTGTAAAAAAAAAATTTTTTACATCGAAATGTTTGTTAAAGTATTAAGTATTCAATATAATTGCAATAAAGGTCGTTAAATTTGAGAGTTTAAAGAAAAGTGATATTTGGTGACGAATTCTGGGAAATTTTCAAAAATTCATAAAAATTGGATTTTCACGAATCCCACATGCAGTTTTGCCTAGGCTATATACTTAGGGTGCTTAATTGTTGCAAATGGGTCACACTTTAACGTCCTGGCAGGATAACGTCAAATTACAAGTCACCCTGTATACTACAACATAGAGCGATTTTACATAATTTTATTTAGTAATATTGATTAATTTATCAAAACAGCGAATGCCATCGCAAAATCATGTTCACTTAAGTGACTGACTAATTACCTTCATTTTATTATATCTGAAACGGACTCAATCTGTGTGCGCGTTATGAAGGCTTTAACATGGCAAAATTCTAAATTCTACGTTGCATAGATCTCGAGAAGAACCTCGGTGACAGATGGACTAGAAATGCTAGTCTCGAATTCCCGACTTTATAAGGAGAAACGGAACCTTTATAAGTATATTGGTTCTGTTTTTCCTTTTAACGTCGGAACCCAAATAAAATTATGTATCACGCTAATCAAAACTATTTAATATACACACATATATTTTTGGGTATGACAGTGATTTTTTAATACGACTTACTACTAATATAAAAAAAAAGCCGAAAGTGTGTTTGTGGGTTTGTCCTTCTTTCGCGCAGTGACGGATCGAATTGAATTTTTCCATAAGTAATTATATTGTAATAGTTAAGGCAATAAATTGTGCACAAGTAAATAAATAAATATCATGTCCCCTCCGCTGGTATGAGCCGTGCAACGGAAATGTCAAAACTAGAGTTGAATATGCAAGCCAAGTTGTATGGAAAAATCCCAAATCCAAGCGGTCGCAGTGACGAGCAAAAACAAGGCCAAAGCTAGCGGGTATCCTGCGTACGTTCAAAGTACATACTAACACTACTCTATCTCACACATTTGGTTACTCAGAAATTATGTAACGTCTGGGGCTTCTTGGATCTTGAACCATATACTTTACACCACAGCCTAGCTGCAATACTGCCGCTCATTTTCTCTTTAAATCCATCCAAAGGTTGTCTTTAAACGGTCGCTTTTAGTGGTAAGACCACTCATTGTGTCACCCTATTGAAAATTTCTACATTTATATCTGTAATTTGTATGGTGTGCATAATAAAGAGTATTCTATTCTATTCGAAATAAGTTGTAAAGTGAAGGTATAACATTCTGCGATAAGTAGAATCAAATAGATCGTCCATGGAATGCATCCTTTCTGACCTCAATACCACCTCAAAAGTCCCTCAATACCACCCAAATGATATTTTCATCATCAATGCCCTTCTAACAATTCTCCATCCTTCACTTAGGTGCGAGCCATCCAATAAATACATTATGGATCCTCTGAATAACTCAAAAGTTCTAGGGAAACAACGATTAATATCAAACATCTCGTCAAGGGTCCGAAGAAAGCACTTATTATGACGCATGTTGGTATTCCATTTTGAGAAATCTAGGCTGATAAACATCACATATCCACATATAAGAGAAGTGGCTGAAAATATTTTCTTCTCCAATAGCAACTCATCGCCAACCATCGTGATCTCTCAAAAACGAACCTGATGATGCAAACAAGAAAAGCAATCGCTCCCTTTAACTTTTTGCAGCCTTTATCTTCGAAAAATAGCAAGTCCCACATAAATAAATATGGTTATCTACGAGGAAACAAATGGGTAGCAGTAATTGGTCAGCTAGGGGATGAGGGTGCAATGTGCTGGCCCTGAAACTTCCATTCTTCTGAAGATACATAATAAGGTTTGGATACAGGATGATTGTGTCAAATAATGCAGAAAAGAACATGTTAAAAGACACAGAAACCGAAAACGTGTAATAGAATCTGGAACCAAGTCCTCACTCATAGAGGTAGGATGGAGAGTGAGTTGTATCATCTACGAATAGCAAATTATTATTTCAAACAACGTGTTGCTGACAAGCTTGCAATATGTGTGCATTCTGTAAGCTGATTGTTCGATTCATATTGATTTCATTCTATAATTTTCCTTTCACTTCAGTTTTAGAAGTAACTTTTTTGCATTTGAAATAGGTTTGTCCAAACCTTGACCTGTGGGCGAGTAGACATTGTAGACAACCTTTGCCTCTTCAATTACAATATAATTTATAAATAGCTTCCTTATTAAGAAGAACGACTTTCCGCATGACATTTGGTACTGTTTAATATTTGTATCAAGTACAGTCGGCATTGCTGGCTTATATCGTGATCGGTGTCGTTATACCATAGGTGAGTGTCAATCGGGGAATGGATGTTGAATTTAAATCAGTCTTTCATCAATGTGTATCATGTCATTGAAGCAATTTTGGAATCTTACACATATTTTTTTATTATACATCATCTAGCTTCAGAATATTAATATCATCTAAAATATTTTTCTATTGGATATGTTTGCGTCTGACCTCGATTCAAAACCTTATGTGACAACAATGATGCGATCAACGGTATTACTTATTGACACGTGGTTACAAGTCGGTATGAGATTGGAGACACAAATTTTGTTTCATTTTCCGGTTAACGGTGATAATATTGTCAAATTCATTCAATAAACGATTCTCAAATAAATAATTCAAAACGTCACCGTCAATTACAGTGGAAGACTTGTAGCCAATTCACAATTGAATATATGTCTGTGCTGTGGTTATCAACCATTTAAAAAGAAAACTTAACTATATCTTTATTACATTTTCACAAATTATTTGTTCAAACATATTTTAATATTAAACATGTCGTTTCCAATTTAGTACTTCCACTATTAAGCTAGTAATTAAAATGCAAACACTAGCAATTATGACATCAGAATCAGGTGCTATGGATGTTTCTATCGGTTATAACAATGTACTTAGCCATTGAATTTACGCAGACTGTTTAGTAACTGGCTCATTAACAGCCGGTGATGTGTCAGTGTCAGGTACCAATGGTCACGGGTCATCGAAATATTTAATTTATACTTCGCTCAATTAACCTTTGCTGGAAATTCGTTCAGAGCGACTATCATATTTTCACGTTACAATGCTTTCGCAATTAAAATGTAACAGTTGATTGTCCACCATCAAGGGCTCAGTTTTCAGTGAATTTATTTGCGGCGTTTAGTTCAGTCATGTGTATTTTGTTCTTAATTGAGTAATATGCTACCTGCATATCACTCAATTAATTGCAGTGCTTACTGAATCATTAATAACGATTTGATAAAAAAATATTTCGCTTTTTAATACAAAAATGATTTTGCATATGCCTGTGTGAACAAATAGCTTTCCGATCAATAGTTAAAAAAAACCGGCCAAATGCATGCCGCACCGCGTATAGTGAAGGGTTCCATGGTGGGCATGAAAATTTACGCATACCAAGTAGCGATTACATTGACCGTAGAAATCAGTTTGTATTTAATCATATTTCTCTAAAAAATATAACATCTCGCTTGTATACCCCGCAGGGTATGGCAGAGGTGGCCTTTATATTACACTTCACCAGTTATATAATTTATGTTTACTTACTTATCTAGTAAATAAGTGTTTGGATGCCAAGAAGCATTTTAAAGAAACTTCTAAAAATGTCAGTTCTTTCATGACGATACGAAGGGTTCCTATACCTACAGGTACTGTTTCACAATGTTTACAATATAACTTCAGAATTCATATGAAAGCTGCTAATTTTAACAATGACTTACTTTGGAGGTTGCGAAACATGCCCTTTTAGATCACCAGTATAAAATCTACACTTTTTTTTACTTAGGTACCTAATTACCAATGTGTTTCTTCTTTTTCCTACTTAGACCACAGAGTATACATACACACTACTTACATTAGTTCGTTGCCCATACATTTGACAGGACTTGAGAAATGTTACTTATTTGTATCTCTGGGGCTCTGACCGCCCCGGTACCTTGGACCCCGGTTCCGGAAACCGAAGAGAACAATATACAGATTTTTTTTTGCACAGACACGGTTAAATATGTGTAAAATATCTATATATGTGTATATTGACCGAGCGAGTGCGAATCGCGAGCAAACCGTCTCAGTTTCAGCTTAGGCAAAAATGCCTTCGTGTGCCCGGATGTCCGGCTGTTTTCTTAAAGAAAAAGAAAAGAATGAAAGAAAAATAGTTTATTCTGCACAAACAAAACGCACATTACAAAAAAAATACATTAATAAAAATACAAACATAGAATGTAGCCAAAAGCCTCGTACCCAAAAATTAAAAGGTTCTTTTAGATTCTTCTACAGGTTGCATTTCTCAACTGATTCTCGTGAAATTTTGTAAGCAAGTTCGGTAATTGTGTGGAATATTTTTTCTCCATTCAGATTGTCGAAAAATTTCTAAGTGGTGGTGATACTCGTATGGGGTTGAAAACGTAAAAAAAACATATTTAAGCAATTTCGCGCTCTTTGCGCGCGTTTTTTGTTTTAATGTGCGCATTTAAGGTGAACATTTATTCAGTTTTAAGCTATGCAAAGACAGACTCGCGAGGTCTACAGCTCCCAGAGCCACTAGTAAATTAAAGTCGCTTCTCGTGTCTGTCTATGTGACCGCCATGTTCTTCTAAACTATGCACGGGATTTTGATATTTATTTATGTGTAGATATAATACATTAATATATTAATATTAAACTGACATAATTATAATAAAGGAATATCGATGTTTTATTAATTCGTAAAAACCGTGCGAAGCAGGAGCGGCTAGTGACTATGTGTCTAGTGTGTCTAGTGTGTCTGTCTAGTGTGTCTGTCTAGTGTGTATGTGTATTTATATGTGTATTTAAGCATCTAATGATTTTAATTGAAAAGGTACTTAATGGCCACGGAAAAAATATGCAAGCGTAAATATGAACGAATTATCAATTTTCACTTAAGTGATGACGATGTGTTACTTTCATTGCTTGTATATAGAGTATGATATCATGTTTGCCGTGATAATGGTGACATCAATTGATTACCGGCTTTTTAATGAGCCAAGTGAGTGGCTGGTGGTAATTGATAAATTGTAAATTAATTGGAAAAACAATAATTAGTGCAAATTGAGATGAAAGTTAAACCTGTTACTGTGTTTAAATGCTTTTGTCGACCCACTGACGCCTGTTCGTGGCTTCAAGGCATTGATTACAATGCAACGATCATTTATTAAAACCTGTTTACTAGCATAGAACTTTTAATTAGAATAGAATTTTTAATTTTCCATTTTGTTTTACTTTTCTTCTTATTAATTTGTAATATTGTTTTATTATGTACAACCTCTATATTCATTTAAAACAGATATAGGTCATAAGTGAGTTGTCTGATGGAGGGTAACCCACGAGATCTGAAATACACGTTTTACCTACAACAGATACCAGTCTCTATTAAGTGTTATCTTGACTTTGTACTATGTTTGTGATTATGAGAGAACAATAAATAAATAATAAGAATAACTGAACCCCTAAAATATTAAAGGTATACGAAAATACACTGGATCGCAAAAAAACCGGGTCGCTAATAAATGGCGTGATAGTTTCTTAAATACATAAGACTAATTTGCGAAACTATAGTATATTGTAGATGACTGATCATGTATATATAAAAAAAATGTGTAACACGTTTTGTACACTATGTAACTTTAATTAAATACTAAAAAATAAGAAAATTTCGCTTCTAACTTATGACAACAAAAATACACTTCGCAGTAAATCTTAAAAATTAAAGATTTTTTTTCAATTTAATATTTTGTATTTCCTCCACGAGCCCGTATAACTTCATTGATACTTCAGTGCTACGCTGACTTCTTCCTTCTTGTACCATGGTAATAATCCGTGTACATTCTTCAGGTGTTAACGACATGATATTGCACTGAATACTCTGATTAATCCAAGGAACCATTTATAATGACAGCTCGGTTTGAAAAAACAGCAGAAAAAAAATCTTTTCCTAATTAAAAATTTTTCAAAGAGCAGTTTTGTTTTTTTTTAATCTTTAACTTGTACTAATGAAACCTCTTTAGAGATTTAGAATAAGCATTAGTAACCTGCTTACTACATATTATTTATTCTAGCAATCTAGATATATAATTTATGGAGATATCACGGTTTTTATTAGCGATCCGGAATTTTTGCGATCCAGTGTATTACTAGAAAATATGGTATGGCTATAGGTACCTGACGGGCATGCAACATACGATTTGCAAGACTAGGTTTTTGTATCTAGGTAGTTACTACTTAGGAATTTGCAAATATTTATCCGAGGAATTTATTAAATTATATTTATTTGACTAATGGGTGCTCCGTTGCTTTAATTGAATGCCTATTATCTAGTAGGTCAAGTAAATATAAATAAGCTAACTTAATCTAAATATTTGTTTTGTTAAATGGTTCAATTGATTTTAAAAGTAGATATTTTCCTAACTATGTATATATTTATATCGTGTTTTACCTAGGCACCTTTTACGTGTAGTTAGATCATTTTATTTTATATTAATTAAAAAGGAAGGGGCAGTCACGGCATGTAGTAATATATTTAATATATTACTATGGACATTTCTGCAATAATATCTGATTTTATGATTAATTCACTAAAGTCATGTAGAAAATAAAATTCTTAAAAAAAAAAACATTTTGGCAACCGTGTTGATGTCGACTATTCGGTCAGTAACCCGTCTTATAGTAGGCGAGTGTTATTTTCATTGTCAATGCAGTAGGTAGGTCACATAATAATATTTGTGCCGCTACTCGTATATGCCTCGCCACGGATGATTACATACGGTTGATGTCTTCTTGAGAACATAATATTATTAATGAATCATGAAAATAATCTCATATACCTACGCTTATGCTCGTGACCATAATTTTTGGTTTCAAACTGTAACTTTTATGAACATTCTGTAGTATTATTTAATTGCGGCTTCAAAGACAGTGTCAAGTTCATTAAACACTGTTCATTCCTTTGTGAAGAAGCAAACTACGAATGCTAGACACGACAGCCTTCATTTACGCGCACTAAGCCATTAAATGCCACAAACTACTGAAAGTTCTGTCTCTTCACTTCAGTCTGCAATTGAAAATTACGCAATTATTATTGAATACGCAAACCGCTATAAATTCAAATTATAAGACATACAAACAAATAAAACAGTTCCGTGAACGAATGGTCGATTGACTGTGTGACGCCGTGTAGGTATCACAGAGGTTAACACAATTTGGGGTGGATTGAAGCTGGAGGGTGAATACAGTCACAATTTAATTTAATTTAAATTTATTTCCGGATTTAGGTACCTACAATAACTTGTTAGCAATAGGACTGAAAAAATATGTTTGTATTAAAAGTATGTAATAACCAATAATATATTAATATGGCAGTGAATTGGAAGATCTCGATGTTTTATTGGTCTTAGAAACGTGTGGTCGAACATCGACCTTTCCTCATCAAGTCAAATAAAATGTATAAAATTTTTAAAATTGAATATCCGATACATACCAATTATCGGATATCTCCAATAAGTTTAGTTTACTTGTGTTTCAAATGAAATTCCCTCCGATTTTCTATCTCCGATGAAAATTTTGCACAAATTAGATAAAAATAATTTCCAGATTTAACGTGGGTTGTCTCACTTAAAATAACTTTGGAAGATTTAGTAAAATACCTAGCTAAATTGGTTATCCGTACCGTAATAGACTTGGTCCTTATATATAATATGCATAAGGACCAAGCCTATTATTACCAAGATTTATTATAGATACTATATTATATATACTTGTATCTTGGGCTACTGAGTCCCGTGTTGCGGAATATAATGGTGGAGATGATGACCTATTAATTTCCAAATCTAGCGAAGTGTTCAGAAAAAAGATAATTTAATTACATAATTAAGAAATTAAATTATGACAACAACTTCACGATTAGCATAAATTAAGCTAAAAAAATGCACACCTCTAATCGTCTTATTCTTACTTATATTAAAAAAATCTAATAATAGAAATAAAAGGCAATCAATTCCTTTTATTTTCATCGTTATTCCAGCTCATTTTCTTAGACTGTATGTTTAGGTGGATACAAATATAACAACTTTTTCGACCACAGAAAATGCGACATTTGTGAAAAAAAAAATGTTACTTACCGGAGCCATGCTGTTCAGACCTATTTTATGAATAGTGTAAACAGGACTCATGATTTGCTATAGGCACACGCGACTGCCAGTCACAGAAGTCATTTCATTTTACTATCCACTCTTATTCACCACAACGATGTCTTCAAAATAAATAGAGTCATTAAGAGTCGCCGACAAACAGTATAGATCGGTATCAAAGTAATTGTTAGAAGGTTGGGTCACGATACCGACTTAGCACGAACTTCAATTAAAAGAATTTTGTTAACACGACTAATAGATTCGGGGGTGCGACGTGCCTGCAATTAAGACCGATGTCACTATTATTTGAAAAATAAAACTTGTAAAGAGTTATATGTTAACGTTCAAATACTAAATGCGCGGTGGGTAGATTCAGGCGTCCGTTGCTGCCACAATTGAAAAAGGAATGAGCATCAAGTCCAAAATTAATAGATAGTCCGTGCGTGTCCAAGGCTCTACCATCGAAACAATAGGCCATGAGGAGCGCGCCACACCACGAGCAACTTCCCGATGTCACGTTTATGACGCGTTCTCCGTAGCTTCCGTCGTAAATACTGATTGCCCGACCACCATCGCCGAACGTAATACTTCTAATTGCCCCTTTAAAAGTTAATGCATTAACTTGATCATGTTTCGATGTCTCATCACAATTACACTGCTGTGTTTGCGATCTAAACGTTTTAAGTAAATTAGTACATTTTCCAGCGAGTTTGAAATTTCTTTGTGAAGCTGACACTGTTATGTTTGCCTTCAATTAAGGTGGCTAATCATCATCCATCATCTAAGCTAATTTACTCCATTAATTAACTTATTTGAATGTTGTATATCCTATAGGTACCTGGATAGTGTGAAGTAGGTCTCTATCTGGTACATAACTAAAATAGAAGAAACAGGAAGTTTATGGGTTGAAAAAGAGTATAAAGGGTTAGTGGAAAACAAACCATTTGAAATAAATTGTTTTGCGATGAACTGGAAATAAAATATTTCGTGTATTACAAAAGTAACGTCTAAAAGCACAACTTTAAAATACCTATACATAATATAATTACACGATAATACAATTTCATGTTACATTTGTGGGGTTCCGTAGCCGTAGCAAAAATTGCAACTCGCATTTATTAAAATACGAGTTGCAATTTTTGCCACTGATCTGGAGTGTACCCCGAAGTAAAGGAAAAAGAAATTGGCCTGGCAGTTTATTATATTGAACTGAGATCGTCTTTAAGCACAAGTTTTAAATACCTATATAATTATACGGTAATACAATTTTGTGTTACATTTATGCGGTTCCGTAGCCGTAGCGAAAAATGCAACTCATATTTTAATAGGTATATTTTAAGTACCTACCACTGATCTGGAGTGTACCGAAATAAGGGAAAAATAAATTGGCTTGGTAGTTAATTATATTGAACAGAGATAGGAAACAAAGATATGAACTCGCTAAGACTAACAATATTTTGACCGTTAATTTAGAATAGGTGATAACGTAAATTGACTTCAAGTTAAAACCAATATTATACGAAATATTAGCAAATGACTGACCTATGGGACCTTTGAAATTTGTTTTTTTTTTCGCGCAACATTTCTTAATGGAGTTTTCACACAGTAGTTCTAATCTAAGTATCTATCTAATAATAAAGCTGAAGAGTTTTTGTTTGTTTGTTTGTTTGAACGCGCTCATATCTGGAACTACCAGTCGGTTCTTTTTGCATTATGTGCCCCATTCTTGAGGAAGGTACTTAAGGCGCTTCCCTGACCAAACGACCTTGAGCGTTCGGTCCTTCTCTGTCTCGTCGCTGAGTCTCGCTCTGTCTCGCTCCCTCCGCACGCTCATTTATCATAAAATTCACAAAAATAATGAAATTATTTGAATAAAAAAAGGCAAGTGAAGTTTTAAAATAAAATAAAACGTGTATTATTTAGATTTTTAAATTATTTATCCATTAGTGTAATCCTCAAATGAATAGAACGTCACCTTTAGCAAAAGATGCATGTAATCAATAATTTTAGTCACTTTTTTACATGGAGATTTCAGATGAATTTATAACACATAAAAACAAATAAGAACGTGCAATGTGATGATAAGATATCGAACATTAATAATGTGCTTTTAGATGTAGTTTATTCCCCATAGTGAATGAGTTAATAGCCTCTGAGTGACTTTGACAAGGTTTTGGTCGGGGTACCACCTTAACATCACGCTACAACCCTTCGAGCCGCACAAAAAGAAAAAAAAACGGACAGAACGCTAAGCGAAGACGAAATAATAGCGCGGGCGCGCGATGGGATGCGACGTCGTGGGCCGAAGTTTCATGCAGACGAAGTAGCGGGCAGAAGCTAGTGCCTGAATAAAGATAATTCCGGTGCAGAATTTAATTAATTCTGGACTAATAGTATATTCAGTCTAAATTTCTTTGTCGATTTTTATGATTTTATAATTAGTTTGAGTTATTAAATTATTATATTATAACAAAGAAAGTTATCAACGGAGGACTAAAAGGAACATTTTTCTGATCTAACAAAGCTAGAATTTCTGGTTTCTGTGTATTTAAATTCGGCGGCTTAACCAAAAACTCATAACATAACATAACATAACATCACGCCTGTATTCCCCGAAGGGTTAGGCAGAGGTGTACCTATAGCACACCCACATTTCGCCAGTTATGTTTAAGTCCCATGTAATACGGGGCGAGCCTATTGTCATCAACCGGGCAGAAATCCAGACTCCGGGCTGCTACCGAGAAATTCCAGATGGAAAAACCCGTTAACACTTTGCCCGACCCGGGAATCGAACCCAGGACCTCATGCTCGGCAGTTGCGCTTGCAACCACTAGACCAACGAGGCAGTCAAAAAACTCGTCGTTATAAAACTTACCTCGTCAAAGGGCTCTATGGCTTCCAACTCATGTTTGTACTGGGTCCGCAAGTGAACGGGGCTCAGTGTCTTCGGAGAATTGGAATTCTCTGATCGTGAATAATATCGTTTGACACGGATTTTGCTCCGGCTGCGAGATCCAGATGGTCCAGGATGTGGGTCCGAGCTTGTCAATGTGAAAGGTCTTCCATCACGGAATCTGCGAAATATGTTTTATTCAGCAAAATTGCGATCTTATAACATTCTACTTATAGTAATGTTAAAACTAATAGAACATTATAATAGTTTATCAGACCAGTAGTTGTGAAAATATGTCCAAATATATAATAATATATGCGCACAGCTAAACTGTCGAACTCTTTGCCAGAGTCTATGTTGCCTGCTTGTCTCTAACCCGTTAATCTGAACTACTGTCGTTTTATCGTTAACCTCCTTCATTGCTTTCCATAGGATGAGATCGAAACCAAAGAATAAAATGTCCCTTCAACACTGCACTTACTCGTAAAGTGGGTCTTATTGCACCGCATATAGCTTCACAATGCATTGTATTTGTAGAAGCTTCTCTCCAAGCGTTTCTCGTACCTGCGCTTATGCTGAATTATTTTGGTTCACTACACTACCATAAAATGCAAACCTAACGAACCAAAATGCTACTTAAGAAAGAAACCAATTCACAATTCAATCATCAGCAAATATTTTATATTGTGGCGTGGATTTTTCGCGAAGAATTTGTGGGAGGCGGAGGTAGGTAGCGTTTCAAATGACCATAGGCCCGAATAACCTCGCCTTAAGTGTTTAGGAAATAAATTTTATAAAGTACATCATCTTATTACTAAGTTGACACGACATTCACATTCATATATTCATATTTATAGATATTGTGTTAAGTGACTATGATAAGAAAAAGTGAAATGCGAATTAATTGAAAAGAAATCGCCAAGACTATTCCACTCACCTTGTTACAATTTACCCCATAATTTTTGTTTGCTTGGACTGCTAAGTCAAGCCTACTTGCAATGAATTGGTATTCGATTTTTATTTAACATTATACGAGTAGGCAAGTAATAATTTGAACTTACGAGTACGGTTGATCGTCAAATCTGTTGGCCGAAGTGTTGCGTCTACGCGTATGTATGGAGTGGCGCGTGTCGCGGCGGGCCGCAGCAATGATGTACGGCCACATGATAGTACAGACGAGGTACACCCGTCTCAGAGGACCTGAAACACGATATTCAGTTAACGCAGTGCTTAAAACCTTTGTTAAAGCAATTTGACAAAAGGAATTGTTTTGACTTAGAGTGAGTTGCACCAACTAACTTGAACGATAACTAATGCCTTGTCAGCCGTCAAATCTCCGGTTATCCGTAATAAAGGTTGCACCATTTTAACCATTGTTAAAGTTACGTCACAAATAACGAAAACATTAACCGCTCAACTTCGGGCGGTTAAGGGGCTATAGTTACGGTTTGTGTCATCATTTCTTTGGAGTGGGGCATTGAATTCCTTTTGAAATTTTTCCCATGCTTGTTATTTTTTGTTTTGTGCTAGTCCGGGCTGTTGTTATGCACATCAAAATTGTGTTTTTCGGCAAGAATTTGTAATCTAGTAACTTCTACCTTTTTTTTTTTTTGGGTGGGATATCATCAAATGGCCTCTCCCGCTCTGGGCGGAGCGGAAGGGCGTGTCAGACTCTTACTGACTAAAACCCACCCGTGTTCCTTCAGTTGCCTGTGCGCCAGGGCCACGGTAACTCTTTCGAACAATCCGCGACCCCGGCAGGAATCGGCCCTATCGGACCCCGTCAATTATGCTGACAACTCTTTGAGGCGCGCGTCGAACACAACGCGCCGACGACCCGGACCTGGTCCTTACCGGACGGCGAGCTGCCCATTGCTCGCCGTCCGCAGGCCCGCGCCTACGGTGGCCGGGAGTCGGCTATCGACTCCCGACGCCCAGGGTGTCTCCTCCTGCGGCGACTAGGGGCGTGAGGGCGCAATGATTGCTTCTCCCTCACGCGCTCCGCCTCCTCCTTCGCGAGCATTACTGCTTCGCAGAAGGAGGTGATTGCTTCCCATTCTCTCTAGCTCCGTACCATGGCCTGAACCAAGGCCGGACGCGAGAGATCGCCGCTGTCGATCACCGCCACGAGGACACGGCGGTGCTCCGCCCAAGCCGGGCAGACCTCCACCGTATGCTCCACCGTGACCTCCGGTCGATCCACACAATGCCAACACCCGGGCGTTTCCTCCCACCTTATCCGAAACAGGAACCTCTCAAAACAGCCATGTCCGGTGAGGACCTGCGTCAGGCGGAAGGTGAGGACGCCGTGGCGCCTCTCAAGCCACTCCTCAAAGAGGGGACTTACCGCCGCAATTGTGGCGTGCCCAGCGCTGGGTTGCGACAGTCACACTCTCCATGCCGCCATGAGATCCCGCCGGAGCTCTGTGCGCTGTGCCGCGATTTCTCGCGGCAGCGGAGTAACGCCCCGGCGTTTCGCCTCCTCGCGCCACTCCCAAATGTTTGCGAGGACTTTTGCCTCCAGATCCCATGGCGGCAATCCGGCAAGGAGGCTCGCCGCCTCGCAGGAGACTGTGCGGTATCCCCGGACCAGCCGGATGGCCATGACCCTTTGGGACGCGTTCAACCGGCGTGCTGGTCGGAGCCTCAATGAACGCGCCCACACCGGTGCCCCGTAAAGGGCCATGGACCGCACGACCCCCGCGTAGAGCCTCCGGCAGGAGACATTTGGACCCCTAGATTGGGCAGGAGCCGCTTCAAGGCAGCCCCAGCCCGGTCCAGTCTGGGAGCCAAACGTTGGAAATGCTCGACGAAGTTCCACCGGCTGTCGAGGACGAGTCCCAGGTACTTCATCGTCGACTCGACGCCGATGTGTACCCCTCCCGCTATTATTTGGGAACCCGAGAGTGGCGCGTTCCGAGGACCATGAAAACACAAGGCCTCGGACTTGTGCAGGGCCACCTCGAGTCCCAATTGCTGGATCCTCTCAATGACTGTCGCAACCCCGCGTGTCATTAATTCGGCCGCCGCCTGGTGCAACCTCCCCTGCGCCAGGACCAGCGTGTCGTCAGCGTAACAAACGACGCTGACGCCGCTAGGGACCTCGGCGCGCAGCACCCAGTCGTACCCGAAGTAACTTCTACCTTGCTAAAATGAACACTTCTTTCTCTGAAAATATATGTCAGTTATCTTATTAATAAACTAATCATATAAACATCAGATTATGGATGGATTATAGTTTTACATAATTTGAAGTTCACCCATGTGTTATTTTTAAGTAGTGGATATATAGGTATTATAAAACAAAGGTATAAGTAATAATAACATTAATTGTAATTTTCGTCTTCAGCCTCCGAATTGACTCAGATACTAGACGATCTTAGCACGGCAAGCCTAGATGTCGGACTTCAGATGAATATGTCAAAGACCAAGTTGGTGACGAATAGCGTGCATCGCAGGATCACTGTGGCAGGTGGGGAGTTTGAATACGTTGATGTGTATCTCAATCTTGGTCAAATAGTCTCTTTCCAGGCAAGACAAAACAAAGACGTTCCAAGACGCGCCGAAAATGCTTTGAAGAGCTATTGGGCCATGAAAGATCTAATGAAGGGCGATCTTCCTTTGTCACCTAAGAGTAGACTCATTGACGTGTATATACTTCCCATCCTCACATATGGTGCTCAAACATGGTCTTTGACAAATCAGCAGAGGTCCACGCTCGAGGTTTGCCAGAGGGCTATGGAACGGAGTATTCTGAGTAACAAACTAACAAACCGGGTTAGCTATACGACCATCCGTTCCATCACGAAGATATTTGATGTCACTTGGAAAGCTGCCACACTAAAATGGAATTGGGCTGGACCGCAGGACACATCTGCCGCATGTCAGACGCCCAATGGGCCAAATTTACGACCCGACGGGTCCCTCTTAATGGTAAACGACATCGCGGCAGGCCCAGACGGAGATGGCGGGATAAGCTGGAGTCCTTCAACAAAAACTGGTCCTTAGCAGCTTTAAACAGAGAGAAGTGGAAAGAGATTAGGGAGGTCCTTGCCCTGCAGTAGGGCATCGCAGGCATCACAGGCTTTTGATTAATTTTAATATAAATTCACATAATTCAGTTGTGTGTGTAAGACCTTACGTTGTATTTTATTACGTAGAAGGAACGAGGGACCGAAGAAACAATATTTAAAAAGTTGTGAAAGCAATACCTACTCACTTTTTATTGAAGTTGTGTAGCAAATTTCTATTATATTTTAACTTAAATTTTATCTTTCTCTTCTTATAATATTTTGCAGCAAAAATTTAATATTATGCGTATAATTAATAAACCTGCCGAAAAAATAAGTTTGAATTTGGTTAATTTTGAAAGCGTGATGAGATGATAAAGCTTGCAGTGTTGTCCTTGTCAAAAAAAATACCCATGTACATTTTGGGGAAATAAGACGTCTTGTTACTTGTCACCCTTTTAACTTTAACTTTTACACTTTACATGATGGTGCAACAGTAGGTAGTTCAATTCTATGGTCATTATTAATGTTACTGTTAAAATTAACTATGACGGAAACTACGAGTATAACGTAGCTCTTGGTGCAACTCACTCTTAGAATATCTTTTTACTAGAAATAAACTTGCATTCAACCTGGATCAATAATTTGTTTGTTGCATTGATGACAAACTTTATTATTGATGTGAAACATCTATAGCCGCGGGTAAAACCGATTGTTGGCGTGGCGACGTATGCCGTGGCGACGCGTCGCCACGCTATACGATGGTATGTTTTACATCTGCCAGGCGTTCCGTGACGGCTCAATTTTTATTTAATGTGCGTGTGTGTTTTTATTTAAAGTGTAGATGTGAGATTTTTAAAGTTTAAAAAAACGATCCAATGCTAAAAATCTATGGTATCCGGGGGCACGGTAGTGCCCCCGCCAAGACGAGCCAAGCGAAGCGCAAAGGCACTACCTACCTTTTCTCGAAGTGTTTCGTCAATTTTTTTTTAACCCTCATAGAGTTGGTTTCCAATGTACCAGATACTTCATATTCTCATGATATGATGTCAATAATAGACTAATTAAACTTACAAAGTCTCAATTGAATAGCTCTAATACTTTAGATTTTATTGATATCTAAAATACACCGATTTCGTCACTGATACACTGACACACTGATGATCATCAAAATGTTTGGCTACTTCCTGAAGTGCTAGAAAGCTGAAATTTGGTGTGTAATCTAAGCTTAGTATACAACCAACAAAAAAAATCATAAACTTATAATTTTCGCCCCCCATCCCCTAAAATAGGGGGGTGGAAGTTTGTATGAGACTTCAATATGTTAGGGTACTTCCTGAAGTGCTAGAAAGCCGAAATTTGGTATGTAAACAAAGTTCAGTAGGTATACAAAAAAACACTACCGTGCCCCCAGATTAACTTAAAAAAAAGAAGAAAAACATAAACACTAAAAAGACTCCCTAGCAACTTACAAAAAGAACTGAAATCCCACCAAAAACATTTCATGTAAAATGTTGCCAAGACGACCACATTAGGTTTGCCCTGTGAAAAAGATACCAGATCTCATGTAGAGCCAAGCTTCTGAATCTACAAATTCTACATATCAGTAAAAATGTACGGCTTGGCTGTTTCGTTACTTACTTCAGAAACTAAATATTTGCATCACCTCCACGACGGTAGCGAAACGGCGAAGCCATACATTTTTACTGAGTAGAATTTGTGAAGTTAGGGTCGGTAGAGTTAGGCCGTGTAGATTCAGAAGCTTGGCTCTACATGAGATCTCATATTTTTTTCACAGGGCAAACCTTATGTGGTCGTCTTGGCAACATTTTACATGAAATGTTTTTGGTGGGTTCTATTTTGCTCTTACAACACCATTTCAATGTCAGTCAATACACATTTCGTGTGTACCTAGGCAGTGTGAGTTTTATCACAAGAGGAGAATCAATAATGCGAATTCCAAAACACGTGATGATTGTAAAAGACTGTGAAAGATTATCATTGTTTACAGCAAGGAATTAATTTACGTACTTTTTAATTTTCATAGTAAGTTTGTCTTGGCCGCTTAGATGATTTATTATCACCAAAAACTATGACGATCCGTACGTGCTATTTGTTGCACTAGGTTTGTAGGTGATATCGTGTTTTAAGATTTTGTTATTTCAAAAGACGCAGAGCACTTAGGGCCTGTCCACACGGCACTTTGCCAACGTCAATAACGCCAACGTCGTTTCTGTATTTTAAATAGTTTTTTATGTAATGGAAATTATCTTCTGTGATAAATTGCACAATTTATAAAATAAGGTACTTTCTGTTTCTGAAACAATGTTAGGTTGTAGATCGATTAGATCGGATTGGTTTTATGATCTTCAGCAGTGACTTCCTCCAGCGTGTCTTAACAACTGAGGAACCAAAAACAACTAGGTACATATCAATTGGACAACATAAATCTATAAAATCAAAGCGATGGTTAAAACACACATATACCTAGTAAAGTAGCTTCACTAATAATATTGTGTTTATTGGGCAGTTTCATTCCCAAAGCCGTTGCAGTTTGGTTTTTACTGATCAACAATACTATAAGGGAATGAATATCAGAATTCCAGCATAGTCACATAGAAACTAGAGCGCTCTTGAAATATTTGTTTAAATTAAAAAGCAATATTTTTATAATTATTTTATTTCAACATTCGCTTGCTGCGGTTTTCGCTTTGTAGTCGCTTAGCAAAGAGAGTAAAAAATTACAAATAATTAATTGCACTTTAAGCCATATTCATATAAACATAACATCACGCCTACACCTGCATTTCCGAGGCACAATTGTAGACTCCATGATACTGCTGGGAAATGCGTAATGTAAAAACACATTTATGCTCGTTTTCGCTAACACTACGCTGCCTAATAAAACCGCACTGTAGGATTTTCAACGTTAGTTAGACGAATGAGACAATCCGTAATTTCACATTAATTGAGTTAATTGCGTCAAACTACTACAATATTCTAGAAAAATCAGTTCAATATAGGTACATCCAAAACTTAGTCGTAGAATAGATTTAAAATTATTCAGCGTTAACTTCCAAAATCATTACAATTACTTAGTAGAATGCGAGAACGGCAATCACCGAGGCAAAATTTGTAAAAATTGCTCCATTAATCGTAATTTTACCAAAAAAAAAATATGTAACATTTATGTAAATATTTGTAAGCACGTCCTGACGACCTGCTCTGTTAAAAAATATAATAAATTAGTACGAGTATTTCTAGCGAAGTCGTCGGCCGATATCGGCAATCGGTTTAACCCCCGATGCAAAAAGAGGAATGTAATAAGTTTGACCGCTATATGTGTGTGTGTGTCTGTGGCACGGGTGAACTGATTTGCATGCGATTCTTTTTATTTGAAAGCATGTTTTCTAGCGATTGTTCTTAGACCTGTTTTATCAAAATCGGTTCAGCCGTTTTAAGGTCATCAGCTCTTTTGTTAGCTGCGGTAGGGATATTAGACGCATAACGGGTAGGTATTTACTTTACTTTCAAACATATGTGTGATCTAAGATCTGAAACACCTATGTATGGTACATAACTATGCAAGATTATGGAATTTTTGGTCTGATACTGCAGCCAGGATATCCAGAAAACTAGTACAATCTTGAAAAATATAAAATAGCAGCTAAATGTCGTATTTGGATTCGTTTTTGATCAGTATTTTTAACTGACTTCAAAAAATGGAGGAGGTTCTCAATTCGACTGTGTTTTTTTTTAATGTGTGTTATCTCAGAACTTTTTTCTGGGTGAACCGATTGGTATGATTCTGACACTCTTTTAAATCAAAATATGGTTACAAAATATTGGCTACATCATTCAGGTTGAAATTATGAATGTGAGAACGATACAGAACGTTAAACGCATCCGTAATAAAACCACAAATACAATTCAAATTTTAAATGAAATTAAAATAAGCCGTGGCAGATAAGACATTACCAGTCCCTACTGACGGCGCGGCGACGCCAGTTCACGAACATGACGCGTGGATTAGCACCATTTAGCTCAACCATTTTGAAGGGAACTTAAGGTGCTTTAATTCGACAGAGACCGCGCTTACCAGTTTTTTGAATCCATGGGAAACATAAAAAACAGTGTTATAAAATTCTGAAAAAATATATATTATTTAACGATCTGGCGAACATGCAATCGCTTTTAATAACACGATTAGATTAACTTTGCTGGATTGAAAAAAATCCGCAAGTTACCCCTTTTCGTAATGTTTAATCAATCTCACAGCTACAAAACAAAGGTTTTATTTTTATTTTTTACTAGCTGGTGCCCGCGACGTCGTCTGCGTGAACGCTATACAGCACCAAAAATACCTACGATTATACCTTTTAAAATAACATTCATTTACCCGTTTTTTCTTTAAATTTCATATTTACAGAAAGTGCAGTAACAGAGGGAGACTGTCTTTTATAAAATTGCCCTTCAAAAAGTGAGGATTTTAGCCTGCTTTGAATAAATGACTTTATGGTGATTCTGCTGAATTAAGTCAAAAGTTGTGACTAAAGCAGATGGAGAAAATTAGGAATACGTATTAGGGGAGAAGTCCTATAAAATATAAATAATATATATAATAAAGATATATTATATTCCTATTATATTTAATCTTTGAAATCTCTCGTGATAATATGTAGCCTATATGTTGACCCGACTTCTTAATAATATTCGTGCCAAAGAAGTAAATCCATGCAGTACTTTTTGAGTTTATCCCGGACATACATACAGACAAACAGACAAAAATTCAAAAAACTATGTTTTTGGCTTCGGTATCGATTGTAAATCACACCCCAAGTATTCTTTTAGAAAAATATTCAATGTACAGTTTTGACTTTCCTATCATTTTATTATTATGTATAGATGTATAGATAGTGTCGCTGAGCTCTTGGAGTTTCACATCAGATGTTTCAGATCTTCAATTTTTATACGTCAACAGAGAGTGCTCATCAGGCTGAACAACTCTTGCTAAGACGTCGTTCCATTATATGTTATAGTGTAGCTGGGCTCTTGGAGTTCCACATCAGGTGTTCCAGATCTTCAAATTTATTCTCTCAGCATAAAATGCTCATCACGTGGAACAATTTATGCGATGGTGCCATTTTTGTATCTCTTATAGTTTAGCTGGTCTGTTGACGTTTTTACGTGTAGTTTGACGTGATAAAATGATTAAGTTAATTACTATGTTTAAATACCTACCAAATGCGCGAACGCAACCACTCGGGAGCGACGGGGGGCCTACTTCAGTCGCGCGTCGGCGCTCTTAGACGACATACTCTTGTCAGTGCTTTCCGCGCGATCACGTGACTGAACGTGAAAATAATAACATCATTGTTGAGTAACAATGGATGATAAACGAATGAAACTATAATCAAAATAAACAGAGTAAATGCTCTCCAAAGAAACGTGAAAAATAAGTAAATGTTAAAGGAGACTGAAACGATTACATACACTCTTGGGCCTGGATGTAAAAAGATGAAAGTGGTGTCAATTAATAGCATAATTATTATCAACCTTTAACTGAAAATTCTGCGGATTTTGCCAATCTGAGAACAGCGATATAAGAGATTAAGTAAAAGTGAGGTTATGTTACAATCTTTAACTAACAGCTGATTCGCGAAGTGCAAAATACACTCGAGAGCAATGAATCCGGGTCACTTAAAGAATCCTAAAAATCTCGGAAACTAAAAATGCTAGGTTAATGCAATAAATTGTATTTAATAGACAATGTAATACTCCTTAAATGAAGGTATTAAAACTTCTTAGTTATTGTAAAGTTATATCATAAAAAAATCAAATTTGAAAAAGGGCCACTTTCGAAGATGGAACTACGAAATTACAGCATTTGGTTTTGCTTTTGTTTGTAATCTGTCATTTATGTGGGTACATAAACCATGTTGATAGTGCTCTATATTCATTATTCAAGCTGAAATTATGTCGCTTACGCCTGAAGAATGCACCAGAATACTTACAATGCTGGAAACCGGCCGGAGTCAGCGCGATACAGCCAGGACTGTCGGTGTGTCGCTGTCAACAGTACAAAGAGTTCTCCGACGTTACGAAGAAACTGGTTCTAACCTACGCAGACCAGGAACGGGCAGAACCAGGTGTACCACAGCACGAGAAGACCGATACTTGGTGAACACCATGCTTCGAAATCGCTTTCTCACAGGAACTGAACTCACAAATCAGTTTCGACGCCTCGGAGGAAGTAACCCAAGTGCATGGACAGTAAGACGTCGGCTTGCTGAATCTAACTTAAAACCCCTTAGACCTGCAAACGGCCCTAAACTGGAGCGTGGGCATCGTATTTCAAGACTAAGATATGCCCAGAGCCACGTAAATTGGAGTATTGAAGATTGGTCAAAAGTTATGTTCTCCGACGAATCAAAATTTATGCTCTACAAGCACGATGGAAGACACAGAGTGTATCGAAGACCAGGGGAAAGATTCAAGCAAGCATGCATCGAAGAAAAAGTAGCCTACGGTGGTGGGTCTGTACTTGTGTGGGCCGGAATTTCTTCTGAAAGTCGCACAGAGCTGGTGATCATAGAAAACGGCTCTTTAACTAGCGTAAGATATGTGGAAGAAATCCTCAATGATCACGTTGGTCCATTTATGGTCAATTTAGGTGAGGATGCTATATTTATGCATGACAATGCCCGACCTCATACAGGTAGGATTGTGAATGACTACCTTCAAGAGATGAACATTACTCGTATGGAGTGGCCAGCGCGCAGCCCGGATATCAACCCGATCGAGCATGCTTGGGACGAGCTAGGCAGATGCGTAAAACAACGAAACCCTCCCCCAATCACGCTTCGTGAGCTCAAAATTGCTCTCACAGAGGAATGGGAGAATATTCCCCAAAATCGTATAAGGAACTTGGTGTACAGCATGCCAAACCGCGTAAACGCAGTAATGGAAGCACGAGGAGGCAATACGAAGTATTAAAATTCAAGAAAATCGTAATAAAGTTCAAAAATTTCTTGTTTCCTATTTTTGTTTTAAGGAGAGATCAGCAGTTTTTTTCTTTATGTAATTTTGTGTTAATAAAATGTATGGTGACTCTATTTTTTTTACTTTCATTTAAGGAGTATTACATTGTCTATTAAATACAATTTATTGCATTAACCTATCATTTTTAGTTTCCGAGATTTTTAACATTCTTTAAGTGACCCGGATTCATTGCTCTCGAGTGTATGTTCTTTTGCACTAATAGTTATTATATTTAGTATAAAATGTTTGAAAAATCATAGGAATTAACATCAATGACTTCAAGTCATAGGTAGGTAACAGGTATGGAGTTATGGAAAGGATGCTAAAATAAAATAAAAAATCAATTAATATAGGTAGTGTTTTATTCGTCTTCTATTATAATTAAAATGTCGTCTAGGAATTGTGCAGGTGGTATAGGATATTGGTATAGGCTATAGGATCTTGGTACCTAGCCCAGCTAAGGTAGGTACTATATAATGCACATTATATGAGCGCAGCAGCCTACAGTTCGTCGTCGTACAGTTCATCGTGTGAGGGTCATCGGCCCAGTGTATTGCAGTGACCAGCGGGGTAATTACATAACACACTAACAGTAGTATGGGTTTCATTTTGACAGTTCCACAACATTCATTGCGTTATTTACGTTGTTGAGCAGACAAAATTTTCGAACATAATGAAGCAATAGATTAGCAATAGGCTTCAAAATGATTCAGATTGTGATAGATAGTGTGTTACGTAATTAGGGTGCAGTTGTTATCCCACAATTCACACAGCGATCCATAGTTTGAACAATATCCAATCCACAAGCCGGCGGTAAAATCCAAAATGACAATTCCAAGTCAAACGTGTGAGTGATCTTCGGTGTTCAGTATGAAAGCAAGGGTCGTACATGGTAGGCAGGGTCAAAGCAGTGGTCGTGAAAAATGAAGAATAATTGGGAAAGCACTCAAAAAGTATCAGAAAACACAAAACGAGTGAGAAAACATGCAACGCAGTCGCAGTCGGCAACTGTCTAGTTTCAAAGTCAGTCAGCTGTCATGCCAGTGACATAGACTAAAAATAGAAGACTGATTTTAATCGATATGAAATCGATAATTATTAATATTGGTTTTTCAGTAATTAATTGATATATTATTTATTAATATGACTGTTATTATATGCACTATATTGCATATAAGTAATTATAGTGCATTTAATTACTTTGAGTTAATTACTTAGTGCAAAGGTTTTATTTTCGTAATTGTGTAATCGATTACTCAATCGATAATCTCACGAAAACTATCTTTCTCATTGTTGGGGTTTTACCCCTTTTATTATATGTTTGTTCTACTAAGAAGAGTGGAAACCGGTTGGTTTTGTTTCCATGATCTTTCTTTACACAGAGAAGATATTTTTCACAGGACACTCTGTTACAAAGTAAACCTGAGTTATCTAACTACATTTTACAAAATGGACTACTACAGGTTTGTACTTACCCACAATAATAATAATAGAACACCAACGGGTAGGTATATGCTTGCTGTAGCTATGTATTTATTTCAGTTACAGGTCGTGTTCAAAAACGTCATGGCTGTGTGCCACAGGTGTGCTGACAAAGAGCTAATGCCGTTAAAATACGACGCGATGTACCAAAACCACATGACCAACACCCTCACAATATGGCTGTGGAACCTTAACACCAGCAACAACATTTTGTTAACCCACAAGTTACTGAACAGAAAGATATTGGCAAGCCAGAGCTTCAAAATGTTGCAGATTGAACAAATGAGATATTTATGCCAGATTACATGAGAGCACCTAATTCTTCCTGCAGAATCGAGCATCTCACAAGAATCCCAGCGTCGGTAAGATTGTACTTAGTGTGTAGGTACTATTTATACATGCTACCCAGCGAACGTTAATTGCGAAGAACACCTGTCTTCGGCTAACCGACACTGGGGCAACTTGAACGTTTAGTTTCGGACATGGTAAATATGCTGCTATAAGCCCTACAGAACAAAGCTAGTTTCGATTTTGATACCGCAACAGCCCTTAACGACATGGAGCTGTTTTTTTAGAATGGTTTCACTCTTCAGCAATTTAATCATATAATGGAACAAACACCATCACAAACAAAAAGACACCATCGCCCACAAACAGTACTAGGTAATTACTTAATAAAACGTGGAACAGGGGACTCAAATGAAAGTGTATCAATTCTACTTGACATGTCTCGTCGAGCGTAGAAAGAAAAATAAAAATTGCCAGAGAATGTCTTCGTTCCAATGCATCTAGGATTTGAACATTTGGCAAGGAGGAGTATTCTTCAAAGGAACCTTCTACGAGTATTACCACGAGGCATTTTTGGAAATGTTGTAAACACTTATTTTATTTATTTATTTATTAATAACCAACCTAAATTTACAGTTTGCACCACACATACAAGTTATCAGTCAATACTAGAAATTACATATACAATCATAAAATTAGGTTAAATTACATAAAAGTAGACAAAATTAGATGAAATTAAATGAAATTAGACAAAATTAGATAAAAATGAGATAAAATGGATAACATTAGACAAAATTACAGAAAATAAAATGATAGAATTGTGACAAAATCGGAATAAAATTATGAATAACACTAAATAACACTAATAACACTAAAGCCATACTAACATTTGCGATGGAACATACATTTATTTTGAAAAAAGATCCAACTTTTTATTTCAGAGTAATTCATACAGTCATGCCTATCTCTTCGGGGAAAATCAGGCGTGAAGTTATGTTGTAAGTAAGATGTTAATCGTGAAATGTGGATGTTCTTCTTATACATATCGACCTTGAAAATCCGGCCAGAAATGATACGTATGCCCGCCCGGTTTTATCACCTTTTGGACATTGTTGAGGTTGATAAGTTAAGCTTATCTTTCGAAGCGTGAAGCCATATCAATAAGCGCATTTAAATCCGTAAATTTATGAATGGATAGACAGGGGAAAAAATTGGGATACATGTTATGGGTAATAATTTTGAGTAAGTTTCGTTCAAAAATTTCGTTAGTAAAATTCATGATCTTGGTTCTTCCTAAATTAATTTGAAGGTTGTTAACGGTTAGCCATTTAATAATTAAGCCTAAACTATTATTTATTTCATTTTCATAATTATGTTTTATAAGTTTATTCCTATAAATATTGTAAGATGTGATTGATGACAATAAGGAGTCATGCCTTCTTTTGAAAATATGACACGAGGAGCTTTGACAACAAAAAATATGGAGTGGTTTGATTTAAAACAATTAAAACATAACACCTTGGTTTGTACAAAGCCAAGACGAGGTTCGTAACTTTCCTTAGAAAACAACTTACATTTTGAAATCTCGTGGTTTTCCCCACAAAACGGACAAGAAATATGTACAGTCGCGTTACTATCGGCACTAACTGTATCATTCGAATTAAGTTTGTTGGCCTTAGTTTTAATACATTCAAATGATTTGTGTCGAATTGTTAAAAACTCTACAAGACTTACATCATTTGTGTTACATATTTTTGCTGTTGACTGTACTTCATTACATTTTGGAAACATTTGTCTGATACATTCCTTTAACTAGGACGTATAAGAAACATGACACTTCTTCGGTTTCATCGTAGGTTTCTGAAGTAAAATAACTATGTTTAATATCTGTTTTGCATCCTATGAACCGATGTGTTTCTGAACTATGAAATAAGACCACTGTTGTTCTAATGTTTTTGAACTAGTTTCTAAATAAGACAGTTTAGTACGATCTTTAATTTCTTTTTTCATAATTGAGTAGGCCGTCCTCTATATTCTTTAATGTATTAATTGCAAATCAATGAATGACTGTACTTACTTCTTATTAAAAACGCAACAATACACTCACCAAAACTAAACCTAAATATTTCAAATACCTATTACCATAAGTCAACAACTAGACTTTCGCAAATGCAACTATGATAAAATGTTCTTAGTCCATCATATTATAAATATTGAAATATTAGAAAATTCTAATGAATTATTCTTCGTTGAAGCTAAGGGTTCTAAAACACTCTCGATATACTCTCGATGATGTCGTACTCTCTCTTTGTTCACTGTCTTAGTCGTTAGAAAACCAACGAATGTTGAATTGCTTGGTATCAACTAGTTGGTATACTCCACCTCCAGTTTTCACATCTGCCGAAGGCTGGTTGCAACTGAACTGGTTGCTGCTTACTATGCGCACAACGCGCAGCGCCTCAGCAACGGGGTGGTGATATCCACGCAATCCAATGATAACTTTCTCCATATTGCTTACTTACGGAACTTCTTAAAAATACCCATTAAGGTTGGTTCTTCGTCTCGTTTGGACTATGTTATAATAAGTAAAAATTTGATAGGTACTATATCAGCAGGCAATATATTTTGGTCTAGTATACAATTAATACAAAATTATATAAAACTTTAGTGGAAACTAAATAGACAAATTTCTTACAGGTCTTAACAAAAAGTATTGATACGAGTATATTTGATTAAACAACAAGCAAGTTCGTAGTGGCCGAATTCTGGTTGAAGCTTATATAAAATTAATAAAAGGGAATCATCGATACGACGAAGAAGAAGAAGCAAGTTCGTGTAGGTGCAAGCTCAATAGATCTGATTTACTTGTTAAGCCTTTAGTGTTTTGATGCAATACATTTATGTGTTTATGCAAGAAAAAACATACTATTATTTACAATAACAATATTATCAACATTAGGAGGCATATTATTAATATCTGACAAATGACTGATACCTATCGTGGTTTGAAACAATGTCAGCATATAAAGAGAGAGAGAGAGAGTGAGAGAGAGAGAGAGAGGCATTAGTGTCTAACGTCTATTCATAATTAATTCAAAATATTTATCGGTTCTACAACAGTCTTCCTCGCCTGTGAGAATTATACAGTAATTATTCATCGTGAAGTCAGCAAGTTTTAAGGTGATGTCACTAATAGGTTCATTTACTCCGCCATATGGTGTAAGGTAGTGACACAATGAATAGTACTGGAACGTATAATCAGATACAGACAATATTTTATTTACCTTATTGCTGCTTAAAATGCATATTTTCTTTCTTTGTTCTTGAGATATCTTGTTCATATTATGTTCGGTAGTCTGTGAAGAGATGTAATTCGATGCTATTTGGGTGAATGTATTCAACATTGTTTCATTTACTGTAGTGTTAGCTAAATTCTGTTTCTTCTTGGATGAATGCGAAATTCTGTAGCTTAGTATTTTGGTGTAAAGCTAAACTAAGTTTCTTCTTCAACGATTGCGATATTCTGTTAGGAGTAGACATCTTAGTATTTCGGTGTAATTTTGAGACTTGTTCCTTTTTGTTCTCGTTCATAGACGGAATCGTATTTTTGAAGCCCGTGTTCTCGGACGATAGCTTGCTTATCACCTCACGGGCCTTTAATAAATCTGAGTTTAGTTTGTTAATTTGTTTTATAAGATCTAGGATCTCGGCGTTCTCGTCATCTGATATAGTTGGTAAGCTATTAGTGGTGCCATTTAACGATGACTCAATAGCAGAGATCGGATATTAAAGTTAATTTTTAGCTATGGAAAGTATAGAAGCGGCTTCTTTAAATATATATTTTGTAAATAAAAACCAGGGATACCAGGAACACCGGGAATGTATAACTAGTCGGATCTATACTATGAAAGCAACTTCTAAAAAATATTTATAAAAAAGAACCCAGGGATTCTTGGATTGCATAACTATTCAGATGCATATTTAATTAAAATTTATGTTTAAACCCCGATGCAAATGAGAATGCGAATGATATGTAGGGTGTAAGAGGAGCGGTGATGTGTGTTAGTTAAGATGTTTTCGATACAAAGGCGAATTCCTTATTAGCCAACGTCTCAACTTTAGGTGATTATGCATCCGAATATCCGATCTCTACTCATTAGACATGCATACATCAATGACGGATTCTGCTTTTGACTGTGAACGGGTTTTATGAGTTCGCAGCGTGATATTCTCAAAGAAATTCATAGTTCTCAACCAATGTAGGTACGCTCTGTAAGCTTATGAGTTAAAATTTAACTATTGAGCTTATGAAACTCGAGATAATTATGAGATTTGTACTTTTAAGTGTGTCCGTTTATCTTGCTTGATCGTTCTCTGCACAATCTGCCTGAGACACTTAATTCGTTATGTGTTGCCGGTGTTGATTGTGTGTTTTTTTTTTATTACTAACATAAGATATAAGGTATTTTTTTACTAAAATATGGATTATATTGTTGTCCGAAACTGAATAAATAAATAAAAGATAAAATTCAAGCATTATCACTATATCCGAAAATATTAAGAAGCCACTGAACTATCCGAAGCATGAAACTCACCACGAACAAAAACCGCAAAATGTCCGAACGCTTGAAACTCACCACGTCAAAAGTGACAGCGTGCCGCGCGTTCCAGCCTCTTAGTTTTTTATTTTTTGGAATTTTATACGAGAACCCACAATTTGTGTTCTAGGTATTTTAGAAAGGTGGATAAATGTAGCATATTTTTGCCAAAATCCGTGCGTGTGTATCAGAATTACGAATGAAGTTATCTATGGTTGAAAATCAGTATGCGAACTGATCTGCGGTCGTGCGTTCTGACAATTAATACATTAGATTCTTTATATTTCAAAACTGTGGAAGAACCCTGGTATTAATTAAGTACTGTTTATATAATAAATTGTTCGTAAACAATTCTTGAAAAATAGAAAAAGTGACTTGCAGATTGCGGGGTATGAACATTCAACTTCATATTTTGCATATCAAGCAATGTTTTTATGACCTTTTTTTTTGCTGCTCTATATGCTGTCTTTTTTATATAGAAATAAAAAAGTTCATTATGATAGGATGAGTCTATTTTCAAAATCAATATTCAGCATGCGCGCGCCATCGTAATTTATCACACAGAATTGCTTGCTAGCACTTACTAGCACTTCTAGATTAACACTATAATAATAATGCAGTGTTATATTATTTGCTGCTTTGAATTTTTAGAGACTATTTCACTTTATATACACAGTTTTGGCACAGTTTGAGATTAGAATTCTTAACACACTATTAACTTTGTTAAATGCGAAAATTACGTTTTGATAACACTTCCACTTGATCTTTACACTTTACTGTTCCTCATAATAAAGAAATATAATGGTTTTTTATTAGAAAGTTCAATGTTTAAGTGGTGGCAGCGCCATCAGTCAGATTGCCTATCTTTTGTTGCGGTTGGTTTGGTAGCTGTGTGTATTGCTTACATTCATTACTTAGTTTCCAAGTACAACATGCGGAGTGCAGAACGTTTGATAGAAATCCGTATTCACAACCGATTGCATGTATATATCTTTATCTTTCAAAGTTACAAATTTGTTATGAACGGAAAATTGAGCTTTTTAGTGTTTTTATATAATGTATCAAGGTAACTTGTTATACAATAACCATAACCAATTTGAAAACCCTATCCACTAAACACCATCCAGGTATTCTTAAGTCAAAAACCCATTAAACCACCCTATTCTCAAAAAGATTACTAGGAAATTGGCTCCAAAAATATTTAACAAACTATCTAAATCAATAAAAGCTTCAAAATACTTATATACTTAAAAAATAACACTCGATAGGCTCCTGATACAGAAAGCATATTACACTATAAATTAATATTTAGAAGAGAAATAAAATCCGTAATACCCTTTTCTCAGATTTATTAATTACTTACTTACTTTAGTTAATAATTTTTGTTGCCTTAATTTGTACTATTTTCTTTGTTAATTTTATTGCTAAAGATTGGACTGTTACTTAACATTATTTTTATAACTATACAGGGTGACTTATAATTTGACGTATTCCTTCCAGGACCTGAAAGTGTGACCCATTTGCAACAATTAAGCACCCAATAATGCCTACGAGAAAATTTACGGGATTCGAGTAAACCCAATTTTTATGTATTATTGAAAATTTCCCAGAATTTGTTACTAAATATATTTTTCTCTAAACTCTTAAATTAAATGGCCTTCATTGGGTACCTTATATTTTAACAAACCTTTCGATGTAACTTAAAATTCTCTTAAACATCAAACAGTTAAAAGTTATAGGAAGAAGTTTATTAATCATTTTCATAAATATCATCTACATACGAGTACATGAACGTTGACACAAGTTATCTCAAAATTTTACTATGACATGATTCGTACAAATTACAGGGAAGACATCCTCATTATACAAGCTATGTAACGAGTTACAAAAAGGAGGTCAACAAACAAAAGCCCATACAACTTTGCCCATTTGGGCAATGTACGTGTACCTAGAGGTACATGTTTGAACATGTACCTCTAGGTACACGTACACCAAAACGTAGATAAAAAAGAGAGGAATTCGAAAATAATAGTATTTTTATTCTTAAATTATTTAAAACTACATAATCAATTATTTTGTAAGCATGTATATTTGCGTTACATTTGGTTGACACTCGGGTTGACATTATTTCTTAAATGTCATTCAGTTCGTTCGCGAAACAACTGTGGCTGAACCCGACCGCAGACAGCTGTCAATTTGACAGTTTTTTATTAATAAGTAAGGTAGTTGTGCTTGTTCCGATGATAGAATGCCAAAATGGCGTGCTTTTTATTATGTTAAAAGTTATTTTATTCTCGTCCCCAGGTAACCATAACAAAATTATATAAATGTAGTATTATTCAGTGTAATCTAGACTATTTTATGCCACAAAGTGTACCTCGGGACTTCGTTTGGGCAGATTTTGGTGACATCCTTTAATAAATATTTAGAGGTGCAGATGTCGATCAATAATGCTGGCAAAGGCCGAATTTCCTAAAATTGAAGTATTTAAAAATGTTGTGATGATCGAATTAATTAACTAGTTTATGCCATCCCACTACTTTTTTAACTCCCAGCAATCCATCACACGTTAGGCACCTAGGTCGCTGTGACTAGATCAGAAGTCACGAAGCGGCTTATAAGTACACGATAGCTTACTCTACACGACTCGCGGTCTACTCGCTGGTCATGACGGTGCCTTGTCAATTCATTTATGAAAATATTATGTATGTAAGAAAAAATCTACATCTTTTTAATAAAATAAGTGATAGACATAATTTTAATACTAGAAATAAAGATAAAATAGATCAACCATTTTTTGGATTATCTAAAGTACATACATCTTTTATGGGGTACTGTGTTAAATGTTACAACAAAATACCTTGTGATATATTGCAACTAAATGATAGAAAATTTTAAACTCATATTAAAAGTACACTTTGTAAACAAGCATATTACAAATTAGAGGATTATATCATAGATATGAATGCTTGGAAACATGCTGGTCCTGCTCCATAGGACAATCTAGAGTCTAGACAAAGTCAAACTGGTTGCTAATTTAATTGTATAATTTGTAATTTTTATGACATGTTTTTTACATTATGTAACTACTTTAACTCACACACTAAATTATTACCTGTGAAATTTAGGAAAAATCATTTACTTTTCAATATTTGTAAATATGTGAGCACCATGTATCTACGAGTATCTCATAATTAATTTACCTGTCATGCGTTATATTTAATTATTTTTACCTAATGTGGTATAGTAATTTTATTCTAGGTGCATCGTCTTCACATATAATTAATGTATACATAATATTGTAAAATATTTTTAAAAGAGTAACAGTGGAGTTTCTTGCCCATTCTTCTCCATACGAAACTACCTTTTGGAAGGGGCAACTAGAATCAATTCTATTTTTTTTGTAAATTTTGACGTTCAGAAGTGCCTTTTATGTGCCTATTTGAAATAAATGATTTGACTTTGACTTTGACTTTGGTCACTGTTCATTTTTTGCTTATTTCGCATGTGTTTAAACATAAGGCGCATGTACATATTGTAATTCATTGAGATAATTTCCAATTACTTTTAAACTCTACTCTACCAACTTGTTTGTTGTACTGCAGTCGTTGGTGCCGTTCTCACCGTGTAAACGATTAGGTTAGAGACATTGTGATGAACACAATGTCTTCGAATTAGATTAGGATATTACATCTTCAGTTATTTTTTTTATAAGCTTGGCCCACATTAGGATTTTGTCTTGTACCGTGGGAGCGTTTACAAACATTGAAACTCACATACACAAACAGCCAGACCCGGAACAACTACTTGTAGGCCAAACAATTTTTTTTTCCGTGCGGGAATCGAACCCGCGACACACAGCGCAGCAGTTAATCGCTTAACCACTGCGCCAACCGTGCCGTCAAATGGTTCTTCTACCAATTATGAGTACGCTGATATTGTATTTTGTTACGGATTATGTAATGGCAATTCTGCTGAAGCTCGAAGGGAGTGTGCGGGCATCCATTCCCGACCCGACGATTGCCGCACATTACTGTGTTTGGGGCGACTTATTAGCGACGTGACCAGCGAGTAGACCGCAGGGCATGTTAAAAACTTAAGAGCAACTCCGCGACATGTGACCTGGTCATGACGACCTGGCTGTTTAACGTGTGATGGGTTGCTGGGAGGTTAGAAAGTAGTGGGATGGCATAAACCAGTTAATTAATTCGACTATCACATAACTTTTAAATAGTTCAACACATTGCAAATTCGACCTTTGTCAGCATTATCAGAAAACGGTTAATAAACTTCTTCCTATAGCTTATAACTGTTTAATGTTTTAGATAACTTGCTTACATCGAAATGTGTGTTAAAGTATCAGGGTAATTTGATTTGAGAGTTTAGAGAAAAGTGATATTAATTGACGAATCTTGGGCAATTTTCAAAAATACATTTAAATCGGGTTTTCTCGGATCTCATGAATTTTCGCCTAGGCATTATGGAGTGCTTGATTATTGGAAATGGTTCACACTTTCAGGTCTTGGAAGGAATTAGTCAAATTACAAGTCACCTTGTATAGGCCACCTATATGTACACTATCTATATACCGAGTACTAACTGTGTAAACAATATTTGTACGCCTTGCAAGACAGCACATGGTGACACTTTTTTTTTTTGTTTTTATTCCATCATGTACCATTACGTTATACCTACGTGAACCAATAAATAACTTGAATCTTGAGGCAGAAACTGTTGCAATATATTCCGTCTCCACCGTAGCAATTTTCATGCAATAGGTAACGCTAATATTTTATTATACTCTCCACAAGTGAACCACCATCTATAATCCACTTTTTAGAGCATAGGAGCTAGTGGATCGGTCTTTTACATTTTTATCACCATTCAAAAAGAGAATAAAATAAATAATATTATAAAGGTTTAAAACGTCATTCAAATCGGTTTTGTCAGGTTACAATATTTAGTGTCACTATACTCGTAGTACCAACTTCATAATATATCTGTAAATAATAGTTACAGCTTTAACGGCTATTAGTATTCTTGATTCGTCCACTTGTGGTGGTGAGGGCCTATCTGGAGCTACGGGTATTGATTATTGCGTAAACCGCTGTTATTGTGTTGCATTTTATGGGAGTGTCACTCGTCTATACCATAAACATAAGAATTTACTTGAAATAATGTATTTTCAATCATTTTACTACTCATACCGTACATGTTGTTGAAAATAATATTTTAAGCAGGCAAAGGTCCTGAAACTACTGCCTGCGTATGACAGCCTGCTTATCTTAAGTAGCTGTCATTTTAGAATTTTTTGTTATTGTTTAACGCATGATGGATTTCTGGGTGGTTAGAAAGTAGTTAGATGAATTAAACCAGTTAATTAATTAATTATCACACAATTGTATTTATTATTGTACCTCCGCCAGCGCACTATCAACTGTTTCATGGGCTCATCTAAATATTTTCTTAACATTTGTACCTCGTTAGATATTTGATTAAATGAAGATGTTTCTCTGTAATTTGTCTTCTAATATCATTCCTAGTTCATGAACTGTTATTTTTTTAAATGGTTACTTAAGTTATTGTATTGTTTAATTTTTTATATTTTTGATTACGTCAAAAGCTTTTTTGAAGTATTAGCAATGGAAGCCATTCAGTGTGGTATTTTAGAGATATTCTGGCAAATTTTCAAAAACACATGAATCTTCGATTTTCTAAAATTCTATGGATTTTCACCTAACCGGGAACAAACTGGCCGATTTCAAGGCTATACGGGGTGCTTAATAGTTACAAAGGAGTCTTACTATCACGTCCTGGAAGGAATACAGCAAATTACAAGTCACCCTGTTTAACTTACAATACCATCCGTTCCTACTAATTCTACCATTCCGTTTATTAAAATATGTCAGCTGGTTTGTCCTATATTCACGTGCAAAGGATCTAAGAGATTTCCTGCATAAAGAGACCGGAGACATTAGTACTAATAACAACTTCTTAAAACATCAGAATAGTTTTTGTGCCCGCGATATCGATTAATCGATTTAGATTGTTACCCTGCAATTTTCTTAGGCATACAACCCTATGCACTACTTTGACATGAACTTTCGTCTTAATTGTCAATGTCAAATTATCAAATTAATATTTTATTCGGATCGCTTCAAAAGTTTTTGTATTCGGACTTAGTACTAATGACTTACCAGCTAATGTCTACTTTAGTTTTCAAATAGACTTTGTTACGACGGCTTTGGACTTTGGAAATCGGACTATGATAGAAGAACGTTGTATAAAATGTAGACTATTAGAATTTTTGTTGACTGAAAGCCTAAGAATTGCTCAGTTTAATACAGCAATGGTTTTCACCGCTAAGTACGCCTGACGTCTGTGTATAGTTGGTCAGATTTGGTAGTAATGATACATCTGTTCTTGGTTCGTGGATTTACACATCTATTCGATTCAGACAAATAAATATATTGCCTTCTTTGCAATTACACACATCAAACGTGTTTATGGATCAAGCTCGTTTTGGCTAGTTACAAAAATTCAGGATTTTTAATTATATTTTTTGTTACTCCTACGGATACTTTTTAGTTAATTTTGTTTTTGAAAAGGGAATAGTTTTTAAATTTCGGTCAAAAGGGAAAATCTTATGTCAAGTCGTATTCCTACATAATTCTGCAACGGTTTTGAGGCCAAATCAGTAAAGTTTCTGCAATACTTCTGGTGGTATCAATACAAAAGAACGTTATTATGGAGAGGAGGTCATTTGAGCCGAGAAGAAATTATCAGAGCCGTGGGAATGTTAAAAGCTATGGTAACGTGCTGTGGCAATCGCTCTGGGCACTACGCAGAGTGTTTTAGGTCGACGTTGGACACGTTACCGCATCACTGGCAGCGTGGCAGAGCGACATGGAGGACGAGCTCGTATCACCATACGCAGACAAGATCATTACATACAAATTACTGCTCGACGAAATCGTACAATGATCGCGATGATGTTGGTTACGAGGATCCATAGCTCTTCAGGGATGTTAATAAGCGATCAAACCATAAGAAATCGCTTGCATGAAGTCAATCTCCTTTTGCGAAGGTATCTACTTGTACCACCTATTGAGCCCCGCAATCGCAGAGCCCATTTACAAAAGGCTCGTGAACACAGAAATTGGGCAGAAGAAGAGAGGCGTTTTGTGTGTTTTTCTGACCAATCTCGCTTTAGTATGAGGCCAGATACTAGACGTAAACGGTATTGAATGACCCTGGACGCCAACAATGGTTAAAATCATGTCAGGAAGTCTATGCATACAGTGGTGGAACAATCATGCACGATACGGGCGGAATAGCCGAAATGATTTAGATCAGAGGCAATCTCAATGCACAGATTTACGCTGAAACGATTGCATCAGATGCTGTCATTGCTTTGCGGACCCAATTTGGTGCCTTATTTCTGCTTATGTAATATAATGCACGTCCACACTCTGCCAGAGTCGTTGCAAATACATTTGCCGCAGCTAATATCAACGTTCTACCAAGGCTTGCCTAATAGTCAGACTTGAATCCTATTGAGCACGCATGGGATATGCTTCAAAGAAGAACTCTGCCAAATATGGATGCCGTACACACACACCAGAAAACCTTTTTCGCCTGTTACAACGGACGTGAGCAGCCATTCCGCTACGTAATTTGAATGAGTATGACGAATACCAGTGTTTTTGGTCTAAAGCTTTTGTACTGCCACTCTCAGTTCTACCTGGGTCACTTCAAGCACGTCGTCATCGTCCTTTTTCGCGTTGGGCATCATAGCAGGTAAAACCATATGCGGTGGTGTGTGCTCCACTTGTGAGTTGAATAAAGCGCTCACCGCTGTCTCCAGTGTCGCTGGCTGTAGGATACGGGACAGTGGGGGCGCCCACCACGAGCGAAGGTTGCCCCTAACCAAACGGTAAGGACGCCCCCACAGATCACGTTCTAGAATTTCCAGCAACTTATCATGGGCCTGGGTCCTTGCCCACTTAATTTCCAGCTGGAGAGCCTTCTTCGCCACTCTCTATACGTCATACAGTTCCACCTCTCTTACCAGCGCTTTTGGTGTTCGTCGGCGCCTTCGTCGGTTTCTGGTGTACGGGCCGAGCGCCGCGCCGTCACGCATGCGATGCACAACTGCGAAATGTCTTGCGACCACCAATATACTTGGCGCCTGGCAGATGGAGACTGAACGCGGGGCATCGGTGCATCACAGATTTGTGTCACGGCCTCCCGGAACCATTCTGCCTCCTCGTCAATATCGACAGGCCTGACTGGTGAGTCCAACCAGGCCTACACCATTGAGGCCAGCAGAAGGGCTTCCCGGTTCAGTCGTTTGAGTGCCCATCGCGAGCTATCCTCAGCCCCGGCTACGGCCTCTTGGTCCGGGCCACTCGAGGTGTGGATGGAGACGTACAACTGCATGTATCTGTGATCCGACAACGTCTCCACCTCCTCCAAACACGGCGTGCGACAGCGCGACTAGAAAACGATAAGTCCACTATAGACCCACCCCACTGCCGCACACATGTCTGAACAGATCCTCGGTTTAAGAGCAGTTGGCCTGACTCCACCGCCCACTCCTCCAATAACACACCCCGTGCATCCGTTGCTGGGGAACCCCAAGTCGTGGACTTGGCGTTGAAGTCTCCCATGACAAGGGGGCAATGAAGACGGCTTCGACTGATGATTGTGCCCAATTCCGTGATGAAACTCTCAAAGTTGGCGAGAGGTCGGTTGGGTGAGAAATAAATCCCCACGACCATGACATCTTCAACTAAGGCCGCTAGAGCGCCCCGCCCCCGGATGTCAGTCTCAAGGGGAGGAGTGCCAGCGGCCACCCTCGATATAAGCGCCACCAGACCATCAATTTCTCAGACCCAGTTATCCTTGGGAGGAATAAAGTAAAGTTCGGGGACGATGGCGACGTTGATCAACCACTTCGCCATGCTCTGGAACAAAAGGTCCTGACCTCTAGCGCATTGGTTGATATTGGCTTGGAGAAGTCGTAGGTGTGGGGCCATTAGTGGGTGTCCATAACTATCAGTCAGATAGTAGTCAGATAGGAAACGCCGACCTCATCTAGTTTTAAAATATGATTGACGTATAGAAGTGTTTGTACAAACCTATTTACAGAAATAAAATCATTTATCATTTATTTATCATTTATCATTTATTGCCTCCCCATCAGCTCTTTCCTGGGCTTTATTGCCGGCGGGTGGTGGGCGAGCTGACTTCGAGGGCCCAATTTTACCATTCGAGTCAGCTGTTTTATCCTTCGTGCATGCTTTGCTGCCCATCTGGTGGGCAGCCAGCCTATTCAATGCCGCAAACACTACACTGTGCGGCACGGCATCGTAAGAGCTGGCCTTATGACCGGGCTGACCACAGCGGAAACAAATACCGCAGAAATCGACTTCTGAGGTGCATCGAACTCCCACATGTCCCTCCTCCATGCACCTGTAACACCTGAGGGGCTTATTTGCCAGAAGTGCCTGACCCGTGCCAAAACCCAGCCAACCACATTTTGGGACCATCTTTTAATTTTCAAGCTGCTGCGATGGAACAGCTGACCAGTACTGTCCGTAGGCCAGAGAAGCCGGGAAGAATTGTTCACAACTTAACTTGATCTAGCGGGCATTCTCCGGCTTTTTCAACAGTAGCGGCGACCTCTTCTGAGGTTGCACAGTCGTCCAGGTCCAGTATACGCAGATCTGCGCACTTGACAGGCCTGGACACTATGACGTCCTCTGCGTCGAGCAACGCCTTTAGCTTTTAAGAAAAGGCGTCTGCTTGGGGGCCGCTGTTGACACCAGGGATCTCCAGTTTGGCGATTCCGGTAGCAGCGTACTTAAACTGGATGCCCGTTATGCTGACATCGCTGAGCTGAAATTGGGATTTCACTTTCAGGATGACCTCTGCGTAAGTCAGGCCTCGCTTTTGCGCTTCCGCTTGCAACGTCAGTACAACAGCTGTTGAATGGGGTGGCTGGAGCCTGTAATTTTCCTTCTTCGCGGTCTTGGCATATTTCCGGGTCGCCTTTTTTTTTTTGGGGACTTGGTTTGAAGTAGCCGGGGTACTCGGGGCTACAATAAATGCAGTATTTTTCCTGCCCTTACCCTTTGGAGCTTCCGAAGCTGTAGGGGGTACCGGGACAGGCTGGATCGCCTAGCCAGCGCTCCCGTCCTTGGCGCTGAGATTTTGGCCGCATAAGTTGTTGCCGGAGCAATTATGCGGTCCGCAGCAAGGGGAGGTCGCAGCTGCTTTCCCTCAAAGACACCGAATCGGGCACTTAGGCTCGCTACCTCCTGCTGGAGTTTAGCTAACTAGCACTAACTTGATGTGAGGTCAAAATCTCACCTCACATCAATCTTCTCCACCAATCCAATTGGTTTGCCTTGTTTGTTTTTAAAAAAAAACTCCATATACATAGTTCCCATGAGTAGTGAGGATATAGATGTCCATCTAATTTGACGGAAGAGGTTTACGTGGTCTGAATTAAATGAAACCACGTAGGTACCTTTGTTGACATAAAAGTAAATTAATTAAAAAAAAAATGAAAAGCGGCTAAGTAAGTCTATGGTTTGAAGTTTCTTTAACTTCCCTTGGGAGTAGCGCAGTACTCTCGTGGCTCAGCCTGGTGTGATGCAGCCCGCAGCAGTGCGGCACCCTGCAGACGCCAGGAAAGGTGACGGTCGGCAGATGGTCTTGCCAGACCTTTGGGGTGAGCTCGACGCGGCCACGTGGGTAAATAGGTACCCGCCGCGGAGCCCGTTCTTGCGCAGGTTTGCCGGAAGGAGGTTGCCCGGCGCTTACCACCCGGATGCTTCGTATAAATCCGGATGTGCTTTGGCAGTCACAAGATGGCCAATAGATCATCTCCGCTGCTTGTGACACCAAGGCATAAGCAAAGCGAGATATACTATGCGCTAATGAAGGTGATTTGAGGTTGTCACAATCAGTACCGAGTTTACAAAATGTATGTAAGTGTGTAAATGATGACTTACAATTTTTTTAAGCTATGAAACATTCCATAAAATGTGCAGCGATAATGGCAAATAGGTTGATTAGCAAATATTTAAGCGGAAGGCATACTAATTTATACGAGTAACAAAAGAAGTTGTGAGCAAAAAGGCATCGCCATATGATGTCCTAGATAAGTAGGTACACAAAATATAAAACTTAATTAGCTGTTTAACACCTACCCAATATGGGGTTACGAAAACACAGATTTTAATAAGATTGACTATTAGGAGTCAATAAAACTGTTACCTGCTTTAGGCTCTTTAAAATGGTAGACACCACGTATGTAAGGTCACAAGTGATTCTGGATCAAGTGAACGTGCGTCTTCGCCCGGAGCAGGATTTCGAAAGTGCTGGTCACCGTGAGTGAAAAATGACGCACGGCGGAGACGCACGCGTGGATATAGGCCCTCTGAATACGTTCGGATATGCCGACCGCGCGCGTCACTAGTAGTAGCAGCGAATTATGTTGTTTAGTAACATAAGACGTCCCTAATATTATTATGTCTGTGGTTTGAGTTGACATTTTATTGTTGTTATTTTGTCATTGTATTGAAAGTAACGATACAACGATACACTAAGCAGAGCCTTTTACCTAGGTAAGCTAGGTACCTAGGAAGCTTTTACCTAAGGTACCTATATACTGTAGAATGTGGCAGGTGCTCTACAGGGGAGGCGCTAGGGACTGGACTCCCTCCAGCCACTCGTACTTTCGCCGTGCCTTAAAACTTAGGATTACATAGTTTTCTATTTTTGAGTTAGCCTTCCTCTTGGCCAGGCAATTAAGCTAAGCCTCCGGAGGCGGCATTAAACATGCCTCCATTCGCTGTCCGGCCAACCCGCTCATCGAACCTGCCGAAAGTTACAATTTGCAGACCTGTGTAATGTGAGTTGATTAAGCGGAAAACGTGATAAATTCGTCGATCACGTTGTACGTCAAAAAGAACTTTTAATTGACGGCTGTTTGTGTTTCTCAGTCACCTTGAATAACTGTTGTAGCAGATTCGATCTGCCACCCCTATAATAATAACGCCTTTGATTAATTTGGCTGTGATTCTGTGGATGTGCCGAATAGATGTCTAATTATAACAATGCTTTGTTGAAGAACGTGGTGAATACCTAGTTACTCTACTCCGCCGGGTAGAGGAGATATTAATGAACTTTAAATACTTATTTCAAAATAATAGGTCGGGGAAAACGGTTTTTCGTATTTTATAGCTATAAACTTCTATCTGGCTGGTTTTGATACCATTAAATATATGACACAAAAAAAAAAACGATTTCCCGCCATATTTCAATTGTTTTTCTGTCCGCCGAAAGGAGTGACGAAGAAATTAACGTAGAAATTCGATACATTTTATAAGTGACGTTTATACTTATATACTTAACGCAGTATCATTATGAGTAGGATAAAAGTTAGTTCAAGCGTTTTCAGTCCGGTAATTTTGATGTCAAAGATGCAGCTCGCTCTGGTCGCCCTGTTACGGATAAATTCGATGCCATTTTTCAAAAAGTGGAGCATGATGCTGATAGTAGTAGTTGCGACATAGCTGAAGAGTAAGGGTTGACCACAAAACAGTTTTGACCCATTTGAAAAGGTCTGGGTACACAAAAACGCTCGAAATTTTGTTGCCACACGAGCTCTTAGTATTGAATTTGTATACAAAATACGAAAGAACATTTTCCCCGACCTACTAATATAGGTAGGTAATATCCTCCCGTTCGCCAGCAAGAAAACTTTATAATTATCATAACAAGATGGTAGTGTTGAAAATTGAGAATAATGCATGTGTGACAACGCGCTGCGTAGGTTTCCTTAGTAAGTATGGTTCTAAGGTCCGCAGACTACCGTAAATAAACAGTTACACACTTACCACTACTACTACTTACTAAGTAAGTACTACAACGTAGTGTTACTTAGTAAGTATGGTGTAACAGTGTTTCGTGGCGCGCGAGTCGTTCACCAAAGCGTCGATCGTATTTTTTTTGGGATAAAACAACACAACACAACACCAAAGTCATATTTTTGATATTACCGTTAAGTTATAATATTCCGCTGTTAATTTCTGCACTTCTGCAATCAAATCCCTAATGTGTCTGGGGAATTGACGACGCGCAGAACATAACTATTATCCACACTATAGGCGCGACCGAGTGTTGTGTCCGGTTATCGATTATAAAGCGACACCGAGAAAATACGATTGTTTTTATTAATTAATATTTATTATACAAGGGATTCCAATTACGCAATTTTAAGAATTTCAATGAAATTAATCAATGCATTCGCCTTATTAAACTACTTATAATAAAATGTTAGGCATTTGTAATATTGCACATATTTGTAAATAGACTGACAGTGCTCTCATTAAGCCTATTGACAAGTATTGTAGCGATAAAGCCTCGTATTCACTAGGGGACAAATGTCCCGCGACACGTATCTCTAGAGATGCCGAACGTAGTTGGGGAACTTCCGGTGAACCTTTTTCAACGTTTTCAATGTTGCCAGATGGGCCCTCTGTCCCCCGAGGGGTTGTTAATTTTTTTAGGGAAATGTTCGAAATCCACTCGGACGGAGTCGCGGGCGAAGTGCTAGTCTACTTAAAAACAATCTTAAATCAATTCACTGACAGATAACGCACAGCCTAAACCGCTAAGTCTAGAAGCATAGAATTCTGCAAAAGAAATATAATTAGAGAAGTTGAACACTTAAGTAAAGATTTTAGAAAGTCATCACCTAAAGGCTTTATTTAAACAGGGGATGGAAGTTTGTATGAAAATCCGTCACTTTTGCCAGTGGGAAATCTTTTCGGGAACAAAGGCTTGTAGTGCCATTATTAACTCGCATTATTATAATATATTATAATAAGTGTGAAACAAATAGGTATGTAATTATAAAGAATCTATTTTTGGGATTCGGTTAAGGAACCTTAGGATATGTTAAGTGGAACCACATAAAATGATAATTTTCGATTGTAACATAATTCATCCTAGACACTGCGATGTGGACTGGGGCAACGATTTATAATACATTTTGAACATGTGAAGTTGAACAAATATTTTCAAGCAATGAGCTATCAGATGAAATATGCCAACCTGAACTTTCGTTAGTTAATAATAATAATAATAATAATAATAGTTGCCCGCAGTATGCCGTCGGTTCGTTCAATAAAACGATGCTCCTGACGAACTCGTCAACAGGTGTCGGCTCGGTCGGGAGTGCCGGACTTTTCAACTCCTTAAGGGGGAAGCGCCAGGATAGCCCGCGAAATTCAGATTTTGTTAGGTTTTTTGCGATTTGTAAGTCAGTAATAGGTTGTATGTTGATCTAAATATGATTCGAGGCCGTCACCAATATTTATTTATAGAATTATGATAATAAAAATCATTAATACATCGCACTCAGTTCATATTACCCTATTGAATGACTATTTCATGAAATTATGACATGTGAGTTCAATTCTAACTTAAGGAGTTGTTGTTGTTGCCATAAATGTTACAGTCGCGAATCATATTTTAATCAACATACAACCTGACACTGACCCGCAAATTACAAAAAACGTAAGTAAATTTGAATTTCGCGGGCTACCGTAGCGCATCCCCCTTAAGTGCCATGGCTAATCCATTGGCAATTTTTTGTAAAAGATATGTACCTATACTCGAAAGGTTTAGGTAATTAAATAAAGGTAAACAAAAAAAACCACGTGACCCATATATGTTAAACCTTTTATTTCAAATGTTAAAATCATATTATTTTGAGTCCCTAATAGGCTCTATTCTGAATCTGAGTTTGAGGAACTATCTGTCACATTAATAATAAAGCGTTCAGTGGTATCATCAATTATTTTGTCTAATTTAAACATTTTCTGTTCTTCTTTTATTACATGACCCTCGCAACTTTTCCAATTCTCAGCAGTCACATTACCTAAAGCCTCTGGCAAAAGAATGTTTAGGTCAGACATTTTAAAAGTTTTATTTTTCTCGGCTACAAACCCTTTAACTTGAGCCCATATTAACTTAATTGAATTGCGCTCACAGCAGTGGTATGGTGGCAGCCGCAATACAGTGACACCATATAACATTTTTTCTAATTCATCCACATCATAAAAGACATCTGGTTAACCGACTAAACGTAATACCTGCTACTTCAGTTGCCATACTACGTCACAGGTGTACTCTTCAATTTAGCAACGTGATCTAATTCGTTGTATTTTCTAAAAGGTTTAGAGAATCTGTCTGTTGTTTGGGCTCTTTACAATAGACAGATTACAAAATATTATACTATATTATAAATCTAACAAAAAAATTGAGCTCAAGCAATTACATGTACGAAGAGTATAGTTTACCAATAAATGATAAAGTTTAAAATACATTAATAAAAGAGGAAACTATCGTATAAATCGCAAATAATTTTAATTTTGTTGTAACGTATTTTTAAACAAGAAAGTGTCAACTATAAAAAACCCTTTTTACGATTTGTTTTGTTTATAATTGGATCTACCTGCATAACTAAACTAGACAACATTTTATTTTCTATAAATATTTAGTTTCAATTACAAAAAAACGTGGTTTTAAAGACTAGCCATGTACTCGTATGATGCCTTAAGGCTACTTAGGAACCTTCACACTAAATGTAACGACATTTTGGAATGGGTAATTATCTCTTTTGTCTTCATTATTCTTTACTTTGAAAGTTTCTATAAATCGAGTATGACTTACTGGAAGTACACAGAGTTAAACAAAAGTTTCGAATAGTGGTCAACGTTACGCGGCATTTGCTTAGAATATTAATAGCCTTTTAAGTTAACCAAGCGATAGCATTTTAATGTACCTCGTATTACCGGTGTACGTGTCCAAAGCGCGTTTAATTTTTTCTTAAAAATAGCTTAACGTTGAAATCAAGCAATTTTTTTATTATCATATTTATTATTTGGTAGAAGGGCCGACCCGATTTTTTTGAGGGACTGGGAGGGTCGTTTGCTAGCATAACATTATTTTATATTTATGATAAATTTTAAACTTTAGATTCCACTTACATTAACACCATTTTAAGACCGGAAACACATAGTTAAGTCATTTTCTAAAACCAATTATAGGCATATTAAAGTGCATTTTAAATAGAACACCAAAAGTTATTACGTTCTATTACAACCACAAACAAAAAAGTTACTACGACATTAAGAAAATCATATCTCAATGACCGTGACACCTACGACACGGTTTCTATGGGCGTATAGCTTATGACGGACCTCCCCCTATCCCTGAGAAATTTGAGTCAGTCCTTCTACCAAAGACCCTGTATTTAAAAACATCAATACTCAATACTCAATCATTTATTGCATTCCACAATGTGCTTAGGTAGTAAGTTAACATTAGTTGTAGGTACCAATCGTGGACCCTGTCGGGCACAGCAAAATAAAAATTTGAAGGAAGAGGACTTATTTATACATGCAAAAAAAAACTTATACTAAGTAAAATTAAAGATAACATTCTATTAACTTAGCTTAATAACTTATTAACTTTTAATTAATTTTATACGCTTTTTTATTTTTACTTGTATGTACTACTGTGTATAAAAATGTTTAGATGGATTTTAGTAAGCTAATGTTGGCAACTTCCTCTTGGTATATCGACTTCAAACTTTCAATTCTCGTTTTGCTGATGATGCTGTCAGAATCGTCTCCGCATTAGGATTACTAACGATTAGGTACCTATACAAACATAGGTACCAAGAATCTTTGTTCCATAATATTGTAACAATAGGAAGCCACAAAACATATAACACATTGGGTACTTATTGATATAATATTGTACAACAGATTGCAGACAACCACATGTATTCTTGTCGATGTCTGTACCTACCTACTACACATACCAGTTTAATTTCATTGTGAGATGTCTAAGAGGAATATCCTATTCATGCATCTGACATGACGATTAAAACTCATTACCAAAACATCAAAGCTATTGAATGGCAGGTATGGATGGCAATGCAATTATTTGGTTGACGTACACCATATCTCCTGAAGCATGATCTACTATTATCACCAAGGCAGGATCAAACGTAGATTTGCTATTTATATCAAGGTAGCATCAAACGTAATGGCACCACTTTGATGACATTACTTTTACATGACATTACTTTTGATAGGCAAAAGAAGGGATGGCGATAATGTGTGTGTGCTCAGAATAATATACTAGGAATAGGATACCTACCTACTTAACGAAATAATAATGTCGTTGTCGAATCAGTGCAATAACTTAGTGATAAACGAACTACTGTGCTTTCTACAGTGTAAAATTGATGTTATGGACGAAATTAGTTTGGTGCAGATATGTGAATCTAACTTTAAGGAGGCTGATATTTCTACTGCTAAGACCATTCTCTTCGAAGCAGCCAACTGTCGTTCTACAAGGAAAGGGGACGGAAAAAACAAGCGGTTACTACAAGATATTATTAAAGTTCTAAAAGAAACGGAGCCCGCTTCGCTGCCCACCTTTGTGGCGAAAGACCTGCACCGTCTTCCTCCAGTAACATTTGATTACGTGGATGTAACGAGCTTACTTAAAGATATTTTAATACTTAAACAAAACATCCACTGTGTTCAAACTGATTACGTAAAGTCCTCGGAATTATTTCAAATACGGCATGAGATAGAAAACATCAAAACCATCCAACATCAGCAACAACATAATATTGGCACTAAATTGTGCAACCGCTCAGTTTCAAATAAGGAAGCCAAGCGCGTCCCAACAACGTCGTCTTCACCGCAGCTAGCATTGACAAGCACGCATGCGCCGTATGACGCGCCGCTGACACCGTTGCCGTTCGTCACGTCCGCGCAGAGCGGCATCGCCGGGCCTCCCACTGCTCCTGTACACGAGCCGTGCCCCGCGACCGCACCACCCTCGCTCCCCGTGCACTCGTATGCGCCTGACCACGTGACCCCAACAGCTGATCGCACCGAGAACGATAAAGCTATCATTGCTAAACCTGCCGAACTGCCAAGGACTAATAAGAATCAGTACACGTGGCGAACTGACACCCCGTTTATTGCGGCGGAAGTAAAGACTACCAACTTCGAGGAAGTTAAATTGGATGATAGTTTTACGACGGTCGTGAGCAAGAAAAAGAAAACCGCGTACAAAGGCCACAAGAATTCCAATCAACAGGGAAAAGCCCTATTGAACTCTAGCAAAATTAAGATAGTGCCCAAATTATCTTACATTTATGCTTCCCGATTTGACAAAAATACCACGGAAAACGACATTTGTGATTTTATTAAGGAGTACGGACACACGGTCGAAAAAGTTGAAAAACTTGCCCAATACAAAGAGACTGCATTTTCTTCATTTAAAGTCACTGTTAGACAGGACAAAGAAAGTATCTTCCTAAGCCCTGAGTTTTGGCCTTGTGGAGTGGAATACAGGAAGTATACCTTTAAACGCAATTTTTTTTTAACGAATTAAACAATCCAAGACCGATTAATAATGAGGACTAGCATGGTTTCCTTTAACTGTAGATCTATAAAGCGATGTGTGAACCATGTTACCGACCTATGTGAAGAACACGACATTATTGCGCTCCAGGAACATTGGCTATTACCAAATGACCTAGGCTTTCTGGACAAAATTCATCCCGATTTTTCGAGTCAGGGAGTTTCAGCGATAGATATGACGACTGGCGTGTTAAAAGGAAGACCCTACGGGGGAGTTGCAATATTATGGAAAAAGTCGGTATTTACCAACGTAAAACCAATCGACACAGGATCGACGCGCGTCGCGGCTGTGTGTATCCAGCTCTCGGACGGCCGCAACTTCATAGTAATGTCGGCGTACATGCCTACGGAGGAGGCGGACAATCTACCTCTTTTCACGGAATGTTTGGGTGTTATAAGTGCGATCATTGAAACGAGTGATACAGAATCAGTGTTAGTGCTCGGGGATTTTAATGCGGATGTCTCGCGTTCAAGTAGTTTGTTCGGAGGTAAGATGCTGGAATTCTGTCACGACCAGAGCTGGATCTGTGCTGATCTTGCTTTGCTTGGTTCAGCTTCGAATTCATTTACATATTTAAGTGATGCGCACGGAACCACGAGCTGGTTAGATCACTGCATTGTTACTGAGGCCGGTGTAAATATTGTTGAAAATATTTCTATCTCAAATGATGTATATTGGTCAGATCATTTCCCTATTATAATTAAATGTAATATTGATACGTTAATACCAAAGATAGATAAGTTACATAGTAGCGCAAATAATAAGGTGATTTGGGGTGATAGGAATCCAGAACAAAAATGTAATTATGCAAACCTGTGTTTTAAATATTTGGATTCTTGTGAGTGGCCCACAATTGCCTGTAAAGTAGATTCATGCCAAGATTGTCAACATCGCAGTCTAATTGATACATATTATAATCAGATTGTAAATAGTATAACGAAAGCTGCAAAAAACTCATATCGGGGTAAAACATATACTAACAAACAAAAACCAGTTATTGGGTGGAACTATCATGTAAAAGAGTGTCATACTGTAGCCAGGCAGTATTTTCAATTGTGGAACTTATGTGGACGCCCTACGCAGGGTCAATTATACGATGATATGATACATAGTAAAAAGGTTTTTAAGAATAAAATAAGATGGTGTCAGTTGAACGAAACAAAAATAAAAATGGATATTATAGCCACGCATAGGTATAATAAAGATTTCGGAAATTTCTGGAAAGAAACCAACAAATTAAATTATAAGTCAAATAGGCCTATGTCTATTAATGGCAATCAAGATCCAACTATTATAGCTAATTTGTTTGTTGATAAATTTAACCCAACAGCCCTATCTCAGTGTGCCCTCTCCGTTTCCGATAGTCAGAGCGGACAGGTGAGTCGTGGGGCCCATGGTGGTTCGGAAACGCAGTCGGTTCCGCTACATGAGCATCAAGAGTGCACAGCCACTGCTGCGCTGCACGTCACTGCAGAGGATGTGTTTATGTGTGTCAGGGGCATGAAGCGCGGCAAATCTCCGGGCCACGATGGGCTCAGTGTCGAGCACCTTCTGTTTGCATCTAGATTACTTTTTGAGAAGTTGGCTTTATTATTTAATTCATGTATCGATCATAGCTATTTACCTACAGATTTTATGAGAACTATTGTTGTTCCTATTGTAAAGAACAGAACCGGCGACGTATCTAGTTCATCGAACTACCGACCTGTCTCCTTGGCCACTGTATTTTCTAAAGTATTTGAAAACATAATTATGAAACATCTGAATGAAAAGAACATACCGCTAAACAACGCTCAGTTTGGTTTCCGACGAGGCTCATCCACAGATCTAGCTATCTTTGCTTTGAAAAATACAGTTTACGAGTACTTAAACAGAAATACAACAGTTTATTCATGCTTTTTAGACCTAAGCCGAGCATTTGATTCAATTAATTATAATATATTATGGGAAAAATTAAGAAAAACAGAAGTACCACAGAAATTAGTTAACATTTTAGAATTCTGGTATGCTAACCAAGTTAATCAGGTTAAATGGAATAATGCTCTGTCTGAGACTTACAGGCTGACAAGTGGAGTGAGACAGGGTGGTCTGACGTCACCGGTATTGTTTAACCTGTATGTAAACCAGCTGATCGAGGAGCTGAGCAGCACCAGAGTCGGATGCCAAGTCGGCGGTGTGCGCGTTAATAACCTTAGCTACGCGGACGACATGGTGCTGCTCAGTCCGTCGGTCAGCGGCCTCAGAAAACTTTTGGATATCTGTGAGAGGTACGCAACTCGACACCACCTGACATACAATGTAAGCAAAACGGAAGTTATGATTTTTAAATATAAGAAAGGCCCTGATGTAATACTCCCTATTAATTTAGGTGGAACAAATTTAAAAGTTGTTACAAAATTTAAATATCTCGGGCATATTGTAACTGAAAATTTATCAGATGTTGATGATTTGGAACGACAGAGACGCAGTATCGCTTGTAGAGGCAATATGCTAGCTAGACGTTTTTATCACTGCTCGAATCAAGTTAAGGTGACGCTGTTCAGGGCTTACTGTCAGTCGTTATACACCAGCCAACTTTGGTACCAGTACACGAGGAGTGCTTATAACACTCTTCGTGTACAGTATAATAATGCTTACCGGGCTATGATGAACTTGCCCTGGCGGTGTAGTGCGACTGACATGTTCGCCGAGAGCAGCGTTGCCGGCTTTTCCGCGCTGCTAAGTAAGCTCAGAGTGTCATTCTACACAAGGGTTACCCTGAGTAGGAATGAAATTGTAAAAGCTGTGTATCGAGTCGTCCATCTTGCAAGAGAGGCAAAAGACTTTTAATATAGGTTTAGTTTTAGTCATTGTTATTGTATTTGTCTATCTGTGTTATTATGTTAATGTATATTGTATTTAAGAGTATGTGTATGTATGGTATGGGTTTTAAATTGCCTGAAATAAACGATATTTAATTTAATTTAATTTAATTTAATGGGTTTCGGAGAGCCGTTAATTGCGAGATGATTGCCAGATAATAGGGGTCGTCATAATTACTCGTACTATTATCGGACTGTTTGAATCTCTAGAGGAGACAGTACAGGGTACATTTTTATAGATCTTTGGAGACCGGATTCTCGGATATGAAAAAAAGTCAAATAAATCCTTGGCTACTTAAAACAAAATAAAGGCCACTTGTTATTTTTACAAAATACAAAATAACAAGTGGCCCTTATTTTGTTTAGATATCGAATTAGTTAATGTTCTTTATATTTAAAGAACATTAACTAATTCGATATCTAAACTGTTTGATGGTATTCTTGAGATAAAATTCTGGACATAATAATAAAAACAAATAAAAAAATTCTTGTAATGTTGTTTCGATTTTTCTTTAAGTTTTGTGTCGATTAGCGGCTTGGTATGCTGAAAATTATCATAATTTTGTTTAGTTATCTTGTTCAAACAACATCTTGCATTAATACGCCACAAATACGAAGACATATGGACACAATTACTGCAACCAGAGCCGTTACAATGATCCAAGAAGGAAATTCGCACGGTCAGTGGTGTTGTAACTGGGTTTTCCCGAAGATCCATCCAACTGCCAAATGCGATTCCAAATGCTTGGTATCGCTTCCAAGAGACCGGCAGTGTTGCAAGAAGATCAGGTGCGGATAGAGTTCACATTACAACTGTTCACGAGGATCGGTACACCCGGCTAAGTGTTCGCCGAGAATGCACAGTGACAGCTCGTAAGTTACAAAATCACCTGCGTTTGACAACTGGTACTAGTTTCAGTAACCAAACTATCCGGAATCGATTTCACGAAGACTAGCGAACTTCAAAACGACGAGTTTTTCGAATTTCTTCGTCCAGGGCCCAACGTGCCAATCGTTTAAATTTCTCCCGTCAATACTTGGACTGGGGTATAAATCAGTGGGGCAGGGGCATGGTGCTTTTCACTGACGAGTGCAAAGTATTTTTCTTAATGACGATCGGCGCATCAGGTTTTGGAGAACACGCGGAGAGCAATTTTCGGAAGCCTGCTAAGATCGCTATTTCAAATGAGGGTTCTGTGACTGCTCAGCGTTACATTGAGAAAGTCATCAGGCTTCATATGTGATCCCATTCAAACTCAAACTCAAAGCATTTATTTCAAATAAACCAATTATAGGCACTTTTGAATTGTCAAGGGGTCGGGTCAGTCAGAAAGATGAAGCTAGTTGCCCATTCCAAAGCGTAGTAGGTCCCTATGGAGAAGAACGGGCAAAAAACTCCACGGACACTCTTTTAAATCAAAATGTGGTTACAAAATATTGGTTAAGTACATGTTGAACTTATGCATATGAAAACGATTCAGAAAGTTAAAAGCGTCCGTAATAAAAAGACAAAAACAATTCAAATATTAAATTAAATTAAAATATGCCGTGGCAGCTAGGACCCAATTTGCACAGCAAATGGGTCCTGGCTTCGTCTTTATGCAAGACAATGCCCGTGCACACACAGCTTAAGGGACCCAGGCTGGAAGTGCTGGAAGACTCTCACATTCACGTTTTACCGCGGGCAGCACACAGTTCGGACTTGAATCCAATCGAGCATATGTGGCACCAATTGAAACGAAGGGTTAGAGAGAGAGAGTGAGCAAGAGGTCTGCAACCAGCAACAACTGATTGACACTTAGAAAATTGCCTGGGAAGAGATTCCAGATGAAAACGTGAGGCATCCGATCGACAGCATACATTCCAGGCTTCAGGACCGCATAGTTAAAAGAGCATACGTTTTATTAAAAAACAGCAAAAGATATAAAAAGTGAATAACTTTTTCGTTTCAAAAAACACAAACAACGAAGTCACATTCGTTGTTTTTTTTTTTTAAATCTTAAATTGACATTTTATATTTAAAGTTAAATAAACATGTTTATTGATTTATTTAACAGTTACTAGCCTAAATGGTAAACAATAACATTGTTGTTTTATGTTTACTAAAACTAAACAATTAATTAATTTAATAATTTTCGTGGTACACCTTAAATGTCTAGTGGCCCTTATTTTGATATAAATAAACCTGTTATTATTACACCTTGTGGTTATTATTACACGAAACGGTGGTGTAGATGATTAGGATCAAACTCCGCAAATATTTTATAGAGTTGTAATCCCTATTATAACTCGCGAAATGTGGGTATACTATACCTCCGCCTGACCCTTTGAGGAAAACAGGCGTGATGTTATGTGTAGGTATTCGTTTCCATTGACCAATCACCTTAATAGGCTTTAGATCCGACAGCCAAATGCGCACCAAGTTATATAGAAAGTCATTCAATCGTAGCTACTCGTATCGTATATATATATATATCGTAGTCAGATAGGAAACGCCGACCTCATCTAGTTTAAAAATATGATTGACGTGTAAAAGTGTTTGTACAAACCTACTTACAGAAATAAATCATTTATCATTTATCATTTACTAAATTAAACACCTTAATTTCTTTAAAACAAGCCGTAAGATGCCCGATGGGATTTCCAATCGGCAAGAAAAACGAACTGCCATACAAACTTTCATCTCCTATCTAACCCCTTTAAGGAATGAATTTTCAAAAATCCTTCTTTAGTGCTCACCTTCAAGGAATGAGTTTTCAAAAATGCTCTTTATGGAATGAATTTTCAAAAATCCTTCTTTAGTCCTCCCCTATAAGGAATTCGTTTTCAAAAATCCTTCTTTTATTAAAAATCCTTCTTTAGTGCTCCCCTTTAAGGAATGAGTTTTCAAAAATTCTTCTTTAGTGCTCACTTTCTCTGTTTAAGGATTTTTTGTACAAAATTGCTTGCTTCTAGACCCTGCGGTTTAGGTGCGCTGTCTGCCAATGATTTATTTAATTTTATTAAGTATATAGTTTTTGTCCTTGCTACCAAATACACGCAGCGGCAGTAAATGTGGCCCTAACTCTAAACGCAAATTGGTGAACAAACTTAAAAGTTAGAAATAAAATATATTAGCTATCAAAGGTCCCAAAACTGAGATTATTTTTCTAATGCCTGAATAAAGACAATCCCAGTGATAAATCATCACTAGGATTTATTTCGCAGATTTGCCTTTATTTTAACTTATTCCTGAGCTATAGGTATTTGATTCCAAAACTAGATGTTCAAAAATATGTACATATCTTCCTACATACCCATATCAAAGCACTTGGTTGACAACATTGTTATATAGTTATATAACTCAATGGTTGACAAGACTATCCACCTCGCTTTTTATTTTGCTGCCGTCCCCTAGTGAGAACAACACAAGTCAGGTAGCTCAGTATTATGAGTTTTCTGCAAACTCAAATTTGGCACTAAGGCTTTCTCGCGTATGGGTCCATACCTGTATGAAAAAGTGAACAATAAACTTAAAATCTTCCGCTTGACTAAGTTTGGGTGCAAAAAGCAGGTTCAGGATTGGCTGCTTGGTTTTAATTATGCTGAAACGGAAAATCTTTTAACATTCAACTGATAAAGTTTTCATCATCTCATACACACTTACACCCATCACATGCATACTTACACTGATCACATACACACACACTCATCACATACATACTTACACTCATCACATACACACACACTCATCACACTCACTCATCACATACATACTTACACCCATCACATTCACACATACATTTTGTTACCTTTTAGTCCTAAGTTTAATTAATTAATTATACGTAAACCGTTGCATTTGTTACTAAAGTTTATATTCCTTATTGTCTGTCGAAAGAGACTGGATCCTGCGACACAGGGTATCCTAGTGCGGGATCCAGTGTCTTACCTAAGTATTGTAACACACGTTTATGAATCAATAAAACCTTTATTATTATTATTATTATTATTATTATGATAGATAACCTGATGTCCTGGAATGTGCAGATTGATGGAACATCTGGCAGACTGAGGAAACTCATAGAGATTTTCAAAAGTCTGCGCCATAGTGCAGACTTAGGTACCCACACCTCGGATGGTCTACTTTTCACTCTGCCAGTCAGTAGTCTCATTTGTGATAACGACTTCGGGAGGTGCTCCAAAAACATTTTTTCTTAAATTGGAAAAAGCGCAACGAGCTGTTCTTTAAGTCATGACTTTTAAACTCTTCCGTTATAGTACCGTATAATTATATCAATACTACAAGGTTATGAGCGTTAGACAACTCTTTGTGCTCAATACCATCTTGCGCAGACATGGTTCTCTCAAATGCAATACTGGTTATCTTGTAAGTAGAAGATCAAAATATGTCTGTCCTGTGGAACGTTACAAAACTAAATTGGCTGAAAGACACTTTCGAGTATTGGGTAGTCGAATATTTAATGCAGTTAACAAACAATGCAATATATATGGCGTGAATAAATTCGAGTGTGTAAAAAGAAAGTTAGTTAATGGCTCACGACTCTAATCTACGAAGAGATTGAAAAGTTACTTGGAAAACTTTTTTCACAGACACAGAACAGTTTCTGCCTATTCAGACAACTCAAACATACACCACACACACACACGACACATAAACACGACACGGACACTTACCAAATTCACAGTAGAAAGAGGCAATACTTTTTTTTTTATGGATTTGTTGTTTGTTTCTTTATCTTATCACCTTTATTTTCTTTTTGTATTCAACGACAACTACTTACGCAATGTAAGTCCGTACTAGTTTGTATAAATTGGAAAATGTATTAATAGAGAGAGCACTGTGGCACCCATAACACAAGTTTAATCTTAGCTTGGGTGCCAGTGGATATAGTCGGTGATTTATGCAATTTTAAAACAATAGTGTCATCGTAATAACCTATCGCCTTTATGTTAATTGTAAAATCGGAAATAAAGTTATTATTATTACTTTTACACGAAGCAATTTTAATGAAAGCCACCTAAAAGACTTTGTGATTTCGCTCTGTCGTATCGTATCTCATCTCGTCGTTTTGTTGAGCAAGTTCGTATTTATACGATGCTTTTGTCACAGCTAGATAACGTAGGTACTTACTTTGGATTGGGACACCTATGGATAAACGTAGCTAAAAATAATATTATGTCACTTTTTTTACGCCTACAGATCTAATCAATTACTTACCATGTATGAAAATTAGTAGATAAGATTAAACTTTTGTAGATTTGATTCAATATTTATTACATTTTTTTTCGAAATGTTGTTTTTAGATAATTAAAAACATTGTAGCAAGAAATATTAATTTCATTTAATGAAGTTCTGATACGAAACGCGGATCGTAGTTTCAACCGCCAAATCTTTATTTTGCCATAACTTTGCAACAGAAGGTGCTTTAGAAAATCAATTTAATTCAGTTAAAACCTCCAGCTGAGGTAATTTCCATTAATTGTGGGCTTAATTCTTTAGCCAGAGTGAGGGAGAAGCACTGCCTCGACGGCTATTAACTAATTAAGCAAACGTATTACACATGATGTTTTTCTTGACTACCCGTCGTTACTTGGGTAAACTGTGCCATATTGGTACACTGGGGTAGGTGCATTGGTTTAAGAATGAGTATACGCAAAAATTTAGGTTATTTTTTGGAATAAGATTTAGACATCACATCATTCTATTAATTTTACCCAAAGCTTTTTGATAAGTCCATGTTTACTTACTGTATTGGGAAATAAAACATAATCAACAAGGGAAATCTATTAAATGATATTACATGTGAAACGGATATTAACAACATATACCAAATTAATTAAATTTTTGGTAATGTTATTAATATTTGCACGCTGGGAAAGTTTATGGTTATTGCGTGTCAAGGTAAAGAATTCTATTCCCGATAGAAAGAAGAAATTTAATATTAACCCTCTTTGCGGCCAATATATACCAAATTCTGTAACCATAACGATCAAATAAGTAATAAGTTCATCAGAAAAACGCAGAATTAAGTCCAGTAGAAATGTGTGAAGTAGTAACTATTGTACATATCCAGAAAAAACCTATAATTTTGACTAAGATAATCATTTAAAACGCTTCGGTAAGTACCTATCAGCTGTCGACTGAATGGGTACTTTAAGTATTTCTTATCCAGCTTAAGAATCTTTATGGCTATCTTTTTACTATCGCATGCTTTTATTGTGAAACGTTAAGAAGAAACTCGAAACTAATACAAGTCATTGTCCTTACCTCAGCGCAATGTTATCCGCAAATTTCACCTTAACACGAAATGTTGTGTCACCAATGAAGCAATTTGTCAAACGATGAGTTAGTAAGTAATTAGGGGGCACGAGTCCGAATGGCGTGTGCGTGTATCGCGACGGGCGGCCGGGCGGGCGGCGCGACAATGCCGGATGAAGGGCGGGAACAATCTGGCCGGCCTGCTCCGGCTGTTGTGTCGACGCAACATGCCGCCGACGCTCAACGGCGCCGCCACGTTGCACGCCTCGTCTCCCTTGGTGTCGACGCGATGTCTCAAGACAACTGCAATGTGTTTTGTCTTTTAATAAAGTTTTGCCGTTACGGCCCGTTCGTCATATAGAATTGTACGTTTTGGAACAAGCAACTAACTTACGAGTATAATATTACAAGCCATAGAGGATTAGGATAGGATTTTGTCATCCACAAATTAGTAGGAGTCTTAGTGTTTTTTACTTTTAATTATAAATTGATTATAAGTAAAAGTTTCTAATACCAAAAATGACGAACTTCGATATAAAAAATATCTCCTATACCTCTCAACCTCTTTATGATGAATTTTCAAAAATTCCTTTCTCAGTGTTCACTTTTGTTGTAAAAGGAACTTTTCTGCAAAATTTCATGCTTCTAGATATTAAAAGAAAATTATGTTTTAAATTATTTGAAAATGTACAACTTAACGTAAGTCAACACATAACATACTCGTAACATCACGCGGACGCCTGTATTCCCCGAAGGGTTAGGCAGAGGTGTACCTACAGTATACTCACATTTCGCCAGTTATGTTTAAGTCCCATGTAATAAGGGGCGAGCCTACTCGTATTGCCATCAACCGGGCACAAATCCAGACTCCGGGCTGCTACTGACTAATTCCAGATGGAAAACCCCAATAACACTTTGCCCGACCCGGGAATCGAACCCGAGACCTCATGCTCAGCAGTAGCGCTTGCAACCACTAGACCAACGAGGAACGAACGAACGAGTGAACGAGGGAGGAACGTAAGGCAAATAAGGAAGAAATAGTTATTTGTGCAACAAGAGGGCAAAGTCGTTTTTTGCTGCGAGTGCTGGTTTTGAATCCTAAGCCAGCGAAGGATTAAACGATTGAATCATGAGCGTAGCTAGTGATTCTAAAGTTGAATCCTGAGTGTGGCGAGGGATTCAAAGGCACGAGATGCAAAAAGCTTTGCTCTTGTGTAACACACATAACTTTTCACTTCAGCAGCGAGAACACTTTGGGAGATAAAATAATAAACAGGAATATATTGAAATAACTATTTATTGTGAATCAAAATAATTAACATTGTAGGTAGAGGTACCAATTCAATAAAATGGAACATTTTAAAAGTTAAAAGTAAAATTACTGCAATTCTGCAAATTAAAAGTAACAGATTTATTTGGCAACGTTATAGTTGCATTGAGTTGAGTTTGATTATCTGGGGTTAAGGTTTCTGTTTCGGTGGCGGATTGAGAAGGAACAACGGTGAACGTTGGTGACTCTGATCGGCTTTCTGTATAAGTACTGATACAGATGTTGGGAGAAGCTGGATGATAAATAATTATAATAAATGACTTACAAGTTTTTATATTAAAAGAGACCAAAAATAAAGTCACACGATCTTTTATAACATTTCAAATGACAGTTGTCTACCCTTACTACCAATCTAACATGAATATTGCAACAGATAAAATAAACTGAACTATTAATACAAAACAAACACTTTTAAACTAACAGTTTTAACATTGCCTTCACAAAAATATAATTGATAAGTAAATTAATCCATTGGTACATTCTTAACGAAACAATTTGATGGAAATCACAAAGTCAATCATTTAGTATTTAAACATAGGTACAACCAATAAGTGAAATGGCAAAAACAAATAAATTGGTCAGTGTGACCTAACACAAACTTCTACATAATTATACCTAGTATACTACGACAACTTTAATACGATAACATTCGGCCGTCCTGATTAAAGCCGTGTCCCACGGCGATCTTGTTTAGTGGCATCAGCTGGTGTCGAAGTCATCACGGAGGATGAACAAACGCTGCCTGTCGCGCTAGTCGACCACGAAGTAGCCCTTGGCGTCGCTCTGTCGATCCGCGCACCAGCAGCAGCGGTCGGTAAAGCTTCCCCCATCTGTAACGAGAATTGAGTCTACAAACCAGCGGGTCCATGTAAACAGATTGCACATTCCTAGCTAAGTAAATATTATGTATGAGGATTGCACACAGCAGCTTCATGGATATCATACTATCGCTATTTAAATGGATTTCATAGCGAGGTAAATGGATAACACATAACAGGTACATAGATAGCATATAGCCCAGTAAATAGGTAGCACATGGCTTAATATTTTGATAGCACATAGCTCTTTAAATAGGTAGCACATAGCTTAATATTTTGATAGCACATAGCTCTTTAAATAGGTAGCACATATATAGCTTAACATTTTGATAGCACATAGCTCTTCAAATAGGTAGCACATAGCTTAATATTTTGATAGCACATAGCTCTTCAAATAGGTAGCACATAGCTTAATATTTTGATAGCACATAGCTCTTTAAATAGGTAGCACATAGCTTAATATTTTGATAGCACATAGCTCTTTAGATAGGTAGCACATAGCTTAATATTTTGATAGCACATAGCTCTTTAAATAGGTAGCACATACATAGCTTAACATTTTGATAGCACATAGCTCTTTAAATAGGTACTTTAAATAGGTCATCACAAATAGTACATTATTGCAAAGGCCGTGAAATAGGCAATTGCAGGTCGAATATGAGTTTGAAGACCGAGCCGTAAGCGAAGACTTCACTAATACGAGACAGGCAATTGCCATTTCCGCCGAGGCATATATAGTGCTTTTCTCAAAAAAATGCAAGGAAATAAAACATACTTTTTATATTATACATTTAACTTAATTAATAATAAAAGTTACATTAGTCATATTGGGGCAATTACTAAAAGAAAATGTTATTGTTTTCTCCGGTACATTTATGTTTCTTTGTTGAACATCTGATGAAGTTTGCAGATCGGCATTGGATGTAGTGGTAGATGGCTGAATATGCTGTTTTGAGGTGGATGGCTGTGGACTTAGATGTTGGCCAATGGCCAGCGGGTGAGATTCTGTTTCCGAATTAGGTTGCAATGTGATGTTTTTATTTTATTTGATCTATTTTATTATTTATATCAGTTTTGTTTTCAATAGAGTCCTCAATGTAGCCTTCAGCCACTTTATCGGACTTTCGGCCTCCGTGTCTTTTCAGAGTCGTCAAGTTCGCTCCAGAATCAGCCAGAAGAGCGGCTAAAGACCTACGGAAACTATGTCCAGTGTAACATTCAGGACTTGCCAAGTTTAAATAAGTTGCTACTTCTTTAGGTATTTTAGCTATTTTGTGTCTTCCAATGACCTGCTTTGTGCACTTCCCTTTCTGAAAGTTATGAAAAAACCTATCGGATATTGTGTTCACTGGACGAAGATTATAATATTTTTTTACATATGTTAGGAACTCTCCTCGGATTACAAAGATCCGGTCAATCTTTGTTTTAGTGTCGCGCAATTTTATTATTGCTTGTTCATCCAGAAATTCTATGTCTTTTGTGTTAATATTATAGAATTCGATACTTCGACATGCTCCGATAACGCCTAATATCATAGCAACCTGTAACAAACAAAACTAAATATCAAGCTACAGCCGCGGACAGTATACCTATTTAATAAGACTCATAAATACTGTGTATCAAAATTCATCCAAATCCATCCAGCCATTTTGGCTTAACTGTATCTCAAAGAAATAATGAATAATTATATTTACCTTTGTCGCTAAATATATATCATCTAGGGCTATAATTAAATAATGCTTTATGCTTTCGCCTGTAATTTTTTTCGATTTTTTGCTTAAAAAAAAGTAGTTAAATTTCCATAATTTATCAAGATAATGTCGTTTCTATCATGAACTGTAAATTTATTTCAGCATGGAATAAATTACACATAATGTAGATGGCTTTTTATTTTTAGCAATCTCATTAAAATACGCCAAAAATACTGTTTCAGAGAAAATGTTCACTTTTTCTCGTATTTCCAACTCATAAAATTTTCATATACTTTCATGTATTTTTCTTTTGACTTCGATGGAAGCAGATTTTCCATTGCTAATTTGGCGTCTGATCTTATATGTGGTGGAGTACAATCAATCTCCATTTCACTCTCTGATCCGTTGCGTTGGAACTCATTTCAATTATTAAATTTATATTTATTAAGTATGTAAATAACAAATCATAATGAATTTTCAGCTTTGCCGCCAATGTTTTTATTTATCACCTGTGTCAAAAGGAAAACGCATTTATCTATACAGCTACGTGAACGCAATTTGTACTAAGCAAAGAGACTTACTTTGGTATGCCAAGAATAATAAAAGAGATCCAATCAAAGAGTATTTAATAACCCCAGCACGCCGTTTCATACAACATTGCTGGAGCGTTTAATGTTCCAAATTCAAAAAACGCTTCATCAATGGATTTTATTTTCTTTGTCCGTAAATTCGATACTTCGCGTGTTCTTTTATCGAAAATAATGACAATATTTCCATGCATGTTTGATTTGTATTTTTTATCTATCCACGAAGAGGATGCCATGCAGTAGGTAATTCGGATGCAGGATGTCATGACCATGGACCTAATATACAAACTGGACTGAGCTCTCGTACCAAAGAACGAGCAGAGAGAGATAATGCATACCAAGGCTTTCATCTCTTTCTAATAGGGTGACCAAACATTTTTTTAACAGACAGGAAAGTTCGTTTTGAAAGAGATAATTTGTGTCCGGTTGATACTAAGTGATTTCAATTTATTGTTTTGTAGCGGTATCTGCACCGCCACATGCGAGCTACACGTCACACTAACGTCACGCAAATCCTGCATCGTGCAAGCAGAGTTTATCGCGCGACTAGCATTTAGACAACGTCCCGACATCAACCGTCGGGCAGTTGCCCACCAAACACAACACCCGTCTGATCGGAGGATCCTCCCTTTTCTATGGAGGTATGAGTGAACTTTACACCCTGTTCCTCATACCTCTATAACTCTATAGATTTCAATATATTTGGTGCAACCTAGGATTCGTAAATATCCATACAGATGCCGGCGATATCGACTGGACCCCTCTGGTTAAGAACGATGACATCGACCGTAAGGTGGATTGCTTTAACACAACCGTTCTCGACTTGTATGATCAGCATGCCCCTATCCGTCGTGTCAAAGTAAGACATAACCCTGCACCATGGATAACGCTAAAAATGAAAGAGCTTATGGCTCGCAGGGATAAAGCTAAGAGCAGATATAAGCGCAGACCTTCAGAGCTGAATCTGTCTTTCTACAAATCCTTACGTAATTGCTGCAGTCATCGGTGTCAAGATGCTAAGAGACGCTATTTCCACGATCAACTCAATAATCGCAGTTCTTCCGATGTATGGAAATTTCTCAAATCTGTAGGCATAGGCAAATCACCTACTAACCAGTGTAAAGATGTGAATCTCAATGATCTCAATAAGCATTTGTCTACCCTTCTCTTTTTCTCTTGATCCGTCTGTCAAAGCTGCAACACTGGAGAGTCTTGCTAGTTTGCCGTTACCGCAATGTTCTAGCTTTAAGCTTAGCGATGTTACTGAGGATGACGTCAAGAAATTTGTACTTGCGATTACTTCTTCAGCAGTCGGTAATGATAAGTTGAGTTCAAGAATGGTAACTCTTATCCGTCACTCTTTACATCCTGTTCTCACTCACATCTTCAATCACTCATTTTCCTCTTGCTCCTTTCCGTCAGTTTGGAAACAGGCGCACATTATACCTCTGCCTAAAACTAGCGATCCTTCTTTAGTAACCCACTTTAGAACTATTTCTCTCTAAAGTTTTTGAGCATATAGTTCATAAACAATTATCATTAGTAGTAGTAAAATAATACCTTTGTTTAAATCGGGAAGCACATCAGACCCCACGAACTTTAGGCCAATTTCTGTGCTTCCCACCTTCAGTAACATATTTGAAAAATTGATGCTAGATCAATTGCGAAAACATTTTAATAAACATAAATTATTAAACAGTAAACAATTCGGTTTCACAAGGGGTCGCTCTACTACCGATGCTGGTGTTGAGCTTCTTGCACATATTTTTGAGGCCTAGGAGAAGTCGCATGATGCCCTAGGTATTTTTTGTGACTTGTCTAAGGCTTTCCATTGTGTTTCTCATGATACATTGGTCAGGAAATTAGATCACTATGGTGTTAGAAACACGGCCTTGGATCTTCTTATTTCTTATTTGAATAATAGGATCCAAAGAGTGGACGTTAATGGCAAGCGATCCGCGAGATCTATTGTCAGTATGGGAGTTCCACAGGGCTCAATTCTTGGCCCGGTTTTATTTCTCGTATATATTAATGACCTACCTTGCCTTGTAAAGAACAGTCATGAAATAAGGTTATTTGCAGATGACACATCACTTTTATTTAAGCTTAAACGACAACAGACAGTTACTGACGATGTAAATAATGCTATCGCTAAAATAGTGCATTGGTTTAGTGTTAATAATTTACTTTTAAACGAGAAAAAGACTAAATGTATTAGATTTCTGACACCTAACGTTAAACAGGTCAAAACCAATGTACTAGTAAATGGGACGGAATTGGATCTTGTGGACACCACTGTGTTCTTAGGTGTTACTTTGGACTCGAAGCTACAGTGGGGCCCACATATAACCAAATTGTCGAAGCGGCTAAGCTCTGCAGCCTACCCGGTCTATAAAATCCGTCATTTGACTGATGTCGAAACAGCCCGATTAGTATATTTTAGTTATTTCCATAGTGTAATGTCGTACGGCATTTTGCTGTGGGGAAATGCAGCCGACATTCAGACTATTTTTGTGCTACAGAAACGAGCCATTCGAGCAATTTATAACCTTAGTTGTAGGCATTCACTGAGGGATAAATTTAAGGAAATAAACATAATGACTGTCGCATCTCAATATGTATATGAAAACTTTATTTATGTAAAAAAGAATATAAATCTATATTCTAAACACAGCGTCATTCATAACATAAATACCAGATACAAAAATTTACTTATTGTGCCCTCGACTAGGCTCCAAAAAATTTGTATTTCATTTAAGTGCCAAAGTATACGTTTTTACAACAAACTCCTAAGTCTTGTTAAAGAATTGAGCCTCAATAAATTTAAATCATTTATTAAACATTTCTATAAAGTTATAGATTACTTGAATGACAAAAAGCTTTGGGATTAATTAAGCTAATTCAATGTACCCCCAAGCAACAATCCATTTTATACTGTGAAGTGTTTTAGAATTAATAATGTCATTTTTATTGAATTACATGACATAACATATTATGATTTTTTGATGACATTTAAAGAGAAACCTGTCTGTGAATGTGAGTAGCATGCAGGCTAGATGAAATACATGATATTCTTTTTAATATTGTGAATGTGAAGACTATTTGGGTCATTGTTACTTTTTTTCCCTTTCAGGTAGTTTTAATCTTGTCTGGCAGTTTGAGCAATTTTTGTGGCCTACCCAAATGTCCTTTCTTTGGTATTGTTCGTTGAATCGTTGAGCTCCTTAAGTTCTGAGTTGAGCTGCACGATTACTGACAAACGCGTGCACTGACTGGACAGGTCCACTCAATCTGTGTGGTTTTTCCTCAAAAGACCATTTCAGACAAATCTACATGGTCTTCACATGATCTGACCAAGATTATGTCTGGTCTTTAAAAGAGACTGTGACCTCTGAGTTTGTTTCGGCCTTTCTTCTCAGAGTAGTCAGATAGGAAACACCGACCTCATCTAGTTTTAAAATATGATTGACGTGTAAAAGTGTTTGTACAAACCTATTTACAGAAATAAAATCATTTATCATTTATCATTTGTTACCATAGTAATCTCTTCTAGCTTCCATCTCTACGCAGATGACTTGCAGCTACACATATAGACATTTTACTTTAGAGCAGACTCGGGTTCTGCAATTGCTGCAATGAATCATGACCTGGCTTGTATCAGCGTTTGGGCGCAGTCTTTTGGTTTGCAAGTTAACCCAACTAAATCCCAGGCCATGATCATAGGTAGCAGATTTGTTCGCAATGCGGCTGATGTTGCATCTCTGATGCCTTTATATCTCGGTGGTGTTCTGATTGACTATATCGAAACCTTCAAAGATTTGGGTGTAATTATAGACTCCAAGCTTTCTTGGCGTGCTCAGGTCAATGAGGTCAGTCGAAAGGTACATTTCTCGTTTCATTCGCTGAAATGCCTTCAAAGTCTCCTGCCCTTGAAGACTAAAATTTCATTGGCACAGACACTTATTCAGCCGATTATAGATTATGCCGACGCACAGTTTACGATCTGATTATTCTAGGTGGACAAAAACATAAAAGTAAAATTTCTAAATAAATACATTTTATCACTTGTTTCTTAATTTTGAATAACACTGGCAACACATAACACAAAGCAATAATTCCTGAACACGGCGACCCTTTCGATAACAATAGCCAAAGTTACCCTTCCGATCGCAGGTAGTCGAGTGCGCGCTCAGTGCGACCGGTAACGTCATCGTGTTTGCATGTTTCTGAGTGTTTTGTGTGGTATCGAAAAAATTTTAGTGATGGAATCTTCAATCGGAGGTAATAATCTTTCTATTAAGTTATAATTTTATCATGTATTGCTTAATTTAGATAATAATGTCAGGCTTTTAAAAATCACAGTTTTAATTACATACTTTTCCCGTTTTCAAAAGTATTCTTAAGCATAAAGTATGTTGCAATATGCTGCAAGATCATGGTTATAGTCTTAACAGATTCCTTATTTATCCTATTTTCTTGGGTAAATCATTAAATTCTGCGTTTTTTTGCGCTAATCTACTTTTTTTTTTATTTTTGTTGTAGGGGCCCGCATCAAGCGAAAGTCTTTATTTGATTTTTGGCGTTCAATACCCGCTAAGGGGCGTTTAACGCAAATTATTAACTTCGTGAAGACGACATTTGGTGATCCGGTCCTAAGTCAAGAAGCAGAAAGGCTGTTGCGTGCTTTAATGAAAAATGAAAGTGAAAAAATTCGTGAAAAATGGGAGCGTAAACAAAGAAAGCTGGATTTGTTTTTACATTCTTATGAGGGCTGGCTCAGTGAAGATTTGGTTTTAGACATGATTACAGTGCCTTCACAATTAAGTTCCGTTCGTGGCAGACCGCAAAAAAGTTTTAAAGACAGTTCGAAAAAGACAAAAACGCGTAAAGTCCAAAATTTGTTACGAGAATATAGCAAAGAACAGTTGTCTTATGCTACACAATTGAGCATTAGATCGAGTGGCAAACGTGACGCTGCTGATTTAATAAAAGAAGTATCAATAGCTTCACCAAGACGTGCAACTACGTATAAGCAAGCTCGAAGACGTATTCATTCTGTAAGTGGAAGCAGTGTGTTTTCTGAGAAAAAGCAACAGCCTTATACTGCTGAAGAAGCGTTAGCTATGTTCATTTCGAATAATTTAACGGTTCATACGTATAAGAGTTTACAACAGGAAGCTAAGGAGAGGGGATACCAGTTATATCCTTGCTATGATCAATTAGCACGAGCCAAAAAAGATTGCTATCCTCCCGTGGAACTCATTTCATTGAGTGATACATGGGCAGAGGTTCAGCTTCAAGCTCTTTTAGATCACACGTCTACAAGAATATGTAAGAATGTTCTCGGGGAAGTATTGTTGAGTTCGACAAAGGAGCAAAATTATACTATGATGTATAAGTGGGGATGTGACGGTTCTTCAGGACATAGTTTGTATAAACAACGTTTTGCAAATGTAGAGAGCACCGATGAATACATGTTTATTATATCGTTGGTCCCCTTGAGACTTGTGGCAGATAGTGACCATGATAAAATCCTCTGGGAAAATCCTCGTCCATCTTCTCCAAGATTTTGTAGAATAATAAGATTTATCTACCAGAAAGAAACGGACCAATTAATTAAAAAGGAATGTGAATACATAAAAAAACAGATAAAAGACTTAATGCCAACACATCTGAAGATAAATGACTCTAATATATTTGTTAGTCATCATATGATCCTCTCTATGATAGACGGCAAAGTATGCAATGTCTTGTCTGAGAATAGTTCTACGCAAAGATGCTTTATTTGCAAAGCAACCTCAGCTGAAATGAATTTAAATACAAAACAGAGACAACCTGATCGAAACATGTATGAATTTGGAATATCAAGTCTTCATGCATATATTCGCACTATGGAGTGCCTTTTAAATATTTCTTATCGCATGGAATTTAGAGCATGGCAAGCAAGAGGATCTCAAATGCAGGAAATGAAAAAGAAACGAAAGGAAGAAATTCAGAAGAAGTTTAAGGAAATAGGTCTAATTATTGACAAAGTCAAACCTGGATTCGGTACAAGTAACGATGGAAATACTGCACGGGCTTTCTTTTACAATAGTTCTGAAACAGCGCGTATCACAGGTCTAGATGAGAACCTCATCGAACGTTTGGGGACTATTCTTGCAGTCATCGCTTCTGGCTACGAAATTGATCCAGACAAGTTTCAAGCATACTGTAAACAAACTCGCGACATATATTTAAATTTTTACCATTGGTATAACATGCCAGTGACTGTACACAAGATCTTAGTACATGGCGCAGACATTATGAGACATTCAATCATACCTCTAGGCCAAATGTCTGAGGAGGCTTCAGAAGCCAAGAATAAAGAGATGAGAAAAGTGCGATTGGGCCACACATTAAAAACTTCGCGTCACAGAACGAATTACGATTTAATCAAGTATATGTTGATGTCATCTGACCCATATATAACTTTATTAAGGAAACTGCCACAAAAAAACACATACAAGAAACACAAAGATTTAAATTTTTTACTAAAAACTAAATAAATATTGTTATAAAAAATCACATTTGGTTTTAATTTTATTATTACCCTCTCCACCAATAAGTTACAGTCATTTATTATCGTTTACTTGCATTTCCGATTTTTGTCCACCTAGTTTTGTCAAATCGTAAACTGTGCGACGCCTGCTACTTGGATGCAACTGAGGAGCTATTAAACAAGCTTGAACGCTTGCAAAACTTGTGAATTCGGTTTGTTTTTGGTCTGCGAAAGTATGACCATGTTTCTCACCTTCATAAGGAACTCAAGTGGCTCCCGATTCGCTATCGCAAGAACACTCGGATTTTATGTCTCCTCTTCAACATCTTACACAACCCGTCTTATCCTTCCTACCAGCGTCAGCGATTTACTTAGGCTCGCCCTAGCGACGCACCGTGTAGATCACATCTTAGATCCCTCCTCAAATCACATCCTCATAAAAGAAGCTACTATTCGTATTCGTTTTCTGTTCATGCTGTAAGATTATGGAACTCGCTTCCGCCTAGCATTCGAGATTTAAAAACTATTTCTCATTTCAAATACCGAGTAAAAGAGCATTACCTTTCCTTTTAACTGTGAGAATTTATATATTTATATATAAGTTTATTTATTTTAGCAATAAGTATTTATTTAAGTGTATGTTATTGTTATTTATTTTTGTATTATATATAAGTATATTTAATATTCTAGTTTAAGACGTCACAAATCAAATTCTTCTCTTCTTGTTCTCACACACTATTGTCTACATTTCTTTTTCATTTCTCCTTTCGCAGGTTTGCTGGAAGAAATTTCTTAAGAAATAAGCAGTACCTTTGTACTTAATACTAATATGCCGTATCTGTATCTATTTTACTGTGTGTACATAAATAAGAAATAATAAAAAAAAATACAGCTTTGAATATTCAACTAAACGGCCTTTACCATTAAATTTATTTTTGCTTGCCGGAGCAGAAAATTACGAGTAATAATGCAATGTTGCCGTTCGTAATACGACTGTATCAATCTGACAACATTGCGTAGTAGCTGTATTATTTGATTAATTTAATTTTAGGAAATCGTAGGGTCAACGCAGAGTATACCTATGTATTTAAAACTTTTCAGTCAATTTAAAAAAAAAAATAGTACACATTAGTATTTACTTTTTATTTTATTTTTCTTAAATTCTTATTTTGTTCTTCTGAAAACCTAACATTTAAAATAAGGTAAAAAAATTCCGGGCAAAGTTTAAGCGATGGTGCTGCCAGTTATAAAACCTGGTATATCCACCATTGACATCAATAATATCTTGCAAACGTTCACGCATTGATGCAATCATGTTTGAACAGGCGGCGCTACTTCTCAAGTTTTCCCAAATCTCATATACGTGGGCCCTTAAATTGTTGACTGATCTAACTCGCGTCGAGTCCCAATTTTGAACCATTAAACCCCATAAATTTTCTATGGGGTTTAGATCAGGGCTTCTTGGCGGGAGTTTAATTAAATGTAAATCTGCTTGTTGTTGAGCTATCCACTCCTGGACTCTTCTCGCATTGTGGACGGAACTTCCGTCCTGTACAAATTCGATTCGATGGCCATCGGGTAAACAATTTTAGCGGTCGGAATAAAAACATTTTTTAATATGTCCACATAATCGACACCAGTCATTCGACCAGTGATTTCGCATATTTCCATGGGCCCAGCGGCATTCATCCACCCCCAAAAACCACATGAGATACGCCCACTTCGTCTGTTAGGAAGAATGTTTTCTTCATTGTATCTAGTGCTGTTAGTACGGTAAAGAGATATTCGCCCATCTTTATCAGACACAAAAACTTTTTCGTCCATAAGTGCCACGTTATCAAAATTATACTGTAAATATCTGTTGGCGAAATTCAATCGTAACATTTTGTGTCGCTCATTTAAAATAGGTTTCCGGGCAGGTTGGCGATAATGGAGTCTTTCTGCCTTCTCCACACGCGGATCACACGGATCTTTAAGCCTCCTCCTCACGGTTAACTTTGACACAGATAATTCGGCGGCAAACAACGAAGTCTGTATAAATCTTTGGTTTCGCACTCTAGTAACAAGCGGTTCGTCTTATTCTCTAGTTGTCTTTCGAGGTCTACCATATGACACGTGCTTCTTAATAGCCCCCTCTTCTTGCCATCTATTCCACCATAAATCAACTAAATTTCTCTGCAAAAAGCAAATAATTCAAAAAACAAAAGTAGCGTAAGTACAATAAGTACAGTAAAACAAAATAAATAGCTAAATACATCATTCTAACACATATTAACCGAAATACCCAACTCTTCAGCGACATGCGAGGTTGAATTCCCTTGTTCCTTCAAAGTGACAATAACATGTTTCGTATGTTCGTCTATTCGATACATAATTATTAATGTTTGTTTCCATACAAGAAAAATATTTTTAAAATATTTATCAATCCACGAAGAGGATGCTATCCAGTAGGTATTCGGATGCAGGATGTCATGACTGACAACTTTAAATTGAATTTGTTTCAAAGAAAAAGGTTACAATATGATATACTTCTTTCAAATAAGACAACAATTCGAGACATTATTTCAAATTGTCAAGATATTTTTCATAGAAAAATTACAAAGATATTTTTGAACCTAACTTTGCGCTAAATAATATGAACAAGGGATTGCGCACAATTTTTAGAGTCTTTGTCTGTATCAATATTATTGATATATTGTAGTCACATATTTATGATGTCACAGATTGTTTACAATTTATTGTAAGGCAAAGCTGTTTAGAGTTTTATGAAACTTACCATTGCCTATATATTTTTGATTCATGAATATGCTCATATATTAAAGAACTCGACTGTACCTTGTGTTTGGGCTTGATTAATTTGTATTTATGAGAACTTTACACCTGAAGGGTTGTGACAGTCATTAGGGGTCTTATGATGAAGACGAAGGACAGTTAAGGGAACTCCTCAACGGTTTACAGTAGTTACCTTGTGATTCGTTTTAATTCATTTATATTGATGAGAACTTTGCACTCATATGGGTTATAAGTGCTATTACAGGTCTGATGATGGAGACCATAGACAGTTGAAGGAATTCCTTAACGATTTACAGCAGTTACCTTGTGTTTGGGCTTGATAATTTTTTATTGATTAGAATACTATACCCAGATGTGTTATGACTGTCATTAGGAGTCTGATGATGAAGATGAAAGACAGTTAAGGGAACTCCTCAACGGTTTACAGTAGCTACCTTGTGTTTGGACTTAATTCATTTATATTGATGAGAACTTTGCACCCATATGGGTTATAAGTGCCATTACAGATCTGATGATGGAGACCATAGACAGTCGAGGGAATTCCTCAACGATTTACAGCAGTTACCTTTTGTTGGGCTTATTTCATACGGCTCAATATTCCAAAATATTCAGGTCGTACAAAAATAATACCCAATTAAGATTGAAGTTTTTCATAGGGCGACCACTACCTACTAGTCATGCTGATGCGTCAATTTGAGACTGAATTTAAGTTGCGTAATCGCTTCATCTTTAGCAATGCTCTTTCGTTGGTTGCTAAGCAATTTATGCTTGTCACAATGCACATGGTGAAATGGAGCTGATGGTGGCTTCACCATCAGCTCCAGTTCTTCTGGTTTTTACCAAGAGAAATCCTCAACAATAAACTCCTCAATTCCTTGCATTGGGAAACGAATATTTTGTAAAAGGTGATGAGCAGTTGACATTAGGCTATTGTAACTTCGATAAATTATTATCTAACCCACTAAAAAGTAAAAAATAAAAACTTTTTGACAAAAAAAACAACCGACTTCCAAAAAATACACTACAAAGTGAAAAATAACTTTAATTTCGGAAGTCGGTGTCTTTGGATCTTTATTTTAGTTTTTTGCCACCGACTTCCGAAATTAAAGTTATTTTTCACTTTGTAGTGTATTTTTTGGAAGTCGGTTGTTTTTTTTGTCAAAAAGTTTTTATTAATTCATGAATATGCTCATATATTAACACGTTGGCTGCTCATCATACTACATCTACAGTACGTATTGCTCCCACGCCCCATACAAATTTACTGATCCCACTGGTGATACTCAAAACATCGCTCTATAACTGAGGTGCCATGAGCATCACCGATGACACCACAGAGCATGTAACCTTTAAACGTAACACACTAGTTCACACTGCTATACTCAGTTCTAAACACTACCCTCAGTTGACACATTCACAGTATTCTTGAATAAAATACCTGCTATTCAGATATAAAATGATTTTATTGAAATTAAAAGTCCTTCTGTCTGAGAAAAAAAAAACGGATTACTTTTGAGGAAAAAACATTTGAGGTAACAAACTAAACTAAACACACTGTTAAAAAACATAAAAAATAAAACAAACGAAACATTAATCATCTAAAGATGCACCTCCTTGTTTACCATAATTTGCTTTGACATAATTATGATATACAGGTGCAATTTATATGACCGCATTTTATAAAACATTGTCTTATACAGCTTTTACAATATAAATCTCTTAGTTGTATTTCATACTTTTCATATTTGCATGTCTGTTTTAGCTTATACATTTTGCAGTCGCAATAACTTCTTCTTCGTCTATTTGAACTTCGTAGTCCTCTATTATTTTGAAGAATAAATCGCAAAATATAGATAGAGGCCTTTTTTGTCGTAGTGATGACAATTTCGTTTTAATAATTTCAATATTTAAACAAATGTAAATAAGAAAAAAAAAACAAATAATTACAACTATTATTATTACATATCTCGTCAAGAGAATCTATCTCATCTTCTGGTGAAAAATATTCTTCAACATTTTCTTTTACAATAGTTATTAATTTATTTATAGATAAAACGTATAGTTTTTTCGCATTAAAAGGCGTAGTTTACTTTTATATTTCAAGTTCAGAGGTTTTTGCAAAAACCAAACACTGAATTCAGTTTGCTTTTTTGACAAAGTTCACAAAGTTGACAAAGTTCAAAGTAATGAATAAGTACGATAATGGTAATGAATTCTAAGGAGTTTCAACAAAACAAGACAAACAGTAATATTTTTCACTTTGAATGCAGATTGTAGAGACTTTTCTAACCGTCTATTGAGCATGTTCTCGGCCCGATTGCTTTGATTCCTGCGAATAACATTTACTGCATCTATTACGTTTCTTACGATTTTTGATAGTCTTTTCTGTAGTTTGCTTCAATAGATGTTTTACTACAGGATTTCGATTTATATCCAAATTGAGAAGGCTCTTTACTATTATTTCTCGAAAAGTTGTAATTTGCATAGGCTTTCGTCCAACTTGAAAATGATTGAATAGAAAACATGAGTTGACAATTGCTGTATTGAACAATAGTTCGAATGCCACCTTATGAAACCAACGGATTTTCTCAATGGTGAAAAGTAGCTAGCCACTTGGTCCGAAATATATAATCCTTGCTTTGTCTTATAGTATTTTATAATTGCGCAGGGTTTCATTATTGGGTGGCGATTCCGATCTTTTTTCCCAGTTGCTTCCATGACTATTTTATCGCGAGTTGACATAAAATAGACTTCTCTCTTATCTTTCCATTTACCTACTACGATTCCATCAAGACTTTCCTTGCCAATAACTTGTCCTTTGTCAATTTGTTTCCGAGTTATATTTTTTGGGAGCCCTTTCCTATTTTTCCTTATTGTGCCTAAGAGATGAGTTTTCTATTCAAAAGTTTAGTAGCCAGAGTAAGTGATGTATAAAAATTGTCTGTCACGATAGCCCGCCCTGTATCTAAATACTTTTGGGATAGTTCCATGACAATATCTTCAGCTACACCTTTTTCTTGACGTGGTTCCTTTCCAGAGTAGACCTTTACCCGCAGAGTGTATCCAAAAGGACTACATATTTTGTACACTTTAATCCCATATTTATGTGTTTTGCTAGGTATATATTGCAAGAAGAGTAATTGTCCCCTAAAAGGTATCATGGACTCGTCTACGGCTACCGTTTCTCCAGGTGTGTAAAGCTCCCTAAATCTTTCTTGTATCATATTTATTAAATTTCTGATTTTGTACTACCTGTCTGTGGTATCTGCAGTAGCATTGTCTACATAGTGAATACATGTTAATAATAATTGAAACATATTTCTGCTCATATTTCTAGACACCACTGTATTTTTATATAAAATATCATTACTCCAGTAAACTTCCAGAGTAGGATATGTCACCAAGCCCATATAAAGAATTATGCCAAAATATAAAACTTCTACTGTGGTGTCTTTCCAACGGCTCATTTTAGAGTGTCTGCTCAATCTATGGTTTTCTATGTACTGTTTTGCATATAAATTTGTTTGTTAATATATATATTTCAAAATATTCTGTGTCAAGAAACTTTCATAAACATTAATAGGTTTAAGATTTGCCTTGTCTACAGGATAACTACTATCATAGTTATATGCTTCAGTTCCAGTAAAAGTAATGGAGGTTTTAAAATGACTGCCATCAACATCGACCCACGCCCTCGCTTCACTACTTGCAGTTTGATGTGTAGTTAAATCGTTTCTCTCTGGGTTATTTTCAATTGTATGTTCCTCTTGTATGTTCAATAGCTCTATATATTCTTGTATCTGTATAATAAAGTCTTCATTGTCGGACGAATTTGTTGAATCGGTTGATCATTAGCTTGGAGAGTAGTCATCCGCAGATTCCGCTGAAAAATCACCGTCATACGAATTATCTCCCAAAATTTTTAATAATTCCGTAGTAGATGTGTCCTTATTCACATTTTTTCTTTGCCATTTTGGTCGGGAATATTTTTTGACGTCAACGTGATGACGGATTTTTCTCTTGACTTGCTACTAGTCGATGGTTGGGGGAGCCATTTTGTCAAAATTAACACTCACATTCACTGCACTTTTTCTACTAAATCATGCAAAATAACGCAGTTCTTGCAACCTTCTTGCTTACAACAACACTATCACCCACAGCAAAGATTACCGACACATTACTGCAATGTAAATATGACATATACGTGTTTGAATTGTTATTTGTCATTATTTATGTTATGATTATGATTAGATTACATTTCAGAGGTTGTATATCAACTAGGCAAAAACAAACTCCTTGGATGTGATCGCGACGATAGATCGTGGTGGAGCAAAATGAAATGGCAGTGGACTGTATATCATGTGTAAAGTATATTAAGATGAATACAATGTAATAAAAAGTTGATTTAAAATGACAAGACGTTAATAAAAACGCGCAAGCGCAGCCGTGCGTGGACGCGTGCAACAGCTGACTGGTGTGGTGCGGTGCGGGGGCCCGCGCTCAGCCGTCGTCGGCGGGCTGACTCCCCGCTGTCCCCGCGCCCCTCGTTCACTGCCGCCAGTGCGCGGCGATGATGAGAGGTGCGGTCTCAACATACTCCCCCCGTTGAAGAGTCTTCAACAGTGGTAACACAATACAATACATTGGTCCTTCTACCGTTAACGTTTGAACCGAACAAAGGAATTTTCAAAATTCAAAAATCAACGGTTCGTCGGTTGGAGAACAAAGGACGTCATCTTCGGGTTCAAGTTCCACAAGAGTTCTTCGTTTTCTAAGTGTCATCGCTTGCATTTGGTCATCGTGAACGTCGATACGGCAGCAGCCGTCTTCATCGAGTTCAAACCAACGGGCGGCGCAAGAAAAATCATCGAAACTTGGGGGACAAGAAGACTTTGAAGACCAACTTACGTCAACGTTCGTCAACTGGCACCGGAAAGATCCCAGGATCTACTCATCAAACTCATCATCAGAGGTTGACAGCATAAAACCGTGAGAACGTTCCAATTCCTTTGTTCCAACATATTGCCTAATTATTTTGCCTAATTTGAACTTATTCAATAGTTACCATTCAATTAGTAATTTCTTCTAGCCCATCAACTTGTTTAAACAATTTATTTTCTTGTAAACAGTACCAAGGTTTAAATAAGCCATTTACAATAGTGAATTAACATTTTATTCATTTCTGCCAATCACAATTCCATTATTTATGATGTTTTTATTCTAAATCGTATTTATTACAATTTCCAATCGATATGTTTTGCATTATTCCATTTAATTGAATTGAATTCTATTTGTCTTTTGTGTAAGGAAAGCATTGCATCATTCGCTTAGCATTACTCAGCAGATTCGATGGGAAACGCCTAACGCTTTTGTAATACCAATCTAATTTCTTACTGCTCGTAGCTCTCGTGCTCATTTCACAACTTATTGCTAATTGTTCAGTATCAGTAATCATTAAATAGTACCTTCTTTTTTATTTTTCTTTACCTTACTTTCTTATAGCAACTGCCAAATTTTAATTATCATGGCTGAAATGAAAAGCTTTATTAAGAAGCGAGCTTCAATTAAAGCCAAGCTTACGCAATTTACTTCTTATTTAAATATTTCTAAGTCTTGCGAAAAGTTGAGTGAGGTACAAGTCATCGAAATCGAATATCGGCTTAATATATTTCAAAGCTTATACGAAAAATATGATGCATTACAGGATGAATTGGAAGCGTTGGTGGATGACCCCAGTGAACAATATGCGGAACGCGAAGAGTTTGAGAAGTTGTACTACGGCTTAGTGGCTTCTACACGCCAGCTGATCAGCGGCGCAAGAAAGCTTCCTGAAGGAGACTCCGCAGCCGAGGTGGATTTTTTTATTACTAGTACACACAAACACAATTCAATTCGTTTACCCAAAATTGATTTACCCAAGTTTTCAGGCAGCTATCATGATTGGCTGGAATTTAGAGATACTTTTGCTTATAGAAGCAAAAGTATCTCTAGTACACAACAACACAACTTTGGATAAAATTAATAAGTTACACTACTTGCGTGCTTCTTTAAAGGGTAGTGCTTCTCTTGTTGTTGATAACCTTGACTTCAGGTCAGAAAACTACGACGCGGCCTGGAAGTTACTCTGTGAGAGGTATGACAACAAAAGATTGCTTGTCAACAATCATGTGCAAGCACTCTTTAACGTTCAGCCTATAGATAGAGAGTCAAGTAAGTCACTACGTTACATAATCGACACAACAAACAAAAATTTTAGAGCTTTGGCAACACTTGGTCAACCAGTTCAAAACGCCTTCGTCGATGTTCTTGTCATTTACATAATGACCAGTAAGCTCGACCACATTACAAATCGCCAGTGGGAAGAACACAGGAACACTTTTTCCGAACCTCCTACATTATCTACCTTCATAAACTTCATCAGTAGCAGGGCTGACTTACTGGAGACACTTGAGGAGTCTAAGCCTGTAACAGCTAAGATTGAAACCACACCTGCGACCAAACCCAGGAGCAGTGCTGTGCTAGCTGAGAAATCTTTAAAACCTTTATCGTGTCCCATGTGTCGTCAGGATCATTTTATTTTTGCATGCGAGCAGTTTAAGTCTTTCAGTACAGGCTCGTATTAAAAAGGCTCAGGGTTCAAATGTGTGCATGAATTGTCTTCGTCCAGGTCATGATATTTCCAAATGCAAATTAGGCCATTGTAAATATTGTCGTCAAAAACAACACTCTGTTACACATCGATAGTGATAATGTTCTTCCTATTACAAACAACACTGCATTATCAGCTAGTCAATCGTCTACATCTCGAGTAATTTTACTTTCCACAGCGCTCGTGAGGGTGACCGACGGTGATGGTAACCACCACACAGCACGGGTCTTGCTCGACAGTGGAAGTACAACAAATTTCATCTCGGAGGACTTTATTCGTAAAATACATGTTTCTACCTACATTACCAAGTCCAAGGTAACAGGTATCGATTCTAAAACTTCTAGTTGTAGTCAGGGGTGCTCAGTGTCATTAAAATCAATTGATGACAGTGAGTACGAACTGAATATTGAATGTCTCGTATTACCGCAAGTATCAGCATCAGTTCCTAATACTTACGTTGATACTAGCAACATACGTATACCTACGAACGTGCGTCTTGCTGACCCCACTTATTATGTTCCGTCTTCGATCGACGTCCTTGTCGGTGCGGAAGTATTTTGGGGTATCATAGGCACTGGCCGTATCGCATTAGGTACCCATAAGCCCACTTTGCTTGAGTCAAAATTAGGTTGGCTCATCTCGGGTGCATATCAACAGTCTGATTCCTCTTCACATGTTTGTATGCATACTAATAACTTACAAGTAGATTTAGATCGGTTTTGGGAGTTACGAGTCTGTGTCGTCTATACATAAACACTCCGGGGAAGAGAGATCCTGTGAACAACATTTTATAGATACCACATATCGTAATTCTGATGGGCGATTTGTGGTAAGTATTCCACTTAAAGAGTCGCTGGACGTATTGGGTGATTCATACATGATGGCTAAGCAGCGATTTCTGTCTCTTGAACGTCGTTTGGGTAGAGATCCTCGCCATAAAGGTCTATATCTTGCCTTTATTAATGAGTACATAGAGTTGGGACACATGTCTGAATCTACAAGGCGCCCACTCGACTCAACATGTTCCAATTATTTACCACATCATGGTGTTCTGAAGGAGTCAAGAACAACCACCAAATTAAGGGTAGTTTTTGACGCCTCCGCCAGAACTGCATCAGGTAAGTCTTTTAACGAAATACAGAACGAAATACAGAATACACTTTAATCTCCTCAAAGGTCAGGTTTGTTAAACCCAAAATGCGTCGTAGATGATGCTTGGTGGATTTAACTGCAGACTCCCATAGGCTTCCGAAGTGGGGTGTATATGCAGGTATGAATGAAAAGTTTATGCCAGGGTCGATGTTGTTTAAGTTTAAGTCTTGCGAAAGCAGCCTGGCCAACTCATTGAAAGCACCGACAAAGGTTGTACCGTTGTCTGAAAAGATGTTATACGGGGTTTTCCCCTTCGAGCAATAAAGCGGTTTAGTGCAGCTAGGAAAGCGTCCTTTGTAAGGTCCGACACAAGCTCCAGGTGTATGGCTCTCGTAGCTAGACACACAAACACAAATGAAGCATTTGATGAGCCTACACCCTCTACCTTTCCGGTCAGCTATCATGATGGGACCGGCGTAGTCTACCCCTGTATCTAAAAACGGAAACTCTAAGTGTAGCCGCTGCTCAGGGAGATTACCCATGATAGGCTGAATCGTGTTGGCCTTGATCCTGCAACATTTTACGCATTGATGTGTGATCTCTTTAGCCAGGTTTCTACCTCCAATAGGATAGTAGTGATGACGAATAGTGGCCAATAAAAGCTGTGGCCCAGCATGCAAAAGGTTTACATGAAACATGTTGAACAAGAGCATGCAAATTATTTGAGAACTAGCTAATAGAATTGGATGCTTAATATTATAATCATAAAATTAGTTTTTTAGTCTTCCTCCAACACGAATTAGATTAGAAAGAGTATCAAAGAAAGGAGACAAAGATAATAACTTGTTCTTTCCTGGTAGCTGTTTACCTGATTTAAGTAAGTGGTACTCTTCTGGGAAAGATTCCATTTGACTAAGTCTTAATACGATTTTGCCACAACTTTTATAAGCGAAGTCATAGCTGTGAACTGAGTTTCACGTCAAGGGAAAGAAAAGAATATCATTACATTATAGTATAAACTGTATTATTTGACAAGTTTAACTAAGAATGTATTAAAGTAATATGCAACCAAATAGCACTTGACTTACGTTAAAAAAACAAACAATATTAAATCTTAGACTAAAATTTATCTTAGTTATTAACTTTATAAAAAAGGGCACGTATAGACGTGCCCTTTTTGCGTAAAAATTACATATTTAATAGTAAATAAGTAATTTTTACGAGATATTATAGATTATCTAATTAGCGGCAAAATTAATAATGATAGTTACTTAATATCTTGTGTATGATCCGTTCGCATCAATCACTGCTTGTAGTCAAGCTCTCATTGACTGAACAAGATTGTGGCAACAATCACTATTTCTTAAACTATTGCAGATGTCACGTGCATGAGCCTTTAAATTCTATTACGTGCGAGCCTCATTACAGTCCCAATTCTGCACCATTAACCCGTGCTCCGGGCTTTTCGGTGTTTTTTTTATTAATACCAAATTGACTTGCTCAACTATCCAATTTTAAACTCGTCTGGCATTGTGAACGGAACTATTATCCTGTATAAAATTAACTCGTTGATTATCAGGAAAGACAATTTTGCACTCGATAAAAACTCGTCTTTTAAAATATCTAATTAGGCATCACTCTTCCTTCGGCCGCATATTTCGCACAATTCTATGGGTAGACCCGAATTTATACACCCCCAAAACCCGATCGTAATGCGTCCACTACGTCTATTTGGCAATACATTATCTTCATCATATCGTTTAAGGCTGCACGATACAAAGAGATCCGCCCGTCCGCCGAAGAAACAAAAACTTTCACGTCCATGAAAGCAACGTATTCAAAATCATAATTTAAGCAAATTGTAAACGTAACATTTTATTCCTTCCATTAATAACATTTTTTTAGCTGGAACTTGGTGATGAATTCCTGCTTCATTAAGCCTTCGTCGTATAGTTAAACTGTATCCAGCTAGATCAGCTGCAAATAAAGATGTTCTGATAAATCTTGCATTTCGAACACTTTCAACCAGTTGCATATCTTGATCATGAGTTGTTTTCCTAGGTTGGCCAAAAGACACATGTTTTGTAAGATTTCCTTCTTCTTGCCACCTTTTCCACCATAATGTAACAGTATATCTGTTAAAGAATGATTGTATTAAATTACCACATTAGACATTAGATAAAAACATGGACGAATCCCTAAAATTACTTTGCTTACCGATATACCTAATTATTTTGCAATGGCTGATTTAGAAACAACTTCCTCACACATATAAACTATTTTATGTTTCGTATGCTCATCAAGTCTATACATTTTTATTTTAAATGGGTAGGTATATTTCAATTGAATTAATATTAACACGGTGCAAGTTTATTGCCTGTGGCATACCATAAAATTGAAGCAACAATTTACTGGCACCGTCTAAACATCACGTACAATTGTTGCACGATACGGTCAAGTTAGTAGTCGTTCAAAACTGGTATCTAGCTGTAAACTCAGCACGTACAATAAAATTGCCCGTACAATAAAATCGCATGTACAATAAAATCGCATTCAATTTTGGCACGAACATTTTTTATCATTCAAACATGAGCAAACGAAACAAGTAAAAAAATACTTCAGTGATAAATCTAAATTAAACACAAATCATGCATTTCTAAAAGCGGCTAGAGTCAGAAAATATTATAATTAAATTTAATATAATGGAAAAACCGTAGATACAACTACAGCAACAAAATTTCTAGAAGGTCCTACACATCGACAGTAAACTGATATGGAAACATCATGCTGAAAACGTGTGCAATAAATTAAGTAAAACTGCATAAATGTACTATAGAGCCTTTCAAAAAAAGTTAACATAAATACATTAGTGACAGATCATGGTTTAGTTGCTTCCTCACTACGATTTGGTATAATATTATATTTTGGGGAAACTGCAGTGAGAGAAAGAATATTTAGGGCCCAATAACGTCTCCTTCGATCAATGACAGGTCTTAAAACTACAAAAAGCTGTCGACCTGTTTTTAAATCGTTAAGGATACTTACATTGCCATTGTTGTATATTCTAGAAGTTGCCCTATTCGTTAGAACGAACAAGCACCTGTTTACTTTAGTAGGAGATAAAAGACAACGCTCAGGACCAATAAGGTCACAATATAAAAATCAACTTTACACAGGTGGTTACCAAAAGTCTTCACTTAAAAAAAATAACCATGGGTCCTCTTATATTGTATATATAATAAGCTACCGATAAATTTAAAAGAATTATAAATCAAACTTAAAAAAAAAGTTAACAAAACTGCTACTGGACAAGTGTTACTACGCAATTAAAGATTTTGTTAATGACAAAACTTTCTGTTAATGGTGTGTATTCTTTGTGATTTAACTTACTGACATTTTCTATCTTTAGTTTTATCGCAATTCTAATTTTATTCCATGTTTTTTTTACATTTGTCGTTTAATTTATTGGCAAAATGTATCGGGACTCTCATCAAAATAACCATCATAAGAAAGTGTGCTGGTTGCATCAATAGTCACAGCGAATACGTGGCATCGTAGATTGGGACATTTAAACAGTACGTACCTGAACAAAATGACTAATGCAGTACAAGGCATGAATCTCAAAGATAAAAGTGAGATTACAAAGTTGACCTGCAGAGTGTGCTGTGAAGGTAAGCAGTCCAGGCTGCCTTTTAAGCATGTAGGCTTGAGAAAAGATGAGATACTCGGTATAGTCCAACAAATATCTGTGGGCCTATGGAAACTGAATCTTTAGGTGGTTCCAGATTTTTCTTATTGTTTATAGATGATTACAGTCGTATGATCTTTGTGTATTTTATAAAACACAAAAGTGAAGCCTTGTCATGTTTTATTAATTTTAAAGCTAAGGTTGAAAACCAAACAAGGCAAAAAATCAAGGCGATATGCAGTGATAATGGGAGCGACTATTGCAATAAAGAATTCAACTCTTATTTACAGAAACATGGAATACACCACTAGATAACTAATCCTTAACCCCTGAGCAGAACGGATTAAGTGAGCGCACAAACCGCACAATTGTTGAAAAAGCCAGGTGTCTCTTATTTGATGCAAATTTAAATAAATAGTTTTGGGCAGAAGCAACAAACACTGCAGCATATCTACAGAATAGAATTGTGTCCAATGGTTTAAATGGAAAAACATCATACGAAATGTGGTTTGATAATAAACCAGACGTAAGCCATTTAAGAATATTTGGAAGTGTTGTTATGGTGCACATTGCAAAGGAAAATAGAAAAAAATGGGATAGGAAATCCGAGAAACATTTTTTGGTTGGATATCCAGAGGATGTGAAGTGAAGGATGTGAAAATAGAGATTTTACGGAATGTATTATTTTTTAGAACCATCAGACTCGACAACAATTCAACAACCCATAGGTATAACCAACACTAAAGACAATGTAGAATCGAGAGGAACAACACAGCAGAAATATCTTTAACAATAATTGCTATGCTAAGGACACGCAATCATGTGAAATTCAGCGGGGTGATTGCGTAACACACCAACAGTAGGAATGGCTTTCATTTTGACAGTTCAAGAACATTAATTGCGTTATTTACGTTGTTGAGCAGACAATTTTTTCGAACATATGTAACAAAAAGGTATTAGCAATATCCTTCTTCTTCTTCTTTCTTTATGGGTTCTGGTTTCCGCACTTAGTCCTTCATGTGGACCATTGTGCGTGGGCCATGGCGGCCGTCGGTGGTTATTCCAACCAGCCCACCTTCCTCCCTCCAGAAGTTGATAATGTCTCCTGGTCTGCTGAGAGCATCTGTGTAGGATCTGGGTGCCCCGAGGGTTTGTGTCCTAATCTGATCCTTTAAAATGATTCAGATTCTGATTGAAAGTGTGTTACGCAATTAAGGCGTAGGGCATCGAATCTGATACCTCACAACGCTGTCAGTTTGACAAACTATCAAAGCACGTGTGCGGCCAGCTCTAAACATAAGGAAACAGTTCTTAGTCGCCACACAATAAAAATCTTCCTAAAAATTGGAGCCTTCCTATAGAAACTTTCCCCCCTTTTTTGTTCTTTAAGGAGAAAGCGCCAGGTTGCCCGCGAAATTCATTTTTTTTACGTTTTTTGCAATTTGCAGATCGGTGTCAGGTTGTATACGTTGAACAAAATATGATTCGCGACCGTAACAAGTATGCATATACAGAATTATAATCATTCAAATCATCAATACAACACTCTAAGTCCATATGCCTATTGATTGATACGTATGTTATGAAATTGTCATTTCATTTCCACTAGGTATCTACCTTTTGTTTTTAACGGTGAGAAATCATTCAGTTTGTATGACAAGAGCACACCAGCATAATTTTAATTTAACATTGCCATACGAGTCGACAGCGATTTGGAGTAACTTTTCAGTCTTCACCGTACTCTAGCAATAAAAGGTAGTACATAGGACTTAAGAACATCGAGAAAACAGGCGAAACAAATTAAACGATTTCACAGAAATTGAAATACCACGTAATCCAAGGAAAGTTCCGTCTAAATATTGTAATAACATATATACCTCTAGGAGCGGTCCGACAGTCCCACAGGTCATTGTTTACCCGTTCACATGTAGCTTCGTTACAATATTAGGTACCTATGCATATTTTTTTACTATCATTATTAGCTAATAAAACAAAACCTGGAGACTTAAATGTATATATTTCATGGTTACAAATTTGTTTAATTTTATACAGTGGATAGTGGTTACTGTCACAAAGTTGAATACCTTTGTAACTCTTCGAACGCCATCTCTTGAGTGCAAAATGTGATGCTTAATAAAATGACTAAATGAGTTTCCTGATCACTAGTGATACTGAAAGTTTAATTTAATTCTTTTTTCTACATAGCAAAAGTGAATGCATTATACATGTTTTAATTTTCACTTGATAAGCAATAGCAGCATGATTTCACTTTGAATCTTTTGTGTACTATTTACATCTTGTTTAAAAAATATCATTAAATTATATTTATGTAAATTTAATTTGGCTTTGTGAGAAAATTTCAAATACATAATATACCTAGGTACCTATCTATATAAATATATATATTTTTAGTCAACAACGGTAATAAAATAATATTTCCACTCTTTGCTCAAAAAGTCAGTCATTGTAGGAGCGGGGATAAAATAGCATATTTTCCTGTAGGTGTTTTTTTTTTTGTCTGTTACCAACGGGCATACAAAAACAAAATCTCGCTCGGCTCGTCTTTCATTGACTTGAATGTGCCCTGGCGGCTGAGAGTATGTCATGCTCAGTCAAATGTTTCGCTGGTGGTGGCGTGTGTGTTGGATCATTAAGTTCCCTTCAAAATGGTTGAGCTGAATGGTGCTGATCCATGCTTCATGTTCGTGAACGGGCGCCGTCAGTAGGGACTGGTCAACTCTTGGTTGTCACGGCTTATTTTAATTTAAGTTTTTGAATTGTTTTTTAATTTTTTTTATTACGGATACTTTAAACGTGCACGTCTTTCTACATCGTTCTCACATTTTTAATTTGAACATGAATGATGTAAACAATTTGTTTTTTGTAACTATATATTGATTTAAAAGAGTGTCCATGTAGTTTCTTGCCCGTTCTTCTCCATAGGTACCTACTACGCTTTGGAATGGGCAATTAGCTTCATTTTTCTGACTGACTGACCCTTTGACAATTCAAAAGTGCCTGTAATTGGTTTATTTGAAATAAATGCTTTGAGTTTGAGTTTTGAGTTTCAAAAAAGTATTTATTCATAAGTATAATATTTATGAGTAAAGACTCGACTTACTTATTAATGTTTCACAAAAAAATAACATTTCATTTTTGAACACTGTTCTAAAAGCGGCGATCTCTTCTCCCTCTTGTAACATTACGGTTAACCCTCTTATTATTTAGAGGAGGGGCTAACTGTAAGTCACCATTTTTTTTATTTATAGGGAAACTAGCTGACCCGACAAACGTTGTCCTGTCTTAACTATGAATGTCAAATGTCGTTTGGTTTTAGTTTTGACTATTGACTAAAACTAAAACTATTGACTCATTTATCAACCGATCCATCTGTGTTTAACGATATTTGCAGCGAGCATTCTGTCAATCGCTGACAGTTATTTCAAACAACTGACAGTTATGTAAAATCAATATTGGCGCTAAGTTTTCTTAAATTTTGTAACGTTCCGATCAACTTTCTTATTTTTTTATTTCATAAGATCCTTCTCCTGACAACAAAAAATTGTGAAATCGGTCCAGCCGTTCACGCGTGATGGCGTGACCAAGGGAAATAGGGATTCAAATTTATATATATAGATTACACATTTTAACACTACCTATAGTAATAATTATTAGAATAAGTTTTCCGAGGTGCTTCGAGAACAGATTTACCTGCTTGATGTCCAATAAGAGCTTTAGAAGTCAGGATCAGTTGCGAAGTAGGAAGGAAGGAGTGTAGTGTTGGTAATAATAGCCACGTCGAATCTAACCGCCGTGGAGGAGGTCGTGTTGTAAGTGAAAGGTCCACTTACGCCTCGTTTGAAGTCTCGTTCTCCTACGTCTCGTGTTCGAAAGGAGGTTCTTCCGACCTGTGAACGGATTCCAGGTGATGAAGACCTCCCGTTATGTGATTGTCAGGGAGCAGAGTCTTACGCTAAATGAGAGCGGAGGGAGGGTGTCACTTAATGAAACATAATTTTATTGAATTGACTATTATTTATTTACTTCTCAGACACTGGATTTTTATTAAGTAGTTTATTTAAAGACCGCACTTATCACTGAATCTTAAAAACTGTTATAAAATAACTTCAAGATTGAGCCAAATCTGGACAGAGACTGGCTTAAGATTAATTCAGACTGCGCATAGACTGAGCTGAAGACCAGTAAAAGTCAGTTTGAATACCGGTAAAAGAACTGCCTTTGTCAGGACTGACGACCGCTTTTATATTACTTTAAGACGTTCTCGAAGTAACATTTTCAACATTTACAAACATTTCAAACATAAATCAAATTACTTCGTATTAGATTGTCGGCCAGAAACAATAATGCGGTTTACATAGAGAACCTGACCTTATTACTGGCTTTATATTTTAGCTATACTGGGTGTAAGGGACAGCCCTCCGCAGACTGATGGGGTGAATTAAGTATATCATACTAAGATGACCGGTACATGAAATTATTTCAGGAACGTTATGGGAATTTAATAAACTTGATTTGTTTTATTACCTCACACGCAATGTATCGTTTCCGTCGCAAATGCGCGTAGCGAACAGCAGCGAGTGAGCCTTCGGCCACCCCGCCCTCCCCGCAACGGGGTCTACCCCCAAGCGCGCTCACGCCACGAGATTTATTACGTCACATTGAAGCGAGCGAGAGCGAACAATCGAGCAGATGGCTGCGTGACGTACAAAAGAAGTTTGCGGTGAGTTCGATGAACTCTGTAGCTAGGCAGAAAGTGAACAGCTGATTTCTCGTCGTTCGTTAGAGCATTTCAACATCCATTGCTGTTTTTTTTATTTAAGCTGTTTTATTTACATAAATGGGGTGCGTACAGAGAAAGTAATTTTACATTGAAATAAAGGAATAAAAACTAGAAAAAAAAAAGTTCCGGTATGAATTTCCGGTGGAATATGATTCAAATTAAGGAGCTGAATGCGCCCTGTTAGTTTGCGGAGGGCTGTCCCTTACACCCTGTATAGAAAATGATAAACTGACATATGACAATTTTCAATAAAAATGTCAATGTATAAAAATATTCTAATTTAGAAGGTAACTAAATGTTTGCTTTTCGGCGATAACAGTGTTCAGAAATATAAATTGTGAGTAAAATGAGTGTCATACTCGTACATTTTCATACTTTAAAACATAGATTTAGGTACCGAATTATAGCAAGAATTGCTGGGCACAACATATATTTCACAATATATATTTCTACATACATATATGTATATAAATAGAATAGAAGATGTGGTTTAGGTGTAATAAAATACCACACTCTAAACTACTTATTTAATATTGCATTGGATTATTTTATTTTCTCGCTATCGTAGTAAAAAGTAGAGTGTAACACACGGCGCTAACCCCTATTATAACTCGGTTTATTTATTCCCTCGTTATAGGTCGGGAGTAAAACTACCACGTATATAATGGGTAATTTTAGCCCCTTGTAACATAACAATCTACTATTTCTGAAACATGCTTGGAAATTCGAGCATTATTTCAACAACCTTCTTCGAGATAAATCTAAAATGCTGTATTGCTTTTGACCAATACAGCATTTTACAGACCTTGCCGGCCACTGCTCGCATGTATTTGTACTTGCGAGCAGTGGCCGGCAAGGTCTGTATGAAAATCCATATCTGTCGTGTTTTGGGGCCGAATAAATTACTATAAAAACTCATAAATCTGTCTTGTAATTTAAAAATGGAAAGAACTTTTTACTTCGACCCATGGCAACCAAGGAGGTAACTTATCAACGATTTCGTTTAAATCTCGAACTGGCCTATCAAATAGCTGTTTATGTTGTTTAAAAAGAAACCAATGAACATATTGGCGCGAGAAAAGTAATTGTTGTTTGTCATTGATTCTGAAATTTATAATTAAAAGCCTTGAGCGCAACTAGGCATTGATGGACTCACGTAAGTGTGCCTCGGCTTCGCATTGGTCCACATTTTCACGTTTGTCTATCAATGCCTCTGTCGGCCGTTGCAGTAATGTAGTATTTTCCACAACGACAACCCTTAACACCTCGAACCACAATTTCTGATAGATAAGAGCAATGAGGTTATATATTACTAGAGCAGCAACGTCCTACTAAAAAAATCAGAAAAACGTAACCACTTACGAGTTTAAAGTCGTAGCTTTGAAACGGATACTATTATGTCAATCTGTCAAAATAATCTATGTTTGTCTCATGTCGTCTATCGTCAAACTAGTTACATTGGAATGAGACAAGACATTGTTATCGGAAAAACGGCCAGAGTTGCCAATGATCAACATAATTTCCCCAGTATGAATTAACGTATTTATTGAATCAATTACTATAATTATGATAGGTTGCATTACGGAACTTTCAATAGATTAAAGATTTAAAGAAACTGACAAGGATTAGGTACTTAAAGGAAGAAGAAAAACAAATGCTTAAACGTAAATATTACCTATATTTCAAAACTATTAAGATGGTGTCAAATTACTTTTGTTTAAAACGGAATGATATTATTTCTATGTACAACCATTTATACAAAATAATTTTCAATCGTAAATTAATTAAGGTGATGTACCGAAAATGAAAAAAAAAACGATCCATTTTAATAATACTTAATAAAAAGGACAACATTTAATAGAAATTACGACGACAGTTCAAATTTTTTACTACCGAGTAAGATAAGTTTTTCAATCTGTATCTAGTAGAGGTACTTTGAATATTCTGAAAGGTATCTCAGGTTGAGAAACTAACTTGTATTTGATCGTTATTTAACAATTCGATTTAATAATCGGTTACTAATTTACTTTAATTGAAAAAGAACAGATTTTTTTCGTACAGCACAAAGCTATTTACCACAATGTGATCACAAACAATCTATAATTTTTCATTTAAAAATTTAACCTCACTTTACGTGTAACAAAATTATGAAATGATTTTATTTCTTTAAGTAGGTTTGTACAAACAATTTTAGACGTTAATCATATTTAAAAAACTAGATGAGATCGGCGTTTCCTATCTGACTACTCTGAGAAGAAAGGCCGAAACAAACTCAGAGGTCACAGTCCAGACATATTAAGTTAAAACCTTCGACATACACGTGAATGTGTTACTTTTCCATTTAGTGGGTGTTTAGGTACCGTACAATATATGTTTAGACCAAACAGACTATAATAATAATTTGGACATAAAGGAACATACACTCGTCGTTCACTAAACTCCCAACAGTCTGGCAAAACCAAAATCGTTTTTACTGGTACACTGATGGCAAAAACAATGTTTGATATACCTATTTATTTCGTGTCGTAATGTTTTTTTGGATAATCTGAAGAAAATTGAGCAAACTTACTTGTGAAATGAAACACCATTTGCTTTATTGATCTTTTCAGACGCTGTCATACAAATATTAATCGCACATTTTACCATTTTGTATTTTTTTAGCGCTAAGCAATCGCTCACTTTACGTCAAGCTGACGTGAAGCTGACGACTGAAGTCAGATATGCCTGCGGGCATATACGACGTAGTAACGCATCGGCGCCGTACACTGCTGATCTAGTCCTATATAACATCATTGCTTAAGAGAATGTAAAGATTATGAATCGTTCGAACCTGATCGAAGATTCGTTTTTTTTATTGATACGCTCCCTTTTGATCACTATATCACCCATGAAGGTAAGCGACAATGTGGATGACGATGGAGCACGCTTCCCTAGAAGAGTACCTACCTACCTAAAATATTTACGCTCAATTTAAAGTGTTTCGGTTGCTTTAAGCGCGATGTCGCTTATGGTACATTCAACTGATTAGACATTTACGGTACCTGTTGGTTCTGGCCGTTAGTTCAATGTACTTCAAGACTTCATGTTCACATCCGTCGTGGGTTTTCTTTAAACTAATTGGAGAATTCCTCTGTTTTTAGGGTTCCGTAGTTCTGACAAGGAACCCTTATAGTTACGTCATGTCCGTCTGTCTGTCCGAGGTTTTGCTAAGAGACCGTTAGTACTAGAAAGCTGTAATTTTGTAGGAGTGTGTATAATAATTACGCCGACAAAGTTGTAAATATTTTTTTGGAAAATATATAGTTTTAGGGTAGCTCCCCTACATGTGAAGTGGGGATGAATATTTTTTTCGTCGTCTATCCCATCGTGTTGGGTATCGTTGAATAGGTCTTCTAAAATGACTTGGGGGCTTTTAAAATTATTTTTCGATTTAATGCTCCATTTACGAAATATTAAACTTTAAAGTGCAAATTTTTGTTCCAGTAGGGCGCCCCCCCCCCCCCCTTCTAAAAGCTAAACTGCTGGCTTGAAAAATCTGGAAAAATTCACGATGATAGTGCATTTCATGAACTTTAAAGGAAAATTATAGCGGTTAAGATAAATTTATTAGTTTAGCAGTAATAGTCGTTGAACTTGGGTGTTGGATAATTTTGTACCTAATACAAAATCCTTAACATTAATTCTTTAAAGTGACTAAGATGAAGTAGTTGCTTGTTTATAACGGGTAAAGACTTGCATTGAAAAACAAAATTTGAAATAAAAAACAATAAATTATCATGAGTTTCACAATACTGCCGCTAGATGGCGCTGTACCTACGGGTTACGTTTTCATTATATTCAGAATAAAGAACAACAGAATCGTACTATATTGTGATAACGGGCTACTACAGAACCCTACACTGTGCGTGGCCCGACACGCACTTGGCCAGTTTTTATTTATTAAAAGAGAAAATAAGACCTCAAACATGGTTTACATGCCTCCACATAGTTTCCGACGATAACACGTTCGTTTTAGGACTGAGAAATCGTTATTAGATGGTTGTGAAAGTGCTGAAGACGTTTTTATGGCCAAAAAATATCAACTACGACCTTTAGTCTGGTGGTATCAAACATTTTCAAAATTTACGGACTGGACATCATCAAGTAATTCAAGTTCTGGTTCTAGATAGAACACCTAAATGAAGGCACTTCGAATGTGGATGCAAGAACATATTCGTGAGATATCAGATGCTGAATTCTTGATAGTGATTTTGAAATCACTATCGAGAATTGTATGAATGAATATGCGTATGAATGTGGAGCAGCATAACATTTAGAAGACTATTACAACGAAAATCAAAGAAGAGCTACGAAGCCAAGAGCCACCGGATGATTCAATTAAATTATTTATTACAGGAGCAGCAGGGTCTGGTAAAACATTAACTCTAAGACTAATTGCTGAGCAAATTAAAATATGTTATCAGCAGACACCGTTGGCTTATAACATATTTAAGAGCAGTGACTTCAACAAAACATGGCTTAAGCACTACCCTTACCGGAGTAGCAGCGGGCCTTGTGAATGAACGAACAGTTCACAGTGCATTATCACTGGGTATCGAAAAAGGTTCAGCAACCACTCATCGACAATGGCTGTGATTTAATTGAAATAAATGCTGAGTAGTTTAAGGGTAAGTATTTCACTAACAAATCTTTCCTTGAACGGACTCCGTGGTTTTATATTGAGATGGGTGTATAATTATTAAAATATAGGTTAATTTCAAAATATAATAAAATAAATTACGGTACCCGGCCGTAAATATGATACATTCAGTTCTAGAAATAGTTCGATTTTGAGTTGAGTGGTACGATCGTTTCTCTTAGTCATGTCTGTCTGACATGATCTTGCTAAAGATCGATGTGTGATCACTCATAATTACGTCTGGGTACTGTAATAGGTACTAAGTTGGTTTTATAAATCAAATATTTAATTCAAAATATACTTAACTCTAATGTGGCTAACAGTACTATTTCAACAATTCATTACTAAAAAAAACATGACCCTTCTTTGCAGTCGGGTAAGTAAACCGCGTTACTTAATTTAAATACAGCTATAAATAATTATAAGTCATATACTTCATCAGTTTCGTACAAATATTAAACTATCCTAATATTAATTATTATAAAATAAGGCACTTCATTGCGAATAACAGAATGTTTAAAGAATACTGATCCCTTTAAAAAGAATTTCATAAAATATCACATGTTTCGAATACATTTTCAACGGTTTATACATAATAATAATATACTTCAAGTAAATCTTGAAAATATGGATTGTGGCAAGTTTCCAACCGATTCATCCGTATTGCCATTACCTACATATTGTTTTAAATAAAGCACTGTTTTTAATTATTCATATAACTTCATTTTAAACTACATATTACAGTATTATTTTTATAACTGTAGGCATTGTACCTATACCTATTTTGTCAATTAACGATATAAAGTATTTCAGCATAGAGTTGACAATCATTTGCATAAGAAATTATCGACGTTAGGAATTGCAAATTGAATGGTATACTTATTATGATGAGAGAACACCAAAAATATATTTGAAATGTTTCAGATACGAGTCCCGTGGTTCACTTTCAGATCTCCAGAACGATAGAAAAAATAACGTGATCTTCAGCGCCGTTGATTTTGGTATGATCGTGTGCGGCCTGATGCATAAAGACTTAAGGGGGAAGCGCCAGGGTAGCCCGCGAAATTCAAATTTTGTTACGTTTTTGCAATTTGCTGGTCAGTAATTGTATGTTGATCTAAATATGATTCGCGGCCATAAAAAATAATATTATATTTATAGAATTATAATCACAAAAATCATGAATACATCTCTCTATAAGTTCATATTACCCTATTGAACGACTATTTCATGAAATCTTGACATTTGATGCCAATTCTAACTTAATGAGTTGTATTGCTGATTCTAATGATTATAATAATTCTGTAAAGCCATATTTGTTACGGCCGCGAATCATATTTTAATCAACATACAACCTGACACTGACCTACAATTTGCAAAAAAGGTAAGTAAATTTGAATTTTGCGGGCTACCTTAGCACATCCCCGTTAAATAGGCAAATCTGTGGGCCTAAAATGGACGCTTTGGCAGAATCATATTATGATCTGCGTACAATTAATATCCCGCAATTCATCTGTTTGACAGTTTTGTATGAAGTTTCGTAAAATGGTCCACAAATTATGCATCGCTCTAATGAAGTCTAATGTCAAATAGCAGCTGTCAAACAGATGAATTGCGGGATATACGAATTGAACGCAGATCTTATTATGATTCTGCCAAAGCGTCCATTTTAGGCCCCCTGATGCGAAATCTTAATTTTGATTTAGAAAACTCAGATTTTTACAATATCAAAAAGTTTTTCAGGGCGAATAAGGGATATTCTGTGCAATAGTGTCATGATAGTAAATTAGTAAATATCTGACGGATTGAAGGAGCCTATGGCAAATATGACGAAATTTCATTGGTTCAGAAAAGTACCCAAAAGTGGTAATAAGTTTGAACTGATCTCTAAATCTACGAAACGAATTGTTTTGAATGCTATTTTAATTTGAAGCTGCCCCTTTTGTGAAGATTTGTCGGTTACAGAACTTTCAAAATATCAAACATTTGAACGCAATGATAAAAAGTTAACTAGCAAAATTAGAACATCGTCGAAGTACATCATACACAGGGTTGATTATTTCAAAATTATACTATGACACGAAGCAAACAAATTATTTGAAAAACATTCTCATATTATGGCCTATCCAACGAGCTGTCAATATATACCAAATATATTAAGAGGTGTCCCTCAATTGTTTGATAAATCTGGCAAAAATGGACCACACTTACAAAAATTAACGAAAATTAATGTTTTCGTTAATTTAAGTGTGGTTTTAGAGTAAAGTGTTACGACGTAAACAAATAGATATTGTAATCAATAACTACTTGTTTACGTCGTAACACTTTTCTATTCAAGGTGTTATTGTAACTAAACAGAAAAAAAACTTAACTAACAGTAGCAATATCATTAACAATATCGAGCGCAGAGGTTCAGACTCCTTCGTAATTTATATACAAACATGCAAATCATAGAGTTAACCGCTGAAAGGAACCACGAGCTCAATACATTGGTCAGTTTAATTTGTCAAGAGACACCACATTTCGCCCAAATTATTATAATTATCGTAAGGAATGATTGGTTTGGAAACTTTTCCTTGATTCTTACATAAATATCATAAGATGCTTTGTAACTTCTATAATATAAAAAAAAATACTTTATAATTCTGCCGATGCCGCCGGTCTATAATAGTTTATTTGACATTTGAATAACCAATTTATTTTTTTAGCATTTGATAAATAAAATTACCTAACGTGTGGGGGGGGCTGTTTAATTCATTACCTTGGTCCAAAACAAAAAATGAGATACTTTACGCTGTGATCGTCTGAAGTGGAATGTAGCTCTATGTACAGTTCGAAGCTCTTTGCTGTCGCCATGACGCATGGAACCCTGCAGCCGAATCCGAATCAGAGTCTCTTTCTTCACTTACACCCATTTGAGCCCTAGGCTGTAAAAATAATTGTTACATCAGCTGTCTATTTCTACCATTGAAGAAAATTACTTTATGTAAGTTTATTTGTATTTTGTTTTTGTGAGGCAATTTTAATTGAAAATTATACGCCAGTAGTTACAACGTTTTAGCATACATGCAAAGTATAAAGGGCTTTCAAATATTTACTTGGTCAGGTGTGGACGGTGTGCTGCGGCTATGCGCCGCTCCGAGCCCCCGCCGGCCACTAGCACCACGACGTCGCACCTTGTTGTTATTAGGAGGTTGCATCAGCTTGTCGTCTTTCTGTTCAAGATACATTTTCAATAAAAACGTTATTGCATACGAAATACGATATTTTAGGTTTGAAAAGAAGTGTCTAATACGAAATGTACGCGGCCACGATCTGTATTTAATCTGTGGTTCGTTCTTCGTTAGACGCGTACCTACGTCACACTTAGCCGACGCTATCCGAGTGCGAAGGTACTGCGCATATCGTCGCAAAAGATTTAAATACAAGGGCTACGTCCATGCCTCTGCTGTTTCGCTTCTGACTTTCTCGCTTCGCAGTCGCTTATAGGATCTTAATAATGTACAGAGAGAGCTTGGTCGATATGTGACATATTATGGACCTGTGACATATGACACACACACAAACACACCCTCACACACGTCCCACTCAGTCACACGTCATTGTTACATTGAAGCAATACATTATAGTGGTATTCTTACTTGTATATTGTCAGCGGAGCCCCAACTCTTCAGCTGGTCACTGTCGTCAGACCGCCTTTCTTCACGATCACGAGTAAACTTTGGTACGTAGGCCGAAGATCTGGTTGCGCCCACCCCAAGGAAGTTACTAAACGCTTCTGTGGTTTTCTTGACCCTCACGTTAAGCGAACCGATGCGTAGAAATCCTTCTTTTTCTGCGAATGATGCACTCCAACATTTAAAAATCAATAATTACTTATTCCACAGTAATTAAGATAAATATCATAAACCACATTGACTGTACAACACTAAACAATTACGAGGTTACAGGACAAAAGATAAGAAACCATGTTGAAACATCGTTATTCATAGAAAGGTTTAAGGATATGCATTGTAATGAGTTAAATCAGCATTATAAAATATATTGGCATGTGTTGGTATGTCCTGAAATAGTATCATATTACCAAAATAATTATTTACAATAATATTATCTTTAGTAAATTCTATACGCTATGTAACAAAAACCCTGTTCTCACATATGCACATATGTAGGTATTGTAGAAACATTACCAAAACTATATTTAAAAAATCTTTTTACTATTGAAAATTCACGATTTTAGACCATAATTAACCCGATTCCATAAAAAAAAAATTGCTAACACAGGTCATAAGAGTTGTGCCTTGCAGACATCCGCTACACGAAGGCCATCAGCGCCCCTGGTATTTCTAGGTTAATTGTTCCCATTAGAAAACAAACGCACGTTTTTTTTCATCTGTATTGCATTGTCATCCGATTTACACATGCATGCCAAATTTCAGATCAATCGGTAACCGGGAAGTGTTTAAATAGAATAGAATAGAATAGAATACTCTTTATTATGTACACCATAAAAATTACAGATATAAAAGTAGAAATTTTACATGGGGTGACACAATGGGCGGTCTTATCGCTAAAAGCGATCTTTTACAGACAACCTTTGGATGGATTCAAGGTAGAAGGAGAGACAATAATGCAGGTAGTCAGTGGTGTACCATTTACATATACAACAAATACATACATACATAAAACATATACCTATCTACATAATATAATATATACAATAATAAACATGAAACAAGAGTAAGGAAACTAAATGTAATGACAATGTTTAAGGAGAGAGGAAGTGTCTTTTAACCAGAATTTTAAAAGTGGACAAAGATTGAGCACGCCTTATCGACATGGGCAAGGCATTCCATAACCGTACTGCTTGAACTGTAAAAGACTTGTCATAAAAACTGGTGGAATGCCTCGGCATCTCTAGTCTTAAGTTTTCCGATGACCTCAGGTATCTATTATGTGTGTCATGAAGGAACTTGAAACGTTCTTTAAGATAAGAGGGGGTTTTTTAAATACCTCATGAATAGACACTCAGCTCGATACTTAACAACACCCTCACGGATCGGACAGGGTTTTTTTATATACTTTAAACAAAACATTGTGACAATGTTAATACATATTAGGGTAGTGATTTGTCTTTAAATTACATCAACTTGTACAAGATGAATACTGACGCTTTCTCCGCGCTACTGCCAAAAGCCGTAATTATAAAATAATATCTAGGTGCTCACTTACAACTAAAAGTAGGGAACTGCAGGATTTTTTATTTTATTATTGCTAGCTAATTAACACACCAGACATCGTCAATTATTTTATATATTAGAAGTGTTTCTGGCATAGCTGTATGAGGCTTCAGTGTGAGTTTTGTCACATAACACTCAAGCCAACACAACCACTTTATGGTGTCATTGCTGATTACCTACACGCGTTACCAGATTTGGAATACATGAAAGTATATTATGTCCAAATTTCTATCAATAAAAGACCAAGTAATGATTTTAAAAAAATGTCACTCAACGATAGCAACTATGCGGAAATGATAAATAGACACTTTTCCAAGATGCCAAGCGGTTTGCTGTTTGCCTAGGGAGATGAAATTCCTAGGTTCATAAACTAATCAGCCTTTCGAATTTTGGTGTCAATTTGTCAAGTTTTCTTCAACCACAGGCCTCCTTAGAGGAAATGGCTTAGAACATAAATTCTTAGCCACGGCCTCTCCTTAGAGGCCGTGGCTAAGGTTTAAGGTTTTTTACTCCGCGTTTACACACATAAACGAGTTGAGATAGGTACTGGTTTTCGAAAAGTAAATAATTTGTTAAAAAAAACAAGTCGAGTATAAAACAAGTAGGTATTATACATATATTGACGTTGTTACCGACAAGTATTATTAACTATTTGTATTTTGTTCACCTTTCGGAAATTTTTAGCAAGTTTTCTATTATTTTTTGTATATAACTAGTGTGTACAACTTCTTTAAGGTGTAAACGCTAAACGAAAACAGTAAACACAACATTTATACAATACATGTTTTATAACTTGGAGTAAACATAAATCTAAATAGTGTGGCCGCATTCTTCAAGCAGTTTCGCTTTGCCAATTTATTATACAGCTTTAAGTGATTTTAATATCTACATATTATCGAATACCTACATGCTTTGAAGGTAGTATGTAATCTGATAAGCTTAAAATGTTCGGAGAATTTTATATCTGTTTTACCCAATAACAAAGTGGAACTAAAAATAACAAACAATCTATGACTAACTACAATGCGTAAACATTTAACAAATACCGCAACCCTGAGATGTGCGCATGTGAAAGAACAAATCATAATATCAACCACTACGACCCATTATCCAGGTTTTATCTTGTTTTACAAAAATTTATAAAGCTGTACTTTGTAATGCTTGTCTTGACGTCTTCACTGAAGTAAAGGTGGCGACTTGCATGTGTACCATTTGCTAGTATGTAATTATTATTTACGGCAGAATTAAAATACAGACACGGTTATCTATAACCGTGTCTGTATTTAGACTATAAAATATGATACCAGTACGAGGATGATATTATGATTTAATTTAGTAAGTACAAAATTGAAACAATAACACGCAAGTAAGCACTGTGAGTACGCAGACACGGTTTTGTGTATCTTACTTGATTGGGCATTAATTGAGTTCGGAGTGACTCTTATAACCGGAGGAGCGGTTACAGTCCGACGTATATCATATGTGTCTGCCTCTGTAAAACATTTTCCGCTTAGGCACCTCTGCTGCACGACAGATCAGGTTGTTCAATTTGTACTTACACTAATCAGAACTGAAATGATCTGTTCGACTTTCAAAAAAAACTTTTAAAATAAATGCCTCATTTACCTACTAGTAAGATTTAGCGGAAGGTTCAATACCTACGGACAGCCTTGTGTATCGGGAAGTGCCGATAAAACCTATGTTAACTTAACCTAATATGAAAGAGTTTAGTCAAGTCTATTACTGAAGAACCGTCGGTTCGTAATAGACACAACTTTTTAAAATTTAAAATTTATTTTAATGGTAAATCACATAGACAAAACGTTTTATTTGCTCTTGAAGTGACGTATTTGACGTAGCCATCCCGCATGGAGGAACCAATTTGACCTGTGGTACCCCCACCTATAAAATGGTAACTAATCCTGACTTCTTGGGTTCATAAGTGAGATGTAGCAGAACACCTGGAATGGCCATAATCCCATAATGGGAACAGATGCTCACTTTGTATGGTTGTAGTTTAGTCAGTGTAATTTTGTCACAGCTTTGTAAATCTCAGACATTGAATGTGAATTGGTCACGGACACTTTTATTTAAACTCATAGGTATTAAACATAACATAACAGCACGCCTATAATCCTCAAGGGTTAGGCAAAGGTGTACCCGTAGTACACCACATTTCACCAGTTATGTTTAAGTCTTAAGTAATAAGGGGCGAGCCTATTGGCATCAGGCGGGCACAAATCCAGACTCCGAGCTGTTGCTGACAAATCCCGGATTGAAAAATCCAATAACACTTTGCCCGAGCTGGGAATCGAACCCAGGACCTCTTGCTCAGCAGTAGCGCTTGAGACCACTAGACCTACGAGGCAGTCTAATCTAATAGGTATTTTATAGAAGTGAAATTGTTTTTAAAGGTAATCTCTGGAAGTACTGATCCGATAACAAAAACTTTTTCAATGATAGACAGCAACACTATTGCCGAGTGTCATAGTTAAAAAAGATGTATCACGCGAATGAAGTCACAGACAGAAGCTAAAGCTTGACCGATACCGCTGTACCACGCCTTAGGAATGTGCGCGGCGAGACGGGGGGCTGTGCAGGCCGCTCATTCGTCAACGCTCACGGTCCCCCGCCCCCCCGCCTCGCCGTGCGTTTTTAAGGGGGATGCGCTAAGGTAGCCCGCGAAATCAAAATTTACTTAAGTTCTTTGCAATTTGCGGGTCAGTGTCAGGTTGTATGGTGATCTAAATATGATTCGCGACCGTAACAAATATGGCTTAACAGAGTTATAATCAACTCCTTAAGTTAGAATTGGCCCCAAATGTCATGATTTCATGAAATAGTCATTCAATAGGGTAATATGAACTTAGATGTATTAATGATTTTTATGATTATAATTCTATAAATAAATATTTGATACGGCCGCAAATCATATTTATATCACCATGCAACCTGATACTGACCTGCAAATAGCAAAAAACGTAAGAAAATATGAATTTCGCGGGCTACCTTGGCGCATCCCCCTTAAGGCGCAGTACAGCGGTATCGGTCAAGCTATAGTAAGACAATATTTTAAGGAAAATGGATCGATTGTGAATCAGTAAGAGTGAGCTTTAAAGGTAATGTGCTACCACAATATCTTTATGCTTATGACTGCCGGTTTAATGTTGAACCGTACGTGTTTCCAATGACGCAGTGTTCGGGTTGTTGGCAATTTGGCCATATAATTAAATATGTTCCTACTAAAAAGGTTTTGTGCCCGAAGTAATCATGAAAACTGCACCATAAAGGATTTCAAATGTTTAAACTGTAACGGAAATCACTTTGTTCTGGATATTTTTGTACCATTTTCCTAAAAGAAAAACTATTCAGATTATCATGAGCGAAAAACAAGTTACATACCGAAGAGCCCTACAACTGTTTATGGAGGAGAAGGTAGATTTACACATAGATGGTATCTCACAGGGAGTTGATAACAACCAACCTACGGCCACAGTCGACTCTGGTAAAGAAACTTATAGAGGTATTGACCAGAACTGAAGTGCATCAACAGCTGATGTCTGATATGGAAAAGGACGAAGAAGAAGAAGAAGAAAATCAAGCAAATGTTGATACAAAGGAATATACAAAAAATCCAAAACAGAAGACAAAAAAGAAGAAATCAAAAGGGTTAACAAAAACGTGATGTTTCGGAGGAGCAGCAAACGAACGGAGATAGAAACAGTGTACAGAAAAGAAAATGAGGATCTAAGCAAAGTGCGCAATTGTTAAATAATTTTGAATGGACGAAGATATGGATAAAAATAAAAGGTATATAAAGGGTGGTTAAATTAGAAGGGCCGATGTTGAATGTGAACCACACCTAAACGTCAAGTTTTTTTTCTGCATTTCATTTGACATTTCTCAATTTCAGACTAACTCAATTTGAACCATGGAAAGATACACAACCGAGCAACGCGTTAAAGTTATTCAGGCTTATTATGAAAATGGGTGGTCAGGCAGTTACTGTGAATGGCGTTCGCTATCGTGAGATGATAACGAACTTTTTATGGCCCGAATTGGAAGATATGGATGTGGACGATATGTGGTTTCAACAGGACGGTGCCACTTGCCACACAGCTAACGAAACAATGGCTCATTTGCGCGACAAATTCAATGGCCGTGTTATCTCACGTGGTGGCGATGTCAATTGGCCGCCAAGATCATGTGATTTGACACCGTTGGACTTCTTTCTTTGGGGTTATTTGAAAGAAAAGGTGTACGTCGATAAGCCAGCAACAATTCAAGAGCTAAAGGATGAGATAATTCGGCACATTAACGGCATAGAACCTCAATTATGCCTCAGCGTCATCGAAAATTTGAACCATCGGATGGAGGTGTGCCGCCGAGGTCGCGGCGGCCATTTGGCTTATATTTTGTTCCATACATAATTGAACCATACCATATTATCATAATAAAAAGAAATGACAATAACTTCCTAAATAATTTGTGTTTTATTCAAAATCAACATCGGCCCTTAAAATTTAACCACCCATTAGAAGTCTGAACATAAATTAGAAGAAAAAATACTATGAGGAGATTAAGAAACTTCAGGTTAGTATTTATTATATCTGGAGAGAAAATATCTTGGGATATTTGAGTTGCCTCAATAATGGATAGTACACAAGAAGTAATAAAGGTAAACATATTCCAGTGGAATTCACAGAGTCTGCGTCCTAAATTGGTATCTTTTTCGGATTTGCTAATACAAGAAAATATATATATTGCAATAATTAGCGAAACGTGGTTCGATTGTGAGGTTAACGTAAATATTAGTGCATATAATATATATATATAGGAATGATAGATACGATTGTTACGGTGGCGTTGCTATCCTGATGCACAGTTCAGTTCAGTCTCACCCAGTTTAATTTAGTAGCAATAATGTGGGTATTGAATTAATGTGTGTTAAATTATGAAATTGTAAAGACTTAGAATATATTGTATCACTGTATTGTCTTTCGTTTGTGGTCTGTTAAAACTCAACCTTCCGATTGGAATTATATTTTTGGTCACTTTTCTAGTAAAACTTTAATAGCTGGTGATTTCAACGGTCATCACACTAATTGGTCGGTTAAATCGGACGTGAGAGGTACTCAAATTATGGATTCATCTCTAGAAAAAGACTTTATAGCGCTTAACAAAGGCATCGTAACTCGAGTTAAGTTGGTAAATACTAATTTGCAATAGACATCCCCGGATATATCGTTTGTCTCCTCTGGCGTTGTTTTCACGCCTGCATACAGCCCTCATTGGCAGAAGCTGCTGTAAAATCATGTAAGCATCATTTAAAACGGTTACTCCATCTTACTCATTTAACCTTCGAAGAGATGGCTACCTGTCTCACTCACACAGAGGCAGTTCTTAATTCACGCCCTCTTACTCCTCTTTCTTCAGACCCTAACGATCTTTCGGCACTCACTCCCTTTCACTTCCTAATTGGACGGACATTCTTATCAGTACCACATCCTCAGGTGACTGAAGCCAACGTCACGCAGCTGGATCGCTGGACGAGAATCCAGCACGTCAGGCAGCATTTGGATCATAAAATTTGATTGGGAGGTGTTCAATGAAAATCTGGGTAATGATCACCTGATTATTAAAATGACAGATAAACTTATCTTGTAACGTACATATTGTTAAAAAAAGTCATTTTAAAATGCAAATTGTAGTGAATATCGTCAAATATTTCTGAAAATATTAAAACGTTTAATGAAGAATCTTTTAATGGTAACGTGCAACAAATGTATGACACCTTTATAGACTATGTTGAAGATGCGGCTAGTAAACATATACCTTATTATAAATTGAGTTTAAAGCCAAACGAAATATTTAAACAAAAAAAATACTAGGCCCCTAAATTGTCGGAATTAGTTCCACAGCGAAGGTTGGCCTTGTAAAATTGCCGTAAAAATCACATCCCTGATAATTTAAATATACCAAAACCTTAGAATCTCAAACATTAATTTAGAAAGCTACGAGTAGGAAACATGGTTGGCAAACATTTTGTGATTCTATAGATGAACCTACAGGAAATGTGGCGCCGTATGAAGTGGATGAAAGGTTTTAAACAACAAAGATGGTGCCCTCCCATTGACAAACAAGTTGATCTTCTACGTGCTCTGACTCCAGACTACGTTCCTAATTTGATTCCAAGGTTTAAGTCTCGAAATGAAATTTTAGAATCCGAATTTACACATCAAGAACTTGAAAATTATCTTAAGAAAATGGATTCGGCCCCGGGGCGGGATGCTTTTTTCTTATTCAATGTATGTATAAGTATAATTTACCGGACTCAGGAAAAATTCTTCTACTGAAGATTTACAATTATATATTTAAATTCGGTATTGTCCCTCACCAATGGCGAAATATTCAAATTATTCCCATACCCAAAACTGCAAAAGATGACAGCAGTGATTTATAAAGCCTATTTCGCTGATGTCGTGTGTGTGTAAAATCTTTCATCTTATGATTTGTAAGCGGTTAGAATGGTTTGCAGGAAAAAAAAAACTCCTGTCTCCATACACAGTAGGATTTGGAAAGGCAGAATCATGTTTGGATGCACTATCCAGAATACTTTCTTACATTCAAGTTGGATTTACGAAAATCATCCCTACAGTTGCATGCATTTGGACATTGAAAATGCGTATATCAATGTTTCAATTGACTATGTTATAAAAGTATTCGATGAAATTCAGGTTGGATTTTGAGTTTGTATTTATCTTTGGTCATTTTCGAACGAGAGGCAGTTAAAAATTAAATCATTTAATAGTGAAGGATTTGAAACAAGGCTGACTTACAGAGGATTGGCACAAGGTGACCCGTTGTCGTCTTTAATATTTAATTTCGTCACGCATCAAATCTGTCCTCGACTAAAAACCGTTATGGTATCGCAATATGCAGATGATTCTGTTATATATTTTAGTGACAAGCCATTAAATAAGTGTGAGCGATATTTACAGTGTATAATCTGTATAATCACATTATTGGGTGAGATTGGATTGACTTTGTCCCCAACCAAATCTAATTATTGTATATTTGGTACTGGCCGAAGGCGAATATTGCCTTCATTAAAAATGTATGGTCAGCTGTTAACACTGGTGGAATGTGTTAAATATTTAGGAGTTTGGTTGGATAGAAGTTTACACTGGCGGAAACATATCAATGAGATTGGGAAATACCGTAATGTATTAAAAGTACTGGCAGGTTCTTCTTGGGGAGTACATACTAAACATATACTTTACATGAAGTAGTAGAAGATTATGATAATATTATAAAATAAAATAAATGTTTTCAATGATTTTGATTACTTACTTATAAGAAAGCTGTGACAAATTTACACAAAAACAAATTGCCTTTGACAAATCTATATTTATGATTTATTGATGAGTTTGATGACCAATTCACAGTTGTGACCAAATTACAATAACCCGCTACCCCGTCGCGGTATGTTCTTTGAAGTATAATGATAGATAATAAATACTTTCTTATATATTATAATGATAGATAAAAACATCCATAGTCAAGTTTGGTTAAGAAAAATATCCAGAGACTCCATTCCTAATAAAAAAAACTAAAGGTTCTTAACTAAACGAATACAATTAAATACGTTAAAATGATTTAAGTAAATATTTTTTGCGTAGCAGCATACTTCTATATGATCCTGGTGATAGCGAAGTGTCCATGTGGACTAGATACTGTCTCGGCTTCCTGCCTGACCAGTCGCGGACATTCGGATCTGCATCTGCAAGACAGGAAATAACACTTTAAAAAAATACACGACATACTAATTGTTTTTTAACACATGCTCGAAAAGTAGCTCTTACTGCAGTGCTCTTTTAGGTTTACAATGCAGTGTATTGAATACGCGTGCTTTTTACTTTGCATTCCCGCACTAGTGCATGATAGGACACCACAGATAAGTACATTTATACAGGGTTATTGGTTATATGTCGGCAATCCATTAAGGGGATGTAGAAGAGGTCATTTGCAACAAATTACCTCCGATGACCCCTATGCAAATGTCAATCATTTTCGAGGAATTTGACATTTTATATTTTTTTTGCGGTACACAACGGTCAAAGGCCGGAAGTTTGGAGTATGTAAGCCGGAACTTCGGAGTATGTAAGCCAGAACTTCGGACCCCAATATGGGGATTAACTGAGTTTAATAGACTCAGAATAGTATTAAAAAAAACAAACGGCGACCACCGTGGCTGTTCCGGAGGGCACACGTATGAAGGTCGCGCCGCTGAGGATGAGCGACGCGTGCCCCCGAAGCCAGCATATAAGGGTGATTTAAAAAAAAAATGTTATCTGCTTCTTCTTCAAATACATAATAATCATCCATAAAATGACAACTATCTTTAAGTTTTACAAAGCGCTACAATTTTCTATCATTTTGAGCAGGTTATTTGACTAAAATAGTGGATTTTTGCAAAAAAACACGGAAGTACTTTATCGGCAGAACATTGCACAAAAATGTACAATTTTCAGCCATCCAACGAGGTACAATAAGATACCAGATATCTTCAATAAAATATAAAATGTTAAATAACTCGAAAATGGTTGACAATTGCATGGGGGTCATCAGGGCCATTGGGTTACACTGACCTCTCCGACATCTCCTTAACGCGTTGCCGACATGATACAACCAGTAACCCTGTATAATATAATATGTGATATTTTAGCCATCTCAGCAAAGAGCCTTCATGCCTTATATGCCTTAAAAAATTGTGATTCATAATAAGTGTAAACAGTGTAAATAAATGATAAATAAACATTATATTTCATCAGTTTATTTATTTTTGAAATGTATGTTAAACTTAACGCCATCTGTGAAATATCACTTCCACCAAACGAAACAAAAATATGCTGCTCTATCGCGGTAGAGCAGCATATTTTTGTTTCACTGGGTGACATCAGTTGGACCATTTCATACACATTAAAATCACTAGATGGCGTGGTGGCGCTCGAAATTTTGCACTAGCTTAGAGGACTTCAGTTTATAGCACTAGAAACTTTTGTTATTGTACTTTGATATTAGCACACTTAATTTTATAAATAAGCAAATAGTAGCATAATATTTTCGTGACACTGTCTTTAGGTAGGTTTTGTCAATTTCCGATTATTTAAAGAGTTGTGGAATATATAAAAAATATGCTGCTCTATCGCGGTAGAGCAGCATATTTTTGTTTCACTGGGTCACATCAGTTGGACCATTTCATACACATTAAAATCACTAGATGGCGTGGTGGCGCTCGAAATTTTGCACTAGCTTAGAGGACTTCAGTTTATCGCACTAGAAACTTTTGTTATTGTACTTTGATATTAGCACACTTAATTTTATAAATAAGCAAATAGTAGCATAATATTTTCGTGACACTGTCTTTAGGTAGGTTTTGTCAATTTCCGATTATTTAAATAGTTGTGGAATCATCGTTCTGAAAATCATTCTCTTAATAGTGCAGCGTTTCCAAGATCATTATTGAATACTAATGAACCTAACAAATTAAAAGCAAAATTAATACAGATTCGATGATAATTATAATATAACGAAATGTACTTTTCGGGACACTGGCTTATTCATTATTTTGTTGTAGGTACTTAACAAGGGAGTTCGAAGGTCGAAATTATAATATTTTCGTTTTATACTTATTTTGGGAGAATTTTTCTTTTATATTTTTCGTTTTGCTTCATCATTAAGTAAACAGCCGCACTAAATAATTTAATGAGAAAGAACTTACCATATACTTCTACTAATAGTCTATACACGTTCTCGTGGCGAAACTGCATTGCGATGTGCAGAGGTGTGTATCCCTGTAACATACATTGGTATTTATGTTTTCACACGAGTCATACGAGATCTTCTTGCCTTTTGAACATGAACCGATTCTTTGACATAGTTTGTTTGATGAAAATCATTAGACAATTATTATTTTTCTACTGGTTGGTTCAATCTTCTTTCTAGAATAGAATAGAATAGAATAGAATACTCTTTATTATGTACACCATAAAAAATATTATTTATTTCTCTTCTTTATTGAAACATTTGTTAAATATCCGAGTTTCAATTCGTGGACGAATCCCAATCGGTGTGCCGTTTGGGTAGGTACTTTCAGCGTTACTATTTAAACATACATACCGATATTAGGTAAAGTTTAAGAAAAAAATACAACATGAATAATAATATAAGCTAATGAGAAAGAGAAACAAATTAAATATCTCGACTTAGCACACGAGGTTGTTGACATGTGGAATGTGAGCTCGGCTGTCATTGTGCCGATTGTCGTATCGGCCAATGGCCTGATGGCCGAAAGCCTCGATCAACATCTCTCGAGGCTCTCGTTAGGCGGTTGGGTCAAGAGCCTGATTCAGAAGGCAGTACTCCTCGATACGGCTCGCATCGTGAGGAGGTTCCTGTCTCTGGAGCCCTAACCAGCGATAACTTGGACCCTGCTCCCGATACCGGCGGACCACTATTTTTAAATGTTTTTATAAAAATATTTAAAAATGTATACAAATAAGTATGTAAATAAATAAACGAAATATAAGCTAACATACGAGGGCGGGTCAATAAGTCCGTGACTTTTTGAATTTCTGACCTCTTTACTGAAACAGCAACACTGCTCCTGTCAACAGGCATCTGTCAGTTGACTCCTGTCAAAATTTAAACTTGCTGCGTCAGTTAGTTTGTGTTTGACAGCTATTTTTATCAGAATACTCACTAATTTGAGGAGAAAATGGAAAAAAGTGAATTTCGTGTGCTTATTAAGCATTATTTCTTGCGAAAAAAAACCATTACCGAGACCAAGGCTAAGCTTGATAAATACTATGGGGACTCTGCACCATCGATTTCAATGGTAAAAAAGTGGTTTACTGAATTTCGTTGTGGCCGTACAAGCACTGAAGATGCCGAACGTCCTGGACGCCCAGTTGAGGTCTCTACACCCGAAACAATCGAAAAAATTCACGATATGGTGTTGGCCGACCGAAGATTGAAAGTGCGAGAGATTGTGGAAGCCGTAGGGATCTCGCATGGCTCAGTGGTTTCAATTTTGAATGATCACTTGGGCATGAGAAAGCTTTCCGCAAGATGGGTGCCGCGTTTGCTCACAGTCGACCACAAACGCAATCGTGTAACAACTTCACAGGAAGGTTTGGCGTTGTTTAATCGCAATATGGAGGAGTTTTTGCGCCGTTTTGTAACCGTGGACGAAACATGGATCCATCACAACACACCAGAGACCAAACAACAGTCAAAACAGTGGGTTTCTAAGGGTGAATCGGCGCCGAAGAAGGCCAAGGTGGGTTTGTCAGCCAATAAAGTTATGGCGACTGTTTTTTGGGATGCACGCGGGATAATCCACATTGACTACCTTCAAAAGGGAAGAACAATCAATGGGGAATATTATGCCAACTTATTGGACCGATTCAATGACGATTTGAAAAAAAACCGACCTCATTTGGCCAAGAAAAAAGTTATTTTCCACCAAGACAATGCAAGGGTGCACACATGTGCAGTTGCTGTGGCAAAAATCTATGAATTGGGCTATGAATTGCTCCCTCATCCGCCCTATTCTCCAGATTTGGCTCCGAGCGACTACTTCTTGTTCCCAAACCTGAAGAAATGGCTTGGTGGAAAAAGATTTGACTCCAATGATGAAGTCATCTCGCAAACAAAGGCCTATTTTGAGGACCTCGACAAATCATTTTTTTTGGAAGGGATAAAAAAATTGGAGAAGCGTTGGACAAAGTGTATAGAGCTCAAGGGAGACTACGTTGAAAAATAAAATTATTTTTTTATCAAAAAATCTGTGTTTTATTCCAAAAGTCACGGACTTATTGACCCGCCCTCGTATACAAAGAAGCTTCGAAGATTGCACCTTTACGATGGTATCACATATGAAATATTTCAACAAGAGAGGGTGCGCGGGGAGGATGAGGCTTACACCGAGTTGTAAAAGCTCACATCTGCTCCCGGCTCCTCATACATTGCCCCCGTTTGCGAATCCAATACTTACATTCAATATTATCTGCGATAGATATTAAACCCAGTTGGATATTACTGAATATATAACAGCGTCAGCTGTAGCCTAAACTAAGCGAAAGTACCTATATTGTGACATAGGTAACTTCAGTATACTTTTAAAATTGAGATAGTTAAATGTCATTAGCAGTGATCGGAGTAGGTAGATTGAACTGGGGTCATTGATCCGAAACGTATATATTACTATGGACATTCCTCCGGAATTGGTGGATTATTAAAAAAAAACCGGAACTTATGTAGGAATTGTATTCTGCCAGAGTGGAAGGAGTCATTTGATGATTTGCCATCCTCAAAAAAAAGGTAGGAATTGTAATAAAATGAGCAATTAATAAAAAAAAAAATATTAAAGCTTCGATCGGAATTCGATTGTTTTTATTATTCACCAGATAAATAATGAATTAATTTAGTTTTGATACCTTCCTTTAAATTTTGAATTGAGTAGTAATAATATCACTACCAACATTAACAATATTTAATTGAATCCGGAAATACCGGAATTACTTTCCGGAAAAATGGCTTATCCATGTTATTCTTTCTGTGTGCATTTATGATACAAGTACTAAAAATCAATCTACCTACTCCGATCACTGGTCATTAGGTATACGATATATGGTAGATTCATTATAAGAACCCCATCTCAAATGGTCATTACTAAGCACTAACATCAAACCTCTTCGAGATAGTTATTGGGAACACATGGGCACTATTCTAAAAGCATGTTAGTACTAACATTAAGTTGTCATAAAAAGACTACAGCTTTATGAGGAAAAGAGAAACATTAAAATCCTAAGTGGTGCACAGATAAATTTACCACCACTTCCCTTGAATCCACAAGTAGTCCAGCAATAAAATTCTCGGCGGACTTACCCCATTCTACTTCCGTCGCCGACGATCCCGAACAGCACATGAAAAAGATTGTAACGACACTTTAACGATACAGTAAAAACAGGCAAAATAACTCGCAGTAAGTAAATTTGATTGGACATTAAAGCTTCTAGGTAAAAGTAAAATTTGCAATTACTCTTACCGCGGCATTAAACACATAATTAACTCCATTAAAAGTCAATTGCAATTTCTATCTCTCACTACTGTTGCATGTTTTGTTCATTATATTATTTTCTTTGGTATATTAACGCAGTACCTCTGGCTTCCTTTCATTGTTGGCACCAAATACGGCCACAAAATTGCACCATTCACAGCTACTACGTTTTCACGTGCCTTTGCTCGCATGAATGGCCGTAATTTACTTTAAGAATCCTAAAGATATCTTTAAAAACATTTAACTTTGCAGTATTCAGTTATCAACCGAAATTAGAAGTTGAGAGTAGATATTAATATTATTGAAAAACTATACTCGTAGGTAAGAGAAGGTACTTTACGTACTCATTTTTATCGTATTAGATACTATGATCATGTTTCGATGTTGTCGTATGTATGTAGTGTATATGATAGTGTGGTTAAACTATCAAAGCGCCTTAAAACAGGCGCGACACGCGCCGCGAATCACGCGCAACACAAAGGCACGGCTCGTCGCGGGACACGCGGTGTTTTTGTGTCGCCTGTTTGATCGAGCCTCCAGGCGAAAGTTGTATACTTCATACTAGATACGCTCATAAAGGGCTAGTATAAAAACAACGGTTTCTCACCATTCAATGTGAAAAACTCTAAGATTAGAATACAACCTTAAGTATATTATTGAAGATCGGCAAATTAATATACCTTTAGTTTGTCGATGGCCAGACTGGTTACAAATAGTCCAAAAAATATTACCTAGCACTAGGTATTACTAGGTAGGAGTCGTCCACGACGCCATTAATTAATGATAGATACAAATTAATTGATAACATTTAGTCGTACATGGCGCTACCATTTGTTCAAAAACATTGGAAAATTTGTATGTTTATTAATTGATCGTCCTTTGTAACGTAGCACAGTTTCCAACATTAATTCAAAACCAATAGCTCACGACTACTACGTCGGGTCGGGAGTGATTAGTTACTACTTAACGTGTTATTAACTAAATACATAGTTCGTGATTGGTTGCGTCGTGTGCAAGTGCAAACCGCCACTGAAATACCTACTAGTGCTGTCACATTCTAACTACTCATTGGTGATTTGAGGTTGTACCGGTACATGATAAAATGCTCTGAGGTTCCACAAAAGTAGTTCGAAAATTTACAAATTTGGATTTTGAATTACGTTCTCAAAAATGGTGTCAGCGACTGTTGAGAACCCATTTTCAGGAGTTTAATATGGGTCTGGTTCATGCTCGGAGCCCGAGGCGTTACTCTGAGCATCTTGTTCTTAGGTTGGACTCATGATTTCGTAATAGGTCGTATCTGTCGAAACATTGGAGACGTGCAGGGAAGTCGACGACTCACCTCTTAGCTCAGTCATCTTCTGATGATAGGTTCGTTTCATGAAATCTAGCTATGAACTCGTTCCCAGCGGCGCTTATTGTTTTTTCTTCCAGGACATCTTTTGGATCGCAGGAGAAGCTAACATTGGGTTCTTTCCCTTCAACAATTAAAGGTCTCTGTAATAATCGTGAAGGTTGCCTTAATCCATTGATACGATCCCCCACTTTCGCACCAGATCAGTGTCGTCCTCGTTAAGTTTCCAGGGGAGCAGGCATGATCCGTAAATTCGCCGAGAAGGCTGTCAGAAAAAGCCTTGTGTATTTGGATCGAGTGCAGCGATGAAGACGTATCCCACGAGGAAAGCGTGTACGTCTTCTCCGGGACGTCAGTCGTATTGGAAAGCGCTAGAGAGGTGTGAGTGATTTCGTTGCAAGCAATGGAACCAAATGTTCCTTTCCCTTTCCTTTTCAATCTCCCTCTCCCTTTCCGCAGCTTCTTTCTTCAAAATGACGGTTTCACAGGAGATCATCGCATCCCACGACTCGGTGGTCCCGATCAATGAACGACGGACGGGCGACAGCGACAGGTCGGCTCCGACTTATGGAACGAGGGCACGCCGCGGTTCCTTCCATTCGGCACACTCTGCCAGTGCATGCCGCACCGTGTTCTCCCGACAGTGAATGCAGTGGTGACACCGAGCGTTCAGCTCACTGTATAAGCGACACAGGTATTTCCCGAATCAGCCATGCTCCGAGAGCACCTGCCTCGTTCGAAACGATAGGGAGACGTGCCTCCTCCCGAGCCATACAAAGATCAATGATCGGATCGCATCGTCGGTAGTGAGGCCGGTGGTAGGACGCAGAAGCCTGTTCCTCCATTCCGTCACCCGGACCTCGCGGAGCTGTGACCGACGAAGCTCGATCTCTTGCTGCATCGGTCCAACGCTCCGCGTTCGCGCCTCCTCACGCCATTGATACAGTGAAGCGAGGGCGAGGATCCGGCCAGTGCACAAGCCGCCTCGTAGGAGATCATGCCATACCCACTGATAGCTCAGACTGCAATCGCCCTTTCGTGGTTTTCGCAATATTGCGATGCTGCCGGCCGTCAGGTCAGAGGCCCACACCAGGGCCCCGTACAGAGCCATGGATCGCACGATCTCTATATTATAAGTATAACCGCCCACAGGCAGTGCTCGGGCCCCCCAGATTGGGAAGCAGCGTTGCGAGCGGACCTGCCGCGACCATCAACTTGGGCGTCAGCCGCCGAAAGTAGGGGCCGAAGTCCCACCGGTTATAGTTGTAGAGCACCAATCCCAGGTACTTCATGGTGGACTCGACTTCAATTCGCCCCCACCCCCCTCTGGACCACGGTGTGTGATCATGGCATGGCTGCCTACCGGGGGCCGTGGTTTACCATTGCCTCCCACCACCTGTATGACTGTAGCTGTCACCAAAAAAGCTGCCTCCCTATGCGAGCTTCCCCGAGCCGTGACCAGTCCAGTCAGACCACCTCGTCTAACAGTACTATAGGTCGGTATGCGGAGGCGAGTCTGCTGCACGCCCCCCCCCTTCTTGAGCAAGACTTTAGACGACCCGTTTTCCACTGAGCAAGGAACCGGCCCTGCTCAAGGCAAGCTGAGTAGAGTCCTCTTAGTTGGGGCTCTAGCTCTTTCAGAGTGAGCACGAGCGCGCGGCTGGGAACTCCATCGGGCCCCGGGGCAACGGTTTTGGCCCGGAGCCACGTCACGGCCGCCATCATCTCCGGTTGTGTGACCTCAAGGACGCTACCGACCTCGTGATCCTTCGACTCTGCAGCTGTGGGCAAAGACATTGGCGGCGGCACATGCTCTTCTCTAGCATGGAAGAGGGTTGCGACCACTTCTTTTAGCAGCTGAGGTTATACTCTCTGTGAGTGGGGGCGCACAGGCAACACATTTTCCTCGGACAGAACGTTAAGGGCACCCCCACGGATCTAGGGTCGCCAACATCTTATCGCTGGTGCGAGTCTTCTACTAGCCGACGGCCAGCCAAAGAGCCTCCTTCGCCGCGCGGTACACCTCATACAGCGCAGCTTCTTCTTCCGGAACCCGAGAACGTCTCCTCCAGTAGCGAGTGTACTGGCGTCTTACTTTACAAACACGTACGTTCATTAAACTACTTTCAAATCGCACTTTGTAAATCGTTTTCAAGGCGCGCGGGGCTCCATAAAATGCCTGGCTGTGTTGATAGATTTTGCAAAATTCGTTCAAATACGTGAAACTTACATAAAGACGAAACAACCTTCCATATGTAAATATTTTTTTATAATATGTACATATTTACAAATAGTCTCATTTATATAGAAAAAAAAATCTTAACCTCTTAGTACATTTTGATTTTTCATTCGACTCAACCGTGATTCAACATAAAACATGGTAATATATTATGACTATGCGTTATTCTCCTTTTAACTAAAGTAGGTATCAAACACAAACTCAAAGCATTTATTTCAAATAAACCAATTACTGGCACTTTTGAAATCAACTGGTATAAACTGGTAGAAATCGTCACGTAACGTAAACGCGTTATGCGACTTTGAGATACAGAGAGAGAGAGAGAGTTTTATGATTTTCGAGGTTGCGAAAGCCGCTTTTGAGGTCAAAATGAAAATCCAAGATGGCGGCTGCGAAATTGTTTTTTTTTTATCATAGGTGTCGTTTTCAGTTTTCGAGGGTGCTGAAGCCGACTGTGAGGTTAAAATGAAAATCCAAGATGGCGAAAACTTTAAGAGAGCTTTAATAAACTTTTACTAGATGACTCAGTATTGAAACCGCGTGTTAAATTCTCACATTCTCTGTATCTTTGTCTGTTTCTATTATATACGAGTGTGTGTGCGTGCGGGTACCGTATCGTAATATCCCGTGGAACTTGGTTTCAGACGGGGGTCCCCCGATCGCACTCGTTTTTTTTATCCCTTTTATTTATTTGAGTTCGCATTGAACTATTTATTTAGATTTAATTTTTAAATGCTTTTCTATTCTTAATTTTAGCGAGTTGAAATTGAAGAATTGTATTGTTTTTGATGAGAGCTATGTTGTTAATTTTTAAATGACCAATGTGTTACGTGTCTTATGACTGAGTGCTTTTTTGTGTAGACAATTTAAATTGTATGTGAATATTTTAAATTAAATTGAATTGACTTTTGAGTAGCGTCGACGAAGGGCTTCAGCCCATCGTCCACGTTTTAAGAAAAAAGTATGACGCAAGTTTTGCCTAAAAACAAGTAAGACTTTATTGGATAAACATGATAAGATTAAGTTTAGACGTGATGTCTTTTTAATTTAGCAAAAATAAGTGTTTTCGGGATATCAGTTGACCGCCCTGAAAATATTCACAGCTAAAAATAATACTAGTTGTGTTTCAGCTTTGTAAATAATGTACTTGTTCACAGCATGCATAACTGGAGGACGTGTAGCTTTCAAAGTTGATTACGACTCACCGATCGTTCGTTGACCACTTGTCGGGTAACCCCACCCAGCAGTTTCACTAAATTTTCATCACCGCGTTTACAAGCCCAGTGCATCGCCGTCTGAAAGAAATGCACGAGTAAAATTTTAATATTTACATACAAACATCAAAAGTGTCTACGGATCAAAGTATTAAAAAAAAATGCCCTATCTAAATATATAAAAGGCAAAAGTGATTGACTGATGTATCAACGCACAGGCCAAACCTTTAAGGCTAGAAACTTAAAATTTTGCACACGTATTCCTCTTATGACGCAAGCATCCACTAATGAAGGATTTTTCAAAATTCAACCCCCAAGGGGGTGAAATAGGGGATAAAAGTTTGTATGAAACTTTTTATTCCTTCAAAGTATTTGCATGAAATTTCGTATGAATTGAGTACAGCAAAAATAATTAGTTACGTATTTCAGCGTTTTCCAAAATTCAACCCCTAAGAAGATAAAATAGGGGATGAAAGTTCTAAATAAACACAGGCCGAACCCCTAGGGCTAGTAACTTAAAATTTGCACAAGTATTCCTCTTATGACGTAGGTATCCACTAAGGATTTTCTTTCAAAATTCATAGGGCATGTACTTAAGTTTATACGGAACTTTATATTCCGTTAAAAGGTAAATGAATAAATTTCATATTTTAGTAAAAAAAAAATGAAACCTCAAACGTTTTAAGTATTTTAAAGTGGGTATTGTGCAAATACATAACATAAACATCACGCCTGTATTCCCCGAAGGGTTAGGCAGAGGTGTACCTATAGCACACCCACATTTCGCCAGTTATGTTTAAGTCCCATGTAATAGGGGGCGAGCCTATTGCCATCAACCGGGCACAAATCCAGACTCCGGGCTGCTACCGAGAAATTCCAGATGGAAAAACCCGATAACACGTTGCCCGACCCGGGAATCGAACCCAGGACCTCATGCTCAGTAGTAGCGCTTGCGACCACTAGACCAACGAGGCAGTCAAACATTACAAATACGCAAAAACGCAAAACGTTGTGCAAATACGTTTATGGACAATGCACTCGATCTGTTTTGCTGGGCGAAGAGGCAGGAACTTCAAGTCGTCAGTTAGTACCTGTTTTTGTGACAAAATTTCGCGGCTCAAGATTGTTCCGTGGGGAAAAAAATACAAAAAATTGTAAGTGCCTACTTACCATACACTTTGGTATAAAATTGATTAAAGATGTCACCAAAGTGGTAAGTGATACAATAAACTATAATTAGTTACAGCAATAATTAAGTTCAATCGTCTTAGTATTGATTACAGTATTGGCTGGTTCCAAAGTGACGGTGATCGTCGGCGCTGTTGAACAGCGCGCGTTTGAAATTCAACGCCGCAGTCCAGCAGCGTCACTCTGGAACCAGGCGTACAAAGTATTTGGTATTTGTTAAATAATAAGGGCGCTTTATTCTTTTTCAGATAAATGCATTTTTGTGCAATAAATCATGCACTAATATGGAAAGATGCCTCGAGTATGAAGGTTTACTAGGGCCACAATTGAATTATTGTGAGCTTTGTGGATCACAGACTAGGCGTTTTAAACGCATACAGCGCGCCAAAAAACTTTCCTTAAGTGCAAAACGGCGCAAACTTGCTGAAGCTCAGAATGCTGAAGTCCAAAGTCACCAGATATTTTTGGAGAATTTGATATCATCTATAGTGACATATACGAGTATGTCTCATCGAAGAAACCATGAGCGTCTCTGAGAGCGATGAAATAAAGTATATAAAGAAATGTTACGAAAAAAATTTTTTTTTTGTTTTTTTTACAATACTTGCGGCCCGCCCGACTATGTACACATTTTTTTGTAAAATACCTATAAAGAAAGGTTAAAGAAGTTTTAACATACATACATACACACTATATACTACAATAAATAAAATTGAAGTGTCTGTTTGTAATGTCCAATTTTTAACACTTTTGCCTGTCTAGATAGCTGATGTTATACGGAGTGACATTGGCTTTTTGTCCCGGTAGTACGTTCCCGTTGGATAATATCCGACATCCACGCGGGCGAAGCCGCGGGCAGCAGCTAGTTTAAAATACTTAAATAAAAATGTCTATTTAGATTAATTAAATAAAATGTGTTCGTATGTTGTGTAGATTGACGAGTACTGTCTGCTTTTGCATTAACAAATTCGTTTCGCGATTTTTGATTATGCTGTATTTTTTACCTAAGTTAATCCTGACATATTTTTTTATTTTTTTCGTGATTTGCCACATCGCGTTGCCGAGAATCAGCTTCCAACATTCCTACGGCGTTAATCATTTCTTCTCGGCCGAAATGACGTCTTCTCTCCATAATAACATTCTGTTGTATTGATTCCACTCAGAAATATGGCAAAATTTTACTGATTTGGCCTCAAATCCGTTGCAGGATTATATAGGAATACGACTTGACAGAATATTTTTATCTTTTGACCGAAATTCAAAAACTATTTCCTTTTCAAATGACAAAATTTTACTGATTTGGCCTCAAATCCGTTGCAGGATTATATGTATAGGAATACGACTTGACAGAATATTTTTATCTTTTGACCGAAATTCAAAAACTATTTCCGTTTCAAATGACAAAATTTACAAAAAAATAATGAAACATAAGTTATTAAAAATCGTTTTTTAACAACTAGCATAAACGTGCTTGATCCCTAGACACTTTTGATGTGTGTACATAGTCCAGCACCCTTATACGTACTAGTAAAACTGCTAGTCTAATTATAGTACAATTTCGAAATCGATACCAAATAATTAAGTTAAATATTCAGATCCTAAGACCAAAACACGATTCCATCACGAAAAGAGTTTAGTAGGTCGAGAAACAAATTACTTGATTGTCAGCCTTTTATTTTTATATATGTAAAACACTTTGATGGACAATATAATGCCGAAATTATAGCTCTTTATAATCGGAACGCATTAGGATGATTTGCATCCAGATTAAAGATTATATTTTGGTGAAGGTAGGTGTTATTAGCATAGTTATAGGAATTAGCTTGATATCATCGTTGGTCATTTTAATATTTAAAACGTTATGGTAAGTGAAGCATAATTTTAAGGAACCGTATTTTAGATGAAGGTTGCTTTTAACTGCAGTTAATAGTTAGCAATTTAAGCTGGTTTTACTAGTTGTTTAGTCTATAAAATTCGGAGTCCGATATTAAGTCACTACCTTAAACAAATTGCATCTTTTTTTAAGTTTTAGTAATTGTGTAGGTCCCGCACACAAGTAGGTATGTAATTTGCGTCACGTGATTTTCACATCACTGAAGCTTTTACGATTCCTATTTAGGTACAAGTTTTTTTTTTCTTCAAAATCGTTTCCTATCACGGTGTCACCGCAGTAGTCGTGGGAGAAGAGAGGTAGGTAACTAAAGAAGAATTGAAAACTAACGTAAGTCTTAAACTAAACTACATGAGGCGGCGACAGTTTGCAATGAAACACAAATTTTAATGATCTAGGGGTTAAATAATAACATTGTTCTTGAATCAAGCCAATCAGTGAAGGAGAGTGATCGAGACCGACTGGGAAGTATCTCCCGGGACCGTCCATTGTGAATGTATGGAGGAAGCCTGTTTAGTAATTACTTCGACTAACCGGCTTCGGATATTGAAACTGCAATTACACTAACAAAATCTGTGTCGTTAATAGAGAACAGAGTTATTATTATTACTCAGCAGATGAACTAGCTAACAGTAGGCACTAGGTAGTCTATAATTATATGAATTAGGTATTTACAGGAACGCCCTGAAAACTCCCCATTAATTTTTTACTAGCACAGTTCGATTTCACCCAATTATTTTCGGTAAGAAATAATTTACTTAAAACCATCTACACTGCCTTCTCCGGACTACTGCATATTTGATTACTTTTTCGGTTCAGATTGTCCTGTCGAGTTAAATAAAGAATGTTCTAGACTAGAGTCAAACATATACTTGTGAAAGATTTGGCACACGTTTTAAAAATACGTATTGTGAAATGGCTAGCCGCCATTTCTTAAATAACTGTAAAGACCAAAATTTATCGCTGTAATGTAACAATGAGAACGTCTACGTATATGTGGGAATGAAAAAGCTTCGGCGAATACAGATTTAATAGTGATGCGATTGACCCACGCTCTACCGGAGCCCATAAAATCTCCGTCACCTTAGGTGTGCCAAGGTTTTCAGTCAGCAGTTAAGTCTTGCGAATATATATTACTTTATCCGAGCCGAGGGTACGAGTTACGTACCAATCGGCGTATGTACAAGATGTAGGCGTGATCGTCGCTGATTCAGTGGGGTAGTTAGTGGCGGGCGGTCCTAGGTTCGACGTCGCCGGGAGAAATATTGGCCCCAGGGGAAGCGCTGTTAATTTGCAGCGCACATTGGGCACAGGCACGATTTTCCACGTATCTATCTACCTACGCGTTTAGAGTTTACTACGTCAATATTGGTAGAGGCAATTTCGTTCTATACAAGTACATATTTTCTTTGTTCAGTGTAAGCTTTGAGTTTGTTCCATTTTACTTATGTATTTTAATGACAACGTGTGTGTTTTACAATGATAAATGTACTTAACTATAAATTATGTGTAGTTTGACAACGTTCAAAGGTTCTATTTTTTCATGAATCACACAGTAGCGAGGTGATATTAGGTACAGCTATTATAATAATACATAGGGGGGTTAAAGGTCAACGCTCACGTATTAGCACTGCACGGGATCACCATGGCCTCAACTCGAGCCGATCAGGATTCTTTCTAACATTTATTTAGCAAAATGAGGTAGGTACCATTAGATTCGTCACGTCCAAAACTCCCCAAACCCGACTTACGAGGAGCTGATACTGTTTGCTGTACGGAAAACCATTTAAAACTGCACGGTAGTACTGCTGGAACCATATCCATAATAAAATTACTTTAGTAAGTTATACGTTTCCATAGTAATGGTTACAATTATTTTCTACCATCCTGTATAATAAATCGTATGATATACTTACACGGCACGTTACTTAATGCGTACGTTTGTATGAACCAAATTGTCAAACTGTCAACTTTTATTGGTTGAATACGAGGCTTTTGGCTACTTCGTATGATAGTGATTTTGTCTTTTTATTTTTATAATGTGCGTTTTGTTTGTGCAAAATAATAAACTTTTCATCATTTTCTTTCTTTTTCTATACCTTATGCTTTTAACAATTTTTAACGTAACATTTTGAAATTATGAATTTTAGAAATAAAATCAGAAAACCAGTTTCACGGTTTCAAATATTCACTAAAAAAATATATTTTGATATTATAAAACACGAGAATGAGTTTATACGAAATCCTGAAAAGCCTCGACCTTTTCAGGATTTCGTATAGAAATAGTAAAAAGTAGCACTATATTCCACATAAGACACTTTTATCCCCGAGGAGAATATTCTACTTGTCACACCTTCGACGAAATTATAAAATGTATTTTTTTTTCACCCTAATTTTTTTGTTGAGTTTCCGTAGTGAAATAACATTATCGACCAGGGGGTTTATAATTAAATCCAGTACAATATTATTGCCCGGTTAAAACTCAGGGATATAATGACTCACTTCGGGTTAGGTTTGCATGACATATAATTGAACGTATTGAAAATGATATTTACAAAATAATGTTATTTTTACTCAAGCGCTTCCTTTGACCAAAACTTAAAACACGCACTGAGTTGTTATATGCCTAGGATAGCTTACAGCTTTTAAATAGAGTAACCTCGGATTACGTGCGTCTGGGACAGTGTGGGTCATGGTCCAGACTTGGTCCTATAAGGAACAGACAGAATTAGTGCGTCAACCCATTTTATTTTTGGTAATGTTTTAATGTCACTTTTAATCTATATAACTACATAAAATTACGCCCGTGTTCCCGAAAGGTTAGGCAGAGGTGTACCTACAGTACACCCACATTTCGTTAATTATGTTTAAGTCCCATGTAATGGAGGGCGTGCCTATTGCCATCAACGGTGCACAAATTCATACGCCAGCTGCTACTGAAAAATTCCAGATGGAAAAACCCAATAACATTTTGCCCGACCCGGAAATCGAACCATGGACCTCATGTTCAGCCGTAGCGCTTGCGACCACTAGACTAACGAGGCAGTCTATTCAGGATCAAATTAAATTAGCTAGCAAAACTCTGCAGACGTGATGTGTATCGATATCTAAACATGATAAAAACAAAAAAGAACTTAATTTGATGTTTTTTTTTTGTGAATTTGTTCGTCGACCACAGTTGAAAAGAAAAAGAAAGGAATAGTTTCTCAACTCATACTTCAAGTGACAACACTACCAGCGGTCGTTGACCCCTAAAAAAACATAATTTTTTATCTTTTTTACATATTGATAAAACCCATCATGTCTTCAGAGTTTCGCTAACTAATTTAATTTGAACCTGTATAACTAAAAATGAAATGCTCTTCGTTGGTAAGCGCATTACTTTAGGAGGGCTGGACCGATCTGGCTATTCTTTATTCTAAAATGTTCGTAATAGTCCGAACTATGTTTCTATGGAAAGAAATTTGGAAAAGTGGCCCGCAAAATTGGATAACTCGGTAAAAACTGAAAGTGCTATTTTCTATAGATTGATATTTTGACAGGACTAGATCTGTTGGGTCAGCTTGTTCATGATAAAATGGTTTTGCCGAAGATAAATGATGTAAAACCTTCGAGCGTTGCAAACTAGACACAGGTACCTACTGCTGCTCTACAAGCTAACCTTTTAATTAAAATTCTTTCAATAATTGACAATTTTTTAATAATACCATAGTATACCTTATGGAATATCTTTGATAAGTATGCAGATTTATGTATGACATAAATATTTGATAAAACGACGAGAGAAGTTGATAGTACGTCGTGACGAGATAATATATGCTCCATCAACTTGTTATAAACGTCGGATATTTACCAGCTAATTAGCGCAGTCCTTTGTAATATCAGCTGGAGGGCATCCAGCAATCATAATATGAATGTTTTACTACAGCTGTAATTTACAAGTAATTAAATATACTTACATACTGCATGTTGCACGCGTTCACACCATCGGCGACGGCAGGTATCGGCGAGCGACATGCGGGAACAAAGTCCAAATGTAATTAATCCTACATAATGATACATGAACTTGTAAAGCCCGACATAAAAATGTTACCATGGCAGCAGTTATTTTAAAAGATAAGGGTCCTTCGAATAACCTTAAAATAAAAATCTCATTAAGGCGACGTTTCCGGGTCAGCGGACTACAGAATTTACAAATTTACTGTCGGCTAACCTAATAAATTTAAAACAGGATTACGTGGTCCGTGCACAAAGCAAAGCTTTACAATTTGCCCGATATAAATCTCTCGTCTGCGTCAAACGAGTGACTTATCATTTAAAACGAAATGACTTAAAAAAGGCCTAGACAGTGAACAGTTGACTGCCTTCTTATAACAGCTCTGTCGTTGTTGGAGTCACATAAGAGCCAAAGCGTGTACCCTACGTCTAAGTATTCCATGTCAGTTTTATCAGTTTCATCTGTTGCACCGTAAAAATTACAGTCTGTAAACGTGGTTTGTAAAAATAATGGCGATTAGAAGTAGTCGTAAGTTTTAAACATTAAACTATCAAACATAAATTGGCCTTTATATTATATTGACATAGCCAATTTAAGTCACCTATGAATTTACGTAGGTGTGGCGAAATAGATGTTTTGACGTTATATATTACTCCATCGACATAAGGAATATAATAGCTTGTAGAGTTACGATATGTGTTATTAAGATACCTGAGTCCTCTGGGGGTTAAATTCACAAATATTACGAAACCAGTTTTAAAAGCAATAAATTTTATTCAGCTTCAACTTCCGTACATTTAAAAGTGTAAATTGTTATAGGCCATTATTTTAGGCGTTTAAAAAGCAATATTATGTTTTGTGGCCAACGGAAGGCGAAGAAGGTCTATGTGTTAACTTGCTTTACTTGAGGTAGGTAGGAGTGAATGACACCGTTGCGTAATACAATTAACACTTTTTTTTTTTTCTAAGCCTTAGGTATCTCGCGGCAGCCTTAGTAGGTACCTAGGCATATTTGTGTGCAACTTAATGAGTGAACACCACTGTGTAAGCAAGTTGCAAAAACAATCATTTAAAAATAAGTTTCTAATAAGTTATTACAATAGTTCTTACTTGGAAAATTTTAATACACAATATTGGTCGTTGGTTTGGTTGGTTGGTTGGTACATAATATTTTAAATTATTGCAATTCTTATTTCACGTTTATTGATTCACTGAGATCAACATAAGGTAGTGTACAAACAGGAGGCCAAATTATGAAACAAAGAAATTACCATATTTAGTTATCTAGATATTACTATAAAACTTAAAAATAAATAAGCTTTGAATCCTAAGAGTTTCAAGATTATGTCATACGAGACTCCGGTGTGACACCGTGACAAGACGTCATGTAGTATTGGTTAGCACTAGTGGCTATAATCCTAGAATGGCGAGGACACGGCTCATGTCCCCGTGTGCCGACCAACATCCGCTACCACGTCATATTGATTGCGTTTGCATGTACATCAATTAGGATCCGCGGAACGATGCGTCTTCCACGCCACTAATTATCGTCTTGTCACTGTGTAATTATGCATATAGGTTGACAGCGACGTTGATATACGTGTCGAACTCAGAGTTACTATTAATCTCCATCTAGGCATGCGCGCCTAGAAAAAGTGACTGATGAACAAGAACATAGTTTAACGTAGAGCACAGCTAGTAGGTAGGTATTAGATAATATATAAAAAATGGAAAAGTTAAACCATATACTTACACCCTGTACACGATCGCCCACATTGTGAATACCGAGAAATAAAAAAAACAGCATTAAGTTATTATAATAATGTACCTACCTAACTATACTAGGTCAAGTTGAATTAGCTAGCGAAACTCCGCAGACGTGATGGGTATCGATATCTAAACAATTTTATTAATTGAAATAAAAGGAAATTAATTGGATTACGTACTTAGTTTGTTTTGGGGTCATCAACTCCAGATAGTTTAGTCACTTAAAATATCTATTTAAAAAATATTTTTTCTTTGTGTAAACTTCACAGACGTGATGGCTATCGATATCTAAGGACCAGAAAAAAACTTTTTTACAAAAAAAAAACAAACGACTTCATAAAAAAAAACACTACAAAGTGAAAAATGACTTTAATTTCGGAAGTCGGTGTCTTTGGATCTGTATTTTAGATTTTTGCCACCGACTTCCGAAATTAAAGTTATTTTTCACTTTGTAGTGTTTTTTTTATGAAGTCGGTTGTTTTTTTTTTTTGTAAAAAAGTTTTTTATTTTTCACTTTTTAGTGAGTCAGCTATTAATTTATCTAAGTTACAATAGCCTAGTGTCAACTACTCTTCACCTTTTACAAAATATTTCTTTTCCCGATGCAGGGACGTTAATTGTTGAGGAGTTCTCCTGGTAAGAACCAAAAGAACTGGAGCTGATGGTAAAGCCACCATCAGCACCATTTCACCATATTGATTGTGACGAGCATAAATTGCTTAGTAACCATATTAGAGTAATCGAATCGTAACCCGTGAAATACTTATAATTGAGTAGTCCCGGTGGCCTCTGGTCTTCATCATCAGTTCCACTTCACCGAATGGTGCTTTCCGAGAGCAAATGCACGAGTTACTATAAAAAATACCCAAATAGCTATAGGCGTGCTTGTAAAATTTGAAAATTTCCTTCGATTTCCATGGGATCCCTTCATCAGATTCTGACTTGGTGACAATGGGACCACCTCGAGAGTATACCCTTTCAAACAAAAAAAGAATTTTGCAATTCCGTCTATATATGACGGAGTTATGCCCGAAAATACATAAATATATATATATATACATCCGAATTGATAAACTCCTCCTTTTCGAAAAGTCGGTTAAAAACAAAAACTAATTTCCTTATCACATACTTAAAGTAATAATACCACCAGAGGTCGTTGACCCCAAAAATAAACACATTTTTTTTATTTTGTCGTGTTTAGACATCAATACCCATCACGTCTGCGGAGTTTCGCTAGCTAATTTTATTTGACTCTGTATTAATATTTGATTTGATTATTGAGGAAGGAGTCTGATATCATTCCAGAACTTGTAGAGCATCCGAGTCAAGTTCTACCCTAGGCCAGTAAGTATTAAAAACTAGTTATTAAAATACGTACCAATCTTCACATGGGTAGGTATTCATTTACCCCAAACTACTTTTCGGTTTTCCTCGTGTGTTTTTGTGAAAGCTTTTATTTCATCGCCTACATGCGACGTAATTACTACGCTACTGTAATTACCATTTCGTTGTGCCTATGTTACTTACCGTAAAAGGATCCTGAAACAAAAGAAAAACGGTATTTTACTAACTAAACCATAATAACGAGTCCGGTTAACAAATATTTGGTAGGTAGGCTGGGACAAATTTTACTAACATTGAAATCAAACGTTACAGATCTTGTTTTATTATGTAACGGTGATGAAAAAGAAACACGATGTACAACACGAAATTGATTGGATACATACAATACATGCCCGCTAATACATGTAATTTAAAAACGTAGTATCCAGGACTAATCGCGGGCGCATTTTATTTTAAGTATAGCAGAAGTCATTAGCGCCGGAAGAAATCGTGGGTTTACGAACTTTATATAAATTACCAAAATAACGTTATGGCACATAACTGTATTTAGAGTGACGATGCCTACTGAATAAAAATATAGAATATTAAAAAATATCCAGGACTTAACTTTATCGCTTAAGAAAAAACCTAGAATAGGGATTACTATATTTTAGAGATAGTAAGACCTTACATATTTTTGGAATAATTATTGGTAATAGTAACGTTCAACTAAATACCTATGCCCAGGCTTTCAGGGAATACAGCTGTGATGCTGCCGGTAGCCAAAGCCATAAGATTTGGCTACCATTTTTATAACAGACTGTGAAGTTACTTTTTATAAACACATGAGTAATTACTAAGCGCAGACGTAGCTTACTATACAGCCTTTCTTATTAGTAGATAACACTTTGTTATTTTAACATATTTATCTTGTTAATTATTTGTTAATATTGAATAAAGTAGGTTTCCAACAGAATTCCTACAACAAATATTAACTTCTAACCTATGTCAGCACAAATGTTAATGAACGTGTTTTTTATTTGGGCTCGCTCCCACGATACCGCGCGGTCGATCATGAAAAATCAGAAATACCATTAAAAGTTTCGGAGTAGTGCCCATAATGTAGGTACCTACATCGCACCGCCTCAGCCGCTCGGTGATCGCCGAATTACCTACTAAACTGTAAAAAACGTAGATAAAAGGTGGGGCTGTGCATATTCCCATGATCGGAAGACGGTCAGACGGCGTTTTAATACACCCATAATCGTCGTTCGACGGTGGATCATATGAAATATGTAATACCGCTAATAGGTCTCGGTGGGCAGCTTCCTCAGCGGTCGCTCGGCCAATTTTGCCGTTGGTAATAACCTTAATATCCCATCAGTGCTATACCCCATGCGTGTACAAAGATGAGGCCGGGTAATGACTGTGCGACCGACGCGCGCACCCGCCTCCGCGACCGATAATTCACCTTTATTGAATAAATCTGTTTGATTACCGTATTGCACGCCACGTTTTATCGTTTGATTGGCTTTTATTGGAACGTTTCAAATGCTATGAATGTTTAAAGCTTAATCTAAGGTCCGACAGCGTCATTTCTACAATCCGTTTGATAATACGCACAATAATCCAATCTGAATCAGCCTCTGTTACTCGCAAGATATCTTGATTTAAGAATTGCCACATCGTTGCTTCATACTTTTGTACTTATTACTAATTTAAGTAGGTACCCTTACTTAGATCATACGCTAATTTTCCGATTTCGGTTTTTCGACCCGAAACACAAAAATGTAGCGAGAAGCCATTGCGACATTCGAATTGCATTTTTAGGGTTCCGCAAATCAGAAGGTAAAATGGATTTATTAAGATTGCGCCCCAATATCTCAGAAGTTTCGATATAAAATTCAAAAGTTAAGAGAAGAATTACTTAACAATTAATGAGAAAGGAAAATTATTATATACCTACATACCTACTGCATAAAGGTATTCATTTCGAAAAATAGGGGAAACGATATGGAAAATTAATGCGATACAATGATGCGGAGCCGCCCGCTGGTCAGAACTTGCAAAATCGGAATGAGCAAAAGATCACAAATAATCACAGCCACATATATGAATTAACATTTTTAACCCAAACGGGGTCGACATCGTGATGCCATCACTCGCACAACTCTAAATATACACCTACAGACAATAACTCACGCATTTTTCCATGGAGGGTCCATGGAAAGCAGAAACTACAGAACAACACCTGCTACGATTCTATTCCACAAAGATTTCATTATCAACAACTGATCAGTTAAAATTATCATTTCAGATATTGCAAGCTACATTAGTAACTTAAATTCATTTGTAAAATTACTAATTAATCAGTTAACTTCAAAGCAGTAAACAATCAGTCGTCGAATGTCATTTTCGAGAAATGTATGCCGACATCGTAAACGATGAGCTCGTATGGCTATAAGCATGGTAAATGAGGATTTCTAAAATAAGAGGCAATTTATTATCATAAGCATTGCAGACATAGTGACGCAAACATTCGTGGACAGTTATTAAGCGCTAGAACACTGCATCAGGATGAAGAGGGCGCGCGTCCCTCGCGACTATATTGTCATCTCACTTGCTTGTGGCGTCACTTGCACTCACAACTAATACATAAATCAAAGCTCAGACAAATTTCACGTCATCATTCTTTTTCAATTAACGAATTCTTTTCTTTAACGATACGTTCCGCTGATACGACAACTTTAATATCTTAATTACACTCGCAAACATTGGAATAATTCCAAAGCCTTGTATTTATGATATTTTAAAACAGTAACCTCATTAATATCATCTTGGATTAAGACTGCAATTACAAATAAAAATAACCATCCATCAGATATCGTAAAAGCGATCACATTTTTAATTGTACCTACACTAAATTCTTATAATGACATACACACAACGTAACCACAATCGGATTGTATTATTTTTAACGTGTGGATATCGAGTGAACATTGTGAATTTAATTGTGGAGCTGTTAACGGGTGCACCCCGAGGATGTGTCGTTAATAGAGCGTTGTGTCTCTTCATTTTGTTTGAACGTTCACTGACTCCGTTATTTCGGAGCGACTAATAAATTGCGTGATGACAGGTGTCAGCTGCTCCACCGCCTCTGCACTCTTGCGTCGATGTCTCATTCCTCACGTTCTACTCCTAAATTCTCTTATTTTATCAACGCTCCGTTCAATTTTCGTTTCGTTCTCTCGCCATTCTATTTGTTTGTGTTAGCATTATCGCTTCAGCTGCGTTAATTCCATGACACAAGGGATATTGTTTATCTCGTGTTCATGGCGACCTAGACCAATATCTTAACTTATCGTTTATCGCAGTTATGACCGTACATACAAATTATAAGCTTCATTGAACTATCAAATATTTCATCATGAGAATCCTTTGATGTACCTACTTTATATCCATCAGGCCGCTATAAATTATTTTGATTTTATTTATCTAAACGTTTTAAACGTTTTTTTATAGCAATCTATTTTGTCAGCTACATTATATAAGCCACATTTTACAATCTACTATCGTGAGACTTACATATTATTTATTGGAATAAGATGAATAAGATTTTCCAGTAAAACCTAAGATTTACAAATTTTCGGGGTAGAGAAACTCCTTTGTCACTAACAATGACAACCATGAGGATTTGTGAAAATTCGATCCCAAGCGAGCAGTAATTGGGGATGAAACTTTGTACCTGTGAAAATTACAAAAAAACACGTAGCTACTCCATATGATCCAGGTAAACTTCGAAACAAGCGAACAATTCCAAACGTAATTGAATCTGTTCTATGTCACACGGCTTTTGCAAGACGACAAAAAGCTTTTCTTTCCGTATAGGTATTTAGACAACAAAATTAATAGTCTTAAATTTTTATTCGCTAACACTACATGAATGTAAACTTAAAGTAAAGAACTGGCTCTTTACACTTGATTATGAGGATGTAGAGAAAATAATAAATAATTAATCTCATTCTACAAAAGAATACATACATAGAACATACCTTTCTTTCACACACCTACTCATACAGAAACACGAACGGGAACCCACCCACACGCACACTTACACACGTCACACACACACAGCACGATATAATAATTTATAAATACATTACATTTTTCATGCTTTTTCATATTTTCATATTTTTCACTTCTGTTGTTGTATTTTATTTTGTTTTTACTTCCATAAAATTTTATTTTGTCCACATATGTTTGTCTATTCCTATGTTGACATTAGTATATAAGCCAAATAAAATGGGAGAGAGCGCTGACTCCTGACATAAAGGTACACCTAGTTCAGGAGTCAGAGGCTTCAAACAAGTTTCTGTAACTTATTATGGCAATAAAGAATTATTATTATTACCTGTATAAAATTCCAAAAATCTACGATGGCGAAGTTCTGGCCCAAAGACTAGTTATTTACTGGTACTTAAAGTGCAGGGTGGCAAACTCGGATGTAAGTATACAACTTTTTTTAGCCAGCATTCTGATTTGGCGCCAAATTTTGCAATTGTTTAATATACAGTCATCGGCAAATTTTGCGAAACTCATTTTTTTTTTTCGAAAACTAATCTATACTAAATTAATAAAAATATTTAAATTAATTTTAGAAGAAAATGTGGTACCGTTTGCCCCCTTTATCGGTGACGACTTCGTTTTGATGCAGGATAATTCTCGGCCGCATACTGCTCGTTCAACTCAAGTATATCTTAATAATATGAATATCACAGTTATGGAATGGCCGGCGAGATCACGGGATATGAATCCAATAGAACACGTCTGGGGTATGCTGAAACGATGAGTAAAATCCAGAATACCAGCTCGTGTCAATGTAGGTGAACTGCGAATCGCCGTAGTTGAGGAATGGCGGAGACTATCACAGGAAACAATAGATAACATCATTCACAGCGTGTCTAGGCGGGTAGAAACTTTAATCAGAGCACGTGGAGGAAACACACGATATTAATTTGTATTTTATTTATTTAAAAAATGTTTTTAATTAACCTTTTCAACTTTTCATGGTTACCTTAAAAAGTCAAGAAAGTACATTTTTAACAAAAAAATAATGTCATTTTAATTTTAAAAGTTGTAATTTTAAATAAGAATAGAAGCATAAACACTAGACTTTAAAATAATACCGTTTTTTTTTTAAATGGGCATTTTATTATGTTGCGCTAATTCTGCCGGAGTGTGTATTTTTTTTAAATGTGGCTCGTTCATTTTGCACAGACTATAAAACCGTGACCTCCAGTAATTTTATTCTTAAGATCTTAAACGGATTAAAACAGGACCCAATTCTTCTAACAAATCATTATTGAGTACCGAATCATTTTGATCACTGATATCAAATCATGAGTATTGACTCATTTAGATCACTGAGGATTTCGCTATTTTTTTTTCTGTGGGGTTATGTAAAGGTACAAAATATGTGTGACGTTGTTAGTGGGATACCTAATAAAGTATGCAAAAACACAATGAAATGCGATCGCATTTTAAAGTATCAAAAGGTAGAGATTTGGTAGATGTTATTTACCGTATAAAATTGCCAAGCCTGAATAATATAGGTTCAGAACATGATTCTAGACCCCCCAGCGTTGAATTTTAAAGACGGTTATAAAAAAAAAACAGCTGAATTCATGCTTTCAGTTTGCGCGTCGATGTCTCTGCCACCCTGCATAAATATGGAAAAATATCTCGTATAAAGTGGTATACTTCCGAATTGGCCACCCTATAATAAAATTAAAAAAATATATTCATATTTAGTACTCGAAAGTTTATACGTTACACCTCTTTCTTTTCTAGTATAGCCTATGCCGTTGCCATTCAAGAGTTTAAAGACAAATCACCAAAAGAGAGAAGCAAATTTTGAAAGAGAAGCATGCAGCACCACTCTCCTTCTTAAAACCCTAGTAACATTTGCCTGCCAGATAGCCACAATTAACGTCGATACCTACTGGACCAAGGAATTATAAGAAAGATGTACCGTCGATACAAAAAGAAGAAGACCAATTTTGAGTATAACGATTGGGGGAAAACTGCATGTTAATATAATTAATTACACTTAGATAATAGCGAAAGAAAATCAACAAACGCAATTAAACGTCACCAAGAGAATCAGAAAACGTAAGATAGGGACGCCCTTCAGGCTAGGTGGAGCGACGATGTTGGAAGGGTGGCTGGTATCATCTGGATGCGAGTAGCCGAAGATCGAGTTCCAACAGCATCGATATTATGGGTCTATACTTGGGGCGGACAACGACACAGCATACCGCCGGCTCCGACAACTTAATTCGCCGGCAACCGGTATCGACAAACGGTTGGGTTACGTTCCTTAGTTAATAACTTAACTCACGGCCTAGTGATATTCCTTAGAGTTATTTTTTATTGCGATGTGGGTCAGCTCTTGACTTCGATCTCGCCTGGTGGAAAGCGATGGAAGAGGTCCATGATGGATCGAGCAAGTCCAAAATATGCCTATTCACTCTTGCTTTGAAGGGTGACGGGTTATACGTGGAAGAGAACACAGACGTTTTTACCCTATGTTCACAAAATGAATAAATGAATTTGAATTTGAATTTGACGCTGGCAGAGAGTTCCATACTTTGGCCGTGCGAATAATAAATGTGGAGGAGAAACGCTGAGTACGACTAGTCGGATATCGACCAAGTGAGGATGTTACCCTGCAGTACGTCTGGTAGTCTGGTAGTGAAAAGCAGATGGTGGGATCAGGTCCTGGAGCTCCTGCGCACACTCTCCGAAGTACAGTGTGTAGAAGACTGACCGGCAAGCAATATTACGCCGATGGGCCAGGCTGTGAAGCCTAGCCCCCAGCGCCTCGTCGCCTGTAAGCCTTTTTACTCTGCGGTCTACCGAGTCCCGTGGCAGCAAGCTGGTATTTTGATGAGCCATCCCATAAGTGATTGCAATGCAATACTCCATTCAGCAACGGACCTGAGGTTTGTATAAACTTGAACATTATATTACTCCTGCATTTTTTTTTTTGTAATATACCGTCTTCGCATAAAACATATTCACCCTGTTCTAAGCTTTACTTGACCAGCAATTAATTTTGTTCTTGAAATTTAGAACTTCTGCGTCTGACAAACATAATTTTACTTACAATGAATGTCATTGTAGAAAAATTGGTAGAACCAGATGGATTGTTTGTTTTTTTATTAGGCCAATATAAGCCAAAATTCTTCTTGAAATACCTTAATGAAGTCGATTCAACGACAATCAAACGATTATCCAATAGAGTAATTAGTTATTCCGTTAAAAACTGGGATGTATTCTTTCTTATTTGCTCAAATTATCGAAAACTCTTTGTCTCGATATTTTATTTTATTTCTTTGCCATAGGAACCCTTTTCTTCGAGTGTCTTTATTGTTATAAGAATCTTATCTTCAGCAAAACGCTATGTAAATTTTATCATGTCTTCAAACTTTCAATTATCTTCTCTATTATTAAAAAGTCTGCTTTTACTCACGGTACTCATCTCCTATTGTTTATCTTAGATATTGACCGTGTTTATCAAGCCGAATTTCGGCCTCACACCCAAAGCTAATGGTATAGCATGTGAGTCGTAATAAGTTACCTCTAGACTTGCGACGAGACTACACTACGACACCTTTGTTCCCGTCCCGGCAGCCACATCGATCGGAGGATATTTCCTGCTATTTATATCTTGATAATCCTAAGTTCTAAGTTCATTTTCTTTTTTAATTCAAGTCCGTACCATTACCACGGTTTAACTTAGCGCTGTCTCTTAGACAATAAAAACCTTATATTTAACATGCGCGTCCTAGAATGCCGATTGCAATCAAGCTCTTTACGACGTATATCGAATACAAGACTAAAAGGTTTTATCGATCTTGTGCGGTCTAAGTTTTTCTCGTGTAATTCTTTTATATTCGTATTATTCTTCTATAAGAATCAATATCGACAACTCTTTGTGCATTTATAGATTTGATTCTTTAAAAATTTGATTAAGTATCTTTTTTACCTTTTTTATACTTGTGAAATTTCGGTGTATTTTTTTTAACAATTATAATTTATGCGTCTTTACGTGGTGAATTCCTTTTTATATTTCGCTACAAAACCCAGACGCTGTCCAGATGTGAAGTTCCGCCTCATCTTATTTAGTATACCCAGCTTTTTGGCTGCAGTCTATGCTTTTGACTCAATGGTTGAGCCGAAGATGAAATCTGAGGTCAACTCCATGCCCAAATGCTCCAGGCGGTCGGTAACTGGTACCTCCGAAAGTTGGAGATAATTGTAACTGGCTCCTTTTGGCAGTGAAAAGACGGGCATGTGTTTTCTGCGCGTTGAACTTGACGATATACGAGATTGTCGTCGCCCAACTGGGTAACCAGATTTAGGGTCAAGTTCATTCGCTCCACCATAGCCTCTCTAAAAGTACATGTATCTTCTCCGCTGGCTCTTGCACTGAACGGGTATTTTTCTGAGACTGTGCTGTCATCTACGTACCCAATAGCAACTAGCTGTAGCAAGTCGTTAATACGAGTATGCGGCAGTAATAGAGACGCAGAAAGAACAGACCCCTGAGGAACACCGGCATCAATACCCTATGATCCGATGAGTAGCCATCTATGACCACGCTGATCGATCACTCGCTCAGGAATTCGGAAATCCAGTTGCGAAAGTCATCAGGCCGAATGCGCAGCTTACCCAAGAGACCAGCATGCCAGACCCTGTCAAAAGCCTTTGATATATCAAGAGACACAGCAAGTGCTTCACAGCAATGCATAACGTACACAGGAAGATCTCCAGTTGATCGATCACGGCGGAAGCCTTATTGATGATCACTGAGGAGTTTATTGTCTTCCAGGTATGCTAGCAACTTATTATTAAGAACCCTTTCCATAAGTTTACATAAGTATGGAGGTTATGGCGTTTGGTCTGTAATTGACAGGGTCGGCACGGTTAGCCTTTTCAGGCACTGGCTGTACATTGCAACCTTCCAGGACTCCGGCACTACTCCGATTTTAAGAGAGAGGCGATACAAGCGCGTCTAGACAGGAGACAACTCTGTAGCAGAGTGATGTTACAAAACTGTAACTTTATATTTTATATGTTTTAAAAACGCGAAACAGAAGCATTATACTTACCTAAACACTTTTGAGAACGCTCATAATGCTCCTTTTTGCGCACACCTCGTTATAAAAGTTAGATATTTTGATAGTGCATGATGTGATGTTTAAAATATGCCATTTTACATAAAAAGTTTTGTTTTCTAAGGCATGCAACCTACCTTTTTCTAACCTTTAGCAACTGAGCCACGTCACTATGCCCTGAGAACACGTGGGTGCCTCGCGCTATTCAGGCAGGCGTACACATGGAAACTTTCATGATAGTTAGTAGTTGTCGGCCCGGCTCAACATGTCGAGTTCGGTACCGCGCCGGCCCGTCTCGCATCCCCAAGTTCAAAAACGATTCGCAAACATCAACACAAGAGGTTCATACTGAAAATCGTATGTGATTGACAGGTTCCCTAGTTCCGTTCAACCGATGATGGTGATAATATTATTTATCTAAGAATGGAACATGATGAACGCATGACTGTGAAGAAGATGCTAGGGTGTGAGTGAGACAGACGATGTATGCTAAAGGCAAAATATAGTTTCGGAGTGATAGTTAGCTTTGAACGACGATGAAAAACGTGCAGCAGCGTTATTAAGGCCTTCCCTCACCAGGTGGACTGATGATTTGGTGAAGGTCGTCGGATTCCACTGGATGCGATCAGTTGATGTGGCGACACTTAAGGGGCCTCCCTATAATAAGCGGTGGACTTAGAAATGATGTTGCGTCGATGGTGAGTCGCGCTGAGACTTGTTGGACGCGCTCTACTTTCTTACAGCTCAAGTAGACCTTAAAAAAAGCAAACAACGAAACGGTTTCCTCCAAACACAAACATGAAGAAAGAATGATATGATATAAATCAAAAGATATATGTATTTCTTTTTACTATCGTTAATTACAGAAGGGCGTATATAAATAAAGAACGCGCGCCCATTGAGGCGGCGTGGCGAGGCGATCGCCGCGGCGCGCCTTGTCGTTACAAGCAAATGCACTTATCTTACCGGGATGTGAAAAACTGTTTTCAACTCGCTGTCGTCGGTTAGTTCCACCAACACAATACATCCGAATGTACCCGGAGTCAATGCCTCGAGAGGTTACGTTTGAGCAGGATTTGGAGACTCAACAAATAAAAAGCTAAAAATCAGAATGGGCCCAACACAGAAACAATAAGAAGTATCACTTATTTTTATTGTATTCTATTGTCTTTTCCGGAATTGAATTGGTTTACATGCACGGCGTAACCGAACGAGATGAGATCCATTAAAAGTAATTTTCAGTGTCGATTAAAATTAATGATTCGTAATTAAAGTGTAATTATGAGAGAACCAATATATCATTCGAGTCCGAGACGCGCCATCGTAAACCCGTCAGCGACTCCATGATAAAAATAAACAGAAGTCTTTGAAACATTATCGATACAAATAAATTGTCCGACCAAGAATGAATATCAATAAATTGAAAATGTAACTCGTAAAAACATATCATCGATTATTGTAAACAGCTGGCGGGCATTTATGCAAAACGAATCGTTCATTGGACCAATTCAACGGCGGTAGCGAAGATAGAAGAATTTTAATTGAAACTTACAGATTGGACCTGCGGCCTTGCGCCGCTCACTGACGCCCAGACTCGCCGCCCGGGCCGCCTTGATGACTCGCGATTATTTACTCTTTACAAGATTATAAGAACGAAACGATATTGCTACAAAATACTGTAAACCTACAAGCCAACACTAGGGAAATATTTAGCCTCTAAGCAACTCTCCAGAAACAGTAGAAACTTAGCAATTTACATGAATTCCAAACTTTTACTTGACAAAGGCCTTATTAAAATCTTGGCGGGAACTTAATTTGCAATGACAGCTACACCATTAATCTTATTATAGCTTACACAATCTCGATCTTTTTTGTTAAAACACGAGCTTCTGGAAAGTACGCTGGAGTAAATAAATATTTCAACAAAACCTTTTGACCCTACTTATTACTTATTTAAGTTAATAAAACTCACATAATTCAATAACCTATTTCTAAAAAGGTTCGTAACAGTTGTAATCAGAATTGTTTAAAATCCACTGTACCCCATCTGTAGGTAATTCTATTTACTCAATTGATTGTGACACTTAAACCGTTTCGTGGCAGCCGTGAGTAAATCTTTCTAACGGCTGTTTCACAAATAAAACCACGAGTCAAGCATTCGTGATAGCGGTTATCGTCCCGTCCTCATCTCGTTCGCTTTTCATTGCATTTGGTTAAACAAATAGAGGCCTCGTGGGTCGGTAGGCAGATCCTAATTAAAAACTATATTCAGCCGCTGTCGTATATTACGCGGAGGCCTTAGGCAGTTAGTCACCACGTCTGGACACCTCCCAGTCGTTTAGCGTTCGTATTGCGTTGGGGCCGTGAATGAAAGAAATTGTTTTATAGGATGAAAGCGATGAAATCCCATAGCGTCTGAAAACGTCTAAAAGTTTTTATACTACTTTTGGTGTCCTTGAATAAGACAAATTATGATTACTGGACCATCATATATTATGCTGAAATTGGGTTGGAACTTGAAAAATGTAGGTACTGGCTGCTTAACAAGTACCTATATCCTATACCTAATACATATCATTAAAGACACTTAGATGTTTTCATTTAAGGTTCTAAGTAGGTAATGGTGATGACCATGACGAACAAATTACATACATTTCGGCTCTAGCGCCTAGTAAAAATAACATGGAAATTAGTTTTTTCTGAAGCATTAACAATTGGCATAAAAAAAATAACAATTCTTTACATCGAAGTGAATTTGTTCATGTAATTTCAAAGTAATGTGTATAACAGAAGAATCCAATAAATGGAATAGAGGAAGTCACTGTGGATTTTTTTTCCAAGCAATAAAAAGACAAATGACATTTGAAGAAAACCATCTCCTACCTGTATCTATATCCTGAATAACTTCCCTATATTTGATCCATATTCACAACTACAACGGTTTGAACAAAGGAACGAAATATTGCAATTTTACCTAACGCCAGTACCTATATTAGACTTTGGAATTAGTCAAGAACATGAGTAATGGACGGTACTCAATGCGAGCAGCAAACATGCGTTGTGCGATTTTATGTTACACAACGAAAATTCATTTGTGAAACGAACAGGTCGTTAGTACAACTGTGCAATGGCGACGTGAGTAAGATACACATAAACCTTCCAAAATAAATGGTCTAAATGATGGTAAAAACCGCATCAAAATCCATTTTGTAGGAAGAAGGTTTAAGCGGTAATAAAGACAAACACGAAAAATGGTTATTTTATTATATCTATCATACCAATGTCTATTAAGAACGCCATTCAAAATTAAAAGAAAGATTCCTACTTCGACCACTTCATAATCAGAAGCCAATTAAATAACAAATTACAAATAAAACCAAACATCTCAAGATAATAATATACAATATCGAATTGAATGTTTGATCAATTCATAATTAGAAACAATTGTAAACACGAAAACTATAAGCGAGAGAGCAAGCGTGCGCTGGAAGCAGCCGGGATCCGATTCTTGTTTATAAGGCGGCCGGCCCACCTCGTCTGCACTAAAAGTTTGATCTTATCTTCAATATTTTAATAGGTTCCCGCGGCGGCACCTTCGCCAGTAATTGTATAAAGTATCTCTGGAGGAATAAATTCAATATTCCGTCTCGGGGCCGGCCGACCGGGGATCCCTCCACTTAACCTCGTGATAAAGCTTAAATCAACACACGAAGTAATTACAATCGAGCCACACTTCATCACAGATGCGAATAGTGATTAACTATCTTCGTCTTTGGTTCCGCGGTGTTCGAAGGCAGCTCGCGCCTAAGTAAGTCAATTAAAATTGGATGAGATCTCATTTCAGGGGATGTGACAGAAACGTTTCCCCAAGGGCTTTGATAATTTGGTGTAGGTGATTTCATAGTTTATACTGCGTAACTGAGTTTTAAAATTGTCATTTATACGTAGCTAGGTTTGGTTGCCAACCAGTGTTGCTTCGTTTCGGTTTCAAGAGTGAAATTATGGTACCTACATTAGACATTTTCGCTTTTTCTCCGTTATTTTAAATAAATTTAACACGTAATAATCTCTCTTCTAAAATTAAAAGGCAGTATATAAGCATTTCTCTAAATAGAAAGCAGACAGAATATCGTCAACCGTCCCTTTTAATTTTGATTAATTAAAAGTTTTGCATGGAAAAGAGTAATCTTAACGCAAGGGTTGTACTTAGTGAACTTCTTTTGTATTTTATCCTATAAAGAGAAGTTTTTCAGTAAAACAACGCTCAATCTGCAACAAAATATAAAAGTTTCACAATAAAGTATACGCCTCGGGCGGGGAGATCATCAAAGACGAGAATAAATCCTTTTTCTAAAGTTGTAGGTACTCTATTCACAAGTATTTAAAATAAAGTAATAATAAAAGGATTTATAAAGAAGATTTGGATTTGTTGGAATTTTGGTGTACCTACTATAATACAATACACAACAAAGCGCGAGAGAAATTAGAAAGTGAACTTCTGTTTCTAAAGTTGAGCAGGCTTTGGTATCCCACTCAGTACGACATATGAAGCGACGAACGTACGGTGAGACATATCTTACAAAGCGCTGTAGTATTTCAGCTTAATGCAGAAACAGTGTCTATACGTATATTCGCATTTATACCATAATGAGCCCGTAACACGGCGCTCGAATTCGGTACTGCCGTGGGCGGGCGGCGGTGGGCTCGCACCTACTTTGCTGCAAGCGGCCTCTCCAATTAGCCTTAAAATAATGAACATGTTTTATATTTCCACCCGAGTGCGGCGTGTACTTATCCCCGTTTGCCCCGGGAGGTCATGCGGCTGTAGCCCTCTCGCGTTGTTTTACACGGGAGTACCTTCAAGTAGGTAATATAATAAAAGGGACACATCGTCGGTTGGATTTTGGAAATATCTGCGGTGATTTGGGCGGTGGTACCTTAACGTTTTGTGTGTAAGGGGATCCGTATAATAGTTCAAAAGGATGGCACTCGTTAGTACACCGGTTGATGTGATTCTTTTACTGTTTATTAAACCTTTAGAAATAAGGTAAGATACAAACTGAAAATTTAAGCCCAAGATTTAAAAAATAAGAAACCTGCAATGTACTCGTACGTCTCGAAACACGCACAGTGAAGGGATCCGTAGTCGTGATGAATATTTTCACATACACGATACTGATTTCATCGACAGCAAAAACAAGTTTAATTTTCAAAGAAACTGTGAAAGACAAGAAACTGTGAAAGACAGAATTGTTTTTGCGGTTGTAACCGAAAGTATATTTTTAAATTAGAAACATCTTTGTTTATTAAGCTTACAACCACGGCCAAATATTTGACTGCCGTTAAATCAAACTTTGAAACCACAAAAAATTAACGTGAGCGTCGAATCATGAAGTAGAACTTTGGTGTCACGCAAAACCACGGAATCGGCTGAAATCAATATAGACACCTCAGTATCAAGTAAGTCTTAGCATTTTAACTCTTATCTCATTGTAATAAGGTATTAGCACACGATTGATTGATCAAAAGGCATAAAACCAAAAAATGAAGGCCACTACCGGTTTATTTCAATAGCATTTCACGGTTAAATTTGAAGGACGTAAAACCAACCGACCAAAAACCCATGGCGCACGTCAAATTTGGAGATCCAAGACTTTAATGTCCAATAGCATGACGTGAAGAATGCCTTTAACTCTGTAAACAGGGACACTTTGTTGGCTAAAGTCAAAAAGGAACTACTCGAAATTTATGTTTTTTGTGGCAATGTTACAGGTACCCTTCCAAATTATTATACAAGGACAATGTTTTGGAATCTGCAGTAGGATGCCAACAAGGTGACCCTCTCGGGCCAGTCATTTTCAGCTTGGCTATTCATCCAATTATCCAAAAACGAAATTCAAAATGTAACGTGTGGTATTTAGATGACGGAACGCTAGGAGGTGATGTAGACACCGTTTTAAAAGACCTACAGCTGCTCAAACAGCAATTTAAATCTATTGGCTTAGACCTTAACCGCTCAAAATGTGAAATTTACCTTTCTGAAATTACCGACAGAGAATTGACCATAGAGAAATTTAATGCAACAGCCCCCCACGAATCAAAATTCTAGAAAAAAGTTCACTGCACCTCCTAGGGTCCCCAATTTTAGAAGACAGCTTTTATCCTTTCATCGACGAAAAAATCTAAAACTTCAACAAAATTTCGGACAGACTTTCCTAAATTAATTTACATTCGGCATTCACCCTGATTAGGTACTGTTGTTTTGGCCCAAATTTTATATATTTTCTACGTTCCTCCCCTTTATGGAAGCAGCCACATCTGTTAGACAAAATTGACCAAATTATTCGCAGCACTGTAACATCCATTTTAAACGTGGCCTTGGACGACCGAGCATGGCTTCAAGCCACAGTACAAATCCGTTTTGGTGGCCTCGGCGTCCGCAAAATTACCAGTATTAGCTTACCGGCGTTCCTGTCCTCTGTCCACAGCACCGAAAAGTTAACCAGGAAAATTTTAGCCACTGATGCGGTGGACGCCTGGACAGCGGTTTGCCCAGATACAGATCGGCCCGTGAACCCATCTTCCCAGAGACAATGGGATGAGCCGCTCTGCAGGTTGGTACGGTATAAACTTATCAATACGTCCTCCAATACTGCTGAGCGTGCCCGCCTGCTGGCTGTGGGAGAATGGGAGTCGGGCCTCTGGCTTCAGGCGGTACCGTCGCCCAACATAGGTACTATGCTGAGTGACACTACTTTCCGGCTCGCTACTTATCTGCGTCTGGGCGCTCCTTGCGTGGCTCCGCATCGCTGCCAGTGCGGTGAAGCTGTCGACTGCCTCGGACACCATGGCCTATCTTGCAGTAAGAGCGCAGGCCGGATAGCACAGCACGCCTGCATTAATGACTTAATCCGTCGTGCTCTTGCCACCGCCGCGGGGTGCCAGCTGTTTTAGAACCCAACGGTTTGGTACGCGACGATGGGAAGAGACCAGATGGAATGACCATAATGCCCTGGAAGTTAGGCAGGCCTTTGGTGTGGGATGCAACGTATGTCGACACTTGCGCCATTCCATCTTCCTGGCACGGCGGGCTGTGCTGGGGCGGCTGCTGCAGGTGCAGGAAACCTCAAACGGCGAAAATATTCGAATCTTATTGGGAGTTATATGTTCGAGCCGTTTGGGGTTGAAACACTAGGGCCGTGGGGTCCGAGTGCCCACTTGGTTTTTGGAGACATCGCCAAGCGATTGGTCGACTCTTCACGTGACCAGAGGGCTGGCCTATTTTTTTGGCCAAAGAATCAGCATCGCCATACAACGTGGCAATGCTGTCAACCTTTTGGGCACTTTTCCTGTCGACAGCGATGCGAAAGAATTTTTTTTATGCCCTATGATTCTTTTCATTCTTTCTTTTTTATTTTATTAATTTAGATGTACATACTATTCATATTTAGTTTAATTGTATAATATTTAAAAATGTAATTTATATGTATATAATAGTATAACTCAAAATAGAAAGTCATTGCAATGTAACTCATAAATAATTGAAATAAGGTATAAATTAGATTTTTATGGATTGCCGAGAGTTTTATAAAACTCACGTCGAGTTTTTAGCCCACGCTCACTTGCGGCCGCAGCAGTACTTTGAGCGCGAGAGCGCTACTGTTGTGGAACCTTTAACCGTGACTGACTGTTTTACCCATAGAGAATATATATAACCAGTCTTTGGTTTTACCCTATTATTGCAGCATTAGTGTCAGCATTATCAAAGGTTCGAAAACAAAATGTTCTCAAGGCACCGCTGCGGCCGCATGTGTGTGCGCTGGCTGATTAAAGTCGATGTGAGGTTTATAAAATTCTCGGCAATCATTCTAATTTATACTTTATAACAATGAAATACTCGTATGAGTAACATTGCATTGACTTACTATTTTGAGTTATGCCTTGGAATATTACCGAGAGTGGCTTCCAAATTTGACGTGCGCCCTTGGTTGGAGCAGGTTGGTTTTACGTCTTTTAAATTTAACCTTGAATGTTGGACTTTATTGGGTACAACAATACCCCACACGCTTCCTTCAAAATTTCATCGTTATAAAGCCTATAGTCTACAAGTAAAATGGCTGTGTAACATTCGGACGGACGAAATCATAAGGGTTCTGTTTTTTGCCATTTCGCTACGTAACCCAAAAATGCACTTCCGTGGAACACTGACACTCATCTTGATCGATTTGTTGGGTAAGTGTATTGCATAGGTAAGTTATCAGAATGACGAAAACATACCTATGTAACAATGGGCAATTGTTAAGTAAGTATGTTTTTGTCTATATGAATTAAAGCCTAAGTTACACGGTGCGAGCTAGCGTGCGAGCTGCCGCGGCGAGTTACTGGAGTGCAGCAACACTTGCACCGTGGGACAGCATGATGCGAGTTACTGTCATGTGCGGGTCGGTGAGTAGCTCGCATCCGAGTTATTTATTGTTTTTACTCACCACGCGCCTTCCCCTACCACGCCACTCGCATGCGACTCGAACGTCAACTCGCACGTTTTTAACTAAATGACAGTAGCTCGTACGCTCAGGCGCACTCCAGGTGCATTCTCTGCTGCTGTTCGTGTTTATCTTGTTTCGACAGACAAAATGACAGCGGGTAGATGGACTTCCGAGCAAAATTTAAAGTTTGTGAACCTATTCAAGGATCAAACCAACGTATGGAATTGTTTGGATTCTTATTACGTAAAGCTTCATTTGAACAGATACACATGGAATTGAGTTTGAAAGAAAAAAATTAAGTTAAAAAAAAAAAAAAAGTTACGTTCTACGTATAACCAGGAATTACTAAAAAAAATAAAAAGCAAATTGTGTATGTGGTACCGATGAGATCTATAAACCATCCATCAAAGGGTTTGACGCTATGAATTACATTATAAAAATAATTAAGGTAAAAGAAAAAGAAATGACAACTAATCTGGTAATTTTAATTTATAATAATCAATTAATCATACAAACATTATTTTGCCAGGAAACTGCTGCCTTGCCATTTAAATATTTTTTTTATATTTATCTTGAATTTTCTCTGGTATTGCTTTCGGTCTATTATTGATTCGGGAGCGACGGATGCTTGGTAGTTCATAAATTTCTGACCTCCACTGCCCCATATTGACTTGAAAGTGTATGATGTCTTCATAATCTGTCGTTCTTGGTGGTGTATAGGTATTTGCTGCAGTGGTACGTAACGAGTTGTGTAACGCACATGCACATAAGATGATATTTATCATAATTTCCTCTATAACTAGAATTGGTTTTCCCAAAATACGAAAATGAGATGCTAGAATGCCAAACCCATTCTCCACAATCTTTCTTGCTTTGCTCAATCTATAATTACGAGTATAAATCCTTTCTCTTGTAGTTGGTGTTTTCTTGCAGGGCTTCAGTAAGTACGGTTTTAGAGGGAAGGCATCATCTCCATCTAGAATACTATTTTCAGGCAACATTTTACAGATTACAGTGCCGAATCTAAGCCATCACCACAGCCGACTTCAGAAGTTCCAGCAGGATCACCACTAATCACTACGACAACAACGTCTGCATATTATTTACAACCCGTTGAACCTTTCATGTCTAAACAGTCTACACAATTGGAACCATCATCGCAATCAGTACTCGCAAAAGATGTACTTGCTGAAGCAATGACAAAGGTACTCTAATATAATAAAATAATTACATTGTAAGTGTTTAAAAGTCATTTCTTTGAAAAAATATTAACAAATTAGTTGAATAAGATTAATAAAAAGTACTTACTTTGATAGACTGCCTCGTTGGTCGAGTGGTCGCAAGCGCTACTGCTGAGCATGAGGTCTCGGGTTCGATTCCGGGTCGGGCAAAGTGTTATTGGGTTTTTCCATCTGGAATTTCTCAGTAGCAGCCCGGAGTCTGGATTTGTACCCGGTTGATGGCAATAGGCTCACCCCCTATTACATGGGACTTAAACATAACTGGCGAAATGTGGGTGTACTATAGGTACACCTCTGCCTAACCCTTCGGGGAATACAGGCGTGATGTTATGATTTTATGTTACTTTGATCAAATCTTCTTTCATTTTTTGCAGCACACTGGTATTCTTTTTATTACGGATGCTTTGGAAACTCTGAACAATACCGACAACGACCTAAACGATATCCCAGAAGAAATGTACACCAGGGTTATTTCCAACATCACTCATCCCTCATACACTTGTTTCATTACGTTAAATTTTAGGAGCAATTAAATTTAAGAGTATTTCTGCCACTTGTGTAGGTGCTCCTCTCATAACTGCTTTATATTCCCGGTGATCTTTATTATATAGCTCTTTAAATATAGTATGTGTTGCCTCCTTTCCTTTGCATCCAATTCCTGACCCAAAACTTATTTTTCTTCCTTTTCTGTATAGCACTTTCAGCTCGAAATATTTCAGCGGAAAGTATTTTTGTAACCGCTTTTATTGTGGTATCAACTATGATCAGTCGTGTATTTTGCGACAACATTGCACGAAATATGATACGCCAGACAATCGAGCGAGAGCCACGAGACATGCGAGTACAGTGGTGCAGTAGCTGTCTACTGTCAACGCCAGTAGCTCGTAACGTGTAACCAGGCCTTAACGAAGCGATGACTTGCGGTCAAGTCAAGAAGAAGCTCAAAACATGAGACTGAAGAGTGCGAGAGAAGACATGGTGAATATAACCTTTTGTTAAGGGAGACCAAAGAAGAATGGCAATTTTAGTGTCGCTTAATTTCAGAAGCGCTCATGAATGAACCTTTGTAGGTACATTATACAAAACAAAAAGGCTTCACTTTGTATGCATCAGCTTTTTTATTAAACTGCACACAGAAAAACAAGATTAAACAAATATTTTATTAAATCTGAATATAAAAACGCAATTATTTGCATTATTTAAACGCAGAACCTGGGACGGTAGCAATGTAGTTACCATTTCTATTTCTATTGTATATGCTTATAACCAGGATTTTGGTGGAGTGATTACATCTTTTAAACTATGTAATAAGATAGGTACTTTCGGTACCTCGTTTTTTTTTAGAGTAGTATTACATAACAATACGTTAGTTATTATTGCTATGGTAGCTCAGTTCTGCTCCATCAAAATCTAAAACATTTTAGATAAGAAGACTCCTGTCCCTTTAAACACAAGAATATTATTCTTTGTTTTTGAGCCAATGCCTAATTGTATTTACAACAAGTTATTAAGTAATAAATAACTGATATATGGTGCTTTTCATTAATGACAGTCATAGGAATCCACTATGTATACGTTTTTGGAGAATTTTGCTTCCATGGCAATATTAAAGTCTATTGATGTCTTTCTTCATATCAGAAATGTCGTAATTGCCATATTTTTATGTGACTACTATGGTAACATCTCTGTCTTAATGTGTGGTCATGAATAGCTGTGAATTGATTTCTTTGTCTACTAGTTTTATTTGTTTTGTGGTGTTGCATACAACACGAGGATTGTACGTAATCCAGGTGTGCAGCGATGACTGAGTCTAAAGCTTTGCCATAGGCCATAGGGTACAGTTGCTGCTAGCATGTGTGATGAGCATAGTACGATAATGCCGACGACCATAGCATGACGCCTGCGCCGGCTGCTCAGTTATTCGACGAAGTTCTTTTAAGATTAAAATAGAATATAAATGTTTTATTCCACTACCAAATAAATGTTTCATTCTCGCTTAATTCTAATAAGTACAAATAAGCCGACCAAAATAATAAGACAACATGCTGTGAAGCGCGGCCTCCCCAGCCTGAATGCTTCACATCTTTTAAATTCTACATTCGCCTTAGTACCTTACTTATAATAAAATTATAGTTATTTGTAATATTAAAAATATTTGTAAATTATATCACGACTGTTGTCAGTGCTCATTATCAGTGATAAAGCCTCATATTCACTAGGGGACAAATGTCCCGTAACATGTCTCTAGCTAGAGAGAGATTTCGAGCGAAGTTGAGCAATGACGGGCAATGTCAACCAACGGCGCCAGATATCTTCCCTCACGACCTTTTTTTGCAACGTTTTCGATATTACCGGACACGTCGTGCGACGCCGCCCGACGCCGCTAGCCCTACAATCTACATCTCTAGGGACACATGTCGCGGGAAGCTTTATCCGGCCGACACAAAGCAAAAGCGCGTTGGTTTACAGTTACAAGACAACAAACCAACTTGCATAGTTTATGTTGGACGTATTTTTGCATTCTTCATCCAATATCGGTTCGTTTTATTTGATTTGCCTTGCTTTATATTGTGAACGTACAAGATCATAATCAGATCATTCACTTCTCAAATTCAGTCATCAAGAAACACGACATGATAATAGCCACTTTGCAAATAAGTGCATGGAGCATGATGGGACACGACGATCAATGTGTAGAGGGCTTAATATACAAAGCCTACTACAAGTGCCAATTTCCCTTCAATAGTTGGTAATTATTGGAACCATTCATTTCCGACATCTTTTAATGTCGTACTGTTTCCAACATATTATAACTCTTTGGTTAACTGTCAAATGGAGTCATTAAAAACGGAGCCGTCCCTACCCTTTAAACAATATTTTACTGGCGAAACCCAATATTAAAAAAAATATGCTATTATTACCTTTTATCTTAATGTGACCGGGATCCTAGCATTTGAGAGTATTTGTACGAATGTACGCGAAGGCTAAATTCTATACCCATATTACATGGATTCCTGCCGTTTTTCTTTGTATGGGAAGTGGTGTATGGACCAATAGCGATACGGTTTTGTTATTAGTGTGTGTATCCATATCCATATGCAAAGGGGCATCAAAATCTGAAACAGCAGTTTTGAGAAAAATATATCCTTAGAATTTACAGTATTTGCCTTGACCGTTATAACTACAAGAAACCGTTATTTACGGGACTGCGCTTGACTTTTTGAGTAGTGCCAATGGATGCAGGATTTCGTATAGGGATTATAAGCCTCTTCTTATTCTCTTCTAAAGTACAAGAAAAGTCACAAATAACAGACACTTTTCACAGTTTAAAGATACTGACCGCTATTACGACCTAATATACACAATCTAAAACACCCCGATCTTTCATTACTTCAAAAAATCGTACCCGTAAAATAAAATTGGTTATGGTTTGAAATTTACAATACTTTGTAAAAAACTGTCTTATTTCATATTTCATGTAATATAATAGCATTATGTTGTGAAAGATCGTTGATAAAATGATTGAACAGTACGATTTGATTTTGGGAAAAGTTTTTTACCTTTTTTATACTCTAATCTCGGTTGGCCCTTTTGAGAACAGGGTCGATTCAAATCGATTTGCATCAAAGAAAGTTTTTGTGTAAATGGCCCATTTTTTTCTGACTGTATTGTATTTTCTTAAATCTTTAAATTGTGGACAAAATGTTGAAAACAAGTTAAGGGCAGCAATGTTTTCCGGTAGTTACAAAGGCCCGTACTACCCGTCCACTAAGTATATTTTTCTTCCGATTTTAATGAACCTTTGCACAATGGTAAAGATGAGGTATCCCTAGACAAATATCAAATCCGTGTCGCTATTGGCCCATAGGTTCCATACTTGCCCAGTCTCCAAACCACAGCATTTATCACGTAGAGCTTGTAAATATTCATCACATTTCACATAGTAATATATTAAAAATTTGCCGCCATGACAAATGAGACGTCGAGGCGCGCCACACATTTCAAATAAACATTTAACCACTTCCTGCCTGTTTAGTCTACAAATAACGCGACTGCTCAAAGATTTAACTAAGCCTGAATAAATAATCAATTTAGCCAGCCCCGCGCGGCTTCTGATCGATTGCCACAATGCCGGCTGGATGATATAGTCGACGAGCCGCAGCGATAAATATCCCGAGACAAATGTTTAGCATGTCTCCGGAGAGTTGCGGTGACACTAAATTTAAAAGCTTCAATTGTACAGAAATAACCAAAACACGGTTAAGATCTTTGGAAAACAAATCGTGTATCGGTCGCTTGACGACAATCGTGATTGACTGCGCAAGTGAACATCTCTAATAAGTATAAACAAATTAATAGGGAGCGGTTCGAGCCCACTGCAGTGGCGGGTGTAATTTAGAAGACACTCGTTCACGGATAGGGGTTTACGAGTAGATGAAGAACAGCTCTCAACTATTCATTAATGCATTTACAAAAAAAATATTAGACGCGCCGGCTGTAAATCACGCCGCGAGATTTTTGTACTTTTATTAAATATATATTTCCTGTCGGTGATATTTTTATTATGGATGACAATATTAAGGAAACATAATTCATAAGTAATCATTTTTATATCTGTTTTGTATCATAAGCCATAAACGTTGTTTGACTGTTTAATTAAATTAGAACTAAAATAATAAAAAACGAAACGGCATGCACTTAGAGGGCATCGACAAATATATTTAAAAGATTTGAAAACCCAACTAGCGACCATTATCTACACCCATTAACATGTTACATGTGTTAATCACATCCTCTTAGAACCGTCTTATCAAAACGGGAGCAATTTTAAGAATGACTACGCCTATAAATAACGGAGTCCTTACATTAATTATGAGCTTAATTATGTAGAATCCCTTTGATTTACAAGCCGCTCATTGCCGCCGCAAACGAATTGTAGTGGCTTAGCGGAGTACCTCGAACTTCGCCTACCGCTTCTTGGTTATAATTATTTTTGTCGTAAGATAGCTTTGCTTGGTGTATATAGATCGAGATGAAAGTGAATCGAGACAAGTTGACGCCCGCACCACTTTTAAAGGATTAACCGATTATACACTCTTAGGTTTTAACACAAGCCACTCTGGAAGGTAGACCATTATTGTAAAATATATTAAGAAAACGTGAGAGCAACTGAGACGGTTAGGGTAAATTATAAATGTGATGAATTATACAAGTTTTTGGTATGAAGATAAAATATTATAAAAGTTCAGCGATAGACGTTTATGGGCTAAACTAGCAGCAAACGTCTTCAACGCAACATTTTGTCGTGATGCGGTACATAATGTGCTGGAAATTTAAGAACAAAAAAGAAAATGTTACAAATTTACTAGGTATAAAAAAACTGTTTCAACGGTAACATTTACTTCAAAGCCTTAAAATGATATCTACAATAAAATATTTGAAGCTGTGAGGGTGCGGTAGAGGCGGTTGTTCGCGGATCGCCGAAAGCGCCGCTGCGGGCGCGCGGCTTGTATGCCGAGGGCACCCGCCCGCTGCCGACATGCTCCATCTAGGGTTATCAGTAACTGTTTGTGAATTTGGGATTAAATCGGGCAAAATTTCGAATCGAAGCGGCACAACTTGCGAAAAACTTAAAAAATATACAAACCAGATTAAATTTTAACACCGGTATGAATGTGAGATACCATCATAATAACTTCGTAGCAGTTCATAACTGCTTCTGAGCAGCCATGTCCAAAGCTATGTAGAGATTTTAAGCTCATAATATGGAATTTAACATTTGAGTTTGTAATTTAGTTAGAATGCACTCGACTAATTGACATTCTGAAAACTGAGCGTTTCTAAAAAAAACTGTTTCATTAATCAGGCGTAATGAAGATTTCTAACGGACGCCTCATCTATCACAGAATTTCGACGAACAAAGATCGTAGCGTATTCAAACAGCCGAACAATCGAATAATTGTCCTCGATCGCTTACAAACTGCGATCCCAACCGGACATTCGGCAGGCTCTATTTCTGCCTAATGTTTAGAAACAATAGCTCTGTGCTGCAATTAGTTTATCCGATAGATGGTGGTCGAACGAGTCGTAAATCTACGCTCTTGCCACCAGTGGGCTCTCTACGTGGTTGTGGCGCCGTATGTAGATTCAGCTCGGTTAATTAATGTGCCACGGTAAAGTGCGAGGTCTCTCCCTCGCATCCCCAGCCGGGTTTCGTAAATTGCGCACCCATCTCCCACATGTTGGTACAACAGCTCTAGTTTTAGACAAATTAAAATTAGACGCTTTAGGTAATAATTGTCAATAGAAAACTATTTCAGATTAAATATGGAGGATCCTAAGTTTTCACATACTAAAAACTTGCGAGTTAATTTAAATCTGTGAGCTTTATTAAGAAAAACATCGTGAGGAAATTCGCAAGCAGGAGAAATTTTCAACGTGTATAAAGTAGCGCCATTTGTCACACGAACCACAGAATACTGAAGTACAAGCTTACATGAACCACTCCGCAGTGTTAACACAATTTAACTTGACTACATAATATGACCACACTATTAAGGAACTCGGTTGACTTATGTTAATGAAAATTTATTTCTTCCAGTATCCATTGATAAATTAGGATTTTTAAGATCGACCTTTCATATTTTCCAAGCGTTTGTTTTCTAGGTTTTTTGCTGACGTGTCGAAATCTAAACATGTGACTTATAAAGGGCCCTTTTAGAATTCCGTAGCCAAATGGCAAAAACGGAACCTCTATAAATTTTTCATCCAACAGTCATTTTACTCGGAGACTACTTGCATATTTTCGGTTACAACCTCAAAAATAACATTGTTTTTTATAGCTCTCTGCTGGTTTTTTTTCTGACAAATACTAGTAAATACAAACTTATCATTGCGGTCGATAAAATCAATACTGTGCTTTCGCCAATGTTCACCCCAACGACGGAACCCTTTACTGTGCGTAGTCCGACACGCACTTGACCGGTTTTAAATTAATTAGCAATACATCACAGAAGTTATTGTATGACTATATATTTTTATGGCTATTTGATGACAAACTACGCTACAAATCGCGTCTGTGAAGTATCGACAAATTAATTGATATTGTACAAATTCCTTTATTGAATGCTTAGTTAGTCAAAGCCAGCAAGTGTATACGAACGTTGCCAAAAGTTAAGAAACGATTAATGTCTGCATAACCATACAATTTTTGACAAATAAACTTCTCTTAACTTTAAAGCAACGTTTATAAATAGCAAATAAACCCTTTGCCATGCAGTAACAAATTGGGTTTACTTCCAAGTTTAGTCGATATTACATTTGTGAAGTGATTCTGAAGATCACATCTTAACATTGCGCTCTTGAGTGACGTATGGCGGTAGCGATGAGGGGCGAAGGTTCCCCGCCACCCTCATTATCCCTTTCATGCTGAATTTCAATTAGCATGCTTTCGTGTTTTGCAATAACAAACCGAGCACCGTTTGGGGAACACAACGTGCAATATAGATACCTAGCTTCAACCATCCAAGCTTGGATATAGATTCGAAAAAACAAAGCTTTATACTTTTTTAGAATAAGTAGGCGACCGCTGGTTGACTAACTTTTCAGTTATTGGTCTATATTTCTCGTGTTTTTATATATATACTAGCTTTTGCCCGCGGCTTCGCTCGCGTTAATTTAGACTTTGACAATCAATTCGGGTTATAATTCAATCATGATTCGAAAGACACGTGGCGCCATCTATTATCATAAGAACGTTAATGTTGTTTTCCTCGGGAACAGTACTTTTTTTTCGGGATGAATGGTAACCTATGTTCGTTTCTGTACACCTGACAACACTGTTTAGGCGTGAAAAGGTAATAAACAAACTTACTTTCGCATTTATAATATCACTTAAGATTAAGAAGTTAGGATATATTATATAAATGGTTAATATTTACTTGTTATTGCAATACAAGAAATATTGGTCAATCTACCCCAGGACCACGGTAGGTCGACCACAGCTCTGGGTAGGTTGACTAAGTAAGTGTAAAATCAAGAAAAGGAATGAGTAATTAAACAATATTTCTATTCAATAGGCCTCAAGAAACTAAACAACTTAAACCGATTCTAAGGTTAGAACGTTTATAACAAACATAGATGTACTTCATTATTAAATTACAGTCTCAAATTCTCTTTAGTCTTACTTTCTTGTTTATCTTTTAATATCATCACGTACCTATATTAAGTACCTATATTAAGTACCTATGTTTAGCGTTAAACGCATTTGAGTTGCAAGCGGGCCCTAAAAGTCTTTCACTGATTGTCAAACGCATTTGTCACCGGCCACCGCTTCAACCTTTCTTTTTTGTCAAATATAATTAAGTGAAAAGGTTTTCTATATAAGTAACATCTCTTAGTATATCAGTATAAGTTGCAACCTGACTTGCAAAAAGTTCGTCAACCAGCCCCAAATGCTTACTTAGCTAACCACTGACTTCGATTTGAAAGTGACACTATGTTATAGGGTCCGAGATCCGAGAGTCTTTCTAAGTTAACATGCATATTTTTTAGAGCTGGTGCCTAAATCGATAACAGATATTTCCAAAACAGTTTTATTATTTATAGTACGTATTACCTACTATTGCATAATGAAGAGACAAAGGCTAGTGTTGAATGAGAAAATGTTGGATCGTCCACTGCCAACACCTTATGGCGCCAGAACCAAATTACTAAAGCAGCACGAATGCTGAGCTGTCTCCTTTCAAATTTGATTGCGCCCAACATCACACGCCCATGAACTCTATAATGAAACAGGCATATAAAAACAAAACTATGGGCATATATGATTAGGCCGATACACGAGTAAGGTAGAACCACTAAACAAACAACCATTACAATATCGCTGAGTCACCGTGTTGGAAATCACTTATTGTAGGAATGACTTGCACTCCCGCGCAAGTGCCTTATGCTACAAGCCTAGGTACTAGTCGTAGGAAACCCGCCGCGCCGTGCCGCCGGCGATTTACTGGTGAGCGAGCTTACCTACATGAATATTTTTCTAAGTATTTATAATTTTCTACATAAATCATATCATAGGTATTATGGACATTCTATTGATTAACAGACCATGTACAGCAAATATGGTTGATGGAATCAATATATTTTCGCATTCGTTCGTAATCAGCATAGTAGCATTATATTTTTATTACACCGATATACAATAATGGGAACGATATCTATCTTGTATGAAACACACAGAGGAAATGTTACTATCGGCGCGTCATGTTCAACATGCATAGCTAAACAATGGCGCGCGCGTTCGACGGACGGGTCAAATGAGGCGCGGCGTCAAATCTCGGGTTGCACCAAGTTGGCGCCGGCCGACACATTCGAGAAGTTAGCACACCCATTGAAAACGGTTAAAAAACAATACACTAAAGTTCTTGCCGTCGCGCTTCACTTCACAAAGTAACAAGCGGCCGTAACAAACGAGCCCGTCGCGGAATCGATTTCGTTACAGTGCTCCGGTTTTAATTTTCACACGATTTGTTTAACACGTGCAAATGTTATTAGATTCTACACATAAAAAAATAAAATACAAAATAAATGACCACAGCATGGCGAACAAAGACACCTAACGAGACTGCAAAACTAAATAATTTTATAGTTCAATTAATTAGCACTATGTTAAATGTGCAACTCATAGATTTAAATGCAGATAAATCATTTAGAAAGCCACTGTCTTAATTAGACTGAGAGATGTCAGCGGAGCCGATGCTTTGCACCGGAATAAATCAGGACTTAAATTGCTTTCTGCAACGACACTCCCACCGTCGCGTCGAGTTGGCGTTAATAGCGCGTGCAACCAAAATCTTAGACGAATGTTTGGAAGTATTTTTTACAATGAAATACAATACTCAAGGTCAGCGAGCAGGCGCCACAAAAAAGTGGTTGTAGGTAATTGCAGTCCAGTTAAAGGCACCAATTAGAACATGCCAAACCACAAAACTATTAAATTGATTGTAGAAGCATCTTAAATGATGATTTAACAAACATAATAAAATCCGTAAGTAGTCATTTAAATTAAAGAGGACGATATAAATTTCTACTTATATTACCCGATATAAATGTAATTAACAATACCATTATTGGATCGTATCAATATAACTGTTGGTATGGCAACAACATCGAAATGATTTGGATTTAATTACTTGGATCACCAACTCCGCCCTCGTTGGAATCGAACACTCGTAAATCAAGAATAATAATACCGAGCTATGGTCTTTTTTCTTGACTAAACAAATCTTTTTAAACACAATTACACGATCGTTAGTGAACAATTAAATATTATCAAATAGCTTTCTGTGAGCGCTCACCAGCTAAACCGAAATAAGATTAGAATGTATTATTGCAATTTACGGAAATTTTCCATTAGTTGTGTATCGTCGATTTTTGTACCCTACAGCCAGTTAAGCTGCAAGGGCTTCTAGAAATACGGATAAGCTAATTACGTATTTGAGTACGCATTTGGATACTCCCAGGAAGCAAACAGTTACCGAATTACGAAGCTGCTTTTTTTTTAAGGCACGGTATTTTCTTCCTTTTTTTACGTTTTTAGAAAGAAAATGAATTGAGTAACAAACAACTTCAAAAACAAAAACTTTATGTAAGTAACAAAAAGAAAAAGAAAACAATCATCAACCAACGATAAACTCGAAAATTTGTCAAATTTCAACAAACGGAACATTGAAAACGGAACTTTCTATCTATGTTCTACATAATTAAAATTGAAAATTCAATCATTCACTGACCGACGGCCTAAACTAAACGGCTGGGTCTAGAAGCATGAAATTTTGCGCCAGAGTTCGTTATATAGGTATAGCGAAAGTGAGCACTACTGAAGGATATTTGAAAATTCAAGCCCCCTAGGGCGTGATTTTCCCTTTAGGGATTAAATACGGAATGAAAGTTTGTATGAAACTTCGTAATTATTGATCCTCGTTAAACATTTAATTAATTACAACAACTAGTATCATCTTTTTTTTTTTACTCGGGACGAGTTATAAAAAAACTAACTACCTACGGCTCCTGAAAGGCGAAGGAAAATCCTATAGGGCACACGGCTTGCCATAATATAATGATAGATTTTTAATAGATTGATTGTAAAGATAGATTTAAGTTGTTACAATAAATTACAAATTACAAATACATATCATAAAATCCCTTCACGCACCTATTATAGTATTGAATACTTGCACAGTTAATGATCATTAGGTATATCAATTGTTATAATAACCTGTTCTGTCCCACAGCTGGGCAAAGGGCTCCCTCCATTCTTCCTTTTCACAAATCAATCCCAAAAAAGGAATCATTACCAAAGGCAAAAAAAAAAAAATGTTTTAATATCTGTTCCTGATAATGTGAACTGTCAAACAGAACAAATTCGCGCAGAATATTTTAAACTTCATTTAAAACTAGCACTTTTACAGCGACGAAACAAACCCTTATCTTAAACATTGTTATCTTAGTTTGTAATACGAGAAGGACTTTTGTTGCTCTCAAGTTTTTGTAAACTAATCAGTGAATTAAAAAAAGCGGTTAACTTTTAAAAAAGAGAACGTTTCGTCTTCGATCGTGGCGTGGCGACTGGTATTGCAACAATTTTATCATTAAATCAGACAATTTATCAAACAATAATCAAAGACTCAACAATCTTTTCGTTGGCTGGTCTAATATTTCTTACACATATAAAATGAATTCAACATTAATACAGTGTTAACGGGAATGTCATGAAGTGTTAAAAAAGCTTATAAAATCAGCTAATTTATCTCAACTAATCATCATGAGGCATTAAAATATAAATATTAAAGACGAGTTCTTTTAGATAGGAAGCGACGATGACATATTTAAATTTCTCATTTCAAAGAGAAACAAGCGAGGCCTACAATAAAAAATATCACAAGAACCCACACACAGAGAAATTTCCACAAATCTATAATTCCATCAGCAAGTCAGGCAAATACGAAAATAAGCATCAAAGTGTTTTTTAGAGGAAAGACGACAAATGTCAACCAGCAAGGCACCAGTAGCAAACACGTGTTACATATTGTCTGACAATATTTACTGTTGCTTTATTAGCTCGGGAAGTGGATAGAAGTAAATGAAAATAACTGCCGTTCTACATTCTAAAGCATGTGTTAGAGTAATACAAAGTGGAAGGATTAATTGGAAACAAATTCAGAAACAAAAAAGAGTCAGCCGCAACGACAGATTATGGAAACACTCCGTAGTGACGACAAGAAAAAATCTTTGTTAATTCCTTAGTTCGTCGTTTTACTATTCACATACCCAAGAAAGGATGCCAATAAAATTTAAATCCAATTGCTTCGACCCCTGATTTACAACGAATCAATAAAGGAGAAGGCTATCATTACCTTTTTACTGCGTATTCAATAAAATTAATGTACTCGGTAATCAATCCGATGGCAGAGGTCTTTCAAATAAGAGCCTAGCGGTCGTTTACTAAAATCCTTTGGATTTATAAATCTGATGAATTAATCATTATTTTATAGGAAGACCAATAAAAATAATTTACGTCGACCACGATTCCAAGATAAATTTTGTCGACTTGAATGCTTCAGTTCGTCAGTAATTGGGGATAATTGCGAGTTATAGTGTTCGGTTCAGAACAGCTAAGATATTCTCCGCAAATTTGCCTAACAAATAGGAGGAGTTATTACTCCGTAATCGTTATCATTATCACATAAGTTAATGGTATGCTATTCAGAATTAGCGATCTCTCCAGTTTATATTGACGTCTATATATCAAGTGCGAGAGTTGAAACAGCATAAACACAATAGTTGGATAGAAAAAAGTCGGGGTCTGAGAGATGGCTCATAAAATAAAACAAGGGACTACGTCCGGAGATATGTCAAGATAGCAGGCGGCGGGGGGGCGCGGGCCGGCGCCGGCCGTGCACCCCAAGACCCAATTAGAAGCACACCTTTTGGACATGTGCTCTCACTTGGCGCTAACTAACGCCGAAAAACTCAAGGATACGGGCAACTACATCCGTTTACCGTTTACCATATTTTTTCATGGAAATTCTTCTGTTTGTCCCATGGGTATTGTACGGCGAATTCGCAAGTGAAGGTTACTTTATATACAAGTAATATTTAAACAGTACCTATCCTATGATAAAATCCTGTTTAAATATTATTGGATTGGCACAATTAAATAGAGGCCTACGCGCCTGAATTCAGGCTATGGATGATGGTAATGATCGAAGTATTCCCATGTTTCGTTTTGCTGTGTGTTCTCTTTTAAATAATTAAATTTCAACTCTGTTTTTTATTCCTCCTGTTTTACTTTTTCTCGTTTGTCTAACTCTACGCCTATTTCTTGGACATGGTCAGTTTATTTATTACATACATGTACAATACTATTTACCAGTGTTCTCTTATCTCGTTTAAATAGTATGCAACTTAACTTACCTTAGTCTTGACAAGTTTCGCGTTCTCCTTGCACATCTTTGCCAAAGCATGGTAGTCACCTCTGGCAGCACATAAAATCCATTGCTTTTGCTTCGAGTCCAATGGATCAGTCTCACTCTTCTGATCTAACTGTAATTGAATAATCTATTTTATAATTGATCTCTATTTAATTCTTTTAAATCTGATGCCCACCTCTTTCTTACTTACAGAAACTCTGTCTTCCTCATCCACCCCCTGCGAACAAACAATATTTCAATGAGTCACCATTATAGTCAAGATTTCATTAACAATTTTATACTTTTAAACACAAGCTTGTTCATTCATGGCGAGCAATTTATTAAACGATGTACATCAACGTACTTAACGTCTGAAAACAAAAGATTAGGATTATAAATAAAGACGATATTTACATACATAATAAATATCTTAACGACACATATAAATTAATCGGAACCTAATATTTCAAAATTAATAAATGAGTACTTATATTGTGAAAATAATATTTTGAATTAATGGTCAATAAATTCGAATTCTCCCGTCTTCAGGCTTGCGCTGCTATTCATGTAAGATGATTTAGGTCATAAGTTATTGGTATGGGTCAGTGTAATTAAAAACTCTATGTGATGTAGAATACAGTTCATTTTCGTGTAATGTACGGGTAAAGTTACAATGTTCGCGACTGGTGCACTGGGCGTGCGCTGCGCAGCATGACCACTTTACCACCTGTCGTTACATATTTATGTCTACACTATTGGCCTCACTGTTAGGGACTTTGATATTGACAAGATAACATCCTTAATGTGATGTGTTTGATTTAATAATAAGATTATGTTTGTACGTCGCTGGTTTTAAGGTTTTATGGCAACAACAATTAAAATTAGCGGCCGAATTAGTTTTTGAACATTCATACCAGGTCACACGCTTAAGAAAAATGTTATTGGATAATTTTAGTTATCTACATTTTCTACAAACCAAAACATTGCGACAGTGACATTCCAAGACTATCACATTAGGAGATGTTTCTATACATGCATGTAACTATTTTCTTTTTTATCACGTATAAGTAGTATCGAGTTCAATCACGAATTTGTGTAATTATCTTGGCATTTATATCTAGCTAAAGGCAATTCCATACCAAGTTGAAGAAATATTGTAGACAACCCAGTTACCCAGGACATTTCACCTATACTGTTAATTGAGATTGTACTTCAGTCTCTTTCAGACCGTACTGCAAACTTTCTCGATTACATTGGTTTGTGAACAATCTCATGAATCTGCCTGAATCATAGTACAAGACGGGTAGGTTTGCTAAACAAAACCGACAGCCAAATTCGCGTCCGTTTTAATGGTTTTTAAATTAGGCGACCTTAACAAAGTAGCATTAAATTTATCCAACTAGGTCTATCATTATTTTAAGGACTAAATTGACAACACGCTTCACATTACACCAATATTAGACGTAAATAATGATTGCAACGAAAATGCTTTACATACATCAAACAGTCTGTGTTTGCAAGAACACTACCGCCCAACATTTACTTTTGTTCGCTTTATTTTGTTATCATTGTCCTCATTATTATCAGTTTTAACCGAGCGCTAAAAAAAACGAGTTGGTATCTTACTATCTAAGCTTCAATAAAGCAACGGCATTTTCATTAACACGATAAAAAAATAAAATTGATATTAATGTAAGTAAATTGTAAGGGTAGGCTCGCCAGTTAGTCGCCGAAGGGCTCCAGGCGTGCGTGCCTCTCTCCTCGCCGTAGGACGCCATAGGCATCACGTTGTTCGCGCTGGCTCGCATTATGGTGGCGACGACGGCACCACATTACAATCGATACACGTCACAACCTTCTATCTTTCAACTTTATTTAAATGATTTATACGACAGCATAAAAAAAACGTCACATTCCAATAATTAAATGGAAATCACGTTATAAAACACAGACATCCGTTAACCTCTACTTATTGCTCGAGTTACACATATATTAAGATTTTTATTTTAAATAGGCTATAGTAAAGTTAAGCGATAATAAGTAGTTTAGTTTTCGATGTGTAGGGTAGTACGTCGACAGAAAGCGGGTTGAGTTTGGGGTAGCCGGTTGATTTTATTGATGTAAATGTTGATTTTAACAGCAGAGGTGCCAGTACACTACCCTGAGGCAGACCGTTCTTTTAGGCTCACCACCGACTTTTAGCTTCAAGAATATTCACTTGAAATCGTCGGTTACTGAGGAGTTCCCAAAGAGTTCAAGTTAACTTTGGATCCTCTGTTAAGTCGGTAGCCTTCCACAACAAACGTGATTGACAGTCTACAGATGAAGCGCCCATCACTTTCCTTGTTTTGAACCCATCCTGAATAAGTTGCGTGAGTTGAAGGACGACGACAACGACAGACCATTGCCCACCTTTCATCTTACATCGCATGCCCTGTCACCTGTATACGTGAGGGCCTAGTCTGCGTCAGCGAATAGTGTTAGCGTTGCTGAGTACTGGGCCAAACAAAAACTTAAACTACTTTCCGATCAATATTTTCCAAAGACTACATCAACGACACGCTAAGAAGGTATCTCGAAATGATGTTCGGTATATTTTTTTTATTGATTCTTCGCCTACGAAACATACAAAAGTAAGCACAAATCCGGACGCAAACGTCTCACCAAAGGGAAAAGCGATAAGAATCCTTCAAGAATTGAGATTTCCTGATAGTATCTTAAGACATATTAGGCCCCGTTTTAATCAATAATTCCTAGCCATAACGATTAGATTAACATAGTTTCTTTTTTAAACGGCGAGACACACAAATCCTACTCAATTTACCGCGTTCTGGCCGGTTTTCGAAGTATTTAAGTTCTATGTATCGTTGTATCTACTTCGTCATGAATTTCTTTTACTTCTTTAAATATTTTGCAGCCTTATTACGTGACATTTTAGCTCCTTTTGGATGCGAGTACAGGACTGCCCAGGGCTCGTGGAGCGCCGCGTACGCGGCACTCACGGCGGGAGAAGTGCTTTCTTTAAAAACCTTACCATATGAACGGAATCTGCTCTCACGGAGGATTCTGCAGAGTTATTTTTGGTACAATATAAAAAAAAACTATATTTTAATTACGCCGGCTAGGATTTGTCAACCACACTGTAGATCTTGTATGGTTCGATAAAGCGATGTAAGTTCTTTTTTTCCTTTATTAATAATAACTAAGGTTCTTAGTCATTTATTACAATCTGGCCTAATAGAAGCAACTTAACCTTAACTTATTATTTTGCGTTATAACTAAGAATAGTATCAATTTGCACTTTCACACAATTCCGTAGCACTTTCTTAGAGTCTGATAATTAATCAAAACACCGTAATTCCTTACTAATAAACGTTGTATAGCGTCTGTGTAGTTACACAGCGATTTCTCTCTTTCAGTCGTCAGTAATTTGACGTTCGAAAGAAGAAGATAAAGCGTTGTGTAACTATACAGACGCTATACAACGTTTATTAGTAAGGAGGTTAGTTTACACATCATTCACTCAATTTATACACTATACTAACTGAAATGATTTAGTTCTCTTTAGCCTACGCACTATGTCCGTCTTGTCTAGCAGCTGAATTGCCTCGACATTCACATGTCAGTGAAGTCTGTGTTCGTGGACTTCAGAAAATGTTTGAATGACGGTGGTGACGAGTTCCATTTTAAGATCATGGTGGAGCTCTTAATTTCTAATGTACCATGGAGCAGTTACAGCATCCCTGAGTACTTTATTTTGTAATTGTTAGATTATTTTAATGATACTTCGTTTAGTACAGCCCCAAGGATGATATACGTCCAAATTGGTATAAGAATATGCTTATTATAACATAATTTTATTATGTATTGATGTATTGATGAAATCATGCCTGTTTTCCTTCCGAGTAATCAATACATACTTTTAGCTTTAAGCGGTGTAAGTAAAAGTATTGTTATTTCAGCGGTCAAGATCACGAGATCTGCGTCCAGACGTTGGTCTCTGATAAGGCGGATGAAATATTCCTAGATTGCTTTATCTGCCAAATGGTTTGGATTCATCCTGATTCAATGTTAACACATCTATCATCAGATATCATCGAGATCATATAGATCGCAGAAGGTGGGGAAGGAGCAGTTCCACAGAGTCCCTCATCTTTTAAATCTAATAAACTGCACCTTGCACAGCTTGGTTGTTATTGCCTTAGCATTGAACCTAAACCTAGAGTATATTTATGGTATATTTATATTCACGCTGTTATGGATGGATGAACTACTACCATATTAGAACACTGTTGCAGACGAAAGCTATTAAACGGCATAAGCAGCTTTCGCAACGTAGTTATTGTCATGGACACCTGATTGTTTCATGCTACAGAGCGTGTATTATGCGCTGTCTTACTTTTATCATTGAATAGCTGACAGCTAATTCATCCGTTCCTATTTACCATCACTTCGACAAGGCTCGTTAAGTGCGGCATCCGCGTTGTTGATGGCTGCGAGTGATTCTCAGGCCCGAATAGCACAGAGAGAACAATGAAATCGGTCATATTTTCCAACTCGCAACGGACCGTACCGCGTTATCTTTCTCATCGTGCATAACAACCATGCGTTTATTCAAAACGCTGATAATGTATACTTAAACCGAAGCTTATTTCAGCTGCCTTTAAAGGATTTATTATAAAGAAAGAGAAAATAAATTCCAACTTGTTAAAAAAAACGACCTATTTACCTATTATATTTTAGATATTGTGGCGTTCCATCACAGCATCTGAGCAAAGTAGATTGAAGGAGTTTTATAGTGACATTTTAGGTGGAGACATAGTAAACTATCAATAATTTGTTTGTTTTTTGTAGTCTTTTCCACGAACTTACCTGACCCGGTGGCTGAAAGTGGAACTAACTCAATTAAAGAATTAATAGTGAAAAGTCTGTAATTATTGTTCACCGACAGTGTCGCCGTCACCGGGACACCGGGCCACCTGCTGCTAGTTTTTCTAGCTGCTAAAATATTTTACTTATGTCATGATGGAACTTTGGCAGTGACAATTATTCTGATGAAGATAATTTGTGTGTTTTTGTGTGTGTTCTTTATAAAAATCCCAAAGGCGGTGACATAGTGTTGTGAAATGGGTTCCGCTACACAGTAAAGCGCTTCCATTCAAACGTTCACACTGTTTGGCGTTGTGTATGGGAGATTAGTTCAAAACCGGGTACCTATAGGGTAGAACCGGAACAATGCAGTTTAGTCTCTTACATGATTGTATCAAAGGAGATCATTTATTTTGAGCTACAGTATGTCAGTGCCGGCCTAATTAAAAAAAAAGTTATATTGCGTTAGAATATGTTACTCTCTTCACTTTCATTATGGGAATAAATCTGTAGTCATTCCCTGTGCTGTTATACGAGTTTGAAAAATACTGTTTTCAGCTTGTTTCATTTAAAAGAATAATAGTAATCTAATTGTAGTAATAGCTTTCATAATTGGGAGAGCTTGCATAGTGCATAGAAAGATAATCGTCGGCTGGTGCCTTATTCCATTTAAATTAAAATTGTCTAAGGATCCTCTGCGAGTTGGCTTCGGCCCCTCGTACGTCTTTCAAAGGACTGGGGGACCCCATGGTCCTGGGATATGTATAAGATGTAAAAAAATATATAATAATAAATCATTTATTGGCAAACAACATGGTTTAAACTTATGTTAAATATAATTAAGCTTGCAACATATTTTTTCTGTGAAACTAAGGCTCTAGGGGTATACTCCACATAGGTCAGTATTAGAAATGTGGCTAAGTAACAACAGCCGCATGAGTCGATCAATCAGGTTAAGCTGCGCTTGGCGCAGTCTGTCCGTCAATGGGTGACCATCTTTACATACCGAGACCCCTCCATGCCTCGAAGAGCACATTACGCCGTTGGTCACGGCTGTCATTCTTGGATTTTTGACAGGTACATAAATACTGGATGTAAAAAGAAGCTTCGAAGCCGAGAGTCACTTGTATTCCCCGTCATTACGACTTTTTTGTACTGGACCATACTAATTGCATAACACATCTTCTTATAATGCGAGCCCAAAATGTAGGAAATTCCACTCGCGATCGCTTGCCATATTTGGATTTGCGTAACAAAAATTAAGAACCTTCTGGTTAAGGAGTTATTGAATGTGAACGTTTCAACTTTTATTTACTTTTTTTCAGATACTTGTTTTTAAATGTTATAATTATTTAGTTTGATGTACAAAATGTATGATGAATGTAGATAACGGATATGTGATGGGTCTTTTTACATCCAGTATATTAAAAATACAACAAAGATAAAAATAAAGGTAAAAATTTAGTATCGTGCGGCACGCGGAGGGGGTTGGGGGGGAGGAGGTGGGGTCCTCCTTGGCCCCTGGTACCACTCCCATGAAAAGGTAATGCACCATTCCTGAGAAAAACCGATTAATGTAACCTAACCTCAAAACACTATAGTCGCCTAAAAAGCGCTCAAAGCGGCGCGGTCGAGGGAAGGCCAGTCGACGGAGCCCCGCTCCGCGGGGCAGGGGTCTCCTCTTCTGAGTGGTATAAAAAAAAATAACCACGAAGGGTATTGCGGGGTCGAATGAGCGAGCGTAGCGAGCGATTAGACCCCGCAATACCCTTCGTGGTTATTTTTTACTTCTAACCTAATCTATCCGTGTCGGGGTGCCCCAAAGTCCAGAGCTTGCTTCGCTCGCTCTTGCATCCAAATTATCCTAGTAGCATTCTCAGCTTCTAGTAACATTGCCTATTGTACACACATACATTCAATGGGGCTAACTCAGATCAAGTAAAAAAAGGTAGATAACGCGCGGCCTGTTGTTAGTGAAGCCACAAAACAGCTCCTCCAAGTAAACTCACGCGCTCACGCACACACGTGCATCAAACTAAGCTCTTTTTCGTTAGTATCTCATGGGGCGCCGTGCAGTGAGTTTGCCTACAAAATGCCGTCCTGTGTAATTAAATGGTGCAAAAACAATACAAAAGTTAACAAAAAGTCTGAAGGAATATCGTTTCACACGTAAGTACACATAAAACTATTATTTTTTTGTCATTCCAACACAATTTTGAGGTTATTCGGAACACATAATGTCAATGTCCCGAAATGACGTACCGGGAGAGTGTTGCTAGTAGTTCTTATTTCTAGTAGCCCAAAATGTGGGTAAGTAATAGAAAAATAATTAATTAGAGACTGGACAGATTGTTGTTTTTTTTTAATCACGTGATTATGGTTTTAGGTTTCCAAGGAATATTTTAATAAGAGATGAATGGGTAGGTGCTATAAGACTGGGCCGAAATGAACCACAATGGCAACCATCCTCATTTAATGTGGTTCGTTTTTAACTCATTAATTCCGATTTTTTTGTATTAATATTTTTTTCAAATATACATATAATTGTTTTACTTTTTGCAGTAATTTTTCTCCCTGCTCACACACCCACTGGACTATCTATTTATAAAGTGATAAAAACGTGCGAAAATTCAAAGAGATGTTGAACGTAGGAAATACGTTTTACATATCTTTGATTATTTTACGTTAAAGAATATTGTTTCCAGTAAATATAAAAATATAAACAAACAAACAGACAGATTTACTTTTACATTCGCATAATACCTATTTTTATTGTTACGTAATTTTCAGGGATTTTTAAAAAAAAAGTGGCAACTCTTCTTTGACACACACATAGTTAAAAAAATGGTTACAGTTTCCTATTCTACGTGCGGTATCTACCTTTTTTACTTGATATGAGGGGGCTAAATTGAATGACAAACAAAACAAACGGAATGAACAAACGACATGACAGTGACACATAACATACTTTTTTTTTACGTTCCGTTTTGCCAATTTTTCACGTCATTTTGCACCATAGACAATATGTGGAACAGATTAAGTTGTCAATCGCCCATTTTAACGTTCCGTTTTCGATATAAAACTGATTTGAGGTTAGAAACATTTTTCGTTAATTTCTCGAAAAATATGCATTACCTACCTAGTAATAAGAGTGATAGCATTATAATCGGGGACCCAATCCCTACCAGCTTTAACCCCTTTTACCCCGCTCCGCGTGCCGCACGATTCTAAAGCCGACCCAAAAGAAATTCCAACAGCTCCAAGCTGTTGTTTTAAGCCGGTGCGTACATTCATTACATCACTCTTACGCGTACGCGTATCAAATAAATATGAAAAAGTGATTTTTAGAACTCGTGTAACTTGACGGCGATGGCCCTACAGGTTTGATCCCTTATTAAAGAAATAAAATAAAAACGTTTTATTTTGGAATATAGCTTTTTTTGTTTGGCACTTTCACAGCCCAAAAATATGTGGACGGTTAATGATCTCCATTAAGCGCGCGTTTGCCGCTGCAGCTAGCCATTCTGATGAGATGGTCAACAAACATTCAATGACATTGATCATGCACCAACGTCATCATCACATCTCCGCCGCGAAACCATAGCAGCGAAACCGCAGGAGTTACGCCATGACTTGTCCGTTGTACGACAAGCGAAACAGAAGCGGAACTACCTGTTCTAACGCACAGATTTGATTATGATTCTATCTCTTTCCCGTGTGATTTCGCCAATCTGCTCGGGAGCCAGTTACACGCTATTTTGTTGGGGTGCCGCGTTTGTTTCGTACGTATCTGAAGCAGTCGACAAGTTTATAAAACGAAACTTATATTTTTTTTTTGTAAAATGTGTGTTGATTTTACGGAAAAACTAATCTAAGAGGTCCGAAGTAGACCTATACTGTATTAACTAAGTCGAAAGCCACGACATTTTGCTCCAATTGCTACAATTCAACTGACTCTCGTGATGTTCCGCTACTCGAATCGCGACATAATGTAGTAATGTTTCTTAGCGTAATTCGTTAAGTGGTTTTCCATCATTATTTTCGCGGCAGAGGTATGCTAAGGCCCGGAATGTTTGTTGACAATCGACGAAAATAAATAAGAAAAATGTTCGGTAAATTGATGTTGTATTCCTAGGATTAAGTGTTTCATTATAGTCGTATATCAAGGTAAGTAAAAAAATATTTCTGGCAAAGATTAAGCATGATTTAAAGTGTCAATAATAAAATTTAAGTTTTGGTTCCGCCCTGTTTTAGCTTATTGGAACGAAGTTCTTTAACGCGGCTTGCGGTAGCAGTCGACTGGTAGAAATCGAAAACGTATTATGCCTCCTCCTTGCGATTTTCTCTAGAGAAAGTTAGTTTTTATGGTTTTCAATGGTGCTAAAGCCAATAGTAAGTTCAAAATGAAAGTTCAAGATGGCGGCTGCGTTTTTTTTTTTTTTTTGACGTGGGTGTAGTTTACACTGTTTGTTTGTTGCACTGTGTTAATACATTTTTTTTTTGTTTTTGTTTTGTGTGCATGTTGTGTGCCTTAACCTGGGTCAAATAAAATTATTTTCTTTCTTTCTTTCTTTCATGTTTTTTTTATTATTTTTTGCCATATCTAACCGAGGAGCAAACTGGGTTCCGTAAAAATAAAACCATTAACACATTAGTTTATAACTTCCTCCAGAAAGTAATGATTAATATTGATAACAAAACCCCAGTTTGCGCACTCTACATGGATCTAAGCAAAGCGTTTGATTGTGTTAATCATAAAATATTTTTGCAAAAATTTGACATGTATGGAGTTCGTAGTAATGTTCTTAAACTTATTGAATCATATCTAAGCAATAGAAAACAGTATACCCAAATCATTCGAATATGCCCAAAAAACAACAAAGAGGTTCATTTTACATCAGAAAACCGGTATGTGAACTTAGGAGTCCCCCAAGGAAATGTTTTGGGACCATTGTCATTTATTATTTACATCAATGATTTACCAAAAATTGTGAAACAACCAACATTTCATTTTGCTGATGATTGTACCATTGTATTTAACGGTAAAGACAGAATGTCACTTGAAAAATATATTAATGACGCCATTGAAGAAATTATAGAATGGACTACACCTAACAATTTTAAACTAAATTTCGATAAAACTAACTTAATGATATTTCGCAATAGAGTTACACAGTTTCGTGACATTAACATCAAATACTTAAATAAAAAAGTCACGCACGTTGACACTACAAAAATTTTGGGTCTATAATATTGACTGCATTTTAAATTGGAAAACACATATTGAGAATGTATGCTTAAAATTAAATCAACTATCGTATGCTTTACGTATGCTTTCCAAAATAGCTGATATATCGACTGTACTGTCTGCATACCGTGGTTATGTGGGATTCATAATAAGTTATGGAATAATGTTCAGGGGACATTCTGTACATAAGGATGATGCTTTTAAGGCTCAGAAGAGATTTGTTTGAACAGTCTGTAAACTTAAACAAACAGAAGAATAGTAATACAAGTTGCACAGAATATTTTAAAAATCTTAAACTACTGACACTTTCATGCATAGGGTATATTTATGAAATTATTAATTTTGTAAGATCTAACACTACTTTCTTTGAAAAATATAAAAGTAAACAACATATACTTAGGTAAAATTTGTTGTCCTAATAATAAAACAACTCTGTTAAATAATATTATATTTTGCATGGCTCCCCGTGTATACAATCACCTACCTAAATATTTAATGGAGGCATCATCACCTAATATGTTCAAAAATAAAACTAAAAAGTTTTTTGGATAAATAAAGCATATTACAGTGTATCTGAATATTTGCAGAATAAACTATAGGATTTATTTTCATACTTTATTTTTAAACTAGTTTTATTGATCCGATTCTTGATTTTATTTTGTTTAGTTTTATTTTTTTATTATTTCTTTCTACATATGTACTTTGCAAGCCGAAAGGTAAAATATGGTGATACCAAGATTGTGTTATACAAATATTACATGAATGTAAAACCTGCATATTGTTTAAAATAAATAAATAAATGAATTTGAATTTGAATCTCTCCAAAGTGTGTTTGGGGCAAAACCGTACGGGGTAATATCGGGTACTATCTAGTAAATGTATTATTATTTTATTTGAAATATAGGCAAAGGAGCCATGCATGGATGCAATGTCTTGAAGAGTAAAATTGCGTCCATGAAGGCCCTGGTTTGGGAACCCGAATTTTTTTATGAGTTCCATTGTTACCGCTGTTAAGGGGCAAATATGGATGGATATACCCGGTTTTGGACAAGACATGAGGCAAAACCGCAACTTTTATAAAATATTATATTATATTTTGTTATTTAGAATCGAGAATAATGATATTTCGACTGCAAAATAAGTGATTCATTATTTTCTTAATAGCTTATTAAAGTTTATTTATATTCTTTCAAACATAAGTTTTATTAGAAATTTGCCTTAGCGTCCTGATTTTACCCCACTTTTCCCAAAATAGAAAACTATACGATGTTGTCTTAGTTAATAGCCTCTCTATCATTGTAATGGACCAAGCCCACAAATGCCAATCGGATAAAGTTGGAAACTAATTTAAATAATGAAATGAATGAAACGATCAAAAGGGCAGAAACTGAATTAACACTAATTCCATCACTGTACTCAGAGTTTATCACACAACTTGATGTCGAAAGCGCAATAAAAATTTCAAAATCTGACAACATAGTAAAACTTTATACTTTATACCTGGTGTTAATTAAACACATAAGATTTTTGAAGGAAAAAGAGCTTTCGATTCCAATCACATTTCAAGATTTCCTATTAGCTGAAAATTTGCATAAAAATTGTAGAATTCTCCTGTTCACAAGCGCAGACGCTAGAACACAAAAAACAAAGAATGTGTTCTGCGATGGCACACAATGTGCAACACCAGCTTTTATCCAATTGTACACAATACACGTGGATGCGGGCTGCAGGTCTGAAGATAGTAACAGTATTGTGCCTGTAGTGTACTGCCTGCTCCCGGATAAAAGAAAATACCTACGTATGACATTTTTTTTCGACTTATAAAGAGCAGAATACCAGAATTTGAGCCAAACAGATTTACGACAGATTTCAAAGCAAGAGAGTTATTCAGGCTATTGAAGCAGTTTTTCATATTGCAAAGACCTGAGGAATTCGCCGCTTTGTTTAAACTAATTCGGAGGTTCGCTGAGTGAAATGCTAAAATCCCCGTCCACTTTATGAGTAACATGTTGGTCACTTTTCTAGAGAAAAGTTGTTACCTCGTTTGTTACAAGTGCGGACGCAGCTTAATGCGATTTGTTTTATTTTCCGAAACCAATACTCCACATTACAACAGCTAGCATTAGCTAGCAGTTGTAATGGAGTAAATTTAAGTTGACGAAACAAGTTCAAGAAACTGCAGATTACTGCGATGCTCAAGCTACTACCGTCAAGACCAACGTGGCTACTATATGGCTGCGACCACGACTACCACCATTTCGGCGAAAAAGTCCGAGGCTCTGGTTTGAGCAATTCGGGGCCACGGTCGCTGGTAGCAAAATCGTGGAAGATCTAAAGTTTAATCTTGTCGTACCCTTGATCGGCTGCAGCGACCTGGAGCAGATCACCAATATTTAAATCCACCGACTATCAAGTATATCAAACTCAAAAATAGACCAATATGCACCTTTCAAAAGTCAGACCGTCGCCAATTACAGAAGCTACTCAGCGGCTTCGAACTTGGTGACCAAAAACCTAGTCAAGTCTCTTTTCTTCGCAAGATGCGCCAATTGCAAGTTACTGACGGATACTGACGGCACCGTACACTCCGTGAACACTCAGTCGGCGCTCGAAGTTCTAGTTGCCATGGCCGACAAAATGTTAAAGCATATAAACCAGCAATAATCGCTGTAGTCTCTACCACAAACCCATCATCCACTCCATTAAGCTTATGATGCAACGAAATTGATCGGCCTCAAGCTGTAAGCCTACAAATAAATGAAATGAAAATCAAATAAAACAGAAAAGTTGACTCGAAATCGCCAAGATTCCAAAAAATCGGCAACATTCGACGTACCGCCGTTCTTATCGGCGACGACGTTCGCAAATGCGAATGTCCATGTTCAAAACAGAAGTGGGAAAAATAGAAAATAAATCGACCGAGGATGGCGTCGATGTTCGCCAGAAACGCCTCTACCTTTGACGTCAACAATCGAGAGAAGTCCACTTTTAACGACCTATCGTCCGTACGATAGTTCGCTAAAAGTGGGCTTGAAGATGAACACTTCGAAAACAATGCCACAGACTGTCTCTTCGACCATCTCTTTGAGACTTCCAACGTTGTTAGCAAACACAATGGTGTTATCAGCAAAGCGAAGGTGAGTAGTAACTCTCTATTAACGTTTATCCCTCTATTTACAGACTGGACGACAGTTTGTTTGTACGATCTAATACGGGGCACGAACATTCTTTATTGGTCTTTGTCATTTCAGCAGAGGTCCAATCTCGAGGTTTGGTATTGACCCATGGAGCGCAGTATCCTGGGGGTTCGAATGTCGGACCTTGTAAGAAGCACAATATTGTGCGCAAACACCAAAATCACGGATGTAACCAAGAAAGCTGCTATTCTTAAGTAGGATGGGGCCGGGCATGTCAGCCGCATGTCAGATGAGCTGTGGGCTAAAATAACCACTGATTGTGTCCCATTAGGTTAATGCTAGGCGACATCGCGACGGACCAAGACGACGATGGAGGAACGAAAATGACTCGTGCCGAAAGAACACGATCTGGCCCGCACTGGCAGTGGACAGGTCTACTATTGCAGGCCAGATCGTGTGTGGAAAAAGAAGAGGGAGGCCTTTGTCCAGCAGCGGGGCATGTCAGGCTAAATAGGTGTAAAGCGCTTTATTGTTATTTTCGTATAATGGGGTTAATAACAGAAAGCTCGTCATAGGTGGCAGCACTATTCCCCGTCCACAAACTGCCATTATTTTGTTTATATTTAGGATGATCTTCCTGACTGAAAAACTTCAGATGTATTCTAGCACTGATATAAGATGATAATATAAACAGACACACACCTCTACTATAATTTACTTAATACCAGACCACAAGTGACCATAGGTATTGTAAATAGACTAAGTTCTCTTGGGAGCATCACCTGTATATGAATTTCTCCCACAAGACTTTTATGGGAGAAATTTGTAAGTATTCAGGTTTAAAAAGGAGAGCACATAGTTTCGACGAAATATCGGGTTTCCAATTTTTTTTTCGGAGAGCTTTCTTCCACAGTTTCGTCTTTTTACATCTTTGGCAAATACATGGGGCCCCGTATTTTTGCAGTCAACAGCGGTACAACGGTGTATATTAATTAATTATGCGTAAAAGAAGTTGCTTGTTTACAAAAATGTAAGATAGTGACAGCTAGCTGTCAAATTCTTGTACACGTGATAGTAACGACTTCTGAAGTGAGCAAATTGCAGTTTTTATCCCCATTATTTCAATTGATATTGTTTCTGTTCGTCACTTTACTTCTATCGCTGACCGTACCTACGTTCAATCGTTTACTATCGGAGTCCAAGATTATCTGAGACGTCTAGATGGACTTAACTCAAAATAAGGCAATGGGATAATAAAACGTTTACGGGGTGCTTAGCCCCTAAAAACCAATTGGATTTCGCGTTTAGCACGTACTAAGAACTCTTAAAGGGATCACAAAATTAAACTAGCCACTTCATTTTATATTCATGCATATATACGAATGTGTTTGTTGTTTTTCAAACAGAGAGGATAGAAAATTACCAGACTTAAATGTGGCAAAGTACTACAAACGTCATTATGCAGGCTAGTCATATTAAACACAAGCGAAACCCAACCGACAGCGTGGTCAGCAGTAAGCACGAATGACCTTTTTTCAAGCTTTAATAGCGCACGTGCGCTTTGTAGTCACACGACAGTAATTGATAATCGACCGCAAGTCACGAGGCAGTATTCAATATGATATGCGCCATGAATAATGATGACAATATTGACTTTAAGCCTACCCGAACCTTGATTTGATGGACCGGCAGAAAATTTACACTCATATCACAATCTATTACGCCCAAACGGATTCATTTGTACGTCCTTTATAGTCTATGAGTTAGCAAGCAGCGCTGTCATTGTCAACTTAGATTGAAATAAAGCCTTCTCTGTTAAACTACAGTTGTAGGCATTCAAATCATACAGACGTGTCCATCAAAGTATTTTAAAAATAAAATAAATAAAAGTTTGCACAGTGACATAGTTTTAGTGTATTAGTTTTAAGTGACAAGCCAAAATAATGAACAGACTGGATTATTTAGTAAAATATTATAGTAGTAGTAGTATAGTTTATTATTTATTATTATTATTAGTATATGGAAGGCAGTCCCTTTAATCGGAGCGCGATGATACGACGCAGCCCTCCACCGACACCGATCCCGGTACCGACCCCGGCATCGACACCTCCCGTACAACCAAGACAGGACCAAGATGATACAGTTGAAGTAGTGTACACTCCAGAGATCCAGAACCGGATGAGATCTATTGAGCAGTGCCTGAATGAGGTATGTGCTATTGCTTCTGCGTCTTCTATGGCAAGCTAAACGCTGAGCAGAAGCTAAAAATAAGCAATCTTCGCCGAAAAATAGGACATGGAGGTTCGCAAATGGCTGTTCAATACCAGTCGCTTAAGCAAAAAGTCAAAACCATGACCGAAGCTCGAGACCTATAGGACTGTCTTACGGAGATGAACCGGGCGATTCAGGAGTCCTGTACGAAGCAGGGTGCAGTTACTACATCTTTTGCAGATATGGTGAAGAAGGGGTCCAACAACTTTGTTCAACCTAATACTTTTATTTCCGTTACGATTTATCCCTGTGATAACCAGTGATCGGAGTAGGTAGATTGATTTTTAGTACTTGTATCATAAATGCACACAGAAAGAATAACATGGATAAGCCATTTTTCCGGAAAGTAATTCCGGTATTTCCGGATTTAGTATTTCCGGCGGGCGTACGCATTGTTCTGATAACCGGTTATTGTACCACCCATGATCCTTTGTTCTGATTGGTCGTTGGGTTTTGTCAAATCGTGACAAAAAAAAAAATAGGAAGAATAATAAAGAATAAAATTGCTCATTTTATTACAATTCCTACCTTTTTTTTGAGGATGGCAAATCATCAAATGACTCCTTCCACTCTGGCAGAATACAATTCCTACATAAGTTCCGGTTTTTTTTTAATAATCCACCAATTCCGGAGGAATGTCCATAGTAATATATACGTTTCGGATCAATGACCCCAGTTCAATCTACCTACTCCGATCACTGGTGATAACTCAAAGACCAGTGAAGAAACAAAGAACATGGTCCTAAAAATCATATGCCCTGGAGAAATGAAGCTGGAAGTACGAGGCGTACGCAAAATAGGAAAAGGAGGACTCATAATCAGCACTGAGACCAAAGATGATCTAGATAAGCTCAAACAAACACTACAACTCGCTTCGTCAGAGCTTACCGTAGACGAACCGCAAAAGCGCAAACCTCGCATTATAGTTGTAGGAGTTCCCACATCAATGGCTGAAAATGAGGTTTATAAATGTATTTATGAACAAAATTTGGCCAACAAACCGTCGACTATGTCCCAAGATATATTTTTGACCTCAATAAAACTGAGCCACAAATCTGGCAGGCAAGATGCTGAGAATTGCAACTATATTATAGAAGTTCCAGCCATCATTCGTAAAGCCCTCATCACATAGGACAGATTATTTATAAATTAGACGTCCTGCCCGATACGAGACTTCACTCTGGTAACTAGATGTTACAAGTGCCAGCAATACGGTCATGCAGCCAAGACATGCAAAATAACTGCCCCCACATGTGGGCATTGCTGTGAAGAAAGGCACACAATCCAAGAATGCGCAAAGAAAGCCAATTCACCAAAATGTGCTACATGTTAGCGCTTTAAAAAATAAGCCAACCACGAGACGGGAGACACAGATTGCCCGGCCAAAAAGCTGCCGAATACAAGTACATAAATTCGATAGATTATGAAGGCGCCTAAGAGCACCACATACTTGTTTATATTTTAGACTTAACTTATTATTGTTATTTGTTTTTAGTTTAGTATGGATGATAACTTAATTACCGATACAGATAACACATTTTTAACTGTGTCAAAGATATTTGACGTTCAGGACTGCAGAAAAATATATTTCCGAATATCAAAATTCACTAACCGTACTGACCCAAAATATACATAATATTTATAAGAACATAGATAGCTTCAACATATTTCTTCATAGACTTAACTTAGATTATGATATAATGGTACTTACCGAATGCTGGCTATCTAATCGGTACGATAACCTCCCATTAATACTGGGGTACAACTTATTGCATACCACAATAAACCACACTCGAAGTGATGGTGTGGCAGTCTTAGCTAAGGAATCATTGAAGGTCACAGTCGAGGAACGTACTCTGCGTGACTGTATGAGTAATTGTTTAGTCATCAAAATTGGTACAACCACAACGATAATCGCTATGAATAGATCCCCTTCCGCAAGAAACTTAAAACCTTTTAACAAATCCTTAAATCCGATTTTTCAAGCACTAAGCCCATTTAAGAATGTTATACTAACAGGTGATTTAAATATAAATATTGGCTCCGAAAACTGCAATGCAGGGACCCTAGATTACCTTAATATACCATGGTTTTCTCCCCGCTCACACATTGCCAACTCATCAGAGCGGCTCCTGCCTCGATCATATGGTGATCATAACCACCCTATCATATATTGAGCTTGTTACTAACTCAACAATTACTGACCATCACGCAGTTCTACTAACTGACATCATCCTCAGTTTATTAGCAAAATAAACACAAACAAACTCGAGTATGATTTATACAACGTTGATTTTAGTATAGTTTACAATACTGCTGACGCTAGTTTGGCTTTATCGTATTTAATCAAACATGTACAACAAGCAATATTACGTACCACGACAGTTTCTACAGTAAACAAGAAACTTTATAATATTAAACCATGGATTACTCTTGGACTAATTCGGTGTCTAAGACACAGAGATAAACTTCATCAGAAAACTAAGAGATACCCTGATAATGTAATATAAGCAATAAGATCCTTAAACTCTTGTAAGCATATTTTGGTGCCTCCCTTAACGCATATATTTCGAATCTGTCTTTCCGAAGGAATTTTCCCTAGTTGTCTAAAAAAAGGCCGTTGCAATCCCTATCTTTAAATTTGGACGTAAAGACGCAGTTAATAATAACAGGCCAATATCCTTACTCCCTTCAATTTAATAAATAGTAATCCTAGAGAAAATCATAAACAGCAGACTAGTTAATAACCTAGAAAAATAACATCTTATCCTCTGCGCAATTTGGTTTTAGAGCCACACTATCGACAGCCGATGCGGTGCATAGCCTGACTAATTATATTTCAGAAGAACTCGGTAAAGGCAACCAGACCCTGGGTGACTTTCTCGATTTAGCCAAGGCATTCGACACGGTGTCTGTTTCTGTTCTTCGGAACAAATTAGAGACAATAAGAATAAGGGGAACGCCGCTGAAAGTTTGTACTGACTATTTAAACGGCCGGTCCAATGTGTTAAGATAGATAATATTACAAGTGATGAGCAGAAAAATACAGGTTTTGGTGTTCCTCAAGGAAATATTTTAGGCCCCACCCTATTCCTGATTTATATGAATGATTTGTGTAATTTAAATATTAAAGACGGTAAAATTATATCATATGCCGACGACACGGCGTTAATATTTACCGCTAAATCCAGTAGCGAACTGTTTGAAATCGCTCAACTAGGTTTTAATACTGTGATTAATTGGCTTTAAAGCAATTTACTAACATTAAATGCCGACAAGACAAAATATATTAACTTCTCCATGCGCAAGCCTCAACTTAACATTACTAAGCCTCATCTACATGCTATCCTCAAAACGAGCAACATAAAATACTTGGGGGTAATAATGAACGACACACTTTCTTTTAGAAAACATATTGAAAGCCTAGTTAAAAGATTGCGCAAACTAATATATGTTTTTAAGAAATTGCGAACTATAGCAGATTGAAAATGAATCACAGATGTTTATTTGACCCTATGTCAACCTATAATTATGTATCACTTCTTGGGGTGGAGCACCAAAACTAATTTGCTTTCAATTGAAAGAGCTCAGAGACCTATTTTAAAGGTAGCAAACTTCCATCATTTCTTCTTTTCCACAGATCAGCTATATAAATACTGCAACGTACTGACAGTTCGCCAGCTTTTCATAATGCACTTAGTATTAAAAGAGCACACCATACTTACCTACAATGCTGACAATACTAAAAAGAGACGGAATTATATAGTATGCATATCTAATGCAACCTCAAAAGAACCTATTTTAATTGTTAAGGTATTTATTGTAAATGTGTCCCTATTATAAATAAACGATTGTATTATTGTTATTATTATTATTTATTACTACAGAACGATGTTGTATGACACCACAATTTACTAAAGTAACTGCCACATTTTTATAAAACTTTCCTGTATACCACGTTTGTGATTTTGGTGTCAGCAACCAAAATATGAAGAGTGAGGACTGGTAACGCGGAGGCAAGAGTACAGTTGCCCATGTGAGAAGCCGCTCGTCTTAAGAACGACACCCGCAGGCTTCAGTAGTCATTTCCCAAAAAGTTATGAACAGTCTCCTAAGTCCGTTTTCTTGTAGCGATAACGATTACGGTACCTGCCCTTATTGTCCCATTTCAAAAATCCACCCTGTAGATGTCATTATTGACTGCTTAGTTCCATAAACTTATAGCGTGATGATAATCATTTAAATTAAAAGGTTAAATCTTTAACTAAGTGCAATATTTTGGCTCGTCTTTTTACAATTTGCGGTAAACTCCAGAATAATACGAACAAATTGCAATATTGCACACCCCCCATAGCAAATAGCGTGATAATTTATAACCTACAGACTGACCAGACTTATAGAGGATATCTATACAAAATGTCAATAAAATCTATCCGGTAGTTTTCGCGTGATTCTGGAATATACATTCAGACAAGCAGATAAACAAACAAATAAAACAAAATTTCAAAAACTAACATTTCGGCATTTGAAGCATTGCCAAACCTCGCAAAAATTACTTTAAAAAACATGTACAGTTTTGACTTCGCTACGATTTTATTATTTGCTTATTACAAATAAGCTTGCTTATATTATTTTACATTGCTACCTAAATCGTACTGACGTTCAAATGTTAAACTGTTTCATCTTATGGTTTGCCTGTTGGAAAGACAGGAAAGAGAGCATATAGGTATTATTTTAAATTCAGTTATGTTACTGCGCAAGAGCCATCAGTTTTGACGAATTATGTTTTCATAGCGTTCTTTTCTCATGCATTTGATACCTACAGGAATAAGTGTGATGTAGTGTGATGTGATTTTCTAAATCGTATCTCATCCAAAAATATTAATAGAAAAATTATGCTCTTAAAACATAAAGAAAATTATAGGTAGGGCCCTACTACTCGTACACCCCTTTATAGTACCAAGCAGACAAAGCTTTCATAAAGTTTCTGTTTTTTGAAAGTTTTCTAACTGACGAGCGGAAGTGTATACTGTACACATCGTCGGTCTATTTCAGTGTTGATTTATGCGTCGGGATCTCGCTCAGACGGGTGGCAACGTGGCATATTAGTGAGAAACGGTTTGTTCATTTATTATTTATTAGCTTCCGCGGCAGCGTTAAGTGAATTCCGAAACCTGTGATTATCTCGTTTATAAGCTATATATAGCGATATGACAAACTAATTGCTAAACGGACATCAACAATATTATAAATGAAAACATGAATTTAAACAAATAACTAACGAGCATCCTCGATAACGAAAATAATGTTGTGACAAACTCTATTTTAAATATCTTTGGCTTATAATATGTTTTAATACAAGCTGGTTAATGCGCCTCTCGTCCTTTTAATAGGTTACAATGTGAGGTAAGTATACGCTGTATAAAGCAATTGTAAAGTCCATTAGGTGCGCGGAGGCGCGGCCTAATATTTGTCATTAGGAGCTTTTGTTGTTCGTGTTGTGTGCGCTACCCTCGTGTAGGGGTTGTCCCGTTCAGATGAGTCGAAATTATTATATAAATTTTTGCTCTCGCAACGAACATCCCTCGACGGTTGTTTCCGAAATGTGCCCTTTGGGTGTAGTGTTGTTACCAATTTTATTGAGTACGTTATCATACTAGACAATAGAACACTGTTTTTTTTTTTAAATGCACCTCTTGCTATGATTGTACGGCACTAGTAATTTCGCGTCCTCTTTTGATATCCCGGCGCGATCACGAAAAATATATCGATAATAATCATATTCGACATAATTTTGACCGGCAAAGGCCCATGACGAAGGTTTTACAATTCAATTAGCTGCACCAGGTGTCGACAGACAGGAAGCTTTTACCCTTACCGCATTGCAACAATTTAACATTCAAATGACTTTTATTGGATTGCGTATTAAAATTCATAGTTGAATTCACTTATTTTGACTTTGTTAAAAGGTAGAAATAATTATAGTCGCTTTGTCATCCAGTAGTCCCGAGACCCTCAAGATCGATTCAAATTGGACTTCGTGTTAAGGACGCTATTATTCAAATTAAAAGGTAGGGACTTAAAGCATAAACTAGTCTACTGAAAGGTTAATCTATACATATTATAAATTGAAGTAGCTCTTTGTGTTTGTCTGTGTGACTGCGTTGTTCTTCGAAAGTTCTAAAGTTCGCAACGGATTTTAATACCGTTTTCATCATCATTTAGAGCATTTATTTCGGAATGGGTATGTGTAAAATACACATGTTTTGTCAAGTTATAACCATGCGAAGCAGGGGCGGGTCGCCAGTTCGTAATACATTCCTATATGTACCTACCTTAGATTTCGTTCTCAAGAATTGTCGGAAAAGTGCAACATCGAGAGAAACGGAAGGCATTTGCTCAGGAGTGGCGCAAAAAGTTACCTACAACGAAAGACCTATAATGCATGCTGTTTTGTTGAACGTTGGACATTTGTAAAAAGATATTCAGTATTCCATTCGCGTTCCAAATATGTAGAAAATGATTATAATTTTCATTTAATTGCGCAATTTCAAATAAAATATATTAGTTGCAATTTTAACCTGCCTTAAGCCCAGTTTGAGTACGCATCATACCCCCGGTAATACACGGATGTATGAATGGGAATGACCTTTGTAATGCAGGGGCCTTTAGTCCAGTACAGTTGCCACCGCAAGTGTTATGTGTGACGTTTTGCGAATCTTAAATCATTATCAGTGATCGGAGTAGGTAGATTGATTTTTAGTACTTGTATCATAAATGCACACAGAAAGAATAACATGGATAAGCCATTTTTCCGGAAAGTAATTCCGGTATTTCCGGATTTAGTATTTCCGGCGGGCGTACGCATTGTTCTGATAACCGGTTATTGTACCACCCATGATCCTTTGTTCTGATTGGTCGTTGGGTTTTGTCAAATCGTGACAAAAAAAAAAATAGGAAGAATAATAAAGAATAAAATTGCTCATTTTATTACAATTCCTACCTTTTTTTTGAGGATGGCAAATCATCAAATGACTCCTTCCACTCTGGCAGAATACAATTCCTACATAAATTCCGGTTTTTTTTTAATAATCCACCAATTCCGGAGGAATGTCCATAGTAATATATACGTTTCGGATCAATGACCCCAGTTCAATCTACCTACTCCGATCACTGATCATTATACTTAATGATTGCATTAGCTTTTTCTTAATTAATGTATGTTTTATAGGTGAAACACGTACTCGTATAATGGAAGTTAACCAATCTTACTCTAAGAAAACATTCCTTTATTTCTAAAAGTAAATAAAACAGCATTCTATTTCCTTTGTATCGATTGTATGGTATAGGCACTTACTGGAAAAAGACAACAATAAATAATTAAAACATTCTCTCGGTTTGTTTGAAATTAGTATCAAATACTTGTGGGTCAAAATATTTGTTAATGATTGTCAGCCGACCAACAGGTGCCGCGCTCCTGGCGAACGCAACCCCTATTATTTTATAATTATATACTCTTTAAAAGTAACTAGTTATCTAAGTAAAATAAATATGGATAACAACTATACTCCATTTGAAATAAGATTAGAAATTTAAATAAATCTTTTTACAGTCCGTTCAAATGATTTTGAATTCTAGTGCGATGGTAGCATGACAAATGGCAGCTGCAGTAAACAGTTGGTATTGTAACCACATTTTTGCTTTTAATGCCATCCTTATGGCTACAGAATAGAAGTCAAAATCGTTAGGAGGGACTGTAAAAAGATTTATTTAAATTTCTAATCTTATTTCAAATGGAGTATAGGTATCTAAGTAAAATAACTGTGGATCGCAGTGGATGTTGAATACGAAACTATTTACTAACTGGCATGTAACATGTGATAGTTTTGATGACATTTATAGAGAAAACTGTCTGTGAATGTAAGTAAGTAGCATGCAGGCTAGACTGAATACATGATTATTATTTTAATATTGTAAATGTGAAGACTATGTGGGTCATTGTTGCTTTTTTTTTCCTCTCAGCTGGTTGTAATTTTTGTGGCCTACCCGAAGAGCGTTTTAGGCATGTCACCGCGTCTTTACAATAAATTAACTGATTTCATAAAAAAATTGAATGTTACACAATTCAAAAAAAATATTAAAACTGTTACTAATTGAAAAATGTTATTATACGACTGCTGAATTTCTAAATGATAAATTAATGTAGACTTAATTATTTGACTGGAGAAACAATTCTTTTATAAAAAAATATATTGAATTGTAACTAATTGTAATTTATGATTATTTATTTATGCATTGACTGTAGAAATTATTCCATATTGTGACATTTATAATTTTTGTGTTTATTTATACAACGTCATTCTATTATTTTTGACATACCTACCAAATAATTTATGTTTACCTCTCGCATGATCAATATTTAATTTCGCATGCAACCATATTTATACGCCTCTTGGCGTAACGTAGCGACCTATAAACACAAGTTATTAAATGGCAAATTTAAAAAACTCCCGATCAACACATGTACTGCATACTCAGCCTACAATGTTCCCACAGCTGGGACTCAAGCTCAAGTTGTAGTGGGCCATAATGCACCACGCGAGCCTAGTGCGGTTTGGTAGATGTCCCATGTTTTCTAATTTTTGGTTCTAGGACATGCCGGTTTCCTCACGATGTTTTCCTTCAACGTTTTTGAGAGCAGTGGTGAAGAAATAATTTACACAAAGTAAAGCGCCTGTCTGGGATTGAACCTAAAAACTACAACTCGTAGGTCGCAACCGTTACCACTGGGCCACCACTGCTCTCAAGAATTAAAAATATTTATTGGACCAACTTAGGTTTGAGTACTTACCAACTTAGGTTTAAAACTTTTCCCATACATTTCGAAGGAATAAGATTACAACTTACTTTTTTTACGTTTGATAAACAAATAAGACCTACATTTACTAACCAAGCAAATATTAACATGAAAGAAAGTCTATTTATTATTTCTTTTTAATAAAATTTAACTATTGAATTTATCAAAGATAGTGAAAACCATAAGCTTTTTGCATTGATTAAGTAGAAGTATGGAGCTACAATTCAAAAACCTGACATTCTTTGACCAACCACTTTCTTGCCAGAACAGTGCTCATCTAGACCAACGGTCCAAACTCGGTTGGCCTACTATTTATAAGGTCGAGTTCCTGTGACCACTTCTGCTCCATCATCAGACTAAGTTCACCATATGTACGACAACAACTCATCGAGGCCGTTTGAATGAGCCCAAACACGTTATATCTCCCGTAAGTTGTTCAGGAGGGTTATTGCGCAGACTCTCCTGGCTGCGCAGCATCCGGTCAAGGTTACCACATAAATGCAATGTTATCAAAATATTATACTATACCAAATTCCAACTTAAACGGACGAGTCGAAGTAAAAAAAAAATACCATTGTGTTGCTGAGATCCCTACACCAACAAAAGACCTTATTATCTTCCAATTCCTGAACAGACTTTCATGAAACATAGTCAAGATACATCCTGAAGCTATCTAAGTAATAAAAAACCGCATTTAAATAGGAATACCTGTTTGGGAGCTACTCTGCCACAGATAAACACACAGAACAACATAGCCATTGAACTTAAAATAATTTGAATAAATAATTTAATCTCTTTTCAACCCCCGACGTAGGTATAAAGAGCACCCCTGTTAAGTGATTTAAGTACGCAGACAGCTAACAGGTATAGTACTTTGGTTTTGTGGTACCTATTGGTTTTAATTCCCAGGAATCCTATGTTTGAAAAAAATATTACATGCAGTAACATAACAATCAATTCAAATTACAATTCTAGTGCAGAAATGTTATTGTGCGTACCTAAGAATTTTGCTGCCTATACAAGCACGCAAGTAGTATTCGATATTTCAATAACAACATAGAACATTGTTTGGTTATAGAGCAACTTAAATGTCCAGTGACCATTCGGAGACAGCACTACCCCAGTTGGCAATTTATCATTCCAGTTTTATAATTATAAAGCCAAGTGTAATTTAGATTAAGCCAACCTCCTAATTTATATTATAAACCCATTTCTATGTCGATGAATACTATGTAAACTATAAGAAGACACAATTCATATCATGATGTGATTTCTTTAGCCCTTAACAAACTAGGTACCTACTAAGAAACTGTGACTTGTTTTTCTAGCTAACTGAATTAAAAATCCAAAAACGGACTGACATACAACACAAAATATCAATCAAAAATATCAATAAAAATAAAAACATTCTTGGCAAGAACATTTTGACCCGCTGGCTGCTGCAACCTTGCCATCAGTAAGCGCTTAGCCTTATATAACAAAGTCAGTTACAAACATGATAATCTTTTTAATTATGAGATCCAAAAAAACTCCACACTCTTATGTGCACTGAACTTTCTTTTTATCCCTCGGTTACATGTATGGGGAGTGCTACCCCGTTTAGCATTGCACAGAACACAAATTCTTTCCAATTGTCATTGATATAGTGCAAATAGTCTTGCGAGTAAAATTGCTGTCATCCGTAAGGATGGACAGACAGACAACAACGAAATTATAAGAGTTCCATTTTTGCAACTCTGCTGCAGAACCCTAAAAATTTTCTCATCATGGGTATGAGACCACTACTAGTAACTAACAATTTAATTAACTGCTCAAGGAAAACTCTAACCCAAGGTAGGTAGTTAAAACGGGTTGGTGTCCGCAACTCCACGTCAATGCGCGTATTTTGCGTAACCCATACATTTTAAAAACATAATGTGGAATCAGGTAAATGGAATACTTTGATTAGTAACTAGCTGTGAAGTAGTACTCATCAAGTTGTTACAAAAGCAAAACATTATTCTGAAAAGCAGTCTTAATCTGAAACGCCAAATCCAACAGAAACTTAACATTTTCCATATTTAGTTACTCTTAGAATACCTATCCAATCTTTAGGAACCATTGGCAGACCAGAGTTACACATTCATTTAACATACCAAGTATAGAGTGCTTGGCCGAGTGCTTGGTTAGTATGACCTACCTATTCACTGAGTGCTCTGTTTAACCACAGTACACAACATGTGTGATCAAGGCATTACTTTTTCTTAAAGACTGATTTAAAAAAAAAAAAATAACTATATAATTAAATATATTAACCTTATCTCATAAAAGCAAAATATTATTAGGTATTACAATTTACAAAAATAAGTGTTTTTTTTTTTTTGTGTTGCTTAATACGTTGATCTTGTACAATATGTTGTTTTGTTTCTACTTATTTGGAGTTGAAGTAGTAGGTCAGTGTGCATGATGATTGAATATAAATTTTCATGAATCATCTGCTTATTGATTTGATTTATCAATTATGTTAAAGTATTCTTCCTATAAAATTATTAATTTTGTCACAATATTCAGAATACAAGTATTGGTTACAATAAAATTAATCAACTACCATGTACACTACAACACATGATAGAGTAACATGATTACTTGAGCATAAGTAGGTATATGTAGGTACTCACCTGTGAGCTTAAATTGCCACCTAGTTTATTTGTCTTCAGCACATCACTCTCAGAAGCCATCCTATTGAACATTTGCTTTCGCTCCTTCACTGAGATTGTTTGTTCGCTGTCTACTAACATACTCTCACTTCTAGATGACGTTAATGTTGGTGACATTGTATTGTCAAAACTGGACTCATCCTGATTTGGTATAGACAATCTCTGCCCTTGCGCTCCTTGAATGCTTGATCTTTTTGTTTCAATATTTTTATCTGATGAACGCCTCCGTGGATGCACTTTAGGTGGTATATCTTCACTTGGAATAGTTGTTAAGCCCTCTTTAGACTCACTTTCATGTTTAAGAGCTGAATTACTAACAATAAGTGTGTTATCTTGAATAAGATTTGTTAATATGCTGAAATCCTGGTTAAGTTGTAATGGCAATGGTGGACGTTGTGGAGGTTCTTCCTCAGTATTTGACTCAGTTTCTATGGGTGTCTCAGTAACAGTCGTGTTGGATGAATCAGTAACTTTTTCCATGACATCTTCGTTATCTTTACCGTTATTCGGCATATATTTCTTTTTCAGTATAAGCCATTTCTCATTGTTTTGATTTTTTATTATGGCTAGGGTGTTCACATGCTTCTTAAATGTACTTCTGGCTTCATCTACAAATAAAACACTTGCATAAGTTGGGGCAACGTAAAGAAAATAAAGTTAGAGAATCCACAGTACTACTCACCTCTCATGTCGGGATTCATCAGAAATACTTTGAAATGTTTGACTAACTCATGGTTGGTTACTTTGCCATTATGCAACAACATATATTTTAGTATTTCTTCGAAACTTAATTCTGATGGTGGCGACATTATGTTTTTGTGTCTTATTGAGTCAGCGTACCTAGCCTTTAAAAAACCAAACCCATCTACAACACACAAAAATGAAGTCAATCAGTACATAAACGTCAAGCGCGTACCTGTTAAGTTTGACGTTTACGTTTCTTTTCACGGGCATGGCTCACTGCATAAAATAATATTATTTTTCAACTCACTTTGTTCGAAAAGTGGCTCCACTGTGTCGTTTACTAGTTTGATACGCATTTGGCATTGCACATTTGCATCAAAATTTGATGTCTACTGTAACCGTTTTTTTTTTTGTTCATATTTCCGTTTTACATTTTAAAGTTTGCATCAATATGTCTCAAGTTTAAAAAAAAACACGATTTCGTATTTGACATTTGTCTCTTATTTAATTATTCTATTGTTCATAGTTTGCATTTTAGTTTTAATCTAATTTAGTCGGTACCTACTAATTTCGAGCATGCTGTGGCCTCCTGTAATTGAAATTACGATCGCGAATCTTATAAACAACCTGACACTGACCTACAAATAGCAAAAAACGTAAGAATATATGAATTTCGCGCGGGCTACCTTAGCGCATCCCCCAACAAGTAGAATGAGTCGTATGTAATCATAAAAACTTTTTTACAAAAAAACAACCGACTTCCAAAAAAAACACTAAAAGACGTGAAAAATAACTTTAATTTCGGAAGTCGGTGCCTTTGGTTTTGTATTTTCGTGTTTGGCCACCGACTTCCGAAATTAAAGTTATTTTTCACGTCTTTTAGTGTTTTTTTTGGAAGTCGGTTGTTTTTTTGTAAAAAAGTTTTTATTTTTCACTTTTTAGTTGCGGTACCTACCCCACACAAATTCGTATACCACTACTTGGTGTGTAAATAACAGTGACAGGAAATTATTAACACATCATCCATATAAACTAAGTGGAAAAAATCTGCAGTATTAAGGATAACTCAAAAACTACTGCTCAGACCTTGATCAAATTTAAATGGGACCACATGTGAAGCACCACCTATCAAATAAAAAAAGAATCATCCAAATCGGTTCACCCAGAAAAAAGTTATGAGCTAACACACATAAAAAAAAAAAAAAAAAAAAAAAAAAAAAAAAAAACATACAGACGAATTGAGAACCTCCTCCTTTTTGTGAAGTCGGTTAAAAATAGGAAGCACGCATTTTTCTTTTTTCCAGTTGTACGTAGGTACCTACTTAGAATGATCAAAATAATTATAGCCACCAGCCCCCGCACCCTAATTACTTATGTAGGTAATACACTATCTATCACAATCTGAATCATTTTGAAGCCTATTGCTAATCCATTGTTTCATATTTACGAAAAATTTGTCTGTTCAAGAACGTAACTAATGCAATGAATGTTGATGAAAAGTCAAAACGAAACCCATTCCTACTGTTAGTGTGTTACGTAATTACCCCGCTGCTTCGCACGGTTTTTACGACTTGACAAAACTACGAGAATTCAAAGTTTTATGCATGTAATAAGTTACATATTTAAACCTTCCGAATAAAGTGTCTAAATTACCTATGGAGACAACCGCATCAAAATCTATTGGGTAGTTTGGAAGCACTAAGCGTATGACCGCTTAGTACTTTCAAACTAGCCAATAGATTTCAGATCGACACGAAAATTATCCATCGAAACTATGTTTTCAACCGACGAAAAAAAGGAGGAGGTTCTCAAATCGACGCGTAAGAAGATATTTTTTTTTTTTGACATGATGGCATGTTATCGCTCGGTGTACCTACTTACTGGTGGTAAGTTCAATATTTCTGACCGAGATCATCATGTAAGATTTCAATAGCCAATAACTAAAAGTCTTATAATGCAAGAGTACTTCCCTACCTACCTACCTAATGGTGGAGCAATGAGCATGCAAAAATAGTAGCTATACTTACCAATTTTGAGGCGGTACCTAGGTACCTAGGTACCTATTTCATTTGCCTATGGCTCGTGCTGACGGATGCGTGGCCACCCTCTACGTAATTATATTTCACTAGGCGCCGAAATTCAAATTCGTATAGCGCAAATACATTATTCTGCTAGATCGGTGATTCTGGTGTCGTTTTCCAGAATTTACAAAGCACTACTAGCACCTAAAGAGAAAACAAAAATATTCGCCGTATAGGGATTTTTTTTTACATGAAGATTGAATGAATGATATCGTCTCATAACGGCCGGAAAACAGCTTAAAAAAAAAAGACTATTGTAGAAAGCTCGCTGTATAGGAAATGCAATGAACCTGCTCCACTCTAAATCCAGTTCCGAACAAATACAAACGGTGCCGATTCTCTTGTACACCGAACTAAACTAACTAAACTATCACTCAAATTCCTTACTTTTGGCTATGAGAATCTTACAGCTATTCTGCAAAAAACAATCTCTAAATTTAATAATAATTTTGACGTAACTAAAATTTAATTTGACAATCGCGGCTCCACGTGGTAGGTACTTGTTTGCCCGTGTTTTTTTATAGAGCCGGAGGCACGCGTGGGGTGGGCAGCACGATGTGCTTTATATGGTTTTATTTTACTTTTGTATGTTAAATATGAAAAAAAAATTACCTACGTGTAGAGTTTTAGGGGTTTAAGGGTTTCATTAAGCGAGTCGAAATTTTCATTATTTTTGCGATAGGACACACCATTTTCAAGTTGTAGGCAAAATAAAATTTAAAAAAGTCACAGTACTGTTTTTGCACCTGAAGTCAAAGAGTTGTGGTGAATTTTAGTTCATGTCAAAAAATTTATTCCACACCTTTTTAATCGCGATTAAAAATAGCTAGATTTACTTAGACAACCAAAATTTTAGGTAAACAACGTCAAATTCAGAATAGCAAAATTAGCATTTTCACTAAACTAATAATTCAGTGCCATCTTAGTGCTGTCAAACTAAAATAAAGTTAAGTTGTGTCACTATAATCTATTTCAGAATGAGAAATCGTCGTTTGACAGGAATAAACTAAATTTTAGTGATTTTTAATCTGGTTTAGAGAATTTTGTGCCAAGAGAATCGGCACCAATACCTAGGTACGGCAGAAACGGAAACCTTAAACAAATTATCGAAAATCGTCACGTTATCAACGCGGCGTTACGTCATCGTGCAACTATGCGTGCTCGCTTTGCTCCTGTGAAAGCGTGCTAACCTCACTTGTGGCGTAGGTGGGCTCACTTCACTCGCTCGTTTTCAGTGTGGGATTGTCCTACTCTTTTCTTGAATAAGCGCGCTTTGCTGAGTCGTATCGTCTGTGGGCGCGCTTTGCTCGCTCGTCATGAAACTGTGCTCGCTGTACTATGCGGAGTTAGGGGATCCCATCGTTTAAGTCAGTTTAGCTTGATATAAATGTGACCACCTCTCGATAATTGGGGACAGAGTCAGCTTGTCATGACAGTGTCTAGCAAAATGCTAGAATAAGGATTGTATAGGAAACTCTTATCGCTAGGTAAGGGTAGGTTACAGTTGTGTCCGAACGTATATACGAAAACAAACAGGTATGATCAGGCATAACTTTTTCCAGTGTAGTCCGAATTTGCCAATTATTATTTATATGATGTGATATTTATAAGTTTATATAACACAAACTTAGAGGAAGTTGGTTTTATTTAAAATTGTCAAAAATTCAACCCCTAGGAGTAGGTAGAGAAACAAAAAGCTTTTTAACCTACAAAAACAACCGACTTTCAAAAAACACAGTGACAGTCAAAAATAACTTTATTTTCAGAAGTCGGTGACTGTGGTTTTCTATTTACGTATTTTTCTACCGATTTTTGAAACTAAAGTTATTTTTGACTTTGTAGTGTGTTTTTGGAAGTCAAAGGTTTTTGAAGTGACACTATTCATAAGCGGCGATTCGATAATTGGACGAGAATCGAGAGCGAAATTTCAAGGACGCATCACGTATAAATGCACATTTCACGAGAGAAGAAAGGTATAACTCTCTCTCTGTCTCACACACTAAATCTCTCATAGCTAAGAAGTTTCACTTCTATCACGAGCTACACGCGCATTTTTTTAAAGTTTTTTTTTTCTGTTTTCATCTGTTGTGGTTCCTTTTCCTCATAAATTCATATACCACTACTTAATACTTATGTTAATAACAATAACAGGAAGTTTTAACATCCTCAACTTATACAAAGTGGTTTAAATACGTATACGAAGCTAACTCAACAACTGAAACTTTTTAGAAGGCTGGTTTAATCGGGGTGGTTCTTAGCTATGGTTCCTGAAAAGCTTACAGCAATTTTGAAGATAATCAGGCCTTAATGATTCGTGTAGGATCTCAGCCACACAATGGTAATTTATTTATTTTTAATTCGTCCTATCGACTTGCAATTTGGTATACTATAATATTTTTTTAACACTGTAATTATGTGGTGACCTGATGCTGCAGCCAGAAAAGTCTGCGGAATAACCAACTCCTCAACAACTTTCAGTAGACCCAAATTGTGTTTGGGCTACTAGTCGAATTAGAAATGATGAACAGAGTCTGATAATAGGACCGGAAGGTAATTAGGAACTCGGCCTTATAAATCGTGGACCAACCAAGTTCGGCCCCGTTGGATTGGTCTAGCTAGATGAGTAACTGGTACACAGACAGGAAAAAATGATCTGAAGATGTAGGCAAGAAAGTGGTTGGTCAGTGGATGTTAGATTTTGAAATCGTAGACCCTTCCTGACACTCGTTCTAAACAAGAGTCTTAATATGGTTTTCACAATCTCAATATTCAATAGATTAATTACAAAACCAGTGTCATCTGTTTTGGTGGCCTCGGCGTCCGCAAAATAACCAGTATTTAGCTTAACCAGTATACCTGTCCTCTGTCCACAGCACTGAAAAGTTAACCGAGAAAATTTTAGCTGGTTGACTCTGAATTGCCATGATTGACCGATGCGGTGAACGCCTGGAAAGCGGCTTGCCCAGATACAGAACGGCCCGTGAACCCATCTTCCCAGAGACAGCGAACTGACCCGCTCTGCAGGTTGGTACGGAATAATCTCATTAATATGTCCACCAATACTGCTTGTCTGCTCAGCGTGGGTGCTACTTGTCTGCGTCGGGCGCTACTTGAGCCCCGCATCGCTGCCAATGTGGTAAGCCGACTTGCCAAAGAATCAGCATTGCCATACAACGTGCGGCAATGTTGCCAGTCGTTTGAGCACTTTTCCTGTTGACAGGGATACGGACAACTTTTTGATGCCCTATGATTCTTGCCCCTCCTTTTTAGGGTTCCGTGCCTTAAAAGGAAAAACGGAACCTTTATAGGATCACTTCGTTGTCCCTCCGTCAGTCCGTCTGTCTGTCTGTCAAGACCCTTTTTCTCAGGAATGCGTGGAGGTATCAAGTTGAAATTAATATGAAATACGTGGGTCCTCGGTCCCTCAGAGCTCTATTTTTTTCCAAATTTAATTATATCTACGTTAATTATAATCACACATCCGCTGTACAGTCAAACAAACCAAAATGGACGAAGGCCAATAGACGGGTGCGACTGTGTACGTGCGTAGATTTGTGAGCACATCAGTAAGTATAACTAATTTAATAAATAAACAATATTTTACTTAATATAGGAAAAAAATTGTGTATGTATTATGATTATCACATAATATTCTAATTGGGGTGTTTGGTGGTGTGCCTTAATTCCGGGCCATCTTGTATACATGTAATATTATTATTATTGTTATATTTGCAAATCTCGAGACCATGGATCCCGGTTCTTTGGAAGGCGTACGAGGAGACGTTTTGGATAAAATGAGGTACCAACCGAAAATTATCCCTGTATATGCACTATGCATGGCACCCAAAGACAACCCCCGGTTGGTGCAGGACTATTGGGACCAAAAAATATTGGCTATGGGTTTGGGTGGCCATAGTGGATTGGTTACCTTGAACTATGGAAGTACTATTATCCCATGCTTGACTAATAGTAATACAGGGTGGCAGGGACATCGACAGGCAAACTGAAACCATGAATAATTCATCACATGATTCTAGACCTCCTACAGTAGACTTTATTAGTCGGTCAAACAAAATATCGGCTGTTTCATAGAAAATTGCAATACCTACGCGGTCAAAAAACGACCGTAAATTTTCAACGCAGGGGTGTTCAGGGTCATATGTACTGATCCATGGTGACAGGTTGCGTGACGATGTCCCTGCCCCCTTGTATGATAAAGAGAAAAGATTTATTTGTTTGTTACGCTTTCACGCTAAAACGGCTGAACGGATCGGGATGAAATTTATTCCCACGGGGTCGAGACTTATGCGGGTGGAATCTGATATACACGGATAAAGATAGAGTCCGTGGGGTCACCACTGCCCAACAGCTCGCCATATGCTGCCCTGCGGGTTTCTGTATGTCTCTTGGTCTGGCTCCTCACCCTGGACCTGTTCCGGCATAGTAATCTCTACGAGGACAGACCTAGAGTTTGGAGCGCGCAAACCCCCACCAGGATATCAACGTAGATATATGGCTGAAGGGTTATTATTTTTTTAATTACAAAATAAATAGTAAAATTGTTGTTCCATGGTAAAAATCAAGGGTTTTTTTTTTAAATTTTCAATTTAAAAACTTGTATTTGAATTAACTAGATATATTTTTTGGTTTGGTAAGTGGCACTGGGGTATTTGATGCCGTTTCATATGCGACTTATAAATACTTGTTTTATAATAGTTAATTATGATTATTATTTTATTTTACTATTTTTCTTTACATTTTATCATTTTAACCACCTATGTTAAAAAAATTCTTTCAAAGTAATGATTATTTATTTTTATTTGCAATTATAATAAGGGTATCTGTTAGTCTTATTGCAGCCTGCGCAATTTAAATATACGCCACTGCTTGCAGTTTAGTTGCAGATATTCAAGAAGACTTTTAAAGCCCAATATTCTTCTTCTAAAAGCCGAACGATGAATAGGTTTTTCGTTCGTTAGCGTACCGACATCGATAATTCAAGAAAAAGCAGTAATTTTAACCCTAACTATAAGGTTGGCTAACCAGAGCTCAGTGTTGCCATCTGTAAGGTTTGTATCATTCCCCTGTGAACATATTTTTAGTGGTATTTTTTGTCATATTCTGTATCAGACTCGTAATGCAGTTCTATAGTAAACTTGTCTATTTTAGAGTATGTACTAAACATCTGATAAAGGGATATAGGGATGGATATACAGGGCATTCTGTGGCGAGCTGTTGGGCAGTAGCAACCCCAACGGACCCGGACTCCCGGGAGAATTCTCGTTACTCATTTCTGGCTTCACTTTATTGAGTGGCCAGAGTAAACACTGACGAGGGACAGAGGTGCTACCTCTTTCTTTTAACAAGCAATACAATACATATAAAAAGTACTTTTCTGGACATTACTTGGTTAAATTGGAGTTCGAACACGGTGGTACTAAAGTATTGTATGTATTTCCACTGGAAGTAACCAGTAACCATTTTTTCCATGTCCTGCAATAGTCTTGTACCAACCGGGAATTGGCGTTGGATGCATTTGCATAGTGCATACAGGGATAATTTTCGGTTTGTGTCCCATCACTTAAAATTTTCTAAGGGGCCTCTGGGAGTTTTCTCCCTTCATACGCTCTCTAAAGGTCTGGTACCCCGGGGTCGAGATATGTGAAAGATATTTTTGAAATAATAATGAAATACAATACAATTATAGTCCTTATCAAAAATTACTTCATCTAAAACCTACCGCAGGCTCCTACCGTAAATACCGTCATGACAATCTGAATTACGTATGAGCAAAATTGATTTTCCTGGCTTTAATCGTATAGGCTGTCAGAACTTGGATATTTTAAATACATTTATCTAATTCTAAGCTTGCGTGACGTCTATCTAATATTCAAGGAGGATGCGTTACATCGCCGGCACGGCCGGCGTCCCAGAATAATTATTCGTTGCGTCGTACTATTAGGGCAATTCTGACTTGTAATATGTCGTGCAGCAAGAATCAATTTTCAAGATGTAAAGTATTTGTGAGAGCTAGAGTGCTGGTAATGGGGCAGCTAGATTTATTAGTAGATTTTTCAAGTAACGCTTCCAAACGGTGTTTCCTTTCGTTTCTTACGTTAATATGTAACTTATAATTTTGATGCCGTCTTCGTACCCATACCCAAATTTTTAGTGTAGAGCATTAATACCTACATCGCAGATAATACCGACACTTGAGGAACCGACACCAGATATTAATAACATTCTGGAAACCATCAACTCATCGGTTTCAACAGGGTCAAATTGAATTAAGTAGCGAAACTCCGCAGAGGTCATGATTAAGTATCGATATCTTAACATGATAAAACAAAAAAGAAATGAATGTGACGTTTTTCTTTTTGCTGGGTCATCCACTGCAGTTTGTGTATTCATTTGAAATATCAGTTTAAAAATCTGTTTTTTTTTTGTGTAAACTTCACAGACGTGATTGGTATCGATATCTAAACACTATAAAACATATTTTCTCAATTCATACTTCAAGTAACAACAGTACCAGTGGTCGTTACTCCTAAAAATAACGTCAAATCTTTTTTATTTAAATTTTATCGTGTTTATAGATCACGTCTGCAGAGTTTCTCTAGCTAATTTAATTTGCCCCTGTATAATAACAAATGAGTCCCAACCACCAAGACAGTCCTGATCTTATGTCTACAAAGTCAAATGACCAGGCCAGTCCAGCCTCTGAATCGAACCTTCGTTTTTCATTTAAACATCGATTTGCTTAAAAAAAATACTATAAAACAGAAATGTTACTTTACCTAGCAATTAAAATATTGATTGCAGTGAGTCTTTTCTTTTTTTTCTTCCTGCCTTTATTTCATTTCATCTTACGTGGGGTCTGCGCAAAATGTTTTTCTCTTCCTTCCTCCCGTGTTCCGACACGGTATCATTCACTTACTAACTTTTCACTCATAGCATCCCTCAAATAATCCGCCCAATTTATACTTGCCCTCTCCCTCTCCATCCAAAGACTTAGACTATAAAGTCTTTGATTTTTCGCAAAAGTAGAACTAGACCGAAAATCACATCACAAATGGGTCCATTTGATTTCAAACCCTGTTTCTTTCTGTTGTCTCTGGGTTGGCAATTTCACTATTGAGCATATCTACTAGGTAAAGTTTATTATTAGCAATCTTTAATGTGGAGCGGTAAGTTTTAATTTGTTGGAGTCCAAACTTTATCATTATCCTGATTAGATTTTCGTGTGGTCCATCACAACCGGAGCAGGTCCGTGTCGTACCTATGCATAACATTGAAGAACTTTCGATTTAGTAGTAGGTATACCCACTAGTTGTGGACTTCCCGCTTCTAACAAGAATTAGACATTTAACTTTTAATTGGCCGCTTGTACGGTCTTCAGAAACTTTGTTCGCCGTAAGTGTTTAACTATGTTATAGGTACTCTACGCTTTTAATAATGACCAAAGTTGCTTTCTGTTCTGAAATAGTTTGGTTTCAGGCCCCAACATCAACGGAATAATTAAGATTTAATGTTCTTTGATTTTTAACGTTTTAATTCTATGAATTTTGATCAAATTGTTAGAGAAAGACGTCACGTTGAGTGCTTCAGTAAAAAAAAAACGAGTGTTATATTTAACTGCTAAAAAAAAAAGGTAGTACCAACAGCCTGGACAACCTAAAACCGGGATGGGATACAACAGCATCGTTAACCAAAAACGTAAGTACTAAAGAAATTATAGCCCATTTGGTGCTTACATGCAACCTTCGCGAGTCCGGTAACAGTTGTTGGTGAGAAATACGAGACAAACATTAATTTGGTTTATATAATTATATAGAATAACAAAAAAAGAGTAGGCGTCAGATTTGGCTGACAAGCCAAGACACAAGATGAAAAATATAAGTCTGAAAAATATAAAAAACGTATTAACGTAAAACGATACCCTAATAATTATTTATTTTGTCTGAAATATATTGTTTTATTGATGTACCTCTTCTCTTTTACCTAGAGCTGAGTTTTAGTGCATTGTTGGGCGATAAACTCATGGGTTGATGAAGTTAGAGGGAAAACCTCATACTTTATTCACATATTTTTGATATTCCTTTAATTGAGTATTCAGATTTCGCGATTCAAGGATTATTTTATAGTATTCTTTGCTTCCTTGTAGTTCCCAATAGATTGCCTTGTATTTAGAATTACTTTCATGGAAAGGTGGGTTTAGACCAAACAAACATAGAATCAAATCATTAATAATCGTAGCATTGTTTTCTTAATATGCTTGATCTTTCAGTGTAAACATCAATTATTCTATTACTACTAATTCTGTACTCTGAACGAACAACTACAGAATTCGTGCAGACTAAGAACCTTGTCTCCGAATGATCAGTCGGTGTCTGCGGTAGTAGTAGAATACACTAAGAACGAATCTATGAAGATATTATTATTGCAAGTTTTACATTTACCATTCCCTCTTAATTACTTAAAAATAAAGGAAGAAGCGTTGGTGGGTGACGAATTTAAGTCACAAAAGTTGACTGGGTGTGGTTCAAACTCAACTCAAACTCAAAGCATTTATATCAAAAAACCCAATTACAGGCACTTTTGAATTGTCAAGGTGTCAGTCAGTCAGAAAAATGAAGCTAGTTGCCCATTCCAAAGCGTAGTAGGGACGTATGGAGAAGAAAGGGCAAGAAACTCCATGGACACTCTTTTAAATCAACATATAGTAACAAAAAAAAATTAGTTTCATCAGTTACGTCATTGTTTGATGCAATTATATTCAACAACGAGAAGAAAGTGCTCATAAAAAAAACGACGTCACAGGATTTTGACCATTTATTGTCACTATTCAAGGACATAATTTGTAGATGATAGACATTAATTCCTGCATATTCAAAGCAGGCAGTGACTTTAAGGCTTTTGGAGATTCCTTCTTTGTCCTACCTGATGTGCTGCGATAATAGACGCTAATAGTAGCGATAATAGTTATTCCTACCATTATTATCTATTTATTAAGAAATAAAATTAGCGATGCATGTAATATAGCAAATTATCTACTTTTTATTCAGTTCCCGTAGTATATTCCAAAATCTGTTATTTAAAATTACGCTATTTTTGGCCTGCGTTAATAGTAGATGCAAAATACATTCAATTAAATCTAGAAAGTGTAATAGATTTAATTTGGTGTATTTCTGCTCTACACAAAGTACTCATGCTACTCATGACTTGCTACCTCGTCCCCACCAACGTATGTCTGTCCGTGCCCAAGGCTGCGCACAATCTGGCTAGTCCATAGAACACATCAACACAAGAATGGTTTGGAAAAATCGCTTCGAGGAGCATGCATTTCTAAACATGAAAGAAGGCAAATTTTCGCAAGTTCATTCGAAGTTTACACCAAGCCATCGAGCATTCTAGAATATTCCTAGATCATTCTAATGACCACGAATAAAGATAGAACAATGAAAGAGTGCTCGGTTTCTGTTTACACAAAGTGAGTTTGATAGAGTGGTGCAAGAAATTTCTGAAGGGATCGCTCCAAGTAGCGAGCGTGCCTGAACACGAAAGAACGCTCTAGCTAGAGTCTAGACCGTTCTTTCGTGTTCAGGCGCGCTGGAGTCTGGACGCGCGACGCGCTTCTAGAGTCTAGCTAGACCATAGGTTCTTAACGTGGGCGATAACGCCCCCTCGTGGGTGTTTGAGACTTTCAGGGGGCAGTAAATGACCCACAGAAAAACATAATATGCTTTTATAGGATATTATCCTATCTTACAACTATATAATATTACACGTTTAAATATAATCGTGGCAATAGCTGTTTCAGGTTCGCGAGAAATGGTAAGTAAAAAATTATTGGAGGGCTCTAGAAAAAAAGAATACTAAGTGTGCGGTGGGAAAATAAGGTTGAGAACCTAGGCTCTAGACCAAGGCCGCCCAACCCTAAGCCCGCGGGCCACGGAGTGGCCCGCCCAACACATTTGAATTTGCCCGCCAACAGCAGTCCGCTGCCGATATAGACAGCCGGCCACGCTAGAAATTACAGAAATCCAAAACCACGATTCAGATTTGATTTTACTATCGGCTTCAGATTTGTCGCCATATAAATAAATAAATTGTCAGCACACAAACGTGTTCCAATGTCTTACTGAAGATTTATTTAATACATCTGATCTTTATTGAACTACGGGTACTTAAACTTAACTCAAAATTTTGCTTAATTTCAATATCTATCTATCATAACTGTATGTACTGATGACAAGTTTAATTTCCTTTTAACCTTAAAAATTTGGGCAGTCTAGATACAGGCAAATGTTCGTTTGTTCACCGTTTACATAGAACGAGCATTCTTAGAACATTTCAAATAATTGCCGCGAAAATAGATAAAAGAAAGAAAGAAGGCTCCGTCTCTGTTTACGCAAAGAGAATTTGATACAGGGGGATAGGGTGTATTCACTCCTTTAGTCTAAGCCCTGAGGGAGTGAAGGAATTAGACAGCGAATTTCTTCATTACACTATTTCATATTTAGAAATATAAGATTCAAGAGTCAGCTCAGATAGCTGCACCCTCGTTTGGATATAAAAAAGTAATTATTTATAGGAATAACAAGTAATTATTCGATGTGTTTCATTCATACCACGATCCAATGGAGACTCCTAAAATATCCTACAGTAAGTTGGCTAACATTTCTATCCATCATGGCCTGCTCAGTTATCTAAAAAAACCCTGACTGAAAAACTTGACTCTTACTCGAATTTCAGTGAGACACTTAATATTTACAAATTTATGCATTCGCAATTAATGCACTCAAATGATATTAGGTCCTCGAGGCAGGATTCAGAAATACTGCATTAGATAATAGTTAAAGTACATAATATTATGTTCTGTTAAGTCCAACGAGAGCCTTCTGTTTTTCCACCTCTGGGTTAGTTCTGACAGTTACTTAATAAACTTATCTTGCAGATAATTTATTACAAATTCTATTCATAATAATGTATCAAGTAAATACTGTAAGTTATAGTGCCTATATAGAGTCTGGACATTAAAGTTAGACTGGTTTGTCCCTAACTTGTTTGCAAAAAGTTTTAACAGCTGAAAGTTTCTGAAATAATGCGAGTTTTTCAACTTCTATACCTGCTTTAAGTTTTTTAGAATGAAACGCTTTCTCAATCTTTTTAATAGGTCTAGTGATGAACAGAAAGCAAAGAGGACGAAGGATGATGTCCAAAGCTGGTAAGCAGAGGTCTGCAGAGAGGTACGGCCATGTTGCAGCCACAGACGGACGGCGGGAAATCGCGGCCGCCCATGGGAGGCGTGCGGCGCCGGGCCTGGTGAGCGGGACGGCGAGATTCATGCGGAGGAGGCACGAGCGAGAGGAGCGCGAGGCGGCGCGACGCAGAGGGCGTACGGAGTCGCGGACCGCCACGCACTCCTGTTCCGGTCGCGTCGACGGGCGGCCGGGAACCCGCGCCTCGCCACACTGACTCCGCACACGCTGCTAACACTGACTTTTCTCCTAGTACGTTTTTTGAATGCGCGCCGGTAACAGCGGGCACGTGATACGCCCGCGGCCACAGCTGTTTTTTTCTCTTTCGCTCGACTTTGTGACAGCTGAGTGTCGCGTGCGATCTCGCCCATTTCCCGCCACTTCCAGTAGCTCACGGAAAAGTAAAAAGTAAAACTGAGAAGTTTTTGGCGCGAAATGTGCGATTCAATGTTGCGCTCGCAGGGATTGATACCTGTGGTAATCGCTAAGACGACTACTCTGTTAGTTTGTGAAGATTGTTGAGCTGTGATTTCGGTTCGCGTTTTAATCTAACTGTTCAGGAAAAGTTTTATAATAATGGATGACTGGGAGCGGCACGTAACCCCGCTCCTTCAAGACATGGGGTGTGCGAACGAAGACGCCCAAGATGACTTCTTTAATCAACAAGACGTAAGTGATAAACGTACGAATTAAATAGTAAACCAGCATTTTAACTGTCAGGAAGACACTTATTATTATAATAATGTAACTAAGTTGAATAATGCGCTATTAACAGTTAGTGATGTCACTGACAAGTGACTAGGCACTTACTTACATTGGCAAGAAAAATACACAAAATCATATACTTAAACGTAGGTAACTCCACACCAAGATCATAATAAAAATCTTCTAATTCTTTGGGACATACACTATAATTATGATTTGCGTAGTAAAACTTCATAAACTAGAAAGAAAACAAGCGATATTATTTAAAACTAACAAAGAGTATTCCGAACTTGCAATAAATGTAATTATAATTATCTTCATGTAATCACTTCATCAGATGAGTTACAATTTTTTAGATTTTCGTGGAGGCACTTTATCTACCTACATAATCATTATGTACTTATCCATATAATAAAATTGAATCAAACTGTTATGTAAAATTGCTTACGGGCGTAAAGTTCAGGTCTTGATTAGTATAAATACAAAATTGTTAAGACTAGTAAAGCGCTTAATTTGATGGTTTATAACAATTTGAGTTTTACTACTGCAAACAATAAACTAATTAGACAATAGTGAAGAGGCTGTGTTTTCCAACAATATCCGATACCTACACGACAGAAGAAAATCTGTTATAGGACACCCATTTTAGCCTAGCAGGAGAATTATACAAGTATACTAGAAATACGAGGGGCGAGTTAGTGGTGCTATGTTATTGAAGCTTGTATCATCATATTGTTAGCCAAATTCTCCGTCAATGAGTAGTTTCAAGCCTGAGAAGAATAATTATGTTCTTCATAGTTGATTACAAACAACTCCTATTTATAGAGCAAGGTATCCTTGTACCAAAATAACTTCCAAGTTCTGTATATACCTAAAACTAAATTAACTAGGTAAAATTCTATCCATGAACTTTTTATCGCAAATACCTAACACACCACATTCACTTTCCTTCACTCACGTACCGAGAACTCAAGAAAATCTCATGTAAAACAGAGGAATGACTTCAACATCTTCTAAATAATGTGCAGTTGATTCAGTTAAGTCAGGCATTTTATGTTAAGGGAATACTACCCTAATTGCAGATCACACTCAATCCCTTCCATTTTCCATAGGTAGCTTCACCTTTCCGACTGACCGACCCCTGACAAATCAAAAGTGCCTGTAATTGGTTTATTTGAAATAAATGCTTTGAGTTTGAATTTTGACAATCCAAAAATCCATTGCGTTATTTTGTAGTCGTGCTCAGGAGTTTTTTTAAAATTTGATAGCTTTTAATACTACGACATATCCCCTTGACTCACATAGCCAAGGAATTTTGTTGTAGAATTACCTAAGCTCTAAAGGAGTTGTCATTCTGAGTGTGTTACAGAATGAGGGTGGGTTCATCATAAGTAACTTACATGTATTTGGACTACTGACAGTAGTAGGGTATATTTACCTATAATATCCTCCTGCACCTTCCGTTAAAAATATGTAATAACTTTCAACTGTTTTAATGTACCTATTATATTGAACTAGTGACCCGCCCTGCGTCGCCCGACAATTAAGACTTGACGAAAAAAACGTCATTTCTTTATATATGACATGTGAGTTTAATAATAATGAACCTTCCAGAATAAATTCTCTAAATGATGACAAAACCGCATCGAAAGCCACTACGTAGTTTAGAAGAACAGCGCGGTCACACAGACAGACACAAAAAGCGACTTTAATTTAAAATATAAGTCCCCTCTCTCTCTCACCGAGAAGAGGCTTGTGTCCAGCAGTGGGAACATTATAGGCTGATTACGTATGTATGTTATGTAATAATAAAAACCTTTGTTACTAATTAACTACGCTAAAGTAATACGAAAATTTTAGTTCTTACGTTAACTGAAACACATGATTCACATGATTTTCCCGAGAAAACTAGACCCTTTCCTTATATTTTTACTACTTACGTAGATGTTATTATTGCACATCTCTTTGCGGAGAAAGATTAAGGATTCTTTGTTAGCAGATGAAATATGTAGTATTTTCATAATTTGAAGAATGCTTCTTTATTGTCCCCTCATTGAAGTATTTCTTTATTTAATTTTCAGTGCTGGTTATACGGTCAGCGACAAAAGTCAATTAATACTGTTAGTTTGAGGTAAAACATCTAAATTGACACAACATTCGATACATTCAATTTCAGCATTTCATTTATTAGCTAAGAGTTAATATTATTTTAATTTTACTTCAGTTCTAATGTCAATTAAATAATTAGCTCAGTAATTAAGGTCTAAAAAACTGAAGTGCTAATCGAACTTTGTTGCTGATACCTGCCTATTGTTATCGGGATAATAATCTTCTTCGTAATCCAAATGTTTGAATAATCTGGGGACATCCCAATGTCATCATTTCTCTTTCGGTCAGTCCGTCTTTATCTCTCGATCGGTCAACTCGTTATTGTAAAGCTCAGACCTACGAGCTAATACCTAATGCGCTCGGTAATTTACATTGGGGATATATCGCAATCCGATGATAACATCTTCAGTTGTTCACACCTCGGATTGCTAATAAAATCTGTGCCAAATTAATGGTGTGTTATCAAAAGAATCAGACACATTACACCATTCATTTGGCAGATAGGTAGGGATCGACATTATTTAGGTATCTTAGCCGGAGGGTAAGTCGTTATTTCTAGCTAATTCATTTGATTACCAATCAATTCACATAAGTATTCACTTTATCTCCTGATAGCTTTAAAATCTTTAGCTAAAAGTTGGATACACACTAATATTAGGAAACTACTTAAATGGTTTATATGCTTTTATACTTCCAAACCAAAGTAATGCTTAGTATTTTAAGAAGTGATGTAGCAGGTTATTAAGGATCAGTACCTACCTACTTTCCAAGAAAGAAAAAAAATAAGTATATTGCGTATTTTATTGTATTTTCTTCAATGAAATCCTCTGTTTAAACTTAAAACACAAAAATAATACACTTGGTGGCTAGGGTTACGAACAGCGTCAATAAATGAGTATTATATACTTACTTAGGTTAACAAAATATCATTGATGTCTACTTATCTGAACATACTCCTTCTATACTACATTAAGTCTTTAAATAATATATAATAATATAATATATCATAAGGCTGATTATTCAATACCCACAAACCATTAATCGTACCTTCTCGTACTAATATACGAGTAGTGTATTCCGCCCAACTACCGGAGCTACGCTAGAGATATGTCTAATATCGCGGGTTAGACCAGTTTCAATATAAAACGAGATTCGAGACTGCTGCCATGTGGCAAGGTGCCCGGGGCCTGGTACTGCTGTTATGCTTAATTGCCCGAGTAAGAGCGCCATTCACCGCAACATTCGCGTCTCTACAACGATGTCTTCGCTGAAACATGGAAGTGTTATTGGTGTTTGAATCGGTTATTGGCCTTGTATTAGAATTGATATCGATGATACCGGAAAATCCTTGTTCTTTATGCTATAGCCAACATCTTTGTGGAAAATCTATTTCGTTGTTTCGATCACTTTTATGTGTTTCAAGGAAAATTTTACGGGTTTTCGGATTCGATAATAGTAGTAAATGATATTTTTTTATGATGTTGAACACCAGTAAGCCCCATATTAAAGATTTACTTGCCGGTACCTAGGGTCCTACCTCCTAGCCAGTTAATTTCAGGCCACTATAAATACATTAACTCCATTAAGCGGTGGTTCGCACAAGGCAATATGCAGCATATTCACTGAGTAGTGGTTGAAGTAACATTTTATAATTTCCTATCATTTTCTTTCATTTTCACGCTAGCATGATGTGATACGATATAATAGCTCGGTCTAGGTGGTATCTAGAGGCATCAGGTAAACATGCTAGGCTCTTAAATATAATTATTAGTCACATTAATAAATGTTGCCACTAGTACGTATTTTTAATTCTAATCACATCTGCTTACTTAATCTTAGTTCACAAAATAAAAAACCTAGAGCTCATAACACAATCAGAACTTGGTGAAAAATTAAACTGACCAAAATCCAATTGGATGGGTTCTGCTCTTGTATTATCCATTTTTCGTTCTTGACACATCACAATTCTAGGTACCTATATGTATAGGTAAATACAGTTTCGACTTTCACACTATATAAAACAGTCATGTACGTAATGTTTTTCTAGGTAACTGATATAACTAAATAGTATGCTTGGAAGAACTAAAGCGTTCTAAGTAGTTTAAATGTAAAAAACTATTTAACGAAGCGATCACCGTTGCCGTTATCGATATTTTTTTAGCAAAAAAGATGTGGGAAGCTCTATATATCAACAATTGTTGGCGTTATATTTATCTAACAACATTACAATAACAAGTACGGAATGTTCTATTGTTTACAAAAAACTGAACAGACTATTATAATTTACATCATATCAATTTGGTATAAAATAAAATACAAGTTATGTAAAATTCACTCGCTACGTGTTCACACGAGTTTCTGTCACGCAATATTGTCGAGTTGGTTTCACTCTCCCTAACGGGCGCGTGATTCAAGGTGATACACACTAAGTGAAACGCAAGACTTCGAGGTAGCCGGGGGCTGAATTGAAACTGCTCTTCTTATGCTTTATCAAGAAAATTGTTACCTAACTTAGTAAATAACTCAGTTATTTACTTCCATTATCGATCAAATGGAAAGTAGACAAATAAAAGGTTTTAAAAATCCTTGACATGTCAACTTTCCGTTCTATTTATTACAAACAGATGAAACCAAAGATAAGTGCACCCCCCTACGAAAGTAATTATTGAACGTAACTTGTCATTTCAGGCTTCGTTAATGATAGGTTCGGTCGTGGCGATAGTCAACCCACATTTTGAAGGGATCGTGATTGCTAACAAAAAATACCGATATAAACATAATGAAGTACTTTCAGTATAAATCAATATTCGCTGCTTTGTTTGTTCAAATTAATCTTTATTCTGGCATAAACACAATTGAGTGCACTTAGTAAATAAAAAAACAGTGAAGTAATACTAAAGGCTCGTTCACACTGGCGCGACGCGACAGCGTACACAAAGACACCGCGTGCAGCGCCACGGGCGGCGCCTTTGTGTCGGGCTGTCGCGTCGCACCAGTGTGCACGAGCCTTAAAAATGTTACGTGTACCTACGAACCATAAAGCTTTTTGTGTATGTCAATGGCGTCAGAAAATTGTTTGTTATATACTCATTCAGGATTGTGTCGATTGTAAGCAGTAGATTAAGGTAAAACTTTAAGCAGTTAATACCGAAACTTTTATCAGCAGAAGACGCAAATAAGCAATCAGTAAATGTAGTTCCTTCAGTCATATAAAATCCTGAAAAAATACCTTGTACACACATTGTGAAGGCACAAAATCAAATGTTATATGCGTGCAATTTCCGAGAGATTTAGTCAAAGTACTGCATTTAGAATACGCACGAGTTGATTGCTCAATTTAATTAGACATGTTTTTATACGACTAAGTTGATCTCTTCTTGCTTATTTATGGCCATTTGAAAGCCGAGCCATTATCGATTATTGTCTATTAAAACTTTCAGTCAATAAATCTGATAGTACCTACCAATAGCTGTGGTAATAGACAATAAAGAGCCGAAAACGGGTGTCAGATGTAGGTATGAGTTAGAAACAATTTGACTAAAGGAAGGTCGTGTATATATGTTTGTTACTGCCCAATATCCACGAAAATCTTGTTGGCTCTCGATAGTCTGACCAAGGGCATAGTTGAGAGATCGGTACTCCAACCGCAGCGCATTTAGCTGTCTTTCACGAGCCAGACCTGTGAGAGTTTAGATCTCGTAACCTATTCCGATACCCCAAATGGTTATTTTCATTTTGTTGTTATATTAATTGTTTAACTGCATTCATAATTAGATGTAAAAAACCAGTTAAGCTAATTTTATTAACGCATTTTTAAACTTCTGTTGTAGAGCAGGAGCTTCACTAGTGTTACAATTACAAATGCGCTTAGCCAGTGTGTAGACCACATTTAATTTCAACTTCCCTTTTGGGGCCACTTAGGAGCTTAGGCAGGTCTACATTGTTATTTATAATCTGCAAATATTATCAGAATACTAGACTTTAGTCTTGTGCCCTTTATATGAATAAAAAAAAATAACCAGTGCGCAAACTGTACTATGAATTCAGTATATGGTTCTAGACCCCTCCCTAGCTTAGAAAATTATCGTAGGATGTAAAAAAAAATATTGTTGTTCCATACATTTTGACCGCGGAGGTATTGCACGTTTCTTCTATGAAATAGTTTTTTTTTTTTTTGATACCCAGCGACAAGTTTCTGCGCTGGGGGGTCTAGAATCATAATGCTGATTCATGGTTACGATTTGTGCACTGGTTAAATTTTAAACCTGTGTAGGTACTGGTAAAAAGCATCAGTTCATTTTATGTAAAATTTTAATTTCTGATATTAGTTTGCCCCACAAACAGTGATATGAGTAGGTAGGCATGACGGTAGCCATGCATGGGTAATCAATTTAAAATTAAAAACATTTGATACAAACCTAAGTACTTAGCAAACAAGACGAAAGTAGAGTAGAGTATTATTACGAGTATATCTTCCATCAATAAACAATGCCGCCCAAGATCCGATTTACAGCCTTTCTGATTATAATGAAGCGACTTGTTTGATTTATTCGTTGTAGGTGGACAATCCTGTGAACGGTTAGCCCTCCCATTTGTGTGGAATTAATTGCATTTCTGTATAAATTAAATGTTGGGAACTTTACTGATTTCAAGCTTGATTTGAATAAAAACAAAGAATATAAATTGATATCGACAAAATCAAGCTAAGTTGCAGGAGCTGTTACTAAAATTATTTGAAATGTTGTTAACGCAGGTGAATAGGTACTGATTTACCTTTTTTTGACCACACATTATTTCATATGATGGCATTACTAATACCTTGTTATAACATCAAGTAGGCAAGCATAAACATAGGTGTTCAATTAAGCGGTGGAAGTTTCGGATATAATGCAATAAGTTGGAATGTTTGCACCCGTTTCTATATAGAGTATCTCGTATACTTTGTGTAGTGATCAATTGATATCGTAACTACAGTGATCTCATTGGTTGGATGGGTTAGGAGTTAGAACTTTAAATGAGCCCTAATAAAATTGGTCTCACGCGAACGCTTCTTTGTAGAAAATGTCTCAATAAGTATATTCAGTATCAACATAATTATACCTAGGTTCTTTATATTCTCCCTAATATCAAATAAATGTATTTTCTTTTTTATCATTGCATTTTCGACTGACTGCTGGGCAAATGGCATCGCACCCATTTTTCTTTTGATTCTTCACTATATTTTACTCTTTTCTCAACCATGTCTGCCCACAAATACGCCTTAAGATCTAGGTACGCCGCGGTTGATATCAACGGCGAAATTTAAATATCCGATAACTGAAACAAGTTGCTTTAAATGTAGACCGGAAAATTCTGAACTCGAACCTACTGGACAAGGTCCATTTTCAGGATTGAAGGAAAAATGTCTGCGGAAATTTCTGGAAGTTCACATGCCATATGAATCATTGTCACATGCATTATCATTGTAAAGAGCTGTTTTTTTTTTAAATTATATTCCTAACAAATATTGTTATTATTCTTACTACCTAAATGGATATATGAATGTGACTGAACTGACACGACTTTTAGTTAGTTTTTGATTTCCGGTCAAAATATGAACATTTCTGTCATCATCATCATCATCATCAGCCTATATTCGTCCACTGCTGGATGTAGGCCTCTACTAGTGAACGCCACTGAGCCCGATCCTCGGCTCTCCTCATCCAGTCTCTGCCAGCCGCCTTTCACAAGACGTCACTCCATCTGGCCGGCGGCCGTCCCACACTACGTTTGCCCAAACGCAGTCTCCAATCTAGAACTCGTTTTCCCCAACGATTGTCGGTTCTGCGAGAGATGTGACCAGCCCATTGCCACTTCAGCTTGCTTAGTCTTCGGGCTATGTCAGTTACTTTGGTTCTCTGACGGATAACCTCGTTTCGGATTTTATCCTTCAGAGAGACACCAAGCATAGCCCTCTCCATAGCTCGCTGAGCGACTTTAAACATATGGACCAGTCTCACCGTGAGTGTCCACGTTTCGGCTCCGTAAGTCATAACTGGTTGAAGACTTGACGCACGCGTTGAAGACTTTCGTCTTTAGGCACTGCGGTATGGACGACGAGAAGACCTGACGAGGTTTACCAAATGCTGCCCATCCCAGCTGAATCCTCCTATCGGTTTCCCTCTCAAAATTGCTCCTACCCAACTGCTTAGTCTGCCCGAGGTAAACATATTCCTGAACAACTTCAATACTCGTAAGTACAATGTCAATGACAATCGGTCTCGGGGTAATAAGGGCTTTAAACATAACCTTGATGTTGTCTATGTTCATCCCAAGACCGATGCGTTGAGAGGTGACGACTAGGTCAGTCAGCATTCGATCAAGATCCTGCAGCGACTCTATCAACTATCTAACGACAATATCATTGGCGAATCGTAGGTGTGACATGTACTCGCCATTTATGTTTATGCTCGTTCCTTTCCAGTCCAGCGTCTTAAACATATTTTCCAGGGCGCCAGTAAACAGTTTCGGGGATATGACATCCCCCTGTCTCACTACCCTGCGCAGCTGGATATGTTTAGTCTGCCGGTTCTGTACCTGAACGGACATATTCGCGGCGTCATACAAGCATCTCATCACATCGATGTATCGCCAGTCCACTTGGCATCGCTGCAGGGACTCGAGCACAGCCCAGGTCTCGACAGAGTCGAAGGCTTTCTCATAGTCCACAAACCCAAGACACAGGGGCTGGTTATACTCTTCGATGTTCTGTATAACCTGCCGCACTATGTGGATGTGGTCTATGGTCCCGTAATCCGATCGAAACCCGGCCTGCTGACTCATCAAGTCTTCTCGATAGACGATTCGAGACTACCCTCGAAAACAGCTTATAGCCATGGCTCAGTAGCGATATGGGCCTGTAGTTTTTAAGGAGCGTTTTATCTCCTTTTTTGAAAAATAACACTACAGTGATTCTGTTCCACGCCTTTGGAGTTCTCCCATTGTTCAAAACAGAGTTAAACAGCTTCTGGAGCTCTCGAAGTCTGGTCTCCCTGCTGCTTTCAAGAGCTCTGAGGTAACTCCCGGGGCTTTTCCATTTTTTAAGCTGTTTGAGGGCTATCTCAATCTCGTCAAGGCTGACTTCCGGCAGATCATCGGTGTAGTGGCGGATCAATGTGGCTCGGGAATCTTCACTGCTAGGTTCGGGTCGTACAGCATGTGAATCGTATAGTCAGCCATAGGAAAACTTCTGTCAAGTCCTATGTAATCATGCAACGGGTTTGAGGCCAAATCAGTAAAATTTCTGGCATACTTCTGAGCGGAATCAATACAAAAGAACTTTATTACGAAGAGAAGCAATTGCTCTGGTCACTACGCAGAGTGTTATAAGTCCACTTCGGACGCGTTACTGCGTCACTGGCAGCGTGGCAAAGCGACATGAAGGACGAGCTCGTATTACCACACGCAGACAAGATCGTTACATACAAATTACTGCTCGATGAAATCGTATCATGACCGCGATGATGTTGTTTAAGAGGCTTCATAGCTCTTCAGGGATATTAATAAGTGATCAAATCATAAGATACCGCTTGCATAAAGTAAATCTCAGTTTCCGACGACCACTACGTGTACGACCTATTAGCCGCGCAATCGCAGAACCCTTTTACAATGGGCTCGTGAACACAGTAATTGGGCAGAAGAACAGTGGCGATGTGAGTGTTTTTCTATCGAATCTCGCTTTGGTATGAGGCCAGATACTAGACGTACCCGGTACTGGAGGACCAAGTAGCCAAGAACGTTTAAAATCATGCCAGGAAGTCCATGCATACAGTGGTGGAACAATCATGATATGGGCGGGTATTGGATAGGCGGAAGACTCGAACTGATTTGGGTCAGAGGCAATCTCAATGCACAGATTTTCGCTGAAACGATTGTATCAGATGTTGTCATTCCTTTACGAATCCAGTTTGGTACTTCATTTCTGCTTATGCATGGTAGTGCCCGTCCACGCACTGCCAGAGTCGTTGCAAACACACTTGCCGCAGCTAATATCAACGTCGTACCATGGCCTGCCAAATAGCCAGACTTGAATTTCAAATTCAATTTCAATTTTGACAAATCAGTAAAATTTCTGCCATACTTCAGGTGGAATCAATACAAAAGAACGTTATTATGGAGAGAAGATGTCATTTGAGCCGAGAAAAAATTATCAGAGCCGTGGGAATCTTAAAAGCTGGTTCTTGGCAACGTGCTGTGGCAATCGCTCTGGGCACTACGCAGAGTGTTTTAGGTCGACTATGGACACGTTACCGCATCACAGGCAGCGTGGCAGAGCGACATGGAGGACGAGCTCGCATCACCATACGCAGACAAGATCACTACATACAAATTACTGCTCGACGAAATCATACAATGACCGCGATGATGTTGGTTACGAGGATCCATAGCTCTTCAAGGATGTTAATAAGCGATCAAACCTTAAGAAATCGCTTGCATGAAGTCAATCTCCTTTCCCGAAGGCAGCTACGTGTACCACCTATTGAGCCCCGCAATCGCAGAGCCCGTTTATAAAAGGCTAGTGAACACAGAATTTGGGCGGTAGAAGAGTGGCCTTTTATGTGTTTTTCTGACCAATGTCGCTTTAGTATGAGGCCAGATACTAGACGTACCCGGTACTGGAGAACCAAGGAGCCAAGAACGATTAAAATCATGCCAGGAAGTCCATGCATACAGTGGTGGAACAATCATGATATGGGCGGGTATTGGATCGGCGGAAGACACGAGCTGATTTGGATCAGAGGAAATCTCAATGCACAGATTAATGCTGAAACGATTGTATCAGATGTTTTCATTCCTTTGCAGACCCAATTTGGTGCTTCGTTTGGAAGAAAGAAAGAAAAATAGGTTGGGTGGTGCATGATAATGCACGTCCACACACTGCCAGAGTCGTTGCAAACACACTTGCCGCAGCTAATATCAACGTCCTACCATGGTCTGCTCAATTGCCAGACTGGAAACCCATTGAGCTTGCATGGAATATGCTTCAAAGAAGAGCTCTGCCAAATATGGATGCCGTACACACACCAGAAACTCTTTTTCGCCTGTTATAAGGAACTTGGGCGGCCATTCCGCAATGTGAATTGGATGAACTCATATTGAGTATGGCCGAATCGCTGTGATTGTGTTATACGCGTTAAGGGTGGATATACAGACTACTAATTGTTTAATTTACGCAATAAAAACCTTTACAAACTTTGATTTTTATCTTTTTATCTCATTTTAATTTCAGGAAAAAGGTGATAAATCCAGCATAACCAAAAGTTGCGAGAAGTCTTTATTTTAATGCAAAAGCAGAGAGTAAGTACTTCGTCGATCTACACATACGAAAACATTTTATTTAATCAATGTAAATAGACATTTTAATTTAATTTAAGTAGGGCAACAAAATATATATAAAAAATACCTTGATCCTTAGACACTTTTGAAGTGTGTATATTGAATTCCAATGTCAATACCTTCTCAAAATTAATGTCTGTTACAAGTAAAACAAACCACTGTAAGCATTACTACGATATAATATTACGTACGTACATATACGTCTAATTCGTTTATAGCGAGCCTTAAAGTTAGCGTGACTTAAAAATGTCAGTTAATGTTTGTGAACACAGTGGCCGCATAATAAGCACATTCAAAAAAACTCGAAGAAAGCAAATTAACGAATGTATTACCAGTGGTGTTCCGATATAAATCATTAAACACCAAATTGAAAGTAAAACGGGCAAGAAACATTTGTAGGTACAATGTTCGCGGCAAATCTCTTGGTAAGATCTTTACATTAATAATGTAAGATATGACATGATGCCATAAATACCAACAAAATTTATCAAAAATTACTGACACATATATGTAACCAATATTGATGGTCCATCAATAAATTTTAGTTAAGGGATAATACATTCACCTACTTGTTAAAGAGACCCTTTGATGAAATCGCTCACAAAGCACAAAGTTAAACAAGGAGCCTTCCTGTCGTTAGTTCATAATAATAGTACCCTTTGATCAATATCATTGATGGAAATAATGGCATTCGATATACTTAAAGTTTGTTTCAAATATTTGTCTAATTTATCATGTGAATAATATTAATCATGCTTACTTTATGTGTCGGATTTTAATGATTTAAGTTGATGATTTTAAAGTCATCGTATCTTATAGCTATTAATACCTTATATTTAATGTTGTCAACATTTTGACAGTTCTATAGAAGGGATCTTTCATATTAAAGGGGTTAGTAGGGCCGGGAGACAGGATACTTTTAGTATCGGATAGGTGATTTAACGATTTCATCAATGCTTCGTCGTTTAGGTGAATCTTTGACTTCGACTGTGTTAGCAAAATTGCGCATATCAGTGTGCTTCAATGCTGGTTTGCGTCTTAGCGATTCGCTACAGCAAACTTGGTCAGATTGTAGTGCATAGGTACCTACACTACCTTCAAGAAGAAAAACAGTCATGATAAGTAGTTTAGCAATTATTAAATTACTATTTTGGCAGTACAGAATCCTTAGTGTGCGAGTCGGGCTCGCACTTGGCCGGTTATAAATAAGTAGCGCGGGGGCTACAGCGACGCAAGAGAATAGTTTTTTTTTTAATAATTAACTTAGTATCTGTTCCTGTTCCCTCATATTTCAATACTAATCTATTTTAAGATGAGTCTCCGTAGACGGCGCTGGTAGTCGCTTGTGAGCTGGAGCTTAGATTTTGGTATATAACTAGTGCTTTTGCTGCTGGCGCTGGTCACCGATTTGAACACTGACGCAAAGCACCAAAAAACCGCCTAAGCGTCTTATTTTTTTTTTAATAATAATGTGATACGTATGCCCAGTTATTATTTTGTCTATGAAATGATTATAGTGGAACAGTGCATTATTATTTACGTATACATTTTCTAGGTCCTCCGGTTTTGGGCGCTAAACGTCACATCGTATTCAATTTAGAAGAAATTATTAATTCCTTTGCGAATATTTTATTTTTATAAACCACGAAAATACAGGATTGATCAGAAAACTAAGTTGATCCAACATAATTTATGTCATCAAACTTAGCTAAATATCGGCTGGTCGCTATTCCAATCGAACCTACCATAAACATTTGCAGGGCAGCACGCGAAGCATGGCCATGGCCAACTCGACTCTACGTAGACAAAGTAACATTTCTGTTTTTTATTTTTGACATCGTGCTGTAATAATCTTTCTACAATCTGTCAGTTTATCTGGGTTGTGCTACGCGTGCAAATATTGTCTAATTTTCAATTGAGATTGAATAAGAGTGAATGGTAAGCCCCCAGGTTAACCTAATCTAGTACCTAACGAACCCCAACTTGGATCTAACAAGTATCGATCCCTGCCACAACACGCTTGTTCTGTTATAACCAGACGTTGTTTTAAACACGGAACAGTATTTTATTTTCTGGGTGCCACCGCCGCGCGCCGTCACTGTCGGATAAACTTATATCTATTATGGTATACGTTCGAAAAGTGCTAAGTTGAATTAGTGAGGGTTAAATACCAACCACATAAAAAATGAGGTATTCCACGCAGAGCACTGATTTCAACCGCACTTGACCGAACCGCACCTGAGCACTTCTAGGTACTAACCGCACTGAAACAAAATTTTGAAACGTCGCGTTGGTACGGTTTTCTATAGACGTTACTTTTTTGGTGGGCGAAATGTTAGGATAAATTGAGTCTTATACTCAATTTATCCTAACACTTTACAACTATTACTTAGCTCTGGAATAATGCTAACTAACAGTAGCTAAATGAGATGATTAAAATGCATATTTCATAACTGCATGAAACTCGAAGTCTTGATCAACATTCTGATAAATGAATTTTTTAAATACCTACTCACATCAAGCACGCATTTGCGACTTGTTTTGCGAATTATTAACCTGTGTAATTATTGTACCAATAATAAATTAAATAGGCATACTATTTAATAACTATAGCTTCCAAGTTCATTTAATTCCACGACAACTAGATATGCATTTTTTCCCTGATGTCGTGAAGGTCTGCGCATAAGTTTTAATAATTATTTTTATTGGTAATTAAGTATATTTCACATCGAATCCAAGAGGTTTCTCTTATAAACACCTCATTTTGCTTATTTTCATTGAAAATAGTTAATAACTTACCTACAAGCATTTGTTTTACTTTTGTGTTATCTATTCCTTCCAATTAATGCTGTTCCGTTCTTTCAACGACTTAACATATAATTTGTCCACCACACGGTCGTTCAACAGACGAAACTTGACACGGGCCACTTGGTCTCGGACAGCTAAGTGCTGTTACTAGTTTTTCCCATTGTGTTTTAATGCGTTATACCCTTTTACTGCTACACCGTGAGAAAATCCACTAGTTTAGCGTTCAGGTGGCCTTAGGTAGTACTTCCTTGGACACGTGTGTCCGCATTTGCCAACGGACCTTGTACCCGCATTATTTTACTTAAGAACCGGTAATTTTTAATGAAATTCTATACTATAGTGCAGCTGTGCCACACTCGGCTGGACTGTGCAGGCCCGAATAAATTTTGATATTGGTACGTCAAAACGCATATTGAATTATAACATACCTGCAGACTGCAAATGTAATGATTACAACCAAAATACCAATCCAAAACTATTTGTTTTCTTATTCAGTATTAAAAAAGATAAACTGCGTACGTACCTATATGTTAAAAAGCTACTTTATTAGGTAGGTAGTAGGTAATGTATGAAATATTGCTATTCATTTGTACCTACCCAAGTTTTGCCAAGAAAGCTCGTGACAGCGCAAAATATTAAGGTTTGTGTATAAAAATTAATTATATTTACAATGTTAAGGCTAGCGAAGAATTTTGCAGTCTGGTGATAAGTAAAAAAAAACATTGATATTCATGTGATATATATATTATATTACATATATACCAGTGACCGCTTTATAACATTCGGTATCGAAATGAGATCGTCAAGTTCGACAAACGAGTACAAATTGTAAAAGACTTTATTCGTCGCGTGTAATAATAATGTATAAACAACAAGTTGCCGACTACGGAATTAGCATTCAAGTGTGCGAGAGTGCGTCGATCGGTATAAACGAAAACGCTCATTAAACGCTGACAGTGGACGTTATCTCCTTATCAAAATGTATAACCTTTCTGTGTGAGCGTTATTAAAACATTTAATATAATAACATAAATGATAATAAGGCAGACCGCTGGTGTATAATAATTACAATATTAAAAGTATAAATAATTCAATGGGCTATCGGCGATGGAAGCACGCGACGGACTTCCGGAGAGTCTAATGAATGCGTGCCTCATTCTCGAGGCGCTTGACGAACTACGAAAATTATATAATTATCGTGTAGTTGAGTGTACACGAGTGGACATGAACTTGGAGATAATGGTCTTTGGAACTCGTTAGGTCTGCAGGGATCTGCTTGCTAACGGTCTGCTTAAATACCTATGCAACTGATAATGGCGACCCTTACCAAATGGTGGATAACGTATTTTTCTTGTTCATGGGTCATGCAGATGTTAACTTAACTCTGGGTAACACAATCTTCGTTTGATTCGTATTGACAGTAGGTATGTCGATAAATGCCATGATTTCTTGAATTTATTGCGAGTGAACTGTTAGTACGTAATCCAGTGCCACAAATCGTGGTAAACGAAAGCTTGTTTGTGGTTAAAAGAACAGCTTGTTAAAAGGGTTTTCGTTTTTTACGTATCGGTTTTACAGAAGAAGGTAAGTGAGTGATGTTATTGTGAAACCTTGCCACTGCTAATTTAGCCCAAAGACCACTACGGACTGCCTTTGTAGACTTGATAAAAATGCTGTTGTAGCAGTTCGGGTCAAACTAATCAGAAAATATGCTACTTCGCTTTTACATTGCTCGTAACCTTTACTCGCCTAAATCAAACTAGACAATGTCACCGTAGCCGTAATCCTAAAGCGATATACAATTATTTGTAGGTCTGTCTACTTACTCCAAAACTTACGGATGGTCTCCTAAGAACGCTTTCGTGTGGCTGCAATGGTTAAGGTACTTAGCTGTTCTTGCTGACCCATCTGAGTTCAGATGGGTCAGCAAGAACAGCAATTGTATCTTAAATTCCGGGGAGTACCTACCACCCTGTATTTAAGTTCCGACACAATTGATTGAATCTGTATCAAACATTTAGACCAGAATAATAAAGAAAACGAACCCTGGGCCAAAAACATGATCTTATAATAAAACACGTTTGTTCTTTGGACATTGTTTAAACCATCGAACTTTTTTTGGTAATAAGAACTCTAGTACTGTGACTGAAGTACAGTTCTTTAAATTCAAAACTGACAACTTGGTACACAGTCATCAATTTTTTATCGACTCCAAAAAAGGAGGAGGTTCTCAATTCGACAGTATTTTTTTTTAAATTATTTGTGTTAGGCCATAACTTTTTTCTAGGTGAACCGATTTGGATGATTATTTTTTATTTGTTCTTGTGCTTCTCATTTGGTCCCATATAAATTTGATCAAGTTCCTACCAGTAGTTTTTGAGTTATCTCTATTACTGCGTATTTTTTTATTATTATTTCCTGTCACTGTTATATACATATCAAGTAGTGGTATACGAATGTGTGTGGGGTAGGTATCACTACTAAAACGTAGAAAAACAAAATACAAAAAACCGTCTTCCAAAAATAATTTCGCGGCAATAAAAAGCCGGTGGCAAAAAACGACAATACAAAACCAAGGTCACCGACTTCCGAAATTAAAGTTATTTTTCACATTTTTATTGTTTTTTTTGGAATTCGGATGTTTTTTTGTAAAAAAAGTTTTGTATTTGGAACGTTACCATAGTCGGAAAAAGTTTAGTAAGTTAGTAGTAAAGTTTGAAATTCAAAAATAGCTCCATAGTTTAAACCTGGGTCTGAAGATAAACCTTGTTTTGTAATAAGAAGGACTGTGATGCCACTGCGCAGCTACTTGTCCTTCGTGATATCGCAACCAAAAACAGTTTAAAGATAATTAATTAATTATTTTTAGTCGTTATTTTCAGGTTGAAGAAATGTAGAGGTGATGAGGTGATAATTTACATAAATAGTGGTTTCGATGTAGGAATTTAGACCCGCTCCATAAGGAGTGGCCTAGATATTTAATTGTCGCCATGCGAGCCTATGAAATTGAGCTTTCACGATATTCAAGAAAGACCTCATTAGAAGAAATTGTAGAAGGACCCTGGCATAAGTCGGTAGTAATAGAGCCAGGAGAAGATTATTTCGTTGAACTGAAAGTACCTTTCGCATAGATGAATATATCGACAACCCTTCTGAATCATACGTGAACATACGCTTGACATTCATCTTCAATATGTAATGTACTGACCCGCATACTCAGTCCATGTGGGGTTTTATAATTATTATCATATTTTATAATTATTATTACCTGCCTAGTCGGGTTTTTATTGCATATAATAATCTTTTTTATCGCTTATCTTTTAAGCCTCTTCATTGCCATAATCAGTACATGTAGGTTGTATATTTGACTAAAGTAAGTAATCTATGTAATTTTCATTACATTATATTGATATACAGGGTCAAATTGGATTAGCTAGCGAAACTCCGTAGACGTGATGGGTATTGATATTTAAACACGACAAAATAGAAAAAACAAATAAATCAACTGCATGAGTGTCGTGGAACACTTGGTTGGAACGAAGTTCTTTTCGTAGTATATTTAGAACTTCCATAGAACAAATTTGATTACCATAAAAAGGGTTATATTGAGTCAACCTTAAAAGATAGACATGTGCTGTTGCAGACTTTATTTTAGAACTTTTAAACGGGAACAATTCCGTCATGCATGATTTTCGTGTAACTTTAACCGTTTACGCAGCGGAAGCTCTCAAACGGAATATTTTTTTCCGTTTTTGCAATATTTTTCATTTCTGCTCCGCTCCTATTGGTCGTAACGTCATATTATATAGCATAAAGCCTTTCTCGATAAATGGACTATCCAACACAAAAAGATTTTTCAATTCCATCCAGCAGTTCCTGAGATTAGCGAGTTCAACTAAACAAACAAATAAAAAAAGGGTCGTGACGGAAACTCATGACGGAAAATTCGTACACTTTTTTTCGCCTAGCTCCCATCCGCCAAGTCCGTACCGTGCGATAAGGAACTTCGTTCCAAAATCGTGATATTTTTGGGGTCTTCGACCATGATTGGAGAAAATCTGTCTTTTGTTTTTGCTTTATCACGTTTATTATATCGATGCCCATTACGTCTGTGAAGTTTACATGCAGAAAACTGATTTTTTAAACTGATATTTCAAGTGACTGCCTACCCCACTTGCGGTGGATGACCCGAAAAAAAAACTCGTTAAATAAATTTATTTTTTATTTGATCATGTTTATCGATAGCCATAAAGCTTGCGTAGTTTCGCTAGCTAATTAAATTTGCCCTGCAGGTAAAGGTCTCAGAATTTAGCGTTTGCGACCATTCTCTGTCCTTTTCAGCCATAACCCAATTGTTACAACCTTTTCTATGCTTTCGCTCATCTGGCTTTTGTCTGCCATGACTTTTGTACCCCTATGGGCCACGCCACTAGTTACGGTTTTTGTATATCATATATTCATACTCAAAACTCTTAGCAATATGGGTCCAGGTTAAAAAATACCGAAAATTTTAGAGTTAAAAGAAATACAGAACCTTTAAAATATCACTTTCCCGTCCGTCTGATACAGGGATTTTTCTAGAGATTAATTTGAATTTTGTTGGGTGATGTTGCGATAAGCCTGTAAAACACGAGGTTGGTTAACAGCGCGAGATAGGGCCACGACAGACCACGCACATGGTGGGACGAATGGAATGTCTTCCTTTGGAATTGACAAATAGTGGCCCAGAACCGGGATCGACGGAAAGAATGGAGAGAGAAGAGGCCTTTGCCCAGTATCAGGATAATTCAGGCTAACTATAGGTACCTATATAGTAGGCATTTTACAGGAAAATTATAACCGCTTGCAAAAGTAGTTGTTGACAAAAACAATAATAAGCACCTACTTACAAAATTATTATGACCTATGCAGTATTAATTTGTATCAAATAAAAAACGTCAGTTAGGCTTATCATATATTGCAGATCAATTTATTCCTTGACACTACGACATTTAGATGTTCTTAAAGCTTAGTAGATGATGAAAGTACATTAATACCGCTCAATACGGTAATTACGGCAGACCAGCGACCGTTCTATAGACTGTTCAGCGTGGTTTGGTTCGGAACCCTAATTGTGCAAGCCTGACTCGCTCTTGGCCGGAAATTTAGGGTTCCGTGCGTCTGAATGTAAAAACGGAACCCTTATAGGATCACTCGTGTGTCTGTCTGTCACAGCCATTTTTCTCCGAATCGAATGGACCGATTAAGTTAAAATTTGGTAAGTACACATATGAATTTCTGTAACCCAAACACGGACGTGTAACGTACCGTAACGTGCGTAACCCTCACATTCAAGATAAATTAATTTTGAATGTGGGGGTCTATTTTGGGACACAAAAACATTATTTTTTTAAGTTTTGCAATTTTTACCGTGTGAAATATTACCTATAATATTGTTTGTGTGAGTAAGGGTCTCAATTTTGATGTGTAAACATCTTACCGCTCGGTCTACGGTAGGGGCTAGCTGGGACTTCGAGCGTCAGACGCGTTATCGTAAGTCTTCGAGCGTCAGATGACGTCAGCGTAAGACCCGTGTCTATGTGAGCGCGTGAACCAAACTGATGCGAGCTCACATGTTTACACATCAAGTGCCAAAACAACTCACACCGATTTTTTTTATAATTTTAAATAAATAATTTGAAAGCTATTTAAGAAAACAGATGAACATTGGCCATGACCCCGCATTAGGTCCGAAACAGCTGAGACAAAATTTTGTAAGAAATACAGAAAATAGTTCTATACTTATAAATTACAGGAAAACCTATAAGAAGTCTACACACAGACAGACAAACAGACAGTCTACAGTCTTAAAATAACATGGTAAATCTCTCAATAATGTGCGTATAAACTTACATTTGCAGTTGGAATATATGAGAGAATATTTTTTTTGTAACAACTACAATGTTAAATTTGTTCTTGGGATAAATTTTATTCATCCCAACTACGGAATCTTTCATCGTGCGAGGTCCGACACGCACTTGGCCACTTGTTTTTTTTTCCCATATGTTTACTCATTACAAATTATAGGAAAACTATGATGACTGTTTTCCCAATTTAATTTTAATATAATACTTATCAACTATAGACTTGGATCGTCTTTCATGATTGAAGGTGGCACTAAACGATTCATAGTTCTTTTTTTTTCAACCTTGTCGTCACGGGCATCTATGTTTTACAAGCCACATGTTATTAGGTATCCGACAAGCCATTAAACACTATAATAGCTTTATCAAATGAGTTAGGTACAATTAATCGCGGTCTTTCCGCTTAGTTATTTGTTTTAAACCAATATCAAGATGCAACAATGAAGTTATAAGCCTAAATGCGAACGTTGGTGTGAATCGTCCGGCAACAAAATTCATATTTTTGTAACGAAGTATCGGGTGCGATAGTTGAGTCGAGATAACGTCCAATTAAAACAATTCCATCAAAACATTTTGTGTCAGGTCATTCCACCTGCCGCCATGTAATAATTTATTCATAAGAAGCCTCGCGCCCGTCGGCGTGGCCAGCGCGTATTTTATCGTCCACCAAGTTGCGGTTGTCGAAAACTCGACACAACTTCCTGTGCACTTATGGAATGATAATTAAATCATTTTCGAGATTCATTAATTGCTTAGACACTTGATTTATACATTAAGGTAGGTACCCTGGAACTCGAAACGAAAATCCTAAAGATTTGTTTTATTTTTGTAAATATCTACAAATACCTGCAAACCAATTAAAATAACAAGCTAGACGTAGGAAAATATTACTACTTTGTGTTTACTTTTAAACTACTTATTTGATTTATTGCCATGGCGTGACAAAAATTGTCGAGGACTTATCCTAATTAGGTAAATCATGCTAATGATACCTAGTAAATGATCTTATAAATTAACAAGTAAAATTTTATTTAGATTTTTATAAAGAAGAAAAAACTATTGACTTCGTTAGCTCCTTAACAAAGAACTTGTTGTATTTATTAATTTGATTATGTTTTTGTTACTTCATGTTCTAATTAAACCGAAAGTACCTAAGCTAAGTATCTCAGTACATATGTACTGAGGTTTAAAATTGTACATATCAAATATGAAAATCAAGTAGGTATCTACAACCTACCAGCTAATATAGGTAGGTTATTTTTAATCAAAACTTAATGTCAAAACTTGATCTCTCTGGGGTCCTACAGTCTAAAACAAACCAAGGTTCATGATTTAAGTAGGTAACTATTTGATTGGTGGAAAATACATAAGTATAAGTAATCTGATCATATTTAGTATAAACATAGATTTGGCCGCAAACGTCATGATTTTATGAAATGGTCATTCAATAGGGTAATTTGAACTTAGAGAGCTAGGTAGGTAATGATTATTTTAATGATTATAATTTTATAAATATCTACTTAGTTCTTACAGTAGCAAATCATATTTTGTTACAAATCATACATGATATTAATCTAGAAATTGCAAAATCGAATGAATTTCGCGGGCTAACATGGCGCTTTCATGGACTCAGTTTGTCAGCTTTTGAAGTCGAGAAGTACGACGTAAACTTATAAAGTAATTACTTACGCAATCGACGTAAACAGTCGTTTAATTTTCAAATCGATCGTTTCATATCATTTCGTTCGTAGGTGCACCAATTGAAATACAATAAATATTTTACTTAATGTAAATGAACCGCCCTTTAAATAATAATTCGGATCTACCTTCTACATTATAGTTACATCTTTTAGTTAAAGACAAAATGCCTGACTGAATGTTGTGTCAGCGCTGGAACCACACCGCTGAAATTGCAAAATGAGACAGAATCTTCCTCATAAATTGTAGCCCATTAATGAGGGGTTTTTTAAAACAACCCCTTGGGGATCAATTCGAATACTCGAGGGTTATCCTTAGGCACGTTGTTAAAGTTCTATGTGACATGTAGGGTTCAAACATCATGATAAAATTTAAAACATGGTTTTTGCTATACGAGTATGTACATAGGTAGGTACCTACATATAGCAACAAACATGTTTTAATTTTTAACCTACAAGAATTACTTTTTCACAACTCACAACTCCGAGCGTGATTGCTGGAGTAGTTCGGATCAACACCACAGGACCGGTCGAAGTGGCGGGCTTGGGGGAGGCCGATATCCAGCAGTGGACGTCTTTCGGCTGAAATGATAATGAGGATCCGGTAGAGTTCGGAATTTGTCGGGCTATCCCGGAGGAATGCACGGGTGTGAAACCAAAGTAATAAATTAACATCGAATATCCAGTCAGGGACATTTTCATTGTTATTGACATCCTAATACAATTAAGATAATTTTATTGACTCCTGATAAGAGTTTTAATAAAGTAATATTGCGAATGCTAAATTGCATTTGGAAATTTATTAACGCGTGATATGAGTTCCCAACTAGATGTCATTTGCAAAGCGGTTAGATGTTTCGTTGACGACTATATATCCTATCTACTATACTATCCAAGATGCCGTAATTATTATTGACAAGTCTTCTTATATTTTATCGCTTTTTCCCTTTAGCTTTTCTGGTATTGCCCACTCGACCAATCCGGAATAAAAAGGAGCATGTAGTCAAATAATCATACCATGGCTAGGTTGGTAGTCGACCTCGTTAAACTTCGGGCGATCCTGAATCAAACCCGAATGTAAAGTTGTAAACAGTAAAAAATCACAAATGTGTCTCACGCAAGTCATTATGAACCAATTTCAATCTATGACAAAAGGTTGGGTGCATCAACAACGCAAACAACACATTCCAAGTCTTGATCCGTTTTAAAAGCCTGTCGAAAGCTAAAATTGATTTAATAGCAGGAATCACGATGTTAGTTTCGAATAATTAAACCAATGCCATTCCTACTAAATGCAGACAAACCTGGACACATATTTCGTTCTAGTTCTCGTATAATTTCGGTCAGACTGTTTAAAATAGATACAATGCAGACAGTCTAGCTTTTAGGTTACCAAAGTTGAGCATATTCTCGGACGTTTGAAAATTTGAAATATTGGATGTTGGGATCATTGGTTTATATTAATTCAAGACACTTGTAGGTTATTTGTGTCTAATTATCGGACCGTCTTGCTGTCATCATCCAGATGTATGTATATATCTAACTAGTTTTCATTAATTTTATTTACTTAATTAACTAATAAAATGATTAAGTAACTTTATTTGGCGATATTGGGCAAATAAAATTGCCTCTTGTGATAATTGTAAAGACATGTATGAAATATGTATTTAATCGGCCAGAAATAAACGAGAATAATGAATGAATAAGTAGCAGAATATTAACTTCATACTGTTCGTCCAGTACGTCTGAATCAGACAGGCGTGCTATAATCCGATGAACACAAACTTTCACCAAATGAGTATCTGCAGCTTACAATTTATTTCAGATGCGCATATATTTAGGACACATAACAAACATTTGTAAGTGTTTGTTTAGCACATTACCACAGAACACGCGATACAACAACAAATAACAAGTTAAAAAAACAATAACGCATTACATGACATTGAAAGACAAATAGCGCAATTATGTAGCACAACAATACTGCTCAGGAGTGCAAAAAGTGACAGTAAAAAATGAAAACGAAACTGCTGTATTTTTTAAATTTTATTTGCCAACCGCTATTGAATGTTGATTTACGACTAAAACGTTTCTGTTGATAAATTGAAAATTCTAGTGATTCTCGTTACTATAATTTTTCATTTGTCTTCAACGACCGTAAAATAAACAGTTCGGTGTATGAATTTATAAACCTGAGCAAGGCATGAATAAACTTATATACCTATCTATGAAGTCGCGATAAATGTACCTACAGGGATTCATAAAAGGTTAATAAGTTTCAATACATATTTTGCGCCTTACCATCCTGCTTGCAAAGTCCTCTAAGTAGCGTCCCAGATTAGACAGCCACGACTTAAAAATATACTATTGTAAACCGAAACTGTTCATTTCCTACATTTATCTCAAATCAATAAAAATCTATCTACAATACTGTACAGATTCAGTCTTCGTAACACATTATGACGTTATATATTCAATCTTATTGAAGCTAATCCAGTTTGCGGGTTCAGTAACAACTCGAACATAAAGGAACGACTACATTTCCAGGAACAATGCAAGACCCACGTCCGACATCGTTCGACCGACATAAAACGCCTTTCCGACTCTCGGTAACATTTCCCTGTACAAATCACTTGCTTGCCATTTATTTGCATCGTCTATTGTGATTGTAGTAGGTACATGTATTACGTGCAATTAATAGTCTTGGCACATGTATCTCTTGGAGAATAATTTTGTTTAATCTCACCCACTTCAATATATAAGACCTATGTATTTACATACAAATCGATGCCTAACTATAAGGGCTAACTCACAAGTACTCATCTTTATTTGTCTAGCCTTTTCCGAACTATGTTGGTGACTATTCAGTTGCAGCTGAATACCAGTATTTTACATGGCTACTGCCTATCTGACCTCCACAACCCAGCTACTGGATAATACGATACGGCTTCTGACGACCCATAACGACTGTCAAAGATCCACGAATGACAGCCGGGACATAAAGATGGTCACCCATCCACATACTAACCGCGGCAAGCGTAGCTTAACCTGATCGATCGACCCGTGCGGCCGTTAGTACTTAGCCACAAGTAATTCAAAAGTACTAAGGCAATAACACTTTGTGATCAATAATAGTTGGGTGAACACTTAGAATCATTAGCTCGCTGAGTATTGGTGTAACCAGCAAACATCGTCCCTATTATCTATGAACAAACAGGCAAATATACGTACAATTTAAGCTGGTAGTCAATTTAAAATGAGTTTCCCTGAATTTACATATCTACAGATTTTAATAAAACGTCGTAGGGGACACTATAACAGGGACATTCAATCGGAAAATCGAACTAAAACACATTGAGTTTCAGCTAAAAGTTATAAAGTTTTATAGGGATTGGGTTTCAGACTCTCGGGTAATAGTGTAGTATAGTATCTAATAAGTCTACTCGTCCTTAGACCTTCGAGTTTCTCGAAGTAAGAATAGTCCTAATACGTTATAAAGACCTGGCACTAAAATTTTAAAGGCTAGTCCCGACGTTTCGTTGTCGCTACTAGCTGTCTAGTTTACCAAATTTAAGCTTTCATTCTAAAATCTGTCAAATTATCTCGGCGGTAGGAAGACACGGACAATTTGTTTTTTCTGTTTGGCTTCTCGCAGGTCAACTTAGGAGGTTGTCGGCTGCTTAACTGGACTATCCTGTGGTTGCCCTAATAAATTAAGGCTCCCAGCCAGGGCTTAAAAAACTTACAAACTAGGCGACAACACGCTAAGGGCACACTCTTCGGGGTACGAGTCTCGGCTTAGGACGTCGCTGGGAGAGGGCAGCAAAGGACAGGCTGGATCGGAATTTACACGGACAAATACATTTTTCATTATTTATAAACCGGCTCTTCCGTCGACCGTCGACTCGGGCCTGGTCCTTACCGGACGGCGAGCTACCCATTGCTCGCCATCCGCAAGCCCGCGCCTTCGGTGGCCGGGAATCAGCTATTGACTCCCGATGCCCAGGATGTTGGGTGTCTGGTGTAGGGTGTATTTTATGGTGTACATAATAAAGAGTATTCTCCTCCTGCGGTGACTTGAAGCGTGAGGGCGCAGCGATTGCCTCACCCTCACGCGCTCCACCTCCTCCTTCGCGAGCATTACTGCTTCGCAGAAGGAGATGACGGCTTTCCATGTCCTCTCGCTCCGTACCACGGCCTGAACCAGGCCCGGACGCGAGAGTTCGCTGCCACCGATCGCCTCCGCGAGGACACGGCGGTGCTCCGCCCAAGCCGTGCAGACCTCAACATGGTAACACCCGGGCGTTTCCTCCCGCCTTATTCGGAACAGGAACCTCCCAAAACAGCCATGTCCGGTGAGGACTTGCGTCAGGCGGAAGGTGAAGACGCCTTGGCGCCCTCAATCCACTCACCAAAGAGGGGTCTTACCACCGCAATTGTGGCGTGTCCAGAACTAGGTTGCGACAGTCGCATGCTCCATGCCACCATGAGATACCGCCGGAGCATCTGTCCGCTGTGCCGCGATTTATTGCGGCTGCGGAGTTACGCCCCGGCGTTTCGCCTCCTCGCGCCACTTCCAAATGTGTGCGAGGACTTTTGCCTCCAGTTCCCATGGCGGCAATCCGGCAAAGAGGTTCGCCGCCTCACAGGAGACCGTGCGGTATTCCCGGACGAGCCGGTTGGCCATGACCCTTTGGGACGCGTTCAACCGGCGGGTTGGTCGGCGCCTCAATGAGCTCGCCCACATCGGTGCCTCGTAAAGAGCCATGGACCGCACGACTCCTGCGTGGAGTCTCCGGCAGGAAGCGTTTGGACCCCTAGATTGGGCAGAAACCGCTTCAAGGCAGCCCCTACCCAATCCAAACGTCGGAAATGCTCCACCAAGTTCCACAAGCTGTCGAGGACGAGTCCCAGGTACTTCATCGTCGACTCGACGCAGATGTGAACCCCTCGTACCATTATTTGGGAACCCGATGGTGCCGCGTTCCAAGACAACATGTCCTGAGGTGCTTATGAGTAGTGGAGAGGTATCTCACGACTATCAAGACCAATCCGGAAGTATGGTCAAGATCCCTACCAGCATCTTACTGGAATACTTCCTTCCTCCGAGCACATTTGCTCTTGCGAATCTCTACTCAAGCTGGCCAATAAAGGTGAGAAAGTGGTGGGAGCTCTGTTCCCCGAAATTGTTCACTCCAGCTGGCCAATAATGGCAAGCCACAGGTGAGGCACAAGACTTCTCCCGAGAGATAGGATCCGTGACGTCGCTACTGACCAACAGCTCGTCACATTCTGCCCTGCAAGTTTCTGTATATCTCTTGGTCTGGCTCCTCACCCTAGCCCGAAGTAATCTCTACCGGTACAGACCTAGAGTTCAGGAGCGCTTAAGCCCCACCACGACGGCAACGTAGAGATACTGCGGTGGGGTTATTATTATTAAAAGCCTGTGATGTCCCATTGCATGGCAAAGGCCTCCCTACTCTCTTTCCACTTCTTTTTGTTTATAGCTGTTAACTGACTTCACTTGTTGAAGGAGTCCAGCTCATTCTACCATTTCCGTCTGGGCCTGCCGCGATGTCGCTTCCTACTAAGAGGGATTGGATCGTTAGTTTGGCCCATTCGTCGTCTGATATACGACAGATATGTCCAGTCAAATTCCGTTTTAGCGTGGCAGCTTTCCAAGTGACATCAGTTAACTTCATGGTAGAACGGATAGTCGTATTCCTAACCCGGATTGTTAGTTTGATACCCAGAATCAGAATACTCCGTACACAGCCCTCTGGAAAACCTCGAGCGTGGACGTCTGCTGATTTGTCAAAGACCATGTTTGACCACGGTATGTAAGGATGAGAAGTATGCACACGTCAATGAGTCTTCTCTTAAGGGACAAAGGAAGATCACCCTTCATTAGCCCCTGGGACGCTTTTGATCCCAATGTGAGGTCACCGCAATGCGCCCATGGTGTGAATTTCCTACCAAAACGTTTTCAAAGTTTTGCGCCCATGGTGTGAAAGCCATACCAATTTTTTTTGGTTTTATTTTCATCCTTGTATCACCACTATTAAGCGGTACTTTCCAATTCCATGGATTTAGTTTCATACGTTATCTGTTTCCGAACCGTTTGAGATATGACAACCCTAGAAGGAATTAGTCTATGACATTAAAAAATATCATTTTCGCTGTCATTGAACGAGCGACCCGTCGTGAGTCTCAACTTTGGATGCTTTTAAATAATTAATATTGTACTGTGGTAAGTGGTTTTATTCATGTTTCGTATGAAGAACTAACACACCATGTTTTTTAAACCATAAAACATATAGGACAACCCGTGTTTTACTTATTAGAAAAAATCTTGTTGGAATCTGTGAAAAAAGTGTCTTTGTTCATCTTAAACAGTCGTCTACAAACGGAAACATCGTATATTCAAATACAACGCACACTTTAATATAGCTCTACTCACTAGCATTCATAAAAAAATACAACGGTCGCAGAATACCAAGAAATGACGCCGCTTATCGGGTTTGTTTACAAACACTCGACGCGCGAGCCGACGCGTCAGATGACGAGTACAATTTAGTGGGAATACCTAAGCGCGTGAGTACAATTTAGTGTTAGAAAAGTCTGGTATTCTTTTGATACCAAAAGCGTCCCAGCGGTTAGATCTTTCGTGGGCCAATAGCTCTTCCAAACATTTTCGGTGTGTCTTGAAACTTCTTTGTTTTGTCTATTTGACCACGATAGAGATACTCATCAACGTATTCAACCTGTCCACTCGCCACAGTGATCCTGCAATGTGCACTGATGATGATTGACATCATTTTTTATTTTATTTTATTTATTTATTTATTTATTCTTACCACTTACATTTGTTTTAACAGGAAGTAACCCAATGTAGTCACCATTTTCACACTCAGAGACGTCACCCAAAAACCAAACCATGATCTGCAAGTACGACGTGAAAACGTTGAAAGGCTAGCTTTACAGTCGCTGACATTTCTGAATATGTCTGCTAATTTCAGATGTAAGGTACTTCACCTTGTCTAAAGTTAGAGGTAGGTAGGTAAATTTAGCAGTAACTACCTCTTTATAGTTCTGAGATCCTTCCTTCCTAAAATTTTCTGGGAAATCAACGCCAGCGCAACGAAATGCTGATTGAAGGACTTCCCAACTGATAATTAAGCCAAAATCACCCTAGCGGCTATTAAACTTGTATTGTATGAAGTTTTCGAGCTGATAATGGCCTTCTATTTCAGCTCGTCGAGAGTTAAAGTTCATTAGAACGATGCCCTATACATCACAATCTATTACCTATCTAAAAGATTCATTATTGAGACGGATTAGCTACCACATAGTATACGATTTTCACACAAAAACAGTTTTTAAACGTATTTTGTATTATATGGACTTAGGTATCATGAAAATAATAATAGAGTATCAATGCTGGATGTTCAATAATCACTACATATTATAAAACAAAGTCCCTCGCCGCGTCTGTCTGTCTGTCTGAACGCGATAAACTCAAAAAATACCGAATGGATTTCATACGGTTTTCACCAATGGACGGAGTAATTCATGAGGAAGGTTTCGGTGTATAATTCATTAAGGTTTTGTGTAAATTGGCTGAAATATGACGATAATTGTTGAAGATGTCGGAAAAAATCATGCCAACTAAGTATAATAGGAGCTTTACTCTTTACTGGCGTGCGCCGCGTAAACCAACAGAGTTATATTTGGACGAAATTCGGCACACAGATTTTTTACAACCTAGATTAACATAAAGGGTACTTTTCATCCCGGTACTACGTTCCTATGGGATATTTTCCGAAGTCCCAGCTGGCGAAGCCGCGGACAAAAACTAGTTTAAGAATATAACAATTAAAAAAAAGTACCTAATACCGACCAGATACTTATTAGGTACTGTTTCCCACTGTCAAAGCTCTCTTTGCCGAAGATATCAATCAATGAATGAGTCAATAACATGGACACAAAAAAGAACAAAGTGCACAAAAATTAGGCTGTGTTGCATAAAGGGTTAACAAGGTCAATTTATTGTTGCGAGGTGTCGATGCTGAAGGCCCCAAGAGGCCGGCGACGTGGCTGTCAAGATAAACATCGCGGCCCGGGTCCGATAACGTGGTAACGAGCCTAACGTCCGTAGTAGCGTCGCGTACAAACATCTTCAAACATTATTGTTAGATATTTATATCTTATAGCCATATATATACAAATCTCTGCTGTGAATTTATTTGTGTTCCTTACATATAATTATATCTGCTGGGATTAATTATTTGCTATATCAGCTATCAATAAATGTTTATAGAAAAATGCGAATGGTTTTCATACTACATAGTTTTATAATTATATTTTCCCGGTAAGAAATTAGTTTTACAACGAAAATCACTTCATTGTCTTCGCTTTTGATTGTTCGTCACCCGGACAATAAAGGATCTACATAGGTATTGTTGTTATTTACTGGAAAATTGTAACCAACACAAACATAAAACGCAAAAGTATTATCATCTTCTTCCTAATCATATAGTAAGTGCAATGTACGCAATCTACTTTTAAATGCCAACCTCATAAACTAAAAGGTCAATATTTTTAATGATATTAACTGTAAATACGCTATTTTTTTATTTTTCAATTCAATATTCATTAGATTTGCGTCTACAGTTCCACAAACAACTCGAGTAGACGACTGTACCTCCACTTATGGTTGATTGTAAACAGCTTTTAAAAAACTCCGTTGTCCCTCCTTTATCTTTGTAGCAGGTAGATACTAATTATATGTTATTATTTAATACGATGTTATTACCTAGTGTATGCCAGTGTTCCCTTATAAAATGAATAAGACACTGATAAACTGTTAAAACAACTTGGATAGGTACGTAATGAAATGATATAATTTAACAGGTGTATCATTTCGTGCCGTTTCGAAAGTTCCGACGCAAACTGATATTTAAGTTTTCATTGTGGTTTGATTGTTCAACTGAGAATACTGTATTCATTATTCATATATTCTAATTAGGAGTATCCAACTGGCGACGCTATAATCATAATTAACTCACCTATTTAAGTATACATTGAAAAAAAACACGTTTCATTGTTATTCAGATGTGGTATGATATCGTTTGGTATATTGATCGTTTTCTTGTATTCCAATTTTTATTGTTTAACTACCTAATTAAATGTATAGTTGCAGGCTTCCATGTGGTAGTAAAATGTAAAGATACCTAGGAATAATTAATATTTTTGCATAAAAAAGTAATAATTAAACACGACGCCTGGATGGACTGGAAAACATTTAATAATAAGAGAACTCATCATAATTCCTGTTTGTGTACGATTTTATTGATGATCAATTACAACTTTTGTAAATGTTATTCGTAAAACATGAAAGGAGCGGTATAAAAGTCTAACATCTAATATATTTGATGTCATTTTGTTTTATAGTCATTCTGTACGTAACGAGCACTAAGAAAATCATTAAAACGATGCGTTCAATTACTGTTATTAAAGTTATCGGCAATACAGAAGCCAATCGGAATAGCGGAGGTATTCCGTTCCATTATAGTACGCCTCCGGCTCCGAATGGTCAAAGACAATCCTTAACTCGAGACCTGGCGGTCGCTGCTGGCAGTTTTTATTTGAGAATATTTTCCTAACTAATTAAAAGCGTTAAAATAAGAAGATAAAAACTGGCTTCGTTATCGAAGGCATCGACCCGCTTTTGTGTAGCGGCCACCAGCGCGGCCGCGGAGGAGCGCCCGGCGCTTAGTCACACTCTGTAATTAACTAAAACCGAGCGAATCGAGCCCGCCAATGTATCCGACGCACAACAAAGGATGCATAGCTCTCGAAAAATGCACGTCCACGCATAAATTGCGGCCGACTTTGGCTTCTGTTACGTACTGTTATTCCACCTTTTTTTTTTTTTTAAACTAATTTTAGCCAACCATCTCTTTTAAATTTAATTTAATCACATTGAGTAAAGAATCTGGTTCATACCAACTATTTGAGAACTTTTAAAGGTAGTTCTTAAAAAATATTGTCTGTCTATTTTGATATCATGCCTACATCAAAAAGACAATTTGTATTCATTAAAAATTAAAGTTTGCTTATTTTCGAGTGCTCTGAAGTAGTATAAATTGACGTACAGTACTTAGTATAAATTGACGTAGTCTCACCTTGCCTTAGCTCATCACTTAAAGCTAATTCTTTCAGTTGTCTCTTACGACTTGGCAGGGTGTCAGAGAATGGTGGCCAAGTTTGAAATTTGAATTCGAAAAACATGATCAAGATATTTATCTACTTTACTTGCTTCTAGGCAATTCTCTTACAAAACAGTAGTACCTACTCTTAGAAAACGTGTCAAAAAGTTATTTTTCTTTTTTTTCCTTTTTTATGGTTCTGTATTTGAACAAGGAACCCTTACTTCACAGTTTCGGCAAATCCGTCAGTTTGTCTGTCTGTCTGCGGTTGAACCCAGAGACTCTTGGTACTGAAAAGCTGTAATTTGTACATATTTATCACGCTTACAAAGTTGGGTTTTTTTTTGGGAACTTCATTACACGTAGAGTGGGGATGTTTTTTTTTAACTCATCTATTCCATTGTATGGGGTGCCGTTGGTTAAGTCTTACAAAAATATTGCGGGAACGTGATGTTTTTTTTTTTGATCCTGTTATCCGCTTGCGAAATATTCAACTTTAAAGTGGATATTTTATTTTGTGTGTCCCTCCCTCTCTACCAGCTACACCGTTGTTTTTGGGTAGGTATGTGTAAAGTATTCACGATAGTAGTACTTACACAAGTTAAAAGGAAAAGTATCACAGCTAAGTAGATTATTCAAGTTAACGAGTAGACCAACTTATAAAATGTACTTGGATAAGAGTAAATGTCCTTAATTAATAAATTAAAACTAGGTACATTAGAACTTTGTATTGTCATTGTAAAGGGTAATGTTTTTGAACGTCAAAATTATGTAAGACAGTCCCCAAAAACGCGCGCCCTTTACCACTTCCTAGTGATTTATTTAGCTTAGAAGAAGTGGCGGAACAAACTCCCTAGCAGCACAGCTATCTGTTAAGTTAATAGAACTTGATTCTATACAAATAAAAAAAATATAATAAAAACTACATAAATTTACTATTACTATAACTTTACTCTTGCGAAAATAATTTTGCTTTTTTATGGTTTTATCGAATACTATTTAATAAAATGTAAATACAAACTTATTTTTGCGGTCGATAAAATACATACTGCGCAAACGTAAATATTCATTCTAACCACGGAACCCTTCATTGTGCGTGGTCCTACATATACTTGCCCGTGTTTTTTTTTATACTAACAGGTCATATTTTATTTTTGATTTGTTTTGCAGAACTTAGGAGCTTATCGTAATTTGTTCAGCGCAGTGGCTAGCCGAACGTATGTCATCGCTAAGCCGACCCGCAGATATCTCTTAGTTGTCTCGTAGCTGTCTCATAGACGTCTCGTAGACGCCTCTTTATCGTATCGTAGCGGTCTCGTACAGGTCTCTTTGATGTTTCGTAGAGGCGTTGTAGCGGTCTCGTAGCAGTGTCGTAGACGTCTCGTCAACGTCTCGTTAACGTCTCGTAGAAGTTTCGTTGCCATGTCGTACAAGTTTTGTAACGGTCTCTAAGAATCCTTGTAGATATCTTCTAGACGTGTCTGACTTCGCTGGCGTCACGTAGCGGTATCGTGGCGGTCTCGTAGTCATCTCGTCATACCTATATGTTACGCTAGCGCTTCACAGGTGTCGCGCGAACGTAATATCATTTCGATAATATATTATTTACGTTCGAGGAGATAATAACGTTGGCTCTGCAAAATATAAAACTATAGGACCCGTTGCGTAATTAAAATTAAGAACTGTGAGCTCCCAAATTCTCAGTTGAGCTGCACGAGTACTGACAAATGCGTGCACTGACTGGACAGGTCGACTTAATATGTGTGGTTCTTTCCTCAAAATACCTTTTCAGACACCAATCTAGATGGTCCTCAAACACTATGACCGATTTTTTATATACACATTGACATTGATGAATTTTATATATAATATGACAAGAGTATTTATTTGTAAAGTATTATATTTTTTAATTATTGCGAATGGGAGGACTATGTGGGTCATTGTTTTTTTCTCAGTTAGTTTTAATCATGATCTGGAAGTTTGAGTAATTTATGCGGCCTACCCAAATGTCCTTTCTTTGGTATTGTTCGTCGTATCGTTGAGCTCCTTGAGTTCCGAGTTGAGCTGCACGATTACTGACAAATGCGTGCACTGACTGGCCAAGTCCACTCAATCTGTGTGGTTCTTTCTTCAAAAGACCATTTCAGACACTAATCTACATGGTCTTCACATGATCTGACCAAGATTATGTCTGGACTTTAAAAGAGGCTGTGACCTCTGAGTTTTTATCGGCCTTTCTTCTCAGAGTAGCCAGATAGGAATCGCCGACCTCATCTAGTTTAACAAAATATGATTGACGAGCAAAAGTGTTTGTACAAATCTACTTACACAAATAAAATCATTTAACAAAAAAAAAACATTTATCATTTAAACGTGGTGGCTGCGAACTGCGTTATCGCAGCTTATAGGCATAGTATGCGTTGCATATAGTTTTGACGGAGGCTTACGCCTGGCACTACGATCAATGCAATTGTTATACCCTTCGTATAATTAGAACGTGCGCAGAGATAGTCAATACCTGACTTATTTTAGACTATTGCTTTATCGGCCGTAGAAAAAACTGATTTAACTATGTCTGCCTCGATTAAACGCTAATTTAATTTTGTACTCAATATATTAAATTATTACGTGGTAAATTTAATAGATTACACACGAGGTACCATTAGGTATGCGGTTGGTACACCGCAGAACATTCATTCATTCTTTTGTTCTGTAGTTACGGTGTTAAATAATATCTATTACACGAAACAACACGTGGTCGCTGAGCTCATGTATGATGTATCAAGGCGCTCATTGTCCTGTCAGTTTCGTCGACAGCGATATCAATATTATATTCGAAATAATGAAGTCAATAGCAATTTATCAAATAACTGCTTTTGCACATGTAAAATGACCTAGAATCCTATTGTTATATTATATCTATTGTCTTTGCCTAATGTAATGTCACCCACAAATTACAAGATACATATATTAGAATTTATCGTCTTAGCCGCGCACATGACCAGGAATACCTTTTGTGTTCTAAGCTGCCATTAAGACATTTTCCTTCATAGTATTATTTTATTTATATATTATTTATATATATTATTATTATTAATCTAATTCAAGCATTGAGCAGAATCAAATTAATTTACACAGCGAGTCTGTGTTTTAGACTTTTAACTTCAACTAACCTGGTATTATCACCTCATTATCACAGTATACAGACAACAATCACTACGGAATTAAATATTCATTTATGTTTTTCCAAATAATATTTATTTTATCTCTAACGTCGATGTGGATTTTATCATGATATAAATCTAGATAATTAAGTGGTGTGACAAAAAATGGAGGCGTGATATGTTTTCGGACCGTCGACTCTTATAAAACTAGATGGTAATGAATGAACACAGATAAGGCAAGATGAAGAGGATGGGTTCAGAGGACAGGGGACACGTTAGCCCTTTGTGAATGAACATTTTCGATGCCTATACGCGTGCGTGTGTGAGTGAGAGGTACTTGTTTTGCGTGTAGTCAGGCGTATGTGACAAAGGTCGTTCGTGTAGAATAGGTTTAAGATTTTTTGTTCATCTCCACTTTGAAAAAGCCTTTTAAAGGGCTCTCGTGAATGTTTAAATTTAAAATTCTCTCAAAATTAGTGTCCTTATTTTGAACAAATTATTTTTTTATTTTCTAAATTAAATGTTAAATTATAAAATGTATCTTCAAGAAGACAACTCGGCACATTGAATCATCATTTCAAAAAGTGGTGTTAAAAATTACGAGGACCACTCGAATATATTAAGCAAACAAAACAGAAATACAAACTATTTTTCACTTTCGTAATGAGCTTGTACTTAGTTAAATTGCATGAAATTGTATGCAGCGAGCCATTAAACAAGTTGTATTAGCCTCAAATTATACATAAAACTTGTACGTCGCTAATTAGTGGAGTTTTGCTACATTGTTAAGCGATACGTAATATCCCTTCTATTGCTTGGCGATAATAATTGGCTTCTCGTTATTTTAACTGCAATTTAAGTGGTCTATCAGCACCTCGTTTGGAAATTAATACGTTTTAGCTATGATTAAAAGTAACTGTTCTGGTTACTTACATTTGAAAACATATTTTAGTTAGGGTGGAAAGTATGTAGGTATGTCTGCTACGGGTGAAAAAGTTGTGGACAGTAAATTGTTATTAAACTCTATATTTTGACTAAAGTTTGACATTAATGTTAATAGTAAATAAGAAGTCAAAGGTCTTTTAATCAATCAAAAATGTACTGTTTCGCGACAAAATCATGCTAAACAGTTATTGAAACTTAATTGGACTTAAACACGATAAAAACATCGAATTTTATTTAATAATAAGCATACTTATATGAACTGAAATATTTTGCATGTTCCACATGCTTTTCGTTTCGTCAAAAAAAAACCCAATACGTTTCTAACAATGACCAGATAGTCTTTGTAAACAAACATTTATGGAGATAGGTGCGAAACTAAGTACTTGGATACCTATTAGAAATATTTATCTAGGTGGATAATTCTTGCTTTAGGTTTGAAAGACTTAAATTTCTTACTTAAATAACCTAAGTGACGTCAGTTTTATTCGTAAACTTTTATCCATAGACGGATGCATTTTTTATTACCAATTCTGTGTTTAGGAATGTGGGTAGGTAGGTACACGCTGTATCTCAAAAATGAGATCGTATAAAATGTTATCTTTAAAATCAGTTCTCTTTTTAGAACAAAGGTACGTTTAAGGATAAGTCGCGATGTGGTTGGCGCTACATCTTTTTTTTTTCTTCTTTTAAGTGCATGAAAGCAACCATCTTTGTTTTGAGGATGAAATTCGAATCCTACTGTTTTCTTGCCTTAGATACATACGAGTAGGTAAATGTATGCTCATGTATGCACATGTACCTAGTCTGTCCGTACCTACCTGTCAATTTGTTATAAATTCAAAATTAGTAATACTATGCTGGTTGTTATTAGAAAACCAATTTCTCTGTTCAATTAGTTAAACTGTAGGTACCTACCAACTTGTCGTCGTATTGTCGACCTGTTCGTGTTCAACTAAGCTATGTCGGTACATTATCTATACCCACTAATCTCCAATTATAATTCGACAGTATACAGTACATACATTATACAGGACATTTCCACAAATTCCCCGGTCCAAAACTGTGAAACGACGCTGTCTGCTCTCCTTAATATTATAATCTTATTCTAAACACAGAATATATTAAGAAGGAGTCAGCCCAAGTTGTTACTCAGACCGACTTGGGACGAAATATATTTTGTAACATTTTTGGATAGAACTTGTAACAATGTTTGACTTTTCGGAGTAGACAATAAAAAAGTTGTGTAAGAACTCGCGTCATCCCAACTAGCAAAATTGTATTATAATAAAATCTGATATCTCATAAACATCCTATAAAAGTTGTATAAAAGTGTTGCTGGTGTATCTTCTTTGTTATGCGTTAAGCATGATATTTTAGCTCATTAAGCTGGAACAGACATTTCCAGTAGAAAAGCGATATAAACGTTTATCTAAGCATTTTATATTACTGTTATAGTAAAGTACTATATCCAACTTAACTAGAACAATTACAAAGCGATTTACTAACTAATTCGCGCAGTAAAGGTTCCACAGTGACTGCTATATCCTTTGCGCTATAAAGGTACTTGAAATTCAACAGTAGTAGTGCGATTTCGTGATTTTGACGGTTTTGTTATTGCTGTTATATTACAGAATGTTTTTGTGGTGACGTTGACTCTAAAATATAACGATTTATCGATATTGAGTTGTATTGTTATTTCTATTGAACGCTATTGAACTTGTTAGTTTTCAAATACCTGTTATAGTATCATTGATTTAGTGGTCACGAAGAGACTTTTTAGCGTAAAATTATTGTGTAAAGGGTTTTTATAGTATCTTTTGTACATGTAATTGTCTCTTCTAAAACACAATAATATCACATAAATTTACATAAAGAAAACGAATACATATGATTTATAATAAAGGAGTTATTATCTGCTAGTATATATTTACGATGTTTGATTACAATTTACAACAATGGCGGCGACGTATATTGTCACATGTAAGTACTATGAACCGCCTATAATCGCTATGGGTTCACTTTTGTCCTATTTTAATTTAATTTGATTGAAATCAATTACTAGATAAAATCATTTTTTTTTTCTTTAAACATGATACATTTATTTCGACTATTTGAGTTGATATACGTAATAGAACCACGAACTGCAAACTAATAAATGATTTAAATTGATGATCTCCACTATGGTTTAAAAAAGTACATCAAAAGGTGACTATTATTTATCATCACTTGGATATAATAGTCACTTGCTTCACTGTTACAACAAAATTTGACGTTTAAAGCCGCTATAGAGACATTCTATCGCCGATTGGCGATGTATGTATCTGCGCCCAATCCCAGTGGTGGTTCTTGGCCGTTTATAGTACTGTTCTCTAATACTACTGACTACTACTACTACTACTATTAGCCCGCATCATCCCACAGCTGGGCAAAGGCCTCTCCCCTTGACTTCAAGTTTTTTCGATCCAAATGGTTTTTGAGAAACGTTCTATGGGTTCTATGGCGTGACTGTTTGTTAGTTACGATGTTTTTCTTTCGTATGTAGACATTTATGAATTACCCGTATATAAGTAGGTATTTGTAACAAGAGATTTTTTCCTTTGAAACTCATGTTTTTATTTCTCCTCTATCAACTGATATTTTTTTATTATATAATGTTATTTTTTTATTAATTATAATTACCTATATTTAAATTTTAGAACAATATATATATATTTATATTTTATTTTGTGTTTAAAAATATATAAAATGCAGCCATGTTCTCGAACATAACTTACTTCTCACAAACTACATAACAAAAAGATGTCGAAAAACCAAAAAACTTTTACACAAAAAAAAACAACCGACATCCAAAAAAGAACACTAAAAACTGAAAAATAACTTTAATTTCGGAAGTCGGTGGCACAAAACGAAAATAAAAAAACCAAAGACACCGACTTCCGAAATTAAAGTTATTTTTCAGTTTTAAGTGTTCTTTTTTGGAAGTAGGTTGTTTTTTTTTTTGTAAAAAATGTTTAATTTTTCACTGATTAGTTGTGGTTCCTACCCCGCACAAATTCGTATACTACTACTAAATATGTAAATAACAGTGACAGAAAATTATTAAAACATCATCAATATAAACTAAGTGAAAAATATACGCAGTATTAAGGATAACTCAAAAACTCCTAGTCAGAACTTGATCAAATTCATATGGGACCACATGTAAAGCACCAGCTTTCAAATAAAAAAAGAATCACCCAAATCGGTTCACCTAGAAAAAAAAGTTCTGAGGTCACATACATAAAAAAAAATACAGTCGAATTGACACCTCCTCCTTTTTTAAAGTCGGTTAAAAAGGGCTTGTAACAGATGCTTATTTACAATTATATAAAAATGAATTGTAAATGTATTGGTACAATTATATAAAAATGAATGATAATTGAAATTATAATAATTATATAAAAATGATAATTGAGTAAATGAATGATACCTACTCATTTAATATTGATTTGACCCTCTGGGGATATATATTTTAATTTTATAAAATGCTTTTTTAAGAGGAGACAGCAACTATAACATTTTGAATCGAATAGAGTACGGCTTTAATCTATAACTCTGATAATAAAACAGCTATAAACATTTACAGACCCTTACAAACAGATAAAAAGTTTAACACAGGATGCAATCAAACCATCCGTACTATTACATACTTCATTATACAGTTAATTATTAGTTGAGTGTCTTGATCTAATCGCATAATGTAATCCAGATTGTTTTAATTTACTTTTCATTGAGTTTTTTTCCAAACGTATAATAAATGTTTTTTTAATGAAATTCTATACTAGCCACTCGAAAGATATATAAGGTTTTGCTTAGCACTAGATACCTACTGATACCAATCTAGAAACCTGAACATGAAAGCCTAAATAAAAGTTGAGTTCTTACTGGAGGCAGAGACATGTGTCGGCAATTTGAAACGATTGCCGGCGGTAGTCAACAGTAGACTAAAATGTGCACGTAGTTTATTCATTAGCTAGCTGCTGCCCCCGGTTTTGCTCACGTGGGTGTCGGAAATAATCCCACGGGAACGTGCTACCGGGCCAAAAAGTAGCCCATGCTACTCCTTATAACATTAGCTATCTGCCAGCGAAAGTCCGGTCAAAATCGGTCCCGCCGTTTCGGAGATTAGCCGGAACAAACAGGCAGACAGAAAGACCGTATATACTTTATATGCATTTAGTAAAAAGCTGTTATTTTGACATTACAAACAGACACTTCAATTTTATTTATTTGTATGTATGTATGTAGGTATATAGATAAGGAAGTAGGTACCTATACGGGGTGGCATAGAAATCGACGCGCAGACTGTAACTATGAATTCAGCACTTGATTCTAGACCACCTAGCGTAGAAATTTACCGTCGGTCATCAAAAAAAAAAAAAACAGCTGTTACATACAAAAGTGCAATACCTACACTGTCAAAATGTATGGAACAGCATTCCTTTTTTAGATAACCGACGAAATATTTTAAGGGGACTACATGACCTAAACGCGAATTTATAATGCCTAAAAATATATGATCCACTGCAGTAACCAAAATAAGAAAAATATATGATATTCTTCTGGATATATGCTAGTTAGATAGTGTGTTGAAAACATAATACAATTAACTTGATATGATAGAAAAAAATCACAAAGATACCTCAAAATAATTTTTTTTACGATTAAAAACCAGACTAATATACATGCAAACATTTAGATTTTTTGTCAGATCATTCTAAAAATAACATACTAACGTAATAGTGTTTTATTTTTTTAGTCCAGTGAATAGATTTTTTGTAAATCCATAATTGCTTCATATTTTGCAATAAATTACCAGCGTTGTGTCATCGCGCGTCTCTTTCTTTGCTATGCAATCCGACAGTGACCGCGCTTTAGCTCTTGTAAGCCTCTTAACGCCGGGGTCCAGAATCATGTGTTGAATCCATGGTAACAGGTTGCGCGTCTATGTCCCTACTATACTATTTACTTACTACATTTTTATTTACTATACTATACTATTTTATTTGACTTTAACTACATCTAGGTACTCTTGGTGAGTAGGTACCTACAGTACCTACGTATTTTAAGATAAGCGGAGAAGCGATGTGATCATTAGCTAGCTCTTCCGCTAATACATACATACCATACATAAACTCACGCCTTCTTCCCATGGGGGTAGGCAGAAACTACAGAACAACACCTGCTACGATCCTTACGTACTCCTTTTGCCTCGTTTACGTTCATACATCTGGTCATACACGCTCGCGGGTTGTGAGTACTACGCACCTGACCGTTCCACCACCAACAATAAGGTCACGATTATGTCTTCCTAGGGCGCCCCCTTCCGGCGTTTCCACTCACATCTGTCTTGTAAATACCTTTTGTTAATCGCCCTTCATTCATCCTCTCAACATAACCAAACCATCTTAGCATACTCTTTTCAATTTTTGTCACTACATCTTCTTTTAAACCGCACCGTTGCCTTATCACATCATTATTCAGTCTATCATTCATAGTCTTCCGCTAATTTACCAGTCATAATATATATTAACAATGCCCGCATAGTGATTCTGCTCACAATAAACCGGGCAAAATCTGCTAGTAAATCGATCTTTGCTAACAACTTTGCTCAAAGGCTGCGTGCAGTTTCAATTTCGCTCAGAGAGTGGGAACAGTAAATCGGTTCCTACCCTACCCCTGTGGGCTTCATCCCTAACGTATATACACTATGCAGATATCGAAATACAAAATAGATATAACTACATACTTCTTTAGATATTAACATGTAATTCGTTTAAGATATGTTTCTAAATGTCAATATTTTATGATTAAAATAAGCCGTGTGTTGTGTCCAATGGGAATCGTCATCGGCCAAAATGACAAATTTCCATACAAACTTTCATTCCCTATTTAACCCCTTTAGGGGACGAATTTTCAAAAATTCTTCGTTACTGATTACTTTTGTTACTTAAGGAACTCTTGTGCAAAATTTCATGTTTTTAGACCTTTCTGTCAATGAATTAAATAAGTGGTTTTTATTAAGTAGATTGATTATTACAAGCCGTGAGTTGTGTCCAATGGGAATCCTCATCGGCCAAAATGACAAACTTCCATACAAACTTTCATCCCCTATTTAACCCTTTTAGGGGACGAATTTTCAAAAATCCTTCCATATGATCACTTTCGTTACATAAGGAACTCTTGTGGAAAATTTCATGCTTTTAGACCTTTCTATTAGTGATTATGATCTTGAAGCAGATTGACACCCATGGATACTTTACATATTACTATAAGCTTTTCTCCATTGCATAGCTTTCGCCAAGGCGTTAAAATATCGAGCACCAGGTACCTGAGAAGAACCTATGTAAACAACGACTAGATTGCTTCCGAAATCTGTTACTTCCAAAATCTGTTTGCTTATCCACACCCCGGCAGTACGCACAGCCTTCGTATTAAACAAATACAAGCCTAATAAACCTCAGTTCATTGAGTGTCGTATCAAACGGGGCCTTTGTTTAGCGGGTTTGTTGATCACTAATGAAACGCAAATCGCGTTTGTAAAGGACAGAAGCTTAGGCATACAGAGCTTGTGACGGTGGAAAATATATCGTGCGATTGTACAAATGAACTGATTTACCCAACAGCCTTAGTTTTACTCAAAATCGACCAGTTTGTTCATATTAATTCGTCAATTCAAATTCAAATATGACAATCGTTTAGCACTAAATTAGAGACTCAAATTGACATCCAGATAAGCTTCGGATATTGGTATCTCGCTATTTCGGTGGTCCTCAACAAAGTGATTAAACTGACAATGGCGCGCCACGAAGTTTTGCCTTCCTGCATTGGTGCAATTTATAGCAATTGGTAAAATCCACATTTCAATTAATCAACCCTCCATACTAACGCACACAACCGCACTATAATTGTACATAATGCTAAGTATCGACGAGTTAATAACGCGATATCTACTACATGAGAACGGGGCAGGTACAAGCATACAATCAACGCCACGTGCACATTTTCCCATAGGATCTCGTGACATGTAAATGCATTTCTGGGGACTTCGTCTTGGAAAGCTCTTAGTGTTTCCCTAACATATCTATATGGTGCCTACCTACACGCAAATCGTGAAACTTGCATTCTGAGTTCTATTTAAGTTTAAAATTCCATTTGAACCCGTTCGATTTGTTTGAAGCGTGATATTTTCGCTAGGTAGTGAGGCTAATCTCAGTTTTTGTTTGTTTGTGGAGGCTGAATCCTTTTTGTTTGTTGTTGATAAAACATGTTGTTGTTTTTTTAATCGTAAATTGTAATATATTTAATGGTGAACGCTAATACTTACTTCTTTCAGTATTTCTTTGAAGGTGAGGGTTCTTTAAATTGTTATTTTTCATCATGATTAGTTAATTCGTTTTAATTCTAGATGAATTTGCAACTATGCATAATTGCATGTCTAACGATGGTGTTTATTTCTAATTATACTTCAACAACAATTTTTTTATTTTATATTTTATGAATTGTGAGAGACAATATAAGATTAAGTAAGTAACCATCTTTTTACCTTTTTTTGATGGACGGATAGAGAAACGGGATAAATCTTACCAATTATTATAACGAAACTTAGAAGTTTCCGTTTATACTAGATATGTAGATAGAACCTTATTTCCTGTTATTTTTTAAATAACAATAAATAAGTTATAGGTGTATTTTTCAAACAGTTTTATATTGACAAACTATAAAACCATACCTAATAGAAATGTACGAAAGTACCGCGCGAAATATTCGATATTTATGTGTACCATTTTCAGTAGATAAGCAACTAATGAAGCGACAAGAGCAAAAAAAGATATCCTAACACAATTAATGCTACTTAGAATGACAAAGAAGTCAGACACGAAAGTACCTGTATTTTTTATTGGTATGATTTTAATCAACATCGTTAATCAAAACAAGATAGCAAGCTCAAGAGGAATTATAATAATAGGTATCCATTCAGGGATACCTACCTATCACCTAACAATTGAGCTACCTACGTACATAGAAGTTTGGCATAAGTACAGGCACTCGAGGTAGGTACACAAGTTGCTAATCTGATCACGACGTAAACTGTCGGCATCCTATTTCAAAATCTTTCGACGATGCATTGTATATCGATCCTCAAACTTGACTTAAAATATGTATTCACCTATCTGAGAAACTAGGAACAAATGGTTATAATACTTAGCATAATGCTTTTCTCTTACAAATGATTAAACGAATAATACTAAATGCTGGTGAGAAACAACACAGAAACATTTTTACTTTTAATACTTAAAGATCGTATAAAAGTGACAAAATGTCTCACTTCAAAATATTAAATTTCAAATACTGAAAGTAATGTTGTTCACTGACACTATTTCAAGAAAAATATTGCTGCTCTAGAGTTAGTCGTCTGCACACTTTATCACTCTTAGTAAGTCTCAAATTACTTTTAACTAGCACTTCAAACACAGCCAGAACCTCGCGTGCTCACCCATACTTGCATGGTTAGGTTAGTTAAAAAGGAGGCGATTAACTTACGAAAACGTCTGTAAACACATTTGACACGTGTACCATAGATACAGGGTACAAGTGGCGTTGATAACATGTTTCCGCTACATCCGGACTAAGATTATTTTTTTCAAGGCATTTTAACTGATTAGTTCTCGAGTTCTTGAGTGAATCAAGTAGCTTGCAGATGTTTGTATTTTTTTTTTATTTGTTTGTGTTCTACTATCGCGCGACGGACAAAAAACCTTTTAAAGTGACTTTAAGTTTCTATAAAGCGAAACATTTTTTCAGGTACTTTGATACTTAGTTGTTATAAATAACTTCTATATAGGTAATATAATATGGCAAGCCAGGAATAATGGTAAGTATTTGAATACATACATTTAGAAAATAAGTTATTTTTTTGCAGTTATTTCGTACCTGCTCGTTGTAAATTTCAGGATGATCTAGTTGGTGGTTGGTAGTGTTAAGATAAAGGGTATGGTCTCGTTTCGGCAATCTCGACAAGACTACGCCTGAAATCGTAGACGGCTGTTTGCAGTCCTGCCGGTGATGTGCCAATTGCATAAGACTGGGTGTTCTCACTGAAAATTACATTACATTACATTGTTAATGGTAGATTTTTAGAACCAAACATTATAAAATCAGTCTCTACAACAATTCTGTATATTGTAGGTATTTGTATAACATTTGGCTTTTGGTAAATATCAATATAAATACAATAGCCTCTAATACTTAACTAGCAGATAGGCGCGACGCGACTGCAGTAGAAAAAATTCTATGAAAATTTGGATGGAAATTGTTCTACAAGAGTCGCGTAGCGCCTGCCTGCAGGAGCCTTTAGTGTCAAAAAATTATGTCTAAATATGAGTTGAGTAACTCAACCATTACCTATGTAGATTTTAACATTTGTCAATTAAATGTAATAACTTACAGTTATTAACAATAGACGTGGAAAACAACAACGATTACAAAACAAGATGATGTGATTATAATAATAAACAAATGTAGGTCAAAATTCTCGCGCTAAACGTAGTGTACGCTGTGATTAATGACCGCAAGCTTTTTAACGACGAAAAAATAGTGTTTTGTTTTAGGATAATGAGCGTTAAGTTGATAAATAATTAATGGATTCGGGCGCAAGATGTAACGGCCAAGACACTGTTTTTGATAAATTAATAACGAGTGTTGTTTGTAATTCTGTTAAAAATTAATAGAACCAGCACGTGGAGCGTTGATTTTCAATACAAAAGCGATATTAAAACACTTTTATCTACACTCGTATGGTATATTTCTTATTATAAAATCTAAAATGGTAAGTAGGTCCCTACAAAAGACAAACTTTATGCACGTGCAACTATTTATTTTTTATAACATTTTCTTTAACAAAATAGTGCTTTAAAATAACTTAAGTACAGCCTGACCAATGAGTTCTGAATTTTGCACAAAATAATTAAATTTCCTACGCAATAATATAATAGTGCTATTAGGTAATTTGAGCTGAATAATAATTAAGTACTTAACAGCATTTTAAATTAATTAAATTGATCAAACAAAAATTATTACTTACAACAAATTAAAAAACCTTTTTTTCAATGTCCAAAATTAATAAATATATTACGTACCCAATGTGAAGAATATACTTGTCCAACCACTATCTGTGCCGGCGCATGCTTTGTGGCATTGTGAATGACGGCAACAGCTGATCAGCGCAATATATTACGACAACAATACTAAGAATATTCCCAGGTCGGGTAAAGTGTTATTGAGTTTTTCCATCAGAAATTTCTCAGTAGCAGCAGAGAGTCTGGATTTGAGCCCTGTTGGTGGCAATTGGCTCGCCCCCTATTACATGGCACTTAATCAAAACGGGCGAAATATGGGTGTCCTATTGGTACACCTCTGCCTAACTCTTCTTGAAGTTTTCCAAGGCGTGGTGTTATGTTATTAAATGAGGTTAGATAAGTAGTCTATGAAACTGCACATAACTAGGTAGATATGGAAACACTCTTGGTACTATTAATAATCCTTATTATGCAACAGTTTCATAAACTAGGTACTATTATAAAATATTTTTAGAAATGTGCATTTCTATATATATTGTTAATATAGGTATTCTAATCATTTAATTGCTTGAATATGGATACTTGAGGTGATACATAATTATAACAAAAGTACTTTTAAATCATATTATTTATTATATTGACGGCACGGTTGGCGCAGTGGTTAAGCGATTGATTGCTGCGCTGCGTGTCCCGGGTTCGATTCCCGCACGGAACAAATATTTGTATGACCTACAAGTAGTCGTTCCGGGTCTGGCTGTTTGTGTATGTGACTTTGAATGTTTGTAAACGCACCCACAATACAGGAGAAATTCCAAGTGTGGGGCAACGTTTTAAAAAAAAAAAACAATAAAAAAATATCCTACCTTAACAGGTGTGCAAATATCTATTATAATTAAAATATTTCTTACATTAATCATTCTTAGTATTGAAGTGAGCTTGAAATTGCGATAAAATCGTTAAATTAAAATTTCTGTTACTTACTTACCTATACATTTCGTTAATTTATTTACTGATTAGTGTTCTCGCTAAAGCTAGCTGTATAATGAATTACCCTTGTTAATTGTATTCATGCCCAACATAGTTATACATTTTATTTCTTTATATAATTCATTAACTTAGTATGGAGCATGTTAAATACGTGCCTACATTGATGACCATGAATGATAGGAGCAGTTTTCATTTTAGTTTAATATATATCAAATTGTTGAATTTCCTTCTAAATTGTGATAATGTTTTGATAAAAATCATTAAATAATTGAAATCTCCGTCAAAATCTAATTTTACTGACAAACGACAAGGTCTATTATCAACAAAAATGGCGTCGCTGTGCGTCGGACCACGCACTGGGAAGACACGATAAACGGTCGGCGGGCAATTCAGCTCGTGCCTATTCTACAGGCGAATTCAATTAACTGTACAAGGCACGGGAGTAATAAATTCTCTAAACAATCAGAATTCGAGCCCTGGTAATATGTCCGTCCGGTTGCATACGCATTGCGGCCGTGGATATGTTTAATCAACGAATAAACACGATGTACCAGCGACGGTTCCAAGCCGACACATGTATCTATGTGCGCGCACCCTTTTTTTCTGACCGCCCGTAAAAAGGTTTATGTGCCCATTGTTGCTGGAAAGATTACTTTTTGGCATTTATTCAGGGAGAGTTAATTAATGCGAATTACAAATGGCTGGTTATAGCTTTTGTTTTTTTTTTGTACGAAATACCTATTCCCTGCTGACGTACCTAGTGGATAGGGGTCGTTATTGATATTTACGGGTTTTTTTGTTTTATCTGTTTTTATTTTTTGTTACTTAACGCAGTTTTCAAACTCGTAAATCGGAGGATCCAATTTATTTTTTTATCCACTTTAAACTCGAGTTATTTTATAAAATAACTCGAGTTTAAAGAGATTGGTGATTTGGATTGGATTGTTTCTATAGCACAGCGAGTACTGTACTGTAGAAACAAGCGAGTGTTAATTCACCTAATAAATAAACATAATACGCAACACTAAGAAGTTTGTAAGCGCCCGCTACAGAGGGGTGTCATGTTCATTGCGGGGGTGCGACCTGAAGCGCATCTTCACAAAAACGAAATATCTCTAAACAAACCGTACACGCGAGCAATACTTTACCACTACACAGAGCCCTTTATCTATATCACCGTTTGTACATAGCATCAAATTGTAACAAAAGGATTATTCACGTAAGCGGATTAAACCCGCTCTCCTAATTTATATCCGTGACTGGAACACCAACAAAGCGAGTTTCCTTGTTTTTCTATCGAAACTAATCCATTTTTTAAGTGCTTTCTATGGAAATGTGTATTGTGTGTGAGCGATGTTAACACTTCAGCGGCGGCGGACGTGTGGCGGGCTATTGTTCGTGCGCGGCAGGGTCGCGAACCGCAGCCTCTCGTCGCCTTTACTGCTTAACGAATCGATCCGCGGAAAAACCTCCTTAGCCGCTAATTCAAGCTTAATTAACCTTTATACGAGTCGCAGCCGAGACGCCGCCGCCGCGACAAGCGTATCGCTCCACCGATTCCGTTATCTGATCCATCGTAAAAATTAATTACGTACACATGTTCATAAATATCTAAACTGTTAGCATTTACGGCCAACGTTCGCCTCGACGGTTCACGCGAACGCTCACGCACCTACTGTTGCGCTGGCGTAATTAGTGAGCCAGGGCAAAAACTAAACATGTCAACCACTACTTTATTTAGTGTTACTTTTTGTATTACTTCCTGCCGTGAGAGCGAGACGCCTGGGCGCTCTCCAATATTCTAAAAATGCAAAATTGGCTCAAATTGCTTGTTATTAACGATGACAGATGTCTTGGCGCCAGCCCCTGCTGCGTTTTGATTTTAAATACAACCTTCCATCGACGGTTTAGGGTCGTATTTGGGATAGAGTGGACTCTTAAATCTCGAGGCGACTGATCGGATGTGTTGATACTAGAGCTATGGATATGCAATTAGTGACACAAACTTTAGTTTTTTGTTGAAAGCGAGGAAAAGTAAGATGTTTAGATGTCGAACGTATTATAATGCTGTGGACAGGACATTTGGCCTGGTTGGTAGGTACATTCTATGGTAATCTGATGTGGCATAAAAACAATTATGTAAACTTTTTTAACATTAAAATATCTTTAGTATTTTAGAACTACTCAGGTACTTAACTATTATTAATTTATGAGTTTAATGAGATTTTTTATTTCTCGAAAACATACACTAGTATCTTCTTAATAATTATTTCGGTCATGCTTCGTTGAATTTATGATTGATATGTTCTTAAAATATGTTTTAGTTATCTATATCATTTGCTCGGTTAGTTTCGGTGGAATATAATTAAGAACCTACTTAAATCAACACCATTCAGAATAATCTGTCGTTGGCTTTGGAATTGAAATTCCTTGTTATTTTTAATTTTCAGAGTAAAAGTCCGCTAGAGTAACAATATTTCTTCGTAATTGCCTCGAATCTTCTATCAAATTGCCTATTAATTTGTTTTTGTATTAGAGCTGTTTGTAGTTTCGTCAAACTTTGTGTTTGTTTCTACAAAAATAGAATCAGATATGTACTTAGAGAGAGTTCTTCGTGAGTCTTGCAACACCAATTATATTATGATTGATGATGATTGACACGAGTTGTCAATTTGTCATCCTCTGGAGAAGGAGGCTTGCGCATCATTCAAATACAAAGTTAAAGTCTAATCGTCATAGGTTACAATGGGTAAGTTACATTGAAGTAGGAAAACGACCCTTCATTGTCGCGTTCATGGACGAATACCTAACTATTTCAGGCTCCTTGATGCGAGAAGGCAATTTTTATCCCACTTGTTTTCGAAAGAGAATTATAAGCTGGCCCTTGGTTTTACTCATATCTATAATTTGACTTGTTTAACGTTGGATAAAAGATTGAATTAGTCTATAAAAATATAATATAAGTACCCCGTAAGTTTTTTTTTTTTACAAAATACTCCAGTTGTGGACTATCGCGTTTTTGCCAGTTTTAAGCCCAGCTTAAAGTAGGTACGGACCATACCTGCCTACCTTATCAAAGGTCATCCGCATTCATTTAAGTCCAGTGCAGCCGGACGTGCTAGTGTAAATGATTTTATCTATTTATTTATATCTTTATTCGTTAATTTCAGTTTCCTTATTTTTAAAGCATTTGTTGCTATTTGAATTTCAGAAAGTAAAAGTAATCTTCATCAAAACAAAGATGGTTGGCCTTTTATTACCCATTTGGCCTTCCTTGCCCATCAGTTTGACGGATATTTGAATATCTTCTCTTGTGTCCTAGTTAATGGGTACCGAGAGTGGGTCACCCTATATTACTCCTGTGCCTTTAGTTTCCATAGAATATATCTACTTATAGAGCTACTTATTAGCCCCGATGTAGTTTTAAGTTACTTGCAGAGTGTTATAAAGTTAAGTGATATTGTTGGATAGTAGGATGAATATGATAAAATAATGTTTTTTCCTAAAATGACGATTTAGGTAAATCTCTATGAGTTAGAATAGGCAAATATTATAATATTTCATTGCATTACCTAAGTAAACACAACAAAAGTGTCTAGGGATCGAGCATGTTTTTGCTAGTTACTAAAAATCAGGTTTCTTAATTAATTTTTTTGTAATTCGGATACTTTTTAGAAAATTTCGTCATTTAGGTCAAAAGATGAAAAATCTTCTGTCAAGTCGTATTCCTATATAATCCTGCAACCAGTTTGAGGCCAAATCAGTAAAAATTCTGCCGTACTTCTGAGTGGAATCAATACATCAGAACGGTATTATGAAGAGAACACGTCATTTGAGCCGAGAAGAAATGATCAGAGCCGTGGGAATGTTGGAAGCTAATTCTCGGTGCTGTGGCAATCGCTCTGGGCACTACGCAGAGTGTTATAAGTCGACTTTGGACACGTTACCGCATCACTGGCAGTGTGGCAGTGCGACATGGAGGACGAGCTCGCATCACCACATGCAGACAAGATACAAATTACTGCACGACAAAATCGTACAATGACCGCGATAATGTTCGTTACGAGGCTTCATAGCACTTCAGGGATGTTACTAAGCGATCAAACCATAAGTAATCGCTTGCATGAAATCAACCTCCATTCCCGATGGCCGCTACGTGGATCACCTATTGAGCCCCGCAATCGCAGACCCCGTTTACAATGGGCTCGTGAACACAGAAATTGGGCAGAAGAAGAGAGGCGTTTTGTGTGTTTTTCTGACGAATCTCGCTTTGGTATGAGGTCAGATAATAGATGCACACGGCATTGGAGGATGCGAAGAACGTTTAAAACCATGCCAGGAAGCCCATACACACAGTGGTGGAACGATCATGATATGGCCGGGTATTTGGATCGGTAGAAGAACCGAACTGATTTGGATCAGAGGCAATCTCAATGCACAGATTTACGTTGAAACGATTGTATCAGATGTTGTCATTCCTTTGCGAATCCAGTTTGGTACTTCATTTCTGCTTATGCATGGTAGTGCACGTCCACGCACTGCCAGAGTCATTGCAAACTCACTTGTCGCTGCTAATATCAATGTCCTACCATGGCCTGCTCAATCGCCAGAATTGAATCCCATTGAGCACGCATGTGATATGCTTCAAAGAAGAGCTCCGCCAAATATGGATGCCGAACACACACCAGAAAATCTTGTTGACCTGTTACAACGGACGTAGGCGGCCATTCGGCAACGTGATTTGGATGAACTCATATTGAGTATGGCCGAATCGCTGCGTATTGTGTTATACGCGTTAGCTGCGGAAATACAGACCGGATTAATTGTTTATTTTACGCAATAAAAACCATTAAAACTTTTATTTTTATCTTTTTATCACATATTAATGTCAGGATTAACTAAGGTGAAAAATCCAGCATAAGCAAGAATCGCGAAAAGTCTTCATTAATGCAAAATCAAAGAGTACTTCGTCGATATACACTTAAGAACACATTTTATTTAATCAATTTAAATAGACTCTATTTTATTTCAGTAAAATAAATTATATTTTTTAAATATACCTTGGTTCCCTAGACACTTGATAGGTGTAGCTATATTTGAAGTTACATTCTTTGATAATTACTAATTAATAAATAACCTTTATATTTAGTGCACATCTAAGTTTTAATAAAGGTACCTTAGTACTTTATAAACGTAGCAATACCTATAAATAAGTTTATGAAAGTTAACTTGGCTTCTAAGGTTTTCATGTTTTACGACATAAAGGCATTAATGATATTTAGTAGGTACTTAATTATTTCAATAAACATCACTTAAATTCTTATACAAGAACACGAGTATGTAAATGCAGTTTTTCTATTTCTCTATCAATAAGTATATTGAGTATTCTCAATACACTATCGATCTCGAGCCAAATGACAAAATCAATTTTGCACCCTTTAGATATGGTCAGTAAGAGTGTATCAATATTGTTTAATGAATATTATTTAATAATAATAATAGGTGTTGTCTTTAACTTATGTAAGTGGCCGATGACCGTTTTATTTTAAAGTAGGTAATATAAATAAATACAAGCCGATTAACACTGCTACTTTTACACATTATCTAAGTAAATTATTCGATACCTACTTACATTGTCTTCTAGCATTTTATACAATGTGGCAGGGACAGGGACGCGCTACCTGTTTGCGTTCAGTACATGATCTTAACCCCCCCTGCGATGAAATTTATCGTAGTTTATAAAAAAACTTAATCCCCTGCGTTGAAATGTTTCGTAGTTTATAAAAAAAAAACTGTTCCATACATTTCGACCGCATAGGTATTGCACTTTTCTATGAAACAGCTGTTTTATTTTTCGATAACCGAAGGAAATTTTCTACGCTAGGTCAAGAATTATGTGTTGACTTCTTGGTTACAGTTTGCGCGGCGATATTCCTACCACCCTGTATAACAGCTAAGAGTTAATAATATTTTAATTATATTATAGGTGTTCTGGCTGTTCCGAATTTATTTAAATGTTTAGCTCACTAAATAGGTATTTTTTTAAACTGAAGAGTTTGACTTTTGTCTCTGACTGTACTGCACCATGTTATTCCGCTGAAAAAAGAGAAGTTCAGAATGACAAAATACCTGAAATAAAGAATAAATTAATCTTAGAATAAGTATTTTTACTTAGTTTATGTTATCTTTTTAAACTATTTTCTTCCTTAAACACGTATTATTATAATGATTTCTTTTCAAATACTTACGAGTTATTTCTATACCTACTAATGTAAACCTATAAGATACTCTTAATGATGAGTCGAGAAAATAAATAGAAAATTAACATTTTCAAACAATACCCATCTTTAAACGTGTTTTTTTTTTTAACAACTAGTAACAATGTTGTATTTAGAGAACCATAAAAAGGGCCCCACGATGGTTATAAGTTGTGCCGCAAACTTATGATGTCCTTTAATGTAAATGAGCTGTTTATTAGTCTATTGAATCTATTCAATTGTTCACAGCATAGAGAATATTATAATTAAGAGTCAATTAGATTCTATTGAGAGGTAGTAATTTTGTTATACGGCTGTTTAATATAGGAGTGTGTATTGCAGCGTCTTTAACAAATAAGGCTGTTCGTTAGTCCGCTAAGTCTAGACGTACTTATGTAAAAGAGAATAAACTCATCCTAAAAATAAAATACGGATTCACGTTTGATACACGTATAGTTAGTTTGACCATATATTTTTCGAGGTGACGTGGTCTAGAGTTCGAATCCAGCGTCGAGTAAAGTTACATGGTTTTTTCTATTAGGGATTTTGCAGACACTGGTAGTAGCCCAAAGATCGGATTCGTGCCCGTTTAATGGCAATAGGCTCGCCCTCTATTACAATTGGACTTAAACTTTCTGGAAAAACGTGGGTGTAGAAAACTACTAGGTATACCTACCTAGTAGTTTTCTACACCCACGTTTAGTAGGTAAGTTACTAAAAGAGACTGGAAAAATCTCCTAGGGATCTATGAATAAAATACGTATTTGATACATATTAAGTTAAGCTATTATTGCTGTTAATAATTACTTTTTACATCTACATCATCTTTGTCACGGTCTGCATGCTATCTGAACTGACTCTCGAATCTTTTCTGTTCTAAATACCTACGAAACAGTGATCATAACCACATTATGCCATTAACTCATAAAATATTGGTGAAGGATGAAACCTGGATGAGAACTTGGAGCTTACGAATCGACCAATTGGAATCGTGCACCTAGCTTCTGACGTTTCATAAGTGCCCAGGTTTATGTTTATATTTTTTATTTTTTCATACTTACCTATCTCTTCTGCCTTCCCTTTCAGAAAATATAGGCGTGATGTTATCCTATAGAACTTACAACACTTATTATCAGTCCTACTTCAATTGGTTCAGTCACTTGTACCTAAATAGATGCAGATTTATCATTTAGAGATATATTCGAAAGTAGACCATGCCAAACAGTTGCAGTTAAATCCTTAAGTGTCAGTAGAATAGAATAGATGTTTGTTTCATTGGTTAAGATAATCATTATGTTACATGTCACTTATAAAATATAATTTTACAAGAGCATTAGCTGTATTTTATTTTGGCGTATTTTGTCCGGGAAGGGATCTATTGCAACCAATTGTTGAATTATTTTCACACACGATTGAATTATATAAAACAAGTGTGAGAAATTATGTATTTAGGATCCCATCAGGTCTGGGCCTGAAATCACTTATAAGTTAGGAGTGACTTTACGATTTGTTTATATATTCAATTTCGCCTATTCTGTTTGAGAAAAGGGAAGGATTGAATCGCCCATATCTCGTAATACGCGGGACCGGGATCGTCGAGGCCGCTGATCGTCAATGAGGTGATTTTTTCGATCATATCGTGGTGGAGATCGTGTGCTCTGAGCCAAGCAAGCGTGAGCTGTTGTCCAAGCTTTTCCAGAGCGTTTTTGTTTCAGAGTGACGTGAGAATGAGAAGGCACCTGCAACTTTCAGTGCCATTCTGTATTGTCTTTCGAGTTTCGTCAAATTGCTTTTGAGGGATTTCCCGGTAGGGATGCTACCCTTTATTCGAAAGTAAATAATATGGTTGATTTGACGCCGTGTTATTAGTTCTGATTGTCTACTTATAAGTATTTTAACCTAATTTTATGATTGTATGTGTAATTTCTAGTATTGACTGATAACTTGTATGTGTGGTGCAAACTGTAAATATAAGTTGGTTATTAATAAATAATAAAAAAATAAAAAAGTCTTGAACAATAGGCAAAAAGTAAGTACCTTCTACGGCTACGTAAAGATATGTTTTGCAGGTTTCTATTCTTTTGTAATCTACATTAAACACACACGTTACATTGACGTCTTACCAAACAGCAAATTGTCAAATGTCTGATTATGTGTACGAAGATTTATTTATTTATAGGCATAATAAATGATGTAGGCTTTAAGATTAGGGTCGTGGCAAGCACGCTGATATATTGATGTGTCGAAAATTAAAAAGTCAGATTACAAAGTCTTGGATCCTCATCGAGACTTACTCTTTTACCAACAATCATAAAAAATTAAGATATGAAGAAGAAAAAGAAAATTGTTTGTGTAGAGCGCTTTAATCCGTCAGTGACTGCGAAGTAAGTACCTATATCTGAGACATCGCAGGCTTTAGAATTTAGAATGTCCAATTTAGAAATTAAACTATAGTAATCCCTAAACTATCGAAATTTAAAGAAATTGCCCCACACTTTGAGTTTCTCCCAATTTATAATGTGGCTTCTCTACATATAATTTAGTACTAGGATTCAAATTTCAAATGACAATAATTATTGACACTACTTGATAGTTCAGTTATAAGTCAGCTGGATCTGTAGGTAGGCTTGATATAAAACTAAATCTATGATCATCGAAATAGCTTTGACACTTTAAAAAAAAAATACTCAGATAGCTCACTGAGCAACGTTGAATGAAATAATAAAATAATATGTATTTGATCATTGTTTTAGAACTGATTCAGTTATATTGGTAAAGATTCATACACAGTCGCCCTCGAAAAGAAGGAAGTACCTAATTTTAATAGTAGATATATCTATCCACCAATGACGTTAACTTAATAAAAAAAATACTTGCCCTAAATTAGAACTGAGTTCTAATAACCAAATCAGATGTCCTACTACAGATCTTAATAAGAATATGAAGAACTTATATACATTTGTCACCTTCTAAGCACACAAGACAAACGCACAATAGTCTACTATGGGTCTAAATGCGTTTATATGCATATATGCATTTCTATAACTTGTTAAAATGGTTCTAAATTGACTGCGACAAAAATGAGAGCCGTCAACCATGATTAAATTTTATTGTGATATCTATAGGGGGCTCTGCTTCAAAGAAACAGGTTCTTATAGCACGAGCTTTAATGTATCGTTTACGATAGAGCGGTACAGCTATATGACCATATAACTAATCTAGCATAGTCTTTGCTCCAACTAGGATGCTCTCAATGCTTTGTATATGACGAAGACGCTCTAGGAAAGCTATTCTACTTGATTTTTTTTTTAAGAAAAGGCAACTAGGCTTTAGATATAAGTTGGCACCATATAATGATATAATAGCTTCCAGCGTTAAATCTATTCTTGACACTCTGTCTAGACGGAATGACATACCTATTTTGCGCTCTTTTATAGAAAGTTATTGATGTGTAACCAAACACTTTTTATTTTCAAACCAACTTAGCCCCTATACCTACGCAGGGAGTTGTTAATTGATTCATAATGAAAAGAACAAAACAAACTGACATGCGTAACTAACAAGCAAAGTTTTTACAGTTTTTCCCGGATACTAATTAAATATTTAACAGTATCTCTTGCAGCTATTATATTTTATCGTAAAACTATTATTTTCTACCGTAACAGGTTCACAGAGTCTTGTAGCGTTTGAAGTTCTTCCGTATATGAAAGTAAGTTTTTATTTCTGCAATTAATGTTTTGCTACCTCTTATAAATAGATAGCTATAAAGTTAATAAAGTAAAGTTGCCATCGTACTCGAAGTACATAACAGGCTTATGCATTACCTACCTATTATTAAAAAAAAACTTCCGTATTTTTAACGATAATAGTATGAGAAACCGCTTTAGGTCAGTGCAATCACGTATAGACAATAATAATTAGTAATTGAATTGATATAATTTATATAAAATTAACTTTAGAGCTAATTGCAAGAATACAGTATGATGTACCGCGTGAACCACGTGCCAAGTTTGTTTTCTTGTGCAATGAATCAACGTCCAACTCAAATGTCCTTTCTTTGCTATTGATCGTCGAGGTGAACTGCACGATTACTTGCAAATGCGTGCTCTGACTGGACAGGTCCACTCAATCTGTGTGGTTCTTTCTTCAAAAGACAATTTTAGACACTAATCTACATGGTCTTCACATGATCTGACCAAGAATATGTCTTGACTTTAAAAGAGACTGTGACCTCTGAGTTTGCTTCTCAGAATAGTCAGACAGGAAACGCCGACCTCATCTACTTAAAAAAAATATGATTGACGTTTAAAAGTGTTTGTACAAACCTAATTACAGAAATAAAATCATTTATCATTTAACGGACTATGCAACAGACAGACCAAATGTATCGTTCATATCTAATTTGTACTCTCTTTTTGAGCCTTTTTGTCACTTGAAATAAAATCTGTAACCTACAATCCACCATGGTAGTAGGTTGAACTGCATGTTGGTAGAGATACACGTAGGTACTTACCTAGCATTACACACGTTCGTTTTTACCTCGTACCTACCTACAATACCTACTACTACTACCTATGTAGGGTTCATAAACACGACAACCTTTTAACTCAATCCAAATCTTTCTAGTAGGTACCTACCTAACTATTTAACCGTTATCTTATAAAGCAGTACCTACCTAACAATCAAAGGAAAGTACACAAAAAAAAATACTTATTTCAAGTGATTTGGTTTGCTGATGTTATTTCAGTCAGTCAGGTAACATGAGTTTGCCATCCTGTGAGTAGATTCTAGTCGTGATTGGCCTTTTAAAAGTGAAACAGATGTGGAAAGATTTGCATTTAATTTTGTTTTGAATATTGGTTCAGTGCCACTGTCTCAAAGAAGCTGAGTCCTTCTTTTCGAAATCAACCATGAAGACAACTCCTGAGTTATTAAAATCTTAGTATCAAACATGAACCTACTTAGATAATCTTATAATAATTATAATCACTTTACTGGTGGGTACCTGCTAATTCGGTGAAATTGTGAATTTAAAGCTACTAAACGCTCACAACTTAAAACACCAGGACCCACACTAAGTATCTACTATAAAAACAAGGGTACTATTTTCCAAATGACCTACTCGAGCGATCAGTTAAAATGTGACAACTCTCGTCAGTTCCCGGCATGAATAGCGCCACCTATGTAGCGACCTCTAAATCGCTTCTTCAACGTGTCAGTGAAACCTCTCCTATTTCAGTTAGTACCGCAATATTCCGGCTGTTCTTTCAGGAAATAGGTAGGTGCCTATTCGACGGGGCTTTCATTGTAGATGCGCTGTAGGTCTAATGTATGAGAATTATGTTATAGTGTTGCTCTACTTAGCTCTTAGTTTTATCGATATAACCTATTACGCAGGTCAGCTGTAAAAAAATAGGTCAAAACTTAGTAGGTAATATTAAAGTAAGTTTTTTTTTATAAATGTTGGTACTACCTACTTACTTTTATTTTAGGGAAGCTTTGAATAATATATCTACTTCCAAATGTATTAATTTGACTATGAAATTAAAAGATTCTTATCACAATGGCTTCTCAAATTTACTTTTTGATTTTGCTGAGTGCAACTAGTATTATAGTATGGGCATTCATTTATATACCTAGATTTTTTTTTATAGCAGCCTGTTTAATGTGTTTTCAATATTGATTACTTTTAAACTATGTGTAGGTAGTACCTATGTGTGTAAAAAATAAGGTACCTAGGTAGGTACCTTATTTTTTCTCAGGTATCCACTGATTAAACACTCCTGACGAATTAGGTATAAGGTACCGAAATCATTCACCCCCTGAATCCACCGAAGAATACGATAGGTTAACTAATCTACTATTCTGCAATAGATAAAATCAATGGTTTCACATATTCCTACCAAATGAAAAATATTTTACCGCAAATGATGACATTTATTTTGGTAAATGGCGATATTATCTTCTCTTGAGCTTGACCCAAAAATGGCGATGTCTCTAATCCATCCATTTAACCATATTTTTATCTGAGCATCAAAGACAACACAAAAGCTGTACCCAATATCGCAGCAATATCGCAATGACGCAGGTGGTAGTCTATAAAGTCGATTCTTAACTTCGTGTCGCCTTGTTCGTAAATCTGACGAGGTGAAACAACTTGTCCTCGGCCGAGCCATTTTTTGCCACTAGAGATTTGTTTGCCCGCGGTACAGGGCTGGCGGACTGTCTCGACGGAACCCCATAAACATGATCAAGTCGGGCCGACTCTGCCGCTTTTTTCCAGTTCCCCACCCGGACGTGGGCGGCAAAGAACGAGTGGGCGGTGTCATTCACTGGAGGGGATAGTAAACGCCAATGCGATGCCGCGTTTCCGTCCGTTGTTTTAAAAAGGACAGAAAATTGAGCCCGCGGTTGGCGTTCGATACGGAGGGCCGCCTTTAAGGCGGGGCCAAATTGGCCGTCTCCTACGGCGGAGGGGCGTCAGGCGTCGTACGCGCGCCAGTCGGTGTTTAGCCTCGATCGCGTAAGGAAGGTATAGGCCGGTCGCACACGAGCACGAGGGCCCGGCATGCGAAGCGCGCGCGCACCGGCCTGACGCGCAGGAATGGCAGCGCGCCGCGCAGTCGTCGCGCACACAACCAACTGTGATACAATTAATTAACTTAATTTCATACTAGCAGTAGTAGAAATATTTATAGGAAACTAATACGTCCGTGCTAAAGACTTCGAGAGACAGTGTTTAGTGTGAAGCCGCCCATATGATCGTCCCGATGGCAGCGTATGCGCAATTTGGCTATTCATACCCGCCCGCCTCGCAGGTTAGTAAAACAGTATAACCTAGATTTATGTGGTAATTCCTTGGTTGAGTTTTCTTTCTTACTGCTCTTTGTCTAAACATCTGAATTATATCAACCCAGTGGCAACATTCTTTGCCTGATTTCAGCTGATAATAAAGAATCTGTAAACAGCTCTACCTTCTCACAATATAAGGGACGGTTTCACAATGAGAATCTAATGGTAACAAGAGACATTCATGTATAACACAAAGAATGTTACTCTCGAATCAACCTAGGTACCGGTTACCTCTTAGCTTGGTAGAGCTAGCTACTTGGTTAATTAGTTTATTTTAGTAGCAAAAGTAAGTGTAGAAAGTTTACATTTCTATTATTTGCGTTTTTTTATGTTGTAATGTGTCCATTTGTACACAAAGACGGAAGTGATTAGAGTTTTTAACCTATCAATGACACTTGTCATGTTAACTGCAATCAGATAGATCTATGATGTTAAAACAACTGATGTATGATAAAAGTAATGTAGATCTATATAATATTGATTAGGTCATACTCTACGAAACCTACTCTACCATAATTTGACTTTACGAAGTCTCTAAGTCAAACCACATATTTCAATTAAACCATTTTGGTGCTGAAAGTCCCATAAAGTCAAAAATTTATAAACAAAGCAAAATTGTCCATTCTAATTCATGTACATATCTAGTATATTACCTGATGCCTTATTACCTATTCCTAATTGATTCGCACATAGGTACCTATGCAAATTAAGTATAATGAAAAGTGTAAAATTTTGTAATTTATATGTTGGCTAATTAACTATGAATATTTAATTTAGTTGAATATATATAAGTAAATCTTATTCTGAATGATAACTTTTTGTATAGTGTAGGTTCTATTTCCTACTACACATACAAAGTTTAGTGATTTTTATTCGTAATGTTAAAAAAATATGGTATCTTGGTATCTATCACATAATTAATTATATACCTGCATTGATAAATGGGTAAACCAATACAACCACAACTTCCTAAGGAAACACGAGACTTCCTTTAAGAAAGTTTAGGCCTACTAGGTATAACAACCTATCTAATTATTATCAAAACAAAATTTTTGGATTACTCATTTACCTATTTTTTCTTATTAAAAAAAAATACCAATAATACGACAAATACTAATTCTTTTACTTAAAATTTCTTCTTTCTTCCGTATTTTCTCTTCTTTTGTTAACGTTTAAGTATATTAAATTAACTTTTTAAAATCAATAGAAACCCACTGATAATTTGGTCTGAAATAATAAATAAAATAAGAATAATTAAAAATAAATCAATTGGAACCTACTACGTATTGGTTACAGGTTAGGGTTTTGGTTATGAACATTCACACATTAATAACAAACAAAATAACAAAAAGTAATGTAATCGATATTAGTATTAATTATTATTACAAACAAGAATGCAATTAAAGGTTGGCTTTAACATCATGTTTACAGAAAACAAATTTATTGATCGCATACACAACGAAACTTGAGACTTCTTACTTAATCCCAACTTAACTAAATGAAACTTTAACCACTTACGTAATCTTACTCAAAATAAATTAATGGCCTCCTACTATGTGGGCTCCGTTTGTTAGTAGTACTTATTTATTTTATTGATGATCTATTTCTATGTTAATCTAAACTATTATTGTTCTATACAATTTTGTTTATGAGATTGTATTTCATTTAATGACTTTAGATATTGCCTACTACGAGTAGATAAACCTACTATTATCTACATTATATTACCTAGGTATACCTAGATATGAGGAAAAACAAGCTAATACATAATACCTAAGTAGTTTTAAATGTTTGACTTAATTACATGGAAGGCTTTCCTGCCAACCTCGGTTCCACTTGTCACTTATGTATTGAAATTTTGCTTTGTTTATAGAACATTGTTGATTTTGATTGTTCTATTTACATATTTTTCAGTTTATGTAAACAGATGTCTCTTAGACATCCGTTTTTTTTTCAGTCTGTAACATTGGACTGGCTTTGATACTCGCCTCGAGATCGGTCACCTGTCTTTTGTTATACTAAGCTTGTCATCCTTTTACTTATTATTGCTTACTTAAGGCTCTTTCAAACAGGCGCGAGACGCGACGCGAATTGTTCGCGACACTTTGGCACCGCTCTTCGCGCGATACGCGGTACCCTTGTGTTGCGCCTGTTTGAAGGAGCTTTTAATCATAATAAAACTCAATGATTGCATACATTTAGTTGTCATAAATGTCTCGATATATAAACAAAATAAAATGTAACGAGACAAGGAATAGGTATTCCTAAGGGTTTATTTATAAACGTTAACTAGGTACTTAAAGTAAAACTTAAGTTTAAACGACAAAAGCTGTATACGGTTAAATCGACGTTTATCATTAGATACTTAATTTTAAGCATCGTTGATAAATACCTAAACCTCAAATGTTTTATTATTATTTTAACAAAATATTTAAAAAAATCATAGCAGTTTTTATTTTGTCCAAATTAGTGTTTACATCATTGACAGTACAACATTAGTGTTTGTGTTACGAGTATTATCGTGATCATATAACAGGTAAACATTGCACAATTAAAAAATATCTTTATTTGAATATTTTACTGACTCGATTCATATAACTTGAACCCGCAATTAAAACTTAAATAAATTAACTAAAATAGAATCCAATTTATAACAATTTTTACAGTAAACATATTTTCTTGAGTTTACAAATAGTTTTTTGTTTTGACTTCTGCCTGAAACCTATATTATTGTGAATACGTATTAAACTGGCGTCAAGAATATCAAATAAATGAAAAAAAATAAACAGGTAATTTAGTGTCCTATTACTATAGGGCTTCATTAATATTACCAGTCAATAAATAACACTCGTTCCGTTATTATCTCCTGACATTTTCATCACCTGTTGACGATATAAGCCGTCGGACGGTAGCACATAAGTACTTAGCCCGAGTAGGCTCAATTAAAAGTGTACTTAAAAAGAATATTATCTCTGAAATTAAACAGAGTACGTGTTGATACTGCTTAACTTTCTGAGGCCAACTTAATGAAAAACGATTATGTGGTCGCATTAAACGTAGGTGTGCCTAAACGTAAGGAGTTTTGAGAGCGTATATAGGGGAATCAGAAATGACTGCTTTGTTCCAATACGACCTGGATTGTATTACAAAGTTGCTTACATACATACACCGGTTTGCATTTCATTTAATACTGTTTTTATACAAAACATCAAATCGAAGTATTATTAGGGTAAATTGTTATTATTTTACGTGCTACAATTGCTAAAACATATTATTTATATTACAATGTAACCGCAAACAAAGAAACAACTGAATTGTAAAGTAGCTAAGTACCTATTAGATCAACATTTTTATCATTTAGGTAGGTACTTCGTAAGGAAATCCTTTTCGTTTGAGTTTCTTAAATATTCTGATAAAATCTTTACGTTGTGTTAATACCTTTTATGTTGGATGAGTTGTTGCTGTTGAATTGTGAGTGCATTAATTTTTATTTTTATGATTAGGCTGCAAGACGTTACGAATTTTAACAGAATCAGAAATAAGTAGAAGGTACCTATCTGAGATTTGTCATGTTAGTAAGCTATGTAGATAATCATTTATGTAGGTAAGCTAACTTTACAAACAATGAAGGGATTTAGAGTGTTTTTACAATATCTACCTACGTGAGTATTTTATAAGCAGCCATAAATCCATATTCCTAGTCAAAGAATTGTGTCAATCAGTTCTTGAAGTTACCCTAGTGTACTGATAAGTTAAAATGCATAATATAGGTACCACATTATCGCGGCATACAATAAAGAAAAATATGCCTAATCTTATAATCTGTATCTAACAAAACTAATAATCTTTAAGTATAATATAAATGTAAAAATAAATTATCAGTTATACCTAAATGTATGTAGGTAGGTACTTAATAAGTATTTTTAAAAGATTTTTATCAGTTTGTCCTGAAAAGCAATAAAGGCTGATATACCTAAGGATTGGGAAATGACACAAAACTAAATACTTTACTTGTGGAAATTAAAAAAAAAATACAAAATTTGCAAGCTGTAGGTACCTACCTAAGTACTCCGGAAAATTTGAGGTGAATACTGAACGAAGCACGGAATAAAATCGTATAATAATAATAGGTATGGGCTAATTTATTACCAGACGTTATAAACAACGTAAAATCAAAAGGTTCTTTATTATTTTAAAAACTTCAGACTATATTTCACTAAGTTACACTAAGTTAAAACACCGATGTGCGAAAGTGTATTTTAATGCAAATAATTTCCTGGATCTAGTACCAAAAATTACTAGATGTGATGTGAGGACTTACATTTTTAGATGTTATTTTAAATTTTATGTGTAGCCTACAATGCTGAAAGAAATAAGAAACAAACAATGTAGAATTAATTCAAAACCAATAAACAGTATAGTAGGTACCTTAATTTTCTTGTCCTTACAGCCAATTTATCTACTTTCACAATGTTATCTTCAATTAATGCATGTTGAAAGCTAATAACATGAATTTCTTATTGTAAGTAGATCAAGTGAGGAAGTAGGTAGCTACCTATTAGTTATCTATAAAACGTACAATTGCTAAAGAATGTTATATACCATGCTAAGTAAGTATGTGCGTAATTTTATTATTTAAAGGTAAGTAATTAAAACTTTGCTCTCCTTAAAATAACACAAGATATAATCTTAGGCCGTAGACTTGACAGACATATTGACGTTAATAGAAAATAGTAAATATTAAACTAATAATTAATTACAACAATCCCAAAAAGGTGGTGACTTCGATCGCCTATTTAGATAGGATTAAAAGCTGTTAACATCTGTTTTATAGAGCACACGAGTCTCACCTTTATATCCTATGTAATATTGTATATATTGGCATGAATTTGTAAGCTTATATTATTTAATAAGATTGTCGAGCAAATACTTTACAACGTTGAAGTAACGAAACGTTAATATTTGACACCCGCACGAACTGATAGAAAAAGATCAAGCTGGAATTTCTAACAGTAGTGCAAGGTTCTGTATTAATTTTTATTACGCTCATGATGATTTTCATTATATATGACCTATTAAGGTCAACCCAAAACTCCTTAAATGACCTACAGTAATTTTAAACATGACCTGTGAAATGATGGTTGAACATTTTACTTGCAAACAGCCTTAATCCTACAAATTCGAATAACGATAACTGAACAAGATACTAAAATAATTAAACATAAACGAAAAAGGTTAAAAAGGCACAACAAAAAAAAAAAGTCCCAATTGTAAATAGATGACTCGGTGACAGATGAATGGCCGGACGGGTTGATAAACGAGTAATCCCATACGAGGTTCCGTTGTTACCTTTACGGGACTCCAAATAATATCAAGATGGCGCCTCTGTGAACAAATAAGATCAGATAATGTTTAGGAGCAGGTAAACTTGACCCTTGCGTTAAATTTCGGGTTTTATTCCTCATACATTTAGAAAAAAAATACCCTAATAAAAAATCAATTTTAAGTACAACGTATTTAGCGCTTTGGCAACAATTTACATGTGCTGGGCACGACTGCGATCTAAACTCCCAACGGACGATGGATTAAAAGTATTTAATATTTTTATCGCTGAGGGCGATCTGTGTGCCAGTCAGCTGTTCCATGCGTTTCCTCATTGCGATCTGACGATAGGCATACGATGTCAAAATATTCCTATTTTCGTTGTGTTTTTTCTGACTAATCTGGTAACTTGCCCGTTCATGGCTGCCGTTCTATTTTTATTATAGATCATAACAATATGAGCAAGCTAGAATACCTACTAGAAACCATATAAGTTAACGAAACAGCGACAAGGTGCTTATTACCGATGTAGTTTGGTAGTCATTACTTCTTATACGCAACTGCATATTCAATAAGTCGTTTTTTTTTTCTATAAGCCGTTAACAGTTTTATTTATATAAATAACGCAAACTGTATTTATTTTCAGGCACGTCGAAAATACGGTGTGACAGAAACTCAAACACATTTTGACAGAATTTCAAAATGTCAAGCAATCTACGATCGTTTTAGAACACATGCACATTTGTTAATTTGATTAGTATGTATTTACTCGTATTAGAATACTTACTTTCATGTAGGTATATACTGTATTCATTGATTAATCTACAGTTATTATGAATTAAAAGCGGATTTGTTCGCAGGCAAAAAGCACCATGGACCTGTTTGTGTCGCTCGTCACGAGAACAGAAAAGCACATGTGCAATCCCCACAACAATTTTCCGTCTAATTGACCGAGTGCAATTGAGCATTCAAGCTGATTCGATAGCAGTTAATAGTTAATAGCCTTCTGATACGGGTCCTTTGCTAGAAAATCAAACAAACTTGAAAGAAAATTGCATTGGGTAACCTGCCGTTTGTAAACACTTTAGCTTTTTTTAAAGGCGCACTGGTTTCTACTTTACTCTTTTGCTTTTTGTGATCCCTTCCTTTTAATTAAATCTGTGCTGTTTCATTTGTTTAAATCAGAATGTACTTAAGTGAGACGTTTGAACCATGGGATCTTTTATAATACAGAAAATGAAACTCATGTTCGATACTTATTTTAATTTTTATTACCACTGTTTGCTCGTATAATAACAAACATTAAAAATATGATGACAGAAATGTGAAGAACGTATCTAAAACGTTTTTTCTGCAAACCTTAGTCGCAGCCTGCTTCTCAATGTTTTACATGAAATTAAATTGAAAAAATAAACAGTTGTATTATTTATGTGAATAACTGCAAATTTCTAGAATAAGCCTTGTTTCGAGTGTAGGGCTTTGACGGTTCAAGTTGACCTTAAAGATTTGTTTTGTTGCTGAGCAGTGGGTGATTCTGTTTTCCTTTATTCCGTTTCTCCTTTGTATGTAAATTTGTTATTTAATTTAAAACATTGTGACACCAATTATTTGGGTAAAAACAATTTGCCGTTCGCCATGATAAAATACCTATATAAAAAAAAAACAATTTCACACAATGAAATATTCTGAATTTATGAGGCAATGCTAGTTATAGGCTGGTTCTACTTAGAAATTGTGGGATTTGGAGTGACTCAGATCGCAGCTCCTTTTTTTGCGTTACTTAAAAAAATAACTTTCTTTTCATTTGACTATGTATATGGAATAAGTAGGTAGGTACCTTAAATGATCTATACCTTTTCATTAATCAATCATTCAATAGAATCGTAAAATAAGTTTCCTAAACAACAGTATTACAATGTACGAAAAAATTAGTGTAGTATTAGATTTCAAATTAAGTAACTATTTAATTAAAGTTTGTTTTGCTTTTTTTACTACTAAAGTTTCTAGAATTATATATCAGTTCTCTGTCACCTAGAAAAGACGTTAAAAAGAATCATCCAAACGCCAAATAAAGTGTTGTGTTGTGGTATCAAACTATTAAAGTAAAGGGAGAACTGAGCATAACAACGCATGTGTTTGGGCCGACCGAGCAATTTGTCAAACGTAAAAGAGAATTCATTGGCGGAAGGCGCATTCCCATAAGTCCGTCCACATTTTAGTTCCGTGATAAATATTCTTACTTTCTAATAACAATATGTTATCAATTAAAATTGTTATGCATTTGCAAAAAAAAAAGTTATGCATTTGCATGAATTTAAAAGGTACAATGATAAACTTATCAAACATTACGTTTACGAGTTTTGGAGAATCAATAGTCACGTCTTCAGTTTCCTGTGCATCCCCGTCCAATCAGTTCCTGGCAAGGTTATCAGTCTCCTGGCAGCTATTTGGTACCCATATTGATTAATTTTTTTTTATTTATTCACTTCAATGTAGGTACTTACTGTTTTTACAGTTTATTAAAAATCAGTTCCCTATCCGCGAAAATGCCAAATGAAATTTCTAATTTCAGTAAAGAGAAAGAAAACAAGTTATAACAACAGGTTATCTGAATCATGTAGATTTAATTAAAATGTTTTTACTTACAAATACAAATAAACTTATAACAAAAAATAAAATACATTTTAATTTAATGACTAATAATCTGATAACCAGAAATAAAATAAAACCCATAGAAATACATTCAAAGCAAAATTAAAACGTGTGCACTAAAAAAACAGCCTTGTCAATTATGACAAAGCTGTTTTAGTGCACACGTTTTATGTGTCAAAAGTATATTTCACTCCAATAGTGCAATATAGGTTTGACAAATTGTAAGTGATCGAACTCACTTTTGCAGGTGTGTGGATGTTGAGAGCGTTTCAGGCGGACGCCCGATAACAAGGACATCGCGCGTTTTATCAATCATATGAATCTGACAGATACGGTACGGATACATAAATAGGTAACCATGAAAAATTTGAATATAGTCGAATGACACACAATGTTTGAACATTCGTTAGGGTTTACATATCATAAAACTAAAATGATAGTTTAAGTTTTACATGAGTAAAAAGTGTAAGTAGTCTGCTAGAAGTTATTTTCTATCTTTACGTGCGTAGGAATCTAATTTAAAAAAATCTACTTATGCCAGCAATTGGAACAAAAGCACTAACGAACCAAATATTGCACCCTGAGGCACTCCAAATACAACAGGGAGAAAAAACAATTTGCATTACTATTTTAGTAGTTTTTGGTAAAAGTCAAAATAATGTTGTCATAATAATGTTAGTAACCTAACATAGTATGCTATCTCAACATTTATTCGGATTCGTGGTAAAGTTATCAAAGTATATTTTTTGGAGGTAAATATTCGTGTAGTTTGGCGTTATCAATAACTGTATTGGTAAGCAATCTGATTAAGTAGTTTTTACTTATTGGAATAGGGACATTGTAGGTCCCACACCCGTCATCATAGCTCTCTGGGTAGGTACCGACTTAATCTTCATTACCCGACATACAGCAACAGTAGTTGAAATGGGAACTATAACTTAAGTATTGTAGTCATGTTCAGACTTTTTTATACTTAAGTCAAACTACGCCCGCTTCTCATTTCTTCATTACCCAACATACAGTAACAGTAGTTGAAATGGGAACTATTACTTAAATATTGTAGTCATGTTCAGACTTTTTAGACTTAAGTCAAACTACGCCCTCTTCTCATTTCTTCATTACCCGATATACAGTAACAGTAGTTGAAATGGAAACTATTACTTAAGTATTGTAGTCATGTTCAGACTTCTTTAGACTTACGTCAAACTACGCCCTCTTCTCATTTCTTCATTACCCGAAATACAGTACCTAATAGTTGTTGAAATAGGAACTGTAACTTAAGTATTGTAGTCATCTTCAGACTTTATTAGACTTAGGTCAAACTTCGCCCTCTTCTCATTTCTGCATTACCCGACATACAGTAACAGTAGTTGAAATGGGAACTATTACTTAAGTATTGTAGTCATGTTCAGACTATTATAGACTTAAGTCAAGCTTCGCCCTCTTCTCATTTCTTCATTACCCGACATACAGTAACAGTAGTTGAAATGGGAACTATTACTTAAGTATTGTAGTCATGTTCAGACTTTATTAGACTTAGGTCAAACTTCGCCCTCTTCTCATTTCTGCATTACCCGACATACAGTAACAGTAGTTGAAATGGGAACTATTACTTAAGTATTATAGTCATGTTCAGACTTTTTAGACTTAAGTCAAACTACGCCCGCTTCTCATTTCTTCATTACCCAACATACAGTAACAGTAGTTGCAATGGGAACTATTACTTAAGTATTGTAGTCATGTTCAGACTTTTTAGACTTAAGTCAAACTACGCCCTCTTCTCATTTCTTCATTACCCGATATACAGTAACAGTAGTTGAAATGGGAACTATTACTTAAGTATTGTAGTCATGTTCAGACTTTTTTAGACTTACGTCAAACTACGCCCTCTTCTCATTTCTTCATTACCCGAAATACAGTACCTAATAGTTGTTGAAATAGGAACTGTAACTTAAGTATTGTAGTCATCTTCAGACTTTATTAGACTTAGGTCAAACTTCGCCCTCTTCTCATTTCTGCATTACCCGACATACAGTAACAGTAGTTGAAATGGGAACTATTACTTAAGTATTGTAGTCATGTTCAGACTATTATAGACTTAAGTCAAGCTTCGCCCTCTTCTCATTTCTTCATTACCCGACATACAGTAACAGTAGTTGAAATGGGAACTATTACTTAAGTATTGTAGTCATCTTCAGACTTTATTAGACTTAGGTCAAACTTCGCCCTCTTCTCATTTCTGCATTACCCGACATACAGTAACAGTAGTTGAAATGGGAACTATTACTTAAGTATTGTAGTCATTTTCAGATTTTATTAGACTTAGCTCAAACTTCGCCCTCTTCTCATGGCATTCCTACCTGAAGAATGAAAAACACGAACAAATTAAGGTTACTTTACCTGCATTTAGTAGGTATATTTTTGCAACTAACCCATGTCTTGGTTAAACAGACAGGCTCTCTTCCAGGTTTTTGTTTTACCACCTGTATTATGTATTATGCAAGAAAATTCCCATTTAAGCACTTTTCTTAATAAGCATTTTGTCCCATATAGCTACGCAAAATAGCTCTACACTTTTTTGCTTACTATGAATGCAGTATTGAATTATTTATGTGTAATTACTGCACACGTCATACAAGGAATATACAACATGAGCTACATATTTTTTACTATTTATACTTTAAATACAGATGGAACAAATTGCTAATTGTTTCAGACAGTCCTTGTAAATACATTCATCTTTATATGCTGGTAATTAATCATGATACAGGTTCAAAAAAAAAAATGGCGCTTAAGAACAACAGTTCTAAATTATGGCGCTTAATTACAACAATGGGTTTTTATTCTTTAATTCCTAGAAGAACTTTTCAAAGGGACCGGTAATTTTCATTTGTCTGCATGGGCTTACATTCTGCAGTAGGATGCCGTTATTCTATTATACATTTACTTATTATACATCCAAGTATCTCGCTTTACATTTTGGGTGACCTCGGTCACACAGTGCATTCACAAAACAGCATTAGGTACATCTATCTTGTAGGGGTCACATGCGGGCCGCTTGTGGTGAAATCATAATCATTAATTCACCGGAATTTTGTGCGAATGCGAACGTTGTGCGTAAAGTGGATCCATTTATTTGGAAATCCGGTGGGAGGTCACTGCAAAAGTCCACAATAAAAGCCGGGTCCGGTAGCACAGTTTAATTGAGTCCTCCGACCTCATAATCCGCGCCTCTCGCCCCACCCGCGAAATGTTATTTATAAGCGAAACTCCAAACAGCCGCCGGCCGCCGCACCTACGCTCGGGTGTAAATTTTAGCCTATTGCACCCCATACTGGCCGCCAGTCACTGGCGTATTTCAGCAACGCGTCATTACTTTTACTGTTTTTCTTCGCGCTCGCTCTAAGCTGGTAATTAATTTGCAGCGATTATTGCTATTGCCTTTACGCTTGTTATTAAACTTGTCGATAACTTAAGATGGAACACGAATCTCAAATTGCGGCGTCGCGGCCGATTGCCCTTTCGCATACGCTTAGATTGTGTTTTGTCGGGAATAATTACTCGACGCGTTTCCATTCGATTTGTTAGCGATGTACAGTGCGCACAATGAACACCCGCGTCTCCATATCCGTGTGAGTTGTTCACTTATATTTTATAAATGCACACCACTAATTTACCTGAAAATATGAATGTATCCTGTTTTTCTCTTAGGCTTTAATCCATTGTTTTTATTTTTTTATTTTAAATAATATTTACTCTTTGGTTTAATTTTTTATATCTCTATATTTATTAACGTAACGTATAGGTTCTAATAATAAATTCTGCTAGTTGCGTTGTATGCCCACCGGTTTGAAGTTATTTCGTAAAGGTTAATTTGTGCAAAACTATTTTGTTCAGTAATTGCTGCCGGCTATAAAATATCTAATAACAGACCTGATGTTATTATTTATTTTTGTAACAAATTACCTAGGCCTTTTTATTATTTGGCTATTAATCGTAGTGTTATCGCAATTTCATCAGGTGGACGGGCAATTAAACGAAATACCTACCTAGCAGATGACATTTTTATCCGTTACTTTAAGTTGTAAAGTAACATTAACATACTTTTACGCTCTGTCGGCTTCGAACGTTGCAGAATTAATGCCCAATGGACGCCGATTGAACATGTGGCGAGTCCATTGCTCGCATGGCAAGAGCCATAAATGAAGTACCCGCCGAGTATTAACTACTGGGAATTTGGCCATCGGAATTATCGGCGCAATCCGCTTGACGATAATTGAATGGAAGCGCGTTAAATAACCATTAATTGTTGTCGCGAGCGCGATTGATATTTATCGCCGGTGCGATCTGTGGGCCCCAAGGTGCGGCCGGTGCATCTCTAATGGCGGCGCGCACACGTCCGCGCGTGTGTCACTGCCGACGCGTCACTTCGTCGTGTTCCGAAAGCCACGCACGCCGCGAACCCGTTTTTCGTGACAACGTGCGTCACGCACACACCTCATTTCAATTTTACTACAAGAATCGAGCCGTTTTATCGCGCCCTAGTCATATCGTTGTTTTCGCGAACGCGCATATTCCAACTTCGTACTTCGCTCGACATTCCGACGACGCCTAGTGTGACACTAGATATTAATACCCACATGACATATTGTATATTACAATGTAGACACATTATACGACGCTATGCTCCGCACAGCGCACCGAGCTCTGGTACATAATAATATTATGTCAGTGCAGTGTAATGTACTCTCGACGACACATTATCATGATGTAGAAACGTATTCGTGCCTTAAAATAAAGGGACATTTCAGTGGACCTGTTACTTTTAGAGTATGCCGCGCTTGTAGGTGTTCCATACTAGCAGAAATAAAGCATGAATTTGTGGCTATCAACCCTATTTCGAAAAGAAAGTGAACTTTATACTCGACTGTACTTAGGTAGACGGAGGACGCTCAGTGTGAGACAATTTTTCCGCCGCAGCGCTGCAAAGCGCCACATAATATTTCCAAGTAATGGCGCTTGATGATTTATGTTTATGATACGCATAATAGTGGTGTCAATTGAAAGCTGGCGGCGAAGGAGACGACCCCTTTTGTGTTCCGTCTCGATGCGTGGATGTTTTGTGCTGTCTCCACCCATTACTGTGATATTTAAATAGCGCTTAGGGCCGTTATGACTGACCATTCAGAAAAAATATGTTTCGAAACGTTATGGTTATACGTTGCTACTGCGTTTACGCTTTACGAGCGGGATGAGCTTAAGATATTACGGTTACATGTAAACATATTTAATTATGATGTTAGAGGCGTACGAAGAGGAGAAAGTAATTCCTACTCGAGTAGCGGCTGTTAAAAATGAGAAAATTTGTTATTTAATGGTTCGACCTCGCCGAATGGTCAGGTGGAGTGAGCACGCATGGAGTGCGCGCCCGCGCATCCCGCGAAGGCCCCTCCCGCGCCCTCGCTCAAATTAAAATACGACTCCCGTTCGTCAAGCGTCTCAAAAGAAACAAGAGTGGCGTTTACAGCCCAATCATTATAATGATTGGTTATCGATTTGCTGTATGGCGTGTTTTTCTAAAGGACCAAAATTTAGTGCGTCCGATTACGCGCCGCTGCCCTGCCCGCCGGCTATTCCGTAATCTATTCCTACCGTCGTCACGATATCGTCGACTTATCTTCGTCGTTCACTCTTATAATTTTGGAAAATTCATATAATAACATCTGATAACAATCTAATTATTATAATGTTCTCTTTAACATATCCCGTTGGTCGGGGCGAAATTGGAACGAGAGACGGACCTTTGGGACGAGATAATGCCTTCGCTAATGTAATGGAAATTATGAGATCATCTTTATGCTTTTCAACTGTGCTTTTAAAATAAACACATTACTTCGACTTTAGCGTCGGTCCGGCGAGTTTATAGAAGGGTATTCCGTGTGAACCACGCTTTATATTCAAATTCACAGTCCGCACAGGTAGCTAATGATTTTCAATTAAAATAATTTGAAAATCATGTAGATAGTTTTTATTTCTGGTTATTAATGTGTATGAACAGACTAAGGACTGTATGGATATCCAATAGATAGACTTTTCCAGATAATCAAAATTAACATTGAATAATTATGAACATAAATAACAACTTATGAATAAATAAATAAAAATAACAATATACGTAATATCCTAACTTAACTAAAAAAAACTATCAAAATTAGCGAAGTAGAGGCTGACTTATCAAATATTGATAAGTACTAAAGTCAGCTTGGGTTGTGCACAAAGTGGCTTAGTATGTTGCTCGTCAGAGTGTACCGTGGTTACTTAACCCACACCCCTATTGTATTTTTATAACAACACGGTCATCGCATTCGAAGCACTAGAAAGAGTGTCCTTACTCTGATAACTAACACTATTTTCTTACGACAGCTCTAAAGGTAGTCCACCTTTACTTTAGTTACCTACTGTTTCAGAAAAATCTTGTCTTTTAACGTTCTACACTAAGTACCTACACTAGGTACTGTTGCTTTTTTTTAAATTGATTTTATCGAAAGATGTGGTCAGAATACAAAACCTAATCACCGGTTCTTGCAAGCCTAAACGAGAGATCAACCGGCGATTGTCATTCAGTTTGGACTAAAGTAGCGGATACTGTAAGTATTTTTTAAACCAGTGCTGTAGAGGGCTGGATCTTGTCAAAGCATACTGGGTTGCGTTTACTCTGGACTGAATACTAAATATTAATGTTGAGATGAAGACAATAACACGATATCGACTGCTTTTGAAGATATGTACAGTCACCAAAAGAGATAAGTAACCAGGGTCGTCGGACATAGTTAAAGTTTAGAAAGAAACCGATGAAAGTTTTCGAATTAAATTTTATTCGAAAACATCCATCGGTATCTTGCTAAACTTCAACTATATCCGACCACCCTGGTTACTTATCACTTTCGGTGACCGTACCTACCTACAACGACCTTGGAAATTTTTAATCCGAAATAAGGACAAGAATAAAAACTACCTACCTACGTTTTTTTTTATGCTGCAGGAACGAAGGCCTACATAGGTACATTCCTGCAGCTAAAAGAATAACTTCAGATACCTATAGGAAGTTCTGCCCGTCGTGCTCGAATAATCGTCTCTAGCCATCATCAATATGTATAAAGGCTGACAACGAATCGCTATGAAGGACAAGCGGTCGGCACGGACACTGTCGAATCCGTCCTCGTCCGAATCTCATCAAATATTGACGGGAGACTGAAAGCTTCCCATCGGTTATATAGGTATACATCTACTTACGCATCTATGTACCTTCCTACCGTCATCTCTAGTTCTGCGTACATGACGAGGCGCATACAAAATGAGACCACGCCTCAGTCCAATTATATTTGGGTTCAAACATAATCAATGTATTCTGATCAGAGTGACCATTTCTATTTGGGATCAAGTGTTGCCAAAATAACCAACAATCTAAATGAAAGGGTCTATCAGCTTATGAATCCATAAAATTTAGAACGGATTTTCCCTCATCGGGTTTAATTTATTCGACCGGATTGACAAATGATATTATGAACTGTTTATTAGTTTGGGTACCTAATGGACGAAATGACAAAGTTTGAAGTGAACGTGGGTCGTGCGTTCCGATAGTACAATATATAGGATACAATGATGTAGGTTTGTGGTTCGACGTTAGCATCCTTTTAAGCATTGATAATCATGACTAATTAAAACTTGTAATAACATAAATCCACGTAATTTATAAAAAGTAACCGAATGCAACTTAACTAGATCCTCATTTTATTTTGGTAAGCTTTTATCTATAATTATTTAATCAAAGCATTAACGGTATGGTTGACGACGTCACTGGTTATGTTTAATACCTATCAAGTAGGTTATGTAAGTATTTAAATGAAAATTTAAAGGGAAAACCTTCTATCAACGATTAAATTAATCCAATGCTTTTCGCGTGGATAGATCCAATGAAACTGCCAAAGACGATATTCAATACGAAATTTAAATTTACATTATTAAACTACAAGCGCTATATTCATTCTAGCGTTTCAAATGACGATAAAACAAATTTGAACAATAAACTCGTATTAATCCGGTAAATCAATATTTTTTCACAACATTAGCGTGCCTACGCATGTAGTACTTGATTCAATAATATAAAGTTAACCGTGCCTTAAATCTAATCACGAACTTGAATTGCTAGAATACCTAACCAGTTTAATTTTAATATGATATGAGATATGAACCCTTAGAAATTCAATGCAGTGCCTATTAGGCTTAGGTATAAAAAATCTTAATGAATAATTCTGGAACTTTCCGACAGGCACGCGATGGCTGACGAGTTTGCAATGGGGACTTAAGACCAGTTAGCTATGTCCTAGTCTTCTCATGCATGCAGCCGTTGAGCCGTTAAGCTCCAACTCAAGTCTTTCATCCGTTCTAGAGCCAATGGAAAGATAAATTAAGGTTTTTTAACTCATAACGGCAATGTATTTTAATTTAAGTAAATAAGTAGGTACCTTCGAACCCACACTTCCGGCACTTCAACATTTTTAACTATTATAGTTAATTACATATGTTGAGTTAGGTATGTACCTAATTAATTACCTTATTTGCGATAAGGATTAGATTAGCAAAAAAAACTTTGATTGATCAACATAAAATTAATAAGTACCTACCTACCTATCGAGGACTAAAAAGCAATACTTAGGTAAAAAATTATGGCCAAATCTTTTGCACCGACCCACATTTTACACGGCTCTCCATCAAAATGTATACGTGTTCCGTTGACCTAGGTAGAATATTAAACAAATATGGTCAACCTGTATGTATTTTTGTTATTATTTTGTAAATGTAGTGTGAAATTAAATAAAAACACCTTATTGGTTAGATTAGAGCCTGAAAGCGCGCTCGTACGAACGAGACTAACTTGGTGGAATTTAATATTGTTCGGACTGATTAAATAAAAAACCACTTAATAAATGGTTTGTGATTTTATTAATTGGCTTAATGTTAATGGAATAGAAATTCTCGCTGTGTGAAAATAATTTAAATTAAGAGTCCAGAGCGTATTGATCCAAAATAAAATACTTATCTAATAATTAAAACATTAATAGGCAAATGCCATTACGCTGTATCATAACACCACTTCGCTTATAAATCCCCTTAATTGTTTTTCAGCGTGTAAGTAGTGTAAAGTGTGTAGGTAAGATAACCGATGTCAAGCCGAGCCGTATTAACAACTGGCTATGTTACTTTCACCCCCCTCTTGAAACCATCTGATATCGCCCACATAAAACATTAATCCGAAACCCTCTCTTTGCTCAACACTCTTCATTTGACAGATTGGACTAAATTACTGAAGCTTTTTTATTTAATTTAAGGGTAACAGCAATCGTAGGAGTATTTCTATTTGAAAGCTTGTTTGTTCTGTCTCGCTGAGATCGCTCTCGTCCAAGTAGTTTTTATTGGAACTTTTGTTGACCAAAGCAGTCAAGCGTTGGCGGAGCTCTTGCTCCCTTTGTAGACAGTGACATAATATTGCTTATATTTGATTTGATCAGCCCTCCGGACGGCACAGGAAGCCCCGTTATTGCTCTTACCCTCGCGTTTTTATTAGCTTATAAACGCTCGTTACTTTTCTTAACAAGTATCTAATTTATTGTTGGATTTAATTAGTAATGCTCGTGAAAATTCAATGAAAATGTTGCTAAGAAATAATGTCCCGGTACCTAGATACTGAATATTGTTGTTAGTCCAAGAATAAAGGTTATATAAGTAGTTATTATTTATAATCTTACAAGCCGTTTGTCCGAGGGGTCGCTCATTGGCAAAAATTATGAACTTCCACACAAACTTCAGACTCTATATACATATATAACCCTATTAGGGTATGAGTTTTCAAAAATTCTTTGTGCTCACTTTCGCTGTAAAAGGAACTTTCGTGAAAACAATCATGCTTCTAGACCAAACGCGCACTGGTTTAGGCTGACCGTTGTCTGTCAGTGGATGAATGAATTTAAGATTTTTACTACGTAGAATATAGGACTAATCACTTAATATTTTATACTACAGGTTTTATTTTGTATAAATACGAATAACTAAGTAAATGTGTTCAACACAATGTCATAGAATTTCATTATTAACGTAAAATAAACTAAATATTTTGCGTGACTTACATGTTAACAACGAGAGAATATTTTTTCTAAGTAGCGATAAACGCACATGTAGGTACAAATAATCATAATATTTACATTGTTAAAACATATTCAAAGTTCAAACCCACTGACACATAGACCCGTTCAATTACGCGCAACTATTCTCTATAGGTATCACTCCAATAGGTGTATGACTAATAACTTTGTAATTCATAGTACCTACTGACACTGCAGTACAGTTATATACATAATTATGGTCGGTTTATTTAATGTTCCTCGTATATATGTACAAGTTAATATTGTTCATAGACAATCGGGGTAGGTAACGCTCGGCGCGATTATCGAGCGGCGTGCGATTGATATCGAAATCACAATTTCATACCTAAATATCGCCGTTATCCATAATGACATAGTGTGTACGTGTGTTATCTTCGACTATTACTAATTACACGTATGCACGCAAGCAGTGATAGCGCTGTTTATACAAATATGGCGGCTCAATAAGCGGTTGGCTCTTTGTAATTGTAGCTCAGATTAATCGCGACGTGTTCGCCCCGCCGACTGCGTACTCTAATTTCACGTGTTCATAATGTCCACAAGGATACTACTTTTATGACTTTTTCTTTCCGAAACTTTGAAAACTCTTTTGATTATCGATTATTTTAACATAATATTATATTTGTAGGACTGCCTAAGACGATATTCCTACCGTAAAAAGGTAACTCCTGATGATGTCGTGAATTAAATAGGTATAAGTAATTATGATTTCTCTATTAGAACTGTTAAAATTTCCAGTATCGCCATCATTATTATCAGCCATTGGACTGGTCTCTATCATTCCATATCTTTATTTAAACAACCTTTAAAATGATAGTTAACAGTTTACACGCATGAGTCAGAGCTTTCAGCTTGCAACCTACAATTCCCATGTAAAATTGAAGGCCATCAAAAGTACAAGACATGTCTCTTTGAAGACGTCGCTCTGTTTAAAGAAAACAAGTTGGTGCACTCAAACGGAGCGTCATAGGTGAAGTGGGGTCCAGTGTGTGCACAGTATCTTGTGCTATTATTTCTAAGTCAACCCAGCCCCAATGTTTAACCAAATCTGTTTACGGCCCCGTTCCCTTTAGTCTTTCACCGCCTAAACTACACTCATATTTATTAAATAAAGAAATTCATATTTGTTATATCAAGAACGCTGAAGTGCCTTGTCTGAACCCACTCTTTCATCTCTATTCAATAGGCCTACGTTGTGTTTGCTCTTTAGACGAGTAGGTATAAGTATGCACAGTGCTTAACATTTGCGTACGAGTCCTTCGTTTATTGTTTCAATCAGTTGAAGTTCTAATGAAGTCATTATGGCTGGGCGGTGACAGATGTGGTAACAAACATAATTTTTTGAATGTGTCTGTGTGTTTGTGTTTTAAAATGTCTTTTATCCGGAAAAGACCTCAAATCCTATATGTATAATGTACAGTTAAACGCATGTCAGTGATAAGTACTGGTAACACATGCACTACGAAATTCACCCTTACGTACTGCTACGACATGAAGGCACAGCCAATGTAAAATTGTTACCACTGATGTGCGGTTGTTTGTACCTAAGACGAACACATTAATTTCAGATGTTTAGATTTTCATGGCATTTGTAGGAAAATTAGTAGATTGGTATGATATAATTTTAAATGAAAACTCATAAATCAGTAACAGCAAAACATTTCAATGATGTAGATTTTTACTGTGCTAAGAATTAGAAGGAGCAGTAATTGCAGCCTTCTATTCTGTAGATACAATTTTAAGAAAGCTTACAGACTAATTCACGTAAATGGTAACAAAATAGTAAACAACTGACAATTGCTAATTACAAGCTTCTACATATATATTACAATGTTATTATAAAAAGAAGATTAAAGAAAAAAAGAGAAAAAGGCATGGGAAATAGTTAGGTATGCCGCGATAAACCACAAACATTCACCCATTGAAATATTCCTTACTCAGGATTTGCCTGACCCACTGCCACAATTGAATTGCACATCATTATCGCTAAAGTAATAACTAGCCAGAATGAGAATAGCGGAAGTGAACGAGACTCGTCTATTCGTAATATCAACACAAAATTACGACGATTTAAACAAGACTTCATAATCAGCCTATAATGTTCCCACTGCTGGGACACAGGCCTGCTGTCGGTGTGAGGAAGTGGGCGGTAATCCACCACGCGGGCCCAGTGCGGGTTGGAAGATATCACATGTCTTCGAATTTTTGGTTCTAGGACATGCCGGTTTCCTCGGGATGTTTTCCTTTACCGTTTTTAGAGTAGAGGCGATGAAACAATTTACACAAAGTAAAGCGCCTGTCTGATTTCAAAGCTACGACCTAAAACTTGGTAAGTCACGCTCGTTCCCACTAGGCCGCCACTGCTCCAAACAAAACGTTACGATTAACAAATTGTGCCGATCACGTCGTTACCTTGATCAACGGAGCGTTAACTAGACTCTTCATAATATGTTTACTAATTATTTCCACGAAGTAATTCGAGAGTATCTCCAGTCGGACGGGACGATGGGCGCGTCACAGAGATGCTTAGATTAAGTGGATGCCCCTGATATTATCTTACCGCTCTGCCCTAGAAATGGAATTAATTTGCATTCGTTTAAAAATAAACGTACAAGAAAGCGCTCCACTTGTTAGGTGTGCTCTCAAATCGACCGAGTAACTATCTTTTTAACTGTTAATTAGGTTGTGGTTGTCGTTGAGTTTCACAAATCTAAAGATCATTCTAATATTTGTATATTTATCTTGAACAGATCACAAATTACAAGTCATCAAAGTCGATTAGGTCCAGACCCCTATAGCAAAGAGCTACTCAAACGACACCAATTTAGGATTGGTACCTACTAACTTATATTGTAGGCATACGAACCGTTGGTTAGTCACGCGTTAGTGACAAGTTTGTAACTAGTTTCAAATGACGCAAAGTATTGGCCGCCGAGCTGTCCTAGATACTAATGAAACCAAAATGTATTGTAAGTAGTTAAATAATTAAAAGATACTTAGGTACTTGCTAGACATCATGGCAACCAGGCTTAAGCAAATCTTTTCACCATGTGGAAAAACTCACAGTGATTAGAGTACCTAGCATCGTGGACAAAGTTGGGTTGAAACTAGTTGTACCTAGCTGTAACATGAAACGAGGACCAAAATCCCTAAAATTGTTTCTATTTTGTAAGAATCCAGCTATTTAGCTGAAAGCTGACGTCATATAAGAGTAACTTATGCGAAGCAGCAGTGTATTAATGGGACATGATGTTGCAGTTGCTCGTGGGCAGCAGCGGGGCGGGCACCGGCGGCGCGGCCACCTCGCCGGACGGCGGGTCGAGCTCGGCGCCTCCGCTGTCGCCGGGCGGCTCGGCCGTCGCCGGCGGCGCGCTGTCGCCCGGCGCCGGTAGCCACGCCAGCACACCTGCCGCCTCCTGCTGCGATACGCCGCGCCCCATCATCACGGACCCTGTCTCCGGCCAAACCGTCTGCTCCTGCCAGTACGACGGCGCAAGACTCGCCCTCACCTCCTATCCACGCCTCTCCAGCGCCGCCGTCGGCGTCTATGGAACACCGTACCCATCGACAGATCAAAACCCCTACCCCAGCATTGGTGTCGACAGCTCAGCGTTCTACTCACCGCTGGTATGTATTTTTACTCACCTCACTAAAACACTTAGAACGTCATCAACGACATGAAATTTAGCATAAAATGTCATTGTCAATGACATTCTAGGATGTTGTAGATGATCATAATTTAATCTTAAGTCATGTCACGCAGAACAAGTATTAAGATTCGATATTTAATGTTATTTAATCTAACGAACAAATTGCTGTCAATATTTATCTTAGCTAATTGAGAAATATAAGTCGCTGTTCTTCGTCATATACCGCTTGGAACGTCACAATCGGATATATCAGTAATTATGATACAGTTTATTTCATAGTCACCATTAGCTGAGTCAAGCTGTTTACCTTCTAAAACAGAATGAACAGACTGCAAATTGGTACGAATAGGTCGTTTGCCGTTTGCCCGTATACGAAGCAAGGTTTATCGCTCTCGACTGCGATACAACGTGTTTGGCTTTTCTGGCGTGGCGTGCGAGCCACCGGCGAACCGGTCCGGGCGCGCTGGGCCAGAAAACCACCGACACCTCGCAGACCCCGCCGCCGCCACCGCCGCTGCCCTGTCACGAAACATTAATATTTAAACTCAAAAATAAATTCAAAAACGACCGCCATTATTATACCAATTACACTCTATATCAGTTCAGTTCATACTTTCATGTTGTATGAAATGCCACGAAATTTCTCGTTCTGTATTATCCTTCTGCCACTCAAATTATGACAGTTGGCGAATGCGTTTTTCATAAACTGCAATAAGTATCCAATTTGTGGTCAGCCGAAGAATGGTTGGAACTGCTGCTCTGTTAACACCTTGTCTGAGCAAAGGGGACAAATGGGCGGTCGGTTTATGCGGCACCCATGACCTTATAAGGTACTATAGTCGCCAAAGAATCGAATATGCCCGAGCTACCGCATGCTTGGAACAGGCTTAGCAACGTAAAGCTTTCACAATAATCAGTATACTTAGAACATTACTTTGTTTCTATTTTTTTTTTACTGCGTTAAGTTTTACGGATTCTTCGATTTAAGCAATTCCCGTGAAACACATGTGAAATCCGTTAAGCCCAGAAAATCCTATTGAACGAATGATTCGTTCTTTTTTACGTTTTGTCGAGAGGAAGTTTAAAGGGCTTAATCGTGAACCACTGAAACATTTACAACGGAAGTTTTCACCAAAGATTATATAAGTGACGCGACGCTTGGCAAGATTATGACATTATAATGTCTTTTGAGCGTTTTTCGTCACGGCTGTACACCTAACATGAGTGTTTTTGTAGAACATTTCAATCCTATAGCTACGTGAAATGTCGTAGATAATTTTAGTTTTACATTTTTGGAGGTATAGGGTAACATTTCTAATCAAAAATTAGTGTTAAACGGCTTAGTAAGATTATGTTTCTCGAATATCGAAACAATTAAGCGTTCTTTCCCCTAAGATTTTTTAACATATCATCGGATTTTTGACGGACTTGCGTAGTTAAAATCCAATTGCTCAACTAGTTGCATTCTCTTAAATTCAACTTCATAAATCTTGTTAGAAAGTGTCTAAGCGAAGCCTTAAACGTTAGCATAATATAGCGAAAATTCGGTCAAAATTTTACTCAAACTTCATTGAAATAAGATTTTTTTGTAAGATGCGAAAACAAAAAACAATGAGTTCGTTCAACTCATAATAATAATTATACTATAATGTGGAAACATTGTTGTTTGTTGGTAATTGTGGATGAATCCTAAACCGCCGGCAGTGAGATCTCTATCTGTCATTTATTTAACGAAGCTGGTACGTAGGTACGCTCTGTGACCCTGCATGTTTAATAACAGGTGTTTAAATGTATGTATACTGTCATTGTGTGTCCCTGTTCATACCTAACTCACGACAAGCCCGGCCGGTTCCGTGCAAGCGACGATTTAGCGAACAATGACGACGCTCCACCGCAAATACACTTGTGTCTGTTTCTGGCTATGTAAGTCTTCACCTACACACATACCAAATACAGCCGTAAGGACAGCTCTACAGGGTGTATTATCGTTTGGCCCTCTTTGAAACCGTTGCGGGGGAAAATATTCAACTGCCATTTTTGTACACGAGCAACTCCGGTGGCGGCGTCTGTTCGACTTGGGACTTACAATACGAGCAGCGCCATCTATTGTATGCGTTTGATAATCAATAAAAGGGGTTTGTTTGTGTAACCACTTTTAATGACATCACGTTAATTCTTTAATATGATTTTATAGTTTCATGGTGAAAAGCTTTCAGAATTAATTGTGTTACTTTTAGTAACTGAATGCTTCCTAAAAACAGTTATTTTCTAGATTTCTATGAAAACTTCATGGAAATTGTTCTACAAGAGTCGCGTCGCGCCTGTCTGCAGGAGCCTTAATGCAATGCTCTAAATTTATCTAAAGCTGCATCCGGGTCCCGGGAAATAGTAAAATAAATGTATAGGTAATTGGGATAGCTTGAAGGTGGCTCAATAGTGCTATTTAACATTTTATTCAATTCTAGCAGTTATTTCAAAAGCAAGTTGTTTTATTACTACATTATAAGCATCGGGCGCTACGCAATTAATATTTATGTAGGCACAATAAAACGAATAGTGTTTCTCCTTTGAAGATAAAGGCATAAATACTTCATAAAACGTGATAAAAATGTTAATTAATATTTAAGAAACTGATGGCGAATCGTGAAGGCAAGCAATAAAATCCCTCGTCACTCGTTCGTTCGAGAGCATGTGCAGCAGCATGTGTCCTGCTACATATACGTTTATCACTCGTTTATTGCAAACGGAAACCTCAGGCCAACCCTTCTACCATACAGCATTATAGCCCATTGATAGACATATGACGAGACGTCCCAAATTAACGAGCGGAGAGCGAACAAACCGCGTCATATCTCTCACATCAATAAGAACTGTATCAAACATTCACGCCATGTTCTTTGCTCATAATAACAGTTCAATCAAATTAAAATATCGATAATAAAACAGGAGAAACGTAAAACGGCGAAACACATCTTTAGATTATATAAAAACGTAACAAAACGCCAATTTAAAAACATCACTAATCTTAAGTCAAAGAGAATAAGTTTAGAAAAAGAGACCAGAAATTCAATTAAACGAGGGTATCGGAGCAGGATGCAAGATGCGCTGGAACCGCGTGGGACTGAGAGGGAAAAAATAAATAAAAGTCAAGAGAAATCAGGCGAATTGAGAATAGCCATTAAGGTGTTAATGAGGGTCTTATTAAGCCGTCTCCTCCCCGTGGGTGGTCTGCCTGTAGTGCTTGCTTTGTTCATTAATCACTGCAGATTAAATTTCGACTTAATTATCAAATGTGTATCACGAGCAACAATGGACGATGAAGTTTTGATAATGTCATCGTTTTTGTTCTTGAGTTAGCTTGCTCGTATCGATGTGCAATTTGAGCCACATTTTGCACAAATCTTATAAAAGAGGCGCTTAAAGAAGTAAGAAATTATGCTTTATAGAGTTATCTGTTAATTATGCCTGATGCTGAAAAGCTGCTTCAATCGTCATGATTCCCCTTTTCCTCAAAGTGAATAACTGGTCTGTGGTCGTTTTCAGCCTAATCCGATCGATCAATCGATCAACTTAGTCTATGGTAGTCCACTGCTGGATACAGGACGTTCTCAAGATGCGCTTGAATAATTAAATCTGTACTCCACACTCAACGTCTTCCAGTACAACCAGAAGATACTGCTAGCTACAATATCGTTTTTACATTGTGAGAGCGTTACAAAAATATTACTATTATAATATTATCTCGATATTTTAACAACCTCTCACATTTTGAAGTCCTTCTTCTCGGTCTCCTCCAATTTAAATATTTGTTTTAGAAAATCTAATTCATCAAATTCCTCAAAAACATAAGGAAGATCACAATCTGATCAATGTGAGGTTCCGAGTACTCAAATTTAGAGATCTACTATGCAACATTGCAATAAGGGTCGAAAATCACTCGCCAAAAATAGGACTGGCAAGTGACAGGTGACAATTCAAAGGTATCCAATTTAACAGTAGATAAATGGGCTTTGCCAGGGAACGTTAAGTACAATGGATATGTACCTCGTTGTCTCATTTAATTTCTGTCAGTCCACAAGTACTTAATAGCAAAATAAAAGAGTTCTATAAATCACGAATCCTTCGAATTAAAAGACATTTCGGTTTAGATAGACCATGTTTTCCACTAGTGTATTCTGAGAATTCGTTATGTCGGATTAATGTGATATGGAACAATAAAACGCGACTGAAAATGGCCACTTAATCTGAATGTGGGCGTTAATTCTGAATGTTCATCGTTTGAATACCTAATTGAGTTTTCACATTGATCTGCATTAGAGGAAAACATTACTATCGAATCCCGTAATGTTAGGTTGTATAGCTGAGTTATTACTTCTAAACCATTTTGTGGGTGGGCTGAGTAGTGAGTCTTGTTTTTCATATTATTTATTTTATTGCTGAATGGACCTGCACTTGCACATGGAACGAGCGTGCCCAGAAGATGCCTGTTCACTCTTGCTTTAAAGGGAGACATCACTCTTGTGATTTGTAAGTGTGTTTTATGTTCAAAAGTTATAATCTACACACAATAAAAATGAATATTGGCAAAATAAGTACTTAGTGAAAAAAAAACATTTTGCCTGTGGCTATAGTGTTTATATCAATATTTCATCGATTTTATTTTTATATCCTTTTGGTATACGTTCTTGTTGTAAGTCATTAATTTACCTATACCTAAACTTCCGAAAAAACACTGTCACCACTGCAAACCACCTCATTTTCTTGAGCGCAACATACAAAACCTGAAGCTAGTAGGTATTTGTTAAATTTAGATACCTATTAATTCCCGAATAGGTGGAATTCCACCAGAATTATCTTTTTGTGTAGACAAGTAAGTACTTGTCTACACAAAAAGACAATTCTGAAGTTCTACCAGCTTGGCTGCGTATAGACTTGTTAAAGTATGCTTCTCTTAAATGCTTTAATCAAATAATATGCAGGTAAGTACTCAGTTAGGTACTTTAGGTATATAATAAATATCTTAGTCGACGTCTATTACCACCATTACTCTTTCGCCAATTAATTAGTCACAAGCGACCTTGCTTCTGAGTAATGACCACACTTCATTTTATTTTCTTTTTAATTAGCTTCACCGGGAAAAGAGCACTCGGTCACAGCCCAAATAAAATTACACTGTACAACATCGCAATAAGGCTTCAAATTATTTGATCTTCAACATCCAAACATATGTGATTATGTAAACATGTGTGCGTCAATCTGTACACAAGTAGGAGTATTCTGTAAATGGATAAGCTATCTTTAGATTGGGCGGTGAACTTAGATAGATAATATGTAGCATAATGGCTGTTTTATTTTGATAGAAGAGCGGCATACATTCATTTATATCACAAATCGAACGTTCCTGTTTATTAACTATTACTTGAATTAGTTTTTTTATTTTAGATGGGTTTGCTCTTGACTCTAGTGTAAGTCAGAGATGACAGAGACAAAGTCGACGATGGAGTGAGCTTACCCAGAAGAAGCCTGTTCACTCTCACTTTGAAGAGATTTCACGATTTTTTGAGTTGTCACGGAAAATAACGAAGACATAAGCAGCCGCAAATAAATTACAACATAATGCATTTATCTGATAGTTCACTAAGGGTAGCAATCAGTAAAGGTTAGTTAGTTATTTCCACTGACGGCAAAAAAAAAATTAATTTCCCCGATATTTTTAATGACAAAGAAGACAAACATAGTGCTATCCGTCAGCTAAAACTCCGATACTAGGTCATCGCTAACTAACTTATATCCAACGAAATACAAACTGAAATAAATATTATTCCAACTCGCGATTGAAAGCCCTGATTGCTAAGTTTTGTTACCGATGATAGGAAAGAGGTAGTTTGTGAATATAGGACATTTTCTTTTTTTTCTTCTTCGTGTAGCTGGCACGACTTATATAGAACATGATTATAAACAAAACAAATTATGTAATTTAAAAAAAATCTTTCTTACTAGAAAAATTGGTACAGTAAATCTCCTTGCATATTTTACCACTAGTGTGCACTTAAGTTGTCAAAGGAGACACTCATACTAGGATTACCCTGCATTACGAATTCTTCGAGAACAACTAGGTTATTTCTGTTAACAATTTTAATTCTACATTTCAGTTTTAAGGTTCCGAACAAATGAAGATTTAAAATCTAAATATTTTCTCGATGTCTATGCAACGTAGGAATTTGAATTTAGGCATAATGTTATGTATCAATGGCACAGGCATAGATCGCCTGTCAAAGAACATTTTTTTAAAAATACTATAAGAGGAATAATTCTCTTCTTTTTTAAGATCACTTAGAAAAAAAAGATTTAAATTAACATATCAAGCAACTCTCAAATTATTTCACACACCAATAAAAAAAAACGGCGTGACTATAGCGACATAATAAACAAGCGTGTTTTCAGTTCAGAGTACCCATACCAAATGCTAACTAAACAAAATCCGAACATTTTTCCCGGGCAACATGTCCTGAGATGCTTATGAGGAGTGGAGATATAGCTATCAGGACAATTCCGGAAGTACAGTCAAGATCCCTACCAGCATAATCTGCTTATAATGTTCCCACTGCTGGGACACAGGCCTTCTCTCTGTAAGAGGGAGTGGGCCACGACGCGGGCCCAGTGCAGGTTGATGGATGTCACATGTCTTCGAATTTTTGGTTCTAGGACATGTCGGTTTCCTCACGATGTTTTCGTTCACCGTTTTTGAGAGCATTGGTGATGAAATATTTTATACAAAGTAAAGTGCCTGCTTGGGTTCGAACCCACGACCTACAACTCGTTACCACTGGGCCACCACTGCTCTTCCCTACCAGCATCTTACTGGAATACTTCCTTCCCCCGAGCAAGTTTGCTCTTGCGAATCTCCAAACAGCCGGCAAATAAAGGTAAGAAAGAGGTGGGAGTTTTGTTCCTCATCATTATTCACTCCAGCCGGCCAATAAAGGTAAACCAGAGGTGATGAACAAGACTTCTCCGGGGGAAAAGGGTCTGTGGGGTCGCTGCTGCCAAACAGCTCGCCACATGCTGCCCTGCGGGTTTCTGTATCTCTCTTGGTCTGGCTCCTCACCCTACACACATGTTCCGGTAAAGTAAACTCTACTGGCACTGACTTAGAGGCCGGAGCGCGCAAGCCTCACCACGACGTCAACGTAGAGATATTATTATTATGATTATGTCTCTTGACATTTCTCGGGACCATGGGATCCTGGACCTTTAGAAAATGTACGAGGGGCCGAAGCCAACTCGTAGAGGCCCGTTAGGCGTTTTCTATAAAATGAGGCACCGACCGAAGATTCTCCCTGTTCGGACTATACAAGTGCACCCAAGGACAACCCTCGGTTGGTGTTGGACTATTGCAGGATATGGAAACAAAGATATAAGACTTTCGGTTTGGGTAGGTTAAGTGGACTGGTTATTATTTTATCGTGTTAGGTACTGTTTAAAAGAGCTTACTTAAAAAATTCTAAAACAAATTTTCTTATACTATTTGGTTTAGCGGCCCTTATATGACCGTTCCGTCCAACTTATCTCCAAGTATTATGACGTTAAATTCTGATTTGAATAGAGTTATTAGATATTGATCCATATTTTTTTAGGAAAATTGTAGCGGTTTGCGCCACTTTTATAAATAACAAACAAAACAAATTAAAAACCATAAATAGGTGCTTACTTGCCCTTGTAATAAGGCCTTTTGACTGTAGTATTAATTTCTATCAAATATTCATTGTTACTTAGATGAAATATACAGGATGGCATACACCGACGCGCAACCTGTTACCATATGGATCCAGTACTTGATTCTGAACCCGGCTGCGTTGAAATTTATCGTGAGTTATTTAAAAAAAAATGCTGTTCCATAAAGTTTGAACAGAAGATAATTTTTTTGATAACCGACGAAAATATTTTAATGATAAATGATTTTATTTCTGTCAGTAGGTTTGTTTCATATTTTAAAAACTAGATGTGGTCGGCGTTTCCTATCTGACTACTCTAACAAGATAGACCGAAACAAACTCAGAGGTCACAATCTCTTTTAAAGTCCAGACATAATCTTGGTCAGATCATGTGGAGACCATGTAGATTTGTGTCTGAAATGGTCTTTTGAGGAAAAACCACACAGATTGAGTGGAGCTCCAGTCAGTGCACTCATTTGTCAGTAATCGTGCAGCTCAACTCAGAACTTAAGGAGCTGATACGATTCGACGAACAATACCAAAGAAAGGACATTTGGGTAGGCCACAAAAATTGAGAAGGAAAAAAAACTAAAGCATGACGAGCAATGACCAACTTAGTCTTCACATTCACAATATTAAAATTACAATAAATAAAATAAAATAAAAACATCTTTTCTATCTAGCCTGCATGCACTCACATTCACAGACAGTGTTGACTTTAAATGTCATCAAAAATATCATAAGTAGGGTATCATGTGCTGAATTCATGTCTACAGTTTGCTCGTTGATTTCGCTGCCACCCTGTAAAATGCAGATAATCAGATTAACAATCATTTAGCTTACATCTAGTTTAGGAGCTAGCGCAGGTTTACTGATTTCGAAAAATACAGTACCTATTTACGGCTGGCCGGCGACCGGTCCAAGGACTTGCTTAGAACAGTTTGCTTCGAAACCTTAATTGTGTGAGCCCGACTCTCTCTCTCTACGTCATTTTCTTTTTTTCAATTATTTTTTATAGAATTCTAAACAAAAATAACAACTACTGCCTCACTGGTCTTGTGGTCGGAAGCGTTACTGCTGAGCATGAGGTCCTGGGTTCGGTTCCCGGATCGGGCAGTGTGTTGGGTTTTTTATCTGGAATTTCTCAGTAGCAGCCCGAAATCTGGATTTGTGCCAGGTTCATGATAATAGACTCGCCCTCTATTACATGGAACTTAAACATAACTGGCGAAATGTGGATGTACACGGGAATAAAGATGTGATGTTTATGTTATTATTATATACACAAAAGGTACTGTGTATGTGTGTGTATTTGTGTTAGGTAGTGCGTGACTAAAGCTATGAGTGAGCATGCGTCGGTGAAATAGACAGTTACCTCACTAATTATATACTTATACAATTACAAGGGTCTGAGAGACTTCTCTGCAAGTTAGCAGATATTCAGCATATTCCCTTTTATTCATAAACTTTGCTTAAAGTTAAGAGCCGTTTAAACGTCAGAAATGTATGGTTAAACATTCGCTAATCATTACTTTACTTTAAGCAACGTTTATAAATGAACTCCTTGGTTTTTTGTAAACCCGTGAACTGCGTATCCAAGAATGCTGTGAAGCGCGGGCGTTTTGGGGCACCGGCTTATGTAATTTTGACAGTTCATAAAGTGCTTATTCTTAGCCTATGCATTTTGATTTTGAGCAAGAGCAGTTCTGTGTCGCTCCGTGCCACACACTCTCGTTCTTTTGCGCTTGCATTCTCGCAACGATAGGGACAGTGGTAAAGTGGTCTGTTTGCGCATTGTTATTAAGCACAATTAATATTAATGATTGCAGTGCTATTGGCCGTGACTTATAAGTTGTAGGTCGTAGGTTTGAACCCCGACAGGCGCTTTACTTTGTGTAAATTATTTCATATCCACTGCTCTCAAAACGGTAAAGGAAACCATGGAGAGGAAACCGAAATTTCCTAGAACCAATAATTCGAAGACATGTGACATCTACCAAGCCGCACAGAGCCAGCGTGGTGGATTATTTCCTTTATTTCCTCGCACCAAGAGGAGGCTGGTGTCCCAGCAGTAGGAACATTAAAGGTGGACGAGCCTATGTTGAAATATACCTGTATTCTTTGTGCAAAAGGAGATGGTTAATGATTCCATTGTGTCATAATAAAGTTAGAAGTTCGCCGTTCGAATAGACATTTTATTATAGAGCAAGTTACTATTGTAAGGAAACTGGGCTCAAATAATAACAATATAACTACATAATATAATGTTTAGCTAACATTCTGTTTGAAATATGCACCATAGGTACTACAAAAAATTGTCAGTCATGAGTGGCCCTAGACTCATAAATTATCTACAAAAACAGTGTCAACTTTAATAACTGCAGCAACATGTTCTACGAGCAAATTAGACATTTTAAAATTTTCTTCGCCTGTTAATATCCGCAACATAATCATGCAGGGGCGATAAGTAACATGTGTCATTTTTTGTATTCGCAATGACAGCGTGTCTGTATAAGTGTTACAGTACATAATATTAACCGCCATTGCTTTAATGATGCAATAGAGAGCCGGCGAAACGTGGGTGGGCTTATCAATAGGTACATCGGCGATTTGACATAAATGCGTTATACTTAGATTACCTATGTGACAACCGATAAAATGTTGTAAAGCGCCGCCTTGCAGTGATTGACACTGGGCATGTTTACACTGCGATATCCTGACGTAGATACACCTTCTGTATCAGCCGCCTTATCTAGCAGACACATAAGCGCTTTAACGATACCGTACAAACGAAAGATGGTCGCAACACCATCTAAAAATACATAATATTAGATCGGGGAAAAAAAAATGGACTAAGGGCTCGTGTGGCACGAGCTTTGAGCTTTTTTGTATACTTAGACTTTTTCAAATGGGTCCAAACTGTTTTGTGGTCAACCCTAGCTCAGCTATGTCGTAACTACTAATATAATTTCCACTTTTTTAAATATTACATCTACTTTATCCGTAACAGGGCGACCAGAGCGAGCTGGAACTTTGACTTCAAAATTCCCGGAGTGAAAACACTTAAACCAACTTTGTGCTACTCTTACTGTCACTGCGTTAAATCTATAAACGTCACATATTTTTGTTCGCGGCTTGTGTCGCATTTTTCCCTTTATTAATAAAACTTCAAAAAGTATCGAAGTTCTTCGTTAGCTATTCACTCATTTTGGCGGACAGAAAAACAATTTACAAAATGGCGGGAAATCGTTTTTACTTTTTATTTTTTAGATGTCATCTATTTAATGGTATCAAAACCAGCCAGATACAAACAGTACCTACAGCCAAAGAGATTTTACTACAACTTTATACTTACCTATAAAATATGACAAATGTATTTCACTGACCTATTATTCGATAACTGTGACAGGCCGGGCCGTGGCTACTAGTCCGTTCAAAATAATTCACAAACAATGACCGTTAACCACCCCCTCAACCCTCGTCTCACCTCAAACGCGTTAATTGCTCCGCAAATATACTCATCTTCGCACTAAGCGTTTACTTGCCGACTTTAATGACTGGTCAAACAGAGCGAGAGCGCGGTCGCGCGGTCAGCCGCGCTGCGGCTCTACCGCTAATAAATCTTCGGATTTTCCCCGATTTCCCGGCGCCCCGCGGCGGCCGGCGCCCTACGTCCACTCTCGTGCCACTCTTATAAATTACCTACACGCTTTCGCTATAAATCACACAATGGTCGGGCTAAATGCATTTACTATTGTTTGAATACACCTCGAACATCACTATCGTGACCGATGTCCGTGTGTGTTTGCATCAGCATATTTCATTCGGCGATCATTTTCGGTTTGCGTAAGTAACTACATGTAGCAGACGTTAGTCAGCAATCTTGGACGACGCAGGAAATTTGTTACATCCCTTTGTTAGGTCCGGAACTGAAGGATATTATGACCGTTCCGTGTGAAGGCGCCCTCCATTAATCTTGAGCGAAAAGTTCGGCCGATCGCTTGACCTAAGGAAACAGTCTAATGCGTGATAATTGAAAGTTATACGAGGAATCGACGAGGGTTGAGATTAGCTTGAAAATAAACAATTATATTGTATGTGCCGTTTACTAAGCGATCTGTGACCACTTAACAATATAAAGGTGCTTATTTCGACCGTTATCTCGGCCGGAAGTAAAAAAAACGTGATCCAAGCGTAATTTTTGTCCGCGCCGCTTGCCTCGCCCAGCGTGCTAAGCATTAGTCGAATAAAAAACAAGGTGTCGATTAAACTTGAGATAGCTTTTAACTACGTTATTATTTAATTTAAAGTTTGTTTTAGGATTCCGTGGTTTCGTGTTTTTGAAGTCATTTGCATAGGTAATAAGAAAGTATGTATAAAGAAGCAAATTATACATGGCTTTTAAGTAAAATATAGATCTAACAACAATATTTTAATTGGCTTTAAATATTATTTGAAGAATACCTAATTGCTATTTTTAAGTTTACATTTGTTAAGTACCTACAGTCAGAAAATTAAGTTGTTTCCTTTGAATTATTATTACAATAGTGAGAACTACAATTCATATGTCACTCTCTACGTAATACGATAATCTCGTAATTCAATATATTTGACATTTCATATCTTTTGTAATAGTTTTGCTCATAAAAAATAACAATAACATTGAAAAGACAAAATTTTACGCCATTTATAATATTGTGACACGATAGTGTATCCTACTTTGATCGATTTAGGACCACCGAAGAAGGGAAACCTAATTCAAAACGGAATAAATGATACGTCACCGACAACAATGGCTCAATGAAGACATCTCGGCGTGCAAGCGAAGCTCTATGATAGGTACATTATATGTTCAGCGGAAAATAATCGCAGAGAAGCGCTTTACAGTTGGTAAATTTGGAGTGAGTTTTTTGCAAGTTATTGTAGCGATTCGGACAGATGTCACGGGCAGGGAATCCGCGACAACAAAAGCGCCCCGGGGGCGCTTTGTCCTCTCCTCCCCGACCTCCCCGAGTCAACCATTAACGCTGACACCTATAACATTTATTCCTGTATCAAAATAATACATATAATTTATTCAATTTATTTATAGCTATATTCAGTTTATAATAGTTATTGCTCTAAATGGTTTTTAATGTCCTTATTTTATAAAGTAATTTATACGTAGGTACAGTCGGGCCTTTACAGCTGCGTTGCACCCTTCAATGACGGCTATTAGCAAGACATCAGATAAATACGATAAACTCGGGGCCCCGGAAACTCTTATGAACCGCCGGAGCCCATGTTTCATTGTAATTTAATGCTCACTCAGTTATCATTGAATTAGATGTTTGGAGTTTTAATTTAGGTTGCTGTTCGACTTGTTTTTTGTATGTAACTCATTAATAAGTGTAAACTAATAAGTAAAAGCTTTTCTGTAACGAATCTTTAATGGATTGTAGGCGAGCATAACTTTACTTTGCTGTTGTGTTTGCGGTTTAAACAAGACCCGTAAATGGAGACAGTTTTAGAGGAGTTACAAGTTGAGGCAAACAGGGATTAAGAGCTAGGTGTCGCGGAGGTGGCGGAGTGCGCGGTGGACCGCGGCGGCCGCGGTGCTCCGGCGTGCCCGAATCAATCACGGAGGCTCAATAATTGATCGCCCTCGGCGGCACTGCGCCAGTCTCCCCCGACCTAATTACCTCTCTCGCCCTCCACACGCGCACGGCTCATTAAGAACCGTCTGTTGTTTGTTCTCCTAATTAAAGTGGAGCTTTATCGGTCTCGGGGCCCCGTCTAATTGATATCATTGCGAGCGTTTACGATCATTGAATTACGCCGGCCGCGATCGGTTACCGTCGGGTTCGGCAGTTAAACGTGACCGCACATTGTCTGTGTCTGAGCTCCAATTGACTTGTTTAATCCCGGTTTATTGTTTATTTATTTATGGGTACGCTTTTCAAGCGGCGTTGCGCCAGTCTTTTAACATACTACAGTTATGCACGGAGGTACAAGTAAGGTAGATGATACCTACTGCCTACCTAAAAGATACAAAACTGCCTAATTAAAAGATTAAATAAAAAGATACTGACCCGACCCGTAAGCATTATTAATAAGCTTGCGAACCTCCACCAACGAGGTTTTAATAATAGCGTACAACTCAATTCCAAATTACGAGCGTTCGGTCAATTTTCAATAATAAAGTGTTGTAAAAAGAAATGTTTCTGATTAAGAACACAATATCATGCGTAATAAAATAATATTAACTCGATACCAAAAGAAATAACTTTCAGTTCTCGAAGTGGAAAATAACCAATTTCGTTTAAATCACAATCTAGCTATTCTTTGATACCCGTGAAATTGCCGTAACGAAATAAATGTTAAATAAAACGTAAAATAAAATTATTGTGCCTCCACAAACAAATAATTGGAACGGGAACGTACCTAAAACGCCCGCGCCCGTCGCCGCTCGTTTTATGGCTTATTTGGGGGAAAGCTTTATTGAAGTTAGCCACGTTGTCTGCGCGACTTACAAATACAGCCCTTAACTCGCTCGGCCACGGCTCACAGTGGAATACCACGCACCGTTGCGTCACTGCCGTGCGCCATGAAATGACTTTTTCGTTTGTATTCGCTCTTTATCCACTTAGAGTCATTCTTTTTTCCACTTGCTACAATTCACTTTTAGATTCTGCTAGTAGTGTTTCCTACCGGTATTATTTTATAGCATGAATAATTTTATTTCTTTTTTGTAGTTACGGTCGAAGGACTTGGTGTATTAAAGCATCGATGATATATTGAAATGCCGATTCTTAAGCCAACGTTATATTTTGCTTAGACGCACGTAGGTACTTGGAGTGGTGCAAGACGTATTATAATACAGTTTATGATGCAGAAAATGTTATCGCCGTACACGATACCAAAGTAAAATCATGCCTTTAACTGGCGCACAGTAGCCAGAAAGCTGAGTCGCGGTATGATGGAGTGTCGTCGATTTGGCAAGGCGGCGGGTCGGCGCGGCGCCTCGGGCGGTGCCGGGGCGCGCGCTAGCTCAATAAGCGGCTCCAACCACCGATGGGGTACGAATTTATGAACCGTCAAATAACTTATCACCAGTTTAATGCAATGAAATAAACGAGCCTTATTTATGAACCGCACAGATCAGTCGAACGTGAACTTTGTCTTTTTTTGTTTCTAGGGTCGCGGCCGTAGTTGGCTCTTATTTATGGATCTAGCGGCGCGTGTGAATAACGTTAATAGTGGGGCCGGCCCCTTTTCGCTACTGTTTATATTTATTTGGGGTTGGTGTAATGAGTCTATCTGGCGCGCTGACTCGCGGAGTCTGTGGAGAATTGATTAAAATGTTGTTAGACCCAGTCTTACGGAAAAGGGGGATGAATTGGTGCGGATAAGATTTTTCGAGAGTTAATAAATGAGTTAAATCACCCTAGTTAAAACAAACACGTTAGACATTTACAAACTGAAACTTGTAGGTACAATAGGGATTCAGTTTCAATGTAGAGACTAGATTATTAGATTTTTGCAATAAAAATAGCAGCTACACTTCAATCAAATAGCCGACTTGTCGGGACACACAAGCCTACAAAGTGTAACTGAATAATATACAGTGGATATTTAAAATGCAGAGGCTATCAATAATCCATTGGTCCAATGATTTTTCTCCTGTATTTAAAGCAAAGTGCCTACAAGCTAAGCCAAATCTTTGGAACACGTTTAAGCGATATATAATTACAGCTAACCCTTCATTAATTAAAGATACCTAGTAGAACCAGATAGCAATTACTGTCATACCCTAATAAAAAATGGCAAGCTTACAATCCCTTGTAGCTCCCTTGTCAACTACAAACAAAAAAGTTCATAAATCCCTAACACGAAGTCGGATATGCATAGTCGTATAAGTAATAATAGTATAATCATTAATGTTCGGGCAGACACGTGCGTTCTCGAGTTTGCCGCTAATGTCGGGGGCGAGACAATCATCACTCATAGTTAGCAAGCCCCCGACCTCAGAGGGAACCACGCTGCCCTGTCACCGCCAGGAAAAGAAGCAATTTTTATCACAGTCCCACAAAAGAGTTGCGGTCGCGTATTTGTCACTGGCTTATTTGCTGGGGAACGTCGAAAAAGTGTAATGTTTACTTATATAGTGATAGATATTAATGATACGGTAATCATTTACAGTTGCTCTCTGGCTCTCGACTCTCCCTAGTGGCTTTGACGTTCTAATCTTATTGTAATGTACCAATGTATGGCCCGCGCTCCTTTCCTTATGGGATTAGCACAGAAACAATGACGCATAAGTACACGGTGTAATGTTGATACCATTTCACCATAAAACGAAATAGGTAAAGGGTTATACCCACTGCAATAGTAAGATGCTGAAACTTGATACCGAATCATTTAAAAAATTATAATTTTGTAAGATTTGTATGTCTTTGACACATGTTAGCTATTTCAAATAGCGTCGGGATTTATTTATGTAAACAAAAAATATTTTGAAAGCTAAGTAGTCACATAAAAAAATATAACAGCATCTTCACAGTTTGTTCGTAGCAATCACGTGGCCTTTACCTATTGGGGATTCCCAAGGTCACCAGTGAATGTTTTACCAAATCACACTATAATTGCTATAACAGCCTATTATGACTGAAGATTATGATCTTGGTCGTTATCAGACATTGCAGGCAGATAACAAAATAAAAACGAAACTTACTTATCATTAGATCAAAATTCTCAGAAATTCATTGGGTAAACCAGATCATCGTAATGTCTTCCTATCAAACGGAGATAGATAAACGATTGAACGTGTATTGCCAATTATAATTATCGAGTTCAATTAAGGTATCAGCGTTGATCTTGTGTCGAAAACAATGTTCAATGCTACATACAGTTATTATATGTCCGAATTATAAAACACATTATTTAGGTAGATATAAAACAACAAATAGGTTTTAATCATTTAAGGGCAGATTTTTCAGCGGTCAGATATCTCTTAACTGAACAGTAAATATAGCAGTTTGACAGAGTTTGTATAGAAAATATGTCAAACTGTCATATTTATTCTTCAGATAAAAGTTATCTGACTATTGAAAAATCAGCCATACGAACGATTAAACAATCACAGTAACGTGTCTAAAGGAAAGAGTTCTCTAAGCTACGTTCATAAAAACTACTGAATACTGACGATGATACAAACAGCATAGTTTAAAAATTAATAAAGTTCGCTTAGTGGCTAAGTAATACTAATAACAGCCGTACGGGTGGATGGTTGGTTAAGCTTCGCATGCCGAGGTCAGTCCGTGGATGAGTGACCATCCATTACGTATTGAGAGCCTCGGCTGTCATTCGTAGATTTTTTGACAGTTGTTACTGGCAGCCAGAAGTCTGACAACCAGTCTTACTAAGGGATATCGTGTTACCCATTGTAGTAACTAGGCTCTGGATGTCAGGTAGGCAGAACCTACTGAAAGAAGTAGACTGAAATCCGACCCCAACTTATTTAGAGAAAAGGCTAGGAGATGAATCATAAATAGTTTGGCCCTAAGATAATGGGAAAGCTGAGCTCCTAATTTGGAAAACATTTATGTTGCAAATGTTTTTTTTATATCCCTGTAGACGGAGCAACAAGTGATCCCTTAGTTTAAACATTATGATTGTTTTGAGATGACGAAGGACACAAACCTTAAAGTCAAAGTCACATTATTTATTTCAAATAGGCACTTTTTAACGTCAAAATTTACAAGAAAATAGAATTGACTCTAGTTGCCCCTTCCAAAAGGTGGTTTCGTATGGAGAAGAATGGGCAAGAAACTCCACCGATACTATATTAAAATCTTTTACAATATTATGGATACATTAATTATATAATTATATGTGAAGACAATCCACCATCCACATTATAAAATTACTATACCACAATATTATGTAAAAAGAATTAAATATAGAGCAATGACAGGTAAATTAAATATGTGATAAAACACATGGTGCTGACATATTTTCAAATATTGAAAAGTAGATGATTTTTCGAAAATTTTAACAAGTAATAATTTAGTGTGTGAATTAAAGTAGTTACAGAATGTAAAAAACAATGTCATTAAAATTATACAATTAAATTAGTAACCAGTTTGATTTTTTCTAGACTAAATTGTCCTATGGATCAGGACCAGCTTGTTTCCAAGCATTCTTATCTAGGATATAACCCTCTAATTTGTAATAAGCTTCTTTACAAAGTGTACTTTTAATAACCTAGAAAATAACTCATTTCAATAACTTAGAAAAACAAAAAGGTTTTTATCATTGTGTTGTATTTTAGTTACAATAAATTAAACTTGCCATGTGTCTACAAACTGGAATGTTCTTGATTAATATATGTGAAAAATTTTCAACGCGCTATTAATGTTTTCTAGTTGATCGCCTATTACTTTTAATGAATTTATGTCTAATATGCGAAATAAGACCTTCAGATTGACAGATTAGAAAATTTTACATTTAGCATTTTAGCAGCGAGCGCTCTTAATTCTTTCTCACGGATTTGTAGACAAAAAATAAAAAATATCGCTATTGCAATTCTAAATGCCTGTTTATTTGTGTTATTAAACTCGAAATACATAATTATTTTGTTTCGTGAATATAGCGTAGCATATACTCGTAGCCGTTTGAATTCACCCACATTGTATTCCATATCGGCTAACAGGATTTGGTCCTGTCCTACGAGCACAGCAATTAGCTGATTATCTATCGGCCTTCTCTCGACGTTTAGTGCTGTGTTCGAGACAGTAAAGGGATTATGAACTGTTGGGTTGGGTGAAATTCCAGTGGATCGGATAATCTGTGTGGTGAGTGAAGTGAGCGCAAGAGGAATATAGGATGCAGACTACAACATACGTGGTAGAAATTGTTTTCGTTGTTTCCCATTACACTATTATAATCTACCCATTGGTTTTGGTTCTAGATATCCTTTTTTCCGTTTTTGTACGGGAGCTGGGCTCCTTTAGCAAAGATTGGGCCTTCCATCTCTGTAGAGAGAGAAGTGGAAGGAGAGTAGGGATGCCTTTGCCCAGCAGCAGGACAATAAGATCTAATTAAAAAAAAAAAACAATTTAGGTCAGTATATCAAGGAAACGATAACTAAGACCTACCGCATTAGGACTATTATCAAAATCGTGATAGCCGAATTGGTTTCGTGCGTGCTTGTAATGGCAATGCTAACATGTACACATTGGTCATGTGTTTGTGGTCACTAGACATCATGGTTTAATACTTATGCTAAGAGTACCTTACAACTAAATTTTAATGCACTATCATAAAGGTTCCGAGAATAAAAGTTAGTTGTAGTGATCTTCATATTTGCGTAGAAGTATGTACCTAATATTTCCAAACAGCCAAATTCAATACATTTCTTTGTCTCGACACGATCCGAGTGTGACGTTAACGAGAAACGTGACATCTAACATGCAATAAGGATTTGTAAGTCAGTACTGTCGTGTCGAACATAAATCGAATGACGTCACCAATGACAATAATTACTAATGCAAACAGGTAACTAAGCCGAACAATTTGTCTGCGCAATGAACAAACGAGCTGTTTACTCCGTACAACTATTTAGCTCAGCTCTTGAACAATAATTATGCTATTATCTCACTAATACTCGTTACTATTCTAATAAGGTATGGTAGGAGGCAGTTGCTTTTTATCATTGTTTTTCTCTGTAATTGCTTGTGTTAGTTTTTATTGCCTAAGTTACAGTCGCGTACATCATTTGGCTTATCTACGTATACTTTATACATTTTTAGTTTTTATTGTTTACAGTTAATTTTATGACTAGCATTTTATTTTAACAAAATTATGTTACATTATAATGACTGCTTCAAGAAAACTAAGAGAATTTGATGAAAATTGATGATTGTGTTCAGATTAGTTAGTACACTACACTTAGTTATTTTTTATCAATCAATAGGTACGTTTATCCAAAATGAAAATATCCGGGAAAGAACCGGAGTTATCAACATAGTTTGCAGAGTAAGCAAGCTGAAGTGGCAGTGGGCTGACCATATTTATGGATGGACCGATGCATGGCCACTGGAACAGAGGAGTCCAGGCCCTGTAGTCTCGACAAATATAACGACTAAAATCGGTCGTTAAGTCTAATCGATGTCAAATTTCTTTAATAGATTTGCAACCTTATACTTTAGAAATAAAGTTGACAATCTATTAAAGGAATTTGACAACGATACGACTTAGCGACCGATTTTTCACGCTGTCTAATGTCGAGACTGCAGGGGCTGGAATGAAGATCGCATATCGAAAACCGTAGTGTGGGACGCTCCCCAGCTAGATAGACCGACGACCTTAAAAGGTGTCTGGGACAGACTGGATGTGAAAGTGGAGGACAAGGTGTTAAGGCGCAGCCGGGGAGAGGCCTATGCCCAGCAGTGTAGTGCGATAGGCTGACTTGATTGATTATACGTCTGCAGCTTTGGCTGAGTTCCTTTCACGGAATTCACATCATTGAGCGTTCGGTTTTCTCCATTTCCATATACCTAGTCAAACACTGTTTCGGTATGTAATTAATTCATTCTCAGCTATAGCATTGATGGGCACGCCACAATTGTGGCGGTAAGTCCCTTCTTTGAGGAGTGGCTTTAGAGGCGCCACGGCGTCCTCACCTTCCGCCTGACGCAGGTCCTCACCGGACATGGCTGTTTCGGGAGGTTCCTTTTTCGGATAACGCCCGGGTGTTGTCATTGTGTGGATCGACCGGAGGACACGGTGGAGCATACGGTGGAGGTCTGCCCGGCTTGGGTGGAGCACCGCCGTGTCCTCGTGGCGGCGATCGGCGGCGGCGATCTCTCGCGTCCGGCCCTGGTTCAGAAAATGGTACGGAGCGAGAGGGAATGGGAAGCAGTCACCTCCTTCTGCAAAGCAGTAATGCTCGCGAAGGAGGCAGAGCGCGTGGGGGAGAGGCAATCATTGCGCCCTCACGCCCCTAGTCGCCGCCGGAGGAGACACCCTGGGCGTCGGGAGTCGATAGCCGACTCCCGGCCACCGTAGGCGCGGGCCTGCGGACGGCGAGCAATGGGCAGCTCTCCGTCAGGTAAGGACCAGGCCCGGTTCGACGGCGCGTTGTGTTCCATGCGCGTCTCAAAGAGATGTCAGCATACTTGACGGGGTCCGATAGGGCCGATGCCTGCCGGGGTCGCGGATTGTTCGATAGAGTTACCGTGGCCGTGGCGCAAAGGCAACTGAAGAAACACGGGTGGGTTTTAGTCAGTAAGAGTCTGACACGCCCTTCCGCTCCGCCCAGAGCGGGAGAGGTCATTTGATGATTTCCAACCCAAAAAAAAAGCCATAGCATTTAGACTAAAATAGGTATAAACAGACATTCAAGTGCAATCAATAATCTAAAATGCCCCGCCCGACTGAAATTCAGACACAGAAATTTACGACAATACAAGCTGGTAAGTAATGGCAACAACCAGTGACTGCTTCTTTAGAAACAACTGAACAATACGCACACAACTTACCCTGTCTACTTTTCTCCTCACCATTAAAATCACATAGAACGTAACTGCCCAATTTCAGTAGGATTACCATGAAAACTGTTGACTGGGTATTTTCTATTCTTCGGTGCATGGCAATCCCTAGGCTTTCGTTGAATCGACAATAACGGCCGACATGAAAATCTGTCATTTTCACAAATATTAGACATTAAGGTGCCATAAACGCTCTGTAAATACAGAGCCTTTTTGACACCTTAATGTCTAATACGAACGTACGTAACGTGTGAACGGTCAAACAATAACGGCTGTCCAATTGGACAGCCGTTATTGTGTGACCGTTCACCGCTTTCTTAGGACACGAAAGCCTTAGGACGCCGTATTTTCCAAAAACTTCTAATATAGCTTTTGTCTAATACACAAAAAAGTGTTCTTAATAATTTCATATTTCGCAATAACGCCAACAGATGTAATTTAAAGTCGGAATCCGTTTTTGTTAATGATTGAAACACAACGTATACCGTTCACGCGGCGTCGGCACACCATAATTCAGCGTAAACACTTTAATACTGCGTCTACGCCAACGCTGCATAGGCACAGCGTAGGCGATGCTACGCGGGGCCTGCGCGGTTGGTATGCTACGCTAACGCCCAAACAATGCTTACACTGGACAAGTAATTTTAGGAGACAACTTAGTTTATGCGTTTATAGGCAATAAACATAAACTATGAATGCATCTAAGCATGATACATTATTTTATGTTTTTCACCATCTATATTCGTAGGTATTTCGTCGTTCGTTAGCGTAGCACTTGCAAAAACGTGTCGAAAATGTTTAGAATTATGGTTTACGCTCACGAATTAGTCACTTGCAGTTGATCAAACACTCTACAATGGAGTTCTTTATAGCTTTTGATATATACATGAACGAGTGTTCGTAGTAATTTCGTATTTCGCAATAAAGCCCACAATTTCAAGCCGGTATCCGTTTTGTTAATGATAGTATTAGAACGATGTAGCTTTCGCGATATAGTTCGCGCCGGCGTAGGCGATGCTACGCAGCCTCTACGCGAATGCTACGCTATGGAATCTTCGGAATACGCTATACAAACGTCGAATAACGTTTACTCTGGATAAATACTCTATAGAGACAAGTTCGTCTCTACGTTTTTAACTGAAGTATGTTACGTTATAGCTTTATAAAATTAAGGTATCTAATAAACTTCGATTTCAAAGCTTCGGGCTAAATCTATTCAGAAACTACATAATAAGTTCATGATATTGCGCGTTACTTGGTTTTAAGTATATAGGTATAGCAGATGTAGAAGCATTCTCACCCTACGGCAGTAGATGAAATGCCATTTGTCATCAGTCGCCTGTCACGGCGACGCCGTAGTGACGAACACTCTGAATGAATCTGCCTCCCTGGCTTTGTACTCTGCACTCTAGAGTCCGCCGCTAGCGGTTAACAATAAAATTAACTTAACTGTTACGTACCGTTTTAGGCTTTGTTTTGTATTCTACACAAGTTCCTAACTTGAGTTGAAAATGTCCACCGAAATATTGATCTGAAGTTTTTAATGTTAGTTTAGTGACTTAATACCTACTTACAACGTGTAGAGCAGATGCTTTAAACTCAGGATTTCAACATACAAATAAGGAACCTTCATAAACAGAGTAAAAATGGCTTGTAGTAAGACGAATCCTAAAATCCACAGGTATATCTTTCTATAAGTAAAATAGTAACAACTTAGTGTTGTCGCAAAATGAAAACAAATTACGAAACACAACGACACGAACTTTTCTTACTTAAGGCAAGGGGACAAATAAGCTTGCTCTTTTTATTCAGTTATCGCGTCACAAGCAGTGCCATACGTATCATAATGCTTTTCATTTTATTATCAGAGGACCGGGCTAGGGTGAGACAAGGGACGAGATCCCGAGGCGCGATCGAATCGTTCACACTTTTAATTTAGTTGCTCCTAATGTATGCGAATAACTGAGTAAGGAGGGTAGCATCCCCGCTCGCTACCTCACTGTTAAACAACTATCACGCGTAGGGTGCGTTAGGCCTTAATAGTTTTCCCCTCTGCTTCCATACATTATGCAAATACGCCAGTGATATGTCAGCCAGTACACTTGGGACTTTTATTGTTGTTCGTGAGTTTATTCCCTTTTATTAAGTTAAGTTTAATTAAATTCAAGCCGACGTATTTGTAAGACCGATTGACTGAAAGGTATTAAGCGCCGAGATTTATCCGCTTACATGTGGGCTTAGCGATGCGGAGTGCTAGCGTTAATGGCTAACGGATTTGAAATAATTGGATAACGATAGCGGTTCTAAACGCACAACGTGTGAATGTTGCCGATCGACTGATTGTTTAGTTTTGCTAATACTGTTAGCTCTAGATAGGTTTTATTCTATGTTGAATTATCAGTAGATCCCTAATTTATTGTTTTCGCCATATTCACCCAACTTACATAAGAATGGGTCTGTTATGATGAAAGACGTGGTTTGTTAATATTTTCCTAAGGAACTGTACACATTTTGCATATTTTGTTTTACCGGAAGAAATATTTTTGTTAATCTATTAATTTGATAAAATACCAGGTATCTATGTAATTTAATTCATGTGTGTCAGTTGAAACCCTAGGAGTTAATTAACAATGTGTCGACTGAAATAAACTGTATCTGTATCTAGCGACGTACTTACCTACAACATGATCATTTGGCCAGAGGCAAGTTTGTTTATTGTGTCGTGCGGTATTTCAGAGCAACCCTTATGCGCTCAAGGAGGGCGGCGGCGAGATGTCTGCGTGGACGTCGGCCGGCCTTCAACCCTCCGGCGGCTACTACCCCTACGACCCCACACTCGCAGCCTACGGGTAAGTCCCCAGGGTCCAAGAGACCCCACAGGTCCACAGCGCCCGCGCCACTTTAGATAAAGCCCGCGCCGCGCCGCACCCGGATTAACATAATACCTCCCTATCGAGACTTATCTCTCTAATAGATTGCAATGCGAAAGGCTCATGTTTGTATTTGGCGACTCGTTTTGACTTTAATAAATTCTGTTATGTTGTGCATATGTACCCCTAACATGTTTTAGTGTTTATTGAATTCGGACGCGTTTTACTGAGTGATCGTTTTAAACAATGCCCCTTCTGAATACATTAACAGAATTGAAACAAAATTAAAACACTGTCTTTGCAATGCTCCCCGTGTCAGCTTTCTCGTTAAGTTGATGTGTTTATAAGGATTGTTAGATTAGTTTGTCCGTAATAATATTTGATCGTGAAATCGTCATAAAATATTCGTCATTACGATCTGTCATTGTGTTCAACTGGTTATTAGACCGATTTGTGTGTATAACCGACGGTTCGGCGGTTTCATATTACTCATTTGACGTTGTCAAATCACATGTCATAATTAACTTGTTGACATTTTATACGTGATCGTTAAAAGCTAGTAACTATAGCCCGACATAAGATTTACTAAGATTGGTTAAATATAGATAATATGCGGCCGATGCCGTGTTTAACAGTTCATACAATTAGTATTATACGAGCACAGGTTCCTTTAATATATGCGGTAAACATATCCACTAAATGGTTAATAGGTAAATATTGTTGTTTGAGAAATATAAGAATGTGGATAATAGTCAAGTGTTCTGTCTCCCTCTCTCTGTAAACGTACTTATTTACTATCAATAAAAATGTGATACTCATTAAACAAACGACGTTACGAGACACGGTTTTCGACATATTGTCTCATATAGCATTGCATAGCATTAGAGTCGATGATTCGCTCGGGATCCTTTGGCATTATTAATACATATACTCGTACATTTCACAGAGTTCCACATGCAACTCTTAAACGTAATGACTTGTAGATAATACTATTTTAACATAAAAAAAAACAAGTGCACCGATGAAGGCATACACACACGTAGTAGTGCGTGTCGGCCGCAAGGGACAAATGACCGAGTAACCACTCCCGGTTGTTCGCTGTCCCGTTTCGACTCGTACATACCAGCGCCTCTGACAGAGATGGATGACGCCACGTCCATTCGCACTAGTGCTTGATTAATTCACAGTTTTTCTGTGAAACGCGATCGTACAACGCGTTGCGTTGACGTTTTCGGCAAACTTATCAACCCGTCAGACTTGTCGACGAGCAAGGGTGGCATCTTATTAAATTTTATTTATATCGGATCGTCTACACAAACTTGTCGTCTCTAAATCGGCAACGGTCGTCATAAGAGTGTCATAACAATGTATTATGCAGACGCATCAATTAAATATACGTTTCACGGCGCACTTGAAATTTATCCGTCCATGAATCACATTGAAACTGCCTGAAAATAAAAACAAATCATGATACATCAAAGCGGAGTTATGCTGACAATTCGGCTGCGCTCGACTTAATATATAGCAGGCGGTGCGTTATAATCTAAAAATAATTAGAGGCGACATTAGTTTTTATGCGTAAAAAAGACGCGCTGTTACGGTATCGTGGCGGGACGAGCACGGAAATACACCGTGATATATAGCGCCCCCGATGTTCCAACACAATTGTTCACTACTCCGACGCACGCATAGGATGATCACTTTACATTTCTTTAATCATTATTCTTTCGAAAAACTTCATTACAACCTCCAAAGGTGTTCAAATAAAACAGTTTCGCATTGACATTATTGTCGCAAGCTCTATTTGCAAGTCTAATTACAGACAGTTGCCAACGATATTGTTGTGTATTCATTTCAAAAGAAAAACTTCATAAGAGGCTCATAAAACGTTCCGGGGGTCGCAATAAGTTAGCCGGACCGAATAAATAGCCTCACAAAGAAACAACTACGGTGAAAAGCGTACATAAGCAACAAAACTTGGCTGCGAGTGTAGGCGCTCTCGAGTTAAGTACCGTTGGCGTATTATTTGGAACAGCCTGTAATCTGCCACGCCCGCCGCGCGCCGAAATGAAAAATTACTCAGCTATTTTTAACAAAAGTCTCGAGCACAGAAAACGTACAAAAATTAGAGAAAAGAGACGAGGGAGTACTTGTACCGCACCATTGAGATCAAAATGCGCAGGAAATTACCGCGCCCCGAGCACGGAGCTCTGAGGGAATTATTTGTGTGCCAACGATTTGGGTTGTTACTTTTTAAATAACCCAAGTAAGGGCGCTTGTTAACGAGACACGGAGCTCGAGTGACATTTATGAGCGTTTAGCACACATTTAGATTTACGAACTCTGTCATTATTATCCATTACTTATCCAAATCAGATGATCTAAGTAATATACAGTAGGTACTTATGATGACGCGAAATTCTAAGGCACTGCTTACCTGTTGTAAAAAGCACAAAAAAAGATTGCACGGTAAAATAGTACCTACTTTTATAGGTACTATGATGGAAACAATATGATCCCAAACAAATTATTGGCCGTTAGCCAACTTTAACTATAAACGACTGACAAAGCAAGTACCTGACTAGTTTAGAAAATAATAAAAAAATGGTCTCGTAATGTCTGCAGCTGCAAATTATAAGAATTTCTCATTACGCCGGCCGGTGTTAAGCTAGAATTATTAATTATTTTGTCGCTGTCAAAACCTACAAAAACCGTAAGTTATCGGAAGACAATTACCGGTGCGCGTATTGATCATAATTAATACGTCATACATCGCGTTCCAATCAGGTGTAAGTTAATAATAAATGTATCAGATAATTGTGAACGTAGGTGCGGGGCTCGACAGGAGGAAGCCAGCGTAATTAACTAATTACAACAGAATTACAATATGATTGACACTTGCACATCCTTTCTGGAATACGCTCGTTATGCACACAACACTGAAGACTTAACAGCTTACACAAAGTATGTAGGTATTATGTTTATCTTAGAAACTAGGTTTTGCGCACGGCTTCGCTCGCGTGGAGGCCGGAAATCATCCCACGGAAAGGAACTACCATGATAAAAACTATCCTGTGACCTAACCCAAGTCTATCCTTGTGCCAATTTTCAGCCGTTTAGGTGTGAAAACGTAACAGACAGAGTTACTTTCGCGTTTATTATATTAGTATGGCTTGTTAAGAACCTCTATTTTAAGTAGGGGCAAAGCAAGTATCAATAGGGGAAATTACTAAAGTAGGTTACTATGTCACAAGTCGTAGGTAAATGCTCTCTTTCCCACCTGGCTACATATATAAAAACCTATTATTCGTAATTTTCAGCTACACAACTATAGTGTATTTGTGACACATCATTTAAGAACAGTTGCTGGTAGTATTAACTATTCCAATATGTGCTCATTTGTAGAATTATAGTAGTTAGTTGTATTTCGTTGTGAGTCTTGCTGGTTCAAGACGGGTCTGTCTACCACACCCTCGGCAAACTATACCCAATCAAACTTAATGTGTAATTAGTGTCTTTATAAGTATTATCTTGAGATATGATCGATTAATTTAAAATTATATCGTACCATCTACATGATCTACATCATGCAGATGGTCGTATTATTAATTACATATTTTGTTATTATTTATATTACATATCTAGTCTACTACGAATTCGTACTAAATTCGCTGAAAATCACATTGTTAACATAATTATGAAGAACAGAGATTGTAGATAGATACACAAACAAGTAAATATGAGTCGGAGTCTTATGTTTATTTATTTTGTTATGGAAAACAACACAAACAACATAGTGGAATTATGGAGTATGTATTACAGATTATTTATTTTTATCAATCACTAGCATTCCGGCCCGGCTTCGCACAGGTAGCACTAAGTATCTAACACCTACACTACCCACCTACCCTGCCTACCCTACCTACCCACCTACCTACCCTACCTACTTACCCTACCTACTTACCCTACCTACGCTACCTACCTACCCTACCTACCCTACCTACCCCACCTACCCACCTACCTACCCTACCTACCCTACCAACTTACCCTACCTACCTACCTACTTACCCTACCTACCTATCTACCTACCTACCTACAAAGCTGACCCGTCAGACGTCCTGTAATTTTTTTTCCTTTGGGTATTTCCTATTTTTTTTTTCTTAAAAAACCATCCCTGTAAAGAGGTGAACAATACAAAAAAACAAAATTCAAATCGGTCAAGCCGTTTCTGAGTTTTAGCGAGACTAACGAACAGCAATTAATTTTTTTATATACATATATAGATAAACAGATTTTAGCTGGTTTACAGCAAGGTGAATGGTCATTGCATTTCAGTACTACCTTTCTACCAACTATAGATTCGTAAAATAATTTTTTATTCATTCTTCTAGTTGTCTTGGCGAACCTATCGATGGTAGGTTAGAAAAAAACTTTGTTTTAAGTAAAATCATCAAGTGTAAAGATGTCCCAAAACGGCGCGGCCGGGGGCACTAATTGTGTAGCACCTATTTAGGGTTAACAAAATACAGAGAACCACTACCATTCTCATCTGAATCTTTTGCGGTATACATAAACACGGTGTACGGTAAGGTCGGCAAAAAAATTCGGTAACACTATTTATTTTACAAAAAATCAAAAATTACTCAAAATTATGATTTAATTATGAAATAAAATGCTTTGTTTTTAATAAACTTTTTTTTAATAATAATAGACATATATATAAACACTTCAGTAAGTGTTAACCGGATTTTCTTGCTGACTGAACCTACTCATGCAGCCAATTTTACATTCGACAAATATAAAATTTTATAGGCATACAATTACGCTCTACAAGTTCAGCTATAAAACGTGTATAAATATTTAGCCTTGTTTTCAGAGGTTTAAGAGGTCCTCTTAACAGAATAACGTATCGGGTAGGGGCACCCCCGTTACGAACGAAGTTCCTTACGCTTTTTCTTCAACTCTGAATGTCATTCAATATGGAGATTTAGATTGAATGATGGAAAAAATTAAAATGTTCGCATCCGCCATCTTGGATTTTCATTTTGACCTCTGTATTGGCTTCAGCACCCTCGAAAACCATGAAAACGACACCGATGACGAAAAATTTGAAATTTTTTGCAGCCTCCATCTTTGTTTTCATTTTGACCTCACTTAAGCATAATAAAAAGTCGCATGGAGGGCCAGCATAACGCTTTTTTGTTATGTGACGATTTTCCACAATTTTCTACAATTTTATTTCTACCGCAAGCTCCGTTAAAGGTCTTCGTTCCAAAAATTACGAAAAGGAATCGGACTAGTGTACTGACTGCTTCAAGCAGGCAAGCTTTTCAAAGAGCAGAATAAAGAAGATGAGAAATTCATTACATACATACATAAACTCACGCCTTCTTCCCGTGGGGGTAGACAGAAACTACAGAACGCCACCTGCTACGATCCTTACATACTTCTTTTGCTTCTTTTACGATATTCAAAACATTAATGATAAAATTAACAAAACATACTCACTGACAGGTTTGATTTAACATTTTGTCTATAAATATTAATTAAATTTATCGCAACCAAAATTGTCTTATCTTGTTCAGAAACCGAATGCGATATTCTGGTTTACCTTGTTTAACGTTCAAGATTTTATATAAAATCTTGACCCTTCGTAATCTATAAATCTGTAGGTACTTGATGTGATCAATATCTAGACATTGGTATCTAGATATTCATCACATCTAGCAAGCAGCTAGCAGTTCTTAAAACGCCTAAGTAGAAGTACTCGACGCGCACTTGAGTTGCGAATCCTAATTCTAATACGAGCCAAACCTCCCTCAAAGCGGGGGGTATTACTTATGTACATTCGTTTTCGTATATAGCTGTACGGTTTACGGGGGAGGGCACGTAGAGGCCGCAATTCCCCCAAGCGGGTAGATCGTAAACCTTCGATACCGCGAATTGAATACTCGGCAAGCGCAAATATGTAGCAGCGGTAGCAGGCACCCGCCCAACACTGCGCCGCTCTTCACCGGGACTCGGGGTGACCTGATATACTCTACGCGTACTGTTTATTTGAAAATGTTTACTACTCCCAACATGTAATTTGTATAATTCACTTATTTGGGGTTTAAAGTTAGGTAACTACCTACGACATATAATATATGTGGACAACATACCGTATAAAACTTAAAATCTTTGAAAACTCAAATTCATTATTATTATAGTGATTGATGCTTTTCCATTGCACGTAGTCTATTAAAGTACCTAAATAATATTTAAATCAAACCCAGGAAATGTCACAAAGAATTAATCCAGACATTTGTTCGGCGCACAAATATGGAACATTATTCAAATCTCGCCGTAGGTTTTATGCTTTCGTCCCCAAATTAACAAAGATACAAAGTATTTCCGCCCACGAAAGTATTAACATTCTCGGAGCCGAGTGCATGTGTTCTCACAGGGCGGGCGCGCCGAGTAAGTGGACTGTCTAAATTAATTAACAAAGCTTAAAGGATTCAACCCTCGCAGCAGCTTCAGGGCTATAAACCAAACCATGCGAGACCGAATCAATAAAACGTAAAGCAATAAAGCGCTGTTTTTCCTAACCGGCGCTGTCGTCACTAACCAGTGTAGATTTCTGAAGAGCTTATTCGTGTTCAAACTAATGCGGTTTGGTTTCCAAGGCTTTGTATAGATGCACGTTTGACACGTGTATTAATATGGTGCGACGCGTGTTTCATATGGGAATACATACGTACCGATACGGCGTGTAGGTACTTTACGACAGCATGAATTTTCACAAAAAAATCGAATTAGAATTTCAAAGTATGGGTCGGTCCTTTGGTTTTTACAATAAAACCACCGGCTCGGTCGGCGCGTGAGGCCGGTGTCGCCGGCCGGCGGTCGTTCGGCGACTAGCAATACCGGTGATGTCCGGTGAGCAAGATGGCGTCGCGATCGATTGGTGGTGAGTACGCCCACGCTACCCACGCCTGCGCTGCACCGCCCTGCAATTGCAACCGCGATGCAACGGTCCGCCCTCTACTTTGACAACGACTATCGTACAAGAAAGAGGTCTTCACATTGTAAAGACCTATTTTCTTGTGAATTGTGAGGTTCTCAATGCAATGCCAAGGCGTAAGAAAACTGTTTATTTTTAAACAATGTCGTTACATTTTATATTTGTACAAACTCAGTATTGGATATCTTAAATAATAGCAAAGAATCAAGCCTGTCAAATAGCCAACCTAGATCAAAACGAGCAATACCGTAACAAAAGAAAAAATGTTGTCAATTTTGCAAATCTTATTCGCGACATGCACAACACGTAGGCGGAAATTTCGACAACCTCTTCGAAACTACACCCTAAGCGAGACGCTCAACATTGCAATTTGCGTGAATATCAATCGACTCGGGACCATTTTTTTTAACTATTTTCACGCGCGAAACCTATTTATTGGGCCCCTTAGACCGCGCCTTTGTCATGTCGGTAGGAAAATCGAAGTCAGGTACGAATACTAGCAGCGCCGGGGGGAAGCCACAATTACGCTCAGAATGCGGATGCAAATGGGACCGTAGGCCCTAAAAAGTGAACCGAATGTCGCTCTGTGCCGCGATAGCTTTATTTTTGCTGCCGTTACGAGAAATCTATTGCCTCAAATAAAACGCCTATCTGCTGCGAATTTAAAAGCCACTTTATTGCTCGCTGTAAACGATTCGACGTATGGACGGTGTAACTAGCTGAAATATGTTATAGTGAAACTTCTCTCGTTATATTACGGATTTATTGGTTTAAGTACGTTTATTATGGAGACGATCCAAAACTCGATGTCATTTTCATCATTTACAAACCTTGCATTTGAACACGGTACGGGAATATAATATTCAGATTATATCCACCATTTTATCTGTATTTAATTATATTAAGTAGGTAAGTACTCATAATTGTGCCATACTTCTAAGTATTTTACTCGTGTTTCGTCAGAAAGCAGACAGTCCCATATTCAAGTTAGTTAAAATGTTTCCCTCACGAAAACGTAGTCCGAACCTATTTTACAGCGTATTTACGATACATTATGCGAAAGTTTTGTAGCTCTGCTAAGGTCGGAAGCGTAATTTACCCACTAGGCACATGTAAGTATAAACATGTTTGTCGACAGATATGGAGCGGGCTACGATTTAGCTGCCAGACGGAAAAACGCAACACGGGAGTCAACGGCAACGCTCAAGGCGTGGCTGAACGAACACAAAAAGAATCCTTACCCAACGAAGGGCGAGAAAATAATGTTGGCGATCATCACCAAGATGACGCTGACACAAGTGTCGACGTGGTTCGCGAACGCGCGCCGCCGTCTCAAGAAGGAGAACAAGATGACGTGGGAGCCCAAGAATAAGACAGACGACGATGACGACACGATGCTCTCCGACGAAGAGAAGGATAAAGACGAGCAGGAGGAGAAAATTAAAACTCATAAAGGTTCGTTGAGTTACGTAAAATACAATGTCGGATAGTCAACCGTCAGTATTAACATGAAAATTATTTATGACGCAGTTTTCCATGTAAAATGATTTATGACGCAGTTTGACTTTCGGATGTTGATTTAAATTTTAGAGCTTTCACCATCTATGTTGCAATATGAGTTTTCAATTTCTGATGGCAATGCGAACTGTTGTGTGTCGATGTACATTAGTTGTGTTTGTTCTCGATAAGCGCGCCTGCGATTGTTTGATTTACCAATAGTGCACTAATTACCCTTGACCTGTGAGTAGTGCGTGTTGTTTCATGTACAGAATGTGACGGTGTTGTGGACCGTTTAAAATTGCTTTAATTTTGTCGGTGTATAAATCGTCTAGTGAATTGGCATAACGCGGCTGTGGGCCGGAGGGTGTGCGGGTCTGTGAGGAGGCGAGGGGCCGGAGGGGCGTGCGGCGGCCGGGGGGAGGTCTCAGGCGTGTAACTGTGCGTAACCGCTCCTCGCTACCGGATTTCCTATTCGTAGTAAAGTGGGCGGCGCCCAGGCCCAAATTTCATATAACGCGTCTACCGTTCGTCGCTACAACGGGCCGACGCGACGCTCGGAGGTCGCGTTCAGCTTGTCTGACGATCTGCCCTACTTCATGTTCTTGCCAAAGGATTTGTCGAGTTCGTGGATCGTTTCTTTTATGAGGATATTCCGCTGGAACGTAAGTAAGTACGGTTTTGGGGATTTATAATGTAGGTACGTATACCTATTGATCGGATTTAGGTCCTGGATATTTGTAACAAGGTTTTCCTTGACGATATGTTAATGAAAGGCGTTGTTTAATTTATTTTGATTTTCAGATTTAAGTAGAGAATAATATAATTTGTATTCCTGCAATAGGATCTGGCCAGATCAACTTAGTATTCTACCCAAAAAAATAACAACGTGTAAGTGTTTGAAAAGCGTAAGTGCAATAATAAAATCCAGATACGTATTCGACACGCTACGTGAGAACTGCTAGGGCGGCAGTTAGGCCCTCTTGTCAACAACATAAATTATAAGTAGGCATTGTTACAATAAAGATGGCTTCTAACAGAGTGTTTTCATAGCGAAGTTCGCGTCGCTAATGGAGGCGCGAGGGCGTCACGCATAACGCCCGGCATACGCTCGTGTAATGAAGCCCACTATTGTTACGACAGAAGTGTACTTAATTCCCGTGTATAACGCTTCGTGAATGGGCTACTCGCAGCCATCTCACACGTATCATAAAAAAGTAAGATGTATGGCAGGAGCGTGTGTGCGAATCTGAAACTGATGGAACGAATTTCAAATTTGTGGTTTATTATCAAAATATCACATTATTTACGAGTTAAATTGATTAGTGCCCAATTTAAATGGGGCGAACAGTTTAAAATAATAGTCACTTTGTCTCCTATCGTTTTTATCACTTAAATAACTATAAAATTTTGTTAGACGTTAGTGATATGATAATTTTGGGATTTAGCTAATATGATCAGAATTATTGTATGTTCATCCAAGGATCTAGGTTGCGTGAACAGGTGTGCAAACCTATCACAAAAAAAAACCACTGACATTAATCATTCACTTATATATTACAATCATTAAAACTACGAATCCTAAAGAACAATTTCAGCTTCGCATACATTGTCTTACCTAATAACTGAAGTAGGTAAATATGGACTTACCGACCTACTAATAAATGTTTTGTAAATTATATGATTTCGAATCATTAATGTAACCACAAAAGCTCCTTTAGTTTACCGTCAGTTTGTCGCGTCGCGTCTAGTCATCGATGTAATCTAAGCCCTCTTGGTAGTTTTGGTAGCGAGTACGAGAAAAAATTCTGGATGCTGCGCATTGTCTGCAGGATTATAGACACGCGCCCCCGGCGACTGCGGCGCGACGTCGCCAAAGGCCGGGGTGTCAATCGATTGTTAAAGCATTTTTTTTCCGACTCGTCTAAATCGAATTTCATCGAACTAACCATTTTAATAGTAACGATGCTTGGTAAATTGTAAGGTTGGTTATAATACTTTCAAAATTATGGAAATTAGAACTGTCCTACATGGGAAAAAGTTGTAGCAAAATTCTCCTAACAATGCGGGCCTAAATGCAAAAAATCGCGTGACTGACGCTATATTCAAAAACTCATCATCATAAATATGTATGTATAACTTTCGTGACCACAAAGCAAATTCGTGAGAATGAATCTGTAGGATAATCAAAAGCTGGGCATCACCAGATTAAACTGAAGTAAACAACTTTCCGATTAAACTAATCCCGAAGTCAGATCGCAAACAAACCATAACATTTCTCACTAACGTGCATAACCATTCTTTTACAAAAACGTCAATGTTACCGACGTGTAATATATCATTTTAAGTCACGGCAAACAAAGCCAATATAAAAGCTTTCACACGCGATCCCTAGACCGTCGTCGGCAAACAAACACACAGAACTATCCGGGGCTAAGCCACTCATGAATAAAAGCTTCATTTTCGGACCCTACCAATAAATGTTAATTTTTGTCGTGAGCGCACGCATTGCAAACAAAATATTAATCCGGCGAGCGTTAATGGAAAACGAGTAGAAGTAACACAAACAAGTGAACGTCGTCCGCCCGCGCCAGCCGCGCCCGCCGGGGAGAACCGCGACGAGCAATAAATTGCACTGACCTCAGCTGTTAAGTGCAGAGCTGCAGCGGGGGTGCAACCACTTAACGCCAACCGCTCTTACACACTTCATATGATACACTGCATACTTTTATAATGCATCAACCGTGTCATTTGCATAAAACGTCAAGTTGCTAGGACCTAAACTAATCTATCTTAATGCATGGAGCAGAAAAAACCTTATTAATTTGTACTTATTTAATTTCCAAAATGTGTAACTCAATATCAAAATAAACAAATCCTAGACAGATTATTTCACCCTAAACAAGGGGTTTTTGTAAAGTGGATACACTATAGAGAGAGAGGGGCTGTGAGGCGCCCAGAGCACGGAAACGGGTCTTAACTATGTCTCACTTTTGCACGGCTTGTGACTAAAGCATACTGAAAACCACTCAATTCGGAGTGTGCACGTTGCCATTTTCCGCACGGTCCGACCGCCTGGCGCTTGTCGTTTGACGCGATACGGCGGGTGCAGGTAAACATTGTAGGCTTAAGACAATTTTGCGTATCTGATAACTAATGGATAAACAGCTATGAAAAACAGATCATATACCTACTTAGTCCAAAGATCGCATGTAGGTACCTAGTGAATTCTCCAAAATTAGATAATATATTGTTTGTTCTAAACAAAAATACCATTTCTTGATTTTTCGATCTTGCGTTCGAATATACCTACCGCTTGGTATGGAAATATTTGGTAGGTATATATAGTAATCTCACTGATCTTGTAACGCATAGCTCTAGAAATGCCACAGAACTACTCAAGTGTTTATCCTTATAAACAAACAAGCCCCTTGTACTCGCAGTTAATGTAAGTGGCGGATTTCCTTCATTACATTAATTAAATTACTCCTTGTTTATGGTTTAGTTATTTAATTAAAGCAGCTAACGTAAATTCAATAAAGTAAAATTGGAACTTAGAAGCACAGTTAATGATATAAGCTATTATTTATTTACCACTTCCACCTGCTTGTTAGTAAAATTTTACGAAGTTGGATAATTAGTGTAAATAAACATTTATAAAATAAACAACAGCAAAACATTTTTTTGTAGTAACTGAAATGGTAAACAATTCCAACAATATATTTTAACCACCAGTAATTTGTAAAGAAATTAATCTGACTGATAAGTGCCTTAAATGTATTGCCAAAATTAAACATTACTAAATCGTCCATAGCACGCTTATCTCCCACCGTTGTGGGCCTTTATTAGATTAATACAATGAAAATTAAAACAATTTGCCGGATAAATATCTTCGCGCGGAGTATCAGTGGCGTCCCTATATTTATCCCTAGTGAAGGGCAACGCGGATAACCCCTCTTAAAAGCTAGGAGCAGTCAGCATTAAATGGAATAAAGAGAATGAAGTCGAGCGGTCGCGTCGCCCCGCACCGCACCTCGCCACCGCGCTCGCCCTCGCCGCGATCGCGGGGCCTCTGAATTTCATTAGCGGCCCCGGGCCCGCCTCCGCACCCGCCGAAAGCCACTTTACAACGGAAAATGGCATTATGATAATACTTAGAGCCTTATAAAATTCGCTGAATAAACATTTTTGTGTAATTGTACAATAACATCAAATTATTTCAAGCGAGATACTCTTTGAGATTTATTTCATTGCACTTTTACCATCGTGATCTTTATGGAAGAAATAGAAATATGCGGTTTATTCTACGACATCATTCAGTATAAACCTAAAAAATATTCAAGGGTAAACAAACTCATTTGAATAAGTAATAGTTTTAAAAAAATAAGAAAAGGTTAACAAAAACGGCAACCGTGGTTGACCGTTAATTGTATCGCTCGCACATTACGCGGTGGAGAGCGCGGTGCCGCGGGGCGCGTCGGGAAATGCGAAATAAATGCTCGGCTTAATACGAAAGGGATCGGTAGCAGCGCCCGCGGCGAGGGAATCGCGCCCCAAAGTGGTATTTTCACTTCGCTAATCGGATAACCACTTAACGAATGGGTCACTGCACGCCTAACGTATTTTCACACGACTTTTCTGGAGGGGCCCGCAAAATCCCGCTTCTTACTAGCTAAAACTTACGTACCGCTTGTAACGGTCACGTCGACGATTCAATCCGCAACGTATCGATTTTTTTGGAACATTTTAAGCCCTCTTTATTGTTGTCGTGTTAGTTATGGCCTCGGCTATTGCGACTAATCTGATTGCAATAACGTGCGCTCACGCGTTTATTGCCAGTCGGACGTAAAATATGATCGATGAATATTATTATCTTTACAGATGAGGAGCGGAAGGGGGACGAGATGCTGCAGGGTATGCACCACCAAATGCTGGGCTACGGAATAAAGGAAGAGACGAAGCGAGGCTCATCTGATTGTGGCGTGCCGATTCCCGCCTCCAAACCGAAAATATGGTCCTTAGCTGATACTGCGGCTTGCAAAACTCCACCGCCAGCAGCTCAGCCATGGCCTCAGCATGCCTACGGTCCGCCGGAACGGGCGGCGCCTTCCGATGGTGGCTCCAATGGCTTTGTATTGCCGGCGACAGCCGCTGCAAGTCCAGCCAGTGGCTCATACGGGCGGTACGGTGGCTTCGCCGGCGGGCAGTATGGCGGGCAGCACCCCTGCGTGCACCCGGCGTCATTCCCCGACGTGCAGACCGATACCCCACCTCAGACGCCTCCCAACATGAAGGTGCCCAGCGTCGCCAACCCACTCGGCAGTGGCGGCGGCTCCGGGTACTGCTTCCCTCGACATCAGCAGTCACCTCAGCGCGATCCCTACCACAACCCTCACCACGCCGCCAACAGTCATCAGCCTAATCAACCACATCACAACGAGGGATCTGCGGCCTTCAAGCCTTTCTATAAAAGGTTATTATAACTCCCTTTCTATCTAAACTGCATGATTATAGGAACAGACAAAAGGTCCCGCTCGTGAATACGCTTTCGGTATAGGTTTGTCAGATATTGCTAACGTCACGTGAAAAGAGTGAATGTTTCCTATTCCAGCTCGCTCCAACACTCCAACGGTTTCGTGTCGGCCGTCTGAAAGCGGACCGCACACCAATAGCGGTGAGTTACAGATTGATTCAGATTGACGAGCTTGAGCATAATCGCGACGCGCACATGTAAATGAGAGCTGCGCACGTAATGGACGATCGTGGTGGAGATATTGGAGGGCCATAAACTGAGTTGCGGTTTAGTAGCGAAGCTCGCGCCGGGGTGTCATGTCGGTAATTGAAAACAATGGAGTTGCGTCGAGGCGGAAGGGCGAAGCGCGACTCGAGGGCGGCGAGATTGCAATCTTGTGTCATTTGTCATTGTCAGAGCGACGCGTTCCTTGCGCCTACACTCGTACCGCTGACCTGCCTAAATTAGCTCTTTCTACGAGTATGTAAACTCGTCGGTGACGTGGATATTAAAATCAAAGAGAAACACAAAGCCACTTAGAAATATTTTATAAGCTTGATCAAATTACAATGAACATCTTTAATATGAATCATAGGTAGTTATTAATCGTAGCCAGAACGCACCTGTGGTCGAATTCTATTAACAAGGACACAATACTGACAGGTCAAGAAGTGTTGTGCGAAGGCAGTATCCGCAGTTTCCCGTGTCACATACCTATTTCTTAGAGACGTCAAAGATTTTCTAAGAAGAAGTAGCGGCATCCGCGACTCATTACAATAAATCGCGTCACCGCTGTCGCCGCACAGGACGGCAACGCGAAGAATTTTGTTTTAGCCAAACGCTCACAAATTCACTTCTATAAACCTTTTGTATTATTTTGGTTTTCACGCCTTTTTGTCCCTCGAATTCCTTGACGCGAAAATAACTCCTTATCGCGGCATTCCTTTAAAGTAGCCCCAAAAAGAACGGATTTAAATTGTCAGTTTTTGTTTTCGCCTTAAATAACATTCCTACATCGTTTTAACTTATTATTTTTCTAAATAATATTGCTACTAAATTGGAGTCCAATTTAATTTAAAATTATCTTTAGATCATAAAATGTATTTTTTCATTAGTCTCGTAACAACATTACGGTAAGAGGTACGATGGAGTCAACGGTGGTGATGTTTGCTCTCAGCTCTATCCATTCACTAAGACTAATTTAAATAGGTTGGCAGGGTCGTTGGAAATACAAAAAACTTAATATGCAGTTGTACAATGTGTATTGTTCGTTGTGGAGTGTGCGTGGTGGAGGCTGCGCCGGCGCACAGCAGCCGGGCGGTCCAGCGCGCGCCGATAACGCGCGTACCGCGAGTGTGCGTGGGCGCGGAATCTCAATGGATCCTCTTCATTCACAACACTACCTCCGCATTAAAAGCTGCTTTACTTTTTTTCGACGCCCTAATCTTTTCTCTTATCTCTCGATCCCGACTCGGGTCCTTCTCCGTTTCATTCAGTCGCAGGTCGGTCGGACAACCTGTTTGACTTCTTTTTTCATTGACGCCGTACAAACTTTAGATGACCGCGGCCGAGGTCGAATTTTTATTTCTTTCACATTTTGGTTTTCCGGTCCAAGCGATTCGTTAATAAATTCTCAGATAATGAGACTGAACGTTTCGTCACCTCATCTCGATTGGTTTAGATTTTTTTCTTTTTCGGTTTATATGTGTGAACGCGGCGGCGGGCTCGCACCGTCGACGCCGCGATAGAATCGGAACAGCTATCGAAATGGACCGTCTTTTTTGTTAATTTAAATACCGCTATAGATTCTTTTTAAAGGATATTTTTATTGTTTTAAAATAAATCGAAATGACGCGGCCGTTAAGAATGAGACCCTCTGAATCAATTTAATTCAATGCAAGAAATGGACCTTAAAATGTAATCTTATTATCGTTTGTTGCAGGTAAAGCACGTGAAACCTGGGTCGCTGCACTACCCGTCAACTACTGGGACTGTTAGATTATCACAGTGGCACAGTGTTTCAGTTCTACATTTAGATCAACGACACGACTATACCTTAGTTAAATGGCCTTTGGCTGGATATACAACTAGGTCTATAGACCCCTTTGTAAAATTTATATAATTTGGTACATACATTTATTTGTATATCACATAGTGTAATTTTAAATTCCTGAACTATATGCACAGATCATAACGATGTATAAAGTTTTCCGTTAAGTACTTAATTTTTGTTTGATCTGGTTATGGCTATGGTTGTCACTTGTCACTAAGTACTTATCGAATGAATCATTGTATGAAATCGACGTTGCTCAGTATTTTAATAGACTTAAGAATATTATGGAAATAATATCCAAATTATTTATAGATACACGGAAAGCGCAATTATGTGTAACGAAATTTAAACTAGCCTAAATTGGTTTTAGTGAATTATTGTAAATTTATTACAAATTCCACGACTGGAATGTTCTACATGCAATTAGGAATCTTTATGTTTTCGCTAAGTTCTTCCAATCTTATGTTTATGGTTTAAATTACTTGTGGAGCAATAAGTTATTGGTTAGTACAGGTGCCAGACTTAACTTTGATTAGATATAAGTGTAATTGTACATTGAGAGAGTAGACAATGAGAGGTGGTTAGGTTTGGTATCACGCCCTACTACACAAACTATTGTTTAATTTTGTTAATAACTAGATAAAAAGTCGATAAACAATCATCGATTTGGTTATTGTTGTTGTCCTTGTACATATAAAATGTTTTGTAGATTTTCTATTTTAGTTTGTCGAGATGTGTACAAAGTAATTAGTATGATTTCACCACGTTCGATGTTGTCGACAAATATTTCGATGATAAAACTTATAAATATTGTTTAAAAGTATTATTAGTATACATGTACATAAAAATATTCTGAATATTTTTTATTTTAAATCGGTCGCAGTAACTTTTCTGAAGCAACGTTTTAATGACATTCATTCTTTGGAGATAATTTTCTTTCAAGTCAAATTATAGTCATGTGGGTAACTTAAGAGTTAAAATGGATATGCTACTGGATATGAAATTCAAACTTTTATTGATGCCGATCGATATGCAAGATTTGGAAAACTCGAAGCTATAATTATGTGTTTGTGTATAAAACCTGATGTGGCAAATAGGTAGACAATTGGATTTGACGTTTGATGTATATTTTGTTTTATATTCGTGCTAAGTGCAGGCACTGAGCAATGAGCATACGTCACGCGGAGTTAAGCACAGTACTGTCGCGTCTGCGCATAGCGTTAATTGATCGGAGCTGTGAATATCTAAGACGTGATTCTAAAATTTTTGTAACGAAGGCATACATACATCGATCAGTAATATAAGATAATTTATTAAGCATTTTACATAGAATTAAACTTAATTTCCCACATCCTAACAAAAGATAACGAGTTTTTGTCAGGTCACAAGATTAATTAAAGCAACAGTTTCGAGGCTTTTTATTTTAGAAATTCATCTAACGTAAAAACAGATGAAGAAAATTTCAATGTGACCAAATCGAATACATTCGCTTAATATTAAATGTTCTATATAGATATTTATAGAATATATACCTATTAATTATTATTATTATGAGTAAAATTATGTAACGATTGTAATTAAATCTTTATTTCAACGGTGTAATTTTTATTTTTACGATAATCTCCTGAATCCTTTGGTAATATTAATGTAGCATGATTGCATGAAAACTGTTATGATAGGTAACATCTATGTTTTCAATAATTTAGTTTCTAAATTAACATTTGGCCTTTTAGCAAATAAATACCTACCTACTCGATTTTAGATAAACACTAGCTGCGCCCCGCGGTTTCAACAGCATAACCCTGGATCTCGTGCGAATGTCGGGATAAAACATATCCTATGTCCTAATCCAGGTCATGGTCAAATTTCAACGCCAAATTTCATCTAAATCCGTTCAGCCGTTTTAGCGTGAAAGCGTAAAAAACTAACATACAAAATATCAAATAATTTCTCTTTATAATATTAGTTTAGATAAACTACAAAAGATTCTAGATGCCTAAAACCCGTTTTTAACGACACATCTAAAAAAGATTCACAAGAGGATAAAGGCTACCTACCTGAGTATTTTAAAACTTAAACTGAGTAAATTATATTATCAGGATCGTTTCATTAGAATTCAACTGGCCCCAAACCTTTTTCCATTTGCTCACAATTAATCTTTAATCAGAGGAAGCAGCTATTGATAGTCTACCCTTTTCTTAAGTACTTAATCGGAACTAAATTAAAGAATTGGACTTTCAAATGGTTCCATCGTGAAGTAGGTACATACCTCCAAAAGAAATGGGGAAAAGTCCATAATGAGCCGCTAAAAGTCGTAGGGTACACTCCGAGGGGTCCCTCCCTTACTCTCAACACTTAAACAATACTTAAAAGCTAATAAAACGAACCTTTTTAACTTTCTTATATAAAATGATGCCTGCTATTTCCACTTATTGGCTCTTATTTTTAGCGAGGATTATATTAATTAAAGGTTTTAATAAATATATTTTTTGAAGTTCCGTTTATGTTTATTTTATTTAAACAAGTACTTACGGATACCTGTTCTATGGTTATTTTGCTGTTAAAATAATAAGTGAAAGAGACAACCGGATTGGATATAAATATGCTAAGGATGCTAATATCCTTAAAAGAAAAATAATAGGTAGATAGCTCACAGTTTTATTTTGTAGACACGTTCATTGCAAAAGAAATTCGATGTCATCCCTGTTTATTTATGAGCTAAGCATGTACCCAATATTGGAGTTATTTAAATACGAGTAACATATTTACTAATACTTAGATCATTATTTTTTTTAAGTACTTGCGTACAAACAATAACCAATGGCATACGCAAGCCAAAGAGTAGGGGAATAAGCACAAATGTTATTGATTGACTGACATAGTTGTAGGAGAGTTGGTTGAGTGAATAAGAAACTAGGCTGAAGAGCCAATGAGGCTGTTTCACAATGAAAATAATAATATTAATTTGAGTCCTTGAGATTGTATCTTTTACATAGATTTTTGTCTCCATAACACTAGGAGTGTTGCTGGTGGTGAATCTGGTAAACTCTTCTAGGTAAGTAAAATAGAAACTTAGGTAAATAATTAGTTACATTAAATATCAATAAGACAGCAATATAACGTTTAAGTATAAAATAGGTTGACGTAGCGATCCCTACAACTACCTGGTGACTCCAATAACGTATTAATAAAGCAAATAGCATTAAGCAAAATATAGCTCGACAATAAAATGTACTCATTTAATAACAAACAAAACGCAACGATTGCTTTACTTAATCAAATCCGTTGCTATAACAATTGAATCTGCAATAAAACAGCATCGCTAATAAAACGGTCATAAACATTGACAACACAAATAGCAGCTAATAACCAATGGAACCAATCAGATCGTACGCGTGTGATACCAATATATTTTATACGTACCTTTATAGAAATCGAGCCTTGCAGATGATTGCCGCAATAAAATTGTTTGCTGTCCCCGCTTTTAATTAATTAGGTTCACATTACCTACACTAACGTTGGAAAACGTAGGTCCTATATTTCAGTTCGAATAAATCAGAACAATACTCGTAGTCAGCCATTTAAATAAACAGCAAGTGTACAGCATTTTTTTAGGAATCATTAACGAAACGAGTAAGTACCTACTTAATCTGTAAGCGCTGCAATGTGCACTTTTAAAGTGCTTTTATAGGTTAAGAGCAACAATACCTAGATAGGGCCTATGAACACCGAAGGGTAGCGCCACTGACCAAAAGTGTTTAAATTAGAAAGCCATACCAATATTAATTTTATTGCATTTATTTCTGAGTTTTAAGATAGATAACTGTTTATTTATTATCATTATTATTACTAAAATCTAGATCAGGGATTCCGAAATCTTTGACATCACATTGATTACACCCGAACTAATAGTCTCGGTTGGTTTAATACATGCAAACTACGGGCCCGTAACCAGGAAGTCGAGTTAACGTTAAACGAGCTTCCAGTGTTGTGCGACAGATGGCACACCTGGTACTACAGCGCTCTACCTGGTCTAATACCTACACACAATATAGCAGCTTAGAGTATCGAACCGACCGCGTTTCGATACTAAATACGATTCAAATATTAATTATAATAGACGCATCGATCAAAGTGAACAGACTTGAGTGTTTAGTTTGGAACGACCAAATTGATTGAACGGATAAAGTGCTTTGTTTATTTATTTAAAAAAAAATGGTGATACCTACGTAGGAAAGAAAAAACATCGAACCCATACAAATTCGTATACCTACCACTACTTGCTATGTAATTATCAGTGACACGAAGTTATAATATAATTATAACATCATCAACATACACTAAGTAGAGAAAATACGTATTATTGAAACTAATTCAAAAACTACCCAAGAAAAATTAACAAAATTTTAATGGGACCACTTCACAAGCTTGCTCTATCGAATAAAAAAGACTCAAGTAAATCAAACCAGAGTAATCACGGGGAAATCGGTTTACAAAAATGAAAAAAAATAGTTTAACCGAATGCATAACCTCCTCCTTTTTTGAAGTTGGTTAAAAAGCGATAGATCTCTAGCCCACTAAATGCGACATTTAAGAAATAGGCAATACAAGTAAATAACCTATTATCCCATTCTTGAGAAGATGAGATGAGAATCATGATTTGCATGCCAACATAATAGTTATCTAGGTATAACATGAACGGAGACCCACCCGGACACCTAGACACTCACATCAACACAATGTAGGGATATTTAAGTTATTCATGTATTGAAAAGAAACATAGAAAATCTTATAACATACTTCCATCAAAATGCGCAGTATTTTATACGCTAACAGGAAATTAAATTAAATCCAACTTAAAAAAAACGTTTAAAAATGGTAGAAATTAAAAAAGTTAACAAATTATAAAAAAAAACGTACTTCTGCGAGTGATTAAATAAGAAAATCAAATTAAACGAAACATTAAATTGATTACAAAATAAACATTAATAATTATAATCTGTAAAAACACCTCGGATGTTAATAACGCATCTGCAACGATTATTCATACTCAAAATGAGTTTATCGATATCTCCTTGTGGGATAAGGTCCCAGGTTCGATGAAAGTTAAAAGAAAGTTATGAAAGTTGATTATGCATGAAAGTTCACTGACTGTCACCAGATTTTTCCAAATTTTGTATTGCCCTTCGTTGGAGCATATCCCACGCGTGCTCAATTGGATTTAAATCCGGGGACTGCGCGGGCCAGTCCAGGGTTGCTACATTATGTTGCTGCAGCCACTGAATTACCACTCGAGCCGTATGTGGGCGGGTATTATCATGCATAAGCATAAAATCTTGACCCATTTGCAACCGGTGTGGTTCGACCACAGGTTCCAGTACCTCGTTTCGGTATTTTGCAGCAGTTAAGTTGCCGTGAACCCAAACGAGGTTGGGTCTCTCGCCCTTACAATTATTGTTCCACCTTGGTATGGACGGACTTCCTGGGGCTTTTGCAGGCGGCTCTTACGTCCAGGTGTTCACGAAACACGTATTTTTCGTGAAAGCTGAACCGGGATTCGTTAGAGAATAACAATCTAGCCCATTGGCGATTGTTTCAAGCCAAATGTTCATTTGCCCATTGTAATCGTCGTCCGCGATTGCCTCGTCGTAGTGCTGATCAGAAGTGATCTACGAGCATGAAGGTTGACTCCTCCTTATAGTTGAATCACTCACCAGCACCCGGTTCTCCGAATGTAACTGCAAAACAAAATCCCTAGCTGTAGCGGTAGGTTGACTTTTGCGCTGTATTTTGTAAAAATCGATCTTGTCTTCATCATCATATTTTTTTTTTAATTTGAATTTAGAATACAGAAGAGAAATGTGCCAGGAACAAATTGACGTTAAAATCTTTTTTACGAGTATATGGCAAGTACTTTAAAGTTATGATACTAAACCTGAAATATCCTTATGTTGATGTGTGTAGTTAATTTGGCTTGAAAACTCATGGAACAAACGAATTAACTATCTTTATTAAGCTATATCAGTGTTGTTGGTGCATAAAACAAACAGGGACAGTTGTAGCATGATGATTGTTCCCAATAATGTTCCCGTGAGGAGCGCAGCGGAGGTCTGTCACCGCAACCTCTGCGGGCGTCCCGCAGCATATCGATTCCTTATAGAGAACTTTTATCGCACAAACGCGTTTACGTTTGGTATCTTTATAAATATTTTAGTCTCGTCTTGGGATAACCCCGAGTGAGCAACGCAGTCCAGTTTGCGGTCCGCGGTCGGAACTTAGCGTCGGCGGCGCGGCCGTCAACCGCGCCCCGTACCGCCCGCTCACAGTAATTCAAATAAATATTTAGATTTCCAACGTCGTTTACTGCTTCGTGAATGCTATTCTGCTATTGTTCGCCGAGAATGGCTCTTATTGCGAACGCGCCCCGGGTTAGCTTTTTTGAGCTTGTAAAATTTATTAGTTGTACAAATGGAATTGGAGAGCAATAAAAGCAAACCGTATAGGTACGCCCTCACGTGCGGTCTGTGATTTAATGCTATGAGTGTTCATTATGACATCCGCAATTACAACCGTAAACAATGTAAAAAACACAGGTGGCATCGGCCCACCTGCTCACGTCGAAAGTGTCGAATCTAATCGCTTCAGATTTGGTTGCGAAGGGGCAAATTTATTCATAACCTCACATTTATCACCGCAGGCCGCTCCGAATAGTTTTTCGCGTATATGAGAAAATTGCCGAGGCGAAATTCTATCACGCCGCGTCCCAAGGAGGGCGCAAGGCGTTAGAATTTTGTGCACCTTGCCGAAACCAATAAATCAAACTATTGCGTAATACTGCCCCTATATGCATGAAGATCAGTGCGGACCTTCAGCTTTATTTATTGCATCTAAACAGATTTTTATGAACGATTTATGAGATTCGGGAGTGGGTTGGCTTGTTTTGAATTGTAATCTTGATTCCAACATTCTAAAATTAGTTTTAAAAAAAGGTTGAATGACCCGCAAACATATTTGACTGCTTGCAGCAATTTCTTCACTAACTGTTGGCGATGTTCATTATTGATTTAAATGTCTGAATTTTGTGAGCTTTATCAATTTAATAATTTTACAACTGATGTACTAGACTATTCTGCAGAGCAAGCAAACATGTGACATCAAACAAATATTAATAAATTAAGATTGTTTGGGCGGACCAAGATATATATCTAATTATTTATTGTGACATAATGTGTTATACGTCATGTTATTAACTAAAATAGCCATCAATAAATCTCTATGACTTCGATAAATAGGTTTGGCCGACGGTTCACGCCGATAACAAACTAGTGGCTACCAGATGTGTGCCGAGCGCGTATCGTAGCATCGATCGCTCCCTGCGTCCGAGATGTGATCGTCGGCATTCCAGCATCCCGACATCGGAGATAACTGAAAACATTACGTTTAATAATTTATCTACAGCAATTCGTCTGCGCTCGGCTCCCTGTGTCTTGTATCGGATGCGCTGGCCAGCCGCACGGTACCTTCCTCCACAGAACCACTAGATAGTACCCTTACTAATATTAATGCCGTTACGGATAGGCCAGATAATATTACTGAAATTTACTGCAGATACTTAACTGATTAAAAAGGATAATTTTCTCATATCAGTTAAAAGGTACCTATCAACTTTAATGGAGTTGCTTCGTCCTTAACGACTATAAGTACCTAAGACAAACGTATCAACCATGTCAGTGGCAAGGCTTAAGACACAAACCTACCTACAAATGTTTGCTTATTTTTATTGTAGGTACATGATAACGATAAGTAACAGATACAGAGGCGTCCGGGGAAAAGCACTTTCCAAAAAAAAATGGCTGATAAATAAATCAAGCAAAGTATAAAATAAAGCATATATATACCTTGAGAAACCGAGAGACGAGGGATTTACTTCATTAATATTTCTATCGAAATCAAATACCTAACTCGGGAATACTTTCACGGCGCAGTCGACGCATAATCCAGAGGAAAATCAATGAGAAATTCCTACACGACCGTCGAGGATTCGCGATTGAGAGGAACTTTGGAGTTTAAATGAGTTCACCTTCGGGCGTGATTGTGCCACGGTGTACCCACGTACGTATGCAGATTATTCATAACGACTCGAGGATTTGGAATGTCATCATGTTGAGATTGGAATTGTCATCCATTCAATAGGTTAGTAATGCACCTGCTACGTTATCTTTCCATCAGTTTAGGTTGACTTGTAGAGAGTACCTAAAGCTTGAGTACATGTTCGTTGCATAAAATTAAAATAAAGAATTGAATATGTACAATTACAATGAAAACAAAAAAAATATATGAAGTATGTCGTTTATTTATTTTCATACTTATTTATATAGGTACATTTTTAAATATTTTTTATAAAAACATATAAAAATCCATTTAAAAATATTAAAAAATTGCTGTCCGCCGGTATCGGGAGCAGGGTCCAACTGGTGGATAGGGCTCCAGAGACAGGAACCTCCACACGATGCGAGCCGTATCGAGTTGTACTGCCTTCTGAATGAGGCCCTTGACCCAACCGCCTAACGAGAGCCCCGAAAGATGTTGATCGAGGCTTTCAGCCATTAGGCCATTGGCCGATTATTATTATTTTTATATGTTAACATAGCTCGGGATCCCGGTCCTTTAGAAGGCGTACGAGGGGCCGAAGCCAACTCGCAGAGGCCCCATAGACCATTTTAAATGGAACCGAAGCGATAAGAGGGCAACATGTCCTGAGGTGCTTATGAGGAGTGGACAGGAATCCCACGGCTATCAGGATAATCCCGAAAGTACGGTCAAGATCCCCGCCAGCATCTTACTGGAATACTGCCTTTCTCCGAGCACGTTTGCTCTTGCGAATCTCCACTCAAGCCGGCCGATAAAGGCAAGAAAGAGGTGGGAGCTCTGTTCCTCGTCATTGTTCACTACAGCCGGCCAATCAAGGCAACCCAGAGGTGAGGAACAAGACTTCTCCCAGGAGACAGGGTCCGTGGGATCGCTACTGCCCAACAGCTCGCCACATGCTGCTCTGCAGGTTTCTGTATCTCTCTTGGTCGGGCTCCTCACCCTAGACCTGTTTCGGAAAAAGTAAACTCTACCAGTACAGACCCAAAGTTCAAGAGCACGCAAGCCTCACCGCGACGTCAACGTGGAGATACGGCGATGGGGTTATTATTATTATTATTATATATTTTTTTGATTATTATGTACAATTTATATCTAGGACCCCGATAAAATCTAAAATAAGAATAAAACCAGGTGAAGCGTATTACTAAAACCGACGCCTGGTATTAGCACCGATGAAACACATTCGAATAAGCAAATGATATTATAAAAAACACAAGCTGATTTAGATTTCACATTAACAAAAGCGGACAAGACCATATAAAACAACATAAATCGGACCCCGCCGCGTGAACTGCGGACTTGGCTTCACTCATGCGCCGAGAACATGAACAAATACTTTATTGCGCTCATCGAAACATCCCTGGGAACACGTTGCGCGATCGATGAGTTACGGTACAGCGTGGCTGTCAATTTCGCGGTATAAAATTCCTCTTCGGACACGACAAAGGCAGCTGTCATCGTGGCTTGAAGGGTCGCGGCATCCCTCGAGGCTAAGCCCCTGCCGTCCGGCGGAGACACGCACGTCGTCCGAAACTCGCCTAATCCGCACCTACTCCACACATAAACCCACCTAATTGTTAATAAAAGGAGGAATTCGGAAGCGTGCGGTTACATCACTTGGATAGACTCTCTAATTGATTTTTACTGCCCTTCTAATTTAATGCGAGTTTATGGAGTTAATCGGCGCTAAATATTGTTTAGCGCTAATTATGTGCAGCCTGCTTTTGCGATCGTTAAGGGTGTCTGCGGGGGAGGTAATTTTGTAAAGGCTTTGTTTGAGCTGCTATCGAGAATCTGAACAGCTCTGTTTTCGTTCGGAGGTTTGGTTTTGCATTAAAAAATTCGCAGTCATGGGCAGTAGGTAACTAATAAATCTTTCTTGTCATAAATCCAAATTTACTACCAATGTTCATTTACATAAAGTGCTACAGATGACAAGACATGGTTAACAATATTCTCTAATGTTAAATGTTATTATGTGGGTATCGATCGTATCACGGTTTAGTTGGAAATTAATGTTCTTCGAATAAAATAATGTTCTTATCGCCTCATTTGCAAATTAAACAGTTTTTGTACAATTTATAGAAAACAATGTACTTATCTAAATTAAAATAGATTTTAGTATCTCAAAAATGAAGGCGTTGACTTACTTATTATGTGAAATTACTAAGATTATGGAAATGTATTGAATTCTCGATGAATGACGTGACGGTTCAATCTGCTTACCCCAAGCTTATACAAAACTAGTTACGTGAGCAATAAACAACAAAAAGACAGTGTACGCTGTTCAACAGCGGGGTGACATAGAAAAATTCCAACATTTTATTCTATTCCGAACTCATCTTAATAACTCGGACAATATTTTTTGTTAAACGTCTTATTTTCTAGTGAATAAGAATTTGTTGGGACTCCTTGAACGTGTACAACATAATGTTATTATAATTTATGTCATACTAAGCAGGTGAAGATATACGAGCGGGTCATTCATTTTATTAAACATGTTTGCTAAGTCGATTTTGTTATTTTTTTGTCGCTCGCTCGTGGGCATCTATCACGCAGCGTGCGGGCGCTTTCTCGCGCAGCTCTTTATTACAGCACCAATGATTTCCGGAGGTCGCCTGGCCACTCGGCGCACTCCTCGCGCCCTCCTCACACTGCCACAGTACACCACATGATGCTGCATTTGCATAAAAACAGATAAACTCCGATGTTGTTTTTACGATACTGAAGGTACGCGCATTTTGTGTTGTGCTGGCATTCATTTTGCTTATGACTTACTGGTAAATCATGTGCGATACTCGCGATATTCACGAGAATAAGAGTTTAAAAAAACAGTAGGCACCTACGTACATATAATTGTAAGTTTATATTTTTATGGATTATAAACTTTCTTGAGTTCCAATTAATATTAAAATCAAGGCAGAGGCACACAGAGCTCATGTTTTTTTCCTGCCTTTAAAAAAACCCAGTATATCATTTTAATTTTTTTAAATAAAGTGACCGGATTACACTTTAGATTAAAATCTTCAGAAAAACCCATAGCGAACAGACGCGAGACGATCTTAGAGCAAACAACGAGAGAGGCAACAAAAGCATCGATTCCACTCACCAAGATATATTTTGTGATATTATAAGAGAAACATTTGCGCAAAATGCGAACATCGGGACCATCCATTATGCGACGTCGCCGACAGACCGACCACCTCTCGCAAAAGCACTTTGTATTAAGTCAACAAATCCAAAAACCATTCAAAGGACATTTGTTTCCATGAATAATAATATGTAAATACATTATTATATACACGTTTGGAGAGCTCTTGCGACTACTTTGTGAGATAGTGGTGTGCTAAACTGTGCAATTAAACTAAATTGTTGTACTTGGACTGATCTCCTTTGTTTTATTAGTTTATATTTATGAGACGTAGGTACAAAGGTTAAATTAACAAACATGTTGTACACCATGTTTGTTAATTTTTGGGCAGTGCTTACATGAAACGATCTTCTGAAATTATTGTAATGATAAGTACATTGGTGACATAACTATAAATTTTGGAATTAATTGTTAATTGCAATTTGATATGTTATATTAGATTGCTTTTTGGTTAAATTGTTAGGTCACTTACGTTTGAAAAAGCTTTGAACGAAAGGATGATTAAGAAACCGTCTATTTACGTCAGGACATGAAATCTACATAAATGAAAAAGTCAAACATTTAAATTCTATGACATGTTTTGGATAAGCAATGTGGAACTCATCCGGAGGTGGTAAAACTGCCCATTAAAATACAAATACATAAATCTACTTAACGTTATATATTGCTAATTTCATCACAAATATAATAAATATTCACTTAAATATAAGCTTGCCAATTCTTTATTATTCAAATTCGCGTAACTTGCGAACAAGATTCAATTACCGAAATAATTTGGAGTGTAGCTGGATGTCAGTGTAAGGTACAAGAACGCGAGGTCCGTCCCGTGAGTTTTACAGATTTTAATTTTCCTTTTGTCTTTATGGATCACGAAATGTTTTGTGTAGTGGTGCCCCGGGAGGCCGGGCTGGGACCCCCCGCCGCGGCTTCCTTCCTACATCGCCTCACTACAAAAACGCTTGTTATAAAAATGCACGAGGAACAAAAACGCTTACGTCGGGTGACAAGTGGCCTTTGTTTATAATATTTGTTGATTTGTTCAACTTGTTTATGAATGTCCATAACACCTGATGACTGTGCCCTTTTGCAGCTTATAAGCGAGCAGTGATGGCATGTGTAAATAGACACCCTAATCCTTTGTGGTAGGTAAGGGTGGAGAAATGACCTCAATTACGATAGGTACTATAGTTTTTCTTAATTCAAATAATGGGTACTTCAATGGAGCCATAAATCTCAAAGCCAAGAAATCATCTAAAACTGCGAAAGTCAACAAAAATGTAAGTACTAGTAGACATCACTATTTCATATAGGTACCCACATTAATATTGCCGACTTTTGTAAATATTACCTTCTTGACATTAAGAAACGTGATGCCCATTAATTAAATGTTATTAAGTATGGTATATTCGCAAGTAAATTAAAACTATGTTGTAAAATATAGACAGTGTCATAACATGCGTGCAAACAAGTTGTAAAACACCTACATTCGGCGAGCGACCGAAACCGGAGAACTTTATTAGCTGACACCTCTGTATAAAACGGCGTCATTATCGAGATATCATACTAATATAGAATGTTAAATTTATCAAATATACGGTATTTGGATGAAAACATACAAGTTGACAACACGTGTAGTCGCTATCTACGCGGACGGATCGGACGCCCCGGGGTGCGGGCCCGACTTGCCTGCATTACTCACCGTGACCTAATGGGCGGGGATAAATCATGTGTATGTGTAAAAAAACATACAAAACAAACCCAGAAACGGACCAATGTTGAATAAACACAATTCATGGAAATGGGGACAAATCTGACAATACCGAGTCCGGTGGTCCGCGGATTCACGTTGTGATCCATTTGCGAATCCCGGAATAATGACGTCATGACCGCGGCTGCTTCCCTATGACCACATGTCCAAGAATACTTCCCTACGTCCGATAGCTTCTAGTCTACACACAACATCCTGTGTTGAAATATTTAGTTGGCCTACCTACCTACGTTGGTTACCTATATTAAAAATATTGGAAAAAAAAGACCAGAATTTTAAGAAAGTAGAAAAGTAATTGTTATATAAAATTATTATATTTGCAATGACCTACAGTCTTCTCAAAATTACTGTTTTTCTAAAGTTTGTCCAATGTATATGTTGTTACCCTTTTGACATCTTCATAATTCACCGAATATTAAATTACAGTGTCACTCAACGCCTATGCAAACCAATGATAAGGAGTGGTGGATTCGACAAAATAAAGATATGAATACCCTCTAATACGATTAAACGAAAAGTGCAACAAATTAAATTCTCCCACGCGAAACGTCCCTCGCACAAAGAAAGACATTACGTCGGGGCCCAAATAGGAGCAATTCATAAAACTGAGCGAGCCCTTTGATATGAAAATACAGCTAATCCGGGGCACGCGCTTGGAGCTCCGGGAGGTGACCTGTGTTTGTTTGTTTGTTCCACGATATCATGTTGTTATTTATTTATCATAACTCCGGACTTTTCAATACTCTCGTCCAAATTTATTAATGCTCCGCTTGTGCGCCATTATAAATTATAATTTATCCCGAGATTAATGAATATAAGTGTGTTATAATCATTATGTAGTATTTCTTTAAAAATATATCTTTCATTTCTGGAATGCTTGTACGTATTAAGCTTTATTGGTTAAATATTTGGTATCGAATTACGACGACGCGTGATGCTCCCACAGAAGAATTTTGTCAAGTCAGAGTTGGATTTTGTAATCTTTGAAAATTAATAATATTCTATTTTTACTTTGACCGTGAGTTCTAGCTCCAGCGAAGCAAGGCTCGTTTATATGGTCTTTTGAGTCGGATGTGTGAAAAAAAAACATCTTTGATGGACTTTGAGCTTTATCTAAGGTTTTATTTCCTAAGATTTATGACGAATCAAATGCCTATGTATAGGTATTTATTTGAATAAAACACACTGATGCGCGTTATAAGTTAGTTTAGTGTGTATGCCTTTTGCGCAATAAGCACTCAGTCAAATGATTAAAATATAAAATAGCTACGCAAGGTACATGACAATTTATTGCTTCCGTTAGGCACAAAAATAATAATCGTTACATATATATTATTATAACAGTGAAAGGGCCGGGCTATTCTTTTAAAAGGGTATTATTAAAAGTCATTCGGAACACAATATTACGAGAAATAATAAACACCATAACGAATGTTTGTTCTTTTTAAATGTTTTGATATACGAGTACATAAGCACCAGATGATTGAGCGTTGCGGTCGCCCTGAACGGTTTTATTAATTTTAAATTGATTTCGATTGTAAAACCCTTTTTTGTGTTCCGATGGAGATCGACAAAGGATGAATGAAGTTATTATTGCTACCACCGAACATTTTTTTATGGCGGTTTCTCGGCACGAATCGTAAAAAACTATTTTTGTTTACAATTACTATAATTTTCTTTTCGTGATATTGTGATTGTTGCTTTGTTATTCAATTTTTTTTTTGTGTTGGTCCTTAAGAGGAATAAAATGCGTAATTATCTACGTTCCTACGTATAGGTACTTTGGATAAGGACTTTATTCTTAATTGTATTTCTAGAGCACTTATAATAGGAAATCCATGGAAGCGTTATTATGTCGGCTTTTTGTTAACTTTTAATTTAATTGTTTATTTTTTTAACTTTAATTCTTATCTTATATTTATTTCAATCAACTTTGGATCATACAATTAAACTAAATATTAATAGTATGTACATCTAAATAAAAATAAATAAAATAAAAAAGAAAGAATGAAAAGAATCATAGGGCATCAAAAAATTCGTCCGCATCGCTGTCAACAGAAACACTAGGGCCGTGGGGTCCGAGTGCCCACTTGGTTTTTGGAGACATCGCCAAGCGATTGGTCGACTCTTCACGTGACCAGAGTGCTGGCCTATTTTTTGGCCAAAGAATCAGCATCGCCATACAACGTGGCAATGTTGCCAGCCTTTTGGGCACTTTTCCTGTCGACAGCGATGCGGACGAATTTTTTGATGTCCTATGATTCTTTTCATTCTTTCTTTTTTATTTTATTTATTTTTATTTAGATGTACATACTATTAATATTTAATTTAATTGTCAAATTAAAAGAAATAAAATTAAATATTTTGGTGACATTGGTTTTTTAACATATTTAGTAAAGTAAATAAATAAATATAAACCTAAGTATCGCTTGGATTCTAGTTCCTTAATTTTTTTTTGTTGAAAATAATATTTTATTTATTACACTTAGAATGATTTTTTACAAAAATAACTGCTGGATCCTGGGTATCCCATTAATCCAGAAACTAAATATTCGAATATATCGAATAACGCCAGATATCTCCATCTCCAATAAGTAGATATAATTTTATCGAAGTTTATGTACTGACTCATAAAAAACGGTATTTAGAAGACCTTTGAATTCTTAGACTCAATATTGTCTTCCACCAACATTTTAAACATCAGAAAACGCAACTTGATGTGTGCGCGAGATTAGGAATGACTTCCTATTTTATGGTGTTAGTTATGCTGTTTCGTAGACCCTTTTAATTACTTTTTTTTATCTAATGCTGCCTAAAGTATTGCTAGTTCCATAAAACTCTGGAGCTAGTGAAACCAATGCAAAGGTCCACATGACAATCATCATTAATTCCGGTAATGAGAGTTGAAACTACACGGGGCGTTCATGTCAGATCTAGTAAACATGACGTGGGCATCGCTATCGCGCCACGATCAATGATGTATCGATATGTGTATTTCATTAAGCACGTACGCTGAACAAGGATACTTGACTAAAAGATACGGCAAGCGATGAGGATGATGCTGAGCGTTATTAAATATCGTTAGTATAAAGGAAAAGAAAAACACATGTAACAGTTTTTTACTCTTAGTCGGGAAAACAATAAGCATTAAGATACCTTTTTAGCGTTAATTAATCTTCGAGTATTATTTCGCACTCTCCACTTCTCATTTGCTTGGTTTTCTCTTAGTTCAAGAAACGTATCTGTACTGTCTTAAGTATTTCTAATAAGTTTAATAAACGCTGTTTAAAAAAATACTTATTGTTGACACTGTTCTGTATTATGTTATGTTCTAATTAAATTAGTGCCATAGGCTATCTTACAGGAGTTATCAATGTATTTAATGAAACTGATTACGTGAATGATGTAAGCACCACAACGAGAAACTGATTGATATCGAATAATGTGTGACATTGTAATTATTATTCTAAAGATGCTTCGCCAAAAAGCATACTAATAACATGAGGAACATATTTTGTAATATTAAGTAGGTACCTATTATTAAATACAGGGTCAAATTAAATTAGCTAGCGAAACTCCGTAGACGTGACGGGTATCGATCTATCGATATCTAAACATGATAAAACAAAAATAAATTAATTTGATGATATTTTTTGTGGGGTCATCGACCGCAATTAGTGTAGGTATTCACTTGAAATATCAGTTTTACAAAAACAGTTTTTTTTTTGTGTAAACTACGTTGACGTGATTGCTAGCAATATCTAAATACGATAAAACATATTTGTTCAACTCATAATTCATGTAAAAACAGCACCAGCGGTCGTTGACCCCTAAAAAAACCTTTTTTTTATCTTGTTTAAATATCGATACACATCACGTCTGCGGAGTTTCTCTAGATAATTTAATTTGACCCTGTATAAGAAACCCCCAATTTACATTTCTCAATTAATAAAAAGATAAGTATGGCAGGACCTTACTTAATTGGTAGACAATAAAAAAACTTCATCTTTGAATAGCACATACCATTTCATAATTGTTTTTAGTTGATTTTAGATAAGACTAAATTCAGCGAAATTTTTGCACTAGACAGACATATTCTCCAGCACATCATTATTCTTAAACGTCCAGCTGCTGAGCCTTCCAATCCCACAACTGCAAGTTTAGAAGATATTGCCGGAATCTCCACTTTTGGCAGATGTGCTTTATATAAATATTATTATGGTTGAATGTTTTTTTTTTGTTAGTGTTCCTTTCTGCAAAATTTTAACTCTTATGTCATGGAATCACTCCCTAGTGATTATTTCAGTAACTACTCGTAATTACATAAAGTTTATTTATGTATTTGGGATCACCAACAAAGGCTACACAAATACAATATAGATCACAATAATAAAATAGGCTCTTTTACGTGTGCTCCTTAAATTACAGGAAACCACAGCATGCACATAATAAAACTAGGTGTAAACACGATTAAAGTTAAAATTAAAATTGAGAAAATAAATGATGAACGATGAAAGACAAAAAAATAACATGTCAAGAGTGAGCATTCAAATTACAATGGTATAAAATTAAAAAAAAATAGAGCAAACGAATGATTAAATTTGAGGAAAAATATAAAAAAAAATTACATGTCAAGAGTGAGCATTCATATTAGGTACAATCGTTTAGTATAATATAGTTATTACGAATTATGACGAAAATCTCTAAAGACAAATGAATGTGGGACCAGACAGTTTCTTTGTAATAATATTGAATAAAAAGTCGAATATTTCGATTTCAGAGTTTAAATCATTAGGATTATGACTATATCGATTTCATATGATTAGGAAGTAGGTACAAGTTATTAAAATCGAAATGACTATTAGTGCAACTCTTTCTAAGATTTTTAAGCTATAGTCTGTGAACAGCGTTGTGGGGTGTAACAAAATTGTCTATAAGTTTCGTATATTTCCCTTTTCAATGTTTAATAATGTTTGTTTGTTGTTTCATTTTAAAACAATAAAAACAAAACAAATAAATATTTAATTAAAAAAAACACTAAAAAACAAGAACGCCATGTTTGAAGTGAACACTTCCAGTATACTTTTACGTCTTTATGTGGACGCATGGGTGGGAGTCCTTGACTTCAACAGCCATCGATCATATCTGAGACGCTCTCAGTATAGATGCTCACTAAACATAACACCGCATATTAAATTCACTATGGTGGTTTATAAAACATATTGATATTCTTAAAAGAGAGCTCATTTAATTATGAATAGTTTAATTGGTCTAAAATGTTTATTAAGGCCTAGAATTCATCTGTTTATAGTTGCAAAAAAAGGTAAATGTACATATACTCGTAGTAGTAGTTATACTAACACTTTGCAGTTGCCTGATTGAGAACCCCAAGCAGTGCTTATCAGTCAAATGTTATTGATCAACCAAAGTGCAAGGCCACGGATGACTTATCCAACCGATACCCAACTAAAAATATTCAATGCTCACGAAATCGCATAAAGTTTCTCACACAATGTATGATAGAGTACTGAAATTGTAGTTTAACAATTTAATTTAAAGTAACTACGTTTGTAGTTCCAGCTATTCCTGAAAACATGGGGTAAGAGATGTAGACGTATGTCTGAATTAAAAAAAACTATCAATTTAATTCCGGAATATGAAATCAAAATACCTGTCTGTAATGGACTCATTAACTCATTACTTACAAGGCAAAGGCCTCTTCATATATATGGAAAAGATACGAGCAATAACTAAGTCAAAACGCTTTTATTGCGTTTTCGTGATTTTATTTAGTTTAGACACGTTACAGTTCGTTAAGTGTTTGAGTAAAGAGAGTTGCACCATTCTATATTGAAGTTGGATCTTACTATCCCAATTAATAACTGTGCTACGAGTACGCATCTAAGAAGAACATAATTATGAGCTGTTATGAGTTATGGTTGAATAGGTACTTCATTAGGTACGTAATTGAAGTGATATTTTACGAACTGCCACAGCCGTTCATGGTGATGTAATAGCCCGCATTTCACATGTTTGTACGGGAACAATGATCGACATCACAACAAAATATCGAACAAACTATGTACTTGAACCACAACTACCATTTTGTTATATTAATTAAGTAGATTATTTTGGTAAGTTGTTTACGTTGCATAGGGAACATTCTTATCTACAGAGTACAATGAATCAGCCTCCACGCTTCGAATCCTTATTCTGAAGTTATAGTTTCCATATTTGCCAACGTCAAGGTCCAACAATACACCATCTTGCAGATATTTAGAGGATAATCAGCAATATTATCTTACTTTAATAGCATCATACTCTAACTGCAGACTACTTTAGCCATTATCACCACACATTTATGTGGAGGTCCATGAACAATTGACTAGGTAACTAATATCTAGAGGCGTCAACAGTATGATATTATATTAATTTATTTAGATTTGCTCGCCCTAAATAATATAATAATAATATTTCTTTATGTCTTCCTTTATAGTAATTCGTAATCACTGTGGTCACAGAAGCTGAAGCTGATAGCTCAGAGCTCAGGGTAGAAATGTTTTGAAAGAAAACCGCGGAAGTCGAGACGTTTTTCAGTGGGTGGTGGGTGTGTCGTACACACTAATTACCAAAGTATGAAAAAGCATGAAGCATGAGAACAGGTCAAAAACAAGAGAGAAGGTGAATTATTATGCCCTCATACCTAAGTAGAGTTTATCTACTTATGCAGATAACAAAATCAGAACAAAAACCATTACGTATCCACTACTGATAAAATTATCAATCAAAATTATATTGTAACTTACTTAATCATGGTTTTGGTCAAAAAATTATACAAAAGTTGTGTGTCGTGAAGCGCCTGCGCTTGCGTTTACGGCAACATTAAAACGTTGTAGGAGCCACTTCTCTTTTTCTACAAGGCGTTGTGCGCGTGAGTCACTCTCAAAACCCGTGTTCAATATAATTTGTAGGCCAATGAAGATCAAGTTTTATCTCTACAGTTATTTTAAAGCTTTATTTAACTTGTTAGGTTTTCAATACGGTTCAGTGCAGCCCTAACATCCAGTTAAGAAAGAAGAAAGTCAAAAACTGAAATAAAATAGAGCTACTAATATGAAGTTCAACATCCACGAGAAAAGTTGTTACCTAAGTCTTAAGTATTTTTAGGTGATAATATTTAAGCAAAAAGTAGTCAATTAATTTGATTGTTAACTTATACAAATCTGTTATCTTTTGTTTATATTAACGGACCTCAACAATTCAGTAGTTCAAATTCCCAGATTTAGAATGCACTGGTTTCTGACAGACTGATCAGTGCTTATTTACGAATCTCTTATCTTAGTGGAGGTATAAGCCGCTGACGTTGCTCTTCTAGAAATATCCCAAATGGTTAAATAATTAATCTAACGCTAAAAAGCACTAATGTTAGACTCTATCTCATAAATAACATTGGCGGTTCCCAAAGTTTGTAAAATACAAAATTCCTTTTAATTGACTGTTTTGAAAAAGCCTACAAATATTTGGGTTGATAAGAGGTGTTTACAAACAATGAAACATAAGGGCAGGTAGGCGTTTTATGTGCCTTAACATAAACAACGAAACAATTATCTATAAACTATGATTAACATATGAAAGTGGTTTTGTGCTCCCTTCCTAAACGGCAAAAATAGTGGCCCAATTCAAGTTTGATATCTTACTTTTACAGACATCTTATTGTCCAAACTTTGGTCATTTGGTGGGATAAAGAGTCCTCCCAGTTGTGCAGACATCCCAAGAGCATGACTGAACTGAATTTGTAATGATGTATTACATTCACAGCAGTGGCCTTGACACCTACCGCGTGGGTAACTTGCAACGCAACTGCGTACCTACACTGCATTTATTTTACCTCGCTGCGTCATCCCTTACATCTTTACTGACAATATTTTACCACCGACCCTTATTTCACGGAATCCGACCATATTACGGCGGACAACATTCGGACATGTAAGCAAACATCTTAATGTTTACTAATGAAACATTTCTAAATACATTGATTGATGATGTTCTCCTCGCACGGGTTTTGTGTAGGCTCGCATTATTCTATTCATAAGTCGCGCTGCGGGATGCTGAACGTCAGCGTTGGTGGCTTCGCTATTGTTCACTGCGGACACAATTCGGCAAACATTCTCGTGCTATTTTTTTCACCGTTTTCCTTTTCGAGTGGGCCATTTAAATTGCATGCGTATTTTAGCGAGATAGACGTCGCTGATGGGTTTCCATTAGGAGTGAATGATTAAGAGGTCGAGCCTCGAAGCGGCGAGGGAGTGACAACGTCGTGAGAGGGCCTGCGTCTCAAGGGAGTGTGTAGAACCCCTGACACCAGAGTGTGGTGCTGTGCTTGCAATTAACTCCTCGGGCGGGTATTATCTCGGCATTAGAGTATCGTCGCGATGCCAGAACACCCTCCATGAAACATTTGTATCAATATTAAAAGACACGTCAACCCCAGCAACTTAAATTCTCGAATAAATTCAAACTATTTCGAAAACTTTGTTCAGAACTAAAGTAACTCGAGTGTCGACATTTTAAACAAAACAAAACCTAGGAATGTGTACACGTGTTTATATCTTTGGACAGATGATTTCATCAACAAATTATAAACTCCTGTGTACCATAATAAGCTTTATGCTGTGATGTGAAAGCTATCATATAACACATTGTAGTGGCGTTTGTCGAGAACAAAACTCCGAAACGTCAACGGTTGTGATTGCCAATATAAAAGTTAATCATGTTAGTGCGCCGGGGTGGGCCGGGTGTCGCGATATCATTGTCCCAGGTTCGAGCTCGGCCACCCCCCGCAAGGATTCGTTGCTTATTTAATGCAACGATGCACACGTAAACATCTAAATAACTTTTGTGTGACACTTCTCCCCTACCCTCTAATTTTACTAAGTAGCCGTATCTGTACAAATGTATTGGGGAAGAAACATTCAAACCAAATGTGTTTTTGGAGCAGATTTGTTGTCTCGTCTTAACTGAAGTGAACAGAGAACAAAAAATATTGTTTTTGCTAATCATGTAGGTGCTTCTTCAAACAGCTGTGGTTTTGGGTCTTTGAAAAGATCACCAAGTTTTGAAAACTCGTAGCTTAAGTGGTAGAATTAGGTTCGATTTTTGTAAAACAAAGCGTTTTAATTTATGTATTAAGTGAATTTCAATAAAGAACGGTACTCGATGAATTGTTTTTCTTTGTCTGTCTTTTTTTTTTTAACTAAGAGTATTTTCGGGTTGTATTTTCATGGCAGATTTTGTGTGTTTCTTTTGACTAGCGCTGCATTGTGCTAGTGTTATAAGCAGAGTTATAAGGTATTAGATAAAGCTATCTGACAAGCGTACTCCGGGCCGCAGCACAGCGCACGGCCGACGATGGGTGCCAGGCCCTAAGCTCGCACCCCACTGCTGCTGCCACTCTCCTGTCACAGCTTACGCAAACCGACTGACAGCCTCCCAATAATTCGTTACGAAAATGTGTTAATCGCGCGCCGAACACTTTCACGGTTCGCAACACTGAATTAGATTAGCGCGATGACAATAACTACATCTGTAGCTGAATAAGACTCGTCATATTTTGACAGGTATCGTCATATGTCCGTACCCTCGTCTGCCCACATACACGTGTTCGTTCGTCCCACGCGGACTCGTCGTAACGTTCGATGTCAGCCTTTTTTCCGCACAAAAGTCGTGATTTCACGCGGCGCGAACATTCATCCGATTGTCGTGAATTTCGTTATCTTGTATTAGCGAGCGTGTGAGGTGATATTGAAAAAATAATACGTTTGGGATTTGACGGCTCCCCATGTGCGCACGGCAGCTTCCTTTTCACTGCAACGCTCCTATAAATGAAACGGGATGATAAATTTATTTAATGTATACAAATGTTTGGACATTTTTATTTTGCTGTCGTTTAGACGTAGGTAACATAATTTAGTTCACCATATGTGAAGTCGTTACAACGCGTGGAGTAGGAAGTGAAAAAAATGTTTTACGACTTGTGAGAGATAGTATGACAAACCGGCCTTTTTTTCCCTGTATCATCATCCTAGCTCCGTCGATAAACAAACTTTTTTCTAATAGACGTAAAAAGGTAATAAATGAGCCGATTGAATTGAAGGGGCACCGGAATTAAGTCAATTACGAAACGTATAATTATTTCAGCAATATATTTACCTACCTACTAAGGGCGAATTTCACCTAACTTTAATGCCTGTAATAAATTTTGAATTTTTGTCTGTTTTTCCATATTAGAACTGTCAGACGTCAATTTTATTCCACGGATAAAAGATATCTGACTTTGGTGAAATCAGCCCTTAGTGGTGTTTACGGTGTGTAAATATCGTCATATGGTTAACTTTATGATAGAGCTTTAAAGTTGTCTATTAAAGTTCGAATATAGCTGAAATAAAAATTTGCCGGCTCATTATGGAGGGGTTTAATTCGGGGTTTCCGTCTAATTGATCTCTGGCCGGGGTAATTATTCACAGGGGGTATATAAAGTAATTATTACTGGGTAGCCCTTTTTCCTTGTCGCCATGGTGCCCCCCAGTCCCCCTCAGCTAATCACCGCCCGCGCCCGGTGTCAATGACGGCTCGCAACTGTATCTTGGATCGCGATGACAGAATTTTAATATATTTTGTTGTCGTATGTAAATGGCGGTGCAGATGGCGCCACATCGAGTGGCGGATTATACACAAAACTCCCCACATCGTTTGTAAAGTTTCCAGCCAGCAGAGAAAGCGTCTTATGTTAAATATAGAGGACTGCAAAAATGAAGTGTTTAAAAAATTACTCGGATATACCAACTTATAAAACCCAAAATAATTAACGAAACAAACCACTCGAGAACATTATCAGAAGGAACTCTACCGACGAGGTTAACAGCAAACAATTACAAACCATAAATTAACATTACCCTTAACTGCCTCAAAAAACCTACGCAGGATGAAAAGGAGATTTATATTTGTTAAGGCGAAGTTGTTCGTCTTCATAAGGCTTGACGTTTCATTTCTGTCTAGGCAGGCCGACAAGTGCTAACCCTCCTTCGTGCCTGTCCCGCGCGCCCCCGGCCCACCCCATCTCGAAGGGCTCCTGTTGTTATGCATAAAATTTTGTCTTATTACTTCCAACTTTGCTATTATATTTGACGAGACGGAGTTGGCAAGTTATTTTGTTATTAAAATTTTTGGCCGAAGACGGCGGCAAGATGAATCTAGTTCGAATGTAAATGCGAATGCTTAAATTATAAAGCAAGAACTTATTTGATTTAACAAACCTTACGATCTGGGGATTAATGTCGGAAATTGGAGGAGGAGGCGGCGTTGTGATTCGCGAGTTGTCGCGAGCCGAGCGGTACGGCTCGGCGCGGCGGCGCGGATAAAAGACGAGAAAATGGGATTGACGAACATCGCTACACCAACTTTGAGAGAGTATTGGTTGCTCTTGAAACTTATCAGCCGCGCTTTGTTTTACAATTGTACCCTCCCATATATTTTATTTATAGGAAGATACCGGCTGCATGTCAGATTTCTCATAGTTTAGGTAAGTACCTACATAAGAATATTTTTGCTGCTAGTTGTTTTTGTTACATCACGCCTGTATACATTTACTAATCTGTTCACGTTCTGTGTCCAACTTACATTACAAGAATAACTAATCTGTTCACAATTTTAAAGCTCTAATATAGAAAGAACTTAAAATATATTGTTTCGTTTTTTTTAAATTGTGGTATTATTTTTATGTTAGCAAACTTATTATTTCAACAGTGGTCAAACTCGGCACCGTTCGAGCTGAAAAGTCGTGGCACTAGGTAAGGATCGTTGTAGCGATCGCGTATTATTAATAAAAGTTAAATTAAACATTTAAAAACCCTCGACACAAACAAAAACTTCTAAAAAGTAAAAATAAAATATGTATTGGCCCTTTAGGTAAGTTGTACGTAATATTTTGATTCAAGTGTGGCCACGTCGCAGGACGGTTAATGAAAATAGGAAATTACCAGCAGCTATCCTTTCTATAATACCATAAGTACATTAATTATTGCTAGGTATAAGCCTTGTCTCTTTGGCGTTATCATTAGTCGTCTCAAGGTATCATTGAAGTAACAGAATTACAAATTTCGACTCGATCATACTTGTGGAAAATGCTAACATACATTCATCAACTAGAAAAGAGCTCATAATCTTTAAACGGCTGAACTGATTTTCTTGAATCATAGCTAAGAACACTGTCACTTTTCAAACAAAACAATAAAAAACAAAATCAGTTCAGCCGTTTGGGAGCTACGATGCCGCAGACAGACACACAGATATACACTGTAAACTTATAACACCCTTCTTTTCCCGTCGGGGGTTAAAAAGGGGAATTTAAGAGCTCCTTTTATTAGTGTCTTCGCGTGGAGCATTTGTCCAGCGTAGGCGTTAGTCAGACGCTGCGTAGGAGCTGTGTAGGTGGTGCGTGGACATTATGTAGAAAGTCAGCCGGGGTGCATCAACGGCTCGTAAATTCGCGTAGGACGAGTGATGCTGTGCGTCGTATGCGCGTAGCATGCTCGTAGTACACGCGTAGTGGCAACTTAGTGACGCGTAGCACGGGCGTAGCGGCGCAATGGACGCGCGTAGCACGGGCGTAGAGGCGCGTAAGACGAGTGTAGCGGCGTATAGACGTCCTGTAACGCTGCAAAGATGCTTTATAGCTTTTATGCAAATATTCTTAGAAAATATGAAAGTTACTAAACATTATATTCTGCCGAAGTAAAGGCTTAAAAATTCTGAAGGTGAACGCATAAGTAGTATTTTTTTAAATCTTGTAGCGAAGTAGTAATTTTATAAAATTTACACAATTTTGTTCCGTGGAGTTCAATACCCAGGTCAGGCAAAGTGTTATTGGGTTTTTGCCATATGCTCGTAGTCAATCACATGGGACTGAAACAATCATAACTATTGAAATATGGATGTACTAAACATCTGATCTGCCTATCCCTCCTTTCCTTTCTTCGTTATGATAGAGTAGTGGCGCTGGCCTTAGATGTGTAAAAGTCGGTAAGAAAAAATATTGTATATAACCTTCGATGACCTAAAACACTGGATATGGCCTTAAAAACTTACTCTTTATAGAATGATAACGATCTAAACTTATAGGTAAGTAGTATATTAAAGTAATAATAGTAGTATATTATATATAGTATATACTACTTACTTAAGTTTTACTTAGTTGTGTATCCGTTGACACTTTACTCACTCAATTAATGGTTATACCTACTTAGGCAAGTGTATACAAGGTGTACTTGAAATAACTCAAAACCCGAAAAGGGGTAATTACAAAAGTTATTTCAATAAAACAAATATGAAGTTCCTAAATGCAAACCATAAGCATAGCTTTCGCTATTAAAGTGGGCAGTTAATGAAGTCGGTTAATGTTTGCAATTGAAAAACCATTTTACTTCACACGTTTGCTAAATAAGTCACATACATTCAGTGGTAACAACGTTTGCGCTTAGGCCCAAAATTGCTAACCATTCAATAGCGAAAACTAAGCTTATGGTTTGTATTAAGATACTTCATATTTGTTTTGCATTATAATCACTTAAGCTGCGTCCCCACTTGTAGCATTTTCGCCAAAAAAGCTTCCTACATGTGAAATACGAGTAGCAAAATGTATCACACAGCTATCCATTCCAAACTCTCACAAAAAAATAATTTTTCGGAACATACCTGTTGGCGGTGTCGACGCTGTACTTACCTATATATACTCTGGAACCTAGTTGCATTTTTTTTCCGACTAACTACGAATCACCAGCCAATCCACCAGCTGTCGGCTTCATCAAAGGGATTCTGTAAACTCCGTGTATGTCGCGTCAGTGTGTGTGTTTAGAACATTCGATGGTGTGATTAAAGGGCCTACACTTTCATTGGAACTTGGAATCTTCTTTATGGGTTTTCGCAAATATCTCTAAGATATCCATACAAGGGAGAGATGAAAATTTCATTATTATTTACATAAGACGTCTAATTTTTTAAACATTGGCGAAAGTCTCAAAAAGGGGATTCCAAGTATATTCGTTAGTCAAAAGTGTTACAGTGGGTGAATAATTTTATCTGGTGGATAGTTAAAATAAGTTGAATATCTTATCGGATTGGTAATCTTACCTGGTGGATATTCATATCTGGTGGATAGTAGGTTCAGTTCAAAGTGATCTGATCAGTTTAAAGTTCTTTCTAGATAATCACAATAAAGATGAATTACTTATTTGGGTCTTAGAAGACTTAGGAATAGATACTTACATACGATATACTGACGTTAAAAGCAGCACACGGTAAAATTGTTTGGCCTCTGTTAACGCTGCCTACGACATGAAGACTCGGCCATAAGCACGATAGTATATAAGGAGTATGATCTGAGTGGAATCGTCAGCGTCGTAGCGTCGCCGGCGACGCTTTGTTTGGACTGAGTAGGTTGAAGGTTCGCTGAGTGACATCGTTAAAATCCCAGTCCAAATCATGCGTAGCATGTTGGTAACTTGGTTGGGAGAGTGGTTTGCGTGTTTGTAACAAGTGGCTGCAAGACGAACATTTTATCAATAAATGGTTTAGTTCTCAATAATCCGCCCAGTGGGAGTCGGGCTCGCTCACTGAGAGTTCTGTACCACCAAAACTCTCATATTTCACCGTCCTTTTATTATTTGACATCATAGAGCCCATAGTAACAAGTATTCTTCAGACATACCGATGGCGTAGGCTTATCAAGAAGGTTCTGTTAACACTTCTGTTGATTAGGCCGCTGAGTCAATATGCTGTACCTAAATATACTCAATGAGTGGGAACAGTCTTTAAAAGATAGCTGATAAGGATCTCCGTGTTCTGCAGCTAGTTGATTGGAACATAGAATAACGCAGCGGTGGCTCTTTTGTAATGAAGGATGTAAATTACGTTTTTCACGTTTCTTAGGACTAAATGGAGTTGTTTTGAGTTGAGCGTGATGAGGCGCAGCAGGCAGGAGTGCGCGGCGGTGGTGCGGCGATGCGGTACGGCGCGGCAGCGGTGATTGTAGCGGCGCGGAGACGCCGTACGTAACATCTGTTCCTTTTGTAGCGACAAATTAACACCGACTCGAGCAAACTGAGGCAATGCAACGACCCATTCCCAGCTTGGAACGAGCCCTAAAGCTTCCCTTAAGCGCGACGCCAGCTGCTCGCAGCACTAAATTCCACGTTACAATGCTTTGTTTTAAAATTTGTAATCATTCTCACATTTTACGACGGTGAACGGTCCGTTTCGGAAAATTTGATACGACTATAAAGCCTGTAATTGTGTTAGCATTCCAGTTAATTAAAAGTTATGAATTTAAAGTCGCACAGCTTTAGTGCTCTTTGACGCTCGCCGTCTGAATAAAACGGTCATATAAAATGTGATGAATTTCTTTTTACTGCTCGAAAGAGAGTTTAGACAGCATTTAGCTACTGTTAATGAGCAAACAAAAAACATTATGAATCTTTTGTCTATCAGTTTATATCTTCAATTGTTATAGCACGCTATTTAACGTACAATGAACGCGCTCTACTCACTGTTGAAACGAGCGTCATAATGTAAATTGTGTGTATTTAGTCAGTAACTAAATATAAAGCTTTCTCTGGTAAGCATCTGCTTACGTCATAAAAGTGTATTATGTCAATAAATAATAAAAAAAACTGCAAAGTCAAAACATTAGTTTCCCACAGCGATTAAACGGCAACGAATAAAGGGCTAACTGAAAACACTATAGAGCAGTGAGTTATGAAAACAAATACACATTACGAGTACGTACGAAATCTCGTACAACTAATGACGTTAAAAGCGAGGGGTAAGAGTAACAATGTTAACAGTCATAGTTCGTGTGTGTGTGCGCCAAAACTTGGGTACTGCGGCCATAAATACCGCCGCGGGGGGCCGCCGCGCCGGGCGTCGGTAACAATAACCACGACGTATGCCGTGTTAACATTAGCTCCGTACTTAATTCCTTGTAGCCCTAAACTCGCTTAAGAGGGTAAGACTCAGTGACACGGTGTTAATTAAATAATTACTTTAAATAATAACTCCTTGGCCCCGAGCCCCGACCCGACCGAGCCACGTTATGTTACACGCCGTCCCTTGCTTTCGCCATGTTTACTCTCGCAGTGTATTAGATTATTTAGTTACAGTGTTTAATAACAAGCCATTTAAGTCTCGCCTCTTTTTCCAGAGTGCGGCGGTTGTGCTCATGATCTACGTTGCCGCGAGGATTGCAATTTATGCATCGTTACTTACTCATACGTTGTAACTTCGTCTATCATCTAGACGAAGTTACAACGTACACGTACTTAAGGGGACTACATGACCTAAACGCAAATTTATAATGTCTAAAAATATATGATCCACTGCAGTAACCAAAATCAGAAAAGTATATGATATTCTGCACGATATATGCTAGTTAGATAGTGTGTTGAAAACATAATACAATTAAGTTGATATGATAGAAAAAAATCACGAAGACACCTCTAAAAAAATATTTTAAAGATTAAAAACCATACTAATATACATGCAAACATTCAGATTTTTTGTCAGATTATTTTACAAGTAACATACTAATGTAATAGTGCTTTAATGTTTTAGTCCAATGAATAGATTTTTTGTAAATCCATAATTGCTTCATATTTTGCAATAAATTACCAGCGTTGTGTCTTCGCGCGTCTCTTTCTTTTCTATGCAATCCGACAGTGACGGCGCTTTAGATCATGTAAGCCTCTTAACGCATTTAATTGGTTAAACAAATGTCTTCAGAAGTGCTCTGTATACCTATTTCGTTTATAAATAGTAATTAGATTTCCATCCTGAGATACAAAATAAAAAAAATAAAAAATATTATTTGCGACTATTTTATTTTATGTGTCTAAAAAGAGAACATAATAATATTTACAACATAAAAAGGTACTTCATTTCAGGTTTACATTCTAAAAGTTTACTTCAAAAGGTTCGGATAAACAAAAGGGGAACACAAGTTCACAGAATGTAATGTTCCTGGTTGATATCAAAGGCAGAATTTAATGGGTGCAGTTATTACCTAGAGGTCGACTGTCTAAACTCATAATAAAACCCCAGGCCACGTTCAAGTGTCTCTTGTAGTTATATAATGTTTTCACCAACCGCTTCACGCGTATTTTCCATTATAATAATGGTTCATTTTTCTCTGCTTTAATGACGATGTTCAATTCGGAATAGGTACAAAGCGAAATAATCAATGTTTTAATGGAAATGTTTAATGATTGGCTCAAACACTATGGAGGAATCGTCTGATGCTGGTAAAACTGACATGCTGGATATATCTCGTTCCGTGTTAAACGCACTAGGTACTGCAACACAAGTTCATACCTATAATTTCCGTCAGTGAGTTGTTTTACTCGAAAATAACCAATTCATTAGACTATCCCGACTGTGGCAGCTGAACGTTGAGGGATCTAATCAACTATCACAAAGAGTATTAGGGTTCTTTTTGAAGGCTGATCATACATTGGTTTAGTTAAAAGGAAGGCTACAGGATCTTGACTGCTCAACACACTGCGATCAACGCCACAAATGCGATACTGGGGGCGAGAACTTGTTTAATAAACGTTTACAGGCTTCTAATTTTAAGCCTACTTCCTTTTATCCTTTACCCTTAGTTCTAAGTTTTAATAGCCAATTGAAAAGGCTGCGGTCTTAAGCATCACACACTAGTCTAGTATACAATAGTTGATATGTTAAGTAAAAGTACCTATTTACATCCTTCCTTTTTCTAACAGGCTCGTTATTCTGAGGCTGAGCTGCTTGGGTAGTATTTTCTTTCTGATTCTTAACAAGTATAGGCCACTTCTCGCGCTGGGTGTCGTGAATGTGACTAAGGACAGCAATGGGTAGCAGCAATCTCCGCCTGTGGCAACGCGAAGGCCTTGTGGTCGTAACATCGACATTGTACCGATCCCGGTGAGATCAGGCAAACTGGAGAGTAAAACAGATCATGTAGGTAGCCTTATCAGTTTTAACCTTCAGATACAAGTACTTAATTTTGAAGGTCCATGATGGAAGCTGCAAGCGAATATTTCAGTGCTTGTAGGCGAGAGACAGAGCAACCGGATGCTAATCACTACCGCCCTTGAGACCTACTGCAGTTCCAAAGAACAGAAACTTAATATTAATGATCTCTGTGATACAAAATATATGAACATTAGAATTAATTTAAATGTACCAACTTATCAGATAATAAAGTGGTTTAGTGACTTTTTATTATGTAGTTCCAGCTCTTAAAAATTAATTGTTGCGGGCGCGTCCTAATGACTGCTAAAAGGCTCAGTCTTGATAATTTTGATGGTAGGTAGTACTTACTGTCACAATTAGATTGGACGGATGGGTGATCGCGGTAGGTAGGTATGTTGTTATAACTTTAATAGCAAGCAAGCAAGAGGTTATCGCCTTTGTCCCTTCCTGCTTGCCGAATTCTATTATTTTAGTTCCATTATTGGATATTTTTTTATTCCGTATCTATAATTTGAAAAACATCTAGGTAATGGAAATCTGAAATTCATTAGGGCTCGGCGCACTGGCGCGACGCGACAGTGTGACACAAAGGCACCGCGTGTCACGCGACCAGCGGTGCCTTTGAGTTGTGCTGTCGCGTCGCGCCTGTTTGTGGGAGCCTAACGCACAGGCTAAACCGCTGGTCTAGAAGAATGAAATTTTACACAAGTGTATAAGAAATAAAGAAATACTCGTAAAAACAGGTTTATTTGTCACAGAAATACGTGCATACAAAAAAGATAATTATAAAGAAAAATAAAAATAAAATAGATCTATAATCACGAGCACAAAACAGAAATGTCGACAGCTGCACGTCATGACTGTGACAAGAAGGCTTCCAGTCAGCGTGATGCTGAGCTGTGCGGGACCTACAGCACAGCGCTGATTTTCAGTGGTACCGTGGATAGAAGGTACCTTGTACAGTGAAACTGAGCACAATGGGAGGATTTTTGAAAATTCACACCCATCGGGGTTAAATTGAGAATGAACGTTTGTATGGAAGTTCGTCATTTTTGCCGATGGGTAATCACACGGCTCGTAAAATAAATAAAACAACATACCTTCATAATTATATAAGTAAGCATTATTTTACTCAACAAACACCATTGAATTTTTATATTTATGTAGCTTAAATATTACATTTTTTCAATTGGTTGGTACCAGTAAGTCTAGTGTCCAGACAAGGCAAAAAATTATAATTAATATTTGAATACACATAGAAGACAAACACACATTAATTACTACATAATATCTATTATTTTGTGTAATTAACACATTATAATATTTAACCTGCCATTTTAATTACATGGTAAGTTCCGCATACAGAGTTGCAAAAAGCTAATGTAACATGTGTCATATAAATTGCCTAATTAACTTCATTGTTCACTCCTAAGAGCGTAGTTTAATCGAATGACCATTTAAAAAAAAGCGCGTAATAACACTTTACTTTTATGAAAACAGAGAATAATTTGAATGGTTCCGACGCACACAGTCGGCTGTTATTTGTTCATTAAGGCGGGGCAAGCGAGCGCCAGCGCTGTGTAAAGCCTACCCTCAAGCACCTACTCTATTGACTTTCTTCCGTCACTTTCTTATCGAGTTATGATAAATGGTGCCAACTCCACCATGAACACGACCCTGTTCTCAACGCCCAAGAATACATTTTCCTACAACACCGTCTAGTGAGCATAATTCGTTTCACCGCATCGACGTTACTTCTTAAATAATAAAAGCTCTTTGTAAAACTTTCCCTCCTTGAGCGTTCTAAAGCTTTTCGGTATCCAGTAATTAATATTCATGGAGGCTCGTGCCGGCGGGGCTGTGTAATTAATAAACTTATATGATACTTTTGTTTACAGTGTCATTCCTGAAACGCAGGGGAGCTTTGGGAACGCCTGTTTGTCTCAATGTTCAGTCGAATCGAGTCCCCCTACTTTATGTACTTAAGTATTTTTGATACAGCCCGCCGCACATTGAAGGAAATTCTAATTCAGAAGGTCGGTGAAAACGTCAGCCCATTTCTATCGGTGACGACGCGACGGTATAAAACGAGGTCTTATAATAAATTAATGCTTCATATCAACGAGAGACAAGTATCGTTTAATTTAATTTGAAGGCTCAAGTAATTCGACAAAACTTCTGTAATAAAATTATCGAGCATTGACCGTAGTGTGTGATAAGGCGGTGAGTGGGTGTGGAGGCGAGACGTGCGACTGGACACAGCTCCGCATGTTAATACACGTAAACCAAGATAATCCATAAAACTCACAAAAGGTGCCGAGTTGTCTTCACGACCGAGGAGGCCTGACTGCACAGAAGCGCTTAACCGTAGCTTAATCGACGTTTAGATACAGATTACATATGGGCGAAGTTTTTGTTTGACTTCACTAAAATACGCAGCCAAATTAGTGGTCATCTTTGTATAGGTATTGCCGTAGTCCTCGCAGAACAGACCAATTTAAAAGTTTTGTAACAATTTGACAAGTTCAGAATTCAGAGACAATTATGACTAAGTAACAATATTCAGAAGAAAAAGAAACAGAAAATTTTAATTGATCTATAATAACAAGAAGAATCTTGCATCGAGTTGAGAAACGCGCCAAATGTTAAATAGCATGCATTGCTTATTCATCAGTGAAACGCAATCCCCTCAAAGCACTTAAGCACTTAGCGCAAACATATCGATTCTCAATATGCGACGCTAACGCCCCGGGGACACTGTGACAATGTAAAAACGCGAATACGCAGCGCACCGCGTGATTCACTTATTTGTCCTCTTGTGCGGCGAGTGAGCAGCGAACATTACCAAAACGAGAGTTAAACTAGGGTTAAAAGTGTGGAGGGTCTACCCCGACCTCATAATATTATAACGTGTAAGGAGTAAAAGAGTCGGCGTTATCTTTTACACAGGCCCGATTCCTGACCACTTTAATGGGAAAAGCATGTTAGAATTAAACTAAACAAAGACGACGCATCAATTAGGGGCTCTTCTTGTTTTTTTTTCCCTTTTTTGAAAAAGGGCTTAACTTTTTAAACTTGTACGTTGACCAGCCGGCGCTCGATGTTGTTCGTTATTTTTTACTGACTTATTTGATTAGATCAATCTCAATGATTCTTGTATGGATTTCAGTTACGGCGATAAAGAGATAAATGGATGCAAACATTACCATTCGTTTATTCTTGAGGGATCCATTAAAGATAATAAAATGGGTATTATGGTGTAGGAGCTTCACTATTTTATGTGCCATAGCTTTTAGGTAACTCAGTGCTTGTTTAACCACAATACCTATGCGTAAATAGTGCACTATTTGGCCCCGTCAAACACCAGTGTAGTGAAATCTATTAGACCTTTAATGATTACAATGAGCACTAGTTAATAATTCATCTTCAAATATATATTATTATATAATTACGTTGATTAATTTTAAATACGACTGTCACTTCGCAATATCGACTTAATTTGATTACATTAATAGCACTCTAAAACCCTATATTGCAAGGCAAACATAAAGGTAATCGTGGTACCACTAAACAGGACTTTGATTATACTAAAAATGAAGTGCAATAAAACCGAGAGGATAACTCCACAGTAATTAAGACGAGGTAAATATATGGAACGCATTGACGGATCGTAAAGCTAAAGGATTCAAAACAACAAACTGCAAGCCAGTGTTTACGATGACGACCGAACCGCTTTTATTGTTGTTGTAAAATTCACGATCCATTATTAATTATTACAGACATCATTAATCTACTAATCTATTTAAGGGCGTGCGATAAGAATCTCATTTAAAGTATTGAATGAAGAGTGTCCGTAGTGGACTTGAGATAGGCTTAAATTAGCTCTCAGGATCGCGCCACAAGTCACGGTATAAACCCAATCGAAACAAGTTCTTAACGTAATGTATTAACAGTTTTATTTTGTGGAGCTCTTGTTGCGAGTTCGTTCATTTGATAATGTTTGAAATGCTGGCTGATTTATTACAGGTCGGTGTTTAAACGACAAATGCATCGAAACAGATAGGAGCGACATGTCCGACATTGGAGGACCGATGTTGACCACTATACATGGAACATACACGGCGTTATTAGTCAAAGACACGTCACAAGATATATGCTAAACCCGCTCTGACATTTGGCTGAATTTTCTCATATTCATTTTCATTTAAAATATTATATTTTGAATTAAATCAAATCACATGATTTGTTATTATTAATAGGTACAATAATTATTTTTATTATAATAATAATAAGTAATATTTTATTCACCATATAGGTATGTAGAGCCTACTTCATCGCATGTTGATGACTGTCCTTATCTGTAGAATTCTAATAATATTGCCCCTTCCTTAAAAAGCAATACTAAAATAATTTAATTTTACCTATGTAATTCACGGTAATACTAGTACCTACTATTGCGTTAAACAACGTACTTCAGGAGATTTCAATCGCGTTTAGTGTTCCCATACAATGAACGGACAAGCCATTGGACTCGAAATAACCTATTGCTGAATTCAGAGAGCCGAATGAATGGTGATTTTATACTGCCTTGGTTTATTCACATCCTTGGACTTTGATTTTGCTAGAGTATTAATGTGTTTCTGACTTTTTTTAATCTAGTCTTAGCCTAGTCAAGTCCAATAGCTCAGTTACCAATCCTATCCTACTAATATTATAAGTGTGAAAGTTTGTGAGGATGGATGGATGGATGGATGGATGGATGTTTGTTACTCTTTCACGCAAAAACCTACTGAACGAATTTAGAACACAGACAGTTTATAATAACATGTAGGATACTTTTTATCCCGGTAGTACGTTCCCGTGGGATAATTTCCGACATCCAGGCGGGCGAAGCCACGGGCATAAGCTAGTAATCTATAAATAGTACAAAATAAAGTCAATTTTCGTGTGTCTTTATGACCACGTTGTTCTTCTTAACTCCGCTACGGGGTTTGATGCGGTTATCACCATTATTTAGCGAATTTATTCTCAAAGTTTAATACATACATTAATATTAAACTTACATATAATTGTTGAGTTACATGTTCAAATATTACAACGATTTGATTTATTTTGATTCCATTTACTATTATTCGTTTTGCTTTTATTTTGTTGTATTGTATTTGATTTCTGTTATTTTGTTTGGCAATGAGTGTGAATTACCTGGAGTAAATTAATTTATTATTATTACTGTTTTTTTTTATTAAGCTTCCCTTTGTTTTCCCTAATGAAACTGAATAAAAAAATAAAAAAAAACTAAAATTATTATTCGAAACAATTTTTGTATAGGTAATTTAAACTGTATTTAAAGTATCTGTTTAGTTATGTGAAACAGTGTTTCAAACTTAGTGAGACAAAATTTAATTGTCGAGATATTTCGTAATCTCACGTATAGCAGTCTAACCCAAAGACCGGATGGGAGTTGTTTCTTTAAGACATAATCTTTACAACAAACTGTGATCGGATCACATACTAACGAAGCACCAGGAACACAAGAGATAGATTTAAGTAGCACTGATTATAATAGAATGAAACTTTGAATCCACTATCAGTATTCTAAACAGCGCTTTTGTTATGAATTGTACGTTTTAGGGTTCAGTATCTTTGGTTACGATTGACGAACTTAGCTTCTTCTGTGTAATTTATTGTTTTCTGTTTAAATAATAAATTAATATCTAGTAGGTCATGTCGTGTCTAGCATACATAGCATACATAGGTAAATGCTTTGAAGATTTTTTTGGATCGTTTTGGAACGTGGGAATAAACAACCAAAACTAAACCCAAAATGGTTTGTTCCTGTGGGAATCGGCATAATATAAACCTAAGTGGAGTGGTACAAAGGGCAACGCGATGTTTGAAACACTCAACTAAGAGTGTTTGAAAAAATGTATTTATCGTCACTAGTACGAGTACTTAGCAGCAAAGTGTTGACATAAATATCGCTACTGCTATAGTACTATTACAATATTTAAAATTTTACACCTACAATTCACGGCATATTGTTTTAGTTACCGACCAGCTTTTTAATATAAGTTACCTATACTGTAGGTACGTTAGTAGGTGCACCATCTGCATCATCGTTAGTACTTGAACACTATACGAGTACTTATGAGCTATGTAGGTACCTTGAAGAAAGAAACTTAGTCATGGTCTGAAGTTAATCTAGTGCCCAAAATAGTGGCACAGTTGTTTCAAACTCAAAGTCAAAGCATTTATTTCAATTAAACCAATTCCAGGCACTTTTGAATTTTCAAAGAGTCGGTCAGTCAGTCAGAAAGTTGAAGCTACGAGTATTTCCCATTCCAAAACGTAGATCTCTATGGAGAAAAACGGGCAAGAAACTCAAAGGACACTCTTTTAAATCAGCATATTACAATTCCTGGGTACATTATTGTAACATTATTGGAAAGGGGAAGTCTACAACATCCATCCAATAAAGATTTGCCTCACCTGGGATCGCGATACATACATCTTAAGAACTAATAATCAACGAGGTTATGACGATAACATTATGGAAGTTAAATTGACTAGTAACACATGGATACTTACTTATAATACTATAACTATAATTTCCGCATCTATATACGAGTACCAACATGCTGTACAAGAGCTTATGTATGTCTGATAAAACAGAATTTATTATTAAATTCCTTACAGCTTGGCACCTAAGGCGTGTCAGTCAACGCATTATTTCAATAGTAAATCCGCATCTAAGTATAAGCAGTTATTTTGAAAGGTTTGATCTCATGGATTGATGCCTTATCTAGCAGAAGAATTGCTTACGGATAAACCATTTTCGGTTTTAGCTAGCCTGGCCTGGCAACAAAAAAATACATATTACCATTTAACAAACGTGAATACAATGCAGTCATCTAGGCTCTGTCTTTACTCGCGGGCCCTGTTCAATAAAACAGATAAATAAAATTCCTAAAGTGGTTGTAAAATTTAAAAACCAGGTTTCTGTTCTCAAAGGATGACTTAATGCTAAAAATAACAGGTTAACAATCGAGTACCCACAACGGATGAATATCCAATGAATAACAGCTTCTGTCTTCCTTAAATTTAAGCATGAAAACATGTTATGTCGACAAAAACGCAAGTCGCAAGTCGTTTAATAAATAAAAAGTTAATTCTCACGTTCGAACGTAACCGCTCACCTACAAGCGGCGCGAGTTGGTGAGACTCGCAGAAACTATTGTGTTGCGAACTATCTACAGAGTATTGTACGGACGAGATTGCTGTTCACCTCTGTGTGTACCTGGGGGGGCCGGCGGTGGCTGTGGGGGGCGCGGGGAGAGGGGCGGCTGCATTGCTTGCTTCGCTATTCCGCGCCACCACATAGTTTTGTTCGCAAGCTCTCATCGGCCTCGAGCTCGTGCTTAAGGCTCAGCCCTTGCTAATTGGACGTTTTCAAGTGTCCGTTACCGGCACTTGAGTTAACAATAGAATGAAACGCGCTCGTTACAATACCGGCCGCCGAAAATCTTTGTATGTGCATGTACCAAATTATTTTCAATGAGATTCGTTAGCCACTAATTATTTTGGCCTGCGGTGGTTCCAATGTTAGAAATGTAGGTAGGTATTTAGTTCAACAATGTTTTTTAAATCAGGTCATGCTCGTAATAAGTACTTACATTACTTTATTTCCTAATGAAACTAGGTTGTCGTAATTCTGAGTAAATGACCAACATGACTGCTATGGAAAACCATAAGGCAGTAGAACTGTATTGTGGTGATTTTAGGCATAAAGACTTGGCTTATGATAATTTTGGGAGCTTGCTAGTCACATCAACATTAACTTACTACTACCTCTTTTCCTAAAATTATTGATTCGATATTTCTGTGAACTTAAGAATTATTATTACCTACTTCTAAATATACCATAACCTAAAATGTTGTGCACTAGTATTAAGTCCTCGTATGGATTGTGTTGACTTATGGACCAAAAGGCATACATAAAACTAATATGAAGTATTTCTGTAATTTTGGCACTAACACAGATACTGGACCAAATCAACTATATGTTTAACCTGGTGATTTTTTTGTTGTGCACCAAAAACAAACAAACAGGAGAAAATTATCAAAATAAAATCTTACGATGATCGCATATTTTACTAAACACAATACATTTTAATTAAACTGCATGTGTTAAACTGGTGATGGTTCAATGTGTATAGGAGGACTTCTGTTTTATTTTTTAAATCTCTTTGTTGGTGATCGGTGCATCTTGGCCTTAAAACGGAACTCGGCGGAACTTCGGTCGCGCAGGTTCTTGTTAAACGCCGCCGCCGCCCTGCAGCTTAAAGCAATTTGCAAGAGTTCATACCATAGCGGAGCTGTTTGTTTCACGGTTTTATTAAAAGCTCTCGCAGTTTGCGCAAATGCAAATTGTTTGTGTTACTAAAATTTCCAACTGTTAATATTAAAACGGCCACTACCAAATTAATTAACTATGTAACTGACCAAACAGTTTCTGATTTACTGTAGAGTTGGTATAAACACTAAACGTATTTGATCGGTTTTGTTGTCTATTATAATTTTCAGTACCTAAATGTGTATGGTTTTTCCAAAAGCTTTTAGAAGTACTTTGGATTTTAAACATCATTATGTTCATTAGTATTTTCTAATTATTGATATAAATTTTATGGAGATACCTACCAACCTCCTACCTACAAATTAAGACACACATTACTCACCTAATAGTCAAAAAGATAATGAGAATGAGAATGATAAGAATGAGAAAATTAAATGTATACATGTTATACACACCACACACACACACACACTGCTGAGCATGAGGTCTCGGGTTCGATTCCCGGGTCGGGCAAAGTGTTATTGGGTTTTTCCATCTGGAATTTCTCAGTAGTAGCCCGGAGTCTGGATTTGTGCCCGGTTGATGGCAATAGGCTCGCCCCCTATTACATGGGACTTAAAATATAACTGGCGAAATGTGGGTGTACTATAGGTACACCTCTGCCTAACCCTTCGGGGACTACAGGCGTGATGTTATGTTATGTGACATGTTATACATTAAATCCGCTTTTCGTGTCTGTCTGTGGCGTTGTTCTTCTAAACTGAGTAACGGATTATGATTCGGTTTTCACCAACACTTAGAGATTTTATTCCAGAAGGTGTATAATAATATTTAACTTAGATCCGGGCAAAGCAAGGGAGGGTCGGTAGTATGAAAGCATTTCAAGTATCATAAGTGGGTACTTTATTATTTGCTGAGGAATAACGTATATTAACTTAATGTATATTTGTCTACATACCAACTCAACTTGATTATATCCCATTATTTGTTAATATACTAATTAAAAGATAATTTACAAAACACAAAACATGCATTAGTCAAAGAAAGACGTGAATGTTTTCCTACAACAATGGATATATCTAAGTAACTTGTTTTTTTACATTGCCAATAATTCTTGCATATAAATCGACTTGCCTATCTTACAGTTTCAGTACAAAATGCGTTTCAGCCCTACAGATACCACTGAAAATGTTACACCCTAAGTTCAAAAACTTGAACAAAGAACACGTTACAGTTAAGAAGTAATCCGCAGTGAGCTGAAGTGGGAGACATGAGTGTGAACCAATAGTTCATGCTTGACAAAGGAGCGGTAAAAGCTACAAGTCATTATACACCTTATACTTGAGGTTTTATAAACTATTTTCGATTAGGGGTTCTTGCTGGCGTCACATGCGGGGTTTGCGACAAGCCAGACTGGAACTTTTCAGATTCGCAATCACGCCGCGTGAAAGTTTCAAGTAAGTATTAAGTTTAACGTGAACCGTGGTAAAGTAGTTCCACATTGTACATGCTGTAGTGAACAATTGTGTCAGGTTTTGTTCATGTATAAATTACTGTTATGTCGTGAGCGTTTAGAATTTTACAAATTACTTACTTATTTTGGCATTTTTTGTTTATTCTATTATAATATCATAATTAAGGTTAGCCCAATATAATAACACCTAAGGGGTTCCACCTACTTCGGGGAATAGACACAAGATTTATAGGTATGTGAATATGTTATATAAAAAAAAATACGAACATATACTAATTTTGTATTCTTTTTTTGCGTAGGACATGCGTAGCATAGTAAGGGCCTTACCTGAATATGATAATCAGTATCACTAATATATCTTTAGCAGCTAATAAGACATCGGTAACATATCGTTTCGCAAACTTTCCACGGCTACGTATGTATGCAGGCTTAGTCTCGATTAACTTGGGGTTTGTACACGCCGCCACCTCTGTCTGTCTAAACTTTCCGATTGTTCACCAACACTGCAATATGAACCGCGCTCTTATTAAACTACGGGAAAAATGAAAGAACTGAAGAGAATGATAAAAAAAGTGATAACGCCGTGTGCGTTTTAGTTTAGAACTCTGATTTTCCTTTTGTTGCTGCTAAATTACAATATGAAAATAGATCCTAAACAAATATTTGATCACCATTAAATCCATGTTTTTTCAAAATTCCGAAAGCACCACTTTAAGGCCTTGTTATCGGTTTAAGTTAAATGTACATAGTACATACCTAATTCAGTAAACTTTGTATTATCTTTGACTAAGGGCATTTTAATATTTCGATAATATATCGGTTTTTTTTAAATGGGTAGAAAGATAAACAATATGTGTTTTTAAATTGGTCTACAATATTTTTAAGAAATTTTACTTTAACTTAACAAATACCCTCGATAAGGCAAGCGGTATTAGTATAATTTTTAAAGGACGATGTTGACTCTTGTAATCTATAATTGCTTATTGATACTTATTTATTTAAGTATGACTAGATTCAATGCATAATTTGGTAACTATTCTGGCCATAAATGAGAACGGGCACTGAACTATGGCTTTCTGCCCTGAAGCCCAATAGCCATAAGATATACACCAATGGAAAGTGCTTTTCAAGGAGAAACTTTGCTACTAACATAACTTTTGACAATTTTTTGTCAGTTCGGAGTTAATTACCTAAATAGGTACTTACCTACTTGGGCACCGAAGTTTAGGAATGTTCTTGGCACCCCATAACCATAAGCGATATATCAATGGATAGTGCTTATTATGAGAAACATTTGTTACTCAAACGAATTTGGATGGGATGGCAATCATACAAGACTTGGGGATCTCGAAAAATAAAATATGATACAATTATAAACTGCGTTGCAAAAAATTGGAAAATTTATCTTCATCTTAAATGAAAACTTTGCACGTTTAAAGTGGCTATATCGATTGAAAATTATGCTACTGGGTTGGAGCATGGCTTCGGATGAAGGTAGTACATTACAAATCATTTTTTGAAACGTTTAACGTTTAGTCAATGTTGTATTATTATGCGTGAGAATATTTTGGCTAAAGAGGTATTTTTACCTCTGTAGCCGAAATGTAATTGTACAATTCATGTCTACCTACTCTTTAGGGAATTCAGGGGTAATGTTTTATGTATTAATATAATAATGATGAAGTTTACAAGTTACTGTTTATTAATTAGTTAACTTATGACGAGAATTGAGTGTTGATGTTAATGTCACATTAAGGACAATTAAACGCCGAACAAACGAATAATCCAGACAAGTCGTAGTAGTAACAAACGTTCTTCTAAATGAGATCTTTTCAACAAAATATATCTTGACGGTATTGGGAGTTTCAGTAGCTTTAACTTTATGTATAACCGACTCTTAGAAAAATTGTTCCTAAAACGGCATACAAGTATAGGAGGCTGTTTTAAAGGCAGATAGGCTGAAAATTGTGTATGCAATGCACAGAAATAATGAAAGTTAATTAATTTTAATTTTCTTCTTAGAGTAGTCAGATAGGAAACGCCGACGTCATCTAGTTTTAAAACATGGTGGAGTGTAAAAGTGTTTGTACAAACCTACTTACAGAAATAAAATCATTTATTATTCATTTATCATTTATCATTAATTGACGAAATACCTGAATTACAAAAACACATAATTACTCATATTTAGAGCTATGTAGCTCCTCACTGACTGACACTCGAGAGAAGTCGTCATATCACGATATATTCCCCTTGAAGACATCTTTCCATGGATGCGGCAGGCTTAACGTTCTGTCCGGCCAAAACATTGTTCCTAAAACGGCATCTAGGAGGTCAACGTTTTAAAAATGTCCGTCTATAGTCATAAAAGATGATGTTTGAAAGGCACACAGATAATTAAAATTAATTAATTGAAGAAATACCAGAATTTCAATAAATTTTAATAACTCACATTAGGAGCTCTCTAGCTCCTTACGTACTAACAATCAAGCGAAGTCAACGGAATAATAAATATTTTCCTTAATGAGACTTTTCCCTTGTTATATATCTTAAAGTTATTGGGTTTCAGGGCAGAATCGCCCAATCTCCTTTAATTCTATCAATTGACGAGGGGTTATCCGAATTTGTATCTTTTAGAATCCATTTTAAATTGTGAAATTTGTGTATTTAAGCCCAGAAAAAAAAATACATCCTTGTTTTAGGGAAATTAACGGTTCAAAACACGATAAATAGTAATTTTCTGGCTGAAAAAAAAAGTTTAAATTAATTAAAAGTACGCACAACTAAAAACCTCTTAAAAAATATTCACGGTTATTGTTATTTTTTTTACTACTTGTACTTTGTGCGATGACATGTTTCCACATTTTGTTTTATTACTGCTTACCCATACTTAATATTATAAATATGGATGAATTCTGTGTGAAACTAGCTCTGTATGTCTGTCTGTCTGTTTATTACATTTTCACGTCTTAACGGATTTCGATTACATTTGTCACACCATGACCCATAGAATACTTTTCATAATAAGAATGATCTCGTGGGATAATCTCCAACCTTCATGCGGGCGAAGCTGCAGGCAATAGCTAGTTTTATATGAGAACACTTTCTACATTTCTTTAATTAATAAAATTTGTTGAATGTTACACCCCAGCACATTATTCGATGACGGCATCGACCCGACACCGATACGATATCGGCGAACAGTTAATGTGTGTTAGTTTAATACGTACTAAACGCTTTCATATTGTGTTGTTATTGTCACCTATATTGTTGCAGACAGCGACCGACACCGATATCGGCACGATATCTACCGGCGAAGACAGTGCGGGGTGAGAGTAGCGGGCATTCTTTCAAGTGAAAGAATTCCAAAAGAATTCCACTGCCGACTTCGATACTTAGTATAGTACTGTGGTCATTTGGTGCGTCGCGATGGTCATCGATGTTCACCAATATCATCGGGCAGATAATAATTATATCGTTACCGGGTAGATATCGTTATTTGTTAATGTGAAAACGCCCATTACATTACCTGCAAAGGAAATTTTAAGTAATAATCTTATTTCACTACACCGTAGGTATGTTCCATAAAATGTAAACATAAGGAAAATATCAAACCTATGGAAAAACTACTGCAGTTGATCAACTGAAAATATTTTATACTGTGGCAAGGATTTTCCGCGAATTGTTCGACGGCGCATCGCAAAATAAAAACGTCGCGATGCATTTAGGGGAAGCAGAGGTAGCGTATTAAAAGCCAACAGGCTCGAATAACCTCGCCTTAATTCAGAGATGGTGACGGTCCAATAATAACCGAAATGTCTCCAGCAACGTAAATAACTAATACTAACTGCGCAGTATTTCCGAAGTCCGTAATTGTATTCAGTTAAAGTTGGATATACCACAGATTATGGTTATAACGGGAAACCTATATTTACCGCCCATAATTTCCATATATAATTGTTGCCGATTAAACGATCAACCGTTGCATGGGGTACTTGGAATTATGTACGTGAGAGTCGGACAATGCCTCATGCTATACCGCCAATTACGCCATTATACAACGACGGTGCAAATTTTAAAGACGGTGGCGTAATCTAGTAGATGCTTATTAGGGGACCGCACCCTGCTGTTAACTGTTGATTAAAGAGCACTTACCTCTTTACCCGATGTGTTTTTAAAGGTGTCAGAATTTAAATGAAAATGCGTCATGTTTTCCCCGTAGCTTATGCCGTATTAGATCCTTCTTTAAATAGCTATGAGCTTCTATTCTTGGTGTAAGTGAATTTTATTAAATCTATCACTGACAGGTAGGTCTGATGAAAATGTCAATGTCATTATAAGTGAATCGAATAGGTATTCAATTCATTTTTGCCGCCATTGATTTTGCTTACAGTTTTTAAAATCAGGTTACTGTTAAAAGTTCCTGATTTAAATATGATTGATGACGCCCCTAATGTCTATACCACCATCACATAAAAAAGGGGTTAATTATCCAATATTAACGTAAAGATTATTACATTTTGCGATAATGGTTACTCCCTGTATACCTATGTATAATAAATAACTTATCATTTTGTGGAATACGTTTCGTTTTTACAGTCTGTAAAAATGTGAATCATGGCAAGCCATTGCTTTTTTACTCTTCACTGCAAGTGCAGGCTCCAGCTAGATGTCAAAGTCGCCAGTGTTGCCACTTTTCATTCCATTCCAAATAGCAATAAAAATCCAATTTTAAAAATTAAACTTCCATTTGACGGCGTGTGTGTGGCGAATGGAAATCGGGCAAAAGGGGTCGTCAACCCCTTTCTTTAAACTTAACGCATTAGTGCAACAATCTGTGTCCAAAATTATGGTGACAGGCACTTTTTATAGCAGCCTCGTAATAATATAATATGAAAGTAAATTAATTTATTGCCACGTTAATAAAGAGAGACATAATTTTTAAATTGGTTAGTTACGTGTTGAGTTCCGTCAATAAAGTGTGACGAGGCTAAAAATGTCTATTAGGCCAATAAGAAGACTAGGATTGATGGCATGATTTATAATTAGACACGCACTTTCGTATCGCCGGGTAGCTTTCGTATTCCTCGGCTATGATGACTTTGTAACGTTAATAAAATACTTTATAATTTATTCGATTCAATAAAATCGTACAGGTAATTGATAATATTATGGTACCTAAATATAATTATTCGTATTGAAAGGAACAGTATATAATAATTATAAAAGTGACAATTATAAAATATTATAAATGTGTTCGTTTTATGTGTAAATGATTATTGTGCATGCTGTTTTATTCTTTTTCAATTCATATAAAGCTATGCTAGCTAGTTATTATAATATTATCATCATAACACATCTTTAAAGGAACAATAGCATGTTTCCACGACGCAAAGTCAACATTCTCTTCTGCATCGTTAGTACTCAGTGTAAACCATTCATTTGGTTGAGGTTAATTCCATATTCACAATATATGTAATCCTAACTATCCTAACTAATATTATAAATGCGAAAGTAAGTTTGTTTGTTTGTTTGTTACCTTTTCATGCCTAAACCATTGAGCCGATCATCCTGAAATTTTGCATATACGTTGTCAGGTGTATAGAAACGGACATAGGGTACCTTTCATCCCGAAAAAAAGTACTGTTGCCGAGGAAAACCACAAAAACATTCTTATGATAATAGATGGCGCTACGTGTCTTTCGAATCATCATTGAATTATTAACCGAATTGATTGTTAAAGTCTAAATTAACGCGAGCGAAGCCGCGGGCAAGAGCTAGTAATATTATAAATGCGAAAGTAAGTTTGTTTATTTGTTTGTTACGCTTTCACGCCAACACGGCTGAACGGATTTGGACGAAATTTGGCACACAATAGACCATGACCTAGGTAGGGACATAGGCTACTTTTTATCCAGGATTGCAGACGAAGTCGCGGGAAACAGCTAGTTTATTATATATATATATATAATATTATAAATGCGAAAGTAAGTTTGTTTGTTACCTTTTCATATTTACCAACTCACGCGCGCGGGTTGAACCGCATAATCAGCATATAGTGTTCCCACTGCTGGGACACAGGCCTCCTCCTCTTTGAGAAGGAATGGGCTGTAATCTACCACGCTGGCCCAGTGCGGGGTGGTAGATGTCACATGTCTTCGAATTTTTGGTTCTAGGACATGACATGCCATTCCTTACGATGTTAACCCGATCCGATCCGGGTTGAACCGATCATCATGAAATTTTGAATATACGTTATCAGGGGTAGGACATAGGGTACCTTTCATGCAGAAAAAAGTACTGTTCCCGAGGGAAAGAACAATAACTTCCGACGGTCACAATTGTTTTAGGATGCTAGATGGCGCTACGTGGCTTTCGAATCATGATTTAATTATATTATTAGAAACTTTAGTAGTGTTAAGAGTATTTTTTATTAAATATAAGAACATAATTATTTTTGTGAAACTAGAGTGACTTCCAAAACCGTTTGGTTAGGTAAGTATATATATTTTTAATGGAAACGGATATAAGTACAGGATATTTTTCGACATCCACGCGGTCGAAGCCGCGGGCAAAAGCTAGTTAATTATAATTTAATATTTATTTAAGGAAACAATAGGTAAGCCGTAATTTTTATCTAACCTGTAAATCAAAACGCAGTAAATATAAACAGATACACTCTTAGATTACGTATAACTGTAAGCCGGCGCCCTTCTCCGCTATAAACAACCGCATTGGCAAATAAAAGTTCTCTCCTAATTCTCACACGAGCGTAAAGCAATTGGATCGAAGTAATTTACGAGTTAAATCTAAAAATATGTCTTTTCTATGGCGTCCCGGTCTCGTCACAGATGGCTACACAATAATATCGGCAGTGAGACCCCTTCAGAGGGGAGCACCACTTATTTTATAAAGTTTGAATAAGATTTTAAAAAGCTGAGAGAGGCTTATAGAAAGATTCGGGTGGAAAACGTTGGGATATTGTTTCGGAAACTTTGTGAAAATTCTGTTACTGTCGCCCCTCGACTCCGTTCGACATAATATGATGCTACGAGGCTTTAGTTTTATGTTGTTTCACCTAAATGACGTTTCAGAGGTGATTTGAAAAATCGGTTGTTTGAAGGTTTGCCTTTTACAGGTAGGTACATTTTGTATACCTATAGAGTGTCATATTCGCATTTAGCGAAAAAGCTCTTTAAATAAAGATTAAAAAAAAAAAAAAAGGTAGGTACATTGCAATGTTTTCTTGTTTGTAAAATATTATACAAAGCCGGAATTGTTACTAGTAACTGTGCTTTTTCAAAGAGTGGTTGGTTTAAGAAACTACGAATTGCAAATCAGTAAACTAGACTCTGACCAACGAAAGCTGTCCAAGAAATAAGGCGGCAATTAAAAAAAATCAAGACCTGTCAACCCGGGCTATACACTGCTTAAACAGAGTTGATACTATTTATTATTCAAGAAATGTATGTATCAGTATTTCTTATATATAATAACTTTTTTATAAATGTAATATTGTAGTTAGAAGTAACATATTTTTTAACACATAATAAATAAACCCTTAAGACCATAATAAACTTATTACCCCTGGTACTAAGACCTGTTAAACATCAATTAAGTATTCGCGTATTGCAATACCCACCATAGCAATAACTACGCGAATACATAATAACAGTTTAAGCAAGTTACCGTTTCGCTTTTTAGGATGGTCATAATCAGTACCACTAAAGTTAAACGCTTACCGAAACTAGCCTGGCATTTTTAACTTCTGCGCATTAAAATTCCCCGCTCAACATTTTTTTCATTATTTTTGTTAATGTCCACAATATATAATTTTTGTTCTTATAATTTTACTCGCCAAACTTTATAGTTTCACAGTTTGATGGTGAGAAGCGCTTGTTATTAAATACAAAATTTTAAAAAACATAGTTATAAACTGTCCTTAAAACTACTTACCAGCAACGTTAAAAATACAATGTGATACTACATGGTATGAATTTATTTCTCGGTACAGGCTGAATCCTTTCCTGGCACGACCTTATGTAGAAAAGGTGGAATTAAACTAATAGTTATTACTTTAAGTTTAATGGAATGACCACTGATGACTACTGATGGACCACTGATGGACCACTGATGTGGTGACACAATAAAATCAACACAAAATATAGGGGTTATGGGTCATAGTCGAAATCAGACTTCAAGAACTCTACACCTGATAATATTGAACCAGCTTCATTACTTTCTTTTCTATTTGTACTGATGTTGAACATTTAGTACATAATCAATGTACGTTTTCCAGTCATCAGGAGTTATGGATAGAAAGCTTAATTTTATAAAATTTTGCATATCAGACCCTGGTATACCCATAGTTTTGCTTGCTATTTTTCTCTTCGCCTGACTCAATAAAAGCTCAATGTATTGAGGTCGCAATTATAGGGTGGCAGGAACAAAAATTCGTGGTTGACTATATTTTTTTAGAAGAACTTCTGCTTCGTAAACAGCTGCAGGTTTAGTATCTTTGACCAAAAAAATTAATTCAGCTTTGGCATGATATTCTTCAAAATGAATATTATTCTCTTGAAGCCATAAGCCATTGAAATATGGTATAGAGATTGTAAAATCCATTCCGATCCGATACGATGGGTGCAGTTTGGTAGAAATCATCCTATATTCGGAGATTAGCTTTAGAATCAGACATAGTAACGGGTTTGTTCACTTGTTTCATATGGTACTTAACTTGCATTGTCCATCACAAGTACACTAGGTTTAGTGAGATTTGGTATCAACATATCCTCAAGCCATTTCATTAAGTTGGTAGCATTCATATCATGATGGTAGTCAGCTGATTTGGATTTTATGCTGAACAGCAATAATGCACGTGGCTCAAGCCCTTCCTCCGATCCTGCATGCACAATAGTAAGTCTTTTTCCTGACGATAAATTGCTAGTGATACCACTTGTTGAAGGTCCTTGCCATGATTTTTTAACTTTACGTATATAGTTCTGATGTAAGTACATATGCCTCATCAAGGTAAAAATCTGTTTACCTTCTAGTCTCTTTTAATGTATTGTTCTCAAGATCTGTGTCTCCATACCAGAATATCATATTTTTCTATAAGCAAAGCCCGTTCATTTTTATTGTTTTGAAACTCAAACCCGTTCTTGTGTAAAAATTTCTAAGGGTTTCACGGCATCCCATAAATTCAAGTTTTTCCTTCACCTCATTGTGCAGGCTTCTCAGTTTTAGTACTTGTTTTTCACACCATAAAATTCGTTTATTTTGTTTCTTATAGCCGAAATATCAAAATTATCCAAATTGGAAACTGTTCCTGATTGTGGACGTTTTTTCCCCCGGAGTATTACACCACGCACGCACTGCACGCGATTTTTAGACCATTCAATTTTATTTCTTCTTAGTGTCTTCACACTCACATCTGAAAAAGACAAATACAAAAAAATATATAACAGTATAATACTCACCCAAGATTTTTAAGTTAACACACTCAGTCATAAAAGTCAAAAACCAAAATAAAATACAAAGATACCATATTATTTGATTTAGCTATCCATACACATGGCCCATGTATAGATCCTTCAAAGTGACTGTCAAATCTATAATGTCTGAACTGATAAAAATACCCGTCATTGAAGATTTTTCTAAATAATGTGTTTCACAAGTCGACATTAATTTTCTTCGAGAGTTTTCAATTTCTTTACTGTTTCCACAATATTAAGTTTTGTATTGTGTTTTATTTTGTGTTGTTTGTTTTTTTGATACTTCCTAAAATTAGATACCTACGAGTACACTGTGAAAATAATTGCATTTTTTTATAAATAGTCAAAAAGTATCAAGTTGTTTTAATAGAAATTCAAAAACTAACCTAAAAGTGAAATGATTGAATCCAGTGGTCGTATTTTCTCTGCAGTTTTCTGACTCAAATCACTTTTTACGTCTTTGTATTTATCAAGTAAATAGAAGCGTCCTTGAGATTTTTTGATTGCTTACGGCATTACTTTACCCAGAACCAACAAAAATAAGATGCACGTAAACATAGGATGACTCAAGTACGAAACGTCAATGTGACAATTTTGCATCCTAAAATGTTGCCATACTAAAAGCTTAGAAAATAATTCGTGGTCAGCTTTCGTTGGCTAAACTATCAATAATCTAGTATAGTAATAATCTAGACAATTATTATTATCTATGAGGACAATCAATGAACACATGATCAATGCAATGCGCTTTGATCATCTATCCTAAAACCCATTGCTACAAGCGACTACCATATCAATCCTCTTAAAGCCCTTTCCAAAATATTCGTACCATAAGCCATCGTATTGGGGACATGACTCGTGGATACGTATGTAAGTACGCTATTAACTATCCCACCGGCCTGTCCACTCGTATAGCCAATGATCACAGTTCTGGGGGATCAGTGTAGCTTCGTACCGTGACGCAATAAAACTTTATTTGTTAGACGTATGTAGGTACTCATACTTTTTATTTCCTTACCGCATATTTCCCTGGGCACGCCAAAGATCAGTTTGCGACCGAGTAATTCGGTATCGTTACGTTACGTGACTCTGAAACGATGTTCGCGACGTGTTTCTACTATTGCCTTAGGCCTCCCCTTCTTCACCGCGCCAGTAAGAAGTATCACTACGATTTTATATGATAAAGATTTAGGTAGCGGTAGATCTTCCACGATGGAAAAAAATATTTTCATTTTCAATGCCATGCAAATTTTGACGGATTCGCCAGAGAAGGCAGCACAAGAGAGATGTGGCAGTCTATATGGGAGAACTTATGGCATCACTTTTATTATTAGGTCGAACTAACAATTAATTTTATTAATGTGATCCGCGGGTCTATCACCAGGTTATCGGTACTTATCTATTACGCTTAACACCAAGGATCGCTTATATTTATTTAAATTTTATAATGGTATGCAGAAATTTCGCCGTCTTGGACCACTCCTTATTTTGCGTTGTCCGGTCAATCAGGTAAGAACGAGTCCAGATCGTCACGCCAGGCAGCGTTTCCTAGACGAAACTCTTCCTCAGGCGCCCACTGTGTGACGATCCTGGTCCATCTGTACTGATGCATCCTGTAAGTGTGACCCGCCCAGTCCCACTTCAGCCTCAGATTTATCACCCACATCGGCGGTGCCAGTCTTGGAGTATATTAAGGTGTTGCGAATTCGACCAATCGAATAAAACTATGGAAACAATAACTTCATTAGTTACTTAACTAATGTGAACCATTTTCGCATCTCGAACATAAACTGAAACCGACGTTTAATTATATTTTCGATATTCGATGAGTTTGTGTTACGTACGAGTATCTTACGAATAACGATTAATTTTTAATAAAATTGTAAACGCCTATCAGTAGTGCGCCTACTTATGCAGTCAAAATGTAGTGAGTTCCTCCCTTTATGATTTCTAATAACACAAATTATACACCGGGTAATAATATTTCACTTTTCTATTTCCAATACAAATGGTAATATTATTTATTTTTAGATCACAATACTCCAACCGTAACGTTATATTAGAAACTTATCTTTAATGTTTTTTTTTTTCTGCAGCGATAGCTATCATTTTATAGCCACACACGGTAAAAACTGAAGCTCGCTAATATCCCGGTGAACTGACAGAAACTATAAATATTTCTGAAGCGGAAATCCAGACAGACGGTCTAGAAATGTCCCAAATCGAAATCGATCATCGGACGCAGCTGCCCCTCTTTAATATCTAAAGCCAAAGAGGTTTTAGGAAGGCCAGTCTGCAAGATTCCGCCGTCTATGTGTGGAACATTTGTTATTCTACGCGCGTCCTCTGGCGGGGCTTCATCCCGCGCCCTTTGCGCCGATGCTCTCTGTCATTATCATCGCTTTTTGCTTCACATAGCTGGCCGCAACCTCGAGAGATGTCCGTATTGTACGGCCGCACCTACGCACCAATCGTGTCTACTAACACATACGTATACCAGTAAAAATGAGCGTTTTAGAGGCGAGACGATTGCCATTCCAGGATAATGTATCTAGTAGATGTCAGCATTTAAAGCTCTTTTTGTCATATAGGTAATTAAATATACGGGTCTTATTTATCTTTGCAGTTGTCAAAAATGTTACACATACTTTTGTACATGTTAAATGATATAATATTTAGCGTTGTAACGCTAAGAATAGCTTCAGCTAAATTCTTAAATTGCCTATAAACACTATTGAGAATTACGTTGAACAATTTTTATTATTGTCTTGTCATAATATGTGATATATTTTACAATGAGCACATAATTCAATATATTTACTATAGGTACTAAACGACGAATCGAGCTTACACGTGAAAAGATAATATAATTTTTATGTTTCCTCCACTGTTAGTGTGCGTAATGATAGTATTTTATAGCAAACTGTAACTATAAATTAGATTTTTGATTTATTAGTAGTTACCCTAACTAAAATAAAATTATTGCATGATGGAATGGCAGTATGCGCATTCCTGTATTATACGTGTGTAAAGTTAAAGTATTTAGAAAAGCTAAGGCTTTCTTTTTTTATTCTAAGGAATAGAGTGTAAGTACCGCCTGACCAGGCGAATCTAAAGTTTACATTAAGAGGCTCGTCCCCGATAAAATGATGTTAAGCTGGTAGTGTGCATTGGATAGGTAATCGTTCATTAGCACTAACAATCTCTTCGTACTCGTGTATCAGCTCTACTAGTGACATCTGGACAGCATACTTGATAACTTTGATTTCCGGTTGCCGCTTTGTTACAAAGCGTCACTGTCTAACCTTCTGGGGCTCATAGAATACGTTGCGTTAATCAGCAGGCACGGGAATCCTCACAGGTGCGAATCTAAAATCAATCCTGTTATTGTTTATTCAACAAATAACAAGTATGTTAGTCCCAATTTAATCATTAATATGAGCGGGCGCCATACATCACTGTCAGCGGTGGGACCGTAACCGATACAGTTTATAGTCACAAGACCACTATTCATGTAAAACGTATTCCCAATAGTGTGGCATGTTTATTTTCCGGCACTGAAAGCCTTACCGGGGAAAGGAGTAAAATGAAAAGTAGACACGGGTCCGATAAATAATTGAAGGCTTTGATAGAGCATCGGGAATTCCAGGTCGGAGTACGCCGGCTGGATCTAGAGGGAGCCATCCTTCAAACCACCCTCCGTCGCTACTGAATTATTCCGCAATAACACACTTGTTATAGACATTTCTCGAGGAGTGATACTTTTATGATTTACTCCAACTTTTATTGGCACTTAAAGGAAGTATACGATTTATTTCCCGTTCAATATAAGCTATGGAGTATATCATTTTTTGAGTCGGTACCGAATCTCTAAGGGCGTTCGGAACGGTTGGGCGTCACACGCCATTTATATTTGGGGTGTTATGATGTTTCGACGCAATTTACAGCTATGAATTATGTCGTAGTTTAAAACAATAATATCGATAAATTGTATACAAGCGCGGCACAATAACAATATTTATATTTGCATAATTTTTTATGTGTAGGTACTAATTAAGTATCATAGCTTACTGTTCAAGTCACACGACAATACTCTGAATTGCTTTTTATTAAATTCGTGTTAGTGTTTACATAATTATAAATCATAATAACTGTACTGAACCAATGAATGGTTTTTAAATACTTAGTACGTATTTTCTGATACTGGTCAAGGAGAGCTATTTAAATATATGCACACCTGTTAATTTTTATTCATAATTTATGTATGCTCGTCATTCTGTTCGAGTGTTAAAACGGTCTAAATTAATTAATTCAATCATTCTAGGAAAACTGAAGTAGGTACCTGAGTGAAGTGTTTGTACATTTTTTAAGTCAAGAGGGTAATACTAAAAAGTAGGCAAGTACTTAAAAGATTTTAAGAACAAAATCTTGTAATGGACATTTGCGTCAGACGGCACTAAGAATTCTAGTGTATGATGTTTGTCAACGAGCACGTGTGCCACGTTCCGTGTCAGACCGTGATGCATATCGTGAACGGGGCCGATCAAAAATTATTATACGACAACATTAAACTGCTGTACATTGTGCTTTATTGACGTCACTTCCGCGGCAATAAAATCGGCTTGTCTCGAAAATGCATAATTTGTACGACAGTCACGCGCATTACGCTACTAAACGGTGTCTTTGAGAACACATTTCACACTAAACTCTCTGGGGGCTGCCTTTCGATCATAGATAAAGCTTTGTTTTATGCATTCGAATTATTATCGTCAAACGCTTGTTTATGGCTACGGGAATATTAATATTTCTTTATATCGAACACGCACGCACCTATTGCGCCCTGCCAATATGCGGCGAATAAATTCTTATGAAGGCAGTTTCTGTGTCTTCGTATGCTCCACACTGCGACATAAACAACACATGCTCTAGAAACCAAAAAAGGGTTATTGTTGTGTATCTGAACACAAAAACGTTTCGAGATATTTTTTGTGCGGCTAAGCGGTATCTTTTGTGACAAAAACATTTCTAGCGAATCCATTAATTAGTGAGATATACGACACACCCGCAGCCTTTGGCGCTCAATTATAGCCAGACCTTTGACGCTTGATTAATTCCGACACAAAACTGACCTATTACAGTTTATTGATTACGATCTCTAAATCGATTCAAAGGGCCGCGCTTCCCATATGCTGGTTTGAATAAAAGCTTAAAATTCTTCGAATGCCCTCCGAGAAAAACAATAACTGAGGAGTATAAGGAAGGAACGGGGACAGTGTCACGTAATAGGTCCAGCTTCCGGTGCGTTTATCAAAAAATTTATTTGGACATTCCTAGCGCGCCTCGGCTGCGCTTGCCCGGCTGGATGTGTTGGCATTTAATTTATCTATAACGCTGAAAATGCCGGAGACGGCCGCGCAACCGTTATTGCTGGGGTTCTCTCACCACTGGCAGGCTACGCACTTCCGCTATGTCAATGATTTATAGCCGCTTACGGCATTTGCGGCGTTTAACTGTGTGTTGTCCGACCCATTGTCCGAGGATCGTCGAATATGGACGAGAATGATTCTTGAATTATGAGCGGGGGTTGGCTGCCCTATAATTTTTGATTTCGCATTCTAATGCAAAGGGTCAATACGTGCTTTGTCCAAGTTTAATCTGTTTGCGTCGCCTAAAGGTGACGTTGATTTGTTTGCGTTTCGATTCGTCGCGCTATTGTCATGGGCGTTTTTTAAAAACATATGAATGGATTTATATTCGATTGTTGGTACCGGAAGTTTTTAGAGATAAATTTTAACAACGTTCTTTGTTGCTAGCGTTGACCCTAAGTAAATAACCGGATATTAGTAGCAGCAACATAGTCAATTTTATTGACAAACCTTTTTGATAGTACCTAGGGATCCTTGTGACTTGTTGATTAGAAATATTGTCATAATACTTTCATATTATTATGCATTTTGTGTTGCAATGAGAATTATTAATGTTTTGATATTTTATTTCATTGTAATTCCCAGGTTATCCTTTCAACTGGGGCTATATTAAAATCATAAGTGGTTTATGCGGGTATTGTTGACATTTATGGAAGTTACAAGCGTTATGACGTGTAGCCACATTGCCCATCGCGGTTCTCACGCTCTTACTCTGTCAACGACTCATTAACTCTATCAACACCAGACTTGATTAAATATTATACGTTTCAATCTCAATCCTCCAAAAATACAGTACAAGTGTTACAAGTCTGTATAGATATAATACAGAACCTATTGGTGAAAAGGAATTACAAATGTACCTACGTAATTAGGTACCTAAAGAGGGTAGATCATGTCCGTTTGTCAAAGAAGTTTTCACGTGATCTATGCAACGCATGCAGGACATTGAATTTTGGCGCAACATTAATTTACAAAATACTTTATTTTTATTTTAGGCGGTCTTGTTCTATTAGATAATTTAATTTACAGGAAAATTATAGCCGTTTCTGAAATAATACAAAATAAAATAAAAATTTAGGTGCCCATGCCTATAGTATACAGTATTCATCTTTAGCAAATAAAAAACGTTAGTTAAGTTAATCATATAGTTCAAATCATTTTTTTCCTTGACAATTTTAGGTGTACAGTTTAGGAGCTACCGCAAGTTTAATTACGCGCAATAGGTACCGAAATTTCGCCAGACCAGCGACCGCTCGGTATAGTTTGGTACGGAACCTCTTGTTACGTTTTTCCTTTTATAGATGCTTTGCAGTAACGTGGAATCACATTACAGGTTTTAATTGAAGTCCGTTAAATTAGATGGTCCCTAGAACACCATTAAGACTTGCATAATACTAAAAATGATGAACTACATTTTAGTATTAAATGCATGATCGTCCTCATTTATCCATGTCGTTTAAGAAGTAGGTCGCTACCTCCATAGACAAAGAGTATTACATCGTGCAGAATCGAAACTGGGCTTGAGTCGTGGCTAAGCACGATTTTACGAAACGTTTGTCTAAACAAGATTATGCTTACGCGGTACAATTCTGACTTGTGCGAAACTATTTAACACCCTGAAACTGCAGGGTAATAGCGCTATGATAAATGTGCTCCCAGGAGTAATGTCGCATTTATATATGAAATACCCACATTACCTAATACCCATATTACAAAATATAAAACAAAAAACTTCCTTAAAACAATTGGTTGTTATTTCACACTTCATGAAAGAAATAACTGAATGATCAACTTAATCTTTACATAGAGAAATAGTTACAGTTTCAACTACACTTTTGCAATTCATTAGGCAAGTTAGATGAAACCGCAAACAGATGCTAGGTTTCTAAGCGGCGAAGTTAAAAGCTTTGTTCTACTCGTTGAATGACTAATTTAAACCTAGTGAGTATCGTGTGATACGCATTAAGATACGACCGATTTTGTTAAAGCAACTAGGCAGCGATACCAAATAATAATTATTAGGCTGATGAAAGATTTTGGGTGCTAACCACATATGTATACTAACTATGAAAATAAATAAAAAGATACATATAAAAAAGTAATGTAAGGTAAGGTAACGTAAGGCATATGAAAAAAGATTTTATTTAAATATTTAATCATGACATTTAATCCGAAAAGTCGAGTCCAATATAGCTGGGAACACCCTAGCCCTATGATTATGATGAACTAATAATAATAACAAGGCCATTTATTTCTGAAATTTGGGAATATTGTTTGTTAGCAGGAAGCATTTGGGCCAAAAGAAAAAAATATAAGATGTCCCGCAGTTCGGTGTACCTTTAGACATAGGCCTCCTCCAACTGCCTCCATTGTGCTTTGTCCTCTGCAACTCTAGTCCGATAGGGCCCCAATGTTTGGCGGATATCGCCATCTTAACTTGTTATTAAACGCCTCCGTTTTCTGTTCTCTTGGGTACCACAGGGTCACTTGTTTGCTCCATTTGTTTGTTTTACATCGAAGCATGGATTCTGTCCAGCCCAATATTAAATTGTCTATACGAACCAATGGATATCCGTAACTTTGGTTTTTCTTCTTACGTCTATATTTATGATTTTGTTCGTTAGTTTGATTCATAGCATGCTTCTTTCCATCGCCCTTTGATATTTTGAGGTTTTCTCTCAATCATTGTCAGCATGCGTCGTAGTTTTGCAGCCATATGTTATGCAAGGAAGAAAGCAAGTGTTGAAAATTTGCCTTTTATTGTGCATGATTTAAATCTTTCATCTCTTAATCTTTAATCTTTCATTTCTTTAAATTTTTCTTCTTTTTTTTTCTTTCTTTCTTTCTTTTTTTTTTCTTTCATTATTTCCTTCAGAAACTAGTATATTTTCCATCCACAAATTATTCTTTTGTTAACTTCCTTGGACATCGAATCATTGGGGGAGACAGTTTGTCCTAGATAAACATAGTCACTCACATATTCGAAACGGTTTCCATAAGTTTCTATGTCAACCTCTGTGGATTTATTCATTACCTTTGTTTTGCTTGCGATCATTTCTAGCCGTTGACTACATCTATACTAATATTATAAACGGGTAAAATTTATTTGTTTGTAAGTTTTAAGTTTGTATGTAGCGGGTAATCTCTATTACTACCGGTTGGATTTGGAAAATTATTTTTGCATTTGATAGGCTAATTCTTGAGGAACGCTATAGCCTATTCAAAATCACGCTATGACTCTTAACAGCCGAGCAAAAAGATAAAAAGGCAGAGGGGACGCTAAGCGAAAACCAAGCGATAGCTCGGGCAGGTGATGCGATGCGACGGGGTGGGTCGGGCGAGCTACAAATTTCACGCGGACGAAGTCGCGGCAGAATCTAGTATTGAATAAAAAGGAGAAACAGCGGTTTAAAGAGTACTTTTCCACACACTTTTTTGTTCGTTGCCAAATTACATACATAGAATCTCGGATAGACTAAGTAGCAATACTTAACATTAGCTTGCCAAGATTTACGACCATGGGCAATCATACAAGTATACTCACCCACACAGTTAGCATCCAAATGTGACAATGGACAGTTCTAGATCTATCTATCGGATTTATTAAAGAAATATCACAATAGCCACCTCATAGTTATGGAAGATTTGAATGCTAAGTCTACCACCAAAGAAGCTGGTGAATAATTGGAAATGGGGAAGCATGGCCCATGGAAAAAGGGGTAATAACGGGCACAAACTGATTGAATTTTTATTACAAAACAGACTAACACTGCTCAATTCAGTCTTCAGCAAAAACCCAAAATAGACCTGGTATTTACCCGATGAAAAACGCCAAAAAAGAAATTGATAACATAATTACAAACAAACCGATTAATCTCAATAAAAACCAACGAATGTTTCTTAAAAAACATCCTACAAAAGACCCAGAAATAACTTGAATAAGAATAAGACGCAAGTAAACCTCTTCTATCAAGTTGTTGAAGAAAATGGCAAACTTAACATAATATGTGTACCAGAAAATTATAACGACATAGATAAATACATATCAAAAAGGAAGAAAATAAAGGAGCCAAGGGTACAAAGTTTAGCAAAAGGAATTCCGAGGAGAAAGAAAAGCACTAATAGCAAATAAAGAAAACCACAACATATTATCAAGCTTCAATCAACTCAACATCGCAGTCCACTGCTGGACATATGCCTCTCCGTGGCTCCCAACAAGCTTAAGCAATAGATTCGAGAAAACATCCCAATAAGTTACCAATGAGTGATAATAACATCCTAACCACCGGCACCATTCCAAATCAATGGGGAGAATCATATATAATTTTTCTTCCATAAGAAAGGTGAAAAAGAAGGATGAAATTGGCAATTATAGACCAATAATAAAGTTAAGAAGGTTTTGCAAAGGTAATTTTAGAAAGAATAACAACACACTCTGGACGAAATTCAACCGATAAAGTAAGCAGGATAAAAAAAACTACAGTACCATCAATCATATCCAAGCAATCAAACAAAAATACAACGAATATCAGAAGCCTATCAGACTATTCCAAAGCGTTCGACAGTCTGCACCAGAAATATAATATCTGGTCTAGCCTAAGAGAACAAGGAGTGGAAAATACCTGTATCACTAATCAAATACATCTACGGTAAGAGTAAAAGCCACATAAAACTGGAAACCTAAGGAGACCCTTTCCTATAAACAGAGGCGTCAGACAAGGAGACCTAATATACCCCAACCTGTTTAATGATTTGTTGGAAGGTATATTTAGTCAAATAGACTGCACGAATACGGTCTAAACATCAACGGTAGCCGGTAAAACTATTTGAGATTCGCAGACGACATTATGCAGTAGGTAAGAAGAAGATCTCAAGGAAGTCATAGTAAAAACCCTAACGAATAAAAGCAGAGAGGTAACCATGACATAACTCTAATAAGTAATAAGAATGTAGACAGAAGTAATTAGTTTAAAAAAAATAGTTTGTCGAATAAAAGAGATTACAACTCCAAAAATAGGTAGGCAGGTACCATCAATTGACATTAGCTATGTTTTGCTTAAAAGACCTTGCATAGTACCAAAGAAGATGTGTTTATTTGTATGTCACGGAAGATATCCTTAACTTTGCACGTTACTTGCATCTCTTTCTACTTAGACCGAATTTAAAAAATATATAGTGAAGACCAGATTAAGAAAACCGGTGACCTATGTACGTATCACCTCCTACGCTAGTTCTACTGGAAGTGAATCAGTGGCCTGTTTATAGCACCACGGAGCATCACTTAGCTCCACTGTTACGTTGCAACGAATGATGCAGTAGGCATTGAATATGAAATGTACATTGAATTAAACACGAATGTTTTTGATTACTATTAGATTTTGCTCGCACTTACATAAAAAACTGCAAATCGACGACCAGGTAAAAGAAAAAGAAAAACTTACCTGTCCACAAGTTATCATGCTGTATTCGTGGGATTAATATTATTTAAAGTGTCTTTCGACATATCTTGGGACCCAGGATTCCCGGTCCTTTGAAAGGTGTACGAGGGGCCGCAGCCAACTCCCAGAAGCCCCTAAGACAATTTTAAATGGAATGACGCACCAACCGACGATTATCCCTGTATGCACTGTGCAAGTGCACCCAAGGACAGCCTACTTTTGGTGTAGAACTATTGCAGGATATGGAAACAAAAATAATTATTGATCTATGGGTTTGAGTGGCTGAGATGGACTGGACTGGTTACCAAGAGCTATGTAAGGGCTATGGGCCCAGCCTGACCAATGTTTTATATCCATAGTAGTAGTACAAAGATTCACAATAAAAATTGTTGCAGATTCGCAGTAGTTTTTAAACATATCTCGGCCATTCTTGGGCAAGTCAATTTCCGTCTGAATTTTAGAGTGCACAACGGACCAGTGCATAATCAGCTTATAACGTTCCCACTGCTGGGGCACATGCCTCCTCTCTATGAAAGGAACTGGACCGTAATCCACCACGCGGGCCCAGTGTGGGTTGGTGGATGTCTCACATGTCTTCGAATTTTGGTTTCTAGAACATGCCGGTTTCCTCACGATGTTTTCCTTCACCATTAATATCAAATGTAAAGAATAGACGAGACCAGTGAACAAGTCCATTCTTTACATTTCAGTGAACATTTGATATTTCTTTGACTTTTCTTATCACTGATACCGCAACATAAAGCGAAATTCCGTTTTCACTAGCTTCAAATTTAGCCACGCCTTATGAGTTAATATCTAACGCAAGCAGATCCCAAGCAACCACTCCTGTTTCACCGTTTGTTTCTCCGAATGCTAGGACTGTGGAGCTAAAACCTTGTAGATACAATCAGTTATTAATTACCTTTTTTTCACACGTACCTCTTTAACTATTGTTTTTTTTATTAGAATGATTATTTTCTAAGGTCTTGATGGAAACAGCGACAGCTGTTGTTATTGTTGTTGATATAACAGTGCATTTTTACCGCTTTTGTCCAGCTTTATTGTTTAGTAATTAAATTAGTTGTTCAGTTGGTACAGTGCACTAACGCTCGGTTCAGCTCCGAAAGTTGAAAATCCAACAACACACTTTTATTTACGCGTTTGTTTAAATGTCACCTAGTTCATGAAAATGAGCATTAATGTAGCTGACGCTTTAGCACGGGTACGAGTCTTATATACGCGGTATTAATATTTCCACTGCAGAATTAATGACACTTCGTACACACTGGTAAACTTAAAGAGTGGATCAGCGTTACTTGCAATCTAGCTTAGACTGCGTGTTGACTATTGACTGTTCAGATACCGACTATCCCATTTTTTTTCAGCAGCACATCCGTCTCCATAACCTGAAACTTTACTATTGTTAGTCACATCTATATCAATCTCTCATTTTCCCAAAAATTTGGTTTTACTCTTTGCTCTTACAGTTTCCCTTACCTTGTATCTCAAGAAAATATCACGTAAGCGATAATATAGCTTATTTACGAGGTTTAGGTGGTCCCAAAAGCGTCGCCGATTTATCTGCCTACGATGTTCCAGCTGCTAAAGTGTATGTTTTAATTGATTTGCCACCATATTTGAATTGAATAGCAGGGTGGAATGTGAGATTTAATTTGAGGAAACTGCGAACTAAAATGGGTTTTGCTGATTTCAGCTAACGATATCATTATATACTTTTGCAAAAGCAGATAGGTAAACTGTTGTCTTTTTCCAACAAAACAATTAAAGATTCCAAAGTGTTATTGTGAAGACTTTTTTTACTAAAAATAAAAAGCAGTAATTGCTATTCTAATGTTTTAAAAACTCATTTTGTGTACTCGTAATTGAATGGTTTAACCGCAATCCTAACTAATATTATAAATGATAAAGTAAGTTTGTAACGATTTTATGCCAAAACGGCTGAACTGATTAAGATGAAATTTGGCACACAGATAGACCATGACCTGGGTAAGGATAAAGGGTACTTTTCATTCTGGATTGCAGAGGAAGTCGCGGGAATCGGCTAGTATAATATACCAGTCATTTAAACCAGGCTTAATACATTTTTAGTAGGTAATGTTATTAATTGTTACAAAATACTCTACTTAAAATCGTGTGTGTGTATTAGTTAATTAATTAAATATTAGGCATTTTATGTGACACAAAGTTCGACTTACGAACTCGCGCGTATTGAACTATTGAATACAGTTTCTATTTGAGTGCGAGATGCGTCCAATTAAACACGCTAGCAAAACGTAAACAACGATAATAATTGGTCATTAAATGATTTTCATTTGTGACGTAATTATGCTAAAATAAAGAATTCACGGACGACCTACTTCTTTAGGAGGGATGCACAGAGGTAGCCCGCGAAATTCAAATATACTTACGTTTTTTTGCAATTTGCTAGTCAGTGTCAAATTGCATGTTGATTAAAATATGATTCGCGACCTTATCAAATATGGCTGCAGAATTATAATCATTAGAATCAGCCATACAACTCCTTAAGTTTGAATTGGCCTCAAATGTCATGATGTCATGAAATTGAGTAATATGAACTTAGAGAGTTGTATTGATGATAATTATGGTAATATCTCTATAAATATGTTATGGCCGCGAATCATATTTAGATTAACATACAACCTGATACTGACCTGCGCAAATTGCAAAAAAAGTAAGTTAATTTAAATTTCGCGGGGTACCTCAATTCTCCAGTCAATTGGATTCCCGGAAAATTCAACCAAATCTGATTGCAGTGTGAAGAAGAGACTACCTACTAGGTTTTACTACTTTTACTACCTACTTGTTTATCTGTTCTGACCATACACTAATACATTTGTGATTCGATTTAAGGCAATCTTTAAAACGTGGACAAACTGGGTAAAAATTTCCTGGAATCTTTGCTGTGGCCTTCTGTGTCTTAATATCGTTTCTGAGACCTAAGATCTTTTAAATTGAAAAATCGTAACGTCTTTTTGTTTTGAGGTTCATTTCTATTAAACTTTATGGGGTTTATTTATAAACTTTGCTTAAAGTTAAGCAATTATTAGCGACTGTTTAACCATACATTTTTGACGTTTAAACGTCTCTTTACCTTAAGCAACGTTTATAAATATAGGTGTATATGCTATGATGGGACAGGGCTAAGAAATTTGAAAGATTAATAAATTAGGGTTTTTTTTATGAGTAGGTATGGGTTTTAACATAAGGTTTAGTAACATCGATCCTGGATCAAAATTAATTAAGAAATAATTTTATTGTATACTTGAATGGCAAGCGAGGTAATTTTGAATTAAACGTGACATTTTTGCTAAAATACACCTAGATAGACAACTCATCAGCAGTCGAGTCATGCAAGGGACAGTATATTGCACATAACTATGTTTATTTCTCGTTAGCCTGCAATAAAAGGCAGGCGCAAAAACGTCGAAGCATTTCGAGTGCCAATTAAATCGCCACAAACATCCTGTAAGCCGAGATTATCGTATCGTAACAAGCATCGGAAACCTGCCCACTTCTCTCACACTGAATAAATTAAATAAAAACCCAATATAAAATAAATTAGAAATTGTTACACCAACTGTTGAGCACTGTTCTGTCTTGGGTTGGCTCATTAACTTTGCGCATAAGCGGAACTTAACGAGACGAAACCGAGTGGGGAAATATTTATATTTTATTCATAATTCATGTTGTCTTCGAGATAATTTTAAGGCGCACAATTTGGTTTTCACAGCACCTATTTGTTTAATTTAATGATGTTCTTTCCCAATAGATGGCTCTGTGCGGCGCTTAATTACCACGCAACGCACGTGCGCCTGCCGTCTATAGATATTTTATGTCGATTCAATTCCGTTTCCTTAGCCTTTCTGAGTATTTACGAATACGTATGTATGACGTCTTCAGCTACCACAATCAAGATGGACATAAATATTGATTTGCACTAAGCACCTACCTTTTTAAATTAACCTATTTAATTATTGTATAAAAATAGTGATAATGTATTCTGATTCATTCATTGGTTAACACGGTAAAAATTACTCACACTGTTTTATAATTTAATGTGACACAAGTACGTAATTAAAAATTGATAGCTAATTAATGAACTTCCCGAATAATCTTTTTATAGCTGTGGAAGAAGATAATATTAAAATATTCTTGAATACATAGGTAGGTATATTCGTAATTCCATGTTATCATTTCCTTTTTATACTTGCCACAATACCTGTGAATTAGAGATTAGATCTTTGTTACTCTGCAGCTGACAAGAATTGCCTGTGAGGAGACGTTCTGCACATACAAAGCAGTTGGTGTTTACAGCCATGAATCAATCCAGAATCATAAATGCCTTAAATCAACTCCTGTCGGATTTCTGTACCTATTGATTGAAATCGACCCGCCCCGGTTCGCAGGTTGAAAGAAAGTACCAAAACCTGAAATGTACGACATCATAGTAGCAACAAAACCACTGTCCAACAGAGCTTCATGAGTCAATATAACTTCCTGGATTTGATCTCATTCCAAGGTGACGTTCCTCGAGCCAGATGCGATATCTGATTTAAAAAAAACAGCTTCGTACCTACAGTATTGTTTCGTATTCCGCAAATTTGGATCTAAATCACTCTTTATTTATTTTACTGTGCACCGAAACCTCTGTATCAGTACCCGGTTATGACTGATGAGATGAGCGCTGAAGAAAGCGCCGTACACTTTTTGAACAGACTTGCTCGAAAAGTCGCTCTTAGTGCACCGCTTTTAGGTTCACATTGCAGTATAAGAACACGCGTGCTTTTTACTTTGCATAATTGAGAATTGCGCTTTCAAAGTAACACAGTTTCTATGGATCATTAGAAAATGTTCAAAACATAATATCAAAGACAAACATTCAACAGGAAAACAACAATTATGAGCTACGTTCTCAACAAAAAAAAGTGCGTGTTGCCTGCTCTAAGTTTAATATCTCTTGTCAATAATTATTAATTATAATTTTAACAGAAGAGAGCTTAGCAATTCGCAAAGTGTACACTTATATTTTTACTTACCTACTATGATACCTTCACTGCAACTTCTATGATTTTTCTTAAGAGCTGATTTAAGTATCGTGTTATTTAGGTAGACATTTAATTTAAACAGCGGGTAATTGCGTAACATACTAACAATAGGAATAGCTTTCATTTTGACAGTTCAACAATATTCATTGCGTTATTTACGACACTTATATTGAGCAGACAACTTTTTCGAACATATGAAGCAATGGATTAGCAATAAGCTTCAAATTGACTCAGATTGTGATTGATAGTATGTTACGCAATTAGGATCCAGGTAGGTACAATTTATTTGATATACACAATGTTATCACAATGTCACATGTTTTCTATTCGTTGAGGCAGGATTCAATCAATGATAACGTCAGGCACACTCTGTTCGGCAATAGAATGGATGTGTACCCGACTTGGCGCACAAGTAGAGGATTACAAAATAGATTCTACAAATGAGTATAGTCAACCAAACGTGGAAGGCGGCGTAGGTAGTGGTCATTTTGAATTTAACAGCGTCTAATAATCGCACCAGTAAGTGCAGTTTTCGCAGTTCAAGTGTTACTGCTACTGACGTGTGTTTGACAAGATTTGAAGGGATTGTACTTAGGTAAATGCACCAAAAGAGATAAGTAACCAGGGTCATCGGATATAATTGATATTTAGTAAGAAACTGACGGATGTTTTCGAATGAAAAGGTAATTTATCAAAGTAATTGATAAATTACCTTTTAGTTTTCTATTAATTAAATTAAATTTTATTTGAAAACATTCATCGGTTTCTTACTAAACTTCAACTATATCGACGACCTGGTTACTAATCACTTTTGGTGACCGTATAATATAATCATTTGTTAGGGACTTAATATCGAGAATACTAGTAGAACAAAACCCGCCATTATCAAGTAGGTACGTAACGGTTGCTTTATTAATTTGTATAGCGTATATACCTCAACGGAGAACGTTGTAGCTAGCAGTTTGTGTGTGTTCCAGTTTGTTTTGATGGCGCGAGGATGCAGGGTAAGACAATGATCGAACAAATAGGGGTTTGTCACGCGACGCACGCCTAATCAGGGATCGACGATGTACCAGAGCGCTACCCGACAACGCTTATTTATGCCTTACCGATATCGAACGACAGTTTTTATTACCAGACGTTGCCCGTTATAATTCATACTACACAGTGCGCACGTTTTTAACGAGTGCCTTTAAGTAAAATATATTATTATCCCATCCAATTAAAATTTCTGATGGATGTGTCGTTGGGGTTTTCTTTTAGGGGACAAATTAAGGCAATAAAGTAAAGTACGAAATAATGGAAAAATTTAAAAGGAAATTACTATTGTTATTCATTAAACTATTGCTATGTTCGTGTCTGTATGTTGCATTGTGCTGAAATATTGTGTTGATTTTATCAATGTTTCTGTGGAAGAAATTTGATTGATCAATTCAAGTCCATACTCCAAAAATAAATGCTTTCATGCTTCATTAACTGCTTCCTTATTTCCGTTAAACATGTACCAGGCGCTTGATTCTGTAAAAAAATATCACCGTGATAACATAGGTGAAGTGAGCTGCCGATAGTGTCAATCCGGTCATCAGGTGGAATGACAGCTCACATTAGGCTCACTTCACTTCATTAGATTTCACGATGAGTTTTTTAACTGGCTGGTAAAAATCTCATCGTGATAGACGGATTACAAAAAAAAAGCCGGCATAGTGCGAGTCGAACTCGCGCACGAAGCGTTCCGTACCATTATCTATAAATACGGCAAAAAAAACACGTTTGTTTTATGGGAGCCCCCTTATATATTTATTTTATTCTGTTTTTCAGTATTTGTTGTTATAGCGGCAATAGAAATACATCAATCTGTGAAAATTTCTACTGTCTAACTATCACTGTTCATGAGATACAGCTTGGTGACAGACGGACAGACAGACGGACGGACGGACAGCGGAGTCTTAAGTAGTAATAGGGTCCCGTTTTACCCTTTGGGTACGGAACCCTAAAAAGAAGCTAAAAAAAAAAAAACTTATAATATATAGACTTTTGTTTCTTCGATATCGTTTGGAAAATGTTAGGATTAGCACATTTTTTTGCAAAGCTTTTATTTGACTTCAGTGTTTGCTATCCTGTCACAATCCTGATTATTTCAAAGTTTATCTTATTTTAAAACCAACCAATTCTAGATATGTACAGTACTAGGTTCACTGTTTTATTAGGGATATCATTTTTTTTTTTGTAAATAATCTTTTATTCATGTTATTCTTCTGGTTAAAGAAAAACTAAACAAAGAAATTATTTAGGATTTAGAGAACATATATGTAGTGGTTAGCTAGACTCACACGGAGGTAAAGAAAGCGGGGACGTTTCGTTAAGAAATTCGGAATTCGAAATTAGGAATATTTTCGTTCAAAAATTCGGAGCAAAGCTAGTCAAAATTTCGTTTCAAAACTCATTGTAGCGGTGCTTGCTTAGTTCATTGTTACTTATGAATAATTAAAACGGAAAATCTTAATCTAAATGTTTGTAATTAAGATTAGACTTACCTGACGTACTATTACTAAGATATACTTTCAGTTAATGCTTCGTTTACTGGCTCACTGTCAGTAAAATTGTAAATGATCTCGAACGCAGCTCACGTTTACTTCGATGAAGAAATTTGTATCTTTCACTGTGAAAACTTCAAATAAATTGAGAAAATGTAGGAATTTCATAAAAAAAAATACCAAGTACTTACAAAGAAGCATAAAATTATGCACAATATAACTAAAAGCAGTAAATAAACACTGGAGACTGTTGCTAACTACTTAATGTAGGTACTATGTTTCATCATACCTATATTTCTTACGGTAAATGTCTAAGGCCCAAAATATCTGATACACTGGTTGACGTATACCAACCACTAGCTGTTTAGCTTAGGTAGTGGTTGTATACGAAATAAATTGCAAAAAAAAATTGCAAACATGGTTTTGTGATTGCAAATTTTATGTACATAATCAGCCTATAATGTTCCCACTGCTAGGACACAGGCCTCCTCTCTGTGAGAGGTAGTTGGCGATAATCGACCACGCGGGTCCAGTGCGGGTTGGCGGATGTCAACATGGCGGATGGCTCAAGGTGATTTAAACACCCTTTGAACATGGTTTCAATTTAACTTATTAACTATAAATATTTCTAAAACATGCTATATCTTGTTCAAAGCAAAAAATTAAATAATACCTCCACATAATCCATTAGTTATCAATAATGTGCCCTTACAGCAAAAGTCTTGTGAAAAAAATCTTGGATTAAGAATGGATGGTTATATATCGTGGATTGCTCACTTGGATCATATAAAAACAAAGCTTACGTCTCTACTTGGATCTCTCCGAAGCATAGTTCGATGTATTCCACATAGACTGCGTCACACCATCTATAACGCCTTAGTAAAACCACACCTACTATATCTGGTTGAAATTTGGGGCAGTGCGGCCAAGACGAAGCTAGCAAGTCTCCAAGTCGCACAAAACAAGATAGTAAAAATGATTTTTGGCTACCCATATTTAACATCAACATGCAAAATTTATGAAGACACCAAAATAATGAACATTAGACAGTTATATATTTACAATACATGTATTTTCATTCGTAAGGCACTCAACAAAAGTATACAGACTAATTTATCGTTTACTAAAGTAAAACAAGTAACCCAACGTAGCAGTCGCCGAGCTAGTTTTCTGATTTTACCGAAGATGAGAACCAAGCTTGGCAAAAAATGTTAACTTTTGAAGGAGCACAATTATATAACAAAACAAGCTGACCCGCAAGACGTTGTCCTGTCTTAACCATGAATGTCATATGTCGTTTAGTTTCAGTTTTGACTATTGACTAAAACTATCGACTCATTTATCAACCGATCCATCTGTGTTAAACGATATTTGCAGCGCGCATTCTGCCAATCGCTGACAGTTATTTCAAACAATTGACAGTTATGTAAAATTAATATTGGCGTTAAGTTTTCTTAAATTTTGTAACGTTCCTATCAACTTTCTTATTTTTTTATTTCATAAGATCCTTCTCCTGACAATAACGAACACAACAAAATAAAAAATTGTGAAATCGGTCCAGTCGTTCACGCGTGATGGCGTGACCAAGGGAAATAGGGATTCATTTATATATATATATATATATAATAAAATAATATATACCCTCATGTATAAGGAGGTTGCACTTATTCAAAGCATTCAAGACTCAATTGGCTGCGTATATAATCAGAAATAACACCCTTCCTAAAAACTGAATGCATTGGAGGCACTTTAACCTTCTTTCTTATATCTAGGACTGTATCATAATTGCCACCGTGACGTCAGTGACGAACTTTATATTTATTTTAAGCATTGTTCTCAAGTAAGTGACTTTTTTTGAGAATAAAAACATATTTAAACCTATATCACATGTCTTCAAATTTTTGGTCCTAGGATATGCCAGTTTCCTCACGATGTTTTCCTTCACCGTTTTGAGAGAATCGGTGATGTAATTTAATATACAAAGTAAAGTGCCTGCCTGGGTTCGGATTAACGAGTGTAAGTGAGAATCGATACCACTGGGCCACCTGCTCTCAATTTTACTGAGTTTTCTATGTACTTAGACTAATACTACCAAAACATTCGAATTCCTACCTACCTACCTATCAAACTATACTAAAATGGTTGCCTTTAATGATACCTATAACAGAAATTGTGGTAAGGTACTATTACCGTCTGACAAATGATAAAATTCCGTGGAATCTTGTTTGCAGTTCTTGTAGGAGATTATGCCTCGGGGCTTAGAGAGCTCGAGCCTATCAGCCGTCCAACAGTAACCTATGCAGGCACCGTTTTATTGTACATAGCTCATTAAATTAGACATAATATTAGAACAACAATTTAGGAACCAATAGCCACCCTCATTTACTATCGCTTTTAGATTTTCATACGAGTAAAGCACAACTTTGCGTGAAATCACTGGTGAAAACCGACTAATTAAACCACATAGAAATTACTATTCGCAGTTGTAGCTCCTGAGTATAAATCTTGTTTAAGTATATATAACATAAATGAATAAAGTAAAATGTTTGGTTGTCCGCACGCTACCAACTTTTCACAGCGGTGTATTTCCTGGTTTGAGTAGATCATGGCAGTAGCCAAGACCCAGCAAAACAGAAAACTATTGGACAATAAGCCTTCGGGTGTTTCTGTGATATTTAAACTAATTTCCAACGTCACCGAACTTAACAAAAATAAAAAGAGTAGGTAAGCATGTCTGCAAGTAGAAAGGAACTATTTATTACAAAACAGTGGATATTAGGAGATTTAATCTATTGTAAACAGCGCCATTGCCTCAAAATGCGAATATTGAATTGTATGACCGGACATGGTTTTCATTTTACGTTAATTAATGCGCTAATCTCCTGTCCTGTTACTACTGAAACAGTTGAGTGATTATTTATATTTTCACTTGCGAATTTGTTTATGACAGAAAGTCGAGCCGTGGAACTTCAGTATACTTTTTATTCTACATTCTGTGGGTTATTTTTTTATGCCTTTTAGGTAAATTGACAGTAATGACTGCGCTGGATACTCGAAACTTAACGATTTTGTCAAGTTTCTAAACAATATTTTTTTCTTAAATGACTGGGTATTTCGACGGTTTTATTCCGAGTGTGCGTGCCTTCACAGTTTTCATAAACTCTTATACATAGGCAGTCAAAACCCAATCTGCGCGCAGAATGAATACTACCTTAACTTACACAAAATACGCGTTTAGGACAAGGAGTTGCAGTCACCAGCCCGATATAATGTATGTAAAATTTGCTAAAAGTGTTTAGACTTTCATACATTTCATACCGGACTGATTTCAGATTAAATCGGCGTCTATGTCACGACTCGAAGTTTTCCGATAATGTTTAGGAAAATAGAACGAAGCCACTGAAAAAAAATAGCTCGTAGGTACTGGTCTTAAATCACATTTTTGCGTAATTATCCAACATTACTCCGCGCCATTGCTTTTGGTAACATTAGCGTGATGATGTTTATGTTGAAAGAGGGATTTAACTCGCATAGCACAACATCACAACAGCGAATGAGTAGTCGATTGGGATTATCTATGCATCGAGCCCGCCATTTCAATCTATATACCTATCATTTCAGCTACACAGAGTTCCAATTTATTTTATAATCAAATCGCTTTTGTCTGGTTCAAAGAAACTTGCACATAATGTCTCTATAAAGCTTTGCCAGAACTCTACAAAAACCATATCTACCCACTGAAAACAAGTGCGATAACTTGAACCACACAGCAAAATGCATACAAAGTGGATAGCACTTTGAATGTAATATCGTAAATATGCATTTTTAACTTATGGTCGCTGTTAGTAAAGATATGGAAGAATATGGAGATACATTGACGTGTACGTCTTGGTTTCTAAAACAGTATACAAATATAGTTGCTACATTGATTTGTGGCATAATTCGTTATAGATTCTGGAACTATTCAGGGTACTTTCTTTTGTAGGTCCGTGCGAAAGGCGGAGCTTCTAATAAAGTTGATGCCTATAAAAAGAAGTTGCGTAGACGCCAATTAAGCGCCGCGTAGACGCTGCGTAGACTGTCAGCAATGCCGAGGCTACGCTATTAGCTGCGATAGCGTCGCGGAAATGCTGCGGTTATGCCACGTTTTCTCAGCGACATCTAAAACTGCGTTTGATATCACGAATGAATTTTAATTTTGATGATGACCAATTGACCATGTCAGTTGCTTAAGTTAAGTTCGTTATAATAAAGGTATTTATTGCATTGTCTCCACAATTTTACTCAGCATAGTGCGTTACGAAGTTTTCAGATATTGTGTAGGTAGTAGATATAGTGCTTCATAGTCGTCTATTTACATACCTATAAATATATTTAAATCTAAGGGTTCTTTAATAAATTGCGCGTAACTTGCAGAAATACTTCTAAGTTTTATAGTCTTCTTTCAATGAAATCATGATGCACCAATTACGAAAATTCTAAATAAAAATAATGAATCCTCTGTTTCGTTGCTTACGCGGACTCGTTCACGTTAACCCATTTGTTGCCTTGTTTATAGAGTTAGCAAGCAAATGTAATGACTGTAATGAGTTAATGAGCTGTATGAATGAACTATTACGAAGTTATTGAAGTAATAGAAATGAAATCACGTTTTTAAATTAGGTACCGGAAAACCATGTGAACAGAACCATTGGCGGTTAAAGATGTATACTGATTATTTATGTAAATCCTTGTTCTGAATGATTGACTCATCATCATTAGCTATTATATTAACATGTGCTAACTTCATTTTATAAATGAAATTACCCTACACGCCACACCGATGCATAAACCGACAATAATAAAGAGTATAATGATTAATAAAAGACATGATTTTAAGATATTATATAACGTCTCCATTACCAGACTGGTTTCCGTGCTTGTCATTCACAAACTGAAGGGTACTTTGAAGATTCGTAATAAACAAAATGACACAAAATATTTATAATGAATCGTAAAGCTGTTACCGCGAGGTGAATCTCCTCGACGTCGCTCGTGGTAGTCTTAATGCATGATTACTCGTTCCTCCCACCGCGCCGAACGGCTATCATTGGCTCTCACGGACCAGACGCCGCCTCCACTCCTGCGCACACTCTACTTCAAAACAACTCCATCCACTCAATAAACAAGTCTTGAAGTCCATTGTCTCCGCACCATTATGCCGTCACATCGACATGTTATGCAGCCCCGTCATAGATCTGTTAGAAATAAATAACAAAAAACATCGGGGACTCCGGCATAGCTACTCATTAGTTTCACTTCTTTAATAAATAACACTTGGAAACGTGACTGGATATCTCACAACAAGTTTTGATTTGACACCTGTATGTATGACTTATTAGCAATTGAAACATTTATTGACAGTTTTGTGATGATCAAAGAAATCACGAATTACATAGTCATAATTATAGGTTCATGTGGTTAGTTAATCGGGTGATGCGGCTGTCTCAAGCATCAAGGGCATTACAGGTTCTGTGCGGCGAGCGGCAGGAGCGTGAAATGTGGCGCCGGCGAATGGAAGTCGCGGGGGAGCTGCAAACAAGGCGGGGGGCGGGGGAATAGCGCCTGCGCGGGAATAAAACCACCGTTTGCCTCTGACGCCCGCGCTTCCCTTATAGCAAAAAGTCGAAGACGGAACGAGGCGACAACCACAGAGGCTCGCCTCCACGCTGCCGCGGATAAAATCGACATAGAATTAAAGAAAAATACAAAAATCACTCATTGTTCTCATAAAATGAATGTGCTGGGAGTTGAATGTGAGGCTTTTTGTGAAAATATTCTCATACTTTTAAATGGGATCTCGTGTGGCGCCTCCTAATGATTCGTCCTTTTTGCGGCGGCGATGCGCGCGCCGGCCGGACGCTCTCAACATCTCTAGGCTTTTGGTGTGTCGGCGCATGTCACCACTTTAGCTTTTTTGTTTTACTGTTTCGGATGTAAATTAAACAGTTTAGGCGGCATTGTTCTCAAAAACGGCGGAGATAAGAAAAAGGGAAATTTTCATTATTGATTTCGTTTTTTGTTTAATTTAATGTTCCAGTTTTTGCTTTCCTGAATCTTTGCACCATTAAGTATGTACTCCTCCAATAATTAGGCAGCTACCTACTGACAAAGTTAGATTTCACTTAATAAAACATTAATTTTCTGGCTCTTTCATATATTGTCTCCTTGTTTATCGTAGGTACATCTATCTACTTATTGTCATTTCATTGACCTGACACCGACGTTTGCATACTAAAAACATGCATCAATAGCTTAAATAAGTATCTATTACTAAGAAAACTTATATTTGCTACCTACTGTCTTAGCCCCGTGCTGGATAACCCTATTCTTACTTCGGGTTTTTAACACACTCTACATTTACCAGCTCTCAAGTACCGGTTAAGTAAAGTCTTAGAACGATCTTCTTGAATAAATAGACATAATTATTAAAAAAATATTAAAATCAGCAGTAACAGTCAAGTCAACTTAAACAACTTCCACATTTTCACCCACAAAAGCTGCAGTGGTTTCAGTGTAATCGCCGTGGGTCATCACAAAATTCCAGTCCGCCTGTTTATTCATTGTGCATAAACGTTCATTTGTTTGTGTACAGGCCGATGGCGATGGCGTGGCGGTGCGGTTACGAAACTGGGAATAAATAATAAAAGCCGTGCGAGCCCGAGTCGTGACACCAACTCTTTCACTAATGGAGCGTCGACGCTAAGTTCGTATTGTGTACCCCAATCAAGATGCTTCGTTAGCTTTTCCTCCGCCTTTTTATTGATCATAATGATGTACACAAATATCACATTTATTAGAAATACGCCGCTCTTCAGTAGATAATTGACAGAGAAACTTTGACTTGCAATAGCGGCTGTCCTATTTCAGTTGGTTTTGTATAAATTTAAAAGCTATTCAATTTACCAATTGCAATTGTTAGTACTAAGCCCATCCTGGTTAAATTGAAGCGGTTAATGTTTTATTTTGGGGAGGAAGTGGACAGTGTCACTACTTATTTTTGTTTAATTTTGGGAGGCCACACAAGAGAACAGTAGGCGCCGTTATCTCGAATTGATGGGGTTAATCTTAAAACGATGCTTTGTCGTTTGTCTCTGGACACCGGCTTTAGTTGAGCAAGATAGTAGATACAGAAACCCATTATTTGTTTTAAGTATGATGATTGTTAAGTTCCTATTTTTTGTTTAAATTATGATACTTGGGGACTAACTTATATTGGGTATTACTTAATACCAATTTAGAATTAAATTGTTATAAAAAAAATCTGTTGTATGAAATTGCCAACAACTATTTCTATTTACGTTTTTAACTACCCTATTTGGCTCCGACATTATGTTTCGATGTCATTTTCCGTTGCGTGACAGAGCAAAGTAAGTCAAGTAAAAGTTTGACTTGTTGCCCTAATTTCACTTCACTGGTATATTTTTTATTTGATGTTTTATGTGAATTGAGTTTTTGATTTATTCCCCTTGAATAAACTGCGGACTAATTCATTCTTTCGAGTCGTTCGTCAATACGACTTCGGAATCAAGTGTTACAATCAAGTTGTCTTAAAAAATTACCTGAATAATCAGACTCATAACATAGTTAGGTAGGTAGGTACTTTACTAAGATGTCAAACTAATGATTCCTAGTTATTATAACCATATTTATTATTTTAATTTAATGTATATTTTTTGATTTTATAGGCAAAATACAGGAAAACACATAAAGAACGAATAGCTGTATGTTATATGCTTTTTAAAAACATTCATCTTTTTAAGACATTATGCGCTGATTTTGTAAAACAGTGCTTATAGCTCTAAAATCTTGGAAAATTCTATCGCGTAAGCAGGCAAACATTAATGTAATAATAAAGTAGAGGATACTGTCCAAAGTGGCTGTTAAATTTCTTACAGTTGCCATTTTATTACACAGCCAACTCTTGGTTTAATATGCGTCAAAAAAATGTTAGCAAAAAATAGGCGCCACCAAGAAGAATCCCAAGTCGATGTACAGCAGGCAGGTCCTTATAATATCGTGTAGTGTATTTTTTACGTGTACCTTTTGGAGGCCCGGATTTTGTGTTAAAATACACACCTAAGTATCATTAGCTATAAACACAGTTCTTTGTGTCTACCTTTGGAAGAAATAAGGGCAATAAAATGGGGAGATTCAGGTGCCGAACGGATATAGGCCAAGTATGGAATGGGCTCCAATCATGAGCTCTTAATACAAAGGTGATATAGGCGTTTTCGAAAATACTTTGTTTTTAGCTAAGTTTATAACGAAGGTCGTACTAACTTAAATTAAATTAAAAGAGTTGTTAATGTAACATGCCACCATTTTATTTTCGTATTTGTTGTTATCTAAATAACTGATAGGTAAGTAACTGTAATCAAAATACCGATCATATCGATGTTCGTCGTTTAGATTAAACAATAGCCGATTCCTCTTAATGTTACCTTATAAATCCTTTGAGCGACAAAGGAGTTGCGCCTACGCAAGTCGCCAGTGCCAGTGACCCCCTCCCCGTCGCGGAGATCCGCGCCCCGCGCCGCTCGCCCTCACGGCTCTTCGCCGTCCGAGTTCACTGTGGCGCCGTATTATGTTACCTTTGTTTTCAAATTTAATTGGCTTCTCAAAGATAACTTATCTTGATAATAAACGACGACCAATAAACCGGGGGCCGAGAACAACTGACTGTTCTTCAAGATAAGATTGCGCCTTGAATGACGTCTAATAGTAGCTAACGCCATATATTTAGTATTATTATTATTATGTAGGTACCTACGCTAGCAATTTGACATGCAATAGATTTCAGTTTTCGGCTCTTTAAAATACGTACATATATCTAGCTTTTTATAACATTTCAAACCCCAACGCTGACCTAAAAATTGTAAATTAATTTCCTAAAGTTCGGTAATGGTCACAAAAAGTAAAAGACTGAGTAAATTACATATAGTTTTAACTGATTTGTTCAAATTCTGTTTCTGAAGGAAAATGTGGAAAGGAAAGAGTAAATCCTTCTCACAACTTATATTCTTAAAAAACAACTTAACGATATTACCAATTACAGATACCGTTGTGTATTGCAATTTGCATCCGTTCTAAGTAACCATTTGCCTTATCTAAAAAAAGAATCAGCTAATGTTTTTTTTTAAAGCAGTTCCGAATGTAAATCAGAATTAGTAGTCATAACTTCTTACTCCAAAGTTCAACATACAACAGAATATTTAGTCCACACTGAATAACAAATACACTATTACCGATTACACGAAGGAAATTCAGAGGTCAAGTTACTATACGAGGAATATTTAACATAAGCCTGTAAACTATCATGTTATTATCATAAGGCAAATGTCCCTTTAGTCGACGTGGGACTTTTTAACCGACTTCACAAAAAGGAGGAGGAGGTTCTCAATTCGTCTGTATGTATTTTTTTAATGTTTGTTAGCTCAGAACTTTTTTATGGGTAAACCGATTTGGATGATTCTTTTTTATTTGATAGGTGGTGCTTCACATGTGGTCTCATTTAAATTTGATCAAGGTCTGACCAGTAGTTTTTGAGTTATCCTTAATACTGCATATTTTTCCACTTAGTTTATATGGATGATGTGTTAATAATTTCCTGTCACTGTTATTTACACACCAAGTAGTGGTATACGAATTTGTGTGGGGTAGGTACCGCAATTAAAAAGTGAAAATTTTTTTTTTTTTTTCACAAAAACTTTTTTACAAAAAAACGACTTCCAAAAACAAAAAAACTAAAAGACGTGAAAAATAACTTTAATTTCGGAAGTCGGTGGCCAAAAACGAAAATACAAAACCAACGACACCGACTTCCGAAATTAAAGTTATTTTTCACGTCTTTTAGTGTTTTTTTTTGGAAGTCGGTTGTTTTTTTGTAAAAAAGTTTTTATTATAAGAAACGTTTTATTGCTGTGGTATAAAGTGCTTCGAAATTGCGCAGAACTTCGGTATCTGGTAAATTATGTTATATTCAGTAAGAATTAATTAAAGTCATAAGCCGAGGTCATCACAAGTCATTGTTTTCGGTTTGTTGCTACTACATATTGCTTGTCGTAGTAATTCTTTCACATGGTAGGTACCTTGTTTTTTAACCTTACCCTATTTTGTATGTAATATTCCGAACAGAGACCACATACGGATAGACATTAGACTAAGTACTTAGTATATTGAATGAGTTCATTCTTACGATTTGTTTGCATTCGATCATTTTGAGTCTCCTCTTTGGTCACTTTTAGCAGTCATAACTACTGAATTCATGAGTCCAATAAATGTTTGAGAATGGGCCTCGCCTTCTAAAGGAGCACTGACAGGATATTCTACGTAATCAGATAGGTATAAATGCAAAGATAAGTTAAAGTATCATTAACAATATTTATATCTACGTATTATCATGACAGTAACAAAAATCAATAAATGGTACGATTTAACAGAACTTACTGATATTATATTCAATATTAATTAAACCAGGCCATATCTTTTTGATTGTTCCGATTGGTAAGTGCAAAATATTGTAAAAAGTATACGTAGATAAAGGGAAATATTTGGATGACTTAGATTAAATCGAAGATATATAAGTATCTACGTTTCCTCTAGCAAGTAGTTCTGAAGGAGACGCAGACGTATTTATTCGATTTAACCAGAGTAACTTTCAACTCTACAAGTACTTCTTATACCTCCGGGTATAGATTGGTGAAATGTCGCATGAACTGTATGTAGCACACGTTGAAACAAATTCACCTAGTTATCGTTTTATATTTCGTGTTGCATTGCACAGATTAGGACTGCTAATTTGTGTTACATTTCATGTTACGTTTCTCCAATCTGTACCCAGCATTATTATATTTAAAAAAAACATAGCGTTACATTTGTCTGTCAGTAATTTGTGCTATCTAATTTTAACATCGAGAAAAAGTGGTTGTTTCTATTGACCTTTCGTTCATTGTTTATTGTAAATTAGTAATTCCATTACATACTCCATATTTATGTCAATTTTGTTTATGTACTTAAATTTAAAAAAAAACACAGTTTAAATTAATTAAACTTATTCATTAATTTTATTTTCGTGTACAATAAAGTGTAAACTCATACTCAAACTCAAAGCATTTGTTCCAATTAAGTAAGTAAGTTACAGTCACATTTGAATTGTCAAGGAGTCGGTTAGGCAGAAATATGAAGCTAATTGCCCATTCCAAAGCGTAGTAGGTACCTATGGAGAAGAACGGGTAAGAAACACCACGGACACTGTTTTAAATTATATTGTTACAAAAATTTTAGTTAAATCATTAATGTTGAACTTATAATTGAGAACGATGTAAAAACGTACACGTTAAAAGCGTCCAGAAAATAGAATTAAAAAAAAAACAAATCAAAAATAATAAGTCGTGGCAGCTAAGAGATGACCAGTCCCAACTGCTGGCGCCCATTCACGAACATGACGCATGGATCTGCAGCATTCAGCTCAACCATTTTGAAGGTAGCTAAATGATCGAAAACACGTGCCACCTTCAGCAAGATATTTGAGTGAGCATGAATTATCAGCTGCCAGGACACATTCAAACACATATTATCCGGAAAATAGTAGCTCTATAGTGCATCGTACCCACACCTCTGCTATGCAATTATATAATACGAAGGAGGTTGAGTTTATACAATGCAAATATAGTCTTACAATCTTTAGCACTTCCAACAGTATTTTCAAGTGTTAATCTGTTAGTTGTGATTGTGAAGCAGGAGCAGCGTTGAGCCAGGCATTTTTGTGAGCCATGCGATTCCCTAACTTATAATATGCCTGCCTGCATAGCAGGGATGTTATGGAGCTCCGCAACCGTAACCGAAACTATCGGATATCCGAAATAAAAATGTATCCGTAACCGAAACCGTATCCGTTTCACAAGTTTCGGATACTTTCGTATAAGGGCGGATTCTAACTAATTATTATAACATCTCTAAATAATTACTTACCTATATATGACTGATTATAATACCAAATACCTAGACTAGATAAAACCTATAAATACAACCAAATTATTACAAACTATTTGTGTTTATATTTTACTTCAATCTAATATCCATAACCGAAACTATCCGAAACTAACGGATAATCCGAAATAATTACATGTCCGCAACCGAATCCGAAACCGATATAATTTTATTCCTATATCCAAATGCGTATCCAAATCAGAAATATCATATCCATAACATCTCTGCTGCATAGTGTGCGTTTTATACAAGATTTTAATTTCATCTCAATCAGTTGAAGTATGTGGGGAGGTATTTTATTGTAACATTTTAAACAGTACCCCACGAGAGATGAGTCTACTTTAGCCAGTCTGAAACCTGGTTGAACTAATAGGTCCGTATTTCTAGTACTATAATTATGTCTTTCACTCCTTTTACTAAAAATATTTAAATTTTCTAACGTACATGATGTTTTTAGAGATATATTGACAAGGTATCGTCATGATGTTAAAATCCTTAAACAGTTCCCATAAAGAATTACGCTTGCGAAGGTTTTATATGGCTCTGATGGTTCTTTTCTGCAGAATACAATTAGACGCGATGTCTGCAGCCAGTTCCCAAAGTAAAATAGACAGGAAGACATGATACTATGAAAGTAACTAAAATAGACTAGCCTCGCGGTATCTCCATGTTCTAGATATCTACACTTGAGAGCAATAAAATCGCACACCTTGAGTTTTTTAGTTAAGGCTGCTTTTTTCATGAATATTAATTAAAATTGAAAGTATTTTTCAGTACCTTTCTAAGGATATCAAAAAACAGTAATTTTAAAAAGTATCCGAAATCTAATTTCGCTTATATATAATTTTCGAGAATGAAAATCAAACATAAAATTATTGTTCAAAAGGTAAATGGGCATTTTCTTCAGACCTGTGACCCACCAGGCAGCAACCAGTAACATAACTAGTCGGAGAATGTTAAAGACCATGAATACTACCCAATGAGATGAGTCGCATTCCTCAAAAATATGGGAGCTTTATTTTTTAGCAAAACAAGAATGAATAAAAAAAAACGAATTTTCGTATATCCATATCCTTCTAAATTTAAAAAATGCTTACAAAAATGCACAAAGATCTTCCTAAAAAGGTACAAGATTGTTTATGAGCTTTTCTATCTTGTTCCCCGCAGTTTCTGCTGCGTCATACCAAGCACCCATTTATGTATAAAAATGCTAGTTTATGAGTAATCCCCGAACAAACCTGAAAATCTTTACCTACCTACATTATTTTTAGAGAGTTAAGTAGGGTAATGAAAAAAAAACACATTTTATCCAACATCAATAATATCAATCGTGACACCTTACTGGTGCATCTTTTCCTTCCTGCTGTCTTGCCCACGATAAGAAGTACACTACACTCGCGACATGTGCGAAGCTTCCAACAGTACGGTGGCCGTGTATGCAGGAACAATAATTGTATTGAATACTTTGTCTTCCGTTTAGAGTGGGATCAATCAAAATATATGCATGATATTGTCTCATTCACACATGGCGTGACTGGATTCGGCTTCTTATTATTATTTTGTTTTGGATTATTTCTCGGTGCCGGTACATTTCTATATGGTATACGCCATTTTGCCACATGTGTTTGGCGCAATATGACCTTGCAATTCTCAAATGGTACGATCCTAATGTAAATAGTATTAATTCCTCATAGTTAAGCTGTGGAAAATCATTAAATTCTGGATCATTCCCGTCAAGCGTCACGAATGCTACTCTTTGTCCGTTCAAATTGTTTAATAGAACATATTCTGCGAGTTCATCGTTTTGAAAATGGTCGCCATTGAAGTTTTCATGGGTTGTTTCATCATCCAGTAAGACTTCTCATTTATTACTTGCGAAATGTGTATTGCATACCCAGGCTAGCTGAGGTAAGCATTAAAAAATTATGATCGTGTAGCATACAGAATCTGGCATATAACGGGTATTATGTGCCACCGCCATTCTGCTGTTTCGAACTACACACATCAAAAAGTTTAGAAAGTTTTTTTATATATAAGGTCTGGCGTCCCCTAGCCCTAATTACAGCTTTTAATCGATTTTTCATGGACCGTATTAATTTTACAACGAAATCTTAAAGTACAGCGTTCCACTCCTCTTCAATGACAAGTTGAAGCTCTTGGAGACGCGTAGGAACCGGACTTCAATCCCGAACTCTTCTTTTCAGCTCATCCCAGATAAGCTCAATCAAATTGAGGTCAAGACAACGAGCTGGCCCCTCCATCGGGGTGATTCCTTCATCTTCCATGTAGTTGCGAACTGTTCTGGCGTCATGCGGTCCGGCATTGTCGTGCCTAAGGAGTAAATTTTGTCCCATAAGCAACGCGAGCGGCCTCGCATATCCTTCGAGCACTTCTCCGACGTATCGAACAGCTGTCAGTTCCTCTCGATCTCGAGCCGGTAGTCACCCCAGTGACGATTACAGTGTTCGATTAGTGCCCAGCATTATACCACCTCAAAACATACACAATCAACCACCAAAAGCAACACGTTCGCTTATACAGCATTGCACACATCGCTCTGATGACCTCCTGTAGACTAGAGCGTCCATCATGACTATGTAGAGTCATCCTGCACTCGTCAGAGAACATAACAGCCCGGCACTGTTGATACGTCCAATTTAAATGCTACCTGGCAAAATTGTAGTCGGGCTTTTCGGTGAGCTGTGGTCAATATTGGACTATTTGCTGGTCGATGTGCAGTCAATCCTGCTTCAGCCAATCATCTTCTAACTATCCAACGACTTACACTGACAATGCGAACTTCTTGAAGCTGGTGTCCCAGTTCAACCACGTTCAGCTGTCGATTTCTCAAAGACCTTGTCACAAGAAAGCGGTCATCACGCTCTGATGTTGTGCACCGACGGCCGGTCACAGTAGTCGAATGTAGCCACTGGTTTCTTGGAATCTCTGGTATACACGTCGAACACAGTACCGACTCAAATTTAGCCGTAGAACAACTTCGCTTTGAGTTTGTCCTGCTTCAAGCAAGGCAATAACTTGAGCGGCTTCTGCGCCCTATTTCCCATACGTATGAATCCAGTAGAAGTGTTATCACGTGTATGCAACCGAATAAAAATCTTGGGTAGTGGCTACGCCCCTATCAAAAGGCACGACAGGCGAGTTACGAGCATCGCCCTTAAAACCCCGCGGTGTGGTACGGTGCCCGTCAACGAGGGCACGTTTCTTGGGTGGCCATGTAGGCCTGACATTTTTTTTTTTGATCCGCGGTTGAAAATCCTCGTGGATTTCCTCCGCCCTGGGGGGACAGAGGAGTCTGTCAGACTCTTACTGCTACCCACAGATTAAAAACCACCCCGGCGTTCCATCTCACATCTACGCCGGGGTCACGGGATCGTACGATTCTTCCGCAACCCCCGACTGGTGCCTATCAAGCAAAGGTGATCTAGTCAAGCGGGGAGATTGAGGTGTTTGACTCCCCCCACGACGTCTAAGAGGGGCGCGCGTGGAACACTACGCGCCGCCACCTCGGGTTCTGATGTATGGGGGCGATGGACGTTCCCAAGTCCGTCGTCCCTGGACCCATTTAGGGGGGCTGGAAGAGGGCGTTATCCGCCCTCCGCCGACACCCGGTGCGCCTCCTGCAGGCCGGGTGAGAGGATGAAATCTCTCGCTTCCTTTCCGCAGCCTCCTTCTGCGACTGTTTCGTAGAAGGAAGCGCCACGGCACTGTTCCACACTACCACTTTCTTCACGCCACTCCGGCGGTCTGTCTCCGTCAGGTGAGACCTCCAGTTCCCCGGCCCGATTGGAGACGACAACCGACCGAGGTGCCGACTTAAGGCACTCCCTGCTGAGCTTGTAGACTCCTGTCTGTAGATGCTTCCAGGTAAAGCCGGTCACGCTTCAGAGTATAGGGACGTTATGTGAGTCTGAGCAGCATTGTGTTGTGTTATACCGCTTATGTCAGCTATTGAATTGCGAGCGCACACCGCACATTCAACGGGTGAGTTTGTGCGCTTGTGGAGTGGTGTTTGTATGGGGTTCGGTGCGCGTCATGCTCATATTAACTTAGCACACGACGCACGCCGAGTGCATGTGATGTGTGTGGAGTATTATAATATGAGTAAGCCGCGTGTTGGTAGGGTGGGTTAGTCCGGCGTCAGTCCGGTGGGTTGGGGTCGTCAGCGTTCGGCAATTGGTCACGGGGTAGCCGCCTCCCATCATGTGTGTGCGCATTCCAGGGCGCTACGTGATTGACGTAAGGCCAAGCAGATGCGTGGAACGCGCGAGCATAGTTGACGCAAGGCGCCCGCAGTGGTCTTCCAGGCTCTCGATCCTAAGATCTCGCTTGATTGCGCTGTTCCTTACGTAGCGAGGGGCAGCGATGATTTTCCGCAGCGTCAGGTTCTGCTGCGCGCGGTGGAACTTATTGTTGATCTCTCTAGTTAGGGCGAAATAAGCTGGGGCGGGCAAAAAAAATGTTTTTTTCTTGCAAAACGTGTAAATTAAGGGAAATTTTACGTATGGTTGTTCCAGTAAGTTTCTTGAAGGATTTTAATTTTGTGACATTAAAAAGCTAAGCTTGTATGCTTTCATTTTGCCAAATGCTTTTTACTCAATATCTTTAGACTTAAGAAAAATATCAGAAATAACCCAAACAAGAAGGCGAGTGCGATTTTATTGCTCTCAAATGTATATTAATAATGTATGAGAAGAATCTGTGAAAGAAGATGCTGGTGAAAACCTACAATACACAACTTCATCTGCGAAAATAAAGCTGCAATAAGTTAAATACCTTTTCTAAACCAATGCTCACCAGAAAGGGTCCAATCGATTTTATTGCTTAACATGGATGATCAAAAAAGTGTTTTTTTACGATAAAAATCTGTAGTTGATAAAAGCAGCACCTATAAAAAATAGACGAGCAGAAAGGTGATAAAACACTAACAAAAAATAAGTTTACAAAAAAATCGCCGTACCCACAATTTATTACCACTTTTAGCAAAAGGTTTGTTGTTTACAAGACATCTTTTATTTAAATCTTAATTTACGATTTCTCATCCAACAACGTAAAGATAAGCTGGATTTAGAAGGGTAATACTCGTAGTTACAAAACATAAAAAAATGTATCCATAAAATGTCTTTGTAAGCGGAAATTGAAACGATTCTTACCTAATTTATATCGTAGAACTGATTTATAAATAGGTAGGCAAAATGTTTGAGGAAAAATGTTTGTAAATCATTTTCATTAGGAAATGTATGTCGAAAAGGAATATCTCAAGGGTACCGGGAGGTACAGTGAACCGCACGCCCATGTTATTGGACAATGACGGTTTTAATTTTACTTACTTTTTACAGGGGTGCGGTTCACTGTACTTCATTTAATGTTTAACAGTTCAGTGTGTGTGTGTTTTTCAGGTTCACAGACACCAACCTACCCGTGATGTCAGTCAATTCCATTATACGCTCAGAGTTTGAAATAGTGACGGATTTAATCAGTTCTAACAAAATAATTTTGCTTAACCCTCGAAAACTAAGCCACAGTGATTACTGTCTATTAGTAGATATGCCAATACTTGCCGGTATTGCTATGCTAATGAAGCAATCAGAACAATGGTTTGTTTATTTCTGATTAATTCCGACTTTTATTTCATATAATACTAGGTGCCTAATCGCGTTCATCTCTGAGGTTAGCCATTTAATTACTGCACGTGTATATGATTTCACGGGTAAAAAGAACTACTTACTACTTACCTACTAATGTATTACCTAACATGGAAATCTAGAATAAGTAATTTAAGATCCGGCTGCATGTCCCATTAAATGCAAATAAGGTCGTATAGTTCAAACCGACTTCCTGCTTTTAAAACAATGGGGGCATTGTCACTTCGTCTGGTTTTCGGAACTAATTTTGGTTTGTGTTCTTTACAAATGTTGTGACCCAATGAATTGCAAGACATACTGCCCTGGATACATCGATTGAACGAAAATTATTTAATATTTATTTATTTAACAATTTAGATACGCACATACACACATTGAAATAAGACACGATGAAGGAACAGAAAAGTAAAATCGGTATAAAAGGTAATGCTTATTTCCAAATCAATCTCTTCCAGCATACTAAAATCTAATATTTATGTATACAGGGTATAATAAAAAGACCCATCACTTAACCTTCAACTACTCATTTTGTACATCAAATTAAGTAACATTGCACAAAAATAATTGCTGGGAAACGACTTTTATTTTTAACCGACTTCAAAAAGGAGGTGGCATAACTCCGTCATATATAGACGGATTTGCAAAATATTTTTTTTGTTCGAAAGAGTATGCTCTCGAGGTGGTCACATTGTCACCAAGTCAGAATCTGATGAGGGGATCCCATGGAAATCGAGGGAAATCCTCAAATTTTATAGGCACACCTATAGCGATTTGGGTATTTTTTATAGTAACTCGTGTATTTGCTCTCCGGAAGCACCATTCGGTGAAGTGGAACTGATAATGAAGGCCATTGGTGGCAACCGGAACTACTCAATAATAAGTATTTCACGGGTTGCGATTCAATTACTTTAATATGTTTGCTAAGCAATTTATGCTCGTCACAATGTATATGTTGAAATGGAGCTGATGGTGGCTTCACCATCAGCTCCAGTTCTTTTGGTTCTTACCAGGAGAACTCCTCAACAATTAACGTCCCTGCATCGGGGAAAGGAATATTTTGTAAAAGGTAATGAGCAGTTGACATTACGCTATTGTAACTTAGATAAATTAATAACTAACTCACTAAAGACGAAAAAAATTTTTTTTTTTTACAAAAAAAAGAACAACCGACTTCAAAAAAACACACTACAAAGTGAAAAATAACTTTAATTTCGTAAGTCGGTGTCTTTGGATCTGAATTTTAATTTTTTGCCACCGACTTCCAAAATTAAAGTTATTTTTCACTTTGTACTCGTAGTGTTTTTTTGAAGTCGGCTGGTTTTTTTTTTGTAAAAAAGTTTTTTACTTTTCACTTTTTAGTGAGTCAGTTATTAATTTATCTAAGTTACAATAGCGTAATGTCAACTGCTCATTACCTTTTACAAAATATTCCTTTTTATTTTATTTTTTACTATTTATTAGTTTTTTATTCGTGTGAAAATTTGCTGTTTGCGGTAGTGCGCAACGTAATACACGCAAAACATTGTGATTGTGGGTGTATGCAACGGTACAGGGGTCGTGGGGGTATCTGAAGTTGTGTTTAAACATTACAAACATGTTTTCGTAAAAAAACATCAGTAAAAGTTGGAGTTTTGACCTTAAATATCTCCGTAACCAGAAGGTTTCCAGGTAGGGTTCAGTACAATAAAAATGATAAAAATGACGGGGAGTATAAGTGACTATCAGCTTCGTTAAGTGACTTTTAAACCCGTTATTCAGGGTCAAATTAAAACTAGCGAAACTCCGCAGACGTGATATCATTATGTAAACATGATAAAATAAAAAAATATTTCATTGATGATTTTTTTTGTGGGGTCATCGACAGTGCGTGGTGTAGTCATTTTGAAATGTCAGTTTAAGACACCTTATTTTTACAAACGATAAAACAAAAGGATACCGAATTTCTCAACTCATACTTACAGTAACAACACCAACAACGGTCATTGACCCCAAAATAATATAGGTATATATTTTTTTAATCTTGTTTAGATATCGGTACTCATCACGTCTGCAGAGTTTCGATAGCTAATTTAATTTGAATCTGTAGAACATGCATTCTTTAGACCCTCACACAGCCTAAATCGCTAAAGATACAAGCTTGAATTTTGGACAGTAGCAGTAGTTTAAAACGAAGAGGTGTAGGTACTAAGAAAGGATTTTCCGAAAATCAACCCTTAGAGAGGTAAAAAGGGCGGAATTCGTCTACATGAAAAATATTTTACTCTTGGGTTTATAAACTTGAAACTTGGTACCAATATGTATAAGTAAATAAATAACTTTGAAATTATTAGTTTTAGTTTTATTCCTACGGTTAAGAAAGTTCAAACTTGGCACAAATACATAATTAGCTAAATAATAAAGATCGAACAGCTTAATAAATTTTACAAAACTACCCTATATAGCGTTTATTGAATTTTCTTTACTAACCCAAAAACTGTGTGAGGTGACCTCATCATAAACCAGTAGTGAAATCAAATCGAAGAACTTACACTTAGCAGCCATGTTAAAATATTTATTATATTTGGTTGGAGTACCCGGCGTCCTTACTAAAAGCTATCATCGAGCGAATACGCCATCACTGCATTCATATTATGTCACTTTTTGTTCGGTGAACGGGAACGCGTGGTCGCGCCGACTGGAAGCAATCGTCGGAATCCCGGAAGGCGCCCTCTGCCTTCCGGTTTTCCGAAGATCACTTTTGGTTAGGACGCGGCCTAAGACAATAACAAAGATCCAAATGAATTTGTATTTCTTAGTAAGCATTTCTCAAAGACACTGTGAAAACCAAAGTTATCCTTTGAACTACAAAACATTTTCATATTTAAAACAGTTTTTCGTTGAAAGTGTTTTTAAAGTTCTATAACCGCATTTTTATTTCAGAATTTTCCACTGAATTTACTGTTGAAAAGTTATTGGGGGGGAGGACATCAGCGCATACCTATCTCACCAACTTTCTTTAATCATCTCTCGTTCCTTTTTCCAATTTATTTGGGGTCAACGCAGCGTGTCTTCTAATTCCATACATCTTATTAGCCGTCATCTCTGAAGTCAGCAACTTTCTAGCATTATCATAATTCGCAGAATCCATCTGGCTCTTTGGTCTTCAAAGCCCCTCCTCCGTACTTAAAAAGACAAACATTCTAACTCAAGACCTGAAATTACGTATGTTTGTATTTTCCGAGGAGGTTTTTAGGGAAGGATTTTAATACCATGATGTTGGGGCGCGAGGGTGTCGACACAGATTGCATCTGACACCGAAGGTTTACCTAACTTCCAAGGCATTGTGGTCATTCCGTCTGGCCCCTTACCAGCGTCGCGTGCCAATCGTTGGGTTCTAAAAAGCCCGACGGAGGATGTTATTAATGCTGGCTTGCCGTCCTATCCCACCAGCGCTATTGCTGCAGGATAGGCAATGGTGGCGGAGGCATTCGACTCCTCTACCGCAATGACAGCTATGTGGAGCCCCGCAAGCAGCGCCAAGACGCAGACATGTAGCAAGCCGGAAGGTGGTGTCACCACCTGTGTGCATAGTGCCTATGTTGGGTGACGGTGGTACCTAAAGCCAGAGGACAGACTCCCGCTCTCCTACAGCCAGCAGGCGGGCACGCTCTGCAGTAATGTTGGACGTTAGATTATTCCGTACCAACCTTCAGACTAGCTTATTCCACTGCCTCAGGGAAAATTTTGATTCTCAGGCTGAACCGTATCCGGACAAGCCACTTACCAGGCGTTCACTCACACACAAACAGGTTACTTTTCCTCCTGGACATTTCTATTAAAAAATTACGTAATACAAAATACACGCAGACAAACTCGCTGGCAACAGCTAGTTAGTTTACTATACTGCCTTGATTGCTGTGAGTGTGACTCACACAATAACAGGCGCTTGTAACTACGGATGGAAGGAAATAATAAATTGCTACACGTCATGTATGTATGTATAGTTACCTACTTGAACTTATTACATGTCGGTTAATTACCTCTATAATCGATTACCATTGTTTTAATCGTACTGAGTACTGCCGGTTTCGTATTTGTACTCGTAATTAGAATTTGCAACATAAATATTTTTCTCTTTACTAACTGTTCAGGTAGATTCAGTCAATTGAACCGAAACAGTTTGACATTGAAAGGTTCTTTAGTTTATAGTAGTCAAAACCGTTCTAAAAGGTGCACTAGTCGAAGCATCGAACTCGTTGGTGGGTGTGGCTAAAATGCATGCTATTTAGTTTATTTAGCGAAATAGACGACAATTTATTACGAAAACGAGCGTAAAATTTCATGAACAGATCTTTGGGCGTATAGATATTATGAAAGAGCTACTAAATGTATGTATTCACAATAACGTTATTTGAAATCTTGAATAAATTATCTATGCCTGTACGCTAACAATTTTGCCATTTTCATACTCCAGGAGTTATTTATTAACGCCCAAAGATGCGTTGAAATATTTCGACGCTCATAACTTTCAAACCATTTTTTTTTCTGATTCTGCTTCCATACAGAGCTAGATAATAGCAAGACAAATTGATATAATTTTTAGTTTTGAACGTACACCGTCAAACAGACGAGTAATCACCGACTAGCGTGTCCTTAAGTTTACTGAATAAACATCATTTCATCACTTTTACACTGAGTGATGAGTTCGGTGCTTCTTGCCTACTAGTATGTAACTCTGAGAAGAAACACCGAAACAAACTCACAGGTCAAAGTCACTTAAAGTCCATACAATTCTATTTTGTAATGATGAGATCATAATATCATGCAGTGATGAGAACCAAGTAGGTTTATAATCATTGTTATAAAAAGGATATTTTAGAGGTATGCAAATTTAAAATGAAATAAAACACGTAAAAATATTTTTTATTGTTATTGTTTTTTTTTTTTTCTATTATTCTATCTTAGTGCTTAAACATAATTTCGGGTATAAGGGCGCCACAGCTGGCTCGAGTGTTGCGTGATCGGGAAGTTTAATTTTCGACCACTTTATTGATGCTAATGATTCCACCTGCCCATAAAGCGCACCAGACAGTGACTTTTAATGGATATAAGGGCGTCTCAACAAAGGCTTCTGGAGTTTCTCCACTCCAAATTTGGCAATTCTGCTTATTGACGTAGCTTTCAACCAAAAATGAGCCTCATTATTGAACAAAATTTTGTATTGAAAAAGAGGATCAAGCTGAATATTGTTTTCGGACAATTCACCAAACGTACGGCGCGCTTAATAGTCACGCGGTTTCAACTCTTGCACAAGTTTGATCTTGTAAGCTCACAAGACAAGATCTTTCTGCAAAATCTTCCACAAAGTGGATGGGCACAGCTCCAATTGATATGCACGATGGCGAATCGACTCATTCGGGTCCTCTTCAACAGTACTCTCCACAGCAGCAATAACTTTTTCTGTGCGCACTGTATGGCGTCTTTGTAGGCGTATTATCAACAAGAGTGTGCGTGGTGTGAAACCGATCCATGGTTTTCCAAATAACTTGCTCAGATGGACGATTATGTTGACCGTAAAATGGACGCAGCGCACGCTAAGTTTGGCGAACTGAACCATGATTTACAAAATAAAAATGCCCAATTTGCAAGCGTTGTTCTGAAGTAAGTCTATTGATTGTGAAATGGCATAACGTACTGACCACAAATCAATTGTCAACTATCAAATTGACAGTGACTAGAAAAAGTTTTGCCAATTTAAAAACCAAACCTCTACATCACAATCAATTCTCAATGTTAGTCAATGTATGTCAGTAAACCAATTGTGGACAGTACGCCGTTTTGAAACGGCGTACTGTCCACAATTGGTTTACTTTCTTGTGAAAATCATTTTTGCTGCTTTCTTGTAACTTTTGTGACTCTGGATCGTTATGTCACATCGTCAGTTAACGCGGGAAAAGATGCTTAAGACTGTGGGGATGCTGGAAGCAGGGTGCAACCAAAGTAAAAGTGCCGACGATATCAACACGCAGCCAAGAGTAATTTGCCGACTGTAGACGCATTACACGGCTACAGGAGATCTTGTTGAACGTTACCGAGAAAGATACAGGGTAAAGATACAGGGCTCAAGACCCAGACAAGACCGCTTTCTGCAAAATGCTACGAAGAGGCCGCCTCAAATTAAGGCTCGCCAGCTAGTAGAAAGACTCCAATCTCAGCACCAAGTGTTCATCAGTAACCAAACCGTTAGGCGAAGATTGTATGACATTAGTCTTCACGCTCGCAGACTACTTAGAGTTCCAGCTCTTGGACGCGCAAATCGAGGGCGTCGATTATTGTATAAACTCAGTGGGCTCGTATTCTTTTTTTTCTCATAAGTAGCGCTTTAGATTTCATTCCAATTCAAGAAGGGTGTGTGTTTAGCGGGTTCTTGATCGCCAGATTCGACCAGGGCCGAACGATTATACGATACGATATACACACTCAGCCAGGCTGGTGATGAATGTGCTTTGTGAAAACAATATCATGCTATTAGTCTGGCCTGTCTGCTGATCTCTACTCCATAGAGCATGCATGGGATTAGCTTGGGAGTAGAGCGTTCAGTGATCTTTCCGAAAATATGAACACGGAAGAAGAGCTTTTTGCACATCTTTCCAGAGTCAATCAATCTGCCTGCCTTTTCCCAACTATTTTGGGGTCGGCTTCCAGTCTAACCGGGGGCAGCTGAATACCAGTATTTTACATGGAGCGATATTCCACAGTTAACATTAGACAACCTGATACTAGCATGCCACGCCGATTTAGCGCCGTATCTAATGCCTTGCGAGGACTCACAGTTTATTAAAAAGATGTTGGAAATGTTTAAAAAAAAAAAACTTTTTTGCCAGTGCAGTTCGCGCAAAACATTATGAGCTCTCGGAAATTGCAGCAAGTGGCTGCGCAGTCTGCGTAAAATAGGTGTCCGAGGGAACTCTCTCCCTCTAACTCAACTATACCATGCGCGGTTTTGTTCTTGGGCCTACGTTCAGAGGGCTCATAAAGTTTTGCGCGAACTGTACCTTCCTAAACGGTGATATTCAATTAAGAATATACAATTTTTTCGGGGAAAAAATGGAACTTCTGTTAGGTACTTCTTTTCGTGTTTCATTTCAATGATATGCTTGAATGTAAATATTAATTATACAGTTAAGATCACGGATATGGAGGGATATGGCTTGGAGGCCTGGCACATGTCTCCTACATTCGGTCAAACTGACCCTAAATACGCGCGACGGCAGTGACCACCGTTTAGTCATATGTTTGCATCGGAACGAGTACTGTGATATCGTATTTTTACGAAATGCCGAATTGTTCCGTCCTTATTTACAAAAAATAGCACAATTACAACAAATCTTAGGACAAGTGGCTTGTGTTACCACCGATAAGTAAAAAATCTCTGCATTAATTATAATATTTAAGTATTTTACAAATTATCTAGTTGTGAAATATTTTTGACATGCGACAGCCTTTGCCTAATGACTGACGCATGTCAAAACGATGCACTAGTGGTGCGCAGCGCTGAGATATGGATATCGATAATTATTGTTAGTTGCTCTATTAAGAAATTATATTAAGAATCTATTATACAAGAATTAATACATTTTATTTCAGTTTCCCGAACGATCAAGATTTTAAACCTAAATGGGTAGATGCAAAATGCAGGGAAAATAATTGGTTTCCCTCAAACAAATTTCAAGTGACTTCAAAGTTCATAAAGACGTTGCCAGTCCCAAAAGCTCTTAGACACTTTGTCGATACAAATATTTTCTCATAAACTGATTTTCACCAGTTTGAGAAAGACCCGATGGATAATTATATAATATCCAAGTGACAAAATGTGTGATGGAATAGCATATTGATATTTGCTTACATCTTTTGGTTAAGAATGTAACACCTAAATTATGTATGCGCCAGATATAATGTTCAATTTACCTATTTAAATTGTTGTTTTTTTGTGCGATAGTTGGAACAGTTTTAATTTTAAGTAAGAGACAAACTGAAGAAACTGATTTACTTAAATGTCATTTACAAACGAAACTATTATATTTTAACTTGGTTTGTTTTTATTGGTGTCACATTTTGAACGGTCTCCTTTGCTAAACTTTGTAGTTGCTTGAGTATATTGAAAACTGGCTTTCAATTTAGCAATCGTGATAAACTTGGTTGATAGAAAACCCAGGCATAAAAAAGAGTCAGTACCTACGAAATTACGGCTCTAGGTTTACAAATTCAACTCGAACTCCGTTCGCAAACAAACTTATAAAACCATGTGAAGTCGCTGAAACTCATAGGCAAAATTTTTCCTGTGTAGCCTTGGCTGTTCCCTTGATGGTACAGTCGAAGATCATTAGTTAATTGATTTTTGCATGCCATGCTTCTTCTATGTTCGTAATTCTATGGGAACTACGAATATAGTAGAAGCAACATACACGAATTAGTTGAGCTACGAAATTGTTTCAAAAAAAAAATTGGCATTTCGCCTCATCAGTTGCAACTAGAAGCCGCTTAAACCTAGTTGGGAAAAGGCTTGGAAGCTTTTATTATTTGAAAAGTTGATTTTCTGAAGTTATTGAATTGGTTTACAATTCAATAACTTCAGAAAATCAGCCTATCTACAAACCTTGCTAGTAGACTAATCTTTTTTGTTAAAAAGTAGCACCGTCATGAGCTTTTCTCTAGTACTGACAACAATAGAAACGAAGTTTATCAAGATTACCGACTTGATGTGCGATAAAATTTAGAAAATTATGTCAGAACCATTTCAGGGAAACCTAAAAGTTTATTGGGTAAAGAAATCAGGGACAAGTAAGTTAAATCCAGATGAGAGTAGAATATAATATAGGGTAATATAAAAATAATAGTACGGGGTCCGGTAGGGCCGATGCCTGCTGGGGTTGCGGATTGATCGAAAGAGTTACCGTGGCCCTGGCGCACAGGCAACTGAAGGACCACAGGTGGGTTTTGGTCAGTAAGAGTCTGACACGCCCTTCCGCTCTGCCCAGAGCGGGAGAGGTCATCTGATGATTTCCCACCCAAAAACAAAAAAAACGATGAGAGTAGAAATTGTGACAGATATGTTAAATATACCTAAGTGCATTTAGCATTTTGTAGAGCCACTATATACACAATAGAGAAAGTAAATACATCCAAGGTACAATTTAATTAGTTACTTAGAGAAACTTCACTGATGTGATGGGTATCGGTACCTAAACGTGATAAAACAAAAATAAAAGTTATGACAATTTTTTTTTGGGATTTATTGTACAGCTATAATCAACTTTATTTGGGTAGTTAGGTGTCTGGTACTCCTAATGCAACATTTGTGTCGAGACACTTGTTATATCTCATCTTCCATACACGGTGGGTTGCGCAGACGCTTCAGAAACCCCCAAACGGCGCGAATACCATAAAAATCTTTTGTATAACAGCTTTGAAGCCGATATAAAGTCTGCATGCTAGGATTATGGGGTCGGAGTGCGCGTTTTCTTTCCAAGGTGTCTCGGAGACTGGTTGGCCAAAAAATGCCTTAGGCAATAGGCCTTAGGTAATTCAACGAGGTGATGCTACTACGTACCAGTCTGAACACATTACCAGAAGATTGCTATGTCGTAAAGTACTGACTATGGTGCCTAAAATCCTTAGTCTCATGTTAATTTTGAACTGTTTTGGGATAATTAATAATACTCTCCTATTCCGTATGTACTAATACTTACATAATTACTTCTGATCAGTGCTTCTTAGTGTTCTTTTGAATAAATCATGCAAACATTATATCCATTTTCATCATAAAACTCGTACGAATAACTTTATTTTTCTTCGTTCAGGTCCAGCATGGCAAACGCTGCTCATTCTGTGTGTTTTGTTCCCCACGCGTTGATTATTTCGACAAGCTCAATCGAACATAAATTAATTAACCACGTAACCGTTTCAGCAAACAGTGCAATGTGGAAGTGCTTACATAATAATTTTAATTCGTAAACCGTCTATTATTAAATAAGGTTTCGGCTGCTACGCAGTAACTTTAGTACAAAGCTACCTACTTAGTTAACAAAGAATGCAAGGTCAGTAGATTTTGGTTTTATTACTCAGAAATATTTACATCAATGCTAGTTTTGTAACCAAATAACGAATATTTGATTTGACTACCTAAAGCTAGTAAGTACTGTGATTATAGAGTTACCTTGATTTTAGGAACTTAGTTTAAAAAATGCCTACCTAATACTTCAGAATAAATTATTAGTCCTTAAATAGAAAAGATAAATCGTAGTAGCTATTTATGGAAATCTCATGATATCAAATATCTAGAACTTAAAACGAACGGTTGCTTCTTTAAATCTTCTTGAGTGTTCAGACTATCAACGGATCAGGCATGGGCTACGAAAGTTTCAATATCCTGGGATTACTAGAGCGATTTTGCAGTAGCTTAATTTTGCAGTCTTGCAAGATTAATTATGATTTTTCCAGTTCCGGAGTTGAATACATATCGGGAAAACACGATTTTAAATTTGTTGATTGTTTTTGATGGCGACGATAGGAAATTCAAACTTCTGTAGATATCAATCTGTCATTACGTCACAGCGGTTTGGAGAACATTTTGGAGCTGCTTTTACCTAGCTGAAAGAAGGAACCGAAATCTGAATATTACGACATCCATTATCGTTTCTCCTGTGATTTTTAGTGACAAGCGCTACTTTCAAACTCCTAACTCTAGCTAGCTCCTTATAGTGGAAAACTATCTTAAAATTTAACACAAACATTGAAGCACTGATAACCTTATCACTATTACCTATTGGTCATGAGAAGGTGAAATTGCAACAAAGGGTACGTACGTGTCCTGTTGCGTTATGAGAATGGAGCTGTTAATTAGTTCGTGGGTTCATTCACTAACAAGTTTACTAGGTTCGCAATAGGTACCTATCTACTTTCTAGGGTTCCGTACCTTAAAAGGAAAAAAAGGAACCTTATAGGATTACTTTTTTGTCCGTCTGTCAAGACCCTTTTTCTCAGGAAGGAATAGAGTTATCAAATTGAAATCTATTAGGTTGGGGAAAAAGTTTCTTCGCATTTTTAAAGAAAATTCAAAACATTTTTTAATACATTTTATTTACATTTAACTAAAGTATGTAGGTACCATTTTGTTCGATAACTTTTTGCCATCTTGTAGGTAGGAACATGATCCCATTGCTATAGAAATTTTGGGACTTCTGATCAAAATACCGCGACAAGTGGTTTTGGCAGTCCTCTCCTGATGTTAACCTGACACTGCCTAAAGAATTCTGAAGAGACCGAAACAGGTGGAAATCTGAAGGTGCAAGGTCAGGACTATACGGCGGATGCTTTAACACCTCCCAGCCAAACTCTCTTAATTTTTGCTGAGTGGCTAAAGATGTGTGAGGTCTAGCGTTATCATGATGAAAATCCACACCCCTTCTGTTGATTAATTCCGGCCGCTTTCTCTCAACTTCTTGCTTTAATCTCATCAGTTGTTCGCAGTAGAGTTCAGAATCGATGGTCCTGCCTGGTGGTAACAGCTCATAATGAATAATGCCCTTCCAATCCCACCACACACACAGCGTCACCTTGTTGCGCGTTAACCCGGGTTTCGCCACAGTCTGTGAAGCCTGACCGGCCTTTGACCACGACCTTTTTCACACGTTCTTGTCGTACATGATCCACTTTTCATCACCAGTTATCAGCTTCTTCAAAAATGGTTCGGTTTCATTACGTCGTAATAAAGAATCACAAATGAGTACACGGTTCAATAGGTTTTTTTCAGTGAGCTCGTGAGGTACCCAAATATCGAGCTTTTTTGTGTACCCAGTTTTAATCCGTAATAGGGCGACCAGTGCGACGTGCATCTTTGACATCAAAATTTCCGGATTGAAAACGCTTAAACCAAATTTGTGCTACTCTGACAGACACTGGACTAGGTCCATAAATATCGCAAATTTTGTTCGCGGCTTGCGTTGCATTTTTACCTTTATTGTAGTAAAATTTTAAAATGTATCGAATTTCTTCATTAGATTCACTCATCTTGACAGTACGAAAAACAAATGAAAATCACACATTTTCCTAATTTGAATTTGGAATTATATTCTTTAAAATTTAAACTTTCAATGATACCAAAACCAGCCAGATACAAATAGTATAGCCACAGAGAGTTTATTACAAGTTTATACATACTATAATGCGAAAAGACTTTTTCCCCAACCTAATGTATCTGAGACTAAAGTCTGCGATCCCTAGAAGGAGTACAATAAAAAGATACTGCCGTATATGGTTCATAATTGTAATACTCGCAAAACTTATAGGATAAGTACTTTCCGTTGACCTAAAATCATATTGGGCAATAACCAAAGATTCACAGCACAAGTACTTAAAGGGGAAAATTCGAAAACAGATAATTTGTAAATAAATCACTCATTTCTTTTTCTGCGATTACAAATTAACTTTTGTAGCTGGAACATCAACAACACTTGTTGTAGACCGATGTATGGGAGAACATTTTTTCAACTGCAAAGTAAAGTTCCTCGTACAGTTTATGAACTTCAGTAACTTAATTATAATTACTTTCTTTCTTACTGTAGTCTGGTACGAAATAACGGACTCCTAACTGTACGAACCCAACTCACTCTTGGCCAGGTTTTTACTACATAAATGCTAAATACGCATCTGCAAAAAGTGAATGGAGTGAATAGATAAGATTCTGATGACATTTTAATATATTTTAATCTATATCTTTTCTCCACAAATACCTCGCAAACTACAAATAACAACTTAGCGAGATTAACTTTCTTTATAAGCATTGTTCTGGAGTTCTGATCACACGAAAATAAAAGTTTCAGTACCTATCAGGTGGTCTGTTTAGTTCACGAACGTATTTTATTTGGCAATAAATAGACATTGTTTTCGTAACAGTTTGCTTATGTCCGCCCCTTGTTATAATATTAGGTTGTCACTGCGGTGGCCGGGTCACCAGCGCGACCCAAAACTAACAAAATGCTCATTTGAATTGCCAATTACGGAATTATGAATATTTGCATTGTTATTAATCCGACGGCAGCCGTTTAAACAATGTATTTGGACTAACACAGTTTAACAATTAAAATAACTAAGTACTCGTTAACTTAAACAAATGTTTTTTTTTAAGGTACCTTTGTAAAGACAGAAATACTTAAACCGAATTCTCATTATCATTATCAATTAATTACACGAAACAATATACCTAATTTGCATTGTTGTGTTTTGAGTACATACAGCTTATTAAGTAGTAGAACTATGTATTTCCGTGTAGAAAATCACCTTGAATTTTGAATTGCCAAAATATTTAATTACTTACTTTCCAGATGTTACCATCAACGTCAGAAATAGATTCATTTATGCATTTAAATATTGTTATCACCGTTACATCGCTTCCAATTCCTAAGATAATTCCTCTACATCTGCATCTTCATCTTCATATGCATCTTCTGGTGAAGAAAACTGCTTTCTACGGCTGATTATATACTTCACTATCAATAATATGGTACCAAATTGGATTCAAGAGGTTGACCTGTATCCTGATAAAAAAAACCACTAATGTTGTCGTTGTGAAACAGCAGCCAGCGGTAATCCGTGTTCGGTCGCTTACTGCCCACTGCTAAACAGGAACCTCTTACAAGCATTTGGTTACGTATCACTGAGCTCCATTGATATCGAAAAGGTACCGAAAGCAGATCAGAAACCGTCATAGTTCTTGCCATATCTATTATTGTATCGTTTGAATTCAAAATGGTCTATCTGGTACATCGTTTTTGAGTCTTACAGAATAACCGGTCTTATAGAACATGATTCGAAACCATTTATGTTTGAGCCGTGCTCATCATAAAAATAGCTCGAGCCTCCGCGAAATACGCTGTAACCAGCACGACACTATTTTCTGCCCCGTGTCCAAATAGAAAGCGATCATTTGTCACTCTGCACCCTAATTACGTAACTCAAACTCAAACTCAAAGCATTTATTTCAAATAAACCAATTACAGGCACTTTTGAATTGTCAAGGGGTCGGTCAGTCAGAAAGCTGAAGCTGATGAACAATCTGAACCATTTTAAAGCCTATTGGTATTCCAATGCTTCATATGTTCGAAAAAATTGTCTGCTCAGTAACGTAAATAACGCAATGAATGTTGTTGTACTGTCAAAATGAAACCCATTCCTACTGTTAGATGTTTTACGTAATTACCCCGCTGGTTTGTTCGTTTTCAAAATCGGAAGGCGCTCTCAGTCGCCGCGGCAACGCATTTGGGCTCGGCGCACAAATTGAACGCGACGATCGCTTATACGAGGCCATCGCACGAGGAGAAAATGTTGCAAATCATAAACACTTCCCGATGAACCCCTTCAATACTTCCTCTCTCTTTAAACATTGTCATTACATTTAGTTTCCTTGCTCTTGTTTCATGTTTATTATTGTATATTTTATATGTAGATAAGTATATGTTTTATGTATGTATGTGTGTATGTATGTATTTGTTGTATATGTAAATGGTACACCACTGACTACCTGCATTATTGTCTCTCCTTCTCCCTCGAATCCATCCAAAGGTTGTCTGTAAAAGATCGCTTTTAGCGATAAGACCGCCCATTGTGTCACCCTGTGTAAAATTTCTACATTTAAATCTGTAATTTGTATGGTGTACATAATAAAGAGTATTCTATTCTATTCTATTCTATTCAATACCTATGTTAGTTGAATATAGTTGCTCATTATTTAATTTGGAAGTGTTTATTTTCCTCGTTCATATCCATCTAATTGACCACTTCAATCAGAACGAATCTTACAAAACTTTAATCATACATGGCTTATTTGGAGACACAGCTATTGGTTGGGACTTAATCCCAACATAATTGCTACATCAGTGTTAAGACACATTGTCCCGCCCCCCAATTGCGTAAAACACTTTCTTTCACAATCCGAAGGATTCTGAAATAAATTCTTAACCCATTGCTTTACCTATATGTTTGAAAAATTTGTCTGCTCAACATCATCAACAACAACATCGTAAAGAACGCAATTAATGTTATCAAAATGAAAGGCATTGCAATTCTTAGATTGTTACGCATTTACCCCGCCGATTATGAAACACATTTGTAATATCTCAATGTGTTGTTGTATCTTTCCATATAGCTTTTAAAAGGGTGGTTGTCCATCCTGTTTTCATGAGTTTAACAGAGACAGTGCAAATAACTACAGCAAAGTAACTCTGTTACCTGTCATGATCCTGATAAAATAATATAAATATGACGTGGACTCAGCGATCATTGTGCCGATTGTCGTGACAGCCAATGGCTTAATAGCGAAGAGCCTCGACCAACACCTGAGGAGGCTCTCGTTGAGCAGCTGGATCAAGGGCTTGATTTAGAAGGCGGTACTTCTGGACACTCCTCGCATTGTTAGGAGGTTCCTCTCTCTGAAGCCCTGACCGCCGGTAGCTTGGACCCTGTTCCCGATACCGGCGGGCTACAATCTTTTGTATTTTTAAATGTTTTTATATTTTTTATATTCTAATATTTAAAAATGTAATTTATATGTATATACTTAATACACTCGAGAGCAATGAATCCGGGTCACTTAAAGAATGTTAAAAATCTCGGAAACTAAAAATGATAGGTTAATGCAATAAATTGTATTTAATAGACAATGTAATACTCCTTAAATGAAAGTAAAAAAAATATGAGTCACCATACATTTTATTAACACAAAATTACATAAAGAAAAAAACTGCTGATCTCTCCTTAAAACAAAAATAGGAAACATGAAATTTTTGAACTTTATTACGATTTTCTTGAATTTTAATACTTCGTATTGCCTCCTCGTGCTTCCATTACTGCGTTTACGCGGTTTGGCATGCTGTACACCAAGTTCCTTATACGATTTTGGGGAATATTCTCCCATTCCTCTGTGAGAGCAATTTTGAGCTCACAAAGCGTGATTGGGGGAGGGTTTCGTTGTTTTACGCATCTGCCTAGCTCGTCCCAAGCATGCTCGATCGGGTTGATATCCGGGCTGCGCGCTGGCCACTCCATACGAGTAATGTTCATCTCTTGAAGGTAGTCATTCACAATCCTACCTGTATGAGGTCGGGCATTGTCATGCATAAATATAGCATCCTCACCTAAATTGACCATAAATGGACCAACGTGATCATTGAGGATTTCTTCCACATATCTTACGCTAGTTAAAGAGCCGTTTTCTATGATCACCAGCTCTGTGCGACTTTCAGAAGAAATTCCGGCCCACACAAGTACAGACCCACCACCGTAGGCTACTTTTTCTTCGATGCATGCTTGCTTGAATCTTTCCCCTGGTCTTCGATACACTCTGTGTCTTCCATCGTGCTTGTAGAGCATAAATTTTAATTCGTCGGAGAACATAACTTTTGACCAATCTTCAATACTCCAATTTACGTGGCTCTGGGCATATCTTAGTCTTGAAATACGATGCCCACGCTCCAGTTTAGGGCCGTTTGCAGGTCTAAGGGGTTTTAAGTTAGATTCAGCAAGCCAACGTCTTACTGTCCATGCACTTGGGTTACTTCCTCCGAGGCGTCGAAACTGATTTGTGAGTTCAGTTCCTGTGAGAAAGCGATTTCGAAGCATGGTGTTCACCAAGTATCGGTCTTCTCGTGCTGTGGTACACCTGGTTCTGCCCGTTCCTGGTCTGCGTAGGTTAGAACCAGTTTCTTCGTAACGTCGGAGAACTCTTTGTACTGTTGACAGCGACACACCGACAGTCCTGGCTGTATCGCGCTGACTCCGGCCGGTTTCCAGCATTGTAAGTATTCTGGTGCATTCTTCAGGCGTAAGCGACATAATTTCAGCTTGAATAATGAATATAGAGCACTATCAACATGGTTTATGTACCCACATAAATGACAGATTACAAACAAAAGCAAAACCAAATGCTGTAATTTCGTAGTTCCATCTTCGAAAGTGGCCCTTTTTCAAATTTGATTTTTTTATGATATAACTTTACAATAACTAAGAAGTTTTAATACCTTCATTTAAGGAGTATTACATTGTCTATTAAATACAATTTATTGCATTAACCTAGCATTTTTAGTTTCCGAGATTTTTAGGATTCTTTAAGTGACCCGGATTCATTGCTCTCGAGTGTAGAATAAAGGAGATAATAATATAAGTACTATCGTCTCGTCATATTTTCAATGAAAATATATTAAGATAGATAAATGGACCTACTATCTAATGTATAGTTATGTGGGGTATAGAAACTAATTTATTTATTTTACCTAACGAGATTTCTATCGGTATTTTAAAGATATAACTTACATTTTTTTTATTAAATAAACAGTAAACTTGTTTAATTTCATACTTACGCAATAATACATAGAACAATATTTACAGATTCATTATAATTATATTTTATGTAGGTAGATAGTTCTGTGGGAAAAAAGAAACTAATTTATTTATTTTGCCTTGCGAGATTTCTATCGTTATTTTAAAAATATTGTATACAGATTTTTTTATTAAATAAACAGTTATTTAATTTGAAACGCAATAATAAATCGAACAATCTACACAGAATCGATATCATTATAATATTTTATGTAGGCAGGTCGGCACATTAAACACGATAAAAAAAATGGACATCCCTAGTATGTACTGGCGATAGTAAAAAATGGCGTACTTTATAGTCGGAATATTGTTCAAAATACTATCCCATTATAAATAATTATTAAACCATCTTTAAAATATATATATATACATATATATATATTTTAGATACTTCATGCTCTTCAACATTTTGAAACACGAGGCATTTCTTAAGGGTAATGTCCGTGGGCAATGTCGTTTATCACTTACCATGTGCGAGATCGTTACGAGGTTGTATGTACCCTATACCGCACATTATAAACTATTCGGCTGCAAAGAGGCAAATAGTTCTCGTATGTTTTTATTTAAAAGTTGAATGCTAGTGAAGAAGGTATTTAAACCTATTCTAGTCATGTAACTCATTATTAATTTTCCTAAGAGAATTCAAGGCGCACGAGCGAGAAGAATAGCTTTTTCGGCCGCACACTGAGTCGTTCGAGGTTCGCCACGTTACGCAATGAACGTGTTACGTATTTAGTTGTTCTACTCCGATCCTTACTCAGTTTACAGTAATTAATTCAACAAAAATATCTCTTTCTTTAACGCTCTATCCAACCTTGAACCTTTTGAAGGGATGAATTTTGATTTCAATAAATAGGGACGTCCTGGCCCTGCAGACTCGACAAATATAACGACAAAAATCGGTCGTTAAGTCTAATCTATGTCAAATTTCTTTAATAGATTTTCAACCTTAAGCTTTCGAAATAAATTTGAAAATCTATTAAAGGAATTTGACAAAACTCAAATCTCAAACTCAAACTCAAAGCATTTATTTCAAATAAACCAATTACAGGCACTTTTGAATTGTCAAAGGGTCAGTCAGTCAGAAAAATGAAGCTAGTTGCCCATTCCAAAGCGTAGTAGGTACCTATGGAGAAGAACGGGCAAGAAACTCCATGGACACTCTTTTAAATCAATATATAGTTACAAAAAACAAATTGTTTACATCATTCATGTTCAAATTAAAAATGTGAGAACGATGTAGAAAGACGTGCACGTTTAAAGTATCCGTAATAAAAAAGATAAAAAAACAATTCAAAAATTTAAATTAAAATAAGCCGTGGCAGCCACGAGTTGACCAGTCCCTACTGACGGCGCCCGTTCACGAACATGACGCATGGATCAGCACCATTCAGCTCAACCATTTTGAAGGGAACTTAATGATCCAACACACACGCCACCACCAGCGAAACATTTGAGTGAGCATGACATACTCTCAGCCGCCAGGGCACATTCAAGTCAACGAAAGACGAGCCTAGTAAATGGTGGCTTTATAGTAGGTACATAGTGCTCACACATGTGCTATGCAATTATACGACTTAGCGACCAATTTTTGTCGCTGTCTAATGTGGAGACAGCAGGGGCTGGACTAGGTTTTCCCACAAACTCGCCCACGTGGAGGTCGAAAAACGACCAAAAGAACATTAAAACTATTCCACAGGATCGTATTAACGGTACTAGAAAGTATTATAAGTGTTAATCCAGGACATGGTCTATATGTGTGCCAAACATAACATCACACCAGTATTCCCCGAAGAGTTAGGCAGAGGTGTACCTATAGCACACCCACATTTCGCCAGTTATGTTTAAGTCCCATGTCATAGGGGGCGAGCCTATTGCCATCAACCGGGCGCCAATCCAGACTCAATATGTGTGCCAAGTTTCATCCAAATCCCATCAACGGTGTAAGCTACGTTTTTATTAATTAAATACTTCAAGCACACTTACCTACGTACAGAGGCGAAATTAATGCCGTAGGCATATTTTTGTAGTCAACCTTTGGGTGATGCAGAGACAAACAGCAATTTAATTCAGTGAGTGATTTTCAGTGTGATTTCCTTCCCTTGAAATTGCTGCCACTTTATGACCTTGAACACTGATTCCATTTACGACCTTCTCCCTAGTTCGATGTTTTAAAATAACACTATGACAAATACCGATGTGTAATCCAAGTGCTCTGATTAACACGGATTTGTCATACTTAGAATAAGTAATGTCTTAGAGGGTCCAAGGCACACTTGATGGTAACATAATGTGTCTAGAAATGAACTATCGAATGGTGATAAAACTTTTGTTCATGGAACAAATAATTATTCCACAATTAGGACAAACATCGATATTGATTAGTATTTGTAGTCAGTCGCAGGAGACCTATAATTTAGAGAAATTAAGTATGAATTGATAACAAAATAATATAAACTGTGGTAGCAGGACACATAATTCAAAAAATAATAATAGTGTTATGTAATAAATTAGCTTTGAATTGTGTGCAACTGTGCAAGTCCGCATATGCTAGACAAGAGCCTCTTCTCATAAATATAAGGAACAAGCTTGAAACAAGGGACCACTAGGTAGGTATGCTTGTTTACTGGGAGTTACAGAATGTATTACTCTTCACTGCAGATTTTCTCACGATTTCCTCTCAGTTTTCTCTTTTACCATAAGTTATTAGTCTGGTAGGAAATATTTTATACAAAAATTTAAAAGAAAGAAAAAAACAGATTATTTAAAAACAAAAATTGTCTGTTAAGTACCAAGGTAACATGTATTAGGTATGATATTTTACGCCTCGCCTTCATTTATAATAAACATGCTGACCCGACAGACGTTGTCCTGTCTTAACTATGAATCTCACATGTCGTTTAGTTTTAGTTTAGACTATTGACTGAAACTAAAACTATCGACTCATTTATCAACCGACCCATCTGTGTTGAACGATATTTGCAGCGCGCATTCTGTCAATCGCTGACAGTTATTTCAAACAACTGACAGTTATGTAAAATTAATATTGGCGTTAAGTTTACTTAAATTTTGTAACGTTCCGATCAACTTCCTTATTTTTTTATTTCTTAAGATCCTTCTCCTGATAATAACGAACACAACAAACAAAAAAATTGTAAAATCGGTTCAGCTGTTCACGCGTGATGGCGTGACCAAGGCAAATAGGGATTCATTTTTATATATATAGATAAATTAAGTAGTTCAACAAGCAAAATGATTAGTATTCATACAGTAAAAAACGTGATACCACAAAAAAAAAACTCTTTTGGTTCCTAAATGAGTTCAACGAATTAAGGCTCCATCAAACAGGCGCGACACGCGCCGCCTATCGCACGCGAAACAAAGGCACCGCTCGTCGTGCGACAGGCTGTGCCTCATAGTCGCGTCGCGTGTCGCGCCTGTTTGAAGGAGCCTTTACTTTAAATTACTATTCCTAACACGATGACAGTCCTCAGACGGCAATAGAGCTGCGATTGCCAATAAACGCAGGCGGCAGTACTGTTACAGTTTTGATTTTGAACACAACATCACATCTACGACCGCGACGGCAGCGGCACTTCTCTTCTTCAGTTACGCGAAATTCGTTTTTCAAACAAGAAAATACTTCTTGTCGCTCTGATAGCAGCACTAGTGTTGTGTCTTCTGCAGTCAATCACAGCATCAGGCGGCATTGTCGCCATCTACGGAAGCGTTTTCATAAAAAAATCCATAGAAACCAGTACTTAGTGTCGTTGCGGTCTGTCATTCTGTTAAGCGCCACTGCCACTGCCGTCTGCGGTCTGCTGTTAATTGCACCTTAATATAATCAAATAAAAAAAAAATTGTTGAACCACGAATGTAAATTTTACATTGATAAACTCTTACACAGCCATGAAGTCATACTTCACATAGAACGTGGACACTACCTGCATCTGCAAAGGTACAACCAGACTGCGGTCGGTCGATGATATCGACCATTCAGGCTGATCCAGTGTGGTGTTTTGGCAGCCGGATTATAGCGCCGATCGACGTCAACTGTTTTATCCGACTTCGAACGATGATGTGGAATTCACGAGTTATGATCGTCCAAATTACATAGGTATAAACAATTTTTCGTTTTCATCAAAGGCTTTTTGTTGGCATGTATGTTCAATTAGTTCGAAATAAAGAGCTTTTTCGGACCATTGGCTTGCCGTTTTACGGTTTTTCATTTCTTATAATTACCAACTATGAGATCAAAAAAATGTAGTCAAGATTTTGCAAACTTCCACTAAAAACGTCATTAGAGGACGTTTTCATCCATTATGAGTATAATTCTCCCATGGATATTTTGGTGGTTCTGGCAAACCAACGGCTCATAAGAGTTTTTAAAATAATTGGAAAGTTTATCTCACACTCCCTTTAATAAACATTTGGGGACAGAAAATCTGGAGCGAATTTTGACGAACAAAATGATTCCCTTTGAGCTTAGTTTTCTCCTAAACTATAAATAATCGCTGAACATTCATTGGCGAGAGGCTTCTTTAAAATCGTTTTAGACCACTGTAAATCGACTACCCTGTGTCTAAAAGTGAACATCGCCATAACGTAGAAGAGGGACAGCACTACCTGCAATTTACCTGGTGTGTTTTTTCAAGAATACAGTTTGTTTCTATTTACAATTTGAAAGTTTTGCATACCCTTATTCCTTCTTTATGATCCTGATCTCCTGGTAGTTCGTTCCACTTTAGCATAATCAGCCTATAATGTTCCCACTGCTGGGACAAACGCCTCCTCTCTGTGAGAGAGAGTGGGCCATAATTCACCACGCCGGCCCAGTGCGGGTTGGTGGATGTCACATGTGTTCTAATTCTTTGGTTCTAGGACATGCCGGTTTCCTCACGATGTTTTCCTTCACCGTATGAGAGCAGTAGTGATGAAATTAAATACACAAAGTAAAATGCTTGCCTGGGTTCGAAATCACGACCTAAAACTCGTAAATCAGAGCTGCCCCACTGGGCCAGTACTGCTCTTGCCACCTTATCACCATAATATACTGGAGGACAAAAAAGAAGAAAATCAAAGCTCTAGGCATAAATCGCATCTCCAAAATGGCTAATTAGAATTCAGACGAAACGTACACAGTAATATAGTTATGGTGGTATAGTCAACAGACAGCCCTAAAACATTCTTAAAACCCCTACTACATAGACTTGGTCTTTTCCGGTAAAATGGACAAAGCATGGATAAGTAATAACAAAGAGGGTGCCGGACAAGGATCCCTTCTTTTTCAAAAAAGCTCATCTATCCATTCTTACAATTTTAAGAAGAGGCATCTGTCATGAAACCCTGGTGGCTACCATGGTAAACGGATAAAAATATGAATGAAACTAAAAATAAAGTTCCCTACTCATTTTCGAATTTCGAAGTTTTAAAGTGAAATACGTAGTATCGATGAGAGCCGCAAAACAAACAAGTTTAGAGACAGACAGCGGATCGTTTAATCAGTCTGTGCTGCAGACATGGCTCGCGGGGCCAGAGGGGTGGCGGGGCGGGCTACCTTCCACTAAATGACCATCCCTCTACTCTGTTAACCCGTGCCACCGTATCCACAAACAGTATACTCGGTGAGTGCGGCAAACAATAGTACCACACACTCTATTAGAGCAGCAATAATATTGAGTTAAAACCGAATGGGAATGCGATATCCAACATGTGTGACAGTGATGGCGAAAGAGAGGTTATAAATTCGTTATGGTTTCGTATTTGTTTTAAAATTGTGAGTAGGTATCTATTTGCAGTTTCTCATTCTTTCATTCACCGCAAACATTGTGATGCACTAAGATTTATTTAACTTGGTATTTGAGTCAAGACAAATCTTAGACACAAGTCTTATTTTTTAATTAAGTAATTTGAGGGTTAAATCTATAAAAAAAAAAATGGGAGGTACTACTGTAGTGACTATTAGACTCGTCAATGCCTTAAGTAAAGGCACTAGCAGACCAACAATCAAAAAGTTTTAAATAAGCTGCCTACTAGAATTATATAGTTTTATAATGTTGGTAGGTCTAAGCGGTTGTGGCTCTGTGGTCGTGCCTCCCGTGTTATTTCCGCGCCCTCGCTGTCGGGGTTGGGCGGAAGCACTCCGCCCGCCCGGATTCATTTCTGGTTTTCGCTACTCTTTTGTCTTAAACTGTTCTTGTAACTTGTCTTCTCTCTCTCCCAAGAAAATGTATACCCACTTATTCAATGTGTGCTCTCAAGATAAGTTCTGTAGTAATTAAATAAAAAAAATGTTCCGTGCAATTCGATAGTCAAGTAGAAGGTAATTAACGATCCCGACTTGATTCAACTAATGGAGCAGAAACTTAATTGTAGAATCGTAACTATAAGTAGCTACGATCCCATTCATGAGAATGAAATGGTGCATTCTACCTGTAAGCATACACATTATCTGTAAGTTCTACGTGTATATCTAGATACTTACTGTCCTGGCTTAGTAAGAAGTTTAAGTAAGTTTACTTTTGATCAGAAGTTAGGAATTTTTTGATTTCATCAAAACAAATTTCGAAAAAAGAAAGTCTTATTATAGCAGGAAACTAGGCACCTAATTACAATCCATAAAAAATGAGTTTAGGGTAAACCCTAATCATTATATTAAAAATAAGACATTAATTTAACACAAGCTTTTTCATAAATAAGGTGACAGAGATATTTCAACATTAGTGGGTACTTATACCACTAACCGTATCGTTGAACTCAACTTATTCAATTTAAAATAATTTTATCATACCTACTCATTTAATCATTAGTAAATAATTTCTTGCAAAAACTGTTCTTCAACATGGTGACAAAAAGTTGAATACCGAAGCTTATTAGAGTCCTTTCTGTAGCGGCTTGTTATTAGCGGTACTACTGACTCGTCCATTTTAATTAATAAAGACGTAATTGAGTTACCCGTTAATTATCAGACCAATTAAAAAATCGTGCAGTCTAGAACTCGATCACAAAACATACTAGCTTTGAGTGGCGTAACATACCTATAAACGCTGAATTTCAATGCCATTTTTATGCGGTAAGTATCTTTCAGATTACATTGGGCTTTACTACTTTTTTGCTTGTAGATAGGTACATAATTATGCAACGAATTACCATGACATGAAAACCATTATGTAGGTCAGGTTGGAACTAGGTAGTATAACCTATTTTCGCTGGTACGAGTAATACCAGCGAAAATAGGTAACTGAGGTTAGGATCAAAACCACTAAGTACATTTCCACTTTTTTTTAATATGGCTGAAATCAAAAAAGGCTTAATAAATGGTGAGCACATATTATTGTATTTTTTTTTAAAGAATGCCCCCTTACGTGATAAATCGGTCCTTATTTTTTTTTTCCGGGTTGTGTTGAGGTTTTGAACTAAATAATAACTGCTAATGGTAGGTTTTATCACTTTGTGCAGAAATCATGAAAAAATAACGACATTGCCAAAATTGGATATGTTGTGGTTTTGATCCCAATTTTCTAAACACCACGGCCTTCTGACAATCCGAGCCCTTGACGACAGCTTCGAGGCCTTAATTATAATCATTTCGCTTGGCTTTTTGTGGCCGTAGCATAATGTTATTAAGGCACAATGGTACATCTGACCAGCCTGCAGGTATACAAGCTTAGCTGTCTCGTACAAAACTTACCTGAAAATATGGTGGCCGGAAATAAAATCACTGAATAAACTATCTCTAACTTAAATATAAAATCAAAGATCCGCCTAGTATAATACAAAAGATTGAATATATTCCTATGATGCTCAATAACACAGTCAACACCTAGGTAGGTTTAATCTATGCTTTTCACACGTGTTTACATAAAGTCAAACGGTATGTGAACAAAAACCTTATTTGAATCAAAACGTAACCAAAATCGGATTTGGTCGGTCTCCATTTCCTCCGGTAACTTCCTTGATTTAATGCGAGCGTGTGGAAGCGAAACCGTTCCACGTAGAGCAGCTACTGGAGCACAGATCAAAAGCGCAAATGAATTTTGACGTATCCACACGGGGGCATATCGGGCGGATAAGCGGCGAGTATCTAGAGGTATACTAGCTAAGTATTTACCAGCAATAAACCCGCCTGCACGCCTCCCCCACCCCGCTCAAACAACGGTACACCCACGGACTCTCGGTCTACTCATTTCGTATGCAATTTTATTCATTATTTGTAATCTACTTCAATCGAATAGGGTCTCAGTATAAATCACTTTTAGGATTTGCTCGATAGGACGTATGTAGATTGACGCTTTTAGTGTGATATTTAAATGCGATGTGTCTTTGTGCCGGTACAGTCGCGCTAATAAAGCCAGCCTTCCACGAACTCGATATGTATGAGACGCTTCACGTCAGAAACTCATTTGACTAAAACAAATAACGTTCACTTTCTTTTTATTTTCTTATGCGCACGCCTTTTAAGATGCCGATGCGTCTTTCCATTTTATTTCAATCTGTCGTTGAGGCTATAGAACGTTTATAGGTGTAAGTGGACGACTCATAAAAGATCACCACACATGCCGCCATGGCTGAAATTAAAAGAAGCTGTCGAATGAGCTATGTCTACCGGTAACTTCAGAAATAACAAGCCAAGAAAATATTTTCACAACGTGTTTATTGCGAACCGCATCACTCAGTGGCCAAGCAATTACAGAGGGAAATTTAGTAGAGACGTCATAATTGACTGCCACTGTAGAATTTGTTACTCTTTTATAATTCTTTGATCAAATAAACGAAAAGTTATCACAGATAAACGTCAAATATGTAGGTATAACAAACAGGAAAATAAAATGTAGAGCTCTTCAATGCTCTTGACTTACTGTCACTGTACCATAGAACGTTTATAATTACTTTTTTGAATGAATTGAAAACTGTCTTAAAACCAATTATATTTCCTAAGACTTGATGAGACTTTATGCACTTGCTTCGTATCTGAATAAAAAACAACTAACTATTGTATATGTAGATCGAGCAGAAAAAAATATACTAATAAATCTTTTTTTATGTCTAGTTTCTTTTTCCTTGATCAATGTTTGATTACCAAATTATACGAATAAATATTATTTTTAATATACCCACCTACTGAAATTGTATAAAAGTATTACCTACATGTTATTAAACATTCGTAAATAAAATATAATAATTAACAATTTTGACAAATCAAGACTATTTAAGCTAAAAACAGGATAAATTACAACAAAAAATCAGATGTCCTATTTTATAAATATGTGAGGTAGGTATAAAACGATAACAAGTACATGCTTGAACTTACTTCTTTTTCTTTTTATCGACAAATCAATTTATTATTTATACGACTCGTCATATCCACTTAGTGTTGTTTTTAATATTCTAATTATCGAGTTTGTCATAATTTTCTGGACTGAGTCTGTCATAATTAATGCAAAATCGAACTAGATGTAATCAGTCGTTTATATTGCTTTGTCCATAGCCCCACTTTAATCGAGACGATAGTTAACAACAGTATGGAAGTGTCGATGTGTAAGTACAATGCGGTGTCAGTGAGTTGGTGTAATGAGTCAAAGGATTAAGGTCATGGTTTAGTGCCGGCGGGTGGCGTGACGGCCGAAGTAAGAGCGGGCATAGCGTGTGGCATCGGCTACAGCGCCGCGATGAGTGACTTTGGCCCGGCGTCGCGCGCCGCTCGACCCAATTGGTCGCTCGTCGGTACCCGCCCAGAGGAGGGGGCAACGCACACAATCTCACACTCACCTAAGATAATTTATTTTATGTTATACCGTTTGAATATTTTATATCTGTGTGAGTTTTTTCGGTCGGTATGCGTTCACTGTGAAATATTCGCGCGATAAGAAAGAAGAGGGGAACAGATCGATCGGGACGTTGCGCTTTTTATTTCGATACTTGGTGTGTTATTGTCATAGTTTAATTGTAGATGGTTATCTCCAATGAACACTTTGCACGGTTGCCACTTGGTCCAGTACTGCAATTTCTTAACAACGATCATTGAAATTGTGGCAGATAGAGCTGCTTTCAGGTCCTGCATTAATGATTCCATATTAATTGATTAAATTGACCATGCCGAAGACGGGTACCAGTGGTACCACTCAGCCTATAGAGTTGAAAACAGGATATAACTTTTAAAGAAAAACCATGTTAAATAAAACATGGTTGTTTATGTTTATACGTAGGTGTTATAACACACGAGAATGTGGTAGGTATTTATAAACCAACTCTATTTTTGTTGGAGATAAAAGTTCCTATAAGTTGGTACGCAATACAGACATAAGTGAAACACATTCAAAAGACCGTTTAATACTGTCACCGCTAACATGTTTCCACCGCTAAAGCGACCCCTGTAATATAAGCTATCGAGTACACAACAGGCGACAACCGTCGACTTTACAGACATGCTTGTATAGCTACCAGAGTACGTTTCACATGGAAGGAAAATAAAAATTACAAATGTCGTGGTTACCTTTAATCAAATGCAAAGCTATCATTAAGTCGACGCTTCGGCAAACTCGCTCGTCGTGCGCATCGTCACTGTTAATTATCACAATATATATGTATGTATAAAATAAAATAAAAGAGACCGCTTCGTACCAATACTAACATAAAAAATACGAGAAAAGAAAGAGAAGCTTTAAAAAAGAAAGGAGTGCATCTACCCCCACCTCCGGTGGCCCCCACCGCGTCGGGCCGCCCCTGTGGCGGGCGCCACCCACCGCACCGCAAAAATCGAGAGCGTCGACGGCGCGCGGGGTCAAACGGCGACGCGAGCGTGAAAAGAAGGAGCGGTGTGCGAGCTTCACGCACACAGCGGCGAGTGTGCGTGTGCGCGCCGAGAGGGACGGCCGACGAGCGAGCGGGACGGCGGCGCCAATTACTATCACCTGGCGGGCAGCTACCGCATTACCCACTGCCGCCGCGCGCGCGACCACGCGCCCGCTGCACCACGCGGCTCGCTCCGCTCCTGTGACGCTCCGCTGTATCCCGACTCCACACCGCAATCGATATTCGCGGACTCGCGGCTACCCACTGTGCACCATCGCGAGTGCATCCCGTGCTACGCTCGCTGATTCTCGCTCGTCTCGGGGATGCACCGCTACTACTTCAGCCCGCGTCCTGAATAGTGCCAACGCGCGACAAACATGCAACTGTGAAGTGTGTGCGGACAGTGACACAGACATTAAACTAAACGTGATCATTTAAAAGTTTTCTGGCGACTTACACAGTACGATATGACGTCCCAGTTCGCCTTCAGAGGATCTCCCCCCAACCAGGTAACAAACACACTTTGATATTTGGAAAATTTATAAACTTTTGAAAGTAATTAAATATCATAATAACTATTTTGCGATGCGATGTCAGTTGATATAAATATATAAAAAATTGAATGTACTGTACTACTATGCCAAAATAATGCATAATTTATAGTGATATGTTCATGTGGTTTAAGGGTTCCTATAGCAAATAAATAATTGGGATAGTTACTTACTTGTTTTTTTTTTCTGAAATTATTATGTTAATTTGTTGTTTTATGTTTAATATTTATATCTCTTACACATTAAAATCATTTGTGTTAAAATAAAAAGGAGCTCGAGAATAAAGTAATATAATATAGGACACAATATACGTAACATCTAAAACAAATAATAGTATAACGTTTTAAAAATAATGTGGACATAAAACTAGAAATACATAATAACTATAATCACAGTTTTACCATATGAAATATTTTATTCTCCTTTGGACAATAGAAATGCTCGTAAGTTTCGGTGTTGACACTAAATAATTATATTAACAATATATTTTTTTTATAAAACAACTAGCTTTCGATGGAACATAGCAAAAACAATCGGAAACGAAATCAATCGATTTAGTTTAGCCTCACACGACTGTAATGAATTGCACAATGAGTTCAAAAATAGGTTTACTGCCAATAGTACCCCCCTGTAACAATGTAATGTAATATTTTAGATATTTCTACTGCCCATAAAGGTATTAAAAAAAAACAATACGTTTTTTGCGTACAATACCTTTATAGTTTATTTATTATTTTGTTATAAACAGGCGTGTTTTATTCATATTATTATTGTAAATGTGTATTGTCTTTTCAATCGTTAATACTGATAATCTTATTTTGCCGACGCAATACATAATTCTAATCATCCCAACATGTTTATCTCGACCGTTTTATCAATAGTGAAATTGTTTGTGTTTTTATTAAGTACCTACCTAGATTGTTTCTTATTCCAACTAAATCACACACAAAATAGATTTAAAAAGTTTCCCCTATAACCCTTTTTTTATTTGTGTTAGCTTGGACCTTTGCAGAATTAGTTTATTACATCCATTCAAACAAATAAAAATGTAAACTTTAATGAACCTTAAATTATACCTTTATTATATCATTATTCACTAAATCGTAAAATAGAATAGTAAAAATTATAATTGAGCATTAAAATGAAAATAATAGTGTCCATTCTATTTAATATAATACTGAATTACATAATAACAAACTTAAACGTAAAACACAGCTTTGAAAATAATCTGACGTCTACAAACCTGAAATTGTTAACAGCACATGAAACACAGGGTGTCCATTTAGACAATCACGTTTCAGGAACATCTACCCTAATACTGTAACTGCTAAAAATCCTCTATGAACCAAATATTCACAAAAATAACTTTACCAATGAGTAAAAAGTAAAATCAAAACACTGATCCTACCCTAACATCATAATAAACCTAGATAAAATGAATCAATTCCATATGATATTTAAGTATAACAAGTAGTATTCACATGAAAACTTACAATCAACTCCATCTGCGGGGTAATTGCTTAAAACACTAACAGCAGGAATGGCTTTCATTTTGACAGTTCAACAACATTCATTGCGTTGCTGAGCAGACAAATTTTTCGAACATAATATATGAAGCAATGGATTAGCAATATCCTTCAAAATGATTCCGATTGTGATTGATAGTGTGTTATGCAATGAGGGTGGTGGTAGGAGAAACACAATCATTAATAACTTCTGAAACAGCTAAACCACTATGAATGATGTTTTTAAATAAAGTGTAAAATCAGGCCTAAACGTTATGTGTTTCTAACAACTTTGTAACGTTACAATTGTTCCCATTTACTTCAGATTGATGTTAATTATTTTAACAGGAATACAAGTTCCTACATACCTACATATTGCTCATTATTTTGCAAGTGGTTTCTTCATCCTTTAGTGACTGACGTACTGACGAAATCTAATCTCTCCTATATTTATAGTTTTATGTTTCACCGTGCTCCGTTTAATTTCAAAACACTGGATTCAAATTATATCTAAATTCATATTTTTTCACAACATAATTGTAATAAGTACCTATATCCATGTAGTGCCAACCTGCTGAATATTCCAATAAAATCTCGGTAAAAAGCTTATTATTTAAAAACAAAACATTATCTCTCAAGTGGATGTGATTCATTCATCAATTATTGGATTTCCTGTCACCCTTATTTGTTATCCGATAACAGTTTATTAAAATTTGCACTCGTATTAATATCGGTGAAAGTTATCTAGTAATACAGTTAGTTTTGCGAGCCATAATTAAAATGGTGAAGTCTACGTACGTAAACCAATGTTAATAAAGATAATATTATGGAATGGTTCGGTCAGTGGCCGAGTGCGTGCCGTATTCGATCTAATTTCGCTATCTCCTTGATAAGAGGGAGTCACTCCCTCGACAGAGAGAGGATTATCCTCATTATTTCGTAGTTTTGAAATGTAAGTTCTGTCGCCAACTCGACGTAACATTCTGAGACTATAACACCCAATAGTCTTCACTCGTTCCAGTTGCAGTTATGATTCTCTATTTTTCATTTCATAATATGAGACCGTCGTAAATTCTGCCTTTAAATAAGCTTACTTAATAAGAATTCAAAGTATTTTCTTTAATAGCAGCTTGGTCTCATTGCTTTCATGGTACGTTTTTATTTAAATACCAATTAAGTTCAAGAATGGGCTGTAAACGTTTATACTCTTTGTATCGTTCGTTTTAAGACCTCAGGCTCGCTAAATCTCGAGTGGCATCATTTTACTCTCACAGTACCTACTTAGATGTCTAGACAGGTTTGATTTCTAACAATATTGCAATTAAATTATACTTAATCGAATGCAACCCTCTTTCAGTCTCAACTAGTTCATAATATAACTATAAGTAATTCCTCCGGTGTCGCAATTCTAAAATGCAGAACCACCATTTAATTAGACATATAAAAAACGTTTGAAGGATTTTAGTAATATTATTCTTGTCTTTTAGGCATTACCTATGTACTTACGAAGGTTACAATACCGTCTTATTTTAGATGTAGTGTAAGAACTGAAGAATGCGTCATGGGGTTTAAATGTATGGTCTAGGTACTCTATAGCACATCATGTTATTATCTATGGGTGTTTAAGTTATGTATACCTACATTTCATAAACAAGCTGGAACAAAAGACGACAAAGTTGTTTTTATTTAGGTCATACGAGTCTGCTCAAGCTTGCGTTCCAAGTGTCGAGTTCCAGATTAATATTTTGTGAATGCGTCTCGGAGTTGTGACCAAGTCTTAGGAGGAATACACATTTGTGGAATCGACGCACTGCGTGGGAAATGCGTGACGCAAACGACAATTGTTTTCATGCTAATCATCTTATTAGTTGTTAATGACGATACAGAATTATCATAACGCGTAAATTTTTTGTAAGTTTTTAAATCATTTTCCATCGAATTAAATTTCCGAATCAATATCCCATGCAGCGTCACTTGTGCACGGAGGTTTACTCTCCGCGGTAATTGAAGGTGGGCTCTAGAGGCGAAGCGCGGAGGCGTGAGCGAAGTGAACTGTGGGTGCCTACTGCGCTGGCTGGTGGTCACATATCGGCGAACACGCGTGCACGACCTCGGGACACGTAAACCGAAGAACAAAACCAACACCATTCATTTAACTTCATAATGAGCCTTGAACAATCTTCGTCATTTTTGCAGTTTGCATTCGACCGCTTACTGACCCGTTTTTCTTCGGAATCGTAATTTGACGTTTGGTACCCGTTCGACTTTAATAATGCGTACCTAATAAAAAGCCATGATTAAGTAAATGTTCGTCTGGTGAGCTATTGTTCTTGATAATGAGCCAATGTTTAATGATATGCAAGTGTGCTTTTTACATTTGTGTAACAGGATATCGCATCGCAGTTTTGCTAATTAGGTTGTATAATTTGGTATAGGATTATTTTTTCAAGTTTCATTTAATTTAAGACAAAGTAGATACTTACCTGTACTAATCTTTGTTATGATATTAAAAATTTTAGCACTAGACGTTGAGTCCATACCTACCTAATGACCCACCATGGGTCACCAGGTGGATGGTCACTATGTTCTGGATCTATATCCAGGACATAGTGACCATCCATGTGGTGACGAAAAGTTGAAAAGTTTAAATTTATATTCGGTACCTACCTATATACCGAATATAATTTTAATATAAATTTTTCTTACTCGCGAAGATAACGCTTCACGATGTAAAAAGTTCCTTTCTAAATTAAATAAATAGGTAGGTACTTAAATATTTTTTGCAGTCTTTAAAAACACATTAGAAAAAGATAGCTCACCGGTAATCAATCAAAATCTCAGGAGTCATCATCATCTCATCATCATATTAAGGGGTCATCATTAAGGGGTCAAAGCTAACAATGGTCGTAGTTTCAATCTCCAAATTCCATTTAAATCTAGCTGTTTCCCGCGACTTTGTCGGTGTGTATTTTATATTTCATCATAAATATTCAGATCTAATAGTAGCCATATTTTATCCTTCAACAGGACCCAAGCTACCTCTTTGTAAAAATTCATTACGATCGGTTCGGTCATTTAGCCGTGATGTGGTACCCAATAAATAGACAGACAGAAAGTTACATTCGCATTTATACTATACCTGCTATTGCCTGCGCCTTCGCCCGCTTTGAGGTCGGAAATTATATTATTAGAATGTACTACCGGGATAAAAAGTAGCCCTATGATACCCAGATCATGGTGGCCAAATATCATTCAAAACCGTTCAGCCTTTACGGCGTGAAAAAAATAGCAGACACACATATAGACAGAGTTACTTTTATTATATTAAGTTTGGACGGTAATAGCAGTTGCTCGTGACTTCGTCTGCATGTACTTACTTTGTATTTCCATTTTGAGCGGTCAAACGGTATCGAACTCTATCACATTATTATTAATCTCAAACATTTATAATTAATGAAGATCCATTTGAAATTTATATTTATATTTAAATATACATATAATATTTGTATGATAATGTGATTAAGCTAGGTAGATGATGAGTGTGATACCAAACTATACGGCAAAAAAAAAGTAATTTAAATAAAAAATAATGAGTAGACTGTGGACATCTATTGCAATAGCTAGTTTAATGTAATCGTTCCAAATCAGAAATTGGTCCCTAACTGAACTTGAGATACAAAATCTTTTTGTCAGGCACCGTACCGTAAACCTGACACCTTATCTCACGACCCCAAAATCGGTGTAGAGCGATCCTCCACACACCCACTCGCCTCGCCCTAATCAGATAGGTGAATGAGACGTTCACTTCTCAGAAAGTTTAATTAATTTCTCCGAAATGAAGGGAGTGCGCTGTTCACGCGGTTAGTAAACTTTGTAGTCTCTCGTTACGGCAGCGACGAATTGTGATAGTGATTCCCATACTAAAGCGCGGGCGCAACCGGATTTAGTAGCATGTGTGTGCGTGCCGCGTACGCTCGCCCAGAGACATACTCTATCCATTTTGAGAACATCAAGTCGCGTTAGCATCCTTTCGAATATGAATCTTTCCCCCTACGCTACAGAGTTTAATTCAGCCGTATAATCTAATAGTCAGTCAGACGGAACCCCAAGATATGTTACGACATTTTGATGATAATAAAACTTTTTCGCGTTCAAACACGGCAATGAAAAGGCCGTGTTAGCGAGTTATGTTGCGATTAATAAGAAGATACAGTAATTCTTATGGATGACCGCATAAAATTATAGAATTTGCTGCTACTTAAAGGAAAACATCGCATACTCTGGTACTTACGCCCGTAAAGTTGCTGTGGTAGAAATAATTTAGTCTCAGCAGTTGTAAAGTTCCTTTGTGGATATTTACAGATGACTTACAGCCCCTTAAATTATTAATAACAATAATCTATGTTTTAGTACAATAATGGCCTGCGTATTTAGCATAGGTACGAACTCGGAGAAGCTAATGAAATTACAAGAAAGTTATTTGGGTAGGTATGTGCAATATTTTACAGAAATAGTTTTTTTTTTGTGAAATTATCACTGTTAACGTTATGAGTATGATGACACCTTTCATAATTTTTTTTCTCAAGTCTTTACTTAATTTACGTACAAAGAAAATCAGTATCAAAATAACCACGACACAACTGTAATACACGAATAAACGGCCGTTGTGGCGCGTCGCGACCACAGATCTTTCGTTAGTGGTCCTAATCAGGCGCGCCATAGAGAGTCGTGAAACTTTATTACCAACATTGTGAACTTAAAATACACATGTATGACAATTACTGGCGTTGTCTCGCCCACGGGCGTGTGTGTGCGACGGATGAGGTGCTCACATATCGTTAGTTCACACCTCGTCGCCTCCGAACCGTCCGCGTTCGCGAGACATCGTTACAGTTGTGACACACTGCTACGGCGTTCCTACAGCAACGTCTAAATTGTCCCCAGATCAATGCCTTCCTGGTCATATTACACGGAGTTCATTTTATTTTTAAACTTATATCTGAAACAAACAGAAAGCTTTGATAGATTTTCTAGCAATAAAATAAAATAAAGTAAATAATGCTACTTGCAAATAAACCAACTTAGATCGTTATTTGTTTAAATTATAATGTTTTAATTCTGTATGTATAGAATAAAAACATTTAAATTTAATACATATAATACAATATAACTGTTTAATTAAAATTTAAACAAGAAGTTGATCAGCTAAACGAGTTATTATTATGTTTACTTATCTCGGGACCATGTGGTCCCGGTCCTTTGAAGCCCGTACGAAGGCCCGAAGCCAACTCGCAGAGGTCCCTTAGACAATTTAAATAAAATGCAGCACCAACCGACAATTATCCCTGTATGCACTGTGCAAGTGCACCCAAGGACAACCCCCGATTGGTGTATGACTAATGCAGAATATGGAAAAAAATAAAAAATGGACTATGGCTTTGGGTAGTTATAGTGGAGTGGTTACCAAGTACTATGGAAGGCCTATGGCCCCTGCCTGATCAATGTTTTATATACATGGATAAAATGCCAGGGGGTGACTTGTACACTCACAATGGACCCCCGGAACGGTCGCTAGTATAGAGTGACGTAGAAACAAGGGGCAACATGCCCTGACATGCTTGAGGAGTGCAGAGATATTCCACGGCTAACAAAACAATCCCAGAGCCCGGAAGATGGTCAAGATCCCTAACAGCACTTACTGGTACAGCAGTTCCTTGTTGCGAGCAAGTTTGTTCTTGCGAATCTCCACTCAAGCCGGACAATAAAGGCATGAAAGAGATGGGAGCTCTGTTCCTCGTCAGTGTTCACTCCAGCTGGCCAATAAAGGCAAGCCAGAGGTGCGGAACGTTACTACTTCAGGGAGATAGGGTCTGTGGGATCACTACTGCCCATCCGCTCGCCACACGCTGCCCTGCGGGTTTCTGTATCTCTCTTGATCTGGCTCCTCACCCTAGACATGTTTCGGCAAAGTAAACTCTACCGGCACAGACCTAGAGTTCCACGCACATGGACCACGACGTCAAAGCAAAAATACGTTGGGGTTATTATTATTAAAATCTTGTGATGTCCCACTGCAGGACAAAGGCCTCCCTGCTCCTTTTCCACTTCTCTCTGTTTAAAGCTGCTAAAATAACCAGTTCTTGTTGAAGGAGTCCAGCTCATGCGGCCATCTCCGTCTGGGCCTACCGCGATGTCGCTTACCATTAAGGGGACCCATTGGGTCGTAAGTTTGGCCCATTGGTCGTCTGACATGCGCCAGATGTGTCCAGCCCAATTCCATTTTAGCGTGGCAGCTTTCCAAGTGACATCAGCTAAACAAATGGACAGTGCCAATAAGATAAATCTTTAAAGAGCATTTTCACTTTTATAAGTTCAATTATGGCCATGACAATGTATCCCTCATTTCTCAGGACGCTTTCAAAATATCCTGTAGGAGAGCATCTTAGTCACCGTAACATCGCTTACGAGTTTCTTGTTCGAGGTGTATCTTGAATGAGTTTTCAAATTAATAGGCAGTGCTGATAATGGTTTACTATTTATAGACAGTGTTACACGTGTACTACGGTATAATTAACCGTCGTATGTTAACGGAATATCTATAGCCTATGCGGTACAGTGTAATCTATCTGGCTAAAGCCAGGATAGACTACAAAAACAAACTTATAACAAACTTATTTACAAATTTGATAATAAGTTACTATTCCTCACAGTGTAATTTTGTACGGGAGTTATTTTGGTAACACAGTTGTCGATTAGTGGGTAACGACAGGGCGTTTGCAATAAAGGATCGACCGGGAACAGCACGGGATGTTTTGAATCGCCACCGCTTTAACGGCGTCTGTATTAACCGATAATTCAAATTTCCATGCCCCTCTTCCAGTTCTAAACACAAGCTGACATAACACACTGCTCCCTCTCTATAGATACAGACAAGTACAAACTGAGTTACATATGCGTGGATTTAATATAGTTTTCTACTCAGTGTTGTTTCTGGATACCTACTTACTTATTACATGATAAGAACATCTCTACTGTGAATCGCCTTACAAAAATGCTTAAGTATGTTAACAACACGAAGATTAGGTAACTTTAGACCCGCATTTTTTTAATTTAGCTGATATTCATTGTGGTTCAAGAGAGACAAGACGAAAATCTAAATAAATATCTAAAATATGTATATATTAATAGTTCATCATCATATTAGTCATACTTTCGGCTGCTTATTATTCAAACCAAGATTTCTTGCCGTGAAACTTCAGCGGCGATTCAATAAAAATGGACGACAGTTGAGACTGAAATTTCAAGTACGCGTCATGTTTTGGCACATTTCGTTACATGAGAGAGAAGAAAGATATAACAGTCTCTGTCTCTCTCACTAAATCTCTTCTTTATTTTTTAAGAAGTTTCATTTCTATCACGTGTACGATGTTGCATGCGCAATGTTTATCATATGTTTGAGAGCACACTTGCTTAAATTATGAACTTGATGTAAACTTATTGTATTAAAGTTTTCCTGGCAAGACTAGAAAGTATACTAACTTGGTATACAGTGACTACAATACTAACAAAATTAACCGAAACTCAACAATTTATTCTGCTTAGTGGAGCGAATGAGTGAAATAAAACATAGGCACTGCAAGTTGGGTTAGGTTGACTCGACAAAGAAAATCAAAATTATTGAAATAAAATCAACAACACAAACTAACTACCTACATGTAATACAAAATACAACTACTCCATATCAATACTATGAAATAATTCACTGTACAGTGTTCTGATTGCATCAATCTAATTTCAGCATTACAGTAACGCAGGAATGTTTGCGACCACGTCACAGGGGTATTAAGCAGAATAATAGTCCGGTTATTAATAGACAAGTACCCGCGGCACTAGCACATGTTTATTCCGTAACAGGGGCCAATAAATCTCACTGAACAATCTGAAACAACTTCATTAGCGAAATCAACGTTCATTCGCACCGCACTGGATGATTGAAGACACATAAAGACGCCGTTTCGAGATAATGAATCGAATCTTATTTTTCACATGTTAATATCTGATTAAAAGGAGCAGGTAAAAGTTTTCGTTTACATTTGTGGGTGCGATGGAGTGTGTCGACGGGATCTCCGGTTGCTCTCGAAAGAGTTGCAATTTTATGAATGAGTTGTTTGAATGAAACACAATAATAATACGGCTCGGGCTTCGAACCGACGCGGAAAGCGCGCTGCAGGGAAGTGTACGTGTCCGAACCGCCTTTTAAAAACGAACATAATATTTGGTCCGACGTTAAAGATTTCACCTCCCCATAAAACACTTAATAATATTGTATATCGATTTACAGCGCCTCGGCGTGCGTTGTTATTCTTATTTAAATCGCATGAGGCGTATTTAAACTTAAAATAATGAAACAAGGGTTATAGGTATGTGCCCATGAAAAACATATTTTTTGAACTGAAAACACTTTCTACATTAGTGGTTCATAATAAACAGGTAATAAAATAAAAATCTTTGACAGAGCGAGATTTTTCGATAATAATTAAAACGTAATAAATTCAGCAACCAAATATTATTTTCTAAAGCCAGGTAGGTATTTAACTAAGTCATGGTTGTAATTATATTTATAACCTCACAATCTTTTTTAATACTTTGTGTATAAATGTTACTTACCCACATTGCTAACAGATCATCAGTCGATAAGAAAAGAAGGCTCTGTTATAAAATCGCCGACACTGTTTATATTTTTTTTTATGATCACACCCAAAATTATACTACAAAAAGAGCCTATACAACGTGCTTGTTTTGCGACCATACATTTTAATTAATACAAGAATAAATGAACTTTTCATGTTCTTAGCTACTTAATTAATGGAAAACGATTGTTAATTATTATTATCTGCAACCATACTAGCTACCGACATATTAATCGCAGGTAGTAGGTAGGCTCTATCTAAATCGAAACACAGAATGATAGACGACCACATAATGATGTTTTTTAGGGTTCCGTACGTCCTAATGAAAAAACAAAACCCTTAGGATCACTCGTGAGTCTGTCTGTCCATCTGTCACAGCCAATTTGCTCTGAATCTACCGGACCGATTAAATTTAAATTTGGTACACTTAAGAATTTCTGTGACCCAAAAACGGACGTCTAACGTAAACAAATTAATGTTGAATATAGAGGTCACTTTTGGGGGGACTAGACAACTAAAAACAAAAAAATGCAAACTGTACCGTTTGACATATCAAATGGAAGGATTTGTTGTGAGGGTTTCAAATATATTTTTGGCATAATTTTAAAATAAACAGTGTTAAAGTTATTTAAGAAAATATATGAATTGACTATTCCCCTCTTATCTCCGAAACAAATCAGGCAAAAATTTAGAAAAATATACAGAAATTAGTTTATTACTCACGAATTACAGGAAAACCTATAAGAAGTATATGGTCTTAAAATAACATGGTAAATCTTTCAATATTGTGCCGACAAACTTACTTTTGCAGTTGGAATGTATGGGAGAACATGTTTTTCCACTACGATGCTAAGTGTGTTCTTGGGTTCTTGTTGAAACTGAAATTTGAAATTTGAAGCTGAAATTTGGTATGCTCACAAACAACAAGAAATCTGTTACTTTCATCCTCCGGCTCCCGTAATGGGAGGTGCAGGTCTGTATACAAAATAACTCGTCTAGGGTACTTCCCGAAGTCCTAGACAGCTGAAATTTAGTATGCAGGCTAGGATTGGCACACAAACAACAAAAAAATTAAGATATCTGTAACATTCACCCTCCAACCCTGGTAATGGGGGTGCGGGGTTGTATACAGGGTTACTGGTTACTTCGACGTATTTCTTGCATGCCGTCATACTAGATTTAAAATTCAACAAACTAAGCCACCAAGTGTTCTACCGAAATTCAGTAGTTTTTGAATTAGTTAGTTTTTTTTCGATTTACGTTGCGACTATACTGGAATTTAAGTTATTATCATAGCTGATGCCGTAGCAGATATTTTTTTATAATGAAAAGTTCAAAAATGCCTAAAACTTTGGCAAATATCACTAATTAAATATTTTATTTTTCGTCATTTTTATTTTTGTCACATAAAAGTTAGGAAAATAAACTGGATCTAAGTAAAACATGCGGTTAACCCTACTATAACTTCCTGCAAGGAATACTTCGAGTTACAAATAACCCTGTAAAAAATAAAACCTCTAGGGTTAAGTCCTAGAAAGCTGAAATTGGGTATGCAGGCTAGGATTTGCACACAAGCAAAAAGATTTAGGAATCTGTAACTTTCACCCTCCAACCGTCGTAATGGGGAGTGTAGATCTGTATATAAAATAAAACCTCAAGGGTACTTTCCGAAGTCCTAGAAAGCTGTTATTTGGCATGCAGGCTAGGAATTGCCCACAAACAACAACAAAAATAAGAAATTTGTAACTTTCACCCTCCAACCCTGGAGATGCAATTCTGTATTTCTTACGGATAATAGGTAGTAGATAATTCTACCTACTTCCAGTTTGAAGAAGAAACTCTTGTTCGTTGACTATGAAGAAAGTAACTGCTGGCGAGCAAGAAATACCTTTTTTACCTGACTATGCTAGAAGTACCAACCCGCACTGGGCCCGCGTGGTAGATTACAGCCCATTCCCTCTCAAAGAGAGGAGGCCTGTGTCCCAGCAGTGGGAACATTATAGGCTGATTATGTGTGTTATGTATGCTAGAAGTAAGGGTTATGATTTCAAAATGTATGTGCACCTAATATCAGTACAATATCACCGCTAAAATAAAAATAAATAGAGCACCCTACAAAAAGAAATGAAAACCCACCAAAAACATTTCATGTAAAGTAAACCGTACATTTTGATCAAGATTTAAGATTTGTAGAATTAAGCCTTGTAGAGTTAGGAAACTTGGCTCTACATTAGATCTGATATTTTTTTAACAGTGAAAGCGTTGTACATGTATTGGCAATCTACTGTATATGAAATATTTTCGGTGGGTAACATATTCATCGTGCGGAACCCTCTCCACGCGAGCTCAACTTGCAATTGCCCGGTTTTTTTTTATATTGTGTCACACTACTTAAAACAACAAAATTACCAAAAAATATTAACCAACTTCGGTTTGTATTGGAAACTTTTCTGCATACTAACCATACCGTTTCACAAGCAACGTTTATTATATTAATATACCTTCCTATCTAAACTTAGATAAATTAATAGATAGGCGTTTATTATCATTATGCATCATTAATGTGTATTTATCTTTATATTAACATATCACCGAGTATTAGAACAAGGGCGGCGGTCCGCGGCGGTTCCTTTTCAATATTTATTCTTTCCTAATTCTACCCTAATTAGGGAAGGTGTGAATTTCTTTAAGGCATCAAGCATTTTGAGGGTGGGCCAATTTTGTTGGCTTATCTCTACGGATATCTTTACACAGGATGCGGTTGAAATAGACACCTACTATAACTGGTGATTCACCATGTAATTGTCCAATTAAAATTACAATTTCATGTAAATAAGTTTTCATAATTACACAGATACATTAAATTTTGTATTATGCCATAAGGTGGAAGGAGTTGGGGATATTTATGCCCCACGTATGTATAAACAAGCAGCAGTTAGGTTAGATTGACGATTTCTACGTAATACGAGCTCACAAAATAAATCCTCGCCTACGTGCTATGCGAAGTGCAACCGTTTTGAATGTAGGTACGTAATAACATTGTCAATGTTAGACCATAGAAAAGCGGATAAAAAACATTGAAGAGCCGGTTAATTAATAATTTTTCCTATTCATGCGACCAAGGTACGTTGTAAATTGAGGCCGAATCACACGAAACGCTAGCATGCATTGTCTAAAACAGATCGACGATAATCTATTATAGTTTGTCAGTGTGCAACTATGTTTTATCGACTCGTACGTACGAGACGCTTATCGTACGTAGATCTTCATACGAAGATGCTTTTCTAAGATAGATGATATTGGTAAAATCCTCTGAGAAAGCACCAACCTGTGTACTCGTCGTTACTTGTTACTTAATATTTAATTAAGTAGATAATTAAGTATCGTGCTTACACCGATTCTGGATTGGTTCGAATTATCATGTATTTTTTCGGTAGCATTAGCTATTTACATGCACAGAACATGGTAAAACTAAAGTTAAGCTCTAATAAATATGAATGACACGTTCAAAAAGCGGTTTCTGGTCAATGTTATCTTGTAGAACGAGTGCGACGTTATCATATTCATCTGTTGCAAGAAAGCAAGAACACGAATATTGTTATGCAAATTTTTATTTAATAAGACAATAACTGTCCGGTATATCTGCGTAGAATCGAAAGTTGGTATGGGAGACGGGAATGCAGAGCTGTTAAACAAATTATTTTAGTATTATTGATCGTAATCTGCCGCAATTAACCTGATGTTTAGGAGAGGAAAAAATATATCGCATCAGAATTATTCGCACACGGTTTTCTCAAGACAAGGAATGTAAACGCGAACGCAAGCTGGCGTGACGCCCGCGCAAGCGGCCTTATCATACGATCTATCAAATTGTGATGCTTTTTCTTTTGCAAACTATGTGCGAAAAGGATTAGGCGAGAATATTAGCACTCTGATAGTTCTGTGAACTGTCCCGTGTCTGACTAATATCTTAAGTCGTGGACTGCTACATGGTACTGAACGAGTTCAAATTATTATCGTCGCTGACAGAATCAGCAAACCTGATTTGACATTATGCAAACGTACCTATTATATTCATACATAGTTAATGATAACGCGCGACCGCAATAGGCTAGCGTGTTTCTGTAAACAGTTCATAATGTGATCCATATCAGTTATCTGTTTGCGTAACAGATTGCCTGATTGTTTAAGATTAACATTGATTCTAAAGCGGGATCACGGCTCGCGTCAGGACTTCGCAGAGCTGCGAAGACATTTATCTCGGCTTTGTCGAAGAATTAAACATTAGCAAGAATTTCGAAATTATTAGTGTGCACCGGTAACCTTATCGTAAATTTAATACTTTAATGATGTCTGCCAAAGGGCCGACTTTGAAAAAAAAACTCCGTGGTACCTGGACAAAAACCATCGCTCGGCGTCACCCACGGTTAGTTAAGCGAGCGACATGTCATCGATATTTTTTGCCCGGCTGATGTCTTTAACGAAATTCATGTCATTGGGTCCGATTTCTCTAAGATTAACTTTTTTACATTATTTAACAAATAGATCGGACCCTTATACGCTCGAATATTCAGTTACATGGTTTAACACTTAAAAGGGCTTAACGACTCTAACATATCCTGCGGGTTACGATAAAAAAAGACGACAAAAAGAGAATACTTCTCGTGTTTGTTTTTTAAAAGATGTCTGCTGAAGATAAGGTGCAGCGGCACTTTAATCCTCCAACCGTCCGATATTTGAAAAGGATATGATGACAACTTTTTTGTTTTCTTTATCTAATAAGCACACATAACCAATACTTACTTATTTCAAAGTTTGTCTAAATAGATAAATGAAAATTACGTGTTATACGTGAGTATTTAGTTACGTGTCAAATTTACGTACCGTTTTGGAAACTGACAAACTAACATTGCATAAATATGAAACTTGTTTAATGCAAATGTCTTAAGTTAGATTTAACAACTTATCTGCTTTAGATATTCGTATCTACATACATACTACATACTCTTTGCATGTATGTATACACACGCAAGTAATCATAACGTTTTAAACGGCGCTATCTTTGCGTACAATTCTAATTTAATAAATTCTAACTGTAGCGTCTTTCAACTTCTTATATTACGAAAGACATGAGTATATAATTCATTTGTTCTTTCAATTAATTCCAACCATTAGGTATAGCTTCCAAGAATGTTCCGGCATTACAAACTTGCAACAAAAAAAATGTTGTTTCTTGATATAAACTAGCATTTATTTTTCCTCTTTTATCCCTGATGAGGCTATTCATATTCAATAGCAACTGTTATTGAGTATGCTGTAAGCTATAGGCTTGATAATTTACAACAATGACGTGTCTCAAAACATGTAGTATTCTTCTTCCTAGCGTTTTCCCAGCTTGTTGACTGACTCACCTTCACTTAACAGAACTTGTCAAGTACTAATTACCAAGAGCTCGAAGATCTCGATGATTATAATCGACAAATTTAATTCAAAAATACCATACTTTGCTACTTTACTACCTGAAGGACATTTTCCTTTGCATTATTTTGTTTATGCATTGTTTTTTACGACATGTAGCTATATCAATGATTTTATTTAATTTATTAAATAATTCCCTTCCTCGGAATGGGAACAATCTTTATGCAGAGGAAGTTTTGACAGCAGTTGCCTCACATAAAGCGTAGTTTCTTCTGGACAGGGCTATGCGGTTTCTCGTTTCTTCCGTTAAGTCGGAGTGTCGAAGAAGTACAGTGAGTAATATGTACAGCTAGTGTACAGTTGGCACTTGAGTTTCCTCATAAAGTTTTGAGGTGGAGAAAAGAGAGGGTTGGATAAACTCACTTTTAATATTATCCTTTGGGCTCTTTCAATGGTTATAATTTTAGTTTAGCATGCTCCTCCCCATGTAGTGATGCAGTAACTAATGATTGATTATATCAAAGCCTCATAAGCCATTCTCATCATCTGTTTCTCTGCTACATCACGAAGTTCTTTAAAAATGTAAGTGAGCTAACGTATTCTTTTGGATAGAGATTGAATGTGGTTCTGAAATCAAGTTAGCATTAATTTCGATTCCAAGATATTTAAGACATTTAGTGGGACTAATATTGGGACACTTACCATTTGGAGCTGCAGGAAAGTTACATTTATGTAATTGGTAAGGTTAGCAACTCCCATTCGATTATGAATAGAGAATATTGTATTTGATTTTCTCTTCATTTAAAGTGTGAGAATTTGATGATAGCCAGTGACACACCGTGTTAAAACCATATTGCGCAAGATTAAAAGTTCAATCCACAAATCTGCGAAAAAGGTTAAGGTAGTGTCATCAGCGTATGCGTAGATGCGGCAATTTTTTATATTGAGTGTACAGAGCTCATTTATGTAGCAGAGAAAAATAGTGGGGTCCATATATACTGCCTTGCGGCATCCCAAATTCAACAGGAAGTTCGTTACTAATGTGTTCTCCAATTTTTACAGACTAAGTTCCTTGTTTGAAATAATCCGCTAATAATGCCAGTGGAATGCCCCTAATACCATGATCTTCCAGTTTTTGCACATATGTTGTTCCGCATGTTGCTCACGTTTCCTCAGCGATCGTAACGGAAATGTTTAGGATCATTTTGAAAAAATTACGTGTTGTTCTTAAAAGTGCACAAAATACATAGTTGAGAGTAAGCAGTTTCAGGTGACCGAAAATTCCACAATTTATCCTCCTACAACTTTATTCTTCCTTTGTGATCGTAATAAATACTAATTATGTTCAAGCAACACAGCCAAATGCAGTGATTCCTCGTCGGGATCATTTTTTTAATGGTTGCCTAAAATAAAAATAATGTAACGTTCGCGTAGCGTTTGCACGACTCGAACGCAGTGTATCAACGTGCGTTAGCTCTACGGGGGACGGTATAATCACTACATGCGCCAATGCGCCCTCTACGCGGTAATACGCTGCCTCTACGCGCTACTACGCTGCCTCTACGCGCTATTACGCTGCCTGTACGCGATACTGCGTGAACTCTACGCACACATACGTGGCGTAACTACTACGTACGATTACGCGGCTTCTTAGCGAAGCTTACGTCGTAGCAGGTTAATTTACATAATCAGCCTATATAACGTTCCCACTGCTGGGACACAGGTCTTCTCTCTTCGAGAGGGAGTGGGCTGTACTCTAATATGCGGGCCCAGTGCGGGTAGATCGTCACATGACATCGAATTTTTGGTTCTAGGACATGCCGGTTTCCTCACGATGTTTTCCTTCACCGTTTTGAGAGCAGTGGTGATGAAACAATTTACACAAAGTAAAGCGCAAGCGCAGGGTTCAAAGACACGACCTACAACTTATATGTCGGAGCCATTACCACTAGGCCACCACTGCTCTGAGGACTGGGCAAATTGGTTTCATTAAATGCTTTAAATCAAATGATTTCCTCATTTTAAAATCAAATCACAAAATCGAGCATGGTTTCTTTAAGAAGAATCTGAAAAATATTTTGCATAGTAATTATGCAAAATAGGAGCAATAGAATATCGATGTTTTTTTTTCAATAGGATATCCATAATAGTCGCCATGTTTTTAATAAAATAGCAACAATAGGCTAGTTCACCGTTTTTGATAAAATGATTAATAAAGTTCCTTGGGGTCTATTTCCCTAAAAATATGAATATTTTAGCTAAATATCAACAAAACTTATATTGTTGAAACAAGGCATTCTGTCACTGCTGGGTAAAGAACTGTTCTCATACAGAGAAGGTATAAGGTCGGCGATTTCAGACTTATATTAAGGCGACAATAAGTGCCAGCGACCTTGAGCGAGTGTGAGGACATTGGTCAGCGATGCACTGCCGCCCGTCGCCCGCAAGTGCCCCCGCTTCAACGAGCATCAAGTTTATTCGCAAAAACAACCCACCTTGATTTATCAAACACAATACAAATAAAAGCCGTATACACAAATTTGGGTAATTAAATTGTCGTTTAGATGGTGCAGATTTCATGAAAATACGCCCGATAGTTTTTGCGTGATTATCGTTTTTGTGTTCGCGTTAGAAATTACTTTACAAATTAATTACACTATGTTATATTAATATAATTTCAAAAATTCACATATCAAATTACGAAGAAAATAGTCTAGTTTATCATTTTTTTTTTTTTCTAAAAATTAAGACTATTCGTTTAGACGTGATGTTCAATTTGAAATTATTAAAAGTCGTATATCTGCGCCTTAATAACTAGATGTGGGAAATTATCCCACGGGATCGTGCTACCGGGATAAAAAGTATCCTATCATTCAAATCCATTCAGCCGTTAAGCGTAAAAAGATAACAGAGAGAAATTAAAAAAAAAACAAAATAAAAATGTAATTAATCAAAATTATAATATAATATTATTATTATAATAATATAATAATAATATTGTTTTTTTATTTTTATTAAAGTAGTATTTATTATTCTAAATGTCTATTTAAAAATAATAATAGCTCATTTTAATATTATCACCATTAATTTGAAATACTCTAGCGCCGCCACTGACCACGTAATACCTATCTACATTATAAGCTAAGTTATTTAGTAACTTTAAACTTTTAAGCTGGTGGACCGATTTTAATGAAATAAATACTAAAATAAATAATACCTACTCCAAGATACGGAGACTGACTATATTTCCAATGCTTTAAATCTCTTAAAAAGAGGTACACATAAATTTCAATGATCATGTGAATTTTAAATTCATCCCCTATTTTATCCCCTTTGGGGATGATTTTACAAAAGTTTTTATTTCTAACCAGAAGCATAAATTTGAGTTTTCATATCCCTAACTTAAGAAATGCTTAGTTTCCGATACAAACTTTCATCCTCTATATCCCATTAGGATTATTTTTGAGACAACAAGTAGCGTATGGCCTTCTCCAGGATACCATCTATCTTCTTGCCAAATTTTATCGAAATCCGTTCAGTGGTTTAGTCGTAAAAAGGTAACATATTAGGTTAGGGAAAAAGTCTTTTCGCATTATAGTATGTATGAACTTGTAATAAAATCTCTTTGGCTATACTATTTGTATCTGGGTGGTTTTGGTATCATTGAAAGTTTAAATTTAAAAAAACATAATTCCAAATTCAAATTAGGAAAATGTGTGATTTTCATTTGTTTTTCGTACTGTCAAGATGAGTGAATCTAATGAAGAAATTCGATACATTTTAAATTTTACTACAAAAAAGGTACAAATGCAACGCAAGCCGCGAAAAAAATTTGCGATGTTTTCAATCCGGAAATTTTGATGTCAAAGATGTACGTCGCTCTGGTCGCGTCTATTACGGATAAAATGGATGCCATTTTTGAAAAAGTGGAGCAAATCAGTAGTTACAACGTAGCTGAAGAACTGGGAATTGACCATAAAACAGTTTTGGCACATTTAAAAAAAACTGGGTATACAAAAAAGCTCGATATTTGGGTACCTCACGAGCTCACTGAAAGAAACGTAATGAACCGTGTACTCATTTGTGATTCTTTATTACGACGTAATGAAACCGAAACATTTTTGAAGAAGCTGATAACTGGTGATGAAAAGTGGATTACGTACGACAAGAACGTGCGAAAAAGGTCGTGGTCAAAGGCCGGTCAGACTTCACAGACTGTGGTGAAACCCGGGTTAACTCGCAACAAGGTGATGCTGTGTGTGTGGTGGGATTGGAAGGGCATTATTCATTATGAGCTGTTACCACCAGGCAGGACCATCGATTCTGAACTCTACTGCGAACAACTGATGAGATTAAAGCAAGAAGTTGAGAGAAAGCGACCGGAATTAATCAACAGAAAGGGCTTCGTTTTTCATCATGATAACGCTAGACCTCACACATATTTAGCCACTCAGCAAAAATTAAGAGAGTCTGGCTGGGAGGTGTTAATACACCCGCCGTATAGTCCTGACCTTGCACCTTCAGATTTCCACCTGTTTCGGTCTCTTCAGAATTCTTTAGGCAGTCTTTAGGTTAACATCACGAGAGGACTGCCAAAACCACTTGTCGCGGTATTTTGATCAGAAGTCCCAAAATTTCTATAGCAATGGGATCATGTCCTTACCTACAAGATGGCAAAAAGTTATCGAACAAAATGGTACCTATGTACATACTTTAGTTAAATGTAAATAAACTATATTAAAAAATGTTTTGAATTTTCTTAAAAAATGCGAAGAATCTTTTTCCCCAACCTATTACATTGAAATAAAAAAAATATTAACATACAGACAGACAGAGCTACTTTCGAACTTATACTATTAGTATGGATTAGTTAGTCCAGGTTTCCTTACAATGTCTCCCATTACCGACCCCATTTATGTCCAAGAAAAACTACAAAAAAAAAAAAAAAACTACATAAATATGAATTGAAAAAGTCTCATTGGTACCCACTTGCCAGTACATGTGAACTGAAAAGTCACATTGGTACCTACTTGCCCGGATTTGAATCCTCAACCACGTGCACGAGAGGCCATCATGTCAAATCACAAAAGCATTAATTAATTTAAAATCATTGATAAAATTATCATGATCAAATCTAACATCAACGTTCGAAAAAATCATTTTATTTTCTAAGAAAATATATTTTTTTTAATACTTAATTTTAAAAAACTGATCAACGTAACAAACTACGGGAAAATAAAAATTCCTCACTGTGTAAACGTCCGTCTAACTATCTATCTTGAACATTTGGCGTGGACATAGTCTTGAGCCAACCTTTTACCAAATACGTTTTATTTTCACTGAAAATTGCAATATAAACGAAATATAACTTTTTTACGACTAGATTACCCAGTGAACTCCTTACCATTTGAGACAACATTTAGATTGTTTTGATTTTTCGGCTGTCCCGTTGGGTTTTTCCTAATTTTCGTTTTTCCTTTCCTAAACCACCCCAGTATTGAAGCAAACAAAACAAAAAACAAAAAACAAATCGGTCGAACCATTTTCGAGTTTTTGTGAGACTAACGCACTGCAATTAATTTTTATATAAGGGCCCAAACACATGTATCACAAATACATTTTTAGACTAGCTGTAGCCCGCGACTTCGTCGGCGATTCAGGATGAAAAGTAGCCTATGTCCTTCTCCAGGTCATGGTCTATCTGTGTGCCAAATTTCATCCAAATTCGATCAATAGTTTTTGCGTGGAAGAGTACCTAACATCCATCTATCCGTCCTCACCAACTTTCCAGTCTATACTAACTCTAGAGTCACAAAATATATTAGTAGGTACTGAAATAAAAAAAATAAAAAGCTCTTAACACATTACTACAGTTTCTGTAATAATATAATTCAATCATGATTCGAAAGACATGTGGCGCCATCTATTCTCATAAGAACGTTATTGTTGTTTTCCTCGGGAACAGTACTCTTTTTCGAGAAGAAAGGTAGATTGTGTCCGTTTCTGGACACCTGACAACGTATAAGCAAAATTTCAGGATGATCGGTTCAGTGGTTTAGGCGCGAAAATGTAACAAACAAACAAACTTACTTTCGCATTTATAATATATAATAAATATATAATATAAAGTTAGGATTGTCGATAACCCTAGTACACCAGTTACGTACAACTAATTATGCCTGTTTGAATCAAATGACACTAACAGAATCAGCACCAGTATAATGCAACCAAACCAAATTCGTTGCTTTACACTGGTTTCCAATCCTGCCGCATTTGGAATCAAATTTTAAACTTTCGGCCGCACTTTATTTTGCGTGCTTACGTTCACATAGCTCATAATTAAATAAACAGAGTTAAATCACTTAATTATTAGTATACATTCTGTAATTACCTACCTGAGACACTACAGAATGAATTTGTAACCGTTAAGGCTCGCGCCAGTGTGCACGATACTTTAGGTACATTTAGTGTAAACTGAGGCCTGTTAACAATTGTCGACCGAGCGAATAAATAGAGCATACTGTAGGGACAATAATTATATCGTTTCACCCACCAGACGCTCGCATCATTTGATAGGATTGAATCCCTTTTAAGCACCGGCGTCGATTTCAGCCGCAGCCCCATATAGATCGATATCATCTCTATTACCATAGTCATTAGGTCGAATGAGCAACGATACAACGTGAACACCTACCAACTCTGGAACCTACATAGATACACTATGTTAGCAAGCAAGGATTAAATAACTGTGCAGGGTATGTAATGTAGGTAATGCAGGGATTCGACGTTTAACGGCTTCGGGATTACCTCAATAATTCCCTCAACACAACAAATGTTTTTAGCCTGTCGCTGTCGTGAGGGGGTGAATGTGGGCTCAGCGATGCTATAGGTCATCGAATGGCTCGTATCCATAGCGACAGACGTGGCGATGGGTGTGCGTCGCGTGTTTAGGGCGACCGAAGCCATACTTCTGGCAGACGGGTCATAGCTCCAACTTAATACCTCCACAGTCAACCGCGACGTGACTTTACTAGGCTTATGGCGACAGAACCGCCTCTTCAGTTCTTTACACAATTAAAGGTCAAGTCACGCTGTTCCTGGACGAGGTTGCCACTTTACATGTTGTGTCAAATGAGACGCTGAAGCTGTCTGATCAACAGGTACCGCCTACCTAATTAGGTAAATAGGTAGGCGGTAGAGACGTGCCTAAGCAAATTCTTTGACACCTAAGTACCAACTATATTGGACATTGAGGTGTAGTTATGAATAATATTATTAGATAGGTATTTTTTACAAAAATACTCGTAACTAACAACAGCACAAAGGATACAAAAGAAGTATTAATTGATTTTCTTTAAAAAAAAACTGACATGGAGTTGTATCAAAATGACATTTCTCGGTTTCTAATCCCATTGAAAACACAATGAATGTTGGGTGGTTGGGATCATTTTTCATTCCAATGACAAATATTTAGAAAGTTATTTAGGTACGGCGGGTCCGCACTCGGCACTGTGCTCAATTAAAAGGACGATCTAAACTCGCGTTTCTGGCATTATGATCGGACAACAGCCGGATGTTTATTTTACGACCGCGTTATCGATTCAGGTAGTTCGGCGAATAATAAATCTATAACAACAAAAATGTGTCCACCCTGCCCGATCCCATTGTGATTTATTCAAAATCTTCAATCGCATCATATTAGTATAACTCGTAAAGGAGCATTAATATTTTTTTTTAATAAAAGGACCCTCAGCGTTTCGAATTTGCGTATCGTGGGTCCTTGCAAGCCCTGACGATATAATAGGCACGCCCAAGGTTATTCTTGATGCTCACCCCTTTTCACACAATCGTTAAAGGCTCGTTTATTATCCATCAATTATTTTATATTATGCTAATTTTATTTGTCCATTATGAACTTTTTGTTGATCAATTTACTGTACCCACATTAACTACGTGAGCATATCACAATTTTAAATTGTTATAAATCATGCTTAGCGACTGGCTGTGCGAACGGAGGCCTCCAATTTATATACATACATCGTGTCTGCTTAAGCGAATGGAAAACGCGCCATAAAGGCATTTCAAAATTTACAACTTACAGAGCACCATCTCGACAGCCTCCAACAGTCCGCCGCCGGCGCAGGCGGGAATGAGCGCGGGTGCGGGCGGCGCGAGCGCTGCAGTGCGGCCCAGCTCGCCCGCGGCCACGGCCCCACGCTGCTGCGACACTGGCCGCCCTATATTCCAGGACCCTATCACCGGACAGACCGTCTGCTCGTGTCAATACGAGTTTCTCAACTACCAGAGGCTCGCATCCGGTGTGCCCCTGTCTATGTACAGTGCCCCTTACTCAGACGCCGCTGCGGCTACAGCTGCCGGTATGGCGGCGTATTTTCCCACTTTAACAGCTGATCAACCACCCTTTTACACTAATGCTGTAAGTATGAATATTGTTTAAAATTAATTTTATCTCTTTTGGTCTGTTCGAAAAGTACCTATCTGATGAATGTGGAGACACCCTGTTCAGATCAAAGGTAGAAACCTTCACGTAGAAGGTTTCAACTCTATACTCAATTGTCAACCAAAAATCATGACTTAAAATTAGAATTTCGGGTAAGTGGCACTTCAAGTTGGCATCCGCAGGTATGTTTTATGATCTATGTTTACATTTTCATCAGATGCTTCTTGAACAGACCATACATTTTCAATGGTTGTCGGTAATTTGGGCAGCATCTATAATTAGAATTACTCGAAGAAGACATATCTTCAAAACCGTCAAAAGAACTACGAAACTAATTTAAAGTCATTTCATTACTTGGTATAAGTTAAAAAAAGGAAATTGAACTGTTTTCTACCTAAAATAGATCCGAAGTTACAATAATAACTGTAATAACTTAGTGAGGTTTTTAAAAATAACTTTATAATATTTGCGTTTGGAAGGGAATAGAATATTCAGTAGCTACATAATATTTTATAGTAACAAGTACCTATGTTATTAAGTGTTCACATTAAAATGAATAACAGTCTGTACAATGTATTATTAAAAATAAGATATAAATCTTTATCTGAATTCAAATGTTAAGTGCCTAATTAACGCCGAAAATATACGAGTTAAGTAGGAAGGTAGGTATTTGTCAATTGAAAAAGCGAATCTACTTCATTTTCACACAAAAAGCTAAACTTAGGTATTAAACTGGCGCCAACGTCACTTATTAATATAGTAATTAAACAAACGAAATATTGATAATATTATTTGACCAACTTTTAAATGCAACGCGACCAATTCCTGCGATTGACATGATAAACAGACACTAGTGTTGTAACCGACATGAATTAAGGATATAGAATTGAATTGCAAATAAAAGCGAACATTAAATTAATTCTATACTTTTTGCACTCACGAATATCGGTCACTTAACGTTCGTCGTCTCTTAATTTCCATCGCATTAGAAATCACTTTTTTCAGCCACCTATTGATACGAAATAATGAACCCATGTTATAAATATTTTGTATAGCTCGTTTATAAACAAGGAAGACAGTGCTGCAAAGAAGGCTCGTTTTATAGTTTCCTTGAGTTATGAAGGTAAAAGTTATGTTGAGAACTTTCCGAATCAGATGAGAAAACGCACTTTTCTCATACATGTTTATATTATGTGAATACAATATAAATTAAAAAGCCTTAAGGCTGCTCTCTCGAAAAAAGCTTGAAAAAGCATGCAGATGAAGCAACTTTTCGTCGGCATTTACAGAGAAATTACATCTGAAAAAAAATTGTTAGTAATCTACATGATATAATACGTAATTTGGTTTAGCCATAATTTTTCTAACGGTAGCACAAAATAAAATAAAAATACACCAAAATACCTCCAAATCATTGAGATGAAGCCATTTTACTCCTTCGTTTTTTATCAAAAGAGTATAAAAAAAATATCTACTGCTTTGCAATACAAAGGAAAATGATTTGGTTTTGTTACTTTTTTAAAATATGTATTATTTTTATTGTAATAAATTAAAAAGGCGTTCGATTAATGACTGCGTCAACGTCACTCCCGCACTCGTCCTTAGATTCAGTTGGTCGTTAGCTCCGCCCAAATGCTCAAGGTTATTGGCATTATTACAAGCCTTAAAAATTGAGTTTTGATCTGGAAGCATGGGGTGTGAATACAGGAAAATTGATTCAGTTCTTGCAAATATGTAACACACTCTTACTTAGTAAAGAATGAGTCACATACCTATAAATTGTATAATAAAATTTAAAACTACTGCTAGACCACTATATGAGTGGTCGATGTTTATGTGACTATGACAAGTATCAACATACTTACAAAACAAGTTTTGTTGACAGGTTTCTGTCCTATCGATTCGATACCAAACAGCCAAGTAATTTAAATTTTTATTGTTTTCGTAATAATGACGTAGGAATAGGATCGATTTTATTGAAATTCTATTCCAATTTGAAACTCGAAATAGATTTTCTTTGTAGTACCTACGTAATTAGGTTAATGGATCGGTTTATTTTAATAAAAGGCTAATCTAATAAACTAAGTTAACAGGGTCCGCCCCTCGAAATGTTACCAGTTGAAAATGCTGCAGTTTAGTTACATGACATACAATTAATTCAAAATTTTAAGGTAATGTTACAAATAAATTGGATTTTAAGAAAAACAAAGTTATTGTTCAATATGTAAGTAATTCTTTAGCATGTATAATAGCATCGTGTATCGACAAAACCATCGCACGCTGTACAAGCGTTTTGTGGGAGTCGGTCCCAGTCCCAACAAAGCACTGCCTTCAGCGTTTTTACACTTACCTACTTATCTTTTAGTTGAACCCTAGATGGTCCATATGTAGAAGTCAATGAGATTCGGTCCGGTGAGTCCGCACTTCATATTTTATTTCCTAATAGGTAGGTACCGCATTTGCTGTTGTTAAGTACCAACATCATCTAGGCCTAATATGACGACATTCATATTCTAAAAATCGAAACCATTTAATCTTATTAAACTATGACTTGAATTAATTACGTCTACAAAAGCTTAAAAACCCATCGCCGCTGAAGCCGCGATATCATCTACTTAACCAAAGGGATTATGTTTCTATCTTCATCTGTGACAGACGAGCTTTAATTCCATTTTTCTTCCACTTCCTATTACAAAAGGTATTACGTTAAAATAATTAGGATACGTTGTCAAAATATTACGTTAGAGAGGTAGTTATAAGACTCTCGCGCAGTGTTAAGTAGGCACCACAATAAGGTTTATGATATACGTAATAAATACATATAAATTTGAATCGTAATCCGTTGATGTATGTTCTTTTGTCCATCGACCCAAAAAGTTGTACCGGACCAGCCGGGTTTAATAACTTAATATGTTTAACAATTTCTTGCAGAGGATTAAAACATGTCCAGAGATCCATATTGCCTGTATACATACAATGTAATGTATAATATCAGTAGTATATTTATATCGAAATACATCAAGCTAATTACTTACCCTAGGTTATTTTATGAAATTAAATTAGACATAAAATGTTAGCTTCTTCAATCGCTTAAAATAATACAAAATTCTAATCATAAAATACCTCCTTGTGTTAGAGTGTGCTTGACCGAACGTGTGTGGGTAGTGACTTTGAATGATAATGATCATAACAACATAAAAGTAGCCACGCTACGTAATATATGACGTGTAGTAAAACTTTTGGAGGAAGGTGTTAAAAGCCGTGAACGTGTCCCGCCAGATGATTCAATCATTCATGAAGATATGATCGTACATCATCAGTGGCGAAAGTGTTAACACTGGCCGACGCGACGCCTTCAATGGGATCCTGCCTCACACCGTTTTTTTAGTTAACGCCTTTTATTTTGTCTATAATTTATTATTTCATCCCGGCTCGTAGGGTATCCGTGTACTGTAGACTTGTTTTATACTTCTTTGTTTGGTCTTTTTAGCTGTCGGATTATAACGTGTTTGTTTACACTTTAAAGCTTAAATCTAACGCTTACTGTAAACAGAAATACGTTTATGAGACAAACGGAATATTTGAAGTGTCAAAATATTTAATAGCTCGCTCGGTCTAATCGTTTCCATTTGCACATGTGGGACTATACTGACAGGAAGCTAACGTTTATTATATTAAAAAAATAATTTATAGTTCCGAAGAAGTGTCTTAAAATAAATAATCGATTTGCGCTACCGCTTTTAGTAAAATTGTGGTTAATGTTCTCTGTAATTTATGGTTACTATAATATCTATAGTATTGTAATCAATAGGCTTACAGATTCATTCAAAAGTTTGTCAGTAGACATCAATAATTTTACCATAAATTATTCTGTCACTAACTCCAGCTGGACATAAAGGAAGATATTTAATTGGAATAATAGATTAAAGCTAGAGAAACAATTAGGTACAACTACAGCGTAACACAAATATCATTATTTTAAAGTTTGTAAAAGCGTTCGAATCGGTTTGAAACTCAATTATATAAATTCAGTAATTTAGATTGTAGTATCGGACAAAGCTATCTAAAACACCTACCACTTTAGTAAAACTTAATACTGTCTTCAACATTAATCATATCTTTACTGTAAAAATAACGTAACTAATCATTTTAAAAAATCCGTCCAAAGTCGTGTATCTACTCAGTACCTTTGTCGACTCGACGACATTTGAACGCTACCTGAGCTTGCGTGTCAGCCACATCGCTCACCGGATTAACTTATACCTTCCATAAAATATATACCTACTGGCTAGTTCAACACACTAATGTTAATGGGATTATAGCTAGGTTCCATTAAACTCATACTGTTGATACCAATAAAGATCACGGGCAAGTTTTTTGTGTTAAAATAATTGTTTCGTTAAGACCAACACGTCTATCAATCATTCCTTAACCTTTTAAGTAGTTATGCGATCAATATTTATCTTTAGATTTAGGTGACAATAATTTAGACGATCTAGACACTGTAAAAACGTATTGCACAATATTATAGACCTATAGTCACTACTTCACTAGCTTTTTTAAGCTAGATCAAATTACTGAATATGTATCATGAGAATGAAGAAAATTTGGATAAATCGATCATTACTTTTACTTCTACCTAGCTGTTTATTTTTAAACAAATAATGATAAAATGAGAGTGAAACAAAATAGAAGATATTTCTCACTGTCACACAATTGGTATTTTATCTGTCTTACAAACGCCTACGATGGATGGGATCAGCCTATTAAGTAAATACGGCAACAACGCAATAGGCACAATAAATCCATGTAGTCGCAGATTCGCGTTACGGCGTAGTCCGATTATTATTTGAAGTAACAGAAAACTGGAATTATATCACAAAGGTCGTAGCAACAAAGACCGACAGCGGGACTGGATTACGCTGTCGTACTTGAGTAAAATTTATTATCGGATTTTCGATTCGGCCACCAATGAAGTTGTTGGACAACAAAATCTTTTGATAGATTTATCCTGGCTGACCGCATTAAGACTCGCTCCTGAGTTATTTTTAATGTGTCGCTATAAATTTTTGGCCCCTCAGTGACAGCCGTGCTTTTTTACGCGATCTCCGCTACACAACCTTAATAACAAATTAATCATAATTTTAAAACCGCTGTTTATTTCATTTTGAAACTTTCTCAAATATAATTTTAAAACCGCTGTTTATTTCATTTTGAAACTTTCTCAAACATAATTTTAAAACTTAAAGGTTTTAAGTTTTAAAACATTTAAGGAATTTGTTTTTGTTTAACCATCAAAGTTCAACAATTACAAAACATAAAAAATATACATTTGTCGATCGAAAGATGATTGATGCGCGCGACTCCTATCTTTGGCCATTAAGTAATAATAGTTAAGGCCGAAACGCTAAAGCGATCGATCAAGAAATCAATCCGACTAGGATCATTTTAGTAATGGATTACGTTAAAGCTACCGGAAACGTGGAAGCAGATATTATTATAGTACAGTTATTATGCTGGTGCGTTTTAATGAGGTAGTTATAGATTTATTTGCTGCCTACATTTTACTGATAGCAACATGGTAATCAATATTTTATGTCACTTTGAACATATTTCTCGTATCGAACTGAGCTTTTATACTTATGTTTTTTTTTTCATCCATAGGCTGCTGGGCTCGAACTAAAAGAAAACCTTGCGGCTAGTGCAGCAACCTGGCCTTACCCAACCGTCTACCACCCCTACGATGCAGCCTTTGCAGGATACCCTTTCAACGGGTAAGTTACGTAATCTCATTTATGTATTTGGACATTGCTTCAAATCTCAAGAAATTATGCCGAATATTTGTACTTTCCATGGAAGGACTGCCATAGTCCTCCTCCGCACTCAATTAACAGCGGATGCCAATGTGACTTATGTAAAATTGGTTGTCAGACTTGCGGACTTTTGAATGCCCCCCTTAAATGAACTTTTAAAGATTTCTTGAAGGCATCCACGATCCACTGTGTGATAGAATGATCCTACTACGAGTATAATAGTTTCCAAGTACAAAATCGTATGTATCTATAATTCAGGTCCGTCTCTATGTTTCCTGATTTACAATTCTCGTTGACAGCGTTGGGCTGCTCTGTGCCTGGCATAATTAATTTTTGAGTAACTGACGCAGCGAGCCAATACCAGGCGATACTCGGCACTCGGCAATATATAGATAAGTCTTTAACGGCTGCAATATCGACAGAGTAGACGTGCAAATCTCTAAAAAAGGGGAAAACCGACGTAAAGGCTAAAATGGATGCTACGCCCAAACTACCTATACTGTCAGTCTACATTTCCTGTCCATACCACTGATGCTCTTTTTACGCTCTAGGCCCGTTAAAACTAAGGCTCTGTACGTTTATAGAAAGACAAACATTAGGTTTGTAGGAGTTAGCAAAGTATTGCTTTTACTATAATCATGACATACTAGTACTTATATGAGTTTATTTTTAGTTTATTTGCGAGCAATCAATACAGATATTTTCTAGACGTAGGTAAATTAAATATGACATGGTCTTATACTGTCAATACAAAAAAAAAATGCGGTTATGGTGGTTTAAACTTTATCTATCTTTTCAAGTAAAACTAACGATTCATAGTTTCAAATAAGCTATTTTTTATTTGTATTCCTAAACTTTGAATGGGTATGGCTTATATAAAGTCTGCCAGTTTGATAGTTAGGATTAAGTTCTGCAGTAAAAGTTGTTATACTAATATCTTTAGATCCTCCTTGTTTGAACTCAATAAATTAAAAGTAATTTTTGTAACCGGTAACAGGTACGTCAAATACTTAAATACTGTCTTATTAAAATTAACCGTTACACTCAAAGGTGAAACAACATGTTATCACCCGTGTCACGCAATTGAGGGATAAAGATTAGGGTTCTTATATTTCGAATTCATTAAGTGAGAATTAAGTATTAGTAGTACGCTTTCCGACACAAACAGCACTGGCTCGTTTTGACATTAATAGAAGACCACGCTGTAAAAAAAGTACAAAATTACAGTGTTAGGTATATTTCTAAAGAAAATTAAGGTTTACATGGTAAGCAACCAACAGAAACTACCTTATGTAGCTCACAAAAAAGACATTGTCGGTAAGTAACCAGATACTTCTACAGGGGGTGTAAGTATTGATGTGTACGCCCCGCGGGTGAGGTAAGGGTTACAAACGCACACACACGTGAGAAATCTCATTTAGCTTACTGTACTGCAGCTTATAACCGCAGCCTTGTTATTGATCATGTTACTTCTACTTAAGTGTACAGCTAACGTAGGTACCCTACTGTTATAACCTCAAAGATTCTTGAGGCAATAGGCATAGCAATTATACCTTTCTAACATAAAATATCACCACAAAAACCAAAGGCGGCAGATGACGTTACCATTTAAAACACTTTCCTATCTTATTCTTAATGCATTTCCCAAATGAAATCAAAATCCGTTTAACTCCTTTACAGCGAAACATTAGCCTGATATCGTTTTTTTTAAATAAGTAGGTAATTCTTGTGGAGTCTTTTGATGTGTATATTATCGTAATCAGCGCAAACGTACCTATGTAGATAGGATTTGATACAGTCAACACGCTTATGTAAACTGATAGCGGCAACCTGAAAAGGTTACAAAACATGAGTTTATTAGATAATTATGAATGTTGAATTAGATTATCGAAACTGTGTCCGTATATGCGGGCGTAGGTACACAAAAGCAGTTCTTTAAGTGCGCAATTGTAGGAAATGGTCGCCGCCCTACATTCAATTTTTTATTTTATTCTATTGATTATTGATAGTTGTTATGGCTGGGAAGTGGGTTTTATTGATCGCGCTTACCAGGGCCGCTATCAATTTTACTCTTACTATAAAGAGAGATTTTAAAGGAAACTTTGAAATAATTGACTATGCTAAGGTAGTTTTGACCGAGTTCAGAACAGAAAGAGATTATGCATACGGCGGGTTTCCTTTTTATGCATGTGCCCCGATTTTTCCATGATTATGGAGCCGATTTACGTGATAATGTTTTTATTTGGTAAAGGAAGCTCGCCCCATAGTATAGATTACTAGCTCCGCCCCGCGCTAACACCCGCAGCGGTACGAAATATACTTTACGACCTAATCTCAGAACTACCAAATATACACATACAATGTCATAAAAATCGGTCAAGCCGTTTCGGAGGAGTTCGATAACAAACACTGTGACACAACTTTGACGCAGGGTAGGTAGCACAAATAAAAAAGTTTTACAGAAAAAAACAACCAACTTCCAAAAAAATACTACAAAGTGAGACATAAATTTAATTTCGGAAGTCGGTGGCAAAAAGCGAAAATAGAAAAGTAAAGACGCCGGCCGACTTCCGAAGTTAAGTTATTTTTCACTTTGTAGTGTTCTTTTTTGGAAGTCTGGTGTTTTTTTTTTAAATATACGTAAGTAGGTACCTACTTAGTTGCTTTGTCACTAATATTAATATCACATATTTTTATTTTAAACTAGCCTAACCCGGCCCGGCTTCGCACAGGGAGCACTAAGTATCTAACACCTACCCTACCTACCTACCTCTTCTGACTCATTCACTCACTTTTTCAAAATTTCCTTTTATACAAACCTTGTCCTGACAATAACGAACACAAAAAAAGAAGAATTATCCAATTTAATGCAGTCGTTCGGAAGTTATGCGCGTATATACATTTCGGCGATTCATTTTTATTTATATACAAGCTGACCCGACAGACGTTGTCCTGTCTTAACTATGAATGTCATATGTCATTTAGTTTTAGTTTTGACTATTGACTAAAACTAAAACTATCGACTCATTTATCAACCGGTCCATCTGTGTTAAACGATATTTGCAGCGCGCATTCTGTCAATCGCTGACAGTTATTTCAAACAACTGACAGTTATGTAAAATTAATATTGGCTTTACGTTTTCTTAAATTTTGTAACGTTCTGATCAACTTCCTTATTTTTTTATTTCTTATGATCCTTCTCCTGACAAAGACGAACACAACAAAAAAAATATAGTGAAATCGGTCCAGCCGTTCACGCGTGATGGCGTGACCAAGGGAAATAGGGATTCATTTATATATATATATATATAAGATATTAATATATATATATAGATGATAGGTATCGAAGAATTGGTTAAATTGGATAACAGCGCGGCACATGTCAATGCAACATGGACGCTACTTTTAATGTTGGTGCTGTTAACGATCAGTAGCATAAGTACCTACATGGTTTTAGCGGGTTTTCAGAATGTATGAATAATGATCGTTCTCATTAAACTCCATTAGATACCCGTTAAAATACTACCGTTCAGTAACCCATCTTGCTGAAAACGTCCTCTTATTCTTCTCCTTTTCGGTGACCATTCCTCCTTGACTTGGGCGAAATGAGTACATTCATTAGTTTTATTATTTTTGCTGTCTCAATGACTCCTATTCACATGTGAATTCATCATCATCACCATCATTTCAGCCAAACATACATAGGCCTCCCCCAAGCATCCCTACTTCGACCGGTTCTGAGCTTCTCACATCCAACGTATTCCTTCGGCCTTCACCTTTGTTATGCCACACTAATTGAATTAGGTACCCACAACTTCCGCATTAGGAACCATTTTTCGGCACCATGTAAATAGGGCGTTATTTTTACCGCGTCCGTCGCTAAGTTTGCCGAATTGGTGGTATTAAATTTATTATACCTCGTCTAAATGCATTTCCAGATGTTTTTGGTTTGTTGTTCTCTAATAAAGAATTAACTATACCCAGAATAATTGTACAGTCAGGCAAATTATTATGTTACGAAAATTGACACCCTACGTCAAAGAATGACAGTTATGATTTGAATATTCTGACAGTTTAAGTTGGTAGTCAATCTGCTTAACAATTAATTTATCTGTGTTTATCTACTGATCGATCACTAACATCCTTCCTAAGAATCCGTGTCCATGATTTACATTATAAGAGAGGCCTTGGATAGTTTCTCGTAGAGCTGTTTCAAAGTAAGTACCAACTTACATAAAGTTTTTCAGCATAATTTTAGGGTTTTTGGATTATTCAACTAGCAAGACCAAATCTTACACAAAACGAAGATGGAACAGGAATTACCAGTAATTTACATTTTTTTGCATTCGATGGAGCAAATTAGTCTTAATGAATGTGTACAATATGGAGCATTGATGTGTGGCGCCTTGATGCAGCTTGAGAGCGTCCCACCGTCCATGATGTTTGATGTCCACCACGTAGTTCATGTCGATAATTGTTTTAATTAAACGATGTAATTACTTTAGGCTATTACAGCCAGTAAAACAAAGTAAATATATAGTTCAAGGATTCTATCGTGTTCAGTAGAACCGCAACCAATTCCTTGGAGAAAAGTAGACTCTTTAACACACACTGCGTCCTGTGTGTTGTATGGTCCTAGTGACCTAACATAAACAGTAGTTATTTCCAAACGTGTCTTTCGGTAGGATTCTTAAATTTTACTAATTTCGCAATTTAATATTCTTCTATGAAACCTTGTCTGCTCGTCAGACTAACTAAATTGCCTAAGGGTCCAACTGAAAGGAAATTATATTAAGGCGGTACCCCGACCAAAACCTTGCCATAGTGCGTTATTCAGTGGCTATTAACTCATTCACTGTGGGTAATAAACTACATCTAAAAGCACAATATTAATGTTCGATATCCTATCATCAAATTGCACGTTCTTATTTGTTTTTATGTGTTATAAATATATTTAGAATCTCCTTGTAAAAAAGTGACTAAAACTATTGATTGCATGCATCTTTTGCTAAAGGTGACGGTTCTATTAATTTGAGGATTACACTAATGGATAGATAATTTAAAAATCTAAATAATTCACGTTTTATTTTATTTCAAAACATTGCTTGTCTTTTTTTATTAAAATAATTTCATTATTTTTGTGTAAAGCGAAGCGTCTTAATGTTTCATTTGGTAACTGCGTTAAGTTTCACATAAAATAACAAAATAATCTAAAATATCTAGTTGTTAAAATTTGGTGACAAATATTTTTTCTTAGAATCTAGTTATAATGAAATATTAACATCGTTATGTATCTTCGTTTGTAAAAAGAAATGCGCAAAAAACGCGAATGAATAAAAATGTTTCACGCACTTAACAAAAAGGCAAAAAGTAGGAAATCTGTTAGTAGTTTGAAGAAAAAGTCTGGCATTACAGTTTTTGTTATAGAAACACTTCATTAGTTTCACGCCTTGGTTCTGTACAAGATTTTTTCAAGGATAATGTCGGCGCATACCTATTGATCGTATAACAAGAATACGAAAGTTAATACAGTCATAGCATCGTTCTCATGACCTGTTTTTGCTACGTGCTCATCGCGCCACGTCGGTAATTATAATTAGCAATGGTTTCATGTCAATGTGAGGAGGAAACATTGTTTTTATATCACATTTATAACACATAAACTAGCCATAAACGTTAGCTAACCTGTAATTAATCGATAGGTGAGCATTATAAATAAAATTGCATCAATTAACAATAGACACGAGGAATAGATATGGTGAGTATTTGTGTCCTATTATCATAAACTTTAGTCTTTTCATATTTATGTCCTCCAAGTAAGTATGACAACTTTCGTCTATGGATATTTAGACTTTTATATGATACGATGTTTAGTCACGTTACCGTGGTTTAGTTTAGAAATGTTGTTTTTTTTTTTTTTAAGTAATTGTAACCAAAAACAGGTCGTGGATATGAGTTAATTAGCGGCTTTATAACGCGTTCATAGATTACCGCCGTTGTTAACTATATGTAGAGAGAATGCTTTGATTTATACGTTTTTAATTGCACCGCTGTGCACTGATGCCGCGCTAACTTCGCCGAATGAATATAGATTACGCGATTGGAACTAACTTTAGACGTTCTTCTACCGCAACGAAACCCCTCGTTAATTTGAATTAGTAATTTAAAAACATTTTGTATCCTCTATTAGTTTGTATGCCGCTGTATTGGAAGTATTTATCGTTTGCTGTAAAACAGTAATTGGCTATAAAAACGTATCTGTGGTAAATAGGATTGCTAATAGCTACATTTACTTTGTGCAGTTCCGGTATACGTATTAAAAAGTGTGATAATGAAGAGCCGCTTGTTGTGTAGTATTTCAATCGTTGGCTACATCATAATAAATAACGTTACCGGTACGCCAGTAAGTACCTACTACAAGCGCAACATGGATACGTAAAGTGCCAATTATATTCATCATTAACGATTACTGTAATTTGATTTAGTTCCTCAACTTCTAGCGAGAGGAATAATGTATTTTCTCTCGTTTTGACGTTCATCCGTAAAGGGGAAGATTCCGTTTTCAATGTTGCGCATTTGTCAGGTAATAATTAATTATCATTATTCTGAAGAAAACAACAAGATTTTTTTTCTTAAAATAAACTTCTTTTACTTATTTTGTTGTTTGTTTGCTTGTTTTGCTGTTTGTTTTTAAAGATCAAACAAAATAAAGTACTGAGATGAATAGAGTTTGTACAAATTGACCACTATAGACCGGAAGTGATCGACTTTATATCTTTAAAATATTATTATGTGATCGTAATAAGGCCGTCCTACTTCAGGGAAAAGTCCTGAATATTGCAGGCATTTAAGGTTAGATTAAGAGATTAGCAAGAATGTCGGAAGGCTTTTGACTGCATGATCACAATGCGCTTGTGCTTAAACTTAACCAATTCGGAACACAATATCATTTGATAGAGTTTATAATATATTTTCTATCTATGTGATAACAAAAAGTAGTCATTGACATCACAGCATCCTCTGAATCATAAGCCCAACATGAGTGTGCCACAAGGTTTTACTCTAGGCCCTCTTCTGAGCCTTCATTGAAGCGTGGTGAAGATCCCTATTTAACCACAACAGTCAGAAATTTAAACTGAAAAGATATATTTAGATTTTGAGTCTTTAACTATCATGAACGAATAGTAGTCGACCCGCTGCCATCTTTAGGTCCTGCAGTAGATTAGTATAATCCTGCAATAGGGAAAAATAAATATTTGTCCTTGTTCGTCTACCATTTTATAGTCGGTTTTCTCTGACAGGCTTAAAAAGATTCGCTTGAAATAACCACTTGCTCTTTTACTACACCAACGTGGTACAAATTTACGTATTCAATTTAAATTAAATTAAAAATGATTATGAAGTTCACTTACTAATACTTATTTTAACAATTCTACATTGTTAAGAAAAAACTTATGTACACACGAATAACGACTGTTGTATCGTATTTTACCTGCATCAAAAAGAAAAAAAAAGCATAAACAGAAGGCTTAAAATAATCACGGCAAAGATTCGGATAAGATAACATTTATATTGAAAAGAACGGAGCTGAATTCATAAGCAATGCAATAAAATACTGATGAATCCGATGACTGCGGCATCAAGTTTCTAGAGGAGCATATTTCTGCAATCAATACCTATTGTCATGAAAGTTTTCTATCTAGTTTGTAGGCCTCCACTCCGTGATGATGAGACTTAACGGATTGGCTAAACTAACCGGAAACTGTTTTCAACAACCTAAAAATTATATTCACAATAAAACTAGTAACGTTCTCAGACTTCTAACTCGGTGTAAATAAAACATCTGTCACTTTCAATTGCAATGCCGGACAACAGGAAGCTTACAGGTTTCGCTTAATAGTCGTGCTATCAAAATCCGCAACTGCCAATAACGAATAAATCACCATGTCAGTTGTGAAATAACAAGCGTTAAATAACACAATTAAAATGTTGTAAAACGTCGAGGGGCGTCTCACTAATAACAAGGTAATAGAAGGTTTTGAAGTGAGCCGAGCGGGCGGCAGGTGCGACTCCAGACAACGACTCTTTCCCGATACGTATCTCACACCTTAATCACTCACGTCGGCAACAATCCGTAATGATATGTATGTACTAAATAAACACGAAAACGGACCATAATTAAGTACATTTAACTATGTTACCGACTTGAAAACGTGATAGAGGTGAATTAAACAGTTTTTTTATTGTATTTTTTATTACGTATTTCAATACTAACTCAGGTGCTTCGTTGATAATACTATGATTAATAAACTTTTAAGACATAACAGATATTATTTTTGACACGTATTCCATCGTGCTCTAGACTATTATATCTATTCAACTGTAACAATTCCTGTTAAGTACTTAAGAATATCTTTTGATTACGCCTTAATGACACCGACCTCATCTATTTAAAAATATATTATTGACGTGTAAAATTGTTTGTATAAACCTACTTAAAGAGATAAACACTATTTATGGCTATTAAAGTTAAATCGGTAATAATCCACACGGCGAACCTACTAATGAAAAACCGGCCAAGTGCGTGTCGGACCACGCACAATTAAGGGTTCCGTAGTTGCGATGAATTTATCCCAAAAACAAATTTAACATTGTAGTTGAACAACATGTTCTCCCATAGGTCACGTCACGGTCAAGTCTCCAAATGCGAATGTAAGTTTGTTATTTTTTTTTATGTGATAAAATTACAAATTAACGACTTTCGGACTTTTTCCATTACTTGTGCTGTGACAACTTAGGTACTTCTTGCAAATTTTCATGATTCTACGTCAACGGGAAGTACCCTATAGGTTTTAATTTATTTGCGAGTATCAATATACTTCATTTAAGCAAGTAAATGTTGTTAGTTTAACGATATGACCACCATTAAAGCACCGCGGCACGATCGACGTTGAATGAAGTTGAATAATATATCAGCAAATGAAACACACCAACTTATAGACTCGTCGAATATTGGATGGTCCGAACTTTCCGCGTAAATGCAGTCAACAACAGTCGCGGTACGAGCTTAGTTTGTCGGGACTTCGGGAGTACGCCAAAGTATATATATATATATATATATATTATAGTCAAAGTATATATATATTACTGTCAAAGTCTGAAGTGCAGTGTATATGAAGATACTCTGGTGTCTGTTAACAACCACCAAGCTAGCTAATGAATGACCGTATTTTTTTTTCTTTTTCTTAAAAGATTGTTATCGTTATCCATACACCACGAACTTGCTTAATTTTCATTAGGAGCGAAATTATGAGTATTCAAGATTTATTAAAAAAATAAACTGCAGAAACAAGTAATTGTAAATTAGGAGTATTCAAGATTTATAAAAAAAAACTGCAGAAACAGAAGTAATTGGCCGTTGTTATATTAAGATAGAACTTAGTCAGTAACACAATCAGCAGTAGCTACTAGGTAAGGTTATCAATAAATACACTTAGTTTACAGAACTAAGTGTATTTATTGATAACCTTACCATTGTGCATTAAGGCTATAGAAATTAAAACTCGTGGTGCAGGGTAACGCGGCGTCGTGGGTAATAGAAGGAACAGTGAAAAACTTTCACTTTTCGAACAAACCTAGCGTATTATTTATATTTACGTAAAAAATCGCTGAATCTTAAATTTGCGGAATTGCCCTGGTACTCGTACATGTGGTTATTCACTGGTGTATGTCCGGTTCAAATAAATGAATGAAACAATTTCTGATTTACACCATCGAAATTGGTGATTGTTGATTTTCACTGGTGCATCTAAAGATTAACTAATATAGGCCATTCACAGTAACATATACATCTACAAAATCTTTTTTATAAATTTTCATTACAAACTATGCTACTTTTGAGGTTAGTCCGGGTGCTATCGACGTTTTCATTTAACACTCCTTCCTCTCTGACGTAGGTACATGGACGCTTTTGTGTTGCTCAATTAAGGTATAGCAGAGTATGTATACTCTGTGCGTAATTATATAGAACAAACTTAACGTATGGATGGACCCTTTGTAGCTTTAAAGCAAATGATGTGTGCTGTTCCTGTCAGGGTGTGTTTCAGTGCGAAAACATTAAAAAAGATCAGTAAAATTAAAATGAACGAAGCTCGATACTTTCTTTCACTCTCTCAAAAGTGTCAAAGCGATGACAATCGCTAGTCGCAAATTTCCGCCAGCAATTAGGCACCCCATGGGCACCCTTGTCTGCTTAGGAAAAGTGACAAACGACCAAAGCTGAAAAGGAGTCCTACAAACAAACCCTCTTAATTAACGCCTGCAGAAAACCCGGACACCCTGATCGGTTGCAAAAGCCTATTAAGTAGGTACTGTGGTGTTGCTACGTATATTTAATAATTAACGCAGTATTCCTTAGAACGTAAATATATTTTATCAAGGAATTGTACATTGGCAGGCCCTAGCTCTGCCTGTCTACCTATTAAACAATCTACCATCACTTTTCCTATAAATCTTATTTTAAACTCGCTTGACTGTTCGAGGCAAACCAACGATAATATATGTCCAGCCAGTCAACATAAGGTTGACACATGCAGACAACCTCTACATGAGCTACGCCCACCCTTAAATAAAAGGATCGACGCAGTCGTGTTTTCAAACAAGACTTTTATTTACTACCTCGAACAATCAGACTCTTCCTGCCTATACCTATAAGAATAATTACCTAACGCCAGAAAGATATTATACAATATGAAGTCCAACTCTTACAAGAGAAGGCTTAAGGACAGGACGAACGATTTGCGAATCTGACTAAGATATGTGCCAGGTAAGAAAAACATTACTTTATGTTACCACATACATGAATAAATTAACATTCGCCATGCTTAAACCTCGTCGCGCCAAAACTGGCAAAAAGATGCGACGTGGCTTCCTAAAAACAAATAAATTGAAGTGACAAATTCACAACAACCCTGAAGGAGTTTAATGAAAAGAATGAAACTTAACATCGTAAACTTCGACCCCATCGGACGGTATGAGTCGGAGGGAGAAAAGGCTAAGAAGTCGGAGCTCATCAACAAACCTTTTTCAAGCACATACTCCAGAGGAAAAATCTCAAGACCCTATTCGATCTCACCATTTCGAACTCTATTAAGCATCAGCCAGTACTGATTGAACTGTGGGTTCTCAACAACATTAAGTTTAACCATTGATGTTGACTCAACATCCTTTGCAAGAGCTATGCTCCTTTAGCAAAGTTGGTTACAAATCAGAGAGTATTCAATCCAAATTCGAACTGATGGTGTCAACACAACACCCTTTGCAAGAGCTATGCCCCGTAAGCAAAGTTGGTTCGAGTTTAGCCTGCGTATCACCCTCCCCTCTAAAAGAACCACAGTTTCCAAAAAAAAAAAAAAAAAATATCTCTTCACTCGCATTACTATGATCTGGAGTATGGCTATGCTATCACAGCCTAGTGAAATCCAACTATTATTGAAGACGAAGATGCCTTCTCCCTCAGACTTCTTGGTGTGGCGAGGTGTGACACCTCACACGCACCCAGCTGCGTCCAAAGATTGCTCCCCATATATGAAAAACATAAATGAAAAGGCATTAATACATTGTATCATATTATCCAAACTAAAATAATGAATTAATCTAAATGATGTTTACATCTAATTGACATCTATATGACAATAAATGACAATACAAAAAGACAATAAATTATTATAAACTGACATGAAAAGGTTTTAATCTACATACATATACAATATCCCTGAATTTCCTATGATTTAATTTTTTAAACTTATATTTTAAAAAGGAAAAAATGTTTATAAAATAATTATTCATTTCTCTAGACTTTCTTTTAAATTTATTCAGTTTTGGAAAGAAGTCTTTTATTTTAGTTTTTCTAACATATGAGACCTTTTTCTTTACCCGAACTTTTCTTTTTGTATTGTTAACAATACGCTGATGATATGATGGGACATTACGAAATCTTCTTTTGCTGTGGTAAGAATGAATTATAAAATGACCACCTACAGATTTGACTATTTTACGAGTCAATGTATTTTTGACCAGATCAACCACTATTTTTATTTTATTATCATTATTTCCGACAATATGTGACACCGCGTCATCCTCGACTATCTCATTGTCACCATCTAACTCTGAACCAAACTTTAATTTACAAATTTGCTCTTGAGTCACAGATAACTGCATATCCTCCTTTACTGTGGTTATCAACGACATATTATCAATTTCCTTTATATTGGAAAGTAAAATAAAATTATCCTCGTTAGATTGATCAACACCGTCGTTATATTTGTGTGAGTCTTCGACGTGATCAATATCTTCGTTTAATAAGGACACATTCTGCTGTTCTGAAACATGGCTATACAATTTAATATAAGGATTAGTCTGACCCGATTCATCAAATTCATCATCGTGTTCATTCTCGAACACTGCAACTGGTCGTTCCTCATCATTCGCAGGTCTGCACTCTTGGCAGCTGCGCTCGTCATCAACATCATGGTCATCACTGCCTGCTTGGCAGCTTTGCTCATCAAAAATTTGGTCATCCTGTTTTACGCTAGAAAATGTAATAGCATCATTATCTAAATTAAAACAACTTTCTTGCCCGTCTTCATTGGCCATATCATATGCAAATTCATCTTCTTGCACTCTATGCCCTATTTTATAAATGCATCTGCATGGGAACTCAGCTTTAAGCTGGTCACAGATCGCTACAAAACTCATACCTTCCCGGTATATAAATTTGTGAAAAGCTAGGGCAGCACCCTGAAAATATGCGCTCACTATTAGCGCCCAATCGCTTTCTCTCCATCCGTAACTGGTAGCAAAATCCTCGAAAGCGTCTAAAAAAATTTCAATACAATCGTGGCTTGAGCCCGTGAAAAAGTCTTGAGCCATCTCGCTTTTTTAAATCATAAAATTGATAAAACCACTTAGCTTTAAATTCCGGCGACTTCACTTTTGTTTCACCTTTTTATATTATATAAACTTCGCACAATATTAAGCTTTGTGCACGCAACACGAGAAACGAACTTGTGCAATATTTATTATGGCTCTGCACACGCCTTAAAAATAATGGGAGCTTGTGTACTTTTGCGCTTCGGCGCCTCCACCAATTGTGGTGTTGCTACGTATATTTAATAATTAACGCAGTATTCCTTAGAACGTAAATATATTTTATCAAGGAATTGTACATTGGCAGGCCCTAGCTCTGCCTGTCTACCTATTAAACAATCTACCATCACTTTTCCTATAAATCTTATTTTAAACTCGCTTGACTGTTCGAGGCAAACCAACGATAATATATGTCCAGCCAGTCAACATAAGGTTGACACATGCAGACAACCTCTACAGTACTATGCATTATTATTTTATTTACATACCGACGATTTTCAAATCACAAAACTTATTTGTTTCTTGCTAAATTAGGAAAGATGGTATGCATCAGTTGCTTACAACCTAACGGTTGTTATAAAACCATCCGTAGAAAACGGTTTACTACAGTAGGTACGTAGATATACTCATAAGCGATGGGCTAGCAAACTACGATGAACGGTTTTTAACTCTATCTAATTATCTACGTTACTTGAAGCGAAACGATTATACGCGCCTAGTTCAACTGTTTGTCTGTTTATTAAATTTAATTAACATAAATCAAAGTTTAGTTTCCAGTTTACACGAGTTTTGCCAGCAACTAGCTTACTCAATATTCTCCATAACACAATTTGAGTACCTACTAACAAATGATTTATCGATCACGCTACTAAATTCCGTTTCTATCGAAATAACGCACTGTGGCATAGTTTTATAATAAAATAAATAATCCTAAAACAGAAAATGAATGCTTTTCCACAGTTAACTTGTATATCTCAATCATGGATTTGGCGTTAGAATGACTTAACCTGTAATTAAAATGAGATCGAATGACAGAATGTGCCAAAAAAGTTGTCATACTTATTGTGCTAGATTATGAACTTGTGACAAGTATGTAAGTTTTGATACGCTAAGGGCCCAACAAAATTTATTTTAATTTAAGTCCCTAATGTAAGATGGTCGCGCCGCAGTCCATAGCAAGCAATAGCCCGTTAGACGACGGGCGACGGTCGTCAACCGGTGCGTCGTGACCGGTGTAACAACCACTGCCGACACTTCCTCTGTCCACCGACATAATTACAAACGGAAAATTCAACTACACCATACAAAAGTGTAGACGAATTTCGTTGAAGCAAGTGATAATACTCGGGCGGCGGACGCGGTCGGCACGCAGCTCACGTACCAATCTATTTGGCCCCGACCCGATATTGTGCACACAAAGTAACGATTACTCATGCCCGCCAAAGTTTATTTATGACAGGAAGAAATTGCGATTGTATTCTCTTAATGGTTATAACTTCCCAATATGACGGCGCCTGTCGCTTCTTGTTTGCCTCAAATTATAGCAACATCGTTGTTCGGATGTCTGTTTCAATTTAAAATATCGTAGACCCATGAATATTCTACTGCTCTACTGGCATGTGACAATTTGTTTGAAAAAAATTCAATCTTTGGGTTATTTTCCTGTCAAAGCCCAAAGGACGATCGTTGAGGTAGGGTAGGGTACCAAAGTTAAGAAGGTTTAACGTTCACAATTTGTCAATCCCGGTCACTTGGGATGCATTGCGTAGCCAACACTGCGAGGACACAAATGGGGCTATGCATTTTGTATTTTTCAACGCCTTATTAACATGTCTATTCATAACATTAAAGAAATTTATTTTATAATTTCTATTTTTTTTAAAGAGAAGTCCTACTTTTTGCAATTGTAATAGAATTACCCCTTAAACCAACAGTAACGGATTAAAGCTTGCTGCAACTAGTGCGGATTTTAAAATCAACTGAACTCTTTTGTTATTTTCAAGAAAAAGTATAACCAACCATCTGAAATTATACCAACAAGATCAGCTGTTAAACAAAATATACTATGTTTGTCCAAAACTTAGTAGGTAATTTAATATTTAGATTTAGGTACGTGAGCCAGACGCATGCATGGGTACCTAAAGATTTCAACTCGCTTGAGGTGGCAATATTTATATCAGTACTTATTGCGGATCAATTCTACAACACATTGATAGTAAAGCCGACTGAAGGGCTATGATGCGTCATCGAGCACAGTAACGCGCATCGATAATAAGAGTCAGTCAAACACGTACTCTCACGTTTCTGTGTGGCCAGTCCATTCCGGACATGATGTCATCGTCCACACTTGCGCAGAGGCGGCATGTACTGACACGGTACTCGCTTCGACTATGGCTACAGCACACAGTTAATCGTGGATACGTGTACAGACAACGATTTACAGCACAAAGTGCCAGTCCTCCCGTGTATTACCAATCTATGGAACAATAAAGAGTACGCGCGAAGGCATATAAATGAGCGGTGGCGTATGCAAGGGACACCGCGCGTGCCATTAGTAAGCCGCGCTCGGTTCGGAGTAATTGACCGACGGGCTAATTTCATTCTAGGCGCATTGGACGCTTCCTCTTTCCTTTTTCCTATCGGTCAGCAGCGGCCACGAGGCGATTTGTGATCGACATGAATGTACTTATTCAACTTAATTAAAAATAGACGACTGATAAGTCGCTTAATTCTAAGGCTGTTGATTTATTTGAAAGCCTTTTCACTTAAATGGGTGTTGTACTATAAGACCTACCTTAGAGGAATTTGGAGTTTGCAATTCCAATACTGGAACGATGGAGTTTTAAATATATATTAAAAACTAAGATCTGTATATATTTACATATATATTATGTATATAAAAGGAAACTGTGACTGATCTGTCAACACAGCTCAAACCACTGAACGGATAAGGCTGAAATTTGGCACACATATATTTATTATGACATAGGCAACTGCTAAGAACGGATTTTTGAAGATTCAACCCCTAAAGGGGTGTAATGGGGGTTAAATTTGTATGGAAAATCATATAAGATAGATGTATCAATTCGAAATTTCGCAGGATTACTCCTGTTAACAAATAAATAAACACATGTTTCGTGCTTTTACAAAAACAACTCTTTCAGGGGGTAAAAAAAGACATTAATAGTCTAAAAATCAACATCGGTGTCATTTTCAAGGTTTGTCGCAACACTGATTAAGCAAATGTCGTCAATTTAGAAATTTATTTTCAATTTTGAAATTTATTATACTTAAAAACTTAATAATCCTAATTTATTATTATTTTGTATTGATCCTCAAAAAAACCAAGCTGCAGCTATCAATGATGAGGGTGAAGAATGAGTATACACTTCGGTAGACATGGTGGTCAATACAGATGACGCTATCGTTCGTCCGAAATTCATTCTAAATTCAATGAAAGCTCCGGGTCTTCCATATTCTGCGCGTGGGCACTTCTGTAAACTGTACAACGGGACCAGGCTGAAAATCAAAGCTTTACACTCAGGCGTATATCGCAATATAGTGGAAGCCACAATTTTAACTGGATATGCGCAAAGGGAAACTATTTGCACTACGAATTCCTTTAATTCCGAATGTCTCGAATTCTTCTTAATTCGAAATTCGAAAAGCTTCTGTTCGAATTCAAACAGTTACAGTTTCCCCTCAAAGTCTGCCTTGCAATGATTGTAACCAAGTCTCAAGGGCAGACATAAAATTTTGCAGGAATAGACTTGAGAGAAAACTGTTTCTCACACGAGCAATTCTACGTAGCTTTCTTACGCGTAAGCTCGCCCAGTAGTTTGTTAGTGAAGAATATTGTACATATAGAAGTTTTATATATAATATTTTTTCTATTAGTATGACTATATTCTTAGAACCTAAAATTAAATCGCTTATATTAAAAGACTAAATAATGGAATGGAATAATGAATATGCCAGGCTTGAAGAGCTTCAAGCACTACGGTGCTTTTTTGAATATTGAATTTCGGCGAATGAAAACAACGTCTTAATGAAACCTGAAGATACAATGGTGTTTCACACTCTGAATCACTGACACGCAGTGATCTAGCAGAATCAATCCTCGTTCTCTGTATAAGAAGAGGCCTTAGCATCGCAGTGGGGAAATTATAGGCAAGTTGAATGAGCTTTTATTTATAACACTTGAAGCTGAGGTTATTTTTTATGTATGTCACCGTATGATTGTGAACACTGTTAGTTTATAATGTTTCTCGCGAGATTGTAAACTGTCGATAGATTGAGAACTGTACCATACTGCTTACAATATAAGGAATTTATTTTCTATCCATGTCAAATCGTCAAATTTTGAACGAACCTGCGCTTACCGACAGGGTTCACAATCTGTCCGATTATAACACCCGTAAAATAATAATAATAATAATAAACTGACCCTAATATATCGGTCTTGGCGGTAGTCGAATTGGTCGCAGTAACTTAGACAGGGCACCCCAAACAAATGGGTTAGGTTAGGTTAGAACTGTGACAAACTGCGCGCGAGCCGAGCGAGCGAAGCAAGCGCTGCCGCGGCAGCGACCGTCGAGGGCTACTTCCAAGTTGGTCGCAGTTACTTGGCTATTTAGCATTAGCACAAGGTACGATCCGTCGCTTGCAAGTTTGATACCAGTTCACAATTGGTCGGTTTACCATGGACAGATTATAATCTATCGAAAATAATGCGTTAAATTGTAAATGGTTTGTCGCAGTTACTTTCACAATTTTTCTATAGTTTATAATCTCGCGAGATAGATTATAAACTAACGATGTTCATAATTATACGGTGACATTATACGAGGTCAAATTAAATTAGTTAGCGAAACTCCGCAGACGTGATGGGTATTTATCTAAACATGATTAAATAGAAAAAGAAATGACTTGATTGTTTTTTTGGGGTCAACTACTTTAATGTTTTGTAATTAACTGAAGCAAGAGTTTAGAAAATCTGTTATTTTTTGCTTAAACTTCAGTTACGGGATGGGTATGAATAATTGAATATCTAGGTAAATACGATAATACAAAAAAACAGATTTCCTAAATTCGTACTTGAAGAAACTATACTCCCAATTTTTTTAAATCAAATCATTTTTGTTTTCGTCTTCACATCTATTAATAGATAAGAGTAAAGTTTGTAGTTCTCATTATCGATACCTGTCACGGCTGCGGAGTTTCGCTAGCTAATTTAATTTGACCCTGTATAGTTCACAATAGCCGGTATTTAATTATACGTGTACTAAGCTAGACAGCAGGCCAGAACTGCTTGAACCTGCGTTAGATAGAACCTGATGCTTTGGTTTATAATAACAATTTGATTTTATATAGTAATAATAATTTGATTTTTGGGTGCATATGATCAGAAAAAAAGAATCAGGAAATTATAATCTTACTTTAGTAAAATAGCCCATTTCCAGCTCTTCATCCATACTTCCATACTAATATTATAAATTCTAAAGTTAGGTACTCTGTCTGTCTGTCTGTCTGTTTGTATGTTACCTTTTGACGCCTAAACCACTGAAGCGATTTCGATAAAATTTGGCAAGGAGATAGATGGCATCCTGGCTACTTTTGGTCTTAAAAATAATCCTAAAAGGGGTTCCATATAGGGATGAAAGTTTGTATGGCAAACTTGAAAATTTTAATTTATGCATAAGCAAAGAAATAAAAAAAAAACTTTCAGCGTTTTTTAATAAGGGGCTAATTTAAAATTCACAAAAAAAATTGTACCACTTTTTGAGAGATTTAAAGAATTGGAAATATAGTAAGAACCCGTATTATTTATTTTAGTATTTATTTAATTTAAAACGGCCATTACAATTTGAAGATATAAAATAACTTAGCTAATGTAAATAATTCGTGTTCAATGGCGGCGCTAGAGTGTTTCAAATTAATGATGATAATAATTATTATAATTAATTATTATTATTTTTAAGTTACACATTTAGAGTTACAAAAACCTGTTCAATAAAAATAATAAAGATTATTTGCATTTATTATCTGTCTGTCCGTTACCTTTTCACGCTTTAACTGCTAAATGGATTTGGATGATACGATACTATTTATCCCGGTACAACATTCCCGTGGGATAATTTCCGACATACACGCGGGCGAGGCCGCGCGCAGAACCTAGAGTTATTATAAATCAACCGCTTTTACCAACTTATTAGTAAGTTTATAGGAAGCTTATTGGACTATTTCATGATAGGAAAATGAATGAAATTATATTTTCAGATCAGTAGGCCCTGTAAGTACCTAAATAAATCACATGCATGTTGATACTTGCTCAGAAATCCAACGTGTAGTCGATTACGTAGACATACATACCATTTGCGGTTCCTTGAACGATATAACAAGCTGGTGGTTGTAGTACATGTTGCAGACAGTTTGTTGTATTGGCCATGTATCGGTCTTGCGTGTTTCAGCTTAATGGACATAAATGTAGCGTGTTAAACATAAGTGTTACGATTAAAGATGCCGGCCAAACGCAACATATTAAGGGAAGTTAATATTTAGGTAAAGAAATATTACACTACCTACTTCTAGTGTTGATGATTACTTAATGTAGTTCTTGCCACTTTTTATCTGACAGCAGGAATGTTAATTTCAACAACAATGGTAATTTGTATGTTGTCCATATAGTTATATAAGCTGCTAATCAAATCATCACATTTTGACACAATGAGGTATTGTTGTTTTTTTTTTTGCAATTTAATTCCGCCTTAATGTTATAGGTCCTACTTATCCGACAATTATAACCTGGAAGTCCTTATCCAATCACGAGTAAATAAGCAATGCAGCGGATAAACATCAGTTTACGACATAAAAAAGAACTTAACACCAAGTTCTCACTTTTCCTGAGTGTATTAAAAAAACAAATTAGTGAGCATATCAAGAATAAAATGCAGTTGTCACTAAACCGGATTTAAAATCGCAAAATTCGTCTCGGAAGAATATTCGGTGAATATAAAACTAAGCATGCAAGGTTTACTGCAATAAGCTTATTACAATAGCTTTTTCCTGGCTATGTCAAAACAATTTTACTATTGCCACTTAGGTTACTAACGATGCGATCTGCATTTGTCAAGCCATCTCATTGCCCAAAGATAGATATTTTTATTTTTGTAAAACATGAGTAAGTACAATATATGTGCATTTTGGATGGAATTAAAAATAAATAAAAAGGAGCTACATGTTTTGCCAGTTAAAGCGTACAAAAAATATAGAATTTATTTTTACCATGCTTTTACCTAACTACATTATCAATACATCAGTGGAGAAACAGCTTAATTAACTAACATACAACAGTTTATTTACCATTAGTAAACTAGGAGAAATGTCGCAATTTACTTAATTTCGCTCATTTAGGAACTCTGATAAGCTTAGTAGCGCTATAAGTTTTTCTTTTAATGCAACTTATACAACCTAGTGAGCAGCTGTGTCAGAGGTGTTGGAAGCTTATTATAATTTTTTGGGGCCTAACAGAATATGCTTCAAAAAGCTTCTTTTGCAAAGCCGTGCTTGACCTTACTATATATAACTCATCCTTAACCCGACTACTACGTCTGATTGTTTGATAAATAACGTAGGATTACTTTTAACGAAATTAGCGGCTTCATATATAAACAAAGAGAGAGGATTTAATCTGTTATGCTTAATGAAATATGGTTTACAGCTTTCGGCCATCTTTAGACCAAACATGGCCCTAATCAACCCCTTTTTGGTATTTAAAAATGGTTTCTTTATTGGGAAAGTTTCCCTATAATATTATGCAATATCCTATCATAGAGCCAACCATGCCATGATAAGCTGCAAGAAGTGCATCTATACTTATAATGGGTGCTAGTTTACAGACTGTGTAAGCCGAAGAACTATTTTTCTTATATAACTCTTCTGTATGCGCTTTCCAACTAAGATTTTTATCAATTTTCACCCCTAGTAAATTTTGTTGAGTCTTCTTTGTCTAGTACATTTCTCTTGATACTAGACGTTAATTTTTGGTGCGGCTACGCGTTGACTGAAAAACATAATTTTAGTCTTATCGAGGTTTTTTTTAAATTCTTATCATTTATCTAGTTTGTTATTGATGTGATAGTATTAATAATATCACTTTCATATGTCTCATTATCTCTAGAATGTATAATGACCGTACTGTCATGAGCAAAAAGTGACATTGCAAAATTTGCTTCTCTTGGTAAGTTATCAATATTTATGATGAAAAATAGAGGATACAATACAATACAATACAATACACTCCCTTGTGGTACTCCATATTCTACTAGTCTTTCATCTAATGTGCATAGTTCTTTTCTAGTAGCTATTTCTATGTTGGAAATATCTGTGTATTGGTTTCGGTTTTTCAGGTTTCCAGTTTGTCAAGCAGAATGTCATGGTCAATATAGTCGAACGCCTGTGTCATATCGCAGTAAATGGCACAAACCATGTGTTTTTGTCTTCGTTAGCCAAAACTTCCCTAACAATATAGTATATGGTTTTGTTTTTTCGGAAACCTTTTTGTTTTTCTGTAAGAATATTTAACTTTTCCAAATAATTGTATATTTGTAGATAAAAGTATTTTTCAAATACCTTGGAAAGTATGGGTATAAGTGCAATGGGTCTGTAACAATTCATGCTTTGTTTGTCTCCTTTTTTAAACACTTGTTTTAGTATTGAAAATTTTAGCTTTTCCAGGTAGACTCCTGTGCTTATACACATGTTCACTATATGACTTAGATGCTCACAAATATAACACGCAACCCACTTTATAACCTTAGTGAAGATGCCATCATGCCCGACACTTTCAGTGCTTTTTAGTAATCTTATGATTTGAAGTATGTCGCTTGGTGTACTTGGTGCCATAAAGAAAGACTGACTTGTTTTGGCAATATTTGTGGTTACTTTATTCACTGATCCTGGTTTCGGTTTCAGTTTTATTTTGTCTGCAAAGAAATTATTGAAGGTGTTTGTTATCCCCATTAACTAATTATGGTTTTATTATCTACTTTTATGGAAGTGATCGTATCCCTTGGTGTTTCATTTTGGATCTATTAATTATTGCCCATTTAGCTTTAGATTTGTTAGATGATGTTTTAATATTATGATTGTTTTGAGCTCGCTGCGATAATTTAATTATATTCTTATAGTGATTTGTTTTTTTTTTAAATACTGTTTTGTTTAATTCGTTACGATGCAGTCTTTAATTCCACACTAATTTCCTCTTTTTTTGCCACTTATTTTTATTCCACTCGATACCCATTGTGATTTTACTTTAGATCTAACAGTTATTTTATATAATAATTTAACAATAAAGACTCCCGTACAAATAAGAGTCACTTATAATGCAATAGGAAAAACCGATCCCAAGAGTGGACTGCCATTTAACAGCAGTCCAGTCAGTTACAGCGAGTTGCATCTAGTAATACCCGTGTGCTAGATGTAACTCACTGTAACTGATCGGATGGCACCTTCGATTTGTATTCCATCTTTGGCTTTGGCTTCGAAGGGGCCTATGTTTAACAGTGTGGATTGCAATAGGCTAATCTGATAGATTATTTAAGTATATCTAATAGAGCCTTTTCTATTGAAACGCAATGGGAAACTTCTTCCCTGCTGACTATTAATCGTAAATATATCAATTTATTTAGTTATTTTCGTATATTTTGTCCGATAAGCAATAAATAATTGAGTATTGAGTATATAAGTAAGTAATGATGATACCATGTTGTTAGAAAACATGGCATAAAGTAGGAGTTTGTGGAGTCGATAAGCTCCTTAGCTCCTAGCTCAGCTAACTAACTAGAGTTGAGCTACACGATTACTGACAAATGCGTGCTCTGATTGCACAGGTGCACTCTAATCTGTATGGGTATTTCCTCAAAAGACCATCTCAGATATTATCCTGCATGTCAAAGTCAAATCAGTTATTTTAAATAGGCACACACAAAGGCACTTTTGAACGTCAAAATTCACAAGAAAATAGAAGTGATTCTAGTTCATGGTCCTTATATGCCCTGACCAAGACTATAATTATCTGGACTTTAAAAGAGACTGTGACCTATGTGTTTGTTCTTCTCAGATTAGTCAGTTAGCAAACAACGAAGTCTTCTCCATCAGTTTTACAGAAATAAAAATCATTTACCGTCTTCATTTATTACCAAAATAAAAAATACAACCATACAATTTAGATAGGCTAACAGCTTTATTCTATATAAATTCAGTACCTAAGGTATTTATATCCCTATGATATATTCAACTGACATGCCCACAATGAGAAAAGCGTTAGTGTTGTTCGAACGAACACCAAAAATCAATTTAGATTTTAATGCAGAATGAATGTAAATTCAAATTCGTAAATTGAAATTGGCATTACACGGTTGTCCACCTACTAGTATGTTATTTCACTTAACGAAGATGTCTTCTGGAATTAATTTCCACGTTCTTGCTCAATAAAAACCTACTAACGGTACTAAATGGAAACAGTATACGTAATTATAAAGACCTGTAGCTATCTCGTTTTCGAAACAAAATGGAAGAAGTAGTAATTAAGAAAACATATATTTACCGTTAAAGAAATTTTTCCTTTGTTACTAAGAGCGTTAAGAAATCAAGTTCGTACCTAGTTGCTATTGTAATGAAAACTAAAGCTGCATGGATATAGTAAGAGATTTAGAGCCCAAAAAAAACCGAACATGAACAAGCATAAACCGATAGACAGTTTGCTAAGATTCCATTTAAAAGTATATAATTTAATTTCAGTTCTCAAACGGAATAACATAATAATATAATTATTACAATAAAAACTTGTTATAACATAAAATGACGCCCAAATATATGCCTTTTCCCCACTTAGTAAAATAGGTACCTATATAGAGTTTACGACATAGATAAAAGAATTCATGATAAACCCATGCAACTTGACCAATATTATATTCACAGATCACGAAGACTAGTATTACGCAACAAAAATAGTAGGAATTGTTGCGAAGCAATGCCTGCTGACCGTATAAAATTCAATGTTCTCATCGATATTAATAATATGTCAGTAATAAAATGAGACGTGACCTCTGATAGCAAGTGAACCGTGGTCACGACACTTAATTTTCACTAGTTTATACGTTCTACATAAGGCGTCTTGTGAGGTCCAATGTGACTATCGGGCCGTCAGTGGCGCCACCGCACAACGCAGCGACAAACGAGGAACATGTTAAGGCCTGGACAGACTACACTTCATCAGATGTGCGAGATCCAGAAATTTGGTAATGCCATTCCGAAACGATTTACTTACCCACCTGAATCTCCTACGGGTTCTTTACTACGTTCCACCTTAGCTTCACCGTCAAGCCTAAATATAATTGCAAGTTGACAGTGCGCTTTTTTAGGCATTACATTTATTTCTATTAAACCATATATAGACACTTTTGAACTGTCAAAAAGTCGGTCAGTCAGAAAGATGAAACTAGTTGGTCCATTCCAAAGCAAAGTAAGTTCAAATGGAGAAGAACGGGCAAGAAACTCCATGGACACTCTTTTAAATCAAAACATTGCGAGACGATGCTACAAAAGACAGATGAAGACACGTATTCAACAATGTTTGTAAAATTTAACTCTAATGTGACCAGACTGATTTGAGTATTCAAATATGGACATGAAGTACCCTCTCGTGTATCAGCTTGCATAATATATCTTTCATTGGCATATCCAAGTAGACATGTCTGATCTATCCGCGCCTTTACACTTCCATGTAGGTAAATGCTCAACAGTTGATTGACGTTTGATAAATAGCATGTGTTGACATCTTCCTAGTGAGAGTTGAACATTGATAAGTCTTTGGGAGGTCGTAAACAAATTTACAACAACAAAATAAACATGACAATTTATCGGGTCGATAAAATACTGTGTGGTAGGTATTTGCTTATTGTAATTATATAATAACTCTGTACCTATGACTTGATGCCATAATAATATTTTTATTGTTCTTCATGATCACCTCTAACGATACCAAGCCATTAAATCTTATCAAATATATTTTATTTCATATTAACTACATATTATTTAAAAGACCTTGTATAAAAAATGCTCTGAATGGATTTCTATAATATTACGTTGATAAATATAATAAATTCATTGTTCACAAGATCACTCCCATAATCATAAAAATAATAAAAGTTTCTTATCAATAATTTAAATAACATCTGTAAAGGTAAAGTGCGACAAAGATCTTAAATAGTTTGAGTAAATCGTGTTTCGTGTTTTACTACTAACCGCCATTTTAAGTATACCTGCTAAGACATCAACGTGGACAAAACGCTTGATGCTGCTCCACGGTAGTATATGTATATTTCTCGACGTGAGATCTGTGCGAAAAATATTGCTTCCGTCACAGAAATAGAGTTACAATCATATTCGCGTCAAAACTCAGTTAAATTCCAAGATGTTGGTATGAATATGGTAAAAAACGTACCGGTGAACTAACACAGTGCATGAGACGTTGTTAACCAATGATTAGGTAAAAGTCAATCATGAACACATTCGTTATGCGTACCTATGGGTAAGTTGCAGAACGAATATTTTGAAAATATTAATAAACTTGATTGATCACATTAATCTTAAATCTAGATTACAATGCAGAGTTTAATCATTGGGAAACCGCTACAATGCTTCCTGTAATATTTATCAAGGAGTTTTTGTGACCCTTGTGAATGTGAAACAAAGACCCAATAGATAAGATAGAAGCTTAACTCATTGTCTATGGACTTGAAAGAGATTTTAATCTAGATTAATAAGACCGACTTATTTGTAACATTGAGGGAGTTTATGTATGATACTGAGCAAAGTTACAAGCTATCAAGTTATAAAAATACATGGTGTTCATGTTTATCAAATCATTATTCCGCACAGTAATATAAAATATATATTATAGCTTTTATTATTATTAAAATCGAAATTTCTTTGGCAAAGGCACATTAAATTGTTGTGATATTTCAGCTATTATGAACATATAGAAAAAATAATAACAGAATCACTACTAAGAATGTCACTGATAAAGGTTCCGAACTTTGTTTTCCAACAACTTATTTTTAGATTTTTCCATTTTGCTATTACAGACAGTACACAGACAGACAGTATTAGTACTTATCTTACTTGATTCCTTTACGTTTTTCTAGTACCTCTATGGGTAGGTACTTGTGTTTAGGTATTATAAAAACAGTAAGTACCAGTGTACATTAATTCAACCTTCTTATAGATTCTGTTTACTTCCAAGTAACATGGTGGATTAATATTCCCACTAGCTTATGCTAAATTAACCATGCGTGATATAATCTAATTAAAATAACATTCTTTTGTGTTTTTCCCCGGAACCGGAACGAATAAATAGGCATACCTTTATTAAATTATGTAGGTACATGTACTAATAGCTTTTCTGCTTTTAAAAGTTCACGAGGTCCAAACTAATTAATCAGCTATTGTATTATTTGTTTTTACATCAAAGGTATTGAATGTGCGGAGGTAGGACATGGTATGGAAGATTGCGGTCAAATCGTATACTTCGCACCAAATGTAGTAGGCATATCTATATATATAAAAATGAATCCCTATTTCCCTTGGTCACGCCATTAAAGCTCGTGCACACTGGCGCGACGCGACAGCCCGACACAAAGGCGCCGCCCGTCGCGCTGCACGCGGTGCCTTTGTGTACGCTGTCGCGTCGCGCCAGTGTGCACGAGCCTTTACGCGTGAACGGCTGAACCGATGTTTCATCACAATGTTTTCTTTTGTTGTGTTCGTATATATTGTCAGGAAAAGGATCTTATGAAATAAAAAAATAAGGAAGTTGATCGGAACGTTACAAAATTTAAGAAAACTTAACGCCAATATTAATTTTATATAACTGTCAGTTATTTGAAATAACTGTCAGCGATTGACAGAATGCGCGCTGCAAATATCGTTTAACACAGATGGATCGGTTGATAAATGAGTCGATAGTTTTAGTAAATAGTCAAAACTAAATCTAAACTACATAATTATGACATTCATAGCTAAGACAGGACAACGTCTGTCGGGTCAGCTTGTCAATTAATAATAATAACCCCACTGCCGTATCTCTACGTTGACGTGATGGTGTCGCTTGCGCGCTCCGAAGTCTAGGTTTTTGTCGATAGAGTTTTCTTTTCCGGAACACGTCTAGGGTAAGGAGCCAGACCAAGAGACATACAGAAACCCACAGGGCAGCATGTGACGAGCTGTTGGATTGTAGCGAACCCATGGACCCTATCACCCGGGAGTAGTCTTGTTTCTCATCTCTAGCTCGCCTTTATTGGCCGGTTGGAGTGAACACTAACGAGGAACTGAGCTCCCACTTCATTCTTGTCTTTGTTGGCCGGCTTGAGTGGAGATTCGCAGGAGCAAACGTGCTCGAAGGAAGTATATCGGTAAGATGCTGGAAGGGATCTTGATCGTACTTCTGGGATCGTCCTGATAGCCGTGGTATACCTCTCCACTCCTCAAGAACCTCAGAATATGTTGCCCCCGTGTTGCTACGTCACTATGTGCTAGCGACAGTTTCCGGGAGTCCATTATTGAGTGTGCAAGTCACCACCTGCCATTTTATCAGTGTATTGTATGTATAAAACATTGGTCAGGCAGGGGCCATAGTCATTACATCGTTTTAGGTACCCAGTACACTTTAGCTACCCAAATCCATAGTCCAATACCTTTGTTTCCATATCCTGCAATTGTTCTACACCAACCAGGGGTTGTCCTTGGGTGCACTTGCATGGTGTGTATCATCGGTTGGTGCCTCATTTCTTCGAGTTGGCTTCGGCCCCTCGTACGCCTCCCAAAGGTCTGGGACCCCATAGTCCCGAGATATGTCCAAGACACAATAAAAATAAAATATTTATTATGAGAAGAATGGGTACAGTCAATCAACTCAGCCTATCGCAGTCCACTGCTGGACATAGGCCTCTTCTATGCTGAGCTACAGCACCCTGTCCTCCGCCTTCTGCATCCAGTCTGTCCCAGCCACCTTTTTGAGGTAGCCGTCCATCTAGCTGGGGGGTACAGTACTCGCTGCGTACAGTTAATCTCCTAAAAATAAATTTGGTCTTATGTAATGTGCACTTAGGTATCAAAAAAGTGCTTTGGCCCGCGTACTAGGATTACCCTGTATCACGAATTGCTAATTTGATCAATTAATCCCAATCTGTAGCCTCTTTGGGCTGGTGGTCACAACTGCTACCGCTAAGCATAAGGTCCTGGGTTCGATTCCCGGATCGGGCAAAGTATTATTGGATTTTTCTTTCAAGAATTTCTTAGTAGCAACCTGGATGTGGATATGTGCTCGGTTTTTGGCAATAGGGTCGCCCTGAATTACATGGGACCTAAACATAACCGGCGAAATGTGGGTGTACTACAGATACACCTCTACCTAAGTCTTCGGGGATTACAGGCGTGAGTCTGATGAGATGTATTAGGATTCCTGACACGCTTCTAGTTCTTTACAAAATCGATCTGATGCTGGCATCATAGAACTTGTTGAATTCTTTTCAGGGTTCAAGCGCACCGTGAACCAACAATTACATGAATTGTCGGCTACCACAATAAAAGTTACGCCATTTGGAACCGAATGTAGTAGTATAGTTTTACTAGGTGCAGCGACGATTTCTTTTCTTATTATTTTCAATCCAGGTTTCGACAATATTTACAACAAATTACATACAATAAAAATGTGACAGATTTACTGGCACACACTTGGGTTTAATTGCTTACGCGTACGACAATATCGTTGTTATAATTGTTAAATTAATTAAAACAGCTTTGTGTAACTGTATCACATACATTAATATTTTTTATCAACTACGTAAACGGCAGGGTCAAGACACAAGTTTAACAGAAAAATAATTTGCCACAGATAAACGACACAATTTATGCCTTGTTTTTGTAAAGTTTGGTCCCGACACAAGAAAAGATTGATATAATGGAAAGATTTAAAACAGTAATGATATTCATTAAGCTGCAATATGCTCTTCAATAAACATTCTCAGTTATTAAGCATGAGTAATTATTATAACCACACTGGAAATTCTGTCTTAAAACATGATTTGCAATGTCAATCAATAAAAACAACTGATTGTTTATAGATGATTACGTATAAGTGGGTACATGTTACAAATATACGTGTAACGTTTTCAAGGTACGTACATAAAACAATAGTAAGCCCGTTGCATAAGCATATAGCTAAATTACGTAACATATCACCGGAAATGACACAGGCAGGTAATTTGAAACTTTAAAATAAAGTCAATTTAAAATGTTACCTACCCCCTGTTACAAAAACAAAGATGGCGCAACCGAAGTACCGGTGCGGTGGTGAGTTTACGCTTCGTTTGTCACGTGACATGCGCCGCCCAAGCCTCTAGATAACACGCCCTTTAACCACCTAACTTAACGATTGGCCCTCATTACAACCACCGCCGCCGAAAACATTCGGTAGGCAGCCACATACACCGGATTGTTACAATCACACCTTGCGATGAATGCGATCATATACGGTTTAAGCTGTAAAGTGGCTCCCCCTAGCCGCAGTTGTTTCTATTAGGGGTTTTTGTGCATGAAGCTGACCAATTAGTCGTCGGATAGCATGTTCGGGTGGCAGCTATCGGCTGACATGGACGCGTGCGGTTCGCCGTAATAGCGCGTTGCCGGCTCGTAATGTGTTTTTGGCGTGCCGCGCCCCCAGCCACCCTATCTACCCACCAATATTTAGGACCTGTATCGTACCTTTTAAAACTTCGTCCATAACCCGAGATTGGTAGTTGCGTGCGGCCATTTCTATATTACGACGACGAATAATTAGCTTTATCAGATATCATTTTTACGAACACAGTAATTTACTAGTAGCATGAAAAGCGAACTTTGTACTGGAATCGATCGTTGTTTTTAAATCATTTAATATTTATTAGCCTCTACTAGCAGAGGTTATTATGTCAACCTGAGTCTAAAATTAAATAAATAATATTGCGATCTTAAGTCAGTATCAAAGTTCAAAAGTTTAAAATCGAACTGGGTTCTCGAGCTTGGCTCCTACAACTAGATAAAAGAAATACGATATACTTAGCTCTGTGGGGTACAATCTCAAGTGCGTTTTACACACAAAAAAACTGTCATCATGTATTACGTGTGTCTTTTAAAGTTCATAGATGGTGGATTACAATGTTGACGAAGTCTGTGAAGCGTAAGAAAAAGGTGTACCTACATCTATTAACTCACAAAATATGGCACCGTGTAATTTTATATGGGTGCGGACGATGTCAATGGTAAATTTCAAACTGTAAGAGAAACACTATACTCGTTAACTTGTCTTTAAGCTACGTCATGTCATTTGGGGCGGTATGTCCACTCATACAAAAATTCCTTTGGTATACGGTTACGTTATGTTGCACATAATATGAGTTTTACGTTTCATTTAATTTTATCATTCGAAAATATATATTACTAGCTATTTCCCGCGATTTCATCTGCGATCCAGGATGAAAAGTAGCATATGCCCTTACCCAGGTCATGGGCTATGTATGTGCCAAATTTCATCATAATCTGTTCAGCCGTTTTAACGTGAAAGCGTAACAAACAAACTTAGGCACTTTAGTTTAGTTAGGATTAGGAGGATGTAATTGTGGCCTGTAAACATAGTAAAGTACGATATCTTAGCTGAGCATTTTTTTATCTATTATCTGGTCGGTGGGTATTAGGTATACTATGTTCACTTTACAAATGATTTGCATGACAAATGCCCAATATTGAATACATAGCTAAATCACTAGTTACGTACCATAACATCACGTCTTGTTTCCCCGAAAGGTTGGGCAGAAGTGTACACACCGTACACCCACATTTCGCCAGTTATGTTTAAGTCCCATGTAATAGGGGGCGAGCCTATTGCCTCCATCGGGCACAAATTCCAGACTCCGGGCTGCTACTGGGAAATTCCAGATGGAAAAGCCCAATAACACTTTGCCTGACCTGGGAATAGAACCCAGGAAATCATGCTCAGCAGTAGCGCATGCGACCACTAGACCAACGAGGTATCTCTTACTACCTTTTTAAACCTAAAAGTGTAATAAATAGTATATTCTAATATACGAGGGCGGGTCAATAAGTCCGTGACTTTTGGAATAAAACACAGATTTTTTGATAAAAAAATAATTTTATTTTTCAACGTAGTCTCCCTTGAGCTCTATACACTTTGTCCAACGCTTCTCCAATTTTTTATCCCTTCCAAAAAAAATGATTTGTCGAGGTCCTCAAAATAGGCCTTTGTTTGCGAGATGACTTCATCATTGGAGTCAAATCTTTTTCCACCAAGCCATTTCTTCAGGTTTGGGAACAAGAAGTAGTCGCTCGGAGCCAAATCTGGAGAATAGGGCGGATGAGGGAGCAATTCATAGCCCAATTCATGGATTTTTGCCATGGCAACTGCACATGTGTGCACCCTTGCATTGTCTTGGTGGAAAAGAACTTTTTTCTTGGCCAAATGAGGTCGGTTTTTTTTCAAATCGTCATTGAATCGGTCCAATAAGTTGGCATAATATTCCCCATTGATTGTTCTTCCCTTTTGAAGGTAGTCAATGTGGATTATCCCGCGTGCATCCCAAAAAACAGTCGCCATAACTTTATTGGCTGACAAACCCAGCTTGGCCTTCTTCGGCGCCGATTCACCCTTAGAAACCCACTGTTTTGACTGTTGTTTGGTCTCTGGTGTGTTGTGATGGATCCATGTTTCGTCCACGGTTACAAAACGGCGCAAAAACTCCTCCATATTGCGATTAAACAACGCGAAACCTTCCTGTGAAGTTGTTACACGATTGCGTTTGTGGTCGACTGTGAGCAAACGCGGCACCCATCTTGCGGAAAGCTTTCTCATGCCCAAGTGATCATTCAAAATTGAAACCACTGAGCCATGCGAGATCCCTACGGCTTCCACAATCTCTCGCACTTTCAATCTTCGGTCGGCCAACACCATATCGTGAATTTTTTCGATTGTTTCGGGTGTAGAGACCTCAACTGGGCGTCCAGGACGTTCGGCATCTTCAGTGCTTGTACGGCCACAACGAAATTCAGTAAACCACTTTTTTACCATTGAAATCGATGGTGCAGAGTCCCCATAGTATTTATCAAGCTTAGCCTTGGTCTCGGTAATGGTTTTTTTTCGCAAGAAATAATGCTTAATAAGCACACGAAATTCACTTTTTTCCATTTTCTCCTCAAATTAGTGAGTATTCTCATAAAAATAGCTGTCAAACACAAACTAACTGACGCAGCAAGTTTAAATTTTGACAGGAGTCAACTGACAGATGCTTGTTGACAGGAGCAGTGTTGCTGTTTCAGTAAAGAGGTCAGAAATTCAAAAAGTCACGGACTTATTGACCCGCCCTCGTAGTACGGGTATCTACTTTGCAGTAATTCTATATTACGTTACGGAGTCTCTCTCTCGGAGTCGAAAACTTGTCATTTTTTATAGCGCAAAAGAGGTGCATTAGGTCCATAAGCAATCTTAAATCAGCAGAAAGTTACAAACCGCATTTTATCTCCTTAAAACTACTAACGTTACCTCGTCTTTACATATAGGTACGAGACCGCTTCGTTCGTAAAGAAAAACGGTGATTTGTTTAAAAAAAGTTCAGAATAAAGCTATCCATCCATAAGACCAACATATCGGCATGCATTATTCCTAAGACGTTCAAAAACCGTCTTAAGGCTCCCGTAACCAGGCGCGTCGAGACAGCACGACACAAAGGCGCTGCTCGTTGCGCGGCACGCGTTGCCTTTGTGACACGCTGTCGTGTCGCGCCAGTGTGGACGAGCTTTTATGCACAAGAGCATACCTTGCATGGCTCCAAAATTTTTAATAAGCTACCAAATGACACAAAAGATTTACACTTGATGCTATTTAAACGTAAAATAGATAATTTTTTAATAGACCAATTCTTAGTTGACAAAGTTTCATGTGACTGACCATTTTATGTATTTATGTACAAATGTAATATCCATATACACATGTCTATTAATTTATTACAATATATTATATCCTGTATTTTAATTTCTATAGATATGAATTACTTCATTATGTTTCACGTAATGTTTAACTTAATTCCTAATATTGTAATTCAACAATGCATGCCTTAATAGGGTCGATTTTTGAGAATATTTTTAAGATCCTGTTGTATCACCAAAAATCGCATTAATAAAAAACTACGGTATGGTATCTATTGGTATCTTGAAACCATTTGCAACACTGAAAATTAAGTTAAAACTGTAAAAGTTTTGTTAGATAAGACCTATGTATTAGATATCGGGTAGGTATAGATACTCACAAAAAGTATGTTGTTGGCAGAATTAGTAATATCGAATATGCTTGGAAATTCGAGCATTATTTTGATAATCTTCGTATATAAATCGAAAATGATGTACTGGTCAAATATATGCGAGCAGCGGCCGGCAATGTTAGTATGAAAATCTTCATGTGTCGTGTTCAGCGGCCGAATAAATTACAATGAAAACTCATATCTGTCGTGTAATTTAAAAATGGAACGAACTTTCTACTTCGACCCATGGCAACCAAGGAGGTAACTTATCAAAGAGTTTATTTAAATCTCGAACTGGCGTAAATAGAGCTGTATAAAGTGATACAGAAACAAATAAATATAATGGCGCGACATAAGGTATCGCTCGTTGTTCGTCATTGATTCTGAAATTTTAAATTAATTTACTTAGTTTGTATTTCCGCGCATTATTTGAGAAAAGTACTATACAAACCTTGGCCACAACCAGGCATTGATGGGTTCACGTAATTATGTGTGCCTCGGCTTCACCTCGGCCCACAATTTCACGTTCATCTATCAATGCCTCTGTTGTCAACCGCTGCAGTAATGTAAGTACAATCCTGTGCGCTGGTAAGTGATAGGTAAGTACCCATTTCAAATTGCACTTGTTTTACATTGTACCAGAAGGCACTGTGTAAGCAAACAAAACTTTGTTTCAATAATGAATACTTGAATAGGTAGGGACGTACCTACCAAAAATATACCACACTTGGTTCTACAGTTAATAACTAGTGTGATAGCCATACAGGCCATAAATATTTAATAGTCAATCTAACATGAGAATGACACAATATGTCCTTCAAGGGTTTTCTAAAAGAAAGAGGTGGCGAGATGATTGAGAGGGCTGGTTCGAGCTAGCGAAGGCGCAGGAATCGCGTACCTACCAGGAAGAATTAAAGCTGTGGTCTTTGCTCAACAGTGACCATCATAACCGTCACATACACCATCCACTACCATATAGCAATAAACGTTGGACCTTATCATTGGAGCCGTAATCAACTAAAATGCGACTGTACCTACCTAGGTATCCTTTACCGGATTATAAAGCAGATTGTATCAATTAACGATACTCAAAATTGGCCTCAAAACTATCGCAGTATTTCCACTCGCTAATAACAAGCGAAATTGATCCCATAAAGTAAATTGATTTCACCGGTTTAGGCGAACCACGGTCATCACTGGCATATCAGGACGCCGGCTACGGTTTATCCCAACATCCATTAGCATTAGCAATTACCCAGTCGTGTTAACATACTTATTTAAATATTAATTACTCAAACAATATCGTTTCACGCACGTGAATAAAAGAGAAATTAACTCCGCAACGAAAAATTTTAGAATAAACTATCAGCAATCCTTGCAATTACATAATAATCGCGTAATCGCAAAACTCTCTAGCCGCCGAGTTTTTGCTAATAGTAAGGTACAGCCAGGTTTTACGTAAACGGTCTAATTAAACACGACAGAAACATGTGCAATGAAATTTTAGATCAGCCGAGTACATTCGAGCTGCTAGTACGCGGGACCGACTAACATTGCTCTTTTATAGCGATGTCTAGGCGCCGTCCGCCGGTTAAACATTCTTGTTTTTATATTTATTTTTTATAAAATGTTCTATTCTTTTTAATTGTCTTAAATGTCCGTAATATAATACTAAAGCTGACATAGTCATGGACGACATTCTTGTTGATCTATTATAAACAGAAATACTTAGATATAAGTCGTAATACGTATTATAATAGAAACAGAGAGAGAAAGTCGCATGAAGGGAGCATAAAGGCTTGTGCACACTGGCGCGATACGACAGCGCGACTCAAAGGCACCGCGTGTCGCGCGACGAGCGGTGCCTTTGTGTCTGCTGTCGCGTCGCGCCTGTGTGCGGGAGCCTTAACGCTTTTTGTTTCGTGACGATTTCTACCAGTTTACTCCTACCGCAAGCCGCGTTAAAGAACTTCGTTCCAAAAACAGTAGGTACCCAAGAAACCAATAAAAACCGGTCAAGTAACTCCGTTTATAATTGAATTAGATTTGACCTCTTTTAACAGGGTTGTGCTATTTCAGGGATTCCTACTTTTCCGGCGTTGTGGCCACCTATAATTCTATTGTTCCCGTGAATTTACATTAATCTCCCTAAATTATTTTAAGTCTATTCTTCCGCAGTTATCTATCGATGTGTTTCCAAACTCTGCTCTTTCTCGAGAGTACGTAAATGAAGAACCTTAAATTGTAATATTTAAGATCAAGTCATCTTCTGTGAACACGAAAAACGAAACTTAATCCCGTGATATGAGTAAGATATACCTCAGTAATAAATCCGACATACACGTTAACTTGTCATCAAAATATCGGATCACGGTAGGTGCTTCGGGACTGACTTTTTCTTCTTCATATCATCATGACCAACAACATCAGTCCAGCTGTAGCAGCTCACCTCTGGGTACACGGAGCTTGACCTTTGTAGGCTAAACAATTGGTATAGCAAAATCTATCTTGTACACTACACTAGAACAAAAAATATTCAATAAAAGTCCAGCATTTTTTTTTATCAATCAATTTATCATAAAACGTCAAAATATGATTTGGTGCAACACACCAAATATTTCAAACAAACGTTTCGGACCGTTGCGGCTCATTCTTTTACCTTTATTTCATTATTATGACTCCCAATTCACGCCTGCCCCGGTCCACCGGTTTTTATGACGACCTGCGGCTCTAATACATAACATATCAGTGATTTAGGATCTCCTAAATGTGTAACGTATATTGCTAGAAAACAGCATAGCCAATATTCATTTATCATTTGTCATAAATCATAGATAAAAAAATGAGTACCCTCCTTCTGCCGGGTAAAAAAGATCCTCATTTTCCTTGTAAAGAATCGTGGTTTGGACCAAATTATGACATTGTTTTGAGGCCAGCACGAGAGAAAATGTAAATACAGTTCATTAATGCAATAAACTATGAATTGGTACATAAAATTTAAATAACTGAATGAACCACAACACCATCGGATTACTTTAATAATAACGACAGACTGTACGAGCAATATTTTTGTGTTTATCTCATTTTTATGAGTTTAAGTAGGAAGCATGAGGTGGCGCGAGAGATAGGGATTTAATTGAAGGCGAGGCATTGGTGTGAGAAGGGTGGATACCCGCAACCGCCCGCCGGGGCGCAAGCACGCCGCGGGGATAGCAAAATAATAAAAAAATGAAGCTTGCAGACCGATCCCCCGCGAGCTCGGATGCTGTGAAAGTGGCACGCCGTGGATAAATGAAGCTTTTTTGTTTGTAGAATACGCCTAAGCTTGGCGTCGCTCCACTTTCGTATTGTCACTCGAATTCTATGGCTGTTAGTTCATTCATAGCCTTCTTCATGGGTGTCATTAAGTTTATTTTACCAGTATGCCTTCTTTTCTACTAAAATTATGTCAGTGCTCAAACAAGTCTTTATATCGTCAACTTTTGAATGACCCAGTGCTAACAACAATTCATAAAAATTGTAACGAAATAAAAGGGATTTTCTATCATATTTATTTACGAGGATCTCACTGAATGGGGATCAAGGAGAATTAAGTCAACAACGAACTTAACAATAGAGTGTGCTAGTTCATTTGGCGAGGGCTTTAAGTGAATTGTGACTATATATGTTACGCTAAAGGTTCAAAATCGATTGCATGGGTTGAACGACGAGGGGTACTGCCCGTCACTTCTGCGATTTAAGTGACAGTTTTATTAATTTCCCACTACTCATCCCTATTTTCCACCCTACCCACTTATCCAATCTCCAATACCTCTGTAAAGGCAGCATATGGTACCGGCAGAGTTTGCACCATCAAAAAGTTATAAAAATGTAGCATAAATTTTGTTTCAAGTTACGAGTATTAATTTTCCAATTATTTGTTATCAAAATAAAATGTACTATTTAGTTTTTAATATTTGGTCTGCCTATCGTCCACCTATGTTAACGGTTGAGTAGGTATAGATCCTTACACAATAAGTAAAAAGAATGCTTAGATTTTAAAACGCTACAACTGTATCTTATCACTACGATATTAGATATTTAAGTAAAAAAGCGACACAAGTTAAGAATTGACTTAAATTTAATTTATATAGATACTGCATCACAATAAAGATAGTACAATTCAAATAATGGCGCATGGTCCACCAACAAATGCGTACGTAGCTGTGTCTGAGATAAGCTACAGCTTAACGCTGGCACAGCAGTCGATGGCTTATCTCGATTTCAATTATTATGCTGGCGCTTTCATTGGTTCGGTGTGGCGATCAACGGCCGGGAGGGCGCGCGATAGGGATTGGGGCGGTCTCGATTCACGTTATCTGAAATCTCGCCCAATTCGGACTTTGCCATTATACCCTTGATTATGTTCTAAAAATTTAGCACTGGTGTCTTTGCAATAGCTTCACAACATATTTTATGCATTAAGCAATACATATTTTAAGTTTGCATTTGAATTTAGTAACTTAACAATATAGTAATCATTCATTATCTGTGTTAGGTATGGAATGGACCTAAACGGCGCAAGAAGAAAAAATGCAACCAGAGAAACTACGAGCACCCTAAAAGCGTGGCTGAACGAGCACAAGAAGAATCCTTACCCAACGAAGGGCGAGAAGATAATGTTGGCGATCATCACAAAGATGACGCTGACACAAGTATCGACGTGGTTCGCGAACGCGCGCCGCCGTCTCAAGAAGGAAAACAAGATGACGTGGGAGCCGAGAAACAGGGTCGATGATGATGACAATAATAATGATGATGATGACCACAAAAGTAACGATGGAAAAGACGGACTAGGTACGTATCACGATAAGACAATATTAGTAAATTATATATTACAGTAAATTTATGCTGCTATTTTCAAGTAGGTTATTTTGAACAAAAACACGGGACTGCGTTTTTAATAAAATACGTAGGAACCATGACGTTTTAAAGAATTACAAGTAGGTAGTTATAATAAAGTTTCTTTGAGCTAAAATTCGTTTCTCTTTTAGATGGGAAAGACTCGGGAACGGGTTCTAGCGAAGACGGAGATAGACCACAGCAAAGATTGGATATGCTTGGGCAACGAACTGAATCAGAGTGGTCTGAATCTCGCGCTGACAGTGGTCCTGAATCACCTGAGCCTTACGAAAGGCCTATTCACCCAGCTTATCAACATTTACCTTCCCGTGCTCCACCAGGCAGCACACCAGCATCAGCTAAGCCAAGAATATGGTCATTAGCGGATATGGCAAGCAAGGACGGCGATGCGCCGACACCGCCTTCGCCAGCATCTGCGTTTTACCAGTCGGCGGCTGCGGCAGCGGCAGCTCGCCTTGCCCATCCCTACAGCCGACCGGAGCTGTACCGAGGCTTATATCCCCCGACTCACCCTGCGGACGTGGCTCTCCTCGAGTACTCTCGATCACTAGCGCTGGCTGCGCCCGCGCCCGCGCCTCCAGCTCCTTCACCGTCCTCATCGTCCACGTCGTCGCTGGCCGAACCGCCTCCACCACCACGGGCCTGACCACAAGCCCCCCGCCCGCCGCTGGCGCATCGACAATAATTTCGATCTCCTCCGATGAGTGCCGCGAGGGTGAACTCGGCCTGTAAATAGCGATAGACTAATATAAATATGTATACATACGTATAAATACGTGATAATAATTATTATGCACCGGTAGTGAAGCTTAGATTTGTGATAGTGGACACATGCGAGCGGTGCGCCACCTGCCACCGCCCGCGCCGTGAGGTTGACAACTCGCAAACGACGTCGACGCTGCGCCCGCGCCGACCGACCGACAATACTAGGTGCTATACAAGTTGGACCTTGCGACATGTTGCTGTAGTTATTATTGGAGGTGGTTAAACGAAGTGATTTCATTCAAAAATAGGTATTAATATGTGTTAAGTTTCTTATACATAGATAAACAACACTGTTTTAGATTATCATTTGTATGTAGTGTAAATTATTATTTCAAATATTCTACTTATATTTAGTGCCTACTTACGTCCAGTGTTTTCTATTGTTTGATAGTTTCTTAAAATATCTAACATTCGAATTTTAATATTTATTGATACGAGGTCAGTAGTATAACGAGTCGTTAATATAAGTTTTTTTTTTTATCTACACTATATCAATAATTTATATCAGATTTGGTGAGAATTTCGGAAAATCTGTATACTTAGTATTTTCTAGTCAGAAGACTATGATTGTCTGTGTTAAACATAATTGAAATTACATACCTATGGCTAATTAATCAACTTAAGTTACTAATAATTTCCCATTAAGTAGGGCTGGCATAAACACGAGTAACAAAGTATGTTCAAACACCATCGATTGAATGTTGGATTATTTTAATATTTACCAGACAAGAAAACGTAATTATTGACAAAAATATTGAACAAGGACTGGTGTTACAGTCCTCAAAATGTGAAAACCTATTACATAATTATATTGTTCTTAGTAAGTAGGTATAGTCAAAAACTTTTAAACCATGTGGGACCAACGAAACGTGAAATGCGGAAGAGAGTTCGCTTCCTGCGAAATTAAAATAATTAGAGTCCAAATAAAAGTCTCTCGCTGCTGTAGTACATAATTGTAGAAAATTTATTGTCACAATTAAAATACCTAGCATTGCTGTTAACTTTTGTTTGCGTACAGCAGAACATTATAAAAGTTAAACAAACCGTGTTTGTGTAACTTACGCATAATTAGGTACCTAATTTCCATTTAATTTGTGCCAACTCTTCCTATTATTACTTAAAACTATCCTAATTAATTTGATTGTTAAGTAATTATAATTATGCATTTATTTTCTTGATTTTTATTGTATTACCAACGAGCCATAAATCAAATAGTAGTTTTTTAGAATACAATAATGATGAAAGCTACTATTTTACTAAAGGCTGGCAAACATATTATTTGTAATTTTTGGACTCTATTTTCTTACGTCTTCTGTCATTACAATGCGAAACTATTGCGATGGTTTTGCTGCAAATCGGATTGTCACTGGTATTAATTAGTAATTGACATTATATTATTTTCTGAATGTTCACTTCTGCAACGAATGTGCAACGTTGTAAATTAAAATATATATGAAAAGAAACACAAAGATCTGATATAAAATTTTAAATTTTAATATAAATACAAAATAATATTGTGAAATGTGATGATGTCGTAGCCCCTTCTTGGTGCAAGATTCAATATCCACAACGTTTAGTAATTGCCAGCCCTACTCGAAACGGAAATTTGTCTCATCTGTAGCATTTACACAACATTCGTCTTCGTAGCAATTTGTCATAACTAAATAAAAATGGCCTTGTATGATTGTAAACGTTAAACGAATGTAAATTCACATCGTCGATTTGTTTTTTAACATTGTATGATATTTTTTTTCAATATTGTAGAGACTGAAAGTCCAAAATTGAGTCTATAGTTTTGTACATATGTCACTGTTGTAAGTATATATTGTAATAATAACGTGAGTATTTAAGAGAGGTAAATGCAATAATTTTTCTGTATTAGAAGTCCTTTTGATGTAAATAAAAACACGGATGGAAGACGTGAATCTGTATGTAGTTATATAAACAACGAAAATATGTATATTCGACTATATACGATATACGAATATCTTAATGACAATGTATATTTTCCATTAATCAACAAGTACTACTTACATTTCTGAATTCACGTTTACTGTAATATTATTGTAGTGTCAATGTCATTCAGGAAGCTGTAGAATCAGAATTTATCGTAATATAAAATGGGTTTAGTTAAAAACAAAATAACTGTTGATAAAATTATTACATGTTGTCTCATTTTGTTAGCTTCAAACGTCTTTTAACCGTTTTTCCAGAAAGGTGTGTGAATAGATGCAATAAAATTTAATACAGAAATATTTCTTGGTTGTTTAAATCATTTCATTCCCATTGCCTATAACATATTTAAGTACGTACCAACTAAACCAATAGTTGGTTCATTTATAAAAGTTACTTAAAGCTAAGAGACGTTGAAACGTCATAAAAATTGTGGATAAGCAGACGTTAGTCATTGCTTAACTTTAAGCAACGTTTCTAAATAAACGCCTAAAACGTTCACTAAAGGCTGATTTTTTAGCTTGTTCCCAACGAGTCACACCTCAACGGGTAACAGTGTGACTCGTTGGGAATGTTTTGGATAATAATTCCCAACGAGTCACAGTTACTGTTACACTGTTACTATATCATCTATCGCCACGAAATATTTTCGTTCTCAGATAAACAAAAATTGTTCCCAGGTATTTGGTACAACTTGGGGCACCCCGACTCGGACAGGTTAGGTTAGAAGGGGACGGCGGGGTCTGAAAGACCCCGCCGTCCCCTTCGTGGTTATTTTTTTTTAAACCGCCCAGAAGTAGGAGTCCCGCGAAACGGGACTCCGTCGGCTACGCCTCATTATTCACTTCACTTATTATTCGCTTAATTATTTAGCTTAAATGATACCCTAAATCAAGGTGGGATCATCCCAACGAGTAACAGTGTAACAGTAACTGTGACTCGTTGGGAATTATTATCCAAAACATTCCCAACGAGTCACACTGTTACCCGTTGAGGTGTGACTCGTTGGGAACAAGCGGATTTTTTAACAGTCAGATAACTTTTATCAGAAGAATAAATATGACAGTTTGACATATTATTTTCTATACAAAAGCTGTCAAACGGCTCTCAGCTCTTCAGTTAAAAGATATCTGACTCTTGAAATATCAGCCCTAAGTAGACTAAGAAACTTTTGAGAGCTCGTGACGTCACCAAAGACAAGATACCAACTGCCACAAACTAATCTTAAATAATAGCAGGTTAGTATCTATTAAGTACGATAGAGCCAATTTGGTCAAGATGGTTCAGACGTGCTTATTGCGATATCACCGAGAGTCGCTTCAACCGGTCTCCAGGTAAAACTAACATTTACTTTAACGTTCGATTGTTCTTTGAGCTGACCTACTGACATTTAAATTCTGACACATACAATGTCAGTCTGAATGTAGAAAAATGTTACGGCCCTATAATTATTTTAATATTAAAACTGATTTGTAAAACATTGGGCATATTCAAGGAAGCCATTCAGAACTTAGGTATACGATTCAGGTGTCAGTTATTTAACATAGAACCACATTTTGTTATTTAGATAATAAATTATCCAGTATAGTCCGTCACATGTAGACATTCGCTGTCTTTAGCTCAGTTTGTAGTAAGGATCATAGTTTCCAGTCTGACACAGGACTTATCATCCCAGCCCATTGCACCGGCCCGTGCAAGCGCTGAATAAATTGCTAATCTAAATAAACTAATTATTTTAAGGTTTTCAAAGGGGTATTATTTCATTTACATTTTCATTCGTTACTTGTGAACATTAATTATCTTGTCTTTCAGTATGTCTGTCGTTCAACCAGTCATGATGTAGGTACCCACCTATTTCCTTTATATTTTGGATGATATGATTATGCGATGAATAAAATGTAGAACATAATAGAGTACAATAATTATATATTCTTTAAAACTGGATTAATTTGAAAGGAAGGTAAATACCTACTTGTATCAAAGTAACTCGAGTTGTTGCTAATATTCTAGTTAACGATATCTCATTAAGATGACTGACTACCCTTGACCAGTAGTAAATCTACTCAAAGTGTAACGATATATCAATCAACGATTACCGGGACACTCGTACGTATAGTAACAGTATAGCTCATCGCGCCATCCGCCCAATTAGACATCAAAGCATTTCAGCGGTAAACACTTTATTATGAAAGTGCACAAATTTTCATGAACGTAATTGGGCCGAAGTCTAACAAAATACGCATAAATCATCGATGTAGAGTTCTTTGATGTGACCGTGTCCGGAGTGACGTCACACCGCCGTCTTATATGTCGTACATTCATTATTTGCTCACGTATACTAGATGAAAGGCGACCACAATATAAATAAACAAATCGTGGAACAGCCTATGGAGACGTTGAAAGAACTTCACGACGGAATTATAAAGGAATTCATGAGAAATATATGCACTCGAATTGTGTTAATAACTTTCAATTAAAGTGTTAACGATTCACTTATCATAAATTGTAATTCGTGTTATCAAGTGTTTATAATAAGGCGTGAAAAGTTACTGACATAAAAATAGGTGGGCAAGAATGAAGAGGTACTCGCGGCATCAATGCTGACGTCATGGTTCTCAAGTGCGCTGTAAACACTTCGCAAATCGATAAAATTACAAATATGTATTGGTTACGAAATACAAATGCAATTACAACTGTATCCAAAAAACAAAACACTGCATACTATATTTACTTGGTGAAGTTCCACGTTCTCATCCAGTCGACCGCACGACAGTGGTAACCCGTAACACTTTAACCTTCAGCTGGCCTAGCGTAATACGGAGTTTCAATAGATAAACGTGGCCAGCTTATATAGTTAATAGTTTTGTCAGCACCGTTGTGCGGTGGACTGAATCTAAGTATCACAAGAACTACATAGTGAAATATTTAGAACTAGTGGATCCATCAGGGTAAACGTCAATAAAGCGGTGACTAGTCAAGTGGAGCCTAGGGAATAAAATAAAATTTAATTAATCTTCTATATGCCATCCTTCCTACTTATTAATATTATAAATGTGAAAGTTTGGGAAGATGGCTGGATGGATGGATGGATGGATGTTTGTTACTCTTTCACGCAAAAACTACTGAACGGATTTGGATAAAATTTGGCACACAGATCGACCAGGACCAGGGTAAGAACATAAGCTACTTTTCATCCTGGATCACAGACGATGTCATGGGTAACAGCTATAATAAAATAAAGCTACAGAGTTTGTATTTTTTTTGTTTGAACGCGCTAATCTCTGAAACTTCCAATCAGATATGAAAAAAAAAAATTGCTTTCGATAGCCCAACTTTCGAGGACGGTTAAATAAAGGCTATTTAACATCACGGCACGACCCTTAGGAGCCGAGCAAAGAGAAAAAAGGCAGAAAGAACGCTAAGCGAAAACGAAGTAGGTAATAGCGCGGGCGGGTGATGCGATGTGACGGGGTGGGTCGTGGGAACAAGAAGTTTCACGCGGACGAAGTTACGGGCAGAAGCTAATTTTGAATAACTTAAATAACAATCTCATCATAAAATCAACGACCATAAAAGTTCTGGGGCTCACATTCGACCGAAAGCTCACCTTCCACGACCATATTGCCACGGTAGCTAAAGAATCCTACCAAAGATTGGGCTATTCCCACGAAATTGCCACGATTTTCGCACCACACATGCCATCGAAATAATTTTTAATGCTCTTGTACGTAGCAAACTAGAATCCAGCTCTTCCGTGTGGAATCCACACGAACGCACCTACGCTCTTGTATTGTAAAAGGTACAAAAAGCGTTCCTTAGGTTTTTATATAAGCGTAAACACAAAAATAAATTTCTATTGGGATGCCTCGGATATAACTCATTAGAGTTAAGGCGAGCACGAGATCAGTTTACCATAGCCTGCAAGACGCTCCGTTGCACTTTTGGCGCGCCTGATCTGCTTGCTGTGCAGACTCAGTTCTTTTTCCAGATAATTACTGCCACAGCAGAAAGGACAGGCTGTTTGCTGACCATGTCGCGCCCGTTGCACCGGCTAAGTCCCCGCTACCTTGAACTCTGGGCGCACTTACTGATCTCTTGGATTCTAATCCGACAAACGATCTGTTTGCGGATGAATGAACGAAGATTTTTTCGAGAGATTCATGAAAGTAGGTATTGTTTTTTTTTTTTTTTATATTATTACATGGAATATTTATTTAGCTGTGTTGTCAATGACATGTATGTTAAGTTGTGTGCATGCGAATGAAGATATCTACTATTCGTTATGGGCCAAAAGATGACGGCCGCGGTGCTGAGGTACCAAACGTAGCATTCGTATTGCATGCCACAAGTAGCCACAAGGTAAATAACCGATAACTTGCATGTGTGGAGTAAACTGTGAACAAGTTGGTTATTAATAATAAATTAAATCAAATAAATACTTAAATAAATGCTGCGCCCCAGCAGTATTGACTCAGCCTTAGTGTAGCATCGCATTATCCTTCCCGGCTACGCCTCTCTGGACCTAAGTCCTTTGAGCGTCATGGATAATCTGTGACGCGATTTAAAAACCGGCCAAGTGCGTGTCGGACCACGATCAAAGAAGGTTTCCGTAGTTGAAATGAATTTATTCCAAAAACAAACTTAACATTTTAGTTGAAAAACATGTTCTCCCATATATCGATATACGTCACGGACAATTCTATAAGTGCAAATGAAAGTTAGTAATTTAAAAAAAAAAATATTATGTGCTAAAACTACTAATTAACGATTTTCGGACTTTTTAATGTTCTTGTGCTGTTTATGACCTTGCTTCTTGCCAAATTCCATTATTCTGGGTCAATGGTCAACCGTATAGGTTTTGATTTATTTGCGAATATCAAAATATGTCGCATAAATGGCCGTATTTTTTTATTGTTGACTTAGTGGTTTTTTTTTTTTAGAGCTCCAAGGGACCGTAGACGTACGTAACTGTTTTTTTTTTTAATATTAATTCCTGAGAAAAAGGGTCTTGACAGACTGGCCGACAGAGACGAACAACGAAGTGATCCTATAAATAAAGGATCAGTTTTTCCTTTTCATGTACGGAACCCTAAATTTCACTTAAAAAAGGTCTAAGATTTCTGCAGGACAAGGAATTATTCAGCAGAAAACACGAAGGATCGATTTTCTAAATTTACGACCGATATCAAACTAGCCAGGGTTAGGTATATACCTAACCTTGCTTTAGACGCATCGTCGCTGTTATTTGACGTCGCGTCGGCTTACGGCAAGCGGTTTAGTCTAAAAAAACAATGAAAATATTTACCAAAATTTTGACCAATAAAAAGTATAAGAAACAGTAGGTATGTGGTGTTTTCCTTCAAGAAATATTTTCCTTAACACTCGAGTCCACGACATTCTCGATTAACATGTTTAGCTTTTGTATTTCTATAGAGCTTTGATTCGCTTTGAATTTGATGTATTCGTGGTCCGTTGGTAGATTTGTAAACTAAAATTGCTGTCATAATAAAATTAGCAAAGATTTTTGAAGCTTGCCTAATGGCATGGGATGGGTTCATTGTCCTACTTTTTAGGGTTCCCTATCTAAATGGTGTCAACGGGACCCTATTACTAATCTCTTCCTATTACTAGTCTTGGCTACAAATCACGTACGGGTATATTGGAAGTTCACTAGGAAGTTACCTGGTCAGGGTGGTGTTAGAGCTGTTTGTAGCAGTAATTAAGTTGAAAACTGTAAGAACTTCGGGCTTTAGCCGTCCAGCAGCGATCATACCGCTCATAAAATAGATATGCAAATCAGGTCAAATTAATAGAAAAGCTGTGTTTGGTCAACCTGGAGCTGAATTGAACGAAAAGCTACCCTTCGCTGTGCCTACACAGCGTCTACGCAGTGCCTACGCAGCGTCTACACAGTGCCTACGCAGCGTCTACACAGTGTCTAAGTAGTGTCTAGGCAGAGCCTAAGCTACTTTTAAAGCCTGCGTTGCAAAAACACGAACTGCAAGCACACTTTTACAGGTAGACAATAAATACATCCCGCGAACGTTACCTTACGGCCGCGAATCATATTTTAATCAAGATACAACCTGAAATTGACCTGCAAATTGCAAAAAACGTAAGAAAATTAGATTTTCTCGGGCAACCTTGGCGCATAAAAACCCAGAATACAATAAATAAGGCATTTATTTAATCGATTCCCAAATAATTCCCATCATGATTTCCTAAAAAATTCAATAGATATGCATTACTAATAGTAATTGATTGTCTTCTTGTGGTCCCCAAATAATTCCCATGTTGACTTCCTAAAATACTAATCGATACGCTAATATACTCACTGCCTAGTAACTGCGACCAACTACTACTTGGATGTAGTTCGCTTGCCGGCCGCTCCTGGTTCACCGTTCGCTTCGCTCGTTCGGCCCGCGTGTCGTTAGTAAAAGTTATAACGGGGTGCCCTATGGTCGTCTTTTATGATTTGCAACTTGGATGTAGCAACTCAGATAGCGGCTTGATGACAGAAGAAAAGAAAGAAGCAGAAAGAAAACTGGACGAAATTTTGATGGATTTCGTCCAGTTTTCTTTCTGCGTGATAGCATCCCAAAATCGGAAGAGAAATAAAATCGAAAACGCCGTTTTCGACTGCGATCAGAATATCGGTTATCTCCAACAAATTCAATTCTTCCCCCGAGATTCTTCTTTGCCTTCTGATAGTCTAACAACAATCAAGTATGAAAAAAGCTCGTATGTTCCTGTACCTATACGTAGGGCCAATTTAAGGGCCACTAAACAAAATAGTAACGATTCTTCTGGAATCACTATCCGGAATCCGAAAAATGACGAATCTTTTATGCGTGAATGCGCTGATAGGAACATTCCTAGTACATTTAATTAAAAGTACCGGTAGTTTCTAGTTGAATTGTCGATCAAATATCTTTAAATATAAAACATCAGAGGGCCTAGACAAATGGCATTCGCTTCGGAGCGATTCTATTTCTACAATCGCTATCGCTTTCGCTAATGATTCCAAAAACTAGCAATAACGCTCGTCAAAAAGCGACCCTTGGCTATGCATCTCTGTGGAAGTACCTAATCTTTCGACGCTGTCGATTCATTTCATAATCGAATGTTGTTTACATTGTCTAGCTAATTTTTATTCGTTGACCTATGATCACGTGACATTTCGATAGCTTATGTCAACCCCATACATTTTAGCTTTTCTACCTAGCGTTATCGTTAATCGAATGTTACTTTGTCTAGGCCCTCAGGTAGAGTATCAGACGATGCATCATGCGCTCGGCGGTAATGATACCGAGAATACCTATTCAAAAGTCGACGTTCCGGGAATCGACGTAGAGGCAATAAATCTCATAAATATAATTGTCTAGTGTAAAAATATTTATTATTTCTTTTGTTTTCAAAATCTAATAAATATATGAAATTGGCTCAGAATTTCCCAACGCCAATCAATATCTTTATGGAGTGACTCATAAGTCATAAGTCATAGTGAATTAAGTGGATATTTAAGTTCATAATTCAGTTACAAACTCTCACGCAGCAATCACGCATCATTGTCACCTCAAGATGCTCGCTTTGTTAAACCTTTACCAGACTATATCGCCGTCATTCGGTCCGTATAATAAAGCTATCGAAACGATTCATTATGTTAAAAGCAAATTCTAACGTCGCATCGCACTAAGTGACTTGAGGATTTCATTCAAACTCGTGAGAGCGATATATGCTGACCGACAAGAACGTAAGGAAAAAAGACTTATTTTTACAAAGGCGCTCAGAGCAACGTGTTGTGTAAATAGTCCAACATGTTTCTATAACAAAGAAATCTTAATAGCCGATGACGGGCAAAAGTCAACATAACAATCTACGGGTTGATTGCTCATAATTTTATGTGCACACTTGGACGTAGGTGCTTGGTAATAAAGCCCACTTCCTTGTGATTTAACTTTAACGTTTACCAAGGCTCTCGAAAATTTGTAAGTTATGTTTCTGTTTATAGGATTAGCATAAAACATGGTTATCTATTGCATACCTGGTTACTAAAGCGTTGTTCAAACGTCGCGATACAGTCTCATTGTACAAGGTTTATTTCAAAGCAATAAGGACTTTAATAACATATGTTTACAGCTGTTTTTCAGCATCAAGCTCATGGGGAATCCTTGAGGCAGGAATTCCGATTTCGTAGCGGCGACTGCTATGCCATCTAAAATATTGGACATCTCCATCTTGGTTGGTGTTTTGCTCTTTCTGTGGTCACAAACAATGAGTCGGGATCGTCAAGGGAATGTATGCATACTTTAAAATACGTTAAAACCTTTCTCCCACGTGGATATGTACAATTTCAAGTAAGCCGATTGAGGTTGAATAACACGGCATATTTGCACAAAATGTTGTGCGACTTAATTGTTTATTACCATGAGTACCAACAAACACCTGGTTTTAAGTATCTTCCCGCGTTCATCAACAATTTAATGATAAAATAAAAACAAGAAATAGATTATCTTCTTGTATGAGGCATCACCGATTTGGATCCTATTCATTTCTTTAAGCCGACTGCGTGAGTTTTAATCCTTAGATTTTAAACGTATTATCAATATGGACTCCATTCTTCCTATAATGTTAATACAATAGATAAATAAATTAGGGACAAGCCTTCATATTAACATTCAGTATAAAACCGTATTTTGCTTGTATCTGAAACGTGATCTGTTAAGGTTGGCAAAACAAGATTCGACTTAATAAAATATGCATAATTTAACTTGCTTTTAGTTATCGTCAGAAGTTCTGATGTTAATAACGATTATAATTACAATTAAATGTTCACATTACCTACTTTAGTTTCCTGTGACTGTAGGTAACCGAAATAGGTATATTTTTTTGTTGAAGGCTAACACTACCTACCAATTAAATGAAAAGGAATCGATCTAAAAAAATATATAGTTATATTTTTATCAAAATCATGTAGGTAACAGCGATTTATTATAAATACTGACTTCAACCCTAAAGGTGAACTAAGCTCCCACCCAATTCTACGGGGCATCTGAATGATGGTTTGTATTATTTTTTGTAGGCATGCCATGTCATCGGAACGATTGTGGTCGGTTCCCTATGATTTATCGATGTCCATATTACAAATACGACACAACATTATGCGATTCTTTATTTCTTCTTTAAGCCATATTAGTATTCCGCCAACAATCCTGTCCAGCGCTGGTTTTGTCATACCGACTAAATGTTATTTTGTTGGAATTTCAAATAAACAATTGTTGGCTTTTTTTAATAGGTTTTATTTACAATATAAATTAATGCGGGACTTCAATCAGCGCTGAGCAAGTCGGTTGGCATATTTAGAGCGCTCATGAATTAAAAGCTCTGGATTATGTTTTCTACCATTTCAAATACAACTTAATTTGTACGCAATAATTAAAACAATTAGGAGTTTGTCCGCCTTTTGTATGCTTATTGATGTATTTTTTGCAGTACGATGATGTGGTGAAACAGCAGGTCTGAAACCAGAGTGGTGTAAATATTAAAGACAATCGATCGGTGGGTGGAGTTGGGGAATCCTCAGAAGTGCTCATGATAAATCTGTTTCAGCACGCATGGCAATTAATTGACTGGTGGCACTCCATCGCATTGCTGCGGAGTCTTTATGTGGTCAAGCGGTAATTTGCTGCAGCCCCGCGATTGTGACCAACTGTTACTTTACTGTTATACTATTTCAGCGATGTATTGATGATTTATGGTCATATTAATCTACCTACATATATACTTTATCAATTGCTGACGCCTTTGCATATCATTTTTAGGGTTCCCGTACCCAAAGGGTGCCAACGAGACCCTATTACTAAGCCTCCGCTGTCCGTCCGTCCGTCTGTCTGTGTGAAATCATACTGTATCTCATGAACCGCAATAGTTAGACAGGTGAAATTTTCACAGAGTGTGTATTTCTACTGCCGCTATAACAAAAAGTAATAATAATAAAATAAAGTTAAAAAAAAAATATACAAGAAACGCGTTTTAAAAAAAAAGTATTGTTAAATATTGTGCGATGGTACCTAAGTGTTTTTTTTTAATAATACAAAGTTTTACAGCTACGTCGTAGTAGCAAGTAAAACAATTTTATACTCAGCTCATTCAAAACTTTACAAAACTACCCACTGTGAAACAGGTCTCCATCTCGAGATTATCACCTAACGTTATCTCCTTCGTATTATAACTGAATTCAAATTATTATAATTATCTAGGCAGTTACCTAATTATACACAAACGAATGTGTTTTAAGATTCGCCAGGCACCCATACTTAGTAAAAGAATAGTTGTTTTCTTAATGAGCTATGCTGATGCAGGCAGTAAAGAGTTTTATGTCTTTCTTTATAGTTTGCTTGAATTAACTAAGCACTGTAACACATTATTAAAATTTTTACTTCGTTAGTTACATTATGTGCGCCACGAATTTCACGCGTAAATATATGTAAATGTATGTATACCCTGATAAACATATACAACAAAATAAAATCTCGTAATTATGCTAAATCTTTAAACGGGTCCGCGTACAATCAGGGCGTGAAGTTCACATTTTCATTTAGCTGCGCACTTTGCGTTATTTGAAAGTGACCCTAAATCCCGCGTCCTCTGTGCAGATAATTCTTAATTTGCATATTAACGAGAAACTTTGCATCGGCAATACGGAAAAATTCCAGAGGTCGAGTGTGAACGGACAGGTGGTGCGGCGGACTAATGCCGGAATATTTCTCAAATCCTCCACTGCTGTCGTCGGCGCCGACGGTATGTTGTTGTCCTTGATAGCTTTCTCGTTTCAGCGAGATTCATTATAAAGGATTCTCCAGTACCGTAGCCCGCGATTTAAATTTTTGATATCAGTTACCTCGTCTACATACTAACAATGAGTGTCTACGTACACCTTCACCATTAAGGGCAATACTTATCGGTATTATGTATGCCTTCTTGTAACAGAACTTTAAATCCAAAGGTAAGAGATAAGTTTAGCCAGCTCCAACTAAAATAATTATAAGTAATGTTTTTTACAACTAGTTTAAATATATTTTTCTAATATGAGAGTTGAGTACTTACCCTTAAGTATTCAAAATAATATGATGAGCGGTGAATGCTTAGAGCGTGTGGATGGTAATTATGTGAACAAACAGGGAAACCAAATGATAACTACCACACGATATTAGAAACGGCTCATTAGGTCTTTAAGCTGAAATGACAGCTCTATAAATAGTAGACAAGCGTCTTCGAAGAGTATATTATTATTTTATTTATTTTTGAATTGTCGGGGCTAAAAGAGAGAGTATTTGTAGTGGAAAGGTGGTGCGATGACAAAACATCTGTTCCGTGTGTTGAGCCTCCGGCGGCTATTCCGACTAAATCGTTTACCGCGTCCGCGACACCCCGTAAACGAGCTTAATGCGATCGTCGATGACAAATATAATCTTTGCTCTAAAGCGAGTTGACTTGACACTGTTGTTATTCCGAGAAACGGAAAGATTTATTTTTACTCAAAGAGCTAAATATTCAGGTGAAAGATATCTGTGAGGGCGTTGTCTGGCCGACTCGTTAAATCTGTCGACGGAGTCGCGTCTTCTGTGTAATCGCGCCGATGATACCGAAAAATCTGCCCGGATTTCATTGCTTTGATATTCAGTCTCAAAGAAGGAATAACATTTTATTAATATCTCTTCTAGCGAGCGTCAGGATTGTTGTTGTTGTTCACACCGACAGACGTTGCTATAGCTGATTATGATTCGTAATTATCAGTTTCAGAGCATTAATCTTAAGAGCAGTGTAGGTATAGCTTGCTCTAGTTAGACTCAGATAATACCACGACCGGCCCCCTACCGTGAAGCTAGCTGTATTTCATACACGTTAACAGCTGCTGTAAAGCAATTAATATGACGACGTTCACTCATTTAGTTGTACACATAAAGAAATCTCTATTTTTATTATAACGATCTTGCTTACATTACTTCCTTATTATCACGTTTTAGACATTATATTTAATATACAGCGCTAATTATGAACGAGTTCTTTATTACACAAAATGAAGGCCCATTCACAAAATATCTTAGAGGAGGTTAATCGCCATTGTTATTCTTTTAGGTTCATTTAGGGTTCTGCAAGTTAAGTAGATATATTTTTTAAATAAATAAATAATTATTAGGTACCTACGGGGATGCAGAGATTGATGGTTTTCTTTAGTTTGTTTCGAACAGCTTGTTTAGCATTCCAAAATTCCACGATCAGATCAGCTATTGATTTCAATAAGATTTTCAATATTACCTTTATTGGAAATCTTATTGCTTTCGGAAAATACCAAGTTTGATGTAACAGAACTTTGGTTAAAATATCGTCAAGTAATGCCAATTAACTAAGAAAATGATTGTGTCATTTCAACCGAAATCGTATGATACATGGCGGGTCGTTAATATTAGTAAAAAAAACTATTAAATCGAAAGAACGAAAAGACATTATCGGACTGTCTGTTGAACACACCACTGAATTGTCCTGTGTTGAGCTTGATAGGCATGTTATAGTATTCGTATATAGACCTCCAAGTTACCAGAATCTATCAAAGTCAAAGCATTTATTTCAAATAGGAGCATAAAAGGCACTTTTGAACGTCAACATTTACATGAAAATAGAATTAAATCTAGTCGCCCCTTCCAAAAGGTAGTTTCGTATTACTGTGTTAAATTCTGTAATGGAATATGTGCTAAAGAAAATTTGTGCTAGTAGTACTCGTAAATCAATAATCGTATGTGGTGATGATAATATTACCTAATTTATTACAAAATAACTCGAATACTGTCAGATTATTCCAATTCCTTTTAGGTCATTTGATTTGTTAAATGTTTTTATTGAACCAACCCGAGTGACAGCTTCTTCTGCTACTTGTACAGATATAATTTTTTATAACTGTGATTACTTATGCAAACAAATTGTACATAAGTTGCCATCTGATCACAGCAGACAAACAATAACATTTTGCTCCTACATGCCTGTACAAAAAATTCAAATAAGGTTTAGGCCAATTACATGTATAAATTTAGAGAAATTAAATAATTATTTGGCCAGTAAATTATGTGTTCAGAGTTTTTAATATATTATGTGATCCAAATGAGTTGTTCTACGCCGAGTTCTTTTCGCTATTAAACACGCAATTTAATGACAGTTTTCCACCAAACACTAACCGTCTTATTCATAATAAAGCTATTCGCTTCATAAACCTATTTTAGTTATCGAACTGTTTTGTCCCATTCGGTCAAGTTAAAATGAAGTTGGACAGAAAGTGACAATACAGTTCGATAGCTATAATAGGTTTATGAAGCCAATAGCTTTATTATGAATAAGGGGTAAAAGTATTTATACGAAGTTCTTATTTAGTGATAGGGCGACTTCAGGCATTCGTAAAAGCTGGGAAAACCTTTTGCCTAAAGCAGCATATGAATAATGCAAGCTTTCATCAGTATGATGCAAAATATTCTAAAACTTTTAAAAGTGTGTGCAAAATAGCTAAAGCTCTTTAAATTAGCAATAAAATAAAATCAGCTGATGATAAAATAAAACCTGCCTGGCAAATAATAAATAATGAAACAGGTAGGAAAAAATAGCGTAATACTGAATTTAATTTAGAGACTGCACATGGCCCTATCAGATCAGATCTAGAAATAGCTCAGGAATTTGGAAACTATTTTGCTAATATTCCCCTTAAAACTACAGAAGCTTTAAATTCCTCACCCGCGCCTTCTGCTGCCTTACTTACAAAAAATGTAATTTGCTCTTTGGACTTTAAGTTTCAGCATACAAACCCCCAGGATGACATAAAAGCTTTTAAAGATTTTAAAATTAAATCAACAGAAGATCTCTGGGATATGTCTATAAAAGTCTGTAGATCTATCATTGAAACCATTGCGCCCTATTTATCATTCTTATTTAACACCGGTGAAGACCAAGGAGTCTTTCCGAACCTTATGAAACATAGTAAAGTAGTTCCTTTGTTCAAATCCGGTGATAGTAATGAATCCAACAATTATAGACCTGTGTCAATTCTGCCAGTTCTGAGTAAAGTATTTGAAAAGTTAATGCTCAATAAAATTTTACGTCACAGTCAATGTTTTTAATAATAATCCCAACTTTCAGGAACAACAGTACGGTATCACCAAAGGGCGTTGTACCACTGACGCTGGCGTCACCCTGAAAACGAACATTTTTAACCCCTGGGAAGAAACACAAGCACAAGATGCCATTGGAATCTTTTGCGACCTCTCTAAAGCGTTCGATTGCGTAAACCATGAGACACTTCTGCTGAAACTAGAGCACTACAGGATAAGGAATACAGCTCTTGATTTCCTAGATGATACCTGAAACATAGAAAGCTTAAAGTTCAAGCAAACGGCATAAACTCATTAGTCTGAAATGGCAATGGGCGTTCCTCAAGGTTCGTTATTGGGTCCATTCTTCTTTTTAGTTTAAATTAATGATTTACCCCAATTATTTCAAAATAACCAGTGATGGTGTTATTTGCAGATGACACATCATTTGTCTTTAAAAAGACCGACGGTTACAAAATCTTAATGTCGTGAATAGCTGTATTCTTAAAGTCCAAGATTGGTTTACGGTAAACAACTTGTTACTAAATGAAAAAAAAAACCAAATGCATTAGTATTAAATTACTTAATGTTAGAAGTAGCGAATGTGAAATCATATTGAATAGAGAAAAACTGGAATTTATTAATCTAGGAATTTAGGAATCACGCAAGACGAAAAGTGACAATGGGGACCTCATATAATATCTCTTGCGGGGCGGCTAAGCTCGGCCGCTCATGCTGTTAGAAAGATAAGACACTGAACGGATGTAGAAATGGCGCGCTTGCTCTATTTTAGCTACTTCTACAGTAAAATGCCGTATGGCATTTTACTGTGAGATCGGGCTGCTGACATTGAATCCATCTTTATTTTGCAAAAGAGAGCTGTGAGAGCCATTTAAAATCTACGTCTCCGCGAATCTCACTGGAAACTATTTAAAAGTTAAATATTATGACGGTACTTTGCCAATTCATTTATGAAAAAATTATGTATGTAAGAAAAAATCTACATCTTTTTAATAAAATAACTAATAGACATAATTTTAATACTAGAAATAAAGATAAAATAGATCAAACATTTTTTCAGATTAGCTAAATTACATACATATTTTATGGGGTACTGTGTTAAATGTTACAACACAATTTCTTGTGATATATTGCAATTAAATGAAAGAAAATTTAAAAATCGTTTAATAAGTACACTTTGTAAACAAGCATATCACAGATTAGGGGATTATATCCAAGATAAGAATGTTTGGAAACATGCTGGTCCTGCTCTATAGGACAATCTACAGTCTCGACAAAATCAAACTGGTTGCTAATTGAATTAAATAATTTATTATTTTTATGACATTGAATTACATTCTGTGATTACTTTAACTCACATACTGACTTATTAGTTGTATTTTTTTTAGGAATGTCGTGTATATTTCCAATATTTGTGAATATGTGAGCACCATGTATCTATTACATAATTAATTTATCTGTCATCGCTGCCTTTTTAATTTACCTATTGTGGTATAGTAATTTTATTCTAGGTGCATCGTCTTACACGTGTATATAATTAATGTATACAAAATATTCTAAAACATTTTAAAAGAGTAACGGTGTACTTTCTTTCCCATTTTTCTCCATACGAAACTACCTTTCGGAAGGGGCAACTAGAACAATTCTGTTTTCATGTAAAATTTGACATTCAAAAGTGCCTTTTATTTATGTGCCTATTTGAAATAAATGCTTTGACGTTGACTTTGAGGAAAAATGCTAAGAAGATAGGTACTTAGAAATTTTCTGTATTACTTTTTTAATGTAACTTGTAAGACCGTACTTGGAGTATAACCACTTTTAATCATAATCCCTAGTTAATTTTATTATACTTAGATGGGTTCCACCCACTTACCAGTTTATTTACTCGCTAATTAACATGCCTTATTAACTGTCTGAAACAAAAAACTTAAATCCAACTTATTTCATACAATTATTTATTATAGGGAACCCTGTCGACAATGAATTACCTATTACTTGACCAGTGCTCACTAATTTAATTAGCATAAATTGTTATGCTGGATAAACGAATTTGGACGTGTAATTTTTTTGTCTCAGTTAAATGACGTGTGAACAGCGTCTTGTTAATTTTTATTTGCCATACAAAACCGTGTCCCCGGGTCACAATTTTTTTTTTACTCCGGAAGTTAGATTTAAAATGTCATTGTCCTCGCACCCCCGATACAGTTAACTATGTTTTAAGTGCAATTTTAACAGAACTTAGACGCGATTTGCAAAGAACAGTTTTATGCAAAATTTTAAGATTGTTATCTTTTTTATGAAATATGTTTTACTTATGAGATCTGGTACGATGTGGAACACAATGCTACCATCGAATGCAATGAAACTTAGAATAGTTTGAAATTTTTAAAAACTTGGATGTATTTACCAGCGGTTTTTCATAGCGCCGAAAACAAAGGCAAGCACAGCAAATAAAAAAAAAACCTATAGAGCATGATTCAACAGAACATGCCAACTCACAATATTAATGTATTTAATTAGGAGTAGCTGTATCAAATGCTTCTGACGACAAGCTTAATGTATTCAATTCCGCCATAGCCTAAACAATACAAGCTTTAATAAAATGCGTATTAAAACATATCTTGGAACGAAACAAAGGTCGTTCACACCGGTTTTGGTTCCTACAAAACGTGGTGTGGGACCGTGACCGTTTGTGTTCCCTCAACCATTTTTAAATTTTTCGTGTTCATACAAACAAAAGTATTCGGGCGATAATCACAACATTTTTCGAGCGGCCGTATTAATACGACTTTTAATCGTTAAAGTGTTTTTAAACATTCAATTAGCTTTCGCGCTTTGGCTTTTCATGCGTGAACATGTTCTTCATAGCCATCCAAGTCATACTTTCTCAACCACGGTGGCAACATTATCTAACCGCCTAACGGCTCGTCGCCGGAAAAAATGTCTCCGTAAGTAGGTAGTTAAGAACCCGCTGTACCATTTATTTACAAGAGTGAATCCGTCTTAGAAAAACTAGCATTCAAAATTATTAATGGTTTGTTTGAATGGTGCGTCACGCGGCTCATTGTTGGCGCGCACTCCGTCCGGATGCGCTCGCTGACACTAATTATTCCCATAGTGCTTGAATGATAGATTGCCCTGGACAAATCACTTCTAGCCTCACTCCCAAACAGTAATAAAAAAGTCGTGTGATTAGTTTTTTAAGTCGGGGCCCACCGATTGTCAAAGAACGTGGGCTGACTTGTACCGTTTGTCTAAAAAGGTAATATGTTACTGTAAAAAGTCGAAATGTCCGCGATGCTATCTTACGTAGACTTCTGTCAGATTGGTAAGTTTAATCCCGTTCAAAATTATTCACGTCAAACAGAACTACTTAGAATGTTGATATTTTAAATTCAAATTCCGTGACCAATCTCTTGTTTATTGACCTTTCCCTACAATAGTAAATCTGAGTACCTATCCGTATGACGATGTTTCTACATACAAATAAATCTGCATACGTGTAAATAGAGCACAGGGCGCACTGTCTAGCACTAACAGCTAAACGTCCAATTAAGAAATACTATCTCGAATGGCGGCTAATTATGTACCCCGCATATGTACACATCTGATTATATCTGATTAAAGAGTCGATCTAAGCAAACCGTATTTATACTTAGATTTTGCGCTTTTAGCATACCTAGGCAGTGACCTCTAACTTTTAAGTATTTAAAAATGAACAGTAATAAATGGGATCAATCGTATGATTGATGGCTATTCTTATACATGGGTCTACATCTAAGTCTCGTTAGATACTTAGTCGATTCTTGTCAAACAGAGATAGAGTAAATAAACTATTAAAGGGCCATGGGCAAACAAATCACACACAATGTCCTCAATATTAATGTCCTCTATACAATGATACAAGAGAAGAATTTTAATTATTTATTAATTTTGTATGTGCCATTCTAATAGACCTATTTTAGAAACATAAGATCGTCGGAGGTTATTTTTACGTTTAGAAACTCGCCAAAACGATAACAGGCAATCATTATAAAAAGAAAAAAATCTACTGTCCTCTGAGTACTGTTTAACTTAATATTCTGGTTGTATTAACAGGTTCCCGCGACAAATACGAAAGGACAAAAATGATTTTAATCACTAAAAGACGTATTTTTCCTGTTTTTTTTTTAAGAACGTTAATATTTTTACAATTTATTTATTTTCGTCAGTTTTCTTCTTAATCAGGTATCGGAAATTTAAATAGATGTGTACACTTGGCTGCTCGTTTTGGGCCATTGGGTGTCAAAACAGCATGTTTGAGAAATTATGTTAATCCAAGAAGCTAATACCTAATGCCTATGCCTGTTCAAGTTACCTATATTGATTTCGGAACGATACCTTAATGTTGACCTATCCACCTCAAACAAAGTAACAGAGATAACATAACAAATCGCTTCGGTAACTGCGATATTAACTGAAACGATAGCGTCGATCGAGGCGGGGGCCGTACCGCGCCCAATGAAATATTATCTCCTGTGTGACTTACGAGTACTGGCCTCTCAACCAAGCATAATGACATTTTAGTATTACAACATTTTATCTACACGAGACGAAAAGTTTCAAGATAAGTTAAACGCCAACTGGTATATTGTTTCAGAAAGTTGACAGCCGATGTAATTTGTTAATGTCAAGCGGCGTTTGCGGCGGCCGGCGACATAGCGACGTATCTGCGCCCGCGGCCCGGCCGATCTGATGTAACCTAAAAATACACGGCGACACCACTTCGCCCCAGCTCCTTGCCTATCTGTCGTACTGATTTAAATAATGAGATTTATCATTTCTGTGTGCACAAACTCATAAAATTATTATCTGGCATCGTTCTATTAGTTACATTATTTAGTAAAGCTACCGAATAAAGTAGTGATAATAATTCACCTGTTCGTTTAAAATGCGTTCTGTGTTATACCATTAAACTTACTAAAAATCTGAATGACGCATTATTAATAGATGTTTATGATAAACGTCAAGTTGCGCCCACCTACATAGCTTATCCTTAATCTTATGCTAGATTTAATAAATGATGAACACTATGATTGATTTTCATGTTTACGTAATGCGAATATTTAAAAGCAAAAATATCACTGCTATTATTAATAATCATATTTTTTTTCTCTCTTACGGGGCTATACACCTCATGATAAAAGAACCCGGCGGAACAAACATATTTCCATACCTAGTGAAATTCACAGTCAAGAAGTCAAAGGAAGAAAGTACCAGAAGTTTAAGGAGTTCACCTTCGAAATAGTAAGCAAGGAGGTTGGTACCGTGACCGTATGCATAAGAAGATCTGAATTATAAGGATATGGATTTGCAAGGTATGAAAATTACTCGGTAACCTTATTTGGCAGTGCATAAATACCCTATACTTATAAAACAAAATCATGCTTTAGACTTTTTTTCCTCTCGGAATTTGGTTTCCGAATTCCCGGGAAACGGATTCAATAAAAACGAGTTAAGATTTTAAGATAATCCATCGAAGGACCGACTGAGAATAAATAGTCAAATTCCTAATTCAAATATTTTTTCAAGGCGTGCATGTAACATACGAAATACAACAGTGCAAAAAAGTTTTAAATATTTTTGTTTTTATTGATTTTATTTTCCAGTGCCTATACATAATATCCTGACGCAGTACCTACTAACCTTACCTTTTATTTTTAGCCTTTCAGCTATTATGCTCTGAATGCGTTTTGCTTTATTATCTGTAATCATTAAACTTAAAGAGGTAATAATCAGTTTTAATTATGTAAAATAGTTTTAAAACCAACCCAAGGTTCCGAGCCTTACTTAAATTAACTACAACTTAACTAGCTTAAGTGAATGTCAAATACACCTCTACCTACCGCATAGAGAAATATGGGCGCGATATTATCATAATGTTTGTCTCAAAATCCTTGATTCATTATCTATATAAGGTGGCGGTTTAGAGAAAAATGGCATTAAATGACGAATATTATGAAAGTACACTGCGCAAAAATTTATGGGGCTTGGGCCAAATGTCCACCACTAAAGAGTCAGTGAATACTCTATTTGTAACTTTTACTAACTTTTTTTCAATAACTAAATCCTACACGGTTTGATTGATTTTAACAAATGATCAAAACTATCCCCCCTAAGGGGGTAGAGAGTATGGATGAATTTTATTGCGCGGTCCGATTAATATGAATATACCGTATTTAAATCATGACAAAAAAATAAGAATTACGGGGTTTTGGATATTTTTTAAATAAACCCCTAATTGGGTGAAAAGTTTTTGGTTATAATTTTACTGATTTGTTTAAATAATCTTTAAGTTAAATAATGAAAACGCACCAAACGATTTTTCGAATACCAAGAGGAGAAAAGGAGGAATATCTAAATTTTAAATGAAAAATTTCGTTCTTCAGTTTAGAAAGTCGAAACTAGGCCAAAATATTACTGAAGCTAAATAATAAAGATCGTAAATCTCTGAGGATAAAACCTCATCATGAATCAGCAGTAAAATCAAATCGGAGAATTGACACTTAGCAGCTGTTAAACATACTTACTTTACTTATAAAAAATCCCACCTGGTTTTATAGGACAATAACAATAGCCATTTTTTTTTCCAAAACGTGGAGGTGTTATTGGAACACCCCCTCCACCCCCTTTAAAGGGGATTCGTAGCGAAAAGTACGAAAATCGCGCGGACGAAGTCGCGGATGAAGTGGTAGTCATTACCATTTGATATTCCTTTGAAGGATTTTTTTTCCAAATTATTCTTAACTAGCTGCGCCCAGCGGTTTCACCCGCATAAGTCTCGATCCCGTAGGAATGTCGGGATAAAAAGTATCCTATTTCTTAATCCAGGTCATGATCTATGCATGTGCCAAATTTCATCTAAATCCGTTCGGCCAATTTAGCGTGAAAGCGTAACAAACATACAAAAAATCAAATCTTTTCTCTTTACACTATTAATTTAGATTTGGATGATGTAAAACGCAATCCCATAATAGTTAATTCTCTGTTTTATGTATTTTGTTTAGAAGCGTTCGCGTAAGAGGAAGACTTATAGAAATTGTATCTACGATGCATACTATATTAAAGTGCGTGTAAGTCACAGACAATTTTATGCCATAGTGAATTTAAAATTATGTCATCATTAGATTTGCTTCATTTTAATTTTGCAACGTAAAATTACTTGTGAAAGGTAACTCAAGAATAAATATACGTATACATGTCTAATTTCATGCCCATCACCCTATCACACAGATAAAAGGCTTTATAGCCAGGCCACCTAGAATGCCGCGTTCTAAGAACCCCCGCTATCCCGGCTTGGATATTCGAATTCGTAAAATTCCCGTCATTGGGAATTTGAATAACAGATTTAAGACTATTAGACCTTTGCACAAAATACGGAATTGACTGACATTGTTATTGTTAAACATCGCAGTGTTTTTCCACTGGCAGTGTGTGCGCAGCATTAATCGCGTGCGCAACATCCGTGTGGTGCCGTGCGAACGCTGAGAGTTTTGTGGATTCCACAGGATTACAAAAAATTGAATTATGTAAATATTTCGGAAAACAAGAGTCCTAAAACGCTATGGCAAAACTAATTGTGAAGCTTTTAACTTTTTTCAAATTCTATTTATGAAAGTCCATTCTAACATTTTCATTAGCCTCAATAAGAAACTCAAACTCAAACTCAAAGCATTTATTTCAAATAAACCAATTACAGGCACTTTTGAATTGTCAAGGGGTCGGTCAGTCAGAAAGATGAAGCTAGTTACCCATTCCAAAGCGTAGTAGGTACCTATGGAGAAGAACGGGCAAGAAACTCCATGGACACTCTTTTAAATCAAAAAATGGTTACAAAGATGATATACATCTAACATTGTACGGTCGACATAGCTTAATACGTCATACTTAATTTAAGGTATACATAATATTGATACAATATTGTGGAACAAAGAATGTAGGCAATAAAATGAATCCTTGTCCGAGTATACACCTTATTGAGACTGAACAATGTCAAATTTCGGAGACGTGGCGTCCATGCTTTCTGAAAAAAACATCCAAAGCCAAAGGACCGATATCAACTCAATTTTTCTCGTTTGGTAGGGAGGTACTGTCATAGCGCATTAGCTTGGCTGTTACTCGCAACTAACAATGCGGCAAGCCATGCGATTGACCGCAGACTGTAAAACTCATTTCTCCTAGCACTGCGATACGGTTGCCCACGACGGCGACGTCTGCGACCAGCTTCTACTAAATAAACATCTTAAATTCACAGACAGACAAAACAAAACACAAAACACTGCCTACACCGCTGGATCTAGAAGCTTCAAATTGTGCTCAAGAGTTCCACTATAAGACAAACTTGAAGGAAAGTTATTTTAAAGTTCATCCGTTAAATAGGGGATGAAAGTTTTGTCATTTTTTCCGATGCGGCAAACATCGAGCACAAAGCTTAGCTACTTTTTTTTTTATTAACCTGTACTGTCCCACTTACTGAATAAAAATCTTAAATCCATTCATTCGTACAACAATTCTGACAAACAACTAACAGCCTAAATGCTAGTGTAGCTGGGTTTAGACATATAGGTATAAGAAAAATTAAAATTCATCCCCTAAATGGGTTAACTGGAAGATGATAGTTTGTACGGAAGTTCGTAATTTTTACCGATGGGAAATCCCCATCAAGCACACGGCTTCTAAAGTTATAACTGCCAAATAGTAAGCAAAAGACACACGCAATGTTTTATATCATAGCAGCAACAAGGTTCATAACGTGATTTATTCGTAAAAAGATTATCCTGATCATCCACCAAGCCCTAATTCCCGAGGGGCCCGTCCCTGATAACTCTGTATCGCGGGTGCTCTCGTTTTCAAATAAGTAAATTAACGTGGAATTGAATTAAGTTTCGTCCCGAGTTGAGATTATGGCGATTTAGTGAGATTATCTGAATGTGTTAAACGTCGCCGTTGGGTTGTAATGGAAGGGCGTGGGTCAGGCCCATTGTTTAATTATAGATAGTGCTCCGGTATAAAAGCCACGAAGCGTGGTCAGGTTTTACTACTCATATTTATGTTTATACGTAAGAAGGTACCGTTTTTATGACTCTATTGTGGACGGTGGTTTAACTTTATAATGCGTTATAATATCACGTCATTTGGTATTGTTTAATTGCTATTTACCTTGTAATTTAGATTTTTACTATTAATTAACGTTTTTGTACAGGTCACCAGGTGTTTCTAGTACCTAGAGTTGGTACCAATTGTCATGGTTGCATATATTTATACTGTCTTCTTTGTTTTGAGTCTATGGCATTGGATTATACTATGTTAGATGAGCCTAGTAGGTTAGTCTACAATTTACTATGTAATTTGTATGATTGGACTCTATCTGACTGTATATTTAATTAATCACTTTAATCAAGAGAAGTTTGGGTAGTTTTTTTAACCGACTTCACAAAAAGGAGGAGGTTCTCAATTCGTCTGTATGTTTTTTTTTTTTTTATGTGTGTTAGCTCATAACTTTTTTCTGGGTGAACTGATTTGGATGATTCTTTTTTTATTTGATAGGTGGTGCTTCACATGTGGTCCCATTTAAATTTGATCTAGGTCTGACCAGTAGTTTTTGAGTTATCCTTAATACTGCAGATTTTTTCCACCTATCTTATATGGATGATGTGTTAATAATTTCCTGTCACTGTTATTTACACACCAAGTAGTGGTATACGAATTTGTGTGGGGTAGGTACCGCAACTAAAAAGTGAAAAATAAAAACTTTTTTACAAAAAAAAACAACCGACTTCCAAAAAAAACACTAAAAGACGTGAAAAATAACTTTAATTTCGGAAGTCGGTGGCCAAACACGAAAATACAAAACCAAAGGCACCGACTTCCGAAATTAAAGTTATTTTTCACGTCTTTTAGTGTTTTTTTTGGAAGTCGGTTGTTTTTTTTTGTAAAAAAGTTTTTTTGTTTTTGTTTTTTCTGCTGCCACACACTACACTATCCGTTGCCAGCTGGTCAGCGTAAATTCAGATTTTATTTACTTTCACTGCTTTTCATGACAGAGGAATAGTTTCAAATATAAACAAAGAAAACACTTAATTTGTATTATAAGTGAGGATTACTTTTTCAATTATGAGGCAATTGTACCTATAATGGCCCTATTTTTAAATGCACGTAAAAATGAAACAATTAGGTACTCGCGATAAGAGAACACAATTAAACTCTGTCTTTATACACAAAATCGAACTCATTGACTGTAAGTAAGGTTTTCGAAGCGAAGCGTAAGTTTAGGAAGACTTTTTGTTTCCTTTTAACGGGGACCAAGCCTTGGCGTGTTCGAGTCTCGGTAGCTATCGTAAAGCCGCGTAGAGATCGACGCCGATAATTGAAAAAACGTTACGACTGCTGAATCTTAACACCGATTTAAAACTGCGATGGATAAATTAAAAGAATCCAACCCCGGACGATTGTTTTTCTTTCCGATTCTTTGCCTCCGATTTAGCCGATAAGCGTGTTCTGAGCGAACTTTATGTTCCGATTGTACTTATGTACATTGTGTGTAGGTGGCGCTGTGTCGTGTGCTTTTACTAGTTCTTTTTCATTTTAATTAAAAACAAAATGTATTACAATTAAAGGACATTAATCGTAGTAGTTTCTTTGGGGTGGGCGTCTTACGATTCTTAAGGCTGTTTTGAATATTTTATTCTAAATACACTGATTTTGAACTCGTTTTCACCATTTGACTACTAGACTATTAGTATGCATACTAAAGGTCAACGCACACGTATAAGCACTACACCTGAAGCTCCAACGTTTCAACGCACGCAACTTATAAGCATCGCCTCGGCTCGGGATCAGTTAGTATACAGCAGTCATCACAGCTTACGGCGCGGCGGCGGGACTTTCGATGCCGCGCTTGCGGTGGTGTGTCGGCGAACTTACGTGTGAAATATTTCATAAACCGAAAATAAGATCCTAGGTGAGGCTGCTGTCAACCAACTTTCACAGAGCGGTAAGCCCGGTGTCACTCCGCCGCGCCGTAAGAACGGGTCCACGCGGCGTGCTATCCTCAGGCAATGCTGAGCCGATCCGGTCACGTCCTTACGTTGGGGACGTTAAATGTGTGCCTAAAAATATAGAAACTTATGTTTTTTTTTTCTAAAATCTCAGTGAGCAGGAATATACTCTTACCTCTACCTAGTATTTTTTTTGTTTTGTTACTTAAGTTTTAATTCATTGAATCTGAGTGCTTGTTTGTTCTTTTTCGTGTCTGACTATTGTTTGATCAACCGGAAAAGTCATCGGAATCGATTTTATAATACATGATTCAATGCTGTCAAATTAATTTAATACGATTATGCAAACGCTTTGGTACTAAACTAACAAAGTGAAAAAGAAATTTGTTATTTCTCAATTAGGTACTCAGCTCATACTATTTAAGCTTCTGCGTTGAATTCAAACAATTCCTCCTTACAACTTAACACCCCGAGTAGTTAAAATTGGTATAAGCGTGTTATAAAACGCGAGGGAGTACGGTCGGAACAATAATTCACAAAAATTGTGAGCAGTTAATGTGCTCCCGGGCCTGAGGGTGGCATAATCATCCGCAAAACTAAATTTAATGCTAATAGCACTTTTTAAAATAAAACCTCGACAGGGTTGGGCGCTTAGTGGCATTATTTAAAGTGATTTTAATTATGTTGAAAGCAGATGACACTGCGTTCCCTCCTCTTCATTGTCCGTTGGCGACCGTCGCTTACCGAAATCACTTCCAATGTGCGTATTGGCGCTTTAGATTGTTGTTGATACGGACATTTAACTTCAAATTCTACCCACGGCTAGACGCAATGACAATCAATTCTAGCTGTTAACGCTCCCGCAGCATATTTTTGTGACTTTTTTGGAGCAATTTTTACTGCATTTACCCCGCTATGTGGATTCCGTCTATCCTTGTCGGCACCTGTTTTACATACAAATAACAATTGAAGCTGACCAAAGACTCGAAATTCACATGATTGATCCTCCATTACTACAACATCATTGCCCTCTTGCTGTTGACGAGTCATAAGTGTATTTGATGAACAAATCACTCATGACGAGCTGCCGACCCAATATCTATCTACTAGTCACGTAACGTTACACCGCGTAGTCGCTAGACTAGGACCCCGCCAGTGCGTGCCTCTAAATCCGACGAAGCCAATAAATCACACGAAGGCAAACATTACGAGGGCTTTCAATGTATACTGTTACGCATACTGCCCCGCGTTTGTGTACCACGAGCCGGTGTTTGTGCTCGGCTAGTCGTTACAAAACCAGAGTGATTCACAAACATTCATAAAGCGCCCGGCTCAGTAAATGCGCATCGATGTCAAATGGAACGATGACAGAGCCACAACGGCAATTTGCAGCCGCCACTAAATAACTCGTTCTGTTTTAATTAAGCCTTCAATTTATTCACATTTTAATATCAGCTAACTAGACTATCGGATTCATATAACTCATGCATATATTCGTGGTTTTGATTGAAGTTTGAATTGATGGGCATCCACCGATTCAGTTTTGTTAGCGATCTTTTGTTTAGTTATTGAAAATGCTAATTGATTTGTTTTTTGAATCACGTTCATGTTTTACTTTTATTTTCCCATGTATCTTGAGCCACACTTGACAGCGGGTGTTTATGTGAACCACTTGATTACTTATTTTTTTGTACTTAAGTAAAGTCAAGTCAAGTGAGTAAACCAGAAGTAAACCAATTTTTCTCGATAATTGTATATGAAGGCTCTGAACTTAATTATAGAGCAATCGTACAATTTATTACCTTACCAAATGCTACAAGCAGTCAGAAGATATCCGTTAGCTAGTCTGATATCGAGTAGAAGCATAAGGCTGGATCAAAGTGGTTTAGAAACCTTTAAGATTCTGACAGTCTACTGCACGCGTCTACCAAGTTGCGGCACAATACCTTGTTGTTTACTTTCAGCAGCCTCAGTGGTTCAGTCTACCTAATTTAGCTTCAAAGATCGACTTCAAAAAATCTGAATCTAAAGGTGGTGGTCCACTTGTGGACACTAAAACTCTCTAAGGCTTTTCGAGCTTCTACGCGGGGTGAAGGTGGATAGATGGACTAGCATAAGAGCTGTGCCGTATCACTTTCTGTCCTACAACATTTGAAGCAGAAGAAAGAAGAGAAAGAAGATACCGTCAAAGAGTGAAGTACAAACATACTTTGGTTCAAATAGGTATTTTTTAAATATTATTTTAATTAGGTACCCTAAATATAGATTCTGTTCTATTTTGTGACTGTGGTGAGAGCGTTGTAGATCTTGTAGCTTCACAGATGCTACAATTTGCTACCATATTCTGTACCTGTTACTTGAGGACAGACCTACACTGTCCACCCAATTTGAAAATATTGTAAAAGCCAATTTTTCAAAAGAGTAACGGTGGAGTTTCTTTCCAGTTCTTCTCCATGGGAAATGACCAATTGGAACCTGTCATCTAGCTTCTGACGTTTCATCTGACGATTCATAAGTGCAGCCCATGTAGGTTTACGTGAAATGAAATAATTAGAATTGACTTAGTTTTAGGACAGCTTTATGTTAACTGCAAAATAAATTCGTCATCCCCTATTCCGTTATTACGATAGAAAATAGTCGATGCAACACGAAATATATATATTTTTATGGTGATTTAACTTTACATTTTTTTATCAAAGTGTTCCCTATGGATCCAGCAAGCACAACGGTAGATTGTCATGAGGTTTTCTGCATCTTCAAAAATATCATAACGGGTGTAAAAAGACGCGAGACACTTGTACTCCCCGCCAACGTGATATTTGTATTGTACTAGACCATACTGATGTACTAACCTTCTGGTTACGGAGATATTGAAGGTCAAAGTTCCTACTTTTTTATTTCACTTAAACAAGTTTTAACTCCTGTATCTATCGTTGCGTGCACCCATAAGAACAATGTTTTGCATGTTTTTGCTCAATGTTACATATCAGATAACGGCTATGTGACGGGTCCAGGTGAGTATGTTCTCATTTACGACACAGCTTCCCTGCGTTCATTATTTACAACAGACTGAAAACCTCTTGTCACAATTCTTAAATCTAAAAGCTCTATAAATATAATATTCTACATTAAAATATAAACCTACTGCGACTATTATGTTTCCTTCTTTTATTATAAAAAATACTACAACCATTGTAATAAATATAGTTCTGTTCCAATGGAGCTTTAACCTTAGTTTTGAAAATTTTAAATTTTCCATTTTACTTTTTAACCGACTTCACAAAAAGGAGGAGGTTCTCAATTCGTCTGTATGTTTTTTTTTTTTTTTTTTTTTTTTTTTTTTTTTTATGTGTGTTAGCTCATAACTTTTTTCTGGATGAACCGATTTGGATGATTCTTTTTTTATTTGATAGCTGGTGCTTCACATGTGGTCCCATTTAAATTTGATCAAGGTCTGACCAGTAGTTTTTGAGTTATCCTTAATACTGCAGATTTTTTCCACTTAGTTTATATGGATGATGTGTTAATAATTTCCTGTCACTGTTATTTACACACCAAGTAGTGGTATACGAATTTGTGTGGGGTAGGTACCGCAACTAAAAAGTGAAAAATAAAAACTTTTTTACAAAAAAAAAACAACCGACTTCCAAAAAAAACACTAAAAGACGTGAAAATAACTTTAATTTCGGAAGTCGGTGGCCAAACACGAAAATACAAAACCAAAGGCACCGACTTCCGAAATTAAAGTTATTTTCACGTCTTTTAGTGTTTTTTTTGGAAGTCGGTTGTTTTTTTTTTGTAAAAAAGTTTTTTGTAAAATAATATGTGTATTTTTTGCACTATATTTCAATTGTTTACTGTCATTGGTGTAATGCCCTTGTAATTAGTAGGAGGAAGTCAACATTAAAATTAGCATTAGCTAATGAACGGGCAACAAGTATAATTTGAGAACCAGAAACCTTACTTTACTGAAACTCAGGTTAAATGGTAAAACTGTACAATGACACATTAGGTAAGTACGGTGTGTAGATCCTGTGCGCTGTGGCTAAGTGGCTATCGTGGGTACCGATAGAAGCCTACGCAATTACCCAATATAGACCACGACCGTAATACAAAATCGTTGGTACAGTCACATACGGTCAGATGTTTTATAGACTCATAGTTTGATAGGCTGACAAGTTGTTTAACCTTAGACTATCTGTATCCAATTAGATTCAGTAAAATCGATGGCGCTGGTCAGATTAAAAAAATATTTGCCATACTGAATTCACTGTACATTGGCCGCAAAATAAGCGACAGTGAAGCTGAACATAGCTTTTTTATGGTTTGATGTTAATGAATTTTACAGTGGTTAGGCGGTCGAAAGCACGCCCCGTATGAACGGCTTTTGTTAAAACACGCTTTTAAAAACAAATTTGTACACTATTTCTCAAGAAAACCGGAATAGCGTGTATAACGTTCAAACATATCGAATGCATTGAAAACTTTGAAAGCAATAGCGTAAAGTAAACAGAGAATACGTATGTTTAATTATGGGATCATCTAAAAGCTTGACGGTACTGATCCGCAAGCGTCGATAAATCACACGAATATAAACACGAGGTGGGATTTCGTTTGTCTTTTGAACCACCGCAGGAAGTAACCCTCAGATACACCAAAAAAGTGTATTATATTTGTTAAACAAACGTGATGGCTGAGTACCAACATTAACATCTTACTTTTATTGTTTAAAGTAAGCGCCTGCTTATGTATACTACCTTTACAAATCTGAGGTGTTGGACTAATAGGTCTAATCTGCATTAAAACGGAACCTATTTTTTTTTTTTTGTCTGTTTTCGAATGTTTTTGCATGTATAATTTTGAATTTGGAAAAAAGTGTCTTATATTTGTTAAACAAACGAGATAATTAAAAAAAAACATTCGCCTGCTTTGGAATTAATTAGCATCAGAACTTCGGCTTGTGCTAACAATGCAATATGTTTGATAAAGTTGTTCCAGTTTGTTGATTTGTAAGTTTGAATCAGAAGAAGACCGTTTATATGAATTGCACCACCATCGGTATTTAAAACCACGTCCATGCGCCGTTGGCCCTGAGGTCACAAGCGCGACTGCTGAGCGTCAGTCCTGGATTCGATTCCCAAGTCGGGCAGTGTTATTGGGTTTTTACATTAGGAATTACTCAGTAGTAGCCCGCCGTTTGGAAGTTGGTGGTGTGACACCCGCATGCCTCGAAAAGCTCGTCAAGCTGTTGGTAATGCGCCTGACCTCTCCCCGATCGGGTCGAATTGCCGACCCATCGGACTATGAGAGTAAAGGAACAGAGAGTTATTATTATTAGAGCACCTGTGTTTGCGCACATAGGTACTTGTACACTATAATAAAATGCCCTGCGTAGTTGGCTAATCTACGTTGAGATTGGCCGCTATGACCGACATTCGGCCGTGAGGGCATTATTTGTTGGTCAGTCGATGATTTGGTAAAAAAAGAAACACTTATGATACTAGAGTACCATCCAATAAGAAAATTTACTTTCGTATCAAATATTTTAAAAGACTGCAATGCAATGTTTCTTTTTTCACACAAAATCCCTATTTCGTGTTGCGTCAGATTATTATTTTTCATCGTAATCTCTGCATTTAGTCCATAATAAACGGAGTGCATGGGCTTAAATCGTTAGTTGCTCATTATTGCCGCGACAATGGGAGGCGGTGCGCAGTTAGGCATTAGAAAGGCCAAGCTTTCGCTAATGACATCCCGGCGCGCCTTACGTATGCCGACACGGCGCTTTACCGAATAACTCTTTGTTCGAGGAACGAGACGTTTAATTTACCTACCTTTTTAAATATTCTGCGTTCTGGGGATAATATGGTCGAGCATTATTGTGACAACGGGTGAATAAAAATAGCAGACGATGCGCGGTTCACTACTCCTCCTGAAGATAAACTACGATATCTAACTAACTGTAGTAAAGTTATACTGAAAAAAAAAAACTGAGATACTATCAAACGGCAGTAATTTAATAAAAGGGTTAAATAAAATATAATCTGCTACTACCTACGCGTTCTTTTTTATTTTATTTTAGTTTAGATTTGAAGTAAAAAGAAATTGATGTAGGTAGTTATCTGTTTTTTATTTATCATAAATTTATAATATTTATTTGAGAAGTTCAGATTGAGTCTCAGCATAGTTAACGTTGGCAAATTACCTAACGTGATTACACTGATTACCTTCACAGATAACGCCAGAACAAAATAAATATACTACGTATAAGTCTACGTATAACTGTATACGTACCTATATTATGTATACCTATGTAGGTATATAATGTACAACATATTCAAAACAGTTTAAGAGTACGTTTGTTAGAGACGATCGATAGGATCCTATCACAAGTCAGGTAGTCTTTGTAACTAACAATACCATTTTTCTTGTATCTACCTATGGATATTTTTATAATTAGCGTGTCTTGCTGCTGGGTACTACAAACCCGAAAACTAATAAAAAACAAAATCTTTAAATTATGATTTGAATTAAATGTGTCGAGTGCCTAAATGGAATTCAACAATCAGGTGGGTCATAGGGTAACGTCACATGCAGACCTAAAATACAATATTTCCTTCCTAGACCTATTACCTTCTCAGAGTAGTCAGATAGGAAACGCCGACCTCATCTAGTTTTAAAAATATGATTGACGTGTAAAAGTGTTTGTATAAACCTACTCACAGAAATAAAATCATTTATCATTTATCATTTATTACGCGAATGATACTTAACCTACAATTTTAGAATTTTTGAACCCGCTGTTTATGCACAGTTAGACAACGGACTGGTACATAAGAAGGTATCTAGAATTCTTAAGAGTATCAATACCTAATAAAAAGCAAAAAAGGCACATTAGAAAGTCAGAAATGCTTGAAGTAAAGTGCAACCGAAGGACTAATTGTATTACAGTGCGTACACTACTGGAAGCTACTAGCGAAGCGGTTGAACGCGGTCCGCATAGCGCCATCTATCATTGTTCCCCTGCACTACAAGTTCCAAGCGTTTATCTGTGCGGTGGGATGTGTTAAATGCAACGACCGACAAACCGACTCGCGTCAATATTGACACAAAATCCCATAATTTCGACCGCCATGCACACAATAGATTTATAAGATAAACACAGAGTAAAATGTCAGTAAATAGGATTGACAACATTTTAATATATGGTCTTGTATTTGCTTTGGGTTGGTTCGGCTCTCTGTTATGCCTACATGCGTTAATGCTGTACCGTGAAATCATTGTTTTTTGTAGACGCTTTGGAGATTAAATATGAATAAAAGGACAAAGCGCCGTGAACATATTGTATTTTTTTTTTGTTCGGCGGAGTTGACTTAGTAAGCCTGTGGGATTTTGGCATTGCGACATTCCATGCCGGTTAAGTACTTTTAACGGGTGGGAATTTAAATAAAAGGTTTCTTTAACCTATGAGCTGTGCTCATATTATATTTCACGCTATGTGTCGTTCCAAAACTGCTTGGATTATCATGATGTTTCGGTATATTCTGCCTTCTTGCCATTTATAAATCTTATTATATAAAATTAACTTCTAATGACATTTCATAAGTAAAACTACTGATAAGTAAAAGCTAGCAAAAGCTTCCTCTTACTACTATTTTGTTCTGCCCGACAGGGACCATAATGATCTCGTTGTACTCATTTAAAGTTACCACCTAAGTACACATTGTGGAATGCAATAAATGAGCGTGAATTGAGTTCTTGTATTTTATTCACGTTATAACTTTAACTTTATATCTACCTTAAATATTTTAGAAACGAGCTAATATTTAAAATGTTTGACAACCTAAATACCTAGACTTACCAATAAATACAATCTTCCACTAAGAAAGTAGGTACTTAGACGCTAAAAAGGTAAACCTTACCTACTTACCCTGTAGGTAACTTACCTACTTACATTTATTCGTTAATCAACTATTAGACTGTCTGCGATAGAACAAAGTTAGGCATGAAGTAAAAAATATGTACATTTTCTTTACAAATACGAAAGTGTTGCTTTGAAATGGTTTTAGAACAATTTTTCAACAGAAATGCTCATAAATGTTGTCACACATTTTGAAAAGACTTGTTGAAGTAACACTTAATCTGAAAAATACATCTTATTTGAGAGAACAATGTGTCGAATGTCTGAAAATTTAAATTGAAAATTTCATTTCGTTACCGACTTACATAATTCATTTTCAACAGCATACCTACCTTTGTGACCTACACTTATTGCACACTTGGCGTGATTTCATTTACTTGTACTACCTACAAAAATTTGCACATGATTCATTAAATTTGCTACATTACTTACTTATTTTTTTATTTTGAATAATTGTGTTCATTTCTTTAGAGATTTGCTTATTGAAATTTGCAAAAACCACCTTGCTATTTTAATATTTGCAGACTAATTTATGGCGAAATGGGTAATTGCATTAAAATTTTATGTATCTAATATCTTTTGTACTGCATTTACTGGTCAATGAATGATTTTGAATACAATATATTATTGAATTAATTAAATCTCGACAAGTAAATATCCGCGAAACTCAATTATGCTATAACATTTACACCTAAATACCCCATTTCGTTCAACTGTTTCATGGCAAAATTCCGAACCTAAAGATTTTGCAAAGTTAGTTCTATAAAATTTCATTAAACTTTACTCAATATTACCTACTAAACATTTATAATTGATATGGGATCGGCTATTATTTGATATTTTTCGGGATTGTGGAAACGTACACGTGTTTGACACATCCGGCGGAATTTGTAGCATTAATATCCCATAGGAGATTACCTGCTTTCAACTCAGATTGTCAATAGTAATCTGTAAACACAAACTGTTAAAATCTGCTCTTTGACGTTAACCGAGTTTGCTCAGGTGTAGGTACCCCTTTGAAAATAACCAGCTTGCTTATTATAAGCCTCTTGAATGTCATTTTTACTAGCATCGTTTTTGTTGAAGCGATGACAATTTGAGATGACAATTTTGAAATCGATGCTAAAGAGATCGGTGGGTACCTGACCGTACTTATATGGTGTAATTACTTAGCTACATAAATTTGCGATCCGAAAGTTAGCAACGTCGCAAATAGATGTCGAATATTTCGGTGTTTCGATTAAATCATTAATATTACTAAATTAAATTAAGAAGTATCGCTCTGTGTTTTTCATGAATTGCATTTGCCAAAGTGCTTTTTTTACATCAAAACTAAATAATTTGATGTAAAAAATGCACTTGTTAACCTTCCAAATGCTTTCTTCAACACACTTGCTCGAAAACTAGGGGCCTACTCCTTAAGTCCGTCAACGAAGATACGAGCCCGTCCGAAAGTATTATGATACTTTGGAGTGAACCCTACACACGATGATTGAACTTTTTCGGAGAGGTAAAAACACATTGGGAGTAGGGACAACTGTCACATCCTGGTGTCATTCATTCTTAGGTCGGGCCCCAAAGTAGTCTTATGTCCGAAGGTGATACGGAGTTGGAAATACCCGTAACGGCGGCCGAAACAACAGATTTCGTGCTTAGAGATTAGACCCCTGGCACTTATTGGACCGCTTTTAGGTTCACAATACAGTGTATTGCACAATCGGGCCGTTTACATTGCATTCCCACGTTAGGGCTGGAAAGTACGCCACAGATAACTATGTGATGTTGACATCAAGTAATGAAGTATTTTTTTAGATTCGACGCCGCCTGGTATACTTACGGAAGCACAAAATGTTTGCGATATCCTGTTGCCATCAAAATCAGAGGAATATAACAATTTGTGAAATTTTCATCCGGTTGAAGTATTGAGGTATGAGGAACAGGGTGTAAAGTTCACTCATACCGCCATAGAAATGGGAGGATTCTCCGACCAGACGGGTGTTATATAATATGTATAGTGATGATTATGACCTCACGCTGACGTAGTTGCACAAACGCTGCGCTGACGTTCATGTTCGGAGTCACTAGTATAGAAGTATGAGGAACAGGGTATAAAGTTCACTCATCCTCTATTGAAAAGGGAGGATCCTCCAATCAAATGGGTGTTATGTTATGTTATGTCTGGTGGGCAACTGCCCCACGATTGATGTCGGGGTTTTGTATATATGCTAGTTGTGCGGTAAACTCTGCTTGTGCGATGCAGGATTTTGCGTGACATCAGTATGTCGCGTAGTTCGCATGTGACGTTATAGATGCCGCCATAAAAGAACAGCAAACATGCCCAGTTATTTTCTGAGAGTGTATTGTTACTTTTGGTTTACTTCAATGAACTGGCAAATTTATATACTAGCACGGTGTGGATTAAGAACCCTATCGTGATAATAATAATGATGGAATATCTACCTATTGTATGTTAAAAAGCATGGCTAGGACCAAAGATGGTGACGATATCACAAGCGTAATGTTTGTTGTTTTCATAATGATATATTTGTTTCACAAAAAAGTACCTATCTGTATTTAATTTATTTTATTTCCTCGTATGCTCGTGTTTCTGAACAAGTCGTTTGATACTCGTGTGCATTTTCAGTGCATTTTCTTTGCACTCTTAGCTCCATTGCGCCCAGAGTGCAATGACAAACTTTCCACACGTGCATCTAAATGTACAATTTTACACCTAAACTGCTACAACATCTAATCTGGCATAATCAATATTTTAGTGCAACTTATTTATTATAATTTCATTCAGTAACATTGATTAATTAACCTCTTTGGTCTAGTGGGCACCAGCACTACTGCTGAGCACGAGGGCTTGGGTTCCAGGTCGGGTTTTTCCATCAGCAATTTCTCAGTACCAGCCCGTAGTCGGGATTTGTGCCCGGTTAATAGTAATAGGATCGCCCCCTATTACATGGGACTTAAACATAATTGGCGAAATATGGGTGTACGATAGGTACACCTGTGCCTAAACCTTGGGGGTTACAGGTGTGATGTTATGTAATGTTAATCAAAACAGCGAAATATATGACAGCTATTTGCGACGTTGATAACTTTCAGAATGCACAACCTTAAGTAAGTCCCATCTAAGCTACATAGCCTAGATGGGATCTCCCATCGGCAAAAATGACGAAATTCCTTACAAACTTTCATCCCATAATTAACCTCATTAGGGAATGCATTTAAAAAAATCCTTATGTAGTGCTCACTGTCGTTATATAAGGATCTCTTGTGCAACATTTCATATTTCTAGACTCAGTGGTTCAGGCTGTGCATTGTCTGTCAGTGAATGAATGAATTTATGATTTTTATGAAGTAGATATTCAGAAGTTTATGAATAATGTAAACTTTAAGCCAATGGATAAGTTTATTGAAATAATAAAATCTCATAAAATATTACAACTATTGTTATAAGAGCATGTTCGGATAATTATTCGGGGTATTCTAACGTTGTGCTTCCTCCGTACCGCTTGCACAAATCAGCTATGGCGCGGCCGCTTGCAAGCTCACACCACAGGAGCAGCCATCAAACGCATATTCCGTAGCTGATTAATGACGTCAATGAAACAGATAAAAGAACCAGTAACAATAATTCATGTCGCTATGTTTGTACACGTTCGATGTACAACAATGCACCACGTCGGCAAAGGGGTGATATTTAACTCAAAATCAATGCCAACTCCATTGTATGCACACCACGTCTACGAGGAGGGGGAACTTTATGTCTTTTGCTTATACTAATAACACCACCCCTTAAAGGGTGGCTTGCTGGTTCCTTTCGAATAGGGAGCATCCAAACTTTGTATGTTAATATAAACACTCGTGTAGGCTTCCTTGCGAACATCACAGAATTCAATGTACTAAAAGCGTTATTATTACATAAGCAGCCCTAAGAGAGAGAATTATTTCATAAGGGGCATGTTGAGGTGCTTCATAAACGGGTGTTTATAGAAGTTCAAAATGTCTGTAGTAATTATATTGAAAGCCGGTCAACTATAAGACGCGAGTTTGTGATGTTTGTTGTTCGGAGTCGTTATAATTACAACTTAATATTTTGTATTTTATGTAGGGTTTTTTTTTCCGGCGATAACGCGGGCAAAGCCGTGCGCTAAATAAATGTAAATTAAACAGTACCTGTAATAATCCACAAACTCTTATTATCTTACCTGGCCTGGTTGCTCAGTGTGTCAATATAAGCTGATGTAAGTGCAATAAAACAATTATTGCGATTAAATAGAGAAGAAATTCCCTCTACATTCCCCATTCCCTTCTTTTATAATAAAAACATTTTCAGTGTGCTCCTACACTTCCTACAAATAGTAAAAAGTGTAGGGTCACATTAAGGTAAAGAATGCGTAAATAAGCAAACTTTAAAATTTAAATCATTTTTGTTGAAACTGAGGCTTTTTTTAATAAGAGTAGGTAGCTATTTGTACTCTATTTATTAAATTAACATAACATATTAATGGCAAAACTGTCACGCATATTTTACCATTTCCAAAGGTAGAAGATATATTATTATTTAATATGACATAAGTTTTTTTTTTCACCTGCTACTTTAAGGGGGATGCGCTAAGGTAGCCCGGGAAATTCAAATTTACTCCGGTTTTTTTGCAATTTACAGGTCAATATCAGGTTGTATATGATTCGCGGCCGTATAAAATATTTATTTAAAGAATTATAATCATAAAAATTATCAATACATCTCTCTAAGTTCATATTACCCTATTGAATGACTATTTCACGAAATCATGACATTTGAGGCCAATTCTAGCTTAAGGAGTTGTATTGCTGATTCTAATGATTATAATTCTGTAAAGCCATATTTGTTACGGCCGCGAATCATATTTTAATCAACATACAACCTGACAGTGACTTGCAAATTGCAAAAAACGTAAGTTGTTTTGAACATAATCTTCTCATTATTATCTTCTGATTATTTTACAATTCTAATTTCGACTCTTTACCTAATGATTTTCGAAGACAGGATATTAATTCAGATTTGTTACAGTTGTAATGGCTTTTATTTTTGTAATTTTATTTATTTTTTATATAGCTTCTTTTATATTTTGTGAAGGTGAGAACGTTTTATGCCTAACTTGTAGATTCTAGATTTTAGACCATTTTCTACCTGATACTTGTTGACAGGCCTGCACTGTCCTCAACTTTAATTTGAAAACATTGTAAAAGTCAATTATTTTTAAAAGAATAACCGTGCAGTTGTTTGCACGCTCTTCTACATAGGAAATGACCAATTGGAACTGAGCACCTAGCTTCTGACGTTTCATAAGCGCCCATGTAGGTTTATGTGAAATAAAATATTTTGATTTGATTTGATTAGACATTGTGGTCCATCGAGGCACGAATATCTTTTGAACAATTAATTCAGCTCATCTTGTGGGAACCAAAGAAAGGTGGTTTTCATGAATCTGCGGGAGGCAAAACTGTTTAAAATGTAAAATGTAGTTTATTTGCCCAATAATATACATAACTAATTATTAAGATTGTTCAAACATATGGACGTCAGCGCTGCTGTTTCGGAACACATGAATCCATTGTAAGGTATTTTAGTGAAGGCTCGAAATACTCAACATTTTTTTTAAATTGAATGTTATATAAATTATAAATACTTTGCTTATAAATTAACGTTTAAGTAGATATCTTATTTACAGAACATAAAAATTACTATTGTTTGTTACATAGCACCCTTTGCAATACTCATTATGATACTTATATATAGGTAGATAAAGTAATAAGTTAATAATCAAATTAGTTATTTGCCAAATTGTTTTGTAATTAGTTGATTAGTCTTACGGTCCTTATTTTTTTAAATTAGAGCCTTTTCATTCGTTATCTAACTCATTCATAGTCTTTAATTATAACAGGTCTATGTAGTAGGTACAAAAACTTTTTAGTAGGATGAGTAAGTTAGAACTATTTCGTCATTCCAACTCGGCACATCTCTCTGTAACTCATATTTGGAAGTCGAAGTTTCGAACACATTTATTTTTTAAAGTGTGTTGTTTAACACGTACCATGGTCCATGATGAAGTTGACTTTAAATTATTTTATATGTTATTGTTACGTACGAAACGTACGGTGCATGCGGACTAAGTAGTTGGTAAACCTACACTAACCAGCAAACAACTAACTTCTGAATAAGTGTTTAATAAAATAGTATTAAAGTTGCAGAGAACCTACAACTCCACCAAGAAAGTTCACGTCAATGCAAAACAGTGAATGGAAACTCGTAACTGACGCAGAAGTGAGTCGAACGTATATGAGAATATTCCTTGTTACAGCGCAAAACGGAAACTGGGTTTGTCTACATCGAATACAAAAATCTTTCTCGTTTCATGTAAATATAGAGCGGAACAAACTCCGAACGACGCCGAATTCGTAGTCAGGCTCGTAGAGAGCGTAGTGAGCAAGATTCACCGTTCACTTACACGTGTCGGGGCGCGGGGGAAGGGCGCGTCGCGACGCTGCGCTGGGCGGACACGTGTCGCATGTAGCCTCCTCCTCTCTCCACACTCTTATCATGAGGATGTGCTAGTTGAGTCGTCAGTGTCGCGTCTTCACTACCCACCCGCGCTTACCCGGCACCCACTTAAATTTGTATGCACATTATACATGAGGCGACGTGTCGACCGATCATCTTTATATTGCTGCCACTCCAACCCGAGACACTGTAAACACCACTAAGCCATAGGCCCGATTTGTCAGGCGGCCCTGCGAGTTCCTACTTTATATTAAAGATTCAAATCTAGTTTGGCGACATAAATAAAAATGAAGTGTTGGTAAAACCTATCTGTGTTTATTTTAATAGAGCGGCTGAATTTATATGAAAGCAATTTCACGAAAACGTAATAATATTATGGTCATCGTGAAATATCAATTAGGTAGGACAGCTACCTAAACTTTCTTTCAATGGCGAACACATGAAATGCTTTTTCAATTTACATGCACGTGCCAAATAAACGTTCTAGTTATAAAAAAAATATGAGAGCTAAACGTTCTATAAATTTTTGTAGTTAAAATATTCAAACATCGTGTTTGATGACCGTAAAATAGTTACGTATCTACACCTACCTGAACACCTACCTATATGAAGGTAATTGAATCAGGAGCAAGTAAGTAGGCACAAAATGTGAGGAAAATAAAAAAGATAAGAATCAATTTAAGCTTAGTTAATTGGTTTACCAATAAAAATCGGACTAAAATACCAACAAACAGCTATGTACTGTAGAGGTTGTCTGCATGTGTCAACCTTACGTTGACTGGCTGGACATATATTATCGTTGGTTTGCCTCGAACAGTCAAGCGAGTTTAAAATAAGATTTATAGAAAAAGTGATGGTAGATTGTTTAATAGGTAGACAGGCAGAGCTAGGGCCTGCCAGTGTATAATTCCTTGATAAAATATATTTACGTTCTAAGGAGTGCTGCGTGTATTGCTTTACCTCTACGACCCTCTAGTAATTATTAGATACACGTAGCTATACAACAGTACCTATACGTAACTGTGTTTAGTAGGGATATCTAAGCCCTCTTGGAGCGTTTAGCATTACCAATTCGCGGCTCATTGAATCCAAATTGAGCTCGGCTTTGTGAAATCCCTTTTCTCCCTTTTTCATTTTTACGAGTGTTGCTTTGGCGCCAGGCTACTAATGAACTTCGTTTACCCTCCCATTTCATTAAAAATGTAACCTTAATTTGTTAATGGTGCAATCACTTTAACCTTCTTATTATTTTTAGGTTTTTAATGCAAATCAAGCAAGAAATGAAACAATCCAACAGTTTCAGTGCTTATTGCAATTCAATCCAGAATTTTATTTAATCGGTAATTTTTTTTTTACGTGGCATCTGAATACAAAATATAGAATACCCACTTCAACTCAACAAGAAATTATCAAAAACGTCAGACTTCGTTAAAAAAATTACTTTGCCAAAAGACCCATCGAATTACAGTTTTCTATAGAATGAGTCAGACCAAGACCACTTAAGTGAATTTGAAAGATAGTTGAACCAAAAGAGATTCATCTGTCCTCGGAGAGCACAATACTTCTTTGTATTCTTAGCCTATATATTTATAACATTAGTATAAGAATAATATTCGGATTGCTCTAATTTTAAATGCCATGGCAAAATGACATTGAAAAATAAGTGAGGATCATTATTACAGAGAAGCACAGAAGCTGAACACACTGAAATTTAAAGTAATCACCAGCTGTCACTGGCAGGTAGGTGCAATACAACTGAATTCAATATTGTGAAATGCCCCGTTTTGAACACCGTTTGTTTGTTTAAATTTATTTCCCTAAAACAATGCATAACTTTCGAATGAATATGTTAATACTCGTAAGTAAGTAGGTACGGTATGATATGGCTAGAAGGCGAAATGACGCGATTTAGCGAAGTATAGAAGAGGAAGACAATATAATTGCGCCGACCCGAACTAAATCATGATAAGGGCAACAGAAATAATTATGTAGAATTGTAGTAAACTGTATATTTTAAAACATCATTAATGTCCCGAAAACGTTTGAATCCTCCAATCATTAATTACAGTATTAGCTTTTGTAACTTTAGCCAAAATATGCTCTAATGTAAGCGTGTTTACAAATGCTTCTTCACGCTAACACTTGTTGCGCTAAAGAAGCTTCCGAGCAAACAAATCAATACGAGTAACGTAGGTTGCTGTAACCAAGCACATGAGCTTTGTTGAGGTGAAGAAGGGAATGCGTTCTGTTTTGTACGGAAACGTGTTTGCATGCTTCTTCATGTCGACACTTGCACAGGGGTTGAGCTAAAAAAGCTTCTAGGCAGATAAATTGTAAGTACGAGGTACTTACTTACGTATGCTTCTTTAGCATAACAGATGAGTTGTCTCTGTTTGTATGTCACTTTCCAAGATAGGAAGGTGCCTCATAGCAAAATTTGTTCATAAAGATCCCTTATCAAGTTTTCAGTTATTTCAATTACATCTTGTAGAGAGAGATTTCTATGCAAGAAATGTAAAAAAGTCCCCTAAAAATATGAAAATTGACGTATAATGATAAGTACAGATAATTTTGATAACCAGTACTTTCTGCAATTCAAACTCAATTGAAACAACAGCAAAATTGTATTTCTTGTAATGCCTACAAAAAAAGAACGGCCAATATATATCTAAGTGTCAATTAAACGTGGTGTTACATTGTATTAAACATTATTTAAAGTGCAGCCTGGAGCGTGCGTACGATTGTCAGAACAGCGTGTGACGAATGGGCCGTCGTTGTCGGCGACACATTTCCATTGCAAGGGGAACTTTTAATATTTTGTAGTCTGTTTCTAATTGCCTCGCCAATATATTAAAAAAAAACTCAAGCCTTTTCATTTAAATTTAAATCTGAATATACGAGGGTCAAAATAAATGGTTGGTTTTAACATCCTCTCATTCTCAATATTGAAAGGAAACAAGAGAACACAGAAAATGGTAAGAGATCATCCTGACGTCAAGCCAAGGTAATAATACAAATGCCAGAAAATAATCATATCGTGTGAACAAATGCTTATGACCAATTATAAAAATAAATATCCTGTCTCGTTTGTAGGTAAGTCGGTAGGAATTAGGTTATATGTATATCGAGCAGCTAATGACTGATCCTCGCTAGATCGATGTAGACGATGATTGACAATTCTACTACTTCATGAAAAGTCTACTACACAATGCTCGCTGCGCGCGTGTTACCACCACGACTGATGATACGTACCTCGCGTGTGGAGCTGGCAGCTATGCTAACATTCTGTTGGCTGGTTAAAGTATGAACTATTCTCATAACTAGGTTATTCGTGGCTTTACAAAAGAAGATGAATTGTTTTACTGTCTTCTCCATATAGGGTGGAAAATGTACATGCATTTTTAACTTAGGTTTGTATTGTAAAGAAAAAAAAAAAAAAAAAACTCCACTTCTTTAACACGTATAATTTAATAATATTTAAAACAAAAATTGCATCAAGATATAAAATAAGTTAAAATAAACATTATTCCAAAATTGTTGTGTTACACGTAATTTGGCATATATAAAAAGAGAATACCAGAAAACTTAAGATACGTAAGTACTACACCGAATGGTAAATCATTGTTACATATTTGCTTTCCGAACTAGGGACTCGATTGCAATATGTTATTGGTTCGTGATCAGGTAATTACGTACCTCAAACTCAAACTCAAAGCATTTATTTCAAATAAACCAATTACAGGCACTTTTGAATTGTCAAGGGGTCGGTCAGTCAGAAAGATGAAGCTACTCGTAGTTGCCCATTTCAAAGCGTAGTAGGTACCTATGGAGAAGAACGGGCAAGAAACTCCATGGACACTCTTTTAAATCAACATATGGTTACAAAATATTGGTTACATCATTCATGTTTAAATGATGCATGTGAGAACGATGCAGAACGTTAAGGCGCTTCCCCGACCAAACGACCTTGAGCGTTCGGTCCTTCTCTGTCCCGTCGCTGAGTCTCGCTCTGTCTCGCTCCCTGCGCACGCTCATTTATCACAAATTTCACAAAAAAAAAGAAATTATTTTAATAAAAAAAGACTAGCGATGTTTTGAAATAAAATAAAAGGACAATTACTTAGATTTTTAAATTATCTACCCATTAGTGTAATCCTCAAATTAATAGAACGTCACCTTTAGCTAAAGATGCATGTAATCAATAATTTTAGTAACTTTTTTACAAGGAGATTTTAAATGTATATATAACACATTAAGACAAATAAGAACGTGCAATGTGATGCTAGGATATCGAACATTAATAATGTGCTTTCAGATGTAGTTTATTACCCATAGTGTAGTGTAGTTAATAGCCTCTGAATAACACACTATGGCAAAGTTTTGGTCGGCGTACCGCCTTAAAAGCGTCCGTAATAAAAAGACAGAAACAATTCAAATATTAAATTAAGTAAATTAAAATAAGCCGTGGCGGCTAAGAAATGACCAGTCCCTACTGACGGCGCGCGTTCACGAACATGACGCATGGATTAGCACCATTCAGCTCAACCATTTTGAAGGGAACTTAATGATCCAACACACGCGCCACCACCAGCGAGACCTTTAAGTGAGCATGACATACTCTCAGCCACCAGGGCACATTCAAGTCATTGAAACAAAAATAAAAACGGTGTCTTTGTATCTGTATTTTGTTTTTTGCCACCGACTTCTGAAATTAAAGTAATTTTTCACTTTGTAGTGGTTTTTTTGAAGTCGGCTGTTTTTTTTTGCAAAAAAGTTTTTATTTTTCACTTTTTAGTGAGTCAGTTATTAATACATCTAAGTTACAATAGCCTAATGTCAACTGCACATCATCTTTTACAAAATATTCCTTTTCCCGACGCAGCGACGTTAACTGTTGAGGAGTTCTCCTGTTAAGGACCAAAACCACTGGATGAAGCTACCATCAGCTCCATTTCACCATATGCATTGTGACGAGCATAAATTGCTTAGCAACCATATTAAAATCGAATCGCAACCCGTAAAATACTTATTATTGAGAAGTTCCGGTGGCCACCTCTGGTCTTCATCGTCAGTTCCATTTCACCGAATGGTGCTTTCCAATAGCAAATGCACGAGTTACTTTAAAATACCCAAATCGCTATACGTGTGCCTATAAAATTTGAGGATTTCCCTCGATTTCCATGGGATCCTCTCATCAGATTCTTACTTGGTGACAATGAGAGCACCTCGAGAGCATACCCTTTCAAACAAGAAAAGAATTTTCAAAATCGGTCCACAATTGACGGATGAATCGGTGAACATACATGAAAAAAAAAAAAAAAAAACAGATACAGTCGAACATATAACCTCCTCCATTTTGGAAGGCGGTTAACAAACCTAGTAAATGGTAGCTTTATAGTAGGTACATAGTACTCACGCATGTGCTATATAAACTTTCAAATGAATATTATCTTTTAAAGATGAACCTAACTTATCCCGATAAAAACAGTCCTGGTTAAAAATCAACTAGTATTAAAATGTTAAACCTAGAGTTCCTAATACTACTATAATAGTTAAGCGCAATGGTTTAAAGTAACAAGTCGATCCTGATAAATTGCAGCCTCAAAGTGTAGCAGGCGCATATTGGATCCTGATGAACCGCAACCATAAAGCGTATCACTCCTCGACGGAATTGCTGACGACACGACGATCACGTGTCGCGGGCCAGAACGACCTAGCTGGTCTCGAACTCCAAGGATTCCATGCGGCTGGTAGAATCCACCCAAGAGCTCGCAAGCTTGGTGAATAGTCCAGTACCCGAAAAAAGGGCCGGAAGCAGCCCTTTTTAACTGGTTCTACACCAACTTCGAAGAATGTCGTACACCAAACAGAACGTAATAACGAAACTTGGTGAAATATAATCAATAAAATTGATATGGTTCGATTTAGAATTAAGAGTCGAAAATGTATAGAAATCTACTGGATTCAATGGTTTTTTTTCAGCAACTGACATTTTTTTTTTCCAATATTCTAATGAGGGCCTTGTTTACGTTAAAATTTGAAATATTAAGAATAAAAACGATGACCAGTTAAGAATACGAATTTAAAAAATAAAATGGTTGTTAACGCAGAGGCCACGCTGCAATATGTAGGTACATAATTATCCATCGATGTTTTATTTAGGTGCATACAACTCTTCAGCATTGTGGCATAAAAATTAAAGGATTAAAATAGATGACTTCGTAATTACTTTACTAACACTTTAATTTACTTTACACAAAAAATCGCAGTAAAATTGAATTCGCAGTAATCGCAGTAAAATTCAAACTACACAAATGTCACATTGACAAATAGACCTTGTCGTTTTATGACTTGCAATTGACATTCAAACGTATGATACCATTTTATTTTTATATTAGTAAGTTCAATAAACAATGCAAGACAAGTGTGTTAGTAAAGTGTTATCATTATCAATGAAATGAAAAAAATAAACAAGGTAAGTCATGCTCAAAGCAACATACAAATTATCTCACAACAAAGTTGCCTAGTCATTCGAGGCATAAACAAAAAAAGTTTAGTTCACTCAATCAACAAGACCGCAAAGAGCACTGAGGGCTGATGGAAAATGATAATGCACAGCAATGATCGCGCACTCCCGACACACTGACTGTGTACATTCGCCTTTAATGTCGTATGATTAAACATGAACCGAGGACTTTATCAAATTTTGGCACGCGTTTGCTCGCCGGGGATGGGGCGATAGGTGTTTGCCGACCGCGCATGCATCGGCTGCTCCCAGATAGAGCCGTCAATACGTCGAGTTTGCGACAACCCTGAGTGATTGCTCGATAAACATGCAGTACAGATTTATTTTCAGTAATCTGATATTGGTGTCTCCCAAAAAAATATAAGACCATTTTATTATAGAGACTCTCTCACCGCTTTATTTCATTATCTACAAATAATTAGATGCAATCGATAAAAGAATCATAACCACTTTATTCTTTTAAACTGATTATTTCCAGATAACTATAGCCCACAAATATAAAGAACGATTTCCTGAGTAAAGCTTAGATTATGCAGTGTAGGCTTCAACGGCACGCTCTACCACTTTGGATGCGGGGGAGCGTGAATCCAGCAGGATATTACGGACTGTACTGAGATCTGCGAAATACATACTCTCGTAGTATTGCGGATATGACAATTTAAACGTATGAACGCAACATCAACAATGCATTAAATACTAAACGCGTGGTAAGTACAGTACCCAAATTAATGGGCTCTCGTCAACCAAAGAATGTTATTCATATTTATTCAATAGACTCTTTATCTAGTTTGTGCGTATATTTTCACTGCAGGGTACCCTGCTATAGATAGACTTTCTGGAGTCAAGTTCGTCCCGCCGTATTCCCGCCTTGGTCGATCAAGAGGGCCTAGCGTTTGAATCGTTTCGTATTTCTACAACGACTTACAACAGGAATGACAAGCTTTTCAGAAGTTTACGCCAATCCAATACATTATTTTTACTTTTCGTTATTACCTATGTTCAAATGTCTTTGCTTTCCATCACTGTTTTAGCTTGTAGAATTACACTTTGTCTAGGCCTTCGGTGTTGCTTACTAATAATATTATGCATTTTTTGCAAAATCACAAATCTTTAGTATATGACGCAATATTAATTCAACGTAACAAATCCTTCACTATTCGCATGATTTTTTGCTTTCTTAAACTATCACCTTGAAACTGAAAGGCAGGTCCCTGATTAAAAATACCACACAAATATAATTAGCAGATACGAGAGTAGTAGGTAAGTTTCGTATGTCGTTGTGGAGGGTTCACATGGGCCGCGCAAGATGCGGCGTGGCCCCACTCCGCCATCCGTCAGGCTGTCGTACGAGCGCCACTACACGGCTCTGCACTTAACTTCACGCCAACCATACATGTGTCTATGGCGATGAGGGGCTAACTTGCTACTTGTTAATAGTTATGAAAGGGCCACGCCGAGTGGTCATCCCACAACAGACACCCAATTATGAACCTCGTCGTGACAGATAGTGGCGAATTTAGTTGGATGTCAACATTAATGTCGCTACACGATTCATTTGGACTTGATTTGTTGCTGGAATGGTTGATTTAACTGACTTAACTATGAATCTAAAATAAACCTTACCCAGGCACCTAAATAGAAATGGGAGTTTAAAAAAAAACTGGATAACGCAATTTCTATTAAAACTATGTACGGATATTAGTATACTACGTTCGCTGTTTAGTTTCCAAACATCTAAACAAATATGTGTTTTTGGAAAATCTACTTTTATGTCCAAACATAAACTATAGTTTGCGCTACAACTTCAAATATTTTTCAATAGTACAGGTAGCCTCAAAAAGATACATCGACTGGAAATATTTAATTATCTTCTATCTTTGTTCTATAAATCCAAATACTTATAACTTAATTAATGACACTGTTTGGATTCGCTGAGCTGACGTTAGGGCTAGGATGACAGCCAAATTCTTTGTCAGTTTTTCACAAGTAAAATCATGAGCTTATTTTCAGACCAGCAAGATTAGAGATTGAATATGTTTGAGGGATTCCATGAATGAGAGTATCGGGATAACGCTAGACTGAGTCTGTATACACCTTTAAGAAATCTTGTAGCTCCATCATCATTCCTAACCATTGAACTGATTAGAGCTGATACGGCTGACCTATCTGAATTGAGACTGCTGTAACCTACGTTAGCCTCAAATCTTAAGAGATTTGTGAGGAATTTTATTATTTGAGGTACGGCTGCCGTGTAAAGGCTTAATGCCTGAGTTTTGCAATAAGCCACCAAGCATTATAATTATGTAACTTAACAAAGTTAAAGCGTACCTATCAAGAGCAAGGATAACATTATGTTAAATGACTTATTTGGCAGACTTTTTTGTTTGAATACTTTCCGCAGCCACAACTAAAAAGTGAGAAATAAAATCTTTTTCACAAAAAAAAACTGACTTCCAAAAAACACTACAAAGTACCACTATAACCAGCCACCAGTACCAGTACCAGTAGTACCAGTATAACTTCGATTTCGGAAATCGGTGGCAAAAAATTAAAATACCAAAACCAAAGACACCGACTTCCGAAATTAAGTAATTTTTCACTTTGTAGTGGTTCTTTTTGAAAGCCGGTGTATTTTTTTTGTGTAAAAGTTTTTAAAATTTAAAAACGTTTTAAAGCGTACGAAAAAAACTATAACATGAACTTCCCGACGCTTAATATAATAAGGTCATGGGTACCTACTTTAAGTGCATGACCTATCAGAAAAGTATCAGTTTATGGTCGAGAGCTGGGAAATTTCCAAAAAAAACTTTAAATGTACGATATCTCCAAAACAAACAATTTTGGACCCAAAGTTATGTAGTCAAAAATATATCAAATCAGCTCTAGTATATAGTTATGGTATATCACGCACTTCCTTAGGATAATACGACGAAATCATAATTCAAGGTTTTACCATGCGAATCAAAAGTGGAGCCAAGCCCCTGACTCTCTACAAGGCCTAACTCTACAAACCTTACATTTTGGTCAAAATGTATGGCTTGGCCGTTCAATTGACCTATTGCATGACACAACATTAAAAGCTAGTGACTAAATTTCGAACGTTTGTGCGACGGCCGCGATACGGCCAAGCTGTATACATGTTGACCAAGATGTAAGGTTTGTAGAGTTAGGCTTTATAGCGTTAGGGGCCCAAGCTCAAAAGTAATTAAATGTAATGTAGAGCCAACTCAACATTAGATTTAATAACTTTTTAACAGCGAAAGCGTTATGTATGTCTTGGCTACCTACTTTACTTGAAACCTTTTTAGTGCGTAAACCTTTAGCGACTGAAATTGGTGTGTGCATGTAGATAAATTAACAGCGCTTAGTTTGTGGAGAGGATGCCATTTGTTGCCAAATTAGGGATATTGTTTTTTTTTTGCCTCATCTGCTTGGTTGCCTACTGAGGCTTGAAACCACTGAACGCTGATTCTGCTACTAAATAAGTCAATATTTGCTTGACAAAGTTCACAGCAAATCAAACTGAACGCAATGGATGATAATTCCCATTCTGTATCAATGTTAATGTTTGTGAATTCTTGATCCGCTATATATACTTCCCATCTTGTTTGATGCTTGCGATGGCGGTCGTATTGTCGATTCTTAAGGTGATATATTGAAAAAAGTGTGCTTTTTCTTTATAGTGTACCTTTTTAAGTATATGGAATAGGTATTCAACAATTTGGTGTATGTTTTATGACTATATCTCCTAGTATCCTATAAAAGGAATACACGATACAATGAAATTATCTCGATACAAAAAAAATGCAAAGTTCTATCTATGTTTATGTTTTTTTGAGTAGTAAGGCGCAACGCTTATGAGTTATTAATTGGAGTTTACTATAAAACATAGAGGATAAACGTATTAAAGTTTAAGTAAAGCAGTTTTTGTTTTAATAATTCTTTTTATTTAAAAAAGACGGCGTTTTGTTTTGGCACATACGTTGTTTTATTCCGAGCACACACACATTATCGCCATCCATTCTTTTGCCTATCAAAAGTAATGTCATCACTCTCATTCGTTCATAAATTAGTCACCCGATGGGGTTGATTGAGGATGAATCTATGTCACTTTTTTGCAAATCGGTGCGATCTAATTTACGTGATTTAAATAATTGTGTTTACAGAAAAAGTTAGTAGCTTAGCAAGTCAAGGTAATTATTTAATACAATATTAGTGTTGAATAGGTATTTATACTCTGTGTGTGTGTATTCTTGTGACTGTGAACAATATACCATTCTTTTTCTATTATTATGTCGTGACGACATTCAGATTATTTATGAAAATGGAAAGAAATAAAAACAAAAACTGAACAGTACCTTCAAAGGTATCTGCTGTCTGCACAGGGCAATCAATGAACATATTCAATAGCAATAAGATGATGATAATAGTGAGACGAATTCACCACCTTCACTAAAGCATTACCAGCAACAATCTATTCTCGCCTTGAAAAGTAATGTTGGGTACCTAAGCATTCTATTTTCTAGAGAAGGACGTCTATTTTTATACCTACAACTTATAATAATCGTTTACAAAATAGGCTAAAAAAAAATGTTACGTTTTTAAGTTTGAAATACGTCAAAAATACTTCAATATGTCAAATACTGTCTGTCACTACAGGTAGAGCACAAACAAAATATGGAGACGCATGTGAATTGTGAAAAAAGGTGAGTTCTTATCCGACTACGGCAAAGCCAAAGGATGGTATTGATTTTAACAAGCTATTGTTTCCTCCTATAACTGCTCATAATTTTTGGACAAACGAGATATCGTTGGAAGCGTCATGTTGGCCCGCGGGTTATATGCTGCATGACGTCACATAAAATTCAACATGGCAGCTAATAGCGGATGTGAAGTGTTACCGAGGAAAAAATAAATATATCGTGTTTGGTATCTAATAAAAGGTCTTAAAGACTATTTTCTGAAAATATATTGGATATGTATAACTAAACCCAAAATAAGATCAAAACAATTATGCTTCACTCAGACTGTTTTCAATAACACTAAACATCCTTCTAAAATGTTATGAAGACTGCTTAGAAAATTATTGTTTTGAAATTCCATTTGCTACCATTGAACCCTAACCCCACAATATTTGAAAAAATAAAAAAGTTAAACACTAAAACCCAACTACGACAAAAATCTAAATTAAAATGTTACAAACAAGATATAGTAACAAAATAACATCGGTTTCGGTTTTCATATAACCGGAGTAAAGTAACGTAATTTCTAAAATATATGTCATGTAATTAGGGCATAAATCATACAGATTACCACTGCCATACGAAATCGAACTTGAAGAAAATGTGAATAACCTCCATTTTAATTTTAGTTCATGTACAATGCTATTAAGCTAACATAGAGCCTGGCATAAATAGACATTTTGTGTACAAAACTTTCAGGAGTACCTACCTTATGCCGGAAAATCTTTAATCTATTTATTACACTGCATGGAATTACTATGCACTTTATAGTTCAAATGGAATGCTTACAAGCACCGAAAAGTCGGTCTCGAAAGAGAAAACTGAACAATCAGTGTGTCCTTTTTTAATAAGGTGAACAAACATTTACTTGAAAAGTAGCACACGATGGATAATTTGAGAGTATTACGTTATTGACGGAATGTAATAGGTAAGTGAAAAAAATAGTTTAATTGTCATTTACCAAACCAGTGTATGGTGATCGGTGAAACGGTATTGGAGTTTATCAATCTCATATATACCAACATCCATTTTATATAAATAAAGAAGATTAATTAACTATTTTTAATTTCATGTTGTACTCGTATAATATAAGTAATAAAATAAATATTTAAGATATTGATTAAATATTTTGTATTATTTGTCTACTCCATAGATGCATAGTGCGAAAGTTTCATAAACCGAGATAAATTAACGTTACTTAGCACGCACATTTTTCTTAGATATGTTTCCGTTTTTATCTTGCACTTTTAGATTGACAGATGTGCGAGAATGACAAGAATAATGCTTAGCCAAAGCTCATGCTAAGTAAGGAACCTTCGTAAATTCCGGTCAGTAATTTTGTTAATTCCACTTTTGGCCACTGGTTCAGGTTCAGATAAGTTTGTAGCGACGACGTAGCAACCGACTACGGAAGATAGAACCGCCACTCCCCGCGTGCGGGGGAAATATGCCACGCCCACCAAACAATTATTTATTTTCAAGGTAGGGCCTTAATAGGATTGATGTATTTTGTACTCGGTAAGCAAATACAATACAAATATAGCAAACTAAACTGGTATTTCAAGTTGGTTAATACCTGGTTCTTGTTCTGACCACAATGCACAAATGCACTCGCCATCACTATGCGCCCCCCAAACAGTTAGAGTGGTCATGAAAGAGGTCCCTGTAGTGTTCTAGAGTTAAAAAAAAATCTACCCACCACTGAAAATCTGGAAGATTATTCACACCAAAATGAAACTAAGATCGTCATTGGAATCTATAAGAGCTAAGTAATTCTGCCATTCTAAAATTTTTGTGTGCATCATTCTATAGGGCTGTCCTGTTAGATTACCCAGTAATTTAACTAAATTAAAAGGAAAAAAAAACAATTCACACACTAACCTTATGAAATAAAAAACAAAGAACAATATTGTCCAGTCATGGGCTTAATGAAAAATATTGTGGGAGACTGGAGCCTAAGCTAAGCCGAAGCCTATATTATAGGCCACCAGTTCTCCGCCCCAAGAACATGATTAATATGGTCTCCCGTAAACTACAACTAGACAATAATTACGATTAGATTTATAGGAAGGACTGTTCGTATGGAGTGAGGGGGTATGTGAGTGTGAGTGATGGAGAAGTTGGTGCGTATTAAACTGTTTGCTGAATGCCATATCAGTATGTGTTTGTGGTACAAATAAACATTGACACAATTCTAACAAAAAAAAAATGTTAGTCCACTAGATACTTTCTATAGCTCAAGGCACATGTTTTGAGTCTTATTTAATAAGAAAACCTAAAACAATTATATTGTTTATTAGAAGTTACTTTTTTCATAGCTAAATATTTCATCCCAAACATTTGAATAGCCTTATTATTTGACCAATACAAAGATATCATCAAGATATATGATGGTAAGCTACGACTGTTTTTGAGTAAATTGTTAAACCAGGCGCTGTGTGGATAAGCCGTAAGGCATATAGCGGTGAACTCATAAAGTTGATCAAGGTAAATTTAAGCGTAAGTACTTTCTGTATTTTTGACAAAAAGGTAATAAAAAATAAGCCTGCTTGAGATCAATTGAACCCATGTAATAATCCCTATCAACAAGTCTTTATGGCAGATCTAATATCTTCCATTTTCAAGTGTTTTGCTGAGATAAATTTATTTAGCGGGTTCAGGTTGAATCTGAATTAGCCATTTTTTTTAGGACTGAGAAAGATTTTACTAATGAGTTCACCATTTGTATGTTGGCTGGGAGTAATGGCACCTAATTTTAGTAGGTCCCCAACAGGCCATCACCCATTTGAATCATATTAATAGTTATAAACTAAAAGTTGGAATATTGAACTGCATCGCAAACGGTATCTCGTACCCTTGTACGTATTGTAAGATTACTGGATCAGTACTAATATGTCTCCAACAGTTAATATACTTAAGTAAATTTCCAGCATGTACCTAGTTTGTCAATGTTTGGTGGAAGCATTCCGGTATCGGATTGTTGGTGAGTTGTCCTCTCGGAGCGGTACTGCCATCGAGGGTGTCGTCATCGTCTTGCGTGTCTGAGTCCACTTGCATTAATTTTCAGTTACAGTGGCTTACCACTAGGGGAGAAATTAACTTTATTCTAGTTTGGAACATCCACATCAAACGCATAGTTACTAGAATAAAGTGAGAAATGTCAGAGTTTTGGTTGCATCAGTCAAGTTTGTTAACAATTTTTGTTTGTCTATTCCTTCCATTACTATAACATCAGTCATAGTTATTGCTATAATGGAGGTAGCCAGTCCGAGGTATTTTAGGACATCTCGATCCCATGGTACCTTAGTTTAGAGGACTTTGTGAGCAGAGCTTTTACCTCCGGGTCAAGTAAAAGAGCATCGAGTAGAGTACAGTTGTGTTTTTTGGTTATAATTTCCCTTTCCTCTTGTGTTCCTTTAGTAGGATGTGGTCGAATCCTATGTCCTTGTGAATTTGACCCATGTATGGCTGCAGCTCGTCATAGTCCAGTCCTAACGCCTTTTTATATAGTTTAGCGTCTCCATTTAAGTAATACATAAAACAAAAACAAATCGCATATGAAGCGCTTACTTTCAGGCGTTGCAACACAGCATTATGTTAACGTATACATTTTATTTCTGAAAGAACGGGATGTAACAAGTGTTTGTTAGAAATACGAGTACTACTTTGTTTCATTAATAATATTTCAAATCGCCGTGAAGTAAAAGCAAGTTTTAACGAATCAAGCAATTATAGTCTGTTCAAAAAGTACCTATCTGATAAAATTGTAAACAAACTCTGTTCAGGTTAAATTCTTAGTTACACATTCATCTCTATTTAGAAGGTTTTAACTATATATCTGAACACTTTTTCCAAAAAATATTGTTTGAATAACTTTATAAAATAGTAATCTTCGCCGAATATTGAGGTATAAAATTTTAATTTGACAAATCTGGTTAGATTTGTCAAATTAAAATTTTATTTATGGTAAATGAGAATGACAATTTTGGGTGTAAGTATAATAATAATAATAAAGGTTTATTGCAGAAACTTGTACAACTTTTACAGTAAATCTTACATAAGGATCTCCTTTTAAGTAAAAGATATACCTGTGCTAGGAGATCCCGCTCTCCAATGATAGAAATTATTGGTATATTCAATATTAATAAATTCCAAGTATTCAAATAATCAAATCGAAGCACTCAATTTGTAAGTAGCACCACAAATTAGCATGAACAGGTACATTTTCTTATCCATTTCAATTAATTTCATCAGATACTTTTGGAAAAGACCATAAAATTTATGTTTCTGGTGATACTGGATTGTCCGCCAAGCGGAATTCACAAAACCCATTTTTTTGTGCAAGTATTTCAAACCTGATTAAGTAGGTACATTCATCATGCATAGGGCAAAGTTGCATGATAGATTTTTGACAGGCGTTACAGGTAGTCACAAGCCCGAAAGTCTGACAAACGGTCTTTCCAGTGTTACCCAGTACTAAACTGGGTAATGGAGGTTAGATAGGCTCAGAGACGCTGCATATCCTAAAATATTGGTATTCAGCCACATCTGCGGGGTAATTACATAACACACTAACAGTAGGAATGGGTTTCACTTTGACAGTTCAACAACATCCATTGCGGTATTTACATAGTTGAGCAGACAATTTTTTCGAACATATGAAGCAATGGATTAGCAATAGGCTTCAAAATGATTCAGATTGTGATAGTTAGTGTGTTACGTAATTAGGGTGCAGGTAAGGTTAGAAGTTGACTTCGATAAAGGGAAGACCGGGGTTTAAAGTGCCGGGCGTAAGTTGATCCGGCACAAATTACTTCGTCACGCATCGTACTGTTTCGGCAGCCATTTTAGTGACGCTGTGACGCTGTGTGTGTTAGTTTAGGTTTCGCTTGGTGGTACATATATATTTGCAACATATGTGTATTTTTCAGTTCTTACACTTTTAGGTCTACTTCAGTCAGTTTTACAGCTATTTATGTGCGAGTTGTAGTTAACAGTTGGAAAAACTATATGGTATGGTTATAATCACATTCGTTTAAATTAATTTGTTACCTGTGTTTGTTACGTTATAGATAACTTTGAAAAATGGAATTCAAGGTCAAAAGTTCTGTTTGGGGTAAAAAAGCTGGTTTAGGGTCAGTTCTGCCGAGAAAAATGTACATAAAATGAAGCTTAACATAATTATAATAAAATGAAAAGTTATTTTACAACGAGAACAGAAACAAAAGGAAAGCCTGACGGGGCAAGAACTCAATTGAAGTGCGGCAGCGGGCAGCTGATGCAGTCATCAAAGATGGTAGAAACCATAAAACGGTACCTCGGGATCAAGAAATATGTCACTTGTCTGAAACAGTAATACTATGTTTTTTTTATTTTTATAAATCAGACTTGAATTTTACCACTAGATATTTTTGCTTGAATTTATGTTAATCCATTTTCAGTTACTGCATCACTAATTATTACAATTGCTACCGGAAAATCTTACCTTAACGATGCCACAAACACCCCCATGACGCGGAGGGTTGTTCAATGACGACATTTAGCAACAAAAAGAAACCGTCAGGAAGATATCCCACTTTAAGACACAATTAGTTTAAAACTAGAATACATCCAGCCTCTACATATCCGAAAGTCTTGGAGACCTGTCGGTCTATTCTGTAAAAATATCACCGTAAAAACTTAGGTGAAATGAGCTGTCATTTCACCTGATAGGGATTGACACTATTGACAGCAAGATCACTTCGGTTAAGACTTCACGGTGAGATTTTTACAGAATTGATAGTCAGACCTTGTTTTAACGGTTTTTTACGTGTTGTTCGAGAATCGGCACTTTGGACCCCGGCCTCCCCTTGTTGGGAAAGGCTGGGCAGATGATGATGAGATGCATGATTAAAGCATAGGTAAGTATACATTTTATCTAAATCATTCATCTTCTTAGCATGCCGATGGCAATACTAAAAATATTATAAAATATAAAAATAAATTGTATGGCTCGAAATTCAACAATGCCAATACCGTTTGGACTCATATAATAGGTAGATCTCCCACTGAAAGCGAATAACTACCTGAGTACATTATATGCAATTAAAATTGTTAATGTGCGGGTAATTTTGTCTTCTCTTTCACGTCATATTTTTCCATTTCAACCAGCAGTAATAAACCCGACACAGTCCATCCATCTAGGAAAAGCCATTAAGGTCAATAGCAATTTCACGCAGATATTTTGGACTCTTAATAGCACCGCAATACAGAAACGAACAATAAATACTAAGAATTGCCACCATTAAACGACAATCAATATAATATTAATCTTCAGTGAAAATAAGTACCTACCCAATAGGAAGGTTTTTTTTTTTTTGAAACAATGAATCTACTTAATAACATCCACTTACTGACAGAGCCAACGAACAGCTTGAATTATCTGGGTCTAGAAGCAAGAAATTAGGCTCAACGGTAAAATTTATTCAAAGGCGAAGGTCATTTGAAAATTCATGCCGTAAAGGGGTTAAACGTAATATTTGCCGATGGGGTATCCCATCCAAAGCTTGTCCTACTTTTAATGCAATAGTTTCTCACTGTGAAATTTGGTCATTGCCTAAACTGAATTGTGTTTATTAGTACAATGAAGTCTGTAATGTTCCGTTGCAGAGCAAAGGCCTCCCTACTTCTACTTCCATGTCTAGGACTACTAGAAACATCAGTTCTTATCGAAAGAGTCCAGCTTATCCCACCATCACCGTCTGTTCCGCGATGCCGCTTGTCATTTGAGTTACCCATTGGGTCGTGACTTTGGCCCATTGTTCGTCTGATGCCGGGTACAGACAAAGCGAAGGAACTCGCACGAACGTTAATGAGTGGTTTTCGCCGATGGACACCGAGCGCTCGCTCGCCTTCGCCGTTGTGTGTGGTTAACTCTATGTAGATAGAGTGAACGCCAGCGAAGGGTACCAACGTTCGGCGAACCATAGCGCACGCTAAAGAACACGTAAGACGTTGTCTTTCTCTTCTAAACGATGGAAGAGGAGCCTCCATTCAATTCAACTCGATGAGTAGTGGACTTAGAGTTGGTGAACAAGTTAATGTTTAAATAGTTCAATAGTAAAATTGTAAATAGCTATGATAAAAAAAATGAAAAATCTTGTTTCAGGGCCCATGCGCATTTTCCTCCGTTAACAAGTAGCTCCGTTATTCATTAGACATGAAGACAGTCCCACAATCTGAATGTAGGTACCTATGTGACACACATAAGTATAAATAGAACACCTTATGTAGAAATTAAGTCTTCTTAACATTTTATAATGCTGCCAGCAAACACCTAGTTACATCTTAGCATGGATAAACAATTAGGAGTGAGTAAGACCGTGGTTGAGTTGAGAGTGGCGGTACGGAGGATGAGTGTCAAAAATACCGCCCCAGGACCCGGCAGCCTACCTAGAAAAGCCTGGATCCTGGCCTCGGAGGCTCTCGCATGCTTGGAGGAGGGGCCAGTTCCCACTTCGTTGGGGGAAACTGGTCCTCATGAAGAAGCCGGGGCACCCTGCGGTCTCTCCGTCCGCTTACCGGGCCATCGTGCTACTCGACGAGGTGGGCAAGCTCTTTGAAAGAGTCATTGCAGAGCGCCTCGTGGGGCGGCTGGTGCGGGTGGGGCCGGTTTTGGCGGAGAGCCAGTTTGAGTCCTGAATATATATGTATACGTCGGAAATACGTTAAATTAAACGTTTGACTTTGACTAATCGGGACGCCAACGCCACACCAGGTGGCGCTCGACAGATTCTATGAAATAATGCTAGGTTGTCCGCGGTTAAGCAGTGAACACATTTAGAAACTGTCGCGCGTTCCGTATAGTTGTGTCGTGTAGTACAGTGTGCGAATTGCTAGTGTGATTAGTTTGATCGTAGATTAAAATTTGGTTTGAACTGCAAACGGTTTTTCTATTGCGCAATTACGAACACTTCCCATAGTACGCCCAAAGTAGTTATAATATGGCTCATAATAACGAGAGACGTACCTTGTCCGTCATATACATCATCTATAAAATTAAAGATGCAGCATTTCGGAGTGTTAGTAGGTAGAGGTCCTTTAAAATTACTAAACAACAGTTATGGTGTGGTTGCTTTTATCACCGTTCCTTGCTTGTTACAATCCATGGTTTATTTTCTGCACAAATACGACTTCCTGATGACATCTTGATATCATCGACAAAATAAGTAAGATTCCTTTGGTGAACGTTCCCACCGCTGAAGAAGCAGCGCTCGCGAGTTGCAGACGCAACCAGATTGGGGATGTTTCGTGCTAGATTTGTATCTTTGATTATGAACTATGGAAGGTACCTATATTTAAAATCGTTGGAATCCTTTTCAGCCATTTAAAGCGACACTGTCTGATTGCACACCTCTAGACTAATGTCTCAGTTTCAAGCGGCCTTTGTTTGTCGTATGAGACCGTACTTATATAGTGGACTCGTTTTTTTTTTTTTTTGGGTGGGAATTCATCAAATGACCTCTCCCGCTCTGGGCGGAGCGGAAGGGCGTGTCAGACTCTTACTGACCAAAACCCACCCGTGTTCCTTCAGTTGCCTGTGCGCCAGGGCCCCGGTAACTCTTTCGAACAATCCGCGGCCCCGGCAGGCATAGGCCCTATCGGACCTCTTCAATGATGCGGATATCTCTTTGAGGCGCGCGTGGAACATGACGCGCCGTCGACCCGGGCCTGGTCCTTACCGGACGGCGAGCTGCCCATTGCTCGCCGTCCTCAAGCCCACGCCCACGGTGGCCGGGAGTCGGCAATCGACTCCCGACGCCCAGGGTGTCTCCTCCTGCGGCGACTAGGGGCGTGAGGGCGCAAAGGTTGATATAGTGGCCTCTGTGGTTATCCTACCTCAGAATTACGGTATATTTCAACCACTCATCTGATTAAATTGACCGAATGAACGGAATGAACTGTAATCTTTCACCTAAAGTCGCCATTAAACCGAAAATGCAACCGGAACTACAAGTGCCATTAATTTTTATTCAATCATACACTGTTTATATTATTAACTTTAGCCTTCATTAATGAAAACTACATTTCTGATAATACATTTTCTTTTCTTTATCTCTTACAGATCTTAGACCTAATTCGATAGTGTGGCTAGTAACTATTATTACCTAATATTATTTATTTCAGTGGAGTAATTACGTATCACACTAACAGTAGGCTTTCACTTTGACAGTTCAACAAAATTCATTGCATTATTTACGTTGTTGAGCAGACAAATTTTTCGAACATGTGAAGCAATGGATTAGGAATATCCTTCATAACTATTCAGATTGTGATTGATACTGTGTTACGTAATTAAAGAAATTAAGAGAAATTCCAGTTGGAAAAACCCAATAACACTTTGCCCGACCCGGGAATCGAACCCAGGACCTCTTGCTCAGCAGTAGCGCTTGCGACCACTAGACCAACGAGGCAGTCATGAAATATGTATATTAGGAATCTACTACTTAAACAGACCAACCACAATTAAACAAAAAAGTACCTACCTACTACGTAGGCGCATCATCAGTGTAACAAATATAATAACTTAACAACTAAACATACAAAATAAACATAAAGAGCACTCTCTTTTAATAATTAAATTGTAGATATCATCCTAAAAAAATCTTGACGTATTTACTGAACATAACTCATTACATTTAATAGAAATTTCGCGAATTCACTGAAACTGCACGAAAATATACTTATATCTATTATCTCATGGACTTCGTTTACTATACTGATTGTTCAGGTGGCGGGGTTTTCACCAGGAGATTGGTCCTGGCTACCGGCATGGCTAACAGTTGCAGGCGCCGCCTCCTCCACACGTATCGGTCCGGCACGCACAGCTTCAGGTGACGCAGCACTCCCGGGTTATGTGCTAAACCACGCAGTAACTTAACTAGATATACGGCGAGAGTGAATTAATTCCAGACGCACCCTGAGCTCATTATACCCCACCATACCTAGTACAAATAGTGTAAAGTACATCAATGGGTAGAGCGAGTATACCCCGTAGTCTTGTGTATTTATTTTGGACCTGCTCCAACATTATACTGGATTTCGCTTCATGTGGAAGCCCAAATTGCTGCACTATGTTCTAAATGACTTCTGACTAGAGCGTCATATAGCACCTTGAGCGTGGTAATATTGGTGAAAACCTCTGACTGCCTTAGTACAAATCCTAAGTTTTTGTAGGCCTTCTTGTGGATCTTAATTATATGTTCAAGAAAAGTAAGGTCTGGAGTGAGAATCACCCCAAAGTCTCGTACCTGTGTTACTCCCTGCATCGGTACTGCTTCTACCTTGTCTTACTTGTAGCACAAGTGGTACCGCACGCAAGTGAACGTTATCACTGAGCATTTAGTTACATTGAAGTAGATTTTGTTGTAACGGCTCTACTCTACCACTCTGTTATATCCTCCTGCAGGCGTTCACAATCCAACTTATCCTTAACCTCGAGCAGCAGTTTAAGGTCATCAGCAAACAATAAACATAAACTATCTCTTACGACCTCCGCTAAGTCATTTATTATTAAGCTAAATTCAAGAGGCCCCAAATTGCTGCATTGGCTTACGCTGGACCTGATGTAGTAAGATCCGGATTTGTAGTTATTTTTGTCAGCATACTGCTGTCTGTCTTTCGTGTAGCTGACGAAGAACTGTATCAGGTGTGGTGTACAGCCAATTTCTGCAAGCTTTCTTAATAACACGTCATTGTCAGCGGTGTCAAATGCCTTTCTAAAATCTAAGTACGCCGCGTCTACCTGCACACCAGCATCGACTACTGGTACAACCGCGCCATGAAGTTGAGTAGATTGGGGGCGGTGCTGCGCTCCAGCCGGAAGCTATGGTGCAAATTCGACAGCTGTGCTCGCATCTGTCGATTAAGGTATAAATGCATGCACGATTAAGGCAAAAATGAATATGGTCCTTTTAATATTAAACAACAATCTAAGTCACCAGAAATAATATTTATTATAGACTTACTGATTTACTGATTTAATGAAATAAACGTTATAACGTGCACGTATTTCCATACATTTTATGGACGTGAACGTCCATGAAAATATCGCCACGTTAGAAATTAAAGCATAAGCATATACTAATAAATCTATAACGTACCCACTGCTGGGACACAGACCTCCTCTCTATGAGAGGGAGAAATTAAATAATAGGTTTACAGTCTTAGCTACTTAATACTTAATCTGATTAAACAACGCTGTACCGTTTGAGTTTCATTCAACACTTATAACTTTTTTTCTGTAGACATTTTTGAATGTACGAGTATTAGCCGATTGCCAATTTTCTCAGGATATAATTTCGTCCGGAAGATAATTCTCTAGCCAACTTTTAGAGACTACTGCAGATCGTTTACTTCCTAGAGTTCATATGATGCCAACTTCCATGAACAGGGGTTTTATCCAGCTTTCGATGACCATTCATGAAGCAGGCTTAGCCACACCTGTAACTGTAATAAACGACTGAAATGATTTTGCAGCATCACGTCTTTCATTTAGGTAATAATATTACACTTCTTCCTGATCTTCGTTGGGATTCAGGAGTTGTTTCCAACCAGACTGTCTATGACTACTGCAATTTGTTTTTGAGTCTGCGTATCACCGGTCAGTTGCCCTCACACGTCACTTTATTTAATTCGCCAGTTTCGTTGATTTGTCAGTTTCGAAGATTGGTCAGTTTTGCGGATTATACAGTTGCGTCAACTCGTCAGTTTCTAGTGTTGGCCAGTTTCCTTGATTCGTCAATTTGGTACACTGGAAAAAGATATGTTTACGTTTAAACAAACAAACGTGGATAATGTAAGTTATGTAAGGAATACCTAACCCAATTTTAATCAAATTTAACGTATTATTTTTTAGTTCACAATATTTTAAAATAAAACATAGATATTAATATAACTGAAATCCTGACTGTTCACAATGGTGTACTGGTGCCTACGCTTATGTATGGAAGTGTGTTTGGTGTGGCAAAAGAAGCTTAAAAGAAGAATAAATGCTGTGGAAATGCGTTCCTTGCGAAGCATATGTGGTGTGAATATGAATGATAAGGCTGAGGAATGATGTGATAAGGCAACGGTGCGGTTTAAAAGAAGATGTAGTGACAAAAAATTATCGAATTTGGCTAATAATGGTCTCTCGAAGCATTTCTATACTCTCGGCTCGATGGCCACAAACCATGATGGGATTTGAGTATAAGCATATCGGACTTCAGACCAAGAAGTGCTAAGTACCTAAGCACTGGACATCAAGTGGTATTTTTTTACTATCAGGAGTCTTCGAATTTCTTTTTTTTTTCGTTGTTTTTTGAATGCTGACAATCGCGACCACATACGACACGACAACAAGTTATGCGGTCTTCTGCAGTATGGACCGCTCGGTAAATGCTGCCTCCTACAGCCTTCTTGCTCGCGTCTGACCATCTCGCCGATGTTTATTGAAAATAACACTGCGTGACACAATTTCGGTACCCGATACCGGTACTCGAAAACTGATGTATAAAAATGCAAGAACAACAATACCAAGCAGTATGCCTAACAGAAACTTGGATAACTGCGATAGTTTTCTATTAGTTATAGTATGTAAGCAGTGGATGTCTTGTTTCCATAACGTCTTGTTTTTAAGGTACACACCAATAACCTTTTTTTAAACGGTCCCTAATAGTACCACCTAAATGTAATCGCTAGATAATCTATTGAGAAAATAGATTAATTTCCCGTTAGTATCTTTGAGATTACCTGTTTGTGAGTGTAATAATACAGTTTTCAAAATGAATACTGAAAAAAGAATTCGCCGTCAGTGTAAAATTCCCCAAACATGTTTTGTTACGTGTGTGGACAGTACATTCTTAAGTCTCAAGGAAAAAAAATATCTGAAAAAATATGTACTGCGTATTTTCTATATTTTGGACGTACCGTGCCTAAATATAAACCCCGGATTCCGCAACTGTTTTGTGTATCATTTTATGCTAGTCTCCTGTCGTGGTTGACTGGAAACAAAACATCGAAGCCATTTGCAGTACCGACAGTGTTGCGTGAACCATATATTTTATATTTTATTGCGTGCAAATGTATTAATAATAAGTTTTGTTGGCAGTTTTATTCGAATTATTGATGAATTTAATAAAGCTACGTGTATACTGTATTTTTTTTTACTTTGATTGTTTATTGCCTTACCTCAAAAACAGTACGTGATATAAAAAAAGTACTTATGTGTAAATAATCAGGAAAAGTTCAAGTGGGTACTTAATTTTTTTTTTAAATATGTAACGCAGTGTAGTTTCAGTGTTTTTTTTTCAGTTATTTATGATGAGCTGTGAGTGTAGTGGTTCACATGGCTACATATCAAGCTATTGGTTTCCAGTATAAGCTGATCTCGCATTGTTTAGGATTTCCGTACAGTGAGAGATCAGCTTATTCTGGAAATGTATAGCTTTATATGTAGCCGTGTGTACACCGGCTGTCAATGATTTGAACTAAATAGAACAGTGAACAATTCTTCAGGATTATTTTTAGGTATGGTCTTGCATAATTATACAACAACAGTAGGAGAATTGACAGTTATTTGAAAAATATCAAAAAAAGAAACAAAAATTTACATCATGATTTATTTTTATTTACCTATTAAAATCATACCAACCACCTAAAATTAAAAACATAACAAAAGCTTCTTAAAAACTCAACTCTAAATTACTCAGGATCTAAATAACAAAAACTGGATCCCAACATTAAACTAATTGCTACTGAATAACATAATTATCTCATTCTAATAAGTAGTACGTGAGGTAGCTAACGTACCTTTTTAAAGTTAATTTTATACCGGCTGATGTTAAAAAGTTTGATAGTATTTCAACAACGGACAGATATCCGACCGCCTGCTACACCGGTAGCGATGGAACTAAGGGTAACGACAGATTGAACAGATATCCCAAGAAAAGTATGCGCTTCGGGAATCATCGTATTATAGTTCTGTAAGGTACAACCATGGACATTTACTCGCATGTATTTAATCGAACCTCAAATTATTCCCATTTTGCTTTTCTAAAAATATTATTCAACACTATAATAAAATGAATGCGCCGCTTTTTGTGAACCTTACCCATTATTCCAAATTTTGGAATCGTACCCAGTATTCAGACAAGTACCTATGCCACTAAGTGCGATTAAGATTTCATAAGTCGAACGTACGGTACCAGGTAATTTGTTACAAAAAGTAAAAAGCCAGTCGGTATAAAATCGCTATACAGCGTACCTCCCGTACTATAACTATTTTTATATTTATTTTGTTTTAATATTAATATACCAAGCTTAGCACAAAAAATAGCAAAACTTTAACACAAAATCTTTAAAACGTAAATATTGTTAGTAAATCTAATAATTTTAAGGGTCGTGCGGCGTAATATTAGTAGAAAATCTTCGTCATCTTACAAAACACTTATCATATTACTAAAAATAATATATATAATATAGAATACGAGGCCAGTTCGCAAGTCAATTCAACAAGTCACGAAGACTTCTGGCTGACTTACTCAGTGAATTATTTTTAAAAGTATTCGTAGACGAGGCGAGTGAAAGGCCAAACTCGCAAACTACCATATAGGCCATAACGCAGTAAGTAGGATAGTAAAATATAGGTAAACGCGACGGAGATCGCCCAATCAAAAACTGAGCGCAATTCCACTAATGGTTATTGTTTCAAAATGTGAGACGATTTCGCCTCACGCAAGTAAAGTATTGCTATAGTAGGTATAATTTACTTATAGCAACACTTGACTTGCAAGCGTGTGGCGATTTTACTGTGACGCTCTAGAGTCCATACGACCTAATAAACGTTTCGCCGAAAGTGAGATAACTTCAAAACTAAGCAGGTACGTACCTACATATAATTTTGGGTATTACCTAGTCTTTCAATTAAATAACAATGAAACCTATGAATTCAAGTTATTCATCGATTTATTTAATATGTTTGGTTTGTTTAGCTAACAACGTTCTCACAGCCTCTCTAACGATAATTTAAATTTCCTACCTATCATAAGCACAGTAGGCCAGTTGATCGGTTTCGAGAAACATGTAAAGTTTGAATTTCGCGGGCTATCTTAGCGCCCCTCCGTTAATGATACTAAATGATAAATGATTTTATTTCTGTAAATAGGTTTGTACAAACACTTTTACACGTCAATCAAATTTTTTAAACTAGATGAGGTAGGCGTTTCCTATTTGACTACTCTGAGAAGAAAGGCCGAAACAAACTCAGAGGTCACAGTCACTTTTAAAGTCCAGACATAATCTTGGTCAGATCTTGTGAAGACCATGTAGATTGGTATATGAAGTGGTCTCTTGAGGAAGAACCACACAGATTGAGTGGACCTGTCCAGTCAGTGCACGCATTTGTCTGTAATCGTGCAGCTCAATTTGTTTGTGCAAATTAATTGAATGAGGTTATAATAGATTTTTTAAATTATAATAAAATGTATGTTAGTGTACTTTCGTATAGTAGTACAGCAGTACTTTGTGTACTGTCAGCACAAAATGTATGGTCATGTATATACGATGACAGCACTACATGTTGTACGTACGAATTGAATATTTCATGAGAGTATGCAACACAACTCCTTGATTTAAGGCGCTTCCATGACCAAACGACCTTGAGCATTCGGTCCTTGTCTGTCCCGTCGCTGAGTCTCGCTCTGTCTCGCTCCCTGCGCACGCTCATTTATCATAAAACTCACAAAAATAATGAAATTATTTGAATAAAAAAAGACAAGTGAAGTTTAAAAATAAAATAAAACGTGTATTATTTAGATTTTTAAATTATCTATCCATTAATGTAATCCTCAAATGAATAGAACGTCACCTTTAGCAAAACATGCATGCAATCAATAATTTTAGTCACTTTTTTACAAGGAGATTTTAGATGTATTTATAACATATAAAAACAAATAAGAACGTGCAATGTGATGATAGGATATCGAACATTAATAATGTGCTTTTAGATGTATATTATTACCCATAGTGAATGAGTTAATAGCCTCTGAATAACGCACTATTACAAGGTTTTGGTCGGGGTACCGCCTTAAATGGATTCGTTCCGAGAACATTTGAAGTAAATACCTGTCCCTAATAATATGGTAAGGAACGTCATTAACATTGATCACCTACTTAAATGTTAAATTTTAATTGACCGAAGTAAATTGTTATTGTTCTAATCATGACATAGTGCTAGACACTTATAAACGTTTTCTAGGATTCAGTAGGAATATTTACCGACTATAGTGAGCCTACGGTGTATATTATTACAACTATAAATCTCCTAAATACTTGTCCATACAGAATACGGAATGATGTCCTAACACGGTCACATTTGTCCACTGTGCTACATAAAAGTATCAATATTGCGATTGTGTAACTGATTTACAAAATTGGTAAATATATAAAAAAATTGCGCCCGATAAATAAAGTGTTCGATCTCAGTAAGCTTGAATTCAGAAACTTAGATAATTTACATTCATTGACACTCACTCAACTCTCCTTCAGCAATATGTACTTAGGTAATTCTAGGTTTATTTACGATTGACCATTTGTAAAAAAGGGCCTAACCATTTTTGAATGCTGTGGAATTTGAACGTTATCTAGTAGCGAGTTAGCGACCCGCCTCTGCTTCGCAACGGTACAATGGCGACATGTCAAAATATCGAGATTTCTGTGCTATATCTAAGTTAAACAATAATGTAGGTATTTTACACATGGTCTATGTGTAAAATACCTACATTATTCCGGAATAAATGCTCTAAATCAGGAGTCACCAAATGGCGGACCGCGGACCGCATCCAGACCGCCAACCTTTTTTTTATTTAAGTATACCTAGGTACAGTAATATTTCAAACTTTGAATCTAAAAATACTCTTTTTCTTAATCTAAAATTTGAATATACCAATACTAAAATAAGATATTGAGAAATTTAATTTAGCCCGCACTTTTTTGATTCTGCCGTCGTTACGACAGCGGACGACGCGAGACACAAGCCGTTCATTACATTTTTTTTGATTACTTACATAATAAATAGGTTTCTTTTCGTTTTATTTCTTAATTGATATTTATTATCTTGGTTACTTAGTATCTACTTAATGTTGTACCAAACGGACCGCGAGTAATATTTTTTTTTAAACGGACCTCGTTGAAACTTATTGGTGATCCTTGCTCTAAATGATGGTAAAATCGCACCAACATCCATTGTGTAGTTTAGAAGATTTAAGCGGCCACAGAGACAGACACAAAAACTACTTTGTATACTATGTACTGGCGACCCGCTCCAGCTTCGCACGGTTTTAATGACTTGACATAACATCTAGTTTTCATTTTACATGTAAGTTTGATATTAATGTATTATACACATAAACCTTCCGAAATAAATACGAAAATATGGATACCAAAAACCGCATATAAATACGTTGCGTAAAAGAATAACAACGCGGTCACACATAGACAGACACGAAAAGCAACATTAGTAGATGACATTTACTTTTTAGTTCCGAAACATGACAATTATCTAAGATTCTGTATTAAAGTTTAGGTTACACAGAGGTCGTGATCTAGGTCTAGTTTTTTTCCCCAGTTTTCGTATATATGCCGACAGTAATTGTACTAATAGGTCGAGCAAATTATTAAGTATTTGAAGGTTCTTCCCCAAATTCAGTTGTTTTTTTAATTCATATTCATTATATACAGTCAAAGAACAGCCTGAAACACATGTTTTATAAACCTAGACCAGGCAGGTGTACATTACAGTTAGGATTAAACATTTTCCTCGATTGTAATTAATGTAAATCATAATTTTATTTTATACATGAATAAATTTATTATTATATTATTATTATTATAAAGAAATACAAGGTCGTGTTCCTTACGTTTGCTTAACAGTTTTAAGAGATAGCATGTTGTCGCCATGAAGAAATCAAATGTGTTAGAAAACGGCTCGATCTATTAATACCGTTACTGTGCTTTGTATACGTGCAGTTAATCGATTTTATGACTAGTAAGGGGCTAGTATACCTATTTAAATTATTAACAACAACAAAAAATAAGGCGTTTCAAATCAGGCGCTGTTTTTTTTATATCATAGTACGTTCTCATTTGATCACAGATTTTTGTACGATTACGTTCGATTAACTGATCAAGCTATCATATAGCATGGAATGTTAATTTACCTATGCAATAAATAGTACGTTATACGCATCGTTAAGGCCCACAATAAACAAATATACATAACAAGAACTACATACATTATTAGCTGTACAATATTTACTTACATTTTAAATATCAATAATTTAATTAACGTCTGGTTTATTTTAATGGGTGATAAGTATTCATCAACATTTAATAATTAGTATGAATTTAAGTCAAAAAAAAACTTTTGTTTATTTCATACAAAAATGCAAAACGTACCCAATCAAAATGTATGAAATAGGTCCTTTTGTTTTGCTATTATTGTGTTGGTCCCATTGTAAAAGTATAGAGTACTATCACCCCTTAAAATATTTAACACTTTTATTGTTAGACGCCATAGGAGTACATGTTACGTAACGGAAAGAGTACATTGCATAGATACTAAGTTATTTATTTGTGCTTACATAAATATATAATTTATTAATTATATTAAGTATAATAAATTATTTACTATTAAAATTGAAATATAATAACCTCACCTAACCTACCTTGTCGACAGCGACGCGGAGGAATTTTTCGATGCCATATTTTAATTTGTTAATATGTAGTTTTAGTGAGGCTAAGTTATTATATTTTAATTTTAATAGTAAATAATTTATTATACTTTTTATATAATTAGTTATACATCGTGGCGCTACAATGGCGACATTAATTTAACACATGAATTAGGCTAGTGGCCAATGACAATAAAAAAATATTTGTGAAACACAAAATACAAATAAGAACAAAAAAAAAGTGCCACCATTGGTTTGTTTTTGTGAAGTGTCAGTTCTTACTAATATAGTCGTAAGTCTTACTAATCATTTTTGAGTCATATGGTACTTGAATAAAGATAAGATTATTCTATTCTATATAATATATTTATAGTTTTTGGTAGGTAATATAAATAATCCTTAAAAAAAAACATTCCACAATTTCGTTATTGCATCTACCACTGTTTGCCCCTGCACCACTCAAAGGTCGATTGGAACAAAATGCTTATGGCATTAAGTCCGCCTCTGTATATTTGTGTGCTTAAAGTAATAAATAAATAAGTTCGTGGATACTTGTAATGATAACAAAGTAATCATAAAATTATACTAGGCGCAAATAACTACACATAGTTACAGGATAGCGAGCCCCGTACTGCGGTGAAAAGTTTATTTTAACCTAAATGTAATTGAACGGATACATATATTGTCTTTTTAATCTATCAAACTGTGCATAGCGATTCTATACAAGATACAGTCTTCAACTCAGTTGCATAAATAATTATAACCTTTCCGTTACCCGTTGTATAATATGTATACATGTTTACAAACAAATTTGATAAACAATTTTGCTAAACAGTACATAATATCATATATTTTCTAAAGTAAATTGTACAACAATTAATCCATATTAAGAAACGCAACGTCTCTGCCTGTTTGTCCGTTAATGCGATTATAACTCAAGAACCACTTATCTCATTTAAGACTGGAAGTGCTGAAAACTGAAATTTGGCATGATATTTTGCAACACGTGTTGTTGTTCCCGTCTACCCGCATGGGCAAAAGGGGTGAGATTATTTCGACACTCAATATGAATAACACATTCTAACTCATTTTGGTATGATAATCAGGGAAGCTATTTTAAGGAATTTTCTAATTTTAATTGCTTTTTTGGTTGCCTACTTAGAATATCTTTATGTAAATGTAAGTAATCCATACCAATTATAAGTGCGACAGTAACTTAGTCTGTCTGTCGGTTACCTTTTGAGGCTTGTAACGGCTGGTTGGATTACATTGAATTTGGTACACATGACCAGGGTTCGGATATACGATACTTTATATCGCGGTAGTACAATCCCGTGAAATAATTCGTAACCTCCGCGCGGGCGAAACCGCGGACAAAAGCTAGTATGATATACGAGAGCGGCCGAGTTGACAAACAAAACATCTTCCGTCACCATCATGTCTATCACCAGTCATGACCATCCATTGTAAAGCTAGTGTTCCTAGCCAGTAAAAACAGCGCCGAGCGCTTTCGAGCGCTTTAGCGCAACATGCACCTATTTGCACCTGAAAAAACGAATCCATATTTTGTTTTAATCGTCTTAATATGGCGCCAGAGAAGATCAAGGATAAAATTGTAATACCACTCCTTAAAAGGTTTATGAGACTTCGGAGTGTCTGTTCGATTATAAATTATAATAAATGATTTAAGTAAGCATAATAATAAAATAAATTAGTAACTATCGTAAGGGGTGTTGGGTGTCCATTTACGTGACGTATTCGGCAACGTTCTTTAATTTTATAACACAAAAAAAAAAAAAAACCTTATTACTTCATCTACGATGGTAGTATGCATGAAATAAAGTGTTTTTCTAAGTAACAATGGTAATTTTAGCACAGTAAAATGGAACTAATATGCATAGAGGTATGGTAGATAGAACTCACCGAGTTTTTTTGTTGACCATTTTATTTACTCCTATAGTTACGATGTTATTCATATTGGATGTTTATGTTTGTACACCTCACACGATTCTTGATATAACTAAAGACGTTACGTATAACTGAAACCAAGTCAAATGCTGTTTCGAGCGGTTTAGAAATTTGACTGTAATATATATAATTAAAATCTTAGAGGTATCCCATACATACAAAGCACGGGGTTATTTCTCATTAGCCTTCGTTTTGTAGGTCATTGTTGGAAGGTATTAAGCGCCGCGTTAACCTACAATTAAAAAGATGGAGCTCAATGGGCGTAGCACTGATGCACTTGCCAACATCGGTAGGTACTATTATGTACAACTTTGAGATAAGATGTAATTTCATCACATTGATGGCAATGTGCATTAAACCATGCCAATTTCCGCGTTATAGCACTTAAATTTTGTGAATAAAACAGCTGTAACATTAAAACAGGCAGAATGACGAACATAATGAAACGTTAAATAAGGGTTCCTTGTTTGACTATGCAACCCTAAAGATTTTCTTTGATGCTATAACGTAAATGAAATTATTCAAAGCGTCTGGCTGAATTTACGCGCCGCGGAATGCGGCTGGCACGTATCTGAGCCGGTCCCAGTTGTCGGGTGTCGTTTTTTATAGAATGTGCCTCTATTTTGATTGAATTTGAAGCCAACTTTTCGGTACTCTACTCGAGACGACTGTACACGCGGGACGAAGCTTTTGCTGTGATGTGATACAGGAAAAATAAAATAATAAAATGTTCGTTCTGTGCGTTCGTCACCAAATCCTGAAGGAAAGATTTACTTTGGCAAATTTTCAGACTTTAATCACTGAATGGAAAATTGACAAACTTAAGGATTATAATTGTTTTAGAATGTCCATATTCAACGATCTACTGGCACGAGTTTCAGTGAGCATAAACCATCAAAGTTCAAGATTTTGAGACTGCATTTGTCCTGAAGAGAGTGTTTCCGAGCCCGACATCCAGCAAATGTGAAAAGCGCCTTACAACTCGTACGCGAGCGACATCCGACACGATTTTTGATCGGGCGAACGGCGCTGGCAAACCGTCAGTCGCGCAGCGCAGCCCAAGTGCGTTTGAACTTTCAACTATTTAAAAATATAATATTATGACAATAGAGTAAATAACTAGTCTCATAATTATAAATAGTTGTTGTTTTTATGTTCGATTATTTAAATATTTTACCCATTACCCTTTACCTTATGTTTACAAATAGGAGTAATCGATCGTACGGTAAACTATTATAAAATTCTAGTATATACCAAATACACAATTAAATTTAGTATCGTATGTCTCTACATTGTGTAAGTATTGTAAAAACGATTAAAAACACTTACAATATACAGGGTAGTTTTTTTTCAAGCCAGTCGCTGATTTGAATCACGGGCTAAATTTTAATTAAAATTAAAATTGCATCAATTTTTTAAAAAATCAAACAGCTATTCTGATTTTTTATGTGAAAAGAGATCTGCTGTGTTAAGAACATGAAATGGTGGTCACTTCGAACAATCCATACGATAATGGTGGAACTTCTAGCAACTTTGACCTATTGATACATGATTTCGTTTGTAATGTGATGAAGGGCCATTATTGTTTTATTTTTTTTAATTTCATTACACATTCGGAATAAAATAAAAATCCGAACGCGAAATACGCGCATTGACTTGGAGTTGCGGACACCAGCCCGTATTAACTATTACATTTCTTGAAATACATTTTTAATTTCTATAAAATTGAGCTCATGTTTTCATTCAGCGGTTTTCTCTATGGCCTGTAGTTTAGAACTTACCAATACTGGCTCGAAAAAAACCACTCTGTATTATAAGAACATGTATTGTGTTTGCTGTTTGTGTTATTGCTTTTAATTGTACTAATAAACGCGTCGAGCTTTTCATAATTATTAGACTTTTGATATTATCGTTCTTAGTTTTGCTCCCATCCAAGGGATCTTTCAACGGCCATTTTCCACTGCTTGTATCTCATGTCTCGTTCATCATCGCTAATGATACATGAATATGTGGTTCCGCTTGTCATCGGTATAGCAGTTCCCTGTTTCGAAGGTTCTACTCCCCAGTATGCAACTAGTGCTGCTCCTAAAGCGGTACTTTCAGTAAATCCAGCTTTTATTACGTTGATCCCAATTAAATCAGCTTGCATTTGCATGACTAAGGCATTAGAAGTCATTCCGCCATCGACCTGTAACAGGATAATAAAGTACAATTTAATGATTATGACAATTTGGGTAAATGTTTATGAATGATATAAAAGTTAAAGGATCAAAACTGGTTATACTGAATAAAATGATTATACTCTCGTGGATAAATCGAGCCTGTATGTTTTTATTCTTTTTTTTAATTTAAAAATGGACAAAACACATTATGCTTGAACTACATTGACAAATTATGTTTTGAATTGAAAACACGATACAATTTCGCATTCAAAACTTGCCTTGTCTATGTGTCTTAGGATAGAACTTTTAAGTCTTAGATTATTTGGTGTTATGGGTATGTTTTAACTGAGAAAAGAAACATAAAAAAAAAATACTTTATTATAGCTTTACAATCAGTACAACTTAAATTCTTAGACCTACGGTTTTCTTCATCCAGACAATCGCATTCATTCTCATTTTCATCAAAAGTTTTCTCAGCAATATCTTTCATTTTTAACCGACTTCCAAAAAGGTGGAGGTTATATGTTCGGTGTTTCTTTTTATGTATGTTCACCGATTTCTCCGTCAATTGTGAACCGATTTTGAAAATTATTTTTTTGTTTGAAAGGGTTTGCTTTTTGATGGTCCCATTGTCACAAAGTCAGAATCTGCTGAGAGGATCCCATGGAAAACGAGGGAAATCATATCATCATCATCAAATTTTATAAGCGATTTGGGTATTTTTTATAGTAACTCGTGCATTTGCTCTCGAAAAGCACCATTTGGTGAAGTGGAACTGATGATGAAGACCAGAGTTGGCCACCGGAACTACTCATTGTGGTTGCGATTCGATTACTTTAATATGGTTGCGAAGCAAGTTACGCTCATCACAATACATATGGTGAAATGGAGCTAATGGTGTTTTCACCATCAGCTCCAGGTCTTCTCGTTTTTACCAGGAGAACTCCTCAACAATTAACGTCCCTGCATCGGGAAAAGCAATATTTTGTAACAAGGTGATGAGCAGTTGAAATTAGGCTATTGTAACTTATATAAATTAATAACTGACCCACTAAAAAGTGAAAAATAAAATAACTTTAAAAAAAAAATACGACTGACTTCTAAAAAAAACACTACAATGTGAATATTAACTTTAATTTTGGAAGTCTGTGGCAAAAAACGAAATTAGAGACCCAAAGACACCCGACTTCCGAAATTAAAGTTGTTTTCACTTTGCAGTGTTTTTTTTAGAAGTCGGTTATTTTTTTTATTTTTTTTGTAATTAAGTTTTTTTCTTTTTTTTACTTGATAAAATGTGTTTTGTGTAATGTCAAAAGGGCGTCCGCTCGTCTGTGATTGGTTGTTCGGAAAAAACATTTTGTAACGTTATCCTGACGAAGGCCAGAACGCATTTTGTTTTTACTACCACTTTTACATACATACATAAACTCACGCCTTCTTCCCATGGGGGTAAGCAGAAACTACAGACCGCCACCTGCTACGATCCTTGCATATTCCTTTTGCTTCGTCTACGTTCATACATCTGGTCATACACGCACGCCGGTTGCCAATACTAAGCACCTGACCTTTCTGAAGAACATCACCAATAAGGTCACTATATGTCCTCCTAGAGTGACCCCTCCCGGCGTTTTCACTCACATCTGCCTTGTAATTACCTTTTGATAGACACCTTTCAATCATCCACCACCACATTTACTCGTTCAAAATACTTAAGACAAAAACAACCGACTTCCAAAAAATACACTACAAAGTGAAAAATAACTTTAATTTCGGAAGTCGGTGTCTTTGGATCTTTATTTTAGTTTTTTGCCACCGACTTCCGAAATTAAAGTTATTTTTCACTTTGTAGTGTATTTTTTGGAAGTCGGTTGTTTTTTTTGTCAAAAAGTTTTTATTTTCACTTTTTAGTGGGTTAGATAATAATTTATCGAAGTTACAATAGCCTAATGTCAACTGCTCATCACCTTTTACAAAATATTTCGTTTCCCGATGCAAGGAATTGAGGAGTTTATTGTTGAGGATTTCTCTTGGTAAAAACCAGAAGAACTGGAGCTGGTGGTGAAGCCACCATCAGCTCCATTTCACCATATGCATTGTGACAAGCATAAATTGCTTAGCAACCAACGAAAGAGCATTGCTAGAGATGACGCGATTACGCAACTTAAATTCAGTCTCAAATTGACGCATCAGCATGACTAGTAGGTAGCGGTTGCCCTATGAAAAACTTCAATCTTAATTGGGTATTATTTTTGTACGACCTGAATATTTTGGAATATTGAACCGTATGAAGTAAGCCCAACAAAAGGTAACTGCTGTAAATCGTTGAGGAATTCCCTCGACTGTCTATGGTATCCATCATCAGACCTGTAATGGCACTTATAACCCATATGGGTGCAAAGTTCTCATCAATATAAATAAATTAAGTCCAAACACAAGGTAGCTACTGTAAACCGTTGAGGAGTTCCCTTAACTGTCTTTCATCTTCATCATCAGACCCCTAATGACAGTCATAACACATCTGGGTATAGTATTCTCATCAATAAAAATTAATCAAGCCCAAACACAAGGTAACTGCTGTAAATCGTTAAGGAATTCCTTCAACTGTCTATGGTTTCCATCATCAGACCTGTAATGGCACTTATAACCCATATGAGTGCAAAGTTATCATCAATATAAATGAATTAAAACGAATCACAAGGTAGCTACTGTAAACCGTTGAGGAGTTCCCTTAACTGTCCTTCGTCTTCATCATCAGACCCCTAATGACTGTCACAACCCTTCAGGTGTAAAGTTCTCATAAATACAAATTAATCAAGCCCAAACACAAGGTACCTGCTGTAAATCTTTGAGGAATTCCCTCGACTGTCTTTCGGCTCCATCATCAGATCGATTCCAGACCTTAATTAAATTGTAGTTCTTTAAAATACTTAATGAAAAAATTAACAAACGCACTAGGCGCTCCTACGATTTTCGTAGGTTCCCCTCGATTTCTCCGGGATTCCATCATCAGATCCTGGTTTCCTTATCATGGGACCACCCTTGAGGTATGTCCTTTCTAACAAAAAAGGAATCATCCAAATCGGTTCACGCAGGAAAGAGTTCTGAGCTAACACACATAAAAAAAAAAAAAACTAAAAAAAAAAACAGGCGAATTGTGAACCTCCTCCTTTTTTTTGAAGTCGGTTAAAAACATGATTTGATTGATTTTTCTACTACAAAACATGAGTTTCATAGAGAAGAGAAAGATGACGTTGCTAAGATCGTTCAAGACAAAGAAAGTGGACAATTTTCTAATAATTTATTTTATGGCAATAGAAACCTTTTCTAATAGAGAACAAAAAACTCTATCGAGCTAACTGAGGTTTGAGTAGGTACCTACTAGAAAATCAGAAATCGCAAAATAACTCTTCCCATACATTCCCTAGGAAATGAGATGCCAATTTAGTTTTTTTATGATCGATAAACCTGCCGCTACAAGAGTTAAAAACGCCAGCGGCCTAATCCGAAACTGTAAGTTATAACGAAAATACTAAAAAGAGTCTCGAGGCAGATTAAAATAAAAACTAAAATGTCATCATCAAAAAAAACACATCCTTTATTATTGCACCGTCCGACAGTGTCGCTAATAGGGATCAGATTCTGAGAAGTTATGAGAATGGTCTCCCTGACCACGGTGCTTGTATCTGAAACTTTTTAAATATATTTTGCGTGTTCTCTCATCATGCCGCATTTACACAGCTATCAACTTTTCGCCCTCCATAGGCTTGTTCAAAAACGCTCTACGCTCCCCTAACATTGTCGTTACTTCAACGTTTTGAATAGAAACGGTAAGATAATTATAAAGTGCGTCGTGAGTAACATCTTGTGAAAATTTATTATTAAAAAAAAATGCTTACCTTGAGTAGTTGAAGAGGTATTCCGCAATCTTCATTCATAGCATCCAAAATATCTCGCACTTGAAAACAAACAGCTTCCAATGCTGCTTTTACAATGTGATTTGAGTTTGTATCTTCAGAGATACCACATATAACACTGAAAATCGATTTATTTATTTTAGTTATGTAATAAATTTATTTCTGTAAGAATACTTAGATTATGAGAATAACATAGATTATGTCAGTGTTTCCTATCTGACTCCTCTGAGATAAACACCACAACAAACTAGAAAGTTAGTCTCTTTTAAAGTCTAGGCATTGTCTTGGTCAGATCATGTGAAGACCATGCAGATTATCGACCATATGGATTGACAAGTAGACTAATATAGACATTTCATATCATTTTTTATCATTTTTTACTCATAAACATGAAACATTGTCAAATCTTATGTTGACTTCTCTGATTAGTTGATCAAAATAACGTGAGTCAAACAAATCAGTAGACAAGAGATATGTATTCTTCTTCTTCCTAGCGTATCAATGGCAATCTATATACAGTCAGCTCTGAATTTGGCTACGAGCTAGGCACCTTCAGTAGCATCCATCAACTCCTTTAACGTGCAAACAACAGGACGCTTTGGACATGATATTAAGTGCCCCATTGTTTGTGGGTCGGCACCACATTTACACTTCAGGGCGAAGTCGTCTGTGAATCTCCACCTGAGCAGGTTTTCTTTGCTTCGGCATACTTGAGTCCGGAGTGTATTTAAATAATTCCAGGTAAGCCATGGCAACTCATGTCCAACTCAGATATGTATACATTTCAATAGGCTTTCAATAAATGGAAAGTCAGTATGTTTTAATATTTACTACTTACCCTCTAGCATCTTGACGCCAATATGGTGCGTACAAACCACTAAAGGCTGGTACAAATACAACACTGCCATTCTCGGTCGCTTTTTCAGCAATTCCTTGAGAATCCTTGGCAGTTTCTAAAAGGCCAATATTATCTCTAAGCCAACCTAAAGCTGCTCCAGCGACGGCTACCTGAATTCAATCCAGAATTTGGCAATATATTATACTATACACTTACTTCAATCAACAATACTTTTGTTTAAACATTGCGATACCTATAACTAAGTAAGCAGAATCAATATTTAAGTATATAATAGTGACACACCTAAGGAAAAATAAGCCGAGGCATGTGCAGTGTGCTGACACCTGCAATGCTGTCAAAATTGCCTAGGTATAGCGTGTAGGTGTAGGCATGTCAAAACATCCGACGCGTATTTTTCCGTAGATTTATCGCTAGACTAACTTACGGATCCTTCCAGGGCATAAGCCGCTTGGCTTTTACTGCCCAATTGATAAGCAACAGTAGTCAAAAGGCCTCTGCCAGAGTTCACGCGAATATCGCCCGTGTTGTACAGTACGAAACAACCAGTTCCGTACGTTGCTTTTGCTTGTCCTTTCTGTAAGCACATTTGACCAACTAAGGCCGCCTGTTGGTCACCAAGACAGCCTGCTATAGGGGTACCTTTGATTGGCCCATCAGCAATATAACCGTATACCTGCAACAATCAAGCGATAAGTCTAAAATATTTTAAGGTCTAATATACTTACGGTTAGAATTCATTTATTTCTAAAGATTACAAATCACTTTTACAGAAATAAATACTAAAAATAACTTAATTTAAACATTTTTGTTGTCCAGGAGTATTAAGAGCTTATAGTGTTAACATTACAAATATAAGAAGGTAATTGCTAAAAGTTTTACTTATATTATACATATATCTTCCGTGTTTTTGTGATGCGCATGAAAAAGCGCTTGCTTCGAAAACAGTGGAACGACGGCGCTTGCCTCTGGTACACGCTGGTCCGGCTTGATGCAAAACTGAAGCCTGGAATTTCACCTCTCGCATATTTTGTGGGGATTATGCCACATGCAGTAGAGTCGAATGTAATAGGCCACGCGGGATGTCACCGATGAGGTGGACCGATCAAATTAAATCCGCGGTTGGAGTTCCTGTTTATCAATGCACAAGACTGTCAGCTATAAAACCAGATGGAGAGAGATCATGTGGCGAGCTACGACAACACCTTGGATTGATGTGTCCAATCACAGGTGGCGGTTCATCGTGACGACGACCAGTCTGTCAAGAGCGAAGCGAGGCATGCATAGTCTAGCCGAACGTGTAGAAGTAGCGTACGAATGTAGAAAAATAAATACCTATGGACTGTTTTAAAACATATAAGTGAAAATGTAAACAGATGGGTCAGAAAACGTACCTGTGGATGGCAAATTGTAGTGCCAGAGTCTAGATTTGTGCCCGATTGATGGCAATACGCTCTCCCCCCTATTACATGGGACTTAAACATAATTGGCAAAATATGGATGTACTATAGATACACCTCTACCTAACCCTTCGCGGATTACAGGCGTTCGTTATACATGTTGTGTTATTCAAACACTAATTGTTGAAAAAAAGTGGTGAGATTATAAAGTTGAAACTTTCTATACTTGAACTTTTAATCGTATTCAGTAACTTGACAGCTGGAGGGCTATCAGTTTTTGACAAAAAATGGTAGTGAGGTACTTCCGTCCCTTATGAACTTCAACACCCCCTCCCAGAAATAGTAGTTTTGATAAATTAATCATAACGATCTTTATTATTTACCTAAAGAAGTAATTGTGCCAAGTTTCAAGTTTATAAACCGAAGGAGGAACTTTCATGCAAACTATATTCCCCACTTTCACGCAGACAGGGGTCGCTATTTGAAAAGTGGTTGGTGCGTTTCCATTATACCAATTTTCGAGTCAATCGAAGCATTCAATTTCACCCTGTTATTTTATATACAGGTTGAACTGTAATTCGACGATTCCTTCCAGGATGTGAGAGTGTGACCACTTTGCAACATTTAAGCACCCCATATAGCCTTGGCAAAAATCCATAGGATTCGAGAAAATCCAAGATGTGTTTCTGAAAATTTCTCGAAATTCGTTATTCAATATCCGTTGTCTCTAAACTCTCAAATTGAATGGCCATCAATGCTATTTTATTTGGTAGTGAACACGTTTTCAAAGCTTACGACGTAACCAAGTCTTCTAAAACATCAAACAGTCAGTTCCTCCAAACTCTCATATTTATTTAATCAGGTATCGAATGTCGTTCGACAGCTAATTAATTATAGATGTTTTCCCAGTAATGTGTATGCTTAGTGCCATAGTAAAATTCTGGGATAAATGGTGTCCAAGTTTGCAAAGATGATATTGTAAATAATGTATTAACTTCTTGTTATTACTTTTACCTGTTTTTTGTTAACAACGATTCATGGCCGATTCCACGTTATAGAAAAGTTAACGAACTGAAAATGATTTCGCGATTGATAAAAATTAACACTTTATGTTGTCGTATTATGTTAGGTTAAATATAACAATTTTTACCAATTCTTTACCCAAATTCATTCACTACCCCAACCGTCCGTCTTAGTTTTAGTACGCTAACAATTTTTTTTTGTCAAGTTACTGAATACGATTAAAAGTCCAAGTATAAATATCGATGTCTCAAGTGTATTTCCTTTAGTGAGTGATTCCATAAGAATTTAACCTGTGTATGTTTGTTTACACTTTCATCAAATAGTTTTTGCACAGGGTTTACATAGTATATCTTTCGTGCGCCTTAAGCTAGCTTTATATCTACTTACTACTATATAATCTTAAAAATGACAATACCATAGTTTTTTTACCTCGGAACTGGACTTTATTTCTGGCAAAACGCTCTTAGGAACTTCGAAAAACTTCAACAACAAAGGATCCCAATCCAAATTCTCAATATTCATCAACATCGTTCTTGATGCATTGGTCACATCAGTGACATGTTTCCCACCATTAGGTCCACCTGTAAACATTATTTTAATTATAAGATAATGACTTTTGTAATGTTCTAATGCCTTACACAAACTACAATAAATCAGAAACTAAAACAATTTTGTACGTCTAAAACCCTAGCTAGAATGTCTGCGATTGTCTCTTGAAGAAAAAATCTTTGGTACATATATTTAAGCGGCAGTTGGAACGCATAAGTCAGTCATTGTAGCTCAGGAACTCGACGACCTGACGAACATTACCAAACGAAAAGAGTTTTGCCAAATTTCAAATCCGATTTGGACAAGCGGTGGACCGTATGCGTTGCGTGCTCAAAATTACAGAAAAAGGGCTGTCTGTAATATAGATAGAACCACATAGGCTTCACATTCACAATAATTATATAATAATAATATAGTAGTTATAGAACAGTTTACACAGTAATTATTAATGGCAATGTGTAATGAGCGAAGAACGTCTAATGCGAAAGTATAAGAGCCCTCCTTCACACGGGAACTTTCCTCCCGTCAGATCACCATGTTCAGCAAGCCTATCCCTTGGGAGAAGCGAGCCAAATACTTGGGTGTAATCCTGGACAAGCACCTCCCCTTCGCTGAGCACATAAATAAGGCGCGTTCGGGCGCCGCTTTCGCTCTCGGTAGACTCCATTCTCTACTGAATGCACGCAGCAAATTGTCACTCAAGTGCGAATTGCGCATTTACACAGCGTGCATTCGCCCAATCATAACCTATGCGAGTGTAGTTTTCGCACGCATAAAACCCCACCACATCCATAGGATGCAGGCCCTCCATATCCAGTTCCTCCGTAGGGCAACCGGTTCGCCTTGGTTCGTTCGGAACGACTCCATCTCGATCTTAAAATCCCCACTATCCGTCAATTCATGAAACGCATTTCAAAGCGCTTCTTTGATTCCGCGGCCTCACATCGCAACCCTCCGGTTGTCGAAGCTGCCAGTTATACCCCCTCCCGTATATATGCAGCCCCCATGCAGCTTTCGGTCCGCCAACCTGAACTTGGGTGTTCGTATCACACAGAGGAAAACAATTAAATCCTCCAGCTATTGCCTAAGTTGCCATTTACGACACCCACGGGATGAGATGGATTGATTCTATTCTACTACCCGGAAACCACACGGAACCGGAACCAACATCCTATTAGGTAGGTGAGCATAACGTTCAGTAATAACCAGCCACTTTGCCAATTATGGTGATTAACGAAATCTAGGAACATATGGATAACAATATCAAACCTTTGCAACATTATTACTAAGGTAATCACCATTAACAAAGTTTAGTGTGTTGTGGTTATAATAGCGAAATCACTCTGATTAACAAAATTTCCAATATCATAGGTTTTATGGTTATTATTACAAAATCAACCTTTGCTTTGTTAAATTGTGCCGGATCATTCGTCAGTTGTGGTGATTAGGGAGTATTGTGTGCCCCTAATTCTCATTTCCGTCATTTCGTATTTTGATTCCGGCATCATAGTCGTAATGAGCGCCCTCGAAAACCATGGAAATGATACTCATGACGAAAACTTTGCATATTTTCAGAGCCGCCATCTTGAATTTTGACCGACCAAATTTTCGCTAAAATTGTATTATTTAAGTAATAATTGTTGTATTTAACACGTATTTTTTAACATTTATATTAATAGGACAAACACTTTTCTTTTTCATACTAATGTCAATGCCAACGAAAAATATAATTTGATTTTAATTTAAAAAGTCCGTTACACAAAAAACTAAACATAAAGAGGACGTAAAATCAAATGAATGAAACGGAACCTCAAGCCGATGTTGATATGTTAAGCTATTTTAACTTGCTACATAGGTCTCTCGGGGCAAGAAAAAAGTGTCAATGTGCCTTTTTCGAGTTTACTCGAGCTTTGGTTGGCATTGGGATGACGTCAAAATTGTAGACAAATTTCGACAAATGTTGAGAGAGAGCGTTCTCGCGCTTGTCTTGTTAGCCCTGCTGGTATACTTGCGCGAAGAGACAACAATTTCGCAAATAGGCACTTGTGCGAATGAAACTTGCGCGAAAATACAAATGCGCGATAGACACTTGTGCGACATGCGGAAACTGATTCGAGACTCCCTACAGACATAACTTTACACCTGTATTCCCCGGAGTGTTGAGTATACTGTGTAATGTGTATAACTAATACCACCTACATTCCGACAGTTATATTAAGTTCCAGGAAACTGAACTAAATAGTTCGGTAAGCGTCAATTATACTGCAGGCAAAAATCCTCGCGCACATTTAGGAGTGGCGCGAGGAGGCGAAACGCCGGGGCGTAAGTCCGCTGCCGCAAGAAATCGCGGCACAGCGGACAGACCTCCGGCGGGATCTCATGGCGACATGGAGAGTGCTACTGTCGCAACCCAGTGCTGGGCACGCCACAATTGCGGCAGTAAGTCCCCTCTTTGAGGAGTGGATTGAGAGGCACGACGGCGTTCTCACCTTCCGCCTGACGCACGTCCTCACAGGACATGGCTATTTCGGGAGGTTCCTGTTCCGGATAAGGCGAGAAGAAACGCCCGGGTGTCACCATTGTGCGGATCGCCCGGAGGACACGGTGGAGCATACTATAGAGGTCTGCCCGGCTTGCGCGAAGCACCACCGTGTCCTCGCGGAGGCGATCGGCGGCGGCGATCTCTCGCGTCCGGCTCTAGTTCAGGCCATGGTACGGAGCGAGAGGGCATGGGAAGCCGTCACCTCCATCTGCGAAGCAGTAATGCTCGCGAATGAAGAGGCGGAGCGCGTGAGGGTGCGGCAATCGTTGCGCCCTCACGGCCCTAGGTGCCGCAAGAGGAGACACCCTGGGCGTCGGGAGTCGATAGCCATAGCGGGAGAAGTTATTATATAATTTTCATGGTTTTTGAGTTCATTCATGCCGAAAATGGGGTTGAAATCAAAACCCAATATGACACCAATGAAAACGTCGTAAAAAGGTTAGTAGGTACCTATATTTGGACGGCAAGAAATATCAATAATATTTACCAGTTAAATTCCACATGATCCAAGTGTCCACAGTTCCAAAACAACAAGTTCCTTTTTTCATAGCGTTTTTTATGGCATCAACATTGTCACTGAGCCACCTTAATTTTACAGCACTGAAGTAGGGTGACAAAGGAAGTCCACATAATGGCTGTAAAATCATTGAAAAAAAACTATTAATATTGAAATAGCAAAATATAAAATCAAAGCAGTAAACTTATAAATTAATGAATAGTTTCAATGAGTGCCTTCTTCTCAGTAGCATTCGAAATGTAAATGATGATACAGAACTTGCCCCTCAAATTAAAATTAGTCAACAAAGCTCAGCATCACACTTAAAATGCCATTGGCATATTTGTTATCATATCCTTACTTTCCCAAACCTATTTGTATGCAAACACAATAGGTTTTAAGCAATCTTATAATTTTATTCGTAACGGGCGTTACCTGCAGGTGAGAAGCCCTTCAAGACATTGCAGCAAATAAGTAAAACCTGTAGAACACTGCAGTTTACAACAAGTTAAACCTGATAATTTTACTCTAGAACAGGTCCAATAAACTAGCATTGTATGGCAACCAAGAAACAATTTATTTTGAGTTGCCTCTTTTACTTAAATAATTCCTCTATTGAGTTACTTCCATTATTACTACCCTAGAAAAATTTGGTTAAAAATATACATATTATATTGAGGGTGTTAGTCTTATTTAAGTATAAATTCTTATTTCATTCATTTAAGAAAGTATGCAGATCAGTTTAAACAATATATTCGATTAATATAGAGAACTTCAAAAAAATGGTGTTGGTAGCATTTCAAATGGAATGACCCTTTTGCAGCTGAAAGCATTAATGTAGCATTAAAGTACCCAATCGTTTAACGTGCTATTTATGAACGCTATAATTATGGCGCAGTTTGACTCAGACGTCGTCACCGCAGGTATCGAAAGAGCATTAGATAATTAATGAATAAGAAGATTAAATTGATGCAATTCACACCTTTAAATAATTTTTGTTTCTTGTTTTGTTAGGCACCGTATCCAACAGCTTATCAATAGTAGACGATGTCCTCATATCCAACCAAACAATTGCATTGTGCAATGGTTTGCCAGTGTTTCTGTCCCAAACGATTGTTGTCTCTCGTTGATTTGTTACTCCTACTGCTATTATATCCTGAAATTTAATAAAAAAAAACATAATAAGAAACCCAATGAAATAATTACTTAATGTTAGGTATTAGATGCAAATATTAGTTTAATGAAAATTATTGATAAAATATTATCTAATACACATTTTCTGTTCAATGAAAAAAAATCATAAAGTGAAAAGTTTAAAGAAATTATAATTCCACGGTTGCCCGCGACTTCATCTGCGTGTAGTTTGTATTTCACATTTTTTTTAATACAAATGTCCAGGATGAAAGCAGTCATTGAACTTCTTCAGGTCCCAGATAGCGTTGCCGGAGCGAAATATTCCGAAGTATTCCCGTCGAATTATTCGCGAAACATTCGGAAGTATTGAGTAGTATTCGGAATTATTCCCCGAGAAGAAATATCTAGCTAAGTACATGTTTGGCCACGCATAGAGTAGGTAGTTGTGTAGGTAGTTAGTGGTAATGAACCTGCTGCGAGTCGCGGGGCGGGGTGGCACTGCCACGTGCAAGTGTTCGACTATTGATCGCTAGATGGCGACGCAATTACCATTGCAAATTACATATGTTCCGCGTTAGTGATTGTGTATTCATACCCACGAATCTTCCTTCCTTCCTACCTTCCTAACCTTGGTCACTGCAGCAGCAGAAAGCGCACGCAGGCGAGCACTACTGATGGAAGTTGTACAGTTACAGCTTTTACTTTTACCCGTTAGAGGGCGTTAATGCCCGTGGCTATAAATATATTATTACGCGCTCATTAATAAAAATGAGTATAATACGATTTGAAAACTTCCGAATATTTCCTTTCATCTACTTAGATATGTACTTACGTAATAAGTTTTTTTATGCGGTTTAGGTGTGCAAGTGATGTTTTGCGAGAATACTATGTACATAAAGGTAAATAAGTAGGTAGGTACTAAGATGAGTTTATATTATATATTATTATTTACCGAGATAAATAGTAAAACGGTACCTATTACCTATATTATTTCAATTGTTTCTTTATGTATGTACTTTAGTAAGATTTCGGTTGAACACTACCTATTCTAAAAAGAAGGAGATAATCTTTTTGGTAAAACATCGTCGTAAAAAAGTACGTAGGTAACCCTAACTTCTTATTTTTTTTTTTTAACCATTAGGTAGGTAAAGTACTTAAAAACATTTTTACGCTTGTACATAACATCCGCACAAAATCGACACAGTTTAAACTCATCCATACTAAAATAAAATAATAAGTACCTAGTCATAAGTAGATAACTACTTACAGGGAATTATTCCCGCATAGTAGGTACCTACGTAGGCATCGAATAATACTTCGTTGATTATTGAATGAAGCGCTGGCGTCGCCGTGCGACTAACGAGGGAAGTTCTCCATTTACAGTTTTACTCTTGCTCGCTAGATGGCGTTAATTCACGTAACGCACCGACGAAATATCTAATACACGGCGAGTCTCCTCAAGCTACCTAGGCATACATTCGTAACTACTGGGAATAATTTAACTCTTAATAAGTAATAAAACGTAGGTCATCTACTTCATCCTTACAATATTTATTTTACTCTGCATTCTTGCTGCGGTAGTATTCCTTCCAATCGAAGTATTCTTTTGAATGTTTCCGAATTATTCCGAATACTTCCGAAGTTTTGCAACGCTAGTCCCAGACCACCTATCTGTCAAATTTCATAACGATTGGTTCAGTGGTTTAACCGTAAAAAGGTAACAGACAGACCAATTTACTTTCGCATTTATAATATTAGCATGGATTAATTAAGAACATTCAGTCAAAGGTCAAGGATCGCCAAAGTTGGCTCCATATGAGATCTTAGAACGTTATACAGTATGAGTTCCCAGACTTGGCATGATTTTCAACAATAATGTCTTTGATGGGATTTAAGTACCTATTTCAATAGCTTTAAATCTATTTTCGTAACTACCTGAATCGTAGTAACGAAACCAAAAGCATTCTAAGGCACAGCCACACACTAATAAGGAAGAGGCCATTTAAAACATTTTACCCGACTGCCCGACAGGGTTATGTTTTTCACGCGTAATAGGGTACCTATCTTGTATGTCATGTGGGATTCTGTATACCCTCGAACTTGAAGCATCCTAACGGCTGGATGGGTTTTAATACATGAGGTGTCTATCGACTCGTCTAGGTCGTGAGTCGTGCGATGGATACAGGATAAAATAATCTCAAGCCATATCTTGTGAGATCCATATCATTGAATAGGTGTTTTAAAATCAACATGATGTTTCCTTGACTACTTTACAGACATACCGTTTAAGAATTACACATTCCGAATGTTGCGTAGGATCTACATGGGGACTTTATCTTAGGATGCAATTTTGTTAAGAAATACACACATAACCTCAAACTCAAGGCATTTATTTCAATTAAACCATTTACAGGCACCTTTGAATTGTCAAGGAGTTAGTCAGAAAGTTGAAGCTAGTTGCCCAATGCAAAACGTAGATCTCTATGGAGAAGAAAGAATGGGTAAGAAACTCCAAGGACACTCTTTTAAAATCAAGATATTACAAAATCCTGGGTACATTAATCTAGTTGAAAAAAAAGTTAAAAAAAACAATTCAAATATAAGATTAAAAATAAGCCCTGGAAATTAAGATATGACCAATAACATGAGCCGTGGATAAGCACCATCCATCTCAACAATTTTGTAGGGAACCAAATGATCTAACAAACCCACCACCATCAACAACACATTTAAGTGAGCATGACACTCTCAACTGCCACGCTCTTTCACAAGTCAACATACATCATAACAACACAATAAACAGCTCCATGATAAGTACCTACTCAAATTTACAAAAAAAAAAACAAAATGCTTCTAAATTATACAAAATCCATCAGATTTGAGAAATGAAAAAAATTGTGTATTTTTTTTTTATTGAGAGTTCATCAAATTTAAAACGAGATTATAAATAAAATTAAAAAGAAACCATTCAATTCATACCTAATTTCAGAAAAAAAGGGTAGCATCTAGCACCAAATACATTGTTTTTAACTAGTTAGCCCAAGTGGCTGTGGAGCAGGACCAGCGCCCTAATTGCGTAACTCACTATCCTATCAATCACAATCATTTTGAAGCCTATTGCTAATCCATTGCTTCTTAAGTTCGAAAAATTTGTCTGCTCAAAAACGTAAATAACGCAATGAATGTTGTTGAACTGTCAAAATGAAAGCCATTCCTACTGTTAGTGTGTTACGAAATTACCCCGCAGAATTAAGCCAAGCATTTTAATCTACGATATAATCATCCAACTTATAATATTATGCTTGTCTACATAGTGTGCATTTAGTTAATATTTTAAATTTATTCTCATTTAGTTGAAGAATATCGAGTGGAATTTTATTTATTATAACACTAGCTGCTGCCCGCGATTTAGTTCGCGTGACATTAATGCCTTGTGTTTTTTTTTTTTCTAAAATAAAAGTAGCCTAAGTTACTCCTTATAACAATGAAAGTCCCGTCAAACTCAGTCCAGCCGTTTCGGAGATTTGCCGGAACAGACAGACAAATATTATGATCTTAAACTTTCATACGCATTTAACAAAAAGCTGTTATTTTGAAATTACAAGCAGACACTTAAATTTTATTTATTTTTTATAGATTTTACACAGTACCCCATAAAAGAAGTGCTTAATTTAGACAATGTGAAACGGGATTGATCTAATTTGTTCCTATTTCTAGTATTAAAATTACGCCTGTCGGTTATCTTTAGATTAGATGTAGATTTTTTGGAACATTTTTTTTTGGTATTTCCCGCCCGATTAAAACTATGGCGACTCGGGACATGAGGCGAGTCGCTGCGCAGTAACAAATTCACCTGTCAGTGGGGTGAGGGGTGAGGTACTGCGCAGCGATTAACGCACTTCAGAGCCGCCATAAAGTTTGAATCGGGCTGACAGGGCAGTAAGGACCTTAACCATTGTCGCTACAATTATCGGTGTTGTAAACGGTTGTACTTGGCTCTGACATAGGTGTTAAGGGTTATTAAAACACGAGTGCGAGTTTATAAATCGAAGCGCAGCTCAGACGAGGATTGTTCGAAAGAGTTACCGGGGCCCTGGCGCCACAGAACATAATACCTTAAATGGGCCTGGCGCAAAGGCAACTAAAGCAACACGGGTGGGTTTTGTCAGTAAGAGTCTGACACGTCCTTCCGCTCCGCCCAGAGCGGGAGAGGTCATTTGATGATTCCCAACCAAAAAAAAAAAGGACGAGGTTTATAATGGTATCACACGTCTGTTTAAGTTCCAAATTGTGTGCAGTTTCATATGTACACTATTTTATCTATACTCATGTAGTTTTATCAAAAATATATAAAATAATATCGTAAATATGGGGCCCCAATCCAACATTCTACCGCGGTAAGCGCCACAACTTTTGTTTAATCTATTTTATTATTATTACCAACTATATTATCACTATTAAAATGCCTGATTTAATTATTTTATTCGAATTATATTAAGAACTCATTGACCTGTACTTTATATAATATATAATATGAAGAAAATTGCTAAACACACATACACAGCCACTGGCGAAATATGGGTGTGTAGGCACACCTCTGCCTAACCCTTCAGGGATTACAGGCGTGATGTTATGTTTATAATATATTACCAGTGATCGGAGTAGGTAGATTGATTTTTAGTACTTGTATCATAAATGCACACAGAAAGAATAACATGGATAAGCCATTTTTCCGGAAAGTAATTCCGGTATTTCCGGATTTAGTATTTCCGGCGGGCGTACGCATTGTTCTGATAACCGGTTATTGTACCACCCATGATCCTTTGTTCTGATTGGTCGTTGGGTTTTGTCAAATCGTGACAAAAAAAAAATAGGAAGAATAATAAAGAATAAAATTGCTCATTTTATTACAATTCCTACCTTTTTTTTGAGGATGGCAAATCATCAAATGACTCCTTCCACTCTGGCAGAATACAATTCCTACATAAGTTCCGGTTTTTTTTTAATAATCCGCCAATTCCGGAGGAATGTCCATAGTAATATATACGTTTCGGATCAATGACCCCAGTTCAATCTACCTACTCCGATCACTGTATATTACACATCCCATATTAAAGTAACTTAAGAATGACATGTAATTACCTACAATTGTGTTTTAACAAATATAGAGATAAAACTGCTTAGGTATAATAAACCGCCAATGGTTTTATGACATTATTTCTAAATAAATTAAGCTATTTTTATTTGCAGACTATTGGGGATGGGTGTCATCTATGGAACCCAGAAAATTGGTTGTAAGTATGTGGCCGTATGAATGGCCAGACAAATCTGCAGATTTTGCAATAATTTATGGTGTCAACAGTGCGTGTCGTTAATCCAGAAGGGCAGACATGTATATTTTCTACAAGCCACTGTGTGGTCCATCGTTTGCAAATGGTGTCGGACTGGCTCCCTACGCAGACAGACATAACGGTCATACCTTGGCCATCGAAAAGTCTGGATTTAAATCCTATAACAAATATGTGGGATCAAGTGGTCTTAAATTGTTAATAGAGCAATGTGACATCCAAGCATAACTTACATAACGAAGTTATAAGTACTTGATAGTTGATGCGGGGTTATAAAGCCGGATGGATTATGGATATTTCTATGGAGATTTAATACAACAAATGATACAAAGCGAAGGCGGGCGATGCCTTGATCACTAAAAAACAACTTTAAACTTTGTAATCTTAGTGAGATTTTATCTTTGGCTAACAATAAAAATGTAACGGAAGTAAAAACATATATTAACTAATTATAGGAAGCAACGGTTTTATGGGAAGAATGAGAAATAAATAAACAATAATGATAAAGATCATTTCACCTCACTATTTTAGTATAGCACGATACTCTAGGTAGATAATAATAACGAGTTAACAATAGATTAAAAATGATTATAATATACCTATATTATCAGCTGATGATAATGACATGTATTCACTTGTTTGTTACCTAATCATGAGAATTATTCTGCCAAACTAACTAGGTATGATAATACCTTTTGTGTCAATTATCAATATAATGTTTACAGTAATTGTCCAAAAAGTTCAATTTGTAAAATAAGACGAAGTTTAACTAGTTCCGTTTTGCGAAATAGTAACAAGAAGAAATTTCACTGGGGTAACTAGTTGATGACGCTGCCTGTATGTTTCCATTCTTTGACCCTCAGATCCCTCTAATGTAGAGAGTATCACACTCTATTGCGCACAGGCGTACTTTATAATCTACATAAGCAATAAGGTGCGATAAAATACTTTCACTCTAATTACAATTGAATTTAATAAATTCTTGCTACTACTTCAGCATTCACAGAGAGATTTTTACAGTAAAATTTTCATGTTTTATTCATTCATTGCCTTGCTTAAAAGATGAGATGCCACAAGGGTGTTGAAAGAGGTTTTGTCCCACACCAAAGGCCTACTCATCTTCCAAGACAATAACATCATGCCTTTTCCATCTGCGATCTTGCCATTCTCAGGTACTAAACCGCTAGGTTGTAAAGATGTTAAGGCTGTTGTGGTGTGCTATGTAATCAGCTGTAACGCAACAGCACAGGGCATGGTGACTGGAGGTATTACAAAACCTATAAAAGTTTAATGACGATTTTTTTGTAGAATATGATTGTTATTGTTACTTTAAGATATTTAGAAAAATAGTACGACATGCGAAACGACTAGTAGTAAGAACGCAAATAAATCTAGCTCAGAATTCTGGTAAAGTTATTTGGAAAACTATAAATAGTAAGAGGAATCCTAAAAATCATGTAAATGACGATTTGATACTCATGGATAATAATAATAAAATAGTTCATAATCCCTTAGAATTTGTTAATATTCTATTGGAAAAGTTCTGTAATAATTCGAATTTTATCATGAGTGACATTAATACAACAAAAGAGTATCTACAAAATCATGAGAAAAGAGTAGAGGAGGATATGGTCTTTGAACCTGTTACACCTATCGACGTTTTCAAACTAGTTAAGATTATGGATGGTAAAGTCTTTGGCCATGATGAAATTCCTATAACTATCATAAAAGAAAACATTGATGTATTGGCTACCCCTTTGGCCGATTCAATAAACGAATATGTAAATAAAGGTGTTTTTCCTGAGCAATTTAAACTAGCTAGAGTACTGCCTATACATAAGAAGGGGTCTAAAACAGATCCAGGGAATTACAGGCCTATCTCTTTGTTGCTGGTATGTTCTAAAATATTTGAAAAAATTATGAAAGTGCGGCTTGTAGGTCATTTGAATAAACACAAAATTATAACCGACCAACAATTTGGTTATCAAAATAATGTAGGAACAATAGATGCTATTGACATGTTAATTGATGATGTAGTGGGTAAGTTGAATGCTAAACTAAAAGTAGCAGGACTTTTCCTCGACCTAAGTTCTGCGTTTGATACAGTGGAACATTGTATTCTTCTGAATAAGTTTGATTTCTATGGCATTAGGGAAAAGGTGTTGAATTTATTCAGATCTTATTTACATAATAGAACGCAGTATGTCGAAATTAAAACAGTTCAAGAAGATGGGCACGAAAATTACACAAATCAGACACAGCTAAAATAAATAAAGGCGTACCACAAGGATCAGTTCTAGGCCCTGTCTTCTTTATAATATTTATAAATGATCTGATAGCTTACATGAGAAGTATTTCAGATGATACTAAACTTGTAGTTTTTGCCGATGACACAAGCGCTATTATAGCTAGTGACAATATAGAAAATTTAGAAAAGAAGATTCATTTTATCCTGTGCTCTTGAGAAGTGGTTCACTATGAATGATCTAAAACTTAATCTAAAAAACACGCAATGTTTATTATTTAAATCAACCGTGAGGAACAACGATACTGTCAAAGTACATTTATTAGGGAATAAAGAAGATATTGTAGACAATGTAAAATTTTTGGGGGTACAAATAGATGCAGTTTTAAATTGGAAGAAGGAATTGGAAGTGGTCACTAACACTATGAGTGGTGCTTGCTATGCTCTCAGGATTCTTAGAGATGAATTAACCATTGCTCACCTCAGAATGGTATATTTTTCACTCATAGAGTCTAGACTTAGATATAGCATAAAGTTCTGGGGCAACAGCTACCAATACAATATTAATGCTGCTTTCGTTAAGCAGAAAAGAGCCTTGAGAACTATGCTTCGCATTGAACAAACGGAGTCTTGTAGAGATCATTTTAAGAAAGTGCACATTCTCACAGTACCATGCTTCTATATTCTGCTCCTGCTTAGCCATTTTACAAAAAATATCCATAAATTTGAGGCGGAAGAACAGAGACATATCAGAATAAAAACGAGAAGAAAGGATCTACCTAATTTCATACAGCCTAAGCTTAATGTCGTTAAACATGCCTCAAGAGTGCAATCAGTAAATATGTACAATAAATTGCCAGTACAATTTAAAAACTCTATGAATTCAAAAGAAAATTAAAGTCATTGTTGTTGATGAAATGTTATTACAGCATAGACGAATTTCTCAAAGATAATAGTAGACTAATATGTGATTGTATTTTAATGACTTTATGTATTCCAACATTCTATCATGACATTACACATTAATGAATATTATTGACATACTCATACTTTTTTTTTTAATTGAATTTATATTATATAATTATTTTGAATGATATTAAGTTAGATTATTATAATTAATATTAAGACTAATAATGTTGGGACCAATGTGGAATGTAGTCTTTGTTTTTTCCTGGCTTTGTGATTTTATTGTGTAAACTATGTTTCGACACAAATGTAAATTTGTTGAGAATAAATAAATAAATTACAAGTTAGTGATTTCAGACTTTTTCACGCTTCCCCTCAGCAGTAACAGATAAACATTTAAGGGGCTTGTAAAAGTGGTCCACAAAACAGTTATACCGCCCGTGTCCATCATTGGAAAGATATCAATTTCACTAAATATGAAGAAAGTACCATAATGACTCATGTGACATTGTTACATGCATAAATTAAAAGTTCCAAAAAAAGGGTTTAGTATTATTTTAATTGCATTTGTATTATGTTAACTAAACAGGGTTCCAGGGATAAATAGTTGCAGAAAGCCGAGAAGCAGTGGTATTGTGGTGGTAATTTGGAGATACCTTTTTAGTCTAGCCACGGACCTTTATAAGCGCCTCAATTATTGGAGTCTGCAATGGGTGATTCGCGAAATTTCAAAACACTGCGACGGTATTCTAATAGCAATTTTCTGGTATCACCCATTGAGTGACAAACATTAGGAACCATGCAATAGCATCTATGATAACTGCATTGTAGCGGGCAATGGTAGTCCCATGGTTCCCACTAAACGTGAAGTTACACGATAAGGGAGACAAATGTAAAAAAAAAAAATTAAAATAACCTTTGCTGATCCTCCTAATGTCACTAAATTCTCCACAGCTTTTTGTATGCATGTCGTAACCACTTCCAAAATCGCGTACGGATCCTGCTCTACCCAACCTTCTTGAGGGAAATGTTGTTCAAGCTCCTTTTGGTGATATGCTACAACTTCTGATGAATTCGCTTTGAAAATAATGAACCGCGCACTTGAAGTGCCCTCGTCAATGGCACCGATTAACGGACCGAATTTCCCACAATCAGACATTTCGAACACACACTATTATAAATTGTTAAACTTAATATTGCAGGTCGTAAGTTATTAATTACAAAAAATACTAGTCTGTGCAATATAATTAACACAACTAGAACTAATCACAAGCATCTATTTACATTACAAAAGACGACTGTACGAAGGTAAAAGGAGGGGGAACAAAGGCTGGAGGGGGGCAGGGTTTATGTCAAAGTCAATAAGGTTATCATAGGTTGCGTTCCGATTCAAGCAAATAGAGTTAATCGATAGGCCAACAGCCGTTCCTCAAAGTGTCAACAGCGCACATAGGGGTATTTTATTTATCTAGGCGGCCAAAAGTCAAAATAACAAAGTTTAAGGAATTTGTAATTACATTGACTACCTGAGGCAGGGGACATTCTGACAAACAATAGACCTCCGCAACCCCCACCCAGTAGCAGTGAGGGGCCGGCCAATAAGAAAGTGACCAGGAGTGAGGCAAAGAAGATCATCAGGCGAGGAAGATAAAGGGCAAAGCGGACGACTATTCATAATAGATTCTAAATGTGCAAAAAGGGTAGACAGCTCTTCAAAAGTTAAATGGGAATTGCCCATCACACGTTTGATATGGTACTTAGCCGATTTCACACCGGCCTCCCAAATTCCACCAAAATGAGGGGCATAGGAAGGTGAGAAAATAAAACTGATCCCTTCCCCGCTTGCAAAATCAGAAAAAGACTCCGCGTTAATCTTAAAAAAATTATTTAGCTCCTTAGCACCAGATACAAAATTGCGACCATTATCGCAAAATACCTCCATTGGCCTTCCACGTCGTTACACAAACCGTCGAAAGGTAAGAATAAACGCCTCTTTAGTCAAATCACTTACAGCTTCAAGGTGTATACATTTATACTTTAAACACACAAACAGACAAAGATAGCCTTTAACTAATTTTGAACCGCGTCCTTTCCTATTTAAAATAAAAAAGGACCGGCGAAGTCTATGCCTACAGTAGTGAATGGGAAGTTTGGCGTGACCCTTTGGGAAGGTAAATTACCCATTATAGGTTCCAACGGTTTAGCTTGAAACCGCCGACACTTGACGCATTAATGAACAGTTTGTCTAGCGAGACGTCTGCCACTAGTAGGCCAAATGTAATCTCTAATAATGCCCAGCAGCAACTGTGGGCCAGCATGTAAATTACGAATATGTTCATAATTAAATATTAATTTCGTGAGATGATGAGATCCATCAAGCAACACAGGGTGCTTTTTATCATTATGATATTTTGAACAACCAATACGACCGCCTACTCGAATTAATTTATCATTGGGGCAATAAAAAGGAGTCAATGATAAAAGTTTAGATTTAGAATTTAAAGAGTGGCCGTTGGCGAGTGTTTTGTATTCGCTTGGAAATGACTGTTGCTGTGCCAAATGACACAGGTTAATAAATGACTTATGTAGCTCATTTGTTTTTAAAGTACCTGAAACTACAGATTTTTTGCAAGACTTAAATTTTAAATTATTAATATATCGTATCGCGTATGCAAATATTCGTTCTAAGTGATCATAACTTATATAGTTTTGAAAATTGAGAAAGTATTCCGTTGAGGTTTCTAAGTTAACAATTGCAGTATTCTCTTTGGTTTCCGGTAACTTATGCCATGCCAGCACAATACTGGAATCACTCCAATAAACCTCACTATTTACCTTATACCGCAAGGAATCTCTAACCGCCATACACAATCTAGCGGCCAAGAGCGCAGCACAAAGCTCCAAGCGCGGGATTGTTGTAGGTTTAGTAGGTACAATCTTGGATTTAGCACACAATAATTTTACAGTGAGTTCATTAGTAGAGTTTACTGATCGTGCATAAATACAAGCTCCATATGCACTTTGAGAAGCGTCACAGAAACAGTGCAGTTCTATAAATATTAGCTCATCAGTCATCACAAAGTACATGCCTTGGTCAAAGCAATATTTTCAGGATTCGGATCATCCCAGCCTAATTTCTCCAGTCAAAGCTGTTGTAATATCACCTTTGTTTGCATTACACATGGACAGAGCAAACCCAAGAGGTCGAAAATTTTAAATAAATTAGATAAGATTGAACGTTTAGTTGGGCGGTTGCTATCCAAAGAAACTGGGAATTGTATTGGAAAATGCAGTGTTTCCGTCGATGGATCCCAGCTCAAACCCAGGGTGCTAGAAGACTCACTGAGTGTTAACCTTTCATTAACATCTAAAGAACATGAGTCAAAAATGCTAGTTATATTAGTTTTAAGTTTTCTTAGATTAAAGCAACCTAATTTAAGTGCCGCAGTAACCCCTTGAAGAATATGTTTTAGTTTGTGTTCACTGTCACTCGAAGTTATCATGTCATCTAGCTACATAAAAATCATGCTGAATTACATTTTTAATGGTTTCATCTGGATTTTCTTCGCCAAGCTGCCACAGACAACGTGTACTCAAATAGCTGGAGCTTGCCATGCCGTAAGTTACAGTATTAAGTTTTAAAGTTTTGATAGGTTGGGCCTCATCTTCTCTCCACAGTATGAGCTGGAGATTTCGGTCCTCCTCATTAATTTTATTATTATGGTTTGATGAAGACTGATTTAGAGACACAAGGACATCTGCTCGATCAATTAGAAATGTATTAAATTGTTGTAAGTTAGGTATTAAATCAGTCAAAGTGCCACGCCATTCCTCCATTTGGTAAGAGAACGGTTATCTAGCTTAGAACACAGTTTATGTATTAATAAAACATCCCAATTATCAACACGTAGCCCCAAGCCAGACAACCCTCTCAGGTTCTTGGTAACGTCGTCCACTACAAAGCGAAGTGATTTATCTGACTCGCGAGACATTGGATGTATGTTTAATAAAAAAGACAAATGATGGCTTAATAACTGTCGCTTGTTATCATACCGGTCACATAGCAATTTCCAGGCAACACTATAATTAGAATTGGAGACTTCTAAGTTACTCACAATTCTAGCTGCATCTCCCTCCAAATAAGATAATAGATAGTGAAATTTATTAATAGGTGCAATGCGCTCATTATTATGTATGACAGTATGACTGACTTAAATGTGTCGCGAAATTCAAGCCAATGTTCCGTTGAATTTAGCAATTTGTATCTGTGGCAGTTTGAAGCCTACTTTGAGATTGTCAGCATTCAAAGGAACAGCTGAACCAAGGCTAGTATTGAGTAAGTTGCCAGATTCATCCTGGCAGTTATTAGGCTGATGGACTTGAATGAAACTCTGAGCATTCGCAATGTTTGTTATGAATAATTGATCAATATCATCTCTTTCATCAATTTCGATTGATAAATTACTCGAATTTAATATCTCAATTTGATTCTGCAAGTCATCGAACCGAACGGACTCAAATTTACTAAGTTTTAACTGATAACTCGGCTAATTCAATGCGTGTAACAGACTCCTTTGACAACAGACTCATTAAATAATTCCTAAACTTAGTAATTTGGCCCTTTATTGAACTACGCTTAACAAAGAGATCTTGTAATTCTTGCACATAACCGGCATCCTTGCCCTTTGTAACAGTAAACAAAGTAAATAAAGGAAATGTGTATTTTTAGCAATATGAACTATACGGTAAAACTATGCAAGAATACAATGAACTATTAATAAAATATTTATCTTACGTCCCTCTTCCGGTGTCACCTGTGGTCTGGAAGTACCGGTACTGAACCCGACAGTACTCCGTGGATGAGGCTTGACTACATTTTAGGCCCCGGCTGTCGGAAATGACGTCACCGTTCCTGGAATGTTCAGCGAAATAATCTTATTGACTAGCAAAAATAAATAGGTATAATTTATCTAGGCTTGAATTTAACTGATAATAATAGGTTGGGGAAAAAGTTTCTTCGCATTTTTTAAGAAAATTCAAAACATTTTTTAATATAGTTTATTTACATTTAACTAAAGTAGTAGGTACCTTTTGTTCGATAACTTTTTGCCATCTTGTAGGTAGGGACATGATCCCATTGCTATAGAAATTTTGGGACTTCTGATCAAAATACCGCGACAAGTGGTTTTGGCAGTCCTCTCGTGATGTTAACCTGACACTGCCTAAAGAATTCTGAAGAGACCGAAACAGGTGGAAATCTGAAGGTGCAAGGTCAGGACTATACGGCGGATGCTTTAACACCTCCCAGCCAAACTCTCTTAATTTTTGCTGAGTGGCTAAAGATGTGTGAGGTCTAGCGTTATCATGATGAAAATCCACACCCCTTCTGTTGATTAATTCCGGCCGCTTTCTCTCAACTTCTTGCTTTAATCTCATCAGTTGTTCGCAGTAGAGTTCAGAATCGATGGTCCTGCCTGGTGGTAACAGCTCATAATGAATAATGCCCTTCCAATCCCACCACACACACAGCGTCACCTTGTTGCGCGTTAACCCGGGTTTCGCCACAGTCTGTGAAGCCTGACCGGCCTTTGACCACGACCTTTTTCACACGTTCTTGTCGTACATGATCCACTTTTCATCACCAGTTATCAGCTTCTTCAAAAATGGTTCGGTTTCATTACGTCGTAATAAAGAATCACAAATGAGTACACGGTTCATTAGGTTTCTTTCAGTGAGCTCGTGAGGTACCCAAATATCGAGCTTTTTTGTGTACCCAGTTTTTATCCGTAATAGGGCGACCAGTGCGACGTGCATCTTTGACATCAAAATTTCCGGATTGAAAACGCTTAAACCAAATTTGTGCTACTCTCACAGACACTGCACTAGGTCCATAAATATCGCAAATTTTGTTCGCGGCTTGCGTTGCATTTTTACCTTTATTGTAGTAAAATTTTAAAATGTATCGAATTTCTTCATTAGATTCAATCATCTTGACAGTACGAAAAACAAATGAAAATCACACATTTTCCTAATTTGAATTTGGAATTATGTTCTTTAAAATTTAAACTTTCAATGATACCAAAACCAGCCAGATACAAATAGTATAGCCAAAGAGATTTTATTACAAGTTCATACATACTATAATGCGAAAAGACTTTTTCCCCATATACTTTAGCAAGTCTAAGTACTTGTAACTGTGTTAGATTTAATGTATCTTGTAAAATAAGTAAGTCATTCAAACCGGTATGACATTGATTTACTTTGGTCAAACAATATAAAGTCTATGAATTTTTAACCATGGGTACATATTTATTTTAGGAATTAATCACTGCCTATTTAGTTAGGTATGTATGAAATAAGCACATGTAAAATCTCGGGGTTTATGGATTATGAAGGATCAGTAGGGAAAAGAACGTAGTTAAGTGTGAGGATGTCAAGTAAAGGTCACTTAGCTGCATTGGCCGGGCTGCTGTACGGCGACTTCGGTTGATATCACTGTGTCTAGACCGTAAATCAGGTGTAGGCTGCAATGGCTGAACCTCCAAATACTCTAAAATATCCTTTCTTGATGTAGTTGATCTGAAGCTTAGTTGGTCAAGCTGACCGAGCTTCGTATTTCTTGATAGTTTTTGTTTTGCGAAAGGTCCTGTCACGGTCGCCAAATTTTAGGTATGTCTCGAATTGGACTTAAATGAAATCCTCGGATGCTTTTATACTTGTATTTCGACACAGAATAGGTTTTACAATAATTTCGGTGGAGCGATTAACATTGTGCAAAATGAATATAATATAAAAGGTAGTGTGGGGTAGGTTATAAAAACTAAGAAAAAAAGTAAACTCCTAACTATTTACAGCGTCTCATATGAGCTAAAGATTGTTGCTCTGAATGTAGCACTAGGCGCCAACAGTAGCAATCTTAAAATATTAAGAATAAGACGTACAAGTATAATATATAAAGGGGAGGAAAAAGATTCCTAGAACATCCAAAAATTCGTCCGCATCGTAGTCAACAGGAAAAGTGCCCAAAAAGCATTGCCACGTTGTATGGCAATGCTAATTTTTTGTCCAAAAAATAGGCCAGCCCCCTGGTCACGTGAAGAGTCGACCAACCGCTTGGCAATGTCTCGAAAGACTAAGTGTCACTCGAACCCCAGAGCCCTAGAGTTCCAACCCCAAACGGCTCGAACATAAGAGTTCCAATAAGAATGGAATATTTGCGCCGTTTGAGGTTTTTCGCACCAGCCGCCCCAGCACAACCTACCGTGATAAGAAGATGGGATGGCACAAGGTCGACACATGTTGCATCCCACACTAAAGGCCGACCTAGCTTCCGAGGTATTATGGTCATTCCGTCTGGTCTTTTCCCATCGTCACGTGGCAAGCCATTGGGTTCTAGAACAGCTGGCACCCCGGCGGTGACAAGAGCACGACGGATGATATCATTGATGCTGGCGTGCCGTGCTATCCGGCATGCGTTCCCACTGCAGGATAGGCCATGGTGTCTGAGACATTTGACACCTTCACCGCCTCGGCAGCGATACAGAGCTACGCAAGGAGCGCCCCGACGCAGACAAGTAGCGAGCCGGAAGGTGGTGACACCTAACATAGTGCCTATGTTGGGTGACGGTAGCGCCTAAAGCCAGAGGCTCGACTCCCACTCACCCACAGTCAGTAGGCGGGCACGCTCAGCAGTATTTGGTGGACGTATTATTCCGTACCAACCTGCAGAGCGGCTCATCCAACTGGCTCTGGGAAGATGGGGTCACCGGGCCGATGTGTATCCGGGCAAGCCATTATCCAGGCATTCACCGCATCGGTCAAGCACGGAACTTCAGATTCAACCAGGGAAGGGGCTATAATTTTCCCGGTAAACTTTTCAGAGCTGTGGACAGAGGACAGGAACGCCGCGCCGCGGCCGGTAAGCTAATACTAGTAATTTTACGGATGCCAAGGTTACCAAAACAGATGGGTAGTGTGGCGATAAGCCACACTCGATCGTCCAAAGCCTTATATAATATGAATGTTAGTGTGCTGCGAATAATTTGGTCAATTTTGTCCAAGAGTTGTGGCTGTTTTTTTAAAGGGGAAGAGCGTTTAAAAATATATAAAAACAACAGTATATAATCAGGGTGAATGCCGAATGTAAATTTATTTTGGAGAGTCGGTGAATTTATTGAGAAAAGCTGTCTTCTAAAATTGAGGAACCTAGGAGATGCAGTGAACTTTTTTCTAGAATTTTGATTTGTGGGGCTGTTGCATTAAATTTCTCTAAGGCCAATTTTCTTGTCTAGTACTTAATGTCAGAAAGGTAAATTACAAATTTTGATGGGGTCCAGCCAATAGATTTAAATGAATAGTTGACGAGTTACAGGTGTTTCAAAACGGTGTCTACATCAGTTCCTAGTGGTCCATCATCTAAATTATCCAAAAAGTAAATTCAAAATTTAACGTGTATTACGTTAAATTTTGAATTTACTTTCTGGGTAATTGGATGAATAGCTAAGCTGAAAATGACTGGCCTGAGCTTGTCACCCTGTTGGCATCCTACTGCAGATTCCAAAACATTGTCCTAGTAATAGGTAATAATTTAGAAGGGTACCTTTATCATTGCTACTTAGAAACATTAATTTCGGGTACCTAAAGTCTCCGCCAGATAAGAAAAAAATTAAATTTCTTGACCCGACTTGTACCAAAAAGTCCGTTACAGATCGCTCGTCATTCAAAACTGTAAGCATGCATCGGTCGAGTTTCTTAATACCAAACACCGCGATACGTTTGTTAAGATCGTGTTAGCGACGCTTCCTTTACATTTTTTTCGTATTGTTTAGAAATATTGGATTACATTGTTAGACAGGTGATAACGACTTTTATTTTTTTTCTTATCTGGCGGAGACTATAGTCATTTTTGTCGTCAGCCAACAAAGTGTCCCTGTTCACATCGACCTTGCGGATGATCGCACCTTTGTTGGAGTTTAAAAAGGTGGAAAGGGGAGCGAGATAATTGCGTAACACATTAACAGTAGGAATGGCTTTCATTTTGACAGTCTAACAACATTCATTGCGTTAGTTACGTTGTTGAACAGACAATTGTTTGGAACATATTATGAAGCAATGGGTTAGCAAGAGGCTTCAATATGATTCAGATTGTGATAGATAGTGTGTTACGCAATTAGGTGCAGGTTGTTGGGAAACATTTATAGTATAGTCGCCAGCAGATCAAGCTACACGAAACTAAATGATTTTAAACTTTATAGTGTTGATATTTAATTGTAAAATCGAACGACAAAAACTGATAGTTTGTGGTAACTTGATGTGCTAGCGACTGTACATACTCAGTCCATGACATTTTTGAGCATAGAATATTTTGAAGTGTATTCAAAATACTAGATGGTGGCGTTACTTCTAATTTTCGCCACGTGCGAAAATAACTTTGCTGTGTTGTAGAGCGCTGCAAGATAATGCACTATTTAACTTGGGAAAAACAGGGAAAACCCGACCGACCCGATTTACAATCCTTCACAGATAAGTTATGTACCTTTGACAGTAGCAAGCCGATAGCAACCTTATTTGAATGAAAATAAAGATCACTGTAATTTTTAAAGTGATGCAAAATCAGAAGTAAAATAACTGTGAAAGAACTGTACAGTGTACAGTCCAAAAACGTGTAGTGCCAGACTTATTTATTCAGCAATTTTTGGCTAGGTAATTGGGACAAAACTATGGCGACTCGGAGCGCGTCACATCTGGCAAACAAAACAGCCTGTACTTTTATATGTCTATGACAGCCTCAACAGCCTGTCATTCCCACGCCTGTCACTCTCATAAAATGTACTCTGTGCTCTCTTGTCAGAGTTGTCAGTCAGTCAGTTCACTAATTATTGGACACCGCGAAGTACTTTTTTTATAATTAAAGGTGGCCACGGACAGTCAGACAGTGGTTCATCAGTAGTAATCTGCGACAGGGCGGACTGCAGCACTGCGGCGGTGTGAAAAACCTGTGAACAGTGCTTGTAACCTTTAGCAAGATTTTTGTACCTTCCTGAAATCAAACCGCATAATCCGATCCTATCTCAACCAGATCACAACAGGAATCGAAAAAAATATATCTTAGTTTACTATTTTGTGCCCTAGCTTGAAAAAGTTAAATACTACACCTTTTGCCTGATCCAAAAATAAATAGGTGTGAATTAGCCAAAGAAGGCGACTGACGATTAGTTTCCAAAAATTTGGTCTAAGGGTTATCTTAGGGGCTTTTAAGATGGATTTTAAGATGCACCAATATACTCACGCTTTGGTGGGTAAGGTTTCACCAGGTTCTAGTCATGGGGATGGTATTGAATATAAAGAGGTTCGTCGTCAACATGATTGTTACATGAGACTCTTGAGGGAGTTGAACATAGAAGTTATTGAAGTTAATTTGCAAGGTTCCTTGCACGAACAGGTCTTGATAGAAAACATGGCAGTCATATGCCATGGTATCGCTTTGCTGCCTAGGAACAGCTCAACGGTGGAAATAAACAATGTAAGATGAAAATCAATATTATTCTCATTTCTGCGAATATTTTTCTGATTTCTGCGAATAATTTTGTCATTATTTCATAAAATTGCGATTTATATGGCTGCTCAGCATATTGTATTATTTATGGTGTATTTGTTTGAGTGTCCAAATGAAAGAACATTAAGGTTCAGATTTATTCTTATTATAAGATTTAACCATTTATCATGTTTGTTCTTAGCATTCCTATTTTCTGTACTTAAAAGTATTTGTATGTATAGAAAATATTTATATATTTAAGCTATATGCACAAATGAAACAGTACATACAAAGGCAGACTTAATGCTTTAGGCATTTTCTACCAGTCAACCTTAGGGTAATGCAGAGAAAACATGGCAGGTGCAAATATGCACAGCTTTCATTAATTTTTTTACGTGCATGAATACACTTCCCATGTGGACTCAATTAAATACCTTTACTGACACAACATGACATTCTTTACTTTGCAGCATTTAACCAGCAAGCTACATTATATGGAAAATAAAGCTGTTATAACGTTGAAACCACCTTCTAAAATAACTTAAATTGAGAAAGTGGGTAATCTTGGGGCTGTGCATTGTTCTTGCACTGTTGCTTAGGTTTTTGACCCACCATTGTAACTCACGAGTCACTAGAGGTGTTAACTAGCATTGAAAATAACATGTAAAATACATTTATCTTTCAAATGCCTCTGTATTTTTCAATAAAATACAGAATCTTTCTGCAAGATTTTTTCCCTTTGATTTTTAAATATGAAAAATACACAGTATTTAACAAGTATTATATGTGTATGATTGTATTTTTCAGACGAATGTGTTTTTTTTTTTCGATATTATGTATTTTATAGGAAAGATACAAAGTTTCGAAATAAACAAAATGTATCTTTCGCAATTTTCAACGCTAGTGGTAATGCCCTATTTACCCTTGGTCTGCATTCTCTGAATAATTTCAGAAAAATCAGAGTTCGACCACAATGAAGGCGACCGTTTGGAGTTCGAGTTCGCGAAATTTAGCACACCCCAGTAATTTTTCGTTACTCTGAGACAAGGCTCTTTCTTTTGTAATAAAATTGTTTTTTAAACGTTTTTTACAGGAAGAGAAATTAGTTTTGTTTTTGTATTCCATGCTATGCCCAAATATTATATTTCCTGAGTTGGGGTGAGAAGTGATTTTTGATAGTTTACATGTCAATCCAACTTTACCAGAGTATCCAAAGTTACGTTGGTTTCTTCTATGTGTTGATTTTGACTGGCTATTATAAAATATCGTCTACATAAACTATTATGCTTATGCCTTGTCACCGAAGGATAACCGCAATCCTATTGGTCACCGGTGCGAAAGATTGCGGAGCTGATGAGATACCGAAAGGCAAGGCTGTTATGTTATCTGTAATATTTCGCGTCCATATAGGTATTATGCGCAGTAAACGTCTGTGGGCTTCCTTTATGCTCAAGTGAAAATATGCTTGATGGAGTTCGTTTTTTGTCATCCAGTCCCTGTCTTGTAGGAACTGAATTACATCCAGTAGTCGAGAAATTTGCTGTCATATGCCGAGTCTAGACTTGTAAATTTAGACTTTTTAAATTGAAAATAGAGTGTATCCTATCCCCCCATCTGGTTTTTTGACAAAATTACTGCTTTTTTTAACTGTTCTATGATTTATGTCGTTTTTATTTCTTTTTATCTCTTAAATAACTTGGCATGTTAAGCCAACTTGGGAGCCTTCTGAAGGATCAACAAGAAGGATGAGCACTTCTCCGTTGAAGAGATGCTCTGCACTAGGTGGAATATATTTTAACGCTAATTTCAGATTAATGTTACTAACTTCTTTTAGAATCCACGTCTAACTTCAACATATTCTGCTCACTTGCCACATATGACTTACAAACAGGATTCCATTTTTTTGTATGACGGAGACGTTGGACCAAAAATTTCAGATAACTTATTATATAGAGTGTTTGCGTTGAGCTTTATGTCAGAACTAGCAGTCCAATTTACGACCTCCTGCAGACCATTTTTCAAAAGTTGCCTAGTTTCCAAAACAGTATTTAACAATCCTGCTAACAAATGTTCTGTACTAGCCAAATAATCTGCACCTCTCTTAAGATGGCACAGTGCCTCGTTTAATTTTAACCCTATAAACCAATATAAAGGAGTTGCTATATTATGTTTCAAGTCTTTCGTATACCAAATACCCTTCAAAGCACGCGAATTAAATTGTTGTAGTGTAATTTTGCGGGGTCGCCTACGGGTACAATCTTAGATTCGTCAAAACTTATTTTCAAATCTCCCCAACTCATATATTATCATTAGGTAGTTTATTTAATAATAAATTACAAATCGTGGAATTTACGGAAGGAAAAGTACATTAGAATAAATGGGCGAAAAAAAAATACAGTCTAAAGGTAGCCTTAGACTGTAATTTTTTTTTCGCACATTGTTTTCGCAATGTACTTTTCACAGAGTATTTGTCAAAATATATAAAATATTGTTGAAAATACCTTATTTGGACTAACCCTATTTATCATAGAATTGGTTTTTGCCCTAAAGTCGTGTTAAATCTCATTTCTTACACAGTAGGTTTCAGCTCAGCGACTTAACAGTGCTGACTGAGCCATGAAACCATTTAAGACAGAAAGCTTAATTTCCGAAAAAAATAACTATTAGTATTTATAAAATGTATGCTTTGTTTCAGACAAAAATTTTAAAAGAAATTTTGCATAAGGATCTGGGCCAAACAGTTATTGATAAAGTGGATCCAGAAGCAAATATTGCCTGTTCAGATATATTATTCACAGGTGAACTACTCAGTGGCTCAGGTACCCTGACGTAGAGTTGGCACAACGCCTCTTTACCCAGGTATCATATGTACCAATTTGAACTTTTTCTCCATTTTGTAATATTAGAAGCATGGGCAGACGCATTCAGCGCAAGCAAGTCCCTCATTTAGGCGGTAGACATCAGCAATTTTGGTCACATAGAATTTGACGCTACGCGTCGTTTCGAGTCTATGTCAGTATGCCTTGAGCCTTTATTAATATAATATATGTACCTACATTCAATCTTTAGACGCAACCAAATGTATGATGAAACGATACTATATTCTATGGGTATTCATAAATCATGTTTTTTTTATGAATTTCAGGTCGAGAGTTCTTTGTTGGTATATCTGAGAGAACAAATGAGGCTGGAGCATGCGCTGTCGCCGAAGCTTTTCCTGAATTCCCCTGCACTCCAGTAAAGGTACAATAATGAATAAGCATTACAAACATTGCATTGACAATTTAGCGGTTGTCTAAGAAAATATTGTAAGGAAATTAGGATATCCGAGAACCTAACATTTAAAGACGTAACGTTCGCCAAGCCACACGGCGTGCGTGCCCACTATCTCCCGCGGAGAGGGGGCCTGAGTCCCAGCAGTGGGAAAATATACATATATTGAACCGCATGTTTTTTGAATAGTAAAGAAATAAAACATTTTATTCAAAAGAAATCAACACAAATATAATTAATGTAAAGTGAAGGTGAAAATAAAGTAAAAAGAAATGATGTTTGCATTCGCATGTGCAAGTCTGGGTTGTCACTCAGCATAACGCGACATTAGAACTATTTATAATTTAGTTATGAGAATGCTGGCACTCAGTCTTTTTAAACTAATAAAAATCCAAGCTATCTCCTGAGTGATATTGATCACAGATTATCTCGCTGCTGTTATGATTGAATCTTTTTGTTACAGATTTCTAAAGGAGCTAAAGGGTTAAAGGACTACATCACTGTAGCAGGTTCAGACATTCTATGTGTTAGTGCCAGTAAGGAGGCCAAAGAATTGCTTAAGAGAATCGAGCGTGAAGCCACCTTTACATATCAGACGTTGACAGTGCCAGAAGATGAAGCTGCTAATTGTCTTTATGTTAATGGGACGCTCATACACAGGGCTATTGAGGAAATACCTGAAGCATTCAAGGTATGTTGTCGGTAGTTTTAAGAAGAATCAATGTAATTAATTTTCTTTAAAAGCATTTGTTTATACTAAGACCAGATTGCACCACAAAACGTATTTCTGTTTCTGTAAATCATTTGAAGATGACAGAGGCGGAATGATGTTTTAAATATCTTTAGCGTTAAACGCAGTTAGTGATTTGTAATGCAAGCAGACCTAAATCATTAAAGTATATGTTACACCAGAACCTCACATTCGAACATCGAACATGTTCCACGTGTAGGACGCTGGGCGGGGTTCTGTTATCATTGAGTAGAAATCAGATGCGCCATTCTCATGCAGCTACCATTTCTATCTCTCAGGTTCGACGAAGATGTATGAAAAGATCACTGCCTGACACCATAATTTCCGGAAAAATTCGTAAAGCCCTTAGTTGCAGCATATCCAACGCGTACTCAATCGGATTTAAATCTGGGGACTGGGCCGGTCCAGGGTCGCCCCATTATGATTTTGTAGCCACTGAATTACTACTCAAGCCGTATGTGGGCGGGCATTGTCATAATCAGCCTACAATGTTCCCACTGCTCTCAACCGTGTGTCTCAACACAGGCGTCCTCTCTGTGAGTGGGAGTGGGCCATAATCCACCACGCGGGCCCAGTGCGGTTTGTTGGATGTCACATATCATGTCATCCATGTCATTGTCATGCATGAGCATAAAATATTGACCCATTTGCAACCGGTGTAGTCGGTAACCCAAACGAGATCTGTTCTTCCGCCTAGGCGTATTCCCGCTGACACCATGATTGCTCCACCTTGATATGGATGGATTTACTGGGGATTTCGCAGACCATTAGCGATAATTCCAATCCAAATTTTCTTTTTTCCGTTCTAATCTTCGTCCACGATTGCCTCGTCGTAGTGATGCAATCTGAAGTGGAATACGAGCATGAAGGATGGCTTCGTGCAGTCTCCTCCTAACAGTTCTATCGGTAACAAGGATCCGGAGTTTCGACTATAACTTCAAAACTAGAAATAGCTCCCCGTACTGCCCCATCTAAAAAAATCATCTGTATACCATCTATTAACGCCCAGGTGTTGTATATACCAAATTTTATCATTAACCGTGTATTCGATATGACATTATCGAGTGCTCCGGAGTGGCTCATGACCACTCGATGCATACTGAACGCTTTGCCTTTACTTCGTTATTTATCTACTGTGACTTCACGAGAATAAGATATTCAATCGATATTTTGACAGATTCTGCGATGTCTTTCGAAAGCGATCTTATAACGCATAGGCGAGAAACGGTATCTGTGTGTGTTCCCGTAGACCATACGTTCTCTTCGTGGGCGATAACGCCCTCCGTGGGCGTTTGAGACTTTCAGGGGGCCAGTAGAAGACTCAGAGAAAAATAAGAGGGTGTTGAGATGGCACAATCCAATCTAAAATGGTCCTCAAATGATTTGCCCAAGATTATTTCCGGATTTTTATATACCCACACATTGATATTGAAGAATTTTATAAATACATTGACATGAATATTTACTTTGTAAAATAGTATATTATTTTAATTATTGTGAATGTAAAGACTATGTGGGTAATTGTGTCTTTTTTTCTTCGCATTTATTTTTAATTATGGTCTGTCAGTTTGGGTAATTTTTGCGGCATACCCAAATGTTCTTGCTTTGGTATTGTATGTCGAATCGTTCAGAATCAGAATCAGAATATTTATTTGTAAAACATAGGTATTCTGAGTTGAGCTGCACGATTACTGACAAATGCGTGCACTGACTGGACAGGTCCACTTAATCTGTGTGGTTTTCCCTCAAAATACCATTTCAGACACAAATCTACATGGTCTTCACATGATCTGACCCAGATTATGTCTGGACTTTAAAAGAGACAGTAACCTCTGAGTTTGTTTCGGCCTTTCTTCTCAGAAAAGTCAGATAGGAAACGCCGACCTCATCTAGTTTTTATTAAAATATGATTGTTGTGTAAAAGTGTTTGTACAAACTTACAGTAATAAAATCATTTATCGCAGAGGGTGACGTAGAAAGGTTAAAACAAAATTCTCACAAAGTGGGCGTTGGCCAAAATTAGGTTGAGAACCTATTCCGTAGACGAACTAAATAATATTTACAAAATAAATAATTAAGTATGATATCTCATTTAGTTCGTCTAAAGTACACAATGGATTACAGAAGGTTCCTCAATAATAATTTTGACTCCAATCACCTGTTGTCTGTTTATGTATAGAATACCTTCAGGAAGGTTCTGTAAGAAAGGCTGTAGATTTTTTAGTGCGGACAGTGACTCTTCTCTGCTTCATAGTTTGCATCTTATTATCTCCACTGTTTTTGCAACTATCCCAACATTCTAAACATTAACCTCTTTATTTATAAACGTTGCTTAAAGTTGAAAGTCGTTTAAATGTCAAGAAGTATGGTTAGTATGGTATGATGGTGTGTTTCACGAACTGTGTCCAAATAAACTTTATTCTTTCTTTTTCTTTCTAAACAGTCGCTAATCATTACTTAACCTTAAGGCGGATCCTTCAGGGAAGCCCGCGAAATTAAAATTTTCTTGCGTTTTTTGCAATTTGCGGGTCACTGTCAGGTTGTATTTTGAGTGAAATATGATTCGCGACCGTAACAAATATGGCTATACAGAATTATAATCATTAGAATCAGCAATACATCTCTACTCGTATAAGTTCATATTACCCTATTGAATGACTATTTCATGAAATCATGACATTTGAGGGCAATTCTAACTTAAGGAGTTGTTTTGCTGATTCTAATGAATAAAATTCTGTAAAGCCATATTTGATACGGTCGCGAATCATATTTATATCACCATACAACCTGATACTGACCTGCAAATTGCAAAAATTGTAAGAATATTTGAATTTTGCGGGCTACCTTGGCGCATCCCCTTTAAGCATGCATAATCAGCTTATAATGTTGCCACTGCTGGGTCACAGGCCTCCGCGGGGTGAGAGGGAGTGGGCCGTAATTAACGACGCTGCCCCAGCGCAGGTTGGTATATGCCACATGTCTTCGAATTTTTGGTTTTAGGACATGCTGGTTTCCTCACGATGTTTTCCTGCACCGTTTCGAGTTATTTAACTTTAAGCAATGTTTATAAATAATCCCCACAGTCTTTATTAAGGCTCATAGTGTTCTTGGTCAGTACTTTGAACTAAACCATGACATTTTTCAATTGCAGGTGTTTTGTGAAAAAATCGACTTCGCTAGACGATCAATCTGCTTTTCTGAACTTGCGAAGATGCCAGCCGGTTTGAGTTCGTGTTGCTTATTAGTAAGAAAACCCTAAATTTGAGGTAAATCAAATGTGTGTAATAGCTTGTTTACATTAATCGATTCAAAACCACTGATCATGATTTTTTGAGTGTATGTTGCAGTTATCAAAATCAAAGTACAAACGGAAAAGCAAAAACTATAAAATCTTATGATCCACGATTAAACCATACCAATAAGGGCTTATCCTCACAGCTCGCATATTACAGTCCACTGCATGTCAGTGGTAACAATTTGATATTGATATCGCTTTTATGTCGTAGTGCGGTTGACTGTGCGCGCCTAACCACTTCGCACCTGTCAGCGCTCTTCAGCGCGCTGTTTGTGAAGCAAATAGTTAAAAACCAGGACATTTCATGGTAGTTGTCTGCTTTGCCACGTTTATTAAAACCGTGCATCGCATTTTACTTACCCGGCGGCCGGCGACAACACCGCGCCCGGGCGCTTGTGATCGGTGTGATGTGAACAACCTTAATAACCATATACTTATATATACTATATACTTTATAACCCTAATACAGACGCTGATTTTGAACAGGACCATCAGCATAGGAACAATGAAAATAAAAAGTTTTATTACATTATTAAAACTAGAGGAATTTCTAACATGAATAATCCTACCCCATTTTCTGCGTGTAGAATTGCTCATGGAAGTCCGCCCTGGGGCAGGCAAAACCCCATGTTCTCCTGATCTGACCCTTATTGATTAAAATCATACGGTATTCGTTACGTACCTCTGGCCGGGGTGTTGGAGCGCTTGCGAAATGCCTCATGCTCCCTACAGTCTTCCATACAGATAGCATGACCGTTGCGGCCGTCGCCATACGGCCGAAGTTCCTATTGAAAGGCCCGCCGCCGTCAGGGACATGTCTGTTCAGGCGACAGACTCCCCATGGCTGTCGTCCACAGGCCTCACCCTATGCTATTGCGGCCGTAGATCGTAATTCGGCCGCCGGCGTACGGTGCGTCTGCTGCGGATAAGTGGGTGGAGATTGTATGTATCCGCCCGCTATTTGTCAGCTAAGTCACAATTTACCGAAGTCCTGTTGGTCGAAATAACGTTTGCTCAATATAACGATAGTCGAATGAATTATGCTTGTACATGAGAGCTCGGAACCTTTTGGCATAAAATTATTGGAAAATAGCAGCAATAATAAGAGCAGCATTGGTCTAATAGTTACTAAAGTCATTCGTGGTCAATATTTTTCACACTAGTGACAATGTACAGACATCATAAATAAAACCGTAACTATGCTTATTTTAAATCGGTGACAGACAGGTGTAAATATGATTATTCATACAGGCCAGTTTATACAAATATACGACCTCTAGTACGCCCCCTTATTTATTACACATGCGTATGATAACTTCTGTACTTGTCAGTACTCGGTAGATAAAACTAAATAAATCACTAACACTTCTGTGTCCGACTGTACTACGCTGTACCCAAAAGTAGAGTACAAAAACTGAGGAAATTTAACAAAATAAAGCATGCATAACGCGAAAATTATCTATGACTACAACAATCGTAGAGTAGACCTTCTAACTATAGGAGAATAAGTCTCAGTATCGTCTATACTACATACCTGTGTGAAGCCTTTTGCTACCAGTCTAGCCTTGTACTTCGTTACCTTGCCGTCGCTATCTCTTTTGATTTTAAACACCCATTTGCACTGGATAGGCTTCTTTTCAGCTGGAAGATCTACCAACGTCCAAGTCTGATTCTCCTTTAATGACATAAGTTCATCATCTATCGCTTTAAGCCATAAGTCACCATCGGATCTCGCCAACGCTTCATTAATAGTCAATGGATCACCATCAAGATTGCTCTCCTTGGCATACATAACATTGCATCCGTACCGATCGACTTGTCTGCGTTCCCTTACAGGATACCTTCTTTCTAATTCAAGTATTTTTACTTCCTTTTCAGTCAATACGTCATCAGGTACTTGTTCTGGTACCACAGGATCAGGTTCTATCTCCTCCGATTTTTTTACATTCTCATCTACAGCATCACGGTGCACATCATCGTGAGCCTCCAAGGGTTAAGATCTGCTTGTAGATCTGTTGGGTAAACTGGAAGGAACAGAATCTGTATTCAGGTTTATTATTTCTTCCGACTTTTCCACATTTTCTTATTGGAGATAGACGTTTTCCAGAAATTTGACATCTCTCGCAGTTATCTCTTCACCTGTCTTAGGATTCATCAGACGATAACGACCGTTCTGATTATCTAGATATCCAATAAAAATGATCGGTTCCGTCTTCATGTCCAGTTTGCGTCTCTTTTGTTTTGGTATCAATCTATACGCCAAACAACCAAAGATTTTCAGATGACTGACATCCACATCTTTTCCAGTCCAAAGCTTCTCTGGTACCGTATTGTTCAATGCATGCGTGGGGTTTCTGTTTTTTATATAAACAACGATATTTACAAAATAGCGGCAATAATAAGAGCAGCAGTGGTCTAATAGTTACTATATTCATTTGTTGTCAATATTTTTCACACAAGTGACAGAGTACAGACTTCACAAACAAAACCGTAATTATGCTTATTTTAAATCGGTGACAGACGGGTGTAAATATGATTATTCATACAGGCCAGTGTATACATATATACGACCTCCAATAAAAATTGTCTTAAAACTTTGCATGTTTCATTGTGGATTTTTTTATATTTATACAAAATTACCCACTCGATCCGAAAAAAAAGTAAAAAAAACAAACGTTCTTCGGACAAATGAACTTCGCTAAATCTTGACTTACTTACCTTCCGCCACTTGCTTTGCGACCATCATTTCCCCGCAAAAAGAGGCGACGGCCTCGCTCCCGTCCGACTAAATCATGACCGGTAGCCGGAGGTTACCCGCAGCGCAGCACCGACCACCGCGACTAGGTCACTGTTTCACTGCCCAAGCTACCCATACTCCTATGTGTGCTGCGCCGTGCCCTCGAGATAGTTACCACAATGGTGGAACTGGGCATAGAAATGCGCTACAAACTCAATTGTTCGGAACAGGTCATAGTCTCAGATCTTTAGATGAGTTGTTACTGTTGTATAGCTGATAACTCGATCCCTGTTCAAAATCTCACCCTGTAGGTATACATGGTAAAATAAAAACCGGCCAAGTGTCTGACAGACCCCACACAGTGAAGGGTTTCATAGCTGGTATGAATATTAAGCATGCACAGTAATGATTTTATCAATCTCGTGTCGCCGATTACAATGTCTCTTTCCTTCCAATTAGTTGTCAACTTTATTAGCATGTATATTATAATAACTTTATTAAAAATTATATTACATCTAGGACATTGCGGGGTGCCCTGATTGACACCTATACCTGTTTAAAATTTTGGACACGTGGATTCTATCAGAAACATAATAATATAAGTAAGTGAAAAATGTGTATTTCATACAATTTTATTATAAAATTTCTGCTGATGCCGTTTTACTAAGCCACTCGCTTTTCGTTATACCTATTATAATTCTCCTGTTATTGACTGATGTAAATAAGCTATTTATGTACCGTATGTAAACGGCAATGTGTGTTGAACAATAAAAGCAATGTTTATTACTATGTAAAATGTCTGATGAGAAACATGTTACTCATTTTTGTTTATTAAGGCTGCTCTTGTTGGCATTTTTTCCATCCGAACGTTGTAGGGCGATTACTCTAGTATTTGGCATCGTACGTCCTAAGTTAAGCATTATATCGATTTGTCTCGTCCTTATCGATGCCTGTATGTAGGCAGAATTATAAAATAAAAAGTAATTTGAAAGTTGTGGGCCTCGAAAGCTCCGTATTTGAAAACTAATTTAACGCAACTTAGGACGTAAATAAATAACATACGGATTACTAAATCTCCAAAACAGAATTCATACAGGCATAGTTTAACTATTCAATAGCGCATGTAACTTTATTTTGAATGCTTAATTAAGCACTTAACCTAATTAAGGGTTAAGTGCTTAATTAATGCTGTCTCGCCCAAGTCGCGCATGCTGTCTCAGTAGTAAGTAAATAACTTTATTTTGAATGCTTAAATTCAAAATAAAGTTATTTACTTACTACTTTTAACGCGTTTTTTTACATTTAGTTGTTTTCTCACAATAACCCAAAGATCTGTTCATAACGTTTTTCGGTATAAATCATCGTGCTTCTCACTTACTCACACGACATTGGGCGAGACAGCATGCGTTTTAGCCACAAACGAGTTCGAGTCGCCGACTAGAGCAGCCTTAACTCTGTTGTATTTTTGACTAATAGATTTTATGTTAATTGTTATCTGTTACATGTAATTTGATGATTTATGTATGTCCCAGGCATTAAAAATGACTTCGTAGATAGTCTTAGCTGAGTTGCTGAAAATAGAAAACATTCCAATAATTAATCAATCTGCCTAGCCTTTTACCAAATGTGTTGGGGTCGGTATTCCAGTCTAACCGGATGCAGCGGTCCTATGCTAATCGGATAATAACTATTATAAGAACATATCCTTTTCTTTTTATGCGCTCTTTGGGAAAATAATGAAAGTTAATGGCCAATCTGTTTTAGGTTTTAAGATAATACCGACATTTCTTGCCCGTTCTAACATAGGGCTATTTGCATTGCACTTAACTCTATGACTGGCAATAATACTTTAAAAAAAAAATGGTTGTGATATAGTTATGCATTCGAGCTGAATTAAGAAATAATAATATTGAGAAAAAAATATCTACAAAAAGTCCAAGGTAATTGTATACAATGTTCATGTATCCGCTGCAGTGTTAGTGGAGCAAAAACATCAGAAATAATATTAGAACTTTAAACAATGCAGTTGATTAATTTACCTGTACGCAACTGACGCATTACTGATGTTAAAAATTCTAATTTTCATTAATTCCAACGCCAAGTGGTAGTCTGGTACTAACTGCGCGGTGTCGCGGCTTTAACACTGTTAAGGAGCCGCCCACATTATGGCGTGGTATGTCACGCGTTAAATCCATGTAAGTAATAGGGAATATGCACGAAGTTTTATTTTTTTACTGAAATCAATACTTGTAGCTGAAAAAATGATCTAACTTCTACTATTATATAATATTCATTCTAATATCAATAATACAATTCAAAAGTCCGTTACTGTCGCGGCCATGATGTGACGTCTCTCTATACGATAATCAAATATCATTATCATATTTATACTTACATCAATTTGTTGTTTTATTTAAGCAGAAATCACAATTCTAATTATAACTGAAATTTCAAGCACTTTGTATAAAGAATAGGTGTACAGACTCTAATGCATTTTTTTTCCGAATGTTTGAATTTAAAACAAGTAAGGCGACACACATGTTCGGTCGGTTTTTGAGACAATTTCGATTCGGCAGTACCTATTTGTTGAAATGCTTAGCCGTCCCAAAGCTATAGCTATTACTATATCGATTTTTATTCGGCTCGTGCAGATGGGCAAACTCTTTCCGGAATCTACCTTCGCTGAATTTGGCATATTCCAGTTGATTATCACCGCTCAGCTTGGCTTTGTCGCACTCTGTGTACATGCCAACCCGAGCGGCCTTTCCCCGAACAAATAAATAATTAAATAACTACATACTAATATATTCGATTTTACCGCCTGGCTCTGCCGATTAATGTCGACACGAACAAGAAACACATCTAAACCTATGCATGAAAAAAAGAAAAAAAAAATACCAAAATGTTTCTAGACTCCAATGCTATAGATGTGGAAGGGGAAGGCAAAGCCTACGACGAAGTGCGATTGCGGAGCAGGGCTTTCCCGCCCGCAATCCTGTTCCTTCTAAAACGCTGCCACTCGCTAAAAAAAGTAAAGGGGACAAGCTATGTATATTTGAATAATGGAAAAGTATTAAACTACTTGCATATTCCCTATTGACGTAATGCTCACGACACTAAACACGAAAAAAGTGTGAATCTGCTAATCCATTGACTCGAAACGCAACAGATGAAATCACGCACCACGACACACCACAACACTACAAGAATACCAGCTACACACAATGATATGTGTCAACTAATATTTGAGAATTAACATTTCTTACTGAAAGACAGCTCGAGAGTAGGGCGTTGACACTTAATAACAAAGTTAGAGATGTCAATTTAGATTATGCCTTGAACTTCGCCATGTCTTTAATCTATGCTTTATGGTTTGTCAACTATATAGGGTGTAAAGTTGTCGCCAATGCTGGCAAGGCTGGGGGCAATTAACTACCCTAAGTATTGACGCTATGAATGTTTACTGAAAGGAAACGTTCGAGCTTTCAAAATTATGTAAAACAGCATTTAAACTCTTTTGAAAAATCGGTTGCCTAAACCTGGTACCAAACCGACAAAATTTGAAAAAAAGCATCTATTTTTTATGACATAATTTTCACCATTATCTAACAATATCTTTAGTTTGTGGGGGATATTACATCATGTATCTATGATCAAAAATTTATGAGTCATCATAGATATATAATGTATATAACATTTTTTATGTTTAATGATTAAACGAACAGCTCACCTTTTTTTTGGGTGGGAAATCATCAACTGACGCTCTGGGCGGAGCGGAAGGGCGTGTCAGACTCTTACTGACTAAAACCCACCCGTGTTCCTTCAGTTGCCTGTGCGCCAGGGCCCCGGTAACTCATTCGAACAATCCGCGCCCCTGCGGGCGAACAGCTCACCTGTAAGTGAAATTCTATCGTCATTATCAATATTAATTTCTAACTGAATCGAATTTGATAATTTGAGGTTACAAGGCCGACAGATTTATAAAGAAGAATTAAAAATACAAAAGTTTACCTTTCAACTATGTTCAGAAATGGTTGCCATTATGTGTTACTACCTACAGGTGTGACGTATACTAATCTTGAGGACGAGGCGCGAAGTTTAATTCATATTGGATTAAAATAAACGTGTGTGGTCGGGGACTCCCGTCAGGAACGGAATTCCTTACGCGACACTTGCACACACACACTTGTGTATAATAGAAAGAGAGAGAGAGAGAAAGTCACGTAGAGCGGGCATAACGCTGTTTCGTTGCGTGACGATTTCTACCAGTCAACTCGTACCGCAAGCCGCGTTAAAGAACTTGGTTCCAAAAATATGATTCTATATACTCGTATTATATGGACCTCGATATAATTATGATAGTGTAATGTCCCCGTAAAGAACATCATGCAATCTTAAAATTAGGTTATAAATTGTTGTCTTTTTTATTTGCCTTCGATACGCTAAGAAGAAGAAGAATTCAACAGGCCAAGAGGCGCCTTTGTTCTACGGTTATTTTCATTATGTTGTTTCATTTCATGTTAGATCTATAGATTTCACGATCTTCCTTCTATCTTGCCCTCTGTGCCACAAAACTTGCAGTCAAAGTGACCTCTGCGCTGCCACCGACGAGCCGTGGAAGTGGCAAAGTTTTGGGCCAACAAAATTTGAGAAAAGTCGTGCCAGCGACACGAAGAAGAAAATAATCTTCCTAAGATACTAATGAAATTTTAAATCGAGAGATTTTATCCTCGTGATTGACTATCGATTGGTGCCATAAGAACTAAGGTTTTATATTTTCGCATTTGAGTTGTTTCGGTTCCTGATTCTGGCAAGTGACTTTTAGAAAATGTTTAAATGCAGTTTAACTTGCTTTTGAAAAAAGGCTTATGTTTCCTTTGAGAAAAAAAATTGTAGAATCAATTTAAAGGGTATTATTATCTTCCTAAGAAGATTCTAGTAAAATTTGAAATTGAGAGATTTTATCCTCATGATTGACTCTATGGATTGGTGTCATAAAAACTAAGGCTTTTTCTTTTCGCATTTGTGTTGTTTCGGTTCCTGATTCTCTAGCAAGTGACTTTTCGAAAATGTTTTCACTTGCTTTTGAAAAAAGGCATTAAATTCCTTTGAGTAAAAAAAATGTGGAATCAATTTAAAGGGTATTATTATAGATAGTGTACTCGTACTTCCCCTCCAGGCACCGCTTTGACTATCCACCCTATATTAATGTTTGGAAGTTTTTAGGTGAACTAGAATTTACTCTAATATAAATGTCAGACCCTTTCTTGATTTCAAGAAGATGGAAATAGCCTTAATTTAGTTTCGATTATGTACAACAAAATCGACTCCAACACCAATGGTAACTTTTGATTGAATGAATATGCGCCTCTTTATAACTCAGTTAAGTGTAAACAATCAGCTGCTGACATCAGCAGCTTAATTGAACAATTCACTTCTAGTATTCCAAATTTAAATTCCTAATATCTGATGCATTCCTCAATTATTTAGGTTTTAGCTGTTTCTTTCCATTGTTCCTTTCAATATCTGTATTCCTTGTTGTTAAACGAACATTAAATATTAATTTAGTTGAAAAGGTATACTCGACGACATATCAAGCTATAAATTTCCAGTTTTAGCTGACCTCGCGTTGTATAGGCTTTTCGTACAATGAGAAGTGAGCTTGTACTGGAAATATATAGCTTGATATGTCGTCATGCGTACAGTGAACCGTACATCTGTCGTGACAATTTGATATTGACAGCAATTTTATGTCGTAGCTTCTAAGGCGATTTAATTAGTGCGAGTGTAACCATTTATGTCCGGTTTACTGTTCCTAACGAATGTCGGAAACAGTTATTCGAATAAATTGCGAACATTTTGCGTGTTTACAACAAACATTTTATATTTTTTTATAAATGTCAATTGTGCCAAATGGTTTTGTTAGATAACAAATGAATGTCTGTTGATTGTAAACTGATCCAATAAAATACATGTTTTTAGTGATGTATTGACACCTGGGGATAATTGCGTAGCTCACAATGAAAATGCCTTTTACTTTTCATTTCAACAACATTCATTGCGTTATTTACGTGGCTGAGCAGAAGAATTTTTCAAACATGAAGCAATGGCTTAGCAATTACCTTCAAAATCTTTCGGATTGTCATTGAAAGACTTAACGCAATTATGGTGCACGTCTTCCTTGACAATAGTGATGTTTTATGAAATTGTAATGTTGTGTTATACATTAATATATTAATAGTAATAATGTTAATTATTATTGGCATTTAACTCTATCTGTACTGGTCCTGGTTTTGTTGGTGCACAACAGAATCAGGAGCAATGAGGTACGAAGATAGCCTAGTTTCTTTGTTTTATTAGTTATTTAAATTTCAAGCATTCCCTGAACATCAAGTATTATTAATATAGATGTGCTTATGTGTACCTAAATTGTTTTATCACTGTCTGTGTTATATTATTTGAATTGTTACGTATAATGTATGTTATTCATCACATTACCCTTTTATACTTATTTGATATTATTATGTCACTTATTTAAAAAATATAATTAGTAATTATTATTTGTTTTTACATAGGGAGCACTAATTAACAAAAATACTCAAGTTCATAACCTATGCTATGGTATGCTTGCTTTAGGCTGCCATTCCATCAGAGATGTGCTGAGATATGTGGCGAGAAGGGTAAGACATCAACCAATAAGATAGTTTGTAGCTTAGCTCTGGTGGATAAGGATGAAGCTAAGTGTTTTGCTTAGGGACTCGCTGATGTGTGAGATGCGGGCGAGGATTCGCGAGTTATGTAGCCATGTGGAGTACGGAGCTGACCTGAGTGAACAACGTAGGTAAGCGCGGAGCATGGAGCTACCTCGCATATAAAGCACATCTTTCTTACCCACTCCGCTTCACCACTTAGCCTTGATGGAACTAGACGTATTTCGTAGCTTAGATTTTAATCTCGCTCACCGCTTAGCTACCTCGCACATTTCTTGTGGAAAGGTAGCCTTAGGTACTTATTTAACTAATGTATGCTTTATGCCTTCATCATTTTCGTTATCCTGTTTATTAAAATAGTCATCGTACTCTCCTGTGGTTAAATGTTATTGAACAAATATTAATAAATGTTACTATGAATGTCCGGAGCGTAGTGTGTCTTAAGATACTCTGGTGACTGTTAACAACTGCCAAGCTAGCTTAGCTAGCTGGTCGAATAACCGCATTTTTTTCTTTTCGTGACGATGTCGTTCATTCACCAGTGAATGTTCACTGACTTGATTAATCTTTATTATGATGGGTATTCATGATGTAGAAAAAAGTTATTTTTATTTATTTATTTATTAAAACTTTATGCACAAGTAAAAAAAAAAAATACTGTACAAAGGCGGATTATCTGCAGAAGCAGATGTTATGGGCCGTTATTATACATGAATTTACGAATTGTTACAATACATACAATCATAAATAGATAGAAATTGTTTTAATTGCGGCGAAGTGAATAAAAAAGCAAAATAATAGGTTAAGGAAAAAGTTTTTTTCGTATTTTATAGGTATAAAGTTGTAGTAAAATCTATTTGGCTGTGCTGTTTATGTCTGGCTGGTTTTGATACCATTAAATAGATGACATTTCAAAAAAGAAAAAGTAAAAACGTTTTCCCGCCATTTTTCAATTGTTTTTCCGTCCGCCAAAAGGAGTTAAAAACCAAGAAATACATACATTTTGAAGTTTTATTACAAAAAAGGGAAAAATGTGCCAAGCCGCGAAACAAATATGTGACGTTTATGGACTTAGCGTAGTTTCAGTAACATTAGCACAAAGTTGGTTCAAGCGTTTTCTTTCCGGGAATTATGATGTCAAAGATGGCGAGCTGCATCTTTGGTCACTGTTACGGATAAAGTGGTTGCCATTTTTGAAAAAGTGGAGCCAGATATTATATTATGACAATATTAAATTAAATGAAATTATGACATAGCTGAAGAGTTAGGGGTTGACCTCAATACAGTCATGACCCATTTGAGAATGTCAGGGTATACAAAAACGCTCGATATTGGGGTCCAGACAAGCTTTTAGTTTTGAATTTGTATTTAAAATACGAAAGATTTTTTCCCCGACCTAATAAGACTCGTTTTGCAAAAAAACACTGGCGAGTGTTAACTAACATTCACGTGATTTGTAAAGCGCTGTATTGATTGATATATGATTTTCGGAATTGCCTTGTTGTATGTTAACATTCATCGGTGTATGTACGATTCAAGTAAATGAATGAAACAATTCCTGACTTACACCATCGATATTGGTGATCGTCGACATACAACGGTGCACCTTAACATTCACAGTAACATAATATGCAAAATAACTTATTCTGATCTTATCTAAAGTAACAAATACCTAACTAATGTTTGTCGTGTCTATTCATGTATTAATTTAATGTAAGATAATCGTGATACATAGCCGTACTAACATTAACACATTCGGTATTTCCTTAAATGTGTATTGTGTATAAAAATGGCTTTGTTATAGGATGTAAAAATACCCTTAATTAAACCAAAATGCACATTATTCCTCCCTAAATAGCGTCAATTTTTTTTTGCTCTGGGACTTCAGTCCAGCTAGCTGGCTATGGAGGTAATGCACTTGAAAGTGACATTTTGTTAAGAAGTACCTAGTTACAAAAATAAAAACATTTTGTGATATGGAAATTTTATCTCGTCTCCTAACCTTTTGAAGTAGGTAGGTACTCATGCGTGAGTTACATTACACGCTGCAGATGCCAGTTGTTTCTATTACTTAATATATAAATAGTTTAAAAAGTCTCTTTTCGAATTTCGTGTCTGTCTGTGTGTACGCTTATTTCCTCTATATTACCCGTATTTTGTACTTTGCCCGGGTTTTCACCATTTAGAGAATTTCTTCTTAAAGTTTTATTATTTGTATGAAACATTAAAATTAAACAAATATAGTACAGAAATCTCTTGACATGATTGTCTCCACATCGGAAGATCGCACCCGTGCGTAACAGGGCGGGTCGCAAGTATCTACGTACCTTTGCAAAATTTGCACAGGTTTCATCTACCTTTGCACAGTTTGCACAGGTTTCAATTACCTTTGCACAGTTTGCATAGGTTTCAGCTACGTTTGCACAGTTTGCATAGGTTTCAGCTACCTTTGCACAGTTTGCATAGGTTTTAGCTGCTCTAAGGGTCTTTTTACACTCAATATTATTGTTCATTGTTACAGTTAACTTGATTGCTTTTAAATTATAAACCGTTAGGTATATAATCTTTATCGACGTTTGTTGTATATTTATATCTTAGATATAAGTACGTTTTTGTAGCAAATAATTTATGAATTTATTACTCATGCACAATTTTAATATTTTGGTATAAACGTAATGCTAATATAAGTATTTATTCATGTACCTATATTTTTGATAGTGAAAACGGGCTTATAACCCTATTACAATGTGACAGTTATGTTTTTGTTTCCTCTACGAAGTTTTGTTTGTTGGTGCACAACGGATTCACTGTTTTGAACTCGATGCGCACAAAATGCTAAAATCGTATTATTTCATGTTATTATTAATCAATGCGCGCTTGTCAGTGCATAAGTATGGAATAACTCACTCTTATTACTAACATTATGTTGTGTGTATTAACCTAATTGTTTTGATTACGAGATCTGATATTATATAATTATTATGATAACCCTTTTGCTTACGAGATCTGATATTAAATAATTATTATAATAACCTACTTATTTACTGTCGGAACATGAACATAACGTTCTTGATTTTGTGATCACGTTCATTGTCGTGTTGTGATCTATGCGCTTAAAAACCTGTATGATAATGATAGTCCTATTCAGTTTCATCAAAGACTTATCGTTTTGGTTTAACATACGAAATTAAACAAGTTTTTACCGCTTTAAGTGCAATTTCAATGCTTTAACGTTACCTATACGTATCGGTGTTGTGTAATTCAATTAATTTAAATATGATTGCATGTTAGAAGTGAAATAAACGATATAAATGAACATTTATTTTGTTTAAGAAATATCCCAATGTACCGTGTATACCTAAGGACACTAGGTCAATGTAAATTAGCCACAATAATGGCTGATTGAACAATAAAATAGGGCAGACATAAATATTTTAGATCCATTTAGGATAATCACTAAATACACCTGCCTAAGTGCCTATAGATAACGTAAGATCCATATCCATACTAATATTATAAATAAATGCGAAAGTATCTTTGTCTGTTACCTTTTACATCTTAACATGTGAACGGATAAAGATTTTTGACATTCAAGTAATCCATGACTTAGGACCAGGGTTGAAAAAAAAACAGTTTTTTTTACCTTTTATAAAACAAACAGTTCCAAATGTTTTAAACAGGTGTTTTTTTTTGTTTTTTTTTCCTAAGTTAGTTATCATCCATTTTTTATTGATTAAGCCTGATATAATTCACTTTTATACTATTTTAAAAACTGCATGATTAAAAATTATTTTAATTCAATACATCCTGTATGTTCCGACGTTCATTTTTAGTAGGGAAATCACCTAAACTTCTCTTAAAACAAGGGGAATACCCAAAACATATAGTGTATAAATAGAGCGGACTTTCTTTTTCATTTTACATCATCGTCACGGCACGCGGCCGTATGAACCCACCGAGCCTTGAGCTCATGGGGACCGAAGTCAAGTGGACCAAGACCGCCAAATACCTGGGGGTCACACTCGACAATCGGCTCTCCATGGGCCCGCACGTCTGTGAAATTGTCGCGCGGGTAAAAGTTACGCGCCACCTACTTCGCCCGGTGCTCTCGTCACGCCTCTCTACGCGAGTCAAGCTGGGGATCTACAAGACCTACGTGCGACCGCAACTCACCTACGCCGCCCCAGCCTGGCTCGCCCTCACGGCCGAGACCCATTTGAAGAAGCTCCGGACGCAGCAGAACTATGTGCTGCGCCAAATAGTTAAGGCGCCTCGGTACGTGAGGAACTCTGTGATCCACAGGGACCTGCGTGTCGAGAGCATCGATGCATTCTCAAAGAACCTGGCGAGGAGGATGTTCGCGCGTGCCGACGTCTCTGAACAACACCACATCAGGGACATTGCACCATGGCATGCGCGACCCCCCGACTACAAGCGCTTCCCGCGCGACCTCATCGCAGACGTCGCGCTACCGGACTTGACGCCTGAGTAAGTCGCCCTCATTTTACACGCGACCTACTCAAACAAATAGAACTTCACACTCATGACATGACACCCGCCGCGCACAAAGCGTCCTAAGTTAATATAGGCGGTACGTGCGCGGTTCACACATACACTACTCCACATTCGCAGAAAAACACAGAGAAAACCACACGAGCGACGTACACACATCTCAAGTCGCTCGATACTCACTACAACGCTCCGCGCCCTGCAACGCTACCGGCTAGATCTGGTTTCGTTGTAGGGAGCGGGGACAGCTGCCACTGTGGACGAGCGCCAACCAAAACCGACGCCCTCGTTGCTTGATCGACTCTTGCTGGGCCTTCCCTAGGGAACTAGGGATCTCACCCGGCAGGGGCCTGGTCGCACGGGCGTCGTGAAGCACTTCGGGCGCTCCCACAGTTACACCACCAGAAACACACTACAGACCGCTGAGGGGAGGTATACCCCTCAGCGACTAGGTGTGCTATAAAGCACTCCCACCCCCTCCTGCGGGAGGGGGAGGGAAATCCAAGGACGGGTCCCCAAGTTTGGGGACCGAGAGACCGCAGCCTCGGGCAAGGGGCCAAAAAGCCCCAAAACCGATTCCTCGCGCCCCCTTACGGGGGCGCAGAGAAGACGTCGAGCTTCATTTTACATTTCACTTTCGACAGTTGTTATCAACGGTTGTGTGATAAAGATAACACCTCTACCTCTTTCAAAATAATAAAAATTTCAAGTTCAGGGCGTAAAAAGCATCCAATATGGGAACAATTCATATCGATCCCTCAAGAAAATACTACAATGAAGACCAGTAAGGTGCGTTGCAGAAAATGTAATGCAGAGCTATGTGGACAAGTAAAAGGAATGGAAGTACACTTTCAGAAATGTAGCAGCGTTTCCACCACCGATGCAAATTCTGACGTCGAGTGTTTGGGAGATGCTGGGCCTTCCACGACTTCAGATGATTCTTCGGCCAGATGTGTTACTGCACTTCAATCTAAAAGTGCGAGTGCCAGCAGCAGCAGCGTAAGCGTAAACGTTTCAATGAAAAAAAAATACTATTACTACCAGTCAGGAAGATAAAAAGAAAATCGATTTACAATTATTTCGTTTTATGTTTGCTACCAATAAATACACCTTTTAACCACGTAGAACACGAAGAGTTCTTGAAATTAATACAAATTTTACGCCCAGGATATAAACCTCCAAACCGCAAACAAAAAGCAGGAGATCTACTCGATGATGTCTACAACTCAACTCAAGAATAAGTAAAAAATGATTTGAAAAACAAAGTTGTTACTATGTCAATTGATGGTTGGAGCAATGTCAGGCAGGACTCTATCGTCTGTCTCTGTGTCCCAGATGTTTTGACTAATAGCACTCATTTAATGGATACAATAGACACCTGCGCCGAAAGTCACACTGCTGATTACTTGGTGAAATTAACAACTACATCAGTAAAAAAATGTGAAAGTTTCAACTGTATTGTACGAAGTGTCGTAACAGATAATGCGGCGAACATGCCCCGAATGCGAAGAGAATAAGCTCAAGAAGAAGAACTGGCTTCTCACAAAGATATTCTAACTTACGGCTGTTCATCGCACATATTAAACCTGTTGACGAAAGACATAAATGTGAAAAATATTACGGATCAGGTCATAGCTGTAATGTGATATTTCAAATACACACACTTTGCATCTGCTAAATACAAACAAGCTGGTGGAAAAGCAATTATTATGCCACAACAGGTCAGGTGGAACACAATGGCTGATTGCCTTAAAGTATTTCTAGAAAACTGGCAAATTATGTCTGAAATATGCTTAAACAACGCAACTGTCATTGATATGTCAATTTCGCAAAAAATCAATGACATAGCACTAAAGCAACAAGTGCAGGCCCTCTACAGAAAATTGGAAAATATAGCAATTACACTTGACATCGCCCAGAAAACATCTTGTTGTACTCGTATTGGCGAAGTGACTGAAGCATGGATAGAGCTTAAAAATAAGTTCGAGGGTGAGACCGTGCGACAGCGTGAGAACGAGTACTCACTGAGTGACTTATGGAAGTAAACTCGAATCCAGGTTTCAAATGGCTATGTCTCCAGCTAATTTTGCAGCAAACTTACTACATCCTAAGTTCATGGGCAAAAACCTCAGTAGTGAAGATATATCTGAAGCTTTATCATTTATTGAAGCTTATCACAAAGAAGCGATGCCCTTTGTTGTAAAATACAGGGCAAAGACGGATCCGTTTCATAAGTCTATGTTTGAAGATCACGTAGTGAATCACGTTGGACCTCTAGAAAGGTGGTTGTCATTAAAAACCCAAATTAATGGCCAAACTGTAGACTTAGTGACACAGCTTCACACTGCAGTTGCTTCAAGTGCCGGAATTGAAAGACTGTTTTCAACATTTGGATTTATTCATTCCGATGTACGAAACAAACTTGGTAACGAGAAAGCTGTAACACTTGTCACAGTTTTTAAATACCTAAATAAAAAATAATAAATGTTGTCTAATCTAATCTGCTTATTAACGAACAAATATGATTGTACGTGGTCGTTTTATAATAAAAATTGTTAACTATTCCTTGATTAAGGATGTTGAGTATTAAAAATTGTACATGTTTAAATGTCAAGTTAAAAAGCCACTTTAATTATTTTATAAAAAATATTTAAAGTTGATTAAATAAAAGAAATGAGGAAAAAAATAACTAGTATTCATTTATTTTTGCAATTATAATTTTGTTTTAAACCCTGTTTTTTTATAACGTTTTAATTTTCAAACACCTAATAAAAAACGATGTTTTATTTTAAACTGTTTTAAACACTGTTTAAAACACATGTTTTAAACAACTTGTTTTAAACATGCCAACCCTGCTTAGGACATAGGATACTTTTATCCCGGTACCTACTGCCCGGTAGTAAGTGTGTAGCTAGGTAGTGTGGGGTGGCAAGCGGGCGAAGTCGCGGGCAAAAGCTAGTTATACATTATTTGAATAGTGGCAGCGAATGGGGATATCTATTAGACACATGATTTAAGAGTTAATGGTTAAATTCTAATTGGATCATAATAGAGTGAAAACACATCGCGAATACTCTCACCAAAACACGTGTCCAACACAAGCTCCTTTTTGAAGTCGGTAAAAAAGCGAGAAGATGATTCAGTATCAAATAATAACGCAAACTTCTCACCGAACTTTCTCCAATCTATATGGTATTCGTTACTGTGCTCGTCACCCTCTTAAGGTTAGTGACAATTCGCATTGACTTCCTTGGCCTTCAACAATTCCAACACCGCTTTCCTGTCCTGACCCAGTGGTCGGGTTATTGACGTGTCAGTACACGTCAATAACCTGTCAAGCCGCAGCAATGACATTATCCAGAAAAAATATTGTCTGTTATTTGGAATCGCTTTGGTTCTAGTTTATTTATTTTATTTTATCCGGGAAAACAAACAGTTACACAAACATATTTGAATAAACAGGTAGTGAGAAAAAGCGAGATTACATAATATGTGTAGCTCACAACATTAGCCACATCTTAAATACCTACTACAAAATTACAAAGGAACTATTTGCACACGAATGAAACTTAAAACTTGTTCGCTTTCGATAAATCTATATTTGTTTCTTCACCTAGTTTGTCTTAAATTGAATTGGACGAACTAAGTATAGGGGTTTTAAATTCGATATCAGTTAGCGCGGGGAGCAAGAAAAGAAGTGGACTGTATAAATAGGCAATGGTTTAATGTCATCTGATTTATACAATTTATATCAATATATGTTATGTTTCATACATGTTATGATCACTATAAACATGTTTTTGACAGGTCTTTTACAAGTTTTGTTGCAAACAAGTATCACAACTTGCATGTGGGTGTAAATGCGGGGTATGAATGTTATTAAATAAATAGATATGGTCAATAGTGCAATATAGAAAAAAAAAAATTGGTATTACCACAACAATTACAATTTAAATTATCTGAAACGAAAATAAAGTAGGCAGGTACCTGTAATCACGAAATCTTATCCTAAACAAGAATAAAATTTATTGATAAAATTACATTTGCCATTACTTAAATACTCGCCAGAACGACTGTTCGTCTAAATTATATCAATTTGATGACAAGTGCGTTAAAATTAGACAAAAAGGAAATATTATATAATAATTTTAAGTCTTAGTGATTTCCATCTAGGGCACTTATTTGAGGTGACCTTGTATCCACCGTCTTAGGTGGTGCTGAATTTGGTATTATTATTAAAATTTGGTTCATTGAGTGAGGTTGGTTTCTGGCATCCCGATATTATTCACCACTTTCTGTCAGGGCGATGTCGTCTTGCTTTGCGTGAGTGGATCGCCACATTGGGCACGCAAATTCACCAGCTGAGAAACAGTCATGCTGCCGGTTGTGAGAAAGAACATCGGGCGCTACTCCACAGTTGGTAGATTTATGGATCCATTAGATCCGTACCTGGTTTTTTCGGGTCCCAACCTTTTGTTCTGTTTTATAGTACTGTGACTGATATGTTAGGCAGCTATTATTATTACAACATACTTAAATTCCCTGATATAGTGTTTGATTACACGATGGAAGCTGGAGCGGGTCGCTAGTATTTAAGGTGAAACCTCAGCTGTAGCCCACCAACTTCAAATTTTCTTCGGTTTTTTGCAAATTGCAGCTCTATTTTACGTCGTATGTTGATTAAAATGCGACTGTAGAAATTATATATTTACTGAATAATAATCATTGATTTCATAATAATGGTCTAACTATGGAAATTTGTTCCACTAAAGAATTTTTCAGAATATTTCCTTCGAAAATTCTTGGGTGGAACAAATATCCTAAGTTTGTCGATTAATTGCTATTGATTAATGATATTTTTGATGACATTTAAAGAGAAACCTGTCTGTGAATGTGAGTAGCATGCAGGCTAGATTAAATACATGATAATCATTTTAATATTGTGAATGTGAATACTATGTGGGTCATTGTTGCTTTTTTTTTCCTCTCTCAGGTAGTTTTAATCTTAGTCTGGCAGTTTGAGTAATTTTTGTGGCCTACCCAAATGTCCTTTCTTTGGTATTGTTAGTCGAATCGTTGAGCTCCTTAAGTTCTGAGTTGAGCTGCACGATTACTGACACATGCGTGCACTGACTGGACAGGTCCACTCAATCTGGGTAGTTTTTCCTCAAAAGACCATTTCAGATAAATCTACATGGTCTTTACATGATCTGACCAAGATTATGTTTGGACTTTAAAAGAGACTGTGACCTCTGAGTTTGTTTCAGCCTTTCTTCTCAGAGTAGACAGATAGCAAACGCCGACCTCATCTAGTTTTAAGATATGATTGACGTGTAAAAGTGTTTGTACAAACCTATTTACAGATATAAAATCATTTATCATTTACGACGTAAAACAGAACTGCAATTTGCAAAAAACCAAAGAAATTTTGTATTTGGCAGGCTACAACTGAGGATTCACCTTAAAATAATACATGTAGGTGGGTAGTAGTAGGTACTTAGTATAGGATGTGACCAATCATTTTAATGCCATGTGATAATAAAAATCTTAATGCTAGAAGGGACACCGCGAGCCACATCCGAAAAATCCTGCATACATAATGATTAAATTCATTACGAGTCTTTGTACTTACCCTACAAGCTATTGTGAATGTGCGCAAAGCGTGAGCGAGGGAGAAAAAAATCACAACCATCCAGAATTTTATTTGTAGCCGGTTATAAACCACACACAATGACTAGGATTCGAAGGAAACTACTGCAAGCTCAGTGTTTTTTTTTTTTATAAAAACTGGTACGGTATCAACATTTCAAAAAATCCCTCATCAACCTCACTTCTAGCAGCCCGAGTGACAAGAGATCTACTTACAGCAACTACGTATCGCGAGTTATGTCATAGTTGCGTAATGAGCCCTAGTCCGAGCTTTGGTTTCATAGGGAAGCGGTACCGTCACATTATAAGGGTCGTCATGTAAAACCTGTCATTTTTACCAGTATTTGACATTAAGGTGTCAAAGATGCTCTATATTTGGACAGCCGTTAATGTGTGACCGTTAATCGCTTCCTCAGGAAACCAAAGTTTTACACAAAGAACTTTAGTGGTGACAAAAAGTGAGAAAGTAGAGATAAACATGAAACATAAATAATAATATGCATTACCTAGGTAATTTATTCGACCATAAGATCAACGAATTTTCAACTTAAGTCCACTCATGTATTTACATCATCCATTGTTCTTGTCCTGGGTTAGACAAAACTGATTCTAAAAAAAGCTTGAAATAATCATAGTTTACCGTCTCAGCTTCCAACATATTTTGCACCACTAGTTAAAAGAATTCGCCAATTAATGTCGGTAAGTACATAGTAGGTATTTAAAAACTTACGACATATTATTAAAATTGATATGTACTTCAATTAACCATAAAGTCAGTTTACTTTGCAATATGCCAGTCTTAGCTAGTTTATTGCATTACCAATGGGGCGGTACCTATAGATCTTGATTGATCAATTTAAAGAGAGCTCAAAAAGCCAAACTACCGATTAAAAGGCAGTTGCTTTTTGTTTTTATCCGATCTTTACCAACACTGCCAAGTGCTAACGACAGTTGTTCATTCTCTACCTTCACTGCCGTGACAGTCCTCAAAAAACAACTTTATACCTACTTTCCTTAAATCACGATTTCCTTACACAAAAAGAAGATCAGGATCAATAAATGTTTGATGAATCATCCGTTATAACCCAAGACTAACTTATAAAGAGTCTATCAGAAGAAGAAATGTCATACAAATATATTATAATTTATTTATTTAACTAGAACGACATAAAGCCAATTGCACTGATTAGACACATTACAAGTATTATTAAGGCACTACGTCGTCTTTATCCGATGAAGTTTTATTATGTCTTGTGCGTGGGTATGCGGCCGAGGAGATGTAATTAAATGAAAGTCAACAATATTCTGAATAATCACAAGAGTCTGATCATATCGAGGAACGAACAATAATGTAAACGACGACGTTCCGAGTATGTGAGGCGCTAGCGCAAATCAATCAACTCACTGCAATGCAAGAGCCATAATTATCACCAATATCACAATTACCATAATCCGAGTTATGTGCAATAGTGTTACACGTCCTGATAGTGACTATACAATTATCTGACGGATTTATGAAGGCTTTTAGCAAATATGACCAAATTTCATTGATTCACATATTTACCCAAAAGTGGTTATAATTTTGCATTTATCTCTAAATCGACGAACCGAGTAATTTTGATTGCTATTTGAATTTGAATCTGACGCTTTTGTGAAGATTTTTCGTCATTCATAGGTTCGCAAATATCAAACACTTAAAGTAAAGTTAATGATTAAAAGTTAAGGGGGATGCGCCAAGCTAGCCTGCGAAATTCAAATTTTCTTACTCTTTAGGATCGTATGGTGATCTAAATATGATTCGCGACCATATCAAATATGGCTCTACAGAATTATAATCATTAGAATCAGCAATACAACTCCTTAAGTTAGAATTGCCCTCAAATGTCATGATTTGATGAAATAGTCATTGAATAGGGTAATATGAACTTATAGAGATGTATTGCTGATTCTAAAGATCATAATTCTGTAAAGCCATATTTGTTACGGTCGCGAATCATATTTTAATCAAAATATAACCTGACAGTGCCCTGCAAATCGCAAAAAACGTAACAAAATTTGAATTTCGCGGGAAACCCTGAAGGTTCCGCCTTAAGTAGCAAAATTAAAACGTCGCGTTCGTCGGAATACACCATAGACAAAGCTGATTATTTAGAAAAAATACTATGCCACTAAGCAAACCAATTATTTCAAAAACATCGTCATCTTATGGGGTATCCAAACAACTATCAAAGTTAAAAAAAAAAAAACAGCGATGCCCGTCAATTGTTTGATAAAGCTGGCAAAGATAGAAAACCATACTTACTAAAATTAATGAAAACATTAAACTAACAACTTGTTTACGTCGTAACACTTTTCTATTTAAGGTTTTATATTGTAACTACAAACCTCTGCGCTCGATATCGTTACTGATATCGCCCCCAATTCTCAGTGATGAACTAGTCATTATAGGATATTTTATTCTTCTCCATACGAAACTACCTTTTGGAAGGGGCAGCTAGAATCAATTCTATTTTTTTGTAAATTTTGACGTTCAAAAGTGCTATTTAGGTGCCTATTTGAAATAAATGATTTGACATTGACTTAGTTCGTTTTTGTGAGGTTTGTTAAATACGAGTAAGCCTCAACACTTCTGCTTCGAGTTAACTAGATTCAATGAAAGATCAAGAGATTTTTTTTTTCAAGGCTAAGATTAACGTGGTACGCTACTTATACTATTTTTTTGTAACTTTGGTAATTTGTTCCACCTAAGAATATTTCAGAATATTTCATATGAAAATTCTTAGGTGGAACAAATTTCAAAAGTTTGACGATTGATATGAAATTTATGATTATTACTCAGTAAATATATCATTCCTACAGTCGCGGATCGCATTTTGATCAACATACGACGTAAAACAGAGCTGCAATTTACAAAAATCCAAACAAATTTTGAAATTGGTGGGCTACAAATGGGGAATGTGATGACACTATGATACTATTTAATGTTAACATTGTTATTTGATTAAATAAATAAATTATTATTACGGGACAGACTGCAATACCTTTCTTCGCGACATATATATATATATATACTTACAATAAGAAGTCACTTCCACTAGATCCACTTTTAATAAATTCCGGATCACTTATCTCAACGCTTCTCATTCATTGCAGTACATTTACCAACATCTGTGGATGCTCTCGTTAGGCAGTTGGAACATAAGTTCTTTTGATAGAAGGTTCTCTCGAAGGTTTCTCTGAAACCCTGGCTACTGGTAGCTTGGGTCTTCTTCCCAACACAGCGGGGCAATTTTTTTTAAAGTGTAACTTTTATTACATCGTGTCAAACTTTTTCGTCTGTGTGTTGCATGTCGCGTGACGGTTGGCCGCGGAGTAGGGAGGGATAAAGTGAAAGGCGCTCGTCAGAGCAATCGAGGAGGGAGTGGAGGGGGTGGGGAGAAAGGAGGGGGGGGAGAGATTGATATTGCGATTTTTATACCCTTAATGGAATATTATTCCGAATTTTTTTAGTTAACTGTCTATAATGTGAAAAAAAGTTTCACTTTTACCGTGGTTTCATAAAAGCACACAAACTTTTTTTTGTAGGTACACCCTATTTACGTTAAAAATCATGTTTTGTTTTTTATTTTAATGATCCTGCCTGTTCAATGGGACTTCAACATAACTGGCGAAATGTGGGTGTACTATAGGTTCACTTCTGCCCAACTCTTCAAGGGCAACGTAATAATGTGAAGACAATTTTAATTTTTTAATCGCAATGCTAAAGACAGTAGAAAACTTTTTACTCGATGGCCACAAAGTATAAAAATGGAATGGAAAAATGGAGCTTTTCACTTTTTGTATGAAAAATGTGCAAAATTATTACCTACTTACATGTTGAGTTTTAGGGGTAGAGGTTCCAAAAAGGAGGTCGAAATTTTAATTATTTTTGCGATAGCATATACCATTTACGAGATATAAGCAAAATAAAAGATAAACGTGAATAAATTACTGAATTTCGTAAAAAGTGCAGTTGACTCTTTCTACTTTGCTGCCGTCGTACTGTCTTCACGAAACGTAATTTTTGTCTATTCTTCCGTCGACAAGACGGTGCTTGTGCTAAGCCTGCAGGTGTTAAGTTATGATTTAAGTTTCACTAATACATGTTAAAATGAATGGTGCTACACATCCGATTGTGACCAACCAGACGATGTCCAAAAAGGTTCGACGGGCTGTTCATTATTCAATGGGGTGCTGGTACCTACGCTTATGTATGAGAGTGAATGCTGGGTGTGGCAAAAGAATCATGAAAGTAGAATAAAAGCGGTGGAAATGCGTTCCTAGCGAAGTATGTGTGGTGTAACTATGAATGATACCGTGGACAGTCAACCGTGCACCTAGCTTCTGACGTTTCATAAGGGCCCATGTAGGTTTATGTGTTTTTTTTTTTTTGATTTGGTTGAGGTTAAGGAATGATGTGATAACTTGATAAGGCAACGGTGCGGTTTAAAAGAAGATGTAGTGTCAAAAATGTAAAAGAGTATGCTTAGATGGTTTCGTCATGTTGAGAGGATGAATGAAAGGCGGCTATCAAAAGGGATATTTTATAACGCAGATATGCGTGCGAACGCGGCGTAGGGGATGCCCAAGAAGGACATGACTTTATTGGTGATGTTCTTTAGGAAGGTCAAGTGCGTAGTACCTACTCGCTATCGGCGTGCGTGTATGACCAGATGTTTGTACGTTAACGAAGCAAAAGTAAGTAAGGATCGTAGTAGGGGGCGCTCTGTACTTTCTGCCTACCGCCATTGGAAGAAGGTGAGAGTTACTGTATGTATGTATGACGTAGTGTTTGGGATTCGAGTACCAATAAAACACTTTTATGCTAAGACAAACGTTTATTTATTTATTTATTTTATTCAGTTTCGGACAACAATAATAATATAATCCATCTTGCTACTATTTTTTTTCAACACCGTACTATACTCGAAAGGTTTAGGTAGTTAAATAAAGGTAAACAAAAAGAAACACGTGACTCATAGATGTTAAACCTTTTATTTCAAATGTTAATATCATATTGTTTTGTGTCCCTTAATAATAGGCTCTATTCTGAATTTGAATTTGAGGAAATATCTGTCACATTAATAATAAAGCGTTCAGTGGTATCATCAATTATTTTGTCTAGCTTTAACATTTTCTGTTCTTCTTTTATTACATGACCCTCGCAACTTTTCCAATTCTCAGCAGTCACATTAGCTAAAGCCTCTGGCAAAAGAATGTTTAGGTCAGACATTTTAAAAGTTTTGTTTATCTCGGCTAAAAACCCTTTAACTTGAGCCCATATTACTCGTAACTCAATTGAATTGCGCTCACAGTGTTATGGTGGCAGCCGCAATACAGTGACACTATTATAACATTTTTTCTAATTCATCCACAACTTATAAGGCATCTGATTAACCGACTAAACGTAATACCTGCTACTTCAGTTGCCATACTACGTCACAGGTGTACTCTTCAATTTAGCAACGTTATCTAATTCGTTGTATGTTCTAAAAGGTTTAGGGAACCTGTCTTTTTGGGCTCTCTACAATAGACAGATTATAAAATATTATACTATTTTATAATCTAACAAAAATATTGTGCTCAAGCAATTACATGTACGAAGATAGTTTACGAATAAATGATAAAGTTTAACATACATTAATAAAAGAGGAAACTATCGTATAAATCGCAAATAACTTTAATTTTGTTGTAAAGTATTTTTAAACAAGAAAGTGTCAACTATAAAAAACCCTTTTTACGATTTGTTTACCTTTATTTAAGTACCTAAACCTTTCGAGTCCTTTCCTAAACCGAAACCTATGTCGTCCTCAAACACCCTAGCAATATTCGTTCTTCTAGACTCCCTCGTTCTCTCACTCACTCACTTACTCAGTCCTTCACTTACGTTCCGCTATTACTTCTGCATTCATTCCCACATGTATGTATTACGTATAGGTACATATTAGTTGACACCTTTTGGATATCTTCGACCGCTTTCATTGTGGAAGAAAATACAAGCAAGTATACCTATAATGATAGCTTAGAAGTGTACCTTTGCCTACCCCTCCGGGAAATACTGGTGCGGTGTTATGTATTACACGTCTATGTGGGGTATCATTAAATACCTAACTTGTGAAAAAAGTCTGGGTGTCTTATATATCTTTGCTCATCTCTAGAGGATTACAGGCGTAATGGTATGTTATAATATTATAAGTCTATTGGAATCCGCGAATCACTGGTCAGTTTTCCTCTGTCGTCAATTTATTCAATTCGTCAGTTTCGTTGATTAGTCAGTTTCACTGTTTTGACAGTTTCCAGTATTTGCCAGTTTTCGTTGATTCGTAAGTTTGGTACACTCAAGGAAGAACTTCACAAAACACGTAAATTGTGGATAATTTAATCTGATGTAAGTAATACCTAACCTTATGAAAATCAAACTTCAGTCACTTAGTATTTTTAACATAATCCATAACAACCTAATATTAAAAAAAAAACATAACTTCTAACATTATTTAACGATATGTTGTAAATTTAAATAAACTAGAGTCAATTAAAATGAATTCGATCGAAGTATTTAAAAACATTTCTTTAAATCTCGGTTACCCATTAATTTATTATTTTTAATGTCTTTCTATTATGTTATGTTCTGTAAAGTCATCCAACTTATACACGTCCAAACGTAACTTTTTTCGGGTTCGTCTTTTATAACGTCACCAACAATTTTTTTAAAGGCTCCTGCAAATAGGCGCGACACGCGACGTGACTCGCGCGCGACACCAATGCACCGCCTGTCGCGAAAAGAGTGGTGCTTTTGTGTTGCGTGCCAAACGCGTCGCGTGTCGTGCCTGTTTGAAGGAGCCTTATTTCTTCATCCAATTTATGAGAACTTTCTTTTTCTATTGCGTTCGCTTAAAATAAATCGATTTTAGTCTAATTTTAAAATCAATAAACGCAGCCTCCCGTTTGATAACATTAATAAAATTGTACAAATGACGTTCCTTTGCCCAATTTTCTTATTTATCCGATTGTGCCATGCCTTAACCATATCAATAGAGCGATGGCGATCTTGCAAACAGCTTATTAAGTAGATAATTAATATATGTCTTCATCCAGCTATCCGTGACGTATGTGTTATTTTGATTTTAGTTTACACAATTGGCATTTTCTCTTTAATGCTTTAATGTTTAATTTACCTACCAGATTTTTGTAATAAGATGTTGCGATAAATAAAGATTTCAGTCGCAATAAGCATCGTCTGTCGTAGTCTATCACGTCATAAGCAACGTGACGCATATTTTCTGCGAAATCACATCGTTTACCTATTACGGTACATCCGTGCCTCGTCACTTTCCGAACGTGAAGCTTTCAAGTATTAATGAGGTGTGGCCCAAAAGCGGGCTGTCTGCGTTTGACGCGCATCTTGCCACTCTTGATACCTAATGAGACTCTTACCTCGTTACACGGCTTTCAGTACGGTTTTCAGTATGTTGAACGGAGTTATTACACACCAATTAAACTATTTCTAAATGTCATGTATTTATACTTACCCCGATCCTCAAATAATTCCCAGTTTTATGTCCTAAAAATATTGATCTCGTTACACTCTATGTGCCTCTTTTTGTGAGCCTCAAATAATTCCTATTTTGTTGTTCTAAAATAATAAATTGTTACTTAATTTTGTTTTTGGTTACATAATCTATGTAGTAGTGTTTTATTGTTGTATTTTATATTATAGTTATTTTCGAGCTATAAAATCCCTATATTGCACCTGCTATGATTTGTCTAACGTCGCGTTCCCACGCACCAGGCGCTTTACCACGCCTGTCGAAGCCCGTGCTGCGCTTTCCCACGGCCCGATAACTGACAGGCCGTGCCAGCTGTTACTACGCCTGTCAAGACTTGCCACGGCCTGTGCCGAGCATTCCCATATAAACAAAGGAAGAAGAAAGGCGCCCGTACAGGCCGTACGGGCCAAGACAGACGCCCCCCCGCCGCGTCACGCCGCCACCGCGCCTTTGAATATACGTTTCCCGACGCATTGGACGGGCGGCGAAGGGACGCCGCAGGTCTCATTGGAAGCGACGGTTCCCACGGCCTGTCGGCCTAGCCTGGCGCAGCGTGGCCTGAGAGAAAGCGGGCCGTGGGAACGCGACGTAAGGTTTACTGGTAGAAAATGCCGCAGGCCTTTTTTAATTTTTAATTGTGCTTAAAGTTTTAATAAATAAGTAGCCAATTGAGTGTGAACAACTTGGATGTTGTGCTTGCTGGCCGCTGCCGCGGTACCACTTGCTGTGGTCGCTCGGTCTTGTTATCAGTGTGTAACAAGTTTTTAGAGGCATGTGCCTATTTGCAAAAATAGTTAAAAATAAAATGTAAGTGTTATACAATCATGTAAGAATGTTATATTACAATATTGGTATCACCCTATTTTTTTAACTTGTATGAAAAATGCATATAAATAAAAAACACAAAATTAGAAAATTAAAGATAATCAAATAAAGAAGTGAAGAGATCAAGTTTGATAACTTGATCTCTTAGTAACAAATTTTACTGACTCTATGATTAGAGTCAGTAAAATTTGTTACAAAATCTTAGGGTTTTTTATCCTGCAAATCACCTACCACCTAACCTACCTCTATGCTAGGTTATCAAGAAAATTAACCAATTTTTGAAAATAATGTTCACACTCAAACTCAAAGCATTTATTCATATAAACCAATTACAGGCACTATTGAATTGTCAAGGGTCAGTCAGTCAGAAAAATGAAGCTAGTTGCCCATTCCAAAGCGTAGTAGTAGTACCTATGGAGAAGAACGGGCAAGAAACTCCATGGACAGTCTTTTAAAACAACATAAATAATATGTAGTTAAAAAAAACTGCCTCGTTGGTTTAGTGGTCGCAAGCGCTACTGCTGAGCATGAGGTCCTGGGTTCGATTCCCGGGTCGGGCTAAGTGTTATTGGGTTTTTCCATCTGGAATTTCTCAGTAGCAGACCGGAGTCTGGATTTGTGCCCGGTTGATGGCAATAGGCTCGCCCCCTATTACATGGGAGTTAAACATAACTGGCGAAATGTGGGTGTGCTATAGGTACACTTCTGCCTAACCCTTCGGGGAATACAGGCGTGATGTTATGTTATGTTAACGTGTTAAAAAAAAAATTGGTTACATCATTCATGTTGAACATGTGAGAACGATGTAGAAAGACGTGCATGTTAAAAGCTTCTCTAATAAACATATATTAAAAAAAACCTGTTTTTTTAAAACAGTTTTGGTCTTTTTAGAGCAGCCCGTGGAGTTACGGTCTTTAATTTTATCACTCAAGCAAGGTCCTTCCCAGGTTTGCAAGGTATCGTAACATTCGCATCGACCAACGACGTGCCCGTCCGTGTATTTTATTATGAACGTCCGAATCTTGGTCGGAGCTTTTGCGATCAAGTTTGCGACCACGACCACGCGTGGCCTGTTATCCTAACGCAGAGCTTTTGAAAAATGTGGTGAGATAGCAGTTTCTCCCTCTGCTTCGATTTACGTAGTTCGTATCGAACAGTTTTTCACAGTACGAATTTATGTATAACGTTGCGCGTTATCTAGCTCAATGCACATAATTATTATTATAATGTTACAACAATGTTTAAAAAAAAAACTTTTTGTTGTAAGTGAACGTTTATTGAATTTTCAAAGGGTTTAACCACCCCTAATTGCTTAATTGAGGGAAAGGTCCGTCTTCGGACCTTTTGCTAAATTTATCTTAGTTAGCGAATTATATGGGGCAGCAGTAAGTTACGTGTTCCCCTCATATAGATACGGATATTAACAAATACGGTTTTCACCTTTTGTTTTAGTTTTAATTCGAGGTGGTGCATTTTTTTTTCAACATTATTATACGTATGAAAATGTTTCATCTAGCCCCAAAAAAGTTTTGAGCCTCGAATGTACCTATTTCGCCTTTTTATAGTTCCGTACGACAGCATGATAAAAACGGCGCCCTTGTAGGATCACTCGTGTGTCAGTCTGTTTGAACAATTAAGTTGGAAATTGATACACATATGAATTTTTGTGACCCAAACACGGTCGTTTAACGTATATAAATGAATTTTGAAAATGGGAGTTACTTTTGGGGGGCAAAGAGAAAAAAAGAAGTTTTGTAAACTGTACCGTGTGACATATCAAATAAACGGGCTGGTTGCGTGGGTCTCAAAAAATTATTTTTTAATTTTAATATAAAGAAAATTGACCATTCACCCTCCCCCCCTTGTCTCCAAAACTACGAAGCCTACAATTTTGAAAAAAAAAACACAGAGAATGGGTCTCTAATTATAGATTATAGGAAAACCTATAATAAGTTTATGGTTACAAAATAACATGGTAAATCTCTCAATATTAGGCGTACAAACTTACATTTGCAGTTGGAATGTACGGGAGAACATGTTTTTCAAATACAATGTAAAGTTTGTTCTTGGAACAAATTATCTTGGGACGAAAAAAAACGGGTGAGGCTTAGTTGGTTTAGCGTGAAATGTTTACGTCAGCAAGTCGCTTTTAGTGTAAAGAAAAAATTATAATACAAAAAACTTTTTTACAAACAAAAAATCAACCGACTAGTCGGTTGTTTTTGTTGTAAAAATGTTTTTATTTTTCACTTTTTAGTTGTTTTCCCTACCCCACACAAATTCGTATACCACTACTTGATATGTAAATAACAGTGACAGGATATTACTAAAACATCATCAATCTAAACTAAGTTGAAAAAGTACGCCGTATTAAGGATAACTCAAAAACTGCTGGTCAGAACTTGATCAAATTTATATGGGACCACATGTGAAGCACCGGCTGTCAATTAAAATAAAATAATCCAAATCGGTTCACCTAGAAAAAAGTTCTGGGGGCCTAAAATGGACGCTTTGGCAGAATCATAATATGATCTGCGTACAATTGGTATATCCCGCAATTCATCTGTTTGACAGCTGGTATTTGACGTTAGACTTATTAAAGCAATGCATAATTTGAGGACCATTTTACGAAACTTCATACAAAACTGTGAAACAGATGAATTGCGGGATATTAATTGTACGCAGATCATAATATGATTCTGCCGAAGCGTCCATTTTAGGCCCACTGAGCTAAAACAACCCCCCCCCCCCCCCCCCGACCTAGTCGAATTTAGAAGCTGCTCCTTTTTTGAAGTCGGAAAACGGAGACTGAATGATACCATAATATTTATTTCGATTACTATGCGACGAAATTTTTGGTTACCATCGATTTTCTACTACTCTACTCAACTAGGTATTTTATACATAGAAACAGTAAAAAATTGGTACTTACCACTACTTACTGCCGGGACGCCGAGCCTACCAAAACGAATGGGTAGTGTGGCTTGCAGTCACGCGCGGTCGTCCAATGCCACATTTAAAATGGGTGTTAGAGTACGTCGAATAATTTGATCGATCTTGTCTAAAAGGTCTGCTTCCATAAAGAGGAACAGTGCAATTTTATTCAATAATTTTTGGCAATTTTATCTGAAATTCGCCACAAGCCTGTCATTTCGAACTCGTTGCTGTGCTAAAGCTTACTCATCCGGACTTCAATTGTTTGTCGAAATTCACCATACGAAATTCTTATCTTTGTTCTCCTATTCATAATTTATCATTGCTTGCTATGAGAAAATGGCTAACTGCCTCACTCAAATAAAATCTGGTTTAATCTCCCATCCTCTAATTCCTCTTCCCACAGAACCCGTCATCTCTTCCACTTCAACTCCTGTTTCCAATGGACGGTCACTTAACTCTACTATAGCGTCTAGCTCGGTTAATCAATCATAAACCGTGTAATATTCCTCCTTCAAAATCAGAGGCGATCGAATGACGTCCTCAGTATCGGAACAGTGGGATGCTCTTGCCGATGCATTTGCTGGTAATATGAGTCACTCTCATCAATAGACCAGCGATCTTGAAGCTGTGGTTGCTGTCTAGGAAGTCATGGCAAAATTTAATTCCAAAGACATAAGTAGTTACTTCTTTCTCTCCAGAGTCTAGACCTAGTGAAGTTATGAAAATTCTACTTACATTAAAACGCCGCAAAACTCCTAGTCTAGACGATCTTAGCAATCGGCTACTTAAAAACCTGTCTCAGAAGGCCCTGGTCTACCTCACCAAAATATCGAATGGTTATCTGAGAGCTACTTCCCTGCATCTTGGAAATGGCAATAATAATGGCTCACAAAAAACCTGGCAAAGATGGCAGCATAACTACAAATTATCGTCCCAGAAACCTACTTTCGTGTGATTTTTTGCCATTGCGTTTAAGTCTCTCATTCTTACCCGCCTGTTAAAAGTTCCAGAATATTTACTACTACCAGACCAATTTGGATTTCGTAAGGAACACTCCACCACTCAGCAGTTGGCTAGCATATCGGTCATCGCACAGCACACCGCACATAACCTGAATGAAGACAAATCGACGGGAATGGTGATGTCAGATATAGAAAAAGCCTTTGACACTGTCTGGCACGAGGGACTACTTCGACCCGACGTTCCTCTGTCACTTGATAAAATAGTCCAAAACTATCTATTTAACCGCCATTTAAATCATATTTTAATCAACATATAACCTGACATTGACCTGCAAATAGCAAAAAACGTAAGTATTTTTGAATTTCGCGGGCTATCTGAGCGCATCCCCCGTAATGACATACCTAAGCAACCTAGAAATCATCTCGTAATATATGCTGACGATACTGTCTCATATACTTCTTCAGAGGATATTAACTTAATAATTGGGCAGCTTCAACTTGCACTAAACCTACTTGACAAGTATTTCACGAGAAGGAAACTGAAATGAAACTCTAGTAAAACAGCAAGTTATTCTGTTCACACGTAAACGATCAATACTTTTTGGCGCATTTACTTTAAAATCATTCTCTATACTGGAGCCGTTCCGTCAAATATTAATTATCTCGGTGTAGTTCCAGATAGCAAAATTAGCTGGAGTGATAACACTGATGCACTTCGTGAAACTGGTCTGAAGGCTATTAATGCATTCAAAAAGTCTACTTTAGGCGCTGCCACTCAGTTACGCATTTATACCACACTCGCCCGACTATATCTGACATATCCTGCGCCAGGTTGGAGTAGCCTGACTGATCACAACTACAATATGTTGCAAGTTGTTCAAAATAAGGCAATCCAAATATCATTTAACACTTAGGCCAGTTATAAAAAATATCGCAGGTCGCAAAAAAATTTACTGTACCTACTGTTTTTTTTTTATAATTGAGTGATACCAATAGTAAAAACCAAGTTTGCAGCTTCGATAGACCTGTGCTAACTGCGTGGTGCCAGAAAAACCTCGAAATTTTTGGACTTCTTTCTGTTTTTGGCTTATATCTTCTAAATGGTGCATCCTACGGAAAAAAGTTATCGTCGTTTTAAATATACTACGGTGACTGGCCTAACCGCTTTCGCACAAAGGACCAGACAAAATGGTCCCCACGACCAATAATAACCAAATGTCATTAGATTGGCATTTTAATATAGAGCAATAACTACTATGGGGGTTCATTTCAAAGCGTTGCGCGCTGTGTGAAAAAAGATATGGCGATATTTCGTAGGAGGAACCTGGATTGTCGATAACGGAATGCTTGAATAGTTAGTCAATTTTAGTGGTCTTAGTTTGAATATTCGTTAATTTAAGCATTCCGATGATAAACAAATATTATGGTACGATCAAGCTGGTCAGATGATGGACCTGGACGCTAGATAACGGAACCCTTGAATAGCTACTAATAAATTCATCTACTGTAGACTTATTAGAAGTGTCTCAACGAGTTCTCGTCATTTTACTTGATGCCAATGACCTGATGACTGACCTGGACGCTAGATAACGGAACTCTTGAATAACTAATAGTAAACCCATCGATTGTGGTGTCATAAGATGTGTCTTAACGAGACAAAAAGTCTTTATAAAAATCTATTAGGATAAACAGTTTTATAAATCTTCTCTGTCATGTGTCTGTTTTGTTTCTAGAGTCATTATATTAATTGTAGAAAAAAATATATTCTATTAGTAACCAGGGAGAAAACAGAGGATTAAGTTAGTATGGAATGAACGCCAAGGACCACGTGACCGCGTTTCCTCTTAATTATGTAAGAAAATCACAAAAATTGTACCTATTATGTGTCGCCGTGGACACAACAGAAGATTACAGCGTCACCTTTTGAGTGAAGACATCCATCAAAATGAACTTTTGTTTGTAGCTTACGTGCTAGAAAAAGCAGAATGCGAATGGTTTGCTTAAGTTCAGTGTTGCCGTTTTAGCGACTTTGTCGCTAGATCTAGCGGATTTTGGATGTGCTTAGCAACTTTTCTTTTCGATCTAGCGACTAAAATAAATTTAGCGACTTTTAGCGACTTTTTGTATGCAAAGCTGACTACCAACCCCCAGTAGTGTAGTGAAATTAGAAGAAACGATTTTTTCGATATTGAAAACACAGACATATTTTAGTTCAAATTTAAATGTAGTTACTAGCAACACTACGAATATTGCTATTGGCTTTTCGGGAAATCCCCAACCATAATGACGTTCGATCTTGAAGTTCAATCGTTTTGGTGCCTCTCACTCTATCAAACGATGCATCAGATATCACTGTTTCTTTCTTTTTCATATCATTCATTCATCACCACCGTTCAGAGAAAGGAAGGAATAACCAGTTTCTATGTTACGTTTTCGCAGAACAAACCTGTTTGTCAAAGTGTTAATAGTGTCTTTGTTCAATTGTCGTATTTATTAACAAAATCTAATAATTATGGAAATGGAAATTCCAACCAGAAACCTCCTCCTCTTCTTCCTTCCAGAATGGGAACAACAAGACGAGTTTAAAATGTGGTTAAAACCTGTTATGACTGATCCCACTAAAGCCTTTTGCTCGTTTTGTCACAGTGAAATATTCGCAAAATTAAATGATTTAAAGAAACACGCCGATACAAAAACACACAAACAAAAATGTGAAGCGATTTCAAAAAATCAGCAAATATGTTTTACTCCAGCTCCTAAAGTGAACAGGTGTACCCAAAAAGCCGAAGGTAAGCTTGCCTTATATATAACGGAACACAGTGCAATTTCTCAAATAGACCATCTGTCAGAATTGTGCAAAGATGTGTTCGCAGATTCAAAATGTGCTGACATAAAAATACATAGGACGAAGTGCACTCAGATTATCAACCAGGTTCTAGCATCACATTTCAGAGAAAACCTTGTCAAAGATATTGGCAGCCAAAAATATAGCCTTATTTTGGATGACTCTACAGACGTTATTGTTACCAAATTCATGGGCTTAATTGTGAGATATTTCAGTGTGACACAAAATTCTGTTGTATCTGCTTTTCTGTCGCTGGAGTCTGTAGAGCGAGCTGATGCCAACGGCCTTGTCTCATCATTAGTAAATTGTGTACAATCACACAATTTATCGCTGCAAAATTTGGTTGGGATTGGGACTGATAACGCTGCAGTAATGACAGGGTGTCACAACAGCGTATACGAAATACTTAAGAGGCAGCACAATCTACCCAATTTAATCCTAATAAAATATATCTGTCATTCCCTACAATTAGCCGTCAGTCACGCGTCACAGCAGTCTATTCTACAACATATTGAATTTATGATAAGAGAAACCTGTAAGTGGTTTTCAATCTCATCAAAGCGCCAGCATGAGTACGAGGAGCTATACAGCCTCATTAACTGCGGCGACGAACCTCTTAAAATTCTCAAAGTTTGTGATACTCGCTGGCTGTCTATAGAGCCAACTGTTGCCAGAATTTTGGCACAGTGGGAAGAGCTTAAGATACATTTTTCACTTACTAAAGATAAATGCCACACTGCAGATTTATTGAGTGGAATGTACAGAGACGAAGCTAATCGTTTACATTTCATATACCTGAAAAGTGTTCTAAATGATGTGCAAATGGGAATCAAGATCTTTGAAGGAGAGAACACAGATCCTGTCAAGTTATTATTCTCATTGATGAATTTATTGCGATCAGTCTGTAACAGGATATTGATACCGAACTTCGCAACAACTGAAAAAGATTATTTGACCATTCAAATTGATAATCACCTAAGCCCAGTACCTCATCTCTGATACATGTTTGAGTACCACGTTGCTAAAGCCAATATAGCATCCCAAACAGTTGCAACAGTTAGAAAAAGTGCGCTTGGCAAAAGAAATTCAAAACCGCTTACCCAGTAATTACATGGCCTTACAAAAAATTACACAATTATCTGTAGACAATACTTTAAAACAGTTAAAAGATAACTCAATCGCTGAACGCGCTGTGGAATTAGGTTTTGCGGAGGACAAAATTGAAAACATTTTAAAACAATGGCACATTATAAACTTTGTGAAATGGGACATCATGACTACAGATACTGTACATATTTTTTTTTTTTGTGGTTTTGCTCTTGACTCTAGTCTAGGTCAGAGATGACAGAGACAAAGTCAACAATGGAGTAAGCTTACCCAGAAGAAGCCTGTTCACTCTCACTTTGAAGAGATTTGGGTTGTATGCGGTCGGAAACACAGGCGCAGGTAGAGAATTCCACTCTTTTGCTGTGCGCATTATAAAAGATGTTTGGAAGCGCTTAGTGCGAATTGGTGGAATAGCAACCAGGTAGGGATGGGAACTTGCAGTGCGACTAGATGTTCGATGGTAGAAGCGGCCGGTGCAATGAGGTCGTGGAGTTCTTGGGCACACTCATTGAAGTACAATCTGTAGAAGACCGACAAGCAGGCAACCTTGCGGCAATGAGCCAAGCTGTGAAGCTTGGCATCCACCAGTTTTGAGTCGGGTCACCCGAGGAGAAGCACACTTGCCGCCATTGATAAGACGCAAAGAAGTACCGCATCTCATCCCAATCCCCGTAACGCCACACTCGCCTCGTGCCTCTAGGACTCTCATCTGGAGGAGAGCAGGTCGATATGGATTTCACCAGACAGTGGCCAGATGTTCCCAGCGGGGCTGAGACCGATACTGAATGACTGTCCGGATCAGTTGCCAGCAGAAGGTCCAAGCAATTGGGTGTCTGGCCGTCAACATCCGGTACCCGCGGCCGCGTTGCCACATTCACCATCTGGGTTAGGTCTAGCGTTAAAGCAAACGCAGCCCTGCTTTTTTTTTTGGGTGGGTATTCATCAAATAACTTCTCCCGCTCTGGGCGGATCGGGAGGGCGTGTCAGACTTTTACTGACTAAAAACCCACCCGTGTTCCTTCAGTTGCCTATGCGCCAGGGCCACGGTAACTCAGGCAGGCAGGCATCGGCCCTATCGGACCCGGCAATGGTGCTGACATCTCTTTGAGGCACGCGTGGGACACAACGCGCCGTCGACCCGGACCTGGTCCTTATCGGACGGCGAGCTACCCATAGCTTGCCGTCCGCAAGCCTGCGCCTAATGTGGCCGGGAATCAGCTATCGACTCCCGACGCCCAGGATGTCTCTTCCTGCGACGACTAGGGGCGTGAGGGCGCAACGATTGCCTCATCCTTACGCGCTCCGCCTCCTCCTTTGCGAACATTACTGCTCCGTAGAAGGAGGTGACGGCTTGCCATGCCTTGTCGCTCCGTACCGTGGCCTGGACCAAGGCCGGACGCGCGAGATCGGCACCGCCGATCGCCGCCGCGAGGACACGGCGGTGCTCTCCTTAAGACAAGCAGACCTCCACCATGTCCTCCGGTCGATCTACACAAAGGAAACTCCCGAAACAGCCGTGTTCGGTGAGGGACTGCATCAGCCGGAAGGTGAGGCCGCCATGGCGCCTCTCAAGCCACTCCTCTAAGAGGAACTTATCGCCGCATTGTGGCGGTAAGTCCCCTTGGTAGTCCGGTGCTACTGAAAAATTCAGAAGCAGGCTAACAGTGAAAAATCAACCTTCAATGTGCTGTTTTTTCAAGTTGAATTTAATGGTACACGTTATTTATGATATGGCTGCTCACTAGTAGCTATTCAAGAGTTCCGTTATCTAGCATCCAGGTCAGTTATCAGGTCCTCGTAATCAGGTAAAATAAACAGGACTCGTTGAGACACAACTAATGGGCCCGCACTCGATGGGTTTACTAGTAGCTATTCAAGAGTTCCGTTATCTAGCGCCCAGGTCAGTCATTAGACCTCGTCATTAGGTAAAATGAACAGAACTCGTTGAGACATCTAATGAGTCCACACTCGATAGTAGTACATTTTTTTTACACTATTCGCATCCCAAGTCACATAACTTTCTTGAGATTATTTCGAGTTGAATTTTGAAATAAACACATTTTTTCTTTCACACCTTTATAATTACATTTACAAAGTTATTTGCACATGATAGCACCTGTATTCTGCAATTACATACAAAAAACAAAATGAAAAAAAAAAAAAAAAACCCTATAAGGAAAAAAATGGTTCAAATTGTGGTATCTGATACAGCGTATTGACCCCTTAACGTTGGACCACTATTTACGCCACACTCTGTATATTCGATATAGATCGATTTACCACATCATTATTTTCTGAGTGAAATACAAAATCTACCTACCACCGGACCGACCGTGCTGCCCTCACCCGCAATAAGCGTACTCGGCGAGAAGTTACGCAAGTTACCCAAAGCTCAGAATTATAATTTCTTTGGTTTAACTCATCAATGATATACATTTTTAAGTCTAAGCTAAATTATACTATTAGCTGACCCGACCGACGTTGTCCTGTTCAAATTGAAACGAGAGTTTTGGTCTTGAGTTCATATAAAAATCCCATAGAAAAAAGCACATTAGGTTTTCCCGAATTTGAAAAAAAAAACAGAATTTTATCGATTTGCTTTTCAATAAAAACCTAATTCGGTCAATAACGAACATTTTAAAATAAATAATGGCCAAGGTGGTCAAGTCGTTCTCAAGTGATGCGCTTACCAACGAACAGCCTTTCATTTTTATTTTTATAGTTAGATTGTAGGTATTTGTGTTGATTCCGCGCTTTAAATACATAGTATTTGTATTATTACCTTTAGTAGGTAAATAGTAGTGGTATGCGTTTAGAGTCAGTGCTTCTAAGACTTTTGTGCTTTCGAATATTACTTTATTCTTATAGACTTATTATATAATGTTTATAGAATATGAATAGTAAACTCAGTGTAAAAGTTTTTTATGGTTAGTTAGCCTAAGAATTTGTTATTTATATGTTGAGATCTTATTGTAAAAACTTTGAAATATTACGTTCATATAAAGACTTTTAAAATCAATCAGTGGCGAATGAGCGTTTTTATCAATGGCCCCTGTTTTTTTTTTGGGTGGGACATCAAAAACCCATCCGTGTTCCTTATGTTGCCTGTGCGCCAAGGCCACGGTAACGATAAATGATAAATGTTTTTTTTTTTTTTTTATCCTTTATTAAAAAGAAACCAGGTTCTTAATAATTAATTACAATCTAGCCTATGAGACTAATAAGCAATTTTAATCTAACTTAATTTTTTACGTGATAATTATTTTAAAACTTAGAATAGTGTTGATTGTACTTTACAAGTCCGTTCCACTTTCTTAGAGTCTGATATAATGATATAAACACTTTGTTCATGTGTTATTATGTGTGTCATTGTCACTATTATTTCTACACTTTTTACACTACACTAACTCAAAGGGTTTTGTTCGTTTTAGTCTTCGCACTATATTTGTTTGGTCTAACAGCTGAATTGCCTCGATGTTCACATGTCGGTGGAGTCGGTGTTCATGGGCCTCAGCAAATCTTTGTATTATGTTGGTGACTGGTTCCATTTTTAGGTCACGATGGAGGTCGTCATTTCTTATATACCAGGGCGCATTAACAATACTCCTGAGTACCTTATTCTGGAATGTTTGTATAGTTTTGATGTTGGTCGGTTTAGTACAGCCCCATAGTTGGATGCCATATGTCCATATTGGCATAAGAATATGCTTATATAATAAAATTTTATTATGTATCGATAGGCATGAATCCCGTCCAATCAACCAATACATGTTTTTATAACGCATGTCTAGTTCTTGTCTTTTCTTTTTGACGTGCGCTTTCCAGCGCAGTTTCGCATCAAGCGTTATGCCAAGGTATTTGGCTGTATTTGCGTATGGCACTTGTTGGCCATTTATGTAGATTGGGTGGTAATCACAATTCCTGTTGGTGAAATCAATGTGAAGTGACTTCGATTCATTTAATTTGATTCTCCATTTATGTGCCCATTCATGCACTTTGTTTACAGCGATTTGTACCTTTTTTATTGCTTCCGTATGGCATGAATCTGTCGCCATAATGGCTGTGTCGTCCGCAAAGGTTGCAACAGTATTATTTTCCAGCTCTGGTATGTCATACGTGTACAACAGGTAGAGGACTGGACCCAGCACACTACCTTGAGGCACGCCAGCTTTAATAATTTTTAATTCGGAAAAGGCATCCTCGTGCCTTACCCGAAACATTCTATCTGTAATAATGATAAATGATTTTATTTCTGTACGTAGGTTTGTACAAACACTTTTACACGTCAATCATATTTTTAAACTAGATGAGGTCGGCGTTTCCAATCTGACTACTCTGAGAAGAAAGGCCGAAACAAACTCAGCGGTCACAGTCTCTTTTAAAGTCCAGACATAATCTTGGTCAAATCATGTGAAGACCATGTAGATTGGTATCTGAAATGGTCTTTTGAGGAAAGAACCACACAGATTGAGTGGACCTGTCCAGTCAGTGCACGCATTTGTCAGTAATCGTGCAGCTCAACTCAGGAAGTCAGGACTTAAGGAGCTCAACGATTCGACGAACAATACCAAAGAAAGGACATTTGGGTAGGCCACATAAATTACTCAATCTGCCAGATCATGATCAAAATTAACTGCGAAAAAAAAGCAATGACCCACATAATCCTCACATTCACAATAATTAAAATAACATAATACTTTACAAGGAAATACTCATGTCATTGTGTATATAAAATTCAACAATGTCAATGTGTATGTAAAAAATCGGACATAATGTTTTGAGAACCATGTAGATTGCTGTCTGAAATGGTCTTTTGAGGAAAGAACCACACAGATTAAGTGGACCTGTCCAGTCAGTGCACGCATTTGTCAGTAACCGTGCAGCTCAACTCAGAACTTAAGGAGCTCAACGATTCGACGAACAATACCAAAGAAAGGACATTTGGGTATGCCGCATAAACTACTTAAACTGCCAGATCAAGAATATAACTGAAACAATGACCCACATAGTCTTCATATTCTCAATAATGAAAATAATATAATACTTTTTACAGTAAATATTCATGTCTAAAATAGCTAGCAAATTAAAATCAACATTCACCGTGTAAATTTATTGGAGCAGCTCAATCCCAAGCCTTTTTGTCCTCAATATAGTCAGTCTTTCACAGCATAATAGGCTTTCTGGCATAGTTTCCGTTTTATAAAAGATTTGAATTTAATAAAGCTTAGATCTTGAATGTGGCTAGGAAGTTTATTATAAAAACGTATACATTGGCATCTAAACGAGCCACCTATTTTCTTGAGCCTGGTTGTAGGAACAATAAATTTGTGTTTGTTTCTAGTATTTATATTGTGGATATCACTGTATTTTTTAAACAGATTAATATTTTTATGTGCATACAAAAGATTTTCATAAATATACTGAGAAGGCACAGTAATTATATTAATCTCTTTAAATTTATCTCTGAGGGAGTGTCTGGGACTTAATTTATAGATTGAACGAATTGCCCTTTTTTGTAAAACGAAAATTGTCTGAATATCGGCGGCATTTCCCCACAACAGAATACCGTACGACATCACACTATGAAAATAACTAAAGTATACTAAACGGGCTGTCTCTAAATCAGTTAAACCACGAATTTTTCTAACGGCGTATGCTGCAGAGTTAAGCTTTTTTGACAATTTATCTATGTGGGGGCCCCATTGAAGCTTGGTATCCAAAGTTATGCCTAAGAAAACTGTGGTATTTTCGGGTTTCAGCACTTCACCCTTTATGAGAACACTAGTTTCTACTTGTCTAACATGAGGTATCGTAAACTTAATACATTTAGTTTTATTCTCGTTAAGAAGTAGGTTATTAACATTAAACCAGTTAACTACTATTGCAAGGGCGCTATTTACTTTGTCAGTAATCAGCTGCTGACGTTTCAGTTTAAATAAAAGTGAAGTGTCGTCTGCAAATAACACTATATCATGTTTATCCTTTATGAGGTAAGGCAAGTCATTTATATAAATAAGAAATTAAAATGGCCCAAGAATTGAGCCCTGGGGGACCCCCATTCTTACTACCGATCCGGGTGATCTTTTTCCATTAACATCAACTCTCTGAATCCTATCACTTAAGTAAGAAGTAAGAAGATCCAGAGAGGCGTTTCGGATTCCGTAGTGGTGCAGTTTCCTGATCAATGTTTCATGAAGAACACAATCGAATGCCTTGGACAAATCGCAAAAGATTTCCAAAGCATCGCATTTGTCCTCCCATGCATCATAAACATGTCCTAAAAGTTCTCTTTTGAACAATCCGCGACCCTGGCAGGCATCGGACCTATCGGACCCCGTCAATGATGCTGACATCTCTTTGAGGCACGCGTGGAACACGACGCGCCGTCGACCCGGGCCTGGTCCTAAAGCATATTATTTTTACGATTTTGTGGCCAACTGGCTAAATTAGAACCCTTTTATTTTTTTTCGTCATGTCCGTCCGTAAAAACAAAAATACAAAACCAAGGCACCTACTTCCGAAATTAAAGTTATTTTTCACTTTGTAACCTTTCTTTTTGGAAGTCCGTTTATTTGTGTTGTTTTATACCACTATGTAAACAACAGTGGCAGGATGTTTTTTAACATCATCAACATACACCATATGGTTTAAATACGTATTTATTGAAGCTAACTCAAAAACTTCCCTACAAGCATTTCGCTTGGGAAGTTTTTAATAAACGACGTAGACAACGGAATCTTTTACATCATTTTAGATTATTTTAGTTGGGCAGGGTGTCAAAGGGGGAGGAGGTCCACGTACCAAGATTTGTTTTGTTTTTTCTGTGTATTTTCTAGTTTAGCACAGCCAGACTGTGGCCTTAAAGGAGATACTATTTTTTGTTCGGCGATTAGGCCCATCAAAAATTGTGGCGTCTACTAATGAAACGCATGTTGATTTGTTCCCTATGATCTCTAGATTACAGTGGTAGTAATAATTATACTTCGTCTAACGGGAATACTCAGAAATACGATCATAACCTAAAAATTCAATAAAAGGGCTATTTTTTGTGAGTAGTTTGCCCTCATCGGATTTATAATTTAGTAAAAAGTGCACCGTTCATTAATAAATAGTAGGAATATAGGATGTTTTGAACAGTTCATGAAACCAAAAATCACATAATATCGACACCTGCAAGGAATAACATTATAACTAATATTTAGTAACTTTACAGGAGAGCTCGTCAAAGATTTAAAAACATCTCTCAGATTTTGGTTAATTTCTATAGGATAGAAGTATTATAGGAAAATGTATCTATTCCCTCTTTGACTCATATTTTCAAGGTTGGTTGGCATTAAGTCTTAACCGAAATCTGACTTAAATATTAGTTACAATGTTATTCCTTGCAGGTGTCGATATTATCAAAGCATTTTTATTACTGTAAGTTGGTTATCAATTTCAACGTCAAACGACTTAGAAGCAGATCATATAACACTTCTCCTAACAACGGGTCCAAAATAAAAATATTTAAATAACGCACACTCAATGTTATATGTGAACAACAGCCAACAGTATCAACTTCTGCCCACCAAACAGTTGCAACAGTATCCAGCAAGAACAGCTCTAGTGTTAGAAAGTGATGTTCAAGGTAGATACCTAAATAATGCACCTGAAAAAAGTAGAGGATATGTGTTACAAAATAAGCGTGTTGTAACTAATATTATTATTATTCTCTTTGGTGTGCTGAAATCTGCTGCAAAATAATGTTCTTTTCGTTTTTTGTGCAGATCGACATGGAATGTAAATATTCCTGTTTCCAAATCTGTTGGCTGAGCTTGCTTTCAATGAAAATAGTTAATCATTGTAACACAGTGGTTTAATAAAGTTATAAACATTTATAATAAAATAAAAATGAACTTTAACATAGGATGACAGAACAGAACATAACCGTTGCTAGGCAACAACTAAACAGACTCTACTCATACAACATAGTGTATTACCTATAACCTTCATGGTACAACACCCCCACTTAATCCACTATGCTGTGTGCAGAACACATGTTTCTGCTTACCAACTCCCTTTGTCATCATATCAGCAGGCATAAGGGCAGTCTCACAATATTTAACACAAATTACCATTTGCTCTGCTAACTCCCTAACAAAATGGTATCTTATATTTATATGTTTGGAACGTTTTCCAATAGCAGAAGTATAAACTAGCTTGCTGGCACTTTGACTATCACTGAAAATAGTAACAGCAGTGTCATGCCCGCCAGTCAGTTCAGAATATAAACCATTTACTGCTATCACTTCCTTAGCGACCTCACAGATTGCGATGTACTCAGCTTCAGTAGTACTTAACGCAACACAACGCTGTTTTAAAGACTGCCAAGACACCGCAGCACCACCGAAAACTAGGGTATAACCAGAGAAAGATTTCCCATCAGGCCCATTTCCCCAATCTGCATCTGCATAGGCAACCAAGGGCTTATTACATTTTTTGTAACACAGCGATAGTTCTGCTGTCCCCGTTAGATACCTAAGCACTCGTTTCAGTGCCGCCATGTGAGTTGAATCACTGCAGTTATTAAATTGACTTAGCATCGTAACTGCATACGATATATCAGGTCTTGTACAACATGCTAGGTACATTAGTGAACCGATAATTTCCTGATACCGACTGTTATCATTCTTTTCACCAGACTTCAGGCGAAGATTCACTTCAATTGGTGTACTAACTGGTTTACAATCCAACAATCCGTATTTCTCCAAATTTTTTGAAATGTATTTCTTTTGAGACAAGTGGATTTCACTGACATTCTTCCACTCGATCCGGATTCCAAGACATTCTCTTGCCTCGCCCAAATCCTTTATTTTGAAGGATCTTCCAATCTGATGAATCACCGTCCTGGCTCCTATAGCTTTATTTGTGAATATATAAAAATCATCCACGTACAGAGCTATGACAGTGAAAATTTCTTTATAATTCTTTGTGTAGACACACTGGTCATAGTTAGACCGAGAAAAACCCATCTTTATTATATGCTCATGAATCTTTTGGTTCCAACATCGTGCAGCTTGTTTTAGGCCATATATGGCTTTCTTCAACTTGCAAACCTTGCCTTCACTCCCCTCTTGAACAAAAGATTGCGGCTGTTCCATATAAATCTCTTCATGCAGATCTCCATTCAGAAAAGCGGTGGTAACATCAATATGATGAACGCTCAGGTTTTTCTCAACCGCCAGTGCTAGGAGAAGACGAATCGACGACATCTTAACCACCGGTGCAAATGTTTCAAAATAGTCTTCACCAGGTTTTTGGGAATAACCTTTAGCAACCAACCTGGCCTTATGGCGCTGGGTGCTGCCATCAGCTCCAATCTTCAACTTGAAAACCCATTTCGTTTTGATAACATTAGCGTCTAATGGTCGATCAACCAATTCCCAGGTTCCATTCACCTTCAAGGAATTGAACTCATCCTTCATCGCTTCCACCCAAAACTTCTTGTCAGAACGCTCCATGGCATCTTTAACTGAAATAGGATCAGGATCATCCGACACATGGAAATTGTATACCATGTCTTTCTCTCGCTTTAGAACCCTATTTCGAGCAGGGTAACGTCTCGCACTTTGCAAATCTTCTGCCACAGGACGATCTAAGTCGACAGAAGCAAAATTTTGTAAATCCTCTGTCATAGGATTCTCTCCGTCTACAGAATCGTAGAAATTCTCTCCAGAATCTGATCTCGTCAGTGTACTAGCCCTCGCTGTACTAGATGCACTTCTAGATTCTTCTTCATTCACATTCGACCTAGCCACCGGAACCCCCACTGCAACCGGACCAGTAATCCTTGGAACCTCTGGTTGAGTAGTGGAACGACTAACTTTAGGAATGTCGTACTGTAAATCTATGACCACAGCATCCTTCTTTGAAACAGGAACAGTGGCTACTTGTTTTTCTTTAGTAGTCACGAAAACATTTTCCATAAATGTAGCATCTCGAGCGATGATAATCCGCGTTGGATCATCCTCCAAATTGATAAATCGGTACGCCTTCGAATCGGACGAATACCCAGTCATTATCATTTGAACCGTCTTTGGATCAAACTTCTTGCGACTATGATCCTTTACTAGAACCTGAGCTCTACATCCGAATATTTTCAGATTCGATAGATCAATTCTCTCTCCTGTAAAAATCTCCTCTGGAACTTTATCTTTGAGGGCCATTGTAGGAGACATGTTCTTCAGGTACACGGCACAACCAACAGTTTCTCCCCAGAATCTCTTGTCCAAACCAGCCTCATGCACCATACATCTAGCCTTCTCCGTTATTGTGCGAATTGTGCGTTCCGCCACTCCATTCTGTTGAGGTGTGTAAGGTACTGATCTCTGGTGTTGGATTCCATGTTTCTTCAGGAAACTTTGAAATTCTCCATTGGTATACTCAGTGCCATTATCGCTACGAAATTTCTTTATCTTCTTTCCCGTCTGATTTTCAACTAGTGCCTTGAATTCCATGAATTTAGCGAAAACTTCGGTCTTGGATTTTATCAAATAGCTAAATGTTTTTCGGCTGAAGTCATCCACAAAAATCAGGTAATACCTATTACCGCCCCAGGATTCCACCTCCATAGGGCCTGCTAAATCCGAATGCACGAGTTGAAGAAAATCTTTTGCTCTTTTGCTTTTACCTTTTGGAAACATTTTGACGCAATCCTTCCCTTTACAGCACCCTTCACATGGTTCCGTGTTCACATTTCTAAAAGTCAGACCATCTACCAAACTTTTCAGCTTCACCATCAGAGCTCCACTCAGGTGACCTAGTCTTCTGTGCCACAAATCAAAACAGGCGCGAGAAGAATGTTCTGGAGGACACGTCAGAATCATCGCTGCTTCTTTATCTAAAACATATGACCCCTGTTTCAGTGGTGCTGTCAATACTGGCTTTCCAATTACTTTTACTTTGTAATCCTTTTGGTAAAGCTTACAAGAAGCGTCATCAAAAACAACAGTGCAACCCTTAGTACACATTTTACTGACCGACAGCAAGTTTGTCGTCAAACCTGGAAGCCTAAGTACATCCTCGAACCTTACAGAACGCCCCATGACATACACATCTCCTTGTTCACTAGACACAATCTTATCATTGTTCGCGGTCGTCACTAGCTTAGAACTAATGTACTGTCTATCTTCAAGAATGTGCACGTCAGACGTCATGTGTGATGTAGCTCCGGAATCTACGACCCAATGGCCCTCACCAACCGTCATAGATAGAGCGGCCATTAGACCCGAGGTCTCCTTACTGCCTTTCTTCATATTTAAAGATGTGTATTTACTGTCTTCAGACTTGTCTCCCGTCTTACGACGTTGGCACTGCCATTTATAATGCCCTTTCTTTTTACAAAAATGGCATATAACACCTTTCTTGGACTTTGACATCAGTGCCGTTGCCGTTTCATCTATAGTTGTGTTCATTGTGCTGCCTTTCCTCAAGCTTTCTTTGAGCAACGCTGCCTGCACAGACTCTGTCGTAATCTTCATACCTGAATGCTCCAATGTCATTACCAGAGGATTGTATACATCGGTTAAACCGGCCAACATAATAATCCCAACAAATTCATCATCTAGTCCTGCCTTTATACTAAGTAAAGACTGGCTGGTTGACTGGATGTCATTGAGATATTCCTCCATTGATGAAAACATTGTCAATTTGACGTTGAATAATTTCCGCAACAGATATAGCCGTCGCAGTAACCCGCCGTCAGCGTACGATTTTTGCAAAGCTTGCCAAGTATCTCTCGCTGTCTTGAGATGCATGATCATGGGATAAATATTTTCCTTACACATGAGGCAGATCTTACTTCGAGCTTTGGCATCCTTCCTTTTAGCCTCCACTGAGTCTGCCACGAATTTCTCGTTCACACACTCCCACAGATCGAAGTCGGTCAGGAACATCTCCATAGCAAAAGCCCACGTACCATAATTACTTTGGCCTGCCAATCTCTCAATACTCTTTACAACAGCTTGTTCAATATTGGAAATTGAGATCAGATACTTCTCCGCTCAGATAAAACACCAGATCACGCCTGGGCCCATAACCTGTTTGGTAGCAGAGCGTGGTTTGTAACTAATATTATTATTATTCTCTTTGGTGTGCTGAAATCTGCTGCAAAATAATGTTCTTTTCGTTTTTTGTGCAGATCGACATGGAATGTAAATATTCCTGTTTCCAAATCTCCATAACGAATAAACAGTTTCAGTACTTACTTGCATCATCAATACGCACTTTCCTGAAACTGCATCTAGATGGTTTGACTGAAACAAACGAAAAATCCATGCGTTCACAAGTTACCGCACATCTGCACCAGTCTCGGACAATATCTTCGCACATTGCGTAGTAATTAGTAATCTTATTATACAATTAACACAACACTCTTGTGGAGTAAATGCTGCACCACCTTGAAGGTTCCATATTCATTATAATCCCTTAATTAAAGACATGAAAACAGAAATATAGACATGCTATTAGAAAGAAACGAAAAATATAAAATGAATGAAATGTTGTTGTCATTTACCATTTGTGTTGACTTGTGTTTCTGACAATTTCAGATAGTAATGCGGCTCGATTTGATTTACTCGCTTTCGTTACTTGAGCAAATAAAATAAAGGCTCGAGTCCATTTCCTGTCACAATGCGAGTCGATGTAGTCGCGATTAGATAAATATCACCAACACTGCCACTCTAGTTAACGGTCATTCTTAATTCTGTAATTAAATATGTAGGTAGGTAATAAAGGAGAGAATAGATATATTTCGTGAAATAAACCGTCAAAATACTGTGATGTACAGTCACAGAGTTTTAATAAGAGTGAAAATACATGTTCCGTAAGTTAGTGATGTCAGTTGCTAACGTGTAATTTGTCATTAAAATCGTCATCGTACTGTCATTGATTATCAGATTGACAGTGGAATGTGAGTAGGAGAAAACGCTCCTTACACAGTAGAACAAAGCCAATCTTACTGTCACCGACTTAAACCCCAATGTACAAATAATGATCGGTTGCTGTATTTTGAATCTTGCTATGATTATTTTCTTTAAGCTTTTTTGTGTGCGTTTCAAACGTGCGAAGCTGCTGGAAACCTACCTACCTATACCTACCCTAGATTCAACTTGAATTGAGTTTTCGAATTACATAATCGGGACAATCAATTTGACCGTTAATGATTGAGTAACATCACTAGAGTCAAACTGACAAGCAATCATAAACTACAATCCGTTTCACGTTGATTTTATAAACCACTTTACGCGAGAGTAAGAAAACTTAAAAATGGGTAAAACACAGGAGGACTTGCTGCAGCGTCAATAGTATTTTTCAGATTTGGTTACCGCCTCGAACTGTAAATTTTCTTATTTTTTTCATAAAATCGTTAAAAACGCTTCAATACATGCCATTGACAACCATGAATGAATGAATGAATGATATATTTATTTGCAAGAATATATGTAGGAAAAATAAGTTCTTAAGTTCTATGGGTTTCACTATATTCGGCATTACAGCCGTGCATATATTGAGATTTTACATCATGGTTATAAAGCATGAGTAAGTAAACATTAAAACTAAACTTTATCAGCCTTATTAATCACGCTAATGACTGATTAGCCACTGACTAACTAACTAATTAGTTAGCTCTTAATCAATGATTAACTTTTCTTTATTTATAATCGCTAGTTAGCAGGTGATTAGTTGCGAAACGAAATAGAGGTGAAATTATGCGGTCGGCACAGATTATATTTAAAATAGTCGACTCAAAAGCAGAATTTTAAGAATAAATTTGTCAAACACAAGGTTTTTGTATCTGTCGTGACTTTGACAGACAAAAGTCAAAAAAATAATTGGAAAATTTGAACTTGAAAATGATTTAATAAGTTTATTTCATTGTGTTCGGGATGATAACAATAAAAATAATAAGCTCCAATAATTGGATTAAACAGGTAAAGGTATTTACCTGGTATAAACCTGTTCTTTGAATTTATATCTACTTGCTAATGTAAACTGACCAAATGAATGTAAAAGCAATAGCCGATAATAGCTATGTATTTTCATGTCCTATATGCCTTTTAACACGAATATACTCCTTAAGAAATGTATGTAGGTACTTGTGCCTATTTTATATTACTTCCTATTGCTTTTGCACCAGGGTTTCAGTGTCTTTTAATAACAATTATTATGGTTATTTACAGGTACAAGTTTGACTGCTGCTATGAAAGCCACTTGCACCTAGCACCAATACTATTCAACTATTCGCAAAGACGGCGAGGGACGAGACAATGCTACGTGAAAAAGATGAGGAATGAGTGGCATGAGAAAGAATGGCACGGTCCATGTCTTTGGAGGAAGAATAAACAGGAAATCAAAAATAATGAATTTATAACAAAAATGTAGCTTTATTATGTATCAAAATAAATTGCTTCTACAAAATGTCTCTTGTTTTTGTGTGTGAATGCCACAACGTGGTTTTTCTTTAGTTCTGGGCCTTAAAACTGGCGTCATAAGATGAGGGGCATATGGGATAACACATTGGATAATCACAATCTCCCATGAGCTTCCTCACGAACTCATTCTCTTCAAACCTCCTGAGCTAGGTGCTCAGGAGGTTTGAAGAGAATGAGTTCGTTCTGAGCCTCCTCCTGATTGAGCTTTTCCTATAGATCCTTTCATCATTACTTGTACTACGAACTTGTACTTCGAATGAAGAATATGTAATAGGCAGGTATTCTCGTAGGTAGTGGATTTAAACGAAGTTTGTAGGTCTTCCTCCGTCTACTTCCCGCCGGCGTCTTAAAATTATTTAATTCTTTGCGTCTTCTTCTGAAATCCCGTAAAAGATTGTCGAATTCCATATTTACTAAGGCACAACTCGATGTTAGGGACAAAATAACCTAGAAGCCCACAATAATCGTACTAGATCCATCAGCTGATTCATATAAAATCCGCCATTTTGCCTCTTAGCATCTTCCTAACAGTGCACCGGTGGTGTTTAATTTTGACAGCTACTAATCAATTGCTTAGCGACCTCTTAGCGCTAAATAGCGTTTATGAATAAGAATTTTGCTAATCAGTTGCTTAGCAATTGATTAAAATTTAAGAGACGTTTATAAATAAGACTGTATGTAATTAATAAAAACATGAAAATACTAATAATAGTTTATTAATTTAAAAATAGATTACAATGCCATTAATCAAATTAAAATTAGATACAATTTTATTCATTTAAAATAATAATTCATATTTGAATAGCGATCAACAATAATAATGTCTTAACTGGGATTGAATCAATTGAGTGCATTATCGAAACATTTTATTTTTATTACGATTGTTGATCCCGGTTAGACTTTATTAAATGAAAATTGCCCATTTCAAATAATAAACTGGTTACTTTTTTTAGGTATAATACGACTAATTACTGCAGTAATACAGGAGGCCCAAAAAAAAAAACTATCTGCTGCGTGTAACACGTACAAATTTTATCTTGCTAGCTTCGTAGTTGCCAGGTGAACATTCCAGGTAAAATGTTGCATCGCACCGACTTGCCACGTCTCGGCATCGCCCGTGTCAAATAAAATAACAGATTACCGAGCAAAGGCCTGTGCATGGAATTATAAACAGCTAATGGCTAAAACCGATTTCTACTTACAAAAGTTCCTCGTTTCGGGAACTTATCAAGCATTTAAGAATGAATGTTTTAATTTTATTGTAATATTGCCGTTTTCGGGAAAACGTGTAAAACACAATTTAGTCGCAAGTGTAAGATTGTTTGTTATGCGTCACTCATGTCACAAAATACATAATGTTCGTGTTAGAAAGTCAAAGAAGAGGTCAGCGTACAATTTTCCAAGATCGTCTATGCCTAGAGATAGAGTGAGGCCATCCTTACGATAGCCGATTCGCGTTGTTCGCAGTCTCCATTCAAGAACACGTCTACCCCTACAGTTATGGCAAACCTATTATATGCTTTTATAAGTTCTAACTTTACGTTATTATTGTGGGCGTCCACGTCCACGTCCACAGCATCACGATAACACAGGGAAGTAAAATTTATGGAAATATATGAAAACGCTTTTAACCCTTTCACGACTAAGGGAAACATTTTTCCCATTTTATTTTGGTGATTATCGTATTTAATTATAACCTTATCTGTATTTTTTATACATAATGTCGAAATAGAACGTATTTCGAACGTAATTACGTCAACGGCTATCATTAGAAAAAAAAAGAACTGGCAAAATCATTCCTTGTAGTACTGATGTTAAAATTATTTAAACTTTTATGAACTACATATTAGTCGATGACCGCTGAGCGACCATGAATTTATCAACTAGCCTTGCGTTGGATTTTGAAAACTGTGCTAGAATTTATAGACGGGAATTAAATACAATGAAATATCCCGAATGCTGGTTAGATACCGTACGTATTTGGTCCATTCAAAGATACACACAAACCTGTAATATAACGTACAAGTTACATACTACACCACACCTCCCAGGGTGGTCTTTTTTTACTGCCCAAACTTAGGACACCGTAAAACGCTCAGTTTTTTGTCGCACAGTTAAGCGTATTGGTACATATTACAAGCCAGTTTTTTTTAAGTGTATTGTCAATTTTATTGTTCAAAGAAGAGACTTAGGGCCCGCTGTTTGATACATAGTTAAAAATTACCAATAGTCAATTTAACAATTATTAATCACTTGCCAATAGTTAAAGTTTAGCTACTCTGTCTAGGCATGGTTAACTTTCATAGGAAATTGTCAATTTTTAACTATAGTTAACTTAACCATTTGTCAAACAAAATACGTATGTCATTTTTAACAAATTGTTAGTTGAACTAACGCATTTTAATTATTAGTATGTTTGACTACTGATCAAACAACGGGGCCTTAGTCAAAAATATTTCATAAAAATATAATAGCATCATGATAAAATAAATGGAAAAACAGGACTCAAAAAAATATTGTTTCATAATTCTCAACATTTGAGCGTAAACTAATACAAATTAGTGGAATTTCCACTAAACCTGGGAGTTTGGACACCCCTACTAGCAGATTAATTTTTGCTATTAGCGGCTGGTGGTTTTATCTAGTGGTTAGTCTAATTCAATTTGTAGAAAATACTATAATCAAGTGCTTAAATTGTGACTCAAGAAAATATTATAATAAACGATAATACATGACATGATAATAATACGTGTGAGTGTGAGTACATGAAGTAGTTATTCATGAACCAGAGGATGTGGAGTTTCAAGATTATGAGTCGGACGTAAATGAGGTTCGACCACAAGAGGTGGAACGGAGGTACCCACTAAAAGATGAAATCCAAAGAGTTCCCGGATCATGTTCTATATCATGCTGTGGAAATAGAAAATTACCCTACTACGTTTCAAGATGCAATATCAAGGCCTGACAGTAGAGAATGGAAAGCTGCGCTTCAGGAAGAGCTTGATGCTTTAAAAAACCCATATTTGCGTATATATTTTTTTGCAGATAAGGGATCGGTGGGGACTTTTCACATTTCATTTATAATGGTGGTCCCAACCTTCGTACCTTCGTAATTTTCAGCTTTATGTGACTAATTGTAACCTTGAATGTCTATTTTGACCGGACTAAAGAGTCCTCTTGACGATGACACTTAAGAGTGGCGTAAACGTTGACCAAATGGACGTAAAAATAGCGTTCCTGAATGGAGACTTGTCTGAGACGGTCTAAAAAAGGAAAGGAAGATTATGTTTGTCTCCTTAAACGTTCGCTTTACGGCTTACAGCAATCCCCCAGAGCTTGAAACAATAAACTGAACAATGAGTTATTGCAGTCGTTGTTCAAACGATCCAAAAATCCCAGGGTTAGAAGGTCATTATTTTAGCAGTGTATGTGGATGATGTGCTGATTTTTTGGAATGACTCGGAGGAGCTACGTGTAGTAAAGCGAGACCTTATGTCAACATTTGATATGAAAGATCTTGTGAAGGCCGAGTATTTTTTGGGAATGCACATAATGCAGAACGATATTGGAATCAAGGTTGACCAAGAGATATATGTCGATAAACTTTTGAAGGTTTTTGGGATGGCTGATTGCAAAGTTGCTTCAACCCCATCAGTTCTTAGACAAAAGCTTGTGAAACCTGGACTTGAACATAAACTGATGCGAGGATTCCATATCAAAATCCAATTGGTTCGCACTGATGTACATATCTCTTTGCACGAGGCTAGATATTGCACATGCAGTTAATTGTCTGAGCCAGTTCAACGCTTGCTATGCTGAAGAGCATTGGATAGCCGCAAAATGAGTGCTCAAATATTTAAAGGGTACTAAATGCCTTGGGCTACAGTATAAGAGGACAGGGATGCATAAGGTACAAGGCTATGCAGATGTCAGTCATGCCACTTGTCATGACAGGAGATCATACTCGGGTATGGTTGTTGCATATGGGAGCTGCAATATGCTGGAAAAGCAGAAAATAGAGGGAGATTGCTCTATTCACAGCGGAGCCTAAGTTTGTAGCTATGTCAGAAGCTGCTAGAGAGGCAATTTTCATAAAGAGATTGATTTCGGAGGTCTCTCGTCAAGTTGGGATGGGGTATGGATGTTGTGTGATTGTGTGATGGATCGGACTAGAGAAATGAATTTAAGGAGGAGTGTTAGATAAAAAAGAGTATGTTTTTGATATCGATCTTTTCTTGTCGATTTTTTTTTTCGGTTTTTGAAAGGTATCTGATAGATGACAATTTACACACAAAAGTATGTAAATTGTCATCTATCAGATACCTTTCATGTTTTCAACGAGAATAAAACAAAAATGTAGGTTTCATCTTGGCTTAAAACATCGTTTTATCTACTAGTTTTCATCATCTCCTGCATTCCAAATTATTGCAAGCACTCTGCACGCTAGTGCTACTTAAGTAGACCCAATAACAGGCTAACACACACTCTATTCGCACTCTTTAAAGGGAATTACGGTATAAAATGGAACGGCAAAAACATTTTTAGTACTTCCCTTTAAAAATGGCAAGGCGGAAGCTATGATTAAGTACTGTTATTTTGAGAATTATATTACGCAAGTAATACTGAATTAATAAATCCATAGTAATTTCGATCATTTTTTTTTATCTTAATGTAAAACCTTAAGTCATGAACATTTATCGATACCAGAGGGCAGAAACTGCACATGTCATTTAAGGTATTTGCTATATCTGCAAATGGAATAATTTCCTACCCATTTTCTATATACTTTTTCCTTTTTTTATTTCACCAAAGCCACAAAACGTTTAATTTGTCCGTATTTTGAGGCACATGGTAATTCTGTATTGCTTTAATTTTTCCTGGATCGAGTAGTACCCCGTCTCTTGATACATACATACATACATTCATAAACTCACGCCTTCTTCCCATGGGGGTAGGCAGAAACTACAGAACGCCACCTGCTATGATCCATACATACTCCTTTTGCCTCGTTTACGTTCATACATCTGATCATACACGCACGCCGGTTGTGAGTACTACGCACCTGACCTTTCTGAAGAACATCACCAATAAGGTCACTATATGTCTTCCTAGGGCGTCCCCTGCCGGCGTTTCCACTCACATCTGCCTTGTAAATACCTTTTGTTAATCGCCCTTCATTCAAATTAAAAAGAGTATGCTAAGATGGTTTGGTCATGTTGAGAGGCAACATGACCAAACCATCTTAGCATACTCTTTTTAATTTTTGTCACTACATCTTCCTTTAAACCGTACCGTTGCCTTATCACATCATTCTTCAGTCTATCATTCATAGGCACAACATACATGCTTCGCAAGGAACGCATTTCCACAGCATTTATTCTACTTTCATGCTTCTTTTGCCACACCCAACACTCACTTCCATACATAAGCGTAGGCACCAGCACACCATTGTGAACAGCCAGTCGTGCTTTTTTGGACATCAACTGGTTGGTTACAATTGCATGTGTAGCACCATTCGTTTATTTCCCGCATTTACCCTACTTACCACATCTCCATCAATCTTTCCATCCCTTGTAAATAGACCCCCCAAATATACGAACTCACTTACTTGCTCCACACACTTATCATTTAATTTCACATCACATACCGATACATCCTCTTCTCTTTCAAACACAACACTTGATACAATGTGTCCTAATTAAAGTAAAAAAAGTGGATGCCCTATGATTATTTTCCTTCTTTTTTTATTTACATGTACGTACTATTAATATTATTTTAAATCTGTTAGCTTATATAATGCTGCAGACATTTGGCTAAATTAGCCAGCTAATTGGACGCTGAGGCCGTTCATTAAACGCTGGCATCCAATTAAATAGCTGAAGGACAACTAGCCAAGTCATTGAGCGCAACTTTTAACATTCGTACGTTCCCGCGACCCCCAGCGCAGGTGTGAGATGGAACACCGGGGTGGATTTTAGTCAGTAAGAGTCTGACAGACCCCTCCGCTCCCCCAGGGCGGGGGACATCCATGAGGATTTTCCACCCCGGATCAAAAAAAAAAAAAAGGTTAGGTTAGGGCTAGGGTAGGTAAGCCCCTCCAGGGCGGAGGACATCGAAAATTTACCAACCCGGAACAAAAACTAAAGTTAGGTTAGGTTAGTTTGTATCACTTGGCTGAGTCTTGGTCAGTTATCTTCAAAGGGCTGATTTTTAATACCCCAAGTTGTTAAACGTTGAATGATTCTAGCTCAATTAACTATCGGCCTAGGCATCCAATTAGCTAGGCAGCTAATTTAACCCGATGGCTGCGACATAATTATACTATACAAAAAATAAATAATACTTAATTTAATAAAGTAGCTCCTTTTTAAGAAAATCACATTTATATGGATTTAATTTTAAATTGACTTTGCGTTCTCTCAAAAATATCAATGTCAATTTGTGTTGTACTCCGTTAAGAGCGACTAGTAACCAAAATTGCCTATCTTCAATTAGATTTTTCGTGAAATTCATAAGATATATAAAATAAAAATAATATGAGTAACTACATGATATTTTCAAACTTTTTGTGGAACAGAAACAAAGAATGTTAAAATTTTCTCGTTAAAACAACATCATGAAGTTACCTCTAATTTACACGTATTTTCGATTTGTACTTAATATACTAAAGACTAATAGAATAAAAATTAGATAATTATTTGTATTAATACAAGGCGAAAAAAAATATGGAGCCATTTTTTGAAATTCCTTTTATTTTTAGTTTTATTACGAATACAAGCTTTATGCACTTACGACGTTTTTAGTTCGTGGAAGATGTCATCTTCCGTCGCACGTTGCGGGAACTTCAAGCATATTTTTGTTTGACAAATCAGTCGCCGTCGCTCTGTGGGGACTGCGCTTGAATTAAAAATATTGCTTAATATTGAAATATCGCTTGAAAATAATATTTTCGTAATTTATCACATTGTAGGAAAGAGAAAATAGAAAACATGAAAAAACCACTAAAACAACTTCCGAAACGGTTATTAAAATCAGTAAGAATTGATAAATTAAATAAATAGCGCGGCTAAACTATAAAATAAAAATAATATAATAATTCACTGTTGGTATTTGAAAACTCAAGATGACACATTTAATTGACAGATTTTTGATTGGTATAGTACTACTAGCGCCATTACTCTGCATTATTTCGGCCAATTTTCTTGCGGAGAAAATTAACAACATAGCCAATTAGCCAATTCCACGTTCATTTGAAAGTTCGTGCTGGAGATTTTAGATCTTAATACGATTAACTTAAGGTCCAATTTCGTTTACTCCCACGTTTTTTGACAAAATGCGTGTAAGGGTACCTTAGTCGTATCATTTCGAGCGACTTTTGACCAACCCCCGAATCAACTTGAAACTCGAAATTTAACATAATTATAGGTAGGTAATTGGTATAATAATAATATTGAAGTTGGTAAAATAAATAAATCGGAAAACTAAAATAGGTAATGAGTTTATTGTGGACAAGAGTACGAAATGGTGTGGACGGGAAATGAAATTTTTCATACGGATAGTGTTCTCGTGACTTTTTATGGTGGAGATGAGTAAAGGTTGTGACGGATCACAATGTTTGGTATTGTCGGCTTGCTTTTCAAAGCTAAAGTTTCAACAGTTACAAAAGAGGAACCTAATAAACTTTCGACATTCTCTAGCACGCATTTATATAGATGCCAATTATTTTAATGGTAAACCCGACTAATGTACTGTTTGTTTCGAAATTAGCCCGTTTTTCACAATTCATGTTTTCGGCGAGGACGTTTTTCTACTCGCGCGTAGGATAGGTTTTCATGACAGTATGCCATTTGACTTTGCACAATACATTGCAAAATCCACCATACCAATATTATTTTTTACTTGGATAACACCACATTGAAGTTGTTGTTAAACTGCAATAGCGAACATACGTACGGATCGCGCGCGCGTGCTCTAGTTAAGAGTATTCTGCAGACGCAGCACAACACCGTCGTCGCGGTGTACCTACGTCGATCTATCGCGGTCAGTGCTATGACCTAGTTACAAGTGATGCAATCATGAAGTGTTTTTAATAATTGATTGTTTAGGTGTTAACTCGCCTTACAATTAAATAATGGCCTCACAGTCACAGCCCATTAAGTTAAAAACTGACCTGGAAAAACGGCTGTATGACGGTTACATCCAGGAGAAAACCGATAGAGAAAACCTGCAACTAATGGTACGTAATCTAAATGATCACATTAATAGCTTGCAGGAACAAGTACTAGCCCTTCAAGGAGAATTGAATTGCTTGAAGGAAAAAAAAGAACCTAGAGAACAGGAAAGTCAAACAATATCTTTTGCCCAGCGTCCTAAAAGTGACGTTGAATTTTGCACAGACGAGGATGAGCTCGCTAAAGAGACTGAGTGGATTAGGGCCAAGAGCAGGAAGAAGAGGAAGCTTAACACCTCGCAATCTCCAAAACAACAACCCGGAACAAGTGCCCAACAGGAAAATCTCCGAAAAACTGAGAAAGAGACTCCCGTAAAAAAAGTGCCCCCGCCACCGCCAATCATAATAGACGAAGTTAAGAACTACCAAAAGTTCTATGACTCTCTAATTGAAACTACACCAGCGGAATCATTTACTGCAAATATGTTAAATGGCGATTGTGTGAAAATTAACGCCAAAACAGAGGACTCATATAGAGTAATTTCCCGGCTTTTAGCAGAAAAAGATCACCATTGGCACTCGTACGAGGATAAGCAGGCTAGACCAATTAGAGTTGTTGTGAAGAAGTTACATTCTTCTTGCCAACCTGATCGAATCAAAGACGACCTAACAACACAAGGTCTGAAAATTGAAAAAGTAGACAGCAAATTGAGCTGGAAGAGTAAAGAACCACTCAACATGTTCGTCTTATCATTTAATAATGAAGAAGATGTCAATAAAATCTATGGCATAAAATACATTTTAGGGTGTAAAATTGAAATACACCCACTCAAACATCCCAAATTAATTCCCCAATGCAAGAGGTGCCAGGCATATGGGCATACTCATAAATACTGCAGAAAAGAGCCCAGGTGTGTAAAATGCACTGGCAAACACCTTACAGCCAACTGTACGAAATCTCCGCAAGAGAAGCCAAAATGTGTTCACTGTGGTCTGCCTCACCCTGCCAACTATAGAGGGTGTGAAGTAGCTAAACAGATGCAGATTTTGAAGAACAAAAATATTAAAAAGAAAATTGTGGCACCAACTACCCAACAGTCTTTGCAACTAAGAAATTCAGACAGAAACAACACACAAACACAGGCACAGAAAACGAGTCTCCAGTCATTTGCAAAACCCATGCAAGTAAACAAGACTGGTTCCTATGCGGAAGCTGCAAAATCAAGATCTCAGCCTGCAAATCTAGAGGATAAGATTAACCAGATTTTAAAATGTATTACTTCATTTGACAAGAGATTAGAGAAACTAGAGTCCAGCACTAAAACAGCTGTTTTAAGTCATCAAAAATGAATAACACCCTTAAAATAATGGCGTGGAACTCTAATGGGCTCCTCAAACATCAAAATGAGTTGCAGGCGGTCCTGGACACAGAAAACATTGACGTGTGTTTGGTCTCCGAAACGCACTTCACTAAACAATCTTTTGTGAAATTTAGAGGATACATGGTATACAATTCGCTGCACCCTGACAACTCTGCCAGGGGAGGCAGCGCGGTTATAATCAAACACACCATAAGTCACTACGTGCAATGTAAATATGAAGAACAAGACATTCAAGCCGTGGCAGTATCTGTTAAAAACAAATCTTGTTCCATGTCCATTGCAGCCATTTACTGTCCCCCACGGCACATGATAAAATTGAAATTCAAAATAACATTAGTGCCAAAAAGTCTCCGGGTTACGACCTCATTACAGGTGAGATTCTAAAACACCTCCCGCGTAAGGCTGTAGTTAAGCTGACCAAACTTATTAATGCTGCATTTATTTTAAAACACGTACCTGCGCCATGGAAGGTCGCTGAAGTCATTATGATTGCGAAGCCTGGGAAACCACCACATGAAGCATCATCATACAGACCTATTTCTCTGTTGCCCGTGCTATCAAAGTTATTCGAAAAACTATTATTGAAGCGATTAAAACCAGTAATAGAAGATAAAGACCTTATTCCAAATCATCAATTTGGCTTTAGGGAGAAACACTCTACAATAGACCAGGTTCATAGAATAACTAATATCATTGAAAAAACACTAGAAAATAAAGAAGTCTGCGCCACTGTATTTTTAGATGTGGCGCAAGCTTTTGATAAAGTTTGGCATAAGGGTCTAATATTCAAACTCAGGCGCATGCTCCCAGAATTTGCAGATATACTAGAGTCGTATATAAGTAATAGAATGTTCAGAATACGGCAAGAGGATGCATATTCCGAACTAAAACATATAAAAGCTGGGGTACCACAAGGAAGTGTGCTAGGCCCGATTTTGTACTTGTTATACACATGTGACATTCCAGAACTGGAAAACAACACCATTGCGACCTTTGCAGATGATACTGCAATTATGGCTACCGGTTCAACCCACAGAGAAGCAGTAGAAAAAGTTCAACTAGCTGTGAACAAAGTCTATGACTGGACACAAAAATGGAAGATCAAACTGAATGAATCTAAATCAATTCACATTGACTTCACAAACAAACACCTGGACTATCACCCAATCTATATAAATGGCATGCAAGTGCCTTACGCTAATACAGCCAAATACCTTGGCATGACTCTCGATACCAAGTTGCGTTGGAAAGCTCATGTCAAAAAGAAAAGACAGGAACTCGACATACGTTATAAAAGTATGTATTGGTTACTTGGAAGGAAATCCTGTCTATCAATACATAATAAAATAACCATATACAAGCATATACTGATGCCAATTTGGACGTATGGTATCCAACTTTGGGGCTGTACTAAACCAAGCAACATCAAAATTATCCAACAATTCCAAAATAAAGTACTCAGGGATGCTGTGAATGCACCCTGGTACATAAGAAACGACGACCTTCACCGTGACCTTAAAATGGAATTCGTCACCACAATCATCAAAAAATTTGCTGAAGCCCACGAACACAGACTACACCGACATGTGAATGTTGAGGCTATCCAGCTGCTAGACAACACAGACTTAGTGCGTAGGCTAAAAAGAACTAAACCATTTGAATTAATGTAGTGTAAGTAAGTACTAACAAAGTGAGTGAATAATAGTAACATTGTTGTGCTATACATATAACACATGAACATAGTGTTTTAATATAATATATCAGACTCTAAGAAAGTGCTACGGACTTGTGTAAAAGTGCAAATAGACACTATTCTTAGTATTAACATTATTTATAACGTAGCATATTAAGTTAGAGTTAAATTACTTATTAGTCTTTTTAGGCTAGATTGTAATTAATTTATTAAGAATTCTGTTCTTAATAACAAAGGGAAAAAAAAAAAAAACAAAAACTTGGATAACACTGTTTTCCACGAAGACGTCATGAGGTCCAACTTGTACAAGGCCCTAAATAAAATTTGGTTGCATTGGAATTGGAACTTTGTCATGTCAGCATTGAGTTTCTAGTTCCAAAACATGACTATGATCTAAGATTTGAAGAATTTCATTGAAATTATAGGGACTGGACAATGATCATATTTCGTTTAAATATTGTAATTGAAAAACCATTCAAGGAATAGGGTTGCTGATCACTGCAGTCGAACAAATTTTCTTAGATTTTTGATATTTTTGTTCAATTGATTTCTTTTTCTCAAATTAAAAAAGCGGAAGGTAAGTGATACGATTATAATTATTGGCATTCATATCGTCATTAAAGCAAGTTTATCAAGTTTGTATTCATCATCATGTATGTAGTATCATGAGTATGTAGTATAGTACTTTGATGGAAGTGCTTTGCTTTTTAGAGTTCCGTACTTCAAAAGGAAAAATCGAAACCCTTATAGGATCACTTTGTTATCCATCTGTCTGACCCCTTTTCTCAAGAAAGCGTGGAGGGGTATCAAATTGAAATTGATATCAAATACTTAGATATACGGTCCTTTGGAGCTCTAAAAAAATTGAGCTTCTAGGACGTTGACTTAGAATCGTAGCATACATTGCAATTCATTTCGCATATTTTGACACTCACAAATGTATTGAAACCCATAGATTACATCCCGTTGACCTAGAATCATGAAATTTGGAAAGAAACAAGGTCTCACAGCACAAATAGGTACAGAAAAATATCTGAAAATCGTTAATTTGTAGTTGTATTACATAATGTATGGGACAATATTGCACGACTCATGATGCGAAGCATCAGAGAGTGCTTTACGATCGAAAAATTTTTTTCGCCTCATTTTGGTGGCTATTTTTATTATTATAGCCTTGTTAGTTCACGGAATCAAGATATTTTGCATACTATTGTCGAGATAATTTAATGGAGATTAATTTCATACTTTTAAAAATTGATTTACTGCAATAGAATTGGAAAAAAACACCAAAATAGGTCCAAAAAAATTCCTGTCCGTCATGTGTGAAACCCGGAAACACTGTAACTTGTGAAAAAATCCATTATTTGAGTTAATGTTTTTTTTTTTAATTCTAATCGACAATTGTAGGTTACTGAATGCAAATGGCTAATTAATTCAGTGTCGTTTAATTACAATTAATAAAAAACGAAAACTACAAGACTGTACATCTATTTATATTTATTTATATTTTTTATAGAATTGAATGAGATTATGAGGCGTGCACTTTTGGATTTTCCAATTTTTTTTTCTTAACTACAATGTTAAGTTTGTCTTTCAAATCGGAATCGAATACTTATAGGCCGTATCCTGAAGTAACATTTAGTCTTTATTTCAGTCAAGTCAGTCTACTTTCCAATCTAACAATCCATCAGCATCGGTAACACATTCACGGACATTACAATAATATTGAATAATATACCTACTTGTACATAGCAATCACACATAAGTACATTGAATAGAGCGGTTTTGTCTAATTATTTTGCGTATACATACTCGTACTACACACAAGATTCAAATTCAAATGCCTAGATATACGCCGGGCGAAAAGTTTCTGCTGGCGGGAAAGGATTGTTTTGTTTTCGTCGTGTTTGATGAGAGGGGTAGGCAAAGAGGCGTGAAACTTGATTTTTTTCTGTCTTGCTGCGCCTTCTTAAAGAAACATGACCAGAGGCCCATATTAACATACCTAAACCAAAACCATCATGTACAGAGGTTTTTGAAAGCATTCCGCCTTTATAAATTTAAAACAGCAGTTTTATTTATGACAATGAAAAAAATTGGAACCCTTACCTTTAACATCTCTGTAACCATTAAGTAAAAAGAGATGGTTCTGTACAAAAAAAAAATCATACTGACAGGAAGAACAAGTGACTCGCGGCTTCGTGAAGCGTATTTTGACACACTTACCTAAAGGCACTTTAGTCAGCAGAATAAAGCTAAGCGCATATTACAGCTGCAGCGGGCCGTAACGCGCCGCATTGCCAAAAAGCGCCAAAGCACATTAGTCTTATCCTCTAAGTCTTCTTGAACACTGTAATGATTGTTTTCTAGTAGAAATCTGCACAATACCCTTTTGAATGTCGGGTTACGCTGCAACGCAATAGTTGTGTCAGTCCGCTCTTGATATCTAGTTTATACAGTTCAGTGCAATGGATAGGCTCGCCTTAATCTGCGCTAACCTTAAAAGTGAAGAAAAAAAAACGTTTTTTTTTTTTACATATCCGTACATAAAACTTAAAATATAACGTTTCTCTTAATTTGTCCGCTGTATATAAATAAAAAGAAATGCGATAAACTTTCACCCAGGAGGATGCCAGTTCAGGCTAATAAACAGAAAAATATGCGTGATGAGTAGGTACTCTTTCGACGAATGAATGCGAAGCAAGGAAAAGGCCAGTCTTGTTTTATGTATTCATTGCAGCTTTTCAGCGGAATGTTCATTATAAATTTTGAAATAAAAATATTCCGTGTCGGAGTATCCATACGTTTCATTAAAATGGTACGTACGTACGTATTGACTGCTATGGCGTATTAATATGGTTCTTTGCTGCAGCGCTTTTTGGTAAATAAGTATCCTACCTAGTACCCTATGTTTCAATAATATTCCTTTTGCTGTCGCTTTTCAAGTTCCACCGTTGAAACTATATTGCATTTTGCGTCGTTGCACAACTTATCAACATAGATACTATTTTAAAATATTTGTTCGTCACCTTCTACTTTTCTGCTAAATAACTTGATATTCAAAGTTTGAATACGTGATATACTTGTTTGGATATGGATGTGCAATTTTTCTGGGACATCGATTACGTTTGGTAAAGCCCCAAACAAAGAGTGTGCGGCAGCCACGCTTGGTCGACCGTTTTTGCCGTGCGAACCAATTTAAACGTTATGCTCGGATTGAACATGCCGCGCTTGTCCGCTCTGTGTTGTTTTTTTTTAATCAGGGAAAGTCATTGATGCGTTTTGCTTCCGGCTTAGTTGGCCCTACATACGTATTTACATTGATATCATAATATTGACTTAATCCGATTCCCGTTGACAGGGAGTTAGTAATAATACCAACAACAAATAGAGGACCGCGGTCAAAGCGATCTTTTTATCAAACACTGCATGGACATCATTATATGGATTTTCAAATGCGATTGATATTATTATTTAAACGACAGAGATTTACATAAATATGTAAGAATATGAAATCCGCGGCTGCTGTGCATTACACTATACGAGTATTTTAAGTTTCAGTAATTTCGTAACACGTTTAAATAAATAAGTTCCTTGCGCATGATGACAACGGTCTCATTAGCCTGTAGATCAAAAAAATCACCAAGAAGATGTACTGCCTGGCCATACACAAGTTCAACGGCAGAAGCTTGCAAGTCGTCTTTATAAGCGCTGTGTACTCTTAATGTGATTTCACCCAACTGGCGTATGCGTGGCAGCTAGTAGCAGCTTTAGGTTGACGGTGAAATCTTTCCAGCAGGCTGTTACAAGCTAGATGGTATGCAAGCTGCGATGTGCTGTTCTGCGATGTTGAAAACCAGCAAATTTCAAAATAAGTTTCTGAAGAGTGTTGACTCAAACGGCCGCCCTCTAAAGGTCACAATGTCTGAAGGACATCCAAAGCGAGAAATCCAGTCGTTTATTAAATCCTTTGCAACAGTTTCTGCCGTTATTTTTGCCAGTGGCATTGCTTCAAGCCATCGCGTGAAGCGATTGACGGCGGTGAGGTGATACCGGACACCTTGACACAACGGCATGGGTCCTGTAAGGTCAATGTGGAATAAAACAAACCTAGAGTGTGGTAATAAAGACATCTACTAGAGCAAAGACATGCCGTGTGGTTTTACAGCGTTGGAAAGCTAAGCAGGAACGTACCCACATGCGACAATCATTCTTGACACCAGAGCAAACGTACCGCTCAGCAATAAGTTTGATGAAAGTTTCGGCACCTACATGACTCAAGGAGTTCAGGGTCTTGTTGAGTCCGTGGGAACGTATGATCTTGGAGTGGGGACGCTAACGCCGCAGTACAGCTGACCCTAAGACCATGGAATTTTTACCTGTTTCTGGTGCAGTGAATTATCGCCAGTCAGCACCTCCTTTAACTCTTTGTCCTCGCCTTGTGCTAAGGCAATTGTTTCAGCACTCATCATATGAATATCATACCTCTCTTCTATGTTTCCGCCACAAAATTGTTCTTCCCCGAGATGTCTTATGTCCGCTGTGAACTAGGCTATAAAATTCAGATGACGAAACTGTCGCATATAACAATTTTCTTTACGAGAGTGGAAGGCGAATGTAAGAGGCGTGTGGGCTATATAAATCACGAAATTACGAGCCTCTCATAAATGGTTAGCAATTCGCGATCATAAGGCGACTGTTTTATTCGTGTTGAAATCAACTTATGCTAAAAGAAGCTCTCATGCCCCAGCACTTAGCTGCTGTAGGACTGTGCCAATCGCCTTATCGGATGCATCAGTGACTAAGCCAGCTTTTCGTCACAATCTGGATGATCTAATAATTCTGCTCAGCAAAGACTGTCCTTGCAGTTCTGGGGGAAAATTGTATAGATTGAGAATCGTTCACCGAACCAGTTAGCAAAGCATTCAAGGGTTCTTGGTAATTGGCTGTGCCTGGAACAAATCGACGGCATAAATTTAGCATTCCAAGAAATCGGCGCAGCTCTTTCACTGTCTTGGCTGCAGGAAACTTCTGAATAGCCTGGACCTTAGATGGTAATGGTTTAGTATCCTTAGCTGATATATGGTAGCCTAAGAATGCTACCTCCGATACTCTAAAAAGAGACTTAGAACCGTTAATGACCATACCATAGTCTCTGAGTCTAGCGTAAACCTGACGCAGGTGATGCTTGTGCACCTTTTGGTCCTTCGAAAATATAAAAGAAATCAAGTAAATAAGCATACGTTACGTTATTGAAGTCCAAACCCCTGAAAATTTCATCTACGAACCGCTGAAACGTTTGTCTAGCATTTCGAAGTCGCAAACTTCATGAACGGAAATTCAAATAATCCGAAGGGAGTCGTGATAGCGGTCTTGATGTCATGATTAACCGGTATTTGATTGTACGCTTACAATGTTAATTTGCGAAAAGATAGTGCAGCGAGAAAGGCATGTGAACAAATTCTTGAATGTGTCGGAATGGACATTTATCTGGAATGGTCCGAGCATTCAGCATTCTATAATCGCCGCAAGGGCGCCACTGATCTTTCTTCGGCATAAGATGAAGAGGTGACGACTAAGGTGACTCGGATAAGCGGCACGTACCACACATAAACATAGACTCGAACTCCCCTTTTGCTATTTTCTATTTGTCAGGGCCTTACCTGCCAGGCGAGCAGCGTACCGGTGGCCCAGGTGTAGTTCGAATTTGGTGTAGCGTGTTGTGTTCAATAGTGCGATGTATACATGTGGGCAGGTGATCTCGGGAAATTTCCGTAGAAGGTAAGTGTATGCGGAGTCACCGAGATTTACCGCCACTGATGAGATATCATCAGAACGACGAGCAGGCAAACCTGTCGTGGAAAGCGTAGATGGTTTTAAATGAGGCGTTGGTTCCTGCAATCAACAACCACAAATAAAAATCTACACCTATTATCGCCCTTGTTACATCAGCAAATATAAATCGCCAGGTGAAGTCGCGGCGCAACCCTAAGTTTAAAGTAGTATTTACAAAACCGTATGTATTAATCGGTGTACCATTTGCTGCACATAATTCGTAGGTACTGCGGCGCTCTTTGATTACTGATCTTGGGAAGACGCAGACGTCACTACCACTGTCAATGAGGAGTTGCATCTTCGTGTTTTGGTCAGTTACTAATAAGCGACGTGCAGTTCTTAGACAGTCGCCGGTCGCCATTATCGACTGCCTGTGCCTTTTACCGACTGTTCGTAGGGCTTAATGCACTTCGCTGCCTTTTCACCAAACTAAGTGGTAGCAGAAGGCTGGGAATTTCCTATAGTTTGAATTCGACCTCCCTGAATGGGAACGTTCCCGACCGCTGCTTCCACTGAATCTTTGCCTCGACCAGGACAATCGGTCGACCTGCGAAGAAAGAGCTTGCACCTGCCGAGTGAGCTCTGCGATCTGTCCACTCATGTTGTCCACGCTGCTACCTGGTGTCACCATCTGAGTTATTGTCGCTGCTACGTTCAGGCTAGCTGGCACCACACCCTGAAGTCGGTCCGCCAGTTTGGCCACTTCCTTGAGGCTCACCATGACTTGTGAGGTGATAATCGTCTGCGTGCTGCTGTGCAAACGGCTGGTACAGTTGGTGCGCAAAAATCGCTTCAGCACGCTCGGTGCTGCTAAAAGGAGCAGGTGTCAAAGAACTGCGATGGCTTGCGGTCGCCAAGCTCTTCATGAGTAGCTTACCTAGTACCCTAGTAGAGTACCTTCTTTTCCCTAGAACCAGACAACGTTTTCACCAAATCCGTTTTAAGCCTCTCGTATTTGTTTGGTGTCGCTGTGATGATGTCCTCAAGCTCTGAAGCATGAATTTGGTCAAGGCTTCCAATTGCATGTTGGAACTTGGTGACGTCGACCGTTATGTTTGCAAGAGCGTGCCTTTCTAGCTGCGCAAACCACAACGCCAGTATTTCCGGGTAAAATTGCGGTACCTTCACTCCGACCCGGTAAACATCGAAGCCCGGGGGGTATCACTGCTTGGTCCTATCCCATCGCTCCCTTGATTCGAAGTCATAATGTTCCGAGGGGTTCCCAATGTGGCAGATGGATAGGAAATTAAATATGGTATTAAAAGGTAAAAATAAAATAGGTACCTACATTTCGTCTATTTTACTTGACAGTGAATACATACTCGTAAGTCAAAAGTAAAAAGAAAATAAAAATCATAATACTTTTTTGTATACCTAATGATTTGCGTAATTTACGTAATTAATATTTATATTTAATATATAAAGGATGTTTCATTTTTGGCTAGCACTTATACATTATATCAATAACGGGGAAAATTACACTGAATTTAGGAAAAATATTACCCGTGAATTTGAGAATGATATCTTTGTTGTACGCAGAAACTAAAGTTTTTCAATTATTGCCATTATTTTAACATAAGTACACTGTTGGGATTGTTGCTGTCAATCATACAATATCCCCGTTTTAGGTTATTGAAAGATGACATTAATGTTATTGTCATCTGTCATTATGTCTGCATTTTTATCACATTAAATGTCAAACATTTCCAATTTTATTTTTGTACGTCTATAATACAAATTAATTCCATAAATCATTGCCTGTTACATTTTGCAGATTTTCTGGAATGTACACGTCCTAGCCAAAAATGACGTCTCCTTTAATATTAATTTTCAAATCATTAGGTATTCTTATCAATAAAAATTTGAGGGTTTGGATAATATTTTACGAATATTGTATGCCGCATGTGTAGGTAACACATGCGGCTTTGTTTACACACCCTGTAGCTTGGGGGCTCCGTATCCTTGATACGGCTTATACGGCCGTAGCTATGCCCCTATAGCTACTGTTATGCAGTTTATTTTGTGCAGCGATTTTTCGTAAGCATTCATTCAGAACAATTTGAACATCACTCAGGGTTAAGGATCAGTCTTCATAATAACAACATTCTAATTAAACTAAATACTTTTTTTTTAAACTTTGGTATCGAGGTAGAAATATCAACCTCCTAATGCATTTTTAAACAGAAGAATTGCATGCATAAGTATTATCCTCTGTCTTCGGATTTCGCCGGTTACATTGAAGGAATCGCCTAAATACCTAAGGAGAGTTAGTGTCCGATTTTCTATTTTCATTCCCTGTAAACCTTGGACTTTTAATAAGATATGTTTAGTAGATGGTTACGTCACAAAAGATGTCCCATATTCTAGTTTCAGAGGATGTAATTTTTTTCAGTAGGCTGTAAATACCATAAAACAATGACAAATACAAATAACAGATCAAGAGCTCATTCCGGTCTCGTTGTGGTCGACCACAGTGTCATACGCCAGACATCTATATGACAATACCTTGCACGTGTTTATGTGTCTATACGGAGTGTTTGTTTTAACTGTGACAGAATGGGTAAATAGGGATCCATAGGAAATCAACAATTAGCACTTAACCAAATAATTATTTATGGTAAAATTGTTTTCATGAAAAAAGAGCTAATGGTTCCCAAGACAGTTTACTCTTATCTCTTATGGCTTCGGATTTCTCATACTTATCCAGTAAAACATAAACACTCTGTATCTATGCTATTATTGAGAATACAGGTGTCTTGTATGGACATGTAAGGAACTATATGTCGAGCACGGGCCATCAATTACTCTCTCCCGATGCCACGAGGTCGCCCAGCGGTTTTAGCTCGGTGGATTGTACCTACTAAATAACTATTTTGAACTAAATGTTTAAGTACGTAATTGTATCAGTAATAGGTTACACTACCACGGTGCCGGTGCCCAGTGTCTTAATAACTTTTTACTAAATTCTACTAGAGCTCTTGAAAGTTATTTGGAAATTGAGCTCTGCATTTTGTGACTTTCTTTCTCGATCAGCGTTGAAATAAAATGTTACAACAAATTATCAACAAACTATCCTTCTTTCAGGCGCTCGCAATAGATGTAACATAAAGAAATAGAGTGAATTTCTTTTGTATTAAGGATTTTCTTTTAGGATACGGTCTCCCTTGTAATCGCCATAAACCAGTAGACCTTTTGTTACTTGGTGCTTCGAGCGCAGGTGGCGTTCTGTTGTAAATTACCTATTCACTCAAAAACAAGTCACTCGACCGAAATTACTCTTGTTTGTATGTATCATATAAAGGAGATATTTCAAAACGGGGTAGGTTAATGTACACTCAGCACAGTCACGAGCATATATATACGTTACACTTGGACAAGATTGAAAACCAATTTTATCCTAAAGTATTTTTATTTTATTCTATAGAAAATTTATGTGACGGCAGAGGGTCCGACATCTTAAATAAAGGTAGGAATATAGCTGAAATCAACTTTTATTACCACAGCTTAATAGTTATTAATTCACTATAATAATAATTCAGATTAGACTTCTAATGATTTTAACTCAGCCTACAAGTCAGTATTTAAGCACTACAGCATGTGCACCGGGCCGAGCCTGTGACAAGAATGATCCCCTCCTTTTTCTTCCTATTTGGCAGCTCGTAGTTGTGACCTTGGAGGTCGTGACTACTTAACCGGTCATTCCTGTGGGTGCCTTAAGCTAACTTAAAGCCAGGGGCGAATTTCTTAATTTCTAATTGACCGCACGCTAAGGGCACCCCCTGTGGGGTACGAACCTCGGCTTAGGGCGTCACTGAGACGAGGGCAGCAAAGTGGGACAGGCTGGATCGAATTCAAATCATTATTATTATACGGGGAATTTAAAACTACGGGCTTAGCTACGGCGCGGCTGGCGCTTTGTCGAGCAAGGGTCAGGGGGCGACAATTATGTCGGGGGCGTCGCGATGGACCTTGGCGGCTAGGTCGGAACGATGGCGGTCTGTGTTTGTGCACTGTACTGGTGGCCCTAGTGCTCACCTGGAAGAGGGTTATGGGGTCATCGGGGTTGGCTAGGGTATACCTTGGACGGCGGGTACGACTGATACGGGAGGGGGTATAACTGGCAGCCTCGACAACCGGAGGGTTGCGATGTGAGGCCGCGGAATCAAAGAAACGCATGGAAATGCGTTTCATGAATTGACGGATAGTGGGGATTTTAAGATCGAGATGGAGGATCTCGTTCCGAACGAACCAAGGGGAACCGGTTGCCCTACGGAGGAACCGGTTTTGGAAGGCCTGCATCTTATGGATGTGATGGGGTTTTGTGTGTGCGAAAACCACACTCGCATAGGTCATGATTGGGCGCAAGCACGCTGTGTAAATGCGCAATTTGGACTTGAGTGACAATTTGCTGCGTGCATTCAATAGGGAGTGGATTCTACCGAGAGCGAAAGCGGCGCGCGAATGCGCCTGCTTTACGTGCTCACCGAAAGAGAGGTGCTTGTCCAGTATTACACCCAAGTATTTGGCTCGCTTCCCCCAAGGGATAGGCTTGCCGAACATGGTGATCGGACGGGGGTGATCCCCTCCTCACTGCGCAGTCGCTTATGTAGAGCGGCTTGAGTAGTGGGGAAGTGACGATGGCGACATCGTCTGATCGGTCCGGCGCACGTGCTGTTTACAATAATATGACGACGCAGCGCCGTCATATGAATAAAGTATTGATAAATTATAATGAACGTAGTATTTTCAAAACCATACTATTTAGTATGAAATTAGTCCTTCTTCATATTTTCGATTTGCGTAAGTGATGTATTTATGCTCGTGCGTAACTGTACCTCAAAAAACGACAAAAATCCGTGATTTTCGAAAAAAATGTGTACTGTACATGTCGGCTGTAAAAATTACACTGATCTTATTTTCGTTAGAATAAGGTTTTCCTTGGGTTGAAGCCACTGACAAGTCTGTAATAATCGCTGTGATCTATATTCTCGTTACAATATGGTTGCCGTTGGGTTGATGCTGTCAGAAGAAAAATAACAAGGACAGGACTGTAGGTACATACATGTTTGCTATACCTACTGTCTGTGACTGTGTGAAAGTAAGTAAATAACTTCCTCACACCTTTACAGAAACAAATATGTCAATCTAACGTCAATTATTGATCACAATGACACCATAAGTTCATAACTTCTGAATGTTAACTCGAATGAATGTCCTTTTTTTATTCCACTTACACACGGCAAAATCGTTTTATTGAATGAATGAATGGTGCATGAATTCATTAGTCAAATGTGATTCACTTTCTGTAACGAGTTTTAGACGATTCGATCCGAGTGAAAGATTCTTAATCAAAGAATGGTTGAATGAAAGACTTTAATGAATAAATACTGAACCATCTGATATCGGCTTTACCGCCTAACACAATGACAGTTTTTTTTGTGTGGCAATAGCCAATTTCTCCCCATAGAATTAAAATTAATTATACCCTATCTCAGTGTCGAACCAACGTAAGCGTGGTAAGCAGATAGAAGTGTACTTTGATTTACCACTTTACGAAGCATATAGATGGCATATCAATACCGACTTAGTTTTGTACAGACTTGTTCATATTTGTCCTTCATGTCATGTCTGAGTCTATGTCTAAGAAATTTTGTAGTGTTTATTTTTTATATGTTTATAATTATATTGAATGTACTTACTTAACTTAGTTATTTTTTTTGAAAGTCAATATAAATGTTAGTAGTTTATTTTAGGTTCATTTAAAATTATCCAGTTAACTGTAGATGATGGCGAGTAGTTCATTTCATATTAATGTATCGTAGGGTCTTCAGATACAATTACTGCGGTACTATCCTCATACAGAACCATGGAGGATTCAATGCATTTAGGCAAGTCGTTAATATAAATAATAAAGAGCAGAGGACTTAAAATACTGCTTTGTGGTATACCTTTGCAGACTTTTATTGTGTTGACAAGTGCTTCTTTTCTACTTTTGTTATATGTGAAATGCTAGATATTTCAGCGTGCTGTTCTCTGTTACTTAAATATGATTTAATGAGATCTCTCGTTTCGCCGTATTCCATACGCTTCTAATTTATTTAATAATACTTCATGATGGACGCAGTCGAAGGCCTTCGTCATACCCATATAAAGTGCTGAGACATGTTTTTTATTATCCATGCCTTTTAGTACCGTTTTGAAGAAAGTGTAAAATGCGTTGATAATAGACTCCTGAAACCCATTTGTTTCTCCGTAAGGATTAATTTATTTTCCATGTAGTTATATAAATTGAAATAGATATATTTTTCAAAATCTTATGATAAGATAGTTATTACAGATTTTGTTCTATAAAGATTCATATTTTCTCCATATTATTTTTAAAATATTGGAATGAAAACGGATAATTTTAATTCTGTTGGAAAGACCCCACCTTCAATGCATTTATTAATTATATGACAGTACTTGCGCTATTTTTTCCGCCACTACCTTAATAATTTTAATACATTTTCCATCATATCCCGCAATATTTGTTTTTTTTTTTGGGATTTTACTTTTTGAACATTATTCTCTGGGGTACACGGGCTCATGACGACTGAGTTTGAATTATTATTTGTAATTCTATAATGAGGGCTTCGGTTAATAAAGTGTTTATTTGGTATTTGAGTAGTAAAAACAAAAATGAATTCATTAGCTATAGCAACTGGATCTGTCATTGGTATATTGTTTACATTTATTCTGTAATTTTCTTAGACTACTTGTGGACACTTGTTTAATAATTATTTATAACCTTCCACGTAGCTTTCGCTTTATTTACTGAGGTTTTAATATAGTAATCGTTTTGAGATATTTAAGTTAATTTAATTGTTATTTTTAATCTTTTACGAAACACTTTGTATGAATCTTTAAATTGTTGACTTGGTGGTATACTACTACTACTACACTACTAATTAATTTGGAATAAGGGATACCCTATTTCCAAAGTAATTGACGTTTACGCTTGGAACAAACTCTGATACCTTTTGATATCCACTGTGGTCGTTTGTGTATAGGGACCTTGCCTTTTATTAAAGTAAAACAGAGATCATAGAATAACCTTAATAAATCGTAGAATTTGTTAAAAGCATCATCTGCTGTTTCTGCATTGTTAACATCATCAAAGACGAAATTTTGGTTACATCAACGAACGTATACGTTTCAGAAGCGCTATAGTCTTGTTTATGTATGTACCAATGCGTTATTTTAGACTTTCTTTGACTGGATACTGCAGCAGTTGAGCAGTATTATTCGACAGCGCTGCTTCTAGTATTTTATACCTGGAGACCCTTTTATTACAAATAAAGTTGTCAATACATGTCTTACTACCTAATCGCGTGTATTCATAAATCATTAGTTTAAGGTTATAGCTAGCTAGTAGTTTCTCCAATTCTATTGATATTTAATCTATTGATATTAAAATCACCACACACAATAATTGTATTATTTTTTAAACAAGTTATATTGAGTATTTCGTTAAATTTAGAAAACATATGTTTACCTATTCTAGGTTGTTGCTGGGGATTCTGTATATGTTGATAATTATGCTCTATGAGTTCAATTGCACTACACTCTTAAAATATTTCTCATAGTATGTTCCTTTATGTCATCGATTTTTGCCTTTTGATTATCACGTACCAATATGCACGCCTTTCCTTTTCTATTGTGTCTAGAGTAAAATTAAATTAATGAGTGATTGGGAATTTTCAGTGAATATTAGTATCCTCGTTTATCATAATATGTTCCGTGATACAAAGGACATCAACATGTTTATTGTTACGGCTCAACTCGTAACCAAGTATAACGAAAGTTCATCTGATTTACATATTACACTATTGATGTTCTGATGTAATATGAATATGATGGAGAAGGTACGTCGCTCTCGTTTTTATCAGCCATATTTAACTACTGTGGGCGTACTATGGGTAATGTTGGTTATTGCGCAATAGAACAACCGTTTGCAGTTCAAATCAAATTATAATTTACGAACAAATTAATCACACTGTAGGTACACACGGCTACACATCAAGTTAGACTATATACCCATAACTACGCTACTAGCAATACAGAGAATTGTAGACGGGGACTGAGTATCGTAGCATCGGCCAATCGCACCATATGCGTTGCGCCTACGCTGCACTTTATTTGCCAAAAAAATTCGCTACAATAGTTTCGCTCTTGTTCAGTATTCTGTTCTATGCCAGTCAGTTCCAGATACAAGATCATAGTAGATAATCAGTATGGTTTCCGTTACGGTGTTTCGACTGAGGATGCAGTACTTGATTTGACACAGTTGGTTGCTGGGAATCTCGATAGGAAAACCAAATGTCTGGGAAGATTTCTGGATCTTTCGAAAGCATTCGATACAGTTTCTGTTCCCATACTTATTGCCAAATTAGAGCTGCTTGGTTTTACAGATATAGCACTGCAAATATTCAAAGATTATCTGAACAACCGTACCCAAAGAACCGAAATTGAAAATCACTTCAGTGATGAAGAAACCTTGTCCTACGAAGTACTCCAAGGTAGAATTTTGGGTCCCATTTTGTTTCAAATATATGTTAATGACTTATGCAGAATTTTCCTCCCCAGCTCGAGGACCTTTTTATATGCCGATGACACCGTGGTTATAATTTACGGGTCAAAATGGGATAATGTTAAAAGTAGCGCGGAATTGGCACTACGTGAAATAATAAAATGGCTCAACTTAAACCTACTTACCCTCAACGGTAACAAGACATCATATATTCCATTCGCCATACGTCAGAGCTCCGCACCATACCACACCCTTTCGATAATTGGGCACACTTGTTCTCAACTGTCATCCTCGTGCCAATGTCCAACTCTCACGCGTACGGATCACGTCAAATACCTTGGTGTTCAAATAGATGCCGGCTTACGCTGGCATAAACATGTTGATGCCCTAACCTTGAGAACGCTGAGACTAATAAATACCCTCAAGTCACTTAGAGTTTCTGCAAACCCTGATACTCTAAAAATGGTGTTTTATGCTCTGTGTCAGTCCATTCTTGGGTACTGCATCAATGTATGGGGCGGTGCAGCTAAAACTACTTTTCTTAGAGTGGAGAGAGCCCAGAGAGAGATACTGAAAGTGATGCTACAAAAACTTTATCCGACAACTCAACTCTACTCAGATTGTAAGGTACTAACAGTTCGTCAGCTCTTGGTGTTGCAATCCGTTCTCAGAAGACACTCCAGCGCCCTCCGTTTGATCCCAATAACCGAACCAATATTCCCCCAGGTACACGACAAAAAACCGCTTTTGCCAGACACCAATACTTCACATGAAGTACACTAATCTACACGAAAAGTCATAAAGAACTAAATATACTTGATTGCAATAAATTTTAATTAAAAGCTAAGGTTAGGGAATGGCTACTTGAACAGGACTATGCACAAACTGAATCACTACTCAAAAACTTTGCCTAATATTGCATTTTTTGCACTTATATTTCTTCACATACACCTCACACTCACTACTCTCCTACAAAAACTCACACACTTCAGAAACACATCCCCACACACATTCATCCATTCATATTACATGGGTTTTTAATTGTTATTTCTATACAATTTTTCCCTATTATTCCTTTGTCTTAGAATATAATAATTGTCTAAAAGTAAATCTGACTGTTAACATGAAAAATTGGTTGGCACAGTCCGCAGTTGTATAATCCCTATTTTTAAGTAACCTCACAGCTGAACACTGTCTCTTAAGATATAGGTTATCCTAGTTTAAGAGGCAGGGCTCACAATATCTGTATACAGACTTCAGCAGCGATGTTAGCATCTTGTTAATCAGTGTATACTAATGTATGTTTTTTTGTGGCAATTATACATAATTACAACATAACACAACAACATTACTTATACTATATAGTGTATTACTCTCGACGTAATTATTGTACATGTAAGTGTTGATGATAAAAAATATAATAATAATTATTTATTTGCATAACATTAATTACAATCATTGTGAAGCCCTGACTCCAGAGCTAGATATATAATACCGATCTGTATTTCAGGAGTCAGTTTCTTCTTCCTTTGCATAAAATAAGAATTGTGTATTCACAATTCTTATTTTATGCAATAATTAATAGAAACAACTAGACTTTTACAACATGAATAAATAAATTGACACTTACATTATTATTTTTATGTGTTTAATGTTTTTATAAAAATATTTAAAAATTTATATAAATAAGTATGTAAATAAATGAACGAGATAATAATCATTTAATTCAAGTAACAAGACTCACAGTAGTAACAATATACTTACAAACTATGTTAGTAGAACATTAACACAGAAACAATTTGTGAACCACTGCTGCAAGGTTTAGCCTTGCAACAGTGGTTCACAAACGCACAATCTAGCCTGCTTGCTACCATAGATAGGATGATGTTGGTGCTGACCCGCACCCTACGAACTCTTAACACGTAACAATAATTTGTATTGCTATGGTATTGGCTTTATAAGATATTCTTATGCCATTAGTGCTTAAACATGATTTTGGGCATATAGGCGCCACGGCTGGATCGAATGAAGCGTAATCGGGATGTCCAATTTTCGACCACTTTATCGATGCCAAAGATTCCACCTGCCCATAAAATGCACCAAACAGTGACTTTTAATGGATATAAGGGCGTCTCAACAAAAGCACTCCAAATTCGGCAATTCTGCTAATTGACGTAGTCGTTCAACCAAAAATGAGCCTCACCGCTGAACAAAATTTTGCATTGAAAAAGAGGATCACGCTGAATATTGTTTTCGGCCCAGTCACCGAACGTACGGTGCGCATAATAGAATAGAATAGAATAGAATAATTTATTTCAGATAATTTAAATCCATATCTTATTAGTATATTAGCAACAATATTAGCTTACAATTATGTTAGTATTGTTAGTACTCATCTTTATGTAGACTACTTACTACCTATACAAGACCATTCACAACCCTTACCCAGTGTTTTTGAATGGGGCAGTCAAAGCGAGCCGCAATGACTTTCAGAATGCCATTCTTAGCACCTCGCAGACGCTGCAGTAAAGAAGCCGATTTTTTGCGAATTATGGCCTTGAAGCCGTCCGTGTGGGCTTCTGCAAACATCCAGGAGGCACTGCAGCGCCACGGTAGCCTTGACAACACTCTGAAAGCATTGTTATATTGAACCCGCAGGGTGTCATAGGATCGTCGCGTATAGCTCACCCACAGGCCACTCGAGTAAAAAGATTGACAATACGCTTTAAAGAGCGTTATTTTTACTTGAGTTCGTGAGTGAGTGAGAGTTAATGGTCACGTGGTTTCAACTCATGTACAACTTGGATCTTGTAAGCTCGCAAGCCAAGATCTTTCCACAAAATCTTCCACAAAGTAGATGGGGACAGCTCCAATTGCTGTGCACGATGACGAATAAACTCATTCGGGTCCTCTTCAACACTACGCTTCACAGCAGTAATAACTTCTTCTGTGCGCACTGTATGGCGTCTTTGTGGATGCGTATTATCAACTACATGAACATGTTTGTCACCCATTTATCACCATACAAGGTTGGTGAGAGGAGAATGCCAGTCAACCTATGGCGCCAAGTACCAAGTCTTAAGTTCGTGATCTTAAACCTCAAGAAGATTAAGTACGACTTTATCTTCCAACGTATAAGAATGCAGCTTAATTATTTTAATTTAAATACAAGTTCAAAGTTGACGGTTTTCAAATCCTGTCGACGCGCCACGTCGTAACAGAAACTTCAGAACAAAAAGCGGATTAACGTCTGGGAAGTTCAGAGATAGGTGAAAAGCCGGAGTGCATTCAATGTTTGCGTTCAAGAAATGTCATAAATGGCAAAAAAAAAACGAAATACAATTCATACATTTTTTGTTTTCGTGGGAATACCTTCAAAAGGCTCCCGACCTCTGGGGGAGGGAGGTCGGGGAGTGTGGGATTTTTACCTCACTAAAACCACCCCAGTGATCACCATCAGCACATAGACGGGGTCCAGGTTCAAAATTTTGTTTTTCGAACAATTCATACCTAGTGATTAATCATCTTAACCACGGTATTTTTTTTATATTCCAATAACTTTCTTAATCTCTACCTACGATAATTTCTTACGAAATGTACATACCTAAATAGGGAGAATGTTTTTTATTTGTGACTTTTCTAGTAATCAAACCTCAGTCGGTCTATACGAGTATTTTAACCGTTATACAAAACTGCGGGGTAATTTTGCGATACAGAATTGTTTCCATTTTGATAGTTCAACAGCATTCATTTCATTATTTACGTTGGTGAGCAGACAAATTTTTGGAACATAATTATGTAGCAATGGATTAGCAAAATTCTTTAAAATAATTCAGTTTGTGATCGATAATAGTCTGTTACGCAATTCGGGCGCTGAGGTTTAAGAATTTTTCTTTGTAATAAGGCCTACCATTAAAATATTAGGATTGCGTTGTCGAGTAATTCATCAACTCGTCCTACATGCCTACCGCCCATTTAGCACGACTTGCAGAAAATCAAAATAAATAATATTTTAATTCTGCAACTCGTCCCACGTTGCTATCAAAATGAGAAAAGGTACAATCAGAAGCAAAAGTGTTAATGTGGAAATAATAAAATAAAAAATTATAGAAAATATTTAATCATCACAACATTGTCACATAAACAGAAAATATTAAATCATCACAAATTTGACACCAAATAACACACGAGTTAATAATGAACATTCATACATGTAGGTTTACTAACAATAAACCTAAAATTATAAAATAACAACCAATCGTCCAATTAGACCAGATGCTGCATAGCCTAAATGGAGCCTCTCGGCGGGTTGACCTCGGCATGAATTTGGACAAGACGAAAATCATGTACAAGTCGCACGTCTTGCTGAGTCCAATCCACATCGAAGGGTCGCTTCTCGAAGTTGTGAAGGAGTTACGACATACTCCTTCACAACCTAGTGCAAGTCATTCAGCTCGGTAGACACAACTTTGAGAAAGAAGCCGACAGAAGAATCCGGTTAGATTGGGTAGTGTTTGGAAAACTTCGTCAAGTCTTCTCGTCACCAATCCCGCAATGTTTGAAGACTAAGGTCTTCAACCAGTGCTTGCTGACCGTTATAACATACGGTGCCGAAACTTGGCCACTGGCAGTTGGGCTGGTCCACAAACTTAAGGTCGCTCAGCGCGGTTGTGGCGCAGCATGGGAGAGGCCTATGTCCAGCAGTGGATTGCGAGAGGCTGAGTTGATTAATTGAAGCAATCGTCTTAAAGATAATAATCAATGATTATAAATTAAATAATTAACAATTTTAAAAGATTTAAAATTATTTCTATTTCTTTTCCTTTTTTTTAAAGAAAAACTTCGCACTACAATAGGAATTTCTCCTGTATTGTGGGTGCGTTTACAAACATTCAAACTCACATACACAAACAGCTAGACCCGGAACAACTACTTGTAGGTCATTCAAATATTTGTTCCGTGCGGGAATCGAAAACCGCTCGAACGTCGCACCCCCGTTTGGGACTTAAAATATTTTCCGGTCAAACGTCCAACCCCTCATCTGAGGCTTATTCGATTTGCTGCGTTCAAATCGATTTAAATACCACTGGCACACTGTACTGTTGCAAAAAAATTACACCAGGTGGCTCCTTATTAGTTTCCGCGTACAATAGTATGCTATAATCTGTGTCGACCATAAATATTTTTTGCAAAAAAAAGTTGAATGTCAGCGCTCCGTCAATTTGTTCAGAATTTTTTACGAACGATGCGCGCTCCGTAGATAGTATGTGTTGATGTCGTAGTTAATAACCCAATGTATTAGTGTTATATATCATAAAAATCCTCATTAATCAAGGTTTACGAATATCTATGTGTGTCATAGGTTTTGAATCAGTTTTATTGTGTTAAACTCGTTATGAAAAATTGAGGCCGTAGCGACACGCTAGGCGCCGGCATTTTCGTGTTAAATTACGTGTGTTTTACTAAATAATTTACTAAAGTAATGCTTGTAATATGGACATAAGTTAATTATTAGTATTTTAAAACGCTCAGAACGTTTTAATACTATGAAGATAGTTCAAGATCACGAATAATTTAATTCGTTCCGCAGTACAATTTTAATAAGCCCCGTTTGAGGGGTGGACGTTCACGAATTTAACATATAAGGGTTCAGACGAATGTTTAACCGGCGCATACGCTTCGTTGTTTTTCCAATTCGTTTGGTATGCTGAATTGTTGTCAAATATATATAATTATTGCATACAAATGATTGCCTATCATTTCAAATATAATTACACAAAAATCATCTAAAATAAATTAAATCCTATATAAAAACACACGTTTCGCAGAACCCTTATGTCATCAATCTGGACCTCGCAGGGGGCATGAAATTGTTGCGGGAATGGGGAGTTTGTTTTGGTGTATTGTGCTACTCTGAGCAAACCAAGTACGGACATATGGGTATCAAAAAAAAGCTTAGATAGTCTAGTTTAATAATAAATAGGTTTTATTGACACAAACTACAAATTAATGTACAAAAATTCAGTAAGAACAAATATTTTACGGAAATTCAACACATATTTTTAGTTTAATTTTTTTTTACAGTTCTTTCGACTATGAAGTCGTAATGTAGTTTTAAAACCTGTTGATTCTGTATGGTTTCAGCTACACACACGATTTTTTATTAAGGTATAAGTTCGGTAGTTTTCAAGTTATTACACTTTATGTTAGAAATGACCGGTGCGCACGCGCGGTTTAGGCTAACATAGTAGCTGTGAACGTTCGGCAGACCAGCGGGGGCGTGGCCTGCCGAGATCAGTCGAAAAAAAATACTGCAATAATTGTGTCGGTCACTGCTTTCAGCTTGGCAAAAACTAAAAAGAAAAGGAAAAAAATATTAACTAAGTATAATTGCAAAGTGGTACGAGTAGCTTATAGATAATTAGGTTATCAACTCGTACCAAAATGACATATCTCAGCAGTACCATCAATATTTTCTGAAATTGTATGCAAGGAGCGAAAGTTTCCCGCAATCCTCATACATTTTTATATTTAACGAATGATTTTTAATCTGTAGTTTTATTAGTTTATCTGTGACACATACAACTAGACTATAATTATTCTACTATTTTATTAAAATGATATTTTTATTTTTGACATTTAACAATTTATAGCAGGGAATTGCAAATGTTTTACTGTTTAATTAATTTATTTGGTTACTGTTAAAATAATGATTTCTATTGTACTTCTTTTAATTTTTATAATTTTTGTGTAAAATTTTCGATACAATGTAAAAATTGTTACTTAAAGAAATAAATGAAATAAAAATGATTTTAACTTATCGTGTTTTATGAACTTATGTTTCGGACCGAATACCTACATGATGGACTACTTTTTGGCAATGCTGTAATATTTTGTGACATTTCGAATGGTATTTATCAAACAGTTTATGTCTAGTGGCACTTGGCAGTCTTTCATACATAAATCATTATTTTTTCCAGTTTTCTATTATTTCTTTCTTTGTTTCTCAATATTACTATTTTTAGTTGTAATATATACCAACAAACGGGGTGAATAGGGATGCAGGGGTGAATCGAGATGAGACTTTAAATGGGATTTTAACATTGAAATAATATAGTTGGTTTCCAAAAAGGACTCTAATGTGTTTACTGTATATAATTAACGATTAAGTGCCCTTTTTGGCATCAAAATATATTATTACAATGTTAAAATCCCTTTTAAAGTTTCGTTCCGATTCACCCTTGTATCCCTATTCACCCCTGCATCCCTATTCACCCCGTTTGACCGGTACTTATTGCCTGAGAGGATAAACATATAGTAGGATGATCATTAAATACAAAAATAACTGACCAATTAATAAAAAGGAAATACTCAGAGACTTAGGTACATAGCTACACTGACGAACAATATAAAAAAGTCCTAGTGCCTCAATAAATCTAAATATCTCTTAAACCACACAAATTAGTTGCATGAAGAAAATAAACTTGAAAACAGTTTAATATTTCACATTAAAACCTTATTACATACTGGCCTGTTCGCAGTCATGAATAGAAAAAACTGGCCGAGTGCGTGTCGGGCCACGCAGTGTAGGGTTCCGTAGTACCCCGTTATCACAATATGTATAGTACGATTCTATTGTTCTTTATCCTGAATATAATAAAACGTAACCCGTTGTACAGCGCCATCTAGCGGCAGTATTGTGAAACTAATGATAATTTATTATGTTTTTTTTGTTTTTTTATTTCATATCTTGTTTTTCAATGCAAGTCTTTACCCGTTATAAACAAGCAACTACTTCATCTTAGTTACTTTAAAGGAATAATGATAAGGATTTTGTATTTGGAACCAAATTATCCAACACCCAAGTTCAACGACTATTACTGCTAAACTTATAAAGTTATCTTAACCGCTATAATTTTCCTTTAAAGTTCATGAAATGAACTATCATCGTGAAATTTTCCAGATTTTTCAAGGCAGCAGTCTTACCTTTTAAAGGGGGGGAGGGGACGCCCTACTGGAACAAAAATTGCACTTTAAAGTTTGAATATTTGGGTGAATAGGTGAATATTTCGTAAATGGTGCATTAAATCGAAAAATAATTTTAGCAATCCCAAAGTCATTTTAGAAGACCTATTCAACGATATGCCACACGATGGTGTAAACGACGCAAATAATATTCATCCCCACTTCACATGTAGGGGAGCTACCCTAAAAAAATATACTTATTTTCCAAAATTTTATTTTACTACTTTGTCGGCGTAATTGATATACACACTCCTACAAAATAACAGCTTTCTAGTAATAACGGTCTCTTAGCAAAACCTTGGACAGACAGACGGACATGACGAAACTATAAGGGTTCCTTGTCAGAACTACGGACCACTAAAAAGTTAAAAAAAATGGTCACGTTTCATAAATTCAGATTACATTTGAATACTTTTATTTAATTAATATTTTTACCTTTGCGTATCGATTTTTAACTAAAAGTGCTTACGGCAGATATTGACTTCTAAACAAAGGTATCATCATGGTTATCACACCCGAGGAATGTCTTAGGATCATCACTATAGTGCAATTGGGGAGATCCCAGAGACAAGCAGCCAGAATAATGGGTGTTAGACATTCTACTGTCCAACAAGTGCTTCTTAGGTTTAGGGAGACTGGACTTAACCTGAGAAGACCATGCAATCTCAAGCCAAGATGCACAACGGCCCGAGAAAAACGATTAATTGTGTCAACGATGATAAGATATCGACATCAGACGGGAGTTGCGATCCAGCAACAACTTTTGCAGTCCCGACGGGACGCAATCAGTGAGTGGACAGTTACTAGACGTCTTGTAGAAGCCAATTTAAAGCCTTACCGGCCAGCAAATGGCCCAAAACTCGAACGTCATCATAAAGTTGCAAGATAACGATATGCTCGTGAGCACATCGGATGGAGTGAGGACGAATGGGGCAGAATAATGTTCTCTGGTGAATCGAGATTCGTATTGTATAATCATGATTGGAAACGTGGAGTGTACTACAGACGGCTAGGAGAACGTTTTTCACAAGTATGTTTAGAAGAAAAATTCCCATGCGGGTAGGTTCTGTACACGGGCCCACACGTATACACAACCTCCCCGTATGAGTATTTCATCAGATGGTCGCACAGCGCTAGTGCCGATAGAAAATGGCCATCTGACCGCTGTGAGATACGTAAACGAGAATATCAATGAACATGTCCATATTTGGTTAATATGGGCGACAATGCACTGTTGATGCATGTTAATGTCCGACCCCACACTGCTCATGTTGTAAAGAAGTACCTTGAAGTAAAGCCTATCGAACATGCCTGGGACGAGTTTAGCAGACGTGTTAGAAGCTGAAATCCACCTTATCCACCTCCAGTCACACTTCATGGTCTTAAAAATGCAGTTATTGAAGAATGGGGGAATATTCCTCAGCGTATTCTGATGAATCTCGTAATCAGCATGCCAAATCGTATATTAGCCGTATTGAGAGCACGCGGAGGTAATACGAAATATTGAATGATTAAAAAATTAAGTTTCAATTTCGTAAACCCACTTTAAGAGTTATTGTTTGTTGTCCAAATGGTCCTATTTTATCCTTTCTTTAACACATTATTATTATATATTTTTTTGATTTAATTTGGTGTTTGATTAATGCATTATTAATACATTAATTGAATGTTCAAGAAGCTATCTTGCGTGGTTTCGGAAATATTTTATGATAAGTTAGTAGCTTTTTTATATTGCTCGTCAGTGTAGTTAGGATACTAAAATAAATAAACAAAAACCCGAATTAACACCTTAAGGTGCGACGCATGCAAAGCTTCGAGTTTCCCCAAAGCGATATGCAAATAAGTTCTCGGCGAAAGAAATACATTTATAATTTCAGCCACGTTCTTTAAATTTACCTTTTAACAGCCTCTTGATATTTTTAATACGTGTCGCTTCAAAATTTTCTGTACAAGCTGTGCAGGAAAATAGGATAAAAGAAGAGATAAAATTCGCAAAGTTTACCTGAGCTTGTTGATGCAGGTCACGACATGAATTTATCACAGCTCTACTTTAGGTACTTGGGAGGTAATTGAGTGGAACAGAGGGCCTCCGGTTTCGAGCTGCACTGCTGATCATCGATCTCGCTCGCACCCCTCGCTCCAGTATGATAAGACGTCATTCTTATTCACCTCTTTGTCTTATTAGGAACTTTATTCAGGTCACATCCTTATAATGTTGAAAAATTAACAAACAGATTGAAAGCAAAGTTTAAACGAATTATTCTAATTAGCGGTCGGGCCGCGGCGTGGAGCGATAATTATCAACATTCACTGCATTCAACCAATTTCAATTCGGAGTAAAATTGACACAGGGAATAGCATTACAATTTTGTAAATCCGATGTCATTATACCTACTATCATATACAATATATCTATGTATACGGAGGTATTGGAGATGTTAAATAATGGCAAAATGTGCTCATAAATACGCCACTACAACATTCAATCTCATCGTTTGTTTTGCTTTTGGAAATGAGCATGATAAACAGTTGAGTTAATAATAATATTACTAATTCAACTGTAATATACAACATACGTATATTATAAGTTTTAATTTCAATGCATGTATGGTTATACTCTTACCACTCCTAGTATTTCGTTTTCATAAACCTGCTTGTCCTCTTAGGCTCGCTATCTACATTTTCCTTTTTATATGCCAAAACTCACAAAACTTTTTTGTACAATCTTAAAGATAAATAAGGTACTACCATAAAGTACCTAAACATAATGATTGGGTGATTATCAAAGCGTACATTTTTCCATCTCTGCTAAACCAACTGAATAATTAACTGTACTATTATCTAGACACGCGGTAGCGTTTCAAGCCAAGTTCAAAGAAAATGGAACTGGCGACGCAGCAGCTGTGGGTTTATATTACACGAACTATTTGGAGACGCTTTTGACCCGTTAATAACTCTAATTATACTTAACCTAAACACAAGAAATTTGGTTTAATTATTAAACCCCCTTAGATTAACTAGAACCCATTGAGATATTAACGTCTAAAAATCGTAATTTTTATCACTGACTGACATTTTTAATAGATCAAAAATCTACCCCACTTCATGACATAGAAAGTTGCAACTTTGCGTCCGGCTGGGTAATTGTGTATACAAAGTAAAAAAATCTGTAAACAGTGATTTTTTTGGTACGATTTGAAATATTATATTTTCCAAGCAATCGATTTTTATTAACACCTAGTGCCTTTCAAAATTATAATAGCAACAACAAAAAAATCTTTTGCAGGAGAATTATGTTCTATGATGAAAGGTCGCTTTTATTGTTTTGTATACCAAATTAATATAATTTAAAAAACTTAGGCAACCTATAATAACACAAACTGCAACTGGCAGCGGCTCAGCGATCTGATATCATTGCGAACAATTGTATTTGTTACGAAAAAAATACATGCTTACACAGTATATAATTTACAAGAGCCCAGATTCGATTCCTGTTGTCTATAAACATTTAATAGACACTTTAGGAAAACACCTAGTCTTCCGGCACATACATAGGTGCACTTTACTTACCCTATTTGCTTAACTTATTGTACTTAGCTACACACATGAAGAGGCAATGGTGGTGTGTAAGTATGCAGGTGCCGAGAGAAATACCTATACTTACGTGTTTCGCAACATTTTTGGCGGGCAACAGAAGTGCGGTGCGCGTGGTGTCGCGGGGGATGGGCGCTGACGACCTGGCACTGGTACACATGTGAACCGCAAGGGAGTTTAAAAACGTATTTTAACAGACTTGAGGGGTTAATTTGAATGATAAATAATAATAATTTCTTTACAATAACTAATGATATCTCATCAAAAACATAAATGTGAAAATGGGAGCCAAGTTCAATATATGCGTGGTTATCGACTTCGGCGACAAAAGAATTGAGATCTAAATGGGAACTTGGCACCCATTTAGGGTGCCAAGTTCTGTGTTTAATCCTGAAATTTATAGAACATACAACATTATAAAATATTTGTCTGTTACGACAATGTTTGCTATAAAACATCTAACTTCTTAAATTTGAACAGTCGAATTATTTACACAAAGCAAATAAATTGGGATAAATTGAAGCTCAACAATTTGGCTTGGCTAGTTTTTACCAGCAAACCAAATTTTTAGAAGAGCAAAATATGTTGACCCTACAATATAAAAACAGAAACTTTGCGTATAACAACATACTCGTATAGAAGATAACTTGGGTTTTTGATGGGATAAAAATTACATTAACACTTACCTATTATAATATTGTTACAATCATTGTAATGGATAATATTTGGCGCTAAGTAAGTTTGTAACGCAAATAATCGAGTCAGTCAATACTATACTGAACATACCCATAGGTCGTGTGATGATCGGGCAGCTTCAATGAATAACTAATGCATCTAGTACGTGCCTGGGTTTCCATTACTTGATAAATTCATTTGCATTTTAGAGCGAAATCAACGAGCAACAGCCGTAGCGGTGATGCAGCCAATCATATCGCTCAGAGCGCTTCGGGAATAGAGCGTTTTCGAAATCATCATACTTTATGCAAATAATGAAACCCTCTGTTGCACAAGGAAACAGACTAACATTTTGTAATTTAATTAAATTCAGTAGTCATTCTTCTGTTTATTGTACTTTTTATTTACATTTCAGAACTGCTAGCAAAGTTGAAAAAGTTCTTAATTTTCGGAGTACTTACGTTCCTATAGGAAGAAAAAAAAACACTCGATTCATCGTAAGTCGTAAATTCATTTGCTTTCCGACAGCGAATAAAAGCTATTGCAAAGTTTTCCTGCATTCAAATTGAGGCTGGAAGGCTTTTCAATTCAAGTTTTGTAAAGAACAATTCGCGGCAGAACGACTACAGCCGTGCTTAATAACAATATTTTAGTTTTTCTTTTTACATTACTGTACCGAAATCATATCGGCACCTGCGATAGGAAACGGTTTGATAACAGAATCCAGCTGGTTAGGAATTTAATTTAGCGCTTGCGGTAATAGTGTACCTGCACCTACCCAGTTTTTTATTGCGACGCTAGCACCCAACTATGCTCATATATGATAAATTGAGAACTCATATTTATGCTCTATGAAGAAACTTGTGCTATGTATAAACTAATATAAAACTTTATATAACATATAAAATACATTTGGACTGGATAAGCTGTTTAAATGAGACAAACTAAATGGAATTTATCTGACCGGCCGCTCGGCTCTGCCTCATAATCGTGTTCTGGTTATCGTGCTGGTCTCTTGGTGCATAAATCATTTTCCTTCACGTTTAGTGTGGCTGTTTGCTTGCTAAAATTGCCACCTTGTTCGAAATCGGTTGTTTGAATTATGATGAAGTGATTGTCGCGGGTGCAGGTGCACCATGATCTACCAATAATTTGGATTGTCGCGTATAAAGAAGAGTCCCTTGATTCCATTTACAGCAAGTCTTCCAAATTTACGAGTTATGTTGAGAATTACAGCGTCCTGACACTGAGTTCACTCTTCGACGACTATCAAGCAGGCTCGAGTGGCCTACGAAGCGCTATATGTCATGTTAAATATTTTGTTTAAGATCGGTATAAGTTACATATCAATAAAAAATCTTTTAACTTACACTCCTGAAGAACTTTAAAAACAGCTCTGGCTTACTTTTTTACAGAAGTCAATTTTAAACTCAGTGTGAAATTATTCACTTAAACCAATTAGAGAAAATTACTTCTTCTTATTAAAAAACCCATAGAATAGATTTAGTTTCTTCACAAGATAATTGGCGTTTATGACTTGGGCCACATTTGTATAAAGATACATAACATTATTCCAAACGATTGAAAACACGAAAGAACATCATGTAATGTTATAACAGTCTGTCCTCAACATTTGATTGTGGCTAATTTCAATACCTATTTGTGTTACTTTCTCTCCTCGTGTTGAAGAACGAACAGATCCTCCGTTCTATTTTCTCACATTGTTACAGACGTATTACAGAAAATCGTCACGAATTGAAGATAGATTTTTTGCACTACAACTGTAATCCAGAAAAAATATAAGTAGGACCTAAACTATTTAGTCCTACTAGTGCTGAAAGTAATAAACGCTAGAGATTGTATGAAAGCAAACACAAAATCGATGCAATAACGGCGCAAATTGTGGACGGTTTGCCAACTTCATCGTCACGAAAAATGTCTCACCAACTAGTCCGATGTAATAAAACACAGATGTGGCCTACAATTTTATATTAAGAAACTACTACATGTTCATCTGTAGGAGAAGTCGCGTGTGCACTAGATGGGGTTAATTAATTTGATACAGCTAACTGTGACTGCCCTGTTGCTCCAAGTGCGATTTGTTCTTTGCTACTACTACTTGCTTGCACTTTCCCCCGCGACTTGTTCGCGTGAATTTCGTATTTCCTTACACACATTCCAACAATCCACCCGTTCCAACCGAATAAAATGAAAATTTATGATCATAATATTAATTATATATTTCGACACATTGCCCGCCGGCGCTCTTACTTCGTTTTCACTTAGCGTTGTTTCAGACTTTTTTTTTGTTTGCACCGCTTCTAAGGATTGTAGCGTGATATTATATAGTCTATATAGCCTTCCTCAAAAATTGAGCTATCAAATGCAAAAAGAAGTTTTCAAATCTGACTCTTAAGCTAAAGCAAACAAAAAACTCTTAAGCTTTATTATTAGTATTAGCTGTTTATATAGATAGACCGATGTGTTAAGTAATTTTCTATTGTATTAATCTATCTATTTACTCGTATATGAACAAAAATCAATTGCCGCATGTATGAAAGACCATCGCTTGAGAAGGGCCTGACCAATTTGGGAGTTTTTTTTTTGTTGTATTCGTAATTGTCAGGACAAGGTTTATGTAAATGTTTTTTTTTGGAAAATCATAACTATAAATATAACATAACTTACAACTAAGTTAAATTGTAAGTTAGGCTTGATTATTTTGTAGAGACAGTGCGGAGGCGAAGTTCACCCCGACTGAGCAAGAGTTGTCATCAATGACGAAGCTTTCATCTTGATTGCACGCCCGCAACTCACAATTAAAAAAAACGTTTTAATTCGATATTCTTCACACTTTGTATAATTATAATCTAGCTGCCACAGAATCACTTTGTCTAAACCATGTCGTGTAATTTCGCTTTATGCCATAGGTACATACTTGGTTACCGTTTAGAATTGACAGTGTTTTTTACCCTATTTAATCAATAATGTACGGAGTGGGTATCGGCTTATTTTTATAAAGATATAGGCACATTTTTATGAAACTTAATACATTTTTTGACTGCGTTTTTCTATGTATGTAGGTAATTCGATACTATTGCCGTTTACCGAGTGTAGATATTTTACATCTACAATAGTAGACTGCATGTTATAATCAACTACAAAAACGAGTAGTTGGTAAAAAACAGTAATTAAATTTAAAAAAAATACGTTCCTAGGTCTGTAAACCACAAGTTTAAAAGGTGACTTACAGCAAGTTTTTTATGCGAACTTTACGTTGAAGTCTCTTCGCGGCACTTCGTTATGATTAATGAGCGCATTACGTCGAGATTCATAATTAAATGCCCGCAAAAAGTATAATCAAGACACTTCATTCAGTTCAGCGAGATTTTCCTTTGGGAGCTACAATTTCAACACGCCAAATTGTGCGTTTTAAGGACAATGAACACAATTAGATACAAAGGCAACAGCTACGACAGACATCTGCTTTAGAGCCTACGCAGAATACAGTTTTTTTCTGTGTTAAAGTCTGCGTCGACGAAAAATTGCTTAGCTACTCTTAAAGACTGGTTTTTCTCGATTGCTATTTTTACCTTATGGGTGCTCAAGTTTCAGATATCGCGTCTAATAATCCGTTTGACTTGTTTATCTAAAAGTCTGCGCTGGTCGGTGCCGATGTTATATTTACTTTTTTCTTCTATTTGTTCGATAGTTAGACTAGATAGATGTGTCTTTCTTCCTTTTTTAACCGACTTCACAAAAAGGAGGAGGTTCTCAATTCGTCTGTATGTTTTTATTTTTATTTTTAATGTGTGTAAGTTCATAACTTTTTTCTGGGTGATTGGATGATTCTTTTTTTATTTTTTGATAGGTGGTGCTTCACATGTGGTCCCATTTAAATTTGATCAAGGTCTGAACAGTAGTTTTTGAGTTATCCTTAATACTGCATATTTTTTCCACTTAGTTTATATGGATGATGTGTTAATAATTTCCTGTCACTGTTATTTACACACCAAGTAGTGGTATACGAATTTGTGTGGGGTAGCTACCGTAACTAAAAAGTGAAAAATAAAAACTTTTTTACAAAAAAACAACCGACTTCCAAAAAAAAACACTAAAAGACGTGAAAAATAACTTTAATTTCGGAAGTCGGTGGTCAAAAACGAAAATACAAAACCAAAGACACGGACTTCCGAAATTAAAGTTATTTTTCACGTCTTTTAGTGTTTTTTTTGGAAGTCGGTTGTTTTTTTGCAAAAAAGTTTTTATGTTTCTATCCGATTTAAACATTTGTGGATGCCGTCTACTATTCTGATATATTGTTCTTTAACATCAGATATATCCGAGGTCTAACCCTTTGAAGTAATTAAAATGTTCCGTGTTAAACTTTTCAGAATTGTCAAAAAGGGTGTCTCTTGTGACCTTTTTTATTGTTATCCTTAATGATTTGGCGCGATGAATTTGAAACTGAATCTAATTTTTGCACGTAGCAGTCTATGGTCAGAAATACTTAGAATTATACCTTAATTTAGTCGATCACACCTACGTCTTTTATTATTTGTGTCTGCAGTTAAGGAATTAAACTAAGAACGAATTAGATTATATCCTTAATTTATTTTGTTCTTAATTTGATTATTTGGTGAAATCTAAGTCCATCTTCGCTGTGTTTTTTTAGGGAACAATCTCTTAGCTATGTGTATATTTGGTGCGGAAGCGAATTGGAGTAATCTTGTTCCTCGCTCATTGCGTTCTCCTAAGCCGTATGGTCCTAGAATGTTTTCAGAGTCTAGTTCTTGCCTCGATCCAACTTTAGTATTGAAATTTCCTGAGACTGTGTTCCACGGTTTTCATCACATGACCCTGTTAAGAGTATCATAAAAATCTTCTACATCTTCGCCTGAATATGTTGATGTAGGAGCGAAGGCTTCGACTGTTGTTCATGTTTTTCAGGATAAGAACATCTATACGTTTAGAATGTCCTAGAAACTCGATATTGTTGTCTTTCCACGTCTTAGCAACCAGAAATCCAACACCGTGAAGTCCCTGGGTTTCTCCGAAGTGCAAGAACACAGCGACGTTACTTTCTTCAATAAGTTCTCTCTGTCGTTGCAACTCTGCAAATTCTATAATATCGCGCTTAATGTCTTTCAACCTGTTCTCTAGCTCTTTCCTGAAAAGTTAGGCTTTAAAAATATAGATAGTAATTTTAAAAATTATGTTTAGCCTAAGCCCTCCACACACAAATTATGCTTTTCTTTAGGTAAAGCCTTTGTTAATAAGTCAGCAAGCATGAAATCAGTCCGTACATGCATCAATTCTATCGCTTTATTATTACTGAGAACATTTCTTATAAAATGATGCTTTATGTCAATGTGTTTGCATCGAGAATGAGAGACTGGATCAAGCAAATGGCCCCTTGATTATCAACATGTAACGTTACCTTTGCGAACTGCGGTAATCCGATTTCAGTAAACAGACTATTTAATTGCATTGCGTCTTTCATAGCTAATAATAATATAATAATAATCCATCAAAAACTAGCACTCAAACACAGTCTCATTCAAAACACTAACACTCCCTATTATAAGTACACGCCACAAACTATCCTAGAAAATGACACACATAAACTGTATTACGATCGCGCCATACTTACAGATAGGACCATCCACTTTAATAGACCAGACATAACCCTACAGGATAAAATAAGAAAAACCACTTACCTCATAGACGTTGCAGTTCCCAACACCCATAACCTACAAAAAAACAATCGCTGAAAAAATAAGCAAATACGTTGACCTCAAAGAAGAAGTTACAAGAATTTGGAGACAAGATAAAGTTTATGTTGTTCCTGTCGTTCTCTCTACGACAGGTGTTATTCCCAACCATCTCCTCCGAAGCCTAAAATTAATAGACCTAGAAGAATCCCTTTACATTAATCTGCAGAAAGCAGCCATCCTGAACACATGCAGAATCGTTAGGAAGTTCATGCAGTTAGACGAAAGTACATTCTCACCATAAAATTCACCACACGCTGCATTTACTTGGCTTTGGCCCGTAAATGTAGCTAAAACCAGCCTAAAAGCTGAGAAAAAAGAACGCTCCCGATAATAATAATATCTTTATTTTCTCTCTTCACAAAAGGTTCACATATTTATAAACAAGAGACAAGTGTTTCGACAACAATACAATAATATGATCCTTTGTGAGAGACCAAAGACCCTTTCCCTCTCAAAGAGAGGAGGCCTGTGTCCCAGCAGTGGGAACATTATAGGCTGATTATGTATGTGTTGTGTGTTGTGAGAGACTGGCGTCCATACTAGGATACCCTGTGTGACGGATCACCAGGCTCTCACCCCGAACTAAATAATTATAATTAATATTGCAGTGGTAAATTTTAAAACTCTAGACAAACTAAATTAATAAAGTGGAAAAAAAACCGACGTTTAAATTAAATTAACTAAGCAAAAAAAAAAAATACTAAACATTGAAGTTAAAATAAATAAAAAATAGGTATAGTGTAATGTATGTGTAGTGTGCATGTGAAGTGTAAGGAGAGGTAGAATGATTGCGTGAGAGTGAGTGTGTGGGGTGTTTGTTAAAGTCAAAAACCACAAATTATGAAACATTACGAGGGAACAATCAGTAGCTGCTCCGTGGCATCATAGTCCAATTTTTGCAACCAGACTGAGAGTGTTTTTTTGCAACGCCCTTTGGGTAGGACATAAATTGACAAAATTCCGTTAATTTTGTTGTACAAGTAGTTTCCAAGAAAACCAAAATGTCGACGGGAGAAAGCAGTATGGAACCGAGTTGAGGGACAAACTGCGTGATTACGACGCTTGCCTTCAAATATATTAGGATTATAGACAAGAAGAGAGTGTTTGCGCAGGATCGTATTTAAAATGAAAAGTTGACGTACGGTTAACACTCCAGTACGGGCATAAAGTTCTCTGGTGGGAAATAAGAAAGGCAAGAAATTACTAGCCTTTAGATAAACTGAACTGATAATGATAAACTGTTATATTAGGCCTCACACGACGAGTGTGTAACGGTTCTCTGTTTTTGCGATTTCTAAGATACTCTCGCGCCCCCTAACATACCCTGAACATGAGCGCCTGTCTAATAAGTAATTTCCCCAATAAGCATCGTAATAGCCGGTAACTGACCTACCTTTTTTTGAGTATGTCAAACCATAACTCGAAGTTTGCTTTAAATACCGGATGATGTATGCGTTTCATGCCTTCCAACATTCCTTATTCGGTTTGTTTGTAAATTGCGCCAGTTTAACAACGGCATTCGCGATATCTGGTCTCGTCCCCGAAACTAAAAACATTAAGGAACCAATTAAATCCCGGTATGGCCATCGCTCACAACATTCATCGTTTTCATAATTGTTAGGCTGGAACTTCTTACCTACTTCCATTGGAGTAATCGCTGGATTGCAATCTATCATTGCATATTTTTTTTAAATATCTTTTACATATTCTTCTTGCGATAACTTTATTGTAGACATACCAGTTTTAAGAATGTTAATACCTAACATGTACTTCGCAACACCAAAGTCTCTTAATTCGAACTCACCAGCCAGTTCCTTTTTAAACTTTTCAATGCAATCTCTTTGCTCGGAACTTATTAAAATATCATCGACATATAAAAGAACAAGAGGTTAATACGAGTACATTTGTCGTTTTTAAAATAAAATCTCGGCTCCTTTAAAGACTGTTGAAGACCCATGTTTTTCAGCTTTTCGTCTAATCTTTTGTTCCATTGATGACCAGCCTGCTTCAAACCATATAACGATCTCTTTAATCGACAGACATCACCCCCAGCTTCGAGATCTTGCAGCATTTTCTCAGCTCGTTTTGTAACTTCGGTATCCTTTTATTGGTTCATTATTTTACACAAACTTTGTTTCAACAATTGTGGGATTTGCATAAAGATTTCCTCTTCTAAGGAGCCACTTAAATATGATGTATTTATATCTAACTAGTGTATCTCCATGTCTAATTCAACTGAGAGAGCTGTTAAAAGTCTGACTGTTTCTAATCTTGCTACAGGAGCAAAAGTACCTTGATAGTCAATGCCGTAGCGTTGACTATACCCTTTTGCTACTAGTCCAGCCTTTTTCTTCTCGCTGTAATCAACATTTAGCTTCGTCGTTAACACCAACAACCACCTACATCACTTCATTCTGGTTTCTTCACAATATCCCATGTATCGTTCTTTACCAAGCATCTTATTTCTGATAAAATTGCTTCTTCCCATCCATAATTTTTATTACTGGTTAAAACATCTTTTAGACTTATTTCTACTGCTCCAAGAAATTCATGAGTATCAAAAAAATCATCCAATGATTTATTTCCAATTTGCTCTGAATTGCTTATGATTTCGTCTAAAGACTTTGTATCTGCTTGCTGTCCAGTCTGTACATCTTGAGGTTCCATTTTGAAACCACCTCAACCATACGATATATTTTCTTCGGACGGCTTACATGACCCTTTTCTAGCCGCGGTCTGCCAGCAGCTCTTTTTAACAATCTTTTTTCGATTTTGGGTATTTCTTCTGGGTGATTATCATCTGACTCCGGTTGCACATTCATATCCGACTGAATAATAGCCGGTAAGTCTTTTACGCCATTACTTTTCGTACAATTCTTATTAATCTCTATTTCTACAATCCTTGGTACTTCGGCTTCTACCTTATTTTCTATTTCAAACGGATCTTTGTTCTTTCCTCTTTGCACTTACATTTAACTTTTAAGTTTTCATGAAATTTAACGTCTCTTGCCGCAACGACTTGAGGTAACCATATTCTATAACCCTTTGTATTTCTTGGGTATCCAACGAAGACTCCTTCAATGCTTCGATCAGCAAACTTCGGTTTCTAACATTACATGCTATCACTACAGCATCAGCCCAAAACCCTGAAGATAATCTCGATGCAAGAATCACGCACCTTTTCATCTCGATGACCGTCCTGTTCATCCTTTCTGCCACTCCATTCATCTGTGGTGTATGAGGAATCGTAAGCCTTCTCGTTATACCCTCTCTTGCTAAAATAAATAAAACTCTCCGTTACAATATTCTCCTCCGCTATCTGTTTGGAGGTATTTAATTTTCTTACCCGTCAAATTCTCCATGTACCTACTTGTAGATCTGAAACAGTAAAAACCTCACTCAAACAGTAAAAAACTCACTCTTCGTACTGAAAAGGTAAACATCATACCACCGCGTTCTACAGTCAATGAATGTGACAAAGTACTTCGCACCAACTATTGCTGTATTTTGCATAGGTCCACATCGGAATAAACGATTTTAAGTTTCTCGTCACACGGTGCGCTAGATTAAAAAAAAAGGGAAGGTCAGTAATTTTTCCCTTCGCAAAAATATCGCAATTATATAAATCGCTTATATCTGATATTTTTATATCCTTACCAGTGTTTTAAAATCATAAGATCTTTCACATTTAGATGACCTAGACGTTCATGCTATAACCACACTTCAGCGTTCAGTTCTGAAGAAATCACTGATGCCCGCGCGCATTGTTCTTAAACTTATTATAATTACCCCTGCGTTCTGCGGTTAACTTAGTTTTACCGTAACTATCAGTGATTAAGGCTAAATTACTTTTAAATGTAACTTCATAGCCCTTATCAGTAATCTTAGCTACTGAGATCAGGCTACTACGCAAATCAGGAACAAATAACGCATTCGGTAAATTAATTATAGTTTGAGAACCATCGTTACATGTCAATAATCGTACAGTACCCTTGTCTTGCACATTTATGCACGAATTAGTCGCTAAATTTAATTTACCATTCGCAGGCAACAAAGTGTCAATAAATTTACGTGCATTATTACAGAAGTGAGATGTATCCAATGATCCAAACTTCATTATCTTTGCAAACAGCATTAAATTCACCTGAAAAGCAATTAAATGTAACAAAATAGGTATCATAACTCTCTACAACATTAGTTTTATGTACACACTTTACAGCTTTTTAACAGTTATTTTTAGTCTGGGTACATTCAGATGCTTTATGACGCAACTGATGGCATTTGAAGCATTTAAACTTAAACTGCGACTTAAATTCCTTATTATCCATGCTAACGTTCTTTTTCCAATAAGGTTTTCCTTTTACCAGAAGGACCACCGATTTTGAGTGGTGTCTAGAGTTGTACTCCTCAAAAATCTTAACTTTGAGTACAGATCAGGTAATTCATCTCTGGATTCGACCGCACAACCGAAATTCTCAAAACTCACTGGAAGACTGTATAATAACATGATCGAAAGCAAATCTTTGAGGATTTCCACTTCCATCTCATTCAGTTTGTCTTTAACTTTAAAGATTTTTTTAAAATGCTATCCGACTTTATCACCTTCGCTCATCTTTTGTAATGTCAACTGTTTAAGCAACGTGACGTTCCTAGCAGGCCCCTTCGATGCATGAATTGAGTTTAACTTAAGCCATAATTCCTTTGAAGTCAGACAACCTCTTACATGTCTTAGCTGGCTTGGACTTATAGAGAGAATAAGATCGGCTTTTGCTTTAGAATCAGCAGCCTCCTAAATCAAAGCTTCAGCTGGCTCTGCTGGCTTGATCTTCTTCCCATTTACATAATCCCAAGCATCATTTTTTATAAGCAATGCTTTCACCTGTAGTCGCCAACTCTCATAATTTTCTTTAGCTAAAGATTCGATACGTACGGAACTTATGATAAATCCTCTTCGTACTATCTACGCCCTTTTATTCTACGTACAGCACTTATTACACAGAATCTACATTAAATCACCTTTTCTAGACTCCTGGGCCAATAAACATTGTTATGAACTACATAAAACGAGTATACGGAGTGGTAGCAAAGGCATATAACTCAATTAAGTTGTAAACAGATTGACAGACATAATGTAAAAACAATACATTGACCTACACTTCTATTCTGATATTCTGGATACAAAGTACTACTTGATCAATACAAAAGAGGCTTTATGTTTCACATTTTGCGTGAGTATATTAAAAATTAGGAAATGGAGTTCGTCTACGTTTGTCAAAGTTAACATTAACACAAATAATTATTTGTCTGCATTGTTTTTTTTTTTTTTTTAACTACCGAATGTTATAATAGTCTGACAGAAGTAATATAAGTGAAGTTTGTGGGCGGGCAACACTGTAACAAAAACTCTCAAATTTGACAAAATGGAAGTAATGAGCTTGAACCGCCATGCTAGGGTGCTTTTTTAACAATAAAAATTAAATTACGATAGCAAAAAAAGAAATTGAAAATGTTACTATTTTGCTGAAATATTCATATTTTGAGGGCTATCGACCACAAGGAATCCGAAAACGGTGGTCGGATCAAATAACCAAGCAACTGGAGATGCCTATCAGCGCCGCTCTCCACCACGTCACTGATCGTAATAGATGGAGAAAACCGTTGATAATATTTGAAACCGAGTCGCGATTCTTAGTAGTAAGAGAGCTGTAAGGAAGAGAGAGATCACAAGGAACATTATTAAGCTGTTTCTCAAAAATAGTCAACTAGCCTATTGCCATCAGTAAGCGACTAAGATTATAACAGCTAGGAGTACCGTCGCACGTAACTAGATGGCGGTACCAACTCGTTGCACAACACTAAAACTTGCTACGTGACTCATAATAATTATTCACTTCTCATATTTTTTTACAAATTCTGGAATGTTTCTAGGACTTTTGATGACATTTAGTTAAAATCAATGTAGGTATATTCGATCTCGTACTTTACCTACTTAAGGTTGAATGTCACTTAGACGTCTTAAATCGTCAAGGTCTATGTGTGCTTTATACCAATGTGACGGTTTGATTAGGTTCAAACTTATTGAAGTTTCAACATACTGGGACTGTTTGTCAGAATTGGTAAAGCAATTTACGTGGTCAACTATACGATAGTACGCCATCACCAACAGAATAACATAAAAATCATTTCGCATAGCGAACTTCCATTTTTCTTAAAACTTGTTGGATAGTGTGGCTGAGAACGTTTTCAAATATTTAAAAAATAATATTCAAAGCAGACAAATAATTATTTGTGTTAACGTCTACTTTGACAGCCTTAATTACAAGGTAGACGATTTCCTAATTATTACTGTGTCTACACATGACTAAATACTACTAATTTAGTAGATGATTAATGAACCTTTCAACACCATTTCTTTCGTACGTCTATTCTGCCGTACTATACGCAAAAGCGGTATCACAGGGTAAGCTACTTGCAAGAAAATTGAAGTTTTGTAAATACAGTTTTCTTTTTACTTTACTGATTTATTGTTTGCTTATTAAATGGAATGTATACATTATATTGAGTACATTTTTTTGTCATATGGTCAAAATATAAAAATTACATGCGTAATACCATTTAAATGAGATACTGCCATCCCACTAAGGCCCACTTGCTCGTTCATGGGTTATCCTAAATAACTCGGAGTTATCAGTTAACTCAGGGTTTATCAACTAATTCATCTTGCGTTACCAAGACTTAGAGGTAAACCTAGAGTTAAACTTTTAAATATTCTACCCGCCGATGTGGGTGAGTTAAGTCGCTAAACTCTGGGTTAGTGTTAGTAATGTTTAATAAATTACCGCTGATAACTTGTTTTGTATTTTATATTGTTCGACGTTGTAGTAAGTGAAAATTCGGTACTATATCAGCAGGCAATATATTCATGAACTCATTTAAAAATAAATACAAATAAAAAAAAAACTTAAATCATATTTTTCCTTAAATGACGTTTCCGTCAATCAATAAACTAAATCTCCATGGAAACTAGGAAACTACATACAATACGATTTAAATTAAATGTCATATTATAAAACTGGTTCACTAATGTTTCACCAAAACCCCATTGACAAATTTTTAGTTTACAACCAACGTTTCGTATACTGTTTATTTCACAAGCAACTTATTCCGCAATTTTTTTATTTTATAAACACTCGCTTTACAAACATTTATTTGGCAAATGCTTCCCTTTATAAATGTTTCGGATGACATTTATTCATTTATAGATTTTTCATTTAATATATTTAGATTCCTTTGGAAAAATCACATTTATGCAATTTCCATTTGGGTCCAATAAGTTTCTGAAGTTCTTGAAACCTACTAAAGTATTTTTTTTTCTATACAATCTAATTGTACCTGGCACTCACAAAAAAAATGATCCCGGGGATCATGTTGCCCCTATTTTGAGAATGCCCTAGGTATTGGTAGAATTAAATAAAAAATAACTTGGTTATCAGAGTTCAATATATCTTTAATTATGAAATCAAATATCTTAAAGACCTAGAGTTAGGTAGAATGACCCAGTCTTATTTATTAATAATCAGTCTCAATGTTACTAATAGGTAACAATCATCACCTGAGATCAATCGTAAATAAAGGTGAGCTTTAACAAAATTATTATAATCTTCTAAAATAATTGAATAATAAATCTTACTATCCATAATCATCATTAAACGGAAAATTTTAAAAAATTGTAATTTACTTAAAAATAAATAACCTTTCTTATTAATATTAAGTATATAATATCTTTACTTTTTTTTGGAATACTGGAGATAGAACAACATATCAATTTCTGATTTTTACGTCCCAATAAAGCCAAAGTATGCGTCCCTATAACATGTTGACAGCTATTTGTTTGACAGGGACAGATAGAATTATACTGTCTATCATCAATAGCGATTTGTCTTTCACTGAAAATGGGTTATTGGGTTCGGCCTTAAGTATAAATAACAAAATCGAACTACCTCCATTTCATAAGGAAACAAAAAAAGTTAACCATGAATTACGGAATGTAACTTAGACCCCTATAGTAATTAGACTAATAAGAGAAATAGCTGATTATAGGTAACTTGCTTATTCGAACTCGGAAATAAGGGATGTAAATTATAACAGTGTTTCTCTTTTTATTCACATTGCGGTAGGTGCCAAGTGTAAGAGGTGAAAATGTCTTACACCTGTCTGTCTAAATGCTAAGTAGATCTACTAACCTCATAGCTAACGCAATAAGTAACAACGTCAAAGAATAAAAAAATTGGGAACGACCTTCTCGGCTTAAATTTCGTTTTAAATTAACAAAAGAGGCCACGATCCAACAAAAGTTTCTGAAATTATTTGTTGTGGCTTACGGTATTAAAGCAAAAGTAATCATTTTAATTTAAATGAGGGCCAATCTGACGACATTTTTTTTTATAATTAGCAGCTAAAATATATTTGGTGTGGACAGAAATTAAGTCGTTAGCTATAAATTGACTTTACATTCGTCTAATAAATGGTTATTCAAAGTCAGGTGGTATTTTTTAAAGTAGATAATTATTGCTGTTTATTAACATAAATATAACCCTGTTAGAAAGTAAATATCATTACTAGCTTTGCCAGTGAGTCCGCCCTCGTCGCAGTCGGAAGGGAAGTTAACCGAGGTCCTGTCACAACTCGGGGGTTGCGGAATAATCGTACGTTCCCGCGGCCCCCGGCGCAGGTGTGAGATGGAACACCAGGGTGGTTTTTAGTCAGTAAGAGTCTGACAGACCCCTACGCCCCCCCAGGGCGCAGGACATCCATGAGGATTTTCCACCCCGGAAAACAAAATAATAAAGAGGTTTCGTCACAACATGGCAGTGTTGCTGGCTACGGCGGCGGTCTCACAGGTGGTGGACTGCATCCGGCGCCTAGGCCTGGAGTTGGCCCTCAGCAAGTTGGAGGTCATCACTTTCCATGGCCCCCGTCGGCCGTATTGCTGTCGAGTCTACCATGGATTCTACCTGGGATTGGTGCTCGACAGCCGCTGGGACTTTGGCCCCCACTTTCGGTGGCTGGCGCCCAAGTTGATGGGCGCGGCAGTCGCGCTGTCAACACTACTTCCCAATTTAGGGGGCCCAAGCACCGCCTGTAGGCGGTTGTACGTAGGGATCGTGCCATCTATGGCTCTGTATGGGGCCCCGGTGTGGGCAGCTGACCTGACGGCCCGCAGTATCGCAGAATTGCGAGTACCGCAAAAGGCGATGGCCGTCAGAGTCATCATAGGGTATTGCACGATCTCCTACGAGGCGGCTTGCGCACTTGCCGGATCCCCGCCGTGGGACCTGGAAGCGAGAGCCCTCGTGTCACAACATCGGTGGCGCGAGTAGGCGCCGACGCGGGGCGTGGTACCGGTGCAGCGGCAGATCACGCTGCACCGGTCTAAGCTCCATCAGGTCTTGGTGGCAGAATGGCGGGACAGGCTTCTGCGCCCTATCACTGGCCTCGTCACCATCGGGGCGGTCCGGCCGGTGCTCGACGACTGGCTCGGGAGGAGGCACGGCTTCCTGGCATTTGGGGCGACGTAGGTGCTTTCGGGGCACGGCTGCTTGGGGAGGTACCTGCATCGCATAGGCAGGGAGCCAGACGCTCGATGTCATCACTGCGTCCATTGCCGGGAGGACACGGCGTGGCATACGCTTGCAGAGTGTGCAGCCTGGGAGGAGCCATGCCGTGACCTCGTTTCGGAAGTGGAAAGCTACCTGTTGCTGCCGGCTGTGATTCTTTCTATGGTCGGTGGCGCAGCGTCGTGGGACGCGGTGATCTCCTTCTGGGAAAATGTCTTCACACAGTAGGAGGCAGCGAAACCGGAGAGGGAGATGTCGAGTGCTCTCCCGGCCGTAGCAGGTGCACCGGGCGGCGGCAGAGGGCAGATAATGCCCTCTTCTGACTCCCCTAAATGGGTCTAAGGACGGCGTACTCGGGGACGTCCACCCCCTATCATATAGGACCCGAGGTGGTGGCGCGTAATGTTCGACGCGCGGCTCTCTTAGACGTCGCGGGGGGACCTCACTTCCCCCGCTTGACAAGATCGCTTGGCCGGCACCAGTCGGGGGCTGCGTTCAAGAGTGCTTAAGTGCCCCAGTAGCCCCCGGTGCAAGTGTGCGAGGTAACATGTGGTGGTTTTAGTAAGTAAAAGTCTGACAGACCCCTCCGCCCGCTCCTGAGCGTATGACATCCATGAGGATTTCCACACCGTTAACAAAAAAAAGAGGTCCCGTCACAACATCGGCTACTTTTTCAATCGCTGGAAATTCTTCCGCAGACTTTCCATGTCTCACCGCTTTATCTTACCTTTTATTCAACCCAAAATTGCTCAAAACGCTCACCCCATCTTCGGGAATCTTTGCTGCTTCCATCATTGTCATGCTGCGCTTCATCAGTGCAAAGTACCTGGCTCCATTTGCGTTGGGAACGTGCGCGTGAAAACTGTACGTGCGTCATCGATAGTTTCGGCCAACAATGCAAATGACTCATAAGCAAAACCAAACCAATAACCTTAATATATAAATAAAGTGGTCTAATTAAAACATGATTCTTCGTCGAAGAAACAAGAAACTGCTATTCTTCTTGAAACCTCTCTTTGCTTATAATAATGAACATAACAATGTTGGGTATTGTTTTAATGTTCACGACTATAAGCTTACATTATTAAGAATTAAAATGAACTGTAGATAAATAACAACTGATACCTAATTAATTAATAAAATATAATATCCTAACTTATAACAAACTGTTAAAAAACTAAAATATGGTGTCTCAAATTTCCATCGCATCGCTGTCGACTGTTAATGTACCCAAGAGACTAGCGGCATTGCCACGTTGTACGGTCACTACTTAGATTGAGATGTCCGGGAATGTTGTATCTTAATATAATTATTCTTCGGATGGCGGTACCTACTGTTTTAAAGAGCAAGGACGCAAGCGCAGAAAACCTCAGACAAGTATCAACCACACCCCCAAACGAATCCTTTATCTGCGAATCACTGATACGCCGGCCGGGACTGATTTGCGCCTCGAATCACTTCCATTATTATTATCCATTACTTTGAATGAATCAATACTTACCTAGTATTCATGTTTGCTACATAATGCTGTATAAAGCTTACCGCTTAATGCATTGCTCTTGGGAGCTTTACAAGGTACTTCTCTGTTATCACCAGCACCAGTACAGAATTGCTATACTCAAATAACTGTTATGCAATTATTAAGGGGAGTCCGGGACAGTTCAACCCCCTTCCAATTAAAATTGAATAAAGTTGTAACTATGGCATGAAAAATGACAGCTCATGAACGGATACAAAGCTCTGGTAGTTAGGAACCATTTTCTAATGACAAAAATACTAATAGAATAGAATACTATACTAATATTATGTACACCAATAAACTAAATTAAAAATAAAACGATTTATTGTTAAAATCTAGATGTAGGGAAATATTTGTATTGGGAAAATGTAGGCAAAACTAATTAGTAAAACTCAAATATTTGAATAAGAAGATGCCTTATTAAGTAAATGACAACTTATTCTTATTGAAACGTGGAACAGTAGGTATCATAATTTTCTTAACATTATTACTCTCTAAATAATATTTTTGTAACAAATAAATCGCCATTTTCGAAAAAAAAAACATAATTATATATACACATAAAGTATGTACCTATATTAATATATATACATACGCGTAGTTAGAGATATAATTTGTTTTTTTTTATATGGTACTAGCTGACCCGATTGACGTTGTCCTTTCCAAGCAATATTTCATACAAAAATCCCATTTATAAAAAAAGGACTTTCAGATTTTACAATTTTTACGAGTTTCCGTAAAAAAACCTTTAAATAGACTCCGGACCCAGACAGGCTGAAGCAAGGAAAACCTATTAAAGTGGAGAGTCACAGATGACTCCGCCCTGGAGTGTAAATGTGGTTGTGTTCCACATACAATGGGGTGCTTAATATCGTGTCCAGCGAGTTCTGTTGCCTGCACGTTACAGAAACTGATGGACGCTTCTGAAGGTGCCCAACTCGTAGCCAAATTCTGAGCAAACTTAAGGCGCTACCCCGAGCAAAACCTTGCGATAGTGCGTTATTAAGCGGCTATTAACTCATTAATTAAGAGTAATAAACTACATCTAAAAGTACATTATTAATGTTCGTTATCCTATCATCACATTGCTCGATCTTATTTGTTTCTATGTGTTATAAATACATTTCAAATATCCTTATAAAAAGTGATTAAAATTATTGATTGCATGCATCTTTTCTTAAAGGTGACATTCTAATAACTTAAGGATTACACTAATGGATAGATAGTTTAAAAATGTAAATAATTGTCGTTTTATTTTAATTCAAAAGCTCACTTGTCTTTTTTTATTAAAATAATTCCACAATTTTTGAGAATTCTATGATAACTGGGCGTGCGCAGGGAGCGGGACAGAGCGAGACTCAGCGACGGAACAGAGAAGGACTGAATGCTCAAGGTCGTTTGGTCATGGAACCGCTTTAATTTAGATTGCCATAGTCACTCTAAGAAAAATAATAAGTGACAACTTACATACAGTGTAAAATAATGTACAGTCACCAGGGACGTCCATATAGTTGAAGTTTAGTAAGAAACCGATGAATGTTTTCGAATAAAATAAAATTAAATTAATAGAAAACATTCAGGTCATTTATCAAATTAAATTTCATTCGAACACTTCCATCGGTTTCTTACTAAACTTCAACTATATTTTACGACCCTCTGGTTACATAGCACATTTGGTGACCGTACATATTTATATTTGTATTGTGTAACGGGCTGGTGTCCACAACTCCACGTCCATCGTCCAAGAGCGAATATTGCGCACGGCATACTTACATTTTATATAAAGTTTCTAGTTAGTTATTATTATGAGCGTATTTCCAATATTAAATTGATTGAAAATGAAATATCAAGTACCTAACCGTTTAAAACGGTTGTTTAAATAGAACCTTTCATTATTCAAGTTTTTAATTTTAATTATATATTATCCCACTGCTGGGCAAAGTTCTCCCCATACTTCGCCATTCTTTTCTGCCTACCGCCTATTCCGGCCAATCAGTCAATAAGGATTCAAAGTCGTCGCGCCAGCATTTCTTAGGCCTGCCTCGGTTCAAGTTTAAAGAACAAAATCACTTTATCAACATAGTTGCTCGAAAAGTGGCTCTTATTGCACCGCTTTTTAGGGTCACAATGCAGTGTATCGAACATGGATAACTAAGTACTAGTCAGAGATGTGCGTTTTTTTTATACCGGTTCATGCCTTTTTATGCTTACAAAAATTGTGATTGAATGATCTGAATTCTAATTACTTATTTTTTTTTCATCAAATTACTTATCTTATTTTTCTTAACAAAATACAATCAATTATCCTAATTCTAACTTACTTACTAATATTATAAATGCTTTTTGTTACCTTTTCGTTTGTTACCTTTTCACGCCTAAACCACTGAACCGATCATCCTGAATTTTTTGCGTATATGTTGTCAAGTGTATAGAAACGGACAAACGGTACCTTTCATCCCGAAAAAATACTGTCCCCGAGGAAAACAACAATAACGTTCTTATAATAATAGATGGCGCCACGTGTCTTTCGAATCATGATTGAATTATAATATTACTAGCTTTTGCCCGCGGCTTCGCTCGCGTTAATTTAGAATTTGACAATCAATTCGGGTAGTACTCTGCTTGTTATTCTATATTTGCCTAAAGCCTCCATCAATCCGTCGGATATTTACTATCAGGGCATGTTACACTAACTAATAACAGAATAACTTTCATTCGCAATTCAGATTTGGAGAATTTGCAAAGTCGTCAGATTTAGCGAAAGCCCACCATTTATTCGTCAGATTTGCCTATTTAAGTCATTATGGGTTAGGCCACACATGATCATATAAGAAAATCAACGGCTCTGAAGATCACGTTATTTTTTGTTCATTTTCGAAATCTGAAAGTAGCCTCTGACCACGGGGCATCTATCTGAGTCTTTTCAAATATAATATATTTTCAGTGTTCTTTCAACATGCCGTACCTACTCAGCTATCAACTTTTTGCTCTCGATATGCTTGCTCAAAAACCCTTATATAAGCAATAGAAAATTAATTGTGTCTCATTAGGTCTTAGAAGTTGATTCTAATTGGCCTTTCAAGTTGACGTATACCAATGTTGTTAGCATGACAGGCAAGCACTATTTCCCACCCAAAAAAAAAAATAGGCAGGCAGGCTATTTATACACACCTATTATATTAATGTGGCTTTGGCTATTCATATAACGTTTTTGTCGGACTGACCGTTGTCCGTTTTTAATTTGACAACACATTTTACTTGCAGTTTTTTTTTTTTGTAATTTATTACATAAAAGTTATTAAAAGAACAAGTTTTATTCGATAGAGTGTACTTACTTTTTTTTGTACACGTACATACTTATTGCTCACTAGCTGCTACCCGCGGCTTCGCCCGCGTGGACGTCGGAAATTATCCTACAGGAACGTGCTACCGGGATAAAAAGTAGCTTAAGTTACTCCTTATAACATCAGCTATCTGCCAATGAAAGTCCCGTCAAAATCGGTCTAGCCGTTTCGGAGATTAGCCGGAACAAACAGACAGACAGACACACAGACAAAAATTGTCAAAAATTGTTATTTTGGTATATTTACCGTGCATACATCCATATGCATTTAGTAAAAAGCGGTTATTTTAATATTACAAACAGACACTCCAATTTTATTTATCTGTATAGATTACCGACTAGCAATGATTTCAACCATTCAGTAATATGTGATTGCATTTTAATACAGTAGTAAGTATTATATTAAGGTACAATTAAAAAGATGTTTACATAACGTACCCATCTGTCCCTGTCACTTAACAGATTGGTATTAGATCTATAATATATTAATATGATTGTTTATTCTATTAAACATGTCTCATTTTATACGGTTAATACCGGGTGGCCAATTCGAAGGTACTTATACAAATTTAAATTAAGATAATTTTAATTAGAAACGAATATATTCAGATATTCTCCCATTATTATATAATACAGGCCTGGCAATTTTGTATGAATTATAATATGCGCCAAATCTCAACCTTTTTGCTGGTCTAAAACGCAATCGATTTTCAACATGTTTTTCATCAAATTTCGCATACTTTATTAGGTATATAAAGCAGAATATTTGTGACTTTAATAGTGGATATTAAAGTCACAAATATTTTGCTTTTATTGTACTGAATTGACCATGGCACATCCCTTTAGATAAGGCTACTGTCAGAACCTGACGAATTTAGTGAATTTGGGAATCAAATTAATGTCAATATTTCTTGGAGTTTCTTGTTTCGGAAACATTTCTCTCAAAGTTTCCATTATGTTTCGTGCTACATGGTTTCTGGCTCCATTTTATTGGAACGTACGTGTTTTCAAGGTTTAACCGATTGATTAAACCTAGCACCTACCTTCACCTAGCTTCTGACGTTTCATAAGTGCCCATGTTGGTTTATGTGAAATAAAATATTTTGATTTGATTAGATTGAAAATCTTAAAATTCGTGTGATTGCTAATCACAGTAACAGTAGCACCTGTCCTGCAGTCTCTTCAAGGAAGAATGGTGCAATTACTCCACGTAACCAGTCAGACAAAAATAAGTAAGGGGTCCTATCTGGGTCAACCAATGTTGCTCTTCTCAATAGGTACTAGTGAAAATTTTGTCAAATTACAAAACCCCTGTGTTCAAAATGGGTTTCGAAAAATCCGTTTAGGAACTGTAGGATAAAATTAATGAAATTAATGCGGTTGTCATGGCCTTATTAATAGTGCATAACGAACTTGCCACATTTTAACTAAATAGTGGATATCAAAGAACCATACAATTTGGCGCCAAATAATAAGGGTGGCCAAATAAAGTTGTATAAGTATACAGTCGAATGGACCACCCTATAGCTTTGAAAGGTACAGTAACGAGAGATTGCTATGTTGTCCATTAGTTAAAACATCAGCGAACAGGAGCCAGGTGCAAACTATTGTTAACATGTCATGAATTTTGTAAAAAAGCATCACACGAATAAAATGATAACTGAACGTTCACTACATTATCGGCAATGTACATTTTGACTAATACCTCTTCTAAATGAAATACATTTTTGTAGAAAAATTACTGTGAGAAAGTAACAATAAATAACTTTAATTGGGTATAATATGCCACATTACTTATGGGTCATACACAAAATCGTAATAAATCGAGTCCCAAAAAGTTTAAAAAATAAAAAAATCGTTAACAGCCTTACAAAAATATCAAAATAGATCAGTCTTCATTAATTTTGACAAAAATCTCATTTTTTTATATTCAATGTCTACAGGTGAGATCGCTTAGTGTACAGAAAATATCAGAAATATACTTTAATTTAATATATTTTATGCAAAACTACCATGCCAAATTTGACTTTCATAACAGTAATTAATACTTATTTTTCTTAATCACAATCATTCATAATATACCTAAGCAAAACAATCAAATTAGGATCAATGAAAAAAAACGAAGAATGTCCACATAAAAGACATTTACTCTAGAAGAAGTATTAAAATATGGCTTCAACATTGGCATCACCCATATATTAGGAATTGGTCGCTTTTTTAGGGGAAATGTTTCCATTGATGAATCAGTCTTCTGATTCGACGATTAGCGTTGTGATTCTACGATTAGCCTTCTGATTCTACACAAACGATTTCTACAGGAGAGATATACACATAGTTAATAAAAGATAGCGGGCTTGTTTTTGAGGTTCGAAATCCAACAAACGAGATTTGTATATCACTCCCTAAAATATACATAGCCGCTATAATCAAACATTTTTAATCATTGTACTTACTTTTCAACACGTCACCAAGGAAAGACGCACTGAGGTTTGACAAAAACTTGTGTTATTGATTAAAAATATGTTTTTGTAATAAATTGCACACGCCATTGTAAAACTTTTAATCGGTGACTAACAGAGACAACAATGCTACCAACCTAAAAAATAAAAACTAAAAGAGGTTCCTTTAAATGCAGATTTTTGACCTATTTTATGCGTCGACAGGAAGAGACCAAGAAATTGAGAACACAGGTTTATTAATTTTATTTCACTAATAAACACCGTGAATATTTTGATAAATAATTTAATATAAACCTAAGAATATGTTGGAAATTGTAGCAAAAGACCTATGGAAAAACTAAATTTTGAATATTTTTAATTGCCACTTAAAGTCCAGTACTCAGTATCCGAACAGTCTACAGTAGGCGACTTTTTTCATTAAACATTGAATAACAATAATTAAAACGTAACTAAAAAACCTTTATCTTTGCATCGAATAATCCATTAATAATCAGTCAAAGAAAATAAATTGTTCAAGCGGGTAATTTTTTTACCAAAACGATTTTACAACAAGCGAACACTTTATTTTTTTGTGTATGACCCTTATTTCTTTTTAATACGCGAAATATTTCCTGTAAAGTGAGACATTTCGGGTCGTTATAGTAATATCACTTTTTTTTTATTAAAGGCTCCTTCAAACAGGCGCGATACGCGACGCGAATCGCACGCGACATAAAGGCGCCGCAAATCGCACGACAAGCGGTGCCTTTGTGCCGCGTCTGTTTCTAGGAGACTTAACACCGTTTATAACAGGAACAGTGTAGAATGTAAAGAGTTAAAAGCTTAAATCCTTACCTACTAGAAAATGTATTTTTCTTCAACCTGTCAATCCGAAGTTACGATTCCAAAGACTTTCTTTATTATTTGAAAACGACGTACCTACCTAAAGTGAGGGCAATAATAATTCTTAGCTAGGAACATGGCAATAATGGTGTAGGTCAACACCATCTGCCGCCTTCTGATTTATGACATCTTGGGGAAAAAACGCTCTCGAGCAAGCTTGGTTCGTTTCTTGCCGCTATACAATAGACGAAAAAAGATTTTAGCACATTTCAGCTGAACTTTGCGGCCGCGGTGGTGACACTTAGGGCAAGATTCATAGACTGCACTCTGATTTTGCTTAATAAGCGCTCCACATAATCCACATAATCGAATGTGAGCAAGCATTTCATTCGGATATGAACATTAATTCTATGTGAATAATGTTCACATTCGTTTACGACGCTTTTTTTACTTAGTAAAGTGAAAGTGCAACCTGTGAATCTTGGTCTTAGTTACTCACTGTGTATTATTTCCATTACGCTGTAGAAGAAAAATAGTAATTTAGCTAAAATTACGTTAGTTAGGTAGCGGTTGGTTAATGCTTTATTCTTATAAAGCCACCTCTAGCCAGCATATATGAACACACGCGTTATGTTATACATATTATGTTCGTAAATGTAAACAAAACTGTTAAAATGTTACTTTCAAAAATATCCTTCCGGGGAATCACACTAAATATCGACAAGAAGAGACCCTCGGCTATTATGCCATAAATTCTTTTTAATAATCGTTTAATACTAACAATTTCACACCATCTGCTCGCTAATGTTAAATTATATGTCATGCAAACCTAACATAAAAGCAAGTCATTAAAGACCTAGGCTCTAGTCGAAGTCAGGCAATAACATTGTACTGAATTTCATTGTGACCCGCTGGAGCATAGTTTGATTTGAATTTGGAACCTCAATAAAAAAAATCGTACGAAATCTTTTATTATAAAACATGCTTTTTTCTATTAAATTATAGCTCAACCAAAGAGTTCATAGGTTTTTAGTGGCCGTTGACGAACAAAATAATTTAATTACGCAACTTAATAGAGATATTATAGTGGAATAAAAAGTTACAATAATGTACATTAATTAAATAGTCCAAAAAAAAATCTAACAATAGAAATAATTATTTACCGCATATGGCCAAAGCTAAAATGATTGAATAATGTGCATATTAGACTCGCCCAACTGCTGCGTCTACATATTATATCTGTGGCGGTAATAGCGACATGTCATCGCATAAGCTGATCGGTTGCTGTGGCGTGTCCCTGCCACAGTATACTAAAAAAAAGTACTGTACCACCGCATTACAATGATGCATATTGCATTATTATTTATTGTGTTTTTGATGAAATTGCTGGAGTAAAACAATCGTGTATGAAACTGCACATGAGTAGCATTTATTTAACAGTTTCATGAACTACTAATTCGAGAATCGGATGGATTTTTATCACCTCGTAGTTAGTGCGAAAAGTAGACTATTCTCCTCGGGGATAAAGGTGTCTTCGTCGTGGGCTAACTTGAATCCTACGCTGTACTCAGGATTCTAGTCTTAACTCCTGAGCGAAGCGAGGGAGTTAACTCACAGCTCCCGCGCTGCACTCGAGAGCCCTACAATCCTTCGTTAGGTTAGGGATTCTAGATAGCGCTCGCGACATTAAGACACGGCTTTATCCCCTTAATGAATAATCCACTATTAATATACAGGTTGGCCCGTTTACAATGGGCCGAAACGTTTTTTAGAAGTTTGTCGCTAAGGGCTTTCCAAAATACCCCCATATTTGTTCACCGATTATTTAGGGTTAAGGAGAAAACTAAGCTCAAAGGAAATCATTTTGTTTCGGAAAATTCATTCCAGATTTTCAGTCTTCAAATTTTCATGAAACATGAAATGTTGTGGCAAACATCCCAAGAGTTTGAAAAAAAAATGTATACCGTTAGCGTACGAAAACGTCCAAAATATCAGGTACTTCTTGAAAGTTATTCGGTGGTACGGAACGTTATTCGTTAACGAACGATATTTATTTGAGTTTTCTTTCATTTGCGTAGGTGATTCCTACTAGAAACGACGTCTAATCACGTTTTAAGCGTGATTTTGGTGATATTTTTGATCTCCTATCTGTAATTGAACAACCGAAAGAAGGCAAGCCAACTGTCCATAACAGTTTTTAAAACTACCTACTGGTAAGTCTATGCCACACTTCCTTTATAAAATTGTAGGGCCTGAAAATCTCTAAAGAATTTTGATGAGCAAAATGTTTCATTGTGAGCTAAGTTTTCTCCTAAACTACATATAAATAATCGCTGATCAAACAAGGGGATATTCCGGCGAGTCTTTTAAAAAATCGGTTTGAACCACTATAAACGGACCACCATGTACAAATATATTAATAATCGGGATATATTCCATCCTAAGATTTTAATAATAGTATACCACAAAATCTGTTGTCGGCCGCGTTCTGACTAACGCGATCGTTGCAATTTTTTTTCTTTTTTTTTCGGCGAATTCGAAGACGCGGTTGCGTCGACAGAGGGCGCCTTTTTCGGTGTCGGTTCGGTTTTCTGAACAAATGAGTTACATACGAACATAACGCGGTCGGCGCGACCTCTCGTTCGGGTCCGCCGAACAAAACGAACGCGACGGTCGCGTGTTCGCGTGGCGATCGTTTGATAAATAAATGATAAATTATTTTATTTCTGGAAGTAGGTTTGTACAAACACTTACACGTCATCATATTTTTAAAACTAGATGAGGTCGGCGTTTCCTATCTGACTACTCTGAGAAGAAAGGCTGAAGCAAACTCAGAGGTCACAGTCTCTGTTAAAGTTCAGACATAATCTTGGTCAGATCATGTGAAGACCATGTAGATTTGTGTTTGAAATGGTCTTTTGAGGTAAAACCACACAGAATGAGTGGACCTGTCCAGTCAGTGCACGCATTAGTCACTAATCGTGGAGCTCAACTCAGAACTTAAGGAGCTCCCCCCACCCCCGCGTCCTTATGCGGGGGTAGTCAGTTCGGGCTTTAAGCATTTATTAGTTTGTAATGCTTCAATGAGGGACAGAACTGTAGGGAATGTAAATTCATATCTGTTTTAAAATCCAGATTTTTAGAACGGTTTTTTGGGTAAATCCAGATTATCCGAATTTTACGGTTTTTTTATTGAAAATAAATACAGAATAAACAACTCTGCCCATGTTTAGTTTGTTAATATATAATGTTACTTTAATACGGTAAAAAAAAAAGTTAAAAACTTACACCTATCTACGACAAAAACGCCATTAAAAAGGTATAAACAAGACATCGATATCGATGTTTTCGTATAGCCGGAGTCACACGTCATTGCAAAGCTATGTATATCATTGTGCTTGCTGACATTGTTGGAAGTCTCATAGATATGATCGAAGAGCTGTACGATAGGTCGCTAAATGTGGGCTTGAAGTTGAATACTTCGAAAACAATGTTCATGTGCACTGACACCCGCATAGATTGAATCGAAGTTGAGGGCTAGCGTATGAAAAGTGGAAAACTACGTCTACCTTGGCCAAATCATCAGCCTGGACAAAAACAGCCAGGAACGCAAACTGAAGCACCGAATACAACTGGGCTGGCGGGGCTTTTGGCAAGTGGTCCGATGTGCTCAAAGGCAACACAACACTGAATCTGAAACGTCGCACTTTTGAACAATGTGTCCTCCCCGTCCGCGTCATGGTGTATGGGGCTGAAAAATGGTCACTCACTTAGAACGCCATCACCAAACTCAGAAAATGGGCAATTTTGGGGATTTCTCCTCGTGATCATATCAGAAAAACAGAGATCCCAAGAAGAAGGAAGCTGTAGCGGTATCAACATCGCCACATGTGAGCTACACGTCATACTGACGTCACGCAAATCCTGCATCGCGCAAGCAGAGTTTACCGCGCGACTACCATATATACAACGTCCCGACATCAACCGTCGGGGGGATTTGCTAGGTGAGAGGCCCTTCTGGCCCCACCGAAGCCCGGTGACGCAGGGAAGGCCCCGAGTGGCCGCCTGCATAAAAGCCATCATCAAAAAAAAAAAAAACAACCGTCGGGCAGTTGCCCACCAGACACAACGTCTGGTCGGAGGATCCTCCCTTTTCTATAGAGTATGAGTGAACTTTACACCCTGTTCCTCATACCTCTATAAAGCCAACTGGCGTAGAATAGAATAGAATACTCTTTATTTCGCGAACCTCTGGCGATAACGCGGAAGAAGTGTAAATGGGCAGGCAACATATGCTGCAGACCAGGTGGTAGATGGGATATGGTATTGGACCCAGAACTGGCCATAGGAGCGTGGGCAGGCTACCAGCCAGGTGGATCGCCGACCTGGTAAAAGTAGCAGGCAAGAGTTGAATGCGGGAAGGGCCCAAGACCGGTTAAAGTGGCGTGTCGTGCAATAGATGTGCACTTGACTCGCGTCCCGCGCCCCGCTCACTCCCTCCAGAGCCGAGAGACGCAGCACTCGTGGGACGCGCGAACTGCGCGATCTACACATACCCAAACACAAAACAATACAGATAATTCAAATCATGTAACTTAATTAATATAACTGTACCTACTCTGATTTGTTACCTATACAGTATGTAATCAATCTGCTTAACCATGTGACTTGTAACTGGAACCCTGTGGGAATCTGTTGTTCTAAGGTTGAGGAGGAGGAGGTTTTTGTCTAATCTGGGCTTATTATTAAGATACTCTGTATGATTGTCTCATATTCATGAATAAAGAAAGATTATTAATAAATATTAAAGATCTACCTACCTATATTAAAGATCTATTTATCTAGCTTTTGTACTTTGGATTTTTAACCGACTTTACAAAAAGGAGGAGGTTCTCAATTCGTCCGTATGTTTTTTTTTTTTTTTTTTTTTATGTGTGTTAGCTCATAACTTTTTTCTGGGTGAACCGATGTGGATGATTCTTTTTTTATTTGATAGCTGGTGCTTCACATGTGGTCCCATTTAAATTTGATAAAGGTCTGACCAGTAGTTTTTGAGTTATCCTTAATACTGCAGATTTTTTCCACTTAGTTTATATGGATGATGTGTTAATAATTTCCTGTCACTGTTATTTACACACCAAGTAGTGGTATACGAATTTGTGTGGGGTAGGTACCGCAACTAAAAAGTGAAAAATAAAAACTTTTTTACAAAAAAACAACCGACTTCCAAAAAAAACACTAAAAGACGTGAAAAATAACTTTAATTTCGGAAGTCGGTGGCCAAACACGAAAATATAAAACCAAAGGCACCGACTTCCGAAATTAAAGTTATTTTTCACGTCTTTTAGTGTTTTTTTTGGAAGTCGGTTGTTTTTTTGTAAAAAAGTTTTTTATTAATACATAAAATAAGTCTATTTCGTTTCGTCACTAACTAACTGACTCACTCACTCTCATAAAAACCTTTAGGGCACTTCTTGATGTCCTAGAAAGCTGAAATTTGGTAAGCAGGCTAGAATATACACAAAAACAAAAAACAAAAAACTGTATTTTTCACCTTCCATCCGCCTTAAAGGGATATCTATATAAGTATATATATGATACAGACTTGCACCTGCAAGTCTGTATTTCTTACGGATAATAGGTCAGTACAATATCACCGCTAAAATAAAAATAAATAGACCACCGTACAAAACGAAAGGAAATGCCAAGACTTAAGTAAGGCTTTCACTATTAAAAAGTTCAGATCAGATCTAATGTAGAGCCAAGCCATTAACTCTACAAACTTGGTCATAATCAAAATGTATGGCTTGGCCGTTCCGATGAACTATTGCATTACTCAATATTACATACCAGTGACTTCATTTCTTACCATAAGACCATAGGAGTCTGTGCGACGGCCGTGAAACGGCCAAGCCGTACCTACATTTCGACTAAGATGTAAGGTTTGTAGAGTTAGGGGCTTGGCTCCACATTAGATCTGAAACCTTTTTAAAAGTGAAAGCGTTATGTAAGTCTTGGCAACCTACTATAAATGACATGTTTTTGGTGGGAATGTAAATATTCTGAAACTAAATTCAGTACTTTTTAATGAAAAATATTATAATCTACTTGGCTCAAAAAATTATAAGTACCTACACTTACGACTTGGCCGGTTGAAATAAAACACCAATAGATAATTTTTTCAAGTACTTTATTATAGTTTATTATAACAAACATATATGGTGGATAGTGATCACGTAAAAGTAATTATGTTACGACAACTATATAAATGTATGGTAATAGTTACTTAAATTCATGTTTAGGTTTCAAAAGGCGACCTGTATCATGACGTCATAATTATGCATAGAAGCAGCGACTCATTATGTTATAATTATTTACTTTGAAAATTGGCAAAATGGCTGATATGATTAGACTCCATGAACACGTAGGAATACATTTTTTTGATTATCAACGAGTTTTTTGATTATACTTACCGGTCTCGAACATTATAAAAGTGTTAAATCTAAGTACCGTCGACACGGAAAAAGAAGAGGAATTTTGATTTTCTAACTATGCTTCTCTTCATCATACATCGAGCCTCTTACACGGTGCCTTCTCGATGGCCGTTGGTCCAGTGTAAGCGCCGCAGACTTGTCTTAACAAAATTCTTAACTAAGGAGAGATTTTAAAATTACAGCTTGGAAGTTTCATTGCTATGCAGCGTTATGGATTTCGACACTTAGGTGTGTTGTATAAGTGGGATTATCACGATAGGTCATTTTACTTGACGAGTCATTCATTCTGAAATTATGACTAGATAACATTTTAGTATAGACCTCATTTTGGTAGCAATAAATTGACAAATGCACTCGAATTTATAAAACTCGTCCTAACCTAGAAGTCGACCGTGCGAACAAATATTTTTTGAGTAATACTTTCACTATTTATGACGTTATGCTACAGATTACAAGAGCCTCGAGCCTCCAATCTTATAACTAGTATCTGGAAGGTGCTTCCACAGATATACCATTTAAATTAGACATTCGATTACATTTACGATTAACATAATGTTATTGAAATATGACTTAGACCTAAACTACGTTCATGAAACGATTATGTAAATCAGTCGTTTGAAGAATACTTTAATGTAAATATTTAGGAATAGAATCGCAGTTAGTAAGATGCAAAAAGGTAAAAAATGGCTGTTACATAATAATATATGGTGCAAATGTTGCATTTTATGGGTTTTGACTTTATTCACGTCGGAACTTTTCGCAGTACTTATGTGTTATTTTGAAAACCGACCGCCGGATAGCTAAAAATGGTGGATCTTTTTCAATTTATTTTTTAATTAAAAGCACTTTACACCGCTGCTGGAGTAAAGTTCAGCCTTTCACAGACGGACGGATTTAACCGCACAATTTGTTTAATTTGTTTTACAATAATAGCATCAATAATTATATTGGCGTTATATAAACCATTCGGAATTATATGCTGATGAGTTTGGCACAATATTTAGTAAGAATTTGACCTTAAGTTTTATTTATCAATAGTTTACTTTGGAAAAACAAAATCGACGGACAAGCGCGAAGTTATCAGCTAATGGTATTTCTAAATTATCAAAATAGCTTTAGGACGGAAGCGTAATTAATTTAAGAAGCTATACGTCAAAGAAACTTGCTAAAATACATATGACGTGAAAATCAAACCAGGATACATAAGTACCTAGTTGTGGTTTCCTAATAGTTTGACTGCCATTTATAATTTTGATATGACTTACAAGTGCCTTTGGCATTATCAATTATTCATCTTAATTTATAGGTAACAAACAACATTTACTACTTAACATAGGTAATACAGACATAAAATAAACTAATCGTAAACTGACGTAGTTTGCGTAGATAAGAGTCTTAAATTATCAGAAACTAGAAGTAGACATACAGTTTCTATTAAGACTTAAAATATTTATACATAATATCAACAAAACTGAACTCTGAAATCATTATAAGACGACGTTAGTGTGTTATAATTTGTTCTATTTTACCTACCTAATGATAACATTATCACACAGCAATTTAACCTACTTTTTAAAATTTAGAATTACATTATCTATGGTTTATTTTAATAAAACTGGTATGTGATACAGACGTCGATATTTTAACTACTTTTTAATTTGAAATTCTGAAACACAGTTAAGGTATTTATTTATCGTTATATGGTGCTTATAATATAATGCTAATGGTTAAAAACAGTAAGCTACATAAATCACATGATGACTAGATGTTTTTAGCATGCACAGTAATATCTTAGGCTGATGCATGCATCGGATAGTGCGCTTAAGTTACACAATAGCATGCTTAGCATGAGCATAAAATACGCATATGCACACCTTTCATTATGAAGCGTAAAAAGGACATATTTTACGCGATTTTAGTCATGTGTTATACACATGCATGCATCTTCATGTGATTACGGTAACTGCTATATAACTAACTGCTAATGCTTGTTGCACATCAATTATGTAAAAACTCTCAGAGATGGACTCGATTAAGCCGGTAACGGTAATGACAATGAGCATTGAGCACACTGCATTTGAGCAATGTATGCATCAACTGCAAATGCTGTATACCGCTGGAATGATTGTAGATACCTATGTGAGTAAAATTGACCTCTTCTAAAGGTTGTTACGGATTAGTTTATCTCATAATTTAATAGAATTACATAGATAGTATTTATCAGTCCGTCTTCTCTTATGACCCGTCTGTTTATCCGTTTATTCATGTAGGCCTGAAACATTTATTGACGAAGGATCTTAAAACAAATTCACCCGTTCATTGGCGTGGTGCTTGATGTACTGAAATAGCAGGCAGGATTAGGCCATGCAATCCTCTATTCAATTTTAACTATCTGTTCCGTTTCCACAACCGTTCCTAGTACGGTTGCAGCTGAATGATAACGTGCCTACAATAGATCGTGATGACAATCAAAAACGTATCGTCGTAACCTGAATATTTAGTACGCTCTGCAGTCAAATGGAGTCGTTAATTACAACGACTGGAGTACCGCTGCGCCCCCACAGCGGTAACTTAGCCATAATTAACGTTTATCTTTATCTAACTACCTGGTATAACTTTAAGAATTACAGGATTTTAAATTATGTCACCTAATTAAAAAGTTTTACTTACTAAACACGTAATTATAAGACCCTGATATTCATCTACTTAGTAAAATACGCCAGGCTTTTTGAAAAATAACTAAACACTAACATTATTAACCTGGAATATAAATGTTTAAGTATAATTTTATGTTTATAAATGCTGGGTATTCTTGATTTAATGCGTTAGTTAGATAAAAAGAAACCGTACTAGTTATATTAAGTTCTCCCTTGGAAATAATAACACCCTGTGCTCTTAGTTTAGTGAACAACGATGGCGTCAAATTCACTTAAACATACGACTTGATATAATCTAACAAAACGTACATAAACCCAATACTGTCATTTTCCTTCTCAGGTAAGTCCTTTGAAATTATTATAAACTATTAAGAAAGAAATGAAAAACAAAATAGTTCAGAGTCATTCATTCAGCATTAACTTCCAAAAAGTAATAGGAGACGTACAGTGCTTGTAAAAGTAGTTCATTTACTTTAGAAGTTATATCTAAAATTTACATTATAACGTATTGTTACTAAGCCCATAGCAGGGGTCTTTCAAAGTATTGTTCTAAATCAGAGTTATTTATGCTTTAGTAAAACCTTAAAATTGATTTTGTATATGTTGAATCGTATCTAGAGCTGAGGCAAAAGACGTTAAGTCCGTGTTCAGTATTGGTGATCGGTAGTCATGTGGATTGCCGTATTGTTTACAGTTGGTAGAGGTCGACCGAGCTGGACCTATGCTTGGAGTGGGATGGACGACGGCGGGACGTCACCTCCCGAGCCGCGGATCACACTTGCGTGAAGCTGGAATGCAGAGCCGTCTCCTCTTGGCCGATCTGGTTTGCGGGGGTGTAGTACTGCTGGCAAAATATATTTTTTATAAAATTTTGTAGCTGAAATTATGTAGTTGAGTTAGGACTTGATCAGTAACTATCAAGCCTTGATTACACGAGACGTGTTTCTCCACCGTCGAGAAGCGAGAATGTTCATACCGACGTGTGAGAGAATCGCCAGGCGATCTATCGTACTCACTCAACAAAATACGTACGATAATAAGCATTTGGTGTTTGCGCTCTCTAAAAATGTTTTACTTCTTGTATTAGTTGATAAACATGTAAGTTCTACAGGTTGGCTTTTTTCGAAGGGGCTGTAATGGTAAGCACCGAAAACGTTCTTAAAGGACTGTCTTTTACTTTTCGAGTACTTGCTAACTGCATTCACAGATTTTGGAAAAATAGTACCTTCATTTGGCTGGAAAATCATCACACTCACGTTTAATTTTTATGATAGCAATAATGGATGAAGTTTCGTATAAAGATAAAAAATACTGTTTTGTACCAACCTAGGTAAGAATATAGAAAAGCCATAAATTGCCCCGTCTCAAAAATCCACCCTGTGTATTCAAAATAACATCGAGTGAATAAATCGCCCGTCGATTCTAGCCCGAGAGTCTCGCATGGACATTCTCGCCTCCCGAACGGTATAGAAACTCTCCTCGTGTGAGCAAGGCTTTACACGAGTCAAGTTTATTATCCCTCGATAATCGCCTATTCGAGTCGAGTTTCATCGTGTAAACGATACATAATGTTATTGAGTGTGGTGCCAGTATAAATCCCTACACAGACTGGTTGATCGAATTTGAATAAAATGCTGTATTTCAATTAGGCTTAAACAAAGTAAAGACTCGTATAAATATTAATAAGTAATACTTACTCCTCCGAAAGCTCCACCGTTCCATCCAAGGCGCTCATGTTCACGCTGAGTTCCGCGTTGAGTTTGGGTCTTGCGTTCTGCGTTAGAAGCAAGGCGAGCCTTGGCCTGAAGTGCAGCCCGAAGTGACACGTTAGCCCGCGCCGCCTCCGCGCGACCATGCTTGCAAAATTCGATCAAAGCAACCCCCAGAGCCAGGGACAAACCTCCCACCAGAACGTAAAATAAGCCAGCCACCTGGCTCAGCGTCAACTCAGATCCTTTAATTTCCTAAAACATAAATATGATTATTTATTCATTGAGGACTACCAACTAAAGATGTACCTACATATAAACCGGCCAAGCGCGAGTCGGACTTGCGCAGACAGAGTTCCTGCCGTACGCACCACGACATATCAAGCTGTACATTTAGATTTAGTAATGACGTGGCGAAATATCAAAACATTGGGATTTCTGTGATAACAAGCCGATGGAATTTTCTATCGGAAAAAATTACGACTTTCCCTACAAATTTTAAAGGAACTCTCGTGCAAAATATCATGCTTCAAGACCCAACAGTTTAGGCTGTGCAATGTCTGTCAGTGAATTAATAAATTATATATTCTCAAACATGCTTGGAAATTCGAGAATTATTTTGACAACCTTCTTCGAGCAGCTGCCTGCAATGATAGTATGAAAATCCATATCTGTCCTGTTTAGCGGCTGAATAAATTACTATGAAAACTCGTACTGTCGTGTAATTTAAAAATGGAACGAACTTTTTACTTCGACCCATGGCAACCAAGGAGGTAACTTATCAATGATTTTATTTAAATCTCGAACTGACTTAGCAAATACAGCTGTTTAAAGTGAAAAAGAAACAAATGAACATATTGGCGGGAGAAAAGTTATCGCTATCGTCATTGCCTCGGAAATTTATAATTAATTTAATTAGTTTGAATTTCCACGCAATGTTTGAGAAAATTACTAGACAAGCCTTGGCCACAACCAGGCATTAATGGACTCGCAGTCGGCCGCTGCAGTGATGTACCTACTATAGATTTTTATTAAGTAGATATTAATGTAATTTACACATAAACCTTTCGGAGTACTTGTGTAAATGTTAGATAGTGAAAACAGCATCACAACCCACTGTGCAATTTAGAAAATATAGCGGAAAAATAGTAGAAACTAAAAACAACTTTGTTTTATAATATTTATACTACCATGGCACAATAGTTACAGCTGGCTAGCTCTTAAGGCTCTAAAGATACAGCGGTGGGTTAGACAGACAGGTTTTGTTTGCAATATGCCGCGTTCTAGCAGTTTTGAAGTATTTTATTGTCACACAAACTACATTTTAATAATAAATTGAAACAGCAAGTGATTTCTTAGCTAATGAGCTTGTAGCAACTTCTGTGCGTGTGTTCTTCTATGTGAGTGTGTTGTGTGCTTGTGTTCTTCTGTTGTGTCTTCTTCTGTTCTTCTAATATTGGCTAATGTTCTTGTGATCATGTTCTAGTTATAAAATTGGATCATGTTTTTAAAGGCTGTTACCCCGAAATGATCTATAAGGTACTTTACGCCAATAATAGGGCCACCACGCAGCCTATAAGGTACATTTCAAACTGTTACCTAAGAGCAAGGGAATAATAATCAAATAATTTAGAGAAATTGCACGTAGCGGACGAACGGACATCGAAGTGATTTCATATCCAGTGAATGCTAAAAATATAAAATAATATGAAAAATTACTATTCGATGTGTGTTTTAAGATTTTACTCACAGTGTCAGAGACATCACATTCGGATTTGGTGAACCATTTACGAACAAGTTTCGGTATCTCACCCTCTTCCTTCAGCGATTGCAAGGCCATATTGACGCCATCCCTATAAAACACTCTCTAATGAAAACACTCTGAAGCGCTTTTAAGAGCTTAGGAAAGAATAATTCGCAAAACATTCGCCATAAAAATATCGCGCGCACATTTCGCATAGGAGTAAAAGTGTCGCGTAAGTCATAGAAATATCAATATGCTCACCGCAGCTTTGATCCTTTTGGAACGCCGATCGCGAAGTCTTTAAATCCACTATTAGTTAGGGAGACGATCATCTCACAAGGTTTGTTTTGAGGTATAGCGGAGTGGTCCATGAGAAATGCAAGCCACCCATGCTCATCAACACGCGAATCTTGAGGGTCTGTGTTGGCGTTTGGCGTTTCAAGGGTATCCTGAATAAGATACTACTATTAAGTTACATTGAATAAATGGAAACTGTCTACTTTCTGACTCAATTTTAGCTTTTTTTAATCTTATGACAATAGTATTTTCGCATGGTAATTAAGCCTCGCTTTCCACATTTTCTACAAGCTTTAAAGGATTGTTTATGTCAACAGAAATGAAGTTACCTCTGGGCACGTAGCTAGTTTACTGTAGGTCTGGCTGGGTTCCGTAATGCGAGACAGAGTTAGATATGAAGCTAGATTAGCTGTATACGATGATATCACTATCAGAGTGAAAAACCACCACACGCAGCCCACAATTCTGCCGGATACTGACCTAAAATATTCAAACATTAGTTTCTATCTTCAAAATTATTTACTAATCCTTTTAGTGCAACGGACATAATCAAAACACATGGAGTAACTACGATAATAAATTAGATTTATAATTAAGCTGATTAGCTGATTTTATACTACCTATAAGTTACGAACTATTTTACTTTTTACTTTAGACAATCAAATATTAAAATATTCACTGACCTGGGGTTAATGTCGCTGCCTTGCTGCATAAAAGAGCCCAGCGAAAACCACATAGAATTCCAAAAGCTAAATTCGTTCACCACGGTGGTCTGAAACATAGTGTGCAGGTTTTAGCTATGTTCATTCAATTATTACCAAACTCCTGTTTTTTTAAATTACCTTTGTGGTTGCGATGTCGGAATGGTCTGTAATTTGTGAATCCGTAAAAGAAACCACTCGCCACTCATAAGGGGAGAATCTAGATACTATGAATAAAACCACACTCACGGCGAACAGACTACAGATGATGGAAAGCTGGAAACGTAGATAATTATATCAATTTGTGCTATTGTTTTTCGTTAAGTACAAAAATAGAATAGAATACTCTTTATGAAAAAAAAAATTTATAGATACAAATGTAGAATTTTTACATAGGGTGACACAAAGGGCGGTCTTATCGCTAAAAGCGATCTTTTACAGACAACCTTTGAATGGATTAAAAGGAGAAGGAGAGAAAATAATAAAAGTATTTCGTGGGTATGTTAAAAATGCTTTTCCTTACCCATATTTCCATTGATAATGGATGAAGAAAACTAAAAATTGCGCCAGTATTATTCGCATCTTTCTTGTTAGGTTTCAGGTTGAAAGAAAGGAAAGGTTTGCTGAAATCAATTACGGATTCACGTTCTAACGTTACGGTCATTGGTGCAATGGCTATGTCTGCTTCCTGAAATTTAAATTAAGTTAGATTAAGTACTTGGCTTTACTGTTTTTTTATGTTAACACTATAACCTTAAATACAAATATTAAAAACAGCATATCTGTCTGCCTGTTACTATGCATATAACTAATAGGTACCTACTTAAATGGTAACTAGATTTAAGTAAGTACCTACTAGTGACATAATCTGTTTTTGAAGCGTATCCAATGATATGAAATAATAGTTGAATAACGTCATAGTCCAAAGGAAATAGAATTACGAACAGACATATTATTGTCACTGTTCTCGAGTTACAATAACTATTCTAACAATCGTCCCGGAAAGGCCATTTTGGTTCATTCACTATTGGACTATTTATAAAAGTCATCTGCACTTGTATAGTTCAAGTGCAGATACTAAAGAGAAAAATGGATACCCATGTTCGTTCGGTCGTTAAAGTATCTACATGATCTTACCAAGATTATGTCTGGACTTTAAAAGAGACCTCTGAGTGACCTCTGAGTTTGTTTCGGCCTTTCTTCTCAGAGTAGTCAGATAGGAAACGCTGACATCGACTAGTTTAAAAAATATGATTGACGTGTAAAAGTGTTTGTACAAACCAACTTACAGAAATAAAATCATTCATTATATATTTACCGAGATATGCATGTATAATTGTGAAGTAGGTACGTACAATTTCTACAATAAGGATGGCCAAAACTCAAACCAAAGGAGGTTGGGCATTTTGTTAAAAAACGATGGAACAACCCCAGTGGGTTAAATTAAGTTCAGCAATACGAGGTCAAACGTAAAATGTGTAGTAATTTTCAATATCCTAAATATCTGTTGATAAACTTATCGAAAAAGAAATATTTTATTAAGTTTTTAATCACATCATAAACTAACGTACCTCGTAAATTAAGTACTTGAATACCAGAATTTAAAAATATGTAAATTAATTAATCACAATAAGGGAGCTATAACTCAGAAAGGAGTATTAATTGATTCAAGTGGTAATAACAATATTCCCCTTATACAAATTTATCCAGTGAGGGAAGGCAAGCATATTTGCTCGCTCTCCTTCAACACGCGATATATACCCACATTCTTTTATAGCTATAAAGTCTGATTTATGTAGTAGAAATTGTTACCCAATTTCAGGGACATCAGGGACTCAGGGAGTTCAAAATCTAGTTATAAAGTAATACTAATTAAATGAACACTTATTGAATACTGTTTGCTGAGTTGAAGAACATTTATTTTATAAATTATAATCTGTCAATATCATGTTAATACCTATCGAGAGCCACCGTGAGAAGAGTTACATTTATAGTTCAGAATGGAATACTATTAGGTACTTTAATAATTATTTGTTACCCTCGGTACTCGCAACACCCATACCTATAAACTATTTTTTTTTTGCTTAGGTATTTAATTAAAAAACTTGATTTGATAAGCTGGAGTCCGGTACATCTAGAAAACAGCCGGCAATAACAGCCTTTGGGATAACGCTTCAGGGACATCGGGATTTTACAAAGATATTTATTGCTCACTGGCCACCAGATAGCGAGACCGACCTATCCTCGGTCGATGTTCCTAAGGGATTATAACAATGGAACCCAGAATATTCGCTATGCAGTTAGGTAGTAAGCTTTATAGATGTATCAACTTATTTTATTTTACTTTTCAATTAATATCAAGAAGATAATGTCTAAGCATAATTCCAGACTAGCCTGTTCTAGCCGCTCAAAAATTTAATAAAATGGGTTTGCCAATAACAATGCTGATAATATGAAGTGCTTTATAAGTGATTCAAATAATTCTACCAGAACTGATGTAAACTGACATTCTATACGTTTTACGAGTGTAGCAATGGTCATAGATTGATTCGACTTGTACATAAAGTATTGAGAAGTTGCGTCAAAAAGCTGTGGTTGGCAGTATCTTACGTCAGTGATCAAGGTTGCACTATTCCTACTTATAAGGTAAAGGTTTCGACAATTGTTCCGATAGACTAATAGGTATCGTTACTTACCTAGTAGATTTAAGGGACCATGCACGAAATCGACTTATTTTAATAAATTGTGTGCAATATGATTTTGTGAGAAAGGGAAAAAGGAGTTGAACAAAATTATTTGCGATTTGATAAGTCGAGTTCTTTATTTTGCATGTGGCTTAAAAGGGATTTTTCAAACAAGTGAAGTATTCTAGGAAAATCACTAATATTCGCAACCAGTTTTCAAAAAAATGACGCGAGTCTGACGTTTGTTCATTTATGTACGAGAAACTGTTAAAGGAGGTTTTCTCTGATTATTTACTTTTTATAACATTCTTTTTTTTCATTCCTGCCTTGACATTCCGAATATATCTTTCAATATGTAATACGTGTTATCTTTTCGATCCTTAAAATACCTCTCAACAAGGTAGCAGAGCGTTCAAATACCTACATTGGAAACTATTGAATAACGAAACAAGTAAGCTTTTAAAAATAATTTGCAAGAAAATATAAAACTATTTTTTCAAATAAATTCTAACGCAGGCCTGTCAAAACGTCGACTTCGACTACGAGTTGCAAAATTGATATCGGCCGTTTAGAAGGAAAAGAAAATCGTTCAACATGGCGCTGCAAAGCACTGTTGCTTTTAAGGGGTACTCCTGGCGAGTTGAACGCTATAAATGTAAAACTTATAGAACCTAAACAACCAGCTACTACAGCAACTGCAGACGTTAACGGAAATTATGAAAATACTTTAGAAGTATATCATAAGATAGATAGTACGGCGATGCTTATTTTGATGGCTAACATGTCGGATGCCACTTTATAAAAGGTCATGAGATTCTCAACAGCCAAACAGGTTTGGGGTGACTTGCACACTTTGTTCAATGGAACATCTGAAGACAAAAGCCATTCCCTATGCTACAGTTTCTTTGGCTATAAAAAAGATCCCTCACACGACATGTTAATGCATATATCGAAACTGAAAAATATGTAGCATATATTGAAAGTGGAACTTGAAAAAGGTGAAACGAAATATGACCTTCCAGAGATATTAATCTGCAAGATCTTGAAACTGTACCCGACGAGAAATATTTCTCTTTCAAGTCCAGTTGGATGTTGATTTCAAGTAAAGATCGAAATATAGACAATCTGACAGCACAAGTATGTGCTTACGGGCGTTCACTTATGACCAAAGAAGATAATACTGGTAATACTAATGCTCAAGCTCTAGTTGTACAAAATAAGTATAAGAACAAAAACAAATTTGGAAAATGCACACGATATGGACACAAAGTTAAAAAAGGTTGCAACTGGATATCGGACGGGAAACCTCCTAAAACACATGTACCATCGACAAGTCAAGCTAACAATACCAATCGGACCCTGTCATTGGTGGAAGTTGATACAAATGAGGTTGTTAATATTATTGAAGAAGATCTTGACCATTGGTTTATTGATAATGGTGCTACAAATCATGTCATCTGTCATATTATAAAGACAATTATTAGTGATAATGGAGGATAATTCCAAAATAATGCTTCGAAAAAGATTCTGATTGCCTAACAATGCCTTGTACGCCGGAACAAAACGGGTGTAGTGAGAGAGAAAAGAGAACTTTGAGAGAAATTGCGTGTAGTTTGTTGCACGCTCACGAAGAACTTCCGCTCTCCTGTTGGTCTGACCGTATCAATACAGCTGCTTATGTTCTGAATCGAACTGGACCGACTTCTATAGAAGGAAAATCACCATTTGAGTTATGGTTAACAAATAAGCCCTCAATCAAACATTTGAGAATTATTGGCACTGAATGTTTCAAAAGAAAAGAAAACGAAAATGTTCAAAAAAGCTCAAAAATGTATTCCCATTGGTTATGATGGTGATGATGGTTATCGGTTGCTCAGCTTAGACAATAAATGGAATCCAACATTGACACGGTCAAGAGACGTAATATTTAACGAGCCAGTCATCAGATCTATTGGATTGGAGTCTCTGAAACAAAAAAAAAGTCCAATGGTTGAGATGGAGGTTAATTTTCCTAAAACTGGAGAAACTCATCCAATGTTAGATGCAAGGTTATTTTACAAGACGCAACTATTTAAGGTGTGCCTGAAACATTGAATGATGCTGCGAGATTTGAAGAAACAATTTCCTATTTGCCTACAATATCAGATGAACCTAGTAGAAATGAAGAAGAATCTAATGAGTCCTATATTTCGCATGAATCATCAGATGTTGATGATGACGAACAAGAAAGTTCTGTGACAAGGAAACTAAGAGATAGATCGGCATTGCGACCACTACAACGATTTGTAGATTTTATTATGTTTACTATTGTTAGTGATTTTGATGCACCCAAATCATACAAAGAAGCAATGAAAAGTCCCCAGAAAGCAGAATGGTTAAAAGCAATGGAGAGTGAATTAAAACCTCTAAAAGAGAATACAACTTGCATTTTAGTGGATAAACCAAAAGACAGAAAACTGATTTCTTGTAATTGGGTGATCAAAGTGAAAACCAATGCTGATGGAAGCCTTGACAAATATAAGGCAAGATTAGTAGCAAGAGGTTACACACAAAAGAAAGGAGTAGATTATAGTGACACATTTAGTCGTGTTACTAGAATGGCCACAATAAGATCGATTCTTAGCATTGCTGCAAATGAAGGATTAATCCTCAGACAATTTGATGTAGCTACTGCCTTTATGAATGGTTCATTAGATGAAGATATCTACATGAATCAACCATAAGGATACAGTAATGACACGACTAAAGTATGTAAGTTGAAGAGAAGTTTATATGGTCTCAAACAAGCTCCAAGATGTTGGTCTCCAAATGTATTGTTGATTATTTAAAAGTTTTAGTATTCAAACAATGTGACACAGATCCATATTTGTTCATTAGAAACGAACTAAACAACAAAATAATTCTTGGACTCTATGTTGATGATGGTCTAATAGCTACAACGAATCCAAAGGAATCTGAAAAAAAAATTGGGAGAATTGAAACGGAAGTTCAAGATAACCACAAAACCAGCCTCTTACTTTCTAGGTTTGGAAATCTTCAACAACAACGATGGTTCCATCAAAGTCTCTCAGAAACACTATGCTAAAAGGATACTGGAACGCTTTGGAATGAGTGAGTGTGAAGTCGTTAGTACTTCAATCATCAAAGAAGCACAACCATGCTCAGTAAAGGAGGATGAGATTAAATTTCCTTAACGTCAAGCCGTTGGTGCGGTAGCTTATTCAATGACAGGTACTAGACCAGACATTTCATACGCTATTAGTGTCGTATCCAGCAAAAATACAAATCCCTCTTTAGAAGATGTAAACAAGGTTAAACGCATACTTCGTTACATTCAGGGAACCTCAGATACAGCAATTTTATACAAAAAAGGATACAAAACTGGAATCTTAGAATGCTTTAGTGATTCTGATCATGCTGGAGATTTTGATACAGGACACTCTACTTCTGGAAACTTATGCATGCATGCAGGAGGAGTAATCACTTGTACAAGTCGTAAACAGACTTCGGCAGCTATTTCAAGTACCGAAGCAGAACTTGTGGCGGCTAGTGATGCGGCTCGTGAGATTGTTTGACTGAAGAGACTTTTCAATGAAATTACTACTTTGATAGAAGTCCCTACGTTATAAGTCGATAACGATGTTGCTATACAGATTTCACAAAACCCAGAGCTACATCGTCGAACAAAGCACATTTCCATTAGACATTTTTATGTTAGGGAATTAGTTAATAAAAAAGAACTTCATGTGAATTATGTTCCTACAGAATATTATATATATTTATATTATTGATATTTTGACTAAGCCTGTGCATAAACCTAGACTGGAACTAATTTTAGGAATGGTAGGACTTATACGATAAAGATTGTCGAAAAGGGGAGGATGTTAAAGGAGGTTTTCTCTGATTCTTTACTTTTTATAACATTATTTTCGTTTTTCATTCCTGCCTTGACATTACGAATATATATTTCAATATGTAATACGTGTTATCTTTTCGATCCATAAAATACCTATCAACAGAAAATACGTTTGAATTTGAACATTAAAAAATATCATCAATATATTATGGTCTACATGCACATTACTGAACCACGTTTTTTTAACTTCGATACAAAATATAGCAGAAAATAATGTTGAGAAAAACAATTTTTCGAAAAACATCCGGTCACTAATGTATTTTTCCTATTATTTTAAACAAACCGTCTCTTGAAATTTAATAATCACACATTAATCTTCAGCAATACTCAAAAACAATAAAATTTGAAGTAAAAACCTTTTTTAAAACAAGCTTTTAACTAACTAAAAATTACCAAATAAAACTTATGTTAACATAGAACTTTTATATTTTCATAGAAGCTTGCGGCTTATCTTAAAGTGTAAGAAGGACGTTCACGCCTCAAACTTTGATGAAAAAAATAATGTTCTATGTTAACGTAAGTTATATTTACTGCTTTTCAGTTAATTAAAAGCTTGTTTATAAAAAGGTTTTTATTTACATTTTATTTTGTACTTTTTAGCATTAGAATTTCTTTAAATATCCGTTCTATCACCTTCTCTTGAAAGGTACTTGTAAAGACAAATCCAACGAACCCAAACACGCCTTTACACAAGTCATGGTATGAAGCCATCCGAGTTGCACTATCCAAGTCATTCCATACTTTAGAACGGGCTATCATAATTGAATGTGGACTTATACAAAATTTCGTGCCTGTGCTGTTGACTGCTGAGGAGATCTCTCGTATGGAGCCAATCCTGGGTGCACAAGCCAGATCATGGTAAACTTTAGAACAAGCTTTCATAATTGCATGCGTATATAAAATTTTGTGTCTCTGCTGTTGACCGTTGAGGAGTTCCCTCGACTGGAACCAATCCTAGATACAGCAGCCAGGTCATGTTGGACTTTAGAAGGAACTACCATAATTACATGCGCATATTAAATTTCGTGTCTGTACCGTTGACCTTTAAGGAGTTCCTTCGTTTGGAGCCAACCCTGAGTGTAGAATCAGGTCATGCATCATAAAAATGCATTGTCTTTGAAACAGAATCAACGTGTGAAATTTCAACTCCGTGGGATAAGAGGAAGTGGTTTTCATTCAGCTTGCAAGATTTGACCCGAACGTACATACATTCATACTAACATACAAACATTGCAAGTTAAATAAAAGCTTTTAATTAAAGTTTCATTTTATGCTAATACAATATTTTCATTAAGTAAATTAAGGGCAAAATAAACTATATTTTTGAGAGCGCAAACGTGATGAAACTGTTAACAGGTGCTGTGACTGGGGGTCTTCTACTCTCTAACCACAAAATCCGTAGTTTCGGCTGAGGTTAAGGGCGTTTTCTACCCCGTATCACCTACGGACATAAGATTACTTCGAGGCCCGAACTAAGAATTAATGACAAAATGCTTTGACAGTTGTCCTTACTCCCGATGTGTTTTTGCCCGTCCGACAAAGTTAATTAACCGGGAGTAGGGTTCATTTTGATATATGGAACTGCTTTCGGACGGGCCCGTATCTTCGTTGACGGGCTTAGAGAGTAGGCCCCTAACACGAATGATTTAGCGCCCCGAAAACTGTACTTTTATAGTCACACAGACATAATGATCCAATTATTTCAAGCTTTCCTACCTACAATACGAGTAAGTATACCTGTTATCGATTAACGTCCATTTTAATTAATTATGTATGTGCCGTATGTAAATGTCTTTATTTCGTGATAAAGCCGATTCAAAGTTACTTAAGAGCGCGTACACACGAGCGCCATGTTTTCGGCTTGGTATTGTCTAAGAGACATAAAGTATGAATTCGATTCATACTTTATGTCTCTTGTGACAAAGTACATATTATTAATATTATCAAGCACGCCCTAATAGCAACCACATCACACACGCGTCCTGTGTGCTTGATCATTAAAGAATATCTACGTTACGACAAAAGGCGTAAGTAAAGTCGACTGCGCGACGCTTGATTCAAAGGCTGCTCAGATGCGATCAACGCGCGATGAAAGCCGCTTCATATGAACGCGCTTATAAAGAATAAATAGCCGAAATTAATTGTTAAATTACAGTTTCAGTGCTGTCGCACAAATTTTGAATAATCCGTTTTCCTGATCGCATTCGCAGAAATCCTATAGGTACAAATCGTAGATACATATATACATACAGAAAAAAAATAAAAAGAAAAATATTTTAATAATATTTCACACATAGTATCGTTTTACACTGGGCACTGGGTTTGCTGGATACGGTAGGTACATATGTTTTTTAAATAAGTAAGTGTTTATTTGACGACTTAGCAAAATATTCTTCGTATTTTTCTAATTACTCCACAATTTCATAAGAGACACCAAAACGCTATATTTTCGACTTATTGTTTAGGTAACTATACCTTAGAAAGCATGTTTAAAATGCCCCCACATTTACAGGTGGCATCAATCGAAAAAAACGCTCCATTAACGCGTATACAAATTGTATCGACACAGAAAAACTTCCATATGCTTTAACTTTATTTATACTACAGTAGGTATGTACTGATGAAAATTACAAGAACATCTACTCATAGAGTACCTATAGATAGGTACCTACACTCGTTATTATTTTTAAGCGTATTATCCTTTATCCTGAAAATATGAAATCGAGCTTTCATTATTATAATATCGAGGGTTCACGGGCTATTTGTATTAAGCGACACCCTGGCTGATATTGAGTTATATACATATTCGGAATCGCAAGATTTTTTTGCGTTGTGCGTCGGTTTCATGGCGATTTGAGAACTTTTTGGTCGCTTGTAACTTCAGTAAATTTAGGTCTACTTTGAATCTGATTTGATTGATGCGACACAATTTTTATACAATATTACAAGATGGAATTCATACAGACAAAATATTTTGTGATTTTGACTTAAGCTGTTCGTCCTGACATAAATTTCGTAACATAGAGCGTTTGAATAGTTTTGCCTGCATCTGAAATCCATACTTGATGTCGCTTAAAACATTTAACCTGCACCTGAAATTCATACTTTAATGTCGCTTAAAACATACAAAACTATCACTTTACTGTCATTACAAACCATTCAGTTTTAATGTAAAGTGCTACATAAATCATTTTGATCTGCAACCACTTTATGATACTGCAGCTGCTTGAGCTGAATAGACTTTTTTTTCTTGGGTGGGAAATCATCTAATGACCTCTTCCGCTCTGGTCGGAGCGGAAGGGCGTGCCAGACTCTTACTGACTAAAACCCACGTGTTCCTTCAGTTGCCTGTGCGCCAGAGCCACGGTAACTCGTCGAACAATTTGCGACCACGGCAGGTATCGGCCTTATCGGACCCCGTCAATTATGCTGACATCTCTTTGAGGCGTGCGTGGAACACAACGCGCCGTCGACCCGGGCCTGGTCCTTACCGGACGGCGAGCTGCCCATTGCTCGCCGTCCGTGATCCCGCACCTACGGTGGCCGGGAGTCTTCTTTCGACTCCCGACGCCCAGGGTGTCTTCTCCTGCGGCGACTAGGGGCGTGAGGGCGCAATGATTGCCTCTCCCTCACGCGCTCCGCCTCTTCCTTCGCGAGCATTACTGCTTCGCTGAAGAAGGTTACTGCTTCGGAGAAGAAGTTGACTGCTTCCCATTCCCTCTCGCTCCGTACCATGGCCTGAACCAGGGCCGGACGCGAGAGATCGCCGCCACGAGGACGTGGCGGTGCTCCGCCCAAGCGGGGTAGACCTCCACCGTATGCTCCACCGTGTCCTCAGGTCGATCTACACTATGATAACACCCGGGCAGTTCCAACCGCCTTATCTGAAGCAGGAACCTCCCGAAACAGCCATGTCCGATGAGGACCTGCGTCAGGCAGAAGGTGAAGACGCCGTGGCGCCTCTCAAGCCACTCCTCAAAGAGGGGACTTACCGCCGCAATTGTGGCGTGACCAAAGCGGAATAGCCTGGATTATATTTTACTATCGCGATGGTTGCTAATGTATTTAGCCTTACACTAAAACAACACCGAATGTCGCTTAAATCCTTTTTCCTGAACCTATAATTTACAGTTTATATCGCTTGAATAATTTAGTCTGTTTCTAAGTAAAAGTGATTTGAGGTAATTTTGTATTAAGTGACATTTATTTCTGGTAATAATAGCTTTAATAAAATGAAAACTAGAGTAAACTGTGCGGTTTTAGTAAAGGAAAACAACATAGACCACTTTTTCGTAAAAAATATTAATATTTTTAATAACGTTGTTTTTCCTAAAAATTGAACTTTGAAAAGCTAAAATTCCAAAATGTCGCTTAATACAAATAGCCCGTATACCCTCGATATATATTTAAAGACTTCATGGCAGGTTTGAATGCCATGCGTCATGTTCGTGAACGGGCGCCGTCAGTGGGGACTGGTCATTTCTTAACTGCCACTGCTTATTTAAATTTAATTTAATATTTGAATTGCTTTTGTCTTTTTATTACGGACGCTTTTCACGTTCTGCATCGTTCTCACATGCATAATTTCAACATGAACGATGTTACCAATATTTTGTAACCATATTTTGATTTAAAAGAGTGTCCAAGGAGTTTCATGCCCGTTCTTCTCCATAGGTACCTACTACGCTTTGGAATGGGCAACTAGTTTGATCTTTCTGACTGACCGACTCCTTGGCAATTCAAAAGTGCCTCTAATTGGTTTATTTGAAATAAATGCTTTGAGTTTGGTTTGAGTTTGACTTTTGAGTTTGAAGCTCTCTGGAGTTGTCATTCCAAAAATGAGGTGTAAACTACATCAGGAACAGGAAAAAAAATATTTATGGTAAGATATTAGAATCATAAAAACAATTTTTCATAATTAGGTCAATACCTTTCTTATAAGTTCTCCAACCATTCCGTCCCAACCGCCAATGATTTTTGGATTCTCGTTTCCATATTTGCCATCTCTGACTAATTTTATTTCATCTGTAATTAAAAAAATATTTTATTTTCTATCATAAAACCTATTTGATACGATAGGTAATATCCACAGGGGTCACGAACGTAGCACTACCTGAACTGAATTGGCTATGCACCCTCTACGCATAGTAACCAAAAATTTATTTGACTTTGTTCGGTCTATGGTGACTTTACTCTTACAAGGCGTGCAGAGATATTTAATTAATACCACTAAAATTGGAATATTTATGCTTTCATTTTAACAATTTGTGTATAGTTTCTCATGTAGGTAATAAAAAATCATATTTATTGCCCGGGTCTGGTCTTTGTTGTGTTTGATTATCTTTCTTTCCTATGGCATAAGAATATCTACTAGCAACATGATTTATGCTTATTTTGATATATTTAAACAACACTATCGCCAATTCAGCAAGTGAAGCTTGATTCTGGTAATAAACAGCCAGGTTATAAATCGATCTGTGCAAACTATGCCTTGAAACCCTGTGCAAAGTTAACTCCACCCGGGCAGTGCTTCAAACACCCTGCGGACTCCGCTCGTAACATATCGATCATAAAGTAACATTCTTTGCGGGAAAAGTACTTATGGGTTATAAAGTATTATAACCAGTATTTTACCTGAGAGAGGATCTTTAGGCACATATAAGAACGTTGAAGTATCGAATTATTGAAAGAGTAATAAAGTAACTTGGAACAAACGCCCGATATGATGCTTTTCACTTTTATTGAAGCCAGTAAAATATTATAAATAAATCTGATTGAGCTTCATGGGGTCTATTTCATAAAAAAGGTAATGTGAAATTATAATTGCAGGATGTCTCACTTACAGTTGATTTCCAACTTATCAGATATCATTTTGGTGAGGTCTGCACAAAATCCCTTGTATGGTTCGTTAGCGTCGAATTCGGGGTCTTCAGGATCATCGCGTATTATATACGGGGGCTCCTCGATGGTGGTCACAATGTAAGTTTTATTGCGGTCGTAGGATCCCGGGGCGGCAAGCGGAGCCAGCCTGGGGGTGACAGGGATGAAGCCCTTGTTGTCGTACCAAGTCGCCACCTGTTTATTTAATATAGTTAGCAGTACCGAAAAGTATAAGGCATTAAGGTGAGACGACAAATATTGATTCCTAATAATATGAAACTAAATTTATTTTTGTATGTATCTATAACCAGCCTGTAACTGCGGTAACTTGACTAGTTTCAGAAATAGCCATATTTTTAGGCCTATATATAAAAATTATGCTCTTTTGGAATACGCGCGACAGCGCGGCTATATAACTTTGGAAACAACATTAGTTAAATAAACAAAACACAACCAATTTTCGAGAACTGTTTTTTTATCGGATCTTACACACTTTTATTACTAAAAATCCTACCATCTGTTGTTATATTTTTATTTCGTGACAATAATTGATCATATTTGCTTTCACATTTTGTCTTACCTTAACGATATCACCATCGACGGTCAGTTCCATGACTTGCAGAGTGAAGTTCTTGCGATGTCCTAATTCATTGAATCTTATAGTGCCGGTTATTCCATCAACCTCCGTCTAGAACAAAATTTAAGAATCTCTTGTGTTTCAATTTAATATCGTCAGAAAATCAATTAAGCGCTCATATAACAGATGATATGTCGCGTAGCACTGCTTTGCGGAAGTGGAAGCCGAAAAAAATTAAAAAGGGGTTCATATTTCCCGCGTGGGTGGGCAGCGTTTGAATCGAGGCAGTTAGCAAGTGTGAGGGTTAATTATGCGTCACCCAACGAAACCTAATTAATCGTCATAGCCTCCGAACCTTCATCCCGCCCACTGCGCACATTCTACATAAAAGACGGGACCTGTATTCAGCACCTGCGTTTTTATAATGCCGCTCAATTAAAATTTCGTGCCAACATTATTGCGTGCTCGACTTAACACAATGGAACTCATATTCATTAGATAGAACATAAAATGTAAAAGATAATATGTCACAAGCAGCCACGGATTTTGACGTGGGGTAAGTGTTGTACACACCGCGGCATGCCATGTGAAAACACCGCGCCAGTAGCACCACGTTTGGCTGAAGTAATATAACTACACTCCTAGCATAGCAATATATAAAGGCAAGCGCCGCAACTTGACTCGTCCCTTCACAATTTATGCTTGCACAAAGGAAGAGGATACTTGTCGTATAAGCGAAATGTCATTCCACGTGGTTTTTAAGTTTTGCTCGCTTTTCTTTATTTTCACCGTCAAAAAGATCAACAGTTTATTCTCAAACTCAATATGCTAGGTTTCAAGTTCTTATACGCACATGTATTTAATATCCAGTAGTTTATCGTGTCTGTGTCTGTTTTGTGCACCTACCTATTAATGGATCATTATCATTACTCATATTTTTAAACCCATTAATTAGGTGATGCTTAACTCTCAAGCACGGATTTTTTTTAGACCTCATTACTAGGTGTATTGGAATCCAAATCCACGCTTTTGGTATTAATTAGTGGATAATGAGCCATAGTTTAGTCCAGAAACTGGAGGATCATTTTAGTTTACTGTAACTTGCATTTTCAACACACTTGCTTGTAAAGTGACTCTTATGGCAACGCATTTAGGTTTCGTGTTCAGCTTATTATACACTAGTATTTTTTACTTTAAATTACAACACTAGTGTTTTTTTTACATCATTTTTTAATCTCCGCAAATAATTTTTGTGAATAAATAAACTATTTTAGGTTACATTATGATAAATAAATCATCAAATTTATCATCATTTCATCAAATTATATATTTGTCGGTACATATTAACCTTAATTTGCGTATTGAAAAAAATATTTCATGTTTATTATATTTTTTATATAGGCTGTTTAGCGGTTTTGCCAATGCCTTTAATTACACTTGCGCGAGTAGCGCGGCGCGCGGAAATAAAATCAGCGCGCCATTTTCCATAAATATTTGTTGACGTTTTCGTTGTGTGGTTAATTATTATCAAAAATGTCGACTTCACGTCGGGAAGAAGAGCAATACGTAGATTTGACCCTGCCGGAAATACTAATCTAGGCAGGGCCGCGGCCCATTTACAACATTCATCCAACTCCTATGAAAATATTTCATCATCGCCGACATTTACCCAAGAAAATGGAAATAATTAAATTATTAATAATACCAATACCATAACACAAACTGTAAAAATGCCAACAAAAACTGTTCGGTATAATTTTAAGACTTGTACTTTCACTAATTGTTTCAATAATTAAAAGTTAATAACAATACAAGTCTGTTTTATCCTCGCAACTGTGTTAAAAAACGTTGTATGAAACGCGTGTGCATTGATCATTACAGACTCGGATCCCTTATCACGCTCCCCTACGAGTCGCGCGAATATTAACACAACGAGTGTAATGACCAACATAGCACACTCGTATCGTAATGTAGGTACCTACTATTAATCAGTAAATTGGTCAGTTATCTGGAGCATATTTGCTGTCGATCTTGCTGAAGCTGCATTATCTAAGTGGGACATTAGATATATAGATAAATCAATGGGGAAACACATTACACTGTACACAATGCCTAAATTAATAACTTAGTATTTTTATTTTATTTTCTTTGTGGTCTTAATTTACGTTTTACTTTTTTTTTTAAATTACGTATATACAGATATATATATTTTATGTCTAAGTAGGTACACACTATACTCCGTTAGATTTTGAATCACAAATTATTTCTGTGAAAGATTGTACTTACCCGAATTATTATGTCACTCGAGAGGTAGTTACTGAAAATCAGCGCTGTTGACGATAGGTTCGTCCGAAGTCACAGCATTTTGCTGAGCAACAATGTGTTCTTGCACAGATGCGACGCACGGTTTTATCTTACTTAGATTTGTTGTTTGTTACAAAAGTAGATCATTTCATGTTTTGTTACTTTGTTGTTGTCATTTACCAGTGTTGCAACGCATTACGCAATGTGTAATAATGTCTTTGATTTTGATATGCCCTTACAACAATAGCAATGGACAACTTTATCAAACTTTTAACGTATTGAATACGAGGCTTTTGGCTACTTTTTAAAAGTGTATGTATTTTGTCTATTTTTGTAATGTGCGTTTTGTTTGTGCAGAATAAACAATTTTTCTTTCTTACTTTTCTAATAGCAGGTAAGTATTTATATGAGCAGATTCATAATACAAATTTTACTTAATCAAGTAGGTAAAGAAAGTGTGAGCAGCACAATAAACAAAAAAAATGTGGTTCCGCCATTGAGGCGACGTAAGTATAATCTGCATGTATCTACTTTAGGCAAATGTTATTGTACGCATTTTTCATATTCACAATGACGACACCTCCGCATATCCAACTCGGATGAATAACGAAACGTTCGCTCGCAATCATAATTGAATGTATGAATTGAAATCAATCATTCGCATGAGCAATAAAGAATGTATCCAGAGAATAGAGATTTGTTACACTTGCACAAATTACATATGTACATTATTTTATCGGTATTTTGCATCGTCGAGATATAGATATGGTCAGCTTTTATAACGTAGGCTTAGCAACACAATGTAAGGGTTCATAATTATGTTGTGTAGGCAAGTCTGCGGTCAGGTAAGTGTTAAGTCTCCATTTACATACCTTTTTAATCATCCGGGAAATCTTCTCTCCATACTCGAAAGGTATAAGTTTGGTTTTAGGGTTGCAGTCCATAATTTTGCTGTTATTGAGACTTGCCCGTCTCAATGTTGTACGCAAAATGTCAGGTTTCTTGCGCATCAGACGAAGAATGGCATCGACCAATACTAGAACTGCGTCATATGTGAGAGCCGCCTGCGCCTGTTTCACAATTTTGAAGGTTAGGAAAGTAGGTTTTGCATCGTGCCATTTTATAACATGAGTGAACCTGCGTGCACCGCATGAATAACAAATATTTTTTGAAAATATGTCTGCCTATAACTACCATGAGTTTTGATTATAACTATGTACTGTGGAGTGGAGGCTTGTAATTAGCATTTTTTTTTATTACTTTCTCTATATCATTGTTTTGTTAGTCTGTAAGCCTTCTTTAAAATACCGATATAATATCCACTGATAGTTACATGCCATACTTTAAACAACACAAAATATTAACACTTCCTAGCTTGTACATAATGGAGGTAGCTGTGTTTGTGAAGTCAAACCCAAATCGTTTTAAACGTCTAGCCGACGCGTCGGCTAGACGTTTAAAACGATTTGGGTTTGACTTAGTCCCACGTAATAGACGCGACAATAACCAAGTATGCTCCCATCCCGCCAAAACGGAACTACTGCGCAAGAGTGTCTATTGCATGGGTCCGGTTATTTATAATAAATTACCTAAGCAATGGAAAGAACTACCATTAACAATATTCAAAACTAGGCTTAAACGCTTTTTAACGCATAAAGCATATTATAATATCAGCGAATTCCTTACGGAGAAAGAATTTGTTTGTTCTCCAAATTGATTTGCTTTTTTTTTATTTTTATATTTGTTTACTCTACTACTCTACTTTTAAATATTGACATTTGTTTTAAATTGTGCCTTTATTAAAATTAATTTAAATTTTTACATTGTGATTTCTTACTTTTATTATTTATTTGTCTACTGAGACTAATTTTGTACGCCATAATGGCAAAACATGTAAGTACTCAATATCAAGACTTGTAAGGCTGTAATCATCATATTCACTAAAACTGTAATTTTGTATCACGTATCTTAAAAGTCATATGCTTTTCATCAAAAAAAATTAAATTCATTTTTGTAGTAGTGCTCTTCAATGTATCATAATATAATTGCCTTTGTTGTTGTTTTAGCGTGAAACTCTTATTTAAGTTTTGCATGCCTGTCGGTAAGATAAGGCTGAACCTATCTGTTTAAAAATTATCACCTTTTACTGTACTTACCCATATTTGCAAAATAAACGACTTACTTACTTACTTATTTACTTAAATAAAATAAATAAATAAATACTTAATTCTTATTCTCGACTGCAATGCATGTAATTTTACCGAATTCGCCTAAGTATAGTTAAACGCTAAAGTAGAAAATTGTTCCATTCCTTGGAGGTTCAATATTACTATCACGTAAAGCGATATCCACCCCTTGAGTCGTATGTGTGACTTCCCATCAATACCAAGACGCATTGATGAATCTCAAGTACCTAATCTGTGTTCCATACAATATAACGACGGAGACCCTGTTGCCTTAACTCATTAAACATCGCTAATGAGAGTTATGAGACAAAATTGATTTTCTATTTTTATGGCCCTCTAGCGGGCCAGCTGGGGCCTGACTGTTGGCTTTTGTCAAAAAAATATTACATCTTCATCTTTCCGACCATCTCTTTCTTACCGTCTCGTCTTTTAAAGTCTACCTCAAGCTGTGCGGAAAAAAAACCCACACGTGCTCACAGGTTTATTTAGGGCATTAATTAAAAAAAATTAAGATATCTCTGACCACACTTTTGAGATATCTCGTTGTTAAGATTATTGTGAGTTTGTTAATTTACTGGATTTGTTCAGCCTAAGTAGGTATATGAATGTAATAAAATCACAAACCAACAAAACTTAACTTACCGAAATGGTCTCCCTTCTCCATACGTCAATGAAATCACGAACTACTTTGCGGGAAAAATCTAGCAGTCGAAATCCAGTAATGTTAATAGCTCCAAATTCTGTAACTTCCTTCTCCCAGCGATCATCCATTACCTGAATCAACACATACATTTTTTTTAAGTATTGCCAGATTAATTATAGCCATCGGACATGAATAAATGTTAATTGAGGGATGAAATTCGGTTTATATTCATTACTAAACGTTTGAGTGCATAGAAATGTCTGTCATTCAATGTAAACATGCAACCGGTCAACAACTATGCGGAACTCTATGAGGATTGAAAGCAACCACATAAAAGCAAAACTGCGAACAATTCTAATGAAATTTTAAATTAAGATGAAGCAAGTGATGGTTTAACCTCAGTTCTCTCAATGTCATTGATATTCCGCATATTGTTACACAAACTGGCAGAGGCGGGATCATGCTATTTCACAACTAGCTGGGGAATTACTCACCAGTCCGCTTAAGAAATAATGGTAGTTCCTACGGCCGAGTTGCACGTCACGTACGTGCAAAATTAGCGCAGCTTTCGCTAGTTGTGTTGTTGAATCTAGCACAACATATTTGTTGCTCCATCGGTCCAACTTTTCTATAGCTCGCAGGTACTCAACCACGTCGGACGCATTGGAGACTCGCTTCACATTTGAAATGCGGAACGTTGCGTTCCCCGGTTGCAGACTCTGGTACAATTGCTGCAGGCGAAGTAACCCTACAAATTGTTTGGGTCAATAATGGTAAAGCATTTTTTGTCAGGCTTCTTGGTTGGAGCGGTGGCCTGAAGTTCATTTGAGCTGCCATCTTTTGAAAATTGTACGGTTTACTGCCTCTAACTAAAGAGATGTCATTATTTACAAAATACGGTGCGGGAAATCTGCTATGTAGGTACATAACGGGTTTAAAAGGACGCTTAAAAGGGAAGCGCCAAGTTGCCTGCGAAATTAAAATTTTCATATATAGGTACGTTTTTAGCAAATTGCAGGTCAGTATCAAGTTGTATGTTGAACATAATATGATTCGCGACCGTAACAAGTATGTATTTACAGAATTATAATCATTAAAATCATCAATATAAACCTCTAAGCTCATCGTTATAATCCTATTGAATGACAATTTAAAAAGAAAACAGTTAATAGGATTAACACCACATTGGCGACCTTGCCTGGATTAAGGTTAATACTTGAGTTACATTACTCATTCAGAAAAATAGGAAATAATCAAATTACGAATACTTGTGCTCGGACGATATCATAACCTAATTAACAAATAAGATAAAGTAAACACGTGTTTTCACGCATATTAGTGATTTGCAGCTTAAACAAAAAAAAAAAATGTCGTCTATTGTTATTGCCGTTTTATTTCCTCATTTCTACCCAAAGGCCGAGATAAAATTACTATCTATTTGTAAACACAATATGACGGTATATAAAAACAAAGCAAGCAAATAAAAAGAATATCTCATAAGATGTTATCTTTTGATAGCTTAATTAACAATGAGCGTGGTCGGTAATGTAATTGGAGAGGTAAGCTATTGAATAATAATAGTTGGTACCTACAAGTTAGCAATAACTCATATGCTGCTATGTATAAACAAAACAAAACAATTTTATTTTTATTTTACAAAATAATTCGTAAAAGTTAATTTGAAGTAAACAGTCCTCAATTAAATTTCTGCTGCGGCTACACTTTTGAATCGGTTACAGTGAATAGTGATATTATAGCAGTTATAATTGGTTAGTGGTTATTTGGTACTATTTACCTTTTAAAAAAATAGTAGCGGTTGTGGTTGCAATCGCAGTAGTTCTATTCAGATAATGGAAGTTGCAATAAATAATGCCTATTCTTCCAATTGATGGGGCAAGCAAGCAAGTTGGGCTATAAGTTTACAAATCTAAAATTGCTAAAAGGACTACAAATAGACCGAGGTTATTAGTTGGGTGAGCAAATCCTTCGAGAGGTTAAAAGTGTAAATGAACAAAAAACTTGTTTACCTTTGAGTAAAAACCACATACAAAACTGATACCGTTGGTCAGGCAAGTCTTAAATCCAGTGCCTGCTAAGTTTCCTTACTAGTGATAGATGACCTTATCGATAAGTTGCAAGGTGCAAAGGTGTTCAGCGTTTTGGATTTGTCCACCTGAGCGTCAGCGAAGAATCGATCGGTTACACATCATTCGTAACTCATCAGGTCTATTTGATTTTTCGTGGGCACCCCCACCCTTTGATCTATCTAATTGCCCTAAAACTTTTACGAAGTTTGTTACTATAATATTATATATTTATTATTTGTTTAGATTATTTGTTAATATAAGATATATGATTTTATTTCCGTAAATAGGTTTGTACAAACACTTCTAAACGTCAATCATATTTTAAAAACTAGATGAGGTCGGCGTTTCCCATCTGACTACTCTCTGCGTGTGATACTTATTTATTTATCGATGACATATAATACCAGCTATTGACGAGTTTCAGGCGCTATCAATACTGAAACAAGTGTTGGAAGTTGCTTCAAGGAATGGCTTATGGATATATTAGAAAAAAGCACACCTGCAGCATGAGGTGGAATGCTTGGGAAATTGAGTCAAGGACGTAACGGACGGAAGTAAGGCCAAGTTACGATAAAACTGACGCAGTGATAAGGTATCCGGAACCGAAGAATGTAAAAACTTTTCACAGTTTTGTAGGATTAACAAGCTATTTTTTTATTACTATGGAGTCACTGCCAAACTACTGATTGATCTATTGAAGAAATATAGGAAATTTGTGTTTGGTGATGAAGAGAGGATTGCTTTTCAAACACTGAAGAATAAATTTGAAAGTGGATCGGTTTTGAAAATATTTGATCCCAGGTAACAAAAAAAAGTGTGGTACACACGGATGCTTCGAGTATATCACTGGCTGCAATACTCATGCAGAATCATCCCGATTCAGGTTACACCCTGTACACTATACGAGGTGGAAGACAAACGACGCGCAAAGCAAGTATTCGGGTTATGAGCTAGGGGCATTGGCCATAATTGAATGTATTAAATTTTTCCACATTTTTTGAATGGAATTCATTTTAAAGTTGTTACAGGATGAAAATACATTGCTGTATGATGAAAATAGGGAAGAAATAAGACCACACGCTAAGGAACAGATACTAAAGATACAGGAAGAAAACAAGAACAATTATGATTATAGAAGGAGCTGTAAGTACAAGGAAGATGATATTGTTGCGATCAAAAAAACACACTTTAGCTCTGCACTAAAGCGAGTTTTATTGGTACTCGAATCCAAAACACTATATTTATATATTCATAGATCTTTAAATAGTACTCGTAAGTAGGTTCGCTCTTGACCTCAACCTCGCCTGATCGTAAGCAATGGTCATCGATTGCCCACCTCCACCCAATATCTCTATCTATCCATCCGTTCCCATTGGCCTCCATTGTAGACCTCATGCTACGATGATCCGAAATTCCTGGAAATGATGCCTACTTACAACTCGGTATTCTAACTGGGGTGTTTGAGGTCCTGCGCTTATTCTATTATAGTCGTTGTACTTGTAAAGCTGATCGATTTCACAAAACAATTTTGATATTTATATATACAAAAGTATTTAAATTAAAATGGCTCGATGTTGTAAGCGCTCAAAGTTTAGTTTTCATTCTATCTGAAATGAAACATAAACAGTGAGCAGCGATAGTGTCGCGTTGTAAGTCAACTATTGGATACAATATTTTAATGGATAATTCGTTATTTCAAATATGTAATTTTTAAAATTTAGGTAAATGTTATAATATGATCACTTCCAACCTCCTCAGGTAGCTACTTGGCCTTGCAGACTTGCACCTTCAAAATCTAAATTAAAGTCAAAACAATGTCAATCAACAAAAACAAACCAAAAATATGACAGTATTCGTCACCTAGAAGAATATTTTAATCAAAACGTCAATCGAAAATGTTGATGAATGGTGTGATCCATTCATCACTAGTAGGGATTCATTATGCAGCTCCAAAACTGGCGCTTTTGTCATAATTTAGGAGTAATATCCGCGAAAAGATTGAAGCGGTGACGAAGACGCACGGAGAAGAGGGTTGACGTGTGGGTAATGAAGGCGTTATCGCAGGATTTGTTGAGACTGGCGCTCCCTTGGCAGGACTGTCGCCTCATTGCAATTTCATATCGCGTCATAACGCTCCTTTTCTATTTAACACCTTCTAAATTTTACCCGTTAGCGTTACGTAACTCTCGTCATTTTTACGAAACTAGGCTATCTACATTTGAATTTTTGACGCCATAATTGGTGTTAAGGATAAGGCAGTACTAGTTTTGTTTGTAGTTCCTTATTTTTATTAAATGTGTGTTGTTTGTGTCAGTTTTGTTTAATTTGTGTTAAATGTGTTTTTATTAATTTTTTATTTGTATTAAATTTGTTTTATGCCTCAACTGCATTTAATCTCGAAAAAGTAAAAAAAAATATCTCTATTTAAAATTGGGATCAGTTCAGATCAGTCAGACAAAATCATTTTAAATCCCCTTCAAACGCTTTTCCATCCCTTTTAAATCGGCCTTCTCGCGGGCAGTAAATACAATTGGTATGTAAGCACGGATGTTATACCAACATTGTACTTATTAAAAACATACATATTGAATATAAGAATACAGTGTACCTATAAGCCAAATGTTTGAGGAAAAATGAGATAGCGCCCCGTGAATAAACAGTCGGGCATAAAATATTTTGGAGAATCCCATTGAATTGAATATGTCGAACGGAAATTGAAATTGTTTTTTTTTATTCCCATCTTACCTGTGTTCCTGATACCAGAGAAGTCGCATGTTAACGTTTTAGTGAGCAAGATGAGGCTTGTTTACCTACATAAAAACATAAATATTATACTCAATACTTTTATTGCATTCCACATCTAGGTATAACACCCTGTCGGGCACAGCAAAATAACTGAGTTAGGAGAGAGGAACCATTTGTTAACTATATAACATTACTTAGCAAACTACTGTACCAAAAAAAAATATGTAGTTTTTTTGAGATAGCTTTAATATAAAATATTATAAAACGATATAGTCATATTCATTAATTACTAGGTACGGTTTTATCAGTAGTCATTCAAATATATAGTAGCCGTCTTTGTGTGCCGAATTTCTTACAAATTCCCCACGTATCTACTCTTCTTTTTTTTGAAAATCCTACTTTCATTCAGAGCTATGTAAAGTCTTTACTTGTTTGGAGTCAGACGGGTGGACTTGGGGCATTCGCGTTCATCGTGAACTGCACTAACTTTCCAAACGTCTTTTTGCAGCATCTGCCGAATTCGAATCCAAAAGTTTTTCTTTATCTTTAAATGTGTTACTCGGTAACGATTCAAGCTTATCGTAAAAGCTCGAGAAAGATTCAACAGTAAATTTTATAGGCTATTTAACTAGTGAGTAATGAATATATTACTTACAATAGATGGTTAAGTGATGTAAGAAGAACGTAACAAGCCTTTTATCGCACGTCATTGCATTTTGTACAATGAAAAGTTTTCTCATTGTGTAATTATATTCTAGACTGATTAGAATAATATAGAATTCCACGTTGAAACACAGATGATTAAATACTTACTACTTATTATTTATAGTTCAGAAGTGTTTAATTGAGAACATTTTATATACGATGAAGGAAAATTGGAAAACGTGATAAATTGCGTCGACCCTAATTTTATAAAAACCGTAAGCAAGAAATCCGTTTCTTTTTGTAAAGAAAATTATCTACAGCGGAGACTACGGGGGATGTCGGGCCAGACGGAATTCCGGCGTTGTCGCTCGTTGGACGTGATTCCTCTCTAGACATGATTACGTCTTTTCTTATATTGTGTGAGATGAATGGAGCCTGAGTCGCTGGCCAAGAAGTCAATTGCTCACAGTTCGTGACTGGGTATGAAACGCTTCCCTGTCTGTCTTTAGTTATAGTCACTTAAAGTCGATAAACTTGAATCGCGGGACAATTTGTGCATGTGAAATATGTTTGTGCAACTATAATTATTACGAACATTGGAAAAAATTGCTATCTGTAGTTAATTTTATAGATTCGTTTCTTATTTTATTGAATTCATTGACTTTGCTATTTCAATAGGTTTCGTTGCGACGCAGTAACGATTCTATTACAATTAACTTAACAAGTAGGTACAACTTAAAATCTGATACATCTTTTAAAGCAATAGGTATATTTTTGACCACTACACGACATGAATTTTAAAAGTATAGTTTGCTACAATTTGAAGGAAGGGACTTTTTACTACCCCATGTTTGGGAAATGGAATGCGTTAAACAAAATTAATGAGATTTTAATAAATTATTATAAGTAGCTCAAAATATATTACTCAAGAATAACTTGTCGAAGATATTTACATATCTTCTTTATAACCGTAACCGGATCGGCTCAGCACCTCCAAGGCGTGCCGTGTTTGCAGCTTGGTGTTGGTGACGACGATCCTACGAGCTACGTAAGCGAGGCGACGACGGCTTGCCGTAAGCGGATGTGAGGTTCGCCATAAGCTCAGTGTCTGCTGTTTACTAGCTGATTCAGATTCGAGGCGATGCCGTTACAATGCTTATAAGTGTGCGTGGCAGTATGGAGTTTCATAGAAAGAATTCGAATAGCTCGAGCTGACGCGACGCTGATCACGTGCAGTGCTTATACGTCTGCGTTGACTTAAATCTTGAATCAGGCTAAACCGAACAACGATTTTGCACGTGTTTAAGTAATAACAGCCACACGAGTGGATCGATTAGATTAAGCTACGCTTGCCGCACTTGGTCCGTCGATGGGTGACCATCTTTACGTATCATGATCCTTCTGTATCTCGGAAAGCATATCTCGTTGGTCCCGAGTGTAATTAGTGGATCTTTGGCAGTCGTTACGGGTTCTCAGAAGTCCAAAAGTCTGATAAACGTCTTACCAAGGGGTATCGTATTATCCAGTAACTAGCTTGTCGAGGTCAGATAGGCAGTCGCTTCATGTAAAATACTGGTATTCTGCTGCGCCTGGTTAGACAGGAAGCTGACCCTAACATAGTTGGGATAAGGCTAGGAAGATGATGATGATGACGAACTATAATTATTATCAATAAAACAAGCATCAAAGGGTTAATCTAATTTTTGAAAATAAAAACATATCCATATAAAAAACGTAAAAGTTACAATGCAATGACGACAAAAGTGACCATGCTTGTTAATTTGTATTAACTACTTCATGAAAAGGTAATTTTACTAACCGTAGCACCTACCTAAGTTACAAAACGATCACATTATCTTCAAAAGAAGAAATACGGTGGAGTACTCGTACTAACCATTTTTGCGAATCGGCTACTGGGGTTCAAAGTATCAAAGGGAAAGATTCTTATTTTGACATCGTAAGAAAATCAAGAGTAGGTATTGTATCTACGGAGTGTCTTAATTCCAAACGCCATTGTTTATTTATGTGAACGAATGAGCTTTTTTTTTGTATATTTGTAAAGAGTAATTAATTTGTTAATTTTTAAAGCTCAAGTTTTATTAATAACCAAGTTGAACGTCGCTTATAGGTACATTTTAACGCTAACAGCTACAGAAAATCTTTTCTAAATGCTTTTGGGTATTTTTAGTTAATCGAAATGTCCGACAGAATCTGGGTTCAATAATACATATAAGTTGACCAAGGAAATCCATATCGGATAGTTCCGGACATCAATACCAAATTTAATCGTGCGATAACTAAATTGCTCTGTTACCTATAATGCAAGAGTAATAAAATTCATTACGGCTTGAGCAAAATTCCCGGGTTGTGCGTGGTTAGAAGCGGAAAATCCGTGGGTTTTATACATTAAACTCGCTGAATAAATTGGAAGTCGATAGGAACATTCCTATCCAGAATCCACATTGAACCTGCTAGTTATTCTAAAATATCTATGCATAAAATTTTATTCGGCGCGGTGTTATTGCAAATTGATGGCGGTGGACTGTTGAAATATCATTTGAAAATGAACACTAGTTTCTAAATGAGAATCTTTAGATCTTTATTATAGCCTGTAGGTACTAGGTATAGGTTTTTTACTTTTATAAAAACTTTTCCTGGTAGTGAGTTACCTACTTAAGAATCCTCCAGGACTATTTTATTAATTTTAATAGTATAATTGAGTACAATTACAGTAGGCCAAAGTCTATTTCGGGATACACAATGTTTTCCTTTTCAACAAAAATTAAAACTTGAAGATACCTACTTAAGATCCGGCTTGCACAAAGAAGTTTAATAATAAACACAATATCTTAGAGAACGAAGCTCAAGAAGCGATGGACTGCTGCTAAACAAATTATAATGAAGTCGTACAGCTATAACTAAACAGAGGCTCAAAAGTTTATTCTGCGTTTGGCCCACAGGCGCTCGTGCAATGTGATTACAAAAGCATTTACTCGGCTGAGTCGAGATGCTAGCTTGTTTTATTCAGAGTCTTCGTAAATCCTTCCTATTCTGTAGCGACAATGCGTTGGGATCACGTCTCCATTGTTGCTTGTATCGAGTTGACGATTAGGGAGTTTCAATAACAGACCGCGACGTTTAGGTAATCTATCGCTGTCACAAAATGTCTCAGCTATACGAGTACCTACTCACCTCCAACGATTTATTACGTACCCGACGATTACATCAGATTTCAAGTTAACTAATAAAAACTTGTGTTTTATTTCCAGTAGACTTCTGAAAATCTTGTTTTAAGAAAAAAAATCAGACTGTTCGGACTAGTTGATTTGCCAGATTCCATGTAGGCACCAACTCACCTAAGTAAAAAACATTATTTTTGAAGTCGGTTAAAAATATTTGTATCTTTCTGACGAAAGATGAAGCTCCCAATAATATAGTAGATAACAAACTTCGTTTTTTTATGTTGAACAGCCTTTCCCTGTGCAATAAGAATAAGTCAGAAGCAGCCAACTCTACTGGGACAAGAGAGCACACGATAAATAGCCAAAGAAACATTGATCCAGCAGGGAGCTGGCGTTATTGCCTTCTACGGGGGCTTTGTTGCCGATCGACACAGAGCTGCTTTACATTCGTGTACCACAAATGACTGAATGTGATTTTGCCTAATAATAATATATGAGAACGAAGAGAACAATTAATGCCATGCTGCATACATAAACCGTAGTGCATAATAAATCATCACGCTTTTTTTCCGAGCTTGAATTTTAACGCGAAAATCAGTGCAAACGATTGTTATTCAGTGTAGGACTGTAATTGACACCAGTAATGATGACATTTAACGATCATACTGCAAATTCTGCTGGAATTGGGACTGAATAGTTTTTTTTTTCGTGTAGGTAAGACTTAACTACGAGTAGGTGAGGTTACGGTACGACCATAAACAGATAACGGTAATTATATAAAAGTTTAATACGTAGTCTAAGTTAAATCCTGCAAATATTTTTTTGACGTTTGACATTTTTTGAATGGAAAACTAAACTACAAAATTTATACGTAGGATAATACTTATACTAAGATAAAAAAAATGATCAAATTTGTTAGTCTCATAAGTTGCATAAACACATAAACCTCGTCTTATAACAGGTGGATTCCCTTTTCCTGCTTCGACAACGCAACCATATAGGAGCGCAGACTTTTATTCTTTTGTAACAAATTAAATTAGTGTTAGTGAAATATATACGAGTGAATTTTAAATCAATCAGTGTGATCACACGTGTACCTTACTAGGCAGATTAATAGAGAATATAATGCCGTTATTACGACTCACGCATACGCGTTATAACTATCACAGCATGTAATTAAATAGCAACTCAAAGATACGCAACCCAGAAAGTTAAAGTGAAATCATTTATTTCAAGTAGGCACTTTCGAACGTCAAAATTTACAAAAAAATGAATTTATTCTAGCTGCCCCATCCAAAAGGTAGTTTCGTGTATGGATAAGAATGGCATGGAAATTCCACCATTGCTCTTTTTAAATGGTTTACAATATTTTTTATACATTATTTTTATATAATTATATATTATATATATAATATATAATCTAATCTAATCTAATAATCTAATCTATACCACAATAGGTAAAAATAATTAAATATAAAAGACAGCCAAATTAATTACGTGATAGATACATGGTGCTCACATAGTCACAAATATCGTAAACTTAGATGATTTTTCTAAAATTTTAACAGGTATTAATTTAGTGCGTGATTTAAAGTACTTACAGAATTTAAAATCAATTTCATAAAAAATATACAATTAAATTAGCAACCAGTTTGATTTTGTCTATACTCTAGATAGTTATATGGAGCAGGACCAGCATATTTCCAAGCATTTTTGTCTAGGATATAATCCTCAAATTTGTAATAAGCTTGTTTACAAAGTGTACTTTTAATAGGAGTTATAAATTTTCTTTCATTTAATTGCAATTTATCACAAGGTATTTTGTTGTATCAATTAATACAGGACCCCGTAAAAGATGATGAATATTATTAAATAGTTCCCTGAGAGATTCGCGGCGACGTAGCTCCACAAGGGAACAGCAATTTGTTGCAAGAAATATTATGACTAATATTATACATTTTCGGGATGCTGATTTTAGATCTGAAGTCGTTTTTTTTTATCAGTTTAAGTTTTGGAGATATAATGAAAACGTGATTTTTAAGAACTAAATATTTTAATATAAAAAAAAAAAACAGAAAAATCAACCACTACTTATAAAAAAAAAAAAAACTTTTATAAGATTTTCTTGCTGGACTTGGTTCACAAAGCCTGTTTTTAATGCTCCAATAGAAGTCTGCCATTATGTGGGCATTCCAGTGACCCTGGTACCGCTCCTCCATAGTCTTATTGATTTCATCTTGATGAAACCATTCCCTTTGTTCTTCACTCAGATCGCCAAGATTTTCAGGGAAACGATCCAAATGGCTGTGGAGGAGGTGTACCTTAATGCTCATATTAAAACCAAGCTGCTGGAAGTGCTACAACGTCTCTTCAGTGTGCTCCGTATAGCTTTCATCCATTTTGTTTCCCAAAAAAAATTGTATAATCCAAACGAATTCATTCCCGGCATTTTTTTCAATATCACTCATATATAAAGTTTTCATCCTTTAGGAATCTTCTTATTTGTGGACCATCAAAAATTCCGGCTTTCAGTTTCTCTGAACTCAAATTAAGGAACTTTTTAGAGATGTATTTAAACCAATCACCATCCTTGTTTAGAGTTTTGACAAATTGTTTCATGAGCCCTAGTTTGATATGCAAAGGTGGCAGTATTATGCGATCCCTAGGCACTAGTGGTGAACATTGTAACAACAATACTTTTTTTTTGAATACTACTTGTTTTATGAAAATTAAGTGTAACTAGTACAAAAATATGGCCAATAGACGTTACTCAAAAACTAAGAGCTGTTTAAGATAAATTGAGGGTAGATTTGAAATCAGCGACCTCGAATTACTTAACAACAGCCATAAAATTCCATGCAAAAAAAAAAGTCAAATTTTGTTCCCTTGTGATCAATGATTCTAGCAGCTCTCTTGCAAAATAAAGATATCCCACAGTAAAATACCATGTAATTCTTCGTCTAGCGTGATTCCTAGGAAAAGCGTATGATTATTAATTTCTAGGTTTTCTCCTTCAATATGATGTAACATTCGCAACTTCTAACAGTAGGTCCTTTACATCTAATGCATTTGGTTTTCTTTTTCATTTAGTACCAAATTATTTACCGTAAACCAATCTTGGACCTGAAGAATAGAGTATAATTCATTAAATTGTATTTAATTTTATTTACGTTGTCAAGACTTTGTGACCGTCGGCCTATATCAATGATGCAAACAACACCATCTTCGGTAGATTTTAAAGTAATTGGGGTAAATCATTAATGTAAACTAAAAAGAGGAATGGACCCAATACCGAACCTTAAGCAACGGCCATTTGTCATATCAGACTCTAATGAGTTTATGCCATTTACTTGAACTTTAACCTTTCTATCTTTCAAGTATGATCTTAGTAAATCAAGAGCTGTATTCCAAATGCCATAGTGCTTTAGTTTCAGCAAAAGTGTCTCATGGTTTACGCAATCGAACGCCTTAGAGAGGTCGCAAAAGATTCCAATGGCATATTGTGCTTCTTCCCAGGCGTTAAAATGTTCTTTAATAGGGTGATACCGGCGTCAGTGGTACAAATCACTTTGGCAAAACCGTACTGTTGTTCATGACGGACGAAATTTTCTTTAAAGTGGCGTAATTTGATTCAGCATCAACTTTTCAAATACCTTACTGAGAAGTAGCAGGATTAACACAGGCCTATAATTGTTGGGTTCTTTACTATCACCGGATTTAAACAATGGAACTAATTACTGTGTTTCATAAGAACCGTAAAGACTCCTTGGTCTACACTGGTGTTAAATATGAAAGCTAAATAGGGCGCAATGGTTTCGATGTACAGACTTTTACAGACATTCCTACCCATAGATATAGAATAGAATAGAATAGAATACTCTTTATTATGTACACGTGTGTATGATTTAATTTTAAGATCTTTAAAAGCTTTTATAACAGCTTGGGGGTTTGTATGCTGAAACCTAAAATCCTAAGGGCATGCCTTTACATTATTTTTAAGTAAGGCAGCAGAAAGCGCGGATGAGGAATTTAAAGCTTCAGGAGTTTTAAGGGGAATATGAGTAAAAAAGTTAAATTCCTTAGCTATATTTACACCTGAGTTGATGGGGCAGGCCTGGGTTATAACAATTACATTTTAATTTTTTTTAGGGGAACCAACATCTATAATAGATTTACAATTGAATGTATAACACAGAACCAATTACAGGTTCTCACGGATAAAAACAGAAAAAGTAGTAGAAATCTTAGGATCACTAACACGCACGATAGAAAAGATTATATTACGAGTATATGTATATTTAAGGTACAATAAGCAAGCACTAAGTAAGCACTTATAAAAAAGTCAGCTTTTAGCTGTGTGCGTGCAGAATAGGTGTTGGTGGTAAATGGGTCAAAGGAGAACTCTTTACAAAGAATAAATAATATATATATATATATATATAATAATAATAATATTATCTATATAACTGGCAGAAGAAGCTGTCACTCCGGTTGGTTCAATAAAAACATTTGTTAAATCAAATGACCCAAAAAGACTTAATAATCTGACAGTTTTCGAGTTATATTCTAACCTACCTAAATATGGTTCAAACTAAATACCTGGACAAACTTTTACAGGAATATGTACTCAAGAATATGAACACCTTCATTAAAGGACTAACCTTGAAATACGAAAAGAGAACTAGCTGTTTCAGAATACAAAAGTAAAACTTAAACTATTAAAATGTATGGAACAGTTGATTTTTTTTCATGGTTGATCCCTTATTGTAACATGTTCATTTTCATCATGATTACTATGAACTGTTAAAGTTTGTCCAGGTATTTTATTTGGAACTTATACCTACGTATGTATGTATAACAATATACCTGACAAAGATCAGATGTAACTACAGACTATACAGGTACGCTCACTAGAATAAGGCAATTTATTTATATTATGCGTAACTTCGTAACTTTCGTAAAATATTCGACGTTTATTCGAAATATTTTACACGGGGACCCCTCTGTTGACGTCCTTCATGTGCCGGCTTGGCTCAATGACACTTCAGAAAAACTGAAAAAGTTTTATAAACTAAACTACCTCTTGGGCGGGAGTAGGTATTTGAGATTATAACTTTTCATAGACAAGCTCCGCAAGCTCATTCCGGGGAGAATTCTCGGTTTAGGTCGTATTTCCTCCTTTTCGCTACCTTATTTTTTATGTTGCGTACCCAATAAATCACAAGGAATATGTATAGCTACGACATCTCAGATGACATTTTATTTCATTCTATATCGCGATTAGCATTTTCTTTGGATTTTATGAACTAGAAGTTTCTAAAATGCGACTTCACACAATACATTTACAAAAATATAAAGTAATTCTCATTTTATCACATCTAGATTATTTTTGAAAACTATAAAAAGAAGTTTTAAATGCCTGTGCGTAGCCGAAATCTATGAAATATGAACATTTACTACTAGAACATTACTATCAGTTACCACCAGGTGTTTACAGGTTATTTTGGTTAAATATTCCTTGATATATATACGGCGTCCGTTCTATCAATATTTTTGATTATTATTTCTTTAAATATATTGTTAAAGCTCGTGGTTGAAAACTCATAAGTAACTAGTAATAATGTTTCAATTTCTATTTCATATCTTTCATCAGCTATAGAAACATCAGTCATAATCATGACTACATTGGGTTGACGGAGATTTACACTCAGAATGTAAACTTAAGTTGTAAGTAGATGGTATTCAAATTAGTGTCGTACACGGATCGACTTTGACGTAACAGACGTTCTGAAAAGGGTGTTATTTGGATATCAGAACGATCCGTCTTCCGGTTTCGTCGCGAATCCGATCTCCAGTTTATTTCCGTTTTTTCAGATATCTTTGTATGCGGCTTCTTATGAACCTAATCCTTTTTTTATTATAGTCTTTTTAATGCTGTACTTTCTTTTATGTAGTAAAAAAATCTGGTTTTTATATCGTACCTCTTTAGCATCTGCACAGCATCCGGCACCCACGACTCCCGACCCCTGCCACGACATCCGCACTTGCTTTTAATGTCTTTCTCATTTTTATTTTCTCTTAGCATGGCTCGTTTTAAGGTGAACTTTCGTTGTTATGACTTTCATTTGCTTTCTTATCAGTTATATTATGCCGTGGAAAAATATCTACACATGTATAATATATATAAAAGCTATAACAGAAACAATTATCCACCTGGTTTATTTTAGTTAAAAGTGAAGTATCTTATCTTCTATTGGATACAACAAAAATTACAGAAACTGTTTCCTTAGTAAACGTGCGTATTCATAGCTATCAGTATACGTACCTACTCAACCACATTTTATATGTAAATGGGCTTTTCCGTTTGCAAAGTGCTCCTTTTTCTGAGGTGATCCTGTGACTGTGACATAAAATGAATTTTACGTCGCATCGGATCCGTGACTACGCGTCTCAAAAAATCATATTTATATCCATGTTTATATGACTCTATTGACATATTGTTGATATACTTTTTATTAACGACATTATACAATTTTATTCGTGTTTGGCTATGTGGACTATCGGCTATGGCTGTTCTTAGCTATTTATTTATAATTTATATTAAGAATATCTAGTAGTGTCAAGATTAGTCGCTACTATGTTTTTGTTAAAACAAAACTGTGATTCTATGAGTTGTTTGCCTTTGTGCATTAATTAAACTTATTTCCAGCCCTAGAAATAAACTGTAGTAGTAGCACTATCATATTTTCAGTGCGCGTTTTTATTTACTAGGTGGTGCTAAACCTGCTTTGAAGAAATTACAGCATACTGCTTGGTCTAATCTCGTAGCTGGTGGTGTATGAAATTAAACTGGCTTGTCTTATGCTACAGATATTATGTTATTTGAAATAATGGTAATGCGAAGTAACGCGAAGCATGACCTAATTACCTCGGTAATCGCGAGCAGATGAGTCTTTTTACATCTTTGACACTATTTTTGTCTTATAGAACTCAAAGAGTTAGGGATTCCAGTGACAAACTATGTATTTGGGAACACAAAAAGTCACAATTCGAAGACTTTATGTGAAGATGTACCTAATCATGTCATGTTTAATCACAAAACAATATTATAGTCATTTGTTATAGCAAATCGTAATGTTATGTGTCGTATTGTTTGTTATAGCAGAGGTTGAAAGTAATTTTATTACCTACAAGAGGAGTGCTTTAACTTTTAAGTGTGTGGAATTATTTTACAAAATGCATACAACTCATGGCTGTTATTATTGACAAAGTATACAAAAACGCGTCCGTTTTGTGATCTGATTATTCCTATGTTGCATATTGGGTGGGCCTTTTTCGGTTTAAAGAAATTTATTTCTCAAAAAAGAACATACATAGTTCACTTAAATATGAGAAACTGAACAAAATATCGTAAGTAATAAACATAGTTGTCGTTCAATCTATCGAGTACATACAGTAATGATTTATTATTGTTGGTTAGACAAATACAACTTTAACATGTTCCTAAAAATGTTCACTGATAAAGAATCTCATAATTCTTTCGGTAAATTATTATAAAGCTGCGCTCCCTCAAACTGAATAGTCCACCTTCCGTACAAAGTCCTAACTGAACGCAGTTCTATACTATCCGTATTCCTGGTGTAATAGTGGTGAGTTTTGTGTTTGAAGGTGATTTGTGAGCGCATTTGTTAAAATTTTCTTTATTAGTATGCATGTGTGGTAAATAAATATTACGAGTATTTTAAGGTTAAATAGTTTAGTTTTAGCATAAATATCTTTCGTAGGTGTTAGGCAATTGTAATTAAAAAAAACTTTGATTGCTTTATTTTGCGTTACTTGTAGGTCATGAAGATGTGTAATAGCGGCCTGTCCCCATACTTGGTTTGACTAGTGTATTAAAGATTAGTGTCTTACTTATGATTCAGGAACTAGATTATTTCAAATAAATCTTATCAAAAGTTAAAGTATAAATCGAAAATGCATTAAAATAAATCACTAAAATTATAGTAAGTATCTATTTTGATAAAAGCATGTGCGAAGTTTGGTTACAAACAAAATAATAATCCTTTTTTTTTTTTTTTGTAGCGACTTGAATCTAGTTTTCTAACTTGACCTCAGCCGGGTCGTATTGATTGATTGCACTTGTAATGAAACTATGGTAAACAGTTCAAAGTTTAAACTTCTTGGATAATGGTTTTGTTTTAGTTTCGAGTACCTAGGTAGGTAAGTACATGCCTTTTTTTTAAAAATATAAGAGATCAACCCTTTTTTTTGGGTGGGAAATCATCAAATGACCTCTCCCGCTCTGGGCGGAGCGGAAGGGCGTGTCAGACTCTTACTGACTAAAACCCACCCGTGTTCCTTCAGTTGCCTGTGCGCCAGGGCCACGGTAACTCTTTCGAACAATCCGCGACCCCGACAGGCATCGGCCCTATCGGACCCCGTCAATTATGCTGACATCTCTTTGAGGCGCGCGTGGAACACGACGCGCCGTCGACCCGGGCCTGGTCCTTACCGGACGACGAGCTGCCTGGTTTACTTTAAGTAATAAAAAAACAGATAGCGTATGACTGAATTAGTTATACGTGTCATGAATACAAAATCAACTCATTATTGTAAATACTGCAGTCATTATTCGAAGAAGAGAGTTGAAAATATTTCACCCCTCGCCCTGAATTAATATTCCGGACGCGGCTACTTTAAAAATTTGCCTTTTTTCGCTCAGAAATAAAGGCGTAACATTTACTCGTCTTAATACTTTACACAGTTGAGAATATTAATAAGGATACAAATGTGTTTAATAACACGAGAACACATGATATATTGAATCGACATCGTATAATAATAATATGAATATTGTCCATTTTTAAACTTTGTTCTATACTTTAAAGTTATATTATAATGAGGTTGTTCACCATACTAATTACGTGGGACTCTAAAGGATGTCATACGGTCAGTTATACGGTAACGGCGGCGGTTACGGCTAATATATACTAAATCTATGGTTCTAACCATGTGATTCGCTTGATCTTAACAAACATTAGCGCACCGTAAGCCGTTGTTCCGATCCAGATCGATCACTTAAGGCGCAGATATACGACTTTTAATGATTTCAAATGGAACATCACGTCTAAACGATAGTCTTATTTGTTTGAAAAAAATATATGATAAACTAGACTATTTTCTTCGTAATTTGATAAGTGAATGAAATATTTGAAATTATACTTTTATAACATAGTGCAATTAATTTGTAAAGTAATGTCGAACGCGAAAACAAAAACGATAATCACGCATAAACTATCGGTCGTATTTTCATGAAATCTGCACCATCTAAAAGACAATTTAAGTACCTAAATTTTTGTATACGGCTTTTATTTTTATTGTGTTTGATAAATCAAGGTGGGTTGTTTTTGCGAATAAACTTGATGGGCGGTGAAGCGGGGGATCTGGCGGGCGACGGGCGGCAGTGCATCGTTTACTAATGTCCGGGTAGACGCTAACGCTCTGTGCAATTTTATTCGCTTAAAAGTTTCGCATGCTCCTCCCACTCGCTCAAGGTCGCTGGCACTTATTGTCGCCTTAAGACGGCCGGAACGCCTACGTACCAACTTAATAGTTGGTACAAAGTCGTCGTCGTTATAATTAGAAGCAACCGTTGAAACTATACAATCCGGTATACAAAACCGCAGAGATTTGCCTGATCAGACGAATCCGGTCCGTTAGGTCTGTACAGATGCGTGTGCTCATAGGTACACCAAACGATTGAATTGTTCAGTTCCAATGATTTACTTCTAGTAGTAGTCGTTCCGGCCATCGTTGTAAGTGACCAATTTCATTGAAGCAATAGCACATGGGTTTGATTTGTGTTTGATCGGACAGTGAATCTGAAGGTAAGACTGACCATTGTATAAATAACCATTATTTGACTAATGTTAAACAACGAAAATGTGCAGTCTTGTTGTTCAATATTATGACTATTGAACAACCGGTAGATAAAGAATTTTTTCTTTTTACAGTTACCAAATTATGAGAATAAGAACATACCATCATGAGAATCGTAGATGTAGATGACATTCTTCCATCCGTAATGCGTGATAGTAGCCATGACAGCGCGATGGTAGTCAGGGCGCATACTCACAGCGTAATCAAGGAGGCCTGAAGATGGCGGGATCACCTGTGAATACAAACAATGGTTTAAAGATTTCACTTTGCCTATTTATGTTTATGATATAGTATCTAATTAGTGGCCAAATATCGAGTATAATAATCTTTATTCTTCATGATGCAGTACTCCATATTTCTTTATCAGGCATACAGAAAAACACGATAAAAATACGCACATAATAAATATATCCATCGCTGTCTCGCATTTATCACGATTAATCAATCATGCATACTAGACTAGGTAGGATGATGTGCTAGAGTAACTTACGTGTAATGGTCCCGTACCTCATAAGAGAACTGGAAAATATTAAGTTTACACATTCGGCAGTCTGTCTTTCTAAAACAGCCGTTTTTTTTTTTATTCGCCATTCATCTATCATTGTGGAACATTTTTAACAAGTGAGATAGTATTATATGGTGGTTGGGTGGTGGTGGTTGTATGGTGGTGGTGGTTTTCTGACTGACCCTCTCCTTGACAATTCAAATGTGCCTGTAATTGATTTATTTGAAATAAATGCTTTGACTTTGAGTTGAGTTTATCTGCATATAAGTGAAATAATGGAACACGCGTTATTATAAACTCAACACTTATCTGGGCAAAATGAAGGGATACAGTTTATATGAAAGATTTTTCCGTTCCGTTTCGTTCTAGCACTTGCTGAACTATGTGGAAACAAGTTACAGCACACCACGGGGTATTATCCACAAGCGAACGGTATGGTCGAACGATTTCATAGAACATTGAAAGCGGCGATCATAGCCCATAATGTCGAACGATGGACAGACATTCACCCGACGGCTCTTCTAGGGATCAGAACAGATCCAAAAGCTGACCTGAGAAGCTCTGCTGCAGAAGTGGCATCTGTACGGTAAGTCCCTAAGGATACCGGGCGAGTTTTATCAACCCACTTGTACTGATGAGTCGATGTACTGAGTCGGGAAATTAAATCTACAGGTCGTACTGGACGACCTGTACATTTCGTTTCCCGACTTAGATAAGCGCAAGATTTGATTGCGATTGGAACCATTACCAGTTTCACCACATACATGCAAGTAAATGTATCCAAAAGGACGAAAGATCAAGAAGTGCTGTCAAAAGCTTTTCTCGTTTCTATTACTGTTTTTAATAATTCCATTTACTCGTAGCACAAGTTAAATATTTATTATATACTATAATATTTAATCTCTTGAAACTTTGCAACATATATGAACCAAAACTCAGTGCTTAATCGATTCGAATCTGTGTGAAAATTAGTGCCAAAATTAGTTAAGATTCATATTGCCTCAAAATTTGCTTGCTTGGCTTTTGGTTGGTGAAACGTAACCCGGTTCTCATGCACCACACTGCATCAATCTAAATGGTCGATGTCATTGATCGACCGCAATCTAGTTGCATCTTAAGATATAGTAGTCTAAAAATTCAACAGGATGTGCAAGATTTCCTTCGTTCCTGGTGCAAACTAGAAAATGTAACGTATACTAACACTCATTACTTATATGGGCACAACTGCCCCAGTATGCCGACCATCTATGCAACTGCAGCATCTGTGTGGTTTTTCCTCAAAAGGCCATTTCAGACAGATCTACATGGTCTTCACATGATCTGACCAAGATTATGTCTGGACTTTAAAAGAGACTATGACTTCTGAGTTTGTTTCGGCCTTTCTTCTCAAAGTAGTCAAATAGGAAACGCCGACCTCATCTAGTTTTAAAATATGATTGACGTGTAAAAGTGTTTGTACAAACCTATTTACAGAAATAAAATCATTTATCATTTACCAAGATTCTGAGATCATGTTGTGGTTGTACGAAATGTAAATGGAAGTGTTTGAGTAGATTCGAAATTTTTATCTGCTATTTTTCTTCATTGTTGTCATGAAATCTACCTCCTTGGGTGTGTATACTTTTATTGAGAAAACTCTACTTTCCGAGAGTATTCACAGCAGTTATTACTATATTGGCAATATGGCAAGAATTATGTGTTCACGTGTCATTTGAGTGAATTCGCAAGGACACTGTTATTTATTTTATGTTATAACATACATATTTATTTTATGTTGTAACATACATAAGTTTAGGTAGTATTTTATTGTGTTGAGTATAAAAGGTATTGTGTTAAAGTTCCTATTACTTTTTAGAAAGTTGTTTTTATAACTTAGTATAGATTTGTACAACGACCGTACTGTCGCATTGGGTACAAACACCTGTAATGATAGTTGTAAGGGAGATTTCAGTAAATAAATATTTCTGTTTTGATTTATGGTCATTATTTAACCTTCGACAATTAGACAAGTCAGGTTGTGTTGCATACATTTTTGTAAAGGTAATTTTCTTTGCCGGACCAAGCGCTTTCGGCCGATAAAATCGTCAATCGCCATGGCAATAGATTGGCCCTGTTTCTATTTCTATCAATAATTTCAATGTATGTACTGTTCCGTAAACTGTTCATAGGGTAGATGAGTCACATTGACAATAAAATCCGTCATTGCATTTTCCAGAGCTATAAGTATGCAATAACTGAAAAATGATATGATGGATAGACGATATATGTAAAGGTACTTCAATACCTATTTCGGAATGGTTTCATATCTCTCATATTTTTCTCTCTATTTTCGTTTTCCTTCTATTTATGGCTTCAACGTCTTATCTACTCAGGACGATTAATCTGGATTGATTTGCTGTTTCTGTACTCAGTTGTCATACAATCTGTCTTACAGATGGCCTTACATGGTGGCAATTGTGCATTGTGCACTTCGTATTCGTATTCTTCTACATCCGACAAATGAATACAACACCTTCGTTTAAATACCAAAGTATTGAAGCTTCTATCTAATAGCAGTATGAGTTGCATTAAGTCCGAATTGTTTTAGCAGCTTAAAATCCAGCAACATCTACGAGCATATTGGCCATATATAATTATGTAAGCTATCTGCAAACATAATCATGAAGAATTTAACTGAATTCGAGAATTATGTGAAAAATACATGAATGAATACAAATGTTGTTAAAAAAGAAGCACAACCAACAAATTAACATCAACAAAACTAATAAACCCAGTGTAGGATAAATCAAGATTAACGAAGTTGAAAGAGAACCTTTCAAGCTCAACCTTAAACTAAATATTACCGATCTTTCCGTATCTTAAATAATCCCAAACACAAACGAATTACTCAACGCTTCTTGGTTTACCGTTCGATATTTGGACAATAATCTAAAATGGAAAATTGGAAATCTATTTATTATACATATTCTTTTTTAAACATCTTATAAAGAAAATAAGAATTGAAAAGCTGTAAAATTGTAAACTATCAAATCAAATCAAAATATTTTATTTGACATAAACCTACATGGGCACTTATGAAACGTCAGAAGCTAGGTGGACAGTTCCAATTGGTCGTTTCCTATAGGGAAGAGTCGGCAGAAACTGCACGGTTACTCTTTATGATAATAAATCTCTCTCACTCTCCCTTTATAAACAACATTCAGCTTTCAGGTTCATTCGTAAAAACACGGAGTGCTTCCAATGAAACAGATACCAACGCAAACGTAACAAAAACAATTCTTTCTTTCTTTATTTTCTTTCAATAGTAATTAAAATTATCAAATTGTATGGAATCAATTCATTCTAGCCAGTTAATATAAATATTTTGTGAGTTACAGGGTTCATGTACCAACAAGAGAACAGTAAACAAAAGATACTGAAAAATAACTGGTAAGTTAATACGGGAATAATAATAAATAAAATCATAACCCTTCCTTTTGGCTTTGCCGTAGTCGGGTAAAAACACAGACTAAGTTGTCTGTGGTTAAAAATAAATGTAAACTGGTATACTAAATTACGTCTACTGAGTTAGTAATTGTTGGTGATTTAATTATCGTATATTTTTTGGTATAGAAGTACAGGTAGATGTATGTTAATAAAAATATGTGCCATAATTATGACCTGTACAAATATTACGCGTTATAAGCAAAATATTTTTTTTATTTTTATTAAGAACAAATTGAGGAAGCTTTTCCTTATACAAAGGTCTTAATAAAATAAAAAATCAGCAGCAGGCTATTTAATATTGAACGAGAAAATTAAAAATTAAAAAGTAAAACCACATTATTTTTGGCTAAAAGGACATAATTATAATAAATTAATTAGAAAGATTGCTTGATCACAACGCAATATGATTTGGTTGCAGATTTGAAGAAATATATTAGGTCTTTACCTATGAAATTGCCGTTCTGCAGTACTGGCCATTTCAAATCAAAATAATTTTTGTTTGGCTAAGAATTCTAATTTCAAATTAATTTTATTTTAAAAACATGGTTTTTTTTTTCTAAAAGTAGTCATTTCTTTATTGATTAGTGTTACATTTTCATCGCATTTCAATCTTTTTCGTCATCATGGATACGTTAAAAATTCGAGTAATTATGGAATATGAGTACCGTCGTGGCAGCAACGCGGCACAAGCGGCACGCAACATCAACGACGTTTACGGAGCTAACACTACAAACCAACGCACCACCTGTTATTGGTTTGCTCGCTTCCGTTCTGGAAATTTCGACCTGAAAAATGAACCTCGCGGTCGTCCGAAGACTTTGGTCGACAATGACGAATTAAAGGCGATTGTGGAAGCTGATGATACACAATCTACGGCTGAATTAGCAGCAGCTTTCGACGTTAGCGTCAAAACAATATTGGTCCATTTGCGTCAAATTGGCAAGGTAAAAAAGCTTGACAAATGGGTGCCCCACGAACTCAATGATCGCCAGCGCGAAGTACGCGTCGAGACGTGCCTTGCACTGCTCAACAGACACACAAATGAAGGAATTTTGAACCGCATTGTTACCTGCGATGAAAAATGGATTCTGTTTGATAACCGTAAGCGCTCAGCAAGTTTGTTGGATCCTGGTTCAGCACCTAAACAATGCCCTAAACGAAAACTTAGCCCTAGAAAAGTGATGGTCACTGTTTGGTGGTCTAGCGCCGGTGTGATTCATCACAGCTTCTTACCAAACGGGGTGAGCATTACTGCAGATGTGTACTGTGAAGAACTGAACACAATGATGGAGAAGCTGGCGCATCTCCAACCAGCATTGGTCAATCGCTCGTCTCCGCTGCTCCTGCACGACAACGCGCGACCTCATACTGCACAGCAGACGGTCTCCAAGTTGCAAGAACTGGGGTTGGAAGCTCTCCGTCATCCGCCCTACTCACCAGACCTTGCGCCTACAGACTACTACTTTTTCCAGAATTTGGATAACTTCTTGGCGGGAAAAAAATTTAATACCCGAGAGGCAGTACAAAATGCCTTTGAAGAATTTGTTGCCTCCCGTCCAGCTGATTTCTTTAAGAAGGGCATCAATAAACTGCCACTGCGATGGCAAAGATGCATTGATTGCATGGGTGATTACTTCGATTAATACAAATAAAAAATTCATGAAAAAAATTCGTTTAAATTTTTTCATACAAAACGGCAATTTCATAGGTAAAGACCTATTATTATTGGTAAGCAACGTAAAGTTTTTACCTATAACTAACTTACGTTTGAAATTGAAGTGTTTTCTTTCGGAGTTTGATATACTTTATGTACTGAAGATAAGATCCTGATGATGTCGTGAGTCACGGTTTTGTTTCAAATATTATTACGTCTTCCTTGTGGGTTAGATTATTGAAACGAAGTAGCTGAGTACCTGGCATATTAAGATGAAACAAGTAAAATAATACAGGGTGACATCGACACACAACCTATTACCACGGATGCTGAAAATTTAAGTCGGTTATTAAAAAAAAAACAGTTGTTACCTACAAAAGTGGAATACGTACGCGGTCAAAATGTATGGAACTGTATATTTTTTTTTTAATAACCGGCGAAATATTTCAACGGAGGGGGGTCCAGAGTCATGTACTGAATCCATGGTAACCAGTTGTGCGTCAATTTTCCTGTCATCCTATATACAAATGACGTGCTAAATGATTTGTTATACATACTTTTTGACTATAGCTTTATCACAGTTTGAGTGACTATCAAAAACATTCCTAATTCCATTCCATTTCGTGAATAAAACTTAAACTATTGTAAAGACATACCTGTAAGCTTTATTATGAAGTACTATATGTCAATGTACATGAATATTTTTGTTAGGGCACAGCTCTATACGAATTCCGGCCGTGTTCTTTCAGCACGTAGTTTAACCAGGTTTTGATTATTAGAAACTTCTGCATTTTTTCTCTGTTTTATAGCCTAAACTGTGTATCTCAACAGCTTCATGATATTGAAGGTAGTAAGGAGTTTCAAAATAAAAATGAATTTGATTGAAATTGCTCTTAACCGGTAGCAAACATTTCTTAACAGATAATGCTTACACTCAATGTTTCTGAATCTTTCAGTTTTGTATGGATAGCTACCTAATATTTTTAAGCGTACTTGAATCACCATCTAATAATAGGCCGGATTATCAAAGACCTTTGAGAGAGCTATTAAATTCTTCAATAAGTGCTGTTGACTCCATACTGGATAAGCTACTAGAAAAGTTCTTGTAACATAATAATAATGACTAGCACGTTCGGTTTGTTTGTTTTCGGCTAATGCGTATAACATACCGTATTTATTTTTCTCACCGAGATGTAATATTTTACCAGTGTACCTATGTTAAATTATAAATAATATGTATTTCAGCAAATTGGTTCAAAACAACACTTTAACACGTTAAAATCAAATTGTGTTTTAAAACTAGATGATTTCGGTGTTTCCTTACTCTGAGAAGAAAGATCGAAACAAACTCAGAGGTCACATCATCTGTCTGAAAAAGGCTGGTTGTCAGACTTTCGGGCTCCTGACGACCCGTAACGACTGTCAAAGATCCACGAATGACAGCCGGGACCAACGTGCTTTCCGAGGCACGGAGGGGTCTCGGTATGTCAAGATAATCACCCGACCCCGGACCAACAGCGGCAAGCGTAGCTTAACCTGATCGGTCGACCCGTGTGGCTGTTATTACTTATACGGGTTTTACACAAGTGACCATTGCCGCACAATTTTCGCCGCACGGTGAAACGGCAACGGCAATTCGGCTATGCTGCGGGTGACTAAAATCGCAAGTTCCAAAGCAGAGTGGGTTTCGACTTTTGTCGTGCAGTGACAGGTCGCATGCGGCGGGTGACTAAAATCGACCGTGAAAATGCTCAGTTTCAGACGAAACTGAGCATTTTCACGGTCGATCGCCTGATCGACCACCGCGTGAAAGTCGACATTTTGATGCAAAATGAACTAGTCACCTGCGATTTTTATTGACCTATGTAAATGGGTTAACAATTCAGCTTATGAGGTGATTTGGTAAGCGACCAGCCGCACGGCGAAACTCGATCTAGTGTAAATCCCCCACTTGCCACGAGCCCCTCAGAGGTCACAATCTCTTCTAAAGTCCAGACATAATCTTGGTCAGGCTATATGAGGACCATGCAGATTAGTGTCTGAGATGGACTTTTTCTTTTCAGATTTGATTGGACCTCGCCTGTCCATATGCGGCAGTTACTGCTGCTGCACCAGCTGTTGCAGAATCATTGATACAGAACGATCTTTTGGTCTACCCTCCCAATTTCTATTCCATGTTCTGCCTCCTCAATGGGTGCCTTACGCATTTCTTCGACAGCCGTGTTATGAAACCATTCGTACACTGCTTTACTTTACTTTACACTCGTTTAAGCGTATAAGCTTTTTGTCGTGCTATTTAAATACCAAAGCTTAAACGCAGCAGGTAATTCTGCTACTTCATTTAAATTTTCTGCCAATACTGATTATTCCTAACAGTACATTGTGATTAACATCATAAGCAGGATCTAAAATGTTCAGGATGTTCTTTTCCATTAAAAGTCTGTAATTTTTTAAATAAATTTAAATGTTATGCTTAAAACTACTTAAGTACTTTCAAACTCAAATAGCAGCCAGGAGTTAATCGTAGACCTCCGTTTAAAAAAAAAACCAAGGTGTTATGTCCCATAAGCAAAATAGTATTTATTTTTCTGGCTGGCACTTTAATTTTTGGGTACGAAATCAATGATTTCCTTTTGACGTTCAATAGTGTCGTTTACTGATGTGCCTTAAGTACACTTCGCAAAGACAGGGAAATGAGATTCCTTAAGGTACCTACAATTCCAAAAGCGACCGCTATAATAATATATCCATGGATATAACGTAAATCCACTAAAATAAACTATTAGGGTGATATAATTTACTTCAGATTACGAAATAATAGATTAAATAGATTTTACTCTAAAACTAACGTTTACGACAAGAAATTAAAGGAACATATTGGCTGAATATATTTCAATGCATTCTTTTGTGGCTCGTTCTGATGTCAAAAACAGAACTCAAACTTGTGATGGCCACAAGCCTCTTTTCATCGCCAGATTTACCCAATATACGTTAGTTATTTGAACTTACTCAAAAAATCATTACAAACCTGTACCCATGATTCGATGACCTATATTGGCAGACTTTCGCTTTAATCTTTGGAATAAAAAGTTGGAGCTTTGCTGAATGAAGAAGTATGTAAGTTCCATCGCAATTCGAGGCAGGTTTTGTCTGCTCCTCATATCCAAATTTTTATAATAATAATATTAATAAAGAAATAGATGAATCTATTTCTTTTAATGGGTCTGCAATGTCTAGGCAGATATTCATTTTCTATACATTGTCTCGCCTTTTTTAATATGCAGATAAATGTTTTTTTGGACATGTTCAGAATAGATGAATAATACGGGTGGTTCATCAGACCTTAATTTACTGTGACAGACGCCCAGACTTTGTTTCGACGATCTCCATATTTGTAAAGAGATTCGCTATAAGTACGCCTTATATCTACCTACCTGCCATCTCATCTTATTATATATAAAATGAAACTTCATTTTTTTGGGTGTATCTTCAAGTTTTCCTTATACACAGAGCAAACAGATTAAACTGTGACGACATAACGTACAAAATAAACATAATACCACTTGGAGCAAAGTTACTAAACGTCGTAAGTTTTTATAAGTTGTCAGCGCATAAATTATTTACGCGAAGCTACTTAAGCGACACAACACATGGATATTTTAAAGTGTCGTTTAAAGATTTTTTTATTTTTTATATTATTTCTAAGTTTAAATATTTCATTTGATGCAATTCTTGATACTTAAATAAAAATAACTTATAAAACTCCTAAGAAAGTATGAAAAAAAATATAAGAAAATCAACAAGTTTTAATTATTATTCCTTATTTAATAAAGTTTGAATTAGAATTATTAATCCCATAGATAAAGGATTATTTAAAAATAGTATAACAAAATAAATTATAATTAATAATAATGGGAAAGTAAATTTTAAGAATATCAATTCAAAGAGTAGTTTCATTAAAATGGTTTCAGACTAAACTAAACCTTTGAAACTAAACTGCCGCGTTTCTCAAGTATGCGGCGCTGGAAGTTTGAGTGCGGGTAGTCCTTGAATCATTTAGTTGCTCAAGTGCTTAGGCTCAGTCGCTTAAGTCTAGATCGTGTGAGGTAATCTGCACAAGTTTTTAGTTCTGAAATGCTTTTAGAAACACTTATAAAGTTAAATGCTAAGTCTTTTCGTAATAACTTAATGCATGCTAGTAATTTAGAACATTTAAATTCGAAATAAGAGAAACAGGGCTCCCAAGACAGTTAGGATTAGAAGACGGTTTGAGTAAGTGGATATTCTTACAGTTAATCATTTTTAAGTACACTAGTTCATTTCCTATTGTGTTTTGTTTATTTTGTTAATAATATAAATAGTAGTAGTAGTAATAAGTATAATTACGAAAAGAAGATTACACCTTACCGACCATACTTCACGTTAAATAGAGAATTGGGATGTAAACAGCAGGGAATAACAATATTTCGATTACCTTACAAACCCATCTGCATTATGCACATGGGTTTGTAAGGCAACCGAAATATTGTTATTCCCTGCTGTTTTATTATGATATCAAAACAAAGAATACAGGATACATTTGAAGGAATAGGTAAAATGGTGGAATATACAACGTACCCCTGCTTGTTAGGCATTCCTTAAAAAAAAAGGTTCAGCAGTGCATTTTTGGCAAATATGCGAATTATTAACACAATATTAGTCTAATAATTTACTGATAACCAATATTTTTCGCTCGAGCACTGTGGCCTTGGAGCAACTGGTATTGATAATACCAATGCACTCTTTGTTTATCTCTTTTGAGGCAAAGGGTTGCATACTACTGGCATACATCAAGTCACTTAAAGTGTATATTAAGTTTCTTGTCATTGTCAATTCATTATTAGCATTGGATATCATTTATTAGATTTATTTGTTTATTGATTTTTTCATATTTCTGTCTGTACTCATCAAAATATACCTATGGGTTACCCTAACAGACCTCCTTGCCGGATTGCCGCCATGGGATCTGGAGGCAAAAGTCCTTGCCCACATTTGGGAGTGGCGCGAGGAGGCGAAACACCGGGGCGTAATTCCGCTGCCGGGAGAGATCGCGGCACAGCGGGCAGAGCTCCGGCGGGATCTCATGGCGGCATGGAGAGTGCGACTGTCGCAACGCAGCGCTGCGCACGCCACAATTGCGGCGGTAAGTCCCCTCTTTGAGGAGTAGCTTGAGAGACGCCACGGCGTCCTCACCTTCCGCCTGACGCAGGTCCTCACCGGACATGGCTGTTTCGGGAGGTTCCTGTTTCGGATAAGGCGGGAGGAAACGCCCGGGTGTTGGCATTGTGTGGATCGACTGGAGGACGCGGTGAAGCATACGGTGGAAGTCTGCCCAGCTTGGGTGGAGCACCGCCGTGTCCTCGTGGCAGTGATCGGCGGCGGCGATCTCTCGCGTCCGGCCCTGGTACAGGCAATGGTACGGAGCGAGAAGGAATGGAAAGCCGTCACCTCCTTCTGCGAAGCAGTAATGCTCGCGAAGGAGGAGGCGGAGCGCGTGAGGGTGCGGCGATCGTTGCGCCCTCACGCCCCTAGTCGCCGCAGGAGGAGACACCCTGGGCGTCGGGAGTCAATTGCCGACTCCCGGCTACCGTAGGCGCGGGCTTGCGGACGGCGAGCAATGGGCAGCTCGCCATCCGGTAAGGACCAGGCCCGGGTCGACGGCGCGTCGTGTTCCACGCGCGCCTCAAAGAGATGTCAGCATCATTGAAGGGGTCCGATAGGGCCGATGCCTGCCGGGGTCGCGGATTGTTCGAAAGAGTTACCGTGGCCCTGGCGCACAGGCAACTGAAGGAACACGGGTGGGTTTTAGTCAGTAAGAGTCTGACACGCCCTTTCGCTCCGCCCAGAGCGGAAGAGGTCATTTGATGATTCTGGAGGCATCTAGAGCTGTGCAAAAAATATAAGAGATCAATCCTTTTTTTTGGGTGGGTAATCATCAAATGATCTCTCCCGCTCAGGGCGGAGCGGAAGGGCGTATCAGACTCTTACTGACTAAAACCCAAACGTGTTCTTTCAGTTGCCTGTGAGCCAGGGCCACGGTAACGCTTTCAAATAATCCGCGACCCCGGCAGGCATCGGCCCTATCGGACCCCGTCAATCATGCTGACATCTCTTTGAGGCGCGCGTGGAACACAACGAGCCGTCGACCGGGGCCTGGTCCTTACCGGATGGCAAGCTGCCCATTGCTCGACGTCCGCAAGCCCGCGCCCGCGCCTACGGTGGCCGGGAGTCGGCAATCGATTCCCGACGCTCCTCCTGCGGCGACTAGGGGCGTGAGGGCGCATCGATTGCCTCACCATCACGCGCTCCGCTTCTTCCTTCGCGAGCATTACTGCTTCGCAGAAGGAGGTGACGGCTTCCCATTCTCTCTCGCTCCGTACCATAGCCTGGACCAGGGCCGGACGCGAGAGATCGCCGCCGCCGATCGCCGCTACGAGGACACGGCGGTGCTCCGCCCAAGCCGAGCAGACCTCCACCGTATGCTCCACCGTGTCCTCCGGTCGATCCACACAATGCCAACACCCGGGCGTTTCCTCCCACCTTTTTCGAAACAGGAACCTCCCGAAATAGCCATGTCCGGTGAGGACCTGCGTCAAGTGGAAGGTAAGGACGCCGTGGAGCCTCTCAAGTCACTCCTCAAAGAGGGGACTTACCGCCGCAATTGTGGCTTGCCCAGCGCTGGGTTGCGATAGTCGCACTCTCCATGCCGCCATGAGACCCCGCTAGAGCTCTGTCCGCTGTGCCGCGATCTCTCGCGGCAGCGGAGTTTCGCCTCCTCGCGCCACTCCCAAATGTGCGCGCGGACTTTTGCCTCCAGATCCCATGGCGCCAATCCGGCAAGGAGGCTTGCCGCCTCGCAGGAGACCGTGCGGTATCCCTGGACCAGCCGGATGGCCATGACCCTCTGGGACGCGTTCAACCGGCAGGCAGGTCGGAGCCTCAATGAACACGCCCACACCGATGCCCCGTAAAGGGCCATGGACCGCACGACCCCCGCGTAGAGCCTCCGGCAGGAGGTGTTTGGACCCCCTAGATTGGGCAGGAGCCGCTTCAAAGCAGCCCCGGCCCGGTCCAGTCTGGGAGCCAAACGTCAGAAATGCTCAACGAAGCTCCACGGGCTGTCGAGGACGAGTCTCAGGTACCTCATCGTCGACTCGACGCCGATGTGAATCCCTCCCGCCATTATTTGGGAACCCGACAGTGGCGCGTTCCGAGGACCATGAAAACACATGGCCTCGGACATGTGCAGGGCCACCTCGAGTCCCAATTGCCGCATCCGAGAGATCAACCCTAGCGCTTTCGCCTTAATATGTATAATATGTACTATTGAATAGGGTCATAGATATTATTTATTTAGTTTTTAAAATTACACAATAAATAATAATATAACGAGTAGCATGGGTGACATTAAACCTAGAGGCTTCCATTGGACAGAAAAGGGTCGGAACGATATAATGAGTTTCTAAGCACTCAGTTTGTAAAGTGTCAATTTTCTTGATGAAAGTTTCAGCTTCGGAAATTGCCGGCGTCGTTTTTGTTAAAACAGGTGCTTTTGTACAGACTATGAATCATTTGTATTCTTTAAAAAAATGTGAATTCATGAAACACTGTTTGCCTTATGACATTATTATATTTGAGCGGTGTTTGCGTGCTAAACGTCGTTCATCCAAATGATGTCTAGTTTTAACTTTTATTATAAGCAGTGTCGGGGACAGCGCCCGCGTGGAAGTCGCAAACTAACAACGGAGTCGCAAGTTAAAGAAAAACTCTTAGTAATTCGTTATTTTAGTTAATAAGATATATTTAGTTTGTAATTAGCGCAATTAAGAGTAACCAATGTTGACAAGGTACATAATTAATTCTTTCGTTCTAGAATACTTAGTAAACTTATAAAACGAACGCAGACATTGAACTGCAATGCTTCAAGTGTTGACTTATGTAGATCGTGCACTCAGAGGTCTTGTGAAGCGGTAGTTAGAGCAATTTTGTTACACTGAGCAGGAGTGAATTGAAGCATTTGATGAACTCGTCAGTCTCCGTAGTTACTGTAAATAGCATCAGACAGTGATTTCTACAAACATACTGCGTTTCGTCGAGATTCTATTATAAGTAACGATAAAAATACTTACATGTTAGGTATTAGGCCAATTTGTCTGACAAGTTAGATTTATGTTACCTCGTAATGGTCGAAATAGACTCGAGGCTGGCTGGCTGGTTATGTACAACGAGTCTGTCAAGGGTTCACGATCATGAAAATACAAATAATATAAATACCTTCTCAGGGAACCAAGGCGTAACGAATGGCATTTGGAAGGTGTTGGCATATGAATGCAGTGTGTCGAAGGAATCCGGAGCTACTGCTCCCAGCATGGCGATTACGCTGCGAGTGAACTGGTGGCAAACTGTAACAAAGAAAAGACCTTGAATTAGATCAGAGTTTCGTAAATGTTTTAAATAACTAAAATAATCAGATATCATTATAATAATAATAATCATAATTGACCGTTTTCGGGGGCCCATTATTGAGTGTGCAAGTCACCCCCTGCCATTTTATCTTTGTATTTTATATAAAACATTGGTCAGGCAGAGGCCATAGTTTTTCCATAGCCCTAGATAACCAGTCCACTTAACCTACCCAAATCAATAGTCAAATATCTTTGTTTCCATATCTTGCAATATTCCAACACCAACCGAGGGTTGTCCTTGGGTGCACTTGCACAGCGCATACAGGGATACTCGTCGGTAGGTGCCTCATTCCATTTAAAAAAAAATTAGGGGCCTCTGCAAGTTGGCCTCGGCCCCTCGTACGCCATCCAAAGGTCCAGGACCCCATGGTCCGAGATAATTATGTTACTAACATAAAAATTAAATTATCATAATTTGACCTCGTGACCAATTCGATTTACTTCCCAAGGTTTCGGATTTACGGAAATTCGGTCTCATCTTAAATAAGTACGTTACACATAACATTACTTATCAATTACAGTAAAATTCAAACAAAGTCAATGTGATAGAACTATACCTACACAACCACAGCCTATGCGCGGGCGCACATAACGATCGCTTTGTGGTGCCGCCGCATTAATCCGATTACCGTGAACATACACAGATAAAAATGTAAGTAAAAGTAATTTTAAAAACAAGCTTTTATTGAACTAAAAAGAACTAAATAAAACTTACGTTAAGTTAAAACTTTAATATTTTCTTAGAAGCTTGCGGCTTATCTTAACGTGTAGTAGGACGTTCACGCCTCACGCTTTTAAGAAAATATTAAAGTTTTATGTTGACGTAAGTGTTATTTAGTTCTTTATAGTTCATTAACAGCTTGTTTTTAAAATTGTTTTTTTCTTACATTTTATTTTGTACGTTTTAGCATTAGAATGTCTTTAAATATCCGTTATATCACCTGCTCCTGAAAGATACTTGTAAAGACAAATCCAAAGAACCCAAACGCGCTTTTACACAAGTCATGGTGTGAAGCCATCGGAGTTGCACTATCCAAGTCATGACACACTTTAGAACGGGCTATCATCATAATTTAATGAATACTTAACAACACTTACCACACTACTTAACATTTCGTGCCTGTGCTGATGACCACTGAGGAGTTGTCTCGTATGGAGCCAGTCCTGGGTGCAGCAGCCAGATTATGGTAAACTTTAGAACGAACTATCATAATTTGTATGCGTATATAACATTGTGTCTCTGCTGTTGACCGTTGAGGAGTTCCCTTGCCTGGAGCCAATCCTGGGTGCACCGGCCAGATCATGGTGGACTTTAGAATGAAGTAACATAATTAAATGCGTATATTAAATGTAGTGTCTGCACCATTGACCGTTAAGGAGATCCTTCGTCTGGAGCCAATCCTGGGTGTAGAATCACAGTTCATGCAACATAAAAATGCATTGTCATCCAAAATAAGCGTGTATACTAAATTTCAGCTCAATCGGTTGAAGATAACTGATTTAAAATTCAGTTGCAAGATACCACCGGGACAAACATACATACATTGCAAGTTTAATAAAAGCTTGTAATAAAATCACTCTGTGTAGGTTCTAACTGAGCAGTAAAGAGATTATATATCTCTAACATATACCTTCATATCAATTTTCAAAAATATGTTAACATAAAATTAGCTAATCAGAATTATCTGTTAGTGAGAAAAAAATATTATGTATTAGCTTTTTGTCCGGTTTAATGTCACCCATGCTACTTGCTACATGTGTATTTTTTATTGCATTAATCAGTAGTAGATGTTATATTAGACATTGCCAAAGGCCAAACAATAATGATGAGCCGATACCGAAATACCGTTTAAGGCTCCCAGCAAACAGGCGCGACGCGACAGCGCGACGTGATTCTAGTATAACAATTTCCATGAAAAATTCATGGAAATTGTTCGACAGGAGTCGCGTCGCGCCTGTCTACGGTAGTATTTAATAGAAATAACAAAATATATTTATATTGCAGAAATTTTGATAAGATGCAATATATTTTTTATAATTTAGATATTAAGAGGTGGCTTAGTTATTGTGTAACATGTTATTAGATAAAGTTAAAGCTCTTACAGTGTGTGTATAATTCAATAACAACATGAATATGATTTGCTATTGTTGTTTTGAATTAGTCTAACAAGAACTGTGCAGCATACTAATGCGACAATTGGAGTCGAATATTTAGTGCGAAATAGTGTTGGGATACAAGCCCCGCAGATAATTATAATAAACCGTTATTAGCAAAACGTTCATGATTTATTTGCCCCGTTTCTAATGCATACAGATAGCTTGTTTACACTACTGTTTAAACTTATCTTCCTAATAATAAGACAAAGTTCGGAGTATTTCAACACACGGATTCGTTTTTATAATGTCACCATAAACCGTTTATAATAGTGGTGTCAGTTCAAAACAGGTGAGGAATTTCTTGACGATATCAAACGAGTAAACGCTGAAGCAAAGTTAGTTATCTATATTAGGAAACTCATGAAAAATGTGTTGGTATGTGCGTTTTATGACATGGATTGGACAGCAACAGGCAGTCTTTTAATAAGTTTTAAATTGGACGGATTGGGAATCGATATGTTCAATTTAAATAGGTAAAAGTCCCATTGCATAGTTCACCGTGGTCATCCACTCACTGTTAACTATTCAATTGTAGCTTTCATGTAGTTATTGTCGAGAATATCGAATAGGAACGGGGATATCATTTTTCCTGCCACGCACGCATTAGCGTCCTCAGTACTTCCAAATATTGTTGCGGGTATTGGTGTTGAAATATGGATGCGGTAGTAAAAAAAGCAAATATCGCTCAGTTTGCCCGCGGGGACACCCCGGTATGCGGATCACGTCGGGCCGGTATGCGGCATCACGCTGCGACTCATATACTCACAAACACTTCGCCGCCTCCAGCCCGTTAGTGCTTATGTTACCGAACTTCATAATACTTCTATTTTTGTTCGGGCCGCTACACCTTCACCTTTGAGGGATTCTAATGTTCAACCAAGTTTAAACTTACCCGAAACGAATGGTGTTTAGGGACCGACCCGGTTCGAAGTGTATTTAACTTATCTGATGTGAATACAGTTTCTAGTGTTTAGAAGTTATAAACTAATTCCATTGTTTGAATTTTCATATGTATGGTATGATTGTAAAATACAGGGATATTTTGGTGAATAGCGTATCTACTTAAAAACAGTAACAATAAAAATTAAATTTAAAAAAAAACACAAAATCCCCGATACACACAAAAACGTCTAAAAATGGCTGAACATATTATCTTCTTTCTTTTTTTAGTTAAGAACACCGTCAACCAAGTCACTTCTCAAACAAAACAAAAAAAAACAGAATCGGCTCAGCCGTTTGGGAGCTACGATGCTGCAGACACACACGTTAAACTTATAACACCCCTCTTTTGCCGTCGGGGGTTAAAAAGGGTTTTTCTACTGTCAAATATGGAAATGTTCTGCAGGCAGGTATATGTAACAAATATCCACCTATCCTTCTTTTCTCGTATCTCGTCCCGATCTACAAAAGCATAGCTCATCTCGTGGTTACAATATTAGCAAGTCTGGATGGTGGTAGCGGTAGCTGAATTTTATGAATAAGGACTTCAGGGTTTGCTTGGTCCCATTATTTTATTACTTTGTTAGCTTAATACATACCTACGTGTATTAAGCTAACAAAGTAATAAAATAGCATCTAAAAGATATATCTGGGTTCTCCTAAATAATATGCAGGACTGTCGATTTATTCGCTTCAAGACTAGCATATCCCATCGCATGGGGTGTCACAAACTAGAAAAGCGTGTAAAAAATGGGCGTAACGTAACTTCCACTTTATCTGTATTCAATATGCATCAGTAAAACTGAAAAGGAAAATAAAATAATCTGAGCTTATTTAGCTTTCTTTTTTAATCTGAATACCTAGTCAAAAATGAAATAGCATTTTACACATTTTTGAAAACACGATATCCTGCTCTCTTTCTGCGTTACATTCCGAGATTTTAAGGAAATCTTAGCTAGAAACGTTATCGCTAGATCTTAATCTTAGCTAGAAACGTTATCGCTAGATTGAGGAAATCTTAGCTAGAAACGTTATCGCCAGATAGCGTTTCTAGCTACGATTTCCTCAAAATAGATACGCCTATTTTTCAATTTAATCTGGCTGGCCCTATAGATTCACCTTACCTACTCAGAATAAAAATAAATTCTATTACCAGATGTGAAATCGCCAATTTATAACCAAACAAACCAGGTTATTATTATAACCGAATATAAACTGCAAGATATTTAGAAAAATCTAATCTTTCTTAAAATCCTAGGATTACTGCAACAGACGGGATTATTGGAAACTAAGAAAGATGTTCGTAATCATGCGAGCTGATTACTCATGCGATGATTACTCTTATGGATTATAATGATTGACGTACCGTCTTGCGTACGATCTAAGAAGCGAGGTTCATATGGCTCGACCATAAGAATACGAAGTTTTAGGGTGACACTTGGGCAAAAACGTCTTCGAGCCCTAAGAACGCGTACTTGCTCGTTCGTCTATCACCCACTTTAATAGGACGTACTCTTCACCAAAACGACACATTCATGTTCAAAGGTTTGTAAAGATACAAAAAAAAATGATTCCTCTTGTGTCCGTCCGTCTATTAGCCAAAACTAAGCGACGTAGGAATTTGACATTCTGGACAATGTATTTTTAACGCTCACATAATTGGCGCGGTACCGGTAATCGTACGAACCCGACCTAAACTCAACCGGCTCTTTCAGTATCTACTCAAATTGGAAATAAAAACTTGAATATTTAAGGCGGTACCCCGACCAAAACCTTGTCATAGTGCGTTATTCAGAGGCTATTAACTCATTCACTATGGGTAATAAACTACATCTAAAAGCACATTATTAATGTTCGATATCCTATCATCACATTGCACGTTCTTATTTGTTGTTATGTGTTATAAATACATCTAAAATCTCCTTGTAAAAAAGTGACTAAAATTATTGATTGCATGTATCTTTTGTTATAGGTGACGTTCTATTCATTTGAGGATTACACTAATGGACAGATAATTTAAAAATCTAAATAATACACGTTTTATTTTATTTTTAAACTTAACTTGTCTTTTTTTATTTAAATAATTTCATTATTAATTTTGTGAATTTTATGATAAATGAGCGTGTGGAGGGAGCGAGACAGAGCGAGACTCAGCGACAGGACAGAGAAGGACCGAACGCTCAAGGTCGTTTGGTCAGGGAAGCGCCTTAACTTAAAAGAGTGGTCCCTGTATACCTATACACATACGCTAAGCCGTGTTCAAAAACACAATTTTTAAAGTGAAGTGTTGAAACGTAATTACAAAGTACCTTCATAGACTTAAGCCGTAGGTAGCCACGCGTCGCACGATCCCTACTTACTTAGTCAAGTGCTTGTTTCCATTCCTACAAGCTCTATTGAGTTACGTGACCTATTCTCACTTATACTATCAGATATTCATGCCGACACAGCGCTTATGCATGCGATGCCGCCCGCGATGTTTGAAACACTATTAAGTACCGATATCAAAAATATTACATTTAAGTCTGTGGTATAGCAATTTTTTTTTTTAATTTTTTTAAACTCTCGTGTTTTATCAATTGACCGAACGATACTTTAGGAAATTGATAACAAATGCAATGTGAAAAATCTCAAAAAGATATCCGGTTCTTTTTGAGATTTTTTCACATTGCATACCTTCACGCAGTAGGGACAAACCGCAACGAAAGTCAAAATCATGGCTACAACCCCTATTTTTTCTAAGGGAACTGGGTTGTTCCATGTAGCTACAACCAATCACCATAAAGCGTTGTATATCTTCTTATCTTTCATGGTTTTATTTTTATGTTTGTCATATTTCTTTGAGTAATAAAGTCGGTCGGCACACAACTGAAGTTATTACTGTAAAAGGCTCTGAATTTTAAAGCTATATTTAAAGTGAATTTAAGTATTACTACTATTCGATAAAAAAATATGTCAAATCATGTTTCCTACATGCATACGATAACAATTTGGCGAGGACAATAACGTTGGCGTACGTTTTATCTGACAACATCAACTCTCAACTGTGAACTTACCTTAATATAATTATTATATGTTATTTGTACCTGTTCGCTATTTAAGAACGGTGAATTATTATTTTTTGTGTTAATTAAAACCCTTCGACGACACATTATTATCGTAAACGTTCGCCATGTCAATTTTAACATTTACATTGACATATCCATCTATTAGATCCATCTGTCCAGATTGGTAACAGGTAAGTATTACAAAATATTGTATCATTGTTTCGATCTGTGATCGTTCTCATCTATTTTATCGTATTTTGGACAGAGGTCCCCATATAAGGGTAGACTGTGATGATTACTTGGGCCCGTAGCTGCGATGAATCCCAATTCAATCTCAATAGCTTTTGAAAATAGCGTCGACCACTAATCACTAGGCTATTACTGTTTTCATATCCCCTACAGTCTTTACGCGCGTATAATAGCATAGCTGCCTACAAATTATTAAACAATTTCTCGTTTCCAAAATAAATTGGAAGGTAAAATGGATCGATGAAAAGTAAAATGACTGGGAGCGTTCTAGAGGTGTTTTTACTATGTGCCGGTCTAGAACGTTGCTTCATAAACGTTAGTCCAAACTTGATTTTACTGTAGCTGTGTAAAACAAATCAATATATGACGCTTAAATGTAACTGACTATTCGGTATATAACCCGATTACCCACTTAACCAACAAAAGTGAAAACTCACTGGCATGTTAGAGATAGACTTAATGCAAAAGGTCGAATAGATGACCTTTTTAAATAGAAAATTAATGCCAAATGGCGGTCAATTTCGACATGCTGTAGTGGTGTGACATGAAATAAGGTCTCGTCAGTCCAAACTTGGTCTAAGTGAGGGTTTAATTATACCTATTTCCGTTGGCTAATTACTCATTTCCGCACATGATGATGACGTGAGCCGGGTTTTTGGTATTATAAGGACAGAGCTGTGGGTAAGTACTTAGTGGCTGACTAAGTGACTACTGCATGATTAAATACACGGTAGTCCATTGGGACATCCAAGGACATGTTAAAATATTTTTTTTTCTTGAAACAAGTTGTTAAATTGTAAATTAAAAAAATTCTCGATCATCACATAAACCAAACCAAACTTGTAATTTTGCCTTTAACTATTGAATATAAGAATGTTTGTGAAAACCAAAGCTTTGAACGAATTGAAGTATGGGTGAACGATTAAAAAACTGACATCCTTTTACCGACCACCTTCCTGCTACATCATTAGATCCATTTCACCATTTGTCTACCAACTACTCATATAGACGATGAGTAAGGCCTTTTTATTTTATTATTATTATTTTTCTTTTTTTGGGTGGGAAATCATCAAATAACTTTTCCCACTCAGGGAGAAGCGGAAGGGCGTCAGACTTTTACTGCCTAAAACCCACCCGTGTTCCTTCAGTTGCCTTTGTGCCAGGGCCACGGTAACCTTTTCGGACAAACCACCGACCATGGCAGGCGTCGGCTCTAGCGGACCCCTTCAGTGTGTGCTGACATCTCTTTGAGGCGCCCGTGGAACACAACGTGCCATCGACCCGGGCCTGGTCCTTAACGGATGGCGAGCTACCCATTGCTCGCCGTCCGTCAGTCGTCGTTGGGGAGTGACAATTTTGTCATCCGCCGCGTGTGCGCGCGTCTATTGAAACCTAGCGGCGCGGTGACAGTTTTGTCACGGGCTAGTTCGCGGGTCGGCAGATGAAAGTGTCACCAGGTAGTCACGTCGTAACGTGTGCGCATCCTCATACATATCCACAGACCGGACAAGAGTGACATAACAGTCACGGTGACAAAAGTCACTTGTGCGCGCTAGCTCTTTGTTTTCATGGTTTTCGTGGGTGCTAAAGCCAATAGTGAAGTCAAAATGAAAATCCAAGATGGCGGCTGCGCAAACTTTAAAAAAAATCGTCATAAAAACTTATACTAGATGGCTCTGTATTAAAAACGCGTATAAAATTTACACTTTCTCTCTCTCTTTGTCTCGTTTATAGTATACTAGTTTGTGCGCATGCGAGTATCTCGCATTTAACTTCGTTTCTGACGGAGTCCCCCGACCGCACACATTTTTTTTTCACTTGACTAACGATAGCTTGCTGCACCTAAACATCGCTAAATATTTTTTTAAGTATAAGTATGAAGTTACTCATAGCTCAGCACACGGCCAGGTATGATCAACAACAGGTAATGATCGACAAGCAATAGTCAGCTACCTAAACTAGCTTTGTGAGGACGATGGTACGCCTGAGACCTGTATTGATTAATTACTGATATGGACCTTTTACTCCCTGTTTCGAAAACAAAGGCCTGCTAATTAAAACCGATGTTTAGCCTGTTTGATGAAGCCCCAGCTCACTGCAATCAGCCGGTTCTATAAAGTTTTATTTATCCAGAAATAGTGCTGACGAAAGACCTGTAAGATAATCTCTTGACTAAGTTTATTTTCGTGATATGTATGTATGTATCTATGTATTAGTATTTATTATTTTTCAAGTTATCTATCCCTTATGTTGCACCTGCCATGTTTTGTCTCTGCATCATCCTAAGGTTGACTGGTAGAAAATGCCTCAGGCATTAAGTCCGCCTTTGTACAGTATTTTTTTTTTACTTGTGCATAAAGTTTTAATAAATAAATAAATAATATAAAGATAGGAATTGAAGCCGATTTGGTAGGGGAAATTTACCATGTAATGTTTATTATCTTTGGAGAAACAGGGTTATTTATTTTACATGTTTTAAATCTTCTCAAATCAACTAATTACACCAGATGAAAGTACAAAGAAAGAGATATGTCTCAACTGAACAGCTGAACGGATGATTCTGCAGGAAGGTATGAAATCAAACATCCGAAACGCAATACCGTAGATAATTTGAAACTACAATGACACTTTGATTTAAAAGCTTCAACAAATAAAAGGTGAGAAGATTAATTTTATGAGTACCGTAACAATGGTTCGGCTTCTGGCGGCACCCTCCGTATTGTGAGAAGGTGGCAGCATTGTGACACGCCACCCGTCTGCTTCGGTTTTATATCGTGCGGACGCGTGCCGTAAACATTCTTGCTGACCCGAATAACTATACCCGCCTGTGGCACTATACCAATAACTATGCATTGCACAAGGCATTCCTTTCCACGCCATTAGTTGAATTTCCAATGAAAGCTTCCAATCGTGCTTTTGACTAGAAATTATTTCATTTTATTGCAATCTGTTGGTAAAATAATAAAAAGGTTTTATTTGCAGTGAGAGAGACCTAATGATTTTATGTGTTTTGTCACTTTTTGAGCGTTAAAGTTATTTGAATTCTGAAGGTATGTAGTCAGTGTCACCAATAAATATCTGCAATTCCATCGCCATTAATGAGACAAAGTTTAGATGTTTAATATGCCTATAAATACAACGGTAATTGTAATCTTCAAACTGGAACACGAAAAAAAAGAAGAAAGAATAATTGTTTTATACGAAACGCTGCTTGGTGTTTGCGGCCAAAATAGGTCGGCAGTAACAAACAAAAATTTCTACTACTTATTATACTAGTACATTTACTCTACCTTAATATATAGTTGAGTAGTAGTTGAGTATGGTTGAGCTGAATGGTGCGAATCCATACGTCATGTTCGTGAACGGGCGCCGTCAGTGGGGACTGGTCATTTCTTGGCTGCCATGGCTTATTATAATTTAAATTTTTGAATTGTTTTCTTTTTTGTTTTTATCTTTTTTATTACGGATGCTTTTAAGGTGCACGGCTTTCTACATCGTTGTCACATTTTTTTATTTCAACAATGAATGATGTAACCATTTTTTTTTGTAACTATATTATTATGTTGATTTAAAAAAGTGTCCATGGAGTTTTTTGCCCGTTCTTCTCAATAGGTACCTACTACGCTTTGGAATGGGCAAATAGCTTCATTTTTCTGACTGACTGACCCCTTGACAATTCAAAAGTACCTGTAATTGGTATATTTGAAATAAATGCTTTGAGTTTGAGTTTGAATTTGAGTATAATCGAAATCTTTTTTAGTCCTCGATCCTATTAAGCTTGACGTGAACCGAGTGATACCACATTAGTCAAAGCCACGGTCCCATTATTGTTACTATAAAGACCAATAGGCACTATACCTACATTTTTTTTTTATTACTTGGCGAATCTTAACCGAAATCTGTGAAGTTTCGTCAACAAATTGTTTATCTAAAGCTACTTGTTTTAATGAAAAGGAATGTATTCATATTCATATTAGAATTTGGCGGGCTACAGCTATGGATAAAAGTTGAAGTTCCGCCTTAAGTACAAGTTGTTTATTACTTGCATTAGGAATAAATACAACATTTAAAACATTTACAAGCCATGTACCTCCTAACAATATGAGCCGTGCCCAAGAGTGGCGCTGTCTGGATCAAACCCCTGACTCAACTGCCTCACGAGAGGCTCTCCAAATTATGGTCGAGACCATTGGCCGTAACCTACAACTATCGGTGCAATTATCACAATGACAATTATTAAAAACTAGGGACCCGCCCTTGCTGCACACGGTTTTCATGACTTCACAAAACATCGAGATTTGTTACATATAATTAATTAAAGTTTAATATGAATGTTTTATATATATTATTAATGCATAACCTTCAGGAATAAATTATCTAAATGATTGTAAAAGCTGCATTAAAATCGGTTGCGTAGTTTAAAAGAACAACGCGGTCACACAGGTAGACATGAAAAGCGACTTTTATTCATAATTATGTATGTACAGATTTACGGTCACTAAATGTGATAAATAACCAGGGTCGTCGGATATAGTTGAAGTTTAGTAAGAAACCGATGGATATTTCTAATAAAGTTTAACTTAATTAATAGAAAACAAACAGTTGATTTACTCGTATCAAATTAAATTTCAATTGAAAACATCCATCGGTTTCTTACTAAACTTCAGCAATGTCGACGATCCTGGTAACTTATCTCTTTGGTGACTGTACATTCCCGTGACTACATAAACATTGAAGCAAAGTAAATAATTCATATAAATAATAGTTTGTTGTTCGGTAAATAGACAATCATTAATATCAAAGTTTATAACATAAGATTTTAACCTAAAGCTGGCTCTTAATGAGGTAGAGACTCATATTACGTGTTATGAGTCCATTCGTTCTAATGATGACTGTTATACAACATATATCAGAAAGGTGTGGTCATATTTAAGGGTATGTTACAGACCATCAAACTATTATCAGCTGTATCATACAAAACTTTAATGCCGTCAAACGGGGTGAATAGATATGGAAGGGTGAATCGGGACGAAACTTTAAAAGGGGTTTTAATATTAAAATAATATTTTGTTGCCAACAAGGGCACTCAATCGTTAATTATAATACAGTAAACACATTACAGTCTTTTTTGGCAACAAACTATATTATTTCAATGTTAAAATCCCTTTTAAAGTTTGGTCTCGATTCAACCCTGCATCCCTATTCACCCCGTTTGACTGTACCTACTCGACCCAAATGTATGGGACGGCTGATATTTTTTTCGTAATTACGATTTTGGTCCCATGGAGACAGTTGTTCAGTTTTATGTTACTTATTGATATTTATTCATACCTGTTCCATAAATATAAATTTTCCAGGTAATACAATAACATACACAGGTAGGTAGGTACAGTCAAGGAGCGAAAATGTTAAGCAGTTTTCAAATAGGCGCATGATGGTCACCTTTTTGAAGTATAATTTTCATTTAAATCTAACTGACCCGACCTTAAATAATGCATCCAAAAAAGCACGTTCAGTTTCTCCAGAATTTGAAGATTTTCCGGGAATCTTCCACATTTCCTTTTCTTTTCATGGTGATCTTTCAAATCACAAAATTATGATGAAACAGAGAAACTTCACACACCCCAATAAAACCACAAGCCACAAACACCCCTCGCACACCTCATTAACTCTCACCCACATACCTATTCATCCTACACTCACCACATTAACTCAACGCCAAAATACATCGGAATTCGTATCCTGTACCGTTTATTTTTATATTATTTTTGTTTTTATTATTAATTAACTAAGTCTATAAGAACTATATTAACTGGATTACCTTTGCATGGAACATCATTCCATTCTGTATCTGGGGAAAGGCGTTGTGTTAGCTGCGCTACAGTTTATACTTTTGCAACGTCATCATCGTCGTCGTCGTCATCGTTTTACTTGTTGTACTTTGTCTAATGTTATTGTTCCAAAATAAACTTCTTTTTCTTTCCGTAAAAACTTGATTTGGACTATAACGAACATTTTTAAACAAAAAAAAGGCAAATCGGTCAAGTGATGCGCTTACCAACGAACAGCTTTTCATTTTTATTTTATAGAATATCGTAATCCTCCGTAAAGGTACGGTAGCAACTGTCCAGACTATCATAGATACCCGTTAGGTTATTATTAATTAAATATTGTGTAATTGTTTCCATCTACGAGCCACTGGCAGCAAAGCTTTATTTGCTATGGACACTATTTTATTTTTATCGACTGTAATCTAATTTTATTATTGATTATAGGTATGACTAAACTATAGCGCCTCATTACTGTCTTACATTTGCCATTGTGGAAACTATACTATTATTTTGTAAAAAAAAATTGAATGCGCAGTGGACCACAAATGCTCAGCACTGGCCTGGTTTTGTCAAAGGCGCCCTCGATGTCAATGAGCCTTCATTGACATCGAGGGCGCCATTGACAAAACCATGTTTAATAGCATCAAGATGGCCCTCGACAGACACAGCATATACTCGACTCTGAGCGGGTGGATCACCAATATGCTCAAACTGAGAGCTGTACAAGTCACAGTGAACGACACTACAAGGGCCATTGTGGCGAATGGCTGCCCGCAAGGGGTCCTCTCGCCGCTTCTATAGAACCTGGTTGTAGACAGCCTCATCAAAACACTAAATGACAAAGGCTACTTCACTGTAGGCTACGCCGATGACATCACTATAATAATAAATGGCACCCACGAAAATACCCTATGCAACCTCATGCGCCAAGCCTTGAAAATAGTAGAAAACTGGTGCAATAAACACCAGCTATCAGTGAACCCTACAAAAACCGAACTAATTCTCTTTACAAAAAGAGGAAATTGACGACACTTCAACTACCACGTTTTTTTGGAACTGCCCTATGCCTATCAACCGAAACCAAATACCTGGGCATCTATTTGGACAAACTGGGCAAAACATACTAAATACATCACTACAAAAGCCAGGATATCACTGTGGCAGTGTGCAAGCGAGTGCTTGGCAGAAATTGGGGGATTAGCCCCAAGATTACTTACTGGCTATATACCACACTCATCCGACCAATTATTAAATACGGCTCACTAGTCTGGAGGCCCAAGACAGACCTAAGCACAGCCCAAAGAGATCTCGAAAAACTACAGCGGTTCGCTTGTGTAGCAATCACTAGCTGTATGAGAACTACACGTACTGCTGCCCTACAGGTAATGTTTAGACTGCCACCTCTTCACCTTATCGTGTGGAAGGTGGTCGCCCTGGCTGCCTTTAGGCTCTTTATATCAGGGGCCCTAAGCAAAGACTCAAGAGTCAGAAACACATACGCATACAGGTAGATGCGATCAAACGACAACCGAAGATGGCATCACCCTGCGACAGAGCCCTAAACTACACTACTTTCAAAAGCATTACAACATAATTCTAACAGAAGAACGGTGTTTACTCAGGCTCGAAAGAGTTGAGAGTATACACAAACGGATCAAAGCCCTCCAGAACCGGAGTCGAGAGTTTTCTCGCACTACCTCAAAATAAACATATCCAGCCCGTTGGGAATGTTCAACACCGTCTACCAGGCGGAGTGTGTAGGTATCATACAAGCGGTGTACGCCATAGAGGCCAGAAGAGTTACGGATACCCATAAGTATATGTATACTCTCCGACAGCGCCTCAGTCCTCCAATCCTTGGGGAGGAAATATAATATTACCTCGAGTATAACATTAGAATGTCAGAATGCTCTAGAATGAGTAGCGGTATCTAACCGCAACACAGTTACACTGCAATGGATAAAAGGACACAGTGGATCACTAGGTAACGACGCAGCTGACGAACTGGCTAGCAGAGCATCCAGCGCGTCAGTCTGTGGACTCGAACCCATCGTGCCCATCCCCTTCAACCAGCTACGCAGGTGACTACAGGAGTTCACCCACACATAAGTGGAGATCTGCTGGACCTCGACACCGGGCTGTAGCCAGTCCAGGGAAGCTATGCCATCCTTAGATGGCAAGCTAACCAGACGTTTATTACACCTGGACAGGAACGGCCTGCACCTGGTGAACGGAACTGTCACGGGACACTGCTCGCTAAACAAACACTTCCACACAATAGGCATAACGGACAGTCCTCTACGCAAGGCATGCATGGAAGCTGAGGAAACCGTTGCGCATGTGCTCTTTGAATGCACAGGCGTCACCCAGATTAGGACACAAACCCACGGGGCACCCAGTATCTACACAGATGCTCTCAGCAGATCAGGAGAAATTATCAACTTCTGGAGGGAGGTGGGCTGGGTGGAATAACCACCGACGGCCGCCATAGCCCACGCACAACGGTCCACATGACAAGGACTAAGTATGGAAACCAAAACCCCTTAAGAAGAAGAAGATTATTATAATGGATTGAACTTTTGCGACAACTGTGTTTTACATTAGTTTGGTTTTCTAACAAACGTATTGACAAACAAGTTTAGATATATTATAATTATATTTGATTTCAGTGAAATCAAATCAGTTTATTGCAAACATGTTGTACAGAGGTTGGAAGATTAAAAGTTTCAAACATGCACCCTGTAAGGGTACTGCAAAACAAAACGAAATAAATAAATTACAATACATTACACATCGTGTGATATTTTTATAAAACATAGTTCAAATCAATAGAACACAATAGAATAGTATGTTGCTGGAGCTATCACATTATACTATTTATTATAAGTATTAATTAGAATAAGTTAAATCTGAATCAAATAAATTTAATATGTAGGTAAGTATACAAATATTTATGAGCCATTTATACTTTTTTTTTCTTAGTTAAGCAATGTTGTCCCACTGTTAGGCAAAGGTCTCCCCATATTTTAATTTTTTTCGGGCGTTGTACCCGAGACTGGCATAAAAAAGCTTGCATGACAATTTGGACTCGTTCCTAACCGACTCTGACTCCCTCTCACAGAGAGGAGGCCTGTATCCCAGAGTGGGAACATTATAGTCTGATTATGCTATGTTATACCTAACCGATTGGACGGAGAAGGCACGGCATAAAGACTGGTGAAAATACGGAGAGCTATTAAATTTATTCTATTACTTATTATATTTTTCTTTTAAAATTACTTGCAATGTGTAGTAGCAATTCTGGTTCAAATACGTAAACATATTTTTTTATAAATTAATTGTTATTTTTTATTTCTTTTAATTTTTTGGGAATTGTATTATTTGGTCAATCCGGCTAACTCCTTTACCATATTCAAGTGACAAAATCCTTCATTGATTTTCAGCGGCACAAAGCCTGGAATTGCTAAATAAGTCTCAAAAGTGGACTTGTATCTCATACCTTTCCAGGCCTGCATATCAAAATGTTGTAGCTTGACTAGTTTTTCCAGCCTTTCCTTCTTGGCAGGAGGCATAACTTTCCTATCATCAAAATATGTGCGTCGCTCACCGAAAGTAAACTTATCGGAGTTGCATGGGTTCAAAAGATTAAAAATTCTGACTGTTCGGTTCCTTTACTAGGGCCAGGAAGGGGTAGGCCATCAGCACCCTGATTATGATTAATGAAAGGTAAAGTCTGTTGCAAATAACCGGAAATATAATTTAATTGGCTTATCAGACCTTCAATACGCGGGTCAGAACTGGTAGTATGTTCGTACTTTACGACGTTTGTTTGGTGGCGGCGAGGCATGGCCATCTTCGTCTTCCAGAAATGAGGAAGTGTTGCAGTCGTCACCGGAGAATACAGGCTGGCGGGGCCGTGGGCGCAATAAGTATGTTCTTCATCCGATGCAAGAACCACTGAACTTTCAAAAGTCACTACTTTGTCCTTACCGTCAAGATTAATTACCGATTGAGTATTTATACTCACTAATAATCTAAATAATCACTTGTTTGCACTTGAAATACTTGATTTAGTACTTCAGTATACTCACAATGACAAAATGTTACGTAGTTTTGCGGTAAAGTTTATAAACGCTATGAGTTAACATTGACAGTTTTAGGAAAACTCGAAGAGGAACAGATATGAATTGAAATTGCGTGATCTTTTAAAGAACATTACTGCACCAGCCGACAACAGAGGCATTGATGGACGAACGTGAAAATGTGGGCCGAGGCGAAGCCTAGGCGCACATACGTGAGTCAATCAATGCCTGGTTGCGGCCAAGGCTTGTATACCTAGTACTTTTTCAAATAATGCCCGGAAATTACAAGAGATTCAGAGATTAAGAGATTTTTATTATTATTATTATTACTTTTAGTCATAAGTACTAACATAAGATAACACCAACATTGTAACACTTAGTTCGCAATAAACGTTTTGACTTTGACTTTGAATTGAAATTAAGTAAATTAATTATAAAGTCCAGAATCAATGACGAACAACGATCACTTTTCTCGCGCCAATATTTACATTTGTTTCTTTTTCACTTTAAACAGCTCCATTTGCTAAGCCAGTTCGAGATTTAAATACAATCTTTGATCAGTTGCCTCCTTGGTTGCCATGTTGAAGTAAAAAGTTCGTTCCATTTTTAAATTACACGACAGATATGAGTTTTCATTGTAATTTATTCGGCCGCTAAACACGACAGATACTCGTATGGATTTTCATACTAATATTGCCGGCCACTGCTCACATGTTTTTGACCAGTACAGCATTTTCAGTTTATCTCGAAGAAGGTTGTCAAAATAATGCTCGATTTCCAAGCATGTTTGAGAAAAGCTTAATTGGATATATCTTCAATCAAGAATGCTGTGCGCTTGTAATACTATAAAAGGCGAAGCCATTGAGTAAAAATGCGGTATAATATCGCTGTAAGTAGTACTTTTCTACGGAATACAATCATGTAAATTAATCGCAAATGGAGAAGGAAAGGTTGCTTCTCGAAATAATTAAAGTTTTGTTTAAGAAGGGTATTTTAAAGCAAGACCAAATACAATAATAGAATTTAAATATTGTTTCAAAGTTTTTAAGTACTCGTCTAATTCTCTGGGTCCACCGGGAAGCTCGGCAATCGTGCAGCCGCTGGACTATTTTTCTCGCTCAAAATAATGCCTTACCTCCCCAATTAGTTAAAATAGGGAGTCTCAGAAATATTTTCGTTTTTGTTTTGACTGTTATAATAATGTCTAATTAATTCGGCAGGGGAAGTTATACGCTTGATATACTTGATTAGTAATGAAGCGTTATAGCTATTTCTGCAAATGGTTAAACCGTTTCAAGAGTCATATGTTAGGGTAACCGTGATTATTAACAAGTTCGGATGTTAAAACTGAGTAGATAAATAAATAAAATTGAGTCATAAAAACACATATTTAAATGGATAATTAAATAAGTTTAAGCAGTAAAATGGCTTAACGGGCAGTAACGCATTTAACAAATCAAGTCGCTCGGAAATCTAACTTGGTAGTAGCGCTCGCCGGCCGCGCTGCCGCGGCACCGCTCGCTTCACCTGCTCGGCTCGCGCACGGTTGGTCACAGTTCTAACCTAACCTAACCTGGCTAAATAAACTAAAAAACAGCTGTAAACAATATTACCCATTATTTATTAGCAGGAATCCGCCAAACGCCAGTTTGCATGGACACTTGAGCGTGTTTTACATTTTGCCTTAAGCATGTTACGTAACGCCGACAGTATGCAAACGGAAGGCGACGTATGTAAATATAATGACGAATTTTGCAATCTGCCTGCGACATATACACCATGTATTAACAAAGTTGGATGTCTGATGATGACTGATATAAATAAAAATAAATAAATGTTTTTTTTTTTATGTTGCCATGCTCCGATAAGCACAAAATGTTTACATTTACAAAGTCCAACATATTTTTCTCTTATAATTTTCAAACTTTGTATACCACGGTTAAAATAAAAGCACCATGACCACCTATTTCTTGTAGTTTGGAAAAAAAGTACCTAATCTATATCAATAACTTGTCTTCCAGATACCTATATGTTTTACAGCATTTCATAAAGATGATTTTTAATATTATAATCATCGTCATTAGAAATAGTCGTGATTTCCCTGTAGTTAAAGCCTCGCCTCTCATGCACGAGGTTATGGGTTCAAATACGAGCTAGTAGGTACTAATGTGACCTTTTCGATTCATAATGTACTTTCTAAGTTTATCTTGGACATCACTGACATTGGTGAAGGAAAACATCATCACGAAATCGGGACTTGTATCTAATATAAGTTTAAAATCATCAACCCGTCGAGCAAGCGTGCTTATCAATACACATGCCTTCTCGTTATGAGAAGAGGCGTTTGTCCTGCAATTGGACAGTAACTAGCTGGTATTATTATTATTAATCATAGAAAATATAATTCAACAAATTTTCTTTTTCATCGTTCATTTAAATGAAAATATCTATAAAATACGTTCCACTCTAAATAATGTAAATGCCAGAACGAATGAAACTGTCGTCCTGACGTCAGGCATAGAATAGAATACTCTGTATTATTAACACCATACGCATTCTGATCGATTGATTAATGCCTTATTACTATGGAGTGAGAGTCGTCAAAAAGATATCCTTATAATCCGTATCAGTGACGTCATAGCTCGTTTACCGGTTTTTATAATTCCGATAATCATTAAAAAATGGTAGGTAAGTATGTACGTACACAGAATATAAAATTCAAGAAAATGAATCTTTGTTATCGGGCTTATAAATAAAATGTTGTCAATTGTGATTCTTAAAACGTCTAAGTACTTATTTTAATTCGGAATCTGACATAATTATCAAGTCCTGGAACAACTAACTCAATGTCATACACAACTAAGTTCGAATGCCATTACTAAAACCAAAAAACTTTTTAGAACCTTTGTATTACTAATGCATTGTCCCTAAAAAATCTGCTTTAAAGCAGATAAATAAAGAAGATAGATAGTTAGACTAGGTGGCGAAGGAATTTCAATTATCTGCGATTGAAGATTACTTTTGCCATGTTGGTATGCTGTAGCATTTTGAGATAATATGACGTTTCACAAGCACTCTAATTCTACACACAATCACAATTCTCTTAATTTTAAAGATAATCATAATTAATAAATAATTCATTGTTTCATAAATGTTTAAAAAATTCGTTAGCTTGGAAATTGTAAATACCGCAGTGAATATTGTTGAATTTATTATTATAGAAATAAGGGGTTGTGAGTGTGTTACTCAAATAGGCTACAGACTTTTGTTCTTACCAGCCCAGCAAGGTCAGAGGATTGACATTGTGTTCAATGTCATCATAAGATCCTAGATATTGTATCTGACATATAAAAAACTAGTTGTCTCTGGGATTTAAAATCGAGTACTCTCTAAAGCAAAGTCTATTCTCAAGGCCTCAGTAGGCAGATAAAAAGAGGCGGGACTGCGTCAGGACGCTTTCCTACAAAGTGTCATTGGGGTTATTATCTTGTACGACCGAAAGGGATGGGGCTATATAGGATGACGAGCCCCATCCCTTTCTCGCAACGGAACAATGATAGCTCTAACACTTCATAGTACGGTCCCTGATCAAAACACGTCTGAGACTAATGACGACGACGCGAATTTTTATGGCAGTTTCCGTTCTTCAGGGACTACTATTTGTTCAAAGATATCCGTTGAATTTTCACTCTAAAGGCCGCTATAAAAAGTTTAAACGTCTAAACTGTGTAGGTACCGAAGGGATTTTATGTGTTTTGCTTTCCCTTTTTTGATGTTATTAAAATACGAAGAAAACGCTATCGCTGGTAAAAGGTATCGTGAATGTTCATAGCTTTAATTTAACTTTTCAACAAAATGTTTAAGAAGAATACTTACATTGAAACTAGTATTACGTTTCTGCGTTTATTGTTTTATGTGATTAAATTATAATGTATTTACTCGTCAAATTCATTGAATAAATAATTAATGGGCACTGGGCAAAGTTAAGTGGGATGTGGTAAATGACTAATAAAGTGGTGCATATATTTACAAGTAAAAAAAACATGAATCATCATCATCATCGTGATCATTTCGACTGAAAGGTATCCACTGCTGGACGTAGGCCTAGCGTGGCCACATCAGCCGTTAGCCGACAGTCGATATATAGGTATATTTACAAGTCTTCGGGTTCCGTAACTAAAAGGGCAATTTTTTTTTTTTTTAAGATTGTTCTTGTGATCCTCTGTCACAGACTTTTTTCTCGAAAACTACCTACTTGACGTATAGTTAGCGCAGGTCGAATGTTTTGACGTCTATTACCTAATGTTAATGTTAAGATAGGGCCTAATGGCAGGATAAATTCTGATTTCCCCCGCGCGTCTCGCAGCACCCGCATTAGTGTGGATAATAAACACGAGCGGGCGGCGCAACAACGCGCGGAACTAAACTCGCGTACTCGAAGTCATTAAGCGGTCAAGTACGTAGCGGTCAGTGCGTAGTATATGCAACACAGTTAGATAAAACCATTACCAAAACCATTTTTTTATTCTATTTTTTTTTTCATTAGTTATAAGAGTACTGTACAAATGGATATTATTTGGCGCATATGTTATCGGTTTCACAGAATCATCAATTCAAAAAAAGTTCTGTGTTCTTCATTTCACCTTCTTTTTATAATAGAAATAGATGAAAAAAAAATGCAAAACGTAATAATGTAGTATTGTGGACACTGATATTTTACTTGTTCACAACAATATATTAGGAATTCCCTTATTGGTTTTACTATACCATTCAATTATTTTGCTAAAAATGAAACACGATAGTAAGAAATATCTTATAATCATCACGTTTAATTTATTTTATTCAAAAACGCTGATTCAGTACTCAGCAATTGACAAAACATGGTCTTCATTTGATGGTCCAGAAGTAACCAACTCTCTATGAACTATTTCATGGCAGAAATGTTTGCATTTTGAGCTGCCAGCATCAGTTGGTTCTTTGAGTTGACGTTTTTTGGGACTTGTTGGTTGTCTCGAAGGCATGTGTCTTGTTTGGTGTGGGTCAACTAATTCAGGCAATATGTGCTCCATATAAAATTCGGTAAGCTTACCAATCATTTTCTTTTCCCAAAAGTCGTCATAGCGAAATGCCGTTTCAATAGTCATTCTTTGATTTTCACCAAACCACACTGCAAAAAGACACTTGTTTCTGTTGCTTATATGTAATTGTCCTTGGACTTGGTAAAACCAAGGTTGGTTCTTCTTAATAATATTTGTTTTATTTTTTATGATCCAATTTTTTTTCTTGTTTATGGCCTCTTCTATTGCCATTATGAAAGCAGAAAGTGGGCATTTAACCTCTACAATAGTGTCGTTACCGACTAAGCCATCAGGGGTAGCTGCCAAAAATGGTAATTCATCGTCTAAAAATAGTCCACACGGGCTTATTTCCACACTTCTGGTCAAGAGCACCAGCTTCATTATCTACACCGTGTTTTATTGAAGCTACGCTTGAAATATTAGTTTTCTATAGCAAAGCTTTGACGATATTTGCGCTGTTAGTCGGGAGACAACTAGTAATCTTCCCAAAGTTTGATGTAGTTAATAAATTTCTACGAAGTTCTAACTACTCACTACTATCTCTTTGTAAGATTGTAGCTCGTTCAACCTGTGGCTTTTCAAGATCAGCATTTTCTAAAATTTTCAAGAAACTTCTTTTTGCCAGCTCGTAAACCTCTTCATCCATATCAGGCCTTTGACAACTGTCTTTTCCATATTTTTTGTCTGCGGTTGCAGCCGATGTCAGTGTTTTGGTAAAAGGAAGTCTCCTGAATTTTTTAACATTTTTTCTACACTTTTTTTTTTGTTTTCTTTTTTCCTCCAATGATTTCGTTATTGATTTAAGACTCTTGCCCAAAAGCGATTTATGTATATTGTATAATGGACGTTTGCCGTTGAATTTTGTTAGTTCGTTTACCGCCTACGAATTTAGCTATTATGCTATTGAACTGTACAACAGGATTACTGTCACAGTCATTGACCAGACTTCGTGAGTGCGAGGCAAATAGGTTAGGTTAATGTAAGGTAAGTGAATATGTAAACGAAAATGCAACTGTCCTTTAGGTTTAGTAACAAACATTTATTTAACTCCTAGGACTAACTGCCAGAATTTTCGTCAGTCTACTACTTTATATAAGATAAGTTTGTAAAACATAACATATTTATTGGCTGACTGACGTTTGGTTGTCTTGGTTGATCCCTAATTGCGAGATACCAACTCGCACTTAACCGGGTTTTATCATTATGTGGCTGTGATGGTATACCATGAGTTTTCATATTGTAGAGCAGTTTGTAAAAGAGGAAAATGTTCATATAATATCAGTTTACAATACAGGCATATTTTGGACACGTTTTGTACTGCTTGAATTTATAATAAATTTATGTTACTGATAAAACAAAGGATGTAAAAAAACGCTTAACGAAGCCGGAAGTCACTTGCTATTTCCGTCATTGTTATATTTTTTCGCGCTACCGTAAACAGTGATTTTTCGCACCAAAAATAGAACCCACTTCCCAGCAATTATTTATGTACAATGTGACTTAGTTTGATGTACAGAATACATAGACGACGACATTTCCTAGAAAGGTATTTTTGATGCCAATTAGGGAAATGTTAACTCATAAGTTTAACCCTTTATTACATACATTTGCTAGGTGACGATAAATATTCTAAGGAATTGTATAAATTACTTTCAAAATTCTTAAGCAGTCAAATCTACGTTTGATTGCAAAAATCTGTCTAAACACTGTTGGGGTGGTAGTTTTTTTGTGTCCCTTTGTAATTTTATTGCAGGTAGTGATTCTAGGTAATAAAAGCGTTACGTAAAAACTGGTTTTTAATTTAAAATAAATCACGATTAAACTTAATAAGGGTTTTGACAGAATCCAGTCAAAAGTCGTTTTAACTGGTTAAGAGTTTTCATAAAACGAGTTAACATAAGTATATAATCTCTAAACGGTACTGGTATAAAACTACTAAATTTATAAAATCATCAAATATTGATTAAATCAGTATATGCACCGCAGGTCCATAGAAGATATCAACTAGACCACTAATTCAAAATTGACGTAGACACGGTAGACAAATGCTGAGTTAAAAATAATTCAGACTGTATCTGTGCTTATCTACCCGCCTACACACAATAACAGGAAAAGAAGGAAAATTCACCACAAGTTTATTTATACTGTCATTGATTGTCAAAGTGTACGTGTAAGAGAACCGTCTGTGAAAACAGTTTGCGGTCATGGTTGAATAATTGGCTTTTGCGTACTTCGCTTAGCGTTAGTATTTTCGAACAACATACGATACAATAATATATTAAAACCATTAAAACATGCACCCAGTTAAAGAGCACAGTGATAAGGTGCATAGATACCTCAATGACCTTCCTCATGTGGGCGGAGCTTAACGCACTACTCCCGCGCACACGTAACGCGCGACTGTGGCGCGCTACATCAAAAGAACGACCAAAGAATATGCAGGGGCGCAGAGATGCGCACGTAGGTCGGCTTTTACCAGGGATGTTATGGAGCTCCGTAACCGTAACCGAAACTATCGGATATCCGAAATAAATTATATCCGTAACCGTAACCGTATCAGTTTCACAAGTTTCGGATAGTGTCGTATAAGGGCGGAGTCTAACTAATTATTATAACATCTTTAAATAATTACTTACCTATATGACTGATTATAATACCAAATAATAACCTAGACTAGATAAAACCTATGAATAAAACCAAATTATTACATACTATTTGTGTTTATATTTTACTTAAATCTAATATCCGTAACCGAAACTATCTGAAACTAACGGATAATCCGAAATAATTACATATAACGTAACCGTATCCGAAACCGATATCATTTTATTCCTATATCCAGATCCGAAATATCATATCCATAACATCTCTGATTTTTACCTACGATTCCAGAAGGTATTGGTGGATGTAAGGCTGATATTAGTATAGTAGTTTATACCGGACATCATTTTCTAGCATGCATGTGGTTAAATGCGAATGAATGGCGCCAAAACCCAACACTTCACCGCACATGCGCTAAAGCGGGCCCTACCACAGACAAGTAAAAATTGGATACAAAACTTTTTGTTATGCTATCAAAATGGCGCGCCCCGCATATGAATTCAATTAGAAAAAAATATTTGATGGAAACTCGTTGGTGATATTAACTTCTTGGAATTGCCCTGTATCGAACGGGTAAAAAAAAATATCAACATAAAAAAATGACAACAGACGCATTGATGGACGAACGTGAAAATGTGGCCCGAGCTAAAGCCGAGGCAAACATACGTGAGTCCATGAGTGCCTGGTTGCGGTAAAGGCTTGTATAGTAATTTTCTCAAATAATGCGCGGAAATTCAAATTAAGTAAATTAATTATAAATTTCAGAATCAATGATGACCAACGATAACTTTTCTCCCGTCAATATGTTCATTTGTTTCTTTTTTAATTTATACAGCTCTTGCTAAGCCAGTTCGAGATTTAAATAAAATATTTGATAAGTTACCTCCTTAGTTGCCATGGGTCAAAGTAACAAGTTCGTTCCATTTTTAAATTACGCGACAGATATGAGTTTTCATAGTAATTTATTCGACCGCTAAACTCGACTTATTTATTTAAACATGGAAGACTTACAGCTTAAAAACTTAATAAAAAGGAAACCATATTCAGCAGGAAGCCAATTACAAGTCTTCGCGTGTAGAATTAGACTGGAAAATATATGAGCATACAACAGCAATACGTCAAACATTGTGTTGTTTAACAGGTTTCATATTTGTCTATAACTATTTGGTTTATAAGGAGAACCAATTAAATTAAATTAAGAAGGTAAATCGAAACTATTTGTATTTTCATAATTATTAACATTGCCGGCCGTTAAAGTTGACAGATATGGATTTTCATACTAACATTAATCAAAATTAACGCTGCTCGCATGTACACACATCAACAGAATCTAGGGATATTTTATATTTCATCAAATATCTATAAATCTATGAAGAATTTTCTGATATAGTAAATGGAAGAATGGTAGGTTATTTTAAGGTCTTTAATAAAAAATAAAAAATATTCCGTGATTCTTTTGTTTTAAATAAAAATGTTAATTTTTTTAATCGCTGTAGATAATTTGTATGGTGAAAAAACTTAATTTCTTCATAAAACTATAAATTTTAATTAAAATCGAAAAAATCTTATAAAATCTAATTATTAATAATCAGTCAATCATTCATTAATTCATTCATTAATTCAACGTTCAACGTTCGTTTCATTAATTTAACGTGAATTTAGCAAACAAAAGTAAATACAGAAAAAAACAAAATAAGATAAGTACATAAAAATATTGTTACTTATCTACTACATAATTAGTTTTTATTGTATAAAAAACAGTTTAATTTCGTTTAATTTATTACTCTCGACGTAAAATTATTGTGCATGCAAGTGTTTATGATAAACAAAATATAATAAAGAACCTGATACTTGAAATTTTGGAACGAAGTTCTTTAACGCAGCTTGCGGTAGAAATAAATTGGTAGAAATCGTCACGTAACGAAATCTCGTTATGCCCTCTCCATGCGAAAAACACAAACTCAAAGCTTTTATTACAAATAAACCAATTACAGGCAATTTTGAATTGTCAAGGGGTCGGTCAGTCAGAAAGATGAAGCTAGTTGCCAATTCCAAAGAAAGAAGAAGAAAGTTGCGACATTCGAGAGAGATAGTTTTCATGGTTTTTGAGGGTGCTTAAGCTGACAGTGTGATCAAAATGAAAATCTAAGATCGGGCGCTGTGAAAATTATCAATTATTTCATCAAGGGTGTCGTTTTCATGGTTTTCGAGGGTGCTGAAGCCAATAAATAGCAAGGTCAAAGTGAAAATCCAAGATGGCGGCTGCACAATTTAACAAAATACATCATTGTTGTTTTTTTCACGTTTTCGAGGATGCTAAAGCCGATAGCGAGGTCGGAATGATAATCCAAGATGGTGAAAACTTTATGAGATCTTCTAAAATCGGATACTAGATGGCTCTGTATTAAAAACGCGTATTATTATAATATACGAGTGTGTGTGCGTGCGAGCATCGGTTCTTGACGTGGCGGGGTTCCGACCAGCCACGGTTTTTATTATATCAAATTAGCACTAGCAATTAGGATGTACCATTTTGTATAATACCTATCTAATCCTATCTCTCTATCTATTTGTTTTACAAATTTTACTATGATCTGTTCGTCAAATTTTATATGTGATTTCTAATATTTTCTTTAGAATAGAATATAATTTTATTTGCATTCACTTTATTGCGGAGGGTGTTTAACACATACAGTACATACACCCTGCACACATACATACATACATACACACACACATATCACATTAGAGAACTGGGACATCTTAAGCTAATTTATTTGAAATGTTCTAATAATTTAAAATAATAGGAATTAAATGTAATAAATAATATTTTTATTTTTGGATATTAAAATGTTGGGACAATTATAATTTTTGGACATTATTATAGTATCCCATTTTAGTTAAATAGTTTATATACCTACTTTTACTGTAGTTTCGAATATAACTATTTTTATTTTATTTATTTAGTATTATAAATGTTGAAACGCGGACGTCTCCCCTCTCGGAGGTGGGGGCTAATAGCTGCAACATAGTTTTTTTCCCAAACTAATGTAAGTGTTAATGAACGCAAAAAATTTGTGAACCTGTTTTTTGTTCAAATAAAATATTTGATTTGATTTGATAATGTATTTTCAAATTGAATTCACTATCAGCTTTAGCACCCTCGAAAATCATGAAATCGACACTCGTGATGTCTTTTTTTTAAATGATCTCTGCTGCTATCTTAGATTTTCATTTTGAGCTCACTATCGACTTAAGAACCTTTGAAAACTAAGAAAACGACATCCATGACTAAAAATTTAAAATTTTCGTGGTTGCCATCTTGGGTTTTCATTTCGAAACCCCAGAAAAAAAAAATCATATGGTCCGCATGTCTAAATAAAAAGAAAATATTTTTTTAACAAGTAGCGCATTTTTGATTTTTGCATGGATCAAAATAGATTTATTTATTTGTGTAATGCACATTTTATATTTCTGGTAGACTAAAATAGGTTTTGAGTTTACCAAATTCCTCGCTTCTGATTTTATAAAAGTTCCACCTGTATTTGACTGGTTATATTATCGGACGCACGATTCAATTAAAGATCATCAAAAGTGATTAAAATATAGATGATTTTGGATTTATTAGACGTTCCCAATAAGAAGTGCCAATATTATAATTATTTGAGTGTTGGAATTATTGTAAAACAAAATTGGAATTATTAGAGATTGAGAGAGATGAGAGAGACATGCCGTTTTCAAATAAAACTTAGTCATGCCATTCTAAAATTCAGTAAATTTTAATTTACTTTCAGTCTCGATTGCAAGTCTCAGGTCTACTATATGGTTTGCCTTGGCATTTTTTTGTGATGTACCGACTAGTCGGGAAAGCCTTATTAGTAGTCGGTGACTAGTCGATAAAACCCGCCGACTAGTCGGCCCATTTTTTACTCGTTAATACGAAATCAAATAACCAAATACGTTAAATTTCGTTATCATTTCTTTTTTCGTTATATTTTTAAACATATTAATATATGCTTCAAAATTTAAAAGAGGGTGATTGAAATGAAATTAAAATCGTTACTGTTATTATTTTTTTTATTATAGAATGAGTTTTACAGTTTACTTTCAGTGCAATTTAGAATAGGATAGGAATGAATAGTAACCCTTCGTTTGGTCCATTAATCAATTGGACTTAGATCGAGAAATTATATAAAATAAAATTAACTAATACTTTTTACAAAAAAAAAGAAACTAGAACAAACAATTGGCAATAAATAGGTTTACAACTTAGAAATAGGCACTCTTCCTTTGACCTAATAATAATGAATTAGAATTAGATCAGAGGGCCTAGACAAAGTAACATTCGATTAACGATAACGCTAGTAGAAAAGCTAAAATGTATGGGGTTGACATAAGCTATCGAAATGTCACGTGATCATAGGTCAACGAATAAAAATTAGCTAGACAATGTAAACAACATTCGATTATGAAATGAATCGACAGCGTTGAAAGATTAGGTACTTCCACAGAGATGCATAGCCAAGGGACACTTTTTGACGAGCGTTATTGCTAGTTTTTGGAATCATTAGCGAAAGCGATAGCGATTGTAGAAATAGAATCGCTCCGAAGCGAATGCCATTTGTCTAGGCCCTCTGGCCGCCAGACGCTGCGCGGGCATCTACGAGCCGAAAGCGTAGTCACGAACATTGCCGATGTCACCCGAACTCAACCGAATGCAATGATTAGCTTGGCCGACTAGTCGGCCGATTAGTCGGCCACTTTGCAGCCGACTAGTTGGCTAGTCGGTCAAAGTCATAGTCGGCCCCATCTCTAATTTTTATTTATTTACAAAATATTTTAAATTTACTATAATTTAATTATTTTATTTGTTTGTATAGTAAATTGTTCCATTGCAAACAAAAAAAGTATAATTAATTGCACTTCAAATAAAATTACAACAATAAAGCGCCCACGCACATAATCGAATTTGGCCCCCTGCAGTGAGCTAGTCTATAAAAGCACATCAACACAAAAAGTTCGTTCATAATCGCACTAACACATACGTGCGTATATAGTCGGTCGATAGACAAACATTGAACAGATCCTTGTACAGTTGCCAAGCTCAGCCAGAGGTAAGTTTCAAATCATTGCGGCAGTGTATATACCACCTAAAACACCTGAGTGTATAAATGTTGAATATTTTGACTTACTGCAAACACATGTTGAGGACGCTGACATCGATTTTTTTTACCTGTTAGGAGACTATAATTTGCCGGACGTCGACTGGGTTGCTAGCACAGACAGCATTTCAATTTCTGCACAGATCTGTAGAGGTAATTCTCCCATTTATGTGGTCACTTAAGTATGTTTATGTCTATGTTAAATGCTAATCAATTCAATAATATAAAAAAACTGAACAGGAGAATATTAGACTTGGTCATAAGTAATGACGATTGCACAATTTCTACACCCACAGACTATTTATTACAGATTGATAACCAACATCCCCATTTGTGTGTATCCATCTCGCTACGTTTACCTCATAGTTCAATGGTTCGTAAGACGATAAAAAAATATAATTTCTATAAGGCAAGTTATGATGAAATTAATAACGATTTAAAGGAAATCAATTGGAAAGACGCCTTAAATTACTAATCAGTTGACGAATCTCTCGACACGTTCTATAACATTATTTTTGGTATTATTAAGAAATATGTACCCTTGACTACTTGCAGATCTTTTATGTTTCCCGTGTGGTTCTCAAAACCTCTTATACACATTTATACAGATAAGGCCAAGGCCTGGGTTAGATGGAAAATGTACAAAAATATTTCGAATTACGAGCAGTTTTCACTTTATCGATCTAGATTCCAGGTTGAATGCAACCACTGTTATAAAAACTATATTAAATCTGTTGAAGATGGTATTCGGAACAATGTTAAGCATTTTTGGACATTCATTACTAATAGAAAAAAATCTGCTGGCATTCCATCCACCATGAATTATAACAACCACTCAACTAGCAACCCAGGAGACGTTTGTAATCTCTTTTCAGACTTTTTTAATTCGGTTTATGAACCATCCACTTCTACTAGTATTCCATCCACGTGTGACGACTGCTCTGATAGCTGCACTCTGTTAAATGACATTCATTTCTATTGATGAAGTACTTAGTGCGCTCAAGGCATTGGATCCTTCTAAAGGGCCAGGATCGGATGGTCTATCTGTAACTTTCATTAAACAGACAGCCGTTAATCTGTGTATACCCCTGCATATTATATTTAACCAATCTATTTCTCAAGGAATGCTTTCTTCAAGCATGGAAACTTGCAAATATAACCCCTGTTTACAAGTCGGGACCTAAGGATGTCGATAATTATCGTCCTATATCAATACTGTCAGCTTTTTCAAAGGTTTTTGAGAGACTAGTTCATGATAAAGTATACCCTCTACTGCACAATACTATTATTCAACAGCAACATGGAATCGTCAAACGAAGGTTAACTACAACAAACCTGGTAACGTTTGTGGATTAGTTGTTCAACAACATGGACTCTCATGTGAAAGTTGATAGTATATACACCGATTTCCGGAAAGCTTTTGACAAGGTTGACCATCAGCTTCTCTTGAATAAGATTGCATTCAATGGTATACGTGGTGATCTCCTGAGATGGTTCTCTTCTTACGTTTCTAATAGGATTCAGAGGGTTATGATAAATGGTTTCATTTCCAGCACGCTAAGTGTTACTTCTGTACCCCAGGGCTCCATTTTAGGACCTCTTTTATTCATAATTTTTATTAATGACATCAATACATGTTTTCAAAATTCAAAATTATTGCTATACGCAGACGACCTCAACATTTTTAGGCTTGTTACAAATTTGCAGGATTGTCTACGCTTGCAAGAGGACCTAGACTGGTTCTCTGCATACTCCCCAACTAATAAACTACAACTTAGCATATCTAAATGTTGCTGTATAAGTTTTACTAAAAACAAAAATATTATCGGGCATCCTTACTCTTTAAATAATGTAATTTTAACTAGAGAAACACTAGTGCGCAATCTTGGAGTTCTATTAGATGAGAAACTATACCTTGACGTTCATATGGTAAAATTATGAATAATGCCTTCCGTATGTACGGTTTTGTGATGAGATCAGCCACAGAATTCGTCAGCCCAAATAGATATTTATATCTTTACAAATCACTAATCAGGTCCCAGTTAGAGTATGCTGTTTCGGTATGGAATCTTTACTTATTCATCTTATAGTGACCTTCTGAATAGATATAAGCTACATAATCTTAAAGCCAGACGTATTATTTTAGTGACAATGTTTTTATTTGATTTATGTAATAGCACATGTGATTATATGGATATTGCTAATAAGATTAGCTACGTAGTACCTAGGACAACCATAAGCCGTGGGGTGCGCGCCCGACCTCTGTTCGCCGTATCTTCTAGTCGTACGAACGCAGGCTTGCGAGCACCCCTACGTCGCCTCACTGGTCAATATAACAATCTCTTTCAAAATATTGACATCTTCGCTTTTCCAACTGATAGATTTAGGGGCCTTGTTTGCGAAACTATTTTGGATATTGCTCCGTAATAATTAACTCTTAGACTGTACTTTTATAATTTCTTGTTCTTCTTTTTATTTGCATGCCTGTTTAATGTTGTCATTAACACTAATGTGTTAATGACAACATTAAACAGGCATGCCATGTGCGCTTACAATTTGAAAAATACATATAATAGGTAATCCTATTATATGTATTTTTCAAATTGTAAGCGCACATCGCAATAATTTTATTACTTGTTTTTATAATATGTGGAAAATGTCGTGGGTACTCATTCTATAGCACACATTTTGTGTAATACTGTAATGTGTAACTGTTTATTTTCCAAAATAAATAAAAATAAAATAAAATAGCCGGAGAGCAACGAGCGACACAGCCCTTCCGTCTCAATACTAAAGTACGACTGCCGCCCACGCCCGCGCAGAGCACCTCTGAGCCTGTATCTCAAAATGTTGATTGATTTGACATAAATTAAGCTGTTATGTTTCTGTAGTAAATCTAACCATACATTTTTCAGTGTTAAAATATTTCCAAAAATTAAAGCCGTTTGGGTTTAGTAGGGAATATTAGCCAAAAAATTGCATTTTGGTAAATATGTATTAAGGCAAAGTATTAGCAATACGATAAATCCTGTTATGTTAATGATGTACATGAATCTATAATAATAAACATATACTTTTTTCAAATCTTCTTATCATTTCGTTAGTGAGAAGTAGGCTTTATAAAGTGACCGTGTTACGGTACTAAACGGGAGTAAGGCCCATAAAACCGCAACAGCTTACCATAATAAGCAGGTACACATTTTTATTGTTGCGCAATAATTCACCCGACCGCTTCGGAGCAAGACTATAACCAGTTCTTTAGTCAAGCTATAAAATCAGCATAATATTTTGTAATTTTAGGTACGGCGAATCTGGCAACTTGCCAGATTCAATTTAATCTTTGTACTGCGCGTTCCGTTGTGGTCACTTCTCCCGTAGCTCGCTGGCCCGCTCCATGCTCACAACTCCCCGATCTACTCATGGAATTAAATCCTTATCGTGCGCACTTCGCTGAACATCTTCCAACTTACACCGCCCACGTTATAATGAATTAATAAATCCCCAACGCACTTTGTAGTCTACTGGGATACGCAGTAGGTAGGTACATGAAGTATGACCTGTCCTAACTTTTTAGATTAGCTTTTTTCAACATAAGGTATCGTTATTATGCCTCATTTGGTATTTCAAAATAAACTAGAACGCACGAGTAGAAAACGATCCATCTTAAAGATGGTCTATCCATACGTTTGCGAACTATTCCATTGTTTATTGACCGAGCGAGCGAAGCGTCTCCGTTTCATTTTGGGCAAAAATGCTTTCGTATGTCCGGATGTCTGTTCTCCTTACAGGTCGCATTTCTCATCACCGATGCTCGTGAAATTTTGTGAAAATTTTCGATAATTATATGGAATTTAGTCTCGATTAAATTTTTCGTCATTTTTCAAAATGGCGGAGATATAGGGGTTGATAACGTAAAAAGTAACATATTTCAGCCATTTCGCGCTCTGTTTATATGTATAGCTATAATGTATTATACTGACAGATTACGTCTTTAATACATTTGTGTATTAATAGGCTTAATTAATGTGTATACAGAATTTAACTTATATGATAACAGCGTCGCGACCTAAACGAAGGGCGCGCAGTAATTTGCGACTGAAACTTGCGAGCCCAATCCCAATTTTCCCAAAAGTAGGTACGCGATAATTTGACAACTTCAAAGTATCATTTAGACACTCGTGTCATGTAACAGATGGTGCTAGTGGTAAATAAATCAGAACCCGCCTAAAACCCTGAGTGACTCGCTCGTTAAGGCTTGCTGTACACAAGTGTGCGGAACTTAGTCAGCCCGAGCTAACTTCGACTATTAGTTTTCGGTAGCATGCAAGACATAATAATAAACATGTTTTAGCGCATTGCATTTTGTTATATTCATCATCAATAATAATAATTATCAAGCTATAACACTCACTGGTTACTTACAATACAATAGTGTAAAAATATTGTAGTTTTAATAACGTGTGTTGTAAACAGCAAGAACTAATAAAACATCAATACAATAAGTAAGTCTGTGATCAGGCTTCAGACGTCCTCCTCATATTTGAGAACAATATTCTTAACCAATATAAAGTAGGAACCCAAGTTTATTGGTTTTGACTTGTGCTGTAAGTATTATCCATATTTATTGAATTTTCTTTTGTTTTATCGTATCGCGTTGTAGCCGCTCAAAACATCACATCTGGTGGGTACATCACTTAAAAGAGTAAGACACTTTTTACGGTCGTTGTGGTCAGTCATATTTAAAGCCACTAATATATTTCACTATAGTATCTGTACCCAGAACTACACACAAATATCTTCCCTCGCATGGCTAAAAGTCCTATCTCATTTTTTAGCTGATTTGAGTAAAGGACAACTACATTTTTCTATTCGTGAATCTTTACATTTTTCATTAAAAAAATTTAGTTATTAATTATGAAATACGTTTCTTTTCAAAATGGTTATATTTTGACATCCAAATAACATAACATGAAAAATTTCAAGATTCACGAATAGAAAAATTGTGTTGTCCTAACTCAAATCAGCTCAAAATGAGATAGGACTTAGTCATGCGACCGACGACATAACAGCCGAAATATTCTGTAAAAAAATCTCACCGTAAAAATGTAGGTGAAATGAGCGGTTATTCCACCTGATGCGGCAATAGAACGCCAGTAACCGAGGTAAAAATGTGAAACATCGAGCCTTAAAAAAGGCTGTCACACAGCTATGAGTGCCAGTCTGCCAGAGACGACCGACGCTCTACAAAGCCGAACTTTTCCTACTTTTTGTAGGCTTTTTTTTTACTGTGAGTTACATGTCGATGTGTGAGTATAGTAAACAATAAGCTACTAAGGATCACTAACTTAGCTTACTATAATGAGGCTATAGACTAGGAAATGTTTACTTTAAAATAATGAGCAGATCAACATTATCATGAATTTAACCTTAACTTGTATGTAACCAATCCAACAACGTTTGTTGAGGAAGTATGTGGGATGCGCTACCCTGTGAAAATATTAAATTACCCAGAACAGTAGAGCGATTTTCTGAGGCCTATATATTAAGCTCTCGGTTTGAGCCCGTTGCTAAGCGCTATACTCAGTAGGAACATGCAATAGCTTTCAAGCAGGATTTAATGATACGAACAAAGACTTAAAAAAAGATTCAAGACAGAAAAACCTTTATTAGAAAATGTTAATTTACTTGAGTGATATTGTAACCGCGTAGCAAAACACGTTTCAGTGTTCATTCACTTAAAATAACTTAAATAATGATGCTATTGTTGATTCAAAAATAACTAAAATAATTATGGTATTACTTGAGTGAGATTGTAACCGGGTAGAATAATAACACGTTTTAGTGTTGAGTCACTAGTATAATCAGCCTATAGTGTTCCCACTGCTGGGACTCGCAGATGCAAAACGAGGTGCGTACTTATCTTCTTAAGGAGTAATAAGTATCTATACATGATGAATTTTTGACATGGGGCTACAGGAAAACGTTATGTTGAGACACTTTGATGTGCATTCACGAATATAAATAAAAGTCAGCAAGAAAGTGGGCATTTTCACAAAAAAAAATTTGATGCCAATCGACGCTGTTCCTTATAAGGATAAAAAACACTATGTAGGACCTAATTAGGTTTGAGTGCTAGGAAAGTCAGAAATCACAAAAAAATACTTTTCTCATACATTTCGAAGGAAATGAGACTCCAACTTACTTTTTTACGATGGTGACAGTTAACCCTTACTGCCCTCTCTCAAAAAGGCACTCTGTAGACTAGTTTGTGAGATTTACTATTCATTACCGTCACCAGCATAATTATCGCTAGTAGGTATCTACATTGTGAAGTCAGTAGCGAAACGTTGCGTTCCTAACACTGAATTTAATGTCTTGACATCTGTCACTACCTTCCGTTTGTACCATATTTTAATGGCCTGAAACAAAACCAGTTCATTATTCATTCCTAGGTATGACCCACTGTTGGAATTTACCGGTTTTTACATTTGCAGAAAAATATTTCAATGCTGAATAAGGTTGAAGAGAAAAAAACTAGTTTTTTTACTTAAAAACAGGTGTTCAACAGGCTTCACTGCGAAATGCATCTGATAATAAAATCACTCATTTAATTACTTTTTGCTGGCTGTTTCCACTATGCTTCAATGCTGATACCTACTTGTATTAATTTATTACTAGCGAGTTGCCGCTGCTTCGCAGGGATGCAATGGCGACATGTCAAAACATCGAGATTTCTGTTTTAAATCACAAACAAACCTTCCGGAAGGATTGTTCTAAATGATGGTGAAAATCACATCGAAGTCCATTATGTGGCTTAGAAGATCTAGACGGTCATACAAACAGACATGAAAAGCGACTTTGTTCTATTTTATTTAGGTATCAATTTACGCATATAGTATATGCGTAAATTGATACTGAGCATAAATAGGAAAACTCGCATAAGATATAAGCATAGTGATACCAGACATCAAACATGAAAATGCAAGTAGTTACCTATTTGCTATTTAATAAAGTAACGATAATACGTCGTCTTACAAAATATTTACGACACGCTGCATCGCAAACACAAAGAAATCTTTTTGAAATAAATTTTAGGTATTTTTCGAAATGAGTTTGAGCACAGCAATTTCTTTTTCCAGAATATTATTGATGACCTATTTATTGTTTCCTTTTTCTGTGGTGACGTGACAGACTGGTGGCAGAACGATGGTTTCTTTTGGATTCTTTATATAAATTTTTATTAGTATTAGGTCAGTCATTCTTTATATTAATCTTTATTAGTATTAGGTCAGTCACAGTAGACACAAAATTCACATTAGGTCGCAAAAATTCCACAGCACTGATTTTTTTTGGATGTTTTATGCATTCCAATAGCGTAAAACCAAGTTTGCAGCTTCGAAAGACCTGTGTTAACTGCGTAGTTCTCGATACACCTCTAAATTTTCGGACTTCTTTCTGTTTTTGACTTATAACTTCTAAAAGGTGCATCCTACGTATAAGTCAAGCTATACATTTTTAAAGTATACAAAATTTTCTACAATTTGAGCCGTACCTCTGTAGTTGCAATAAAACCCGAGATTCAGGACTTCAAACATTGCCAATTTCCCAAAAAAGGTCAATATTGTAGTTTCAGCCGTCTTCCGAGCAGGATATCAGATAAAGTAATCATTCTAAGAGGAAAGTCATGGGAGAGGAGGGGCGCATTACTATAACTGTCACCTTTATCATGGTATCTCGAAAACATAATAGTGCATTATACTCAATGGTTGATACGCCCGTCTTAGGGTCAAACTGTTCAAACTGTGACTCTCGACCTGATTGAAGTGTGCTCGTGTTGTTTATTCTTCTTACGAAATGTCGGATTTGTCCCCGCCAGGTGTTTGTTTTTTTGTGTTGCGGTGCACTTGAGGTAGGGAACAGTATTGTGAAAAACTGCGGTATTCAGACGCTAATCGAAGTGAGTGAGAAACGTGGGCTTTACCGGGATAAACAGTTTTTGAATGCCAAAATTAAATGAAGTCCCTGTTCGTGACGTATTCAGGAAGGGTACACCGTGGAAAGTAATAAGCATCTGTCCGCCGTGGAGTACATGCAGCTCCTGAAGCTTCGACTTCACGCAGGGATAAAGAGAGTTCAGCCTCGCGCTCGAGACAGTTGTGCGGAAAAAACACAGGATTCTTTTCTTAAGGCCCAACAAAAATTACTTTTTCTCGATGGAATGTTGTCCGTACAGTAGAAACAGTAGAAAAATAATGGATTCTAGAAACAGTTGGACTTGCTGGTAAAGTGGACAATAGACCATACAGCGTCTTTAATGTTTTATGTGACCTGGTTTCTACGGACTACAGATACCACCTTCAGTGCCGCCATTAGCCAGGGCGCGTTCTGGTGGAGGTAAAAGTGGGCGTCCTGAGCCACCTCAGCTCTTGGTATGGAGCGTATCTATGTATACCTGGCAGAAATCAGAGAGGAATGCAAATTTTCCCTGAGTGACTTAATCACAGATCACTTCACGGGTAACTACAAAGCTGATGTCAGAACTGTCGAAACTCATCTGAATAAGCGATATGAAGAAAAATCTCGTTTACTAAACATTCGGCAAGAGGTCTCATTCGCCTCTGGAATGGAGTTGTTACCTCACGCCTTCAGTGGTAGTGACACGAACCTTTGCTCTTTTCTGGCAAGGGATAACGAAGATGTTAGGCGGTTTTTCAAAACAGCCAGACCTTGACGCGGCTACCCTGTTTCTCAACCATAACACCACTCATGAGGAGATAGCCTCTGCTGGCAAAAAATGACTTTTGGCACTATATGGTGGGCGAAAAACCACTCTCTCCACGCCCTGCGTTACGGGATATTTGTCCAACTGCTGCCAACGGTAAATATCATCTTACTCGTCTGCCCCCAACCGAAAAGGCTGCAGGCCAACACTCCTACAGAAACTACCACCAGGTGCAGAAAGATTGGGGGTAGAGAAAGAGCATACCAACTGGGGGTGGACAAGAAGCCAGCAAGGGCTGACATCAGTGACTTTAACTAAGGAACCAGCACCGCTTACCTTGCTGAAATTCCTGTCATGTAGTTGCCAGAAAGGTTGCGGACGAGAGACATGCTCCTGCCAGAGAGCAGGGCTGAAATGCTCTGCCCTCTGCAAAATTTGTCAAGGTAAGACCAAGGTTAAGGACCAAGGTTGCATAAAGGTAAACCGAATATCACATACCTACCATTTCATTGTAATTTAGTGTATTAAATACCAATTTATATTGTGTTGCGTATTCCAGTCACAAGAGTCAGCTGAGGTCCAGCCATCACATCACTTCGCGTTCAACGATCTTAAAAAACTGCTCTACGCCTTCATCTCCCATGACTTTCCTGAGTTGATGAGTATTTTAGCCAATATTCTGCTTGGAAGACAGCTAAAACTAAACTTATGAACTTTTTGGAAATATTGCCTATGTGGGAAGTGCTGTATCTTGGGTTTTATTGAACCTACAGAGCAACGTAGAGAAATTTTAAGAAAATTTTGTTTGCTTTAAAAATGTTTTGGTTGACTTTACGTAGGATGCACCCTTTATAAGTAAAAGAAGAAACTGAGACTGAAAGAAGTCCGAAAATGTCGATGTTTTTCGAGCACCACGCAGTTAGCATATATCTTTTGAAGCTGCAAACTTGGTTTTACACTACTGGTATATCTATCCTTACAACATTCAAAAAATCATTACAGCGCAATTTTTTGCGACTTACGAGGTCTTATGTAAAATATGTAAAATTATTTGGTTCATTGGTTGATTCTGTAATAATAGCAACCCGTTTATAAGTGCATACAAACATTTTATTATTTTAGTAAGCTCCTGGTTCTAGTAAGAATGTTTCATGTTCTTTTGAGAATTAACTGTGAAGTAATATTTTTGCTGGTTTAATATGCGTTCGCTTTTCGTCGTGGTATTCACAAAATTTCGCATGCTTTACATGTTTTCCACTATCCGAGTTACAAATATTCTGCTTCTTGTATTCAAAATTCACCACGACTCGTCTCTTTAGATAACCCCACGGAAAAAGTCAGCACCTATTGAATCTGATGAATTATGTCAATATTTCTTAGAATTGCTTGTTTCGGAAACCTTTCTCTCAAACTTTTGATAATGTTTCGTGCTGCATGGTTTCAGGCTCCATCTTATTAGAGCCACGTGTTTTCTAGGTCTAACTGAATGGTTCGATGAAAAAAAAACTTAACACTATTGCGGTTGCCAGTCGCAAGTAAAAGAAGCGTCTGTCCTGAAGCGTCTTCAGGGAAGCATTGGGCGCTTACCCTACCTAACCAGTCCGACAAAAATAATTTAGGGATCCTGCGTGTGTCAACAGAGGTTGCTCTTCAATCCTCAATAGTGTAAATTTGTTTATTTACGAATCCCCTATGTGATCTAAATGGGACTAGTTAGTTGTACTGATTTGCTAATAAAAAATGGGTCGTATTTCAATCTGCTTAGAAACTTTAGTCACCTAACACAAGCATCCTCTTGCTTAAAAGGTGATCTCCAACTCATGTGTGTAAAAGAATTTTATGTAATTGCAATACACATTTTTAGTCACATTATTTGAGTCACCTAACACAAGCATCCTCTTGCTTAAAAGGTTATCTCCAATTGAGGTGTGTAAAAGAATTTTATGTAATTTCAATTTTTTTATATTATAAAATTACTGAAGTAAATGCGGTAGTCATGGTCTTGTAAATGGTGCATAACGAATTTGGTACATTTCAACAAAATAGTGTTTAACAAAGAACCGTAAAATTTGCCGCCAAAAGAAAAGGTGGGCAAAAAAAAATTGTACATACATTCGAGTTGCCCACCCTGTATTCGTGTATGTATTTTATGTTTATTTTATAATGTGCGGTTTATTTGTGCAGAATAAACAATGTTTCTACCTTTCTATGAACATGCTGAACACTGGTTAATTTAATTAATTGAAACTTCACCAGAAATGTATTTTTTAAATAAATATCTCCATTCATAATTGAATTTACCCTCCAACAGTAATAAATAGAAGACTTCGTATCCTGCATTTGAAACAGGAATAAAACATAAACATAAAATACCTAATGAGAATATGACCCGCAGGGAGTGTAATGAAAAAGTCACGAGCAACTATATACTTTTCGCCCATGCCTCTGTATCTAAGATGCGATTGTGTGCATTTGGTTTTGTGGCCAAACGAATTGACGTCTTCCTTTGCACAATTAATCAAACCTTGCCTACTATATTGAGAAGTAGAATGACCGCCTTAAATAAAGTATGGATATCAAATATTTAACTATACATATCAAAATATAATTAAAAAGTTTTATTTATAGGTTTGATGTGGTAAAGAAAATTAATTAGCTACTTTAAATCTTTTTGATGCTACAATAATTTAAATTGAACAGTTATATACATACCTAAGATTAACGTGACAACGAAATACTCAATAAAATCAATAACGGACTCGTTATAATAAGTCGGAATTTAAAGTTCCTTCGTTCCCCTGAAATGTAAACAAACCGTGGAAATATAAAAACACAACGTAGTTTCACATGTTGTATGAATCTTTACCGTTCACGACGTAGGTACATTATATATTCTTTGACCCAAAAATAATGTATGCGCATAATTTTGAACAGGTATCTACTTAACACTTTATTAAGGAACCATTTTCACTAGCTGCTTCCTCGCTGACATTATTCATCCGAAGCTTTTACCTTGACATTATTTTGGTAAGAAGTCTCGGCAGATATGTAGAAAATTGTAAAGAATATTACATGAGGTATCTCCTATACGTTTTATCTACACCAAATCGAATTGAAGTGCTAGATCAAAATCTTTTAGAGGGCCAAATTCTAGTTTTACCTCTAAAATGTGTTGTACAGACGGTTGTTTTGAAAATTCACGCGGCACCGCGCAAAAGTGTTTTGATCAGCCTCGCGTGACGAGGCGAAATAAAAAGAGAGAAAGGTCTTGCATTCAAATGAGAGTTCTGTGTGAAGAAGGACACCACGAAATACAAACTTGATTTTCTTGACCTTACCACAGACGAAACTCGCTGTTTATCTTCGTATTTTCCGTTGGTTGCTGCTTAAATAGAATGTTCTGGTTTCTTTGGATAGCAAAAGGTTGATAAATAGTTAGGTACAGTAGATAGGTACATTAGTTGGTACCTAGGTACATATAAAGTCTTCCCGTTATGCGTAGAAAAAATATTAGTTTATTAATTTATTATTTAGAGAACGAGGCTCGTTTATGAGCCGCACGTTCAATTATTTTCTCTAGATTAAAATCACCAAAAGAGTAACATTTTTTTATTTTTATGTTATAGTTATATATTATTACTCGTGATTTTGTCTTGCAAAGGAAGGAGTTAAAGGAGTTTTTTTCCTTTGGGTATTTGTCACCTAAATAAAGTTAATACGACAGTAGATTCTACATTAAGGTGCTTCCCCGACCAAACGACCTTGAGAGTTCGGTCCTTCTCTGTCCCGTCGCTGATTCTCGCTCTGCCTCGCTCCCTGCGCACGCTCATTTATCATAGAATTCAAAAAAATATAGAAATTATTTTAATAAAAAAAGACAAGTGATGTTTTGATATAAAATAAAACGTGATTATTTAGATTTTTAAATTTTCTATCCATTAGTGTAATCCTCAAATTAATAGATTGTCACATTAAGCAAAAGATGCATGCAATCAATAATTTTAGTCACTTTTTACAAGGAGATTTTAAATATATTTATAAGACATAAAAACAAATAAGAACGTGCAATATGATGATAGCATATCGAACAATAATAATGTGCTTTTAGATGTAGTTTATTACTCATAGTGAATGAGTTAATAGCCTCTGAATACCGCACTATGGCAAGGTTTTGGTCGCGGTACCGCCTTAACTTAACTAGTTAGTTATTCCTACATGAATTAAATTTAACAGCATATTTTACTTTAGCACGCTCGCACACTGCATGCTTTTTGTAGGTCCTACAATCGGTCACTTTATTTTTTGTATGACTTGTGCCAAGATTCATTTGATCTCTACCGTTTCATTAGCTCCTATAAAAATCGGCCACCGCTTGTATGCGTTCGCTCTTAACTTGTGAATATCCGTTCATATTTTAGTATAAAGATATTTTTTTGAAGATGGCATGACCCGCTACACTCATTCGGGTGGAGAAAACATTTCTGTATACCTATTAGTTATAACGAGTATTGACGGTTCGCGCAGTTGTTTTGAACAAACTTCTGAAACTTTTCGAAGTCTAGTAAAAGAAGAGTGGTTTTCTGCGAAATATTCAATTATTGCACTCCAAAACTTTGAGTGTACTTGGTTATAAGTGTCTTCTTCGTTCGTTAGCTTATCGTTGTTCGTTTTCATATTATTCTTAATGAGTTATTTCGCAAATGTTGCAAACAATGGGTAAGGTAATTAGATTTCCCGACATTTATACATCGACATAATGAACTGCCAAGATCTACCTAAGATGATGCAACTGGTCCTTAGTATAATATGAAACTAGTTATTTTAGCTTATTTAGTTGTTTTGCCTCTCATGCACGAGGTTGTAGATTCAAACCCGGGCAAGGTTTTGACTTCTTCAATTCATAATTTACTTTATTTAATTTACAAATTTTTGAAATATTAAAAAAATAAGTTATTTTCAAATTAATTAACTGATTTACGTCATCCCACTATCTTCTTACCACCTTGCAAACCTTCCAGCATTAGCTAGCCAGGTCGTTGCGTCCAGGTTGCAAGTTGAGACGCCACTTTGGAGTGGTTAGTATTACTCGTAGTGGACGAGCTAATCACTGATCATTTGACGCTTCGTTCGTGTGTTTCTAAACTACTGCGCACGTACAACTCTTATTTTTTTAACTTTAAGCTTTTTACAAATGATCTTTTATTTATCATGTCATTAGCCTGCAATGTAGACTCTTCACATCATATTTTTGTTGTTTAAGCGAAAGATCAAGAAAAATCTTTGACGACGAATTGGTGATTGTTGTTAATAGTAGAACAGATTTTGCTGTTGCCAACTTTGTGGCTATGACAACTTTTTACGACATCCAGTAGTTATATTGCAACCCACCAGTTATTTAACACTGTCTATCGTAATTCACGCCCCGGACCTTGATATCTCCCTCGTTACTTGCGGGACATAAAATTATGTGCTGCACAAGCCCTTTAAGAAATTATGAACCTGGTTGCTGTTTGTAAAACATTAAAAAAAACAACTTAAACATAACTGGCGAAATGTGGGTGTGCTATAGGTACACTTCTGCCTAACCCTTCTGGGAATACAGGCGTGACGTTATGTTATGTTTATGTTATGTTTGCTGTTTGTTACTTAGAGCATCTTAAGGCCCTACCTTGAAAATAAATAATTGTTTGATGAGCGTGGCTTATTTCCCCCGCACGCGGGGAGTGACGATTCTATCTTCCGCTGTCGGTCGCCACGTCGCAGCTACAAACTTATCTGAACCTGAACCAGTGGGCAAAAGTGGAAATAACAAAATTACTGACCGAAATTTAAAAAGTTTCTTTACTTAGAATGGGCTTTTGCTAAGTATTATTCTTGTCACTGTCATACAACTGACAATCTAAAAGTGCAAGATACAGACTTAAACATATCTAAGAAAAATGTGCGTGCTAAGTAACGTTAATTTACCTCGGTCCATGAATTTTTCGCACTATGCATCCATGGAGTAGACTAATAATACAAAATATTTAATTAATAACCAAAATATTTATTTTATTACTTACAATAGACAACATGCAATTAAAAATAGTCATATAATCTTCCATATTTATATAAAATCGATGTTGGTACATATGAGATTGATAAACTCTAACACTGTTTCACCGATCACCATACACTGGCTTGGTAAGTGACAATAAAAATATATTTTTCACTTACCTACTATTACATACCTACATTCCGTCCAAACGTAATACTCTCAACTTTTCCATCGTCTCCTACTTTTTAAGTACACGTATGTTCACCTTACTAAGGACACACTACTGTTCAGTTTTTTTTTTTCCAGACCGACTTTTTGGTGCTTGTAAGCATTCCAGTTGAACTATGTAGAACATAGTAATTCAATGCAGTGTAATAAATAGATAAAATAATTTCCTGCATAAGGTATTCAAGTAATTGCTATTTATGCCAGGCTCTTTGTTAGCTTAATAGCTAATTGTACATGAAATAAAATTAAAATGGAAGTTATTCACATATTCCTCAAGTTCGGTTTGTCGTATGGCAGTCTATATGACATAAGCCCTAATTACATGACATATATTTTAGAAATTACGTTACGTTACTCCGGCGAGAGATGTCATGCGGTGTCCCACAGGGATCGGTCCTGGGGCCGCATCTGTGGGACATCGGGTACGACTGGGTGCTGCGCGCCGACCTCCCTAGCGGCGTCAACGTCGTTTGTTACGCTGACGACACGCTGGTCCTGGCGCAGGGGAGGTCACACCAGGCGGTGGCCGAATTATTGACACGCGGGGTTGCGACAGTCATTGAAAGGATCCGGCAATTGGGACTTGAGGTGGCCCTGCACAAGTCCGAGGCCATGTGTTTTCATGGTCCTCGGAACGCGCCACTGTCGGGTTCCCAAATAATGGCGGGAGGGGTTCACAACGGCGTCGAGTCGACGATGAAGTACCTGGGACTCGTCCTCGACAGCCGGTGGAACTTCGTCGAGCATTTTCGACGTTTGGCTCTCAGACTGGACCGGGCTGGGGCTGCCTTGAAGGAAGCGCCTCCTGCCCAATCTAGGGGGTCCAAACGCCTCCTGCCGGAGGCTCTACGCGGGGGTCTTGCGGTCCATGGCCCTTTACGGGGCACCGGTGTAGGCGCGATCATGGAGGCTCCGACCAGCACGCCGGTTGAACGCGTCCCAAAGGGTCATGGCCATCCGGCTGGTCCGGGGATACCGCACGGTTTCCTGCGAGGCGGCGAGCCTCCTTGCCAGATTTCCGCCATGGGATCTGGAGGCAAAAGTCCTCGCGCACATTTGGGGGTGGCGCGAGGAGGCGAAACGCCGGCGCGTAACTCCGCTGCCGCGAGAAATCGCGGCACAGCGGACAGAGCACCGGCGGGATCTCATGGCGGCATGGAGAGTGCGACTGTCGCAACCCAGCGCTGGACACGCCACAATTGCGGCGGTAAGTCCCCTCTTTGAGGAGTGGCTTGAGAGGCGCCACGGCGTCCTCACCTTCCGCCTGACGCAGGTCCTCACCGGACATGGCTGTTTCGGGAGGTTCCTGTTTCGGATAAGGCGGGAGGAAACGCCCGGGTGTTGGCATTGTGTGGATCGACCGGAGGACACGGTGGAGCATAAGGTGGAGGTCTGCCCGGCTTGGGCAGAACACCGCCGTGTCCTCGTGGCGGCGATCGGCGGCGGCGATCTCTCGCATCCGGCCCTGGTTCAGGCCATGGTACAGAGCGAGAGGGCATGGGAAGCAGTCACCTCCTTCTGCGAAGCAGTAATGCTCGCAAAGGAAGAGACGGAGCGCGTAAGGGAGAGGCAATCATTGCGCCCTCACGCCCCTAGTCGCCGCAGGCGGAGACACCCTGGGCGTCGGGAGTCGATAGCCGACTCCCGGCCACCGTAGGCGCGTACCTGCGGACGGCGAGCAATGGGCAGCTAAGGACCAGGCCCGGGTCGATGGCGCGTTGTGTTCCACGCGCGTCTCAAAGAGATGTCAGCATACTTGACGGGGTCCGATAGGGCCGATGCCTGCCGGGGTCGCGGATTGTTCGAAAGAGTTACCGTGGCCCTGGCGCACAGGCAACTGAAGGAACACGGGTGGGTTTTAGTTAGTAAGAGTCTGACACGCCCTTCCGCTCCGCCCAGAGCGGGAGAGGTCATTTGATGATTTCCCACCCAAAAAAAAAAAAAAAGGGATCATTGAGGGTAGCAAATGGAATTTGGTAACAATAATTTGCTAAGCAGCCTTCATAACATTTTAGAACGATGTTATTATTTCGGGTTTAGTTATAGATATCCAATATATTTTGAGAAATTACTCTTTAAGAGCTTTTATTAGATACCAAACCCGACTTTTTTTCCCCCGGCAACACTTCACGTTCGCTATAAGCTGCCATGTTGAATTTTATGTGACATCATATAGTATATAACCCGCGAAAAACAGATAAACATAAATATACATAGACAGAGCATGTTAAAATCTATAACCTGCTTTGGCTTTGTGGTAGTCGGGTAAGAACTCACCTTTTTTCACAATTTCAAATGCGACTCCATTCCTATTTTGTGCTCTATCATTCGTAGTGACAGTACTTGACATATTAAAGTATTGTTGACGTATTTCAAACCTTAAAATTAATCATATATTTTAGCCTATTTTTTGTGTAAACGATTATTATATATTGTAGGTATAATAATAGACGTTCTTCTCTAGGAAATAGAATGCTTACCCAACATTTCTTTGCAAGGCGAGAATAGATTGTTGTTGATAATACTTTAGTGAAGGTGGTGAATTCGACTCACTATTGTCATCATCTTATTGCTATTGAATGAGTTCATTGATTGCCCTGTGCAGATACTCCTAACGTTGCAGATACTGTTCAGTTTTTGTTTTTTATTTCTTTCCATTGTCATAAATAATTTAAATGTCGTCACGAAATAATAATAGAAAAGGAAGGTTATATTGTTCACAGTCACATGAATACACACACACAGAGTATAAATACCTATTCAACACTAATTGTATTAAATAATTACCTTGACTTGCTAAGCTACTAACTTTTTCTGTAAACACAATTATTTAAATCACGTAAATTAGATCGCACCGATTTGCAAAAAAAAAACATAGATTCATCGTCATAGAGCCCCCCACCGGGCGACTGATTTATGAACAAACGAGAGTGATGACATTACTTTGGATAGGCAAAAGAAGGACTGGCGATAATGTGTGTGTGCTCGCAATAAAACAACGTATGTGCCAAAACGACTTGCCGTCTTTTTAAAATAAAAAGTATTATTAAAATAAAACTGCTTTACTAAAATTTTAATACGATTATTCTCTTTGTTTTATAGTAAACTCCAATGAATAACTCATAAGCGTTACGCCTTAATACTCAAAAAAACATAAACATAGAAAGCATAGACAACATTGCATTTTTTTGTATCGCGAAAATTTCATTGTGTCGTATATTCCTTTTATAGGATGCTAGGAAATATAGTCATAAAACATACACCAAATTATTAAATACATAATCCATATACTTAAAAAGCTACACTATAAAGAAGAAGCACATTTTTTTCAATATATCACCTTAACTCGTTTGATACTGCCAGTGCACGTTTGAATAAAAAGTTGTTCCTTTTACAAAAGCCACAAGTTTGAAGTTTATTAAAGAATAAAGAGTTTGTAGTTACGTGCACAGTAAAGTAGACAAGTGATTAGTGATTATCTCATCCACTGCGAGTAATACTAAAAACGCAAAAGTGGCATCTCAACTTGCAACCTGGACGCAACTACTTGGATACCTAACGCAGGAAGGATTGCAGGGTGGTAAGAAGGTAGTGGGATGATGTACCTAAACGAGTTTTTTTTATTTTTTTTGTTTAATGTTTCATCAATTTGAATATTCTGCCTCTGACACTATTATCGACTCTTCATACCCATGAAGCAGTTAATAATAGTTAAAATTGAGGTAGAATTTACACCTCACCTCTAAATATTTTTGACATTTGTACCTCGGTAGATAGCTGATTAAATGAATATGTCTTCTCCGTAAATTATACGCTTAATGCTATAGTAAAATTCTGAGATAAATGGTTTCAAAGTTAATGTATGTAGATAATTTTTGAAAATGGTTAGTTAACTTCTTCCTTTAACTTTTAACTGTTTGATGTTTTAGAAAATTTGTTTACATCGAAAGGTTTGTTAAAGTATTAGGTACCCGATGAAATAGCAATGAAGGCCATTGAATTTGAGAGTTTAGAGAAAAGTGATATTTAGTGACAAATTACCGGCTTTATTCCAAAAAAATGGGGTTTTTTGATTCCCGTAAATTTTCGCCTAGGCTTTATGGGGTGCTTAATTACTGCAAATGGGTCACACAATCCCGCCCTGAAAGTAATACATACATCAAATTACGAGTCAGCCTGTATAGCTAATATAAGCCTGAAATCGCCAGCCCGTCCTGAGCAAGCGTGCTGATTAATGCTCATGCCTTCTCACTATGAGAAGAGGCCTTTGTCCTGGAATAATAGGCTGGTATTATTATTATTTAGTTGATTTGAAATACAAACTTTTTTCAGGATTATAACTTTTAATCTACACAATAAAAACGTCAGAACTACATAATTGCGAACGTATTATTCTAATTGCCAATATTGATGTAGCATTTATAATAGGCAATCCATAAGATCCGGGGTACCTAATAAACTGGGCTTGGTTTATCTTTATGGTTCTAAAACGTCTTGTGCCTTTGTTAGAAAGAGATTTTAAATGACACAAAGAAAAATTCTTGTGAACGAGTTTAAAACATAATTCTGTTTCTATCAAATGTTTGAAGATGACAGAGACAGAATGATGTTTAAAATTCGTTTAGCACTAAACGTATTTAGCGATTTGCGATGCAAGTGGGTCTTATAATCAAATGCCTAAATAAATTTTAATTTCCCTTAGTCCAATTGCAATTATCATAGAAATGAGAAAAATGCACTTACTAAGTCTTGATAATTTGAAGGCATCGGCTGTGTTGATGATATCCACGTAAAGCTGAAATTCGATGTTGGACTTGTTCGCATTTGAATGTTGCAGCATCGCAAACTTGAAGGCATTCTGTATCTCGTCCGTGTTCTGATCGAACACCACGCCTGCAAAAAGAACAAAATACGAATGTTAATTATGAAAGTAGATTATTCACCTAGGGGATAAAGCAATATCTTATGTCATGGGCGCTATATTGAATTCCACGTTGCACTCAGGATTCTAGTCGTAAGACCCTGGTTTCGTCCAGGATTTCATTATAAGGGCTAACCCCTTATAATAAAATTCAGTACAATATTACTGCCCGGCTAGAGTCTAGGGATATAATGACAAACTTTAGGCTCGGTTTGTATGAAATAATTATAATAATTGTTACATTATCTCGCTGACGTCAAATTTTATGACATGCAAACCTAACCTAAAGAGATTATATAAGCCAAAGATTCTAGCCGGACATTAATATTGCACTGAATTTCATTACGACCCACTGGTTATTAATGTGATTTGAATGTGGAACCTAAACTGAAAAAATCGCATGGAAACATTTACAATATAAAACTTTTTTCTAATAATGTACAGCTCGACCAAAGAGTTCGCACTTCGTAGGTTTTAGTTGCCATTGCCGAACAAAATGATGGGTTGCTGTGACGCGTACGAATGTTGGATTTGGGCTGACGCCCTATTGATGATATTATTTATTGTGTTTTTATGAAACTGCATGAGTTAAGATTTATAAAATCAAAAACCCGACAGGAAGTAAGTTATTAAAACCCAAACTCAAAGCATTTATTTCAAATAAACCAATTAAAGGTTGAATGTCAAGGGTTCGGTCAGTCAGAAAGATGAAGCTAGTTGCCCATTCCAAAGCGTAGTAGGTACCTATGGAGAAGAACGGGCCAGAAACTCCACGGACACTCTTCTAAATCAAAATATTGTTACAAAAAATGGTTACATCATTCATGTTGAAATAATACATATGAGAACGATGTAGAAAGACGTGCACGTTAAAAGCAACTATAATTAAAAATATTAAAACAATAAAAACAAAAAACAATTCAGAAATTAAAATAAGCCGTGTCAGCTAAGAGTGACCAGTCCCAATTGACGGCGCCCATTCACGAACATGACGTATGGATCAGCACCATTCAGCTCTACCATTTTGAAGGGAACTTAATAGTCAACACACACGCACCACCAGCGAGACTAAGAGTGAGCATGACATACTCTCAGCCACCAGGGCACATTCAAGTCAATGAATGACGAACCCGGTAAATGGGGGCTTTATAATAATAGTAATGATAAATCCATTTATTTTCAGGCAACTCAGGCCCATAGATAAATACCTTAAACTAAACATACATATTTTAATATAAACAAAGCTTGTGTTAATAACTAAGGCTTAAAACCAAGTATAGTACTAGCACTTTACTTTGCACCAGCTTCATTAAGTGCTGCACTGTGGAACTTGTCCGCGGGAGCGACAGAACACCACTTTCAACAGCCAAAAGTCTTCTTCCATGACGAAGGGCAGATAAGAATTAGGTACGCGCACCACAAACGCCTTAAAGTTGACGTTGCGGCGCGACTCCAGTAACTGCACCCTCCGCATGTACCTCGTCTTCTGGCGCACGTACTCCACGATGTCCTCCGCCTTAGAGGTATAGTGCAGGCGGGAGATGTACACCGGTGTGTTCGGCATAGCGGCACGCAGGCTGACTTCGGGCCCCGTAGGAGCTTTGCCGCAACGGTTCCCGTTGGTTTGAGATCGGCGCATAGTGCTCACACATGTGTTATGCAATTATACAATACTAAGAGTTTGAATTTATGCAACGCAAATATAGTTTTTACAATATTCAGCAGTTCCAACAATATTTTCGAATACTAATCAATTAGTTTATGCGCTCTTGTGGATCAGGACCAGCGTTGAGCAAAGCATTTTTGTCAGCGATGTAATCCCCCAACATATAATATGCTTGGCTGCATATACGTAGTGTGCGTTTTATACAAGATTTAAATTTCGTTTCATTCAGTTGGAGTATGTGGGTAGGTATTTTATTGTAACATTTTAAACAGTACCCCATGAAGGATGAGTCTACTTTAGCCAGTCTGAAACCCGGTTGAACTAATTGGTCCCTATTTCTTATCCTATAGACGTGTCTTTTACCTCTTTTATTGAAAAGATATTTTTTTTTCCTTATGTACATGATGTTTTCATATATTTATAATATATTGACAAGGTACCGTCAAGATGTTAATATCTTTAATCAGTTCCCTTAGCGGATCGCAACTGCGGAGGCCATATATGGCCATGATGGCTCTTTTCTGCAGATTAAAAATAGACTCAATATCTGCAGCCCGTCCCTATAGTAAAATGCCGACATGATACAATGAAAGTAACTGAAATAGACTAGCCTCGCGGTATCTACATCAGTAAATTGACGGATTTTTCTTACAGCATATGCTGCTGAACTTAGCCGTCCTACAAGAGATGTTAAATGAGGACCCCATTGCAACCTTGAGTCGACCATGATCCCCAGGAAAACATTTTTATCGACGAATTCTAGTTTCTCTTTATTCAATACTATGACAATATTCTAGTTCAATCTCAGATTTGATGCCACCAACTGCATCAGACTGCTTCAAAAGTGAGCTTGATTTGAATCCTAGTTGCAATCGGATTTAAGGATTTTGTATAAAAAAAAAAATAACATGTGTTATATTTTTGGCATCGTCTCTTCAAGCCATTTATTTTGACACCCCACATAGTCATGAACCACTATATTTTTTTCAAAAACTTTCTTAATGACGTCTAAAATCATTATGATTTTACAAAAAAATAAAATCTAGCCTATAACCTTCGCACGACCCAGACGAGTCGATAGACACCTCATGTATTCAAATTTATCCGATCGTTCAGATGCTTCGAGGGTATAAAGAATTCCACATATAAAGATACATAGATACGTACGCATGAACAACATAACTCTGTCTTTGCTAACACGTAGTCGGGTAAATAGTGTATGAAACTGCACATAACTATGTATTCCCTATTTATTTAACAATTTCATAAACTACTAATTTGATGGTTTTTATTGCCTCGCAGTGGTGCGAAAAGTAGAATATTCTCCTCGGGGATAGAGATGTCTTCGTCTAGGATTCTAGTCTTAACTCTCTCGCTTCGCTTAGGAGTTAACTCAGAGCTCTCTCGCTGCACTCGGGAGCCCTAAAACCTACCTAACTTCGTTCAGGATTTAAAATAGCGCTCGCTACATTAAGAAACTGCTTTATACCCTTAGTGTATACTCGTAATTTACTATTATATAGGTAGTACTTCAAACACTTTTTCGAACACTTAATTTCTGGATTCTTTAAATGTTTTATCTTTTAGTTTATTTTACTATATTTATAAGAAATAATAATAGGATGATGACTATTTATTTAGAACTAAAAACCTGGCTAGCTCCACTGCTGTACTGGTAGTAGCTTACGTAGGGCGCCCACGCCATTTTTTGCCGAAAAACGGGAAGGTCCGCAGTTCGCTGGAATCTGTTTAGTAATTATTATTATGATGCCCCACAAATTCCGAAGTTGCAGTAAGTTATGCCGTAAAATAATAGGTACTGACTTCTTTTTAACCCACTGCTGGTTGGAGCTAGTTAATACATTCAGCCATTAAAAACCTAATTCCGAAATGGTGATTGTCTAGTGTCCGCGTTGGGATTAGCAAGGGATTTAAAAAAAAAAAAACACCTTTTTTAAATCTAACTACGTTGCTAATAAGCAATGTTTTACATAAATCTTATTGGTGTTGATGTCAGTGGATTATATGTATTAAGTAAAGCTTGGTTTTAATATAATTAGAGTTAATGACAAATTCAAATTCAGCGTAACGCATCATAATGACGCTATAATTAAAGAGCAATAAAATAGACGCATTACGGACGGAAATGATAATGATTAAATAAAACCTTTAGTCGTTCATTGGTTTATGAATATGACTAGAGTGTGCGGCCGGCGTTCGCAATTTATTGTTTTGCAAGCATACGCGGGTATAGTATTCCGGTATGAAATTTATAGCTTTAGTCTGGCTGGAGAAAAATATGGATTTATTGGTAGAGCTTTGCAACAAATCGTTATTGCTTTTAGGAATCTGATATTCCATACTCGATAAAATGTAAACCTAGAGTTGGTTTATAGCTCTGTTGACGTGTTAAAATATAGTTTTTAAATTATTATTTTATAATATTGTCTTTTGTAAGAAAACTCGTTAAACTTTTGGTGGAGATTTGCAATCTGTAAGGAAATAAAAGTAAAATAAGTTATATGACGGCACAAATAGTTTACGCTCCAACATCGTTTTTACCCCCTCATCCTTATCCTTTGAGTTACCGTGGCCTAAGCGCACAGGCAACTGAAGGAACACGGGTGGGTTTTAGTCAGTAAGAGTCTGACACGCCCTTCCGCTCCGCCCAGAGCGGGAGAGGTCATTTGATGATTTCCCAACCAAAAAAAAAAAAAAAACCTGATTGTAAGACTAAGCACCGGACCTAAGTTCTGTATAATATCTTCTTTAAAACAGTTTTAAAGAAGATATACACGTCCTCTTCATGTTTTTAGGCCTAATATTTTACACGTTGTCAAAACTGTACTAAACAAGCCTTTAGCACCCGTTCACTTTAACTAACCTATCACTTTTCATTAAAATATAAGCCTGTTTTATTACGCAAGATGACGTCCGTAACCGACTTACCCTGTGGAAATATTCACGGCGACTCACTTTGTTGTTTTGCTAACTAAGACTGTCAAAAAGTCAACTAACACATCACAACTTGCTAAGGTAAGCGTCATGAGAAGCTGGAAATATTGTAAACAAAACAACGTTTACTACTTTACACGTAATATACCTACTATGTATTTTAATGAGTCTGCTAACGAACGCAGAACTTTTCGTTCGTTCGTCGTTACTAATACAACCGTATAATAATATCAAAATGAAATTACATTCCGTAGCAAAGGTAAAAAAACGGTATTGTGGAGTTTAGTAGAGAACGTATATGTAGGATAATCTCATATTTATTTAGAATATCGTTAATTCAGAATCTAGGCTAAATCTAATTTGTTTTGTAATGTTGCCTTTTCATCTTCCATCACTATTAATATCAAACCTTTGTAGTCTAAGCTGTCATACATTTTCATATTAAGGATTTGATGTGCCAGTTAACTCGAATAAGTACGTTTGCTTTCAACCTATGTTTGAAGTTGAGATGAGTTAGGTAGCTGTTTATCTGTACAGGTTCCCAGAGTTTTATTAAATGAACTGAGTTTTATAGAGACTGAAAATCATTTGAAATATTATGAAACAGGTTTTAAAGTAAATTTTCAAGTTTTATATTCTAATCAAGAAAACAAATATCGACGGATGGATAAAATTACAAAATTTAAATTTTACTGGTAAAAATGGTCAGTTCTAAGTTTATCACCACTGTATAAATACTCGTAAGTAGGAATATTCTCTTATTTTTTTGTTGTCTGAGATATTTATTATTTATTCATATTTAATAAATTGCCTTTTTTCTGCCCTTACAAACACAACATTATTTTTGTAACAAATTTCTTTAACGTGGCTTGTGGTAGGAGTAAACTGGTAGACATCGTCACGTAACGAAAAATCTTTATGCGGCCTCCATGCGACTTTATCTTTCTATTATATATAATGGAAAGAGACAAAGACAGACAAATAGTTTTTTTATGGTTTTTCAGGATGCTGAAGCCAGTAGTGAGGTAAAAACAAAAATCAAAGAAGGCTGCGAATAAAAAAATCGTCATGGGTGTCGTTTTCATGGTTTTGAGGGTGTTAAATCCGATTGCGACAAAATCCAAGATGGCGACAACTTCATGAGAGCTTCTAAAACGTTATACTAGATGGCTCTGTATTAAAAACGCGTATTATATTCACACTTTCTCTCTCTCTCTCCCTCTCTTTCTCTCTGTCTCTTTCTAATATATATTAGGTCGGGGAAAAGATTTACAAATTTTATAGGTATAAAGTTGTAGTGTAATACTGAAATCTCTTTGGCTGTACTGTTTGTATGTGGCTGGTTTTGATACCATTAAACATATTACATTTTAAAAAACAAAAATGAAAAGTAAAATTTTTCGCCATATTTCAATTGTTTTTCTGTCCGCCTTAATGACTGAATCTAACGAAGAAATCAACTAAAAAGGTATAAACAAGACATCACAGAGAGAAGATCTTTTCACACACGCTTAGATTTATTAAAAACATATTAGTCACATCCCAAAGATTAGTTTTTTTTTTTTTTTTTTTCCTATTGGGCAGCTCGTAGTTATGACCACTAAGGTCCTGGCTACTTAACCGGGCAAGCCTGTGGGTGCCTTAAGCTACTAACTTAAAGCGTCCAGCCAGGGGCGAAAATTATTAAAAATTAGGTGACCGCACGCTAAGGGCACCCCCTGTGGGGTACGAACCTCGACTTAGGGCGTCACTGAGGGGAGGGCAGCAAGATGGGACAGGCTGGATCTAGATTATATTATTATTAACAGGGGAATTTAAAACTACAGGCTCAGCTACGGCGTGGGCTGGCGCGTCGTCGAGCAAGGGTCGGGGGGGGGGACAATTACGTCGGGGGCGTCGCGTAGGACCTCGGCGGCGAGGTCGGAACGATGGCGGTCTGTTCTTGTGTACTGTATTGGTGGCCCTACTGCTCTCCTGGAGGAGGGTTATGGGGTCATCGGGGTGGGACAGGGCATGCCTTGGACGGCGGGTACGACTAATGCGATAGCGATGCGAATTACCTTTTTACTCCTAGACTACTGAACTGATTTTGATAAAATTTGGCATGGAGATCGATGACATCCTGGGGAAGGATATAGGCTTTTTGACTCGAAAAAAAATATTCTATCAGGGGTGATACAGGGGATGAAAGTTTGTATGGGAAACGTAGCATTTCTTATGTTAGGGATATAAAAATTGATGAGGAGTTCGTGGCTAAATAATAACAGCCGCACGGGTCGATCCATTAGGTTAAACTACTCTTGCCGGGGTTAGGAAGTGAATGGGTGACCATCTTTACATACCGAGACTCCTCCGTGCCTCGGAAACGTTAAGCCGTTGGTCTCGGCTGTCATTCGTGGGTGTTTCGCAGTCGTTACGGGTCGTTAGAAGCCCTAAAGTCTGATCAGTCTTACCAAGGGGTATCGTATTGCCCAGTTACTGGGTTGTGGAGGTCAGATAGGCAGTCGCTCCTTGTCGCGGCTTATCGAAATCAATCGTCGGGCAGTTGCCCACCAGACACAACACCCGTCTGGTCGGAGGGTCCTCTATTTTATATGGAGGATGAGTGAACTTTACACCCTGTTCCTCATGCCTCTAAAGATTTAAGGAATTGGAATTTAGTCAGAGTCCGTATCTTGAGGTAATATATTTTATCTGTTTATTACTTTTTCACGCTTCAACGGTTGGATTTGGATGTTAGGTAGGTTACGGATAGGCCATGACCTGGGTTAGGACATATGATACTTTTATCCCAGTAGCACGTCCCCGTGGGTAATTTCTGACCTCAACGCGGGCGAAGCCGCGGGCAGAAGCTAGTTTGTAAATAAAATACGACATAACTTTGCCCCGACCTAATACGTGTGTGTATGCGTGCGAGTATTGCGTCAGGAACTTCATTCCCGACGGGAGACCCCAGCCGCACGCATTTTTTTTTTTAAATAGTCGTGTTTGAAAAATGCCTAACAAAGGATTTTTTTAAATAGGTTCCATTTAAAACCTAATTTCGTGCCTTGTTTGAGAACCATTTTTAACAGTAAAGCGAAAGTTAAGTGAAAAAGAAAAATGTTGTCGAAATTTTAATTACAAGGTAACAAGGAAACTTTTGAAGCTAATTCTTTTTAAGTGCCAATTATTGACAAGAGTTTTTTTTATGATGTAATGTGGCTTCATTCCCAAAATAAATTAATAGTCACGCTTTGCTTCAGCGTTATGAAATAGCATATAGTCTAGCATCTTTTAACCGGATTTAGAGGAAACATTAAACATTTTAGCACCTTTGTATCCTTGCGGAAATTGCACTCAATTGTAAAGTATTCCCGAAGTGCTGTAGTACGAAAATCTAGCAAATTTAGAAAAGCTTCTGCTATCCTGTAACCACCATTCACTTTTGAACAGCAGTTGTACTCATTTGGAACTAAAAAGTAGCGACATCAAGGTAATGTCAACTTTACTGATGAATGTAAAGAAAATAAAGAAAGAAAATACGTTATGTACGGAATGTGTGATTACGTTTATGTGTCGGAATTGGTAGCACGATTTTTCTGCCTTTTAAGGCATTTATGTCATGTCATACGTAGGCTGCCTATCGAAACTCGTTTCTATAATATGGTGTAGGTACGTATTCGTGTCACGGGTAGAGGTACATACAGCTATTACAGATTTTTTGGAAAGCACCCGGGTAAAATATTTTCTGTTTTTACCAACGCAACGTTGCCATTAAAAACAACGTCATTTGATTTAACAGTTTTGTGCAGTTGAAATTCGCATAAGTAATAATATTTTTAGCATACGTTTAATGCTGTAAACATAGCGCAAATTATAGTGTTCAGTACAGGATAGATAATTCATTTCAAACGCCGCATGTGGAATTTTATCCGCCATTGTTATTTGCTTCAAAGCGGTCACGTAAAGGGTAGTTTCGAAGCGGTTCGTCATAGAATAGCAAAGGTACTTAATATATCCAAACGTAAATGCCTTCAAAAACGACTAACTTATACTCGGCTTTGAGAAATAAGCCTTAAATTCAGTGGTTAGTTGTTTCGACTTTTATTTCAGTGTGTAAAAGGTTCTGACGAAGGAAATGTGACGGCTTAGTTTTTATTGTAACGTAAATAAGCGCGGGTCAAAGGAAACTTTCTTTTACGTTGGCTCGCCAGATGTCCTTGATGTTCGGGTATAGTTTGTTTGTGGCCTTTGCAATATTAGTGTTATTAATGATGTAATATAACACAACACTGTCAAAATTGTATTAAAATAACAACTTAAACATGGAATACTATTTTGTACACGATTCAAATTACAATTAAATTATTAATAAAAAAATCCACGGGGGTGAGATAATTGATTATTTAAAACCGTATTAATTAACTACTCTCATTGGATTGTTGATAATGAGCACAGCCTAACGGTAATTAAACTGACTTATACACCAATAAAGGCGAATTTGACCTAGCTCTTGTACCTAAAACCTATAAGTATAAGCCTGCGAATAAATGGTGAAGTTTTGACAGATTTTCGATATAAAAACTGTCGGACGTCCATTTTATTCCACGGATAAAAAATATCTGACTTTGGTGAAATCAGCCCTACAGGGTTTATTTATAAACGTTGCTTAAAGTTACGGGGCGTTTAAACGTCAAAAAATGTATGGTTAAGCAGCCGTTAATCATTGCTTATTTTTAAGAAGCGTTTATAATTATTATTCAAAAAAAAAGAACGCAAAGAATTTATTTTAAATAAACCAATTAGAGGCATTTTTGAATTGTCAAGGGTCGGTCAGTCAGAAAGATGAAGCTAGTTATCCATTCCAAAGCGTAGTAGGTACCTATGGAGAAGAACGGGCAAGAAACTCCATGGACACTCTTTCAAATCAAAATATGGTTACAAAATATTGGTTACATCGTTCATGTTGAAATTATGCATGTGAGAACGATGCAAAACGTTAAAAGCGTCCGTAATAAAAAGACAAAAGCAATTCAAATATTAAATTAAATTAAAATAAGCCGTGGCAGCTAAGAAATGACCAGTCCCCACTGACGGCGCCCGTTCACGAATTAAACCTCTTATTTGACAACACCTTATGACATCATCACCTTTTAGTGAAGTTTTGAGACTGGCTAAGAAGTAGCGGTCTTAATACGTACTTAATAGAAGTACAATTTTCACCGACCAGACCACGCACGCGGTTTCAGTCGACTGCGTCCGTCCGACTGAAAAAAATCGCTGAAACCTAGTTTGCCTTGCTGGCACGCTATCATGGCTAGAGCGAATGAGAGAGATTTGAATGATTCAACTTGCCAGCCGGCGAAGACACGCGAGCGGACACGGCCGTAACCGATCGGAGCCGACCAAACGCGACGGCAGCCGTCCGTGTACGCGAGGAGCCGACCGGGTTCCAGCCAGTGTAAATACGCCTGCCGGGGTCGCGGATTGTTCGAAAGAGTTACCGTGGCCCTGGCGCACAGGCAACTGAAGGAACACGGGTGGGTTTTAGTCAGTAAGAGTCTGACACGCCCTTCCACTCCGCCCAGAGCGGGAGAGGTCATTTGATGATTTCCCACCCAAAAAAAAAAAAAAGGCAGTGTAAATTCCATGCAAATATGACATTCAACTACTTAATAAACGCTTCAATTTCCTTTAACTCATTGTAAAATGCGCTCCGATGTGGCCAAACGCACGCCGGTCGGTGTAAATGGTACATTATGGTGTACTCGTATAACAATGTATAAAAGGGAGTCAAATTACAACAAACAAGAATTTTTGGAAACCCTTTTTATTACAACTTTTAATGTGCGTATCCAAAAATAACTTCATAGCTTTCGAAAAGTAATAAATTAACTTTTCCACCATTACCTTTTAAATACGTATTCATTTCCGAACTAATTAATGAAGTCACGAAAGGATATCCATCTGTTATTTCTTAAACCAAACTTTTCTTAATAAATTTGCAAATAACATTTTTGATATCCATAATTTCAATGCAGTTAATGAAGAGTTATTCGGCTGATTTTATCGCTGCCTTATATAATAATTAGGGCAGGGAAATGGAGGGGTTTTATTGCTAAAAGGATTAAATTAATCAGCCTCCGAAGAAGGCGACGAAATATTAAGCACACCTACTAAAATGAGAACTTCGAAATTCATTTCTTTTGTATTGTCATAAATATATTAGATATCCCGTGACCTGGCAATAAGTTTGCGGAAAACAATGGGCCAACTTTTGATTGATAAGTCCATAAATCTGAGGCCGGGATTGTCTTAGAAGGAAAGAACAATATTTTCCGGAATCCTAAATACCAAACGGGATAAACATTTTTCTTGAAATATTTATTACTAATAAATAATATTACTAAATATTAATATTTATTTACCGGGTTTTAGTTCCTTAATCTTTAACTTATAGTGAAATTAAGTGATAAGAGTGTGGAGCAAGTAAGTGAATTCGTATATTTGGGGAGTCTTTTTACAAGGGATGAAAAAAAATTATGAAGATGTGGAAAGGAGAGTAAATGCGGGAAATAAAGCGAACGGTGCTGCTACACATGCAATTGTAACCAACCAGTGGATGTCCAAAAAGGCACGACTGGTTGTTCACAATGGTGTTCTGGTGGTGCTGGCCTACGCTTATGTAGGTATGGAAGTGAATGATGGGTGTGGCAACAGAAGCATGAAAGTAGAATAAATGCTATGGAAATGCAATGCTTGACAAATATGTGTGGTGGGACTATGAAATTATAGGCTGAGGAGTGATGACACAAGGCAACTTGTGCGGTTTAAAAGAATATGTAGTGACAAAAATAGAAAATTGTATGCTTAGATGGCTTGGTAATGCTGAGAGGATAAATGACAGTCGACTAACAAAGGGTATCTTTACAAGGCAGATGTGAGAGACCTTATTGGTGATGTTCTTCAGAAAGGTCAGGTGCGTAGTACTCGCAACCGGCGTGCGTGTATGACCAGATGTATGAACGTAAACGAGGCAAAAGGAGTATGTAAGGATCGTAGCAGGTGGCATTCTGTAGTTTCTGCCTACCCCCATGGGAAGAAGGCGTGAGTTTATGTATTTAAAAATGTAAGTATTTGACTTATAGACAAAATTTTGTTTTACCGTATACTTATCTCTTATCTTATGTAAGTGCCTATTGTATGTAGGTACATATTAAGATACACTTAGGTACTTATGTACTAACTAATCATATTTTCGGTTCTACTGAATTTTAACTAAAGCAAACAATAATCTAGTTGGTAATATGGTACTCATTCGGATTAATTGCGTTCTTGTTTCTTCCGGATTAATTAACTCAGTGCCTTAGTAATTTAAGTATTCTGCATATTTACTACCTAATTCGAATCAAATCAAATCAAAATATTTTATTTCACATAAACCTACATGAGCACTTATGAAACGTCAGAAGCTACATAGGTGCACGGTTCCAATTGGTCGTTTCCTATGGAGAAGAGCCGGCAAGAAACTCTACACAGTGTTAATATGTGTGAAAGGACAGTGTAGGCCTGTCAACAAGTACCAGGTACTTAACAAAATAGAAGATGGTATACAAATCTACAGTCTACAAGTTAGGGCTACAACGTTATCACATTCTCAAAATATGAAAGGATATTGTATATAAAAGATAAATAAAATAATAAAATATAGAAGCCTATTTTAAACCAAACGACATGATTGCCATTGTAACAAATCTGAATTAAATTCATGTCTACAAAAGCCACTGTAAAGAGTTGAAATTAGAATTTTATTGTAGTTAATAATTTTAGTTAGTAATACAGCACGCCCGTCACCCTTCTATACAGAGCGAAAGTAGGTAGCTGCTTAAATACACATTTGTTTTATACGTGCAGCCTGTGGACCAACTATACTCAGCGGGCTATCAGCGCCCTACGGGTCCAATATAATAACAGGATGTTGATGGGGTTGGCCCGTTTCTGCAGTGCATCAGGTATGTTTGCACAAGCACACGTCGCTGACTGCCACGCCATCGTTTCACAGAAATCTGCCTTTTTGCTGTGCAGAGTGCGGGAAAGCTCCAACTCCATCCTGAATACCATAGCGGGGAGGTACGATTCTCCTTAGTGTTAGGTGATGTTGTTCAAAGATGTATTTTGAACAACAGCTTGGTTTCTAAATAGATAATAAGTTTACTAACATAGGTATAAGTTATCTTTTTGTTTACTAACCCATATGGATGTTGCTTATCCGAAGTAAAGATTATTTTATTTTATTTTAAATATATTTTCTTATTCACAAACGCAAAAAAACAATAAATTTTGATATTTCTATGACTTATACTTTCTGTGTTTATCTTGGACATTAGTGAAACATAACATCGTGAGGAAAGTTGGACTTATAGTTAATATAAGTCTGAAATCGCTAACTCTTCTTGAACAACCGTGGTGACCAACGCTCGTGCCTTTTCTTCAGAGAAGAGGCCTTTGCCTTGTAGCGGGACAATAACACACACACACACACACACACACAGCACAGCACAGCACAGTCGGTATAGTTGGTGCAGTGGTTAAGCAATTGACTGCTGCGCTGCGTGTCGCGGTTTCGATTCCCGCACAGAACAAATATTTGTATGACCTACAAATAGTTGTTCCGGGTCTGACTGTTTGTGTATGTGAGATTAAATGTTTGTAAACGCACCCATAATACAGGAGAAATTCCTAGTATGGGCTACGTTTTAAAAAAACAAAAAAATAGCACAGGCTTGTATTATTATTTATATGACACGGATCGAAAAGGTCAAGGTATAAATCGAATTATATCATCATACTTCATTGATATATAAACAGAACCCCCCAGGAGAATGAATGTTTAAGAATTGGTTTAACAGATTTAATTAAGCATTGATCTTGAAAAGCCGCTATATATAAACTAAATAATCGGCTAATTTTTGTTGCTCCAAATGTCATCATTGATCATTTCTACAATTATTCATTTATTTATTTATCGACACACAGTAGAATACATCAATATACGACATGAAATAACGAAATGTTGATACGTATGAGAAATTTCTTAAGAAATAAGCATATTTCTTAATAAATTTCTGCTAGTAGAGCATTCTGAGTGTTTGTTTTGTATAGTTGCCCATTATTTTTCTATTTCAGTTCTTTGTCGTTATTAATACATTTATAAAGCACAATGATAAAATAGAATTGAGCAAAACTGTATTATCCAGCGCAATAAGCCAGAGTAGGCAGAGTTGAGTGTTGATGAATTAAACCAGATGGCGACAAAAACAGTACGGAATATACGCATAATTACTATAAATCACTGCGATCTTTTTAAGTATTTCTGCGAACTGTAGTTGGGATAAAGAAAGATGGCCTAACTTTCTCCGGAAACACAAACTTAACAGTTGCAATCTGTAACTACTTAAAGTGCTAATTTAAACATTATGTAACTCAATGTTTTGATTAATTACTATTTTCAAAGATGAAAGTGTATGATAAATAACACAAAAAAGTCTTACGCCCATTGAACTGAGAAACGTCACAAAACAAAAGAGTGCATTGAGTTAAGTGCTCATTAGGCGTTGATTAGGGAAGCGAGGCGAGTCGCCACAAGAGATCTGTCTCGGAGTTTTGTATTGCGATATGATTGAGAATGGCTGGGTCTTACAGTGGATATGTGTCGGATGACGTGGAATTAATCTGCGTCGTGTAAATAAATGTGGGGTGTATGTCAGAGCGACGGCGCCGGCGACGAGGCGGGGCGTTTGCCTCCTCTCACCGGAAGCGCCCGTTCTCAACAGATTGGAGAATATACTCGTGTACGCCGCGTAACGCTTGCCAAATTATTCTTTACCCCTAAAACAGGAACAAAGCCTTCATCATCTCGTGTAATAGACGCCAGTAAATCCACCTAGAAAATTGAAAATTATGCGTCGAGACGTGTTTCAAACAACCACTCACGCTAAGAATATAATATTGTTTTTAACACTCAAGAAAATGATGTACTTTAGTTTATTATCAAAATTATAATTCGAGAAAGATTTTTAGAAAGCATAATATGATTTCATTGAATTTACAGGTCGTTGCACTTGAATGGATGTGAAGAAAAATTTACGAAAGTAGTATATATAGGCTGGCCAATTCGAATGTATACAACTTGTTTTGGCCACCATTTTCATTTCGCGCTGAATTTTACGGTTCTTTTATATTCACTATTTAGTTAAAAATTAGGAAATTCGTTAGGCGCCATTTATAACACCATAAATACCGCATTATCTTGAGTAATTTTATCCCAAAGTTCCTTAACGGATTCAAATATATATATATCATCAGTATGAGTGACCCATGTAGAGGAAGTGTAAATAAACAAAATGTTCACTATTGTGGAGAAGGACAACTTTTTTTGACCCACGTAGGACCCCTAAACTATATTTGTCTGACAGATTAAGTCGAGTAATTCCACCATACTACCTTGAAGAAGCTATAGGATAGGTGCTGCAATAGTGTAAATTGTTTAAATTATTTATTTCATCTAATTAATCAGTTAGACCTATATGTAAGTCGCGTGGTTCCAATAAGACGGAGCCAGAAACCATGCAGCACGAAACATAATCGAAAGTTAGAGAGGAATGTTTCCAAAATAATAAATTCCAGGAAATGTTGACACATTAATTGACACCCAATTTCACCAGATTCGACAGGTTCAGCCTTTTTTCTGTGGGGTTATTATAAAGACGTGTCGTCGTCAAATTCGAACATTAAAAGCAGAATATTTGTTACTCTGATAGTGGAATATCTAATAAAGTATGCGATTAGGCGGATGTTATTTTTCCTACAAAATTGCCAAGCCTGTATTTATGGGAAAATATCTGGTTATTTTCGTTTGTAATACTATCGATATCGATTAAGGTCCTGACTACAAACATTACAATCACGATCAATGCGACTGACTTAAGTGAGGGATAAGCGCACTACGCGGCCGCGACCACGACTTGGCGCCCGACTTTTTTTTTTTTTTTGGGTGGGAAATCATCAAATGACCTCTCCCGCTCTGGGCGGAGCGGAAGGGCGTGTCAGACTCTTACTGACTAAAACCCACCCGTGTTCCTTCATTTGCCTGTGCGCCAGGGCCACGGTAACTCTTTCGAACAATCCGCGACCCCGGCAGGCATCGGCCCTATCGGACCCCGTCAATTATGCTGACAACTCTTTGAGGCGCGCGTGGAACACAACGCGCCGTTGACCCGGGCCTGGTCCTTACCGGACGGCGAGCTGCCCATTGCTCGCCGTCCGCAGGCCCGCGCCTACGGTGGCCGGGAGTCGGCTATTGACTCCCGACGCCCAGGGTGTCTCCTCCTGCGGTGACTAGGGGCGTGAGGGCGCAATGATTGCCTCTCCCTCACGCGCTCCGCCTCCTCCTTCGTGAGCATTACTGCTTCGCAGAAGGAGGTGACTGCTTCCCATTCTCTCTCGCTCCGTACTATGGCCTGAACCAGGGCCGGACGCGAGAGATCGCCGCCGCCGATCGCCGCCACGAGGGTACGGCGGTGCTCCGCCCAAGCCGGGCAGACCTCCACCGTATGCTCCACCGTGTCCTCCGGTCGATCCACACAATGCCAACACCCGGGCATTTCCTCCCGCCTTATCCGAAACAGGAACCTCCCGAAACAGCCATGTCCGGTGAGCACCTGCGTCAGGCGGAAGGTGAGGACGCCGTGGCGCCTCTCAAGCCACTCCTCAAAGAGGGGACTTACCGCCGCAATTGTGGCGTGCCCAGCGCTGGGTTGCGACAGTCGCACTCTCCATGCCGCCATGAGATCCCGCCGGAGCTCTGTCCGCTGTGCCGCAATTTCTCGCGGCAGCGGAGTAACGCCCCGGCGTTTCGCCTCCTCGCGCCACTCCCAAATGTGCGCGAAGACTTTTGCCTCCAGATCCCATGGCGGCAATCCGGCAAGGAGGCTCGCCGCCTCGTAGGAGACCGTGCGGTACCCCCGGACCAGCCGAATTGCCATGACCCTTTGGGACGCGTTCAAACGGCGTGCTGGTCGGAGCCTCAATGAATGCGCCCACACCGGTGCCCCGTAAAGGGCCATGGACCGCACGACCGCACACAGATGCGGCCCCAGGACCGATCGCTGTGGAACACCGCACGACATCTCTCGCCGGTTCCATTCTCCTTGGTGACCAGGGTAGATGACGGCCCTGTCCGTCAGATAGGCCTCGACTATACGACAGAGATAGGTCGGCATCCGGTGATACCGGAGTGCCTTCCTGATGCAACTCCAGGGCAGGGTATTAAAGGCATTGGCGATGTCTAGAGACACCGCCAAGACGACCCCACCGCGGGCCACTGCATCCCCCGTCGTGAGGGCTCGTACGCGCATGATGGCGTCCACCGACTTGTCGCACGACTGGCCGCAATCTTGAACAAAGCTAGACGAACGACCGTCCGTGCGGCCAAATCTTTTTTTCTTAGTCAGTGCTCCTGCGGCCAAGATTGCGACCAATCGTTTCATATTTTTTTATGAACTGAACCTCATAAAAGAGTTTTGTGAAACAAATGTTTCAAACAAACAGGTAATTTAACGAATTAAATTTCACTCGTAAACATTCATCGGTTTCTTACTAAACTTCAACTAAATCGGGAAACCCTGCATACTTATCTCTTTTGGTGACTGTACATGGTTATCAAACCAATGTTAGTAGGTAAGTACAAGTAGTTTTCATCTTTTGAGAGAGAGAGAAATGGAGAATTCAATGCGAAAGCGGCTCGTGGTGTCGGCTTGTTAGTCAGCAATCTGCTACAGTGAGCCAGCGGTACCGTTTCTAGAGTATCCGATATTTTCTATAGACAGAAAATGTATTGAGGCTTAGCTTAACTGGCTTGTTTAAAGCAACTATTTTGTATTGTAATAATTTACTACTAATAATTAATTACTAATTTCTTTCATGACTTCCGAGTTTGTGCATGCGCCGCGAGTACTTGATGCACTGCTCTTGTGACGACACGCCCGTGTTTTTGAACAAGATCGGATTTAGGGTCACCGCTTACTTTAGTTATACTCATAATTTTGAAGATGACCGGATCACAGAAGTTGTCAAACCAATTTTTTTAATGACGAAAAGGGAGCCATCTAAATTATCCAAATGCACAACAACCTCGTGCATTTAATTTCATAATGACCAAACCCAGTGATAAATTAAGACGTGAAAAATCTTTACGTACATATCGCACCTTCATTTCGAAACTGTTATTAAACAAAAAAACAAAATTTAACAGGAGAAATAATTTACGCTGTTTGCATTATTATTTAACTCTGAATAAAAAGGTGATGAGCACATAAGAGATATTCCTGAGATAATTTGTTAAATTATTGATTTCTTTTTAAGGTGTGTAGTCATATAATTTAATATTTTCAATTTCGTAAAAATTACGTTTAGTAACGGTTTCGAAATAAAGGTGCGATATGTTTATTAATTACAAATCAAATAGTGCAATCCCTATTCGATTTTTCATTATATTGCCCGAGCATAATAAATAATCCCGGTATATTAATCACGTGATCCATAACATTTATATTTCTACGTCCATGGGCGCATAGCTGCTGAGGGGCAATGTTTGTCATTTTAACATTTCAACAACATGTTTCAAACCTATCAGGTAATGGATTAGGAAATTCCTTCAAAATCCTTCGGATTGTTATTGAAAGTGACACAATGGGGTGCGGATCATCGAATGACTTATTTTGCAGTTTCGCTTATTCCTACGGCGCCGCCGTTCGCAGATTAAAGTACTTTGTCATTTGTTTGCCAGCTGCTGTAGCTGTGGCTGTAGGTCGCAGCGGAAGATCTTGCCTACATTTTCACACAGAGCAAAGCTAAGTGCACGTGAGTACCTTAGCCGCGGGGTGCTTTGGAGAGGGGGTTATTTCAACGCTTAGTGCTTGTTCACGTTAACTCATGGCACCGATGGCGGGCGCGGTCACAAAATACCAATCAAGTGGTATAAGTAACGAACTGTTCACGTACAAAACGCAGGTGCGATGTTAGTAGCGGGCAAGCTCGCGAATGGCGTGTGTGGCACGCTCGCGGCTATATCAAACGTGTGAAGTCATGTATGTGTGTTCACGTCGAACTAGTGGCTGCGCGCACGATTCACGCACAGCAGCGTCCGGTAAGATCAACCAGTTTGAATATGCACAATTGCACATCCACGCATGCGCCTGGCAGCCAATGTTCTGCGACATGATCAGTCGTGACAACGTTCGACACATTAACAACAATTGGATCAAGTGGCACCCATACAATTTTAAAATAAACATTTTCAGCTACCGTTTCACATGCGCGATTAATTCACAGTGTAATTAATTTAATCAGTCGCTGTCAATGCAGCTAGCGTTTATTTTACGCATTATGGAGATTATTTTGTGCTATCGGCCGGTAATATTATCACACGTGTCGCCTCGGACTGCTCGGTGCGCGCCGCACTCCGGCAATTTTAAACTGAATATACAAATTGCTCAGTTATACCGTTTATGCTCCCTGCTCAATGCACAGCTGTCAATTATGTATGTAGCGCAAGTCACGACAGTAAATCAGTAAATCCTTTAATTGAAGTAGGATATGAGTATCAGTTGAGTTGCTCTAGAGCTCTCAATCATCTAAGACGTTGCAGGCATCTTCAATGATTATTTGTGTTCGTCGCTATCTCTGATTTAGTGTATAAAATAACATTTTTGAACATTAGTTGGTCCGAGGTAAATAAAATACCGAATGGCCAGCTACTGCAGAAGAAAGGGCTTTTTGGCCATAAGTCAAATGTATGAAAACCCGTAAATATTACTCACTCGTAAAGTATATTACAGCAACGAAAACACCGACAGAACGTGACAGATGTTGCAATTGTGCCGGAGACCGTACTTAACATGTCAATATAAAAGTTTACCGGATCGACACCGATCAACCGTTCCGAAACAGATTGTCGCGTGGCTCGGCGTTAGCGAGTCTATTCGTTGGCTCGAGCACGTGTTGCATACGTTAACGTTAAGCTTCACGGGGGCGTATAATCATAACACGATCCTTGCTCTCGCTGCACACAGGCGACTGGGCGACACACGCGCGCCTTGTTTGTGTTGTCACAAATAATAGAGCCGTAATGCCTTGGGCACTAACCACTGCGCTGCGCGCCGGTTACCAGCCGACTTTTTTTCCAATAAATTTAATAATAACTACGTCCTCCGCTAGCTAACCATTACTTCCAAGATAACGTGAAAATTGCTGCCTAAGCTATACACATTAACCAGGTAATGATGATATAACGTGTTTTTAAAATGTTTTTTTAAGTATGACGTGAGTTATATACAAGTAATAGATCACATTTAGTTTGCGAACTTAAATTACTATTCGGGCCGACAAGACCATTACGGCCTTTGCCGGCAAATAATAATTTGTGTGCAACTTGACAGAAACTTCAACTGGGTAAATGCTACTTTTGGTCAGCCTTTTATTGTAAGAACGCTGGTTAACTTTGTATTTATTTAACAATAAGCGTAGTTACTTTAGTAGAAATGATCTGTTAATTTAAACTGTGACTACATAATACCCAAGATTTAGATTACATATTGGAGTTAAAAAGCAAACTGTAACGGGGATGTAAGCACATGGAATACCAACGCATTTAATAAAAATGCAGTGCCGTGTACACTGAAACAGTCGGCACACATTTTTTTTTTGGGTAGCTATTTTATATATTGTTTTTATATGTAACGTGGGGCCGAAACACTTTGTGCAATGAATTAAAGGGAATAGAAACTATTTTATATTAAAAGTACACTTTGTAAACAAGCATATTATAAATTAGAGGATTATATCCTGAATAAGAATGCTTGGAAACATGCTGGTCCTGCTCCATAGGACAATCTAGAGTCTAGACAAAATCAAACTGGTTGCTAATTTAATTGTATAATTTATAATTTTTATGACATTGTTTTTTATATTATGTAACTACTTTAACTCACACACTAAATTATTACTTGTGAAATTTTGGAAAAATCATTTACTTTTCAATATTTCTAAATATGTGAGCACCATCTATCTCATAATTAATTTACCTGTCATGCGTTATATTTAATTATTTTTACCTATTGTGGTATAGTAATTTTATTCTAGGTGCAACGTCTTCATATATAATTAAGGTATACATATTATTGTAAAACATTTTTAAAAGCGTAACGGTGGAGTTTCTTGCCCATTCTTCTCCATACGAAACTACCTTTTGGAAGGGGCAACTAGAATCAATTCTATTTTTTTGTAAATTTTGACGTTCAAAAGTGCTTTTTATGTGCCTATTTGAAATAAATGATTGACTTTGACTTTATTACTCACTTTTTTTAAGTAGCTGCTTGAAGCTTTCGTAGAACTTTTCGACCTACTTAACCGAACAAACAACATGACAGGCCACCAACTGAGCGAAATATTAACTTTTAAAGTAAACAACAGTGATAGGGTACCCTTACCCTTATATTATTATTGCTATGCACGGATTTTTAAAGTTGCTAACATGAGTTAAGCAAAAATTGTTGCAGTGTTGATCAGCAAAGTCGGTAGTGAAACTGACGGACCAAATAGCGTGACTTCTAAACGCTACGTCATTCTTAGAGGCTCTTTTGCACCCCGTATCGAAGTGACCATTAATATAGACAGCCAATCATTTCAAATTTGAAACGATAAAGTTACAAATCTAATTCCTATGAAATCCTGAACCTCATTCACTAGACAAATTTGAAATATATAAGGGAGTATAAGCTCAATAGCATTCGCTGTTGGGTATGATACGATGTCAAATACAGCGTCAAGTAAATTACAACAATTCTTGTTTGTGTAATTTTAAGTTCTACGTAAAGCTATGAGGTAACTAAATAATTATTATATGCTACCTCGAAATATGTTTTAAGTGAAACGCCTTCCCATTGGTAGTCATTTAATCTTGTTCCAATTTTTGTAAACGGAGCAGCCACTAGTTAAAAAATTCTTCGTGATTCGTTTTGGCTAATTAGTAATTTGTTTCTCTTAAGTAACTGCAACTGAGAAGCGCGACTACATTTGTTCATTAAGAACTCATTCTTTAGGCTTACATTTAAATATTACTCAAGTTGTGTGTGTTTAATATATCGGGATAACATGGTTCCGTATTAAGTTCAAGAAGTCTCCTAGGATCGACTTTCAAAGTCTTAAGTTGAACTTAGATTAGAAAGTTTAAAGACATCATTTTCAGACATTCTTAAATTCCCATGACTGGTACTCACTATTAAACTAGTTTGTTACAGCTGGTATGTAGATATAATAATAGTAAAATATATAATTTTACCAACTGTGTATATAATAATTTCATAACCTAAAGGAATATTACTACCGAATGTTTTCACGCTTTAAAATATTTATTGCTTACAGTTTCATCAATGATTCGATTTATAAATGCAAGGTATGATATTCAAAATCTTGCAGCTTCAGTTCCAAGAGATTTCTGAACCAGTAAGTGCAGATCAGATTTTTAAAGAAACCGTTTGTCATACTAGATCATCATTATCATCATCCTCCTAGCTTTTTCCCAACTAAATAGGTTGGGATCAGCTTCCAGTCTAACCAGATGCAACTGAATAGGTACCAGTATGTTACATGGAGCGACTGTATATCTGACCTCCATAACCCAGTTACTGGGTAACACGATACTCCCTGGTAAGATTGGTTTTCAGACCCCCGGGCTTCCGACTAGCCGTGGTTTGTCACACCAACTATCCATTTTTTATGTCCAAACTTAACAAAATCAGCCAGTGTAAGAAATTTGCCAAGCATGATACCCAAACACTGTTATTTTGTCCTGCCAAATTGTTTGGCATATAACTACTCATATTGCTAAACCGGGTGCAACTGGCGCAACTTGGGAGAGGGCTTTGTCTAGCAATGCACTGCTATAGCTGAGTTGAAATAAGTACTCTATTACCTACTCGTATTATTATTTTGCTAGTCTACAAGTCGTTTAAGTAAGATAAAGCGTGTATTTTACCGATCCTTACGTATCAAAACAGAAATAAAAGCTTTCAATGACGGCGGACGCTTTCGACATAAACACGGCATAGTTAAGGCACAGTCAAATGTCAGTATGGTAGCCGACACAAAGGGTTTGCTGTGCTGTACTGACATCGTAGTTTACCAACAAAACGACTGGAATTAAACGAAGCGAATGCTGTATCTGTAACTATTTGTAGCCAACGGTCATTTAAGCCTTGCTTTCTATTCTCAGATTTCTTGTTTGAAGCTTGGGCTATTCATAAAGATAAGCGCCTAATGAACGGAGCCAATGGGTCGTACAGGTATCAAAAACCCTACAAGTAGCCATCAATCTGTGACGTGAATAACCGATTAAACTAAAGGAGGTAAGCGAACCCTTCAGTCAAACAATAGAGCTGTATTGATGTTAAAGGGATAGCTAATATTGCTATTCTTAATCATCTGGGTTTACAGTAATAATGGCTAACTTGTTTAGGTATAGGTTAACCAAATCTTACTTTATTTGGCAATGCTCAGACTAGGAAACATGATTTTTTTCTGACGCAAAATATAAAGATGTTTCTATTAACATGAAGATGGCCAGCACGACAAAGCAGATGCGCAGAGCACAGTTGTTGCGCGAACATTGTGGATACTAACTTATATAATGTGCAAATTACAACATGCTACAATTACAACTTAATTGCCACGTTTTCCACAGTAGACTGCTGACTGATTACTGACTAATATGATTCGCTCTTTAAGGGAATAACTACACACATCCATGCTGCGTATAAGGACGTGGTGGCCATTTTTCAAATTCATTGAAGCTCACACACGTGAGTACTCTGTACGATTTCATAAATACGAGTATTATATACGCATTCATATTTGTTTTAAAGCCCTGATTGAGCACGGTTTGGCCACTTGGATCACATGTCAGATTTGTGTTTGCTGAGATCTTAAAGCTCTGAAATCAAGCACGCAATTTAACTACGCGTGAAACGTTTTATCTAGTTCGTAGTCTTTTTAGGGACCGCATCAAAAATAACACAAAAACTTTACAATCGGGTACATAATAGCTACCCTCAATATCCCAAGGCATTCAACTAAGCAATTTAAATTAAGCCATTTTGGATACATGGGTTATACCTACAAGTTTGGCCAACGCTATAAACTTGCTCTGAGGTCCTCGCTTATGATTAATATCGTTATCAAATTAGTTCCTACATACGAATAGCTTCTAGGGTTTTAGTAATGGGTATAATGTTATGATTTTAATTCCCAATTCCCTCTTGTTACCGAGCCTGTAAAAGTTTAGAGCCCACTGTAATTGTGTCTTCTCGCTGGTCGTTTCATCGTCTGTCAAGCGTAGGTGTGTTGAGAAATTGTACCAAGAAGGCCATAAACCTATTCTGCGAAAGTACGGGAATTTGAGTCTATGTTACAACAAAACTTAGAGGCTGCGGGCTGAGCGTGGTGATTTGTAGAAGATGAAATTATAACGAATGTGGGGGCAGTTGACTTAGAATCGCGAGAGGCGACAGACACGAGAGTTCAGGCTAGTGAAGTTATAGGAGACTTTGTGAATACCAAGTTGGTCATGTCCGTGGGTTGTCGTAAGGGACCGAGTATAGGTTAATAGTGGGTCTAAGACCAAGTTAGGTATCGGACGACGTAATCTAAGCTAGAATAATAATAATAATAAGCTACAATTTAATTCTGTGAACTGTGCCGCTTGGTGAAACTGGTAATTCGTACAGTATTTTGGAAGTGAGTTGTAATATAATTCCCTCCAAGGAGATATTTGTGTCACCTTTAGTCTTTAGTAATAGTGTGCATTGTAGTTACGAACTTTTGCATTATATTTTTATTACAGGTTGATATGCATTGTGTAACAGTTAAGTGATATCCCTGACGAGCTATTAATGATTATTCGTTCCAGCATGGCGAAATTACTATCCCACCAAAAACATTCTGTAAAAAACTAGCCAAGTCTCGATGGAGCTGCTTGTTTATGTCAAAAAAGTAATGAAATCTAGACAAAATCGTGCCAAGTCTAAGGTTCCTTACTGGGATTTCTTTATTATTATAGTTAATGTTGTGTGACTTGGCCGTTGAACATTCTTTATAATTTAGTGGGTACAAGTCAATTTTGTTTACACGTAATGTTATATCTGTTGTAACTACCTATGTTTGTTAAGCGAGATAATAGCCCATACTGGTATTGGTAATTGTACGCTAGTGTCTCATTTTAGGCTGTTGTTGATTGTGCAATACATGCATTCAGCATTGACCATGCTGATTTCTGCTCTCTTCTTTTTGGAGCGTCAAATCGACCACCAATCTAACATAAAATAGACGTACAGACGGACTTCTATCAATGATTAGAAGTCCGTCTGTACTGGAAATATTTTTTTATACTGTTTGTTTCAGGCTCGCCTATACATAAGTATTATTGAAATACGCACCTTTATCAAGCCTACAATTGACTGGTTATTGAATCAACGTTTTCCAAGTGGCAATTTTCCATCGTCAATGAGTAGCGGTTCTGGCGACAGATTGGTGCAATGGTGTCATGGAGCACCTGGTTTTGTACCCTTGTGTACCCTTCAACGGCCAAGTCACACAACATTAACTATAATAATAATAAAGACATCGCAGTAAGGAACCTTAGACTTGGCACGAATTTGTCTAGATTTCATTACTTTTTAGAGATAAACAAGCAGCTCCATCGAGACTTGGCTAGTTTCTTACAGAATGTTTTTGGTGGGATTTCACTTCTTTTTGTAGAAACGTGGGCATATTGATTTATTTTATTAGATTGCCACTTCGCCATATAAAGTTATGGGAAAAACAAACGTAAGCGCGTTTTAAAATACAGTCAGCGCCATCTAGCGACGTGTGCAGGTATCACCGCAACTCTTAGTCCAATGCATTATATTTTGACAAAATTTTGAGCGAAATTAATATTTTAGTGTAATTTGTTTTTTTAATTTGTGTAATGTTCGAGTAGAATAAAGTTAATCGTTCGACTATTTCTTCTTGTAAACTTCTAAGTATAAGTATAAAAGCCAGTCTAGTCTTATTCAGAGTTTTTCTTTAATTTTATTTATATGCCTATTAAAAGCAGAAGGGGAGGCATTCGCCCAGCAGTGGGACGCTAAAGGCTAGATTAAATTAGAAGATGTGTCCCACTACCCTGGATTTTTGCAATGACAGTCGATATTTTTATGTACCAATAGTAGAAGGGGGCATTACCATATCTCTAATACAGCTGAGACCAGCTGAGGGTTCTTCATAAGATACCTGAGACCTTAGGTTTTTGACATTAAATGAAGCGGCCCACCAAGTTGAATATTTTTTGTAAAGGCGGTATGTCGACCTCTAATAGTTTGGTTGGGCTCTTGTGTTTTCTAATCAGGGTCACCAGGTACTCCAGATCTTCGATTATCCTAGTTTTTATAGTTTTCTCTTTATGTGGCCATTAAACCCTAACTCTGTACCAAATTTCAGCTCTCTGAGTTTATGGGAAGTACTAGTTCTATTCTGATGATCATGAGTGAGTGAGTGCGTGAGTGTCATAAATGCGAAACTTTGCTTTCGCTTAACTTCGGAACTAAATGACCTACAGACTTGAAATTTTGGATTTTAAGTATGTGATTATAGGTTACTGGATGACGAAAATTTCTGCGTTCTGTTCTTATTCAGAGGTTCTCAAATAGGGGCCTGAAAATGTGGCGAAATGGTTCCAGTAAAGGATGGTACGGCAGTGTTTGCTTCGCGCTCGACTTGGCGCGGACACTGCCGTGCCCCCAAATTATTATATCGTAGTATCGTAGTTTATCATTAACTCTATTTATTTTTTGTCTTGGTCTCTGGGCATAGCTTGCCGAGTAACTCATTTTGGAGGGTAGCGGGATCCGAAGCACGGTGCCAGCCGTTGGCCGACCGCAGTCAGTAGGGGGCCCAAGTAGCACGCCAGCCACGTGCCAAAGGCTGCCCCGCCAACTCGCGAAAAATCCCGATATGCTCCACCGTGCCAGCCGGCGACTGGATGGGAGGGCCCAGTGGCCATATTCGGGGGGGTTCGGGGGTCCCCGCAGTCTCCAGATGAGTTCCCCATAGGTTTGGCTAACTCTAGTGTTCCACTTGGTTCACTGAGCAGCGCCTCGACAAGTCGACTTTTTTCTCTAACAACTCTACTAAATATGACCAAAGCAAAGAAGAAAAATAAGGTTAAACAACGGCTGCACTTCCTCCCACTAAAAGTGCACCTTACTAACATCAGGGGTTTGCACTCCAATCTCGATCCGGTCCATCACCACCTTGAGGCCGAGAAGCCGCACCTGTTTTTCCTTACGGAGACGAAGATAACAACCCCGTCGGATGCGGCGTACCTCAACTACCCGGGTTATTCTCTTGAACACAAGTTCAAGAAACAAGCTGGGGTCTGTGTGTACGTCCGCGATGACATTTGTTGTCGTCGTCTCCGTTGATTTGAGAAACCGGGTTTTTCTGCCATATGGCTACTTGTGGACACTGGCGTGGAGAAATCTCTCTACATCGGCATCAACTGATCGCACAGCGGTGACCAGGAGACAACAGCGCTCTTTAATTTCCTCGTGGAGTCGGCTGACGTAGCCCAACAGCGGTACCCAACAGCGATGCTCATTTTTCTGGGGGACTTCAACGCCCATCATAAAGAATGGTTGTTCCCGTACCGCAAAACTGACCATGCCGGGTTAGAGGCACGTAAGTTTGCTTTAACGCTAGACCTAACCCAGATGGTGAATGTGCCAACGCGGGTACCGGATGTAGACGGCCATACACCCAATTGCTTAGACCTTCTGCTGTCAACTGTTCCGGACAGTCATTCAGTATCGTATCCTGCCCCGCTGGGAACATCTGACCACTGTCTGGTGAAATCCATATCGACCTACTCTCCTCCAGATGAGAGTCCTAGAGGCACGAGGCGAGTATGGCGTTACGGGTCAGCGGATTGGGTTGAGATGCGGCACTTCTTCGCCTCTTATCCATGGCGGCAAGTGTGCTTCTCCTCGGGTCACCCCTCGTGCTGTGCTGACTTGGTTGCGGACGTGATTCGGCAGGGGATGGAGTATTTTATTCCATTCTCCGACATCTCGCTCGAACACAAATCCCGGCCTTGGTATAATGCAGAATGCGCCCACGCTGAAGCCCGAAAGGAGTCTGCCTACCAAGCCTTTTTTTTTTTTTTTTTTTTTTTTTTTTCGCTGAGAAATGCTTTATGCATTCCCGCTCGTGGGGGGACGAGACGGGATATGTGGGACTCCTGTCGGAATGACAGTATACCCACTAAAACTCAGCGGTGTTCCCACATCGCCGTGATGGGAAGGCCATGGGAATCCGGCTCAGCCTTTGCATCCACAACCCTCCCGGCGCGTGCCCGCCTAGCTGGCGGGCCCCGCATTCCCCCCACCTTGGGGGGCTACGGGAATGGCCGAGAACACCTGGCCATTCCCGTCCGACACTGGTGGAGGCCTGTGCAATACAGGCAAGGGCGCCCCCGCACCCGCTGCCTGCTGGCCTCCACCTGGGAGGAGTCGGAGATGACTATCAAACTGACGTCTTCTTCGACCCCTCCTCCGCCTTCGGAGCGACGCCGCGTGAGGATCGTCCTCCCGCGCGCGCTCAGCCGCCTCCTTCTGGGATATGACGTGTTCGCAGAAGGAGGCGACTGCCGCCCAGGACCTCTCATCCTGCAGCATGGCATTAACCAAGCCGGGAAGTGAGAGGTCCGGTCCGATCACCGCGATGAGACTGCGGCGCGTCTCGGACCACGACGGGCACACCTCGAGGGTGTGCTGCGCCGTGTCCTCCACCGCGCCACAGTCGTGGCACGACGGCGTCTCCTCCCGTCCTATTCGGTGCAGGTACGATCCGAAGCAACCGTGTCCGGACAGCACCTGCACCAGACGGAACGAGAGGAACCCATGCGACCGCTCGAGCCAGTCTCGCAACACTGGCCCAATCGCGTCTAGGGTTCGGCGGCCAAAGGCTGCGGTGGCGAGCTCCCCCGTCCAATGGAGGACGATGGCATCCCTCGCCTCCCGCCGGACGGCCTCCCGCTCTTCCGGGGCTGGGCGTTCTCCTCCCGCTCTCCGCCCCGCCGTCCATTCATATACTCTGGCGAGCACCCACGCCTCGAGTTCCCAAGGAGGGGTGCCGGCCAGAGCACATGCTGCCGCGAAGCCCACTGTGCGGTAGGCCCGCGCCACCCGCTGGGCTATGGCCCTTTGGGGCGCCCGCAAGGCGGCGGCGTTCTCCCTCCTTTGCAGGGAGTCCTCCCAGATAGGAGCCCCGTAAAGGGCCATACTCCTCAAGATACCGGCGTAAAGTTGCCGGCATCGCGCGCTGGGCCTCCCCAAGTTGGGAAGCAGCCAGGAGAGGGCGCCTGCGGTCTTCAGCAGGCGCGACGACAACCCGCTTAAGTGCGGGCCGAAGCGCCACCTGCTGTCGAGTACAAGGCCCAGATATTTCATCTGGGCCTTCACCTCAATTCTGACACCCTCCACGAAGATGTGTGCATCAGGTGGGGGGCGCCGCCGAGGCCCGTAGAAGAACACGGCCTCGGTCTTGTGCAGCGCCACCGTTAAACCTAGGCGGCGGATCCTCCCCGCGACCAAGGATCCACCCGCCGAGGCCAGATTGGCCGCCTCCCTAAAACTCTCCCCCCGGGCGGTGAGGAGAGTGTCATCCGCATAGCAGATGACACTCGTGCCCCGAAGGAGAGTTCCCCGCAAGAGCCAATCATAGGCGATGTTCCAGAGGACAGGTCCTATGACTGACCCCTGCGGAACGCCGGCTTCGACGGCGTACCGCCGGACTTGGCCAGCCCTATTAACGAGGACGATCGCCCGATCCTCTAGGTAGCTGGCCAGCAGACGACGCATGTATAGGGGCACTCCGTGGAATCGGAGTGCCTCTAGGATGGTGGAGTGGGGAACGGAGTTGAAGGCATTGGCTATATCGAATGACACAGCCAACAATCCGTCCCTCGCCTCCATCGCCCCCTTCACCTGGCCCTTGAGGCGGGCCAGCGCGTCCACCGTGGAGCGCTCAGCCCGAAAACCGAACTGAGCGTCCGACAAGTCCGGCCCGATACTCCGCAGGTGGCTGTTTAGGCGACCAGCGATTATCCCCTCGAACATTTTGCCGACCTCATCGAGCAGAACGATGGGCCGGTATGCCGAGGGGGAGTCCGCCGGGCGGCCCTCCTTGCGAAGGAGGCACAACTGCCCCTCCTTCCACGGTTTCGGGAACCTCCCACACGCAAGACATGCGCTGAAGAGGTCCCGAAACCTCTCCTCCATTTGAGTGGCAGCGATCGCCACCACTCTTGCCGGAACACCGTCGGGACCCGGAGCCGTCTTCTTGGCGCGGATGTGGACAATCGCCGCGCGGAGTTCCGACTCCGTGACAGGGGGGGCCTCCTCTTCTTCCTCAGCTGGCGGAGCTATCCCTAGCGGTGCGCCCATCACTGGTGGGGTGAAGTTGTCCCTGCACGGGAACAGGGACTGAACTACCCCATCCAGGAATGAGGGCTCCAGGGTCTCGGCCACTGGGGGACCAAAGGGGCGCAATTTGTTGCGCGCTGCCTTATAAGGTCTCCCGTAGGGGTCGCTGTCGAGACCCTCCAGCATCTCCGCTCTCGCCGAGTCTCTGGCGGCGGCGATGGCCCTATCGAGGACCATTTTTGCCTCCACATACACCTCATAGAGGTGGTCCTCGTTGGCGTGAGCTCGTCGACGCCGCCGCCGGCTTCGCGTGTAGGCCCTTCTTGCCTCCACACACGCTGCTCGTAACCCCGCCAGCTCCACCGACCACCAGTACACGGCGCGCCTGGGTAGTGGTCGGCGAGACCGAGGCATGCTAGAGTTGCATACCTCGTTCAGAGACCCCCTCAGGCGCCCCGCCACGGTATCCACATACAGGCCGGCGGAAGGCGGCGAAAACCAATCCTGGATGAACGCCGCCTCCCCTGCTGCCTCCCTGTCCAGGCGGGTGAGAGCCCACCGCGGGAACGGCGATCGCCCCGAGAGGGGCCGCGTCTCTCCGGGGCCACCGGTGGAGATATCGAACCGTACGTAGCGGTGGTCCGACATAGTCTCCACCAGGTCCACCCGCCAGTTCAACACGCGCGCGGCCAACGCAGGGGTGGCGAAAGTGACGTCCACTATTGAGCCACCCTGCCGCCGCACGCATGTCTGGACGCTTCCTCTATTCAAGAGGGAGAGTCCAGAGGAGGCTGCCCACATCTCCACTGCCCGCCCGCGAGCGTCGGTGGCCGGGCTACCCCAGTTCACCGACTTGGCATTCAGGTCTCCCAGTACGGAGACCTGACGCGGCGCCGCCCTGCCGACTACGGCGGCCAGGACTCCGAGATAGTTCTCGAAGTCCTGAAGAGGGCGGTTTGGGGAGAAATAGACGCCCACAAGGGCTAATTCTCCCCACGCGGCAGCCACGTATCCCGGTCCCTTCTCTAATAGCGAGAGGGGAGGGGAGTCTGTGGAAGACCGCGCCGCTAGTGCCACCAAGCCGTCCTCGTCACCCAGCCAGCTGCCGGGGACTGAGTAGGGCTCGGCGACCGCCGCTACGTTCACCAACCACTCGGCCATGACCTGCACCACCAGGTCCTGGGCTGCCCTGCAGTGGTTGGCGTTCGCCTGGAGGATGTGGTAGTTGGAAACCATTATTCCAACATCCCACATCCCTCCTCGGCTACCGCCGCTTGAGCTACAGCGGCGACGACGGCGGTGGTGGTGGTAGCAGCAGGGCGAACCTGCGCCGGCACTATGCCCTTCCTCGCGGGTGGCTTGCAGCTCCTGCCCGTCATCCTGTGGTCCGCGGGGCGGCCACTGGCGGCACACGCCGCGCAGCGTAGCGTGGCAGCGCGGCAAGCGGCACTCTTGTGTCCCTCCTGCCCGCACCGGAAGCAAGACTCTCCCCAGTCGGACTTGGAGGGACACGTGGCTCGGGTGTGGCCGAACGCGAAGCACTTGAAGCAGCGCATAGGCTGGTCTTCAAGTGGCCGGACCACAGCTGAGCTGAGCCCCACAAGCAGCCGTCCTTTGGTCGCAGTAAGGACGGCCCCGGCCGCAGCGACTGGGCACTCGACGCGGATGGTGCCCATGCCGCGGCGCCCGAGCCTGATAGCTCCACCCTTCACTGCGCCAGCGTCGCAGCCTCCGGCCGTCGCAACGGCCGCCACCACGTCCTCTTTGGTGACCGAATCGTCCAGATCGGCCACCTCCAAGGCTGCGGTCTTTACAGGCCTGACGACCGTTGCCGCATCCGCGATGACCTCCTGCAGCATTCCCGCGAAGAGGTCCGCGTTTGCGCCGCGCTGCTCCCCCGAAAACTCGAAAATTCGAGCTCCGGCCAGTGTTCGGCGGCACGTGATGTTGCCGATCCCCAGCCGGGAGGGATCCGCGTTGGCACGAGCCCGTCTTAGGACGGACTCGTACGTCTCGCCCCTCTCCACGGCCTCGGGGGTGATGGTCACCACGACCGCCGCGGTTTTGGGAGGAACCAGCTTCCTCCCGTCGGCTGGACCCTTTTTCGCCGCTGGGGCAGTCGCACCGGGGTTGGGGGTCAGCCTTTTCCCTTTTCCCCCCCTGAACACTTTCGTCCACGGCTGGTTGGACGGGGTGGTGGAGGGAAGAAGGGCGTCCTCTTCCTGCGAGTTCCGGGGGGTTGCTGCTGGAGTGGCAGACGACCCGGACGCTCCCTCCGCGCTCGTGGTGGGCGTTTGAGGGGGCGTGCTCCTCTTACCCTTGCCCTTGCCCTTGGAGGGCTTCTGGGCCCGGGGCTGCTCGCCCGATGCCGGGCCTCCCAGAGGCGCAGGTTCCGGCTCCGTCGGCGGTGGACTCTTATCCGCCGCTAGCGGCGGGCGGAGCCGCTTCTCGGGCAAGAGTCGGTCCTCAATGCCCGCGAAGCAGCCTCTGATGAAGGCCCTCTCCTCCATGACAACCCCGCGGATTATTGCCTCGAGGCTGGCTGGGGAAGAGGGGTCCTCTACCCCCGTACCTGGGGCAGATTGGGCAGGCCGGGCCGTGACCTCAGCCAGCTTCTGGTGTAGCTGGCTGACCTCCACTTGCAGGCGATCCACCTTCGCCTGCAGCTGCCGCGTCTCGTCTGTGGCCGTCCGCTTCACCAGCTCCAATACGATGCCGTGCATGCTGGCGGCCCGGCATTTGAGAGCCTTCTGGAAGGTCCCCTTCAAATTGGAGGACTTTGAGGCGACCTCCAGGACCTCCTCCTTGTCCTCCTCTGCCATGCGCTCCAATTCCGCCAGGGAGTGGTCAGCATATAGCACGTTAGACGCACCATAGCCAGCCCTCGACCTGGCGGCTTGCGCCTGTCGCTCCTTTGCAGCGACCCTCTCCTCCAGGTCTTCCTGGAGTTGCACCCGTTTCGCCAGATTTAGCTGGCGCTCGGCGTCCACCAAGCCCACATCGTGAGTAAAAGCCGAAGCAGAAGTCGAAGACTTTTTAGACTTCGACTTCTTCTTCGACCTACTTGCAACCGACTCCGAGGAACCCCCAGACCCGAACCTTAGATCGGCCCTCTTCCGCTTGGGGCGGTCGTTTACGGCCGCCGACGTGTCCATATTGGACTCGTCGGCGTCCGACAACTCGTCCGGCCTGCTGAAAAAGCTGGCCGCAGACGGTGCGCGGTCAGCTTCCGACGCGAAAGCGCCGCCGGCGTGGCCCTGAGAAGGGCCGTTGGATTGGCCCTGAGAAGGGCCGTTGGGTTGGCCCTGAGAAGGGCCTTTGGTTTGGCCCTGAGAAGGGCCTTTGGATTGGCCCTGAGAAGGGCCGTTTGAATCACCCTCGGAGGAGCGATTAGCGTTAAAACAAAGACGCCCGGAGGCGTCACGGCTTGGCTTCTTCGGCATATTCATAGACGACCGCGTTTTTGTCTGCGAATCACAGCGCACTTTAGCCGCCGGTCTGCCACTCCGTTACGGTGGTCAGACACGGCGTTGCCCGGGGGAAACTACGTGGAAGTATGCGCTGTGGGGGATCCCCCTGCCTACCAAGCCTGGGTCAAGGCCCGCGACCGCAAAGTTAGAGTGCGTAGGGTTCGCGCGAAGAAAAGAGCCTTTAATTCTGCCGCCAAGCTCTGCAAACGGGTTCTGAGTGGGGCACATTTTGACCATGTTGGACGTATTGGGGCCAAGCTAGCAGCGCACCCTCCGGGTAGTAAACAGTTCTAGTCCCTGTCTAAAGCGGTTGAAACGAATTTCTGTCGTCCCACTTTACCTCCAATGATGAAACCTGATGGCTCGCTAGCTCACTCTGCAACTGAGAAAGCAAATCTTTTTGCATCTCTCTTTACAAGCAATTCACGTCTGGACGCTGGCTCCAAGCAACCACCTACGGTACCTCAATGTGACTCCACGATGTCAGAGATCGCAGTTCACGTTAAAGAGTCCGAAGAGTATTGTGCAGCCTAGACGTAAACAAGGCCAGCGGGCCTGACGGCATTCCAGCGAGAGTGTTGAGGCAGTGTGCGCCTGAATTGTCTCCGGTGTTGACTCGCTTGTTCCGCCTCTCTCTTAAAAAGAAAACGGTACCAAAGTCCTGGAGGCTTGCGAATGTACAACCAGTGCCCAAAAAGGGCGACCGTGCAAACCCTGCCCATTACCGTCCAATCACCATTACCTCCATTCTGTGCAAGGTTATGGAAAGGGTACCGAACAGTAAGTTGCTGACCTACCTTGAAGACAATGATCTCCTCAGTGACCGTCAATATGGCTTTCGCCGGGGACGGTCAACTGGCGATATTCTTGTGTATTTCACGAACTGCTGGGGCGAAGCCATCGAGAAACACGGCGAGGCACTTGCTGTATCGCTTGATATCTCGAAGGTCTTTGACAGGGTCTGGCACGCTGGTTTACTCAGCAAGCTTCCTGCTTATGGCATCCCGGCTGATTTTTGTAGCTGGATATCAGACTTCCTTAGCGAACGGTCGATCAGAGTAGTCGTAGACGGCTGCTCCTCCGACCTTATGGCTATTGATGCCGGAGTTCTTCAAGGGTCTGTTCTCTCTGCAACTCTTATCCTGCTGCACATCAATGACCTACTTCAGCCTGGTATTGTTGGGAACGCAGATGACAGTACTGTTTCAGAGAGATACTTGTCCAGCGCAAAAACCAGCCGGGCCGAAGTTATTTCCTTGAGAGAGGCCATGGTAGAGCGGACAGATTTGACCTTAAGCCTTGTCTCCCAGTTAGGTGATGACAATCTGGTCTCTTTTAACGCCACCAAAACACAGGCGTGTATTTTTACCGCTAAAAGGGGTCAAATCAACCAATTCCTACTTTTCGGGGTACATCTGTTCCTGTAACTGATCGGCTCGAGCTCCTAGGCATGGAGTTGACATCTGGTCTCAACTTCGGCGCCACCATCGAGTATAAAGCCCAAACTGCGGCTAAGAAGCTGGGCATCCTAAATAAGGTAAAGCGATATTTTACGCCTGGACAGCTTTTAACCCTGTACAAAGCGCAAGTCCGATCCTGCATGGAGTATTGCAGCCACCTTTGGGATGGCTCAGCTAAATACCAACTTGCCGCGCTTGACTCGGTGGAACGCAGAGCTAAGAGACTCATTGGCGATATAAAACTGGTGGATGCCAAGCTTCACAGCTTGGCTCATCGCCGTAAGGTTGCGTGCTTGTCGGTCTTCTACAGACTGTACTTCGGTGAGTGTGCCCAAGAACTCCACGACCTCATTACACCGGCCCCCTTCTACCTTCGGACATCTAGGCGCACTGCAAGTTACCATCCCTACCTAGTTGCTATTCCACCAATTCGCACTAAGCGCTTCCAAACATCCTTTATAATGCGCACAGCAAAAGAGTGGAATTCTCTAGCTGCTCCTGTGTTTCCGACCGCATACAACCCAAATCTCTTCAAAGTGAGAGTGAACAGGCTTCTTCTGGGTAAGCTCAATCCATCATCGACTTTGTCCCTGTCTCTGTCATCTGTGACCTAGACTAGAGTCAAGAGCAAACCCATCTAAAATAAAAAAATTGTTGACAAAAATAAATAATTTGATGAAATATAATGTTTATTTATTTACTCAGTTTACAAAATATTCAGGCATAAAAATTAAGGGTGAAAGGCTGAGATATAAAGAAACCGCACATTTTCAACTAGGTAAGTAGTATATTAGTCTGCCCTACAAAGTAAAAAGCACGCCTGTTAACATAAAACCGGTGCAATAAGAGCCCCTTTTTGAGCAAGTGTGTTGAAATAACATTTATAATGTACCTCCCACTGAGTGAAAACAATCAAGTTTGTGTTCACTTGAACTTTTAATAAGTTCAAGTAACGAAACACGATCAGATATTGGGTCGAATATGGGTTTAAAAAAGTATGAAAAAGGGCGGCCGGATAACTGCAACGAAATAGAGAGAGTATATTTAAATGAATTGGATAACTTGGTATCCAGTTTTGAACAATCAATATATATTACGGTCATAATGGAGGACCTGTCATTTGTCATTTCTATTACTACTAAGTTTGTACAGGACTTATCTTCATTATCATTACGGTCTCATTCCCCTGTGAGGTACACTGAGTATTAGTTAGAGTTTAATGATACTAATATGGGCACTTAGTGTATTGCTCAATATATCATAAATAGGGCTTTGTCATACAAATACCTACCTATCCACTCTTAAAGACTGTCCAGTGTGTCCCTAAATATTTCGACAAACAACCAAAAAATACTGCAAAATACCGGTATAATTTGTTTCTCGAAATATTTGCCCAGACAGTTTATTTGTAAGAGCGGGTAGGTTTCATGTTTCTATGTTTATATATATATCTTTGTTTTATAAATATATGCTTAAGTATTCATGGTTATTAAAACTGGCAATTACAATTTTCTAATATCTTTGACGCTCGCTGTTTTTTAACCCCCGACGTATAGAGAGGGCGTTTAAGTATGACGACTTTTATGATTGGTGTAGGGATATTTCCAAACAATGGTAATTTATTTTACTTCCAATCATCCAATCGACTTGGCAGAGCGGATGGCTCGAAAGAGTTACCGTGGCCCTGGCACACAAGCAACTGAAGGAACACGGGTGGGTTTTAGTCAGTAAAAGTCTGAGACGCCCTTCCGCTCCGCACAGAGCGGGAAAACTTATTTCATGATTTAAAACGCAAAAAAAAGTCGGTATATTACTATTAAAATTTGTCTCAACGTGATGCTGCAGCCAGAAAAGTCTACGGACTAACCAACTCCTCAAGCACTTACATCAGACCTATCGTGTTTGGGCTCATTCTATTGGTCTTGATAAGCAGCTCTGATAATGTAGCGGGAAAAGGTTTGGTCAAAGGATTTTAATAGCTTGTTTATAATCCTAACAATATTCTAAATGTGAAAGTAAGTTTGTTTGTTTGTTACGCTTTAATGCCAAAACGATTGAACGGATTTGGATGAAATTATGCACACGGATAGACCATGACCTGAGTAAAGACATGGGCTAGTTTTCATCATGGTTCGCAGACGAAGTCGAGGGCAACAGCTAGTTAGACCACACATTACCTTTTGTGTTAGGTTTTTCCACCATGCCATTTTGGCCGCTATGATTGAAGTAATACCTGAATAAATACCACGTTTACCTTTTTAATGGCCATTAAAAGCTATAAACATAATAACATGCTATTTTCCAGTAGCCATAAAATGATTGAGAAACCTGGTTAATAAATGTTAATAAAAGCCTGCAGGTTCCATTGGTTTGACATTTAGGGGTTTATTTATAAGCGTTGCTTATACTTATGAGATGTTTGAACATCAAAAATGTATAATTAATCAGTCGCTAAGAATTGTAAAATAAAAATGTTTAATTAAGCAACGTTTATAAATAAAGGGGTTCGTTTTTAGAGATTATCTGCAAGTTTATTTCAATTGCAAAATGTTGACTGCAACAACTTTATGCAGCGTAAATAAACACCAAAATATCTATTTCCTGAAGTACTTTATATCGCCGCCACCGTTGTATTCCCTTCCGAGAATTGTACCATTTAAATGCAAGACTACTGTCCGATAAAAATCGACATTGCCCGATCACGCAGACACATTAGTGAGTGCCTGTCTTTGTATATACCGGATAATGCTCAAATTGGCTTAGGGGCAATGTACATTGTAATGTTATTATTCTTTTCAACTTTTGTTATTTTAGAGATGGAGAGAAAAAATGGTGACATTAAAAAGATATGTACTATAAAATCCAAATAGAATAAAATAAGTAGGTTCGTTTTTATTTATTTCAGCACACAGCTATAATAACATAACTACAAGAAATTCCACATTCGATGGAGTGTATTTTAATGTCAATATGCAAAAGAAATCGTAAATCGTAAATATAAATACAATACAATGACAGGTGAGAAAATATGGGATGTGCAGGCAGGATTTAGAGAGGGAATGGGATGTATGGATCAGATCTTCTCCCTAAGGTGCATAGCCGAAAAACATCTGGCAAAGCACAAGAAAATCTACTGTGCTTTCGTGGACTTGGAGAAGGCCTATGACAGTGTGTGGAGGGAAGAACTGTGGTCGACACTATCCTTGTACGGTGTGGACTGGCGCTTAGTACGGGCACTGAAATCTTTATACAAGGATTCCAGTGCTTGTGTTAGGATAAATGGGGCATACACGAAGTGGTTCTGCATCTCGAGGGGTGTTAGACAGGGTTGTGTAGCGTCACCATGGCTGTTCAACTTGTACATGGATAGTTGTCTGACAGATTTGAAAGAGGGTGAGTATGGATTGACGATGAATGAGTTGCCTGCCAAATGCCTTCTCTACGCAGATGATCAAGTTCTACTTGCATCGTCAGCGGAAGGGTTGCAAGACATGGTGACTGTGATGGATGAATCATTTAAAATGAAAGGGATGAATATAAATGTGAATAAGACGAAGGTCATGGTGTTTGAAAGAGAAGAGGATGTATCGTTATGTGATGTGAAATTAAATGATAAGTGTGTGGAGCAAGTAAGTGAGTTCGTATATTTGGGGAGTCTATTTACAAGGGATGGAAAGATTGATGGAGATGTGGAAAGAAGAGTAAATGCGGGAAATAAAGTGAATGGCGCTACACATGCAATTGTAACCAACCAGTTGATGTCCAAAAAAGCACGACTGGCTGTTCACAATGGTGTGCTGGTGCCTACGCTTATGTATAGAAGTGAGTGTTGGGTGTGGCAAAAGAAGCATGAAAGTAGAATAAATGCTGTGGAAATGCGTTCCTGGCGAAGCATGTGTGGTGTGACTATGAATGATAGACTGAAGAATGATGTGATATGGCAACGGTGCGGTTTAAAGGAAGATGTAGTGACAAAAATTGAAAAGAGTATGCTAAGATGGTTTGGTCATGTTGAGAGGATGAATGAAGGGCGATTAACAAAAGGTATTTACAAGGCAGATGTGAGTGGAAACGCCGGGAGGGGACGCCCTAGGAAGACATATAGTGACCTTATTGGTGATGTTCTTCAGAAAGGTCAGGTGCGTAGTACTCACAACCGCGTGCGTGTATGACCAGATGTATGAACGTAAACGAGGCAAAAGGAGTATGTATGGATCGTAGCAGGTGGAGTTCTGTAGTTTCTGCCTACCCCCATGGGAAGAAGGCGTGAGTTTATGTATGTATGTATGTATGTAAATACAATATACTGGATCGCAAAAATTCAAGGTCGCTAATAAATGGCGTGATAGTTTCTTAAATACATGAGGCTAATTTGCGAAACTATAGTATATTGTAGATGACTGATAAATATATATAAAAAATGTGTAACACGTTTTGTACACTATATAGCGCATTCCTTAACTTGTGTAAGGTAACAGGAACAGGAGAGCGTTGTCTCACGCATCTCCCGAGCTCGTCCCGTTCATGTTCTATGGGATTTAAGTCTGGGCTGCGAGCTGGCCACTCCATGCAGGTAATATACATATTGACCAAACGAGCAGTATGTGATCGCGAATTACCGTGCATAAAAATCGAATTTGCACCTTTTTTTTTAATCGGCTTCTTGTACAAATGAAACCTCTTTAGAGATTAAGAACAAGCATTAGTAACCTGCTTACTACATATTTATTCTAGCGATCTAGGTATATGGAGATATCACGGTTTTTATTAGCGACCCGGAATTTTTGCGATCCAGTGTATTACATCATTATCTGGTCCAAATAAAATAGTTGAACAAATATGAAAGAAAACTATTCACGTGATTAATGAAAACAAAATCAATCACGTGTTTTTCATAAACTTTTCTTTTTACACTTTTCTTGCATGTTAATTTTGGACAACTTCCTCTCGGCCTTTAAAGCTGAAACTTTGTGTACTCGATCCAATTCAATGACAATATATTTATTTGGTAGAGCAAATTATGCATATACTTTGAGAATGCGAACGATAGGGTAAAACCTTTCAAACGTCAGATATCATTATCCTGATAATTTTGAATTTTTGACAGATTTTCCGTACAAAACCTGTCAAAAATTCATAATAATCAGGATAATGATATCTGACATTATCTGACGTTTGAAAGATTTACCCGATAACAGGATCTGTTTTGTCATAATTATTTTCATGCGCTTCAATAACATAATGAAACAATGCTAGTAGTCATTTTTGCACATAAACGATATCGTACTGTTTCTTGTATAAAAAAAAAATAACCCTGTGAAAGCCACACAGAAAACTTAGAGATTTTTATCTCAGATTCCATGTGGTATCATAAACTTTCCCCTTGTCTTCAACTCGCTTCTATTAAGAGTTTGTCTGAGCTATCTCACGTCTTGAGAGTACCTCATGCTTATTCTAGTTTCTTTATAGCGCCCATAAAAGGAAATATCTGTATACGTCTTTCTATTTTCTTTGGCGGTAGGTACCAATTTGGTTTAACGAGAGGTTTTGAAACCGAGCATATTACTAACACTAGTTTAATGAACAACGTTGAATTAATTTTGGAGCTTATTTCGTAGCATTAATTAAAGACGTTACGATTGTATATTTAGTATGATTTATAACTAAAATGTGTAGTTTAATTAAGTATAGGAGGTATATTATTACTTGACTCCATATAGTTCGGCTGTGAAGTTTCTTGTTTTCTGAAGTTTGCAATATTCTCACATAGTTCAAGTCACACACAAAATGATATATGAACCTAGAGACATTCAACAACGATTTAGAAATTATGAGGTTTTATGCATTATGACAAACTTAGTTTCTAAGTGTGTAGGTACACGTAAAGCCACAAACTTATAAAATTCATTTAAAACATACATTAATAATTATCAGAGTTGAGAAATGCAATGCCTCAAGAATTGTTTGTTCGTAAATGCCTTAATTGAAATACTTTTATTTAAAAAAGGCATTCTCTAGATGCTACGACCAGTGCTACGGCGTAGCCGAAGTAGTCACAGTCTATTCTACGTGGACTACGCTCTCGTAGCTGATTCTCATTTTTTTTATAAAGAGCCTTTTGTTAGTAAACTCTCCGTTCGAACAAATTGAGTAACAGGTATTCCAATGTAATAATGCCGTTGACGATTGCATTTTATTAACGTACCAGACTTACACTATTTAGGGTTCCGTACGTCCGAATGATAAAACGGAACCCTTATAGGATCATTCGTGTATCTGTCTGTCCGTCTGTCACAGCCAATTTGCTCCAAATCTACGGGACCGTTTAAGTTGAAATTTGGTACACATTATGAATTCCTGTGACCCAAACATGGATGTGTTATGAATTTTAAATACGGGGTCACTTTTGGGGGGCAAATTTGGCAATTCAAATAACTAGTTTTGTTAACTATACCGTGTGACACATTGAATGAAAGAGCTTGTTGTGAGGGTCTCAAATATTTTTATTATAGATTACAGGAATACCTATATGAAGTATATAGTCTTTAAATAACATGGTTAATCTCTCAATATTGTGTGTACAAACTTATATTCGCAGTTGGAATTTGTGGGCGGAAATGTTTTTCAACTACAATTTTATGTTTGTCCTTGGGATAAACATGGTAGATAAAATATTATTGATCGTACGGAACTCTCTCCACGTGAGTTGTCCGGTTTCTACTATACACTTATAAAGGTAGTAAATACAAACAATAACAGTATAATTATTTTATTCCGACTTATTTTAGGATCTGTCAATCAGGGTCGATGAATGCAGGTCTGATGGTTAGTCTAATGAATATACACCTAAAACCTAAGAACGTGATGATGATAAAGGTCGTTGCACCTGTAACGGTTAAAATATTTCCCGGAAGTGTATTAAAACCAGGCTTTACCACCTTTAAATATCGGTATATTGTCCAGTAATTGGGTATCGGTCGGTTCGGCAAAATCGAAAATAGCTACGATAAATTCAGATGCGCGTCTATTAGAACCTTGAATTTATGAGTAATTCTCAGCTCAGCACAAATTCCTGGTAAAGCTATGCTTGCTTGTTTAAGACAGGCACTGGACCAGGACACAAGTATTGCCGTCAATCCGTGCCATGACATAATGTTGTTTATGTACTTATTCTAATCCTAATCCTAACTAATATTATAAATGCGAAAGAAAGTTTGTTTGTTTGTTTGTTACCTCTTCATGCCTAAACGTTACCTTTTCAGGATGATCGATTCAGTAATCGATCATCCTGAAATTTTGCATATACGTTGTCAGGTGTACAGAAACGGACATAGGGTATCTTTCATCCCGAAAAAAAGTACAGTTCCCGAGGAAAACTACAATAACGTTCTTATGATAATAGATGGCGCCACGTGTCTTTCGAATTATGATTCAATTATTACCCGAATTTATTGTCAAAGTCTAAATTAACGCGAGCGAAGCCGTGGGAAAAAGCTAGTGTATTATATAATTGATTAATTTTGAGTAATGATGACTTTGACATTACACTAGTTTTTTAAGTTGTTTATGTAATTACTAACAATTCGGAAAGTATTTTCTGAATAAGCTTCTGATTGGCGATTTAGCTTCAGTTGGTAAGTGGGTAGTAGTATATAGCGGAAAATAAGTGATACCGGTTCATTCATGGACTTAGAACAGGCTAGAAATATCGTAAAGATTAAGTTTTGTTCAATTCCTAAAGCAGTTTATTAGGAACTACGAAGGAAGGATAATTCTTTCTGGTTTTTTTTTTTTTGTTCTTTTCGCCATAATTCACAGCGTGTTTGTACACTTGGTAACCACAAGTAAAGCGCGTGTCGCTTCGTGGGATATAAATACTATAGTAAGTATTATTTCAATAATAATTATTATGATAGTAGGTACTTACTTCCTCAACTTCCTCGTTTAAGAATCACACCGGACGATATCGCCACGCATCTAAGCACATTTGCCATGATATTATGTGATTTCTATAGTGACGATTGGTTCTTGACCGTACGCCCTACGAGATTCGTAGGGAGAAGAGGTTCAAAATATACCTTCCTATCAACTAGATCAAGATATTTAGAAGAATGTACAAAAAAGCGCAGAAATCTAAAAAAAATAGATGTATCTCTACACCCGACGACTTCTTCAGGTCGAAGATCTGTCTCTTTCGGCACTCTTTTGTCTGGTTCATCATCATCATCAGCCTATATTCGTCCACCGCTGGACGTAGGCTTTTCCTAGTGAACGCCACTGAGCCCCATCCTCGGCTCTCCTCATCCAGTCTCTGCCAGCCGCCTTTCGCAAGTCGTCACTCCACCTGGGCAGCCGGCGTCGCACACTACGTTTGCCTAAACGCGGTCTCCACTGTAGAACTTGTTTTCCCCAACGATTGTCGGTTCTAAGAGAGATGTGACCAGCCCATTGCCACTTCAGCTCTCTTAGTCTTCGGGCTAGTCGGTTACCTTGGTTCTCTGGCGGATAACCTCGTTTCGTATTTTATCCTTCCTTTTTGTCTGATTAGAAACTGTTTTTGGGCAAAACGGATCAATATGTTGTTGCTATTATTAATCTCACATTTATTTATATATAATAACCACATGCATCTAATTTGGTGACAATATTGTCGTATAGGATACAGCCTCGTCTCTGCTAGTGGTGGCCATTATTCGGGGCTGCGGTTAAATTCCATTAAACTTTGCTCCTTAGGCTGGCTTTACAGACAAGCGTATAGGTTTCTTTTTCCGTAGTATGCTGAAAGTGTTTTAATAGGTTTGTTGACATCATTTTGATAATGCTATACCTCGCATATTTACCTACGGCTTATAAAATTTAAATGGAATCTCCATTATCGTTATCGGTCAATAGATTGATTTTAACAAAGAGTTGAAATTCATCAGTAATCATTATAACATCTTTCTTCGTATTAATAACGATGGCTGATAGTTATTTCTTACTAGGGGATACCCGACGTGTGCTACTACGGTAAAACAATGCATTAGGCACATTCGGTCCAATCGTGAAGATTTTTTCATTGTTTTAGTGGTCTAAAACCATATTCGCATGTCTAAAACCATATTCGCATGCCCCAGTTTGGGGCACATCGGTTAGATGGTTTCAAAGTCTACAACGGGCATAGGTAGAAACAACTTTTGTGTTTTATATAATTATTTAGATTAATATCACTGCATTATTCATTTGAATTGAAAACAAAAAACAGTGCAGCAGGTATTTCTTCAAAATAATATTCACACGTCGCGTATTTGTAGCAAACAACGGAACTATGTGATTCGATTTGCTCTTATAAGTTTACATTTTTATTATGACGCGCTACTCGAACTCCACAGACTCGCATCGCATTCTGCCTTTTTATAGCTGTCCACATATCCCCCTTTACTGAAAGTAGTCCATTGAAACTACTAACAGGATACGTCGACATTGAAATACGCTCTCGACGAAGTATCCTTTCACTTAACTGTATAACCAGCTTTATGGTACTGAACGCTTAAAGCGTCACCCACATCTTTACACACGAACGAGGGTGGTTATGAATTTAATTAATCTTCATCGCGATGATTTAAACAAGATATTAAAACGTTTTTATTGCATTTGAAGAGATCGTGTGAGAGTCTTCCGGGTAATCTTGTTCGTAAAGATGACGTAAGAGAATTTGAAGTCAGTGCCAGTGAATTCAATATTATTAATTTTAGTTTGCCCAATTTATTGTTAATCATTAAAATCAGCGCTTAGAGTACTAAATCGCACGTTTATCTCTGCGAATCATTACTGTTCGTGATGTAGGTAGGTAGCTATAATGATGTGTGTTATTGGTACTTACTAAACCTAACTGTAGGTACGCGTAACATTTAGTCATGTCTAACATGCAAAACAAGAAACTGTAAGTAGGTATGATGGTGTTGAATAAACTGCATAGCTACAGATACTGAAATTATCATTAAAGGCTGTCGCAGATTGGCGCGATGCAACAGCGCGACGCGACTCTAGTAGAACAATTTCTATGAATTGCGTTGCGCCATCGCGTCGCGCCTGTCTGCTGGAGCGTTAAGCTGCTAGTTACACTAGATACTAATAATCAGAATGTTCTAAGCGAGCTAAAAACTTTTATTTTGCGACCACGTGCACTACCACAACTAAAGTTTACAATCAGCTACAACACAAGTTTATAAATAATTTATAAACTTATGCAATAAATACCCTTACAATGGCGATAGTTAAGTACTATGTAACTTTGGGGGAGAAATATTGGCATAACGTGAATATATCCAGGGCAGAATATTGACTAGGTGTTTGTTTATCATATCAAGTACCTACTTATGATTCTTTTCTTTACAGACGCGTTTCTAATAATACAGGGTGACATCGAGGCGCAAACTGTAACCATGATTTCAGTTCATAATCCTAGACCCCTAGCGTAGAAATATTTTCAACGGTTAACAAAAAAAATAAAGTTTTTATTTTTTTTATTTCTTTTTTTTGAGTTTATAAATGAAAATTTTAATTCAAAATTTAAATTAGACGACGACTTGCCTTTATGTTCCTAATGATTAAATGGGATTTAATATCTATGACATTGTATTGACTAATTCTTAATATTGCATTTAATCATTCTTAACATTATATCTAATCATTCTTAACATTATATTTAATAATCCTTGACATTGTATTTGATAATAGTTAACAGTTTCCTTATCCTTGACATTGTATTGTGTAGTTTTGATTCATTGTTCTAAAGCATTTGATTTTAATTCCTTGAGATATTTGTGCACCGGAAACAGCAGAATATTATGGACGTCTTATTATGTGTAACAAACACCTTGTTACAACAATATTCTAACAAATAAATTGATATGATTTTGAAAAAATCAGCAGTTTCATAGAAAAGTGCAATAGGTAGGTAGGACCTACGCGGCCAAATTTTTTTTATCCGGGGTTTTCAGAATCATCTACTCAATCCATGGTAACAGGTTGTGCGTCGATTTCCCTGCCACCATGTATAGATTTTACCCTAATCTGATTGATGATAATGTGTGTTTGAGTAATGTAGGTATACTCTAGATCTTATTATTATAAGCCTTTATTAAGTTTTACATTGGCAAATATTGTATGAATTCAACTCACTTGTTATTGTCTATCCAATCAAGGATCTTTGTAGGTCCGATGACAATTGACAATAAAGACCATAAATATAATTCAAGCATCGCATCTGCTAATGTATCGTCAAAACACCATTGTTATGTTATGTTATGTTAGGTTTGCTGTTGGTGTCGGTCGTAAAAGCACAGCTCGCGCGTGCTCTGCCAGCCTGCCGCTGCGAGAACAAATATTTATTTTAGGTGGTAAAACAGACCTACGACCAATATTTCGAAATGAAAAACGGACAGTAGACTATTATGACCAGGAATAATCATCTGGATGTTCCAGGGTAACGTCACATTGTTTGATTTCCAATAGATCGTTGGATTGTTTGCGTGAAATAACGGCAAACGAAGGACACACATTCTTAAAACATCATGTTGTTTCATAGCAGCATCTATGCTGGTGTTTAACAGAGAATCAAATAGAAAATGCACATTATTGGGTATTATACGAACCATCCTATACAAAATTGCATTAGGATCGATATGTTGCTAATAGCATAGCATGTTAAGTAACGAGGCAATCGGTGGGTCTCTTAGCGAGTATACATTATGCAGCCACGTTTGACGTGGACGGGTGCACAAGGGAATTAATGTCGGTCACGTGTCGTACTAGCGGTCATATTTGACGGCGGAACTAACCTCAGATTACGTCTCACAAACACTGCGGTATCTAATACGAGTTTAACTAATTACACCTTAAAAAATCATTTTCATCACATTTGCTTCAAAACTGGCTTATAAGGCACCTCTTTTATATCCACAATGCAGTGCAAAAATGTATTGAACAAGCGAGCCTTTTACTTTGTATTCCCGATCCAGATCTGGAAAGTACGCCACTGATAACTATGTACCTACAAGTCAGAGACGTACATTTTTTTAAAAAATTTTATGCCTTTTTCATAGAAAATGTTGTAAATTATGCAAACAGTAAATATAAAAAAAAATGATAAATAAACATTGTATTTCATCAAATTATTTACTTTTGTAAGCAAATTAATATTAATTTGTGTTCTAAATACAAACACATTTAATATTATAGGCAGTATCTTAGCGGCTTCATACCTTTGCCTATCGTTCAACTTTCAAAGACACGGCGCGCGAAAAAAAAACAGGAAATTAAACCATAGATTCAATATTTTACTAATTAGATTATTTTAGAAAGATGTTTTTTATATCTGTTTTAATGACTTTGTCGCTTAGCGACCACAGCGCCTAGTGTGCCAAAATTGTTGATTACGATCTACCTTATAACTAACTTGTACAAGTGTTTAGCCTTGTCGGACACTGGAAAAGCAAGGGTGGTATTACAAAAGCCAATGAACCTTTATCGTCCTAAAACATTAATTCCAGTATTTTCATTCCGGACACACTCCATCAGAAAATGAAAGACATCATCAACAACTCCACTGTCATCATAATTTGGAGACAAAGCTTTTTTCATTAGATGGTAAAACTTATTTGAAGGAATATGCCCGGAACGAAGTCTTAAGGGTATAGTAACTAGGTTTAGACCGTAGATTTGGGACATTTTTATATTTTGTTGAGTACCTGTTACTTGTTGACAGGCCTACACTGTCCTCCCATATCTATCACCACTGTAATTGGAAACATTGTAAAAGCCCCTTATTTTTAAAAGAATAACCGTGGATTTTCTTGCCGGCTCTTCTCCATAAGAAACAACCAATTGGAACCGTGCACCTAGCTTCTGGCGTTTCATAAGTGCCCATGTTGGTTTATGTGAAATAAAATATTTTGATTTGTTTTGATTTGTTTTTGTTGTGGTTACAATCAATTTACGGAACCCGAGAAATCCTGGCTGGATAGTTCTACACCATATCCCTTTTTCTTTTGATCTTTCATCAAAATACTCCTGCCAACGATTCAAACACTTTCTTTTAACCTTTCAAAAATAGTCGGAACACAGTTGAGTTAATATTCATGGGAATTCCATCAACACACGCTTGTTTGGCGAGCATATCAACCTTATCATTTTATTCTAGCTGACAATGCGACGGAATCCATTGAAGATATACCGTTTTGGAATTATACTGAAGCTTTAAGAGCAATTAATATATCACGGAGGCTGTCGGAATACCTCGTATGAGAGGAGTGTGCCGAGCCAACTGTTGCAGCGAGATTTTGGGGTCTGTCAGAATCACAAATATAAGACTATTAATTGATAGAACATAGGACAAGTTTCCGATATCGCAATCAATTCAATGTGCAAAATAGAAATATCTGAATCAATCTTAAACTTCATGTGATTCAAAAGAATAAGATCCAATAAGGCGGCGCCTCCCAAATGTTTAACTTTGGAACCGTCAGTAAAACTCGTAACATATCCTGAATATTGTTCTTGAATATATGAAGTACATAAGTGTTTTGTTTGTTAAGTACTGTAGCGGCGTTTAGCTCTAGAAATACTAGGAAATTTATCATAATCTTAAGTTTAATATAGATTGTCTCATCATATTCTACCACATGGGCGTCCAAATGTTAAGTAATAATATTTATTAATTCAAATTCAAAAAGGGATGTCAGAATAAAATAATATAGAAAAATTAAATTAATATGTCAAAGTGTCATTTAAGTAGTCATTCAAATTATAGTAGCATTTATTACATAAAACATCTTTAAATTGCTTCTTAAAACGAGCCAAATCTAACTCCCTAATTGATTTAATGATTTTATTATAAATTTGCGGGGCTCTGCAGAATATACTTTTCCGCATGAGAGCTGTCTTGGCTCTGCGTGCGCGTAGACGAAGACTATATGAAACTTATTTACACTAAGACGAATCGAAGTATCGAAGACTATGTGAGACATATTTATACTACTTATCCACTTATCGAGGGAAAACATTCCAAGTTGAATGCTTGGATGTATAGGAGCAGCATTATATTGTGAAAAGATGTCAATAAGTGATGGCAGTGTCTTGTTCTATCAATATTTGGAACCTTTAACTAGTGAAAGATTTTATAGTGATTCTCTGGTCTTATTGCAACGAAAAGATTTTGATTTTAACAAGAGTTTGCTAGATAAGTATCTCCGATGAATATAAAGTGGCGGAAGGCATAACTCGCTTTCCATGACATATATCGGGGTGCTCCTTATAAATCAGGGATTGAAAACCGGTACAAATTTGGGTTCTAGGTCTCCATATCGGTTATTTAAAAGGTTCTTCTTTTCGGTACGGTTCCGGTTCAGTTCCCGGTTTGGTTCTGATTCCAAATAAAGGTTCTTAATATACCGGTTCCGTATCATCCGATTTAAAGGTTCTCTACGAAAGAACTACCACAGGATGCATCAAAGGAAAAGTGCCCCCCTTCCTCGCACAAAAACTCCACCTCTTAATCCGTCGGCGGTATCGTACAAAGCTTCAACCTGCGCTGAGCGGCATCGTATGAACTGGTTCGAACTCGCTTTGAAGAAGAACCGGTAAAATAAAGGTTTTTAAAAGTTTCAATTTAGGTTCCTGCTCCGATTCGGGTTCTATAACGGAACCACTAAATACCGGTTCTGTACCGATATTTTAGGTACCTTTTCAATCCCTGTTATAAATCCGCTGAAAACACGTAATGCCTGGTTTTGGACCAATGCACATTTTCTTGTAGGTGCGGTTAAATTCTGACATTAAATCCCCCAGCTTCATTTCTTTATTAAAATAGGGTCATATTTTATCAAACGCCATATGATGAACTGAACAATTCACACAAGTTTAATGATTTATTTGTAATTTTTTTGTTATTTTTGTAGCAAGCATTTAATTTTAGACAAACGGGTTTTTTAATTTAGAAAAGAGAGAGAGAGAGAGAGAGTCAGAGTCATTTATGATCTATGTCACCGCGAATCTCTCAGGGAACTTTAAAAAAAGATTAATATTATGTCGGTACCGTGCCAATTCATTTATGAAAATACTAGCTGCGTCCCGCGGTTTCACCCGCATAAGTCCTGATCCCGTGACTCACTCGTACTGAATTCATGGCAACATGTTGCGCGCATGTCACTGCCACCCTTTTCATACACGAAATATTATCATTGTGAAAGATACACCTTTAGGTGGTTTAGAAGCCGCAGACGATTTTTATTTTTTATCTAAGTTTAACATGTTAAAAATTTAATAATTTAAAATTACTTGACACACATATTAAATACTGGCTTACATTTCATGATCACATTTCTACTGTTGCCAAAACCTCTTTTAAAAGGCTAGAGTATATTCTCCGGAATGCCCGTGATTTTCGCAACGGCATGTAATAAAGATCTTAAACAGCACACTTGTCCGAACCAAGCTAGTTCTTCTGTATGGAATCCGCATGAAGCAAAGTATGCACTTCTTCTAGAAAACCTAGTTCCTACCTAGTTCATCTTATGATGTCTGGGATATCATATGCTGGAGACCAGAAGGGCATGTGGCCAGGTAGGCGTTATACTCAAAGTGTGGAAGGGTATAGCGGGTGCGCCTGACATCCATATTGAGCTGATTCGACTCTACACACCAAATAATTATCTCTGTGGCAGAAAACATAGGTAACTACTTGGCGTGCCTTCGTGTCGGACAGCAGCCCACGCTGCGTCTCCCGTACCGCGTGTGTTGACCGCACTAAATAAGCTCGTGGAAGCAAACCCGGACTGCGATCTGTTCGCTAATAAATTCGCCAATTTAATGGTTATGTGTCTACATTTTTGTGAGAATAACAGTATTTGATTTTTGTTATTAGTTTATGTGTTATGTTTGTACTTATTATATATACTTTGATTTATGTAATTGGTTTCTTAAGCCATGTAAAGCAAATAAATATTAAAAAGCGTGGTTAGTACCAAAACGGTGGCGGTATCAAAAAAGTTATTGTTTTAATACTTAATTAAATATTTTATTAGCAAATTAAGTTTGTGTGTGTTGAAAGATGTCGTTTGATACTCGTGTGCATATTTTATCATTGCATTCTCGGCACCAATGCGCCTTCGGCTTTGGCTCGAGCTAAAAATGTACTATTTCGTGACATCAGTTAAATTTACTGTAGGTAACGCCTCATTACCTATCATTCTCCTACCGTTATCCCAATTCATTTGGGGTCGGCAAAACAGAATCTATCGAGTAAAAATATTCAAAGTAATTACCTACTTTATTATATTCCCCATAATTTTACTCAAAGAGTTTAAAGATAATTCAAATAGTTGAAATAATCAAATTGGCCAATTGGGGCAAAATTGTGATCCCATTATGTCAAACGCAGAAACATTTTAGCATAAAACTCGAGCGTGTGCCACAGCTATTACAATCAAAAATAAAAGTAACGACAGTTCTGTCCTAGCGACTGAACAATATTAATGTTTTTCAAAAAGTTATAAAACGTTATGAGCGAGGATAAGTCCGATTTCCGCGACAATGGCATGCGAAGCACTTTTGAGTTGAACTCGTAATTTATTTCGCTTTGTGATTTTTCATCGCGTGTCTGGGTCGCGCCATTTGTATAGTCACATTTCATCCGATGCCAGTATCACTTTTCACCCGGTTTCACGCCATGGTCTAGCCGAGACCCCCCCGTTAGTCTCGTAGCTTCTCCCCTTCAAGCTTGCTTATCTTTAACGTTCCTCGTTAATTTCGCCCACGCCCGCATGCACGCGTCTACCCACAAACTTGAACTAGAGTTTGCCAATCGCTAACGTAAATTTTATCCCACTGCAATAGGGATGATGACCAATACTAGAAATGTTCTAACTAATAATGTTATTTCAAAGAAGGCATCGTAAAATGAGATCGTCAAAGCTTTTACACTTTTTATAATAATGTTTGCAATTAAATGGGACCACATGTGAAGCACCAGCTATCTAATAAAAAAAGAATCATCCAAATCGGTTCACCCAGAAAAAGTCCTGAGCTAACACATAAAAAACAAAAAACAAAAACATACAGACGAATTGAGAACCTCCTCCTTTTTGTGACGTCGGTTAAAAATGAAACTAAAACGAAAAGCAAAGAACTACGCTCATTATTTATGATCATGATTTGACACAAATAAAGGACCGGTGAATATGGTGTAAAACGAACGATAGCAGGAATACTTGCTCACAATTCATTATTAGAAAAAAAAAGTTTATTGACATGTATTGGTTTCATGTTTTGGTCTCGTTGCAAACTTAATTTGTTTACCTTATCATATCCGCATTAAATTTACTTGAGCAGCTGAACATTTCTATGATGTATGCCAATCGTTAGATATTATGACAACTGCATCATCATTATCTGCGTCATGACGTGCAGCTGTCGACTATTTCTGTTTTGTGCTCGTGATTATAGATCTATTTTGTTTGTTTCTTTTTATTTACATTGTTACCTGAGCTAATTATTTTTTATGTATGCACGTGTTTCTGTGACAAATAAACCTATTTTACTTTCTTTCTTTAACTGAATTAAGAAGTTAAGTTATAAAAAAATCCATCATGCACGAATTTATTAAACGTATCTTATAATATCGGCGATCAAGGATTTAAAAAAATGTTATAATGGTTGGACCACATATTATATCCAGCAAGAACCCACTGCCATAACATATTAGCCATGGTAGCCACCATTTTGTAATTCAAATAATCACCTTCCTTTTACATGTAGGTAGGCAAAGTAGGCATCTAGGCAGCCCATATAAAAAATATGTAATACTTTATTTTCTTTCTTACCTACCTACAGGGCTTACAGCTGAGCTCAGCTTTGTGCGAACATGTATCCCTAAGAAATACTTTTCTCACAAAGTTCATCCTTAAAAATATATTTTGTGGGCGTGTACTCAATATTAGCTGGGCGAGTTAATTGAATTGCTCTTTTACTTTCTCAATTTCCTGAAAGACTAATGTTAATGGACGTTAATTGCACCGAAAATTAACGTAGTTTATATTTAAATGTCTGTGATGTACTTAGGCACTGGTTACTTCCACCCAGTTTCCTTAATTAGATAATAAAAAGTCCCGGTAAAGCAGTAGGTACTAATACCTACGTTAAAATAATGTTGTTAACAATATGTCAGTCCGACCTTTGTATCGATTTACCGCATTTATACCAAATTAACCAGATAAAGGTCACAAAAGGATTACAAGGTACAAGAGTGTATAATATAGACAAAGTAAGGTTCTGTGTTTGGCGGGGCAAAGAAAATTGAAATAAATAGTCCAGCTGAGCTTGAAGCGCCATTTCAGATAAGAGACTTTAGTTTGGTTACGAGAAAAACTGCGTTTACTGTACTCATTTGAAGAAATGCCACTCAGAGAACGTTTAAATAACCTCTTTAAACTGATCAAAGATATAAACGTAATGTTATAATGTTTATTTGTCTCGGTATGGCATTTATTATGTAGGTTGTGTACTACTTAGTCGTTCGAATATAAACAAAACTTTCGATCTGCGCGTTTCGTTATTCCCTATTTCTTCAATGTTACAAAATGGTTTACAATCACCGATATCCAGTATTTATTTTATTTTAGATTTTGAATATAAACTCGAAAAAAAAATGAAACTTTAATCGAACGAGTGACTGGCCTGTGCCTATAAATTTTTACTTGGTAAATAGCATTAATTAAAGTGTAGTAACATTCAGATCAGAAAAAACGCTATGATTAGATTAAGTGTCGGAAAATTGACTTTTTATTATTATAAAGGCACTTTGCCGCAATATTTTTACTCAAATTCTAAAATATTCTGTTCGGTTGAAACCAGATGACAATATTTAAAAATTATTGTAGGTAATAGGTAGATAATTTGGGAAAACAGTCTTCAATCAGTCAATCATAGAATCATGCTATACAGTTATGCCATTCGTCACCTGGTATACACATTTAAGTCAGAGTATGACTGAATAAATCGTAGTTTGCAAGAACAGTGTTAACTGAATAATCGTATGATCACATTTTTAAACCTACCTTTTATTGCAGTCCTAAAGGTTTGAATGGTTTTAACCACACATGATCGGAATTCTTCCGTGAAAGGGTAAAAGCGAAAAAGACTTAACGAAAAAAGTATGGGGTGTGTCGTCTGTCAGAGTAGGTAACCAGAATATCAACAACAACTGATATATTGAATTTGGTTCTAGCCGTATCTTGTCGCCTAACGTTACCTCGCATTTAGTCACAAAACTTCACTGGAAACCTGTTAACTTAGTTTACAGAAGAGGCTTACGATCGGCTGATATTAAAAGTAAACAAAATAAAATTGAGAGAGATAAGCGCTTATAGCGAGTAATGGTTATTGTGAAATTGGCGGAAAGCAGGTCTACCAGCTTAGACTCAAATGTAAGTAACCGCTTTTCGATTACTATATGCTATCAGGTATTGGTGAAAATCAGAGCTATTACAGAATAGAGATTAAATTTATATTTTGTTTACATTAAATCTTTGATCATAACCCTGCGACATAATTAAATCAACAGTGATAATAAAAGTGATCAAGCAGATTTGCTGAAAGCAAAGATTTCGGCAAATAGGCCTTTTTTCAAGTAACATTACACGCATGAACAAAGAAAAGCTCTTAAGGGGGAAGTGCCAGGGTAGCCCGCGAAATTCAAATCATCTTAGTCGCGAATCAAATATTTTTCAACCTGGCACTAAACTGCAACAAAAACGTAAGAAAATTTGAATTTCGTTGACTACCCTGGCGCTGCCTTAAGAAGATATTACCTACTAAAACTTTTATCGTTAGCTTACTTGCTTCTATCGTTTGTCATATTTATTCCGTAAAATTAATTAATTTAATACAATGGAATCAAACATGTTTTGATACTCATTGAAGAGTCGCGAACAAATACTAATATTTAAATATGACACAAAAGATTTCGCTCAAATTAAATTTATCTTATTATGACATAGTCATGAGATAGACAATATGCTTTGTATTCACATTGACGTTATAGCTTTGCGTGTAAATATGTTATTGAATTTATGTAGGTATTTTTCGAACTGTAAATTGCAGATGAGTTTCAACTTGTTTTATAGTAGTTTGTGCTGACAGTTTGCATAGATTTTAAATGTGGTCAATAAGGTAAGTCTTATTTTGTTTCTGAATTAACTATAGTTACTTCTCCTCATATTTATGTCGTTGTATCAGTATTAGTTAATCAAACAAATGATGCCATATCTTTAGGGATTCGTACCTACCCAAAGGGCGATCATCTCTAAGGGCTGATTTTACCAAAGTGAGTTATCTTTATCCGTGGAATAAAATTGATGTCTAATAGATCTAGTACATATGGAAAAACTGTAAAATAAAAAATGTATTCTCAGAAATAATACTAATTCGAGGTAGGTATCAAAGTTTGGTGAAATTCGCCCCTAGCATATTATATTGGACAAGCACCTTTCCTAGTTAGGTATCTTTATCTTGGGCTTTTTTGACTGTGTGTTGAACTTTATACAAATCTGGCATGTATTTAATCGAACCTCTAACAATTCATAAAAAAAAAGTCAAATCGTTTATTTCAAATAGGCACATAAAAAGGCACTTTTGAACGTCAAAATTTACAAAAAATAGAATTGATTCTAGTTGCCCCTTCCAAAATGTAGTTTCATATGGAGAAGAATGGGCAAGAAACTCCACCGTTACTCTTTTAAAAATGTTTTACAATATTATGTATACATAATAATTATATGTGAAGACGATGCACCTAGAATAAAATTACTATACCATAATAGGTAAAAATAATTAAATATAACGCATGACAGGTAAATTAATTATGAGATAGATACATGGTGCTCACATATTTACAAATATTGAGAAGTAGATGATTTTTCAAAAAAAAAAAAAAAACATGTAATAATTTAGTGTGTGAGTTAAAGTAGTTAGATAATGTAAAAAACAATGTCATAAAAATTATAAATTATACAATTAAATTAGCAACCAGTTTGATTTTGTCTAGACTCTAGATTGTCCTATGGAGCAGGACCAGCATGTTTCCAAGCATTCTTATCTAGGATATAATCCTCTAATTTGTAATATGCTTGTTTACAAAGTGTACTTTTAATATGAGTTTTAAATTTTCTTTCATTTAATTGCAATATATCACAAGGTATTTTGTTGTAACATTTAACACAGTACCCCATAAAAGATGTATGTACTTTAGATAATCTAAAAAATGGTTGATCTATTTTATCTTTATTTCTAGTATTAAAATTATGTCTATCACTTATTTTATTAAAAAGATGTAGACTTTTTCTCTCTATTCCCATTTTGTATTCCTAAAAATATGATTGAACATCAATTCAGCCGAAAGACGTCTACTGCTGGACATAAGCCAAGCATCGCCACTTCTGCCGGGTTTTTACTTCTCGCATCTAGCGGATTCCTGCGGTCTTCACCAGATCAGCGGTCCAACTTGTGGGAGGCCTTCCAACGCTACATCTTCCGGTACGCGGCGCCACTCCAGAACCTTTTGGGCCTATCGGCCATCTGTTCTGCGAGCAATGTGCCTATACACTGCCACTTATGTTTGGCAATTCTTCGGGCTATGTCGGTTACCTTGGTTCTCCTAAGGATCTATTAATTTTTGGTTGGATCATGTAGAGAAACTCCAAGATAGGCCTCTCCATTGCTCTGTGGGTGAATTTCAGCCTTCTAATGAGGCTTCTTTTTGTGAACGACCTCATTTCCGTTCCATAGGTCATCACTTGCAACACACACTGATCAAAGAATTTTGTATTGAGACACTGCAGTGGTTTGTGAGACGAGAAGATATTACGCAGCTTCCCGAAAGCTACCCAGTCTAGTCGGATTCGACGATTGACCTCTTATTAGAAGTTGGACTTACCTAACTCGATAGTTGGTCCTAGGTAAACATAATAGTCCAAAACTTCGAGTGAAGAATCTCCGATCTTCATGAGGGTGGGTGTTACATGGGGATTTGACATGACCTTCGTTTTTTCCATGTTCATTTTAAGATCCACTCTTTCGAAAGCTCTACTGAGGTCATCGAGCATTGTACTGAAGTCCTCCATAGTCTCAGCCATAACTACTATATCGTCGGCAAACCGAAGGTTAGTGATTTACTCGCCATTGATGTTGATGCCAACTTCTTTCCAGTCCAGAACCTTGCACATATCCTCCAGTGCAACGGTGAACAGTTTCGAAGAGATAACTTCTCTTTGTCTTACACCTCGCTGCAGAAGGATAGGTTTCGAGGTCAGGTCCTGAAGTCGGACTGACATAGTAGCGTTTTCGTAAAGACACTTCAGCACCTCGGTGTACCGGTAGTCAATCTGGCATCGTTGGTGATACTGCAGTACAGCCAAGTCTCGATCGAATCAAAGGATTTCTTGTAGCCACAAACGCTAAGCAGAGAGGCAGGTTATACTCTTCGGATTTTTGTATAACCTGCCGCAGCGTATGTATGTGGTCCACGGTGCTAAAGTCTTTTAGGGAAGCCGGCTTGTTGGGGAGGCTGGAAGTCGTCAAACCTGCGCGCGAGTCCAAGCAGAACATTGTCGGCTTTATAAAGAAGAGTACCGCCACACCTCAGTTCCATGACTATGGCGGTTTACCCTCGGGTATGATGGAATCGAACAACTTCTGAAGGGCCCTAAGGGCCTTCAGGCCCGACGCCTTGTGGTTTTTATGTTGTTTCAGAGCCATCCTGATCTGATGCTCCTAGGCATGTTAGGCTGACAAGCTGACGTCCGAGATGTCTTTGGTATTGTGTCGGGTCAATCTAGTTGTTGTGTCGTTTGCCAGATTCATAACAGAGTAACTGCTTGACGTGTATGACTGTTCATACAACCTCAAGATCTCCCTCAACAGCTCAGGTTTGGCGGACACGATCCTGCCATCATCGGTCTTCAGTTTCGCTAGCTGGTTCAGCCTAATAGACAAAATCACTTGCAAAGACCTTGGAGCCCTTGTTCCGCTTTATTGCGTCTTTAATACGGTCAGTATTACTGAACACTCTAATTATAATATTTGCGCTTATTTTGTGAACGTCAAAAATAAACAAAGTTACCTATATTTTGATCACTGTTGATCGACTGTTTAATTGAATTGTGCGTCTGAAAAACTAACTGGTCATCTACAGGAGAACCTTTACAAAATCAGAACCGATCTGCTACTAAATGGAATTTGGTAAACTGAAAACCTATTTTGGTCCACTTGAAATATGAAATGTGCATTATACTATGTCAACCTTTTAAATCTATTTTGATCCATAAAAAAAATCACAATGAGCTTCTTGTTCAATAAAAAAATCCTTTTTATTTTGACTTATCGACCCTATCGCCATGTCAAATAAAATGGTTTTTTTTTTTGCGGGTTTATTGAAATTCCATGATGAGAAAAAATTCAATTTTTTCTTTAGCTATGGATGTCGCTGTCATGTTTTTCGAGGGCACTAAAGCTTATAGAGGTCATTGATTTTCATTTTTACCTTACTATTGGTATAGCTCCCTCGAAGCAATAAATATTTTGAGTATTGAGTAAAAAACTATTAAAACGGCACGTAAGACGAAATTAAATAAAAAAAACACAACCGCCGTCTTGGATTTTCATTTTGACATCTTTATCGGCTTTAGAACCCCCGAAAACCATGAAAAATAATACAGGGTGGATATTCGAGACGGGGCAGCAAGGGCAGCTACCTTAACCGTTGTAGCTACGAGGGAAAACGATGTTATGAAACTTTTCTTAACTTTTTGAGAAATTTTGATTTCCATTCACAGATTTCGAAAAAAAATACAGTCAGCAGGAAAATGGGTAACGACACTTTTTTTTATAGTTGTAAGCCGTGCGGCGTGCATGTACTCGTATTTCTCTGTCTGTCTCTCTCTCTCTTATAGAAAGCAAGCCAGTTTTTTTTTTTTTTTAAATGGAACTTCTTTCCTTCTGGGTGTCCCTTGACACCTCTCAAGATTTTGTTTATGCCAATCGATCATGTTCCATAAAAGGATCAAAAACCTCTATTTGACCACTTGAGTACTAGAAAAGTCAGAAAGTTTCGACTTATCTGAAGAATTAGGGGTTGACCACAAAACAGTTTTGACCCATTTGAGAAAGTCTGGGTATACAAAATAGCTCAATATTTGGGTGCCACATGAGCTCTTAGTCTCGAATCTATATGTCGGAGACAGTCATTGGTAGGGTCACTAAACGAAGCGCACCACGAGTTCCGGGAGGTGGCAGTACCGTCGCGATGACGTGCCTACTCGGCTAACTTCGTGCTATGACAGAGCCTGGCTGATGGAGAAGCGCTGATGGGACGGTACCTCCACCCTAGGAACTGTCACGCATTCCGTTTAGTTGTGTCGTGTACCTACAGTGTGTGATTCGCTAGTGTGATTAATTTCTTCGTAAATTATTATTTGATTTGAACCGCAAACGATTTTTCTATTGCGCAATAACCAACATTACCCATAGTACACCCACAGTAGTTAAAATATGGCTGATGCTAACGAGAGAGAGACGTACTTTCTCCGTCATCAGAAGTGGGATACGTGGTGGTTCAGGCGCAAAATGAAAACGTGTCAAGTGACCGTTGGCGTGCCATGTTTGAACAATACGGATGCGCGATCATGGTGCTGAGCTGATTTGTTTTTTGTTGAAAATTCACTGCAAGGTGGTCAACTTGTTGTAGCCATCATTATGGCGCTCAAACGAGCATCATCAACGCTGCTATCTGTTGTGTTGGGCATAGGCTGTATGCACAAATACCTTTGCCAAGTGTGATGCCGATTGCGCCGGCACCATATGGAATAACAAGTAACGAGCATCATCAACGTGGCTATCTGTTGTGTTGGGTATAGGCTGTATGTACAAATACCTTTGCCAAGTGACGCGCCGGTTGCGCCGGCGCCATATTGAAAAAACAGTGTCTCTAACCGGCGTTTGAGTTTGACGTGTCCCGATCCCGTATTAAGAACTACTACCGCGTGTGCAAACCCAACACTATCGCAAATAGCATACCAAGGAACGAGGTGGAGTGACATTAAGAATCGACCCAAGCAGCCACGCAGCCGTCAGCGATGCACTTCGTGTGCTTCAAGTGTGGGAAACTAGGACATATCGCGGTCCGGTGCACGAACAGTGCAGCTAAGCGAATGGTGGAGTGCTGCAAGCAGTGAACGGCGAGTGGATGTTTGCGTCGTACAAACTACCCTCAGGCAAGTTAGACCATAAATGTGAGCTGTACTCGTATTGTTTTGTTTACGATTCTGGTGCTGAATTCTCGTTAGTAAAGGAGAGTTGTGCAGCCAAATGGAAGTAACAAACGAGTTAATAACGTTGCTGCATTGACTGGTATTGGTTAAACACGTGTATTCAGCACGGAAGAAGTCTTAAGTAGCCTAACGATTAGCGAAATCAGACTAAGTTAGGTCGGAAGTTTAGAAGTCCGTTTAAGTTAGCGGAAGTTTTGGATGGTGATCGCTATACGTTAGAAGCCTTAAATTCTAACCGTACTTACCGTACGTAGGCTCACGATAGGTTCAGAAAGATGCCAATAGGTCATATACCAGTCGAAGCAGTTAGTGATCACAATGGTGATCAGCAAGCCTAAGTCATGGAAAGAATGCGAGTAGGGTACTCTATCGGCCGTAGTGTGAAGTTTTGATCCATGCGCTAGATGTGTGAGAACAATGCGATTGCTGGTCGGCTATGTGTGCCGTAGCGTTAGAGTGGTTTACAGGGTTTCCAGGTGTTTAAGGCTCTTAGTGAAAAAGATGATTGTTAAAGTGGATAACGATGGCACATGGCTCTGGTTGATGATTTTTGCTATGATTAATCAAAGTTAGTTTAGTAAATTTATCTAGAAGAACTACTTCGTTAAAACAAAGATTGAGGATACATTTTTGAGATTTCAAAGTTTGAAACCGTAAATGGTCAGAATTGGCCGAGTCGAGTGATAGTGGTGAATCTTAGTATGGCTGGTCGGACCGTACCAGTAGCCATTTCGAAGCCGTAGTCCGTTAGAAGTCGGTAGCTGCTTTTAGTAGCCCGTGGATACGCGGTGCGTGGGTGGCTCTGGAGGAGGTTGGGTCTTGTAGAGGCCATAGAGTCCGTGGGACTCGGAATTCAAGGGTATTCAATTAAACAAACGCGAGGTTTGTTGAAGGGGCTTAACGAAAAGCCACAGGCCACGAATAAGATTCCTGCTTTGTGTTTTGGGAGGCTCTAAGGATGATTTATGGATTGCTCGAATCAAATTAAAACAAAACTATTCTCATTTCATTTTCAATCCCTAGTTAGTAATAAAGCTTGGTGTCAGGAGTGACCGAACGGTATGTACTGTGCTATGTTTTCCTTGTTACAGAATAAACACACGAGGACGTGTGCAAGCAGGATCGCCGTGTCGGAGACGATCATTGGTATGGACACTAAACGAAGCACAGCACGAGTTCCAGGAGGCGGCAGTACTGTCGCGATGACGTACATACTCGGCTAACTTCGTGCTATGACAGAGCCTGGCTGATGGAGAAGCGCTGATGGGACGATACCTCCACCCTAGGAACTGTCACGCGTTCCGTATAGTTGTGTCGTGTACCTACAGTGTGTGATTCGCTAGTGTAATTATTTTGTTCGTAATTTATAATTTGATCATAGTAGGGTAGGTAGGTAGGTAAGGTAGGTAGGTGGGGTAGGTAGGGTCGGTAGGTAGGGTTGGTATATAGGATAGGTAGGTAGGTAGGGTAGGTAGGTGGGATAGGTAGGGTAGGTGGATAAGGTAGGTAGACAGGGAAGGTAGGTAGGGAAGGTAGGTAGGGAAGGTAGGTAGGGTATGTAGGTAGGATAGGTAGGTAGGGTAGGTAGGTAGGGTAGGTAGGTAGGTAGGTAGGGTAGGTAGGGTAGGTAGATAGGGTAGGTAGGTAGGTAGGGGAGGTAGGGGAGGTAAGTAGGGTAGGTAGGTGGGGTAGGTAGGGTAGGTGGGTAGGGTAGGTAGGCAGGGAATGTAGGTAGGGAAGGTAGGTAGGGGAGGTAGGTAGGGTAGGTAGGTAGAGTAAATAGGTAAGGTAGGTATGTAGGTAGGGGAGGCAGGTTTGGTAGGTGTTAGATACTTAGTTCTACCTGTGCGAAGCCAGGCCGGGTAAATCTAGTTTGTATATAAAATAAGTAAGATTTTTTTTCCGCGATTTAATATAATGAAAAGGAGTCCCATAACAAAAAAAATGGAAATGTTCGCAGCCGCGCCTTGGGTTTTCATTCATTTAAAGGTAGTAGAACAAGACATTTTAGTTACTAAATAATTTTCTAAACCGTACATAACCGTGGACTATTTGGCAATTATTAGCATATCTACTTAAGAAGGCAGATTTGATTTGTAGTCGTAAAAACAGTTTAAAAGAAGCGGACATAGTTTATTAGAATATCAATTGAAAATCAGAAAGATCAACCAGATCAATAGCACCGAGTAATAAAAAGTTCACAATGGGAATTTTCCGCTGACCAACTTCAAAAGTTCAGATATTTTTTATAAACACCAAAAATTTTAAAGAAGCGCAATATTTTTCAAAGTTCCTTGAAAAAAAGTTAAAAAAAATAGTTTGACCCGCATTCAAATATTTCCATACACATCCCCCTTTATTTATAAACGTTGCTTCAAGTTAAGTAATGATTAGCGTATGTTTAGCCATACTTTTTTGATGCTTAATCTTCTCTTTACTTTAGGCAACGTTTATAAATAAGAGGAATTATCTTTTATTGCAGCGGTGTTTAATGAAATCCTATTGAATAACAACTTCTCACAAACACCAATGTTTTCGCCTCATTTTAATAACACCAATGACGCGTAAATCTTAGTACCTATTGGTTTTCCTAGTAAAATTAAACGTGGGCGCACTGAGATGCAAATTATCTTTGACAATGAGTATGACGATCAACAGAACTGAACCATGCAAATTATAATTTTGAATTTATTTTAAATGAGATCTTTTACATAATGTACCTACCTATCTAACTGTACAATAGCAAAAGATACTTATAGATTCGGTAGCCGCTCGTAAAAATATACCCACTGCCAAAACCTTAAGTAATTCCTTAGGACCAACTCGTAAAGGCGCAGTAAAACAATTGGGGAAACGCTAGACGAAGAATAAGAAATAAAACGTTTGTTACTGTTGCTAAGCTCGATTAAGTTGGATAAGTCTTGAAAGGTAGAGGACGAACCTCACTTATTGCAAATAAATTTTATTTTCATCTCTTGGAAAATTGCTGTTTGTTTTCATGCGCAAAATGTATTTATGTTTGATAGGTTAGCTCCTTGTAAAATGGAGGAAAAAATTAAAACATGTTCATTAAATAAATTGATATTGAAAATGGGGCTGCTCTTATAACATCCAGTTATTTCATTGCCGTATAGAGTCACCCCCTATAAAATGTGACAAAAAATAGGGTAAACTTTGCATTGTTGTTTTGTTTACTCAGGAATAGCTAACGCGTTGGCAAAATATAGCCTGACGACTTAAATTCCCAATAGATGAATAAAATTACCGGTTGCGTTCATTTTACAGGCTAAAATGAAAAGTAATTTAAAACATTTTAATAAAGAGTTACGAGTATTATGCCCAAGGTTTTCAGTCACCTCGTTTTACCGTTAACTAATATTTTAAAACTAAATTATTATACTTTGCAGTCAATATGACGAATTGTAAAATCTGCTTGGATCATTGTTGCATGAAACCCCATACGTATTGAAAGAAACGGATGCCATTACGAAAAGGATGTTTAGTCCATTCTTGAAATTTCATTATTTTCTTTTTGCGATCCAGTCGCAGTAACTTACAAACCTTCGTAGTGTAAGTAACTCGATATGGCTCATAGCACGACTTTCATTCTTTTGTTATCGGTGTTCCTTCACATAGTTTTGGTGAGTACACCGCAAAAATGTATTTTACTGACAAGATTGGGGTTGACATAACAGCAAAACGTTTATTTAAAATCAATTTGTTACTGTTTGCTTTATACAAACATGTACCCCAGCTGCGAATGCAATATGCCGTACACCCGCTGTATTCATAGCGTGGCTAAATGCTGCTCAATTTTAGTCCGCGTTTGTCTAATAAAATATTGAAGTAAAAAATAATAAAAAAATATAGATCATTATTTATTCGTTTCAAAAATGGATTTATTATGGCTTTTAAATTTTGCGGGACCAATTCACCGTTGTAGTTCAAATATTGACGAGTAAATAAAAAATATATTAAGTTTACACTTTTGTAAGCAGGAAATGAAACCTTAATTTCAATAATGTTCTTTATTAACTAGTTGGTATAATGATAATTATGTTTACTGGCTGCTTTAGGCTAGTAAAGGTCATCGTGTTTAAAGCAATCGTAAATCGTCGATATTTGCTAAAATTATCGAAATCATCTAGTTTGATGATTTCGATAATTTCTGCGAATAATGTTTTGACTAAATAATAAAAAGCGAAACTTCGTAGCAGTAGCAGTACGACTTTTCACTCACGAAATTGATAAATTAAACAATTTCAGCAGAATTTATCGAATGTCAAAAAAAAATTGCATAGGGCGATATTTTTAGCATAAACAGTTGGCGTGCACCCCTCGTGGGACTCGAACCCACAATCCCTGGCTTAGGAGGCCGATGCCTTATCCGTTAGGCCACAGGGGTTCCGATATATGAAGTCGAATTTAGAGATTAGATTCTGCTGCTAGAGCACATTTGGCCCAGTGGAAACGGCCGCGACTTACCGAGTTGTAGGTTATAGATTACAAACCAGACAGGCCCTTTACTTTGTGAAAATTATTTAATCACCAGTGCTCTCAAATCAGTGAAGGAAAACATCTTGAAGAAACTGGCATGTCCTAGAACCAAAAAATCGAAGACATGTGACATCCACCAAACCGCACTGGACATGTGTGGTGAATTACGGCCCACTCCCTGTCACAGAGAGGAGGCCGTGTCCCAGCAGTGGGATCATTATATTCTGATTATAAATTATTCTGCTGTTTGTGTATGTTTTTCGTTTTAAATTGTAAAAAAAAGCTGTTTAGGGTCAAATTAATAGTATGATCTCTACGTCACTCTTTTCCTTTTTAGATAAAACATGTGAGACAAACTTTATTTGCATTTTGTGTTCTTATTTCAGTTGCTGTTATTCGTTGCTTTATTTGGGAAACCTTAGGAAATTCATTAAAAGCAATCAATTTATTATTATTACAGGTAACCGCGGAAAAGTACGAAAAAAAAACATTAGATGGAATGATTTTAAAAATGCTTTGGACAAAAGTATATCACGGTTTGGATGCAAAATCAAAGGAACATGTAATTAGAGAATTAAGAAAATCAGGTGATTACGACAAATTAATAAATCTTATAATGAAATTAAAGAAAGAAAAAGTGGAACGTGTTTTAAACCTGTTGTCGGAGATAATGATAATCTATATGCAATAAAAAATGTTTTTTTAAATGTCTTTTTTTTTTCTATGAGTAATTTTTGTACCTTCAACATGAGGCTACTGTTTATTTAGTTTCTAACGTAGCTGTATTCTGTTTCAACTAACCCAAGCACGGTCGCACGTGAGGTTTGCATTCTATCGCGACAGAAGCAAAGCTTACATGTTTTATTCGTAACATTCTGTATTTCGGAAAGTGTATAAATGAATAATAATTAATATTCCTACTTTTAAGCCATGCATTTGCGTAAGCTAGTCTGATATCCGTTTTCATTCATTCGGCTTGGAATTCAGTAGGCACGCACATACCAATATAGATCGTTTGCAAACAAAGAGTGACGCGATGAATAGTCGTCAACAACTACGGTCCCCTATAGTTATAGTTGTAACAGTTGATAAAACCCGTGCTGGCGTTTCCGAGGATGAAAATCTACTTATTACACTTTGATAAATGCGCAAATATAAAACCTATCTTATTGGCTATCTGTATGACTAAGAAAGTGAAATAACATTTAATGTTTTACCACGTTATTTGTGATGATACCATATTGATGAACATACATTAATTACATTTTTGCTTTTGCAAACATATTAAACTCATTGGAGCTTTACCTTGCACCATAATCATCGACTAGATAATCTATCTGTAAATAATAAAATCGAATCGAAGTTAAAACTGTCTAATGAATATATCAAAAAATTTGCTGTGAGGTTTGGTAGTAACGATTCTAATGCCGAAAATATAGATTTAAGAATTTTTGGAATAAAGTTCTTTAACGCGGTATGCGATAGGAGTATAGTGGTAGAAATCTTCAGGTCTCAATAAAACGATATGCCCTCCATGTGATTTGTGAAGCCAATAGTGAGGTCAAAATTAAAATCTAAGCTGGCGACTGCAAAAATTTCCAAATTTTTTACCATGCGTGTCGTTTACATGGTTTTCGAGAGTGCTAAAGCCGATAGTGAAGTCAAAATGAAAATCCAAGAAGGCGACAACTTTATGAGAGCTTCTATAAACTTATCCTAGGTGGCGAGGTTTTCCGAGTCTGTAGGTCTTTGAAACACTACCTTCGCCCCCAAATGCAGCGCGACGTATTTATTTACTATACGCCGCCGACCATTTCGCAAAAATCCATGCCACAGTATAAAATATATGCAATTGATCAACTGTATCAGTTTTTCTTAAGTTCTTTTTTTTCTCTTGGGTTTACATTTTATGGTAACTAAAATTATTACTTAAACTTGTCCTGTGTGCCTATTGAGCGTTTTCACAGTAACAGATAACGACACCAACCCGATACCAATATGTCGGCAGCTATACCCTCATCGATTCGATACCCATACAATTAGTATCGGCCCGATGATATTGGCGAATATAGATGACCATCGCGACACACTAAACGACCACAGTACCGACGTCTCGAAGTCGGCAGTACGAAAAAGTGTGTTAAAATTGAAAGAATGTCCGCTACTCTCGGGTGAAGAGTTGAAACCCGAAGATACCACAGTATTCTTAGGCATATCTTTGGATGCCAAGCTTCAATATAGATAAATTCTCAAAAAAGCTTAGCTCTGCAGTATATGCCGTTAGAAAACATCCGTGATTTAACTGATTTATAGACAGCCCGTTTAGCATAGTTTAGTTATTTTCAAAGTGTGACGTCGTACGGTATTCTGTTGTGGGTAAATACCGCCTACTTTCAGTAAATTTTTGTGAAAAAAAAAACAATTTTACAAAAAAACAACCGACTTCCAAAAACAACACTAAAAGACGTGAAAAATAACTTTAATTTCTTAAGCCGGTGTCTTTGGTTTTGTATTTTCGTTTTTGGCCACCGACTTCCGAAATTAAAGTTATTTTTCACGTCTTTTAGTGTTTTTTTTGGAAGTCGGTTGTTTTTTTGTAAAAAAGTTTTTATTTTTCACTTTGTAGTTACTTACCCCACACAAATTTGTATTGGTGTGTAAATAACAGTGACAGGAAATTATTAACACATCATCCATATGAACTAAGTGGAAAAAATATGCTGTATTAAGGATAACTCAAAAACTACTGGTCAGACCTTGATCAAATTTGAATGGGACCACATGTGAAGAACCACCTATCAAATAAAAAAAGAATCATCCAAATCGGTTCACCCAGAAAAAGTACTGAGCTAACACACATAAAAAAAAAACATAGAGACGAATTGAGAACCTCCTCCTTTTTGTAAAGTCGGTTAAAAAGGGCAATTAGTTCAATTTATAAATTAATTCCCAGATACTCCCTTAGAGACAAATCTAAAGAGATTAATATAATCACTGTGCCTTCCCAGTATATTTGAAAAAAAAACATTTGTATGCACATAAAAATATTAATCTGTTTAAAAAGTACAGTGATATGCATAATATAATACTAGGAACAAACACAAATTTTTGTTCCTACAACCAGGCTCCAGAAAATAGGTGTCTTGTTTAGATGCCAATGAAATATACGTTTTTATGATAAACTTCCTAGCCACATTCAAGATCTAAGCCTTAATAAATTCAGAACCTATTATATTATGAAAGATTATATTGAGGAGAAAAAGGAACAAAGTCAAAGGACAAAGAGGCGCCATGGCGTCCTCACCTTCCGCCTGACGCAGGTCCTCACCGGACATGGCTGTTTCGGGAGGTTCCTGTTTCGGATAAGGCGGGAGGAAACGCCCGTGTATTGTCATTGTGTGGATCGACCAGAGGATACGGTGGAGCATACGGTGGAGGTCTGCCCGACTTGGACAGAGCACCGCCGTGTCCTCGTGGCAGCGATCGGTGGCGGCGATCTCTCGCGTCCGGCCCTGGTTCAGGCCATGGTACGGAGCGAGAGGGAATGGAAAGCAGTCACTTCCTTCTGTGAAGCAGTAATGCTCGCGAAGGAGGAGGCGGAGCGCGTGTGGAGACACCCTGGGCGTCGGGAGTCAATAGCCGACTCCTGGCCACCGTAGGCGCGGGCCTGCGGACGGCGAGCAATGGGCAGCTCGCCGTCCGGTAAGGACCAGGCATAGATGTCAGCATAATTGACGGGGTCCGATAGGGCCGATGCCTGCCGGGGTCGCGGATTGTTCGAAAGAGTTACCGTGGCCCTTGCGCACAGGCAACTGCAGGAACACGGGTGGGTTTTAGTCAGCCCTTCCGCTCCACCCAGAGCGGGAGAGGTAAAGTCCTCGCGCACATTTGGGAGTGGCGCGAGGAGGCGAAACGCCGGGGCGTTACTCCGCTGCCGCGAGAAATCGCGGCACAGCGGACAGAGCTCCGGCGGGATCTCATGGCGGCATGGAGAGTGCGACTGTCGCAACCCAGCGCTGGGCACGCCACAATTGCGGCGGTAAGTCCCCTCTTTGAGGAGTGGCTTGAGAGGCGCCACGGCGTCCTCACCTTCCGCCTGACGCAGGTCCTCACCGGACATGGCTGTTTCGGGAGGTTCCTGTTTCGGATAAGGCGGGAGGAAACGCCCGGGTGTTGGCATTGTGTGGACCGACCGGAGGACACGGTGGAGCATACGGTGGAGGTCTGCCCAGCTTGGGTGGAGCACCGCCGTGTCCTCGTGGCGGCGATCGGCGGCGGCGATCTCTCGCGTCCGGTCCTGGTACAGGCCATGGTACGGAGCGAGAGGGAATGGGAAGCCGTCACCTCCTTCTGTGAAGCAGTAATGCTCGCGAAGGAGGAGGCGGAGCGCGTGAGGGTGCGGCAATCGTTGCGCCCTCACGACCCTAGTCGCCGCAGGAGGAGACACCCTGGGCGTCGGGAGTCGATAGCCGACTCCCGGCCACCGTAGGCGCGGGCCTGCGGACGGCGAGCAATGGGCAGCTCGCCGTCCGGCAAGGACCAGGCCCGGGTCGACGGCGCGTTGTGTTCCACGCGCGCCTCAAAGAGATGTCAGCATAATTGACGGGGTCCGACAGGGCCGATGCCTGCCGGGGTCGCGGATTGTTCGAAAGAGTTACCGTGGCCCTGGCGCACAGGCAACTGAAGGAACACGGGTGGGTTTTAGTCAGTAAGAGTCTGACACGCCCTACCGCTCCGCCCAGAGCGGGAGAGGTCATTTGATGATTTCCCACCCAAAAAAAAAAAAAAAAAAAAAAGAGCGGGAGAGGTCATTTGATGAATTCCCACCCAAAAAAAAAAACCCTTAATAAATTCAGAATCTATTATATTATGAAAGATTATATTGAGGACAAAAAGGAATCCAATGAAATTTACACGCTGTATGTCGATATATTTATTTTATTTTGCTAACTATTTTAGACATGAATATTTACTGTAAAAAGTATTATATTATATGAATTATTGTGAATGTGACGACTATGTGGGTCATTGTTTCAGTTTTAATCATGGTCTGGCTCTGGTGTATGTAGTTTATGCGGCCTACTCAAATGTTCTCTGATATTGTTCGTAGAATCGTTGAGCTCTTGAAGTTCCGAGTTTAGCTGCACGGTTACTGACAAATTCAACTATCATAACATAGCATAGCTTCACGCCTATAATCTCCAAAGGATTAGGTAGAGGTGTACTTATTGTACACCCACATTTCGCCAGTTATGCTTAAGTCCCAAGTAATAGGGGGCGAGCCTATTGCCATCAACCGAGTACTAATCCAGACTTCGGGCTGCTACTGGGAAATTCCTAATGGAAACACCCAATAACGCTTTGCCCGACTTGAGAATCGAACCTAGGACCTCATGCTCAGCAGTAGCGCTTGCCACCAATAGACCAACGAGGCTGGAAATAATCAATTATCAGTTAAGCGAAAATTATTAATTGCTACCATTACATTAAGTAGACCAAGAGAAGAGGCATTAACCAACAAACCGACTGTAAAAATAGCGTTAGCATTCGAGAGGGTAGTTACGAAAACCTATGTGCCCCCAAGGGCTACAAATCACTATCTAACTACACTAACTCACATGATGAGGTTTTGTAATGAATGTGTCCTATGTTAGCTCAGTGTGGTGTAAACATAATGTTAGGCGGATATTGTGTTTTTGACGTGGTTATTCCGGTCCGTTGATGCAGCGCGACCGACTGCCAAAAACACTGCACTGCAATAATAAGATAAATATGGATTTTAGTCTGCTAATCTGTGGGTTATTAAAAATGCTTAGTACGAGTAGGTATCTTTTGGTTGCAGTGCTAGTCTCAAATATAAGGCACGAGGTGGTAGTAGGTAAGATGATTGCTTTCAAGAATTTTTTGTCATCACATAAAATTATGTTTGTCACTCGCTACCTCGCGTTTTATAATCTGTTATTCTGCTACATACATAAAACACAGTACATAAAACACAGTAACAGTATTCTTTGTTACCCAGCATTAGGTTCATTGTTCTAGCCAAAATCAAACAGGTTGCTAATTTAATTGTATAATTTATATTTTTTATGACATTGATTTTACATTATGTAACTACTTTAACTCACACTAAATTATTACTTGTTAAAATTTTATGAAAATCATGTACTTTTCAATATTTGTAAATATGTGAGCACCATGTACCTATTACATAATTAATTTGCCTCTCATTCCTTTATATTTTATTCTTTTTACCTATTGTGGTATAGTAATTTTATTCTAGGTGCATCGTCTTTACATATAATTTTACATTTAAATATAATTAATGTGTACATAATATTGTAAAAAAAAAAAAAAGATTAACGGTGGAGTTTCTTGCCCATTCTTCTCCATACGAAACTACGTTTTGGAAGGGGCAACTAGAATCAATACTATTTTCATGTAAATTTTGACGTTCAAAACTGCCTTTAATGTGCCTTTTTAACCGACTTCACAAAAAGGAGGAGGTTCTCAATTCGCCTGTATGTTTTTTTTTTTTTTTTTTTTTTTTTTTTTTTTTTTTATGTGTGTTAGCTCATAACTTTTTTCTGGGTGAACCGATTTGGATGATTCTTTTTTTATTTGATAGGTGGTGCTTCACATGTGGTCCCATTTAAATTTGATCATGGTCTGACCAGTAGTTTTGGAGTTATCCTTAATACTGCAGATTTTTTCCACTTAGTTTATATGGATGATGTGTTAATAATTTCCTGTCACTGTTATTTACACACCAAGTAGTGGTATACGAATTTGTGTGGGGTAGGTACCGCAACTAAAAAGTGAATAATAAAAACTTTTTTACAAAAAAAACAACCGACTTCCAAAAAAAACACTAAAAGACGTGAAAAATAACTTTAATTTCGGAAGTCGGTGGCCAAACACGAAAATACAAAACCAAAGGCACCGACTTCCGAAATTAAAGTTATTTTTCACGTCTTTTAGTGTTTTTTTTGGAAGTCGGTTGTTTTTTTTTGAAATAAATGATTTGACTTTGACGGTGACTTTGAGGTGATTCCTGCAATGCATCTTAACCAAGTGTGGTGAAGCGGATTAAGCACGTGGACTATCTGAAATTCATCCCACCTCAAAACTAAGCAAACCACCTCTCAACGGGAAAAGCAGCGTGCACACCGTCGAGAGCGTACGTAGACTTAAACATGGAACTCATCGTAATTCTGTTTAATCCGGCACTGGAATAGTACGCGTACATAATAGGACATTGGGTTTAGGGTTCTGTAGCCAAATGGATGCTATCACTGCACCGACCATTGTGTATGGACACGATCCGCCTTCGTTGTGCCACACTAGACCGCAACGATGAGCGGTCAATCTACCTGATGGAGCCGTAAACAGTTGAAAGCTTCGCTAATGTCAAAATGTGTACGAATTCTTATCTTCCTGTTTCAGGGCAATTTATGGAAATGTTACAATAACAGACATAGGGCTGACGAATGGAATGTTAAAAATACACTTTCAAAATTAAAGACGAAACAATACCATAATCCACGCGGAAAGTAAATAAACAATTATTGTACTTATGGTAAAAAAACTGTGGCTCGATAAAAACACGCTTTCAGTGGATGTGAGGAGACTACAAGACGAGTGGGCACAAGTGGCCGCCAGTTGCAATGCCCACGCTGAATAAATACGGATACGTTTGCCGCCAAAACGTTCACGTAATAATATATAAAAAACGGATCGTGGTAGTCGCCCGTCGCCCTATGGGGTAGACAGAGCTCTGGAAGCGAAGTTAAGAGACTCGGTACGGTTAAAATTTAACAATTTTTTATCATAATTTTCGCTTTTTATATTGTTTTTAAGTAATTATTCAATTTAAAAACGAATATTACACGCAAATTAAGCGACAAGTGAATCGCGACCAGCGAGTAGAGCGTGAGTCACGTTAAAAACTCAATAGCCGCTCCGCGACTTGCGACCGTGATGGATTGCTAGGAGGTTAGAAAGTACTGGGATGGCATAAACCAGTTAATTAAGTCGATTATCACTCAATTTTTAGGGTTCCTTACCCAAAGGGTAAAACGGGACCCTATTACTAAGACTCCGCTGTCCGTCCGTCCGTCTGTCTGTCCGTCTGTCACCAGGCGGTATCTCATGAACCGTGAGAGTTAGACAGTTGAAATTTTCACAGATGATGTATTTCTGTTGGCGCTATAACAAAAAATACTAAAAAACAGAATAACATAAATATTTAAGGGGGCATACAACAAACGGGATTTTTTTGCCGTTTTTATGGATAATGGTACGGAACCCTTCGTGCGCGAGCCCAACTCGCACTTAGCCGGTTTTTTTAATATTTCTACAATTTGCAAATCCGACCTTTAGCAGCATTATGGACTATTCCTCGCCGGTACCTCTAATATTTCTTTAGCTGTTTGTACCTCGTTAGATAGCTTATTAAATGAATCTGTCTTCACCGCAATTTGTACGATTAGTCAGATAGTAAAATTTTGTAGATAAATCTGGTGATAAATTTCATGTAGGATGTGTTAGGAAATTTAGATACATTGAAAGGTTTGTTAAAAGATTACATAACCAATGGAATAGTAATGAAGGCGATTCAATTTGAGAATTTAGAGAAAAGTGATATTTAATGCCGAATCCTGGGAAATTTTCAAAAATACATTAATATTGGTTTATCTCGAATTCCATGAATTTTGGCGTCGGCTTTACGGGGTGCTTAATTGTTGCAAGTGAATCACACTATCACATCCTGGAAGGAATACGTCAAATTACAAGTCAGCCTGTACAAAGCTGTTTTTTTTTAAATCTAAGGTAAGGACAAACTCGAAGCAATACAGAAAATAATGTAGTAACTTACCTACATCTAAAGAAGCGTATTTAGAAAAGTGCTTTGTCTTGCCTATTCTGTCTATTTCTTTCCTCTACGAGTAGTCTAGGTTATGCCGAAAAATGTATTTGTTTTTAATCTATAAAAGATAGATTATCCCAACTTTCCTTAGGCAGGCTAAGCTGGGAGGGCTACGGTACTTAAATGAGATCATCGTTGTTGTAATAATATTAAATATCATTATGTGATCAAAGCAATTCTTAAAAATTAAAAGTTTTTTTTTTAAAGGTATGTAAAAAAGAAGTAAACTAGAAAGAAAAAAATAAAAATTAAGTATTTGTCATGTAGGTATGAATGTCTAAAGTACCACTAAGTAGTGAAGTAATAGTATATAAGTAGTATCTACTTACGCCTATATTATAATGATGAGTTAGCAAGAGAGTGGTTATTCTGAATCTAGATTATACCTACTTTAGACATACATACCTATATGACAATTTTTTAATTTTAGTTCACCTTTTTAAATAAAATCTTGTTTTAATTTTTTTTTATTCTTAACGGTTTATTATTAGGTACTAACATCTGAATTCCTGTGGCCACTCTCCGGCTTCATCATCAGTACCTGGACATCATCTATTCTAAAGCGGCTATAGTAGGTACTTGTCATGACAAATCAAAGGAGCCCAAACTCGGCGGGCATGCGTCGTTTCGTTATAGAGTTCCTATGGCCACCTTCTGGCTTCATTATCAGATCAGCTCGATGGTACCAAAATATTGCATTGTCAGTGACTTTACATACGTGTGCCAAATTTCAGGTCAATCGAACACCGGATAGTCGGTCAAATTTAACTCGCAAATTTTGAAAAGGACAACTTACTCGTCCATACGAACATTGCAAGTTAAATAAAATCTAGTAAAAAGAGATGAAACTCGAGATGAACTAGACTTTTGTCTAGTTCATCTCGAGTTCCATGCCTTTTTTTTGTGATTTTTAATTTTTTCCGTAGTAAAACGTTTTTAAATTACGGTTTAAAAAAAAACTCTTTCAATATAAGTTTTTTTTTTTGGCCGACATATTGACATATTTGTGATACGAATCCTTATTTAAAGCTATAAACGCTGGAACATCAACAAATTATTTTATTGAAGGAACATTAGATACACCAGAGCAATTACAAGATTTATCAAATGTTATAGGCACATTTGAGAAATCTTGAAAATTTTCTGATACACTCTAATATAAAATAAAATAAATCCAAGACTGTTTTTTAAATAGATATTTATTATGTACTTGACATTAAAACCAATTAAGGCGTTACTCGTAGAATCGTAGTCATTCTATCATCCGTTTTCAACCCGTTCAGTCTTTTGACATCAATTTCACTGTAAAACCTACGTATATCATAAAACAGAAAATTGCTCGCGTTTATCTCACGAAAGGAACGGAGGGCAAGGAAGTAGTCGAAAATCTTATTATCGACTACAAGGGGACCCTTAATTTTCCTTCCGACAAAACTTAAGCGACTCGCAGTGGGCCTGGCTCAATTTTCAAACACGCGAGCGTTATTCGAATTTCTAGTGTACGAGTAGTGGATGAATGTTAGTCAAAAAACTTGGTTTCTGTGCTGCCTAGAATCTGTATTTTATAACGATGGTCTAGGTTGAATCTCGATTCAAAACTGATATATTTCATATAGGTACCTGTAGGTACCTAATATTTCGAAGTTGGTGTCATTTCATTGTCAAATCTCCTTTAAAATATTAACAAAATTACGGATACTTGATAAACTAAGGTCTAAGTCCTAACATTCTCATTATCTTAGAGATTATTGAAAGCTGGAGGCTAAGTGTTTACTTGAACAACAAACTAAGTATCTAAGAACCAAATGCACTTTGTTTTATGTCAGTACGCGCAATTGTAACCGTGCTAATCGTCCTCTTTTGGACTATAGAATTTTATTCAAAAGTTCCGTGGAAATTAAACTTATGGAATATCAAGTAAATAATATCTAGAAAACGAATCGTATCAAATCATCTTGAGAGAATAGACTAGTTGACAATTTGGAAAACCGATAAACAATGTTCCGTTTGGTCTATTTCTGTCAAAATACAAATATTTCATCATATTACTTACATTTACAAAACGAATTTTTCATTTTTATAACGCAACTTAAATTTATATTATTGTCGGCTCGAGTGACGTCATCATGTAAATATTCTGTCAAATCTGTGAGTTCTGTCACACAAAGTCCGATGTTTTCGACAATGTTACATGCCCAAAAACTCCATTCATTACTTCTGCCGGAATATTATAATAATCGATACTCTTATTCAACAACGTTTTTACATATTAAAATAATATTCAGAGCAAACAATTAATTATGTATGTTAATGTTAATATTTACTTTAACAGTCGTAAGGTAGACGATTTCCAATTCCAATTTTTTTATGAGTACCTACCTACACAAATGTCGGTTAATACTTAATTCTAATTTAGTAGATTAACAGTACCGTACATGTGTGAGAGGGACATACCACCAATCAGTGTTGTTTATTTCAAGATCATTCGTTTTGTACGTGTATTGGTAATGTAAAAGATACATTACCTATATATGAAATAATAGAAGCAGGTAAATAAAAGTAGGTATCTCATCTCTTTCATCTTTCATCGCTTTTGAATATATCTTATGTTCTCCCGCTTCTTAAAAACTGATTATAACCTAAAAATATAAATATCTTTACTGATTGATCTCTCAACCGCCATCAGTTTTCTTTGTTGTTGAGAATAATGTCTGTGCTAAGTATATAATTCCTCGTAAATGTAATTACATAGATTTTATACTAATCTGCTAGATTTGAGTAGAGCTTCAATGCTTCAATGCTTAAGAGCTTATAGTAGTTCAGCTCTAATTCAAACGCCTCCACTTCCTAGCGTCACGTCACTCTCTATCCCGTTCGCAATGCCAATTTGATTCTGTTAAGCAGACAAAACTCCCGCCTGATCTCAGGATCCTCCCGTTTCAATTGAGGATGGAGACCCACCTTGTTCCTGCATTATTCAAACATTTATGTAAAATCACTTAAATCTCTAATTGCCAAATTTCGAATATGTGATGTTAACTGAGCTTACATGCATGATATAAAAAAATGTTTTATGGACGGAAAATTGCTCGGTTTCTTTGAATATATGAGATTCTTGACAAAAAACACGTCGTGTTTTGACGCCTATTCTCCACTTTGGAGAAATTGGACGCTGTTAGAAGTTTCCTCCTAATTTCTAACTACTACTGGTTTGAATTTCTTTGCAGAAGAATCGTTGGTGTTGCACGCCTCTTAAGCGAAGCGCGTGAGGTAGTGTGCTCTACTCTCGCCTTACAAAGAACAAGTAATTCCTTGAGCTAAAAATGTCTCTATTTACTTCATATCGCACTTATAGAATAATATTCACAAACAAACGTCAAGAATAAACACTAGTTTCAACACTCATGTTATTTTCAATACACATTTTGCTATTTAAATTAATGAAAAAACTGTTAAAAAAAAATATTCCGGGGACGTCCGTCTGTCTGTATGTATGGATCCTAGCGTGGTCACGATAACTCCCGAAAAACTTAACTAATCGAGTCCATTTTTTTAAAAGCATTATCGAAAACTAAGTCTTTTCGAAAATCACGGTCTAATTCAATGTAGTTTAATTGTAATAATTGGTAATATAAAAATACGACTGGACATTTCGTTCTTTGTATATCTATATTATATACAATACAATAATAAAGAACGGTTCGCTTACAACGCCTGCGCAGTATTGGGTTGTATTGAATAAAAAAAAATGTGACGCGAAACATTTATTTATTTAAATAAGATCTTTTTTTTCTGAACTAATTGTTTTTCTATCTTATTTTTTTTTATTTTTTTGTTTATATTGCACTACGAAAAGCCTCTCCAAAGAAACAAGAAAACTTAAAAAAAATCAACCTTTCACCACACATAGGCGCTGCAAGTCCACTGTATAGTGCTTTGGATTGCATTCAGCAAGTAACACTAATTGTCAGCGGAGCAGGAATTTTTGTTTCCTTGTTTTTTTCACCATAGGGTCAGTGTTTCATTTCTATCCAGGATAAAAAAATAATGAAGTAAATAAACTAAATAAATTATTATTTTGAATAGGACAATATAGATTAAATATATAAATTTATTCATATACATATACATTCGTATATGTCGCATCATGGGTGGCCGAGATGCGAAACATCTCAGTACTCGAACGAAAAGATAATTTCAATTTAAAATAACTTTAATAATCTAGCGAACGAAATAAACACGTGGGACGGAAACAAACACCTGGGTTAGTACTGAGCGTTTGCCAAGACTGTCCGAGCTCGACTGTCGACTGTAGACCGTCACCACAAACGGTCCCTCCGTCAGTCCTCGCTGCATCCCCTCCACCGACGATCGTGTCCAAGGGGTAGGGTTTTTTTTTTTTTTTTGGTTGGGAAATCATCAAATGACCTCTCCCGCTCTGGGCTGAGTGGAAGGGCGTGTCAGACTCTTACTGACTAAAACCCACCCGTGTTCCTTCAGTTGCCTGTGCGTCAGGGCCCCGGTAACTCTTTCGAACAATCCGCGACCCAGGTAGGCATCGGCCCTATCAGACCCCGTCAATGATGCTGACATCTCTTTGAGGCGCGCGTGGAACACAACGCGCCGTCGACCCGGGCCTGGTCCTTACCGGACGGCGAGCTGCCCATTTCTCGCCGTCCGCAAGCCCGCGCCTAAGGTGGCCGGGAGTCGGCAATCGACTCCCGACGGCCAGGGTGTCTCCTCCTGCGGCAACTAGGGACGTGAGGGCGCAACGATTGCCTCACCCTCACGCACTCCGCGTCCTCATTCAAGAGCATTACTGCTTTGGAGAAGGAGGTGACGGCTTCCCATTCCATCTCGTTACGTACCAGGGCCTGGACTAGGGCCGGACTCGAGAGATTACCGCCGCCGATTGCCGCCACGAGGATACGGCGGTGCTCCGCCCAAGCCGGGAAGACCTCTACCGTATGCTCCACCGTGTCCTCCGGTCGATCCACACAATGATAACACCCGGGCGTTTCCTCCCGCCTTATCCGAAACAGGAACCTCCCGAAACAGCCATATCCGGTAAGGACCTGCGTCAGGCGGAAGGTGAGGACGCCGTGGCACCTCTCAAGCCACTCCTCAAAGAGGGGACTTACCGCCGCAATTATGGCGGGCCCAAAGCAGTAGGCCTCACTTGCGTTTCCCATCACATGATTATTCGTTTATGAATCAAATTGTTAGATGGCGCTGCCCGCTTTACTGTGGCGCCATCTATCCACGACATATATATATATTTTATAAATTTTAATTTTCATCGTGGATTGAAAAACTTGTCCAATCTAATCTACGTAAAAAAATTGTACGCCTACGCTACGAAACGCGTGAAAATCGCGTCTTTACTGGTGGGCATTTGAAACCATTTCAAAAAGTTGTGCAGTGTTATTCGAGTGTTTTTGTTTCGAACTTTAAAGTTAATACGTTATATATTTACGATTAATTATTATTTGTGTAAATAAAATTTGCAACTAATGTGTAATAAAAAGTATTTTATTATGGATCAGACATAATTATATTAAAGTTCTCTCTAAATCGGTTTTCTATAAGTATTAAGTTAATTTTAGATGGAATTCAGACTACGTGCGAGCCCAGAACAATTTACAATAATGTTAGATTTTATGGAAAGGTAAATAGAAATTCACGATAATCACGAAATATTTAGTAGGTATAATGTTTGGGTTCATTTGTCTACACAATGACCCTATGGCATTTTTGTTCAAGTGTAGCTTTCCACGCTATTAGTTTATAAGTGGCTTTCATGTTCTACAACATTATTATTATTAATTTTTATTATTAGTTATGTTAACATATCTCGGGACCTTGTGGTCCCGGACCTTTGTAAAGCATACGCGGGGCCGAAGTCAACTCGCAGGGGCCCCTTAGAAAATTTTAAATTGAATGAGGCACCAACGGACGATCATCCCTGTGTGCACTGTGCAAGTGCACCCAAGGACAACCCCCGGTTGGTGTCGGACTATTGCAGGATATGGAAACAAAGTTATTGGACTACTGATTTGGGTAGTTTAAGTGGACTGGTTATGAAAAGACTATGGCCCCTGCCTGACCAATGTTTTCTAAAAAATACACAGATAAAATGGCAGGGGGTGACTTGCACACTCAATAATGGGCCCCCGAAAACGGTCGCTAGCACATAGTGTCGAAGCGACAAGGGGCAACATGTCATGAGGTGCTTATAAGGAGTGGAGAGGTATCCCACGGCTATCAGGACAATTCCGGAAGTACGGTCAAGATCTCTACCAGCATCTTACTGGAATACTTCCTTCTTCCGAGCATGTTTGCTCTTGCGAATCTCCACTCGAGCCGGCCAACCAAGGCAAGAAAGAGGTGGGAGCTCTGTTCCTCGTCATTGTTCACTCCAGCCGGCCAATAAAGGCTAGCTAGAGGTGAGGAACAAGAGTTCTCCCGGGAGATAGGGTCCGTGGGGTCGCTACTGCCCAACAGCTCGCCACATGCTGCCCTGCAGGTTTCTGTATCTCTCTTGGTCTGGCTCTTCACTCTGGACCTGTTTCGGCAAAGTAAACTCTCCCGGTACAGACCCATAGTTCAGGAGCGTGCAAGCCCCACCACGACGTCAACGTAGAGATACGGCGGTGGGGTTATATTATTATTATTCTTAATTAAGTTAAATTAAGTCACTGGTCTTGTCATGTTCTGTCATGCGTTCAATGCATAGTTCTTTAATTTGCGGATTAGCGTGAAAATCTGTTTAATTCACAGGTCAGCGCTGTAATTCATTTAGCTTAAATCCTGACTATTTATTACCGCGCGGTAGGAATGGCCTAATTTGTCTCACATACATATGCACGATCCAGTGGGCACCTAATTTGAGCACTACGTTATGAATGACAGAGTAACTTATCAACGCCGAGCTCGCATACATCTGTTAATAGGGAGAACCTAGCAGTAGGTGGCAAATTGTTTTATATGCCCACTAGGTATCTTTTTTATTCAACTTTAAATAATTTATATTACACTGCCGACGTTAATTACATAAATACGAGTATTGTGTTGCAAGATTAATCGGGCGTCATTACAATTTTACCGAATTTGAAAAAAAACTACTTTCCTATAATATACAGCGTGGCGCTACAATGGTGACATTAATTTAACACATGGGTAGCGCTAGTGGCCAGTAACAATAAAAAATATAATAAGAAAGTTTTTGTATTATTTCAATATCTTTTTTTAATATTTTTTTTTAATAATTTATTTGTAATTTGGTTTAATTTCAATATGAGTGTATTCCTGAAATAAAAATGGTTTCATTTGATTAATGCTGAAATGAACGTTTTTGTCGCAGCCGTGAGTCACACACTGTTTTTGTTAACATATTTTTTTTGTTATTTATAATTTGTGTTTCACGAATATTTTTTATTGTTACTGCCCACTAGCCCTACCCATGTGTTAAATTAATGTCGCCATTGTAGCGCCACGCTGTATAATTATAGGTAAGTAGTTTCAAATTGTCTAGGTACTAGAAAGAAAAGGCACTTACTGTGCTTGCTTCGTCTTAACAACAAATCCAAACAACACTCATAATTAAAAGAAAACCAAAGTCACGCCATCACGCCTGTATTTCCCGAAGGGTTAGGCAGAGGTGTACATATAGTACACCCATATTTTGCTAGTTATCTTTAAGTCCTATGTAATAGGGGGGCGAGCCTTTTGCCATCAACCGGGAACAAATCCAGAATCCGGGCTATTACTGAGAAATTCCTCATGGAAACACCCAATAATACTTTCCCGACCTAGGAATCAAACGTTCAGCCAGCGGTGGTATTTGCGACCACTCGACCAACGAGGCAGTCATATTTAATAATGTGAAAGAAATGTTCATTTGGCTGTATTCATTTATTGCTCTACAATTTTTTTTTTTTCATATCAGTACTTTGGTAATCATACTGTGGCACCGGCAATTTGTCACTCAGACAAAAATTAATTTCTCGCCGTAAATTCCTACTTTCTCCTGAAGATGATATTAAAAAATATGTTCCGATTAAAATTCATTACATTAGATTTAATAGCGCGTTACAAACCAAGACCGAGGGCTGTAGAAAAAAAACAGAAGTTTTTTCTCGATGATATGTAGCGTCTAATTACAAGTCACTCTGTAAAATCTCAATGTTTACAAATTTTACAGAGTGATTTTTAATTTGGCTTATTTCTTGAGAGATGTGACTGTGTGACATTTTTATTTCCAGCTTGTTATAATAAGCTTTCTTACGTATCCATATGTTCAGCAACATATACAAGTTTTGAATGTTTAGCAAATATAATCTATGACCATGTCATCTCGAGATCACGGCAGTCAAAAACTAAATCAAAATATTTCATTTCACATAAACCTACATGGGCACTTATGAAACGTCAGAAACTAGGTGCATGGTTCCAATTGGTCGTTTCCTATAGAGAAGTGCCGGAAAGAAAATCCAAAATTGCTCGTTTAAAAATAGTTGGCTTTTACAATGTTTTCAAATTACAGTGTTAATAGGTATGGGAGGACACTGGAAAGATAAATAAAATAATAAAAATAAAAGCCTATTTACGAGTAAACCAAATGACATGATTGCCATTACAACTGTAACAAATCCGAATTAATATCTTGTTTAAAAAAGCATTAGTAAAGAGTTGAAATTAGAATTGTTGGTAAATAATGTCAAATAATGAGAAGAAGATTATTTCAACCAAGTATATAAAAAAGCATCGTAATTAGGGAGTAGTAAATAGAAATTTACATAGTGATGCCATTAATGAGGCACTAGACAACCCACATGTGCAGAAGGAATTATTGCCAAAATTTCTTGTCTTCAACGTAGTCTTTAATCTTATAACATTATGCTTTTTTTTTGTATGGATACGTTTGATGTGGGTTTTGAACTGTCCATCGCTAAGTTCTGTAACTGACTTTGGCAACTCGTTATAAAAGCGGATACTGTTTAAAAGAAATGACTTGCTTGTTTTAGTTAATCTAAATTTGGGTATCACAATTTCATTTTTACTACGTGTATTTATATTATGGAAATCGCATCTCATTTTGAAAAGTCCTAAGTTTTTGCGAACATACACAATACTTTTTAAGATATGAAGAGAAAGCAGAGTTTATAGTTTTTTAGTTATATCAATTTCTTTGAACTTTTTTCTAAGAGGCTCGCGAAGGGCCCATTTTATAGATCGCGCGGATAGCCCTCTTTTGTAAAATGAAAATTGAATCTACGTCAGCTGCCAATCCCCACAGCATAATCCTATAAGACATAATGCTGTGGAAATAAGCAAAGTATACCCCTAGCTGTGGTTATATCAGTCAACTGCCTTATTTTTCGTACTGCATATGCAGCTGAACTTAATCTACCTGAAAGAGCCCTAATGTGGGGCCCCATTGCAATTTTGAATCCAAAGTAATTCCTAGCAATACAGTTTCCGTAATTTTTTACCCACTTGGGGTACATTTGGTAATGAGAATTTAAGACATTTAGTTTTGTTTGCAGTAAGTAAAAAAATATTAGCTGCGAACCATTTCGTAAGGACAGTCAGACTATCGTCGACATGTAATACATCCGTATCTTTCTATCTATTTTAAAAATAAGAGAAGTGTCAGCAGCGAATAAAATTATATCCGATAAATTAGCCATCATGTCAGGAAGGTCATTAATATAAACTAGAAATAGGAAAAGGCCAAGAATTGAACCTTGAGGCAAGCCCATCTTTACTAAGAACCCCGAGGATGTCGCCCTGTTAACATGTACTTTTTGCTGCCAGTTTGATATATGAAAAAGAACAAGACCAGCAGCTTCTCCACGAATTCCGTAGTTTTGTAACTTACAGATCAGTGTATTGTGGTCACCGCAGTCAAACACTTCTGAGAGGGCACATTTCTGTGACCTGCCAATTGCATCCTGGGACTTCTCCCAGGATTCCAAAATGTGACTGATGAGTTTTACTTTCTCTTCAGTCGTTGACCTACCTGTTGTGAAACCAAACTAGCGATTATGTAACATTCCAATTGAGTTAAAATGTGACAACATCTGGTCTCGCATGATTCTTTCATAGATTTTACTCAATACTGGTTGCACAGATATAGGTATATAATTAGAGAATAATTAATTAAAATTCGTACTACTTTACTATTTTTCATTAAAGCAGGAACCGTACCGCTATCTAAACATTGATTAAATATGCCTGTTAGGACAGGGGCAATTGTGTCAATGATATTTCCAAGAACCTTAACGGAAATCCCCCATAAGTCTTCGGTGTTGTTTTTGCTAAGACTTTGGAATGCTTTTTGACCGAGCGAGTGCGAAGCGCTAGCGCAGCGTCTCCGTTTCAGCTTGGGCAGAAATGCTTTCATATGTTTGGATGTCTGGCGGATGTCCGGCTGTTCTCCTCCACAGCTCGCATTTCTCAACCAATTATCGTGAAATTTTGTGAGCCGTTTTGATAATTATATAGAATTTTTTGCACAACATGGCAATTACAATAATTAAAAATGCAGTAATTACGTGTTTTTACGCATTCCGTTGTATTCAAATAACATTGCCCAGGTTGATAAAAAACAACTGCTGTTTCCTACAAAAGTGCAATTACCTACGCGGACAAAATATTTTTTTCAGATTCAGAATCATGAACTGAATCTATGGTAACAGGTTGCGCGTGTATGTCCCCTGCCAGCCTGTATACTCTCCATGGAATAGTTATCAGACGTGAGATAGTTGCTACTATGTTTGAAGGAGGCGGTTATGAACAGTAGGGAAGCCAGAAACGTTCGTAGACTTAACATTTTTTTTTTCCAAAAATTTTCATTGTGCAGTTTTGACTTCGCTACGATTTTATAATTTCTATAATAAATAACAAATCGTCTGTTTCTCTGTTTATCTGAATGTATGTTCCAGCATCACGCAAATACTTTACTTACACTAAATCATTTACTTTCAATATTTGTAAATATGTGAGCACCATCTCATAATTAATTTACCTGTCATGCGTTATATTTAATTATTTTTACCTATTGTGGTATAGTAATTTTATTCTAGGTGCATCGTCTTCACATATAATCAATGAATACATAATATTGTAAAACATTTTTAAAAGACTAACGGTGGAGTTTCTTGCCCATTCTTCTCCATACGAAACTACCTTTTGGAAGGGGCAACTAGAATCAATTCTATTTTTTTTGTAAATTTTGACGTTCAAAAGTGCCTTTTATGTGCTTATTTGAAATAAATGATTTGATTTTGACTTTGACTTTAAACTTTGCATAGATATTTCCCATAAGTCTGGTCAATCTGTAGGCTATAAATTATTACGCTGTTTGCCATGGGGCATGAGCAATATTGCAATTTGTTCGTACTCTTCTAGAGATAACAACATATACCAACCAGTGTATGACAACAGTCGAATTATTCCATTACCTCATTGGACTGAATAGGTAACGTATATAGATAGATTTAACCTTTTAAATGATTATCATCCTGCTGCACCTTTAAGGAGCCAAGCAGTTGACATAATCTGTGTTATATGGTGTTATGCCATTAGTAGTATATGAAGGACCGCAGGCATTCATTAATTCACTGAAAACGACAAACTTCGCATGCAATGGGAAATTGCTACTGAAGGCTGCGGGTGTCGACTTCAGGATGAGCTGCTTATTAAACGGACAACTGTACGTTACTTGCTTCCGCACCACCCGTCCTGACTCTCTGCATACTTTGGGTGCTGAGAAATTTTATAAAATGTGGCTGCTCTTTTAGTATATTGTGGTGTATTACGACTTCGTCACGAACGAAGTCGCGGACAAAATATAGTGTATAGATATAGAAAAAAAAATGGTGTGCCTATGCATGATTACGAGGTGATTTGATTGGTGACTAGTCGCACGTTGATAATCGAACTCTCATTAAGTGTTCAGCCAACCTATTGTAATCATGAAGCAGGCTACAGGGGCCGTGGTCGGTGATCCGAACGACAAAGTCACTAATTCGGTTATCCAAATACAAACCTCTATAAGTGCATGGTTCGCTTTGAAATCGTCGTTATTTCTGAAGTTGATTTATCAAAATATATTAAGTGTGTATTGATAGCTTCAGACAGAACGACATGAAGATATTTTTACCAAAACTTGTACCAAGTAAGCACCGTATGCAGCTTAGCTACATACTTAATTTTTAAACTATGAACAGCATGTTTTTAATGAACCTTTTATCCATGGCAAATATAACACTTCCTTATGAAAAGAGTGATAAATATGCAAAAGTACCTACTTAGGTAACTGCGGACATAATTGTCTTTACAATTGTGGGTATATAAAGCTTTTATTGCTGCTGTTCAAAAAAAATGTTGTGATAAAAATCAGCGAATAATAACAATACTTCAAGTTTATAAACACCTTAAATCCTACTAATCCTAAGTAATATATAATATTATAAATGTAGAAGTTTGTATGTTTAGATGTACGTTCCCGTGGGATAATTTCTACCCTCTACGCGGGCGAAGCCGCGGACAGAAGCTAGTACAGTATAAAAAAGAGCTACACAATTTACCCACTACTTGGTTAATCCATTAATCTTTAATAGGAATGCCAACAAACATTAGTAATTAATGCTTATATACAATATTAAATGTCTATAGTACCTAAAACAAGAAAACGAGACAAAAGGACACTGGTCGTTAAGTGGAAAAAACGACTCGGCTTAATTAAAGAAACGCTTTAGCTTGAGAATGAATTTTCGCACGCCTCTTCCTACTCTCAATTTGGCTGAAAGACTGTGGGGACCATAAAAGAGCAATAAAAACATTGATTTTGCATAAGAATCCCGCAGATGCGGTTGCCGCTCGGGCGGGCCGGGACAACAAGAAGCCGAGGACAGCGCGCGATGCGAGCGCCGATTAAGTTCTTCCGATATCGCATTATCTTTATTGTTTTAAGTGTTCGATTTGAGACTCAGATATAAAAACATCAATGCATCGCATTATTATCATTGGCAAGGTGAATCAGCAAATCTGCCCACCCCAAAGTGTTGTATGGAAATATTCTAATTATTAATATTGGAGTTACTAGCGCCCTAAATTTCACTTATTAAATTACATTTAAACATTGGTAGTTAGGTAGTCATAATTAACTTAGGCATTTTATTTTTGAAAATAATGATATGTGTACGCGGCGTAAAAGTAATAGAACCCACTATTATGTTGTTAGGTGTCGCGGTTATGATACACGTGAATAGTTTTTGATCTATAATAATAAAAATAATGTTTTGTTACTCAAGAACAAAGCATTGTTGTACACGTTAAAAATAAAATACAGTTTTACAAAATAAGTAGATACTATATCTACAAACGTGTGATCTAGAGAAAAAAAAACATGATATGCTATTGTTTTTACTTTTACATAAAGAGTTTAAATTTCTATACTTATTGAGATAAGCCCTCTCTCTCTCGCACTCTTAAGCCTGCCAACAAAGGTCCTTGTGAGGTTATTCAGCGAGAAGATAAAGTAGGCAGGTGTTCAAGCTTATTGTAAGATAGCCCCAGTATTGATCGATAGAATAATGCTTGCCTACATACTGCGTGAACCAGACACCACAAAACATACAATTCACCTTCTTGTACCTCATACAAAAACTCACACATACCTCGATCACTCACTCACGTAGCAATTCCACTCCACACCACTGCAAATAATCGGAACTTGCCTTGTTCTGGCGATGATGCGTGCTTACAAATGCTTCTTCATGCCAACACTTGTGCGGGTTTGTGTTAAAGAAGTTTTTGGGCAGACAAAGTGTAAATGCGAGCTATGAATGCTTCTTTAACCCAAAACATGTTCTGTATTGAGACGGGGAAGGGGATGCGTTCTGTTTGTAGATTAACGTGTTTACAGATGCTTCTTCATGCCAGCACTTCCACGGGTGTTGTGCGAAAGAAGTTTTTCGGCAAACAAAGTGTAAATGCGAGCAACGTATGCTGATTTAACCCAACACATAATCAGTTTTGAGGCGAAGAAGGAAGTTAGAAGAAAAAAGGAGGTTAAAGGAGCATATGTACTATATGTAGCTCCTATTTACAATTTGTTTACCCAGAAGCTTCTTTAGCACATCATCCGTGCAAGGGTTTGGTATGAAAAAGCAGTTGTTAACATGCGTAGATGATGTCGTCACAATGACGCGATCACGTAGCGTCTGGTTTTCCAACTATTATCGCCCTTGACGTGATCTAGACCTGGACCTGGAGGGGGTGATGTAGCAACGTCAACCTCCAATGAGGTTGTCGTTGCTAAACCAAATAAAAATGAAAGTGACATCAATATGTCACTTTAATTTTTATTTAGTTTTTGTTTGTTGGGTGGCGTTTTTTCAGGTGTCAAGAAAATACTAAAATAATATTATATTAATTTTATTTTATTGTTTTTTCTTTCCGTCAAGAAGTACATTTCGTTTAGATACATTTGTCAAAATTAACCTACGTCTGCTAGACTTTTCACTGTATTGCTTACTATGGCCTGGGGTTTAATACATAATCAGCCTATAATGTTCCCACTGCTGGGACACAGGCCTCCTCTCTTTTTGATAGGGAATGGGCTGTAATCTACCACGCGGGCCCAGTGCGGGTTGGTAGAAGTCACATGTCTTCGATTTTTTGGTTCTAGGATAAGCCGGTTTCCTCAGGATGTTTTCCTTCACCGTTTTGAGAGCAGTGGTGATGAAATTATTTACACAAGTAAAGCGCCTGCCTGGGTTCGAACCCACAACCTACAACTCGTAAGTCGGGGCCGATACGACTGGGCCACCACTGCTCATGCTCACTGGGGTTTAATAACAAATAATAATACAAAGTCGAAATATTTTATTTTGACAGGGTTATGTGTTAGTTATTAATTAATGTATTTTAATTAATTACCTTCGATAATATAAAGTCAGTCTCACGAAAGAAGACGGCGCTAGGTGTCATGCGACGGTCCACTTATTCCACTTACTTAGCATTTAGTTCCACTTATGGCCGCAGGTCTTCTCTCTTGCGACGCACAGAATTCTCGATGTTTTGACAACATTTTTCGCCACATAAGAAGAAAGCACCCGTGCAAAGCAAGGACAAATTAATTTAAAAAAAAACTCTCAAAATTAGAGTATTCTCAAAAATTAACCGTTCATTGGGTTTCCAGCAATCGCAAAACAGTTGTTTTGATATTTATGTTAGTAACATAGTAGCAATATTTCACTTTACTTGCATGAAAATTTGCATGTGTATCCGAGTTGAAAGCCCTAATAATAAATAATTATAGAAGAAATGTTAGCATTTAGAATACTTATACAACAAGTTGAAACTTGCAGTACCTACTCAGATTTTCCTGAAGATAATAGCTTTGAAAAGCACTGCACAGATTCAAGGCTTTGTTTTTACACTCGGAGGAGCACTCATATAAATGACTAGAAAAAATAAAAATACCATACCTTATCATAGAAGAATATTTTAAAAGGTCTTATTTTTTTAAAGCAGAAGATAATTTTAGCCGTAAGTAAAAGGAAGAAAATTGCACAAGTGCTAGGTTCCCATAAAATGCTTAAATTTTAGTCCTTCTACATCCTGTTCTCATTTTTGCCAAATACTTTTGCGTACTATAGTAAAAACCAGGGAACATTAGCTACGATCGATAGAGTGGTCGACGCCTCGGCGGCGTGAAACTAATGGACCGAGCTCACGTTTTAAAACTATCCATATGTTCGAAGTATCCCAGCAAGTTAAGATTACATCTGTGTGGAATAGCTGAACAGATTAATTACAAACCAGCATATGCAAATTAACCAGACTTTCACTGGAAAAGGACCAAATCTCGTTTCCTCATTGCTTCAAAAATAACACGATAACAGAAACTGTTACAGAATGTTTTGTGCCGTCTAAAATAACAGTTAATTGATAGAAGTCAGACTACGCTAATGGTTATTAAAGCTTCAAATAGATTTTGATTGATTTGCTAGAGGAATTTATTTTATCGAAGATCTGCCAAGATGATCTCAATCATTTCATTAGGTAGGTAAATAACTTTTCTAAAAATTACATTTTAACGAAGATGAGGATACTGCAAACATTTTATAAAACAGAACTTTCGAAAGGGATAGATACATACCTAGGTAGGTAGGTACCTAACCCTTTCGGAAGAGCATTCGCATCTTTTATTGAAATAAAAACACTCCAAATGGAAAAGACCTTGCAGGGGGTTGAGTTTAACTGTCTTTAACTTTTGCAAGGGTCGAAAACTCCTCTACGGGTCGGTTAGACCATTCGCCCATAAATCTCGAGGCAGACAGTAACAATGTGTAACTGGCCTTTCTTCGGTCTTACGTACTCTCACTAAAAACCGTCGCAGACATTGTAATGGATTTTGTTGACACGATAATCTGGCACTACGTGCTAATAAATATTAATGTAGCCAGCTACAAAAGGTCAAAGACTGGGATTTGCTGGTTTTTGTTACATTCTTTTAACGGAAACGTAACACAAATATAATAAGTGAAAACACGGGTAGGTATTCACTTAAAAATACATTTCAAAATGTTACGTATCATTTTTGTTTTTCTGAATGAGAACGGAAAGTAATTGAAGGAAAACAATACAATATTTTTGTTAGTGTTCTGATATGCACGCGATAATAATATGAATTTGAATGCATTTCTTTTAAATTAATAGCCTCAAGGTACAATATTTTTACTTTTATAAGGGCTTGAACTATAATAAGTGTTGGTTTTCGCGTAAGTACATCTAAGTTGCGATATCGATCAATTAAATCCACTTTTTCAACGATCAAACTGTTATGCAATATTAACATTATGCCTAACAATATACCTACAGTAAGTACAATATAAGAAATAAAAAATAAAAATAATTAGATGCAATTCTCTATCATAGTACAACCATGCGTAAAATTGAGTAATCAGTTTATAATTGTGGTCAAAAAAGTATCGTAATAAGGTCCAAAGTTTATTACTACGTTATAGATGGCTAAGGGGGATGCGCCAAGGAGCCCGCGAAATTCAAAATTTCGTAAGTTTTTTTGCAATTTGCAGGTCTGTATCAGGTTGTATGTTGATCGAAATATGATTAGCGGCCGTATCAAATATTTATTTATAGAATTATAATCATAAAAATCATCAATACACGTTCATATTACCCGATTGAATGACTATTTCATGAAATCATGATATTTGAGGCCAATTCTAACATAAGGAGTTGTATTGCTGATTCTAATGATTATAATTCTGTAAAGCCGTATTTGTTACGGCCGCGAATCATATTTTAATCAACATACCACGTGCAAATTGCAAAAAACGTAAACATTTTTGAATTTCGCGGGCTACTTGAGCGCATCCCCCTTAAGATCAGTAGTTTAGGAAATATCTGCTATATCGTACCGGTGTGTAGTAAGGTTATTTATCATTACCACTTCGGAGACATTGGCAAACTTTTATGAATCAGACAGTATATGAAAGCATAAAAGCAAGAACTCAACACCAATCAAGCTGCCTTCGACTCCGACAAGGTAGACTTGCAGTTTCACCGTATGCAGCTGAATACCAGTGTTTTACATAGAGCGACTACCTATTTGACCTCCAGAACCTAGTTACTGGGTAGCACAATACCCATTGGTAAGACTGGCTGTCAGACTTTTGGGCTTCTGCCTACCAATACAAATGTATATTTCGATCTTTATTACGAAACAAGCAGAACGTATCATAAACTTGTGCAATATTTTACCTAGTTTAAAGTTATTTTATCAGGAACATTATTTCGTATTAAAGTTAAGGAGCCGACGGTTGCCGTTTTCGGCTACAATAAGTTTGTAGTTACGATAAATCTTCATAAATGCATATGACAGTGGAGAGTACGCGGAGAGCATAATGCATAATTATTATTGCTGATTTATACTGGCTTAGGTTGGCAGCGACTCTATTCTACAGTAGTAATAATAGTCGTGGCAACTTATTTATTAATGTGCTACATTACGTTAATCCCTTACATTTTAATCTATCTAATACGCCAACTTAAGGCGGTACCGGGCGGGCTTTAGGTTATTCAGAGGCTATTAACTCTTTCAGTATGGGAAATAAACTACATCTAAAAGCACATTATTAATGTTCGATATCCTGTCATCACAATGGAACGTTCTTATTTGTTTTTATGTGTTATAAATACATTTAAAATCTCCTTGTAAAAAAGTGACTAAAATTATTGATTGCATGCATCTTTTGCTAAAGGTGACGTTCTATTAATTTGAGGATTACACTAATGGATAGATAATTTAAAAATTTAAATAATTCACGTTTTTTTTTATTTCAAAACATCGCTTGTCTATTTTTTTTTTGTGAATTCCATGATAAATGAGCGTGCGCAGGGAGCGAGACAAAGCGAGACTCAGTAAAAAGACAGAGAAAGACCGAACGCTCAAGGTCGTTTGGTTGAGGAAGCGCCTTAAACCGAAAATATAGTTCATTAATCTCCACCATTTCTGTTTTTAACACGCTTATTTTATTATTAGCTTCACTTGTAACTAGCTTACAAACAATGTAAGAAAATCTTAGAAGTCAATTTTAACCAACTTCTAATTGTCGCATCGAAATGAACCTTTGCATGTTTAAGTAGTTTGGGTGACATAACTGTAATTTGGTATCTTGGAGCTGATCTGATGATGGAGCCAAGAGGTGGGTAGTGGAACTCTTCAGTGGCTACTAGTAAACCCCTCGAGTTTGAAGGCATATGATTCGGTTTGATGAGTGGAATATTCTCCTCGGGGATAAAGGTGTCTCGCTCGCTTAGTTCAGTAGTTAACTCAGAGCTCCCTCGCTGCGCTCGGGAATCCAAAGATCCTTCGTTGCGTTCAGGATTCAAAATAGCGCCCGCTACATTAAGACACTGCTTTATCCCCTTGCTCATAACTTAGTATTTAAACAACCATAAAAAGGATTTTGATAGAGAAAAATAACCGCCCAAGTCTGAGACGGGCTTGCAAAATTAGGGTTAAAAAATTATTAATAATAGGTAAAATTAAAAAAAAAACTCTCGACACAAAAGAGCTGATGACCTTGATAAGGCTGAACCAATTTTGATAAAACATGTCTAAGAACCACCGCTAGAAAATAAGCTTTCAAATAAAAAAAAACGCATCCAAATCGGTTTATCCGTTTAAGAGCTACGGTGCCACAGACAGACACACACATAGCGGTCAAACTTACAACACCCTTCTTTTTGCATCGGGGGTTAAAAACAATCACAAAAACAGAACATCTGTTGGGGATTGAACCTACGAACCGCGTCTCGGTCTGGCTCGGTGGGCTGTTTACTTCGCTGTCAATTTGACTAAAATAGCCGTTCATAAACATGTCATTATTGACTGCTTCGCTCTATGTAGGTGATAATATTCAGGTCTAATCACAATCTCGGGGTAAACTGTTGGAGAATACGAGCATAATGCAATATTCTTGCTCCCCCTAGCAAATAGCGTGATAATATAATTATACAGGCTGACATGGACATGACGCCTAAACTGTAAACATGAATTCAACACATTATTCTAGACCCCCCCTAGCTTAAAAACATTACGTCCGGTATCAAAAAAAAAATCTGCTGTTTCATTAAAAAAAAGCATTAATTACGCGGTCGAAATGTATGGAACAGCATTTTTTTTTATAACCTTTGAAACATTTCAACGCATGGAAGGTTCAGAATCATGTACGGAATCCATGTTAAACGTTGCACTATATATTGACCAGACTTTTAAGGAATATTTGTGCAAATTTGAATAGAATCTACGAGTATTCAGTAGTTTTTACGTCAATCTGGAAAATACATCCAGGCAAATAGACAAAAATTCCAAAAACTATATTTTTGGCATCAGAATCGTTTCCAAATCTCGTAGGAATAACTTCTTTTCAAAAATATTAAATGTAGGTACAGTTCGACCTCACTACGATTTTATTATAATATGTACTTATATGTTCATTTGCTGCAGGGTCCATCCATGGGTACAGGTAGGATTCTAACAATACTTAATTACAATCAACCTGTAGAGATCACTTCCTATCGAAAACACGCAGTTGCGGAATGTAATTGTTACTGAGCGTAAGCGTCACGCTTACCTGTTTTTGCGTATTTCTGCTAACGCTCAGTATATGTATAATAGATCTCGTTAGTCAAACCTAGGCGGCTAATAACAGCTAACTCTCAATTCATCCGCTTTCATATCGCACAGTCATTATAAAATCATATGTACGTTCCACTCTTACAGTATTACTTCCGTTATTTGCAGATATTATAAGGCAGAGATGTACCTACTTACACGGGTAAATAATGAAAAAACAAGTTATTCGAGCATTAAGCAAGAAATAATAAATCAGGATCCGACCATAGTAGTTATTTTTGGGTTTTGGTACCGATACCGGAAAACTTCCTCGAGACCATAATTGTTGGTAAAAGCACCGAATATCTGAAGTATTTTTATCTAGCTGTGGCCGCAGTTCTGTCTCCGTGGACTAATGAACTGTTTCGGGTTCGAGTAATTGTGCAGGTATTGAGAAATAGTGTCGATAATACCAGGAAACATACTCGTTGTGACGATAATTGTCGGTTAAGTATCTAATTTCTGTATAATTCACCGGGGCTTGGCTTTCGCAGACTAATGCAAAGGGTGCCTGGTAATTCGAGTTTTTCCTTGAAACGAGAAGCTTTACTACTTTGGAACAAACTCACTCGAAATTGTGGTTTATGAAACTGTTGAATAATGAGTCTGTTGCTAGTTATGTGCACTACTTTATCTACTCTCATACATTGGGATTGAACCTACTAAAATAAAAGATCAAAGTTTGCCCACGAAATTCAGTACAACAAAACGTATCAATGGCGCCAAAACCTAGCACATCACAGCGCATGCGCTAAAGCGGTCGCGGCCAGAGACAAGTAAAAATTGGAATCAAAACTTTTTTGTAATGCTACAAAAATGGCGCGCCCCGCATTGCGTTCCATTCGAAAACAATAATTGATGGAAACTCCTTGGTGATAATAACTGCTTGGATTTGCCCTGTATCGTATTGGTAAAAAAAAAAATGTTTTTTAATACAGTTGCTCAAAAAGTGGCGTATTGCAGGGACGTATAGCGTTCGGGATGTGGGCTATTACATACTCGTGCTTTTTTTTTACCTTTCCCGCACTTGTGCTTTTTCTTTCCCAACTGTCAAAATAATGTCTATTATAAAGAAAAACCAACCATGAAGTTTTTACTAAAAAAAAACATTGAAGTTTTTATGATTCATGCAAATACGTATATTTCTAAAAAGAAGCTACTAATTTGATTCATTAACAGATGTAATGATTTGATTGAATGAGTTATGTTAGGTTTCATTTCATTTCATCTCATTAAATTTCATTTTCAATTCATATCAATAAAAAAAAACTACTGAAGACTTGGCTGTATGGGTATAGTTCCCTTTGCCTTCCAGAATGGGTGAAGAAAAAAAAAACTCTGCTTATATTCTACGGTTGGCGCCATTTTTCAGAAAATTTATTTGCGAGTTTAGTTGTTTGTTGCACAAAATGAGTAATTTCGACCCTAGTTTTTTTGAATTAACACCACCGGAATTCAGTATAATTGCACAAAATGCTTCGGAGAACATTTTACCGGAAAAGTCAAAAACATATCTACATATCTACATACGACGAATTTATTGCGTGGAGAGAAGAGAAAAAAGCAAATAATTTTTCAGAAAATGTTATGTTGGCATACTTCTCCGAACTCTCAGCAAATTTAAAACCTTCTACGTTATGGTCGAGGTTTTCGATGATAAAAAGTATGCTGAAAATAAGGAACAACGTGGATATAAGTGAATACCCAAAATTAAATGCTTTCTTAAAACGACAATCAGACGGTTTTACAAGTAAAAAGTCGAAAATATTAACATCGAATGAAGTGGAAAGGTTTTTGAACGAAGCTCCCGATGATCGTTATTTATCTACAAAGGTAATTTATTAATAAGTACTTATATTTTTCTTTAGTATTCAGTTTACGAAATCGCAAAATATAGTCAATACATTATTTAAAAAAATATTAATCAAATCCCTTTTTTTGTAGGTTGCTCTGATTTTTGGCGTTGTTGGAGCTTGCCGCAGAGAGTAGTTAGCCAATATTACTTTAAAAGATATTGAAGCCCATGGAGAAATGCTACTAATCAAGATTCTGAACACAAAAAATAAGATACCGAGAAGCTTTGTTGTTGAAGGAGACTTTCTTAAAATAGTACAAAAACATATGAATCAGCGGTCCCAAAAAGGAAAAACCGACCGTTTTTTTCAAAATTACCAAAAAGGGAAGTGTACAGCTCAAGCAATCGGGATAAATAAATTTGGTAATATGCCAAAAGAAATAGCTACGTTTCTTGGTCTGCCGGATGCTAAGTATTATACTGGGCACAGCTTCAGGAGGACCTCTGCTACATTATTGGCAGATTCAGGAGCCAATTTGACGTCCTTAAAGCGACTAGGAGGTTGGAAATCAGACAAAGTTGCAGAAAGCTATATTGGTGATTCATTAAACAACAAACTAGCAACTGGGAAAAAAATCACACAATCCATTAATTTAAGGTCCAGTCCGTCTCCTTCACATGTTGAAGAGAACGTTCGTCCATCTACCTTCGTTGATAATGATAATTCATCAGATCCAACTCCATCAACTAGCAAACGCCATTGTATGACAAATGTACATGAACAATCATACGAAATTAATAATAGTTTATCTCAAACAGTAAATATGCAACCTTTCCCCAGTTAGTATAAAAAACTGTACCAATTTCAATGTTTATGTGAGTTATAACTTTTATAAGAAATAAATGATTAGTTAGTTGGGTTTATTGTGTTTTTATTATTTTATTAAATTGGTTCATTTTTTCGCAACTGTATTAAAAATAGTCGTTCAGTACACGTGCGGAACCGTCATTGCAACTTGTTCCGACTGTCAACCCTCGCCTTCGGCTCGGGTAGACATTTGTCGGAACTCTTTGCAATGACAGCCTTTCCGCACTTGTAATGAAATATACTATTATAGCTGATTTACATCCGTAAGACGTCTTCGTAACATAGGGTCCAGTTGAAAACCAGCGTCAGGCACTAGTTGTCTCCCATTTATGCTGAACTGAGCCTATTTGGCGCAGCCGTGAGGCACACAATACTGTTTTTAAGTTTTTTACAATTTTTTGTTTTTGTGTGAATATTGTGTGCTTTAACCTGGGTTAAATAAATGTATTTTCTTTCTTTCCTTCTTTCATTATTTTGTTAGGGAAAAAGTGTTATAATATGATTCTATTTTTAAATTTCGGTATTGTGTTTATAAAGTATGCCAATACAAAGTCGTTTTGAAGTTTATAATTCGAATTTTTCATCAGATCCGATTTAGATGATTATTTTTTATTTGAAAGCTGGTGCTTCCCATGTGGTCTCATATAAATTTGATCAAGATCTGACCAGCAGTTATTGAGTTATCCTTAATAATGCGTATTTTTTCCACTCAGTTTACATTGATGATGTTTTAATAACTTCCTGCCACTATTTACATATCAAGTAGTGGTATACGAATTTCATACCGGTACCACAACTAAAAAGTGAAAAATAAAAATCAATTTTACAAAAAAAAAAATACTACAAAGTGAAAAATAACTTTAATTTCGGAAGTCGGTGGCAAAAACGAAAATACAAAACCAAAGACACCGACTTCCGAAATTAAAGTTATATTTTTAATATAGATATCAAGTCCTCTCGTCATGATATTTAACTAAATAACTGTATGATAACTTGCGTTCCAAAAATAGAAAAAAGTTCAATTAAATCGTTTCGATGATTACCTGTGAAGTTTATAATATGAAAAAATAAATAACATGAAATAGTGAAATATCAATTTGTTTATTGGAAAAACGAAATACCGTTCATAGAGGTTTTATCATATGGATTAAAACATGAAAAAAGATTAAATGATAAATGATTTTATTTCTGTAAATAGATTTGACAAATTAATTCAGAGGACACAGTCTCTTTTAAAGTCCAGACATAATCTTGGTCAGATCATGTGAAGACCATGTAGATTTGTGTCTGAAATGGTATTTTGAGGAAAAACCACACAGATTGAGTGGAGCTGTCCAGTCAGTGCACGCATTTGTTAGTAATCGTGCAGCTCAACTCAGAACTTAAGGAGCTCAACGATTCGAAAAACAATAACAAAGAAAGGACCTTTGGGTAGGCCACAAAAATTACTCAAACTGCCAGACTATGATTTAAACTAACTGAGAGGGAAAAAAAGCAATGATGACTCACATAGTCATCACATTCACAATATTAAAATAATAATCATGCATTTAATCTAGCCTGCATGCTAGTCACATTCACAGACAGGTTTCTCTTTAAATGTCATCAAAAAAATATCATAATTATGTTAAGTAATGTAAATCAATAAAAATTACATTATTAATTCTAAAATACATACTCACATTGAAGTAGCTTAATTAATCCCAAGCCTTTTTGTCATCCAAGTAATCTTCAACTTTATAGAAAGCTTTTTGACAGAGTTTTTGTTTAATAAATTATATTTATCCTTGTGTATATTATCCTTGTATGTTTATTTAGTCATGAGAACAGTAATAGTTACCTACTTATTTATGTACTATATAAGTATATAGGTATAGGTAATAAGGGCTGGTGTCCGCATCTCCACGTCAAAGCGTGTATTTTGCGTACATACAATTACATGTAACCCAAATTATTTGTAATATTTGTTGTGGTGGACTATTACTGCGTGATTTGTGCAAAGTTAATACAATATGCTCTTCGGTGTGCAGTTAATTAACGCGGAAATTAGAGAGCCAATTTGCTGGGAAATTGATTACTGTGCTATTATGCATGCCCCAGCGAATTATTAGGTTCTGGTTATTTTTGCTAGTACTTAATGGCTGTGTTGCGGTGGGATAATTGTTAATGTCTATATACATATGGGACAGTAAAAAGTAACACTGCAGGCAAAGACGAATATCATATATTTTTTTATAACGTGGTCATAGCTTTACATAAAATTATAGGCAACTCATTTTTGCCCGGAGCTAGCCAACGGGAACGTATTACTGAGGATAAAAAGTAACCTATGTCCTGACTCAGGGCATGGTATATCCGTGTGCCAAAGGAGATTGGGCGAATCTGCCCTGATACCCAATAGCGTTAAGATACATATTAAATAGAAAGATCTCATTAGGGAGAATATTTCTTACTTTGACGATTTCTCTTGACTGTTAGTACGTAAGGAGCTACGCTACAGAGCTCTTAATATGAGTAATTAAGTATTATTGAAATTCTGGTATTTCGTCAATTAATGAACTTTCATTAATTATGTGCGTTTCAAACATCATTTTTTAAGCCTATAAACGGACATTTTAAAACATTGGCGTCTTAGATTCCGTTTTAAGAACAATGTTTTTAAGAGTCGGCCGGCCGGACAGAACGTTAAGCCTGCCGCATCGCTCAATATCTTTAAGATATATGCCAATGTAAAGATTCCTTCAAGGGGAATCATTCCTGATAATTATGATGACTACGATAATTAAGACTAAAATTAAGATAAAATTGTTTACTTAATAGTCTTCCATATTTAAACTTTATTGCGCCTGACTTTCGGAACCGTCACTTTTAAACCTTTTATAATGTTTTATTTGAATAAATATAAATAATTTACTTCCTTTTACTTTAAGGAAGTTAACCATGCAATATCAAAAAACAAATCGTAGCTGTTTTGATTGAAACCGTTTACGAATATCGTGAAATACAATTTACAGGGTGTAATTAAATTAGCTAGCGAAACTTCGCAGACGTGATGGGTCGAAGTCTTAACATGATAAAAAAATGAAACCAGTTTTTTTGTGGGGTCATCGACCTCTTCTAGTATTGTTACTAGAACTATGAGTTGAGAAAATTGGTTTTCTTTTGTTTTATCATGTTTAGACATTGATTATTATCAGTTTAAAAAACTTATACTTCATGTAATAACACTACCAGCGGTCGTTACCTCCTAAATAAATACATCAAATCTTTTTGATTTTAATTTTATCGTGTTTAGATAGCGATACCCCATCACGACTGCGGAGTTTCGCTAGCTAATTTAATTTGAACCTGTATACCGAAACGCGAAACCGAAACTTCGAATGAATTCGTTTATTTATTGACTATCGCCGACGGTCTTGCTGGAGCTGCGGAGCAAGTCTTTATTGACAAAATATATTCAAAATTTTTGATATATTGTATTATGGAACTTTTAGGTGAATTATTATGCGTTTAATATGCAGGTATTCATATAAAAATATACAGGGATCTGAGAGCCAACGAACCGACATTAGCTCTATTTTATTATAATACTAGCTGCTGCCGGCGGCTTCGCCCGCGTGTGTGTCGGAAATTATCTCACGGGAATGTGCTACAAAAACTATTTTTTGTTACTCCTTATAACACCAGCTATCTGCCAGTGAAACTCCCGTTAAAATTGATCCAGCCGTTTGAATTTGCCGGTACAAACAGACTGACAGTTTTTTTTTAATTTGTATTTTTTTGTAAGTACCTTATTTACGTAATTTCATATGCATTTAGTAAAAAGCTGTTATTTTGACATAACAAAGAGACTTTCAATTTAATTTATTGGTACCTATATGTATTTATATTCATGTATAGGTTGGAATGTGCTTAATTTGTATCTGTTTGTTTTCTTTCACCCATTGTGATTTCTTTTTTTGGGTTAAAACGAATTATTAAAAAAAACTGTTGTGGCGAAAGCGGAACTGTATCTAGGCCGACTTCAGTCATACATTTAAATGTTACAGCAGACCTACAGTAATTGAATCCTTTTCCGTCTATAAATAGTTCTAGTCAAATTATAATAAACGTCACTTCACAACGGAGTTTATTTGTAAATTAACTCATTTTTATGATATGTGACCGACTATAAAATTTGAGAGAGATATTTTAAAAGAGTAACGGTGGAGTTTCTTGCTATTCTTCTCCATACGAAACTTCCTTTTGGAAGGGGCAACTAGAATCAATTCTGTTTTCTTGTTTTTGACGTTCAAAAGTGCCTTTAATGTGGTTATTTGAAATAAATGATTTGACTTTGAGTTTGACTTTGGACTTTATAGGTACACTGGCACACGAATGGCGATTTTTTAACATCGTTGACACAATAGATCGATCTTCTCGGGCCGTTGTGCACACTGGCTTGCCATTGCTTGGTCTTCTTAGGTTCAGTCCAGTCTCCCTAAACCAGCGAAGCCCTTGTTGGACTGTAGAATATCTCATACCCATTGTTCTGGCTGTTTGTCTCTGGGATCTCCCTAATTGCAACATAGTGATGATCCTGGTACATTCCTCGGGTGTTAGAGGCATGATTATAATTTACAAGTCAACGTCTACATAAAGCACTTTAAGTTAAAAAAATCGATACGCAAAGGCGAAAATAATAATTAAATCAACGTGAAAATAGAAGTATTAAAATGTTATCCAAAATTATGAAACGTGACAAAATAAAATACGCTTTTCTTTCCTTGACTTCAAACAGGCCAGTATGTAATAAAGTTTAAATTTGCAATATAATATTGTTATCAAGATTTTTTTACTTCATGAAACTAACTTGTGTGGTTTAGGAGATATGTATTCAGATTTTTTTAGGCACTTTGTAAGAGGCTTTTTTTATATTGCTCGTTAGTGTATAATAGGTACACGTAATAAGGACGGTACGTATAATAGGTATATGTGTCCCCAATTCCACTTAAAGCGCGTATTTTGCGTATTGACTAATCATAATAATGATCGGTGTGTCATTATCATTATGCTGATTTTGATAGTGTCCTTTTGATAACATATATTTTGTTGTTTCTAATAACTTATACTATTAGGTAATATTACATTGTACTGAACAAAACAAAGCTTTAATAAAGTTCTGGTCTATTTTTGGCGAGGTATTTATAACGTATGTACATTACTTTTATTAATAAGCCAGAAAACAAACCTTATTTTTATACGTAAACTTTTGCCAGCGACCTTTTTCTTGTTGCTAGAGTAAAAAGCTTATGTACGTCACTATGTCGGAAATAATTCGTCATACATAACTGACTATATAGATAGGAAACAAAACTGAACATAATTTGAAAAACACTGACTAATGCCTGGTCTAACAGGTACTTACTAGAACACTCTCAATTTTTTTTTTTTTTTATAAAATAAACGTTTTCTTGAAAATCTTCATTATAAAGGGGTAAATATAGTTAATTTTGCTATTTGCGTGGGGAATTTAGTTACCTCGAGAGGGAGTTGTGACTAAGTATACAGCATGGTTGGATTGATCAGGTTAAGTTATGCTTGCCGCGGTTGGTCCGTGCATGGGTTACCATCTTTACATATCAAGACCTCTTCGTCCCGGCAGTCATTTGTGGATCTTGGCAGTCGTTACGGGTCGCCAGCAGCCCGAAAGTGTGACAACCAGTCTTACCAAGGAGTATCGTATTACCTAGCAACTGGATTGTTGAGTTCAGGTAGGCAGTGGCTTCATGTTAATTACTGGCATTCGGTTGCATCCGATTAGACTGAAGCCGACTCCGACATAGTTGGGAAAAAGTTGGGCAGATGATGGTGCATAGGATAAAACCTATTTGTGTACAGCAAAAGTTTGTCAAAATTAACATAACATCAGGACAGTAATCCCCCCCCCCCCCCCCAACCAGTATCCCTGGTGAACAGGCAACTGAAGGAACACGGGTGGGTTTTAGTCAGTACACGCACTTCCGCTCCGCCCAGAGCGGGAGAGGTCATTAAATGATTTCCTAACCAAAAAAAAAAAGGACAGTAATCCCCGAAGGTTTAAGATAAAGAGTACACTCAATTCACCAGTTATGTTTAAGTCCCGTGTGATAGGGGTTGAGCCTATTGCCATCAACAAGGCACAAATTCGGACCTGGGTTCAATCCCCAGTTCGCGCAAGATGTTATTGGGTTTTTCCTCGAGGAATTTCTCACGCAGCCTAGAGTCTGAATTTGAGCCCGTTTGGCAATAGGCTCCTCTCAAGACAATGGGCCGTCTATTACCTACTTGAGTCTTAAAAATAACTGGCAAAATGTGCGTGCACATCTCTGCCTTCTCTTTTAAAACATCAGGTCTAAACTGGCTAGTGACGACTGAAGTCATATCCTATGAAAAATTTCAGATTCCATTTTATTAATAAAAAAAACAATGTATATACTCGTAGTCTGGAAGTCATTGGCACATTACAACAACACATAGTTTCACTAACAAATTGTGTTGTGTTCGTATTTGTATCTCTTAGCGCTTGGAAGTTAGGTCTCGGGTAAGTTCAAGTTAATTTTCATTACATCTTTGAGGACCAAAAACAAAACACCCAGTATAAATATCATAGTTAAGTAAAATACATAACGTATGCCAAGACCGTGTCGCTTGGAAGACTTCATGCTCACTAAACACACTTCATGCTACGGTTGGCTGATCGCTTCTTCACCCTTCGCCTCTCACAATAGTTGATTGGTAAATGTGGCTTTGACGACATGAAGTAATACTTAGTATCCCTTTAGTGACTGTAGTTGAAACACACGCACTTAATTTAATGATCCAAGCGGTGGGTGTACCCAATTTAGTGGTTGTTCCACTTTAATGATTTTTCAGATACCAAATAAAATGTACCCGCAACATCTTCATTATTTCATACAAGTAAATGGAAATTACTGTTTGGACTTTTCACAACTTAGTTTCCAAAGTACCTACTCTAAGGAATATTGAAAGATTTAATTATCTTTATTCTATTTTACTGATCCTCTAAAAACTTATTCGACCTTCTAATGAAGTACGCATTTTAAATTAATGAACCTCTCAAAAATCTTTGAGCTTATTATAATGCACACTTAATAAAAAAATGAGCCTTTTTTAACTTTCTGGCTTTTCTCACAGTTGTTCGCAGTACCTAAGCTAGGGCATTCCGACCAAATGGGTTAAGTTAGGTCAGAACTTTGACTAACCACGCACGACCCTAGCGAGCGTTATATCCAGTTGGTTCGCAGTTACTTGACTATTTAGTATTTGAAGACCCCGAAAATAAGAATTATTAGAGGTTCACAAAAAGAGGCGCATTCATTATATTAAAGTGTTAATTAATATTTTTAGGAAAGCAAAATGGGAATTATTAGAGGTTCGATTAAATATCAAATATCACAAACCGTGTGCCCGATGGTATTTCTCATCAGCAAGAGCCTTAGGGGATGAGTTTCCAAAAACGATGATTCCACTAACTTTTGCTCATAAACAGAAGTGTAAGTACCGGCTTCCACGTTTCTGACTTCAAAAATGACGAATTCTCATACAAAATGCCAGCATCTAATCCCCTTATGATTCTATTCAAATTATGGATATGTTTGTAAAAAAATATGATTAAATTAAATTTTACTTATAAACAGAAGTACCAACTCTCTTGTTTCTAACTTCAAAAATGACGAAGTTCTAAAATATATAAACTGTCAACCTTTTCGATGATTTTTCCTTAGTTATATAACCTTCGTTATGGAAGTAAGGAATTCTCGTGCACATGTTCTTGCTTGTAGACCCAGCTGTTTAGGCTGTGCGATCAATCTGCCTAGCTCAGCCTCCAGTCTAACCGGTTGCAGCGGAATACCTATATTTTACATTGAAGCGACTGCCTATCTGACCTCCACAACCCAGTAGCTGGTGCATTATCTGTCAGTGAATGAATGAATTTAGGATTTTTATTAAGTAGAAGATATTTTATAATCCCGGTAATCAGTTGTCGGCGTTGTTGCTTATTAATAAAATTGATCTCTATAATACGATAAAGTAACCTATGATTTTTTTGGAACGATATTCTTTAACGCAACTTGCGGTAGGAGTAAACTTGTAGGAATCGTCACGTAACGAAAAAGCATTATACTCGTATCCCCTACATGTGACTTTTTATTATATATAATACAAAGAAACAGAGAGAGAGAGAGACAGTTTTCAAGGTTTTCGAGGGTTTTGAAGACGATAGTGCGGTCAAAATGAAAATCCAAGAAGACGGCTGCAATAAAACACAATTTTTTCATTATGCGTGTCGTTTTCATGGTTTCCGATGGTGCTGAAGCCAATAGTGATGTCAAAATGAAAATTCAAGACGACGGCTGCAATAATATATAAAAAATTTCATCATGGGCGTCGTGAGGTAAAAATGAAAATCCAAGAGCGACTGCGAAACTTTTTAAATTCTTCATCATACAATCTAAATCTCCATATAAGGAACTTCGTTCCTGATGGGGGTCCCCCGACCACACACGTTTTTCATATGATACGTCACAGATAGTTTGTTCTTCATGGATAATATTCATGAATCACATCCATCACTCGCTCTCATGAGCTTATTACCTACAGCACAAATAAACAAACAAATTAAAGTAATTAAAAATTACCACACCTTATTCCGCACGGTCAAATATTTTTGAAGCGCGCGTACTGCGCGTTATTCATTAACTAAAGTGGACCTAGCGGCAAAGATGATATTAGACATAGGAAAATCTGCTTTATGGATTGGATAAGTACGTACGATAATATAATGATGAATACTCAACTCAAACTCAAAGCATTTATTTCAAATAAACCAATTAAAGGTTGAATGTCAAGGGTTCGGTCAGTCAGAAACATGAAGCTAGTTGCCCATTCCAAAGCGTAGTAGGTATCCTTCCTATTTCTATTCCTTCCTATGGAGAAGAACGGGCAAGAAACTCTATGGACACTCTTTTAAATCAAAATATGGTTACAAAATATTGATTACAAAGTTCATGTTGAAATTATGCATGTAAAAACGATGCAGAACATTAAAAGCGTCCGTAATAAAAAGACAAAAACAATTCAAATATTAAATGAAATTAAAATAAGCCGTAGCAGCTAAGAAATGACCAGTCCCTACTGACGGCGTCCGTTCACGAACATGACGACGATACTCATGTAGGATTTACGCATTTGACTTGGGTATTTCATAATAAACATAGGATTATGCGATTATGCCTCTCATAATATTATCTTATTTATAGTATTAAAAAAAACAATATTTTAAAATATTTACTTACATTTTGCAATACCGTATTACTTAGCAGCGCAGAGGTGAGACGACCTTATTCCTGTACATTATTTTACATGTAGATATAGCGATTAAGAATTTTAAAACTGGTACCTTGTAACATTTCCTAGGTACTACTACGTCAAAAAAAAAAACACTTTCATACGTCTAAGTATATTATAGTAACATTTGCACTAACTTAATTGTTAGATATTCTGTGAATGACGGATCTAATCCATTGGGCGCCTTTTATACTAATCAAAGCTGTATCAAGATAAATCCATCCATATCAAAATCACATACCTACTGTACAGAGGAGAAACTAACATACCCGTCCTATCATAAAGTAAAGTAGACATAAATTGAAAACAGATAGGTATATTTACGAGTTTTATTTCATGCATATAGGCGTAGCTCACAACACTTGGTAACTGTTATGGCATACACCTGCCGAATTTACAAAATGATTTCGAATTGTAAAAGGTTATCAAAAATCGAATTGCGTGAGTGCCAATATACTAACGGTACAGTCAGTGACAAAAGTCGTTTAACACTGTTACTTTTACATAATTAACAATAATCATCTAAATTGACATAAACTTATTCAATACATTGTATTTCATCATTACATATAATAGCTAAGAGTTAAAATTCTTTGAATTATACTCCTGTTCCAATTTTAATTAAATAAATAGCTTAAGATTTAAAAAACTGAAGAGTTAAACGACTGTTGTCCGTGACTGAACACTTTAGGTTGCTTTAGTATCTATCGATTTTATCAAGTCAAACATTGCTTTGTGGAGCCTTACCATTCATAGTTGAATGCACATACATACTTCGACTCGAATTTAACTGACTGCATCAACGCCTCACAATGGGGCAGAATACAATGTACCGAAGTTATTGCTTGCTAAGGGCAAGCTAACCGCATTTTCACTTCACAGTGGAAGGATCCATATTTCACGTTCTAATCCAGATACAATGGTAAAAGATACCGTTTGCTGGTTCGAGCAACGATCGAACCAGTACACTGTATCTTAAAAAAGTATTACTTATTTTTTTGTAATGGCATCGTCGTTTCACTATTTTTTGCATCAGTAACAGCTCGGTTGGTGAAACATTGATTATACTATCCAGGCTTGAAAACTCTTTTGTCTTTTCCGAAGTTGTTGATTTTTGTAATCAGTAATTTAAAGACGTACTTATAATTTTTCAATGAAGGATATTTATACTCAGAAAAACACATGGCCTAATTTTTTATTTTCGATCAATTCCGCTTTTTACCTGTGTTAAATATCGATCTTGTTGGTTTATTATATAGAAAAATAATCCCGAACGTGACGTTCATATAAAACATTGACAGATCTCTAAAATCATCATATTAAGCTCCCTTGAGAACAATTTTACCAGGTATGCAGTTAATGGTTTCATCATTTGGTAAAACAGGATTTCACAAATTTTAATTATACTGTCATCATCCAGATTCAAACAATAGGCAGTCAGGAATTCAACGTCATTTTGAAATCCATAGCCGAAGTGAAGTAGGTAAATCGAGACCTCTGCAAAATCGTTTACCTACGTTATTGACTAAATAGAAAATGTTTTCGAATAAACAATTCGGTAACTAACTTATGACTGGAAAGCGATGACCGTCTAATAATGATAATGATGATGTACATCTACATCTGTTTGGGTAATAAAGCCGCATAACACACGACGCACAGCTCCGTGTATGTCTTATATACAGGGATCCATTGTCTAATTATTCATTGGACCATTAACATAGGAAATCCTAATAAACCGGCATATAAAGTTTTTATAAAAAGTTGAAAATTAGTATTCAAATAGAGCGAATGTCGCCAGTGGCCGGCTCCGGCATCCCCACCGCCAATGTAGGGTCGAGGCGGTGTTTGCTCGTAAATAATAACTTCATGCATAAACAATGGGCGCCATCTCCTACCCTGGCTCCTTCGCTCGTGACGACGCGGACGACACCCATTCATGATTTTCTATAAAATATAACCGAGGAAAAGTGATATTGAACACTATTTTCACACTTGTTGTTTCGTTCCAAATGCAACACTGATTTATTTTGGAGTTTTCATATTTTGTACGTGTGAAATATTTGTAAAACAGTTCTAGCACAGATTTCTAGTAATAATTTATTATATCATTAGTAGCTATTTAAAAACAGTCGCTTGTTGGTCTGAAAAGGATACGCGTGATGTTTTTCGAGTAATGCTTTTGCACACTAGGTTTTCAAACTTTCTGAAGTTGTATGCTTATCTGAATTTGCTATGAGGATTCATTGCAAGCCCATCATTCCAATTACAAATTATTTCATCGTGATTTGAAACTTCTCAATTTCGTGCGTGCTTTGTTATGTTTGGTTCAATGTACGCACTGCTTAAATGTTTAGAGTCAACGGCTCATTAAGCTTGAATGCACGAATTGCGATGTGGACGCACCTTAACACGAGAAAACATTAAAAGTAAAGTAAACAGCGCTATTTCCCCAATTGTTTTTAAGGTAACACAATATACACGCTTACATTTTCATTTATTGACGTACGGTATAAAAATGTCTCGGACTGTCTCTCCTACACGTATGTGAAGTACAAATAACAAATGGCGGTTACGGCCTGATTGAGATCTTATTTATTGGCTCGCATTCTGAGAACAGCCGCATTCTAAATCACAATAATGGCATACGGGCCTCGTTCTAGCTCAAGCCTACAGATTACGTGTATTGTAAACGGTTTCTCCCACACATTACAGTGTTCGGTGTCGTTAAATTTAATTAAGGAGTTTGGTACACGGTATCGATATGTTAATGGGCGGAGTTCTCTTACAAAATTAATAAGTACGGTAACAGGTGTAAAAGCCAATTCCACGTATTTAAATAAATGGTTTTCTCTTAGTTCCACCAGACATGCGATAACGCGTTTATAAACGGCTTATCACACTGCGTAGTATTTAAATATCTATAGTTCGTTGCCGGGAGTCAGCTACACATTCCCACGACTCTGATCATCAGGCTCTGTTCCTGTCAAATGGCGGAAAGAAAAAAAGAAAGGAAGAAAATTCGTTGATTTGCGGTAAACATGACGCAGAGAAAAACATACAAACACAAAAAATAACAAGTTGCGGTCGCTCAGCATAATGCTACGACCCTATGCGAGACAGAACCCCGGCGCTGGTTTTCAGCGACAGCCGGCGTTGACGTGATGTCGTCAACCAGCGCAGCATACGAAAATTTATAAATATCAAAAAATAAGAAATAAAATAAATACACAATATCTAAGGGGGGGAGGGGGGTAGTCATGTCAACTAGAAGTGTGCCTGTTTGTTGGAACTACCTGCGCTACTTGGGCAAAAAGTTCAAGACTCGGATTCTCTGCTTGATCTTTTAAGACCAATCAGAAGCTTCTAGTTCCAAGTCGGAGTATTTAGACAACCAGTAAATGCAAAAAATAAACTACTGGAGCATTAAACAATTGGCCAGGTTGATGTGCTGTTAGACCAAAGCCTGCCTCTGGACTCTGGAGTTCTAACCACCTAGCTAGGGTTAGCTGGGGCTTGTGGCTCTCGTCGGTATTTTATGGAAATTAAAAATACGTATGTAATTAATACGTTAATGAATGAAAGAACTTAAACTCGATGTTTAATAACAAAGTGCCGGCTTACGCTAAGTACCTGTTAGCGTGAGCTATCAATTAAAATACTTTAAATTTGGAGGCTCAATTTCGCATGTTTTTATTTGATGGATTACGCAGGATTATAAACCTTGTAATTGATCTGAGCTTTCATAGTTAATCAATAGCCCTAAGTAAAATATTTGAAGGAAGTTCGCAATACTACATAGCGAGGTTTTCATTCGGTTTACATGATAGTGCTTCTGTTAGTTCTTTCTTAAAACATCTTTCATTTTGTTAGAGCGTAGCTTAACTGAGTCAACTTTAATACAATTGATCACCTAGCCAAACTGGATGGGGCGTACATTGTTTAAGTTTGTATTTGCTTAGATGAACGGCTTTGTTATATTTACTAAGTCTCATTGGCTTATTTCAAGTGAACAAGAAAGTATTGAAACCTTGTTTTGAAAAGTCAGTGAAATGATTATTTCGTGATTATCTTTACTTAAGACCAATTTTAAGATGTATGGAGAAAATATTAATAATTCTATGTATGTTTAAAAAACATGCTGTCAATGGAATTCTACGAAATGTGATACTTTTAGGTATTTTAATCTAATTTGAAAACCGGCCAAGTGCGTGTCGGGCCATGCACAGTGTAGGGTTCCGTAGTAGCCCGTTATCACAATATAATAGGTTGGGGAAAAAGTTTCTTCGCATTTTTTAAGAAAATTCAAAACATTTTTTAATATAGTTTATTTACATTTAACTAAAGTATGTAGGTACCATTTTGTTCGATAACTTTTTGCCATCTTAGTAGGGACATGATCCCATTGCTATAGAAATTTTGGGACTTCTGATCAAAATACCGCGACAAGTGGTTTTGGCAGTCCTCTCGTGATGTTAACCTGACACTGCCTAAAGAATTCTGAAGAGACCTAAACAGGTGGAAATCTGAAGGTGCAAGGTCAGGACTATACGGCGGATGCATTAACACCTCCCAGCTAAACTCTCTTAATTTTTGCTGAGTGGCTAAAGATGTGTGAGGTCTAGCGTTATCATGATGAAAAACCACACCCCTTCTGTTGATTAATTCCGGCCGCTTTCTCTCAACTTCTTGCTTTAATCTCATCAGTTGTTCGCAGTAGAGTTCAGAATCGATGGTCCTGCCTGGTGGTAACAGCTCATAATGAATAATGCCCTTCCAATCCCACCACACACACAGCATCACCTTGTTGCGAGTTAGCCCGGGTTAACGCGCAACAAGTTCGCTACAGTCTGTGAAGCCTGACCGGCCTTTGACCACGACCTTTTTCACACGTTCTTGTCGTACGTGATCCACTTTTCATCACCAGTTATCAGCTTCTTCAAAAATGGTTCGGTTTCATTACGTCATAATAAAAAATCACAAATGAGTACACGGTTCATTAGGTTTCTTTCAGTGAGCTCGTGAGGTACCCAAATATCGAGCTTTTTTGTGTACCCAGTTTTTATCCGTAATAGGGCGACCAGAGCGACGTGCATCTTTGACATCAAAATTTCCGGATTGTAAACGCTTAAACCAAATTTGTGCTACTCTCACAGACACTGCACTAGGTCTATAAACATCGCAAATTTTTTTCGCGGCTTGCGTAAAATTTTAAAATATATCGAATTTCTTCATTAGATTCACTCATCAAGACAGTACGAAAAACAAATGAAAATCACACATTTTCCTAATTTGAATTTGGAATTATGTTCTTTAAAATTTAAACTTTCAATGATACCAAAACCAGCCAGATACAAATAGTATAGCCACAGAGATTTTATTACAAGTTCATACATACTATAATGCGAAAAGACTTTTTCCCCAACCTAATAGTACGATTCTGTTGTTCTTTATTCTGAATATAACGAAAACGTAACCCGTTGGTACAGCGCCGTCTAGCGGCAGTATTGTGAAACTTATGATCATTTATTATGTTTTTGTATTTCATATTTTGTTTTTCAATGCAAATCTTTACCCGTTATAAACTACGTTAAATACTACTTTATGAGACTACTTCATCTTAGTCACATCAAAGGATTAATGCTAAGGATTTTGTATTTGGTACAAAATTATCCAACACCCAAGTTCAACGACTATTACTTTTAAACTAATAAAGTTATCTTAACCGCTACAATTTTCCTTTAATATCATGAAATGCAAAATCATCGTGAATTTATCCAGATTTTTCAAGCCCGCAGTTTAGCTTTTAGAGGGGGGACGCCGTACTGGAACAAAAATTTGCACTTTAAAGTTTAATATTTTGTAAATGGAGCATTAAATCGAAAAATTATTTTGGCAACCCCCAAGTCATTTAAAAGACCTAATCAACGATACCCTTCACGATAGGGTAGACGACGAAAAAAATATTCATCCCCACATCAAATGTAGGGGTGCTACCCTAAAAAAAAATTTATAAAAAATTATTTTACCACTTTGTCGGCGTAATTAATATACACACTCTTACAAAATTACAGCTTTCTAGTGCTAACGGTCTCCTAGAAAAACCTCGGACAGACAGACGGACTTGACGAAACTATAACAGCCTTATTACAAAAAGCGGTTTAACTAAAAACCCAGGTTTAAATCTCTATAAACTACGGTTTAAACAAAATTGATATTACAAAACGTGGTTTTTCGAAAAACCGTAGACCATTTCATGGTGTAACGCTAAACCTCGGCGGCCCCTAGTCTAAACGATCAAACCATGGTCTAAATCGTATCTGTCAAAGTTTCTCTTTTAGGTTATAGCATCTTTTTCATTGTGTTGTGTTGTTTTTAACCCGAAAATGGATATTAACATGGTCGATTTAAATGATATTGATGATATTGAAGCCGCTGAGTTGTTGGGAACACCACGCCGACACAACATAAATCGTGTTCGAATCAATCCTTTCGTAGAATTATCCGATGAAGATTTCAGGCAAAAGTATAGATTTAATAAACGTTATGCGATGAAAATAGTGGACTTACTAAGAGAAGATTTGACTAGAGACGCTCGAGGATGCCCTGTGTCTCCCGAAATACAAGTGGTTTGCGCATTACGAAGCTGGGCGCGACATGAAGTAAGTAGATTCAAAGCTTATATTGCATTTATCAAAACATTGGTAGAAATAATTAAACTAAATTATGTCCTAAGTTCCAAACTAATATTTTGTTATTGTTTTTTATAGATCCAGGATGACACAGCCGATTTGCACGGAGTCTCACAGCCTTTTATAAGTCAGATATGCAAAAAAATTTCAGAAGCCATAGCCCGAATATCACATAGATTTATAAAAATGCCTGCTACATTGACAGAACAAGAGGAAGCAATACAAAAGTTTCACAGAATCGCAAATTTCCCTACAGTCATTGGCGCAATTGACTGTACTCATATAAAAATAAAAAAGTTAAGTGAAGATGGTGGTCAACTGTATATTAACCGCAAAGGATTTGCATCAATTAATGTCCAGGTATTATTTTACATTATTTTTTTTCTTCCAATATAAAGGAACAACGACTTTTGTCCACAGCCCCATCCCTGATGAGGCGTTGATTATAGTGTTGAAAAGTAGTCTAACCTAGTACAGGGTTGAGGGTGACCATATGTAGTGAGATTAGTATACAATAAATAATAACAACCCACTCTGGCTTTGGATGGAATATGGAATCGGACAAAAAGACAGAAGTGGACAGTAACTTTGTTCTATAATATGTAGTGATAGTGAATAGTCATGCATATTTATGTGAGTAAGAGATACTAAAATATTTAACTGTTGTTCCAGGTGGTTTGTGATGCAGATTTAAAAATCATGGACATTGTTACTAGGTGGCGTGGGAGTGTTCATGACTCAAGAATATTTCGTGAAAGTCGTTTGAAGCAGCGATTTGAGGCTGGTGCATTCTCAGGCATATTGCTAGGAGACAGTGGCTATGCTTGCACACACTATTTGTTTACTCCATTACGCAATACTACCACACCTCAAGAGGAACGATACAACAGTGCTCACATTAGGACCAGAAATGCAGTGGAAAGATGTTTTGGGTTGTGGAAGCAGAGGTTCCGCTGTTTATTAAGAGGCCTTTACTGCAACATAGAAACTGCAAAAAAAACTATTGTGGCATGTGCTGTATTGCACAATATTGCCATAGATATGAAAGAAGATGTTTTTCATAGTGGGCTTGATGACAATGAAGCTTACACACAAACATCTGAAGCCAGTCAGTCAGTTTTACCAGTGGAAAACAATGTCCGTGGCAATATTAGAAGACGTCAATTTATTGAAAGACACTTTTAACTAAAATAATATATTTTAAACCTTAACTAATTTACAATAAACATTTTACACTTAACATTTTAAAATAAATTTTCTTCAACCATGTTTCTCTTGTTATGAAATAACATTTTTTAACTTCACTGTAGGATCTGAAAATAAATATTAAATCATAAATATAAGTATTAATGTAACTCTTTTATAATTATAGCTTAGATTTTTTAATTTTTTGACTAATTTATTATTTATTCATAAAAGCTTTGGTTTATGATATTTGTATTTTGAATAATATTGTGAAGTAAAATCTTCCATAGTACATACCTGTTGGTATTATGTGTAATATTTTTGGTTAAGATTTGTATGTTAGTATTAAAAAGTAATTATAAATAATAATAAGATAATAATAGTATTGTGAATAAAGTTTATTTCTCTCTGATTTGAATCTAGGTATATATTTTATTGGAGTAGAAAAAATAAGATTTAATTTTTTTAAGAAAATATTTATGTTAAAAAAAATTCACTCACCATTTAATATTTACTAAGTACTAGAGTTCTTCCTATTTTCTAATAATTCTATTTCTAGTTCCAGTTTTTTTATTTTTAATTCAGCAATTTTAATATTGTACTGATGCTCCACTTCTAGCATATCTATTTGTTTTTTTTTAAATTGAGTGTTGCTCTTCAATATTGTCTCTTGCATTGTTTCTTTTCTGTAAAATATTTAGGTAGGTACCCTTTATATTTTATACTGGGCAAGTAATAAGAATATATTCTAATATAATCTTACTTACTTGTTTTGAGGACCTTTCTTTCTACGATTGTTCTCTTTTTTTCTAGGAGTAGTAGTTCCCACACTTTCCTTTGAAGTACCTGAAAGTATTTTAATTATGTTTTATGATTAGAGACTGTAGAAAGAAAATAAAATTCTTTTAATTCATGTTATATATTTCTTGAATGTTCAAAATATGGTCAAATTAAAAGATTAGAATATTATAATTTAAAGAAGAATTATTATTTTTACCTTGGTCCATTATAACTTCTACCACATCATTGGATTCAGGAGGTATGATTATTGGAGAAAAGTCTGTACTAGGCTCAGCTGTTATTTCATTATCTTCTGGGGGGTTTAATTCAACCTACAAGTATTTATTATTAAATATACTATATAATAATTTAAACAGTGTTTTATAATAATAAATAAAGAACATTATTATGCTTACCACGGTTTTTATTGCGTCACTGTCGTACTCATTGAATTCCACAACAAAATCGTGTGGAGCAATAGTCATAATCGCCATATCTTCTTGAGAAGGCGACTTGGGCTTTTCCCCCCGACCCTTGCTCGACGACGCGCCAGCCCGCGCCGTAGCTGAGCCTGTAGTTTTAAATTCCCCAGTATAATAATAATATAATTTAGATCCAGCCTGTCCCATCTTGCTGCCCTCCCCTCAGTGACGCCCTAAGCCGAGGTTCGTACCCCACAGGGGGTGCCCTTAGCGTGCGGTCACCTAAATTTAAGTATTGTTCGCCCCTGGCTGGAGGCTTTAAGTTAGTAGCTTAAGGCACCCACAGGTTTGCCCGGTTAAGTAGCCAGGACCTTAGTGGTCACAACTACGAGCTGCCAATTAGGAAAAAAAAAAAAAAAAAACTTGGGCTTTTCACCACCCCCTGTCTGCATCTGATAATGCCTATGAGCGGACAAGTTAGCTTTAGCTGCAAGCTTCATTCTCTTCCACGCCAATTTAACTTCACCATCAGTCCTATTTCTTCCCATGAGTTCATTAATTCTGAAAATATTTCATTAATATTGTTAATTTACGTTGATAACGGGTCACATAATAATAAAAAAACAAAACACTTACCTCTTTGCTATATTCTTCCACTCTTGAGCCTTTTTAATATTGCAGGAAGCTTTCGTGCTCTTGTCCTCGATTATATGGCGTGATTGTGCAATCATCTCGCGTAGTATATCCTAAATCATTTATGGGTTAGCTTAAAATCAATAAATTAAAAACGGATTTCAATTTCATCGAAGTAATTTATGTTTACTTACTTTTTCCTCGGTACTCCAATTCTCAGATCGTTTTTTCTTTTGTTGGTCCATAACGATATAATGTTAAAATTAACATAGAAGGCACAAAGAGGCAATTGTTCTAATATAGACTTTGATAATTTAAAAATTCCAATGCTAAATTAACTTTGTTCAACTTGCGATAGTTTTGTTTAATGTTATGGTTTCATATAACGCGCCAGAATGTTACGCTTCGTTACACGTACTTAGGTGTATTATTAGTAATTAATACGACACTAAGTAATGTTCTCAAACCTATACTAAACTACAATCGACGAAATAACTAATGTTTCATGCAAATTAACACTCTCAATATTTTTAATACTCCTAATCATCATAATAATCATTAGCGTATTAACAAAAAGTTTTCTTTTCTGAGCATACGGAACGTTGCAATAGAATGATATCACGGTGAACGAATAATATTTGTATTAATCTGTGGTCGATATGTAGACAATGGTTCAAATGACGGTACTAAGAAGACCATGGTTTTTTAAAGTTTTGTAATACGGACAAATTTAGACCATGGTTCTGCAGATAAGCCTGGACTTGATAGGACAGGTTTAAACCAAGGTTTATTTAGTTTTTTGTAATAAGACTGTAAGGGTTCCTTGGCAGAACTACGGAACCCTAAAAAGGGGAGGCTAAAAATTACTAAAGAGAAAATAATGAAGTCAAGTATTTGACTAAAGCACAAAAGGAATTCATTAGTAGGTTATTGTACTTATTGAGAGCAGTCGTGGCCCAGTGGTATAGGCCCCGACTTACGAATCGTAGGTCGTGAATTCGAATCCAGGCCGGCACTTTACTTTGTGTATTTAATTTCATCACCACTGCTTTCAAAACAGAGAAGGAAAAAATCGTGAGGAAACCGGCATGTCCTAGAACCAAAAATTGTAAGACCTGTGACATCCAACGACCCACACTGGCCCCGCGTGGTGGATTATGGCCCACTTCCTCTCACAGAGAGTAGGCCTGTGTACCAACAGTGGGAACATTATAGGCTGATTATGTACAGTTACAGTGATAAATACCTTCAGAACACCAAGAAACAGGTCTATATTTACCCGACTACGGCAAACTAACTCCCACATAACTCCCAAACTAATCGTCGTATTCTTAGTTGGTGTTTTTGTCGTATTTGGGTTTTAGTTTGTAAGTTATTTTTTTATATGCATGAGTTGTGGGAACGATTCGCGAGCTTTTGCTATGCATTTAAAATAAACGTAGGTAACAGTCACGGAGCACATGTGCTCCGTGGTAACAGTAGAGCGTCCGTTAGTTTTCGGATTAGTTAGGCACTAGGTAGATTTCCTTTGTTCTCTGTATACATAAAACGTATGTAGCCTATTGGCCATGCGCATAAACTCTAAATCGCAAACAGTCAAATTTTTTTATGTCTATAATTTCTATTGGACTAAAATGCATTAGGATTAAAGCGCATTAGGGATAATTCGTATTAAGTCTAAAACACATAACGCCTAATACTTAAAAAAAAATCGCTGCTTTTTCCATTTAGGTAGTTCCTTTTTAGAGCAATTATTAAAACCACCATTAAATGACACCATATTAAAGTTTTAAAAATTAACTTATATAATTACCTATTTACTTAAATCATATTGATAACATTATTACCATCGCATTATTTATTTTAGGGAAAACAAAGAGTTACATACCTACAATATTATTCAAGCATAAAAACCGTCAAGTTTAAGTCGAACTCGTGCACCGAAGGTTCCGTAGTTGGTAGATTAAAATAAAAGTTAATTATTTTTACACTTTTAATTTTGCAAATTTCATTTATTAAAGCGGAAGCCGAAATGTCTTTATTGTTTAATTTTTCCAGTTCATTTTTGTATTTTGAATTAAACGGAACATCTATCTTTCTTCTCGCATTGCCTTCAAATCTGTGCTTAAGTTTCATGCTTTGCCTTCATACGAAAATTTTATCGTCTGTGCCATCCCTTTAAACTATTATTTGTTCTATGTATTTCATTTCCACAAGTATCAAGTTCAGGAACTTTAGTTATCCCCTGCTTCTCCATATAGTTTGCTCATTTGTTCATAACTTCCGAATTTAGATCAGGATCCAATTGCCTAATTGTTTACCATACTGCGGTGGCAGAGTAGTGGTAGATTGGCACGTAAACTTTGTCGGCTTATTACATATTGCTTTTTAATACTGATAATAACAACCAGTTATTTCTATACCTGGAAATACAAACCCTTAAGGCCTGTATTTGAGCAATTTCATTATCACTTTTAAATTTTCTGATTTCAGTGTTATGTATCAAAATCTCTAATCAGTTGAATTAGTCCAATGTAAGTATCGTGCGTCTTATTTGGCAATACAGAAAATGGACTGGAACAATATTAACCGTATCATTGATGCAAGTGTTTACGTCCTTAAGGATGGTATACAACAACTGGTAAAATAATGTAACACTTTTGAAGGTACCGTCACCGTAAAAGAAGGTTTTTTATCCGCATTTTTTAAACTTTTGTTTTGGCATGTAAACCTTAAAAAAAGCAATACTTTGTTATTTTCATCTCCATCACTGCAAACTAGAAAATTATCAGTGATGATATTTGGTACCTTGCCTTCATTCAAATTAACGAATCAGTATTTCAAACTTAAACAATTTGGTCGTAGCTCTATAATGAATCCTTTTTTCAGTGCTTCCTCATTTATCTCAACTTTTCCGGAACTTATATTGGTCGTTTTTAGTATTCCGTACCCAAAGGGTTGTCGTGATTCGGAGTGCATGTGTGTTCTCTTGGTTCACTAATGTTTCGCCAAAACACCATTGACAATTTTTTAGTTTACAAACAACGTTTCGTATACCTACTATTTATTTCACGAACCACTTAGTCAGCAAATGTTTTATTTTATAAACACTCGCTTTACAAACATTTATTTGTCAAATACTTCTCTTTACAAATGTTTCAGGTGATATTTAATCATTTATACCTTTTTCATTAAATATTCAGATTATTTTGAAGAAATCACACTACTATACTAATCACACTGCTATACTTTATACTAAATATCATTTTATAATACATTTTCTAAACAAGTGACACAATATTTGAAATAATTGAGGAATATGGTGCAGAAAATAAAATAGATATTAAGCCAAGAGTTTGCATATTAGATTTAGAAAAAGCGGCTATCTTAAGCCTGCGATCAAATTTTGAAAACGATATCGTACATGGTTGCAATTTCCATTTGGGTCAAATAATTTAAAGGCCAGTAAAGTAATTTTTTTCTATGTAATCTAGTCGTTTCTGGCAGTCGCCGGCCGCTACTGTGGCACCGCTCGTTTCGCTCGCTCGTCCCATGCGTAGGGGTCACCGTTTAAACCTAACATAACATAACCATTTTTTTTAAATCATTAACCTTATCTAAGTAGTTCGGTTCCAGGTAGCCTACTAAAAATAATCTCATAGTTCCTATAAGCGGAAATCGTTTCTGGCATATCAATTTTGTGCTAACAGAAAACATACCCGGGCCTATATTTTTTAATCAAAGATTTAATTAAAGAAACTGTAAACATTGCCAATGACATTGAACAAAATATAAAAGAAGCTGCTCCTAAAAAAAAAAAAAAAAGAAATATTATATCTCGAAAGACGAACGCATCGCGAGAATATTGTGCAAAAAGAAAAATTATCGGAAATTAGGTTATTGAAATCTTTAGCAAGCCACTTGCAATTAAGATAATTATGAATACTAATACAATGAATTATTAATACAATTACAGTTAATATAATTAATAAATTAATTATTAATACGAAAAAAAAACAATTCATTACTTAATTAAAAAATAGAAACTCGTACAATATTTATATTTTACAAGTTTCTATTTTTTTATTACAACTAACTATTTAGGTACACTAGGTAGGTACTAAATTATATGACTAACTAACATAATGCCTATGTTTTGCATGATGTTTCATTTTTAGGAAATAGTTGCTACACCGCCATAATAGCGAGCAATTCTTTATTCGACTTGTTTATTGTACATGCGAAGTCGGCACTCAGTAAATTGTTAGCTCCCCCTATTTATTTTTAACGAAAACTATATTTTCATTTGACTCCATTGCAGAACGCAAGATTTCAACAAACAACCAAAACGTGATTTTGTGTTTTAAGTAGAAGTATAAAGAACTACGGAAATAAACGACACCACATTCACTCTTTAAATGACATATTAATTTATGCTTTTAATAATTTTATTATTGTATTCAGATTCAAATGTAAAGAGACGAAGGATAAAGGAGTTTGCATTAATTTCCTTGCTGTGAATTATAAAGTTTAGACAAAACGGGACCTAGACAGTACTTAAATAGACAGTATGATAAATAGACCATTAACGACATAGACAACATACCAGTTAATAATAAAAAAAAGACTATTAACAAAAAAATGCTATTACGTGTTTTAGACTCATTGCGGTGTGGGTATACAGAGAACAAAGGGACGCTCAATGTCGCCTTATTTCTATCCGATTCTGGCTAGAAGAAGTCACGGCCATTCATTCCTGAATATACCTCTTAGATTGGTCAAGTTTTTTTTGAAGATTTGTGAATTTGTTTGGGTCAGCGTATTCCGTACCTAACTATCGAATCACAAATTACGTACTTATTAGAAGACAAGAGACAAGAATAATAATGCAAACTACACAAACTAAGATTTTTACCGTTTTCTACCGACTTCCAAAAAGGAGGAGGTTATATGTTCGGCTGTAGGTATGTTTTTATTTTATTTTATTATATAATATGTTCACCGATTTCTCCGTCAATTGTGGATCAATTTTGAAAATTCTTTTTTTGTTTGAAAGGGTATACTTTAGAGATGGTCGCATTGAGACTAAGTCAGAATATGATGAGGGGATCCCATGGAAATCGAAGGAAATCCTCAAATTTTATGGGCACACCTATAGCGATTTGGGTATTTTTTTATAGTAACTCGTGCATTTGCTCTCGGAAAACACCATTCGGTGAAATGGAACTGATGATGAAGACCAGAGGTGGCAACCGGAACTACTCAATAATATAAGCATTTCACGGGTTGCGATTCGATTACTTTACTCGTACTATGGTTGCTAAGCAATTTATGTTTGTCACAATGCATATGGTGAAATGGAGCTGATGGTGGCTTCACCAGCAGCTCCAGTTCTTCTGGTTTTTACCAAGAGAACTCCTAAACAATTAACGTCCCTGTTTAGGGTAAAGAAATATTTTGTAAAAGGTGCAGTTGACATTAGGGTATTGTAACTAAGATAAATTATTATCTGACCCAAAAAAAAATGAAAAATAAAAACTTAAAAAAAAAAAAAACAACCGACTTCCAAAAAAAAAACACTACAAAGTGAAAAAATACTTTAATTTCGGAAGTCGGCGCCAAAAAACTAAAATACAGACCCAAAGACACCGACTTCCGAAATTAAAGTTATTTTTCACTTCGTAGTGTTTTTTTTGGAAGTCGGTTATTTTTTTTTGTAAAAATGTGTTTAAGTCATACACTCGGTGTTGATCCATTGAATGAAACTGTTTTTTGTCAACTAACATAAACTGATTAATGGGGTTTGCACGTTGTTATTTCACCTTCACTACAAACTAAGAACCGTAATTATCTATATTCCTACAGACACTGCAACTCCTGTTAATTACACTTCACAAAATCACAATAGAAAGAAACAAAAATTTAATAAAATAACGATATAAATGCAATTAGACGCCCACGTGTACTGATCAGGAAACGATTCTCCAAACATAAACTACAGCAATACATATATTTTTTATTTTTGAGTTGCAAATCAGTCATGAACTACCCATTGCTACTGTTTTAAAATTTTGTTGGATTATCGAGTAAACTTGCCAATAAGCAGCTACTTAGGTTGAATAAATTGCAAACGTCAAATGTTAGGGTGTTACGCATGGCGAAACCACGAACCGTGGTGTAATATCTTCTAGAAAGGCGCACCATTCTATGCAAGACCTTATTCCAAGTAAAAGCAGCTTAAAATATTATTTGTGAAAACTGGGAAAAGATCGACGGGGCGAGCGTTTGTGCAATGCTTTGAAATAAAACATCTGTACAGTACTTTCACGTTATACTTTTCTCGTGTTACGTTGAGTATTATGTGTGCGGCTCACGTTATTCCCAAAGGAACCGTAAAAATAAAACATCAGGTGCGTAGACACTTCAAGTTATACTTTACTGATAACTTAATGCTGAAGATGTTTTATGCGTGGCTTAATATTGAGTTCACGTTGTGCACTGCTGAAATTAGCAAGCGTATTGAAACGTAACGTCTGAAACCAAATATGACTTACGAGTAGGTACCTAAGCATCATAGGTAGGTACTCGTAGTTATGGCTTGATTCGACTCGAAAATATGATGCTTATTTTCGCGTCGAATCAAGTCTTAGCTTACACTTTAACCACAATTTACACACAAAAACTAATAAAATAAATAAACAGGAACAGTAAGAACTATGTCTGTTCCAAAAGTATCAAACGCACATTTTAATTAAAATAAAACTCCCTGCTTACTCAATACCAATTCGCGTATTACTAACTAAAAATATTATGGCAGAAAAATATTATAGTGTATGTAGGCAAGCAACACACTAATGGTGTGTGACGGTTACACGTCTCGCGGTATAATAACGCGGTATTTTATCGTTAAGACCTACCGCTTGTCAATAGACACGGCGTATGTGACTTATTTGTTCGCATTATGTGACTCGGTTACAAAATATTCTCGTGTCGACTCTAAGCATCTACGTTATTAAGTTTGAAATTGTGGAAAATTGGTGTAAAAATCCTACAGCCGCCAATAGCACTGGGTCGCACCCATAATCATCTCGTTATTACGGATTGAGAACTTAATCTGAGCTATCGAGTTAGTATAAAGTCAAGCTTCGATGGAATATTTTATCGATTTTATTATGCTCTAAAAGCTGCTCAGCGTGAAGCGAATGTTAAAACTACGCGCATATATTTTTTGTGGGAAAAGAAAATCATTCTGTTTCTTTTGATTTTTGGGTTGTCTTTGTGAAAACTAAAACACGACATATTTATGCTCAGCGCTTTCTAATTTGAATTGTAGTGTTATTAGAATATGATTCGAAAATGTGTCAAGGAAATAATCTGTAAAAAATTATAAAGCTCCGTCTTTAAAAAAAAATACTGCATTTGCTAATATTGTGTAATACTCGAATGAGATTTTTTTATCTTGAATCGCTAACTACTTTTATGCCCTTAGCCTTTTAGCCTAAGTAATAACAAAATAAAATAATTATTATATTAAATTGGTCGCAGTGAATTAATTTGACGAAGCGCGAAATGTCCCAAGTGTTGCGGCGACAGTTAAACTGCCGCTTGGAACGATAAATGCATGAACAATTAAGTTTTTCTCATTTAAAATGTTATATGATAGTAATAACCTTGTGTAGACAGGCTTACATAACTTTCTTATTCTCTCTCATGAATCATTTGCTTGCTGCTCATTTTATTTTAAAGAATAAGTTTATTTAAAAAATACGCCTTTTCAATCATCATTTGTTTATACATAACATAAGTTAATATTAATAATAATAATAAGTCAAAGTAATCGCCTGTCAGAATGTACCAAAAATAAACAACTGGTAATCCGACACTGATTAGGAACGTCGCAGGTTGTAAACGGTATTTTGTTACACACTCGATATCTGCCCTGTGGGACAGATCTTACGTAAAAGCAAAGAGGGTTTCAGACTCTGCGAGTGGATAGGATTATCGGGGCAGCACGAGATCTTAATAGCCACAGCTATGTAATAGGGGTCGATCCTCACTAATACATAAGAGAAACATTTTCCGTGCCTGTTTGTCGGCAAATCTCTACCAAATGCTTCTACTGCATTGTGCTCAATTGTGTCGAGATCGCAGCACTTTGATGGAATTGACTTCCGATTAAGATTCCTCTTGTTTTCTCTTACAAGAATTGTTTTAGTCGCTTCTCTTTGTTTTACTAAGGAAACGTACCGGTACCAGTATGAATCTACTTAATTAAAGTAACATTAATGAACCAGTGCATATATCTGAAGATTTATATTTTCTTTACGTAGGCACTTTTTGTAACGAAGTGCCTTTATGCGGATTTCGGTAGGAGTTGATCAGTAGAAATCGTCACGTAAGGAAAAATGTTATGCCCTCTCTATGCGACTTTCTCTCTCTCTCTGCGTCTTTCTATTATATACGTGTGTGTGTGCGTGCGGGTATCGCATAAGGAACATCGTTCCTAATGACGGTTCACTGACCATACTGGTTCTTTTTCAATACTTGATTACGTCACTCGTATCGGCACTAGTTTATGAGGAAAACTATTTTAAATTACAATGATACACAGTAATTTCTACACAATTAGGATACGCCATTAATTATTCTGGCTAGCCTTTTTCCAACTCTGTTGGGGTTGGCTTCCAGTCTAACCGGAGGCAGTAGATGACCAGTATTTTACATGGAGCGGCTGCCTATCTGACCTTTACAACCTAGATACTGAGTAACACGATCCCCTTAGTAAGACTAGTTGTCAGACTTTTGTAACAACTTTCAATCAAAGATCTTTGAATGACAGAGGATACGCCATTAATATGACCGTAGAAAAATAATAGAACTTAATCATTTAACATTATCATCATTATCATTTGATGATTTTGACTGTCTTGTAGACAGATTTTTGATACTCAGTATGAGGTGCAAAACAAATGAAACAGTACTATATTACGGAGACTTTTCCATTGTAGATACGCGTGTCACGGCAATTTTCTCCCCAAGTCCAAATTCTTCCGCGGTAATATCTCTTTCGAATAGATAAACAATGTACACGGTATTATTGATAATTCCGTGAATATTTTGCTACAGACAATAAAAATTCTTCCATACATTTTTGGGACAGCAATTTTCATAGAGGACCTCGCTTTGATTAAAATAAAAGAATGTCACAGTTTTATGACTCCTAAATCAAAAATATTGTTTTCATATTTGAATGCAAGCGACTACCAATGCCTAATTTAAGATACTTGTGTATTTGAAGCTCGTCTAAATTTTTTGTTAATTTCGTACGTAATAGTCTCAAGAAATTAACAAAAAGAGACTATCTGGTCAAGATTTTAATGAAGTTTTGGCTTTCGCGCTCGTCTTGTTTCGGAGAGGTTAAAGTGATAGGTACTTCATTTTACATGGGTATGCGCTCTTTATCTTTACCGTCATATTTCCAGCGGCGCCATCAAATTAAATAAGTAAGCACAAAAAATATAATATCACTACGTATAGCAAAGTTCATGTAATTTTTTTTTATAATAATACAAGATTGAGTTAATCGTCGTAGAAGTATTCAATACTCAAGATCAATACTCTCAACTGCAAGTTTAATCGTAAGTAAATAATTATTGATCTCTAACTGTAGAAAGTCATGAGTTTTATTAAATTTCAATCAGTTTTGTAAAATTTCATGATACCTACATAACTAACAGGCTGCTTTTTGAGATCCGGTTAGTTAAAGATCGTCAATATGAATTCAGTATTACTATTTATCTTTTTGGCTTCTACTGCAAACTGTTTGATCACTCACACGTATTCCTGGAGCTTGCTGAAAGTGGATTTGTAAACTGTGGGCAAAAATACTACACTATCAGATTTTCATAAGTGGTAGAGATACAAATTCTTTTTTGGTAGTTGTACTCTGTCTCTGTCTATTATTAAATACTTCGTTGAATTCGAATGCAATAGGGAAAAAATAATTACAGAGGAACCACTCAAAATTTTGGTAGGTTCGAGTACATCAAAAACCGATGAAAACTGTAGCGTGCAATGTCTCGCAGGCAAACGTGTTTACAGAACAGGATACATGTCTGGTTTCAACACAAAAAATTAAAAAAATACCGAGTTTTCCCATCAGTATGTCCATAAAAATTCCGTTACCGAGTAAGTTCCAGTACAAAAAAATATCGTAGAGATGGGAAAAACATGTGACTCGCGACTCGGTGATGGATCTTGTTCGAAAAAGGCGTATTGTGGTATGATGGTAATGCTTTTATAAAAACAAAGTACTAAGATCTTTACGTATTTAATAAAATTATATCAAACAATCTATTAACGTTATTAAAATTGACCAAATTGTATTATACAAACTGAACTGCACCCTATTAATTTACATACAATAGGTTCACCTCACCTACTTTTTTTTGTTAAAATCTGATAAAACTACGTTAAAATAGTTTTACGTAATTTTTCGTATATATTCGAGGCGGGGATTACGGCCAACACCACTTTAATTTATAGAGTAATTTTGTGGGAACTTTGGACTGAAGCAACACCTACCATTGATTGTTAATGACCAGCTTAATATGGACTTACCTACAATAAATAAATTAGCTCTGAGGATATAGTAATTGCTGGGTATGCTTTCCATAATATGTGCTTACCCCGGCAGAATATTGAAATGCATACCTAAGGACTAATCTCTACTAACAAGGCACTTTATCATTGAATTATTATTAGAAATGTGACTAATTATGACCACGATTTTAAGTTCGGTTCAAAAGAATAAAATTTTCATTAAAAAGCAGCTGAATGTAAATAAAATAAAAAAGGTCAAACGCGCGAATTAACAACTCGCCGAAGGGTTCAAGCTTTTGAATTAATTATAATCCTTATCAACGAGATAATATTTTTCTGGGCTTTTGCTTTACTCGGGAAGCGTAGTAAAATAATTCAAAATATATGATCTTTATTCATATTATTTTGACTGAAATTTAAGGTGAATGTGATTACGTCAATCAAATCGCTCTTTTTTTTTGTGTTTGGCTTCTCGCAGGTTAACCTAGGAGGTTGTCGGCTGCTTAACCGGTCATGCCTGTGGTTGCCCTAATAAATTAAGGCCCCCAGCCAGGGGTTAAAAAACTTACAAACTAGGCGACAACACGCTAAGGGCACCCCTTGCAGCCTCGGCTTAGAGCGTCGCTAGGAGAGGGCAGCAAGGGACAGTACAGAACAGGACAGATGCGCAATTTGCATTTGAGAGACAATTTACTGCGGGCTGTTAATAGGGAGTGAAGTCTACCGAGAGCGAAGGTGGCGCGCGAACGAGCCATCCTTATGTGCTCACTGCAGGATCACACCTAGATATTTAGCTCGCTTCTCCCAAGGGATCAACTTGCCATACATAGTGATCAGACTGGCAATAGGGGGGGCGGGCGAATCGACGCGTTCTCAGGAAGAGAACTGCCTGACTCTTTCTTATCGGGGTTTACCTCGACTCCCCACTTTCGGAACCAAGCGCCGAAGACGTTTGCGGAGGTTTGGAGAGTGCGAGCGATAGTGTCATGACTACGACCCGTATAGTAGATGGCAGTGTCATCAGCGAATAGAGCCAACTGTGGCTTCCTATTTTTTGGGATGTCGCTGGTGAACAGCGTGAAGATTAGGGGAGATAGCACAGAGCCCTGAGAGACACCCGCGCGAATAGAGCGAGGGGACGAGAGTGCACCCTCGATACGATAGGGAAAAGTGCGATTCGACAAAAAGTCGCGTAGTATGAGTACGAAACGATCTGGCACACCCAATTGGTATAGCTTGTATAACAAGTCGTTGTGCCAGACTTTGTCGAATGCTTTCGCTATGTCGAAGAAGAACACACCCGTCGTCGTGTTATGCTGAAGCCCGGCGCTTAAGTGTTCTACGATACTGAGGACCTGTTGAATGCACGAGTGTTGGGAATGGAACCCAAACTGCTCGTTGGGGATGAGGCTCATTGCTTCAGCATAGTCTTAGAGACGCTTATAAATAAGCCTCTCGTAGATTTTGCCGAGAACATTGAGCAGACTAATGGGACGATAACTAGATGGATCAGACTTGTTTTGCCTGGTTTGGGGATACCTATAACGGTGGCCGCTTTCCACGCTTGTGGGAAAATGTTATTCCTTATGGCGCCATTGAAGATGGTGGCCATGAGCATTATGAGAGGGGCGGGGAGGAATTTGTACACCTTATTGGTGATACCGTCCAAACCAGGGGCTTTCCGAGCGTGAAGCCCGTTTATGATGTCGTGCACTTCGTCTGGAGTGACGGGAGACAGAGGATCACCAAGGTCTTCGACGGGTAGGAGGGAAGCTCTACGTTTGACTTCCGCGTCAACCTTGACCAGGTGCGCTTGGTGTACTGGTTGAGAGCTGGGAGACCAGTGGGACTCTAGGCTATCGGCAAGATATTTGACCTTATCGTGACTATCAAAAGCGATGCTTCTGTTGGGGCGGATGAGAGGAGGCATGGAGAATTCTTCAGAGGAACGTAATTTCCTCTGAAGATGCCACAAGGCTTGGTGAGTGGTTTCGAGCTCACCGAGCATCTTGTTCCAGCTCTCGAAACGAATCTCCACTATGCGTTTCTTTACAGCAAGCTGTAAATGACGCATCGGGGCTTTGCCCGCGGCACAGGGAAAGGAGTCGAAGGCAAGAATGGCGGCGTTATTCTCGGTTATCAGAGCACGAAGGTCAGTCGGTAGTTTCCAGCGATGGTCTTCTATCACTGGAACTTCCCGTGAATACGGATTGAACGTGCTCTGTAAACGAGTCGATCGCGCCCGTCGTGTCTGCGACTGTCTTTATGTGATCGGGGATAGTGTCCAAGTGAGGCGACGTGGTGGATTTCAGTTTTTCACTAACTTTCCTCCAGTCGGTTATCATATGGGTCTGAGTTTTTTATTTTGTCAAACACTGAAATGTTATATTATGAGCCAGTTGGGTGGTTTTCAGCAAGTTTATTTGAACTCTATAGAAATCGTCTCGACGGTCTGAATCGCGTCATATTCGATTGTTTTTCAGATTCAGCATAAATTAGCATACTAGCATATAGTGTTGCATGCAAGAAATATCTGAACCATTGTAGCGCGGCAGTGTAGATACGGATATTTTTCTGGCGACGAAAGCGATGTGATGTCCATAATTTGAAAATGAATCCTCATAAACTCGTTTTGATACGGGACGTGTTTAATCGAACCCCTGATAATTCCCATTTTGATGTCCTTAAAATATTTATATAAGTATACTCTCTAATAAAATGTTTGAGCCTCTTTTTGTGAACGTCGATCAAAAACTCCAAAATCATCTTTATTTTAATCACTTTTGACCGAAAACAAACGCGACGTCTACAGGTTTACTTTTTAAAATCAGAAGCAATATGTAATAAAATGGAATCTGGTAAACTTCGGATCCATAAAAACAATGAACAATAAGCTATTTGTTCAAAACATCCTTTATACTTGATATGACGGTGGGGTCTGGGGCTCGATGAGGTCAAATAAAAATCCAAGATGGCTGCTACGAACCATGAAAATTACACTCAGAACGAAAAATTTAAAAAACCCCTGTTGTAATATAAAGGTGGTAAAACAGGTGGGAGAGATCCAGCAGTGGGCTGCGATAGGCTGAGTTGATATTTAAGAAGACAGATTAGATATAAATAGGTAAAAAGGTTTAAAAGAAGCGTACACAATGTACTAAAATATCAATTAGATTAATAACTCTGCGTAATAAAAAGATCACAAAGGGAATGTTCCGCTGACCAACTTTAAAAGTACATTTTTTTTTAAAGGCTCAACGTTTTAAAAGAAGCGCATTTATTAATAAAGGTGGTCATCTTTTGATGTTCATGATGTTAAATATTTTTCTTTTAATAGTAAGCTTTTAATTAAAACATGTCCTGCACTGTTGATTCTTTTCTGAAAAAATATTAGACCGTAGTAGTCGCACAATTAATGGTCTCAAAATCGCTAAGGTATACAAGTATTTAAGGATTCTCGTAATATTATCACATGTTGCTTCTAATATTTTCATGAATCGTGCCGTTTTTGATGAAAACGTCCGCAATAACCCAACAAGCAACTACTAAAACTTGTTCTGCAAATAAAATCTACTACTAGATGGCCGAGAAATAACCGTAGACCGAACTTATTCAGCATCATTAATCTTTCGCCACTCATTAATCGATTGCACGTGTCGCAGTTAGTGTACATGAAGCGAACCAGCTGATTACAACGCCTGTCAAAACCGTACAATACTTTCTTAGAAATAAATCTTTAGCTTTGGCCCACTAAACCGTTTGTTTCCTTCCATTTACAAATATTTACCCCATAGCTATTTTAGGTTAATTGAATTGAATTTATACAATCAAAGAATATTCGAGATTTTCAGAGCAAAATTAAAATGACACCCGCAAATTTTTTTTTATGCATTCTTTCTTGCAAGTAGAAGACATAAATAAATATGAATGTTACTGAGTCTTGATTCCTTCTGAAAACTCACCCTACGATGTACAGACATCGTGGTATTAAGCAACTTTTATACCACGGCGAGATAGTCTAACCTTCAAGCTTGTGTAGAATTTTAATTTCATGTTAAAACTTGTAGGAGGTAAAGGAGTGTTGATAACCGTGGGTGTTGGTTATAGTGGCGTGATATTAAGGCGCACTACCGTTGCAAAAGTAACACGTCTAACGTCAAACTGACTATACTGACGTTCAGGAGTAATTACAAACTTACGCCTTTGTAACTAATCAGTCATAAATTTTAGTTTTAAGCTAATGAACATTCCGTGCGACCTTTGTCGACAAATTCAAGCATCAAGCGTCATGTTTAAAATTGCACCGTAGGGGTCCCAACATGCAATTTGTTTAGACTTGAAGCTCTAATCAACTGCTCTCTAGCCGACTGATTTCTGACACACCACAATTAACAGTGTGGTGATTTGTCTTTATTTCTCTTTACGCGTACACTAAAAAGTTTACCCATTTCTATTATAACTAGAAGCCGGGTTTATAAACAAAAAAAAATGTCCGTCTGTATAGTTATGTTCATACGAGTACTAGCAAATGTGAAACCAAAAATTACTTTTAAGGAAGTACGTATCGTATACCTAATGAATGATGCTATTTCACATATTTATATTTAATAACCTGACAAATATTTACCATACTTGCCTACCACAAGCCCTGATCGTTACAGGGTGTAACTAAATGATGTAATACTTTTATCGTGTTTTGTAAATCTATGCTGTTAAAATCTATATTTTCCAGTATTTAAATAATTTAGCCTATGAATTGGGGAAATAAAAATTATTCATCTACATTGTCAAACATCATAAATAGAACCACAAAAACTGGTATAACTATGGTGTGTATTCCTAGAATATATTTGTCTTTATTTTCCCTAAGAATGGGCCAAGGCGCCTGACAAAGCATTTGAGTTAGCAAATGAGATAAGATGGCCTAATAAGATTCCAGGATAATCGAACCCGAGAAATTCAATCACTTCGAAATTTTGAACTAGCTTTGGAATTTCCCTTGAGTGTAGGCTCAACTTGCCCTTTATTCGGCTTTTCCATAACGAAACGCGTTTAAAAAAAATACAGTGCTGTGTTGTTACCGGCAAGGAGTAGCCTATCTCTTCATCTTTTAGCAGTCGTAAGAGGCGGGCAGGAGATTATGTCGAAATGATGGCGTAGGCGTAATCCATATGTACTACTGAAAGCACTCTCCGGCCACTTGTTTTCCAAGCCTGGTGGTAATGAACTTTTGACGGTTTTTCATATTATGGAGGTTTATTTACTAGCAAACGCTTATAATCTATGACGATAGGCCTTTGTGTTGGAATAGTTTATGCAATACATACCAGTTTTGTACTTTTAGGTATCCATTACAGTAAGGTATTGGACGGAAAAGGCCTGAAATTATTGAGTCATAAGTGTCCTAGTAAAAAATAGGTACAAGTTATTTATGAATACTGCGAGGCAAGTCGTAAAAAGTTACAAACCCTATTCAAGCGCTCAATATCAAACCTCTTCGAGCTTTTTAGGATTGCTTTGAAAAAAAGCACCATTTTCTTTTACAACCTGGTAAAATAACTACTCTTGAAATACTAATGATGGATTTACGTATTTCGCATCGTCAAATATTACGAACTTCCTTATAAACTTTTATTCCTATAGCCTTCTTTTGTGCCCTTTTTCGTTACATAACGAACTCTTGAGCAAAATTAATATTTTTTAGGCTGTGCATTGTCTATCTGAGGATCATCATCATCATCAGCCTATATTCGTCCACTGCTGAATGTAGGCCTATCCTAGTGAACGCCACTGAGCCCGTTCATCGGCTCTCCTCATCCAGTCTCTGCCAGCCGCCTTTCGCATCGCCTGATCAGTGAATGGATTTAAGATATTGTTTTGAAGAACTGTCAGAAAAACTTTCATCCCTTATTTAACCCATTAAGGACATACATTTTCAAAAATCATCCTTTAGTGCTCACTTTTGGTATATAAGGAACTCCTGTGCAAAATTACAAGCTTCTAGAACCAGTAGTTTAGGCTGTGCGTCAATGTCAGAACATTGAATGAATGAATGAATGAATGAATTTAATATTTTTATTAAGTAGAAGATCTGAAAGTATTCAAACTTTTTGAACTGAATTCATGCGTAAAAAGAATTGGTACCGCGATAGGACATTGCTTTTAGACTCCTGATGTCTCCTGTTGTGAACATTTCTTGTTCTGGTATCGGTCTACCTACTATTTAAATGTCTGAGCAAAGTAATACCTATGTATGTTTATGTTAAGTTTAATAATAAAAAAATCCTTTGGGTTCAACACAAATGCATCCATAGCAGTGAGTTCCAAATTGCAAACTATACGAAAAATTACAATTGAGAAAATAATAGTCACATAACATTTTTTATTTCTAGTTTACTTATATTTTAGATAGAATTTAAACATTTATACATATTTAATATTTGATCAAAAACTGAGAGAAGTTTCAGTTTTCCAGTTTCTTGTTAGCCTATTTAGCAAATCGAAATTATTTCCAAATTATGCTCGAAGTAATGAGAAAACTGATTACTTATTTACACTTTTTTAACGTTTATTTTATATTTTTGTTAACAGTTGATAAAAAAAAACCTTTAACTACATTAAAAAATAATTTTAATGTTTTCTGTTAGTTTTTTGTGTTGAAGGTACCTACCTAAACTTACTACCTGTATAATATAACTAAGTGAATATAATTTAATAACTTTTAACAACTTACCGATTGGAATTTTATCAGCAGTCGGCACTTGGCTGCTCAACACATTACTATTATAGTACATAACCAAAAACGCCAGCAGTATATATTTGAATATTTTTAAAATAACTTTGAACGCCATGGTGTTAAAAAATTTAACGTTTTTAAAAAAAAACGGAATCACATTTTCACGCGCGCACTTGTTTTGAAGGTTCGCGCGGCCAGAGGAAACTAGAGTTCGGTTGGGGTAAAGTTCTGAGAGCGTCGACTAGTGCGGGAGCAGCGTCACAACGCGAGCGTCGTCGACTAGCGACTGGCTGGGCGGACGGTTGGCTGCCCGCCCTTCCCGACCCTCCCTCCAGAGCGGCCTCTACATCCTCTTTTCTACACGATACGCATGACTTGTTTTATTACTTTTATTTTTCTTTAATAATCTTGCTTAATGGTCGTTGTCGTTGCTTGATGAAACTTCTTAAATTTCCTTTTGCGAATGTTACTCGCGTTTACAATAACTTTGGCAGTGTCATTTCGCCACGTAGGCTTCCCGACTCGGTCAATGTTTGGTTTGCGTTGCCACTGCGGTTTGTTCTTTGACATGGCTAGTAGATATTGGTATTTTTTTTAAGTTATGGCTTATTCAAAGAATTTTAATTACTTTATTATTATAACTTTATCTAAGGTAAATTTCAATTTGCAATAACGTTGTGATTACTTTATTACCCAGTGAGGAGCGTAATAAAAAAATAAAATTGCGTGGAAATTGTGGAAAGCCTTAGAAGTTCCTTAGGTGGCAACCCCAACAGTTAATGTTTACCTACTTTAAAGTTTGTTATGTCGATAGATTAAAAACCAGGCACCTGTTATTACTTTATCAGTCTTTAATGCCCTCGAATATTCCCCCAGGGTTTGTTTTGTTTTGAGAAAACATATTATAAGAAAGAATGTATCTTGCGAATTTCATGTTTATATTTACAATATATGTCCGCAGGGAATGATCCGTTTTGAAACATTTGCTCATATATAGTTGATTTTTTAAATTACTTCCTTAGTGCACTCTTTAAAAAACAATGATTTTTTAAATTACTTCCTTAGTGCACTCTTTAAAAAACAATGATTTGTTAAACGACAATGCCAGAAACTTTATAAAACTTTGACTCATCTAGTAAAAATGGTATACGTACCTACCAGTTACTGCTCTTGTTATTTAAATGTATTTTTAATGGAGGTGCGAGTAAGTTTCTAAATGTAGAGGAAAAAGATTGATCACCATAAGATTTTTGGTAAAAATAATAGAATACGTGTTTTTCATTTAGTTTTAGGTTGAGGATTGAGGTCAATCATCACAAAGTTTAAAAAAAAAGGTAACGTTCATGGTTATCACCCTCGGATACATATCCCCGGTGCACCCGCATGTCACCCCTGTCTATCATTCAGCATATTACTCGTATATACGCGGCAAGCATAGTATTCAAAGTTTGACTTAGTAACGACGCTGAATTGAAAAAAAGTACGGAAAAAAAAATTGCCTAACATTTAAAAAATAATGCTTCTTTAAAATATAATATCCTGCAAACCAGTTGTTTGCTCTGCCAGGGATATGCAAATTTTTATAGTGATGTAGTAAATGTACTTCGGATTCGGATGGGCACGTGGCTTCATAATAACAGCTGCAAGGGTCGATCGAAGGTTAAGCTACGCTTGCCGCGGTCGGTTTGTAGATGGTGAGCATCCATTTGAAATCGATATCCCACAGTGCCTCGGAAATAACGTTAAACTGTTGGTCCCGGCTGTCATTCATAGATTATGGGAAGTCAGAAGCCCAAATGTCTGACAAACAGTCTTATCAAGGGGTATCGTGTGCCCAATAACTATATTGTAGAGGTCAGATAGGTAGTCGCTCCATGTAAAATAGTGGTATTCAGCTGCATCCGCATATACTAGAAGCCGACCCCAACCTAGTTAAGAAAAGACTATGTAGATTGATGTTATATTTAAATATGTATGTCATAATGGAAGAACCAACTGCCTCGTTGGTCTAGTGGTCGCAAGCGCTACTGCTGAGCATGAGGTCCTGGGTTCGATTCCCGGGTCGGGCAAAGTGTTATTGGGTTTTTCCATCTGGAATTTCTCGGTAGCAGCCCGGAGTCTGGATTTGTGCCCGGTTGATGGCAATAGGCTCGCCCCCTATTACATGGGACTTAAACATAACTGGCGAAATGTGGGTGTGCTATAGGTACACCTCTGCCTAACCCTTCTGGGAATACAGGCGTGATGTTGTTTATGTTTTTTTATAATGGAAGATGGCTTATGCTTTTTTCTACGAGTTTCCATTGTCAGGGCAGACACTTGCGTAGATGAAAGTTTGCGCTCTTTGACCACGCTTTTCTCGTTTCTCAACTCTCCCACCCCTCCTTCTTATCTTATGTCTCACTTTCAATATCTATGTTCTTCACACGCTAAGAATCTGCGTTCTTCCAACAATCTTCTCCTTCTCTGTCCTTCTCATACTTCTGATTTTATTCATTCTTCCTTTCATATTCAGTCCATTCTTCTCTGGAATGCGCTTCCTCTTGAAATCAGGACGGCTACCAGTCGGTATGCATTTAAGCGGAAATTGCGGAGTTATTTTCAAAATAAATAGCGTAGAGTCATCTCAATTACCTCCTTCCCTTTTTGTGTATATATATAGTATATGTATAATGTAGATATATATTATAGTAAATATGTATGTATGTGTATTATAAGTTTATATTCTGTTTAGGTACTTGTATACCTATTTTATTTATAAATACTTATGTTATCTTTTTAATATTTTATTATTATTATTAGTAATGTCTGTTGTACAGAGCACCTGCCATCTTATCTCTTCACCACCCTTGGTTGTCTGGTAGAGAATGCCTAAGGCATTAAGTCCGCCTTTGTATACTATTGTGTGCGAGAAGTTTTAATAAATAATAAATAAATAAATAAAGTAACACGCACCAGTAAGATGGAAAACTGTAATATAAAGGCTTAAATTCTAATATGATACATGTAGTGACAAAAATTTAAAAGAGTATGCTAAGATGGTTTGGTCATGTTAGAGGATGACAGAAGGGCGACTAACAAAAGGTATTTACAAAGCAGATTTGAGTGGAAACGCCGGGAGGGGACGCCCTAGGAAGACATATAGTGACCTTATTGGTGATGTTCTTCAGAAAGGCCAGGTGCGTAGTACTCACAACCAGCGTGCGTGTATGACCAGATGTATGAAAGTAAACGAGGCAAAAGGAGTATGTAAGGATCGTAGCAGGTGGCGTTCTGTAGTCTCTGCCTACGCCCATGGGAAGAAGGCGTGAGTTTATGTATGTACGAGTATGTATGTATGTAAATTCGAACATGAATTAACACACTAAGTTTTGTTACGTCTAATTGTGAGAAGAGTTTACGAGTTCACGGGGCTCAGAAAATGGGGAAACACATTCGTGTGAGCTAATAGTTCGTCTAGCGACCGTATGGTTCAAATGCCAAAAATAAAATGTCCAAAACCCAAACCCTTTGCCTTTGAGCCTAGGGCTCTACTTCCCACACCTCACCCCGTGACCACGTTCAACGGCAAAAAAATGCACGCCCGCCTCTGCACGTTTGCCTAAGTATTTCTGAAAGCTAAAGTTTACAAAATCAACACGAACGGTAATAAAGATGTTAGATTTATCGCTAGTTTATGAAGTGCTGTGGGAAAAGAACAAATTATCGTTTCACCATTTTTACTAATTTGACAAAATTTAACCAAGATAACATTATGAGATTTATGCTGAAATGTTTAACTCTTAATCTAATATTGGTGAAATTTACAAAGTAAATAGCACGTGAGTAATAATCATGCGTAAAAGTGTACTGCAGGCGTTGTTTAGGCTACGGTGTTTCGCGCCCTAACGTGGTGCCGACATGTACTTAAGTTTTACCGAACAACTTCGACTGGTTTTTAAACGGGCAAATCATTTTTTTTTATCAACGATCTTTCAGATGATTCTAGTTATCTTTATGCTAAAATCGTTATTTTAAAGGAGATTGGGCAAATCTGCCCTGAAGTTTAATAGCGATGAATACATATCAATGAAAAGATCTCATCAAGGAGAATATTTCTTAGTCTGACGACTACTCTTGATTTTTAATACGTAAAGAGCTACAGACCTCTAAATGTGAGTAATTAAGTTTCATTGTAATTCTGATATTTCTTCAATTAATTAACTTTGATTAATTCTGTGCCTTGCAAACATCGTCTTTTCAGCCTATAAACGGACATTTTAAAACATGGTCTCCTATACTCGTATGCCGTTTTAGGAACAATGTTTCTAAGAGTCGGTCGGACATAATGTTAAACCTGTTGAAACTCCCAATACCGTTAAGATATATTTCATTCAAAAGATGTAGAACGTTTGTCACTACTACGACTTGTCTGAATTATTAGTTTGTTTGGCGTTAAATCATTCTAAATGAGACGTTAACATCAACGCTTAATGCTCGTCATAAGTTAACTTATTAATAAACAGTAATTTGTAAACATTATCATTATTTTATTAACATAAAAATACACTTATGATATATCATTTTTGGCTGTAAGCGCCAAGAACAGTCCTAAACTTCGGTGCCTAAGTAGTTACCTATTTTGTTCATTAAGTCCGAATTAATAAATAATTAGCAAAAGTCGTGTCAGTAGCAAAGATTCTCCTTGAAAAGCTCTTTGTATCGGAGTACGTCTTATGGCTATTGGGCGCCAAGAATTTCTTAACTACGATACCTAAGTTATCACCTATTTCGGTCATTAACTCCGAATGCCTCCGAATGAATAATTGGCAGAAGTCGATTGACTATCAAAGGTTCTACTTGAAAATTTATTTCCATTGGTATATATCGAATGGCTATTGGGCCTCAGGGCAGACGCCCATTGTTCGATGCCCATTCTCCTTTTCGATGTAAGTGCACGGACCATTAAATTCCTGCAACGAAATTCTACTTTACATGCCTACTTCATATAGGTGCCTATATAATATATATGAGCTATGCTACATGCTTGCTTTCATGCGATGTACGACAAATAGTTTGGGAGAGAAAATAAATAAAATATGCGGTGTAAAAATCTTGTGGAAATAAATTCCGTACGTGTGGTACCAACGTAACTGCGATAGTTATAAGTTACTGGCGTGATGTGCCTATAAAGATAATTGATTGTTTGGCATTCAATTAAGTTATGGCCTCATGACGCGCTTTCACACATCCGCTTTCAACTATAATTTACAAGCCATTTGCAACCTGTCAAGGTCAATCAAGGTTCAATGTAATTATTCATCAATGGCGTATGATCTTATTTGTAAAGCTGCTGGCCGTGCAATAAAAGAAATACATGTTTTTTTTGTTTTTTAAATCTGTGAAAGATAAAACTCAAGGAATTCTGTATAGAAATAGTGCTAAAATTGTTTAGCACCGGTAAAGTGAGCTTTTGGTTAAGAATAACATGTAACCTTTAAATACTAGGTACAGGCGCCTTGGTACTCGTACCTAAGCATTCGGTTACTTAGTTCGAATTTTTGTGTATGCAGAAGTACTTTTCATTTTAGTCATTGTACCCGTCAGAAAGGGTTAGTATAGTTCAAATACTCGTAGCGAGTGTTTCAACAATGGCTGGTAATGACTGCTAATCGAAAGTTCGTGAAATTCCATTAAAACCTCGGTATTGCGGTAAAGTCACTTGACTCCTAGATCGCTTCAATAGTAAAAAAAACACTAGATTAAAAATAAATCAACCTCTATTTTTCTATTCTTGGGGGTGGATAATATTTCTCTATTTTAAAATTCGAAGTATACCCAATTCATTATAAAACCGGCCAATGGCGTGTCGGACCTCACACAATGAAGGGTTCCGTAGTTGGGATGAATTTATCCCAAAAAAAAACTTAATATTGTAATTGAATAACATGTTGTTGTGTTGACTGTCAAAATGTAAGTTTGTAATCACAAATATATTTTTTATGTGATAACCAGTGATCGGAATAGGCTGACTATATTCGCCTAAACTTCGGAGAACAGAGACAGAAAGTGAAGACTTCCTCACGACTATATTTTTTTTCCCGGGATTCGGGAAAAGTCTACAGTAAGTTGAAAATAAGCTTTATTTAAGAATATTTATGAAGACATTAAAAAAACAAAGGTTGTTTTTATCATCTGGAAGAACATTTGTGTGGAATTTTATTAAAGTAATTTAAAATCCCAAAGCCAATGACAAACTGTTCCTTAAAATATTTTTGTGGAGTAAAAAAAATTGTGCATGTTGCATAAAAATAGTAAAATATATACTTATTGACAAAACTTAATGTATTCAATGATTTGATACAACGGTTAGTTGGATCGTAAATATAATTCGAATACATGAATTAAAGTTAGATTATTTATTTCGGGATTTTACGTGAAAATCCCGAAATTTGGTAATTGCAAGTTTAGTTAAAAATGGCCTTTACATATCTTAAATAAAGCTTATTTTCAATTTACTGAAGACTTTTCCGGAATCCCGGGAAAAAAATATATAGTCGTAAGGAAGTCTCCAATTTCTGTCTCTGTTCTCCGAAGTTTAGGCAAATATAGTCAGCCTATTCCGATCACTGGTGATAATACTCAATTGAAAGATTTTCGGACTTTGCCTATACTTGTGCTGTGAGACCTTGCTTCTTGCCAAATTTCATGATTCTAGGTCAAGTCCACAGGAAGTTCCCTATAGGTTTTGATTTATTTGCGAGTGTCAAAATATGTCGCACAAATGCCTGTATTTAAAAAAAATTAAAAATTTAATTTAATTTAATTCAGACAAAACCCATATTACATAAAATAAATTTTCATTATACTGCAATAGAACATAATCATAATAGAATAAACACACCCACACATAAACTCACGGCTTCTTCCCACGGCCATGGGTTAACGAGTGGGTACAGTGTGGAAGACCTCAGTCTGGTTGTGTGTATGAGGATATGCAAGAGAGTAGAAAAGTGTTTAAGTCCAGTTTAAAGTGGTATCAGAATAATCAGGACCAGATTCGGATGGACGCTCTCGCTAAACAACACTCGAAAGGTGACTTTCGCGCCTTTTGGCGAAAAACGAGGAAAGTAAACTCTCGGTCTGGTCTTCCTGGGAGCGTCCATGGCTTAAGTGACCATAAGAGCATTGCGAACGTTTTTATCAGGGAAGTCTGACTTCACCTACATTGTTCAACCTCTACATAAATGAACTGATCGTCTCGCTCAGCAGTCAACATGTCGGATGCTGTGTAAAAGGAGTTTGTGTTAACAATATAAGTTATGCGCTCGACATGGTGCCGCTGAGCGCGTCGATCTGTGGGCTGAGGAGACTACTCAATACGTGTACGGAATACGCGCATGGACATGGGTTAAAGTATAATGGGAAGAAAAGCCAATACATAGTTTTTCAGGCTGCCGGTGTGTCGAGCCCTATGAACATACCAGCTGTTCATCTTGATGGTGTTCCAAATGCCCGAGTGGAACAATTTAAATATAGGGCATCTACTCACCGAGGACCTTAAAGACCATGCCGACATGGAGCGGGAGCGGAGGGTGCTGTCGGTCCGAGCCAACATGATACCCCGCAGGTTTTCACGCTGTTCTGCTGGTGTGAAGGTCACGCTTTTTAAAGCGTACTGCACATCCCTGTATACGTGCAGCCTGTAGGTTGACTATACTGAAAAGGCATACAGTGCCCGCCGTGTCCAGTACAACAATGCGTTCCGAGTGGTGTTGGGGCTGCTCCGTTTTGTAGCGTATCAGGGATGTTCGCGGTGGCACGCACGGACTGTTCCTACGCTGTTATGCGCAATCGGGGTGCGTCCGTGGTGCGCCGGGTGCGGGCCAGCCCTAATGCCATCCTGGCAATGATCGCCAACAGGTTGAACTGCCCTTATGTCCGGCATGGATGTGGCAGGCAAGTTGCTGTTGCCAATGCCGATTAGAAAATTATAATTAATTATAATTATTGTGTGTTTATCTATTTTATTTGATGACCAATAATGCGATTTCATTTTAATTAAATTTATTTATTTAATTTAACATAATTTATCATTTATAATATATTTAATTCTTTTTTCCTATATTTGTCTGTGTATTGTTATTGTAGTTGTGTGCCTAATAATGAGTCTATTGTTACTTGATGAATAATAAATAAAAAAAAATGCGTAGGTTCCGTTTCATACAAGTATTCAATGTCCCACGTCTTTGACGGTAAACTAAAAAAAATAATCTAAGTATAACTATTACACAAAAGTAAAAAAAAAACATTATTCATAGAGAATTGTTTAAACTTTATCACTAAATAAAGTATAAATTATTATTTATTGTTCTTCAAATTTTATTTATTACTGTGTGTCTTGATTTTAAACATATCTGTTATTCTTCTCTGTTATGCTATTTTAACATTATTTCCATGAAAATACAAAAAAATATATATACTTGGAACATTAGTTCACTAGCTGTCATACTACATGACGGATAAATAAATGCTCGGCCATTTTGTTGAATATAGTTTTTCGGATGGTTTCGTTAAGTAAATAGAATTAGAGTTTTAAAAGTTATATTGACTATGAGAGAAGTATTTACTGTTTTATTACTCACACTAGGAAATGGCTTTGTATTGTGATATTTGCTATAAATATTGATAACTCATGCGGAAATAAATAGATTTGTAGGCTAGACATGTGCAATTAAATCATACTATACGTTATTTTATCTGTCACTTTTTTCTATTACATAACAGATATGAATGTTATGGCGGTATTCAAATAGTCTCATGTATGAATTAATGGAAATAATATTTTAATACTTACTACACCCCAGGTTAGCCAAAACATTTTATTTTTTATTTTATTGAAATATGTAAAGTTTGCGTATAATGTGTGATGTATTGCATTGCTGTGCCATATATTGTCTGTGTGTGCATGTGTTGCTGCGTATCCCCACCGCTTGCACCGATTGTACCTACTAACCGCTAGAGATGGGTGACTCTCTTTCATTCAAATGCCGAAATATAAAATTTATAAACGAAAAAGATTTAAATTGTTACAGTCCGACCGTCGAGAGAATGCGTTCCTGAAACCTGCCAGTGCGACAATTCTAGTAGCTATAAAGATCTAATTCGCAAAACACGTATTCGTTTGTATGAAACTGACAGGTGTCAAGAACGCATTCTCTGGACTGTAATGCTGTAAATGTTTAAAAATAATAATAATAATATATAATAATATTTTATTTATTTAGACAACAATTATCCATATTATGTTAGTTAGTTAGTTACAAAACTTAAAAAACTAAGTTAGTGTGTTACTTAACTAATTACTAAGCTCACAGAAAAACAATATTTACATACATTCACCAGATAAATTGAAACACTCCTGCCTAACCAACACCTGCATGAAGTGATTCATTATCGGCGAGTTAAATTTGTTCATTAACATCTTCAAAATGCCATTTGGACTTGTCCGCGTTCTGTCCAGTAGCGACGCGGTTTTTCTCCTCACCATAGCATGGAAGTCGTGGACACGCGCCTGAGCGAACATGCCAGAGGCACTACAAAATCGCGGCAGCCCCAAAAGCATTCTGAAACTGTTATTGTACTGGACCCTCAGGGCGTCCATTGTTTTCCGCGTGTAGCTGGCCCACAGGCTGTGCTTGTGTAGAAGGTCTGGCAGTAAGCCTTAAACAACGTAATTTTAACCTCCTTACTACAACACGCAAACCTGCGAACCAGCATATTGCTTTTCACAGCAAGAGCCCTGCGCTCGCGTTCGATATCTTCATGATCTTTAAGCTCCACCGTTATGTTATGCCCTAGGTATTTAGTCTGTTTCACCCTTTGTAAGGGCTGGCCATTGAGGTTGATAATAGGCTCGTATGACTGCTTCCTGCCGGGGGCCTTAAAAATCATGAAAATGCTCTTTTTACAATTATAAACTAGACCGTGGCTAGCAGCGTACCTCTCACAACATTCTAAAAGCTCCCTTATGGAGCCGGCCGTTGGACCCAGCAGCACCATATCATCTGCGTAACTGAGGTTATTGACGCAAACGTTGACAACCCAACATCCAATCTGTTTGCTGCTGAGTCCAGCGATCAGCTCATTGACGTAAAGGTGGAAAAGCTTGGGCGATGTAAGCCCCCCTTGCCTCACAACAAAAAAGTGGGCTAACAAAAAAGTTGGCTACCGTTCAAAAAATAACATTCATACAGAACTATAATTATTATAATCATGCAGAAATTTGAACTGCTTTACGGATTGTTCAATGATTTATGACAATTATAGTAAAATATGATCACCAAAATGTTGTTTCATTATGTTCCCAACTTGGGGCCCCGCCCCAAATTAGCACTGGTAGCACTGTTATACCTAATCTAAGTAGATGAACTGTAATAGGTATATAGGTAGTGATAGTGATGATGGAATTTTACTATTTTAGATGTTTTAATTAGCTCAACGATAATTATTTATTTTTAAAACGTGTGCGATTTAAACTTGCCCTAATAGTTCCTTTCTGTTATTTTTATGTTACAATCAAATAATATTCATATCCGTTTCCCATCCGTAACTTACAATTATTTTGAATATGACTCAAATATTACGTAGAAACTAGCGTAATGGATGATAAAAAAGAAGAAGGAATCAATATTTACTATGTGTGTCAAGTTATTTCAAATTATTAATTTTTTTAAATAACTTAAATAGAAAATTGATTTTCTGGCTTCTTTACCAGATAAAGGTGTATCTCTTAAAATATTTCATGTATGAATAGATGGACATGTATAATTATACCTACGCGTTGACTTGCCTACCTCCTCCTTTTTTACGTCGATGAAAAATAGACAAAACACGGTATTGAACATCTGTAAAACTCACATTCTTTGGGTATTATTATAACAAAACACAGTACTAATTGATAATGCAGTGTTTTGATAAATCAAAACCTTACTTTCTTGGAGATACTATATTTCTCAGTATATTTAAGATTTAATCGAAATTTTGATGTGCCATCCTATGTAATCATGTGTAAGAAACTAATTTATACGTGTTACCACAAAACTATCATTACACGGCAGGTCGTCAACTGCGAACCTCGGCCATACGTGGTTGGTAAACCGCGCAGTAAACGTGGCAAACTTATCCGTGCACATCCTGCGTGCGGTGGATTAAGACCGACATTTTAAGATCTGTGGTTTAAAACATATTTTAAAGTCTCGATTCGACGTTATCGTATTCGCTAGATTGGTACATAACAACATCATCATCATAACAACATCATATTGGTACATACAAATCTCAATGTAACCGACAAAGTGATACTGTAACGAAAAAATGTGCTAGATTCCGAAAGATATGTTACGATTGCAATGAAACATGCTTCGGCCGCCTTAAACGGTGCACCCACTCACTAGAAATTATCACGCTTTTCTGGACCGCGAAGCTTGCCAAATATCTGCCCATAAATTATTGCTGTTTGACGCATTACGGCAAAATCTATTACAACGCGTTATTTAGGTACTTTATGTGTTAACTTATACTGGAAGTGGTGATATGTCACATTTAGAACTTTTTCGTGGCTTGTCTGAGAATGTATACAGGTGTAATACACACAAATTTCTTTCGATATATTGTTATCCTCTCATTTTCTTTTTTACGTTTTCCGGTCTATACGGCTTACCGCTTTTCCACCGCTTTGTTCGGTGACATTTAACGGATCGATAGACAACAGTAGCTTCCACAGCTACAGAGAGGAGACAAAGAGCGAACACATAATAATATATCCTAAACAGTAGTTACCTCACCCAAAGTTTAGTGTTATTTTAGTTTAGTGAAAGTGGTCCTATTTTAACGACGATGTGTATATTAATTAGGGCTACGCTTAACAATATGTTATATGACATACTCGTATTCTAGAAACATTTTTTTTTTTTTTTACAAAATATTCCTTTTCCCGACGCAGGGACGGTAATTGTTGAGGAGTTCACCTGTTAAGAACCATAACCACTGTAGCCGATAGTGAAGCCACCATCAGTTCCATTTCACCATATGCATTATGACGAGCATAAATTGCTTAGCAACCATATTAAAATCAAATCGCAACCCGTGAAATACTTATTACTGAGAAGTTTTGGTGGCCACCTCTGGTCTTCATCATCGGTTCCACTTCACCGAATAGTGCTTTCCAAGAGCAAATGCACGAGTTACTATAAAAAAATACCCAAATCGCTATACGTGTGCCTATAAAATTTGAGGATTTCCCTCGATTTCCATGGGATCCCCTCATCAGATTCTGAATTGGTGACAATGGTACCACCTCGAGAGCATACCCTTTCAAACAAAAAAAGATTTTTCAAAATCGGTCCACAATTGACGGAGAAATCGGCGAACATACATAAAAAAAATAACATACGTACAGTCGAACATATGACCTCCTCCTTTTTGGAAGTCGGTTAAAAAATGTTCTGCTTTAGAGATAACTAGCTTCTACCCGCGACTTTATTCGCACAATATACAGCTACATTTTCATAAAATTGCCCTGTATACTTTGTTTGTAGTTTTGGTTTTTAGCAACCAAAATATACAGAGAGACAGGACTGGTGACGCGGGAGCAACGGACTTATAGGTGTCCGTGTGAGAAGCGGTTTCTCCTGATGTAGATATGCGGGTGTCTACCTCAGGACGAGCTGCTTCTGGCCTTCAGTAGCAATTTCCCATTGCTTGTTAAGTTTTCGTTTTTATCGAATTAATGAACGCCTGCATTCCTGTAAATACTACCTATTGGCAGAACACTGATATACTGACTGATACTTTCTTACAGATTATTCTTGACTAACGGCTATCACTAAAATAATACAACAGTACATAGTACATAGTGTGTGTAAACACACACGATTTTTCATTAACAGTAACCTAACCATAGATATTAATTTTTATTATAACCATAGATGACAGAAGAGGCCTAAGCTTCATGTTGTTTTGTACATGTTCTACGAACTATCATTTATTGATATAACAAAATGCAAAAAAAAGAAACACAATATATATAAATAGTTAGGAATCGAACTTACAACCACAGCAGGCTTAGCATGACACTGTCTATTTCTTCGAAGAAAAGACACGGCCATTTCCATACAAAGTGACATTTCGTTTCTCCATTTTTGACATCGCACCGTAAAATTCCTTCTAAAATCTATCATTTTGTCTTTCGCTTCTACCGATCGTTTTCTAGGTCCTTTTTAATGTAGACTATTTCAGAAGATAGTTGTCTAAGGTAGTGAAGACAATTTGATTTTTTAATCGCCATGCTAAAGACAGTAGAAAACTTTTTACTCGACGGCCACAAAGTATAAAAACGGAATGGAAAATGGATTTTTTCACTTTATATGGAAAATGTGAAAAATTAATACCTATGTACATGTTGAGTTTTAGGGATTTACGAGTTTCATAAAGGGGATCGAAATTTTCATTATTTTTGCGATAGGACACACCATTTTCGAGATAGAATCAAAATAAAAGAAAAACGTGAATAAATTACTGAATTTCGTAAAAATTGCAGTTGACTCTTTCTACTTTGCTGCCGTCGTACCGTCTTCACGAAACTTCATTTTTGTCTATTGTTCCGTCGACAAAACGGTGCTTGTGCTAAGCCTGCTGGTTTTCAAAGAAGTCGTTGAATCGCTGAGCTATTTGCTTTGGTGAATGTTAATTAAAATAGCGGTTCTTATACAGGCTGGTCCGAATAGTGACGTCATTAAGTAATAAATGTGGTATTGAGTTACAAACCATGGCCCATCTCACAGCTTGCTTGTCCTAAGATCTGTACCCAGAAAGAGTTAATGAACGCTGACGAAAGCACCTGTGGCGGAGTATTAGTCATCTAAAGTTTTGTTCGTCAATTGATTTACATGTAATAATAATTATGAAGGAGAAAATAATCTATGTACAACAAATTGTATGAGAGTGCCTTATCACGGTGTAGCAATTAGGTGCATTTTTTTTCTGAAAATGTTATCGAAACTCATTCAATACTATTTCATATTAATTTATGTGTTGTGTTCCTCTCATATGGCATTTTACTCACTCCTTGATTATGGTTTAACATAAACAAAGTTGTTAAACTTTTAAATTAAAATTAAGATCACAGAGTAAAAGTTTTCGGGACCAGTGCCCATCCTAGCAACGTTCTAGGGTAGTGGTGTTAATCCCCTCAACTTAACATCTAATTATTTTTGATGCATTATAGAAACTGCTTCCTTTCAGTTGTATTTCATAGTAGTCAAATAAGTTTTACTACTATGAAATACACCTGAAAGGAAGCAGTGTATAGGTTATAGCTAACTACCTTGTATTAAAGCTTATTTTATTTTAAGGTAGACGTTGTTAAAACATGTATGCCTTTTGATTGTAATTTGCATTCCTTTGATATAGTCAGTTATGTGACTATTGCATGCTCGCCCACATTAGTGGACGGTGGAGATATGTGTAGGTATTAACCTTCAGATAGCTTCAACTTCTAGAAAACAATTAGGCCTTAATGTTATAAACGAGCAAACAGCATTGCTCAAACATCAGAACAAATATATACCTACAACAAACCATTTAAAGCTGTTTTGTGACTTTAGACCGTATATCACTCTCCACAACGGACTAGATTGTCTGTTTATAAAACACACAGGTGCTTCAAACGCTTCAGGCACAGATAGTGCTCTAAACGTTCACTAATACAGTCAACAGACCAGAACAGTTATGTGGGCCTCAGGCGTATTGAGAGATCGTACTATGATCCATCTAGTTAGTTTCATTCATACACAATCAGTACTACGTAATTAGTTGCTCCAAGGCTACAAGCTAACAAACAGACTTCAATTATATTTTGGTAAAATCGAAAACTATTAAAGGCTGTGCTTGGAATCTCTTTGAGGGATCGAATCCGGAACGAGGTGATCCGGCAGAGAATCTAAGTTATCGATATAGCTCACAGAATAATCAAGTTGAAGTGGCATTGGGCCGGCCATATTAGCCATAGAACCGATGGCCGCTGGGGTAGACGTGTTCTTGAGTGGAGACCGCGAATCGGCAAACGTAAGGTAAGATGCGCTCAGGCTAGGTGGAGCGACGATTTTCGCAGGGTGGCTGGTAGCAACTGGATGAGAGTTGCCGAGAATCACGCTGAATAGCGTGAGATCGGAGAGGCCCATCTATGTTCAGCAGTGGACTGCTGTAGGCTGATGATGTGATGAAAATCGAAAGCATGTCTGCTATTTCTATATACATTTTTAACTGACCATTATAAGGCAAAATAAGATTATTCAGCAATTGAAAATAATATGCAAGCTTTTACAGTAAGTAGATTAGCATTGTGCGGCCACAATCCACAGGAATCCTTAAAACTTCTACCCCGCAAGAAACAAACTTATGTTACCCCTTTAAATTATGTTTATGTTTGTTGGCGTAACAAAAGACGGAAAAAATTATTTTATACGATCTGAGGGGTTCATTAGACGATAGGTTTTATTGCCAGTTTTGCCAGAGTCACTGCTGTGATTGACTATGATAAACAGATTTGTTTTACCATCCTATGTGGTGATTGATGTTTGCATCTATGTAGCTATAATTCCGTCAGTCATTCATAATTCATGATAAATGGACTTCATTGATTAATAAATTAGCGTGTAATGTACGCCTTTGACAACCTGTTTTTTTGGGTGGGAAATCATTGAATGACTTCTCCCGCTCTGGGCGGAGTGGGTGGGCGTGTGCTCTTACTGTCTAAAACCCACATGAATTCCTTCAGTTGCCTGTGCGCCAGCGCCACGGTAAATCTTTTGAACAATCCGCGAACCCGGCAGGCATCGGCCCTATCAGACCCTGTCAATAGTGCTGATATCTCTTTGAGGCGCGCGTGGAACGCGACGCGCCGTCGACCTGGGCCTAGTCCTTACCGGACGGCCAGCTGCCCATTGCTCGCCGTCCGCAAGCCCGCACCTACGGTGGCCGGGAATTGGCTATCGACTCCCAACGCCCAGGCCGTCTCCTCCTGCAGCGACTAGCGGCGTGAGGGCGCAACGATTGTCTTTCCCTCACGCGCTCCGCCTCCTCCTTTGCGAGCATTACTGCTTCGCAGAAGGAGGTGACGACCTCCCATTCCCTCTCACTCCATACCATCGCCTGGATCATGGCCGGACGCGAGAGATCACCCCGGCCGATCGCCACCACGAGGACATGGCGGTGCTCCGCCCAAGCCGGGCAGACCTCCACCGTACGCTCCACCGTGTCCTCCGGTCGATCCACACAATGGTAACATCTGGGTGTTTCCTCCCACCTTATCCGAAACAGCCATATCCGCTGAGGACCTGCGTCGGGCGGAAGGTGAGGACGCCCTGGTGCCTCTCAAGCCACTCCTGAAAGAGGAGACTTACCGACGCAATTGTGGCGTGCCCAGCCTTCGACAACCTGAGATCATAATATCGTAGTGAGATTGACGCGCGTCGGCGTTTATTGGAACATTCTGAGAATTTGCGGTAAAGCGCGTTGCGAAGCTTTTTCTACTTCGTCGGACGTATTAGTAAAGCGACGTTAACATCCTTGGATATACATAAAAAATAGCAAAACATGTTGGATCGCGGGGGAAACGCGAGATCAACGTAACAGAATGCTGTAAGTGCCTTTATTTTTAAACGCGCTCTCACTCTTTTATGTAAACGTTTGTATGTTTATGTGATTGATGGATTTTTCAAGCTCTTTATTAATACGAGTCCAATGTTCCTACGATCAACCTCAAAGCAATTCATTCCTATAACTTTATTATTTAAAAAGAATTATGACTAATTATCATAAAGCTATGTAAATTAGAGAAAAAAAAACTAATTTTGAATAAAGTTTGGGATCCAATGTAGCAGCTGTGTCATTCTTGAAATTTCATTTCAATTAAGGAAACAAAAGCCAAAAGTTTTATTAAAACGGAATATCATTCGTGGTTCTTCCGTACATAGTTCAATATTAAATACATTGTTAAGGTCAGAAAATAATTTGAATCCCTTTTGCTTTTCTAAAGTTACAAGCAGTTGAAAAGCGGGCCCGTTTGTAATGAATAGATGCAAGTTATAAAAGGAACCTAATTTTAGTAATGATGGTATAATAAAAGCACCTCAACCAGTAAGGACTTACAAAAAAAAAACTCATCATCTTAATAATATGCGGTCGCGCTTCCAGAACTTTGTTTTTTTCCGACTACAAAAGTTTTTTTTAGCGGGGATGTGATATTTAAACTTTGTCATGCAGTGTTAATCTTGTTAATTAAACAAAGTGATGTTAATTCATAAAAATAAGCTCTATTTACAAATGAAAAACATCCTTAAGGTGAATTAAAAAATTAAGAGTTGTAGATTCATGTAATCAATTCAAACCAATGTGTAAATGGCACTAAAATTGTCTGTTTGTCATGCGCTTATTTAGATTAAGCTATTTAAACGTCAAAAAATATACATACATATTGTATACTTTGTAGTGTTTGATTAATTTTTGTTCTGTATTTTGTGGTCTAGGTACAATATAGAATATATAAATAAATAAAACATCCATAACTCAATACATTCAGAACGTTACTGGGGTTATCGAGGTGATGCAGTGCTTCTGGATTGTTCACGGATGCGCAGTTACAACGGCTTTCACGTTATCATGCGAAAGAGAGTGCACTTCACAACTCCAGAGAGTTTTGGAGGGTAGGTATAGTGTATAAGTAGACACAACAAAAGATCCTTATTTTGTGTTTGTATGTATGTTTCACTTAACTATATATATATATGTCGGAAATACGTTAAATCAATCGTTTGACTTGACTAATCGGGACGCCGGTGCCACCAGGTGGCGCTGGACAGAGTCTATAACGGTCAGGCTTGACCAGAGCACGGCAGAGTTTGTTGTTGACGGGTAAGCAGTGAACACGTTTAGAAACTGTCGCGCGTTCCGTATAGTTTTGTCGTGTACCTACAGTGTGTGATTCGCAAGTGTGATTAATTTGATCGTAAGTTATAATTTGTTTTGAACTGCAAGCGGTTTTTCTATTGCGCAATAACCAACAATACCCTTAGTACGCCCACAGTAGTTAAAATATGGATGATAATAACGAGAGAGACCTACCATCTTCGTCATATATAAATATATATAAAAATGGAAATGAAACGAAAGAAAAAAAAACGAATAAAGTAAATAAATATATTTTCAATAAAAGCGCATAAACGAACGGACAGACAATATACTATCTGTCTTATAATATTCTGCTCAGCAGGTGCTACGCAGTGTAAGTGAACTTAAACTGCAATTAAATGAAGGAAAAAATATTTTTGAACATATCCCAGTCGTGTGTACCAGTTGCATATTTTTGCGTTCATTTTAGCACAGTGAGATCCTAACTGAAGTTTTTTTGTCTGAGGCTTTTACCCTAATAATTTTGTGAGACATGTGACATTTTTTTTTATATTCTGGGTATTCGGAAACTTTTTGAAAACTTTGTGACGACGTTTTGTGTGAGCTTTATTTCTCGTTTTATAAATTCTATTTCGTTAGTGACATAACGGAAGTACCCCTTACGATTCGCGCAATTTTTTACTCACTATTTAATAAATAAAATAAATGAATTTAACGAAATCTTTAAATATACACGTTTATTCTCAATACTAGGTACATATTGTGATGTTCGAGAGATCTTAGATTGATAGAGATTATTTGGTGGTTTTCTGTAATCAGCAGGAAGAAAGTGCATAAAACTCAATGTAGTACTACTCATATGAACATTATTCAGGACACTGAATAATGTTACTGAAAAGTGACGCGATTAAACATCAACGCATACGTATAAGCACTGCACGGGATCAGCATCGCCTCAGCTCGAGCCTTTTAGGATTATTTCTATGAAACTCTATACTGCAAGGCACACTTATAACTTATAAGTATCGTAACGGCATCGCCTCAGTTCTGAATCTACTAGTAAGCAGGAGTCACCGAGCTTGCGGCGGGCCGAGGACCCACTTACGGAGGGATGACGCCTTGCTTAGGTAGGGTCGTCGCCACCTTCACCCAGCCGTAAGCGCGGTGATGCCTTGGAGGTGTCGAGCCGGTTACGTGCTTACGTTGGGTTGACGCCTGGCCGACCACAAGCTGATTTATGGATTAATAGTAGTAGTAAGAGTAGTAATATCTTTGTATATATGGACATCACTTACAGCACAAAATATATCCGGATGCTTTCGTAGCACAGTTCGAGCTACGCCATAGCGTAGTTCGAGCTACGCCGTAGCATGATTCGATCTACGAAGTAGCACGGTTCAAGCTACGACGTAGTCAGGCATATAGACTACGGCAAGCTCCCCGTGTGCTACACGTAACGGGTTTACGTGTTTTGTTACGTACCTGCGTAGCTACTAAACAAGTAGTAAAAAAGGGCTAAAGACGTGGCTTAAAATGTTGGCCGCACCTTTGATATAGTTTAGAATTCTCCTGGCTTAGCGAATCAGAGCAATAGGGCATTAAGCCCACACACTTCCTGACCAATCACATTAATTTAACAGGACCATTTCGTTGCCTAACCTGTTTCACAGTGATGTACGTTATGGCCAAATGCTAGGGCTGCCCGACAATGCCATCATTTTAGATTCTTGTGACGTTTTTTTACTTTTGACAGTCGATACTTATAAATGATATCGGTGAGTAAATCAAACTGTATTGTGAAGACATAATTAATTAAACAGAAATCATTTCAAGATACTGACAAAAGAAATATGTTCATAATATTTTTTTATGAACTTTTTTTCTGTTACTTGTTTTGTTTATTTCATTTTACGTAATGATTTATGCAATCTGGCAACTCGACAGCTACTAAGGATCAAGTACCGTCAGCTTGTTTACAACACTATGCGTGATACGCAAAGAAATTTAATACGAAAAATAACATAAACGGCGAGCTGCTGACTCACTAATGAAGTATTCATACCCTTTTATAACAATATATTTTACAATTTTAGTAGCTCCTCTGAAAATCAAATACTTATTCATACGAAACCTTGTGCAAGAACACATGTTTTGAGACCTGGGTTACGAAGGTTTAAGAATTTATTCTTAACTAGCTGCTGCCCGCGGCTTCGCCCGCGTGGATATCGGATATTATCCAACGGGAACGTACTACCGAGACAAAAAGTAGCCTATGTCACTCCGTATAACATCTGAATCAATATGAAAGTCCCGTCAAAATCGGTCCAGCCGTTTCAGAGATTACCTAGAACAAACATATCCCTTTATATATTTAGATTTCACCCCTTTGGGGGTTGAATTTTGAAAAATCCTTTCTTAGTGGATGTCTATGTCATAAGAGGAATACGTGTGCGAAATTTGAAATTTCTAGCCTTAAAGGTTTGGCCTGTGCGTTGATATATCAGTCAATCACTTTTGCCTTTTATATATATATTAAATATTAATTAATTAATATACGATAAGATAGGCTCAAAATTGGCACATTTTCACGGCAGGTGCTGTTTAATAAAGCACTAAAATTATGAAAACAAAAACTTGTAAAATTCTCGAATTGTCGCCTGTCGCCTGTCACCTATCGGTTTTATGAAATAGGCCCCTGGAAGTAATAAATACTAATGAGTAGACTTATGTTAGACAAAATTATGATGGCAAGTAAATCTGAGGTACAGACAAAGCAAAGTACATTCGCAGAGATTAGTCCTGAGTAAGAATATACGAGTATGTGTCAGAATCGCGATCGTCTCAACATGAGCCATTCAAGATTCTTTCTATAAAATATTATTCTCTCTATACAGCAACACACACTCGGGATCAGCTAATAAACAGCAGTCACCGAGCTTACGTATGTCTGACCGCAATCAAATAAGCTAGGTATATTAACGGGCGAAGAACTATTGGTCAAATGAACGATTGCCCGATGAACGTTCGCCCCAATGATCGTTTGGCTGATACAACTGATAATCGTGAACTTTATAATCTCACTTTCTTGTCCGCCTGTCACAGAGGTTTTACTCGAGATTTATAATGCAAAGAAGAAATTTGAATTTTGGTTCATAATGTTAGGTCTCAATGACGCGCGCACAGATCGCCAGTCATAGACCATAACTTTTATTTTACTTTTGAATAAATGAATGAATGAATGATATATTTATTTGCAAGAATATAGGTTGATAACAAGTTCTTATGATCTATGGGTTTCACTATATTCGGCATTTCAGCCGTGCAAATATTGTGATTTTACATATTGGTTATAAAGCATGCAGTAAGTAGACATTAAGTAATTAGTAATAACATAAAAATACTAATAATAGTTTCTTAATTTAAAAAAAGATTACAATGCCATTAATGAAATTAAAATTAGATACAATTCTATTCATTTAAAATAATAATTCATATTAAAATAGCGATCAAAAATAATAATGACATGTCAAAAAATAAAGACATAAATAAAAAATAGCAAGAATATTTAAAATGTTTCAATATTATCTAAGTAATGTCAATATGTAGATGTCGTAATCATAATAATAAATAAGTTTTAGGTTTTACAGTCAAAATATTCATTGATGGGATAAAAACATCTCTCACACAACCAGCTATATAGCTTTCTATTAAATTCTAGATCTGTTGCACTTCTAAATTCTTCGGCTAAGTGGTTATATATTTTCACCGCCATTGTATAACAATTTTTGTTGCATATTTTTAGTCTATTACGCGGGACTACAAGCGGCTCTTGTGCTATTTTCCTCTTTGACATAGCCTTTTCATCTTTTTCAAAAAGCGAGTAGTTGTTTCTTACAAATTTGCAGGTTTCAAATACATATAAAGACGGCAGGGTAAGCAGCTTTTGCTGAATAAATACAGGTTTACAAGAGACTGTCCACTTAAGATAAAAAATTGACCTCACACACTTTTTTTGGGCTATGAGTGCCCTCTGGGCATCTGTTGAGTTCCCCCACACAGTTATTCCATACCTTAGAACAGAACAAACATGGCTATGGTATACCAATAAGGCTGTTTGAAGGTCTGTAAAATTTTTGATCCTCCTAAGTGCAAATACGAATTTGTTTATTTTCTTACATACATTATCTATATTTTATTTAGAGGTTGGTTCGATCTTAGAAAAAAAAAGTTTTTATTAAGTGTTATTTATCGTTTAAAAGTGCTTACATAAAGGTTTACGGCACTGTTTTAATTGATGAGAAAAAAATAACAAAAGTTATTGCTTAAATACTTACGAAGGGCTTTTGACCTATGTAGTATTCATTTTATCAAATAAAAATTGTTGCTCCATGTAAAATACTGGTATGCAACTGCATCCGGTTAGACTAGAGGCCGACCCTAACATAGTTGGCAAAAGGCAGGCAGATGATGATGAGTTCAGGAGCTAGCGCAGGTTTATTGATTTTCAAAATACACTACCTAATTACGGCTGGACCCACCTCTTGCGCACCTGGTTCTTTTGAAAGGTGAATAAATGTAGCATATTTTTGCCATAATCCGTGCGTCTGTATCGGAATTATGAAATAAGGTATCTGTGGATGAAAATCAGTTCGCGAACTCAGCTGTGGTCGTGGGTTCTGTCCAATTAATACTATAAATTCTTTATATTTCAAAACTTTGGAAGAACCCTGGTAAATATTATAATTTTATTGTTTAATTAATGAGTGGAACTTCATTTTAGGCCAAAAAATAAAAAAGGGGGTAATCGCTTTTGAAAAAAAAAAAAATTAACGAGCTTATATTTTATCATAAGAAGTAAATAAAATTAAAGTTTCTATTGTTCTAATACATGTGGCACAATTAGGCCTGGTCTGTCCGTAAAAGGAAACAGTCATTTGTTTTTACTATCGGTTCATAGAAATCTTTTGTTTATAAGTCGTGTATAAGTGCCGAAGCGCCCCGCAGCGCGACGACAAAAAATGTACCGGTACGCGTTCAGACGTCGCGCGTTGATATGTGCGCGTAAGTGGATATTATTAGTACATAATAATTATATACTTGCAGGTATAAGTTATTATTATGTATTTATAGATTAGCGCTAATTCCCTCCCGGTAATGACAGAATCAATATTTCTTATCCCACTCGTCAGTAAGTGATACTAGTTGGTAAATCGAGTACCAGCCTTTCATAAATAACCAGTGCAAGCATAAATGTAAGCTCAAGAAAAATCGATCTCTTCCGAGGGCAAACATGCAACGCACCGTGTGTTGGATATTTGCACAAGCTTGAGAGTCTGTACCTACTCAGGACCTGTCCATGTCAACTCTTGCTTGCTGCCCGTGGAATATGACGGCGTATTAACTGCGCATGAGATTCGGTACCATACAGCTAAGCTTTATCTTCGTTATATTTCAGGTAGAGCACATAAATTATGTTAACGTTAACTGTCTCGTCACGTCAAAACAATGACGTAAGAAATATTTAAAACCTCGCAGATACCAATAATAATAGGTTGGGGAAAAATTTTCTTCGCATTTTTTAAGAAAATTCAAAACATTTTTTAATATAGTTTATTTACATTTAACTAAAGTATGTAGGTACCATTTTGTTCGATAACTTTTTGCCATCTTGTAGGTAGGGACATGATCCCATTGCTATAGAAATTTTGGGACTTCTGATCAAAATACCGCGACAAGTGGTTTTGGCAGTCCTCTCGTGATGTTAACCTGACACTGCCTAAAGAATTCTGAAGAGACCGAAACAGGTGGAAATCTGAAGGTGCAAGGTCAGGACTATACGGCGGATGCATTAACACCTCCCAGTCAAACTCTCTTAATTTTTGCTGAGTGGCTAAAGATGTGTGAGGTCTAGCGTTATCATGATGAAAAACCACACCCCTTCTGTTGATTAATTCCGGCCGCTTTCTCTCAACTTCTTGCTTTAATCTCATCAGTTGTTCGCAGTAGAGTTCAGAATCGATGGTCCTACCTGGTGGTAACAGCTCATAATGAATATTGCCCTTCCAATCCCACCACACACACAGCATCACCTTGTTGAACCCGGGTTTCGCCACAGTGTGTTAAGCCTGACCGGCCTTTAACCACGACCTTTTTCGCACGTTCTTGTTGTACGTGATCCACTTTTCATCACCAGTTATCAGCTTCTTCAAAAATGGTTCGGTTTCATTACGTCGTAATAAAGAATCACAAATGAGTACACGGTTCACTAAGTTTTTTTCAGTGAGCTCGTGAGGTACCCAAATATCGTGCTTTTTTGTGTATCCAGCTTTTTTCAAATGTGCCAAAACTGTTTTGTGGTCAATTCCCAGGTCTTCAGCTACGTCTTAACTACTGATATGCCGATCTTGCTCCACTTTTTCAAAAATGGCTACCATTTTATCCGTAATAGGGCGACCAGAACGACGTGCATCTTTGACATCAAAATTTCCGGATTGAAAACGCTTAAACCAAATTTGTGCTACTCTCACAGGCACTGCACTAGGTCCATAAACATTTTTTTCGCGGCTTGCGTTGCATTTTTACCTTTTTTTTACTCATCTTGACAGTACGAAAAACAAATGAAAATCACACATTTTCCTAATTTGAATATGGAATTATGTTCTTTAAAATTAAACTTTCAATGATACCAACACCAGCCAGATACAAATAGTATAGCCAAAGAGATTTTATTACAAGTTCATACATACTACGAGTATAATGCGAAAAGACTTTTTCCCCAACCTAATATAATGTAGGTAGAATATAGATACTGTATAGCTAGCTTTTCAAAGTTGTGAATCATGATGACAATGTTGAATAACCCCATTCTACATTCCTTTACATAATGGTGATCACACATTCCTCTGCTCAGCTGTATATAAATAAATACGTGCCTGCTTACAAATTGCTACTGCAATCCTATTTGTGGCATTGGCGCCGGTAAGCGGCAGGTTTTAACTTAACAAGTAACAGCGTATAAACGTGTATCATTTACACATGCTAGATAAGTTAATCATTCAAACGATGGAGGTAAATAATCATTTGAGATGAGAAAAGATGATCGTCACAGGTGGCTTTAGAATAGAGGTTGGTAGCGTGCCTTTAGGAGTAAAGCCCGCACGAAATTTATTGAGTGCCAGGCATGTATCACGACGACTGACACATGATAAAGTGTCTTGATTAAATGGCCTCTTTAGGGCGAAGAGAAAACTACGAACTAAGTACCTATCAACTCTTATTTGTATTTTATATTCATTTTAAACAAAAACCGATTCCGAGGAGAAAGGAATAAATAAGTGATTCTCTAGTAGCAGCAATGACGTCAAGGAGCCAATCGCGATGAAGCTGCTATATAGCCGCGGCTTCTGGCTAAGTTAACGACAGCTTATAAACAGGTATAAAATTACTAAGTTGCTACAAAATATTAATATTAGAATTAAAAAAATACATACATACATAAACTCACGCCTTCTTCCCATGGGGGTAGGCAGAAACTACGGAACCCCACCTGCTACGATCCTTACATATACTCCTTTTGCCTCGTTTACGTTCATACATCTGGTCATACACGCACGCCGGTTGTGAGTGCTATGCACCTGACCTTTCTGAAGAACATCACCAATAAGATCGCTATATGTCTTCCTAGAGCGTCCCCTCCCGGCGTTACCACTCACATCTGCCTTGTAAATACCTTTTGTTAGTCGCCCTTCATTCATCCTCTCAAAATGACCAAACCATCTCACCATCATTAAAAAAATACATTGAAAAATGCATAATTTGTGTACGAGACTGTAGTTTGTTTTGCCTGGAGCAGACATACTCAAAATAGCGGCAGCGGCGTCGAGTGTAAGCACTCAATGTGAAAAGGCAATTAATACCGCGGCCGCGCATTCTGTTGCTGAATTGTTCAAATCCTTTACTTGAGCGGAGACATATACGGCTCAAATCTGGGTGTTTAAATGTGCTAATGAAGTGGCGAGAGGCAAAAGACGAGCGTAGCTTGCAGACATCGCGCATGTTGAATAAACAATGAATCTTCTGAAAGAAACCGCAGCTGTGGCTGAATTATAAGAAAACGAACTACCCGGTGTGGTGATTGCAATGTGACGATACATTGTCATGCTTATAATTACATAAATTATGCTCCGCGCCTTCTACATTATGAACTGGCGGCACAATTCTCGCGTACAGACGTAGTATGCAGAGTGTAGGAGGTCTATACTATATAGTCTAGGAGTTGATACTGCATGACATTAAAATTGAATTCCATTCCGCAAAACAGCAGAAGCGCATGGATCGGTAGCACCTTTACGATGTTTCGGAACTGGAATGCTTTAAGCCCCAATAACGATGGGAAGCAAAGGTATTATGCTATTACGTAAGATCTTTTAATTCTGATCATCGCCTATCAACAAGATGTGTTTTTTTGAGCTATCGCCTTTGACAACTTTCTCTAGCAATTAAGTTGACATATACGTACATGAGTAAATAAACTAAAGAGAATTACAAATGCGCCATCGTATTGTCGTCGGTTCCTCCGAGCCCAGCCTCGAAACCTGTTTTCAGCTAGATCGGCTCGGATTAGTTATTGTAATTTGTACCTTCTCGTGAATCTCCATGTAATTTTCTGCCTAAGTAGTGTCTTAAATAAGCTTTACCTAAAAACCTTAAGCATAGCTCCAAATGTAATATTTTTTGGGGCTCTAATATAATATGTCTATTTTGCTAACTATTAATACACAGTGAGCAATCACATGGTGAGGGCTTAATTCTAATACATAGTTATACCATCACGTGAATGTGAGGACTATGTGGGTAATTATTTTTTCTGGCAGTTTGAGTACTTAATGCGGCCTACCCAAATGTCCTTTCTTTGGTATTGTTCGTCGAGTACTGACAAATGCGTGCACTGACTGGACAGGTCCACTCCATCTAAGTGATTCTTTCCTCTAAAGACTATTTCAGACTAACACTAATCTACATGGTCTTCACATGATCTAAGCAAGATTATGTCTGGACTTTAAAAGAGACTGTAACCTCTGAGTCGGTGTTCCTTCTCAGAGTAGTCGGATAGGAAACGCCGACCTCATTTAGTTTTGAAAATACGTTTGACATGTAAAAGTGTTTGTACAAACCAACTTACAGACATAATATCATTTACCAAGTGCTTTTAAGAATATTGTATTAATAAATAAAAAAAATAAAAAAATATGCATATGACATAAATAACCAATATGGATGGGCACATACGAGTAAGTAAGCTTAGTAAGCCATTTTAACATTTCATAGAATACGTTAAAATATAACAGTAATTTAGTAGTAGCTTCCTAAGTTAAGTTTACAGAACATAGTAGCGGAAAATTGCAGAAGCATGAAGGAGAGTTAAATATACTTATTGAAAAAGACGTTTACGATCGAAAAGCACTACGGAAAATTCACTAGTAGCGTCGACAAAATAAATAATTTGTGAAGTCTTGAGAAAATGGCACCAATAAAGTTTTTTTTTTTTTAAATAAACTCAATTGTAAATCGCATACTAATACGATTTATGCTTGGCTTGATTTTTGCGTCAGCAATAGTAATTTAAATCAGATTTAGAAAATTTGGTAAAAAAAAAGTTGTTAATATAGATGTTCGAAAAACTAAACAATGTCGAAATTATTCTGCAAAATAGAGCTTGTTTACACGGTAATTTTAAGTTATTTATAAAGTTAAAATTACCGTGTAAACAAGCACTACACACACAGTTGGAATCGTGTTATGCTCGATCAAAGTCCCTGCTGATGGTGGTGCGAGTTTTGCATGATTCGATTCCATTTAAAATATTGTCTTCACATTTTTGAAGTCTCAAAAACAATGTTTTAACTACATGATGATATCTTACATTAATAAAGAATACGCTTTAACTATACCTATATAAAATAAATCTGTATGATAATAGAGGTGATTTACCTGTCTAGGATGCCTTTCTATCTGAAATCATTTACCTATATCAGTATCCAGCAACATAAAACTTTACCTTGGCAGTACTTCACGGCGAATTTTCTGCTTTCTAGAAAAGTTATCGCTGTCGGCCCTCGGGACTACATATCGCTCCGTGCCTCCCCCGACCTAACTTCACCCCTCCGACGTAATAACGACCGACTTTATAACCGAGTGGGCTTAAATCTCACAACACTTTCCCATATCTTCTTTCTCGTCGGTAGCACCGTCGCCCGAATGAAATCTAAGCCCACGATTACAATTGGTCCCACCGGAGTCCGTAACTTATCCAAAAATCCGAGGTGATTTAATGTACCCCAAGAAGTCACAGATTTAAAATGATCTCAGCTAGCACTGAGCTCCGGACGGCGCTCCGAGATTTTCCTCGTTATGTTCCTTTGACCATGGCTTCCGAATTTGATACAGGACAGAAAAATAAAAATAAACCCATTCAAAATAACTAGGTTATCAAAATTAAAATATTACATTTCACATAAACCTACATGGGTACTTATGAAACGTCGGAAGCTAGGTACACGGTTCTAGTTGGTCGCTTCCTATGAAGAAGAGCCGGCAAGAAACTCAACGGGTACTCTTTTAAAAATAATTGGCGTTTACAATATTTTCAAATTACAGTGTTAATAGGTGTTCCAGACAGTGTAAGCCTGTCAACAAGTACCAGGTACTTAACAAAATAGAAAATGGTCTACAAATCTACAGTCTATAAGTTAGGCCTACCATAGGAGTCTGGCTTGAGATATTTGAAATAGAGATATGTTACGAAAAAAATAGTTCCACGCATTCATTTATGTAATGAATGACAATAAAAAGGGCCAACATTATGTTTAAAACTCAATGAAACAACAGTTTTAATGTTTTAAAGTTGTATATTTTTTATCGCAATACCCACGTGCTATAATTTCCTAAACCTCCATTTAAACATTTTTTATAAACTTCACGTGTAAGTGAACTTAATTGAGCAAGTAACAAGTGACACCGAAAGACATACTAAGCTCATCTACACGAAGAGAGTTAAGTAAGCGAGCTATTGGAAACCCACCACTTTTCACTCATCAAATGTTGTATGGCTTTATTTTCAACTAGTACTTGACATAACTCACCCTACTTTCTCATTTAAACCACGGCATATAATGTGTTTTTTATACCTAAAAAATAATACTGTTTTATTGTGCTCACAAAACTCTAGATAGATTTCATCAATCTTTACGTCATAATTTCCCTATTATAATTGAATATATATAAAGCAATTTCCGAAACCTTTTAGAAAAAAAAAATATAGTTTTTAAAATCGGAATCAACAAATTGATTCGACAAGAATATAAATATTTTTACTGAATAAAAATCTTGTGGGAGTCCTTCCAACGCTTCGTCGTCCGGTACGCGGCAGCCATTCCAGAACGTTTCGGCCCCATCGGCCATCTGTTCTGCGAGACCTTGTGAAGGCCGCAGGAATCCGTTGTTGCGGGAAGCACACAACCGAAGTGGCGGTGGTTGGGGGAGGCCTAAGTCCAGCAGTGGACTTCTTTCAGCTGAAATGATGATTAGGATGACGAAGAAATAAAAGTCTTAAATCTATTCATTCATTGACTGACGGCACGCACAGCATTAACCACTGGGTCTAGAAGTTTTTTTTTTCACGAGAGATCCTTATGTAGCGAATGTGAGCAATAAGGGACAATTTTTGAAAATTCACCCCTTAAGGGGTTAAATAGGGGTTGAAAGATTTTATGGAAGTTCGTAATTTTTGCCGATGGGAAATCCCATTGGGCACACGGACTGTTATTTATATCGATAAATAAGTCCCCACCTAGAGAAAGCGTCTTATCACCGGTTTAAAAAAAAAAACTAAATTTTTAGGTACTTTCATTTCTATCATCCAACACAATTTTGTATACATAGGCTACTTTAATATTAACTTTTTTCGCCATTGACAATTCTAACAGTTGGAGAACGTAGCAAAGCTGTAAAGTGTCCAACTAGTCTCTTTACGACGGCTCTCGTCGTAACAGAATGATTGCAAGCTGAGCTTTCCACAGTAAAATGCAATAAGTTAAAAAGAAATTGTCGTGACATGAATGTATTATAATTGGGAATTCGTTACTCAAGTTCCAATTGTCATAGGAAATCTTAGCGAATGTACCTAGTCAAATTGAGTTTTTTTTACAGCTTGTTTTACTTGTCATAAAATAATGAAGAAAAAATTTTTTTACAAACAAAAACAGTCTTCAAAAAAAATACTGCAAAGTGAAAAATAACTTTAATTTCAGAAGTCGGTGTCTTTGTATCCGTATTTTGTTTTTTTCCACCGACTTCCGAAATTAAAGTTATTTTTCACTTTGTAGCGTTTTTATTGAAGTCGGTAATTTTTTTTGTAAAAAAGTTTTTATTTTTCACTTTTTAGTGAGTAATTAATTTATTAATTAATTAACATTAATAAATCTAAGTTACAATAGCCTAATGTCAACTGCTCATCATCTTTTACAAAATATTCCTTTTCCCGACGCAGGGACGTTAATTGTTAAGGAGTTCTCCTGTTAAGAACCTAAACCACTGGATGTGATGCATCAGCTCCATTCCACCATATGCATTGTGACGAGCATAAATTGCTTAGCAACTATATTAAAATCGAATCGCAAACCGTGAAATACTTATTATTGCGGAGTTCCGGTGGCCACCTCTGGTCTTCATCATCAGTTCCACTTTATCGAATGGCGCTTTCCAAGAGCAAATGCATGAGTTACTATACAAAATACGAAAATTGCTATACGCGTGCCTATAAAATTTGAGGATTTCACTCGATTTCCATGGGATCCCCTCATCAGATTCTGACTTGGTGACAATGGGACCACCTAGAGAGCATACCTATTCAACCAAAAAAAAAAAAAACAAAATCGGTCCACACTTGACGAAGAAATCGGTGAACATAAATTAAAAAAAACATACATACAGTCGAACATAAGTATAACCTCCTCCTTTTTGGAAGTCGGTTAAAAAATGACCTTCATGTTATTACGAAAAATTACCAAAGAGAACTATTGTGATTTTTGGTGCAACTAGAAGCATTTCTGTAAATGCTGCGGATGATGAGGTTGTACTGATGTCATAAATGAGAAGTTAGATAGCCAAGCAGTTTCGCTGAGAGTGCGTTTCCACCAGGGATGTGCCGATGCGTAGCGAGGGATTGTGTGATACCTATCAACCAAAAGGATAACCTCATTTTCCTAACCTCGCACAGCGCAGCTGTAGTGGAAAAGTGGAGGCGAAGTCTTGTGGAAAAACAAGCGGTTCGAGAAATGTGTGTGTGGGTCGCATGATTGTGAGGAATGTGCGTTTCTCCCTTGTTTTGTATGTACAAGATCTCGGCTCCACTAAGCCCACTTACTCGCACGGCACAGTCCACACTCTCGTACCACTCAGCTTCCTCGTACAGCTTATGTGAAAACGCACCATTACTGGCATCATGCCAGCATGTGTAGAACAAAATGTAAAAAAAAAATACTGGGTTATTCAAATTCTTAACATTACGTTATTTCTGAATTGCCCCAGGGCAATTGCTTTAGTAATGTTGCGACGGTAAAGTAAACCTAATCCATCTGTCTAAGACCTCCATTATGTTTTAAAAGTAGTACATTTATTTTATAGACAAACTAGCTTTTGCCCGTATCTTCGCCCGTGTGGAGGTCGGAAATTATCCTACGCCAACGTACTACCAGGATAAAAAAGTATCCTATATCCTAACCTAGATCATGGTTTACTTGTGTACCAAATTTCATCGAAATCCATTCAACCGTTAAGCGTGAAAAGGTAACAGACATACAGACCAATAGACAGACAGAGTTACTATTGCTATCTAGGGTTAAAAAAATATGTTATTTCTGTATTGAAATTAAATAAAAATGTCTAATAAGGATAATTAAATTAAATGTTTTCGTATGTGTAAATCGACGAAATAATCTCTGCTTTTGCAGTAATAAAGACTTTTCGTGATTTTTGCTTATGCTGGATTGTTCACCTTAGTTAATCCTGACATTAAAATGTGATAAAAAGATAAAAATAAAAGTTTTTAATGGTTTGCGTAAAATAAACAATTAGTAGTCCTTTTTCCTCCGTTAACGCGTATGAGTTTATCCAAATCACGTTGCGGAATGACCGCCCATGTACCCTACATTGTAACAGACAAAAAAGATTTTCTGGTGTGTGTAGGTACAGCATCCATATTTGGCAGAGTTCTTCAAAAAGCATAACCCATGCGTGCATACATGCGAGCTATGAAGCCTCGTAACCATCAACATCGAGGTCATAGTACGATTTCGTCGAGCATTAATGTGTATGTAACGATCTTGTCTGCATGTGGTGCTGCGAGCTCGTCCTCCATGTCGCTCTGTCACGCTGCCAGTGATGCACTAACATGTCCAAAGTCGACTTATAACACTCTGCCTAGTACCCAGAGCGAATGCCACAGCACGTTGCCGAGAACCAGCTTCCAACATTCCCACAGCTCTGATCATTGTTCTTGGCTCAAATAACGTCTTCTCTCCATAATAACGTTCTTATGTATTTATTCCACTCTGAAGTATAGATTTGGCCTCAAACCCGTTGCAAGATTATATAGGAATATGGCTTGACAGAAGACTGAAATTCAAAAAATATTTTCTGTTGAAATGACGAAATTTACTCAAATATATTCATACGGGTTGCAAAAAATATAATTAAAAAACAGATTTTTTGTAACTAGCAAAAACGTGCTTGATCCCTAGACACTTTGATTATTCTTTTGGCTCCTATACATGACAGAGACCGCATGGCTTTTCTTTTTGTTTGCAGATATAGTTAGTTTTTTTGTTTTTGCACTTTTTCTGAGACATACTCAGAAAGAGTACATAAATAAAGGGTAATAAGTCTAAGCTGAATCCGTTAGCATATCATTTACTAACAACTGAATCCGTCTATACATCAATGAATAACTTACGCAATAAAAGTTTGGAATTTACCTCCATAGATCATCATCAGGACTTGGGATCCAAATATTTCCTTGCCTGCCCTAGGGGTGTCATGTGGAAAAAGAGACCTTTCACCATCTTGCAGTGTAGATAGTGATTGCCACCACCCCCTGGGATGAGCAAACTATGAAGATTATTGAAGTCGACTTACGTATACTTAGATAAAGTGTTGATTGAGATACTGTCAGTTGGACACTCATTTTGGGAACTGAAAAAGGTTATTGGGACCCTAACTTCTCTATCCTAGTGACTCTATACTATTGTCTCCAAGAATTTTGAAGCACTTAACTAGGAGGCATAGTAACAGACTTACAGTTGTAAGCCAAGAACAAAGAGGGGGATCGAAAAAGCGGACGTCAGTGATCTCCCATCTGTGGAGATTATCTTTGCTCCGGTCAAGTTGGGTACGAAGGCCATTTAGGAATTTCCAAGCCGGCAACGGCAACGCGTGCCCAGGTGGAAGGCTCTCAGATGGTCCGATAATGTTGTCGGGGCTTAGATAGCTCCCGCCAGAGTTTATGTACATCATATCGGCTGACCATGGATCATGAATTTTGAGTTGAAATTTTTATTTTTTTTAGAGTTGATCGGGCTCCTTTCCGCTAATACTAATTATATTCAAGAAATTCCTTAGAGCGCTGTAACGTCCTTGCTGAAAAGACTGTGTAGGCAGGCCAACCGAAAACGTGTTCAAAAGAGGTCCACAGTAGCATTTACCAACATATCTTGCTTTACATATCGATGCTTTCAATCAATTTCAGTAAGAGAGCCCTTCGTTTTTCACCTCAAACACCTATTCCTCTTTAATTATTATTATAATGTATCAAATAAATCATTATCTGGCTCATTGTAACCCCAAGATCCCCAGCAAGAATAGGTGGATACAGGACCTGATGATGATGCCTATTTACCACTAAATAGCCTTTATATCAAACTAGCAGATACCCGGCGTGTGCTACTACGCTAATAAACTGGTCGAAAACCATTTTCGTATTATTGCCTTTCTAATGAAACCATATTTTGGTTTGGGGCACATCGGTTGGATGGTTTCAAAGTCTATAACGGACAAAAGTAGAAACAATTTTTGTGTTTTATATATAAAGATGTGTGGTTTTCTCAAATATTGCAAGAAAAAGAAACTTCACTTAAAGTGTAATAAAATGTGTGATGCATGCGTGCGAGTATTTGTAAAAACGGTGTTTACCCTTATTTCGTTAGTGCCTCAATTAAGGCTTCAACATGGCATTACTAGGTATTTTCTCTGGGTTAATTATAAACCTGCCATGTTTGTAGAGGCCACGTGCAGTAACAAGAGTAGCAGTAGTTATTTCAGCCCACTGACCCTTCGTGCGCAAAAAGGAGAACAAACAAAAGCCTTTTCCTCAATTAAGCAATTTGTGTGGACATAAATTTAGTGAGTGTATGGCGCTCACCGGTTGCCGGGATGTTTCAGTTCTGTTAGTCGAGCGCCCGTTCATTTTGAACTAAATATACAGGCGTGGAGTACAGTAAAAACCTCTTCTGTTGGGCGTCTCTAAAAATTAACACGTTGCCTGCCATGGGGGGTCCAAATGACCGGCACTTGGTAGAAGCGTTTGGGCCATGGGGGGCTTAAATGACCGGCACAACTAAGGTGAACTTAACACCTTTTGCTCGCTGACGGCCATGCGTGTAACGCAAAATACCATTACAAGTGGCCGGCGCGGCCCCAATGATCACTTTAGATAACTTGGCCTCAAAATATTTTTATAATTTTTTGGTTGTATGAATGTTTTTGTAGCGAGTCAAACAAAATTATGATGTAAATTAAAGACAGTATACTTTTTAAAATATTTTTATTATTACAAATCAAGGACTAGTGTTATTTAGAGACACATTATGTTGTGTTGAGATCAAAGTAATTTAAAATTAAAAAACAAACAGAAAATTAATGATTTTTATCAAAACACGGTCTGCACAAATATGGCTTGTCTGGGCAAACTGAACAAAATGTCGTAACCTTTTTGGTTTTGTTTTTGGCAATTTTTCTTCCATGCGTTTGTGAATTATTTTTGTAACAACCTACACAAAATTTTCTTGTCGTCACAGCCTTTCCGTCTGCTTTTACAAGAGAATGTTTTATTCTCTTTGGCCTACATGGAATGTTAGCTCCATCACGTGGGTTTGAGTCAATCATTTGTTGTGACAGTTTTCGTCTAAATTCAATAATAGGTATCTTCTTTTTTGTGGTAGCTTCATATAAAACCCGAGCATTTACTACAGCTGTGTTTAGAAGCAGTTCTAAGGCCAACTTCTTGTACCACTTGATAGATTTTCGAAGCGGAGAAGAATACGCTGTCATTTGATCCGAGAGGTCTACTGCTGCCTTAGCTTTATTATAATCCATAATTATCTTCGGCTTAATCACCTCTATTCCTCTCTTATTTTTAGTTTTTATAAATCCTATAGAGTGTTTAGTTGACAGTAGACAAACGTCACGTTTGTCCTTCCATTTCATAACTGTAATTCCCTTGCTGTTTTCTTTGGCTGCAAACTCACCAGGGTTTAATTTGGCTTCCATCACCTGTTTCGGCAAGTACTTTCTGTTTTTACGTAAAGTACCAATAAGATGTGTCTCATTGTCAATTAACTTTTCTGCCAAATCCAAACTTGTGTACCAATTGTCTACAAATACAGAATAGCCCTTTCCTAGTAAATCCTCACACAGCCTGAGCACCACATTTGTCGGTGTAGAAAAAGCAGAATCGAGCTGTTTTCCAGAATAAACCTCAATTTTCCAAGTGTATCCGGGAACAGTACATAATTTAAATAGTTTGATACCATATTTATGGCGTTTTTGCTTATTATATTGTCTAAAGATTACTCTACCACGAAATGGAATCATGCTCTCATCCACACAAAGAAATTCACTAGGTGTATAGTGGTAAGCAAAATTAGCATTCAAGGCACAAAGAAGATTGCTTATTTTCGATAAACGATCATTTTCTCGAGCTTCCTCGTTATTAGAAAAATGCAACATCCTCAGTAATATTTCAAACCTGTTGCGGCTCATAATATTTTTAGCGAACGGTTGAGCGTACATTGGGTCATTAGACCAATAAAGTGCCAGTTTTGGTAATTTTACCAAACCCATCCAAATTATAAGACCAAAAAACTTCTTGATTTCAGTTTTATCAGTGTCCTTCCACAAGTGTAGCCTGGATTGGCGCGATAATCGACTTTTAGATAAAACTTGCGCGGCAAAAATATTGGTCTGTCTAGCTATATCTTCTAACAGAGCCTCTGGTACCATCAAATTATAAAAATCTGCAGGTTGACCGCCAGCTAAAGCGTGTCGCAAATGCATCGGCTTCAAACCAGAAATTTCAGTGTAAGGTATTATATTAGGTTGTTTACCTTGTGGTTCGTGCCATTCCGTATTTGGAGTGTAACCAGACTCTGACGGTGAGGGTACAAGGATTTCTTCGTCTTCAGTATCAGATGGCACTATGCAGCGCTTCCTTGCACGGCGATTAGAAAACCGAATAACCTCTTCATTATCACTTGAAAGACTCTCCGTCTCACGAAATTGGGATTCAATATATTCTATTTCACGAAAATCATCTAAAGTTAGATCCAATTCGTCAAATAACATGTTCAATAGCTTTGACATATAATAATAACAATAAACTAGAATGTTAGGTGACCATTTAGCGCGCACTCCGATCTGTGACAAATAAAACTTTGCACTGAGTTGTTTACCTACAATTACAAAAACATTCGCACAGGACGCGGAAGAAATGTAATGCGGGGCAGCGGGGAAGGGACGCAGCATGCACTATCCTAATATTTCTTTATTTTTCACTCATCAGTAGCGCGCTCGCTCGGGCGCAGGATGGACGTTCTGGCGGGGATTTTTACGCGACTAACAAGGATGACCGGCGATTTGACCGGCGTGGCTCCAATGAAAAAAATATTACATTTGCGCCGCGCCGGGTGTAAATGACCGGCGGATTAAAAACAGCACATAATATACAAAAAAATATATAAAAACATATATTATATATAGAAATCTTATAAATAAGTCATTTCACGTCATTTAAGCGACTGATGAAAAACGCAAATGTATTCGGATTTCCATATGGCAGGCAACGTGTTAAGTTATTAGTTCATAAAAGCGCTGTGACATAATAACCTCGAGCACAAAAAATAAGTTATGCAGTAGACAATGTCTATTTAATCTAGGTACTGACTTCATTACAAAAATCTTATAGCAGTTAGGAAATGCGTCAGTCACTATACAAAAATAAACTTATCTATTCTGTTTTTCTCTATGGCAATGGTGCCGATGTCGACAATTCTGCCAATGTCAGATGTGTTATGAGAAAACGTGCGAAAATAATAATAATAAAAAAAATAAGCTATAAACCAAAATAACATTATCATACAACCATGTTGTCGCGCTTTTTTTATTTTTTATTGAATACGACATTTTTTATTGTATATCTAAAAAAAAAAAAAAAAATTATCTACCATATATTTTTGATTTTTTATTTGGAATTGTAAACCTTTGCATGCCCACGTGACGGTAAAATATGGAGAACTATTTATTATAAAAACACCAATTTAGTATACCCATGTTTGCAAAGAAATAAATGATTTGATTTGATTTGATTTGACTTATTGTAACCTACACATAGGTATTACTTAATAGTCAATAGACTTTTAAATTCAAATCTGTGGTAATAACTTCTCATAATACTTTATACTGGCGGAATATGTGTCTATGCGCTGAAAATCCAATTGTAGGCTTAATTTTCTTTAACACCACATTTTATGTGAATACCATTTAAACTTTACTTATTATTATTGATCCCTCTATGTACCGCATAGATCATAAAAGGCTAGCTGGAAAATGGAAATGCGTTATTGAGAATGATTGAAAAGTATCACAAAAATGTATATTTGGAAAATGTTACTGAATTCTAAAAAGGACTTGATTGAATGGCGACAGTGTATTTGTATGAAAGAATGAAACATTGAAAAAAGGTGTCTGGTGAATCAATTTGAATATTTGAACAAAATCTGGATTAAAAATGTTTAACTTGTCACAATCAATTCAACATTAAAAATCCTTTTTTATTTAGCTTTTCTAATAGCATGAAACTGAAGCGGTATTAAAGACAGTGGAAACATGAAATAAGGTAAGGGAAAAACCTCAGGTTTCAAGAGAGCCAAAATAAGATTTTGTTTTTACAAATCTTGTCGTAGCTTTTTCTCTGTGAGTTCTATTTAAAATCTGTTTATGACAAAGTTTCTTACATTTGTTTGTATTTACAGAATTATTATAATCATTAAAATCATCGATACAAACCTCTAAGCTCATATAATCATAATATTGATTGATATTTAATGAAATTGTCATTCAATAGGATTGTATGAACTTGAGAGGTTTGTATTGATGATTTTAATGATTATAATTCTGTAAATACATAGGTACTTGTTACGGTCGCGAACCATATATTGTTCAACATACAACCTAACACTGACCTGCAAATTGCAAAAAACTAATGAAAATTTTAATTTCGCGGGCAACCTGGCGCTTCCCCCTTAACAGCAAGTATCCTTTCTACAATATCATTGGGCGGAGTAACTACGCCACGACACCCCGGGTTAGGGGTTAGGTTAGACCAACCGCGCGCGAGACAAGCGAGCGAAGCGAGCGGTGCCACGGTAGCGTCCGGCGAGCGCTACATCCAAGTTGGTGGCAGTTAATTGGCTATTTAGTATTATAAGACAACAAACACGGAATTATTTGAGGACGATTAAATGCATGCCTAATATTTTTTTCGCTCTTTATTATGTACTTTGAGGTACTTTCCATTACAAATTGACAAAGGCAGGTTTTTAATGTTTCAAGAACCAAGGAATCTTTACAATGTTTTGAATATTTACATGAATACCCCCCAAAATCGGGATGAATAATTATATTACTTTAATACAGTTAACACTGTAAAATTTTGTAAATTAATTGGAAACAATCCTACAAAAGTGAAATACTTAACGTACTGGTAGTAAGGATACCTCGGAATCCATAAAATCGTTGATATTTGACCCTTTGCTTATGTACCTAAGTGATTGTATTGTGAGGGGTACCCAATTAATAAAGCCGTCTGTAGTATATATACTGGGCACGCCACAATTGCGGCGGTAAGTCCCCTCTTTGAGGAGTGGCTTGAGAGGCGCCACGGCGTCCTCACCTTCCGCCTGACGCAGGTCCTCACCGGACATGGCTGTTTCGGGAGGTTCCTGTTTCGGATAAGGCGGGAGGAAACGCCCGGGTGTTGGCATTGTGTGGATCGACCGGAGGACACGGTGGAGCATACGGTGGAGGTCTGCCCAGCTTGGGTGGAGCACCGCCGTGTCCTCGTGGCGGCGATCGGCGGCGGCGATCTCTCGCGTCCGGCCCTGGTACAGGCCATGGTACGGAGCGAGAGGGAATGGGAAGCCGTCACCTCCTTCTGTGAAGCAGTAATGCTCGCGAAGGAGGAGGCGGAGCGCGTGAGGGTGCGGCAATCGTTGCGCCCTCACGCCCCTAGTCGCCGCAGGAGGAGACACCCTGGGCGTCGGGAGTCAATTGCCGACTCCCGGCCACCGTAGGCGCGGGCTTGCGGACGGCGAGCAATGGGCAGCTCGCCGTCCGGTAAGGACCAGGCCCGGGTCGACGGCGCGTCGTGTTCCACGCGCGCCTCAAAGAGATGTCAGCATCATTGAAGGGGTCCAATAGGGCCGATGCCTGCCGGGGTCGCGGATTGTTCGAAAGAGTTACCGTGGCCCTGGCGCACAGGCAACTGAAGGAACACGTGTGGGTTTTAGTCAGTAAGAGTCTGACACGCCCTTCCGCTCCGCCCAGAGCGGGAGAGGTCATTTGATGATTTCCCACCCAAAAAAAAAAAAAAAAAAAGTATATATACCCTTCGTTAGAAGCAGAAATGTCATGATATGTATGGACAGTTATATAGGGCAGTTGACAATTGAAGGCTCCTCCTTACTGTTATTAACCTATCTTTTTAAAACTGTGGAATCTGTAAAATAGACGGATTCCCCGCTTACCTCTATTATTCCATTTGCTTCAATATTTTATTCAAATATGTATTAACTTAAAAGGAAACTATTAAAGTCGGAATATGGTCGCTAAAATCAATCTAAAACTGTAACTTTTCTTTGTGGAGGCAGTCGGTAGCACACAAATAATGAGACTCTGAATATCTAATGAACTTCTTCACCTCAACAGCTACTAACTTCCTCGACTCAAATAATTTGAGTGCGCCTCAGTCCGCGACGACAGCGGCTTCTCCTGTGCAATTAAGTGTTTCGGCTTTCATTGCGAGAAACTTGAAATCAGTTCTTTGAATAAGCTTCAAATTCGCATGTCAGCAAACGGTGGCCCCGGAAACTTGGCATTCACACTTTTACTTTGATATGAAGGCTTTCTCTAAGATTAGCTCATTCAAGTCATGCTAGCATGTCTTTGTTGTATATTCTAAGAAAATTTTGAATATTTTGGTGATTTTATAATCCTTGACTTTAATATAAAATTAAGTTGGACGCCGAACATAGTGCAGCTTTTTTGATGTCGGAGGCGTCGGAGCAAACATTTACTTGTGCATAAGAATTGAATTACTAAATAAAAACTTTTTTACAAAAAACAACCGACTTCCAAAAAAAACACTAAAAGACGTGAAAAATAACTTTAATTTCGGAATTCGGTGTCTTTGGTTTTGTATTTTCGTTTTTGGCCACCGACTTCTGAAATTAAAGTTATTTTTCACGTTTTTTAGTGTTTTTTTTGGAAGTCGGTTGTTTTTTGTAAAAAAGTTTTTATTTTTGACTTTTTAGTTACGGTACCTACCCCACACGAATTCGTATACCACTACTTGGTGTGTAAATAACAGTAACAGGAAATTATTAACACATCATCCATATAAACTAAGTGGAAAAATATTCAGTATTAAGGATAACTCAAAAACTACTAGTCAGACCTTGATCAAATTTAAATGGGACCACATGTGAAGCACCACCTATCAAATAAAAAAAGAATCATCCAAATCGGTTCACCCAGAAAAAAGTTCTGAGCTAACACACATAAAAAAAAAAAAAAAAACATACAGACGAATTGAGAACCTCCTCCTTTTTGTGAAGTCGGTTAAATATTATAATATTATATTGCAGTGGCATAATATAAATGTACCTAAATACCAAACAGAAACAAAAAATGTAAAAATTGAAAAATATTGTAATACTTTTTTGCTACGTATATTCTATTCAGAATAACACAATTATGTACAGTGAGTGTCATTTGAGCAGAAGGCATTTTTTTAAATTGGTTTTAAGCCTTTTTATCTGCCTCTCATTGCAATTCAATCATTTGGAGTTTTTATGAAAATGACAAAAGTTACCTTATCATACCATGCTATGTGAGAATAATACATTTTAATGCAAATGTTTTTGATACAAATTTGTCATTACGCTCGAGGCAGTTTTGCTAAATGGAGCCTAGAGCTCAATGGCAAATGCTCACGCGTATTATCAAACTATGATTTTCAACACATTTGCAAAGGAAAAATAAATAATATTTTATAAACAAAATATTCGTGACCGATGTCAGATGGGAGGCTCGCGGATGTTTTTCTCGTGCCTGACTCAAAACCTAATATTAAAACTAAAATCGAATTGTTTTTATCTAAAGAACACTTATGAATGTTCATATAATGACAAAAATAAATAGAGGAAATATAAGTCTTTGACTAGTTCACAGTTATCTGTAACGTACTTTCTCGTACTAGTGCGGGAATACAAAGTAAAAAGAATGCGTGTTCAATCCTCTGTATTGTGAACCCAAAAGTGGTGCAATAAGAACCACTTTATGCGCAAGTGAGTTGAAAAAGATTTGGCGAGTATCATGCATGCGTACAAAACACAGCCGACTTTTTATCAGCGAGCTATATTTCAACTTTGATAATATTAATACAGTTGTAGCGGTATTTACATTGCCACATGCGAACTACACGTAATACTGACATCACGCAAATCCTGCATCGCGCAAGCAGAGTTTACCGCGCGACTAACATATATACAATGTCCCGACATCAACCGTCAGGCAGTTGCCCACCAGACACGACTCCCGTCTGGTCGGAGGAGCCTCCCTTTTCTATGGAGGTATGAGTGAGCTTTATACACTGTTCCTCATACCTCTATACTGGTGACCCCGAAAATGAACATCAGCGCAGCGTTCGTGCATCTGTATCAGCGTGACGTCACCATCACTCCTTTCAAGCTTTCGAGCGGCGAGTCACACAGCCATCCAGGACCCACGGTTTCAACGGGTATCCTGACCACCAGCATGCAGCGCGAGCGCAGACCTGGTCATCACCTTCAGCCTCATCAGCAACTTTGGCACAGCACACAGCACTCTCGTTCGGTCCACAAGCAGAGCCCTTAAAAACCCTCTCCTGGTCGACGCCAGCAGTCAGCCGCAACCCGGCGCTGTACCATATCCGACGCACTGGAGCATAATGCAGCGTCACCCCAACTCACTGGGGAAACCTTCGCAGACAGTTCCGATTCACCGCGAACTATGCGACACCCGGTTCCGACTCCCTGGAACCTCAATTGACCCTGGCAAGCATCGGAAGATACAGGACTCAGCCCACTATCGACCTCCAGTCTCCGGGGGGGGAGTGATGTAGCGGTATCTACATCGCCACATTCGAACTACACGTCATAATGACGTCACGCAAATCCTGCATCGTGCAAGCAGAGTTTACCGCGCGACTAGCATATATACAACGTCCTGACATCAACGGTCGGGCAGTTGGCCACCAGACACAACACCCATCTGGTCGGAGGATCCTCCCTTTTCCATAGAGTATGAGTGAGCTTTATACCCTGTTCCCCATACCTCTATACAGTTATATATAAAACTACGTTGAACTGTAACAGAAAATTTAAATTAGAGTTATCAAAGACCTATTTCATTTGCCTGGGTTCGTTTATCACAGTGACAAAATTTGGTGCTCAACGGTACGTGGAGAACAGTTTATGCATCCAAAACACACATTACCACACCACACTACATACTAATTGCTGTTTACAACTGTTCTTAATAGAATTGCCAAATACATTACCACTATATTGATAACTACGTGGGTTTTTCTTTCTCACTGAGCCAAGGTAATGAAAAACAGGGAATAAAGCAACTGTGACGTTATTTTTACTCTCACGAAACGTTTTTTTTTTTGTGGACCCGCAGGAACTGCTGCTGTTCTGTTTTTGGGTAGTCTGTTAGCTAGCAGAGCAAAAAGCATGCCGCGAAAACGCAAGTCATTGCAGACTGAGGACTACTCCAATCTCGAAGAGTCGGATCAACTGAGTACAATAACTACGACTTAGGAGCGCTTACAGCATTGCTTACGACTGTCCTACAATCCCAAGCCGAGTTGCTACTAGGTCTAGGTCTAACGTGAACTACGTACGTCAACGCCACAGACAGCAGTAGATGTAATTACATTTTGCTGCCTCCGCCGACGCCAAGTCACTGGGTCTACTACAGCTAACTTCTCGAAGTGTAGGCGAGGTGTCATAACAAGGTTTCCTGAAAAACGTTAATGTGGCAAAGTTAATTAAAGTTTTTCTCGTGAAGCAGCGCCTTCAACGCACCTGACCCAACCCGCCAACAATTTTTGTACCGCGTTGAATTCTTATCGCGAAGTTTTGTTATTCTAAAACAAGCCATCTTTAATGGGTCAAAATAGGATTACAGCAGTGCAATACTTATTCAAGGTCTATCAATTAGATTGAAGAATAATTAAACAAAGTAAGAAAATTAAAAAAAAAAATTGACCCAGGTTAAATGAAGTGATTAACTCTAATGAGTGTTCGACGTTATGGGCAATATATTATATGTGTTTGCTAATAAATGATAGTGAATAAACGCATTAAAATAAAAAAATTGGGACATTATTTAGATAGGTAAATATTATAAATAATTTGAAACAATGTTATGTTTGTGAATACACTAGCTAAAGTAAACCCAGATTGCAGGTATAGGTTATAATTAAACGTTAATGGCTAAATTGTCACAAAAATCACAAACCGACCAAAAGTCTTGATGAGCACGAGTTGCCTTGAACTAGTAATTAGTGACTTCGTGTGATCGCTACTTTTTTTATTTGTCAAATATATAAAACCTACGTACCTACTGACTGTGATTAGACACGGCAATACGAAATTATTAACACGATTTATTTTTATCCAGAAACCAAACAGTACTATCATAAGAAACCTTACTACTTTTACTGTTCTAAAACAATAATTGGTCGTGTGTCAGAATATATAATTTAGTAATATAGTAGACAACATAGATGCAGGTATAAATAAATATAAAATGCTAAAATAAATAAATGTAAAAACTTAGTAAGTTTGTGCTCACCGTAAAACAAAACGTGCGTCTGCAACTGCAAACGCACGTGTTGTGTGATTCATAACTCCCACCACTGAGTAGGTGTACAAAAACGATTGTTGCAGCAAACGCGCAGTTCCCACCCGACCCTTGCTCGACGACGCGCCAGCCCGCGCCGTAGCTGAGCCTGTAGCTTTAAATTCCCCTTATAATAATAATAATATAATTTCGATCCAGCCTGTCCCACCTTGCTGCCCTCCCCTCAGTGACGCCCTAAGCCGAGGTTCGTACTCCACAGGGGGTGCCCTTAGCGTGCGGTCACCTAGTATTTAAGAATTTCGCCCCTGGCTGGAGGCTTTAAGTTAGTAGCTTGAGGCACCCACAGGATTGACCGGTTAAGTAGCCAAGAACTCAGTGGTCAAAAGTACGAGTTGCCCAATAGGAAAAAAAAAAAGAGCAGTTAATCCGATCCAGTCTGTCTTTTGTTGCCCTCCCCCAGCGATGCCCTAATCCGAGGTCCGTAGACCACAGGGTGTGCCCTTAGCGTGTAGTCCCTTAGCTTTTTTTTTTTGTGTGGTTGGAGGCCTTAATTTATTGAGGCACCCGCAGGCATGCCCGGTTAAGCAGCCGACAACCTTTTAGGTGGATCTGCGAGATATATAAGATATAAAAAAAGCAAACGCGCAGTTGAGTTCGAGTGATTGTAGAGTCCTCACCGCACCTCTGAGTTTAAACTTAAAATGTATGACTATGATTTATTATTTATTTTATTTTATAAAATAATGATTGTTATTTTGATTTTGAATGGTTTTGTCATATAATATAATATAATTTTGCAAAACAAAGTTTGGTATATTTATTTCACACCTACAAAGTCAAAGTCAAATAATTTATTTCAAATAGGCACATAAAAGGCACTTTTGAACGTCAAAATTGATTCTAGTTGCCCCTTCCAAAAGGTAGTTTCGTATGGAGAAGAATGGGCAAAAAAATCCACCGTTACTCTTTTAAAAATGTTTCACAATATTATGTATACATTAATTATATAATTATATGTGAAGACGATGCACCTAGAATAAAATTACTATAGCACAATAGGTAAAAATAATTAAATATAACGCAATGACAGGTAAATTAATTATGAGATAGATACATGGTGCTCACATATTTACAAATATTGAAAAGTAAATGATTTTTCCTACTACATTTAGATCCTTATAATCTTTCGGGTCCTCACAATTTAAATAAAGTAATATAGATAAGGTAAGATTGTCCTACAAACGGGTACCTACGGCGATCTTACAATAATGCAAATGCTTATATGTTGTTGAGGAAATAAGGAATAAGTCCTAACTGTGCGCATATCTAGAAAAAAACATAGATAAGAGTAATTATGTAGAGTTGGATTCTTTGTACATACTCGTGGATAGCTCCGAAAGAAAAAACGGCTAAGGTAAAGGAGTTGTGAATTAAAACTGGAATCATCCAGTAGCTACTCGCGTAGGAACCCGTATAAAATGGTTTTGCCATTTTCCGGAGCATTGTTTAGCAGGTTTAAATATTACCAGAATTCATGCCGTGTCTGTAACTCATAATGAAATCTAAGAACAAGAATACAAACAATAAAGTAGAGGTTTCGTTAGCAGGCTATTCATTCGTTTTAAATATTTGTAGGTTTTTTATTTTCTTTACGTTATGACATGTGATGTGACTTAGATTGAATAGTGTTTAAAGAGCAGCTTTCATGGTTCTTACATTTTTAAACTCGAACCTAAGCATCCAATTAATGTATGCCGTCAAATTGCTGTCATTCAAGGTGAAATTATTCTTGTTTCGGAACAGTGATATAGAAAAATGCTGAACAGCCACTTGGTCTCGGAGGCCACCTCCAAGACCGCTCACAAAGTTTTATGTTGTGGAACTTAGCTGTATGTGCTTGACATTTATTGCTTTTATATTTTACGAGCTCAAGAAAGACGACTTGCTAAATGTTGCTCAACATCGTACCTATATATTCAAGAATAAGCGCGTTTTGTGTACTTGTAAACTTATTTTACGCACTTTTTTACCACGATGTATTCAGCATTCTTTTTTTTTTGTTATAGGTACACGGGGGCATTTAATTCGACGTATTATTTCCAGGACGTGGTAGTGTGACCCCTTTACAACATGTAAGCACCACATATAGCCTAGGCGACAATCCATGGGATTCGAGAAAAACCAAGGATTGTGTGATTCTGAATATTTCTCAAAATTCGTCATTAAGTATAATTTTTCTCTTAACTCTCAAATTGAAAGTCAATCAATATTATTTGTTAGTGAATATTAACAAGGCTTTCAACGTATCCAAGTGTTTTGAAATATCAAACATTAAAGATAAAAATAAAACTTTTACGATTTTCAAAATCATCTACATACCTACATGAACTTGGACTTGAGCTCCTTAAGGCGCAGATATACGACTTTTAATGATTTGAAATTCAACATCACGTCTAAACGAACAGTCTTATTTGTTTGAAAAAAAATTATGATAAACTAGACAATTTTTTTCGTAATTTCATATGTGAATATTTGAAATTATATTTTTATAACATAGTGTAATTAATTTGTAAAGTCATGTCTAACGCGAACACAAAAAAGATAATCACGCATAAACTATCGGGCGTATTTTCATGAAATCTGCACCATCTAAAAGAAAATTTAACTACCCAAATTTTTATGTACGGATTTTATTTTATATTAAATCAAGGTGGGTTGTTTTTGCGAATAAACTGGATGCTCGTTGAAGCGGGGGCTCTTGCGGGCGACGGGTGGCAGTGCATCGCTGACCAATGTCCGGATAGACGCTAACGCTCTGTGCAATTTTATTCACTTAAAAGTTTCGCATGCTCCTCCCACTCGCTCAAGGTCGCTGGCACTTATTGTCGCCTTAAGAGGGCTTCAGCAAGACAGAAAAAAAATAAGTTTCACCAGCGCCTCTTTGCCTACCCCTATCATCAAACACGACGAAAACAAAACACAACCCCTTCCCGCCAGCGGAAGCTTTTCGCTCAGCGTATATCTAGGCATTTTAATTTGAATCTTGTGTGTAGTATGTATACGCAAAATAATCAGATGAAACCGCTCTATTCAATGTACCTATGTATGATTGCTGTGCACAAGTCGGTATATCAATCCATATTATTGTATGTCCGTGTATCTATTACCGATCCTGGTGAATTGTTGGATTGGAGAGTAGACCGACTTGAATGAAATAAAGACTAAATGTTACTTCTAGATATGGCCTATAAATTTTCGATGTTGAATTAAAAGACAAACTTAACGTTTTAGTTGAGAAAATAATGTCAATATAATCCCATACATTATGTAATATAACTACAAATGAACGATTTTCAGTTTTTTTTTTTTATTTGTCACATCGCATGTTTGCTTTGCCAGTACAGATAATAAATCTAATGCGACCAAGTAACTTAACTATACCTTACAATGTAAGGTACCTAATGTTACGTTATTAATGTTAACTATACATAACTATACCTTACAATGTAAAGTAAAGTTATGTATAGTTAAGAGTTCACAAGGGCCACGTTCTGTGTAGCATGTCATGCTACACAGCACGTGGCCCTTGTGAACTCACCCAGTGTACAGGTGAATATGTCTATGGCATCCGCCACCGTGTTGAGAGTGCGCAGCGCACGAGTCAGCGGTGCCCGCCCCAGCAGGTTATTGCGCGCACTTGGCACCACCAGCAGCTGCGGCTTGCGCCGCCGCGCCACGTACCTATCCGGTAAATTAAACCCTATTTCTGATAGTATACGTGCGTTTTGTATACTACCTCTTAAAACTTTAAAAACATACGTTGCCAGTGCCACTTCACGCCTAATTTCTAATTTATAGTAGCCCACCATACCGAGACAGAATAAGGTAGGATACAGTAACGGGTATCCCGGGTATGTCCCATACAGCTTTAAATAAATAAATCTGACGAATTTGTTCTGTATCCTTTCGAGCATATTTTTGTATTTTATTTCACTCGGGCTCCATACGGCCGCACTATATTCCAGATGACTCCTCAAGTCCTCACTAGAGCCTCATACAAACCCCTCAACGCACTGATGTTTGTGAAGTCATTTGCCTGACGCAGCACAAATCGCAGATTCCTGTACGCCTTTCTACAAACGTGCACCACGTGTGGCAAACTGCAGATCACTGGTGAAAAAAATGCCTAAATCCTTGTACAGTTCATGTTCAGGCTTTACCAACAAAATAATTGGCATCTGTATAAATGCGTGCCCAAGAAAGTCGAAAGTTTATTAGGTTCCTCTTTTGTAACTGTTGAAACTTTAGTTTTCAAACGCAAGCCGACATCCCTAAACATTGTGCTCCGTCACAACCTTTACTCAGCTCCACCATACAATTTTTAGTCACGAGAACACTATCCGTATGAAAAATGTCTTATCCCGAGCACACCGTTTCGTACTTTTTATTTATTTATTCATCTTTAATTCAGGCACATTATTCATAATTTGTTAGTATTACTTACAAATATGTTAGTATAATTAAATGAGGAGATAAACAATTAGAAACAATAACAATAATACAACACAACTTACAGAACACTATATCTAATAAGCCATATTCTGGACACACCTGGCAACAATACATGCACTGCGCACAGGTGCCCCATCAGGTGGCCTTCAGTCTTACTGGCAACACTGCTCAGGAGACTGTTATCGCTGTCTCGCATCCGACGCAGTAGTGACGCGGATCTTTTGCGCATGATCACAAAGAAGTCATCCCTGACGCGCTACAGAAACGTGGCAGCGACAGCAATATCCTAAAAGCATTGTTGTATTGCACAACACAACACTTTTGTCCGCAATAAACCCATTAAGTACCTATATTTATTTATTTTGTAAACTCCAATAATATTATTATACCAATAACCTACCTACGTATGTTAAATTTCGAGTTTCAACTTGATTCGGGGGTTGGGTTGGTCAAAAGTCGCTCGAAAGGGTTCGTCTAAGGTTACCATTATACGGAGTTTGTCAACGAAAGTGGGAGTAAATGAATTTGGATCTCGAGTTAATCGTAATAAGATCTAAAATCTCCAGTACGGACACTAAAATGAACGTGGAATTGGCTAAATAGCTATGTTGTAAATTTTCTCCGCAAAAAAATTGACCGAAATGCCGAGCAATGGCGCTAGTTGTACTATACCAGTCAAAAATCTGTCAAATACTTACATGTATGTCATCTTGAGTTTTCAAATATCAACATTGATAAATGTAATATTTTTGTCTTACGGTTTAGCCGCGGTATTTATTTAGTTTACCAATACTTAACGATATTAATAATCGTTTCGGAAGTGGTTTTAGTGGTTTTTCATGTTTTCTATTTCACAGTCTCTTTCCTACAATGTGATAAATTTACGCAAATAAATTATATCCCAGTGCAGCCGGAAATTCAAGCGCAGTCCTCTCGTCTCAACAGAGCGATGGCGACTGATTTGTGAAACAAAAATATGCTTGAAGTTCCCGCAACGTGCAACGGAAGATGTAGGTAATAAAGTTTATGAATGTAAAAATTGTAAAAAATGATGAAAGTTTGTAGTCAAAACAAAACCAAATATAAAAGGAATACATTCTAAAAATGCCTCCATAACTTTTTTTGCATGGCATTAATACAAATAATCATCAAATTTTTATCCTATTATTCATTAGCATATTAATTACAAATCGAAGAAAACGTGAAAATTAGAGGTAATTTCGTGATCTTGTTTTATTGAGAAAATTTTAACATTTTGAGTTTCTGTTCCACAATTAGTTTGAAAATATCATGTAGTCCCTCATGTTATTTTTATTTTATACCTAAGTCTTATTAATTTCATGACAAATCAAATTGAAGATAAGTCTTAAGTTCTGAGTTGAGTTGCACGGTTACTGACAAATGCGTGCACTGACTGGATAGGTCTACTTAACCTGTGTGTTTCTGTCCTCAAAAGACCCAGATATGCCCCCTCCCGCATTAGTCGTACCCGCCGTCCAAGGCATGCCCTGTCCGACCCCGATGACCCCATAACCCTCCTCCAGGAGAGCAGTAGGGCCACCAGTACAGTACACAAAAACAGACCGCCATCGTTCCGACCTCGCCGCCGAGGTCCTACGCGACGCCCCCGACGTAATTGTCCCCCCCCCCGACCCTTGCTCGACGACGCGCCAGCCCGCGCCGTAGCTGAGCCTGTAGTTTTAAATTCCCCAGTTAATAATAATATAATTTAGATCCAGCCTGTCCCATCTTGCTGCCCTCCCCTCAGTGACGCCCTAAGCCGAGGTTCGTACCCCACAGGGGGTGCCCTTAGCGTGCGGTCACCTAATTTTTAAGTATTTTTCGCCCCTGGCTGGAGGCTTTAAGTTAGTAGCTTAAGGCACCCACAGGTTTGCCCGGTTAAGTAGCCAGGACCTTAGTGGTCATAACTACGAGCTGCCCAATAGGAAAAAAAAAAAAAAAACCTCAAAAGACCATTTCAGAAACCAATCTACATTTTCGTCAAAGATTATATCCGACTTTTTATACACACATTGAAATTGATATTTTTTTTACTTTGTGAAGTATTATATTATTTTACAAGCTTTTATTTATGTTGCAATGTTTGTATATATGTTCGGGTCAAATCTTGCAACTGAATAATTCAGTTAATTATTAAAAAGCAGTTATCTTCAACCGATTGAGATGAAATTTTGCATATACGTTTAGTTTGGATGACAATGCATGGTCAGCTGATGTCATTCTAAATCCAATATGGCTGACTGCCCAAGATGGCAACTGATTTTTAAAATAGTACGAGGGTGACTCTGAAAGTTCTTAGAAAATCAAAAACTGAACAAACTAGCAAGTTATTAGTTTTATTATATCTTTTCAAAATAGTGTCCATTTACATCAATACATCGCTGCATCCGATGGAATCACTGAGAAAAGCACTTTGCCCACTCGTCCTTAGGGGACTCTTCGACGGCATTTTGAAACGTAGCCACTGCTTCCTGGCGTCCATAAAACATTTTCCTCGAAGTTTTTCTTTTATTTTCGGAAATAAATAAAAATCGCAATGTGCGAGGTCGGGGCTCGGAAATAAATAAAAATCGCAATGTGCGAGGTCGGGGCTATAGGGCGGGTGACCCAGTAATTCCACGTCTGACGTCGCCAAGTAGTCGATTGTTTGCTTGGCGGTGTGCGACGAGGTGTTATCGTGGTGAAGGAAGATCCTACTGCGAGGTCGTTTCTCCTGAACTTTTTCCAAGACATGTGTCAAACAATTGTTAGTGTACCACTCCGCAGTAACCGTTATTCGATCCTCTAAAACAATTGTTGCGTAATGACCTGTCCTTCCGAAGAACGACGCAACCATCTTTTTTCCCACGCTTCGACCTCTCTTCACTTTAGTTGGCAACTCCTCTGAAGGAAACACCCAGACAGCAGACTATCTCTTAGTTTCAGGATCATAACAATAAATCCAGCTTTCGTCACCCGTATGTATGTCGAACACAGCATTTGAGTCACCTCCGTTAAATCTTTGAACCATTTCACGACACCAATCAACACGATGGAGTTTTTGGGCCTCTGTCAAATTATGAGGTATCCACCGAGCACAAAGCCTCCTGACCGCTAAATGTTCATGGAGAATTTTGTACACTTGACTCATACCGATGCCTAATTCAATTCAATTCAATTCAATTTATTTATTTCGGAAAAATCATCCATATTGTGTTAGTATTAAAAACTTAGAAAAATATGTTAGTAGCATAAAAATCATAAACAAAATATTATTCCAATCAAAACCAAAAATTTAATTAAAAATCAATGTCAAAATCAAATTCCAAAACAAAGTTTAAATTACAATAATAACAAATCAAAATTATAATCAAAATCAAAATAAAAATTAAAGTCAATGTTACATTAGAACTAAATACAAAAATAAAATGTATTACAAACAAAACAAAATTAAATCAATATCAAATCAAAATTAAATTCAAATCAAAATCAAATTAAAATTAAATCAAATGTATGTCAAAATTATGTATTTAATTATTTATGAGAGGTAGATAGTTATTGTATTATTGCCAGGAAGTTGTTATACACGACTGGGTGAACTTTTTTTGTAAACAAATAATAACTCGCTCATGAAAGTTATTTATATTAAAAGAGAAATACGTGATCCTAAGCTTGTCCGAATTTGCTGATGAGTCACTCTTTTTAACCGACTTCACAAAAAGGAGGAGGTTCTCAATTCGTCTGTATGTTTTTTTTTTTTTTTTTTTTATGTTTGTTAGCTCATAACTTTTTTCTGGGTGAACCGATTTGGATGATTCTTTTTTTATTTGATAGATGGTGCTTCACATGTGGTCCCATTTAAATTTGATCAAGGTCTGACCAGTAGTTTTGGAGTTATCCTTAATACTGCAGATTTTTTCCACTTAGTTTATATGGATGATGTGTTAATAATTCCTGTCACTGTTATTTACACACCAAGTAGTGGTATACGAATTTGTGTGGGGTAGGTACCGCAACTAAAAAGTGAAAAATAAAAACTTTTTTACAAAAAAAACAACCGACTTCCAAAAAAAACACTAAAAGACGTGAAAAATAACTTTAATTTCGGAAGTCGGTGGCCAAACACGAAAATACAAAACCAAAGGCTCTATTATACGCCGCACAACACTGATGTTATCTTTAGTCGTCGCCGTAGAAGGCCGTTCCTCACGCAGATCATCGGTGAGATTAGTGCGACCACGTTTAAACTCATTAAACCAGTTGTAAACAGTGGCACGAGATGGGGCTTCATCGTGAAAGGTCAATCAAAGTCTATCATAACTTTCTTGTTGACTTAAATGACATCGAAAGTCATAAAAAATTATTGTACGAAAATTTTCTCGCGTTAAATTCATGCTGACGTGACACAGACAATTTTCAATTTGCCTCCAAATCGTAAACAAATGACAAATGAATACAATACATACACAATAATATTGGCAAAGAGTTCTATTTTCAAAATTTTAACTTATTTTTTTATTATAACGTTTACAAGTGGCCAGCTCTAAAAACTTTCAGTGTCGCCCTTAAGTACGCCTTGATTGGCTTCATACTGTGACTTGTGTAATTTGGCAAAATGGGCGTCAATATGATTGGTTTTAAACCTGTCTAGGAGAAGGAAAGGTCCAACCCAAATCTCTTCAAAGTGAGAGTGAACAGGCTTCTTCTGGGTAAGCTCACTCCATCGTCGACTGTCTCTGTCATCTCTGACCTAGACTAGAGTCAAGTGCATACCCATCTAAAATAAAAATAAAAATAAAATACAAAATCAAACCCGGAACTGTGTTTCGTTAGGCACAAGTAAGCTTTAAACTGAAATAAGTGGCGCATACCTCTAAACACCCAAGTCAAGGTGAGCCCGTGCTGAGGCCTGAGTGGCATCAGGGTGATGATACATACCATCCATCCGTATGGACTTACTCACCTTATTCAACCCAAGTTTATAGAATTTCCGACAAAATATAGTCACGGTACTGCTGAACGAAGGATGTTACCAATTATATTATACTGGGCTTGCACAGTACACAAAATGCAAGGTAGTACTGTCGACCACGCCATGGTCTATTTAGGCTCAGAGCTCTTCGCTGCTGGTCAAGCGTACGTGGCCTTAAGTAGAGTCAAATCACTAGAAGGTCTCCTTATTGAAGAACTATACTGTATGAAACGACCAGTCAACTATGACGCTTTAAATGTAATGATCAGTTTGAGAAACATTCAGATAAAATAACACAGCAATAACTAAAAAAATAATTAATACAAAAAAACATTTTTTTAAACAAGCTATATTTAAATACTCTAAAATAAAAATTAAAAAAATCAAACCCATCAATTTATTATACTCGTATTACACAATTGTTATAAAAGTTTGTCGCGAGATTAACAAGAATACTATAATTACGTAACTTGATCTTGACATAAGTAAATCTAAGAAAAAAAAGTATGTATTTTATAAAATAGGTAAATACAGTCATCTACACAGGTAAATCTCGCGACAAGCTTTTATATCATATAAATTGTGTAATATAATAAATTGATGGGTTTAATTGAATTTAAAATTTATTTTATTCTTTAGAAACCATTTAAATAAAAGCTTGGTTAAAAAAATATTTTTTTTTAATTATTGTGAATGCGAGGACTATGTAGGTCATTGCTGTTTTTTTTTCTCATCTAGTTTTCATAATGATCTGGCAGTTTGAGTAATTTATGCGGCCTACCCAAATGTCCTTTCTGTGGTATTGTCCGTCAAATCGTTGAGCTCCTCAAGTTCTGAGTTGAGTTGCGTGATTACTGACAAATGCGTACAATGATTGGACAGGTCCACTCAATCGACTTTAAAAGAGTACTGTGACCTGTGAGTTTGTTTCGGCCTTTCATCTCAGAGTAGTCAGATAGGAAACGCCGACCTCATTTAGTTTGAAAAATACGATTGACGTGTAAAAGTGTTTGTACAAACCTACTTACAGAAATAAAATCATTTATCATTTAACATAGTTGGGAATAGGCTAGGCAGATTGATAAATGACGAGTAAAAGTGATTCCGATATCCTATTTATAGAATATACAATTTCAATTCACAACATTTATCCCAAAATTTTACTATTACATTAACGTAAACATGATGTTTGTTTTGATGTCTATGTAGACGTTTTTTTTGTTCATGTCTGTGGTACTTTGCGTTCTATGCGTTTTTTCTGTCTGTTGCCTTGTTATGTCACCTTTAAGAACCAGTTTATATAAAAAACACACACACACTAAATTACATTTGGCAACGATATAGGTAGTTACCTAGATAATGTATTTTGATGATTGTCTTTGTTTCTATCGTTGCCAACTAGCTTCTGTAATTTAATAATGTGTTTGTTTATCTCAAAGTTAACATGGTGTATGTCGCAGCTGCCAAGTTACGATGAGTGATGAGACCCCAGCGCTCTTCAGTTGTATAGCGGCGGGGAGGTAGACGACCATCTAGTCACGGCTAGCTTACTAAGCCTACTAGCTTCTAACAAGGTCCACGAGCCCAGTTGTAGTGCGCGTATGGGATTCTCACACGCCATTAACGGATACGTCATAGGCGCATACAAAGTAGCGCTGGATCACGCGGCACATACAGTTTTAGAAAATTTTCGGTTCATGCAGTGTAAATATATTACATAACTACCTTCATTCGGCTTGGCTTCGCACAGGTAGCACTAGGAATCTAACACCTATCCTACCTTTCCTATCTAGCCTACCTACCTACTGTACCTAGGTACCTACCTAGCTAACCCGTCAGACGTTGTCCTGTCAAAATGGTTGCTTTGGGATTTTCCATTTTTTTTTTCTTCTTTTAAACTACAAAAACCTCTTACTAAAGAAGTGAATAAAAAAAATCGTATCGGTTAAGCCGTTTCTGAGTTTTAGCGAGACTAAGCAATTCATTTTTATATAAATATATAATTTAAGATAAGATTAAGATTATTATTTCTAAGATCACACTGTCTGGATCGAGTTTTGGAAAAAACAGTCTTTTTCCGTGACGGTGATTATAATAAATGATTTTGTAGCGGCGCCCATTCGCTCATGTACTGTAGCTGCTTGCCGTCCAGTTGTTAATAATGACAGACCAACAAGGCCGCCGGCTAACCAGTAAAGGTTTGAACGTCTGACGGGGCCGAAGCACTTGTCAGAAAATTAATTTGCTCCAGGAAGAGGCGGGAATGAGGAAGAGCAATACTCCGCCCACGATTGATGAACTTAGTGAGGGCGGACATTCTCGGAGGTTGACATAACTGACGGAGCTGTTCACTCCTCATGATTTTTTGTTGCAAGCGTATCGACTTCGAAAAGGGCAAAGATAATTTTCAACATCATGGTCAAGTTGCAGATACAAGCGGTGAGAGGAAAGCTTTCACAGAAACGCATTTTCCAAATCGATCGAACTTCAATAGAGTGGTTTGTGGCCAGGATGATGACGCTATGTGTTAGCGTTCAAACACCATAATCTGGCTCCCATATGTCAAACCGAAACAACTCATCCGTTGCCTAATTGGAAAGGTTCAGGCCGGACAGGATCCGGAGGTCGTGTCTAAGTCGTTAGTTCCGTCGTTCCTGAAAGTTCCGATAGGTTCGACCAATTTTAACAAAGCCGTACTGTCTGTATAGGAATTAGATGCTTAACTAGTATTGGGCAATGTAGGACGGTACTTAATTTTTTTCACACTCACATTAAATTACCTCCCATTTTCCAAGGTCTTGTATTTGGACAGTTCAAGATGATCTATTCTAGACTTAAGTTTTACATGTATATTGGACTTTAGTATTTTCTTTAGCTGGATTGTTACTTACATACCACATTAATATAAAATATTCGGTTATTTTGACAATACTTCAAGATAAATCAGTGGTATTTGTTTAAAAAATACTGAATCGTTTGTTTAATACCAATATATTGTTTGTTTGTTCTATCAATTACCTTTTAATATAATAATTCATATATTTACATGTATTTTGCATAATATTAATAAAAATATGTTGAAATGTGGGTGTACTAAGTATAGCTGCCTAATCTTTCGGGGAATACAGGCTGTTCTTAATAAAAAAAATATGGAAAAGGGTAAGTTAGATTTAGGTTTTTATGTAGAAAACGGTATTATACTAACGTGAAACAATGTACTACAATAAAACAAGTGTGTTTATGTTACCGGCAAAGCATATAATTCAAGCATTTTATAGAATACCTAGTTATTCTGCACAATGCCAAGCTCGTTTATGCATTGTACATAACATTTAATCTATCGATTATCATTATACACTCTGCCTAGTTAATTTATGCAATGCCTCGGTATTGTTTAAATATAATGCCACGAGAAGATTAAGCAAAGTATAAAATGAAGGACAAACAAAACACCTTATGTTAACTCAAAATCAACTTTACTAACTAGACATTGTATATTATTATTTATGCCTAAGATTTGAAAATTATAAAACTTAAGGCAACGGAAGGAAGTTTGTTTTTAATGGTAATACCGAGGTACTAAACTTTGTACTAAACTTATAATAATAAGACTTAGAGTAATATGAGGAACTTTGTTTTTGAAAGTTATAGGGACTTTGTACTGAACATAAATGTTCAAAAAAAGTTTTTATTTTTCACATTTTAATTGCGGTACCTACCCCACGCAAATTCGTATACCACTACTTCGTGTGTAAATAACAGTGACAAGAAATTATTAACACATCATCCATATAAACTAAGTGGAAAAAATATGCAGTATTAAGGATAACTCAAAAACTACTGGTCAAACCTTGATCAAATTTAAATGGGACCACATGTTAAGCACCACCTATCAAATAAAAAAAGAATCATCCAAATCGGTTCACCCAGAAAAAAGTTCTGAGCTAACACACATTTTTTTATTTTTTTTTAAACATACTGGCGATTTGAGAACCTCCTCCTTTTTGTGAAGTCGGTTAAAAATAAAATTGGTAGGGTATTTATTTGTACTTACATGTAGAACTATTATGACATGTTGAGGTACATAGAATTTTCTTTTATCTCTTATGCAGCTTTGAGTATTACAATGCTGTTTGCCAATACATTGCACACAGAAAATATCAATTTGTGTTGTTGACTTCCACTGAATGAAACGAAATTTTAATCTATATATATATATATATTTAATGTAAATAAAAGGGAACCGTGAGTGACTAACTGATCTATCAACACATAGCTCAAACCACAGTACGGATTGCGCTGAAATCTGGCACCCTGATAGTTATTATGACGTCAAGGGGTTTTTGGAAATTCAATCTTTAGGAGGGTGAAAAAGGGGGGATTGTGTTTATACGAAAAATCCTAGTCCTTGAGTTAATAAACTTGAAAATTGGCACGAATCTAAGTAAATTATAAAGTTTGTCATTTTTGATTTTCAAAACTATGTGATACAACGGGGTGGGTCGGGGGAACGAGAAATTTCACGCAGGCGAAGTCATGGGCAGAAGCTAGTCTTGTATAAAACGCACACTATGCAGCCAAGCATATAATAAGTTGGGAGACTACATCGCTGATAAAAATGCTTGGCTTAACGCTCGTCCTGCTCTACAAGAGCGCATAAACCAATTGATTAGCATTTGAAAATATTTTTAGACCTGCTGAAGATTTAAAAAACTATTTTTGCATTATAAGAATTCAATCATTTAGTATTGTATAATTCCATAGCATATGTGTGAGTACTATGTACATTCTATAATTCAAATCATTCCAATATATAATGAGCACGCATGATTCGCTGATCAGATGCCATAGTTCTCCCTTGACGCCACTATTACTTACGCACGTAATGAAATGATACGTGACACTGAGTAAACAAAAGCAAAGTATGTAACGTTAAACAAATTGCAATGTGTTCAATGCCAGCGTATTCCACACATTGCCGATTGAACATTCGGTATTGTTTATAATGCCTAGGTAAAGTATGGAAAAAATTATACTTCATCGTTTGCCTGAGCCTTATAGGTATTCTATAGAATGCCTCGGTATTCTATAGAATACCGGATTATGCAGATTACCGGTAACATATATAATAACAAGAAATCTGTATGAAGGAGCTTGATCCTGCGTCTATTTCGAGTTTCTCAAAAAAAAATAATTTGCATGTTCCAAACTAAATCTGAATCCTCATCCGGAACTTTCGAACCCTAACACTCCATAAGACGAAGCTATTGGCGTCTTACTTTTACATACAATGTTTAGAAAAGGACGGAGTTTGTTCAATTTAAACAAGGAAATGTTTTCAACAGTCTGGGATTAGGACTTCACCCGACCTTGTTTCTCATCGGCTTTCTCCCGAAGTAGTGATCAAAATCAAACTTGTTCAAATTTGCAATGGAAATAACTTTTTATTTTCCCTTTGAGCTTTCAAGGTTTAAAGGGACCCGGGTCGTCAACTGCTTAAGGATATTAAACTTCCTAGTCGTTGCCTTAAAGTAGTTTTAAGGGAGAATTTAAATATATTTTTTATTTTCTTACTCTGATATAAATCTTTTAGTGTAGCTTTAAAATGTTTGTCTTCTTTATTTTAAGTATTGAGACATTCTTATGGTTCATTTATAATATTTTATACTTACATCAATGTTCAAAATAAGCCGTAGGTATTTACTGAAAATTTTCATAATGTTTTATGAGGAAATAATATATGGTTGGTACTTAACAATAAAATATCGATAATTTTCAAAATAACATATTGCTGTAAGAGTATGATAAATGATAAATGATTTTATTTCTGTAAATAGGTTTGTATACACACTTTTACACGTCAATCATATTTTAAGACCAGGTGAGGTCGGCGTTTCCTATCTGACTACTCTGAGAAGTAAGGCCGAAAGAAACTCAGAGGTCACAGTCTCTTTTAAAGTCCAGACATAATCTTGGTCAGATCATGTGAAGACCATGTAGATTTGTCTGAAATGGTCTTTTGAGGAAAAACCACACAGATTGAGTGGACCGGTCCAGTCAGTGCCCGCATTTGTCAGTAATCGTGCAGCTCAGCTATGCAAGAAGATTCAATAAAAAAATCTACTCGCTGTAAAAAACAAAGTTTTCGTCAGTTTTTCTTTTAACATTTATACCAAAACCTTTCGCATACACCAAAAGGTCACTGAGTACCCAAGGAAGAAATCTTAAATTAAATAAATAACCTTCGTTCGCTTTTATAAAGCTGAAAGAAATTAGTTTTCCTATAGAATAAATCTCGTTACTAAGCTACGCGATCCTTGGATATAGATTTACAATCTGTTTAGAATTCCAAAAATGTTCTTTCATTGCATTGCTAGTCACTGGCATAACATGCTTTACGTATGCTGTAAGCTGCCCCAAACTGTATGAATTATTCAGTAAACTGTAATGTAAACTATTCTTTGGGCATACTTTTGACCGTTTTATGTAAAAATGTATATTTATGACATGAAGTGATTTTTTGAATATCCTGTTAAAAAAATACTTCATATCATAAATATTATACATTTTTACATAAAAAGTTCGTATGTATTTATTATAAATTGCTTATAACTATCGTGTCTTATAATGTAAATGACCATATAATATAATATATTTTTACTAAAGTTGGTAAATATAAAATAATGCTCATGTCGTGGCTAAATAGGTTTAGGACTAGACTATTATACCTACTTAGTTACTTCATACCTATATGAAGAACATACAAAACATACCTTCATACGCACACTGTTTTGTATTCACGATATTTTTAAAACCTGTGGGCGACGTGTGGTGTAATGGCAATGTTGAAAATTGTGGCTAATGCGAAAGGGAGGAGATCACGCTCCAAGGATGAGGGTAGGAGGCAGAGGGGAGCGACCCTTATCTCTGTGGAGAACGACGCGCGCACCATTTATTAAACAAATATTCTCAAGTTTTACGAACAAAGAAAACAAAAGAAGTAATAACACTTTTAATATTTTTAAGTCGTGCAAAAATCGTTGCTGGTGCGTTTTCATCATTGCGTGAATTTGGTATTTTTAATATATTAGCCACAACCCTGGACTACGCTAATTTTAGTGTAAATTGTATTGCAAACATAAATAATAAAAGTATACGTAAGAATATTTCCAAATAATCCAGTTTTTATCGGGAATTTGGGATACGCGTTAAGTGAGTAAGTGAGAGCGCGCGGCGAAGTGGGAGGGGCCCCCGCGTCCCATGCCACAATCGTTCGCCATCAGTCGCCCCTTAGTCACAGGTTTGCACACAGCATCCCGACACTTTATCGCCTTATATTTCCCACAGTATAATAACTAAAGCCTTTTAAATCACGTAAACATTGCCATGTTATTTATCAAATAACGAATATAGTGATCACAGACAGTTCGTATCCAAAAATGGTGTTTAATAGTTACTACGCTACGCGCTATACCGGCTTGTTATTGTTAAACGCAGTGATATTGTCAGCACAACCCTTCGCAGTTGAAAAAATTGCTGTCGGTAAGTTTTATTAAAGCACGTGCATAGTTAATTAAATCATGTTTCACAATATTAGCTTTATATTACCTATATTATTATCCGAGCATAAACAATTTTCGCACGAATCTATTTCTTTATATACCGTGTAATTAAGCACTGTGTAAATAAACATTGTGTTAGTATATTATTTAATAATTTAAGTATTGTAAAATATGTTATGCTCTCGTCTCACTTCGACGCGTAGTGTTTTTCATGTAATCACCATGTTCGTAAATCGATTTTCTCTTTCTAACGCGCCGCGATGCTCTCGCTCGCTCGTAGCAGTTGCGGCGTTTGGTAGGGGTGAACAATTTTCAGGCGCGTTTTTAAAATAACTTCGTTTTGATTGGATATACTTAGTATCACGTCGAAGCATTTGCTTTAAAACTCAGTGGAAAAGAACAACTTTGTGATAAGTTCGACCTTCTTTCTATACGCAAGTAACTTTATTTAAAGGTCTTTAATAAAACGGTAATATGTTAACCGTGTTATTTGACCCGAGGCTAATGTTAATTTGTTATGGTTTTGTATGATAATGATATAGCAAACCAAAACACTTTATATTACCTAAACATAAGAAACTCAAGACATGTTTTTGGGTTCAATATTTCTCGTACGGAATTTAGAAATTGACTTTAATTTTATTCTTAGATGTAGGTAACTGACTTATGTTTTCATTATGTACTTATTACCTATCACGAGTGATACGGGAAATAGATACAGCAGACAAAACAACATGAATACAATAACAAACAGAGTAAAATAAAGTGGAACGACTATTTCGACAAGTCCACTTTAAACTGACGCAATATTTGGAGAGGAACTTGCCATAATTACCTGACTGGAATAGTTCGTTTTATGCTCCCGTAGACTGGGCTACACCTGCGTTGTTGCAGTCCCTGCTTTCGACGCAGACAAAGGGGATAGTAACCAAGCATTTTCCACAGCGAGGCGCACGAAAACCAGCGTTGCTCCGCTGTTGTTTCGAATTACTATAGGGTATAGATTTATAGCCAGTGCCGCACCGGACACAATAACATAGTCTTCCCTTGTGGGAAGGATATCATTTTATGTACTAGCTTCTGCCCGCAACTTCGTTCGCGTGGAAGTCGTAAGTCACCACAATTTACTGAAATAACAGCCACATTTTTATAAAACTTTCCTGTATACTAAGTTTGTACTTTTGGTCTCAGCAGCCAAAATATGAAGAGGGACATGACTGCTGACGCGTTAGCAAGCGACGTTCAGTTGTCCGTGTGAGAAGCAGCTCGTCTTGAGGTCTATCGACCTTCCCGACCGCAGCCTTCAGTAATAATTTCCCATTGTTTGCAAAGTTTTTCGTTTTTAGTGAATAAATTAACGCCTGCGTTCGCGTATAACTATCTAATGGCACAACAGTGATACAAGCTATGAAAATTATAATAAAAATATTTTGATTCAATCAGAAGCTAGCACGATTCCAATTGGTTGTTTTCTATGGAGATGAGCCGGGATGAAACTCCCCGGATACTCTTTTAAAAATAATTGGCGGTTACTCTTTCAAAAAAAAAAATTAAGCATTCATACACCATGACCTGGCTGCTGATCTAGGACTGGCTCCAAACCAGAGATATCCTCAGCAGTCAACAAACAGCACATGTACGAGTTTTTGTATTCGCAATCAATTATGATAGCCCGTTCTAAATTATGGCGTGACTTGGATAGTGCAAAACTTTTATAAAACGAGCTTTTAATGAACTCAATAGTACTAAATAAAACTTAAGTTAACATAGAACTTTAATATTTTCTTAAAAGCTTGAAGCTTATCTTATAGTGTAAAAAAGATGTTCAAGCCGTTGGTTTCAAGCCAACCAAGCACTATCCAAGTCACGCCATAATTTAGAACGGGCTGTCAGAATTGATTGCGAAAACAAAATCTCGTGCATGTGCTATTGACTGCTCAGATCTTTCGTTGGAGCCAATCCTGGTTCAGCAGCCAGGTCATGGTATATAAATGCTTAAATAAAATTAAGTCTCTGCGCTGTTGACCGTTGTGGAGTTTCCTCGTCTGGAGCCATCCCTGGATGCAGAATGTTGATATTTCTAAAACCATATTATATATTTTCTTCCCTCTCCCTACGTATGCTAAAGAAAATGGGTCATTTCACTGAACTCATGCGCGTTCGACTGGTTAATTGACCATTTACGTGTCACAAAACTTAAGGTCACAGTCGTGTATAACTTGTAATAGTGTCGTGAAATTATACAATATAATGATGTCTTTTGAAAATTCAAAAAACATCATTATCCGTATCAATTGTATCCTACGGACTTGTTTGCATAATTTCAGTAGACAAAATACTATGGATCCTGGCTCAAGTACCTAGCGCCTGCACAATAGTGCGCCTACTTGAAACGCATATTAAATCTCGTTAGCAAGGCAATTAGAAAAATCTTGACACACTTACCGAAGTCGCTTATTGAGCCGTTTTTCAAAATTCCTTCATAGTCACGAGTTTTTTTTTTTTTAAAGGAGTGGCTCTAGTGGACCCGTGTATGCGCTCTTAACATTACTTTGATCAGACGAAAGCTAAGCTGAATTTAACTGTTGCAATGCGCGGTCTATCATAGGTTGATGAACGTTCGTATTTGCATTAATAAATATTGTAGCTTAGTGTTGGTTTACCTTAAACCTGAAAAGGGGTCAGTGTAGATACTTATTACCATTACGGACAATGGGATCAAACCTAGAATTGCGATAACATCAGCCAATCCATACATTTTGTCTAATGTAACAAATTATTAAGCAGTTTTATATTTTTGTCAGTATATCTGTCAGTGCTTTATGTCAATAGTATTAGTATTATATTATTTTGTAAATTGTATAAGTAAGTATTATATTACTTTCATTATTGTGAATATGAGGACTATGTGGGCCATTGTTTCAGTTTTATTCTTTATCGGGCAGTTTAAGTAGTTTATGCGGCCTACCCAAATGTCCTTTCTTTGGTATTGTTCGTCGAATCGTCGAGCTCCTTAAGTCCTGACTTCCTGAGTTGAGCTGCACGATTACTGACAAATGCGGGCACTGACTGGACAGGTCCACTCAATCTGTGTGGTTCTTTTCTCAAAAAACCATTTCAGATACCAATCTACATGGTCTTCACATGATCTGACCAAGATTATGTCTGGACTTTAAAAGAGCCTGTGACCTCTGAGTTTGCTTCAGCCTTTCTGCTCAGAGTAGTCAGATAGGAAACGCCGACCTCATCTAGTTTAAAAAATATGACTAACGTGTAAAAGTGTTTGTACAAACCTACTTACAGAAATAAAATCATTTATCATTTATCATTTAATACCTGAATGTATTTACGTGAGCACTTACGTTTAAAGGGCGGGTCAACAACTTACATCCAGCTTGTTAAGGGATATTTTATTTTTTATTTTGATATTGTCATACAACATTTTTCATTAGGATTTGGGGCAAATTTAGTTTTATAACACCTTGGACCATTTCACTAGATACCTAACCTACAGACTGGTTAATGTTTTTATCACGACCTGAGTGGTGGCATGAATCTCGTATGTCTACCACATGACGACACAACGGAAGAATAATACTTATTTATAATTACTTGTCATCTTATGACTTTTTATTTTTTATATTTTTTATATTATGATGTTTATATTTCGTTTTTTTTTAATGCGAAATGAGCCTGCTCCTGACCTCGATCTCGCCCTGATTAAATTAATTAATTTATGTTTAACAAATTGTTTACTAGTCTCCACTGGGGTAAAATAGCGTCACCGAAGTAAAGTAAATAATTTTAGTTAATATTTTCATCTCCGCCGATAAAATGGCTAATGTTTTTGGGACAAAAAGCTTTCATTGTGCCTAATGGTAACTTTTAAGGTTAATTGTTGGAGTTATCTATTGAATTACCTGTAACCTTTTGTATAGTCTAGAAGGTCACTGAAAACGAAAGGAAATTAAAATAGAAGAACGTTTTACTTTAGGTACCTATCTATCTACTTAAAAACATTTTTTACTAGCAACCCGTCCCTGCTTCGCACGATTTTCACGACTTCACAAAATATCAAGATGTCTTTATTATATTATGTAAGTTTAATATTAATGTATTATACACATAAGCCTTCAGGAATAAATTTCTAAATAATGGGGAAACCTGCATCAAAATCTGTTGCGTATTTTAAAAGAACAACGCGAGCGTACAAAAAGCGACCTTAATTTATAATTACATTTTATCTACATTTCCGCGACCACATACATGTTGAGGCAAAATAAACAATTCTTATTAATAGTATTTAGTTTGTTGTTCGGTAAATATACACCCATTATTATTAAAGTTTATTACGTAAGATTGTAACCTAAGGCTGTGTTTTAAGAAGGTAGAGACACATAGTTAAAAAAAAAAAAAAACTTATTATGAGTCCATTCATTCTATGACTGCTATACAGCACGCATCAGGAATATGTGGCCATATTTATGGGTGTGGTACAGACTATGAAAGTATTTATCAACTGTCTCATATAATTTTATTTTTTTACGAGTAATTTATGCGGCCTACCCAAATGTCCTTTTTTTTGTATTGCTCGTCGATTCGTTGAGCTCCTTAAGTTCTGAGTTGACCTGCACGATTACTGACAAATGCGTGCACTGACTGAACAGGTCGACTCAATCTGTAAGGTTTTCCACAAAAGACCATTTCAGCCACAAATCTACATGGTCTTCACATTATCTGACCAAGATTATGTCTGGACTTTAAAAGAGACTGTGACCTCTGAGTTTCTTTCGGCCTTACTTCTCAGAGTAGTCAGATAGGAAACGCCGAATTCATCTAGTTTTGGAAATATGATTGTTTGTAGTTTTATTTTTATTTTTTTTATTTACCTACTTATAGAAATAAAATCATTTTTCATTTATAACAAAAAATAGCTAAATCGGTCCAGCCGTTCAAAAGTGATGCGCTTGTTGACCAACGGAAAGCATTTCATATATAGATTAATAAGTATTTATTGTATTGTATTGTAAACTGAATTATTATGTAGGTAATAAGATATATATTTTTTTGCCTTATTTGTTTGGTTTACTTAATTAAATTTTACACGATCCACAATGGATCGCACATATTGTATTTTTTTTATTTAGGTATTTTATCTACAATATTATGATTTCATTACTGTTTTTTAATTCAGTGGGTTAAACTCATGGTTTAATATTTGATTAGTTTTTGGGTATAGTGTTAATCACCGTATTTATAAAATACCGTAAGTATATTGGTTGGGCAACACATCACCGTGTGTTGCCCAAGCAATCATCAAAAAAGCGCATTTCTACATTATATATATTTTATTTTTTTAATGAAATATCATTTACTACAATGTAACCTGGATAAAGGGGATTTCAAAGAACCTAGGATTATTTATCACATAAGAGGCTTTTCATTTACATACCCAGTTTCCCAAATAGTTAGTTTTAAAATGACAATTGTCTTATTAACACAGGCAAAGACTAAGACAGGTCGAAATGTACCGTTTTTCATTTATAGAGGTGTACGCGAACTGGGGGCCAAGTCTACTAATTTACAAACGACACAATGGTTTCTGAATTGTTAGTTTTTGACAGATTTTGTATGGCAAACCTGTCAAAAACTAACAATCCCAACCCCAACTACAAAGTCCCAATTATAGAGGCAAACATCGAAATAATCTAGCACATGAATTCTCAGTTATAAAGGTTTGATTATTCCCAGTAACAGAGGTATTTTAATGCAAAAGTGTTAGGACATCATTGTAATTATCTGTAGAAGAGGTTTCTCACATATCCAGGGCCCACTTCACCAGGTTACATTACTACCCGTTCACGTCGAGAATGCCTTCGTCGACCGTTACGACGTCACAGCTATCAGTTCCGTTGACAAAACAAGGATAATATTGTTTGTTAATTTTGGTATACAGAAATGGTTGACAAAACGGGTGATTCCCGCTCCGGCTCGTTCTTGGTGCAAAGGTTAGCCATTGCCATCCAACGTGGCAATGCAGCACGCGTTTTGGGCACCATTGCGCCGGGAACAGTTAGGGGTGGGTTATTTGACTAGGCATTTAATGAATAGGTGTGTACCTGTATTTTATTGTCTAATTATCCGTGTTATCTAAAGTATTATTATAATGATTTATAGCTTTATATAAAGAAAGATTATGAATATGTAGTTTTTTGTTTTTTTTTTATAATACTAGCGGCCCGCCCGACTAAGTAGAGATTTTTTAACAAAGTACCTATAAAGAAAGCTTAAAGAAGTTCTAACATACATATGTACATATACATACTAAATAAAAATAATAAAACCTAATAAAGCAAAATAAATACACATAAATATATTTTTAGAGTTACTACTACTGAGGGGGCCGTGCTTGCGGAATGAGGTAGCGAACTGCGACGGGAGATAACGGCATTCTCGAAGTGAACGGGTAAAACTAATAAAGTAAAAAATGCGAGCGTGAATGTTAATTCAGTATGATACATGAAGAAGTGATATACCGTAAAACGGGGTGAATAGCAACGCAAGGGTGAATCGCAACGAAACTTTAAAAGGGATTTTAACATTGAAATATTATAGTCTGTCACCAAAAAGGACTCTAACGTGTATACTGTATTATAATTAACCGATTACGTGTCCCTGTTGGCAACAAATTATATTATTTAAATGTTAAAATTCCTTTTAAAGTTTCGTTACGATTCACCCCTGCCGTTCCTATTCACCTCGTTTTACCGGTATTAAGTGAAGGCAAGAGTTTATAAGAAATGTTAATAGACACGTATTTTCTGGTATTTTGGTAGCACGTACCTTATAACTCCGTGTTTACACCCACATACAAGTCGTGATACACCTTATCTTCACGATACAACGTTCCAAACTTATAAAAGATTTGTCAAAAACGTTTAGTGATCAAAACTTGTATTGAAAATTGCATCGGATATGATTTTATCCATTTCTAGAGTTCCGTATGTCCGAATGAAATACCCGAACCCTTATAGGGTCACTCGTGTGTCTGTCTGTCCATCTGTCACAGCCAAAGGACATTGGGTGATAATGCCCTGAAGCCCTATAGCGTTAAGATATATACCAATGGAAAGATCTCATCAAGGAGAATATTTCTTACTATGACGACTTCTCTTGATTGTTAGTACGTAAGGAGCTACAGAGCTCTAAATGTGAGTAATTAAGTATTATTGAAATTCTGGCATTTCGTCAACAAATTAACATTAATTATTTCTGTGCCTTACAAACGTCATCTTTTAAGCTTATCAGCCTTTACAACATGGCCTATTAACACTCGTGTGCCTTTTAGGAACAATGTTTCTAAGAGTCGATCGGACATAATGTTGAATCTGCCTAAACTCCCAGTACCGTTTAGATATATTTCATTCAAAAGATCTCGTTTAGAAGAACGTTTGTTACTACTACGACTTGTCTGAATTATTAGTTTGTTCGGCGTTAAATCGTCCTAAATGTGGACGGTAACATCATCACTTCATTCTTGTCATAAGTTAACTTTTTAGTAAACAGTAACTTGTACACACCATCATTATTATATTAAAACAAAAAAATATTACGCCTCAATTCCCTAAATGGTAGGTAGACATGTACTGTATAACTATATTTCAGCTACAGATGTAAAAATACCTCTTTAGCCAAAAATTTCTCACGCATCATCAACATTGACTATAACGTTTGAAAAAGATAAATTGATTGATTTGTAATGTACCTACTACCTTCATCCCAGGCCATATATGTTCCAAACCTTTAGAGCTTAGTTTTCAATCGATAAAGCCACTTCAAATATGCAAGTTTTTGAATTTATGAAGAAGAAGATAAATGCTCGAATTTTTTGCAACGCAGTGTATAATTAATTTTTTCCTGATCCTCAAGTCTTGTCGGATTGCCGTCCCATCCAAATTCGTTATAGTAACAAATGTTTCTCTTAAAAAACACTATCTGATATATCACTGGCTATTGGGCGCCAAGAACGTGGTTAGACTTCTGTTCCCAAGTCATCACCAGCTATTTAAGTCATTAAATCCGAACTGACTAATAACAAGCAAAAGTCGTGTAAATAGCAAAGGTTTTCTCTGAAAACTTCTTTCCATTGTATTATAGCTATTGGGCGCCAAGAATTCCTTAACTTCTGTGCCCAAGTTGTCACCTATTTAGGTCATGAACTCCGAACTGACTAACAATTGGCAAAAGTCGTGTTGCTAGCAAAGGTTCTACTTGAAAAGCTCTTTCCATAGGTATGTATCTTATGGCTATTGGGCTTCAGGTCAGAAACCCATAGTTCGGTGTCCATTTCCCTTTACTCCAAATATATTGGACCAATTATGTTGAAATTTCGTACACATAATATGAACTTATGTGACCTAATCACGATCGTGGGGCGTAAATAAATGAATTTTGAAAATGGGAGTTCCATTAGGGAGGTACAGAAAAAAAAATAAAAAAAAGTTTTTCTAACTGTACCTACCGTGTGACATACCAAATGAATGGGCTAGTTGGGTGGGTTTCAAATACATGTTTTTTTTTATAATTTGTAAATAAATACTTTTAAAGTTATTGAAGAATAAAAAAAAAATGACCATTTTATCACCGACCCTCCAATTACTTACAGGAAAACTTTTAAGAAGTCTATGGTTTTAAAATAACATGGTAAATCTCTCAATATTGTGCGTACAAGCTTACATTTGCAATTTAAATGTACGGGAGAACATGTTTTTCAACTACATGTTAAGTTTGTTCTTGGGATAAATTATTTTGAAATAAAAAAACTAAATACCAAGACGAGTTAAATAAAATCTTGTAAAAATCGGCTGGGGCTGTGTCGGGGGACACTGTCGTTGGTTTAGCGTGAAACGTCTATGTCAGCGAGTCGATTATAGTATTAAAAAAAATATAATTCAAAATCGACACTGAATGGTACCTACCATAATATTTATTTCAATTAATAATCGACGACAATTTTGTTAAACATTGCATGCAACATGCAATCGCTGCGAGGTCTGGGAACTATGCAAATGCTGAAAATATAGTTTTTTGAATTTTTCTTTGTTTGTCTGAATGTATGTTTCAGTATCACGCAAATACTACCGAATAGATTCTGTTGAAATGCAGACACATTTCCTATAAGTCTGGTCAGTATATACGCCACAAATTATCACGTCGTTTGGTATGGAGGATAAACAAAATTGCATTACGTTCATATTCTACTGTTTACCGCAAATTGCAAAAAGTCGAGCAAAAAGGTACAAAGCAATAAATACTATAATATATAATAATATAAGCTATAGAACGTTATTTAACCTTTTAAATAATTATCATCACGCTCTATACCTTTATGCAGTCAATCATGACATACGTATAAAAGAACGGCTATTTTAGCCAATTTTCAAAAGTAAATACACATGTAAAGTAAACACTGACAAGCAATATAAAAAATCCACTAACATGTAATGAAATAATTCCGGAACCATGCAAGATAGCTTCTTGAAGTGAAGAGCAACATTAAAAACACCAAATTAAAACAAAACAAATAATAATTGAATGTGTTAAATAAGTAAAAAACAAAACAGGGCCATTTGGGCAAAAAAAACAATTAACTCTTAAAGTGGGTTTACAAAACTGAAACTGAAATTTTTAATCGTTCAATATTTCTTATTGACTCCACGTGTTCACAGTTCGGCTTCTACACGATTTGGCATGCTGAGTACCAGATTCCTCAGCTTATGCTGAGGAATATTCTCCCATTCTTCAGGGTATGAAGTGTGACTGCAGGTAGATTTCGGCTTCTAACTCGTCTGCCAAGCTCGTCCCAGGCATGTTCGATAGGGTTTAGGTCTGGCCTCCTCGCCAGCCACTTCATTTGATTGATTCCCGCGTCTTGAAGTTACTCGCTTACCTCATGAGCTGTGTGGGGCCGGGCATTATCATGCATAAACAATGCATTGTCGTCGACATTGACCAAATACGAACCAAATTGTTCATGGAGAATTTACTATTAATGCAATACGAAAAGCAAAGCAGTAACTTGACCAAGATTTTGATTACTGTATGGCAACATTAAAAGTTCAACTTAACCAAAATTCATGAAGTCTAACTAGAAAAAGAAAACTAATCCAATTTTTTTTTTATCATCAATAAACTAGTCTACATATGCTTCATTAATGAAGATTTTTTTTTGCCAGACTTCGACAGGCCAAAAGCTTTATTTGATAAAACTTAGTAAATTATTTCGTCAGTATCTATAACGGTGACATAAGTAGACGCTTACTAATTCTATTAACAATTTTCTCACCATTGTTCTTTCGGCAGTTCTTATTTCCAACCAAAGAACAGTTAAGAATAAAATCTTACAATTGCTAGCATAAAATTAAAATATAACTCTGCGCTGGTAACAAAATTGTAGCACAGGAATCCTTACAATGCTAGGAAACAATGATCAAATAAATCTCGCTCGATGTAAATCAAAACTGGCCTTTTAGAAACCTGATAATAGGTACTCGTTGAAATAACCGCAAGACTTGTTTACTGGATCATTCTTTGTGCCTCTCCGTCAATGGAGAAAATTGAGTACGTGCTATAAAATTGGATGCGTATTTTGTAATTTTATACCAATTTTTAGTCTTTCTTAAAACACTGAGACCCCTTATCCATAAACCCGGAGTAGTTATGCCAAATTTTATAGTAACAATACCAGCCTAATAATGTCCCACTGCAGGACAAAGGCCTCTTCTCATACAGAGAAGGCACGAGCATTGATCACCACGCTTGCTCAAAACGGGTTGGCGATTTCAGACTTATATTAACAGTAAGTCCAGGTTTCCTCGCGATGTTTTTCCTTTGTAGCGGTATCAACATTGCCACATGCGAGCTGCACGTTATACTGACGTCACACAAATCCTGCATCGCGCAAGCAGAGTTTAACGCGCGACTAGCATATTATATATAACGTCCCGACATCAACCGTCGGGCAGTTGCCCACCAGACACAACACCCGTCTGGTCGGAGGTCGGAGGTATCTTTTCCATAGAGTATTAGTGAACTTTACACCCTGTTCCTCATACCTCTATACCTTCACCGATGTCAGTAATGTCTACCAAGATAAACTCAGAAAGTACATATAAACTGTAAAAGTCACACTGTTACTTGCCCGGATTTGAACCCACAACCTCGTGCATGAGAGGCAAAGCCTTAACCTCTGGGCCATCACGATAATTGCCAAAATTTTCCAAAAATATCGGTTTGATATTTTATGAAATTGTACTTCAATAGAATTATTCGAACTTAGAGGGTTCTATTGATGTTTTTATATAATACCTCAATAATACCTCTACCAACCATAGCCGGAATTGTTTGATAGGCAATAGTACCTCTACCAACCATAGCCGGAATTGTTTGATAGGCAATAATACCTCTACCAACCATAGCCGGAATTCTTTGATAGCTAACAATGACTATTGAAACGAATCTGGACGGCTTCCTCGCAACAGAATTAACGGATAACTGTCAATTGTCATTTATTCTTTAAAATCGCAACTGGGGCATAGAATTAGTACTGGGCCTAGAACACTGAGTGCAATATAATGTAAGTGGGAACAGCTGATGTGACGTCAAACGTGCATCTATCAATACTTCACACTTCGGTGCACAGCTGTGGCACCAGCTTCCAGTTAACATAGATAAAATGTTTATGCTGGGACTATCATACCGCATGAACGGTTTGGAAACCGTTTTACACTACGTAGGTACTCGAAATATGTTTGTACTTTCAATTGAACATTTTATCAGAGTCGTGAATCTCCGCTCGAGGTAATTAATTAATAACAAATGACATATACCAAACCTGACATATAACATTTCTTTTTTCATTCTTGTTTTCACGTTTATCATAGTAAGTCAAATCCTACAAAGCAATGTTATGTGCTTAATCTAGGAATACCTTTGATTAATCACATAACATTGTTTTGTAAGATTTGACGTACAGCAAACATCATAGATCGGTATAACGTCTCCAAAAATCGGATTCGATTTCTAGCTAAAATAGCTATTTCAAGCTGAAATTGCTGAAAATATCGGAACATACAGAAAACTAAATCTCAATTTATATGAGATTTAGTTTTCTGTATTTTCCTATATTTTCAGTTGCTTAGATAGATCCAATTTTGTAAAGCCACTGTCATATTCACATTTTGCGGTCTAAAATACTAATGTTTCGTATCAGATTATACTTTACACATAGGTTACATGGAAACGACCTTTGTGATACCAGGAGTGAACCCTCCTACTAAGGCTTCTTTCTCATGGTCACTTGGTCGGTTTAAGTTGCAAACGAGGCCCCGTTTGCAACTTAATCCGACCAAAAGAGCTTTTTACTTATCAAAACATGTGTAGAGTACCTAGACATACCTTAGTGGAGGTGAAATACTAGGAACGGAGTAGGATACTATAAAGCATAAGCAGAATCAGAATATAACTTTCCCACTGCTGGGATACAGACCTCCTCTATGTGAGAAGGAGTGGGCCATAATCCACCTCGTGGGCTCTATAGGAACTTATCCTATAGTTACAGAAAATAATAATAAAATTATGTCCGTAGTCAGATCAAATCACTGTAAATAGTTTTCTAATTATTTTGCTAGTCCTTTAACAACATTAATAATGGAATAAAGGACTTGAATGAAAGATACTCATAAAATTCTAAAAGCCGCGCTATTTTTAAATGGAACTCACTTGAATGATGGAATAATAGCTCCGATAATTATAAAGACGAGAGCTGCGGCTAATGTTAATTTGATCAATGCATGATCCTTCAAACTATATTTCTGTCTTTTCTTATAATAATATTATATATACGAAGTAACTCTACGCTTTAGCCTTGTTGTTTGAGTTGTAAGTACGGTTCACAATAAAGCAAGTACTTATGCTATCTATGCTAAAATCGTGTGCAATACATAAATGAAATTACATGATAATTGATAATTTGGCGCAATCTTTCAAAAGGCTATACGTATTTTAGCAAATTTTCAAAAAGACTCCAGATGTTTTAGGGTCCTAGCCCGGCTGTTTTGAAATTATCGAAATTTTTAAGATTTTTGGAAATTTACACTTCTCACGACCAAAAACGGCTAATTGTGAAAAATCTTCTTCGTTATGGACTCTTAACTAATGCTTTTCTAAATCTCATGAACGAATGAGTCCTTTTTCTAGTCCAACAATTTATCAAAAAAGTACCTTAGGAAATGCCTTTGGAAGCGTCATAAAGTTCCTGTTATGAAAAGTTTTTGAAACTACTCTTGTTTATAGAGGCTTTTTAGAGATTACTCAAAATAAATGTACGGCACTTGACGAAAAAACAAATATAAAAGTTGATAAAAAGTAGGTATAAGTATAAGGTATCTACTTTTTTTATCAACTTTTAATTTTTTTACTAAACATAGTTATTTTTTATATGAAACGCGCAGACCGCGTGGTTTTTGAAATGGCTGCTTATGAAAATGATGAATATGCAGACATAATGTTTTGTTATGGCTTTTGCAATGGCGACGCAAGCACTGCTCGCAGAGAAAAAAGATGGCGTTTTCCGAGCCGCCGAGTACCAAACGCGAGAGTATGTACTGCAGCTTATTAGATATGGAGTGCCTTAAGCTGCTTATTCCTTATCTACATGAAATCAATTTTAAGGCAGATATTTCACTGTATGCCGACGATACTAGTTTGTTGTATTTCGGTAGCAATATAGATGGAATGATATAGGAAGTACTAAATGATCTTAATAGACTAGCAATCTGGTTCTAATGCAATCTGCTAACTATAAATGCTGGTAAAACCAAATACATATCCAAGGCATTTCGATTCCGAAATGCTAATAAGTACAGACGTCTATTAATGCACTGAAGTTCACTAATTACAAAAATATCACTTGATTAGGCAGATGTAATCAGATTACAATATGGAAACGCGGTGAATATGTATAAAATATCAAATGACAACCGACAAGCGACAACCGTCAACCCAGTGTTACCACTTCTTATATCCACCTCACTCAAGTGCATTACTTGATGTTTTTGGTTAGTCACAATTAGATGGCATCACTAATAATCAAAAATAAAGATGGCGGACCAGTGTTGACGCTGCGACATATATATCAAATTAATGAATATTGATCAAATTTATAAATATAACACTTGCACACTTGTACGTAAAATAATTAATAGAGTCATACAAACACAAATAATATTTACAAAAATAATGCTAGTAGTACCGACAAATACAAAATATTTAAAAGTATACTTAATTTAAAGAGCACCGTCAACAAACTACGGTAGAAAGACTGCCGTAAACGAAGGAGTACAGCTCTATAATAATTTCCTAAAGTGATTGATTAATTAAAGCATATTATGATCATCATAATATGCTTTATTTATCCAATCACTTTTTAAAAATTCATACATATTCATAAAGATTCCATTAAAAAATGTATGAATTTTTAATGGAATCTTTTTAAATTGACATGCTCTTTTATAAATTAATTTAATCTGAACTGTATGTAATGATATTGATAATGATTTTTGATTGAATTTTTGGACTTATGTGGACATTATTGATTATAATATTTTTATTTTAAATAATTTAATATTTCAATTTAGTATGTAACTCCTATCTATTTCTATATGAATTAAGTATGTAATCAACCAATTTTATTTTATTTATGTCAGCATTGTCAATGCTAATGAATGTAGTTTTTTTTTAAATTCTTTTTTTATATTAATATTTGCACACCATGACAGTATGGTAAACATGTTAGCACAACTCCACGTACTTATAACACCTTGCATGCATTTTGTTTTCAAGGAATTTTTGTTTTGTAGGAATCAAAATCTCTTTTAACTTTTGAAATGCTATTAAAACCATGTCTTAAAATTGTTAAAATCTGCAGTTTTTACCAATTGTTTTTGTAACCGTTTAACGTAGAATTATTATGACTTCCCCATAGAAGTGAATATTTGTATTATTTTTACGTGAATTAAAGCATCTTAAACCGTTCTTACCGGGATGCATATTGCATACATAAATAATGGTCTAGGATCGATAAAAAGTACTATCTGCCTAACATCACCCAAAGTGACAAAAATTTTGCTCAAAGGGAAAACTTTTGCTCGACAAGATTCATTTAAGATTTATTTTCAGTCTTTAAAAAAAGAATAAGAGAAGGATAGCAGTGAAACTAAAGTAGTTTTAAAAACTTCCACGGGCCCTCAGCTTTCCAACACAATCAAAGCGTCCAGCCCCTGCAGTCTCGACATTAGACAGCGACAAAAATCGGTCGCTAAGTCGTATCGTTGTCAAATTCCTTTAATAGAATTTCAACTTTATTTCGAAAATATAAGGTTGAAAATCTATTAAATAAATTTGACATCTATAAGACTTAACGACCGATTTTTGTCGTTATATTTGTCGAGACTGCAGGGCCTGGGCGGAGAATACTTTTTACAATGGTCAAAATGTGGAAAAAAATACTTAAAGGGACTGCACCTGCAAACTATCTTGTACAGATTTTTCCCTTATAACATATTATTACCTGTTATTTCAAGTGATTGAGTTAAAATAAAATCATTAACTAGAAGGCTAGTTTGCTAAACGGAACTATTCCTTCTATTTACCACTGAAACCATATTTGAGTAGTTCGCGCCTCCGCCCCGCCATAAACCACTGCTATTCCAATGTTTATGGGAAAATTGCTCCAAATTCGGATTTACATACACCAACACGGACATTTTACTAGTACTGACATTAATGAAATGGGTGATTAATGAATCATTTGAAATCATCCTAATTCAACAAACTGTTGGATCTTGACCAAATATAGTTTGTTGCCCTTTCTCAATTCTCTGTATATCAAAATATCGCTCAGTTGTAACATCGTATTACCTACCGTTTTTCCATTAAATTAAGAGCAGAGAAGAGTGAAAGAGACGGCTGACCGGGCACCCCGCAACACTGGGAACATACTTTGCGAATGCAATCAACATGAAAGCCTTCAACTTCAGTGTGATTTACGAGTCCAATGTATTTTTCCATATATTAAACGTAGCCCATTGAAACCCATCGCATTTATGAGTTGTGATTAATCTTAAAATGTCTGTGATTGAGCCTTACCCGCTGCTATGACAATGGAAATAAATTGCCACTGGGTCATTGTTTTTTTTTCTTCTCAATTAGTTTTAATCATGGTCTGGCAGTTTGAGTAATTTATGCGGCCTACCCAAATGTCCTTTCTTTGGTATTGTTCGTTTTTGTTTAAGTTTTGAGTTGAGCTGCACGAATACTGACAAATGCGTGTACTGACTGAACAGGTCCACTCAATCTGTGTGGTTCTTTCCTCAAAAGACCATTTCAGATACCAATCTACATGGTCTTCACATGATTTGACCAAGATTATGTCTGGACTTTAAAAGAGACTGTGACCTCTGAGTTTGTTTCGACCTTTCTTCTCAGAGTAGTCAGATAGGAAACGCCGACCTCATCTAGTTTAAAAATATGATTGACGTGTAAAAGTGTTTGTACAAACCTACTTACAGAAATAAAATCATTTATCATTTATCATTATCATTTAATGTGTATGAAAATTCCAATAAATATGGAGTGTACGTCTTATATGTTTTCTCACCACCTGCTCGATAATGTCAAATTATATGTCATGGGGACCTAACCTAAATTAAGTCATTATGGCCCTAGGATTTAGCCCGGCAGTAATATTGTACTGAATTTCATTATAGGGTTGCTGGTCAATAATGAGATTTGAATTTTAAATATCAACCAAAAATGAGCACAAAATCTTTTTGAAAAGAAACGAAAATTATTTCTTCCTATTTTGTCGCAGAGGCTGTGAAAAGTAGGGTGTTTTCTTCGGGGATAAAGGTGTCTTGAATTGTCTTGGACGAGCTTGAATTAAGGATCTACTATTATAAAAAAAGCACAGAAAGAAAAGACTAAGATATTATTACATGTAGTCGGTCCAAAAATTTGTCATAGAGATAGTTGTCCGTCGGCATAACTAGGTCTTCATGGAAGAGAAGGGCAAGAAACTACATGGCAACTATTTCAATAGTAGATTATTTACTAAGGGGATAAAGCAGTGTCTTAAATCATGGGTGCTCAAGTCCTGAGTGAAGCAAGGGTGTTAAGACTTGAATTCTGAATGTATGCGGGATTCAAGCTGGTCAAAGACGAAGACAGATTAAAATCAATATTCGAAATAGAAACTGTTAAATAACCGGGGAATACCTAGTTATATACAGTTTCTTACATTATTTTATCTAAACTCATGCTATTTCATCAAAAACACAATAAATAAATATCTCTCAATAACTCCCGTTAGGAACGAAGTTCCTTACTCACACGCACACACATATAAAAGAAACGGACCGAGAGAGAGAGAGAAAGCGTGAATTTAATACGCGTTTTTAATACAGAGCCATCTAGTATAAGCTTTAAGCTCTCATAAAGTGGTCGCCATCTGGGATTTTCATTTTGATGTCGCTATCAGCTTTAGCACCCTCGAAAACCATGGAAACGATCTCTCGAACCATGAAAATTCACATGGAGGGGGCATAACGCTTTTTCGTTAAGTGACGCTTTCTACCAGTTTATTCCTACCGCAAGCCGTGTTAAAAAACTTTGTTCAACATCGAAATTATGACACCCAAATCTAACATAATTACGCGGTAGTAGTAGTAGATAATATATAATATATAATATCATCTGTTTGACAGCTGCTATTTGACATTAGACTTCATTAAAGCAATGCATAATTTGTGGACCGTTTTATGAAACTTCATTCAAAACTGTCAAACAGATGAATTGCGGGATATTAATTGTACGCAGTTCATAATATGATTCTGCCAAAGCGTCCATTTTAGGCCCATTGCTGTTGCCATGACACGCCGTCATTACCGCCACAGATAATGTAGAAACAGCGGTTGGGCGAGTCGAATACGCACATTATTCAAAAAAAATGGACTTAACCGATACAGAAACGTTTGGTTTTTAGGTGTAATTATTTTTATTTATCAATTTAATTAATATATATCACTAGCTAAAGCGTTGCAATTTGCAATGCCTTTTTTTAAGATCCTTCTTCGTTGCGCACACAACAACTTACCAAAGTTTCATCACAATCGGTCGACCCACTTTCGAGTTTTTGCGAGACTAACAAACAGCAATTGATTTTTATGTATAAGAAGAAGAAGAAGAAGAACTCAAACTCAAAGCATTTATTTCAAACAAACCAATTACAGGGACTTTTGAATTGTCAAGGGATCGGTCAGTCAGAAAAATTAAGCTTTTAAATCAACATATAGTTCCAAAAAAATGGTTACATCGTTCATGTTGAAATTACACATGTGAGAACGATGTAGAAATATGTGCACGTTAAAAGTGTCCGTAATAAAAAAGATAAAAAAAACAAATCAAAAATTAAAATAAGCCGTGGCAGCCAAGTGATGACCAGTCCCTACTGAAGAATATAAGATAATATATAGATTATCGATAGAAGATAGATAGATTGTTACTTATCATCCCATTATAATATCTCTATAGGTTGCGTAATATTATTATTTTGTTCGTCGACAGCAACTAAAACCTATAAATTTAGAGCTCTTGAGTTAAGCTGTACTTTAGAAAAAAATAGTATTTTTTGGTTTGTAAAATATTTCATGCGATTTTTTTAGTTGCGGTTTTAATACCAATTCACATTATTGACCAGAGGGTTATAATGAAATTCAGTACAATATCATTACCCGGCTAGAGCGTTGGGCTATAATGATTTGCTTCAGGTTAGGTTTGCATGAGATATAATTTGACATTATCGAGCAGGTTGTGTATAGCAGTGGTGGCCCAGTGGTATCGGCCTCGACGGACGAGACGTAGGTCGTTGGTTCGAACCCAAGCAGGCGCTTTACTTTGTGTAATTTATTTAATCACCACTGCTCTCAAAACGGTGAAGAAAACATCGTGAGGAAACCGGTATGACTTAAACCAAAAATCCGGAGACATGTAACATCCACCAACCCGCACTGGGCCCGCGAGGCGGATTATGGCCCACTCCCTCTCACAGAGAAGAGGAAGCCTGTGTCTCAGCAGTGGGAAAATTAACGGCTGATTATGAGCAGGTTCTGCGGAAAGTATTTTATTTCTTATATTTCCATAATTCATCGTTAACACAAAATCAAATTATTTTATCTCTTGAACCATTCCTCAGAATCATAGCAACATAATAAAAATAACTAGAAAAATACCATGAATATTTAATTATTAAATTTAACACATTAGACACAATATTGGAAATAACATAGACTTAACACTTAACGTATACATAGTCATAAGCAGTAATTAGGGTATAATATCAAATTACTTAACTTTCGTGACACCTTATAGAGTTGGACCAACTGAATAACTGCAGAACAACAGACTTGATAATAGGTATCTTTACAATCCCTTTTATGTCCTACCAACGTCACTTTACATCCAACAAAAACCGCCATTTTGAACCAATCACAGATCATCTTACATTTTGGCTACATAGCTTCTAACGTAGGTAAACAAAACTTTGGTAGTAAAATCATGTTTTTTATTTTTAAGAGTAAATGTTATGGCTGCTTGGAGTCTTTCTTGCCCGAATTAAGATCCACCCGACAATCCATCTTCCAAGATCCGGTGGGATGAGCCACTCTGCAGACTAGTACAGAATAAATTAATTGACATGTCTGCTACTACTGTGGAGCGTGTGCGCCTACTGGCTACTGCGTAAGTGATAGTCGGGTCTTTGGCTTCATGCACCACTGTCGAACATAGTAAGCACTTTGTTCGACAAAACTACTTTCCGCCTCATTGCTTTCCTGGGACTAAGAGCTCCTTTTTGTTCTCCTCATCGCTGTCACTGTGGCGAAGTTGTCAACAGCCTCGGATACCACGGCATGTCTTGCAGCCGAAGAAGTGCGGCCCGTTTATTGCGACACGTGACATCATCCGACAAGCTCTTATCACCGTCGGCTTTCCAGCTGTATTAGAACCTAATGGCTTGGCACGCGACGATGGCAAAAGACCGGATGGCATGTTTATATTTCCATAGAAGGTGGGTAGGCCTTTAGTGTGGGACGCAACATGTGTCGATACTCTTGCGCCATCCCATTTTCCTGGGTCGGCGTGCTGTACTGGCACCGCTGCAACGGCTGCGGAAAACCTCAAGCGGCGAAAGTACCTTATCGGTAACTATATTTAGAGCCGTTTGGAGTTGAAACCCTCGGGCCGTGGGGTCCGAGTGCCCATGTTTTGTGCAACGAAATCTCCAAAAACCTATTTGACACTTCCCGTGACCCAAGGGCTGGCTTTTAACTTGGCCAGAGGCTGAGCATTGCCATTACACGACGTGGCAATGCCGCCAGTCTCTAGGGTACATTACCAGTCTAGAGCGATGCGGAGGAATTTTACGACGACATATTTTAGTTTGTTAATAGTTTTCGCCAGGCTAGGTTATTATACTTTAATTTTAATTGTAAATACTGTAATTTCTTTGTAAATACGAATAAAACAGACTTATAATTATTAAAAGTATAATTAAATATTACGCAATCATTTATAGTTAAAATATGTAGTCTGTTTTTAATAAGTTTAGTGTGTTAAATTGTAAACAAAATAGTCAAATACACTTCTAAATTCGTTTTAAGCTTCATCAATGTGACAGATGGTATTATTCAACTAATAAAATTCTTATAACAGCAAAATTCTTGATCAAATGACGTCACACTAAATCTAACAAGTGCTTACAAAAAGTTAGAATTACAGAACGTTCTGTGGATGCTCAATAGTTTTCTATCCGCTAAATCTAATAAAAGCAGACACCGGTGCATTCACTGGAGATTTTTAACTGCATAAATAATAAAAATATTACCATGCTGGTAATATTGCACCTCGCTATTATCGTTTCATAAAATCCCCGGCACTGGAGGCCTGGAGCCCGCCCGTGGTATCGTATAGAACATTTTTACAGCGGTGAAAAAGTTTCTTTTAATCTTCTTTTAATGAAGTTATAGTCTCACAACCAGGTACCTACGAAGATACTTTTCAAGTACAAACAAATCCTATTTCGTAAAAAAACGAAGCAAAAAGTTCTTAGAAAAAATATTGCTGTTGTTTATTGTACAATTTAAAATTAATATGTTGTACTTTTGTTTCAAGTCGTTGTTGTCATATAAAATTTTATTGAATTACACTTCTTATTATGTATCTCGTGTTACTAACCTTTCAACTAATTAGGCGTACTTAAATCTTCTAAACATTGCTTGCTCATTTTGATTGCATTGCATTATGTCGATTGTTCATTTGTAACTGTCATGATGATTTATGTCCATCAGTGTTAATATGGTTTTCTAGGTGCATCATCAATAACATTCACGCAGTTTACTTTGCTTTTGTCTTCAACCATCTCACAAATTAGATGAACGCCAAATATTATATTTTGGTCGTTCATGACGGTGGTGCCACCTTAAAAGGCAAAAAGCCACAAAAGAACTTTCCTAGCACATTTGTCTGCTAAGATGTCGGTACTGAGTCCAGTGAAAACTTTTACGATTAGTTCTGTCGGGGTCACTATTGTATTCTGAATGGTTACCTATTAATAAATTCGTCAAGCTATGTCGAAATAATTTTATTTACTCTTAGACTCGGTAAGTTTTTAAAAGGAATGGCTATGGCAGCTATGCAGGTAGAAATATTCGTTGTTAGTGTCTCGTCTAGAGATTTCAAGGTTGTTTTTACAATATACCTACATGTAAGAATCTCTACAGAGACGCTAGTTAACTTTGGCAAGAGACTGTAGCTCCATAAGGTCTCTCTTGAAACGTTCCAACGTAATATAGAAAGAAATGACGTTGCAAATAGAAGAAATATTGCTAGAAATGGAACCTCAAAATGGCTCTTAGGGCATAATGTTCGACAACTGGGAGCGAAAAAAGACAGTGATAGTATGCGGGTACGTAAAGCAAGGCGGGTTTGCGTGTTCCAACGGTATTAAAGGAGCTAGAGAGCTGCGGCTTCAGTGATTCAGATAAACGTTTCGGTCAGCAGCCATATATCAAACGGATGACGCTTTCAGAATACGGGTGTTCTCGCTTTTTCACGGTACGACCGATAAAGATGTCCAATGAAGTGTTCCGCCTCTTGTTTGTGGAGATTTTCATTGGCAAGCGATTTATAACCAACGCGATTCCAAGTATATTTGCTCTTTGATATCAGCTGTGAGTTCGTTTGGATGGTTTATGGCTTACAAGTAATCTTTTCTATGAATCAAGGCTCGATATTAGGTCCTTTCCTCTTTTTAGTAGCTTAGCTGCCACGGCTTATTTTAATATCTGAACACTTTTTTTAAATCTTTTTTATTCCGGACGCTTTTAACGTGTACGTCTTTCTATGCCGTTCTCTCATGTATAATTCAACATGAAAGAGGTAACCAATTGTTTGTAACAATATTTTGATTTAAAAGAGTGTCCGTGGAGTTTCATGCCCTTTCTTCACCATAGTTACCTACTACGCTTTAAAATGGGCAACTAGCTTCATATTTGTGACTGACCGACCTCGTGACTATTCAAAAGTGCCTGTAATTAGCTTATTAAAAATAAATGCTTTGAGTTTGAATTTATGTTGCATATTATAATGGAGAAGCTTCGGCCATAGATCTTTTTTCCTTCTAGCGGTATGAACGACCAACAAATAATACATACTCTATAACACGCTTGGTGCTTATAGTCCTCAAAGATGTAAGCAAAGGTGCCTGATGCATACCTATATATTTCGCCAGTTACGTTATAAGTCCCATATAATAGGGGCAAGCCTATTGAAATAACATAACACATGATAGTTGTTTATAATAATCATGCACGAGACGTTCGTATTATAATCAAACGTGTATATAATACTCTGGGAATTGCGATAGGTAACACACCTGCCACGGTTGCCATAAAGTATTGGCGTGGAATGCGCAGGTATACATGGACGATTTTTTTGAACGCTCTGCTGTAAACTTGTAATAAACTGCCGTGAATACATTTACGTGTAGAATAAAACTTCGATTGATAATAAATTGTGAAATCAGTAAGCTGGTGAATAATTGTGTCCTCCCAATTATTTGTACTTCTGAAAGCAAAGCTGGCTAAATAATGTAGCAAAAACTTTAAAAGTAAAACTGGCTCGAATGCGAATTGTTATTCTTACGAGATAATAAAAGGTTTGTGACCTATGTTAAACAAATTAATAAATGACTTATGACTTTAAATACAGTTCAGGGATTCGCAACCACACATTTGAAACTAATTTATAGATAACAGTATCTAGAGCAGCTGTACAAAATATTTTTTATTTCAGGTGCGATATTCGACCAGAACACGGAAGAGATCCAGAATGTCTTCAAGTATGCGATGACAATCCACAACCAGAACATAAGTAGCCGACGCCTGGAACTGCAGGCATACGTCGATGTCATCAACACCGCTGACGCATTCAAACTTTCTCGACTCAGTGAGTATTATAATTTTTTTACCGACTTCAAAAATAACTATTGATTTTGATAGAAAGGATACAAACTAGGTCTTCGCTGTAGACCTAAAAATTTTATATTGAATGTCTCTACAACAGCCAAATAACGGCAAAAAAGGCCCCTCCCATGACTTCCAGTTATTTCGGTCAAAGGATACTGTGAACCATGAGTTACTTTTGCTCAGCTCGTCTCGTCATCTTAAATGAAAACTGCCGCAATGCCTTTTGATTCTTAATGGTTACCTAATATAAAATGGCATGTATTTAATCATAGTCCAAAATAATAACCATTTTGATGGTCTAAAAATATGAATGTACACTAAATGTGCCTTTTTTGTGTGCCTCAAAAAAAATTTTTTTTTGATGACCGAAAATACTAAATAGCTAACTAACTGCGACCAACTTGGATATAGCTCGATTGGTCACAGTTCTAATCTAACCTAACCCATTTGATCGGGGTGCCCTAGCATAGTGACTGCGAACAACTTTGCAGGCCACACTCCCAGGTGCGCGCTTCAAGGCCAGAAAGTTACTAAGAAGTACATTTACGTTTAAAAAGGCGCAAATCATTCATTGGAAGGACAAAAGCGTTTAGAGGTACATTTATTAAAAAAAACGAACATCATTAGAAAGTCAATAAATTGTTAGACAAGCAATTCAATATTTCGCATATAAAATAAGTAGTTCTTTCTTAAGTTTTAGATATGATTTGAGTCAGTCAATCAATCAAATCAAAAACAGCACGCTAATTGCATAACACAGTCCTAAAGATTTTTTGAAAAATTCGGCTCCTCTATAACGAATATTGTTGATTTGTTAAATCGGATGGCATTGGTATTGTGCCTGTTTTACGGTATTATCCCGCAGAAAATCATGACAAGCTTGAATTTATGTAAACGAACATAGTTTTATTGATGATTTTAATGATTATAATTCTGTAAATTTATACTTGTAACTGTTGCGAACCATATTTTGCTCAACATACAATCTGACACTGACTCGCAAATTGTAAAAAACGTAAGAAAATTTGAATTTCGCGGGCTACCTGGCGCTTCCCCCTTAATGTGCTCACACTATCTGTTTTATTTATTTTCAATAATGTGTTTGAAATCCTTTTCAATTTCTATATGTTTATTTCCAATGGACTGAAATTCTTTTTTCGCCCTGTCATTTTTTTTTTTTTTTTTTAGGTTTGATTAAATCAATCAGCAAAACAAACATAATAATTAAATTAATTAAACGTTTAAAACAAACCGTATAATTAAAATATTTAACATAACCACTGACATTTTACATAGCGTAGAATGGCCATAAATACTAGTCTTTTAAACCTTCATAATTTTGCTTACTAAATTACGATATTTTACTTCAGAGAGCTTTATTTCAGTAAATGTGGGATTGTACTACTCGGGACTGCAATAATAAAGCTGATTTCCTAATCAATTGAGCTCTCATGGTATATTTTAATAGTTCTAATCTTGTGAAAAATACAAATAAAATCAAAATATTTTATTTCACATAATCCAACATGAGCACTTATGAAACGTCAGAAGCTAGGTGCACGGTTTCAATTAGTTGTTTCCTGGAGAAGAGCCGGCAAGAAACTTCACGGTTACTCTTTTAAAAATAAGGGGCTTTTACAATGTTTCAAATTACAGTGTTGATAGATATGGGAGGACAGTGTAGGCCTGTCATCAGGTACAGGTACAGTAAGAGATACTCAACAAAATATAAAAAGGTCTAGAAATCTACAGTCAACAAGTTAGGCCTACAACGTTCTCAAATTCACGAAACATAGAAGAATCTATATAAAAATGAAAGCCTATTTAAACCAAATGATATGATTTCCATTACAACTGTAACAAATCTGAATTAAAACCCTGTCTCCAAAAGCCATAAGTAATGAGTTGAAATAAGAATTAGAGGTATATAATGTCAAATAATGAGAAGATCACGTCAAAGAAGAATGTAAAAAAAAAACCATTTTTTTTTTATAAGCTTTGTAATTTAGGAGCAGTTAATAGACATTTACATGGTAATGCCGTTAATGAGGTACCAAGGAAGCTATATGTGCAGAAGGAATTATTGCCAAACTTCCTTGTCTTCAAAGTAGTCTTTAATGTTATAATATGCACTTTTAATAAGGATACGTTTGATGTGGATTTTGAACTTTCCATCGCTAAGTTTTGTAACTGACTTTGGCAACTTGTTATAAAAGCGGATACTGTTTATAAGAAAATGACTTGCTTGTTTTAGTTAATCTAAGTGTATTACACTTTCATTTTTCCTACGAGTATTTATATTATGGAAATCGCTTTTTATTTTGAAAAGTCCTAAGTTTTTGCGAACATACAAAATACTTTCTAAGATACGAGTATAAAGAGAAGGCAGAGTTATAATATCATTTTTTTAAATTTGTTTATTTATTTATATAACAATTGCTTGTTGCACTTACAGTATACACGAAAGCGCGCAGCAAGCCAACAACAACACATTTAACTAAAAAACTTCATACAAAAATTAAACATAGATTTACTGCTATACATAAATATGTCGACATCCGGCTCCTGAGCAATCAAGGCGTTCAGCAGATTGATTGCCTGGGTTGTGGGAGCATATCGAGCAGTATGGGTACGCACTGGCGGAGCTGCGAACAGGCACCGCGAGGCACAGGTGCGCGACCGCCGCAGCCGGTCCGGAGCAAACAATGAACAACGAGCTAAAGTAGTCGCGTCATCGATTTTGTTATTAAGCAGTAAGTGGTAGTGCATCAACAGTGCACACTTACGTCTCAGGTCCAACGTGTTGACGCCCACCAACAACGTTTTCAACGTTTTTAAGAGACTCAAACATACAAACAAAATAAATTGAAAACTGATGCATAGACAATACACATCTCTGCTTGAGGCTCAATCTGAATCTAGATTCAGCTGAGTATAGATTGATTACCGTTCTGGAATAAAACCGATGATCAAGCCTGATTCTATAGTTAAACAGTGATCGATTGTGACGAGGAAAGTTCTGTAATACGGACCTTAGTGCTGCAATCTGACAAAATGTTAAGCTGCGCCCTTTTTATCATTAGCAATTGTTCATTTGTCCTAATTTAAAGTATAGCATTTTTTTTCAAAATGAACGGAAGACAATATACTGTTAAGGTTTATAATAGAATCACAAAACTATAATTATTATGGCAGAAAACTAGAAACCACAAACTGTGGCAGCTTATCTTGCGACTATTACGCCATGTTACTGCTGCTTGTGATTTATCTGCCTTCGATCATTTTCGCGCTAGCAAGACATTATCGGTCTAGATGCCGACACCGACGTTGCATGAGGCTTACCGCCTTCATGACGAAAAGGGGGACAACGACTGGAACCAATAAACCAATGTGGTAAAGCAAATAAATGCTGGTCCCGTTATTTTACGCGAACAATTTTATTGAGCAGCGAACATTTTTAACTTCCGTTTAAAAAAAGTATTTCCGTTCACATAATTCAGGATGTTTCGAATGAAGGGTACTGTCTTCCTTTCTTCTTGGCCGTGTTTATTTTGACTTACTATAATTAATCAAACAGCTCATCAAGTAAATCCGCATTAAATAATAAGTAGGTAGCTACCGAGTTCTCTAAGATGCTTAAACTTTATAACCGTCGCTATGAGCTGTTTTTGACGGATATAATTACTGGAAATCGCTATCGTTTATGAGTCTTAACAATTTCAAAAGGATTTTATTGAAACACTCTTTAAAACATTTATTGAGAGTTCCAATAAGCTGAATACTCAAATTAAAACAAAAGAAGTCGTAGATCGGATTATTTATATTTTAATAATCTACTTGGGCTGATTTATTCATAATCTCAGTGAGTTTACCTATTGTAGAAATTATTTTAACTAGTGACCCGTGGTTAAATATAATAATTATCTTACTCATGGTGAAAACCGCAATAAAATCCGTTGAGTAGTATTGAAGAACTCAACGTACACACTGCAGACCACAGAACACGGAGACGCGTCCGCGGCCGCTGTTAGAGATAGTACTGATAACACTTATAATACAGACAACACGCTTTGTCTGTATTATAAGTGTCCGTTTACTCCGTGACCGTTTACTCGTACTATGACACAAAGGACATATACGAACTGACGGCAGATCGTGATAGAAGTTTTGTGCTCTACGCACTTTTAGCACCACACAATTTTATTACTAGGTACTGCCGTGTCTAGAAGCTGTGGTCGCAGCAATTCGTGGTCTGTGCTGCAGACAGACACGAAAAGCAGCTTTGTTTTTAACTATTAACATAAATGCGTGAGTTGTAAGGCTTTTTGTACACACCATTCTTTACGGTACGGTGTGTTTGCCGCACTGCAGAATAATCGTGTGAGCTTGTATATATGACACAGAAAACCATCAGTTGTATGGTATAAGGCTACGGAGCTAAGCCGTTGTGCCGCGGTGTCTGTCAACAAACATCCGCAGTGATCCATAAGAGTACAACACTGAGAACCGTGCTTACACATGGCGAACTAACCGAAGTTTTTAACGGCAAAAAAACGTGTGTGTACAACGGGTCTGAGTTAAACTTATAATTCTCACTCTGATCTTGAAACAACACTAATCAAGTCAAATAATGAAAATATATATTATTTTAACTTTCACTCTACTATTCCTTTATGCTAGTCGTAGGAGTATTCAAAGTAACGTGATATGAATATAATGTTCCCGTGTATAAATATTGTTAGTGTCTTTGAAATAAAATTAACGCTGCAAGAGTGCGAGCCATTGTCGCAGGCTTGGGGGTATTTAAGAGAAGTGTCATTAGTACGTCACGTGATCAGAATACAGCAAACAGTTTCGTCGTTGGCGCAGGACTTGATCGATAGTCTACCACTAGGAAATTAATAGTATGCGTTGGTCTTATAAGGTAAAAGCCATGGACTTTCAAATTTAGTTACTCTGTAGGATATTACAGTTGCAGTAAATTGTGCCAAAAGCCAACAATTTGTGAGTATCCTTTATTGATATATACTCAATATTTTGTGTTTGTAAGTTTGTGTAGGGGTAATCTCTGGAAATACCGGTCGGATTAAAAAATAACGTTTTTAAGTTTGTAGCCCAATTCTTGATGAAGGCGGCTATAGGCTATTTAATATCACGCTATTACTTATAAGTGGTAGAGTCGGTAGGTGGTGCGAGGCGACGGGTTAGGTCAGGGGAACACACGAGGATGAAGTCGCGGGCAGAAGGTAGTAATTAAACTAACTGTGGAATCCGTAAATTACAACAGTACCGTAAGTATTTTTAAGTGAGAAGTGACTTCACTTAAGTTCAAGCACTAGGTAGTAGATTACAATATATAATTAAAACTGAAGTGTCTGTTTTTAATGTCAAAATAACAGCTTTTTACTAAATGCATAATAATGAAAGTATATACGGTACTTAAAAAAACAATTTATTTTTTGTCGGTCTGTCTGTTTGTTCCGACTAATCTCCGAAACGGCAGGATCGATTTTAACGAAATTTGTTATGGGTATACTTTGAATCCTGGAGAAGGAAATGGGCTACTTTTTATCGACATACCATACGGGTGAAGCCGCAGGCGGGAGCTAGTCTTATATATATCTTACTTATAATAAAATAGACATACATACATAATAATAAAATAGTAACGATCAAGACTGCCCATTGAATATTTTTGAAAGAAAAGTAGGTAATTGCTACGAAGTGTGGGAACGAGTCAGATGCCGAAAATTAAGTTTTTGGAATTTTAGTCCGTTTGTCTGTATGTATGTTCCAGATTGGCGCAAAAACAGTTGAACGGATTTGAATGAAATTTGGCACACAGATAGTTTATAACCTGGATTAACACATCGGGTACTTTTAATCTCGGTAGTATGCTCCCGTGGAATATTTTCCGACATCCGATCGGTTCTATATTTTTTTGTACTAGATTATGTTTTTATTTTCATTTAAAACGCTCTTAGACGCGCGCCTTGGCAATTAAAAATTGTCTTGACATGAATGGCTGTAGTTTCAATAGTACTGTATATTCACTTTGCACAAATTAATATGCAGTATAAGTAAGGACTTCTAATAAGTACAGTCTCTTTCAAATCCACGATTGCATACAATTTTCTCGATACAAAGAAATCTCAAAGATACCTCTGAACCTTACAATAAATGGATATTGTTCAATGAAAATTTTCAAATTAGGTCATGATTTTTTGCAGGCTAATCGAACTATGCCTAAAGCAGATGCCATCTGTTCTTTTTTATTTTTTCACCGTTAAAAGATGAGTTGGCATATACCAAGTTTTATAACCACTCAAAACATGGACCGCCCTACCGCTCGGCCCCCGACAGGACCCCGATTCAGTACTTGTCAGTACCGCTTCGGCTATCAAACGGGGAACATGTGTCACTTCGCTTGCACTCAAAATACCCGATCGCCAACGTTTTATGTTCGGAAGAAATCATGTATTAAAGTAAAATGAAATTTACGTGTAATAATAAGGTATCTGTATATTTATTTTGTCCAAATGTTGTAGTTTTCATTTATAAAAACATATTTGAAAGGGTTCAATATTATAATATAATGTCAATGTTAAAAACTTGTAAAAAATTTAGGTAGGTAAATGTACCTATTTTGGAGAGTATCCAAAATTTTACTGTGTCTCCAACATATTCAGAAAAAAACTTTTTCGTTGAATTAGATACTTTAAGGATTTTATATTTTAGAGAACGGTTTGGAGAAAGGTTTGAGGATAAGATTTTTAACAAATTTATAGTAAACATAAATTTAAATTTAATGAATGTTATAAAACAGCCGGAGATTAGAACTAGAAGGTGTTGTAATACCCCCGTGCCTCCAAAAGCACGTAAAGCCATGGTCCGCCTGCGCCTGGGGGCAAAAACCCGAATTTTTAATAACGTTTAATCTGTCTAAATCAGCCTAAAATACAATTGAATTTAAAAGGGCAACATTTGGCGAGCTGTTGGCTAGTAGCGACCCCACGTACCCTATCTCTCGGGAGAACTCTTGTTGCTCACCTCTGGCTTGCCTTTATTAGCCGGCTGGAGTGAACAATGACGAGGAACAGAGCTCCCACCTCTTCCTTGCCTTTATTGGCCGGCTTGAGTGGAGATTCGCAAGAGCAAACGTGCTCGGAGGAAGGAAGTATTCCACTAAAATGCTGGTAGAAATCTTGACCGTACTTCTCTCTACTCCTCATAAGCACCTCAGGACATGTAACCCCCTTGTCGCTACGACACTATGACCGAATGCAAAAGAACTTGGTCTCGTGTATCATGTGCATTCGGGCGCATGATAAAATAATAAAATACCACGTACGACAACGCGTAGCAAACATCGACAAACAGACTCTTACGACGTGGAGTCGAAACAAGAACGAAAGGGGACGCCAAAGTTAACGGTGCGCAGCGCGTTCGCGGCGGAGACTTCGCCACCCATCACGGCAAGCGACTTATCTGCCGTGATGACGTCCCTCCCGCAGGCACAAGCCGAGATTTTTGAACCGCTTGAACGGCTTCTCAGTAGTGTCGTCAAAGCTCGGCCGCCAACTTGTTTGCCCGCGGCGGTTGATGTCATCGCAGGAGCCATGCCCACGCTGTGGCCATCAGTTCCACCTGCATCCCTACCATACGGAAACTTCACTACATGTAAGACTAGATATTGCGGAACGACGACGGAGTCCTTAACTAACTCACTACGTTGAATAAGTGGTCTACTTACGAAAGACGCGTGCCCACGATTCGCGCCGTAACGTGACCTTTGGAAGGCCCAGCTCCACCACGATGGCGTAAATTAAGTTACGATTTAAGATGAAAACGATTGTCATGTTCAACGTTCAAACAGTTTTCAACAAATCTCTTAGGGAACTATTTAAAAATATTAATATAATGACGGTGCCTTGCCAATTCATTTATGAAAATATTTTATGTATGTAAGAAAAAATCTACATCTTTTTAATAAAATAAGTGATAGACATAATTTTAATACTAGAAATAAAGATAAAATAGATAAACCATTTTTTAGATTATCTAAAGTACATACATCTTTTATGGAGTACTGTGTTAAATGTTACAACAAAGACCTTGTGATATATTGCAATTAAATGAAAGAAAATTTAAAACTCATATTAAAAGTACACTTTGTAAACAAGCATATTACAAATTAGAGGATTATATCCTAGATAAGAATGCTTGGAAACATGCTGGTCTTGCTCCATAGGACAATCTAGAGTCTAGACAAAATCAAACTGGTTGCTAATTTAATTGTATAATTTATAATTTTTATGACATTGTTTTTTACATTATGTAACTACTTTAACTCACACACTAAATTATTACTTGTTTTTTGTTTGAAAAATCATCTACTTCTCAATATTTGTAAATATGTGAGCACCATGTATCTATCACATAATTAATTTACCTGTCATGCGTTATATTTAATTATTTTTACCTATTGTGGTATAGTAATTTTATTCTAGGTGCATCGTCTTCACATATAATTATTATGTATACATAATATTGTATAACATTTTTAAAAGAGTAACGGTGGAGTTTCTTGCCCATTCTTCTCCATACGAAACTACCTTTTGGAAGGGGCAACTAGAATCAATTCTATTTTTTGTAAATTTTGACATTCAAAAGTGCCTTTTTATGTGCCTATTTGAAATAAACATTTTAACTTTGACTTTGACTTTGAACGTATTATTTTGAGACTAATAAAGTTATTTCAATACATGAGAGTTAATTTCTTAAGTATTGATAATACGGTCCTCGCTTTTAGCCACTATCTTTATTGACCAATCATAAAAGAAACAATACTGAGACAAGCACAACAAAAAAAAAAAAAAAGTCTCCAAACATCAAAGCTGAAAACAAAAAAGGGCTAAGATTGTTTAAGACATTCCCCAAAAGTCAGAAAGAAACGACTTCTGACGTTATCATGTAGCCTGAACAACAATCAGGTGGCTCAGCGGTCACCTTATTGTCACTTCGAGAGGCAAAAAATTACAATAGATAACAATAACAACATATTTTGTGGTTTCGTAAAAAGGGAACAATACAAAAATACTGACGCGGAAATTAAAAAAACAGAAACAAAGGCAAATTACCCGTGAAAGGGAATGAGCGGCCACAGACACCCGCGGTCTATTTCCTCTAACGACAAACACTTCCGTAACGGTGAGGCGCCAGTCTGATGCGAGTCTGCACATTTTGAAATGAAAAGGACAACTCAAATGTGAAGACGACAAACCCAGTCCATCAATCACGACAAAAGCAATAAGTTAGCTAAAATGAGCAACAACAACTGGGTACTGTGAGTACTTTATAGAGTACATATACTTGTGTTGTGTCCCCCGTAAATAAATAAATTGTCTTACCTTACAATTAATTATCAATGGGATACATTTTTCTCCTTTCTTAACTCATCGCTGCTCATTAACCGACTTCCAAAAAGGAGGAGGTTATATGTTCGATTGTATGTATGCTTTTTTTTATGTATGGTCACCGATTTCTCGGTCAATTGTGGACCGATTTCGAAAATTCTTTTTTGTTTGAAAGGGTATGCTCTCGAGGTGGTCCCATTGTCACCAAGTCAGAATCTGATGAGGGGATCCCATGAAAATCGAGGGAAATCCTCAAAATTTATAGGCACACGTATAGCGATTTGGGTATTTTTTATAGTAACTCGTGCATTTGCTCTTGGAAAGCACCATTTGGTAAAGTGGAACTGACCATGAAGACCAGAGGTGGCCACCGGAACTTCTCAATAATAAGTATTTCACGGGTAGCGATTCGATTTTAATATGGTTGCTAAGCAATTCATGCTCTTCACAATGCATATGGTGAAATGGAGCTGATGGTGGCTTCACCATCAGCTCCAGTGGTTTTGGTTCTTAACTGGTGAACTCCTCAACAATTAACGTCCCTGCGTCGGGAAAAGGAATATTTTGTAAACGATGATGAGCAGTTGACATTAGGCTATTGTTACTTAGATTTATTAATATCTGACTCACTAAAATTTGAAAAATAAAAACTTTTTTCCAAAAAAACCAACCGACTTCAAAAAAAAAACACTACAAAGTGAAAAATAACTTTAATTTCGGAAGTCGGTGGCAAAAAACAAAATACAGATGCAAAGACACCGACTTCCGAAATGAAAGTTATTTTTCACTTTGTAATGTTTTTTTTTCACTGAAATTGTTCATTGTAACACTTTAATTTATTTTATTATTTTGCGTGTAGGATTTATTGAGTCTCTAAACGCACGTTTCAACAAATATATATAGTGTAAAAAACATATTAAAAGTAAAACCGTACCGATGCCGGAGGCAGTAGAGCTTCCTTACAAAGAAACGAGTCTTTCAATTAAATACCTACCTATTGTTCAATGTATGGTAAAAGTGTATAGCCAATATATTACAGGTACTCTATAATACTTGTCGCTTTTGTTGTATCGTTCTCTTTCGAGAGTTAATATTCTCGATAACATCAATAGTCAAACAAGGAGAAGGTTCTCATTCATACAAAACTTTAGTCGTAGATAATTTTGCTTTCTTTAATAATTTCTAACCTAGCACCTAGTACCGTAGCAAGAAAGGACTCATTCACAGTAATTTCACGTTTAAATATTATTATTAACGTAGGTATATTATTTATTTTCATCACAAGAAAATCGCTCATCAAGCGGTAGCGTTTCTTCTCCATAGGTTATTAATTATATATATTAGGTCTTTACCTATGAAATTGCCGTTCTGCAGTACTGGCCATTTCAAATCAAAATAATTTTTGTTTGGCTAAGAATTCTAATTTCAAATTAATTTTATTTTAAAAACATGGATTTTTTTTTCTAAAAGTAGTCATTTCTTTATTGATTAGTGTTACATTTTCATCGCATTTCAATCTTTTTCGTCATCATGGATACGTTAAAAATTCGAGTAATTATGGAATATGAGTACCGTCGTGGCAGCAACGCGGCACAAGCGGCACGCAACATCAACGACGTTTACGGAGCTAACACTACAAACCAACGCACCACCTGTTATTGGTTTGCTCGCTTCCGTTCTGGAAATTTCGACCTGAAAAATGAACCTCGCGGTCGTCCGAAGACTTTGGTCGACAATGACGAATTAAAGGCGATTGTGGAAGCTGATGATACACAATCTACGGCTGAATTAGCAGCAGCTTTCGACGTTAGCGTCAAAACAATATTGGTCCATTTGCGTCAAATTGGCAAGGTAAAAATGCTTGACAAATGGGTGCCCCACGAACTCAATGATCGCCAGCGCGAAGTACGCGTCGAGACGTGCCTTGCACTGCTCAACAGACACACAAATGAAGGAATTTTGAACCGCATTGTTACCTGCGATGAAAAATGGATTCTGTTTGATAACCGTAAGCGCTCAGCAAGTTGGTTGGATCCTGGTTCAGCACCTAAACAATGCCCTAAACGAAAACTTACCCCTAGAAAAGTGATGGTCACTGTTTGGTGGTCTAGCGCCGGTGTGATTCATCACAGCTTCTTACCAAACGGGGTGAGCATTACTGCAGATGTGTACTGTGAAGAACTGAACACAATGATGGAGAAGCTGGCGCATCTCCAACCAGCATTGGTCAATCGCTCGTCTCCGCTGCTCCTGCACGACAACGCGCGACCTCATACTGCACAGCAGACGGTCTCCAAGTTGCAAGAACTGGGGTTGGAAGCTCTCCGTCATCCGCCCTACTCACCAGACCTTGCGCCTACAGACTACTACTTTTTCCAGAATTTGGATAACTTCTTGGCGGGAAAAAAAATTAATACCCGAGAGGCAGTACAAAATGCCTTTGAAGAATTTGTTGCCTCCCGTCCAGCTGATTTCTTTAAGAAGGGCATCAATAAACTGCCACTGCGATGGCAAAGATGCATTGATTGCATGGGTGATTACTTCGATTAATACAAATAAAAAATTCATGAAAAAAATTCGTTTAAATTTTTTCATACAAAACGGCAATTTCATAGGTAAAGACCTATTATTATTATCCGCCCAATATTCTATATTTATTCAATGTACCATCACTTGTACCAGCTGGCCTTTTAATCGACAATGTGGCAACAAAAAATTGACGCCCAGTGGTTTCTAGTGTAAGTTGAATTGAGTTATATTTATACATTGAATTAACTAGTTGTGGTGAACTTCTTACTCGCCACATACAAGCTCGCTAAGAGTCTATGTTTTTCAGTGGTTTAAAGTTGATTAAAGCCAACATTTGGTTTTATTTCACTATTGTGATTCCATTACAATTTATTCAACTTTAATTATGCGAAACAGTCTTCAATACTAACCGTAACGATGGAGCAATATATTCGACCAAATATTCTCGACCTTGATCCGTCATCGCCTATAGCGGCTCAAGAATGGAAACACAGTTTTTTTTTAAGTAGATACCCAATATCTACTTAAAAAAAATCTGATTGCAAATGAAGCAGAGAAGAAAGTTAGTGATGCGATAAAGATGCAACTTTTTATTAAACAAGTATCACCCAAAGTATACGAATACATAAGAGAGTGCAAATCATACAAAACTACAGTAAGTATACTCAACACCATATTTACCAAACCAACAAAAAAAAAAATAGTCTTATTCTGGCCACAAGAAACAGCAGAGCCAAGAAAAAAATTAACAATTTATTCAGCAACTGGGAATTTTAAGCAAGGACTGTCAATTTAAAAAGGTTGATGCAAAAAGTAATAAGAATGATTTTTTATGAGACGCATATAATTCTGGCATTATTTCGCATAATGGATGGAGCTACTAACCAGGCACCAATACCATTCGAGACAATACTTTTTTCGCGGAGATAAAATTCACCGGCGTGGCGTCAAAACTGCCCAGCTTTTAATGCCAATTGCCAAATTTGTCAGAAAAGGCGACATTTTGCAAATGTTTGTAGGAGCCCTAAGACAAATCTTAACGCTGCTACTGCTACTTATGGATCTCCTGAAAATATATTCAATGAAGTTACGGCTGTTGTTGCTCCGGCCAATTTAAAGAAATCAGTCGTTCTATCGAAGTTAACATCAAAAAAGCAAACGCCCTAATAGACTCTGGAAACTCTAAAAGCTTTATCTTTTTTTTCGTATTCTTCTTTTAAGAAAGCAGAATGTACTGAACCTGTAACAATTGCCCAAACAACGCACACAATCAACTGCGAAGGGCTACTTCATGCAAGATTGGTCTAAATGGCAATGTTTACGAAAAAGCTTCGCTTCTTACTGCTAAATATCTTTGTGCTGATGTTATAATAGGACATAATATACTGAAAGAACACTCTGAACTTGAAATTACTTTCGGTGGATCTAGAAAACCATTACAAATATGTAGTGTTCTGGCTGCATTTGTTCCACCAGTTCCATTATTTTCGAATTTACATTCCAACTGCTTACCAGTTGCTATAAAGTCAAGAAAATACTGTAACGATGATCTGAAATTCACCAAACAAATTTACCAAACATAGAAAATAAATGTGAATGAAATTTCGAAATACGTATTCTTTTCTAAAATTGTAACAAAAACGCTTACCATCAGGTATCTATAATGGAAACAGAAAAACAATACACAGATCACTGTTTGCAGAAAAGACTGGGTTGAAGGTGATACGAATATAAAAAGATTCATGGATGCAGTTGATCTACAATTTAACTGTTAACAAAGAGAAATCGACGTTTTCAATAAAAACAATTAACCTACTGGGATACAACATTTCGAAAAAGTCCATTAAACATAATCCGGACCGACTCCAACCACTTTTGAGCATGCCTGCCTATACCGATTTACAAGATTTCACACAACCAACCTCCAGAAACAACCAATTGGAACCGTGCACCTAGCTTCTGACGTTTCATAAGTGCCCATGTAGGTTTATGTGAAATAAAATATTTTGATTTGATTCATTTACACGAGCTCTCGGTATGTTTTTGCATTATTTAAAGTGTTTAGCATAATTCTCGGAAAAAATGCACAGCCTCTTGAATCCAGATTCCCATTAAATGATGAAGCTAAATCTGCTTTAGAAGACTTAAAGAACTGCATTGCAAAATCTACAATATTTGCTATCGATGAAAACAAAATGTTTACAGTAGAAACAGATGCTTCCGATAATGCTATTGCGGCTACATTGACTCAAGAAGGACGCGCAGTAGCTTTCTAGTCGCGCACACTATCCATGACAGAAAAGCGACATTCAGCCATAGACAAGGAAGCGTATGCCATTGTCGAACCTCTCCATAAGTGGTGACACTACTTAATTGGAAGATATTTTCGACTGATCACAGACCAACGATCAATTTTCTATATGTTCAATCGCAGAAATACAAGCAAGATAAAGAACGAGATGATAATGAGATGGTGGTTAGAATTATCTTGCTACAAATATAATATTGTCTATAGACCAGGAAATGACGCTGCTGACGCGCTGTCACGTATCTGCTCTATTCACTCGGAATCTAAATTGAAGGACTTGCATAATGAACTATGTCACCCAGGCGTTACACGAATGTATCACTGGATAAGAAGTAAGAACCTACCATTTTCGGTAGAAGACGTCAGAGAGATGACAAATGCCTGTTCGGTCTGGGCAGTCGTGAAAGCTCTTTTTTTTAATAATAGCGATTTGGTAAAAGCGATTTCATTGTACGCCACACTTTATTTCTTTGGGTGGGAAGTCATCAAATAACTTCTCCTGCTCAGTCCGCTCTGGGCGGAGCGGGAGGGCGTGTCAGCCTTTTACTGACTAAAAACGACCCGTGTTCCTTCAGTTGCCTGTGTGCCAGGGCCATGGTAACTCTTTCGAACAATCCGCGACCCTGGCAGGCATCGGCCCTAGCGGACCCCGTCAATTAGTGCTGAAATCTCTTTGAGGTGGGCGTGGAACACAACGCGCGTCGCACGGCGCGCGGCGCACTCGAGCCTGGTCCTTACCGGATGGCGAGCTATCCATTGCTCGCCGTCCGCAAGCTCGCGCCTACGGTGGCCGGGAATCGGCTTGGGATTCCCGACGCCCAGGGCCTCTCCTGCAGCGACCAGGGGCGTGAAGGCACAACGATTGCCTCTCCCTCACGCGCTCCGCCTCCTTCTTCGCAAGCATTACTGCTTCGCAGAAAAAGGTGACGTCTTCCCATGCCCTCTCGCTCCATACAATAGCCTGGACCAGGGCTGGACGAGAGAGATCGCCGCCGCTGATTGCCTCCGCGAGGACACGGCGGTGCTCCGCCCAAGCCAGGCAGACCTCCACCGTATCCTTCACCGTGTCCTCCGGGCGATCCACACAATGGTAACACCGTGATGTTTTCTCCCGCCTTATCCGGAACTGTAACCTCCCGAAACAACCATGTCCGACGAGGACCTGCGTCAGGCGGAAGGTGAGGACGCCGTAGCGCCTCTGAATTCACTCCCCAAAGAGGAGATTTACCGCCACAATTGAGGCGTGCCCAACCGTTCGACACACTGAATATCGATTTTAAAGGGCCAGTGTAGTGACCTTCGTCTTACAAGTACATACTGACTATTATAGACGAATATTCGCGATGTCCATTCGCATTCCCGTGCCAAGACGTTTCCGCTGCGACTATAATGAAACATTTATCGACTCTCTTCTGCACATTTGGATTGCCAGCTTATATTCATTCCGATCGTGGCTCCGCTTTTATCTCAAAAGAAGTAAAATATTCCTTACACAGTAAAAGTATATCTACAAGTCGAACGACAGCATATAACCCACAGGGTAAAGGACAAATAGAGCGCATAAATGTAACAGTTTGGAGCACAATACAATTAGCTCTGAAATCTCAAGGATTAAAAATGGAGCAATGGAAAATATTTCTTAATCAAGCACTGCACTCAACGAGATCTCTGCTATAAACAGCAATGAACCAAACTCCTCATGAAATGAGCTTTGTACACAATAGGAAATCTAATAATGGACATTCGGTACCAACTTGGCTTCTAACACCCGGTCCTGTCCTACTCAAAAAGCACAACAAGACCAACAAGTCGAGGAAGTCGAGCTGTTGGAGTCCAACCCGGACTATTATTTTGTGAGACTGGGTGACTGCCAAGAAACGACCGTGTCTAATAGACATTTAGCCCCAACAGGGTTAGAGCGCGGGGAAGAAGGAAACTGTAGAAACAGAAAGCGAGTCCTCATTTGTGTGTACAAAGACTGCTGCGCCAGATACTCCTCCAATTCTGGTATCTGGCGCAGCAGTCTAGACTACCAGTAATAGGTAATAGGTAATACGGGCTGATGTCCGCAACTCCACGTCAATGCGCGTACGGGTGGGAACATCGATTATTCGATCCACCTCAGCTCCTCGAGGAAGGCCAGCAACGCCTTGGTGTTACTGACAATCTCACGTAGGGTACCTGGGTTACCGAAGTACTTTGCCTTGTACCTGGCGACCACCGGGTAGTTTAGAAGCACATGAGCTGCTGTTTCGTCGTCTTCCATGCAGGCCCTGCACAGTGGACTGTCTGTGACTCCTATGACAAAGAGGTGTTTATTAAATGACCCGTGGCCAGTTAAAGCTGCTGTTATTATACGAAGCTGTTGTTTAGTTAGTCGGAGAAACTGTTTCGTGAAGCGGCAATCAATTGTAGGGAGTGCTTTCCTAGCCTGCCTGCACTTACCTGTGTCCTCCCACAGTTTGTGATGTTGGTCCCTGGTGCGTTTCCTTACCAGAGCGCGTAAGTACCCAAAGGGTAGTGGCACGATGGGTTCAGGTCCAACTGGTGCCACGCTCGATCCCTTCCTGGCAAGTTCATCGGCTGCATCATTACCTAGTGAACCGCTGTGTCCTTTGATCCATTGGATGGTTATGTTATTGAGGCTCCCCATCTGATTGAGGCGCTGGTGGCACTCGTATATCAGCCCAGAATCGACTGTGTGACTGTTTAGCGCTTGCAGAACATCCATGCTGTGTGAGAGTATTCGGATCGAGTGGTCCTTAACTTCCCTAGCCATGATGGCCGAAGCGGCCAGAGAAATACCCATGCACTCGGCCTGGAACACTGTGTTATGGACCCCCAATGGTGTGGCTATACGTGTGTTGAAGTCGTCCGAGAAGATTCCAGCACCTGTGCCACTACCTGTTTTAGATCCATCCGTGAAGATGCGCAATTCTGCAGGGAACAAGCCCTCGCATCGGCTATCCTCGTAAAGTTGGATTTTGTATTTTTTATCGAAGATATATTGTTTGGTACCCGGTCATTTATGGCTTTCGTAATGGGGAACTCTTTGTTGAGTCCCTCAAGCAGCGCGGTGTGTGGTGTGTCTCTCTTACCCCAGAGATCTAGTGCATTTAGACGTGCCGCCGCCATCGTCGCTTCCTGCTGTATGAACAGGTGAAGCGGTGGTAGTCCCAGCATGGCTTTGACTGCCACAGTCGGGGTAGTCCTCATGCAGCCCGTAGTCGCCATGCAAGCAAGTCTTTGCATGTGTTGTAGTTTGTTGGAGGCTGTAACTAGCTTAGTGCGGGGCCACCAGACCACGGCCCCGTAGGTGATCATGGGGCGGATCACTGTAGTATACAGCCATAGTATAATTTTAGGGGATAGGCCCCACTTCTTACCTATCTTCTCCTGCACTGCCAGAAGGTTATGCAGGCCTTGTTTAGTTTGTTGTCCAAATGACTATTCCAGTTTAACTTACTGTCAAGAATGAGCCCGAGGTACTTGACTTCGTTGGCCAACTGTAGTTCTGTATTGAACAGTTTTGGTAGGCGGAAAGAGCCTAATGTTCGTTTTTGGGTAAACATTACTAGTTCAGTCTTAGTGGGGTTCACTGATAGGTCAAATTTCCTGCACCATCTCTCTACAATATGTAGTGCTTGCTGTGTGAGGTTGCAGATCGTACCCGTCACCTTCCCCGAAACAAGGATGGCGAGGTCGTCTGCATAACCTATTGTGAAATAGCGATTGTCATTGAGTTTGGTGATGAGGTCGCGACGTCCAGGGTAGCACTGGCAGCTTGGGCGTAGCTTCGTTGGGCGACCCGAATGGATTGATCAAGACGCGGCCGCTTATGCTCCCCCCCGAGGTGTCAAGGTCTCGTTGAGAGCTCGCTTTGCCGCGGCCTGATCCTTCCAGCCGGGTCGCTGTGCCTTGCTAGTACCTGCAACTGGACTCTTCGGAACACTGGTCTGCGTTTGACTGGGCACGGGTCGGCTTGTGCCCGCTTCCCGGCGGAGAAGTTCAGCTGGCCGCTTGTCGGTTTGACTGACTTGGCGGCAGTGGTCTATTTATTGCGGGAGCCTTTACCTTGCATCCAGCGTGTTTGGCGGCGCTCCTTCCTCGTCACTCTTTTCCCCTGATTGCCTTGTTCTGAGGAGGCAGCTGGTGGACCTGAAGGGTCAGTGCAAGGGCAACGGGCTTGTTGAATGCATTTACCCTTGCCATTGCGTCTCCACTTGACCGGTGACGACCGCCTGGTGAGAGGAGGCTTGTGGAGCCACAGGAAGAGGAGAGTGTTTGTCAAGACGCCCGGTGCCAGTTTTACCCAGCGCTGGGGTCTGTATAGCGTGGGTCGGAACGGCAGTGGTATGAGTCGTCGCCGTAGACCTGGAAGGGTCGGTACTGGTCCCAATCAGCGCCGACGTCCTTTGTTTACTCTGGGACTTTTTGGTCTTAGCTGTGGTTCTCGCCACAGCCGGACCGGCGCCCGCGCTGGTACCAGCGGTGTTAGCCGCATGGCCACCAGGGGCGAGAGAGGTGCAAGCACCTCCCTTTGGAGTCTCATTGGCTTTCGCCTCCTCTCCGTTTGCGTGGTTTTTAACTGGCCTTATGGAATTGACAATGTTAAATAGTATTTTAAAATTCATCTCTCTGGCTCCCACCCTCCATGGAGCCCGCAACTGGGAACGTCTTACTATAAAAAAAGCTAGAACGTTAGGACTACCAGAGAGATATAGGGGCGCAAGGCTGGCTTACAGTGTGACATCGGGTGCTCGATCGGGTTGGGTCCAATGGGCCACCCCCAACGAACTGATCAACCCTCACTTACACCGTCAGCATGACCTTTACCTACCGCTTCGGCCGTCCGAGGACGACCTCAGCGGACCTCACGCACCTCGCCTGTGGCCCTCTGACGGGACCCTGTGACCATTTATCTACCCCTGGCTATTGGGTAGGGCCACCGTTTCGCTTGAAATCCAGACTAAAGGGGGCGTGTTGCCTTACGGGCACATTACAGCCAGAGCCGCTCGGTTCAACCCCCCAGGACTCCTTCATCCCCGCTTACGGCGCTCAACTGCGCAGGTCCTAGCGCAGGTGACTGTTTACTCCTACTCGCCATCAGCTGATTTTAGTGATGGTCGAGCCCGCCACCACCCAGTCGCAAAGGGGTCACGGTTAGGAGGGGGAACTGGAGAGGAGGTAGGAGAAGTGGGGGGATTGTGAGATTTGGGACTGGAGGGTCATAAGACAAGAAAGAGTGGGGTTTAAGGGAAATTGGGAAGGGTATGTGATGGCGCCTGGAGGTTTTTGTTACGTCTATTTCTTAGGGAATTAGACCAAGAACGGGGTGGCAACCTCGGACAGGTGTATCCGCCAGACTTGCCTTGAGGATCTACACGACTGTAGCGCTCTCCCTCAAGACCCCGCCACCCTGCTGCCTCTGAAGGAGGCGGCAGGGTAGGCCTGCATCTATATTACCAAGCAAAGCAAAGCATGTCGTTGTACAACCGCGAAAGCATAAATCCAGACCGCCCCCCAGACTACCAGTAATAGAAATACCACCTTCCTATCTGCAGGATTACGACACCTCAGGCTAGAATGCAGCGGGGGAGAATATTGGCGACTTCTTAGTCGCCACATACAGACTGGCTAATTAAGAGTCTATGCTTTTTAGCGGTTCGAAGATGTTTTTTAAAGGCTGTACAAATTTTAAATTTAATAAAGCCAACATTTGGTTGTATTTCGCTATTGTTATTCCATAACACTAGTGATCACTTTAGCTTTAGCAGATTATCCAACTGATTTACACGTTACATAGAGATCATGAGATATCTTGATTCCACTAAGTCTTCCGTCTGTCTGTGTATGCGTGTGATTGGTTGCCCAGACATGTATTAAATCTAGACTCCATCATATAACAAATTGCTTACATATGTTATGTTGAATGCTATTTGAATATATTAGTTTATCTATGCAAATTGTAGAGTTGTCAGAGTTTTAGAAAGCAACTATGCGTGAAATAATCTATGCCTTGTAATTTGTCGCAAGAAAAAGAGATGACTTTGGTCCACGGATAGTTCCTTGTATCATCCGTGATTAATGGTGTTTCAAGTATATTAAGATCTATAGGATTTTGTTAATGCTAAGGTAACTTTTCAATATTTCTAAGCAGAAATCTCTCTCTGATGGCAATAACTCTCACAATTATCAAGAATGTATTTGCCTATTACGGTTAACTAGATATAAGAACTAATTTCAGATTAATATATAGGTAAGGTGCAGTGGTGGCCCAGTGGTATCGGCCCCGACTTACGAGTTGTAGGTCGTGGGTTCGAACCCAGGCAGGCGCTTTACTTTGTGTAAATAATTTCATCACCACTGCTTTCAAAACGGTGAAGGAAAACATCGTGAGGAAACCGGCATGACCTAGAACCAAAAATTCGAAGATATGTGACATCTACCAACCCGCACTGGGCCCGCGTGGTAGATTACAGCCCATTCCCCCTCTCAAAGAGAGGAGGCCTGTGTCCCAGCAGTGGGAACATTATAGGCTGATTATGTGATATAGGTATAGTTTGTGTTAAAGTATTATACATTTAAAAAAAATAAGTGAGCAATATTAACAGTGGTATTTCTTTTCGTCCTGACTGTATTTACCAAAGTTTGGTTTAAATTGGTTTTTATTTTTATTTTTTCTCTTTTATAATATAAAATTTTCTAAGATTGATTTTGTGAATATGAGAACGTTGTAGGCCTTGTAGACTGTATATTTGTAGACTATTTTAAATTTGGTAAGTACCTGGTACTTGTTGACAGGCCCACACTTTCCTCCCATGCCTGTTACCACTGTAATTACAAAACATTGTAAAAGCCAATTATTTTTAAAAGAGTAACCGTGAGTTTCTTGCCAGCTCTTCTCCATTGGAAACGACCAATTGCAACCGTGAACTTAGCTTCTGACGTTTCATAAGTGCCCATGAAGGTTTATGTGAAATCAAATATTTTGATTTGGATCTTTGATTATGAAGATTGTCCAAACGGGAATGAATACACGCATTCTCAAAAGTTTTCGAAATGACACTATGAAGATCAAAAAGTCCACCACTTTTGTGTAATTATTTTGTTAGGATGGTGAATCGGAAAAGTGGGTAAGTTATGAATTATTATTCTCTTCAAGAAAATAATCTTTTCTTATGTAGCTCGTTGTTAAAAAATTCTGTTTAATATTTTTAGTAAAATATCTTGTTTAGTAATATCGCGGAATTGCAGGCGGGCTGCGCTGCATCCCAACGCATTGACAAATCCTCCTGCATCACTCGAGTACATTTTGCACAGTACAGGTGGACCGCACCGGGCCGCAGCGCAACGCACTGGTGGATCACGCGCCAGGCGTATTGTTGCGGCTACTCTTTTACGTTACGATACGGCCCGCCTTTAGTGTGGGATGGTTCATACAAAATGTACGAAAGTGATCTGGGAGGATTTTCGCAATGCGTTGCGTTGCAGCACGGCCCGCACAATGTGCGCATGCCTCATTGCACTGGAGTGGAGGCAGTTAAAATTTCTCGAATTTTAGGTACATTACGTTTACTCAACGCGTTCGTGGTATGGCCCATAGGTAAAAACTTTATGTTAGCAAACTCTTGTCTAACAAGTTAACTCCGCATGCTTTTTCAAGGGCATGTATTTAATCGAACGTCTAATAATTCCCATTTACGCCCCTAAAAATGTTATTGACACTCTTTATTGATGATTACAAAAATAATTGCTCCTCACTTTGTGAAACTCTAACAATTCCTGTTTTGGGGTCGTAAAAAAACTAAATAGCCAAGTAACTGCGACCAACTTGAATGTAACGCTCGCCGGCCGCTTTCGCGGCACTAGCACTGCTTGCTTCGCTCACTCGGCTCGCGCGCGATTGGTCATAGTTCTAACCTAAACCATTTGGTTGGAGTACCCTAGCTTAGTTACTGCGACCAACTGTGAAAAAAGGCTAGAAACATAAAACGAGGCTCAATTATTTAAAAAAGCGCGCATTATATGGTCTATAAGTTTATGAAGGATCAGTTAAATATTTACAACATTTAAGTCTAATTTGGCACATAAATTATCAATAATAAAAAATAAAAACTTTAAAACTCAGGTTGCTAAAGCCTTGTGGGTTCTTTGTAATACCTACAAAAAAAACCAACAAGGCTTTAGCTATCTGAGATTTTTCCATAACGCTCTATTCACTTGTTGAATATCACAACGCCACCTTTTCATTGAAATTTAATAAGTTTATAACCCACAGTTTATTAGCGGTAACTTTATTAAAACATGGCGCGTCTCCTTTGTTTCATATTTTCAGTTAAATTTTATCGCGACATTGTCCATTAAGGTTAAGACATTGATTGTTTATAATATCTTTCGCCACAAAGACGTCCAAGTTAAAACCTTTAGGAATTATTTGATTACATTTTAGCATAATAAGTAGATAAGTAAAATAAAACACAGTCACGCAGTCTTCATTAGATCCTGCAGGCTTAGCACAAGCACCGTTTTGTGGACTGAAGAATAGACAAAAATAACGTTTCGTGAAGACAGTACGGCGGCAGCAAAGTAGAAAGATTCAATTGCACTTTTTATGAAATTCAGTAATTTATTCACATTTTTCTTTTATTTTGCTTATACTCGTATCTCGAAAATGGTGTGTACTATCGTAAAAATAATGAAAATTTCAACCCCCTCTATGAGACCCTTAAACCCCTAAAACTCAATATGTAAGTAATAATTTTTCACATTTTCCATACAAAATTGGAAAATTCATTTTTTCCATTCCATTTATATACTTTGTGGCTGTTGAGTAAAAAGTTTTCTACTGACTTTAGCATGGCGATTAAAAAATCAAATTGTCTTCACTACCTTAGACAACTGTCTTCCTAGATAACGATCGGTAGAAACGAAAGACAAAATGACAGATTATAGAAGGATTTTTACGGCGCGATGTCAAAAATGGAGAAATGAAATATCACTTTGTATGGAAATAGCCGTGTCTGTTCTTCAAAGAAATAGACAGCGACATGCTAAGCCCGCTGGTCTGATTGTAATTTAATTATATCTTACAAGAAAAGATAGGAAGAAGCCTTCACCTTTCTAGCACAGATTTATTTGTCATGTCATAGATGATTTTGAATATTGACGGCTTTCTAGTAACGCTTCAAGTTAATGACATGACACGTGAAAGGATTTTGTGAAGCGGTTATTTTGCCATTGATCTGGTTTTGAGAGAACTCAATTAAACCCTTCAATAATTGGATCTGACTGGATTTGTAGCTTCACATGTGGTATTATAAATTGAATTGTAGGATATGTGTATGAGAATGTATCTTAGGCAAACTAGACTGAAATTGCTTCGTCAGTTCTCACAAACACTATACTAATAATATGGAGCCCAATTTACCTATTTCTGAGACGAGCTGCCATATTCACTTATTGCTCGAGACATCACTTTCAGGGCTTCGCATGGATAACTACTTCTCAATTGAGAGAATTTAGCGAATAAAAGTATGATGTGTAATAATAAAATCCAGATGACGTCTACTATCAACATACAACAGTGTTTTGAGAGAGCTTCTCAAATTTTATAATTTGGAATGCGAATGAAGTAATTTTTACATCGAATTCAAGATTATTCCAGAAACTTTGTGTTTCGTTATTTTATATTTTTAATGATAAATGATAAATGATTTTATTTCTGTAAGTAGGTTTGTACAAACACTTTTACACGTCAATCATATTTTTAAACTAGATGAGGTCGGCGTTTCCTATCTGACTACTCTGAGAAGAAAGGCCGAAACAAACTCAGAGGTCACAGTCTCTTTTAAAGTCCAGACATAATCATGGTCAAATCATGTGAAGACCATGTAGATTGGTATTTAATTCAAGATTTTAATAATGTCAATAAATCGGTTAGAGAACTTTGCAGAAATAATGGATTTTATTTAGTCTAGTAAAATATTATGTAACCACGCCAAGTCGTGTCATAATTTGATGCTAATTAATATATAAAAACACAAACGTAAAGACAGGTAAACCTATGGCGTAAATGTAAGTCTATGTCTTCGACAAAGTAACTCCAATACATGAAACTATGCAAACCGCCACCTGGCCGATAAAGGAGTAGTAGGTACAACTTCTCGAAAGCGCAGTTCGCTGTACTTCAACTAATACGAACTGTTATTATGCTCCTACAGAAGTTATATGGTTATTTACCCAAAATTTGTGCAAAACAGATTGCAATGGTGTATGCCTACATGCACAATTCTCGATGAGATAAAATTTGTGGCGAATGGGTGCCTAGTCCATCCAAGTGCCAAAACGTGCTTGATCCCTATCCACTTTTGATGTTTGTACTATTATCGGTTCATAATAGAAATTGTTTTATTTATCTATTCTGGGCCGAGCTTGTATAGGCCTGTTATCCATCTCCTTTGGGCAAGTCTTTAGTAAATTCATACCCTGTATCTTTTGTAGCTTCGAAGTTTCTTCGGTATAAGTAGCTGGATAATGTTTGAAGTCTTCAAAAGTTTTTTTACATTTTTCAATCGCAAAAAATACTTTTTTTTTTCAAATGGAGTACTTGTCGTCATGTGAAATCCTTCTTTAAATATTTTACGCCTGTCTATCTCAATTTTTTTCTTGAATGTATCAAAATCTAAAAAGTTAGGTACCTACAAAATGCAACTATTGTTTGGGTATTATGTTTGGGTGGTGTATCGGGAAAGTGACGAAGCGAGAAGTAGCAGGTACCTAGTATCTTGTTGGACGTATTGTTTATATCGTGTTACAACGAGAACTTTAAATTAAAATTATACCATTCATTGAAGAATACTGAATACAAGTATTATAAAATATTATTTATGTATAATATTTTATTTTTGGTGACCATTCTATTACGTCTCGACCAGAGAATAGATGAAAATTAAGCGCAGGGGTTCCTTTTCCTTTGACTGTTTTTATCTCTGGTTACGTTTTCTCCTAAAGTGATTGTACTATTTTATATATATTTCATAATCCACCACACAGATGTTCAATTCACTCTTTAGCATTTATGTTGGATAAATTAATCTCAATAGAGATGGTATTGAGTTGATTGACTGAACAGAAACATTGTAGAAACTGTGAGTTAACGATTGGAACCGAATTCAAACATCTCAGTAGTCTACTGTATTCCCTTCGCTATTTGATTATACACTGACGAGCAATATAAAAAGCCACTTGCAAAGTCTCTAAAGAAATCTAAATATCTCCTAAGACACAAGCGTTAGTTTCATAAAATAAAAAAAACTTGTAAACAGATTATAATGAACATTAAAACCTTATTTCATACTGGCCTGTTCGAAGTCACGGACAGAAAAAGTAGAAAAAAAATGTCATAATTGTGTATACATTTGAATACTTTTATTTTCACTTTGATTAAATTATTATTTTTACCTTTCTGTATAGATTTTGTATCTAAAAGTGCTTATGGCAGACGTTGACTTGTAAATAAAGGTATCATCATGTTTCTTACACCAATACGTCCAATCGAGGAGATCCCAGAGACGAAACAGCCAGAACAATGGGTATGCTATGAAACATTCTACTGTCCAAAAATTGCTTCGGAGGTTGAGGGAGACTGGACTTAACCTAAGTCTACTAAGCAATGGCAAGCCAAGGTGCACAACGGTCCGGGAAGATCGATTCATTGTCTGAACAATGTTAAGAAATCAACATCAGACGGGTGTTGCCATCCAGCAAAAACTTTTGCATACCCGAAGGGACCCAATCAGTGCGTGGGCAGTCAGAAGACGTGTTGCAGAAGCCAATTTAAAGCCTTATCTGCCAGCAAATGGCCAAAAACTCAAATGGCATCATAAAGTTGCAAGATTAAGGTGCGCCCGTGAGCACATCGAATGGGGTGAGGACGAATGGAGCAGAGTAATGTTCTCTGATAAATCGAGATTCGTGTTGTATAATAATGGCGGGACACGTCGAGTGTACAGACGGCCAGAAAAACGTTTTATACAAGCTTGTTTTGAAGTAAAAGTCCCATACGGGGGAGGTTCTGTACATGTGTGGGCCTATATTCCATCCAATAGTCACACTAGTAATCGCAATCTGACCGCTGTGAGATACGTAAACGAGATTCTCAATGAACAGATTCCGTATTTGGTCAATATCGGCGCCAATGCATTGTTTATGCATGATAATGCCCAGCTCCACACAGTGCATGTGGTAAACGAGTTAATTTCAAGACGTGGGAATCCATCAAATGGAGTTCTAGCGAGAAGCCCTGACCTAAACCCTATGGAACACGCCTGGGACGAGCTTGGCAGACGTGTTAGAAGCCGAAACCCACCTCCAGTCACACTAGAGCAAAAATGCACTTATTGAAGAATGGGAGATGACGACGCGCCCTTTAAATACCCAAAATAAAGATGGCGACTCAAACCCAGAGCTTTTACGGGATGAGTTCGTATTAAAGCCTGCTAGCCGTTTAAATGGACATATTACGAAATCATTCATATTTTTATTAAATTATGCTAAAATCTTTAGCTATTTCTACCAATTTCCGGACGAAAGAATTGTGAACGGATTGTCATTTATTTTGACAAGTGGCAGTTCATGATAGATGTCAAAATAGTGAAAGTGTGCAGCGTTATGGCAGGTCTCCGTGCACGCGGTGAGTAAATCGCTTTATTTTGTTGCAATCTTTTACATTTTTGTATGTTTTTTTTACATAAAAATTTTGAGAAATCATTATTGAATATAACAATTCATTAATTTTGTGTTTTCCATTGTAAAATTAAAAGATATATGATGCTATAATAATTTGTCTATTCTAACGTACTATCGGTTTTAGTTCTTATAATTATTTTTAATAACAAATTTTGTTTTTCATCATTTCCCTTAACAAATTTTCATTTCTAACGAGATTTGCTATAAAATACCGGTACTGGGGCGGGCAGGCATGCTTTTGGCTTATCCTTGCTGTGTTTTGTTTTTTCAGCTTTGCGTGATCGCGATATTGAGGACGCAATTTTAGATAGGCTATCAGACTCTGAAATAGAGGAAGAAGAGGAAATAGGAGAGTCAGTTAATGTTGATGTACACTCAACCTCCGGTTCGGATTCTTCTAATGATGATATACCTCTCTCGGAGTTATCGTCAAGGCCAAGAGGAAGACCGCGGACTCGAGGCGGATTACCAAGACGATTTCGTCGTGTTCTTACTCGTGGAGGCTCATCAACTCGAAGATTGGAGGATACTCAAATATCAGAAGAATGGACAGAAACTAATTTTATGCCACCATACATTCCGTTTACTCAACCTGCTTATCCAGAAGTTGATCCCAGTAACTTTGCCGATCATTTCGATTATTTCAGGCAATACATTGATCACGATTTAATTATATTGATCGTGGAAAAATCTAATCAGACGCATCTTTTAACATTTGGCAGAAATCTGTACCTCATGGAGTCGGAACTTTACATATATTTAGGTATCACTATGGTTATGGCTGGTATCAATTATCCCAAACTTAGAATGTACTGGGAAAAAAAATATCGAGTCGCCTCGATCGCAGACAATATGCCGCGAGATAGATTTTTCCAGCTGAGAAATTCGCTGAAGTTCGTCTATGACGATGATGTTAGCCGAGAAGAACGTACTAAAGACAAACTATGGAAAGTCCGCCCATTGATTGAAAAGATTGTGAAAGGATGCAAGATGCAATCAAAACAAGAACATCTATCAATAGATGAGATGATTGTACCCTTCACTGGACAATGTGGGATTAAACAGTACGTCCCTGGAAAACCCAATCCAACAGGCTTAAAGGCCTTTGTACTTGCAAATCCTGACGGTATGGTCTGTAATTTAGACATTTATCAAGGACAAACCACATATCCAGAATATGATAATACAAATTTTGGTCTCGGCATGAAAGCTGTACTCAATTTAACAGAAGATCTAGTACCCGGTCATAAATTATACTTCGATAGGTATTTTACCACAATTCCACTCGCGAAAGAACTATTGCTGAAAAACTTGCTTTGTGCGGGCACAATAATGAAAAATAGGATTCCAACAGTGGCATGTAATAAGCTAAAACAAGACAGAGAAATGAAAAATGAAGGAAGAGGAACAACACAAGTTTTAGCAAATAGAGAAGGTGATTTGGCTTTGACTAAGTGGTATGACAATAAAGGAGTTACTTTGTTATCAACAATACATGCCAAAGAACCCATGGATTTGTGCAAAAGATGGAGCAAAGTAGAAAGATCCTATTTACAAGTATCAAGACCCATGGTTATTAAAGCTTACAATGAATACATGGGTGGAGTCGACTTAGCCGATAGACTGTTGTCAGTGTGCCCTAATCGGTATCGTACACAAAAATGGACGCAGCGTGTCTTCAGTCATATGGTTGACCTTGCCCTTTCTAACTCGTGGCTCCTCTACAAAAAACACAAAAGAGCAGAACGAGTTCCAGCCAATAAAATTAACCAATTAAGAGATTTCAAACTAGAACTTGGAGAAAACTTGATCGAAGCTTATTCAGCAACAGATGTATCTGGCACTTCGGAAGAAGGTGAGGCTTATGAAGATCGTGAACAGCCTAGAGGTAGAGGACGTCCAAGCTCTTTCAAAATTCCATCGGAAAGATTGAGAAAAAAAGGTGCCAAGCACCTGCCGATTATGTCGGACTCTCAAAGATGCAAACGTTGTCATAGAATGAAAACAAATGTCTTTTGCACTAAGTGCAATGTCCACCTGTGTTTCACCAGACACAGAAATTGTTTTAAGGATTTCCATTCCTAAAAAAAAGGAGAAAAATAAGTCGATTTAATGTAGAGGACCATTTTAAAATTATATTAGAAAAGTTAATAAATAATTGTGTAATAACAATTGAAATTTGATCTCTCAAAAGGTGATTTTTGTAATTTGATTTGATTTGATTATAACTTGATCTCTGAAAAGGTGATTTTTGTAACAGTAGAGACTGATATAAAAATTATGTTGATTATTTCTAAGGAAAAGTGAAAATAAAGAAATTTTGCAAAAAAAATATATTATTTTACTTACATTAATTTATAGTCATTGCAACCTAAAGGTCATTCTGGCGGACAAATTATTGACTAATTTTTTTATATAAAACGGCATCTATATACTATCATAACTATGCCCTGAAAGTCTCACTTCAAACCAAAAACTCTAACATGTCAAATTTTCAACAACAAAACTCGGGACTTAAGCACTATAAAAATTTTGTCCATTTAAATGGACTGTTCGGTTTTAATGCCTAGTGAACCCAATATGTGTCTGGGTCTCACGAGGATACGCTTTCAATTTCGTAATCCCACTTTAAGGGTTTTATTTTTGTTTTATTCGTCTTTAACACATTATTTTTTTGTTTCAATTTGGTGTTTTTATTTAATGCGTTGTTAAATACATTTGATGGTTTTATAAATATTTCATGATAAGTTAGTGGCTTTTTTATATTGCTCGTCAGTGTATATTGATATTAGATTGAAATGTTATCCGTAGCAATGTTGAGTCTCTTCGTAATATTGTAATTATGATAGTCTTGCTTTAAGTACGCTGTTGAACGGCGAGTTAATGCGATTCTGTTTTATGATGCTAATCCGAGCTATGTGTTTTGTATCCCGAGTATTAGATTATTGTTATATTTGTTATTGATAAACATAAGGACTTTACTAATTTACGAATTCAGTTAGACGAAAATAGAATTAGAAACTCACAACGATCATTTATATTCAGGTAAAAGCGAGTTACATAAATGTAGTTTTTTATTTTAATATTCGATTAAATAATATCACTGAGATGGCATGACAAACAGAGCACGTTGAATGTGTTTATAATCTTTATTATTATTATTTTAAGTGATACACAGTAAAGTTATGTAAAATCTATTGATGTTAGAGTTTTTTTGACCTTTTCAGTGATGTTTTTTCATTTTATTGAGTACTTTACTGAAACAAACAGGAGAAATTATTTTCAATTCTTCTTTTATTGTTATTTATACTCCCAGTCAACAAACCACTTATCTATCAAAAGGACACAACATAAAAACAACATTATCTAGAGTTACCAGATTATTATTATTAATAGACACTCAGCAGGCTGGCGCACCTTCTACCATTGTAATTGCACCCTAACTCAATTACTTTAAAAGCCTGTCAGAGAAGCTAAATTTAATGAACTTGAAAATAAAGTGAATTGTCTTATTTAATCCGTTTTCGCCTTCTTTAATTTTTTATTCGCCCGTTGACGGCGTATTCGAACGACGTACTTGGTACTGGAATCTTTAGGGAGCCGTTCTGAAAATAAGTGTTATTGACAGAGTTGTCCAGTAAAACTTTGTACCAAAATTTTTGAATAAATAATGTACGTTTAAAGATAGTCTACTGAGACATCACATTATAATAATCCCTAACCTTACATAATATAAAACGCTACATATTTTTGTTACAACTTAGTTGTATTGGTGCTAACAATTTATTAGATATACATGAAGACAAAATATAAACTGCTTGGCTATCAAGTTGATCTTTATTTAATCTATTCAAAAAATATAAAACAAAAATGAAGTATATCGTATGCTTATATCAAGTGGTATCTGAGTTCGGTAGCACAAATGACGAAGATGAGACAGGAAATCGAGAGGGCGTGCTACCGCTAACCAAACCCGGAAATGGTTGTCCTAACCATCAATCACCAAGATGTAGTCAGTGCAGCTCGCCTGTCACCAAATTGGAAATTTCCTGAAGCGGGAGGGCTGGATAACTTTAATAGAAATCTGTGGTAAATAGAAGTCTGGGACAGAGCGTCTAGGTGCCGAAGCGATATCCTTCTAAAAAGGATCTTGCAGATGGCAGTTTCTACCAAAACTCATAGTATACAGGCAAAGAAGTGCTTAAGTAAATTCAGCCACTCATCTGCCAAAAATTACGAGACGGAAATTCGGCATGCTTAATGTATAATGCTTAAGCGACGTAATTTAGGCCTGATGTCTCGTAGATTATCTAAAAGCATTGTCGGCGTAATCACGCCGAATATCCGCCAAATATTTTTTGGCAGATGAGTTAGTCGCTTCGTTTATGAAACAACTATTTTCATTTAGATTTGACAGCCGAGTTTATAAAACTAAGCCATAAACGACATAAATTCAAAAGCGTTTATCCCCTTTTATTTTTGTGTAAAACTGAAAACTTTACTCAGGTATTTAATTATTTGCCAACAGTATGCAACCAGTTCGCGCGGGGCGTGTTTGCTATGCTTGGTGCGGTGACGCCGGAATCCTTCGACACTCTACACTCGTACACCAACACGTTCCAAATGCCTTTTGTCACTCCGTGGTTCCCTGAAAAGGTATGAAATAACTTTTATTCCTAGATTTTAAAATATGAATATGCTCGTGGATTTCGAGTAATGTTCATTGCTATGTTTGAGCCTTCACTCATACAGGTGCTTCCGAGTACTCAGTGAATGATGTGGCTCTGTAAAACAGACTAGGTATTGCAGCGTAGCTATAGTTTCAGTTTGTCATTATTGAATTACACATTGGATGATATTACGTTACTAAAAATCGGGTTTGCTGATAGTACATACTTAGGTAAGTTTTATTTTAACCAGTAGGTATAATCTGGAATTCAGGACAACGACATTTGAAGCTGCGAGATGAGTTAAAATAAATGTCAAGTGTGTTTCAGAGTTCCCTTATGGAGGTAATTAGTGACAAACATTGGAGATTGTATAACTTAGAAATCTTAATGTGTGTCATGTGTTTGTCATGGCTCTACTTTATTTGAGTTTTTAACGGAGTGTGTTTTATAATTATACTTATCGAATGCAGTTTTATAAAGAGTTTCACGCAATCGATTCATTAGACAGTAAAAAAGGGCCGGTAAGAGTCAAGATTAAAAAAAGCTTCTTAAGCCTATTTTTTTTACTTAAAGCGAATAGCGAGATCGTTAAGTATGAATCAAACATACTTTACATTATTGCCCCACATCCCTACTTATATTTACCGCAAGAACTTAATTTTAAGAGACGAAAGATGACTGCTAGCGCTTAGTGAAGCTGAGAATGTCAATTTTTTTCTCACTTGGTCCCACTAAAACTGACTGACTCAATCCACTGCTAGCTTTGATGAATATAAATGGTCTGAGTGTGGCAAACTCTGCTGTTTTCAACGAATGCCTGAAGGATTTTGCTGACAAACCTACCCTGATTCAATTTTTATCTTTAATACTGACAGAAACCGCACGTATTCGCTTTGATATATGAGAGAATTCTAATAAATGATTCAGTTCTAAAATTGATTTATTCAACCCATAGTTTCTTATTACTCTGTAAGAAAGTATGTACGCTTCTCGTACTCAATTTCATCTAATTTTGCAAAATGGGAAAGGGTCTTACGAAATGTAGACGTTGTATTTATTTGAAATGTAACATTTAATTAGCAGATTGAGTATTCAATAAAAAAACATAATATAAATATATATATATATATATATAATGTATTGTATTAAAGAAAACTCATCATAAAGAAGGACTTCACTGTAAGTAGGTACCTACACAAATATCTACATAAGCTATGCTGTTTCACAGGTCATCCCGCCATCGTCCGGTCTAATCGACCACGCCGTGAGCATGCGACCGGATTACCATAAAGCGATCGTGGACACAATCCTGTATTATGGATGGAAGGAAATCATTTACATGTACGACTCGCATGACGGTAAGTATCTGTCACATGCATTTCGTGTTATACATGTTCTAGAATACGCTGGTATTCCAGGATATGCTCATGCTAATGCTGTCAAGAATAGCTACCATAATCAATGCATTTAAAAGGCAACACTGAAATATAACTTGTTTATTCATAAAATATACTACACATTTTTCAACATCATAATGAGTATTTAAAATGGTCCCGGTCTATTGCCTTCTTTTTCATTGATGTGAAATTGCAATTTTTTTGCACAATAAACAACATTTTAATTTTAATTTTGAGACATATACTTTCAACAGTCCATTTCTCGTCTTGATCTATAGGCTAATATAAATATTGCTCGAGGTGATTTCACTCTAGTCGCCAAGGTGTCTCAGTGACTCGAATATTTAGAGAATATTTATAGAAATACTTACACCAATGGGAGGGAAGGGTACCACATTGCTACTATTATCTACTCCTAGATTTTTAGTGTCGGCCGTTATATGGCTGGCTCGAAGGATTAAAAATGTGGCATCAGATGCGGTTACCGGTGTAGTATGAGCCGAGCCTGCTATCATGACAGTTGTTCCAAGAAGCCAAATAAAAGCCTGTCATAGGGTGACATTGCTAATGTCATTAGAGAAATAATTTAATGGCCAGAATCACCCTGCTATCCCCATGAGATGGTGGGCTTTATTTGCTTGATTGAGTAGTGCAGTTGGGTTGAGCATAGAACTGCATAATTGGGTATGCGTATACCGAAGCGTACAAATAAATGAAAAATAACCTTTCCAGGTCAAATATCAGAGCTGGTTTTACCAAACAGGTTCTCCCTTAATCACACAGTATAGGACCAGATTTAGCTACCATGGCACAAATTAAGTGGTGTGGGAAAATAAAGGCTTAATTAAGGCACTGAACTTTGTGGCAAAATTCATAACCACTAGAAGCCGAGAGAAATTAAATTCAATCAAGCAAAGGGAAAATATTTCGCCTACTCGCGGGTAGAGGAGTCCGAACCATAAAGCAGCACCTCTATTTAGCTGCGATTACGTATGCTAAGAAAAATAACTGATAGGAGATAATATTAGAATATCAGCCACGATTATAAGCTCCTATAAAACATTGATATCTACTCGTAGATATATTGATTGATATCCAGATATCTTAGATATAAGGAAATCATGGCAATAGAAGAGCCTTCAGAAGCATTAAAGGCTAATTTGCATACTAGGGATCACGTAGTTACAAGCGACACTGACTGGTAGATTTCGATGAAGAAGAGCTTTATACCAGAAGGCGCAAACCTCGTCGTGTTGAACGTTTACTTGTGACTTGTATTAGCCTTTACGCGCGCTTTTATATCGATCAATTTTCTTTAAGATTAAAATAAACATTAGTTTCTCCTTAAATTTAACTTTTAATTCAAACGCACGTGTCATAGCATTACTGATATTGGCAGACAGAAAAATAGAATGGGTGTGAAACAGGAACACTTAGTACTTAGTAAAAAGTAAAGTTAAAAATAGAATGGGTGTGAAACAGGAACACTTAGTACAGTATTTAAAAGTGTAATTAATGTCTTCATTTCAAATCGTGGAAAAAATATGTTTGCCACTTCATACCGACACGTAACGCACCGAAGTTAAAACAAGAGTACAGAATCATTTCGTATTGTATGAATGAGTACTAATGGAGGTACCATACCAGAGCCATTGTGAATCTCACAGTCAATAGATGAGCTGTCACCCGCACTCAATTCTATAGAAAACTATATTTAAGACGACTTGCGTATACGTTTATTTGACCCTAGTAATCACACTTTTAGCTGGGGCAAATAAATTATAATACGCTGTATAAATGAACATAATGAAACATTACACCTGTATTACCCGGATGGTTGGGCAGAGGTGTACCTATAGTATACCCACATTTCGCCAAACGAAAGTACTTATATATATATATTTACATACCTACTTCTTCTCATACAGAGAAGGCATGAGCATTGAACACCACGCTTGCTCAAGACGGGTTGACGATTTTAGACTTAACTGCCCCGTTGGTCTCGTGGTTGCAAGCGCTACTGCTGAGCGTAGGGTCCTGGGTTCGATTACCAGGTCGGGCAAAGTGTTATTTGGTTTTTTCGTTTAGAATTTCTCAGTAACAGCCTGGCATTTGCAAGTTGGCGATGTGATACCCCCGGAGTTTGCAAGTTGGCGGTGTGATACCCCCGTGCCTCGGAAAGCACGTTAAGTCGTTGATCCTGCACCTGATCTCTCTCCGGTCGTGGCGGATTGCCATCTCATCGGACTATGAGAGTGACGGAAGAGTTTGTGCACCTGTGTCTGCGCATACACTTGTGCACTATAATATCTCCCGCGCCGAAAGCTTGTCTCCGCTAAATACGGTCTGGAGGACTATATATACCTACTTAGGAATCCATGGAATCGTACCAATTTTTATTAGTACATCTAAATAACATAGTATCAAGGAAAACAATGATCTGGGCTATGTAACACAGCTATGTAATTATATTTTTATTTGTAAAAATGAGTAACTACCCGCTATATAGATCAAAAAGCCTTCACAAGTAAACACCAATTTTTGGTACTTTTTTAAATTCATTTATATCACTGTCACAAACCGCTATAATTTTCCTGTCAAATATAGATCATTATCGAATATTAACTATTAAAATCAACATTGAAGTGTTATAAACCTAGGAGATTAGACGAATAACGGTTTTTATTATACTTTGGGAAATAAAGTGAATGGTATACATGCAACTGTGAGCCACCAGTTGAAGTACTAAAAAGCACGACTGGCTGTTCACAATGGTGTGCTGGTGCCTACGCTTATTTACGGAAATGAATATTGGACGTAGGCAAAGGAAGCATGAAAATAGAATAATTGCTTTGGAAATGCGTTCCTTGCAAAGCATGTGTGGAGTGACTATGAATGATAGGCTGAGGATTGATGTAATAAGGCAACGGTGCGGTTTAAAAGAGTAACAAAAATCGAAAAGGGTACGCTTAGATGGTTCGGTAATGTTGAGAGGATGAAAGAAAGGCGACTAACAAAAAAGATACTTAAAAGGCAGATGTGAGTGGAAACGGAGAGGACGTATAGTGACCTTATTGGTGATAATCATCAAAAAGGTCAGGTGCGTAGTATTCGCAACCGGCGTGCGTGTATGACCAGCTGTATGGACGTAAACGAGGCAAAAGGAGTAGATATGTACTCGTAAGGATCGTAGCCGGTGGCGTTCTGTAGTTTCTACTTACCCCCATGGGAACAAGGCGCAAGTTTATGTATGTATATAGTTTTCGAATCCTTAAAGTAAGCTCTTTATGATACCTAACACGATAAGTTAATTAAAACTTATTTTTTCTAAAATCATGTAGTCGGCACAAAAAAAAAATAGCTTTGACTAACGATCTGTACGCGCGCCATCGATACCTAACATTATGCCAAAACTTAAATTCCAGTTTCAAAGGTCTCGAGAAAATCTGCTGTGACAGACGGACAAGAAAGTAATATTACAAAGGTTTCGATTATCATTTGTTCTGAACCTACCTACCAAAACCATACTTCACTAAATAATTCAATTTTGCACTACCAATTTGCGGGCGCCAAGGCCAATAATAAAGTAGCTGATAAACGTTTTGCAACAAAAAAATGTAATGAGGCAACTCAAGCATCGCACATTAGTTTGTGATTTCGCAAATCATTTTAACAAATGAATTATTCCCTAATTACTTAACTTAAACGTTTGGCCAGCGCATAGGACAAAAACATAGTCTATATATTTTTAAACAGGCTTCTTCCTTATTTAAATAAATATAAAATGATTACGGCAACATTAATTCGTTTTGTAATTTTGTATCCGATTTTGGAATAGAACACGAATCTGAAAACAGAGTGTACTGTAAGTACACTTACTACTACGAGTACACTACGAGTACTTCACGGTACTTATGGTTCGACCTGATAACATTAGGTATATGAAATTCAACTTTTACAATTTTATTCATCCTTGCACAATTAAATTAGTTGTTTCCAGGCAGTCTTATTATATTACAGCGCATAACAGTACTGCAAATAACTATTTTAATATTTTCTTAAGAAATTGCAATAGCTTCCTTTGTGTAAACATGTAAAACGAGTTCCGAGAAGCAGGTATAGCAGTTAATCCCTACTGAAAGAATTTAATATTTCCCACTATCGCATAGGTACTTTCCACTTATCCTATGTTTATTGATTCGCATCCTTGCGAATACTTCATTTTAGACTGTGTTCATCTCTGTAATTGAATTAAGAATCTCCCTCACATTACACCTATAGTTTCATAGGAACATTGAGAGTTTACCTCTAGTTATTCATATACCGGGAACTAATAAGGAATAGTTTCGAAATACTTATCGAACTTAGCTGTTGATATTTCCATTTGGCTTTAACTATGGATGCCGACTTATGTGAGTATAGTCGCGTAATTAATGTGCTTCATCGTAATAATTGTGAATAGGAAGTTTAACAGAAATGAGATGTTTCATTTTTGGCTAGCACTTGTACATTATATCAAACAACGGGGAAAATACACTGAATTTAGGAAAAATATTAATCCGTGAATTTCAGAATGTTATCTTTGTTGTACACACAAATTAAAGTTTTTTCATTATTGCCCTTGTTGTCGTTATGGCCACACTATGGTGGCGCGGCGTCCTGACAACATGCGTTTTGAAATCAAAATGGATCTGAAATTAATGTGAAACCGTAAATACAAAAATATTAAAAATAATTATAAAAAGGTATCGCTGTGTTATTAATTCATCTATTACACCTATTTCTAATGTATTATTAATGGAAACATCTAATAATATCCTAGTTCGATTAATATAATCTACTTTGCCAGTGTACTTCTGATTTCCGAACGTTTTATTTTAACATACACTGTCGGAAGTGTCGTTGTCAGTCATGAAATGTCCCCGTTTTAGGTTATTGAAAGATGACATTCATGTCATTGTCAGCTGGCATTATGTCTTCATTTTTCTCAAAACAAATGTCAAACATTTTCAATTTTATATTTGTACGTCTACAATACAAACTAATTCTATAAATCATTGCCTGTTACATTTAACAGATTTTCTGGGAATGTACACGTCCTAGCCAAAGTTCCATATAAAAATGAAACGTCTCCTTTGCTTTGTAAACCACATAATAACAAAAACGACGTAAATCTGCAGGTATTTTCAGGGGGTGTGGTGATTAAAACATTAATTATTATAAGACATAATTACAAATAGCATTTGAAAGATTTTATGTCAATAGGCTTGTGGAGGACTGTCGGTAACTTTTTTTATGAAGAAGCTAAAATATCTGCGTTGGTACCTATGGACGTACAAATAGGCATTTGTAGGCACAACGGTAGTAGCTATAGGCTAACTTAAAACTTCAAACGTTATTTAATGCATATAAAGCTGTACCTAATTATGTAAAAAGTTTAACACCAGTGCAATTTCAATCATCAGATGTTAACATGCGTGTAAATTCATACGAATCATTTAGTAATTGCTTGACTTGAATATCAATATGATAAATCTAAAATAAAACAGTAGCTTTTCATGTTTGTGAAAAGGTGGAGTTGCTATGAAACGTGGTGTAGAAGCAAAGCCTTTGCTCCTCGACCGTACGGCAACGAGTTGCACTGCCGGATAGATTTCCCTTTGCATACCTATAACCTTTGAGATTATAATATCCTTGAGTCAAGAACTAAGGGCCAAAACGTTTTTACAGACATGTTTAAATATTTATTTAATCTACTAATCTTTACAACTTGTTTTAGGTGGTAACCAAAATTAGTAGATAGTTATTAATAAAAAAAAGTTATTTAAACATGTCTATAACAACGTCGCGTCGGTTGTAACGTGACACGATGCAACGTCGTATCGTGTGTATGCGTTTTAGCCCTAAGCTTCATGTCGGCGGCGGTAAAAATGTAAATAAACATGCAGATATTATAACATAAGCAACAAAGATATACCTGTCGAGTAACTAAGCATCTAAGAAACACAAGTCTCGTAGCTGTTCTTAAAAAGTGTAAGAACTACTTTATATTGGAACACCATGGTGGCGTAACCATGGTCGCGCTCTAACTTTAGAATAACACAAACAAAGGAGGTACCCACCTAATAAATTGCTGCCAGCTTAGTAAAAATATCATCATCCTCCTACCCTATACCAATTTATTTGGGGTTAGTACATACAACAACATATCAAGCTATACATTTCCAGTACAAGCTGACTTTTCATTGTACGTAGAGTTTAAACAATGCGAGGTCAGCTAAAACTGGAAATGTATAACTTGATATGTCGTCGTGTGTACAGCAAGTCTTCCTCCATACTTATTTATAAGTCACCCTCTTTCTACCCAATCTTACACACAATCTATTATCGGTTTATTCGGAATTTTCCTGTAGTAGCCCGGAGACTGAATCTGTGCCCTGCTAAAGGTTTGCCCCCGCTTTTATGGAACTTCATTGTCGCTGGTGAACTGTGGTGTCCAAATACTCCACACTTCACCAGTGACGATGAAGTATTACTAATACCTATCACCGCCTATACTCCTCCGAGGAATAGGTACATGCGTAATGTTATAAAATAAAATAATCTTTATTTCGGACGAGTTACATCCATAGTGGGTTAGTAAGTAAAGAATCTTTTAGGTATGCTAGTAAACTTTAATTTTTAGTAACAAGTTTATTGTACAAATGTTTATTATTTAAATTATTGATATGCTGTGCAACGCATTAATTCCTCCAATCCATAAAAAAATTATAAACTCATACACCCACTGACTAACGCCTAGCCTAAACCCCTGGTCTAGAAACATGAAATTTTGCACAAGAGTTCCTTGGTGAGCATTAAGAAAGGATTTTAGAAAATTCATTCCCTAAAGAAGGCTAAATATTGGTACAAAATTTTGTATGGAAGTTCGTCATTTTTGCCGATGGGGCCAATCCCATCGGGCCCAAATATAATAATACGTACTCAACCATTTTACTGCTACAGTTTTATTTTATTTCAACATTAAAAAGTACAAGTCAATTATATTATGACAATCTCTGTTTCATCGCTTGAAATTCAGCCCCGTAATAATAAATGGTAAGCAAATTCAGTGCTACCAACACAAAGATACAGCTTAAAGCGACTCTATCCGTGCTGTTATTTCGGATTAACTTTTTAATATCAGTGAATATTAAGATAAAAGGGTGACGAAGAACGAGGTGAGCATCGCCAAGTCGAGCCTTACTATTCTCTTTATCGTTTTGCTTTACAACAGAAAATGGCGGTTTTATAAATCGTAAATTGTACCGCTTGCCGGGGATTACAACAGAGCTGACTCTACCGATAATAAAATGTCGACACGAAAGAGATTGCGGGGAAAACGTTGGTCGGGGCTAATAGTCACTGCAGTCTCTTTAATGGGATGCCTATCACCAATGGAAATGTGCCAATCTTTGCTATTAATTCGATTAGACGAACTATTGACTAGAACGGCTTTTAAAATAACTTTTGAATTGTGAAAAAGGGTGAACTAATTTGGATGGTCATAAGTTAAATAAAAAATTAAAACAAACCTGACTTACTAATACAGATAAATAGGAACGTATTAGATAGAAATGGCTATTATTTTGCTCTGAAGTAGGAAACATGATAATAAAATCCTGTTCTGTTCTTCTTATATCGTCGGTAAACGGAGGCGGTCAAGGTTGTGTCACAAGGTGACATTCACATCATACAAATGGCAGATCCTAAAATGGCGCTAAACTACAGATCACATCCAATGAGATTGGAATGGTTCCAGTTTCGGCCCCCTATTATTCCAAATGTGATCTGTATTCACTGAACAAAATTGCTTTACTGGTACTCGTTAGGTGTGTGATTGGACCGAAATAAAAGAGTTAAATTGCACACCGTACAGCGTGCAGCTATTTGTTACGACTTGTTATACTAGAATTTTACAACATAATTTAAAGTAGCGATAATAAATAACTTGATCCATTTCTAAGTTGCAGTTCTGCTACTTACAACTTCTAAGCTACTTAAATCAACATGAATATAGACGAAACGTTATCTCTTAGAATATTTTCGTCGTATTTCGAATTCCCCGAGCTTTCGTAGAAGGTAATAAATAATATTTATAGTACAGGAGCCTAACACCTCATTCGGGGCCGCCCTACCGTCGAGTTATGAAACTTTCCCGGATTTATAAGCAAAGAGTTAGCAAACAACTAAACATGTATCACGAAACGATCAACTTTTGCGCAGGTTATATACCTCGAGAAATTTTCCTCTTGAAGAATTTTCATTTTATCGACACCGAAACTGCGGTATTATAGCAGTTTTGCCGCAATACTGCACATAACGTTACAGATTACAATCCCATTACAGTATCCGGTTGACGATGGGAGTACCTACTCATATTAATATTATGTATGTTTGAGGAAAGTTTGTGGCGTCCTTTCAATAAGTATCATCATTAGGTATAGGTACTGATGGGATATTCTCATAAAAAAAAACTCATCCCTAATAACCACAGAAAAAAAACAGCATTTCTATGTTATTTGTAAATTCCCGAAACTATTAAAGTATGTAACTATAAAAGCATGACTAACACAAAGCTGACACCAAAACGGTTTAAAATAGAATCCATAACTGCCATTTACATGGGCCATTTGAAAATATTCGTCATGATATTTTATGGCGGCCGCCAGTTTGAGTACATACGGCGGAATTTCATTCGATTATCACAGCGCGTTTGTCGGGTTGACCGTAAAGTTTTACGTTCTCTCGTAGGATTGCGGAACCACTGTAGTAGAGCTGCACCTAATGATATTACTGAGTATTTCTTTCTCATTGCACCGGTTTGCTTTGCCAGTTAGGCGTTAATCGGAATCACAAACGAAATTGCTACACGTTAATCAAAATTGATAATAGTTCGCACTGGACCGTTGAAATCGTTTACCGAAACTTTAACTTGATTTATACAGTATTAAAGTTGTTTAAAACTTCAAGGTCGTTATTTGAAATTAAGTTCATAACTTCGGCTTTCACAGGGACTATCCGTGCTTGACTTTGAATTTTGTTTTACAGTGAAATAAATATTGTAAACTTGTAGAATAGCTGTAGATAAATTTCGGATATAACTCCCTGTAATATTGTAATCAGTACCTTCATAAGGGTTGATAGTCAAAGTTTAAACAAGTTTTTTAAATTATATTTTCTTGTTTGTAATTAACAAATATTAGCTACATGTCCTGTGTCATATGTCTTGGAAGTGACGGGAACTAGGTTCTGTCAAACTTTATGTGTGGTAACGTCAGGAAATGGGAACATGGTAATATGGTAGTCGGGACGTTTCAGCGGATAATTGCAAATTAAAGTCGCTTTTCGTGCGTGTCTGTGTGACCACGTTGTTCTTTTAAATCACGCAACGGACTTTGATACGGTTTTCACCATCATTTAGAAAATTGATTCAGGAAGATTTATGTATGTGTGCACACTTACAAATAATAAGGAAATGTCCATGTTTTGCCAAGGCGTAAAAAACACGAGAAGCAGAAGCGGATCGCTAGTTTAATTATGAAGGGTGTGTATATAAGTTTGTTTGCGAGGGTGTGAGTAGATTTAGCACGTGCCAAGGTAATTTTACTGTTTCTTCGTAGGTTTTACTTTGAAGGAATGTACGGATAATATTTTTGCAGTTGCAGTAGGATAGGTGTATCGGGCATACTTTTCTTATTTTATTATAGAGAGACCTAGGATTATATATTATTAAATGTAACGGGTGAACGGACTTACAAATTAAGTTAAATTTATGTTTTTCTATGTTCGATTGTTCGTGTAATGACAGTAGCATTTGTTTTCATGTAATTTACGTTACTCTTAACAATAATCTTGATTAGCTCAAATTCCCACTATATAAACAAGTTGGCAGTTTTTGTGAAACCGATTACAATACACACATCAAAAGTATCTAGAGATCAAGCACGTTTTTGCTCGTAACAAAAAATCGGGATCCTTAATTATATTTTTTGTAACCCCTATGGATAGTTATTAGTAAATTTCGTCATTTGAAAAGGGAATACATTTTTGAGTTTCGGGCAAAAGATGAAAATGTTTTGTCAAGTCGTTGGTATTCCTATATAATCCTGCAATGGGTTTGAGGTCAAATCAGTAAAATTGCTGCCTTCTGAGTAGGATCAATGTAAAAAAAAGTTATTATGGATAGAAGACGTCATTTGAGCTGAGAAGAAATGATCAGAGCCGTGGAAATGTTGGAAGCTGGTTCCCGGCAACGTGCTGTGGCAGTCACTCCACGTAGACTGTTATAAGTCGACTTTGGACACGTTACCGCATTACTGGCAGCGTGACAGAGCGACATGGAAGACGAGCAAGATCGTTACATGCAAATTACTGCTCGGCGAAAACGTACAATGACCGCGATGATGTTGGTTACGAGGCTTCAAAGCTCTTCAGGGATGTTAAAAATAAGCTATCGAACTATAAGAAATCGCTTGCATGAAGTCAATCTCCACTCCCGAAGGCTGCTACGTGTACCACATATTGAGCCCCGCAATCGCAGAGCCCGTTTACAACGGGCTCACAACACAGCGATTGGGCAGAAGAAGAGTGGCGTCTTGTGAGTTTTTCTGAAGAATCTCGCTTTGGTATGAGGCCAGGTACTAGACGTACACGCTATCGGAAGACCCCTGTAGAAGAACAATCGTGATATGGGCGAATATTTGGATCGGTGGAAGAACCGAACTGATCAGAGGCAATCTCAATGGATTTACGTTGAAACGATTGTATCAGATGTTGTTATTCCTTTGCGGACTCAATTTGGTGCTTCATTTCTCCTTAGGCATCATAGTCCACGTCCACAAATTACCAGAGTAGTTGCAAACACACTTGCCGCAGCTAATATCAACGTTGTACCATGGTCTGCCCAATTGCCAGACTAGAATCCCATTGAGTACGCATTGGATATGCTTCAAAGAAGAGCTCTGCCATATATGGATGCATTACACACACCAGAAAATATTTTTCGCCTGTTACATAGGACGTGGGCGGCCATTCCGCAACGTGATTTGGATGAACTCATATTGAGTATGCCGAATCGCTGCAATTGTGTTATATGCGTTAACGGCGGAAATATAGACTACTGATTGTTTATTTTGCGGAATTACCACATATTAATGTCAGGATTAAATGACTTGAAAAATCCAGCATAAGCAAAAATCGCAAACAAGTCTTTATTAATGCAAAAGCAGAGAGTACTACGTCGATCTAAACATAAGAAAACATTTTATTTAATCAATCTAAACAGACTCTTTTAATTTAATTTCAACAGTACACTTTTTGTGTGTATGTTCCATGTGGTAAACTTGAGTCAAAATATGAATATTGCAGCATAATAATAACTTTTCTTTTTGTCTCCTGTTTAATGCAATTTGTCCTGGGACATTCAGCAATAGGTAGATGATGGTTACAAAAAATACACGGTACGAAACCACTGCCCTATCCGATCGATACTAAAGCTCATTTTTGCTGGTTGTAAGTAAGTCTTGGGGTGCCCTTCTTTTCAGTCTTGTGAAGGTAAATCGGTTTGACATTAGTTCCATTACCAATTAATTATTAAAAGTACACCCTAATGGGGTGTACTTTTAATCTGGTGGAGTATGTGGTAATATATCAGCTTTGATTTCCGCATTAACTGTTTTTATCTTCAAATCCTTGTGAATTTGAAGATAAAAATGAATAAATAAATTTCGTTTGTGACGTACCAGGGATCATTTACTACCTGTCGAATAGTTTTTATTGAAACCTTTGAAGGATTTCGATATTGGATTTCGCTGCAGTTCCCCATAGCTGCATACCATAGCACTATATAAGCTTGAGAATGCATTTGTATGGAGTAGTTTGTTTTCAAGAGACGTTTGGGATTTTTTGTTGATCATCTAGTGTAAGTTACGAAGTTTGTTGCCATAGGACTTTGCGATTGGTAAATGGGCAGGTGTCTGTCAAGGTATATTCCAAGGTACCGGGTGACCTCTGCTTGGGGTACATCTATGTAATATAAGGTCGCGGGTGACTATGTTCCTTTGCGTGTGGTGAAAGACACCTGGACTGACTTTGTTTCATTAGCTTTTATCTTCCAATTTTTTATTCATTCGGAGATCAGCTTGAGGGTGTTTTGCGGTTTCGCAGAGGTCCCTCTCTGCCAGGAATCAATAGCCTGTTAGGACATTTCTATCTAACGTCAAAAGTCGGCAGTAAATAATAGGTACATGGTTGGATCCAGGACACTACCCTAAGGTAGTTCGGGCCGAATCGCAGGTAGATTTGTGACCTCATTTCTCTGCTTCACTAGTAAGAATCTCTTGCTGAGATAGGAGCGCAGATACAGGAAGAACATTTTTGGAAAATACATTTTTATTTTGGGTAGTAAACCCTGGTGCCAATCCAAAGCCTGCGAAATGTCCCGAAAGCCTGCAGAACAGTACTCCTTATTTTCAAATAAGGTGTTGTGGTCTAGTGGTCGCAAGCGCTACTGCTGAGCATGAGGTCCTGGGTTCGATTCCCGGGTCGGGCAAAGTGTTATTGGGTTTTTCCATCTGGAATTTCTCGGTAGCCCGTCATAGCTCGGTTCCCATCCAGTTTTGACCCCTAGTTAACGGGACTTAATTTGTTGCTAATGACCTCTAGCATAACCCCTTTCAAGGAATAGGTCGAATTTCCCTGTCACCCTGTATACAACGTCCCGACATCAACCGTTGGGGCAGTTGCCCACCAAACACAACACCCGTCTGGTCGGAGGATCCTCCCTTTTCTATAGAGTATGAGTGAACTTTACATCCTGTTCCTCATACCTCTATACCATGGTCTTTCCTGAATCCAAATGGTGTTCAGGAAATATTTCCACAAGTAGCGGCATGAGTCGCCTTAAGCCGAATTTACATTAACTAGCTCTTTCTTAATAACTATTTTATTAAGTAGAGTAGTAGGCCGCTTTTCGGGCATCTCTATTTTTATACCGAGGGCAGGCCTGGACTGAGACCCAGGGCCCTAGGCACTTCGACATTTGAGCCCATCCCCCCATATCCCGTAGTAATTTTGGAAATTTTGCAAATAAAATGCACTAGTGCAGAAAATTTACCGACAAATAAACTTATGAAATAATGTAGTTAGTCTATGCTATGTATGCCAGTATAGTTATTTATTTCATATGATTCTATTAATAAACTTTATAGAATCATACAGTGAACTTTCGTCTGTGCAAAAGAACGGACGACGTCATCATAGTCTGCATTATTTCTGACTATAAAGTCAGTAGTACATAGGTGCAATAAAGAGAATGAATTTAGTTTTTTCTCTTGTATGGTAGATCTTAAGTAATTGTTTACCCTCTTTAGCGCTGAAAACGACCGTTCTGTCGAGCATTTTGACGCAGGTGTACCTACACAACAGCATTCAGAGCGCTATTTGTACGCTTGGATAAATGTCCAAAAAGTATTTTATTTGTATAGCTTCAGTGACGATACCTCTATAACCTCATCTTCACCCGACGAAAAATGAGCTCGCAGGTCCATCCAAATGCTGGTCCCTTCAAGGATGTCTATAGTACGATGTAGTTTCGTAAGAGAACTTTAGTTAACTACTCATAAACTCCTCAAGCCGCGTCTCCGTAGTTTTTCAATCAGCCAGTCTATAATGACCTTTAAAATTATAACTCTGAATCTGTTCCTGCCAGAGAATTCGGTCTCCTTTTCCTTGAATTCCTCGAAGTGGACTTTATGCTAATGTTTACTTCGCATGTCGTATTAGCTATTTTCACCGGATTTTTCAATAGCTTTCGGCTCATAATGATCAAAGTTACCGGGTTTCCTTAAGTCTTCTAAGTACGTTACCAAGTTCTAATAAAGTTCAGCGATCGTACTAATAAGTCGCCAATTAATGGAGTATTTGAAAAAAATATGTGCCATTTTTTTTCAACACTTATAGAAAAGTAGGGTAAAATATTTTTTTTATAAAAATTGTTGTAAAGGTATAAAGACGTTCCAAACAACATTCTATAAAAACTGTCGATTTATGAACACTATTAACAGTAACACACATAAATATACTAACATAGTTATAAGTATGATGTACTAACAATGTATGGAATATTTTTTGATTCTGAAATAAATGAATAATAATAATAATAAATGCGAGAAAGCTCGTGTTTTTCCTTCCAAGACTATTATTTTCGTACGCCTATTGGTAGGTATCGAAAAATAAATTTTATAACTGACGCAAAAAGTTTGTTTCTATTTATAAATTGAAACAAGTGGAAGAAGTGGCATCTCGCGCTTTGATCGCCTTTAATGTCACGTGACCAATTACATTATTTTTACGCGATTTATTAGGTCGTAGTTTATAACCTTAATTGTTTAAATTTTAATAAAAATGTTTTAAACACTTTCTTAAGACGTTCATTAATTGTTTCGATCACCTATCAACACTTAGACTCATAGACTGTTCTCTTCCTCTAGTTGGCGGCATGAGGAAGTTATACCTACCCAAGTTCTTCGATAGCAGGAATGAAATCCCGGAAGCCGCAGTTGAATAGGAACACGTCCTTAGGTCTTCGATACATTGGTATCTAATATTGGCATTATTGTTGTTAGGAGAATCTAGGTACCGTCATTTGGTGACATGGCTAAACATCGAGATTTCTGTGCTATATCCAAGTTAAATTTTACTGTATCATACACAGAAACCTTCAGGATTAAGTACTCTGAATGATGGTCATGAACCAGAAACTAAGAGCAGTTTAGAAGAACTAAGCTAACACACACAGAGAGACACGAAAAACGACTTTGCTCTATACTTGTAGTTAAAAGATAATAATACCGCTATAGAATAGGATAGGATAGAATACTCCGAAATGTAGTTATACAATCTGCCTACCTTTTATAGAATTTAAGTGTGATTTTATGTTTTTTATAAATGATAAATGATTTTATTTCTGTAAGTAGGTTTGTACAAACACTTTTACACGTCAATCATATTTTTTAAACTAGATGAGGTTGGCGTTTCCTATCTGACTATACATACATATAATAAAATCGTAGCGAAGTCAAAACTGCCATTGTTTTTTATTTTGAATATTTTTGGCGAAGTTCGAACGATTCTAATGTCAAAAAAAAATATTTTTTAGAAGTTATGTCTGTTTATCTGAATGTATGTTCCAGCATCTCGCAAAAACTACCAAGTAGATTTTGTTAAAATTTTGCATAGATGTTCCCTATTATGCCTGTTCAGTCTGTAGGCTATAAATTATCATGCTATTTTCTATAGGGGATGATAAATATTGCAGTTTGTTCGTACTCTTCTATAGTTTACCGCAAATTGTAAAAAGACGACCCAAAATATTGCAGATAGTTACAGATTTAACCTTTTAAATGATTTTGATCCCGCTATAACTTTAAGAAGCTATGCAGTGTATAAGAACGGCTATTCTAGTCAACTTTCAAAGAAGCGAATAGCTAAGTGGTTCGAAGACTGCTTTGCAAATCTGTTGGATTCCCAACAATTGATATTTTTTGGTGCTTCCTTTTGTTATACTATAATATTATGATAGTTCGTAAAACGTACACAGAAACACGTTGAAGTTTGAAGCGATGAAGTTTGAAGCCTTTTCTGTCATCTTTGGTTATAATAAATGTAGGAACAGAGCGTGTCAGGACAGTGAAAGGAGATCTGAAGATGGATGACAGATGTGAAGCATGAACGAGTGACAGAGATAAATGTACGAAATAGTCAAGGATTGAAAGAGATAGTGAATTAATGTTTTAAATGTAGAATTTGTAAAAAAAACAAAACTGGGATTTGGAAGAAAATGGTGAAAGATGTAAGGCAAACGTGAAGATGAAAATAAAATAAAAAGAAGGAATCGGTGGTTTCATTTAACTTGAATATAGCTAATATAAAAATAAATATGTATGGTTAGGTGACTGTTAATGAGAAATCCCGTGTGTTTATAATCTACTGGTACCTATATTATTTTAGAGGTAGCTGATCGTCAGAAATAATCTGTAAAAAAACATCAGTCAGTATATTTGTGTTGTGCCATTAGGTATTATATACAGGAACGCAGGTGTTCATTAATTTGCTAAAAACAAAAAACTTCACAAGAAATGGGATATTACTACTGAAGACTGCGGCTGTCGACCTCAAGATGAGCTGCTTCTCACACGCACAACTGTACGTCAATTGTTTCCGCGTCAGCAGTTCAGACACTCTTCATAATGTTTGATACATTAGATCGGTTATGGAAAGATAGTAATGTTTTTATTGGTTACATTTATTGAAGTGGAGGTTGAGTTTATTTGCATATTGCTGTTGAGTAAAGTTTGAGAAAGTTGGGTCTGCTGAGGATCATTTTGGATCGTGAAAGTTGGTGAAGATGGTGCTTATGGCAGCAGGCTAGATGAATAGTGTTTTCATTTGGATGGTTGCGGTGACAAAGGTGTCTAAGAATCAGTTACCTATCGATGGTGTTTTTGTATGAATAAAAAATTCAATTTAGCCCTCCACTGCTACATCAGATTTCCATCCACCGTGTCTTTTATTCTGGTTCATGTCTGCTCCTGTATCCGCCAATAGAGTAGCCGATGTTCTCTTGAAACAATAGCCCATGTAGAGTTCGGCATTTGTCAATTTCAGGTATTTCGTAATTTCTTTCGGCATGGTGCTGAACTTATTTTTGCCAATGACTTGCCTGGTGCACTTGCCATTATTATGAGCTACGAAAAATCTGTTAGTGTTTATATTAGAGGGGCGTAGAGCTTGGTACTTTTCGGAAATTCTTAGGTATTCTTTACGGACTACGAATGACCGTTCTTACTTTGATTTTATGTCTGGAAAATTTACCAGCAACAAATCTGAATGTTTTTCGATATCTTCGATTTTAATGTTTAAGAGTTCATTTCCACGACTAGCGCCATTCACTCCAAAAATCAAGGCCGCCTGTCACAAACATAGACAGGTAAGTTAATATGTAGGAAAGTAAATTACGTACTTTAATATACATATATTAATTCTTATGTATTAAAAGTTATACACTTTATTAGATTTGATTGACACATATAATTGTAATAATAGACACATAAACCTAATGATGCAGGAGCGGGTCGCTAGTAAGTATGTAGATGTTTTATTTACTGAAAATTCAATCATTAGGTAGGTACTTACTTTTGAGGCAAGAAAGCTGGGTCAGGGGCTTCATTTAGAAACATTTCCACATTTTGAGCTGTGAAAACTTTTGATTTCTTAGCACGATGTCAACCCGATTTCCTTTTTAGAAATGCCAGTACTTTGGTGTATGTATTATTTTGAATATTATGTTAAGGGCTTATTGTTGACCTAAGCATCAAATAGCACCATAGGGTACTTAACATCTTTGTACATGATAAATGCTAGAAGTGGACTTAAAGCACTGATTCAGATACAGACTTGACGCCTGTTATAGGTTTACATTTGTAAAAATTGTCGGCTTTCATGTACGATACCTTGGAATTTTCTGGGAGTAGTTTGTTGGCAATGCCAATTGCTGTATTAAAACTACCTTGCACAAGTAAAAAAATACTGTACAAAGGCAGACTTAATGCCTGAGGCATTTTCTACTAGTCAACCTTAGGGTGATACAGAGACAAAACATGTCAGGTGCAATATACGGGATAGATAGCCCGGAAATAACTATAAAATACAAGAATTAATATTAATACATACATACATACATACATACATTATAAACAAAATAAACTTTGTCAGGAGAAATAACGATCGGTAGAGGAGACAACGAATTCAGCAAATCAACGCTGGGATGTCTCAGCTAACTTCCGACGGATATGCTCACGTGCCTTCACTTTAAAAGATAATCGACTGGTTGCCATCCTGATGTCTAGAGGGAGCGCATTCCAAAGAAAACCACCTGGACAAAGAAAGAAGAATAAATGAAGTCAGAACGATGAGAAGGACATCGTAGAAGACGGTGGAACGCAGAATTTTTAATATGGGCTGACCATAAATATTGAAATTTGGGAAGTTAGGTAAGAAGGAGGAGTGGGTTTGTCGAGAATGGAGAACAACGTGGACAGAGCACTCAACTCTCTGCGGTGACGAATGGGTAAACATTTTAAAAGCAGTCTGTGCGTAGACACGTGGTCATACTTACGAAGATTACGAGAATAAAAATCAAATGCAATTATTGAGAAGGCGGTCGAGTTTATTGAGGCGATTCGCATTCAGGTCATAGTGACACACATCACCATAGTCAATTAAAGGAAATATTAGGGACTGTGCAAGCATCGCTTTTATGTGTGACGGGAGACGGTTTTTCAATCGATAGAGCGACGTTCCGGTGACTTTTTGACTTACAGTCATGACCTGCTTTCGCCAGTCAAAGCGTCGACATGCAGATCACGATTCTTAACATCGGAGCTAAACGGGATGACTGAGTTGTCGAAGATTACAGGCGGTACAGTTAAACCATTTAACTTCCTCATACGGTAGGACCTCTCTATTATAATAGCCTGACACTTGGTGGGGTCACTGCAAATCGTCAGCATAAAGATGATACGCAGTCCGAAGCTCTGTGGTAATGAGTTGAATAAAAATGAAGAATAAAAAAGGAGATAATATACAGCCTTGAGGGACGCCAGCTGGAAGATCATACCAATTCGACAAAGAGTCTCCGGCATAAACAGACTGCTGACGTACCCGAAGATAAAAGGAAAACCATTCCAGTACCTCTGGAGAGACCTCAAGATAGGAAAGGATGGATAAAAGGACTTCATGACAGACGGTATTAAAGGCATTGGAAAAGTAATTAACACTAAGGCTGTAACTTTAGCGTTTTCCATTCCCCGCCTTATATCATCGGTCTCTTTTAGAAGAGCTGAAACGGTAGTGTGCCCCGGCCTGAAACCGGATTGGATTAGACTGATGAGGGAGTTGTGGTCAATAAAGTGGGAGAATAGGCATGATGACAGTAACTAAAAATCACTAATATTATGTTTTTTTTTTAAATAAAACTTGAGTCATAGAATACAAAACGCGCATTTTTTTTTTTAGCAAGAGTTAGATCGATAATTATTTTGATAAAATAAAACTATAAAATACGGCAATCCGCCATGATATGTTGAACAGCAATCAGCGCGACTGACGTCACTTTTGAGTAAACAAACGAACTTCGTTATTAGCACTGGTTGATATCCTGTGCTTTTATTTAAAGACTACAATAATATATATATTTTATTTACGATTCAACTTTGTTTACACTGAATTGGTGTTATTAAAACAAAAGTGAAATAACGCGAGCCACGGAACGAGGATTTACCAAGGCAAACAGCGCTAATTTGCCTAGAATCGATTTGTTAATGTTGGGAGAGTTTTTGGCATCAAATAAATACTTTTGTTCAGCGGAATTTAGAAAAGTCAAAACTTCCATGTAAGTACATTAAATTGGTAATAAATAACAAACAATCATTTAAGTAATACAATAAATCCAAATCCCGTAAAATATACTTTTCGTATTTTACGACAAGTTAATATTTGAGGTTATATAAATATGTTTACTTTTAAAGACATTTATACATTGATTTCTTTATTTTAGATCCTCCAGGCTTTCCTATGGCGATGATGCTGTAAATTACGTACAGCTTAATTAAACGCGAAGGAAATATGTGCACAGTAAAAGGTAAAATCTGCTCACAACATAAAGTCCATGCAAAGTTGTTTGGAGTGAATTTAATGGTGGATGAACAAGAAGAGGCAGTGACATTAATAGAATGTCACGATTGTGTGGTTTCACAAGGAGGCTGCAAACACGCCAAAGCATTTCTAATGTGGGTCCATCTCAGGAGTGAGGAGCCATCCTGTACGTCCGTTGAGTGTTATTGGATGAAATCCAAACTTTCCAGGGTTCGAACTACCTTAAAATATTTAACAGCTAAAGAATTGTCCAGTGGTAGACCTAACTTGCCATCAAATACAGAAGTACTTTAAAAAAAATTAGAGGAAGGGAAGAAAATAAAACTTGACAGCTGTGAGTTCATTAAATATTAAAAAGGCCAAACAGTAAGTTTCTCTAGGCACAAATTAGTGCTGAAATATAAAGAAAGGTCTTGTGATACATTTCTGGAAAAAGTTGTATTAACTGATGCTGACATCTATAACATTGAAAAAAAGACAAGAGGCCAACATGAAAGCAGCCTTTGGCGTGAGTTGAGATATGACAGGGTAACGGCTTCACAAGCATTTGAGTTCAGTCGGTGTAAAACCAGTGATAAAATGTAAACAGTGTAACTACCTTAAACATTTTTTTTTATCATAAGTTGATAACAGTGGTGCGAGATGAAACCTAACCTCAAAAAAAAAGTTTTTAATACCTCTGACAAGATTATTATACCTCATACTATTTTAGAATATACAAATTGAAATAAAAACTTACGTCGAAGTGTTCTTCACCAAAATAAAGGTGAGTCCTAAGCAATATTGCTGTTGAATCCCGCCTTGGAAGTTGATGCCACTTATCTCTCTTTTTTTTTGGAACTAAAACAAATAGCATATTTGGAGTTTTTATTGATGTGTTACTACACTGACGAACCGCACACCACCTATATCCTTTCGAGTTCATATTAAATAACAAAAAATAACTAAATTACTCAATGAGTGTAACCCCTAATTAACCCAAACGTGACGTCACAAGCGACGCCATGACACTAACAAGCGTTTTGGTGCGGATTATAAATTTAAAAACTGAAATATATTTTTTTTACTGCTAAAGCTTTAATTCGTGCAAAAATATGTTATTCCTTGTAAATAATATACATTTTCGAGCATTATAGGATAGTTTTTCAAAATCTGTCACCATGCCTATTGTTTGTGAACACTGGCCTCAAGCACCTTAGACAGAAAGGGAAGGATGGAAATTGGGTGAAAGTGACTAGAAAGAGAGGGATTGGGTATCTTAGGCAGGGGTTGAACGAGGGCTTTACGCCACAAGGACAGGAAAACCCCGGTGTAAAGGGAAAAGTTTATGATGTGGGAGATTGCAGGGAGGAGTTGATCAAGAGCCATCACGATCATATGGCGGCTGATATTATCGCAGGCCACGACTTTGGATTTAATGGATAATCTTTTTGATCCCTCCCGGGTTTACTGGGGTAAAAACAAAGAGGTAGGAGTATTGGGACGCGTCAGGTCAGCAAGGTTTGGCATTGGATAGACTATCTAGAGTTGTAACAGTGGAGAAATGGCGATTAAGATCTTCCAAACCAATTGTGTTGGGGAGTCTTAATGTCGCGATTTGCCGATGCCTAAAGTTCCATGGAACTTCCAAATATAGGCAGGTGGAGAAGAAGTGATATTACTTGGGATGTGGCGGCGATTAGCGTTGCGTATCATATGATTACACCGATCCCTAGCAGCCTTAAAGAGAGTCCAATTGTCCTCCCAGCGATACTTTTTAAATTTTCGAAACGCACGGTCTCGACGTCGCATTGCCATCCGAACTCCCCCGTTCATTTAAGGGGCAGGCAGACGCTTCAACTTTATTCTCTTGACAGGAGCATGTATTTAATGTAGTCCGGAGTCAAATCACTGTCGTCACTCGATTTTTTTGTGAGAATTTGAAGTTTAATTTGGTGTCTAACTGCAAAGCGATTTGCAGTATCCCCGCCTTTCTTTGTGTTCTACCCTTGGTGGCCAGTTCGATTTCCGAACAATTTTTTTTTTCGTGCAGGTCTTAATGATAAATGCATGGGATTAGTATGTACTGTGGAAAATGTTTGTATGCGATTTTTACTTGAGGTTTCATTGTTCCAAATTCAAATCTCATTAATGACCAGCGGGTCATAATGAAATTTAGTACAATATTAATGCACGGCTAGACCCCAAGGCTTTAATGACTTACTTTAAGTAAGGTTTGCATAGCATATAATTTGACATTGTTAAGCAGGTGGTGTGAAATAGTATATTACTGCAGCGGCCGATAACAGAAGCATTGATGGACGAACGTGAAAATGTGGGCCGAGGCAAAGCCGAGGTACACATACGTGAGTCCATCATTGCTTGGTTACGGCCAAGGCTTGTATAGTACTTTTTTCAAATAATGCGCGGAAATTCAAACTAAGTAAATTAATTACAAATTCCAGAATCAATGACGACGAACGGTGACTTTTCGCACGCGAATATGTTCATTTGTTTCTTTTACTTTAAACAGCTGTAGTGGCTAAGCCAGTTCGAGATTTAAATAAAATCTTTGATAAGTTACCTCCGTATTGCCAGGGGTCGAAGTAAAACGTTTGTTCCATTTTTAAATTACACGACAGATATGAGTTTTCACAGTAATTTATTCGGCCGTTAAACACGACTGATATGAATTTTCATATTAACATTGCCAGCCGCTAAACACGACAAATATGGATTTACATATTACCATTGCCAGCCGCTGCTCGCATGTATTTGACCAGTACAGCATTTTCAATTTATCTCGAAGAAGGTTATCAAAATAATGCTCGAATTTCCAAGCATGTTTGAAAAAATGAATTTGACGACTCTTTAAACTCTAAATTTTTGATGGTGATGTGCTTGTCCGTTCTTTTTTAGAATTTATTTATTACAACAATTCAGTACACAAACAACATTGTAAGAAAATTTATCTATTGACATTGACTTAAGCAAGAAAAGGGAATTGCTCAGTTTGTTAGGGTGATCTGGCTAAGCGTGGACAAGATATTTATTAATAGAAGTCTTGCATTTTAAAAACTACTTATAGTATTGGAAAGCAAATATTATAATAACGTTTTAAGTTGTTTAAGTATTTTGTAAGATGCAAGAATATGCTTCAGCTGGCATGTGAAAAATTGAAACGTTGCCAGGTAAAATCTTTGTAATAGGCATATTCTTTTTTTTATATATTATTTGCCAGTAGTATTTCACACATTTTAAGGTTGTATTAGGGTGGTTAAAATAAAACTATTCGCTTTTATTTCTTATTTTGACTTTATTCAGAGTCTTAAACTATTAAAATATTGTCTAAAATCTGGGCAGGCGGTGCAACATTATTTTCGTGCCTAGCCCAGCTTAAGTACCAAATAATAGTCGTAACGTGAGCACAGAAACCCACCGTGCTTCGGCCGACAAGGCAATAGCAACAATATTATTTTATATCGTCTCTGTCCTGCAGATTATTTTTATGTAATAATATGTAGACGAAATATATTTTTCGGCTTATTTATGTGCCTGCTTTGTATTTTTGAGATGCATTACATCAACGACACAATTAACACATCGCATTGGTTCCTCATTTTCACTCTAAGTACGTGTAGCAGCGGAGTCCAAGTTCGTGCCGTGGTTGTCATTTAAAGCCGGTTCGAGGTCCATAACAGCGCCAGATTCAACGTGAGGTGCAGATTCAGTGTCCGAGGGTAGGGCCGGATCATCATGAGGAGCGGTATCGGAGTCCATGATAATAAAAACAAACGTTCGAAGCAGCGAGTAAACAAAATAACATCCACAGTGTACGAAAGCAAAGCGAATAGTTCTTTCATTATTGTCAGATGTCATTTTACTTGATTTAGGGGTGTTCGATATGTATCGATACTCAAGTGGGTCGGTACAGCGGGATTTGATTGATTTTCACATCGATTCAACAATATATACGATCCAATACTGCAAATTGATAAAGGTAGTGAGTATCGGATTAATTAATATACAATCGTACTATAAAATCGTAGTGGTCAGATCTATGTAAGTACCTACATGTGTTTAGTTAAATGACAAAAAATTAAAATCTCAGGAGAAATACTATTAAGGTGGGCCGTTATTGTCCATAATCACGCTTCTCAGTCACTATTGACATTGGTAGAATTGTTCGGATAAAACCGGGACTCTGTTTGCAATAGTAAGAAATTGAATTGAATTAAAGGCAAATATATTATTATTTTAAAGGTAAAAATGATTAATTAAAAGCGATTTTATATCGATACTCGGATCGAAATGATCCATTGCGAAGTAGGATATCGATACAAAGCAACCGGGTCGATCATCTCTATAAGCGATACAGTAGGAATTGCCAGGAAAAAAAAACTGACAATAATCTATTTATAGAACCGTTATTCTAATCTAAAAAAAAATATGTTAAATTACTAATAACTTTATTATTGTTTTATTATAAAACAATGTAAATGAGTATAATCTTCTCATGCAGTATTGATCGGTACTCGTTATGCAGAAAAGAAAAACACTGTTTTTGGTTACCATAATTGATTATCTAATCGATTATAGACTGAAATTGATGTTTTATTTCCGTGCTGGTAACCCTGCATCAAACAAATGGTTATGCTTTTTAACTGGTGGATACAGTTTAAATACTCTTTATTAAGACTTTTTGTTCGTGCACCTGGCTACCATGTGATGTGCGAAAATATTTCTGTCAGAATTAATAATATTGTTTAGTAAAAATATTTTTTTCCGGGAATCTTGTCCACGCGTAGCCGAAACTGGTGATTCCCTTTAGAGCCAGAATATTAACTTGAATGCCAGTGCTTTCATTCTTCTTTATTTTTCATTTCAATGGTACCTTTCAAATATAATAAGCTATAGTGAGCCATGACGATACTAATCATAATTTTTCAGCATTACTCTACTTTACAAATGGGACGTTCTGTTAATAGGACAAACTGCTTGTAGGACGATTTGCTATTAGGACATTTTGCTAAAGTGTCGTTTTGATTAAAGATCGATTTGCTAATAGGACCATTTGCTTTTAAGACTTTTTGATACGGGGGGTTTCTTATAATCTTAAAAATAAACAGTAGGTACTCATTTACACAAGTATTTATTCACCTCGAATAGTCTTAAAAACTAATAGCATTTTTCTTAATTTGTATTTTTGTCCGTCACGTCTTCCTCAGTAGGTAAGAGCTGAGTTATTAAGGCTCTGAATGTTGTATTCATTTTAATTATACTCGTCTGGAGAAGCAATTTGATGATATTCATGATAAAATTATTCTCTCAAGAAAAGTGCTGAATTTTTTTACGTTGATTATAAATATCAGATTGTAACGTTACCAGGTGTAAATAATGTAAAATTATTAACTGAAACTAGTATGTAGGTACTCATTAATTTGCATTATGCAATTATTGATTTTAGTAAAGAGTGCTGAGGGCCTAGACAAATGGCATTCGCTTCGGAGCGATTCTATTTCTACAATCGCTATCGCTTTCGCTAATGATTCCAAAAACTAGCGATAACGCTCGTCAAAAAGTGTCCCTTGTCCGTCCCTGTCCCGTCAAAAGATTTCATAATCGAATGTTGTTAACATTGTCTAGCTAATTTTTATTCGTTGACCTATGATCACGTGACATTTCGATAGCTTATGTCAACCCCATACATTTTAACTTTTCTACTAGCGTCATCGCTAATCGAATGTTACTTTGTCTAGGCCCTCAGGTCCTCTCTGCTCATACTTATTCTGAAAAAATAGCTGTACCATACAGTACAGTACAGTAGTAGTGTGTAGCTGTGTGCTGTGCTGTGTGTGCCTGTATCATTGACCAAATATGATGGTTTCCATTTTATCAATAAAGAAATGTATTAAAAAGGTGTTCATATATCATCTAAAGAACAACAATTTGCTCTTCACTTTGTGTACATGTGCAATAAGCAGTAAAATTTTATGTTGAAATACACAAAAAATATTGTCAATATTACACCTAAACGTTTTGCAAATATTCTCAGATAAAATAATATGTTTGATAAATGAGTTTAATAATTATACGTTTACATTTTACACCTTAGTCATTGTGTGAATTTCGCATGGTGTTTAATATACCATTTTATTTTAATAAGCCGACGGAGATATGATTATAAAAACTTCTCGTTTCATAGTTTTGCGTCTCCTCCGGGTAATAAAGTAAAGATTTGCTTTACTCTTATTGCATTTATAGTAAGTAGTGAAGGCCAAAAATACCCCGGTTTCTTGGTAGCCTTTTTCCTGAATTGAGTTTACTTTGCGAGTGCCTAAAGATCACGACGTGGCCGGCGAATATTGCGTAAAATCAATCACAACATGGAACCCGCCCTCCGTTCAGGGGTTTGGCGAAAAATATAAGAAATTTCCTTCGCCAACGTACATAAGATGGGCGCTTAGATTACCTTTTAAAGGTAAACAAAACCTTTAACTTTTACAAGGTACTCGTAAATCGGTGTTTATTTTTCGTGGCACTTTTATGTATATAGGAATAAGCAGCCGCTTTAAGTGAGAAAACTACATTGGTGAGTTAAGCAAGTAATTCCATATTTTCAACGGTAAAATAAATTTAGCAAAATATTGAATTGGGCCTGTAAATCGCTATCATTGCAAGTCTATGCGGTGCCTACATTTTCTCCGCGACACAACTGACCGAAATTCCAAAATGGCGTTGTTGTGCCTCTGTAGATACTACGCATACTACCTAGGTACTAGAAAAATCTGTCAAATAAATTGTATGACATGTCTTGAGTTAATATCAATGGTATTTATACTCTCATTTATATTATTTAAATGATCACTATACTAAACTTGATCTGCATTTGAATAAGAAGTTTATACGAACACGAGTGATCAAAATCGAACAACATTTAATATTCAGAATGTCAAAGATCAAAATCTACACGAATTGAATGAACCGACATCGAGATTAAATCAGTATTCAATTTATTCAGGCAGTCCGTAGATTTCCACAAGCCTTCCGGGGCTTGGCACTAACAAACACTTACCATGTTCTGAACATTCAGGAACCAACTACGTAACAACTGTAGCACTAGTAGGTAGTGTAGTAATCTGGTGCTCAAAAAAATGAACAAGGTGCCTAGTGGTACCTAAACTGTTTGTGAGTTTTTTTAGTCTTTAACCGACTTCAAAAAAGGAACAGGTTTTCAATTCGACTGTATTTTTTTTAATGTGTGGTACCTCCGTACTTTTTTCTGGGTACACCGATTATGATGATTCTTTTTATTTGAAAGCTGGTGCTTTTCATATGGTCCCAAAAAGATTTGATCAAGATCTGACCAACAGTTTTTGAGTTATCCTTAATAATGCGTACTTTTTCCACCTAGTTTATATTGATGATGTTTTCATAACTTCCTGTCACTGTTATTTACATCTTAAGTAGTGGATTACGAATTTGGCATAGTGAAAAACCTTTTTACAAAAAAAAAACAAACGACTTTCAAAAAACACTACAAAGTGACAAATAACTTTAATTTCGGAAGTCGGTGGCAAAAAAACGAAAATACAAAACCAAAGACACCGACTTCCGAAATTAAAGTTATTTTTCACTTTATAGTGTTTACTTTTGAAAGTCTCTTGTTTTTTGTTTGTGAAAAGTTTTTTTACGTGAAAATTCGAACAGAACAGTTAACTATAAAAATACTGATTTACTGTTAAAACTACTAAATGACTGTACCCTAGGCTTGTAGGTAGTGACTAGGCTACTTTTCCAGTGGTAAAAAAAAATACTTCGTGGCGATATACCTACCCATTAGGCATAGGTAGGTATATCGTATATACCTATATATACGTATATTATCGTAATACGTATATTCATTATCCCTTCTATGAAAAATAAAATTTGCATATGATTTGCCGTTTATTTTGTAGAATTGTTTCTTGGGTCCAATACAATGTCTCCAATTTTCCATAATTTTAATATCTACGGTACTCGCTATTAACTTCTTCCATCTCAAAAAAACACCCGTATTTATAACTAGCGAAGGCTGTTGAGAAAACAATAAAACCAAGTGTTAAGGTAAACAAAGACTTTCTTTTTTTTACAAATACTTGCTCACGCCAAAAGTGCAGTTTTAATGTTTGCCCTCATAATCAAATTATTGTAAGATACGGTTTAAAAATAAAATACTGTGTCGAGCGGTGCCACTCATTCAAACCGTAGCCCGCAATATCAAAATGTGAATTTATTGCAAGTAACAGGCAAATTGATATTTATGCACCGTCGTAAATTGTTCCGCGGGAAAGAAACCATCACCTGAGTTCCCAACGTGCCTTTAAATAAATAAAAGAGTGTTAGTCTAGTTAACTGGCTTTACAGGCCACCTCCTGATTATGACCGCCTGGTACACTTGCAAACGGACACTTGCCCTTAAACTCAAAATTACAAGTAAACTTTACAAAGACTGCAGTACTAGCCTTCTTGCAGGATTTTATTATATGTTACCTATACTGATAATATAATTAGAGATTATAGTTGGAAGAAATTTGTTAAATAATTCAATGAGTCACGGTTTTATAAGCAATAAAATTAAAATTTCTGCAGGAATTCATTGGTTTTTTAACTATAACGAGTGCCTGCAAGGCTTAGGAGAGAATTTAATGTAGCTGAAAATGTACAACCTAGTGGGCACTTGCCGAGATCAAATGAGAATCGTTTAATCCTCGCTGGGATATAGAACCCTAATTATATAATAGTATACTCCATTAGAGGCTATCAGTCGAATGCCATTGTTTTTATGTCATCGGGCTTCGTAATTAATTCCACAAGTCATGGATCTGATAGAACATTATTTACTTTGAGTTATTAAGGTTTCAACCAGTAGCCCCAAGGCTTTTTAAGGATTCGCTTTCGCAGAGGTCTATTGAAGAAGTTGTATTAATTTGAACTCATAAACAATAATGAATATTAATGGCGTTTATTGTTCACTTGAAAATGAACTTGAAATTAATTCTCAAGACTGAACTTTTTTAAACAAACACGAACTTTTAAACGTGAAGTGATGAATGTCCGTGGCCAAGCGTCCCCTGCTAATTGATTTATATTAAACTACACAATCGTGCCATCCCATTATGAATAAACTAAACGTTTCAACATACATTTCGTAAGCATAAGAATAATCAGCCTATAATGTTCCCACTGCTGGGACACAGGCCTCCTCTCATTGAGAGGGAATGGGCTGTAATCCACCACGCGGGCCCAGAGCGAGTTGGTAGATGTCACATGTCTACGAATTGTTGGTTCTAGGACATGCCGGTTTCCTCACGATGTTTTCCTTCACCGTTTTGAGAGCAGTGGTGATGAAATTATTTACACAAAGTAAAGCGCCTGCCTGGGTTCGAACCCACGACCTACAACTCGTAAGTCGGGGCCGATACCACTAGGCCACCGCTGCTATATCACTGCTACATACGTTTCGTACGCACATAAAATTGTTAAATGGTTCCAAAGATTCGATGAAACAGGTACGTAGCCTTGAATTATTAATTTTTATTTCGTGATAAGAAGTAACAATAATTAATAGCATGCACATCATAGTAATAGGCATGGATTAAATCCTGGGTTATTTATGGCCAACCTACATTACGTCTGTCTTATTCAATATCAATGCCACTTTGTGTCTATATAAAATATAGAAATAATATTACAATATATATGTTTAGGCACTAATCAAAGAGCTATTAAGCTGGAGGATACATCACTAGTACGAAGGAAAAGGGGAATAAAATAACCGGCTGAAGCCTTTTCGTTCGCCCATCGAATCCTTTGATCCCGCAGTTAAAAAGCTTTGTTCTTGTTATTCTATCACACGATCAGGTTTCAAACAGTACGTGTACATACGCGTTTATCACAGATTATCAACTTTCAAAGTAATACGACGGTTAAGAAGTATCCTACGTACATTAATGTGCGAATATGTTCCAGGCGGCCAATATAACCCACAATTGCCGAAAGGCAAAAACACAATGTTGTATTTTTTTTTCGTAATAACAACCTTATTCAATGTTAAATTGTATTCTTTGCGCAAAACTAACAGAGCAGTTCGTAACTCGTACTCCGCAGGCAACTTTAGTCTTTTTCATATTATCTATGTCACTATTCCTAAAACATATGTTAAATATTGTTGAGAAATCAGTTGTTCTAATAATAGTAATTGTTAGATTTCATGCCTATATTATTTCTAAGATTTACATTGTATTTTACCATTTTTTTTTTTTTAATAAATATTTATTATTTATTACATTTATTTAAAGTAAAATACCATAATAACTCATACATTAAAATTTCTAGCTAATCTTTAAAAGCAATAAGGTTTTAAGGTGACCAAAATATGTATGCTTCATTAAGTTACTTAATAGAAAATCTAGGTTTACCCTGGCTTAACTAGAAGTATCCAAGCAAGATGTGGAGTACATAGGTATAAAGTCCGAATGATCATTAAATCAAATTCGATGCTTGTCTTTGTATACCTAAATCTTCCCAACTCTGGCCGGGTATTCTTAGATTTACCAGAGTAACCTAACAGGGTGCCATAAGCTAGTAACTGCGACGAACTTGGTTCTCGCTCGTTCTGCCGCTGGTGCAAAGTGCTCAAAAATGATTCAACACTAAAAAAAATATAGCCAGCTTTAGGTAAACCTAAGGTGAATGAATAAACACAGAAATCATCATCATCTTTCATTCTCTTAATATTATTCGTAACATAATACTAATAATACTACACAATTTAGTTGCAAAATAAAATAAAACGCAATATTGCATTCACATTATATAAATACGGTTAAAATTGTATAAATTGCTTGTGCTCTAGCGAAAAATGTGAAGATACCGCAGCCGGGTTGCAATGTGCAGAAATGTAACATATTGGGTTTGCGGACCGCAACAGTGCATAGTAATTCTAAGTGATATTCAAATACCTATGTTACTACAACCTTCCACTAACAATTTTCAACGTTAAAATAATGTTAAGTGTAAAAAAAGAATTATGTTCAACAGTGCTTAGGCGTAGTTATATTATGTACTTACACTATGTTGCGACAATAAAATAGATTAAGAACTTACAAATATAAACCCATGGTTCATATTAATATTATGCATGTAGTGCTAGAGGCAATAATGTAAATAATATTTAATATTCATTGGTCCCTAATATGGGTATCCATGACACATTTAAGTACCACGAAAAAAACACTAATCTGCAAATAATAAGGCCTAGGTGCTCTGATCTCAAACCAAACAATATTTGCTACCGTTAAACAAAGCTTTTATGTTTAGTAAAGAGCCTTAAGTTCCTTATAAGTGCTGAGAATAACCTCTACTGACAAAGTTTAAAACCACTGATTATGTCAACTTCAAAGAAGTTTTAATGTTGTACTTGGCAAGTAATTTGACATTTAACTTCTATAGAAATATTCGCAACGAGTTTATACTTATCAACCTCATTAGCAGACCGCCGTGCACGGATGAATCAATTTTGGCTTTCTCCGATAGGACGAAAATTAACACTTTATTAATTTCGTAGTTCATAAAATAGGTCAAAGAAGAAGGTCGCGGCAAGGCACCGAGCGTAAAAATGTTTTATCTATAACCTCTAAATTATTAACCTATTCACTGAACTATAGCTCTTGTGGCGAAACGTTAACTTAGAATCAGTTATATTAAGAGAAATTAATTACCTTCTGCAAGTAAATGAAGGAAACTACGAGGCAACGACAAGTGCACAATAAATACGATAGTCCCTATTTGTTGCAAGCGCTGCAACCAAATGTTTGTAGTAAAGATACTTGTAGTGGATGAGGGCACATAATGGAGTAAGTTAATATTTAATTGGAACTTCTCCAAGTTGCCACGATGACTTTTAAGCGGGCTCTCTGTCACAAACTGGGAAAGTGCGACACCCCGCGAGCAATTCCTTTGCCTTTTGATGTCTTTATTAAGTGAATCATGAACTTTAGTTGATTAAATTAAAACAGTATTCCTATTACTCCTCGCTTCGTCATCGATCTTCACCCAACATTTTATTTATTATTGTTATTCAAAGTTTTACTGGACCGCCTCTTATTACAATAACATTATGCTCTTCTCGAATTACGAGTTTTCTGTTAATACATGTCGTGAGCCCAATGACATACATCGGCAAAAATGACGCAGATATGCTCACCTTCGTATTTTCATCGGCAAAAATGACGCAAATATGCTCACCTTCGTTATAAATTATAAGAAACTCTTGCGCAAAATCGAATGCTTACATCTTCTAGTTTTAGGCTGTGAGTTGAATGTCAGTGAGTGAATTAATTTAAGTATTTTATTAAGTGGATATGGACTAATTACGTAAAGCGAATTTCGTTTTGCGTGAGGCAGTAACTATATAATAAGCAACCAACACTTCAACACTACTAGTTTATAAAATATATTATATTTACCACATATTCAAAACTTTAGTAGGTAGGATGAAGAAACTATGCTGAATAACAGAATAATAGTTTGAATTCCTAGGTTAACGTTACAAAATAAGGTCACGTTTTATTATATTTTTACGTAGCCGATGATATAGACGTAAGAGGACGTTAGAGAGAGTTCTTCTTATCAGTAAATGTTTTTTTTACTATACATTCATTGGTCCCTTGTTTTAGATGTTTAAATTTATGCATATTTTTCTGCTTTTTGTTCATTTTAAAGGCAGGTGTCATGTATTTTCCCACCATCCTTGTTTGAGTGGTAGATAATGCCTGAGGCATTAAGTCCACCTAGGCTGCTTGCATTTTAGTTGCATGAAGTATATATAAATACATAAAGGAAACACTAGGAAAAGAAATTACAGAGTTGATTTACAGTCAAAATAAAAGTGACCAAAATCACCATTCTATATCACAAAAACGAAATAAAAATATGATTTTTTCTGCCTAACCCACACAGTCATGTCGCAACTGCAGTCGGCGTGAAATTGAATTGACATCAATCAACGCGTTATAGACCTTTCGAATTGGTACGTGCCGGTCTATAGGTACAGTACTTTTGTGTCGTATGTGCCTGTTGCACATCCTGATCATGACAACTGCTTCAACAAATTTCAAATTAATCTCATAGGTACTTACAATTCGTGAGTAACGCGGTTTTACTCACTTAAGCGGGAAACTAGTAAACTGCTCGGAGTTAACTCTACTTGGGTACAAGTAGGTAGGTACTCTGAATGTCGGTTTATTCGCTGAGTATGTGACACCTGCAGAACCAAAGTTTAAGCCGACGAATTGACTATTTAATAGATCAAGTGTGGGTGATTTTTTTTATTCATGTGAAATTACCTAATGTTATTTGAAGACCAGGAAACTCTTCCGCTTTCTACTTAAGAAATGGATTTTTAAATAACGAATGAGGGTTCTATATTCAGTACTCAGGAACTTTTCCTGTATCTTGAGTTGTAGCAGCGAAGATAATATAAAGGTTGAAATAAAAAAATGAATCGTTGATTTTGTTAGGTTTGGTCATTGGTATATTTATTTATTATGATAATTAAATAAAAACCAAAAGCAATTTCTTTACTTTCTGTAAAGTGAAGAAAAAGCTTTTGATTTTTATTTAATTATCTTTAATTTCTGATTTTAGGGTTTTTTTAAGAAATTACCTCGTTTATGTAACATACCTAAAAAGGCTGGCAAATCTGTGACTGTACAACATATTACTTAAATATCATGAGTAATGAGTATACTCGTAGCTGTTGTAAAGTAAATCCTACCTACGTAATGGGACAAACATTTCAGTTTCTGAACTTGTGTTTTACTAGGCTTCGTCCTGCTAGCCGGCTATCTGCACGTTTCTTCGCGGCATTATTGAATAAATTGAATTCCTATGCGTCGCTGCCTTGAGAAGCTTCCATGATACCAATTTAAAAACGTATTTTATTCATAATGGTATGTTCAGTACATTTGGAATATAAAAGTTCTTTTAACGGCCAACATTTGCTTTAAAGGAGCCGACCAGCTTTTCTATATACCTCTACTTTTCTATATACCTACACTTTTTCCGCTATCTATTGTATCTTGTACACAAAAACTACGACGTCATGTTAACTCTTTAGACTACCTTTGTTAAAATATACAGGGTCAAATAAAATTAGCTAACGAAACTCCGCAAACGTGATGGGTATCGATACTAAATATTGATATCTAAACATGATAAAATAAAAAATATTATTAATTTGATGTTTTTTTTTATGTGGGCTCTTATACCGCGGTTAGTGTATTCACTTGAAATATGTAATGTAATGTTTAAAAAAAGGCGTTTTGTTGACGTGATTGGTATCGATTTCTAAACACGATAAAACATATTTTTTAACGTTGGCCAAAAACGAAAATACAAAACCAACGACACGGAGTTCAGAAATTAAAGTAAATTTTCACGTTTTTTTTGTGTGTTTTTGGAAGTCGGTTGTTTTTTACTTCATACTTCATGTAACAACATGTTATTACCTGCGGTCGTGGACCTCTAAAAACATATTTTTTTTAATATTTATTTGCAGAGTTTCACTAGCTAATTTAATTTGACCCTTTATAATCCCAAGCAGTCTTTGATTTCATCTTACAGGCCGATTTATTAATTTTGCTAACGAGAAAACAGAATTTACCATTATAATCCATCTAGAATGTATTCTGGTATAATTAAAATAAAGGTATCTTAATGAGAATTCGATACCTTATACTGTTTGAAATAGAATTATTCCGGTGCGAAGTGTAGGAATAGGCAATACAAATACTATATCTTAGTTTCGTCAAAATAAAATGGTTCCCGTAAAATCAATTTCGGTGAAACACCAGACCGCGTCTTCCTAATCCAATTTGTAACCTATAGGCAAGTTTATTGGAATATAGGGTTGAAATAGAACGAACAGAACAAAAAGATCCTATCAAATAAAATTGGTGGCGCAATAGGGGCGACGAAACTCAAACCGCGTATACGAAGCCATCTGTACCGACAAAGGGTTTTCTTTCACTAATATCGCGCCGGTACTTAGTAAGATTATTCATTTAAGTATTGTATTTCACCGTGGTTACAGTCAGTTCTGCTCGTGCTAAAAATGGCAATAGCTGACACTACTACTGACAAATGCGTGCACTGACTGGACAGGTCCACTCAATCTGTGTGGTTCTTTCCTCAAAAGACCATTTCAGATACCAATCTACATGGTCTTCACATGATCTGACCAAGATTATGTCTGGACTTTAAAAGAGACTGTGACCTCTGAGTTTGTTTCGGCCTTTCTTCTCAGAGTAGTCAGATAGGAAACGCCGACCTCATGTAGTTTAAAAATATGATTGACGTGTAAAAGTGTTTGTACAAACCTACTTACAGAAATAAAATCATTTATCATTTATCATTTATCATTTATCATTTATCACTAATAAACTAAGTATAAACTAAATGTACTAGAAAGTACCTACTAAGACAATTCTGCACTTCCAAATTATGCCGATATTAAAACGCGTAATTTGCTGCAAGTTATCTTGTACAATACCTGAGTGGTAAAGTGAAAAGTTTCTCATGAAGTTAAGAAGTTCGGCTGACTATTAGCATGGCTCATAATCGTCGCGTTCGAAGACTCGGAGAGTTTTGTAACAATCCTTGCAAAAGGTTAACAAAGCCACAGAACCGTTGTCGGGGTGACAATCGAGAAGTTTTAATTCTACCATTTCAAACTGCAATTATTGCCTGAACTTTTGAGGAGAGAAAATAGCTGTTGTAATCAATCAGATACGTCAGAAGTAACTTGCGAAACGATGAATAGCGCGGAGCGAAGGTAGTCGTAAATCTGTGTAGATGTTTGAGTAGTAAAATATTCTGTTCTACACCTTGGAATACATGCAAAACTGCTCAGGGCAGCGGGGCTGGCTCATATCGCATTCGACAAGTTTATAATAGATTTCGGGGCGCACACGGTGGCTCAAGCAGCTGACGTCATAAGCCATTAGTCGACCAACGACAGTGGAAAACCTCAAGGGTCACGAGTTCAGACGCGACACATGGTGAGAATAGTCCGGGTGCGGACGAAACTTTCACCGCATCTCTCCCCGCACATTTATCTCTTAACAGCGAATCTGTTTTGGATATCCTTTTGCGCGTTAGCCGCGGTACGGCCTAAATAGGTCGCAATTTACTGCACATGGTTTTTTTGTCATTTGTTTAGTTGAACAAAATATGTGCAAAGGATACTTACAACATAGTCCATTATCTGCCTAGCCATTTCCCAACTATGTTGAGGTTGGCTACCAGTCTAACCGACCGGATGCAACTGAACACCAGTATTTTTGCACGGAGCGGCTGCCTATCTGACCTCCACAACAACAACATGACACGACTCGACTCGACTCGTTGTAATACGATTTGTATTCTGGATTTGTGCCCAGTAGATGGCAATAGGCTCGCCTCCTATTACATGGAACTTAAAGATACCTGGCGAAATAGGGTGTACACCACTGCCCAACCCTTTGGAGAAACAAGGCGTGTTCTTATGTTGTGTTATGTAATACGATAGCTATTGGTAAAACTGGTTGTCAGACTTACGGGCTTCTGACTACCTGTAGCAACTGTCAAAGTTCTACAAATTACAGCCGGGACCAAAGGTTTAACGTGCTTACCGAGGCACGGAAGGGGTCTCGATATGTGTAATGGATGATCACTTGGTCACCCATCCACGGATCGACCTCGGCTAGCTTATCTTTCGATCGACCCGTGCGGCTGTTATTATTTAGCCGCGAGCCTTTCGAGTTTTAAAAGAATTTAAAATATGAGGAATAACAACTTTCATTCTATTATTGTATTCAAAACAACATAAACACTTTAATTTGCTAGATTGCTGTAATAATAGTTCATTCAAATTACCCAATTTCTCTATTATGAATTTTTATGAATTATTGATGCGTATAATTACGGTAAAAAACATATTTTAGTTTGAACAGAAATTTCTCCAGACAGCACCAGACTAATCCAGTAGCAGTTAATGCGAGTATATTTTGACAGAATTTAGTGCGAGATATCATACTGTCATATTCAGACTACATGGATATACCTACACCTCAACCTCAGTTGCACTACTGCGCTGAAAAGTCATTTTGTGATAGCCCAGTTGTTTCTCGAGTGATACTGGACATGATACCTTTGACTGTTCGCAAAACATTAATGGGTCTTCTAATTAATAGTGCTCTTAGAATGTTATCGTAAAAATAAATAAATAACTTTGGAAAACAAACTTTGGTGTTCCGAGTTTCGAGATGAGCTCGTGTTAAGTGTGTGTTCAAGCTATAATTATCATTAAATCGACACATGCTAGACTTTCTTCTGGTTCATCATTTCTTTTCACTTCATTTCATGGTGTGTTATTTAAAGGTTACATTTCAAAAATAAATTGTCAATATAATTTTAAATTGAAGTTATATTGTTATTTACTTTCATGTTTAACTTAATTAAGACATTATATATGTTTTTATTGTACGTCGCTACGCTTCTTATCTCCAAACATTATTATTTCAGACATAATAATAGGGATTTTCTGCAATTTATTCTTATTATTATTAAGACAAACAATAGTCGCAGGTGTCTGGAAGGACAGGATATTAAGTTTTCTCAGTAAATCACTAACGACCCTAATGACGTCATAATGTACCTAAGTATAAAGTTACCCTTGAGTATAATTAGTAAGTAGTAGGTAATATGATCAAGACGCTGTTCTCCTTGTGTTCACTGTTCGCATACCCAAATAAAAAAAACCGGCCAAGTCTGAGTCGGACTCGCGCGCGAAGGGTTCCGTACCATTATCTATAAAAATGGCAAAAAAATCATGTCTGTTGTATGGAAGCCCCCTTAAATATTTATTTTATTTATTGCTGTAGCGGCAACAGAAATACATCAGCTGTGAAAATTTCAACTGTCTAACTATCACGGTTCATGAGATACAGCCTGATGACAGACAGACAGACAGACGAGTGGCGCCTTTGTATCATGCTGTCGCATCGCGCCTGTTTGCGGGATACGCCTTTAGTAATAGAGTCCCGTTTTACCCTTTGGGTACTCTTTATCGTAATAAAGTCGCTTTTCGTGTCTGTCTGTGTGACCCCGTTATTCTTCATACGCAATGAAGTTTGTTGCGGATGTCACCATCAATTAGAGAATTTATTCCAGAATATTTATATAAGTGCATAATATATTAATATTAAACTAACATACAACAAAGGAATCTCCATGTTCTGTCGAGTCGTAAAAACCGTGCGATGCAGGGGCAGGTTGCTAGTTCTTTAATAAAACTGGTGTCGATATGTGATCGTTTGTGGTTGGTAGAAATGTCGTGATAAACAAAAACTTAGGTATATATAATATTATTTGCTTACCTACCTACTATACCATTCCATTAGATATGTATATTATTATAAGTATACCTTTCTAGGCCACTCACCCGCACAGAGGGAAAGAGTTTTTATTTTTTGCCTCTTTGGAGCACGCTTTGTCCCTTTTTCGTTCCGCTTGTTTTATATGGGGCGTTTAATTCGATAAAATTCGTGTGGACTCGAATTGGTTTGGAGAGCTGGGAAATAGACTGGGATATAAATGCTCCTGCCGATGTCAAAGTGAGTATAATTATTTTTAAGCTTTCTTTGTGAAGGAAGAGTAACCACTTTTATTTCTTTTACTAAATATTATTACGGATTTATTGGATGGATCCAGTAAATATTGATGTAAAAATCAGAAGGAATGAAAACCAGCCAATACCGGTATTGACTTATGAAGATGCTCGCAATAAAATCCAAAATGACTCCCCAGCGTGTAATTGAGTGTATCGTCAAATCTAATGCATTTAAATCATCCAATGGGAACAGCTATTATAATTTGACTGCCGGATTCACTGACCAACCAGGCTATCAGAAACCGGGGTAGACCTTCGAGAAGAGTTTAATACATATTATATTTATTTTATATGCGTACATTGTTTGTCTGATCTATACGGTATGTTTTATTATGTAAACCCAACGGAATTAATATTTATAATTAGCTTTTGCCCGCGGCTTCGCCCGCGTGGTTCTCGGAAAATATCCCACGAGAACGTACTATTGGGATTAAAAGTACCCTATGTGTTAATCCAGGTTATAAACTATCTGTGTGCCCAAATTCGTTCAGCCGTTTTTGCGCCAATCTGGAACATAGGTACATCCAGACAAATGGACAAAAAACTCTTCGTTACTGTTTTATTATTATGTATAGATTGACTAGCGACCAGCCCTTGCTTCGCACGGGTGCATTGGCAACATGTCAAAATACTGAGTTCTGTCCATGTATTATACCATAATTTAGAGCATTTATTTCGGAAGAGGTTCATGTACCTTTTCCGGAATAACTGCTCTAAATGATGGTTAGAACCGCATCAAAATCCATTGTTTTGTATAGGAGATTTAAGCGGTTTCACAGATTGACACGAAATGCGAATTTATTTTATGGTATTTACAGTCAGCAAAAGAGATAAGTATGCAAGGTCGCCGGATATAGTTAGTTGAAGTTTAGTAATAAACCGATGAATATTTTCGAATAAAATAAAATAAAATTAATAGAAAACAAACTGGTAATTTATCAAATTAAATTTCATTCGAAAACATTCATCGGTTTCTTACTAAACTTCAACTATATCCGGCGGCCCTGCATACTTATCTCTTTTGCTGACTGTACTTCTATGGATATATTATATAAATAATAGGTAAATCTATAGATATATAGATATACTAGCAGCGCCCCGCGGTTTAACCCGCAGCGGTATGAAATATACTTTACGACCTATTCTCAGACCTACCACATATACACAAAAAAAAACATAAAAATCAGTCAAACCATTTCAGAGGAGTTCGATAACAAACACTGTGACACGAGATTTTTATATATTAGAAGATGTACCTACTATACATATATCTATATATTATTTATTATAATTTAATATAATTATGATTGATTGTTTAGTTTTTCAGTAATTCTTAGGTTGGTATCTATATATTTAGATAACCTAAGAATAACTAAAAACGCTAACAATTAATCATTATGTTTTAGTGTTTTGGACTGAGCTGGTCAGTGTTTCAGCTGTTTTATTTATCATTATCGTAGGTGGAAGGCGAAGTTGTGTCTCATTATTACACGAAAGGCGTCGTCACATTCTTAAACTAAATTAAATCATTCGTTCCTTCCCGACATATTTACTGGCCACGTTAACGACACTTCTAAGATTCTGTTAAACCATTTACCAACAGGATTACTGAGACTTCAGCAACTATACCAGAGTATGCAGCCGGGCCGAACCGCGTTCCGCATCGCACTCGTGAAGAGAATTAATAATGCTTCAGACGCCATGGAATTCTTGTTGGCTTTAGAACAATATGACCGTTGGGGAAACAAGCGGATAGTACTAGATTGCAATGCGAAAAACGCCAAAAGCATATTGGTCGAACATGTTCGGAAAGTGCAATTGGGACGCAGGACCTATCACTACATGCTCAGCGGACTGGTGAGTATTGCTTGCTCTGGTGTCTGGCCTAGATTAGAAATCCAGTTTAAATTTTTACGATGCTCTGAAACGTACATTCATGTGCTATTGTTTTTTGGTACGCCACACACTATACCTAGCAAAAAGTTGATAATTGTACTCTCTCATTCGGCGCCTCCGTATTTTAATATGATCTACAAAAATATCAGCGAGCGCAAGAACACGATCCCAAATTAAATAAAAATATTATGATTAGCGGAAGGTGAAAACAATCTGGAAGAGAATAAATTTCATATTCCGATGTTTGAAAATACATTGTGTGTAAAAATTAAGTGTTCCTAAATAAAGTCGTTAAACAAACGATTGCATGTTCGCAAAATGTTTACGAACTAATTGACGTGTTTGGTACAATGAAGATTGTGTCGGGTTTTATTATTCGCACCGGAACAACGCAATTACTTGGAACAAGAACTTAAATTGACCCATTAACAGGTTATGGACGATCATTGGGAGAACGAAGTAACAGAATACGGCGCAGTCAATATAACTGGGTTTCGCATCGTCGACCACTCGCGCAAGATTGTGCGCGATTTCATGGACGGTTTGCGGCGAATGGACCCTCGGTTCAAGGGGACCATATCGGTAAGTGCTTTCATTACCTCACACCACTAAATCTTCGGGTATTTGTAGGTTTTGCCATCTTCGATCAAAGAGCATGGATGATGAGCCAGCAGAGAACAGATTTTCCATCTGTCGAAAAACACCTGAAAAATATTTATCTTTAAATTTAATAATCGGGTCTTACTAAGGTTAACGTAGGTTGCTTGAAAATATAGAACAATAATTATTTTGAATAAACAGCTTGCAAGCTAATTTAGCACAATTCCTGTTGGCAAACCAAGTTAAAATATTTTATAATCCTGCAATTCTGATGACAATACATGTCATTTATTTGGTAGAGATGACCCTATTCTGCAGCTGAAGGATAGTCTCCACACAAGAAAACTTTTTTACTGTTACTGTTATCGACTCGTTTTGTTTGATTGTTGATTTTGTAAACAAAACGTAATTACAACGATGACCTACAATTGAATATTCAGATCTCGCTTAGGTCAACGTAAGGTTTCTTTTAAAATTCACGCAACAGTCAACGTGAAAACTATAACTTTTTGCAATTTCCCAACAGACTATAAGAGCTTCAAGGGGTAGACTTGTGTACCATTAAATTGGTACGCCTGACCACACGGCCTGGATATTCTTTCAGAATACGTGACGTGAAACAGGTTTCACTCAGAGTTGACATTTGCGTCGCTCACATAAAAAATATCAAAAATATGTTTAAAATACAACCTAATACTCGTATGTATAATTAAAAGCAGCAACGTAAATACAGAATATTACTGATTAATCAACGTAGTAATGTTAGGGCGATCATAACATAATTATTTATCGTCCGAATGAACTGTCAAATGGAAACTTAAAATGCATTCCAATGAGCATTTAAAATCAAAAAATCCAAATAACAAATCATTTATTCAAATTGACTGAGATTTAGCACGGTTTGAACGTCAACATTACATCACTCAGAAAATAAATATCCTATCCAAAAAAATATGCCAAGCCTTGTTGTGACTATTTATCCCAAAAATGTTCCAAGGGCGCATGTTAAGCAAGCCTGTTTTTCGGTCAAATGATCATCGGGCAATCTTTCTTTCGGGTAAACGTTCTTTCGGGCGACCGTTGTTCGGTTAAACGATCATTCGGGCAAACATTCTTCGGATAATTAAACTTCGGGCAATCGTGACACACTCCGGCAAAACAACCCTTCACTACTTCCTAGTGTTTTAGCTTGAATAAGAATTGGCGCAACAAACTCCCCAGCAACACATCTGAATGTTAAGCTAAAAGAACTTGACTCTATAAAATAAAATGTGAACTAAGCAACAACATTACAAAACAAAGAGAAAAAATATATAAATAAAGTTAAAAGCATATTTTTAATTGCTCTGTCGTAGACCGTTTGCAGGAAAATCTAAAAGAAGTATCTGCACTTTTATTGCCATTCTAAATCTTATTGTCCAACGAGGGAAATTACTCGTATCTCTAATTTCATTTAACTATAGCATTCGTGTCTGACAAGCAATTTAGCGATTCAATAATCACTTAATCGTGCCTACGACGATTTGATATTTACTTCACGTTCAAGCGCCTATCATATATAAGGATGTTGTTTCAATATGATGAAGTATCGGGCTAAATTTATATAAAATCAGGATTCTCTCTGATAATGTAGAGTTAAATTGAATGTTAATACCTGAGTACGTATCAGATTTTTATGAACATGTATCCGCAAAATCCACACTTCATACTAAGGATTAAAGGATAAAACTCCTCGCGGTACGTCATTTTAGACATTATTAAAACTTTAATGTAAAATATGGAGGAAATTTTACGATATCCAGATGTAGAACATAAAGAACACGGGGTGTAACTGGCGTATCACGAAGAAAATTTTGGCGTGAAGTAATAACGCGTTTATGTAGATATCACTAACTTACGTACACCCTAATGAAACAGTGAGTGGGGAGCGCCTGCATAAATTATTATTCCATATGATCTCCCTTTCCAGTGTAAATACACTTAGGCCTTTTTCAACTCCGCAGCGTATACTCAGGAGGATTCCTCTGAAGTAAAGTTAACTCATCACAGTTGTTAACACGTTTTCTACGCTGCCTGAACGTACGGAAATTATCTAGATAATTTAACGGTTATGCAAGACTTAAGTAGAAGTTGTGGACAGCACAATATTACGTGTATAGCGGTTAACTTTCTTATTTGGGATTAAAATGAAATTGGAAAGCATGTTTGGAAGGATTTTGTGGAGGCCTTTGCTCAGCAGTGGGACAGTGCAGGAATAACATTAAAAAACAACTTTGTTTAGGAACTGTTAGTATTTTCATAATTCAGAGACATAATTATGAATGATCACATCCTATACATTGATAGAGTTTTAAATCTTTTATTTTTTTACAAATAGGCGGAGACAGCCCTCATGTATGACGGTGTACAAGTGCTGATGGATGCATTAGGGAGATTGTGGAGGAAGAAACCAGACGCGTTCAGGAGTGCCTTGCGACGCGCTGCGGGACAAGCAAACTCCACTAAAGTCATTGATTGTAACCCTGGTAAAAGCTGGGTGGTACCGTTTGAACATGGTGACAAAATTTCTAGATTAATAAAAAAGGTACATTATATAAATTCAACACTTAGCTTAGTAAATATCGTCATTACCTACACCAAAAATTATATATCTTATGTATTGTAGTGTAATTTATAATGTAGTTGTACATGATTATAATATTTTACATGATGTATATTTTAGACGGATATAGAGGGCCTCACTGGAAATATTTCGTTCAATGAGGAGGGTCATCGCCACAATTTTACTCTGCATGTGGTCGAGATGACTGTTCAGAGTGCAATGCTAAAGGTATGTACAATTGCACTTTAAAACAGAGTTTCAATATAGCCTTTATGGTTATTTAATATATCCTGAAAATATAGATTGCTCGTACCTAACCATTATTAAAATCATATCGAATTATTCAAACAGGCAGTATGAACGTGAACAAGGTAACTCCATTTTATGAGCGTTATTAAATTTACGATAAACTTTGCACATCCGTTAGCAGGTACTTTCAGCAAAGGTTAATTTTAACTTTATTTCACCCTACTTCTGTTCCACAGCTCACTAATGATTTCTCGGCGTCCATAAATCAATGCGTACAAAGTTTTGGAGCCATTCTTTCAGTCACCACTTGGAACTTTCAAAATTTGTTTTTGGTCGGACCCCTGTTTTTATGTGGGACCACCGGTTTCTGTACACAACTGTTTTCCTCTCAATAATTCATTTAATAGGGATATCCCACATTACTTATTGAAAAGGGTAGTTGGTTTAAAAACCCTTGTCATGTACCAGTGTCCTCGCACGATATCGTAATTATACTTATTTGTGTTAGGTCGCTACATGGAGCGATGCTCATGGGCTACAAGTGGTTTCACCAAGATATGTTCAGCTTCGTTCTCCCGCCACTTACGATACCAACAAAACCTACTCTGTGACATCGACTCTTGAAGAACCTTACCTAATGCAGAAGCCAACAGAGTTCGGCCAAAAAGAAGAATTATTCGGATTTTGTAAAGACTTAATGGAGCTGATTGCGAAACAAATGGGAATCAAATGTATGTATTTTTTTGTCTTTCTTTCTCGTCTTCTTCTTTATCTCGTTATCTAGATATGAATACATAACGAGAGAAAACTAGACTAGAATTGAGGTATATTTATGAGACCTCAATTCTCAACCTTTACTTTCCTTATTCGTCCCACAGTATCCGTCTGTTACATTGATCGACTAGTCAAGAGTACCTACATATCTCTGGGTCGTTGATGCGTTTACATATGCTTTTATATAATAGCATTACATGCAAAAAAAACAACAAATCCAATTCAGCTTAATTACTGAGCAATACTGGTATTCTGAGATCAGACTAGTTTTCGGCCAAAAGTTGTCGATTTTCAGGCAATTAGTATTATTCAAGTTGCTATTAGTTGTATTTTTTATTTATTTTTTATTAGCAGTTCTGCTATATTTATTCATATAAATATTTTATAATTATTACAAACAAGACAGATAGATGCAGGATTTATGGAAATATGGGGGTGATGAGTTTTGTACTGACAATAGCAAAGCTCCATTTATGTCGATGGTAAAAAAAGCATCATTGGAGTTATATGTTATCAATGTATAATGCTTACTTAGCTTCTGTCATACTGCGATAAATTTTAGTTGGGAATCAACGCATTCATTTTAACTGTGGAAATATTAAAGTGAATTTCGATTTTACGCTGGTTTAACAATGAAAATTTTATGATTTAGCTGATATAGATGCATGCCTACTAGTAAGTCAACCTCGTATTTGCTGTACCACCCTAAGGTTGAATATTACTTTCACGCCATAAAACGATAAATAAGATCTACTTGTTTAAGTGACAGTTGGATAGGTTTCATCCTTGAGAAGTTTTATTTGGGAATTATTTTTAAGTTATAGATATATAAGGTGTAACTTAAATGACGCACAATCTCTTAAGGGCTCATTGTACACATCATTATGAACTACTTTTTTTTTAACTGTAATTTTTTTTCTTTTTTTTTGCGATTGCCCGTTTAATACCATAGTAAAAGATTTTTATTTATTATTTATTTTTATTATCACTTACAACTATTATTACCGGTACAACCCAATGCAATAGTGAAGCAAACTTAATAATAACAACTTATTTTCTAAAACCTATTATATACTTACAATGTTACCCTTGTAAATTCACTCCATGTACAAGCAAAAATGTCTATCTCCTCTGCTTCAAGGTTAAGAGGCGAAGCGCCCGCGTCAGGGGCGCCTCATTTAACAGATTAGTTCGACCACGATGTACAGCCAGCAGCTGAGGCCGCCGTCACCGCCACACATATCTGTCGGGCACACTCAAACACACCATCTCTAACATGTTAGCGTTATGTATCTTGTCTATAATTAATTTAAATAAATATGAGACAAGCGCGAACTCACATCTAACTCTCAGCTCATTGTATCCAACCATGCCTAATATAAACAAGGTTGGATACATAAGCGGATAAAAAGGATGTTTATAATGATGAGTACAATGACGTCTTAAGAGGTTGTGCGTTATTTAAGTTACACCTTGTATAGTAAAGTTTTTATACCTACATGAGAAACGCCCGGTAAAACTGCTAAAAAAGAAACGTGTTTGACTTTTAATAAAAATCCCGGGCGGGTGGGTCGCTGATTCGCACGGTTTTTATGAATTGACAAAACATCGAGATTTATGTATTACTAGCTGCTGCCCGCAGTTTCGCCCTCGTGGACGTCGGAAATTATCCTACAGGAACGTGCTACCAGGATAAAAAGTAGCCTATGTTACTCCTTATAACATCAGCTATCTGCCAGTGAAAGTCCCGTAAAAACGGTCCAGCCGTTTCGGAGATTAGCCGGAACAAACAGACAGACAGACAAAATTATAAAAAAAAAATGGTATATGTAACGTGTATACATCCATATGCATTTAGTAAAAAGCGGTTATTTTAATATTATAGACACTCCAATTTTATTTATCTGTATAGATAGATAAATAAGGTTATTAAAAATTATTACACATAAAAAGCTTCTGGAATAAATTCTCTAAATAATGGTGAAAACCACATCAAATCTGTTGCGTAGTTTAAAAGAACCACGTGGTCACACAGACAGACACGAAAAGCGACTATAATTTATAATATGTATTTATGTATAGATATAGACCTTCTAGAAACCGTTTCTTTTATTTATGAAATAGTAGAATACTAGATTATTAATAAAAATGTTCCTGATTTGAACTTTTGTTTTAGATAAAATAAAACTGTCAAAGGATGCTAAGTACGCTAATGATGCTACACCAGATATCTACACCGGTGTAGTTGGCGACATTATGAGGAAGGTACGTATTAAAACTTTCAGTAGTCAAGTTCACTTACGACGGCATTTAATTAAAAAAATATTTATAATTATCATAACAGACTCAGACTAATGATTTACACATCAACGATATCATATTAGTTCTAATTCTTAGAAATCGACATTGAGACAGACTTAAGTTCGTTTGTCTTTAAAATGATTTTTCGTATATTTAATTTTAACTGGAGAGATATTCCAACGAAAACATTTGATAGACCGTCAGTAGGAGCCAAATATAAACATGGACAATTCAAATCAGTTTGGCAATCTTAACTTTCACTAATTACCTACCTACTATAAAAAAATCGAATGGAGATAATTATAATCTTGCCCTTAACTATTTGCAAGTGAAACAAAGACGTCGCGTCGGTGTAAGTTTATTAAGAAACTAAGAGAGCCCAGTTTACTTTTCTATTATAAAAGATTTCCAATTGGTATCTTACTTAAAATAAATATGATTTCCAAAATCGTGTTAAATTCTATTATTAACTTCTCTTATTAAACAAAAACCAAAGCTGTAGAAAATCATGAAACTAGGCCCAATTAGACGAAAATTCTAAGTAGACTGGCAGGATTCCGTGTAATCTGGGTGTCGCATTTAGACTTTGAGTACCTACATTTGTAGAAATACTCTCAACAAATAAATGTCGGTCAAATTATGATAAAAGATCATCACAGTTTTTATTTTTAATATTGTGTTTCGCCAAAAACTTTGTAGAGTAGTGACTCTGTTTAAATAGATCCTGTGACAGTATATCAAAGAGGATAATATGCAGTAAACGGTTTATGACATTCAAGGATGGCGGAAATGAATAGTTCAAAAAATGGCTACTGAAGAAAAAGTGGCACGAGTGGCTGACATGGCATATTAAGCCTTCTACACATTGGAAATATAGAAAAGCGTCGTGTTTATAAATGATTCATAAAACGTTTTTGTTATTACTACTGATGTTATATATACATGACGGCAGAGGGTCCGACATCTTACATGAACGTAAGAATATATCAGAAATCAACTTTTATGACCACAGGTTAATAGTTATTAATTCACTATAATTATATAATTCAGATTAGACTCCTAGTGATTTTACCTCAGACGACAATTTAGTATAGCGCTACAACTAGGTGCACCGGGCCGAGCCTGCGACTTATGTAGAGCGGCTTAAGAAGTGGGGAAAGTGGGGATGGCGACATCGCCTGATCGGCGCACGTGCTGTTTACAAAAGTATGACGATGCAGTGCCGTCATACATATAAAAAAAGGCAAATCAAAGAAAACAACAACGGTTATAGATAAAGAAAACCAAAAATGCGACCCAGGCATACGTCCAACATGAACTATACACGATGGTTTGTTACCCTGCAACAGCAAACCAACGCGCTATCGCTTGGCGTCGTGCATCGCACACGGCAGGATAGCTTCCAACGGATAAAGCTTCCCGCGACACGTGTCCCTAGAGATGTCGGGCGAAGGTGATCGATTTCAGGCGACGTTGCACGACATGTCTGGTAACATCGACAACGTCGAAAAAAAGTTGTGAGGCAAGACATCTGGAGCCGTTAGTCAACATCGCCCGACTTAACTCGACGCCTCAAGTAACTCGTGCCACGGGATATTTGTCTAGTGAGTAAGAGGCTTTATCACTGACAATATCTGTCAGTGGGCTTAATGGGACGACTGTCAGTCGTGATGTCAATTACAAATATTTCCAATATTACAAATACCTAATATCTTATTATTTATGTAAGGTACAAAGGGCGAATGTAGAATTGACATGAAGGTATTCCGGGTGGGGAGGCCGCGCATTCCATCATGCTGTCTTATTGTCTTGGTCGGGTTATTGCTACCTATTATGGATTTAGCAAAAACGAATAATTTATTTGGTAGTTGAATAAAGCATTATTATTACATTGCATTTTAATCTTATAAGAACTTTGTCGAATAATTGAGTAACCAACCCGGACGTCATGCTATTGTCGTCGGGATCACCATACGATGCCCATCACACATATAAACATCAACTATATCCTTATGGCATTGCTTTAGACTCGATCATCTCTGTACACCTGGATTAAGTACAATCCTCGTGTTCTATACATTACCTCAAAACAAATAAAAGTAGTAGGTAAACAAACTAATCCACAACTATTTACAACGGCAGAGCAGTGAGTGGCATTAAAATATGACAATTATGACATTTCTAATTTGAAGGACGACGTTAATAGTTTTCATGGTGCAAGCGAATTTCTCCAAAAAACGTATACATAGTGGATTAATTTAAATATAATTAACAATAAGCTATAGATTTACATATTTATTAACATAAAACATGTTGTAAATACAAATAAGTAAGCAAGTGCTCCAAAGCTCAGAATATCACTTTTGTGTTTTAAGGAACAGGAGCCTGCTTGTCCAAAATCTCGTAAGATTTGATGGAACAGAAGTGAGTTATCACAGCGATAATTAACGTCTTATCCTGTAATACTACTCTACAGGATGTCCCGGAAATAATGGATCAAACGTAACGGGTAGGCAGCTCACTGGATTTCCAACAATTAATTTGAATAGTTTATAAAACCGCTACGGTATACTTTTTTTTATTGAAGACATAACTTTTCTCGAATTTCACCATTAATTTCTCTACCAGAATTCAGTTTATTTAATGCTGTCGCTGCAAATTATTACAATTTTAGGTATGATTTTTGTTAACCGTTTCTGTATAGCTTACTAGCTTACTAATGTAATAAGATACCATTTTTATAAATAACGTTTTAATTGCCTTAGAAAAAAAAACTTGAATTTAAAAGTTTTTTTTTACCGTGAAAAGTCCATGATTGAAGAAAAATAAAAACAGTTCAAATTAGTTGCTGGAAATCAGGCTGCCTACCCGTTACGTTTGATCCATTATTTATGTGACACCCTGTATATTTATAAAGATAGAAATACCACATTCTGGTGGTGAGTATGGTAGCTCCATAGCTCCGTCCCAGGTTCTGCGTTTAAATATTGCAAATAATTGCGTTTTGGTAGTCAGTTTTATTAAAATATTTGTTTTTTCTTATTTTACTTTGTGCAGCTTAAGTAATAAAAAAAGCTAATACATCCAAAGTAAAGGGCTGTTACTGTTTCATATAATGTGCATTCATTCATGAACGCTTCTGAAATTGAGCGACACCAAACCTGTCATTCTTCTTTAAGTATTTTGTAATTGTCTATACGCGATAATATGATCATAATAGGTACTAAGCCACTTATTCAATAACCAAAAAGGTATCTAACAAACAGCCAAGACGAATTAAGAACAGCTTGTAGGAGTAACTTGAGAACTTAAATAGGTGACTAACATTGTGTACTTAGGCTCAGTCCAGACAGTTTTCTTGGTCGCATAAGCATCTTTCAGTAACTTCAATACAAACTGTTATTAAATATAAGACGACAATTTGATTTCGCTTTTTACTATTTTCTAAATATGTGATACCGGGTTTAAACATTAAGTTCTGAAATCACTACCATTCATGCATCATGACCGTGTCAAACAGTTATATTATGTGAATTGTTTAATGAATTATTTCCTATATCTCATTTATATGCATATAGCATATGCATAATCAGCTTATAATTTTAACACTGCTGGGACACAGGCCGCTCTGTGAGAGGGAGTCGGCCGTAATCCACCACGCGGGCTCAGTGCGGGTTGGTAGATGTCACATGTCTTTGAAACTTTGGTTCTAGAACAGTTTCCTCACGATTCTGCTGTTCCATAGAAAAGTGCAATACCTACACGATCAAAATGTATAGAACAGCATTTTTCTTTAAATAACAATAATATAATAAGTTACATATAAAGTAAATATACACATAAGTTACATATAAAAATAGTTTAAGAAAAAACATTTAAAAATATAAAAAAGTAGGCCACCGGTGTCGCGACCTGGGTCTAAGCTCCCGGTTGCCAGGGCTCCCGACAGAAGAGCCTCCTAACTATACGTGCAGTGTCCAGCAGTACTGCTTTCTGGATCAAGCCCTTGATCCAGCTGCCTAAAGTCTAAAGAGAGCCTTCTCAGATGTTGGTTTAGGTTCTTGGATATTAAGCCATTGACCGTCACGATACTATCAGCACAATGATTGCTGAATCTACATTCCATATGTCGGCGACTTCGCAAGCCAGGTCAAGATACTTAATCAGCTTATCTTTCTCAGCTTTCACAAGGTTCTTTTCACGCAGGACCTCTAAATCACCAATCTCTTAGTCTGGCTCCTCACCATAGACCTGTTTCGGCAAAGTAAACTTTACCGGCACAGACTAGAGATCATAGCCAACGTATAGATACGGCCGCGGCGGAGGGGTTATTATTATTATTTCATTGATTTGATTAGGTCGTCTTCCTTTTGTAACTCATAGCGCAACACCAATTTTTCTAATAACACTTATATAAATACCAACTTCAAGTCAATGGTCCATCAGTGCCTTTTTTCCCTCTTTCTTTAGTGACTTTTCATTATGGTCTAGCAGTTTGAGTAGGTACTTAATACGGCCTACGTCCAAATTTACTTTCTTTGGTATTGTTCGTCGATACGTTGAGCTCCATAAGTTCTGAGTTGAGCTATACGATTACTGACAAATGGGTGCAATGACTGCACCATGTCCACTCAAATCTGTGTGATCGTCACATGGTCTGATCAAAATTATGTCTGAACTTTCAAAGAGACTGTGACCTTTGGGTTTGTTTCGGTGTTTCTTCTCAGAGTACTCGGTTATGAAACAGCGACACCATCTATATTTTATGATATATTATTGACGTGTAGAAGTGTTTGTATAAACCTACTTAAAGAAATGAAAACATTTATCAATGAATGCGCTAGACGTAGCTTACTAGCTATAAATAATGCTGCTACCAAGAATCTAGTACATTAAGATAAATCAAACGGTTACAAAAGATACACTGAAAGACTCTTCCTATAGCCATTTATTCACTCGTGTGGGAGGGCTTTAAGATAAAATCATATTAACTGACACGGTAAACAAAGGAGACGGTTGATGTCTCGCTAATAGAAATATTATTACACATACACCCCGGTAATATAATAACGCGAGGAAGTCGCAAACTTTACGACTGTCGGTGGGATGTATTACATTATGACCAATGCTTCGACCGTAAACAAAAAAACACACACATACACACTGTCTACGTCGAAAGTAATATAGGATTAATTTAAAATGGAAGCACGTACGAAAAAAGTAAATCTCAATTCCATTAACCACTGCACTACAAAGGCTGAAGTTTGTTTAAGGGATTTATACGCCCAGATAAATAAGGTAGTTTATTGAAACTTTGATATTTTATGAAGCATCGTCTTCCGTCAGCGGATGCTGTAGACTTTTTGCTCAATATCAATCTCAGTGAAGTATGAATATCCCGCGACCGAGACCCATGGAGACGACTCTCTATATTATCCCACAGTAGACTACTAAAATTTTATTCGTTTCTTTTTTGCTGCCGCGGTGCGGAGAAAATGGACGTCCGCGGCGGAAAAAATGTAGCGCGCCAGTGTTGCACATTTATCCAAATCCACAGGACTCGTGACTTTTTACTTTCAGCAATGAATAACGGCGGGAACGCATTGGGGGAACTAGCAGTAACATAAACGCGCTTTGCGCACCATTACCACACTTTGAAATACATTCTCACTGGCAAACTTTATTTTTTAAGCAAACAATGTGCTGTGTATTTTTTGAATAAGTAGATAGAAATGTACCTGACGCAAGTTTTCGTAAGAAAATACCGAATATCGTAATAAAACATTTTTGTTTTATTGAGTTCGAAACGTATATAGGAGTTATGTAGGTTTGTCCTTTCTCGTTTCAGTCTCTTTAAGTTGACGAAGAAATTTGACAGCAAATCTAATATCAAGTGAAGGTTCACCCTTAAAGCTCTTTGTCTCCATATAAGTCGGTCGTGTGTGCGCTTTATGTTATTTCATAGCTTGTCTCAATGTCTAATGAAATATTTGCGGGGGTTAGTTTCCCTTATCTCGGGTGTTACTTTATGTACCTTGAGGGAAACGTAAATACAAGTATATTTAGTAAAACAGAGTGCCCAGGGCCATGTCAAAAGACTGAAATACACAAGTGAATGTCAGTGTACTTTTATTTTACTAGAAGGCGATAAGTAGGTAACATTTCTGATAATATAGTTCCTGTTCAGCATTCGACAATTATCATAGGCATTGAATATGCCTGGTAAATTGTTATGCGGCCCATTATCTGTAAAAGGCCAAATTGTTCTTACTTCCATTACCTTCTTATTCATATAAACTTGACACTAATTTTCTCTTCTTAATCATTTGGTAAACAACTTTTTAACTTTTAATCGTTTATGAATACAGTTAGTATAAACATAAATGTCTAAATTACCTAAAGGTGCAGTTTGGCATGGAACTGGTATGCATAGAGTTTCCTTGATAGACATCGCTATTTTTAATGAACAATTATTTCAGTAGCAATTAAGGTGCTGAACCGTGTTTCAATAAAAAATTAAGTAGGCAGGTAACTTCGTAAATATTATAAAATCTATTTTCGTCAATAGTATGCGTGTCCTTTATCGCTCACCTACATGTTTAAAATAACTCAGGTAGGTGTGTGCGTACACCCTATTATCGGGTTATTTATAAAACGCGTAGCTAAAACAAAACACACACCACATTTTATGAAGTATAGTCACAGTATAGTCGGCCGCCGACTATACGTTTTATACGCGTGAGTGGTGTCTTTTTGCTTGACCTACGCGTCTTAAATAATAAAAACACCTTGTTATTTATTTTGAAAAAAGAAAGACAATACGTTTATTGGCAAAAATATAACAATACCTAGTCTTGCCATAAATATTGTCACGAAGAAAATCTTTTTTTTTTATTGCATATAATATTTATTACTTTTACAGTGTGTTAGTGTAATACATAAATATAAAACAATTTAAAATATAAAAAGCTTATTCGAAGTGATCTCCATTGGCTGCAATACAGTCCTATAGACGTTGAGGCCAGTTATCATGCAATAGAAGCACGCACTCTTTCCATGGGAAAATTCTTCACTGCCAATCGTATGGATTGTTTTAGGGACTCCAAATTATCATGGCGTTTAGAGCTAGCCATACTCTCTAAAACTGACCATAAATCATAATCCAGCGGATTAAGATCAGGACTAGACGACGGCCAGTCTTCAGCTCTGATGAAGTCCGAAACGTTCACTTCCAACCAAGACTGCGTGGACCGAGCTTTATGACCCGGCGCCGAGTCTTGTTGGAAGGACCATACTTGGTTATTGAACATGGTTTTGTTAAGGAGCTTAACTACCTTCTCAAGAATGGTATCTTGATACACTTGTGCCGATGTTTTGATACCTTTTTCACAAAAATATGGCTCAGTCACTCTTCATAGCTAACACCCCACCAAACCATCACTGAAGTCGGATAATGCCCACGTTGCACTCTGTCGACTATTGGGAAGCTTCCTTAGAGCTTTGAGCATAAATACGGTCATTTTGTTTGTTAAAATGTTGCTTAATTGTAAAGATTTTCTCATCCGTAAACAAAATTTTTCTGTGACCTCCCTTTGCGTACCGCTTCAGTAGTTGTTTCGATTTCACCACCATATTCTTTCTTAAATTATCAGTAAAAAATGACCAGTGCGTCTCTTATAGGCTGCAAGTCCTAAGTCATCTTTTAAAATACGCGACATGGTTCTGGGTGCTATCTTCATCTCCCGAGATAAAATCTTTTGCTTTCGGACAGGATTTCTTCGAATTCTTTTCCTTACTGCTTTGACCACCTTTTTCGTACGAACACTACGTGGACGGCCAGATCTTTTTCTGTCACAGACAGAGGAGGTCTCATTGTACCTATTAATAGCCCGGTACACAAAAATTTGACTAATACCAAGCGTATGGAGAGTTTAAAAAATTGCATTTGGCTCCATACCAACTTTGTGTAATGCAATCACAGCGATTCGGTTCTCTTTATCACCCCACTCCATTTTAATATCGCAAAATATTGTACAATGTATTGGCGCCAAAATTAGAATACTAAATGAACAACCATATAAAAATGACAGATTCCAAATTCAAATGTAATATCTTTCTTATTTTTAACTGTAACAGTATTTATGGCCAGACTAGGTAAGCTGTAGAGATTTAAAAAAAAAGTAAAATTTGTCGTGGCTGATAAGTGATAACATTCAAATCTTCATGAATAAAATTTTATTGTAAACCCTAAACCTTTTTCTTATAATCCAGTCTCCTGACTTTTAGCCAAAACATTCAAAGAAGATTCATCCATCGTTTATTTTTATAGAAATGGTAAGTAAGTAATTACTGTTTCTAGGAGGCCGAAATAGCGGTCGCCCCTTTAGCCGTAACACCTGAACGTGAGCGATTAGTGGACTTCAGCGAGCCGTTTCTCTCAATGGACACACCGATCATTTACACAAGGACGCCGAAGCAGTTATCGGACACATTCAGTTTCCTTCGACCATTATCAAAAGAAATATGGGTGAGTTACCAGTTTTGTGTTCGTTGTATTAGTGATTTTTTCTTTTTTCTGTGAGTTCAATTTAATTCATCTAGGATTGTGTAAATATAATCAAGAAGAACAAATAACTAAATATGTAGGTAACTTCTGAAAGAATATAATTTTTATTCAAAGAGTACCTAAATTAAAAAAAAGCTGAAACTATCGAACTGTCAATAGACAAATAACCTTGTCGTTTCCTGACGTGCAAAATGACATTCCACCTTTAGGTTAGTAAAGCAATTACGAGGTCAATTATACGGTATTTGAATGTAAACTGCTCACATACTTATACGCAATTTATTAAAGTAGACAGAACAAAGCATTTGTGACCCCCGACGGGAAAAGAGGGGTGTTATAAGTTTAAAACGTGTGTAAGTATCTGTGTGTCTGTCTGCGGTATCGTAGCTCCCGAACGGCTGAACCGATTTTGATATTTTTTTGTTATATTTGAAAAAAAAAAGAAATATGAAAATCTGTCCAGCAGTTTTTAGAGGTTTTTGTTTGTGTCGGGGGTATTTTATTTTTATTTTTTGGAGAATCTAATATCACATATTTCTTGTAGGTACTTACCTAATTAACGATATTTACTTTTTATTATATACGTTAATTATTTATAAACGCTGCTTAAAACTAAGAAACGTTTAAACCTCAAAAAAAAATATGGTTAAACAGACGTTAATCATTACGACCGTGTACTTAACTTTAAACAACGTTTCTAATTATGTGTTTAAGAGGTCTAACGATACGAACTCAAAATAAGTATCTCAAAAGAAGGAATATTTAAATATACAAGTAGAGAAGCGGTAAGCAAAAGTTAGCTGCTCCATGTATAATTATAACAACTGACTTCACATCCCGCCCCAAGCGTATCCAAATATTTCGTCGATAAAACCATGTTCATTTCCTTCCTATGAATGTTTATGACAGTTCTTTGGTCGAATACACTATTCAATACGACAGCAACTACTTAGAATCTAGATTATAAAACATTACTATCATGTTTTTTATATTAATACGAGTAGTATGTACCTACCACTAAATAATATAAATTACAGTAGTTTAGCAGTACTCGAGATTATATGAAAATATAAATTATGAAACATGACCGTCCAAGTTATGCATGAAAGAACTGCGTGAAATTATAAGAAAATTTGAATATAATAAATAGCAATAAAGTAAAATAATAGCTTACACAACGGTGCTTGCAGTTCATGTTATAATACAAACAAACTAGGGAGCTTAGAATTTCGTACGTGAATTCATGAGACCCCACAAACAACCACCATTTGTAAACATTATGAGACCGACACTAAATGTGGGTGCACGTTATATCTATTATTTTCAATTCCACGCAGCGATAGTGTATATTCTAGTAATTACGTTTGTTTGCAGCTCTGTGTATTGTTCAGCTTCTTCGCCGTCAGCATTGTACTTTTCTTAGTATCAAGATTCTCTCCTCATGAATGGAAATCTGTCTCCATATCCGATACACAATTGGACCACGCAATGAGTAGCACCAGTGAGGTAAGACTTTAGTTCTTTAACTGGATAAAAACTTAAATCAAACATGACTTAATAATACTTTTAATTCTTTTAGATAATCTTACATAACGAGTTCAGTATTTGGAATTCATTCTGGTTTTCGCTCGGATCTTTTATGCAACAAGGCAGCGATGTGGTGCCAAGGTATGTTATAAAGTCTCAATGTACATAACGGTTCAGGAATATTCTATATAAAAACTAAATGGAAAACAACAGCGCCGTTTGCCAATACTCAAGCATTTTAAGTAATGCGGTCAATATAAAGAGTCGAGGAAGCTATGGAATTCTAGATTAAATTCCATGTCGCGTGTTAAATTGCGCGTACTTTGGATATAAGATAGTAGCTAGGTACATTGTGTACAAGAATATGTTGGGTAAAAGGAAGTTCAATACAATCAGCTTGTTATTTCTATAAATGCAATATTTATTATGCATACCCCTTTATGAGTTTTTGAATTTGGATGGGTACTCTTTTCGGTATTCCGTATTTAAATACCTATTTCCCAGTAATTAGGTAAGTACAGAAAATTAAATTAATTTATAGCTTTCGTGTATTCTTTATATAATTTCATGGTTTAACAGGGTGCATAATTAATAAATAAGACAAGTAGAAACAGTTACATTCAAAATATGTTAGTGACCTTAAGGGCTATTTTTGTCTGCTCATTGCACGATTGAATGTGCTTTACCGACGTACCATTTTATATTTCGTCGTAATGTCAATACCGTAAAATGACGTTCAGCCATCTATTTTACAAATGTAAGACCGAATTAACACTAGCAGACTCTGATAATAAACTTTTTTTTAATCTTTTTTTTTTAACGGCCAGGCCATAAAGGTTGATTGATGTCAAGTCGAAATTGGTCAAACGTGTATAAATTATGATGTTTTTTACTAAGTGATTAAAAATAGTTTTCTATGCAATAGTCTGCTCAGTGCCGTAGATTCAAAAGGTATTATGTGGCCTGACGATGAGACTAGATATAAAATATTTGACTGTACCGAGAGACTAGTAGAACCTATGTTTTCACCTCCATTTTCCATACTTAACGTTACATACTCTTGCTCTGTTGATTGATCAATTCTATAGTTAGGTACTTTCTATAATAGGTTATAAAATGCTTGAATACTTTTCTAGAATCTTCAGACTTTTACTGACTCTTATAAATGCGTATATTCATTCCAATAAAGGGCCTTATAAATTGGAGTTTGGGTTCTCATAAAATTATAACTAACCGCTCTATTTTGAATTGAAACCATATAATAATTGAATGTCTGGTAGTTCAGCATGTAAACTTACTATAGCTATTACATTATATTATATTTTAGCTCATATTAAATGTATGTGAGATGGTGCGAGCGCAATCAAGCAAGTGTCATCTTAAGTTCCATACAAGATTACACCGAGCAAGATGCAGAATTAACCAAGGAAACCAACCTTAACGTTATTAAGAAGCCTCGTTACGTGATATTTCTAAAACTAACTGGAGCGGACAAAGTTTTGCACATACCTTTCCGTAAGAGATAATTATAAATATCGCGCACAGATGGTTACATAAGCAGGTAATGGGCATTTGTCGCATAACGGAAAATATTTGGTTTCAACTATAACAATGTTTCTTCATTCATTGAATATTGAAATGTCATTTTGGAAAAAATGGTATCGAGAACTCACAAACTAGGTTAAATAGTTTTGTCATCTAAAGATTATACGTACAGTATTTTATTAATCGCGGTATCGTTTTATTTATCTATCAGATGTTTCTTTGTTCGTCTCTCACAGTATATTTATCCAAATATCGGCGATGGTTTCCTACTAGTAAGCAAACACCAAAAACCTCCCAATATTTGGTAGTTGCACCGCAGTTGAATCAGTTTCCATTTGATAGCCTGCACCGCAGTTGAATCAGTTTCCATTTGATAGCCTGCACCGCAGTTGAATCAGTTTTCATTTGATAACCTGCACCGCAGTTGAAACAGTTTTCATTTGATAGCCTACACCGCAGTTGAATCAGTTTTCATTTGATAGCCGGCACCGCAGTTAAATCAGTTTTCATTTAAGAATTTTGAGGTTACCTACCTCTGCCAAACATTGGGACTTTTAAAAAGATCGGTTCAGCTTATTCAATTGCGTGGAATCGAGCTCGTAACGACTGGGTTATAAAACCCAGGAAAATAAGATATATTCCGGAAAAAAATCCTCGTGAAAACTTCTCACCAGAATTATTATTTTTATGAGTCACTAGGTTTAACCGGCCCGGCTTCGCACAGGTAACACTAAGTATCTAACACCTACCCTACCCACTCACTTACCTACCTCCCCTACCTACCTACCCTACCCTACCTACTTACTTACCTACCTACCTATCTATCTACCCTACCTTCCTACCCTACCTACCCTATCTACCAACCCTACCTACCTACCTACTCTACCTAGCTAGCTACCTACCTAGATGACCCATCAGAACTTGTCCTGTCAAAATTTTTGCTTTGGTTTTTCCTATTTTTATTTTCTTTTATACCACCCCAGTAAAGAAGTGAATAAGACAAAAATAAAATCTAATCCGTCAAGCCGTTTCTGAGTTTTAGCGAGACTAACGATCAGCAATTAATTATTATATGTATAGATAGATTAGAAATACTGCATGAAAATACCATTACGATACAAAGTGCAAAGACATTGCTGTCAATGGCTGCTCTAAAATCATTTTAGTGCAATAATATGGAAATCTTTTTGGTTTTACGACATTACATATGTTATCACAAGTTTATTCTTTATTAAATTTGGCACAAAAGAGTCCTTCACAAGATCCACCTAAGACAAGTAGTACCTACTCGAGATACAAAGCTTCAAATGTTGTGTTAACGATGCAATTAGTTTCCGTACCACTTTTAAGGTAGAGTTAAAGGCGCGTTTTTCTTTAATTGATACCTCATAATCCATAAATTGTGAATTATGGCAGTATTTTATTAATAACTAGCACTTCACGACTTCGTTCGCACGAATTTCGTATTTTCTCCTACAAATTCCAACCACATATTATATAAGGTAACTTTCGAAAATTTAAAATGATGGTCTTAATTTTATTGTTTCTGTGTCAAGTTTCAAGTTTTAAATACAAAAAAAAGGTTTTTCAAACAAACTGTATCTCCTCTTTTCACCCCCACAGGGGTAGAACTTTGAATAATCGTCTCAGACGTTTCCATTATTTGACCTAAAGGTAATATATGTACCAATTTTTAAGTAAATCAAGCCATACAGTAAAAGAGTTTCCTAAAAACTTAATAACCCCTGTTTGCCCCGTTAGGGGTCGATTTTCTTTCAGGAGGTTTTTAATTCACCGGATTTTATTATAATTTTCAAACACGAGTGCGATATTAAGCTAACAGTAAGGTTTTCCTAAAATAATAATATTGAACTGCAGTCGAAATCACTCGTGGCATTATTATGAACTCAAAACTAAAGCAGTTATAAACAGTGGACATTCATTCGGTTACAACGAAAAGAAAAAAATCACAACACGTTTTTGCGTGTTTTTGCTTGGAAAATTAAAGAAACATTATTTCTTATCTCATTACCTACTGATAACGGATTACCGAAACTATATGGCGCTGCTTACTTAAAAGACACTTGTTTTTCTGAAGTATAGTTTAATTTTATGTGCTCTCGAATTATCGATCATTCACTTACCTATTTCTTGTTCCCAATTATAAAGCTACAAACGTCGTTAGTATGGAGGTACTAGATTAGAGTCACAGCATAATTTTTAACATAACGTACGTCATAGTTTACGAGGCTCCTGAATATATAACTGAGTTTTAAGACAAGCTGGATCTGATTGTGGTGTTGAATATTCCATTTTCTTTCGATAATGTTACTCACCTTTATTCTGTACGCGGCAGCTTCTTAGTGGTCAGACGAAGGGCACTTGAGCTTTCTTCAATCTAATCAAATAATCGATCGGAATAAGTTTGAATTTACAAATATGCGCCATTTGTAAGAACCTAACATAAAACTATTATATTATAGTTTTATTCGTTGAAAGGCTTCTTATAAAGTTTAAACATAGAAACATACATGAAACATTCATTATTTTAATGTCAAAATATGTTTTCTTTTGTTAGAAAACTTAAAACTAAATGATTTTCAACAGGTCTCTATCAGGAAGAATAGTTGGAACAGTCTGGTGGTTCTTTGCGCTCATCCTAGTTTGCTCCTACACGGCAAATCTTGCTGCATATCTCATAGTGGAGCGAATAACAGAACCTGCAAATTCAGCTGTCGGCTTTGCACCAAACGTTGCTCATACCGAAGTAAGAACCAAATGCTCTATTACAAGATACAGGTAACAAACAGAAATTAGTAAGGCGAATCATCTGCCGGAGCGAAAAGTGCGAATGCGAATTGAACATCTTCAATGGTTTTTGCTTTATGAAATTGAACATCTTCAATGGTTTTTGCTTTAGGGTATAACATTTCGTAGTTATCTGATTGATTGAAACTTAACTGAATAGGAAACTATTTGTTGCCTATGTTAGAAAATAATATTGCTTAAACAGTACCTAAGGTATGGTAGAGAACGGAAACACAAGAAGCATATTTTTTTGATTTCATTCTGTCAACAATAGATTTCCGAAAAACTTTAAGCTTAATTATGAAATATTGTCAGCTCAAAGCTCAAATATTGTATGCTTTAAAACGTAGAAAATATCACAAGTTTTCATGAATAAACCTTATGTAGACTCGTTAGTTTATGCAGAATGTTTATTCATTTTGTTTTGTTTATGAATGTGGATGGCTGTAAAGAGTAGGGGAAGACCGAAGACACGATGGCTGGACTGTGGTATGACTGGAAAGGGGGTAAACTACTGTGATGACGACTAATAGAGAAGTATTAAAGAACCCCCCCTCCCCTCGCCCTGCCTCGGTCTCTTGCTCTCATCCCAATTTATGAATTAGGATGGGGGCAAGAGTATAATGATGCTGCATTTTGAATCATGTTTTGTATAGCCGAAGGTTAAGATTTAAACGAATATGGCTATTTTCCTTTCTATTTATAATATTGTTAAATTAATTTTAGGGATACTCGCTCGCGGTCATTTATGGCGTCTACATATCTACCTACTTTGGAGGTATTGAGTATGAGTATAAGTTTCAGGCGTCTAGTTATTCTTAAACCACAACGTTAAAATCAATCAATCTCAATCTTTTGATACAGTTTCTTTTCACACTTGATCTCTTTGATTATATACAGGGTGACCCCGTCAAATTATTTTTTTGAGGGTTCTAGTTAAACCCGGAGGAACCGACCCGGACCCGGACCCGGGGGGAGCTTTCTGAGATAACCGCATGTATGTATGTCCAGCGATTATTTATAGTTCAGAAGATAATTTTGCTCCAAGGGAAATATTTTATTCGACAAAATTCGTTTCAGATTTTCAGTCCCCTAAAAATATATAAAGAGTCTGTGGCATAGACTCCGCAGTAGTTAAAAAAATCTTATGGACCGCCTTTTTTCAGTTTTTCATTTCCTACAATACGAGTAACCAATTTTATTTATTGTTATACTAAATTTCCTACTGAAAACGTGATTAGAGATTGCTTTAACTATTAACCTATCGGGTAAGATACGCTTCAGCTTTTTTATGGTTCTGGCAAGTCAATGGTCCATAAGAGTGTTTAAAACTACTGGGAAGTCTTTGCGACGATCCCATTATTAATTTTTTAGGGACTCAAAATCAGGAACGAATTTGGTCGAACAAAACGTTTATTTCGGAGTTAAGACTAAACTATAAATAACCGCTGAGCATACATGCGGGTATTTCGGAAAGCCTTTGGCGAGAGGCTTCCAAAATATCGTTTTGGACCACTGTAAACGTACCACCCATTCACGCTGTTTCTTTAATATTTTTTTTTTTTATTTCAGAGCAGTTATTTTAATTTACGGAATAATTTTGTGAAGGATCCTGTTTTAAATATGGAAGCTACATCAGCTTATTCTGTTGATGGCGAGGCGTGTGGCCCGTCGCGTGTTTGCCGTTATAAGCACGTTAACTTTGCAATTGCCACGGCGAAGGGATCGCCTCTCAGGTAACGTATTATCGCGGCAATTTTCTTTACCTAAATCGATTTTAATATGTACTAGCCAATTACGATCAGTGTCTCAAACTTGTAACGCTTTGACTTGCTTCTAAACATCGAATAGTAGCTTCAATTAATTGATCATTTGCATCCAATCCGATTCAATTTTCAATAACCGTGATTGGTTTTCAGGTAATATCAAAATTGTAATATCTTCGGGTTTTGAGATTAAGTTTGTCAGTTTTCAGTCGGCTGCATTCCCGTCAACAATTGAAGTTGTTTCATAGTAAATGGAATATTGTTTAATAATAAACTGATTTGACAGATTTAGATAGTAAATGATCGGAACAGTACCAGATCGTGTTCCCACAATCGATTATGAGTTTGTGGGAACACAACCTGCGGTGTAATTACGTAACACACTAACAGTAGGAATGGGTTTCATTTTGACAGTTCAACAACATTCATTGCGTTATTACGTTGATGAGCAGACAATTTTTTTGAACTTATGGAGCAATGGATTAGCAATAGGTTTCTAAATTATTCAGATTGTGATAGATAGTATGTTACGTAATTAGGGTGCTGGTACTGTCAAAATATCGTAAGTAGTGATTTTATAGCTTCTTTTATACGTACTATATTTAGGATATATCTGAAGACGTAAGGAGTTATTATGGGGCGCAGAGGCTTCTTCTAACTAAATAGACGCCTTTTGTGTTAGAACACATTTTGTTTGGTCACTTTTGTGCCCAAAGTTAAATATGTAAATGCCAATTACATGGTAGATTCTTAAAGTTGCAATTAACGTTTGCAAGAGACTTGAGAAGAGTGTCAAAGAATCCATTGATTTGATAAAGTAATAAAACAGCTAAAACAACGTGTTACTCTTAAACTTTTTTTTTTATATTATTACGTTATAGTAAGTTAATTATCTATGACGACCTATCAAATAAAAGTAGGTGATCTTCCTGGGCACCTGCTTGATAATATGCATCTAAATGGTTGATGATCATTCTCAAGTAGCAAGCAAATTAAGCCTATATTTCACCTTAATCCTAAAGTCAATAGGTACTATGTATAACCAAAAACAATATGATTTGCAACATAAATATTAGAAATTCACGAGTAACGTTAATTAGAAAACTTTGTCGCTAAGACATGTACGAGTAGGTAGATACATGACGACCTTTTCAACTCACAGTTTGCCAAATTTAACGTCATCAGGAGCATAACTTTGGATAATCATATATTGAATATAAAATAAGAATAACATATTATATGACTCACTAAGTAAAAACGATATTGTCGATTCTACCTCAAAATATTATGAAATACACTTCAATTGAGTATGAAGAAGTAATAAACCAACTTATTTGAACAGGGACGCTTATAAGATTCCTTTATAAATGTCAATATAAATAAACGATACGTTCGCGAGCGTTCACTTCGAACGTCTGGACGGCAAAATAAATATAAACGACACTATGATACGTACGCTAGGGGATGAGCACAAACTCTGTGTAAATTTCCGTACAGACAAGAGCTCCTACTATCTATCTGAAATCTCAGCTCTATACGGTAATTCCCAGCGGAATACTGAAAAGTCGTAAATTTACATGGTACACCGTCAGTTGGGAAGGCGGTGCACTCCGCTTTTTGAATTTATACTCCCCATTTTTATGGTATGCGATTTGGCGGACGTGATTTTTGACAATAAGTTAAAATTTACATTTTATATGATACGTCGGGTTTATGGCGCGCCGCTATTGAGGAGTTATACCGGCCAAGTTTATTGAACGAAGGGAATTCGCTTTTCATCTGTTTGCTCTTCGCCATCATGAAATAATAATTTTATTATTCGTGATTGTAACACAGCTCTGTAGTTTTACCTAGTCATGACGAGGCACAATATTATTCACTTGAATTCTATGATATTGTCGACTGCTACGATATACTTAATGAGTTTCACGGATTTATATTTAACTTTGGTTATTACTATCGAGTAATCAAAAATACCAAAAACGAAAACCGTACTCATTTTCTTTTATCGTCTGTTTTATTTTCTTATTTGATTGAATTGGTAGTCAATATCTTTAAGTCGGTCGGGGTAGGTAAAACGTACTGTTATTCTAGCATATTTTAAAGTTTGGACTACTTTCCAGAGAAGCAATAAACTTGGCGATAGTAAATTTGAAAAAGGACGACGTAATAACTAAGCTTTGGCGCAAATGGGCTACTTATAACAAGAAGCCCGATTGTGAAGTGATCAAAGACGAGGTGAGATTTTCCGTTTAAATTACACGTAATTTTGTCCTTTGTTTGATAAATTGTGTACTTATTGCTTTCTACGTGATAATGAGTATCTACCTGAAATAGAATGGATTTACTTTGACATTAAAACATAATTAAGGTCGGTACTTACCATCAACGTTAAGGATTTGGGTAGTTACATCAGACCACTTATTATATTCACCTTGCATTTCTCTTTTGTATGTATAGTTCTGTCAACGCGCTGTTTGTGATTCCTGTTTTTATTTCAAGGAGACAACTATAACAGAGATGACGCTGAGCCAAGTGGCGGGAATATTCTACGTGTTAGTGGGAGGTCTGGTCCTGGCTCTGGCGGTCGCATTGGTTGAGTTCTGCCAGCACGGACGCGCGGAGGCGGCGCGGGCTAACGTGCCGCTGCGAGCCGCGCTTCGGGCCAAAGCTCGCCTCGCTTCCCGCTACGAGCGCAAGGTCCCGCCGCAACGCACGCAAAGTGATCACGAACGTCTCGGGTGGAATGGAGCGGCATTCGCAGGGGTTAGTATTTGATAAATCGCTCACCGTTTATCGCAGTACACTTTCAATATAGATTACCTAACGAAAGTCGTCAGATTAACGAAGTAGTAAAATAAAAATGATCGGCGTGGTGTGTGGGAGCGCTGGGTTTTGAAACAATTATCTTCAATATTAACCCATTACCTACTAACGTGTTTGAATACCAATAGAATTATTTATTTTTTAAAATACAATTTCATTAAATATGTGTAAAGGTACTCTAGATAGCAATTCGTTCGTCTAATTAAGACAATATTTCAACTGCTCACTTATTGTTTTCAACAGACAGATACATTCTTCTTCAGGATGACACAAAGGATTCCATGGGGTAGAAGTTGCACTTTTGTAATTATAGAGATATCGTACTAAGCTAAATAAGGCTACAAAAACAAGTAAATATTTGTGCTAAGTATCACTTCAGCGATATTGCCACATTTTTTGCACAATAATATTTACAATATAATGTGTAATATGAACTACGGGTATCTATGGCGATTTAAATGAAAAGGAGATAAATCGCAGGCAGATCAAATACAAAACTTCATTGCGGTTGCTGACTTATAATATTGACCAGTTATTTGTCATTGAAATAATACACTGGACTTCAAAACTTAGTACCACACTTTTAAAATTGCAATAACTTTTAAAGTACACATGATAATTATTTACGAAGTAAAAAGCATAACAAAAATGTATTTTTTTTAATATAAAAACTTTATAGTCGATAACCTTCTTGGAATGGCTGAAAAAAACGTTATAAACAAAAACACTCCTTTTCAAATTTCTGTCTTACTTTTGACGTTTCTGTTTCTGTTTTTGTTTTCACATTTTTTTATTGATCGATGAATTTTGGTTCAAAAGCCAAGGTCTGTACAGCACGTCAACTTTACTTATCATGCCTCTTTCACGTGAATAATGTACTATAATGCTGCGTGTGTGTGTGTGTGCTTTTCTGGATCTAGGCATCAGTATGCGTCGTACTGCAAGAATGGTGGGTGTAACAAAGAACGGTCCGGCAGGTGAAGTGAAGATACAAAGAAACTGGAAATCATCTGGTGTGACCTTGTAATGACAGACCCAGGTGCACTAGTACCCGAGAAAACCGCTATAATGTCTCCACTGTGTAGAGAAATCGTCACCTCAATGCAGTTGAAGTCCAGCAACAGCTTCTTCAGACCCGCAGAGACTACATTGGTGGCAGTACAGTGAGAAGAAGACTTGCTGAAGCAAATCTGAAGCCCCAAAGGCCAGCAAGTGGCCCCAAACTATAAAGAGGGCATCAAGTAGCAAGAGTGCGCTACACTCGTGAACACATACAGTAGAGTGAAGAAGAATGGGCAAGTGTTTTTTTTCACCGATGAGTCTCGATTTTCATTATTCACTTCGAATGAAAGACGAAGAGTGTACAGGTGACCTGGTGAGCGATACATTCAAACCTGCTTCACATACGGTGGAGGCTCTGTACACGTATGGGCTGGCAACTCTTCAGAAGGTCGCACAGAGCTAATGGCTATATAAGATGGCAACCTGACTAGGGAAAGATATGCTCAAGAGATCCTTAATGAGTATGCAGGGCCATATTTAGTAAATATAGGTAATGAATCGATACTGATGCAGAATAACGTCCGGCCACACACCGCTTGGATCGTACAAGAGTGCATTCAGGAGGTTGGTATCAACTTGATGGCTTGGCCATCAAGAAGTCCTGATCTCAACCCGATCGAGCACGCCTGGGATGAGCTCGAGAGGCTGGTCAGAAGCCGCAGACCACCTCCTATCTCCTATAGGGCCATAAAACAGGCCCTGATTGAGGAATGGGAGAATATTCCCTAACATCGCCTCCGAAACCTGGTCTTCAGTAACTATACCAAACCAGCTCGAAGCTGTAATCAGAGCCCGAGAAGGCAATATCAATTATTAAAATGTAAATAAGGCGTAAAACATACTTACAAACATTGTTTGAGTTTTTTGCCAGTAAAATGAAAATAGCAAATTTTTGATTTTATGTTTTTTAAGTTATATACGTCACTAATGTAATTATAATTTCAAAGAAGTTGATGAAATTTGCTATAAAACGTTTTTTTTTATTTCAAAACTCTGACTATGGTTTAGGAAAATTTGCAATTTTTTAAGTGTGGTACTAAGTTTTGAAGGCCAATGTATGAATGATACTTATAAGTCACTAGCTTTTGCCCGCGGCTTCACTCGCGTGGATGTCGGAAATTATCCCACGGGAACGTACTATTGGGATAAAAAGTATCCTACGTGTTAATCCAGGTTATAAACTATCTGTGTTCCAAAGTCTATCCAAATCCGTTCAGTAGTTTTTGCGTGAAAGAGTAACAAACATCCGCCCATCCATCCATCCATCCATCCTCACAAACTTTCACATTTATAATATTCGTAGGATAGTAGGATAAGTATAATAATTATTTCACACTTATGTTAAGGGTTTTTGTCTCCGCTTTGGCGGTGTTTTTCAGAAGCTGCTTTAATTGTGTGTGATCGGAATAGGTAGAGCTAATATACCTAAAGTTCAAAGAACAGAGACAAAGAAGTGCAGACTTCCTTCCGACAACCATTTTTTTTTCGGTATATTTGTTCTAAGTTTCGGGACATCACTTAAGTACATTTAATATTAATGTTAATAATAAAGTAACTGCGGCTAAGAAGCTGGGCATCCTAAATAAGGTGAAGCGATACTTTACGCCTGGACAGCTTTTAACCCTGTACAAAGCCCAAGTCCGATCCTGCATGGAGTATTGCAGCCACCTTTGGGATGGCTCAGCTAAATACCAACTTACTGCGCTTGACTCGGTGGAACGCAGAGCTAAGAGACTCATTGGCGACATAAAACTGGTGGATGCCAAGCTTCACAGCTTGGGTCATCGCCGTAAGGTTGTTTGCTTGTCGGTCTTCTACAGATTGTACTTCGGTGAGTGTGCCCATGAACTTCACGACCTCATTCCGGCGCACTGCAAGTTACCATCCCTACCTAGTTGCTATTCCACCAATTCGCACTATGCGCTTCTAAACATCTTTTATAATGCGCACAGCTAAAGAGTGGAATTCTCTACCTGCGCCTGTGTTTCCGACCGCATACAACCCAAATCTCTTCAAAGTGAGAGTGAACAGGCTTCTTCTGGGTAAGCTCACTCCATCGTTGACTTTGTCTCTGTCATCTCTGACCTAGACTAGAGTCAAGAGCAAACACACATAAAAAAAAAAAGTAAACTAATTGAATTCATTTTCCTTTTTAAACGACTTCAAAAACAAGGAGAACGTTCACAAAAACCCAGTAGATACGTTTTCTATTATTTTTAATTCAGGTAAAGAACTGGGCCCGCCTCATGTTTTCGTTTCCCAGAATAACCAAAACTTGCTATCTCTTTCTATCTTTTGTTTTTCACAAGGTAAACCATGACAAAAGGGTTGAGGGGTAGAGGGGTGTTTCGCATTCCAAGCGTTGATAAATGGTATGAAAAGCTATAAAATTGTTTTTTTTTACCTTTACCTTGTTAGTTATATAATTATTAAAGCTGGTATGTCAATTAAATTAGCTTCCGCGATTACTTACATCGTTCAAACGAAGATAAGGAGACAACCTTTATTTTTTTTAAACAATAAATATCGTGCGTACTCTTTTTTTTTTAAACAGAAACAGGAAATGAATTCGATAGTTGTTTTACTTTATTAATCTTAGTTGTACTTAAGTAATGTTGTGAAACCCGAGACATTAGTCCCGAAAAATTATTTTGTCGTAAGGAGTCTCCACTTTATGTCTGTTCTTTTCGAACTTTATGTGTATTACCTCTACCTATTCCGATCACTGGTGATGAATCAACATAAGAAATCTTAAAGTTAAATCCGAACAAACCTACCAATATGTCGAAAACCTGAAAGATTAATCAATTTAAAATCGCAATAAACTGGTTAACTGAACATATTTTATTTAAGTCTGACGTAGTAACGAAATCATTATATTATTAGTTCGTTTGAATGGTTAATTGAAGGCCGCGGGAATCCATCGGATGGAAGAAGCTCAGAAACGTCAGTGTGGCAAAGCTTGGGAGAGGCCTGTGATATCCAGCAGTAGACGGCTTTCCGTTGAAATGATGAAGATGAATGGTTAATTGCCATAATATAAACACAGAAGTCGAAAATTATTATTTGCATGAAGGGGATAATCCAATCGACAATAATTGATCATAAATCATTGCAGTTGGGAAAATTTGGGGTGCCGAATTACGCATTAAAATTTTAAAAATACTAATATTGCCTGCTAGATCCTACTAATATTATAAATGTGAAATCTTTCACGCAAAAACTACTGAACGGATTTGGATGGAATTTGGAATACAGATAGTTTATAATCTTGATTAACATGTAGGAAATTATTTATATCCCGGTAGTACGTTCCCGTGGGATAATTTCCGACATCCATGCGGGCGAAGCCGCGGGCAAAAGCTAGTAAATTAATATAGGTACTTGATTTTGCTCATAAACATAATAGGATAATGTTGTTATATTAATTTGTTTTTCTTTTATGTTTAGTACAATGACTTTCTACTGGGAAGGGAAATGTTGGGAAATATCCATCGCAAGATCTATTAGACAGTATTATCGACGTAAGTTATAATTTGTAACCACCACGTGTTTGTGCCAATTGCCCCATACCTACAAATATCAGTATCCTTGATTAAATTTTTAATTGTGTCCCTTCCGCATCGTGTGGTGACACATGCCTGTAAATATTCTCAAATAACTGAACTGTGTTTGCGCTACAATTTGTTATTACCGAAAGGTAAATTATGTCACACAAACCTGTTTACTAATTAATATATTATTATATTATGCAAACAATAAAATATAAAGTACCAAATATTTTACGATTGTTAGTTTAAAATCACTATTGTGATGTTTTTTGTAACTGTCTATTTTAAATCGAAGTGAAAACAATCTTTTCGGTTTCCTCTTTCAATCTCAGAACGAAAACTCAGGAAAATCTGCTGTTTTCGTATAGCCTAGTGGTAAGACTCAAAGTTAGAGGAAATAAGTTAATGAGGTGATCACCAACAGTGGCTTATTACTTATACACGATGGTGATCTTAAGATAAACACATCAGTGTGAGTGTGTCGTAGCGCTTCCAGTGCTTGTCTATATATAATATTGTAGGAAACTTGAGGAGTCTCCCGGTACCCAGGTTATCAAACAAGGGTAAATTATCAAAGGATTAGTTTATTAGTTAGATTAGGATTCGGCTCGGGCTGCAATACCGCCTTTAGTGCACACGAGTATAAAACTACGTTTTTCAACACACTTACGATGAAATAAGTAATGAAAACCATTACTTCTTTTATGTCAACAGCATTTTTGGTTCTAATCATGCTTTTTAACATGAAATAGATACTCCACAGCGTGCTAGGCTTTGTATTTATTTGGCAGTTCATTGTAATGCCTAAGCCAAAAATATATTACCAGCAAAATGACTGGGTTTTTTTGCTGGTCTTCCTCTAGAGTAAATCTTCAAAATATTTTTCCTTTGATTATGATAGCTCTCGCTTGCATTTTGTGCCTCAATGAGAAAAAGGAGCGGCGTTGAATAAAAAAAAATACTATAAGTATATACCTTCTTCTAAAATAACCAAATTGTTTTTAATTTGCTGCTTTTTTCGCGCGCCTTGCTTTCGCAAGTTGAAGGAGAGGCAAAAGCATGAAGCCGTCATACAGCCTAACATAAAAAAAAAAACTAAATATTTTTGTAACAGAAATTAATATTCATTTCTTTTCAAGAGTAAGTAATTTCATGAAACATATGCATAGTTTTCATATTTTATTTATTGGAACAGTAATATATTTGCATTGTTTTTTCGCATATCAAGGCTTGAAGGCTATATGCTGAGACTTAAAAAAATCACACGTCTTTGACTATGTCTGACTAGTATATAGTTATCTGTTACTTTCCAGCTCTAGAGAGGGAATGCAAAGTAAAAGGCACGCGTGTTCAATACACTGTATTGTGAATCCAATAACAGTACAATAACAGCCTGTTGTCGACCAAGTGTGTTGAAAAATAAATTATTTGAATAAATTCACTTTTTACAAGAAAAACTGCCTGTCAGCCATCGATGGCCCTCAAATATTCTCTAGTCAGATGATGGAACAATGACTTTCAAAATATTATTTTGTGGAGATTGGTTGGCATAGTCAGCCCAGCAAAGCCTTTACAATACGAACAGTGATAGTGGCTACCGACAGGCATCCAATAAAAACTTAAGTACTGATTTTAGAATTCATAAATCTTAATAAAATTCACGTATAGGGAACTACTGCCTACTGCCCTGGCATTAAGATGCATAGTATATCAAATGTATTCTTCAAGTTTTATAATCGCCATGAAATTAGAATCTCACTAGACTCTTAGAAAATTTTCCGAAGAGGTTTAGCTGTGTGTACGGGCTGCGCCTTGCAATGTAACTTAAGCAACATTACGCAACATACACTTGCAAGTTTTACCAACTACTACTACTCACTGAACAATACCCAAAAGTTACAAGTTCCAAACCAATCATACCATTTTTTTACTTCACTGTGTGCGTTAACCATAACCCAATAATGTTTTTGATACACATGGCTCACGACCTAATGCTTAAGAATGTTTATCCCTTCTAATATCTACTACCCTCCTGGTTGTGATAGTGCATTTAAACAAAAAATAAAATAACAATTTATTTGATAAGTGATCCTTTCAATTTATTTTTTTATCGCCCACCTCGTTTGTTTACAATGATCGCAAACGCCGACGAAAAACATGCCATGTCGTGGGTTCGATCCCCAGGTCAGGCAGTATTATTGTTTTTTTTTTAATAATTTATCTGTAGCAACGGGGTGTTTGTATACGTATGTGTCAAGTTTATAGCAATAGGTTTGCTCCCGTATTACCTAGAACTTAAACCTAGGTAACTACCATAAAAAAATAGTTTTCCCAGAATATTAGATTTGGCATTAAATTATAGCACTTAACATCCACATACCTTATATATATTTTTTTTATTGTTTTCGGGGAGAAACCTTCAAAAGGCACCCGACCTCTGGGGACGGAGGTCAGGGAGTGTGGGATTTTTACCTCACTAAAACCACCCCGGTGATCACCATCAGCACATAGGGGGGGTCCCGGTTAATATCTAATATATATATATATATATATATCTATTTAATATCCACATACCTACATCAATCTACAAAAGGCACATTGAGCAATAAAATATCCTCATTTTGTTTTCTTATTAATGTCTACCTGTATTTTCTATGTTTCAGTACTTCACCTCCGGCACCCAGATCTCCCAAGAAGATGCAGTCCACGCTAGTTTCACGCACGTGTGATCCGCGGAGAAGACCGGCGCCAACGTGCGTCAGTCTTCAACAACCACAAAAATACCTAATAACGGCGTCGACCTTTATCAACTTTAAAGCATTTTATATTTATTGGCCCTACAACTACTGTATAATCTGATAGGGTCCATATACCTGCTTCTTGGATAGCGCTGGAATATTTTGCCCACTAAGCCAAATATACGTGCCATTGTGCAATTACAGGCATGACATGTGTGTTTCACGGCTGAAATAGTAGCTCGTATTTACGAAAACCGGTATTCCTTAAAAGTGCACCATGTCAATGTTTGGCCATACACTGGCCAACATTTCTTTTTTAACCGACTTCACAAAAAGGAGGAGGTTCTCAATTCGTCTGTATGTTTTTTTTTTTTTTTTTTTTTTTTATGTGTGTTAGCTCATAACTTTTTTCTGGGTGAACCGATTTGGATGATTCTTTTTTTATTTGATAGGTGGTGCTTCACATGTGGTCCCATTTAAATTTGATCAAGGTCTGACCAGTAGTTTTTGAGTTATCCTTAATACTGTAGATTTTTTCCACTTAGTTTATATGGATGATGTGTTAATAATTTCCTGTCACTGTTATTTACACACCAAGTAGTGGTATACGAATTTGTGTGGGGTAGGTACCGCAACTAAAAAGTGAAAAATAAAAACTTTTTTACAAAAAAACAACCGACTTCCAAAAAAAAACACTAAAAGACGTGAAAAATAACTTTAATTTCGGAAGTCGGTGCCTTTGGTTCTGTATTTTCGTGTTTGGCCACCGACTTCCGAAATTAAAGTTATTTTTCACGTCTTTTAGTGTTTTTTTTTGGAAGTCGGTTGTTTTTTTGTTTAATACGCGATTTCAAATGTTATGTTATGATTGTTTGAAGAAGTTAGAATCTAACTTCTAATCTAAGTCTTAATGAATCAACTATAAAATACACAAAAAGTGCCAAAAACAAGGGATTTCATATGATTGATTATGTATTTTCCGCAGATTTTCGGTCTGTAGGGTTAATACCTGATTTTATTTTAATTGTTTGATTTATATGGGTTTTGCGGAAACATCGTCAGTTGGTTTTCAAAGTCCTTTAGGCATAATTTAGGATATGTCGATTAAGGGCGCCTACAAATTATTCGCAATAAATCGTGTGATTTTAATTTGTATGAAATTGTGTGAGTAGTGCTGTTGTTGCGCGGATTTTTGCGGCTAAGTTGAAAGCACCTTAAAGCGCGCTTAAAGCATACGGCTGTCGAATCATCAATGGAAATTAGTTGTGAAAATGTTATTGAAATTGATATTTGAGCGTTCCGTCATACTAAATTTGAATTTTAAATAATTATATTGTAAAGAAAATTTTAAAGAATCAGAACTTTAGGATTTAAAATGAGCTGTTTAAATTAAATTCTAGATAAATATAATTTTTTGTTAAGTAGAGCTTGTAGTAATAGAAAGTTAGATTTTTTTTTACTAAACATATTAGGTATTCACCAAAAAGTTTTAAACCTAAGAATGGGATAAAGGATGAGGTGATGATGATTTGTGGATCAGGTATAATGTCCACAAACCTTTTCATATACTTACCTTAATCAATCTTTATCAATCTTTTAGAAACAGGATATTGTAACTAATACAAAATACCGATATGTTTTTCAAATATTATGTTGTTATATAACAAAACGCTTAGAGTTTAGAATGCTGGAGAAGGATGAGTGCAATATTCTGAACAAAAGAGTCTATCACTTTTGGCGGGGGACGGGATGGGTATTAAAAAAAAAAGCCACTAACCCGGAAAGAGAAGTTCGTGCCATGGATTTTTTTTTAATCCATATCGATATTCATTCGGAATTATGACTGAATCCATGAAGTAAAACAGCTTCTGCTTAAAATAGTAATCATACTTACTCATAATGCAAAAGAAAAATATTGCCAGCTTTATGAACATAAAAACAAGGTGTAGGGAGCCTTAGTGACGTCACTAATGCAATGCGTCAAAAATACTCGATTCATGCCATGTTTTATGAGGTTAGGATTTGGAATTTCAATAAAAACATGACAAAATGTTAAAATAAAATATTTACATAATATGGAAGGTTATTCGGTTTTTATGTAGGTTAGTTTGACGCATTTGAACGCTTTTTACAGGATCTAACAGCACAGCCAAGCATTTTCACGGAGCTCCGCGCGCCTTGAAAACGATTTTCGAAGTGCATTAAAATCGATTCGAAAGTAGTTTTTATGAACGTACTACTCGTAGAACATTTTGTTCTTTTACTTTTACAGAGGGGCAAGTGTTCGTAAGGCTTCTCCTGTGTTATATACTCTAAGGCGAAAAGCGCTAGAATAGTAAAATATTATTGCACGTTTTAACATAAGAAACGCATCCTTTATGAATTAAGTAATAGTTCAATGCACTTTCAGATGAGTTTAATTTAAGTAAACCGATAGCACCCGATTCCGCGTTAAGTCAGTTACACGACTCCTTGAAATCCGTGAAGAACTGGTGAAATGTGAAGTAAAAGAAGTGCAATTACTACATGTTGTGTCACAACACTCAGAAAACTGACTATAGTCACAGATAGTTGGCGACTAGTGACCGTCAAAAACGAGTCATTAATCATTTTACTTATGCATAAAGCATTTCCCAGTAATTACAGACAGTAGACCTAATTATCTTATAGTTCACCTCACGTGATGCATCAGTAATAAAATATACATATAAGGTTGTAGGTATTTATTACATAGCATACTCGCACGCACATAGGTACCTACAGCTGTGGAATTAAAATAAATAAAAATACGTAAGTATTACGGCTACGTAGATGTGGAATGTGATTAAAAAGCAGTTTACTGTGTAAAAAGTATAGAAGCCCAGTCAAATCAGCATTCTATCAAGTCATGAGCGAAACTAGCTTTTGAATCTATTGCTATTGTCAATACTTTTGTTTTAAAGTAGCTATCGGTTCAATTGTTGAAATGTGATGTAGTTCACAAGATTTCGTCGCGAATATTCTTTATACCGCATAATTTTAATCAATACTTGAAGAGAAAATGAAATCGTTGTTGAAAGTGAGAAATTTATTCATATTTTTGCCCCAGACTTTACAAGTCAGAATCCTTTTCAAGCAATTTCGAGTTTTTAATAATATACTTAGTAAACAGTATTAAGGTATGTGACTGCGACACAAATGCGAGCATTGCGTTCTTCTCTGGCTTGATCAAAACGCAAACTTTGCGCGATGTCTCAAGAATGTTTGATAATAGTATAAATAATGACAGAAATTGTAATATCATGAACATAAATATTGTAAATAATTGAATTCTGTACAATTATGGTTAAATTCGAAAATATAATTAGAAGAAAAAAAAACATTGATTGTATTTGAGTTTAGTTTAGAAAGAAGGTCAAAGTCAAATCATTTATTTCAAATAGGCACATAAAAGAGACTTTCCTTCTACATAATTCTCAAAAAAAATGATTCTAGTTGTCTCTTCCAAAAGGTAGTTTCCTATTGGAGAAGAATGGGCGGGAAACTCCACCGTTACTCTTTTTTTTTACAATATTTTGTATACATTAATTATATAATTATATGTGAAGACGATTTACCTAGACTAAAATTACTATATCACTATAGGTAAAAAGTAAATAAATAAATAAGTGATGCTCACATATTTACAAACATTGTAAAAGTAGTCCTAAAATTTTAACAAGTAATAAGTCAGTGTGTGAGTTATAGTAATCTTATCACAGACTGTAAAACCAATGTCATATAAATAATAAATTATACAAATAAACAAGCAACCAGTTTAATTAATTAAAGCAAACTATTAAAATATCAGCTGACTATCTTTCATTCGGAGTTTCCCTTATATCATTCTGTTTATTTGACTGGGCTATAGGAGACCAAAGTTAACGTAAAAAACATAATATGGAAAAAAGGAAAACATTTAATTCCTCAGCTGGTAATAGTTTTAGATTCAAAATTAACACTTAGAATATAGGTATTAGATAGAGATCCTATTTATACAAAGGTTTTTGATGTTGTATAATTACTGCAATATGCGATACGCTTAATTAGAATATTAAGTAAGAAGTAAGCAGACAAATACAACATAGTTTTTTTTTAAAGAAATAATGTCGACACTGATGCGAGAGTTTATTACAAATAGCAATCGAAAATCAAAGCACATTTAATTATGAATACCAAGAATAATTATTTACTAAGATACAATAAGAGAATAAAACAAAAAAATACATTGCAGGCCAGCGATTATTAAATAATAATAAATAATTCGCTGCCAAATACACTTACAAGCAATAATACTGGTAAATTGCATAATCATGCATAATCAGCCTATAATGTTCCCACTGCTGGGATACAAGCCTCCTCTCTTTTTGAGAGGGAGTGGGCTGTAATCCACCACGCGGGCCCAGTGCGGGTTGGTAGATGTCACATGTCTTCGAATTTTTGGTTCTAGGACATGCCGGTTTCCTCACGATGTTTTCCTTCACCGTTTTGAGAGCAGTGGTGATGAAATTATTTACACAAAGTAAAGCGCCCGTCTGGATTCGAACCCATAACCTACAACTCGTAAGTCGGGGCCGATACCACTGGGCCACTGGGCACTGGTTACTGGTAAATTATTATGAAATAATGAAAACTTGTAACCTCCTCAAAGAGTATTTTATACAGTTCCTTATAATATTAGAAGAAACATAATGTAAAAGTAAATACTAATAATTTTTATTAATAACTGTGTCATAATTATAAAGCTCCGGCCAAACTGAAGCGAATGGGATGCGGGACGGAATTCGCTAGCGCCAATTGTGTCAACTAATATGTATGGAGGTGTTAAAACTGGCGCAAATAGTCTTATGACTTCCTAACCCCTTTATTTATAATCGTTGCATAAAGTTAAGTAATGATTAGTGACTTAACCATACATTATTGACGTTTATACGTCTTAATCATCGTTTATAAATAAACCTCCTAGTCATTAAAACAACCGAGGCACGCAATCACGTCCCGCATCCCGCTCGCTCGCTCGCTTTAGTTTGTTCAGAGCTTTTTACATATCCATTTCTAGTCTAGTAATTTACATTCAGTAGAATTATATTATCTCATTGAGGTGATTAGCAAACATATCTGTGTACTAAATGTTATGTAAGTAGTTACGAACATCTGTCAAATCATTGTCACCTTCAGTTATATTAAGATTTCAAGGCATATTTATTTTGCGTGTTCGCTAGTGGTATTTGTATTAATTAAGGATTTTATTATTATTTTAAGATACTCATCAATTGTTGATTTATACAAAATATTAGGTACCTTTACATTTCATCTCGAGTTTGTGTCACCTATGATGTGGGTTGTGACATTCGTAGATGAGCATAGAACAAGACGAGACGACATGTTACAAGACGTAACATTTACAGCCTTCAAGAAATTGTCTGATTTAATTTCTTTTTTAAGTATTCATTCATAAGTTCAATTTGTTCCCTAAATATACATAACATAAGTATATCTTAATAGTGATAGATCTTGTTATTTTAATCCACGCCAAAATTAGTTTATACTATTGGGACGTATTTTTTTTAATTATCTGTACGAATTTCTTGTAAAAAAAATAAAATGTCTCTATAAAAGTTTTCTGTATCCGCTTGAATAAAAAAAATGCAGTTGTCATTTCACTGATGGAATTTAATCAATCCCTCATAGATTGTAACTAGCCGTATAACATTGTCACTGATTTAATTATTTATTAAAAGCTTTCTAACCACCCGAATCTAGCAAGTGAAGAGTTACGCAATTAAGAAGCACTTAATCATTTCAACATTTCCGTAATTCCAGCTTAATCAATCAAATGTATCTATAAATGTAATAATCATTAGGTAATTTATTAAAAAAATAATGTGTGGTTACATCGTAGTTTTATTTTAGAATTTGTGAGCCTACTTCTATTCTCTCTATTTTTATTAAAACAAACCTTCTTCTTATTAGCGGATCGATGGCAAAAAGTTCAAACCTGTTTGGCTCAAAATTCAGCATCGTGAACTCCACTCATTGACGCAGTCATAAGACCACCAAGTGCACAGGTGACAGGGCTTGCAGCGCAGGACGGAAGTTCGTGTCTGTGGGAAGAAGCCGCATACGCATGCAATTGAGATCTGAACCGTTCATGAACCCCCATCTGTTGAGATGGTCTTTGTCTAAATAGACTTCTCTCTCTCTTTTCTTCTTTCTTTTGGTCTAAATAGACTTCGAACCCAAGATGGCTCCAGCCATCTTGGGTTCGAAGTCTATTTAGACATTTCCAAGTCGGTCACGGTAACGCGTACCCCGGTGGAAGACTCTCAGATGGGATGAAATTATCAGGGGGTTTACACAGCTCCCACAATAGATTGCATTTTGCTGTAGAGGCGTTACTATTGACTGGACTAGCTGGACCCATGCAACCAAAAAACCATTTTCGGTTTTTCAACCTCTTGAGCACTGGCCCCAGAGGCTGAAAAGCCGAAAAGGTTTTCACACACCTAATGCACATCAACGTTTCACTAGACGTAGTTGTGCATTGGGTGATGTGAGTCAGCTTGTAGCTTCGCCCTTTCGATGTGGCTGGCTATGGTCCTGCGAATGTTTGAAGGCGCAAAGCCAGTCAGTAGATACAGCATTCGTACTGGGGTCGGTATATGGCAAGCACTAATAATTCGGCAGGTCTCGTTTCGAGCTGTATCCACTAGGTCAGTGTGGGCAGAACGGTTCAATACTGGACAGGTATATTCACCAGCGGAAAAGCAGAGCGCCATTCCAGTTGTTCACATGTTAGACGAGGTAGCAAGTTATTTCTGCCATGAACTTACAGTTATACATTTTGACAATTATTTTTGTAGATATAACCAATCTAAATAATTAAAAAGATGCGAAATAATTTACTACCGCAAAAAAAAATCTACTACACTACTTAGAAATCATACTAATTACATAAATGAAAAAACAAAATGATTGAACTTGTTTAGTTTCTTTGTAATAACGCCATCTATGGGTGAACGCGGGCACTTCAAAGCCTGGATGGAGTCAGTAGTGACGCAGTTCCATCATAGTAAAAAACAGTGACTTATCAACACCATGGACTAAACGGCAAAATGCTTGGCACTAAATGCGAGCTATTGGATATGTTTTACTCATTTTATTGAAACAACCAAAAAGGCATTGTCCACGTTGTATGGGAATATGGCTCGGTATGTACAGGCACTTTAAGTATATATGTGTAATATACACATAATACAGGTTTAATAGCATATTCCAGTAGGAAAGTGTATATCTTATTATGGCTGTATCGTGATGCGTGTACGACTTGTTTTGCTTACTTGTTTTTTTAAATAAAACACATTTTTATGATCCATATTCAAGCTGGAGTCAATTTTGGGATTGGTGTCGGAGTTCATAGGCGTGTCGGGTTTAACGTGAGAAGGGGTATCAGTGTCCATATTCAAAATCATAACAATACTTGAAAAATAATGGATGCTAATTAAGGCAGCTTCTTTAAAATGTCATTCTCGTCTTCAAATATATTTAGTAGTCCAATGAACTAATAGGACAGCGACGAACTTGTAGCGTCTAATAAATTGTTTTCAAGCGACCATATATTGTAAAACGAGCTACTGTTAATATGACGCAGCATGGTGATAATTCTTAAGCAACGTTATGGACCAAGTAATAAATAGGGGCATTATGAATAATGACAAGCGTAGTCGACAAAGGCCCGCTTTGCGGGGCTCCTACTTCTGGGTGGTTTAAAAAAAAATAACCACGACTAACTGATTCTAAACTAATTCTAGCCAACCTGTCCGAGTCGGGGTGCCGTAAGTCCCGAGCTCGCGTAGTAGCTCACTTACAACATTAGTCGCTGAGTTATCAATTCAGAAGTAAATATATTTATCGGTAGCTCTGAGTCATATTAATTTACGTTCGTAAATTGACGCTGGCTTTTTGATATTCTTTTGGAATAGTAAAGATGATGAATTAATATAATTGAAGTTGTTCTATTAACTCGTTGCCTACATATAAAAAAGACGTAAGGTTGCAGGTGCTAAAGAAAACTTTTGTTGCTGCACTCATAATTTCCCAAAAATAATCACCGTAATACGAGGAAAACAATATTCACGAGGCCAAGAACCAAAGTGAATGACAACTATGACAAGTGACATGAAGTGAGAGACAAATGACAATGATATAAACTTTTTATTAAATAATCGATTTAATAATTACTAAAAATCAACTTCGATACTTTTAAATAAGTACTTTTGTTTTCAGATTTACGGATAAAACATGTTCAAAATAATGTAAGAGATTATAAAAACAGCTTTACTTTAATTGACTGTAAACTCTATAACTCTAGACTTTAAAATACAAATTTTAAATTATTATTGGACTATGATGCCACGGAGCAGCTACTGATTGTTGGTTGTTACTGGTGGTTGTTGTTGCTGTTGTTGCTACTGGTTTTTGCATAATGTTTAATAATTTCGTGTTATTGACGGTAACAAACCCCACACACTCACACTCACACAATCATTCTACCTCTTCTTACACTTCACATGCACAATACCTATTTTTATTTTTTTATTTTTAGTTAATTTAAACATGTCTGTTTTTATATTCCCTTCATCAATATTTAATTTGTCTAGAGTTTTAAAATTTACCACTGCAATGTTCATTATATTTAATTCGGGGTGATAGCCTAGTGATCTGTCACACAGGGTATCCTGGTATTGACGCCAGTCTCTCACAAAGGATCATATTATGTGTATTGTTGTCGAAACGCTTGTCTCTATGTTTATAAATATGTGAACCTTTGTGAAGAGAGAAAATAAAGATATATTATTATTATATTTTAATGTAAGTAACATATCTCGGGATCATGGGGTCCCGGACCTTTGGAAGGCGTACGAGGGGCCGAGGCCAACTCGCAGAGGCCCCTTAGAAAATTTTAAATGGAATGGGGCACTTACCGACGATTATCCCTATATGCACTGTGCAAGTACACCCAAGTACAACCCCGGTTGGTGTCGGACTATTGCGGGATATAGAAACAAAGATATTGGACTATTATAATAATAATAATAAATCCATTTATGTTCAGGCAACTCAGGCCCATAGATAAAAACCATAACCTAGACATACATATTTTAATGTAAACAATACTTGTGTTAATAAACATAACATAACATAAAACACACACACAAACACACTTGTGTTAATAAATAAGGCTTAAAACTATGTTAGTAACACTTCACTTTGCACCAGCTTGATTAAGTACTGCACTGTGGAACTAGTCCGCGGAAGCGACCGAACACCACGTTCAGCGGCCAAAAGTCTTCTTCCATGACGAGGGGCAGATAACAATTAGGTACGCGCACCACAAACGCCTTAAAGTTGACGTTGCGGCATTTGGGTAGCTTAAGTGGACTGGTTATCTAGTACTATGGAAAGACTATGGCCCCTGCCTGACCAATGTTTTATATAAAATACAAAGATAAAAAGGCAGGGGGTGACTTGCACACTCAATAATGGGCCCCTAAAAACGGTCGCTAGCACATAGTATCGTAGCGACAAGGGGGCAATATGACCTGAGGTGCTTATGAGGAGTGGAGAGGTATCCCGCGGCTATCAGGACAATCCCGGAAGTACGGTCAAAATCCCTACCAGCATATTACTGGAATACTTCCTTCCTCCGAGCACGTTTGCTCTTGCGAATCTCCACTCAAGCCGGCCAATAAAGGCAAGGAAGAGGTGGGATCTTTGTTCCTCGTCATTGTTTACTCCAGCCGGCTAATAAAGGAAAGCCACAGGTGCGGAACAAGAATTCTCCCGGGAGATAGGGTACGTGGGGTCGCTACTACCCAACAGCTCGCCACATGCTGCCCTTTTAAATTCAATTGTATTTAGGCTGATCTATACAGATTAAAAGTTATTAAAAATACGGGATTTGGCCCCCAGGCGCAGGCGGACCACGACTTTACATGCTTTTGGAGGCACGGGGGTATTACAACAACTTCTAGTTCTAATCTCCGGCTGTTTTGCAACATTCATTAAGTTTAAATTTATGTTTACTATAAATTTGTTAAAAATCTTATCCAAACCTTATCCTTACCTTTGTCCAAACCGTTCTCTAAAAAATAAAATTATTAAAGTCTATAAGTAAACCAAAAAGTTTTTTCTGAATATGTTGGAGACACCGTAAAATATTGGTAACTCTCGAAAATAGGTACATTCACCTACCTAAATTTTTGAGAAGTTTTTGACTTTGACATGAAATTATGATATTGAACCCTTTTATATATGTTTTTATAAATGAAACTACAACATTAGGAAAAAATAAAAATACGGATGCCTTATTGTTATACGTAAATTTCATTTTACTTTAATAAATAATTTCTTCAGAACATGAAACGTTGTCAATCGGGTATTTTGAGTGCAAGCGAAGTGACACAGGTTCCCCGTTTGATAGCCGAAGCGGTACTGACAAGTGACAAATCGGGGTCCTGTCGGGGGCCGGGCGGCAGGGCGGTCCAAGTTTTGAGTGGTTATAAAAGTTGATATTTGCCATCTCATCTTTTTACGGTTAATATAACGATAAAAAAATAAAAAAGAACAGAAGGTATCTGCTTTAGGCATCGTTCGATTAGCCTTTTTTTTTTTTTTGGGTGGGAAATCATCGAATGACCTCTCCCGCTCTGGGCGGAGCGGAAGGGCGTGTCAGACTTACTGACTAAAACCCACCCGTGTTCCTTCACTTGCCTGTGCGCCAGGGCCACGGTAACTCTTTCGAACAATCCGCGACCCCGGCAGGCATCGGCCCTATCGGACCCCTTCAATGATGCTGACATCTCTTTGAGGCGCGCGTGGAACACGACGCGCCGTCGACCCGGGCCTGGTCCTTACCGGACGGCGAGCTGCCCATTGCTCGCCGTCCGCAAGCCCGCGCCTATGGTGGCCGGGAGTCGGCAATTGACTCCCGACGCCCAAGGTGTCTCCTCCTGCGGCGACTAGGGGTGTGAGGGCGCAACGATTGCCGCATCCTCACGCGCTCCGCCTCCTCCTTCGCGAGCATTACTGCTTCACAGAAGGAGGTGACGGCTTCCCATTCCCTCTCACTCCGTACCATGGCCTGTACCAGGGCCGGACGCGAGAGATCGCCGCCGCCGATCGCCGCCACGAGGACACGGCGGTGCTCCACCCAAGCTGGGCAGACCTCCACCGTATGCTCCACCGTGTCCTCCGGTCGATCCACACAATGCCAACACCCGGGCGTTTCCTCCCGCCTTATCCGAAACAGGAACCTCCCGAAGCAGCCATGTCCGGTGAGGACCTGCGTCAGGCGGAAGGTGAGGACGCCGTGGCGCCTCTCAAGCCACTCCTCAAAGAGGGGACTTACCGCCGCAATTGTGGCGTGCCCAGCGCTGGGTTGCGACAGTCGCACTCTCCATCCCGCCATGAGATCCCGCCGGAGCTCTGTCCGCTGTGCCGCGATTTCTCGCGGCAGCGGAGTAACGCCCCGGCGTTTCGCCTCCTCGCGCCACTCCCAAATGTGCGCGAGGACTTTTGCCTCCAGATCCCATGGCGGCAATCCGGCAAGGAGGCTCGCCGCCTCGCAGGAGACCGTGCGGTATCCACGGACCAGCCGGATGGCCATGACCCTTTGGGACGCGTTCAACCGGCGATCGTTCGATTAGCCTGCAAAGTTTCATGACCTAATTTGAACATTTTCATTGAATATTATCCATTTATTGTACGGTTCAGAGGTAACTTTGAGATTTCTTTGTATCGCGAAAATTGTATGCAATCGTGTATTCCAAACAGATACTCGTAGTACTTAATAGAAGTCCTTATCTGTACTGCATATTAATTTGAAAGTGAATACTGCAGTACTGTTGAAACTACAGCCATTCATGTTAAGACAATTTTCGCAATCTGAGGTAGTTCAAGCCCTTAATTTTGTTTTACTGTAAATGGGTATCTATTACTTGTACTCTATTCTATTTTCTTGTGCATCCTGCGATCTGGAAACCTCCAAGGTATAGAGCTGAATTTCATTAGAGTCGATATCATAAATGAGGCTCAGTGTGTACGTACTAAGTTAAAAAGCAAGCTGTGAAAAAATCTGGATTAGTAGTATTGGCTTTTATTTTATTGCAAAAATATGCCTCGCATCCGCTGTCCATCTATCATATTCGTGACTAAACTGGTTGCGTAAGTTGCAGTTTGAGGGAAACATTTTACGAAACAAGGTGCGAAACTGCAGTCTTAACTTTTGAAACAAACTCAATTCGTGGAACCGAAAAATATTTGTGTTCTGTGCATTTAATTGAAAATTTATGGATATTTTCCACATAAATAATTATCCATTTACACATACCATATATGTTGATGATTTAAAACGCATTATCGGAACAAATTAATATATCGACACAGTAATGCTAGATCATCACTACTGATTACTGATTGGGCATTTCTATAATTTCTAGCGTACCAAATATTATACCACGGCATCGTGATGGCGATGATAACACAGGGAAGTAAAATAAATGAGAAGACATAACGATTTAACAATTAAACTCTAACCGCGTTTTTTACAAAATGGCATTTTCGGAGTCACTGTGTTTTCATTTATGAGGGCAGATTTATTGACTCACTCCCAAACTGTTCGTAGTGTTAAAATGTTAATGAAATGTTGATGAAATGTTTACCCAACTAACGCGGTAGACAAAAGTGCACTGAACCTACTATAAAATAATAAGTAATAAAATTAGGTCAACGCGTCACGCCGATATTGCTAACTAAGGTTTTCGGTAAAAATACCGAACATATTCCGGGCCACGTACGACAGGGGCGCTGAGATGAACCAATGTTATGTTAGTATAATAATGGAATGATCTAGATAATAATGTTTACAAAGTGAAAACAAGCACAACAACAACTTAAGATATATTTCTCCTACTTCCACTTGGGATTGTTCATGTCGTCGATGCGTGGTTTGTGTAGCTCTTTTAAGGCGTACCTACTTCATCGCCCCTGAGTTTTTTACGTCTTGTAAGTTTTTGAAAGGCTGTTAATCATTCAGGTATAACTGATCCATCTCAGGTGTAGATGTCCGCGCTCATATCAATTCTGTTTTTCTTTTGATTCTGAATGTTCAGAGTAAAATCCTGACCCTTCAGCAGGCAACCTGGTTTTAAGTAATTGCCAGCTTTGTACTTGTATATCCGTTCGCCGTAGATTACTTTGACGGCATAAATGTTGCAGCAATAGTATATGAATAGTGATGGAATTGTTAGTGATATCCATTTGTTTTCACATCTAGATCTTTGTACCTTGCACTTGTCTGTATCTCGGTCGAGATCACAAAAGTTGTTCTCGTTGTTAAGGCGCTTCCCTGACCTAACGATCTTGAGCGCTGGGTCTTTTTCTGTTCCGTCGCTGAGTCTCGCTCGGTCCCGCTCCCTGCGCACGCCCATTTATCATAGAATTCTCAAAAATGGTGGAATTATTATAATAAAAAAAGACAAGTGAGCTTTTGAAATAAAATAAAGCGACAATTATTTAGATTTTTAAACTATCTATCTATTAGTGTAATCCTTAAATTATTAGAACGTCACCTTTAAGAAAAGATACATGCAATCAATAATTTTAGTCACTTTTTTATAAGGAGATTTTAAATGTATTTACAACACATAAAAACAAATAAGAACGAGCAATGTGATGATAGGATAACGAACATTAATAATGTGCTTTTGGATGTAGTTTATTACTCTTAATTAATGAGTTAATAGCCGCTTAATAACGCACTATCGCAAGGTTTTGCTCGGGGTAGCGCCTTAAGATGGTATAATATGGTGGTGATGGTTTTGTATATCGGCTTTTTCCAATTGCACATAAGCTTAGCAGCTTCTTGTTTACATGGTGAACGTTTTTCCGAATAGTTAAGTATGAGTCTCTTTTTAGACCATAGCGACGTATCCTGAAGACGGGATGAACTCTATGATAGCGTTGTTCGTCTGGTGTGGTATAGGATGTATTCTATACAAATTATATCGACCTCCACTGATAAGAGGGCTTGTTATTTGGAAGAGGAAGTATTCTTCAGTTATTCGTATGTTAATGCTTATCAGAGAATATAGTTTTCGAATGTCCTACGGTTCAATAGGCAATGTTAGATCATTGAGTGAATGCCCTGAGACAATGTTAAGTTCCTTTTGGAGCTGTTCAGGGGTAAGCAGATGAATATTGAACTGTAAGCGGTGGACATTGGTTACCATAACAAATAAAATATCTAGAGTTCTTTTTAAGTTATGCAGAAAATTATTGGCTGTTAGGGCTGTCATGGTAAATTCTTGAAGTAGAGATAAGTATATTGTTTCTCTTTTCTCTTCTGTTCTTTTCAACAAACCGTCTAGCTTGCTGTTTGGCTCCATGTTCGACTTCTGAGGTGGTCGGTCGCTCAACTACCTTGAGAAACTTGGTCGCGCCTCCTCACCTGTTTTCTCTTCAGAACTCATACTCGATGCCGATGGTGATCTGTGTCGAACTGTTGTTTGCTCATCTGTTGAAAGGCTTCCGGTCTTCATCAACCGCAGCTGATACTGTTGATTGATTGACGCCTTGGTTGACTCATACACCGTACGTGTTTTCTCGTAGTCTCGATCGGTAAAATAAGGATCAGTTTTACTTACTTCCTCTTCAATTCGCTCATAATTAACTTGGTAATGATTCCAATAACTCTTTAAAGTTAAGCTTCCGCTTAAAGTAATCTACTGTTTTCAAATCAGCACTATCCTTCTTCAAGTTAATGCTAAGGTTTATGATGCTATCACAGGTCATTCATTGCGTTTCAATGAATTCCGAAATTATTATAGGATGTTAAAAAGCAGTCCTTACTGAATCAAAATAAGGGAATTTATTACTTGTATCCGTTGTTTTCAATCCATCCCCGTCCTCGTCCAGAGACGGTGGGACCTGCCGCTCTGCAGTAATTTACGTAAAACCCTGGTTAACATGTTACCTAATCCTGCTAAGCGTGTCCGTCAATGAGGTGAGGCGGTGCTGATCCGATGTTGGGTTGAAATGAGTGTGATGACCTTAACAGCAAAATAACGGTTTTCCTGTAAATCCTTAATTTACACCAATGTATGATGTTATGGTTTCCAAAAAATATTAAATGAGGGAAGAAAAGGTCAGTCGATCATTTGTATTTACCTAGCGGGCCCTACCACCAAGTGTGGCTGATCCCTTGTCCGCACGTCCTCCCATAAAGGTGAGCATAGATCACTCCGTGCTACCTCCTCGGGCCTGACTATTCGAGAGACTTATGAGCCTCCTTATGAGCCTGGAGATCGTTTAGTGCCCATCGACTCCCGACTGCTCTTCTGGTGCGGGTGGAGTGAGCTCTTACGTGATCACATCCAGTCACGACTTATAATAGCTAGAAAGTTGTTCCTTTGATAACAAAACTACATACATACGTAATGTGTACACAGGTACCTGTACTCATAATATAATATCATGTTTGGTAACTACTCCAGGCATTAGGGATTTACAGCCCCTGCCTTTTTTCTAAACACAACCACTCTTACCAAGGCGTATCGTATTACCCAATATAAGGTGTTGTAGAGGTCAGATGGGCAGTCGCTCCATATAAAATACTGGTATTCAGACTTGAAGCCGACCTCAACATAGTTGGGACAAGGGTAGGCAGTTGATGAATGAATACATTACATACATAATATAACGCCTTTTTTTATAGCAAACGTCGTAAATGATTGTGGATAGGAATATGATCCATCACTACGAAATGTAGGTGCAGGATAAGTTTCTGCGATTTCTGACGTTTCCAGTTCTCTAACCTCAGTTGGTCCACACGAGTCTTTGAATGTTTATACGAAACTGCATCGATTGGAATCATAAAAATAAAATCTAGGAATTAACGTTTTTCTACCTGACTGTATCAATTTGCCAAAACCTGTGATGTAGTTAGCAATTACTCAAGAAGTGGAGGACAGTCTCCTAAGAACATTTTTCTGTAACTTCAACGGTTATCGTAACCCCCGACTGGCTCGTCTCAACTTCCACCCTGTATTACTCCGATCGGATAAGGAATCAAGACAAAGGTCACTGCAATTCTTGTATTAAATCTTAATAACTTTCTAATATCATATCATTTATTCCTATTCAAGCGGGTACCAGCTTCCATACAACCCGACATCATCCTTTTTCGCCAACTGATCGACACTTCACGTCACCAGATGTCTGTCTCGTTCTTTAGTCAGAGACTTACCATTGCCATTCAACGTACCGATGGCAATGCTGGCAGACTACTGGGTACGTTTCCGGATACGGCAGCGATACTTACGAGACTTCGACGTAAGTGTCCTTTTGTTTTTGTATTTATTTGTATAGTTAGTCAATTAATGTAGTAATACCAGACTATTATTGTCCCACTGCAAGGTAAAGGCCTCATCTCATATAGAGAAGGCACGAGCATTGATCACCATGCTTGCTCCAGACGGCCTGGCGATTTCAGACTTATATTAACTATCAAGGCTAGGTTTCCTCACGATGTTTCCTTCATCGATGTCTGCAATGTCCAAAATAAACTCAAAAAGTACATATAAATTGACAAAGCCACGTTGGTATTTGCCCGGATTTGAACCCACAACTTCGTGCAGAGAGGCGAAGTCTTAGCACTGGGCCATCAGGACATTAATTTAATTTACTAGGTACTTAGTGTAAATAGTTATTTGTGTTATATATTGTACAAGCTGACCCGACAGACGTTGTCCTCTCTTAACTATGAATGTCATATGTCGTTTAGTTTTAGTTTTGACTATTGACTAAAACTAAAACTATCGACTCATTTATCAACCGATCCATCTGTGTTAAACGATCTGTGTTAACGACTGTCAATCGCTGACTGTTATTTCAAACAACTGACAGTTATATAAAATTAATATTGGCGTTAAGTTTTCTTAAAAAAAAATTGTAACGTTCCGATCAACTTCCTTATTTTTTATTTCATAAGATCCTTCTCCTGACAATAAAGAACACAAAACAAAAGAAGTGAAATCGGTCCAGCCGTTCACGCGTGATGGCGTGACCAAGGGAAATAGGGATTCATTTTTATATATATAGTGTTGGATACTTCTACTCAGACCAGGGAGGCAGGGGGCATGGTTGCTATAAAACTACCGCAGGCGACCGGTCAGGGGCACTTTTCGTATGGATTGCGTAGCGTGCGGAAGCGCTATCCGTCAGGCGTTCGGTGTAATCTGCTAAATCTGGTATTTCTGTATCTCATTATTCTCTTGTTGATTTGAGATGTGATGGTTTTGTTCCTCTGATTGTAATTTTGTTATGTTTAATATTTTTCTTTATAAAAATTCATGTTATTCGTTTTTAGGTTAATAAATAATTGTTTTTTTTTTTTGTATTTCACTTCTGTTCTAAAATCAGAAGTGGGATACGAATCCAACCCCAATTTAGGCCCCTTCAACAGTTTGAATTTCAAAACAGAGGAACTTTATCGTTACCCACGTGTGTGAATTTCCTGTTGTTTGTGTTATTGTTTTGTGTACATAGAACTTGTTTTGACGGGTGAATATGCCTAACACGCATAGTTCACGGAGCAGATCGCATAGCAAATCGCACCGACGGTATCGTAGGCGCGATCGGTCGCGAGATAGCTCACGAAAACGTCGGAATAAGTCACGTAGTCGTCACGGACGGACTCCTTCTAGAGATCGGTCGAACGGGACGCCGTCGCTTGCGTCATACGTTAGACAGACACCGCGGTCTAACTCCGTAGAAACGCGAACGATAGACACAATCTTATCCCGTTTGGAAATGATCGAGAACAAATTCACGTCTACCCCCATTTCGCAACCGGACACAACGGTGCCGTCTATGGCTCAAGCTATAGCAGATGCGATCCACTCCATAAATCCGGGACGTTCCCATTACTTTATGTCAAACTTTGATCCGTCTATCCACGGCGTGGACTCTTGGTGCGATGAAGTGGATCGCGCACAATTAGCCAATCGCTGGGATGACAGAGAATGCCTATCACGCGTTGCCGGATGTTTAAAAGGCGACGCGAGAACTTGACTAAATGAATGGGTAACCTCTGATAGATCGTGGAGTAGCTTTAAACGCGAATTCAAACCATTGTGTCCCCGAAAATTAGATTACGCGACGATACTTTTTGAAACGATGAATACGACGTCAAATAGATTCGCGTCGTACGCTGGGTATGCGAGACGTACCCTGCTCCGTTTGCGCATTGTCAAAGGCCTTAGTGAGGAATTAATGACGCAAATAGTGGTCCGTGGCATAGACGATGCACAAGTACGGGCAGCGGCGGCAAACGCAGAACTATCTTCAGAAAATCTGGTGTCCTTTCTATCTATATATGCGAAACCAGATCAAACGAAGAGTGGCTCAGCTAAAACTACGGCATACCCGCCGTCACGAAAACGCGGTACAGAACATGCAGATTCGAATCAACTAAGGACCTGCTTTAACTGTAAGGGCCAAGGTCACTTATCTCACAACTGTCCAAAAAAATCTAAACCGTCCGAGCCAGTGCCTAAACTACGTCCCAACGTTCCAACCAGCACGTTTTGTAAAAAGACAGGGCATACGGAGAACGTTTGTTTTGCCAAAGAAAGATCGTCAGGACCACAGGGTCAGCAAAACAAACGCAACGTAAATTTTTGTCAGGATCCTGCGGAAGAAACAGCGACTTAACCACCGCAGTAGTACACGGCATACCGGTTGATGTGTTAATAGACAGCGACGCGCTTAATGTCTCCCTCATATCATCCGACGTGGTAAAACATTTGGCTTGCGCAGTAAAACCTACTAAGTGTGTGTTGAAGGGGATTAGTAACCACGAAATTGTGTCCACGTCTTATGCAACCCTTACGGTTGGATTTGCTAATATTACACTAGAGGCTGATTTCATTGTAGTACCGGCCGCGTTTATGAGTACACCCCTGATAATTGGAACCGACATTTTGAATAGGGATGGAATAAAGTACATTAGAACCAGAGACCGACAATATCTCACACGTACACCTGTCAATCAGAGCACGTGTCATGTTTTCACAGTCTCTAAAGAAACTGACATACCTATAGTTACACCACTGCAGGGTGCAGAGCGGGAATCTCTTAAAAGGGTAATTGATGATTTTGCGGAGTTTTTTATAACAGGCACGCCGACAACTACTGTCACTACGGGCGAAATGCATATCAATGTAACCAGTGACGTACCCATTACCTACCGCCCTTATAAACTTTCAATTGCTGAAAAAATTAGAGTTCGCGAAATCATCAATGACCTTTTACAGAAGTGAGACCTTAAACGACGTTGAGGGGGTTATAATTAATCAAAGTACTTCCTTCCTTCCACCTTCACTCAGCAATAACAACAAGACCTAACCCAATGCGAAGATCACCTTTTCCACCTATCCGTGTGTTAACTTATCAAATGCAACTAAATAGGTACCTACCTATCATCATCATCATCATCATCATTTCAGCCGAAAGACGTCCACAGCTGGACATAGGCCTCCCCCAAGCATCGCCACTTCCTTCTCGCATCCAGCGGATTCCTTCACTAAGGTTGATAGTCTAAGGTAGTAGGTATGCAAATGTAACATAACACACTAGGTTTCGCATGTTAACACTAATCCACAGCCCCACATAACTACAGTTATGTTTAAGTCCCATTTAATAGGAGGCGAGCCTATTGCCATCAACCGGGCACAAATCCAGACTCCGGGCTGCTACCGAGAAATTCCAGATGGAAAAACCCAATAACACTTTGCCCGACCCGGGAATCGAACCCAGGACCTCATGCTCAGCAGTAGCGCTTGCCACCACTAGACCAACGAGGCAGTACCTTACCTATTTCAAAAATTATTGAAATACATCATTAATTATTTAAATATTCATTTTATTTTTAAATGTATGTTCTTTCTTCATGTCTTTCTTTATTTCCAGTTTCCACACAATATGAAAGATCTTTGTGGACTGTGCTCCACCGGAGGCAGCAGCCTCGCCTGGCCCACGGTCAATATGGACGCAGCGTCATATTTTAATAGACGGAAAAGCCCAGCAATGTGTAAGTATATTGTCCAAGGAAATCTTATTAGGATTAATTAAAAAAACAAATCTTTTGAGGGGAACACCCCCAGTAGGCAAGAACACTGTGTTTTTAAGCGACGCACCCCCCACATGAAGGATGTGACCTTGGTTGGCCTTCCATTACAGGGAATCTAATACTAACTGTTCCAAGAGCTCCTACCGCAAAAAGATAAGGTAAGTACTTACTTTTTATTTTTTTATTGTAGTTTTATCTCGGAAAATCGATCAAGTCAGTTAAGTCAATTATTCATTACTAATGTAATTAATTAATAATTAATTATTAGCCGACAGATAATAAAAACTTCCCTGTTTGATTCACAATAAAATCAGGGTTACGATAACAGACAAAAAAACATTTTAAAGGGACCTTATACGAGAGTCCGAATCAGAGTATTCTAGTCCGATAATTTTGGTGAAGAAAAAGGATGGATCGGACCGGCTTTGCGTTGATTTTCGCGCTTTGAACAGGGTGACTGTCAAAGAGCGATATCCGCTCCCATTAATAGATGACCATATCGATCGTTTAGGTGACAAAAACATGACGAGATACTCATCTCTTGACATGGCCTCTGGCTTCCACCAGATAAAGATCAGCGACGAATCAGTCCATCGCACCGCATTTGTTACGCCCGAGGGTCATTACGAGTACTTAAAAATGCCATACGGTCTGACAAATTCGACCATTGTGTATCAACGCATCATCAACAAAACGCTGCGCAAATTCATTGATGCTGGACAAGTTCTGGTTTACATAGATGATGTACTGTTGATGAGCGCCACAGTGGACGAAGGTGTTGACCTGTTGCAACAGGTACTTACAACTTTGACCAAGGCAGGGTTATCGATAAACGTACGCAAGTGTGTCTTTCTCACCACCGAGGTTGAATATCTTGGCCGAATAATAAGTCAAGGTCAGGTTAGGCCGAGCCCTCACAAGATCCAGGCATTAGTAGACTCACCCGCCCCAGAAAATATCAAACAAGTTAGGCAGTTCCTAGGACTAACATTAACATCTCTTGCAGGACGGCTAAGTTCAGCAGCATATGCTGTGAGAAAAATCCGTCAATTTACTAATGTAGATACCGCGAGGCTAGTCTATTTCAGTTACTTTCATAGTATCATGTCTTACGGTATTTTACTATGGGGACGGGCTGCAGATATCGAGTCTATTTTTATTCTGCAGAAAAGAGCCATCAGAGCAATATATTGCCTCCGCAGGCGCGATTCTCTAAGGGAACTGTTTAAAGATATTAACATCATGACGGTACCTTGTCAATATATCTATGAAAACATCATGTACGTAAGAAAAAAATTAAATCTTTTCAGTAAAAGAGGTGAAAGACAACTATATGACTAGAAATAGGGACCAATTAGTTCAACCAGGTTTCAGACTGGCTAAAGTAGACTCATCCTTCATGGGGTACTGTTTAAAATGTTATAATAAAATACCTCCCCACATACTCCAACTGAATGAAACAAAATTTAAATCTCGTATAAAACGCACACTATGCAGCCAAGCATATTATAAGTTGGGGGATTACATCGTTGACAAAGATGCTTGGCTCAACGCTGGTCCTGCTCCACAGTGAGGCATAAATTCATTGATTAACATTCGAAAATATTGTTGGAGCTGCTGAAGATTGTAAAAACAACAACATCTTTGCATTGTATAAATTCAATTTCTTAACAATGTATAATTGCATAGCACATGTGTGAGCACTATGTACCTACTATAAAGCCACCATTTACTAGGCTCGTCTTTCATTGACTTGAATGTGCCCTGGCAGCCGCCAGGGCACATTCAAGTCACGACTGAGAGTATGTCATGCTCACTCAAATGTTTCGCTGGTGGTGGCGTGTGTGTTGGATCATTAAGTTCCCTTCAAAATGGTTGAGCTGAATGGTGCTGATCCATGCGTCATGTTCGTGAACGGGCGCCGTCAGTAGGGACTGGTCAACTCTTGGCTGCCACGGCTTATTTTAATTTAAATTTTTGAATTGTTTTTTTATCTTTTTTATTACGGATACTTTAAACGTGCACGTCTTTCTACATCGTTCTCACATTTTTAATTTGAACATGAATGATGTAAACAATTTGTTTTTTGTAACTATATATTGATTTAAAAGAGTGTCCATGGAGTTTCTTGCCCGTTCTTCTCCATAGGTACCTACTACGCTTTGGAATGGGCAACTAGCTTCATTTTTCTGACTGACTGACCCTTTGACAATTCAAAAGTGCCTGTAATTGGTTTATTTGAAATAAATGCTTTGAGTTTGAGTTTGAGTTTGACTGGCCGGTTACTTTCGGAAGTAAATTGCAACGAAAACGTTCCCAATCTCACAATTAACCAAAAAAGGTGTTCAGTTCATGTGGGGTCCCAAACAGGAGATAGTGCGACAGGCAATTCTTTCAATTCTGACCAATGAGCCTGTATTAGCTATTTTTGACCCGAGTTTACCCACAGAAGTTCATACTGACGCGAGCAGCATCGGTTATAGCGCAATTCTTTTGCAAACCCACCCGAACGGTAGTAAAAGAGTTGTGGCTTACTTCAGCCGGACCACTCAAGGCGCAGAGAGTAGATACCACTCTTATGAGTTAGAGACGTTGGCGGTTGTGAAAGCATTGAAGAATTTTCGACACTATTTGATCGGACTCCAGTTTAAATTAATAACAGACTGCAATGCTCTCAAATCCACAGAACGTAAAAAAAGATCTGCTGCCAAGAGTTGCCCGCTGGTGGATGTACCTCCAAGATTCCACCTTTGAAATGGAGTACCTAAAAGGGGCGATGCTGGCACATGCCGATTACTTGAGCAGAAACCCCCCTCATAAGGTGCTTCATGTCACTCAACATCGCAATTGGGCTCAGATAGCACAAGCTGCAGATGAAGAGACACGGGATTTATTCAAAAGACTTAGAGAAGGCACCCTAGATCCTAATCGCTATGTTGAGAAAAATTACCTTTTGTACTATAAGTACACTCCGATTGGCGAGCAACCGCGATTCCTTTGCTTTGTTCCCCAAGGTCACAGGCTTAGTCTGCTTCGAGTGTTCCATGTCGAGCACAATCACATTGGCTACGACAAGACCTTGGATTTAATCCTAAAGCACTTTTGGTTCCCAGGCCTTAGGCAATTCGTTAAAAAGTACCTCGAACATTGCTTGATTTGTATCTCTAAGAAACGTGTGCCTAGGGCTCCACAACAAAACATGACTTCGTGGGAAAAACCCGATCAACCTTTTTCAGTTATACACTCTGATATACTAGGTCCACTTCCCGAGTCAAACGGCTTCAAGTTTGTTCTTCTTATTGTGGATGCGTTCACTAAGTACACGCTCCTTTATCCCATCTATAGGCAGGATGCAGAAGAACTTTTAAGAGTGTTCACAAACGCAGTTTCACTTTTTGGTGTACCAAAAATGATTGTAACCGACAGAGGCAGAATGTATCAGTCCGCTAGGTTCCTTGGTTTTGTTAAGGATATGGGATCGGAAATACATTTGGTCACTGCAGAGATGCACCAATCGAACGGCCAGGTCGAGAGGTACGCCCGCACCATTCTGAACCTTCTTCGAATCGAGACCAATCACAAAGGGACAGCCTGGTCCGAGACGCTATGGAAACTCCAACTAACCCTCAACGTAACCAAACCGAAGACGACCCAGGCATCGCCATTAAATCTGCTGGTGGGCACCGACGCGGCGACCCCCGTCATCAGGTCACTGGTCCGTGATGTCACTTTGGAAGGTGTACAGCCGAATCGTGAAGCACAAAGAGAGTTACGCCGAGCCCGCGCAACTGATCTACTAAAACAAAACCAGTCTCGACAGGACGATTATGTAAATAGAAACCGACGTCCACCAAAAGTTTTTAATGTGAATGATTTGGTTTTCGTCATTAAGTTTTCGCAGGCAACTGGAAAGATGGACCACGGGATGCGAGGGCCGTACAGGGTCACACGCACGCTACCGAGTGGGCGGTATGAGCTCCGCTTATTGACCGGCTCCTATGGCAAGACTACGCAAGCTGCTGCTCAGTACATGGTTCTCTGGAAAGGGGAGTGGTGTCCTGAGATTTGCTCTGCATTCTTCGAGCGTAATTGTGCTTGCGTACTATGAGGGGTCTGTATAGCTATTATAGGGTGGTGCAGACCTCGGGGTGAGCCAGTAGACGGACTGCGAGACGTCTACGTCAGGTAAACTGCGAGGTATCTGACTGGTCTCACAAAGAGTGGCCTTGCCACTCACGTGTACCGGATGTCATTCCGTATAACGCGTGTTTTGACGTGTAGAGGACGGACTGCGAGACATTCCTTTCGGTGATTTGGTAATCACCCTACACGGTGGGTCATGTAGAGGACGGACTGCGAGACGATCCTTTCGGCGATAAAAGCCCTACATGACAGCGAATGAACATGGATTCATGTGTGTTGCATGATATATGAATGTTAATGACAGGAGTTATGATATTTCTGTGTAATGAATGGAACTCTATGGAGTACTAAGATAACGTCTTGGTACCCCATAGATATTTAGCTAGTCAGTTTATGTGTCTGATGAATGAAAGAATAAGGCCACGGAAGACGAATTGAGTGCAAGCAAAAGAATAGGCAAATGTGTTTGCTCTCCGAGCGACGTTAATCTTCCCTTTTGGGTTCACAGAAAGCAACCTAACTGAAGACACCACTTCTACTCATCATGGTGCAGAGCCAGTCGCTGGGCCTTCCCGTCCAGCTGACGAAGCTTATGGAGCAGCCATGCAGAGCCTGCCGGATCTTTCTGATTCTGTCGAGGACGACGCATGATCAGGATGGCCGTGTTGGATACTTCTACTCAGACCAGAGAGGCAGGGGGCATAGTTGCTATAAAACTACCGCAGGCGACCGGTCAGGGGCACTTTTCGTTTGGATTGCGTTGCGTGCGGAAGCGCTGTCCGCCAGCCGTTCGGTGTAATCTGCTAAATCTGGTATTTCTGTATCTCATTATTCTCTTGTTGAATTGATATGTGATGGTTTTGTTCCTCTGATTGTAATTTTGTTAAGTTTAATATTTTTCTTTATAAAAATTCATGTTATTAGTTTTTAGGTTAATAAATAATTGTTTTTTTTATTTGCTATTTCACTTCTGTTCTAAAAATAGATATAAGAATTTTAATGTATATGAACTAAAATTAAATAAGTAAACTTTATACTTTACTTCAACTTTACCAATGAAATTCCCGCTACAGTACAATAATTAAAAGAAAACCTCGAAGAAAAATCTAATGTTAATCCAAAAATATACGTGTTCATGGCACATTACTCTTATAACGTGATGTTAACTCGCAATTGTAAAAATATTAAGTAGGAATAGGTATTAGTATTTTTTTTCCAGTCGCGTGAGCGAATTATTTACGGGCTTATAACAGACATAATTATTTTATTGGAAAACATTATTTTCATTGTAATTTTCATGAATACCATTTCGATGTAATAAATAACGAGCGAAGCTGGCGCGTGCTGCTAGTAATAAGTAAAGAGTATCAGTCCTTAGTTATATTTCTGGATCATCAGAGAGGGCTGTAGTAACTTGTATGATGTTTAAATTTTATATCTGGGCCACATCCTTACGACGATCTTACAGATGACATAGAAAGAGATAGGCGAGCACTCTTGGAATGGTGCATATGCGTGTGTGCAGATTTTCCCTCTATAGCCTGTGTGGATAAGACACTGTTCCGTGCCTATTGTCCGTGTTGTCACACATATCAGCCGTGGACCAAATTTAAAAGGTCGACACTGTGGTTTGTTCTTAACGTATCTGATGAATAATATGTAAACAAATGGATCATAAAACGTACCCGAGGATTCCAACTTGTAGTGCCACTTACAAGTGAGCGCTTTGATTTATCCATTTGAATACTTAAAACCGAAATTCAAATTTTAAAGCACGTTGAAGATTATTCTTTTCTAAGCAATAGTCTGCTCAGTGCCGTAGCTTCAAAAAGTAATAATATGTATCCTGACTTGATAAGGAAAACATTTGAAAACTGACGAAGATATAAAAGACCCAACAAAGCTGGACTACACCACCAATCACCACCACCTCCTTATTTGGATACTACAAAAACATACGAGGTGCTTAAAAATGCGCTTCAACCGAACGACTGATATTATGAAGAGATAACTCGTTGTCTTTGCATCTTCAATTCATAGTTAGCACTAGCGGAATGGACACAGGTCAGACATTTTGCTTTTATTCAATAAGAACGTCAGTAAATTAAATATGTTATTGTTATTAGATAATATGTGTACCTATGTTGTTGTAGAAATTAGATAATATTAACATAAAATATTATATCTCAGGCTGTAGGAACAATAAACTCATGCCATATCATGCATATTGGACTCGTGCAGAAGCAATGTTCCTGTTTCACAATCTTTGCAACAACCTAAACCAGCTGAAGGGGAATATAATATGCACAACATCGCTCAAGCAACAACAAACATTGACTGAAGTCTATGGCAGAATCAGAAATATAGCTTGAAGAGTAAATAAAGTATGGAATCATTTCATTTGTAGTACCATTTTTTTTAATGCCTGAAATCGTATATACACAGCAGATTCAACACAGGCATTATACCCGTTTAATCCATTAGTCCATTTACTGATGGATACTCAAAATAACAAATTGAATAGCGTGTTGTGCGAGAGCCTTACTTAGGTCATGTTCTTTTATTTACCTAGAAGCTAAAAAGCAGTGAGTCCCAGTTACCCCGATGCCTACGACAAAGCCAAAGGGAAGGTTTAAGTAAATAAAACTTGCTACGCGTTATCATGTGAAGCGCGGCAAAAATGCAATTGGAAAGAGATTTGTGCCAAGCAACGCCACATTCTCTGTGGCTGAGATATATCCAATAAGAAGAACATATAGGCAAAGGTGAAATTAAATTCCGTTGACTTAACTATGTCAGTATTGCTTGGAGGAGATAGCTTTTTTTGGGCCCCCTGTACTCCTAACGTATATTAACCGTATTATACCAAAAATAAGAAACCGGTTTATCATGCAAAATAGTCGATTTTTTAATGAAGTCTAACCGAAATCACGAAACCGTAATAAAAAGATAATGTTTTTTAAAAAATGCACGCAAGTGATTAAATTCCAGTTATGGTCGTCAATGTCATATAGGTTTTTAACGTATAAATGAACAAAATCGAACAAAATAACTACAGTTCGTGGTGGTAATCATAATATGGCATTGAAGCTGCAACAGGTTCACACTTGTTTTAATCTTCTTTTAAGGTGGCTTATTCTCGCGTTATTTAATATAACATTCTGAGTGGGACGGAATGTAATTTTTGGTTGCTTGTCAGTTTGACTCTAGTGATATTACTCAGTCACTAACGGTCAGGCTTGAAAATAACTTGATTCAAGTTGTATCTAAGATGGGAATCTTCTTCAAGTACACACGGCTACATATCAAGCTACACATTTCCAGTATAAGCTGATCTTGCATTGTATCGGAGTTCCGTACAATGAGAGGTCATCTTGAACTAGAAGGAGATTCCTACCAGCTTCAAACGTTTGAAACGCACCTGCGTTTCAAACGTTTGAAGCTGGCTCACTTAAAGTGGTCATAGAAAAACACGAATAGAAAAAAAACTTAAAGAGAGCGGCATTTGGCTAAAATAAGATTTATTAACTTTGAACGTTGACTTTTGACTTTTAAAACGCTGGATTCTGTACATCACAATATTTTGACAGTTTATTACACGGAAAATATTTATTCCGCGGTTTATTACCTACCTACGACTGACTTATAGAATATGAAGTCTTAGAGAAGAAAAAACGTGTGCGGTCGGAGGCCCCCCTTCAGGAACGAAGTCCCTTAAGCGACACTCGCACGCATACAGACTCGTATATAATAGAAAGTGACAGAGAGAGAGAGAGGAGAGAAAGTGTGAATTTAATACGCGTTTTTAATACAGAGCCATCTAGTACAAGTTTTTAGAAGCTCTCATAACACTGTCACCATCTTGGATTTCCATTCTGACTGCACTATCGGCTTCAACACCCTCGAAAATCATGAAAACGACACACATGTTGAAAAATTTGAAAATTGTGTAGCCGCCGCCATGTTGGATTTTCATTTTGACCTTATTATGGCTTTAGCTCCCTCGAAAACCATGAAAACTATCTCTCTCTGTCTTTTTAGAGAAATTCGCATAGAGGAAGCATAACGCTTATTCGTTACGTGACGATTTCTATTAGTTTACTCCTACTGCAAGCCGCGTTAAAGAACTTCGTTCCAAAAATAAATAATAATATTTTTTATTAGAAACTTATAGAAATGACAGTTAACTAGTTAAGGAGTGTAGAGTATATTAATATACTCGCGATTAAATCGAATGGCCGATAATTCATTCAACCGAGTACGGAGTTAGATAAAATCGACCCGCATCACTATCAGACACTTCAGACAGACAAATGTTAAGTAACAAAACTTCAATCATTTTATTTCTTCTTTTGCATGAACTCGTTATTCCTGTTTTCCTCTGTACAATTGAAGGATCATAGTGAATACTGCTTCGTCCAGTAAGTACAGCATTTACCTACTCCAGAAGGATGTTGTGTTAATTGTCCAGCAAGTAGTTAGATTTTCAACGCAATGTGCGAAGACGCTGTTTGATACTAGTGCAGACGTGGGTAACTTGTGAACGCATGGAATTTTAGCTTGTTTCAGTGAAACCAGCTAGATGCAGTTTGTAGAAAGTGATTATTGATATCGCAAGAAAGTATTCAAACTTCTTAATCAATAAGGTAATATTATACTGTGAATATTACGAGTACAATGTTTATACTGTGACTTAGTAGGATAATCATATAAATCATTTACAAATCACAAAATGGTCACAAATTGACAATATTCAGAATACTTTGCACCTGCGTCCAAATTCATATCACACAGTTCATCTATTTGACAGTTTATAAGAAGGTTCGTTTAATAGCTAATTGGTTTACAAATTATGAATGGCTTTAGTGTCAAATACCAGAATCTTAGAAATTATTCAAGAGCAACATAATTATTATTACAATTAAATTTGCAGATTATTTTTATAAAATAAATTGTGTAATAACAGCAGATTTAGGACTTCACGAAAATTTCCTTAAACATGTGCATGTTATATCGCCAACGAAGTGTAGCTGCTCTTCGGAAAATGGAACTAGCTTTTGAAATGCCAGACCTCGAGTTTATTGGATTGTGCCTATAGGCTAAATAAAAGTGTGTGTATTGTCCTCATATATTATAACGTATCTTAATTTTAATTGGCCTTTTCAATACTCCAAAATTGTAACAGTAACATCAGAAGCAATAAGTAACCTTTACGTCATTATATCTTAGGGGCCGGACTGCTTCTCCTTAACACAAGTTTTCATAACCTATCTAGGAGAGCAGTGCTCACCCACACGTTTGTAGATATAGTACTTATTTTGTAACGTGTTTGTTTTTGAGTAAATAAATATTATTATTATATTATTATTATTTGCATCTGCCGAGATGAAATAAATTATTTGTGCTCAGGTTTTACCAGAACATAAGAATGCGTGGTGTTTTGGGCTATATTGATGGCACTCACATTGCTATTGTTAGGCTTGCAGAATATTAGGAGAGGTTTTTTAACCGAAAACGAAACCACTACTTAAATGCTCAAATAGTTAGTACCTACCTGCCCCATACACTTACCAACTGCATTTATTGTCATTAATCAATAATATTTATAACGATGACGTCACAAAGGTCATCGTTAAAATTATTAATAATCGTAGAATGTTTTTAATTATTTGTTGGTCCGCAGAGTCACCCTATTTCTCTAAATAAATTTCCAAATTAGAACATTTAAAAAAATATGAACAATGCCCATTCAAGAAATGATTCGCTTTCAGATGAATTTCTCAATGTGGCTTTATTAGACCCGCGTTACTTTACGAAATAAAATTAAGCCATCAAGCCCAATCCGGTCAGGTTGTGAAGACACCAGGCAATTAGTCCTATTGAATATTCCGTCAGTCCGCCAGTCTGAAATAATCGCTAGACCACTAGGTATTTTTATCATTTTTGAGGTAGTCCGCGTTTGTGTATGATGAGTATCGTAATTTGTAAATCAGAATAATTCATCCCATGCCCATTTCGGCTTCACTGTTTCTGTTTCTAACGACTAAGGTTACGAGCATGTACTCTGGTGTGGCTAACTTAATACAAGAGCGACGACTCTCCCTAAGCAGCCTATGTGTAGGTTTTGTAGAAAGACTAGTGAGCATCACTGCTGGACATTTCTGCCTCTACCCATCGTTAAAGGACTTGATCTCGAAGTCAAGTAAAACAGAAACAGTCAGTTGTGCAGGATATATTTTAGTGCATAAGAGAGCGCGCAAATACAGATGAACTCCCTCGTCGGTATCCTCTTTGATCCAGTGGAAAGGAAGCCGCTACGACTGGAATAGTGCTAGATGCAGTGTCTGGCCGAGCGATAACTAATGACCCCTATCGCCACCCTCAAAGGCTTTTCACTATGTCTAGCTGCCTCACGGGGACCAACCGCAAGACTTAAGTGCCGAAACACTTAAGTACTTTATTTAGTTTACACTCTCTACCATATTTTGCCCACGAGCCGACGTGGTTGACCAGGGTGTGTCGCTGCATGCAAGACAGCTACTTGGAGCCACTGGTAAAGTTTGTAGGATAACAATGATTTTAACAATGCATTCTGCCTTCTTTTTAGGTCGACCGGCTCAAATCCGAATAACATTGTCACTACACTACACCAAAAATTTAAAAAGGCACAAAATTTGAAATTCTGTCAATAATTATAATACACTACGGAAGCGTTGATATTATATGCCAAGCAGATAATCGGTGATAATTGGCGAAGCGTTTTTATATGAAGCATTTTTTAAATCTTAATTTGAAAATAGTTATAAAAAGGTGTTTAAAAGGCAGATGTCAGTGGAAGTGCCAGGAGGGGACGCCCTAGACAACGGACGACGAGACGGGACTTATATTTATTTATTAAATTAAGGTTCACTAACAGTTGTTACAGATATTAATTAGATAGAAACATACAGCTAATAGTGTCTTAAGTCTAACTGCACAACCAATTACAGGCAAACACCGCATGAAAAATGCTCAATATAGTGACCATATTCAGTAAAGGTCAGGTGCGTAGTAATCGCAACCGGCGTGCGTGTATGACCAGATGTATGAACGTAAACGAGGAAAAAGGAGTATGTAAGTATCGTAGCAGGTGGAGTTCGGTAGTTTCTGCCTACCCCCATGGGAACAGGGCGTCAGAATATGTATGTATGTGTATGTAATAAAAAAATAGTAATGGGAGTGGTGGAATTGTTACTGATGAAAATTATCCATGTATATGGGGATCAAATAAGTTTAGTTTATCATAACCGAATAATTAGGATGGGAATCCGGGTTTTGCAAGCGAGCTTAGACTAAATTAATCAAAACTGTGCCACAAGCAATCGGTCTGAGAATCAAGAGGAAAGCCAGTAAAAGGGAAAAATAAGATTAATGTTATGGTAATAGGAACTCAGCATAAATCGCTTGGCGTAATCCATGCCGATCGAATACGTAATGTGGAAATGCGCAAATTGGTTGGTGTGAATGAAATTGCCATCGTGAATAGCAGGCTTGCTCTTTTGTTATTATTCAGACATCGTAAATTAACTGTTTTCCTATTCTTTGTTCTATCTCAAGGGGCAACCTATAGCAGAAATGTAAAGGAGACCTGGCAAAACTGGTCTATAAACCAGCAGAGATAAATGTGTATACATAGTTTAAATATAATCAAGTAGATTTTAGAACTAAGTATTACTATTACGTCATCAAAATAATACATTAATTATGTCGGGTCAAAATCAGAAGTTGTTGTTTATAAGTAATCGTAAAAAATGTTTTATGACATCCGGATGTCAAACATGAAGTCTAACGGAATAAAATGTGCACAAACTAGAGACCTGTCAACACAGTGTGGAGTGAAGCATGCTAAACGTCAAGTTAAAAGACAAAATAAAACTAGAAACATTAAGAAATCAATCTAAAATTAAAAATGTAACATACTACATGGGAAAACTAAAATTGAGGTGGGCAGGTCATATGATAAGGGACCAAATGGTTTCCAAGACATAATAAAAGAAAGAAAGAGAGGCATCGTCTTAGAAGGAAGGACGATTTTCAGAAAATAGACTGGTGTTACTTGGAGGAGGATGACCCATAATCGAAAAGGGTAGCAAGCTCTAAGGAAGGTCTTTGCGGAAATGCAAGAAAATCTCAAATCCGCTGACTAATAATAAATATATATAAGGTTATTAAGATACTTTATATTTTATTTTAATTTACTTTCATATTCATGTTTTGTAAGATTGTGAAATAAAGGCTATTATTATAATAATAGAAATGATCGTGTTCGATATGCACTGTAAATGTGCATGGTATGACCAACGTCAAAAACTCCATGGGGTATCTTCGGAAAAGTCAGTCTAAATCGATTTACATTCCCGCCTTTATCATAATTTATCAGCACTGAAATAATACGTATCATGCTATCGAACAATTGCCCTACGTTCTGCGATGCGCGTACATCGCGTACGCGTACGCGTACAAACGTACGACTTTAAGCATCACAGTTATTTATCAATACATCGTCGTCTGATTCCGTCACTTTCATATTGAGTCCCATTTCCTGCCAAAGAACAATGGCGTAAAACATGCTGATACTGAAAATAATCCTAATCTTAAATCTTATTTATCTGGACATCTTACTACAGGCACTGGTAAATATAATGCACCATCTTAAATAGAAAAACGTCTTTGAGGTAGGAGGGTCCTGAGGTACAGATCACCAGGCACATGCCTGGTGATCTGTACCTCAGGACCCTATAAGACCCTATAAAATATGACATTTAAAAACTAAACATAAAACCTGCTGAAACATACAGTTTAAAAGCAGTACAGTTGTGTACCTACATACAAAAATCAGGACATAGTTATTGTGAAAAACATACTATGTAACGAAAGCATTAACATAAAATGTAAAAATATACGAGTATATAAACATGTATATATATGGCAATTTTAATCAAGTAGCGTGTTGTCTGAATGCAGTTTTATGTGTACCATGTGAATCCAAAAAAATATATATCAGTGATCACTAAATTCGAAGGGATTTGACAGAGAATTAAACGAGTGCGATGGAGTAAGAACTAAGAAGTGTATTTTTTATTTATATTTTAATAAAACGAAGTTATTTTTATGTTTCATTATGGTCTGCACCCCTAAAAAATCCCGTCCGGGACTGACTGTGTTTTTTTTTTGAATATGACAGTGGACATCACGGCTGAAAAAGTTAAATATCATGGATGACAACAAGAGTGAACAATACGGGCAATATGGTACGATATATAACAATATATTTATTTGATGGCGAAGATGTGACCTACTCTCCGTCGAAAGGGTCACAAGACATATTTAAAGACAATGCCAAAGTTTTTGGTTGGACGGCGCATTAGAAGCTAATCATAGCTAGAAGATCACTTACCGATACCGCAAAGTTGTGGTTACTATCGGTAAAAATATTCAAGACCTACGAAGAATTAAAGAACGCCTTACAAGCAAAACCCCGATATTGTAAATTCTAAGCATATGCACGAAACCGTGGCGGCTCGAAAGAAAATAAGCGATGAGAACTGCTATCAGTACATGCTCGTCATAAAGGAGCTTAGTAACCACTTACCGACCAGCGACATAGACGGAATTACTAATTATGAGCAGAACCCTTCTTCCTTTCCGGGGAACTTTCAAGCTACTATATCTAATCTTCTATCAGTGCATATTTAAGGGCTTGTATCTACTACCTCAAATTGCAAAATTTATCTTAGCATGAATGGCTGTTGTTTTAACAGTACTGCAGCATTCACTTTGTAATGAATATACAGTAAAGACGAGGACTACCGCTAAGTAATGTAGGTGACCAATACACGATTACATTCAATTTTCTCGATACAAAGAAATCTCCAAATGACAATAAATGAAAACTTGAAATTAGATCATGAAATGATAATCGACCTGTTTATAAAGCAGGTACACACGGCTACATATCAAGCTATACCATTCCAGTATAAGCTGATCTCGCATTTTATAGGATTTCCCTACACTGAGAGATTAGCTAATATTGGAAATGTATAGCTTGATTTGTAGCCGTGTGTACCATAGGTTGTTTTTTTTTTACTTTTACGTTCACCGTAAAATGAGATGTGAAATAGCAAGCGTTGTAACCACTCACATCCCAGACGGCCCGGCCCTCGTCAGGACCCTCAATTCAGTACATTGTGGTATTTCGTGTCATCGAAACCACGTCTTTAGTTTATTTTCTATATTGAAATGGGATGTTCGTATACCTGAACCTATTACACAGAACATTCATTTTACTCACATTTCTGAACACTGATTATTGCTATAAAGCAAACCTTTAAAACATTTAAGAAAGGAAAGAAAACAAAAATGTTTGAATACCAAAGAAAGCAGAGTAAAAATTATGGCGAAATTTTTCAAAAGCTAGTTATAACCACTTTGGAGTACGATCTTTGTAAAGAGGATTTTTTGTTTTACCAGGCGCCAAAGAAGACAGAAGAATTGAAAACTAAACGATTCTTCAAAAAATATCCAGCGGTTGGTTAGAACTCAGAAGCAAACTTCTAACAGCATCTAATTTCGCCTAAGTGGTCAAAAGGCGTAAAAATTGTATTGTTAAAAATCATAAATATTTAAAAAGAACCTGTAATGTACCATCCATAAAACATGGAATAGAAAGCGAAGCAACCGCCATGGAATAACTATCATCATAATTTAATATTAAAATAGAGCCTTATGGTCTCTTTATTGAAAAACAGTTGCCTTTTCTGGTGCAGAACTCCGGACGGAGTTCTGCAGGGAGAAGACACTTTAGTGGAAAATAAAGTGTCTAATCTTTGCATTCAGGACTTCATTGGGCGATGTCATAGATAAAATAAAAATACGTTTTGGAGAAAAAAGAAAGCTGAAAAGCTGCAGCTATAAAAAGTATATATAGCTGATATAACTGAAGCTAAAGGTGAGGTATTACAAGGCCTTAAATTAGGATAGTTGCGTAACGTAAGTTCTACGACTGTTCAACTTAAGCTTGCAATATTGTCATCGACACAACAGCCTATATGTAACAATATTGGCCACTTCCCTACTTTGTTAGTAAACACGTAGAAGACTTATTATAGGCCTAGCGAGTATGCAGATATTTGGAAGAGATTATTTATCTGAAGGACAGCTACCGGACATCATCTGTCAGCCACTTCATGGTTCAGCTGCGATAAAGGAAGGGGTGGTTCAACCAGTCAAGTACGACTTATGTCGCCGTGTCACTAGATGACTCAGGAATTTTATAAATAAACACGATCTGACATTGTAAACGTGAGCACTTGTAGTGTAGCAACGACGTCGGAACTCTTTTCGTATGCTGCTGGCACAATACAATTCTTTATTATTTTTTTACTTTTTGGTACACATTTTTTTTTTTATTTTCTCTTGTCATTCATGCAAAATTAAAATTCGCTACTTACCTATTTAGTTAGAGGTTTTCTTAAGTTATAAAAACTCCTAAACTGGTGACCCTTTTTTCTATTTTTTTTTTGGGTGGGAATGCATCTAATGACCTCTCCCGCTCTGGGCGGAGCGGAAGGGCGTGTCAGACTCTTACTGACTAAAACCCACCCGTGTTCCTTCAGTTCTGTTTAATAAATGATTTAAATTTATTGAGGCTCAGTTCTTTAACAAGACTTGGGAGTTTGTTATAAAAACGTATACTTTGGCACTTGAAGGAATTACTAATTTTTTGGAGCCTAGTCGAGGGCACAATAAGTAAATCTTTGTATCTAGTATTTATGTTATGAATGTCGCTGTGTTTAGAATATAGATTAATATTCTTTTTTACATAAATAAGGTTTTCATATACATATTGAGATGCGACAGTCATTATGTTTATTTCCTTAAATTTATCCCTCAGTGAATTTACAACTAAGGTTATAAATTGCTCGAATGGCTCATTTCTGCAGCACAAAAATAGCCTGAATGTCGGCTGTATTTCCCCACAGCAAAATGCCGTACGACATTACACTATGGAAATAACTAAAATATACTAATCGGGCTGTTTCGACATCAGTCAAATGACGGATTTTATAGACCGCGTAGACTGCAGAGCTTAGCCGCTTCGACAATTTGGTTATATGTGGGCCCCACTGTAGCTTCGAGTCCAAAGTAACACCTAAGAACACAGTGGTGTCCACAAGATCCAATTCCGTCCCATTTACTAGTACATTGGTTTTCACCTGTTTAACGTTAGGTGTCAGAAATCTAATACATTTAGTCTTTTTCTCGTTTAAAAGTAAATTATTAACACTAAACCAATGCACTATTTTAGCGATAGCATTATTTACATCGTCAGTAACTGTCTGTTGTCGTTTAAGCTTAAATAAAAGTGATGTGTCATCTGCAAATAACACTATTTCATGACTGTTCTTTACAAGGTAAGGTAGGTCATTAATATATACGAGAAATAAAAAAGGGCCAAGAATTGAGCCCTGTGGAACTCCCATACTGACAATAGATCCCGCGGATCGCTTGCCGTTAACGTCCACTCTGTGGATCCTATTATTCAAATAAGAAATAAGAAGATCCAAGGCAGTGTTTCTAACACCATAGTGATGTAATTTCCTGACCAATGTATCATGAGAAACACAATCGAAAGCCTTAGACAAGTCACAAAAAATACCTAGGGCATCATGCGACTCTTCCCAGGTCTCAAAAATATGTGCAAGAAGTTCAACGCCAGCATAGGTAGTAGAGCGACCCCTTGTGAAACCGAATTGTTCCTCCCGCCTTATCCGAAACAGGAACCACCCGAAACAGTCATGTCCGGTGAGGACCTGCATCAGGCGGAAGGTGAGGACCCCGTGGCGCCTCTCAAGCCACTCCTCAAAGAGGGGACTTACCGCCACAATTGTGGCGTGCCCAAAACTGGTGACCCTGCTTTTTTTTAAATGGCGAACCAAGACGCTGTCGAGATGATCGATATCAGGTCGCGCATTCCGCAATTCTGACGTGACAACCCCCGCCATTGGTTTGCGTAGTTTGAGACAGTCATTGCTGGTCAAAAGCGCGGAGACGAAGAGAAATTTGCACTTGCTGTAGCAAATCTGAAGAAACCGGAAGTTGAACAAATCAGCGACATTATCATGTCATCTGCATCACAGGCAGGTACGAAAGAATATGTTGTATATGGTAACTATAACGTTCTATCATAGATTCCAAATAGTTAACTGTCAGTTCACACTAATAGTTTAAGGAAAGCCCCCTCTTATTTGAAAATAGGAAAATCTTGTTTAGTGCAGTTATTTTTTGATAAAAAATATGTCTATTGGTAAACTAGGCGAGTATAATGTGCAAGCCGAAAACTGGTTGGCGTATATTGAACGCATAGAGATGTATTTCTTAGTTAATAAAATCGGTGATGATGTGAAGTTAACCACACGTATTTTGCTAATGCGGGAAGAAACATACGAGCTATTATCTAGTTTATCAAGTCCATCAAACTGTCTTCTTTGAAATATGAAGAGTTACCATGGAAACAAATCGAAGATGACGAGTTAAAAGGTTTAGAAACACCGGAAATATGTTTTAAAAAGTATTATCGTACCCACCTCAATCACCAAGGTAATTTGCGATATGTTAACAAGTTCAGCCCGTCCATATATTTACCACCGGATTTTTTTAAAATTGCATGTCAAGCGATTCACGACCTTAGAAACCCAGGAATAAGGGCCACAAGGCAGGTAGTCACTGCCCGCTACTTTTGGCCTTCAATGAATAGTGGCGTAAATAATTGGACTCGATCCTGCGACCCGTGCCAGCGAGCAAAAGTGCAACAACATACGAAATCACTTATAGTCAGTTTTAAACATACAAATCGACTTAATCATGTACACATTGACATCGTCGGTCCGTTACCTAACGTTTGAACAAATAAAAAATTATCTTATCTTATCTTATCTTACCTACATCAAACTGATTCCGATACTTGTTGACAATGATAGATTGGTCTACCAGGTGGCCAGAAGCTTGTCCGCTTCAAGACATAACCGCAGAAAAAGTTACAGTTTATGAACTGTAACTTTTTCTGCGGTTGCGGTGCGGTCTTGGTAGTCTTATGGCTCTTCCACACCTAGTGCGCATTTCAACTGGAATTGTAAGCTCTTCAATAGATGGTGCTACTATATGAGAATTAGGACATGTCTTGTTATTTGTACTATTTGGTAACATCTTGAGATACCGTTTGAGGTGACTGCGGAGGCTTCAAAATATGCTGTCAGTTTCTCCTTCCTATGAATCCATCTGACCCTTCCACAAAGACCTAGGCTGATCACATTTGGACCTTACTGTGCCTGTAATCCATGGACTCCTTCTTGTAGTTCTGGTAATGATTTATTCTTTCTGTCATAGTAATCCTTCATTTTATTTTTATTTTCTTCCTTAGTTTTTACATATTCTTGAAATTTGACTGTTCTTGGTTTTAAGTTTTTTGTGACTGTTGGTAATTGTGTTCTAAGTGAACGTGACATTAACAGCTGTGCCGGTGATGGTAAATTTCCTCTTGGTGTATTCCTGAATTGAAGCAAAGCAAGATATGGATCTGTTCCTGACTCCTCTGACATGGTAAGAAAACGTTTACATATCTTTACCGCCGACGCTACCAAGCCATTTGACCTTGGTATGTCCCTACATACCAAGGTCAAATGGCTTGATGTATTGTGATGTATTCCCCATTCCGAGATAAAATTCTTAAACTCTGCCGAATTAAATGGTGGTCCATTGTCAGAGAATAACTCGACTGGGACACCATGTCTGCTAAAAATACTTTTAAGACAAACAATTACTGTTTTGGCGTTAGTACTTACCACTGCCATTAATTCAATATAATTTGAGTAATAATCTTGTAGTACTATGTATTTTTTAGATTTATAGTTCTTCAGAAAGGTCAGGTGCGTAGTACTCACAACCGGCGTGCGTGTTTGACCAGATGTATGAACGTGAACGAGGCAAAAGGAGTATGTATGGATCGTAGCAGGTGGCGTTCTGTAGTTTCTGCCTACCCCCATGGGAAGAAGGCGTGAGTTTATGTATATGTGTGTGTGTAATCCATAAAATCAACACCAACTTTTTCCCATGGAAGTGATGTAACATCATGTGGAATAAGTGGTCCTGGAGCATTTGTACTTCGATGTGACAAGCAAATATGACACGACTGAACAATGTTTTTTATATCAGTTGACATAAATGGCCAAAATACATATGTCCTCTAGCAAACGCTTTTAACCTTTCAATTCCCAAATGACCACTGTGTATTATTTTCAAAATATCGGGCCTTAATTTTTTAGGTATGACTATACTGTTATTTCTGAAAATTAAATCATTTTCTAACTCAAATCTATACTGCCAATACTGATGCAGATCTTCGTGAATTTGAGTTTTACTTGACGGCCATCCTTCTTTACAGTATTTTTTCAAAATCTGCAAACTTTCTTCTTCATTAGTGCCTTTGGTTAACCACTGTAGACGTTCTGATGAGACTGATAATGACTTAATCAGTAAATTTACATGGACAATGATATCATTATCTAATTCATCTGAACTTGTTTCAGAGAGTGCTGCTCTTGACAAGGTATCCGCAATGTACACGTGACTACCTTTCTTGTAAACTACATTTAGACTGTAGAGTTGTATTTTTAACATCATTCTTTGGAGACGTGTGACTTAAGGCTTTTTGAACAATGTCATTAAAGGAGCATGATGTCTCTATAGTTTCAGTTTGTCCATATATAAATTGATGGAATTTGATGCAGGCAAAAACTATTGAATAGAGTTCTTTCTCTATCTGAGGCATTTTTTGTTGTGTATCTGTTAAAGTTTTTGAAGCATATATTAATACTGGATGTTGATTTTGTAACAACACCGCTCCGACAGCACTCTTACTAGCATCACTTTGTAGGACAATAGGAGCAAAACACAGGCGCAGCGGAATTTGAATCAACGTCAAGCAGCGTTCATATATGACGCGTTACATAAATGCTCATTATGTATTACGTGGTTCAATAAGTCCCGATACTAAATACTAAAATAAAGTGTTTTTGATAAAATTATTTTTTATCAACGTAGTCTCCTTCAATTGCGATACAGTCTCTCCAACGATTTCTACCTTTTTTATTCGTTGTGTGTAGATAGATTATCTTTGGCTTCAAAATAAGCCTCGGTTGCTGCAATTACTTCACCGTTCGGATCACATTTCTTGCCCTGGAGCATTTTTTAGGTCTGCAAACAGCCAGTAATCACTGGGGGCCAGATCTGGAGAATAAGGTGGATGGGAAAGTAATTTGAAGCCCTATTCATTTAGTTTGGTCATCGTTATCATGGACTTGTGATACGGCGCATTGTCCTGGTGAAAGAACTCTTTTTTTTTTCTTTGTTTGAGGCCGTTGGTTCGCGATTTGCCATTCGCCATGCAATATTCGCTATTTATATTTTACCCCTTATCTAGGTAGTTGAAGAGATTTCCATGCGCATCCTAAAATATAGAGGGGAGCCGGCAGATTTTTGTGTCTTAGGCCTCTTCGGGCGGCTTTCCCTGGCCGCTCTCTACTCTGCTGACTGCCGATTTGATTCCGGAATGAAATGGTGAATCGATGTTTCATCCATTGTCACATACCGACGTAAAAATCTGCCGGCTGCTGTTTAATTTATTTTAAACAATTCCAAACAGCGCTGTGAATCATTGATACGTTGTTGCTTTTGAGCAATTGTTAGCAACCGCGGTACCCAATTGGAAAAAAGCTTTTTCATGGCCAAATTTTGATGTAAAATAGTGAAAACACTACGTTGAAATCTTCACTTTCTCAGCTATCTCGCGCACTTTTACCTTCCGATCCTCCTTCCCGATTTTCAGGGCTTTATTGATCTTTTGTTGAGTTACTGCTTCATTTGGACAACCAGAGAGTTCAGCATCACTTGTGTCCATACGACCACGTTTGAAATGGGCATACTACCGACAAATGGCAGGTTTAGACGGAGCAGATTCCGGATAACACTTTATAAGCCACTGCTCTTCTTGAACGGTGTTTTTTCTCATTAATAAACAATGTTTTATCAACAAACGAAACACGCTATTTTTTCAATTTTTCGGAATTACTAAAGTAGCGTCATTTAAATGTCTGTAACTCAATATTTTATTGTTCTATTTTCAATTTTATTCATATCATTTTATGGCCAGTACTTTCCAAAAATCAAAAAAGTTTTTAATATTATGCGCCATCTCCATGTTAGTCTCGGGACTTATTGAACGATGTGTTATATACGCGCAAGCTGAAACCATAAATTCAGCACATGATTCTAGACTACCTAGCGTAGAAATTTTTCGTCGGTTATCAAACAAAAAATCTGCTGTTCATAGAAAAGTGCAATACCTACGCGGTCAAAATGTATAACAGAGCCTTATTTTTTTAAATAACTCATTAAATATTTCAAAGGAGGGGGTTCAAAATCATGTACTGAATCCATCAGGTTATGCGTCGATGTCCCTGCCACCCATTATGTTCGCAATAAAGCGTTGAAGAAGCCTCCCAGCCCGACATATAACAACCCATACGAAGTCATCGATCGATAAATATGATAAAATTCAATTACGTAACAGATGCTATAACATAGCTACCTATCGAAAGGTTGAAGCCAGCGTTTCGAATGAACACGGAGTCAGAAGCAACAGCAGAAACGTCGCCACCTATTTACGCATACGTAACCAGGTCTGGAAGAATATCAAAGCCCACCGTACGCTTTCGCTAGCAGGGGATTGATATAGCAACGTTGGAATTCTTTCCGCATGGTGCTGGCGCAATATAATTGTTTATTATTTTTTACTTTATGGTACACTTGACTTTTGTTATACAATTCTGCTCTTGTCATTTCAGGCAAAATTAAAATTGATACATATTCGGTTATTGGTTGGATATTTGGTTTTCTTAAGTTATAAAACCCCTAAAGTAGCCTGGACTTACAGCCCTCAATACGTTAAAGTACAATCAGCAACAAGTTGATTAGATAGCAATTCAGTTATTAAATTTTAAAAATTGGAGTAGATGTTATGTTATGTTATTGTTACTTATGATGTTGCAGCAGCACAAACTCTTAGATATTATGTACAAATACGGCTGATGAGTAGTGTATTGAATCATTTTGTGACTATTTAGACCGTATGCTAAACTAACGGAGCTAATCTACTTCTGTTGCTGAACGCAGGTACCACAGAGCAAGGAATCGACGCGCCGACAGCATTACACATGCACTCAGTGTGTAACTCGTTTAATAAATTCCTTTAATCATAGTTTATTTTTTCTTGAAATAATGTCATTGTACTTTCAAACGTATGTTTTTTTTTTCCATGATTTTGTATACAGATATAACACACTGCTTAGTAAAAGGTTTTTGGTATCATAGTGACAGCAGAACACTTGACTCCTAAGTCACGGGATCTCCTAGTTTGGGAGTCAGGGTTTATTCTATCTGTATTACTTTTATTCACTGTAATTCATGCATCCTAGTTTTTAATCATTGTTGAAGGTTTTTGTATAAATAAAGATTTTTATTATTATTTCCTTTATTTCATTATTTACATATAAATTACATTTTTAACTATTAGAATATAAAAAATATAAAAACATTTAAAAATATAAAAAATAGTAGCCCACCGGTATCGGGAACAGGGTCCGAGCTACCGGCGGTCAGGGCTCCAGAGAGAGGAACCTCCTAACAATGCGAGCCGTGTCCAGAAGTACCGCTTTCTGAATCAAGCCCTTGATCCAACTGCCCAACGAGAGCCTCCTCAGGTGTTGGTCGAGGCTCTTGGCTATTAAGCCATTGGCTGTTACGACTATCGGCACAATGATCCCACATGTCGACAACCTCGCGAGCCAAGTCTAGATACTTGATTTGTTTATCTTTTTCGGCTTTCACGAGGTTCCCGTCATGCGGGACCGTTATGTCAACAATCATTGCGCGCCGCTCTAATCGATCCACCATCACTATATCAGGCTTATTGGCAACAATAGTCCTGTCAGTGATGATGGATCGATCCCAGTACAATGTGATATGTCTATTTTCGAGAACTGGGTCGGGCACATACCTGTAGTACGGCACTTCCGATTCTACAAGGCTGTATTTCAGAGCAAGTTGCTGATGGATAATCCTGGCTACAAGGTTGTGTCTATGCAAGTACTCTTCGTTAGCTAGACGAGAACATCCGGAGATAATATGTCTGATTGATTCACCCGGACGGTGGCATGCCCGACAGATGTCAACCGTGCCGTCTTTCACAATAAATCTCCGGTAATTGTTTGTCATCATAACTTCGTCCATAATTTCACAGACAAAACCTTCGGTTTCTCCAAAGAGGTCACCGAAACGCAGCCAGGCTACGGACGCTAGTTGGTCTACATCGGGCCCATGTAGAGCCCGGAAAAAGCGTCCGTGAAGCTCCTTACTCTGCCATACTTCCATGCGATCATTAGTGTCAAGCACTACTGGCTTGCGCCAGTTCTCTTTAGCTAAGGAGAGCGGGGTGAGGCCCTTGTCCACTGTGACCACATCTCGATGCATCCCCACGTCGGCTTCTAAGAAATATTCCCTGAGACTGCATATCTCGCGATTGTGGAGGGTCTTAGCATTTAAAAAGCCTCGACCTCCACACTTTCGCGGGATATACAGCCTCATTACCGATAATCGTGGGTGATGCATTCGATTTGCAGTCAGCAGTGTACGGACCTTCCTATCCAGGGCGTCGAGTTCGGTCTGAGTCCATTTGAGTATGCTGAAAGAGTACATCAAAACCGGCATGACCCAACCGTTAAAGGCGCGCACCTTGTTTCCACCTGATAAAAGACTATTAAATACTTTTTTCAGGCGGCCAAAGAAGCGATCCTTTAACGACTGCTTCATGTCAGTACCATTGATGCCCAACGCTTCCGACATACCCAAATACTTATAGGTTTCGGATGCGGAGAGGGCTCTAAGGTTTATGGAATCCGAGAGTTGGGTTCCGACGGATTCCACAATCTCCCCTCGCTTTACATGCATGACCGCACATTTGTCCACACCAAATTCCATCCTGATGGCGCTACTGAAAGTTTCAGTTACTTTCAGTAGATCCATCAGTTGCGAATTGTTGGGTGCAAAAAGTTTTAGGTCATCCATGTAGAGGAGGTGAGATATAACCTGACCACCTCTCATCAGCCGATAGCCTAGACCTGAATCCTCCAACAGTGTGCTTAGAGGATTCAAGGCTAAGCATTCTGCTTAGCCTTGAATCCTCTAAGCGGACTCAAACTATCACCCTGAAATATGCCTCGCTCGATCCTTATCGGCTCGCTATTCCTTTGGGTATTTCGACATGCTGGATAGCGAAGGACCGTCCTCCATTGCCCCATACATGACATCAGGAAGGTGCGCAGAGTTGCCTCTACTTTATACAACTCCAGCACCCTCATGAGCCATGTATGTGGCACCGAGTCATAGGCCTTCTTGTAATCTATCCAACATGTCGACAGATCCTTTCGGGAACGACGAACCTGTTGGCTAATGGCCATATCAATGAGGAGTAGCTCCTTAGTACCACGGGACCCGTTCCTGCATCCATTTTGAGAAGGAGACATGATGTAGTTGGTGTCTATATGTTTGTTAATTTTATCTCTCAAAATGGATGTAAAAACTTTATAGACCGTCGGTAAACACGCGATCGGCCTATAATTTTTGGGTTCCGCAGTGCTACCTGATTTATGGAGCAGGTGGGTAACTCCTGTTTTTAGAAATTGGGGTAGCGAACCAGATTCTAAAGCAACCTGGTACTGAGCAGCCAAGCGAGCGTGCGATCCACCAAACCATTTGATCCAGAAGTTGTGCAGTCCGTCCGGCCCTGGAGACTTCCAGTTAGGCAGCGGGCGGATTGCACGAGTTACATCTTGGGGGCAGATGGTAATAGCCCCCATTTCTGGTATTGGATCACAGGCTCGCTCGACTTCCCGAGTCCAATCACATTCGGTGTGACTGACAGGCACCGACCAGATATTGCGCCAGAAAGAACACATGGCATCATCATCTGGTAGGCACGTGTCAGCCACACCTTGATCCGGTCGCTCCCAACCCCTATAAACCCACCTTTCATCGCGCTGGAAAGTGCGATTCTGAGTGTACCGCTCCACTCGCCGCTTATACCTACGAATACGGTTCGCCCATGCATACACTTTCTGCTTCAGGAAGTCGATGCGCTCTGTGACACAGGACATATAGTCCTGAGGACTGATATCACTCCCTGCAAATGCGCGTCTCACAAAGCGCATCACTCTAGGGCGAGTATTGCCCTCCCTGAAGCAGATTAGTTTGCCGATGAGAGCTCTGGCCCCACCAATACGGCGCTCAATTCTGCACTGCCAAGCTGGTACGGCTGGTTTCGGTCGTGTAGCTCTAGAATCGTTAGCAAATTTGACGTGAGCTACACGACATGCCGCTACAGCCGCGCAGTACAGAATCGAATGTGTATCGGTGAGGTCTATGCAGTCATCAAAATAATTTGACAACTGCGCATCCAGCGCCACCACCAGCGCCCTATTTTTGTTATGCATGGGTAAACGAGGTAAGCGTGGTCTAAGTTCGGGCGATATGAACCGATATTTTCGAATCGCATCCTCCAAAGCACTCCTCAATTCATCATTGCACTGGGTACTTACGTTTGTAGCCCTATCATCACTCTCCTCGTCTGCTTGACTTGTTTTAGACTGTGGTAGTACTACAACAGTCTGCGACGGGGGGGCGATGACATGACTACTCTGCATTTCATTTCGCAGGCGATCAAGTACAGTGTCATCCAACATATGATTACGTTGGATGACCCGCACCTGATCCGACAGTCGTTGTGCCGTAACGTTGACAGCTGGCTCAAGCACCTGAAAAAGAGAGAGCATCCGAACACGGTACGCGGTCAGATTGTTTCCCCCCTCTGTAGCCCCATAGTATGAGCGCATGACGTTTTCATTGATGGATCGTGTCCATCTCATGCGCTGCACACTTCCGCCGGGAGCTGGGGCCCTATCAGAGGCCGGTGGGCCTCGAGGTCCTAAACCGTCCGGCGGCCGGTGTCCTCCACGTCGACGAGCAGGTGGTGACGTCGTGGGCGGGGAGAAATACTCGTCGCTCGAGCTCGACGCAACTACCGCGGCCGGTGTCGTCACAGCGCTCACAGTGGGGCTGGATACCGGCGGCAGCGAGGCGGAGCAGAGCGACGAGTCCGGAGGTGGTGGGCGTGCTTGGCGTGCTGATCTTGTCAACATTTTATTTTCATCTTCATTTTCCTAGATAATTTTCATGTTTGTATTATCGGAGATGACATCTGTCATGTCACCTCCGAATCGGCAGATTTTTATTAAATTTATTACATTTTGATTGCTTTTTTGATTTTAAAATGGTTTCAAGTTTCAGGTTTTCTAAAAAATGAAATACTATTGTAAGGCTGGGTCCAAATCACTTTGTCTATTAAAATTACAAAAAATTGGAAAACGAGACGTTTCGTTGATACGGTGTTGCCATTATTATGGACAGACTAGTTTGTTATTATTATTATTATTATTTGGAGACGTACCTACTAATAAAATTCGTGGCGCCGAAAGCGCGTGGAGCGCACAACTTCTGTCATCTTCGCCATTCAAAGCCGTCAGTTTACGTATATATCATTTGTCATTTGTGTCGCAGCGCGAGTAAACGGTGACACGCTTGGTTGGTTGGTATGAAAAGTTTTTAACTTATTTTGGATTATGACATGTGAAGTATACAGGGTCAAATTAAAGTAGCTAGTGAAACTCCGCAGACGGGATGGGTATCGATATTTAAATACGGTAACACAAAAAAAAAATTCATTGAAATATATTTTTTTGGGTCATCGACTAGTTTAGAGAGAGTTTAGTTACATGTAGTATGAGTTGACAAAATCTGTTTCTTTTTGTTTATCATGTTTAGTTAGATATCGATGCCCATTATTTCTGTGAGTTTACAAAAAAAAACTGTTTTTTTAAACTGATATTTATTCATTTAATTGCGCTACATAATATCGTTGACCCAAAAAATACATTCTTTCAATCTTAGTCATTTTTCGATTCTCTAAATTACCCCCAAATAGGGGAATTGGCGGGTGTCAAAGTTTGTATGGAAGAATTTTAACGCGCAGTCCGATTAATTCAAAACTCAGTACTTTATAATTAAGACCAAAAATAAAGAATAATATCAGGATTTTTCGAAAATCTTCCCCTGGCGGGGTGAAAAAAGGTACGAGTAGTAAATTTTACAAGAGAGGGTTTTACTGGGAGTCTTGGTTACCTCAAAATAGTATAAATATCTTTGAGACATGGAAAAATCCCAAACGATTTTTTAAAATTTCACCCCTCTTGGGGTGAAAAAAAGGGACACAGTTTATAATATAAAAGATTTTATTCATTAATTTAGAAAACTTGGCATACCTAAACTTATCTAGGTAAATCTATCTATTTATATAAAATTCAAAGTCCTGACTGATATATCAACGCACAGCCTAAACCGCTGGTCAGAGACATCGAATTTGGAGGATGTGTTCTTTATGAAGATTAAGTATCCACTAAGAAAAGGTTATTCGAAATTCCAATGAAAGAGGGTGAAATGGGGTTTGAATTTTCAGTGAAACTTTTTATTCTCTGTGTCGATTGACTCGAAAATTTGTACACATACACTTCAATTAAAATTATAATTCGCATGTATCACAGATTTTCCTAAATCATCCCCCAACAGAGTCTAATAGGATCTTTCTCAAGTAGAGGTGTATCAGTAATATGTAACATCCCGATTTTCGCGTTGGCTCGTGATATGTGACTTGGATAATGCCAGTATAATTATGTGTATAAATAGATTTAATGAATCATTGTCGTCGCCGGTGTTCAATCTAAACCCATTTAATACCTTTATCAAGATGTATCAAATATGTAACTGATATTACTATGAACTAATATTTCCATTTATAAGTAGCGGTCGTAAGCGCTATTACTAAGAATGGGGTCTTGGGTTCGATTCCCAGGTCGGTCAAAGTATTATTGGGTTTTTCCAAAAGGAATTTCTCAGTAGCAGCCCGGAGTCTCGAATTGTGCCCGATTGTTATCAATAGGCTCGCCTCCTATTACATGGGACTTAAAACATAACTGGCGAAATGTGGGTGTACTACAGGTACACCTCTGCCGAACCCTTCGGGGAAACAAGGCGTGACGTTATGTTATGTCTTAAGTAAGTACATGTGAGGAGCTCGTAGCTAAGTAATATATAAAAGCCGCACGGGTCGATCCACCAGGGTAAGTTACGCTTGCCAGGGTTGTTTTGTGGATGGGTGACGATCTTTACATACCGAAACTCCTCTGTGCCACGGAAAGCACGCTAAGCCGTCGGTCCCGGCTATCATTCGTCGATCTTTGAGAGTCTTTATGGGTCAATAGAAGCCTGAAAGCCTGACAACCAGTCTTACCAAGGGGTATCGTATTACCCAGTTACTGGGTTGTGGAGGTCAGATAGGTAGTCGTTACATGTAAAATACTGGTATTCCTCTGCATCCGGTTAGACTGGCAGCCGACCACAACATAGAGTTGGCAAAAAGGCAGGCAAATTGATTTTTTGAAGTACTTAATTACATGTAAAAAAACGCGTTTGTTACTGTATAAAATTAAATGCTTACAATCAATATAATTATTCTTTATTACCTATTCAACTTTATAAGTAAAAATATAAAAGATATAAAAACTCCCAACTACGACAAAAAGGCAACTCTAAAGCAATAAACAAAGACATCACATAGAGAACTTTTCACACACGCTTTGAGTTCTGTTAAAAACATATTGCTCTCATCCCATGAGATTAGTTTTACGGATAACTTCGTCCTTATTGCTTTATTCGATATTATCAGTTTGTATATTCAATTGAGATAGTGAGAGAACCTATTATGTTTGTTTCTGAATAAAAAAACGTCATTTGTTTTCCTGTAGGCAACGCGGGCGAAGCCGAGGTAACATATTTTATTTTAGTATATTATGTATCTTACGACTTCCACGACAATGATGTCATGGGCAGAAGCTAGTCTTACTAAAATAATAGTTAAATAATTAAAAAAAACTTTATAGGTCCCATATAGAACACATTTTCACTACTGACATTACAGCCAATGACAGTAGGTAGTAACAGTTGGAGTAATCTCTGTTGCGTGTTTGCAACATAAAATTATAACCACCGTCCATGGATGCGTACCGATGCAGATGCATTGTTTATAGAGACAAAGCTGACAAGATCTTGTTCGGATTTTTTTTTGCTTTGTCTTCAGTAGCTACCGATTACCTACTTATTAACTCTTCAAGCCGAGACACGCCAGTTCTGATCAGCAGTAGAAAGGATGTCTTGAGCAGGAACACAAAAAGAAATCTATGAACAGAACAGACCGAATCCATTAATCCCATTACTTTCAATAACTAAAAAGGTCGATCTTTGAAAGCTACTCGTCTTTATATTGATCCAAATACAACACACAGCTTCAAAAGCTTCCTTTTAGTTTGCCCACCGTTCTACACCGATTTAGTTACGTATTCCGTGAATACGTTCAACTGTTGAAATATTCATTTGGTAACCTTTACGAAAACCTAAAAATCGAAAGATTCAGACCCACGCCGAAGCGACGCTGCCTTGTTCTATCTAGCATAATGTTTTATGTGTTTTGGGCATTTTAAATTACAGTATACTCTTTATTTATTAACACCCGCTTTTTAACCGACTTCAAAAAAAGGAGGAGGTTCTCAATTCGACTATGTTTTTTTTTATCTTTTATGTGTGTTAACTCAGAACTTTTTTCCACGTAAACAGATTTGGATGATACTTTTTTTTATTTGAAAGTTTGTGCTTTTCATGTAGTCCCATACAAATTCTGACCAGCAAAACAACTTTGACAAATTTTGATCAAGTTCTGACCAGCAGTTTTTGAGTTATCCTTAATACTACGTATTTTTTCCACTTAGTAATATATTGATGATGTTTTAATAATTTCTTATCACTGTTATTTACATATCAAGTAGTGGTATACGAATTTGTGTGAAGTAGGTATCACAACTGAAAAGTGAAAAATAAAAACGTTATTACAAAAAAAAAACAACGGACTTCTAAAAAAAACACAAATAAAGTGAAAAATAATTTTTATTTCGGAAGTCGGTGGCAAAAAATGAAAATACAAAACCAGACACCGACTTCCGAAATGAAAATTATTTTTTACTATTTTAGTGTTTTTTTTGGAAATCGGTTGTTTTTTTGTAAAAAGTTTTTTACTTTAACCAATCTCAAACTCAACAAATACCACAAATGTAGGTCAACGTCGTACGATATTATGTCTGGCAATATTGAAAAAAAGTCAAAAAAAGTCAAAGTCAAATCATTTATTTCAAATAGGCACTTAAAAGGCAATTTTGAACGTCAAAATTTACAATAAAAATAGAATTGATTCTAGTTGCCCCTTCCAAAAGGTAGTTTCGTATGGAGAAGAATGGGCAAGAAACCCCACCGTTACTCTTTTAAAAATGTTTAACAATATTATGTATACATTAATTATATGTGAAGACGATGCACCTACAATAAAATTACTATAGCACTGATGCGGCGGCGTAAGCCTTGGGGGGGGAAATCGAGATTTCTTTAGTAGACTGTATCAGGGGCGGTTCTGTGACACAAGTAGGTGGTTGGTGGTGTGGGAAATGAGAAATGGTACCTGCCTGGTTATGGCGGAGACACGTTGAGGAGTTTCCTTAGCCACGTGGCGGCGGCCTGGTCCAGGATATCACATACGGACGAGAATCTACACTTTCCACAACACACAGACACACACCTGCACTGTTCAATAACAATCCTCGTTCTTTGCGGTGAAAATATGAGTCCTTTTTCGACTTTGGGTTTAATTGACCCTCAAGCGGCGGTGTCGATAAGATAACTAGCGGTTCTTCATGGCGACACATTCGCTCTCGCTTAGGCATTATAAGGGATGCGGAAGGGAGAGAGATAGCGGAAGGAATCTTGTGTCACACAGATACTAATAACAGTTGCCAGTAATTAGGCATGAAATATAAACTTAGGTACTAAGGTTACCAGGTTTTACTTAAAATAGGTAAAAATAATTAAATATAACGCATGACAGGTAAATTAATTATGAGATAGATACATGGTGCTCACATATAAATTAAATTAGCAACCAGCTGGATTTTGTCTAGACTCTAGATTGTCCTATGGAGCAGGACCAGCATGTTTCCAAGCATTCTTATCTAGGATATAATCCTCTAATTTGTAATATGCTTGTTGTTGTTTGTCGTGAGGCAAGATGTATGGCGACGTTGGTAGACATCGCTCGATGTTTCCCAACTTCGCTCAATATCTCCTTGAAACACGTGTCGCGAAACTTGTCACGGACTACGAATAGTGAATACGAGGCTTTATCACTCACAATAGTTGTCATTGGGATTAATGACAGCACTGTCAGTCGTGACGTTATTTACAAATATTATAATATTTTATTATAAGTAAGGTACTAAGACAAACGTAGAATTTATTACCTGGAAGGATTCAAGCTGGCGAGGCGGCGCATAACATCAGCAGGCCTAGCCAAGTTACAAACGTTTCGTATCGAATCTCTTTCTACAATCGTTAACGCTTTGGCGTAAGCAATTTTAGAAAACGATAAGTTGGTAGCCAAGTTGACGCGACTGACTCGATCGCTCGTTCTACAATGTCATTAGAAAAAACCTATACTTTAGTCTATGGTGAGCGTTCCTACAAACGTCAAACTAACCTTTGTTATTTAAAAGTATATTCATACTCGGGCACTTGAAAGTTTGAAACATAAACAATGATGTGATATGCGTTATGAACTAATATCGCCACTTACGAAACAAACAGAACAATTGTGTTTGACCCTTTACTTAATCAATATACTTTATGGATATCACTGTATTTTTTAACATTTTTTTTTCATATATACAGGGTTAGTTTTCAAAGACCAGCCAAATTTAAGGATGTGGTACAGACCATCAAACTGAACAACTCTCTCCATGGGACCAATACCATCATCGCGAAAAATTTATAAACTGTTCCATAAAAAACTTCAATACCTACTTGACCTAAATGTATGGGACCGCTGATTTTTTTTTCGTGATTACGATTTTGATCCCAAGGAGAAAATTGTTCAGTACGCTGGCCTGTACCACACCCTTAAGTTTGGCAGGTCATTTAAAACTAACCCTGTATACTGAGAAGGCACAGTCATTATATTAATGTCCTAAAATTTATCTCTAAGGGAGTGTCTGGGACTTAATATATTAATTGAATGAATTGCCCTTTTTTGTATAACAAAAATAGTCTGAATATCGGCGGCATTTCCCCTCAACAGTATACCGTACGACAACATATTCAAAGTATGCATTTTAAATGCTAAATGGTAAATAAAGTCCAAAATAATGGTAAATAAACAAAACACTTCTCGGTTTCAACACAGCTGTATCATATAGACGCCATTTAATTGTCGTTAACTCTTGGGTCTCGGCGATCGCTTAGCTATCGTTCAAAAACTTCGATATCGTTTCGTTAGCGCTTGTCAAAACTGTAACTTGGCTACCATATGTATGGGATGTAGTGATCAACGTTGTAGAAACGATCACATTTCATTCTAACATTTTGAACGATCTGATAAGTTGTAAACTTGGCTACGAATTTTCTATTCGTTTGTTCTGACCACGTGATTTATCGTTGACATGATGTCATTCCTATACATTTGATTAGTTTTCTATTAGCGTTGTCGATTGTAGATTGTCAACTTGGCTAAGCCTGCAGGTCTTATTATTATGGTCTGCTTATTCCTACCTACTATGGATAAAGCAAAGCACCCACAAGATCACAACAACTTGTGGGTCACGATCACGAAAGTAAGCTCTTTTATTGGTTATCAACTCGCCATTGACATCGCAGTTCCACAGGGCAGTATAATTGGTCCCAAGCTTTTCATTGACTATATTAACGATATACTAAACCTCTCAGTAAATAATGCTGAAGTTATAACTTATGTAGATGACACAGCTGTAATATTTCACGGGAAATCATAGGAACATGTACACTGTCTAGCAGAAGAGGGATTGTAACCAATCGCGAATAATCTAGACAGCAACCCCCTCACGCTAAATGGCAGTAAAACTAAATATATTGTTTTCTCCAAGACCTCTGCTTCAAACCCACCGGAATACCTTAAACTCAAACTACATCACTGCTCTTCTAACATTTCTACTCTCCCTTGTAACTGTACTGCTCTTGAACGTACTTCTACGAATATCATTAAATACATCAGTATTCTTATCGACGACCACCTAACATTAGAGCAACATATATTTTACCTTTCTGGCAGAAGAAAACTTATTCACACCATGCGTAGACTGCGAGACTGTCTGCCCACAGACACACCACAACAAGTTTACCTTACGCTATGCTAATCGAGAATTCAGTATCGCATCAACGTGTGGGGTAGTATGGGAAATACCTAATTGAATGAAGCTGAAAGAGCATAGAGAGAGCTTCTCAAAGTAACTTAAGAAGCCCTACCAGTTCTCTACTGATTTACTCTATCGCGAAACGAGATTCCTCAGAGACCGCCAGCTTAACATTATTTCTGCCTGCGTAATAAAACGCACAAAAATATTAAAAGCAGACCCGACTACACATAAATCATAAGGAAAATAATTTTAGTATCCTAACACCTCACAGTGCCTCATTGCTAGCAAGACGCTCCCCGGCTACTACTCTCTCATGAATATGTACAATAAAGTCTGCAAACTCTGCGAAATTAAAAATACTACCTCATTCAGTTGCACAAAAATTGTAAAGAAAATGTTGCAAAACACTGGTTAAGATGACATAAAACAATTAAGAGTCCCTATCAATTTCGCGGTCTAAAAACAGAAAATTCAAGTTTTTTCAGTGCAAATTTCTCAATAACCTTAAGATATCAGTTTTTTTTTTTTGTTAATGCATTGTTATTTATCACCTATTTATCTAGTATGTGGATGAATTTAAATTTTGATAGCTACTCAATATAAATTACTAAAAATAAAAATCTAACACGTTTTTAAGTAAGCACGAAACACCAGATGTTTCAATTGCTTTTTTAGCTTACTGGTAGCAAATCAAAATCTGAGAAAAATCCTTAATACTAGACATATAGTATAGTATTAGTAGGTGTACGATTAATTTTTTTAAAGTTTAATGAATTAGTACACTAAAAAAAAATGTGAACCGCGCTGCAAAAACGCAATAAAATCATGTGCAAAATCGTCGTCTACGCGTAAGAATTTATAGAAAATAAAAAAAAGTCTTAAATATTTTAAAATTTAAGGTGTTTATCTACCAAACTCAATTTTTATATTTTATTTTTGACTACTTATATATTTGTAATAAAATATCTAAATAATGCCTTATAAACCGATGCGCTTGCTCGAGGAGTTCATTTTATTGACCGGTTAAGTAGCCAAGACCTCAGTGGTCAAAACTACGAGTTGCACAAAAGGAAAAAAAAAAAAAACGAGGCATTCAGTCGCGCCCAAGGGCTTCTCGACGACGGACCTGTGTCGCCCGTGACGTTCACCGCCCCCGACGTAACTCGCGAATCGCACGTGATTTTATACTAGGTCTAACCAGTTTTGAGACCCTTGAGTATATTTTTTTATTTATGCATTGTGTGACACCTATTAATTATTGTGCAAATATACTGTACATTTGTAATAAATTAATAGTTTATAGTAAATAATAAAAAATAATTAATAATTTTTATATTCTATAGGGACGAAAAGGAGAACAAGTCACCAGTCAGTTCAGGAACATGGTCACTTTTACTAGGAAATGGGTACTGTAATGTGTCTTAGCTATATGGGTGTAGTAAAAGGACATGATGTTTTTTATAGGATACATTATAATTTATCACTTTCTGTACCTTTGTAAATATAAATTTCTTCTATGTAAATTTTATATGACATTTTTACTAACCGAAATTGTTGTCTTCAGAAAAACACGTTCTATGAATATCTGAAACATCTCGTACTAAACTCTAGTATAAAATCCTTATGTAGATACGTGTAATAATAAAAAATAAAATAAAAAAATTGTATTTATTTTCACGCTGTTGCTACACCTACATACAAATAATACAGGAATACAATGACACGTGTAATTAGTTTCAGACGTACCTTATATATATACGTTGGTCACACTATATAATTATTATAGTTTGCTTTTACTATAGTGAATGCCGTACTAGGTAACGATATTTTTATGGGGTACCTAAACATAACACGTCATAATCACAATAAAATCCATCCAGTAATATGGAACCTAGTACTTATGTATAAACTATAGAGTGCTGGTAATAGAGGTTACGAATCAAGATTATTTTGTTCCCGCTTCACCGTACGACAATGCACACTGCGATTGTTAGCAATAGTTCGAACGCACACAGACACGCTGCGCTCCGATAGTTACCTAATTTTGTAGCGCGCCGAAATTGGACAGTTTTTTTTTTTTTTTGTTTGGAAATCATCATATGACCTCTCCCGCTCTGGGCGGAGCGGAAGGGCGTGTCAGACTCTTGCTGACTAAAACCCACCCGTGTTCCTTCAGTTGCCTGTGCGCCAGGGCCACGGTAACTCTTTCGAACAATCCGCGACCCCGGCAGGCATCAGCCCTATCGGACCCCGTCAATTATACTGACATCTCTTTGAGGCGCGCGTGGAACACAACGCGCCGTCGACCCGAGCCTGGTCCTTACCGGACGGCGAGCTGCCCAATATAGAGACCCTGAACTGGCACCGAATCTAACGAAGCACAATGGAACGAACACGCAAACTTACACACACACACACACTACCCACACGCCACACACACACACAAACCATACAAACATTACACATACACACGTATCATACCATACCTGAAATCACCTCTCTAGTCTCCACTCTGGAATTAGTAGGTAGTAAGTAGTAGTTTGGGACTCACTGGCAAATAATAGGGTAAGGTTGTGTTACACGTACCAGCGCCTAAGTCGGGACTAAAGCAATATCTGCTCTCCTGAATATAAAAACTGAGATGTAATAGTGTAGAAATTAATGTGCTATTTAGTCCCGTGACTTAACTAAAATCAATGGTTAAACTCGCTAGAATTCGGAGATGAAGTACTCGTATAATCAAAAACTAAGATATTTCTACTGTCTTCATAAAAATTTCATGCACTTCTTTAAGCTATTTCTGTAAAGTACACTCGAGAGCAATGAATCCGGGTCACTTAAAGAATGTTAAAAATCTCGGAAACTAAAAATGATAGGTTAATGCAATAAATTGTATTTAATAGACAATGTAATACTCCTTAAATGAAAGTAAAAAAAATATGAGTCACCATACATTTTATTAACACAAAATTACATAAAGAAAAAAACTGCTGATCTCTCCTTAAAACAAAAATAGAAAACATGAAATTTTTGAACTTTATTACGATTTTCTTGAATTTTAATACTTCGTATTGCCTCCTCGTGCTTCCATTACTGCGTTTACGCGGTTTGGCATGCTGTACACCAAGTTCCTTATACGATTTTGGGGAATATTCTCCCATTCCTCTGTGAGAGCAATTTTGAGCTCACGAAGCGTGATTGGGGGAGGGTTTCGTTGTTTTACGCATCTGCCTAGCTCGTCCCAAGCATGCTCGATCGGGTTGATATCCGGGCTGCGCGCTGGCCACTCCATACGAGTAATGTTCATCTCTTGAAGGTAGTCATTCACAATCCTACCTGTATGAGGTCGGGCATTGTCATGCATAAATATAGCATCCTCACCTAAATTGACCATAAATGGACCAACGTGATCATTGAGGATTTCTTCCACATATCTTACGCTAGTTAAAGAGCCGTTTTCTATGATCACCAGCTCTGTGCGACTTTCAGAAGAAATTCCGGCCCACACAAGTACAGACCCACCACCGTAGGCTACTTTTTCTTCGATGCATGCTTGCTTGAATCTTTCCCCTGGTCTTCGATACACTCTGTGTCTTCCATCGTGCTTGTAGAGCATAAATTTTGATTCGTCGGAGAACATAACTTTTGACCAATCTTCAATACTCCAATTTACGTGGCTCTAGGCATATCTTAGTCTTGAAATACGATGCCCACGCTCCAGTTTAGGGCCGTTTGCAGGTCTAAGGGGTTTTAAGTTAGATTCAGCAAGCCGACGTCTTACTGTCCATGCACTTGGGTTACTTCCTCCGAGGCGTCGAAACTGATTTGTGAGTTCAGTTCCTGTGAGAAAGCGATTTCGAAGCATGGTGTTCACCAAGTATCGGTCTTCTCGTGCTGTGGTACACCTGGTTCTGCCCGTTCCTGGTCTGCGTAGGTTAGAACCAGTTTCTTCGTAACGTCGGAGAACTCTTTGTACTGTTGACAGCGACACACCGACAGTCCTGGCTGTATCGCGCTGACTCCGGCCGGTTTCCAGCATTGTAAGTATTCTGGTGCATTCTTCAGGCGTAAGCGACATAATTTCAGCTTGAATAATGAATATAGAGCACTATCAAAATGGTTTATGTACCCACATAAATGACAGATTACAAACAAAAGCAAAACCAAATGCTGTAATTTCGTAGTTCCATCTTCGAAAGTGGCCCTTTTTAAATTTGATTTTTTTATGATATAACTTTACAATAACTAAGAAGTTTTAATACCTTCATTTAAGGAGTATTACATTGTCTATTAAATACAATTTATTGCATTAACCTAGCATTTTTAGTTTCCGAGATTTTTAGGATTCTTTAAGTGACCCGGATTCATTGCTCTCGAGTGTATATAACGAGAAAGATATTAATTTTGCTCGTGGCTATTTTCGAACATTCGTTTAAGCATAACCAAAGCATATCCTAAATTTGTGTCAGTAGTTTTGATTTTAAACTTTGAAGGCCCAGTTGAACATGAGAACAGAAAATAAAATTAAGACCTAAAATATATAACAAAAGAATACAGCTGAAGTTAACGATTACTTATATTAAAACAACATTTAATTTATTTAGAGTTAGTTTCTTCATAACTTTAATAGATCTAAGAAATAATGAGGAAAATTATCAATTACCTAATGTGCTAATATAATGACTCCAAAAAGAGAAGAATTCCACTTGACCCTCTGAGAAATTATTTATTTGTATTTTTTAATTGGTGATAATGACGTCGTCTTTTATAGTTCTTTAGATTTATGTAGCGTATCTAACACCTTATTCTAAGTATGACTTATGGCCGAACCCAATAACCTATTTTCAGTGAAAGACAGTTCGTTATTGATGATAGACAGTATAATTCTATCTGTCCTTGAATGTCGTCTCACAATCATCAATATAGGCTATCTATCTAACGAAAACAATAGACATGGTTCTATAATTTTCCCTCCCGTGCGTTCCGTTACAACCTATATCACTTTAAAAAAACAACGTGTAAAATTTACCTTTTTATGAAAAGACTTCATTTTTAAATTCTTAATTTTATTTATTTATTGGTGCACATTTTTTTTCCTTAGGTATACTGTTGACATTACAATATATAAGGCCACCAGTAACAGTCACAATACCCTCCGTACTAGTTGATACTGTATTACAGTAGGGTATGAAATGACTGGATTAACTAATATTTTGTATTAAATTAAAAGTCTTTATGTAAGTAGTACATTAAATAATATTTTACGGCATTTTGCTGTACAAATTGTTAACACTGGAGAGGGGGAGTGAAACGTTATTGACAGTTTGACATAAGAATCACCCAACCTTGTTGAGGTTAGTTTTAAATGAGGTTATATTTAGGTGGGTAAATAACTCACTGCTGTTTTATTTGAACCTTATTTGCTCTTATTAATATGGTCAATGTGGCATTTATAAGTTTTTGTGATTTGAAGATTCTGAAGATCATTTTCATATCAAAATATTTTTTTCTAATCGGAAAACTCTGTTAAGATTTCAAAATAAGTAGCACTCAACGTGCTTTCACTTGAATTGGACATGTTTTAAATTCTTATTTATAAAGTGTATTTTTTAAAGTAAAGCTTAGAGTAAGCTTTGCTTAGATGTATATATGCGTTTATCCCTGCAATTCGGCGGATAGACCTATTTGGCAACTTTAGTAACTGTCCTGTCAAACAAATAGCTGTCAACATGTTATATGGACCCATACTTTGGCTTTTTCATACACATAGCTATCCGTAGTAAGCGATTTATTCTCCCATCGATATATAGGGTGGGCTGGTAATATTCCTTAATCTCTAATAGATTATTGGGATGTTTAAACCAGAGATCGATAGGTTTTTCTATCTCCAGTACGCTAAAATTGGTGAGTAAGATATGTTATTAGATTCGGCCGTTATGCACTTTTTTGTAAAACGCTAAAAAATCAATTATGATAAAAGATTTTAGTGCTTTTATGAATGCCGTTGATAGGTTAATAAATAAAGATTCAGTGGACGCAAACGATGTTGATCAATTTAAATTACCCTTAAAACTTCAGTAGTTCTCCCTTAGGGGTTACGACTTACGCAACCCTACCCTATATTGTAACCTAGCTTTAGCTAGTATTTTATGCTACTCATGTCGTCTGAACTTGCTGTTAACCTGTAAACCTGCTTACTGTATTACCCGCACAATAAAATATTTTCTATTGTCTATCAAGATGTTGTTGCTGGTGTTCAGGTTCCACAGCCATATCATCAGGGTGTTGGTCATGTGGTTTTGGTACAACGCATCGTAGTTCAAAGGGATTATTATAGTCTAGCTCTTTGCCAGCACCTGTGGCAGACAGCTATGACGTTTTTGAACACAACCTGTAACGGAAAAAAACTCGAAACTCAAAGCATTTATTTCAAATAAACCAATTACAGGCACTTTGAATAGTGATGGGGTCGGTCAGTCAGAAAGATGAAGCTAGCTGCCTATTCCAAAGCGTAGTAGGTACCTATTGGAGAAGAAGGGGCAAGAAACTCAACGGGCACTCTTTTGAGCACATGCAGCATGCACCTTTTGGTGTTGTAGTACTATAACCAGCATTACCTATGTGGGTAAGTACACACCTGTAATAGTTAATTTTGTAAAATGTAGTTAGATAACTCAGGCCTACTTTATAATGGAGTGTCCGGTAAAATATATCTTCCATGTCGAAGGATAAATCGTGGACACAAAACACACCGGTTTTCATTCTTCATAATAGAACACGGATGATAGTCAACAAACATCTCACAATTAATAAAATCAGAGTCCAAAGAACATGCCAGGGTTGGTCGAAAAGCTATCTAGTAGGTCCAGTTAACAAGCAAGGGTAAGCAAGCGTTGGTAAAAAGGAAAACCTTTTTATTTTATTTAAACTAGGCTGAAAATCAGCACTGTTTGAACGTCAAAATGGCATAAGACAGTCCCCCAAAACGCCCCTTGTTCACCACTTTCTAGTGCTTTTGCTGGGAACAAGAAGTAGCGCAACAAACTCCCCAGCAGCACAGCTGCCTGTTTAGAGTTAGAAAAACTTGATTCTGTACATTATAGTACGTAAAATAATTAACATTACGCAACACAAAACATTAAATTCTAAATAAAAAATCAATAAGTATGACGTAGAAGGTACGTCTCTCATTATTATCAGCCATATTTTTCTGTGGGTGTACTATAGGAAGGGATTGGTTATTGCGCAATAGAAAAACTGTTTGTAGTTCACACCAAATTACAATTTACGAACAAATTAATCACACTAGCGAATCACACACTGTAGGTACACGACACAACAGACTATACAGAACGCGCGACAGTTTCTAAACGTGTTCACTGCTTAACCGCCAACAACAAACTCTGCTGTTACTTTGGTCAAGCGTTATGTTATAGACTCTGTCGAGCGCCACCTGGTGGCGCTGGCGTCCCGATTAGTCAAAGTCAAACGATTCATTTAACCTTTAAGCCCCCCCCCCCCCCCCGCATCTCTCTGTCTGAATGCAAAAATTCAAAAACTACCGAACGGATTTTCATACGTCTTCATCAATGGACGGAGTAATTCATGAGGAAGGTTTGGGTGTCTAGTTCTAAATGGTGGTGGTATTTTATGAATCAAATTTATTTTGTACTGCAGTAGCATTTGCTTCTTTTCCCTGAAGCTATAATTTTGACGGTCGTCGCCATAATAAAGAATGATTAGTAAGCCAGGGCAGTGAAACTTCTATACATTGGCTTCATATCAAAATATTAAATGATAGTGCTGCCATCTGAGTGTTTGTGTACAGAATCTTTGGCCAAAGTTTTACATTGTTGCCGATAGATAGAGCTACTTGATAGCAGTACAATCAAAGTAAAACTAATAACTACTACAATAATACTACATTATTCCTATTACACTACACTATACTATTATATTAGGTCTTTACCTATGAAATTGCCGTTCTGCAGTACTGGCCATTTCAAATCAAAATAATTTTTGTTTGGCTAAGAATTCTAATTTCAAATTAATTTTATTTTAAAAACATGGATTTTTTTTTCTAAAAGTAGTCATTTCTTTATTGATTAGTGTTACATTTTCATCGCATTTCAATCTTTTTCGTCATCATGGATACGTTAAAAATTCGAGTAATTATGGAATATGAGTACCGTCGTGGCAGCAACGCGGCACAAGCGGCACGCAACATCAACGACGTTTACGGAGCTAACACTACAAACCAACGCACCACCTGTTATTGGTTTGCTCGCTTCCGTTCTGGAAATTTCGACCTGAAAAATTAACCTCGCGGTCGTCCGAAGACTTTGGTCGACAATGACGAATTAAAGGCGATTGTGGAAGCTGATGATACACAATCTACGGCTGAATTAGCAGCAGCTTTCGACGTTAGCGTCAAAACAATATTGGTCCATTTGCGTCAAATTGGCAAGGTAAAAAAGCTTGACAAATGGGTGCCCCACGAACTCAATGATCGCCAGCGCGAAGTACGCGTCGAGACGTGCCTTGCACTGCTCAACAGACACACAAATGAAGGAATTTTGAACCGCATTGTTACCTGCGATGAAAAATGGATTCTGTTTGATAACCGTAAGCGCTCAGCAAGTTGGTTGGATCCTGGTTCAGCACCTAAACAATGCCCTAAACGAAAACTTACCCCTAGAAAAGAGATGGTCACTGTTTGGTGGTCTAGCGCCGGTGTGATTCATCACAGCTTCTTACCAAACGGGGTGAGCATTACTGCAGATGTGTACTGTGAAGAACTGAACACAATGATGGAGAAGCTGGCGCATCTCCAACCAGCATTGGTCAATCGCTCGTCTCCGCTGCTCCTGCACGACAACGCGCGACCTCATACTGCACAGCAGACGGTCTCCAAGTTGCAAGAACTGGGGTTGGAAGCTCTCCGTCATCCGCCCTACTCACCAGACCTTGCGCCTACAGACTACTACTTTTTCCAGAATTTGGATAACTTCTTGGCGGGAAAAAAAAATAATACCCGAGAGGCAGTACAAAATGCCTTTGAAGAATTTGTTGCCTCCCGTCCAGCTGATTTCTTTAAGAAGGGCATCAATAAACTGCCACTGCGATGGCAAAGATGCATTGATTGCATGGGTGATTACTTCGATTAATACAAATAAAAAATTCATGAAAAAAATTCGTTTAAATTTTTTCATACAAAACGGCAATTTCATAGGTAAAGACCTATTATTATATTATTGTACTATATTATTTTACTATTACATTTGAAATATAGTAGCAAAATAAATAACACCTTTTGCACTTCAAGTAGTATATAGGTGAAACGAAATGTAAATGATGTTATACAGGTCAGTCAGAAACAGTACGTTAACTTTTGAAAATAATCATAATTATCTTCTGTTTTCTTCGTTGTTTCGTTGTGTTCTGGTTATCTGTTTTGTGCTCTTTTATGATTTAGGACTGTGCTTGATTTCTTGATATCTGCTATAAACGATTGACCCTGCTTCTCCCTTGGACCCGGTGATAAGATACGTAAACGATTGACCCAACGCCATATATACTGGACCTCGATTTTGCTTCTTGATTCGGATTCCTCGAAACTTTCAAAATGCCGAGAAAGACGGCCATTGTGTTTTGGATGTATTCCTTTTAAAGGTATGGTTCTCATAATTATTAATTACTTACAAAATTCTTTTGGTACATGAAAACAGTATAACAAGTTAATATTCTCTTTCAGGAAAAGTTCACCACTTCCCACCACAGGAATACCCTTATACGGAAAAATTTGATCAGTGGAAAATGGTGTTGAGTGAAATAGATCGTGAAAGGGGTGATAATAACTTATAAGAACATACTCGTACGTCTATGCGATCACCATTTTGAAGAGTTTGACCGAACAGTGAGATGTCTTACCAAAAATACTGTTCCAACATTGAATATTGGTAAATACCTTCTATATTGATTTCTTAGGTGAAACAAAAAAGAAAAGAAATGCATAGTGTGCCTTGTGATACTTTATAAATATTTCAACATATATTTATAGTTTTAGCATTCACGTCATCTTCTGAAATGGGAATGACTTCATGTTATGCTGAGCCAAATAAAATTTATTATGTTTTTCGCCTACTTTCAATTTGAATACAATCAGCAGATGTAAGCACATTATTTTAGTGTATTTAGAGGTTTGATCACCACAAATGGTGGTGCATATTATGTCCGTACAATCAGCAGATGTAAGGACATTATTTTAGTCTATTTAGAGGTTTGATCACCACAAATGGTGGTGCATATTATGTACATACAATCAGCAGATGTAAGGACATTATTTTAGTCTATTTAGATGTTTGATCACCACAAATGGTGGTGCATATTATGTACGTACTCGTACAATCAGCAGATGTAAGCACATTATTTTAGTCTATTTAGAGGTTTGATCACCACAAATGGTGGTGCATATTATGTACGTACAATCAGCAGATGTAAGCACATTATTTTAATCTATTTAGAGGTTTGATCACCACAAATGGTGGTGCATATTATGTCCGTACAATCAGCAGATGTAAGCACATTATTTTAGTCTATTTAGATGTTTGATCACCACAAATGGTGGTGCATATTATGTACGTACTCGTACAATCAGCAGATGTAAGCACATTATTTTAGTCTATTTAGAGGTTTGATCACCACAAATGGTGGTGCATATTATGTACGTACAATCAGCAGATGTAAGCACATTATTTTAGTCTATTTAGAGGTTTGATCACCACAAATGGTGGTGCATATTATGTACGTACAATCAGCAGATGTAAGCACATTATTTTAGTCTATTTAGAGGTTTGATCACCACAAATGGTGGTGCATATTATGTACGTGCAATCAGCAGATGTAAGCACATTATTTTAGTCTATTTAGAGGTTTGATTACCACAAATGGTGGTGCATATTATGTACGTACTATCATAATATATTATCATCATAATTGAATTATTTATAATCTAAAAATGGTGGAGTGCAGTGTTACACTGACAATCTAGGTCAACCTCTTACACTATTAGTTAGGTAATCCCGTATGATCAACCTTCAGTGGGTTAGCATGGTAGTTGACAGCCTAGTCCCTCTCTCTACATATAAAAAAGGCCACATATATCTTAGCATTGGACAAAAAAGGGTTGTTTGATGATGATGTTGAAGGAGCAAATGCTAAAATGTAAATTCTTTAGATAGTGATATTAGATATTATATTAGGTAGTGATACTTTATATTTATTAAAAAACAATGCATGCAAAATTTTTGGTTTCAGCCTCTACTTCAACTGCTGCTGAAATGGATTTGCCAAATAGAACATCTGACAATGCAGAAGCCAATTATGTTGGCCATAATTGGCTTCTGCATTATCAGATGTTCAAATTTATAATAAATCTGTTTTTTTTTTTGTTATTATTAATGTACTTTTATACAACAATGTAGCCCTGGCACCTAAACTAGGGTCACCTCTATGTCAGTATCCGTATATAATGTATTTTGCACTAATTGCATCAATTTAATTTTAAGGGTAAAGTTCTAAAGCAGTCGTGCCAATATGTAAGGATCTACCTGAAACAATTCCCGTAAGACATGCTTCTGACAAGAAAGGTCAGTACATATTATCTTTTTACTTAAAATAATTTTACGAAGCAACAAAATACGATCTAAATGAATGTGGCCGCTTTTGTTTAGATCGAATTTTGTTGCTTCGTGTCTCAATATGAAAGTTTATAAAAGGTATTAAAAAATTCTAGACACACTTACCCAGGTCGCTTATTGAGCCGTTTTTCAAAATTCCTTCTCAGTCACGAGATAATATTTTTTTAAAGGAGTGGTGCTAGTGGACCCGTGTAAGCGCTCTTAAAGGTTAAAATTTTAAAATTGAGGGAAAAATTTAAAAACCTTAACCAAAAAGTGCGAAAAGGTATAATATATATCAGATATCCCAAAAAAAAAAGGTTTTTTTTTATCGTTGAAATACTGCCTGAGCCTGCTGCCATTTTCACGAGAATGCGGTTAAAAAGGCATCTATAAAAGAAAGAGGAAGAAGATATACGAAAAAAGAATAAGAAATGTGCCTTACAATATACAAAGAGAGTGAAAAAGCTTACAAATTATTACAAAGACCCTTTGCATTGCCTTCAAAAAGAACAATACAGAAAATATTGAGTCAAGTGACTATTAAGCCTGGAATAAATGAGGTTATCATAGAACACCTGAAAAAGGCAGTGAGGAAATTACCCAAAGAAAAAAATATGCACGCACATATTTGATGAAGTTCCATTAAGCTCTGGCTTATATTATCATAAAACTTCTACTTCAAATAACACCAATATGATAGTCGACCATGCACTAGTTTTTATGGTCAAAGGTCTGAACGGAAAATAAAAGTAGCCCATCGCTTTCACATTCTGCCAGAGAGCAACGAAGGCAGCGAAATTAAAAAAAAATATTCGAGACGTTCTAAAAAAGCTGTAAATAGGAGTAATTCCACTTTGCCCCACCAAGCCCGCCACCCTGGTGTGGCAAAGTGGACTGCCTAAAATTTTGCAGTGGAATATGCCCCACTATTCTGATTTGATGGGGCGGATAACACTAGCATAAACACTTTGTGGATTCTGCCCCACTAGGGTTGGCACCTCAGGATTTGTGGTGGGAAATTTGGGAATGTTTATTGAAATAAGTTCTGTATTGAAAACAAACATTGCATTCATTGACATCATTACAATAAAAACAAACGCTACACAATCGGGGATAGGATGCAAGAGCGAGCGAAGCGAGCTCGGGACTCGGGGCACCCCGACTCGGACAGGTTAGGTTAGAAGGGGATGGCGGGGTCTGAAAGACCCCGCCGTCCCCTTCGTGGTTATTTTTTTTTAAACCGCCCAGAAGTAGGAGCCCCGCATAGCGGGGCTCCGTCGGCTACGCCTTATTATGCAAATCAGATAAAACCCAGGATAAACCAGGATTTATTTTTTGTCCAAAAATAAAAATTCAGAAATAGGAGGCCTCGCCAAAACAGAAACTCGATACCAGTTTAAATTAAAACAAAACTAACAACTGATTATTAAGCTGCTACTTTCCACCAGGATGGATAGAGTGTCGTAGAAATGAACCTATTCTCCTTTTTTATTTATAAGGCGTAGCCGACGGAGCCCCGCTTCGCGGGGCTCCTACTTCTGGGCGGTTTAAAAAAAAATAACCACGAAGGGGACGGCGGGGTCTTTCAGACCCCGCCATCCCCTTCTAACCTAACCTGTCCGAGTCGAGGTGCCCCGAGTCCCGAGCTCGCTTCGCTCGCTCTTGCATCCTATCCCCGATTGTGTAGCGTTTGTTTTTATTGTAATGATGTCAATGAATGCAATGTTTGTTTTCAATACAGTACTTATTTCAATAAACATTCCCAAATTTCCCACCACAAATCCTGAGGTGCCAACCCTAGTGGGGCAGAATCCACAAAGTGTTTATGCTAGTGTTATCCGCCCCATCAAATCAGAATAGTGGGGCATATTCCACTGCAAAATTTTAGGCAGTCCACTTTGCCACACCAGGGTGGCGGGCTTGGTGGGGCAAAGTGGAATTACCCGTAAATAGCACTGGGTTGTAAGTTATTGGCACGGTTTGTGACCAGTCATCGACGAATATGAGTGTCATAAAGAGCCTTATTGATGACACAAAAAGACAATATTTATCGGAAGGCAAAGAATTTAAAAGTTTAGGGTTCGATTGGAATGAAACAAAAATATTTACAATATTTGATCCTCCACACCTCCTAAAATGCACCAATTATTTCCGCAACATTTTTTTTTTTTTCGTATTTATCTAATTCGGAATATTAAGAACATTTTAAAATAAAATATAGCCAAATCGGCCCAGTCGTTCTTAAGTGATGCGCTTACCAACGAACAGCATTTAATTTTTAGACTAGCTGACCCGACATACGTTGCTCTGTCCAAATTTCAATTCCCATAGAAAAAAGCGCTTTCAGATTTTCCCATTTTTTTCCATTTTCGGGCAACTTCTACAATTTTTCATTCGTTATAAGCCTAATTCGGAACATTTTAAATAAAAAACAGCCCAATCGGTCTAGCTTACCAACGAACAGCATTTAATTTTTATTTATATAGAATTATAGACAGATAATTATTTTAGCTTGTTTTGCATTAATTTAGCAAATATAACAGTTGTGTCAGCAGCAATTTGGTTGGTTTCAATACGTGTATACAGTCCACGCATATTTTCCACTACACCTACTATCTACCGAAAATTAAGGTAGGGTCTGCATTGCTCGAAGTTACGTAATGAACATGACTGTGAAAGTACTAATGAGTAGGTCTTTTTTGGTAATGGTCCAAATAAGTATAAACTGTTTACACAATCAGTTTTAAGAACAAGCTTTGCACTGATTACATAAAAATTTCCCTTAAACCAGAATGAAGAGAACGAAAGCTAATATTGAAGGAAAACATGTCTAGATCAATTATTTTTGAATATTCATCTCAGGTCTTAGGTGGAAAGACCTGTACGACGTATTTGTCTGGTAAAGATCTTCTGATACGCTGCACAAGCAATATCACCCAAGCAAGATATTGCACGATGATGAGGAATACCCAAAGCTCTCGATTTACCACTAACATTAGTAACATAAAATAAAACTCAACGGCTTCCCATAGGATTGCTACTGAAATACATCACCTTCTTTTAAACGTCTTCAAAATAGAAATGGTTTCATAACCAGAAATTGACCGACTAACTTTTAACTGGGTCCAGTTACGAGGCCTTATTATGAGAGGACATCGAGCAACTTTCAATGAAACAGAGTCCTGCTAGCATCCCCACTTTATTGAAGTTTTTGACTTTATCAAACTATTTTTAGACAAAACCAATGTTTTTTTTTATTTTAAATTCTAGTTCACAATCAAGTTCAATATATTAACAGTTTTATTTAAATTTTGCTCACATATGCTTTCATGGGCTTTAGTCGCCAGACTCTCGATCATCACTTTGTTTACCTACTGACATTGTAAAACACAAGTACGACTATCATCGTTGTTAACCCACCACCACCCACCCACTCACGCTCATTATCACGCCTCAGTTATAAAAACTTTGTCTTGAATTTTATATATGACTCTAGTGTCACTGATATAATAACAACCCCAGCGTCGTATCTCTACGTTGACCGTGATGGGGCTTGCGCGCTCCTATGAAATCTAGGTCTGTGCCGGTAGAGTTAAATTTGCCGCAACAGGTCTAGGGTCAGGAGGCAGACCAAGAGAGATACATAAACCCGCAGGGCAGCATGTGGCGAGCTGTTGGGCAGTAGCGATCCCACGGACCCTATCTCCCGAAAGAAGTTTTGTTACTCACCTCTGGCATGTCTTTTTAAGCCGGCTGGAGTGAAGAATAACGGGGAACAGAGCTCTTACTACCTCTTTATTGCCTTTATTGACCGGCTTGAGAGGAGATTCGAAAGAGCAAACGTGCTCGGGGGTAGGAAGTATTCCAGTAAGATGCTGGTAGTGACCGTACTTCCGGGATTATCTTGATAGCCTCTCCACTCCTCAAGCACCTCAGGACATGTTGCCCCTTGTCGCTGCTCCTTGTCCCTACGTAACTATATGCTAGCGAAATCGACAGTTACTGGTTTTTTTCTGTTATTGTGCGTCCAAGTCACCCCCTGTCATTTTATCTAAATCTAGATATTTTGTTTCCTTATTCCGCAATAGCCCTGCACCAACCGGGGGTTGTTCTTGGGTGCACTTTCATAATGCACACATGGAAAATCGTCGGTTGGTACCTCATTCCATTTAACATTGTCTCTGGGGGGCCTCTGCGAGTTGGCTTCGGCCCCTCGTACGCCTTCTTTTTAGAAGGCGTACGAGGGGCCCTAGGGTCCCGAGAAATGCCAAAGCTAATAATAATAATAAAGCAGTTTATTCCTAAAATGTACAAATATAACAGTTACACTTTTTATAACATTTGTGACATTCCATATAGATCTATTTCATGCAGTAAGAAAATCACATGCATTTTTTTTAATAATTATTATTACTTAGGGAGTTACCACAGCGAACCATTGGCAGAATTTTAAAATATATAGCTAATGGGAGATGTATATTTTACACACAAAATATAGCAGTAACACTGTAGGTACCTTCATTTTATATATTTGCATCATAACTTGTGTTGAACACTCTCACAGGCTAGACATTCAGTTTTCGTCCGGATTCGAAAAGAAAAGCAAACTTGATTGCTCTCTTTCCTTACAAATAGTTACAGTCAAGATTTATAGGGATTCAAACAGCCAGCATGAATTGCTTTAGCGAAGGGAAACTTGTAAGCAAAGTATTGGCTAGCTTCATTGAAAACTTTGAATGGATTTCACATGAAGGCAATCTACGCAGGTCAGGTCAGGCCTATCAGGTGTACGCTAGCCAACCACTGTTTTATTTTATGACGGGTGTTCCTGATTACCCTGCATTGTAGTTTCATTTAATTCTAAGAAATTGGCAAAGTTTTATAACAAATATGTATGCTAAGGAAAAAGAAAAATTGTAAAAACTGCTACAATGGCCAGCTTGTGGAGAATTTTGAACCTCTGACCACCTATATGAAGAAGCGTTTTGGCGTTAGACCACTGAACTAACGAGCCTTGCAGGAAAACTCGAAATAGGGTTTCTATTCAGGTAAAACAGAGGAAAACGTTGCATTAAATAGTAAAATCTAGGATCAACACTGTAAAGTATAGATTTCAACGTTCGCCTTGTACAAGCGTCGAGGATTTTGTTACGCTTCAGGAAGCTTCGTGCTTTCATATTATTTGCTCATAGGTCGTAGAATATTTATGTATTCAATATTGATATTTGGTATGGTATAACAGTGAGTATGTGTACAATAAATTAAAATTAAACCTACATAATTCTAGTAAAGAATCATCGATGTTTTGTCAAGTCGTAATGACCGGGCGAAGAAGAGGGGCGTGTGATTTTTTAAAAGGGGTTTAAATTAGTATTTCAACTACATTATGTGTTAGTATATTCGTGCTTCTCACCCACTTTGGCTCACTGGTTATAATTTTAATATTTGAACGGGAAGCTTTTTTGTCTGAAAAAGGTTTATTTTCATTATTATTTTGACATGTTTTGGTTGATGATCACTCATAGGTCACTATGATTTCTTCCTTTTTGGTTGTATTTTATTCATATCTGAAATACATTAAAGAGTTGAAAACTATATTTTTGTATAATGAAGAAGCTTCATTTCAATTTAGTAAATGCCTAACAAAAACAAAAATAAAATTAATCTTCGTCAAACACACTTCTTAGAAACATAATAAGCTCCATGGTATGCCAACAACATGTTGGAAATAAAAATCCTCATGAAAATGTAAAATTATCTAATTTACTGATAAATGATACATTATTTTATTTCTGTAAGTAGGTTTGCACAAACACTTTTAGACGTCAATCATATTGTTTAAACTAGGTGAGTTCGGCGTTTCCTATCTGACTACTCTGAGAAGAAAGGCCGAAACAAACTCAGAGGTCACAGTCTTTTTTAAAGTCCAGACATAATCTTGGTCAGATCATGTGAAGACCATGTAGATTGGTGTCTTAAATACCTATAACAGTTCATCTACCTAAATTAGATATAACAGTGAGTGCTACCAGCCTGTGATATACTGGGGCGTGTCGCGAGGTAGGTATATTTTGGTGATAATATTTTAGTATAATTATCATAAATATCATTGAACGATTCGTAACGCAGTTATTTTTTTTGCATTATTATAGTTCTGTATGAATATTATTTTTCGAACGGTAGTCAACTTTTTTGCTAGCCCACTAAGCATTTAAAGCATTAGAGCCCGCGAAAACCTTTATGAGCTCTCGGAAATTGCAGCGAGTGGCTGCGTAGCATAGATATAAGAATGAAGTTCAGAAGAACAGAGAGGAGGAAAGAAGAAGGGGAGGGTTCAGCAGTTAAGAAGAAGTTTTACTTCTTATATCACGTTGGGGTCACCTCTTTTGTGTTCTTTATGTTATGGAGGATGTGAAATTAAACGTGATATAAGGGGTAAAACTTTGTGTCTTAATTTCATGAACTCCTTACAATACCCACAGAAGAATATACACGACTTCAACCAACACAAGCTATGAGCGTACTAGCGGCTCTCGTGAGCGGAGCGGCGACCCATACAGTAAACCTAAAATGCCACGTCACCGATAATGCAACATTGTGTCACTACATATTTGTAGGCTGCGCAGTATGCATAATATAGGTGTCCAAGGGAACTCTCTTACTCCATGCGGTGTTTCGTTCATGGGCCTACGTTCACCCTTTATGAGAACACTAGTTTCTACTTGTCTCGTACTTGTATCGTAAATTTAATACATTTAGTTTTTTCACGTTATGAAGTAGGTTATTAACATTAAATCAGTTAACTACTATTACGAGGGTGCTATTTACATTATCAGTAACCAGCTGCTGACGTTTGACTTAAATAAAAGTGAAGTGTCGTCTGCAAACAACACATGTTTAATCAAAATCAAAAATATCTTGTTTATCCTTTAGGAGGTAAAGCAAGTCATTTATAAAAATAAATAAAAATGGACCAAAAATTGAGCCCTGGGGGACCCCTATTCTTACTACAGATCCGGGTGATTTTATTCCGTTAACACGAATTCTTTGAATCTTATCACTTAAGTGAGAAATAAGAATATCCAGAGAGGCGTTCCGGATTCCGTAGTGGTGCAGTTTCCTGATTAATGTTTCATGAAGAAGACAATCGAATACCTTCGACAAATCGCAAAAGATTCCCAAAGTATCGCAACAGTATTAAACTATTAATTGGAGCACAACTCATTCAAAAGGGAATAAAATTAAACCAAAATAAAAAATAAAAAACTAGTTTAGGCCACGGACAAACAAAGTGGCCAGGAATAATCAAATACAGCAGCCATATTTATAAAAATCTCGCTAATCACTGATAACCCACTGTTTAGCTTACCAATTAGTTAGCTCTTAATCAATGATTATCTTTTCTTTATTTATAAACGCTATTTAGCATTAGTTAGGTAGTTTAGTTAAGTTAGTGATTAGTAGCGAAACGAAATAAAGGTGAAATTATAGTCGACTACAAAACAACATTTTAAGAATAAAATTGTCAAAAACACGATTTTTGTATATGTCGTGACTTTGAATAATAAGTCATAATCATCGGATTTTTTTTATTTCAACAAAATAATATGTTATGTTTATTTCATTGTGTTTGCGATGGTAGCAATGACAATTATAAGCTCCAATATTGGAGAAAACAGCAAAAGGTATTTATCTCTGAATTTATATCAACTAACTAATATAAACTGTCCAAATGAATGTTAAAGCAGTGGGCGATAATAGCTATGCATTTTCATGTCCTTTATGATTGTTAACAGAAATATACTCTTTTTGAAATGTATATAGGTACTTTTGTTTATTTGATATTACTTCCTATTGCTTTTGCACTGGTGTTTCAGTTTATTTTAACGACAATTATTTTACTTGTTTACAGGTAGAAGTTTGACTGCTGTACGAAAGCCACTATTTGCACCTAGCATCAATACTATTCAGCCTCGCAACGACGGTGAGGCAGGAGATCATGCTACCTGAAAAGGATGAGGAATGAGAGTGCCATAAGAAAATAATGGCACGGTTCCATGTCTTTGGAGAAAGAATATTGGAAATAAAAAATAATGAATTTATAACAAAAATGTAGCTTTATTATTTATGTAAACAAATAGTTTCTACAAAACGTCTCTTGCTATTTGTGTGTGACTGTCACAACGTGGATTTTTTTAGTTCCGGGCCTTAGAACTGCTGTCATAATAAGAGGGACACATGGGATAACACATTGGATAATAACTATCTTCGATACCTTCCACATGAACTTAATCTCTGCAAACCTCCGGAGTACCTACTGAGCCTCATCCTGATTGAGTTTTCCCTATAAATACTTTGATCATGTGTACCAGTCAAAACCTTGAAGTTTAGTAAGAAACCGATGGATGTTTTCGAATGAAATTGAATTTGATTAATTAACTGTTTGTTTTCTATTAACTAAATTAAATTTGATTTAAAAATATCCATCGGTTTCTTACTAAACTTCAACTATATCCGACAACCCTGGTAACTTATCACTTTTGGCGACCGTACTTCGAATGAAGAATATGTAACGTAATCATATTAAAGTCCTGAAAAGTACACAGCAATATATCATATTGAAATATATCGTGTAAAAAACTCATACCATGTTCCATAGCGTGATAAGTTACTTACTATGTTAGTATGATGAAATAGCTCCTTATTGGTTTAGTGGTCGTAAGTTCGGATGCAAAATGCTAGTCGTCTCCCTAATATTTTTACCCATCGCTGATCTGTGTTTTCAAACATAAAATCAAACTCAAAGCATTTATTTCAATTAAATTTCCATTTACAGAAACTTTTGAATTGTTAAGGAGTCTGTCATTAAGTTGGAAAGTTGAAGGTAGTTGCTCATTGCCCGTTGAGAATAACGGGCAAGAAACTCCAAGGATACTCTTTGCTATCAAGATATTTGAAAATCCTGGGTTCATTAATCTTGTTGTTTCTACATGTGAGAACAATGTAAGATTAAAAATAAGTCCTGGCAACTGCCAGACATGGTCATCTCTTAACCAATAGATGACCAAGTCTCAACAAACGGCGCCCGTTCACAAACAATACGAATGGATTAGCACCATTCAGATCAACCATTTTGAATGGACCCGAATGATTCAACACACGTGCCACCATCAGCGAGACATTTCAGTGAACATGACATACTCTCAACTGCCATGCGCTTTCGAATCAAAAACACATCTTATTAACGAAATAAGCTCCATGGTACTAAACTAGTTTTTCTTGCAATATATAGATATATTATCTGCTAAGCAAATATTAAACTGTTGTTTCGCCGCTGTGGCAGCGCCGCATCTGAGGTTGTATCCTTAGAGAACACATTGCAGTACGCGGTCGCCACTACAGATTTTTTGCCCCACCAGCCATCCGTTCTGCAGGCAATGTGCCCTGCCAAGTGACACTTAAGTTTGGCAATTCTTCGGGCTATGGTTGTAAGAAAATATCTATGAATGTTCACATACAATTGTAAACGTTCACATAAGTGCGAAGCTTTTTTAACCCGACAAATGTCTTATGAACAAACAATTATTCATAAGAAAAATACACTTTAAACGACCATAAATATAATTGTAAAAACCGCTGAGCGCTAACTTGCATACGGCGACTAGTAGGCGATCGTTTGACGTGTTAATTCAAGAGCCCAGATTGGCGTAGTCCTCAAATATGTTTTCACTATAATATAATTATAATGGACAACACGGCAGGTAACACTCTTCACGTACTCACTTAAAATATTTTGGTTTCCTTACAGCTGTACTCGTATTACTTACCTTTCGTTGAGTTGTGCCAAATATTCAGCCCGGAGGGTGAATTTAGTTGGCACAGTCCCCACTCTCCTACACATGAAGCGACTATCGCATAGTTGGCAATAGGCCCACAGAACTCTCTCATATACGAAAGCTATACACAAAAAGGCTCATTTGTTAAAGATTCGTAACAATACATATTTAATATCGATAAACACAAACACTCTTTACCTATTCACGAAATGATGGCCGATTGTTTAATAATAATAACCGCGTATGGAATAAAATGAAACATAGTTTATAAGTTTATAACATACTCACATTTCAGATTGGTTTTTATTTCCCTATTCAATGAAGAAGAACGAAATAAAGGGAAGATTGTTTAAATAAATACTTGAAATTCCCTAGTTATTGTCAAAAATTACCTACTTTACTTGCGACTTGCCATTTTTGAAGGGGTAAAAAGTAAAACAAATTAGTCTATTCAGCAGACTACGGAAAGTAGATGCGGAGGCTGCATAGAATAGAAGACTGGGATTAAATTGCTTTTGAGCGTACCGGGAATTGTATGAACAGTCACCGCAATTGCTTTCAGCGAAAGCCAGAAAATAGTCATAAGCTTGTGTACTGCAACTTGTTATAACAACTCGGAGGATTTGTGTCTTTTTTTTTCACAGTACTGAGAAGGAAACTTAAACGGAATACAAGATTATTACGCCCCCTACAACAATTTTCGAGCAAATAACTTTAAGCTCACTCTGCAAAACTACTTCCACATTTTTACCGATTTTTAACGTAAGGAGCACTGCTCCGTACGTTAGTTTTTCTTATCTTAGAATAAAATACTACTTTGGTTAATTGGTTACATTACAGTGATACAATCATTACCTCAAGTGACACTAAACTTGAAGTAATAATAGTTGGAACACTGTAATGTTTGAATTTTTACGCATTTTACATTTTATCAATAAAATGAAGACGGACTATGAATAAGATTTAGAGCTCCTGGGAAGTACCCATTCTAAGCATAAATTTGTTCGTACAAATTTTGAAACAAAGACACATTTATAAACTCGCGAATAGAGATAAATTTGCTTATCGCTTTGCAAACTGCAAACAACCGTCACAGCACGTATTACAAATAGATGCCGACACTATAGATCAATCCTTTAGAAATCAAAGTATTCCATGATATAGTATTCATGTCTAAATTGAAACATGTTGTGAGAAAAATGTTTGGTCTTAGCTGCTTTTTTTATTTCACAACTAATGGCTTTTGGTATAACCAACAAAAGTTTTTCTTAATCATAAAAAGGTAAGTTTTATAAAAAGTAAAATAATTATTCGTTTTATACCTAAATGAAAATTACATTATAGCTTCATCATGTCGAAGTATCCCGGTTAGCCTGCCATTCATTTATTCGCTTGGCGCAATGGTGGTTAGACAATATACTGTATCAAATAATAATTAGATCGGTGTTGACACAATTAAAGCCAGCTAATTATTTTTGGCCGTAATAAATTAAATTATTTGATGTAAACTATATAGCAAGGTGTGGAAATGAAGAGAAATGTGTTTTAAGAAGTTACTAGTGTCTAAGTTGTGTTGTATTGAGTGCTTTTATACCTGCGAGATAATTGCGTTACACATAAAATGGCAATGTTCTCATTAGGACATCCATTGCTTCATAGGTTTGAAAAATTCGTCTGCTCAACAACGTTAATAACGCATTGAACGTGGCTGAGCTGTCAAAATGAAAGGTATTGTGTTCGATTTCCATTTTATGTGTGTTACGCAATTAACCCGCAGAGCTATTAAAGAAACGAATCGAAAATGGCGGTGCTAATCTTGCTCTCCCGGGCATGATAAGCTCCTTTTATGATCGCCATTTTCAATTCTTTTCTTCATCAATGGGGGTACACCAGAATCAATCCGCTCTTAACAGCACACTGATTTAAAGCGATACGCACTTACTAATGAAAAGAAAGTTAAAATCTAAAACGATTACGTGTGACCTCGACTATACGAAAACCTAAAAAAATCGACATCGATGTCTTATTTTTCCCTTCTTAGTTGGCGTTTTGTCGTATTTGGATTTTAGTTTTTAACTTTCTTTTTCATTTAAATTATTTTGGGGTTAGGCATCATTGGGAAAATTCAACAGATATATTTTAAATGATCTTAATGTTATTTCTATGATTTAAAACAGTCAGAGTGAAACATAATTGTTTTATTATTATTTGGGAAATATATCTATAATTATTGATAACCTATATATTTTCAGAAAGTACTCTTTAAGACCATTCATTAGATACCATTTAAAGAAATCTTTTCCAGCATACCTGTGACAGGAAAGTAGATAAAAAGAGATGTATACAACGTCTGTAAGAATAGAAGATAAAACAAAGTACATTAAATATTAAAAATATACTTATATAAATATAAACATACAGTATGAGAATAAACTTACATATACCCTATAACCCGCGGAACAATATGACGCTTCCAATGATACCTCGTTTGTCAAAATACGATGAGTAGTTTAGGAGTTATGAGGGAACAGCTGAACATACATTTGTAGCCTGTCAAAATCATAACCCTCCTTTAGCGCTTTTCAGTAGAAATTAACTACATATATCATTCAAGACGTTAAAAGACAGTGTGGACGACGTCACCAGAGCTGCCCAACTGTCATCTGATATAGTCACTGTCTGTGACTAGATCTCTAATAATCCTGAAGCGCTGCGTCTTCTACCAAACAAATTGAGTGCTGCACAACTAACTAAAGAAGAACTTGGTAACGATTCCACCACTGTCAGTACCTATAGCCTTAGGCATTTCATGGGATCCGGTATCAGATACTATAGGTTTTAGGACTGCTTTAGAAAATTGCAAGTTACAAGGGTTTTTAAGTAAATGAAAAGTGTTGTCCCAGCTTATGAAAGTCTATGACCCGTTGGGGTCACTCGGGCAAATAGTTGTAAAGGGTGGCATCCTACTCCAAGAGGCCTGGGGATCAATTAATGACTGGGAAACACCTTTTCCACCCTCTGAGGTTTTAAAGTGGGGTGAATGGTTTAAGGAGCTCTCTGAAATAACAACTCTTAGAATTCCACGTTAGTACGCCAACGTGAATGGCGACCTTTACACAAAGAATTTTATGTCTTTGCCCATGCGAGCGCGAGCGAGCTTGCGTATGCCTGTGTTGCTTTATAGCGTTTCGTTTATTCCGATGGTACCATCAAGCTCGCCCTCAATGCTAGTAAAGCGAAAGTAGCAAACCGACTTCAATTCCACGTCTAGAATAACTAACTGCTTTAATTGCTTCTCGCATTGCTGGCACTACTAGTATAAAAGAATTTCAAGAAAAAAAAAATGCATATTCCATTGGACGGATTCAAAAACAGTCATTGGTTGGCTCAGAAGTGATGCACGTACGTTCAACCTTTTTATGGCCCATTGAGTCGAGGAAATAGCGGAAAATTCACGTGTGCAACATTGGCGATGGGTTACAACCGACTTGAACATCGCAGACGACGGTACTCGTAGGAAACGTCTCCATTTAAATTACGAATCACCGATGGTTTACGGGGCTTCCATTTCTTTTTGAAGATCCGGAGGATTGGCCTGTTGAACCAGCTGGCTAGTCTATGGTTCAAGAAGAACGTAAACGATCCTCCAAACTTGTGGTTGCTCATCTGGTTATCACAGCAAATTTCAATCGTTTAGTGACTGGCTACGTTTACTCCGCGCTACTGCTCGCGTTTTGCAGGCTGCGGTCAAATTTCGCTCACTTTTAGACCAAACTAGATTCACACTCCCTAATACCACTGTTAGAGACCGCTGTTGTGCAACTGTATAAACGTCCACCACTCTCATTGCCCTTGTCAGTTGAATTCATGGAAGCCGCGGAGACGTATATATTACAACGCTTACTGTCAGAAACGTTTTCAGTAGAAAATAACTCCATCATTCAAGACGTTCCGCTGCCCAAGTCTAGTTACGATTAGCCTTATTGAAGCTTTTATCCATAATGGGAAACGACGGTTTGCTACAGTTAGACGGTAGAATTAGAGCTGTCGAAAACGTCAGCGCCAATGTGAAACGCCCCGTTCTATTAGATGGCCGCTACCATGTCGTCCGTTTGCTGGTACAAAATTTTCAACGCAGGGCAGGTCATGCCAACAACGAAACAGTGATTAATGAGTTGAGACAAAAATTTTGGATCTTACGCATGCGCAACACTGTCCGAAGTGTGGCCCATCAATGTTTGTTCTGCAAAATAAAGAAGACAAAACCAATCACTCCTAAGACAGGGGATAACCCGGCACAACGGCCTGCTCACCATCGTCGTCCATTTACTTATATTGGCGTGGACTATTTTGGCCCAATTATCACCTCCATAGGCCGAAGGAGAGAAAAACGTTATGTTGCCCTTTTTACTTGTATGACGTCCAGAGCCATCCACCTAGAATTGGTGCATTCTCTGTCAGCGGATTCTGCCATAATGAGCCTGCGTCGTTTAATTGCAAGAACAGGCACTCCCGACACGATATATTCCGACAACAGCACATGTTTTGTTGGCGCAAACCGAATACCACGCGATTTTTACCACCCCGAAGTTGAAAATTTTCCTGCAAAAAGAGATGCCAAATGGAGTTTCATACCCGCCGCAGCTCAGTTATTTTGTGGATGTTGGGAAAGGCTGGTCCACAGTGTAAAATGCATAAGATGCTACCCTACACGAAAAATCACCGAAGGAAGAAGTGCTCGTGACCTCTTGCTAGAAGCTGAAGCTATTGTCAACTCTCGGCCATGTAGTCACGTGTCGGTTTGCAACGAAGACCAAGAGACGCTCACTCCTATTCATTTTCTGGTCGGATCATCGTCCAATCAAATTTTTCTTCAACTCTAGATGACCGGGACTTATTAAGACGACCAGATTGACGGAAATCACTAAGACTGGCTGACCATTTTTGGCACAGATGGATAAGAGAAATTTTGCCCACTATGCAGGCGCGACAGTTTGAGGACAGCAGAGAGCAAACTCTCAATATTGGGGACATTGTCCTCCTAGTTGATGAAAATTTATCCCGTGTGACTTGGCCACGTGGCCAAAAGTGGTCATGGACGACCGAGCTTGGACACAAGCTACTCTTCTCATTCGTATGTGAGGCCTCGGTGTCCGCAAAATTTCTAGGATTAGTTCACCGGCTTTCATATCCTTGGTCTACGGCAGTGAAAATCCTAGCCTCAAACTGATTGATTTTGATATGCCGTACTTCACCGAGGCTATAGATGCCTGGTGTCTCACTTGCCACCCGAATTCAGATCCACCCGACAATCCATCTTCCCCGAGACACGATGGGATGAGCCACTCTGCAGACTAGTACAGAATAATTGAATTGACACGTCTGCTACTACTGTGGAGCGTGCGCGCCTGCTGGCTATGGGTAAGTAGGATTCGGATCTTTGGCTTCATGTACCACGGTCGTCGAACATAGGCACTTTGTTCACCGACACAACTTTCCGCCTCGCTGCTTCCCTGCGACTAGGAGCTCCTTTTTGCTCTCCTCATCGCTGTCACTGTGGCGAAGTTGACAAAAGCCTCAGACACTACGGCCTGTCTTGTAGCCGAAGTGCGGGCTGCTAAGTGCGGCACGAGAACCTTAAAGACATCATCCGACGAGCTCTTGTCACTGTCCGCGTTCCAGCTGTATTAGAACCTAATGGCTTGGCACGCGATGATGGCAATAGACCGGACGGCAAATCTATATTTCCATGGAAGATGGATAGGCCTTTAGTTATGGGACGCAACATGTGTCGATACTCTTGCGCTATTCCTTTTTCCAGACTCGGTGTGCTGTGCTGAGGCTGCTGCTGCGTCTGCGGAAAACCTCAAGCGGGGAAAGTATAATAATCTAATCGGTAATTATATTTTCGAGCCGTTTGGGGTTGAAACCCTTGGGCGTGGGGTCCGAGTGCCCATATTTTGTACAACAAAATCTCCTAACGCCCGTTTGACATTTCCCGTGATCCCAAGGGTTGAATTTTACCTTGGCCAGACGCTTAGCATTGCCATACAACGTGGTAATGCCGCCAGTCTCTTGGGTACATTACCAGTCGACAGCGATGCAGAGGAATTTTTGACGCCATATTTTTAGTTTGTTAATAGTTAGACCAGGTACGATGCATGTACTAGTTGGATAATTTTGAGCTTGTGTTCATATGAAGTATGCTTGGCGTGTACCGGCGTTTACCTTACTAGGATAGTTTTTTTTTTTGTTTGGTGTGATACTTTGAAATTTTGCAGTATCTAAATATACGCTGTATACACCGATTATAGTGATATATTATTTACTCCCCTCGCCAAAATACAGGCCTTCTGTAAATAAAATACATGGACACAGTTTGGTACATACTACTATAATGCTGATACTTTTAAAGTGTAGGCAATGTTGCCACTAATTACTCTGTACCGGCTAATTAAAAGTGACGATGGCTGCACTCCGTACAAGTCGGAAACCAATTATGGAGTATTTTTTTAAATTTAATTACCTAAAATGGGTTTTGTAGAAGTTCTGCTTGGATGGCTTTGTTAATCAACCTCCACGAGTATTTTATAATTACCTAAATAATAATTAAATAGCATTTAGCGAGATAAACACTATCTAATATTTATTTAAGAATAAAAAAGATTAGTCAGTCGGTCCTGATAGGCAGCTTTGGGATGTAAAAAAAGTAGTTGATAATAGTAATACTATAAAATATGCCATTTATTTCTAACTGGTACCACAGAAGCATAGAGCTCTTGCATTTTATACACCTACAAGACGTGTGCCCGTTGAGATTTTCCATCGACAAAAGTTACGAACAACCATTCAAACTGCAGATTTTAATGTAGGCTTTGCTTTGTCTGTCAGTGAATGAAATAATGATTTTTTCACACCACCTGCTCGACGATGTCGAATTATATGTCATGCAAACCTAACCTAAAGTCAGTCATTAAAGCCAGGTCTAGCCAGCCATTAATACTGTAATGAATTTCGTTATAACCTCGCTGGTCATTAATGTGATTTGAATTTGGAACATTGGAACCACAAGTAAGAATCGCATAGATACAAACATTTACCATAGTGACTAATCCCATGCATTTATCGGAAATTGAACTGGCCACCGAGAGAAGAATACAAATTAAGAAAAAAAATACAACATAAATAAAGGCGCGGGTACTGCAAATCGCTTTGCTGTTAAAAAAAAACTTAAACTACAAATTCTCACAAAAATTTCGAGGGACGATATTGATTTGACTCCGGAGTACATTAACTGCTAAGCCATAGGCATTGCCAACAATCTACTCCCAGAAAAGTCCAAGGAATCGTACATGAAGAACTAACACGATTTTTACGAATGGAAAACCATAGAAGGCGTTAAGTCTGTATCATGTATCAGTGCTCTAGTCTGCTTCCAGCATTTAACATGTACAAAGAAGTCAAATAGCCTATGGTGCATCTACGAGTATTCGATGCTTAGGGCAACAATAAGCATTAAACATTATATTCCATTCCATTATATTTCATTACGAGTATATATCTCAAATTCTTATTTCAACTCCTTATTTATGGCTTATGTGGATAGGATTTTGATTCAGATTTGTTACAGTTTTAATGGCAATCATGTCATTTGGTCTAAATAGGCTTTTATTTTTATATAGATTCTTCTATATTTTGTGAACGTGCGAACGTTTTAGGCCTAACTTGTAGACTTTAGATTTGTGGACCTTTTTATATTTTGCTGAGTACCTGTTACTTGTTGACAGGCCTACACTGTCCTCCCATATCTATCAACACTGTAATTGGAAACATTGTAAAAGCCCCTTATTTTTAAAAGAGTAACCGTGGAGTTTCTTTCCGGCTCTTCTCCATAGGAAACAACCAATTGGAACCGTGCACCTAGCTTCTGACGTTTCATAAGTGCCCATGTTAGTTTATGTGAAATAAAATATTTTGATTTGATTTGATTTGATTCAAATTAATCTATATGTTAACGGAAAAGTATGTAATCCGACATTGTATACAATTCCTAGGAAATGTGTAAAATTCCTAAAATAGATAGGAAATCTATGATATATTTTGTAATATGCACTTTTCCTAGAAAATTTATACATTTCCTAAATAACAATAGGAAATGTATTACATTCTTCATGTTTGTAAGTACAGCGGGAATAGCGGAGCGAGGGGAGGGTATTGCGTCGTCCGATCAGAGGATCGCCCGCGCGGGGGGATCCAATAGCGTGGTGATTAATGCTGCGTAATCATTCAGTGCGTATCCACGTCGCTGTTATTCAAAATGGCGTCAGAGTCACGCATCGCGCTTATGAAAGAACCATTTTATAATGCTTTAGCATCATCAAGAATAACAAGTAAGTACAATTAAGAACACTGTTTATATTGAAGACAAGCATTAAAAAGTGTTATTGGAAGGGGTTGCTGGCCTTAAAAATCAAGAAAAAGTTGTTTTTTATGTTTAATTAGCCTTATGAATATTTAATATTTTACGATTTGATTGTTACAGCTGATTATGTCAACGAGAGCCTTAATAAAACTTCTGATTTCAGTTTACAAACGTGTTTTATTTCTTTTATTCACAGAAACCATTACATTTTATATATTTCCTAGTATCATCTCGGAATTGTATACAATTCCTAGGATATACATACATTTCACAGGAAATGTGTATATTAAACAATCTTTGAAACATTATTTTACACAATTCCTAAGTAGGCTAGGAATTGCATATATTTCCTAGGAATTGTGTACAATTCCTAGGTTTCATACATTTCCGGTAACATATACACCAAATTACTGGCATTTTTAAAAAGGAAAACGGAAGGAAATCGTGCTAAGAAATCTAAAGTTTTCACAGCTCAAAATGTGGTAACGTTTCTAAATAAAGTCCCTGACCACCGCTTTCTTGCCACAAAAATAAGTACCGTACCTACCTAATGATTAACTTTTTAGTAACTAAAATATCTACATAATTATACTTATTAGGGACCCGCAGCATCGATCGCTTGTGTGCGATCAACTGTAGCGTAATGTTTCGGCAAGCCAAAATGTCGATATTTAGTATAATTTTTATTAAGTAGATCCGCGAATTTAAGAACTCTAGAACTGACTCGTATGATAGGTTTAGGTTAATGTCCTTAATTATGTAAGCGGCCTCTTCTTAGGATCATACTGTTACTGTCGGTAACTTCTCTACTGCACTATCCTTATTCACACGTTTTGTAAGAAGCTTTCATCTTACGAAGGCTATACTTTGTGCAGGTCAAAACTTTTGAAAAGGAGATCAATATACGTGAAATATCCCAATTCCCCGAACGTTGCGTCTTTATAGCTTGGCGTTTGGTGAATAGGGATATGTTATGATCGGAAAAGAAAGGTTTCCGGGTCTTTTTTCTGCGTGTACTGTACTTATAATAAGCAAAGATTTAAATCTTTAGTTTTTGAAATTAGAATAAAAATAGTGGCAATTCTCAACGAAAAAAAAAGTCACGGAAAATCATAGTATTAGCTTTGTTAGAATTTCTTGAGTTGTTAGAACACTTCTGAAGGCCCAAGAGAAGATTTTAACAACTGTTTGTGTTGGGTTTACCTACATACGACATATATGTATTCATATATGAATCATTCCTCCACATCTGTAACTGAAATGGCAGAAAACTGTAATATTAAGAAGCTCTGTAGTTAACGTGGACTGTGAATGGCGGCCATAACACGTCTCGGTAAATACTTTCCAGCTCGTACAATTGAAGAGCTTGATGACGATGACGTCGCCTTTCGCCAAGAACAGCTACAGAAAAGTTATGAACAATATCAGGTGGTAGAAATGGAGCTCTTATTACAGGAGGATAAGCCTGACTTACTTGATTGACGACAAATTCAATCAAATAGAAAGGCTCAAGAAAAAGTGAGTTAAACCTATGCTAGAGTCTCACTCTCAGGGCTCATTTGATATCCATAGTACATCGCATTAACCGAGCGTGTATATACAGGCGAAACGTCTAGGCGAAAGAAAGTTTGGCATCTACTGTTACGCCCAGGAAAGCTGCCGAGTCTCCAGTTTTAAGCACTTTTTTATCTACATCATGTTGGGTCCTAGATTTGTACCATTAAGTACGGCAAACTTTAGACATTTCGTTTTCATTCCATCAACCGGGCACAAATCCAATCCGGGCTGCAATTGAGAAATTTCTGATAACAAAACTCAATTAAATTTTGCCCGACCTGGATTCGAACCCAGGACTTCATACTCAGTAGTAGCGATTGCGACCACTAGACCAACGAGGCAGTCGGTTTGTAAAACACCGTGGAAAATAATACCACAGTAGGTAATGTATAAAATGTAAGACTACAAGCAAATAACACACAGATATTTAAAAAACCATAGAAAACTTATCACACGCGACACAATAAAGTTTTAAGTTCTACTAAACCGGAGCAAAGATGTAGCGCGGATTAAGCTCCTCCAGGCCCAGACAAAGGCACACTTTAGAACACTTTGCTCCCATAGTTAGGGCTTTGCACTTTATTCATATCTATGTACAACGAACATTAGCATGTGGGTACAAAAACCCTGGACTATGCTTGAATGAACTAATTTGAAATAGTGTTATGTTGTCGAAGTCTTGGCATTAGAAAATTTAGGGTTCCAAGATTTAGCTGCGCCCGCCATTCCGTTCACGTAGAAGTAGGACATTATTATCGAGTGACAAAATAAAAGGAACGGTATGGTCAAGTTTAGAGTCGACAAATGGAACCATATAGAAGCAAACTTTTATTTGACATGTGACAGTGCGATGTGGATAGTTCTGGATAAATGAGAATATTTTTTGGCCGTAACAACTTGCACAGGCGCGGGTCACAACCAAGTGTAATTCAAAAAATTAATCCTATTTCTTAAACCGGATTTACGTTTTTGTTATGAAAAGAGTCCCGAACTTCTGACACCACGAATAAAAGTGTCATTATTTCCCAATGACACGCTGTACCATTCGCCATTTCAATTCATTTATGAATGTCGCTACGTAAAAATATACGTTTAAGCATAGTAGCAAGAAATTCGGTTAGTTCTGGAAAAACACCAATAAAATGAATCATAAGCCGGGCCTTCCCGTCAGCGTGGCGGGAGTGCATGAGCCTAGTGAGATCACCACTATGTTTTCCCACCATTTCAGGGTGGACTCGTTTCTGGGGCCAGCGCGGCAGATGCCCGATGCTGAGGAAGGTAGTGAGCGTAGTGTTCAGTTTACTACGAAGTCTGCGTGCTGTGATCAAGGGCACGGTGAGGGGTAAATCCCCGGGTCACGACAGCCTTAGCATCGAGCACCTGCAGCACGCAGGTGTTCACCTACCCAGAGCGCTAGCTATGTTTTTTACCCTGTGTTTAGGCCACTCCCATCTGCCCGATAATCTAATGCGTACTATAGTTGTACCAATTATCAAAAATAAAACTGGTGATACGTCAGATGTAAGCAACTATAGACCGATATCCCTAGCTACAGTGGTCTCCAAAGTGCTGGACAGTCTGCTTGGTCAGCACCTGGATAAACACGTCTCGCTAAACGACGCGCAGTTCGGTTTCAGACCCGGGTTTTCCACCGAGAGTGCTATCCTGTGCCTCAAGCAGACTGTTCAGTATTACACGAGTAGAAAGACCCCAGTCTATGCATGCTACCTCGATTTATCGAAAGAGTTCGATCTTGTATCGTACGATATTCTATAGGGTAAATTAAGGGATGAAACTTGTCTACCTAGGAAATTTGTGCTATTATTTATGCATTGGTATAGCAATCAAAACAATTTTGTAAGATGGGCAGGCTCTCTATCGGGGGAGTATAGGCTGGAATGTGGGGTGAGGCCAGCCCCCCCGCCTGACCTCTCTTACGCTTTTCAGCCTGTACGTCAACCGACTGATCTATGAGCTCAGCATCACCGGGATAAGGGGTCATATAGAGGGAGTGTGCGTGAATAACATCAGCTACGCAGACATAGAGTGCTGCTGAGCCCGTCAATTGGTACCTTACGAAAGCTCCTGAAAATTTGTGAGTCCCACGCGGTGGCTCATGGGCTCAAATACCACGCAAAAAAGAGCGAAATAATGATTTTCAGGCCGGACAACAAGCGATACACATTCGTTCCGAATTTCACTCTAAGTGGTACAGCTCTAAACAAAGTCGAGCAATTTAAGTATTTGGGCCACTAGGTCAGCGAGGACCTTAAGGACGACAGTGTGGATATCGAAAGGGAGCGCAGAGCGCTGTCTGTCCGATGCAACATGTTGGCCCGCAGGTTTTCACGGTGCACGGGGACTGTCAAAGTTGCGCTTTTTAAAGCGTACTGTCAGTCCTTTTACACTTGCAGCCTGTGGGTTAACTATACACAGCGGACAAACAGCGATCTGCGCGTTCAATACAATAACGCATTCCGGGTGCTGATGGGGCTGCCGCGGTACTGCAGCGCCTCCGCGATGTTCGCGGCGGCTGACACAGACGGTTTTGCAGCCATCATGCGCAAACGGTGCACATCTATCATGCGCCGCACGCGCGACAGTCCCAAAACCACCCTGCGCGCGCTGGCGGACCGGTGGGACTCTCCGATACTGGCTCGCTGGATACGGCTTCACGCAATCGTTTAGTGATTTGCCACCATCATCGGGAAGTCCACCTAGACCTGCCACTAGTGTTTAGTTGAATGACATATAATAAAATTATTATTGTATGTCATTCAGTAAAACTATTTATTTGAAAAATGTTCCATTATTTTATTACTAACATTAGTTTGTAAGCTCACAATTTTACTAACAAATATGGATGTAATCTTAGGATGAATCTGAAATAAATTATTTATTATTATTATTATTGGTATATCTTATATAAGTATGACAGATGGCATTCAATTAATTGAACCTCTTATAACTCCCATTTTTCGCTCCTAAAAATATTTTTGATCACTCAATATAACGATTGCGCCTCTTTTTGCGTACCCCAAATAATTCCTATTTTGGGGTCCAAAAATACTTATAATAATCATATTTACTTATTTTTCTTACCACAATATCCTTATAAAATAATAACAAAAAACAATATTGTCCAGTCAGGGCTTATAGAAAAATATTGTGGGAGACTGGTGCCTAAGCTAAACCCAAAGCTTGTATTTCAGGCCATCAGAACTCCGCCCGAAGTACATAATAATTGGATTCCCGTTAACTAAATCTAGACAACAATTTCCATTTTAAGTACTTATAGGAAGGAGTGTTCGTGTGGAGTGTGTGGGTGAGTGTGTGAGTGTAGTGATGAAGAAGTTGGTACGGCTTAAACTGTTTGCTGAATGCCATAGTAGTATGTTCTTATGGTAGAGATAAACATAGACGGAATGCAATGACTATTTTGGGATAGAAAGTAGATTTTCGGTTGTATCATAGTCCAGAGACATAAGCCATCCATTAAGTATTTTCTTACATAGGTGCTTTGTGAGTGGGAAATAATTGTGAACTTTTTATATTGGAACGAAGTTCCTTATCGCGCGTTGCGAAAGAGGGCTAGACGGAAAAAAATAAGACCAAAAGTTGTAACGACAATTTTTGTAACGACACTTTTTTTATAGTTGTAAGCCGTGCGGCGTGCGCGTGTTTCTCTGTGTCTCTCTCTCTCTGTCTCTCATAGAATGCAAGCCAGTTATTTTTTTTTTAATGGATCTTCGTTCCATCCTGGTGTCCCTTGACACCTCTCAAGTTTTTTTTTGTTATAGAGGTAGCCTCCTAGAAAACAGAAGAATCGTTCAGAGAAACAAGTTGTAAGTCTATCAACGGAACGGTGGACGGGGTCGTAGCGCCTATTGTCGAGCAAAGCAAAGCAGCTTTTGTGATAGCCAAGTAGCTGCGACCAACACTGGACGTAGTGCTCGTCGGCCGCTGCCGCAGTACCGCTCGCTTCGCTCGCTCGGCTCGGACGTGGTTTGTCACAGTTCTAACTTAACCCACCCATTTGGTCGGGGTACCCTAGTCTAGTTATTGCAATAATTGAGCTAGTGCGTAGTTAGTCCCCGTTCCAACCTAACCCGTTTGGTTGGAGTACCCAGATTAGTTACTATTTTAGACAATTTTAGCATTCTGCCTCAGATAAGTTAGATGTTTTAAGTACCTACTTAATCGACATATACAGAAAAAAATGAAGAATAAAGAGTCACTAGGCTGCAAGAGCGAGCAAAGCGAGTTCAAATATTATGCCAGCAATATAGTAGTCATTTTTTTCTTGATTAATATGTTGCTGGCAAAATATTGCTAATACTCGTACTCCAAATGCTCCAATCCAACAGGGGTGCCGTGCCAGCACTGTGGTAAAAAGGCTCAATTGTTTTAAAAAAATGTGCATTATTACAAGCGCAAAGAAGTTTCGAGGTTCATTAATATAAAAAGTATCTATTCATAGAAGGTAATTTTTTCTTTTTAGAGGATCTTTTAAATATTTTCTATGATAAAGTACTTAACAATGGAAAACACACACGAATACATTTACATAGGTACCTATTTGCTATTTAAGAAAATAATAATACTTAGTCTTACAAAATATTTACGACACGTTGCGTCGTCGCTGTAACTAAAATTAATTTTGGATATACTTACTTATTACACATTTTTAAGATTGTTTTTTCTTAACTACTAATCTTTTTTCAGAATATTGTCCATGACCTATTTATAGACATTTTTTGTTCTGTGATGATGTAATAGACTGGGGTCAGGACGACGGTTTCTTTTGGATTGTTTAAAACAGTACAATTATTTTGATTAATATAATAATGATAGCGTGACCACCTTAGGTTTCACAAATATCAATGATAAAATTCTATCAAGCTGCCTCGACGACAACAAATATATAGGCAAACGTGGAAAACACATTAAAGCTCCAAAATTTTATCGTGGAAGTTATCACTAAACATATCGAATCCTTCAACTCATCTGCGCCGCATTATCGTCGTGAGCATGCTCGAAATCGTTGCTGCAAGTAAAATAAGCGTTAAATTCATGTTTTTACTTGATGAATGTTCAGTGTTTGTATGAGAAAGAACTGTGTAGTAATATTTTTCATAATATGGAGTTATGCATGGTCGGTGGTCATGGTATGGGCATGTGATGCGAAGGAATGAGGAAAACGTCGTCAGGAAAGTTTTGACTATGAATTTAGTTGGCTATACGAGTGGGGGAAGACCAAAAAAAAATTGGGTTAACTGTGTGAACGATGAAATGGCTAGAAACGGAGTAACTACCGAGGTGATGACTAATGGTATGGAAGAAAACATGTTGCTCCGACCCCCAAAATATTGGGAAAAGGACAGGATAATGATGTTGATGATGGAGAGTTCTGCATTTGGACAGACCATTCTACCATAGATTAGACGACATTCTCCTGTAAAATAAACTTGGCAATGTGATAGCGTACTTATAGACATAAGGTACCGAAGCAATGCTTAGGATCATTTTATAGTACCGGAACAGCAAAAGGGTTCCCACGGGACAGGCAAAAAACACAGACACAGGAATGTCGGAATGGATAAAGGCGAAACCTTCACTATCCTGATGTTGTTTTCGTACTTTACCTACCACAAAAAAATCATTTGTTCATATCTAAAAACCTCATAACTCACTAATGTACGTACATAATTTAGCGGCGATATGGATTCTCCTTGATTATCCGAATACCTTCTGGTAGAAAATAGCCGTGGGAGAAAGGATTAGTGCGATTTTCAAAGGCCGTACACGTCCTTCGGCAAAAGGTTTTCGACTATTTAAACATTTCGAGGATCCCGATAGGTAGGTTAGTAGGTACAGGTACAGCTTATAGCCAAAAGGTAAAGTAATTAAATTATAACAGAGCATACTCACGTTGCGTCCCATCCAAACCTTTTATGAACAATACTAGTACTCTACAACCGACTTCGTCCACTTAGGTTACGTACTTTCCCTCGTGAACTTCAACACTTCCAACCTCCTCCACTCCCTTTTTATGGTAGTAGTGGAAAATGTATGGTTACGATCTTTATTATTTACCTAAAGTAATATTTGTGCCAAATTTACAAATTTCTAAGGTGACGAAATAAGATTTATTGTTGCTGCGGTTCCTTAAGTTGACTTTAAGATTTCAATACCAATTTCCGCGTTAATCGAAGCAAGCAGTAAAATCTTCCCGTAAACACATAAAATACCCTTTTTCACCCAGTCAGGGCCGGCTTTCAGAAAAATTCAGAAATACATAATTTTTGATTCTGTTCAAGATTATTTATACTGAGTTTCAATTAAGTCAGACCGCGTCTTAAAATTCTTTCATACAAACATTAACACCCTTTTAATGCTCATTAGGGGGCAGTTTTGGAAAACTAATAATTTTGACCTTTTTTATTTTTGTACATATTCGTGTCGAGTTTTAATCCAAAGAGAAGAAGGAAGAGAGGATATTCAATAATATTAGTGTTAAATGTCTTAGAATAAACCAGTCGTTTCCAAGATGTCATTTTATTCAGACTCAATATTACTATAGTAACTAACGAGTCGGTCGAGCCCTTGCCATTAAACGAATAACTAGTTTTCTTTAGCAAAAACTGCAAAGGGAAATCACAAAGTAGAATGATTTTTCCGCCCCAAATCTTCCGGGCTATGAAAACAAGTCAGCGATTGTCACAAAGTAAAAGGCTTATTCAAGGAGCACATAAGTACGATTTTTTTAAACCTACTAATTATACAAGCATCTCGCATGACAGCAAGATTAATTAGTTCTATGCAAGTAGGCACTTCAAGCGTGAGCATTCATAATAAATAATACGAACCCTTTTTCTATAAATACTCTCTTCTAAGGGGAGGCTTAAATGTGAAATTACCACTCTATAGTAACCACGTTGGCAAACCGCTCGAATATTCTAAAACCAGATACTTGTTCATGTGAAATATCAATCCTATGATGACCAGCAATAAGATAAGCCTTTTTATCTGAAATTGAAGAATATTATAGAGTGTATGATGATTTGCTAGTTTTCCTACGCAAATAATGTTAAATTTTCGGGAAATAATTATGTATTAAAAGAAAAAAAAAACTATGTAATGCCAAATATTTAGTCGATTTCTGCGCAAATTTGTACCATTAGGTTTTCGTTCGGACACAATCGTCCACGAAAATAAGATACGTACAGCGAAAAAAAAATCCGCCAAGCAAAGAATTCTCATCGGGATTATCTTTATATAGTTATTAGAAATACTGTGTGAAAATTCCATTGCAATAACGTTAGAGCGAAAAAAAAAACTGTCGAAGGTCCCGAAAATCTGTTTACTGCCAAAATGTAGTAACGCATTAGTTATGAAGTCAATTTAAGCGACAGTACAAACGAGGTGAACATGGGCACTTAATCGTTAATTATAATATAGTAAACATATTAGAGTCCTTTTTCGCAACAAAAATATATTATTTCAACGTTAAAATGCCTTTTAAAGTTTCGTCCCGATTAGAGTTAGAAAGTGGATGAAAGACCACATTTATTATATTGGCATCCACTTATTAGTAGTAACTGGTAACCATACTGAAACTCAAAGCTTACCAAGCTTTGAGTTTCAGTATGGTTACTAGTTATTTAATATGTAAGAAAAGAAAGTACCCATGAATATGGCGTGCAGGAAGAAATGCTATGAAGAACAGCACAGAAAGACAAGACTAGCCATTTATTTTAATTAGGCTTGTCAATAAATATATGTAACATTAATGAGAAAGCTATTATCCTTTCCAAAACTAGGTCTTTATGGAGAAGAAGGATAATAAACTCCGTGGTAGCTTGTTTTAAAGTCTATAACAACACATTTTTACATTAGCATATTATTATTGTAAACACAAGGACCGTCTCTCAAAGTTACCAACTTTGTCAATGTAAATAAAGAACATGAATATTTAGCTATATGAATAACACCATACAGATCAACATAGATCAGCAATACTAATCAATATTAAAATATCAATTAACTTAGATGAACATTGTAGTCAGTCGATCTTTCACAAGAAGTGATGTGATGATCATATTTGAATCCATTTCACAATATAGGGAGAACTTCGCTATGAATCGTGATTTCATTACATTGACTTTTAGCAAATTGATATTATGGACCTTGGACACCACTTAGGATCTGTGAGTCTGTCCTGTCTCGTCAAACTATTGGAATTATAATTATAATTTTTATGACATTGTTTTATACATTATGTAACTACTTTAACTCACACACTAAATTATTACTTGTGAAATTTTGGGAAAATCATTTACTTTTCAATATTTGTAAATATGTGAGCACCATTGTATCTATCTCATAATTAATTTACCTGTCATGCGTTATATTTAATTATTTTTACCTATTGTGGTATAGTAATTTTATTCTAGGTGCATCGTCTTTACATATAATAATTAATGTGCACATAATATTGTAAAACCTTTTTAAAAGAGTAACGGTGGAGTTTCTTGCCCATTCTTCTCCATACGAAACTACCTTTTGGAAGGGGCAACTAGGATTAATTCAATTTTTTTGTAAATTTTGACGTTCATAACTGCCTTTTATGTGCCTATTTGAAATAAATGATTTGACTTTGACCCAAAATCGCCTTCAAAATTGGCGGTAACTCATTTTATAGTCTCTCCATATTACCGGTACCAGTACCTCAAACATTGTCGCACATTCCGCCGCCATTTTAGACCAATCAGAGATGGTTGCACATAATTGCTAAATAACTTCTAACATAGGTATTAATTAACAAATCTTGTATAGTGGAACTATTTTAAAACTTCAAAAAGATTATTTAGCAATTTAGTTTGTATTTATTTGTAATATTTAAGTAAAATCTTATAATATATACCTAACATCAACTTAAAGATCTGAGAAACGTCTTAAAACAACTTGTTACTTTAAAATTGCAATATTAAATTGTGTGAAATATTACTAGAATTATATTCATTATTACTCGTACTTAATCATTTATTGTAATGTTAAGATAGGTAATAAACATTTGTTTTGATTATGTAACCATGAAAACACAAAACCAAAAATACAAATCTGGGTAAGCTCACCCCATCGTCGACTTTGTCTCTGTCATCTCTGACCTAGACAAGAGTCCAGAGCAAACCCATATAAAATAAAAAAATAAAAATCATGATTTGTTCGAAAACTTTAGAATCATTGTCTGTAAAGCGGCCTTTTAAGGTACCATAAAAAACCATTTACATTAAATACATCTGTCTATGAAATATTAATTAAATAAATGCTAATAGCATAATATTATAAATTCTTCGTCTTCTTCGTGTCACTGGCACGACTTTTTTCAAATTTTGTTGGCCCAAAACTTCGCCACTTCCACGGCGTCATCGGTGGAAACGCAGAGGTCACCTTGACTGCAAATTTTGGGACTCAGAGGGCAAGATGGAAGGTGGAGCAGAGTTTTTGCGACATAGCTCCACACCCACACCCAGCTACCGTTCCATCGAGGTAATATTTTAAATTACAACCTTTCTATTAATAAAATAATAATTTACGATTAATGAAAAATTGTTGAAATGGAACGTATCCATACGTCAATGTCAGTATCATCTGACAGCTGACATTCATAATGTTGTACACTTCAATATTTGTGATCAATAATCAGTTTTTCTCCTTTAAATATGAATAATGTCACTCACACCTGCATCCCTAATCACCCCGTTTATTATTGTCTATTTAATTCTGCAAAAAAAATAACACGCATGATTCACCTAGGGCCAGAGTTCTCGAGATACACAGCTTTGGCATGGGGGGCTAACGATGCATTTTATTTCCGCACTACTTTTAAAGAAGAGTAAAAGGCGCGTTTTTCTTTACTTGATATCGTAGGCCTTTTTTTTTTTTTTTTTGGGTGGGAAATCATCAAATGACCTCTGCCGCTCTGGGCGGAGCGGAAGGGCGTGTCAGACTCTTACTGACTAAAACCCACCCGTGTTCCTTCAGTTGCCTGTGCGCCAGGGCCACGGTAACTCTTTCGAACAATCCGCGACCCCGGCAGGCATCGGCCCTATCGGACCCCTTCAATGATGCTGACATCTCTTTGAGGCGCGCGTGGAACACGACGCGCCGTCGACCCGGGCCTGGTCCTTACCGGACGGCGAGCTGCCCATTGCTCGCCGTCCGCAAGCCCGCGCCTACGGTGGCCGGGAGTCGGCAATTGACTCCCGACGCCCAGGGTGTCTCCTCCTGCGGCGACTAGGGGCGTGAGGGCGCAACGATTGCCGCACCCTCACGCGCTCCGCCTCCGCCTTCGCGAGCATTACTGCTTCACAGAAGGAGGTGACGGCTTCCCATTCCCTCTCGCTCCGTACCATGGCCTGTACCAGGGCCGGACGCGAGAGATCGCCGCCGCCGATCGCCGCCACGAGGACACGGCGGTGCTCCACCCAAGCTGGGCAGACCTTCACCGTATGCTCCACCGTGTCTCGATCCACACAATGCCAACACCCGGGCGTTTCCTCCCGCCTTATCCGAAACAGGAACCTCCCGAAACAGCCATGTCCGGTGAGGACCTACGTCAGGCGGAAGGTGAGGACGCCGTGGCGCCTCTCAAGCCACTCCTCAAAGAGGGGACTTACCGCCGCAATTGTGGCGTGCCCAGCGCTGGGTTGCGACAGTCGCACTCTCCATGCCGCCATGAGATACCGCCGGAGTTCTGTCCGCTGTGCCGCGATTTCTCGCGGCAGCGGAGTAACGCCCCGGCGTTTCGCCTCCTCGCGCCACTCCCAAATGTGCGCGAGGACTTTTACCTCCAGATCCCATGGCGGCAATCCGGCAAGGAGGCTCGCCGCCTCGCAGGAGACCGTGCGGTATCCTCGGACCAGCCGGATGGCCATGACCGTTTGGGACGCGTTCAACCGGCGTGCTGGTCGGAGCCTCAATGAACGCGCCCACACCGGTGCCCCGTAAAGGGCCATCGACCGCACGACCCCCGCGTAGAGCCTCCGGCAGGAGGCGTTTGGACCCCCTAGATTGGGCAGGAGCCGCTTCAAGGCAGCCCCGGCCCGGTCCAGTCTGGGAGCCAAACGTCGGAAATGCTCAACGAAGTTCCATCGGCTGTCGAGGACGAGTCCCAGGTACCTCATCGTCGACTCGACGCCGATGTGAACCCCTCCCGCCATTATTTGGGAACCCGACAGTGGCGCGTTCCGAGGACCATGAAAACACATGGCCTCGGACTTGTGCAGGGCCACCTCGAGTCCCAATTGCCGGATCCTCTCAATGACTGTCGCAACCCCGCGTGTCATTAATTCGGCCGCCGCCTGGTGCGACCTCCCCTGCGCCAGGACCAGCGTGTCGTCAGCGTAACAAACGACGCTGACGCCGCTAGGGAGGTCGGCGCGCAGCACCCAGTCGTACCCGATGTCCCACAGATGCGGCCCCAGGACCGATCCCTGTGGGACACCGCACGACATCTCTCGCCGGTTCCATTCTCCCTGGTGACCGGGGTAGATCACGGCCCTGTCCGTCAGATAGGCCTCGACTATGCGACAGAGGTAGGTTGGCATCCGGTGATACCAGAATGCCTCCCTGATGCAACTCCAGGGCAGGGTATTGAAGGCATTGGCGATGTCTAGAGACACCGCCAAGACGACCCCACCCCGGGCCACCGCATCCCCCGTCGTGAGGGCTCGCACGCGCATGATGGCGTCCACCGTAGAGCGCCCCCTGCGGAAACCAAACTGGCTGTCCGCCAAATCCGGCCCCACCCGCACCAGCCGCCCGACGAGGCAGTCTGCAATGACTCTTTCAAAGAGTTTGCCCACCTCGTCGAGCAGCACGATGGGCCGGTAAGCGGACGGAGAGTCCGCAGGGCGCACCGTCTTCTTAATGAGGACCAGTTTCCCCGTCTTCCAACGAATTGGAAACTGGCCCCCCTCCAAGCATGCGCTTAGGAGCCCTCTAAGTCGAGGCCCGAGAGCCTCCAAGGCCAGGACCCAGGCTTTTCCAGGTAGCCCGTCGGGTCCTGGGCCGGTATTTTTGGCACTCAGCCTACGTACCGCCACTCTCAACTCTACCTCAGTCACCTCAGGAGCATCGTCGTCGTCGTCGGTTACGTGGTCCACAGTTGGCACCGCAGGAGGCGGAGCCATGGGCGGAGGAGTATGCTCCCCTCGCGAAGGGAACAGAGCGGTCACCACGCCCTCTACAAGCTGAGGCCGGAGACTCTGCGTCAGGGGGGGAGCCCATGGGCGAAGTTTCTCCCGCACCATTTTGTATGGGCGTCCCCACGGGTCCCTGTTCAGAGTCCCCAGTGACTCCTCACGGGCCAGTCCCCTGGCCCGCAGTATCTCCACTCGGAGGGCGGTCTTCGCCGCTCTGTAACCCTCGTACAGCTCCGCCTGAATGGCTTCCGTATCCGGAGGGCGGATACGGAGCCTGCGGTGCCTGGTATACAGGCGTCGCGCAGCAACGCACGCCTCGCGTAGAGTTGTTAACTTCGGCGACCACCAGTACACCTGGCGCCAGGCGCGTCTAGGCTGGACACGGGGCATTGCCACGTCACATATTTCGGACATGGCCTCCCGGAACCACTCCACCTCGTCGTTAATATCAGCAGGCCTGTCCGGTGATGACACCCAGGCCTGCACGACCGAGGCTTCCAGGAGGAGCTCCCGGTCCAGCCGCTTCAGCGCCCACCGCGGACCACTCGGGGCCTGTCGGACCAGCGCGCTCGAGGTCTGGGTGGAGACGTCAAACCGGATGTACCGGTGGTCGGAGTGCGTCTCCACCCCCTCCATGACGCGCCAGTCAATGACACGCGGCGACAGAGCGGGGCTGGCGAACAAGATGTCCACCACTGACTCACCTCGCATCCGCACACGTGGGGACAGAACCCTGGTTTAGGACGACCAGGCCTGTCTCCAGAGCCCAGTCCTCCACCATCCTGCCCCGCGCGTCCGTATACCGGGAACCCCAAGCCGTGTTCTTGGCATTGAAGTCCCCGAGCACGAGCACGGGGAGGGAATGGTACCCGACGACGACGACTCTCAACTCCGCAAGGGAGTTGTGGAACTCGGCGAGAGTTCTGTTCGGGGAGAAGTATACCCCTACGACAACAATCTCCCCGAACCGTGCTGCCACGCAACCCCGTCCCCTCTTGACTGCCTCGAGCGACGGGGCACCGGCGGCGGCCGACGAAATTAGGGTCACTGAGCAGCTCAGGTCCTCCACCCAGTCATCCCTAGGCGGGACAAAGTACGGCTCAGCGACCACGGCGATGTTAATCGACCACTGCGCCATGCTCTGGAGCAACAGATCCTGAGCAGCGAAGCAGTGGTTGATGTTCGCCTGCAGGAGGCGTAATGGGGCCATTATTGGCACTCCATATTAGCCCCCTCCCGAGGCCCTTGTGAGGGCCCTGCCGCGGTTTCTGCGGCGGTGACGACGATGGAGGCGGCAGCGGCTGCGGCAGTGACGGCGGGTACGGCGGTGACGGCGGTTGCGGAGGGTTTACCTCTGCCCCTGGCTTTGGCGGGTGGGGCGCAGGCCTTACTCCCAGCCCGGTGATCGGCCGGCTTGCCAGCTGCCGCACATAAAAAGCAGTGCGGCGTGGCATTGCACGAGCCGGCCTTGTGCCCGGGCTGACCGCAGCGGAAGCAGTGATCGCTGCGGTCCACCTCCGAGGTGCATTGCACTCCCACGTGGTTGCCCACCTGGCAGCGGAAGCACCTCAGAGGTCTGGGTTCCAGCAGTTTCACCTGCGCGGAAACCCAGCCCACCAGGAGCCTTCGGCCCTCCCCAGCAACTTTTCTGGCCGCTGACACGGGGCAGCTCACCGTAATGGCTCGCATCCCCGTGTGGTCAGGACGAATGATGCCCGCCCTCACCTGCTCGGCAGAGCACCCCCCAGTCCTGACGACGGCGGCCACTATCTCAGCCTCCGTCACGCAGTCGTCCAGGCCCAGGATTCGCATGTCAATGCACTTGGTGGGCCTGGAGACTCGGGCCTCGTCCGCATTTAGGGACGCCCTAAGCCTTTCGGCCAGAGCGTCAGCGGTCGGGCCGCTGGCCGCACCAGGGACCTCCAGCATCCGGGCCCCAGTCGCAGTAACCCTTACCCGGATGCCATTGGTGACACCAAGCTCTTCGAGGTTCACCGCCGCCCTCGCTTTCGTAAGCACGTCGCGGTAGGACACGCCCTTCTTCTCCGCGTCCGGCTGTAGTGTAATCACTACAGCTGCGGACTTTGGAGCGCGGAACCTAACCGCGACGCTTCGCTCCTTGCGCCGCTGCCGCCTCTCCTTCCTTTTGGCCGCCCTTGAAGCCTTACCAGCCTTCCTCTTCTCTCCGGCTACTTGCCATTCGGCATCGGCCGGAGGAGCATTAGGAGGCGGGGGGGCGGTCGTCGCGCCGCCAGAGCTGCGGCCCTCGCCGCCTGCGTAGGCCCCCCGCCATTCTTGGGCTTAGGAGGCGCCGACTTAACCGCGGGCGGCCCCGCGGATTCCAGCACAGGCCCGCCTTTAGAGCGCCCCGTCGATCCTGTCTTGGCCGCAGCGGCGGCAAACGAGACCTGCCGGCTCGCCGCTAGCGGGGGGCGCAGGACAATGGCCTCCAGAGCAGAAAACCGACAATTGAAGGCAGCCAGCTCCCGCCGCACCAGGGTCAAAACCCGGTCCTCAGCAGGCACCGGCACGGGCAGGCCATGTCCATGCTGCGTCCCCTCCGGCGATACTTCCCGGGGACCGGCTGCCCGGAGGCCGGCCAGATCCGCTCGGAGCTCCTCATTCTCCTTCCGGAGAAGCTCCATGGCGGCTGTTAAGCGGGTGACCTCCGCCTGCATCTTCGACATTCCGTCCGAAGGAGGCCCAAGGTGTAAGGCCTCCGCTGCCGCCATAATGGAGGCCGTGGCAGTGGGTATGACCTTGTCTTTAGAGGACTGAATCCTCTTTAAGGCTACACCCCTGATCGCGGCTACCACGACCTCCTCAAACCTGGCCACTCGCTCCAACTTGGAGGCGCCAGCGGCATCCGGCTCACTGCCAGACGGCACGGCTGGGCTGACTCGGCTCGGCTCACTGTCCTCCTCGGTGGTGAGCCCTCCGCTCGTAACCCGCTCGTATACACCACCCTGCCGAGTAAATTTTCTGCGGGCGGCGTGCCTCCCTCCATCAGAGGACGACCCCTGGCCATCCCCTGATTTGGGGCGCTTCTGGTAGAGCCTTCGGTTCTTCTCTGCAGGCCCAACCACTACGCGCTCCGGGCTCTTGAATGAGCCCCTTGCACCCGATGGGGCGTCGAAATCCGACCCCGCATCACTCCCCTCCTCTCCACTACTTTTTTGTATGTTTTTTGTGTTAGATTTTTCCATATTTGATCCCACGAGTGTGGGGGATGTAAAAAGTCCATCCTAGGTTCACCCCCTGTCCCTAGGTAAGTGTACATTTATAACCCAACCAGAGGGTCCACTGGTACTCTGGCTGGGGGTGCGCTAGCGACTGATGCGCCACCTACAACTACAAAGTTGTAGATGACACTACTCCTCAGCCATTCATACCCTCGCCACGCACCAAAACTTGATATTGGAGGATTTTTTTTATAGAGGTTATCTTCCTCGCGGCCCGGGCGGTTAAGCCAAGACCCTCGACCCCCGTCAAAAGTCAGAGACATAACCTTGACAATCTTCGGGGCTACGAGACTAACGGTGGCAGAAGGAGAGGACTCCTACCTGCCTGCCCGGCGGCAGAGTTAGTGCACACCGAGCCCGCTCTTACTCCGCCGCTGTGCGTCTCTGCTTAAACAGAGAGACACACGTTGGAGCGTTCCTCCGACAGGATATTAGCGTACGGGCAACTAGACCCATTAGGCACACAATACCTAATGGGGAGTCATTGCCCGCACCCCAGGGTGCACCGTCCCGGTGACTGGCCTTTCCCCCAGACGCATCTAAGGGAAACTCCAGCCCACGGGCACACGGGGAGGTTTCCTGTCCTAGCACCCCGATATCGTAGGCCTAACCTATGAATTATTGTGAATTATGACAGCATTTTATTAATATTCTGTGCTCTTCCTCTTTTTAGTCTTTTGCTTCTCGTATAACTTATTATTTTTCATCATTTTCAAAACAGTTTCACGTCTATAGTAATATCAGTAGAAAACCATGCTAGCTAGCATATTTCGGTATTGTGTTTTCTGGATCTCATTTATTATAAGTATTCATTATTGGTTGTAGGGCATTTGAAATATTACTTTATAATACATACATATTTAAAACACAGCAAACAATATGGGTGTGTGAATATTGAATAGCATTTCGAAGCATAAAAACATATTTTATCGGCATAACACAACATTTAGAACAGTAGTTTGCGCTTTACTCGACGTTTTCTGAGTCGTATATTGCAACAACCTATGAAAGAAAGAAAGAAAGCTCCTACGAGAATCTTGTTTAGGACTTTTTTAGAGAGAATCTTGACTAGGGCAAAGTAGAAGCTGATCCGACAACCAACACAATGAGCCAAAACACCCTTGTGCTAAACGCTATGAATGCCTTCATAACGTTCACGACAACAAAAATATGACAGGCGCAAAATTGCTGTTTGAAAGACGAACCCTCACAGTTACACAGATTTAGAATAAGAGGAGCCAATAAAGTGCTACGAGATAATAATTATAAAAGACAGAAACCTTAACCCTGCGGAGATGCCCAGTCCGATCACTATGTATGGGAAGCCGATCCCTTACAATATGTCATTTAGATTAAGACAAACAAAAACCAAGGTGTGACCTTTGACCACCACCTTACCTTCAGGAATTATTAAAAGGCAGCTCATTCACGCGGCTCCTTCGCACTCATTAGGCTCCAATTCATATTGACCGCTCGCAGCAAATTGTCACTTAAGTGCAAATTGCGCATCTACATCGCGGTCATCCGTCCCATGATGACCTATGCTTGCGTCGTCTTCACTCACGCTTCCGTAGGATGCAGCTCCTCCAAAACCATTTCCTTAGAAAGATTACGGGAGCCCCCTTCTATTTCCGCAATCAGAATCTTCACAAAGATCTCAGAATCTCTCTCTCAACTCTGCTATAAAGCACCCTAATCTCCTGATTGCGGCGGCCGCACGATACACCCCCTTCTCCATAAGTAGGATTCGCCGACCGAGGCATACTCTAACTATTCCCGACGACGCCACAATCCTCCTCCAGGGGAGTATTAAGGCCACCAGTACTCTTAGAAAGAACAAAATCCGACCGCCGTCCTTCCGTCCTCGCTGCAGAGGTCCGCCGCGACGCCCTAATCCTTGCCCGACCCTTGCTCGAGCCAGCCCGCGCCGCTGACACTAGCTTTAATTTTATTCCAAATTAATCCGATTCAGCCTGTCCCTTACTGCCCTCCCCCAGCAAAACCCTAAGCCGAGGTCCGTACCCCACAGGCGATGCCCTTAGTGTGTAGTCGCTCAGTTTTGAAGTTTTTTAAGCCCTGGCCGTGGGTCGAGGCCCTGGCCTTAATTTATTGAGGTACCCACAGGCAAGCCCGGTTAAGTAGCCGACAACGTTCTAGGTTGACTTACGTGACGAAAATTATTTATTAAAAAAACCAGTGGATATGTCCGAGCAAACCAAACCAACAATTAATGAACAAGGTGGCTAGCACTCGCCCTGCACAACCCTTGAAGAGGAAGAATGAGGATGCTATCGTGGACCCTGATACCTTGCAACCAATTGAAGGCGCAAAAAACTGCAAGAATAGATTTAAATGCAGATAAGTTCAGCTGCATTTTTAGCTTATATGATATGTACGTTTATTTGCTTGAAGAAGGTTTTGACAAGAAGGATACAACTAGCATAGTTGTCTAGGTGGACCTTAACAAAGTTGTCCACACAGTTGTATCATGAAGCCACTAGAAATATCACTGTAGGAAACCACATAATTCGAATTGCACAACACAAACAAACAAAAATATTTGCAAAATACTGAGGTTCAGGACCATTGCCAGTCGATTTTTGTTTTTCACACAAGGAAATATCATAATGGACTTTTCACACTATATTTGTAATGCATAAATACAGATAATCCCGGTGAGATTTATTTCGCAGATTTGCCATTAATATTTAACTTTCCTGTCAATCACGAATATGTCGAACAGTGGTGGCCCAGTGGTGGCGGCCACGACTTACCGAGTTTTTGGTCGTAGGTTCAAACCCTACTCGGGGAGGCAACCCGCCTTAGCGTCTAATACGCCTAAATCCACTTACCGGATAAGGTAGGTGGTCCTTTGGGGTCGCAGGCGCACAGAGAGGGGACTGTCCGGCCACCGAGTGACCCCAGGGAAGACGGTCACACAGTGGTTACGTGCTGCCGTACATAGCGAGGCTCGGGGAGGCCCCTTTACAGTCTCCCCAGGGATGTGCCTAACAGGCGTTGCACAACGGGGGTTCCGGAATTGGTATTTTAAGAGGAACCGGGACCACCATAATGTGCTGAAGGTGATCACCGGGGTGGTTTTAGTGAGGTAAAAATCCCAAACTCCTAGACCTCCGTCCCCAGAGGTCGGGTGCATTTTGAAGGTTTCCCCCGAAAACAAAAAAAACAAAAAAGTTCAAATCCTAACAGGCGCTTTACTTTGTGTAAATTATCCCATCACCACTGCTCTCAAAACGGTGAAGGAAAACATCGTGAGGAAACCGACATGTCCTAGAACCAAAAATTCGAAAACATGTGACATCTAACAACCCGCACTGGGCCCGCGTGGTGGATTACGGCCTACTCCCTCTCACAGAGAGGTGTTCTTCAAGTCAATGTTCGAATAGATATTATAACACAAATAAATAGATCAACGTGTTTCTAGCTAGCCCAGCCTACGTAAAACTCGATAATATAAGTGAGAAAAAACCAAGTGTGAGTCGAACTCGTATAGCGATAGTTCCGTAGTAGCGGTAGTAGTAGAACGAATGCAGCGTTCAATTACTTAACTTACTTACATACATAACTTTACTTACATAACTTGGTGATAACTATAGCATGCATTATATCGCCTCACTGAGACTATTTTTGTTTTGACATTTCATCTATCTGGCATATTTTTAACATAATACAGTGTTGTTTTTCCACATCCACGCCGACCATTCGCGACAGCTATGTTATTATAGATACCTATTATGTATTTGTTCTATTTTCCAACTTCAAACCGGGTGGAATCGTAAGTAAAAGCTAGTACTGTATATTTTGATTAAAAAAAAACTTTCAAAATATGTTGTTCAGTGCTATTTACGTCACTTTGCGCAAATGCCGCTCTGGAGACACAGCCACGTTATATTCTCTGAAATGCTATGGCATTCAGTACCTGCGACTGCATGATAACAGTTCTAATGTACGGAAACCTTTGAACAATACATGAAGTATTAGTAGCAACGGTGCATAAACAGCCCGATTTATTTCTAGGTCGCGATTGCATGAGCTGACTTCAATCTATGTTTGTTAGTATGCCAGGGTTTAAACACGCCATTCTATTCCAGTGCCCTACATTTATCAAGTTTTTTGTCCTTTGTTCAGGTAAGCGGAAAAACGTACCGTACTGCAAAAAGTTTGTAAGAATTCCTTGCAATACAGGGCCGGCAGTCTCGATATAGATAACGACGCTGTCGCAAGCTACCGATCGCTACATATTAAGGTGACACCTCAGGTTGTAGCCCGCCAAATTCAATTTATCTTTGAATTTGACGATTGATATGAAATTGATGATTATTATTCGATAAATATATAACACCCACAGTCAAGAATCGCATTTTGGTCAACATACGACGTAAAACAAAACTGAAATTTGCAAAAAACTAAAGAAAATTTGAATTTTGCGGGCTACAACTGAGGATTCACCTTAATACGAGTATTTAGCGATCGGTAGTTTGCGACAGCGTCGCTATCTAGGCGAGACTGCCGGCCCTGGATTCCCGTAGTCTAGACATGTTGCTTATGTGTGCAGTATAATAATTCCTTTCGCCATTTGATAGTTACGAAGTTTGAAAAGAGAAGTTTTATGTATTTTTCTTTCAACTAACTAATAAAGTGCAACAACGTTCGCATGGTCCACGCGATCTTTCTTTTTATTGATTCAACGCAAACTTTGAGCTTTTTTTAGATTCTAAATGTGACTAGCTGAACCCCGCGGTTTGATCGGGTTTAAATGACACCGGGAGTAAAGTAATATTAACTAAAAAAAAACTGATTTTAAGATGTGATAGGGTTTTGCCTTGCAGTAGATAATAGTTGACTACGGTTTTTGAATGAGCTGGCACAATCGAGAAGCTAGGAAATGCCACGTCGTCACAGAATACCATCGTCGAGTGCTAACACTGTGTTATCATCATAATACGTCAAGTTGCCGTCACTGGCACTGTTTTAACCAAGTACTTTTACAAGTGCGTTTAAGTTAAAGAACCGGTGGCTCGTTTTATGGGAAATATTTAACTGAACCTCTACAAACTTTTTGCTCTTCTAATGACGCCAACTTTTTTATATAATTGAGCCCCTTTTTTATTTATAGCCTAGGGGAAACTTCACGGGCTTCGAGAAAACCCAATATTTAACCCAAAATTTCCCAGAATTCGTCACTAAACATCACTTTCCTTCAAAACTCTCAAATGGAATGGCCTTCATTGCTATTCCATTGGGTACCAAATACTAACAAATCTTTCTACTACACCAAATTTTCTAAAAGTGTTAAAAGTTAAGGGATGTAGAATAGAATAGAATAGAATACTCTTTATAATGTACACCATAAAAATTACAGATATAAATGTAGAAATTTTACATAGGGTGACACAATAGGCGGTCTTATCGCTAAAAGCGATCTTTTACAGACAACGTTTGGATGGATTCAAGGGAGAAGGAGAGGGTTAGAAGCGTTATGACTATCTCTCGATAAGACTTAATAGCAGATATGACTAGTTCGCTATAGGAGTTAATCTTGTCATGAATAGATCGCTGTAAAACTAATTAGTTGTTTGACTATATATGCGTACGTCCTGTTATCAAAATGACGTACATTCGTATCTAAAAGTGGCATTAGTATAGGAACTTCATGGAGTACCTACTTAGCTTTACTGACGTGTGAATACACTATGAAGTTCCACTATTAAAAATAAATTGAAACAATAGTTGTCATTGTCACTTGCATTTTTATCTTGCATATTTTATTGTTATTTAAAATGCAGAGTTAAAAAAAAAAAAATAAAAAAAAAAAAAAAGAATAAGGAAGCACTTCTTCATGATGGCTACCGATACAATTTTGTGTCCAACAATTCAAGCAGAACATCGTTCTGGCGTTGCTACAAGAGTCAAGAATGTAGTGCTTCTCTCACACGAAATCAAGAAAATACCATTATAATCAGAAAGAGTCTGCACAAGTTTGAGCAAGACCATGACAAAATGCAAGAAGACCTTTTACTGGATACGGCAAAACAGAATGTATGCCTTCGCATACATTCTGTTTTGTTTTTTATCTTCATATGTCTTCAGTAAAAAAGGTTTACGAAGAAGTCCTCCAACAACTGCCCTCTTCTTCAAGACTTTATAATTCAGTGAAGGATGTCCTTCCTGTACAGACATCGTAAAAGGTTCCTTCAAGTGAAAAAACAGAGTTTTCTAAATCCAGTGAAGTGACAGTACCAAATATGGTCAAGAAAGACTTTTTGATTGCCGAGTTTGAATTACCAGAAGACGACAACATGCTTGTATTCTCATCAGTATTTTCCAAAAGGAATATGTAAATTTATATAGATCAAGAAAAGGTTATTCTTGGTGCAGGAACCTTTAAAAGTGCACCCAGGCCATACTATCAATTGTTCTCCATTCACGTAGACGTTGATAGCACGGAAGAGACAACAAATATATTTCCCGTCTTGTATGCTCTCTTTACCAAATAAACGCGAAACAACTTATTTTGCTTTATTTACAATAACACGTGATGTGCTTAAAGTACATATTAAACATTTTAAATGTGATTACGAATTGGGCTCATCAATGCATTTAGGATTGTGTATCCGAATGCTAAACTTACAGGATGTTTTTACCAATACAATAAATCTGTGTGGAAAAAGGCGAACGATATTGGTTTGACGAAATCTCAAGAAGGACGATACATCACTAAAATTACTGTTAATTTGCCGCTCTTGCCTTCATCTTATATACAAGACGGATGGTCTGCTATTGTGGATTGTTCAACACAATCACCTGAAATTAATGCATTCGCAAGCTACTTTCGCAGGCAATGGCTAAAGAATCCTTTGCTTAATCCCTGTGCAAAACTAAAGCACAGAACCAATAATAGATTAAGAGGCATGGCATCGTCGCCTTAATGTGCGCATGCAGCACAAACCAACGTTGTTACAATTTTTACTTTATTTAAAAAAAGAGGCACATTTTCAAGGTAAAAAAAAAACTCTGTTTGAACCGAACTACAAAAGAAGAAACACCATATTATTCAATCGCAAGTATCAAAGAGAATTAAATAAACTTGAGACGAAGGAGATTCCGATCCTATCTTTTTTTAAAAACGTTAGCGATTTAAAACGTAAGTTTAAATAAATAAATATTAATGTTCCAATGAAAAGCTTCCATTTTAAGTATTTTAATATAGGTACCGAGGAGAAGAACTTAATGCTTTATCTCGATAACTGTACTTCAAAAATAAACGAAAATATAGTCGTTACGCTATCTGGCCTTATTGCAATCTAGTCCAAACAAGATCTAGTCATGTCGAGATTAAGTCCTATAGCGAACTAGTCATATCTGCTATTTAGTCTTATCGAGAGGTAGCCATAACGCTTCTGACCCGAAGGAGAGACAATAATGCAGGTAGTCAGTGGTGTACCATTTACATACCCGAAGTAGTTTGTTAACCATTTTCAAAAGTGGCATTATGGCTTTTTTTTACTAAGGTATTAAGCGTACAAATTACGGATAAAGACATCTTCATATCTAATGAGGCCCAAAGTAAAAACAATTTTTGGATTTGGCGAGGTCTTTAATGCTAGCAAAAGTCGAATTTGCAAATTGTTGAAATATTTATAAATCATTTGATAATAGAATTAATTAACTGGTTTATCCATCCCCGGTACCAAGCCACGACCTTTAATGTATGTCGGTGCCGTTACCACTGGGCCACCACTACAATAAAAGGTATTGATTAATTTATTATGATTATATTGTGACGTTTTTGCATGTGGCAGTTAGACATTATAAAAATCCAGAATAATATCGACCACGTTGTTTAGTATTTAGCTAATCAAATGAATGTTCGCATCGGACTGACAATATACTGCAAAATCAAATCACGTTTGAGTCAATGAACTGTTCACTTTTTTCTTTTTTGTTAAGATATCATTGGGCCTGATAAATAAAAGATGATACCTCGGGTCGTATAAAAGTCGCAATGCGGTGCATATTATTGTCGGCTCCGCCGTAGTGAAGCCAAAACCTCTCCCGGCAGTAAATTCTGTTTCACAAAACGTTATGTCCCGAGACATTTTTTGGTGTAAGTATTGTTTATTTTTATTGAAGTAGGAATACCTTGTACTTAATAAATTTTCATCCTGTACCCTGTGTAATTATTACTGGTTTGACAACCTTAGTTTCGTAAATTAAGTTTTAACTGAAACATAAATAAGAAAAATAAAATCGCAATGCTTCCACGGCGCGTCTGCTGAGGCTGGCCCAGACCGAGGAGGTAAGATGACTTAGATATGTACCATGAGAGCTGGTTCTTCAATTTCAAAGAGCTGGGTCTAGACGGCGCGGGAAAGAGTAACTGGAAAGCTATGGGGAAAAAATCACTACGATTCTGATTCTTTCTTACAACGCCTTGTTATGTTAGAGGGCATGGTTTCCGCACGTATTCCTCAAGTGGACCAGTGTGCGTGGGCCATGGCGACCGTCGGTGGTTATTCCAACCAGCCCAGCTCCCATCCAGAACTTGATACAACGTCTTGTTGCTTCTAAGCTGCTGCAAAGCCATCCTTATCTCGTGTGAACAGATTTGTTTTTTTTTAAGTAAAACTGTTTTTGTTTCCGCCATTACGAGTATACACTCTTTTGCAAAAAAAAATAAAGGCGGTTAAAGTTTTTTTCTTACCACTACCACCTTTCCTAACCACGGGATTACCGTTTTCTGGTGAGTCAGGCGTTGAGAAATCGCAAACCTTCATGTGTCGACCTCAAGAAGAACCTAGAGGAAGTGAGAAGTCTACAAATCAACATAATTATGGTCTGTCAGGAAGAGGCTTATCGCTGCCTATATACGCAGTCATTATACAAGGTCAAATTATATTAGCTAGCGAAACTCCGCAAACGTGATGGGTATCGATATCTAAACATGATTGAACGAAAAAACAAAATTGATTTGTTGATGTTTTTGGGGTCAGCAACCGCAGATATTGCGGGTCAGTTTTTTTGTGTATACGTGATTGGTATCAATATTTTGCAAAAAACAAACTGAGGTCGAAGCCCCAAAAATAATTTCCTCATTTTTTTTATCGTTTTGTCATTTTTATGAGGCGATACCCAACACATCTGCGTTGTTTCGCTAGCTAATCTAATTTAACCCTGTACACACCGCTAGCACGGAGTTGTTAGACTTAGTTTCGCTCGAAACTGTACGACGGGGAGTCAAGAGAACCGGGTTAGAGCATTGTTCTCCGTTGAAGCCAAGATAACACTATGCCATGTGGTGAAGATCGACGTCGGCAATTACTACGAAGACTAGGGGAAGACTTTGTAGACATGTTTTGAAGAAATAACATTCGTTGTACCGTATGAAGTTAGTCTTCATAGAAAATGGTACATTGAATGCACACTGGTACATATCGGATGATAGAGAACATCTGGGATGTTCGGAAGAGACGAGTAAAATCAGTGCAGCTCGTTCCGAAAAATATCAGGGACTTAACGAATGTAATTGCTGTAGAGTGGGAACGTATTCCACAAGAAACCATTAGGAATATCCTTGATAGCGTGCCCAGATGAATGCAAGCTGTCATTTTAGACGAGTTTAGAATTTTTATTTTCATTGATTTAATCGAAAGAACATTGGGCTTATCTGCCCTGACGCCCAGTAGCGTTAAGATATATACCAATAGACAGATCTCTTCAAGGAGAATAATTGTCTTATTATGACGAGCTCTAAATGTGAGTAATTAGGTGTTAATAAAATGATGGTATTTGGTGAATTAATTAACTTTCATTATTTCTGTACTTCCCAAACATCGTCTTTTAAGCCATTCACGTCCATTTGCAAACATTGGCCTCCTAGGTGCCTTTTTAGGAACAATTATTTTAAGAGTCAGTCGGCCGGTTGGAACGTTAAGCCTGCCGCACCCTCCAATTTATGGCAAATGGAATTTATGTGTCACCTTTATCAATTAAATACAAGTCTTTAAAGTTAAAATATTTTTTCTCTCGCAAATCACATAAAGTGACTTTGATCGTTCTTTCCCTGTGCTCTTCATATCATTACGCAATTATCGTAGGGCAATTCATACGGACAACTAATATTATTATTTAGGAACGTACTGGAAGTGGGTGGAGTGACGGAAGCAAGGAACCTACCAAAACAGCAAAAGTACGGGTACGCGAAGTCTGCTAAACGAATATTTTGTGGAAAGGTTAAACATCGGACACACCGAGGTTATCTCGCTGGTCAATCGAAGACTACACAGGTTCTCGTATACGGATTTAAAAAGCAATTAAGTTCCAGATATAATTTTAGTAAAAAATAAATGGTTTTTTGAGGAAAAACCACACAGATTGAGCAGAACTGTCCAGTCAGTACACGCATTTGTCAGTAATCGTGCAGCTCAACTCAGAACTTAAGGAGCTCAACGATTCGACGAACAATACCAAAGAAAGGACATATGGTTATGTCGCATAAATTACTCAAAATGCCAGACCATGGTTAAAATTAACTGAAAAGAAAAAAAAACAATGACCCACATAGTTATTACAATCAAAATAATTTAAAAAAAAATATTTTACAAAGTAAATATTCATGTCAATGTATTTATAAAATTCAACAATGTCAATGTGTAGGTTTATTATAAAAATCCGGAAATAATCTTGGCCAGATAATTTGAGGACCATGTTATCTGAAATGGTATTTTGAGGGAAGAACCATCCATACAGATTAGAGTGGACCTATCCAGTTAGTGCACGCATTTGTCAGTAATCGTGTAGCTCAACTCAGAACTTAAGAAGCTCAACAAAATAAATATTATTAAGCAAATAAATATTATTCTATTCTATTCTAACCATTCAACGAACAATACCAAAGAAAGGACATTTGGGTAGGTCGAATAAAGTACTCAAACTGCCAGATTATCATTAAAACTGAGAAAGTCAATAAATAAATTATGTGACCAACATAGTCCTCACATTCACATTAAGTATATAATAATCATCAAATGTCAAAGGCTGTGTAAAATAAGAAATTTTTAAAAAAGCATTCAGTATGCAAAAATTTGAGCAACAATTCCAAGCCTCTTTGTCGTCATTATAATCATTAACAAGTTAAAAGGATTTCTGGATAGATTTTCTCCGTGTTAAGGGGATCTTATAAATCATTTCCAACTGAATTCCTATAATAGTGCTGATTTTACAATTCATGCACTATATAAAACTGTTCGCTATGTCACAACCCACAATATTCTATCCGATTCACATTTTCCCGACACATTACATTGTAATGTAAGTGAGCCAGTTAAAATAAATTCAGTTTTGTAGCAGAAAATTAAGTTTTTATTGAAAACGAACCACGGACCGATATCCTAATATCACCCTATAAATGCCTAGCTATAGGGTGCTTTGTTTACTTTCTGCTTCCCATAAATTTGACTTCATGCGAACTGTATTTATTTAAACTCTGATGGCGTGTGGAAAATCTTTATCAACTGAAACATATTATATTTTACGTAACTACTCGTATATTATTTATAGTACGAGTATAACTGTTTTTTTGTCTGGATTATTGCATTGTTCTTCCTAAACTGATATTAGGGTAATACGGGTGAAATTAAACAATCGACTAATAAATGTTAGTAAAAGTTTCGGACACTTCACCGTAACACCGCCGAAATTCTCATAAAATATTGAAGAAGCAGAACTTCCAAAGATAATTACCATTACTGTCCGGAGTGTACGGGTATTGTACACACGGCTACATATCAAGCCTTACATTTCCAGTTTTACTTGAGCTCGCATTGCAGTGGCTTTTCGTACAATGTGAAGTCAACTTATAATGGAAATGTATAGCTAGATATGCAGTCGTGCGTACCTACACAAATTCTTTTGATGCAGTTGGATCATTGTGGATGTAAAGATAGTGCGTTTTCCGGCTGATTTACATTGTTTTAGGTTGAGGTTACTTTCATACAAGCGGGGCTGTTTGTATGAAAGTAATTTATTAAGTAAGTACTTCAGTTATAATTAAAATTTTGCATGATTTAATATTAAATACCTTAACCATCCGAGTAGGCAACTAGCTATCCTATTTTTGGTTGTAACTTGTAAGTAAGTTACAACCAAGTAGTATTAAGATAATTAATTACATTCACCTATTACCTAAACAGCATAGTTACGCTTTTATAAGCCCCCGCCCTATTAAAAAAGTATAATAGAATGCCTATAGAAACTACATAAATACATGATTGTGTAAATATCTACCTAAAGTTAGCTTTGATAACTCATGGATGAGAGTAGTAAAACTTATTAACTGAGAAGCCTATTTCAAGATTTATTACATGGCAGAGCATTTTTTATCCGTATTATAGATTGTGACAAAAGCGTTATAACGATCTCTAGTGTATTGAAACTGACTCCAGTGTTAACTTTTAACACAACGATTTATTTTCCGTGGTGTCGCGCGCAGGTTTGAAGTTTTAATGCGAAGGAGTCCGGTCGTGTAGTAATTAGGAGGTGAGTACGCGTCGCATCGGCTGCGGCGGCGCGACGGTCGATAGCTGGAGCGACAGGCGGTGCCGGCCCGGGTCACGCCTGCCGCGATCGATACCGGCGCGGCGGCGGGAGCAGTCGAGCGCCACGCGCCACGCCACCGGACACGGAGCAGCAGTCCGCCTCGCGACACGGCGACGAGCGTCGAGCGAGCGAGCGCGGCCACGCGGACACACGCGCCAGCTCCCATGCGACTTACGGCCGCGTCATGAGCGGCGCCCGCCCCCGCTCCGCGCCGCTCCTGCTGGCGCTCGCGGCCGCCTTCCTACCGCAAGCCAACCATGTCGCGTAAGTACCACCAGCATCCGCTGCGCCCAGCCTCACTATTTGCAATTTTTTCCCAACTCAATGTGTCCGTTCATATAAAAGTTTAGTACAGTTCCTCGAAAACCTGGGATGATCGTAAATTGTGGCGAGTAGTAAACTGGCATGCATTAGATTTACGATGTATGACTACATTAATACTTAATTATTTATAATTAATTAGAACATCTCTGCTTTACACATGTCAAAATAATGCATTTGCAAGTTAGCTCGATATCAATTAGTGAAAATATTAAAACTATAGAAATTTATAACAAATATATATGCCAATCGTATCAATTTACAACTATGTAATACTTCTACCTTTGAAAGTGCATTGGTAACCAATTAAGTTCGTTTAGTAACAAAGTCAATTAGACGGACTAGCAAAAATTTTGCTGTTTTAGTGGATAGAATTTTGCAAACTTAACACTTCACTTCAATAGCAAGTATTTCGAAATAAAATTTAATTGTTTTAAAGATTGAAAGGTATTATTTTTAATTGAGTATTTGTTGGATCCTGAAGAAGTGTATGGGGTTTTGATAGGTTTGGTTTGGATTGGTCACATGTGCGAAAAGAACGCTTTTAGAGCTTTTCTACGTATAAAACAGAATAAAATACTTTCGTAATCTTGATTTGAAGAACAATAGGTATCATACATATATTCAACGGACACAAACCAAAGCGAGAAATGGTTAAATTCATTCACACAATATTTGTACTAGACGTGTGCACCCCACTATTTTCCTTCATTGCGTCGGCACAATATGTAAATGTAGTGAAAACCTCCGCACATCATGCGCCAAATCTTCATAGGACGTATTCACGTATGTAACAACTATTTGAGGCGCAATTCGAGGTCTTGCTATTATAATAATTAGTTCCGCAACAGTATGTCGGGACCAAATGACGTCACGGGCGACTCGTTCTTTGTAATTGGCCTTTATGTTTGAGTACAAACCCTTTTGAAACAAGGACGAAACTATGAAAAAAATAATAGGCGAAGGAGGTGCATTCCTAAATTGTCATAGAATATCCTTCATTCCTAATTCAAACATAAATTTAAAATTAACTATTTTTGAAAATACGGGAAATACCTACCTGTAATTTTAAAGGAAAATAAATAATAAACCAATCAAACACAGAAATCTGTCAATAATAATTTTTATTCGTCACTTATCTGCTCAAAGACCGGGCGTTGCTTACGAGTAATAAATTCATATTAATAATTCGAGGTACTTAACAGAAAATAATTTATTGAATTGTACATTCAAGGCACATTGAACTAAGGTACATCTTATTACCTGCTCTGGCAGACTAAAACTTAAAAGTGTAAAGTTTCATGAAAAAAATAAAGAATTTTTCATTAGGTAAGTCACAAATTAAAATCTTAATAAACATTTCACCGCAGCGCCTTTTTCCAGTTAATTAAAATCTGCTGCTGTTATTTACTTAACTTTCCTCGTTCCAGCGATTTGATAACAATATAAATATATTCACGATGAACATAGCTTTAACCCATTAGTGGCATGTAATTGCCTATCCAGGAGCCAATTCTTGTAGCAGTCAATATTGACACTAAGCTCCCTACCACCACTACCATCTACGTAGGAAAATACCACTTTTCCAGAAAATTTAAGCATTAGAACAAAAATTCAAGTAATTCATTTATGAATTTGATTAGAATATTGTAAAACTTTTGATTTTGAACCATCTTAGAGGTCAAGCTCACAAATAACTCTCACAAAGCAGATTCTAAAATAAAATAAGTACTTTACAGTAATATTTTTTTATTCGATAGGATTATTTATAAACACTTAGTAATCTTTTTGATCCGGTGGTACTTATATTTTAAAATGAACATTATAGATACATAAGGTTTAACATTTTCTCACTAGATAACACACACTCGTAAGACGTGAGCGTTTTGCTTATGCAGGAACTTTGACTAACCCAGCAGGAGTGGATTAATGCAACCAAAGTGTTCCTGATGGTATTTGGGGATGGGGAAGATTGACCTGAAGGTGCACTAGCGAAAATTGAAAATAAAACCACTGTGTACTGATCTGATCTGACAGATGTTTTTTTTTTTAAGTTCGCATCTAGTAGTTTTGACCCTTAGAGGTTAGGGCTTAAACTTTTTTTTTAAAGAATGGCGTCTCGTAGTTGTGACCCTTAGAGGTCTTAGCTACTTAACGGGACAATACTACTTATTTTTATTTTTTTTGATATTGGCCTTTTTGTAGTGGGTCCCTCGGAAGCCTTTTCTACTTTACCGGGCTTTGGTGGGGCCAGAAAGGCCTCTCACCTAGCAAATAAAATATATTTAGGCAACTACTTAAACTTTTTTTTTTTTTTTCCTATTGGGCAGCTCCTAGTTATGACCACTAAGGTCCTGGCTACTTAACCGGGCAAGCCTGTGGGTGCCTTAAGCTACTAACTTAAAGCCTCCAGCCAGGGGCTACTTAAACAAAAACCTTTTTGCTTATATACTATTCGCGGTAACGAAACCATAGCGACTTCTAAATCGACGTCAACGCCACCTATCGAGCACGCCGGGAGCTTTACAAATAATTAAGTCGTAAACACAAGGTTATCCTAAATAAATACTAGCCAGAAATGTACTTACTGTGTGTAGCTTATTTGTATAATTAGCTTACTTCAAGTTAAGTTCTTATCTTACCAAAATACAGCGGTTTTATGAATAAAAATGGTCATAATAATAAAACCTACAAAAAACCATAGCAAATCTTAGGCCGGATCGTATTACCTAGCGTGCCCGCTTTGTAACGGTTCTCATCAGTGCTGAGTATGCGAACGCGATCAGTGCATTTCTAAAATAAAATTTATAATTCTAGACTATTGTGTAGTGATAGCTACGTAGGTACCCCCAACCTCAGTACTGACCGTCAGTGAAGCACTAAATACGGCCTTAACAAAAACTGATTAGCTTTCTACACTTAAAACGACTAAAATCAGTTTTATGTAAGCTAATGTAACTTTGTAAATTAAAATGTTATCATCGTCGATCTAGGCGTACATAAAGCTGTACTAAATAGGAAAGCTTATTGGTACCTACTGCACGTGATCCGAAACGAATTCGGCCGGTTTGAATATTATATTTTATTTAAAAAAATGGTGTGAATGCCATGGAACGACCTTCATATTTTTTACTGGTTGCGCCCGCGGTTTCACCAGCATAAGTCACTATCCCGTGAGAATATTCAAATAAAAAGTATTCTGTGTCCTAATCCAGATCATGCTCTGCCAATTTCATTCAAATCAGTTCAGCCGTTTTAGCGTGAAAGCGTAAAAAACAAACATACAAAAATCAAATCTTTTCTTTTTATAATATTTAGATAGATTCTTAGATTAAAGTTTCCCAGAAAAGAGTAATGCATTTAACTAACAGGTTTTTTTTTAAAATTAATTGTTAAAAGTTCCCTTAAGAAAGCAATTTTGCTGAAAAGCTACAGTAAACATATTTCTTAAAAAAAATGCTATTAACGATAGTTTATTTATAATTATAACATTTCTTTTTAACCATAAAGTAGGTTAACGTGCTATATCGCTTATAAAAAATATAACGTGCAATGTTTACGTAATTAAACTTTAATACTGGAAAAGTATTCAAATCCGATTTTTTGCCTCCACGAGTTGCTTTAACGCGCAGAACTTGTATTTGCATACACGATCGAGTGCTCACGCGACGGCTTACACGCGAACCCGTATTTAACTGTCAGCCTTACTAACCTTAGGTATTAAACCAATTTTTAAGTAACTCACATGATACGGTGTATTACAGTCAAGCTACGCTTTATCACGCGCCTTCATGACGAATTGAAAGTGGTAACCAGTACTAACACCACTAAAGAAATAAAAGGACATTTGTGGTCCGTGACCCATTAGGTTAATGACCCAGTAGTTTTGGTTAATAGATTTATATTTATTAATAAGCTGTATTTCGTTTATACCCTTATACAGACGGGATATTTGGGAGTAACTTTCTCCATCCCGTTTTGTACGACACACAGCATTATCGCGGACAACAGCTTCATAATTTTGGCAAGTGAATTATTATTACTGATTTTTTATACCTTCTATTGTTACACGAATAATAACATTGTAATCTCCATGTAAATCATCAATAGTGGTAGTTTATCTATAATAGCCAGCTAATAATGAAACAATATGGTACTTAAAGTAGGCACATGAGTGTTCTCTATTAGGATATTTCTGAACACTGCCTATGGAACATCGTTTAAAAGACAAGGGCCTAGTATCAGTATCAAGTCTATATATTATTAACCAGCTAACTATTAATATCTATCTATGTTAAACTTGTCGTACAATAATGTTTCTACGAGTTTTCAAGTTGCTGCCGGTGGCACTCCCTCTACGCGTCGTAGCGTCGTAGCACATTGCTACGCCGCGCATGCTCATGAAATTGGCTTGCACGTGATAGGAAAAATACGTTGAATTCCTTCCCGCGTTATATTCTTTACTAGCGATCCGCTCCTGCTTCGCACGGTTTTTACGACTTGGCAAAACATCAACATTATTTATTTTCTATTATGTAAATTTTAATGTAGTATAAACATAAAGAGCTGTGGTGGTCAGGTCGTGGGCGTGGGTTCGAACCCAGGGAGGCACTTTACTTTCTTTAAATAATTTCACCACCAGTGCTCACAAAACGGTGAACGAAAACATCATGAGGAAACAAACCGGCATGTCCTAAAACCAAAAATTCGAAGACATGTGATATCTACCACTCCGCACTGGGCCCGCGTGGTAGATTATAGCCCACTCCCTCTCGAAGAGAGTAGACCTGTATCGCAGCAGTGGGAACATGATAGGCTGATTATGCTATAAACATAAACCTTCTGGAAGAAATTCTCTAATTTAGAAAGAATAAAGAAAGAAAATACATTTATTTAGCACATACTTTGAAGGCACATAACACTACATATAATATACTATAAGTAAAAAAAAAAAACAAATAAAAAGCGTAAAGTGCGTGTTGAGAAATTAGCAGAAATGTGTGCTTCGTGGTTGTGCCAAATACGCCCAGTTCAGTAAAAATGTGCAGCGAGAGAAGATAAAATAACTCGCGAGAAACCATCCTTTTCTAGGTAATGGGAATGGTTTCCAAAAAATCAAAAAAGAAACCGGTTTCAACCGGGAAGCAACCCCAAAGGGGGCGGAGGAGACCGGGCCCTCCAAAAAGAGAGGCGGGAAAAGCAAGAAGAGAAAGGTCGAAGACTCTTCAGCAATCCTCTGGCTTGGCGATGGAACCCCCTCCCCAAAGCCGCAGGAGATTGTTGACCGAGTCGGTAGAAGGGGACCGATTTATGCGGACCCTGACGCACCAATCATAGGATCCCCAATTCCGGGAACACCTTTTGCGGCTTCTGTCAGAGCAAGAAGAGGTCGACAGATGGTCCCGGGAGATATCTGTCGAGGGCGCCACATCCGAAACAAGTGTCTAAAAATGATTGGTAAAGTTTTTTCAATAAATGTCGTTTGATTCGTTTTCTTGTTTCACACACAATCCAAAAAAAAAAAAACACCCAGGAGGTGGCTTTTCTGAATTATAATAATGGTGACAACCGCATTTAAATCCGTTTCGTAGATTAGAAGGACTACGCGGTTACACAGACAGATACGAAAAGCGACTTTAATTTTTAATAAGTATAGTCACAGTTAAAAATATAGATGTGAGTGAAATGAGTAAAATCCTTTATAGGTAAATTATATGGTCGTCGTATACAAATTCATCTCGTACTTTAAAAGTTTGTTCTTATGTATGTAATTCATATCAGATGTCGTTAAATGAGTTTACAAGAAAAAGTTACTATACAAAAAACTACAATCAAATATTTAATAAATACTTAACTTTAATAATTCATGGTATCACATTTTACGAACATAATCTTTGCTACTTTCTTTAAAATACAACACTTCTAATGGACAATCCCCATAATCGTAGTGTGCTTACTTCAATACTATATGTAGTTATTCAGATAAATAAGCGCACAGAAATTCTTTCACTCACGGAATGGCGCGTTTTCACTATCCATTAGCGATGGATTATTGGTTTTAAGGATTGCAATGGAAATATGATTTATCGTGATACTCTCATTAATATAAATACTTGCTGTATAAATGCTATTCCACGTTATTTATTAGATAGGCATGACAATCTGCTACTGCTACTTTAAACCGAAAATCTAAATAAACTCTAGTTTTCTTTTCAGTTTGACTAAATAGTTTCACAAAAAAAAAAGATAAAATTTGCATCTAGATTTAATGCCCAGTAAAGTTTGACTTGGAATCGTTTTTGTGCATCTATTCGCATAATCAATGAAGGTTAGATCGTATCTTGTTAATATAGTATCTACTATGTTCGATATTCGATACTCGTTCTGAGACTGGATATTTATTGAGTATCTACCTCATACCATTTTATCGGTCGATTCATGGGTTACGTGACTTCAGCAGACTATTACGAAGACAATGTTATGCCGTGGAATCGAAACAGCAATATAGTTACGTTCTCACTATATTTAAGCTTAGTCATTCTCTGTTATGAAAGATACTTCAAAAAAAAAACATTGTTGATAAACAATGTTTCTATATAACATGCGACGCAGGCGACTGTCACAAAACAATACAAGTCCATATCATGCGTTTCACATGAGTAGGTGATAAACAAATAAACTCTTATAACGCAGCTGTACCTACTTATAGATAGAGACTTGTAGCAATACGGCAAAAGCCTTAGAAAATTGACAGATTCAATTACCGAAATTTTCAAAAATTTTCAACCAATAACACCGAACTGTATCATAGCAATATCTACTTCAAATTTTGGAATGAATGTGAATAATAGATCTAAGACACCGAAAATTCGTTTTTCAGAAATCTGTAGCGTCGCGCATAGCCAGAAAATGATTACAAACCATTAGAAATGCGCCGAACAAACCGTAGCAATCCGTCTGAAAACTGTTTTCCTAGTATTTTTAGGTCAATTAATGCGAAAATACATTTCGATGCAAGTGCGCAATGACAAATACTCACGCGAATCAAACGACGATTTTCAACACGCTTTGCAAAGGAAATAAATTTTCAGAAACCACCACCAGGGTGTTAGACACACTTGCACCGCCAACCACTAAACACGTTTACAAGAACACGAGTCCCGCCCCCTCGGTTTAGGGATCAGTTCCATATGTTTAAATATGTTTGGGCCTTTATACCAACTAATTACTCGTGACCTTTTTATTTTACAACTAAAAGTTAGGCCGCAAAACAAGGATATAATTTAATAATAACGTAGCTTGCCCCTTTTGATATCGGCTAAGACCAGGCGATAGATACAAACAACCACATGAAAGTTAGTTTTAAACTCGTTTATCGCTAAACGTGTTTAGTGATTGGCGGTGCCAGTGGGCCTAACTTTTTTGCCAGGAGATGGATAGATGTCTGTCGTGAATTTTTAAGATTTTGTGAGAAGACGAATGAAAGATTAGATAAGTTTAAATAATAAAATGTTTGTTCACTTGATTGCATTTTGTATATTTTGACAACTAAGTGTCATTTCGTTTGTTAATATTGTTATTTTTTCGAGTTTCGATTTTGTACACTACAAAATTCAACTAACCTGTTTAAGTATGTATGTGACATTATAATACATTTAAGTTTATAATTTGAGTTGTACAATGCTTTGGGATTCTTTAATCTGTAATGTTGTGCTTGTACACTTAAATAAATAAACATAATATTTTGTGACGGATGTCAGATGGGCTCGCGGACATTCCGGTATTTTTTGTTTAAATGCCTTGCCGATTGTGTATTTTACTGCCCACCTAATCGGGTTCGGGACCATCTAATCCAACTATTTATGCGGGTTCGGCCATATTACACACACATATTACACATGGTTTTGGTCGTTAATCCATTAATAAAATTCTGGTCTTGTCTGTTAACATGTCCTCATCCAATTACATTATTACTTTTCATTAAAGTTTTTGGTCAGAAATACTTTCATGTTATGTGGTTGTTTGTATGCCTCGCCCCTGGTCTTAGCCGATATCAAGAGGGCAAGGAACTTACTATTTATCCTTGTTTTGCGGTTTAACTTTTGGTAGTAAAATTAAAAGGTCACGAGTAATTATTGGCATTAGTTGGTATAAAGGCCCAAACATACTTAAGCACTGATCCCTAAACCGAGGGGGCGGGAGTCATGTTAGTAAATATATATAATAAATATTCTGACAAAATTAGGTACACACACAAGTCAACCTGAGGGCCTAGACAAATGGCATTCGCTTCGGAGCGATTCTATTTCTACAATCGCTATCGCTTTCGCTAATGTTTCCATAATACGAATTGAAAACTAGCGATAAAGCTTGTCAAAAAGTGTCACTTGGCTACGCATCTCTATGGAAGTAATCGTTCGACGCTGTCAATTCGTTTCATAGAATCGAATGATGTTAACATTGCCTAGCTAATTTCTATTCGTCGACCTATGATCACCTGACATTTCGATAGGTTATGTCAACCCCATACATTTAGGCTTTTCTACTAGCGTCATCGCTAATCGAATGTTACTTTGTCTAGGCCCTCTGATCGCTATATTAAGGTCTGTTTAAACGCCCCCTTCACTGTAATAATGCTAATTATGGTAAACGTAAATCAGAGGCGTAAATGTGGTTTCACATTATTACTTTCGCGAGACACATTCATATTTACTAGACATTGGGGCCGATTTTCTTGTCACAAAATTCTCTAAACTAGACTAAAAATCCCAAAAAATTGTTTATTCCTGTCAAACGACGATTTCTCATTCTGAAAAAGTGGACAAGACAAAAGTGACACAACATAGGTAACTATATTTTAGTTTGACAGCACTAAGATGGCAAAAAAGTACCTCCGGCTCTAAAAAAATTCACGGGGCTCACCCCGTGTTTTTTTTTTGCATTTGCAAACAAGTACCACGTGGCGTCGCGATTGTCAAATTAAATTTTAGTTGCGTCAAAATCATTTTTAAATTTAGAGATATATTTTTGCAGAACAGCTTTAAGATTCTCATATCCAAAAGTAAGGAATTTTATTGATAGTTTAGTTCGCAGTACAAGAAAAAAAAAAGAAGAGATTTTTTTTTATACACCAAATATGTTAAAGCAACATCTTTATAATTTAAATAAATACACAAAACTAATTTTTTATCACTTATTATATCTTGTTTTTAATTATTTATAAGTTAACACTATCAATTCAAACTGAAACTCAAATCATTTATTTGAATTAAAGAAAGAAATTACAGGCACTTTAGAATTGTGAAGGGGTCGAGCAGTCACAAACATGAAGTTAGTCGCGTAGTAGGTTCCTATGGAGAAGAACTTTACTAAATATTGGTTACTTCATACATGTTGAAATTATACATGTGAGAACGATGTAGAAAGACGTGCACGTTAAAAGCGACCGTAGTAAAAAGAAAAAAGAAATACCTAAATGAAAATAAATCAATATAAACCATGGTAGCTAAGAGATGACCAGTCCCCCTATGACGGCGCGCCCGTTCACGAAATTGGCGTATGGACCAGCACCATTCAGCTCAACCATTTTGAAGGGAACTTAATGATCCAACACAAACGCTACCTTCAGCGAGACATCTGCGTGAGCATGACATACTCTAAGCCGCCAGGGCACATTCAACTCAATGAAAGGCGTACCCAGTAAATGATAGCTTTTTAATAGGTACAAAGAACTCAAACATGTGCTATGCAATTAAACAGTATTAAGAGATTGAATTTATACAATGCGAAGATAGTTTTTACAATCTTCAACAGCTCGAACAATATCTTTAAATGTTAAGTAATTAGTTTATGCGCTCTTGTGGGGCAGGACCAGCGTTGAGCCAAGCATTTTCATCAAGGATGTTATTCCCCAACTTATACTATGCTTGGCTGCATAGTATGCGTTTTATAAAATATTTAAATTTCGTTTCATTCTATTATGTGTATGTATGTGGTATTAGGTAGGTATTTTATTGTAACATTTTAAACAGTACCCCATGAAGGATGAGTCTACTTTAGCCAGTCTGAAACCCGGTTGAACTTATTAGTCCCTATTTCTAGGGTTAATCTATTTGCTTCTCAGAAAAAGTAGAACCAGAAATGCCAGTAGTGTGTGGTGTGCAAATATGTAGGATGCAAATAAAACTGGAAAACTTTCAACGTAATTGACCGTTGGTAGGTTTCCATTGTGTGTAGTAGTCCTTCAGTTGCGTTGAGTAAAGTGATATACAATATTACTCTTGAGAGCTTCCAATTTACCTGGTTTCAATATTGCACTTATTTGAAAAGGTTTTTCTGTTAACATACATTTTCAACGGGCTTTGGGATGGCTCTCTACTTTTGCAAAGGATATTAGATTGCAATTAAATAACTAAGATTGTTACAGAAAACATTCGTTTATTGCTCATCTTAATGTTTTTATAACACGGATTTTGTTTGCTACATCAAAATGTTGCCCTCGGGACGAATCAACATCGATCAATACAAAGCTATGAGCCATTGAAACTGCGTAATTTTATTGGCAGAAAATAACGGAATGTTCTCAGACGCTCAATGTATCTATCTATACCATTTAAAAAAAAAATATAATTAGATTTGAATATGTATTGTATTGGCTGCCGGATAGTAGGTACAGGCACGGTTAACTGAATGTTAAAGAAGCGCGGGAAATCGACGCTGGGGTGAACAAAATGAAACCCTGTTCCCGAAAATACAAGAGCAAAGATGTCCCGTTTAACGGCGTCCCGCGTACCGCGCAGGGCAGGTTAGCCCCGCCCTCACTCCAAGATACGGCGGCATCTATTTTTAGACAGCTGAAAAAGGCGTCAAATCCCTTAAAAATTTAAGTTCAGTGCGTATGTTGGAGACTCGTGAATGTTCTTTATTTATAGCGTCAGTAGCAGTAAAAGAGAATTTTGGATACAAAGAGACTATTATATATTGTACCTATATAACAAAGAAAAATAATTTAAGATAAAATATTAAAGCTTGAGTTTGTCCTGCAAAATAACGTGGCCTGACTGAAGCATAACAATAGTCCACACCTTACAATGTACGATTATAATAATATTAACTACAATATTCTATATTCTTTATCTGGAACGGGTATTTTGTCTTTGGGATTACAAATATATAATTATGTTATACTGCCGATCCATCTATACAACAAGGCCATGTATCAGAATATGGTGGCATCGATGTATCAGAAACTTTGTTAAAAATACGTGGCTTTACATTACAGATGTAGGAAATTATTTCCGAAATCGACCATTTTGCTTTGGTCCTACAATAAACTAATTAGTCCTTTACACTTACTAGTCCATTGCCGTTCTAGCCTTGAGAACCAGTTAGGTAACTTCGAAACAAAGAAAAAGTGACAAGTTAATTTACAAACAGCGGAGCACACTTGTGGACGAGTGGTTTATCGATAACAGCTCAAGCATCATCAGCCTTTTAATAACATCGTCGTGAAGTATAAACGCTGCTGTTAACGTTTATTGTAAGTTATTTACAACATTCTATTAATTTTTATAAATAAAATAGCTGTTTTTTTTTTTATCTGTAAAAACAAATTCAACTTACTTGCTCGTTAAGAGGCTCTTATTGAGCCGCTTCTAGGTTCACAATGCTTTATGCAGTAACTTTAACAGGCGTGCTTTTTACTTTTTTTTTCTAAACTCAAACACAAAGCGTTTAAGTATTTATATTAAATCATTTACATAAAGGCATTTTTTAATTGTCAAGAAGTACGCAATCGAGAAGTCGGTCAGTTAAAAAGATGAAGTTTTTTGCCCATTCTGAAGCGTAGTACGTTCATATGGAGAAGAAAGGCAAGAAACTCTATGGCCACACTTTAAAATAAAAATAAAAATATTCCTGTGTTAACTGCGCCAACTGATACGATTTTTACTACTTAGAGATGTGCGCTTATTTTTTAATTCTCAGCAAAGAGTCTTCGTGCCGTTTTTATGCCTATACATTATGACAAATATATTATGCAACTGAGTAAATAAAATAATGGAAATGATTAAGATTCTATGGATAAAAACCCAACGTTTTGTACTTCAGAGTAGTAATACAAATTATCTTCAGCGGGTGGCTAAAATATTCGTCGGCGTTCAACCAAATATTTTTGTAAAACTGACAACTTATCTTTTTCAGTGATTACTATTTACAGTACAAGTTGTTTAGTATACATTTATTACTACTCATAATGGTGTTTGCCTTTGGCTCCGCCCGTAAAGCCGCCATTCTGAACTTTTTTAGTTTTAGAACCGATTGTTTAGGTCGAGTCATTTGATTTCGTGTTTGCTCCACATACGAATGAGATGCATGAATTGAGAAAATAGGCAGTGATTTTATATTTTCGATTAGTTACTGTACCAATTGCTTTTTAAATGCTTATACGATAACCTGTGTATTCTTCGATCAACCAGCGAGATAACCTCGGTGTGTCGGATATTTACCCTTTCCCAAAATATACGTTTAACAGTTACGCGTACCCGTGCTTTTGCTGAATTGGTAGGTTCCTTCACTCCACACTTCCAGTACGTTCCTAAATAATAATATAAGTTGTCCGCATGAATTGCCCTACGATAATTGCGTAATGATATATATACAAGGTGTAAAGTAATAAACGCAATAACCTGGAAGTAGTTTGTTCAGAATCAGCTTCTAAATCGATTTCCGTCATTATTTATAAACGAGTAAAGGTGTTCGCATACATGTATTAATTTTTCCCCACCGCGTCATAATAAGTTATTAAAATCTTTCATTTAAAGAAAGGCTGATACTTATTTTGGTACCCCCCTCCAATAGGCATGTGTAATACACCGTTGGATAGCTCTTTTTTTAAACTGAAGTTAACATGGTGCCTTATTCCAAATCCTTGTCCATTCAGATTAATACTTGACATATAATGATAATCTGTTCCATTTAATTGATACTAACAATTATGTTGGTAATAATTTGTATTTGACGAAAAATAGGTATAATATTGTTAAATACTATCTCTCTAACTATCACAGAAGACAGATAGCTGTGTCGCTATCATATTTTTTTTCTTTATCAGCCAAAAACTTGGCTAAACAAATTGCTTCTTTTGAGCAATGCAATAACTTGTTAATCAATTCTGCCAATAATTTAGTCAAAATTAATGACATTGATCATCATTTAAATTAGAAATTAGGACAATAGAGGCAACCTCTTGCAAAAATGTAACAAAGGCAAATAATAAATCAAATGGAAGCGTAAAAAAATTAAATAGTATCAACCTGGTGCATCAAAACATTCAAGGGTTTTTGAAGAAAGATTTAGAAGTAGAATTATTCCTGAATTATAGCAATATAGATATTCTTTGTGTGACAGAACATTGGCTTAAAAGCCACCAGTTCATGTTCAATTTTAGTAATCACCAGGTTGGTAGTTCGTTCAGCAGAGTAAATGCTATACATGGTGGCTCATTAATTATAGTAAATAACCAACTTAAATTTAAAGACCGCAAGGATATTGTGAGCCTATCTGTTGAGCGGACAATTGAAATAGCCTGTATAGAATTGGAGCAGTTCATTATATTAAGTGTGTACAGACCACCTTCAGGATTGTATGATTGTTTTGAAAAGGTTATGGATGAAGTGTTGCACAAAATTTGTAATTCAAACAAGTCTATCATAACTTGTGGTGATTTTAATGTTAATTTGTTAGAAAATTCTGGGTTAAGTACTAAAATTATAAGTTTGTTTCAGTCATACAATCTTGCTAACCAATTTTTGGAGCCCACTAGAATAACTCCCACTAGTGCCACATGCCTAGATAACATTTACACAGATGTTACACCAACCCATAAAGAAATGATTAATTTAATAGACTCTGATCATTGCGGACAATTGATCATTATTCCTAATATTAACAAAAAAGTTATTAAAAAAGATATCACTGTTACCTCAAAAACTAGTAATCGCTTGGAAACATTTAAAACTAAACTTTTAAGTAAATTACCATTTTTGTCGACTAATGATGACCCTAATGAACAATATAATGATTTTTTTAATATGTATTGCACACAATTTGATAACACATTCATTCCAAAGACTTTCTCGGTGAATAGTAACGCTTCATTCAGTGACTGGGCCACCATTGGTATACATAAAAGTAGAAAACGACTTTATGAATTATATGATGAACGGACTTGTATAAACACTGCTGAATTTAATTTATATGTTAAGAATTATTCAAAACTATTTAAAAGAGTTTGCAGTATGGCCAAGTCACGTTATTTGAGTTCAAAAATTAAAAATAGTAGTAATGTAATTAAAATGACATGGAGTATCATTAACAGCGAAACGGGAAGGTCATGCAACCGCTGTAGTAACTACACGCTTGATATTGATGACAATATAATTAATTCAGATTCCCAAGTCGCCGCGGCCTTTGAAAATTTCTTTGCTGATGTTCCCGTATCCACTACTAAATCTCTAAACTCATCACCCACTGCTGCAGAGTCTTTACTTAAGGAAAACGTTCCTGTATGTGATTCTGAATTTCATTTTAAATATGTCACCTGCAAAGATATAATTAAAACCTTTCACACATTAAATGTTAAAAAGACCGCAGATCTATGGGGTAATTCTGTGGACGTTGCTAAGTCCATAATAAACATTGTAGCACCTACTTTAGCTGTTATTTTTAATAATTGTATTGATCGTGGTGAGTTTTCTGATCTTATGAAAAACAGTAAAATAATACCGTTATTTAAATCGGGTAGTACATCAGACCCTACTAATTATAGACCTATTTCAGTACTACCTACCTTTAGTAAAATTTTTGAAAAACTTATTTTGAATCAAATGCAAGGATTTTTTAATAATCACAAATTACTGCATAACAAACAGTTCGGTTTTACGAGGGGTCGTTCGACTACTGATGCCGGAGTTGAACTTTTAGGACATGTTTATGATGCATGGGAGGACAAATGCGATGCTTTGGGAATCTTTTGCGATTTGTCCAAGGCATTCGATTGTGTTCTTCATGAAACATTGATCAGGAAACTGCACCACTACGGAATCCGAAACGCCTCTCTGGATCTTCTTACTTCTTACTTAAGTGATAGGATTCAGAGAGTTGATGTTAATGGAAAAAGATCACCCGGATCGGTAGTAAGAATGGGGGTCCCCCAGGGCTCAATTCTTGGGCCATTTTTATTTCTTATTTATATAAATGACTTGCCTTACCTCATAAAGGATAAACATGATATAGTGTTATTTGCAGACGACACTTCACTTTTATTTAAACTGAAACGTCAGCAGCTGATTACTGACAATGTAAATAGCGCCCTTGCAATAGTAGTTAACTGGTTTAATGTTAATAACCTACTTCTTAACGAGAAAAAAACTAAATGTATTAAGTTTACGATACCTCATGTTAGACAAGTAGAAACTAGTGTTCTCATAAAGGGTGAAGTGCTGAAACCCGAAAATACCACAGTTTTCTTAGGCATAACTTTGGATACCAAGCTTCAATGGGGCCCCCACATAGATAAATTGTCAAAAAAGCTTAGCTCTGCAGCATACGCCGTTAGAAAAATTCGTGGTTTAACTGATTTAGAGACAGCCCGTTTAGTATACTTTAGTTATTTTCATAGTGTGATGTCGTACGGTATTCTGTTGTGGGGAAATGCCACCGATATCCAGACAATTTTCGTTTTACAAAAAAGGGCAATTCGTTCTATCTATAAATTAACTCCCAGACACTCCCTCAGAGATAAATTTAAGGAGATTAATATAATTACTGTGCCTTCTCAGTATATTTATGAAAATCTTTTGTATGCACATAAAAATATTAATCTGTTTAAAAAATACAGTGATATCCACAATATAAATACTAGAAACAAACACAAATTTATTGTTCCTACAACCAGGCTCAAGAAAATAGGTGGCTCGTTTAGATGCCAATGTATACGTTTTTATAATAAACTTCCTAGCCACATTCAAGATCTAAGCTTTAATAAATTCAAATCTTTTATAAAACGGAAACTATGCCAGAAAGCCTATTATACTGTGAAAGACTATATTGAGGACAAAAAGGCTTGGGATTGAGCTGCTCCAATAAATTTACACGGTGAATGTTGATTTTAATTTGCTAGCTATTTTAGACATGAATATTTACTGTAAAAAGTATTATATTATTTTCATTGTTGAGAATATGAGGACTATGTGGGTCATTGTTTCAGTTATATTCTTGATCTGGCAGTTTAAGTAGTTTATGCGGCCTACCCAAATGTCCTTTCTTTGGTATTGTTCGTCGAATCGTTGAGCTCCTTAAGTTCTGAGTTGAGCTGCACGGTTACTGACAAATGCGTGCACTGACTGGACAGGTCCACTTAATCTGTGTGGTTCTTTCCTCAAAAGACCATTTCAGACACCAATCTACATGGTTCTCAAACATTATGTCCGATTTTTTTATATACACATTGACATTGTTGAATTTTATATACACAATGACATGAGTATTTACTTGTAAAGTAGTATGTTATTTTAATTATTGTGAATGTGAGGATTATGTGGGTCATTGCTTTTTTTTTCGCAGTTAATTTTGATCATGATCTGGCAGATTGAGTAATTTATGTGGCCTACCCAAATGTCCTTTCTTTGGTATTGTTCGTCGAATCGTTGAGCTCCTTAAGTTCTGACTTCCTGAGTTGAGCTGCACGATTACTGACAAATGCGTGCACTGACTGGACAGGTCCACTCAATCTGTGTGGTTCTTTCCTCAAAAGACCATTTCAGATACCAATCTACATGGTCTTCACATGATCTGACCAAGATTATGTCTGGACTTTAAAAGAGACTGTGACCTCTGAGTTTGTTTCGGCCTTTCTTCTCAGAGTAGTCAGATAGGAAACGCCGACCTCATCTAGTTTAAAAATATGATTGACGTGTAAAAGTGTTTGTACAAACCTACTTACAGAAATAAAATCATTTATCATTTATCATTACTGTAAGTACCAAACATGTCAGTTTTAGCAATACAAAAATAAAGTATAAATAAGTTTAGCATTATTACTTGGTGATCCCAAATAAATAAATAACTATCGCGCAGTCATCTTCCGACTAACGAAAGCAGCAACAACCATTCATAGCCTAGTACTGAGACTTACCTTTCATATGAAAAAAAAAAAAAAATGAAAAAAAAAAAAAAATGAAATGAATGAATGAAATGTAGTTTATATAAACTACATTTATTCTCCATTGTAACACTGACAAGAGTTGTTTTTTGTGAAATCATTTGGTAGGTACGTACCGTAAGATTATTAATATCATTATTTAAGTTAGCAGCAAACGGTACAATCCTCCCCTACAATAATTATTACCCCTTTTCACCACGCCAGGCTTGTATTAAAAAAAAACCTGGTACATGTTACTCGTATTCTTTATTTTTTTGTGCTTAGTATGTTTCTACCAAATTTCGGTGTTTTATTTACTCAGATAAATATTCGTGCCAGGTTTCAAGTTCATAAACACTAGGAATGAGATTTTTCATTTAGATGGAATCTCCCCTCTTCACCTCCTAAACCACCCCGATAGAGCAATGGTGGCAGTTTATCTTAATAAATAATGTAATGAATGGTTACATGTATTTTACAATTGCATGTTCAGTGAAGTTTGAAATATACTAGTATTATACTCGTACAGGAGTTTTGTGTGGTTTTGTGGGTTTTGTGTGTTTTAATGTAGTGAGTAGTAAGAAAGCACGTTTGATTGAAAAAAATAAGAGTATGAGGAAAGTTTCACAGGTTTATAATAGTTTAGAACTTTAAGAGGTTCACAAATACAAATTCGAGAGATCACTAAAGACCTAGATAGTACTTAGTTCACACGTTCTTCGCGTATTTTTATTTACGGTCAGAGGATTGTCTTACATTATAAGTAGTTATATTAGTGGCGCGCGAGTACTGTACACTGCCTGCTCTGGTATTTTTTTATGTGTGGCTTCTCATAGTTGACCTTGAGAGGTCGTAACTACTTAACCGGACTAACCTGTGGCTGCCTTAAGCGAACTCAAAGCCTCCAGCCAGGGGCGAATTTCTTATATTACTAAGCGACTGCACGCTAAGGGCACCCCCTGTGGTGTATGGCTCGGCTCAGGGCGTCGGTGGGGTAGGACAGCAAAATGCGACAGTCTGGATCGAAATCGGATAATAAATGTTAACAGGGGAATTTAAAGCTACACAGGCTCCGCTATAGCGCGGGCTGGCACTTCGTCGAGCAAGGTTCGGGGGGAGCCTGCTCCTGCGTCGTGCCGGAGCTTATATACCCATGTGCTGCTCGTGTGCCCATGGTCACAGCCCCATCCTGATTCTCGAACAATGAGAGTTAATAGCACCAAATGTTACCTTTTATGGTGATGTTTTGGCTCAGAGCACGCGTGTTTCTACGAATTTCCAGTATATACAGAGTTTACATGTTTAAAAAAAAAAGTGTTTGCGGAACATTGTGTTAAGTCATCTTGTACAAGTATGATTGCAATAAATATAAATAAACTAAAGCTAATAGCATACACTATTTTTGCATTAGAACATAACAACACGCATGTTTTCCATAAAGAGCTAGACAGAGGTGTACCCATAGTAAACCCAGTTTTCACCAGATATGTTTAAGTCCCATGTAATACGTGGCGAGTCTATTACCATGAACCAGACACAAATCAAGAATTCCAGGCTGAGAAGTTCCTGATGGAAAAGTCCAATAATATAGCACTTGGCCCGACCAGAAAATCGTTCCCAGGATATCACACTCGGCGGTAGCCCTTACGACCACTAGAACAACGATGCAGTTATTTTTACATTCAGCACTATTCCATTTAAGTGAATCAGTAACCATTAAGTGAACCAGTAAGCATTAAGTGACCCAGTAAGCATTAAGTGAACCAGTAAGAATTAAGTGAACCAGTAAGCATTAGGTGAACCAGTAAGCATTTTGTGTAACAAAATCCAAACATTCTCAAACTAAATCTCCCTTTATTAAATTACCGCCAGCACAAATAACAACATTTTCCACTGGCGGCATTCCTGTAGAAAATTTTCATGTGATAAACGCCCGTACTTCCGCCGACAAAGTAAAAGTTGGCCGGTAACCTCCACGTATCGGTCTCCCTGCAACGTCAAACTTTTACATATCACAGGTATAAAAATACCTCGGAGACATAGTAAATTGACGAGTTTTGCATATTTTTTCGAACCATCGTTAGTGTCGGAAAGTATCTAGATACATCTAGAAACCTTTTTAAAGTTAGTATCCGGATGACATTTTTAACACCGGAAACGTATTATATTTTCTAGGTACAGTCACGAGTACAAATTTAGTACTAAGACAGCTCGAAAATAATGTCTGATTTTAGTCACCTATTAATATATGTCGACAAGATGACGACAAATGCATACATCAAAAGTTTAGTATCTATGGATCAAGCACGTTTCTGCTTTTCGTCATTTGAAAAGGGTAGTTTTTGAATTTCGGTCAAAAGATGAAAATCTTCTGTCAAGTCGTATTCCTATATGTACGAGTATAACCCTGCAACGAGTATGAGGCCAAATCAGTAAAATATCTATCTTCTGAGTGGAATCAATACAAAATAACGTTATTATGGAGAAAAGACGTCATTTGAGCCGAGAAAAAATTATCAGAGCCGTGGGAATGTTCGAAGCTGGTTCTCGACAACGTGCTGTGGCAATCGCTCTGGGCACTACGCATAGTGTTATAAGTTTACTTTGGACACGTTACCGCATCTCTGGCAGCGTGGCAGTTCGACATGGAGGACGAACTTGCATCACCACACGCAGACAAGATTGTTACATACAAATTACTGCTCGACGAAATCGTACAATGACCGCGATGATGTTGGTTACGAGGCTTCATAGCTCTTCAGGGATTTTAATAAGCGATCAAACTCTAGTACCACCTATCCCCGCAATCGCAGAGCCCGTTTACAATGGGCTCGTGAACACAGAAATTGGGCAGAAGAAAAGTGGCATTTTGTGTGTTTTCCGATGAATCTCGCTTTGGTATGAAGCCAGATACTAGACGTACCGGTATTGGAGGTCGCTTGGATGCTAAGAACGTTTAAAATCATGCCAGGAATTCCGTGCATACAGCGGTTGAACAATCATGATATGGGCGGGTATTTGGATTGGCGGAAGACCCGAACTGTTTTGGATCAGAGGCAATCTCAATACACAGATTTACACTGAAACGATTGTATCAGAGAATGATGTTGTAATTCCTTTGCGGACCCAATTTGGTGCTTAATTTCTGCTTATGCATGATAATGCACGTCTACACACTGCCAGAGTCGTTGCAGTCACACTTGCGGCAGCTAATATCAACGTCCTATCATGGCCTGCTCGCCAGACATGAGTCTTATTGAGTACGCATATGCTTCAAAGAAGAGCTCTGCCAACTAAGGATGCCATACACATATCAGAAAATCATTTTCGCCTGTTACAACGGACGAGTACGCGGCCATTCCGCAACGAGGTTTGGATGAACTCATATTGCGTATGCCGAATCGCTGTGATTGTGTTATACGCATTAACGGCTGAAATACAGACTACAAATTCTTTGTTTTACGCAATAAAATCCTTTAAAAACTTTTATTTTATATTTTTATCACATTTTAATGTCAAGATTAACTAAGATAAAAAATCCAGTATAAGCAAAAATCGGTAAAAGAGAGAGAGTGCTTCGTATATACGAAAACATTTTATTTAATCAATCTAAGTAGACACTTTTATTTAATTTCAATAGGGCAATAAAAAATATTTTTTAAATACCTTGTGACGGATGAGGTTTACGTGGTCTGTATAAATGAAACCACGTACCTTGTCAGCAAATAAAATGTATATTAATTTAAAATAAGAAATAGGGGGTAGGCGAGTTTATGGTCACAAGATTCCCTAACTTCCCTTGGGAGTAGCGCAGTACTCTCCTGGCTCAGCCTGGTGTGATGCAGCCCACAGCGGTGTGGCACGCTGAAGACGCCAGGAAAGGTGACGGCCGGCAGATGGTACCCGGCGTGGAACTCGTTCGTGCGCTGATTTGCCGGAAGGTGGTGGCTCGGAACTGAGCGCCTGGATGCCTCCGGTAATTCCAGATTAGCTTGAGCAGATGGGAAGCCGGAACCGAGAATTCGGAGTAGGTAAGCCGGAACTTCGGATACATCCGAAACTTCGGACCCTGGAAATAACGTCCAGCGTGTCACAAGATGGACAATAGGTCATCTCCGCTAATTTTGACACCAAGGCATAAGCAAAGCGAGATGTACTATGCGCTAATGAAGGTGATGTGTGGTTGTCACAATCAGTACGGAGTTTACAAAATGTGAGTGAGAAGTACATGATGACTTGCACATTTTTAAAGTTATGGAAAATTCCATAAAATGTGCAGCGATAGTAGCAAATAGGTTGCTTAGCAAATATTTTACCAGAAGGCATACTAATTTAACAGAAAACAGGTTGTGAGCAAAAAGGCACCGCCATATGATGTCCTAGATAAGTAGTTACACGAAATATAAAAGCGACATTGTTCAACACTTACCCAATATGGGGGATTAAACTGAGTTTAATAGACTCATAATAGTAATAAAAAAAAAAAACGGCAACCACCGTGGCTGCTCCGGAGGGCACACGCATGAAGGTCGCGCCGCTGAGAATGAGCGACGCGAACGCGTGCCCCCGAAGCCAGCATATGACGGTCTGACAACTCGGCGCGCACAATTGACGGCCGGGCTTGCCAGGTCTGCCAGGGCGGTGACGGGGAGAGGGAACAGGGACCGCTATGCGAACGAGATCTCCTGTGGCGACCCCAAGGTCACGCGCATTGCGTTGAATATAGATGTTGGTAATTTGGTTTTATAAAAGTAAACAAAATGCTTAAAAGAAGCCTATTTTAATGATTAAATCGTTATTCTAAGTAATTCATAATTATTTAAAAGAAACGGAACGTTACAACGTTACAACCTAGATGCTTTTAATGTGTGTAGTACCTTGTTCAAAAGTGCTATTATTCCTATTGTCACAACTTTTGTCCAATGTAATCAGTTTAATTGTTTTTGCAGCTGCTGTTAGGCAGACCTGTCTCGTGTGCATTAACACAAAGGCTCAATTCAACCACTAACTGATTATAAGTTTTCTATTGCTCAGATCAATAAACGTCTGTCTGCCGTGTGTTAATTGCAATTTTTATACTCTATAAATCCACTCTATTCTAGCTAGTGTGTTTCTGTGAAAAATAAACCTAATTTATTTCTTTCTATCAATAAATGATTAGTAACATGTAATTTAATTTAAATGTTAAAGCTATTTTCATTCGTACGGTGTTGTAACACATTCACAAGTAATTTAAATCAGTTAAGAATGCAAATTGCATTTGATTCCATGATTCGGCTTCCGATGTAAATAAAAAATGTGATGACGCCGTATTTTCACCATTACGGGGAGACAGTGAGCTCACGTGACCTGTTTTTTTTTACAGAATCACCTTTTTTGTACGGCACCAGCGGGACAATTTTTCACCACTACTTGTACATGCAAGTGAATTTCAGCGTAAACATAAAATATCAATTAACAGCACTTTGTCAATTACCTTGAGCGAACTCAGAACCACAGACTAATTAGCTTGTCAGAACATAGATGATAACAGTAAAACTACAAACCATCCAAATAGCAAAATATTGTTAGATATTTAGTTTAGAAAAAGCGTCTTTACAATTTTGCATCATGTCAGAATTGACTATTTTTTGTACAATATTATTGTAATGTTTTAGATGCCAATGGGTCAGCAATTCCACATAACTGTACGTAGGAAACTATGGGCTTGAAATATTTATTCAAATGACCTATTTCCAAATTTCTCGGAGCCATTCCATTTAGCGCTGCACTGTAGTTTAATGCAGATTCAGAATAGTTGTGAGTGATAAAGTAATTTGATTTACGGCTTTACGTCTATACTACAATCGTAGCTACTCGACTTGGCACTAATTATATCTTAAGAATATTACGGTTTCGTGCTATTCTACAAACAACAGCGACATGTCACTCAGCAACTTTTATACCAATGTTGGAAACATTACAATCACCTTCTGCAATCTCTTAGGAAAATGTCTGAAACTATTCAAGCCAGCTGGCTGTTGTGTCAGCTCGAGCTACTCGAGTACACCCCTTGCAATGGAACAAAGATTAGCTTGCTAGCAAGGCGCAAGCTACACCGGACGTACGTACGTATTATCACTCTGGAAATTCCAATACGTTTCAGAGATTTCTTTAATAATTCATAGGCTCGTGTTTGACCACTATCTCTCACTATCCTGATGCGTTTTACATGATAGTCCACTTGGACAATAATCATTTCGATTGATGATTTATTTTATTTTAATGGAACTATTTTCATGAAATGATATTGATTGATCTGTATTTTTGTGGCAATGCTTTAAATTTTTTGTAACACTTCGTATGGTATTTTTCAAAATAGAGTATGTCGACTGGTAATTTAGTTTCTCATGCAAAACTGGTACTTTTTGCGACTTGCTGTTTTTTTTTTACGAAAACGCCGTGACGATTCTTATATTTTCTAGAATATAATAGCAAGGAACAATAGGAAAATACCTACACATGTCCAGTAACTGTATGCAATTCCACTACTGATCGCTGATAACATGAGTATGCCACAAAGGCATGCAAGCTACTTGCATACTTTTGTGCAAGTTACTGGAATGTAAATTCCTATCTTATGCATAATTATTGAAATAACAATAAAATATGGCATTGAAAATAATCTTTTCAATATTCTATTATATTATTATTTTATTATATTATATTCTTTTTTTTTTAAGTAGACGTTGCTTTGGAATTTCAACTGTTAAAAGATCAAGGCCTATTCAATTATGTGACCGGGATGCGGGTCAGGAAAACTATTTTAAGGTCATGTTTCTAACGAGTTAATGTTCTTGATAAAACTTTGCCCTTTAGCAAAAATATCTTACCATATATACTGCCACTTTTTAACCGACTTCACAAAAAGGAGGAGGTTCTCAATTCGTCTGTATGTTTCTTTTTATTTTTTATTTGTGTTAGCTCATAATTTTTTTCTGGGTGAACCGATTTTGATGATTCTTTTTTTATTTGATAGGTGGTGCTTCATATTTGGTCCCATTAAAATTTGATCAAGGTCTGACCAGTAGTTTTTGCATTATCCTTAATACTGCATATTTTTTCCACTTAGTTTATATGGATGATGTGTTAATAATTTCCTGTCACTGTTATTTACACACCAAGTAGTGGTATACGAATTTGTGTGGGGTAGGTACCGCAACTAAAAAGTGAAAAATAAAAACTTTTTTACAAAAAAACAACCGTCTTCCAAAAAAAACACTAAAAGACGTGAAAATAACTTTAATTTCGGAAGTCGGTGGCCAAAAACGAAAATACAAAAACAAAACCACCGACTTCCGAAATTAAAGTTATTTTTCACGTCTTTTAGTGCTTTTTTTGGAAGTCGGTTGTTTTTTTGTAAAAAAGTTTTACATTATAGCAACAGCTATTGAAAAAATATTGCTCGGAAATAATCAGACTGGCTTACAATTCCATGTCGTACAAAATATTACTATGGACAGCTCGCCAATAATATCTGATTTCATGATTAATTAATTAATATCTGTCGTCAAGATGACGGCAAATATATGTAATCATTTGTGGAAGGAATATACAAGCTGCAGCACAAATATGAGACATCGAAGGAACACCAAAAAATCTGACGAGACATGCGACCCCATAATTTTATATAGGATGCTGCCCCGGTTTCAAAAAGATGTGTCACGTCTTAGAATTAAATAATATTAGACATGACTTGCGTAAAAATATCTGCCTACTCAGTTAAATTCAGAAGCATGTAATACCTCGTTGTGATCAAAAATATCTGACATCACTTTGAGAGCAAAAAACCTAACAGTATAATGTTTCGAGTCTTGTTCTATATCGCAAATATTGCCGCTCATATTGCAAAAATATGTGACATCCCACTGGAAGCATGTACGTGTGCGTGACGGTAATATTTGAAAGTAGAAATGTCAAGAATATGCGACTTTTGGGTTCCGTACCCAAATAGTTCCCTATTACTAAGCCTCCGCTGTCCGTCCGTCCGTCAGTCTCTCAGCGACATGTATCTCATGAACCGTAATGGGTAGACAGTCGATATTTTCACAGTGTGTAATTCTATAACTGCTATAACAACCAATAATGAACAAAATTAATGTAAAATTTAAAGGAGACCTTCAAGAAATGGACTTCATGGACCTTCGACGAATGGGGACACTTCATGAAATGTGCTTTTTTTATTTAATATTTAGTGTTAAATATTGTACGGTACGGAACCCTTTATGTGCGAGTCCGACTCTACAGAAAATCGAATTGAAACGAAAGTAAACACGAAGAGGGATTCACTCGTCTTAAATAAGTAAAATAAAAATAAAATAAAAAAACGGCATCTTCTATCACGTTGCGGAATGGCCGCCCACGTCCGTTGTAACAGGCAAAAAAGATTTTCTGGTTTGTGTACGGCATCCATATTTGGCAGAGCTATTCTTTGAAACATATCCCATGCGTGCTCAATGGGATTCAAGTCTGGCGATTGAGCAGGCCGTGGTAGTAGACATTGATATTAGCTGCGGCAAGTGTGTTTACAACGACTCTGGCAGTGTGTGGACGTGCATTACCATGCATAAGCAGAAATGAAGCGCAAAATTGGGTCCGCAAATCTGATACAATCCTTTCAACGTAAATCTGTGCATTGAGAAATCGCCTCCGATCCAATTCAGTTCGGTTCTTCCGCCAATCCAAATACCGCCTATATCATGATTGTGTCACCGTTTGATGATAAATGATAAATGATTTTATTTCTGTAAATAGGTTTGTACAAACACTTTTACAAGTCAATCAAATTTTAAAAACTAGATGGGTTCGGCGTTTCGTATCTGACTACTCAAAGAAGAAAGGCCGAAATAAACTCAGAGGTCACAGTATCTTTTAAAGTCCAGACATAATCTTGGTCAGATCATGTGAAGACCATGTAGATTTGTATCGAAAATGGTCTTTTGAAGAAAAACCACACATATTGGGTGGACCTGTCCAGTCAGTGCACGCATTAGTCAATAATCGTTCAGCTCAACTCAGAACCTAAGGAGCTCAACGATTCGATGAACAATACCAAAGAAAGGACATTTGGGTAGGCCACAAAAACTACTCAAATTGTCAGACTATGATTAAAACTAGCTGAGAGGAAAAAAAAAGCAACAATGACCCACATAGTCTTCACATTCACAATATTAAAATAATAATCATGTATTCAATCTAGCCTGCATGCTACTCACATTCACATACAGTTTTCTCTTTAAATGTCATCAAAAATATCATATGTTATGTCATGTAAATCAATAAAAATGACATTCATTAATTCTAAAACACTTCAGTATAAAATGGATTGTTGCTTGGGGTACATTGAACTAGCTTAATCAATCCTAAGCCTTTTTGTCATCCAAGTAATCTTTAACTTCATAGAAACCTTTTTGACAGAGTTTTTGTTTAATAAATGATTTAAACTTATTGAGGCTCAGTTCTTTAACAAGACTTGGGAGTTTGTTGTAAAAACGTATACTTTGGCACATAAATATGAATTACTAATTTTTTGGAGCCTAGTCACACACAATACAATAAGTAAATCTTGCAGAACAAAATGTAAATCTCGCAGCACAATAAGTAAATCTTTGTTTCTAGTATTTATGTTATGAATGACGCTGTGTTTAGGATATAGATTAATATTCTTTTTTACATAAATCAGGTTCTCATATACATATTGAGATGCTAATGTAATTATGTTTATTTCCTTAAATTTAGCCCTGAATGCATGGACTTCTTGGCATGATTTTAAACGTTCTTAGCGTCAAGGGGTGTACAGGGGTGTACTCCAATACCGTGTACATCTAGTATCTGGCTTCATACATACCAAAGCGAAATTCATCAGAAAAACACACAAAACGCCAGTTTTCTTCTGCCCAATTTCTGTGTTCACGAGCCCATTGTAAACGGGCTCGGCGATTGCGGGGCTCAATTGGTGGTACACGTAGCGGCCTTCGAGAACAGAGATTGACTTCATCCAAGCGATGGTATAAACGCTTATTAACATAAAACAATCACTTATTAACAAGCGATTTCTTATGGTTTAAACGCTAACATGTCCGAAGTCGACTTATAACACTCTGCGTAGTGCCCAGAGCGATTGCCACAGCACGTTGCCGAGAACCAGCTTCCAACGTTCCCACGGCTCTGATCATTTCTTCTCGGCTCAAATAACGTCTTCTCTCCATATAAACGTTCTTTTGTAAAAATTTGCTTAAAAGTATCCATAACAGTTACAAAAAAAAAACCTGATTGTTAGTAACTAGCAAAAATGCGCTTGATACCTAGATACTTTTAATGTGTGTATTTATTCTTAAAACAATCATGAGGTCGCGTTTGTCCTTTTTCTTTTGCGTTCATTATATTCCTAGATATTCTTCGCTCTTTGTCTTAGAAAAGGCAGAGATTCTAATGTGATGAATGACGGCAGCTTCTTTTTCATGTAAAACTATGGTTATTTCGCGGAAACTGGTCGTAAGGGGATCGTTGGTTGCGACCGCTTTATCAAAAGTCTTGCCAAAATTGGCTCGCGCAGCGAAATGTTTCTGCCGCGGTCGAAAATGATGCAAACGACAGCCTCGAACGAGTAAAATCTTGCCACCATTTTGATACTGATGAATAACAAACCTGCAGTGTAGCTGTATACTAGCAAAGCATAAATTAAAAGCAACTTCTGTTATACTGCAAATAATATTGACAATTATGCATCTAATAACTAACTTGGTTGTGTTGTTTGAGTTGATTTGATTATAAATGTTATGCCTCTAAGACTGAGGTCTAAATGCATAAAGAAAGAGCAATTGACTTGCCACTGTGCCTTTTCTGAAATGTCGTAACGTGCCCTTTATGTTCACCTTTAGCATAACTAACACGTGTAAGGTTCGCGTGACCTGCATAACACATTAGGAGAAAATCAGCCGATTCAACAACCAACATCAAATATATTTCTGTAACTTACTTCAGATTCTAAACGTTAATTATTTTTATCGATTTTGGAACTAGTTACTTCAGTTTATTTGGGAAACAAACATGTTGAAATGACGGCGATGATAGAATTTTTTTTATGCAATCTTCAAAATCCGTTACAATACTCAGTATAATATTTATTGCATTCGACAATGTGAACATAAGCGGCACGTTTTACAAAGACCAGATAAATGTGGACCTTGATGAGTACAGCATGAGAGAGGAAGAGGGCTTAGATCTATCACAGCATAATTACCCACTAAAACTCATTGCATGGATGTAGAGATTGTCTAGATGTAGTTACCGGCAACGCTCACATATGTCACATATGCAATTAATGTGTGAGTGCAGTCAATTTCACTTACAGATGTTGTGTCTGTGACTGTATCACCAGCCCCTCACCGCACTACTTATACTTATGCACTAGGCTATGACATTTCACGTTACTATAATATTGTGCAGTGTGGTGCTTTCAACCCTATCACACGTGGCGTATGGTAGCTGTGTGTGTATAGGTTATATACCTACTGGTTGAATTAGAACTACGGCCTTCAATTTTACCAACGATGAGCTTATATATAGGTCAAATGTATCGGAAAAAGTATTTTTAGTATAAATAAGCCCACGTACCGAATCCAATCAACGTTATTCATACCAATTTTGTGTTTACTACTGCTACAATTCATACAATGACAGCACTAAATTGTATTTTTAATGACTTGTTTTTATTTCAGGGGTGCCGGTGGGGGAGGGATGTTCGGCGATGTCAATATTTCAGCCATTTTGGATTCATTTAGTATAAGTTACGACAAAAGAGTAAGACCAAACTATGGAGGTTAGTATAAAATGATAATTTGAAACCCTTTCGTAAAATAGCAAAATAAAATAGAAGCGCTACTTGTTCTTTGAAAAGGTAGCGTTTTATTTTACAAGAACTATATAAAACATCTAGTTTGAGTTATTATTAGTTTAAAAAACGACTTACCGTTGAAATTTCGAAATCAAAGTTATGATGACAAAAAACCCAGAATTGAAATACACTCAAATTCCTAAAAGTAAACGCCAACGTAGATGGTGACGTTACCGCCGATTCCGTCTTCATAGAGTTACATAGAAACTAGACGTGTCACTGAGGTCTCACATTACGATGGGGCCGGCGTTGCCTCTGCGGTTTGCATAGACTGTGGTCTTCGGAAGATCACCTTTAAAATGTATCAGTTTTTCTATCACCACACACACATCTACAATACTTCGTAAAATACTACTAGCGCCATCTGGCGAACAACTTAGGAATACACATAAAAACACAGACCTTAGAATTTACGAACACATATTCAATAAAAAATATTTAAAAGAAAGAAAGAAACGTTTATTGGTGCACATAAAACAAATTGGTCATGCATTCAACGACTCTTACGTCCATGAATACTTTAAATTTTTATTCTAATTCAGGTTTAGTATTATCATGGTACTTCTATATTAAACATTGTGCGGTGTTTATTTTTTAGATTGATGGTAAGTAACCTATTATTCAGACAAGGATAAAAGTAGAAAACCAAAACATATACAACAAAGTCAATTTTTATTATCATTTATTATTGTAGGTACCCAGTTACAAATTATTATTAATTTGACTATTTTCAAAAATGGTATTGAAATTGGATAAACTTCTTTAAACGTGGAAAAATTACGTATTATTGAAGCTGACTCAAAAACCACTCATCAGAACTTAACCGCAATCTGGATATATACCCTAACAAATAAAAATAAAATATCGAAATCGGTTTCTAAATAACGGAGTTCTGAGGAAACAAACACAAAAATATAACCGAAGCAGAACCTCCTCCTTTTTTGAAGTCGGTTAACAATAATCAAAATATTTACTTGAATGTAAACAAAAATATTACTAGGTAAGTACTTAAAATAAAATGCGCTATAATCTGTCTTATTTTTATAGAAGTAAGGATGAATGGCGAGAACTAATCTAAAAAAGTTGAGGTGATTTGCTAAAGTTACGAATAAGCATAATGTTTACGCAATCATATTCCTTATTTCGATAGCTATAAACCAGATTTTTTGATTGATGACCATGACCTATCGACTCGGAAGTCCCTGAAGTACCTACACAAATTTCGGTTCATGTAGGTAGTCGGGTAGCTTCTGAATACCTCGGGCACGGCACGGCCACAGAGCCCCGAACTCACAACTAGTGCCTGCCCGCGCCGCCGAACGCCGCGACCCCGCGCCTTCGGCTTCCAGAGAGTTGAAAATACTTGTATAGAAAATCGCAAATAAGGGGCACTGTAATTGTTTTGCGACAAAGTTCTTGGAAGTTCAAAGTATTTTTTTTTTTTGCAATTACGATTGTGCAACTTGTTTAAGTAACAACATGGATCGATTTCCCATGCATGTATATTTAATTCTGGTGTATTTCAGCTCTGCCGGCGCCGGACTAGCAAATACATTCTTCATACTTGCAAGTATTTCCCGGTCGCACCAGGGCGCCCTACTTCGAAGCGAAGCTCTGGTTTCTCATCCCTACTAGTGATGAACTAATTTGCTAATAATTCGTAAATAACTAAGATATAGAGAGTTTATTGTATTAGTTTTCTCTGTTTTATTTATTGTGTGTACCTACACAAACAGTAAACAAAAAATTGCAAAGTAGTCGTCAGCAATAAACGACAAGGGTTACACCCTCGAGGGCTTGCGGCATACTGAATCCCGATACCCTGTGAATGAGTTACAGTAGTAAATACGCCCGGATTTTAGAAGAAAATCAAACATTGGTCTTTTGATAAAAAAAAACACTTGTAAAATGTTTATTATTAAATTGTCTATCCATTAGTGTCAGTAGCAAAATTAAAATAAATGCTTACTTGACGAGGAGATACATGTTAACAATAATTATTATTTCTCATTTCTGTGGTTTTGTTTTAAAGAGATTAATAAAATAAAAATTCCTTTAAAAAAAAAGTACAATGGTGGAATCAAGATTATGTAGAAATTTAATGATTTTTTAACTAGTTGTTATTTCTTTTGAATAGCAAGTAGTTAGCTCCAAAAAACTACTCAAAACACGACTAGCGTGGCGTTTTGCTCGGGGACGAGCCTTTAGGATTGGGCTTTTATTTTCCGCAAGTTCAGTGGACATCTAGACAAGGAAAAGTACAGAGCGAAAGCGAAGCATTAGTTTCCGGTAGTGTTATTGTTATCGGTAAGGGCCCGAGCATTATCCTACCTAAAACAAAGGCCAAAACTGATAGTCTCTATGGAACAATGACTTCTCATAATATACAGTTAGAATAAGAATAAGGTGCTAACATGCACAGCAGTGAGGTAATTAATATGCAGTGGGTTTTAAAATCTGAAAGGAAATAAAATTCGTGACTGTCCAGTACGCGCACAGTGGTAATATATCCACGCGTTTTCCCATTCAAATTCCAACCCCCGTCGATACTAGACATAAAAATCTGCATCTGCGTATATGTACTTAACGTCACGCAGGAAAAAAGTATCTAAACAGTTTTGAGTACATCTGCTCTCGGCATTGCTACCTATTAAGGATTTTCATTAGACAGGTACAGTGATTTGCGTTAGTATCCAATAAAGAAATTAGGGCTATTACCTACCGAATGAACATTAAAAGTCCGACTGACAAAACTTAGTGAAAATGTTAGTTCTGAAATTTAGACAATCTAGGCAACGACGATATGACCACACAGCATCGTGTCACGAGAATGACTGCGTGGCCGCGATATTTTTCCCGCAATGCGCAGGGATTCTTACAAATCTATACGATGCAAAAATTCCGTGCGGCGACGCACCGCAACAAATTTGCAGCAAACCGCAGCATTTAAATCCGCATGCGATTTTTCCCACAATGCGCGCGCTTCTAAGTGGTGCTATTTTTTTTTAAAGCATACAGATTTGTTCGCTGTGCACGCTAGCCCTTAGTTATAACATCAAATTAAACACTGCTAGCTACTTTAACCGACGGAAAAAAAAGGAGGAGGTTCTCAAGTCGACCCGGTTTTTTTTTTTTTTTTGCATTTGCTGTACTTTATAAATATGTACGTACGTGTTTGAACAAATTCTACGTAGACGTTATGTCAACCCATCACTACGCCTGTGACATTCTTGACACTGGGCACAACTTGATTAAGCTTTAATTAAAATCGATGTATTCCTTATCTCATCCTCTCTTTTCACGATAAGATGTGACCTTGAGAATAAGGACAAGCTTTACAATCAGTTCTTTTTTATTTATTTGGTAGGTAAGTAGGTATTTAGTGTGGCATTGCGTGTTATTTCTTTTTATTTGGCATAACACCATAATTGTATGATGACTTATGTAGATTATTATGCGATTATGATGGTGCAGATATTATTTAGTACATACCTACCGATATCACGGAACTCTCTGTGACGGATGATAATCAATGTCAATCTAGATTCATAGGTATTTAGTACATACCTACCGATATCACGGAACTCTCTGTGACGGATGATAATCAGTGTCAATCTAGATTCATAGGTATTTAGTACATACCTACCGATATCACGGAACTCTCTGTGACGGATAATAATCAGTGTCAATCTAGATTCATAGGTATTTAGTACATACCTACCGATATCACGGAACTCTCTGTGATGGATGATAATCAGTGTCAATCTAGATTCATAGGTATTTAGTACATACCTACCGATATCACGGAACTCTCTGTGACGGATGATAATCAGTGTCAATCTAGATTCATAGGTATTTAGTACATACCTACCGATATCACGGAACTCTCTGTGACGGATGATAATCAGTGTCAATCTAGATTCATAGGTATTTAGTACATACCTACCGATATCACGGAACTCTCTGTGACGGATGATAATCAGTGTCAATCTAGATTCATAGGTATTTAGTACATACCTACCGATATCACGGAACTCTCTGTGACGGATAATAAGCAGTGTCAATCTAGATTCATAGGTATTGCAACGAGGTATTGCACTAACGTCGTGAAATATTCATCTTTATATATTTGAAAAAGCTGATCCAACATCAGACGGACTTTTAATATTATTTTATGGATATAATAGAACATATGAGTTTCTACCACCAATGGTACTAACGTTGCAAAACACTGTACAAACAATAAGTATAAACCACCGGATATCATGAAAATATTCAGCGTCTAAATATTTGTTAAGCAACCACATTACAGTTCGGCCGCTGCGCTGAGAGAATACATTCCTGACAGCTGTCAGTGCGACAATTCTAGTAACTAATAAAGATCAAATTCGCAAAACACATATTCCTTTTGATTGAAACTGACGGGTGTCAAGACCGCATGCTCTCAACGGCAGGACTGTAATAGCTTTCGCTACAGTAGCGTAAGATATTTCGGGGGTCTGAATGTACATATTGGGAAGATACACAACCCTCAAAATGCACTCAACCTCAGACAACACTGCCAAAAACACAGGCTATGTCCACTTTTGACCCATTTTGTAAAACCCTTTCAAAATTTACAACTCTGTTCCTGTTTTGAAGCGAGTTCCCCGTAGCGCTAGACCTCTAGTGACAAGATGCGTTCGCCAAGCCGCTCGGGGGAACTCCCAATGCTTTCGGGAACAGCTACTCATCCTCCCCTTACAGGATTAAACGACTTATTGGTCGATTCGCGAAACAGGCGAGTCGGCACTTTTAAATAATATATTATTTTCTGTAGGCGCTTCGCACGAAGTTACTTTATTTGTCGGCTTGAAAAATATGACTCTGATTAATCTTATGCTCTCCAGCAAGGTGAAAGAGGCCATCATCAACGTTTTGTACAGGGCCAATCTATGTGCCCAGCGCAAGAGGGTTGACGGCATTCGTCTCTTTGCCGTGGGAACTACTCACCGTCCTATGGCAGCCAAGATTTATTGTAAATCTTAGGGTGAGGTTGTTTTGGAAAATTTAAGCCCCTGCAACTAGGTTTCAGCTCTAAAGCGGGCTGTGAGTCTGACGTATACGCCTCGTCGACATACCTAAATTCTGGCAAAAGAGAGTTTATCCCGAGGGTTGACATAAATAATGCCTTCAGTTATGTTAATAGGAACACCTTACTGGCAGAAATTAAAAAAGAAATATATGGAGTCAGGGTGCTCATGGGCTGTTTAATGAAATCTCCAAATGGTTGGTTGACAAAACTGTAGACTGTAAATAAAACTGATGCCAATATCCGTATTGTTAGATATTAATACTATCTAGGTAGGTGTATTATTATTACATTACATTACATTTTATCTTCAAAACAACTAAAACAACAAATATAACTTTGATTTCGAGTTCAACTGGTAGATACAAAATAATAGGCGAAAATAATTTTATAATTGCATAATCATCAAACATGTACTCATAAATACCTAATAGGTATGTAATTTTTATTTGAGGAACAAATCCTTTTTAACACACGGTTTTTTGGTTATGTAGAGAATGTTGGGAAATAAATTATAAATACTATGCTGTAGAGGGTCAAATTAAAATAGCTAGCGAAACTCTGCAGACATGATGATATATACATGATAAAATAAAAATAAAAAGATTTGATGATATTTTTTTTGGGTCCTCCGATAACTGGTCGTATAATTACTTGACGTATGAGTTTTTTTTTTTATTTGTGTTATTGTGTCTAGATTTCGTTACCCATCACGGCTGCGAAGATTACAAACATTTTTTTTTTTTTTTAACTAATAATTTAAGTAACTGTACCACCCAGGGGCGATGGCCTCAAAACAAATATCATCAAATCATTTTATTCTTGTTTTATCATGTTTGGATATCGATGCCCATCATGTCTGCGGAGTTTCACTAACTTATTTAATTTGACCCTCTATAACGGACGTTAATAGTCGACGATTTTTTAGAAAAGACAAATATAAACTTAGTATTGTATAAACATGAAGAGAAACTTTCATAACATCCACAGTCATAACTAGCAACTACAAACTTCATAATGTCGTCGCCCGTCGCCAACCTATTAGGTTCGCCAAAGTTTTAAGCGCGTTCCTCGTTCTGTGTGGCTTGATACAATGCTTAACAAATATTCTAACTAACTGGAGAGCTCAATACGGTAACTCAGAAACACAGCTATTACTACGGATAACTAACACTTGTTATGTGTTGTATATTGTGTCGTTTTCAGGACCACCCGTGGAAGTGGGGGTTACCATGTACGTGCTCTCCATCAGCTCCCTATCTGAAGTGAAAATGGTATCTTATTTTCAAAGCAATTTTAAAGACACAACGCATACATAGCAAGATTTTATCCCTTAGCATTATCACCAGCATTAACCGTTCATCGTAGCACCCGTGTCCACGGTTTGATTGCATTTGATCGGTGTAGGCGCGACACACGACCACGCGGTTAACGTAAGTCGCGTGACGCGTGCAGCTAACGGGGCCGGGTGCGCCGCGCCCGTACTCCACGTGCACCAGCAGCGGTCAATTGACACCCGCAGCCACCCCGCGCCTCTCGCGTCCCTTTTGCTCCGCTCGCCCGGCGATGGGGCACGTCACCGACCTCTGGTTTGGTTTTCACGGCGCGAGGCGCGTGCGTGACTCACGATTGGGCTTGATTGCAGGTCCGCCAGTGGAGGTGGGCGTCACCATGTATGTGCTCTCTATCAGCTCCGTCTCCGAAGTGCTCATGGTACTCCCCACTGTCAGCTCACGCTTGTCTCGGTCGCTCCGGCCACGCGCCGCGCCGCTGCGACCGAGCAGCCCCAGACACGAGGCTGCGAGCATGTCCGCGTTTGGTGGAGCAGATCGCCCTTTGTCCGCCCACTTGCTTTCTTATTATGTTTCCTGGTAAAAACGTTGATATTGGAGAAATAAAAGGACCATGCCCATTCCTGAACATCTTTTTTGTACCATAACCAACAAAAAACGCAATACTTTTCGATGCGTAACCAATAAAAAAATATTTGATATTAATACAGAATAAATAAAAAAGGGAATGGTGATTGAAAAGTATTTACTAAAAGGTTCCGTAAAGTTTTTTAGCTGACAGGTTTTGTATTCGTTTTTTTTAGGAACAACCCTAAATATTATTCCGGGAATAATAAAGTTCAATTATCTTGTACACGTTGCATGTCAGTGGTAACAATACCAGTATAAGCTGGTCTCTTAAGCCATTTCTACACGGCACGGTCTCTTTACGGTACGGCGTATAAACAGTGCCATAGAAAAAACGTGTCCTTCAACAAGCTTCCATAGCGATCCATACAAAACTGACGACTGTGCCTACACACGGCGAATAAACCGTAGTTTTTCACGGCAAGAAAAATGTGTGTGTACAAAGGGCCTTATCCTATTATATTGAAACTCCGTACTACGCTAGGACAGTTCAAGGTCAGTGTAACCATCGACGTGCGGTCGACTGTACCTACTCAGTCTTTTTAGCCTGTAAATGGCAATACGAATTGATTAGCTACTAACTGCATACCGCATTCAACAATTACTAAGTTAATAAACATGTGACGGGCACAGATTTATTTTTTACGCTTGTTTGTGCAATTACGTTGTATTAATCGGTCTGTTTCAATGATTAATATTCGGCGTCCATAAGACCCTTAAGTAGTATTAAAACATGGTTGAGATCATTATAGAGAAGCGCGTTTCGCAGTGTCAAATCATTAGTTTCTATAATGAATATTAAACAGCGATTGAAAGCTGTTTTAGCTTTCGAATAATCTGAAATGTTACTATGTTACCTCTAGTCATGGTAGTTTTTACTTCGAATAAGCTGTCTTGGCCAGGTGGGCATTGTCCTTTAATAATGAGATCATAATAAGAAAAGCAACCCGTTGAACCTTAAAATACCCAGTTGTGTGTCCTGCAGTACTCGTAACTCCAAAGTTGCTGTCATATTTAAGTGATGACGTCTGTTCTCTGATTACTTATTCATTTGTACAGATTATAATACAGGGTGATATGGGACATCGACGCGCAACCTGTTACCATGGGTTCAGTACATGATTCCAAAACCCATTGCGTAAAACATTTTCGTCGATTATTTAAAAAAAAACTGGTGTTTCATAGAAAAGTGCAATATCTACGTAGTCAAAATGTATGGAACAACGTTTTTTTTCTTAACCCACGAAATTTTTCTACGCTAGGGGTCTAAAATAATGTGCTAAATTCATGGTCAAATTTAGCCCGTTGATGTCCCGGCCACCCTGCAAAATGTTGAGTCTTTCTTTATGTTCACTAAATAAAATTGCATTTTAATATTGCTTCGAATTCGAATTACTTAAAAAAATAAGATGGATAAATCGATAGCTGAAATCGAGTAATACCTATGCACCTAAAGTAAAGAACTGAACTTGAACAAGAGCGATGCTATAATGCGTTGGAAGAACGTTAATATGTATGTGTATTCATACTAACGATAACCTTGGGGAAAGGAATCATGCCAGTCTTGTATTTAATGAATTTAAAGGGATGGCATACATAATTGATGACATACATAATTATCATCTTTTTATTTATGTTTATTGGAAAAAATCAATACACATAATAGTATTATGTAGGTATTTATTTTAAGTTGTAATTATACAAGGACAAAGTAAATTAGCTAGCGAAATTTTTCCCACGTGTTGGGTATCAACATCAGAAACTAAGGAAACAAAGAAAAACAATATTTTTTCATTATTCGAACTTTGTTCAAACCTTTAAATGACACTGTGACATGTAAATTAAGGCAACCAAACGACTGTAGCGCTACCGTTTAAAAAAAAAAATTAAAACTCCGTACAAAAACAGCTGATCGAACGAACACAGCGCGCGGCCTCCCGACTCGCGACATTGACATTGACCTTCGACCACACATAATAATAATCGGAGGCGCCTTAATTGTTAAAAACTGAATCTTTAACAATTTTATTGCTCTGGTTTATCAGGCATGCTAATAAAAAATAACAGGTTTTACTTCCCAATTAGTACTTGCAAAACTACCTATTTACATTTACATACAACTTACCTATTTAAATTGTTGGTTTTCATGTCCCACAAAATCATTATTGAACAACGATGATACAACTGTAAAAATATATATATATATATCAATGGCTTTGTGATAACATTCTTAACAGCTGACTGTAGGGTCAACGCTCGCAGCTGGATTATAACTACCTATGTAGGTACTTGGTAGGTAACCAATTTAGTACCAGGGCTGTGTACTTAACTAAGTAAATATACTAACCTTCTATTTCTTCAAAAACAATCGTTGAACATGATCGTTTTTTTATCAAAACACCACATCACATGTCAAAATAGTACATCCTAACGAGTTATTAAACTTTGTTAGTGTCGGCCGGCATGCTACAAAAAGTGATTATTTTACCATGGCTTAGGTATGTTCCGTTATCGACTTACATGACAATTTTGAACTTGATTGGCACTCTTAAGACCTTTACTCCCATTTAGTACCGTAACACGGTCCCTTTATAAAGCCTACTTCCCATAAACGGCTTGGTTAGAAGATTTGAAATAATAAAGAAATTCGCCCCTGGCTGGAGGCTTTGAGTTCGTTTAAGGCAGCCACAGGATAGTCCGCTTAAGTAGTTACAACCTCTCAAGGTCAACTACGAGATGGATTTTTTTTTTTTTTTTTTTAAATGCGTTTAGTTACATATTAGGCTTGTTACGGGAGTGTGGATAGTGTTAAGACATAAAGAGTGCCAACTAAGTGAAAAATTGTCATGTCAGTCGATAAGGAACGATACATACATGGTCATGGTAAAATAATCATTTTATGCCTGGCATGCCGACACTAACAAAGTTTAATAACTCGTAAGGATGTACTATTTTGATAAGTGAAGTGGCGTTTTGATAAAACTGACTTCTTTGTGTTCTACGATTGTCTTTTGAAGGAAAAGAAGGTTAGTATTTGCTTAGTTAAGTACACAACCCTTGTTCCTAATTGGTTACTTACTAAGTCCCTACATAGGTAGTAATAATGCAGCTGCTAGCGTTGACCCTACAGTTAGCCGTTATGTAGTTGCCGTTGCATTTTAGGTAGTGTTTTTACGCCGATCGGTCGCCATCTTGTTCAATAGATCTCGAATGACTGATAAGTGAACCAAGCGTCAGCTGACGCACCCGCGGTGGGTGTTGGATTGGAAGGTTACGTAAGTGGTGAAAAAAATAATTAAGTCATAGTACGCTGGCTTAAACTTTTTTCATAAATAGTTTACATCATACTGAGCTTGAAAAAAATCGTCACCTGCATGGAGGGGGGATTATACGTCAGCCGCTCGCATGAACTTGTAAAAGAAACACGTAAAATAAAGTTATTGTAGTACGCCGGATGAAATTTAACAAAGTGATTGTTTAAATTATCAAAAGTACGAAAGTACGTACGGAATGACCGTTATCTGACGCACTAAAGATACAGATTATTCGAGTAATGCACAGTTTCAGCAGCAGTGCAGTGTCTGTCCAGCTGACAGAACTCCCTTGTGCCGCACCCAGCTGACTAATAGTTACGTTTGGTAACTATTAAACTACAGTCTTGTCAAATTTGAACCGGCATAGTAAAAATTTTATGATAATCTCGAGAAGTTTATAGCATGTGTAAAACAATATCGTACGAAAATATTTGGTCTTTTTTTTCTTGTTTTATTATACATAAGTACCTATATGAAACAAATGCATAAAATAAAATAATATGGCAAGTAAAATGGAAATAACATAAACTAATATAAAGGGAATTAAAAAAGAGATGGAAAAATAGAAATCGCTATCGTCACCGTCCCCAGATAAATAGTCATCAGAACTCTCCTCTGTCAGATTGTTCTCTTCATCTTTTTTGTGTTCCTGATCTCGATCCTCTTCTTCATCATCTGTAAATGAACCTGTTAATAATTAAAATTAGGATATCACAATAAACACGCTCAAAGAAAGTGTCACTGACAAAAATTCCATACCAGCAATATTTTCGCTGCTATGATGGCGGTACTTGATCTTCCTCGACCCATTTGAAAATTGCTTCCCATCCCCTGTCAATGGGAGATAATTGAGAAGGCTCTTGCACGTGAGCATGGCTCCAAAGGTGCGCGATGTACGAGGTTCACAGTAAATGCTGGCGTAGCTCCGATTTACATGGTGGGAAGATAGCTCCGTCGATACGGTTTTTCCACTTCAGTACATCGTTCTTGTCCTTGATTTCGTAGTTTTTAATAAAAGTGGCAAGTCGTGTAGCGTTGACATCGTTTATCCCTTTGATTCGATACAGACGTCAAAAACGCGGCGGATAAAGCGGTGAATTGTCGATAACACTTTGAATTATATTTTTTTTAAATGCTAACGGAACTTTGCAACTTTTCAAAGATAAATTATTCTTCTGACGAATCTCCAATATAGAGGAGCATTTTTATATAGTTTTGTCAGAAAAATATATTAATATTTTCTTTGTTTTTTGGAACAGAGTAGACAAAACGGTTGATCTTCGACATACTTGGACTTGCGTTCATTCGTTCGAAGAGTACAACCGAAACAGATTGTGTACGACAAAGAGACACGCAGATGTTCCTTTGGAATTTTAGGGGGAGAGGATTAGGTAGCCCGAAGGTCGTGTTATGGGCTCAAGCAGCTCCAGAATCAATCTCGAAATATGTGTTTAAAAGGAGACAGCGTTGCAGCAATGCTCCAATATTTTTAAATTTTACGGCATCAGCTGACGGTCTTTCCACCGCTACCCACGCAGCTGATTGTTGTTTTCGTACTTTTGATAATTTAAACAATCACTTTGTTAAGTTTCATCCGGCGTAATAAAACTTTATTTTACGCGTTTCTTTTACAAATTCATGCGAGCGGCTGACGCATAATCCCCCCACCACCATGCAGCTGACGATTTTTTTCAAGCTCAGTATGGTGTTAACTATTTATGAAAAATCTTTCAGTCGGCGTACTATATTTTACCACAATATTTTTTTTACCACTTCCAGAACCACCCACACCCGCACCCACCGCTACTTGAGCAGCTAACGATTGGTTCACTTATTGGTCATATAAGATCAACGATCGCTGACAATATCAGCTTTCTTACTATGACTTTTTTATTTGCAACGCTACCTCCCGGACTATTAACAATGTTATCGCAAACTATTGATATTAAGAGTTTATTTTACCGTTGTATCATCGCTGTTCAATATTGATTTCGTGGGACTTGAAGTAAAGTAAAATTAATAAATAATAGCAGGTTTCACTTCCCAAAAGCTACTTACTTACTTACTTACTTACAAAAATATATTTTTAAATTGTTAGTTTTCAAGTAGCTTTTGGGAAGTAAAACCTGTTATTATTCATAAATTTTACATTATGCATGCATGCATGATAAAACAGTGCCATAAAATTGTTAAAGATTAAGGCACCTCCGATGTTATGTGTTGTCGAAGGTCAAACCCCGTAATCAGATGTCGCGAGTCGCGAGGCCGCGCTCTGTGTTCGATCAGCTGTTATTGTACGCAGTTTCAATTTATCGTGGTTTACATTAGATCTTATTTAAACCATAACACAACAGTCGTTTGTTTGCATTAATTTACATAACATTTTATTTCCATTTATCTAGATGATGATGAATTAACATTTTATTTTGTTATCGATACCCAACACGTGGGTAGTTTCGCTAGCTAATTTAATTTGACCCTGTATACTTATATCGATACAGCCAGCAGATTATCATCACTTTCCAGTAGGGTTGAAGTAGAAACAAAATTTTAGTAGCAGTACACAAACTGAAAAACGGCATTACATTTTCATTTTAAATGGCAATGAAGGTGACCTTTTTAATAAAGGCATGATCTTAAAATACATTTAATTAAAACGTACATGAAATGTGTTCAGGCTCTATGGACTTGCGACGACTGTATATCTTATCGTGACTCATTTTGTAGTTTGTTGTGAATGTACGTATTATGTGTATTTAATGAAATATTGCCAATTAATTGTAACTTTCTAATCTCTCCAGTGACTTGGAACATCGATACTCTCTGACCTTATTTAGTTAATATTATGCTTTCGTGAGTTTGCTATTTTTGATACCGTTATCTCGTAAACATTAGCGCAGTTAGTTGGTCAGAATACAAAACCGAATTCGGTTTTCCAATATGTCAAACTGTGTAAGCTTGCTAGGCGTATGTTTTGGGTGAAGAACCCTGAAGTGGAAACCAAATCAAGGTTGGGAAGGTCACAATGAGACGTGACCCATGGCCCAGGGTGGGGAGGTTGCCTAATTCACAATCCGCAAACTCTCGAATCGACCTCATTAATTAATTAACGTTAATTTGTTCCACATACCTGGTTCAAACTTTATTGGTGGCAACTTATATACGTGCCGGCTTGTTAGCTTGAGTCAATAGAGGATTGCCTCTATCGAGCCGTGGGTGTCCGTCATCGCCGCCACCCACACACCTCGCCCTCTCCTGTCACTTAGAGCACCCATATCCCTGTTCATTCTTAGACCTCACCTATGTTCGGCTTCATGTCACAATCACTGTCTCTGCACATTTTGTTTCATCTCATACTGTTTTAAGCTTATTGCTGAATTTGATTATCGAATGTAGTGCAGTGTCTATATATTTTTAAGTGCTATTTCTGTCCGAAGTCACGAGAACCAAACTTCGATTTAATTTATTGTTTTTATTTTTTATGAATATATTTGATTAGCTTCTTGTGTACATCTATCGCAGTGAATCTATACTAAGACATTGTGTATGATGAAATATTTATTGAACAAAGCATGCAGATGTTAGATGTTAATTTATAGTACCCCAATTATGTACTGTTTTCTTCAACGTATTGTAGGACAGTGAAACACTGATACGTACTGAGGAATACGATTTTTTTTACGTTCCTACTACACATTTAATGAAACGATGCCGCACTTTCACAGTATGGCATTTTTTTTTTTGTAAAAAATGATTAGTAGGAACGGACATAATATCATGAAGCGCCATCCCATAAGTTTACATTCAAGCTGATCATAATTACTTCACTTAAAAATCCGTCATAATTCCGATTCAATAGATATTCAAAAAATTATCAACCTGTGTTTAAGATTAATACTAATGATTTCCTTTCTCAGGATTTCACATTGGACTTTTACTTCAGACAATTTTGGACCGATCCTCGATTAGCATACAAAAAAAGAACAGGAGTCGAGACATTATCTGTGGGTTCAGAATTCATAAAGAACATATGGGTGCCTGACACGTTCTTTGTAAACGAAAAGCAATCTTATTTCCATATAGCAACAACTAGCAACGAATTCATACGTATACATTATTCTGGCTCTATAACTAGAAGTATCAGGTAATACCAAATACATACATACTACAATTTACTTGAAGTGTTGGACTTACATCACAGATTTCTAGGAGAAAGTATTATATGTTTTTGTTACATTAATAACTTTGTGTATATTTCAGATTAACGATCACAGCTTCGTGCCCCATGAACCTGCAATACTTTCCAATGGATCGACAACTGTGCCACATAGAGATAGAAAGTTGTAAGTATCTGAACTATTTCAATAAAATTGTACGCCAATGTGTGTGTTGTTGATAATCTTGTACATTAATCACAAAATGCTACCTTTGATAATACAATATTGATAATGTTTTAGCAAATATGAGAGTGTTGCTGGACAACCGCACGCTTTGTGTGTCAGTTGCAACAAACGTAATTTTGTTTTTAAGAATCGTAAATTTCGACGGGGTCTATTAACTTATACTTGACTTTTTAAATAAACAAAGTAGATGCAGTTCCACGCACTTTTAGTTACAGATGAGAAAAATATCTAATAATCGAAAACAATATTACTTATACGTGTGTGTGTATTGTTCTCACCAAAGCAATCAATAATTTGATTCTTTACCACGATGCAAATCTATCACGAGGCTTACAGATATTGTGTTGTGATCACTTTCTTGTATCACAGATGCTACTCAGGGGTACCCTGTGAGCACAAGCGTACTACATAATCGTCGACACGTGCTGTGATTTCCCTCGTGTTTTCATAAGTTGGAACGTCTCCTTCTCGCATACAGCACCCGCAGAAGGCAGACTCGTAAATAGTAAGCCTTTGTTCTCACGAGCATTTAGCGAATGAAATGATACTGAGACATCGACGCTGCGATATGCTGAGCGGGTCGAAGGAGGCGGGGGACGGTGGCGCCCGCGGGGTCTGCACAACCACCGAGGGCCGTGCCGCAGATGAGGCACCGCACACCTACACACCCTCGCACCACCGCCGCTTACGCTCATCAAACGCACACTAACTGATTGCACTCGCATGATCTTACATTTAACGCTTGCCTGACTTATCACTACGCGTTCTTGTTATATTATGCCATCTATTTATATATTGCATAATCAGCCTATAATGTTCCTACTGCTGGGACACAGGCCTCCTCTCTGCGAGAGGGAGTGGTCTGTAATCTACCACGCGGGCCCAGTGCGGGTTGGTAGATGGGTTGGTAGATTTATATTATTAGCAATCACTATTCCTAGTATAGTGATCACATTATCATTTTTTGTGGTCCTTTATCATCCTTGTAGGTAGTGTTCAGCGAAGAAGAAACACCAACACAATAACATAGGGTATTATCACCGTCTTATAACTTTCTGGATTGTGTACGGACAAGGGAAATACAGACCGCTGAGGCAACATAGTCTTATAACTTTCTTGATTATTTACGGTCGGGGGAAATACAGACCGCTGAGGCAACATAGTCTTATAACTTTCCTGATTATTTACGGTCGGGGGAAATACAGACCGCTGAGGCAACATAGTCTTATAACTTTCTTGATTATTTACGGTCGGGGGAAATACAGACCGCTGAGGCAACATAGTCTTATAACTTTCTTGATTATTTACGGTCGGGGGAAATACAGACCGCTGAGGCAACATAGTCTTATAACTTTCTTTATTATGTACCGGTCGAGGGAAATACAGACCGCTGATGTTTTTTTTTATATTTCACAACAACATAGGATATTATCAAAAGTCTTATAACTTTCTTGATTATGTACGGTCAAAGGAAATACGGACCGCTGAGGCAACATAGGATATTATCAACGTCTTTAATTATGTGTGGTCAATGGAAATACAGACCGCTGAGGTATTGATTTAATTTTTGAATATCAATATATTTTACTATCATTCATATTAAGCCGAACCGAGTATAAATATCACGCCTGCATTCAACAAATCCCTGTGTTCGGCTTAGTGATTTCTCGCCGCGAGTGCCATCCTCGACACAGGCGCGGCCGCGTGACGGAAACGCGATCCTTCGCAGCGTAAGTGATAGCGTTTTGTGTGTTTGGCATGTCTCCGGAGTCGGGTACACAATGAGAGACATTCGGTACCATTGGAAAGATGGGGTGACCAGCGTTGGTATGAGCAACGAGGTGCAGCTGCCACAGTTCCGGGTGCTCGGCCACCGGCAGCGCACCACTGTTGTTACACTGACGACAGGTAACCGATCGCAATAGCCGCTCTCCCACCACAGCACATCCATACCTCCGCCACCGACCCCGTCTCCCTCAGCCCGTGTGCAGAAGATCGCAATCGCGACACAAGCATACACGCTACATGACACGACAACCGCACGACGAGACGCGCGAAACCGAACTCGCGACTCCCCCGCTCTTACCCCAACCGAAAGACAATTCGAGTTATAAAACCCACTGCGATGGGCCTGGGGTTATTTCATTTATAATGTCCGCTGCGCACAGTCGGCTACACCATGCGGGACATCAGATACAAATGGAACGAGGGGCCCAACTCTGTGGGTGTTTCCAGCGAGGTGTCGCTGCCGCAGTTCAAGGTGCTGGGCCATCGTCAACGAGCTATGGAGATCTCCCTTACCACAGGTACTTGGGTTCGCGGGGGAATCTAAGAGTAGGGATCAAACAAAAGATATGTGACACCACTACGTGGAACACTGGACAGAAACAGCCACGATTTCTTATCACGTCCTGCTTTTGTATTATTGCACAAAACACTATGAGTGGTGTGAAATAGTTTATTTATATGTCATTTCGTATAATTTGTGTTAAAAAGATACAACATAATAAGTAAATTATTATAATATTTATGACGAATCCTCTATTGTGTATTTTGTCCTAACAAAATTGTTTCATAGAATTTAGGTTGAAGTTCTTTATAGTTATATCAAATAAAGCTCCTAATATTCATATATTCAAATAGAATTCACTTCTACACTAACCTTAATGGTACTAACTATTATATCGAGAGATAATGGATTATTTGTGAAATTCAAACAAAGACCACTTCTAATGTTATTTTTAAACCCTTTGCAGGAAATTATTCAAGATTGGCATGTGAAATACAATTTGTTCGATCTATGGGATATTACCTTATTCAAATATACATTCCGTCTGGTTTGATTGTCATCATATCATGGGTATCATTTTGGTTGAACCGTAATGCTACACCGGCCCGAGTAGCTCTAGGTGTCACCACTGTACTGACGATGACGACGCTCATGTCATCTACTAATGCTGCTCTGCCCAAGATATCGTACGTCAAGTCCATCGACGTTTATTTGGGAACGTGCTTCGTCATGGTCTTCGCTAGTCTACTAGGTAATATTTTATTATGTTTACCTACTTAGCAATGCCCGGCGATTTACTAAAACTATGCCTAATGTTAATGTTTTCTCCTATGCGAATGTAAATGCAGAGCGATGGTTTCGCAAAAAAATAAAAAGGCCCTCGTTGTAGATGCAATTCTCTTATCTTTACAGAATACGCCACCGTGGGTTATATGGCAAAGAGAATACAGATGAGAAAACAGAGATTTGTTGCCATTCAGAAAATAGCGTCCGAGAAGAAAATCCCCGTTGATTGTCCTCCCGTAGGTGACCCACACACGCTGTCTAAAATGGGCACGCTTAGCAGGTGCCCACCAGGACGACCATCGGTAAGCTATTTATATTGTAATTTCAAAAATTCTGCTTTCACATATATGTATTTCCAACATTACAAATATTATTTTCAGGAGGTCCGGTTCAAAGTACACGATCCAAAAGCTCATTCCAAAGGCGGAACCCTAGAGAATACTATTAACGGAGGTCGCAGTGGAGCAGAAGAAGAGAACCCAGGCCCGCCTCCACACATTTTACATCCTGGGAAGGTGAATATTAAAATAAATTACCTAATTATTTGTTGTATTGTTTTTTATTAAGCGATTGAAACTTTAACTGCGAATGTGATTGCTTTGCGATGATAATGTTTTCAAAGTTTTCCTAGGTGTGCTCAGCTGGTGTCTAATATTTTATCGATAAGCAGGTATTTAAACATCAACTTTATAACGCCGAAAACAATTTACTTTTTTTGTTTCATTTTTTTTTCAACCAAATATCACATTTCAATCTTTTAAATGTTTAAAAGGTTGAGATTTTAATAATTAGAATATTATTGAAATGCCAACTGATTGAAATATTATTCAGCAAAACCCAGACAAAATAGAATCGACTTTTCGATGAAAGTTGTTCTATGAGAAAAAAAAGTCAACAAAAAAGTTTTTAAGTACTGCCTCATTGATCTAGTGGTCGTAAGCGCGACTGCTGAGCGTGAGGTTCGAAGCCCAGGTCAGGCAAAGTGTTTCCATTAGGATTTTTCCTCGGATCAGCCTGGTGTCTGGATTTGTACCCAGTTGATGGCAACATGTCCGCGGGCCTATTACATGGGAGTTAAGCATACCTGACGAAAAAAGGATGTTACTTATACCTCTGCCCTTCGGCGAATACAGGCGTGATGTGGTTATGATTTCAAGAATTTACAATATCTACACATTAAATTGCTCCATCTAAAACTTACACGAAACCAAAATTATGGAAAAAGAAAACTCATTTCCCATAATAAAATAATGATAAGAATTCGATGAACTCATCGAATTATCAAAGAAAAGATTCAAGCATAGTGATTTACGGCAAAAAGATGTAGAGACTTTTCTTTCTTTCCATTTTTCTTTCTTTTCCTTTAATGAAGAAGATATAAAAATGTTAAATATTTGATATATAAAAATATTTAATTGATTTCCCAAAATATGTTGAAAACGCTTAGAAAAAGATAATCAGAATCCAACCAAAAGTATTTATTAATTAAAAAAACCACAACCACCAAACTATATTATTAGTTACTCTTTATGACTAAGGGCTCGTTGTTTGATACATAGTTAAACATAACCATTAGTCAATTTAACAATTAGTCACTTGACAATAGTCAAAAGCTGTCAAAGTTTAACTACTCTGTCTGAGCATGGTTAACTTTTATAGCAAATTCTCATTTTTTTTAACTGTAGTAAGCTTAACCATTTGTCAAACAACATACTTTTGTAATTTTTTTACGAACTGTTAGTTTAACTAACGCATTTTAACTATTAGTATGTTTGACTACTGATCAAACAACGGGCCCTTAGACATTAATATTATTAGTTAACCTGTATGACTGACTATCGTTAAAGAACCCAATTAATTTCATGAATTGTACAAGATGTTGAGTATGTGTAATGTCACCTGTCGGCTCATCAGCTCAAATTTTAATTACCCCTACTTGCCTCGTTATTCTTTATTTTTTGTCAAAAGTAGATCAGATATTAATACAGAGTTCCGAGTTAATCGGACGGCGAGTTAACATTTTTCCATACAAATTTAAACGGGTAGTTTTGAAAGCCTAAAAACTTAATTATTTACTTAGGCTAGTATTCGTGTCAAGTCTATTAATTAATTAACTCAAGGAATAAATAAGATTATTCAACAATTTCCAAGAACTTTCTTAGTGCTTGCTTACATTATAAAAGGAAGCTTCGTGCAAAATTACTCTTTCCTGGTCTCAGTAGTTTCGGCTGTGCGCTGACAAGTCAGTCCCGTCAGTCAGTTTCTCTTTTTATATATTTGTATGGAAAAGAAAGAATATATAAAACTGTTTGCAGCAATTATTTTCCAAGAAATGAAAAATCGTCGTTCGTTCGAAAATCAAATCACCGGTTTACTATATGATTTAATTTTTGACGAAATAACGGTTTATCGTGCTAAGCGTTTTCGATGCTCTATTGTATTTCATAGACACGACCCACGACAAAGAGTCCTGTCTTTGCTTAAATAATGTCGCTTGCAGAAATTTGTATACTTAGAAAAGTGTTTTAATTTCCAGGACATAAGCAAATTGCTCGGAATGACTCCTTCGGACATCGACAAATACTCCCGCATAGTGTTTCCAGTCTGCTTCGTATGTTTTAACTTAATGTACTGGATCATTTATCTTCACGTTTCTGACGTCGTGGCTGACGATCTGGTTCTACTGGAAGAGGATAAATAGAGGGCGCTGTACATAATCCACTTATTTTCCCACAAATGCAAGTTAAATAATAATTTGAAACAAGTAATTAACTAAATTGTTCCCCTCGTTAGTATATAGGAAACATCTTGATAGATTTTCTTTACAATTAGGGATATTACGGATCTCGCAATTAATTTGTAGATATAAACTATACTTACATAAAAAAAATAACGTAAATCTTTTGTAAATAGTTAAAAGACTCGAAAATTACGAATAATTACGGTCGATTTAGCGTAAGATCTACACTTTTTCTAAGAGTCTGAAGTAGAATCCAAACGACTGAAATTTTGTGTCATTTAAGATTTCACGTGGAACGGCGTGTTTTTGCTATTACGTTGGATACCAGATTTAGAAATAAATATTACATTTACCCATTTCATTTCTGGCAGTTGAACGTTTAATTATTTCATGTGTAAATATTATGCACACTTTAATGCAATGTGGTTAATTACAAAATATGTGAAGGTATTGATATTGGAAATTAAAGGTCTGTGTTGTCGTTGCAGAGAATAATTAAACGAGTGTGTCAATATACTTACCTACGATATAAAAGCATTTACATTTAAAAGTTCCTAAAGAAATGTGGGGAATAGTACCTAACTACTTTCGCCTGTATACATTATAGGTACCTACAACTGAGTAAAGTTTCAAATTATTATTATTTAGGTGGTAAAATGAGTGGAATAATGAAATATCCATAGTAATACGAATCTGATGCTCAAATTTCTCAGCTTGAATTATTTAATTAGTTTTAGTAAAATTTTGTAATTATGTCATAAAATTAGTAATTCGTTTATTCTTTGCTAACATCGTTGTGATAATATCATTAGGAATTTTGTTTTTAACTGTAGTTGCAGACCATTCCAATGTCCTAAACAAACTATTTTTATTTAATGACGTAGTTATATTTTCTAACTTGTAAATGATTAATGAATGTTTTGAGCAATTGATTTTGCTTTACATCATCGAATGCGTGTTGAGTTTTGATATTAATATTCGTTATATTAATAGTTTCATATTAGTAATTATAAATCAATTAATTACTTTAACTTACTTATAAATAATTTACGTCAGAAATCAGCAGCATTCAATTATTTTTAGAACATATCCCTACGCTAATTGGAGCAGGTAAATATTCACCAATTACCATAAATTTATTCTTATTTCCATCACCATGTCGGAGCAAATCAGTTCCATTAGAGGCATGCAGTCGCCAAATGTTAACAATTCTAAAACCCAGCATGTACATTTCCACTTTCGTCATAATATTGTACTTTTTCAATACATCGACTATAATTTTCCATTTAAGCTCCATGTTTATTCTATTCACCTTTATTTGGAGCTCAACAAAATCATTTTGAAACAAACGAAATAATTCTTATTCACTATCGTTTAACAATGATTTTCAGTATACCATTACGAAATTGTTTTTATATTATAAATCATGAATTCTACTATAACAGTTAATTTAGATTTTTGAGAAATACCTAATACCACGCGTCTTTTTTTTTAATCGACAATTCTGTCTAAAAGCATTTGAAAGACTACAATATTACTTACTTTAATGTAATAGCAAGGTCCCATTATTAAATAATCTTAATTTCATCTAACTTGCCAGAAAATTAGAAATGGTCACTTTAACGTGAAGTAGTAAATATTTAAACGTAAACTTTGAGTACGTACCATAAAAGCGACTTCATGGTCCAACAAGAACTCTGGTTGGCAAAATTATTTAAATAACGATTTGTCATTAGTGTGTCAGCGGTCAATCTAAATTTCCTCAAAGGTGGATTTGAATACCTAACTGTCTCGTTTATGATTCCGTAAATTCCTGGATACTTGTTATGTCTAAGGCGGTATGCCAACTATACGAGGGTAACCTTAATATACCTATACAAAAGTTCCAGTAGCTACTTATTTGTAAAATACCTCATTCCTTTCAAAAACAGTCATTAGTTACAATAACCTACAAGGTAACGTATACATGCTAGCCCACCCCTATTGATGCCGATTTACTGTCACTCGTAACAATTATTTGGTTTTCATCGTAAACCGTATTTATTAGATAAGTAAATACATAGTTTAGTCCTCTATTTAAATACTTTTACCTCTGAGAATATTTGCTATTTTTTTACTAGCCGCACATTAGTCCATGCAATGCTTTCCTAAATTAGTGAAATTTAGATGAATTAGCTTTTTTTGCTCGCTAGTACTCTACTAAAGCAGTAGTTGAAGCATAATTGAGCATTAGAAATGCGTTGTTAATGTGGGAATATTATTCGTGGGCTAGTCACTAGTAAAGTGATGGGTGCCGAATAAATGTTCCTATCTTCACAACGTTAAATAATTTTCCCACCCTCGAATATCTGACAAGCAGGGCTCCTGTCTTCAGCTACGACTCACAATTGATTTGTTGTGCGTCATGGGTTCCTTAAGGTTTGAAATTATGATATTTTGATAAAATATACCTATATAATTTATTTTAAATGTTGGAAATATATAATAATATTATATATATAATAATATTTGAGCCAAACGAATCAAACTTCAAAGTAAACAGTTAGGTGTACAGAACACCTAAAAAGGTTATAAATTAATAAATGAATGGGAATTGTAAACTTTAATTTTAAAGGACAATTAAGCATTATGTATAATTAGAGAATATTGCATAATACAAACACCCGGTTTCTATTTTGAGAATTTGAAGTTGAGACGTTATCAAACTCTATTTTAGCATTGGGTTCTTAAGATGATTCCTTCAATGTAGCCAGAAAACTTTAAAATATCTTAGGTATTTTGCAAAGAATTTTAAATATAGCGGGCTACATTGACGGAACCACCTTAGGTAATTCTAATGAAGAGTTTAACAAGTTCTCAACATCAAATTCTCAATTCAGAAACCGTGTGTAAGAGATGCCCGGTACTCTGGTACATACAAGGCGTACTGCTGATTTCTGTTATTTTGGAGACATTTCCTAACTGTCTCAGGTTGCATCATACACATGCAGCTTAAGTTATTATTCAGCAGTCCACCTTAAAAATCTTATGGAACCCTGTTCGTGGAGAATGAAGTTTACTTGTCTGATTTGCGTGGTATACTTATTTTGCATACAAACCAAAAAGGAAGAAACGGTCAGGCTACATTTAGTTATCTTATGTTTAAAAAAATCTAATGAGTGTGATGAATAAATAATTAACCATTTCTATTAGCATTTTAGGCATAATTTATGAAGTGAACTCACTTTGATGTATCGAAATGTATTCTAATCAAAGCTTCATTCATTATTATAATTATTTAATTCCTTATAATACATTGTGGTAGTTAAATAAAAGTAGACTCTGTACATTTTAGATGACTCATTTTAGGCATAATATTGTACTGTACATGTACATTTTTAGGTCGTAATGTACATAACAATATAATTTATGAATAAATTTATATAAACAGCACTCAAAATATAAGGCACCGTGTAATCTGTGTATTCACTTTTTTATTTCATTGCAATTTATAACGACTATGAAAGTCGATTGTATTACTTAATAAAAGTTTTAGATTAAGATAGGCTGCTGCTATAAAAAATAACTTAAAGTAGGTTCTAAGACGCGAAATCAGCCGAGTCTCTCCGTAACGAAATTCTAAAATATTTGTCTAGTGACTAGCAACTAAGTTCAAGACGGATAGGTCGGTCTAAGAAAATGCATCTTAGGTATTGTCTTAAATTAATATAAATGTGTAGCTATGCACTTTCAAAAGTAAATCACTTATACTACAGGATACATTCAAGATGTCAGTAATAGCACATTTTAACTCATGAAATCAATACTAAATATATTGAGTTGCATAAGTTAACTAGTTCTTGTTGGTTTAAAGATAAATCGTTGGGTACGAATGATTTACTGATATATAAAATCGTTAGATAATACGTAAGAGTTGTATGTACTTACTGTAGCAAAACTATTCTGAATGTTAGAATCAGTAGGATTGTAAATTAAATAAATCCCAGCTGTATTTATATATGTATAGAGAACAAAAACATTTTCAAATTGGAATTTGCTGTTTTGTCGTATCAAGATACATAATATTATCGACTAGTATAAATTGGTTCAGCTCCAAAAATCAAATGAAATCGAGTACCTGATGAACAAAAATAATTATAAATAATAAAGTAAATAAATAACCGTAACACACGTGACTCTATTTAGTCAAATAAATGCATAAGATATTAAAATAATCGTCCCTAAAGAGTTTTCACCTCCAATCAAATGTAACCTACTAATAAATATTTGCTATTATGTCAACATTGTTCAATCATCAGTTTCGACCCTAAAAATATATCAAGATGGGCGCACATGTTTTTAGACAGGGTTAAATCTATTCTCGAAACACGAGTGCAGAAAAATATTGTTATCAGTGACAATTTATACTAGTCTTGTGAAACTTTTACTTTCCACTAGCTAAAAGATTTTCTGTGCTTTTCTTGTTTACTTTAAAATGATTATCAAATTCCTTTTCCTCTTACATTCAAACTAAGATGAAAAGACTTAACACTCTGTACCTACATTTAAATACACCTTGTGCACTCTTTTTTCTCTCTCCGTTTATGTTTTGCTAATTCATAACCAAAATAATTGGGTATTCAGATTTTTGCAGTTTCTAATCAAAAACTATTTTGTATTTAACTCCCAAGTTTCTTGATCCATTCACTTTAGACAGTTGGTCTAACTTTATGACATTGTAGTAATTTTACGACTACTATGCCACAGAAATGTACATATTAATTTATTTTAAAATTTTAGTATAGACCGTAAATAAATTTAAAGAGTCCTTGGATACTTACGGGACCTTATGTCTTTAGTAATTAGGCAGGATATAGAATTTTCCTTGCGACGAAATTAACATAATAATGTATCTCATTGCAGCAGTGAAAGTCTTTTTATCTATAGATATTATCTTGAGAGTATTTACGATTGAAATAGTTTTATAATAATATCGCAAAGATATAAATTACAACACCAATAATGCCTACCAAGCTGTCAGTCACAATATAATATATTTATTATATTATAATAGCACGAGCCTAGGTATTCATTAGGTAGGTCCATTAAACTAGGTAGACTACAGGTTACACAAATTAAAATTAATCAGATGCTTTATCCAATATAACGAGGTTAAAAAATGACATGCAGGGTGAGTTTTTAAGCTTACTGGAAGGCTATGAGAAAATAATAATAATAGTAACTCAAAGGTATCATGGCGTGATTATCTACGATTTAAGAAAATAAAACAGCGTTGTTTGCCATTTATCACGAAGTTTTTATTAAAGAACTGGAATTTTGATTTTCGACAATGCTTTATTTGTCAAAAAACGTTGGTTTAACTATGGATTAATTCAGGAGTTGTTACTATTAACCTAAAAATGCTTGAGTTTGCTATTTTATGACTACTTCGCCTACTCTTCCTTTTATATATAGATTTATATCTCAACGTCCATTCCATCTCAAAAACTCATTCTGTATTGTAAAAGTAATACGCATCTAATACCCATGTATGTATTTTTATGTAATCCGTAAAGTGATAACGCCATTAATTAGATGTCATGAAATATTTTTATCCAAAAAACAGAACAGGATGTTTCAATACTATTACCTAGTTAATAATTAAATGGACTCATGTCTTACTGGGCTCAGATAAAAAATAAACAATTACATTTTGTACATTACTGCCTGTAACTTTGTTATAAAATATTTTTTGTAACCAACGTTTGCCGAATTTTTGACAATTGCCAGCAACTGGTAAACTAATTTTACAAACAGAATATAATTATATCTTTTTAAACAATTTTGTTTATCTTGCAGTTTTTACAAAAATGTGTTTTAATGATACAATTTAGTTTTCAAACAAAGATAAAACACTCCACTTTCCGCAGAACATATTTTTAGAAATGTAATTTTTGTAAGTTGTATTACGTAAGGTAACTTATAAAAAATAATACAGAACATGCGTTGCAATAATCATGCCCTTTTAATAATATTATGCATTATAGAATGTACCCTAACCATTTACATTAAATAGATTTTCTGAAGAGACGCTAGATAACCTTTGAAAGTTGTTACAGAATTGAATGATAAAATTGAACGCACGTGTCTTAGATATTATAGAGTTTTTTAAATAGATTTACAATAGTTATAAATACCTATAAATAACCACAAGTTCAAGGATGGAGGAAATATATGATCTCCTTTAAAATTTGTATATAATATGTATTATTTTAAAATTATTTTTCGTGTGAGTGCTGTACTTCAAACAATACGTATTTTTAGATACATAGACTTAACATCTCCATACTATTCTTGTAAAACGGCAAAACATCTGTCTTCATAAACAAGTTAAGTCGCCATTGCTACTGATTATATATTGCAATATTACTTACGCATACTGTGAAAATATTTATATTTAAAAACAATGATCTTGAACGATTGTCTAATTTATTGATATTTCTTTTTCATAGCAGTGGAAATTGCCATAATTTTAGACCTAAATTAATTTATTAATATACGTATTTGTTTCAATTTAAATTTCAATTCCGGCTATAATGTTTAAAAGTAAAATGATAAGTACAACACTTTTGACATGTTTTCTAGCTTATTCCAAGATTCATTGTGAATTTGTGGCTGTGCTCTGCAGATATAAAAGTTAAGTAACTAGAGTTTGTTTACTTGACATTATTTATACCGATGCCAGTTTTCAATAAGCTAGAGTGTTTATAATATAACCCGTAACATTTACAGTATTTGCAAATAAGTAAGAAAGAAATAAAGTAGTTGGTATTTATATGTATTACTTATAGCTACACATCAAAAAAATGTTTTTTATCACTATTTAATAACACAGTTCATCTATATGTTTATCAACAAACCAAATGGCTCTTAGAAATTTGCCAACAAACAAACCGATCACAAATGATAATGTGAAAGGTAGTAAGGCCCACCAGGCTATATTAGTCCATAGTTTTTTTTTGTTTTTTTACAACGTTGCCCCACACTAGGATGTTCTCCTGTATTGTGGGTGCGTTTACAAACATTTAATCTCACATACACAAACAGCCAGACCCGGAACAACTACTTGTAGGTTATACAAATATTTGTTCCGTGCGGGAATCGAACCCGCGACACGCAGCGCAGCAGTCAATCGCTTAACCACTGCGCCAACCGTGCCGTAAAGTTCTCTTGACTTTAACAAGCTATATTTATATGTGGTGCATTTTTTTTTAAAGGTGCTTTTGCCTACCAAATATGTTTATGTAGGTATAAAATAATGAACACGGACGTTTAAAACTACTTCATGTAAACGTTAATGATTGACTATGTTGATTTTACTCAAATCTTGACATTAGCATTATCAGTCCTTCCTACCATGTCTGAGATTACCTTCCTACCATTTTAAATTAGCTATCAAATATCTAAAAATAGGATTAAACGATAAATAATGTTACTCTCTCCGATTTCTTCCATTTTTACTGAAAGTACTTCACAAAACTTATTCGTGTTCAATAAATTACTTCCGCACGTTTGAACGACTTCATTAATTTAATGAAAGATTATTATAATAAACTAGTACCTAGTAATGTTAACTGTATTGCTCACACCTAACCTAAGAATATTATATTGGAGAAATCATCTAGTGTCGGACTTATTGCACATTAACTACACTACTTACCTACTTCCAGATTAATTAATGAGTAAGGCTGCACTTTTGCTTTGAAAGAAAATAACTGAAAATAAATTTAAATTAATAATCGCATCACGGAAACGATTTATTACCATGAATCGATTTTTTTACCAAACTTGGCAAGTTTCTAGAAACACTACCCACATAGGAAAAACGAAATATAGGTAGAACAAATAGATGATATTACAGAAATAGAGTATGATCATTATGTAATCGTAGAAAAAATAAAATAGAACAAAATTAGAATAGCAAAAATGAGATTTCTGTTAAAATGACAGATCTGATAAGTATTAATCAAGTAACATCAATTTGAAAAAGATTAAAGTAAATGATTGTTTTTTTTTTTGGAAGCTATAAATTTGACCGAACTACATTTCTGTTGGTAGGAAATGATCAAGTAAACATTACGATATTTCTGCTGATTCAACTTACTATTGACTGTTATACATATTATGTTGGTTAATAAATAACTAGTTCTGTGTTGACACTCTTTATGAGCGTATAGAGACATATTAGCAATATGACGCATTTTTTTTGTTCTGTCGACTTCTTAATTTTAAGTGGCTAATCAGTTTTTATTATAATTTGCAAAACTATTGTTATTTGTGTACTTATGAACGATTATTAATATGTAAAATGATAATGAAGAATAAAAACATTTTTTAAATAACTGGTCTTGTTTTTTTATGTATCATATTATCATAGTCAACAAGAGTGGACCTCTACTCCAGCCACAGTATACCGTTTAAGTATAAGTATTGTATTATTCCTTATCACACCGTGAAAAAATAGGTGAAGTAAGCTGTTAATAGTGTCAATCCCTAGCATCAGGTGGCCTTCACCTAAGGTAAGATTTCACAGAGTAGACCGGCAGACGAATCATCAGTCGCGCGAACGAATTGAAGAACTATATGACAAAAGTAGATCTACATCTTATATTTGCAAGAATATTGAGTATACACCAAGCTTGCTTAAACATATCCAAAAAACATTGAAGAGGCTTTTAAAAGTAACAAGGCAGGAAAAAACGAAGTTCAAAAAACACAAGCAGTACTAGGCTTGAATTAATTGAAGATGTTATTTTAACAATTCAAAAGTTCTAGGCACTGTGCACCGAGTGAAGCCATTTTGCGGCTATAATATAATGGCACCGCTTTTTGTAAAAACTCAAGCAGACTATAATTATATAGACACTAGTCGAGCGAATCATATGAATTCAAAGCATTTCTTGAAATATATAAAGTCGCTTTTGTTGATTATTCGCCTAGATATAGGCCTCAGGCCCCACAGAAATAGAAGACACCCTGCGCGTCGGGAGTCGATAGCCTACTCCCGACCACCATAGGCGCGCGCTTGCGGACGGCGAGCTCCAGGCCCGGGTTGACGGCGAGTTGTGTTCAACGCGCGAGTCAAAGATATGTCAGCATAATTGACGGGGTCCGATAAGGCCTTTGCCTGCCGGGTCGCGGATTGTTCGAAAGAGTTACCGTAGCCCTGGCGCACAAGAAACTGAAGTAAGACGGGTGGGTTTTAGTCAGTAAGAGTCAGACACGCCCTTCCGCTCTGCCCAGAGCTGGAGAAGTCATTTGATGATTTCCCACCATAAAAATAAAAAAGGCCCCACAGAAATATATAACAGAACTATAATCACTGCATTAGCACAACTGGTTGGAGAAGATCACAGAACACGGGATTCATATTTACACAAGATTCAATACGCGATGAACAGCTAAGTTAACGTTACTAGAGGGTTTTCTCCGTCTTACCTTGTTTTTGGTCGTGAAACCATATCTTCTGGTTCATTTTATACTCAGTATATTAATATAGATGAAATAATGTTTCTCCCTCGAGATATTTACGCCACTAATATGGGATTACTGTCTGCTTTCTTTGATAAGGTACAGGTTTACTTTACGTACTGCACATAAAAATTATGCTGCAAACTACGATCTGAGACACACCGTTAAGGACATTAACTTAGGTGGATACTGTCTAGCACAGAAACTACTTATAAAGTAATGCAGGTCCTAAGTGCTAAGTTAGTCCCTAGATTCGTCAAATGTACTATTGCTGAGAAATTGTTAGCCCTGGTATTTATTTTACAGGACCCTAGTGGGTCAAGAGGGAAATAGCATGTTAATGACTAAAAAGCTTAATGTATATTTTTATATTTCATTAACTATTTAACTCATTCGGTGAATATTGAATTCTACAATTTTTTATGTTTGCACCTAGGGTTTTCTTCAGCCATTCTGTTTCGACCGGTACACAACTCGTCGAGCAAGCCCTTGTGTAACTCTTAAACATCAAGGGTCTTACCACAAAAACTTAGATACTTGTTCAACGCGTGTCTACTGTCAGTCTAACGTCAAACTCCATACATTAATCTCCTGTTGAACAGTTGTCTAACCTAAACGGCTGAAAAACGCGGTTTTGTGGTATTAAAGGAACTTTTTTGATTAATGTAATTCCTAAACTCATCTTAAACCTTTTCTTGAATTCGAGCGGTCTTCAACTCGTTCAAGAAGTCTTTAACGCTTAAGTTTGTCTTAAACTCTTTTCAATTCGAGCGGTTTGCATCTCGTTAATGAAGCCTCTAATGCCTTGTATAATATTGTAAATAAGTTTTAAACGAGTTTTCAAACGGGTAAGGGTTATGACATTTCGTTAAAAAAGAATAAGGCTTCGTAATTACATCTTTTATTTTTTTTTTGGATGGGAAATCATCAAATGTCCTATCCCGCTCTGGGCGGAGCAGAAGGGCGTGTCAGACTCTTACTGACTAAAACCCACCCGTATTCCTTCAGTTGCCTGTGCGCCAGGGCCACGGTAACTCTTTCGAACAATCCGCGGCCCCGGCAGGCATCGGCTCTATCGGACCCCGTCAATTATGCTGACATCTCTTTGAGGAGCGCGTGGAACACAACGCGCCATCGACCCGGGCCTGGTCCTTACCGGACGGCGAGCTGCCCATTGCTCACCTACACTCTATTAAACTTGGTCATAACATTGCCTCAAAATCCACCCAATTCGACACATTACCCCTAAATAAAATCTGTCTTTGAATACAGGCTGTTTACATACACACACACAAAGACGTAAACGAGTACTACCTTACGTTTACAAAGATGGCCACTAGGTGGCGTGTATTTAAAAAAAAGCAACCGCCTGCTACGATATCAATGATAAATGATTATAATATGACTGTGCGTAGTACTCGCAACAATTTAGTATGCGATTATATTTAGGTATGCGAAAAAATATTTTATAATGTCAAACTCATAACTACAAAAGTTTTAAGTAAAATAATAATCTAAAGAGCAGTAATTCATTTCAGCCGAAAGACGTTCACTGCTGTATACTGGCCTCCAGCAAGTGAATAAACCTTCCTTATAAAGTATTATTTCACCTTTTGATTTTATAGTTAATACAAATAAAAAGTAATATACAATGTTAATGTTGATTCTAAACAAACTACTACAAAAATACACCTTTTGATTGTATAGTAAATAAATACAAAAAAACAAAAATCATTCGATTCTTGTCCACTGCTGCAAAGAAAAATAACTGTACTTATTATATTTGTTACATTTTGATGACTATTATTTCCCTTTCATTTCAAAATGTTATTTACCATCAACCTCCAAAGCTGCTCTAAAATGAAACTTTACTACATGCTCGAATTTCCAACTGACGTTGATGTTGAAGGACCATTTTTCACTAGAATAACATAATAATTAATTTTAGACATTGAAATTGATACAATCTATGAAGTAACAAAAAAGTAATAGCCTTGTGTATGTACTTGTGTAATTATGTAGCCGTATATACCAATATGTACGGCTACATAATTATCAAGCTATATATTTACAGTATAAGCTGATCTTGCATTATATAGGATTTCGGTACAATGAGAGGTCAGCTTATACTGGAAATGTATAGCTTGATATACAATATGTAACAAAAACCCTGTTGGTCCTTCTACCTTCTACCTACGTTTTAAGAATCGGTATACGAAGGTAATAAAGCAAGTCATTTATAAAAAACTGTTCAACAAAAATAATTAAAATAAATATTTAATTATTAATATTTGTAATGTTTAACTGATATCTTACCTCTACAATTCTGCATGAAGCGATGACGCGAAATCAGATATAGGTAGGACGTTCCAGCCAATCTCTTTGATCGGTGCCGCCGCGCCGCTGCACCGCCGCCGCTAGCTACCTATTTTTCTACACAAGTTCGTGACCTTGTCAGCTGTTGTTTATCAGTACCACATTAACGAATGAATCTTTGAAAATGTTGGTTTACACGGTATTTTTATGCACAATTGATAATTGTTAAAACTACATTTAACATTTAACTACATTGAAAAAAAACAAAGTCGCGTCTGTCACATAAAACCATTTATGTACATAAGCATTAATTTATTATGTTATCTACTTGACGGCCACGGAGATACTGTTCGATATGACCACCTTGTACCTTCTACACATTTGTTGCAACGCCTAATAATATTTTCACGTACGCTTCGCAGAACGGTGGTATCAGAATTGATGTGGCCAAATGCTGCTACTATGCGTGAACGCATTTAGACCTCCGTATCGCACGATTTTTTGAACACCTGTTGCTTAACAGTGCCCCAGAGGAAAAAATCTAAAGGAGTCAAATCAGGTGATCTTGCGGGCCAATTGATGGGTCCACCGCGACCAATCCATCTCTCTATGTATTCAGCATCTAAATAGCTTCTCACAGGGTGGGAGAAGTGTGGCCGCGCGCCGTCATGTAGGAACCACATACGTCGCACTATATGGAGGCCTAATTTGTCAAGTTCATCACTCAGTTGTTCTTGCAGGAAACGAAGATAGTTGACGCCGCTCATTGTTTGGTCTAAAAAACAAGATCCAATAATTTTGTCACCAATAATTCCAGCCCAAACATTAATCCTCCACCGATGCTAAAAGTGGCTTGGTTTAATAGCATGCGGGTTTGCGATCGACCACACGAGCTCATTGTGCGAATTAAATACACCTGTTCTGACAAATGAGCACTCGTCGGTGAACAGTATCCATCTCAAGAAATCACTATCTTGTTGTATTGTATATGAGTACCCATCTACAGTATTCTATTCTTGGCTAGTAGTCGGAGGGAAGTAGTGATTGGACGCGACGATAGTGAAATGGGTTCTTTGAGTACTTTCCAAACGCGCATATGGTTTACTCCGAGTTCGTGTCCCACTGAGCGCGTACTTCGCGGTGGATCGTGCTCAAACAAGTTCAAGACTTGCTCCTCGATGTTACTGTCTCGAGTCATCGGTCTGCCTGCGTCAGCTTGATGTTGGTCTCGTCCGTGCACACTACCGGTATTGTACATACGCATGTGCAAACGTTGGAATGCCATCGCCGAAGGTACTGGTAGACTCTCAAAACGTTTTTGGTAGAGTCTGCGTGCTTCTGCATAATTGCAGTCACATTTCCCAAGACACATCAACATATTAAAATATTCTACGTTAGAATAAGACATGGTCAACGTTTACATAAACAAAACACAAGTCATTCACTACGTAGATCAACAATTATAACATCCGTTCGGAAGTAATTTGTGCGGGAGACTAAAGGCATGTACACACTGGCGCGACGCGACAGCGCGACACAAAGACACCGCCTGGCGCGCGACGAGGGGTCCCTTTGTGTCGCTCGTCGCGTCGCGCCAGTGTGCACGAGCCTTTAAGGAAGTAATCGCAGGCCGTCGGGTGGCGGGGTAAAGGGGTAGGTAGGCACGTGGTACTGACACGCGAAGCCCGTGCGCCGCGGTAGTTATTGGCAGCGTCTTCTGACGCATCAAAGAAAGCCGCCGAGCTAGTAGGATATTTAGCGAAATAAAGATGTACTTGTAAAATCAGATACTCTAAACATTTTTTTTAATGTGTCGATTTTAATAGTTATTTGATTATGACCTCTCGACTAGCCAATACTTAATTTCTTTAAATTATAATTTCATCAATGTTGTCCTTGTAGTTAAATGTATACGTCCCTAAAAGGAACAACAGGGTTTTTGTTACATATTGTATAGCCGTGTATACACACCATTCAAGTCTATACATTTCGCATTTTTTTTGCACCCATCTCAAGATGATTTCTGGCAGCATACAGTTTAAAAAAAAGTCTAATAGCTTCGGTATCATCGTGCTGATAAATTCATCAACTCGACAAACATCTATCACAGTCAAAGGTTCTATAACTGAAATAATAGATTTTAATTACAGGAAGAGAAAATAAGGTACTGAAAGAAATTATAAAGCGGAGATGCAATAGAATTATCAACTTACTTGATACTAATAATCGTGCTTTTTATTCATAACTAAAACATTATTATCCAATTTTAGAGCAAAGTTTTTCATTTCTAGTGCGGTTGCCTCTAGGCTTTGATTTTTCCTCGCCAGTGATGTAAAGCACTTGATCTCAACAACAGCTCTCTCAATTTCAATTATGCCTGTAACAAATTGACAAAAAATATAAAACAATGAAATGGAGCTCTTTATGAGATTTGATGACTAGCATTATAATTTTCCACATTTTTCAAATACATAGGTAAAATTGAAGCTTGATAAAAGTAAAAACTTACCATCTGGACTGCCAGCTCAACATCCAAATTCTTCATCAATAAAAAGACCCGACAGACTGATAATTTTATTATATTGTTGCATGAACATAATTTTTGCCACATTCTCATTTTGCTGCCCATCGATACCTATAACATGTTGTTTGCGCAACATTCTTCTTCTAAAGAATATCCTTTACATGATTGTGAAATGGAGAGCTAATACGAGTACAGCTTCCTTTACGGTTTTACACGCGCATATGTTCTTGCTTGTGTATTCTGGGTAGGTACTGAAAGAAACATATCAAAATGTAATGACCATACACCACATGTAGTGTCACTTTTACGACCAGCAAGTACAATAAATCAAATCATGCTTATTTGATACATACACTATAGAATTATCTATGAGGACTTCTTCATTCACTGGCTTCTTCAGAAAGCCAAACTTTCAAACGGCTGTAACACGATTTACGAATGTAAACTTTTATCTACAGAGAACGTACCTACATAGTGCAACGTAGAGCTAGCTGCTAACACGCCGAGGAGTCAGACCCCGGCGTGAGGTAGCAAAAACATGTAAAATGTATTATATAAGTATTAAAAACAATCCGAAATATAGACTAAAAGAAAATAAGATGTTGTCGTTGGAATTTAAAAAGTCAAACATACTAAGAAAAAATAATCACAACTTCAATTTGAGAGAAAAAACTAAACAGATGTTACCAAACTGTGGCTTTTCCTCAAAAGACCATTTCAGACACAAATCTACATGGTCTTCACATGATCTGACCAAGATTATGTCTGGACTTTAAAAGAGACTGTGACCTCTGAGTTTGTATCGGCCTTTCTTCTCAGAGTAGTCAGATAGGAAACGCCGACCTCATCTAGTTTTAAAAATATGATTGACGTGTAAAAGTGTTTGTATAAACCTACTTACAGAAATAAAATCATTTACCATTTATCATTGGTTAGGGGAAAATGATGCTTGACAGTTATAATTTTTTATTGTTGGATATTGTATGTAGGCAAAGGGGCATGCATTATACAGCTACATACCTACAAAAACCACCCAGACTAGTTTCATTCATTTAATTCAAAACGAAAAGGCAAAAGGGAAAGGCTAGATGTTTTGCAATAAACAATATTATTTATTAGGATTTTTCTTAACTTTTCATAAATAAGCTTTCACTTGAGTAAGTGAAGACATAACATAACATAACTTTTGCTTGCATCAAAATACGTGATTTCTGGGTAAGAAACCTTGACTTAAAATGTTTATGACACACACATTTTTTGCCCAATTCAACCACACTTAAAGCACGCAGGAAACCACAGTTTATAGAATCTAAACACTTACTGCGCCTATTTTCACAAGTTGGGAACTTGTATATTAATACAGCGTCCTGTCCCGTATTATTAGGTAAAGCCCGGTACACAACACTTGTTATAGCACATTATGAAAGTCTCGACGCTAATGCGGAAGAACTAGTGCTCAACACATTAAAAACTCTCAAAGACAATGTGTAATATCGAAATCAAAATCACGAAAAACAACTTGTGTTCACCGTGAATGCCGAAACAACAACAATAACAAACAAGAATATGGCGGACCGGCTGGCAGGCGCAACTGACACAGGGGCATGAAGGATTTGCAGAGGGGGTACAAACCTCATATATCATTTTCCCGCTGTCATTCGTCATTTTTTTTGTCCTAGAAGATTACTGGCCGTGCTCGTATTGTTGAAACCCGGTCAGCGCGAGTGCAGGTAGCGATCTTTATCGATAGTACAGGAGCGAGCGGGACATATTCACCTATGTAGGATTCATATAAAAGAGAAAAATGCATTCCGACTGGCAACATGTCGATATAATAATTGTATCTACATGTTGCCAGTCGGAATGCATAATTATATGCATCTTCAGGCCATAATATTAACATTTATTTGTAACGGTAATTATTGGACTTTAGGAACCACTGTAACTTTTTTTTTTGATTCATTAGAGTAATGCTGCCATATAATAAAATGTTAAGCTTATTGGGATCTTCATTTTAAGGTAGGTAAGAAAGTGGTGTCCGTTTCGATAGCGCGGCTACGACGAGTTAAATAAAAACAAAACTATGCCAAGATTTTGGTAAGAATTTGTAAAAGTTGATTCCCAAATCCTTAAATTTGTCAAAGTTATGGTTAAAAAGTTATAAGGGTTTGAACGTGGCCGCGCCATTGAAACGCGGAAAACCGCGCGGCCACGGAGATCTTTAAAACTAAGCGTTGCAGAGACCTGAAATTTAGGTAAATAACTGATTGAATTTGTAAAATAATTGTAAAAATATGGAAAAAAATCCTAGGTGTATATTTCAGGAGCTGTGAGAGTAAAACCCCATGGCCGCGCCATTGAAACGGTGAAAAACATGTTATCGCCGATATCTCGCTGAAAAAGCATCGCAGACGTCTGAAGTTTTTGTAGAGCCTAGATTTGAATTTGTCAAAATTTGTAAAAATACACACAAAATTCATAGGTTTATATTTCTGGAGCTGTAGTACGGTATTGCGTAGAAATAAGTCGTGATTATCTATCGAAGAAAGTAAGTATGAGCGAGACCTTTTTTTGCAAACAACTACAATTATAACTACCGTAGAACTACTGACAATAGGCAAAGTTTTTTTTTTCATAATTTATAACTTTCAATACGGTTTGAATGTTTCGATAGGGTGACCATTGGGTTATTGTTTACAGAAATCTTTCCAACTGATAGTATTAGAAATTATATCTCAAAGATTCTAAATTAAATAAAAATGAAACGATATGATACAAAAACATATGTTTATTTCTTTAAAAATCACAGATTTCAGCTATCAAGCAATGCCCCTCCATTGCTTGATGATAGCTGAAAATACTGTGGTTCTGAGTACCAGTGCGAGAACCTTAACAGATAACTTTGCACAACATTCGTAATTCCTGTAAGATAGCATTATTTGATGAATAATTGTATACTCAAACCCATAACTTATGTCTAAGACTAAATAGCCTATTGTATACAATATCGTAGGTACAGTAGGCTCACACCAAGTTTTTAGGGTTCCGTAGTCAACAAGGAACCCTTATAGTTTCACCATGTCCGTCTGTCCGTCTGCAGCATAGCTCAGAGACTCTTAGTACTAGAAAGATTTAATTTGGCATGGATATACATATTAATCATGCTGACAAAGTAGTAAAATTAACTAAGGAAAAAAATTTTTTTTTTGATTTGCTTACCTCCTGTACCCGTAAAGCGAGGATGTCATTTTTTTTTCTCGTCTATCTCATGGTGTGGGGTATCGTTGGATAGGCTCTTAAACAACATTACAGGTCTGTAAAAACCATTTTTTGATTCAGGGATCCGTTACCGTAAAATTAAGCTTTAAGGGGGATGCGCAAGGGTAGCCCGATTTACGTATTTTGCAATTTGTAAGCTAGTGTCAGGTTTTATGTTGATTAAAATATGATTCGCAGTCGTAACAAATATGGCTTGACAGAATTATAATCACAAAAATCACAATTGTCTTTCGTTTCTAACGATCTTTGTCTAGTTAGGTCCTTTTTTATGTAGACTATTTCAGAAGATAGTTTCCTATCCCAAACTGTCTAAATCACACTGACAACTGACAGTTGTTTATGGTAATGAAGACCATTTGATTTTGTAAGTGCTATGCTAAAGACAGTAGAACGATGACGGACTCGACGGCCACAAAGTATATACGGTTGTCTACAAAATGATGGTTTTACAGGAGAGCGTTTTGAACGCAAAACTGTGATCATTAACAGAAGTACAAAGCTATCTTCTCCTATTTTATATCATTTAGTTAATAGGGCATGACCAAGGAAATGGTTAAGGCCAATATTACTGTAAGATTTTTTTGTTTCAAAATACGGTACTTCGGCACTTATAGAAAAAATGATGTAGTTCTCTTTATATACGGTTTAAATTCATTTATTTCGAAAGATTACAAATCACTTGTACAGAAATAAATAAAAGAGTGAATTTGGTAAAACGTTCAGTTGACTCTTTCTACTTTGCTGCCGTGTTCCATGTACTGTCTACACGGAACGTCATTTTTGTCTACTCATCAGTCGAAAAAACAGCGCTCGTGCTGAGCCTGCAGTCGAGTAATCGTTGGTGTTTGTTTGGTATTTAAAATTTTGGCATTCCTACGGACTTTGATTTGCACACTGTTTCGGGATTTTTTTATCTTTGGAAAACTACCTACGTTCTGCTGTTACGATCTGGAATTCGTTACGCCTTACGATTGGATTTCAAATTATAATAATAATAATAATAATAGGCAGGCAACACCAACGTCAACAAGTCACAAAATTTTTATTCATAGTAATTTTCTCACAGTTTTATTAGTTTTAGACACAGTTTATATATTTTATATGAATACGGACAATCGCAAAATATTTAAAAAAAGTAAAATGAACGAGTATTTCAAATATTTCCAGCAAAAACTACCGATTCGGAGGTGACATCTGTCATGCCACCTCCGATAAAACAAACAACAACTAAAAAATACTAATGAATATTAAAGTATGTTGACGAGATCTGCTACGAGACGAGCACGCCCACCACCTCCGGACTCTTCGCTCAGCTCCGCCTCGCCGCCGCCGGTATCCAGCCCCACCGTGAGCGCTGTGACGACACCGGCAGCGGTAGTTGCGTCGAGCTCGAGCGACGAGTATTTCTCTCCGCCGACGTCGCCAACACCTGTACGTCGGCAGGGGAGAGGCCGGCCACCGAAGAGCTTGGGACTTAGGGGCCATCCGGCCCCGAGCCGGGTCCCCGCTGCCGGTGGTTGTGTGCAGCGCATGAAATGGACTCAGTCTATGAACGAGAACGTCATGCGCGCATATTACAGGTCTACAGAGGGGGGAACTAACCTCACTGCGTACCGTGATAGGATGCTGTCTCTGTTTCAGGAACTTGAACCAACCGTCAACGTCTCGGCCCAACGACTGTCGGATCAGGTGCGGGTCATCCAACGCAGCCATAGGTTGGAGGATGCTGCACTTGATAGGCTGCGCTCAGAACTGAGCAACCATATCGCCTCGAGACCGGTACAAACCGCGGTACAAGCATCGACCATTGATGAAATACAGCCGCGGTCTAATCATGGTGTAGAACTGGAAGATGATAGGGTTGCTTCAGTAAGTAGCCAGTGCAACGCCCGATTGAGGAGCGCACTGGAGGATGCATTCCGTGAGTACAGATCCACTCCGACCGAAATTAGACCCCGGTTACCACGCCTGCCTATGCACAAAAAAAATAGGGCGCTGGTGTGTGCCCTGGACTCGCATCTTAAGAATGTGTTTGAGAGCAGCGAGAATCTCGTTGATACACATTCGATCCTGTATTGCGCGGCTGTTGCGGCATGTCGTTTAGCGAACGTCAAGTTCCCAAACTGTGATGGGGCTACTCGACAAAAACCTGCCGTACCAGCCTGGCAGTGCAGGATCGAGCGTCGTATCGATGAGGCCAGGGTACTCATCGGCAAACTATACTGCTTCAGGGAGGGCAATACACGACCACGAGTGATGCGCTTTGTGAGGCGGGCATTCTCGGGGACTGAAATCAGCCCTCAGGAATACATGTCCCGTGTCACAGAGCGCATCGACTTCCTGAAGCAGAAAGTTTGTGCATGGGCGAGCCGTATTCGGCGGTATAAGCGGCGGGTTGATCGGTACACACAGAATCGCATGTTCCAGAGCGATGAGAGATGGGTATATAGAGCTTGGGAGCGACCTGAACAAAATGTGACAGATGAGTGCCGCCCGGATGATGCCGCCACGATTACATTCTGGCGCAACATCTGGTCAGTGCCCGTCTGTCACGTTGAGGCTGACTGGATACGGGATGTCGAGCAGGTGTGTGAAACTGTACCAGAAATGGAAGCGGTACTGATTACGCCTTTAGACGTCACCAAAGCAGTCCGTCCGTTACCGAATTGGAAATCACCGGGACCGGACGGATTGCACAACTTTTGGTTGAAATGGCTAATTAGTTCACACACCTGCCTGGCATCTCAGTTCCAAGCATCCTTAGAGTCCGGGTCGCTTCCGCAGTTTCTAACAACAGGCGTTACTCATCTGCTCCATAAGTCCGGTAGTTCCACGGATCCCAAGAATTATAGACCGATTACGTGTTTATCAACGATCTATAAACTTCTTACATCCATTCTGAGAGCGAAAATTAACACGCACATTGATAATAACTCGATTATGTCAGCCTCTCAAAATGGATGTAGGAACGGATCCCGTGGTACTAAGGAGCTACTCCTCATCGATATGGCCATTAGCCAACAGGTTCGTCGATCCTGCAAGGATTTGTCGACATGCTGGATTGATTATAAGAAAGCCTACGACTCAGTGCCACATACGTGGCTCATGAGGGTGCTGGAGTTGTACAAGATAGATACAACTCTACGCACCTTCCTTGGGTCGTGTATGAGGCAATGGAGGACGGTTCTTCGCTATCCAGGGTGTCGACAGATCCAGGGGAATGATGAGCCTGTATGGATTAAACGGGGAATATTTCAGGGCGACAGTTTGAGTCCACTTTGGTTCTGCTTAGCCCTGAATCCTCTAAGTACACTACTGGAGGATTCAGGTCTAGGTTATCGGTTGATGAGAGGTGGTCAGCTCATATCTCACCTCCTCTACATGGATGACTTGAAACTCTTTGCCCCCAACAAATTGCAACTGATGAAACTACTGAAGGTAACTGAAACTTTCAGTAGCGCCATCAGGATGGAATTTGGTGTGGACAAATGTGCAGTCATGCATGTAAAGCAAGGTGAGATTATGGAATCCGAAGGAATTCAACTTTCGGATTCCATACACCTTAGATCTCTCTCCTCATCCGAAAGCTATAAGTATTTGGGTATGTCGGAAACGTTAGGCATCAATGTTGCTGACATGAAGCAATCGCTGAAGGAGCGATTCTTTGGTCGCCTGAGGAAGGTATTAATTAGTCTTCTTTCAGGCGGAAACAAGGTTCGCGCGTTCAACGGTTGGGTCATGCCAGTATTGATGTACTCTTTCGGCGTACTCAAATGGACTCAGACCGAACTCGACGCCCTGGATAGGAGGGTCCGTACACTGCTGACCGCAAACCGGATGCATCACCCAAGATCATCGGTGATGAGACTGTACATACCACGGAAGTGCGGGGGTCGAGGCTTTTTAAATGCAAAGACCCTCCACAACCGCGAAGTGTGCAGTCTCAGGGAATATTTTTTAAAAGCCGAAGTGGGTATGCACCGTGATGTGGTAGCAGTGGACAAGGGCCTCACCCCGCTCTCCATGGCTAAAGAGAACTGGCGCAAACCTGTGGTACTTACTACCGATGACCGCAAGGAGGTATGGCAAAGCAAGGAGCTACACGGACGCTTTTATCGGGCTCTTCACGAGCCCGGTGTGGATTTCTTAGCGTCCGTATCCTGGCTACGTTTTGGTGACCTTTTCGGGGAAACCGAAGGTTTCGTCTGTGCAATTATGGACGAAGTTATCTTGACGAATAACTACCGGAGACATATTATGAAAGACGGGACGGTTGACGTGTGTCGGGCATGCCATCGTCCGGGTGAGTCCATCAGACATATTGTCTCTGGTTGTTCTCGTCTGGCTAACGGCGAGTACTTGCACAGGCATAATCAAGTAGCCAGGATTATTCACCAACAACTTGCTTTGAAATATAAACTAGTGGATCCTGAGGTACCGTATTACAAGTATGTGCCCGACCCAGTTCTCGAAAATGACCATATTACGTTGTACTGGGATCGGTCTATCATTACTGACAGGACTATTGTCGCCAATAAGCCTGATATAGTGGTGATAGATCGATTAGCGCGCCGCACAATGATTATCGATATTACCATTCCGCATGACAAAAACCTCGTGAAAGCTGAGAAAGAGAAACAAATTAAATATCTCGACTTAGCACACGAGGTTGTTGACATGTGGAATGTAAGTTCGGCTGTCATTGTGCCGATTGTCGTATCGGCGAATGGCCTGATGGCCGAAAGCCTGGATCAACATCTCTCGAGGCTTTCGTTAGGCGGTTGGGTCAAGGGCCTGATCCAGAAGGCAGTTCTCCTCGATACGGCTCGCATCGTGAGGAAGTTCCTGTCTCTGGAGCCCTAACCACCGGTAGCTTGGACCCTGCTCCCGATACCGGCGGACCACTATTTTTTATATTTTTAAATGTTTTTTCTATGTTTTTATAAAAATATTTAAAAATGTATCTAGATAAGTATATAAATAAATAAACGAATAATAATAATAAAAAATGATGAAGTTCTCTTTATATACGGTTTGAATTCATTTATTTCTAAAGATTACAAATCACGTATACAGAAATAAATAAAAGAGTGAATTTGGTAAAACGTTCAGTTGACTTTTTCTACTTTGCTGCCGTGTTAAAAATAAAAATAAAAATTGGCAATACCAACGATTTTTTAGATTTTTATCTTTATTTAGATTTTTCAAATTTTTTGTAATTTTAGTAAAGAAAGTGATTTGGACCCAGCCTTACAACAGTATTTTATTTTACATCAAACCTGAAACTTGTAAACCATTTTAAAATCAAAAAAGAAACCAAAATGTAATCAATTCAATCAAAAACTGCCGAATCGGAGGTGATATGACAGATGTCACCTCCGATAAAACAATCATGAAAACTAAATAGGAAAATGAAGATAAGAAGAAAATGTTGACAAGATCAGCCGCACGCCAAGCACGCCCACCACCTCCGGACTCGTCGCTCAGCTCCGCCTCGCTGCCGCCGGTATCCAGCCCCACTGTAAGCGCTGTGACGACACCGGCCGCGGTAGTTGCGTCGAGCTCGAGCGACGAGTATTTCTCCCCGCCCACGACGCCACCACCTGCTCGTCGACGTGGAGGACACCGGCCGCCGGACGGTTTAGGACCTCGAGGCCCACCGGCCTCTGATAGGGTCCCAGCTCCCGGCTGAAGTGTGCAGCGCATGAGATGGACGCGATCCATCAACGAAAACGTCATGCGCTCATACTATGAGGCTACAGAGGGGGGAAACAATCTGACCGCGTACCGTGTTCAGATGCTCTCTCTTTTTCAGGTGCTTGAGCCAGCTGTCAACGTGTCGGCACAACGACTGTCGGATCAGGTGCGGGTCATCCAACGTATTCATATGTTGGATGACACTGTACTTGATCGCCTGCGAAATGAAATGCAGAGTAGTGAGTAATGAGTCGCAGACTGTGGTAGTACTACCACAGTCTAACACAAGTCAAGCAGACGAGGAGAGCGATGATAGGGCTACAAACGTAAGTACCCAGTGCAATGATGAATTGAGGAGTGCTTTGGAGGATGCGATTCGAGAATATCGGTTCATATCGCCCGAACTTCGACCACGCTTACCTCGTTTACCCATGCATAACAAAAATAGGGTGCTGGTGGCGGCACTGGATGCGCAGTTGTCAAATTATTTTGATGACTCACCACACATACACACATACCTCACCGATACACATTCGATTCTGTACTGCGCGGCTGTAGCGGCATGTCGTGTAGCTCACGTCAAATTTGCTAATGATACTAGAGCTACACGACCGAAACCAGCCGTACCAGCTTGGCAGTGCAGAATTGAGCGCCGTATTGGTGGGGCCAGAGCACTCATCGGCAAACTAATCTGCTTCAGGGAGGGCAATACTCGCCCTAGAGTGATGCGCTTTGTGAGACGCGCGTTCGCAGGGACTAATATCAGCCCTCAGGACTACATGTCCTGTGTCACAGAGCGCATCGACTTCCTGAAGCAGAAAATATATGCATGGGCGAACCGTATTCGTCGGCATAAGCGGCGAGTGGAGCGATACACTCAGAATCGCACCTTCCAGCGCGATGAAAGGTGGGTTTATAGGGGTTGGGAGCGACCGGATCGAGGTGTGGCTGACACGTGCCTACCGGATGATGATGCCATCTGTTCTTTCTGGCGCAATATCTGGTCGGTGCCTGTCAGTCACACCGAAGGTGATTGGGCTCGGGATGTCGAGCGAGCCTGCGATCCAATACCAGAAATGGGGCTATTTCCATCTGTCCCCAAGATGTAACTCGTGCAGTCCGTCCGCTGCCTAACTGGAAGTCTCCAGGGCCGGACAGACTGTACAACTTCTGAATCAAATGGTTTGGTAGGTCGCACGCTCGCTTGGCGGCTCAGTACCAGGTTGCTTTAGAATCTGGTTCGCTACCCCATTTCCTAACAACAGGAGTTACCCACCTGCTCCATAAATCAGGTAGTACTGCGGAACCCAAAAATTATAGGCCGATCACGTGTTTACCGATGGTCTGTAAAGTTCTTACATCCATTTTGAGAGCTAAAATTAACAAACATATAGACACCAACTCCATCATGTCTCCTTCTCAAAATGGATGTAGGAACGGGTCCCGTGGTACTAAGGAGCTACTCCTCATTGATATGGCCATTAGCCAACAGGTTCGTCGTTCCCGAAAGGATCTGTCGACATGTTGGATAGATTACAAGAAGGCCTATGACTCGGTGCCACATACATGGCTTGTGAGGGTGCTGGAGTTGTATAAAGTAGATGCAACTATGCGCACCTTCCTGAAGTCATGTATGGGGCAATGGAGAACGGTCCTTCACTATACAGGATGTCGAAATATCCAGAGGAATAACGAACCGATAAGGATCGAGCGATGCATATTTCAGGGTGATAGTTTGAGTCCGCTTTGGTTCTGCTTAGCCTTGAATCCTCTAAGCACACTGTTGGAGGATTCAGGTCTAGGCTATCGGCTGAGGAGAGGTGGTCAGGTTATATCTCACCTCCTCTACATGGATGACCTAAAACTCTTTGCCCCCAACAATTTGCAACTGATGGAGCTACTGAAAGTAACTGAAACTTTCAGTAGCGCCATCATGGTGGAATTTGGTGTGGACAAATGTGCGGTCATGCATGTAAAGCGAGGGGAGATTGTGGAATCCGTCGGAACCCAACTCTCGGATTCCATAAACCTTAGAACCCTCTCCGCATCCGAAACCTATAAGTATTTGGGTATGTCGGAAGCGTTGGGCATCAATGGTACTGACATGAAGCAGTCGTTAAAGGAACGCTTCTTTGTCCGTCTGAAAAAAGTATTTAATAGTCTTTTATCAGGTGGAAACAAGGTGCGCGCCTTTAACGGTTGGGTCATGCCGGTTTTGATGTACTCTTTCGGCATACTCAAATGGACTCAGACCGAACTCGACGCCCTGGATAGGAAGGTCCGTACACTGCTGACTGCAAATCGAATGCATCACCCACGATCATCGGTAATGAGACTGTATATCCCGCGAAAGTGTGGAGGTCGAGGCTTTTTAAAAGCTAAGACCCTCCACAATCGCGAGATATGCAGTCTCAGGGAATATTTCATAGAAGCCGACGTGGGGATGCATCGAGATGTGGTCACAGTGGACAAGGGCCTCAGCCCGCTCTCCTTAGCTAAAGAGAACTGGCGCAAACCAGTAGTGCTTGACACTAATGATCCATGATACATGATACATGAGCCCGATGTAGACCAACTAGCGTCCGTAGCCTGGCTGCGTTTCGGTGACCTCTTTGGAGAAACCGAAGGTTTTGTCTGTGCAATTATGGACGAAGTTATCTTAACGAATAACTACCGGAGACATATTATGAAGGACGGGACGGTTGACGTGTGTCGGGCATGCCATCGTCCGGGTGAGTTCATCAGACATATTATCTCCGGATGTTCTCGTCTAGCTAACGAAGAGTACTTGCATAGATACAACCTTGTAGCCAGGATTATCCATCAGCAACTTGCTCTGAAATACAGCCTTGTAGAATCGGAAGTGCCGTACCACAGGTATGTGCCCGACCCAGTTCTCGAAAATGGACATATCACATTGTACTGGGATCGATCCATCATCACTGACAGGACTATTGTTGCCAATAAGCCTGATATAGTGATGGTGGATCGATTAGAGCGGCGCGCAATGATTGTTGACATAACGGTCCCGCATGACGGGAACCTCGTGAAAGCCGAGAAAGATAAACAAATCAAGTATCTAGACTTGGCTCGCGCGGTTGTCGACATGTGGGATGTGGACTCAGCGATCATTGTGCCGATAGTCGTGACAGCCAATGGCTTAATAGCCAAGAGCCTCGACCAACACCTGAGGAGGCTCTCGTTGGGCAGCTGGATCAAGGGCTTGATTCAGAAAGCGGTACTTCTGGACACGGCTCGCATTGTTAGGAGGTTCCTCTCTGGAGCCCTGACCGCCGGTAGCTTGGACCCTGTTCCCGATACCGGTGGGCTACTATTTCTTATATTTTTAAATGTTTTTATGTTTTTTATATTCTAATATTTAAAAATGTAATTTATATGTAAATAATGAAATAAAGGAAATAATAATAATAATTCTTTATTGACATAATATGTTACAGAAACTTGTTTGAAGCCTCTGACTCCTGAACTAGGTGTACCTGTATGTCAGGAGTCAGTAAATTAATACTACTTATCAAGGTAAGTAATTCATACTGCTTACTCTCTTACAACTTAATAGTTTTCCCATTATTGAGTCAAGCTAGTTGACCTAGTCTTGTAGGGAGACGTATCGAGGAGTAGTTTTCTTTAGGGTAGCCCTACATGTGAAGTGGGGATGAATATTTTTTTCATCAACTACCCCATCGTGTGGGGTATCGTTGAATAGGTCTTCTAAAATGACTTGAGGGTTGCTAAAATAATTTTTCGATTTAATGCTCCATTTACGAAATGTTAAACTGCAAAAAAAAGCAAATTCTGCAAATTTTTGTTCCAGTAGGGCATTCCAGTAGAAAAATTCACGATGTTAGTGCATTTCATGAAATTTAAAGGAAAATTATAGCGGTTAAGATAACTTTACTAGTTTAGCAGTAATACTCGTTGAACTTGGGTGTTGGATAATTTGGTACCAAATACAAAATCCTTAGCATTAATTGACTAAAATGAAGTAGTTGCTTGTTTATAACGGGTAAAGACTTGCATTGAAAACCAAAATATGAAATACAAAAACATAATAAATTATCATAAGTTTCACAATACTGCCGCTAGATGGCGCTGTACCAACGGGTTACGTTTTCATTATATTCAGAATAAAGAACAACAGAATCCTACTATATTGTAATAACGGCTACTATGGAACCCTACACTGTGCGTGGCCCGACACGCACTTGGCCGGTTTTTGAGTATCAAGTCATAACGCATATGAGTTATTCAATGGAATTTACTTTAAAACAGAGAGTAATCTTATTAAGGTTTAAATACAGCAGTTTTAGTTTTAATAATACTTTTTACTTACAAAAGACGGCAATTCGTTTTGGCAGATGTCGATTTATTATTATTCCGATCGCTAACACATTATTGTCATCTCTTCTTTTGCTTATCAAAAGTAATTTCATCACTCTCGTTTGTTTATAAATCAGCCGCCCGGTGGAGCTCAACGAAGATGAATCTATGTATTTTTTTTGCAGATCGATGCTGTCAGATGCTCGTAATTTCAATAATTACATTGGTAAACAAAATTTTACTTTCTTTTTGTTTTATGAAGTTTCTAAACTATTTCTTAGTAATTTGAGTTTGCTGATTTCATTTATACCCTCAGTTTTTTCTAGCAGATCTAGTTTTTGTGATACAAGTATTCTTAAAATTTCGTTACGCGGCTTACTAATATATTTTATTTGGTGCATTTTTTTTTAAATTCCTTAAATAAATCGATATATCTACATTAAGAAGAACTTGCTTAAACGATCCAGATAGTTTTTGTGCTTTATTGTGGTGAATATATGTTTCGAGGATTTCGTTTAAGTGCGTCTGACTTTATAAAATAGGCCTACTTGGACTTCTTTGGGGACGCCATTACAAGTGTTTAGTAGAAAGATGGCGGATTGCAAGAACAGATAGAATTTTATAAATATAGAATATTTTCCTAAAAAAATCTTAATATTATATCGTAGCAATTACAACTATGGCTTCAACAAGTAATCCGATGGAGGTCGATGTCAGTAAGGAGAGGGATGAAGAAATCAATAAGATACTTAAACTAACCAACATTATATTGGGTGAGGCAGGATTAGTTGAGATATTAGATGCAGAATTAAATCAGGGCATCATCGATTTAGATACTTCTGATGAAGTTGCTGGGGTTTTGATTACCGTTTTCACTTGTATGCGGAAGGAAGAAAATGATCCGACAGGGCATCAGCGATACTTGGGGTATGTTGCAACTATTAATACTAGAGAGGTCAGCATCCAAACAATTGTGGAAAAGGCCAAAGCAAGTGGAATTAAGATAAATTTCTTAGTAGCCACCCCTATAGTTGAGATCATGACACTATTCAAAGGGATGTTCGATGAAGTAAGAACTGGAGTCACCAGATTCAAAGTTAGGAAGACCGTATACAAAAGAGGGTTAAAGAGGGACTCATCAGGGAAGCAGTTAGGGAGAGAAGTTGGTGATAAAGAGACCACTCAAAATATTACACAGTATGGTCTTATTAATCATCACATCCCTCTCTTACAAGGCATTACTCTTCCTCCAGAAAGAAAAACTGGGGTACTTAGAAGTCTAGGGCCATTAGCTCAAGCTATATTAATGGTAATGGAAGATAAGTACTTTACAAAGCTGAATAGTGCTTTAAGTACAAGCCTTCAAATGTTGCCAATGGCAGCCGAAATAATTTCATGCTTAAAAGAAGCCAATAGCCCAGGTAGCGTCTCCGGTGTATTGAAAGAACTGGGTGACATATTATTGATTACTACAGCCAGAGCTACACAGAAAATTTATCTTCCACTATTTCTTTGTTGCTACATGTGGAATACGAAACCTGCAGGTTTCCAATGGAGTTTTTCTGGCGCTCCTATGTTGAAGTTATATAACAATGCCTCAAAAGTAGTCAAATTCCGGATCAGATCAGGCGCTTCTCAACTGCTAACTTCAGAAGCGATCTTCCATGCCACATTTGGTACATACCTGGAGGATCTTAGTGTGCTCCAACAGATTACTACGCACCCTAAGTTCCACCAACGAAAGGACATGAACAGCATTTTTCTTAAGAGGAGTGAGAAACATCAGATACTTGTAACACCTATTCAATTTAAGTATGTATCGAAGATGGCACAGGCTCTGTTAACAAAAAGCTTGGGAAATATTGACCCAGTTTCTACTAGTAGGCCTTCGTTTTCTGGATTTAGAAGAAGGACGTTCACACAAGAATTTCTGTCCTACCTTTCCACTGGAAAAAGCGCTATTAATTATAGTTCAGACCCTATGCAACTACAGTATGCATTGAAAAAGATTAAGGATAATCTTGTGGAGGACAAAGATTCAGATAAGGTTTTGAATGCCGGTACGAAGAATTGGGAGATGTGCAATGGTGCGGAATGGGTGGAGTCTGATTTTGTTCCTGTGGAAGGAAATATAAAGTTTTTCGGAGTGAACACATAGTTTTAAGTTTTATTGTATAAAATATGTTTTTTTATTCAAGAATATTGTTTATTTTTGGTTCTAAGTAAGTAAGCCATGGATCCCAAATTTTGTATGTGGTAGTTGCGTAACATCATTGCGTTTATGGGCTAGTAAAAATATACCTACTTTGAAGTTCAAAAGTCCTATGATTTGGCGTCAACCGACTAATCTTCAATTAAATATTGCCAAAATTGAGCACAGAAAAAATAAAAGCTGGTATTTTTACGGTCCTCAAATCAGGGAACTAATAAAGGATCAAAATTTTACTGACTGTATGAGATATATGTAGAGAAATCTGCATGGATTGAATTTGTTTGGGTTGTGCAAAATTTCTTAGGAAATAAAAAGTCTCCAGAGTACATTCAACACATTGAGCAGCTTATGTTGCACTTTCAAAGACTAAGATGTAACATGAGCATCAAGATGCACTTCCTCTTCAGCCATTTAGACCGCTTGCCAGAAAATTTAGGCGATTTAAGCGAAGAAAAACGAGAACGCTTTCATCACGACATTCACACGATGGAAGAGCGATACCAGAGTCGTTGGAATGCAAATATGATGGCTGATAACTGCTGGAGCATTCAAAACAAGGCTGAAGATTCGATTCATACAAGAAAATCTTATAAAAAACGTTTTTTTCATGTTAGATTAGAGGAACAATTTTTTTCATTTTATAATTCGAGTATTTTTCGCAAAAAATGTAATAAATGTTAATATTTCAAAAACTAAAGCTGCTAGAGAATAACTGACAACAGATTTGGAATCAGCGTGGCAGAATCTTACAAAATCAGGTATGCAAACTTCATAAAACAAAACTACTGCTTACTAGTGTTATATTTACAGGACAAGTTCGAGTTCAGCAGATTGAATAAATTTATTTGATAGTAAAATTAGTGTCGAATAGACATATAGGCTACGTACAGTACATAGCGTACATACAGTGCGTAGTACATTTGCGTGACTATCAACAAAATATTAAGTGATAGAGCAGTAAAAACCAATGGAGTTTGCATATGAATTGTGAAAAAATAAAAGTTCTGTCAATATTGTTTTTGTAGTTAATTGAGATGTGGATAATTATGTATAATTAATTATGTACTAAATATAATTTCTAATAGTAAAATTAAAATAGAAAAAAAGAATTTAAAAAAAAGTTTCTGCTTGAATTTGATTCTGCAAACTCCACTTGCATCTCGATGAACGGTTTTATTCCAGAATTAAAAGGAAGCACGATTGAAACATTCCCTCTACGAATCTCTAATCCAAATTAAATGAAGCAGTAAACCACTGCCATACAAAATCGATTGTGTAAAAAATGTGAGTCACATATATTTTTTCTGTTGTTGTCTTTACAATGAATATTTCAACCTTAACTTTTTCCCTTTTCTTTCAGTTGTCCAACATTGCCGACATTAGTGAACACACAGTGGTCTAACATTTTTTTTTTTTAATGAATTGTTTAAAATGTCTACTCACCCTTCAATGTTGAAATGCGGCCTTACTGCAATTAAATTTGAATCAGAAAAAAATGTGTGGTCTTACGTGTTCACATTTTCCTGTTCTATGTGTGCAAAAATGACAAATAAAACTCAACACAAATTTTGAATCAAAGGCAAAAAGTAGCGGCAATCTGAGAAGGCAAGGTGACAAAAGACGCCATCCCAATAATCAACATAATCGTTGTCGTGACGTAGATGGTTGTTGGTCTAAATGCATGCTGCACTATCTGGCGCTACTAAAATTATAGGTAGACGTTTTCGTAAAGTTCTTTTCATGGCAGTAAAAAAGAAATACATGTGCCAGAGCGGAAAAACAAAACGAAGTGGTGAAACAACACCAGTGCTTCAAAAATTATAGTGGATCTTCATCCGCTGTGGAATCCACTATTATCGCTGAAGGATTTAAACAGTCCCTCGAAATGCGTGGCATTATCGATAGAAGATACATAGCTGATGGAGATAGTAGCATATATGCAAAAATACTCGACACACGACCATATCCCTCAATTACAGTCGAAAATGATTGGTTACGAAAATCACATACTTAGAAAATTTTGTAACAAATTGCAAATGATAAAAACTGATACAAGAAAGATACGTAACCGATGGAGATAGTAGCATACATGCAAAAATACTCGACACACAACCATGTCCCTCAATTACAGTTGAAAATGATTGGTTGCAAAAATCACATACTAAGAAATTTTTGTAACATATTGCAAATGCTAAAAACTGATACAAGATACTGTCATAGAGAAATAAACATATTAACCACCAATAAAATTTTAAAAGTGCGAAAATACATATGCGACGCCATAAAACATCATGCCTCGCAAAAAAAAAAACAGTCAGACAAAATAGAAAACCTTCACTAAGACGTTTCAAATGCCATTAATTATGCCATTAAGCGCCATGACTCTTGTAACAAAAATATTTGTAACGAAAAGTCAACTTAAAAAACAAACATTATGTGTAACACACGTCTCTGGCACCAGGTGAAATATTTAATCTACAATTTAGCATCACACTTTAGGAGCCTAAGTATTTGAAAATGTAGACAGGAACATTGTAGAGAATTTTAATGGTGTAGTTGTCAAATTTGTCGGTGGTGTAAGAGTCAATTAGGCTCTTAAACGGTCTTATCAAGGAAGATACGCAGGGACAATAGTATCATTCAACTCTGGGAAAATATTGACTACCGTCTATAAAACTATTCATAATACGAGTCCGTTACCAAAAATCAAGTATTATGAAGAGCAAGTACAAACTACAAGATCGTACAACCAAACATTGAAACGAATAAAACCGTTAATATTTTTTTAAGAAAATACATTTAGATTATGGTGAAAATGCCGACAAACCTGATTTGGATCCTGTAACATTCAAACTAACAAAATTAATATATTTGAAAAATTTAGAAAAATCCGAGTAAGAACGCAAACAGATACAGGAGAGAACAATATCACTGCATAGCAATATTAAGCATGTCTAAACTGAGCGAATATCGACCATGTGGCTTGTATTAGCCACGAAAAGAAATAAAAAAAATGCAATAGAGCAGTTGTCTAGCTTGGATAATATACAAATACAATAACGTGGTCTTTTCAATGACAAAAAAGTACCCGTTTCTTGGAGCAACGCCGGATCGGATAGCTGGTGATATGCTAACTGAAATAAAATGCCCTGTTGCGTCTTACAAAACTGGAATCGACGCTGCATTCGAGGGGGTAAACTGGAAGACAACAGTGTAACGCCCAGTGGAACCTTTATCCAAATCGATGTTAGCCATTTAACAAAAATATTATTTAATTTATCGTGTTTTAAAAATGTTGATGAGAGGGTGTAAAGACGTTTTATTTTCATTGCTTGTTGTTAGTCAGGACGCTAGAAAACTATAATATCTTGAAATAAGTTGTTTCCTTCCGATATAATCACTGTTAGTCTTAATATGACGAAGATGGAACAAGATGTTCAGAAGCTAAATCGCGGCAAAAAAATGACTGCTAGATTTGAAAGACATACATATCGATGAAGATTATCAGAAGTCGACCAAAGATGTTAAAGTAGACAATTGTTTTGACGTATATGAAGGGATGGACTGTAAAACAATAGAAACTTCAAAAGTGCCAAAGTGGTATAGTAATCAAATTGTAAAAGAAGAGATTTCATTGCTTTAACAGAAGGCGAAGGGAGGTCGTCACACGAATATTTCTTTTACATGCAGTCGCTAATACCGCATTTGACAAGGTTAGTTGGGAATTTACCATTATGGTCTAACGGAATGATCCCAATATACCATTCTGATGTACAAAATCCCTCGTCATCAAACGTCGAAAGCAGTTTTAAAACTTTAAAGCGATACGTACAAGTAGATGCCTTTGTCATGAAACATTCAGAGTTCATAGCTGGTGAAATAAAAGCAGCAACAAGCAAGGAAAAGCATGAAATAGTTAAAGTAAAAAAAGATAGACAGAAACCAGAAAAGACAATAACAAAAACATAAGATCACTTTGATGACTCGATTTTTGCAGAAACCCCCGCGCTAATTGAAAATTGGGGAGGCCTGGAAAGAAGAAATTTCCCAAAAAGCAAAAATCTATGAAGTACATTCCTCTGCTATTAAACGGTCTCATAACTAAATCTGGTGGAAAAAATGTGGTGTTAAAGAACACATGCGCCTTTGATGCTGCAGCCTAAGATATTGCAAGTGCTCGTGCTGACGGTTTTGCTGTGAACACAACTGTACTAAATAATACTAACAACAAATTTTGTATGTTTATAAAAATCATGCTTGATGACAAGAAAACAAAACAGGACTTGTACAGAAATCGCGCTCAAAATGCAGATAATTAGTTTTTTTTAATTATTCGAGAAGGATTAGCGAAATAAGTTGTGAATGTAGCATGACAAAAATGTTTGATGAAATTATGATTGGTGCAGTTTATAGTGCTGATTTTAAAGAAAATTGTACAAACGAATTTTGTGTTAGCAATAATGTAACCAGAAAAACTGCTTTCTGCCACTTGACACCAACAAAAAGGAAATTTCAGAAATAATTCCGCAGTATCTATTCTGGAAATCAATAACATAGTATCGTGTCGTCGTAACAATTGCGAAGGAATACGAACATTTACCTACGTATATATTGCATAATGTTATAAACTTTGACCTTAGCCAAAGTGACTCAGTATGTATTGATGAGGTGCCACTGGTATTAAATCTACAATCTAAAATTAACCACATCATAGGAATTATTGAGGACGTACCTTCAATGTCAAATACACTTGACACTTGACTTGGTCATAAAAAAAACTCATTGCTACAGACAATAAATGGGTGTGTTATGATGATCTATGTAATCGCCCTACAAGAAGCCCTAAAAACATGATTGTGCATTGTATTTTGTTCGGACAAAAGTAAATACCTACCTTTTTTATAAATTCATTTTACTTATTTTTTCACTGCTTTTCATGGGCGTTGAGTAAATAATAATTTATTTTCTTCTCAATTTATCTTTTATTTATCAAATCTCATGATATGTATAAAACATTAAATAATCTTCTCATAATTACATTAAATTCTCCTTCCTTCCTTCCTCGTGGTCAAACTTAATGGTCAAACTGATTTGACCACGAGGACCTCTGTTCCGGATAGTCAAACTGTGGCAATTTAAACTTTTTATCAAGTGTGGAATTCGTTTCATTGAAACCACGTCTTTAGTTTATTTACTATTTATATTGAAATGGGCTGCTCGTATACCTAAATCTATTACACAGAACATTCATCTTACTCTCATTCCTGAACACTGATTATCGCTGTAAAGCAAACCTTTAGTTACTTACAATTATCTTTCATTGTTTTTATCTTTAAATTCTGTATTTGTTTAGAATTAAACAAACTAGTTTTTTGTATGTTTTGTATATTGTAAAATTTCACTTTTTACAGTAGGTAATTTCGTTGCACTGTTTGGATAGCATGTTCTACGCGTCGTCGTCGCTCGCGGAGTGTCAGTCGGCACGCGTCGGGTGCACTCGCGCGTTGCCGCGCATGCATCCCTCTATACCGCCTTGCTCGCCCTAGTGCGGGGCGCGTACAGTATTCATACCATTATTTTCATCATTTTGCTATCTTAGAATATTTTTATATATTGACATTTATATTGTAAATTGTCATCTGTCAGTTTATCTTTTTCTATATAACTACTAGAAAGTAAAGCCACTAATAAGGTCAGGTTCTCTATGTAAATCACTTTATTGTTTCTGGCCGACAATCTATTAAGAAGTATTTTGATTTATGTTTGAAATATTTAAAATAAGTCATCAGTAATATCGAGAAGACGAAAGAGAAAGAGGGACAACAGGTGCGGAGGCGAGAGTGTCAGTGCGGACTCTGAGAGAACTCTGTGTATAACTCTTAGATTTATTTCCATACTTATTTGATAATCTTTCTCAAGTTAAAAATATAATATTAATGGTTAAAGAAGATTGTTTTTTTCTTTAAAAGTATCGTCTCATAAAGTGTGTCTCTGGAAGTTCCTCCTCTACCTCTGGCCCTCTCTCATCTACTACTAAGAGAGGGACCTTACATTTAAAACATTGACGTGATACGGTGGTCTGTGTCCCTGAACCATCCTTTCATAGCTGAGGAGGCTGGCAAGAACCGACGACACTTAATCTTACACCCCTAGGGAGACTGTCTCTTTCCCATCATCAAAAAGCATTATCTCTTCCTTTTTTCCTCTGGACAGGGAAGGCGTCAGTAGTATCGCCTCACCCTGAACCTCATCGGGCTCCACTGCTCCATCAGGATCCTGCTCCACCCTGCCTACCCCGAAATTGGACCAGCGTTCCCGATCCCTGAAGAATCCTACTCATCAAATATCCTTATATTCCTTGTTTTTTTTTATTACTGTATTTCTTTTCTAGAATTTAGTGACTTACGGTTGGACCTCTAAAAATACTCAAGAGGTCTAACCGTAATGTTACACAAGCTGTACATATACATTGCAGTCTTATTGTACAATTATCAATAAAACATTATGTCAATTTCAGTCTTATTGTACAATTATCAATAAAACATTATGTCAATTTGATGTCACATGCCACATGACCCCTCAAATTATTATCCTGTTCTTTTCTGTTTTATTGCGATTTGCATTTTGTAATTATTTGGATAAAAATTGGATTTAGATATAAAATACATTCATCGTAAAGGGTACTGCTTTTCAAGGGTCGGCAGTAGTACAAATTCGTACGTACAGAAATGGAAACATTTTCTGGACTTGCAGTCATCTCAAAAAATAAATATGTCGGGGCTCAATTACTCTGAAGGTATGCTCATAATTAAAACATATTTATATATCGTTTTTAATTACAGATTATTACATAGGTACCTATTATACTATTTTTTTTTTTGTTTTGGATGACAATGTGGTTAAATGTAATGACCACTCATGTAACGCTGGTTACTATAAAAATTAAGTTGATATTGCCTAGATTATTATTGATTAGTTGAATTAAACCAAAAATTTAAAGACAATGATGTCCCCATCCCAGAGGTGTTTCAAGAAATGAAAACGTCACTAGAAAAACGAGACGAGAATATTTAACTTAAAATTCCATCATTTGATAGCGTCAAAACGGTTTTATATAGCAACAGCCAAAAAACTTGTTTTAACGATTTCACACAAGTAAATATTCCAGATAAATATCAGTCCTTTCTTTTCGCTGTTTATAATACTGAGAAATGACGGATTATGGTATTCTGCTAGAAAAATCCAATGAGTTTTTCGGTGACAGGACATTCTTTAGCTGTCCAATTCCGCTTAGCCAATTATACTGCATCCATGTCAATTTGACAAAATCCATCACAACCACAAATGCGGTTCCTGTGGCGTATATATTTATATGACAGACAAAAAAGAAGACTCATATTTTACTTTCAATGATAAAGTCAAGATTGAAGGATTGGTCACCAAAAATTTTCCATTTAGATTTTGAATTAGCTGCAAGCAATGCATTAATAATAAAATATCCGGACATCCAAATTGTAAAATGTTTTTATCATTTTTCAAATAGCCATTGGCGAAAGGCAAAATAAATCAAAATTAAATCTAAAGATGATAGGAGAGTAGTGGGATTGCGTGCAGCACTCGCTTTATTACCCGAAAATAAAATTGAAGAAGGATGGGAGTATATAAATACTGATACTCCCAACACTACCAGAACTAAAAAAAAAAACTTAAAATATTTTGAGACAACGTGGCTTAAGAATAGATTATTCCGAAAACAATGGTCTGTTTATGGCCAGAGACATCGCACAAACGATGTGATCGAAAGTTGGAACGGCCAACTAAACAAATCAATGAAACGTCATAAGTCAATTACAGTTGCTCGTTTACTTGAATACAAAGAATTAGCACTCCTGACATCAATCTATCTTTTAATGAAGAAGGACATATTTTTTTTTTTGGATTGACAATAGACTCTAAACTGACGTGGAAAGAACATGCATCGATCCTAATTACAAAATTGACCCAAGTTTACCTTTGCTCTATAGAAACTCAGCAAAAGAGTAAATCAGGCGGTTGTCGTAACCGCGTATCATGGCTACGTAGTTTCCATATTACGTTACGGAGTAATTTTCTGGGCAAATTCCTGTGAAAAACTTGAAATTTTTAAAGCGCAGAATTGTGCATTAGGTCCATTTGCAATCTTAAATCAACAGAAAGTTGCAAACCGCATTTTATATCCTTAAAACTACTAACGTTACCTTGTCTTTACATTTACGAAACCGCTTTGTTCGTAACGAACAACTGTAATTTGTGTAGAAAAGGTTCAAAACAAAGCTCTCGATCCATAAGACCAACATATCGAAATGAATTATGCCTAAGACGTTCAAAAACCACCCTTATGCACAAGAGCATACTTTGCATGGCTCCAAATTTTTTGAAGAAGCTACCAAATAACATAAAAGATTTACACTTGACACAATTTAAACGTAAACTAAATACATTTTTAATAGACAAATGCTACTATACCATTGACGATTTCCTACTTGACAAAATTTCTTGTGACTGACCATTTTATGTATTTTTGTTTTAACGTAATATTCATATATGTACATGTCTATTAATTTATTACAGTATATTGTATCTTGTAATTTAATTTCTAATATTGTAATGTAACAATGCATGCCCTAATAGGGTAGATTTTTGAGCTACTATAAAATATATTTAAGATCCTGTTGTATCACCAAAAATCGCATTAATAAAAACTTTGACTTTGACTTGAAACCTTAATACAAAAAGAAAAATCTGCTAATGAAAAAGTATCTCTCCGCCGCCAAGACCAAATATGTCGAGATGATTTCATACTGAAGTGTCAGCTTTTGAAATTGAAATTGTTTTATTGAAATAATTGATGTACACAAATGTTTACAATATTAGGGCCTTAAACTAAAGGTATATTATCATTGGATTCTACCTGAACTAGGAATAAACCTGTATCTCAGGTATCTCACTCAAGGTATACATTAAAAAATATCTAAAATTCCTTAAACAAATACTTACTACGAGGGCGGCACTGAATATTTCGGGAATCAAGAAAGTGACACAACATTACTATTTAAAAATGTATTTATTGCTTTTCGAAGTATTCTCCGCGAAATTTGACACATTTTTCCATACGATGGAACCAATCATTGAAGCAACCATTCCATTCGGAAGTTGGGGTCTCCAAAATGGCCGTTTTGTAGGCGTCCACAGCTTCTTCAGGTGATGAAAATCTCTGTCCACGCAATTTATTCTTTATTTTAGGGAAAGTATAGAAATCATTAGGGCTTAGGTCGGGGCTGTACGGCGGATAGTCTAATAATTCTATGTTTTTTTGCTCTAAAAACTCTTTTGTTCTGTGCGCGGTGTGAGAACTCGCATTGTCGTGATGGAGGATGATGCGGCGGTTGCAGTTCTCTTTACGGAGTTCAGAAACGACCTGTGGCAAACAAATGCTAGCATACCATTCTGCATTAACTGTTCTTTGTCCCTCAAGAGGAATAGTCGTAACATGGCCGGTTTTGGAGACAAACGTGGCCACCATTTTTTTTACAACACTCCGTGAACGAACAATTTTTGTTGGCTTTAACTCATTTTCGAACACCCAAACTCGTGACTGGTTTTTTGTTTCGAGTTCGTATGCGTATATCCAGGATTCGTCACCTGATACAATGTTGTATACAGCATTTGAGGATCCTGCGTGGAATCTTTCGAGAGTTCTGACGCACCAAGTAACGCGAGCCGCTTTTTGCTCTTCACAGAGCGAATGCGGTATCCATCGGGAAAATAACTTTTTTACACCTAATTGTTCATGCAAGATTATTTGTATTTGACTCATGCCAATGTCTAAAGTTGCCTGAATTTCGCGGTATGTCACATGTCGATCTTCCTCAATCAGCTTACGCACAGTATCAACGTTTTCTTGGGTGACTGCAGTTTTTGGACGACCTTGACGGGGATCATCCCTGAGCTTGACACGTCCACGTTGAAATTCAGCAAACCAGCGATAAATTGTGGTTTTGGATGGGGCTTCATCACCAAATGCAGAAATCATCCGGTCAACACACTGTTTTTGTGTTAAACCACTTCGAAAGTCATAATAAATCATCGCTCTTGAATTATCTCGAGTCAATTCCATTTTCTCAACGATTAAACACGTTTGACAAAACCTTGTGACAAGACCGAGAATCTTTTTTTAAATAAATAAATGATTTCGATTCGATGATTCGATTTTTAAAACCAAGGAGTTTTCAATTAAAAAGATTTTAATATGACAGGAACAGTGGAAATATTCCATTCCCGATACTTTTAGTGCAGCCCTCGTACCTAAATTCATTATCTGACTATAAACTATGTTTTTATTCAAATTAAAATAGTTCGCTTACTTAAAAACTTTTCTGCATCATCGTAGGTAACTAAGACATATTTTGCAACGATGTTATAAGATGATTTTTGCAATTAAGCCATTTTTAATGCATAGGTACAAACAAGATCGCTTTTATTTGGTTGTACAGAATTTGCCGTGTCAATAAAATGTAACAATTGCATAATTACAATTTGTAATACGAATTGTATAAACTAAAGTTAATTTTGTGTCTTATAATTTTGTACTTAAAAGGACATTATATTTAAAAGTTATGAATATAACATAAATTAAATAAAAAAGGGCTTAGAAATAAACGTCGGCAGTCTACGCGACCTCATTATAATCTATAGAATTTATGTATCTAGTCTCCGCTATTTTCTTAGCAGGGCATTCTTGATCGCCTGTTCTGTGATTGCTGGGTTTTTTAAATCGCAAGCATGTTGCACACTGTGAGGGTTCGGCATTTTTAGTGCACTCATTAGACTGGTGACCCTGTTCTCCACAATGTCCACACGTATGTGCAGCCTCCCGTTGACATTTAAAGCACCTGGTCACAAGTGTGAAGTCCCTCACTGGGCAGGATGTCCAATTGATGAACACTCGATTTTGGTTTATGAGCGTCTTTCTTGTGCTAGCAGTTACTTCAAGAACAAAATTGCACGTGGGTCCCTCTTTTTTACCCGACTTGTGACTTAACTTTAGAGAGGCCATAAAAGAGTCACGGGACAAATTAGGCAGTTTGTCGGCTATACTTTGCTCATAGATGCAATCGTAGACTTCTTGATCACTTAAAATGGTTGGTACTCCTATAACTACAATTCTTGGGCTTCTATTATGGGGCTCTTCCACTTTCAGGCCGGAACTACTTAACTGAGATGATTTCCTAAGTTTTTCAATGTCGTCTTTTGTCTCCTTGCTGATAATAACGCCCCCGTTTTTTGTTTTACGCAATCCTCTAACGTGCAATTTCATTTGTTCAGGGCATATAATTTTTTGGACAAGGGATTTAGTGTCATCACTAGATTTTAATTTATCTGTCGGATAAATTGCAATACAGCTAGCTGAGGTTATTGGGGCGCAAGTAATTATTTTTATTGGTTTTTACCATGTCAGCGAACGAGACTTTTCCTACCATCGTTGGTTTGGCGCAGTTTTCTTGAACGCTAGCTTGAATTGTCTTCTGGAAATTTTCAAGGCACTCTGTGAGGTCACGTTTTTCTCTAAACATTAGAACAGAGTTTGGTATTTCTTTGGCCTTCAGCTTCAAGTCCTGGTAATAAACTGCCATTTGTGATATGCCATGTCCAACTTTGCGCGATAGGGCATTGATTCTCAGCTTTTGCTCGGAGTTCAGCTTTCCTTCTTGAGCAATGTTACAGACTTCGTTCAGGCATTTTTCGATGGAGATCAACCAGTTACTAATGTCACTGGTGTCCACTGCCTCAATTTTTCCTTCAGCCGCATGGTAAGGTGTTTGAGGTTTGCACGCAGGGCTCCTTGGAGGTGGGATACTCAGAGGGCTGTTTTCAATATTTGACATACTTAGTTCTTATATGTTTCTCATAATTATTTGTTATTCACTAAAGTAAATCACAAACTTAGCAGAAAAATGCGCGATTCGTTTTCTGGGTTACAGAACACTCGGTAATATTTTAACGTGATATAATAGCTAGGTAAATAATATTGCATAAACACACGTCCGCTCTACTTGAGTGCCAGTAGAGACATCAAGCTGCAATGAATGCATGGCGATACAAGTGTTGGGTACTTTTTAATAAAATAAATTAAGATAATTATTTTTGTTAATGACTGTACAAGTATATTTACGAACTATAACAAAGGATGGATATTTTTCGTTAAACATAGTTAGTTTGACTATCCGGAACAGAATTCCTCGTGTTCAAATCAGTTTGACCATTAAGTTTGACCACGAGGAAAGAAGGTAAATTCTCAATACGAGCAAATAAAACTATACTCATATTGCTATGAAAAATGGTAGGCGTCATTATATTTTTAGAATATATTTTTATGAGGTACGTTGAAGGTACATTCCTCTGGTAAATATTAGGTAACCATAGGATATCTATTACATTCAATATAAGTATTCACCATTCATTCTGACCCACACGATAACGAAGGTGGTGTGTGGTTATCACAATCAGTACGGCGTTTACAAAAATGGAAGTGAGAAGTAGCACATGACTTGAGCATTTTTAACTAAGGAACATTTCCATATAAAGCACAGAGCAGAATGCAAATACTCGTAGGTTGCATAACAATAATAGGTAATGCAGAAGGCATTATAATTTAACACAATAAGTGGTAATGAGCAAAAAGGCACACGACCGAAGATGACCTAGCTATGTAGGTACTGTAGAGGTTGTCTGCATGTATCAACCGTATGTGCATAGGCTGGTAACTCAGAACAATAACTAAAGCGTAGAATGAAGGCTAAAATAAAAATTCAGTAACTGCCTTTAGTCTCATTCTGTCTTATGGCAAGAAAAAGGATGTTAGAATGAGATCAATGATTCGCACTTTGTTTTACTTTTTTGGTTTGTCACAAGATGATCTGTCATTTTGGTTCTATTGTTTCTATTTCAACCCGGCCAAATTAGGTAGTGCTTTGCTTCAGAGTGTGACAGTTCGGTCATTGAACAATTTGACTCGTTCGCGTGTTCATTGTTCATGAGTTTGTAGTAAACTCCCATGGTTACATGATATTTTTATATTAATTCTGTTGTTATATTGCACAATTCTTTGTATAAATATACATAGTGAGTGTGCGGACTCTGTGGTATAATGTCTTGTGTGGTTGGGGGCTGCAAGTCCCATTCTTTATGGAAAAAAAATAACCAACAACTATTGACTTTCCATCGGTAAGTTTTTGTCAAATTATTTGTCTAATACGAGCTGATAACCGATTAGAAATATAAAACAAGGTTCGCTAAATCACTTTGTAGTGGAAAGCAGTCGTAATAACTATTTCAGTAGAAGTTTTAGCGACTATTCGGAAATTTCTTTGAGATTATCATAAATATGCATAGTGACGTACCTAAATAATATTGTCGATACTTTTATTTTACAGATTTCATAAAGGCGATGTGAAAATCAAATTATGGGTAAATCGCATTGGTAGAAGAAATTGAACTCCAAAAAAAGCATAGTCACATTTGCTCCAAGCATTTTACTTTGGATTCATTTATGTTTACAATGAAACTGCAAAATAGAGACGACTTAGATATTTAAAGATATTAACATCATGACGGTACCTTGTCAACATATCTATGAAAACATCATATACGTAAGCAAAAATCTTTAAAAAAAAACCTAAAAATCTTTTTAGTAAAAGAGGTGAAAGACACAATTACTTCAACCAGGTTTCAGGCTGGCTAAACTAGACTCATCTTTCATGGAGTACTGTTTGAAATGTTACAATAAAATACCTCCCCATATACTTAAACTGAATAAAACGAAATTTAAATCTTGTATAAAACGTTCACTATGCAGCCAAGCATATTATAAGTTGGGGGATTACATCGCTAATAAAAATGCTTGGCTCAATTTGGTCCTGTTCCACAAGGGCGCATAAACTAATTGAGTAGCATTTGAAACTACTATTGAAGCTGCTGAAAATTGTAAAAACTATCTTTGCATTGTATAAATTCAAGCTCTCAGTATTGTATAATTGCATAGCACATGTGTGAGCGCTGTATGTACCTACTATAAAGTTACCATTTATTAAGTTCGTCTTTCATTGACTCGAATGTGCCCTTACAATATACAAAGCTAAAGCTATATCTGATTGGAAATTAATATTGTTATTCCAAACATGATTTTATACCTAGTACATATACTTGTTATTTTTTTTTAATTTACAGACTTACAAGTTAAAGTTAATGTAGGTCTGCACTTATGAACCTCGACTGACTCGACCTATTCTACTTAAAATGTCGTCCATTACATTTTAACCTTAGAGCTTAAGCTGTCCTGCTAGGGTCGCGGATTGTTCTAAAGAGTTACCGTGGCTCTGCCGCACAGGCAACTGAAGGAACACGGGTGGGTTTTAGTCTGAAAGAGTCTGACACGCCCTTCCGCACCGACTAGAGCGGGAGAGGTCATTTGATGATTTCCAACACAAAAAAATATATAACAAATAGTCGAATTTTAAAATAGATTTAATTTTCCCGTAAAATTTGTTAATTTATTTGAAGATTAATAATTTCCCTGTGTTCTTTTATTCACGATTTTTGCTATAATTTACATATTTCAAGAAAGTTTAATATATCCCATCACAGACATTCATTTTGGCAATTAAATCATGTCATCGACGTTGAAAGTGCGTAAGTCACATCATTAGTCAGAATAAAATTACTGACAACCTACAAAATTTCGAAATGTGTTTTGTATGCGTGTCCTTCTCTAATAAAAAAAAACAAGTTTTTTTTTTTTTTTTTTAAATAATTTTGGACCAATTGCAAAGATTTTTTAATAAACATAAATTATTACATAGCAAACAGTTTGGTTTTAATAGGGGTCGTTCAACTACTGATGAGACATGTTGAACTTTTAGGACATATTTATAATGCATGGGAAGATAAATGCGATGCCTTGGGCATCTTTTGTAACTTGTCCAAGGTATTCGATTGCGTTCTTCATGAAACGTTAATCAGGAAACTCCGCCACTACGGGATCCGGAACACCGCTCTGTATCTTCTTACTTCATACTTGAGTAATAGGATTCAGAGCGTTGACGTTAATGGAAAAAGATCTCCCGGATCTATAGTGACAATGGGAGTCCCGCAGGGCTCAATTCTTGGTCCCTTGTTGTTTCTTATTTATATTAATGACTTGCCGTACCTCATAAAGGATAATCATGATATAGTGCTATTTGCGGATCATACTTCACTTTTGTTTAAACTTAAAGGTCAGCAGCTGGTTACTGACGATGTAAATAGCGCGATTTCAAAAGTACTTTACTGGTTCAATGTCAATAATTTACTCCTTAATGAAAAAAAAACCAAATGCATTAAGTTTACGCTACCTCACGTTAGACAGGTGACAACGAATGTATTGATGAAGGGCGAAGAATTGAATCCTGAAGATAGCACAGTATCCTTGGGCTTAACTTTGGATGTTAGGCTGCAGTGGGGCCCACATATAGATAAATTGTCAAAAAAGCTAAGCTCCGCAGCATACGCTGTTAGAAAAATTCGTAATTTAACCGACAGAGAGACAGCCCGTTTAGTGTACTTTAGCTATTTTCATAGTGTTATGTCGTACGGTATTCTGTTATGGGGAAATGCCGCCGACATTCAGACTATTTTTATTTTGCAGAAAAGAGCTTTTCGATCAGTTTATAAATTAAGTCCGAGACAATCTCTCAGAGAGAAATTTAAGGAGATTAATGTAATGACTGTGCCTTCTCAATATATTTATGAAAATCTTTTTTATGCACATAAAAATATAAAATTGTTTAAAAAATTCAGTGATATCCATAATATAAGTACTAGGAATAAACACAAATTTGTTGTACCTACAACAGGGCTCAAAAAAATAGGCGGCTCGTTCAGGTGTCAATGTATACGCTTTGATAATAAACTTCCAAGCCACGTTCAAGATCTAAGCCTTAATAAATTCAAATCATACCTTAGCTTTTTATACCGTTAAGGATTATATTGAGGACAAAAAGGCTTGGGATTGAGTTGCTCCAATTATTGCATACTGAATGTTTCTTTTTTTGATTATATTTATTTTTGCTATATTTTTTATTTTTTTATTTTACATAAATTTTGACATTTTGATAATTATTATATATAAAATGTCATGACAATTTACTTTGTGAAGTATAGTATTATTATTTATTTATTGTGAATGTGAGGACTATGTAAGTAACTTTTATTTTTCATTTTCTCAGGTAGTTTCAATGATAATCTGGCAGTTTGAGTGCTTTATGCGGCCTACCCAAATGTCCTTTCATTGGTATTGTTCGTCGAGTGATTGAGTTCCTTAAGTTCTGAGTTGAGCTCCACGAATAGTGACAAATGCGTGCACTGACTGGACAGGTCCACTCATTCAGTGTGGTTTTTTCTCAAAATACTATTTCAGACATAAATGTACATGGTCTTCACATGATCTGACCAAGATTATGTCTGGACTTTAAAAGAGACTGTGACCTCTGAGTTTGTTTCGGTCTTTCTTCTCAGAGTAGTCAGATAGGAAACGCTGACCTCATCTAGTTTAAAAAATATGATTGACGTGTTAAAAGTATTTGTATAAGCCTACTTACAGAAATAAAAACATTTATCATATCAGCAGCCTCCATAAGTCAAAGTGAACCAAATATATTGAGTTCAGTTGCTATTTTAGCCTTCCTTCTATGCTTTAGTTATTATTCTGAGGTTGTAAAGTATTTTAACAAGAAAGTGTCAACTATAAAAAGCCTTTTTACGATTTGTTTACCTTTATTTAACTACCTAAACCTTTCGAGTATAGGTTGACACATTTTCATTTTAAAAAATCTGTTATAATTCCTAAACTGATGGCCCGATTTTCAGAATTCAAACGAAAAGTAGTTTTATCACTAAACCAATCCTATAAAATAAAAATCATCAAAATCTATTCATAAACAAAAAAGTGAGTTTTCAAGTTATGTAATTATTAATTATTCTTTGAACGAAATTACACTAACAAAAATCTCTTAAAAGTCTGCTTTAAACATTCGTATTGGTTCAAAATATGAAAACGAATAATACAATAAGAGCTAGATAAACTAATTAGAATAATTTGCACCAATTAATTTGCACTAATGGCATCAATTTTATTTTAAGGGTCATGTTCTAAGGCAGTTGTGCCAATATGTGAGGATCTACCTGAAACAATTCCCGTAAGACATGCTTCTGACAAGAAAGGTCAGCACCTATTTTCCTTTTACTTAAAGTAATTTATAGGTGTGAGTGAGGTAGCTTTATGTGATTACTTGCATGATTAATTTGTAATAAATATCAGGGGTGATTGTTTTTAGGGTTTCGTATGTCCGAATGAAAAAACAGAACCCTTATAGGATCACCCGTGTATCTGTATGTCTGTCACAGCCAGTTTTGCTCCGAATCTAATGGACCGATTCAGTTGAAATCATATCAATTTCTGTGACCCAAACACTGACGTGTTACGTAAATAAATGCAAATAAGAAAATAAAATAAAAAGTTTTGCACAATGTACCGTGTCACATATTAAATGAAAGCCCCTGCTGCGGTCTCAAGTATGTTTTTTTATAATTGTTTCTCTGATTTCAGGCAATAAATACATCAATGTTGTCAGAAACCAATATTTGAAGCAACATTCACAATTAAAAGTTTAACTTATAAAATTGAGGGAGAAATGTAAAAACCATAACCAAAAAGTGCGAAAAGCTGCTCAGATATCCAAAAATAAAGCTTTTTAAAAGGCGTTAAAAAACTGCCCGAGCCTGCTGCCATTTTCACGAGAATGCTATTAAAAAGGCATCTATAAAATCAAGAGGAAGAAGTTTTACGAATAAAGATTTTTTTTTGTGCCTAACAATATACAAATAGAGTCAAAAAGCTTACAAATTATTACAAAGACTCCTTGCATTGCCTTCAAAAAAAAACAATACAGAATATATTGAGAAATGTGACTATTAAGTCTGGAATAAATGAGAATATCATAGAACACCTGAAAAGGTCAGTGAGAAAATTACCCTAAGAAAAAGAAATATGCACACTCTTATTTGATGAAGTTGCATTAAGCCCTGGCTTATATTATCATAAAACTTGGCACCAAATTATTGGTTTTGAGGATTTTGGTTCAAACAACTCCCAATAAGATAAATTTCTGAAACGAAAATATAAGCAGCCCATCCCTTTCACATTCTGCCAGAGTATAACGAAGACAGCGGAATTAAAAAAACAAATTCAAGACGTTCTAAAAGCTGTACCAGTCACCGATGAATATGAGTGTCATAAAAAGCCTTAATGATGACACAAAAAGACAATATTTATCGGAAGGCAAATAATTTAAAAGTTTAGGGTTTAAATGGAAAAGAACAAAAATATTTCCAATATTTATTCCATCACACCTTCATATAGGATTAAGGAATAATCTTCTTACAAAGGATTTAAGATATATTCAAAACGAAAAATCAAATTTTCAACATTTGCAAATGCTACTTGATGCCGATCCTGGGGAAGATGATGTAGAATTAGTTAATACATTGATGGACAGTCATGACATTAAAGAAAAGATACCTAAAATGCAGGGAAAGTGTCTGCAACAATGAGATATTTAGCGAGTATCATTAGGTTACGTTAAGCATTAGTTAGGTTAGTTATTCAGTAATTATATCAGTTCAATCAATCTGCCTAGCATTTCTTATAACCTCATCCTCACATACTGACATAAGTAATTTTTTATTTAACTGCCAAAATATTCACTAGAAATAATTAATATATGGCAAAACAACGTTTGCCGGGTCAGCTAGTAATAATATAATATTCAACGTGCGTTTCTCTAATCCTACGTTCCTTTATATGTTGGAGCCATAGAAAATACAGCACAAAATCAAATTTGCGTGCACAAAGCATTATATTGTGCGAAGAAGATATAGTCGACGCCGGATTTAAAGCTAAGTGGTGATAAGCAACTATTGCACCATGTCGAACGTGATACAATTCTCAGGCACTGGTGCAAATTGCTTTGACGAAATCCTCGCTCAATTTAGTCTCGTTGCGGCTATAAACTAATGGCCAGAGACCAATATTGCGCTCATCTTAAGAGCCCACTTACAAGGTCCAGCACTCGCGTACTTTAAATTTATATATAAAGAGAACATAGATTTTAAATCGTTTTTGACCTCTTGAGAGCGGAATTCCCATCCAATTTAGACAGTTTTATAGCGCACGCCAAGAAGCTAACGAAGACGTAATCACGTTCTTCCACACATTGGCAGACATTGCTTCAAAAGCAAATATTACAGACGAGTTTTTTATTTTATTTATTTTTTATTGTTTACTGCAGATTGTAAGAAAAATGAGGAACAAAGCTATGTACTTCTAAAGCGGAGCTTCGAGCTACCCTCGAACATAATGAAAGAAATATTCGAGGAGTCTCGTTATGAAAGGATAAATTTACCAATACAAAGGTGAAAGGTGTTCCAACTAAATAAAGTAAGGATGGAACATCCATTTTTATTAATAACGAAAGATCCCCAATGGCTGTAAGACCGCCATCACCTTCTACTGCAACCGTTCCACGTTTATCCAGGCAGCAAAGTGTTGAAGAAACATATTGTACCCCAAGGTATAACTTTCGACCGGGAAACCAGTTTACAAAATAAATTGTCGTTCACCTATTGCCCCCAGTAAAAGAAACCCACAGCACACCGATCACCCAAACCAACAAGGACACAGACGCTAAATGATGACAGGCAGACTGTATGCAGAAGACAAAACTCCCACCAGAGAGCAACAAAAAAAGTAAATTTGGTCCTTTTATGAATATCATTGTAAGTAATCAGGCCTACATCGCGCTGATAGACACTGGAACATCAATTTCGTGCATATCAGAGCAACTGATGTTGGAGGTTAAGCTCAAGTATACCAATGACAATGCGAAACATTTAGTAAGATCAATTTCGGGCTCGTGTTTGAAAGTCGTCGGAGAAACAAAGATTAGCTTCATTATGGACTCATGTGTATTTGTTAACAGTTTCGTGGTAATTACAGACATTAACCAGAAACTAATCCTCGGTCAGGATTTTTTCTACAAATACGATGCAGTTGTCGATTTTTATAATAATTGTTTTTTGTTGAAAGGGTGCCTCCATGCAGATTTTTGTAAATTTTCTGAACAAAAGTATACGTCAATGTCAAATACTTTGGTATATCAAGTCCACTATGACAAAACAATTAAAAATAATAATCTCAAGTGATCACATATCTATAGAACAAAGAAGATTACAAGTTTATTTCAAAAATTGATAATATTTATTTCTCAAAACTAATACAAAAGAATGATGAAAATTTTATTTCATCATTAGCAAAAAGTGCAGATCCAATAGATGAGATTAATACCAATCCTGGGGGTCTACTCTCTAAGCACGAAGTCCGTACTTTCGGCCTTCGTTACGGGCGTTTCCTACTCCGTATCACCTACGGACTTACGATTAGTGTTATATTATTTTTTATGTTTTTAAATTTTAATTTTAATTTAATTTTTAATTTGTATTTTTCAAAGTTTAATTATACCTAAAATGTTGCTGTGCCCTAACAGGGTCCATAACTGTTCTTTTAGCTATAAGCCTTATGTAACACCTGTATACACATTATGGTACGCAAATAAATAAATATGAAATATGAAATATTAGTCCCGAACCCGAACTCAGAATGAATTACAACACGATTTGACAGTAGTCCTTACTCCCGATGTGTTTTGCCCGTCCGAAAAGTTGAATTTGACACTCGTATTGACGGATCGTTATGTCATTTGATACGATATCAAAATAGTTATCGTGCCGCCGACGGAAGTTAAAGTTTGGCAAAAGTTCGAAACTATGGCTGCTTTTTTAATGTTCAAATAAGCTCTACAGGAAGAGCGGAGGCGATGTCGATTATACTTGCGCTAAAACTTTCGGTTGGCGAGCATTCCCGACGTTGAGTTCATAGGGTATTACAGGCTGGAATTAATTGAAGACTTGTGTGAGGATATACCTCTTTTGCGTCAACAAATACGACGAAATGGTGTTGATCCAAGAATTAAGGTAATTGTTTGATACAAGAATGAAGGACTTTTTTTTTTTATAGAAGAAGAACTATAACTATATTTTTCCTTAATATGCATTGAACAGGTGGACAATATTTTTTTCAAATATTATTTTTGCAGGTAAAATTGTCATTGCTTGATATTGTGTAAAACAGATATGTGTAATCGGACAGTTTTAACTTGCCTCACCAAGGCAGACCTACAATTAGAGCGCAGTATATAGAGAGGACAGCAATATGAGTCCATGTCCGCTCATCAAGCTCTTCAGCAAGGGCAAAGAGTGATAGACTGATTAGTGCATTTGCTGGACAGAAATAGGTACTTATTAAATGCAGTCTCAAAAGAAAACTACTCTACTAAGAAAACAAGTCATTAAATACATAGGGTGTTTATATTTATGTTATTGATTTGAGTATTTATTTTACAAACTGTTTATTTTGCTTTCAGGACATAATGGGTGTTGGGACTGGCGGAAGATTCCAAAAGAAAATGATAAGAAAAAAGATGTCCAAAATAAAATTATTGTTTTTAGTAACAAAATATTCTCTTTTTATTTAGCACCAAACAAATTGAAAAAAATTAAAATCAACAATACACTATATCAATCAAAACATAGATTTTCTTTTATTTATCTATTGTAGCCCTTAATTTATTACTAGGAACTTAGTTTCTCTAACTTGTCTACTTCAGTCTCAAATACCTAATATCTGAATAAAATTAACAATCAACAATACACTATAACAATCATAACATAGATTTTCTTTCATTTATCTATTGTAGTCTTAAATTATTGCTACGAACTTCGTTTTTCTTACTTGTCTACTTTATCGACAATACATAAATTTTCTTTTATTCTAGACCAATCTCAAATTAAAAACCAACATTATACAATCAAAAGTTTCTTTTTACCAATCGACACATACCATTTTCTATTACTAGTCTATTTGAATCTTAAATAATTGCTAGTAACAGATGAGCTTTCATTCAGTGAATTATTGAGTTGGAAAACCAGAGACAAAATAAATAACCAGGCAACAAAATAAATAAGGAGCTCGGAAAATAAATGTAGCAACATTATGAACAATGTTGCCATTATAGTTATATGTATAGCTAGCAATCTAAATGTTTCTAGTTATGTACTAAGTTACAAAGTTCATCGAGCACTTAATTTCTCCGTTTCGATTAGTAGTCTTTGTTCTGCCACCTCATTTATTCAGCTTCTTGCTGAGTCGGCAGCGGGATGTTGCCTCGAACTCGTGGATGTGCATGTGCACGGCGAGAATTTAATACTGTAAACAAATGAAAATAAATTTCTGTCAGTTTTAAGCAATTTTCTGAAACATGATTTACATAATCTCTTTTCTACTGAACAATAATACTGACTTCACTAATTTTGCATTGGCAACTCCCGGTCCAGTGCCTCAGTGAACATTGAGGGTTGCTCCTGGGAAAGTGGGTTGCAGTAGATATTTGGGTGGGTGTGATGGCTGCTGGGTCTTGTTTTACAGGTGGACCTACAACAGAAACTGAATATTATTGACGGATACAACAAACATATAATTATGTATCTGTTAGTTATTATTATTTAATTTAAAAAGTCACAGCAAAGACTCAGTTGTTTGTTGTTTTTACCATTTGAAGAAACTTACTATCATAAATTATAAATTTAATTATTACTTACCGATGGTAAAGCTGGCACTCTTGCCTTGGCTTGTGGCTGTCCAAAACCCTCTTCCATAATTGATAGTATCCTCAATTCCACTTGGGTGAGGGTTGTTGCTACCAATGGGATTCCACCTGGAGCACATGCTGGCCGTCTGGCAGCTTCAGTAGCTTTACTGGCTAAATGTTTTTTGTCAGGCCAATATACTCGTAGGCGCCCTCCTACAGAAAAGTATTTGGAGGATGACTGATTATCATTGTATGGACTTTACTGATGACAAGACTTAAAATCATATTAATATTGACGAGTTATGTATTAGACCTACTCACACTTTGCCACTGCTCCACGGACTTTGCGGAACTTCCCATTGAATTAGGGGGTTCCACAGGCTTTCCCATAGCCTTTTGAACGAATTCTTTCGTCGACACCCTCCAGTAGTCCGCATGCCAACTCATTGTTCTCACTCATGAAATTGTGGGGGGCCTCTAGGCCTCTATTTGCGCGTGAGTTGCTGCTGGAGCGGTTGGGCCCATTTTATAACATTAATTCATATTTAATAACGAAAACATCCCGCGTCGTGTTAATAAATTGCGAATTGATGCAATTATATGTTTTGGTTGTAAATAATAATAAACACTGACATGACATTTCATTTGAAAATTGCCGTCAAAAAGAAAAAAGGCTAAGGTATTAACAGGATAAAGCTACAATCCGGACAAAAATGGCGAAAATAGTTCAATTCTTTATTTAGAGACATAATAAGAAGTTTATTGTTAAAAATGTGGCAATTGTATAATGATAACAATATAATTTTTGTTTAGAAGAGAAATGTTTTGTTCTATTAAGCTTGAAAACCACAAAGTAAGTAAACCGGTAATTGACCGGTAAAATAGCGCAACTCTATCGTCATGCGTCATTCGTTCGCGATTTTTGTCTATGATTCCGTTCGAAACCCATGAATCCGAAATCAATCGCGAGTAGGGTTTACTGCTTCGTTTCGGATTACCTTCGGACGGGCCCATATCGTCGTTGACGGAGTTAGAGAGTAGACCCCCAGGAGTGGATAGCTCAACAACAAGCAGATTTACATTTAATTAAACTCCCAAGAAGCCCTGACCTAAACCCCATAGAAAATTTATGGGGTTCAATGGTTCAAAATTGAGACTCGACGCGAGTTAGATCAGTCAACAATTTAAGGGCCCACGTATATGAGATTTGAGAAGACTTTAGAAGTAGCGCCGCCTGTTCAAACATGATTGTATCAATGCGTGAACGTTTGCAAGATGTTATTGATGTCAATGGTGGATATACTAGGTTCTAAAACTGGCAGCACCATCGCTTAAACTTTGCCTGGAAGTTTCCTACCTTATTTTAAAGGTTAGGTTTTCAGAAGAAAAAAATAAGAATTTAAGAAAAATAAAATTAAAAATAAATACTTATGTGTACTAAATGTCTTTTTCAAACCGACTGAAAAGTTTTAAACACATACATAGGTAGGTATAGTCTGCGTTGACCTTTGATTTCTTAAAACTAAATTAATCAAATAATACAGCTACTACGCAACATTGTCAGATTGGTACAGTCGTAATAGGAACGGCAACATTGCATTATTACTCGTAATTCTGCTCCGGCAAGCAAAAATAAATTTAATGGTAAAGGCCATTTAGGTAGTTGAATATTCAAAGCTGTACGGATATTTACGAATCCTAGGTTGCACCAAATATATTGAAACCTATAGAGTACTTATTTAAATATTTATGTTCCGAAGAGTAGTCAAATATTTTTGAATGCCACTACCGTAACATACTTATGAACAGTGTATATTGATACCTAACATTTTATTGATGTCTAAGTTTGTATAAGAACTATATGCTAACAATATTTTGAAACATTGTCAATGGTGCCGATTCTCTTGTCCACCGAACTAAACTAACTAAACTATCACTAAAATTCCTTACTTTTGGCTATGAGAATTGTAAAGCTATTCTGCGATAAAATATCTCTAAAAAATCATTTTGACGCAACTAAAATTTAACTTGACAATCGCGACTCCACATGCAAAAAAATTCGCGGGGTAGGGCTAACAAATACTTGTTTGCCGTACCCCGTGAATTTTTTTTGGAGCCGGAGGCGCGCATGGGTCGCAGCCTCGGCGTGTTTTTTATGGAAATTTTCACTTTTCGTGTGGAAAATATTTAAAAAAAAATACCTACATGTAGACATAAATGGGTTTCATAAAGGGGGTCGAAATATTCATTATTTTTGCGATAGGACACACCGTTTTCGAGATATAAGCAAAATTAAAAAAAAATACAGTACTGTTTTTGCCCCTGAAGTCGAGGTGTTGTGGTGAATCTTAGTTCATGACAACTAATTTTATTCCACACGTTTTTAATCGCTATTAAAAATAGGCAGATTTAGTTAAGACAACCAAAATTTTAGGTGAAAAACGTCAAATTCAGAATAGCAAAATAGCCATTCTCACTAAACTAATAAATCAGTACCATCTTAGTGCTGTCAAACTAAAATATAGCTAAGTTGTGTCACTTTAGTCTATTTCAGAATGAGAAATCGTCTTTTGACAGGAATAAACTAAATTTTAGTGATTTTTAGTCTAGTTTAGAAAATTTTGTGACAAGAGAATCGGCACCACTGCCAATATATTAATGAACTCGAGAGTATTTAGATATTTATGTTCCGAAGAGTAGTGAAATATTTTTGACTGCACTACCGTAACATACTTATGAACAGTTTATATGATAAAATTTTATTGATGTCTAAGTTTGTATAGAACTATATGATCATTTTAACGCTTACAATATTTTGAAACATTGTCACTGCCAATATATTAATGAACTCGACTGTACCTACATTATTCTATTAAATAAAAAAATATTTTTCTATTATCGATTACCCAATTTTAAAATTACTCATAAACAACACTAGTTGTCGCTGGCTATTGCCAGAATAAGTTCACCAGTCAAGTCATATTCACAAGTACTGGCCAAGGTACAACATTTCTTAGTTCGTCCCTGCGAACGTAATGTGTATTTTCTTCGTCAGTCCATTGTGGTTTTATCACTGTCATGTATCCACTTGTACGCTCTACTTGTCCATTAAAACATTTCTCATAATTTCGCTAGATTATTGTATACAAAAGTTATCTACTAGTGCATTTTATGTCCAGGCAAATCACTTTCCATTCCCAATATATAGGTAAATAAATTACTTCCGTCATGCATGGACGTATTTATAGGGCTACGTATCCAGTGTATTACATGTAATGCATGGTCAATGAATGTGTTAAAATTGTCCCACGGTATCGGGACTCTTAAGAGACACATTAAAACTAAATGTTATGGTCTGTCAGCTTGACACGTTACCCTAATGGGGAAGAAAACTGTCAATTAGTTCCGCGTAGGTGGAGCTAAGTGTTTGTTACAAATGAACTGTCAAACTCCTAAGAAATTAAACAATATTTGTTTTTTTTTACTTATATTAATATAACGGGTCGTTTTGTAGCCTTTGGATGTAAAGGCTTTCTCAAATTCCCAAGTAATTTGCACACGAAGAGAAAGTGGGAAAAGGCACTGAAATAAAAAATCTTCAAATCTAGTGATTTTTCGAGAGACCACTTCTAAGACGACAGGTTGGTACGATACTGGACTGGATTCAGGACTGTACACACACTGTCGAAGTTGAAATTTCTGTCGTAAGGTTCCAAGAAAAAAATAGTTTCTTTTCAAATATCCTTACATTTTGTAACAAGTAACCTTACGTCTTGTTTATTATTAGTATCACTAAAAAGCAAAAAAATAGTGAGTTAAGTTTGTTAGATAACTTATAAAACCATAATATTGTTCAGAAAACTGCTAAAAGTTGATAAAATGTTAAATATAATGACAAGCTCGGCTTTCTTCGCTTGTTGCGATGCTCCGCTTATTTTCAACTTCTCCTTCAACTGGGCGATACGCCAGGTAGAATACATTGTGAAGCAACTGTAAGCAACACAAATTGACGAAAATAATACGCAAATACTTAAAAAACCGTCCATAGAATGTACACGTTTTTATTAACAACTTTTGACAGATACTCGTAACAAACACAAAGCGCCGTCTTGCGGCGAAGCTTATGGGAAACAACCCCATTAATAACAAAATATCTTATTTCCTTGAAATTCTTTAACAATATTGAACCTCTTAAAGACCAAAGAGATTTAAGATACTATAAAGAGGCTATGTGAAGAAATGTCATAGAAAAACTGTGATCCCATCTCAGAATAATAACTAAAGCATAGAAGGATGGCTAAAATAAAAATTCAGTAACTGCCTTTAGTCTCATTCTATCTTATGGCAAGAAAAAGGATGTTAGAATGAGATCAATGATTCGCACTTTGTTTTACTTTTTTGGTTTGTCACAAGATGATCTGTCATTTTGGTTATATTGGTTCTATTTCAACCCGGCCAAATTAGGTAGTACTTTGCTTCAGAGTGTGACAGTTCGGTCATTGAACAATTTGACTTGTTCGCGTGTTCATTGTTCATGAGTTTGTAGTAAACTCCCATGGTTACATGATATTTTTATAATAATTCTGTTGTTATATTGCACAATTCTTTGTATAAATATACATAGTGAGTGTGCGGACTCTGTGGTATGTCTTGTGTGGTTGGGGGCTGCAAGTCCCATTCTTTACGGAAAGAAAATAACCAACAACTATTGACTTTCCATCGGTAAGTTTTTGTCAAATTATTTGTCTAATGCGAGCTGATAACCGATTAGAAATATAAAACAAGGTTTGCTGAATCACTTTGTAGTGGAAAGCAGTCGTAATAACTATTTCAGTAGAAGTTTTAGCGACTATTCGGAAATTTCATTGAGGTTATCATAAATATGCATAATGACGTAAATAATATCGTAGATACTTTTATTTTACAAATTTCCTAAAGACGATGTGAAAAAAAAATATGTGTAAATCGCATTGAACTCCAAAAAAAGCATAGTCACATTTGCTCAAAGCATTTTACTTTGGATTTATTTATGTTTACAATGAAACTGCTAAATGGAGACGACTTCGATATATAAAGATATTAATATCATGACGGCACCTTGTCAATATATCTATGAAAACATCATATAGGTAAAGAAAAATCTTTAAAAAAAATTTAGAAATATTTTTTGTAAAAGAGGTGAAAGACACAATTAGTTCAACCAGGTTTCAGGCTGGCTAAACTAGACTCATCTTTCATAGAGTACTGTTTGAAATGTTACAATAAAAAAAAACAACCGACTTCCAAAAAAAACACTAAAAGACGTGAAAAATAACTTTAATTTCGGAATTCGGTGTCTTTGGTTTTGTATTTTCGTTTTTGGCCACCGACTTCCGAAATTAAAGTTATTTTTCACGTCTATTAGTGCTTTTTTTGGAAGTCGGTTGTTTTTTTTGTAAAAAAGTTTTTATTTTTCACTTTTTAGTTGCGGTACCTACCCCACACAAGTCGTATACCAATATTTGGTATGTAAATAACATTGACAGGAAATTATTAACACATCATCCATATAAACTAAGTGGAAAATATGCAGTATTAAGGATAACTCAAAAGCTACTGATCAGACCTTGATCAAATTAATAAATGGGACCACATGTGAAGCACCACCTATCAAATAAAAAAAGAATCATCCAAATCGGTTCACCCAGAAAAACGTTCTGAGCTAACACAAAAAAAAAAAAACATACAGACCAATTCAGAACCTCCTCCTTTTTGTGAAGTCGGTTAAAAATACCTCCCCATATACTATAACTGAATAAAACGAAATTTAAATCTTGTTTAAAATTCACACTATGCAGCCAAGCATATTATAAGTTGGGGGATTACATCGCTAATAAAAATGCTTGGCTCAATTTGGTCCTGCTCCACAAGGGTGCATAAACTAATTGAGTAGCATTTGAAACTACTGTTGAAGCTGCTGAAGATTGTAACAACTATCTTTGCATTGTATAAATTCAAGCTCTCAGTATTGTATAATTGCATAGCACATGTGTGAGCGCTGTATGTACCTACTATAAAGTTACCATTTAATAGGTTCGTCTTTCATTGACTTGAATGTGCCCTTACAATATACAAAGCTAAAGCTAACTGATTGGAAATTATTATTGTTATACCAAACATGATTTTATACCTACTACATAATACTTGTTATTTTTTTTTAATTTACAGACTTACAAGTTAAAGTTAATGTAGGTCTGCATTTATGAACCTCGACTGATTTGACCTATTCTACTTGAAAATGTCGTCCATTACATTTTAACCTTAGAGCTTATGCTGTCCTGCCAGGGTCGCGAATTGTTCGAAAGAGTTACCGTGGCCCTGGCGCACAAGCAACTGAAGGAACACGGGTGGGTTTTAGTCAGTAAGAGTCTGACACGGCCTTTGATGCTTTGCAACCCAAAAAAAGAGTTTAAGCTCTAACAAATAGTCGAATTTTAAAATAGATTTAATTTACCCGTAAAATGTGTTGATTTATTTGAAGATTAATAATTACCCTGTGCTCATTCATTCACGATTTTTGCTATAATTTATATATTTCATGAAAGTCCACACACATCACAGTCATCACAGACATTCATTTTGGCAATTAATGCATGTCATCGATAAATTTATCGACGTTGAAAGTGCGTAAGTTACATCATTAGTTAGAATAAAAGTAGTGACAACCTACAAAATTTCGAAATGTCTTTTGTACGCGTGTCCTTCTCTAACATATCAGCAGCCTCCATAAGTCAAAGTGAACCAGATATATTGAGTTCAGTTGCTATTTTAGCCTTCCTTCTATGCTTTAGTTATTATTCTGAGGATCCCATGTCTCAGTGACGCCATCTAGCATAATATAGCAAAATTAGAGCGGCACGCAGGCATATCACGCTAGACTGAGCGACTTTTGCCCACTAGGACAAATGTATAGGATTACGATTTTGATCGCTATTTCCCGTCTATTGTTGAGTAAATAATTTAATGTCTTTGTTAAAGACCAATTCCATTTATATTAGTCGAAAGGCAATATTTTACGTCAGTTAAGATGTAATGCTTTCTACAAATTCTAAAGGAACAAATAAAATATGCAATTTCTAATCTCGATTAACGATGCTATTGCCGCATCTGACCGCCCTAAGTTGATACCCAAACAAACTCTTAAAAAAAAATTGAGAAACTGTACAAAAATACGTTTGCGTCTATGTTAAAAAAAAACTAATTCTATTTTCTCTTGTATTACGTGACCACCTCCTAATCCGCAGCCCAGGGTTATTTAGGAACATTCACACTATACACAAGAGTATAGATGAGGTATCCCCACACAGTTATCAACAAACTACTAGTCCTTCACTACCCATACGAACTCGCCCAGTCTCCTTTTAGTACAAACGAAGAAAATAGATTATATTATAATAAATAGCTGGATATTTATGAAGACGCACCAACCAATATTGAACCAACACAAACCAACCACCAACAAAAACAAGCAATGCGAATTGCATATATTTATAGGACGGCAAAGAGATAAACGAACGAAACAACGCAGTAAAACAACCTGTACCTATTATGAAAATTGTGCAAAACCAAAAGTCCCAACAAAGCAATATTTTCAGATTAATTGCAATTATTAGAATTTTACTGACAGCTACAGTTCGAATATCGAGTGTGACAGCTCACGACGTCGCGTTGTCAGTCCGGCGAACCATCGAGCGCGTGTACAGCCAGCTCCAAACATAGGGAAAGAGTTCCTAGTCGGCGCATTGTGTAACAAGCTGCCAATTTAATATAATATTATCTTATTAGATTGGCAGAGTATATTTATTAATTTAATATTTTAAATAAATATTAAATTTAAATGTAAATACAGTAGACCCTCCACGTACAGTGGAGGCTTATTTACGGTAAGCTATTTATCACGCACTTAAAGATTTTTATGTGTAGCACATTAGTCGGGACTATTGAGTTCATGGAACTAATAGCACCTTTAAAAGTTATGTCAAATTGATATTTCCTACTAATTTCTATACTGTAAAATATGGAATAGGATAAAAAAAAATATGCTAAACGCGTTTTTGAGCTTAGGTTTTTTAGATGCAAAGGCAACTGCATGGCCGCTATATCTACGTATTACATTGGAAAATTTAATATAAATTCGTCATGATTCCTAAAATAATGTCACGCAGCTATGTTACTGCTCACTCTCTATAGTCAATAGCGTGATACTTTATAACCAAGATGTTAACCCAACCCTTAGTAAATATAATTGGACAATCTTAATAACATTCGGCGGAATTATCGTGAAGCTTGCACAGACAGATGAAAAATCTAACTTGTTTTGGCACCAATATCGTTCCTGAAACTTTTAACTTTTACTAAAAAAATAATTCATGCTGTTTCTTTCAAAAATGTTTAAATGTTTCAGACTAACATAATTATGTTAGCCTTCACAGTCCATCTGTACGTAAACAAAGGCCTGCCCCAAATACTTCCAGGCATCTTTTTGCAGAGCCGCCTCGATCTAACGCTTTCGGTTCGCATCTAGGTCGTCTCGCCAACTCTTTCTGGGCCGGCCTCGGCGGCGCCGTTCATCCTCAGGCACCCACCGTGTGAAAACTTTTGCCCAACAGTCACTGTACATGCGGCTGAAGTGACCTGACCAGCCCTTAGCCAACAAGCATTACATGCCCGGGCGTTAGAAGGCATCTGCAATTGAAGGCACGTTTAGTTTTAGTAATTCTATTGCGGGTGAATAAGTATACAAACAAAAAAGATTTTTAACTAATTATTACACTACACAGTTATTACACTTACTTCGAGAGGGCTCTTTATATAGGTGGAATAAATCTATTCATCATTACCATAATTTAGTCGATGTGTGTGTGTGTGTGTTTAGTGTTTTGTCGTTTTGTTTCCTAGTTCTTCTGGCAATGTATATGCCACAACATAAACTAACTGAATCATGGCAAAATTGACGCTCAGCTATATTGCCTTCATTCCTGTTATTTGGTTCAAGAATCAATAACATTCTCTACATAGGTAGTCATGAAAAACTTCATAGAATAACTCTTTATTATGGGGAGTGATATGTTGAAGATTCGAATGCCGTTGTTTCAATGCACGCTATTTCGAAAAAAAATGCGAGTGGTACGCCATTTCGAAAGTCGAAATCCACTGTTGCGTTAATTTGTCTGGGAATCGAACTCACGACCCAGTGTTAACCAAAAACTACCTACGCAACGATAATTTATTTATTTATATCTAAACTGCACAGTTATATACTTATTAATCTACTATAATATCTCTATTAAATAGCGTAATTTAATAATTTTATTCATCGACGGCAACTAAAACCGATGAAGTGAGAACTTTTTGGTCAATCTGTACTTCAACAGTTTTTGGTAAAAGTATTCATACGAATTTTTGAGTAGAGGTTCCATATTCAAACCATATTATTCACCAGCCGGTCATAATGAAATTCAGTTCAATATTGGTTATAGGCCAACGTTTTCGTTGGTGACAGTCTCGCCGTATGAGTATGACGGAGAAGGTACGTGTCTCTCGTTATTATCAGCCATATTTTAACTACTGTGGGCGTACTATGGGTAATGTTGGTTATTGCGCAATAGAAAAACCGTTTGCAGTTCAAATCAAATTATAATTCACGAACAAATTAATCACACTAGCGAATCACACACTGTAGGTACACGACACTACTATACGGGACGCGTGACAGTTCCTAGGGTGGAGGTACTGATCTCCTCGAAGGCAGAATGGTAAGTGTCCACTTGTCCCATCAGCGCTCCTCCATCAGCCAGGCTCTGTCATAGCACGAAGTTAGCCGAGAATGCACGTCATCGCGACGGTGCTGCCACCTCCCGGAACTCGTGCTGCGCTTCGTTTAGTGTCCGTACTAATGACCGTCTCCGACAAGTATAGTATGTGCCTTGGTGAAAGTCCTCTGTGATTTACGCGGGTTACGGGAAACGTACAGCGGGCGTGTTTACCAGTGTGCGGGCTGCGGAACTGCCCCGGGCAGGAGCGTCAGTAGCACATCCACATCGTCGTCGCAGGTGGTAACACGTGCTCTCAGATATGGCTGCGCATCTCAAAACGCACATGATATTACTATTTAAATATGAAAAAGATTGGAGGTCAAAACTAACAAAGGTACGAGGTACGTAGGTACGAGTATACATAATAAAAAAACATGCCCACCTGAATATAAAAACTGATAAAAATCATCAACCTACACCATTACTACACCTTTTTTTTTTATACCGTGGTGAAAAATCCTCATGGATATCTGTCAGACTCTTACTGACTAAAAACCACCCCGGTGTTACCTTCCCATACTTGCACCGGGGATCATACGAACTTGTGCGCCTTCCATGATCCCCGGTTAGTGCCAGCCCGTTACTACACATTTTTTTTTTATTATTGGCTTGGAAATGGATGTCCTCCAGCCTGGGGCGGGCGGAGCGGTCTGTCAGACTTCTACTGACTAAAACCACCCCGTGTTCTCTCGCAAACTTGCACCGGGGGCTTCGGAGGCACTTAAACACTCTGCAACGCAGCCCCCGACTGGTGCCGGCCCGCCTGTGCGGTCCCCGTCTGGTGAAGTGGGGGCAGTGAGGCGTTTGAGTCCCCCCGCGACGTCTAGGAAAGGCGCTCGTGGTACATTACGTGCTGCCACCTCGGGTCCTATATGATAGGGGGTGGCGGACGTCCCCGAGTCTGCCGTCCCTGAACCCATTTAGAGGGGTCGGAAGAGGGCATTATCTGCCCTCTGCCAACGCCCGGTGCGCCTGCTGCGGGCCGGGAGAGAACTCGACATCATCTCCCTCTCCCTTTCCGTTGCCTCCCTCTGCGATGTGACATTTTCGCAGAAAATGAACACCGCGTCCCACGACGCAGCGCCACCGTCCATAGAATGAATCACAGTCGGCAGTGACAGGTCGCTTCCCACCTCCGAAACTAAGTCGTGGCGTGGCTTTTTCCAAGATGCACACTCGGCAACCGTATGCCACGCCGTGTCCTCTCGGCAATGGACGCAGTGATGATACCGAGCGTCTGGCTCCCTGCCTATGCGATGCAGGTACCTCCCGAAGCAACCATGCCCCGAGAGCACCTGCGTCGCCCTAAATGACAGGTAGCCGTGCCTGCTCCCGTGCCAGTCGTCAAGCACAGGCCAAACCACCCCGATGAAGACGATGCCAGTGGTAGAGCGCAGAAGCCTGTCCCGCCATTCCGTCACCACGACCTGATGGAGCTCAGACCGGCGCAGCGTGATCTGCCGCTGCACCAGTACCACGCCCCGCTTCCAGGTCCCACGGCGAGGATCCGGCCAGTCCGCCAGCCGCCTCATAGGAAATCGTACGATACCCTCTGATGACTCTGACGGCCATCGCCCTTTGCGGTACTCGCAACACTGCGATACTGCGGGCCGTCAGGTCAGCTGCCCACACCGGGCCATAGATCGCACGATCCCCACGTACAACCGCCTGCAGACGGTGCTCGGGCCCCCCAAATTCAGAAGCAGCGTTGACAGCGCGCTTGCAGCCCCCATCAACTTGGGTGTCAGCCGCCCAAACCGTTACTACACCTACACCAACCCCAGACCGCCGATGCCATGTTTCCATACGGTTTTGAGCGTGAATTCGCGGAAGACGCAAAATATTATTACGTTCACCGGACCACAAACTAGGTGGAAACAAGGGTTGCATTCGCAGCATTCGTGATATTTGAATTTTACCATACGACATGCGAGATTAAAAAAATGGTACATTCCTTATTTATGTAACATTTTTTTTTCTTATCTATATGATTTTCTTTTTCAACTTTTGGTGGTGATTACCATTTACAATTTAGATTTTTTGATTTCTTTGTTGATTTTTTAATAATTAAAGTAATTAAATAGTTAACTCGATATTATGATTTTCACCGCTCTTATTTCCCAAACCCAATCCAAAGACAAGGCTTGCTGCGTCTCATCGGGGTCGTGAGTTCGATTCCCTGACAAATTAACGCAACAATATCCATTGTTGCGTTACCATGACTTTCGTACTAGCTAGCGTACGTAACGCCATTCGCTAAAGCGGTTTTCGATCCAATGTGTTTTCGAACTGGCGTACCTACCACTCGCATTTTTTTTCGAAATAGCGTGCATCGATACAACGTCATCCGAATCTTCATATCACTCCCTTTATTATGTACACCATAGAAATTACAGATATTTATATTGATTTCTAATGAATGATCACTTTAAAAAAAAAATGATGAGAAAATTGCATTTTTATGCCAAAGGCTTCTATTCCGCCCTTCTATTGTACCCTTTTTTTCCAGACGCTAATATACTCATCCGTTGTACATACACCTACGACATTATTTTTCTTCTATAAATGTGTATTAAATACTCTTTGTACATTATTGTCGATAATTATGGCACAAATTTCGACAAGACAAAACGGATGTCAGTCGTTTGACGTTTTGTATGAATAAAAAAATCGCCCCAGATTTTCGACAGGTATGATGATTAAATAGTATATTTAATAGTTCTCTTGGGATCCACAGGATAAAAAAGTGATTGCGATAATATGTGCGGGCCCCTCCCTGCAGTTGCCCACCTCCACCGTGAGTCCAATGAGCACGAGGCGGCGCCAATAAACTGCGAGAGCTTGACAAAAGGAACAATGATCGATTTGATGACGATCATACATTTTATGATCGTCATCAAAAGAGATTTCACTAAATTATATTGGGTACTTAGATAAAAAAAAATCATTTTTGTAAAGACACTTCTTTACAGCTCATCGGGAACCGTCGCCTGTAATTTAACCGTTCAGATTCGAGCATTGCAACAGTGTATCAGGGGAACCGAGAATTACAGAGCGTAACCTGTAATAATACAATTTGTAACATTACAGTAGTGAGTGGGAGGAAACGTGATACAATCTGTAACACGTTTTACAATTTGTAAAATAACTGATTCGACTACAAGCGTATGCTCTCGATGATGGAGCGCCTTTATTTCGATTAAAATACTAATTCATTTATTTCAGTTAACAAAGATCCCTTGGGTTAGTAACAATAGTCTTAACCAATGTTAGTACTTAACTAATAACGCAGATAGAGTACAAGTGACCTCACCAACGGGCTTTCATGTCTCCCGGCTATAGCGCGCATAATACTGTTAGGGCTGCCACGGAGTCTGTTTAGCAGTGTGGCCGCTCTCTTACGCCGTACTGCATTGAAGCCGTCGCACAGACGGGTATTTGACCCTAAAACGTGGCCAAAACTATTTAACATTTTTTTTTTTATATTTCGGTGCTTATGTAGCATAATTTATTAAAAAATCATGATTCAACACCTAGTTGATGGCAAAATATTAATTGGAAAGGAATCTAGGTATTTGGGAGAAAGTAAAGAAAAAATATGTCACATTCTTAAATTTTTATTTTAATAAACATTAAAAAACAACTATAAAACGGTATGGTAAGTACTCCGAATCTTTATTTTCCTTGTCCGAGTCACCACTGTCGTGAAATGGCAGTAACATTTATTTTGCGGAAGAGGTAAAAGGCTTAGAACTTTTCTTAGGTCTAGGCCTAATTGAGCTAAGACACGGGTCTGAAGTGGGCAGCAGCCTATACAGAATATCGGGAAAACTTTCGCGAATAATTTTCCCTATAATGTCGAAAATGCTTGTTCCTTATTTCTGCTGCTTCTTCTGACAAAGTTCCGATTGGGATCAGAGCGTTTTTCACGATAAGTGGCCCCTGCATCAGCACTTTGCGTACTGTGGGTGTCATCGGATGACAGCTGTATAAGCTAACATAATGTTCTGCTGTACTGTCACAGTATGAAGAAAACTGTTCAATATTTATGTCATATCCACTCGAAATAACTTCCAAAATTTTTGCGAACCTTTTTATTAATTCGTCATTGATACCAGTTATAGCGGAAGCCTCCGCAGAACATTCAAATTCATCAGCCTGTATTACCGCTAGGAAGTCCTTTCCGAGGTATTTAAAGAGTGCCTTGAAGCCATTGTTCGTTGTTATTTAAAAAATTATGTTTAGTCCTGTTTGCTGCATGCCATCTTGACTTAAAATCATGGTTGAATGTCGCAAATTTACGACGAAAAACTTCTTTATTTTCGACATCAAAAGAAGAGTCATTTATTAACTTTCCTTCAACTTCATCAAGTTTTTTAATCGTAAATCCATCAGAATAGTTATGGATCATGTTGTAAATATCCATTCGCGTTAACACTCGAGCCCCTGACGTTCCTAGAACAATTGAAATCCAAAAATATAATCACAACCGCAAAACAAAGTTTGTTTTATGGAGATCTAAAAACATAAAAATAAGGGAAATCCATATAAGAGGCAAAAAGTGGCAATTTTTCTTTCTATATTATATATAACAAATATATGTCCTACCAAATAATAAACTAGATATAATCCGATAATGCCCGATTATCTTACTTTTAGCCTTTTCTAAATTTGATTGTGAGAATCTTTAGTGAAAAATAATTCAGTTATCCAAAAATACTATAACTCTAGATAAAAACAAATTATTTTAGAAATAACAATATATTTGAATAAAACATACCTGGTTCTGCAATATCCATGTTGAAAATCTTCGGTGGACACTGAATTTAGCAATTTTATCAATTAATGAATCCTAGAAACTTTTCAAACACTCACTACAAAAATAAACGTGCAACCAACAGCGCAGTCGAAACTCTTCTGACTAGGTGTGTTCTGACAAGAATCAGGTAAAAAATATGGCAGCCCATTGTTCCTTAATCCCTTGGGTATAGGCAGGTAAGGCTAATTTCTAGGAAACGGGACCTTTTTGAAAATGACTTTTGGCCGCGTTTTAGGGTCAAATACCCGTCTGTGCGTCGGTACGTGCCTCAGCGAACATAGATGACGCGCTACAGAACCGAGGCAGACGCAACAGCACTCTAAATGCGTTGTTATACTAGATCCGCAGAGCATTGTAGGCCTTTTGGGTGTACTTAAACCACAGCCTCACCGAGTACAGTGACATGCAATATGCTTTGAACAACGTTATTTTGACCCCGGCTGTACTTAAGAACCGGCGGGCCAGCATATTAGCCCGAACCGACAATGCTCTGCGCTCCCTCTCCATATCTGCATCGTCTTTCAAATGTTCCGTCACCACGTGACGCAGGTATTGAAAAGAGTACATTCTGTGCAACTCCACACCGTTCAGTAACACAAGAGGAACGGTGGAGGGACACGGTATCAGACTTGAAGACCATGTATTTTGACTTGCCTTCGTTGTATACAAGGCCATGAGAAGCAGCATACGACTCGCAAATATCGAGAAGCTTACGGAGCGCACCGACCGAGGGAGCCAGCAGCACCATATCGTCTGCATAGCTTAAATTATTGAAACAGACTCCATCAATAAAGCAACCGAACGTGTGCTGCTGAGCCGCTGGATCAGTACATTCACGTACAGACCAAACAACAAAGGTGAGGTCAGGTCACCCTGCCTCACGCCACACTCTGGCCTACTTGGCTCTGAGAGCTCGCCTGCCCAGCATACGCGATTCTCCTGCTTCATGTACCAGCACCGCAGAACTGAGACGAGCTCCAGCGGCACCGCAGTATCAGATAATTTCTGCCAGAGAACGTCAAAAGAGACAAGATCAAAAGACTTGGACGCATCTAGGAAACATGCATAGACAAGTCTTTTTGCTGCCTGTAATACCTGACAGCATGCTTTAAACTAAGAATAGCGGTTTCTGTTGATAGCCCTGACCAAAACCCAAACTGGGCATCATGCAATTAGATGTGGGTATTCAGGTGTGAATTAAGCATACTGTCAAGTATTTTACATACAAGTGTACAATAAAATACCTCCCCATATTCTTCAACTGAATGAAACTAAATTGAAAATTTGTATAAAACGCACACTATGCAGCCAAGCATATTATAAGTTAGGGGATTACATCGCAGATAAAAATGCTTGGCTTAACGCTGGTCCTGCTCCACAAGGGCGCATAAACCAATTGATTACCATTTGTAACTACTGTTGGAGCTGCTGAAGATTTTAAAAACAATCTTTGCATTGTATATATTCAATGTTTTAGTATTGTATAATTGCATAGCACATGTGTGAGTACTAAGTGGGCGACTTTACTAGGAGAAAAGCTCAGCGAATTCTCTAAGCTACGAGTACCATATACTTGGAACTTTAAAAATAAAAGAGTTGACAGTAAAAATAACATTTGGATCAAAGGAAAAAGCTCACAATGTGAAAGAAAAACTATAATCAAAACCGAAGCAGTTACTGAGAAAACTATAACCATGACGTTCGATATACTTTCTTTTATTGAAGTTAATGTACCACATAACCCTAAGAAAAATATCAAAATTAACGCAATATATAGAAGATATCAGTTAGAAAACAAATTACAATATAAGCCGTTGCTGTGCAATTATAAAGAACTTGCGGCGAAATTAATTAAAGACCCAAACAAAGTCTGCCCACCGGTGCTGCCAAGTTTAGGAGCTCTCTGAAAGATCAAGTATGACAAAAGACAAGGCCAGAGACTGCATTCTCACCCAATTTTATGTATACTTATGATGCCACAAATTGTACACAGAAACTTTATTCGTGAAATGACATTGATACCATATTTCCATTTGTATTATTGGTCTGATCAGCAAAATGAGTACTATGATACATATCATCCTAGTTTCCTTAAAGTAACCATTACTGTAGATGCAACGGGGTCTTTTTTCGGGCTATAATGCTTCCAGATGAATCTATACTCACGAAACGATTATTTGTTTAATTGCCATGATTGCCTCAGATTCGATCAGATATCCACCTATTTTTCAAATACTGATTACTAATTAATATTATAGGGGTAATAACCCAAACGCTAGCACTGCACCAAATTATCAGCACTCCGAATAAATTGTCAAATTCTAAGGTTTTCACTTACTAATTTGGATTACCACACTAATAAATAAATAAATGTATGTTTTTGGAATTCTACTATTGGCAACACCATACTTTGAGACTACACAATGGCGGAATTTGTGTAAGCAAACACTTATGTCCTGCAGTTTCTTCTGTTTTTGCCTGTTTCTTGTGATTGCAGGTAAGTTCACATGTTTACATTTTATGATGTATCAGATCTTTTACATATTTTATATTGAAACTAACGATTTCTCTGATATTTGAGATAGTTTATGAGGATAATCTGAAGAGTAGAATTTGAGGTTATGGTGATAAATTGGTAAAATACGTGGTGCTGATAAACGGATCGAATATTTTGTAAATTCCAAATTATCAGCACGGGTGCTGATAAATGGAAAAAAGTACCTAAATACTAATTTCATAACTTTTAATGTAAACTGTGTTTATTTTATGCATAGAATTCATTTTGTTTTGTAAAAGTAGTATAAATTATCAAAATCCAAATCTTAGCATGGTGCTGATAATTGGATCAGAAGTATGCTGGTAAATTGGTTTTCCTAGAATTTCATCATCTCTTTTCTTTTTCAGAACCACTTATCCACCTAGGTACCATGAAGCCAAAGGATAAAAATAAACCAAATAAACGAAAAATGTACACAAACGAAAATCTACTAAAAGCCTTGGATGCAGTTAAAAAAGGTATGTCTAAAAAACTGGCCTCGAAAACTTACAATGTGCCAAGAGGAACTATCCAGTCGCGATTAAGAAAGCCGTGCAATGATCTACCAGGTCCTAGGCCAATATTGTCGACAGAAGAAGAAGGAGTTTTGGTACAGTGGGTTGTAGATTGCTGTCGGAAAGGATTTCCAAAAAGAAAATCTGATTTACAATTAAGCGTAGCAAACTTCTTAAAGAAGTCAGGAAGGGAAAACCCCTTTAAAGATGACATACCTGGAAAAAAATGGTATGATCTTTTTATGCGCCGTCATCCAGAACTCAGCGAACGCACTGCCGAAGCTGTCACATCAGCCAGTGCTAATGTGTCAGAAAAAGACATCAAAGGGTGGTTCCACAAAATTGAGATTTACCTTAAGGAAAACAACTATTTTGACATCTTACAGGACCCAGCTCGTGTTTTTAATGGGGACGAATCTAACTTTCAGTTATGTCCCAAAAATGGCAAAGTTATTTCGTTACGAGGAGAAAGAGACGTGTATGAAGTGGATCACGCTACAGCTAAAACAGCCCTTACTGTACTGTTTACATTTTGCGCCAACGGAGACGTAACACCTCCATTAGTTGTGTTTCCCAACAAGAGGCTTCCCAAAGATATAACATCATCAGTTCCAGATGAGTGGGGCATTGGTCTAAGCGATACTGGCTGGATGAAGTCTGAACTTTTCTATGATTATATAAAAAATGTGTTTCATCCTTATATCTACAAAAGAAAGGTAACATTTCCTGTCATACTATTTGTAGACGGACACAAAACACATCTCAGTCTTGAAGTAAGTGAATTGTGCAGCAAATTGCAGATTGTTTTGATAGCACTTTATCCCAACGCCACACGGATTCTACAACCAGCTGACGTGTCAGCATTTAGACCTCTCAAAACTGCATGGAAGGAAAGTGTCCTGAAATGGAGGAGAGATCATCCTTTGGAGACTCTCACAAAGAACAATTTCGTACCTGTTCTCAAGGATGCTTTAGAGGTTGGTGTCAAAGATACGACAATTATAAATGGATTCAGGACTACTGGCTTATGTCCCTGGAACTCTGGTGCCATTAACTACAATAAATGTCTGGGTAAAGGAAGTAAACAAGATGGAGAACCAAAAGAAGACAATTTAAAACTACAAGACAATTCAAATAAAGAAAAAATTATGACACGCGAAATTTTAGAAAACATTGTAGGGCATGAAAAGGTAACATTTCTGCAAAGAACGCCGCTTGAAAATCTGACAGAAACAGAAAGGATTTTGAAGAAAATTTGTTGTTTTTTTGAAAATCAAGAAACTAATACGTCCATAAACAAAGAAACTCACACCGAAATTGAAAATTTCGAAGCAGTTGGATTTCAAGACATTGATCAATTACCAGTAATATTAGCAGAAGATTTTGTAGACGGTATGCAAGCTATGACCAATTCTATAGCGAATGAACAATGTTATAACAATACTGAAGATTGTCTCGGTAGTGCGCAATTGGTATGTTTTGATAGTCAACAATATTTACTAACACCTGTCAAATTACAGGACGTTTTGACTGTTGAAAAAACACCTGAACGAAAAGGTGTTAAAAATGTAGAGAGATCATCATTCGTGCTTACTTCAGCGGAATGGCAGAAGACTGAAAATGACAAATTAAAAGCTAAAAAACTTAAAGAAGAAGAACAAGAGACCCGCAAAAAGAACAGATTACTTAAACAAGATGAAAAAAACAAAACAAAAGAAACCACCAGAAACAAGATTAACAAGAAAGCAAAAGGGACAGTAGAAACTAAAAAACAAGAGACTGAAGCTAATCTTATACAGGAGACTAAACTAAATAAAACTACAGTAGAAACCACCAGAAACAAGATAAACAAGAAAGCAAAAGAGGCAATAGATACTAAAAAACAAGAGACAGAAGCTCCGAATAAAGAGGAGACAAAAGAAAATAAATCACAAGAGACTTTCATTAATCACCACCAGACATTTAAACACGAAGCTATGATTCATAACACGAATATACCATCCTCACCTGAAAATGAAAACTCAATTAATATTAAGAAAAGAAAAGCCGAAGAGAAGAGTAACTATCCACCAAATAAAAAAATCCAAATTCTTTCCGACATTAAACTTAATTTACCACACAGAACCTCGCAAGTTGGTCAAAGAGATAACGAAATAGACCCGTTGGAAAAAATAATAAATAATACAAAAAAGAAGACTTACACTTTACTAGAACTAGAGAAGATCCATCAAGTAGAAGATGTGATGGCAAGAGCTTATCTTTTATTTTATTTACTTACTGGTACACTTTCTTATGTGCAATTTTATGTTTCTTAATGGTTGCTGATACCTACATAGTTATTGGTTGGTATTGGTCGGCTACCATATTATATTTAAGTAAAACATTTTCTAGTGAGATTTTCGTAAGTCTGAACAAATTATTTAAATTCCTACCTAAGATAACTTTATTAATGTTAAACTTTGTCAATTTTAAAAATTATTATTAGATTATAAGTGATTGTTTTATATTACAGGGTCTACCTACCTACTAATTTTATAAAAATATAAATAAAAAGAGATTTTAAGAATGTTTTTTTTTTTTTTTAATGCAATTCCCAACAGTGATAGTTATGTGCTGATAATTAGCTCGCTCTATGCTATTAATTGGGGCGATGGTGCCAGTAAATGGTGAGAGACCCATTTTTTATTCTTACTCGTCTAAAAAATCTTGGACAGAGGTCAACCATGTTTTTCTTTTAATAACGTCTTCCTTATTAAATATTAGAAATATAAAATTTGCCTTAACGGGTAAAGAACTATTTTTCACAATAATAAATAGGCTTAAATTAGGACCAACTCTTAAAGTGCTGATAATTGGGTACTTCACACCTTCACCCTACTATTAATACTGATTCCCACAGTAAAGACTCAATTACAAAAATGGATAGTTGAAGTAAGAAGTGCACCAAATGAACTTATTACAGATGTCACTTCAGCATTAATTGCAGCTAACGTTTCAGCTTTCACAACGTTTAGCAGCGTAAAAGATTATATTAAAAATAAGAGAAGTGTCATCAGCGAATAAAATTAAATCTGGTTAGCCATCATGTAAGGAAGGTCACTCATGTAGTATATATAATGAAATTAAAAGGAAAACTATCACAGCTAAGTAGGCTTTACAGCTTTATTTTATTGTGAGTAGTCCGAACCGCACTTGGCCAGTTTTTTTATATCTTAATCATCATCTGTTAGACCATATGTTAAATCATGTATTGTCAGAGGTTGTTCAGAACTTGCGTGCGTTACGGTTTTATTATCGTCGTAACAAATGATTTCGGAATTATTTACTAAACAATGACACTTATAATGACCAATCAGAACTACAACCGGGGGAACATAATCCACAGCACCTATCAGTCTATATTTTTTTTTGGCTAATTTCGATGTAATGATCATCTTCGATCTTCGAGCATAATTTTAGCTGTGCCATTGAGATCAAATAAAATAATATTACTAAATTCGTACGTAAATCTCGTGGTTTCGTTATTGCATTTTAAACACATTTTTAAATTGGCGTCAACGATAATGACTGCATCTTCCAGTCCTCCGATTCCGAATAAATTTATGATTTCCATATTGATCGATAAAAACATTAAGGTTCTTTTTGAGTGGTTGGCGCATGTTTCGGTTAAACATTCTTTAGTTACATTGGCACTGTACAAATACTCTAAAAGTATGTGTTCAAATATAACAGCCATATTACTATCGCATCCATATGTATTGTTTTTGCTTTTGTAATATTTAGTAATGATTTCCTCTCGTAGTTTATAAGCACTATTTAAATTTAACGATTCTGCTAATATTTTTATAGATCCGCGGATTAATTTGCTTGTGCGTGTATTAAATATTTGTTGAATGTGAACATTTTGTTTGTAAATGTTTTTCGTTATTTAATTTTACTACTTTGTCGGCATGATTAATATGTATATCCTTGCCAAATTAAATCTTTCTAGTACGAAGAGTCTCTGAGCTATGCTGCAGACGGACAGACGGACATGGCGAAACTATAAGGGTTCCTTGTTGACTACGGAACCCTAAAAACTTGGTGTGAGCCTACTGTACCTACGATATTACACACACACACATATACATACACAAGACACAAGTACATAACACAAGACACACAAGTCATAAACAAGAGCCATAAGTTATGGGTTTGAGTATACAATTATTCATAAAATAATGCTATCTTCCAGGAATTACGAATGTTGTGCAAAGTTATCTGTTATGGTTCTCGCACTGGTACTCAGAACCACAGTATTTTCAGCTATCAAGCAATGGAGGGGCATTGCTTGATAGCTGAAAATACTGTCGTTCTGAGTCACGATCTGTGATTTTTAATGAAATAAACATATGTGTTTGTATCATATCATTTCATTTTCATTTAATTTAGAATCCTTGAGATATAATTTCTAATACTATTAGGTGGAAAGATTTCTGTAAACAATAAGCCATGGTCACCCTATCGAAACATTCAAACCGTATTAAGAGTTATATATTATGAAAAAAAAAACTTTGCCTATTGTCAGTAGTTCTATGGTAGTTATAATTGTAGTTGTTTGCAAAAAAAAAAGATCTCGCTCATACTTACTTTCTTCGATAGATAATCACGACTTATTTCTACGCGATACCGTACTACAGCTCCAGAAATATAAACCTATGATTTTTGTGTGTATTTTTACAAATTTTGACAAATTCCAACCTAGGTTTTACAAAAAACTTCAGACATCTGCGATGCTTTTTCAGCGAGATATCGGCGATAACGTGTTTTTCACCGTTTGAATGGCGCGGCCATGGGGTTTTACTCTCACAGCTCCTGAAATATACACCTAGGATTTTTTTCATTTTTTTTTTTTTTTTTTCAAATTCAATCAGTTATTTACCAAAATTTCAGGTCTCTGCAACGCTTAGTTATAAAGATCTCCGTGGCCAAGCGGTTCTCCGCGTTTCAATGGCGCGGCCAAGTTCAAACCCTTGTAACTTTTTAACCATAACTTTGACAAATTTATGGATTTGCGAATCAACTTTTACAAATTCTTGGCATAGTTTTTGTTTTATTTAACTCATCGTGGCCGCGCCATCGAAACGGACACAAATTATTTCATCACCACTGCTCTCCAAACGGTGAAGGAAAACATCATTAGGAAACTGGCATGTCCTAAAACCAAAAATCCGTATACATGTGACATCTACCAACCCGCACTGGGCCGTCGTGGTGGATTACAGCCCACTCCTCGAAGAGAGGAGGCCTTTGTTCCGGGAATGGGAACATTATAGGCTGATTATGTTATACATATTTATTAATATAAAACATGTTGCAAATACAAATAAGCACTTGCTTCAAAGCTTTGAATAATACTCTTGTATTTCTAGGGACTGGAGTCTGCTTCTCTAAAATGTCTTAGATTTGATGGAACAGAATTGAGTTATCACAGCAATCATTAGCATCTTGTCCTGTACTCCTCTCAAAAAAATGAGATATTAAAAGTCTCTTAATAGTTGAAACGATGAAACCACTACCACCAAAATCCTGCTGATTAGCATAATTATAGAAATAGAAATACCACAACTGGTGAGTATGGTAACTCCATAGCTAGCATCCCAGGTTTTGAGTTTAGATATTGCATATAATTGCGTATTGAAAAAATAAATAACGAAAAAGCGTTTATTCGTGGTGAAAAACTAAGTTTCACAAAAAAATACTTCTGGCAAACAGCAAAGTCGTTTGTTAGCAGATATAGCTCCAATATACTTTTCCATATTTTTTTTAATAGTCAGATTTGAATAAATATTTGTTTTGTCTTTTATTTCTTAGTGCAGCTTGATAAAAAAAAGCTATTGCATACAAAGTAAAGCCCTGAAACGGTTTCATATAATGTACATAATTCATGAACGCTTCTAACATTAAGCGACACCAAAACTGCCATTCTTCTTTCTAAAATAGCTGTTCCTATACTTACAGTTTTGTAACATTTTGTCTTGCTTTTTACAATACCGCGGAAAACTGTTGATGTGAATTATACCATATGCGTTGACCCAACTATTGCAGAATATTTATGCAAAATTTCAATGGAGTCTATCTAGTGATATTTGCATGTATCAATACATACAGACAAACATACAAAAAATTTAGAAACTAATATTTTTAGCATTCGTTTCCTTCCCACATCTCGTAGCAGTTAGTTTTTCAAATACATTATATTCAATGTACAGTTTTGACTTAGTTACGATTTTATGATAAGTACACAGCTGATTTATTTTTCCTTGATTGTATTGACTAGTTTCTCGAATGAAAATTATCGCAAAATTAATGTGATAAATTGCGCGTGTAAATATCTGATTGGTTGAATACTAAATGTTAACGTGCACTTAGCAATTTGCCACATTAATTTTGCGATAATTTTCGTTCGAGAAACTGGCCTTTACTCATTTAGATGTATAGTTTATGAGCTGGCGCAGGTTTATGTAACTTTATTATTATATACTCGCAATTACCAAGCCAGCGACCGTTCCGTAGACTGCTCAGTGTAGTTTGGTTCGGATTTCAGAACCTTAATTGTGTGAGCCCGACTTGCTCCTGGCCGGTTTTTTTTTGTAACAATTTGGCTTGATCAACTGCAGTAATGTTATTCTTGCTCTGTTTAATTTTTATATGAAGGCGAAATAAAAGACCAATAAAAATACAATACTTAATTTAATTTAGAGCACAAATTGTACACATAATAAGTACTTACATTTATAATTGATTAATTGTAATGAAACAATTACACTAAAACCTGTGAATTATGTATGGACAGCATCTGGACGGACCGCTAGTTTATGTTTCCATTTATATTCAATTGTAAAATTGTTCAAATCTGAAAAAGAACAATTTTGTATGTTTATAATTTATTATGTAGATTTAATTTAAAAGGGAACTTTGATATCCGGGTCTTATGTAAAAAATACGAGTATACAAATAATGAAAGTAAATCAATGTAAACAGGACATGGACGTGAACGACGAGTACATCTCACACCTTCGCTTTGCGAGTTAGATGCCATTATGATGATGCCGTCATAATTGCAGAGTTGTTGAAATGGTTAGACTAGATGCTGCACAGCTTAAATAGGACGTCTCGGCATAAATTTAGACAAGATTTAAGTCATAGTTCAATTCGCACGTCTTACCGAGTCGAAGGATCCACTTGCTCTTCGCGTCGCCTACACCGAAATGTTTGAAAAAAACAGCGATTAAATGGAAAAGAACATTCGCATTCACTACTGCTATTACATTACAAGTAAACCACAAAACCGAATAAAAGTAACAACCATTTAAAAGAATTAAATCTCCATCCAAGTTTTAAGAAAATAAGTATTATGAAACCTCTAACTAAAACACCTGAATCATTGATGAAAAAACGCATTGCCTTTCTAAATTGCAATGTCGATCAATCGAAGAAGCTTTTAAATTACGAACCACTTCATCGCCACATGCCGTGTTCAAATTGCAATAAACTACTACGTCAATCTAAATCAACCGGACTGAGCCGGCCAATATAATTGCACTCGACCGGTTGTGCCGTAAACTAATCGTATTAAGTTGTCAATAAGATGGATTGAATGTTTGATTTTCGTACACAATTCAAAGTCCATTTTAAAGCCAGAACACTATCCCAAGCCCGCATAGAGTAATGAAAGCATTATGTTTTAGAGTGCTGGAGCCAGGCTTGAAATTCTATACGAATTATAAAACTTCCATACTCGCGCAGGTTTAAGCCGAAAGTGTTTGACCGATAACAAATTAATATTTTGAGTTTATTACCTTTTCTCTCGTTAAAATCTAACTTCTTCCAACAGCGTATATATGGTCCGGCTTTTCTCCATTCTCGTATCGTTTCCACATTTTCTCATAGAGCGCTTCAAGTCCACGAACATAGTGTTTGCAGTCGAATAAGGTGCTATCTAAACGTGCTTTTGAAACCTTAGCACGAATATATCTTCGACTGTAAAATGAAATCAGTTTTATATATATATAAGTTTTATATAACAAAGAAAGAAAGAATACCGTACATTTTTTTGGCAACAGTTCGTGAAACAAAAATACAAATTTTAGAAAAAGTGAAGTGTTTTGAAAACAACTGTGTGTGCCGAGTGCGTGTGTGTGTAAATTTGAGCAGGTAAGCACTCAATACTCTTCGTTCACTTTGCATACCATTCGAAGAATATTTAAATTTATATTGAAAATTAAACACTGAAGCGATATTTCGGTACAATTACCGAATGTAAATTACCGGACATAAACTGGCAAGCAGATTATTATTGTTGTCCAATTTATGTATTAATTTCCTTCATTAAACAAGTTGCCGAAACAGCACAGCTACTACGCACATACAATAAAATACTTACTAATTCCTATTTGTTCCCAATTTAACTGCGATGTCTTCGTATTGCCTTTTACTTATGGCTACTAGTTCGGGACAACCCAGAGCGTTTAGCTGAGACGCAGCAACGCTGTATAATAAAAAAATAACATTCAATAATTCAATGAATGACCAGTTCCTAACTTTCCGTAAGTTCGTTTTATCTGGTAGTAACTAATAATATAGTATAAACATACCGAGAAGCTAATGTTTCTCCTGGGAGTGTTACGACCGGCGTTCCTGCCCATAAAACGTCCATAGTAGTCGTATGCCCGTTGCACAAAGGCGTATCTAAACAAATATCTGCTAACTGTCCACGCCTCACGTGTTCCTCCTTGCAAGCGATGCTAGAGAATATGATGCGGCCAGGTGGTAACCCTGCAAACAATTATAATAGTTTAACCCAATCATCAATCATGTCTACAATAAGTAAACATCTAACAATAAAGTCAGTACCTAAATTCTGGGCATATTTATGTACATTCGGTTCGCCAGCAGCAGGGAAACTTAACAGCCAGAGAACGCTATTTGGTACCTTTTTCAATATGTTCACCCACATTTCCAGGACTCTGGGGTCCATTTTGTACAACTGATTGAAATTACAGAAAACAATTGCTTCATCTGGCAAACCGTATTGTTTTCTTGTTGTGAGTATTATGTTTTCGAATATTTCTTCAGCTGCTGCTACTTTTTTATTACAAATGTTTACCGATAAACCATTCTGTATAGTTTTACCGCCGACCGATACCTTTAACAATAAAAATTCAGAAATGTATGTAAGGAGCTGGTGACTTATGTTAAAACAATTAATAATAAAGTAAAAAAATAATACCTGCGTAATATTAGGGTCTATGGTGGTCTCAATTACGGAATCTGGGATGTTTAATTCCTTTTCGCATATTTCAATCGGTACTAAATCTTCGCATTCAATAATTTCAACATTTTCAGTAATATTTAATATTTTGTTGATATTTATACTATCAGCACAATTTATTACAGCCATAATTTGATTAGAGCCATTTTTATTACCAGCTAGCTTAGCTTTATAGTGTGTTTTCAAATGTGGAAACATTTGTTTGTGGTCGCCAACAAAATATGTGTATGGCATAAACGCAAACTTTTCACTAAAATCTAATGCAGTAGACATGGGCGAGCATATTTCGTCGGTTATTACGTAGTCCATGTATTGTGCACCGCTCGTTCCCGGATATCCTAGCCACATTACTTGAATGGGAGCTGGTTTCAAAGCAAAAATCTCATTCCGTGCGCCTTTAGTATAGCCGTTCATATTCACTAGAATATGTATACCATCTCGATTTATTTTGTTTGCTGCTTCAACATAACAAGATACTGAAGATAGATCGACAAAATGTTCAGAGTCCTTAACTATTCTACTACGGAATGTGGTGCCATCATCTAAATTCAGAGCATAGCAAAAGATTTCCACTTTTGAGTTATCGTGTAGACCTGGTATGGACTGCATTAGGTGGGAAGTTGGATGATTACCAAAATCACTGCTAACATATCCGATACGTAACCGCCTTTTCCGTTCTTTGGTATGTAAAAATATAACTTTACCCAACATATTCACTTTCTCTGTGTACAAGTTGGCATGTCTTGTGGCTATGTCTTTTCTTACTTCATTTTTCAATGGATATAAAATGGAATGGTGTGGATGTACGGAGGTAAGTTTTTCCATGTGTAATTGATCTTCTACTATTGCTACTATCTTAAGCATTCGCTCCTCGTAACCATCCCAGTTGCAAATTATTTGTAAACAGTGTGTTAAATTGCAATAAGCGTCTGGAAAATCGGGTTTGAATTTTAACGCGTTTTTATAAGATTCAATAGCTTCATGAATTCTCCCCGTATCTTTGTAAATACTTGCTAAATTACAATGTGCATCGGCGAATGTCGGGTTTATCTCTATTGCTTTCTTGAAGCAAACAAGACCACCTGTTATATCCTGCAACTCTCTGAGAGTATTTCCCATATTGCTATAAGCGTCAGCAAAGTTTGGCTGAATATTTATAGCTTGTCTGTAGTGCAGTAACGCTTCATGAAGTTTGCCTGTAATTGCAATATTAAAACAACTGTTAAAACTGACATTGCTCATAGTACCTGTTCGTGGAATATCTATTTACATTCATAATTAGGAACATGTATCAAAAATATGTTTTGTTACCAAGGTTCCATGACCATATAAGTGTAAATTAATTGTTGTTAGACTATTTACTACGTTCTGTATTAAATCCTAATTTAACCAAGGTAGAACTAATTACCGCATGTTATTATATACACACTAATTATTGTGTTGTATTATTGTTTTCCACTTGTTTATGTTTATTATTGTGTTCTGATTATCACTAAAAGTATTTCCTGTCCAATGCCAAGAGATATTTTTTTCAACACATTTCTTCGAAAATTTGCTCTTATTACATTTTAGTTTCACAATGCTGTGTATTGAACACGCATGTTTGTTATTTTGCATTCCCGCGCTAGTGCGGGAAAGTAAACCAAAAATAGATCTTTTATTTTACTAGTCAGAGATGTGCATTTGGTTTTTCATGCATTTTCATCCCTAAAAATTTTGTGAATATATAAAAAGAAACTATAAACTATGTAAATAAGTTAAATATGATAATCAAACATCATACTTTATCAAATTATTCCGATACGCGGCATTGTACATACGACTACATATCAAGCTATACATTTCCAGTATAAGCTGATCTAGCATTGTATTAGATTTCCGTACAATGAGAGGTCAGCTTATACTGGAAATGCGTAGATTGATATGTACCTACTGTCAGGTCCGTTTCGAATACAATGACAAACTTTGCACACTTGCATCAAAATTGACTATTACAACGTGCCTATTTAAGTAGATCTCACAGCTTATTTCTGCATTTAGTTTTGCATTTCGTAAACGTTATCGAATTCCCATGTTTAGATAGGATAACACAGAGCACCTTGTAAATCTATACAGTACTTACCTTGATGTTGTAAAAGCGAAGCCAAGTTACTGTGAGTGGCTGCGAAATTGGGAAATACTTCTAAAGCTTTCATGTACAGTTTGATAGCTTCATCAATTTTCCCTTGTTCTCTTTTGACATTTCCGAGATTGTTAAGAGTATCAACGTGTGACGGGCATAGTCTTAAGGCAGTGTTGTAACATTCTTCCGCCTCGCTGGCGAGGCCCTTTTCTTTGAGTGCATTAGCGAGATTGCAGTAGGCATCTGGAAAATTAGGCTGAACTTCTATTGCTCGCCTGTACGTGTCTATAGCGAGATCTATAAAGCCCTGTTTATAATATAAACATGCCAAATTTCCATGTATGACTCCACTGTTTGGAGTCAACTTTAATGAATGAAGATATACTGCTACCGCTCTGAAATAAACAGATGACGTTATAGTTTTATTATAGTTTAAATATTTCAAAATTTTCCTACAGAATTTAGTGGAACGCGATAGAATTAAAAGTATTTTAGAACAACGACCGCCGGCGCTCAGCTCCTCCGTCTTAAAGATAGGTTAAGGCCATTAACAGGTGCTTTTAAATGATGAAACAGTTTGATTTTATTTATTTATCGGCCGATTCCTGGGTATGTAGTAGGCATGTACAATCGAGTAAACGCCTCTAGGGCATAAGGATGACCCAGTTTAATTAACTTCGGTTACCTTTTGAAGTACTTTTAAATAATTAGTTCATTTTTACTGCTACCGTTACCGGTTAAATACATTATTGATCATATTATACGACATTCCCAAAAAAATAAAAAACTTTTTCCTTACCATTCACAGCAAGTTCAGTTCCTTTTTGCTGGTTTGGGTAAAAGAAAGGTACTGTGACGTAAACTTTATTAATTATTGGGAAACTGATGATACCTACACCGTATCATGTAGTAGCATTATAAGTGTATGTCTACGAGTATATTCTTTTTTAATTATTGAAAGGTGTAAAGGGTGTTTTTCTGTTCCGTTTCGTACCATTATTTATAAAATATATGCCTATCAACGCCGGTTGGTAGGCACCTAAATCAAGTCATTAGCAAAAACCCTAATTAAGCTTTAAATTATGTTCGTACATCCTGTCTCTAATATGAGTATTATGCGTTTTATTGCTGTAATTTTATGTTAGATTCCAATAATGATATCATTTAAAAAATAAAAGTCTTATTACTATTAACATAATAATTATGTGAAATGCCTAAGGTATTTCCTACTAACCTTTTGATCTTATTTTTGAACCAGGTAACACAACCGTCTGAGAGTTCTGTCGCCTGCGCGGTAAGTCGCGGGGGCCCGATGTTGATGACGGTGTACACAACGATACATTGGTAATCCATAACACGGACATGTCCTCAGCGCGAGCAAGGTTGTACTGACAGGGGCAGACCGGAGACACGGCCGTGTCAGGGCCCGCGTGCCACGTCACGCCGCACGACGCGCCGCGCGCGCGCACCGTGCCAACTTCCCCGGAGCGACGCTCCGTCGACGTAAGTCGCGGCCTTCGTTTACCCGCTCGTTTATACACTCCAATCGGGAGCATATACCACAAGATCTATTAACGACACGAAGACCATGCGCACACGCCATTTAGTCGCCTTCGCGTTTTATTTACAACATCATTCGTATCACCATAAAACATTCCCGCCGGCGCACTGGAAGACTTCATCGAATCAGTGACGGTTTCAAAAACGCTATATTTACCTATTTACTAATCGAGATTTTTAAATAGCTCTGAATTTTTATACATAGTTTGTCTAAAATATGTAAGATTCGTAACTCCGCGCGTTATTCACAAGAACGATCAACTGTTTGCACAAAAATCAGCTGTTACGTGGTCTCGTATGTTTCAGCGTCTATTGTTTACATTACGTCGGAAAGCTGTCACAGAAGCATAAACTGGATAAAAACCTAAAGAGATTACAAGTACCTATTGAAAATCGCGCTATAAAACTTTTAAACGTCCGTATTAAGTAGTGTAAAAGCGTGCATGTGCGACGGTACAGTAAATACGGTAATATCGATCAGGCAAGCGGCGGCGGCGGGTAACGTGGCGACGCGACGGAATCTCAACGCGACTGCGGCCGTCCGTGGGCCTATTTGCTGGAAGCTGGCACCCTACTCCTACACACTACTACTAACGGCAGCTTAATTTGTTGACAACAACTTTTACGCTTGTTCAAAGAACTTAACATTATTCTCAAATTGTGTTATTAATATGATTTCGAAGCCAGCCACAGCGTCAGTCAAGTGACCAAGATCCCCGCCCGTCCGTGCGCTATTGCTGTGTTCTACTGACCTATTTTCAATTATCTTATTTAGAAATTTTCTTTATTTTTAATTATCTTATTTAAAAAAACGAATTTGTCTAATCTCGTTTCATATAGATAAAATAAATAAACAATTCCTAAAGTATCATCGTTGGTAAATAGGCACTTACTGCTTAACCCCGCAAACAAAAACGGTAGGTACACGTCACAGTGTTATATCAGTCATGAATATGTCTCTTTATTCCGAGTTAATACACTTTTTCATATTATTACTGGCTGCTTCCCGCGACTTCGTCCGCATGAAATTTCTTGTTCGCATCGCAACTTTCTTATTTTTTTTTCCCTAAGAACCTTTTACAAAATATTAGAAAACTTAAAAAAAAAGATGGATAAAATCGGTAAAGTCTATATAAATGATAGATTTGTTACTAATAACATTCGAGTCTCTTAAACAAGACTAGGTTTAGGTAACTTATTCTGGCTACGTAAACATGACTTTGGCTACGACGCTACATTGCTTTTCGTCAACTTATAGGTACACTATCTAGACTAGACTGAGATTAATTGATATAATACTTCCCGCACACTGCGTTAACATGCTAGTGACCTGGCAGACAATATAATTTTTTTTTTTTTTTTGACCCTTGAGTAAACAAAATATACTACCTCTATTTTTGACGACTGGAGGTTTAAGTACGTACGAGTAGTTACCTTATAACCTAACCATTCCATTTCATCAAAATTATAAATATTAAAAGTGCCTTTAACAGATGTGAAAACGACGAAAGTTTTTCTTAGCTAACTCTCAACCAGCGGCACTGGACAAGCAGATATCGTTTTCAAAGCATTTCATATTTCTACCACGACTTTCAACAGGATCGACATGTTAAGCTTTTCGGTAGGTTAGGTATGTCAATCCAATACATTTTAGACTTTTCCATTTTAGTCATCGCTGATTGAATGTCATTTTATGTAGACTCTCTGCTCTTACTTATTATGAGGTACGACTCTGAAAATAATAAATACTCGTACAAATACTTCCAAAATGAGAAAGAAAAATGATTTTCCTGAAAGCCCATACTCGAATTATTATAATTAGCTTGTAAACAATGTCAAGAATGTTTCTTATTTCCGGGACGCATTTCAGGAAAACAGTGAATTTAAAAAAAAATGGACATTGCCGGATGAGAGTAGAAACTAAAAATGTGACATCCAAAATTTCAATGTTAAAATCTAATTTTAACTCCACTCACTTGCCAACTTTCATATGATTTTGACAGATACGTAAGTAGCTATAATTAAATTCAAGAAGCATTGCCAAGGACTCCGTATTAATATATTATGTAGTGTAATAACAGAAGATAAGTACTACGTTCCGCATTTTGGTATGACCATATTATTAATAAGATATTTGCCATTTCCGTATGTTTTGAGCACTCTGATAGGCAACATAAATTATTTGTAGCGCAATAACTTGAATTTTTATCTTGATTTTTGGCTACATCTTAAATAATTCGAGCTCTGTACACGACCTCATTTCTAAACAGTTGCATCATTTGTTTAAAAAAATTAATCCTACTAATATTATAAATCTGAAAGTTTGTGAGGATGGATCGATGGATGGATGGATGTTTGTTACTCTTTCACGCAAAATCGACTGAACGGATTTGGATGGAATTTGGAATACAGATAGTTTATAACTTGGATTAACATGTAGGATACATTTTATCCCGGTAGTACGTTCCCGTGGGATAATTTCCGACCAACACGCGGGCGAAGCCACGGGAAAAAGCTAGTGGTTTTATATTCTGGCTTCGTGCCAAACCGATGCCAGTCCCAAGCTCTCAGTTATGTGTAAGTGCCGAGTGATAGTTTCTGATCGTTTGATCCGGATAGTAATGATAGTATGTTGATACTGCATTATCGATAATTTACATTTTTTGTGTTTTAATTTGGACCAGCACCAATAGGTATAGATTATGATATTTCCAAATGATGAAATCGATTGATCTTTAAAATAAAAACGATTGAATTTTTTTACACAGCGTTCGTAAACCAGAGTTTTTCTTTTCCATTCCTGGTCCTCGAAAACACGGATATCAAGGCAAAGCAATAGAAAAAAGTCAATTACTTTCAAAGTAAACAAATAACTCCCTGTGGCTTTTCAGTCGCAGTATCTGGTCCAACTTCCATTATTTGTAATGATCAATGTTTTTTTAAGAAGCTAGGTTTAATTTTCGCCTTCAAAAGCGTCGGTCACAAGGGTAAAAATAAACTTTCGTGTCATAAACTGTCTGAGTGCTGAATTAAAAAAAAAATACTTTTCAATCACGTAAAGGAAAGGACATTTAAATAATATGTGACATCATATGAAATGTGATGTTGAACATTTCAAAATTACAAACGCCTTAAACTATAAATTTCATTTAAAAAACAGTTTATTTCACTAGTGTAACCTATTGTGTTTCTTATGTTCCTAAAGAAAAAAAGCTTGTAAAAAGAAAACAATGATAAATTTTGCAAACACTATTATATTTTCGATACATTTACGAAGCAAACAATTACTCATTCGTTAATGTTAATACTTTGATAAATATTAATACAGACAACTCCGACATAAACTATGAACGTTAGTAACAGTAAACGATGAAATACCTTTAGGTACATAAAGCTAAATTTAGATGCGTCCGCCTACGTGTTAATTATGCGATACAAGATATACTGTGATATATACTGGCAGAAGATAATATTATAATATTATGAGGTAAGCTGGTCGTAGTGACCTGATTTAGAAGCGTGACCTAGGATTAGCGATCGAAGATATGGAAAAGGATGAATCATGTCTTCAGACGTCAGCTTGTTCTGGTTTCTTTGTCTCAGGTCGTGGCGAAGCACCACGTTCAGAGTTCGGCGTGCTACCGCCAGAAGTGCTCTGTGGACTCCTCTCTTGTACCTGAATAAATAGTAAACATGTTAGTAATAACAAAAATAACGCCTGGACCAAGTACGTATCACGTGCCTCGACGTGATTCACATTTTAATCCATGTAGGTATTCTAGTTTCGCGCTATTTCTTAGCAAAATAAATATATTTTTAAATAAAATAAATGTAGCCTACCTACAATTTATTATAAACATAACATAACATCACGCCGGTATTCCCCGAAGGGTTAGGCAGAGGTGTACCTACAGCACACCCACATATCGCCAGTTATGTTTAAGTCCCATGTAATAGGGGGCGAGCCTATTGCCATCAACCGGGCACAAATCAAGACTCAGGGCTGCTACCGAGAAATTCCAGATGGAAAAACCTAATAACATTTTTCCCGACCCGGGAATCGAACCCATGCTCAGCAGTAGCGCTTGCGACCACTAGACCAACGAGGCAGTCAAGACAATTTATTGTATGTACTCGTATAAATCTTTTATGACAAACATTTGGAAGCCCCGAAGAGGAAGTGAATAAGAATATATTATGCAAACTCAAAATGAGTAGGTAGGCGGGTACTCAAGTCAGGCCTACAAACACTAGACTTGTGTATACCATTTTAAAACTTCCAATGATATAAACATAAAATCATTTAATCACATTATTCGCTGCAGATCTAACAAATATATCGACTCTTTTATTACTATTATATCTGAGCCACATATTAATGTCTGCAAATAAACCTAACTTCAAACTCTGACTCACTTTTAGTTCTACGATTTAAGGCGCCCACAGACAGGCGCGACGCGACTCTTGTTGCACAATTTTGATGAAGTTTTTATATAAATAATTGTTCTACTAGAGTTGCGTCGCGCCTGTTTGCGGGAGCGTTTATGGTACCCATTTGCCTATAAAAATCTCAATAGTTGGCCATTGTTTTATAGATAGAGAGATATTCTCTCTCTAGACTATATAGTCTGATGAACAATTTCAATAGCTGTGATCGTCGCGATGATAGCGTATTTATAATTCAAAGATTATAATACCTGGAAAAGGTAACCCATTTATCAAGCTTTTTATTATTAAGAATTTGTATATAATTATACCACCCACCACACTCAAAGGAGAAAAACTAGAATTTATTAATCAGGCGGTCTTCCTGGTAATCACGCTAGACGAGAAATTACAATGGGGACCTCATATAACACCTCTTGCGGGGCGGTTAAGCTCGGCCGCTTATGCTGTTATGAAGATAGACAGTTAACAGATGCAGAAACCGTGCGTTTGGTCTATTTTAGCTACTTCCACAGCATTATGTCATATAGCATTTTACTGTGGGGTCGGGCTGCTGACATTGAATCCATTTCATTTTGTAAAAGAGAGCTGTCTGGGCCATATACAACCTACCTCATCACGAATCTCATAGGAAACTATTTAAAAAGATTTATACTATGACGGTACCATGCCAATTAATTTATGAAAATATCATGTGTGTAAGAAAAAGTCGAAATCTTTTTAATAAAATAAGTATTAGACATAATTTTAATACTAGAAATAAAGATAAAATAGATCAACCATTTTGTAGATTATCTAAAGTATATACATATTTTATGAGGTACTGTGTTAAATATTACAACAATATACCTTGTGATATTTTGCAATTAAATGAAAGAAAACTTAAAACTCATATTAAAAGTACACTTTGTAAACAAGCATATTACAAATTAGAGGATTATATTCTAGATAAGAATGTTTGGAAACATGCTGGTCCTGCTCCATAGGACAATCTAGAGTCTAGACAAAATCAAACTAGTTGCTAATTTAATTGTATAATTTATAATTTTTATGACATTGATTTTTACATTATGTAACTACTTTAACTCACACACTAAATTATTACTTGTTAAAATTTTGGAAAAATCATCTACTTTTCAATATTTGTGAATATGTGAGCACCATGTCTCTATCACATAATTAATTTACCTGTCATTGCGTTATATTTAATTATTTTTACCTATTGTGATAAATTAATTTTATTCTAGGTGCATCGTCTTCACATATAATTATAAAATTAATGTATACATATTATTGTAAGACATTTTTAAAAGAATAACGGTGGAGTTTCTTGCCCATTTTTCTAGATACGAACTACCTTTTGGAAGGCGCAACTAGAATCAATTCTATTTTCTTGTAAAGTTTGACGTTCAAAAGTGCCTTTTATGTGCCTATTTGAAATAAATGACTTGACTTTGAGTTTGACACTAAGTTAATAATAGGTCTTTACCTATGAAATTGCCGTTTTGTATGAAAAAATTTAAACGATTTTTTTTCATGAATTTTTTATTTGTATTAATCGAAGTAATCACCCATGCAATCAATGCATCGTTGCCATCGCAGTGGCAGTTTATTGATGCCCTTCTTAAAGAAATCAGCTGGACGGGAGGCAACAAATTCTTCAAAGGCATTTTGTACTGCCTCTCGGGTATTAAATTTTTTTCCCGCCAAGAAGTTATCCAAATTCTGGAAAAAGTAGTAGTCTGTAGGCGCAAGGTCTGGTGAGTAGGGCGGATGACGGAGAGCTTCCAACCCCAGTTCTTGCAACTTGGAGACCGTCTGCTGTGCAGTATGAGGTCGCGCGTTGTCGTGCAGGAGCAGCGGAGACGAGCGATTGACCAATGCTGGTTGGAGATGCGCCAGCTTCTCCATCATTGTGTTCAGTTCTTCACAGTACACATCTGCAGTAATGCTCACCCCGTTTGGTAAGAAGCTGTGATGAATCACACCGGCGCTAGACCACCAAACAGTGACCATCACTTTTCTAGGGGTAAGTTTTCGTTTAGGGCATTGTTTAGGTGCTGAACCAGGATCCAACCAACTTGCTGAGCGCTTACGGTTATCAAACAGAATCCATTTTTCATCGCAGGTAACAATGCGGTTCAAAATTCCTTCATTTGTGTGTCTGTTGAGCAGTGCAAGGCACGTCTCGACGCGTACTTCGCGCTGGCGATCATTGAGTTCGTGGGGCACCCATTTGTCAAGCTTTTTTACCTTGCCAATTTGACGCAAATGGACCAATATTGTTTTGACGCTAACGTCGAAAGCTGCTGCTAATTCAGCCGTAGATTGTGTATCATCAGCTTCCACAATCGCCTTTAATTCGTCATTGTCGACCAAAGTCTTCGGACGACCGCGAGGTTCATTTTTCAGGTCGAAATTTCCAGAACGGAAGCGAGCAAACCAATAACAGGTGGTGCGTTGGTTTGTAGTGTTAGCTCCGTAAACGTCGTTGATGTTGCGTGCCGCTTGTGCCGCGTTGCTGCCACGACGGTATCCATATTCCATAATTACTCGAATTTTTAACGTATCCATGATGACGAAAAAGATTGAAATGCGATGAAAATGTAACACTAATCAATAAAGAAATGACTACTTTTAGAAAAAAAAAATCCATGTTTTTAAAATAAAATTAATTTGAAATTAGAATTCTTAGCCAAACAAAAATTATTTTGATTTGAAATGGCCAGTACTGCAGAACGGCAATTTCATAGGTAAAGACCTAATATTATTTTCTAGGAATTAGTGCCAGTAATTATTGTATAAAGTCGGATTCACACTAGGCGTACGTGTCATGTCGCGATGCATCAGTAGGTCATCAGAAGCCTATATGATATGAAGGATAGAACAAAACAAGAACACTGACGTCAATTGACGTGATCAGAGTAGTTTGCTCACCTCTACACAAAATATAAGACTCCGATAGGCTTCTGTTGTAAGTAGGTACCTGCATACACAATATTACGAAGACACATATTCCTAACATGATATATTTACTTTTCGAGGGATAAATAGTGCGTATTACGATAGATTTTCAATCATTGGAACTTGAAATACATGTTACGAATGATCAACATAAACTTTGAGTTAAGAAAATGACTCCTTTGGAGATTTGATATTGTCTAACCTTAATAGGGTGGAAACCATGAAGAGTTGCAGTGAATTTACAGTAGTTGCAAAATGGGTTGTATTATACAAACCTACGTCACCAAAAAGATTTTGAAAGCTCAACGCCGCTACGCGGACAACACCACAATAACGGGAATCCGTCGCCAATTGTTGCGACTCGTTCTACCCCTGCCCTGCTTATTTAACGTCCGTAGGTTGGTGACTCATTCGGATTCTTGCGACCTGCTGCAATCTGGCGCCATATAACGTACAAAAATACCACTTATATTGCCATTACAGTTTATGAGCGCGAGATGAATACACGTCGAGTGCCAACCATTCATCGCTGACTGATTGAGTTATATTCGATATATTTTATTTACTGCCCATTCTGCCGATAAGATGTATGAATACGCTACAGCATAAATCATATACCCTTTGTCTTATAAATAAACGTTACCAGTAGCAACTTCTGACTGCGATTGTGCAGAAGGCAGATTAAACGATTTCTTCATAATGTTATAGCCTGACTTGGATGTAAATTTCCTGGCCTGCAATTGGTGTATTTGCTCATATAAATCAGCAAACTTAATATAGGAGCTCTCAGCATAGGGGGAGCGATGATATTCGCAGGGTGGCTGGTAACAGCTGGATTAGAGTTGCCGAGAATCGAGCTGAATGGCATGCAATTGGAGAGGCCTATGTCCAGTATTGGACTGCTGTAGACTGATGACGAATTTCCTGACCTTTAAATGTCCATTACTTGAAACCGATACCGTTGCGGTATTGTTTTTAGGAAGTAAATAACATCGATCGCATAAGGACAACCCATAAACGATCGATAGAGCGCAACGCGGAAGCCCTCGTAACATATTTACCATTAGTGATTTACATTTATTTGTAGAAGTTCAATTCTTTCACCAATCTAGCTGGTTGGGTCCAATTTTCTGATTAAGCTGGAAGTTTTTTATGACCAATTTTAAACCAGTGTTACAGGAGCGAGGTAATTGGTACAAGCAAAGAGAAGCCTATGCCCAGCTGTTGGTGAAGTCGGGCTGTGCATGATGATAATAATGGTGACCATTTTATGTAGAGGACACTTTTGGAGTGGTGTAATTTTTTTTTTTTTAATTGGGTTGCTAAATATACAAGGTGATACGGTTACAGTGTTTTAAGGGTTTCGTGTCTCAAAAGGAAAAAACGGAACCCTTACACCTCACTTCGTTGTTCGTCACAGTTCGTGACAGTTTGGGTAAATCCAAATCCCTCAGACATACGGAGAAACTGTTTTAGGAACCAGTAGCTCCATTTTCATGAAAACAATTTTTTCATAATTAGTTTCGTGGTCATGTGCCAGTCCATAAAAGTGAGAGAAATTGACAATTTTTGTTTAACGTGTCTCGGCTTTGTTTCATGTAGGAATCATTTCATTTTCTCGGATGAAAGAAGTCTGTGCGATAGAAGTGGGTCAAATTCAATGAAAATATAGGTATATAATTTGTAAGCAATCTGGTAGGTACCTACCTACCTTAATCAAAGTAATGCAATATATGTTCTGACGTGTTCTGTGAAGCTTGCTATATGCAGATACGGAGAACACCTGGAATGTTTATAGACAAAGTGGTGTTGTTTTTTATGGTTATGCATGCTGTCCTGTACGGTGTTACAGTGGGATTCATAAACTCGACCCTTAAAGTAACCCCATATGAAAAATTCATCAGCGTCATATTGTCATACTTGCACACAACAGCGTATGTCTTACCGTTTTGCTTGCTACCAATTTAATTACGTGTTTATATTACGCAACATGTGTTCATTTGTAATGAACAAGCTGTAACTGTATGTAATGCTTTGTTTCATATAAAAAAACACATCATTACGGCACCTTTGATCCTATGATCAAAGGTAACTTGCAGAACGTTAGACAAATACCCACTGTGCGCTTACTTCTAATGAACGTGACGTACATTGAAATGATTTTCAATAGACTGACATTTATACATTTAAATTAAATAATGTTATTTGTATTTATGTCTCTTAAAATTTAAAAGCGATTTTACCTCACCTATACCTACCTAAAGTCTGTACACATTGATCCTTATCAGACAAGGAAATGAAAACGTATTACCAAATGAAATGTTTGCGCAAAAAGCGATCTGCATCTAAGCTAGGCTTTAATGAGCTAATTTCTTTTAAAAAAACCAGAGTGCCCAGACAAGTGGCAATCGCTTTCAAAGCGTTTCATATGATAAATGATTTTATTTCTGTAAGTAGGTTTGTACAAACACTTTTACACGTTAATCATATTTTTAAACTAGATGAGGTCGCCGTTTCCTATCTGACTACTCTGAGAAGAAAGGCCGAAACAAACTCAGAGGTCACAGTCTCTTTTAAAGTCCAGACATAATCTTGGTCAGATCATGTGAAGACCATGTAGATTGGTATCTGAAATGGTCTTTTGAGGAAAGAACCACACAGATTGAGTGGACCTGTCCAGTCAGTGCACGCATTTGTCAGTAATCGTGCAGCTCAACTCAGAAAGTCAGGACTTAAGGAGCTCAACGATTCGACGAACAATACCAAAGAAAGGACATTTGGGTAGGCCGCATAAATTACTCAATCTGCCAGATCATGATTAAAATTAACTGCGAAAAAAAAAGCAATGACCCACATAATCCTCACTTCACAATAATTAAAATAAAATAATACTTTACAAGTGAATTAGTTTTGAATAGAATTAGCGTGTTTATGAATCTACAATTACAACTTTCAACAAGATTGACATAAGCTTTTCTGTAGCTTATATTTGATATTATTAACGTAGCAGCCGTTTTAACGCCTCGTACCGTGAGCAATTAAACCTTGATTACGCACGAAAGGAATATTCTAGATCTAAATATCCAGTTGCAAGTTTTCAGCGAGATGTGAAGTTTAATGGCAAGTATAAAACGTTGTAACGAATGCTGCAATATGCTTTTATTGCACATATTTTCTGAAACGAAATATACATAATTGATACTTATCAGCAAGCAAGCACGCAAATATTCTATTGTGTTCTCTTCGGCAATTATTTTATTTCACAGATATTATGAACATTTTCTTATCTAAGAAAAGAATACTTAACCATAAAAATAGTAGTAGATTTAATTATGTTTGCTATGCGCTCAAGTGAAGCGGTTTCATCTTTGATTAGAAACATAAAATGCTCTGATTATAGTGGAGTATTTGAAGTGTCTACTATGAATTTATTTATTGTCTAACCTTTCCTTCAATCCTTATTGAAGTTATTAGAAAAATCCTTAATGACTTAAGTTCTGTAAAGGTGTACTGTTCGGGTCTCCGAGTTACAGTCGCGCATAAATTCTTACACAGGGTATTTCAGACAATCAATAAGCCTAGAGAACGTCTAGCATAGTTCATTTATGATTTAATTAATAGTTGGTTTAGTGATTAACTGCCACGTTCGTATTTACTAAGTATAAAGACTAGCCGAAGTAACTAATCAGGAAAGACGAGTTTTTTTCACTGACACGCTTAATATTTATGTTTGTACATTTATTTTAGTTACCTTCAGTCCTGTATGGAGCATGTTTGCGATAGTCTCAACGTCCAAAGTTGAGTCTTGGGCAGAAATCTTCTTAATGGCAGAAGACACAATGCAGATGTCGCCTCGCAGCTCTCTTACTAAAGCAGTAATCTTCTGAGCATTGCTAAGAACCTCAACACTTTGAGTATAAGGGTTGTACCGCACACCGAAGGGTCGTTGTATGCCTTCCGCGAAAGCCCTGTGTGATGAATTGTTAGTATAGTATAATTGCATAGCACATGTGTGAGTACTATGTACCTACTATAAAGCTACCATTTACTAGATTTTTCGTTCATTGACTTGAATGTGCCCTGGCGGCTGAGAGTTTGTCATGCTCACACAAATGTCTCGCTGGTGGTGGCGTGTGTTTTGAATCATTAAGTTCCCTTCAAAATGGTTGAGCTGAATGGTGCTGATCCATGCATCATGTTCGTGAACGGGCGCCGTCAGTAGGGACTGGTTATTTCTTAGCTGCCACGGCTTATTTTAATTTAATTTAATTTTTGAATTGCTTTTGTCTTTTTATTACGGACGCTTTTAACGTTCTGCATCGTTCTCACATGCATAATTTCAACATGAACGATGTAATCAATATTTTGTAACCATATTTTGATTTAAAAGAGTGTCCATGGAGTTTCTTGTCCGTTCTTCTCCATAGGTACCTACCACGCTTTGGAATGGGCAACTAGCTTCATCTTTCTGACTGGCCGACCCCTTGACAAATCAAAACTGCCTGTAATTGGTTTATTTGAAATAAATGGTTTGAGTTTTTTTTTAAGTTGGGTTTAAAATATAAGTTTCAATACAACTAACATTAAGATCTTATGAAGAGTATTTCAATATAATAACCAAGAAAATTATAGTGTTTTAGATAGATTAAAAAATCATACTGGCCGCAAGAACGTAGTCGTTGTTTCAAAAATTGCGCGACGTTTCAGCCTTTTTAGCAAACAACATTATTTTCCAAGAAACTTTGTTGGTTTCAGTTTAGCTTCGTTTTGATCGCTTTTAGTTACAACATTATAAATCTTGAAACTTAATTTTCTTCTGTCATTTGTTACACTATTTCCATAACATAGAAACCGTTCTAAAGTGGCAAATGTAATCAATTTAAAAGCCGATTCTTGTATAATGTTGTATCGACATTGTTTTTCCCTGTTACTTCTAGCTTTTGCTTATCCTAATATCAAATTTCACCAGTTAGTAAAATATGTTTCAGAAGTGTAGGTACTCCAATACTACAATATATTAATACTGGTCTAATAAATACGGTAAAATTGATAGTGTAACATAGTTAAAATTTCATGGATAATATTCTTCCACCGGAATCGCGTCGCACCTTCACGTCCCGCCTATCTGCAGGTGCCTTAACATTTCGGTTTGAGTAGGTGTTTAAAAATACCTACTGCACTAGAGTTTGGCCTTAAAAAGAGATTGATTTAATTGTACTCAATTATTAAGCTTAGTTAAGCATATTTATTTTATTTAATCTGGTATTTTTAACAACATAGCACTTACCTCATTTTCTCCTTCGCCTCTTCAAAAGAGTCAGTGTAGTAATAAGCATTTTGGTAAGACGTTATAATGCATTCTTCATTGACTGTAATTTCTGGATCGAAGCGCTTGATCTTTGCGGGCGTGACTAGGGCGTGTTGTAACTCCGCAACAGAGGACAGTAAACCGGCCCCATACACGCGGAAAGTTCCATCGGTTTGCCGACACAAACCAAACTCAACGGTGAAGAAGTAAAGCTAAAATATAATATTACAATATAGTTAGTACCGATGTTTTCATATTGTGGAATCGATCCAAAGATTTATACTTCCTGATTTCTAGTTACGCAATCATTCAACGCAACAGTTGAAATTGTTTAGCTTTGCTACTATGAAAATAAACGTCGAGCGTGATCTTCAATTTATTTACTTATTTTAATCACCCTGTCGTTCAACCGTTTCTTCTGTAAGGATGTTAGACTAACTAAACATAACACACGTTGGGTTGTCAAAGGTCCACTTGCGCGTTCATGAATACTCCTAAATAGCTCGGAGTTAACTAACTCAGGGTTTATCAAATAATACATCTTCCGCGACCAAGACTTAGAGGTAAACCTAGAGTTAAAGCTTTAAATATTTTTTAACCCGCCGAAGAGTTAAGTCGCTAAACTCTGGATTTTTACCGCTGATAACTTATTTTATATTTTATATTGTTCCACGTTGTAGTAAGTGAAAATTCGGTACTATATCAGTGGGCCTAAAATGGACGCTTTGGCAGAATCATATTATGATCTGCGTACAATTAATATCCTGCAATTCATCTGTTTGACAGTTTTGTATGAAGTTTCGTTAAATGGTCCACAAATTATGCATTGGTTTAATGAAGTCTAATGTCAAATTGCAGCTGTCAAACAGATGAATTGCGGGATATACGAATTGTACGCAAATCATATTATGATTCAGCCAAAGCGTCCTTTTTAGGCTCCCAGCAGGCAATATATTCATGCACTCATATAAAAATAAATAAAAATTAGAAAAACTCTTAAAACAAGCTTTTCCTTATCTTACGTTTTCGTCAGCCAATAAACTAAATCTCCATAGAAACCACATACAATACGATTAAAATGAAATGTCATATTATAAAATTGAAAGACAAGAAAGTATTACAAGTATCGCAATGTAGTGTAAAAGAGATGAGTATACAATTTCCGTTCATTGTTCGTTCATTAATTTTTGGTAGGAGGGCAATATCAGGGTTAAATATCAGGGCACAGACATTACAATTCTATTATTTCGTCAATTCATCTGCAATGTTCTCAACTCAAAAAACACTTTAATACCAGGTTAACTAACCCAGTGTTACTTTTTAGTGGCGCAACGCATAATAAGAGTTAAAATGTGAATTACTTAACTCCGAGTTTACAAACTCTACATTTATTCATTTAGCCCGACAAAACGTGCTAGTGGGACTAACATAGTTACTTACCGTTGCCAATTTGTCAATGTCTTCGTCGGAAGCGCCAAGGGAGGCAAGCCCGAGTTCTTGTGAAAATTGTGCAAAGCTAGGGTTGGCAAGCAACGGCATATGTCCCAGTAGTTCATGACAGCAGTCACTGCAACGGGAAAACAGAAAAGTTTGCCAGGTGAATATTGTTACGCGGCGAAATGGAATAAGTGAGGTGGATTGACCCATAGTGGTATACTAACAGGTAGTTCATGTAATATTTCATAAATTATTTTTTTCCAGGTGAGCTGGTAATATACGTACGGTTCAGGAGTATAAAAGGGATCCGAGGAGTGACGAATATATTGGGTGCAGTGGAACACTCTAAAAGCAAGTCCTGACAGAAAGTCCCTTGGCGAAAGGTATCCCGCGACGGGGCGCAGTTGAAATCCTGTTTTACGCCTGAGAAAAGCGCTCACATCCTCCAACTGAAAATAAGTCACGTATTTAGAACAAAAGCCTTCATTGTATTTTGACCTTTGGCCGTACGCCAAAAGGTTCAAGATTATTATACAATCCGGTGTATTAATAATTATAATTTATGGTTTGTTAAGGAAAAAGAATTTGAGATTATTTGTTGACTATAATAATAACAAAATGAATAAAGCTGAACCTAATTCTACGTTTTTTTTTTTTGTATTCCATTTTAGTTCTTTTTATTAATAAGTACCGGCTAGACGCTTATCTGCATGAGCTATTACAAGGTTTTATGTGAGGTATTTATCGGTACAAAAATCTTTCAGTCGGTTAATTTAAAAATGACACCAACATAATATTCTATGTAATCTAAATAGAAGGCGAACTTCACAACCTGTGGCAAATTGTCCTCCCGATAGCCGCAGTACTTTACGAGTTCGGGCCAGTTCTCTAGGTACTCCTCGCAAGCGTGTTTCTGGTAAAGTTTGTGGAGTTCAACGAACACGACGCCCCTGTAACGAAGACACAACACGACCAACTTCATGTTATGAAGTAATAATAGAGGCACTAACTAGATAAGATGCGCTTCCGAAACTTGGAAGATGACGGCCCACCTAATTAACATTGATAGATGAATTTCTTAAGCAAATACAAGCAACTAGTGGGGACATATACAAAAAACGTCGAGAAATAATATGCAACACAAATTGATGATACAGAATCAACGGAATACTTCGATTGGCGTTATATTTAGTTAATTTCATTGTATATATTATATACATTTTATTTTGACAGATTTGAATCAAAGAAAGCATTTATAAAAAATAGTAGCCCATCGACATGAGGAACAGGACCCAAGCTGCCTGTGATATTATTATAATATTTATTTCTTAGGCAAATCAAGTCAACATTGCTACCTACTGAGTTTTACTTCAGCGTTCCGGCGCTTATAAGATCACAATAAATTAAATCCACCTACGCAAAGCCCAAGATTTAATATATTTCGCAAGCAGTTTATTGTGTCTTCTATATTCTGAAATAAAAACCATCTAAAAGAAACCACTGCAGAAGACTTTTTAAAATAAATAATTATTTAATTCGCAAGAGCAATGGGATTACTATCGCAGATTTGCAACACAATAAGTGTACCTAATGTAGAGAATTCCAGTCAGAATAATTTAAGTAAGTACATAGTTGCCAAAACAGAACGTGATTTCAAACAAAGCGGTGGAATAATTTGTGATTATTTTAGTAAACACTTACCACGTCTTAATTTCCACATCAGTGTATTGTACTTTGGGAATCGGGTGGCCACTGTAATACGAACGAAATAATTTTACAACGAGTTACAGTTACCGAAATGACTGCGAGACAGCGATCAGTAACTCGAAAGTCTTCCTTCCGAGAACCAAAATGGACGATTGTACGAGTTATATTGTTAAAGGAGAATGCTTAAAAAAAACCCAGAGCGAACAGATACAGTATGTACAGTATGTAGCTCAGAATTCTAGTGATATTTAGTTTTATGATTCCATAAATATTTCACTATCTGATTCGAGGGCTAAATGTGTGATATTGTGCTATTTTTTTTTCATTTGGGGGTGATTTTCTATCAATAAGGTATCTTCAATTTGGATATACCCGACGATATAAATACATACATACATATACTCGAGCCCATAATCCCATAGAAGTAAAGCAGAGACTGCAGATTATCGAAATCAACTATCCAGAGCGGACTTTTCGCCGCTTTTTTGCGAGGCTCAACGTGATGAGTAGTGAACTCTACCGCCGCCATTTGAATGTTAAGTCTCTTAGTCGACTTTTACGACACGTCGAGAAGAAGGCGTTGGTACTATTAGTAACTGACACAACACGGTTTAAATAAATAAATGCATGTATATATAGAGCCTTCAGAGCGCTGATGGGGCTGCCGCGACACTGTAGTGCCTCGGGCATGTTTGCCGAAGCTAGCGTCGACTGCTTCTATGCAAAGATGCGTAAACGGAGCGCGTCTCTGGTGCGCAGGGTGCGTGGCAGCCCCAACAGCGTACTGATGATGATAGCGGACAGGCTTGACTGTCCATACATTGGACACTGCAGTTACTTGCACGTGAGCTACAGTCGTCGATAATATAAGTGTTTGATAGTGTGATGGTTGAATGATAAATGATTTTATTTCTGTAAGTAGCTTTGTACAAACACTTTTACACGTCAATCAAATTTTTAAAACTAGATTGGTTATTTTGTATAGTATTGTAATGTTAATGTATTGTCTGTTGTGTGTATAATGTATTAAATATTGTATATGAGTCATGTAACTAATAATATAAATGAATAATAATAATATACACCATATGTGAATAAGACGAAGGTCATGGTGTTTGAAAGAGAAGCGGATGTATCGGTATGTGATGTGAAATTAAATGATAAGTGTGTGAAGCAAGTACGTGCGTTCGTATATTTGGGGAGTTTATTTACAAGGGATGGAAAGATTGATGGAGATGTGGAAAGAAGGGTAAATGCGGGAAATAAAGTGAATGGTGCTACACATGCAATTGTGACCAACCAATTGATGTCCAAAAAAGCACGACTAGCTGTTCACAATGGTGTGCTGGTGCCTACGCTTATTTATGGAAGTGAGTGATGTGATGTGTGGGAGTGTTGGGTGTGGCAAAAGAAGCATGAGAGTAGAATAAATGCTGTGGAAATACGTTCCTTGCGGAGCATGTTGGTGTGACCATGAATGATAGACTGAAGAATGATGTGAGAAGGCAACGGTTTACAACGGGGTTAAAAGAAGATGTAGTGACAAAAATTGAAAAGAGTATGCTAAGATGGTTTGGTCATGTTGAGAGGATGAATGAAGGGCGATTAACAAAACGTATTTACAAGGCAGAGGTGAGTGGAAACGCCGGGAGGCGACGCCCTAGGAAGACATATGTATAATGACCTTATTGGTGATGTTTTTCAGAAAGGTCAGGTGCGTAGTACTCATAACCGGCGTGTATGTATGACCAGATGTATGAACGTAAACGAGGCAAAAGGAGTATGTAAGGATCGTAGCAGGTGGCGTTCTGTAGTTTCTGCCTACCCCCATGGGAAGAAGGCGTGAGGTTATGTATGTATGTATATAAATACATTATTCAATAGTGCACTTTCACGACCACAATCACCACTGACCCATTGTAAATAATAATAAAAAACAAAATAAAAATTAAATTCTGGTTGTTTGTAGGCGTATCACTTGAGACTGGCTGGATCGATTTTGATTCGGTTTGTACCAATGCCTTAAGGATATTACCAGGAATGTTTTTGCACAGTTAGCAGAAGATTAAAATGAAAATAATGGAAAACAACATACAGATCAATAAAACAACATTTGCAGTTGGGCCAACTACTATGACCGCTGGGTTAATGCAGTCTGTAAGAATTCAGTTAAAGTCAATAGTCAAAAGTCAAAGTAAGTAAGTAAAGTCAAAAGTCAATAGTCTTCATAAGAAATAAATAAGTAATTATATATTATGTTGTATTATGTTTATTTTTTAAATACACAGTAGGTGTATTTAGTAAGATTTTTTATGTGTTTTATACATGCAGTGAGTAGGTACGTTGTTTTTCAGTATTGTTACTTTAATCTTTACCTAATGGCCATGGAAGTGTAATAACACTATTGAATAATGTATTTATATCGTGTTACGAATAGCACTAATGCCTTCTTCTCGACGTGTCATAAAAGTCGACTAAGAGACTTAGATAAGACTTAACATTCGAACGGCAGCGACAGAGTTCACCACTCATCACGCTGAGTCTCCGACAAAAGCGGCTAAATGTGGGCTCTGGATAGTTGATTTTGACAATCTGCAGTCTCTGTCTAGTCCTATGGGATTATGGGCGTGAGTATATGTATGTATGTATTTATATCGTCGGGTATACCCAAATCGAAGATATCTTAAAGAAAAAAAATCACCCCTGATGAAAAACAAATAGCAACATCCCACATTTAGCCATCGAATCGTAGGTATAGTGAAATAATTACAGGATGATATCATTAAATATCTCTAAAATACTGAGGTACATCCTGTATCTGTTCGCTCTGGGTTTTTTTTTCATACTTGATGAGCAATCTCTTTAGTACATAAATTGCCCATCTAGTGCGTTTGGTTGAAGTCCTGTGTCAGTCATCCAACAAAAAACAGCTTATTAGCAAGTCACCAAATTCTCCACTCACCAGATTCGCAACTCACTAAACGACAATGAAACGCATAATCACAAAAAATAACAGAATAGGTACGTTATTCACAAAAAAAAAAACAAAAGAACAGACTGGCTTTCGCGATCTGATTTCGTTGCACACCCCTATAATTATAATAATACCAGCCTATTACTGTCCCACTGCAGGGCAAAGGCCTCTTCTCATACGGAGAAGGAATGAGCATGTTTGATCACCACGCTTGCTCAAGGCGGATTGGTGAATGAGAGGTGAGGCCTTGACCGCTGGTTAAGGCAAACACACCTATTTTAAGATAGAATATGGTATAAAATTGGATGACAATATTCTCTATTCTTTAACTTAGTATTTTCACATTTTCCGCTAGCTCTAACGCATTTACACACATTTGCATCAATATCATGTATGAATAAATAATAAATAAATCAAACTTATCGTGTATCACGGCTGGTGTGGCGATGTGCTACTGGCGTAACTAAATATTGGCAAAAACCATAAGGCCACCTGTAGCTATGATGATACTGAAACGTTATCTACTTTTAGTAATTTTATTTATGTATTTTCAGTAATTTTCTCGCATATATTTTCTACATTCTTAGGTAGGTAGGTACTATCGATCACCATACACAAAATTAATGTTTCACGAGTTGATTTCACACTCGTTTTAGAGATGCGTTTAGAGTATTTATACAACTTTGAAACTTTAATTCCTATGAAAGGAGAATAATCCGCCGGTATCAACACCTAGGTTTCTGGTTTCCTCAGACATATGGCTTGCAAGAGGTAATCAAGGTATTTCCGATACACTGGAATGGAAAGATCTAATGCTTTTATTATGAGAGATACAAAAACACCAGGTAGGCACGTACTTATTTATCAATCAAAATAAACCTGTGACATCAAAAAAACTTTGTTACAAAAAAAAATACTAACGAAAGAAGAAACTGAAAAGCAAAAATAAACCTTTTAGTCTAACTTAGCTCCTAAATTAAGGTAAATTACTAACTTTTAGTCGGCGCTAAACAAACAATCAACGAAGAGCAATCAAGATTGAATAACGTTATGATGAAGAAAAGTAGGCACTACATTTTTACTCTAATCCATAACCTGTTAAAAATAGTTACTGTTTTTACCATAGTTAAAATTCTATAAGCATATCAAATTACTTGAATAAACAACACTTAAAATGCGCAAAATATTGCTCAGATAAATTGTAAAGTTATTAATATAAATTTCACTGCAATTGTGGCAGGTTTTTATTTCGGTTTTACTGTTTAAACCAGACTGGCAGTTTTCTTACTTTGCCTTCCTTGTAAGGACCAATTAGGTGAGACCTGTGGGTCTAAAGAGACCAAACAGCGAAGCTTCTACTTCTATGTGTTTTTCACGTCCCTTCTACGTTTACATTATAGAAAATTTGTAGGCGGTGCTGCTGTTTGGTTAAGGTCTCTTTGGCGGAAAATGTTGTTTAAGACCATTCTCACACGAGGCGACGAAAATAAAAACAGTTTTCAACGCCGACGCAACCAATCGCGTTAGCACATACATTTCTACGGCGGTTCTCACACGATGCAACATGTCGAGAAGTAGTTTTTAACGTCAACGCAACCAGTCGCGACTGGCGGTGCAGGTCGCTCGGTCCACAGAGTACTTTTATACATCTCAGTCGTTGCCAACGCAATTGTTCATAAAATTGGCGCGTTACCTTGTGTCCTGAATGATATAATGACTAAAATTGATACAACTTGAGTGGCGCCATGTGAGAGTACCAGTTGCATCGCAGTTGGCAACTTCCGTTACCAACCACTTTAGGTTGAGTTGCCGTCACCCCGTGTGAGAATGGGCTTAATGTAAATTAAACACAAACATTTACCGTAAACGTGTAGTAAGACAAAGTATGCTTTAAAACTAGTTGCTCACAATAGAAATCGAGATCCGTGCCCGCCAAGACCCTATCCAAAATTAAAGCATGCACTGAATAGCGCCTGAATCAGTAGTGTTGCATTGCCGCATTTTAATCAACCGTAAACCCTAGTATCGTTCGTGTCAACAGCAACACAATACATACAAATCTTGTAATTTTATAAGATTGGTTCCTTTTGTCTTCGGGTCTTCACGACCATTTCTCTCATTACCTTACTATCATTTCACCTAGCTGTCATAGTCATTTTATCTTAATGTCAGAGTAAAGACAATATGAACTGACCTGACTACCCTTAGTAAATCTCTGCGAGCCTTGTAAACATTTTTACTGGTAAGGAAATCAAACCTGCGAGCCATGCAGGTTAGGGTGGCAGTATCGACGCTAGGACATTTGGGTCACCCAATCACTTAAGGCGCTTGAATTCATGAATTTATTTTATTGTAGGTTGCTAAGTCAAGTTCGTTAACATCCCACGCTACAGTTGAGGGCCTAAGGCTCTTTTTTATCATTGCTCATTCATTCTGATACAAATAACGTTAACCACAACTACTCAAACATATCAACTTTAAAGGAAATGTGGATACTCGTTCCAAAATAATGGAATTATTAGCAAAACATTATTCGTTTAAGGTTAGTGATATATCCGTTTAATAAAGAAGGATGGGTACTATCGCCTGTTAGAGACGCAAACCCTAGGGTGGGTACTTACTATTTGTAATTGTTGGCAATGGCTGCGAATTGTTCCCTTCGTTTGCGGTAAACAGGGTCTTTGAAGCCAGGGTGATCGGCGTCTAGCTTTGAACCATACATCAGCACGTTTTGAGCACGATCCAGGTCGGATATTTTACGGGGGAACCAATGCATCTCCCCAAAATCTGTAAAGTCAGTTTTGCCGTCAAAACTTGTTTGTATTTGAAAAAGGGCCACGCTAAATTATTCAATCAACGAGTTATTCTTACTTTTATTTGAAATGGAAATAGAGATTCATTTATTCAAACTGAGTGTGATGGAAGTTTATGCAAGAATCGAATGAAAATAAAATGACGCTAGTTATAACGTTTCCGTAAATTATATTTTCATAAAGAAGGAGCACAATTCTACCGCACAAGTCACAAATACTACTGCTGATTCAAACATTATTTTATAAAGTAAATTCGGCATCAAAGAATCTCATTTAGTTCTCTAATTACGTGTCAACAAAAACATCTAATGACTTTTGTCAGTAAATATGTTTGTTAAGATAAATTACGTATAAAAATGTACGAAGTGCACACAGCGTTGTGTGTTATATTTTATGAAACTTAAAGAAACGAGATAACACTAAGCATTAAATAAAATATAAAACTCAGTTGAAAATATTTCTAGCGAAACAGTGCCATTTCTGTTTAAATAATTTACTAGTTACACTGCACAACATATATTTACCGAAACTAGCTGCAGCAGACAGCGGCGTCGGGGGTGGAAACTCCTCGCCCGTTTGAGATGACACAAACTCAAAGTCTTGAACTTCTCGCTTTAACATCCTCTTCAGTTGTTCCATGCGATGAGGATCGCACTCCACATCCACCAAAATGTCGGACTAAACAGCAAAAATATTGACACTTGAATTAAACTTCTAAAAGACATTGTTTTTGCACCCGAATGGTTTTAAATCGAAATAATAAACAAAGATATTTTAGAATACAATTAACCGTCTGACCCTAGCGAGATATGTTATCATGTAGACAGTTTATAACATTACAACCCATTGATTGATTTATTATTACTGAAATTGATAAAGTCATCAATATAAATTCAAAATTTTAAGATGTGAGCAAGCACCGAAAAATTGCGTTTGCACGAAAAACTAGAATGCCAGCAAAAATACCAATCCACGAACCCAACTTACTGAGGAAACTTCACTGACCGATTTCCGGGATTCAATATGGAGAACGTTTATACCAAGATCTTGAAATACTGTTAGAGCTTTAACAAGTCCCCCAACTTGGTTCCTCAAAGTAAATATCACTGAAATCCTCTCGCTCTCTAAAGTTTGGGCCTGTTGTCTGGCGGCCATGTTAAGTTCACCAAGTTTAGGGTGATGATGGGCCTCATTTTTAACTTCCCATTCTGATCCATTTCTATAGAGCCAAAGTCCTAAAAGGCCTTTTCCAGAACCACTCATTTTTTCCTCTGAAACTAAAACTTATTAAGGGTAAAACAAATAAATGGTGTTGTAAAAAAATCCACTGTGATTATTAATGAAAATGAGTTACAGTTTGGCGAAACAGCACAAGTCCGTGAATGTAGTTATACGAACTGAACGTGAACTGAATTGAAATTTAAATGTATCTGAGATACATAAATTTTAGACTAATTGGGGGATGTATCGCTGCAACGCCTGGGACATACTGCGCCCTTCCTCGGGATCTGGTCGCTTATAAAGAGAAGAGGCGCGGGAGACTCGACGGAGGGTGGGTATATTTGATTGGCTGAATCAAGTGTTCGGAGTAACTTGGAAAACGTTCTCTTTTCACACCGTAAAGTCACGGACACACTTTGGCGTTTTATTTGTTTTTAATCTTTTACAAATCTTAGACTGAGGAGGGAAGTTTTTCCGTATCGTTCGAGACAATGAGGCAAAATATTAAAAAAGAAAACTTAAGAGCTAAAATAACGTTTGTTTATATGGATTTTCTTCGTGTTTTTTATTCGGTACGGTATATATATATATGGAATGGGACTGTTGCTCTGACGAACTAGCTACAATTTACACGTTTTGAATTGCCGCCCATGACTTCACATATTCTATCATGATGATAGTGCATGACTCATTTGCCTTTAATATTTTAATTGTGACTGCACGCTACTCTATTTAGTTCACAACTCTTATGGGCCTTGTATTTCAAATCTTAGCAACATTACCTCAACTTTTCATAAGATCCTGAGAGGTCTTTTATTCATCAGGAAGATTAATTCTCAATGCAATTTATCTCTTTTCTACTTATGAAGTAGTTACGTGACTGAAAGACACACACCTACAAAGTATAGCACACATCAGAACTTCTGATCTAAAGTCTAAATCTAACATTTTGAACAAATATTTTCGACCAGCAACCTAATTGAACCCCAATCACAATTTGAATCATTATGAGGAAATTGCTAAAAAATTTGTCTGCTCAACAAAGTAAGTAACGAGATGAATGTTGTTGAACTGTCAAAATGAAAGCCATTCCTACTGTTATTGCTTTATGCAATTACCCCGCGGGGCTCAAGTTTGTATGCCAACAGTCGTAATCAACACCTCTTTCAATAATTATTGATAAGAAAAATTCGTTTACAAAGTGATCCAATAGGACTTTTTTTTAGATTGCTAGGTGCACGACAGATCAGAGGCACGTTTCCATTTTATCGTCCTAATACTTCAAAAAATTCTGAAACATTGAGTTCAGCCGATGAGTGTCGTAGATTGCATTATCCAATCTCATATTTTTTCTGAGGCTAAACCAAACTGTATAAAACCATTTTGGTATCACCGCTAACGTGTACGTGAGTTTATATGGTCGCTACTCACACTGTGATAGTTTCGTTTGTAAGTGTGGATCTGAACACAAGTCTGCTACCTCGTAGCCGTTGGCTGACGGGCGCTAAGCGATTCAGTCACTGTATTTATTACCATTGTTTAGCGAAAAGAGCATCCCCTATCATTCATTATGAAGAAGCGACCCCACCATTTATTCTACCTATTTCCCTAGTATGAGAATTGTAAAAATAGGTTAGTACTTGAAATATACGAGTATTACACGGATTGGTAGAATATATTCATCTGAGATATTTACTCCTATTCTTTGAACAATGTCAGGAAAGATAATTTAAAATCAACGCTTTTAATAGGTTCCCCACGTGAAGTTAAGGTACGCAGTAGCGTCGTGATCTTAAAATATTAGGTCAAATCTAAATCTTACCTATTTTTTTAAGCAATTAAAAATGCAGTAATTATGAAGAATAAATTCTGATTAAGAGTATTAATTAATAATTGACTTTAATAGAATTGAATCTTGCAGACATTAGGCCGAACGAAAACTGCAAAACTCAATGAAGATTATTGAATTTAATAGAGAAGATGTCTGATTGATTGAATATTCGTTTTGATATTTTTACTTAATTTTCGTACTGCAAGATGACCTCATTATATCCTCATTATCTAATTTAGACATCACTAACATCCTTGGATATAGGGAAATTAGATACGACCCTCATGTCGGTTTTGCATGACTATAACAAAAGCTCATTCTGGGGATGACGTATCTTATTATCTTGACTTATTCATGCCTCGTTACACAGTAAAATTAACGTAACGTTGTTAGTCACTTACTATTCTTAGCTATGTTGATAATACACTACCGGACTCGTAAATCGAGCCACCTTGCATTTTTATGTTTATATGCCTAAACCATTAAAATAATTATAAAAGTTTGTATGGATTTTTGAAGCTGACATACTGGCCATCATTTCGGTATCACCATTGTTCCGAATTTGAATTCATGGATTTGAAAAAGGGAAGAAAATCGAAATTTGGTTGCTCTTAAAGAAGCAACAAGGTGCATGATTAGATTTGATGATTTGATTACAGCATCTATAAGTCAATAGTTATTTCGTTATTAATTTTGCATCAAAATAATATAGAAAATGTTTTTGTTTATTTCAAATGTATGATATTGACATACAAAACCTTCAAAAGGAATTACTGAGCAGGGAAAATACACTTAAGGAAATATCTTATAAGTATGAGTCTAGTCAACAATATGTTAAGCGAGCACTTGCAGGACGCCTGTGAGTTGGTGGACCTGGTGAAGTACAATGCAGAGAGGTACGAGTCACTGACAAACAATCTCACCTGTAGTTGTGCTCCCACTCGGCCACGCTTCACCCTTTCTAACTCATACTCTAGAAACTGTCAATCCGACTCAAAGTAATTTTTTGGAACATTCTGATAGATTAGGAGCAGGTGTTGGATCATTGTTAAATAACTACCATAGTTAATTGTTGTTACCAAAACATGCATTTTAATGAGCTTGTTCATAAAAAAAAACAGACACAAATTAATGAGCAGACTACTTGACTGTAGTCCTTTTAATTGGAAATAGTCTGAGATTAACTAAATTGGACACAGTCAATGATATTGACACCCTACTTAAATTAAAATTGGGTAAATTATAACAGTTTTAGTTTAAACAACTTAATGCATATTTTAACATTTCGACATAGTGACCGTTTATTGTATTTTGATACTAACAATTTTGTATTAATTCGGGAACTTAAGTTTCTTCCCAAGAAAATTCAACATGTATTAGCTATTTTGTTAGTTTACAATATACACGCAGTTATTGATAATTTTAAGCGAGACTAGGTTAGGTGATGAAACAGTATTATCTAGTACTTCTAATAATACTGTAATTGATTCTTTAAATTGTTAGTGTCTACAGAAGAGAAGCATAATAAGAATATTTTACTATATCACCAAAATATAAATTGCTGCTATGGCAAAATACTAGACGTGGAAATGTTAATGTAAATATCATACGGATATCTTATATTTTTGTAAAACCGGATAGGATGTTGTTTAATTTTTCAGTTTCCAGTGCATACAAATCCGGTCCTCAATAGGGTGAGGGTACCTTGATATTATGTACTAGTTGTTTTATACAAAAGGAAAGAAAAGATATCACTGCTTGTTCTTTTGATCGCTTATGTGAGGTAGCATGCGCAGAGGTTGAAGGCCATGCTTTCTTATGTGTTTAAGGACCACCAGCCACTTTTTTTTTTTTAATCATTGTTTATGAAATATAAAATAAACTTTTTAAAGATAATTTAGTTTTTGTTTGTGGTGACCTAAATATTGATCTATAAGTTAATTCATCGGATAAATGTAAGCAAATCTCATTGCTTAAATCATTCAATTTAAAATTACTTATTTGATGAATTGACTACAGTAACAGCAACCTCAGTTTTATGCATAGAGAATGTATTTACTAATTGTAAAATAAAAGACTCGCCCATAGTTAGTGCCATCAGGTCTATCCATACTTTTATATAAGTCATATACATAGATAAAAAGTTACATTTAGATAACACTGTTGAATTAAAACTTCTAACTAAAAATAAATGTTTTTTTTTTAATAATAACGTTATTAGCTATCTTTCAACAGCTAGTTTTGATTCACAAGAGCCTAATATAAACTAGGGTACACTATTTTCTACAGTATGTCAAGAATTCAATAAAGGATGTTGTGTAAAAAAAGTTACAATCAGTACTAAACCAAATTTTTGTGAATGGGCCACTCCTGGCATTAGAAAGAGCAGAGATTTTTTTATATACTTAATTTGTATCACGAGAAGTCATCAACTTCTGATCAAACCATTCTTATCTAAGAAATTGTTCTAAGATATTCAAAAGAGTGTGCGCTCGAGCTAAATCTAAATGAATATGTAAGTAATAAAATTAGTACTTCTAATAATAAACTAATGCTGTGTATCAGGGATTTAACAAAAAAACTGGAAACACAAAACAGCGAGATCAAAACGAATTGTCTCTAATAAATGTAGGTATAATCAAACCATTTCAGAAGTAAAAATTTGCTGAGACACTAGAAAATTTTATCGACCAATATTCCAATAGCAGTTACGAAATCATTCCCCTCATCATCTATATTAATTGAATCTATTCTCAAATAAAACTTCAGTAAGGACATTCCAAGTTTTGAATTCAAGCCTATTTCTACTATCACGATTAAAAAGCATTCAAAGTCTTAAAATAAAAAACACTCAAGACTTATGGAGGATTTTCGTGAAGCTTCTAGGAGATAACATTGATACGATTGCCCTTGTCACGAGAGGCACGTTTCCTGATTTAATGAAACATAATAAAAAGTACCAGTTTTCAATTGTAGTAAGAGTCATCCCTTTAATTATACACCTTTATATTTATTTATTTATTCACAAGGCAACTACAACAGGTGACAATCACAATAAGTTTATCACTAAGTACAGATTAAAGGTTTCGACCTGATTATCACGCACAGCGTAATCGCACAAAATTCCTAGCTAGAATGTATATGGGATAAAAGCATTAAAAAAATACATTCTAGCCCAGATGTTGTCACATTTTAACTCAAATACTAGTCGCCAGTTTGGTTCCAAAAAAGTAGGTCGACGACAGACGCGGTAGTAAAACTCATCAGTCACATTTTGGAATCCTGGGAGAACTCCCAGGATGAAATTGGCATTTTCTGAGAGCTCTCAAAAGCGTTTGACTGCGTTGACCACAATACACTAAACTGTAAATTAAATTACTACAGAATACGTGGACAAGATCCTGATCTTGTTCTTTCCTATCTATGAATCAGTCAGCAAAAAGTTAAAGTTAACGGGGCGACGTCTTCGGGGTCTTTAGAGTTGGGATTGGCGTGCCTCAAGGTTCAATTCTTGGCCCTTTCTTACATGATGGTTAACTTATTGGATAGGTAGGGTAGGTAGGTAGATAGGTAGGTAAGGTAGGGCGGGTAAGTAAGGTAGGTAGGATAGGTAGAGTAGGTAGGTTAGGTAGGGTAGGTAGATAGTTAGCGTAGGGTAGGTAGGGTCGCACGGCTCTCTGTCATTTAGGGCGACGCAGGTGCTCTCGGGGCACGGCTGCTTCGGGAGGTACCTGCATCGCATAGGCAGGGAGCCAGACGCTCGGTGTCATCACTGCGTCCATTGCCGGGAGGACACGGCGTGGCATACGCTTGCAGAGTGTGCAGCTTGGGAGGAGCCACGCCGTGACCTTGTATCGGAAGTGGGTAGCGACCTGTCGCTGCCGACTGTTATTAATTCTATGGTCGGCAGCGCAGCGTCGTGGGACGCGGTGATCTCCTTCTGCGAAAATGTCATGTCGCAGAAGGAGGCAGCGGAAAGGGAGAGGGAGATGTCGAGTGCTCTCCCGGCCCGTAGCAGGCGCACCGGGCGTCGGCGGAGGGCAGATAATGCCGTCTTCCGGCCCCCCTAAATGGGTCCAGGGACGGCGGACTCGGGGACGTCCGCCGCCCCCTATCATATAAGACCCGAGATGGTGGCGCGTAATGTTCCACGCGCGCCTCTCTTAGACGTCGCGGGGGGAGTCAAACACCTCACTCCCCCCGTTTGACTAGACGGGGCCCGCAGAGGCGGGCCGGCACCAGTCGGGGGCTGCGTTGAAGAGTGCTTAAGTGTCCCCGTAGCCCCCGGTGCAAGTGTGCGAGGGAACACGGGGTGGTTTTAGTCAGTAGAAGTCTGACAGACCCCTCCGCCCGCCCCAGGGCGGAGGACATCCATGAGGATTTCCACCCCGTCAACAAAAAAAAAAAAAAAAAAAAAGGGTAGGTAGGGTCGGTAGGCCAGGTAGGGTAGGTAGGGTAGATAGGGTAGGTAGGTTAGATAGGTACCCATATTGTAGAAATGCATTAAAAATAACTATACCGCCATCTTGGATGGTCCGCCATATTGGATTTAGAATGACGTCACATAGCGTATCGTGTATTGTTTTCCAAACTAAACGTGTATACAAAATTTCAGCTCAATCGGCTGAAGATATCTGCTTCAAAATTGAGTAGCAAGAATCCACCCGAACAAACATACATACATACATTGCAAGTTAAATAAAAGCTTTTAAAAACAAACTGAGGAAAAGGACGTTGTGCAAAAATTTGTGGGGCTTGATCCAAATGTTCTCAATTCTCAATTCTTTATTGCGTACCATAATGTATACAGTTGGTGGGAAAAACAGTTACATCAGTCTCAATTATGGACCCTGTCGGGCACAGCATAGATAAAAGTAGGAGAGAGGAGGAAGAACGCTTGGCATTTAATAAGTCAAACTATGAGTTTATATATGTATTTATTAAAAATATTAGTAATGTTGTAAACTAATTACTTTTAAAAATATTAATTATTGTTTTATATATGTACTTATTATTAATTTTATTTATTATGTCAGTAATTTATTTATTATTAGTTTTATCAATTATTTAAGGTATTTAGTTATTATTATTTTTATTTACTACGTAAATAATGAATTATTATATTTTATTTTATTTAAAGTAACTTTAATTAATATTATTATCCTACAGGGGTAAGTCATTTATTTCATATTTATAATTTATCATCTAAGTATTCGCCTATACTATAATAGCATTTACTTTCAAGGAAGATTTTTAATTTATTAATAAATATATTATAATTATCTAAATTCTTAATTATTGCGGGTAACTTATTATAAATTTTTATGGACATGACAAACGTACTATCGGAGTGCATTTTTAATCGCGATAGTGGTAAGTTTAGTCTGTTTTTGTGTCTTAGAACAATTTTCTTTTGTATGTCCTCTCTTTTTGTAAAGAAATCTGGGTATTTACGTACGAACTTACAAACTTCAAATATATACAAGCATGGTAGGGACAAGATCTTTAGTTCCTGAAAGTGGGGTTTACAGCTATCAGTGACTTCAATATTTACTAAGATCCTAATTAGTTTTTTTTTGTAATGTAAGTAACGTGGGCGCGTCAGTACTGTTTCCCCATAAGATGATACCATATGAGAGCCATGCGTGGGCATACGCGTAGTACGTTACTAATGCTGTTTTTAGGTCTGTGGTTTTTTTGATCTCGCGGAGGGCGTATGAAAATTTTGATATTTTTGATTTCACTTTCTGGATGTGAGACTTCCAATTTATGTGTGTATCAATATCTAAGCCTAGTAGGGTGAAATTATCAACTACGTCTAATTTATTATTATTGAAGCTAAAGTTAATATATAATGGGGTTTTTTGACGAGGGTGAAATGAAATTATTTTAGTTTTATTGAAATTTATTTCTAGATTGTGTTCAGTCATCCAATTTATTGTAGAATCTAATATGGAGTTTAATTTATCATTTAAATTGGTGTTATTTTCGCATGAGGTAATTATAGATATGTCATCCGCAAACAGGACACATTCCTCATTTATATTTTTTGGAAGGTCATTTACATACACCAGAAATAAGAAACACCCCATTACGCTTCCTTGCGGTATTGAGGCGGTGATTTGTTTGGTGTGGGATCTGATAAATTGTATTTCATTTGTACTATTGTTGCAATGTTCGATTTCAACTACTTGTTCCCTATTTTTCAAATAAGATACAAACCAGTCGTAACATTTTCCGCTATGTTGACTACGACTGGGATCTATAGAAATGAACAGTCAATATGACATCGTTTCCATTAGAAATGTGATGAAAAAATATGGAATTACGTACTTACCATACGCGTAGTCACAAGTAAAATCAAAGATATCATCAAGACCAACGTTCTAAGCAACTGTCACACAAGTTGTTACAGCTATAATAGAACGAGCGGGAATAACAAGTTCATATTTCTTTTTTTAAACTTATTCAACGTACGCGCATTCGATACTCAATAGTACTAAAACATTTTTGTATTATTTAGTAAAATAACAAACCTCATTAATTTAATGACGTTTAATGTGAATAATCGATTCATTGTCACAAATTAGATTTATTTGTTTATTACATTAGGTATATGATTAATCTAATAAGACAAGCCATATTAACTCGAAGTATAGATTGTAAAAAACTTTTTTACAAAAAAACAACCGACTTCCAAAAAAAACACTAAAAGACGTGAAAAATAACTTTAATTTCGGAAGTCGGTGTCTTTGGTTTTGTGTTTTCGTTTTTGACCACCGACTTCCGAAATTAAAGTTATTTTTCACGTCTTTTAGTGTTTTTTTGGAAGTCGGTGGTTTTTTTGTAAAATGTTTTTATTTTTCATTTTTAGTTACGGTACCTACCCCACACAAATTCGTATACCACTACTTGGTGTGTAAATAACAGTGACAGGAAATTATTAACACATCATCCATATAAACTAAGTGGAAAAAATATGCAGTATTAAGAATAACTCAAAAACTACTAGTCAGACCTTAATCAAATTTAAATGGGACCACATGTGAAGCACCAGCTATCAAATACAAAAAGAACCATCCAAATCGGTTCAACCAGAAAAAAGTTATGGGCTAACACACATAAAAAAAACATACAGACAAATTGAGAACCTCCTCCTTTTTGGGAAAGTCGGTTAAAAATAAGACTTAGTTTGGGTGGTCAACGATAGTCTTGCTGTTTTTCGAAATGATTCAAAATAAGAAGCAATTTCCTTATTATAAAACACGTAGTAAAAATTAAAGGGTGATACCCAAATTTAAATTAACTAAGGGCTGATTTTTCAATCCTCAGCTAAAAGTACCAATAGCTACCAGAAGAATAAAGTTATTAGACTCTTCATTCGTCTGATAAGTGGGCAAGTTTTCAATTATCATTTAACTTAGGAATAACTACCTAACCGATTATCTCATCTGTGAAAACGCTAACTCCAGGGAGGTGAAACAAATATACAGATTATACTAATGTTCGAACGGGACGGACCATTACTTTGATTGCTGTCAATGTCAAACAAACAAGTGTGAGCGTCATGTCACTTATGTCTTCAACCAGAGTTTGAAATAGTATCTACCTCAACTACTGCAGTTTTATTTACATCCCGGTGAGCACCGGCGACCAGCTCAAGTATCTATTCATCCCGGTGAGTACCGACGACCAGCTCATAACGTCTTCCCCTTTCTGCGGCGTAAGGCGCTGTAAAGCATTACTACAAAAAGCCAAAGAAGCCTGCTTACGATAGTTTATTAAAGACCTTTTCCTCCTCTGGACAGGGATGGTGACTGCACGAGTTTTCCCTTATCCTGAACAGTGTGTGTAGTTTGGGACACCACATCCCTGACCTCGTCGGGCTCCGCTGTTCCTTCAAGATCCTGCTCCATTCTGCTGAACCGGATTCAACCTGCTGATCCAGTCCCTGAAGCTTTTACAGTTCTTATACCTTTTTTTATCCTTGTGTACCTCATAGAATTTGGTGACTTACAGTGAGCCCTCTCAAAATATCTAAGAGGGTTAACCGTAACGTTACAGTTTGGATTACGTTACGAGGTTGTTTGTTTGGCTTGGGTGTGTGGTGTTTTTATTTGGGATTTCATAATTTTTTATTATAAATATTGGAAAGCAAAAAAAACTTTTTTACAAAAAAACAACCGACTTCCAAAAAAAACACTAAAACACGTGAAAAATAACTTTAATTTCGGAAGTCGGTGTCTGGTTTTGTATTTTCGTTTTTGGTCACCGACTTCCGAAATTAAAGTTATTTTTCACGTGTTTTAGTGTTTTTTTTGGTAGTCGGTTGTTTTTTTGTAAAAAAGTTTTTATTTTTCAGTTTTTAGTTGCGGTACCTACCCCACACAAATTCTTATACCACTACTTGGTGTGTAAATAACAGTGACAGGAAATTATTAACACATCATCCATATAAACTAAGTGGAAAAAATATGCAATATTAAAGATTACTCAAAAACTACTGGTCAGACCTTGATCAAATTTAAATGGGACCACATGTGAAGCACCACCTATCAAATAAAAAAAGAATCATCCAAATCGGTGCACCCAGAAAAAAGTCATGAGCTAATACACATAAAAAGAAAAAAAAAAAAAAAAAAAAAACGTACAGACGAATTGAGAACCTCCTCCTTTTTATGAAGTCGGTTAAAAAAGAGAGCGTTCAGCGAACTTTAATAAAGGTTCAATTACTTGTCAGTTTAGTCGAGAGGTATAAGCTACTAATAGAAAATAAAAAGACAGACGCTGTTACAAACAAAGATAAAGAATCTGCATGGAAGAAAATTTAAATTTCTTTTAACTCATGTGGAATCTCAACAACTGAGCGCTCCTGAAAGACGTTAAAGCTAAAGTATGATGAGGAAATCCAAAAGTTACGAAAAAGAAATCCTCTATCCAAAGAAAGGAGATGCTTGATTGATGATGATGATGATGACGATTCATCCTCAATTGCCATGTCGTCAATACTTTTGAAAATATCCATTTTAATTAAGTACACTTTTAAAGCAGGAAAACTAACCTCAAACTTAGTAACGTCCTTTATCAATGGAATAAGTGGTTATCCGGCCGTCAAAGAGTCAAATAGATCTATTCCTCAGATAAGTTAACTATACGACGAATAAAGCCTATTTGACGATTGAACAACAGATTTTTTTGCTAACTGTCGAATAAATCTTATCTGTCTGTTTATCTGAGGATTGAAAAATCGGCCCTAAAACAAGCAAGTAATTTCTTATAAACAGTATCCGCTTTTATAACAAGTTGTTAAAGTCGTTTACAGAACTTAGCGATGGAAAGTTCAAAACCCACATCAAACGTGTTTTTATCAAAAAAGCAAATTATAAGATTATGACTACGTTGAAGACAAGGAAGTTTGGCAATGATTCCTACTGCACATGTGGCTTCCCTGGTACGTCATTAAAGGCATCACTATGCAAATATCTATTAAGTACTCCCAAATTACGAAGTATTTCTATTTTTTACATACTTCTTTGACATAATCTTCTCAATATTTGACATAATATACCTACAATCCTAATTTAAAGTCTTTGTTAATGGCTTTTGTGGACAGGATATTAATTCAGATTTGTTACAGTTGTAATGACAGCTCATGTCATTTGGTTTAAATTGGTTTTTATTTTTATTACTTTATTTATCTTATATATAGATTATTTTATATTTTGTGAATTTGCGGCCTTATAGACTGTAGACTTGTAGACCATTATCTATTTTGTTAAGTACTTCGTAGTTTTTGATAGGCCCATACTGTTCTCCCATACCTATTAACACTGTAATTTGAAAAAATTGTAAAAGCCAATTATTTTTATAAGAGTAAACATGGAGTTTCTTGCCCATTCTTCTCCATACGAAACTACTTTAGGAAGGTGCGACTAGAATCAATTCTTTTTTAACGTAAATGTTGAACTAAATGCTTTGACTTTGACTTCAATATAAACCAAATAAAGAGGGAAATTACTATTCCGAACCGACTCATGAAATAAATGTTTTACCGTACATATTAATTTAGGTTTAGGTTTAAAGATATTATATTCTCAAAAAAGACAAAGTCACTTACTTGAGAACAATGCTTAAGATAAATTATATAAATATAAAGTTCGTCACAGACGTCACGGTGGCAATTATGATACAGCCCTAGATACAAGAAAGAAGGATACAGTGCATCCAATGCATTCAGTTTTTAGGAAGGGTGTTATTTGTGATTATATACGCAGCCAATTGAGTCTTGAATGCATTGAACGAGTGCAACCTCCTTATATATGAGGGTATATTGTTATATAATTGTGCTCCTTCAAAAGTTGTTTTTTTTTTTTTTTTGCCAAACTTGGTTCTGATCTTCGGTAAAATCAGAAAACTAGCTCGGCGACTGCTACGTTGGGTTACTTGTTTTACTTTAGTAAACGATAAATTAGTCTGTATACTTTTGTTGAGTGCCTTACGAATGAAAATACATGTATTGTAAATATATAACTGTCTAATGTTCATTATTTTGGTTTCTTCATAAATTTTGCATGTTGATGTTAAATATGGGTAGCCAAAAATCATTTTTACTATCTTGTTTTGTGCGACTTGGAGACTTAATTTAATTATGTACAATAGTACATTTTGATGCAATGTGCATTGACAACAGCTCACACTTATAAAACGATGTTATTCACACTATTTTGTATAAATTAATTATATAATTTTATGTGAAGACGATGCCTAGAATAAAATTACTATACCACAAAAGGTAAAAAAAATAAAAATGAAGCAATGACAGATAAATTAATTATGTGATAGATACATGGTGCTCATATATTTACAAACATTGTAAAAGAATACGATTTTCATAAAAATAATTAACAAGTAATAAGTCAGTATGTGTGTTAAAGTAATCACAGAATGTAAATCAATGTCATAAAAATAATAAATTATACAATTAAATCAGCAATCAGTTTGAATTTGTCTAGACTGTAGATCAGGGATTCCCAAACTATTTTGAGCAAGAGACCCCTTTTCCAAAATGAACTGATACCCTCAGACCCCCATAGCCAAATTACTTTAAAAATCCAATCTCTAGTTTTTTTTCCTATTGATACAAAATACTTACCAATTTAAAAACTTTGCAGTCTGTTAAGTGAGTAAACCTGGCATCATTTTCTCATCAAAATTTATCAAAATAAATAGACATAAAATTCAGTAAATATCAAGTGTAAATAATAATTATTAGTACAAATTACGTAAAAATACTTATGTACGTAATTATTTTTTGAAAAAAACATTAACGTCGCAAAATACAGATAAAAAATAAAAAAGCAGTGTGATGGATGTAACACGTAACACAACTTATAAGGTATCTTGAAAATTGTAAAACAAAAAATAATTTGTTGATTTATTTTATCTTTGTTTCAAGAATTAAAATTATGTCTATCACTTATTTTATTAAAAAGATCTAGATTTTTTCTTACATACGTAATATTTTTATAAATGAATGGGCAACGTATAATATTTTTTTTTTATAGTTCCTTGAGAGATTCGCGGCGACGTAGATTATAAATGGCTCTGACAGCTCTCGTTTCCAAAATAAAGATGGATTCAATGTCAGCAGCCCGACCCCACATTAAAATGCCATACGACATAATGCTGTGGAAGTAGCTAAAATAGACCAAACGCGCGGTTTCTACATCTGTTAACTGTCTTATTTTTCTAACAGTATAAGCGGCCGAGCTTAGCCACTAAAATAATGGAATAAAGTATTCTTGTTTTACTCCCCGTTTACCTATTAATAAGAGGGTCTGAGTTGAACAAAAATAAAGTTGATTAAACACCCTCTGTTTTCCGGAATTTAATCCAAGTCGAGTAACATTTTTTTTGGAAATTCTGAAAACTATCTTGCTTAAACATTATAATTTTTTTATGTTATGATAAAATCAAAGGACCAAAATTGTTTCTACTGTTAATACCAAACGGATATAGGTATATCTTTCAAAGCAAATAAATAAATATTTAACTCGAGTCGCAGACGAAGGCGCTTTTAATTCAATTTCCTTAGAGACGCCTCTCTGATTTGTAACGCTTGTTATTATTACTACACAGCGTCCTTATTCAGCTTGTATCATGCTATATAAACAATGTTGTATAGTCGTATACAAATAAACATTTGAAACCGTCAATGGTTATTTTTTACAAGCTTTTATTTTTACGTATTCAGGAATGTGTTTGTCGCACTTCTAGGCAAAGGCAAAGTGTATTGAGAGTAAAAAACTGTCCACCCTTGGGAAATGAGCTGACCATTTTAGTAATGATGTTGCACAGGTTTCATATTGCACCATACAACCATAACTCCCTAGATTTCGTTAATCACCATAATTGGCAAAGTGACTGGTTATTAAATAAATAAATAAAAAATGAAACATTATTGCAAACCACATGATTACGAATTTAAAAAAATGAATGTTAATATAAAAAAGAAAAACAGTAAAATAAGGCTTACATACACACAAACATAAACACCATTTTGAAATGAATATAACGTAACTGTCCTCTGTCCACAGCACTGAAAAGTTGACCGGGAAAATATTAGCCCCTTCTCTGGTTGACTCTGAAGTGCCATGTTTGACCTATGCGGTGAATGCCTGGAAAATGGCTTGCCCGGATACAGATCGGCCCGTGAACCCATCTTCCCAGAGACAATGCAATGAGCCGCTCTGCAGGTTGGTACGGAATAATCTTATTAATAGTCCACCTACTGCTGAGCGTGCCCGCCTTCAGGCTGTGGGTGCGTGGGAGTCGGGCCTCTGGGTTCAGGCGTTACCGTAACCCAACATAGGCACTTGGCTGGGTAATATCACCATCCCACTCGCTACTTGTCTGCGTTTGGGCGCTGCTTGCGTGGCTCTGCATCGCTGCCAATGCGATAAGGTGTCAACTGCCTCGGACACCATGACCAATCCTGCAGTAGGAGCGCAGGCCGGATAGCACGGCACGCCAGCATCAATGACATCGTGCATAGTGCTCTTGTCACCGCCGGGTGCCAGCTGTTCTAGAACCTTGGCTTGGCACGAAACGATGGGAAGAGACCAAACGGAATGACCATAATGCTATAGAGGTATGAGGAACAGGGTGCAAAGTTCACTCATACTCTATAGAAAAGGGAGGATCCTCCGACCAGACGGGTGTCGTGTCTGGTGGGCAACTGCTCGTCAGTTGATGTCAGGCCATTGTATATATTATGCTAGTTGCGCGGTAAACTCTGATTGCGCGATGCAGGATTTTGCGTAACGTCAGTGTTAGGTGTAGCACGCATGTGGCGATGTAGATACCGCTACAATGCATTAGAAGTTAGGTCGGCCCTTGGTGTGGAATTCTACTTATGTCGACATCCTTGCGCCATTCCATCTTCCTAGCACGACGGGCTGTGCTGGGGCAGCTAATGCAGATGCGGAAAACCTCAAACGCCTCAAACGGCGTTCGAGCCGTTAATTTTTCGAGAAATTGCCAAGCGGTTGGTTGACTCTTCACGTGACTAGAGGGCTGGCCTATTTTTTGGCCAAAGAATCAGCATTGCCATACAACGTGACAATGCTGCCAGGCTTTTGGGCACTTTTCCTGTTGACAAGGATGCGGACTTTTTTGATGCCCTATGATTCTTTCCCCTCCCCTTTTTATTTACTGGTACATATTATTATTATCATTTTAAAACTGTTACCTTTTAAATTATGTAAATAATACATAACAATAATATAAACGTAACATAATTATGTGATGCTCATCTACGTAATAGTGCTCCCCTCCGCCAGTTTCTCTCGCGGCCGCCGAAAGGTACCTACAATTTATTATACTGCCATGTTATTTAGGAGTTTTTTTTGTATCATGATTTTGCCTTTTTTTCTCGTCATCATAACCGAGGACAACTAAATGACAAAGGCATCGGAGATTATCTCGTTTTGAATTGTCAGAATTTGAGATTCTTTAGGTGCCATGTTAGGATTTGTCGAGAAAAAATCAAATTTGACAGAACGAGTCGAGTATTTTGTATGGCGGCACTGTCAGAAAACGAGAAAAGTGACAGCAATAGACGACGCGATAGTGAGTAATTGTCGCATGTGTTATGGCAGTCCTGCTGGCAGCTACATACTGGTAGGACAAAGTAGTAGTCATCAATCAAAAGTAGTAGTCAATAGACACCATAAGAAGAAGAAGAAGCAAAAAGAGAGTGCCTATTAGTCTAGCCTCTGTTAACCTTTCTAATTTAGCTCTTGCGCTAAAAGATGAGGAATGAGAGTGACATAAGAAAATAATGACCTTCATGTCTTTGGAGAAAGAGTATTGGAAATCAAAAATATTTTTGCTTTATTATTTATCTCAATAAATTGTTTTCTATGAAATGTCTCTCGTTATTTGTGTATTACTTCCACAATGTGACTTCTCTTTAGTTCTAGGCCTAGCTAGCGTCATAAGATGAAGGGCACATGAGATACCACATTGGATAATCACTATCTCCGATGAGCTTGTTCACGAACTCATGAAACCACCTGAGCACCTACTGAGCCTCTTCCTGATTTATCTTACCCTATAAATCCTTTCATCATGCATGACATGTGTTCTTCTAATGCAGAATATGTAATAGATAATCACTCTCGTAGCGGATTTAAACGAGCTTTGTAGGTCTTCCTCCATCTACTTCCCGCCGGCGTTTCAAAATGATTTAATTCTTCTAATTGTCAAAATCCAGATTTACTAATGCACAATTCGATATTAGGAACTAAATATACCTAGAAGCACACAATAAACCTATTCAATCGATCAGCTCATTCAAATAAAATCCGCCATCTTGCATCTTAGCAAGCTATAAACAATGCACCGGTGGTGTTTAATTTTGACAGCTTCTAATTAATTGCTTAGCGACCTCTTAGCGGTAAATAGCGTTTTTAGATAAGATTTTTTCTAATCAGTTGCTTAGTAATTGATTAAAATTTAAGAGATATTTATAAATAAGACTGATAGTGTTCATCTCGAAGTAACTTAGTTAGTTACCACAAATTGTTTCATCATGTTCTACTTTAGATATAACTCACTTAAAAAGCTTCTCTGCTTAGACAACACACAGTTGAGTTTAGTGGATTTCATGATTTTGAAAACGTACTTCCCGGGATGATCTAAATGAGATTCACAGATTTAGTCATTAGAAGAAGGTTTGCAAAATTGGTATTAAACAGAGAAAACAAAGGAATAATTAGAAAACATATGTTGATAGGTACAGTACTCGGTCAATAGATTGTTGCTGTGATCCCACTTGTGGACGTAAGTCAGGATGTCCTAAAGCCATTTGTGAGTGATTTGGAGCGATGCCAAGCTAGTTTTATAAGCAGAGTGGTTACATCGCAAATTTAAGTCTGGAATTTTATTTTATATTATTGCTGATATTACTGTTACGCGAAAAGACAAGACAATAACGTGTTACTATATTCCAAACACATAGTTAATAATAAACTTTCGTAGAAATACGTATTAAGACTAAAACTGAAACGCCCACTTGTGTCTAGTCTATATATATACAAAAATGCCCTCATGGAAGTCATAGCCTACCGCGTGCGTGCCGTCTTATTACATAGGTCTTATAGTAGCGGTCGTTTCTTACCCAAATATTACATTACTATTTACACTACGTCTTACAAAGGTACGTATTTATTCCTTACCTATATGTATTCAGATTGAAAACTGTTCTCATAATCATCATTGTAGCTTTTTTGTTTGCCTTTTGCTACCCGTAGAATCGAAAATACTCAAATAAATTGACTTCTTTCGACAGCCATTCAGACGCACAGTAAAACAGTGTCTTTCCGACTTCCGTTTTAAGAGGTTCAGAGTAGACTGGTAATATAATACCCATACCGTGCGTAATAAACGTATACTTACGCTAATTTAACACGATATAATAATATAAAGTAGCTTATTAAACTTGCCTAGTCTTCGTCTAGGTTCTGTCTTGCCCTCATTTGCATAATTTGTTTAAGGTAAAAATATGGAACAAGCTTTATAAACTGTATGCTGCAAGAAGTACAGCATTTCGAGAATGATACAAATTCACACGAAGACAAGATTATAGTAGATAAAAATAACTGAAAAGCCCGTGAATATAGTATTTGCGTTGGCTCGTAATCGCTCATCCTAGCAGTCGCGAAGAGGGCACGTCCCAAGAGTTTTGTCAACACGCTAAGCCTCTCCGCAAGCCGTCACAATAGTCACTACCAACCTCAAACCCTCGAGAGCCTCTCCAACTAAATGTTTTTTTATACTTACTACTGGGTACTGGTACCTACCCAAGGTACTAAAATAAGCTACATAAATCGTATCGTATTTTCGTATAAATTTTAGAGTGAACAGTTTCGGTACGTACCACCGTACGTGCCGAAAAAGGGAAAATCGTATAGTATAGTGATATTGTTGTGCGCGAGTAAGAAGTAATTTCCCTGTAATTATTAGTGTAGAAATATTGTTCGATGTGCGTCCAATTGTCGAATATCGATGTCAGAAGACAGCGACGTATACGTACATAGTTTATACTGCTCGTTCCTCCACATCCACAACCAAAATTATGGCTAAAATTCATTATAAAGAAGCTCCGTGTTGAACGCGGATTGCGGAAGTAAGCACGTCTCGAAAAGTATTTCCAAAGTCGTACTATTAAGGTAAATATATGCAACAAGCTTTATAAACTGTATGCTGCACGAAAGTTATCGTAAGTACAGCATTTCGAGAATGTTACAAATTCACGCGAAGACAAGATTGTAGTAGATAAAAAGAACTGAAAAGCCCGTGAATATAGTATTTACTACGGAGACGCCAACTTCTTCCATGAACAATTTAAAAAAACTTTTGAGCAATTTCGTGTGCGTAAGTGTCTTACGTCTAGCAAAACCCTTTAGCAACTAGTTATTTAGTACTCATTTTGTGCCTTCTAAATAAGTTTAGTTTTGATAATTTGCTACAAAGATGTAGGATTTAAGCTAAATCTAAGCTTCCGCCAGCGTAGCAGTTCTTTGTTACCGAAAATAGAGCTATGAAACTTCATTACTTAGTGCTCTGGACTCCTGTCATATTATGATTGTATCTCAAAAGATTATTTCTGCCTCTCTATGGGCTTAGAAGTAATTTACGTTTGTAATGCGAACGTGTTCGTAATTTAGTTTTTTTTTGTAGTTAATTAAGTTTAAACAAACGGGCAAGCTTCTGGATGCTTCGTAGCTTGCATGGCGTGTTCGGAACACGCGCATGCGTATGTCAGAGCAGGCAGGTGTCAGGATGGCGGCGACGTTGTGTTTTAGTGGTAGGGTGATTACATGTGATTTACGTTTAGAACCGAAAATAAAGTACGTGCGCAGGAATATTATTCAGTGTAAGATTGAAAATACACTGGGCCGCAAAGAATTCGGGTTGGTTATAAAAAATGCGATTACTTAAACTTACTAAAAGTTCATTTAATTACAAATATAGGAAGAAGTAAAACCTATTTACTTCCTTTTGGTGATTGTTTAAAAAAATCCGATGTTTTAAATTTGAACAACTTTGATACCATTTGTTTCTGTTTATAAATATGGAATTTTTTGTGTAGACATTTATTATTCTGATCAAATTCAATTAACAACATGCGACTAACCCCTTTTTGGATGGGATATCATCAAATGACTTTTCCCGCTCGGGGCGGAGTGGAAGGGCATGTCAGACTCTTACTCACTAAAACCCGCCCGTGTTCCTTCAGTTGCCCGTGCGCACGGTAACTCTTTCAAACAATCCGCGGCCCCGGCAGGCATTGGCCCTATCGGACACCGTCAATTATGCTGACATCTCTTTGAGGCGCGCGTGGATCACAACGCACCGTCGACCCAGGCCTGGTCCTTACCGGACGGCGAGCTGCCCATTGCTCGCCGTCCGCAAGCCCGCGCCTACGGTGGTCGGGAGTCAGTTATCGACTCCCGACGCCCAGGGTGCCTCCTCCTGCGGCGACTAGGGGCGTAAGGGCGTAACGATTGCCTCACCCTCACGCGCTCCGCCTCCTCCTTCGTGAGCATTACTGCTTCGCAGGAGGTGATAGCTTCCCATTCCCTATCGATCCGTACCATGGCCTGGACTAGAGCCGGACGCGAGAGATCGCCGCCGCCAATCGACGCCACGAGGACACAGCGGTGCTCCGCCCAAGCCAGGCAGACCTCCTCCGTATGCACCACCGTGTCCTCCGGTCGATCCACACAATGGTAACACCCGGTCGTTTCCTCCCGCCTTATCCGAAACAGGAACCTCCTGAAACAGCCATGTCCGGTGAGAACCTGCGTCAGGTGGAAGGTGAGGACGCCGTGGCGCCTCTCAAGCCACTCCTCAAAGAGGGGTCTTACCGTTGCAATTGTGGCGTGCCCAGCACTGGGTTGCGACAGTCGCACTCTCCATGCCGCCATGAGATCCCACCGGAGCTCAGTCCGCTGTGTCGCGATTTTTCGCGGCAGTGGAGTTACGCCCCGGCGTTTCGCCTCCTCGTGCCACTCCCAAATGTGCGCGAAGACTTTTGCCCCCAGATCCAATGGTGGCAATTCGGCAAGGAGGCTCGCGGCCTTGCAGGAGACCCTACGGTATCCCCGGACCAGCCAGACGGCCAATACCCGAACGCGCCCACACCGGTGCCCCGTAATGGGCCATGGAACGCTCGAACCCCGCGTTGACCCTCCGGCAGGAGGCGTTTGGACCCCCTAGATTGGGCAGGCGCCGCTTCAAGGCAGCTCCAGCCCGCTCCAGTCTGTGAGCCAAACGTCCGAAATGCTCAACGAAGTTCCACCGGCTTTCGAGGACGTGTCCCAGGTACTTCATCGTCGACTCGATGCCCATGTAAACCCCTCCTACCGTTACTTGGGAACCCGACAGTGGCGCCTTCCAAGGACCATGAAAACTCATGGCCTCGGACTTGTGCAAGGCCACCTGGAGTCCCAATTGCCGGATCCTCTCGACGATTGTCACAATCCCGCGTGTCATCAGTTCGGTCTCCGCCTAGTGCGACGACCCCTGCGCCAGGACCAGCGTTTCGTCAGCTTAGCACACCACGCTGACGCCGCTAGCGAGGTTGGCGCTCATTACCCAGTCCTACCCGATGTCCCACCGATGCGACCCCAGGACCGATCCCTGTGGGACACCGCACAGCATCTCCCGCCGGTCATTCTCCCTGGTGACCGGGGCAGATGACGGCCTTGCCCGTCAGATAGGCCTCCATAACACGACAGAGGTAAGTCGGCATCCGGTGATACCGGAGTGCCTCCCTGATGCCAGTCCAGGGCAAGGTATAGAAGGCAATGCGACTAACCCCTGTAGAGTGTACCATGATTCTGACAATGCTTTAAGACGGGCACAGTCAGCATTATACAGCGAGAACTGTTGGTGTGTCGCTATCAACCGTTCAAAGAGTGCTCCAGCTATTTGAAGAGACTGGATCCCATATTTGCAGACCGGGAACAGGCCGAACGAGGTGCACGGCAGCGCGGGAGGATCTATATATATATATCTTGAGAAATCGATTTCAAACGGATATTGAAGTCAAAAATCACCTTCTACGGGAGCAATCCGAGCACGTGTACAGTGAGGCGCTGTCTTGCTGAAGCAAACTTGAAGCCATTTAGACCTGCAAATGGTCCTAGTTTTGTATTTATTGGTCCTGTCCCAATAAAGTACATTACCATAGAAAAAAAAAAACTTTCAGTTTTTCTTAATCTTTTCTAATATTTCTTATTCTAAAAAAAAAAATCGAATGCTTACAAACTTTATTTAAAAAAAAAAACAAATCTGTCATGCCGTTTTCAAGTAATGCGCATACCAACGAACAGTATTAAATTTTTATTTATAAACCTTCAGGTTAATGCTACTAATATTATAAATGTGAAACTCTGTGAGGATGGATGGATGTTTGTTACTCTTGCACGCAAAAACTACTGAATGGATTTGCATGGAATTTGGAATTTGGTTTTGGTTTATAACCTGGATTAACACATAGGATACTTTACAGCCAGGTAATACGTTCCCGTGGGATAATTTCCGACCTCCACGTGGGCAAAGCCGCGGGCAAAAGCTAGTTTTATATGAAACACAAACGAAATATCCTTGATACCTTGTATGTTTCACGTCCAGATATTGAAGAGGGAGAGCAGTCCAGATCATTGTTTACGCCAGATACGAACCTTTTCTAAGACTTCAATGACAACTCAATTTTATCTTCTTTAACAATTTTAAATGTACTTCATATTTAAGAAAGGTGAGTTTTAGCTTAGGCTGAGTTTCTTTGTTTTAATAATTCTAAGTAAAAAAATAAGGAATCTTGTCATAGAAACAAAATTGCTACCTATATCGTATGCTTATCTACTTGTTTAACCGTACAGCTCGGAAGCGCCCCCGAAAGGACCCAAACACAGGAACCTCCGCTGGATCGGTAGCAGGTCCCGATGGACCCGAGAATTACGTCATACGACATCCCAATTTAATAATGAAAATGTTTATGTTGTTAGTTATCCATGCATATTTCTGTTAATAAATCAAAATAACTAGATAAAAAGCCTTTGTGCCCCGCTTATTTCATGTCCCATTACGTGCGCCACTTTCAAATCTCCGCCATCTAAAGTTTGTTTTTGTAAACTTCACTCAGCAGCCATTTTGACGACAGACAGTGTTTGACTGACGCTTATGATAAAATGTGTTAGCCTGTTATTGGGGCTACTCAAGACTCACTAGCGAGCAGAGTGCTTGCAATAATGTGGAATGTAGGAGATGATGAAAACTAGTAGATGAAACGCTGTTTTAAATAAAATCTAAGATAAAACTTATATTTTTGTTTTATTCGCGTTGCCGGAATGAAAAGTAATCTATCTGACAGATGACAAAACATACAATTAAATGTAGAGAAATAAATTTACACAGAACAAAAAGATCGATATCAAAAACACACTCTTTTTATTCAAACACTGCTCCTAAAAATGCATTTCTCTACTTCCATCCATCACACAATCACACAACACCCATACCCAGCGTACACCTGTTTGAACTTCCCTTTCAACAGAGGTTTCGTTAAAACATCCGCAACCATACGACTTGTACTACATACTCTAATTCAATATGGCTATGCTTAAATGCCTGTCTCACAAAGTTGTGTCGCACATCTATGTGCTTTGTGCGTTGATGGTGTACAGGGTTCAGCGCAAAAGCAACAGCATATTATATACTACACACTTAGTAAAAACTATTACCTATACTACAATCTGTTTTTATTATATAAATAAAGATTATTATTATTATTATTATTATTATTATTTATAACTAATCACATCCAAGGGATGGGTGGTGTTGGAACCAAATGCTTGAGCCCTACTTAATAGAGCGAAAGCAGTGCATAAAATAGAACAGGAAATTATTTATACGATTTCTGAACATTTGTAGGTATTTAGAACAGTCGGAAAATACTCGAGAAGTAAATGGGACAAATTATAAGGCTTTAGTTTTTCGTCTAAAGTTGTCGGAAGATTCGGCAAACCACCATGTACCTCCTTCAGTAGCGACTACATACAGTAGACGTTCGCATTTTTCACTTGGTCAAATAACACAGCGCCATTTTAATCAGCATGTTGATAAAAAAGGACGGCGACTAGCAGAGGAAATCCTATAGAAGATGAGTGTGGTGTACAGATCGACGGGGTAGCCCAAATGTTAAGACGGCCTATGAATGCCAATTGCCGCTCACTCCGGTCTGACTTCTGAATCAGAGAGTTTCACACTCAGTCGTAAAGTTATATGTATTTATTATAATCCTGTCCCTTACTTGTCTTGTCTTTTTAGTTTGTATGTAAGTTTATGTATTCATATAATTATAATTTAGGTACTACCACACTTTCTACTATACTATTTCTTTAAAAATATTCACTTCCATTGCCCCATCCATACACACTTTAAGCCCGGTTTTGGATTTATCTTATTAGGTAGTCTGTTTGCAAAACTTTACAAAAAAAAAACAGAGTATCATTTGAGCTATATTATCCATTTTTATCTGATCTTTGTGATTTTGAGAATATTTTAACCTACTTTTAAACCTATTCTTACTACATTTCATATTTAAGTAATAAAGTCCTGATTTTGGCATACCATTTAATTTCAATTGCTGTAATTTATTCCGGGCCTCCTTGCGTGCATGTTTAGCATATTTATTCCAGCCACACACATGTCTGTCTACCGTTCCCATCCTAACGCGACTTCCGACAAAGCATTCCCGCATCCTGTAGTGCCTTGATTGTTTTCCGGTACAGCTCGTCAACAACCGACCTATGCCCCACACAAGAACCACAACACTTATTCATTTCAGAAGGAAAGTCTATCTCTATCAATTAAGCTAAGCATGTCGCAGTGTTCGTATTTAAAACAGACTTCCCTCTCCCCATTTAATGCTATTCTTTTGTTCATGTACACTATGACCTGCCCACTTCACTGTTACATGCAGATTACTATTAATTTAAAGTGGTATGTGGTCTGACCAGTAAACTTCATGACGCACAAACACATCATTTATTGTTATACGAGCCATCGTCTACACCAGTGGTTCTCAACCATTGGTCCGTGGACCACCCGTGGTCCGCAGAGCTAAAATCTGGTCCACGTAAGATTTCAAACCAAATGATAGAAACTATAAGGACGCGTTTAAATCTGATTCTTTGGAGCAGTTTTGGTGTAAAAAAGCAATTTCATATACTAAAATTTGAGAAATAGCTTTGCGCTATTTTATGCTTGTCTCCACAAGTTATTGTTGCGATCAAGGATTTTCTGCTTTACTGATAAATACAAACAAGTCCGAGAATCGATTGAGAGTAATTGATTATATGCATGTAGCTTTGAGTAAAAATATTACCCCAAGAATTCAAAAACTTGTATAGAAGATGCAAGCTCAAAAATCTCATTGATGCAAACTGAATTGTCTACTAAAAAAATACGTGTTTTGTTAATTAATGTTACTTTTGAATTGTACGATTACTTAAGTTTACATATTTTTACATTGATACAGTTTATTTTTTAACCTTGTGGTCCCTGTTGATAATAATGAATTCAAATCGAACCTGGTCAAAAAAAGGTTGGGAGCCACTGGTCTACCCATGCGAATTACTTACAAATGTGTAGCTATTACTGTCTCTACCAAGCATTGCTATGTCAGCACACAATAATCTCTGTTGATCACAAAAATGTAATAACTCCCTACCAAAACATTCGCATGGATGGGCATTAAAATATCCTAATATATAAACATTATCATTATTACACGTCTCGATTTTAGCTACAATTTCACTCGGGCACTCGTTAAATTCTATTATGTTCTCTACAGAGTCCGTAATCATGTAAAAACTAAATACTAATAACTTATAATTCGACATTGCACCTTTTATTACTGCTATTCGGTTACTTTTCAATTACACTATTGATACCGCACATCCTTACGCCATAGCAAGGCAACACCCCCATACGGCCTCCCACGCAATATACCAGCAGTTAGATCAACCACAGATTTTCCCGAATACATAAAATCCTCATTAATCTCTGCAAGCGTTGGAATATCTGGCCCCAAAAGCCAGGTTACCTGTAACGCCAAAATGTCCGCTGTTTGACACGAAGAACTTACGCAATCGCGCGACTTTTATGATTCTTTACATAACAGAAAGGTGGTATTTATAGTAACTAATTCCTTATTTATTTTCTTATCCTTAGACTCTTCCCATTATCATAATTCTAATCTAATCAAAACAAATCAAATTGTCATAGGCTCAAGGCATAATGCTGCAACCCGTAAAACACTATCAAGCAGAATCTGAATAATTTTGGAGGATATTGCTAATCCATTGGTTTATAATTTGTTCGGAAAAAAAAACTGCTTAACAACGTAAATAACGCAATGAATGTTGTTGAATAGTCAAAATGAAAACCATTCTTACTGTTAGTGTATCACGCGATTAACCTGCTGGTCATAGGTCTCGGAAAGTGAAATGACTACTAAAGAAAAACTAAAATCGGGAGTACCTACGTTTATTGCCACTTTCTCATTAATACCCATTATTATTCAAATCATATTATTGTAACAATGTCATCAATACCATAGTTTAATAAATTATTTCTGCAACTGCTATTAAAAGATCGATACTATTTTGTTTATCATCTTGAACTGCAGGCTTAGCACAAGCACCGTCTTGTCGACGGAAGAATAGACAAAAATGACGTTTCGTGAAGACAGTGCGACGGCAGCAAAGTAAAAAGAGTCAACTGCACTTTTTACGAAATTCAGTAATTTATTATTATTATTATTTATCTCTTCACATTTCTCGGGACCCTGGGATCCCGGACCTTTGGAAGGCATACGAGGGGCCGAAGTCAACTAGCCGAGGCCCGTTAGACGTTTTTAATGAAATGAAGCACCAACTTATTATTATTATTAGTATCATTTATTTCAGGTATTTACCCATAGCAATGCATATAACATCAGAATAAATTAGAGATTACATTATTAAAAATTAAAATTAAAATACATAAATTAAATTAAAATTAAAAGACAATTACATACGTCTGAGCAGGTACACACAACGAAACATTTCAGACACAATGTGATTAGTACATGCACATAAACGGGTCGGGAAAGATGCCTTGAGTCTCCTCAAGAGCCCAAAAAAATCCGTAACTCTGTTCTCAACGAACATATCAGTCGCACTACAACCCCAGGGCAGCTTCAAAACAGCTCTAAAGGCGTTATTATATCGTACACGAAGAGTGTTATAAGCACCCTTCGTGTACCTCTACCAGAGTTGACTGGTGTAGAACGACTGACAGTAAGCCTTGAACAGAGTTATTTTAACTTGGTTGGAGCAGTACGAAAAGCGTCTAGCCAACATGTTGCTTCGACATGCGATACTGCGCCTCTGTGGTTCCAGATCAGCGTCATCTGCTAAATCATCCCTAATTATGTGACCAAGATATTTAAACTTACTAACAATGTTTAGGGCAGTTCCACACAAACTGATCGGTAAAATATGTTCCGGACCTTTACTGTATTTTCTGTGTTCTTTTATTTTGCTTATATCTCGAAAATGATGTGTCCTATCGCAAAAATAATGAAAATTTCGACCCCCTTTATGAAACCCTTAAACCCCTAAAACTCAATATATAGGTAATCATTTTTCACATTTTCCATACAAAAAGTGAAAAATTCCTTTTTTCCTTTCCATTTTTATACTTTGTGGCCGTCGAGTACAAAGTTTTCTACTGTCTTTAGCATGGCCATTAAAAAATCAAATTGTCTTCACTACCTTATACAACTGTCTTCTGAAATAGTCTACATTAGAAAGGACCTAGACAACGATCGGCAGAAACGAAAGACAAAATGACAGATTTTATAAGGATTTTTACGGTGCGATATCAAAAATGGAGAAACGAAATGTCACTTTGTATGGGAATAGCCGTCTCTATTCTTCGAAGAGATAGATAGCGTCATGCTAAGCCCGCTGAAATGTTGCGAAACATTGACGTGACAACGCAAAGGGCAAAAATATGTATTTTTGTAATGGGAGAAAAGGACATGACAAAAATATATCACGTGACCTTTGCCAGTTGTCCAATGTAACTTGAGCTTTGCTGGACGGCTCAGCAAAATTTATTTTACTTAAAGGAGGAAAGTTATGGCGTTTTTATACCTTTTTATAGCATAAATTCACTTTGTTAAACAGTTTCACTAGATTTATTGTTTTTTACGGAAAATATAACTTGAACTTCAAACGAAACTCTCAGATCTAATGTCAAGGTGACACTGAAGATATTCATTATAGCTCGAGACTTTTAAAGTGATAAAACACGCATAAGTGGCGAATGAAAACTGCCCACAATGCGGTATCTAGAGAGAGTGATCTGTGTTCTTTCCCTAAATCCTTTTTAAACAGGCACAGATCATTCTTTAGTTGGTCTATTATACTAAAATGTCAAGACAAAACAATGCTCTTGCTATTGTTATCCGACTACGACAAAGCCAAAGGAGGGTTATAATTTTAACAGGCTATATACATGTGTATGTATGTTCATCGGTTCCCCTCATAACCCGTAAACTAAAAGTCGTATTTTGACAAACGAGGTATCGTTCGGTAAACAACGTGACGCTTCTAAAAGCGTCATGTTGTTTCGCGGGTTAAAGGCTATGACGTCATAAAATCCAACATGGTGGCTTATAGCGATACATTGCTACCGTTAAAAAAAGATCGTGTTTATTATTTAATTAAAGGTCTTAGGGAGTACTTTCTGAGGCTATTTTCAGTAACACTAAAACCTTCTAAGATATTAGGTAGGCTTAACAAATAATAGGTATTAAATTCCATTTGGTACATTATAAAATCGTTTTTACAAAAAAAACAACCGACTTCCAAAAAAAACACTACAAAGTGAAAAATAACTTTAATTTCGGAAGTCGGTGTCTTTGTATCTGTATTTTAGTTTTTTGCCACCGACTTCCGAAATTAAAGGTATTTTTCACTTTGTAGTGTTTTTTTTGGAAGTCGATTGTTTTTTTTGTAAAAAGGATTTTATTTTTCACTTTTTAGTGGGTTAAATAATAATTTATCTAACTTACAATAGCCTAATGTCAACGCTCATCACCTTTTACAAAATATTTATTTTACCGATGCAAGGAATTGAGGAGTTTATTGTTGAGGAGTTCTCTTGGTAATAACTAGAAGAACTGGAGCCGATGGTGAAGCCACCATCAGCTCCATGTTAGCATATGCATTGTGACAAGCATAGATTGCTTAGCAACCAACGAAAGAGCATTGCTAGAGATGACGCGATTACGCAACTTAAATTCAGTCTCAAATTGACGCATCAGCATGACTAGTAGGTAGTGGTTGTCCTATGTAAAACTTAAATCTTAATTATGTATTATTTTTGTACGAACTGAATATTTTGGTATATTTAACCGTATGAAGTAAGCCAAGCAAAAGGTTACTGCTGTAAATCGTTGAGGAATTCCCTCGACTGTCTATGGTCTCCATCATCAGACCTGTAATGGCACTTATAACCCATATGGGTGCAAAGATCTCATCAATATAAATGAATAAAGTCAAAATACAAGGTAGCTACTGTAAACCGTTGAGGAGTTCCCTTAACTGTCGTTCGTCTTTATCATCAGACCCCTAATGACAGTCACAACACATCCAGGTCTAAAGTTCTCATCAATACAAATTAATCAAGCGCAAACACAAGGTAACTGCTGTAAAGCTAATTGTCTAATGTCTAATTTTAACCTTTTCAAAATGTTTTTGCTCTACACGTGAATTTGAGAACAAACTGAACTGAATATGGGATTTTTTAAGGAAAATACGTGCCAAGTAGCTTCTTTATTTAAGTGAATAATTTCACATCAGGTATATTCACATTAAATTATTTTAAAATTAAAAAATGCTGTTTTTAAAATTCCCAGGAAGTTAAAACAAGTTTTTACTTTCAAGCTACGACTTTTTATTGATGTGTAGGATATTCCGATCTAAGATTTTTTTAAAGTATATAATTTTAAAAAAATACAAATAATATATAGGGCTACGTAGGCCGTTCGGGCCTGCTTGTTAATCGTCGATGGGCGAACTCAGTCTCAGGAGGCTGCAATTCCTAATTAACTGGAAAAATAAACCACGACTCCTTTTTATACTTGGCGACCAGAAACTGCAACCACATCATCATAATGGCTGCATCAAAAACCAATTTCAGTTTTTTGTCAAGGGTTTTAAATGGAATGAGGTGGCAATTTTAGCAAGCAAACAGCCAGATGAAATACGGAAGGAACAAGATTGAAGGACCGGAACACGCCACACACGTATGTATAAAAGTCATAATGATTGTAGATCATTTTAACTCACTAATTATGCTTGCATACAGCTCATTTGGGCCATTAGATGTCCAATCCTAAGTATTGAATGGATTTCCCGCCGATGTACTCGTATCATCCGTTGTGTGATACACACACAGTTGTATAAGTTTATGTAAGGGTGATAAATGCACGCGTGCGCCCTGCAGGGGTGAAAGCGGTGCGCGCACTAGGTTTGGACATGCGCACAGCGAGCCTCGTCCCTCGTACTCGGTCGATACAGTTGCGGGGTACTAGTCGCGCATGCGGTACTCTCTCGACCCAACAATCAGGTGTAAAGCGACATGGCTGATAGCGAATTTGAAGAATTTCGCCGTGTTTTCGATAGATTACCACAACACATAAAGGCTCCAACGCCGTTTTATTCGTAAGTACACCTTTTCATACACTTTCCATACCAGTACATAACGGCACTCTTAAGAAACCGTGTTCCATTCCAACTAATTTGTCAAGTGAGTTCGGAATAAAGACTTTGGAGACGCATTTTTTTAAACAATCAATCTTAAACCAAGCGAAATGTGCATCTTTAACTTTATATTATAATTTATTTATTAACTATTTCAGATTAGTGCCAAATGTGGGATTGGATGATGACTCCCCATCATCCAAGAGTGAGTGTTCGCCGGAGGAAGACACCAAAGAGGATATGCATCCATGTATGGTGGATGGGACTGCAACCACAACAGTAAAAGATGATGTGGTATCACCACCGACCCAGCCTGACATAACTGAAACGCAGCGGAGCCCACAGCATTACTCATTCACGAACGGCGAACGCAAAAGGAGAAAGCTGCCAGAGATTCCAAAGAACAGGAAATGTGAGTAAATAGTTTCCTTTTATCACCGTAACACTGATTCTCATTTTCTCATTGTGTTTTGTTAGGGAAAGGTCATGGGTTCATTTATATAGGCTTGCGTCGTACTCCTATGCATATTGCATCAACTGCACTAGCGCCTTTGCAATTGTTTTTGATATTCAAGATTTATTTACTATAATTACTGCTGGCGTAATTATTTGTCTTTGTAAAAGTCAAAAATTAATACTATCGTCATACTACTATTATAATGGTCGTTAATACAAAGGAAACATGTGTTTTATGTAAGAATAACGTTTAAAATCAGAATGGGAAGGACAATAAATAACCAACATGTGTGTTCAATCACTATATTTTATTTATAGCAAGCTGACCCGACAGACGTTGTCCTGTCTTAACTATGAATGTCATATGTCGTTTAGTTTTAGTTTTGACTATTGACTAAAACTAAAACTATCGACTCATTTATCAACCGATCCATCTGTGTTAAACGATATTTGCAGCGCGCATTCTGTCAATCGCTGACAGTTATTTCAAACAACTGACAGTTATGTAAAATTAATATTGGCGTTAAGTTTTCTTAAATTTTGTAACGTTCCGATCAACTTCCTTATTTTTTTATTTCATATGATCCTTCTCCTGACAAAGACGAACACAACAAAAAAAAAAATGTAAAATCAGTCCAGCCGTTCACGCGTGATGGCGTGACCAAGGGAAATAGGGATTCATTTTTATATATATAGATAGAAAGATAGATAGATTTATTAACCTTCTTATATATAAAAAATAATTGCTGTTCGTTAGTCATGCTAAAACTCAAAAATGGCTTAACCGACTTGATTTCTTTTTGTTTTTTTTTCGCTCTAATTCTAGGGTTGGTTTGAAAAAAAGAAAAAGGCATTGTATCGCATGCCAGGCATTAGCTAGTTATAAATAAAATATAGTGGTTAAAAAGTTGAAATCTTTAATAATCTTTAACGTATTATATTTAATTAGTTATCTATAATGAGCAATGACAGCTGTTGTATAAAACTACATGTTTATAATAACGGGTATATTATTGATGCTTACCTATGCCTCTTAGGGCTGATTTTGCCAAAGTCAAATATCTTTTATCCGTGGAATAAAAATCACGTCTCACAGTTCTAGTATGGAAAATTTATTCTCAGGATAACACTTATTCTAGGTAAAAAAGTTTGGTGAAATTCGCCCTTAGTACAAAGTTCTAAGTTCGCAGAGCAAACTTCACGATTTGTATATCATTGGTAAATGGGTTGCCGTTTTTCATTATTATTACCTATTTGGTAAGATCTTGTCTTAGCTCTTTTTATAAATTTGAAAAGAGTATTTTGGCGATATGTGTTAAAGGCACATGAGCGTAATTACCTCACGATCATTCACGCCATTGAGACCAAATGAATTACTCATTGTAAGGAATTTATTTAACTAGTTTGTTTTTTATTCATTAAATACTTAATTCAATACCAAGGTGATGTTTTCTTAAAAAAATGGGTATTGTGTTCTATCACACTTTTATTCTTAGTAGGTATTTTGTTCAGTTTCTGACTAACTTTCTATTATTCAGGCCACATTTTGTTGGCAACATATTCAAAATTATTTACAAGTTTTAAAATAAACAATGAATCGAAACCTTACAACTAAGCAATGGCCAGCATATCATTATAAATTATTAATAGCAGCGCCCAGCGCAAATTAAAAGTCATAAAACTATGACGAATCATTCTATTCTAACACATAATGTAATATATGCCACCTTTTCGGGCAAAAGTATCAAGCCTGCCTTTAAAGTACACAAGCTTGCGATAATACACTTTAAAAATGAAACTTACTGTGATCTTTGCTTTTCTTAAGTGTCTCAATAAGCCCGATCTTAAATCACATCCTTGCCAGGGTCCGGCACACATAATAAACGCACTTTTGAAGATAGAGATAATCGTTATCTTAATTTTTATCATAATTCGTTATTCAAATCATATAATGATTTGAATAACGAATTATGCAGTCCTTAATAAATAAAAGAACTTGCTTTGAAATGCTCCAATTAACATAATTACTTATTTTTTCAAAGTTTTGCAGTAGGTTGAAATAATGTGAGGCAAGTTTGTTTAAAAACAATTGAAAAATCGTTTTTAATTAAATCTAAAATCAACATTTTGAATCTAAGACCAATAGGTCATTTTCCATCTCTTTGGTATAGTATAGTATATATAGTATATATAATATACAGCGCCGTGCCAGGTTATAATAAAATGTTGGGACTTATAGTTCCAACATTTTATTTTCATTGTGTTCTAGTTGCGGTTATATATTAGATAACTACTCTTTTATCAGACCTACCAACCCATCTTTTTATCTAAAGCAACTCCTTACATCATCATAAAAGTTGTGTCAAGAAATAATCGGCAGGAAGATTTGCTTTGAACTGCGTTCTGTTTATGACTGCACTCACCCAGTATTGACATCATCATCAGTGATTTTAAAATCCAAAGCCACTGATGACGCTTTCAATATTTCCAGCAAAAATACTAGCATGCAGTCAGCCAGCGTCCCTAGCAGACGAACTCGGGGCTCTCACTGGTCTCCTACTCAGGCCGGGATGTCATACGAAACCACTCCTTGTGCTCAAATGCGGATACCTTCTAGACGAAGACTCTAGCCCAGACTCAGAGAGACTGCAAAGCCTAGGTGATGTAGACAGCGGACACAGCACTGCTCATTCACCGATCGACACAGGGCCGAAGAGTATATCACCAACGCCGCTACAGCAGAATGGTTAGTGCATTCAGTTGATATTTACCTCAATGACTGATGAGAGGCGCTGGACGAGGGTGTCGTGATGCCGTTTATTACCTCCTTGTTTTAGAATGACCTATTTCAAGCAGTAGACTGTACTAAGCTAAACGAAAGTTAACGTAATTCACTAGACCGTGTTCCTTGTATACCTTTGATATTTATTATCGGAACTATAGTTAACAATGACATAAAATAAAATTATTTCTACTGTATAACTCTAGCTTTCGCAATCTGCTGCCAAAAATAGGTTTTTCCAAGACATACTACAACGCCGGTTTCATCACCATCCGCATTTTACCAAGACCAGCCAGCAGTCAAAGCAAGGTTCTTCAGGTACCTACCTAACTGACATTTTTCTTTATAAGAACCTGCTGGAAACTAAACTGAGTTTCACTTAACTGCAGGAATCGCAAGAAGACAAAAATTGTATAAAATGTTCAAACGGGTGACTTAGTTTTAGAGATAAAAATTAATCCTAACATCGTCCGAATTTTCAAAAATTGACATATCTCTATCTAATCATCAAGAAGTCAATAATAATTAAGTACTGGAATTAATATCTACTCGCATATTTTGACAAAAATATATTTTTGGATACCCGTTAAAATACTTTACACATTTTTTGTTAGACCTTGGAAACCTATATTAATGCTAATTCGGGTAGATAATGTTAAGAGGTGAAAAGAGGGTGCTTACACTCATTTATCTTGTAATTAAAGGTTAACCAATAATATTTTAACCAGTCTGCCCCATAACCACTGAAATTAGTTGCTGCACTACTCTTATTGTTAATTTTTGCATGTACATTGACTGATATAATATACGACTTTCTAGATTTAATCAGTATGACGAGTGTGGTCAAATTACAAGACTTCAGGCACTCTAATGAGTAAACATTTCAATGAAAATGCTGCGAGTTTCCACTGTAACAAGACATTTTGCACGTGAGATAAAGCGTATATAAGATAAGATAAGATGAATAAGATAAGAAGGAATATCTTATTAAAATCTGATCATTTGTCGTTTCGTTCTACCTTATTGAATATTATTATGTTTGGAATTATTCAAATAGACCGTAATTATTTAATTAAAATATTCAATAGGTATGGCGAAAAGAACTAAGCCTACTCTAATTTCATGTTTGTTTTATTATAAGTTTTATATACATATTTGGTATGCAGACATTTACCAGAAGTTACCTACCTATCTAAAAGTTAAATAACTATGTACGAGTAATACTTAATATGAACAAAATTAAATAAAGTCACACTTAAAAAGGTTTACCCAGCTAATATGCATGTTCGCCCAATAATAATATACCTATTATGCATATTAACGGTAACGTTGCAGATCTAATAAATACTAATGGTTTGAAGCGCCAATGCAACAACGCAATAAGTCAATTTAGTTGATAGCACCCTAAAAATTGTTTTTATCTTTCAACCATTACAACTCGCATTCTTAACTTCCAGTGTCTCCAGCGTCAAGTTGCAGCATCACCGGGCTAAACTTTGCTGGGAACATGACAAATATTCCCCACAGTCAGCTTGAAATGCTTGAAGCTACGCACAGGGGTTTACATAAGTTTAACCCTAGACATCACGACGAAATTGAAGTGGAAATTGGCGACCCTATTTATGTCCAGAAGGAAGCTGAAGATTTGTGGTGTGAAGGTAATGTTGATGAATGAAGCAAAATATGAGCAGTTTTTCAGTCCTCATTATGGGAGCGAAAACGGTAGCATAAACACTGAACCAAACAGTTACAATGATCCCATACAAATATTGTTTTTTAGGTATTGTTGGGTTGCAGTGCATACGAATACATTATCAATGTTATCAATTTTTCAGGAGTCAATCTTAGAACTGGCCAGCAAGGAATCTTCCCGTCAGCCTATGCCGTAGACATGGATTACAACGACTTTGATCCGGCAAATGCTAAAGACAAAAAAGAACGATATCTATTAGCGTAAGTTATTTAATTTTTCTAAATATTCCCCCTAGATTTTTTCTGCAGTTGTATTTTTACTGAAGAGGGGCTCGTGGCTAAATAATAATAGCCACACGGGTCGATATTCAAGGTTAAGCATTGCTTGCCGAGTTCGGTGCGTGATGGGTGACCATCTATTATATATCGAAGACCCTTCGTGCCTCGGAAAGCACGTTAAGCCGTCTGTCCCGGCTGTCATTTGTAGATCTTTGACAGTCATTACGGGTAGTCAGAAACCCGAAAGTCTGAAAAGCAGTCTTACCAAGGGCCATGGTCTAAAAAAAAAAGGTCTGGCATTCCGGGAGTGACACATGCTTACGTCACTATCCAGTTGCCACTTTATTGCAAAAAACACGCATTATAGAAACATTTTCATTAACCATTCTGTTAAAAAATATATATAAACCATTTAAATTGTCGTTTATTTTTTCTAATCAAACGAAACAATTCAATTAAAACAATACCAAGGTTTTTTTTTTTTTTTGTTAGTAAAAACCTCTTTGTTTTATCGGATTCGCACAGGTAATAAAAGCGATTGGGGAGTTATTATTACACACTACTGGTAACACAGCGGTGATGACGTAGGCTTATGTCACCCCCGTGACCGGAATGCCATACCTGGCGAAGTATATTATTATACCATGCCAAGGGGTATCGTGTTATCCGGTAACTGGGTTGTTTGTGGAGGTCCAATGTGCAGTCGCTACTACACTGCCACTGCTACACTGGTATTCAGCTGCATCCGGTTAGACTAGAAGCCGCCCCAACATAGTTGGGACAAGGCTAGGTAGATGATTACTTGTTTTATTTTTTTTCAAATTTTTTATCACCAGGATTTTTTTAAGCCACAGGCTATTTGAAAGACGTACAGTAAACAGCACATCAGTGGTAACAATTTGACATTGACAGAGCCATTATGTCGTAGCAGTGAGAGCGATTTTCGTAGTGCAAGTGTTGCCCCTGACAAGCCGTCGATTGTAAATATCGTATTTCATATGATTCAGTTTAATTTACATTATAGATAATTTTATTAAGGAATAATCATTATATTTACAGGTACATGGGCTCAGTAGAAACCTCCGCTCACAAAGGCACAGGAGTTGTATGTCAAGCGGTGAGGAAGATTGTCTCGGAATGTAATGGAGAACCTACAATGCAGCCGTGCATACTAGAAGTATCAGACCACGGACTTCGTATGGTTGATCGATCAAAACCCGCTGTGAGTACTTCAGAATTACTAACGTATTTTAAACCAAAGTTTAGCCTTCTATTCGATAGGGCTATTGTTTCGGTATCTCGATACTTTATATAATTAATAGTTACATCATCACATCACACATTAATTTTTTATATTTAGCAATGTCAGAAAAAAATATTTACCTCATCTCACACAATACCAATATTTTCTCTACAGCAATAATTAAATCACAATAACATGTTTCTTAATAAATGTGTGTGACTACCTTACTAGATAAAAAAGCAAAAATGTGTTACTCTAGAGATCGATAAAAACTGAAATAATTCAATCAACATCTTCAACTGTAAACTATTAAAAATTGCACTGAGGCAATCGCTAGAAATAAACCAGCCTAAGCAGTTTCCAGTACCTAAATAATCTTTTAGTTTTTCTAACAGTCAAACAATCAACAGGCTAGAATTATAGGTTTACATCATAAAATAAAGTTAGTTGATACACACGGCTACATATCAAGCTATACGTTCCAGTATAAACTGATCTCGTATTGTATAGGATTTTCTTATAATGAAAAGTCAACTTATACTGGAAATGTATAGCTTGATATCTAGCTGTGTGTACACGGTGCGAAATAATATTTGGCTATACAAACTTTTGAAAACATTCAAATTATAACTCATATTTCTGTAAGCAAACGCTGCAGTTAAAACAAACAAACTGAATTATTTTTACATCAGATAACCCGAAGAATAATGTGTAGAAGAAAGTAACATACTACGCTGAAAAAGATAATTTCACCGTAATAAAGTATTACGTCACTTAGAATCTAAATGTACATACAGTTTTCTTCATATAGGTATTATGTAAAGCTCATAACAATTGGCCTCAAATGGAGATAGAGTAATCTGTAGGGGTTTAACTCAAACAATCAATACTATTTGTGTATGAAGTATTTGTTCCAGGATTCAAATTTCTAAATCAAAGGAATGTGATTTTTCATACAAATTGTTTTCCCGCTTTCCACCACGACGGGTTGATTTTTTTAATCCTCTCATTTCTTTTCCATTATTTATTTGGTTTTATGATTATTTATATAAATTTTCGAGTTAATCGCAGCAAGTAGTAAAAACCTCCACTAAAAACTAAATTACCCTTTATCACTCAGCAAAGGGTTGAATTAAAAAAAAAAAACAATACTTGTGTTTCCTTTTTTTTATAAAGTTGATCAATAGTGAGTTTGAAATTCAACTGTAACACCCCCTACACCCTATTGACAGGCAGTTCTGAAAAACTAAAAATGTAAAAAAAAAAAAATCGTACGTATTCGTGCTAAGTTTCAAGTTTATAAACCCAAGGCAAAACCCATTATTTAACTGAGATAAAGCAAATAAATCTTTATATTTAAAAATGTCGTCACATCAGTTAACCGCACATTCGGCCCGTGCGAATCAGGGGTGGATCGCTAGTAATTTATAATGTCCTATTCTTATTTATCCTATAATAATGTTATGTAGGTGCAGAATCATAATATTTTAAGTAATGTTGCTTGATAGTACTTGTAGTAACAAGTACGAGTACTATCAAGCGCCTATCTATTAACAGAAATCCATAAATTGGCGAGCGGTGTATGCGAGCTTAGTAAATCGCAGGCGCTCGGCATCGCCTCATATATAAAGACAAGTAACTTTACCTAGTAGGATACAACTAATTGCTACATCGGTTAAGCTGTTAGCAAGTTGTGGTTTTGTCTTTAATTATGTACATAAAATAGTTATCTATCTAGTTAATTGAAAACTTTGAACACAATTATAATAAAAATTGATAATGAGGTATAAGTAACACACAAAAGCATTATAAGTAGGTATCTGCTCATGTAGACAACTTAAGGTAGGTACTTATCTTATACCGAGTGAAAAACATGCAAAATTATTTATTTTCCAGAGAAATCGAAATGGCCCATGCATCGACTATTTCTATTCATTAAAGAACGTTTCTTTCTGTGCGTTCCACCCGCGTGACCACAGATACTTGGGCTTCATCACCAAGCACCCGACTCTACAGCGATTTGCATGCCACGTCTTCAGGGGGCAGGAGTCCACGAGGCCCGTAGCTGAGGCCGTGGGGTGGGTGTTTTATTATTCAATCAATATAAGTATTATTAACTCTTCACCTCATTCATTCACTTTACTTTCTTGTTAATTGTGAGGACAAAATTTTGAGAAAAACTAAACATCAATTCATCTGAATTTTTTTTTCGTGGTCTTTGACCGGCGATCTGCGTCCGTGTCATGGAGACCTATCATTATGCCAAAATTTTAATTCCTACGCTAAACAGATTTCGAGAAAAACCTCTGTGATAGATGGATGCGAAAGTGATGTTATAAAGATTCCGTTTTCATTTTAAGTGCGAAACCCTAGAAACTACATCCATGTCGACGAAAGCATGACTCTATTAAGATAGCAATCATATTGACGTAACTTCATTGCATTGTAATAGTTAATTATTTTTGCTTAAAAGTTAATAAGTAATACTCATCTTTTTCTATTTCAGGAGAGCATTCCATAGATTCTATCAAACATTCATAGAAACAGCATACCCGATCGAGGACATCTACATAGAGTAGATAGTTGAAGACATGGAAAATAAAACCACTAACGTATTACACTAACATTAGATTACTTCTGCCACAAGTATTGAAGGAAAGGATTGGAAGGATGTTAAATACCTAATGAAAATACGATTTAAACGTGCATCTAGTTTCTAGCATTCTACATATTTTCAATGTTGCGCTGAAGAATAAATTTTAGGCCATCTCTGTAATATTGATGTTATAGGCTATTTATTTTATGTAATAAATTCATTTATAATAAGTATTCGAACTCATTGTAAATCGCTGTTTGCATGTCGCCTTTTTGATAGATTGAGAGCTACCAGAGAGGATATTTTCATTTTAAAAATAACATTTCAAGTTAAAGATTATGAATAATATTATGATTAAATTATTTCTTAACACGAAAATATCGTCATCTTCAACATTTATCTCTAATACACACAAACTCATAGGTACCTTCAACTTATTCAATCAATCTGTGGCTCTCAATCAAAATAAATAATGTACCAATATTTTAATGTTACATAATTATTGTGTATTTAATGTCATCACGGCGCGAGCATATAAACAATTCAAAATCGTTGTTGGCTTTGTAAGCCTGTATGTTGAGCATTTAGAATCGTATGAAAGAGATTAAGTCACTTTATTCTTGATCCTGATTACTATACTGATAATAAACTAAAATTCATTAGTTTTTAGTAGTTATACTATTAAATAAGATAAGCAGTACACTCGGTTTAAAGTCAGATACACTTGACGACAAGCGTGTAGGCACATGAACTGTGGTATGCGTTTAAAATTTCATTAATTTTGTTGTGAAAATTAAAACGTATGTTCACCGCTTTATACCTGGACAATGTAGGCCCGTTACCGGGGGTAAAACAAATTTTGCGGATTATACTAAATAGTAATGAACTGAGTAGGAATGCGTGATGGTTCTTAGGATGTGTCATGAAACTGAGGCTACATACCTATCACTTGCAACATAGATCTATGATGTTACTTCATCAATGTGCAACTTTTGCAGCTTTTAAAAGCATTTTACAACCTATGTGTTGTACCATGAAGGTGCACCATGTTCTAGGAGTAGAGTCTTTTTAGTTGTTGCCTAGCAACTATTATGTTGCGTTCTGTCACCCTATATTTAAGTTCATTTTTATTTTAATATGAATGTAAATAACTTTATTATACCACTGTGTTACAATGATTAACTATTTTCTTTCAAAGCAAGCTCAGCCAACAGGTTATGGGCCCAGACGTGATCTGATGTGTTATCTGAGTGGAGAAGTATCTGATCTCATTTTCCATTCCCAATATAAAACAAGCTGTTCTAAAGAGTATTGAGACATTGGCAGGCCAAACTAATTATAATACGTGGGCTATGGAAATTTTCTTGACCGACCTCGATCTGTGGGAGTGTCCACGAGAAGTTCATGGCAGACTTAGTGGAGGCTAAAAGAAGGATGCCAAAGCTCGGAGTAAGATCTGCCTCCTGTGTAAGGAAAATATTTATCCCATGATCATGTATCTCAAGACAGCGAGAGATATTTGGCAAGCATTGCAAATATCATACGCTGACGGCGGTTTACTGCGACGGCTATATCTGTTGCGGAACTTATTCAACGTCAAATTGACAATATTTTCATCAATGGAGGAATATCTCAATGACATCCAGTCAACCAGCCAGTCATTACTTAGCATAAAGGCAGGTCTTTTTTTTTTTTTTTTTTTTTTTTTTTTTTTTTTTTTTTTTTTTTTTTTTTTTTTTTTTTTTTTTTTTTTTTTTTTTTTGGATGGGAAATCATCAAATGACCTCTCCCGCTCTGGGCGGAGCGGAAGGGCGTGTCAGACTCTTACTGACTAAAACCCACCCGTGTTCCTTCAGTTGCCTGTGCGCCAGGGCCACGGTAACTCTTTCGAACAATCCGCGACCCCGGCAGGCATCGGCCCTATCGGAACCCGTCAATTATGCTGACAACTCTTTGAGGCGCGCGTGGAACACAACGCGCCGTCGACCCGGGCCTGGTCCTTACCGGACGGCGAGCTGCCCATTGCTCGCCGTCCGCAGGCCCGCGCCTACGGTGGCCGGGAGTCGGCTATGGACTCCCGACGCCCAGGGTGTCTCCTCCTGCGGCGACTAGGGGCGTGAGGGCGCAATGATTGCCTCTCCCTCACGCGCTCCGCCTCCTCCTTCGCGAGCATTACTGCTTCGCAGAAGGAGGTGACTGCTTCCCATTCTCTCTCGCTCCGTACTATGGCCCGAACCAGGGCCGGACGCGAGAGATCGCCGCCGCCGATCGCCGCCACGAGGACACGGCGGTGCTCCGCCCAAGCCGGGCAGACCTCCACCGTATGCTCCACCGTGTCCTCCGGTCGATCCCCACAATGCCAACACCCGGGCGTTTCCTCCCGCCTTATCCGAAACAGGAACCTCCCGAAACAGCCATGTCCGGTGAGGACCTGCGTCAGGCGGAAGGTGAGGACGCCGTGGCGCCTCTCAAGCCACTCCTCAAAGAGGGGACTTACCGCCGCAATTGTGGCGTGCCCAGCGCTGGGTTGCGACAGTCGCACTCTCCATGCCGCCATGAGATCCCGCCGGAGCTCTGTCCGCTGTGCCGCGATTTCTCGCGGCAGCGGAGTAACGCCCCGGCGTTTCGCCTCCTCGCGCGACTCCCAAATGTGCGCGAGGACTTTTGCCTCCAAATCCCATGGCGGCAATCCGGCAAGGAGGCTCGCCGCCTCGCAGGAGACCGTGCGGTATCCCCGGACCAGCCGGATGGCCATGACCCTTTGGGACGCGTTCAAACGGCGTGCTGGTCGGAGCCTCAATGAACGCGCCCACACCGGTGCCCCGTAAAGGGCCATGGACCGCACGACCCCCGCGTAGAGCCTCCGGCAGGAGGCGTTTGGACCCCCTAGATTGGGCAGGAGCCGCTTCAAGGCAGCCCCAGCCCGGTCCAGTCTGGGAGCCAAACGTCGGAAATGCTCGACGAAGTTCCACCGGCTGTCGAGGACGAGTCCCAGGTACTTCATCGTCGACTCGACGCCGATGTGAACCCCTCCCGCCATTATTTGGGAACCCGAGAGTGGCGCGTTCCGAGGACCATGAAAACACATGGCCTCGGACTTGTGCAGGGCCACCTCGAGTCCCAATTGCCGGATCCTCTCAATGACTGTCGCAACCCCGCGTGTCATTAATTCGGCCGCCGCCTGGTGCGACCTCCCCTGTGCCAGGACTAGCGTGTCGTCAGCGTAACAAACGACGCTGACGCCGCTAGGGAGGTCGGCGCGCAGCACCCAGTCGTACCCGATGTCCCACAGATACGGTCCCAAGACTGATCCCTGTGGGACACCGCACGACATCTCTCGCCGGTTCCATTCTCCCTGGTGACCGGGGTAGATGACGGCCCTATCCGTCAGATAGGCCTCGACTATGCGACAGAGGTAGGTCGGCATCCGGTGATACCGGAGTGCCTCCCTGATGCAACTCCAGGGCAGGGTATTGAAGGCATTGGCGATGTCTAGAGACACCGCCAAGACGACCCCACCCCGGGCCACAGCATCCCCCGTCGTGAGGGCTCGCACGCGCATGATGGCGTCCACCGTAGAGCGCCCCCTGCGGAAACCAAACTGGCTCTCCGCCAAATCCGGCCCCACCCGCACTAGCCGCCCGACGAGGCGGTCTGCAATGACTCTTTCAAAGAGCTTGCCCACCTCGTCGAGCAGCACAATGGGCCGGTAAGCGGACGGAGAGTCCGCAGGGCGCCCCGTCTTCTTAATGAGGACCAGTTTCCCCGTCTTCCAACGAAGTGGGAACTGGCCCCCTTCCAAGCATGCGCTTAGGAGCCCTCGAAGTCGAGGCCCGAGAGCCTCCAAGGCCAGGACCCAGGCTTTTCCAGGTAGGCCGTCGGGTCCTGGGGCGGTATTTTTGGCACTCAGCCTACGTACCGCCACTCTCAACTCTACCTCGGTCACCTCAGGAGAATCGTCGTCGTCGTCGGTTATGTGGTCCACAGTGGGCACCGCAGGAGGCGGAGCCATGGGCGGGGGAGTGTGCTCCCCTCGCGAAGGGAACAGAGCGCTCACCACGCCCTCCACGAGCTGAGGCCGGAGACTCTGCGTTAGTGGGGGAGCCCATGGGCGGAGTTTCTCCCGCACCATTTTGTATGGGCGTCCCCAAGGGTCCCTGTTCAGAGTCCCCAGCGACTCCTCACGGGCCAGTCCCCTGGCCCGCAGTATCTCCGCTCGGAGGGCGGTCTTCGCCGCTCTGTAACCCTCGTACAGCTCCGCCTGAATGGCTTCCGTATCCGGAGGACGGACACGGAGCCTGCGGTGCCTGGTGTACAGGCGTCGCGCAGCAACGCACGCCTCGCGCAGAGACGTTAGCTCCGGCGACCACCAGTACACCTGGCGCGAGGCGCGTCCAGGCTGGACCCGGGGCATTGCCACGTCACATACTTCGGACATGGCCTCCCGGAACCACTCCGCCTCGTCGTTAATATCAGCAGGCCTGTCCGGTGATGACACCCAGGCCTGCACGATCGAGGCTTCCAGGAGGAGCTCCCGGTCCAGCCGCTTCAGCGCCCACCGTGGACCACTCGGGGCCTGTCGGACCAGCGCGCTCGAGGTCTGGGCGGAGACGTCAAACCGGATGTACCGGTGGTCGGAATACGTCTCCACCCCCTCCATGACGCGCCAGTCAATGACACGCGGCGACAGAGCGGGGCTGGCGAACGAAATGTCCACCACTGACTCACCCCGCATCCGCACACACGTGGGGACAGAACCCCGGTTTAGGACGACTAGGCCTGTCTCCAGAGCCCAGTCCTCCACCATCCTACCCCGCGCGTCAGTATACCGGGAACCCCAAGCCGTGTTCTTGGCATTGAAGTCCCCGAGCACGAGCACGGGGAGGGAATGGTACCCGACGACGACGACTCTCAACTCCGCAAGGGAGTTGTGGAACTCGGCGAGAGTTCGGTTCGGGGAGAAGTACACCCCTACGACAACAATCTCCCCGAACCGTGCTGCCACGCAACCCCGTCCCCTCTTAACTGCCTCGAGCGACGGGGTACCGGCGGCGGCCGACGAAATTAGGGTCACTGAGCCGCTCAGGTCCTCCACCCAGTCATCCCTGGGCGGGACAAAGTACGGCTCAGCGACCACGGCGATATTAATCGACCACTGCGCCATGCTCTGGAGCAACAGATCCTGAGCGGCGACGCAGTGGTTGATGTTCGCCTGGAGGAGGCGTAATGGGGCCATTAGTGGCACTCCATTTCAGCCTCCTCCCGAGGCCCTTGTGAGGGCCCTGCCGCGGTTTCAGCGGCGGTGACGACTGTGGAGGCAGCAGCGGCGATGGCAGTGGCGGCGGGTGCGGCAGTGACGGCGGTTGCGGAGGGCTTACCCCTGCCCCTGGCTTTGGCGGGTGGGGCGCAGGCCTTACTCCCAGCCCGGTGATCGGCCGGCTTGCCAGCTGCCGCACATAAAAAGCAGTGCGGCGTGGCATTGCACGAGCCGGCCTTGTGCCCGGGCTGACCGCAGCGGAAACAGTGATCGCTGCGGTCCACCTCCGAGGTGCATTGCACTCCCACGTGGTTGCCCACCTGGCAGCGGAAGCACCTCAGAGGTCTGGGTTCCAGCAGTTTCACCTGCGCGGAAACCCAGCCCACCAGGAGCCTTCGGCCCTCCCCGGCAACTTTCCGGGCCGCCGTCACGGGGCAGCTCACCGTCACGGCTCGCATCCCCGTGTGGTCAGGACGAATGGTGCCCGCCCTCACCTGCTCGGCAGAGCACCCCCCAGTCCTGACGACGGCGGCGACTACCTCAGCCTCCGTCACACAGTCGTCCAGGCCCAGGATGCGCATGTCAATGCACTTGCAGGGCCTGGAGACTCGGGCCTCGTCCGCATTTAGGGACGCCCTAAGCCTATCGGCCAGGGCGTCAGCGGTCGGGCCGCTGGCCGCACCAGGAACCTCCAGCATCCGGGCCCCAGTCGCAGTGATCTTCACCCGGATGCCATTGGCGACGCCTAACTCCTCTAGGTTCACGGCCGCCCTAGCCTTGGCGAGCACGTCGCGGTAGGACACGCCCTTCTTCTCCGCTTCCGGCTGTAGTGTGATCACTACAGCTGCGGACTTCGGGGCGCGGAGCCTAGCCGCGACGCTTCGCTCCTTGCGCCGCTGCCGCCTCTCTTTACGTTTGGCCGCCCTTGCTGCCTTGCCCACCTTCTTCCTCGACCCAGCCACTTGCCATTCGGCGTCGGACGGAGGAGAATTAGGAGGTGGGGGGGCCGGCTGACTTGCCGCCAAGGCTGGCGCCCTCGCCGCCTGCGCAGCCACATAAAGGCAGGTCTAGATGATGAATTTGTTGAGATTATTATGTTAGCCGGTTTAACCGATGTATACGAGTACAATCCTCTGGTAATGACATTGAAGCATTCAGGCATGAAGATTAGAACAGTGTCTATGCAGGCAGCGTTGCTCAAAGAAAGCTTGAGGAAAAGCAGCACAACGAACACAACTGTAGACGACACGACAGCGGCACTGATGCCAAAGTCCAAGAAGGGCGTTATATGCCATTTGTGTAAAAAGAATGGCAGTGCCAACGTCGTAAGACGGGAGACAACAAAGACACATCTGTAATTAAGAAGAAAGAGAGTATGGAGACCTCGGATCTAATGGCCGCTCTATCTATGACGGTTGGTGAGGGCCATTGCGTCGTAGATGTCGGAGCTAAATTACACATGACGTCTACCGTGCACATTCTTGAAGATAGACATCGTCATTACTTCTAAGCTAGTGACGACCGCGAACAATGATAAGATTGTGTCTGTTGAACAAGGGATTGTGTATTTCATGTCAGGCGTAAGGTTCGAGGTAAATTCTCTGTAAGGTTCGAGGATGTACTTAGGCTTCCAGGTTTGACGACAAACTTTCTGTCGGTTACTAAAATGTGTACTAAGGGTTGCACTATTGTTTTTGATGACGCTTCTTGTAAGGTTTACCAAAACTATCACCAAGTAAAATAATTGGAAAACCAGTATTCACAGCACCACTGAAACAGGGATTATATGTTTTAGATAAAGAAGAGGCGATGATTCTGACGTGTCCTCCAGAAGATTCTTCTCACGCCTGTTTTGATTTGTGGCACCGAAGACTAGGTCACCTGAGTGGAGCTCTGATGGTGAACCTGAAAAGTTTGGTTGATGGTCTGACTTTTAGAAATGTGTACACGGAAACATGTGAAGGGAAGGAGTGCGGCGAAATGTTTCCAAACAGTAAAAAACAAAAGAGCAAAAGACTTTCTTGAACTCGTGCATTCTGATTTAGCAGGCCCTACGGAGATGGAATCCTGGGGTGGTAATAGGTACTACCTGATTTTTGTGGATGATTTCAGCCGAAAAAAATTTAGCTATTTGTTAAAATCCAAGACAATTCATGGAATTCAAGGCACTAGTTGAAAATCAGCCGGGAAAAAAGATAAAGAAATTTCTTAGCGTTAATGGCACTGAGTATACCAACGGAGAATTTCAAAGCTTCCTCAAGAAACATGGGATCTAACACCAGAGATCAGTTACACTCCTCAACATAATTGAGTGGCGGAACGCACAACACGCACAAAAACTGAGAAGGCTGTATGGTGCATGAGGCTGATATGGACAAGAGGTTCTGGGGAGAAGCTGTTGGTTGTTCCGGGTACCTGAAGTGAAGTGTCTCCTACAATGGCCCCCAAAGATAAAGTTCCAGAGGAGGTTTTTACAGGAGAGAGAACCGATCTATCAAATCTGAAAATATTCGGATGTAGAGGTCAGGTTCTGTTAAAGGATCATAGTCACAAGAAGTTTGATCCAAAGATGGTTTAAATGATAATGACTGGGTATTCGACCAATTCGAAGCGTACCGATTTATCAATTTAGAGGATGATCCAATGAGGATTGTCATCGCTCGAGATGCTACATTTATGGAAAAAGTTTCCGTGACTACTAAAGAAAAACGAGTAGCCGCTGGTCCCGTTTCTAAGAAAGATGCTGTGGTCATAAATGTACAATACGACATTCCTGGAGTTATTCATTCTATTACTCAACCAGAGGTTCCAAGGATTACTGGTCCTGTCGTAGTGGGGGTTCCGGTGGCTAGTTCGAATGTGAATGAAGAAGAATCTGGAAGTGCATCTAGTACAGCGAGTGCTAGTTGACTGACGAGATCAGATTATGGAGAGAATTTTTACGATTCAGTTGACGTAGAGAATCCCATGGCAGACGTTTTACAAAGTTCAGCTTCTATCAACTTAGAGCGTCCTGTGGCAGAAGATTTGCAAAGTTCGAAACGTTACCCTGCTCGAAATAGGTTTCCAAGGCGAGAGAAAGATATGGTATATAATTTCCAAGTGTCAGATGATCCTGATCCTATTTCAGTTAAAGATGCCATGGAGTGTTCTGACAAGAAGTTTTGGGTGGAAGCGATGAAGGATGAATGGAACCTGGGAATTGGTCGATTGACCATTAGACGCTAATTTTATCAAAATTAAAAGGGTTTTCAAGTTGAAGATTGAAGTTGATGGCAGCACCCAGCGCCAAGGGTTATTCCCAAAAACCTGGTGAAGACTATTTTGAAACATTTGCACCATTAGTCAAGATGTCGTCGATTCGTCTTTTACTAGCACTGGCGGTTGAGAAGAACCTGAGCGTTCATCATATTGATGTTACTACTGCTTTTATGAATAGAGATCTGCATTATATGGAACAGCCGCAATGTTTTGATCAAGAGGGGAGTAAAGGCAAGGTTTGCAAGTTGAAGAAAGCCATATATGGCCTAAAACAAGCTGCCAGGTGTTGGAACCAAAAGATTCATGAGCATATAATGAAGATGGGGTTTTCTCGGTCTAAATATGATCGGTGTGTCTACACAAAGAATTATAAAGATTTTTTTCTGTCATAGCTCTCTACGTGGATGATTTTTATATATTTACAAATAAAGCTGTAGAAGCCAGGACAGTGATACATCAAATTGGAAGATCCGTCAAAATAAAGGATTTGGGTGAGGCAAGAGAATGTCTTGGAGGCTGGATCGGTGGAAGAATGTTAGTGAAATCCACTTGTCTCTAAAGAAATAAATTACGAAAATCTTGGACAAATATGGAATGTTGGACTGTAACCCAATTAGTACACCAATTGAAGTGAATCTTCGCCTGAAATCTGGTAAAAATATTGATAACACTAGGTATAAGGAAATTATCGATTCACTAATGTACCTGGCATGTTGTACAAGACCTGATATATCGTATGCAGTTACGATGCGTGCTTAGGTCAAATAAGTGCTTAGGTATCTAAAGGGGACAGCGGAACTATCGCCGTGTTACAAAAAATGTAATAATTTCTGCTATAGGAAAACGTTCCAAACATATAAATATAAGATATAATTTCGTTAGGGAGTTAGCGGAGTAAAGGGTAATTTGTGTTAAATATTGTGAGACTGCCCTTATGCCTGCTGATATGATGACAACGGGAGTTGATAAGCAGAAACATTTGTTCTGCACTCAGCATAGTGGATTAAGTGGGGGTGTTGTACCATGAAGGTAATAGGTAATGCACTATGTTCTAAGAGTAGTCTTTTTAGGTGTTGCCTAGCAACTGTTAAGTTCTGTTCTTTCATCCTGTTTAAATGTTAAATGTTTAAATGTTTCTGTCAAATGTTTAAGTTCATTTTTATTTTTATTTAAATTTAAATAACTTTATTAAATCCACTGTGTTACAATGATTAACTATTTTCATGGAAAGCAAGTTCAGCCAACACTATGCTTAGTAAAAACTGAAGGTACGCAGTTGGGGTTAAATTAAATACTCACTTTAATACAGGCTTTAATAGATCAAGGAAGTGGTGCTGTGACTGCTCATGGGCAAACGTGAGCTACATGACGTATTAATGTATTAAGTTTACGGTCTTATGCACCATGCGTAGAATAATAATTAACTGAAAGAGCATTAGAATCATCACTATACCAACGCAGTCGAATAAATAGTGATAAAAGTACCGAAAAGCTTGTCTCCAATTACTCATTTTAATCCGTAGAATAAGTTTTACGTCCGCCAGTAAACAATACGGAATATAAGACCGAAACCTCTTTATGTATAAAGCGATGTAAACTACTATTAACTACGTATTGCATTGTGACTGATAACTATTAACAAATATACACGAGCGTAGATAGATATTTTACAAACGACAAAAGTAATTATAATATTTCAACTCGTCTTAAGCGATGACACAATAATTACCTACATCAATCATAATAAAAAGTTTAGATGCATGCAAGTCGATTTGCTCGATTTGGCACTGAAAACAGACGTTTCCAAAGTGTTTATTTTGCTGAAAAACAAAAAACGCATATATACATACATATTCATATCAATAAGAATCTAAAATATGGAGTATAAATCATTAATTATAATTGATTCTCAACCACTGTGATATAAACAGTTGATTTTTTTATGTATGTAGGTATAAAAATATCTAAAATCAGCCCCTTCGGTAAAGGTAGAATGATTGAATGCTAATTTGTATACTTACCAGTTAAGTATTACTATCAATATGCTTAATCGATTGTAACTATAATGTTTGTAGCTATTTATATTGGTTAGGATATCTGAAACACTTGAGCAAGATTTACTTCATTTATGGTATGTAGATACCTACTGACGAGTAGCCATTGCTTAAGCAATGTTATCTAATTAATTCGCTATGGCCACGTACACATTATTATTATTATAGCTCTATACTTTGAATTGTAAATATTTCTAACGAGGACGCGTTCACATTACAGTACGTCGCGATTGCCCGAAGAACGTATGCCCGAATGATGGTTTGCCCAATGAACTGTTGGTCGAATTAGTGAATAATGTTATCCCGACAAAACGTTTTCCGATGAACTTTTGACCGAAATAAAATAATTATAAGGCTTTGAGTATTTTTCTGGATTGGATGTTAGTAATTTTCTTGTAATTTCTATAATTTATTATGAAAAAAATACGCACTCGAATCGTAAGATTATATAAAAAAACTAATTTTAGAACATAAACATCTAACCCAAAAAAATGTCAAGTCTTGTAACTTAATAATTTCTCCCTATGAGTTCCAAGCACTCATGTAGAGCAAGCCTATTTTCCAGTCAAACTTTCGTCGAACAAAACTTTTTTCGACCAACAGTTTATCGGGCAAACGATAATGCAGCCAAGTGAATTTCGGGCAATCGTGGCCCACTCTACACATTGCGCTGAGATGATTTTGTTTTACAATTAATTAATTATAATTGGTAATCTTCAATCTCATATAAGCCGACTAAACGACTGCTGCATCAAATAAATTGGAATAAACTGTTTGCATAGCACGCAGCCACGAAGCAGTGTTAACGTTATTCTGCTTTTTTGTTAGCTGTTGAATTCAGCTGTCAGGATTTTTAGTTAATTCACTATTGCGTTGTCTTTCTATGTTGCCGATCTTCATAAAAATATAATTTAAACAACTTAAAAGTCCTGATTTTTTTAGCAGATTCTTGCACACTGATGCATAACCATACAGGGTGATTTCTTTCCAGCCATTTTAGGTAAGTTCTAAATTACAGGTGTTAGAGTAAAACGCTGAAAAGAAACCAAGAGCTCAATTTTAAAGAAAATTAAAGGGACATTAAAATTAATTTTAATAATTTATTCTGTTTATGTACAAATTTTATTATTCATATTTACAATCAACTTACGAGTTATTATAAACCGAAAACAATAATTAACTGTCATACAATATAGAAATTCAATAAATATGTTGTAAAATAACGTAAATAGCCTAAGAATCTTATTTACGTTATTTTAATGTTATTGTTCCTGCTGCGACGTGTGTTGCTACAATTATTACATAACTTTTTAAAATTGAGTGTCTTTTCAGTAATTAAAATAAACGGAATTCTATAGTGTAATGTGAACGTAGTCCCGGACTTGTAAATACAGTATAATCAGCAAAAAGCAAATGTATTCAACAAAGCTGAACAAAGCTGTGACTCGAAACAAAAAATATATATTTATTTTTCCAATAAATGTCATAGCGTATTCGATATAATGTGTAAGGCATGAAATAATAAGAATAAATATTATTTGGGACTGATTTTGAAGTGTTTAATTTTTTTTTTGCTTTGATTAAATAAACTACGAGTACGTTTTCCCCATGTTTTATACATAGATGAGTGAATGGTGTTATAGGTCCGCGTAACTAAACTATTAAATAGGACATCCTAACTAATATTATAAATGCGAAAGTAAGTTTGTTTGTTTGTTTGTTACCTTTCATGCCTAAACCACCGAACCGATCATCCTGAAATTTTGCATATATATTGTCAGGTGTACAGAAACGGACATACGGTACCTTTCATCCCGAAAAAAAGTACTTTTGCCGAGGAAAACAACAATAACGGTCTTATGATAATAGAAGGCGCCACGTGTCTTTCGAATCATGATTTAATTATAACCCGAATTGATTGTCATACTCTAAATTTACGCGAGCGAAGCCGCGGGCAAAAGCTAGTTTCAAATAAACACACGAAAACTATGTACATCTAGGTATGTCCCAGATGGGAAAGCGTTTACTTTTTCACGAAAATCTCAGGATATTTGAAAAAGACCGGTAATTAAAAAAGATTATCGTAATACTACGAGATACTATCAGGATTTTTGCAAAAACACAGCTTTTCTTTGGTTAATCGCGAACAACGACGAGGACTATGAACGCTGATTGGTGATCAACCACTCGAGCCATGTTCTGACCAACCAGAATAAAGATGTTATGAATTGACTGTTAGATTAGCCAATCACCAATCAATTTGGATTATTCCGTTTGTCCACCCCAAAAAGACCACCTTTTTTTTTTGGTCGGGAAATCCTCAAATAACTTCTCCCGCTCTGGGAGGAGTAGGAGGGCGTGTCAGACTTTTACTGACTAAAACCCACCCGTGTTCCTTCAGTTGCCTGTGTGCCAGGGCCACGGTAACCCTTTCGAACAAACCCGCGACCCTAACAGGCGTCGGCCATAGCAGGCCCTGTCAGTATGTGCTGACATCTCCTTGAGGCGCACGTGGAACATAACGCTGCGTCGATCCAGGCTTGGTCTTAACCAGATGGCGAGCTACCGATTGCTCGCCATCCGCAAGCCCGCGCCTACGGTGGCCGGGAATGGGCTATTGATTTCCGACGCCCAAGGCGTCAGTCTCCTGCGGCGGCTAGGGGCGTGAGGTCGCAAGGATTGCCTTTTCCTTACGCGTTCCGTGTCCTCCTTCGCGAGCATTACTACTTCGCAGAAGGAGGTGACGGCTTCCCATCTCCTCTCGCTCCGTACGATGGCCTGGACAAGGGCCGGACGCGAGAGATCGCCACCGTCAATCGCCTTCGCGATGACACGGCGGTGCTGCACCCAAGCCGGGCAGACCTCCACCGTATGCTCCACCGTGTCCTCCGGGCGATCCACACAATGGTAACACCCCGGCGTTTCCTCCCGCCTTATGCGAAACAGGAACAAAACAACCGTGTCCGGTGAGAACCTGCGTCAGGCGGAAGGTGAGGACGCCGTAACGTCTCTCTAACCTCTCCTCAAAGAGGGGACCTATCGCCGCAATTGTGTTGTGGCCAGCGCTAGGTTGCGACAGTCACAATGTCCATGTCGCCTTGAGATGCCGCCGGAGCTCTGTCCACTGTGCCGCGATTTCTCGCGACCAGCGGAGTTACGCCCCGGCAATTGGCCTCCTCGCGCCACTCCCATCTGTGCACGAAGACTTTTGCCAGATTCCATGGCGGCAATCCGGCAAATAGGCTGGACGCCTCACCGGAGACCGTGCGGTATCCCCGGACCAGCCGGATTGCCATGATCTTTGGGACGCTCCACCCCCACAAAATCTACACTAAGGTGGAAAAGCAGAAACGCATGTCTGAGAATCCACCCTAGGCCTAGTTGGATTAACGGAATTTATAGGCTTAGGGTGGATTTTCGGACATGCGTTTCCGCTTATCTAAGGGGTGGATTTTTTGTGATGGAAAAACGGAATAACCGATCAAGTTTCCAATCGTCCTTATCAGACAATATTTTTTTTCAAAATGTCCTAGTTGTTTGAAAATTAACGCTTTTTCCAATCATTCTGTGACTAGTATATACATATATAGCTCTATCTAACTACTACCTATACTTAGTACTCTATATTTTTATAATGTCGGTAACTAGAAAAATTCGGTTGGTCATTCTTCATCCCGCCAAAGTGGGTTCGATCATAAAACAACTAATACATATAAGGCACATCGAGTTCTAGAAAGAAACAGCCACACAGGTATGCGTACCTGACAGATACGGGGCTCTACAAAGCCGACCTTTTCCTAAAATTCTACGTGCCATATTAACGCTTGCGTTATGTACTTCTTTGACTATATTAAAGGCCCTACTTACATCATGACAACTCATTGACCTTAATGTGTCAATCAATTAATCAAGTTTACAAACCACGTATCATCGTGCTACAAAAAACGATCATGTTTGATTCGCCTTACCATAAACTACACAGGCTACACATGTGTCCTTCGTTTGCTTGCTTGTACGCAGATATACGTGGAGTAAGTACGTTGGAGTAAGTGAGGCCGTGACACTAATTGATGTTGTGTGCTCTGACGCCCGTGTGTGTGGGGTCTCTGTATCACACATACCAGCCAGAGCTTGGCCAACATGCAGTTATATCTGTTGAATTTAATTTTAAATTAGAAAAACCTTCCCCACACGGGATCACCTATAGGCCACTTAGAGATATACTGCTTGATAACTTTAATGATGATTTGAATAGGATGGACTGGGAATACATTGAAAGTCTGGAGGATGTGAATTCTATGGGAGCAACATTTAATGAGTATATTTTGAATCTCTTTGACTTACATGCACCCCTTAAAAAAGTTCTAATAAAAGAAAAGTCATACCCATGGATAACTTACACTGTCAAGGAAATGATAAAGTTGCGAGACAGGTGCACTGTTAAGTCTAAGGCTACTAAATCTGTACATCACATAAAATCATACAAGGAGCTTAAATACTTAGTCAGGGCCGCTTTTGTTAGTGAGAAGTGTGCTTATTTTAAAACTTACATAAATAAAAACATTAAACAGCCAAAAAAGTTATGGAACCATATTAAAGCATCAATAGCTATTTCAAAAAAACCAGAGCACAGTCTGCCATATTTTTGTAACAACCCTGAGAAAATAAATGACAATTTTTTAGACGTCCCTGGTAGCAGTGGGGTCAGTACTGCTGACTTAACTTACTTTGAGCACCACAGATTCAGTAACGGTCATTTCCAGCTTGAGCCAGTCCAGGAGGACATGGTGCTGAGGCTTTTACGTGGTCTTAAGTCTAATGCCCAGGGATCTGACTATATCTCTCTGGAGATGCTTATGATGACTGTTCCTCGTACACTTGCAGCTATAACGGCCATTGTCAACAGATCAATAGCCTACTCCTGTTTTCCGGACCCGTGGAAACAAGCTATAGTAAGGCCCATACCTAAGGTACCTAATCCCACCAGCGTGAAAGATCTTCGCCCAATTAGCCTTTTACCATGTCTCTCCAAGATTCTGGAGAAAGTTGTCTCTAACCAGCTTCGGGCATATCTTGAGCAGCACGGTATTCTGCCACTGGCTAAATCCGGATTTCGTAAGGGGCACAGCACAGCCACAGCTCTTCTTGACGTGGTTGGGAATATCCTTGAAGCCAGAGACCAAGGCATGGGGACCATGCTTGTACTGCTGGATTTTTCACGTGCCTTCGACTCAATCAATACCTCCCGTCTCCTATCCAAGCTATCTTACTACGGATGTCAGCCCGAAACACTCCAATGGTTTCAGAGTTACCTGAGTAACCGTTCTCAGTTTGTGCAAGTGACAAGTGACAGTGATGGAGATATTTTGTCCTCTAGTCTCAAGCAGGTGAACCGGGGCGTACCGCAAGGATCGATCCTGGGCCCTCTTCACTTCATTCTGTACAGTGCTGACATCACGAACTGTCTGGTCAACACCAAGTTTCACCTATATGCTGATGATCTGCAGATGTATCTCTCATTTCGCCTACAGCACTCCGCTGAAGGTGTAAAAAGAATGAATGAGGATTTAGATACGATTTCAGCATGGTCAGGAAGAAACTCTCTGGTTCTGAACCCAGTAAAGTCCAAGTACATTCTCTTGGGATCAAGAGATTTTCTGAGCAAAATATTAGGATACACTCTGGACATGAAGATTGATGGGTGTTCTATTGATAGGGTGCAAGAAGCCCGTAATCTTGGGGTGGTGTTTGACGAGCATCTGCATTTTGAAACTCACGTCATGGAGGCTGTGCGCAACTGCTTTTACCATCTTAAGCTTTTGTACCGTGTACGGCCCTACATAAATGTGGATATGCGTGTCATGCTGTGCGAGTCACTTGTTTTATCGAACCTGAACTACGCCTATACTGTGTATGGTGCATGCATTCTCGGTAGAAGCGAGAAGTTGATCCAGCGAGTTCAGAATGCTTGTGCGAGATTTTGTTTCAATGTCCCTCCCCGATCTCACATAACTCCATTCTTAAATAAGGGTAATTTGATGAGAATGTCAGATCGCAGAAAGCTGCATTTGGCTACCCTACTCTTTGGCACCATTCTCACAAAAAAAACAGAATATCTTTATGGCAAATTGACTTGGTCTAGAGATATAAAACAAATTAAAACAAGAGCATCATCTTACCTTCTGTTGGCCTCAACGTATAAAACTGCTGCATTCCGTGGAAGCTTTAAATTCGCTGCTTCCCGCTGCTGGAACGACTTGCCACCTCCTTTTCGTGCTATAAAAACAGTTGGTACTTTTAGCATTAAATATAAACAACACCTGTTACGAGTACAAAAGGAAGCCAGTTTCTGAACTCACCCTGGGACTGCACGCAGTTGCTACTGGTGACCTTGCGGAGTCTTGCGTTCCTAGCAGCATGATTTGATTCGATTGCTATGTTTTGCTCGGTGACTGAATATTTTTCTTCAGTTTTACACATCACAACATAGTCAGTCATACACACCACAATACTTCACACTATTTTTCTGCACTACTTTTATGCCTTATCTATTCACTCACTGTTTTATTAGTTGTATCATTACTTTATTTTACACATTCCAAAAAGTACCATTTTTTATTGACAGCCGGTCGAATGCGCTCGCGTCTCGGGGTCTACTCTCTAAGCACGAAGTCCATACCTTCGGCCTTCGTTACGGGCGGTTCCTACTCCGTATCACCTACGGACTTACGATTAGTCCCGAACCCGAACTAAGAATGAATGACAACACTATTTGACTGTTGTCCTTACTCCCGATGTGTTTTGCCCGTCCGAAAAGTTGAATTTGACACTCGTATTGACGGATCGTTATGTCATTTATATGACATCAAAATAGTTATCGTGCCGCCGACGGAAGTTAAAGTTTGGCAAAAATTCGAAACTATGGCTGCTTTTTAATGTTCAAAGAAGCTCTACAGGAAGAGCGGAGGCGATGCCGATTATACTTGCGCCAAAACTTTCGGTTGGCGAGTATTCCCGACGTTGAGTTCATAGGGTATTATAGGCTGGAATTATTTGAAGACTTGTGTGAGGATATACCTCTTTTGCCTCAACAAATGCGATGAAATGGTGTTGATCCAAGAATGAAGGTAATTGTTTGATACAAGAATGAAGGACTTAAGCTAAGGATATACTTATTGAAAATTCTGCAAATTATTGAGTTGTAATTACTGTTGTTTTTGTTTACTTTTAGATCCTTGGTGCTCACAACTTTTATGCCCAGGGGAGCTAACAAGTTGCAGTGGGCTGTAGTAGACTTACATTTGGAATTTTAAAAGGCTGATGGAGATGCCTCTTAGCAGCAAGAGAGCTACATTATGAACCCATCACAGCAGGTACCTATTTGTCACAATTTACACTATAACTATATTTTTCCTTAAAATGCATTTGAACAGGTCGACAGTATTTTTTTCATCAATTTCAGAGCAAATATTAATTTTGCATGTAAAATTGTCATTGCTTGCTGTTTTACACAATATGTGTAATCGGGCAGGTTTAGAAGCAACTTGCCTCACCAAGGCAGACCTACAATAAGAGTGCAGTATATAGGGAGGACAGCAATATAAGTCCATGTCCGCTCATCAAGCTCTTCAGCAAGGGCAAAGAGCGATAGACTGATTAGTGCAATTGCTGGACAGAAATAAGTACTTATGCAGTCTCAAAAGAAAACTACTCTACTAATAAAACATTTCATTAAATACATAGGGTGTTTGTATTTATATTATTGATTTCAGTATTTATTTTACAAACTGTTTATTTTTCTTTCAGGACATAATGGGTGTTGGGACCGGCGCAAGATCCCAAAAGAGGAAAATGATAAGAAAAAAGATTTCCAAAATAAAAGTATTGTTTTTAGTAACAAAATGTTCTCTTTTTATTTAGCACCAATCAAATTGAAAATAAAAATACAATCAACAATACACTTTAACAATCAAAACATAGATTTTCTTTTATTTATCTATTGTAGCCTTAAATTATGACTAGGAACTTAGTTTCTCTTACTTGTCTAGTTCAGTCTCAAATACCTAATATCTGAATAAAATTAACAATCAAAAATACACTATAACAATCATAACATAGATTTTCTTTAATTTATCTATTGTAGTCTTAAATTATTGCTAGGAACATAGATTTTCTTACTTGTATATTTCAGTCTCAAATACCTAACAATCTGAATAAAATTAACAATTGACAATACATAGATTTTCTTTTATTCCAAACCAATTTCAAAGAATCAACATTATACAATCAAAAGTTTGTTTTTTACCAATCAACACATACCATTTTCTATTACTTGTCTATTTGAATCTTAAATAATTTCTGGTAACAGACGAGCTTTCAGTCAGTGAATTATTGAGTTGGAAGACCAAAGACTCCAAGAGACAAAATAAATAAGGAGCTCGGAAAATAAATGTAGCAACATTAATTATGAACAATGTTGCAATTATAGTTATATGTATAGCTAGCAATTTAAATGTTTCTAGTTATGTACTAAGTTACAAAGCTCATTGAGCACTTCATTTCTCCGTTTCGATTAATAGTCTTTGTTCTGCCACCTCATTAATTCGACTTCTTGCTGAGTCGGCAGAGGGATGTTGCCTCGAACTCGTGGATGTGCATGTGCACGGCGAGAATTTAATACTGTAAACAAATGGAAATAAATTTTAGTCAGTTTTAAGCAATTTTCTGAAACATGATTAACATAATCTCTTTTCTACTGAACAATAATACTGACTTCACTAATTTTGCATTGGCAACTCCCGCTCCAGTGCCTCAGTGAACATTGAGGGTTGCTCATGGGAAAGTGGGTTGCAGTAGATATTTGGGTGGGTGTGATGGCTGCTGGGTCTTGTCTTACAGGTGGACCTACAACAGAAACTGAATATTATTGACGGATACAACAAACATATAATTATGTATCTGTTATTTATTATTATTTAATTAAAAAAGTCACGGCAAAGACTCAGTTGTTTGTTGTTTTTACCATTTGAAGAAACTTACTATCATAAATTATAAATTTAATTATTACTTACCGATGGAAAAGCTGGCACCCTTGCCTTGGCTTGTGGCTGTCCAAAACCCTCTTCCATAATTGATAGTATCCTTAATTCCACTTGGGTGAGGGTTGTTGCTACCGGGGGATCCCCCACAGCGCATACTTCCACGTAGTTTCCCCCGGGCAACGCCGTGTCTGACCACCGTAACGGAGTGGCAGACCGGCGGCTAAAGTGCGCTGTGACTCGCAGACAAAAACGCGGTCGTCTGTGAATATGCCGAAGAAGCCGAGCCGTGACGCCTCCGGGCGTCTTTGTTTTAACTCGAATCGCTCCTCCGAGGGTGATTCAAACGGCCCTTCTCAGGGCCAACCCAAAGGCCCTTCTCAGGGCCAATCCAAAGGCCCTTCTCAGGGCCAAACCAAAGGCCCTTCTCAGGGCCAACCCAACGGTCTTTTTCAGGGCCAACCCAACGGCCCTTCTCAGGGCCAACTCAACGGCCCTTCTCAGGGCCACGCCGGCGGCGCTTTGGCGTCGGAAGCTGACCGCACACCGTCTGCGGCCAGCTTTTTCAGCAGGCCGGACGAGTTGTCGGACGCTGACGAGTCCAATATGGAAACGTCGGCGGCCGAAAACGATCGCCCCAAGCGGAAGAGGGCCGATCTAAGGTTCGGGTCTGGGGGTTCCTCGGAGTCGGTTGCAAGTAGGTCGAAGAAGAAGTCGAAGTCTAAAAAGGCTTCGACTTCTGCTTCGGCTTTTACTCACGATGTGGGCTTGGTGGACGCCGAGCGCCAGCTAAATCTGGCGAAACGGGTGCAACTCCAGGAAGACCTGGAGGAGAGGGTCGCCGCAAAGGAGCGGCAGGCGCAAGCCGCCAGGTCGAGAGCTGGCTATGGTGCGTCTAATGTGCTATATGCTGACCACTCCCTGGCGGAATTGGAGCGCATGGCAGAGGAGGACAAGGAGGAGGTCCTGGAGGTCGCCTCAAAGTCCTCCAATTTGAAGGGGACCTTCCAGAAGGCTCTCAAATGCCGGGCCGCCAGCATGCACGGCATCGTATTGGAACTGGTGAAGCGGACGGCCACAGACGAGACGCGGCAGCTGCAGGCGAAGGTGAGTCGCCTGCAAGCGGAGGTCAGCCAGCTACACCAGAAGCTGGCTGAGGTCACGGCCCGGCCTGCCCAATCTGCCCCAGGTACGGGGGTAGAGGACCCCTCTTCCCCAGCCAGCCTCGAGGCAATAATCCGCGGGGTTGTCATGGAGGAGAGGGCCTTCATCAGAGGCTGCTTCGCGGGCATTGATGACCGACTCTTGCCCGAGAAGCGGCTCCGCCCGCCACTAGCGGCGGATAAGAGTCCACCGCCGACGGAGCCGGAACCTGCGCCTCTGGGAGGCCCGGCATCGGGCGAGCAGCCCCGGGCCCAGAAGCCCTCCAAGGGCAAGGGCAAGGGCAAGAGGAGCACGCCCTCTCAAACGCCCACCACGAGCGCGGAGGGAGCGTCCGGGTCGTCTGCCACTCCAGCAGCAGCCCCCCGGAACTCGCAGGAAGAGGACGCCCTTCTTCCCTCCACCACCCCGTCCAACCCGCCGTGGACGAAAGTGGTCAGGGGAGGAAAAGGGCAAAGGTCCACCCCCAACCTCAATGCAACTGCCCCAGCGGCGAAAAAGGGTCTAGCCGGCGGGAAGAAGCTGGTTCCTCCCAAAACTGCGGCGGTCGTGGTGACCATCACCCCGGAGGCCGTGGAGAGGGGCGAGACGTACGAGTCCGTCCTAAGACGGGCTCGTACCAACGCGGATCCCTCCCGGCTGGGGATCGGCAACATCACGTGCCGCCGTACCCTGGCCGGGGCTCGAATTTTCGAGTTTTCGGGGGAGCAGCGCAGCGCAAACGCGGACCTCTTCGCGGGAATGCTGCAGGAGGTCATCGCGGATGCGGCAACGGTCGTCAGGCCTGTAAAGACCGCAGCCTTGGAGGTGGCCGATCTGGACGATTCGGTCACCAAAGAGGACGTGGTGGCGGCCGTTGCAACGGCCGGAGGCTGCGACGCTGGCGCAGTGAAGGGTGGAGCTATCAGGCCCGGGCGCCGCGGCATGGGCACCATCCGCGTCGAGTGCCCAGTCGCTGCGGCCGGGGCCGTCCTTACTGCGACCAAAGGACGGCTGCTTGTGGGGCTCAGCTCGGCTGTGGTCCGGCCACTTGAAGACCAGCTTATGCGCTGCTTCAAGTGCTTCGCGTTCGGCCACACCCGAGCCACGTGTCCCTCCAAGTCCGACTGGGGAGAGTCTTGCTTCCGGTGCGGGCAGGAGGGACACAAGAGTGCCGCTTGTCGCGCTGCCACGCTACGCTGCGCGGCGTGTGCCGCCAGTGGCCGCCCCGCGGACCACAGGATGACGGGCAGGAGCTGCAAGCCGCCCGCGAGGAAGGGCATAGTGCCGGCGCAGGTTCGCCCTGCTGCTACCACCACCACCGCCGTCGTCGCCGCTGTAGCTCCAGCGGCGGTAGCCGAGGAGGGATGTGGGATGCTGGAATAATGGTTTCCAACTACCACATCCTCCAGGCGAACGCCAATCACTGCAGGGCAGCCCAGGACTTGGTGGTGCAGGTCATGGCCGAGTGGTTGGTGAACGTAGCGGTGGTCGCCGAGCCCTACTCAATCCCCGGCAGCTGGCTGGGTGACGAGGACGGCTTGGTGGCACTAGCGGCGCGGTCTTCCACAGACTCCCCTCCCCTCTCGCTATTAGAGAAGGGACCGGGATACGTGGCTACCGCGTGGGGAGAAATAGCCCTTGTGGGCGTCTATTTCTCCCCAAACCGCCCTCTTCAGGACTTCGAGAACTATCTCGGAGTCCTGGCCGCCGTGGTCGGCAGGGCGGCGCCGCGTCAGGTCTCCGTACTGGGAGACCTGAATGCCAAGTCGGTGAACTGGGGTAGCCCGGCCACCAACGCTCGCGGGCGGGCAGTGGAGATGTGGGCAGCCTCCTCTGGACTCTCCCTCTTGAATAGAGGAAGCGTCCAGACATGCGTGCGGCGGCAGGGTGGCTCAATAGTGGACGTCACTTTCGCCACCCCTGCGTTGGCCGCGCGCGTGTTAAACTGGTGGGTGGACCTGGTGGAGACTATGTCGGACCACCGCTACGTACGGTTCGATATCTCCACCGGTGGCCCCGGAGAGACGCGGCCCCTCTCGGGGCGATCGCCGTTCCCGCGGTGGGCTCTCACCCGCCTGGACAGGGAGGCAGCAGGGGAGGCGGCGTTCATCCAGGATTGGTTTTCGCCGCCTTCCGCCGGCCTGGATGTGGATACCGTGGCGGGGCGCCTGAGGGGGTCTCTGACCGAGGTATGCAACTCTAGCATGCCTCGGTCTCGCCGACCACTACCCAGGCGCGCCGTGTACTGGTGGTCGGTGGAGCTGGCGGGGCTACGAGCAGCGTGTGTGGAGGCAAGAAGGGCCTACACGCGAAGCCGGCGGCGGCGTCGACGAGCTCACGCCAACGAGGACCACCTCTATGAGGTGTATGTGGAGGCAAAAATGGTCCTCGATAGGGCCATCGCCGCCGCCAGAGACTCGGCGAGAGCGGAGATGCTGGAGGGTCTCGATAGAGACCCCTACGGGAGACCTTATAAGGCGGCGCGCAACAAAATGCGCCCCTTTGGTCCCCCAGTGGCCGAGACCCTGGAGCCCTCATTCCTGGATGGGGTGGTTCAGTCCCTATTCCCGTGCAGGGACAACTTCACCCCACCAGTGATGGGCGCACCGCTAGGGATAGCTCCGCCAGCTGAGGAAGAAGAGGAGGCCCCCCCTGTCACGGAGTTGGAACTCCGCGCGGCGATTGTCCACATCCGCGCCAAGAAGACGGCTCCGGGCCCCGACGGTGTTCCGGCAAGAGTGGTGGCGATCGCTGCCACTCAAATGGAGGAGAGGTTTCGGGACCTCTTCAGCGCATGTCTTGCGTGTGGAAGGTTCCCGAAACCGTGGAAGGAGGGGCAGTTGTGCCTCCTTCGCAAGGAGGGCCGCCCGGCGGACTCCCCCTCGGCATTCCGGCCCATCGTTCTGCTCGATGAGGTCGGCAAAATGTTCGAGGGGATAATCGCTGGCCGCCTGAACAGCCACCTGCGGAGTATCGGGCCGGACTTGTCGGACGCTCAGTTCGGTTTTCGGGCTGAGCGCTCCACGGTGGACGCGCTGGCCCACCTCAAGGGCCAGGTGAAGGGGGCGATGGAGGCGAGGGACGGATTGTTGGCTGTGTCATTCGATATAGCCAATGCCTTCAACTCCGTTCCCCACTCCACCATCCTAGAGGCACTCCGATTCCACGGAGTGCCCCTATACATGCGTCGTCTGCTGGCCAGCTACCTAGAGGATCGGACGATCGTCCTCGTTAATAGGGCTGGCCAAGTCCGGCGGTACGCCGTCGAAGCCGGCGTTCCGCAGGGGTCAGTCATAGGACCTGTCCTCTGGAACATCGCCTATGATTGGCTCTTGCGGGGAACTCTCCTTCGGGGCACGAGTGTCATCTGCTATGCGGATGACACTCTCCTCACCGCCCGGGGGGGGAGTTTTAGGGAGGCGGCCAATCTGGCCTCGGCGGGTGGATCCTTGGTCGCGGGGAGGATCCGCCGCCTAGGTTTAACGGTGGCGCTGCACAAGACCGAGGCCGTGTTCTTCCACGGGCCTCGGCGGCGCCCCCCACCTGATGCCCACATTTTCGTGGAGGGCATCAGAATTGAGGTGAAGGCCCAGATCAAATATCTGGGCCTTGTACTCGACAGCAGGTGGCGCTTCGGTCCGCATTTTAGCGGGCTGTCGTCGCGCCTGCTGAAGGCCGCAGGCGCGCTCTCGTGGCTGCTACCCAACTTGGGGAGGCCCAGCGCGCGATGCCGGCAACTTTACGCCGGCATCTTGAGGAGTATGGCCCTTTACGGGGCTCCTATCTGGGAGGACTCCCTCCAAAGGAGGGAGAACGCCGCCGCCTTACGGGCGCCCCAAAGGGCCATAGCCCAGCGGGCGGCGCAGGCCTAGCGCACAGTGGGCTTCGCGGCAGCATGTGCTCTGGCCGGCACCCCTCCTTGGGAACTCGAGGCGTGGGTGCTCGCCAGAGTATATGAATGGACGGCGGGGCGGAGAGCGGGAGGAGAACGCCCAGCCCCGGAAGAGCGGGAGGCCGTCCGGCGAGAGGCGAGGGATGCCATCGTCCTCCATTGGACGGGGGAGCTCGCCACCGCAGCTTTTGGCCGCCAAACCCTAGACGCGATTGGGCCAGTGTTGCGAGACTGGCTCGAGCGGTCGCATGGGTTCCTCTCGTTCCGTCTGGTGCAGGTGCTGTCCGGACACGGTTGCTTCGGATCGTACCTGCACCGGATAGGACGGGAGGAGACGCCGTCGTGCCACGACTGTGGCGCGGTGGACGACACGGCGCAGCACACCCTCGAGGTGTGCCCGTCGTGGTCCGAGACGCGCCGCAGTCTCATCGCGGTGATCGGACCGGACCTCTCACTTCCCGGCTTGGTTAATGCCATGCTGCAGGATGAGAGGTCCTGGGCGGCAGTCGCCTCCTTCTGCGAACACGTCATGTCCCAGAAGGAGGCGGCTGAGCGCGCGCGGGAGGACGATCCTCACGCGGCGTCGCTCCGAAGGCGGAGGAGGGGTCGAAGAAGACGTCAGTTTGATAGTCATCTCCGACTCCTCCCAGGTGGAGGCCAGCAGGCAGCGGGTGCGGGGGCGCCCTTGCCTGTATTGCACAGGCCTCCACCAGTGTCGGACGGGAATGGCCAGGTGTTCCCGGCCATTCCCGTAGCCCCCCAAGCTGGGGGGAATGCGGGGCCCGCCAGCTAGGCGGGCACGCGCCGGGAGGGTTGTGGATGCAAAGGCTGAGCCGGATTCCCATGGCCTTCCCATCACGGCGATGTGGGAACACCGCTGAGTTTTAGTGGGTATACTGTCATTCCGACAGGAGTCCCACATATCCCGTCTCGTCCCCCCACGAGCGGGAATGCATAAAGCATTCCTCAGCGAAAAAAAAAAAAAAAAAAAAAAAAAAAAAGGGTTGTTGCTACCAATGGGATTCCACCTGGAGCACATGCTGGCCGTCTGGCTGCTTCAGTAGCTTTACTGGCTAAATGTTTTTTGTCAGCCCACACCTAAAATTTGCTTAATTTTATTTACATTAAAAAAGATATCAAGCCAGTATACTCGTAGGCGCCCTCCTACAGAAAACTATTTGGAGGATGACTGATTATCATTGTATGCACTTTACTGATGACAAGACTTAAAATCATATTAATATTGACGAGTTATGTATTAGACCTACTCACACTTTGCCACTGCTCCACGGACTTTGCGCAACTTCCCATTGAATTAGGGGGTTGCACAGGCTTTCCCATAGCCTTTTGAACGAATTCTTTCGTCGACACCCTCCAATAGTCCGCATGCCAACTCATTGTTCTCACTCATGAAATTGTGGAGGGCCTCTAGGCCTCTATTTGCGCGTGAGTTGCTGCTGGAGCGGTTGGGCCCATTTTACAACATTAATTAATATTTAATAACGAAAACATCCCGCTTCGTGTTAATAAATTGCGAATTGATGCAATTATATGTTTTGGTTGTAAATAATAATAAACACTGACATGACAGTTCATTTGAAAATTGCCGTCAAAAAGAAAAAAGGCTAAGGTATTAACAGGATAAAGCTACAATCCGGACACAAATGGCGAAAATAGTTCAATTCTTTATTTAAAGACATAATAAAAAGTTTATTGTAAAAAATGTGGTCATTTTGTAATGATAATAATATTAATTTTTGTTTAGTAAGCTTGAAAACCACAAAGTAAGTAAACCGGTAATTGATCGGTAAAATAGCGCAACTCTATCGTCATGCGTCATTCGTTCGCGATTATTGTCTATGATTCCGTTCGAAACCTATGAATCCGAAATCAACCGCGAGTAGGGTTTACTGCTTCGTTTCGGACTACCTTCGGACAGGCCCCTATCGTCGTTGACGGAGTTAGAGAGTAGACTCCGCTTGTCACAGACTTTAACAATAGTCTATAGCATAGACAAGTGATGTTGGAGCATCGGGCGTGAGTCGAACTTTATTGTTATACATGATCATGGTTTCTATTTATTTATATTGGTTTTCTAAACAATTTTGTATTGCTTTATTTTCTTATAATATTTTATTATTATTTTATTTTTAAATTTATTTATTAATAATCCCCTAGTGGGATATAAAGATGTCCGTATGTGTGTCCGTGGCATCACAACGGGCCCTATCAGAATACCAGCGCTGCGGTACTTATTTTTAAATATCGCAGCTTTATGCTGAGATAGGAGCCTTTTTGGCCTCGCACAGGTTTTTTTTTTAAATTGTTTATTGTTAATTTTGTTAGTTTTAAATGCTCCATTTTATTTTTTTATTTTTACTCTTTGTATTTCCTGTGCGTGTCCCAAATAAAATATTTTTCTTTCTTTCTTTCTTTCTTTCTATTAAATAAAAATTCAATGTTAAAAAGTGAATTTTAACATTGAATTTTCTTCCAATAAAAAAATGATAATATCGTACTCCATTGTGACGGTGACTTCGTCTGCGTTCTGCAATTTCCAAATATGACTAGCAGAAGATTCCGCCGCGGGCATCGCTTCATCGAGAATTGCCGCTGCGTGCGCCGCACAAAGCGTAATTTTCATAATCTAGCGGGCCATAATCTAATTTAACAACTTATTCCCAGAAGATAACTAGTTGTACATTTTTTAAGTAGTTGAACCACACTTCCTAGAAACAAAATTTATTTTACAAAGGATCACACCAAACAATAGCAAAAAGGGTCGGAACTACCTGTTACCTGCTCGTTCGCGATCGGGTTTACCGAGGGACCGCGCCATTCGTCTGAGTTCACTCGATGAATACGCTCGTGTTTCAGTTGCTAGTAGTTGTTGTGTGTTGTTATTGTATTTTTGTGGGTTTTGAGGTAAGTTACAAGTGATTTTTACTTTTAATTGTTATTTAATTTAACTACAAGCACCAATTGAATATAACATGTTTACTTTTTACTATAATAATATTCTCAATCACTTTGTACTTGAGTTTTAGTATATTATATCGCATTATACAGTTCTTTGATTGTATTTTTCTGAAAGTATAACTCGTTAGCTCTATTACATATTTCAGTTTGTTTGCGAATGATTGCGACACTCATAGAAGTTTTTCTTACTTTTAGGATGACTTCGCAAATTTCACGTCGAAAATGTTTTGATGTTTGGTTTGCTAACGCAAAACAAAACAGAACTGATGCTTTGCTACATCTTATATTGCAAGAGCTGGGTGATCCTTGCTTTTCGGAAGACATTTTGAAGAGTTTGAAAGTCACAATTCGAAGTGTTTGCCAAAAAATAGAACAAAAATGGTCGAAATCGGGAAGACATCGGGAACGATTTTTGAAGACAAATTCCTCGTGGTTGGAAGAAAGTATATCACTGCCCGATATAGTGACAAACACTGTCGTCGACTTTTCACTTCCTACAACAAGTAATCGGGCTGGAAGACCAAAAAAAGATTTCGCTAGCAGCAGCAATAGAACAAAAAGGCGGCGCATCCAACAAATGCTCGACACATCAAGTCGGGAAGAAATATCGATGGCATCTGAAACCCAACTACGAAAGGAAGGAAAAAGGGATTCAGCAGCTATTGTTAAAGAGCTATGTCTCTTTTCACCTAGAAGAGGTACTTCTATAAAAAAAGCACGAAAATCCATTGAAAGCCGCAACAAGGGTGGACTGTCAGTAGATCAAGCTCTTGCATTAATGGTTGATGCGAATCTAACGACTCATCAATATAGTGTGATACGCCAGCAAGCGAAGAACGTTAATAGTAATCTGTACCCACCGTATTATAAAGTGAAAGAGGCGAAACAGCTATGCTACCCTGACGACATAAATGTAACCGAAACGCACGCTGAAATTAAACTGCAGTCTGTAATAGATCATACAGTAAAAAGATTGTGCAAAGCTCAAGAAGAGGTCCTAAGTACAGTAACTGATTTAAAAACTTTGAGTTTAATTGTGAAATGGGGTTGTGATGGAGCAGAGCAAACTCGGTATAAACAGAAATTTTCAGAAGAACAATGTAGTGATGAAAGCTTATTTAGCATATCAATGGTGCCTATTCAAATGTACTCGGAAAATGACCAAAGCATTAAACAAATCGTTTGGCAAAATGTTTCCCCATCTTCTACAAAATATTGTCGGCCCATCAAATTTGTATTTGCCAAGGAAACAGTAGATCTTATCAAAAGTGAAGTTGATAAAATAAAAGAGCAAGCAAGATTACTGGCACCCACTAAAATCATAGTAAATGACACAGAAGTCTTAGTGAAGCCAACAATGATTTTGTGCATGATCGATGGCAAAATTTGTAATGCCTTAACTGCATGTACATCCACGCAGAGTTGTTATTTGTGTGGCGCTAAGCCCAGTGAAATGAACGATGAAAGGCTTATCGTGGAAAAAGCGGTAAATAGCAACTTTATTTCTTTGGGCCTTTCACCTCTGCACGCTTGGATAAGATTTTTTGAATGCATATTACATATATCTTATCGTTTAGATATAAAATCTTGGCAGGCTCGAGGGGTTCAGAATAAAGCCAAAGTAGCAGAAAAGAAGAAGCTTGTACAGGAGAAGTTCAGAAGTGAACTAGGTTTATTGGTGGATATGCCTAAACAGCAAACAGGAAATACCAATGACGGAAATACGGCCCGCAAGTTTTTCCGGAACTCTGAAAAGTCCGCCGAAATTACGGGAGTTTCTGTTGAGCTGATTAAACGCTTCCACATAATTTTAGAGTGTATCAACAGTGGATTTCCAGTCAACATGGAAAACTTTGAAGAATATACAAAAGTAACGAGAATATTATATTTTAAAGAATATCCATGGTACTCGATGCCTGCAAGTGTACACAAAATACTTTTTCATGGAAAAGACATTATAGCTTCTTGTATCCTTCCAATTGGTCAGCTTTCCGAAGAAGCACAGGAAGCTAGAAATAAGGACAACAGAAAATTCAGAGAATTATTCACAAGAAAGACGTCTAGAGTGGACACAAACACAGATTTAATTCATCGACTGTTGATAACGTCAGACCCGTATATAGCAAGCTTACGTGCTCCTCCAAAAACTAAGCGTGGCAAAATAACTCCTGGAGTGAGCCAGCTTTTACAAATAAGACCACCAGAAATTGAAATTAATAATATCCAGTCTGAAGAAAGTGATGTCGATCATTATGATAGCGATTCTGATTGAGGCTTTGTATATTATGTCTATGTTATATATTTTTTTGCATAATAAAGACTATGTATTTTTCTTTTAGTTTGTGTTTTCTGCTTATTTGTTTTTATACCTGTATAATTGAAATATAATTGTAAGATTTTGAATGTGAATATTGTTATATGTACCTACTTTATGTTGAAATATATGTCTTAAACCTTGATAGTGTCTTTAATTTACTATTATCGTATTTTAGTGTATATTTTATTCATATTGCTAGGCCTAAATAAAATTGGCCAGCTAGATTGTGAAAATTACGCACTGTGCGCCGCCGCGATAAATGCCGCGTGAGACGCGGCGGCGGTGACAGCCGCGGGCTCGGCCGGAAAAACGCTCAATTTCAAGCAAATGCGTCTAAAATCGCTTCTGCGTAAACGCACTCATACAACGCCTTATGTTTGAATTTGGTGCGGGCCGCGCCGCACAACGCGACGCGCTACGCCCCGAGTCTCCGTAAATGAGGCCTTAGGCGTTGCGTCCGCATCTCTGCACTTTCAAGTTATTTAAAGCAAACTTTTGTTCATCCCTTCTACTCTACACATGACCGATGGAAACTTAAAAAAAAAAAGTGTGGCGGTCCCATCAGAAGATTATTGTTGTTAAAAACTTAGAAACCATTAACATTGTGAGTTTGAAAGAGAAAAGTTACATTAATTTATTATTGATGACGCTCATCAAAATCATATTTAGAACTCTTGCTAGACTGGTCAGAATTTAAATATTATTAAAAGAGTAAAATGTCACTGCTTTGGTGTTTCAAGATGGCTTACACCTACAATATTATTGCGCAATATTTTTGAACGTTAAGGGTTAAAGTTTAACTAATTTCAATTTTACTACACAACGATTTTGATTGCTCCGTTGATTGATTAGTATTGCGCAATATTGTACTATACACTATATATTGCGGAAACACAGCAGGTGTAGGGGCCGCCTAAAATAAACTTGTAACTGTCTCTGAAAATGTGCGAAACGCATTTTATTGTCCTGTAGTGAAATAATTGGCAAGAGTTCTGATTAAATAAATGATAGATAAACTATAGTAGAACGTGAAAATGTAGATAATAAATAAATAAATAAGTACATCAATATCTGGTTGCAGCCAAGGCTTGTATAGTACCTATTTTTTTTAATAATGCGCGGAAATTCAAATTAAAGTACATTACTGCCGCGGTTTGTAATGACTGCGTTGCTGACAGCCCTGATGATAGTCGAAAGCGCAGGTCCAGGCTAACATAGCGCGATCAGCATTGCAGCCCTTGATGGACAAGCTGGAATGAAACTGTTTTTTTTTTAATATAAATGTTTATTTGTCCCAAAACAGTTAGAAATACAAAAAAAAAATGATATGTATACATTAACAAATACAATGTATTATAAATGAGACATCCCCAATAAGTAATTGATAATACTTGTGTTTGGGCTATCTCGCTCTTTCCCTTAGTTACTAACAATATTGAGACGATTGTTTACAAAAGGTGACTAAACATTAAGAAAAAAAAAAAAAATATGTACATGACTTATAAACTAGTTTGCAGCTCTTTGTGTACCTGTTATTGTATGCCTATGTGAAACTGTATGTGCGTCTTATGTTTAACAAGGTTTGTACTGTTATGTGTGTGTGTATGTGTATGTGTTTATGAATGTGTGTCTTCTTTGAAATGCCGATGTGTTGGAAGCGCAATTTATTGATTAAACTCTGTGCACATTATTGATAAAAAATTAATAAAAATAAAAATTATTTGTTTAACCAAGTCTAACTAATACTTGCTCAGTTTGCTCGTATGTTAAGGTTTTTAGCCACTCGGTTATTACCTTTTTGCATACGTGTGAGACCTCATGGTGGAACCTTAATTTTGCGTTTATTTTGTTATAAATGTAGGCTGATTGGGTTGCATACTGACGCCGCCCAAAGTGGTCCGGACCCTTGTGGGATGAGCCACTATATCCTTTCGTCTTTTCTTCTGACTGTCCTGGTTAAATGGAATAGATTTTTTCTAAATATAGGATCGTAATTAAGAAATATAGTTATCTTACTGAAAGTAAGCCACTAATTCTATATAGATCAACCGTGTGGTATCTGTATGGTCTAAAGTACATAACTTTTATAAGTGACCTTTGGGCTCTTTATAACTCAAGGAATTTAGTTTTAGTGGCTACTCCTCAGATTGGTAAACAGTATGCAATAACTGATTGCGTGAGCTCAATGTAGATGCTATTTAGCGTTTCGGAGGCATCACATATCTTATGTTTTTAAAAATCCATATAAATTTTCGTGACAATCTCAAAATGGAATAAGGGGCCGAGACCGAAACTCGAGGCTTTTATAGCGCGGAAAATCTGTAAATGCAGATCAAAGTTAAGGAGAGTCTCCTAAGACCGTTTCGTGTAGATACAATGGTTAAGGTAGCTACTAGAAACTGGCCGTGAAGTAAATCTCTGCCTACCCCTTCAGGGTACACAGACTTAGAAATATGTTTTTATACCATGAAATATAATTTTGAACTTGTTGCGATTGATGTCATTGCTGTTTTATTTTTTATTTTTTAGAAGTGTAAATCCTCATCCCGAATATAATGAAAAAAGGAAAAAAAGAAGCCTACATCTCTGGTCATTATTTTACTTTGCATCCATATGGATACTTTCAATCAGCATGTGACAGTCTATATTGTACCAAAACGGCTTTTTCCTAACATTTTGGTCTTTTATAAGCATTGCACACATCTTCTGCTTCTTCTTTATTGAGTTGGAAATGTAATGGCGAGGTTCATAATATAGGACATTGTAAACAGTTTGTAAATAAACATAAACATGTACGTGTCATACAACGCACAATGAAGGGTTCCGTAGTTGGGATGAATTTATCCCAAGAACAAACTTAACATTGTAGTTGAAAAACACGTTCTCCCATACAATCCAACTGCAAATGTAAATTAGTTGACTATTACTCGTTAACTTTTAAAGTAAAGCCAACGAGACGAGATAAAGAACGTAAACAAATTTACTGTAAAAAGTATTATATTATTTCCATTATTGTGAATATGAGGACTATGTGGGTCATTGTTTCAGTTTTATTCTTGATCTGGCAGTTTAAGTAGTTTATGCGGCCTACCCAAATGTCCTTTCTTTGGTATTGTTCGTCGAATCGTTGAGCTCCTTAAGTTCTGAGTTGAGCTGCACGGTTACTGACAAATACGTGCGCTGACTGGACATGTCCACTTAATCTGTGTGGTTCTTTCCTCAAAAGACCATTTCAGGTACCAATCTAAATGGTCTTCACGTGATCTGATCAAGATTATGTGTGGACTTTAAAAGAGACTGTGACCTCTGAGTTTGTTTCGGCCTTTCTTCTCAGAGTAGTCAGATAGAAAAAGCCGACCTCATCTAGTTTAAAAAATATGATTGTCATGTAAAAGCGTTTTTACAAACCTACTTACAGAAATAAAATCATTTATCATTTAAACTTTCAGGGGTCCATAACATTTTTATTTAATTAATGTTTTTTTCTTGGTGAATTGATATCTATCAAATGTTGTCTAGAGCTGCCAGGCTGTGATTCCTTAATTAAAGTCAACAACCACTCACAATAATAGTAAAAATCAAAGACAAAAACTTACAATAACGGATTAATTGCAACAAAAAAAATAAACAAATACGGAAACGAATAAAATCGTACCTATCACTTCGAACGCAATCCAAACAAGAATGAATCTGACCAAATGTTGATAGCTGCTGTGTATTTCGCCTCGTTGGCCTTACTTTAAAACCCGTAGCTATGATAGTTTTCCTTTTAACTTCGTTTTAGATACTACAGCCGTGTTTTTTTTTCCCATATCTAAAAACAACCATTTAGCTAGCAGAGAGCGGCGGACAGTTGACTGTAACAAAAATTTGCACTTTAAACTTTCACAAACGAATCCCTATCGAAAAATGACTGAACGGCCTGTCCAATGACACCCCAAACTGACAGACGAGACTGACGAGAAAAAAGAACCATCCCTTATTTACGTGAGGGAGGTACCTAAAGAAATAAAAATAAAATATTTTAGCACTCTGTCGGCGTGATTAAAATGTATACCCATGCCAAATTACAGCTTTCTAGTACTAAGTCTTTCTAGTACTGAGTCTCTGAGCTAAGCCGCGGACAGACTGACAGACAGACGGACGGACATGGCGAAACTATAAGGATTTCTTGTTGACAACGGAACCCTAAACAATGGACAAACATCGATCCTGTAGTGGATTCTGAACAAAGAATTTTCAGGTTTTGAGTTATCTTAATAACCTGGTGGCGCAAAAGTAACGCCGTAAACTTCTACGTATACTGCGTTTTATGACATCGCGACTTTGATATTTGTGAAGTAGACAAATGTGCTACAAGCGAAAAACTATGAGCGCTACAATTCTCGAGAACAGGGTATAATATTTGCTGACGATCCCTTTTCTTGTATGGGTTTTTTGAAGACGCGCGACTATTGTAGGCAGGTCAACTACCATGGCCACCGTAAAAGAGACCATCAAAGGAGAAGTGGCAAATCTGACGCCAGAAGTCTTGAGAAAATTGTTGCATTTGCTTAACATGAAAATGTGCAACAATTCTGGCGGCTGGGGTTTCGAAAGAATTAATTTAATTAAGTAAAATTATATAAATTAACATATCCTGTTATTTTTTTTTTACAATGCTCGAGTTATGGTTGCACGGCTATCGTATCGGTGTACATAGGTAGTATTAGTACATTTTCCTAACAACAACAGCTGCAGCAGTACAATACAAAGGATAAAAAAGAAATAAAAGTAAAACAACTTTCAACTTTCCATTTCAATGATTAAATAATAAATGAAATGGAAAGTTACCAACAAACGCGAACCAGTGGTTAGAATAGTTCGAGAATCTGCAGTGGTTAGTAAACATATGCACAAGTCCAAGTTCAACCTACAGTCGAGCAATTCAATTACAGGTATTGCCTCGGGCAGAAAATGTTTAATCTGTTATAATGGAAAATATATTTATTTTCCTTTGAGTTAGCCTCGGTACATAGGTCAGAGAGCGATTGGACCGCTAAGAACAAAGGTTAACCAGATGATTGCTTTTTATCTCGATCTTATAATAACACAAAACCTTATATCCTGACAAATGTTAAAAATGCCAAACTCGGTGGCTGTCAGTCTAGTTGTGACGTTTCGTAACAAAACACTTCAACCGATTCTACTGAAAACTTCGACATGAAATCTGATGGTACATACTGTAGCTAATAGCTGAAGGACATGGGTATTTTTTATCTAATGCATTCATCGCGTCAGGTTGCGCTGGCGGGCGGTGTGCTCCAACGTTAAATATTGCATAAATTCAACTTTTCGATTTAAATATTTGAGACTGAGAGAAATAACGTTGTTCTTTACTACTGTTTATTTTTATAGTGGCTGGGTTTATGAATACTATACACTCACTTAAATAAGTGATATTCTATCGGCTATTACGATGATAGAAAAAGTCATAAACGTATTGGATTGAAATAAGCTACCAAAAAGCCTGTCAATACTGTTGAAATTCGTCGGAAAAATACGAAACGCTTTGAAAGCCATTGCCACTTTCCTATCCCCTCTTGCGAGCGATGGTACGCAGCAGGGTCATCGTTGCAAAAGCATTGGCACTGCGGTCACCAACCCGCTTGCCCAGCGTGGTGACTACGGGCATTAAACTTATGGATAAAGTGTCAAAACAACGGCCCCCAGGTTCCTACGGTTCTGCTATTCCTGACCAAGCTCGCGGTCACGGTATCGGGACGGGGGCTGCGAAGAATCCCCGGGTTAAGGCAGGCTACCAACAACGACTACATCTACATACAATGGACGTTCGATGAGGCTGGACCATCACTTTGCTAAGCTTGAGGTAGAGTTAGGTCGCATTAACTGGCATATACTGGTCAACAAGGAACTCACTAGCAGCGTTGTGGAAATCAGTAGTGTATTGACACGGGTAGCGCAATTTGTACTGAAACTCACGGACAAGTACTATCTGAAAGAGCTGAGGCCATGTATGAGGACATTGCCAAGGCAATGCACAGTATGACTACGGCCCACTACAACGTTGTTAAGGGGGTCTTCAATGCCAAAGTTCACAGTATAAGAACGCGGCGAATCAAAAAGTCGGACCGTTCGGTTTGGGGCGTAGGAGTCACAGGGAGCAAATGTTGGTCAACTTTTTAGAGTCGCAGGGGCTCTTCTTGATGAATCGTTCTTCGAAAAGAAACCCCAAAGGCAGTGGACCTGGCAGAGCCCCGATAGCGTGACAAGGAACGAGAAAGAGTTCATCATGACGGATAAGAAGTTCTAGATGTTGACATTTTCCGTATCCCTACACAAATATCAAAACCATATCGCTATTGGTCCATATACCACTTCCCATACAAAATCGTCAATACCATATGTATTGACAAGTGCTATTTCATTACGTGTTGTCCAGGGGATCTACTCTCTAAGTACGAGTACTATAGTTTTGGCCGAAGTTTTGGATGTTTCCTACTCCGTATCACTTTCGGACATAGCATTAGTCCGGGGCCCGAACTAAACATTAACGACAAAAAGATTTGACAGTTGTCCTTACTACCGAATTGTATTGGCCCGCCCGAAAAAGTTATTTAATCGGGGGTAGGGTTCTCTTCTAAGTATCGAATTACTTTCGGACGAGCCCATATCTTTGTTGACGGGCTTAGAGTATAGGCAGCTAGGGTCTAGTGATGGAGCTGGAAGGTGGCCATAGGAATTCCTCAATTAAGCAAGATAGCACAATCGTGTTTCGGCCATTTGGATTTATCCTGACAAGTACCATACAAGCGAAGGTGATAGAACAGATATTTGATCAAATACTAATGCTAAAAAGTACAAAATAAAATATAGGTAAAAGTCTTTTACAAAACGTTTTACGTATATTTTTTTATTATTTCATTAACCGTTTAAAACACCGTACATGTCTAATAATTATTCTTCTTGCCCATTTGAAAGCACGAAGTTCCGTAAATTCTAAATCAATTTTGCAGCGATACATCCACAAAGCTAAACACAACTCATTTGCGTCAAATAGTACTAATCAAACTAGATTTACTTACCACTATATTAATTTACTTGTTATAAAAGCTTTTACTCTTAGTTTTAAATGCCTAGAAAATACAATGAAACATTCTGTATGCATATCGTTATTTATAATTTCTAGCCTCTCTTCGTCGTATAAAATAAATAAAGTAAAACTAAAGAGCATTGAAGGTAAAAGCTTTCATTTTCAGCGTTTGCAGTTAATAAACTCATGCTCTTGGCCACGGCCTGAGGCATGCTATTTGTTTATAAACAAGCTGAGCTAGTGCTCACGTTCAGTTTAACTTTTACTTTTTAAATGTGTGTGTAACTTACACATTCATTCAAGGACACCACGGTTTCTTTGCCATATTTAGTTTTCAAGAAAACTTGCTAAGGGGTGTCGTGTTAATCGTAGTTGATTGTTGGGCCAATCCTATTTGAACTTTTGGTCATCGATACGCTAAGAAGAAGAAGAAGAATGAATTTTAGATTTGAATTAAGTAAGATGACAAGCATAGGAAATAATAAGGAGTCAATAGTAACAGGTGGATTGGATAACCAACAAAGTGATTCCAGTCACTACGTGCCTACCTCCATAAATAAATGGCTTAGTTAAAAATGTCAAAGTTGCTATTTTTCGCAATTTTTTGCGGCCAATTTTTTATTCGCGTAATATACCTGTACTAAACAAGTCTGCCGAACCTTTCAGGTAATAGGATCTCCAACAAAAGATATACACAATGGTAATGATATATTATGGGTAACAATATATATTATAAGTGACCGCACGCACTGGCCGACCACGACCGTGCCTTATGGTCACGGCTACCGCAGTTCTACCAGTAAACCTGTTCACCAGAGCAGAGCGCTGTGGGCAGAAAACAGGGTAGTCAACTACCCTGTTTTCTCGTCTTGTCAAATCCACTTCTCCTTCTTATGTGACTTCTCATACTCAATTTTTATGCTCCGCCCGCTGTAAAAATATTCGTTATTATGTACAAGAAAAAAAAACGAAAAAGAAATATTGGGCATCAACAAATTCATTCGTATCCCTATCGGTAGGAAAAGTGCCAAAACAGCAAAGGCGTTGGCACGTTGGATGGCAATGCTGATTCGTTGGCCTAAAAATAGGCCAGCCCTCTGGTCACTTTGCGATGTCCCGAAATACTCAATGAGCACTCAGACCCCAAAGCCCTATTGTTTCAACCCCAAATAGCTCAAACACATGGCTTCGAATAAGGTTGCTATATTTGCGCAGTTACAGGTTTTTTGCACCTGCAGCAGCCGCCCAAGCACAGCCCCCCATGCTAGGCAATGAGATGGCGCGCGGGTGTTGACACAGATTGTATTCCACACTAATTCCGTCTGACCTCTTCTCATCGTCGCGTGGCAAGCCGTTGGGTTCTGAAACAGCTGGCATCTGGGTGGTGACAAGAGCCCGAAGGATGATGTCTTTAATGCTGGCGTGTCTTGCCATCCGACCAGTGCTCTTGCTGTGGGAGAAGCCACTGTGTCCGTGGCGGTCAACTGCTTCACCGCACTCACAGCGATGTGGCGCCCCGCTAGGAGCGTTTAGACGCAGGCTTGTAGCGAGCCGGAATGTAGACGTGCCTGTATTGGGTGACGGTTGCGCCTGAGTCCAGAGGCCCGACTCCCATTCTCCCGCAGCTAGCAGACGAGCACGATTGCGCACGCAGTATTGGTGGACGTATAAATTAGGTTATTCCGTACCATACTGCAGAGCAGCTCATACCACTGTCTCTGGGAAGACGGGTTCTCGGGGTGAACCGTATCCGAACAAGCCACATTCTTGGCGTTCACCGCATGGGTCAAACACTGTATTACAGAGTCCACCTGAGAAGGGGCTAAGATCCTTGTGGTTAACCTTTCGGTGCTGTAACCGAGGACTGGAACCGTAAACTTACATTAAAAAAATTGCAGTTGCCGAGCCCATCAAAACCAATGGGTAGTGTGGCCTGCGGTCGTCCAAAACCACATATAAAATGGATGTTATTGTTTTGTATTTTTAATATATTTCTTCTGTTTTGTCTTTCTATTATATTGCACCTACCCTGTTTTGTCTCTGCATCACCCTATGCTTGAATAGTTGAAAATGCCTAATACATTAAATCCGCCTTTGTACGATATTTTTTACTTGAACATAAAGTTTCGATAAATAAATAACGTAAAGCTGTGGTAAGTGCGACTATGGTTGCGGTGGTGTTCAGGCGGGGTAAAAATGTAAACCTATTCCTTCACTTGCAGCTTAGCAGACCACAGCAGCCGAAAAGTCGAATTTTCTTTTCGGCCAAAAATCGCTCAGGTCAGTTTATACTTAAGTAGTTTTAGCTGACATGTTGCCTGCTTATAAAGTCTCGGCACGATTTTTTTGTTTTTTGATAACACTAATACAAGCTTTGTGAAATTGCTACCTTCACGAGTCCACTTTCCAATGACAATTTCATACCTAGTCTTGCCATAAATATTGTCACGAAGAAAAAAATTTTTTTTTATTGCAAATAATATTTATTACTTTTACAGTGTGTTAGTTTAATACATAAATATAAAACAATTTAAAATATAAAATCTTATTCGAAGTGGTCTCCATTGGCTGCAATACAGTCCTTTAAACGTTGAGGCCAGTTATCAATAGAAGCACGCACTCTTTCCATGGGAAAATTCTTCACTGCCAATCGTACGGATTGTTTTAGGGAATTATCATGGCGTTTAGAGCAAGCCATACTCTCTAAAACTGACCATAAATCATAATCCAGCGGATTAAGATCGGGACTAGACGACGGCCAGTCTTCAGCTCTGATGAAGTCCGAAACGTTCACTTCCAACTCCACTTTAGATTGAATTCTTTCATTACTGAAATGGATTCATTACACAGCAAACAAATAGGCTTACCATTGTGCAAGATAAAAAAGAATTCTTCAGTCCATTTTTCTTGAAACTGGCGACCCTCTGTATCTACTTTTCGTTTCTTTCCACCAGACATCATTTTTGTTTACCTTTCGTTCAATAAACTTAATAACAAACTATAGTAAGTAACCACTCAAGATGCACACAAACTCACAAAGCACGTTGACGGCTCGAGCAGTTCGCTAGGATATCGTTTGTCCAAGTTATCACCTCGGTAACTCAAATAGAACTGAACTAACGTTCGGGTCATCCACCCGCTTATATAGGCAAAATGAAGGAATAATCTGGAATAAACTAGTTTAGAATAATTGAGAAGCAATAAATCTTTTGATGTGTCGCCCGTGAGGCGGCAAACCTCAAAGAATTTGATCGAGCAAGCCAAGTGGCGGCGAAGTATAAGTACCTAATGTAATATTTTTTTAATTGGGTTTTATCAAAATGTCTCGCGGGCCAAATCATATCTTACAGCGGGCCGGATCCGGCCCGCGGGCCGGTTGTTGCCCATATATGGTCTAAGATATAGGTTGGCATAACTCGTTTACTTTATTGCTGTTCAGAAACTTTTGACTGTAGATCTGTATTGTCTGTTTCTTATAATAATTACATAATTATTATAAGAAACAGACAATAAAGACACATACATACTAATGAATATAAAATGTTTGAATAAAAAGTGCTCACTGCATTATAAAATAGAAAAAATACAAAGTTCTGTTGGATTCACAGTAATTATGTACTACCGTACGGTTGTTGATTGAAAACACTGCAATACGGTCGAATTTTGGTGTTATGAATTAATTTATTCTGTGTATTTTTTTTGTTAACTGCAGGCCATAATGTGAATTTATTGAAACATGAGCTTTACGAGGATTAAGGTACTTAGCCGATTTCGCACTTTAATGTATGAATAAATATTTTATTAAATTAAAAACTCACTTCTGTTGTTCATTTTTTTCCTATAATATTAAATGATTCTGAAACGAAATAGTGCCGATCAGCATAAAAAAAATGGTTATTTTTTAAAAAATTACACAACAACTAGTAGATGCTTGACGCAACAACTAATTATGTGTTTTTTTTTTTCATGAATAAGAGCTAGTGGTTCCTGAGACAGTTCCCCGGATGGAACTAACACAACAAGCATGGACTCGGATTATCCTATAGCAGTAAAAAAGAAACACTTTTCATACTCTACTTTAAGTATGGACTAAGCTGCTTTAAAGTATAACTATTCCTACCTTTTAGTTATTAAAAGAACAATATAATAATCTTATTATGTCCCAAAATTTTAATCAGGTCTGTCTATTTTAACATCACGCTAAAACTACTAGACCGGGTAGACAACAGTAGTACTTAATGTAACAAATGTCATTTTTTCATGGACCTAACATACAAACTGGACTGAGCTCTCCAAAAATCGTATCAGATAAAAATGAACCACAACTGCGACATACATTTTAGGTCTACTTTTGTTAGGCTATCTTAGCCGTGGCGAAACGAGCCGAGAGAGATAGTCAGAGCCGAGGCTGTTTGTCCCTTTTTCTCAATTGTTAGAAAATAAAAATGTTATAGATGGTAGAAAATATTTCACCAACTGCAAGTAAAATAAGTAACGTATAAATATTTTTAGGTTTTAGATTAGTTTTAAATAATTGTATATAAAGGTTTACAATCTGTACATAGTAGTAAATAATTTAATTTAAATAAAATAATCAAAGTAATAATTGTTTGGTAGTTATCATAAAATTACACTTGTAACTATAATCTGACATGCGAATCACTTTTTCTCTTATTTTGTGAAGACGCATCGCATTTAAACTTTTAGCTACGGTTCTTTTGCAATTTTTATGGTGGAAATGGTGAAAAAGTGTTGTATCAAAACATTTCATATATATATTTTTCATTTCATTTCACATATCATAACATTTCATTCATTGGTAAGGAATTACAAAGATGTTGCTTAATAACAATAAGTAGTATGACCATGCTCTAGAAGTTTCGTAGACGGAAGAAACCAACGCTTTAGTGTATTTCAGATTAAAACTATTAATATAATGCGTATAATAAATACAATTTGCACCTATGTATCGCATGATTGAAATAGCATTATTTTTATGTTGGTTACAGCTTTCCATCATAAGGAGAAATGAAGCAAAAATGGTTGGATGTAATTCCCGAATCACAAACAATTACCAAAAATTCTGTTGTATGCAGCCTTCATTTCAAGCCGGCAGATTTTTATATTGGTTTATTGGTAATTGGTTTACTTATTTGAAATAAATGCTTCTAGATTGAATTTGAAAAAATGTTTGTCACACACACTTAGTTTTATTTCCCTTTACTTCATTTAAATAGCTTGCCTACTTCGTCATAAACCACGTATACGTGATCATTTGATGATTTGACACCAGACATGTGTCTCCTCAACAATATTATAGTCTAGGTATCTTACCTTCTTTTTTTAAACATGGGTACATGCACGATTCAACACCGACATAGTATACAACAGGCACACGCTAGGAAATAATAATTTTAAAGGGTCGCCGTTATCGAAATCAATAAGAAGGACTATTGAAATCACTTAGTATCAACCGGACACAAATTATCTCTTTCAAAACGAACTTTCCTGTCTGTTAAAAAAAATGTTTGGTCACCCTATTAGAAAGAGATGAAAGCCTGGGTATGCATTATCTCTCTCTGCTCGTTTTTTTGGTACGATAGCTTAGTGCAGTTTGTATATTAGGTCCATGCATGTTTTAAACATTCGCGGAGGCGAATGCAAATTTCTGCTACTGACATTCAACATGAAGTGTTCAAATTTGGCGCCAATTGTCTATGGCTTGCTGGCAGTTACAAGGTGCGTTCCGTTTGTATTTTGTTCCGAGAATTGCCGAGTTAATACGAACTCATCCGACTGAAGTGTCATTCCGCTCGCGCCGGTCTTTTCGTAAACAAAACAAGTGAATTTTGAGGTTAGAGTTTGAATAGTTATTTATATAATAACATGAATAAATCAACTTCTAGTGAAATATGGACTTATTTTACACTTTGCGATGCTGAACGAGCTAAATGCAAGCTGTGTAACAATGAATATTCCAGAAAAGGAAGAACTACAACTGCTATGCGGAATCATTTGAAGGCAATGCATAAAACCGAGTTTTCCGAATTAGAAAAATGTGAAAAACGAAAACACGAATCTAAAACACTTGAACTGGCATCATCTTCCCATCAAAGTACTAAATCCGACATGAAACAGATGTCACTTCAAGAATATGTAGATAAAACGAAACAGTGGGATAATAGATCTTTGAAGTTATTGGCAATTGACAATTTAATAAGTGAAATGGTTGCGTCGGAAGACTTGCCATTTAGTTTCGTGAAAAGTGTTGGATTTATAAGACTTATGAAGCATTTGTGTCCATCTTATGATTTAAAGTCTCGCCCGTATTTCACTCATTTATCTGCGATGAATTATATGGCAAAGTCAGACAATACTCGAATTTCCGAAATCCTTCGAAAATTTGTCATTTACTGGCGATATTTGGTCTGATACTTGTTCTGGAGTTTCACTGCTGAGTTTAACTTGTCATGGGATTACAGAAGGATTTGAAAGGAAAATGATGGTGTTAAAAGCAGAAGTGTTCAATGAGGGCCGCCATACCGGAGAAAATATTGATTAAAAACTTGAAGAAATCTTGTCGTTATGGGAGATACCTAAAGAAAAAGTGAAATGTGTAGTTTGCGATGCAGGGGCTAACATGAAAAAAGGCGTTAAATTATTAAATGTTAAACATATTGACTGTGCTTCACATAAGATTCAAAATGTGTTAAAAGAAGGGATGAAAGCTCAAAATACTGTCATGGTTGCCATAACTAAATGCAAGAAGATGGCAACTCATTTTCATCATTCACATCAGTTCTGCTCTAGACGAGCTTGCTAATATACAGAAAAGGCTAATTCAAAAATCCCTTAAGATTAAACAAGAATGTGCAACTAGGTGGAATAGCACTTTTTATATGCTGGAACGTATTTTACAAGTCAAAAAGTCTTTATGTATTTATGCATCGACAAATAATAAAATTCCCCTATTAACGTCTGAAGAGTGGATGATTATTGAGAAGCTTATCGGTGTACTAAGATCATTTGAAGAACTGACTAAAGAGTTAAGTGCTGCCGATGTTTCCATATCTTCTGTGATTTCTTTAATCGCCACTTTAGAAAAAATTGTAAGCGATCTTGATGCATCTGATGAACACATTGGTGATACGATTACCGTTTTAAAAGATGAGTTTATTAGCATATTTTCTGGTTTAGAGAATGAACTATTGTTCGCCACGGCGACGTTTATAGACCCAAGATACAAAAATAAGTTCTTTAAAAATACGTCCACTAAAGAGCGTGCCATAGCACATATTTTAGATTTGATTGGGGACGGTCAAACCGATGTATCTTCCAATTCACGTTGCCCGAATGCAAAGCGTGTCAGGTTAAATGAAACCGAAGATACCCAAACAAATAAAAGTGTATCATTGAAAGAAACAATGAATTTACTGATGGATGCGAGTGACAGTGAAGAAGAAGACATACCGCTTGATACTTTTCAAAACCCTGTTCAGCTTTTAATCCGTAAAACTGTCACAGAATACTCAATCGAAAAACGCGTGGCAAATGACGTCGAACCTTGAACTTGGTGGAAAGTGAAAAAGGCAAGGTACGGTCTTCTGTTTCCTGTAGTTCGGCATTATTTACTCGTAGTTACACCAGCAACGAGTGTCCCGAGCGAGCGCATGTTTAGTGGCGCTGGACTTATTTACACACCACATCGAAACAGACTTGAAGGAGACAAGGCGTCGAAGCTTCTATTTTTAAAGTTTAATATTCCTCTACTAAAGTTTAATTATTAAAAAAAGATAATTAATTGTTATTTTTTGAGAGAGAAGTGTTTTTGTTTGAGAGTTTATAATTTTTTTGTTTGTTTAGATTATGTTTATAGTTTAATGTAGAAGAATATAGTTTTTGATTATTTATCATATTTTTGAGTTTTATTCAAGATGATTATTTAAACATTAAAAAGTTACCTATATAAAGAAAGACTGATAAAAGTTTCATAGATTTCTTTTTGTTAGTTTCAATTGCACTTAATTTTTGTGTTATAAGTTTTATCTTTTAAACATTATTAAAGTAAAAAATAATTTTGTTTTTGATTGTTAAAGTGTTTACTTACTTGTGATTCTTATGAAAAATTATTATATTCATAGTCTGTAGAAAAATAATAATGTGTTTGTTTGATTATTATTTTTTTTGATTATTATTTTTAGTTTTGTTCAAGCAGATGATTATATAACATTAAAACTTAAGTAAAAACTGATTAAAATTTCATAGAAGAATTTGTTTTTGTTTGTTTACATTAGATTACATAATACTTTTTGTCATAGAAGTTTCAATCAAAATTTAATTATTAAGCTTCATTGCCCATAGTAAAATAATGAATAAATAATACCAAATGATAAAGTGGAGACTGTTAATGTGCTTATGAGGTTAAGTTACTTTTTCTTGCATTAAAAACATAAGAAATGAATGGATTTTGATTTTATTAACCTACCATTATCTTCAAATTGTTTTTTTTTGTTATTCATATTCGCAAAACATTCGCAGAAATTTTGCGAATGCGAATATTCGTTACATCACTAGACTAGACTAGTATCTCCAGATTGGATTTAATCGAAATATATTGGGTATGTTAAATAGTTTGGGTGACTTTGCATTCAGACTTCATACTCCTTCTTCTATCTCGTCGAACTTCATATTCGATTGCAGAATGATTTATAATATTATAATAAAACCAGGTGGCGGCTAGCCTGTTGTCTCTGAAGATTTAAAAAAGATCCGCCACAGGCAGCACTAGTGTACCCCCCACACATGTTTTGATTTGCCTATTGACAGTACTAACGTTAAACGCAAGTATTATCATTAAAATAAATATATTATAAATTAAATAAAATATATTAAAAATAACTTATCATGCCTATAAAACGTTGTGCATTCACGAATTGAACTTATGACAGTTGATACAAGCAAGATCGCTACCGCATTAGGTGATGAACCTGTAATGATAGTTTTTATGGGAGAAATAAATAAATAAATAATAATAAATAAGATGGTATAAAATTTGTTCCGTTTATTAAACCTCAAGTTGACACGAAAAAGTGTTTGGAGTGAATTCATTTATCGCGAAGAATTGAATAAACAATCGAAAAAATAAACATAAGTACATGTGTGTACGAAACATTTCATTAATCCAAATGGTCTAACAGTAGAACATCCAAATCTGTTATCAGTGAGCAAAGTTAGACATTGTAGCATAACAGAAAGTACGAGAAATAGTCCGGTATGGGAAAATTGCCCAATTTGAAGAAGGAAAAGTGCAGGATGTTAGTGGAACTGGATTGAGTAATTGCATGCGCTGCTGTTTATCCTCTTAACCTTAACATTTACCACGGTCGATTCGGATTTTTTTTGCATTTTTTTTTCGCATTTTTTTTTAAATGCTTTATTCAATTCTAAAATTAAAAAAGGAAGCTTTAACAAAAATATGTACATAAAACATTTAAATCTCTAACAACAAATGAAACGACAACGACGACAACTAAACTTTATTATGTTACCTGAAACAGGTAAACCACGGCATGCAAGCCACCGTTTTAAATCCCGGACAAGATGATCTTGAACTTTGCAAATTTCAATTTTGCTTCAGGTACATCATCTTCCGTTAATTCCATTTTTACAATGTACGTCTTTTTTTTTTGGCCTGGGAAATCAACAAATTACTGCTCCCGCTCTGGGCAGAGCGGGAGGGCATTTCAGACTCTTAGTGACTAAATCCCACCCGTGTTCCTTCAGTTGCCTGCGCTCCTGTTGCGCCACCTCACACCACACCTGTTGCCGCGCCCGGAACAGTTCGGCTTCCGGGCCGAGCACAGCACGACGGTCCAGCTGTCGAGGGTACTGCACCTCCTCTCAGCGGCCGTGAACAGGAGGGAATACGCCGCAGCAGTATTCCTCGACATGGAAAAGGCATTCGACCGGGTCTGGCAGGCCGGCCTTATTTACAAACTCACCCTCACCACAGCGCCCCGTCGCTTGATACAGGTGGTCTCCTCCTTCCTCCAGGACAGAAAAATCAAGGTCTCGGAGGAGACCGAGTTCTCCCGCGCACGCCCTGTAACCGCGGGCGTGCCACAGGGAAGCTGTGTTTCGCCTGCGTTGTACTCGGTGTACACCGACGACATACCTGCTACGCACACCGCAAAACTCGCGCTGTACGCTGATGACGCCGCGTACATCACCACTTCACTGTCGGCTGACCACGCGGCCATCAAGATGCAGCGTGCACTGGACGAGCTCCCCGACTGGCTCAGCAAATGGAGACTGTCGGTGAACGCAGGTAAGACGCAGGCGATCATCGTCACGGCACGCGGCCGTATGAACCCACCGAGCCTTGAGCTCATGGGGACCGAAGCAAGTGGATCAAGACCGCCAAATACCTGGGGGTCACACTCGACAATCGGCTCTCCATGGGCCCGCACGTCTGTGAAACTGTCGCTCGGGTAAAAGTTACGCGCCACCTACTTCGCCCGGTGGTCTCGTCACGCCTCTCTACGGGAGTCAAGCTGGGGATCTACAAGACCTACGTGCGACCGCAACTCACCTATCTATATATATCTCACCCCAGACTGGCTCGCCCTCACGGCCGAGACCCACAGGAAGAAGCTCCGGTCACAGCAGAACTATGTGCTGCGTCAAATAGTTATGGCGCCTCGGTACGTGAGGAATTCTGTGATCCACAGGGACCTGCGTGTCGAGAGCATCGATGCATTCACAGAAAACCTGGCGAGGAGGATGTTCGCGCGTGCCGACGTCTCTGAACAACACCACATCAGGGACATTGCACCATGGCACGCGCGATCCCCCGACTACAAGCGCTTCCCGCGCGACCTCATCGCAGATGTCGCGCTACCGGAGTTGACGCCTGAGTAAGTCGCCCTCATTTTACACGCGACCTACTCAAACAATAGAACTCCACACCCATGACATGACACCCGCCGCGCACAAAGCGTCCTAAGTTAATATAGGCGTTACGTGCGCGGATCACACATACACTACTCCACACTCGCAGAAAAACACAGAGAAAACCACACGAGCGACGTACACACACCTCAAGTCGCTCGAGACTCACTACAACGCTCCGCGCCCTGCAACGCTACTGGCTAGATCTGGTTTCTAGAAATAAAAAATAAAAAAAAATTGAATTTAAAAAAATTAAAACATTATATGGAATTAAAACTCGCAAGTAAATCTGATATTAAATAAATAAGAAATTGCGCAGTGTTATTGATATTATTATTCCGTATGAAATAAAAAAAAAACATATTTTTACGTCATAAAATATTTATTCTTCGTATTTATAACTTATCAATGAGATAAAACAAGTATAATGAGTAATCTTTCTCCTTTTGTACGTGTATCTAGATGTTATAATCCAATATTATTTAGACAGTATTAGGACAGCGGTTGTCAAAATGTGGGATACACGTACATTTGACAATCATGATCATGTCAAAAGGTATTTGAGAATCATGATCGTGTAAATAGGTATTTGACAATCATGATTACGTCAATAGGTATTTGACAATCATGATCATGTCAATAGGTATTTGTAGCGGCCAATGGTTTTATGTTTCCAAAGTGTTTAAGTCTTGACCAACATGCTAAGCGGCTCTCGTGGTTTTTGTACCTAGATTAAGGGTCTGCTCTGGAATATAATGAAACAACAAAACAGATAATATATTATAATTTATTGGATCACAGAACTAAATTTCGTACAATGTAACTACTTGTTTTAAAGTTATTCAGTTTGAGCAACATCATTAACCACACCAATACCATAAAATTTAGTTTTGCATCGAGGAAGATTCTTTAGTTACAAATTCAACTTAGATATTAAACATTTCAATAAATTATACGAATATTACACAACTTGCTTTCCCATTGACACAACACTTTTTTAGACTATCGACATGTTCGAGTGTTTTATAACTTTCAGCCTCAACAAATAATAAACTTTATTATTATATTTAGAATCTGTTACGTCAGTTTCATTAAATAGGTTTTATTTTGTGGAAGCAAAGCATTGCAAATAGCACATTTGGAAATCAATGTATTCACTAAAAGGAATACTCTAGCTTATGCTTATTCGGATGTGTCATAAATTATTAAATAGGTACCTATATATCAGTAGAAGTGTGTGTATGGCTAGTTACATGAATTCTCAGAAATGTAAAGTCAGAATGGTCAGTGGTAGATAAAGGTCTCGCTTTATGAGCATTTAGATGCTTGTTCTAAAGCTGTAAATTGCCAAAGTGGCTTTTATTTCATATGATTGTTATAATTTATTCCATCGGTGGTCAGCAAAATTCTTGTCCCGTTGAAAAGGCTGCATAAAACACATTTTTTAAACTAACTGCACTCACAACTTCTACTGATAACTACTGATACTAAATAATTAGTAGGTATGTTTAAAATCTAAGAACTTTGGTAGTTTCATTAACGAGCAAAAAGATACATCTATTAGGTATTAACTAGTTAAAGCTGTAAGGTACATAATAATATTCCACTGAAATTCGAATAGTATGATATTTCAAGAAACGGACGGTGTAATGTAAAGCTGCATAGTCATTTGCAGGTGTTCAAGAAACTTATACTTTCGTTCTTTAAGTCGATAAGTCTTTTGTTAAGTATTTGCGAGTGCATTTATGGTTGAAACTGTAAATTATAAGAAAAACGATTAATTGTGGTACAAAAAGCCAATGACCAAAATATATCCCACCTTCGGTAGAACAAAGGTATATAACTACACTTTTACTGATTTTACAGGAGTCATTTTAAGATCTTCTTGTGTCAAGATAGTCAAAAAAATGCAACAATATGACAAAGGAATTTGTTGCCCTCTGGCAGCATTAACCTGATATTGATAGGGGTCTTTGTTCCTCTGAACAAAAAGGACTTTTATAGCACTTTGGCATACTTAAGTCATTTTTCTATTTTTGTCAGTTATGGCCTTGTTCTATCGAAGCTGCGATATGTATGGTGCACTGTGCTTTTTTCTTCTCGGCGGCAATTAATGGAACTTTACAAATTAGGTACAACAACATTACTAAAGAAATATTTTACAACGTTAAATCATAAAAATCAGCCCGAACTGAGATATATCAGGTACAACGTTAAATCATAAAAATCAGCCCGAACTGAGATATATCAGGTTATACCGGATGATTTTTGCACTTTTTGATTTGATTTTACACATAATATGTATAATATTTCTCTGCAGTGATTGATCGTTATCAGCAACACAGCTCGGTATAAAATTACAGTTTGCTTTTTTTTCAAAGAGTTCGGATTCGATTCTTGGCTCAGACAGAAACTTTTTCAAAAAACTAAGAAGGAATTTTATTTTCCTCCAAAAAAGAGGCGATGGTTCCTTTCCTTTGACCACTTTTCCCAACTACTTTTACTTTCGGATTTCGCCCTGAAGTTCCATCTCTAAAATCACCATTTACAAACTGGTTTAACCCTGTGCCGCTGACGTACCGTGTGTCAGACACCGCGAAATCATTTTTTGATTGGTACACCGCCATTTTTCCGAAAATCGCTCTATGGCGCTCGGTACTTTCTAAGGGCCAAAACACATACACACGATACGACGTCGACGTACGACGTGGCACGTTGCGACCGACGTTGTTACAGACATGTTGAGATAACATTATTTTTATTGATAACTAGTCTTATAATTTTATTCCCATACTCATCATTATATATTTTAGAATTGCAACATTTGTCAAAAAAATTAAATGCTATTTACAAAACTGTCTTGTAAACGTAGAGGTCTTAAACGTGCTCAATATCAAAACGTGTTATGATCCAGGAAATGTAAGACAGCTCTAATGCCCAAAAGCTTGCTGGGAATAGCACCCAGAATATATTATATAATAAGTTACCTAACTCCTTGAAGCAACTAAAGATTACGAGGAAGAAATTATCACTGTTTCTCATGCATAAATGTCATTACACTGTAGATGAATATCTTAATGACAATAATATTAATATAAATTGACTAAGTAATGAATGTGTGTGTTTTTGAGTTATATTGTGTAATTTGTTTATTGAATTTAATATTAATTAATCTAAACAACCTTACTGAATTTGTAAATACTTAATTTATATTGTTTCTGAATTTAATTTTAATATTGTTATACCTACTGTAACTATGAAATTTATACACCGCAGACAAAACATGTAAAGTCAACTGAATTGCTACTGAAGACCAAATGTAGGTATGTACCTGTGTTTAACAAATAATCAAATAAATATTCATTCACACAAAAAGCGTATTATATTCATAGATTCCTTTGCAATACACGTCACCAAAATAGTTGATATGTAGGGATGAAATTGATTATTTTTAATTATAATGTATTTGTAAAATATCTTTTAGATGGATTGTAATGTAACTGGCAACAACCCAACTGACCTACTATCCAGTAAGAGATCGCTGATTACTATGACTCTTCAGCATAATTTGGAATATGATTTTGAGACTGTATTAAACCACTCTAAAGATTTTCTATTTGTTCGCAATTGTTTTTAGAAAGCATTAAAAAGTTTAATTTGCATTTTTTTTTCTAAATATTTTAATAATTGTTAAATTACGGTTGTGCCAGAAGTTCCTGGATTTCATAAGTAATACAAAATAATGTGCTTAATCGAATTCTTAAATTTCTGTTTTATTCCGAGTTTCATTGTGATAACTATTTAAAATACACGCCTACAGTAATATAAAGTCTAATTTTATTATAAAAATATATAATATATAATACCTACCATATTATATACTTAAACTACATGTCTGTCAGTCTACTCCCCAGCATAATGTTAACAAAAAATGGCTCCTCAGTGGCAGAGAGTTAACTCAGATCAGAATTTTGAGCTTTACCTCCATACAAAATCTCGTTTGGTTTGTTATTTCCTACTAAATATATAGTTTCATTAATGGCCGCCGAAAAATTATAAAAAGGCATTAATTTTGGTCATTGTGTGGCGTATTATGTGTTTGAACAGCAAGATGTCAAACAAGCAAGCTCGACAGATTTCTTATTTGACTTTTTTTGAGTTTATCAAGAACACGATAAACTTAATACTTATCATAAACTCCGCAAGATCTATAAAAAAAAATTGCTAGCTTAGTATTTTGTTTTTCAGGCAGATATTTAAGACAAACATATGATGTAGCCTACGGATTGCAGTGGTAGGTAGTATAAGGAGCTGTCATAGTTCCCTTTTACTAAAATAAGTACATAATACTGCTTCATACTTTTTAATATTGGTAATAATTTTTAACGGCATTTTTGACAACTGGAATCTATTTCGACTATTTAGCATTAATTTAATTCGATGTTAATATTCAGGCATTGCTATAAGTAAGGTATTTGTTTTAATAATTATTGTCATAAATATTTGGTCGCTTTATTTTTGAACCTTTAAGGTAGAAGTTTATTTTTAGTGCTTATCTTATGAGCAAGCTGGAACGGAAAACTTTATGTTCTTTTTTGAAAATGTTTTATAGGTTCGAACATTTTAATATAATATTAATCACCTAGATTAGGTTAAAATGTTTTAATGGCCAAAAACAAATGACTGAGGAGTGATTTTTCAATAGTCAGATAGCTTTTATCTGAAGAATAAATCTGACAGTTTGACATATTTTCTATACAAAAGCTGTCAAACCACAATATTAATTCCTCCGATAAAAGTTATGTGACTATTGAAAAATCAGCCCTAAAACAAAGTTCGTTAAAATTACTGTTCTTAAACATAAACAGACTTCGATAATTAGATAAAAATAAGTAATTTTAAAATAGGCAAAGAAACAAAAGGCGTAATGAATTTCTAACATTCGATATGCCTCAAAAATATCGGATTCTATTAAGATACACTCTAATAATACGTATAAAAAATAAGCATCATGATAATATTATTTAAAATATCTGCATTACATTACACTGTCTGTAAATGAAGTTATATTCCATGCCGGATTGCAGGATAGATCCGCTTGAGTTTTATTTACAATAGTGGTATACATGACATACCTACTCGTGCACAACAACATACCATTGCTCCAAGTTTTAGGGGTTTATAATTCTGTATATTTTATAACTATATACATCACATTATTGGTATCTATTATCTAGGTTTATTTGAATTCAAACATTGGTGTGAAATATCTAATGAGACTGACAGTTATTTATATTTAATTTAACAGATATGGTAGAAATACATTTCATAATAAAAGCGAATAAAAATTTAAAGCCTCGCATTTGGCACTATTCAAGTCCGTATTTCCTATTCTTTATATAATCAACCTCTTATAATGTATATTCTCTGATGCAGTAAAAAATTCGAGACGACTTTTTAACCAAATAAAAATAGCAACGGGTATTACATCTACATATTGTGAAAACAATATCTAAATAATTCATGTTATTAATATTTTGAAACACGTGTGCTTTTTGCAGGCCCAAAATCCCATCATGTAGCAAAATAAAAACAATATTAGAAAGTGAGTACTCAAAGTACGTCCTAAAGTCGAATGCACAAGTGACGGTATGTGATGGTTGTTGCTTACAATAATTTAAAAAATCTGTATTAGTTTAGAATATTTACTTTCGACAGCCTTTATTGTGTATGGATGATTTAAATACTTCATTCACTACAACTACTTTTAATTCGTTTGAACACGAACAGTCACTTGCCAAATCTACCGTCTCGGCAAAGAAGTCTCCGACAATATCAACAGTAGGTATCTAATTAGTTTCTGCTAGTGCAACGAAAATATTTTATCGTGGTTCAGTTATACGAGAGTGGGTAGATACTAATCTGGGGAACGTGATAATATATATTAACTTTATTCAATATTTTATTTGATACCTATATCATAATAAATTATCATCATCATCTTATATCTCTAAATTGATTTTACTCACACAGTATAATTTCTTTAATTATGCTAGATTTTATTTAAATGTGATTTAGAATTTGGTTTCGCGAATGAGGTTTGCGGGCAATGCGTGCTTGAGTATATATTTCTTACTTTATGCACTTGTCATATCAAAACCAGAAACGACTTAGAATCGTGTACGGTGAGCCGCGGGGCTTCGGCATCATCGCTTAGCAAGATTCCACCAAAAAGGTTCCCCGCCTCACACCGCGCCGCCGCGCCGCCCTGCGAAGTTCCAAAAGTAACTTGTGTCTCACTATATGGCTCGCCTCGCCCGCTCCCCCGTACGCTAAGCTACGCTACTTACTTACTAACTAGGTGCAATATAATGCGAATTTCACATCTTACATTTTTTTTTTCATAATCATGTACATTTAATCCATAGTTCAGTTTGAAGGTCGACTAATAGTTAATCGTTAAAGATACATGTTATAATTTTTGGCATTTTAAATGTTAATTATAAACGTAACATTCTTATTTATAAATATATTTTTAGAACAGAAACTTTTTGCCACCATTGTGATAATAATACTGTTTGTTTTTTAATAATGTTTTGGTTATGCAGTATCTAGAAATAGAATAACCCAGATACTTAATCAAGGGAACTTGATGGCTGTCATGTTTAATATAGCTGTACCTACCTAAATACGAGGAACAAAAAGAATATTGACTCAGTCTTTATACAATTGTTAGGATTAATTGTATTACTAAATAAATTTGTAATATCTTTACAACACAAATAGACCTTCTAAATGATACAATTTATAAACGCTAGTCTTAATACACAGTCTGAGTATGCGGGTATAAAATAGGAGGCAAATTATAATTACTTTAAATATTACTACCTAACCAGCCTATCCTATTTAATACAATTCCTAGTCAAATCAACTATTTGCACTCCTTATATATATATATTTATAAATAGTGTCTTTGAAAAACGTTGAGCAAATTCAGAAATAAATAATTAGGGATCATTCTAACAAGAAATGGCTTGTAGCTCAAATCTTAAAATACTCCAAAACGATATTGTAAACATCTAAAAAATTGGAGTCACAACAAGGAAGTATCGTATAGGTAATGAAACGTTAGAAATTTTTTCCTCAATTAAATTTGAACACGTGAGTATAAACAATTTGAATCAAATATCTACAAGCCGTTATGGGTACAAACACAACGAAGATTTTTTTCCCTTTAAGATTATTAAATACGTTTAGGGCCTGATTCACCATGTCTGATTAGCCACTAGTCACCGAATATATTCAAAAATACTTATAACAGAATTTGTATGAAATTATCGGCCAAATAATTTTAGTTATAGGTGGTGAAACAGGCTCTAACCCTCCTAAGTTTTTGTATATTTTCAATTAATTGTGAGATCAAAACTTAGAATAGTCACAGCGCTAATAACAGTATTCTACGAACTCTCTTCATTACCATATTCATTCTTATCGATTATTGTACCTACTTACTATATCATTTTAGACGTTCATTAGGTATAACGGGAATTCAGAACCTTTGACCCGCGTATTATTTATATAGACCGAGAAATAAGAACCCAAATCAAAATAACCAAACTTAATATTTAGAACATATTATGACATGTCGCGTCGTCAGATCTAATACATAGGTTCATTGATATATGTAAATTTTTAAACTACGTAGAAAAGTGTTCTGTGCACTAGATTTAATGTGAAGTGTATTACCGGTGTATACATGTTAGTTGAAACCAATAACATCTTTTTAAACTAGGGCAATCGTGTTTGTGTATCCTAATCGTATAAATATAATATTATTTATAATTATTTACATCTTGCCCTTTAAAGGACTCATGCTCGTAATTGTGGGTATCAAGTCTTCTTCAAATTCCGTTGATTTTACTAATAGTTCTTTTTGGAAAGACTGTCTAGTGACAATCGCAATTAATGGGATCTATATCATTATAGACTATGATTGTCTAAAACATCGGCATCTAAAAAGAATATATTCTTATGAATGATACTGAACCTTAAACTACTTATAGGTACTGATCTGTCTTGATAGTTGGAATTTTTCAATCTATTTACTTATCAGTAGATAGTTTTTGTTTTTTAGTTTGAGTCCATGATTATTAACTAATGTGGGGATTTTGTTCATTAAACAAATGTTTTGTTTATGTTTTTGTTTAAGTTTCTCTTCTAAGGGCACAGTTGAATAGAATAAAATTTTAATACACACCTGTTTTTCAATTAATATGCAGTTTAATGTTATTAGTATATTCTATAAAATTGCTACTTAATCAACTAGAGAAGTAAAGACAGCCATCGTTTGAAGTTAGTAATAAAAAGCGCATAGAACTGTAATTAGTCATTTGTATATAAACTTGGATCATTATTTTAAAAAATCAACCCAAAAAAATGGTTAAGACAGACTTTATTACTGCGCCGAATTTTGTTGTATACATAGTATACATACACATTATTTTAAGACAGATAACTATTGAAGATATAACATTTTGTCTCTTAGACAGATTGACTTATACTTTGAACTTTATATTATTTCTATTTTCTAAAGAATTCAATATTACCAGTGCCAATATACACGACACGTATCTATTATAATCATAGGGATCTTTACTGTTATATTTATAACTTTACAGAACGCTAATAGTTTACCGAGCGTTTCTAGGATTCAAAAGCACTTTCCCGTAACTTGATGGACCATGAGCACCCTAAGTTTGAACAAGTCCGGTAGGTACAATTTATTAAAGAGAATTAATTTTCTTCGCCTAGTAGTACCAAGTCGTCAGCCACGACGTCGGAAACGTGAAGGTAAATGATCCAGTACATTAGGTTAAAACATACGAAGCAGACGGGGAACACGATGCGCGAGTACTTGTCGATGTCCGAGGGCGTCGTGCCGAGCAGTTTGTTGATGCCCTGCAAACATCATTCACCTTGACTTCGATGATTAATGTTTAAATTAAGTCATTTAAACCAGTTCGCTGTTGTTAATGCGCCACAATCGCGAATGCATCAATATTATGCGTGCATAACTCGCATTTGCATGTTCATTACCTAAGACAATCGCTTTATTGAGAATATTTATAAAGTTAAGCTGTTTAGGTATCAGACATTACCTTGGACGCATGAATCAGATGCGGAGGTGGTCCAGCTTCTTCGTCAGGCTGCGGGGCTGGCCCAGGAGCTGGGCCCCGAGCCCCATTGATAGTATTTTCTAAGGTGCCGCCTTTTGAATACGCTTTAGGATCGTGAACTTTGAATCGAACCTCCTGTACAAATTGCATGATTATTTTTGAGAACTATGATTAAATAAAAGGGATGTGGGCTATATTTTTGCTCTTACCGATGATCTGCTTGGAGGTAGTGGCCTTGTCAGAGTACTTGTCCTTGGCGGGGGCAAAGGCTCTGATGTCCCCGGTGGACCGTCTATTTGCATTTTCTTTTCAGCAGCCATTTTTTGAACAGCAGTGAATCTTTGTTTCCTCATTTGTATCCTCTTAGCCATATAGCCAACCGTAGCATATTCTGCAACGAAATATTTACGGTTCAGTGAATTCTCATATTGCATTCCAGTATAAAAATCGCCGAGCAAAATTCACGTGAACGGCGCAGCAAATCACGAATGGAAGTTCATGTGAAAACTGGGCAATGTAATCAAATACTCATGAACGCAATACATTTTTAATACTAATTATGTTGAATTATAACCACTAAAACAATTTAAAAAAAAACCTTGATTGGTTCAGATATGTTTTGTCTTTTAAATTCTTAGTTAATTATTTACAGAAAAAAAGTGCTGCCAGTTATTGTTTTATTTAGCATCCTTCCTAATACTGTTACCTAGAAGACTGGCGAAGACCATGACGAAACAGGTTCCCAGGTAGACATCAATGGACTTGACGTACGATATCTTGGGCAGAGCAGCATTAGTAGATGACATGAGCGTCGTCATCGTCAATACAGTGGTGACACCTAGTGACACCCTGGCAGGTGTGGCATTTCGGTTCAACCAAAATGACACCCAAGATATTATGACAATTAGGCCAGATGGGATGTATATCTGTATTAAATAGTATCCCATCGATCGCACAAATTGAATTTCACATGCCAGTCGCGAGTAATTTCCTGCAATGAAAGTTCAAATTGTAACAACCAATTTATTGTTTGACAAATGGTGATCGTCGAAATATACAAATTAATTTATTATATCGAAGTCAAAGATCGATTTTGCTTTACCAGGTCAACAAAGGAAAGTCACTGATGGATATGTTCTGGCGGAAGCGACTGCATGCATGTGTCTAATTCTGATAGATGAAGTAAACAAAAAGCGCCAACGATCGGTATTCGATAAATTGTTGTATGTTTCATCGGTGCTGTATACCTGTCGTAAGAGAAATCTCCATGGCGCGCTGCCGATGGCCCAGCACCTTGAATTGCGGCAGGGACACTTCGCTCGACACGCCCACAGAGTTGGGCCCCTCGTTCCACTTGTATCGGATGTCCCGCATGGTGTAGCCGACTGTACCATGCAGAGATATGGAACGATAAAATAAGCACCCATTGCACTGGGGTTTTGTAATATCTGTATAAGGTGGATGAATTTAAGGCTACCGTTCTACCGAGGGTGAGAAATGTTACGATAACTGCTTCGCCAAATAACGACGAACATAGTGCAAGTTCTTAAGCGTTTTATATACTTTAAGTTAGATTTTATCTACCGAACATGAAAGCATCATGAGTCTGCAGCTCAAGTACTTAGTAAAATTATTTATTATTTATTAAGAAGGTACGTCATTTGTTTCATAAAGCAAAAGACGTAAAACTTTATTCAAAGTAGGGCTCTAAGGCTCCCTCGATTTTATATAAGTATTGTAAGCCAAATATACTATTTAGGTTTATACAACTCACAACTTTCGATTTCAATATTGCATAATTGACGGTCCATCGGAAAATACTGCAAATCCATCGGACAAGAAGCGGTGATAGTCAGTCTGTGAACAAGTGCAGCCGTTTATAAAAACCGTTTCACATTGTAGAGCCGCATGTTGGAAATATTTTTTACGAAAACCAGCTAAGAAGAAACAAGGAAGAAAAACAATCCATATTTTTTTTAACGTGTTGGCATGTATTTAATCAAACCCAAATAATTCTCATTTTGATTACCTAAAAATACTAATCGACACGCTAATATAACAAACTGGGCGTGTATTTGTGAACCTTCAAAAATTATATAAAGGTTATTGGCAATACGTCGACAAACCATTAAGGGGATGTAGGGGAGGTCATTTGCAACCAAATGACCCCTTTTGACCTATATGCAAATGTCAACCATTTTCGAGTAATTTGATATTTTATATATATTTTTAAGATATCTGCGATCTTATTGTATCTCATTGGATAGCTGAGAAGTTGTACATGTTATTGGAATGTTCTGCCGATAGAGTCTACCGTGTTTTTTTGCAGAAATCGACTATTTTAATCAAATATCCTGCTAAAAATGATGAAAATTGTAGCTCTGAATTAAAAACTATTACAGTTAATTGTCAGTTTATGGTTGATTATTATGTATTAAATTAGAAGCAGATAATAATATATTAAAAAAATCATACATTGTTTTTTTTATACATTTTCAAAGTTGTGTACCGGCAAAAAAATATAAAATTTGAGATCTCGGAAATGGTTCACATTTGCATAGAGGTCAACAAGGTTCATTTGGTTGCAAAATGCCCCCCCGACATCCCCTTAATGGATTGCTGACGTATTACCAATAACACTGTATATACGCCTTCACTTGAGAACCTCCTCCTTTTTTTAGTCGGTAAAAAAATCAAATCATCTTTATTTTAAACACTTTTGAACCAGTGTATAATTTACTTGTACGTCTTGTAATTTCACAGTTTTTTTTTAAATCCCGTTCCTACTAAATTTTCACCGTCTACTCGTACGTTTTATGACCACGACTATCATAAGTCTTGCCGTTTAGTGATTTATAACATTTTGAAGCCGGAACAATCGTTCCGGCTTCAAAATGTTTACTGTTGCTTTTACTTTGAAATGGATCACAAGTATGAAATTTAGCCGTTTTTATAAATCAATAATAATATAGATTACCGTTTTTGAGAAACCAATTAATGTTCCTTTTGGGCATTTCCCTCAAAATAAGAATATTTCAGCAAAATAGGATCATTTTAAAACATTTTGTTTTCATTTTTATAAAGCAATTTCTATTTTATTGCCAATACGGGGTATTGTGTCATGGCCGCTAGAGTGACTTTATTAAACCGCTAGTATTAACTACATTTATAATAAGTGTCACGATCCATCCTAAGAGTTCAAATCACTGAATTTAAACTGGCTAAGTCCTAGCGGTAGCGATATAAACCACTATAACCGACAGACATTGGTGCCGATTCTCTTGTACACCGAACTAAACTATCACTAAAATTCCTTACTTTTGGCTATGAGAATCATAAAGCTATTCTGCAAAAAAATATCTCTAAATTTAAAAACAATTTTGACGCAACTAAAATTTAATTTGACAATCGCGACTCCACGAGGTACTTGTTTGACCTACCCCGTGATTTTTTTTTTAGAGCCGGGATCACGTATTTGGGGCAGCCTCGACGTTTTTTATATGGAATTTTTCACAAGGAAAAAAAAAATACCTGTATGTAGAATTTTAGGGGTTTAAGAGTTTTATAAAGGGGGTCGAAATTTTCATTATTTTTGCGATAGGACACCATTTTCGAGATATAACCAAATAAAATTTAAAAAAGATAGAGTACTTTTTTGCACCTGAAGTCGAGGTGTGGTGGTGAATTTTAGTTCATGACAACTAATTTTATTCCACACCTTTTTAATCGCGATTAAAAATAGCCAGATTTAGTCAGACAACCAAAATTTTTGGTCAAATTCAGAATAGCAAAATTGGCATTTTCACTAAACTAATAATTCAGTGCCATATTAGTGCTGTCAAACTAAAATGTAGTTAAGTTGTGTCACTTTAGTCTAGTTCAGAATGAGAAATCGTCGTTTGACACGTATAAACTAAATCTTAGTGATTTTTAGTCCAGTTTAGAGAATTTTGTGACAAGAGAATCGCACCATTGCATGTTGGCTTAAGCTTGGGGTCCTACGACAGCGGTGGCCTCCACATAATGACCGCAGTGATGGATGGCTGTCATGAAAATTATGGCATCGAGGATTGACTTTACGGTATTAAAAACGCTTTCTAGGGAAACACACTAACTTAATTTCATAAATAACGTTTCAGTGATGTCAAACGACGGTAAATTGCGGACGTTAATTGGCATTCACCGCAGTCTTAGGAAACTGTAGCTTTAGTAGTAGAAACCCGTGATCTATTTTAAACGAGGCATTTATTTAACAAATAAACATGCAAAGTAAACTTATTCATACAAATACTTGCCTTATACTCCTAGTAATAGATCCCGAATGATGAATGCGAATGAATTCGTTGCTTGTGGTAGCTATGTGGAAATAAGACTGTTTTTCGTTAACAAAGAAGGTGTCGGGTACCCATATGTTTCTAATAAATTCTGAGCCGACGGAAAGTGTCTCCACACCCGTCCTTTTTTTGTAAGCGAGCCTGGGGTCGGTCCAAAACTGCCTGAAGTAGAAATCCAGGGTGAAATCCTGAAACATTTTCTATTGTTGTAGGAAATAATAGCGGCACTTGATTGACTTACAGCGGCACAACAATGGATGTAATCCGGCAGCCGCGCTCGTTTGTAAGGCTGTCTGCCGCCTGCTTAAATGTTAATTTGTTTTAATGAACGCAACGAAACGAAACGAAACGTTATCACCGAGGCACATTCATTGTCTGCGCGATTTGAACGTCAGCGAAATATCAGCAAACAAACTTGGACAGAATTCCTAACTTGTATCATCGAATTCAAATCAAAATCGTATCGATACCATTGCCTCGCATTAATGTTAATAAAAATATGCGAATTCAATGCGTATATGACACCAGAAGCAAATCAATTAAATTCTTGATCTAACTGACAGTTCAAGAACACCGGTACACCCGGGTACACCGGCAGTAGCGAATCTCGCGTTACATCAATTATGGCAGATAGGTACTGAGCGCGTTTCAACCAAGTGTGTTGCTGATGAAATTATGTAAATATTATAATAACACTATTAAAAGATCGCCAATATGTATATCGAGAAATTAATATTATTTATTGTGCTTTTGAAAGCCTGCATTTAAGTTTCCTTCCCTATTCATTTTGAATCATAATACCTACCTAATTAATTGGCCATTAAATAACCACGATTATTATCGTGGTTATTTAATGGCCAATTAATTAGGTCAAACTCAATTTTATGCAATTTATTAATTGCATAAAATTGAGTTTCTGTGTTGTATAAATTAGATATTATGTACATCATTGTGTGCTGTGAAAATTTATTTATTTGAATATTGTTACAGCACTGTTCTTGCGATTGCCTATCACAAGAACTATTATCAGTAAAATCGAACTTCTTTTAAGGAAACAGCGCAGCAATGCTTTCAGAATGTGATGATTTTATTGATGATGTAAAATATTAATGCGATGTCATAATAATTAGTGTTATATAATCAATATTAATATTTAACATGTTAAAAGTACACGTAAGAGTACGTTATTTAATAGTAATAATGATTAGAAAATTATATGAAGAGTAAATTTGAAATCGTTAGGCACGATAGAAACAAAAAATGACTATAATTATAGTATCATGTTGTTAATTTAATGTTACAAGTAACCAGCGGGGTGATTGCTTAACACACTAACTGTACGAATGGCTTTCATTTTGACAGTTCAACAACATTCATTGCGTTATTTACGTTGCTGAGCAGATACGTTTTTTTGAATATTCATAAGTAATGGATTAATTAGCAATAGGCTTAAAAATGATTCAGATTGTGATTGGTAGTACGTTACGCAATTAGATTGCTTTACCCAATTGTACCCGTACAATATCAATGTCTACTGCTACGTGTACTTTTTGATGAACTATAACTAGGTACCTATATCTAGTATCCGGATAGGGTCACGTCCTGAAGTGACTTTAAAAGTCCCTTGATTTGGTTTCCACTAGGGGTCATACACCCTGGTCTTAGTCTGACATCTGCACTTTAGAACCGTAATCAAAGGTATTTTATCAGCTTGGCATACGAAATTTTAGAATCGACCATATATGATTTGATAGATTCCCACTTAACGATAGTCAAATTATATGAGCCATTACGCACATCTAGACCTCACAATATGATATTGTTTTTGTGGAAAACCATGTACCATAGGAAATTAATAGTTGCCCTTGTAATATTAACACATAACATTATATCACGCCTGTAATCTCCGAAGGATTACGTAGAGCTGTGTCTATAGTACAACCAAATTTCGCCAGTTATGTTTAAGTATCATGTAATAGGGCACGCGCCTCATCAAATGGGCACAAATTCAAATTCTGGACTGCTACTGAGAAATTCTAGATGGAAAAACCCAATAACACTTTGCCCGTACTGGGAATCGAACCCAGGACTCGAGACCAACGAGGCAAACTACTCTGAAAACTCCTAACGTAGAGATTTCGTCCCCTAAAAAAACTGTAAAATAGCTACCAGTTTTCTTGGTATTGATTTACTGGAACTAACTGGACAACGACACAATAATTAAACACATTCATAAAAATACTACTTAAATTAAGAAAAGGCTAGGCACCTCATGTATACATCTGAAGTGTTAGTCACCTTTCTGAGAGACAATAATAATTATAATATATACCCACAGTCACAACAAATACCTACTCAAGAACATAAAAAGCTTAAAATAACAATACGACGGTTTCCAGCTTGGGGGATGCTTATATGGCAAGGTACATTTTAGTATATCTTTTTGAAGACGCACCCGGAGCGGCACACCACCACAATAAACATAAGCGCCTGCAACGCGCTGCACGCATAGGTTGTTGAAAGTGATTCATATTAAAGAACTCTAATTAGTGGTGCGTCGCCATCCGGGTGATCGGCTCCATGACGCCGGCATGCTCGCAGCCTCGTGCCTGAGGCTGCTCGGTCGCAGCGGCGCAGTGCGCGGCCGGAGCGACCGAGACAAGCGTGAGCTGACAGTGGCGAGTACCATGAGCACTTCGGAGACGGAGCTGATAGAGAGGACATACATGGTGACGCCCACTTCCACTGGCGGACCTGCAATCAAGCGCAATCGTGAGTCGCGCGCGCGCCTCGCGCCGTGAAAACCAAACCAGAGGACGGTGACGTGACGCTCCGAATCCCTCGATCGAACGTGTGCCGCACCGTTTAATCGCATTTGTACAAAAAGGCCTCAGCTCGACCGAGGTTCATTAACCTAATAAATGTTATGTCATTTTTGTTTTTGAAATGACAAGCTACGTAAAAGTAGTTTTGCAGCATTAAATACCATTTTCACTTCAGATAAGGAGCTGATGGAGAGCACGTACATGGTGACCCCCACATCCACTGGCGGTCCTGAAATAGTACATCAGTTACATTACCTAAACCGACCCTGTCAAAAAGTATCCTTTCGCCCTTACAATTAATCTTTATCATAAGATTGGAAACGTAGGGTAAGGTTGCGTTAGACGCCATAGCGCCAAAGTCGTACTACAGCAATATCTGCTCTCCTGTTCATTAACATTGATGACCTAATGATGCAAAAATGTACAATTTAGTCCCGATAGTTAACTAAAACAAGTGGGTAACCCGCTGGACTTTGAAGCAGAAAAATATAAAAAAAATTAAGATTTAGCAACTGTCTTCCTTAAAACTTCATGCACATCTGTAAGAATTTTCTAAAAAGTTTATGACGATAAAGATAATATTTTTGTTCATGCCTATTTTCTTGTTTATATGATATTCATTTAAGCATAACCAAACCGTAAATTTTGATTAAAATATGTCAGGAATTCGATTTTAAACTTTGAAGGCCTCTTTGCTTAATTAGTACCTGTGGAGGATTAAATCGAAAACGAGATTTGGTAGAACTAACAATATGAAATAGGTCTGCAGCAGAAATGGACTATAACTCATATTAACACAAAATTTGATTAATTTAGTCTAGTTCTTTTCAAAATTTCACAAAAGTAAGGTATTTTTAAAATAGTCATCAACTATCTAATATAATTCTAAAGACTCCAGAAAGAAAAAAAAAACTTGATCCTCTAAGAAATCATTTAGTAGTTTTTAATTTGTTTTATTATAATTTATATAATTATGTTTTATTATTCATTACATTTAGGTATTTTTCCAAAACCTTATTTTAAGTACGATTCAGATTATAATTGGTACGAATTAGATAGGTACAGTCGAGTTCATTGATATATTGGCAGTGACAATGTTTCAAAATATTGTATGCGTTAAAATGATCATATAGTTCTATACAAACTTAGACATCAATAATATGTTATCATATAAACGGTTCATAAGTATGTTACGGTAGTGCAGTCAAAAATATCTCACTACTCTTCGGAACATAAATATCTACATACTCTCGAGTTCATTAATATATTGGCAGTGACAATGTTTCAAAATATTGTAAGCTTATAGTTCTATACAAACTTAGACACCAATAAAATGTTAGGTATCATATACACTGTTCCTAAGTATGTTACGGTAGTGGCAGTCAAAAATATCTGACTACTCTTCGGAACATAAATATTTAAATACTCGGTATCTACACCGCCACATGCGAGCTACTCGTCACACTGAAGTCACGCAAGTCCTGCATCGCGCAAGCAGAGTTTACCGCGCGACTAGCATATATACAACGTCCCGAAATCAACCGTCGGGCAGTTGCCCACCAGACTCAACACCCGTCTGGTCGGAAGATCCTCCCTTTTCTATGGAGGTATGAGTGAACTTTACACCCTGTTCCTCATACCTCTACAACTCTATAGATTTCAATATATTTGGTGCAACCTTGTATTCATAAATATCCATACAGCTTTGAATTTTCAACTAAATGGCCTTTACCATTAAATTTATTTTTGCTTTAGCAAAATTACGAGCATGAATGAATATTGCAATGTTGCCGTTCGTAATACGACTGTATCAATCTGACAACGTTGCGTAGTAGCTGTATTATTTGATTAATTTAGTTTTAGGAAATCATAGGGTCAACGCAGACTATACCGATCTATGTGTTTAAAAAATTTCAGTCAATTTAAAAAAAAAACTTAGTACACAGTAGTATTCTTTTTTATTGAATTTTTCTTAAATTCTTATTTTGTTCTTCTGAAAACCTAACATTTAAAATAAGGTAGGAAACTTCCAGGAAAAGTTTAAGCGATGGTGCTGCCAGTTTTAGAACCATATCCATATCCACCACATCAATTACATCTTGCAAACGTTCACACATTGTTCACGTTTTGAACAGGCGGCGCTACTTCTAAAGTCTTCCCAAATCTCATATACGTGGGCCCTTAAATTGCTGACTGATCTAACTCGCGTCGTGTACCAATTTTGAACCATTAAACCCCATAAATTTTCTATGGGGTTTAGGTCAGGGCTACTCGGCGGGAGTTTAATTAAATGTAAAGCTGCTTGTTGATGAGCTATCCACTCCTGGACCCATCTCGCATTGTGGACGGAACTTACGTCTTGTACAAATTCGATGGCCATCGAAATAAATAATTTTTGTGGTCGGAAGAAAAACATTTTTTAAGATGTCCACATAATCGACACCTTCATACGACCAGTGATTTCGCATATTTCCATGGGCCCAGCGGCATTCATCCACGCATGAGATACGCCCACTTCGTCTTTAGGAAGAATGTTTTCTTCATTATATCTAGTGTTGTTAATACGATAAAGAGATATTCACCCATCTTTATCAGACAAAAACATTTTCGTCCATAAATGCCAGGTTATCAAAATTATACTGTAAATATCTGTTGGCGAAATTCAATCGTAACATTTTGTGCCGGTCATTTAAAATAGGTTTCCGGGTAGGTTGGCGATAATGGAGTCCGGCCTCTTTAAGCCTTCTCCTCACGGTTAACTTGACACAGGTAATTCGGCAGCAAACAACGAAGTCTGTATAAATCTTTGGTTTCGCACTGTAGTAACAAGCTGTTCGTCTTGTTCTCTAGTTGTCTTTCGAGGTCTACCATATGACACGTGCTTGTTAATAAATCAACTGTATTTCTCTGCAAATAACAAATCATTCAAAATCAAAAGTAGCGTAAGTACAATAAGTACAGAAAAACAAAATAAATAGCTAAATACATCATCCTCATACATAGTAACCTAAATACCCAACTCTTCAGCGACATGCGAGGATGAATTCCCTTGTTCCTTCAAAGTGACAATAACATGTTTCGTTCGTCTATTCGATACATAATTATTAATATTTCTTTCCATAAAAGAAAATTATTTTTAAAATAGGTATTTATCAATCCACGAAGAGGATGCTATCCAGTAGGTATTCGGATGCAGGATGTCATGACTGACAACTTCAAATTGAATTTGTTTCAAAGAAAAAGGTTACAATATGATATACTTCGGTAAAGAGATTTTACAAAGAATCTAAGACAACAGTTCGAGACATGTCAAATTGCCAAGATAATTTTCATAGAAAAATTGCATAGATATTTTTGAACATAACTTTGGGCTAATTAATATGAACAAGGGATTGCGCACAAGTTTTAGAGTCTTTGTCTGTATCAATATTATTGATTTAGTGTAGTCACATATTTATGATGTCACAGATTGTTTACAATTTTATGTAAGGCAAAGCTGTTTAGAGTTTTATGAAACTTACCATTGGCTATATATTTTTGATTCATGAATATGCTCATATATTAAAGAACTCGACTGTACCTACCCCTTAATCGTACCGAAGGAACTTTTTTATAAAATCCAAAAATAAAAATTATGATAAAAGAATGGTAGCTTAATAAAGTTAAATTTAAATTTAATGTTTTTATGAATGGTAGCTGAATAAAGAAGAAACAGTGGAAAAAAGATTTTGAATAATTTAAAATACTCTTAAAGCTATAGCATTTATCCCTTGGGGGACGACTTACGGAACCTTACCCTATGGCATTTACAATTACGCTGTCAACGTTCGTTGAGTGATTCACTTACGTATCGCTTTATTTGATTATTATGCGAAGGTACTTTATCAAGTTGGCTCCTTCTTCTTCTTCTTCTTCAACAATGCATCGGTTAATCGATTAGTACCCACATAAAAATGTTTTAACTCATGAAGGTGGGTTGGTATTACCTAATTGTATCAATTCAAATGTAGGTAGTAAGCAATGTGTAAAAAATCCTATCTCAAACCCCTTTCAGATCTTTTTCTTTTTTTTTCTTTCAGCTTTGCCTTTACAGTACCTATGTAGGTACTGCACCAAAAAAATTACCAAAACTTATTACTATTGAACATAAAAAAACTTGTTAGTTTTATTTAAACCCGATTTCAGTACAGTTGAATTCATTAATATATTGGCCCTTTCAGGCTTAAAAAATATATGAACGTCAAAAAAGTTCATAATATTGTGACAACTATAAGCATCATTAAATTGTGGTCAAGATTTAGATTCATTAATATGTGACTGCTTTTTCTCAGTAACATGTAGACAGCCAAAGGCACATTATTATATGAACAACTTTATGATCATATTATCTGAACAGTGTAGGATTCACAATTATGTATGCACACATGAATACAATAATATCTGAACAAGTTAATGTAGTTCAAATTCAGCCTTATTACTACGTCATAAAGATGATTTTACTAGCAATCTTAAAATTGCAGGGTCAAGGAGTTTGCAACATTATTTACCACTGGCTAGATTAACTTCAAATGATGTTATGTTTTTCTAATAAAATTATAACTGACGCACGAATAATTAATTCTACGATTTACGATACAATATTAATTCAATTGAAATAAACCCACCCATTCAAAATAAAAATGTATAGAATTGATGAGCATACGATACATAAAATAGTTTATGTATGGGAGGAAGGTGTTTCTAAATTAGCCATTGCAGCAGAATTAGGCATATCGGTAAGCAAAGTAATTTTAGGTATTCGTCCATGTGTTTATCTAATCTCTAATGTTTAAAAACATTATGGTGGAAAAGGTGGCAAGAAAAAGGAAACCTTCCAAAACATGTATTTTGGCTGACCTAGGAAAACAACTCATGATCAAGATATGCAACTGGTAGAAAGTGTTCGAAATACAAGATTTATCAGTTTTACTATACGACTAAAGCTTTAAACAGGAATTTATCACCGAATTCCAGCAAAAAAAAATGTTATTAACGGAAAGGCATAAAATGCTACGTTTACAATTTGCTAACCGATATTTAAATTATGATTTTGAACACGTCGCTTTCATGGACGAGAAAGTTTTTGTTTCTGCGGCGGCCGGGCGGATCTCTTTGTATCGTGCAACCAATACACGATATGATGAAGAGAATGTATTGCCAAATAGACGTAGTGAACGCATTACGATCGTGTTTTGGGGGTGGATAAATTCGGGTGGACCCATAGAATTGTGCGAAATATCGGGCCGAATAAGGAGTAATGCTATTGCTACTTAGGTATTGTTTAAGACGTGTTTTTACCGAGTGCAAAATTGTCTATCCTGATAATCACCGAATTACTTTTATACAGGATAATAGTTCCGGTCACAATGCCAGACGAGTTCAAAATTAGATAGCTGAGCAAGTAGTTTGGAATTAATAAAAATTCCATAACCCCATAGAGTATCTATGGGGATTAATGGTACAGAATTGGGACTGTAATGTGGCTCGCACGGACGAGAATTTAAAGGCTCATTGACATGTCATCTGGAATAGTTTATGAAATAGTGATTGTTGCCACAATATGGTTCAGTCAATGAGAGTTAGACTACAAGATGTGATTGATGAGAACGGATCATACTCGTACACAAGATATTAAGTAAGTATCATTTTTAATTGGGCCGCTAATTAGATAGTCTATAATATCTCGTAAAATTTACTTATTTAATAGACGTGCCCTTTTTATAAAGTTAATAACTAAGATTCATTTTAGTTTAAGTCTAATATTGTTGTTTTTTTTTTTTTGTCAAATAATACTGTTTAGATACCATAATGTAATTATATTCTTTTCTTTCCCTTGACGTGAAATTCAATTCACAGCTATGACTTCGTTAGTCCTATAAAAGTTGTGGCAAAATTATCAAACTTTAGGTCGAATCATGTTGCTATATAAATGACAGGTGGCGGCCTCAATTTTTTTTTTACAATTCTTAAATGGCCAAGCTGTACGAAAACATACGGCATAGAAAGACAGTCATTATAAAAACTTAAAAAAGCAAACGCGAGGAAATCAATGGAAACTACTGTCATTTCTGTAACAATGTAAACTAGATCTTATTTGTTCGAGCAAATAATTGACTTTCCCATGCATGTAGAGATAATTAAGAAGCTAGCCTGCTCAGATATTATTAAAGCCAATAACAGTTTAGATATATTTTTGAAAAGGGTGATCTCATATTATTGCCTAATGCACAGCATATCCTTATATTACTGAACCGTTCACATGAGGACATATTTTTGATCTCGTTCTATAAAATTTATTGACCTTTCTAACGCTCACAATATTTTTAATCCTTGACAGTGCCTAGATATTAATCCTAGACAGTGCCAAGATATTAATGAACTCAACTGTAACAAAATTACAACGGTTTCATTGAAAAACAAAATTAAAAACCCGCTACCCGTCGGCCGTCCGCTCCATGTTCGCCAGGTAAAATTACCCATTCAAAAAATTGGGAGGTATTATTTTTTTGAGAAAGTGACCGTGTTATTAATCCTGTAGCAAGATACTTAACAAGACCCTTTACATATTGTATACATACATTGAAAATATTTACTTTAAAACGACTTCGGCTAATATCGCATACTTTAATAATTTTGATACAAGTGTGCAAAGTTTATTATTGCACTCGAGGCGGATTTGCAGCTCAAGCTAAAGACTAAGGGCTGCAACGCAAATGCTCAGGCGTATCAAACGACATTTTAAAACAACTAAAAGTCTTCACCCATTATAACAGCACCGCTCCAACACAGCAAATTACTTATCATTCAGGTTAGGATTTTGAATGAAATGCATTAAAGTACATATTACGATAACAATGCAGTATAGACGACAGCTCGCGGGCAACTACCCGCGAGCCGTCACACGTCGCGCCGACCGCTGCGTTTTAAGCGAGCAGCCCGCTCACCGGTAAAAAAACGCCTGTGCAAATGGTATACATGAAGGCGCTTCGCCGTCCTCGTAGCCCGTGCGCGGTGCTCGCGCCGCCGCCGCACAGTGGTCTGAAAATCAAGCTCCATACTCGTAGAAACTTAACGTCAGAAATTAATAAATATAAATATGTTTTGTGTTTAGTATACCTCCCTTTGTTTTACTAATATAGTATGAAGAGTATGAGTAGCTCCATGCGTGAGAAATTTTTTTTTTTTTTTTTTTTGTATGGAATAAAACACTTAAAGTGCTTTTTTTCAAAACTGAATAGAACTGATGGGCTGGTACTCACATGAGCTATTGCACCATACACAGCGATCAAGATGACATACAATTCTTGTGCCTTTCGGTGCCGCTTTGCATGTAGCAAGCTTTGGAAATTTTGAATTTACAGTTGGTGATCTTTCAAATCTTTGACATAATTAAATGAAGTAACCAACCACATAACTGATATTGTCGTTAGTTAATAACTTGCAAATGACTTTTATAATGAAAATATTAGAAAACGATGTAGATTATTTATATTTTACTACAAAATTCATTTCACGAAATAACTCATTTGTTAATCACCGTCATTATTGTTGAATTTTAATTTAATAAGCATTATGGGACAGCGAGCGTTAATGAGGGTAGTTATAATATAAATAGGACATTTAAACTAACTTCACTCAGTAGCTCTTTGCACTTGTGCGCGCTTACTATACTTATTACGTTCGATTTGTTTTCGTGTTATGATGGAAGGTTTTGGTTTTGGGGTTCTATTTGGATATTTTTATGTTTGTGGCTAACAATAGCTGTTTCTCACAGCCCAGTGGTGTATTATATGAAGTTTTGGTCAATGCCGTTGATTTGTCAGAAAACGAAAATAAAGAATTGAAACAATTCTGTCAGACTCATGTGTGTTCGTTGAGGAACAAATGGATCTCGTGTAATCGCACGAGACATACTTTCATAAAAAAGTATGAGACACGGCTGCAAGAAGACATAAAATGGCCTTAGTTTATGAAGGACAAGATGACACCTTCTTTAGTGTTAGAAGAGCAGCAACCATGTTCCAGTTTTGACTTCGGTGTAAATGAGGGTGCATCAACATCATACAAACCGGAGACGTGCAGTGTTGGAACATCAACTGTTGTGAGTCCAAGAAAAGTGTTCTCGGAGCTAAGCCCGCTACAGAAAAGAAGAAGAGTGAAAGAGCTCCTCACGCATAGCACTGAAAGCCTTACTTATGCAACTGGTTTAAGTGCAGATAACAAAAATGTAGCAGATATAATAAAATTGATCACAGAACATCCCGAAGAGGCTACAAAGATAAAGGAATTGTTGTTGATTCCGCTGATAAAGCTTTAGGAATTCTGACTTCATTGAAGCTTTCGAAATGGCAGCATACAACATAAAGAGCTTGTGCAAAAGAAGAAGGAATACTACTATATCCTTCATATACTGCTATCTTAGAGGCGAAGAAGGACTGTTACCCACCAAAAGACACCATAGAAATCACCGAAAGAGGGGTAAAAGTAAAGCTTCAAGCGATTTTGGACAAAACTGTTGCTAGATTTGGGAAATTCCTACATTTGGAATCTTCGCTAGAAGGCAAAGAGCTAACATTGATATGCAAGTGGGGCTTTGATGGTGCTTCAGGGCAAAGTTTGTACATACAAACTATGGCGGGTGAAGATGATTCAAGCAATTTTATGTGTTCTTTTGTGCCTCTGCGCTTAGTTTGTGGTGAAGAAAAGTTATGAGAGAATCCAAAGCCATCTTCCGCAATGTTCTGCAGACCGCTCTATTTTAAATTTGCAAATGAAAACCAATTAAATATTAAGGAAGAACAGGCTTTGATTGAAGCTGATATTGCAGCACTGGAGCCGTCTATTATGGGAATTCATACTATTAAGCACTCAATGCTTATGACCATGATAGATGATAAAATCACTTCGCAACTGTCAAATACTTCAACGCAGACTTGTGACATCTGTAAAGCTACCCCTTCGGAAATGAATAAGTTAGAGAAGATCTCAGAGTAAGTTTTGAATAATTTGATATATTTCAGATTACCGTAATGCTGTGTATCTTTTTATTAATTAATTCACTTTCTTTCCAGAAAACCTGTTTCAACAGATATTTATCAGTATGGTTTATCTACACTTCATGCTTGGATTAGATGTATGGAGTGCCTACTCCATATTTCGTATAGACTAGACTTCAAAACATGGCAAGCCAGAGATGCAGACAGCAAAGAGTCATTGAAGAGTAGAAAACAAACCATACAGCAGAAGTTCCGTGATGAAATGGGCCTCCTAGTAGACATCGTTAAACAAGGTGAGTTATGATAACAGTCGTTGTTCTTAAATCTTATTTTTTTCAAATAACGTTAGTTCTATTTATTCTTTACAAAGTTGTGTATTAGTTTTGATTAATTTATAATTTTTGTTTCAGGTTCCGGAACCACAAACGACGGAAACACAGCGAGGAAATTTTTTGGTAATCCTGCCAATACTGCAGCTATTACAGGCTTGGATCCTAGTTTGATCCAAAGATTTGCAACACTTTTGCGTGTGATGGCCTGTGGGGAGCCCATAAATGTTGAGGCGTTTAAAAACTTTGCGCGCCAAACAGCAGAATTGTATGTGGAGCTCTATGGCTGAATGGATACATGCCTTCGAGTGTCCACAAACTTTTACTGCACGGTGCTGAAGTTATTAAACACTTCAATATTATGCCCATTGGTAAATTATCTGAAGAGGCATCGGAAGCCAGAAACAAAGACTTCAAGAAAATCCGAGAACAGCATTCGCGCAAATTTTGTCGAAAAGTGACAAACGAAGACATTTTCAATGGTCTCCTTGTCTCGTCAGATCCCTACCTGTCCAGCATAAGAGCTGTGCAGAGAAAATCAGTAAATACACCTATTACTGATGATATGAAATCTCTTCTCATTGGTGACGATGCAGATCTAGACAAAGAGAATGTTGAATTTATTGATATTAACGCGTCAATGCTGGACTCGGATTTAGAGGACTGACGACAGCAAAGATACTCTCTGCTAATCGTTTTTGTATAATTAGTTATAGCAAATAATTATAATAAAATAATAATAAGAATATAATTAATTAGTAATATAAATAAACAGTAATATTTAATATATCATAGTTATAGGAGCTGTAAATAGTTGTTGTAGTCTTAAATTGACCAATGTACAATTTTGACGTTACTTTTATTGTTATTGCCTTTCTTGCACGTTATTTTTCGTTGTAATGTATTAGTATTAACTATTTCATTAACAGTTCCCCCAAACGTATTTTACATTAACTATTTAATACATGTTTTTATCTTTCTTCACTTATAACCATATATTTAAAAATTAAAATGTAAAAACATCCTTAGTACATATTTATTCCTTACTAGCTGCACCCTGCGGTTTCACCCGCATAAGTCTCGATTCCGTGGGAATATCGAGATAAAAAGTATCCTATGTGTTATTCCAGGTTATAAACTATATGTGTGCTAAATTTCATCCAAATCCGTTCAGCCGTTTGAGCGTGAAGAAGAGACAAACATACACACACACACAAAGTTTCGTTATAATCACACTAATATTATAAAGGCGAAAGTTTGTGAGTGTGTGGGGGTGTGCGTGTGTGTATGTTTGTCTCTTCTTGTATGAGTATTAGTTTACATACTATTTTCCTATTCAAAGCGATATGTAACTTCACAAAATACCATCAAAGATTTGAAAGATCACCAACTGTAAATTCAAAATTTCCAAAGCTTGCTACATGCAAAGCGACACCGAAAGGCACAAGAATTGTATGTCATCTTGATCGCCGTGTATGGTGCAATAGCTCATGTGAGTACCAGCCCATCAGTTCTATTCAGTTTTGAAAAAAAGCACTTTTAGTGTTTTATTCCATACAAACAAAAAAACAAATATATTTTTTCTCACGCATGGAGCTACTCATACCCTTCATACTATATTCGTAAAACAAAGGGAGGTATACTAAACACAAAACATATTTTTATTTATTAATTTCTGACATTAAGTTTCTATGAGTATGGAGCTTGATTTTCAGACCACTGTGCGCCACCCTCGCGAGTGTCTCTCCGACCCCCGTGCGGCCGCCCCCTTATAATTAGTGACGACTTAGAAAAATATAAATAAAATTTCATAAAGAAGGATTTGTATAGCAAATACACTCGAGAGCAATGAATCCGGGTCACTTAAAGAATGTTAAAAATCTCGGAAACTAAAAATGATAGGTTAATGCAATAAATTGTATTTAATAGACAATGTAATACTCCTTAAATGAAAGTAAAAAAAATATGAGTCACCATACATTTTATTAACACAAAATTACATAAAGAAAAAAACTGCTGATCTCTCCTTAAAACAAAAATAGGAAACATGAAATTTTTGAACTTTATTACGATTTTCTTGAATTTTAATACTTCGTATTGCCTCCTCGTGCTTCCATTACTGCGTTTACGCGGTTTGGCATGCTGTACACCAAGTTCCTTATACGATTTTGGGGAATATTCTCCCATTCCTCTGTGAGAGCAATTTTGAGCTCACGAAGCGTGATTGGGGGAGGGTTTCGTTGTTTTACGCATCTGCCTAGCTCGTCCCAAGCATGCTCGATTGGGTTGATATCCGGGCTGCGCGCTGGCCACTCCATACGAGTAATGTTCATCTCTTGAAGGTAGTCATTCACAATCCTACCTGTATGAGGTCGGGCATTGTCATGCATAAATATAGCATCCTCACCTAAATTGACCATAAATGGACCAACGTGATCATTGAGGATTTCTTCCACATATCTTACGCTAGTTAAAGAGCCGTTTTCTATGATCACCAGCTCTGTGCGACTTTCAGAAGAAATTCCGGCCCACACAAGTACAGACCCACCACCGTAGGCTACTTTTTCTTCGATGCATGCTTGCTTGAATCTTTCCCCTGGTCTTCGATACACTCTGTGTCTTCCATCGTGCTTGTAGAGCATAAATTTTGATTCGTCGGAGAACATAACTTTTGACCAATCTTCAATACTCCAATTTACGTGGCTCTGGGCATATCTTAGTCTTGAAATACGATGCCCACGCTCCAGTTTAGGGCCGTTTGCAGGTCTAAGGGGTTTTAAGTTAGATTCAGCAAGCCGACGTCTTACTGTCCATGCACTTGGGTTACTTCCTCCGAGGCGTCGAAACTGATTTGTGAGTTCAGTTCCTGTGAGAAAGCGATTTCGAAGCATGGTGTTCACCAAGTATCGGTCTTCTCGTGCTGTGGTACACCTGGTTCTGCCCGTTCCTGGTCTGCGTAGGTTAGAACCAGTTTCTTCGTAACGTCGGAGAACTCTTTGTACTGTTGACAGCGACACACCGACAGTCCTGGCTGTATCGCGCTGACTCCGGCCGGTTTCCAGCATTGTAAGTATTCTGGTGCATTCTTCAGGCGTAAGCGACATAATTTCAGCTTGAATAATGAATATAGAGCACTATCAAAATGGTTTATGTACCCACATAAATGACAGATTACAAACAAAAGCAAAACCAAATGCTGTAATTTCGTAGTTCCATCTTCGAAAGTGGCCCTTTTTCAAATTTGATTTTTTTATGATATAACTTTACAATAACTAAGAAGTTTTAATACCTTCATTTAAGGAGTATTACATTGTCTATTAAATACAATTTATTGCATTAACCTAGCATTTTTAGTTTCCGAGATTTTTAGGATTCTTTAAGTGACCCGGATTCATTGCTCTCGAGTGTATTTGTTGGTTTTGTAGTTTTTTCTTGCGACTTGCCACTTTATTATTATTATATTACTTTAGTTATTGTGAATGTAAGCACTATGTGGGTTGTTATTATTTTTTTTCTTTCTCAGTTAGTTTTAATGATGGTCTGGCATTTTGTGTAGATACTTTAAGCGGCCTACCCAAATGTTCTTTCTTCGGTATTGTTCGTCGAGTAGTCTGAGTTGAGCTACACGATTACTTACTAATGCTTGTACTAACTGGTCACGTCCACTCTAATTTATGTGGTTCTTTCCTCAACCGACCAATTTCGACACGGATTTACATGGTCCTCACATGATCTGACTAAGATTATGTCTGGACTTTAAAACAGACTTTGACCTCTGAGTTTGTTTCGCCATTTCTTCTGAGGGATAGTCAGATAGGAAATGTCAACTCCTGCAAGCTTATTTTTAACCGACTTCAAAAAAGGAGGTGGTTTTCAATTCGACTGTATGTCTTTTTTATTTGTGTTAGGTCAGAACTTTTTTTAAGTGAACCGATTTGGATGTTTTTTTTTATTTGAAAGCTGGTGCTTCTCATATGGTCCGATATAAATTTGATCAAGTTCTGACCAGCAGTTTTTGAGTTATCCTTAATACTGTGTATTTTTTCCACTTAGTTTATATTGATGATGTTTTAATAATTTCCTGTCACTGTTATTTACATATCAAGTAATGGTATACGAATTTGTGTGGGACAAGTACCACAACTAAAATGTGAAAAAAAAAACTTTTTACAAAAAAATAACCGACTTTCAAAATAACAAAAAAAAAACGTGAAAAATAGCTTTAATTTCGGAAGTCTGTGGTTAAAAACAAAAATACAAAACCAAGGACACCGACTTCCGAAATAAAAGTTATTTTTCACGTTTTTGAGTGTTTTCAGTCAGTATTGTTTTTATATTTGTTTTAATATGACGTGTAAATGTGATTTTGATATCCTATTCACAGAATAAACAATTTCTTGTCATTTCGGATTTTGAAGCAAAGGTTAATTCGAAACCGACAAACTGCTGCAAATAGGTTCCTTCAAAATTTACATTTTTACTCAGGCAACATTGCTCAGTCAGACCGACCGGAATACAAGTGCCCATAGAAAATAAAATATCAAAACTGAATAATTTTATTTAAGGAACACTAATTAATGTTAAATTGTTGACAATAATAAATAATTTTATGAACTATAATGTTTATTTATCATATTTTGTTTATTTACACAGCTTACATAACATTAAAAAAAAAATGCCATAAAAGTGCATGAAAACTCTTTGCTAAGATTTGAAAAAAACGCACATCTCTAACTACAGGGTTAGTTTTCAAAGACCTGCCAAATTTTCAGACATAATTCACAACTGATAATATTTTCAATTAACGAAAAACAATTTACGACATTTTTAGTACATAGTCAATTTATGATTTAAAAAGTATTATTAATAATTTATGTACCTACTAGATTAGTAGTACACACGGCTACATATCAAGCAATACATTTCCAGTATAAGCTGATCTCGCATTGTATGTAATGAGAGATCAGCTTATACTGGAAATGTATTGCTTGATATGTAGCCGTGAGCAACATGCGCGCCCACCGCCGCACAATGGAACGAAATCAAAAAGTACGGACTTAAGGATTCGTTTGTACATTTTTGAAATCCACATACTAATACAATACTTTTAGGTCATGTGACTTTTTCCTTCATTACTTTCAAAGTTATACCTCTTTCAATATTCTATGATGTTTTCTATACTTAGTATTAGAATTTTTTTGCAAAATATAGTCAAATTAAACTGTGGTTAGTATGTACAATGATATTCCACACCACTTCCGTGACGTCATTTGTTTGTGTCCAAACCAGTTTTCTTATCAGTAGATGCGCAGTCATTAGTGAGTCATCATTAGTGACGTGCACCAATCAGTGGGCATTAAATTTGCAGCTAAGTGGAAAATTTCCCTACCCTCTCGGTAGGAAACGTCAAAAATGATAACCTTAATTCGTTGTTACCCACCATTACATACGGACTACCCCTTAAAATTCTGTGCAGGATTTCTTAAATGACATTTTTTTGTAATATCTTTATTATCCTCTACTCTGTGTTACATTTGCATGCTATATTAAGGCAGAATGTACATGGATCCTATTATATAATTTAACAACTTATTTCTATGTACCTACATTCTAAGCAAATAAAGACCTACACTATTCTATAAAAAAATTGTGAAGTTGCGATTTACGTGGATTTTGTAAAAATGTTTCGTGATTTAGTAACTAACCTTGATTTGTTTGTGAAATTGAAAGTAGCGAGCAGTATTAAAGATAATAAATAACTTTTTATACAATACCATTATGTCAAAACTATCTGATTTAAATGATGATAATGATAAAATTCCAAGCCATAAGAGATATCGGAAAACTATATTAGGAAACTTTAGCTCTTTTTTGATGGGAACAATTTTGGCATACTTAATTTTTTGGTCAAGTGTGAGTTGTTCATAAAAATGAATGAAATTGATAATACAATTGTGTCAAAAAATATTTTGCAAAATTTTACCAACTTCCACCGTCCCGATTTTTTTCTTCTCACACAGTGAAATGATCCTTACACGAAACAGAGTCGAATAGCAATAAAAAATAATATTGGTGGATTTCACTCATTCTTATGGACAACACACACTTGACCAAAAAAAAATATATGCCGAAATTGTTAAGATCTAAAAGAACTAAAGTTTTCTAAGCTTTTTTTCTGATGTCTCTTTTGGATTCTGATTTCCGCCTGTTGGCCAACTTAAAAAATACACTCTGTTTATCTCCAATATCGCAAAATATCGCATCCTAGACCTAGATTAGATGCTAAAATAGGTTAATAATTTGTACTATTTAAATCTTCAACCCGTTGTTGGAGAAAATTTGAGAATTGCGAGATATTCATGAATTTATGTTTTTCTAAATACAAAAAAAAATATTTAAATATTCATAGCATTAAAAATAATAGGTAAAACGTAAAAGTCATAGAACAATATTATATTGTATTTGATAGTAGATAGATCCCTGCCACCGTGAGATAAACGATGTATTACTTAAAATTAATTACTTTGTAATTTGAGTCCTCATATAAAAATATTCAGTGTTGAATTTTTTTATAGTAGGCTGTATGTCGGTTTCATACCTTTGCCTCTCTTTCAACTTGTGAAGGCGGCGCGCGAGAAAAGCAGCAAGTAATGAAAAGTATTTTTATTAGGTAGTCACGACGACATACTCGTATCAAGCTATACATTTCCCGTATAAGCTGACTTCTCATTGTACGAAAAGCTTATGCAATGCAAGGTCAGTTAAAACTGCAAATGTATAGCTTGATATGTCGTCGTGTGTGTACCTACTACGCCGCCCGATGTGCTCAATAAGGCACAAAATGCAAGCGACAGCCTGTTGCCATCTAAATCAAGGTAGCGACTTTAAAAAAATCATAGAGTGGATGAACAACAAAAATGCCCACTAATTTTCTGGAAAATAAATACAAACCTAGCACGCTGTGCAGTATCTATTCCATGTTAAATAGTAAGGTTAGGAGTAAAAATGGTGTTGACATCAAAAAAGTATTTTGTTTAAATACCTAGAGAAATATTTTATTTCCAAAATAAGTTGTTTTATTTATTAATACTCTAGTAAGTTTATAGAAAAACGTCGTTTGATACTTGTGTGCATTTGTCATTGCACAAAATGTTCCAACCCTGCATCGAAATAGCTGTAAGGCGAAAGCGCCAGGGTGGCTCGCAGATTTCAAATTGTGTTACGTTTATTGTAACTTACATATCAGTATCACGTTGTATGTTGATCAAAATATAATTCGCGACCGTAACAAGCAACAAGTACATTGGAAAAAGCTTATCTACAAGCTGAAGCACCGTTCAAAACCTCCGCTACGTTTGATTTTATGAAACTTTGGCCAGACTACGTCATGGACTCTCAGTAGAGAGCGAAAGTTTTCATTATTCTTGCATCTTGTGACCTAGGAGTTTAGCACTGTCCACATCATTCATTAAATTGTTTTGGAATTTTACGTCCATTTTTGTACTAGATTTTCTATGGCCAAAGTGCATAAATTGAGTTTTACCTAGATTAATTTTTAATTTGTTATTGTTAAGCCAAGATATTATCGAGATTAACGCATCATTTACATCAGCTTCGTACTGGTCAGGATTATTACCAGCTACTGTTACCGTGCTATCATCAGCAAATAGGGCTATGGGGTGATTTATGGCTTTGGGCAGGTCATTAATGTAGATTAAAAAAAGTAAGGGACCCACAACATTGCCCTGTGGTACGAGTATGCCAAAGTATACAGTACGTTCTTTGGATAGGTATGCAACTTCTTCTTTAGTCTTTAAATTTAAGTCTGTTATAGCAGTTTTTTGCTTTTAAGCTATTGCATAGCTTCTATCGCGGGCCTTGAGCGCGGGGACCGGAGCCAGAAATTCCGTAACGAAAAAAACCTCACGCTCCCCACCCCGACGGGCACGGAGATGTGGCTTGAAGGCCGTGCATTGTATAACGTCGTTTCTTTTCGGCAGTCTTCGACACGGTGTTTGTGTGCGTGCAACTAGACGTATTGTACGACTCTACGAAGCTCGCACGAATCGAGACGAGCTGCTCCGAAATCGGACGAATACATAAGCAGCTGTTTATTAGAAAGTATATAGGTGTATAGGTATTTATCAAAAAGTGTAACTTGAATTAATATTTATTTCCATTTACTTTCGTACCATTTATCATTTACCAGTCGGACACCATACATTTATTATAATCACCACTATCTTAAAACTCAATATCCCAATATCTCGGAAACGGCTGGGAATATCAAAATTCTGACCAAATCCCCCCCCCCCCCCCTATAACCCCCCTCTCAAATAGTACATACATACAGACAAGCCCCTTTCACCCCCCTTTTTTGACCCCCTCTTTTTCGACCCCAATATTAAGTTTTTATTATATATATGATCCCGGGACCCCCCCGCGTCACCCCTTTTGACCAACCCCTCCACCCGTCCAAGGCTACTTCACCCCCCCGGGTCTTAACTTTTGAACCGGAGGTCGTAGAGGTATCGAGTTTGGGGTCTTTGGAATCGGCAGTAAAGGGCCTATCTTTTGGCCCCGATAAGGTTAGGGTAAAGCGCCCCATTTTAAATTTATTTTAGATTTAAATTTTTTAAATTCTTATTTCTTATTCTTATACAAAATGCTATGCAATAGCTTTACCGCGGCAGTCCCCGAGTGCCACACGTCTTTTTTTTTATTTGCGAGATAAGTAATTAATAAATCCAGAATATTACCTCTTATACTATAGGAGTATAGTTTGTCTTTTAAGATATTATGGTCAACATAGTCGAAAGCTTGTGTCATGTCTAGCGTTGCCGGAGAGAATTATTCCGAAGTATTCCGGTCGTATTATTCGCGAAACATTCGGAAGTATTGAGAAGTATTCGGAATTATTCCCCGAGAAGAATTACAAGGAAAATATTTAGCTAAGTACATATTAGAATAGTTAGAATGAACCGCTGAGTCACGAGGCGGTATGCCACAGTTGCCATAATATAATCACGCTGACCGACATCGGGTAAGTAGGCTACTTATTGGATCACCTGGTAGAGTTCGACTATTGACCGCGAGATGGCGGCGCAATTACCATTGCAAATTACATATGTTCCGCGTTAGTGATTGTGTATTCATACTCACGAATCTTCCTTCCTTCCTTCCCTCCTTCCTAACCTTGGTCACCGCAGCAGCAGAAAGCGCACACAGGCGAGCACTACCGACGGAAGTTGTACAGTTACAGCTTTTACTTTTACCCGCTAGACGGCGTTAATGCCAGTGACTATATATTACAGCGCGTTCATTCATAAAAATGAGTATAATACTATTTGAAAACTTCCGAATATTTCTTTCATCTACTTAGATATGTACTTACGTAATAAGTTTTTGTATGCGGTCTATTAGGTGTGAAAGTGATGGAGAGGTAAATACATAGTTAGATACTAAAATAAGTTTATAAGATAGTAATTTATGTTATAATAGGGAGGTACCTACCTAACAGAAAGGATAATCTAATTATTAAGTATTGTATATTATTTCAAATGTCTCTTTATTGATTAATTTAGGTTGAACACTACTTATTTATTACGTAACTATGTAACTAGTTATTGATTAATTTCGGTTGAACACTATTCTACAAAGAAATATATTTTTTACGACTATTTGTTTTACCAAAACATTTAAAGTACTTACGTATCTAGGCCCTAGATACGTACTTTAAACTACGTACAACGTATACGTACTTACTTTTATCTTACTTAACTAATTATTTACGTTTTTTTCTATTAAATCGTAAAGCAAAAACATTTTTACGAAGTAAACTAAACTTGTAAATAACATCCGGACAAAATTGGCCCATTAAAAACTCAATCATAGTAAAAATAAAATAATGAGTAGTCAAAAGTAGATAACTACTTACAGGGAAATATTCCCGCATTGTAGGTACGTAGGAATCGAATAATACTTCGTTGAATTTATGAATGAACAACGGCTGCGGGGCTCGGTGGGTGTGCTATTGTTACGTGCAGGCGAGCGCTGGCGTCGCCGAACGATTAACGAGGGATGTTCTCCATTTATAGTCTACTCTTGCCCGCTAGATGGCGTTAATTCCAGTAGCGGCATGGCGAAATATCTGCTAAACGTAACGGCGAGTCTCCTCAAGCTACATAAGCACACGAGTACATTTGTAACTACTGGAAATAATTTAATTCTTAAGTAATAAAACGTAGGTTACCTACTTCATACTTACAACATTTATTTTACGCTGCATTTTTGCTGCGGTAGTATTCCTTCCAATCGAAGTATTCTTTTGAATGTTTCCGAATTATTCCGAATACTTCCGAAGTTTTGCAACGCTAGTCATGTCACAGTACATAGCACAAACAGGTGTCTTTTTTATCACGATTAGTCATAAATTGTATTCAAGAAGTCATAAATTGCCATATTTATTGTTTTATTTTTCCAGAAAAATTTTTGCTCATTGCAGATAATCGTGTTTTTTCTAAATATGCAAATAGCTCGTTATAAATATACTTCTCATATATTTTTGAGAAATATGGCAAAAGTGCGATAGGGCTATAGTTTTCCATTTGCTGTTTATCCCCTTTTTTTAAAACGGGTTTTACAATAGAGACCTTAAGGCGGTCAGGAAAAATACCGTGACTAATTAAGTAAATGACTCAGATGGACAGAAATTAGATCGGCAACATGTTTTATGATCTTTGTTGAAATTTCGTCATAACTAGCGTTGCAAAACTTCGGAAGTATTTGGAATAATTCGGAAACATTCAAAAGAATACTTCGATTGGAAGGAATACTACCACAGCAAAAAAGCAGCGTAAAATAAATATTGTAAGTATGAAGTAGGTAACCTACGTTTTATTACTTAAGAATTAAATTATTCCCAGTAGTTACAAATGTACTCGTGTGCTTATGTAGCTTGAGGAGACTCGCCGTTACGTTTAGCAGATATTTCGCCATGCCGCTACTTGAATTAACACCATCTAGCGGGCAAGAGTAGACTATAAATGGAGAACATCCCTCGTTAATCGTTCGGCGACGCCAGCGCTCGCCTGCACGTAACAATAGCACACCCACCGAGCCCCGCAGCCGTTGTTCATTCATAAATTCAACGAAGTATTATTCGATTCCTACGTACCTACAATGCGGAAATATTTCCCTGTAAGTAGTTATCTACTTGTGACTACTCATTATTTTATTTTTACTATGATTGAGTTTAGAATGGGTCGATTTTGTGCGGATGTTATCTATAAGTTTAGTTTACTTCGTAAAAATGTTTTTGCTTTACGATTTAATGGAAAAAACCGTAAATAATTAGTTAAGTAAGATAAAAGTAAGTACGTTTACGTTGTACATAGTTTAAAGTACGTATCTAGGGCCTAGATACGTAAGTACTATAAATGTTTTGGTGAAACAAATACTTAGTCGTAAAAAATATATTTCTTTGTAGAACAGTGTTCAACCGAAATTAATCAATAACTAGTTGCATAGTTAAGTAATAAATAAGTAGCGTTCAACCGAAATTAATCAATAAAGAGACATTTGAAATAATATACAATACTTAATAATTAGATTATCCTTTCTGTTAGGTACCTCCCTAATATAACATAAATTACTATCCTATAAACTTATTTTAGTATCTAACTATGTATTTACCTCTCCATCACTTTCACACCTAATAGACCGCATACAAAAACTTATTACGTAAGTACATTTATCTAAGTAGATGAATGAAATATTCGGAAGTTTTCAGATCGTATTATACTCATTTTTATGAATGATCCCGTAGTAATATATAGTCACTGGCATTAACGCCGTCTAGCGGGTAAAAATAAAAGCTGTAACTGTAAAACTTCCGTCGGTAGTGCTCGCCTGCGTGCGTTTTCTGCTGCTGCGGTGACCAAGGTTAGGAAGGAAGGAAGGAAGGAAGGATGATTCGTGAGTATGAATTCACAATCACTAACGCAGAACATAATATGTAATTTGCAATGGTAATTGCGCCGCCATCTCGCGGTCAATAGTCGAACTCTACCAGGTGATCCAATAAGTAGCCTACTTACCCGATGTCGGTCAGCGTGATTATATTATGGCAACTGTGGCATACCGCCTCGTGACTCAGCGGTTCATTCTAACTATTCATATATGTACTTAGCTAAATATTTTCCTTGTAATTCTTCTCGGGGAATAATTCCGAATACTACTCAATACTTCCGAATGTTTCGCGAATAATACGAAGGGAATACTTCGGAATAATTCGCTCCGGCAACGCTAGCTCATAACCTACGCTATTAGTGTTTTTTAAACTTTTTATAATATTCAATATTTGCATTGGTTGACATGGTGCCATGAACATGTATTTTTGTTGGCTTAAAATGTGCGCAGTTGATTTTTTACGTATCCCTGGTATTGGTACAATGTTATAAATGAAGCAATTAATTGAGGATTGTTAATTTTCCTATTGTCAGTATGAATTGTATTTATTAAGTCATTTGGTAGATTAACTTTAGAGTTCTTTATTAGTTTCCATGTCATTTTGCTTTTATTGTCAGCGTTTTTAATATTGTTGTCATTTTGAGATCGCTTTGTCAGTTAATTATTTTCTTTAAATAATTTTGTGTAGGTAAGTCCGGGAGAGATGGCCGTACGGGAGAGATGACCAGTTGAAAATAGTGCGAGTTTCAAACAACAGATGGGGTTAATAGTAATTTACTTCGCTTCGTTGTGTGATCGTCGACAAGTAGTAGAGTGAGTATTATTAAAAAAAAAAAATTGTAAGTAAAATCCACATTGTTTTTATTACATGTGCATGATCTAGATATAGGGTTAACATATTATGTGGTCACAAAAAGGTTTCTACAATATCGCTTGTTTTTTTTGTTTTATCGCGAAGTCAAATTTTTTTTTGTATTCTATCCTAAAAACGGTCGTTAGAGATTGCATCATACTTTTTGAAATTGATATGGCCATCTCTTCCGTGCATTTGGGATAGATGGCCGTAATTTTTAAGGGAGTGATGGCCATATATGTTTAAGTGGTATTTTAGCTTAAAAGCTGTGAAGCTAAAATACCTGTATAAATATTGTTTGATTTGTGGTTAAAATGGTTTTTTTTTATTTATGATTGTACTTGGTTTCCTGGCTATAGATCTTTAATATTAGTAGGGCCATCTCCCCCGGACTTACCCTAGTTAGAATACTTTATTTTGTTTATTTGTGTCGGTTTGAGTCTAGACGCCCATAATAATTGCCTTTTCTTTAAGCCGCATAATTTGAGCACCCAGAGGTACAAACCGTATTCTAAAGAAGTATGAGTGACAGACGTGATAGACGACAGCAGCAGCAGGATTAACATTAAGACGTACTCGTAAGAGAGAATATTTTTCCCGAAAAATTATTTAACATCCTGATCCCATAAAAGGTTTTGTATAAAGTGGTTCATAATGCACCGCTTTTAGGTTTGACTGTGTATTTAACACACTTGATTTTAACTTTGCATTACCGGACTAGTGCGGAAAGTGCGCCACAGATACCTGTATACTAGAGGTGAGCGCTTTTTTAATATTTCAGCCAAGAGCGTTCATGTCTTTTTATGCCTAATTGTAATTATATTTCATCAAATTATTTGTTTTTGACAGCAAATTAATGTTTATTTGTGTTTGTAGAACACAAATAAACATTCGATATATATTTTTTAAATCTAGATTGAAAAGAGTATGCTTAGATGGTTTGGTCATGTTGAGAGGGTGAATGAAAGGCGATTAACAAAAGGTATTTACAAGGCAGATGTGAGTAGAAACGCCTTAGAAGGATATATATAGTAACCTTATTGGTGATAGAATAGAATACTCTTTATTATGTAAACCATAAAAATTACAGATTGACATAGATTTAATTTCAGATTTTTACAGATTTGTGATGTTCTTCAGAAAGGTCCGATGCGTAGTACTCGCAACCGGTGGCGTGCGTGTATGACCAGATGTATGAACATTAACGTGGCAAAAGGAGTATGTAATGATCGTAGCAGGTGGCGTTCTGTAGTTTCTGCCTACCCGCGTGGGAAGAATGCGTAAGTTTATGTATGTATCTATGTGTATGTGTAAATAAACATTAATTTGCTGTCAAGAATATTCAGTTTTTCTACTTTTTTATAAGGCTATTTGGCGGCTTCGAGTCAGTGTCTCTCCTTCAAAATGAAAACGCTGGACGCTCGAAAAACAAAACCGCGTGGCATTTTAAAATTTGTCCTCACAAGTGTGTTGAAAATCGTCGTTTGAAACGAGTGAGCATTTGTCATTGCTCTCGAGGCGGGATTGCAGCCCGAGTCGAATACTTGTATCAAAATGTACCATTTCTGAACTAACACAATTATTAAAAAAGAGAGTTCTTTATATCCATACCGTGAACTCATGTAACGCCCCCTGTAGGCGTTAATTTAATTGAAATCCAGGTAGTTAATTTACCAGACTTACAATCTGCTGCAGCCGGGTAAAATGTAACAATATTTTTAGGAGGGTTATTGTTTTTTTATTAGTATTTCACAAGCCGCAAAGCTAAGCAGAAGAACAAGATTATTATCACATGTCGAAAAACAAATCCTGTGGTACAAACCTCCATAATTCGGCCTCACTCTTTTGTCGTAGCTTACACTTAGGGAATCCAAAATAGCTGAGATATTAACGTCACCAAACATCCCTCCTCCGCCCGCTCCCCTGAAACGAAAATAACAACATACACTTTCAAAAGACAGGAAAATATGTTTGCTTATTGACAATGTTACACTTTAAAGATTTATAGCTTTTTATCAGCTTTTTAGCCCAGCGCCGAGGGCATACAGACCCCAGAAACCAATGGACTCCAAATTAATTCGAATGAAAAAAGTACTAAATAAGTTTACACTTTTTTGACCGCATGTTTTTATTTTATTTCTAAAATACCTAAATTTTAAAAAAAATCGGTTCACTTGTGGCGAATATAAGTACATAAAAAAGATTCTGAGGAATTGCGAATTTTATATTTTTTGGAAGGGTTTGAAAAGAAGGTAAATTGTAAGTCATAATTTTTGTGATACAGAACCTTTAGTGCGCGATCCTAACTTGCTCCTGGCCGGCTTTTTAGGGTTCCGTACTCACATGGCAAAAACGGAACCTTTAAAATTTCTTCAAGTCCGTCAGTCAGTCTGTCCGTCTGTCCGGATCTGACACAGAGCCTACCAGCACCATATCAATGAAAATTGAAAATTTGGCGTATTTTGGCACCAATAAACAATAGTGCAAAATGACGAAAAATAAATTTGGGGTGGCTCTCCCCATACATCGCACCCCCGGTGCAACACTGTCACTTTTGCAAAAAATGCAAAAATGAGTTAAATATGTCATAATTGTCCTAAAGCACCCCTTTACTTGGTGCAATAATGCTACTTTTGTAGTACGCATAGTTTCCGTATGAGGGCGTGAGTGTCATTGTCGTTTTGGCGAAAATCACGGCGACGCTGGAGCAACATCGTTTTATTGGTCATTTGTGCGCGGTCCCCCCGCCAGTGAAAATGTGTCTTGGAGCTACACTGTTACTAAGGTAATTGTGACATAATTTTTTTTTTGATTCTGGAGCAATAGTGACCTAAAATACAGTTGTGACGTTATTTCCCCAATATTTAAATATCTTTGAAAGTTTAGTTTTGTACTACACTAACCTTTGTTAATAAATGACTTTGTTTCTCCAATCCTTGCGTTTTTAAATAAATGTGCCACACAATTCACACCAATCACCTGGTCCCAAACTAACAAACTAATGTTTTCTTGGTACTATGAGAGCCATTGTGCCAACTAGGTCGTATTGCTTGTAACAGCGTCGAATATTTATTTATTAAAAAAAAAAAAAGTCGATTACATATCGACATTTAAAAAAATTGATGTTACTTAATGTGAGACTGCGGAAATAATTACTAGTATGTAATGGAAATGGAAATATTAGCTGTAATAATGAATTTTTAATTGTATTGTTTTTATTTTTATTTTACATACATTGTTCCAAGAAGAAGCACCCATGTGACTATACACGGATGCATGTAGCCTCGGATTTGGTGCAGTACTTGTACCGGTAATGGATGGATGTCAACATGCAGTTGCTTTTATGTGTATGAGAACCACGGAGTCTGAAAGTCGCTACCACTCCTACGAATTGGAGACACTGGCAGTGGTACCTACGTGCTATAAAACACTTTCGCCAGTATCTGTATGGGCGAAAATTCACCGTGATAACGGACTGCAACGTAATAAAAGCATCCAAACACAAAAAGGATCTCCTGCCGAGGGTTCATCGCTGGTGGGCGTTCTTGCAAAACTACGACTTTGAGGTTGAGTACCGCAAAGGTGAACGTCTTCAGCATGCTGATTTCTTCAGTAGAAACCCAACTGCTTTGGCAGTCAATATTATGTCAAGAGACTTAAACTGGCTTAAAATTGAACAGCGACGGGACGAGGAACTGCGGCCAATAATGGACAGCCTCGGTGACAATAACCCTATAGAGGACAACGTCTTAAAGAAGAACGGCAATGATCCTGTCTTCGGTCAGCAGCTTAGTACAGTCGTTCCCAAGTCCTTTCAATGGAGTATCATCAATTCTTTTCACACGGCATTGAAACATCCCGGCTGGGAGAGACTTTTTACACTATTTACTTTTAATTTCTTGATTTTTTTATTGTTTTTGTACTACACTAATGTAGAAATGTTAAGAAGTACAAAGTTTCTTATGTTTATTTTGAAGAGTTTTGACTTATTTTATTTCTTTCGTTACTAACAGTGCATATTTGTGGTTTAAAATAAAACTTTGTAAACAATTTCTTCTTGTTTTCTTTTTAACTCAGTGTGACATAACTACAGTTATAATTTTTCGTTAGAGCCACAACGTCACTTCTGAGGGGGTTGGAAGGTTTAAATAATGGTATAGTATATTTTTTACAATATTAAGTGATCATTATTTATCCAAAAGTAAAGTTAAAAGTTGACGTTGTAGTATAAGCTATTCATCTCACCTATATCTTCTAAAGTCATTATTTTGTGAGGTGTCAAAGTTTTAAATGCTTCTCCTGAAAAACTCCATTTTTGCATAAGTGACAGTGTCGCACCGGGGGTGCGACATGTAACAGAGGGATGAAAATATAAATTGATGCACATTTGAGAACGTGGTATAGTTGGATCCCATAATTGAAAAGATTGTGATGTTTCTAAGTGAGTGAAGTGTTTGAGATGGGATATTTTCAGTTACAACCGTAGAAATAACTTTGTTTTTCATGGTTTATTCCAGCAATGCTATGAAAGACAAACTTATATTTGCGGCCAGTAAAATCAATAATGTGCATGCGAATATATTCTTCTCGGCTACGGTACCGTTCAGTGTGCGTGGTCCGACACGCAATTGACCGGTTTTTGTTTACCTTAAACTAGGTCTCCTCTCTGTACCCCATTCCTAAACAGGAGCCCTTACCTCGTACGCGTACCGTAACGTGAATTATCTTTAATTAATTTGATTCATTAAAGATAATTGAGGAGGTTAGAAACAAAAAGAAAAATTCACACTTTTACTTTTTTCTCTGGAACCGTGAAAAATCTAACAGGTACCATACACGTAAAATACATGTGTAATTGTATATCATACTTTTTTAGGGACAGTAACAGTCTAGATAGCCATTTTTTATGTATTAAGGTATACTAAATTATATTGGTAAATACAGGAAATATTTAATCAAATAATTTGATCCTACTCAAAGTAAATGTCACTATTTGATTTTAAAATCTGGTGATAAAATATCATCTTTTACGACAGAGAAGGCCTCAAATACAATTGTGAATGTTTGATCGAATGTAATATACCTTTTGCACAGACTACTCGTTTTAAATGCCATATTCTCGTGAAATAAGTCACTAATTGAACCAAATCTGTTCAGAATTGATAAAATTCAAGGTTTTGAGTCCGGATAAAGAAAAAACAATCGAGCCGGATGCGTTAATGTCACTTCTTGTTCCTGACCTCCTCAGTTATAAAACCTTTTGACAATACTCCTGTCGATCGTAATTTATTTATTAAAACTTTACACACAAGTAAAAAATATTGTATAAAGGCGAACTCAATTAATGCCTGAAGCATTTTCTACCAGTCAACCTTAGGGTGATGCAGAGACAAAACATGGCAGGTGCAATATACGGGATAGATAGGCCGGAAATAACTTTAGAATATAAGAATAAATACTAATACATACATACATACATATAAACAAAATAAACTTTTTCAGGAGAAATAACGATCGGTAGATGAGATAACGAATCCAAATCAACGCTGAGATGTTAATTTAAAGTTTTAAGTTTATAGTGATCTGATGTAAACTTATAGCTTTCTGCATAAATTGGTATATGGCAGGACTTTGTTTAATTGGCATATGGCAGGACTTTGTTTAATTGGCATATGGCAGGACTTTGTTTAATTGGCATATGGCAGGACTTTGTTTAATTGGCATATGGCAGGACTTTGTTTAATTGGCATATGGCAGGACTTTGTTTAATCCAGACGATTTTTGATTATAAGAGATGCATCGAGGTTTTATAGGTTTAGGTATAACCATACAAATATTCTAACTGCGAAAGTAATTCTGCGTGTCTGTCTGTTACATTTTCAGGTCTTAACGGCTGAACGAATTTGGATGGAGTGTTTGGGATAATTTGCGACTTCCAGGCTGGCGAACCTACGGGCAAAATATAGTAATAAAAAAAAAAATGCGAAAGTGACCTGTTACCTTTTCACACCTAAACCACTAAACCGCCCGTTACGAAAATTTTCAGATAGGTAGTCTGGGATCTGGAGGACATCGTTAGGTTAGGTACACCAGTCATCCTGAATATTTGAATTTAAAAAAGGTCCATATACAAAATACGCGCTGGCGAAGCCGCGGGCAATATCTAGCCTGCATATAAATTTAAAAAAGTATAGATTTAAGTAGTGCCTACTACGTTGCCCGTATGATGTATTTATGTACGCCCACAACTTATTATGTTTTCATTCCCCTCCATCATGACCTTCAAACACAACAACGCCTTATACCTATTCAATTGAATACTCAGTATGAGAAACATCTAGGCCCACGTGGTAGATTACATCCCACTCACTCTCGAAGAGAGGAGGCATGTATCACAGCAGTAGGAACATTTTAAGCTGATTATAGCATAATTATCGAAATTACACCCACATTGAAATAAATAGGGTACGACCTCTAGAAGCGGTGTTAAAATTCTTAGATTTTCTTACAAATACAAACCCACATTCATATTCATATCTATATTTGCATACCATAATGAGTGAAGATATTACAATGGACTTAACATTAACAGCAAGTAGGTATTACTAAGGAATAAACACACAAAATTGTTCAGCATCTTCTTCCAACGAACTGAATTTACTCCTAATAGACTATAATAGATTGGCATGGCCTTATGTTTCTGCCTATAAACTATAAACCAATCAATGAGTCAACTCAAAGTCCGTTGCTATCGAGTATTATCTTTATTAATAGCGTCACTACGCAGCTACGCAGTCCGTTGTTTTGTTCATGTTGGTGTAGGTGTAGTAGTATAAATATATCGTTCTGGGTCCGTGTGCGCGTTGCAGTTTTTTTATCGAGTTGTTTTATTGAACAATGGCGTAGATAACGGACACATGGCACTTGTCACCATAGAATAGATGTGGTGTATTTATAAACTTGTAGGTAACATTATCGTGTGAATGTTATTGTACGGGCGTTAGAGTTCGGATGCATCGTGTTTATTGTAGATTTTGTTTCGTTTGTGGGCAGCAAAGTTAACTTTAGTAGGTATTTGTAGCTTTTTAATTTGTATTCTAGTCATTACAGCAAAAAAAATACATATTCGTATCGAGGAATATGTAGGTCCCTATATTTTGTCAATTTATAAGTAGGTACAAGTTTCAATGATTCTGAGACGCCCCTGTATTTTAAATAACATTAGGTAAAATATACAGTACCTGCCTAATATTGTAGAATGTTAGCTTTCGAAAACCTATGTTATCAAATGAAGGATAATATAAAAGCTGACTCAGTGTTCAATACAATGGCTGAACTAAGTATTTAGTGGAGACTTTTCTAGGCAACAATATTATACTACATTTTTATTAAGATCTGTTATCGACCGGTCGTTTATACAAAACAAAAAACGTTAGAAGTAGTAAGTCGATAACGTGTTCCGGCGGCACTGGGTGGCAGCGCAGCTAGTATCTGGAGATAACTACTGGCAGCGGCAGGAAACGAGTCCACAGCGGTCAACTTCCTATAACTATGACCTATTGGCCTCTCGCATCGAGCATGCCAATATCCGCTTACGTAATAAAACACGTTATTTTAGTTAAAACTCTTGTGCCAACATCAACACTCGATAAGTTTGTGTTTTGATACGTCAAAACGGTATGCTAAATATTAAACCACAATTATGGTTAATGTTCATTCATAATTTTTTATCCCTTCTCGCATCGCAAAGTTCTAATTATGAAATCAATAATAGTTCCTTAATGAAATAATGACAGACTATCCACTATCCACGTGCATATGCAATTCTAATAAAACTGAAAAGGTTTTTGATGAAATGTGTTGCTCCTATTTTAGGGTTCTTTAACCAAATGGCAAAAAAGGAACGTTATAATTTCGTCATGTCAGCCTGTCCATCCATCCGAATTTCGCAAAGCCATTTTACTCGGAGAATACGTATCTTCACTACATCGATCGATGCAAAAGACAATGTTCAAAATCGCCCTGTGCAATAAAAGCATCGGACATAGGCGATAATTAATTGTCTATTTTATTAAATAAGTTGAAAATACTTTTATAACACGGACTAGCTGCATGCCAAAATGAACATTAAAAGTATTTTACGCCGCCATCTTCGGGTGCGTTTCGAATTGCACTGTAATTGATTTGAGCGTGCTTACACCGGTTTCGAATTAGCGTGAGCGCGATAACGATGCCCCGTGAATCGTCATTGATAACGTAATGACATGCGCCAACTTGCGTTAATGCCGACCAGTAGTTGAAAATTAGGGCATCCAGATCAAAAAAAAGATCTGGATACCCTAATTTCCACTATTCATATTTATTCATGTGAATAGTATCTTCAACTACTCTTCAAAACGCCTGATCTGATCTAGAAACGTTCAATTATCACTTTTCACCTATTCAAATAGGAAAGAAGATCTGTAAACGTGTCTGCCCAGTCCATATCTATTCAACCTCTGTTACTTTTCAACTGATTGGAATTGAAATTTATTTCAAACTGATTTAAATAAAAGGAATTTCATCTTCTGGTAGAATTTGATAGCATATAATGTCTTCTGAATCAGGTATCACTAAATCACGTATTATGTTCCTCATTGATGATGTGCCAGTGTCCTTACACTTTGTGGAACCCGCTTTCAATTTTTCAGCACCAATCTGCATATCGTTAACTCGTGAGAATGTTAGCTCTCTGCTACCACTTTTAAAGACAAGTTCTTGAATGTGTCCTGAATTTATTGTATTATGCATGTTTTGATAGAATAAATCTTCTTGCGTTGTATCTCTAACCTGAGGTTTTGATAAATCTGCGCTTGATTTTTTATGAGCGGGCTGCATTTCTCGGAAAAATATAGCCTCGCCGTTAGCGTTCTGGATAATAATTTTACAATTGCCTTCAGAAGTATATTTCACTGAATCTTGCATGGTAGCTATTAATTATACTTTATACAATTTATTTTTAAATTGTTTAATTCAGTTTAGGACTCAACCTTTTACTACAATGGTAGGAATCGAATGTCGGTTTATAATGACTGTAAGTAATTTATAGTTGCTTAGACTCCATTGCTAATAGCATTTAGTAGCTTATTCAGCGGACAGTCAATATAATAATCCTCTTCCACTTTAAAATAATTTTATATTTTTGTTTCTTTAAAAAATAGACGTTTTGTTTTGTCAAGATAATCTGTTCCTTTTACAGCATTTAAATAAAAGCAATCAGGAAAAAATATAGCATGTTGCATCCAAGGATCATCATAATACTCCCAATCTTCGATGCCACCTCCACACGAAAAGCACATAACTTTATCGTTTAAACCACTTCCACAGTAAAAAAAACCTGCATCAGCCATTTCCATCACCAATCTTCGTTTTGAATCTACTGTAGCCCAATAATGTCGAAATGAACATAATCGAATTTTATGTTTATTATATATTTCATATCGTGGGCTGAAATAATTTTGAATCATTTATAAGAAGGTCTCGATACAGGTAAGTATAAAAGATTAATGAAGACTTGTATCTGGTGATCTCAATTTATAAAGATGTGGTGTTCCGAGTTGTAATTGAGCAGGAATGACATATAGAAGTTTTTACTACTAATGAAATACTTAATTTTATATTGTATTGATATCATAGGTGTTCGAAAAATAAGACTGCAGAGTAGTTTAATTGTAAATATTTATTTCTACTTCTTAAATAAAAACACTATTTTAGCAAGATACACTTTGAAGCACTTATATTGTAAATATTTATGTAATAAGCAGTTCTTAATTTATTAGATGAGAACATTATTTTCTTCACACCACTTATTTAAACAAAATACATTTTTTAAGGCGCATATATTGGTATGATGCATACAACTTTTAATGTCAGATGAAGTTGAATAGTTTTTATACAATGTTACTAAACTAGGACAGTTTTTACTTTCTAAGTTAAATACATTATTAATTTGGAATATATCTTTTAACCATAACACTTTTTCGTTGCCTTTTGTAAACAAAGATTTATTTTTGAAAAAAATACCCAAGCTAGCTTTATAGTTAAAATATGGTACAATGCCTTCGTTCCAGTATATTCCTCTATTTTTTTCAATCCAAGCTACTTGTAATCGTTCTTTCTTTGTCAAGTCATGAAACGCTCGCGGTGGTTTTATCAACAATATTTGTATGCGTCCTTTACACATTATTGCTATTTCTTTTGGAATAAACTCGTTTTCTTCACTCTTAAAGCCTTGAACATCTACGATAACATTCATGATAATTTTCTCACAATATTACTCAAGGGTTTGTATTCGAACAGTCGATCGTTTATTATTAAACAATATGCAGATGTATTATCTGGAATATCTTCAGAACATTCGATTTCCACTCGCACGTCAACCGGTCCAGTTTTAAGCGAATCGTTTTGTCTTGAGCAGTCAATCACAAAAACTGGTGCAATTGCTTTGAACTGATTTAGGCTAAGCAACGGATCAATACCTAAGTTGTAATACGACTGACGAAAATGAGCATACATTTCATATAATATACCGTATTTACCTTCATCAAATTTCAGATTAAGTGAGTCATACGGATAGTATTGCGAATTTAAAAATAATTTAATATTGCTTACATTACAATGATCAAAAATGGAAGAACTTTTGGTTTTATTAGCTTTCCGGGCTGTTTGCAACCCACATATAACAAATCTTGGTTTTTCTAGCTGGGAAGTGGTCTACACTGACCAGGAATGTTTTGTTGTTCTTGGTAATAATGGATATTCATACAAATCCCAATTTCTAAATGCTAACTGTATAGGACGATCTCTCTCAAGACTCTTAAGCAATAACAATTTGTTACGATCAGAAACTTTAATATGTGGTACACGCCATTGTATTTTTTGTATATCTATGTCTACACTATCATTTTTTTCCATAAGCACACAGTTTAATGTCGAGCTACTTCTTTGTAGTATAAGTTCATGCTTACAATTGATTATTACTTTGTTATAATCTTCTGCAAATCCCAGTATTCTATTCAATGGAATGATAACACTAAAATGTTAATTTTTTATTTTCGTACCATTTAAGTTCCATCCCCAGACTGCTGCAGCTTTACTTTCACCTTCATTCATGGAGACGTACGATTTTAAGGTTGTTGTTATACCAACATTTTTAATGCGGTCGATTTCAACACCATTTATTTCATACCTAATATCTTGGAATAAATACGAAATTGGGTTATTTATAAAATCAACATCCTTTTTCAATATTTTTCCAGCTGTATCTTTAAAATATACGCTTGCATACCCTTCTATAAAAATGGAACTGCCTGACGGTAATACATACAAATCTTGTTGATGAATGGGTATTCTGATTTCATCGTTTTCTTTAAAACTGGTATTATACGGATTGTAGCTGTGAATCTCATAACTCTCAATAGAGTTGTCATGTTGTGGTAAATCTGTTATTTGAAGCATTATTTTAATTTAAGTCCAATATCTTGGAGAAATCTTTTATTCTCTTTAGTAATTCTTCTAACGTTGATCACGTTAACACGTCTACCTTCTTTGGAAATAGGAACTGAAATATTACATTTTCCTCTCCCACTAGGAGTTTTATTGAATACTAACATATTATTCTTACATGAATAAACAAATGAGATTTAGCTCAATAATACTTAATAAAATGAGTAGTGACTATCACAAAGGACAACCTACGAATGTGTGTAGAATGTCAAGAGTTAAATATTTATAATGTCATAAATAAGTTACAAACAAAAACATTAAAATAAAACACAATAATTTTGTTATGTTTCTTTATTGTCTTTCCAAAATGACTTAAGAAATTTTAAACATAAGTGTCCACAATTATACATATGATCACGCTGTATGTTTTCATAATTATACTGAATGTTATTTCCAACATATTTCATAAATTCTTTTGGAGGTTTTAGGTTACCATAACTGTCGAAATATTCTATGTATTCATTTATTTTACCATATGCTACCCAATGAGTGCCAGAGTTTTTAGACGAGTCTAGATTGATCACTCCACATTCTATTCGTGATACGTTATCTGGTAGTTTATCTCTCATAAACACACCTCGAAAGAATGGAATATTATTTGAGTGTTTCATTATATCAATATTTGTTAAAGCTCTATTGGGTAGCCGACATTTCAGTTTTTTTTCTCTGCGATGTAAATACCTAAACCGTCTTTGTAAGGCTTAAGGTGTAATCCTCGTCCAATCAACATCGTTTCCATTTCCTTGTTGTGTCGTTCCGATTCAAACAATTGCTTCTTAGCTGTTTTAAATGCATTAATAGCTTTTGCAATCCCAGCAGCACCTCCTGCTAAACTGCCGGCAGCAGATAATCCGGCAAATATTGGTATTAAAGGAAGAAATCCACCAGTTTTTGGTACTGGTATAATTCTAGGTAATTTAATTGGTAGATCTGATGCAAAGTCTTTAGCTGTGGTGTAAGCTAATTCCATCAATGCTTTCTTACATTTTGGTTTTAGTTTTTTAATGTGCTTTTTAGTATGTGTAACAATTTTTTTAAGAGTCTTCTTAAAACCTGCACCGGTTTTCACTTTACTTTTTTTACTGGGTGTAGTGGAAACCGTTTCTCTGGTGACTGAATTACATCGTCTTGTCTTCATTTCTATTCCTTTCTTTTTCTTTAAATCAATAGTAACGTATGTAAACTTAAAAGTGTACAAATACAAGTCCTTATTGTTTTAAGAACAGATTCGTAATGAATAAAACAAAACATGTATTTGCTTAAATATCCATGAGAACCTAATATTCTTGTTTAGTTCACTTAAGTATACTTATAATATATTTTTTTTATCAATCCAACTGTTCTCACTAGTAGGAAGGCCGAGCCATTTAACATAAACTTTATTTCCTTTGCTTTTCAAAACTTTTTCAACAAGATATAACTCAGAATGGCAGGTTTTCTGTAGTTCTTGAGCATAAAATCCTCCTAGTATTGGTCGGCATCGTGAATCTTCTATTAAATAAGTGGTTGGATTCGTTTCTTGTATTGTTTTTATCTTAAATATTTCTGTTGACCAATTTGGATAATAACCTTTATCAAAACATCCTTTGTATTTACTTATTCTCACAAAATCACCAACACAAAATTTCTTACACTTTGTGCTTTTCCTAGACTGAGCTACATGAAAATATCTCTGTAAAATACTTGTTTTATTGATATGATTTACAGAAGCTGGTGTTCGCCCAACAGTTCTGTGCGTAGTATTATTATATTCATATACGTTTTTATTGAGCGTTTCATTAAACCACTTGTAATTTCCATTAAGACTAAATTCTTTATATAATTTATTCTTTAAAGTCCTTATCAATCTTTCAACAATTGAGGCTTTTTTAGTAGAATAAGTTGAATAATGATTAATTTTATGCTTTTTTACAATATTTTTGAACAGGTCATTATAAAACTCTTTACCAAGATCGGTTTGCAAATTTTTTGGAACACGCCCTTTATCTAATAGGGGTTTAAATGCTTTTGATACTTGTTGCTTATTCTTTTGTTTCAAAGGAATTGTCCAAGCATATTTCGAAAAAGCATCTATGATTACCAGTATATATTTGTAGCCGCGATTTACTTTTGAAATTGCTTGCATATCCATTAAATCGGCTTGCCAAAGATCATCAATATCTTTAAGTATGACCTGTCTTCTTGGAAAGTTAACTCTTGCACATTTATGAATTTCATTTATGACATCTACTTTGCTCATAATGCTTATTTAATTTTCCTGCAATTTCTTTTAACGCAATATTTTTTTCAAGTCTTCTTACTCTCTCATTTATAATTGAAATCAATATCTTTAGTTGTTCTATTTTCTCTGATACATCAACTTTAATTATGTTAATTTGGTCATCACTACTTTTGTTTTTGGATTCGGTTTTTCTTGATGTATTTGTAATCTCAATATGCTCAACACTAATACTACTATCTTTTATGACTGATGTTTGTTTTGTACAAACACAATTAACATATTTATGTTCACTCATGTTCTATACAACTTAATAACTGAGAATAATTCCAAGATTTTTATTCTTTTATAATACTAGCTTCTTTTAACTCTTCTATTATAGATATAATTTCATTGTCATGATTAGTATTGCCAGCATTTTTTGAAGCAATCAGAAGTTTCAATCTTTCAATGAGTTCATTAGGGTCATCCCAATAAATATAATCCGTATTACTTTTATATTTTTTCAGTTTAGGTAAAAAACCACCGCTTTTTGATTTCATTATCTGCCCTTCATCTTGAACATCACTATTTTGTGAAAATAAAGGCTTAATAATTTGACGATATTTTAAACTTTTATCACCTTTTATTTGACCATTGGGGTGATAGTCTCGTTTATGCGCGTGTGTATTATGGAGCATATCTTTATAGACAATTTTATCTACTTCAGTCACCAGATTAAGATCAGGTTTATTTCGTAGTAAAAGTTCTTTGAGGCCTGATGTCAATTCATAATGCTTTTTATTAACAGTAACTATTTTGGGTGAATTCCTAGCATTGTTTGTAAGTGAAAGCGCTACTTTGGAATCCCCCATCATCAGATTTTTGTTTTCACTACGTATCCCAAATGGTACATTCAGGTTATCATCATAGATTTCCATCATATCTTCTTTATTCAGTGAAATAAGTGTATTATTTGAAACTTTAGATGAATTTCTTAAACGAACGTCTTTGTAACATTCAGAATCATTATTTGAAGCAGGGCTCATATATTTTCTCAAATTTTCATAATCTGGGGATGAGGTAAGTCTTCCAAATATATTACTCTCGTCTTTAGAAATGTCAAATGTTGATTTATCTTTATCATTCACTTTAATTAATGTTTCTAATGGATCTGTTATTGGCTTGAAGACTTTTTTTAAATTTAAATTAGCAGTATCTTCTTCATTTTGTATTATCTTTATTTTATTTTTTATAGTATCTATTGATTTTATCAATTGTTCTTTAATGTTAACATCCATTATCAGATTTTTTAATTTTACCCAACTGTTTTTAACAAATGCTAGTCATTGATTGGTATATTTCATTCACTGAGTTGGTATTTATGTATGTTCTAGAAGTATATAAATGTATCGAAGCCTTGTCTGTATCTACCTTTATTAAGAGGACAGTCTTTGTTTATTAATAAAAAATCAAATCGATCTTGCCATATAATCGAACAAAGTTTTTTAAATTGAAACCAGTCGATATCCGTATTTACATGCTCATTATAAATATGCTTAAGATTTGTTTCGTCTTGTTTAAAGATAATCATTAAGTTCACATTATCTCGTATTAGTTGTTTTGGTATTTTGGAATAAGTTTGTGATAAATAAAAACAATCTATCTGTTTATGCCTTCCCATTGCGAAGTAATTACGAATGTTTACTTGATTTTCACATGCAACATCATCAAAAATTATTATTGAATTACTCAAAGCATCATTAGGATGTATAACTTCTTTATTATCATTGAAGACAAATAAATTTGCATCTGGAATACTGTTCATAACTTGTTTAAGAAAACAGTACTTTGGCTGGAAAGCTGTCTTCGAGTATAAATAAATATGCTTGAATTTAACACCGTTTTTATGAAATATCAAATTTAGCATTATGTTGGTTTTACCACAATTAGATGGACCACATATTATACATCTGATAGTATTAGGTAATAGCGCACTATGTCTCACTTTTTGTGAATTGTTATCTAATTTTATATTATTAACTTCAAATGTCTGCGGTTGCTTGACGAACTTCATTGTGTAATGTGGGTAAAGGGAAATGATCAGTGTTTATATACTTCTATAAAATAGATGTTATAATTTATTATTCTTGTTATCTATACATTACTTTATCATAGATACAATTAACTCTAGATTTGGAATTAAATCGTGAAGAATATTCTGAAGTCTAAGGTAAAGTGGTAGAGTTAAAATAAAATACTTTTTTTTATACTATATACGTTTATTAAATAATAATAAAAATATTTTTTATTATAAACATTTACTTATAACAGAGTACCTACGATTACACATTCAATTTATGCACTAAAAACATAGATATAATTTAACGGAGTGAAAATCATTCATTTAAGTTATAAAAATATAAATTATAATTACAGATTACACATCACTAGAATAATCTAAAAACATAGAATCACAATGACCCCATGGTAATGTGTGAATTTGATCTTGTAATACTTGGATTTTGTCATCGTTTCTTTCTAAAACTTGTTTATCTACTTGTTGAGTGTATAAAACATGTTTAATCGATTTTATCATATTCATTTTACATCTTTGCGCTTTATTGGTCAGCAGTACATCATTGTAATCATTCAATTTCAGTTTAGAAGTTATAGATTTGGAAACACCTTTAGCTTTTTTTATTTGGGTCTTGACACTGTTTATAAAATATAATTTAGCTCTTAAACCTGTAAATTCTGTAATTAAATCGTCACCAATCTCATGTTTCCACAATCCAGGAATTTTTGCATTAAGTTGTGGTATGTGATAAGCATTATTTATTGCAAAATTACTGGTATCAAACTTAGTAAGATTATCATGCATATCATGATAAAAATCATTTGTGTAAATTAAATATAATAAGCTATCGGTATCGGTGTAACACAGCTCGACATTGTTTTCGTATTTATTTTTCATAAAGTCATAATGAAATTGGTATAAGTGTTGCTTAGAATATTCTAAAACTGTGAATCCAATATAAATAGGTCTATCTAAAACGACTTTTTCACGATACAATTCCACAGCTATGAAATTTTCCGAAAAAATTGAAATACTTTTTAAATTTGGTTTAGCTATCAATTTTTCAGCTCCAAGATGCTTGTTAGTTTTATTACAAGTATCTCTCCATCTTGTTACTAATTTAACATCAGCTTGCTTACGTTTATTTTCAATCGTTTTACCGAATATGGCATTATTTAATAATTTAAAAAAGTCCTTCTCAAACGCAGTTTTGGAATTTTGACGAAGACTGGTATTCAAATCGATGTATTCTTTTAGAAAGGATTCTTGTCTAAAGCTAAGTATGCAATGAATCTTTTTTAAAATTAAGCCATTTTTTAAACATTCTTTTAAGTGAACGTAATGAATAACATAATTACGCTTATCATAAAGGTTTGCAACCAATTTCGACGATTTTCCATAAGGAGGTACTAATTTCTCAACTGCAAAAGGTAAGTCTTTATGCTTGTTATGTAAATAATTCGGATAATTCAAGTCTACTTCTAAAATATAACCATAATCATTATTATCTGACACATTATTTACATCAAAGTTGCTAATTTCTTTTGGAGTCAAAAACTTAAATTCTGAAATAGGAAGCTTCTTCATCATAGCATAACCATATAGATTATTACAATCAAGATATATTAAATAACTAGTTGGTTCTGACTCATTAAAATGTGGTAAGTATTTATTATTCGCTACAGCATGACGTAGAGAACACTGTGCCAGCCCACCACGAATTCCTTTTTCTAATAACTCGTACATTTGTAAATCACTTATCAACTCAAGTTCAATGCCGGTATATAAAAGCATTGCATCCCAACTTAAGCTCGGTGACGTTACATAATAAGCGGGATCCAACTTATAGTATTGTAAGCTCGTTTTTCTAAATTTTTCAAATATGTCACATAATAAAAGCACATAACATTTTAGGTATAAATCTGTATATTCGCCAAGGGATTTAACTTCAAAAACATTCCAGACTGTTTGTGCGTGTAAATATTCTTCATTAGTTATATGTTGGTTACACAAACTGTTATAAAAACTATGCTTTGATGGAAGTTCCGTTTCATCAAATTTGGAACAAGAATCTATATAATCATATGGATAAATGCCCTTTATTCGCATTAAATCAAATTTCTTTTTATCTGTAAACTCTCTCGATAAATTAAAAAAATCCTTTTCTGATAAACTTTTACTTAATGCATCTAGACTAGAACTGAGAAACTGAAAAGAATCAATAAACTTTATTTGAATTTTTTCTTTTTTTGTATTTATTACTTTTGTTATTGAAAGGTATTTTTCTTTAGTTTTCGGTATTATGTTAATAGAGCCATCATACTTTGCTAACTCTGTAATGAATAAATGTGAGTCATATCCGGACAAATTATGAAAAACAACAGGAATGAATGAACAAACTCTATACATTAAGTTACAATGGGCGTGCGCCGCTCCACGATACTCAGATGTAATATGATCATGATCTCGGACTTTATCATTAAATAATAATTGTTTACATATATGACATGTAGTTGAATTTCGATAATCCATCTCTTGCTCTGCTGATAAAGGGTTCATTGGCTTTTTACTACTTAAAAGCGTATTTATAAGTTTAACGTCTTCTATTAAATATTTAACGAATACTTCTACACAATCTGCACCTCGATATGAAACATATTTATTTAATTGATCATTATGTGCACAACAAATATAATACGCAAAACAAGACGGGTTATGTATTTTTAGTTTCTGAGTGTTTAAAGAGTTACTTTCATTACAGTCCATTAAAATACATTCAAAATCAGCGTAAATTATGAAATTAATTTTTTGCTGTCTCTCATAATGTTTAAATTTAACTACAGAATTCTTTTCAGGTAAAATAGACAAAATTTTAGAGCAGTTATGCGAATTATATCTTTTTTCGCTATTAAATAATTGTAAACATGTATCACACAAATAAACTTTACCTTTATAATGAGTTACTTGACGTCGTACTAAACGTGTCAAATCTTTAATTAAACAATAGTGTCCGATGGTATTGTATTCAATATAAAGTAAATGAATATGACTTTTTCTTTTATTTTTCGATACATAAAGAGGTCCAGTCACAATATTATTCTGTATACCATAAATATTTAAACTAATGTTTGGATTGTTTTTCTCAAACTTTTTAATATCATTTATCGTAGGAGGAAAAGACATTCCTTCAATATTTAAAACAGACGAATAATGAGGATATGAACTTGTTCTGCATACATTATTACTAGCTGGGTATAATCCAGCAATTATACTCCATAGAAAACAACAATTATCTTTATTTTTTATATTTATACATCTCTTAGAATGTTTAATAGCTGACGGAAGTTCTATATAAGACCCGCCTCTCATAGGAGAATATTTGTTTATATTAATTTCGAGATGACTGATAGACACGAATGTCCAACCAGATTGACAGTGCTGGAACTCAGTTAATTTATTGTTTAGTATATTCATTACTTTAGTTTGTAATTCATTCAAATCAGTGTTCTTAAAAACAATGTCGTACTTGGTGTTAAACGACTTTAATTGTTTTTCGTCTAATTTTGGTAGCATAAAATAGGCAAACAATTCAAAATTCAATTTTATACAATTGTGTTCATTCAGAGACATTTTTATCAATTCTGTTAGATTTACTTGATGCTCACACAGGAACGCCTCTAGACCGAGGTACTCGTCTTTCTGAGTGACATTCAATCTATAGGTCATTAATCTGTTTTTGAATGCTGTTGCAATTATATGGATATTTGTGAACTTGGTATTCAATAAACAATTTGCTTTGTGTATATTAGTTCTCATGTGATAGGAATACTGATTTGCTGGTATTAAAATTTTACTTACATTTGTCACAGTTTACTGACTTTCTAGATCTTGATATATTGTTGTTGAGGCGTGTTACTGTGAAAAAAGAAAAGAAAACTAATATTACATAGAAATGTTTAATAGTAAAAATAAAAAAAGTAACAAATCATCATAATAAGTAGGTACACTAAAATAATTATTACTGATTATGATTTTAGGTTATGTAAGTATAAAATGTTATTCTAAGTAGTTTGTTTATAGTAATTAGAAATCCGCTTAACTATCGTAAGTTCCTATATGAGTGAGTGGACAATTCTTAAAATCTTTTTGAGTTGATTGGATGAATTTCTTTATGTGATGCCAAGACTCCTTATTTTCATCCAATTTAGTCTTTATGGTAGTAATGGCGGAGCGCCATCTATTTATTGGCATAATTTTTTTAATTTCATCTGTGTTATATATTTTCACCTCCACATAATATTTCCCTTCTTTGGTCTCGCTAATTTGTCGGGAATAACCCTTAGCCATCCTTCTTGTGAAATAAGAATAAAGAGGTGGTATATTACCGGTTTTAATGGAGCTCTGTATTCGGGCGACACTTCCCTCGTCATCACTGTCTTCACCGAATAATTCACTAGCTGTAACTCGAGCTGGTAGTGTAACCGGGGAGATAATCGATTTCGACTTCTTTGTACTTGACCCTTCACCTGACTTGCCAGATCTTTCCCGTTTCGTTTTTCTTTCCTCCAACTTTCTCTTCAGTTTCACCTCTTGTTCAGAATCGTCACTGGAGAGAAGGTCGTTGGCGAGTAGCTTGGACCTGCGAACAAAAAAAAAAGAAGTGTTATTGCTGTCCTGTAATCGATCTGTTTCTTCATTAATTGAATTACATTTCAAAAGGTGAATTGATAAGAAGATGAATAGATAGAAAGTTATAAAATAAATAAAATGAAAATAAAATAAAATATTGTTTTTCTTTTTCGTTAATCTACATTAGGATAAATTCTGTGTCGTGAATGTCCACACACCTGGATCTCGAAACAACTATATTTAGTCTATAAGTACAAATGTTTTATCTGCACAGGAATCGAATCTGTGACACTTAATATAGGAAATCGATTGCTCAGCTATTGCAATAAATATGTTGAAAATAATAATAATGATAATAAGTACCTCCTCATCATTTAAAATTGTCTAAGCCTCTACGAGTTGACTTCGACCTCTCATACGTCTTCCAAAGGTCCGGTACCGCACGGTTCCGAGATGTGGCAAAGATATTTCATAATAGTGTTGATTCGTACAGGAATCGAATCCATGATATGCTGTACCTACTTATAGAAAACCGATTGCTCGGCCACTGGGCCAAACGTGTCGACTATTTAAATAGATGAATAATTAGTCAATATTTGATCCGTGCAGGAATCGAACCTACGACGTACCGTACAGAAAGCCCATCACTCAGTCTCCGAGCTAAACGTGCTGGCTAACTGTTGAGTGATGAACGCTATAATACTTGAATAAATAACAATAAATTAATATAACAATAATTAATTCAATAGTTAAATATAAATCATAAGTAGGTATGTACTTACATGCTGATGATTAGATAATGTAGGTAGACACTTGTTAAAAATTAAACTTGGAGCTTTGGTTTGTTCCTTCCTTTGTCCTCCTGTTTTATGTGTGTCGGGAACTAATTTACGACCTGTTTATATAGGCCTAAAATCACGTCATTCAATCTAAATTTGTAAAATTGCATGCATGCAAAAATTGACAATTGTGTACACGAGCGAACAAAACACAGCGGTTTACGTTCGGTATAAATCACAGCGGTTTACGTATGGTTTTACGATTTACAGCGTTTCTTCACAGATAAACGATATCCGATTTTAAACCTTATGTACCTAAATAAAAATGGGAAATTCTATAATTTATCAACATAAATGAGAAAGTCCACAATCGGATTCAATGTTGTTGACGACACAAACGTCGCGGTTTGGACGCTCGTATGTAACTCCTAGACATGTGGAGGTATGACAAATCAGCAGATCTCATATTTCTGTGTTTAAAAAAGAAGCTGAATTAAATCTAATAATTTTGAACCTTAATAACAAAATAAATTATACCTGAAACAAGTATAAAATCAGTACAGAACTAAGGAAAATCACACTGTTGTTAACTCTCTTCATCTATAATGTCGGTAAGTAAAACAACAACTTTTATTAAGTTTTATTTATTTATTTATTTCAATTAGAATATAACTGTTTATGATAACTGTTTTTATTGTTATTGTAGTTTTTTTTATAATAAGTTATAAAATCGATGTTTACATAATTCAATGTACCTATTATGTTTCAGGAATCCGGCGATCTTTTCACCCCATCATACTCACCATTTCCAGCTGCACAAACATTACGTCAAAATATGATGAACTATATGGAAAGAGAAAGACCGAACTCATCATATTCCCCCATTTCACCACCACCATTATCACTGTGTCAAAATGTACAGATGGACAGACCATTCCAATTTGAAAATGGACCGCACTGTAGTACCACTAACAACATCAACAATAAAAGAAGAGGAAGTGAAATTATGTATTCGTATGTTAAAAAATCTGTACGGGGTCCACAGCGTAAAATAATACGCATTCAAATCTTTGATGCCAAAGAATTCGATGGTTCTAAATTATGTGCGTGTAAGGCTGATGTATGTGCTCAGCATATTGTTGAAAATGTATTTAGTGATGATCTTTACAGGGGTGCTAAAGATTTGATAAGTAAAATACAGTATAGTTAAGTTTATATTAAAATAATTGATAAGTATTTTAGATAACTTAGTTTAAAGTTGTAATCAAGCAAATCGAAAGGTATAAGAAAATGTAATTAATTATATGTATTTACATGGAAAATAAACAGTTTTAACTAATTTCTGACTTTCAATTAACATTTTTATCTAAATGTAGGTGTATACCTACTGCAGGAAACTCATTTAGGTAGGTACACACAAAGTCACGTCAAGTCTCTCACAAAGTTAGCTCCTTGTTCGTGCACTATTGTCGAAAATTAGCTGTAAGTACATAACTTGTGTAGAGAAAATAAACTTTTCATACTATTAATATTTTATTATTAATTTAAATTCATCATTCAATGTCATGCATTCGTCGCATTAAAAGATGGTATAGTTACCTATTTGAGTAGGTAGGTTTATCACATCTATTCATATTTTATAAATAAACATGGACACGATTGAATCACATTCTATAGTAGTGAGTCTAATAATAACATAGATATATCTGCATAGTTACAGAGGCAAAGTTAGCGTGGAATGCATTCAGTTTCCTTAACGGGAATTATGTAAACATTAGCGCACTTAGCAACGTTCGTAAGTTTGATGCTATAAATGACAATAAATTGAATAAAATACAATCATTCGTATTACATAGGTACATTATACTGAATAGATACATATGTCTGAGTAGAATAGATTAGTGAAATGTATAGCTAGTTCAATACTATTCAATTGTAGGATTCTGAACATAAGTTTCGAGTAAGAGGTATTTTGAATAGATAGTTCTCGAAGATACTATTCACGTTAATGATTAGAAGTCTCATTTCGAATAGTGGAAATTAGGGTATCCAAATTTTTTTTTTTGATCTGGATGCCCTAATTTTCAACTACTCCGACCAAGCCTTTTAATAATATCATCGTGAGAGCTGTCAAAAATTACAGTTGGGCGTTGTACTGTTGAGTTGTTTTGAGTCGCATCTTTGGTCTGATACATCTCAACCAACAAAACAGAAGTGCCAATGCATTGAACTTCTATTTTCCAGAAAATATCTAGTCGGTCTTTCTTTCATGTACTAGGTTTGGGGTTGACGTTGAGCGAGCACTGTGAGCAATGTGAGTGCGTTCACAAACGTTCTGAATTGTTGACAGCTCGCAGCTGTCATAATCGTGATATCTAAATCGGAACACAAATTATTGATGTGAGCGCTGTGAGCGATTATAGCGTAATTCGGAATGCCCCCTTCGCCAAACGTTATGTCATGTCGTGTCGAATAAGATTAGGGATGCCCAATCAATTTTAATCGATACTTTGCTTTTTTTTAACTGTTACAAATTTTTTAATCGGAAACATATTTTGAATTTATTTCGATTATAGTGCAAATAGAACCATTAAATCACTTTTCCGTTATTATTATTCAATAAAAGTATAATTAATAGGTAGGTGGGTAGGTAGTAGTTTTAAATAGGTAGTAAGAATAATGCTGAAGTGAACAAAACCTACATATTTCATCATCATAATTATTCAGGGTTTTCTAAGATCGATTAGAAAACTGTGTGGTTTACTTCTAACTAAACGATCACTTACGAGTTTAGGACGATTAATATAAAAAAGATACTTATCGTTACTGGATGAATTATAAATGTGTTCTTTAAAAAAACTATATTGCACACTAGATACAGATGTTATTATTAATTTTGTTAGTTTCTTACAAATATAGAAGAATTAGAGAAGTATGATTTTATTATAAGTGGGACATTGTCATACTTGTAATGGTATTCATATTATCGGATGGTCGGTTGGTTGGTTTGTAACGTATGTCCATAGTAAATCTTATGAAATATCGTTTTTAACGTATCGTATTCAGCACCCCTATTTTTGACGTCACTAAATGCTAACTTGTCACATCATTACTTAGGTATACATATACTTAATTATCTAGATAGGTATTAAAAATAGCTAAACGCAGTGGGATATTGTTTTCAAGTTTCATAAAAATCACTCGGAGTCACGGCGCGCGGCGTTATGAAAAACCATAAATAATATTGGATTACAACCTCAACTACTGATACTTTTTTTGAAATTTATTTATTCTTTAGCTAGTCCGCTACAAATATAACATCATATAGGAATTTACTAATGATCGACAATACAACACATAATTTTCCTATGCTCTTGGTTCCAGGGCGAACAATGTATGGGCGCAGAGCAATGTCCTTTAAAGATGTGTTATGTGTACCAAAATCAATGGTGTATGGAAATTAAAAAATAGGGATTCCACTCCACAATACACATAAGCGTATGGGGTATTTTTAAATGCCATAATTAAAAATATTATGATCACGAGTCACAAAATGCAAGTGACGCCTAGTTTGTGGCTCACTGAACAAGTCACATTTATTGTATTCTCACGTTTTGATGAATAAACGTTATCATTATTTTATTTTTATGTTAACATTATTATTTTATTGTTAAGCAATTGTTATATAAATAAATAAATAATAAATATTAAGTATCTCGGGACCGTGGTGCCCCGGACCTTTTGAAGGCGTACGAGGGGCCGAAGCCAACGCGCAGAGGCCCGTTAGACTCTTTTAATGGAATGAGGCAGCAACCGATGATTATCCCTATAAGTACTATGCAAGTGCACCCAAGGACAACCCCCTGTTGGTGCAGGACTATTGCAGGATATAGAAACAAATATATTGGAATATGTGTGTTGGATGGCTAAAGTGGACTGGTCATCCATAGCTATGGAAGGACTATGGCCCCTGGCTGATGCATGTTTTATTGTACACGGAAAAAATGGCAGTAGGTGACTTGCACACTCAATAATGGGCCCCCGGAAGCTGTCACTAGCACTTAGTTACGAAACGACAACGGGGCAACATAAAGCTGGCTGCTTGAGGAGTGGAGAGGTATTCCATTGCTATCATGACAATCCCAAAGCCCGGAAGATTATCAAGATCGCTACCAGCATCTTACTGGAATACTCGTACTTCTTTCCTGCGAGCACGTTTGCTCTTGCGAATCTCCACTCCAACCAGTCAATAAAGGCATGCCAGATATGAAGAACAAGACTTCTCCCGGAAGATAGGGTCCGTGAGGCTCGTCACGTGCTGCCCTGGGGTTCTGTATCTCTCTTGGTCTAGGTCCTCACCCTAGACCTGTTCCAGCAAAGTAACCTCTACCGGCACAGACCTAGATTTCAGAACGCGCAAGCTTCACCACGACGTCCACGTAGAGATACGGCTGTGATATTATTATTATTTTAAGTGACTTTGCCATTTAAATCAATAGTTTTTGAGATATGGGATATTTTTGGTTACTACCGCAGAAATTACTTTGTTTGTTATAGTTTTTCCGTGAAATATAAAATTATTTTTACGTTCGATAAAATCAATACTGTGCATGAGTAACTATTCATGCCAACTATGGAATCCTCCACAGTGCGTGGCCATCCTCGTCAAACATCTATAGGAGCGCCTTCGCGTATAGCGTGACGATAAACGGGATGACGTTCTCTTATGCCGTCTTTCCTACTCTCCGCCATGTTTCACCTCTGCCGGGCGACTCGTGACGGCCACATTATTTTTGTCAGTTGTTCTACTCACATATTTTTCTATTGAAGTGATAACGTGTTATAAATCGATGAACGCCGGCTGCACGCACGAAAAAGCATGACTCATTGTCACGTTCCGCCTGAGCCGAGCGTGCAAGCGAGAGCGCGGGTCAAGCGATAGCGAGGCACGATCGGCCTAAGCGTTTGGCTTGTGACGCATCTATCTCTCGTCCACTCCTTAAGACGCGGACGTTATCACGTAAAATTATAGTCCGTAAACCGACTTTTCCAAGGTAATGATTGTATCTTCTTTTTGCCGGAATATCTTTTTATGGTTGCCACAGTAAATTTGGTTTGGGCAACATATTTGCCCAATACGTTGCATCATCTTTTGTTATCATAAAACGAACAATCACTAGTTTTTGGGGATTATTTTATTGACCATTTGATTTTCTTTGATTGTTGAATGATGTTGCCTTTTTTACTTACTTAACTTCTTTTAGCTGTCTGATCTTTTTTTAAACAATCTGTACCGCTAAAGTTAGTCGGAGTCAGTAAGCAAGGTAGCCCTACATAGGTTAGGTTTGGTTAGAACAGTGACACCCAACGGACAAACTGACCGAGCGAAGCGGGCGTTACATCTAAGTTGATCGCCGTGACTAGGCTAGGCCACATCACAAAAATTGTTTTAAGGCTCGTCCACACTGGCGCGACGCGACAGCGTACATAAAGGCACCGCGTGCAGCGCGACTGGCGGCGCCTTTGTATCTGGCTGTCGCGTCGCGCCTGTGTGTACGAGACTTTCAAACAGTTTTTTGAATCGTGAAAATCCGAAAAATCTTTCGCTTTAGAAAACAATCTTAAAGAAGACTTTTCAATCACTTTATTGAGAGTCAATATTTCATGTCATTAAAAGCTTTGCTCAGACCAAGTGTCAATCGCGAACCAAAGGAAGAGGCTCTCGATACAGGCACTTTCAGTCAATGGGCTATTATGAATGATCGACGCCGCAACTCTTATTAGCCTCTTTAAACATTCGGCTAAATTTTTAAAAATAAATACATATGTGAGTCTTTAGAGTAATTATTTAATGAAGTGTGTTATTTTATTTTTAGAACCCAGTTTTAAGGTTCCAATTTTAAAAGGAAAAACGGAACCTTAAGGTTTAAAACGTACTGGTTAACCAGTACATTTTTTGTCCGTCTGTCATAGAGGTTATACTCGATATTTATGCAACGGAGGAATTTGAGATTGGCATGATGTTAGGCCCTCACGTCGCGCACTCGGGGCGCCAGTCAAAGACCAATAAATATAATTTTTTCATTAACATATCGTGTTGGATACTTGAAAGACTTTTCATAAGGGGTTCATACTGCGTTGCGACGAAGCACGCGTCGCAAGAACGACTTTGCAAATGACCTCCCCTACATCCCCTTAATGGGTTGCCGACATATAACCAATAGTTTAGGAGCGAGCGCAGGTTTAGTAATCACTCACATTACAGTAAGTTAGCGACCATTCCACAGACTGCTCAGTATTGTTTGGTTAGAAACCTTAATTCTGTGAGCCCAACTCGCTCTTGGCCGGTATTTTTATTAAAGCGGCGTAAGAACATGTAGCATTCTAGAATGCTTCATGTTCATACAGGTATGTAATTCTTAATGGCCATCGCTTTATTTATTATCGAATACTATCTCAATATTTGCTTTTCCAAACTTATTTGCTTTTTCAAATAAAAATGCATGGGAAGCTTAAACATAAATCGAATGACTAAAATTTCGAATTGCAATATTTTGGAATCAACTAAGAAATATACCTAACTAAAAATATCATGAGTTTATATTATTTTTATTAATTTAATAAAAGTTCCTTAAAGTGGCTAATATCGTCTACAAGCTATAATTGAAACGTAAAATGGGTGAGCTGGCATAAAATGGCTCGCAGAAAAACCAAGTCATTCACACAAAGTGCATACAAATATTTAAAACAATGTTATGAATGTCTATTTGAAAAATGCTAACTGACATAATCCTCAGATATTTTAAGTGTGTATAAAATAGTTAAAACTGCTGTACTAAGTCATGTGTGTGTGTTTATTTTTTTTATTTAGACAACTAACAGCCGTACATATAATATGTTACAGAGTATACGTCTATTACAGTATTGTATGGCTAATAATAATAGGTTTCCCTGTGTAACTAGGATAAGTTAAAACATGCGTACGGAGTCCTGAGAAATATTTGTATACAAAGGGTTCAATTTAAGGTATATTTTATTTTATTTATTTGGGAAAATAAACGGTTACACATACAGTGTTACACAAAATTTGAGCTACAGAGTTAGTTAACGTATAACCCACGACATTTTCCACATTTTATAAAGACAAGTTATAAAACTAATGCAACGTCCGCTTACAATTTGATAGGTAAAGAAATTAGATAATGTGTTAATGATAAAACTAAACAGGCATGCAAAATAAAAATAAAAAGAAGAAATTAAAAATATACAGTCTAAGAGTGAATAATATTACGGAGCAATATCCAAAATAGTTTCACAAATAGTAGAACAAGGCCTCTTATTTTACCAATCGGAAAAGTGATGATGTCAACATTTTAAAAGAAATTATTATATTGACCAGTCAGACGACGTAGGGGTACTCGTAACCCTGCATTCGTACGACTAGAAGATAATGCAAATAGAGGTCGAGCGCGTTCTTCTAAGTACTAATCTTATTAGTGATATCCATACAATCACAGGCGTTGTTACATAGATCAAATAGATACAATGTCTCTAAAATAATACGTCTGGCCTTTAATTAGCATTACTTACACCTAAGAGTAATGTTAAACACCTTAAAAAATATGTATATGACTACGATACAGACGAGGACAGGCTGATAAGGGAAAAATCGCGTAGATAAGACTGGAAACAAAAAGTCCGGCTTTTTGTTAAGCATAGTCAGTATCAGGCAGTTAAAATATTTAATAAATTACCGCTTGAGTTAAAAAGCATACTTTACACAGACTCGTTCAAGGCAAAGCTCATTCCTGTTGGAAATATGTCTATAATCATTGGATGATTTGTAATGGTCATAATGCTCTTCAAACTGACATGTACTTGTAATTATTTGTTTAGGGTGTTTTTATCGTGTTCCGTCTTCATGATTTTTATTTTTGATTATTCTATTGAGTTTAAATTGCTATTAATTTGTTGACATAATGGTTTATTATTTTATATTTGTATAACATGTCTTTCCTTTTTATCTAAATAATAGTTTCTAATTTTAATTGAATTTAATGTATTCATATATATTTGTACATTTAATACTATTACTACTGATATTATAATTTTAATGTTTCATGTTGGATTATATTCGAACGCAATGTGAATTGTTACTGAATAAATTGAATTGAATTGAATTTAGAAGATCACTATAAAATGCATAAGTGCGAAAACAACGGAAATGCATGGGTTTCAAAAACTTACTCTGAACTTTTTCAATCGCATTTGAGTATTTACTATAGAAGAGATTACTTATACTTACCTATATAATTTAAAATTTTAGAGAAAAAAAAATGGAATATTTAGAAAAAAATAGTTTGAAAATTATGAAATTAGTTGCTTATCATTTGCCTTCGTTTATGGTTTTTACTATTAAATTTTATGATCATAGGTTAATTACAGTTAAATATATCCACTTGAGACAAATCGGTGTTGATAGTCAAATGCATCAGATTCAGATCAGATTAGAGTATCAATTCAAGTATTTACTTAGATACATTTAAGGTTGTGCTAGATTCACAACAATAAAGCTACGGATTGGTGTAAAGTCCCTGTCAAAGCTGTCAAATCCGTTAAAGCGGAACACGATCCTGTTCAGTGCCTTCGCTTATCTTTACTTGAACAATAGCTAGGTAAATCTGACCTGTGCTTGTGTGAGCGTGGCTTGTTTAACCGGAAGGGCATGGAAGACCAAATCCGACCGACTAGAGATTAAGTTGCCAACTGCCAGTCCATTCAATGGTTATTATCTAATATTCTATTATTTCTTAGTTGGCTACTTGCACTAGCTTGAAGCGCTCGAAAGTGAAGAAAAGCATTTCCGGAGTCGCTTAATTTTAGAAGCGTTCGTGAATGAAAGTATGTACTTACATTATATTAAGCAATTACAGGAGTTTATTTTGTTTGTAATAGCTTTTTATAGTTCCGTAGCCAAATGGCAAAACAGGAAACCTTTAATTTTCACACCAGACATATTACGTAGCCACCATGGGATCTGGAGGCAAAAGTCCTCGCGCATATTTGGGAGTGGCGCGAGGAGACGAAACGCCGGGGAGTAACTCCGCTGCCGCGAGATATCGCAGTACAGCGGACAGAGCTCCGGCGGGATCTCATGGCGGCATGGAGAGTGCGACTGTCGCAACCCAGCGCTGGGCACGCCACAATTGCGGCGGTAAGTCCCCTCTTTGAGGAGTGTCTTGAGAGGCGCCACGGCGTCCTCACCTTCCGCCTGACGCAGGTCCTCACCGGACATGGCTGTTTTGGGAGGTTCCTGTTTCGGATAAGGCGGGAGGAAACGCCCGGGTGTTATCATTGTGTGGATCGACCGGAGGACACGGTGGAGCATACGGTGGAGGTCTGCCCGGCTTGGGCGGCGCACCGCCGTGTCCTCGTGGCGGCGATCGGCGGCGGCAATCTCTCGCGACCGGCCCTGGTCCAGGCCATGGTACGGAGCGAGAGGGAATGGGAAGCCGTCACCTCCTTCTGCGAAGCAGTAATGCTCGCGAAGGAGCAGGCGGAGCGCCTGAGGGTGAGGCAAACGTTGCGCCCTCACGCCCCTAGTCGCCGCAGGGTGAGAAACCCTGGGCGTCGGGAGTCGATTGCCGACTCCCGGCCACCGTAGGCGCGGGCTTGCGGACGGCGAGCGATGGGCAGTTCGCCGTCCGGTAAGGACCAGGCCCGGGTCGACGGCGCGTCGTGTTCCACGCGCGCCTCAAAGAGATGTCAGCATCATTGACGGGGTCCGATAGGGCCGATGCCTGCCGGGGTTGCGGATAGTTCGAAAGAGTTACCGTGGCCCTGGCGCACAGGCAAATGAAGGAACACGGGTGGGTTTTAGTCAGTAAGAGTCTGACACGCCCTTCCGCTCCGCCCAGAGCGGGATTTGATGATTTCCCAACCAAAAAAAAAAAAAAATATTACAGACATATTACGTACTCGAAGACTATTTGCACTATATCGATGAAAACTGGAAAGAATGTGTATTCTGTGCTCAAACAATGGTGTGGTGATATTACGAAAAGGGTATTTTCTAAAGGGGTTAATTGGGGAATAAATATTGTCGTTTTTGACAATGGAAAATCCCAAGGGGTGCACGGTTCGAATTATTTATAAAATTCTAGTATTTGACAGCCTAACAAATGATCTATTCTGCGGCTACAAAATTGGAAATAAACGTTGCATTTAGAAAATGTTACAGATGTATAGAATATTGGCCTTTGCCGTTACCTTATTTGAAACTTGCTGAAGCAGAAACCGTAATACGCTGAGCTAGAAATCTGTCTACAACTTGCACATTGGAATTCTTATGGCTCGTTCACACTGGCGCGACGCGACAGCGTACACAAAGGCACCGCGTGCAGCGCGACGGGCGGCGCCTTTGTGTCGGGCTGTCGCGTCGCGCCAGTGTGCACGAGCCTTTATGCGGGGGCAGCAACAGCGTCTATCGTCACGAACCATTGCGCTACGACACGATCCACTCAGATGTGACCAACTACTATCACATTGTATGGTAACTTAAAATCGGACTGTATCCCAATTATAGTACAAGTCACATCAAAATATTACAAAGCCGCTAATAATATGTGACCACCGTAATAGCACATTAACATGTTAGCTTCATTTTAGCGCACAAAACATGCGAAGCTACAGCCCCAGCATTAAAATCCTATTATTCAACATGTAGGAATGTGTACAAGTTACAGGAACATGATGTGGCCTCGAGTAATATCTACTCTCGCGCTTGCTACGAGTATTTGAGCCTCTGTTAACGTAGGTATCAAGTACGCGTATTTCGACGGCCAGTGAACAATATGCCTTTATATCTTTGGATACTCGGTAGATTTTGCATTTTTCCATTGTTCCATGTTAAATATTCCAGATATTTATATTTTGTTGACCAGTTTTATACATTAATACACTTTTATATGTATTTATATAGATGACTATAAAAGATACTGCGCTCAAAATCAGAGAGTTAATAAAAAAATATTAGGTATATCCCTTCGATTCGAAAAACTTAGCAGCAGACTCATCTAAAAGTTCGAAAGTTCACACACATTTCTAGTATCCAAAACGATATCGAACTCACTTTTAGTTTTTAACCGACTTCACAAAAAGGAGCAGGTTCTCAATTCGTCTGTATGTCTTTTTTTTATGTGTGTTAGCTCATAACTTTTTTCTGGGTGAACCGATTTGGATGATTCTTTTTTTATTTGACAGGTGGTGCTTCACATGTGGTCCCATTTAAATTTGAGTTATCTTTAATACTGCATATCTTTTCCACGTAGTTTCTAAGGATGATGTGTTAATAATTTCCTGTCACTGTTAATTTACACACCAAGTAGTGGTATACGAATTTGTGTGGGTTAGGTACCGCAATAAAAAGTGAAAAATAAAAACTTTTTTACAAAAAACAACCGACTTCCATAAAAAAACACTAAAAGACGTGAAAAATAACTTTATTTTGGAAGTCGGCGGCCAAAAACGAAAATCCAAAACCAAAGACACCGACTTCCGAAATAAAGTTATTTTTCACGTCTTTTAGTGTTTTTTTTGGAAGTCAGTTGTTTTTTTGTCTTTAGCAAAACCGGGAAAGGAGATTGTTCTGCATCCATACATCTTTCGCCCCAGAACCAACAGCGAAGGAAAATTACTTTGCTTGTTCTAAATTACAAGCATATGCCCACGAAGACAAAGTTTAATGACGGACAACTTGCAGAAAGCATTTATTTAAAAGGAAAACAATCCTTCCAATACTTACAAGTACATGCTAGTAAATGCCTCTCACTAATGTTATTTCTATTGCCTGTATGTGGCCAGCTAAGCTAAGAGATCCAGTAAAACATTTAAGTACTTATGTAGGTACTTACTTATCTTGTTTGGTGTTAAATAAAGTAAAAGTAGCATTTTACTCATTTAGTACATCTTCTAGTTTTTTTTATATTAAAGTAGGTAGGTAGGTAATTAAGTAGGTACTTGTTTATTTAACAACTTCAATGCAAACGACTTCTTCTTAATGTTTTTTTGTTGTAATTTATTTATACTTAGGCAAGAATTAATATTACCTAGATCGCATAGCATTTTGTAAACATTGTGAGTGCAATAACTTGACAGTCGACTCCAGTAGAGTTGATTGACATGACATGACAAGGATTAGGGATGCCCATACATTAGATCCGTATCGATATATTTCAAACAAAATCAATACCGTTCAGTGCCCAGCGTGTTATTCTATTTGAAATATTACAATGCATCTCACTTAGGGCGTTTGTGCACTACCTCGTACTCGTGTTTCGTGTAATTACGATTCAAAATAGCCATCATAATAAATATATGATTGTTTGTGCACTGCGTCGTTTTTATATTCGATAATTTCTCACATCGAGTCTGTTTTTACGGATCGAAGTAGCCGTCATGCTTAATTTATGGGGTTTTGTGAGTGAGCGCGAAATGCACATTATGAACGCGATCTCTGCCTACGAAATGTTTTTAGTGTATAATCAAATCTCGTATCGGTGCTCGTGGACTTTCGTATTCGAGTTTTTAAAACGAATGATGAAAAATTACCCAAAACGAATCACGAATAGGAATCGACTACATGTGAGTACACAAACGCCCTTATGGGTAGTAATTGTATAGACAAAGATAATTAATTATTTAAGATGCATGGATTAGGATACGAAAATCGGTTTTGTTGTTGAATTCTTTTCGCACCTAAGGTGTATGGTACCAATAAAAACGTCGTACAAGTCACTACAGAAGCGTCATACCCTAGAGTGAAAAAGGTTGAAAAGGAAAGTACGTGTAAGGATGCGTATGACATCCATGAGCAGGTGGTCAACTCAAGTAATCTCGCTCTAGATGTGTGAAATGAAAGATTGGGCATCACTAATTGTCATGTCAAATCTAATTGTCAAAGATGGCAGCATTTTTGATGAGATGTTGTAAATCGTTACAGCTCTTTTAATTATTCATTTAGGAACGCAGAATGTCCGTTTCATACAGATATTCGCAATTAGTATAATAACATATATTTATAATCATTATGTACGTCAAATGTTTGTTGGTCCTGGGGCCATTTATGACGATGCCCTTTCATAATTTCGCCATAATAAATTAAACAAGATACCACAAAACTAACTCTTAACTTCGCAAGAAAAGACAGGATCTTCATAATATAATAATCTCTTTACAATAGCTTTATGAGTCTTTTGTCTTCCAACATTATGCATACAGTTTAACAATTTCATTAAAAAATTGCTGAGTTTGTATCTTTACGAGTATATTTATTACTAAAAAGGGAGACCTCGTGTATACCGAAGAGCTATCTAATATGTCTTACGTTTCCGCGTGTGCTTCGGCCGCCCAGTGATGCTTTCGAGACTGACGTACGAATACTCCAACGTAGAGTACCTTGCCATGATGAGGTATTTGGCTGCACTAGTCCCATTGGCTCGAACATCTCACTGATATATCACGGGGCCTAGACAAAATCCCTTTTCTGTAAGCAATAACGCCAACGGAAAATCAAATTGTATGGAATTGACATTTGCTTAACACGTGACGTTACGTGTCCTTTCCACAGGTAATGTCATTACCATGCATTTTGACGTTAGCGTCTGGCGTTAACGCTATCACATTTTTTTTTGTCTAGGCCCCCTAAGCGGCTAACAGACCAACTCCAGTAACCAAGTTGCTCACTCAACACCATGCTTTGGTTATCAGAAACCGCTTTAAATTCCTTTCACTAATATCAATATTCCTATCAACGATATACCCTATGTTTATTAATTGGGTATGAGTAATTTAATTTATGTTGCTAAAATGCGACAGAGTATGTATACAGAAATACTATTCTGTGTTCAATCCTAGGACCAAACAGGCGCAAATGAGGTATCTCTCGACTCTGTGAGTGACACTGCTGCGGCTAGCTAAATAATCTCTCAATAACCGATACCCTTCAGTTTCTTCTATTCGCTATTAATTGATAGTTTACCTATCAAAGTACGTAAGATAATATTTAAGTATAGTTTGCAACTACATTTTTTACTACAAAGTTTGGAAAAACCTCATTTGCTAGAAAACATAAGTGCTTAATGCAGGGTAGAAATTAGCCGAGCTAACACCCCCGTGATATTTGCAAGATTAAAGGGGAGAGCGTCAACATCTAATCAAGAAAGTGTATCGTAGCGCATAACCCGAGAACCTGTTAGGGATATAGATATATCCATCTTATTATAAATATTATGTGTTAGTCATTTTTAAGTGACTTCAAAAAAAGGAGGAGGTTATCAATTAGACTGTATTTTTTTTATGTGTGGACTCAGGACGTTTTTATAGGTAAACCGATTTGGATAATTCTTTTTTTATTTGAAAGCTGGTTCTTCTCGTGTGGTCACATAATATGTTGATCAAGTTCTGACCAGTAGTTTTTGAGTTATTCTTAATACTGCGTATTTTTTCCACTTAGTTTACATTGATGATGTTTTAATAATTTCCTGTCACTGTTATTTACATATCAAGTAGTGGTATACGAATTAGTGTGGAGTAGGTACCATAACCAAAAAGTGTTTTTTTTTTACAAAAAATACAACCGACTTCCAAAAAAAATATAAAGTGAAAAATAACTTTAATTTCTGAAGTCGGTGGCAAAAAACGTAAATACAAAACCACAAGTTAAGCGCGCGTCGTTTCATGAGATAAAAATACTACGAGTTATATAGGTACGTATCGCATTTCACCAGATATGTAATAATGTTTACAGTAAGTATAATTTGTCATGATAATGATCGAGGAGATGTATGAACTTAGACGAGGCAAAAGGAGTATGCAAGGATCGTCGCAGGTGGCGTGCTGTAGTTTCTGCCTACCCCCATGGGAAGAAGGCGTGTGTTTATGTAGGTACGTATGTATATTAGGATAATGTTTTTTTTTTTTTTACTGGCCAACTGTGTGTTGTACCTACAGGTACACCTCTGCCTACCCTAACAGGCGTGATGCAATGTGTTTTGTTATACTTTTTGTTAGAATTTATAGTAAATCCTATCGTTGTCCATTCAAAGTTTATGTACAACGCCTTTTTTCTCAAACCACCCCTTTTTCAGAGCGAACATAACAAAAATTATTCAAATTGGTTCAGCCGCTTTTGATTTTTATATAATATAAGATTATTACAGTACTTACACAACACAACATAATTGTAGAGAGTAGGTATAGAGAATCCCAAATACACAGACACAGACACATGCTCGTAGATACGCGAGTTTTTTTTTTTTTTTTGTTGTCGCTCAGTCTTTTATATATTGAAATATTGTGTAGGTATTTAAACAATAACTACTACTCTAAATGTAAGTCGCAACAAAATAGTTAATTTAGTAATGCCTCAGCTGCCTACCAACCGTTTGCATCATCCAAATTAAACTTTTTACACGCTATTCAGTTGGTGGTGCATTTCAGCCCACACCTAACTACACTTAATTAGTTTCATAATAAGTTTCCTTCACAATGCAGGAACTTATTTTTCAGTAGTTTAGTTCTACAGAGCCTGCCTGCGAACCGAGTGAAGTTCAGAAACCAACATTGAAAAAGTTGTCGGTGCGGCGAGCGCGCAACCGCAGACATGGTTTGTAATCGAAGTGCCACAGTAACTTTTGTTAAGTGATCTTTCTTTGTCTAGAGATCTTACGCTTGAGTGTTCTGACTAACTTTTTGTTCTGCTATAGAATTTTAAGCTACTGAAACCTAGACTTATTTGTGTATGATAAAGGTAAGTTTAATCTTCAAGTTCCTTGAGAAGCCAACAGAATCGATCTTGTGTCTCTTTTGACCACTTTAATAATCTAATTTATTCTCTATATACAAAAAAGACTATAGTAATTGCGAAGTTTTGGGAAGTAAGCAAATAGAAATACACTGGATCGCAAAAATTCCGGGTCGCTAATAAAAACCGTGATATCTCCATAAATTATATACCTAGATCGCTAGAACAAATAATATGAAGTAGGTTTCATTGGTACAAGTTACAGATTTAAAAAATATTCTTCTCTTTGAAAAATTTCAAAATAAAAAATTAGGAAAAGAATGTTTTATCCGCTTTTGTTTCAAACCGAACTGTCATTATAAATGGTTCCTTGGATTGATCAGAGTATTCAGTGCAAATTTATGTCGTTAACACCTGAAGAATGTACACGGATTATTACCATGGTACAAGAAGGAAGAAGGCAGCGTAGCACTGCTAGAACACTAGGAGTATCTTTATCAACGGTCCAAAGAGTACTCCAGCGATTTCAAGAAACCGGCATGAACATCAGGAGACCAGGAAATGGCAGGTCAAGGTGCATAACTACACGAGAAAACCGATTAATCGTGAGCACTAAGTTAAGAAATCGACATCTCACGGCTGAACAGGTCCGAAACAGTCTTCAAGAAATTCACCACAACAATGTGAGCTCTGATACGATTCTGCGACGTCTTCGTGAAGCTGATATAAAGCCTTATAGACCAGCAAACGGCCCCAAACTGCTCAGAGAACCCGAGTTGTCAGGTTACGGTTTGCTCGAGAACACATCCGATGGACAGATGAAGATTGGTTCAAGGTTATGTTTTCCGATGCGTCTAGATTTTGTTTATTTACGCACGACGGGAGACGAAGAGTATTTAGAAGACCAGGACAACGGTATCAGCAAGCGTATTTTGAATAAAAGGTGCCATTCGGTGCAGGATCAATAATGGTTTGGGCTGGGATATCTTCAGAGGATCGCTCGGAGTTAGTGATTATAGAAAACGGTTCTCTGACTGCTGTCAGATATGTAGAAGAGGTTTTAAATGAGCATGCTGGTCCTTTCTTAGTGAATATGGGTGCAAATTGCATTTTTATGCACGATAATGCGCGACCATATACTACTCGTTTAGTCAATATGTATATTCAAGACGTCAGTATTACCTGCATGGAGTGGCCAGCTCGCAGCCCAGACTTAAATCCCATAGAATATGTATAATATAATAGATGCGTGAGACAACGCTCTCCTGCTTCCGTTACCTTACACGAGTTAAGGAATGCCCTAGTGGAAGATTGGGCAAACATAGACCAAAATCGTATTAAAAATGTGGTTTACAGCATGCCACATCATCTTAATGAAGTGATAAGGGCTCGTGGAGGAAATACAAAATATTAAATTGACAAAAAATCTTTAATTTTTTAAGATTTACTGGGAATTGTATTTTTGTTGTCATAAGTTAGAAGCGAAATTTTCTTTTTGTTTTGTATTTAATCAAAGTTATATAGTGTACAAAACGTGTTACACATTTTTTATATATATTAATCAGTCGTCTACAATATACTATAGTTTCGCAAATTAGTCTTATGTATTTAAGAAACCATCACGCAATTTATTAGCGACCCGGATTTTTTGCGATCCAGTGTAGTATTATATATGTATAGACTCTCCGAAGAAAAGCTAACAGTTACTAAATAATATGGTCTTAGGTGGTTCAGTGTCAAGGCATCAAATATTGATACGAATCAGTCTACCGCGATGTCATTGCCAGCTATTGTAAGCCCAAGACTAATCAAGGTGTTCTCGTGTACTTCGGGCCAAGAACAAAGAAGATTCAAATAAATATATTCACTAAGATTCGGATCGGACACAATAATATCCTAAAATATAAGAACTCCACGACCTCATTCCACCGGCCCCCTTCTACCATCGGACATCTAGGCGCACTGCAAGTTACCATCCCTACCTAGTTGCTATTCCACCAATTCGCACTAAGCGCTTCTAAACACCTTATATAATGCGCACAGCTAAAGAGTGGAATTCTCTACCTGCGCCTGTGTTTCCGACCGCATACAACCCAAATCTCTTCAAAGTGAGAGTGAACAGGCTTCTTCTGGGTAAGCTCACTCCATCGTCGACTTTGTCTCTGTCATCTCTGACCTAGACTAGAGTCAAGAGCAAACCCATCTAAAATAAAAATAAAATAAAAAATAAAAAAGTAATTGCAGTGTTATAAATAAAACAGTAGACTTTACCATTTAAACTACGATACGGTTCATAATAGTCAATGTTTGTATTTGTGTTCTATACACTATATACCTCTGCCCGCGGAATACAGGCATGATCTTATGTTGTTGTACAGTCACCAGCAGGTCAAGCTACACGAAACTGTTAAATTTCTCCAAATGATTTTAAACCTTCAAATGTTGATGATTAAGTTCAAAATTGAATGAGAAAATCTGACAGTTTGTGGTAAGTTGATGTGCTGGCCACTGTACTTTAGAGCAGCGTTGTTGATTTTACAGAAGTGTGACTGGACCTACTTATCCACGATAGTTGAATTTATTGCATAGGTTTCATAGTTAGTTTATTCAAAAGTACTAAATAGGCTACATATATAACTAGGCATAGTGACAGTTTATTACATGCTGGGAACAATGTTGAGGATACTTTTTGTCCTAAAACAAGAGAGTTCCCACGGGATAGGCAAAATATCGCATCTTTGGAATATCTGAATTGATTATTCAAATATGATTAAGTGTATCATTTCATTTACGCGCCTGATTTTAAATACTAATAAAGAGATGCTCATCATCTTTCCACGATTTATAAATGAAACCATAATTATGTATGGTCGTGTGGTATGGTAATATATATATATATATATATATATATATATATGTCGGAAATACCTACGTGAAATCAATCTTTTGACTTTGACTAATCGGGAGGCCAATGCCACCAGGTGGCGCTCGACAGAGTATAACATAACGCTTGACCAGAGTAAAAGTAGAGTTGGTTGTTGGCGGTTAAGCAGTGAACACGTTCAGAAACTGTCGCGCGTTCCGTATAGTTGTGTCATGTACCTACAGTGTTTGATTCGCTAGTGTGATTTATTTGATCGTAAATTATAATTTGATTTGAACTGCAAGCGGTTTTTCTATTGCGCAATAACCAACACTACCCATAGTACGCCCACAGTAGTTAAAATATGGCTGATAATAAAGAGAGTAACATACCTTCTCCGTCATATATATACTAGCTGCACCCCGCGGTTTCACCCGCAGCGGTATGAAATATACTTTACGACCTATTCTCAGACCTACCAAATATACACAAAAAAAAACATAAAAATCGGTCAAGCCGTTTCGGAGGAGTTCGATAACAAACTCTGTGACACGAGATTTTTATATATTAGATATATATATATATCTGATAAAAGTGTGTAAACAAAACCCTGTTTAGGGTAAATAAAGCAATCTCGGTAAAAGAATTATGTACCAAATTCATTTAAATTTAGAATGTTTTAACTTTTTATCTTATCACTTTTTCCAACAATAATTGTTTGAATAACATTATTAAATTGTAACTGAAACATCATCGTCATAAATTGGGTCTTTAAAATTAACCTCCATCGGCAAAAGAAAACCATCTTTAATTTGATTTAAAAGTAGAATATTAGTTTTCAGTATTCAAATTAACAAATCGAAGCACTCAATTTGTAAGTGGCAGCCACTACAAGTTGACATCCGCAGGTAAGTTTCCTGATCCATTTGTTTACACTGTCATCAGATTCTTTTGGAACCGACTATAACTATTGAGGCGGTTATGTTTGAATACATAGACCATTGTCAGTTTAACTATTTATATCTCATAGATCTATGTTAAGGCGAAAACTTCAGGATAGCCCGCGAAATTCAAATTTTCTTACGTTTTTTGCAATTTGCAGATCACTGTCAGGTTGTATTGTGATTAAAAAATGATTCGCGACCGTAACAAATATGGCTTAACAGAATTATAATAATCATTAGAATCAGCAATACAACTCCTTAAGTTGCAATTGGCGTCAAATGTCATGATTTCATGAAATAGTCATTCAATACAGTATCATAAACTTAAGGAGTTGTATTGCTGATTCTAATGATTATAATTCTGTAAAGCCATATTTGTTACGGTCGCGAATCATATTTTAATCAAAATGCAACCTGACAGTGCAAAATGCAAAAAACGTAACAGGATTTGAATTTCGCGGGCTACCTTAGCGCGTACCCCTTAAATGTGATCAACAATTTCAAAAATAACTTCAGTAGGACTTTGATAGTTGATCAAAGTAAGCATTAATCGCATCTGTCCAGCATGCTTTTGCTTATAGCAAAGATAAATAATAACTTTTATTACTACCCTGTGGCATTTATTTTTTCGAATGCTGTTTTAAATGCTTGCTAGCAGGCATATTAAATGTTCAGTAGTTAACGTTAACTACAATAAATTAATGTTCATGCATTTTTTGTTCATATATCGTTTATTTATTCTCCATTCAATAATGTATAAAACTTACACGGTAAACTAAATAAATGTAAACTTATGCGGTGTTAGTATATTCGGCGTATTCCTGGCAGGAACAGGTCGTGATAGTGTGACCTATTTGCAACAATAAAGCGTTCCAGAAAGCCTAGGCGGAATACATTGGTTTCGAGAATATCCAAGCTTTGTTTTCTTTTCCAGAATTTCTCATTACATAAATAAATATATAAATTTTCCCTAACTAATTGAATGGTCTTTATTTCTATTATACTTGATATTACCTGATAAACGTTAACGTAAGGTTGGAAAATGTTCTAAACATTAAACAATTGTGTGACCCTTGTAACACAGGTCTCACCTTGCATGGGGGTCATTGATCAAATTTCTATGCACTGTAAGTCCTAAGCTGCAAATGCTGCGCATAAGCACTGTGTAATTTACTTTTGGAAATAAAAGATTTTTATTATATAAAAAAAAAAAAAACAATTAATTCGAAAAATCATCTACGTACCTAAACTATGGCACTATTTTATCTCAATACCTACTAAGTGTGTTATTATTATTACTCCAATAGCTCTACTCAATGAACGATAAACCTATATCATAATAACTCCAGCTAGCTAATATACACAACGAAAAATGTTCATGATATATTTTGAAAGTTTTGGTTTTATGTCAGCGTCGTATCAACCCGAAAACGTCCCGTGCTAATTAAGATCCCAACAAACATGATATAAAAACAACAAACCATCTGTTCGACGTTCAATTCTATGAAGTAAACTTGGGTGTAGAAGTAGATATAGAAGTCAATAATAGGTATACAGAAAAAACTATCCTTGAAAGCAATACTAAGTCAAAGCGCCTTCTGACCTATTTTATTCCTGTTCGCTTTTACTTTCATCTAACGATAGTGAAAGCTCGCTATTTTATTAAGTGGAAAGACGTTTTAATATATTTTATGGTCTGGTTTCGTTTTCTCATCAAACGCAGATTGGATTGTTTATATCAAACGTTGTACCCTACGATTTGTTTGTTTTTCTTGATCGTCTGTTGATTCCACAAAGAGAACTTTGCCCAAAACATGAGCTCCTCCAATTTATAGCACAGTAGGTAGTGCCACGTTCATTTTTATTTAACGAAGAGCGAAAGTGTATTGTGTAAAGTGAAGGAGAGAACTTTGTCCAAAACATGAGCTCCGCCAAATTATAGCACAGTAGTGGTATGTTCAGTTTTATTTAACGAAGAGCGAAAGTTTATCGAGGAAAGCGAAGGAATACCAACATGTAAATCAAAGTGCGCAAAGAGCGCAAATATTTATTTACTTTCCGAAAAGTAAAACCGAAACGTGAAAATCATTTACACGGGGAAAATAGTTACGTCGTAAAACTTTTAGGTAGGTATTATGAGCCCTGCAATAAACAACAATGCAAATGTTCAAATTAAGGCAACTGAGTAGGTTATTTGCAACATTTGTTTCGACCATGTTCGATCATTTTCAAAAGATAGAATCTTAATTAAACCAAGTTAATTCGTCAGAGTATATTGAAATTAAAATGTTTGAACATCAAACAATAAGTTAAGAATGGACAATTCACGAACATCATACCGTGCAATCGGGACAGACCGAATTAAATTATTATCTCGAATTCAATAGGTGAAATTAGTACATATTTTACCGCTTCGACGAAATGCATACAAGCAGCAAATAGGCAACTCAACTTCAATGGATTATTCTATACAGCTATGTGAAATTAATAAGTAGCATTTATCATGTTATAGCCATGAAACATAAAGATATAAAAAAATGTTTTGTTGTGATGTTCTATAAACACGAATACAAGAAAAGTAACCATGCTTTATGTCCTTACATCGATCTTACTTTTCTGGAGGCTAGTGCTGTGGTATTCCTACATCTTTCATCGTATTTACTTTTATTATTAAAGTAAATAAATGTATTCCCTAATACAGTTTGATACATTTATCTTCATATTGTTAAGATGAAAATGTCTGGCTTGAAAGAGATCTTCGTGATTTCTTGAAATATACTTTCTTCCCCACACATTAGAAAAGTGCGAGTTTTTATCATTCTTATTCAGGACTTTTTACAAATATTTTCAATTACAACATCTCGGATCCTGGTAGACCATGGTAGACACAATTAATTGAACTGGTTTTTAATTCTGCATTTAGGTATTCATGACTGAATTTTATAATTTCTTATACGTAAAAGGTCACATCTGTCTGTCTCACTGCTTAAGATTTCGCTCTCTGTCTTTTACTTGCTCAATAAGTTTTCATTTATGGGGCAGATAATAAGTATATACGTTCAGCAGGGTACAGCACTTCTCACCTACGTTTTTTTTTTTAAGAATGACAATTTAAGAGAAATCAACGTTATGACGAAAAATCGTTCCCTGTGGGCCTAATGGCGGTCTCAATTTCTTCAATATTGTTCCCATGAGTTCCAAACAAACGCTGTTCATGTAAATTACGTAAGCATTTAGATAATAATAGTTCAAGATTAAAATCGCAACAAGACTTAATTTGTAAATAAAATAATTCGTCTGTTTATGAAATACATACACTTCAAATAGATGAAGGTGAGCTTAGAAAGGTGTTGTTTTTTCTCGCAGGATTATTTTAATAAGCGAGCAACTAAGCTCGGGAAACCTTGAGCCCCAACCCTTTTCCTTATTAGCTTATTTGCGAGGGATTAGCATCGAGGTCGTGTTATAAACAAATCAGACGCGCGTCGAGCAATGTGAACTCTCGGCTTTGAGAGATTTACACGCACGCTATGGCTTCTCAAGTGCGTGCGGGGTGCGCGCGGACCTGAGCGTCGTCGTCACGCGATAAGATCGATGGTCACGGCTGGAACCTGCCGACAGAACTGGTGATACTCACGCGGCGTGGTCTGCATGAGGCAACCAGGCAATCGCGAGAGCCAGCACAAGCGCGATGCTGTGCACGCCGCGCGGACGGCTCGTATGCATGTTTTGCGCGTCCGCGTGCGCCCTTGCGGACGCTGGCTGCCGGCAGCCGCGTATCAGCTTGCCGGCGGACTGGCGTGTTCTTGTAGCCCCTCCGGCGGCAAGATCCCGCGCCTGCGCCCCGGCGTCTATCGACCGCGGCCCGGCCGCCTCCTTCCGCTCGGTACGACTACGCTCAGATCCTCACTGGGAGCCTTATTGAGCGACAAACTCTCTAAACGCTCTATCTAGACGTCGCGTTGGCACAATATGACTCTACGCTACCGCTCATGTTTTATTAACGCCTTGATATTTTCAATTTCACTTCTTTATATACAATTCCTAAAAAAATATTTTGCTATTTTTTTTTTTCATTGATTACGCGCTGTCTTTATTTATAATTAACAAAAAAACATTAAAATCGCTAAAATGATTTATTATAACAATATACATAAACCTATACTGCACATTAAGACGATGTAAAGGTATGTATTTATTTGGTAAAGAAGTCTTTTAACGGCCGTACACCAGCCAATGAACATCGACTGTTGAACATGAGCGTCGAGACTACCTTTATATGAGCCGAGGAGGAAATTGATTAATTCACCACGGTTGACGTACTAATTGGGGATCGCAAAACTTGGCTGTTCTAGCGCCTGCTGACATCAAACTGATTGGCAACTGCTAGTTGCTGATCATTTTGACGTTAAACCTACCTACTTTTGCCACACGCCATAACGTGGTTTCATTCGACGTTTTAAGCCACAAATGGACATTATTCACCCTATCCTTTCCTACTTCCTACTAGTATTATGAATGTGAGAATCAGTTTGTGAATTTAGATATCTGTTTTACATAATATGTATTAAAATAAAGTCGCTTTTCCTATGTTTATGTGACTGTTTAGACATTGTAAATAAACTGCACAATTGATTTTGATGCGGTTTTCACCTTCATCTTTCCTATATACAGATTACTCAGTGATTTAGATAGGAGAGCAGCGTTTCCCCTAACAATCCTTTGTACCTACACCATGTAATAAATAATGCAATCCTTATAAGTCCCTCATATACTACAAAACCTTAATGTACCTAAATAAAATATTATAATAATTAAAACATTGAGAATAAAAAACGGGACAGTTTATGTGTTGTACATAAATCTTTAACTTAGTTAAAGCACAGAAATCTCGATTTAAATAATTGTGTTTACAGAAAAAGTTAGTAGCTTAGCAAGTCAAGGTAATTATTTAATACAATTAGTGTTAAATAGGTATTTAGACTGTGTGTGTGTATTCTTGTGACTGTGAACAATATAACATTCTTTTACTATTATTATTTCGTGACGACATTCAAATTATTTATGAAAATGGAGGGAAATAAAAAACCAAAACTGAACAGTACCTTCAACGTTAGGAGTATCTGTACATGGCAATTAATGAACTCATTCAATAGCAATAAGATGATGATAATAGTGAGTCGAATTCACCACCTTCACTAAGCCTTCACTAAAGCATTACCAGCAACAATCTATTCTCGCCTTGCAAAGTAATATTGGGTACCTAAGCATTCTATTTTCTACAGAAGAACGTCTGTTTTTATACCTACAACTTATAATAATCGTTTACATAAAGACATAGGCTAAAATAAATTATTCATTTTTAGGTTTGAAATACGTCAATAAAATACTTCAATATGTCAAATATTGTCACTACGAATGATAAAGCACAAAAAAATTATGGAGTCGCATTTTTATTGTGAAAAAAGGTGAATTCTTACCCGACTACGGTAAAGCCAAAGGACGGCATTGATTTTAACAGGCTGTATATATGTTTATCTGTTTCCTCATAGCTCCTCGTCGTATTTGGACAAACGAGATATCGTTGGAAGCGTCATGTTGTCCCGCGGGTTATAAGCTACATGACGTCACATAAAATTTCAACATGGCAGTTAGCTGCCGCTGCCGCTATTAGTAGGTACCGGATGTGAAGTGTTACCGGGTAAAAAAAATATATATATCGTGTTTGGTATCTAATAAAAGGTCTTAAAGAGTACTTTCTGAAAATATATTGGATATCTCTAAACCCGAACTACGATCAAAACAATTATGTTTCACTCAGACTGTTTTCAATAGCAAATTATTGTTATCAAATTCCATTTGCTACCTACCCTCAATAATCCCTAACACAACAATTTTTTTTTTAAAAAAGTTAAAAACTAAAACCCAACTACGACAAAAATCTGAGCTAAAAAGTTATAAACAAGACATAGTAACAAAATATCATAGGTTTCGGTTTTCGTATATAACCGGAGTAACGTCACGTAATTTCTAAAATATATATCATGCAATTAGTGCATAATTCATACAGATTACCACTGCCACACGAAATCGATCTTGAAGAAAATGTGAATAACATCCATTTTAATTTTAGTTCATGTACAATGAGCTATTAAGCTACCATAGAGCCTGGCATAAATAGCAGTTTCGTTTTTTTTTTTTCATGTGTACAAAACTTTCTGGAGTACTTACCTTAGGCCAGAAAATCTTTTTTATCTATTTATTACAATGCATGGAATTACTATGCAGTTTATAGGTCAAATGGAATGCTTACAAGCAGCGAAAAGTCAGTCTTGAAACAGAACACTGAACAAGTAGTGTGTCCTTTTTTAGTAAGGTGAACATACATTTACTTGAAAAGTAGGACACGATGGAAAAGTTAAGAGTATTACGTTATTGACGGAATGTATGTTTGTATGTATAGGTAAGTGAAAAATATATTTTAATTGTTATTTACCAAGCCAGTGTATGGTGATCGGTGAACGGTGTTGGAGTTTATCAATCTCATATATACCAACATGATACATCCATTTTATATAAATAAAGAAGATTACTTAACTATTTTTAATTTCATGTTGACTATTATAACTATAAGTAACAAAATAAATATTTAGGATATGGATTAAATATTTTATATTATTTGTCTACTCCATAGATACATAGTGCGAAAATTTCATAGACCGAGATAAATTAACGTTACTTAGCACGCACATTTTTCTTAGATATGTATCCGTCTTTATCTTGCACTTTTAGATTGACAGTTGTGCGACAGTGACAAGAATAATACTTAGCCAAAGCCCATGCTAAGCAAGGAACCTTTTTAAATTTCGGTCAGTAATTTTGTTAATTCCATTTTTGCCCACTGGTTCAGGTTCAGATAAGTTTGCAGCGTTGGCGTTGGGCGACATGGCGACCGACCACGGAAGATAGAACCGCCACTCCCCGCGTGCGGGGGAAATAAGCCACGCCAAACAATTATTTATTTTCAAGGTAGGGCCTTAAACGTTATTTTTGACGTTTTTGACTTTTGTCGTTTTCACCGCGGGCAAACGTTAGTAATAAACAAACCACTTGTCTGATTAACGCGATTTTAACTCGCAGGTGTGTTCTCTATCTAGATTTTAGTACAATACTAGCTTTTCCCCGCGGCTTCGCCCGCGTGGAGGTCAGAAATTATCCCACGGGAATATACTACCGGGTTAAAAAGTATTCTGTGTTAATCCAGGTTATAAACTATATGTGTGCCAAATTCCATCCAGATCCGTTCAGAAGTTTTTGGGTGAAAGAGTAACAAACATCCATCCATCCTTCCACCCTACCATCCATCCTCACAAACTTTCACATTTGTAATATTAGTAGGATAGTAAGATTGGTACACGCGACCGGAGCCATGGGCACAGATAGTCATACAATTCCGTTCGTGTATTTATTTTAACTTCAACTTGTTACTTGTTTCTTAGTTCATGTTTTAAGAGGTTGTAGATTCCGAGGAGGGGTCGAAGCTTGTTTAATGCCAAAACTAGCCATAGCCGTTAGGTGTCTAAAATTGTGCTATCGAGAGAATTGTTTGTAAGCTCTGGAAAACTGAAGAAGCAGTATTGCGTGGTATCCCTTGGACCTTTCACAGTTGACGAGTACACTGAATGCCCCTCGCGAACCAAACAAGTTTATTTTATTTTTTTATCTTAAACTAAACAGATACATGACATTCAGATCTTATTCTAACAGCATTAAACATTATGCTTCGGTGTTTTGTGCAGACTATGGTGCCTATACAATAAAACATTTACGAATACATACATTATGTGGGAGTGATATGTAAATTGGAATGACGTCGTTTTAAAGCACGCTATTTCGAAAAAAAATGGGGAGTGGTACGCCAGTTCGAAAGTCGGTATCGAAATCCACTGTTGCGTTAATTTGTCTGGGAATCGAACTCACGACCCAGTTTCTAGCAAAAAGTACCTACGTTTTGATAATTTATTTATTTATAATGAAACTACATACTTATTATTGTATATCTATTAAATAGCATAATTTAATTATTTTGTTCGTCGACGGCAACTAAAATCTATGAAATGAGAACTCTTTGGTCAAGCTGTACTTTAGTTTTTATTTTGGTTATAGTTTTCGTACGAATTTCAAATTCAATTCGAAATTCCGTTCAATATTGAGTACAGGCAGACGGTTTCGTTGGTGACAGTCCTTGGTTTACGCGGGTTACGGGAGACGTACAGCGGGGGTGTTTATAAGTGTGCGGGCTGCGGGACCGCCCCAGCCCGTCCGATCACCATGTTCGGCAAGCCTATCCCTTGGGAGAAGCGAGCCAAATACTTGGGTGTCACTCTGGACCATAGACTCTCCTTCGGTGAGCACATAAAGCAGGCGCGTTCGCGCGCCGCTTTCGCTTTCGGTAGACTCCACTCCCTATTGAATGCACGCAGCAAATTGTCACTCAAGTGCAAAATGCGCATTTACACAGCGTGCATTCGGCCAATCATGACCTACGCGAGCGTGGTTTTCGCACACTCGAAACCCCACCACATCCATAGGATGCAGACCCTCCAAAACCGGTTCCTCCGTAGGGCAACCGGCTCCCCTTGGTTCGTTCGGAACGAGATCCTTCATCTCGACCTTAAAATCCCCACTATCCGTCAGTTCATGAAGCGCATTTCCAAGCGCTTCTTCGACTCCGCGGCCTCACATCGCAACCCTCTGGTTGTCGAGGCTGCCAGATATACCCCCTCCCGCATTAGTCGTACCCGCCGTCCAAGGCATGCCCTGTCCGACCCCGATGACCCCATAACCCTCCTCCAGGAGAGCAGTAGGGCCACCAGTACAGTACACAAGAACAGACCGCCATCGTTCCGACCTCGCCGCCGAGGTCCTACGCGACGCCCCCGACCCTTGCTCGACGACGCGCCAGCCCGCGCCGTAGCTGAGCCTGTAGTTTTAAATTCCCCTGTTAATAATAATATTATCTCGATCCAGCCTGTCCCATCTTGCTGCCCTCCCCTCAGTGACGCCCTAAGCCGAGGTTCGTACCCCACAGGGGGTGCCCTTAGCGTGCGGTCACCTAATTTTTAAGTATTTTTCGCCCCTGGCTGGAGGCTTTAAGTTAGTAGCTTAAGGCACCCACAGGCTTGCCCGGTTAAGTAGCCAGGACCTTAGTGGTCACAACTACGAGCTGCCAAATAGGAAAAAAAAAAAAGAAAAAAAAAAGGACCTCCCCGGGCAGGAGCGTCAGTCGCACATCCACATCGTCGTCGCAGGCGGCAACACGTGCTCCCAGATACGACTGCGCACCTCAAAACGCACATGATATTACCATCCAAAGTTTATTAAGGATATTGGAGGTCAAAACAAACAAATTACCATGTAGGTATATAAACAATGAATAAAAAAAACCGGCTTGTCTGAACATAAAAATCACCAACCTACACCGTTACGAAACAGTACTGAATAAAAAAAAACTGAATTTAAGCAGAATGCAATATTAGGGTGGGGGCCCTCGTGTAACTCGCAAAATATGCAGTTTTCATTTTTATTTTTTATTCAATATTTATACTTTATACAACCGGCAGAGTCGTGGATACAAATCATTTTGTATAGATAACATTTTTGAAATACTAATAAATGTAATGCCTACTTATATTTATAATTGTTTTTGTAATGTCGTTCAGCGGAAGTAAATCTATAAATATTTCATATAGAAATCTGCAGCCTCATCTTTGACAAGGCTATACCTTGTATTGTACGTTAGGGTGCGCGTCATTTGTGTTCACCCGCTAGGACCATGGGATTGTCACCAACGAAAAAGTCGGCCTATTGAGACTAAGGTTTTAATGACTTGCTTTAGGTAGGCTTGCATGAAATATAATTTAACACAACGAGCGGGTGGTGTGAAGACAAATTTGTAAAGGTTGACTTGAATATTTTTATTTTCCATTTTGTTGAACTACCCCCAAGTCTGTTAGTTCTTTGGATTTCTTAGATACATTTCTCATTCCGATTGATCACTATACCATAAAAAAATAGTAATAATCGTTTCTTTTGGCCATTGAGTTCCCATAAAGGGAAAATCATAATTGTTGATGGATTTATCATGCAGCAAAACAAAAAAGTAGACAATGTGCAATATTGGAGTTGTTTGAATAAAAAAACATTTTGCTGCAAAAGTACTGCAAGCAGTCATTTAATCGCAGATGAACATTTTGTTAATTACAGAGATATCCAACCATACTTATGCGCCAGAACCAGGTAAGTTTTTTTAAGCGCTATAGACAGCCTATATTATTGGTAAATTATTTAAAAAAGTTAAGAGTATAAGTACCTACTAAATTTTTGTGTTTCTTTTTTGTTTAAACTTTTTTCTTTTTTTAATTTTTATATTTTTGAACCGATTATAATTATTATTCTGCTTTTTGTGTTTTCTAGATCGACTTGATGAAATCCAATTTAGAAATGCCTTGAAAACTTCAGCAATTCAGAGTGATACACCAGGTATTAGAGAAAAATTGTCTGTAATACCTTCTAACAGCACAATTTTGATACCAAATAAAAACGCCCTACGCCAAATCATCAAGAGAGAACAAAATAAAAACATGCCAAAGGAGCCTACAAATTTAAGCGAACTCATTAATATACCAAATAAAAACAGATAATAATAATACAGAAATAAATGGTCTACCCGATTTCTAGGCAAACATGTAACGTTTGGGGAGCATAATGGTCGCTTGTTGATATTTGCAACTGAAATAAACCTGCGAAAATTGAGTGAATCGCCAATTTGGTTCGTGGATGGGACATTTCAAACCTGCCCCATAATGTTTACACAAGTCTTTTCGGTTCATAGCATTGTTGGCACTGGAGATTGTAAACGAATGATACCCTTGGTCTACGCATTTCTTCAAAAAAAAGACGGAAGAATGTAATATTAAGTTTTTTCGTAAATTGAACGAATGTTCTTCTGAATTTAATATAGATTTGTACCCACAACAAATAATGTCCGATTTCGAATTGGCGATGATAAATGCAGTCAGAATTGAATATCCTGCCACAATCCAGTCCGGTGCTTATTCCATCTGGGGCAAAATGTTTGGTGGAGAAAGATACAAGCGAGTAGGCTCAGTGAGAGATATGGCACAGACAGTGAGTTCGCTCTGAAAATGCGATATTACGAGTATGTAGCTTTTGCCTACTTGTCTCCGGAAGATATACCTAATTTCTTTATACAGTTGAAGGGAAGAGTTTTTCCAAAAGAAGCAGCAGCTGTCACTCAATATTTCGAAGAATATTATGTTCTGGGCCATTTAAAATCTCGCATGTCAGATGGCAAAATTCAAATATGACGAATACAACCCTTGTTCTTGTGCTTCCACGCTGTTTTGAGTTCGGGGAAGACGCAAATTATTATGACGTTCAGCGGAACACAAACTAGGTGGAAACAAGGGTTGCATGAGTTGTATTAGGGATATTTGAATTTTCCCATTAGAAATGCGAAATTTTAAAAAAAACTTTTTTACAAAAATACAACCGAATTCCAAAAAAAACACTAAAAGACGTGAAAAATAACTTTAATTTCGGTAGTCGGTGTCTTTGGTTTTGTATTTTCGTTTTTGGCCACCGACTTCCAAAATTAAAGTTATTTTTCACGTCCTTTAGTGTTTTTTTTGTAAAAAAGTTTTTATTTTTCACTTTTTAGTTGCGGTACCTACCCCACACAAATTCTTATACCACTACTTGGTGTGTAAATAACAGTGAAAGGAAATTATTAACACATCATCCATATAAACTAAGTAGAAAAAATATGCAGTATTAAGGATAACTCAAAAACTACTGGTCAGACCTTGATCAAATTTAAATGGGACCACATGTGAAGCACCACCTATCAAATAAAAAAAGAATAATCCAAATCGGTACACCCAGAAAACAGAGCTAACCAACATAAAAAAAAACATACAGACGAATTGAGAACCTCCTCCTTTTTGTGAAGTCGGTTAAAAATAGTACATTCAGTCAATAAGTACCTTTATATCGAATATGTTTTTTTTTGTACTTTTGTTGATGAATACCATTTGTTGATTCTTAACGTAATTAAATAGTGAACTCCAAATAATCTCACTGCTCTTATTTCCCAAACCTAATCCGAAGACGAGGCTTGCTATGTCTCATCGGGGTAGTGAGTTCGATTCCCAGACAAATTAACGCAACAGCGGTTTTCGATCCAATGTGTTTTCGAACTAGCGTACCAGTCGCAATTTTATTTGAAATAGCTTGTTTTGAAACAACGTCATTCGAACCTACATATCACTCCCACATTATTATAGTGTAATGTATAAAACTTCTTAATTGTTATGAATCAGAAGAATCATAATTACTTAAGTTAAATAATATATTGTACTGTACAGCGCGAGGATTAGACACAAACGCACTTTATAACACACTAACAAAATACTTTGACATAACTAAAATATGACAATGCAAATTAATGAGCTTCGTGTAAATACTGAATGTGATTCTCTTAGAATAATAACGCATAAAACCTAGTACGAGTGCAAAAAGTGAGGCAACTAAAACTAAGCCATTATTGGCTTAAATCTCTCGGCGAGCTGTCAGTACTCAAGGTCACGGTCCGTCGAACACAGCTCGCGAGTAAATAATTTAAAATGAGTTTGTAGCGTGAAAGGATGTCATAGCACTTCAGGAAAACCAAAAAAATGTGATCAAATTACATTTCACAAGTAAGTACTTACATTTTATACACAATTTTTACGTAAATCGATTATCAAACAAAAATTCGAATGACCTATCTTATCACAAAACAGTGTTGCTATTTGTGAGGTAAAAAATACCCACATTGCTTTCAATTTTTGTTTAGCAAAAATAATTGATTTTGATGTACCTATGCTATTGAATACGATATCACATTTTGCCCGTTTCGAGAAACTAACTTGGCTTTAGGTATTTTTTTATATCTCAAAACGAGTAAATACTATAAGAGACGTTGAGTCAAAGCGGAAACTCTTTAGGAAGCAGTTGAAACTGCAAGGTTTTTAAATGATAAGCATAAACTGTTCGTTTGAAGAGTGGTAAAATAAAGATTACAATACTATTGATTAACATGTTTTTGATTTTTGTAATTTTCTCATTCATACTTTTTTTAAATGTCAGCGATTAATACATGCCGATAATATTATTATAACACATCACACATCAAACATTCTAAACGCATTGAATGATATCCCATTCTTCATGTGATTAATGGTTCATTTATTTCCTTTTATTTTTCGAATAAATTGAATTTTACCTTCCGTAAAAATATGTCTTATTAAATGCAAAATCATCTTCGTCTTATCCAGTTCCTGATAATATAAAATACTTGTCTTCATTTGATCCAGCAACATACTAGTGCGTTTTCCCATTTTTTTGTGGGTAACGGCCTGGTAATAGTATCACTGAAAGCTGTATTTGGGTGCGTTTGAGGAACGACACATTCGACTCTCGCACACTAAGAAAATGAAGTGGACACACGTTAGCGCTCGTGTTTTGTTCTAGACGCGGCTTCTATGCGTTATTATTGTAAGGTGATTCTATATAAATCTGCCTACACTTCGAGCGAACGTAAAAAAATAAAAAAGTCCGGTCGTCGAGTCGCATCGCCCTTGTTAGTCGTATATATAGCAGTAAGTGATGTGGGAGACGGTATCGATGATATGTGTCGATATATTTTAAGTTTGTAGATCAGGTTCGGCCAATGGTAGAAATAAGTGGATTATGACTGTGTAACGTCTTAAGATTTGTCCGTTTTTATATTCATATTCGTTTATTTGCGTTCCACAAGGTAAAACAAAGATGTTAACAAAAGGCTTAGAGCTAAAAGCCGTTGTAGACCCTGTTAGGGTACAGCAAAAAGGTATTATTTGATAAATAACTATAAACTAACATATTTCTTAAAGTTAAAAATCTGAACCGTAGTAACTGAAATTTGAACATTAAAATTATACATAAACTGACCAATTCAACTCTGATAAAAAGTTAATAATCATAATGATTTACGCTATACAACAATTTAACACCATTTTGGAAGTAACTTCATTTTTAACGGAAGCTTCTAATCGACCAAGGACTTTACTTGGTGTTTGCTTATTAAAAGTTCGCACGGGAGAGCCAAACGAAAGACTTGCAACACTATTTAATGTTTTGCGTAGAACGTTGGTAAGAAAACTAGCATAAGCTAGGGAAAAACGAATGCCAAATTATGTTTCTATTAATTTAGGAATGGATAATATAACGAGACAAAACATGCTCGAAAGAAACTTGTTCATGCCAAGGGAAATGTTTGGAAACGCTTAAAACACAAAAGCGATTGCCATCTGTGATGGTACTTACTTTATATAGAAAAAGTACTAACTTCCCTTTTCAAAGGCAAACATATAGCCATCACAAGTTCCAAAACTTGCTGAAACCATTTTTAATGGAATGCAGTGATGGATACATTATTGATATTGTACTTTGCCCATATTCTGCGACCACAAGTGAAGCAACTATTATGTCAAGAATATGCAATGATGAAAATAATTCCATTGGATGTTCTACCGACACGACGTATACATCTTAGACCGGGGCTTCAGGGATTGCATGTCAGATCTTGTATCTTTGGGATGTGAAGTACACATTCTTCCGACAAAAGACATAAATAAAACTCTACACGATACCCATCATGTCTGCGGAGTTTCGTCTTGAGCAAGCTCTCGACCACAGCATATCAAAACACTATGCCAGTAGTTTAAAATTAGTAGATACATAAGCATCATTTTTTTTTCATTAAAAGTGAACTAAGGTCAACATTGTTGTAGACAGGGAAGATTAATGAGTGAAGAGCATTAATCTGATAACTTATCACATTTATTAAAACGGGTTACAGGGTGTGCAAGTACCCCTCTTACAATACCTGGCACTAGGGCACATAAGACCTGAGTGGAGAATCACAGTCTCAAAAAAAAAAAAAACTAATAGAGACAGGCTCTGCTACGTCAGAAGGTGACGCAGCTAATCGAGTCACAGTTACAACAATGTTACCCGAGATAATGGGACACGTTCAGGAATTAAGTGCACTGGTATGAGTAAGCTAGAGAGTAACCTCGAGACCATGCAATCCAAACAAGATCTACTAGAAAATAGGGTTCAGTCTCTCCAAAGGGCCAGGCTGGAGCGTCTTACTGCTTCGGTCTCGCACACAGACAATGCATCCTCAACCGGTCAAACATCACACTCCTCAGCAATTAGATCTACCTGCTAGAGCCTACCACAGGGGAGTTTAGTAAAACATTGTAATTGTTAGCCTATATACTTATACATTAATACTTTTAATTAAGTAATTTTAGGTTGCTCGAATTGTGTACTTTATGAGGTAAACACAAGATGACATTACGATGAAATGCATACGCAAGTTTTCTTAAATATTTGAGAGAAAAACTAACACTGTACTTGCCACAATTATGCATTTCTAGTAGTAATGGGTAACGGATCGTAATGGTAAGAAGCGTGCTTTGGCATGCAGTTAGAGTTGCAAACTGTCCGTAAGTAGTCCGACGCGTTCGGCTATTTGCAGCGCATTGCGCGATGCACGAATTACGATCCTCAACAGTGTTGACGACTGGGTGTTACTGATCGGGAATAATTGAATAAATTAGAACAATGTGTAGGAGCGTGGAAGGCTGGCATCGTCCAAAATAGGTTTTGTTCGTTTGTATAAAGTTTTCTAGGTTTTTTCTCCATCAATCTTTTCATCCCTTGTAAATAGACTCCTCAAATATACGAACTCACTTACTTGCTCTACACACTTATCATTTAATTTCACATCACATACCGATACATCCGCTTCTCTTTTAAACACCATGACCTTCGTCTTATTCACATTTATATTCATCCCTTTCATTTTAAATGATTCATCCATCACAGTCACCATGTCTTGCAACCCTTCCGCTGACGATGCAAGTAGAACTTGATCATCTGCGTAGAGAAGGCATTTGACAGGCAACTCATTCACCGTCAATCCATACTTACCCTCTTTCAAATCTGTCAGACAACTATCCATGTACAAGTTGAACAGCCATGGTGACGCTACACAACCCTGTCTAACACCTCTCGAGATGCAGAACCAGTTCGTGTATGCCCCATTTACCCTAACACAAGCACTGGAATCCTTGTATAAAGATTTCAGTGCCCGTACTAAGCGCCAGTCCACACCTTACAAGGATAGTGTCGACCACAGTTCTTCCCTCCACACACTGTCACAGGCCTTCTCCAAGTCCACGAAAGCACAGTAGACTTTCTTGTGCTTTGCCAGATGTTTTTCGGCTATGCACCTGAGAGAGAAGATCTGATCCATACATCCCATTCCCTCTCTAAATCCTGCCTGCACATCCCATATTTTCTCACCTGTCACTCTTATCACTCTATTTATTAAAATCTTCGCATATAGTTTGCCGACAACACTCAAAAGACTAATGCCGCGGTAGTTTTTACATTCTTGCTGAGAGCCCTTTCCCTTATATAGTGGTACGATTACAGCGTTACATCAATCATCCGGCACACGGCCATATCTCCAACACATATTAATGATCCGGCACAACAGGCTTGCTACCACCCCGTCAACTCCCTTCAGCATTTCAGCAGACACTCTGTCGTACCCTGCAGCTTTCCCAACTTTCATCCCATTCAGCGCTCTTACGATCTCGTCTATTTTTATTTCATTCTCTTCATCCACATCTGAGCTTGGGTCTTCAGAACTGGCGTCTGCCCAGTTGCCCACTCCTTGCACACTATCCTGACAACTAAATAAACTTTCAAAATATCCCTTCCAGCGTTCCAAGACCTTACATTCTTCGCTTAATAAACATCCATCTTCTGCTCTTATAACATTCATACTCGATGTTCCTGTAACTCCGCGAGCCAATCTTACCTGTTTCCAGAACAGCTTAACATTGGCCCTGAAGTTATCAGAGAACTTCCTGTTATACTTTTCTTCTTTTTCATCCTTTTTCATTTTCACCATCTCTTTCACTTTCGTTTTCATTTCGGAGTATCTGTTCTTCACTTTTTCCAAATCATCTGTCACATTCGTTGCCTGATTCATCCTATATTGGGCCTTACAGGCTAACACATTAAGCCAGGCCTCTTTTTTCTTCCTCACAACCTCTTTAACTTCACCTTCATTTTGTTTATTATTCAAACTTTATGCACAAATATAAAAAAATACTGTACAAAGATGGACTTTATGCCTGAGGCATTTTCTACTAGTCAACCGTCAGTGATGCAGATAAATAACTCTGAAAAGAATAAATACCTATACTAATACATAGATACACACCTACATACTCGTACATATAACGAAAATAAACTTTTTCAAGAGAAATACGATAGGTAGAGGAGAAAACAAATCCAGCAAATCAGTGCTGGAATGATTTTGCCAGCTTCTAACGAATATGTTCACGTGCCTTCACTTTAAAAGATAACCGACTGGTTGTCGTCCTGAAGTTCAGAGGGAGCGCATTCCAAAGAAAGACCGTCTGGACAAAGAAAGAAGAGTGAACGAAAACAGAGTGGTGAGAAGGACATCATAGAAGACGATTGTTGGTGGAGCAAAGATTTTAACTATGCGCAGAGCATAAGTATTGAACATGGGAAGTCAGGAAAGAAGGAGAAGTGTTGGAGGGTTGTTTTCTATAGAAAACCAGATAGACAGAGCCCTCAACTCTCTGCACTGACGAATGGGTAGCCATTTTAAAAGCAAACAGTGCGAGGACACATGGTCATACTTACGAAGATTGAAATTTCGAATGCAGTTATTTAGAAGGCGGTCAAATTTATTCAGTCAACACACATCACCAAAGTCAATTACGAGTCTATGAAAGATTAGGGACTGCAGAAGTACTCGTATTGCCTTTATGTGTGATGGGAGAAGGTTTTTCAACCGATAGAGCGTCCGCAACATTCCGGTGACTTTTTTACTAACAGTCGCTAGTCGTGACTTGCTTTTGCCAGTCAAGGCGACTGTCGACATGTAGACAAAGATCCTGAACATTGGAGCTAAACCGGATGACTGAGTTGTCGAACATTACAGGTGGCACTGTTAAGCCATTCAGCTTTCCCTTAATGTGTGAGCTCCCTACAATGATAACTTGACACTTAGTTGCGTTAAACGCCACCCCTAATAGATCAGACCAGTTTTTAACCACTTCTTATTCCCGGTTTACCTCCTCAATGGCATCGGATATGTTGCCAACACTTCCCCGGCAGTAAAGCTGCAAATCGTCAGCATACAGATGACACGCAGTCCAAATTTAGTGTCTTCCGTTCCCGCCATAAGGCGACAAAAAACGACGAACGACGACGACGATATAAATCTTCAGTAACTATGGAGCCCTGAAACGGTACTGTGCCCAGACCTAAAACCGGATTGAAATGGACTGATGAGGGAGTTGCGGTGAATAAAGTGGGGAATTGTTTATGAACACTGGCCTCGAGCACTTTAGATAGAAAGGGAAGAATGGAAATTTGACGAAAGTGACCAGGGAGAGAAGTATTGGGTATCTTAGGCAAGGGCCGAACATGAGCTATATGCCATAGGGAAGGGAAAACACCAATGTAAAAGGAGAAGTTTATGTGATGTGGAAGATTGCACGGACGAGTTGATCAAAAGCCGCTACGATCACATGGCGGCTGATATCATCGGATTTGAATTTAATGGAAAGGATAATCTTTGTGATCTCTCCGGGTCGACTGCGTTGACGACAAAGGGGTTTACATTGGGACGCATCAGACCAGCAAGGAAGTCGAGGGTTTGACATTTGGTTAGAATATCCACAATGGGAACAGTGGAGAAATGGCGATTTAGATTGTAGAAAACAATTGTGTAAGGAAGGTCCGAATGTCGCGATTTGCCGATGAAAGTTCCAAGGACCTTCCAAATATCGGCAGGAGAAGAAGAAGTGATATTATTTAGGACGTGACGGTGGCGTTTAGCGTTGCGTGTCATCTGATTACACCGATTCCTAGCAGCCTTAAAGAACGCCCAATTGTCCTCCGCACGATCCTTTTTAAATTTCCCAAACGCGCGGTCCCTCCGTCGCATTGCCATCCGAACTCAAGTTCAGCCAAGGTGCAGGAGGAGCATGGGCGTCATATAGCTTTGACCAAAACATCGTTTAAGAATCTAACTTTTTCGTCAACTGAAGCAGCTGCTTCCATGGGTGACCAGTCAATATTGGACGCATCTTGTTGAAGCCTCTCGCTATTCATACGCGCAAAGGCACGCCTGTACTGGAACGTTGGTATAGGTTTAGGGAGTTTAAGGACATAGGATAGGAAAATAAGGTCGTGATGTGAAAAGCCAGAAGCATCGTTTTATCCATGTGAGGAAACTAGGGAAGGATTAGAGGTGAGAATCAGGTCAAACCAAGTATTATCACCGACTACATTATGATGAGTGGGTTCGAGAGGCAAAATATGCAGACTGGCTGACTCGATTAGATGCAGGAGTTTATGGGCATGAGAGCAGTAGTGGGCAAGGAGGTTTGTATTAAAATCCCCCATACCAATGTGATGTACATACTCCGAACTCAAAGATTCTAGAACCGATTCGAATTCATGTTGTACATTCAATATGTTGTGTTGTGTGCCTTGTAGTATGTGCTAAATAAATGTATTTTCTTTCTTTTCTTCTTCTAGACAAAGCACCATCAGCACGTAGAGATGACTTCAATGCATGGATTAATAAACACAACATTACTTTTGGAAACCAGTGCTGATAAACATGCGCGAGCAGCAGCACAAAAATAAAATTGAGCATTTGACGATACAGGCCGTGGCATCAATAGCAGTGGAGGCGATAGATTGGTCACGCGATGTTAGTAGAGAACAAGAAATGAAGACTTTATTATAAACGTCGGAAATGGAAATATCACATTGTACTAGGATCGATCTATGATCGCTGATCGGGCTATTATTACCAATAAGCCTGATATAGTGGTGGTAGATCGAATAGAGCGGCGCGCAATGATTGTTGTTTTAATGGTCAAGAATGACGGGAATCTCATGAAAACTGAGAAAAGTAAAGTATCTTGACTTGGCTCGCGAGGTCGTCGATATGTGGGATGTGGACTCAACGATCATTGTAACGATAGTCGTGACAGCCAAGCATATTATAAGTTAGGGGATTACATCGCTGACAAAAATGCTTGGCGCAACGCTGGTCCTGCTCGACAAGGGCGCATAAAATAATTGATTAGCATTCGGAAATATTGTTGGAACTGCTGAAGATTGTAAAAAGTATCTTTGGATTGTATAAATTCAATCGCTTAGTATTGTATAGTTGCATGGCATGCACATGTGTGAGTAATATGTACCTACTATAAAGCTACCATTTACTGGGTACGTCTTTTACTTACTTGAATGTGCCCTGGCGGCTGAGAGTATGTCATGCTCGCTCAAATGTCATGCTGGTGGTAGCTTGTATGTTGAAAGCGGAATGGTGCTGATCCATGCAATCATGTTGGTGAGCGGGCCCCGTCAGTAAGGACTGGTCATCTCTTAGCTGCCACGGGTTATTTTAATTTTCGAATAGATTTTTGTTTTTAGCTATTTATTACGGACGCTTTTAACGTCACGTCTAACTACGTTGTTCTCACATGTATAATTTAAAAATGAATCATGTAACAAATATTTTGTAAGAACATTTTGATTTAAAAGTGTCCATGGAGTTTATTTCCTGTTCTTCTCCATAGGAACCTAATACGGTTTGGAATGGGCAACTAGCTTCATTTTCTGACTGACTGACCCCTTAACTATTCAAAAGTGCCTGAAATTGGTTTATTTGAAATAAAAGAGAACACTTTGAGTTTTGAGTTTGGGCAGCTGGATTATGGACTTGAATCAGAAAGTGGTACTTCTGGACACGGCTCGCAATTTTTACGAGTATCTTCATTTACTACTCGCTCTTCCGTAGACGGCTCTAGGCTATTTATTTTTTAATAAAAATGTTTTTTATTACCTTATTTTTAAACGGGGTTTAAATTATACAAAAATATACTCATAAAAATATATATACAGATATCTATAACTAACTTGGCCTTAATCAAACTCTTAAATACAACAGACACAGTCAAGGATGCTGATCTCATCATGATGTTGGAGCCATGTTGAGCTCGCTCGTGTTCAGTAATGATGTATCCGAAGGCCTAGATGATGAAATTCTTACTGTGCTCTCGAGAATTAACTTTTGATGACTACATTCAAACCATTCCTGAAAAACGTAAGATTTTTTTATACAGAGACAACGACAAACCCTTTACACTTATAACTATTTTACGTCGGGGGTTAATAACTTAAAAAAATCATCAATATTAGATTCAGCCAATAATCTATATATAAGCCACGAGCCCCGACAAAATCCCAAAAAGGCTATTCAAGGTAGTTTCGTCAAAGGTTTTATGCCATAAGTGATCTGAGACGTGTCTCCTGTATGTTAATTATTGTGGTCTTTCCATATTGGAACTATTATCCGTACCATTATTATAAATTTGAAAGTAACTCAGTCTGGCTGTTACCTCTTCACACCAGAATCACTAAACGATCGTTATGAAAATTTACAAAAAGATAGCCATAAAACAAGGCTTTCATGATAATTACTTGTTTTTTTCTCTTCTATACAATAACGTAAAAAAAAATGCTATTTTCAAGGTTTAGGTGGTTAATGCCTGGAGACCTTTAAGCAAAAATAACCCTTTTTTCGGCATTTGTGTCATTATTTTTCTTAGTGTTTATTGGTTACATACACACATAAACTCACGCCTTTTTCACATAGAGGAGGCAGAAACTACTGAACGCCACCTACACCTGCACATGATCTAGATTAAAAATATGTTTTCTTGGGAATATTGCATAGCATAAAGAAATTAATATACAGAGTGTTAGGTTAAACGAGGAACATACTTTAAGAGAGTGTAGTACGTACTAATGAAATTAACAACAAATACAGCGGGACCAAAACTGAAAAATAAAACAGCTGTTCGCTACATTTTCATCGTATAGACGCGCATTTTGTACAGCATATAATTTTATATTTGTCTAAGGCGTGAGTTTATGGTGTTTGGAAAACAATATAATATTTCTATTTAGTAACAAGGTACTTACAATATAACAACTTATATAACATATAACAACCTACTTACATCAATAATCAAACCCTTATGTGTGCATTTTCTTAGCCGTGTAAATTCACTAAAATATAATCTTCGTTTTCGATCTTCGACCTCTGGAGGGCCATAATTTCTATGTGATCTAAACACACCGGCTAAATTCTAGAAAGATAAGACAATGTTACTAATAAGGCATTAAACAAGAACTTATTTTCATATATACGGCCATTAGCCGCAAGGTCCAACGAAACAAAAAGAGCGTCTATAGAGACTGAAACAACTTTATGAAATCTTATCGGAGCAATAACTATAATAACTTAATAAGTATATACGTATTAACTCAAAACTACTTAAGTAACGTTAATAACATTTATATGGAACTACACTGCAAGCTTCCTCTACCAAATGAAAAAGAATCACGTAAACAGGCCCAGTAATCACGAATAAATCGGTAGGGTACATGCCAGAGAAAAAAACACTAGCGGAATGTATAACCTCCCCTTTTTTGAAAGTCGGTTAAATATCTTAAGATATTTTTCATACCGTAACTGGCCTATTCAAACATAATGACAATAAAATTATAACTACATTAGCAGAAGGGGTAGACAATGGTGTAAGTATGTAGGTACATTTTGGGAGGTGGCTCAAATGTGGATGTTCCATAAGTAATACTATGGGTTCAAAGATAGCTGCAATGTGCGTAATAAAAAAAACAAACACCTTTTAATTCCAATCAATATTTTAAGGGAAAATGCATTTTGAATTTTTCTAAGTGTAATTTATTATGCTCGGTACTGTACCTAACAAGTTAATATAACATAGTAAAATCCTTTGATGATGATTTAAAGTAATTGAAAAGGGGTAATAACTTTTACAACTGTTATTTAAACATTAGGGAGATTATTATGCCAGGATCGCGGATTGTTCGGTTTTAGTCAATAAAAGTCTGTACGCCCTCCCGCTCCGCCCAGAGCGGAAAAGTTATTTGTTTTAAAAAAAACGGGAGGTTATAATTATCAGTTGAAAAAATTAACAGTCAGTCATTTTATTTTTCGGCTATTAGTAAATTAGTGTGACAGTAAAACATGACCACTAATAAAAATAAAATTGTTAGATTATTTCATCCTACAGCGTCAGTACAATAACTTGATCAAATAATCAGAAACTCCATTAAAATATTAAATAAAGCCACACGTATAGCAAACCAAGAAAAATTTATTATAAACCTTAAAAATAGTAAGACACTATCAAAAAGGACGGTAACAAAATAAAACCGACAAAAACTTAGGTAAATTAAGTTTACAAAACAAAGTAAACAAAACAGTTGATTGAAGAGAGAAAAAATTGCCATGTACAGAACACAATATATTGCAGAACCGACATGTTAAGCGCAACATACGTAATATTTAAAATACCGTAATACACAGCTAATAAAAATTGCTTTAGAACAAAACACCTCATTAAAATGTGCTAAACATGGAATATCCAGCATTGAACGACCTACAATTGTGTTTAAGGAATTCTGCAGGAGTAAAGCAGCCATAGAAGCAAAATCCAAAATATTTAAATCGAATTATAAAAAACCTACAGAGCGATGAATCGACTTTAACCTAACATCACTATAATAATGTTCTCCGACAACACAACACCCCGCCTTACACAGGTTGGGAAGTACACAAGGCAATGCGGAGCATGAAATACAGTAAGAGTCCATGGGATGATGGCGTAACTACTGAAGGCAAAAAAATAGGAGAGTCAGTCCTTCTACCACGTATCGCAAATTTCTTGTATCAGTCTTTTGAAAACCGGAAAACATAGACATAGACATTTATTTGTGTTGTAGATGAACTAAGATTTATAGCAACCGTTTTGTTGAGCATTAGTTTATGAAAACCAGCTTGTCTGATTAAATATAAACGCCTACTATCTACTTTTTACGACTATTTATATTGTATTTATACACTAAATATATCTGAGTATTTATTGGATCAATTTTGGAATTATTGGGAAAGCCTTCTCTTCCTATTTTGGTCAGGTTAACCTGTTCCGTGAACTTTTGTCTGTTCTTGATTCGATAAAGCATTTTCGTTGCTATTTAGACGGAATGAAGTTTACTATTATAACAGACCTTAATGCTTTTAAGTGGCTTCTTACGTTAAACAATCCCACTGGACGTTAAGCTCGATGGGCTACTGTCATTTCTCAATACTTACACCTTTGACAAAAAACATTAAAGAATACAGAAAACTTAAAAAATATTAAATTGATTGCTTAGGGTCAGTTGACATTAGTTTATCTATCGTCGGTGCTCTCACAATTGACAAAACAAAAGTCTCGATGTGTGCTTGTTGCGTTAAAAGTTTAATTATAAAAATATTGTTCTCATGTGTCGTTTGGGTTAAAATAAATACATTCAGCAACTGTATCTCACGGTCAAATTTTTCCTGCATTAGCCTTCCAGAACGCTGTGTGAACGCGTACTCTTCAAGACGCTTGCCCATCACTAGTCCTTTTTTTTCTGATCCATGGCGCGTGGTTTTACCCAGGGAGAAGGCTCCACTCGCGATTTGGGAGGTACATAACAACTTTCCCTTAGATGAATGATTAGTCTCGCTGCGCTCGACTAGATACCGCCGGCGTACTTTTCAAATGAGGCAACAAATACTACGCCGAAGTCGGCGTACCCGAGCCAGTCACACTGCAAGCTGTGTGTGACGTGTACGTGCCAAATGTTTTATTAAATTTTGGGCATAATCCGAAGTATAATGGCAGTTTGCGTAGTGAAACTGTTTAAAAATAATACTACAAGAAATAAGAAGGACACTGGGATCACATACCATCATTAAGTATCGTATAATTTCGAAATTTCAACATAAAATAACATGAACCCTAAACGCCATTCAGTGTTGCCGCGAATACAAGAATTAAGTTCCCCGTGGTTGAGATTTTTATAATGTGAGTTTATTGTTTTTGTATTTTATTATATAAGCTAATTCATTTATCTAACCTAGTTATACTTAACCTAGTTCTATAAATTATTTAATGTTTATTTTTGTAATCTATACACATAAGGTGTAAAAATGTTAGCTGACACTATTTCAAGGGGGGATTCTATCCATGAAACTGAACCACTTTCCCCTAGGAAAATGGAACAAAAAATTTAAAAAAAAACCGTCTTCCCATAAAAAGTACGCAATCAGCTGATTGACTTACTACGGGAAAACCAACATTCTTTTTCGTATTTCGACCCATGTTCCTGAAACGTAAACTTCGTGTCAGTACATCAAAAATATTTGCGAAAAAAATATTATACCTGACAGAACACATTAGAATCATTTTTAATAATTAATGAATTATTAAGTTTTTAATCATTTTTAATCTTCTAATCATTGATATACATACTTTCCATTTTTCCAAAGAAGAAACCTACACCTAACCTATACACAAATATATACATTCGCTTTTAATTTATTGTTCATTTTTAAGTACTTTCTGAGCTACATTTGCAGAGCTACAGCTGGTAACCCAATTCTTCACGCACACTAGTTGTCAATGTCAACTGCCAAATGTCAAGTGACGATGTCTTACACACACTACAATAATGAGTTGCCGCATTCTCGGAGCTATTGTTTTTGGATAGCGCGGTATCTAGTAGAGCGCAGCGAGACGAATCATTTATCTAAGAACTTTCCCTTTATATTATTTTTAAGCTGCGCCACAGTTTTAACTATTGCAGCTGTCATCGTTTAACATTGTGGGTCTTTTAATGTATTTGTTTTTTGTTCCCAATAAACGATTATTATTATTATTATAAATCCAGGTGTAACAGAAACTTGACTAGTCGTTTCTTTGACTCAAGTCATTTCCTCGACTAAAGTCATATTTTATTCTTTGTTTGATTATTGGAGATCCTTAGGTCTTAAGTCGTTAGTACTTAGATTACTCGTAGATTTAATGGACGCACCCGGAGCTCGCACTGATACCGTCTAAGTTGAAGGTCGACATTCGAATTTATTTTGCATCTGCTGCATTTCGATGTCGTTTATTAGGTTTATGTAGGTTATCTGCTACGTTTACTAAGTTTATGTAGGTTATCTACTACGTTTACTAGGTTATGTTATATAGGCTATTCTATTTAATTCTTATAGGGTTGTCACTCTTTTGGGGTTGACACTCTCTTATCGGGTTGTCACTCTCTTATAGAGTTGTCATTCTTGTAAAGTTGCCACCCTCTTATAGGGTTGTTAACCTGCAATATTTTTTTTGGTGGCAATCGGGTACTGCGGCATGCCCTCTGCAGTTACAACTTAATTTTCTAATTAATATGTCTGGTCATCACCCTTTTTAATCAGAATTTTACAAATTTTTGACGTTGACCAGCTAAACATTTGGATATACTTATATTAGGTCCTTACATATGAAATTGATATTTCATATGGAAAAAGCAAAACTATTTTTTTATTTTTATTTATTCAATGAAAGTAGGTACCGTTGTGATCTATGCACTTTTGCCATTTTATAGGGAGTTCATTGATTCCTTGCTGAAAAAATTGCGTCTGTTGTGCAGTGTGTGGTCTAGCGTTGTCCTGAGTTGCAGCAGTGGGCTAGAGCGGTTGACCAATCTCGGCTGTTTCACGGCTAGCTTTTCCATCATGGTTTCCAATTGTTGGCAATACAGATCTGCCGTAATCGTCTAACCAGATCTTAGGAAGCTGTAGTGGATGACACCAACGCTGATCCACCAGACACTAACCAGTACCTTTTTTTGAGTCAACTTTCGCTTGGGGCAGGATTTAGCCGGTTCTCCTGGATTTAACCACTGTGATGAGCGTTTCCGAGTATCGTATAGGATCCATTTTTCATCACAAGTAATGATACGATTCAAAATCCCCTCGTTATTGTGACGGTTGAGTAACATGATGCAGCAGTCGACTCTTGTTTGTTGGTTTACTTCACTTAGTTCATGCGGTACCCATTTTTTTAAGCTTTTTCACTTTTCCAATTTGTTTCAAATGATTCAAAATGGTTTTATCACTCACACCGAAACCTGCAGCTAACTCTGACGTGGTTTGAGATGGATCCGCTTCCACGATCATTTTCAATTCCTCATTGACAACTAGGGTCTCCGGCCATCCACGAGGTTTGTTCTGTAGGTCAATATTTCCAGAACGAAAGCGTTGGAACCAAAAACGTACTGTGTTTTCTTTTACAATGGCTTCTCCGTACACATTATTAATCCTCCGAGCTGTTTCTGCAGCGCTAGTGCCACGATGGAATTCGTATTCGAAAATAATGCGATATTTTATGTTTTCCATATTGAGCACAGAACGATGTCAAAGCAAAATTAAATGGCGCGAAAACAAATAAATTATTACATTCGAAACACAAATAGACACGCTTAAATTGAAATAAATTTGAATTTGGAATTCTTAACCAAACGCCGGCTTTTTGAGATCAAAGTGGCCAGTTCTATAAAACATCAATTTCATATGTAAGGACCTAATAGAAAAATGTCAGTTGCGGACAACTAGAAATCAAGACGTCGATTATCATAATTTGTCAGTTTTTTTTTTTCAATATTAATGGAGTCCTAGTCCGGACCTTAATTCCTTATCAAATTGCTGCAAATGTTTTACAGTCAACCATTTCGCCGCAAAATTTGAGCACGACATTCTTCAAATCTGGTTCGTACTTTTCCTGATCTGCTCTCTCAGCGGAAGCCTTAGTCTTTTCTCTGGTGGAATACCTATTTTATTTGTCCTTCTGGTCCTTTCTGGGCTACTTCTGGTCCTTATCCGGGTACCGAACTATTTACCAGGCTCGCAGTTCTATTGTGTCTCTTTTGCCAGCCGCACAGAATCCCTGAAGTTCGAGACCGACATGCCCTTTATGTGCCACGACACATGAACATCGTACCACCTTCGATTCCGTCGAGGCCTGCTGTACTTCGTGGCCACGGTTCGCCAGAGTCCAAGAAACTACCACCTTTACCTATTATTATCATTAACACTTACGAGTTTAATACCTAAATGCTAGTCAATCTTTAACCATAACTGTTTTTAACAGGATAACTTAAGTAATCTTTATGAGATAAATTTCATTTTAAAGCCTGTGTAATAATAGGTCTTTACCTATGAAATTGCCGTTTTGTATGAAAAAATTTAAACGAATTTTTTTCATGAATTTTTTATTTGTATTAATCGAAGTAATCACCCATGCAATCAATGCATCTTTGCCATCGCAGTGGCAGTTTATTGATGCCCTTCTTAAAGAAATCAGCTGGACGGGAGGCAACAAATTCTTCAAAGGCATTTTGTACTGCCTCTCGGGTATTAAATTTTTTTCCCGCCAAGAAGTTATCCAAATTCTGGAAAAAGTAGTAGTCTGTAGGCGCAAGGTCTGGTGAGTAGGGCGGATGACGGAGAGCTTCCAACCCCAGTTCTTGCAACTTGGAGACCGTCTGCTGTGCAGTATGAGGTCGCGCGTTGTCGGGCAGGAGCAGCGGAGACGAGCGATTGACCAATGCTGGTTGGAGATGCGCCAGCTTCTCCATCATTGTGTTCAGTTCTTCACAGTACACATCTGCAGTAATGCTCACCCCGTTTGGTAAGAAGCTGTGATGAATCACACCGGCGCTAGACCACCAAACAGTGACCATCACTTTTCTAGGGGTAAGTTTTCGTTTAGGGCATTGTTTAGGTGCTGAACCAGGATCCAACCAACTTGCTGAGCGCTTACGGTTATCAAACAGAATCCATTTTTCATCGCAGGTAACAATGCGGTTCAAAATTCCTTCATTTGTGTGTCTGTTGAGCAGTGCAAGGCACGTCTCGACGCGTACTTCGCGCTGGCGATCATTGAGTTCGTGGGGCACCCATTTGTCAAGCTTTTTTACCTTGCCAATTTGACGCAAATGGACCAATATTGTTTTGACGCTAACGTCGAAAGCTGCTGCTAATTCAGCCGTAGATTGTGTATCATCAGCTTCCACAATCGCCTTTAATTCGTCATTGTCGACCAAAGTCTTCGGACGACCGCGAGGTTCATTTTTCAGGTCGAAATTTCCAGAACGGAAGCGAGCAAACCAATAACAGGTGGTGCGTTGGTTTGTAGTGTTAGCTCCGTAAACGTCGTTGATGTTGCGTGCCGCTTGTGCCGCGTTGCTGCCACGACGGTACTCATATTCCATAATTACTCGAATTTTTAACGTATCCATGATGACGAAAAAGATTGAAATGCGATGAAAATGTAACACTAATCAATAAAGAAATGACTACTTTTAGAAAAAAAAATCCATGTTTTTAAAATAAAATTAATTTGAAATTAGAATTCTTAGCCAAACAAAAATTATTTTGATTTGAAATGGCCAGTACTGCAGAACGGCAATTTCATAGGTAAAGACCTAATATAATATAATTAGTGGTAACTAGCTTAGAAACCGATTGCAATCGATTCCCTAGTTCGTAAACCAGCGTTGCAAAGATTTACCATCCAATATACTTGTAAGCTTTGTCGTATTCTCTTTACATTTTGGCCAATTTACCTGTTCCTTAACTGTGTTTTTTTATAATATATAATTTTAACATTTTATACTTAATATTTGATGCCATTTTTAATAATTATAAATTCTACGTATTTAAGCAGTGAATTTCTTTTTAGGGTTCAGTACATCCTAATGAAAAAACGGAGCCTTATAAGATCACTCTTGTGTCTGTCTGTCTGTCAGTCTGTCACAGCCAATTTGCTCTGAATCTACTGGACTGATTAAATTGAAATTTGGTATACTTAGGAATTTCTGTGACCCAAACACGTACGTATAACGTGAATAAATGAATGCTGAATACGGGGGTATCTTTTAGGGGGCGAACTAGAAAATTAAAATCAAAAGTTTTCCAAACTGTACCGTGTGACATATCAAATGAAAGAGCTTGTTGTGAAAATCTCAAATATTTTTATTGTATAATTTTTAAATAAACAGTTTTAATGTTATTTAAGAAAATATATGTATATTTTCCGTTACACACGACCCTTATCTCCGAAACAGCTAAGCCTAAAATTTAGATAAACAGAAATTAAATCTTTAGTTATATATTACAAGAAAACCTACAAGAAGTCTATGATCTTAAAATAACATGGTTAATCTTTCACTTACAAACTTACAATTGCAGTTGGAATGTACTGGAGAAAATATTTTTCAACTACAATGTCAAGTTTGTTCTGGGGATCTGGGGGCACGGTAATACCTCTTCTCGAAGCGTTTCGTCATATTTCCATACCCTTAATAGCTTCGCCTGGATAATACTAGAGAGCTCAAATACTCAGGATAAAATATAGTTCCCAGACTTATAAAACACACTAAGTTTCATGTGTCTATCTTTTATGCTTTGGATTTAATTAGTACCTAAAATACGACGATTTCGTCAATGACTGATTCACTCACTCGCTCATCAAAACCTCTAGCGCACTTCCCGACGTCATAGAAAGCTGAAATTTAGTCTGCAGGCTAGGATTTGCACACAAACAACAAAATAAATAAGAAATCTGTAACTGTCACCCTCCAACTCTAACCCTCAAAATGGGGGGTGCAGGTTTAAATATAAAATAAAACCTCTAGGGTACTTCCCGAAGTCCTAGACAGCTGAAATTTGGTATTAAAATGTATGGCTTAGTTGTTCCATTGAACTATTGCATGACTCAACATTAAAGACCAGTGACTTAATTTCTTACCGTAAGCCCTTAGGAGTATCTGTGTGACGGCCGCGAAACAGCCAAGTCGTACATTTTGACTAAGATGTAAGGTCTGTAGAGTTAAGCCTTCTAGAGTTAGGGGCTTGGCTCTACATTGGATCTGATTACTTTTTAACAGTGAAAACGTTATATAAGTCTTGGCAACATAATTTACATGAATTTTTTTGGTGGGTAACATATTCATCGTACGGAACCCTCTCCAGGCGAGTTCAACTTGCACCCGTCCGGTTTTTTATTTCGCTACAGCAGGCACGCTAAAATGGAATTGGACTGGACAAAAATCTGTCGCATGTCAGACGAACAATGGGCCAAACACATGACCCAATGGGTTCTTAATGACAAGCTACATCGCAGCAGGCCCCCAGACAGAGATGGTGGGATCAGCTAGACTATTCACAAAGACTGGTTGTTAGTCGCCTTACATCAAGAGAAGTAGAAAGAGAAGAGAGAGGCCTTTGCACTGCTGTATGACAATACGGGCTCCTAATCATAATTATTGGGTGCAGAGTGAAATCAAATACTGCGGTGCCCAAGTACCTATTTACCTTTAAATCCGAACGGACTTCCAATTGGCGAAAGTCGTGTTAGTAGCAAAGGTTCTGCTTATAAAGCTCTTTTCATTGATATTTATATACATATATCTAATGGCTAGTGGCCACCGAAGAAAATTCCTAAAGTTTAGTGTCTATTTAGGTCATGTCAAACGGACTTACAATCGGCAAAAGTCGTATTGGTAGCAAAGGTGTTCCTTGAAAAGCTCTTTCCATTGATATAAATACAGGGTGGATTTTTGAGATGGAGCAGCAAGGACAGCTACTTTAACCGTTGTAGCTACAGGAAAACGGTCTTAGGAGACTATCCTTAACTTTTTGAGAAATTTTGAATAGCGTTCACAGATTTTGAAAAAAATGTACAGTCAGCAGGAAAATGGGCAACTTTCGCAAAAACTTTTTTTTATGTCAGTCGATCATGTTTCATATAACCTCTATTCGTGGATCAAAAACCTCTATTGGACTAACTGAGGTTTAAGTACTAGAAAAGTCAGCAATCGCAAAAAACTTTTCCCATACATTTCGTACGAAATGAGACTACAAGTTACTGTTTTACCATCGATAAACTGACAGCTACAAAAAAGACTAATCGAAATTCAATAAAAAATTACAACTTCTGCTTTGGGTATTTTACCTTAAAATTAAAAAAAAAAAATTTACATTAGAACTCACCTAGAATTTTTACTTTTGTGCTCTAAGATATTAGGTGCTCAAAATGGTAGCCGTTTTGACGTAGGCATAGGTTTACTCTCTTTACTACAGAGCGGGTAGCAGCTGATAATTTGGAAGGATGAATCCCATAGAGAATCGTGGTAAGTGAATCTTTGAGTTCCTGAACACTGTCATATTTCTTCTTATAAAGTTCATTTTTTAAATAGCCCCACATAAAAAAATGAAGAGGCATGAGATCAGGACTGCGGGGTGGCCACCGTATAGGACCATATGTTCCTATCCATTGTCTCCCAAATTGCCGGTACAAATTAGAATGGGTTTGACGGCTGTCGTGTGGCGGAGCGCTATGTTGTTGGAAGAAAAAAAAACCGCGATTCCGACAGAGATAATTTATCTAACAGGTTATCAAGATTATCCAAAATTATGTTATTATAAATGTTGGAGTTTAGGGTGCCTTGATAAAATTCCACCATTACCACTCGGTTTGACATTACACCAGCAATTAAAAGAGAATCGAACCTGGTTATGGATTTCCCAATATCTGAGAGGATTTTCTTTCGACCAATAATAGTGGTTTCTCTGATTGTACATGCCATTATTGGAGAAATTGGTCTCATCAGACCATTGAATGTAGTTTAAAAAAGTTTAAGTTTACTATCTCTTCATCTAATACACTTGACTGTCGCATTATTTTTTTTCTTGAACGAGCCTCCTGCGAGATTATTTACAAGATTTATAATAACCTTTCTGGTTAGCCCTCGACGCATCGGGTAATTTATCCTGTACCACTCCAAAGCATCTAACGGGTTTTTATTATTTAAAAAATAAGCTTCTAATAAGTCTAGACGTTCTAAATTAAATGAGGTCATTATTGTCACAATTTCGGAAATCATAAGCGACCACATAACAAACTATCTCGATTCTGTTTTTAAAATTCAATTTTGACGCGTATTCGTTCGAAATTCAAAGTTTTTTTTTTGTTTATTTTCGGCCAGTCTTCATTGTAGCGACCAGTCTATCCTTAAAAAAGTAAGTTTTAGTCTCATTTGCTACGAAATGTATGGGAAAAGTTTTTTTGCGATTTCTGACTTTTCTAGTACTGAAACCTCAGTTGGTCCCATAGAGGTTTTTGATCCTTATATGAAACATGATCGATTGGCATCTCAGACCAAGTAAAAAAAGGTAGATACCGCACGTAGAATAGGAAACTGTAACCATTTTTTTTAACTATGTGTGAGTCAAAGAAGAGTTGCCACTTTTTTTTTTTAAATCCCTGAAAATTACGTAATAATAAAAATAGGTATTATGCGAATGTAAAAGTAAATCTGTCTGTTTGTTTGTTTATATTTTTATATTTACTGGAAACAATATTCTTTAACGTCAAATAATCAAAGATATGTAAAACGTATTTCCTACGTTCAACATCTCTTTGAATTTTCACACGTTTTTATCACTTTATAAATAGATAGTCCAGTGGGTGTGTGAGCAGGGAGAAAAATTACAGCGAAAAGTAAAACAATTATACGTATATTTGAAAAAATATCTTAATACAAAAAAATCGGAATTAATGAGTTAAAAACAAACCACACTAAATGAGGATGGTTGCCATTGTGGTTCATTTCGGCCCAGTCTGCTTTCGTCTCTTATTAAAATATTCCTTGGAAACCTAAAACCATAATATTTCATAGTAAAACAAAAGGTATGTAAGTAAGTACTCAAGAATTTAAACAAAAACATAAACAAATTACAAAATAAATATTTACCTTGACTTCAATTAATGAAATAAATCACGTGATAAAAAAACAACGTTCTGTCCACTCTCTAATTAATTATTTTTCTATTACTTACCCACATTATGGGGTAATAGAAATTAGAACTACTAGCAACACTCTCCCGGTACGTCATTTCGGGACATTGACATTATCTGTTCCGAATAACCTCAAAATTGTGTTGGAATGAAAAAAAATATAGTTTTATGTGTACTTACGTGTGAAACGATATTCCTGCAGACTTTTTGTTCACTTTTGTATTGTTTTTGCACCATTTAATTACACAGGACGGCATTTTGTTGGCAAACTTACTGCACGGCGCCCCATGAGATACTAACGAAAAAGAGCTTAGTTTGATGCACGTGTGTGCGTGAGCGCGTGTGTTTACTTGGAGGAGCTGAGTTTTGTGGCTTCACTAACAACAAAGGCCGCGCGTTATCTACCTTTTTTTACTTGATCTGAGATTGGCATAAAAAAAGTTTTTGTGAAAATTGCCCATTTTCCTGCTGACTGTATTTTTTTTTCAAAATCTGTGAATGCAAATCAAAATTTCTCAAAAAGTTAAGGAAAGTCTCCTAAGACCGTATTCCTGTAGCTACAACAGTTAAGGTAGCTGCCCTTGCTGCCCCATCTCAAAAATCCACCCTGTATACAGGAAAAATATGAATACATCATGGTATAAACAATTCTGTCTAAGTTATTAAGGTACCTATTTATTTTAACCAAAAATATTTTTCATGTACCTCAAACCTTCTTTCTAACAAAGTGATTCATTTATCTCTTATAAAGTAAAAAAAAAAAACTTTAATGCATTGGAAAATCCTTCAACATTTGGAAACTCCCGCAAATAGGTGCGTCTACCTGCATTTTTCACATTGATTGTCGCTGACATTGTGACTCTTATCGCTTTTGATGATGGTCTTTTATTAACCTAAAACATGAAAGTTACTTACATTCCTCATTAAAAAACCAGCTATCGAATGTATGTTCATTGCAGTTACAATAAAAAATGTCAAAGATGCCCAACCCACAGCTAACCACTTCATTAACGAATGGTCCCATTGGGCTAACAAATATGCTCCACGTACTGCGAAACACTGAAAATGTATAGAAAAGAGTTGGATGAAATCATACATTTAACCGATTCGGGTCTGTGACACGAGCGCGAGTCGAAAGGTGTTCACTGTGCAGGAATTTACATCGGAAGCGAGTTCTGTGAGTGGTATTACCAAATAGTAACGGCAACAGAAATTTTACGGACAAGATTGTGGACGCCATCCGTTCTATTGGTGCGATCATGGTAAGATCGAACCAAAGTTAACACATCCTTTAAGAAACACCGTAGCAAAGTTTGGCATTAAAAAGGAAATAACCTCCTTTGAATGGCGATTTAGGCTAACAATAACAGCGTCACTGTATGTCCATTGGAGAAAACAACTGCCGAGTCTAATATTAGTCGAGTGCATTATGCTAAAAAAAGTGGAACGAAGTTTATAGTGGATGAAATTTCATGCGACTTTCTTCGGCTAAGTGCCTTAGCATGAGAAGAACCAAGGAAAAAAATTAGCGCAACAGCATCTTTTGTTGTATTTCTTTTTTGAGTAACTTACTTTTCTACCATTTGAAACATTAAAAAGACTATTCATTGACGTAGGTGTCGTTTGTGGTGAACATTTAGACCAAACCCCATACATTTTTGCCCATTATAATTCGAAATTTAAAAAAAAAAACGCTCTTCTTAGAAAACGATCGACGGACAAACAGACAGGCAAACTAGAACGTGAATAGTTGCACACAGGTCGCACTATTATGCCATAACATGAATTCGTCGAATTTTACAGCTTGTAGGTATAATTGCACTTGATTATACGTCGCAGGTGTAAACTCGCACTACTTTCAATTTGCTAGTGGTATATTGGCACGAATCCTCAGGTTAATTAATACCTACAGAGGCATAGGGGCAGGAGTATGATGATAATGAGCCGAAGGTCACCGCGCGAGTTTACAATCAACGGACAACTAGGAGATGAGAATCATGAGTGGTTTAGTCTCAGAAACTACCAGAAGGCCAGAATTATGAAAAAGTTATATCTTTTTTTAATGCTGTATGATAATGTACATAATATATACTGGGAATGTAGATTTGCTTTTGAGAACGCAATAGTGGTAAGGTGGGAAACCAAAAAGTCATCATAAATTGGGGTTGGGAAAACTATCAAATTGTAAAAAGAAACAAACTTTATGCGTTAGACATAACGTTTCTATTGCATTGCCAATAGACGTACGAAAAGCATGGTCTTGAAGAAAACACACATGAATGTAGGTAGTGCTCTCCGTCTTGCACATTATGGCGATGTTCCTTTAAACTATAACTAAATTAGGTAGGTACTAGGAGAACGAAGCGAATGCCTAACTTGTACACTGTTAAGCTGTTTAGGCCTAACTTGTAGAGTGTAGATTTGTAGACCATTTTCTAATTTGTTAAGTACCTGTTACTTGTTGACAGGCCTACACTGTCCTCCCATACCTATTAACATTGTAATTTGAAAACATTGTAAAAGCCAATTATTTTTAAAAGAGTAACCGTGGAGTAACTTGTCGGCTCTCCTCCATAGGAAATGACCAATTGGAACCGTGCATCTAGCTTCTGACGTTTCATACGTGCCCATGTAGGTTTATGTGAAATAAAATATTTCGATTTTCACTTTGAATGAAGATGAAAAAAAAACCGTTTACTCCATACATTTATGATCGCATAACTCGACTAAAATGTAAGGGAATAGCTGATTTTGTGTCGCGATTTCAGCTAACTACTAGGGCGGCTCATTTCAAATCGCTGTGCGAAAAATGTTATAGCGATGTATCGTTGGACCGACCGGGACGCTAGATAACGGAACCCTTGCATAGCTAATCACTTCTAGTCGTCTATGGAGACGTTTCGTAGGACGTACCTGGACGGTAGATGACGGAATACTTGAATAAATAATAACTTCAAGTGGTCTTAGTTTGAATATTCGCAAATGTATGCATTCCGATGATAATACAATAACATGGTACCATCGAACGGCCTGACTATGGATGTACCTAGACGCTAAATGACGGAACCCTTGAATAGCTACGACCTTAGCAGGGTGGCTGGTAGCAGCTGGTTGAGAGTTGCTGGAAATCGAGCCAAATGGCGTGCAATTAGAGAGGCCTATGTTCAGCAGTGGACTGCTGTAGGCTGATGATGAGGATGATGATTATCTAGCGTCTAGATCTATTATCTGACCTGCGAATATTCAAATCAAGACCACTTGAAGTTATTATTTATTCAAGTATCCCGTTATCTACCGTCCAGGTACGTCCTACGAAACATCTCCATATCCTTTTTCACACAGGAAATGAATCACCGCAGTAGTTATTGCTCTATATAGAGAAAAAGTTTAGTAGTAGTAGTAGATAACCAGTTTTGTAAAAACAAAATCATATTTTAACTCCTAAAAACCTGAGGTTTGTCCCTTACATTATTTCATATTTCCACTGTCGACATGTCAAACGTGCTATTTGTCTAGCTTATCTCTCCCATGATTATGTGATGGATGAATGTGGACTGGACACAGACTAAGACGTGAGCTATTTCAATAAGTACATTGAATCAACATGGCTTCAACAAAAATGTTATTTTTCTGTTGGCTAATATAATAACGTGCGTCATGGAGAGGTAGTATCAATAAAAAAAAATGGCCAAACCGATTATTGCAGCACTATTAAGGGGCTGCAAAAAGATACTATCTAAAATAGTCGCTTGTAAGAAAAAATCTATTTAACAAAAATACCACTTAAAAAAAAACAACTACAAGGTGAAAAATAATTTCATTTTCGAAAGTCGGTGGCAATTTGACAATTCACAAAAAACAAACAAAACCAAAGCCAGCGACTTTCTCGACATCTTTTTTAATTTGCTGGCTCTACTATACAAAAAAAAAATGTTGTCTCTCGCGCAAGTTCATGTACCACCATTTACTATGTATGTCAAGATAACAACATCATCAACATAGATGAACTGTATTAAAACCTATTATTGAAGCTACCTCAAAAACTACTCTTTCATGATTCTGATCTCCTTGAACTACTTCGTGCCACCTTTCTAATTAATTAATTAACAATGAATATCAAAATCTACATTCCCAGTATGTATTACTTTATCATCGAGCATTAAAAAAAAATAAGTTCTTCATGACTCTGGCCTCCTGGTTTCAGAAACTTTACCACGTATGATTTTCATCTCCTAGTTGTCCGTCCCAATTTACCACCTCGAGAGTAAACTCGCACTGTAACCTGAGGCTACATACACACATACAAAAACTCACGCCTTATTCCCACCAGACATCTTCTTAACCTGAGGCTGGTCGTGCCAATATAGCACTAGTAAATCCAAAGAGGGGTAAACTCGCACTAATACGAGTTTTTTACCGTACGCGTTTCCCCCCGCGCCGACTATACAGTTTTTTTTTTTTACTGGGGCAGTATGGCGAAATCCAAATTCGTAGGATATACGGGTAAACTGTCGTAGGATATACGGGTAAACTGTCATTGGAGCCTAAGCTAACCTCACCTAACCGGATGTAGCTGAATACCAGAATTTACACGGAGCAACCGATATAATTAAAGATTTAGATAGTAGGATATACATACATCTGAAGTTACATTATGGCTGACTATTTATACAGTTTATACTTACAAAAAGCGCGATAGGGAGTAATGCCCAACTTATCATCCAGAAACGTGTTGGCCTGAAACCCAGCCAAAATTCTATATCGGTACGAAACTTCTTCAATCCGTACATCCACATGACTACAGCCACGTAAACACTACCAAGGTATGATACGGCAATATCTATACCGGCGGTTAAGATTTTCGTGCGGTGAAATTGTTTCATTAACTGAAAAAAGAAAAAATAATGGTCTGGTGACTGCGAATTTACATTAGGAGTCCGTAAAGTCAAAGTCAAAGTCAAATCATTTATTTCAAACAGGCACGTAAAGGCCCTTTTGAACGCCAAAATTTACAAAAACATAGAATTGATTCTTGTTGCCCCTTCCAAAAGGTAGTTTCGTATGGAGAAGAATGGGCAAGAAACTCCACCGTTACTCTTTTAAAATGTTTTACAATATTATGTGTACATTAATTATATAGTTATATGAGAAGACGATGCACCTAGAATAAAATTACTTTATCATAGTAGGCAAAAATGATTAAATATAAAGCAATGACAGGTAAATTAACTATGTGATAGATACATGGTGCTCACATATTTACAAATATTGAAAAGTCGATGATTTTTCTAAAATATTAACAACTAATAATTTAGTGTGTGAGTTAAAGTAGTTACAGAATGTAGAACTCAAAGTCATAGAAATTATACAATTAAATTAGCAACCAGTTTGATTTTGTCTAGACTCTAGATTGTCCTATGGAGCAGGACCAGCATGTTTCCAAGCATTCTTATCTAGGATATAATCCTCTAATTTGCAATATTCTTGTTTACAAAGTGTAGTTTATAACTCAAATTAATGAGATTTAAATTTTCTTTCATTTAATTGAAATATATCACAAGGTATTTTGTTGTAACATTTAACACAGTACCCCATAAAAGATGTATTCTTTAGATAATCTGAAAAATGGTTGATTTATTTTATCTTTATTTCTAGTATTAAAATTATGTCTATCACTAATTTTAATAAAAAGTTGTAGATTTTTTCTTACATACATAATATTTTCGTAAATGAATTGGCAAGGTACCGTCACAATATTAATCTTTTTAAATAGTTTCAGAGATTCGCGGCGACGTAGATTGTAAATGGCCCTGACAGCTCTCTTTTGCAAAATTAAAATGGATTCAATGTCAGCAGCCCGACACCACAGTAAAATGGCCTATAACATAATGCTGTGGAAGTAGCTAAAATAGACAAAACGTGCGGTTTCTACATTTGTGAACTGTCTTATCTTCCTAACAGCATAAGCGGCTAAGCTTAACCGCCCCGCAAGAGATTCTATATGGGGTCCCTATTGTAATTTCTCGTCTAGCGTGATACCCAGGAAAACCGTCTGATTAATAAATTCTAGTTTTTCTCCATTCAATATGATATCACATTTGCAACTTCTAACATTAGGTAATTTAAATCTAATGCATTTGGTTCTTTTTCATTTAGTACCAAATTGTTTACCGTAAAGCAATCTTACCGTAAACCAAATTGTTTACCGTAAAAGATCCGCGTTAAATGAAACAAAATATTTTTTGCTGTTTTATCCCCACGACTCGACCAGACGGGGCCCGCAGAGACGGGACCAGTAGGGGGTTGCGGAAGAATCGTACCGTAGGTGTGAGATGGAACACCGGGGTGGTTTTTAGTCAGTAAGAGACTGACGGATGTCTCATAACCTTATTTCCAACAAATAAGGTTATGAGTTTCTGAGAGTGATAGCCCAGGCGAAAATCGTTATCGTAAACGGCGAATTAAAAGTCACCCTGTATACTAAAAGATTCAGAGAGACAGAAAGAAGTATATACCAATATACGTGATTCCGTTTATTCAAAAAGAAAAAGATAATTGCATAAAATTATTTTAGATATAGCATTTTCTAATCACAGAAGATATGTACTCCATAAAAAGGGCAACTCAGTTACTAGATTTAAAAGTGCGTAATGACAAGATACAACAATGCATTTTCTTTTTGTAAATAGTTCACTATTTAATAGGTGTGAAAGAAATAGGTATAAAAATCTGATACTCACAGCAAGCAGAGGTATAGATATGGCAAAACCTACACAACACAGAAAACCAACAACATAAATCTGTTTGACTGAACGAAACTCATAACTCAAGAATTTCGCAAGTATATACATTAGATTTGTCTGCAAGAAAAATAAAATTTGATATGAATAAAATCGCAATTCAATGATTTGCAGTATTTGGCAGTATATGGTTTCATAAAGATATGGTAGGTATAGCTTGACTCAAACGATACACACATCAACACAATCTAGCGATATTTCAGTTATTCATATACCTATTGAATAGGCACTACTATAAATTTCTTAAACCATCCTCATATTAAAATGCGCAGTATCTTTTTTATATTCATAAAGGAAATTAGATAAAAATTACGTACTTAAAAAATTGTGTTTTTTTTTTGTAAAAATAAAAATGTTAATATTGTACCAACCGTTTTCGATGATCAATTAAAGAAATAAACAGAATCTATTTAATTAAAACATTAAAGGGCCGAGGTATTTGGACCAACGCTTAAAACCGTCCAAGTGATGAGATCAATGTATTATGAAAGCGAGAACGCTCTTCATTTCATTATATAGCAGCTAAATTAAAATCAAAAGAAAAATGGTGTGTTGGTGCATTTTAAGTACTTATAACATTTTTAAGTAAGAACTAACACTGAAGTGTTAAATTTTATACATATCTATATAGTCTATAATCCGATTAGAATTTGACTACTATCCATAAATATATTACTATAATATAATATAATAAATTTGAAATTAACTCTGTCTGTCTGTATGTTACCATTTCAAGCCTAAATCACTAAACGGATTTCTATAAAATTTGGCAAGGAGATAGGAAGTGAGGCATAGACTAGTTTTTGTCTCAAAAATAATCATAAAAAGCGGTGATAACGGGGATGATTTGTATGGGAAACTTAGCATTTCTTAAGTTAGGGAGATGAAAATTTTAATTTATGCTTTTAGTAAGTTTTCTTTGTAAAATCATCCCGCAGCGGGGTAAAACAGGGGATGATTTTAAAATTTAAAGCCGCAGGCAAATGCTAGTACTATAATATTTTTTATATTCTTTAAGCAATAGTATAACGAAGAGCTCCGCTATTTGGAACAGAAGTTATATGCCATTTCTATCTTTGTGGGGGACCTCCCCCACAAAGACAGAAATGGCATTTAACTACTTACCTACATTGTTTTTTTCGTTCGATTAGACAGGTACATTTAAGAAGCTAACAGTCTACACCAGTTTCGTTGCCAAGGAGGCCAGGCCCGTTATATAGAAATACGTAACTGTGATCACTTGCAAAATAAATATGAAATTGTATCTCACCATGTACACTAACGTGCTGAGTATCACGTTTCCATAAAAATAAATCACATACAACTTGTGAGCATGTAAAAATTCAGTACTCAACGGCAATATAGCGTAAAATAATACATGTGTGGCATATTGTCCATCAACGTCAACACATCTTTTCATCACTAAAAATAATATTTTCACAACCCAAGATCTTACAAAAGCCAAAACTGTTAACGTTATCACAACAATCACAGTTGCAGTGTCTACCATAGTAAAAACAGACACGGCTCCAAAATCATGAATACCTAAAAATCCAATGCCGTATGCATACGATACATGTCTGACGGATAACATCTGCAACAATTTTATTATTCAATAATCATTTAATGATTATACAGTGTATATCTATTATTCTATATATTACTTTGGGGTTCCAATGGGGTTCCAATCCTCAACCTCAGGACTTTGTAAAGGAGATATATTTTGCTTATCTGTAGAAAAAAATGTAGGTAGCATAAAGTAGCCAAACGTGCGCCTTATTCGCCATAATAAAATTACTATTGTTTTTTGCCTCTGTTTGACTCAATAATACAGGTTGCTTATCGGGGTGCTTAACTTTAGGGTGCATCGACGAGCTAACTGTTAACATGAATTCAGTTCATGAATCAGCGTTGGATTTTTCGTCGGTTGTTTATAAATTTCTTTAAATATTTATTTATATATTTATTTAAAACCTGATGTTCCATACATTTGACCGCGTAGGTATTGAACTTTTATATGAAACAACAGATGCTTTTTTAAATAACCGACATAAAACTCTGCGCTAGGGTCTAGAATCATGGGCTGAATTCATGGTAACAGTTTGCGCGTCGATGTATCGTGTATATTTGTATCAATTTCTTGTTGTGGATGATGACAAAAATTAAGCATCGCAGCAGCAGACAATATTTGATGGTAACTTTGTTCATGTAAAATGTTTCAAAGTTTTAGTCATAGTGCCAAAACTAACATGTCATAATCATTACATCATGGTAAAACGTACTCTCATATTTTACAGCTGGACATAGTCATAGTCTGGTCATAGTCTACACGTGCAGCCTGTGGGTCAACTTCACTCAGCGGGCATACAGCGACCTACGCGTTCAATATAATAATTCACTGAGAGTGCTGCTGCGGCTCCCGTGGCGTTGTAGTGCGTCAGGGATGTTTGCGGATAATAATATTAATGGTTTTGCCGCCATTATTAGGAATAGGTGTGCATCCCTGCTGACGCGTGTTCGCGGTAGCACCAACAGTATTCTCAGTGTATTCGCAGATCGGTGGGATTCCCCGATGTTGCGGAGGTGGATGCAGGTCCACGTTGATTTTTAATTGTAGAAAGTTTTTTGTGTCTCTAACCTACTAACACTAGAATTTAAGTAAAATAGTTACTAACACTATGGACTCCCTGTCTGAAATAAAAGTTTTCTATTCTATTCTTTCTATTCTATAGTCCTGCTTGTAGGTCGTTTTTGCAAACGACCCCCATGAGGTAATTTAATTAGTCATTTTCTAGGCTTGGAAAAAAAAGATGCACCAGCGATTTTAACAAAATTTAATTTACTATTGAGTAAATACTACCTTTATTTAATTTACCTACGTACAACCGCGGACCAATTTTCAACTTTATGCCCTTAGTAATAATCATAATCATAATCATGTATTTGTCAGAATATGGTACATTATATGGTCATAAGATTAGTCAGCGGTATCATCATATTCTGCCAAGTGTGGCTTGCAAATATTAGGTACAAACATTTGTTACAGGACAGTGATTATTTGGTTAGTATTAACATTATTGATTGCATAATTACGAATTAAAATTACAATTTAAGGTATTTCGGTTAAAAATAATTTCATAAACTCACAATTTTTTCAGGATGTCAAAGTATCATTAAATGTCAGAGTATCAAAGAGTAAGATGTCAAAGTATAAAAGATTACAATAAGGATGTCAAAGTATAAAAGATTACAATAAGGATGTCAAAGTATAAAAGATTACAATAAGGATGTCAAAGTATCATTAAAAGTCAGAGTATCAAAGAGTAAGATGTCAAAGTATAAAAGATTACAATAAGGATTTCAAAGTATCATTCAAATAGTCGTTTCAATTATAATAACATTTATTACATAGCAAGTCTTTAACGTTCTATTTAAATATATTTTTTAACTCTTTGATTGGTTTTGGAATTCGGTTATAAGCATGCTGAGCTACGCAGAAGATGCTTTTTCACATTAGGGCTGTTTTGGCTCTCCGTCCGTCCGTAACATATCATTCCGCCTGTTACGTTTCACAGTATCTGGTAGGTGAGGAAACAAATGTGTATTTAACTTAACAAATAGGGCAGTTTCATAAATATACAAAGCCGGTAGTGTCAGAATTTTGTATTTTTTAAACTATGGTTTACAACTGTTTGTTACTTGTAGTCCAAACATGGCTCTGATGGATCGCTTTTGCGCTTTAGAAGCGTTTTCTGTTTGTAGAGTTACGTCTAAATATAATACCGTATCTTAATACAGATGCCAAAAGACAATGATAAGCTATGAGCAGTGCATTTGTGTCAACAGTTAGAGCAAGTTTATACAGGCCATAGGATGAACTACTAATTTTCTTACCTAGAGCGCTACAATGTAATCCTTCCAGTTGAGCTGCCTTTTAATAATCAAGCCTAGAAATTGTGCACTAATAACACTTTTAATTTTGTCGTGAATTTTGTTACTTTCATATTGGACCTCCATTTTCGAACTGAGTTGTTTATGGCCAAAGTGCATTATTTGGGGTTTTCCAAGATTAATTCTTAAGTTATTGTTATTAAGCTCAGATTTTAATGAATTGACCAGGTTATTGTCATCAAATTCATATAATTCAGGTTTATTGCAAGGTATGTTTATGTTTATACTACGTCAGCAAAGAGTGTTATGGGGAAGTCTATGGCATTGGGCAGGTCATTCATATAAATCAAGAACATTAAGGGACCCAATAGACTGTGGTACCCCAAAATAATGAGATAAGTATTGAGGTTGAAAAGTGGTCCACCACCAGTGTTCGCGATAGTAACTACCAATAAATTACTAACTGCATTTCGATCTTTTGCCCGTTTACACTAACATAAGGCGCCACCTAAATGACATCCTAAATAAAAGCGTTGGATTTTCCACACTCAGCTACGCGCCGAAAGTTGTAAATCCAACAGCGCGCTTTTATTGGGTCACCAATCATCATTTAGGTGTCGCCCTAGTGTTACTGAAAATTGGCATTAGCGTATTTATTTGATGTTTAATTGGATATTTCTAAAAACTACTACTTACGATCTCACTTGGCGAAGAAATGTCCACTATTTCAAAAAATGCCTCTGTTGCAACATTGTTCGTTGCAACGACTATAAATAACAACACAAAGATCGTAGAAAAAGATCTACACATAAATATTAATTTAAAAATCTGAAATAAAATAACACTTTACATCAATACCTATACAGAATTACTTTTTGAAAAGGTATTCAGGAGGAAAGCTCAACTAAGGGAAATTCAGAAAAGTTTAAACGAAGTCATGACATCAATAATTAAAAAACCGGTCAAGTGCGTGTCGGACTACGCAGTGAAGTGTTTCGTAGTTGGGATGAATATTTACACATGCAAAGTATTGATTTTTATCGACCCCCCGCAAAAACATGTTAGTATTTCATGATATTTCACAAAGAAAAACAAAGTTATTACTGCGGTTGTATTCGAAAATATCCCATACCACAAAACCTTAGCGCATAAACAAGATTCGATGTGTCAGTCTAAAGAAGGCGCGGTGAAAATAACTTTACCCAAACTTTATATTTTTACCGAATGTTCGTATTCGGTTCAAACCACGTTCGGCCCATCCCTAATTTTTAAATTAGACGGCCCTATGCGGTTAGCAAGATAGATGATACACCAGAGTTAACAATTAAGATACCTTCTAAAAACGGTTAGAAGTTCATAATGTGACCATAGCATCCGAACAAGGTACGCGGTCAAATGAATTCTGAAATAACTAAAAACACTGAAAATTAAATTAATGAAGATATCAGTAAGCTGAAAGGAAGCTACTAAAACTAGTCAAAATTGAGTAGCTCATTACCTGCACCGAAATATATTTTGGATGAAATATAAAAAGAAGCGGGTCATCAGGTGATAACACTGCCACTATATCAATGCTAATACAAAAACCTAATTTGGGTTAAAGGTAGATTTATTGAATCATGATTATTGAGTACAGTCGGAAAAGTCATGCAATTTTACTAACATGATTTGTTAAGGAGACCATCACAATATTACACAGAGACATCGATCGAATTGACTAATTCTGAGCCGGTTCCGAAATTAGGCTCTCATTTCAGAACTATAGAGTCGATTGTATATAAAAGTTGTCACACAACTAGTTACTTGCTTCTACAATGAATGAAAATATTGAAAAGAACATTACCTTTACAATTGTTTTTTCGGTAACCGTTGCAAAACTGAAAACTAATATCCATACCAGGCCAAGAATAAAAACCCTCATAGTCAACGTGTCTCTATTAAAAACGCCGAACGCATTTCTGAAACGATCCATTTGCTTAAATTGATAACTTTGTCGAATGAATAACTAAGGAATTTATTAAGCAAAGTTTATGAATAAAGGGGAATGTGTTTATCGAAAACCTCTAATAGTGGTTTTACTTACCTACCTATTCTATAGTAATTAATTGTCTTGTTACTCAAGACTTGACAGGATTGATATTCCGTTGACATTTTCAGTGTATCGTAATATAACATGTTGCAAGGATCATAAATTTCAAAATTTAATATTTAACTTAGAAATAGTACAGAAATATTGTTGTTTTTACATGTCGTCTGTTTGCTTTTTCAGTAGATCGTGGCGCTAGCTTTTTGGTAATTTGGTAACCTATAAGACAGAACTCCTTAAGTGTAAAAAAGGAGTGATATTTTTCCATAATTCCCAAAAAATATATATTAAAGAACTATAGAGGTATGAGGAACAGGGTGTAAAGCTCACTCATACTCTATGGAAAAGGGAGGATCCTCCGACCAGACGGGTGTTGTGTCTGGTGGGCAACTGCCCGACGGTTGATGTCGGGACGTTGTATATATGCTAGTCGGAGGTAAACTCTGCTTGCGCGATGTAGGATTTGCGTGACGTCAGTATGACGCGTAGCTCGCATGTGGCGATGTTGATACCGCTACATCGCTCCCCCCCGGAGACCGGAGGTCGATAGTGGGCTGAATCTTGTATTTTGTGATGCTTGCCAGGGCCAGTTGAGGTTGCAGTGAGTCGGAACCGGATGTCGCATAGTTAGCGGTGGGTCGGAACTGTCTGCGAAGGTTTTTCCCCAGTGAGTCGGGGTGGCGCTGCGTCATACTCCAGTGCGTCGGATGTGGTACAGCGCCGGGTTGTGGCTGACTGCTGGCGTCGACCAGGAGAGGGTTTGAAGGCTCTGCGTGTTGACCGGCCGAGAGTGCAGTGTGCTGTGCCAAGGTTGCTGATGAGGCTGAGGGTGATGACCAGGTATGCGCGGTCGCTGCATGCTGGTTGTCAGGATACCCGTTGAAGCCGTGCGTGCTGGCTGGCTGTGTGACGCGCCGCTCTAAAGCTTGCGGAAGTGATGATGGCGTCACGCTGAAGTAGTTGCACGAAGGCTGCGCTGACGTTCATGTTCGGGGTCACCAGTATAGAGGTATGAGGAACAGGGTGTACAGTTCACTCATACTCTTTGGAAAAGGGAGAATCCTCCGACCAGACGGGTGTCGTGTCTGGTGGGCAACTGCCCGACGGTTGATGTCGGGACGTTGTATATATGCTAGTCGCGCGGTAAACTCTGCTTGCGCGATGCAGGATTTGCGTGACGTCAGTATGACGCGTAGCTCGCAAGTGGCGATGTTGATACCGCTACAGAACCTATTTACAAAAAAAAAACAACCGACTTCCAAACAAAACCCAAAAAACGTGAAAAATTACTTTAATTTCGGAAGTATTTGGCTTTGTATTTTCGTTTTTTGCCACCGACTTCCGAAATTAAAGTATTTTTTTACGTTTTAGTGTGTTTTTTTGGAAGTCGGTTGACTTTTTTTGTACAAAAGTTTTTATTTTTCACTTTTTAGTTGTGGTACCTACCCCACACAAATTCGTATACAACAATTTGACACGTAAATAACAGTGACAGGAAATTATTAAAACATCATCAATATAAACTAAGTGGAAAAATACGCAGTATTAAGGATAACTCAAAAACTACTGGTCAGAACTTGATCAAATTAATATGGGACCACATGAGAAGAACCAGCTTTCAAATAAAAAAAGAATCATCTCAATCGGTTCACCTAGTTTTTTTTTGTGAATTAACACTTAAAAAATACAGTCGAATTGAGAACCTTCTCTTTTTTTAGAAGTCGGTTAAAAACCATTAGCAACAAGACGACTTACATGTAATTAAAGTAGGCGGACGTTGTGTTAAAATCTGTAGTCGTGTTCCGTTTGCATCGCACCATTATGTCCTTCGTTGGCACACAATCGGTGTTATTATCTGATTGACATATCGACCATGGTGGTACTTCTAGAAAACTTACCGCAAAAAATTTTAAGCTGTCAGCTAAATAATAAGCGTGCTAAAACAAAAATAAATTTCAAATTGTGGTCGCGACGCTAACTGCGCTTTGTGGTCCTACGGATTAGTCACCACGCGTAGAGGCTGCTATTTGGTGCAAGTACCACAAAATTGATTTGCAATGCGAATCAAGAGACCACTGCGCGATGAGTACGTATATTTTTCCGCTCCATAAGCGATTTCGTTCTTTGAGCCCTCTTCTTCTTTGTAAGAGGAGTCAGGTTATGCAAGGCACTGCTGCACTATAGTCGTACTATTAATTCTAGAGAGGAATCTGAAAGATGTTGGCTGTCACCTATCACTGAGTAAAACTATATGGTTTTGTGGTGTGTTCTTGGGCTTCAAGGTTTATGGTCTTGGTGGTTCTTCCTATCTGATTTGCGTCAATTGACGGAGAACGGAGTAAGTGCCTAGTCCACTGACACCAAACCTCGGTAAATAATAAATTCGACATCTATGACTAGTACACTTACTAGAATTATGAACAAAGACGTCTGCAAAAATCTGCCATAAGATATTCCTCTGAGAAGTGGATTCATAAATTTATTGCAGTCATATCTCCTAGTGTATTGTTTAATAAAACTATCCATGCACATATACGCTATGCCTACTGTCGCTTCACATAGGATAAAATCAAAAAGCCTCACTGAAAAAAAGAAGTTACAGTTAAGTAAATACAGGGTGGCAGGGACTACGACGCACAAACTGTAACCATATGATTCTAGACCCCCAGATTTTGCGAAAAGGAGATGTTTCAATTTTGGCTAGCACTTGTACATTATATCAAAAAACGGGGAAAAATACACTGAATTTAGGAAAAAATAATCCGCGAATTTGTGAAAGTTATCTTTCTTGTACACACAAATAAGTAAATACAGTTTTTCAATTATTGCCATTGTTGTCGTTATGGCCACACTATGGCGGCGTCCTGACAACATGCGTTCTGAAATCAGAATGGATCTGAAATTAATGTGACACCATAAATACAAAAATACTAAATATAATTATTAAAAGGTATCGCTGTATTATTCATTCATCTACTACACCTATTTCTAATGTACTACTAATGGAAACATGTATTAATATTCTAGTTAAATTAATAAAATCTACTTGGCCAGTGTCCTTCCGATTTCCGAACGTTTTATTTTGACATACACCGTCGGGAGTGTCGTTGTCAATCATAAAATATCTCCGTTTTAGGATATTGAAAGATGACATTAATGCCATTGTCAGCTGTCATTATGTCTCCATTTTTCTCACAACAAATGTCAAACATTTTCAATTTTATTTTTGTACGTCTAAAATATAAATGAATTCTATAAATCATTGCCTGTTACATGTTTATAGATACATTTCACAGATTTTCTGGGAATGTACACGTACTAGCCAAAGTTCCATACAAAAATGAAACGTCTCCTTTCAAAGCAGTGCTTACAGAATCACGTACTGAATCTATGGTAACAGGTTGCGCGTCGATGTCTCCTGCTACCCTGTAGTTTGAATAGGGTCAATACTTAGGTTGATTTATGAAAGAATAATACGCTAATCGTGGAGTGCCTAGGTGGTCATTATCATCCACAAGCATTAAATATTTTTTTGTATTTGTAGTTATGAATAATTATTAAAAAACCAGCAAAATTGGCGATCCGGGACTTGTGCACCCTACCACTCACAAAACATTTATTTTTTGTTGGTGCGAACTTCTGACAACTAAGTAAGTTTTTTTGCTGATTTCTTTCGAACTGTGCTAGTTATAGGCAACGTTTTATTTTTCGTAAAAAATAACCCCCAAAGCGATTTACTAAAAAAAATTCACTTTGCAAGCTTCGGAGATAACGGTAGTAACTTTGCAAAAAGGAATAGTATCTATATAATATACAGAAATTTTCATAATAAATGAAATTGAAAAATACGACTTGCATTTCGAGGTATTCGTTCTAGGACGTGATAGTGTGACCCATTTGCAACATTTAAACCCCCCATATAGCCTAAATGAAAATCCAAGTTACGTGTGTCTGATTTTTTTCCAGAACGAATGTTTTTTTTTATTATTCTCTAAATTCTCAATTAAATAGTCTTCTATGCTATTTCATTTGGTAGGCTTTAACAATACTTTCGACGTAATCCAATTTTCGAAAACCGTTAAAAGAGAAAACCAGAAGTTGACTAACGAATTTCAAAAATCATCTACGTACGTTAACTTGCGGAAACCATTTTAGAAGAAAAAAATACATAACCCTAAGCGTACAAATTACAGGTAAAACGTCTTCGTTTAATCAGCTATCTAAAGAGGTACAAATGTTAAAAATATATTTAGAAGTGCCCATGAAGCAGTCGATAATACTGGTAAAGGTAGAAATTGCAAATTGCTGAAATAACAAAAAATATTGTGATATTGCAATTTGCACTTCTGTATTAGGTTGTATGTTGATCAGAATATGATTCGCGACTGTAACAAATATATATGTACATAATAATAATCAATGCAACTCTCTGCCCTCAAAATTCGTGATTTCGTGATGAAATAATCATTCAATAGAGTAATTTGATCTGAGGTAGTATTGATGAGTTTACATTACATAAGCGAAGAAAATTTTCAACGCAGGAGTTTCGGAATCATATTTCTGAATCCATGGTAACAGGGGGCCTAAAATGGACGCTTTGGCAGAATCATAATATGATCTGCGTATAATTCGTATATCCCGCAATTCATCTGTTTGACAGCTACTATTTGACATTAGACTTCATTAAAGCAATGCATAATTTGTGGACCATTTTACGAAACTTCATAGAAAACTCTCAAACAGATTAATTGCGGGATATTAATTGTACGCAGATCATAATATGATTCTGCCAAAGCGTCCATTTTAGGCCCACTGGTTGCGTGTCGATGTCACCCACCCTGTAGAGTTTGAATAGGGTCGATACTTCGATTCTAAGGTTGGCTAGGGTCATTATCATTCACAAGCATAAAATATTTTTTGTATTTGTACTACTGAATAATGAGTTTAATGATTATAATTCAGTAAATACATCATGGTTCCGGTCGCGAATCACATTTTGATCTGCATACAAACTATTATTAGTGATCTGCAAATTGCAACAAAACCTAAGAAAATTTTAATTTTACGGGCTACCCTGGCGCTTTCGCCTTAAAGGGTTTGACGAAGATTTGTTCTACGTATTTGGATTACGGCGAATAACTCTCTAGGCAGTCCACTATTATTTTAATTTGTGGCAATCAACAATAATCTATCGAGGATATAATTTTTCTGACAAGTAAAGACAAAGCCATTTATTAATTAAACGCATCTAGGTAGGTACCGTTTTCGCACACCTTTGAAAATATATCATAATTGTACGCCGAGGAGGAGTATGTGCATGCCAAATATATGAATGTCTTAATACTCTTCCATCGGAAGTGCTCGTCACCAAGTGTTTCCTGAGAAAAAAACAATCAACTGTCAAATTCAAGGTCCATACTCAACTATAAATATAACATGAGAACCAGAAAACTTCACTCATAAGGTCAAGGCACACGTATAAGCACTGCACGGAATCTGCATTTATAGTTTTACTGTTTTCTATTAATTATGCGAATAATCGCCTACCGCGCGATTCCATCATCGCACCTTCGCGTGACGACAATAATAGTTAATCGGAATGGGATGTTCGTTATGTCAGTCACATGCAACGAATTGGCATTGGCGAGAATCAGTTAGGCCACCTGTTCACAATCCGTATGTATGATCATGAATACGTAGGTAGTCAGCCCCAAAAAGATGTATACAAGACCGGCAACCGACACATGCAAACATAACTTTTAACTACATCCTAAATGATAAAATTTCCTTTAACTCATCGTAAAATACGCTGCTCTACGCTACAAACGCAGCCCGGTCGCTGAAAATCTTACATTTTAACATCTTACATAAATTATTTATTACAGCAACTACTTACTTTTCTTTTGCTTATTATGGTAATAATAGAGGTGCCCAAGTCACCCATAGCGTTTTATTGTGGTATCATAGCGGATTTTGATTATTACACTTGCACTTTAAAAATATATCACCTAGCTGAAACTATAATAACATCTAATTAGGTACTTATGCATTTTAATGTAAATAGGAACACGTCTTACACCTCAACATCTGACGCTGCTACTTACACGTTTATGCAGGTCTCGTACGTGTACGTCTCTAGTATTGTGTACAAGATTAGCCTATTGGTATATTTTTATCAGTTTCTTTTGCAATGCTCACTGCATTGCAAAAGAAACTGATGAACCAAATCGTGTTGTGTGTTCTGCTATACTTTTCCGGTTTAAAATAGAACAAATCAATTCATTTAAGGCCTACCTTTTCTCCTTTATTATATATTATATATTATTTTTAAACAGTAAAAAGTTAATATACTTACTTTTATATATACATACTGTTCTAAGTTTTTACCTACGACTAAAAGTGCACATAATAACTAGATTACTCAAAACTTGACTATCGTTGTTTATATGTATCGTTAATTAATAATTACAAAAATATTGACTGCGAACAGCTGTATGCTCTGTATGTTTCTGACAAAAACATGTCATAGGACATTGACGTCATGTCGGTAATCTAAAATAATAGAATGTCTCTATGGTAACTTTACTCAGGTTTAAGCTCTAAGGAGGGTTTAAATACCCATTGGCGATGTTTCATTAGTAGAATACTAACTTAGTGCTGGGAATGTTAGAAACTCTAAATACGCTAACTGTGTGCCTTTTTTTGTGCTGAGGTTCGTATTTATAACAAACATGCAAACAATAGATACGTTATCGAGTATTTACAGCTTTTCTCACGTTTTTTTCTAGATTGCCTGCCCAACTAGTATCAATCTTAACCGGAATTGGTCGCATGGCATGCTATGCTTAGGGTTTTGTTAAAGGATAAGATCCGAAATGTGAATTTCCGGAAAAGAACCGGGGTCACCGACATAGCTGGCAGGGTTAGCAAGCTGCAGTGGTAGTGGGGCGGCCATGTTTGTCGAAGGCCCGAAGACCTTATAAAGGTGGCTTTGACAGACTAGATGCGGAAGGGGAAGGACCAAATAATATAATCTCGATCCAGCCTGTCCCACCTTGCTGCCCTCCCCTCAGTGACGCCCTAAGCCGAGGTTCGTACCCCACAGGGGGTGCCCTTAGCGTGCGGTCACCTAGTACTTAAGAATTTCGCCCCTGGCTGGAGGGTTTAAGTTAGTAGCTTAAGGCACCCACAGGCTTGCCCGGTTAAGTAGCCAAGACCTCAGTGGTCAAAACTACGAGGTGACCAATAGAAAAAAAAAAAAAAAGAAAAAAAAAAGGGATCGGCCGCACTTAGTGATGGGGCCAGCTAGGCATACGATGGCGGGCTGATACCAGTCGGCGGTGCGCGTGTTTGTTGGTCCTGGGGCCATTTATGACGATGTCTTAAATTAGGGACTCAGCAAGCATGGACTGTTGTGTAACATTCTAAATATTGTTTATTGTTATTAACTGCATTGCGATTATGAGATTGTTAATTATTCTATGACGTAAAAAACTGCTTAGTTATTTTTTTTTAACTAGTAATCCTGAAACTAATATTGATAAGACATGTTTCTTTAAAACCTAAGTAGGTACTTGATATTTTTATAATCTACCATGGTTTTGCAGGTTTTTTTTTAAACATTTTTTTTTAAAATAAACATATGATAAATCATTTATCATTTTATCATTTGTTTACGAGTACACACTTATTTTGTTATGAGATTTTATAGTTATTGATAAAGTTTGTGGTTCTATTAAATTTATTTAAAAAAAGCTTTTTAATTTCATGCTTACCTAGTAAGTCGTTCTTTGTTACATTACTTATTAATTTATATATATAGTTTAAGACAAATACAATAACAACAAGTATATAACTACTCGACAGTCATACGCTCATCTCACAGTACTCTAGACATACTGACAAGATGTCAAAGATAGATGCGTATCTCAGTAATGAGGAACTCGTGACATACGGAGTGCCCCAGAGAATGTTAGGTCCCATTTTGTTCCAAATTTATTTCAATGACCTTTGCAGGGTGATGCTACCAAACTGCAAGATCTACGCATACGCTGACGATACTGCAATTATCATCTATGTTTCTATTTGGGAAGAGGTTAAAACTAAGTCAGAAATAGCACTCAATGGACTTATGAACTGGTTCCACCAAAATCTACTTACATTAAACTTGGATAAATCTTGATACATTTCTTTCACAATCCGAGGAAATACCAAGCCACCGCATAGCTTTGTTGTAACTGCTCACTCCTGCCTGAACTCGTCAACACCGTGCTCAGGTCCTATACTAGCTGGAAGAGACTGTGTAAAGTATGTCTGTAAATAGATGATGGCCTACGATGGGACAAACAGCTAGAAATGACAACTAGCAGGACAATGCGTCTTATTCATGTTTTTAAATCCCTTAGAGAATCGGCTGACATAGACACATTAAAAATGATTTATTTTGCATCGTGTCAGTCGATTATCGGCTATTGCATTACTGCATGGGCTGGTGGTATTAAAACAAATTTCCTGAGGGCAGAGCGACTTTAAAGAGCCGTACTTAAAGTTATGTCTAAGAAACCGTACTTATAACCAACCAAACAGCTTTATGACGAATGTAAGGTATTAACAGTTAGACAGCTGTTTATCTTGCAGTGTGCCCTCAAAACTCATAGAGCCATGCCCAGATTCAACCCAAAAAAACGCAAAAATGTGCCATCAGGTGTAACACATAAAACTGCATTTGCCAAACGCCAATATTACGTCATAGGTACCTATATAATATATTAGAAACCACACAAAATACTAAATATACTTGATTTTAACAGACACACGCTAAAACACTAAATCACTCAATGGCTACTACAACAGGACTACCTCACAACGGAGAATCTTCTAACATACATCTCGCAAAAATACAATTGCAAAATCCACGCACATATACACACACATGCACGCACAGACAGAAACTCATGCACACGCACTCACACCTACACTTATTTCATAATAACTTAGCTTTTGTAACATCGACACTGCTTCACTTGTTACTCTTATGGCTGAACCCTATCTCTTAAGATACAGGCTAGACCTAGTTTAAAGGATAGTCTATAGGTATAATTGTGCTTATAGCGTGACAAATATAAGATGTATAATCTACAATGTACATATGCAATGTGTTCTTGTTTTATGAAATAAATATATCTATCTATCTATATATATAAAAAGCAATTGCTGTTCGTTAGTCTCGCTAAAACTCGAGAACGGCTGAACGGATTTATCTTATCTTGGTCTTGAAATGTTCGTGGAGATCTAGGGAAGGTTTAAAAGGTGAGAAAAATTCAAATAATTGCCGGGAAAACCCTAAAAACAGCCCTTTTCTTTTTCCCATATAAACGTTGTCTAAATAAAATGTAGAGTCAATTTGAACTTTATTGCTATTCGATAAAGTTCATATTAAATTATAATCACTCACTGTTTTCTAAGAAAAGTAGGTGTGTTCCTAACTTCAAAGAGTCAATTTGCAAATTATTACCGCTGCACAAAGTTCAAATTCAATCATATCTATCAAATAGTCTTCGCGTGCGCGTTGGAGGATCTAATGTCGCGTTCCGAAACTCAACAAAAGTGATAATATCGCGAATTGTGACCAAATTTTATAGTCACAAAATGTAATAGATCATTAGTAGTACTGATTTTCAATTTGGTCGGCTTCGCGAAACTTAATTTTAGCTAACTTCAGTTGTTAATCTATCAGATAATTTTGTTTTATAGATTGATAAATATTAAGTTTTGTCACAAATTAAATTTATGAACGCAACCATAATATTTGACATTAGATTTGACAACCAACTAATGTCAATCCATCCTGTCGCAGCCTTCTTGTCACAGTCATGACGTGCAGCTGTCGACTATTTCTGTTTTGTGCTCGTGATTATAGATCTATTTTTGTTTGTTTCTTTTTATTTACATTGTTACCTGAGCAATTTTATTGTAGTAGTGTAATTTTATTGTCGCCACAATAATCAATTGCCGGATCATAGTGGAATGCAGCTCGTTCAAGAATCACAGGAACACTGCGTCTGCGGATTCGCTCAATTTCATTATGTCGTGCCTGCTGTTGTTGTGTTTGATGTGCACGAACTCGTTGCATTCTAAGCCTATCTACTTCATTGTCTCTCACTAAATAACGCATTTCTGACATAGCAATACGACTATTTTCTTGATCTGTCTCTCTCTGGTCATCAGTGCGGTTAGCACGTGAGGTATCTCTTCGCACATTTGATTGACTGCGACGACCTAAGTCAGGTCGTCGTCTCCTCGGCATCGTAAATTGTAATTAATCAAAGTGAGAAAATTTCTCGCTCACTTAGCAGTAAAGTGTCACTATCACAAAATATAAAAAAGAACACATTACTTGGAATGTCACTTCCACAAAGGATTACCAAAGTAAAGAAAGTTCTCGCGCACTCATAGATATCGTAACACAATATCGTAATACTTTTTTCCGTGTTCTGAAGTGCGACAGGATGGATTGACATATTAGTTGGTAGTCAAATCTAATGTCAAATATTATGGTTGCGTTCATAAATTTAATTTGTGACAAAACTTAATATTTATCAATCTATAAAACAAAATAATCTGATAGATTAACAACTGAAGTTAGCTAAAATTAAGTTTCGCGAAGCCGACCAAATTGAAAATCAGTACTACTAATGATCTATTACATTTTGTGACTATACAATTTGGTCACAATTCGGGATATTATCACTTTTGTTGAGTTTCGGAACGCGACATTAGATCCTCCAACGCGCACGCGAAGACTATTTGATAGATATGATTGAATTTGAACTTTGTGCAGCGGTAATAATTTGAAAATTGACGCTTTGAAGTTAGGAACACACCTACTTTTCTTAGACAACAGTGAGTGATTATAATTTAATATGAACTTTATCGAATAGCAAAAAAGTTCAAATTGACTCTACATTTTATTTAGAAACCGTTTATATGGGAAAAAGAAAAGGGCTGTTTTTAGGGTTTTCCCGGCAATTATTTGAATTTTTCTCACCTTTTAAACCTTCCCTAGATCTCCACGAACATTTCAAGACCAAGATAAGTTATATCCGTTCAGCCGTTCTCGAGTTTTAGCGAGACTAACGAACAGCAATTGATTTTTATATATATAGATTATTATATGGGGAAATTAAAGCTACAGGCTCAGCTACGGCGCGGGCTGGCGCGACGTCGAGCAAGGGTCGGGGGGGGGGGGGAGGACAATTACGTCGGGGGCGTCGCGTAGGACCTCGGCGGCGAGGTCGGAACGATGACGGTCTGTTTTTGTATACTGTACTGGTGGCCCTACTGCTCTCCTGGAGGAGGGTTATGGGGTCATCGGGGTCGGACAGGACATGCCTTGGACGGCGGGTATGACTAATACGGGAGGGGGTATATCTGGCAGCCTCGACAACCAGAGGGTTGCGATGTGAGGCCGCGGAGTCGAAGAAACGCTTGGATATGCGCTTCATGAATTGACGGATAGTGGGGACTTTAAGATCGAGATGGACGATCTCGTTCCGAACGAACCAAGGAGAGCCGGTTGCCCTACGGAGGAACTGGTTTTGGAGGGTCTGCATCCTATGGATGTGGTGGGGTTTCGAGTGTGCAAAAACCACGCTCGCGTAGGTCATGATTGGGCGAATGCACGCTGTGTAAATACGCAATTTGCACTTGAGTGACAATTTGCTGCGTGCATTCAATAGGGAGTGGAGTCTACCGAGAGCGAAAGCGGCGCGCGAACGCGCCTGCCTTATGTGCTCACCGAAAGAGTTTATGGTCCAGTATGACACCCAAGTATTTGGCTCGCTTCTCCCAAGGGATAGGCTTGCCGAACATGGTGATCGGACGGAACCCTTAGTCTTTTTTTTTTTTTTTTTCCTGATTGGCAGCTCGTAGTTTTGACCACTGAGGTCTTGGCTACTTAACCGGGCAAGCCTGTGGGTACCTTAAGCTACTAACTTAAAGCCTCCAGCCAGGGGCGAAATTCTTAAATACTAGGTGACCGCACGCTAAGGGCACCCCCTGTGGGGTACGAACCTCGGCTTAGGGCGTCACTGAGGGGAGGGCAGCAAGGTGGGACAGGCTGGATCGACATTATATTTTTAGGAATTTAATGAAATAATAATCAGGAAGTTAAGTTTAACAAAGGAAGTCTTTTTAATAAAAATAGTTAAAACAAATTACAAAATTGAGGATCTAATAATTAAGCGAACAGTTGGGGAATTTAAAGTTAAGCGCGCGGCGCCGGGTGCGAGAGAATGAATCCGAGGTCACACTGCACGTCGTCTTATATGGACTCGATCATGTCATGCTCCGGGCTGGCCGGAGGGGTGTAGGTTGGGGAAGCGGCTAACACGGCCTCTCCTGACGTGCCAGCGTCCTCGCAGGCCTCGGCAACCACTGGAGCCTCTTCAGCGGGAGCTACCTCCGACTCGTCATTTCTGGTTGATGCCGACGAGGTGCTCGGCTGTGGACCTACTTCATTCTCCTCGTCATCAGAACCTGCATGTCAAAAATCAAGAATGAGCATCTAAATATTAGATAACCAGCAGATGACTGATGATTTTTATAGGGGCATGAGCTTTTTCCAGGACGAATGAATTTACTCAATCAAATGCTAATCAGACGTGAATTGTTGCCAATACTGGTTTAGGTAAGGTCAAAATACACCTTGATAACGACCACCTACTCGCTGTACGTAACACATATGCCATACGAACTCAAAACCTCATTAAGGCCATCAATGAGCTCACTTGCCCTAATACCAACCAAAACCTTATGCTACTGCAATGGGCTTACATAGTATACATAAATGGCAAAGCTTGTCCTCGGGATTTACACAGTACTTTACCAGTCACGCCCCGAATGTCGATAGGGACACGGGTACTTTCTGGATCACGACTGTTACCCATTAGTAGGAGCAACGCTAAAGGCGCAGGTTAAATAACCGCTACAGTAGAAGCTCGTTATTTTGGTGACTTTTCATGTCTCAGAAACTTAAAGATCGAACCTTCAACAAACGTTCTTAGAAACATAATCTTGGATCAAATATAAACAAACTAATGAATAGCTCGGTTCATAAGCTTAAAAAAAAGTTTCACGTCGTGTGAGGTTTGTTTAGTTCATTGTGAAATATCAATAGCACACTCCACAATAATTTATTAGCTCACCCAAGTTCAAGTGCTCTTTGACGCTTACCACATACTCGTAGCGATAAGTGCCGTGGGCTTGTGCGTCGTCGTATTACGCTATAAGCTGAGCCACTTTTAACAATTGTAAGTCTGTTTAGCATAAATACAACACTTTGCTAATGTCAACAAAGGGACAAAACCGAACCTATAACAAAAGTGGATGGAAAAGTCCACATGAACTCTATTCCACTAGTGCTCGGCCTAACCTGACCATTGGGTTCTGGCAAGGTACCTACTCCATCTCTGTTGTCAGGAAAAAGCATTTCTGCAGCTTAATTGAAAAATCGGAATTTTTTAACGTTTTTACTCATGACCACCTATTCCACGCAACATCTGAGCGTTAGGGTTTAGACGGCAAGAAAAATGTTTGGGAAGTTCGTTAGATATGAGGGATACAGACGAGCCGCTGTCAATTAAAACGTCCGTCGGTACACCACACAGCACTGCGGTTGTCACGTCATGGCATGCTGTATCACTCTTAAATTCACGACAAAAAATTACATTGGATTTATTGCGCGACTCCGATCGCTGTTTAGCAAAACACTTTTCTTCCGTATGCCCCATTTTTTTTACAAAAGTTGCCCTACAATTTTTCATGTTTTGGACATTTCAATTGGCATTAGTACTCTGACTATCGCTTACGACTTTAGAACTCGAATTACTATTACTAAGTTTAAAACGTTTCGGACACGCGTAGCTCTTACTGGTATGCCCGTGAGCCCCGCACGAAAAACACTTCACAGATTTTTTATCAAACGCACTACGGCTCCTATTACCGCCGTTATCGCGCCAGCTACTATTTCGATTAGAATGGGCATGAACATTGTTTTTGTTCATATTTGCACTGGTTTTATTTGGCATGACATACATTGATCAAAATTCCACAATGGTTTCGGTAGACAATTTTGCATTCATAGCTGCAGCACGAATCTGCGGATCCTTAATACCGCGCACAATGATTGCACACAAAAGGTCACTACTTAGTCCTTTAATGATACGCAATCGCAACAAGGATTTGCGCGCGTATTCCGCCTATGTGGAATATTTATCTGACTCAGTGCACATGACGTCATACAGGACATTAGCGACATCGACACGTCGCGTCGTGGTCAGAGTGATTTTAATTGTAATTTAAAGGTAGACCAAGTACGATCCGTTTCGCTCCAATTGCGTAACCAAGAGTGAGATTCACCCTTCAGACACAAACCGATACGGGCCAGACATTCTTTGTTGTCCCATCTATTTTGTAATTTAGCGTGGTCAACTTCTTCACACCATGCATTGACGTCATGAACATTAGGGTCGAAGTCAGAGACGTAATAATGGTTTGATCTCACCGGGTTTAAGCTCCTTAGTGCATCGATAAGACGCTCTGCGACGTCCCCTGCAGCCGACGTTGAAGGCGAAGGCGGCATCGACAGCGCCGGCGCCAGTGGCGTCGGGACAGGTCGCTTGATACCGGTAGGGCTGGCCGTGCGCATAGCCTCTTCATGTAGTTCGGGCAAGGACGGGCTGGTCGTGCCTGTGATGGCAGGACGCGGCTGCTGCTCCACGCTAGATCGTGGTTCTGAAATTGAACAACGCTCCAAGGCAGAGACCCTATTAAGTATTGCGTCTAAGGTAACACTGAGATGAGTTAGGTCGGCGGCGGTGCCGTGCACTCACGTTTACGTTTTGTTCTGGGGCCGGTATTATTCGACATTTTATTTAAATTTATTTAGTCAAGTGGGTAAACGAGAGTCGTATCCCACTTCTGATTTTAGGAATTTAATGAAATAATAATCAGGAAGTTAAGTTTAACAAAGGAAGTCTTTTTAATAAAAATTGTTAAAACAAATTACAAAATTGAGGATCTAATAATTAAGCGAACAGTTGGGGAATTTAAAGTTAAGCGCGCGGCGCCGGGTGCGAGAGAATGAATCCGTGGTCACACTGCACGTCGTCTTATATGGACTCGATCATGTCATGCTCCGGGCTGGCCAGAGGGGTGTAGGTTGGGGAAGCGGCTAACAATATTATTATTATCAGGGGAATTTAAAGCTACAGGCTCAGCTACGGCGCGGGCTGGCGCGTCGTCGAACAAGGGTCGGGGGGCCTTAGTCTAGATTACATTTGGCTTATATACTATTGAAATGTTTGTATGTGTGTGTCTGTGACTGTACCTCACAGATGGCCAGTAACGGACCTTCGATCGTATGTCTAATTGATTTGGTCATCATTAATTTTATTGTAATTAGCTATTTGTCACTTGATATAAATGACTAGCAGGTATCAATGAAGGTTTAGTTTATGAATACAGTACGGGGTAAGGTTTGGCTATGCATAACTACCTACACCGAGATTTCGAAGCGCGTCGTTTCGGCTGACTTGTATGAAGATGTAATACTGCTTACTTAATGTGACATAACGGCTCTGCATGACGGGAACCTCGTGAAAGCAGAGAAAGATAAACAAATCAAGTATCTTGACTTGGCCCGCGAGGTTGTCGATATGTGGGATATTATAATTATTATTATATAAGTCAGCGATCATTGTACCGATAGTCGCGACAGCCAATGAAAGAAAAGAAAGAAAGAAAGAAAAGTAGTTTATTCTGCACAAACAAAACGCACATTACAAATAAATGACATTAAAAATACAGACATATAAAGTAGCCAAAAGCCTCGTATACAAAAAACAAAAGTTTTACAATTTTGTCCATTGCTTAAGGTTAGGGCCAGGGACCAAAGACAATACACATTGCTCTGCAAGGAACCTATTTATTTTGCTCTGTGTTACGACACTCGCAAATGACAACAAACAAACAATGAAAACAAAAACAAAATGCCGATAGCAGAGTGGAAAAATGACTACTTTTGTAACAAAAACAACAATATTATGAACAATTAAGCCAAGAGACAATGACTTAATAGCCAAGTGCTACGACCAGCTCCTGAGGAGGCTCTCGTTGGGCAGCTGGATCAAGGGCTTGATTCAGAAAGGTGTACTTCTGGACACAGCTTGCATTGTTAGGATGTTCCTCTCTGAGGAGTCCTGATCGCCAGTAGCTTGGACCCTATTCTCGATAACGGTGGCTACATTTTTTTTAAAGTAATCATACTTAAAATGTAATTTACAAGTATTTAAATGAAATAAAGGAGTAAAATAATAATTTGTACATAACAGGCTGTTAAATGTGACTAATGTACTGCTTAATTATTTAAAAAGTGAGTATCGAAGTTCAGTTCTGAGAACTTTTTCACTAACGTAATCTACATAAATTCAGGAAGGTCTTTTAGTACACAATATTTTAGGTTATTGTTAATTATACCCGTTGAATTATTTTATTTCAAATCGAAGAGAACAGGGTGGATCGATATTTTTGCACGCAAGTATAATATATTATTTAGCTAACATTATTTTCTTAATGTAAACTCAGCTGTGTAAGGTCTTGGTGCTGACAATACACCTATCAATGGCACATCCGACGGTATTGTACCGTTGCTGACGTGGATCCTGTACTTTTGGAGTATACCTACGAAGGTGATGAATATGAATGACTTCGCTAAAGAGTCCCCCGGACAGCGTCTGCGACCTGAAAAGTATATTTATATAATATTAACAACTATGAAAACTTTGGTTTGTGTTATAAGTACCTATATTATAACTCAAAATGATGCAGATTTCGTCAGATGCTACATGCACCTTAAACCTCAGTGTAGGACAAAATATAAGAACGATTACTAATATAATAACTTATTAGCAAGTCTCGATGACACAAAATACGAATATAATAACATAAGGCAACTTGTAGGTACGCACAGCGACATTGCAAGTCATCCAATATAAACCGGTGTTGCGTTGTTTAGGCTTTCCGTAAAATGCGAAGCCAGCTCTTACTGGAACTGAATAGGTACGCAAGCAATTTGTAACAGAACTTAAACGGAAACATTTGTGTGTTTGAAGAATACATAAAATAATACAAAAACATTGTAGATTGATTCAATTGATGACATCAAACTTGCATCAATCATTTCAATACACGCCCAATTCGCAAATATATCACAATAAAAATCGCTTTGCTTGGAGAGGCTTTTTGCATATTTGGGGATCGATTACATGCATACCAATAAAAAAGTAGATTTTTCTTATATTTTTATAAAAAATTAAAAACTAAAGTACAAAACAGTGCCCAGTACAAAATAATCCTTTACCTATTTTTTTTTGTTTCAAATACCGCTTTAATCTTGTCATATTTTTCTACTAATTATAAAGTTGTATACCTACATATTTTAAGACAGATTCTAAAGGCTCCCGCAGACAGGCGCAATGCGACAGCGCGACGCGACAGCCCGATGCTAACATTGTAGAACAATTTCCATGAAATTGTAATAGAAATTGTTCTACTAGAGGCGCGTCGCGCCTGTTTGCGCCTTAACTCTGCCCACGACTTAGTCCGCGAGACACCTATTAGACACCTATACCATAAAATATGCCTATAGCACTCGGTGATAGTACAGCTTTCTACTTTCTTGCAGTGAAAGAACTTGTATAATCGGATAGGTACTTCCAGAGATTACCTCTTACAAACAAACAAACAATTTTACCTCGTCATAATATTTGTTCAGATGTTAGCAACTTTCTAGTGACATAATATCATAATTAACAGGACACCATATCGATATTGTCAGTAATGCAACAAAAATATCTTAATTTTATAAGTAGGGGAGAGTGTGTATGAAAGAGCCAGGTTTTGAAAGAGCCGAAGCAGTTTGCAACTACTCACCATATTCCTACCATAACTTAATTATAGAGATACAGGCATCTTTTGGCGCCTGAATTACATGTTTTTGAGACATTTTTACCTGCATTCACACATATAGAAAAAAATGTACAGTATGCTATAACGTGACTATTGAGAAAAAGTATTTTCATTTATAATATTATCCAGCCTAAAAGAGCTTTTTAGGTTTGTTTTGAAAACTGACTCTTTTATACCAACAGGACAGCCACCAGAATTTTATAGACAAAACTTACATAATGGGACCTTTAACTTAGTGAAAAACTTATAACCACCTACCTAATCCGAAAAGGTACATGTGTTCTGAATTTTTCAACATTCCACTTTCGTCGATGAATCTTTCAGGATTAAATATATGCGGGTCATCCCACAATTCTTTATCGTTGTGTATATCGCCCAAAGACATGAGTACTGTAGCACCTTTAGGTATTAAATACCCGTCAATCAAAGTATCACTTTGCAATAACCTCGGTCCCGCCATGGGAACTATAGGGTAATATCGTTCCACTTCTTTTATGAACGCTGACGTGTATATAAGCCTGAAAAAGATAAGTTTTCGTATAATATTAGAATAACATGCTCACGGCAGCCAATTTCAACGGAGACTAAAAACTACGCAGGAGATACCAGTACAGTGTACAAAGAGTGTGTGCACTTATAGTCCAAAAGGACGGGCGCGGCGTGCGGAGTGTGGCAGGGCCGATGGCGGCTGGCTTTACGTGTTTTTCTATGTGTGGGGGTTGTCAGACCGTCACCCACAGTCGCACACGTCACACGACAGTAAAAACCAATAGCTTATTTTAGCTCCACTCGGAATTCAAACCAGAGACCTAATGATCCACATAATGCCTTATAATCCAAAAGAAATGCTTCTAAAAGATAGTGTTACGAGTTGACGGCAAAATAACTATTTTATATCAGCTTGATCTACATTCAAGAAACGTTAAGTAATCAGTATACCGATAATATAGTGGTTATAGCAATGATCAGTGCGAAATTAGTGGCCATCTTACAGGTCAATCGACACCGTATTGTATTTATGAAGTATTCCCCCTAAAACCGGCAGGTCATTTAGTTACCTGATATCGTATAAAGTTGGGATGAATCTACACATCGTTCACTGAGCTACACAATCCTTGCGCAGAGCAAGTGCGGTACACTTTATTGTCGAAGCAGTTAAGAATTCGGAGCTAGATTCTTAGTCAAATGTAATGAAAATGATATACTTCACTCTACAAGAGATCTTATTTTTTAAAGCGTCGCGAGATGTTACATGATTTCTAAAATATATGTTTTTGATGGGTTATTTTTATTACGAATCAAATAACCATCACCACCTTCATGATTACAGACAAATAAATCGTCATATAGGTTTCTCGCCATCCTCGCATGTTACCAAGAGTTAACGTAGCCATGTTCGGGTCACCAAAAGTTGAAAGGCGATAGCTGAAAGCTTTTTTTCGTGACCGATTTTATCCTGTCAAACTACCGGACTTTAGTCGTTGATATAATCGGCCACCGACAAAATGCAGCAAACAAAATTAACTACCGTTTAAGTACTTAAACACCCCGTGGAGCCCTTTACCATAAGCAAATCTTATTGATTCGTTTACGGTGACTTTGTTTACATAAATGTTTGGTATGCTTGCCTGTCACTATCATTCCAACAAGGCGTTCTGTCTCCAATAACGGTGTCTATTTCCTTGAATATTTTCTGTTGTATTTCTTGACATTTTAATGCTTTGAGAAAAGCGAAGCCGAGTACGTTGCTACTTGTTTGAGAACCCGCAATTATGAAATCTAAACATACTATTTTCAACTGCTCCTCTGAAAATAACCAAAATAACAATTAGCGTTTAATCAAATAGAATGAAAAACATTTAAGTAGGTAAGTGCCTGTCATGTTGCTATTTCCCAAATACAAATGCCATAATCTTTTGATTCACTTATATACATAATTTTACTTTCCATCCATTGCTTTTCATGTACATAATCGAATAACGTTACATACCTAACAAAATTGCTTCGTTTTTTTCTGGGTTCTTAGAAAAATGATTCATAGAATTATTACAAATATCAGTCTGTTAATCATTGTATCATTTTATGAAAACATGAATTGCAATTCACATTTAATTCCGTACCTACGCAAAATATGCGCTTTGGACGAGAAGTTGCGGGCCAGCCTGATATAAGTACAACACACATTCAATTGTTTCCACGTTTCATAGAATGACACATATTAGGTCTTTACCTATGAAATTGCCGTTCTGCAGTACTGGCCATTTCAAATCAAAATAATTTTTGTTTGGCTAAGAATTCTAATTTCAAATTAATTTTATTTTAAAAACATGGATTTTTTTTTCTAAAAGTAGTCATTTCTTTATTGATTAGTGTTACATTTTCATCGCATTTCAATCTTTTTCGTCATCATGGATACGTTAAAAATTCGAGTAATTATGGAATATGAGTACCGTCGTGGCAGCAACGCGGCACAAGCGGCACGCAACATCAACGACGTTTACGGAGCTAACACTACAAACCAACGCACCACCTGTTATTGGTTTGCTCGCTTCCGTTCTGGAAATTTCGACCTGAAAAATGAACCTCGCGGTCGTCCGAAGACTTTGGTCGACAATGACGAATTAAAGGCGATTGTGGAAGCTGATGATACACAATCTACGGCTGAATTAGCAGCAGCTTTCGACGTTAGCGTCAAAACAATATTGGTCCATTTGCGTCAAATTGGCAAGGTAAAAAAGCTTGACAAATGGGTGCCCCACGAACTCAATGATCGCCAGCGCGAAGTACGCGTCGAGACGTGCCTTGCACTGCTCAACAGACACACAAATGAAGGAATTTTGAACCGCATTGTTACCTGCGATGAAAAATGGATTCTGTTTGATAACCGTAAGCGCTCAGCAAGTTGGTTGGATCCTGGTTCAGCACCTAAACAATGCCCTAAACGAAAACTTACCCCTAGAAAAGTGATGGTCACTGTTTGGTGGTCTAGCGCCGGTGTGATTCATCACAGCTTCTTACCAAACGGGGTGAGCATTACTGCAGATGTGTACTGTGAAGAACTGAACACAATGATGGAGAAGCTGGCGCATCTCCAACCAGCATTGGTCAATCGCTCGTCTCCGCTGCTCCTGCACGACAACGCGCGACCTCATACTGCACAGCAGACGGTCTCCAAGTTGCAAGAACTGGGGTTGGAAGCTCTCCGTCATCCGCCCTACTCACCAGACCTTGCGCCTACAGACTACTACTTTTTCCAGAATTTGGATAACTTCTTGGCGGGAAAAAAATTTAATACCCGAGAGGCAGTACAAAATGCCTTTGAAGAATTTGTTGCCTCCCGTCCAGCTGATTTCTTTAAGAAGGGCATCAATAAACTGCCACTGCGATGGCAAAGATGCATTGATTGCATGGGTGATTACTTCGATTAATACAAATAAAAAAATCATGAAAAAAATTCGTTTCAATTTTTTCATACAAAACGGCAATTTCATAGGTAAAGACCTATTATTAACGAGTAAAGATAAAAGATTCTAGGCTCGCACGCGGTTGCTCGCAGTTCTGACAATTGCAACCAACTTTTATGTAATAATAAACCAAAATCCGACGGTAAAACAAAATACGAACTGAAACTTGCGAGGATAATAATATACGGGATTGACAACTTCGACGAAAGTATACTGCGATACAATACTAATTTATTAAAACAACGCGAGGAGTTAACTATCGACAAAGAGACTATTTGCTTTATTTAATTAAATGTATGAGCGGAATGTTACGAATCTCGACCATTTTCAATTTATTGAATAACAACAGGAAATAGACAGTGTTTTGGCAAATAAAAATGGACGATTTTATTTTCGACAGTTACCCAATAAAGTAAACAGTACGCAAATCAAGACACTCACCTGTAAAAGTTGGGTTTTTATTCGCATAAATCTCTTCCAGGAACAAATAAATAAAATCTTTTCCTTCCAATTCTTTATTTTTATGCTTTTCAATAGCTTCCTGAAACGAATTATTCACTGTATGTAATCGTTAAAACAAAAAGCGGTCAAGTGCGAGTCGGGCTCGCACACGAAGGGTTCCGTACCTCAAGGCAAAAAACGCCGAAAAAAACACGTTTCTTGTATAGAGACCCCCTTTAATTTTTAACTTTATTTTGTTTTTATTATTTGTTGTTATAACGGCAATAGAACTACACACTGAAAATTTCTACTTTCTACCTATTACGGTTCATAAGATACAGCCCGCTGACAGACAGACGGACGGACGGACAGCGGAGCCTTAGTAATAGGGTTCCGTTGGCACCTTATTACTAAGGAACCCTAAAAACGACAAAGATATTTCCCAACTTTTGCGATGTTCAAATGTTGATTAAGATTAAGTTTGATTAAGTGAGATAAGGCATTATTTTAGACATCAGTTTCTAAAAGTTCACAAGCATATATTTCGCACGCTTAATCGAATACTGTCACTATCCAAAATTTTGCTAAATCGAGTTTTTAATGCCATATGTTGGGAAACGTAGAACTACGTGTTATCGCGCTTACACTAGTCTAAAATGAACAGAAATAACAGCTGCATGGCAGTGGTCGGCTTCTTCAATAAACAAAATATTCCCCTCCTCTCAGAGCAACAAAGACCTTTTACGAAAAAATACGTGTCATCAAGGAAATAATTAACGATTTTTTAGTGCAAAACTGTCCTTTTAGAATTCATTTTGTGTTTAGGTTCACATTTGCACTGAGTTTTTCTCATATTTAGATCATTAGTTTGACGCCATAATGACACTTTTAGTTTAGGGTCAGTTTGCCTTTAAAATCAGAAGTTATTTATAATTTGTTCGATATAGTATAATCGTCACATTGCTTATAATGTCATTTTTGCTTTCATTGTTTTCTTAAAAAACTGTAATATACAGATCAAGGTAAAATGTTTTATCTAATAAAGTGTAATTTTGCTGTCAGCGATACGGCAATAATTAATGCAAAGTGTATTTTTATCGTTTCTTACAAGATCATACCATGACACTTTTCGCGACGATTTACATCTTAAATAGTTCACATGCGTAAGGGATGGACGAACATTTATTGATGTTAATCTTAAATTAGCCAGAGCATGTATGCTCTGGCTAATTTTAAGATTAAGAGTATCACACATTTTTTTTTAAACCACGCCATACACAAGATGAGAATGATAAAGTACACTTTGTTATAGAAAAAAAGTGAGGTAGTTTTTAAGAACATCATTTTACATTTTATCACTTTAATAAAATCAGCCAAAAAAGAGGCAATCCGTATAATGTTAAAGGAATTCTATATTTTATTTTCTTTTATTTAAAATATTTTATGAGTGTGGCACCCAATTTAACAAGGACACTGATGGGGACCAGTTAGACTTTGACATTAATGTTATAAAATTAGTTAAGGAAAACCATGTAGCACTTAAGATATTTTACAAACACTCCTTTACTGAAAACCAGTTGTTTTGAAATAGCACAAAATAGACTATCAAGCTCTAGACGCAATGCAAACCGTATGTATGGGTATAAATAAGTTTTTTTTTTATTACTTTACGTATTAAGAATAGAATTGCCTAGTTAGCATACGAGTTGGTTTCTTTTTTAGAAGATGATTACCTGTATTGGAGATTTAAGTCTGATTATTTTAGAGCACATACATTATGGATATGTTATTTATTTGATACTTTCTGTTTGCGTTAGTTAATGTAAACTAACAGAATTTAATCTTTATGTTTGATGAATGGATTTTATAGATTTATTTTAATAAATTTCTATGTGAACAAAATGTTTCATATTTTTGGCTTGTGAGAATACCTCTTAAGTAATTATGAAATATTTATTTTGTAGTAGTAAGTATATATTTTTTATCACTATTACGTTAAATTATACAGCTTTTGGCAATTAAGCAATAGTTTTAAAGCTTTTATTATTACATTTTCTTATTAAAAAGTAAATCCAAATTGCCACTAAGACGAAATAAAATAAAAGAATGAAAGTAAAAGTTACACTTTAATATAAATAACGATAAAATGTAAATATATATAAGTAAATTCATATTGTTTTTGTTCTCAAATTACGTTAAAATTAAATAAGATACAACCTTTACCCATAATTTCTATATCAACAAATAACTAAATTATGCATGGGATTCTCACTCATATTCATACCACAAAAAAGATTTTTGGCTCTTCAGAAAAGTTAACTTTTGAATAGTGACACTATTTTGTAGTATTATTTCAGTATTATTTGGATAGTGACAGTTTTGGTTTAAGCGTGCGATTTATTCAATTCATTCGATTGTTTATATTGTAAAAAATCCAAATACTGACTATAAAGAAAGATTTGTACTCGCGAATTATATTTTTTAAATTAAACAGATTTCAATCATATTACCAATAAGAGTTATTTTTAACGACACACGCAACAATAAGATTTCCAAGTTATATTGGGAAAATAAAAAATATTACCTACCTCAATAACTTTGGAGATTTCTCTATTCAACGTGGTTATCAGTGAATACCCACTTAATTTAGGTATAATGAATCTACACCAGGGCATTTGATTCAACATGCCTCCGGCAATTGAGAGAGCTTTTCCCCGTTGCCTAAAAAGATCCAATAATTGTTTCAGTTTGTCTTCTTCTATGTGTTCCCCTAGAAGTAATAAATATAAAAAAGTTATTTTAAATAAATTTGCCACCCAAGCGATTATGTTTTCAATGGCTTTTTATCAAGCCCATCTATCTGATATAAATACTACGCTAAAATCGTTGAAACCACTAAGTCCGTGTAAATAGAAAAGATTTTACGAAAATCAGCTAGAAAAACTTCCGTCCAAACGAGATTTTTATTCGAACCAGCCAAAACCGAAACGTCTTACGAGACGTAAAAACCATTATAACGCGCTCAAAACCATGAAATGAAACTCTTGAAGAAAAAATAATTAAAAACAAACTATTTTTTTTATGATTTCAATTAAATCAAATCATTATTATGTTATTTAGTTACAAATATGATTTTCATAGGGTAAGTAACTGCTGACCCATATTTTACAGGAAAACTATAGCCGTTTGCGACAGTGTGTTATATAAAACTTTCTCAGAATATCCATTATAAAAATTACAACAGTTTACTAGCTGCTGTAAAACAGCGGGCTACAGGGAACCGATTTCATGCCAGTGTCAACAATATAACTCCTGTTGCATTTTTTTATTGATAGAAGCCTACGCAAAAATGAGGACATTACAATCGAAATATTCCGCAAGGCAACAGTAATCGTTATATTCATACCTTTACTCTACACCTAAAGTTGTTTTTTAATCAGTCAAGCCAGCTACACATATATGACGTGTATGACGGGTGTCAATAACACCACCAGTTCTGTTTAAAGAGTCATTCTTTGTTAATAACAGTTAGTACACTTACCAGCCACGTACTTCCATAGAACATTTATCACAGATTCACTCAGTAAATTAACCAAATTTATAGGCTTGCTATTACTTTCTTCTATATATTTCAGTAATCGAGACAGTTCATTTTGTATTTCCGTTTGCATTACAGTTTTACCATAGCCGACGTGTTTTAAGTTTTTCACTGCAAACTGTCTATGTATCTTCCATATTTCCCCATTGGCAAAAGTAATACCTAGAACATTCAAAAATAATTAAGAATCGTCTTGTATGAACCTATTTGAAATGTGAATCGATATGTTTGGTTCTCTCTTACCCATGTTTGTAGTTCCAAGACCTCTTAATCGTGAAAAAAAATTTTGTGGTCTAGCATCAAATTTTTTGTCATAAAATACTTGACGAACATTCTTCTCACCAAACACGACTACTAACAGTTCTGTGCTCGTTTTCATGCCTAAAACATTTGTAGAATATTGTCTGGACAATTCTAAGAATGCTCTCCATTCAGATCCATATATTTTTCCCATTTTTTTCAAAATAGCGGTACTTCCGATGAATGGATACCATGCTGGACCTGAAATAATAATAAAACAATATTGCGTTCATTGTTGTTGGTCTAGTTTCCACTTAAATCCCTTGTTCATAGTTCGACTACAACAATTTGTGTATAATATCTGTTACAACCTTAGCACCCGGTTTCTGAATTGCGAATTTGATGTTGAGAATTTGTCAAACTCTACTTTAGCATCTACTTAAGGTGATTCCTTCTATCTAGCCCGTGAAATTCAAAGAGGATCGAACTTTTTTGTATGGAGACTGGCATCGTCCCGGTCGCCATTTTGATTATTTTTCAAAATGGCGTTGCATGATAATACCTTTATATATGGATAAGTGGCATATAGACAATTATTTGACTCACACTTATCTGATGAATATATTGCTTTACTTATCTATCATCGGCTGATATTGAACAACAGACTTCATTATTCTTTTTCGGGTAGCGCTACAATTGTAGTAAGTTTTAAATTATAATTCCACAACTTTCAGTCAAACAAAAAGTCATCGTATCGTGATGTTTTACGAAGTAGTCAAAAGTGAAGGTGTTGCAAAGGCAAAGTCAAATGTTTTTATTCCATAGATTCTCCGTTTCTAAGTCCTACCACCTTAAATAGGTACTAAATAATAGTATTTCAATGTGAATACATAACTGAAGTAATAATCATAATTGTAACACATCATTCATCATCTGACGAAGTCGTGTTCGGACTCACTGAGCTATCTTTAACTCTATTTATTGAAAAAGAAACAAAATTATTATTTTTTAATTCAGAAACCGTGTGTTAGTGATATCATGCGCTTGGTTTGTAACATGCAACAGAATACCGTGGTATCAAGTTGACTTTATTCAAACTATCATATAAATTAGCTAAGCACAACAAAGTCCTGCAATGATTAAACCAGAGATTCCCAAACTCTTTTGTTTCATAGACCACTTAATTTTTTTGCTGGATCCAGTGGACCCCCTGCAGCTACATTACTAGCAATTTCTAAATCTCGAAAAAAAAGTGAAGATTAGATCTATCTATGGAAACTTGCGTTATGGCTGAGTTTCAACGACGAAATAACAGTTTTCGAAAAAAAAGGTTAGAATTGATTGCTTGATAGGGTTAATTATTTGATAATAAAGTCGACTAAACAAATTTTCAATTAAATTTTAATTGATTGTGCTGTGAGTGGATGTGAAAAAAGCAAAGTTGGCCAATCGAAAAAATGACTCCATCCAACTTAACTTTTTTGAAATCTACAGTGACTCACAGCACAAGAACCAATCAATTCTCACAAATTTTATTTAGAAAACGTCCCATTCGGAGTAAAGAAAAAATAAACACAAAGAAATATAGTATATTTCTTTGTGTTGTATTTATTCAAATATATAAATTATTACACTATCAATTATTATTGTTATAACAGTCGTAATATAATCAAAATTAAACACTTATAACGTAATGTAACTTCCACAATGGTAATTACAAAAAAAAAAAATTTAGAGGGATGTACTTGATGGATTGCCAGCAAATTATCAATATTTGGTTTGAGTTTTGTAAGGAATAACCGCAAATCTCCCCGTTCTGTGATATTCAATCTGCTCCTTTTTTTGTTAATAAGTTTGTAACGGCACTAAAACTTTTTTCGAAGAGATATGACGAGGGAAACGCTATTAGAAGCTTTTGCACAATTCTCCACAGTCCAGGATATTTTTCGGGTATTTCTGCCTGCAGCCAAAATTTTCGATACCCTCTTTTACATGTCACTTTCAGCTCCTCATTAGTGCTAAGTTCGAGTAGCTCCTCTTGTAATATCACATTCTCCACTTCCGTTTCATCAAATGGATTTATGATCCATGGTGGTATTTCTATCGACAAAATATCTTCAAATCTGATTTTAAAATCATCATGCAGGGCAATCAAATGTTGAACGGTTGTCTGAATATCTTCATCAAGGCATTCTACCTGCGACAAGTTTGAAAACTGTAAAAATTCGTGCCGACCAATATTTTCCTTCATAAATTTCAATTTGCCAAGAAAAGCTGAAATTACACTCTTTGTTTTTATTAAATTAAGGTGATATATTGAAAAAAGTGTGCTTTTTCTTTTTAGTGTACCTTTTTAAGTATATGGAATAGGTATTTAACAATTTGGTGTATGTTTTATGACTATATTTCCTAGCATCCTGTAAAAGGAATACACGATACAATGAAGTTTTTTCGATACAAAAAAAATGCAAAGTTCTATCTATGTTTATATTTTTTGAGCATTAAGGCGTAACGCTTATGAGGTATTCATTGGAGTTTACTATAAAACATAGAGAATAATCATATTAAAGTTTAAGTAAAGCAGTTTTTGTTTTAAAAATACTTTTTATTTAAAAAAGACGGTATTTCGTTTTGGCACATACGTTGTTTTATTCCGAGCACACACACATTATCGCCATCCCTTCTTTTGCCTATCAAAAGTAATGTCATCACTCTCGTTCGTTCATAAATCATTCACCCGGTGGGGCTGATTGAGGATGAATCTATGTAATTTTTTTGCAAATCGGTGCGATCTAATTTACGTGATTTAAATAATTCTGTTTACAGAAAAAGTTAGTAGCTTAGCAAATCAAGGTAATTATATAATACAATTAGTGTTGAATAGGTATTTAGACTCTGTGTGTGTGTGTATTCTTGTGACAGTGAAAAATGTAACATTCTTTTTCTATTATTATTTCGTGACGACATTTAAATTATTTATGAAAACGGAAAGAAATAAATAAACTGAACGGTACCTTCAACGTTAGGAGTATCTGCTAGCTGCACAGGGCAATCAATGAACTTATTCAATAGCAATAAGATGATGATGATGATGATCGAATTCAACACCTTCACTAAAGCTTATCCGGCAACAATCTATTCGTGCCTTGCAAAGTAATATTGGTTACCTACGCATTCTATTTTCTAGAGAAGAACGTCTGTTTTTATACCTACAACTTATAATAATCGTTTACCTAAAGAAATAGGCTAAAATAAATAATTCGTTTTTAGGTTTTAAATACGTCAAAAATACGTCATGATGTTCCGCTACTCAAATCACGACATAATGCGGTTTCGCATCTTTATTTTCGCGGCGGAGGTGTGCCATTATCGTTACAGTATATAGTCATGGCGGTCAAGGGTAAATTAACACATTACAAAGTACTATTGAAATGTTGATACGTTACCTAGCGGCATCTATGGCAGATACGAAAACAACATAAGTTTCAGAGACTCCTAACGCCACCTTTCAAAAAGTATCAGTACTACCGAGTACCGACCAAACCTTCTCTTTCACTTAGTTTTTGAACACGACCAACACTACTTCAGAATGAAAACCATGGAAATAATTTCAAAAAAATTTTTCGTTACTTAACAGTTCATGTGAGTCAGATTCTATCTTTATTCTGCAAAAGAGGGCAGTCAGAGCCTCCGCAAACGCGAATCTTAAGGAAACTGTTTAAAAAAATTCTGACTGAAATCATGACGATACCTTGTCAACATACAAATATATGAAAACATTATATATGTTCAAAAAAATCTACATCTTTTCAGTATTACAAACTACAAATACTACTACTACTAATTGATTCAATAAATAAGTTAATTCATATTGGGGAAATTATGTTGATCATTGGCAACTCTGGCCGTTTTTCCGATAACAATGAAGTTAAGTGACAGCCATAATTTCAACACTAGACATAGGAACAAATTAGATCAACCACTTTTCAGGTTGTCTAAAGTACATACTTCTTTTATGGGGTACTGTGTAAAATGTTATAATAAAATACCACTCGATATTCTTCAAATAAATGAGTTGTCTTTTCATTTTGGTAGTAAAATTTTATTCACTGCTCAAATACATACAAACTATAGTTTTGTATAATTTAGAAGCATTTTTTCAATTTTGTAAATTTGAGTAAGTACCATGGATTCGTTTATTATATCATGATTATTAAGTATGTTGACTTGAAAGCATGGTAGTTGAGACAGTCATGCTCACTTAAATGTCTCACTGTTGGTGGCGTGTGTGTTGGATCATTCGGTTCCCTACAAAATGGTTGAGCTGCATTGTGCTGATCCACGCGTCATGTTCGTGAACGGGCGCCGTCAGTTGCAACTGGTCATCTCTTAACTGCCACGGCTTCTTTTTATTATTCTTTTATTTTGATTTCTTTTTAATATACATATATATTTTACATCGTTCTCACATATAGAAGCAACAAGAGTCCAGGTAGCCAGGAACCTATCTACCGAATCAATTAAGAATGGTACCTACAGGATTTAGGTGACATGATCAGTAAGATAAGTTAACGGAAGCTTATCAGGAAATGACGAAACAGGCCTAGTATTATTAATAACGAAACTGGTTTGAATCAAACCTTTGACTCATTACAAAAAGTTACATAAGTAAATTGCAATGAAACTACGTCATTGAAAATCACAATGGTACATTAAGGTAGTGTTGCATACACATCACAAGTGCTAAGTAGATAGGTATGTACCTTACCTACTAAGCGTCCTTCCATGAACGATAGTGTCAAGATCTTAGCGAACCGAACCGCATTTTGATGTGGAGTCTAATAATTGAATAAGTTAATGTAAACCAAGGTGGGCCGATGATGACCTGGCTGCAGCAATTCGCTGGATGAGAGAAGCATAAAACCGGTCGAAATGGCAGTGCTTGTGGGAGGCCTATGTCCAGCAGAGGACGTCTTTCAGCGGAAATGATGATGATGATAAATCGGTAGTTCGTGTTTTTTTCTCTTTGTAGGTAATTTATAAATTATTCAAGCTTTATTAAATGAGATCGTCGACCTGGGCCGTGAATAAGCCCCTAATAATACGAGCTGTGTCTTAGATGCGACTGAGTGTAGTATTAAATTTTAGCAAACTATAGAAACTACAAGCTGTGCGTCCGATGGACTTTCCCATCGGCAAAATGAGAAACTTTCCCACAAACTTTAATTCCTGATTTAACACCATTAGGGGTCAGTGCATATCTGCGTTATATTATAAGGAACTCTTTTGCAAAATTTCATTATAGACGCAGCAGTTTAGGTTGTACGTTGTCTGTCAGTGACTGAATTTTCTTATTTATAGTTTTCGCAAAAATTCCCAAAGAACCAAAATTACCATTTTGCGGAAATAGTGCAGTTACTTTTTATAGCAATTTGAATACGGTTAATAGCACGATACGTACCTATTTGCTTACATTCGGTCAAATAAAATAATTTAATCTTCTATTAAATATCGACATCTACACTCTACCAACAGCCAATAATAAAAAGTTTATTTTATTTAATTAACCTTCTGCAACTGAGGTGGATTTCTCATCAACATTCGACTGAGGTGTAGTCTGTCAAGCGTCACTATATACAACATGATTAGCAAAAACAAGTAATTATTTTTCACACCACCTGCTCGACAATGTAAAATTATTTGTCATGCAAACCTAACCTTAAGTAAGTCATTAAATTCCTGGGGTCTAGCCGGGCATTAATATTGTACTGAATTTCATTATGGCCTACTGGCTACCTGCTTAATGTGATTTGAATTTGAAACATTGGAACTTCAAGTTAAAATCGCATGCAAACATTTTCCATAGTACATACTAATGAGACCTGCACTGAAAAAATTAATTGTTCGGAAATCGAACTGGCCACCGAGTAGTTTTTTTTTTTTTAAATAGAACTGAATTAAAAAATACTGCAAATCGCTTTGCTGTTAAGCAACAAATTCAACTACAAATTCTCACAAAAATGCCGAGGGACGATAGTGATTTGACTCCGGAGCACATTAAATCCGAAGCCAACAATCTACTCCAAGAACAGTCCAAGGAATCGTACATGAAAGCCTACGACGATTTTTACAAATGTAAAACTATAAAAGGTGTTATGTCTGTATCTGGATCACTGCTTTTAGTCTACTTCCAGCATAGTAGCCTTTTTATGGTGCTTTTATTCTATGCGCAGGTCAACAATAAGCATTAAACATAATATTCCAATACAAAGGATATTGCTCTGCGCCCATACATTGTTCGCCCTGGAACCAAGAGCATCGGAAAATTATGTGTTGTATTGGTGATCATTAGTAAATTCCTATAAGATGTTATATTTATAACGGACTAGCTAAAGAATAGATAAATTTCAAAAAAAGTATCAGATTTTGAGGTTATAATCGAACCACGAATATTATGGTTTTTCATAACTCCGTGACTCCGAGTGCTTTTTAAGAAACTGAAAAACAATATCCTAATGCGTTTAGCTATTTTAAATACCTACCTAGATAATTAGGTATACAACCTAAGTAATAATGTGACAAGTGACCATTTAGTGACGTTAAAAATAGAGGTGCTGAATACGATACGTTAAAAACGATATTTCCTAAGATTTACTATGGACATACCTTACAAACATTATTAGGTACATCAACTTTTGTCATCCGATAATATTAATACCATTACAAGTAAGTAAATGTACCACTTATAATAAAACCATACTTCTCTACTTCTCCTATACTTGTAACAATATTAATAATAACATCTGTATCTAGTGTGCAATATAGTTTTTTTAAATAACACATTTATAATTCATCCAGTAACGATAAGTATCTTTTTATATTAATCGTCCTAAACTCGTAAGTGATCGTTTAGTTAGAAGTAAACCACACAGTTTTCTAAACGATCTTAGAAAACCCTGAATAATTATGATGATGAAATATGTAGGTTTTGTTCACTTCAGCATTATTCTTACTACCTATTTAAAACTACTACCTACCCACCTACCTATTAATTATACTTTTATTGAATAATAATAACGGAAAGGTGATTTAATGGTTCTATTTGCACTATAATCGAAATAAATTCAAATTAGGATTCCGATTAAAAAATTTGCAACAGTTAAAAAAAAGCAAAACATCGATTAAAATTGATTGGGCATCCCTAATCTTATTCGACACGACATGACATAACTTATGGCGAAGGGGGCATTGCGAATTACGCTATAATCGCTCACAGCGCTCACATCAATAATTTGTGTTCCGATTTAGATATCACGATTATGACAGCTGCGAGCTGTCAACAATTCAGAACGTTTGTGAACGCACTCACATTGCTCACAGTGCTCGCTCAACGTCAACCCCAAACCTTGTACAAGAAAGAAAGACCGACTAGATATTTTCTGGAAAATAGAAGTTCTACGCCTTGGCGCATCTGTTTTGTTGGTTGAGATGTATCAGACCAAAGATGCGACTCAAAACAACTCAACAGTACAACGCACAACTGTAATTTTTGACAGCTCTCACGATGATATTATTAAAAGGCTTGGTCGGCATTAACGCAAGTTGGCGCATGTCATTACGTTATCAATGACGATTCACGGGACATCGTTATCGCGCTCACGCTAATTCGAAACCGGTGTAAGCACGCTCAAATCGATTACAGTGCAATTCGAAACGCACCCGAAAATGGCGGCGTAAAATACTTTTAATGTTCATTTTGGCATGCAGCTAGTCCGTGTTATAAAAGTATTTTCAACTTATTTAATAAAATAGACAATTAATTATCGCGTATGACTGATGCTTTTATTGCACAGGGCGATTTTGGACATTGTCTTTTCTGAGCTCTATCCAAATTCAATATTATTGTAAACCTTTACTAGATGTCTATTATTACAATTATATGTGTCGATTAAATCTAAGAAAATGTACAACTAGTAATACATAAGAATTAATATAGATTAAAGCGGTTATTCCCCCTATGTTCTAGTCCTGCTATGCTCGACTCGAAAAATACCTTCAAAAAGTTTCACTATACACGAAATTCTTTGATTCTACGTTAACAATGGAAGGTACAGTTGGAAAGAAAAGTGTTTGAATTCAAGTTAAAAAAATATTTATAGTGCTATTCGTATATGCGTAAGCGTCTGTTAGTTAAAATTTATGTGCTGCCCAATTTCGGTTGAAGTAAGAATAATTATGCGGTTTCCGCCTTCAGAAAAATAATCAACCTACACATATTTACGAAATTCTTCTGGTATAATGACTTCAGCCGGGTTGCTAAATCGTGTTTTCTATACTTTCAGTTACTTATTTCTGTATCTGTATAATTAACTTTTTACTTTTTTACTGATTTGTAGTCGGGAACACTTCCTGAGAGATGGTAGCTGATGTCTCCTAACCTTCGCATATGTTTTTCGAAAGTTTTCTGTACCGATATATAATTTGTACTAACTTCTTTCTTGCACTCACTAATGGCTATTTCAACCTATGGTCTTCAAAATTTGGCACGCACTGATTGCTTTGTTTATTTTCTTGAACTTGACGTTTACTGTCCAGAATCAGTTTCCCAGTGCATTTAATTTAATTTAATTTATTTATTTTATACATTGCTAATAATTGTACTTTTGTTTTCGCGGAGCTTGAGGTATTTGTGCCCGTCATGTAATAAAGTTCTTCCACGATGTCTACTGTCAATTATTTTAAAATTTTGAAACGATCCGCTTGAACAACTTCCACCCGACATTGTCTTATAAGAACTAACTATACTATATTCTTATATACTATACTTCTTGACATTGAAAAATGAAATGGTTAAAATGATATTCCAATTTAATAATTTTGTAATATTTATTGTTATTCAGCATGGTATTTTGATTGTAGATTGTTAATTTTTGTGTTAAATTTTGCATGCCCAAGTGACGGCCGAGCTTGGACAACATTATCAAAACATGTATAACATCTATACCCCTACCCATGTAGGCAAAAAATAAATGATTTGATTTGATTTGAAATAACTTAGTTACTTACTTAAGTTGTAACTGCACAATAATAATGCAATCATATTGTCTCTACCTATTTACATAATAGTGAAAGATAAGGACCAGTGGGGTAATTACGTAACACACTAACAGTAGGAATGGGTTTCATTTTGACAGTTGAACAACATTCATTGCGATAATTACCTTGTTGAGCAGACAAATTTTTCGAAAATATTATTAATGGATTAGCAATAGGCTTCCAAATTATTCAGATTTTTATAGATAGTGTGTTACGTAATTAGGGTGCTGGTAATGATTCGCGGAAGGGCTCATTATTATGGCTACCCTGAAACAACCAGTTCGACACATGCTTTTCCTAACAAGCGCAAATTTTGACCTTTTTAAATATATTTAATGATGATTAAGAATAGGATACCATATTTACATACTAGTTTTTTTTTAATTTACTTTTTATATGGTTAAATGGTTACACTGTAACAGTTTTCTTCATCACTGCCCGCGAATGTAATTTCGTGCATAGCGAAACTTTTTAGTAAGTATTTTACGAGTCGAACATAGCGGGACTAGAACAGAGGGGGACTAACCGGATTAAAGTACGTACCTTACCTTCCTACGTAATAACCTACCTGTTAGTTTTGTTACAGGTGGGCTAGTTTTTTGAGTGAATAGCGCTTGTCGTGTAAATTAACTCTTATACATTAAAATCGAAGATATAAAAAAAAAACAGATTTGTTGCTGGTAAATTTTCCAGATACAAAATCAAAGAAAGAACTGTCATTCAATTCATAGTCCGTGGAGAATACGTAAGAATTTTTGAACATTAGGTACCAAGCTCTAAGCCCCTCTAATATAAACACTAACAGATTTTTCGTAACTTATAATAATGGCAAATGCACCAGGTAAGTCAATGGCAAAAATAAGATCAGTACCATGTTGAAAGAAATTGCGAAATACGAGTACCTGAAATTGAAAAATGTCGAGCTCTACACGGGCCATTGTTTCAGGAGAACATCGGCTACTCTATTGCGGATTTAGGAGTAGACATGACCTACATACACGGTGGATAGAAATCTGATGTGCTAGCGGAGGGCTACATTGAAAATTCTATACAGAATAAAGATAAAATAAGCTGCCACATTGGTAGCAACATCAAACTAAAAACGCCGGCGACATCTGACCCTTGGAACTCCTTTGTCACCGCAACCATCCACATCAAAACACTATTCGTCTACTCCACTGCCTCAAGCATCACCTTCACCAAACTTCACGATCCAAAATGATCCTCTGCAGACCCAAGTTTCTGAAACTTAACTCAACAGCAACACGCAAATAAACTCAACCTCCACTTCAATAAATGTACTGAATAAAAACATAACTTTGTCTTTCCACAACTGGTCTAATATATCAAGTAATGTACCTTTACCTTTTAATTGTTTTAAATAGATCTACTAACTGTAATTGTAAATTTTATAAATACTTCGATTCTAGTACCTACGATTGTTTTTTATTGTCTCGTAGATGGTGTGAAAAGTAGAGTATTCTCCTCGAGGATAAACGTGCATTCGTCTTGGGTGAGCTTCAAGCCCTTGCTGCACTCAGGATGCTTGTCTTAACTTCCTCGCTCCGCTCAGGAGTTAACACTAGAATCCTTCGTTACGCTCGGAATTCAATACGGCACCCGCGACAAAAGACACTGCTTTATCCTCTTGGTGCATAATCTACTAAGTATTAATACATTAGACATGATACCAATACAACTATACATTTATCGTAAATACTAGCTTAGATATGCCCGCGGGTTCGTCCGCGTGGAGGTCGGAAGATATCCCACGTTACTACCAGGATAAAAATTGTTCTGTCTTAACCCGTGTGCCAAATTTCTTCCGTTCAACCATTACGGCGTTGAAAAAGTGACGGACAGACAGACACAGTTACTTTTACATTTACAATACATATTAATAAGTACGGATTTACCCATAACATTCTTAGTTTTACTTAATCTATGTTATTATAATAGACTAAAACATGTATGGCCGGAAATTTAAAAAAAAGAACTAGATCAGAACACAGACCGAATAAAATTACTATATTTTACTATGTAAACGTTAGCATCGTTAAATATCCAAAACGTTCACTTCCCTGCACGACACAATATCACAAAGACATGACACAATTTGTAGCCATGCCGTGGAATATCTACTTCCAAGTATTTGATGTTTGCTGATCATAGTGTATTTTGATAAAACGATGGACATGTACTTATCTATGTATTTTACGCATGTTCGTTATACAACGTGTCTAATTATTCTCAATTATCAGGATAAAATTGAATCTTTCCTGTTCTTAAACATAATAATAGTAATAGTTTAGATAACTATGACGATAATGCAAATGCTAACTATTAAAAAATATAGTATTGTGTACAATTTTTATCTGTACCATATAATCATATTACTAAAAAAAACAAAGCGAGGTATAGTATGAGACAAAAATATTTTACTGTCCGCTTTAGTAAATTCCAATCAATCAAAAAACTATTTTTTAGTTTATCTTATATAAAATAACTTACCCGGTGGAAACTTCTTTGGTTTTCTAGTGGACATAAATGTATGCAAAATCAATGCAACCATGAACAGTAGTAGAAACGTAGGGATCATTTTTAAACGTCGATATTTTTACAGTGAGCACAGGGTATATTACGCGTGTGGTATAAATATCCACTGGCCTACTCGGCAACCGAAACGCAACTGTACAACGCGAACAGAGAGCTTCAATTTTTGTACGACGAGTTTACCTTTGTTGAAGTCCTTGTAGCGTAATCACTACTACTCACATAACTGTTCAATGAATGTTACATAGCCCATATATTAAATGAGACATGATTGTTTCAATACATCTATATCTATATACATCTTATAAAATAAAGTCGGTTTTCGTGTTTATCTGTTTAACCGCGTTGTTCTTCTGAACTCCGCAACGGATTTTGAAACGGTTTTCACCATAATTTAGACAATTTACTCAGGAAGGTTTACGTTTTTAATATATTAAAAATAAACCTATATATAATAAAGAAATCTCAATGTGTTTTCAAGTCGTAAAAACCATGTGAAGCAGGGGCGGGTCGCTAGATTAAAGGTACCTACGAGTACAATAACATAACGCATATTTTCTTTATAGGATTCTGTTCATCCGAATAAAAAAACTGAACCCTTATAGGTATCACTCGGTGTCTTTCTGTCCCTCTGTCAGGGCCAATTTGCGCCGAATCTAATGGACCGATTAAGTTGAAATTTGGTACACATTTGAATTTCTGTGACTCAAACACGGAGGTGGAACGTAAATAAATGAATTTAGAATATGTGGGTCTGGGCTCTGGAGACAGGCGCGATCGTCCTAAACCGGGGTTCTGTCCCCACGTGTGTGCTGATGCGGGGTGAGTCAGTAGTGGACATTTCGTTCGCTAGTCCCACTTAGTCGCCTCGTGTCGTTGACTGGCGCATCATGGAGGGGGTACAGACTTTTTCCGACAACCGGTACATCCCGTTTGAGGTCTCTTTTGGTGCCTCTTTTAGACAAATTTACGAAGGAGTTCCTTATAGGTCTTATATTTGGTATTGACCAAAGAAAGGACATGTGCGTAAGCCGCATAAACTACTTAAACTGCCAGACCATGAATAAAACTGAAACAATGACCCACATAGTCCCCATATTCACAAAAATTAAAATAATATAATACTTTTTACAGTAAATATTCATGTCTAAAATAGTTATTTATTATTATTTATTTTATCAACTACAAGTTCCTCAGTTTATCAATTCCAAGTTCCTCAGTTTATCAATCACATTTAAGGCCCTACCTTGAAAATAAATAATTGTTTTGAGCGGCGTGCCTTATTTCCCCCGCACGCGGGGAGTGGCGGTTCTATCTTCCGTTGTCGGTCGCCACGTCACCGCTACAAACTTATCTAAACCTGAACCAGTGGCCAAAAGTGGAATTAACAAAGATACTGACCGAAATTTAAAAAAGGTTCCTTACTTAGCATGGGCTTTCGCTAAGCATTATTCTTGTCACTGTCGCACAACTGTCAATCTAAAAGTGCAAGATAAAGACGGAAACTTATCTAAGAAAAATGGGCGTGCTAAGTAACGTTAATTAATCTCGGTCTATGAAATTTTGCGCACTATGCATCTACGGAGTAGACAAATAATACAAAATATTTTTAATCAATATCCAAAATATTTATTTTATTACTTATATTAAGTATACAACATGAAATTATAAATAGTTACTTAATCTTCTTTATTTATATAAAATGTATTTTGGTATATATGAGATTGACAAACTCCAACACCGTTTCACCGGTTACCATACACTGGCTTGTTAAATGACAATTCAATTATTTTTTTCATTTACCTATTATTACATACATTCCGTCAATAACGCAATACTCTTAACTTTTCCATCGTGTCCTACTTTTCAAGAAAATTTATGTTCACCTTACTAAAAGAGGACACAATACTTTTTCAGTTTTCTCTTTCAAGACCGACTTTTTGGTGCTTGTAAGCATTCCATTTGAACTATAAAGTGCATAGTAATTTGCATGCAGTTTAATAAATAGATAAAATATTTTCGGGCATACGGTAGGTATTCCAGAGAGTTTTGTAAACTTGAAAAAAAAGTAAAAACGAAATTGATATTTAGGCCAGGCTCTATGTTAGCTTAACAGTTCATTGTACAGTCGCCAGCAGGTCAAGCTACACGAAACTGTCAAATTTCTCTAAACTATTTTAAACCTTAAAATGGTGATGGTTAAGTTCCAAATCGCATGAGAAAATCTGACAGTTGTTGGTAAGTTGATGTGCTGGAGACTGTACATGAACTAAAATTAAAATGGAAGTTATTCACATTTTCTTCAAGATCGATTTCGTATGGTAGTGGTAATCTGTATGATTTATGCCCTAATTACATGACATATATTTTAGAAATTTTTAATAATTTTAAAATTTTAATTTTAGAATTTTTGTCGTAGTTGGGTTTTAGATTTTAACTTTGTTTTTTATTTCAATTATTGTGGGGTTAGGGTTCATTGAGGATAGGTAGCAAATAGATTTTGATAACAATAATTTGCTAAGCAGCCTTCATAACATTTTAGAAGGATGTTTAGTGTTATTGAAAACAGTCTGAGTGAAACACAATTGTTTTGATCTTATTTTGGGTTTAGTTATAGATATCCAATATATTTTCAGAAAGTACTCTTTAAGACCTTTTATTAGATATCAAACGCGATATATATTTTTTTCCCCGATAACACTTCATATCCGCTATTAGCTGCCATGTTGAATTTTATGTGACGTCACGTAGCATATAACCCGCGGGACAACATGACGCTTCCAACGATATCTCGTTTGTCCAAATATGACGAGGAGTTATGAGGAAACAGATAAACTTATATACATATATAGCCTGTAAAATCAATACCATCCTTTGGCTTTGCCATAGTCGGGTAAGAATTCACCTTTTGTCAAAATTCAAATGCGACTGCATTCATTTTTTGTGCTCTATCATTCGTAGTGACAGTATTTGACATATTGAAGTATTTTTGACGTATTTCAAACCTAAAAAAGAATCATTTATTGTAGCCTATTTCTTTATGTAAACGATTATTATAAGTTCTAGGCATAAAAACAGACGTTCTTCTCTAGAAAAAAGAAAGTACCTAAGTACCCAACATTACTTTGCAAGGCGAAAATAGATTGTTGCTGGTAATGCTTTAGTGAAGGAGGTGATCATTCGACTCACTAATAGCATCATCTTATTGCTATTGAATGAGTTCAGTGATTGCCCTGTGCAGACAGCAGATACTCCTAACGTTGAAGGTACTGTTCAGTTTTGGTTTTTTATTTCTTTCCATTTTCATAAATAATTAGAATGTCGTCACGAAATAATAATAGAAAACGAATGTTATGTGGTTCACAGTCACAAGAATACACACACAGAGTCTAAATACCTATTCAACTCTAATTGTATTAAATAATTACCTTGATTTGCTAAGCTACTAACATTTTCTGTAAACATAATTATTTAAATCACGTAAATTAGATCGCACCGATTTGCAAAAAGTGACATAGATTCATCCTCAATCAGCCCCACCGGGCGACTGATTTATGAACGAACGAGAGTGATGACATTACTTTTGATAGGCAAAAAAAGAGATGGCGATAATGTGTGTGTGCTCGGAATAAAACAACGTATGTGCCAAAACGAAATGCCGTCTTTTTTTAATTAAAAGTATTATTAAAACTAAAACTGCTTTACTTAAACTTTAACCATGAATAACCCTTCTTTAAATTACAGTTTTAAATTAAAACATAACTGCCTTAGTTTTAAATAAAATGTTTTTTGGCCCAATATTGAATTCAAAATAATTCTATCACCCAACTTTAAACGACTGTACTGCAAAAAAAAATTACCACGCTATTTAGGCAAGTGACTTTAAAAAATGGCGCGTTTAGTCTGGATTCTAAAATAGTTGAGATTAGCTAGATTACTTTTAAATGAAGGGTTTTTTTTTTTTTTACAAAACCGGATTTCATGCCAATTCTGCTTAATTCGTTTTAAAATGTTGGTAATGCAGCCTAGGCCAATTTAAGTCCGGGGGATCCCCCACAGCGCATACTTCCACGTAGTTTTCCCCGGGCAACGCCGTGTCTGACCACCGTAACGGAGTGGCAGACCGGCGGCTAAAGTGCGCTGTGATTCGCAGACAAAAACGAGGTCGTCTATGAATATGCCGAAGAAGCCAAGCCGTGACGCCTCCGGGCGTCTTTTTTTTAATGCTAATCGCTCCTCCGAGGGTGATTCAAACAGCCCTTCTCAGGGCCAACCCAACGGCCCTTTTCAGGGCCAACCCAACGACCCTTCTCAGGGCCAACCCAACGGCCCTTCTCAGGGCCAACCCAAAGGCCCTTCTCAGGGCCAAACCAACGGCCCTTCTCAGGGCCACGCCGGCGGCGCTTTGGCGTCGGAAGCGGACTGCGCACCATCTGCGGTCAGCTTCTTCAGCAGGCCGGACGAGTTGTCGGACGCCGACGAGTCCAATATGGGCACGTCGGCGGCCGAAAACGAACGCCCCAAGCGGAAGAGGGCCGATCTGAGGCTCGGGTCCGGGGGCTCCTCGGAGTCGGTTTCGAGTAGGTCGAAGAAGAAGTCGAAGTCTAAAAAGGCTTCGACTTCTGCCTCGGCTCTTGCCCACGATGTGGGCTTGGTGGACGCCGAGCGCCAGCTAAACCTGGCTAAAAGGGTGCAACTCCAGGAAGACCTGGAGGAGAGGGTCGCCGCAAAGGAGCGGCAGGCGCAAGCCGCCAGGTCGAGGGCTGGCTATGGTGCGTCTAACGTGCTTTATGCTGACCACTCCCTGGCGGAATTGGAGCGCATGGCGCAGGAGGACAAGGAGGAGGTTATGGAGGTCGCCTCAAAGTCTTCCAATTTGAAGGAGACCTTCCAGAAGGCCCTCAAATGCCGGGCCGCAAGCATGCACGGCATCGTGATAGAGCTGGTGAAGCGGACGGCCACGGACGAGACGCGGCAGCTGCAGGCGAAGGTAGATCGTCTGCGGGCGGAGGTCAGCCAACTACACCAGAAGCTGGCCGAGGTCACGGCCCAGCCTGCCCAATCTGCCCCGGGTACGGCGGTGGAGGGCTCCTCTTCCCATGCCAGCCTTGAGGCGGTAATCCGCGGGGTTGTCATGGAGGAGAGGGCCTTCATCAGAGGCTGCTTCGCGGGCATCGAAGACCGTCTCTTGCCAGAGAAGCGGCTCCGCCCGCCGCCAGCGGCGGATAAGAGTCCACTGCCGACGGAGCCGGAACCTGCGCCTCTGGGAGGACCGGCATTGGCCGAGCAGCCCCGGGCCCAGAAGCCCTCCAAGGGCAAAGGTAAGGGCAAGAGGACCACTGTGCCCCCTCAAACGCCAACCACTAGCGCGGAGGGAGCGTCTGAGTCGTCTGCCGCTCCAGCGGCCCCCCGGAACTCACAGGAAGAGGACGCCCTTCTTCCCTCCACCACCCCGTCCAACCAGCCGTGGACGAAAGTGGTCAGGGGGGGAAAAGGGCAAAGGTCGAACCCCAACCCCAGTGCAACTGCCCCAGCGGCGAAAAAGGGTCTAGCCGGCGGGAAGAAGCTGGTTCCTCCCAAAACCGCGGCGGTCGTGGTGACCATCACCCCGGAGGCCGTGGAGAAGGGCGAGACGTACGAGTCCGTCCCAAGACGGGCTCGTACCAACGCGGATCCGTCCCGGCTGGGGATCGGCAACATCACGTGCCGCCGTACCCTGGCTGGGGCTCGAATTTTCGAGTTTTCGGGGGAGCAGCGCGGCGCAAACGCGAACCTCTTCGCGGGAATGCTGCAGGAGGTCATCGCGGATGCGGCAACGGTCGTCAGGCCTGTAAAGACCGCAGCCTTGGAGGTGGCCGATCTGGACGATTCGGTCACCAAAGAGGACGTGGTGGCGGCCGTTGCGACGGCCGGAGGCTGCGACGCTGGCGCAGTAAAGGGTGGAGCTATCAGGCTCGGGCGCCGCGGCATGGGCACCATCCGCGTCGAGTGCCCAGTCGCTGCGGCTGGGGCCGTCCTTACTACGACCAAAGGACGGCTGCTTGTGGGGCTCAGCTCAGCTGTGGTCCGGCCACTTGAAGACCAGCCTATGCGCTGCTTCAAGTGCTTCGCGTTCGGCCACACCCGAGCCACGTGTCCCTCCAAGTCCGACTGGGGAGAGTCATGCTTTCGGTGCGGGCAGGAGGGACACAAGAGTGCCGCTTGCCGCGCTGCCACGCTACGCTGCGCGGCGTGTGCTGCCAGTGGCCACCCCGCGGACCACAGGATGACGGGCAGGAGCTGCAAGCCGCCCGCGAGGAAGGGTATAGTGCCGGCGCAGGTTCGCCCTGCTGCTACCACCACCACCGTCGTCGCCGCTGTAGCTCCAGCGGCGGTAGACGAGGAGGGATGTGGGATGTTGGAATAATGGTTTCCAACTACCACATCCTCCAGGCGAACGCCAACCACTGCAGGGCAGCCCAGGACCTGGTGGTGCAGGTCATAGCCGAGTGGTTGGTGAACGTAGCGGTGGTCGCCGAGCCCTACTCAATCCCCGGCAGCTGGCTGGGTGACGAGGACGGCTTGGTGGCACTAGCGGCGCGGTCTTCCACAGACTCCCCTCCCCTCTCACTATTAGAGAAGGGACCGGGATACGTGGCTGCCGCGTGGGGAGAATTAGCCCTTGTGGGCGTCTATTTCTCCCCAAACCGCCCTCTTCAGGACTTCGAGAACTATCTCGGAGTCCTGGCCGCCGTGGTCGGCAGGGCGGCGCCGCGTCAGGTCTCCGTACTGGGAGACCTGAATGCCAAGTCGGTGAACTGGGGTAGCCCGGCCACCGACGCTCGCGGGCGGGCTGTGGAGATGTGGGCAGCCTCCTCTGGACTCTCCCTCTTGAATAGAGGAAGCGTCCAGACATGCGTGCGGCGGCAGGGTGGCTCAATAGTGGACGTCACTTTCGCCACCCCTGCGTTGGCCGCGCGCGTGTTGAACTGGCGGGTGGACCTGGTGGAGACTATGTCGGACCATCGCTACGTACGGTTCGACATCTCCACCGGTGGCCCCGGAGAGACGCGGCCCCTGTCGGGGCGATCGCCGTTCCCGCGGTGGGCTCTCACCCGCCTGGACAGGGAGGCAGCGGGGGAGGCGGCGTTCATCCAGGACTGGTTTTCGCCGCCTTCCGCTGGCCTGGATGTGGATACCGTGGCGGGGCGCCTGAGGGGGTCTCTGACCGAGGTATGCAACTCTAGCATGCCTCGGTCTCGCCGACCACTACCCAGGCGCGCCGTGTACTGGTGGTCGGTGGAGCTGGCAGGGCTCCGAGCAGCGTGTGTGGAGGCAAGGAGGGCCTACACGCAAAGCCGGCGGCGGCGTCGACGAGACCACGCCGACGAGGACCACCTCTATGAGGTGTATATGGAGGCAAAAATGGTCCTCGATCGGGCTATCGCCGCCGCCAGAGACTCGGCGAGAGCGGAGATGCTGGAGGGTCTCGACAGCGACCCCTATGGGAGACCTTATAAGGCGGCGCGCAACAAATTGCGCCCCTTTGGTCCCCCTGTGGCCGAGACCCTGGAGCCCCCATTCCTAGATGGTGTGGTTCAGTCCCTGTTCCCATGCAGGGACAACTTCACCCCACCAGTGATGGGCGCACCACTGGGGATAGCTCCGCCAGCTGAGGAAGAAGAGGAGGCCCCCCCTGTCACGGAGTCGGAAATCCGCGCGGCGATTGTCCACATCCGCGCCAAGAAGACGGCTCCGGGCCCCGACGGTGTTCCGGCAAGAGTGGTGGCGATCGCTGCCACTCAAATGGAGGAGAGGTTTCGGGACCTCTTCAGCGCATGTCTTGCGTGTGGGAGGTTCCCGAAACCGTGGAAGGAGGGGCAGTTGTGCCTTCTTCGCAAGGAGGGCCGCCCAGCGGACTCCCCCTCGGCATACCGGCCCATCGTTCTGCTCGATGAGGTCGGAAAAATGTTCGAGGGGATAATCGCTGGCCGCCTAAACAGCCATCTGCGGCGTATCGGGCCGGATTTGTCGGACGCTCAGTTCGGTTTTCGGGCTGAGCGCTCCACGGTGGACGCGCTCGCCCGCCTCAAGGGCCAGGTGAAGGGAGCGATGGAGGCGGGGGACGGATTGTTGGCTGTGTCATTCGATATAGCCAATGCCTTCAACTCCGTTCCCCACTCCACCATCCTAGAGGCGCTCCGATTCCACGGAGTGCCTCGATACATGCGTCATCTGCTGGCCAGCTACCTGGAGGATCGGACGATCATCCTCGTCAATAGGGCTGGCCAAGTCCGGCGGTACGCCGTCGAGGCCGGCGTTCCGCAGGGGTCAGTCATAGGACCTGTCCTCTGGAACATCGCCTATGATTGGCTCTTGCGGGGAACTCTCCTTCGGGGCACGAGTGTCATCTGCTATGCGGATGACACTCTCCTCACCGCTCGGGGGGGGAGTTTTAGGGAGGCGGCCAATCTGGCCTCGGCGGGTGGATCCTTGGTCGCGGAGAGGATCCGCCGCCTAGGTTTAACGGTGGCGCTGCACAAGACCGAGGCCGTGTTCTTCCACAGGCCTCGGCGGCGCCCCCCACCTGATGCCCACATCTTCGTGGAGGGCGTCAGAATTGAGGTGAAGGCCCAGATGAAATATCTGGGCCTTGTACTCGACAGCAGGTGGCGCTTCGGCCCGCACTTTAGCGGGTTGTCGTCGCGTCTGCTGAAGACCGCAGGCGCCCTCTCCTGGCTGCTTCCCAACTTGGGGAAGCCCAGCGCGCGATGCCGGCAACTTTACGCCGGTATCTTGAGGAGTATGGCCCTTTACGGGGCTCCTATCTGGGAGGACTCCCTCCAAAGGAGGGAGAACGCCGCCGCCTTGCGGGCGCCCCAAAGGTCCATAGCCCAGCGGGCGGCGCGGGCCTACCGCACAGTGGGCTTCGCGGCAGCATGTGCTCTGGCCGGCACCCCTCCTTGGGAACTCGAGGCGTGGGTGCTCGCCAGAGTTTATGAATGGACGGCGGGGCGGAGGGCGGAAGGAGAACGCCCAGCCCCGGAAGAGCGGGAGGCCGTCCGGCGGGAGGCGAGGGATGCCATCGTCCTCCATTGGACGGGGGAACTCGCCACCGCAGCCTTTGGCCGCCGAACCCTTGACGCGATTGGGCCAGTGCTGCGAGACTGGCTCGAGCGGTCGCATGGGTTCCTCTCGTTCCGTCTGGTGCAGGTGCTGTCCGGACACGGTTGCTTCGGATCGTACCTGCGCCGAATAGGACGGGAGGAGACGCCGTCGTGCCACGACTGTGGCGCGGTGGAGGACACGGCGCAGCACACCCTCGAGGTGTGCCCGTCGTGGTCCGAGACGCGCCGCAGTCTCATCGCGGTGATCGGACCGGACCTCTCGCTTCCCGGCTTGGTTAACGCCATGCTGCAGGATGAGAGGTCCTGGGCGGCAGTCGCCTCCTTCTGCGAACACGTCATGTCCCAGAAGGAGGCGGCGGAGCGCGCGCGGGAGGACGATCCTCACGCGGCGTCGCTCCGAAGGCGGAGGAGGGGTCGAAGAAGACGTCAGTATGATAGTCATCTCCGACTCCTCCCAGGTGGAGGCCAGCAGGCAGCGGGTGCGGGGGCGCCCTTGCCTGTATTGCACAGGCCTCCACCAGTGTCGGACGGGAATGGCCAGGTGTTCCCGGCCATTCCCGTAGCCCCCCAAGCTGGGGGGCATGCGGGGCCCGCCAGCTAGGTGGGCACGCGCCGGGAGGTTTGTGGATGCAAAGGCTGAGCCGGATTCCCATGGCCCTCCCATCACGGCGATGTGGGAACACCGCTGAGTTTTAGTGGGTATACTGTCATTCCAACAGGAGTCCCACATATCCCGTCTCGTCCCCCCACGAGCGGGAATGCATAAAGCATTTCTCAGCGACAAAAAAAAAAAAAAAAAAAAGGCCTCTTTAAGTCCACAACTTACACGTACAAGTACACGCTATTTCGACAATATGAGTGAAACAAATAGAGACGCCACCTTGGCCGAAGGGTACCACGGTTTATCAAGTAATTTGTTAATTTTAGGTGCAAGTTTTAAGATAAAATTCAGTTATTAGATTTCTTCAGTTATGATTTTAATTTAATTATATTTACAAGGATATTTTATAACAAATGTCCGAACTGTTTGCCTTCAGCTGCAATGCCTCTATATCTTCTTAAAAATTATCGCGAATAAACGGGTGTATCTTCTCGAGTTGATGTATGCAGCGGCTTCTGCAATTCTTTGGCACAGCTCGTGTAAATCTTAAATGAGTTTAGAGTACACTTTTTCTTTTATTATTCCCCAGTAAAAGAAATCTATGGGGTTTAAATCGGGTGAAGGGGCAGGCCACAAAATTATACCACTCCGCCCAATCCAGCTATCGGGGTATTCTCGATCTAGAAACTCTCGTACTGTGCGAGCATAATCCGGCGGGCAGCCATCTTGTTGGTACCACATGCTGTCATAAATGTTCAGTGGCACTTCTTCTAATAAGTTTGGTAAGTGATTCTCTACGAAGTCCAAATAAGCCTGGGCATTTTAGTTCTTCGGCAGCTCGAATGGACCAATAACTCTACCATTCAAAATTCCCGTCCACATGTTTACTTTAAACTGGTACTGCGATCTGTCTTCCCGCATCAAATGTAGATTTTCCACGTGCTATTCTTGCAAATTGTGGTGGTTTATGTAACCGTCATTTTTAAATTTTGATTCATCAGACCATAGTTTTTTTTCAAAGAATTGGGGGTCCTCTCTGTACCTCCGCAACATCGTTCGACGAAATTGCACTCTCTCTGGGAAGTCTCGGGGCAGCAGACTTTGTAGTCGTTGTACACGGTATGGGTGCAACTGTTTTTTTTTTTTTAAATACTATTTGCAGTACTTTTGGGTACTCCAGTGCTCTCTTGAATTCCACGTACTAGATACTATACGTATACGAGATACTTGGGTCTTGTTCGACTGCTTGGAAGACTTCTTCCTCGTAGGACATGACGGGTCTTCCGCTTACCATTTGTGTAAGAAATCGACCTTCTGATAATGTCCGATGCACATTAATAAACACTCGATGATCGGGATGACGCTCAGCGGTTGGATATCTCTCACGATACATTTTAGCTGCAGCATTAGCGTTGCATAAGCATTCTCCATAGATGACATACATGTAGACGTATTCCTGTGCGGTGTATAGAGACGGCATGATAACACTCACACTACACAAACACGGGATCTGGATTAAAACAAGTCCAGGGTCGTCAGAAACGGGGAAGATAAATCCAAATCACAATGCAAATCAAATCCAATAAACAAAGCCACAGTTGTAAGTACGAAGTCAATATGGATACAGAAAGATGCGCAATAAACGAATGAGCGTAACGTACTGCAGTACAATATTGCACAATGTGTTTATGCATCACTGTTTGGCCAGTGTAGCATCTTTATCTGTTTTACTCACACTGGTCGAAATGATGTGTCAATCCATCTCACTCTTAGATAAAAGTAGCGTCACTATCTATCTCGCTCACACTTGGCAAAGTAGCGTCACTATCTATCTCGCTTACACTTAGCAAAGTAGCGTCACCATCTGTCTCGCTCATATTAGGCAAAATAGCGTCACTCTCTGTCTCAATCGAACTTGTACCTGTAAGAAGTGGACTTAAAGAAGCCTAGGCTGCATTACCAACATTTTAACTATTAAAGAGAATTGGCGTGAAATCCAGTTTTCTTAAAAAAAAAACTTGTTTTTCCTCAATTAAGAAGTAATCTAGAAAGCGCCATACTATTAGGTCTTTACCTATGAAATTGCCGTTCTGCAGTACTGGCCATTTCAAATCAAAATAATTTTTGTTTGGCTAAGAATTCTAATTTCAAATTAATTTTATTTTAAAAACATGGATTTTTTTTTCTAAAAGTAGTCATTTCTTTATTGATTAGTGTTACATTTTCATCGCATTTCAATCTTTTTCGTCATCATGGATACGTTAAAAATTCGAGTAATTATGGAATATGAGTACCGTCGTGGCAGCAACGCGGCACAAGCGGCACGCAACATCAACGACGTTTACGGAGCTAACACTACAAACCAACGCACCACCTGTTATTGGTTTGCTCGCTTCCGTTCTGGAAATTTCGACCTGAAAAATGAACCTCGCGGTCGTCCGAAGACTTTGGTCGACAATGACGAATTAAAGGCGATTGTGGAAGCTGATGATACACAATCTACGGCTGAATTAGCAGCAGCTTTCGACGTTAGCGTCAAAACAATATTGGTCCATTTGCGTCAAATTGGCAAGGTAAAAAAGCTTGACAAATGGGTGCCCCACGAACTCAATGATCGCCAGCGCGAAGTACGCGTCGAGACGTGCCTTGCACTGCTCAACAGACACACAAATGAAGGAATTTTGAACCGCATTGTTACCTGCGATGAAAAATGGATTCTGTTTGATAACCGTAAGCGCTCAGCAAGTTGGTTGGATCCTGGTTCAGCACCTAAACAATGCCCTAAACGAAAACTTACCCCTAGAAAAGTGATGGTCACTGTTTGGTGGTCTAGCGCCGGTGTGATTCATCACAGCTTCTTACCAAACGGGGTGAGCATTACTGCAGATGTGTACTGTGAAGAACTGAACACAATGATGGAGAAGCTGGCGCATCTCCAACCAGCATTGGTCAATCGCTCGTCTCCGCTGCTCCTGCACGACAACGCGCGACCTCATACTGCACAGCAGACGGTCTCCAAGTTGCAAGAACTGGGGTTGGAAGCTCTCCGTCATCCGCCCTACTCACCAGACCTTGCGCCTACAGACTACTACTTTTTCCAGAATTTGGATAACTTCTTGGCGGGAAAAAAATTTAATACCCGAGAGGCAGTACAAAATGCCTTTGAAGAATTTGTTGCCTCCCGTCCAGCTGATTTCTTTAAGAAGGGCATCAATAAACTGCCACTGCGATGGCAAAGATGCATTGATTGCATGGGTGATTACTTCGATTAATACAAATAAAAAATTCATGAAAAAAATTCGTTTAAATTTTTTCATACAAAACGGCAATTTCATAGGTAAAGACCTATTATTTTGGAATCCAGACTAAACGCCGGGTGATGTTATTATTTTGTTTTCAATGTTGGGCAAAAATCTAACATTTTATTTAAAACTGAGGCAGATAAGTTTTAATTTTAAACTGTAATTTACAGAGGGATTGTTCGTGGTTAGATTACAGAAAAAAAACGAAAGAAAGTTAATATTTGTGGTCACAGGAGTTGAAAGATCATCACAGGGTGTCAGATTTTCCGATTTAATTTTTGATACTTATAATTTGAAAAGTACATGAAAAAGATTTATTTTTATTTTTCTGCTAACTGTCACGACTATATAATATAAAACCTGTTTCAGGCTTGACGTTGATTTCTGGGACACCCTATATATGCACGCGCCGCGGAGGCCGCTGCCACCCGGGACGGACATGCGGCCCGACGGGTGCTCTGCCCCCGCATTTTAAATCTCTGATATCTTCTAAGATACCTATTCATTTTAATTATATGCTGTAAAGGGCAATTTTGATCTAAATGCACAACGTATCTAACGTATTTAATTGGATAAGCCATAATACTGTAACTATTGTTTAAAATAGCTTCGTAAATAACCTATATTTTTTTGTAATATGTAAAAGATAAAAATGGTTACTATGGGTTATCCTTAGGAGTTAAGACATATACCATCGCAAGCTTTTTTGGAGATCTTTTTAAATATACAATTCCGTAGTACATTATTTTGATCTATCTCGTAAGGTTTAGCCAGCGTTTGCAATGTAAGCGCACAAAAATATGTTTTTACGACATCACAACGTTACAAATCTTTGAAATTCTCGCGCTTTTGTCTACTATAATATGCATATGTTATACATATAAACATTTCTCTTGAATCACTATGTCTATTGATGAAAACCGCATTAAAATCCGTTGCATAGTTTAAAAGATCTAAGCGTACAAACGTCTTTGTTTTTTACTATGTAGAGATTTCGCTATTAATTACGACAATTCCTTTATAAATCGAAGTTTGGATATGTCGGTCGGTCTTTACACGACATAATCCGAACTTAAGACTATTTATACATAGTTCGCCGGCCACACATTCAAATTCATGTGTACATAAGTTAATATATCTCATAAAAAAATGCAGACTTATCAATACGATGAAGACGATGCACCTAGAATAAAACTACTTTACCACAATAGGTAAAAACAATTAAATATAAAGCAAGGACCGGTTAATTATGTCAAAATGTCACAAGGTAGGTATTTATTTTGTTGTAACATGTAACACGTATGTAGGGGAGACTGGGGAAACTTGGTCCGTTCGGAAGACTAACAACGAAAAACACTCGGAATTAAGACGTGAGCGTGACAATAAACAAATACTTACCTTGATTAGAACCTTTTATACGGATTATCCCACTCCAATAAAATGCATGCGACTTGGTAGGTATAACGCGGAGAAAAACAGGCATCTGAAGGCATGTTTCGAAAAAAAGACACTTGTTTAGATATTCTACGGAACAAATCGAAACTCATTAATGATATTGTACGGATATACACGGACCAAACGCTTATGCAAATGAAAGTTCTGAAAAGATCTTCGTGATGAATTATCGCGTCGTAAGGAAAAAGGTGAGCTGGACTTGATAATTAATTATGATAAGGGAATACCGAAAATTACAAAAATTACGTCAAAAAACTAACAATGATTCATACCCTCCATCCAATTAATATCAATAGATCAGGATTCGAAAAAAATACCTATCAACATGTAGATACGTACCAGGCTATACACACATCCGCCTCGTCGTTGAAACTATTTTATGCCAATGTTCGAAGCTTAGTTAAAACGGGTAAACTAGACGAATTGAAATGCATACTTAAATCATTTAACCAATCAATACACATTATTTTACTTACCGAGAGGTAGATAAAAATCAAAACAGAGGCAGGACTGCTCGAAATACCGAATTATACACACATTTACAATATTCGAAGAGATGGTGTAGGCGGTGGCGTTTCTTTGTATGTACACAAAAATATTAAGTTCAACATTAAATATGACCGCTACGTAAATGGTAATAATTTTCTATTTATTCAATTGGATAAGCTGTCGCTGACCGTTGGAGTCATTTATAAGCCACCTAATACGAATGCAAAACAATTTCATGAAACGTACTCGACTCTGTTAGAAAGAACAAGACAAAAAACAATTGTATTTGGTGACTTTAACATAGATTTACTGCGAAATTAACGTAAAACCACAGACTACAGGAACATGGTACGAATCAGGCTACTCTATAATAAACAATACTCATGAACAGTATGCCACTCGGGAAACAGTAAATACAAAAGTATAATCGATCATGTGTGTACAAATATTTCCGATTCCAGCATACACATGGCTTTAATTCTGTCAACTTTATCTGACCACAAGCAAATATACGTAGGGGTAAAGAAGTATAAGCAATCATTAATACAGAAAAAACAATATCAAGCAATTGACTATAGCGAACTTGCTAACAAAATACAGAAGGGAAACTTACCACAGGAAGACTATAGCTACGACACACTTGAAACATACATCAAAAAACACATTGAAGATGTAAAAATTTCAAAAACTAAAATCCTTAATTTACCCCAGAAGGACTGGATTAATAAAACTATAATTAACAATATATCTGAAAGAAATCAACTATGGCACAATTACTTAAAAGATCCTAAGAGTGAAGAACTAAAATGAAAGCTAACAGCTGAAAAGGAAAAAGTGAATAAGACAATAGGCAAAGTCAAAAAGAAATATTATTATGATGCTTTTGATAAATGTAAAAAGAACCCCAAGAAGATGTGGAAATTAATAAATATCCTTGCTATAAATAGAATAAACTGTGACTGTGTTCCATCATAGTTAATTGTAAATAGTACTGTCATATCAAATGGTACAGAAATTTGTAACAGTTTTAATCATTACTTTGCGACAATCGGTTCTATACTTGCTCATAAAATACAATCAAACCAACCTAACACCATGCACACAAAAACTATACTTAAAGCTAGGGACAGCAAAGGCCCTAATCTAATGGAACTGCACCCGTGTTCAAAAGATGAAATCAAAAAATTTATAGATAACTTAGATAATAATACCAGTTGTGGGATAGACGGTATAACCACTAAGGTTATAAAGTGTATCGGAAACCTAATCGCAAATAATCCTGCGAATTGTATTAATGACTGTCTAAACAAAGGTGTTTTCCCAGACAGCCTTAAGATAGCCAAGGTGACCACTATTTATAAAGCAGGAACTAAAACTGATCCCGGCAACTACCGACCTATCTCTCTATTTCCTGTAATTTCAAAAATATTTGTAAAGGTATTATATACCCTGTTATTTTGATTACTTGAATAAAATTGACTTTCTTTATGAACATCAGTACGGATTTAGACAACATTCTAATACACTCGCAGCAATAATCGATTTAGTAACTAAAATTAAAAATAATTTCGACAAAAAGCAACTAGTTCTAGGTATTTTCATGATTGATGATGATGATTATGATACAATAAGTCATTCCATACTATTAGAAAAGGTAAAAAGCATTGGAATCACTGACCAAGCTTACAAAATATTCGAATCTTATCTTGCAAATAAACGTCAGATAGTATTTTTTTTTTAATTTTTGAAGTGCATCTGCTAAAATTGTATGCGGAGTTCCGCAGGGATCAGTTTTAGGACCACTGCTTTTCTTAATTTATATAAATAATGTAAGTAATATTGGGTTATCGGGGCATAACTCACTGTACGCAGATGACACACGTCTTTTTTATTTTGGCCACTCCGTGCATAGTGTTATTACTGAGGCACAGCAAAACCTTAATATCCTAAGTACGTGGCTTAAGCAAAACTTACTGACTATTAATGTTAACAAATCTGCATACATAATATTTTCGCCTGAGAACAAAAAGATTCCTGATTTCCCTCCTCTCACGGTTGATGACCAACAACTTTCAAGATCAAACCATGAGAAATACCTGGGCCTGATCTTGGACAGCAGACTGACATTCAGACCACACATTAATTATGTTAGAAGCAGATTGATTCCGTTGACCGGAGCTCTGCGAAATATTGCTAAATGTGTGCCATTTAAATTACGCTACACAATCTATAATACACTAGTCAAACCGCATCTAGACTATTTAATACAACTGTGGGGACAGGCCGCAATTACACATCTTCATGACCTACAAGTAACGCAAAATAAAGCAATCAAAGTTCTTTTTAAATACAATTACCTAACACCATTTTTCTATGGTTGGTAAATTATCGAATGACCTCTCCCGGTCTGGGCGGAGCGGACGGGCGTGTCAGACTCTTACTGACTAAAACCCACCCGTGTTCCTTCAGTTGCCTGTGCGCTAGGGCCACGGTAACTCTTTCGAACAATCCGCGACCCCGGCAGGCATCGGCCCTATCGGACTCCGTCAATTATGCTGACATCTCTTTGAGGCGCGCGTGGAACACAACGCGCCGCCGACCCGGGCCTGGTCCTTACCGGATGGCGAGCTGCCCATTGCTCGCCGTCCGCAGGCCCGCGCCTACGGTCGCCGGGAGTCGGCTATCGACTCCCGACGCCCAGGGTGTCTCCTCCTGCGGCGACTAGGGGCGTGAGGGCGCAATGATTGCCTCTCCCTCACGCGCTCCGCCTCCTCCTTCGCGAGCATTACTGCTGCGCAGAAGGAGGTGACTGCTTCCCATTCCCTCTCGCTCCGTACCATGGCCTGAACCAGGGCCGGACGCGAGAGATCGCCGCCAAATTACCTAACACCTACGAAAGACATTTATGCTAAAACTAAACTATTTAACCTTAAAAAATATATATATTTACCACACATGTACTAATAAAGAAAATTTTAACAAACAAAATACGCTCACAAATCACCTTTAAACACAAAACTCACCACTATTACACCAGGAATACGGATAGTATAGAACTGCGTTCAGTTAGGACTTAGTACGGAAGGTGAACTATTCAGTTTGAGGGAGCGTAGCTTTATAATAATTTACCGAAAGAAATAAGAGATTCTTCATCAGTGAACATTTTTAGGAGTAGGTTAAAGTTGTATTTGGCTAACCAACAAAAAAAATCAATACTGTATGTACTCGATAGATTGAACGACAACTATGTTTATTACTTAAGATATTTTGTTTAGTTTCTCATATTTAGGTGAACTATGTATGTTCTGTTTTGAGAAATTAATTTCTTTAAACCGAGACTAGGTACACGATATTTCCAGACCTTCTAAAAGAATTTGGATAATTTTCGACTGGCAGCGCTTGTTGTTTACGATACCCAAAAACTTAATAGAGCGATGTCATCTGTCAAACTTGACAGCTTTTTAAAGTGTTTTGAGCGGTGCAGTAACGATTTTCGTAAGTTTTTATTTTGTTTATTCAATTGTTTGTGAAAGTTGTTCGAAGTGGTTAAGAGTGTGACGACGAGTGAATTGTCCATACAAACGTAATTCCCATATTATTTACAATTTCAGCATATTTCCACTATATTATGCTGATATTCGGATTTAGACAGTATTTACCTAGGTTCCTACATCTTTTTAATTTTTTTAAACTTATCTAACATAAAGTTTGAGTGAATTGCATTTCGCATATTTTTACAGCGTAAATGACATTTTTTAATATTGTTTTTTCTGTATTATAACCAACAATATTTGTAATATTGTTTCTGCAGAAACATAGCTTACATTATCAAGTTACAAACTATCGACAAAGAAATCGTAAAACATTAAATTTTAATTCATAATTTTAGGTATTATGGAACACATTCAAATTCATCATAGTTTTGCGATAGCTAGTAATGCCATCTCGCGTCAAGGAAATATCAATGTGTGCGTGATCGTATTGCTCACGCACGGTAGCTTCTGTGTGTATCGCTGCACTCTTCTAGCGCAACGCGGGCACGCGAGGCGCGGGCGGTGTGTTTGTTGTCAGTGTCACGATTTACCATCTACACGTTGGCCCATCATGCTCCATTATAAGCCACAGAATGTCTATATTACAACGATACGTTTACGCAAATGACGGTAGTTCAAATGTTCTGATAAAAGTATACGTATACTGTGGCGTACATTGGCATACGCTGCCACAGAACATAATTATATACTCTGTGCTATCAGCTATGCTGTGCGTGCGTGCATAATTATTGTTGTTTGCAAATTGTATTGTTATATTTTTCTGACACTCCCTATTGACCTGTGCTATGAACTTGGATTTAGATTTTGCTTTTGAATAATTGGTATCGAGTAACCTATATTCTTATGACCATTGTTTTGTTTACGGACTTGGAAATTTATTTACGAATTGGTGGTTTGGTTGCTTTGCCGACATGGACTCCGAACGTTGGGATGTATCTCACAGTAAGTATAAGTGTTTATCACGTTTCGATACATATTTAAAAGAAAATATGAATAAAAATCTATGAAGTAAGGACACAACTAAATAAATGTTTATTTAAAAAATCCTTGTTTTTTTATTATTATTATTAGCTCAGAACGATATGAATTTACGGACGGTACGCATATGCATATAGCATTATGCTTATTATGCTCTATTTATGCCATGGTACGTAGCGAGAGGGAATGGGAAGCCGTCACCTCCTTCTGCGAAGCAGTAATGCTCGCGAAGGAGGAGGCGGAGCGCGTGAGGGTGCGGCAATCGTTGCGCCCTCACGCCCCTAGTCGCCGCAGGAGGAGACACCCCGGGCGTGGGGAGTCGATTGCCGACTCCCGGCCACCGTAGGCGCGGGCTTGCGGACGGCGAGCAATGGGTAGCTCGCCGTCCAGTAAGGACCAGGCCCGGGTCGACGGCGCGCCGTGTTCTACGCGCGCCTCAATGATATGTCAGCATCATTGACGGGGTCCGATAGGGCCGATGCCTGCCGGGGTCGCGGATTGTTCGAAAGAGTTACCGTGGCCCTGGCGCACAGGCAACTGAAGGAACATGGGTGGGTTTTAGTCAGTAAGAGTCTGACACGCCCTTCCCCTCCGCCCAGAGCAGGAGAGGTCATTTGAAGATATCTAAACAAAAAAAAACAAAAAAAGGCCACGTGCTATAACAATGTATAGGATTACGTACCTTAGGTATCACGTATCTGATCTGCTACATTTTCTCTATCGATATCGATATTTAGATATCGAGAATTTATCCTAATATGTTGAGATATCGCCTAGTAAAGAAATTTCCAAAAAATGCGTTACTAGTCTTTACATTCACTAACGATTCTATAAAGTAGTCGACAAAAATAAATGAAACAATGAACATAGGTACTTAGGTACCTACCTATGTTCATTGTTTCCTTTATTTTTATTTTTTTATATTTATTAGTAAACTTAGGTTTACTAATAAATATAAATATCTTCGACTCGAGACGTTATGAATGAATAGTAAGTACAGCTAATAAGAGCTATCACTCACACACACATGGCTGCGCACCGCGTCTGTCCCCCGCTCGCCGCACGCCTTCTTTTGTCAAACAGAGATAGCGATATTCAACGAATTTTGCACTTGTCTCGAATTGTGAGTTGCAAGCGATGTTCGTGGGACCCTTAAGTGTTTTAACACGAGTGATTATCGATGTCGTCATCATCTAAACACAGAAAAACAGCGAAGTCTAAATATACTTTTTTAGACAATCATTGCTTGACGTGTACTGGTACACTTGGTACACATTCATATGAGAGAGTTGATCCCCCGGATCAAGTGTCCCTCAGTTTAAGTGATTCTTTTTCTTTCAGATTTCATTATACCCAGGAAATATAAAACGATAGAAGGTGCTCGAAAGAGAGTACCTCTAGATAAAGAAACCTGGGAGTCTGCTGCACAAAAGTTTTGGGCGGCCAAAGTATTCGTGGAACTGCAAAAGCTCACGGAATAGCAGAGTTTAGTCCATGTTCAACCACCACAATTTTTACCTCCGACCATGTTGAACCCCTAAATGTTGTCCATGTTCAACCCCCCAGGGGTTGAACGGGCTTTCGGACGGCGAGCAATGGGCAGCTCGCCGTCCGGTAAGGACCAGGCCCGGCTCTACGGCGCGATGTGTTCCACGCGCGCCTCAAAGATATGTCAGCATAAGTGACAGGGTCCGATAGGGCCGATGCCTGCCGGGGTCGCGGATTGTTCGAAAGAGTTACCGGGGCCCTGGCGCACAGGCAACTGAAGGAACACGGGTGAGTTTTAGTCAGTAAGAGTCTGACACGCCCTTCCGCTCCGCCCAGAGCGGGAGAGGTCATTTGATGATATCCCACCCAAAAAAAAATAAAAAAGAGCTTGAACGTGGGCTTTAATTTTTTAATGTCTTTAATCCTCGTGCAACCCTCAATGGACAGTAAAAAACAAAAGTTTTTCTCATCTACACTAATTTTATTACATTTTTAAAGTCTGCCTATCCTCTATTTGCCCTATATTTCTGCAGTTACTTTGAAATACAAATGAGTTTTTTTTTGTTGCTTGTGGCTACAAATGAGTTTATTCAACGAGTATGTCATTAGTAATTGGCCCGTTGTAACAAGTGCATAATTATATTAAGTTATTTAAAAAAAAAATGCTATGGATGCTATTATCATTTTAATAGAACGATATGGAAGAAAGCAGAAGAACTTGATTTATGTAAAAACAAAATTACTCGTAAACACGTAGCTTTACTGACAGTATTGGCTGAACTGCTCCGGAGGCTGTAAGCGACGGATTTCTCTATATTATGGAAGATAGTCCTACTGACGAAACTGTAACTACATTTAATAATTATTTTCTAAAACAGTGGTTGGAGAATAAACTAATGAAAGTTAAATGCTGTTTTTTTGCTGAAAGGCATTACACCACAAATTAGTTAGAAGGTTGGCACGCCATGTTAAATAGGACGTTCGGTAAATCCTTTAATCTAGTACAATTTTTAAAAACTTTAGAAGAGGATTCTATTTACCAAAAAATTATAAGCCAAAAAAATAATGAAAGAAGATCAAAACATGTTGAAAGTGACAAGAGGATAATTTATATTGTGAATCGTTTTGTAAGTGTTGAAATAACGTTAGATCTTTGTCTGGAGAAATTGAGTTCATTTATTTGTTAAACTTTTCACACGCACGATGTAAGCCCGCCACACTATTTCCAACCACTGCAACTCCTGCAAGGCAGAATCAACAGTGGCGACCACCAGAAAAGCACCGAGGCAATGAAGCTCGACGAGTTCCGGAGAAACAATTCAACTATCTTGGATCCCGCAACGAAATTAATCATAAAAGAACAGCGGAGGAGTATGAAAAACCTATTTCACCTTCTACTAGAACCAGACCAATAGACACAAGTTACAACTGGGAGAAGCCCAGATTGCCAAGAACCACGGATAATATTGCGTTCATTCTGCCAATTAATACACTCTCATAAGATATGATGTACAGATTGTTCTTATTCATGGTTAGATGTAGAACATTGACACAAAGGCAAAGCAACAAGCTTGAAAGAAACTAATTTACTCTTAAAGTTGCCATGTCCACCTTCAGCCATGGCCTGGCCAGCCGCTCACGAACGGAAGGAAAGAACTGATAGAAGTGTCGGCCCTTGATGGAATTATCCCAACTACATTGCCATTCGGAGAAAAGTTCCTCCCAGACGTCAGGCTGCGGTTTAATTAATCTAGAGATCTTAGCACGGTCACGTTGTGTTAAAAAGTAGGCATCCATGGTCGCTCGTGTGGAATGCAACACGTCGCTGAACCTCAAGATCGACTGGAAGTACATCTGCAAGTACCGGTAGGGCTTGAGTACTAACGGTCCTATACGCTTTACATAAGAATATATACAGGGTGGAATTTTGTAATGCCACCTGGAGGGAAAGTACTCTTAATACTGCAGATAGAAAGTTTTACTCAAAAGAAACATTCCTTTATTTTTGAATAGAAAGCAAACTGCATTCAAAGATTTTCGAAAATGCTCTTCTCCCACACCCGGGAATCGAACCGGCTAAAATCTGAAAAAATTATACCCTGTACTTTTATTGCATCGATCGTTAGGGTCAATTATAAGGATGAAATCTCTCTAACAAACATGATAAATTAAATGAAAACCAGGAAATCTTAAATTAATTTAATTATTTACAAAAAATGGTAAACTAACTAATTAGTTGCTCGAAATGGGCTCCATTCTCTTGGATACACAAATTTATTATTTTAACGAATTCATTTCTAGTAACCTTTAATAAAGTGTTGTGGTGAATATTATAAATCGTATTCTGAACTTCAACTCTCAACTCGTTGTCATTCGCATAAGATTTCATGTAAATTTGATTTTTTACATATCCCCACAAAAAAAAATCTAATGGGGTGAGATCTGGCGATCTCGCAGGCCATCTGATTGTGCCGTTTGTACCAATCCAGGTATTAAAATGGTTATTAATGTAGGCAGTAGTGATTCTGCTGTTATGTGCTGGAGCACCATCTTGCTGTAGAATTATTTGGTTTCGCTCTTCCTCGGGGAAACCATTTAACTCGTTTCTTAAGAGATCCAGTATTTCAATATACTTGGACAGTGTTTAAATGACCTTCGTACACGTGGACTAACACTACATTATTTCTCATAATTCCGCACCAAACGTTGAAAGAAAATCTTACTTGATTGTTAGTTTCATGAACACGAACAGGATTCACTCGAGACCAATAATGGTTATTGCGGCGATTGTACATGCCATTATTGCTGAAGTTGGTTTCGTCAGACCATACAATGTTACTCAAAAAATTAGGGTTTCGGTCAATTTCTCCAAGCATGTTTTCACAAAATTGTAATCGTCTGTCACGATCCCCAATATGCAATTTGTGCACCAACCGACCTTCACGATAGCATTTATACTTATACTTTTTCAGCACTTTAAGTACGCGAGTGTGGGTTGTTCCTAATTCATTGGCAGCATCTCTACTTGAAGCCTTTGGAAATGATTCAAAGTATGTTAAAACATCTAGTTCAAAATCGAAATAGTTTTGCTGAATAGTTTGCCGTCTATTCTTGAAACCACCCGTATTCTTTAAATTTTCTACCATTCTTTTCAATACGAACCGAGTTGGTGCCTGTCGGTCTTGATATCTCTCTCCATACCACCGCAGAGCTAGATTCACGTTTTTGTTATTTAAAAAATAAGCTTCCATTAAATCAAACTGTTCTTGATAAGCCATTTTCACCGTGAGACAAAATGTGAAATGAGTTGTAAAAACAATCAAATGTGAATAACAACTATGACAATCTAATTTTCAAATTTTAATCTAACATTCCATATTTAAATTACCTCATACACGCAGCTACGAGTATGTCGCAAAGGAGTCTGCATTACAAAAGATGGATGTTAGTTAAAGAGTTTAACTTGACTCATTGAATTTGTAACTTCAGATTTCCTGGTTTTCCTTTCATTTAATTTATCATGTTTGTTAGAGAGATTTCATCCTTATAATTGACCCTAACGATCGATGCAATAAAAGTACAGGGTATATTTTTTTCAGATTTTAGCCGGTTCGATTCCCGGGTGTGGGAGAAGAGAATTTTCGAAAATATTTGAATGCAGTTTGCTTTCTATTCAAAAATAAAGGAATGTTTCCTTTGAGTAAAATTTTCTATCTGCAGTATTAAGAGTACTTTCCCTCCAGGTGGCATTACAAAATTCCACCCTGTATATGGATGGTTAAGTGGAGGCTATTATGTAATTATCTATTTGTCAATATTATTTTCTTCAAGTATGTTTTTTATTTTCTATTCTATGTTACGGCTTACAGACTAATAAGCCTGTAAGCCTTCTGTAAAATACTTAAAATAATAATAAATAATTAATAGAATATCAAAGCTAAACGTTGACTTTGAAGCAATTTACGTCGTACTGCCCCTATGGTGGCCCTATCAACCCAGACAGGTGCACCGAAGTACATACAACCCAGGTAAGTAGCCCTATAAATAGTTTTTAGAGTTAAAAATGATAAGCCCCAAGTAGCTCATCATCATCAATGTTTACCAAAAAAGTCATGTTTTTTTACCCAACAGCTACTAATTAATACCTGCGAAAGTGTGTAAAAGATTACATGTAAAGAAAATAAATACACTTCTGCTCTCAGTATTACTATAATGTCACACCAACAGTGGGTTGAATATGGACAAAGAAAAGATGATCAATGTATTGAAATCCATATCCAACCCCTGGGGGGCTGTAGGTACATGGACATCATTTAGGGGTTCAACATGGTCGGGCGGGGGTAAAGATTGTGGTGGTTGAACATACTCGTAGACTAAACCAATAGCAGTCATGATTTTAAAAAGGTACGAGTATGTTCGAAAATCAAGAAATGTTACAGAGAATGAACAAATTGAATTATGCTCCAAACTATAGACAGTCACAGGTGTTTACAAACTTGGACGAACATGAGTTTAGAAAAACACTTAACACAAAAATTATGCAGCGTTACATCTATGGGAACGAGTGTTTTCGATGAACTCTGGCACCCAAAGTAAGAATTAACTTGTGTTTAGAGTGCCAGCGTCCTCGCCTATAGTTTGAACATATATCAGTAGTTGTAGGACGAGCACAGAATATTATTATTAAGATAACTACTTACTAATAAATGTATATAATTATGATGTGGCCTATTCAGGTAACTATGTGGGGGTGTGTGTTTGTATTGAGAGCGAGAAATAACGATTTTGAAAAATTTGCGTTTATGTAAGTGTGCATGAATATAATTATAAAAGTAAATATATGGCTTGATTAACTACATTAGGTTTTTAAGCGATTGATACATGTAGTAAATCTTCAGTCCTATCGTAACTCAGTGCCAATAGCCACTTTCTGTCTTTGGTCTTACAACCATTTCGGCACAAGGGAGCAATGGTGCATAATTTGTTTATTTTGTTGTATAAATGGTCAGACGGAATATCATAATGACGCTGTGCAAAGGCCGTTCTACATCCGCGAGTCGAGCATACTTCAAAGTATCTACGCCTTTTAGCAGCATTCGGGTTGTATACCACAGAGGGATGTTTGTGCAGAATAGTGCCAAGAACAAAAAGCTGTCTCACAGTGAGGACCTAGCATTCGGTGTAGAGAGCCGAAGTGGGATATCTAAACGGATTCAAGGTCATGACCTTGAGGACAGCTCTCTGTGCTCGTTCCAGAGGCAGTAGGGTTCTCTTGGGAGTCCCACCCCACACTGTGATACAGTAGTTTATTATACTTCGACCGAGGGCAAAACAAACAGTTCTATTCATCACTGAGTTTAGAGCAAGTTCCGCGCATTCAACAGTTTCAGGCCAGTCCCTACCGAAGGCCGTATGATCTGCGTAAGTATAGGTTGAACAGTTAGTTAAGAGACATCTTGCATAAGTTATTGATATAGATAAGAAAGAGGGTGGGACCCAATATTGAGCCCTGAGGAACGCCGAAACTCAATGATTTAGTTTCACTAATAACGTCATTGATTGATGGCTAGCAAACTCTATCACGGATTGACACCAAAGACTGTTTGACAACTTGTCTACCAATATGCTTCATAATGCTGCTGCCTATCAATATGGTCATTTCATTTGTCAAATGTTTTTATTGAACCAACGCGAGTGGCAGTTTGTTCTGCCACTTGTATAGATAATATTTTTTGTAATTTTGATTATTTAAACAAACAAATTGTAAATAAGTTGCCATCTGATCACAGTGGCCAAACAATAACATTTTGCTCCTACATGCCTTTACAAAAAAATTAAATAAAGTTTAGGCCAATTATATGTAAAAATTTAGAGAAATAAAAATAATTATTTGGCCAGTACATTATGTGACCAAAGTTTAAATAATATAGATGACCCAAATGAGTTCTACGCCAAGTTTTCACTATTAAACACTCAATTTAATGACACTTTTCCACTAAAGACTAAAACTATTTACACAGTTTTTATTTAGTGATTGGGCGAATCCAGGTATTCGTAAAATCTGGGAAAATCTATTTGAACTTTATGGTCTAAAGCAACATACGAATAATACAAGCATTCATCAGTATGTTGCAAAATATTCAAAAACTTTTAAAAGTGTGTGCAAAATAGCAAAAGCTCATTATATAAGCAATAAAATAAAATCAATTGATGATAAAATAAAATCTACCTGGCCAATAATAATTAATGAAACAGGCAGGAAAAAACAGCGTAATACAGAATTTAATTTAGAGACTGCACATAGCCCCATCAACTCAGATGTAGAAATAGCTCAGGAATGTGAAAACCTTTTTACTAATATTCCCTTTAAAACTACTGAAGCTTTTAATTCATCACCCGCGCTTTCTGCTGCCTTACCTGAAAATAATGTAAAGGCATGCCCTTTGGAGTTCAGGTTTCAGCATACAAACCCCCCAAGCTGTTATAAAAGCTTTTAAAGATCTTAAAATTAAATCAACAGAGGATCTCTGGGGAATGTCTGTAAAAGTTTGTAGATCTCTCATCGAAACCATTTAGCTTTCATATTTAACACCAGTGTTAGACCAAGGAGTCTTTCCGGATCTTATGAAACACAGTAAAGTAGTTCCATTGTTCACATCCGGTGATAGTAAAGAACCCAACAATTATAGGCATGTGTCAATTCTGCCAGTTCTCAGTAAGGTGTTTGAAAAGTTAATGCTTAACCAAATGTTACGTCACTTTAATAAAAATCCATCTTTCATTAACCACATTACGGTTTCACAAAAGGGCGTTATACCAATGACGCTGGTGTCACACTAATAAAGAATATTATTACGCCTGAGAAGAAGCACAAGATGCCATTGGAATCTTTTCGGCCTCTCTAAGGCGTTCGATTGCGTAAACCATTTGACACTTCTGCTGAAACTAGAGCACTATGGGATTAGGAATACAGCTCTTGGTCTACTAAGACCATACCTGAAAGATAGAAAGGTTAAAGTTCAAGTAAACGGCATGAACTCATTAGAGTCTGAAATGACAATGGGCGTTCCTCAAGGTTCGATATTGGGTCCATTCCTCTTTTTAGTTTACATTAATGATTTACCCCAATTACTGCAGAATCAACCGAAGATGGTGTTACTTGCAGATGACACATTATTGATCTTTAAAGACCGACGGTCACAAAATCATGACGACGTGAATAACTCTATTCTTTGATAAAGTTAATGCATGCAAACTTCTTTGAGTGCAATGTGTGTCACCATAAAGAAACCTCGTCTTTTGTTTTGTATGTTGACGTTACTTCTGTCTAGTCGATATAAATGAAAAGACACTGAATTTGAGATCGCATTTTATTTTATCCTACTGATAATGTTTAAATCGAGACTAAACGACTCGTAATAGGTTATGGGCCCAGATATATTCATTTAAATATTTGTTGGAAACTAAGCATGGAGCTAAGTAAAATACAGATAAGTAAGCTTGATGGAAATAACTGGATACAATGGAAGTACCGCATGTCTGCTCTGTTACGGGGCATGGACGGAATTTTGGACATTATTCAAGGAAAAATTCAAAAACCGAATAAGCCTGTAGCTGAGGGCGGTGATGCTGGTGTTGCATCCACAGTGGCTTTGACGGAGTATAACAAAAAGTTATCGGAGTATGTTAGGCTGGAAAGTGCGTTACTACTGGTTACGAACAACATATCAGATGAAATCTTATACAAGGTAATTCGATTCTCGCATCCCAAGGATGTATGGAATGTACTGCATAGTCTCTATGACGGTGTCAGTGAAGACAGTTTATATGAAATATGTATGGAGTTCTATAAATTTCAAAAGGACACTGCTGATGACATGGCAACATATGTATCGAAATTGAAAAATATGTGGCACAAACTGAATCAGGAATTATTAAAAGCTGAAGAAAGTAAGCAACTACCAGAAATACTTTTAAAGCCCAGTTGGATTTTGATTTCCAAGAAAGACAGAACTGTTGAGAATATTACCAGTCAACTTTGTGCGCATGAAAAAGCGCTGGTTGCAAGCAAGGAAGGCACGTCTAGTGAAGCGCTTCTCACAAAAACTAGTAAGGCAGTTGTGAAGACACAGAAGGAACAGACATCAGGGAATATAAAAGTTACCAAGTTCAGATGTCATATCTGTAGAGAGGTGGGTCACTTGAGGAAAGATTGTCCAAATACAACTACTAAGGAAGATAGAAAGATTAGCAGTGACAGCACCAATTTGGCACTACTGAATCCGACTGAATGCAACCAAGATCGTGAAGAATGGTTTGTCGATAACGGAGCTACACATCATGTTACGATGAGAAAAGATTTATTTGAAAATTTCGAGTACTTCAGTAAACTTCACACAGTTACTACAGCTGATGGAAATGTGGTAGCAGCCTTAGGAAAAGGGACAATTAGAATTAAAACTAATGTTGGAAAAGAGTTTTTCCTCAATGATGTCTGGCTTGTTCCTCGTATTAGCAAGAATCTTTTTTCTGTGTTAGCGACACAGTAAAAGAACACAAATAGTTTATTTCAGTCACGAGTAACTACATGCTCTATTAAGGTAAATGGAAAAGTCGCCGTGACGGGAACAAGAAAAAGATATGGGAGGCTATATAAGCTGAATTTTGAAGCAATTAAACCGAAGGTAGCCGCATTGATTAATGCTGTAGATGCCTTGCAGCTTTACCCTGAACGTATGGGTCACCAAGATAAAAGGCATGTGAAAGGTCTTATAGAACGAGAATTGAACATAAAGGTAAAGGATAATGGTATATTGTGTGAAGGCTGTATTTTTGGAAAAGCGCACAGACAGAAGTTTGGCACTAGAGAAAAAGCTAAAATGCCTGGAGAACGCATACATTCGGATGTTTGCGGTCCTTTCCCGTCTTCATTCTCGGAATTCCGGTATTTCGTCCTTTTTAAAGATACTACTTCATGGAGCCAAAATCTGAAGTACCTGAAAAGTTAAAGCAGATGCTTGCAGAAGCTAGAGTAGAAGGGCACACGATCAAAGAGTTCCTTCGTGATAACGGTGGAGAGTTCGACAATGAACTAATTCGGAAAGAATTATCGAAATATGGAATACACCAAAGACTAATAATGCTGTATACGCCTGAACAAAATGGGTGTAGCGAAAGAGAAAACCGTACGATTGTAGAGTCAGCTAGAACTATGATGCATGCACATGAAGAGTTGCCTCAAAAGTTGTGGGCGGAGTTGGTACAGACGGCTGTTTATGTCTTAAACAGAACAGGACCAACTTCCGTGGAACAGAAGACTCCCTTTGAGCTTTAGTTTAGGAAGAAACCACAGATAAAGCACCTGAGAATTATTGGCTCCGTTTGCTATGCACATGTTCCTAAGCAAAAAAGAAAAAAAATGCATAAGAAAGGTACGAGATGCGTACTGGTTGGATACGATAATGATGACGGTTATAGACTATGGAACAAGGAAACCAATTACGTAGTCAGGTGAAGAGACATTATTTTTGATGAAAAGCCATTGGTAACGAAATTCCAAGAACTAGATGAGGAAGTCACAGAAATGGAAATTCCCATTCTGATACAAAAAGAGTACGACGAAGTAGTGACACCCGTTACGATCAACAATCAAGTCGTAACTATCAATAACGAAATGAATAGTCAATTGGATAGTCATACTCCTGTCATGGAAGAAGATATTTTTGATGATGCTGTATCGACTCATGGAGAATCAATTGAACCAAGGGGAGAAAATGACGATCGTGATAATGATGATCTGGAGCAGATGATTGGAAATGATGAAGATAATCTTGGGGAACTGATTAACGCACAAAGTGATCGAGTACTGCGAGATCGATCATTGATCAGACGTCCGGCTAGGTTCAATGATTATGTCATGGTCACAAACGGATTTTTCGAACCAACCTGTTACAAAGACGCAGTATCCTGTAAAGAAACTGAACTTTGGAAGAAAGCAATGGACAGCGAGATAAATTCTCTGAACGAGAATGAAACATGGGTTCTAAAAAGGTTACCTAAAAATAGAAAAGCAATACCATGTAAATGGATTTTTCGCGTGAAGCTAGACGCTGATAGAACAGTCAACAAATACAAAGCAAGACTAGTTGCGAAGGGTTTTCGCCAGAAGAAAGGAGAGGACTATGAACAGTCCTGTCGCGAAAGTGACCACTGTCCGAACTGTGATTAGCTTTGCAGCAAGCGAAGGTATGAAGAGGTGTCGACGGCAAATTTATATGGAACACTGTCGGAAGAAGAAATTTACCTTAAGCAACCCGAAGGCTATGATGATGGTTCTGGAAGGGTATGCTTACTGAAGAAAAGTCTCTACGGGTTAAAGCAAGCCCCGAGATGTTGGAATCAGAAAATTCTTAATTTCTTCAAGGAAGCGGGCTTTAAAATCAGTGAATCCGATACCTGTTTATTTGTAAGAGAGAAAGACAACCGGAAATTGATTGTGGTTCTCTACGTTGATGATGGGCTTGTAGCTGGAACTGATCAAAAACTCATTGATGAATTTATTGAAGAGCTGAAAGAAAGGTTCAAGATTACAACCAAACCAGCTACCTATTTTCTAGGTATAGAGATTTCAACCAGTGAAGATCTTGGAGTATTAATACATCAAACATCATTATGTTAAGAAAGTTTTGAACAGGTTCGGAATGCAGGACTGCAAACCTGTGACTACACCAATAACCAAGGAGAACATAGTCTCACAAAACGAGAACGATGAGTACGTTCTGAAAAACTACAGGCAAGTAGTTGGAGCACCTGCATATGTAATGGTCGGAACAAGGCCTGACATTGCATACGCAGTCAGTGTAGTGTCAAGGAGTCTGGAGAAACCGACTCAAGCTGATTGTGTAAGAGTAAAACGTACGAGTATCATGAGATACCTACAGTACACACTTGATCTAGGCATTATGTATAAAAAGAACTATAAAATTGGAATTATAGAGTCATACAGTGATCCCGCCCACGCAGGCGATATTAGAACTGGAAGATCGACTTCTGGAATACTTTGCCTGTATGCCGGAGGACCAGTATCCTGGATGAGTCAGAGACAGCAAAGTGTCGCTATTTCGACAACGGAAGCTGAAGTGATCGCTGCCAGTGAAGCTGCGAGAGAATGTGTGTGGTTGACTCGGCTCATAGGAAGTCTCGTACAACTTAACGGTCTTACTTCTACTAACTTCACAAATTCTACATATCAGTAAAAATGTATGGCTTCGCCGTTTCGCTACCGTCGCGCGTCGTGGAGGTGATGCGAATATTTCGTTTCTGAAGTAAGTAACGAAACAGCCAAGCAATACATTTTTACTGATATGTAGAATTTGTGAAGTTAGGGTCGGTAGAGTTAGGCAGTGTAGATTCAGAAGCTTGGCTCTACATGAGATCTGATATCTTTTTCACAGTGCAAACCTTATTTGGTCGTCTTGGCAACATTTTACACGAAATGTTTTTGGTGGGATTTCAGTTCTTTTTGTAAGTTTCTAGGCAGTCTTTTTAGGGTTTTTTTTTTCTTCTTTTTTGGGGTGTATTTCTTGCACATCAGCAGTGCCGGTTTTCATAGCCCATTGAACTTTGTTTAAATACCAAATTTCGGCTTTCTAGCACTTCAGGAAGTACCCTAACATTTTGGAGTCTCATACAAACTTCCACCCCTCCCCATTTTAGGGGATGGGGGGCGAAAGTTATAAGTTGTATGATTTTTTTTTGTTGGTTGTATACTAAACTTAGATTACATACCAAATTTCAGCTTTCTAGCACTTCAGGAAGTAGCCAAACATTTTGATGATCATCAGTGTGTCAGTGTATCAGTGAGTGTGTCAGTGACGAAATCGGTGTATTTTAGATATCAATACAATCTAAAGTATTAGAGCTATTCAATTGAGACTTTGTATGTTTAATTAATCTATTAGGTCTTTACCTATGAAATTGCCGTTCTGCAGTACTGGCCATTTCAAATCAAAATAATTTTTGTTTGGCTAAGAATTCTAATTTCAAATTAATTTTATTTTAAAAACATGGATTTTTTTTTCTAAAAGTAGTCATTTCTTTATTGATTAGTGTTACATTTTCATCGCATTTCAATCTTTTTCGTCATCATGGATACGTTAAAAATTCGAGTAATTATGGAATATGAGTACCGTCGTGGCAGCAACGCGGCACAAGCGGCACGCAACATCAACGACGTTTACGGAGCTAACACTACAAACCAACGCACCACCTGTTATTGGTTTGCTCGCTTCCGTTCTGGAAATTTCGACCTGAAAAATGAACCTCGCGGTCGTCCGAAGACTTTGGTCGACAATGACGAATTAAAGGCGATTGTGGAAGCTGATGATACACAATCTACGGCTGAATTAGCAGCAGCTTTCGACGTTAGCGTCAAAACAATATTGGTCCATTTGCGTCAAATTGGCAAGGTAAAAAAGCTTGACAAATGGGTGCCCCACGAACTCAATGATCGCCAGCGCGAAGTACGCGTCGAGACGTGCCTTGCACTGCTCAACAGACACACAAATGAAGGAATTTTGAACCGCATTGTTACCTGCGATGAAAAATGGATTCTGTTTGATAACCGTAAGCGCTCAGCAAGTTGGTTGGATCCTGGTTCAGCACCTAAACAATGCCCTAAACGAAAACTTACCCCTAGAAAAGTGATGGTCACTGTTTGGTGGTCTAGCGCCGGTGTGATTCATCACAGCTTCTTACCAAACGGGGTGAGCATTACTGCAGATGTGTACTGTGAAGAACTGAACACAATGATGGAGAAGCTGGCGCATCTCCAACCAGCATTGGTCAATCGCTCGTCTCCGCTGCTCCTGCACGACAACGCGCGACCTCATACTGCACAGCAGACGGTCTCCAAGTTGCAAGAACTGGGGTTGGAAGCTCTCCGTCATCCGCCCTACTCACCAGACCTTGCGCCTACAGACTACTACTTTTTCCAGAATTTGGATAACTTCTTGGCGGGAAAAAAATTTAATACCCGAGAGGCAGTACAAAATGCCTTTGAAGAATTTGTTGCCTCCCGTCCAGCTGATTTCTTTAAGAAGGGCATCAATAAACTGCCACTGCGATGGCAAAGATGCATTGATTGCATGGGTGATTACTTCGATTAATACAAATAAAAAATTCATGAAAAATAATCGTTTAAATTTTTTCATACAAAACGGCAATTTCATAGGTAAAGACCTATTATTATTGAAAACATATTCTGAGAATATGAACTATCTGGTATCAAAAATCTGGGTTCAAAAAAACGACGAAACACTTCGAGATAAGGTAGGTAGTGCCCTTGCGCTTCGCTTGGCTCGTCTTGGCGGGGGCACTACCGTGCCCCCAGATCAGGTAATTTACAAAGGCCCAATAACTTAGAAAACTTACTTCATACCTCTGTAATGTCTAAGAGTAACGATGTTTGTCAAAACTGAAAAGAAAATGTCAGCAGCTGTGTATAGCTCAAAAGGTAGATTGTTAAAAAAGAAACAGAAATTAGATTTATAAGATTGTAAACTTAGAATAATAACGCATAGAAACCTAGTACGAGTGCAAAAAGTGAGGCAACTAAAACTAAGCCATTATTGGCTTAAATCTCTCGGCAAGCTGTCAGTACTCAAGGTCACGGTCCGTCGAACACAGCTCGCGAGTAAATAATTTAAAATGAGTTTGTAGTGTGAAAGGATGTCATAGCACTTTAGGAAATCCAAAAAAAAATGTGATCAAATTACATTTCACAAGTAAGTACTTACATTTTATACATAATTTTGAAGTAAATCGATCATCAAACAAAAATTCTAATGACCTAACTTATCACAATACAGTGTTGCTATTTGTGAGGAAAAAAATACCCACATTGCTTTCAATTTTGTTCTAATTTTTGTTTAGCAAAAATATTTGTTTTTATGTACCTACTACGAGTACCGTACGAGTGCCTATGCTATTGAATACGATATCACATTTTGCCAGTTTCGAGAAACTTACTTAGCTTTAGGTAATTTTTGTTATAAGTATCTCAAAAAGAGTAAATACTATAAGAGACGTTGAGTCAAAGCGGAAACTCTTTAGGAAGTAGTTGCAACTGCAAGGTTTTTAAATGATAAGCATAAACTGTTGGTTCGAAGAGTGGTAAAATAAAGATTACAATATTATTGATCAACATGTTTTTGATTTTTGTAATTTTCTCATACATACTTTTTTACATGTCAGCGATTAATACATGCCGATAATATTATTATAACACATCACACATCAAACATTCTAAACCCATGAACGATATCCCATTCTTCATGTGATTAATGGTTTATTTATTTCCTTTTATTTTTAAATAAATTTAATTTTACCTTCCGTAAAAATATGTCTTATTAAATGCAAAATCATCTTCGTCTTATACAGTTCCTGATAATATAAAATACTTATCTTCATTTGATCCAGCAACATACTAGTGCGTTTTCCCATATTTTTTTTGGTAACGGCCTGGTAATGGTATCACTGAAAGCTGTATTTGTGTGCGTTTGAGGAACATATACACATTCGGCTCACGCACAGAAAGAAAAAGAAGTGGACACACGATATCGCCCGTGTTTTGTTCTAGACGCGGCTTCTATACGTTATTATTCTAAGATTGTAAACTTGTATAATTTGCTAACCTAAGTTTGCCCACTATAGATTTAAGGTTATTATTATTGTGTCAAATCTGTCAACTTCATATTAAATAAATTTGCCAAAGCTTTAACTAAATCTCACATTAATCCTTAAGGAAAAAAGGGCATGTTACATATTAGTCTATGGTCTTAAAATAAGATTTGTTTGTCTATGTCTCTAGAGTAGTCAAGTCAAGAGAAGAGATGGACGCGGGTCCCAATATAAGTTAAACTCCAAGTACGTGTCGTCTTATTTCAAGAACCCCGCCCAGTTCCACCAGAACCCAGACAGGCTCAATATACAACAGCGCCTACGCTTATGCATGGAAGTGAGTGTTGGGTGTGGCAAAAGAAGCATGGAAGTAGAATAAATGCTGTGGAAATGCGTTCCTTGCGAAGCATGTGCGGTGTGCCTATGAATGATAGACTGAAGAATGATGTGATAAGGCAACGGTGCGGTTTAAAAGAAGATGTAGTGACAAAAATTTAAAAGAGTATGCTAAGATGGTTTGGTCATGTTGAGAGGATGAATGAAGGGCGACTAACAAGGCAGATGTGAGTGGAAACTCCGGGAGGGGACGCCCTAGGAAGACATATAGTGACCTTATTGGTGATTTTCTTCAGAAAGGTCAGGTGCGTAGTACTCACAACCGGCGTGCGTGTATGACCAGATGTATGAACGTAAACGACGAATGTAAGGATCGTAGCAGGTCGCGTTCTGTAGTTTCTGCCTACCCCCATGGGAAAAAGGCTTGAGTTTATGGGATGTAATGATATTCTTTTCTTTCCCTTGACGTGAAATTCAATTCACAGCATGACTTCGTTAGTCCTATAAAAGATGTGGCAAAATTAATAAACTTATTACTTAATTCCTTCTATCATTATATAATTATTAATTACTTCTTATTTAGGTCGAATCCTGTTGCTATATAAATGACAGGTGGCGGCCTCAATTTTTTTACAATACTTAAACGGTCAAGTTGTACGAAAACATACGGTATTATGAAAGACACTCATTTTAAAAACCTTAAAAAAGCAAACGCGAGTAAAACAATGGAAACTACTGTCATTCCTGTAACAATGTTAACTAGATCTTATTTGTTCGAGCAAATAATTGACTTCCCCATGCATGTAGAGATAATTAAGAAGCTTAGTCTGCTCAAATATTATTAAAGCCAATTACGGCTTAGATATATTTTTGAAAAGGGTGATCTTATATTATTGCCTAAGGCACAGGATATATTAAGTCCTTACCTATGAAATTGATGTTTTATAGAACTGGCCACTTTGATCTCAAAAAGCCGGCGTTTGGTTAAGAATTCCGAATTCAAATTTACTTCAATTTAAAGCGTGTCTATTTGTGTTTCGAATGTAATAATTCATTTGTTTTCGCGCTATTTAATTTTGCTTTGACATCGTTCTGTGCTCAATATGGAAAACATAAAATATCGCATTATTTTCGAATACGAATTCCATCGTGGCACTAGGCGCTGCAGAAACAGCTCGAAGGATTAATAATGTGTACGAAGAAGCCATTGTAAAAGAAAACACAGTACGTTTTTGGTTCCAACGCTTTCGTTTTGGAAATTTTGACCTCCAGACCAAACCTCGTGGACGGCCGGAGACCCTAGTTGTCAATTAGGAATTGAAAGTGATCGTGGAAGCGGATCCATCTCAAACCACGTCAGAGTTCGCTGCAGGCTCCGGTGTGAGTGATAAAACCATTTTGAATCATTTGAAACAAATTGGAAAAGTGAAAAAGCTTAAAAAATGGGTACCCCATGAGCTAAGTGAAGCAAACCAACAAACACGAGTCGACTGTTGCGTCACGTTACTCAACCGTCACAATAACGAGGGGATTTTGAATCGTATCATTACTAGTGATGAAAAATGGATCCTATACGATAATCGGAAATGCTCATCACAGTGGTTAAATCCAGGAGAACCGGCTAAATCCAGCCTCAAGCGAAAGTTGACTCAAAAAAAGGTACTGGTTAGTGTCTGGTGGACCAGCGTCGGTGTCATCCACTCCAGCTTCCTAAGATCTGGGCAGACGATTACGGCAGATCTGTATTGCCGACAATTGGAAACCATGATGGAAAAGCTAGCCGTTAAACAGCCGAGATTGGTCAACCGCTCTAGCCCACTGCTGCTTCAGGACAACGCTAGACCACATACTGCACAACAGACGGTGGCGAAACTAGAGGAGCTAGGATTGGAATGTCTCCGTCACCCACCATACTCCCCGGACCTTGCTCCAACCGATTACCACTTTTTCCGGAATTTGGATAATTTCGTAATTGGAAAAATAATCAATTCAGATGAGGCAGTCCAAAACACCTTCTAAGATTTTGTTGATTCTCGCTCCCGCAATTTTTCAGCAAAGGAATCAATTTACTGCCTATAAAATGGCAAAAGAGCATAGATCACAACGGTACCTACTTTGATTGAAAAATTGAATTGAAAATGTAAAAAAAATATAGTTTTGCTTTTTCCATATAAAACATCAATTTCATATGTAAGGACCTAATATTATTGAACCGTTCACATGAGGACATATTTTTGATCAATAGTTTCTATAGAATTTATTGACCTTTCCAACGCTCACAATATTTTGAATCCTTTGACATTGCCAATATATTAATGAACTCGACTATACATGATTCTGAACACCCTGCGTTGAAATATATCGTCGGATATTTTATTTTTAAATGGCTGTTCCATATATGTTGACCGCGTAGGGCACTTTTCTACGAAACAGCTGATATTATTTTATAACCAACGATTAATTTATAATTTATAAGCTAAGGAGCTTATAAATTAATCGATGGTTCTACAATCATGTGCTGAATTTATGGTTCCAGTTTGCGCGTCGATGCCGCTGCCACCCTGTATATTTGCCGTCCTCTTGACGAAACATAGATATTAATGGATGAATTATGAAATGAGATATTATTGCCGAGCTGTTCATAGTACCTAATATATTTATGCTCGTGAGTCTACCTTGCAATTTTTTACCATGAAACAAAACAATTTTATTATTTATTGCTTATTATAATTTAATAATGAATATAACAATGCTTGTGAAAACTATGAGTAGGTAGTTAGCTTTGAACGAGTGGAAGTATAGGTCTAAAATTCAAAAGCTGACTACCTTTGACCGACCACCTGCTACATCATCCTGCCTTTTCACCATCTGCCGTTCAAATACTCACCTAGACAAATCCAACGAGCCCTAAATCGTTGGGTCTATACGATTTATAAGGCTTGTTCCCGTGACCAAGGTCGTCACGCGAACCTGTTCCATCAACAGACTATTAAGTCAACTACGCATTGAGGCCAATTGCTTGAGCCCAAACAAGATACGTCTTCTGTAAGTTGTCGAAGAGTTGGTTAGGCTGCAGACTTTCCTGGATGCAACATTATGTCAAGGTTATCACACTATTGTCTACTAACTACTCATCTAGACCAATCCAACGAGTGCAAACTCGGTGGATGTACGATTTGTATGGCCGAGATCCTGTGACCTCCTTCCTGATTTAAATTTATATTGAATCTTCAAAAGAGAGCAAACTAAAAACGAAATTCAGCAACACAGGTAATAAAAAATATAAAAAACATTGTTAAACAATACGGAAATAACTACAAAAATTCAATTTTCAGCCCCAATATACGATATCTACCGGGTGCGGCGATTGAACTGTCCGTATGTGAAAATGAAATATTTCTGTTAATTTTCAATATTTATTTATACACTTTTGCCATGTGAAAATAGAAAGTTCAGTTTTACTATGACTTATTCCGAAGGAATAAAACCGCCTTTAGCCTTTACTACAAGCTGAAGTCTCTTCCTGAAAGAAGCGCAGGCTGCTCGAACGACGTCGTCACTCAAACAATTCCATTCTCGCGTAAGAGTAACTTTGAGCGCTTCCACCGAAGTGTTTTTTAGCACAGGCCCTGGCCTGTAAAACACCCTAAATACAAAAGTCCAGCGGATTCAAGTCAGGCGATGACGACGGCCACATATCTCGGTCGATCAGCACTGGAACGTTTGCTTTCAACCAATTTTGCGTTCCAAATGCTCTGTGCGATGGTGCCGAGTCTTGCTGAAAAGTCCAACGCTCAGAACCGACTGTGTTGCGCGCCCACGGTATCAGCCCTGGTCGCAAGACTTTGTCTCGATAGATTTGTTGGTTTATTTTGACTTGGTTGCGACCCATTGGAAGAAAAACGAGCGGAGAACGGCCTTTTTCAGACACCGCCGCCCAGACCATGATTTGGTCAGCTCCTTGGCGCCGAGTGACTTGCAATTCGTCTGAATTGTCGCTGACACGTCCTTTCAACCAAACACGGTCATTTTTTTTCTTTCTTTCTTCTTTATTTTGTTTGTTTAAAAACTGTTCAACGCAAAAAGTTTTCTCATCTGAAAACACCAAATTGGGAAGCTCGCCAGAGGCGAGCAAGCGAAACAGCTCTTTCGATCGATCCAACCGTTTACGTTGTAAAGCAGTGAGTTCCTGAGAAAAGTTTTTTTTAATGGTTTGACTTTAAGCTTTTCCTTCAATACCGCTGATCAATAACGCTGCGATCGCTCACCTTGAGATCCTGCGCGAGCTGGTTTGCTGAGCGCGCTGGATTTCTGTCTAATCGATGACGCACCTTTTCGACAAATGCTGGCGCTGTTGCAGAGCAGCGTCGTGTCACCGTAGCGTTTCTTAACGCTACCAGTCTCATTATAACGTTGAATAGTGCGATGCACAAATTTCTCGTTCAATTGAAGATTTGGCAGCGCTCGACATATTTCGATATTCGATTTTCCCTCCAAATGAAGAGCAATCACTGAATTTCGTTTTAAATCCATTTTTCTAAATTCGAATGTGTTTCTCTCACAACAGAATCACTTCAAATGATGATAGAGAACATGTCAATGTGACCAACATTTGAAGTTTTGGCGGCATTCGATTCAGTGGTTCGAATTTTAAAACAGTTAGATAGAGACGGACAGTTCAATCGCCGCACCCGGTATATTTAAAAAACATTGATCAATCCAGAAAACTTTGACAGTGCACAGGGAGACGGTAATCAGTTTTCCAACTTTTCAGTAAAAAGTGTTTTTTGAGTCTGTATCGCTGTTTAGATCTAGGTGTGCGATTTGATAAATTGAAGTGATAATTGTCAAATCGGATAGCAAGTAAGTCAAGTCTCTAACGCAGTAACTTTAATTGAAAAAGGTTACACGTGGCTCAAACTATGCGAATTTCCAAGTATGTTATTTTTCGCAATGTTTAACGATAGGATAGGCAGACTACGAGACACCAGATACTCTCCGATACGAGACCTAATAGTCCAGGAATATTAGTCAAATTAGGGCAAGTATCTCGGAATGAGAACAGCCAGCCAGTGAGGTAGTCAGCTATAAACTTGTATAAACCTTTATTTTGGCACCCTAAAACTTGTCTCAAAACCTACTTATCGTAGGATGTCCGCGACTACAGATATACCAAGGTCAAAGGTCAAAAAACGTTTTTTTACACATTTATTGCAAATACCTGGTTTCCTATGGGTATTATGCTATTTGTATTTTAATAAATATTGTAGAGGATGAAATTCTCCACAACTTTTGTTCAAACATTTTTTTTAATATCTTGAACCATTTTCGAGATAAAGGGCAGAGCGATCAAGTTATCAAGTTCAGACTTGGTTAGGGCATGATTTAGAACCTCAGAATTGGGGTTGGATAATGCCTGATGAATTCCTGGAACCTGTTATGACAATGAATCCACCAGCTCCGGAGGAATTGCTTAACACAATATTCTGCAACTGCAAGAATGGTTGTGGTTCGCGATGTGGATGCAGGAAAGCAGGGCTGCAGTGCTCTTTAGCTTGCGGCCAGTATAAAGGGCAAGCTTGTCTTAATGCTTCACCATATCAGAGTGATATCAATGAAGACGGCACTTTTGACCCCGAAATCCTGGAAGAACTGGAGATAAATGTCGTTGAAGACGAGAACACAAGAATTTGAAATTTTACAGCGACTGGAAGACGATGATGAAGAAGAAGAAGAAAATTGAAATTAGAAGTTGTTGTTCTTATTATTTTTATTTTTTTAATTTCAACTTTCATAAATGTATGAAATGGCATTTTTCAATAAAAAAAAATCTTACAAAATTTAATTATTTTCTTTTTATGTATTTAGGAAGTAATGAGTATAAATAAATTAAGAATTAAAAATAATTAAAGTATTTACCTTAATAACTTTATAATTACACGAATAGGTAAGTGTTATTAAACTAATAGATAATGAATTATTGAAAAAAATATGAATTATAACGTAATTAATAGTTAATAAAAAATGCAAATTATTTAGAATTATATAATAGGTTGGGGGAAAAGTTTCTTCGCATATATTAAGAAAATTCAAAAAAAAAAAAATATAGTTTTTTACATTTAACTAAAGTATGTAGGTACCATTTTGTTCGATAACTTTTCGCCATCTTGTAGGTAGGGACATGATCCCATTGCTATAGAAATTTTGGGACTTCTGATCAAAATACCGCGACAAGTGGTTTTGGCAGTCCTCTCGTGATGGTAACCTGACACTGCCTAAAGAATTCTGAAGAGACCGAAACAGGTGGAAATCTGAAGGTGCAAGGTCAGGACTATACGGCGGATGCATTAACACTTCCCAGCCAAACTCTCTTAATTTTTGCTGAGTGGCTAAAGATATGTGAGGTCTAGCGTTATCATGATGAAAAACCACACCCCTTCTGTTGATTAATTCCGGCCGCTTTCTCTCAACTTCTTGCTTTAATCTCATCAGTTGTTCGCAGTAGAGTTCAGAATCGATGGTCCTGCCTGGTGGTAACAGCTCATAATGGATAATGCCCTCCAATCCCACGACACACACAGTATCACCTTGTTGCGAGTTAACCCGGGTTTCGCCACAGTCTGTGAAGCCTGACCGGCCTTTGACCACGACCTTTTTCGCACGTTCTTGTCGTACGTGATCCGCTTTTCATCACCAGTTATCAGCTTCTTCAAAAATTGTTCGGTTTCATTACGTCGTAATAAAGAATCACAAATGAGTACACGGTTCATTAGGTTTCTTTCAGTGAGCTCGTGAGGTACCCAAATATCGAGCTTTATTGTGTACCCAGTTTTTTTTCAAATGTGCCAAAACTGTTTTGTGGTCAATTCCCAGTTCTTCAGCTACGTCGTAACTACTGATATTGCTCCACTTTTTCAAAAATGGCATCCATTTTATCCGTAATAAGGTGACCAGAGCGACGTGCATCTTTGACATCAAAAAATCCGGATTAAAAACGCTTAAACCAAATTTATGCTACTCTCACAGACACTGCACTAGGTCCATAAACATCGCAATTTTTTTTCGCGGCTTGCGTTGCATTCTTACCTTTTTTGTAGTAAAATTTTAAAATGTATCGAATTTGTTCATTAGATTCGCTCATCTTGACAGTACGAAAAACAAATGAAAATCACACATTTTCCTAATTTGAATTTGGAATTATGTTCTTTAAAATTTAAACTTTCAATGATACCAAAACCAGCCAGATACAAATAGCATATAGCCAAAAAGATTTTATTACAAGTTCATACATACTATAATGCGAAATGACTTTTTCCCCAACCTAATATATAACAATAATTTATAAACTTTATACGGCGTGTTTTTAATCGGGACTACAGGTTGACCTCGAATGATACTCTAAATATGTAGTTAAACACTACGTGCGCTCTGCCCTCTTTCTCGAAAATGATTCAAGATATAAAAAAAATTTTTTAACAAAAGTTGTAGAGAATTTCATATTTTGATGTTTTATATGGAAAAAGCGAAACCATTTTATTTTTATTTTTTTTGTTTGATTAATCAAAGTAGGTACCGTTGTGATCTATGCTCTTTTGCCATTTTATAGGGAGTTTATTGAATCCTTTGCTGAAAAAATTACGGGAGCGAGAATCAACAAAATCTTTCAAGGTGTTTTGGACTGCCTCATCTGAATAGATTTTTTTTCCAATTAAGAAATTATCCAATTTCCGAAAAAAGTGGTACCTAATCGGTTGGAGCAAGGTCCGGGGAGTATGGTGGGTGACGGAGACATTGCAATGCTAGCTCCTCTAGTTTCGCCACCGTCTGTTGTGCATTGTGTGGTCTAGTGTTGTCCTGAAGCAGCAGTGGGCTAGAGCGGTTGACCAATCTCGGCTGTTTAACGGCTAGCTTTTCCATCATGGTTTCCAATTGTCGGCAATACAGATCTGCCGTAATCGTCTGACCAGATCTTAGGAAGCTGTAGTGGATGACACCAACGCTGGTCCACCAGACACTAACCAGTACCTTTTTTTGAGTCAACTTTCGGTTGGGGCAGGATTTAGCCGGTTCTCCTGGATTTAACCACTGTGATGAGCGTTTCCGATTATCGTATAGGATCCATTTTTCATCACAAGTAATGATACGATTCAAAATCCCCTCGTTATTGTGACGGTTGAGTAACGTGAGGCAGCAATCGACTCGTGTTTGTTGGTTTGCTTCATAGTTCATGCGGTACCCATTTGTCAAGCTTTTTCACTTTTCCCATTTGTTTCAAATGATTCAAAATGATTTTATCACTCACACCGAAGCCTGCAGCTAACTCTGACGTGGTTTGAGATGGATCCGCTTCCACGATCACTTTCAATTCCTCATTGACAACTAAAGTCTCCGGCCGTCCCTGAGGTTTGTTCTGGAGGTCAAAATTTCCAGAACGAAAGCGTTGGAACCAAAAACGTACTGTGTTTTCTTTTACAATTGCTTCTCCGTACACATTATTAATCCTTCGAGCTGTTTCTGCAGCGCTAGTGCCACGATGGAATTCGTATTCGAAAATAATGCGATATTTTATGTTTTCCATATTGAGCACAGAACGATGTCAAAGCAAAATTAAATGGCGCGAAAACAAACGAATTATTTATTACATTCGAAACACAAATAGACACCCTTTAAATTGAAATAAATTTGAATTTCGAATTCTTAACCAAACGCCGGCTTTTTGAGATCAAAGTGACCAGTTCCATAAAACATCAATTTCATATGTAAGGACCTAATACATGTTTGTAGATGACTATCACTCATTCCGAGGTGAAACCCTTAATATTCCTGGACTATAAAGGACAAGGTCGCGAACAAGTCACAACAGCGAAAGAGGACAGATCTAATGTAAGAAAAGAAATAAAATACGTTTATTTGCGGTAAACATGACGCAGAGAAGAACACACAAAAAAGAACGAGTTAGCGGAAAATGTGCAAAGCAGAGTATTTACAAAGAAATCTTAATCCGAAGTCTTCTGATGTAAGGACTACATTCTAGGAAGTTCGACACGTGACACTCAGTACTGTCCGGTTTTTGCCACGAACGTAGCCACCATCTTCTTTGAAGCGCTTCGAGAGCGAACAACTTAAGGTATATATTGAAAAACGTTTGCTTTTTCTTTTTAGTGTACCTTTTTAAGTATATGGAATATATTTAACAATTTGGTGTACGGTTTATGACTATATTTCCTAGCACCCTGTAAAAGGAATACACGATACAATTAAATTTTCTCGATACAAAAAAAATGCAAAGTTCTATCTATGTTTATGTTTTTTTGAGCATTAAGGCGTAACGCGTAAGAGTTATTCATTGGAGTTCACTATAAAACATAAAGAATAATCGTAGGTATTAAAGTTTAACTAAAGCAGTTTTTGTTTTAATAATACTTTGTTTTTGTTGTTTTATTTAAAAAAGACGGCATTTCGTTTTGGCACATACTTTGTGTTATTCCGAGCACACACACATTATCGCCATCCCTTCTTTTGCCTATCAAAAGTAATGTCATCACTCTCGTTCGTTCATAAATCAGTCGCCCGGTGGAGCTGATTGAGGATGAATCTATGTCATTTTTTTGCAAATTGGTGCGATCTAATTTACGTGATTTAAATAATTGTGTTTACAGAAAACATTAGTAGCTTAGCAAGTCAAGGTAATTATTTAATACATTTAGTGTTGAATAGGTATTTAGTCTCTGCGTGTGTGTATTCTTGTGACTCTGAACAGTGAACAATATAACATTTTTCTATTATTTCGTGACGACAACCAAATTATTTATGAAAATGGAAGAAAATAAAAAACCAGACCTGAACAGTACCTTCAACGTTAGGAGTATCTGCTATCTGCACAGGGCATCAATGAACTCATTCATTAACAATAAGATGATGATAATAGTGCGTCGAATTTACCACCTGCACTAAAGCATGCACGAGCAACAATCTATTCTCCGCCTTGCAAAATAATATTGGGTACCCAAGCATTCTATTTTCTAGAGAAGAACGTCTGTTTTTATACCTACAACTTATAATAAGTAATGGTTTACGCTTTGATTATATACCTGTCTAGATGACTCATTGACTGTACCAAATGGTTCAAATAAAGTCTACCATATTTATTAGACTCGCTTGTCACCTACGCCAGTGTCATTTGAATCACTTAAGGGTAATGTGCTCACGAAGCATAATTAATTATGCCGGTTTGTGCCGTCAAATTGTGTCGCAACTATGTGGGAAAACCGTATAATTACACCAAGATCACTTTTCATCTATGAGTTTTGTTATGTAATCACTATTTACTAAGAAAACCAGTTTTTTTTATTCGATACTTTGTAGAATAGTCTGATTGGGTTTGTCATGATTGGTCGACAACCATTAATCGACATATACGATTGGTCGACTCAACTATTGATCGACAATAACAATTGGTCGACATTACGATTACCATTTAGTAATAAATTTTCTATAAGCAAAGAAATTCAGAAGCAGAGGCTTCGAGTAAATCGAGATGGGCTCCTACTTCTGGGCGGTTTAAAAAAAATAACCACGAAGGGGACAGCGGGGTCTTTCAGCCCCCGCCATCCCCTTCTAACCTAACCTGTCCGAGTCGGGGTGCCCCGAGTCCCGAGCTCGCTTCGCTCGCTTTTGCATCCTATCCCCGATTGTGTAGCGTTGTCGGCTAATCGTAATGTCGACCAATTGTTATGGTCGATCAATAGTTGAGTCGACCAATCGTATATGTCGATTAATGGTTGTGTCGGTCAATCGTTACTGTCGGTCAATCGGTTGTCGACCAATCGTTACGTCGACCAAACGTTTTTCGACCAATCGTTAGTATCCCGTCTGATTAGCCGGTGTTGTCAGTTTATTACTAGGGAGATTTGGCGAAACTATGGGACACAAATTACAAATATCATTACATCTTCGTAAATCATAGAATGATGCAATAGTACTTATTAAATTCACTGGGGAATTCAGAAATACCGGTGATTGTTGTCAACATCACCAAACAAGCCTGTTATTTATTATTATGCATATATTTGCAAATAAGATGTCACCATAATTGTAAATCAGATAACGTAGCCCCGGCTTTAAAATCGAAAGGAAAACTATTCCGAAAATAAATGATCTATAGATTACTGTATTAAGTTTTTCATTGAATTTTTGGCATTACTAAATTAAATAAAACACAAATCCACAAAATTATTACTTTACTTAACCTATTTTGTTTAACCTTCACCTTAATAGATAATGGAGGAAAGGTAAGTTAATAATTTGGAACAGGCATCCCTAAACACACACACCTTGACAGTTTGACTACAATAAGTACAAGAGTGGTACTCACACATAATCGCGCAATTGGAGACAGATTTTGAGCGTTGTTTGTTGACATTACTCAATCTAGTCAGGTATATAATCAAAGGGTTCACGTAAAAAAATAGGCCTAAATAAATGATTCGTTTTTAGGTTTGAAATACGTCAAAAATACTTCAATATGTCAAATAATTTCACTACTAACTATATCGTTCGCGACTCCATTAATTGTTTGTGCTATATCGCACAAACAATTAATGGAGTCGCATTTGAATTGTGAAAAAAGGTGAATTCTTACCCGACTACATACGACTATACAAGACATAGTGACAAAATAATATCGGTTTCGGTTTTCATATATAACCGGAGTTATATACGAAATATTTATAATTAGGGTATAATTCATATAGATAACCACTGCTATACGAAATCGCTCTTGAAGAAAATGTGAATAACTTCCATTTTATTTTTAGTTCATGTACAATGAGCTATTAAGCTGACATAGAACCTGGCATAAATAGCAATTTCGTTTTTACTGTCTTTTTTCTGGTGTACAAAACTTTCTGGAGTACCTACCTAATGCCGGTAGGTTAGGTTAGAAATCTTTTTTACACGCTTTATATTAGCTTCACTTGTATGTTTGTATGTTTGTAACCGACTCCTTTGAACGCTATTTTGACCCACTTTAAACGGTCAGATTTAATTCAAATTTTGCACACCTGTCAAAGACCGATGACAATGCAATAATTCGATTAAAATATCCGATTATCCTGATTAGATTCGCCAGGATTCATCAATTTCTTTCCGGATCCTTTGCATGAGAGTAAGAGAGATAGAACTACGCATGCGTGCATTTGCAGAGACACTCTGATCGGGCACTCAGCTTAGCACAACTTATTTAAATGGTTCTGAATTTTAAAATTTTAATTTTAACACACTATTTTTTATTTAAAAAAAAGCGTGGGTTGCTTTTTAGATATTATCGAAATGATAATCCTTCTTCTCATATCTGTCAATGAAATATTTATAACTATTGACCCATGCACACCACGATTTTATTGAAGTAAAAATTTTTTTTCTTATTTACACTATTAATCATTTATATTTATTAGAATTTTTTACACTATTCTTAATTCAAAATGATTAAAATTTATTTTCTATTTTTTAGTTGGGTTTTCTATATAAAGCGTGTTTTTTAGTTTTTTTTAACTATTATTTATTATATTCAAAGGAAGGAATCAGAAGTGAAATAAGTTAAAAAAAAATACAATCTTTCATTTCTGAAAGTTACACTTTATAAAACAGGTAAAAATATCAAAAGAAACACTGTAAATATTAATCAAATAGAAATAACACAAGTCAACATGAATAATCAGTACATGACCAATAACATAACCTAAAAATAATCAAGCACACGATAATGGTCAGGTAGCACATCCGTTCCGAGTGCCGTCCAAGCAAAAAGAGATCAGTACCGTTTTTTTTGTTTTTTTTCCTAATTGGCATCTCGTAGTTGTGACCACTAAGGTCCTGGCTACTTAACCGGGCAAGCCTGTGGGTGCCTTAAGCTACTAACTTAAAGCCTCCAGCCAGGGGCGAAAAATACTTAAAAATTAGGTGACCGCACGCTAAGGGCACCCCCTGTGGGGTACGAACCTCGGCTTAGGGCGTCACTGAGGGGAGGGCAGCAAGATGGGACAGGCTGGATCGAGATAATATTATTATTAATAGGGGAATTTAAAACTACAGGCTCAGCTACGGCGCGGGCTGGCACGTCGTCGAACAAGGGTCGGGGGGGAGATCAGTACCGCACCGCGCGCCTCCTTTTATAACCTCTTATCGGTTGACAGCTGATCGCGTGATGTCTCTTCGTCATCCGTTACCAACAATATATTTATTACACTGCATGGAATTACTATGCACTTTGTAGTTCAAATGGAATGCTTACAAGCACCGAAAAGTCTATCTTGAAAGAGAAAACTGAGCAAGTAGTATGTCCTTTTTTAGTAAGGTGAACATACATTTACCTACTTGAAAAGTAGGACACGATAGAAAAGTTAAGAGTAGATATTACGTTATTGGCGGAATGTATGTAATAATAGGTAAGTGAAAAAAATATTTTAATTGTCATTTACCAAACCAGTGTATGGTGATCGGTGAAACGGTGTTGGAGTTTATCAATCTCATATATACCAACATCCATTTTATATAAATAAAGAAGATTAATTAACTATTTTTAATTTCATGTTGTATAATATAAGTAATAAAATAAATATTTTGGATATTGATTAAATATTTTGTATTATTTGTCTACTCCATAGATGCATTGTGCGAAAATTTCATACACCGAGATAAAATTAACGTTACTTAGCACGCACATTTTTCTTAGATATGTTTCCGTCTTTATCTTGCACTTTTAGATTGACAGTTATGCGACAGTGACAAGAATAATGCTTAGCCAAAGCCCATGCTAAGTAAGGAACCTTTTTAAATTCCGGCCAGTAATTTCGTTAATTCCACTTTTGGCCACTGGTTCAGGTTCATATAAGTTTGTAGCGGTGACGTGGCGACCGACCACGGAAGATAGAACCGCCACTCCCCGCGTGCGGGGGAAATAAACCACGCCCATCATACGATTAATTATTTTCAAGGTAGGGCCTTAAGTCGGCTTTGGCTCGTCTTGGAATGCCCAGTTGGATTGTGGTTTGGAATCAGGGTCGTAGGTAGATCCATGATTCGTCACCACTGATGATGTCGTAGACGTGATTTGATTCTCCTCGGTTGAACCTTTGAAGTGTTTTATTACACCATCTGACGCGGGCCACCTTATGATCGTCGGAAAGCAAATGCAGGATCCAACGGGAAACTAGTGTTACAACTATACTGGCCCGCTAAGACGCCGGCAACACTGTCAGCATGGCCGCACCAGTGTCAAGCCCCTCCACGCACTTCAAAACACCATGACGGGAAATGGTGCATAAATAAGCTTGCACGTCTCATTATCGCTCTTTTTCACAAGGACAACTAACCAGCGGGGTAATTACGTAACACACTAACAGTAGGAATGGGTTTCATTTTGACAGTTCAACAACATTCATTGCGCTATTTACGTTGTTGAGCAGACAAATTTTTAGAACATATAAAGCAATGGATTAGCAATAGGCTTCAAAATTATTCAGATTGCGATAGATAGTGTGTTACGTAATTAGGGTGCTCGTCGAAGCTCTGTCAACTTACGTTTTGATTATATTTTTGTATTGCTGTTTGTGCAAATAATTAAAACCCGATAAGTATAATCTTGCGATTTATATTGTAGTTAATAAATTGATTATAGTTAAATATTTATGTAAAGCAATTTATGTAAATTAGTGATTGTTAAGTGTAACGGATTCTATTTCAAATATCTTGCAGTGATTTCTGTGAATAGCTAGTTAAAGTAATTTACTAAGGTTGTTTGAATTTAATTTATTATAAACCCTACGTTTAATCAGTTGTTACAGTTTCAGAACTGGGATTACCCCGCTCATCATGAAGAGGCACCGAGCTAGATGCAGTAGCAGTGAATCTGATGATTCAGATGTGCAAGCCGCAGCAAAGCGGGCAGTACCGTCTACCCACGGAGAATAAGTTAGAACAGTTGGTAAACGAAAAAGTTGAAGGTATGATGACCAAATTCTTTAGTAGAACGCGTGAAAATAGAAGTGGCAGTGTTAAAGGCGACATAATAATTCTGTTATTTGACCCGGATGATAAAGATAATATCGTGTTTGTTTGGCTAAAGAAAATCAACCAGTTGGGTGATATTTATGGCTATGATGAGGCAAAGCGCTCGTATTACATGCAGGCTAGATTAGATGGTTCAGCTAGACGTTGGTATAATAGGCTAGATAATTACGATCTTACGTGGTGCGAGTGGCAGGAACTTTTGAAACGTACGTTTCCTAGGATGTTTGAATTTGCGGAATTAATTGAATAGTTAGTCACTCGTAAGAAAGAACCAAAAGAGACTATGAGTAAATACTTTTACGATAAATTAGCAATGTCCGTAGATATAGATTCGATGATAGAGCCGCGGTCTCGTGTATTATTCGCAGTCTACCCTCTGAATTACAGGCTAGCGCTAAAGCTTTGAAAAGTACAAACCCAGAAGAATTGTATTGTCAATGTTTGGTATCAATGGAAAATTAGCAGTCGTATTCATCGCGATTTCGTGAGAATGATCAACGTGCTTTGAGACATTCTTCTAATGCTAACAATAGAGCTTTCAACTGTTCGTGAAAAAGTTAAAGATCTTTTAGAAGCCGGCATTATTAGGGAATCAAATTCAGATTTTGCATCACCCGTTGTATTAGTTAAAAAGAAGAATGGTGACAAGGCTATGCGTAGATTATCGAGCCCTGAATGCAGTAACTATAAAATATAGATTTCCTTTGCCTATATGTAATTGAAGACGAAATTTCTAAATTAACAGGTAAAAACTTTTTCACTAACTTAGATTTGTCACAATCTTATCATCAATTACCGGTTTCCGAAAATTCGATTCACAAAACTGCCTTCTAATGAAGGCCCAAACGTATTCATATTGCCCGTCCGGTGTAATCACCGGACGGGCAATATGAATACGTTCGGGTCCCGTTCGGTTTACCCAATTCACCTGCGGTTTTTCAACATTTAATGAATAAAATTATATATAAGGTTAAGAAAATGGGTGATAGCGACCATATTATGGCATTCATGGATGATATTTTATTACCAAGCAGCGATATTCCACGAGGTTTAGAGCTACTAGAACTTCTCCTGAAAGTATTTCGTGAGGCCAACCTTAAACTCAATATGAAAGTGTTATTTTCTTCAAACTGAATTAAATTATCTCGGTCATTACGTTTCGAAGGATGGCATTAAGCCCGGTGATTACAAAATAAAATCTGTGCGTCATTTTCCTACCCCATCTAATGTTCACCAAATCAGGCAATTCGTTGGTCTTTGTTCATTCTGTGGAAAGTTCATACGTAATTTTTCCCTTATTCCTAAACCCCTTACAGATCTTACAAAGAATAATATGACCTGGTCATGGGGAGAAGCCCAGGTTACAGCTTTTAGAGATCTTAAATTTAGTTTAGTATCTCAACCAGTTTTAGCAATTTATGATAGAAATTTGCACACTGAACTCCATACGGATGCAAGTAAATTCGGTGTTGCAGGAATTTTGCATCAGCGTCAAGTAGATCACGCTTTAAAACCTGTAATGTACTTAAGTCGCACAACTACGCGTGAAGAACAGAATTATCACAGTTACGAATTGGAGACACTAGCAGTTGTTGAGTCGTTAAAAAGGTTCAAAGTTTATTTGTTAGGTATTAAGGTAAAAATACTAACGGATTGTGTTGCTATTCGTCACACATTTGTTAAAAAAGATCTAGTTCCGAGAATTGCACGTTGGTGGCTGCAAATTCAAGAGTTATATTTAGAAATAAAATACCTATAGGGCTGGAGACAAATTGAGGCACGTTGATGCGCTGAGCAGTAACCCAGTACATGTCCACGTTTATGCTCTGTCTGCTGATGATTGGTTTCTTACTATTCAAATGCAGGATCCTAAGCTATGTAACATTATCAACCAATTGCGTGGACCTAATGCCAATCCAGACATATTGAATAATTACAAAATATTTAATGAACGTTTGTATAAGAAAACTTTATATGGGGATCGTTTGTTAGTCCCTTGTAATGCTCGTTGGAAGTTCAAAAAAAAACTTCGCCTGTAAAATTGTCGGATTTTGTCAAAATCGAAGGGAACTAACCAAAAATTTGTCAAAGTAGAAATAAAGAAGTTATAAGGGTTTTAAGTTGGCCGCACGAACGTAACGTGGAGTATTGCGCGGCCATGGAGATCTTATCAACTACTTGGGTTAGAGATCTAATTCTTTTTGTCAATTGAAGACTGAATTTGTCAAAAAAAAAACGAAAAAAGAATTATAAGCTCTAGATCAATATTTTACGAAATATTCACCTTGGAAGTTATGGCCGCGCAATCCTTCACTTGTTGTTTCTTTGTTGTTGATTATTTCTTTAAAATTGAAGACTTCAACAGTAAAACTGTTACAAGAAGAAAGGTCTTAATATGTCGAAACTAACGAAAGCAATAAATATTACAAAAGTTTAGTTAAACAGACGAAATCAGTCCAAAACAAAAAGTACGTGGCCGCGCGGTCGAAACGTTACTTTTTACGCTGATATCTCATTATCTATAATTGCTAGGATTTCGATGTGAACATCTATTTATTCGACATATTACCCTCATTAGAATGACATATCGTTTTACGCTCGGAACAGTTTTCAACGCGTGTAATCTCAAAAATTGTGTTATCTCATACAATGTTCGAACAGGGTAACCAAAAATTCGAATTGATTTGGGAATACCCTTATCTGGAATTATATTGGACAAAATCTAGCTCAATCTGCAAAATTATATTATTAATAAATAAAAACCTTGCATATTTCAATAATTAGATATGTTTATTCATCACAGCTTGCAAAATTTTGCGCTCTCACTCTAACATATGATTTCTCACTCGCACAACTGCTGGCCAGCGGACCACCGGCCCAATGATAGCCGTTCGGTTGCCGAGAGCGGCCACGGGTAGCGCTACGAGCGCGTAGCCTCGTACTTTAGCAACAATGATATTATTATAAAAAACCGCATTACAGATTTAAAAAATAAATAGGTGGATTCCTAAGTAGCACATTAGTCAATTTTGTAACATATTATAGCTTTAAGTTGCAAATGAGTGGTTTAACAGTATTTAATAAAACTTATAGCTTCAAACACTACTTATATTTGTATATGAGTATCACTCGTAGTTGCTTATGAATGTATTTCGTTTCTACTTTATTTCTTATGGTTGCAGAAAGTTGATATTGTTACTTAAAGTTGAAAACAGGTTTTAATTGTTACTGATTTAGAAGTAACAGTAGTATATGAGGCCTTAAAATCACTTGTAAGCAACTGTAACATATAAGCGGTAACGTACGATTATCTGGCACTTCTATTTCCAAATGAGTAGTATAATAGAGTAGTATATCATCTGTAGTGGCTAAAGGGATCGTTTTGCAGCCCTTTTGGAACCTAACCTGATTGCTTCTTTAAGTCCTATTGTACTCTAATATGCCACTTCGACGCGTAACTAAGTTTCAATAGGGGGTTGTTGAAAACCAAAAGCAGTTACAACAGCTACAGCTACAACTGTCCTTGACACAGTATTTCCGATAATTATTCGTCAGGATAACTTCATCCATAATTGCACAGACAAAATCTTCGGTTTGCCCGGAGAGGTTGCTGAAACGCAGCCAGAATACAGACGCTAAAAAGTCTACATCAGGTCCATGGAGCGCCCGGAAAAAGCGTCCGTGAAACTCTTTGCCTAGCCATACTTCCTTACGATCGTTAGCATCTAGTACTGCAGGTTTGCGCCAGTTCTCTTTTCCCAAGGAGAGCGGGAAGAGACCCTTGTCCACTGCGACCACATCTCGGTACATCCCCACGTTAGTTTGAAGGAAATATTCCCTGAGACTGCAAATCTCGCGGTTGTGGAGGGTTTTAGCATTTAAATAACCTCGATCCCCACACTTTCGCGGGGATGTACAGTCTCATATCACTGATGAGCGAGGGTGATGCATCCGATATGCTGTCAGCAAAGTATGGACCTTCCTATCCAGAGCATCAAGTTCCGTCTGAGTCCATTTGAGTATGCCGAAAGTATACATCAAAACCGGCATGACCCAACCGTTCAAAGCGCGCACCTTGTTTCCGCCTGATAGAAGACTATTTAACACTTTATTCAGGCGGCTAAAGAAGCGCTCCCTCAACGATTGTTTCATGTCAGCAGCATTAATGCCTACTGCTTCCAACATACCCAAATACTTGTAGGTTTCGGTTGAGGAGAGGGATCTAAGGTGTATAGAATCCGAAAGTTGGGTTCCCACGGATTCTATAGTCCCCCCTCGCTTTACATGCATGACTGCACATTTGTCCACTCCAAATTCCATCCTGATGGCATTACTGAACGTTTCCGTTACGTTCAGTAGCTCCATCAGTCGCAAATTGTTGGGGGCAAAGAGTTTCAAATCATCCATGTAAAGGAGGTGTGATATCACCTGACCACCTCTTCATAACCGATAGCTTAGACCTGAATCCTCCAGCAGTGTGCTTAGAGGATTCAAGGTTAAGCAAAACCATAGTGGATTCAAACTATCGGTTTATCGGTCATCCAGATCTGTTGACATCCTGGATAGAGAAGGATCGTTCTCCACTGCCCCATACACGACATCAAGAAGGTGCGTAGAGTTGCGTCTATTTTGTACAAATCCAGCTAGTTCCATTAGTAATTATTCCCATAGATAGTACATGCATGAATACGGACCCATCAGAGATAAAACATGTATTAATGTAATGTAATGAATAAATATAAGTATCTTATTAGTGAAATATGGAAGTTTTTTTATTTAATAATAATAAATTTTACAGATTGAGCTAGATTTTGTCCAAAATAATTCCAGATAAGGGTATTCCCAAATCAATTCGAATTTTTGATTACCCTGTGCGAACATTGTATGAGATAACACAATTTTTGAGATTACACGCGTTGAAAACTGTTCCGAGCGTAAAACGATATGTCATTCTAATGAGGGTAATATGTCGAATAAATAGATGTTCACATCGAAATCCTAGCAATTATAGATAATGAGATATCAGCGTACAAAGTAACGTTTCGACCGCACGGCCACGTACTTTTTGTTTTGGACTGATTTCGTCCGTTTAACAAAATTTTTGTAATATTTATTGCTTTCGTTAGTTTCGACATATTAAGACCTTTCTTCTTGTAATAGTTTTACTGTTGAAGTGTTAAATTTTAAAGAAATAATCAACCACAAAGAAACAACAAGTGAAGGATTGCGCGGCCATAACTTCCAAGGTGAATATTTCGTAAAATATTGATCTAGAGCTTATAATCCTTTTTTCGATTTTAATTGACAAATTCAGTCTTCAATTGACAAAAATAATTAGATCTCTAACCCAGGTAGTTGATGAGATCTCCGTGGCCGCGCAATCCTCCACGTTACGTTCGCGCGGCCAACTTATAACCCTTATAACTTCTTTATTTCTACTTTGACAAATTTTTGGTTAGTTCCCTTCGATTTTGACCAATTCCGACAATTTTACAGGCGAAGTATTTATTTTTTAGATAACTTGGCGGAGCAATCGTATTGCACACTAATATGGGACATAGTGGATTAAAGAAATGCGATAGTACTATAAAAGAAAAATTATGGTTTCCTAAAATGACTAAGTTCGTTAAAAATAAATGTTTTCTTTTCGGAAAAGAAAATAAATCCTATCCCAAAACCTGAGGTACCAATGGATACTCTACATATTGATCATTTAGGGCCTTTCCCGAAGTCTAGTAAACACAATCAATATATTTTAGTAATTACATGTTCCTTCTCAAAATTTGTTATTGCTAGAGCAACACGCACCTTAAGTTCAGCTGAAACTATTTATATTTTACGTGATGTATTTTCATTATTTGGTTTCCCTTCCACCATAGTGTCCGATCATGGTATTGCGTTCTGTGGCCATTATTTTAAAGATTTCGCAGTTAAACACCTTATAAAACATGTGCTGACATCAGTTGCAAAACCGAGAGCTAACGGTCAGGTTGAGACGGTCAATAGAACAATTTTAAATGGTTTAAGAACTAGTAGTGAAGAAAGTAACTGGGACTGTTGCCTGCCTGATGTAGTTTTCGGTGTTTACAACACGTGCCATGAAACCACAGGTCAAGCCCTCTTTAATTTAATGTTAAAACATAAGAGTAAAGTGTTTAAATTTGGAAATAACGAAAGCAATTTAAATATAGACAATAGAAGAGCAAAGGCCACTGCTAACATTAAACGTAAACAACTATTAATGAAACGTCAATTTGATAAGAAACGTAAAGTGGGTCGTATCTACAAGAGGACTTGGTCTTATGGCGTAACCCGAAAGGCTGTGGTCAGTCTGGAGTAAATACGAAGCTTGATGCTACGTATAGAATAACTAAGTCACTTGGTCATGACCGGTATATGATACACAGCGTTTAAGGGTTTAAAGGGTACAAGAAGTTTAGTACAGTGGTGGCTGTAGATTCTTTGAGGCCCTATGTAGCTGATGTTGGTTCTGATAGTGATGATGCTGACAGTCAATTAGATACAGAGGATCTTATAGATCTATTGGAAAGTTAACTAATGCACATCGTGTGAACACTTTGTTTCAGGACGGCCGAGCTGTTACAACTATACTGGCCCGCTAAGACGCTGGCAACACTGTCAGCATGCCCTCACCACTGTCAAGCCCCTCCACGCACTTCAAAACGCCATGACGGGAAATGGTGCATAAATAAGCTTGCACGTCTCATTATCGCTCTCTTTTTCACAAGGACAACTAACCAGGTCGAAGCTCAGTCAACTTACGTTGTGTTTATATTTTTGTATTGCTGCTTGTGCTAATAATTAAAACCCAGTAAGTATAATCTTGCGATTTATATTGTAGTTAATAAATTGATTAAGGTTAGTTAAATATTTATGTAAAGCAATTTATGTAAATTAGTGACTGTTAATTGTAACGGATTCTAATTCAAATATCTTGCAGTGATTTCTGTGAATAACTAATTAAAGTAATTTACTAAGGTTGTTTGAATTTCATTTATTATAAACCCTGTGTTTAATCAGTTGTTACACTAGCTTTGTCACACCAAGCGCCTCATGCAAGATACTCTGAATGGTTGTCCCTGAGATGCCTAATAACGCCTCTATCTCCCGATATGTCACATGACGATCTTTGAGGATTAGTTGTCTCACAGCAACGATGTTATCTTCAGTGAAGGCGGATGTTGGACGTCCTCACTGGAATTCTATATACCAGCGTTCAGCAGTGCAGACGCAGAGATGGGGCTTCATGGAACACAGATGTTAGCTGTTCGAAACACTGAAGACGTGTTAGGCTTATTTGGAAGTTATAGAAAATTATTGCACGGACATTTTCCTTTATAAAATTCATTTTCGTACGTGACCTGACAGATTCAAAACAACGCTGTGACTAAATAATTGCATTTATCCTAATTCTCTCAATTGTTTTGATATTCTAAATTCCAACAAAATTGAATATTGAACAGTTCTAAGTTCATAATTGGCGGCAAATATGTAAACGACAGAACTTAAAAGGCATGTCATACTGAAATTTATGTGAACCTTTTTTTAAGAGATTTAAGGTATTGGAAATATAGTCATAGTCAGTGGCGGATTTACCAATAGGCTAAGTAGGCTGGAGCCTAGGGCGGCAGATTTAGAGGGGCGGCAAATTTAGCCCAAATAATAAAAAAAAAACTTATAATTATATGTATACACATTACGTTCGTAATCCGTATATAAAAGACTATTAGACGCACTGTAAAATATAGGTACTTATGCGATCATGAATTTAAAAAATATTCCAAAAGCATTTCAATATTAATTTCAATTTAAATTTAGTAACTTTTACCCTAATTATAAAAATGATATTTAACGTGTAATATGTTTCAACATTTAAATATTTATTTTCTACTAGGTGCGTATGTATTTGCGTAGTAGTTTTTGGGTTGCGGCGCGGGAAGGGAACAAATGGCATGACCGTTCGCTAAGAGTGTCTGGACGAATTGACAGCACGTCCAGTCCAGCACGAGCCACGAACGCGTCCGCTCCGCGTCGCGATCGGGTTGCCGCGCGCGGGAACCGATGTAGGGGGCGAGAGAGATAGATATAGAGCGGAGCGATAAACAAAAACAAATGAAAGGTCACTTCAGTCACTTGTGTGTATACTCATGTTTTGGACAAATAAATTATCTTATCTTATCTTATCTTCGGTCGGTCGGTAATGCGTCCTGCAATTTCTAATAAGTACGTATTAATATTCGTATTTCGAGGGCAGATTTTTCTGGTTGTGTGCTATATTTTTTATATTGTTTAGTGTTTAGTGGATTATGTGAATAATTTCATAACATCACATCCCTGGTGCATACATACAATACATAATAGGTAAGTAATTGTAATGTTTTACAATAAATCATCCGTAACGAATCATTAATTCAACTTGATGCTGTTTCGGAAGGTTAGCGATAGCGTAGATTTTTTTGTTTTTGTTTTATTATACTTAAATATCGACTGCTATATAGGTACCAGACACTGCTATCTATAAAACGTCAACTCTACAGGAGAGCAAAAAAACTTTTTAATAACTTATTATTTGAGATAGATAAACAATGTAAGTGTACCAAAATAGCATGCGTTACATGTAACACATTGTTTTTCTATATCAAATAATGGGTTCTTTTACACTCCTGTAAAGTTGCCCGTAGAATTGCCAAGCTCAAGTGGCAATGGGCAGGTCACATTGCACGCAGAACCGATGGCCGATGGGGCGGAAAGGTTCTCGAATGGCATCCACGTATCGGAAAACGCAGCGTGGGTAGGCCTCCAACAAGGTGGACCAAGGTGGCAAAAGTTGCGGGAAGCCGATGGATGACGATGGTGCAGGACCGATCTTTGTGGAGGGCCTTGGGGGAGGCCTATGTCCAGCAGTGGACGTCTTTCGGCTGATATGATGATGATGAACGTTAACGTTTTGTTTTGTAGCATTGTTTGGTACTTAACCGTCGATTGATATACTTATTTCCTTTGCTAATTTAGGTAAGTATTCAAGTCTGAACAAAGGTACTGGTACTTATGTACGAGAAATAAAACTCCCAATGTAATGTTTTTTTTTTGTTCCAGTTCTTGAATAAAAAATCGTTAGAATGAGTTATGGAAGAAAGCGACTTAGTGGAGCTGAGTATAAAAAAAAACTAAAATGAAAAAAGAAGAACAAGAACAGATTATCCGTAAAACGTTAAAAATGGACAGTTTTCTTACAAGTGGAAGTAAAAGCAGTGTTGTAAGACCAGGAACTTCAACCACATGCACTGATACAATCCAATCTAAAAAATATGAAACGGATTTGAACTCTGTGGCCCAACAACAACTGTCGCCTGTTGAACAATCTGTTTTTGAAAAAACGGATAATTATGATTTTGACAACGAGGCGGTAGAGGAATCATCAATAAGTATTACAATTGAAGATCCGTCTCCGAATCCGACGTCAAGTACAAATAATGACCAAGTGCTAACAACAGTAGATCTAAACAAAGATCCAGCTTTATGGGAAATTAACGATACCTTATGGGAGATTACCGCAAGGTCCGGCTTCGATCAAAACAAATCTTGTGACTTATCTAAAAGTGAGAAAATATTTGCCGATCAGCGTCGTTTCTTGCCAGTGAGTATCTTCCAAAGAAAAATTAAAAATAATGAAGTGAAAGACCAAAATTGGCTTGTTTATTCTGAAAGTAAAAGATCTGTATATTGCGGACCCTGTTTGTCATTCGGTCCATTGGAGCATAAGACTCAGTTCGAGAACGAAGGATTTAATGACTGGAAAAACGCAGAACACCGAGTAGCTCAGCATGAAAACTCTGCACGTCATAAATCTAGTATTCTTAGTTTGAAAGCTAGAAGTGCGATTGATGGCCGACTCGACAATTTACTACAGGTCCAAATTGATGAAGAAATTACTTATTGGGGAAATGTTATCAAGAGAGTTGTTGCTGTAGTGAAGCGACTGTGTTCAAGAGGCCTTGCTTTCAGAGGGAAAAATGAAAAGTTCGGTGATCCACATAACGGGAATTATTGTATGATTTTGGAACTGTTAGCGGAATTCGATCCTTTTTTAGCCAGTCATATTGAACGATTTGGGAATCAAGGATCAGGCAGTACTAATTACTTATCAAAGACCGTTTGCGTTGAGTTTATTCTCTTGATGGCTCATTAAGTCTTAAAACAGATTTCAGACGAGATCAGAAGAGAGAAATATTTTCCTCTAATCATCGATTCAACACCAGATATAGCACACGTAGATCAACTTACCCTTGTCCTTAGATACGTTTTGGAATCAGGCGAACCGTGTGAAAGATTTCTCAAGTTTTTGCCGTCAGTGGGACATAAAGCTGACGAAATGTTTTCTGTCACTATTTCGGAACTCGAAATACTGGGACTGAGACTGTCGTGGACAGTCATATGATAATGCCGCGAACATGTCTGGCATGTACAATGGCTTGCAGGCAAAATTCGAAACCAAGCACCGTTTGCACTTTACGTGCCTTGTTCTGTCTATTCTTTGAATTTAGTGGCAACTGCGGCTGCTGAATCGTGTACAGAAGCTTGTCGCTTTTTCATGATGCTACAGGAAATTTACGTTTTTTTTTGTAAACTCGGCACAGCGCTGGCTTAAATTAATGAGTGAAATCGGGAAAGGCAAAACCCTGAAGAGAGTGAATCTGACACGTTGGTCAGCGAGAGAGGACGCTTGTAAAAGTTTAAGAGGTTCTTGGCACTAAGTTCTTGAGACTTTGAAATCAATCAAAGATGATTGTACCGAAAAGCCTGTAACGCGACAAGAAGCGGCGGGAATACTTTTGAATTTGGAGAAACTGGAAACGGCGGTAATGGTTGTTGTGTGGAATGTTTTTTGGAAAGAATAAACAAAGTGACTGTTCAAATTCAGGCTTCCACCGTAGATTTGATCACCGTTGCCGATCTTTACGAATCACTCCGTAACTTTTTTGTAGCTGAACGAGAGAATTTTAAGTATTTCGAAGAAAAAGCGATGGAATTAAGCGTATCGAAGCAATATACAACAGAGATTGGAAAAAGACAACCGACAAGAAAAAAAAGATTTGATGAAACATCTGAAGAAGTTATTACAATGACTGCAAGTGAAACTTTCAGGGTTAACACGTTTCTCGTCCTCATAGATAGACTCGTATCCGAGTTAGAGAAACGGCAAAAGGTCTACCACGAATTTAACGAGATGTTTTCATTTCTAACCAAAATGAGTGAGTTGTTACCATCGACCCTGACGGAAAAAGCCATTTCGTTGGAAAAAATGTATCCTAATGATTTAGAAACTGATTTAGTTCAGGAATGCGTACACTTTCAATGCCACCTTTCTTCTCAAAGAATTTTGATAAAACCAGATTCTGGATCATTAAGAAGTCTATCTTTGTTCCTGCGAAAACAGAATTTGGAGCACATTTATCCAAACCTGGATATAGCACTTCGCATGGCTCTATGTACACCAGTGACAAATTGTTCAGGTGAGAGAAGCTTTTCTTGCTTGAAACGGGTAAAAAACTATCTACGATCTACTTTAAGTCAAGAAAAGCTTAACGCTTTATCTCTTTTGTGCATAGAGTCAGAACTAATGAACAAGATTTCATACGACGATATAATTAATGATTTTGCGAATTTAAAATCTCGCAAAAAGATAATGTAAAACTTATTTGATCTCATTGTAACCATTAACTGGATTGTTAACATGTTATTTAATAGAAATATAGAATAGAAATTGTTAGTCTTGTTTTAAACTGTAAGTGCAAAAAATATTTAACAAAAGCAACGTTTACCGACTACACATTATTTTGTGTAAGCTGTGTTCCTAAGGTGTAGGTATTTTTACCACCTTATTATTAGTACATGCTGCTGTTTTTAGGTCAACTGTATACTCGTCACTACATAGCGGGTTGCAAAAATAATCTAGTAACTGACAGAAATATCACCTAGCTCACAATCATACTAATAACGGGAAAAAGCCGATGTAATAAGGACGATAGAACACAAATCATAAAGTTGCAATTTCTGAATAAATGTAATTAATATGGTTGTGAACTAAACTAACGTATTGAATTTCCTCGGCTTGTATTCTAAATTCGAAATTTTACCTATGTGACAGAACTTATGGCCCGACTACGTATAATCTTGACCCATCGAAATTACGCATTAAAAGGACCGGAACACCAACTTTCAGCCTCAGCTTATAGCGTTGTGGAACTCCAGGGTACAATGTTAGGTACCTGTTCTGTGTTCATAACATTGTTTACCGAGAGATACTCCGTAACGTCACCTTCCACGTGTGACAATTTTTTCCTTGATCTGTCCCAGTTTGATTCGTCGGTGCTAAAATTGCCGTTTCACACAACTATTCTTTATTCCCCATATTAGTTTGCACATCGGGATAGACGTTGTTTTTCAGATCATCTGTGCTATGAACAAAATTACAGAATTCGCGCTTTAAAGTATCTAATCATACCGTTACTATCTGTTACCATACGCTCTTCGCCAATTTTCAGAAGAGCTGCTGTATATTGCCCTGATTGTGTATCATTGTGCAACAGTTGTATTCGCATATATTATGTAGCTAAACAATTTTTTTCACATTTTGGGACACTGGTAAACTCAAACTCTCCGCTCTGTTTACACGTATTTTCAAATAGGTTATCTTTTTTCCCAAATCATATTTTTATGATTTAAATTTTCCTAGTTAAAATTGAAACGACCACCATTGACCACCCACACACACACCACATGTTATGCAACTTATTTTATGACTTTAAATTGTAGTAAGTTTTAGCAGAAATGAATGATTTAGAAGAGTAAATCTTAGATAAATGACCAATCATATATCTAAGGACTAAATTATACTGAAAGATACGGACTATGACCAGTGGCGGATTTACAAATTTGCCGCTAGTAGGCTATTCAATTTTTGCCGCCCCTACTGACTTGAAATTCAATACGTCAGTTTAGTTCACAACCATATTAATTACATTTATTCAGAAATTGCAACTTTATGATTTGTGTTCTATCGTCCTTATTACATCGGCTTTTTCCCGTTATTAGTATGATTGTGAGCTAGGTGATATTTCTGTCAGTTACTAGATTATTTTTGCAACCCGCTATGTAGTGACGAGTATACAGTTGACCTAAAAACAGCAGCATGTACTAATAATAAGGTGGTAAAAATACCTACACCTTAGGAACACAGCTTACACAAAATAATGTGTAGTCGGTAAACGTTGCTTTTGTTAAATATTTTTTGCACTTACAGTTTAAAACAAGACTAACAATTTCTATTCTATATTTCTATTAAATAACATGTTAACAATCCAGTTAATGGTTACAATGAGATCAAATAAGTTTTACATTATCTTTTTGCGAGATTTTAAATTCGCAAAATCATTAATTATATCGTTGTATGAAATCTTGTTCATTAGTTCTGACTCTATGCACAAAAGAGATAAAGCGTTAAGCTTTTCTTGACTTAAAGTAGATCGTAGATAGTTTTTTACCCGTTTCAAGCAAGAAAAGCTTCTCTCACCTGAACAATTTGTCACTGGTGTACATAGAGCCATGCGAAGTGCTATATCCAAGTTTGGATAAATGTGCTCCAAATTCTGTTTTCGCAGGAACAAAGATAGACTTCTTAATGATCCAGAATCTGGTTTTATCAAAATTCTTTGAGAAGAAAGGTGGCATTGAAAGTGTACGCATTCCTGAACTAAATCAGTTTCTAAATCATTAGGATACATTTTTTCCAACGAAATGGCTTTTTCCGTCAGGGTCGATGGTAACAACTCACTCATTTTGGTTAGAAATGAAAACATCTCGTTAAATTCGTGGTAGACCTTTTGCCGTTTCTCTAACTCGGATACGAGTCTATCTATGAGGACGACAAACGTGTTAACCCTGAAAGTTTCACTTGCAGTCATTGTAATAACTTCTTCAGATGTTTCATCAAATCTTTTTTTTCTTGTCGGTTGTCTTTTTCCAATCTCTGTTGTATATTGCTTCGATACGCTTAATTCCATCGCTTTTTCTTCGAAATACTTAAAATTCTCTCGTTCAGCTACAAAAAAGTTACGGAGTGATTCGTAAAGATCGGCAACGGTGATCAAATCTACGGTGGAAGCCTGAATTTGAACAGTCACTTTGTTTATGCTTTCCAAAAAAACATTCCACTCAACAACCATTACCGCCGTTTCCAGTTTCTCCAAATTCAAAAGTATTCCCGCCGCTTCTTGTCGCGTTACAGGCTTTTCGGTACAATCATCTTTGATTGATTTCAAAGTCTCAAGAACTTAGTGCCAAGAACCTCTTAAACTTTTACAAGCGTCCTCTCTCGCTGACCAACGTGTCAGATTCACTCTCTTCAGGGTTTTGCCTTTCCCGATTTCACTCATTAATTTAAGCCAGCGCTGTGCCGAGTTTACAAAAAAAAACGTAAATTTCCTGTAGCATCATGAAAAAGCGACAAGCTTCTGTACACGTGTGTGACACGTGTGGGTGACCTCGCATTGGCTTTTCGTACAATGAGAAGTCAGCTTATACTGGAAATGCACAGCTTGATATGTAGTCGTGCGTATATTCCCGTGGGATAATTTCAGACCTCCACGCAGGCGAAGCCGCGGGCAGAACAAAGTACTAGATTTATAACGAAATTTATGTTTTTCTATCCCGTAACACAGGTCGAATCAGTTTAGGTTTCTGGGGATGGTAGCAGCAAGTAGCCCAAGAGGGCCTTGTGATATTCCAGGCCGATTTATACGAGTAACCACAAAGTATCAGGAAGTTTTAGAAGATACTCTCAAGCCCAGTATAGCAATTTCCCGAAACAAGACCAGTTTATTTTATACAAGATTACTGTTCCATACACAAGCACGAATTTGTCTAGGTTACTCAAAACCAAGACACAATTGAAATAATACCATTTTCCTCGAAGAGTCCGGTCCGGATTGATAGTCCAGGAATGGAATCCTGCCCAGATATGAAAATCAGAAACTCTTAAAGCCCATGTGCTTGAAGTATAGGATATCTTCCCTGGTAGAAACACATGCCACAATAGAAAGACTTTTAGATGTTATTAGTGCCAATTACAAAAAATAATTAAGCATGTATTTAGTTATAAATAACAGTTAATCATTTTTTTTTTACTATAGGTATATTCTGTACCTACTTATATAAACGTATTTGTTTTGATTTGATTCTTCTGCTAAAAGTTTTGAAACAGCACTGCAACCATTCACAACTGCTGTCTCCTATACTTTTTACAGGCGCCGTGAAAGTGTTGTATTGAACAGTTTGCAATCTTCAATATAAATTAGTAGATAATGATAACAGGGGCAAAGAAACTAACGAATCTTAGCTTTGCCATTCATTTGTCTTATTAGCAAGCTTAACGTATTGCTCAAAAAACCGAGCATGCTTGGATCTGTTGTTCTAAAAGTAACCTCAGGATAGGACACAAGACGAATATCTCCTAAAGGTGATGAATCAGCACTAGCCGCAACACATCGATTGGGGTTTAAAGATTGAGTAGATAGATATGATCAATAGTGGCCAAATAGCCCCTTTCTAGGCAAGACCAGATATTTTAAATAACTTGTTATACACACAAAGAAGTTCTAGCTAAACAAAGATAGCTGCGTAAAAAAAAAAAAAATTACAAATGAGAGACCCGACTGACCATAACTACAAAGTTAAGAACAAGCTCACTTTTCTAGCAGGCTGATGCAGTTGGTGGCCACCACACTTAAACATATTTTATTGTCACACCCCACATATCACTTAAAGTTTTTTTTTTAAAGATATTATGATTCCACCGTTTAATTAAAAAAACAAAACCTTTGCGCAAACTAAACAAGACGATAGACACCTCATGTACCTATTATCCAGCCGTTGAGATGCTTCGAGGGTAAGTAGGTATAAAGAATCCCACATACAAAGATACATAGATAAAACATGAAAGGCGAACAAAAAGAATAAAACATAATTATTCGAATTCAAAGTCCTTCCCCAGGATACCATCTACCTCCTTGCCAAATTTTATCGAAATTCGTTAAGTGGTTTAGGCGTGAAAATGTTAAATACAGTTACTTTCGAATTTATAATAATAAAGTAGGTATGGATTTTTATGAGACCAGTCGACAGCCACAGTAAGGACCAAATCTCTGTAACCAAATCTAAAAACTGAACTTGCAATACTGAAATTGCAGTTTATCAGAGCGACTGTATTGAGGATAGAAGCCAGATTTTACAATAAGACAAACACAGAAAATCTGGGCTGAAAGCTAGGTACCTTTTAGCCCACATTTTCATCATATTAGTGCCAATAAAAATCAAATGTACTTTAACCACACCCAAACTGGGAACATTGTAATTTATTTAAAATATACCCTCTTATAAAAATAAAGTAATGTTTTAATAAAATAACTGGAGAAGGTATGTATGATTTTTCAAAATTCTTAATTGAAGAAGTATAAATAAACTGGGTGACAAAAGTATAACAAGAAAATGCTTACATGCTGTCCAGACTTTATGGAAGTATGCCATGTAGGATTTATAGAAGTAATCTTTATTTAAGGGCCCATACACACATACCAGATCCACTCCGTTATATTGCAGCGACAAAATGTGGGCAAGCAATGGTTAAGTTAGCAGTGTTACTGCAGCTTCTTGTGCAGAATGTCTTGTCGAGTGCAGAACATTTAACAAGTTATTAAATAGTCACTATCACATTTACTGAAAATTCTAATCATTTATGCTTAATATCCTTTCATCCAATTATATTCATGATCCATTATACAAGACAACTTTTGAAAACAAAAGTGGGGCCAACATATTCTGCTATCATAATTGCATGTTTACTTTCAGACTATGATTTTAGCCGAAACTTCTAAATAATTCTAATAAAATCAATTCCAGAACAATAATGTAGAACAATGAAAACCATGACCAAATCACTACTGCCATCTATCTACAAGTAAAAGTATTACCCAAGTTGCTACTTAGTACTGATGTAGTGATAATACAAGACGGCAACAGATGTCACTAAACAAAACTAGGTGACACAAAATAAATATAATTTTGATTTTCAAATAAATAAATAATCATACATACATAGTTCAATTTAGGCTTTTGAGGCTAGATTGAACTATATATGGTTCAGTATTGTTCTAATATACACAGAATATATACAAATACAGAACTCCATTACGAAAATAATGAAAAGTTGTAAAGAAAATAGGTAGCTTGATTCACATTTCAAGTTGGTTGAGCACTGTTTGCCATATTTTGTTATACTTGTATGTTCTTGAACACCAAAGGATTTAGCTATTCAGACATTTTCATTAGGAGCTAACAACTGAGCAACCTGGAATGATATGAAAAAGTATATATTATTAATTAGTTTCATGGGAGACATGATAAATAAATATTATTTTTATATTTTAATTATTTTACATACTTAACTTTTTATTTAATAGTTTATGTACACACATATAAATAAATACCCATTCATTAGTTTCTCTCATAATGAAGGAACAATATTGGGCCAAATCTATGCTGGGGTGACTCAGACTAATGTTTGAGGGAATGGAAGCCCAACATGTAGTCCAGCAACATATTGCTTGGCCACTACATCAACCGTGTCATAATGCACTAGACAACACAGATAACTGTCTGCACTGTGATACCTACGTGCATACTGAGTGCAAGGCATTTAGACTATTTTCCACATACTTAGGAATTTTAGAAAGTTGGATGGTATATTCAATGCAAAGATTCCTATGCCAAAGAAACTTAATGATTGTCATCCAATAACATAAACCCAAATGGCTGACAGAATAAGTTGAAGTACAATCATGCCCGGATAAAACATATGCACCTTAGTACTACTATATTATAAAATATTAAGTAGCAGCATACACTGCAAGCCGAGTGGTTGCACAGTAGGATACAGGCAAAGCCAGGCAAATAATATTGGATGCAACTACTTGCATTAACCAATTATATTGAGCAGAAGATTTTTAAACATGCATTACCAACATTTGTCTAATCACTGCCCCATACCCCATATGGACTTTTATATTTTAATATGTTGCTTTATATTCCATAGACATTGGTCATTGTTAAACTAAACAATGTACCTATGTAATGCCTTTATTCAGTTGTTGTTGTAGACTGCTACATGGAGCAATGGCTGTCATGGCTGAATGATCACTGCACGGAGCATCACTATAATAGTGGATCACTGGCTGAAAGTAAAGCAGTAATAGTAAAGTTAATGTTAACTTCTGAGATGGTTGAAAATCATACATCAATGGGAAACCCTATTTTATGTGTTGCAATTGAGAAAACAACCTATTTCCCTACCCTACAAAACAACATAGGATCATTTTTTTTGGTCAGAACACAGTTTTTGCATTAGTTAGATGCATGTTACATGCATTGTTTTTTTTTTAAAGCTGATCTAGGATCTTTTGGCATGTGGCAATAATAAATAATCAAATGAACTCACCTGTTCTGAAAATCGATCATTATTATAAATTGAATATGCTAACCATAGGTAACATATCATTGTAAAAACAGTCAGAGGATAACAAACGGGACTTTAGGAGTAGGTATTAAGGGTGGGGAAGAACACGTGGCAGGTCTAAATTTGTTTCCAAGCAATAATAATAAGTGATAGTGGATGGAGCCCCGCATGAATGGTTTAAAAAAAGTACCACGAAGAGTATGGTGGGGTCTTTGTTTGCTCGCTGACTACACTCTGCAGTCAGTGGTTCGTCTTAGGGGCGGAGTAATAGGAGTTGCAGTATACGCTTAGGGCACTACAATAGTCAATTTTAGGGAATTTTTGTTTTTCGGAAATCTACCAATTTTATTGCAGTATCGGGTTAACCTTGACCATAGAAATCATTTAGATTCCGAGAAGTATGGCCCTACGACGCACGTAGGCGTAGTCGACGCATCCCTCTTCGCGGAGCTACTACTTCTGAATGGTTAAAAAAAACGAACCTAACCAAAAAAAACGGACTGTAAAAGTGATTGATGAAACTGCTTATTGAAACAGGACTTCACTTAGTAGAAGCAGGATTGCGTGCTTTTATCTCGTATAAACCTCGAATCGTACATTACCATTGCTTCCAGTATGAAGGATAGGAAAACTCTTTCAGCCTTAGGTAATAACTGCTGAAGAAGCAATTAACCGTACAGCCTAAAGGTGTAATTATGTCAAAGCAATCACAATAAACCGTTTTTATCTACTAGAATGCTAGAAAGTAATGTATCTACCTAACACTTTTAATTTCTTACTTTGAATAGATTTTGATCGTCGTTCCGCCGACAACGCATAACACGACCCTTCATTTTCGTTCTATTTTTCTTATCGTAATAAATAATGCACGTAAAACCTCTTCACGACGCCTTGCAAGAATAGTATTACTGTTAGTTCTGATTGAAAGAATTCAGTTCAGATAAATCAATGAACACAGAGAATGAGAATGGGAAACGCAGTGTCAGTCTCAGTAAAGTCACTAGGTACGGTACTCAGTTGCTGCGCAAACGAAAGAAAACAGAAGCAGTGTTGCCGCTAGGGACAATCGAGTTTTTGGCTATATCAAAGACAAAAGTGGCCACTTTTGTAAATTCATCACTTTCTAAATGCCGCTAAAAGTGGCTAAAGTATTTTTGGCGTAGTTTAATATCCTATTAGTTAATATAATTTTATTATTAGGTATATGGGGATAATTGGGTTTAATGAAACAATATTTAATAGTGTGAATAAAATTATTAAAAACTGGCAACAATAAAGTTTGTAGCTAGTAAAACATTAAAATTGGTACTTACTGTTAAATTTTTAGTAATTCATTAAAAATCAATTTGAAAATCTACAATGTAATCTGGAAATTCTGGAATCTCTTCGATAATGGATGAAGTTAGGGATAGTATTTCAATTTGTTTTATTAGTCTGACCGTTTTTATGACTTTGGTTAAAACTTCTGGTGGCAAAACCTAATTGTGGCAAGGTTTTCGTTAAAATGTTTAGTCATAATCTAAAAAGTAACCAGAAGTAGTTAGATTCACTTTGGTGGCTTAAACATATTTTGTATTGGCTAAGACCGTCGAAAATCCGCTAGATCTATCCACGACGTGACTAATACGGCAGCACTGAACAGAAGGTTGACATTGAATTGACATTTGACGGACACAGATACCTACAATAAATAAAACTTAGAATTTAAAAAAATGTCTACAATAACCATTGAGGTAATATTAGGTCTTTACCTATGAAATTGCCGTTCTGCAGTACTGGCCATTTCAAATCAAAATAATTTTTGTTTGGCTAAGAATTCTAATTTCAAATTAATTTTATTTTAAAAACATGGATTTTTTTTTCTAAAAGTAGTCATTTCTTTATTGATTAGTGTTACATTTTCATCGCATTTCAATCTTTTTCGTCATCATGGATACGTTAAAAATTCGAGTAATTATGGAATATGAGTACCGTCGTGGCAGCAACGCGGCACAAGCGGCACGCAACATCAACGACGTTTACGGAGCTAACACTACAAACCAACGCACCACCTGTTATTGGTTTGCTCGCTTCCGTTCTGGAAATTTCGACCTGAAAAATGAACCTCGCGGTCGTCCGAAGACTTTGGTCGACAATGACGAATTAAAGGCGATTGTGGAAGCTGATGATACACAATCTACGGCTGAATTAGCAGCAGCTTTCGACGTTAGCGTCAAAACAATATTGGTCCATTTGCGTCAAATTGGCAAGGTAAAAAAGCTTGACAAATGGGTGCCCCACGAACTCAATGATCGCCAGCGCGAAGTACGCGTCGAGACGTGCCTTGCACTGCTCAACAGACACACAAATGAAGGAATTTTGAACCGCATTGTTACCTGCGATGAAAAATGGATTCTGTTTGATAACCGTAAGCGCTCAGCAAGTTGGTTGGATCCTGGTTCAGCACCTAAACAATGCCCTAAACGAAAACTTACCCCTAGAAAAGTGATGGTCACTGTTTGGTGGTCTAGCGCCGGTGTGATTCATCACAGCTTCATACCAAACGGGGTGAGCATTACTGCAGATGTGTACTGTGAAGAACTGAACACAATGATGGAGAAGCTGGCGCATCTCCAACCAGCATTGGTCAATCGCTCGTCTCCGCTGCTCCTGCACGACAACGCGCGACCTCATACTGCACAGCAGACGGTCTCCAAGTTGCAAGAACTGGGGTTGGAAGCTCTCCGTCATCCGCCCTACTCACCAGACCTTGCGCCTACAGACTACTACTTTTTCCAGAATTTGGATAACTTCTTGGCGGGAAAAAAATTTAATACCCGAGAGGCAGTACAAAATGCCTTTGAAGAATTTGTTGCCTCCCGTCCAGCTGATTTCTTTAAGAAGGGCATCAATAAACTGCCACTGCGATGGCAAAGATGCATTGATTGCATGGGTGATTACTTCGATTAATACAAATAAAAAATTCATGAAAAAAATTCGTTTAAATTTTTTCATACAAAACGGCAATTTCATAGGTAAAGACCTATTATTAGGTTGCGAAAAAAGTCTTTTCGCATTATAGTATGTATGAACTTGTAATAAAATCTCTTTGGCTATACTATTTGTATCTGGCTGGTTTTGGTATCATTGAAAGTTTCAATTTTTTTAAACATAATTCCAAATTCAAATTAGGAAAAATGTGTGATTTTCATTTGTTTTTCGTACTGTCAAGATGAGTGAATTTATATGAAGAAATTCGATACATTTTAAAATTTTACTACAAAGAAGGTAAAACTGCAATGCAAGCCGCGAAATTTTTTTGCGATGTTTATGGACCTAGTGCAGTGTCTGTGAGAGTAGCATAAATTTGGTTTAAGCGTTTTCAATCCGGATTTTTTGATGTCAAAGATGCACGTCGCTCTGGTCACCTTATTACGGATAAAATGGATGCCATTTTTGAAAAAGTGGAGCAATATCAGTAGTTACGACGTAGCTGAAGAACTGGGAATTGACCACAAAACAGTTTTGGCACATTTGAAAAAAACTGGGTACACAAAAAAGCTCGATATTTGGGTACCTCATCGTGGCGTAGCTAGCATGGGTGGCACCCGGTGCGCATAATTGTGGTGTCACCCAAGAATGAAATCTGTTAAAATGAATAAACATTTAATAAATGTATAGAATGTTTTTATTTAATTATTACAAATAACTCTTTCATAATGACAAGCAACGACTATTTCAGGGGAATCCCCAATCATAGTTAGTGTAGTAGGGCTAAATAAAACGACAACATTTTGAGGGGATCCCCGACCGATCGCGCCATAGAGCCATGAACATAAAAATAACAGTGTGTACACTGGAAAAAAAACATGGTCTAATGTGTGGTCAGAGTGAATAATTTCTTGTTAACATTTATTTCAAATAATACCTGCATCTAAAAATAATCACAATTGGTAAATTAAATTATTTTGTTGGGATAACTTGATTAAAATAGCTTCAAAACCAAATTATTTATCATTAAAAAACGAGACATGTTGTGTATTTATTTTTATACAGTCGGGTGTCACCCCGTAACCGGTGACACCCGGTGCGGACCGCCCCCGGCGCCCCCCCCCCCCCCCCCCCCCCCTAGCTACGCCACTGCCTCACGAGCTCACTGAAAGAAACCTAATGAACCGTGTACTCATTTGTGATTCTTTATTACGACGTAATGAAACCGAACCAATTTTGAAGAAGCTGATAACTGGTGATGAAAAGTGGATCACGTACGACAAGAACGTGCGAAAAAGGTCGTGGTCAAAGGCCGGTCAGGCTTCACAGACTGTGGCTAAACCCGGGTTAACTCGCAACAAGGTGATGCTGTGTGTGTGGTGGGATTGGAAGGGCATTATTCATTATGAGCTGTTACCACCAGGCAAGACCATCGATTCTGAACTCTACTGCGAACAACTGATGAGATTAAAGCAAGAAGTTGAGAGAAAGCGGCCGGAATTAATCAACAGAAGGGGTGTGGTTTTTCATCATGATAACGCGCTGATAACCTCACACATCTTTAGCCACTCAGCAAAAATTAAGAGAGTTTGGCTGGGAGATGTTAATGCATCCGCCGTATAGTCCTGACCTTGCACCTTCAGATTTCCACCTGTTTCAGTCTCTTCAGAATTCTATAGGCAGTGTCAGGTTAACATCACGAGAGGACTGCCAAAACCACTTGTCGCGGTATTTTGATCAGAAGTCCCAAAATTTCTATAGCAATGGGATCATGTCCCTACCTACAAGATGGCAAAAAGTTATCGAACAAAATGGTACCTACATACTTTAGTTAAATGTAAAAGACTATATTAAAAAATGTTTTGAATTTTCTTAAAAAATGCGAAGAAACTTTTTCCCCAACCTATTATGTAACGTTAGTAAGTACATATTACCTTAATGACAATAACTCTAAAAATGAAAGGCTTAAAATGTTAATATTGTGTAACAAGAACGAAACATATAATCGGAACTACAGCTGACATCTTATTTTCTATAATACAATTTCGTAATTATTAATGTTTACCAACGCTCCCCCTGTCAATATTATTCAAGCGCCAAAAGATCCTTGTAGCACTATGGACTATTTACCTCTGCACATGGTATCTTGTTTTTTTAGAGCATGCCTCTGCATATCTTTTTGTTCAATTATAACAAAATCAGAAATTGTTGTTTACATATTACACAGTTAACATTTTAGTGCGTTGAGCTTACATAGGTAATACTAAATGTTCAATGGCGAGACAAAATGTCAAAAGTGACAAAATATTGGCCAATTTCGTCTTTCTATAATAAAAATATGGAATCCTACCTCGACGGCTGATAAACTAAAACATAGCCCAAGTTCTATTTAATGTAGGCAGTAGGTACATAAAGCCTTCAGGATATTAGAGATTATCACTATTGTGATTACTAGTCTGTGGTCTTATAATTAGTGACGAGCATGGACCAATACAAACTGGACTGAGCTCTCCATAAATCGTATCATACAAAAATGAACCACAACTGCTATATACATTTTCGGTTTACTTTTGTTAGGCTATCTTAGCCGAGGCAAAACGAGCCGAGAGAGATAGTCAGAGCCGAGACTGTTTGTCCCTTTTCTCAATTGTTAGAAAATAAAAATATTTAACCAACTGCAAGTAAAATAAGTAACGTATAAATATTTTTAGCTTTTAGATTCGTTTTAAATAATTTTATATAAAGGTTTACAATCTGTACATAATAGTAAATAATTTAATTTAAACAAAATAGTCAAAATAATAATTGTTTGGTAGTTATCATAAAATTACACTTGTAACTATATAATCTGACATGCGAATGACTTTTTCTGTTATTTTCTGAAGACGCATCGCGTTAAACTTTTAGCTAAGGTTCTTTTGTAATTTTTATGGTGGAAATGGTGAAAAAGTGTTGTATCAAAACATTTCATATTATATTTTTCATTTCATTTCACATATCATAACATTTCATTCATTGGTAAGGAATTACAAAGATTTTGCTTAATAACAATAAGTAGTATGACCATGCTCTAGAAGTTTCGTAGACGGAAGAAACCAACGCTTTAGTGTATTTCTGATTAAAACTATGGATATAATGCGTATAATAAATACAATTTGCACCTATGTATCGCATGATTGAAATAGCATTATTTTTATGTTGGTTACAGCTTTCCATCATAAGGAGAAATGAAGCAAAAATGGTTGGATGTAATTCCCGAATCACAAACAATTACCAAAAATTCTGTTGTGTGCAGCCTTCATTTCAAGCCGGCAGATTTTTATATTGGTTTATTGGTAATTGGTTTACTCATTTGAAATAAATGCTTCGAGTTTGAATTTGAAAAAATGTTTGTCACACACACTTAGTTTTATTTCCCTTTACTTCATTTAAATAGCTTGCTTACTTCATCATAAACCACGTATACGTGATCATATTTCATGATTTGACACAAGACATGTGTCTCCTCAACAATATTGTAGTTTATGTATCATAACTTCTTTTTTAAAACATGGGTACATGCACGATTCAACACCGACATAGTATACAACAGGCACACGCTAGGAAATAATAATTTCAAAGGGTCGCCGTTATCGAAATCGATAAGGAGGACTATATAATTAATAGGTCTTTACCTATGAAATTGCCGTTTTGTATGAAAAAATTTAAACGAATTTTTTTCATGAATTTTTTATTTGTATTAATCGAAGTAATCACCCATGCAATCAATGCATCTTTGCCATCGCAGTGGCAGTTTATTGATGCCCTTCTTAAAGAAATCAGCTGGACGGGAGGCAACAAATTCTTCAAAGGCATTTTGTACTGCCTCTCGGGTATTAAATTTTTTTCCCGCCAAGAAGTTATCCAAATTCTGGAAAAAGTAGTAGTCTGTAGGCGCAAGGTCTGGTGAGTAGGGCGGATGACGGAGAGCTTCCAACCCCAGTTCTTGCAACTTGGAGACCGTCTGCTGTGCAGTATGAGGTCGCGCGTTGTCGTGCAGGAGCAGCGGAGACGAGCGATTGACCAATGCTGGTTGGAGATGCGCCAGCTTCTCCATCATTGTGTTCAGTTCTTCACAGTACACATCTGCAGTAATGCTCACCCCGTTTGGTAAGAAGCTGTGATGAATCACACCGGCGCTAGACCACCAAACAGTGACCATCACTTTTCTAGGGGTAAGTTTTCGTTTAGGGCATTGTTTAGGTGCTGAACCAGGATCCAACCAACTTGCTGAGCGCTTACGGTTATCAAACAAAATCCATTTTTCATCGCAGGTAACAATGCGGTTCAAAATTCCTTCATTTGTGTGTCTGTTGAGCAGTGCAAGGCACGTCTCGACGCGTACTTCGCGCTGGCGATCATTGAGTTCGTGGGGCACCCATTTGTCAAGCTTTTTTACCTTGCCAATTTGACGCAAATGGACCAATATTGTTTTGACGCTAACGTCGAAAGCTGCTGCTAATTCAGCCGTAGATTGTGTATCATCAGCTTCCACAATCGCCTTTAATTCGTCATTGTCGACCAAAGTCTTCGGACGACCGCGAGGTTCATTTTTCAGGTCGAAATTTCCAGAACGGAAGCGAGCAAACCAATAACAGGTGGTGCGTTGGTTTGTAGTGTTAGCTCCGTAAACGTCGTTGATGTTGCGTGCCGCTTGTGCCGCGTTGCTGCCACGACGGTACTCATATTCCATAATTACTCGAATTTTTAACGTATCCATGATGACGAAAAAGATTGAAATGCGATGAAAATTTAACACTAATCAATAAAGAAATGACTACTTTTAGAAAAAAAAATCCATGTTTTTAAAATAAAATTAATTTGAAATTAGAATTCTTAGCCAAACAAAAATTATTTTGATTTGAAATGGCCAGTACTGCAGAACGGCAATTTCATAGGTAAAGACCTAATATATAGTATACAACAATGTCAGTTTCAAATAATCAGCTTTCGAGAAAATGTCTTTTCCGTCTTTTTCTTTTTTAGTTTTTAAAGGTTTAATTTTCTTTTTTTTCATAAATTATTATTTCACTATTTGAACATCAAATAGTGAATTAATAATTTATTACAAAAAAATATTGAAATGAAGTTACTTACAATGAAGTTAAGTAAGTTACAAATTAGAGAGGTATGAGGAACAGGGTGTAAAGCTCACTCATACCTCCATAGAAAAGGGAGGATCCTCCGACCAGACGGGTGTTGTATCTGGTGGGCAACTGCCCGACGGTTGATGTCGGGACGTTGTCTAAATGCTAGTCGCGCGGTAAACTCTGCTTGCGCGATGCAGGATTTGCGTGACGTCAGTGTGACGTGTAGCTCGCATGTGGCGGTGTAGATACCACTACAAAACAATAATTTGAAATCACTTAGTATCAACCGGACACATTATCTCTTTCAAAACGAACTTTCCTGTCTGTTAAAAAAATGTTTGGTCACCCTATTAGAAAGAGATAAAAGCCTCGGTATGCATTATGTCTCTCTGCTCGTTTTTTTGGTACGAGAGCTCAGTCCAGTTTGTATATTAAGTCCATGGTGACGAGTAATGGCGGCACAGATTATAGGCAGCGTCATGTAGTGAAGTGAGTCCAATAAAAAAATCCTTTCTCCGATTAACGCTTTATTTTCTCTGGTGTCCCATAAATTCTAATACAGGAAAGAAAATTATTTATTAATTATCATTAACAAAATAATAGGTAAATTTATTTTTATTTCATAAACTAGCTGCTGCCCGCGGCTTCGCCCGAGTGGACGTCGGAAATTATCCTACAGGAACGTGCTACCGGGATAAAAAGTAGCATGTTACTCCATTTATAACATCAGCTATCTGCCTGTGAAAGTCCCGTCAAAATCGGTCCAGCCATTTCGGAGATTAGCCGCAACAGACAGACAGACAAAAATTGTAAAAAATGTTATTTTGGTATATGTAGGAACCGTGTCATACATCCATATGCATTTAGTAAAAAGCGGTTATTTTATTTCAAACAGACACTCCAATTTTATTTATCTGTATAGAATAGGTAACTTAAATTATTTTAAATGAATTAAATACAAAACTCATATTTTTTTAAATATGTTGTTACCTACTATCACGGACTAGAAAAAAAAAGAAGGACTCCGCGCCACGCACATTGAAAGTGAAGCACCGTACCTACCTATGTATGTGTGTGTGTGTGTGTGTAAATAAGACATCTTACTTCTGATATGTCGCACATCCTATAAAAAACTGTCGTAACACGCCGAAAACAAGTTTTGAGAAAAAGCCGATTTTAATTATTTTCCAATAAACTAATGTTAATGTGACTTTCAGGTTACAGATTTTTAGCTTTTTGTTATTATAATCAACAAAGGATTTATCAAACTATTTGCAGAATGTAAAAATATATTTATGAATGGAATGGATTTTTTTAATTTAAAAAAAAACTTGTAGAAACACCCAAAATGTGACACTTTTTTAGATTATATTGTAACATAATTAATGAAATGAAACACATTGTAACTCAAATAATATTGTTTATTTATACTTAGTTCTTTCTTACTACTTACTTACTACTTTAGGAACTTTCACAATATTATAATCAGTCTTATGGAAAAGTTAAAAAATACACTTAGAATCACAGTCATTATTAAATCAACGCACTTTAATTAGGCAGCTTGGATTATTATTACAAAAATTAAAACTTATCACCAACTTGTGTAAAAGTTGGCATAGAAATGCGGTATATGATTACTCTGTATCAAACTTAAGAGGTCTCTCTTTTTATTTTATTTTATTTTAGGTTTGCTTCTAGAACAAAATAGAAAGCATTATTATAACCTCTAGGTTTTTCTATTCCAGAGAAACGAAATGCGGGCACTATAGCTTTGGTAGAGCTGTTTATAAAGTTTCTTTGAAGAGTAGCATCTCCTAATTCCCAATATTTAGAAAAAATCTTCTTCCTGTTGACGTCGTCGATTTTGGTAGAACATTGCATTTTGCATTTATCGGCACAAGGTGGTTTCAAAGAACGCGCTGGTACAATTTTCTTGGTTTTAGATCTTGAAACATACGATTTTCCCGTATTTCGCAATTTTTTCGCTTTATTGGTAAGCCACTCCTCAACTCTGGCAACACGCTTTCTACCTTTCTTAACATTACTATTATTTTCTCTTTCGTTCAAAGAATTATTCTGTTTGACTAGTTCATCCTGGTTTATTAAATCATTCTCATTTTATACTGTTTCTTCTCTTTCTTCGTTATTTATTTCAAGAAATTCCTGGATTGAAACTGGTTGAACTTGATCGTTACTTGAAAATACTTGTAGGTTATTTGTATACTTACTATTAATTGCTAATTTAAACTTATTAAAGCTCACCTTTGATCAGATTGTGGTCATAATTTTCTTTATTTTGTGTATTTAATAGATCTAGTAACTTTTTACCCCTACTCTCTTTAAACCTGTCACCCATTTTTATCCTAAAACAAATAAGTACAAGGTTAGTATGTACACCAATATTGCAGTAGGTATTAATATTTATATACAATACAATAAAGTAATGTAGTATTGCAATAATAAAATACATACTTGAATTAGTTTAAAACGGCCATAACACAATGATGTGACAAAAGTCTACTGCCAATTAGTTCAAAGTAAAATCAAAGAAATGTAAAAAACAGTCATAAGCTATTGCAGCCTATTTTCGTAAACATTCTATACCAAAATTTTGCTAAAATAATGTAAAAAAGTGCCACAACACAGATTACAATTGTTTTCTTTCCAGATTAAGACGTAAATATAAACCAATGTTGAGTGAAATAGTATTATAACCTATGATAAGACACTTTTTTACAGTAAAAAGATATCATCTTTTCAAATAACTATCGAAAAAGCAGTATCATTTTGTAATACTACAGGTTTCACTCCTAAATTAGCAAGTAGTGCAAAGAAACTTACCTAAAATATTGTCACAAGACAGTTTAAGGCGATTTTTTAGAGCTATGCCACACGTTCACACGACACAAGCTCTGATACGTCACTGTTGTTGAGGAGAGAGCGCGCGTTCTCGTTCCGTAAAAAACTGACACTAACTCCATCTAGTAGCTTTTTTTCACACTACAATTACGGCTGTTTTTTTCTTTGATAGAAGATGAAAAAAGTAATATGACTGTATTTTTATCAGTGTTCTTATTTTTTTTTGTGTTACGACAGTTTTTTAGAGGATGTGCGATGTTATTTCTTGACACTTTTTTCTGGGATGTAGAATTATTTTTACACCATTTCACAACACAAGAAGGCATTAATTTCTTTTATTACTTGACGTAAACAGTACCTACTTACAATGACGCCGTAGTGCCGCGTAATGGCGGCCGGCCGGGCCGGTCGGCACCTTATGTTGTTAATGTGTGCGTGAGGCATGTTTGTACAAACAGATACTTAAAGTGCTTCACTTTTGATAGGTACGCATGACGCGGGGTCCTTTTTTTTCTAGTCCGTGCCTACTATCTTGATTCTGTAGTGCTCACGGTTTTCACGAAATACTTAAGTCATGTGTAGTTTTCGCCTCTACTAACTCGGCTGGTTTAGGGACCCTGTAGTTGTTTTTATTGATATTATTGCAAGACTCGCTATATAATTTTTGGTGATTTGTCTTTACCTATTTGCTTTTGCTATGCACCTAGGTCCCCTACAAATTTAGTATTAGACACAAGAGTCTCCTATTTGAGTAGGTACAGTCAAGAGCACGTCAACCTTTACAAATGATCGTTACGATCGTTCTTATCGTCGTCTGCGTGACTAGGACAAAGTGCATTAGCAAGTGTAAAGGTTGACCTGCACTTGACTGTAAAATTTATTGTAATTTGTTCTTAAGTGAGATTTATAAAATGTAACATGAGATGTTGGAAAGGGAGAGAAGACGAGACGAATGAGCGAGAGCAGATACGAGCGAGGCGAATGCAGATTTGATTATGTGATGTGACGAACGATATTCAATTGTTGTTCTAGGAGAGATGCTGTGTATTTAAGCTGAAGCCTGTGTATATAAAACCAAATTGCCAATGAAGTCCTAGGCTTCCTTTGTTCCTAAACGTAAGTACTTATGTCATATTTTATGCTCACCTTTATTTATTAAATATAGGTACATAGACGATTTCGGGAAAATGGATTGAGATCATCTTCTCACGAAAGAGTCTTGAATTTTACCCTGGATCAAGAAGTTAGGATCATGAACCTGATTATTGAAGATCCTACAATGGCTACGAGTCGTGTGGGACGAATATTTGGTGTGTCACTTAGAATGGTATGGAGTTTATGGGAAAGATATGGACTCCACCTTTAGCATTATCGCAAAGCTCAAGGCCTATTTATTACCCGCCGATATATTTTCCCGAATAGCGCTTTTAAGCGCATCAATGCATTTCTAAATCAGATTTCACAGCTAAAAATTTTATTATTACTGGATGGGCGTAGCCCAATTCACGCGCGCTGCAGATTTTAATTTAAGTAAGTCGTTTATTTTGCAAATATGGGTACAGTACAAGGTGATAAATTGATAACAGATAGGTTCAGCCATATTTTATCAACAGGCATGCAAAAGTAACTAGTTTCACGCCAAAACAATAAAGGCTATAGGATACATTGAAGAGTTTTAAATCACAACTTTTATAGATCACTAACACAATAATTTTTGTATACAAAATTCTTAACAAAAACACTACACAATACTTAAACAGTGATAGTGGCAATTCTTTCCATTGCTTGTAGTTTATTATAAATGACCGGCGGCGCCTTGCAATAGACACTTGCGCAAACTAGTTCGCAAGCATGATGGCAAGGTTAAATAAAGGGAGAAACTGTTATCTTATCACTTATGGTTATGAGTCAGGCCCAGGTAGCCCGTTATAGGGCCATAACAATAGATAATCAATTGTGTCTCCTTAGCGATGCTTGCTTCTTTAATCATTTAAAATAACTATAATTATGATGCTAGGCTTGCAAGCTCCTTGACGGGGTCCGATAGGGCCGATGCCTACCGGGGTCGCGGATTGTTCGAAAGAGTTACCGTGGCCCTGGCGCACAGGCAACTGAAGGAACACGGGTGGGTTTTAGTCAGTAAGATTCTGACACGCCCTTCCGCTCCGCCCAGAGCGGGAGAGGTCATTTGATGATTTCGCACCCAAAAAAAAAAAAAGAAAGGCTTGCAAGCTCAGTGTAGTCAACCACATAAAAAAATCCCATTTATTTTTCAGGTAGGAATATATTCAGCATGTGAAGTTGAAATGTAGTTATTGTGATATTTTTTTGAAATCGTTTGTTTATGTAATTTGTATCGCACACTCCTAAACTTCATTCATTATTTATAACATAAACAAATATCGTTTTAACTCCATAGTTATTTCAATATCAGCGTCTAAGCTCCGTTATTTCACCAGTGTATTTTGTTTAGGTACTATTTGCATATTAATTTGAACCCTACAATGCAGTCATTTCAACAAAATAACGAAAGATATTTTGCTGTTATTTGCCTGATGCAATAAATGGAGTATAGAAACAGAAATACTTCGTATCGAACTCAGATATTGAAAATCGAAATCTGATTCAGATATGAAACTACGCTACTTGAAATTACATTATCAAGATATTGCAACTCGTGTTTCGAGGGTTGTTTACTTTTTTAAATCAGTAAAATATAGGTAGTATAGGATTTTTACGAGTATCTTTAGATAAATAAACAAGTTCTTCATTGCTTTTTGGACGAGTTTTTTGTATTGAATTCCGAAACTGATTTGAGGAAATAGTTATTCTTTTTAACCGACTTCACAAAAAGGAGGAGGTTCTCAATTCGTCTGTATGTTTTTTTTTTTTTTTTTTTTTTATGTGTGTTAGCTCATAACTTTTTTCTGGGTGAACCGATTTGGATGATTCTTTTTTTATTTAATAGCTGGTGCTTCACATGTGGTCCCATTTAAATTTGATCAGGGTCTGACTAGTAGTTTTTGAGTTATCCTTAATAATGCATATTTTTTCCACTTAGTTTATATTGATGATGTGTTGATAATTTGCTGTCACTGTTATTTACATACCAATTAGTGGAATACGAATTTGTGTGGGGTAGGTACCGCAACTAAAAAGTGAAAAATAAAAACTTTTTTACAAAAAAACAACCGACTTCCAACAAAAACACTAAAAGACGTGAAAAATAACTTTTATTTCGGAAGTCGGTGGCCAAAAACGAAAATACAAAACCAAAGGCACCGACTTCCGAAATAAAAGTTATTTTTCACGTCTTTTAGTGTTTTTGTTGGAAGTCGGTTGTTTTTTTGTAAAAAAGTTTTTGTAGTAACCAGTCCGTTTTCTTTCGTAATCTTATATTTAAAAATCAATTGCCTCGACCGATTGAGATGAAACTTTGGTAAGTTGTTGTGTACAGTCACGGACTTTAAATTGATGAGCCACTTGCGACTGTTCGTATTTTAGCCGTGTATAGCAAATCGGGTTTAGTCGGTTATACTCGTAGGTACATAGTACAGAGTGACAACCCAAAATCGACCAATTGCAGGTCTAGCAACCGTTACCTCGTTCATTGAGGCTCCGACCAGCACGCCGTTTGAACGCGTCCCAAAGGGTCATGGCCATTCGGCTGGTCCGGGGATACCGCACGGTCTCCAGCGAGGCGGCGAGCCTCCTTGCCGGATTGCCGCCATGGGATCTGGAGGCAAAAGTCCTCGCGCACATTTGGGAGTGGCGCGAGGAGGCGAAACGCCGGGGCGTTACTCCGCTGCCGCGAGAAATTGCGGCACAGCGGACAGAGCTCCGGCGGGATCTCATGGCGCCATGGAGAGTGCGACTGTCGCAACCCAGCGCTGGGCACGCCACAATTGCGGCGGTAAGTCCCCTCTTTGAGGAGTGGCTTGAGAGGCGCCACGGCGTCCTCACCTTCCGCCTGACGCAGGTCCTCACCGGACATGGCTGTTTCGGGAGGTTCCTGTTTCGGATAAGGCGGGAGGAAACGCCCGGGTGTTGGCATTGTGTGGATCGACCGGAGGACACGGTGGAGCATACGGTGGAGGTCTGCCCGGCTTGGGCGGAGCACCGCCGTGTCCTCGTGGCGGCGATCGGCGGCGGCGATCTCTCGCGTCCGGCCCTGGTTCAGGCCATAGTACGGAGCGAGAGAGAATGGGAAGCAGTCACCTCCTTCTGCGAAGTAGTAATGCTCGCGAAGGAGGAGGCGGAGCGCGTGAGGGATAGGCAATCATTGCGCCCTCACGCCCCTAGTCGCCGCAGGAGGAGACACCCTGGGCGTCGGGAGTCGATAGCCGACTCCCGGCCACCGTAGGCGCGGGCCTGCGGACGGCGAGCAATGGGCAGCTCGCCGTCCGGTAAGGACCAGGCCCGGGTCGACGGCGCGTTGTGTTCCACGCGCGCCTCAAAGAGTTGTCAGCATAATTGACGGGGTCCGATAGGGCCGATGCCTGCCGGGGTCGCGGATTGTTCGAGAGAGTTACCGTGGCCCTGGCGCACAGGCAAATGAAGGAACACGGGTGGGTTTTAGTCAGTAAGAGTCTGACACGCCCTTCCGCTCCGCCCAGAGCGGGAGAGGTCATTTGATGATTTCCCACCCAAAAAAAAAAAAAAAAAAACAACCGGTACCTAGCGACAATTGTTTTAGCGTAACGATAGTAACGTTAGCGTACCGAAAAATTATGTTTGGTAATTTCTGAAAAACTCGGACCTACGATTTTATCCGAACGCATAGCGTCCAAGATGACGTTCGAGACAATTATGTTATCTGTTGCACATAAACCAAAATAACACTTAACTGCCGCCTTCTTGAAAGAATTTATTATGAATTTTATTTACTATTTCTGTTTTAGCTATTATAAATGTCATAAAATTTGCTAAGCTAAAAAAATAGTCAACCTTTGCAAAATAGTTTTATTTCTTTTATCAAGCAATCAGTCAGTGTCTTCGGATAGGTTTTCAGAAATAATGAGTATTCAATGAGCTCTAATTCAAAGAAGGTCAGTATCAAATGGATTGGATAAACGTATGCAACATTTTATTGATTTATCTTGGACAACTTAGTAGTCAACCTTCAACCTCTATGGATAAGACTACTTCCGATTATTAGTAATTTATCATCTTGTCCACGACCATGCGGTTTGAGTTCGTGTTTAATCGTTTAATCTCGTGAATGCATAAAACTGCAAAATTGAAAAGTTTGAAAGTGGCTCATCGTGGTTATATTTTTTTAAACCGCCCAGAAGTAGGAGCCCCGCGTAGCGGGGCTCCGTCGGCTACTCGATGCCAGTTTAAATTAAAACAAAGCTAACAACAATAAATCGAAATCACAAGCATTCGAGCGTATGAGGCAGTGAAAATGTTTTTCGAAACAGCGTCTTTCGCGACTACTTCATTCGAGTCCATGAGCTTTCGAACCTGTGAGGCAGTGGAAAAATAATTCGCAACAGCGTGTGTCGCAACAGCGGCGTTCGAAACAACATAGGGGACCCGTGAGGAACACATTCTTTCGACGGCCGGACTAGTATAATAATATTCCCAACAAATTACAGCATTTTGTTTTTATTTTAATCTTATCTGAGCTAAGTTATAGTATCACTCCCTCATCAAAACCCCTATCAAAACTACCTTTAAAAAAAAATGGGCTATGTAATATCCAACTCTCCTCTTTATCACGAACACGACAAAAATTGCCACAAACAAGGGAAACCAATTATATTTTTTACTGGCAGCCCTGAACCTACAATGTGACGCCATTGGGGAAGCGCCAGGTTGCCCGCGAAATTAGTTTTTTCTTGTTTTTTGCAATTTTCAGGTCAGTTTCCGGTTGTATGTTGAACAAAAAATATGAATTGCGACTGCAACAGAATTATCCTCTAAGTTAATATACATAATTCATCAAATATCAATCAATTTTATCTGTCTAAATAAAAATCTAAGTTTTATAACAAACATATTATACAGCACTACTGCCAAAATAAAATAAAAATATAATATTCAGGTAAATAACTACTGCTAGCATAAATTCATATTAGTGTCTGTATGATTCAATAGATGGCGCGATCTTTTGTCTTTAATGGCTGGTAGATGGCAGTTGTTACTCTTACTTATTTTATTCCATAATTTTGTTCCATATAATTGAAATGGAATGTTATTTTCTGAAAAGCCGGGTTTCCCGTGGGATTGCTCTACGGCAGTTTTTTAGAAGCCTTCGGGGATGAGTTTCTAAAAAACGATGATACAACACTTTTACTAATAACTAGGAGTCTTACTACTAACTTCCACGATTCTAATTTCAAAAATACAATACAACCTTTCACTCCAAGGGTATGAATTTTCAAAAATCCTCTTGTTCTAGACCCAGCGCGCGGTGAGTTGTCTATCAGTGAGTCAATGCATAATCAGCCGATAATGGAGAGGGAGTGAGCTGTAATCCATCACGCGGCCCAAGTGCGGTTTGGTAGATAACACATGTCTTCGATTTTTTTGTTTTAGGATATGTTTCCTCACGATGTTTTCCTTCACCGTTTTGAGAGTAGTGGTGATGAACTAATTTACAGAAGGTATAGCTGTCAGGGTTCGAACCTACGACCTACAACTTGTAAGTCGCGGCCGTTACCGCTAGGCGACCACTTCTCTACAGTGAGAGAATGAATTAATGATTTTTTCGTGATCTTTATGTACTATCATCTAGTGCGAGCCTACCATCACCGTGTATGCTGTGCTTCATTTCGTACGAACTTTCACAATAAATAACTTGTCCTTTTACTCATATTTCATTGTTTGTATGGTATCATAGAAGATATATGTATAACACCTACCTATTCCATTATAGGTATAGGTAAACTTCATCCAATCTCAATGTGAACAGCAGTATTTTTTGCCTGTCTGTCCTCCGACAATCCTATTACCTAATACCTACTCCTTAGCCAGACTAGTTGACAGGCTTTCGGGCTTCTGAATACCCGTAGCCGACTGTCAAAGATATACAAATGACAGCCGGGACTGACGGCTTTCCGAGACACGGAATGGTGTTATGAAATGGATGGTCATCAATTCCGTGCGGTTTTTACTTAGTCACAAGTTCAGCAAGTTACGTTTTAGTTAAGTTTTATAGGGTTTCGTAGCCAAATGGCAAAACCGGTAACTTGTAAATGTGATTTCGTCGTGTCCACGTGTGCCACAATCATTTTTCTCGGAAACTGTCTATAGGCACTTTAGGTAAACTTGGAAGGAAGGTTTTCTACAGCAGTGTAGTGAAATAAATAAATCGGCTTCCGCAACAAACACTGCACAGTGAATAATAACTTTAATTTCGGAAGTCGGTGTCTTCAGTTTTGTATTTTCGTTTTTTACCACCGTCTTTTTCGGAAGCCGTTTGTTTTTTTGTATTTATTTTTAATTATGTAAAATATCGATTATTTCACTCTCTTTCGTGAAATAACGGGTTATAATGAAAAACTCTGAAACACCGGTTTTGAACAATACATACTGGTATGCGTAACGCGGGGGCAAGCTCAACTATTGTCTGTTAGTCTCCTTAAAAGGTAAATTGTATGGTACCCTACGCTAACGCGGTCGAATTCTCAAACTCTTGCATTAATTTAGTTAGTAAGAACCTCGTAGGTGCAACAGTGGCAGCTTAATATGGAAGGATTTTAAAATCTTTAAATCATTCATTAGAGCCTCGACAGAAATTGTAAAATTAATGGGCTTGAATTACGGTATTCATGTCACCTAAGAATATTGTACTATTGCAGGTAGCATATTATCTATAGAAAAGATCCCAAGAACGTTTCAAAGTGTAGACCACTGAATCCTGCTACAGCTGTAGTCTGTAGCGGACACGGCCTAGCGCTACGCCGTAGCTCTGCGCGTAGCACCAAAATCGAACGAATTTTTTACCGACTTCAAAAGAGGAGGAGGTTCTCTGTTCGTCTGTATGTATTTTTTTTAAGTATGTTCATCGATATTTTTATCAATTGTGAACCGATTTTGAAAATCCTTTTTTCATTTGGTTCAGGAAGCTCGCGCGGTGTTTCTACGAGTATATTAACCTTGCTTTGGTAGTTTTTGAGCTAGCTTTAAAACATGACTTCCTGTCGGTAAACGAATTTGTGTAGGGTTGGTACGACAATAGAACTATAAAGTGAAAACTAAACAACATGTTTACAAAAACACAACTACTGACTTCCAAATAGTAATAAAAACACAAATAAAATTAAACACTAATAAAAATGACCTTTGAATCCGATTATTTATTTAGTAGTTTATTTGAATATTAAGTAATCAGTCGTGGTCAAAATAGGCGTTTTCGGGCTTTGAACTAATTAAATAAAGATCATAAGTGAAAATAACCATTTACAAAATAACAGATCGGTCAAGTTTTAAGGGTAGGTGGGTTTTAAAACAACCTTTGACTATTAATTTGTGATCCAATATTAACTTTCGAAATTGCCTGCTTGTCAGGTACAAGCTTCTTTCATTTGCCATCTTTTTAAAACGACTTATTATTTCAATACATAATATTCAACAATGTGTAAATACCTACTTATGAGATCATTATGGACCCTGATGGGCACAGAAAAATAGGTAGGTAGCAGACAACAAGAAAAACTTATCAGTCTAATAGCATTATGTACCTACTTCAAGAAGACGGCGGCGTAGCCTTATTTAGTACCTACCTACTTAAAAGGGTTCCGTTGACAAACTTTCGGTACGGAACCCTAAAAGAATAAAAGTCACTCCTAGCGGAAGCCCCCATAATCTCTTCTGAGCTAAAGTTTGCGGAGGCAGGTAGTAATGTCACAAAATTTGTTGATTTGTGTCACCGGTTTTTTCAAGATTAAATTATACCTACTTAATTTTATTTCACACATCGCCTGCGTCAACAACTCTCAGTCTTTACTTCCGCCTGTGTAGTTACGGTCCACAAAAAGAGAAGCAGTCGGGCTAAGTTAAAACATATCTGCGCTTCTACCAATCTACGTGAATCTTGAAAACAGTCATTCTATAGGTCTATTTGATAGTCTTTCAGTACCTATTGGCATTGCCCTATTCAACACACTAAATACCTACCTAGATTTATGTATGGCTAAACACCATTTTTATATTCGTCAGCTAACGTAGACAAATGAATAACAAACCAAAACGTTAAACTGAAAACTTCTTTTTCGGTCGAATTTTGTTGTAAATTAGAGATTGGAAAGTAACAATGCTGCAGGTATTGTGAATTTTTCACTTTAAGTTTAAATTAGTGGACCAGTCAAACAAGGCATGTAAATGCTAGAATCGTTGACAGATGGACAATGGGTCAGGATATAGGACTAGGGTGAGGAGTGTCACTAAAGGGGCAGTACGGCAGTAGTGAGGTAAGCGCCGCCCATACTGTGCCCTGGGCGTACATCACCCCACGTCGGCGGCGCGACAGAGATGCACATGGTCCTGGTCGGCAGCGAGAGCAAGACGCGCGCTCGAGGGCGGGGCACCAGCGAGCCGTACGCCAGTGCCCACACCACCGCTCATTCGTCTCTCGCTTAGCCTCCGCTATGTAAACCGGCCTTGTTGTGAATCTAAACAAAATCGGTCAGTCGTCGTTTTGTTGCCGTAAGAGCAACGCGTCGGAGGTTCCGCGCTTTCGGGTTGAGCATGTTGCGACAGTGAACGTAGCCGGCAAAATGCACGCGTTGTTTGGTGAACAGAGCCCGTATGCGTACCGTGGAGGAGCCGCCGGTGGCTATTCAGCCGGTGTCACGCCCTATGCCTACGAACAATACCGCTATGGGTATGGAGCCCCCTACCTTCATCCACATCAACAGCATGTTGGTGCTCCTAAAGATATGGTCAAACCGCCCTACTCATACATTGCGCTGATAGCAATGGCCATACAGAACGCCCCCGAACGACGCATTACACTAAACGGTATTTACCAATTTATAATGGAACGATTTCCTTACTACAGAGAAAACAAACAAGGCTGGCAAAATTCCATTAGACACAATCTAAGCCTCAATGAGTGCTTTGTGAAAGTGGCAAGAGACGATAAAAAACCTGGTAAAGGAAGTTACTGGACTCTGGATCCCGATTCGTATAATATGTTTGATAACGGTTCTTATTTACGTCGGCGGCGTCGCTTTAAGAAGAAAGATGCGCTAAGAGAAAAGGAGGAAGCATTAAAGAGACAACAGCAACTGCAGCAAGCCCAAGAGGCGCTCACCGCCCAGGAGACTCTGAGCGCGGCGGACACGCTGGGACAACAACGAGACGTCAAGCCTGACGTGAAGCCGCGCATCTTCGAGTGCAGGCCAAAACGAGAACCGGGCGCAGATTGTGCGAGATATGACAAGCCTGTCGATTCTCTTGATGACTTCAGTGAACCGCGACTTCCAGCTTCCGCCGTTTACTGTTCGCCCCAACCGTACTCGCTAGTGGCTGAAGAGTTTCGTGCGGCCACGTCCGGGTGGTACTCAGCACCCGAACCTCCCGCGGAGCAACTCCCCCCAGCGTTCCGTGACCTGTTCGAGCCGCCCAGCTGCCAGCTGGCTGGGTTCCGCAGCGGCTCCCCCGTGCCGGACGGTTACCGCGCGTCGCCACCGCCACATCACCATTACCGCACGCCTGCACCTTCCTACTACCATCACCAAGCCTGCGTCGCCGCCGGTCCTGCGCCAGCACATAAGTCCTACTGAGACCCTGCCCTCAGGTGAGCTTCATATTATGTTTCCTAATTAAAAAGCTAAAAGCCTGCGCCCTGCGATTTTTCTTTCGTTGTAGTATAGCGTTCGCGAATTCCGCTGTGCGTGTCGGTCAGCTGCTCCGTTGGTCCATCGAGGGAGCGCCGGTGTGCACCGAGACACTTCGTGACGTGGTTGTGGTTGCAGGAGGCCGGCATCGCTCGGCGCCGAACGGATTTAGCCGCACGCGTCAGTTCCAGAGCGGATAAATATAGCGCAGTAGCCGGAGATGCCGTGGAGGCAAGTGGCGGCGCGTCGATAACCACTGTTTACAGATCGGCGGCCGACCCTGCCGCCTCCCGCTCCGTTCACACCTATAGGTATGTCGAAACTCCACATGTGTTAGAATACTAGACGTAACAATAAGTGGTGACGCTGGCGGGGTGTGCGTGCGCAAGCCCGTATGAGTGCGTGTCCGCCGGAGCCGCCGCCACGCACCTCCATATGTAATGGTTCACGGAAGTTTCACAGTTACGGTTGTTTTGATTTGTTTTGGACATACATTATCCAAAGAATGTGCAACGGTACCGAGGTTTGGTGGGTTATTTACAGATAATTGTGTTTTTAATTTTCTTTATAGGTGTGTTCAACTGTCATCGGACCTACACCTCCACCGTAGGTCACCTGCGTCAGTGTTTTCATATTATTACGTAAAGATTAATTAATTACTATTTTACCAAATAAGCCAAAAAATCTTTATAACGAAATTATGATAACATCCGTGTATGCGTGGTATACACGTTTTTATTTGAAATTCTTGAATTGCATTTACAAGAAGGTATAAAACATGTATTGCCTACATGTTGTGTCTACTGCTTTTGTTTCTCGCTAACACCTTTAACAATTTAAGTTTTATAAACCTGTTGTATACAAAACTTGTCAAAAATTTAAAAGAGATGAATAAAATAGTTAACAATACATAACTGAAACCACGACAACAACACAACAATTATGATGCATGTTTTGTACACGACATGTTTTCGACAAGTATTTTACAAGACTTGTCGAAAACAAATAATTACCTATCACAACTTGTGTATGGGGTGTAAACGCGGGATTTGAAACAAAACAATGTTGGCTGTTTTATATTTTTTTATCTGTCAAACAACTGACCATCTGGTGACCAAGTGCTGAACCACAAAAAAAAAAACAAAAGCGTGTGCTTGGGAACTTGCTGCTAATAACGAAGGCACATTATATTTCTTGGAGGGCTAATCTAAACACTTAACAAAGTAAATAACCGCACATCATTGCTACCTTACCCTTTTCTTATACCTACCCATGTGTATTGCATCCGCTCGCAACAATCTTTAAAGCTTTGACATAGATACTTAAGCATCATGTAGGTGGTCACAAGTACAAGCATTAGATACCACAGTACAAGACCAATTTTTTATTAAATATCTAAACAAATTTATTTTATATTTGTGTACTAACGATGACGTCTCCCAAAGCAGGAGTCGAGTCCTCCGACTACGTAGCTCAGAAGCACTCCTAGGCATAGTCTCGACATAGATAGCGACGCTGTCGCAAACTACCGATAACTATATATTAAGTTGAAACCTCATTTGTAGCCCGCCAAATTCAATTTTTCTTTGAATTTGACGATTGTTGTGAAATTGATGATTATTATTCGATAAATATATAATTAATTACCACAGTCGAGAATCGCATTTTGACCAACATACGACGTAAAACAGAGCTGCAATTTGCAAAAAAACTAAAGAAATTTTGAATATTGCGGGCTACAACTGAGGATATTTCGCTATCGGTAGTTAGCGACAGCGTTGCTTGCTATCTAGTCGAGACTGCCAGCCCTGAACTGCGCGCGGTGCAAAACTGTTCCTCACAATATTATGTTCTGTAGGCAAATTTGATACTTTTAACATTGTGGGGCTATATCTCTTTTTCTCACACACAATCATGTCCTGTGCAAACTTGCAGCGGTCAGTGTGGTCCATCAGTAGTACCTACCTATATCTTTGAACACACGGTGTCGGCTTGCAACAAAATTAATCTGTGGCTTCACTAGCCGCCATACTAAACGATTTGTATGACTAAATATAAGGGTTTTTAACAAAGATATTGGTAGCTCTATCTTAGACAAACTTAAGTAATTATGCTTTATAAGACCCGAGAACTAATCGATATACTATCTGTCTTGGAAGAATAGGTGGATACGGTCAGCAACAACAGTCGATTGACACAACATAACTTTTACTTATAGATCTACATTCTTAGCTTTATAAAAAAATTGGTCACAATAAAATTATTACGTCGAAGTTGAACCAGAACACTGGGCGGAGAGTTAGAACCTCAGTAGGAGGAACGGAGTATCTCATAAAACATCAATGTCGTAAAACCTTTCGATTGAAAGCTATAAATATTTTAACGCCCCACTAGATTCCATAAAACATAGATATGTAGATAAAGTATTATTTATTAGGTGTCGGTCAATACTTATCGATCGAACACTAGTTTATTCTGTAAGCAATTCATATTTTATTGTTGTTAGTCTAAAAACAAAATATCGTCTTATTCTTGGAAGCATGGAGAAGCAGGTATCTACTCGTTTTTGACTCGTATCTAATTTAATAAAAACTATTTTATAAAAATACAACCGTCTTCCAAAAACACAAAAAAAGTGTAAAATTACTTTAATTTCGGAAGTCGGTGTCTTTGGTTTCGTATTTTCGTTTTTTGCCACCGACTTCCGAAATTAAAGTTATTTTTCTCTTTTTTAGTGTTTTTGGAAGTCAGTTGTTTTTTTTGTAAAAAAATAATATATTTCACTTTTTAGTTGTGGTACGTACCCCACGCAAATCCGTATACCTACTCGATACGTAAATAACAGTGACAGGAAATTATTAAAACATCATCAATATAAACTAAGTGTTAAATACGTATTATTAAGGATAACTCAAAAACGGCTGGTCAGATCTTGATCAATTTTATATGGGACCACATGAAAAGCACCAGCTTTCAAATAAAAACAAGAATCATCAAAATCGGTTCACCTATAAAATAGACCTGGCGTAACGAACGGAAAATACGGTCCAATTGAGAACCGCCTCCTTTTTTTGAAGTCTGTTAAAAGCAAGTACCTTTACAATTTTGTCAGGGGTGCTACACAGATGTTGGGGTTGGCACATCCGATTCGGCAGTATTTATTGAACAACAATGCCAACCCGAAGCAATTACTATCTACATATATTCAATAATATGTGTTTTTTTAATTTTAAACTAACCAAATGTGAAATTATTCACTTTAACCAACTAGAGCAGCTACTTGGCATCAATCCTTACCTTATTCTTAACCTAATTTTTATTTTTTTAGAATTGGTTTCAGGAACCTATTTCGTTTTGTGGCACTGAAAACTCCTAGAACCTATTCACTCGTACCAGCCAACTATGGCTTCTGTTTCGCAATCATAATAAAGCGTTTAATCTATTAGAATGAGGGTTTACATGAAAACTCACACCCCCAATTGGCGCCACTTTCACAAGAGGTCTTCCAGTGCGCCAATGAATATAAAATATATGATAATGTTAATCATTTGTTATATTAATTCGTTCATCCTTCAGTCAAGACTAAATAAAATATAGGCGCTTTGACACTTTTCGATAGGTGCCCTGACCTGACGTCTCAGTGCTGCCACCTAGTGAACGTCATTTCAGAAAACCCTCACTGCATACGTACAATCAATAGGTACTATTGATCTCTCAAGATAAATGTGCCAACACATTCAATGAAAACTCTTCTAGTTCGGCCGTCTTTATTACGGACGGAATCCAAATCAGTTTCTGGCGTCCCGATCTCCTTCATGGCCTGCCTCAGGGCACCCAACTCTGGGCATCTTGGGCCCATAATTTGTCAGACAATGCGGTAGACATGTAATGCTCAGTCCCATTTCAGTTGGGTAACCATTTGAGGCACAAAAACATCGTTGTTCTTGAAAAATAAAACTGTCGGTACAATATTACTTAGTTACAATCATGGTCTAGCCATGGTATAATAATCAATAATTAAATATTCAAATATAAAATGCCACATTTACTTATTTTGTACTTAGGTTGTGCGCAAACTGAATATTTAACGAAAAGCTTGATACTTGCGTGATTTAATTAAAGCAATGTACCTACTATTTCAAGATTTTATGCATTTGATACGTATAATAAATAAATAAAAGTCTTTATTGCAGACCATAATTATGAAAAAAGAAATACGATAAAAAGTGGCATACATATACACAAACATAAACTCACGCCAACATAACGAACCTTCCATAACCGATAATGGTTATTTTTTAATGCAGGAATATAAAATGTACTAGTATGTACATTTTATATTTTACCTTTTATACCGTCTTGCCTTACTGACTCTGTAACGTTAATAAAAAAATAAACTACACACAAGCATTAAAATTCGTGTAATTCTATATTGTGCATACTCTATATTCAATATTATTAAAACAACAAATACTAATACGGTTATTCTTTCTTTACTAGCGACCCAGCCCTGCTTCACCCGGTTTTTACGACATAACAAAACATCGAGATATCTTTATTATATGTAATTTTAATAATAACGTATAATCCACATAAACCTTCCGGAATAAAATCTCTAAGTGACGGTTGGAATTATGGTACCGTACTGTACTGTATACGAAAAGCGACTTTATTTTATAATACAGTACAGAACGGTAGTCTATAATTCTATATACAGTGTACCCATAAATTATAGAGGCATCCACCTAGCCAACTTTTCCCAACTATGTTGGCTCGGCTTCCATTCCAATTGGATACAGCTAAATACCAGTCATTATTTTAGGCTGCTTCCAGAGCCCTGCAACACCTGTTTCTTCTGCATAAATAAGTTATTTGGTTAGGTAAATGGTAACCCACTAAAATTAATATTTAATTTGCTTTCTAGGTCCGATCCTTAGAAATCAACATAAATGCCGGCAATTATGTTGACTGTTGAAACGTACGTAATAAACGCATTTTTGCTAACGTAAACCATAATTCGTAAACAAAAACAATCATTCTTATATGTATAATAGACGAACACGTGAAGTAAGGAAATTGTAGCATACTGCTACGAAGTTATAACTTTGGCGCAGAGCCTAAATTAATCAGAAACCTGGACGGGGCTAGATGAAGTTTTAATGAGTTCATAAAATAGAAAGTTCTATCTTTACCCTACAATTTTGGTACTCATCGGTATCAAACATTGACAAAGGCATTATAACTCTAGCAATACTTAACAAAAATAGTGCAGGATTTGCTACGGCGTAGCACCACTAGTTAGAAAATTCTTATTAATATAATAATCTCAGAAATAGGTTTTCATAACATACACACCTTACCTTCATATTGAATTTCCATAGCAAAAACAGTTGATAAAAACAACATATTTTCAGATATCCCAAAAGAAAGAACAAATTAAAAATGGATAAAATTTGCAAAGTGTATTTCTAGTTTAGCTTGGAAAGTTAGGAGATAAGTTGTTGATGATATAATGAGTACAGCTCCTACCATCATTATCAAAACACGCAACTGATCAACTGAGATGTCTTTTTTTTATTTCATGCAGTCTAACATACACAGAAACGAAAGTATTATCCAAATCAAAATAATACAACAATAAGCAGGAACCATACGGACCTTACCACGAATAAAACAATCAGGATTTTGTCAATTTGCCTTTTTATTCTTAAAAGCAGAACGGCAAAAATTAATCCCTTAAAGACGTCCGGAATTATCAGCAGGAAAAAATCTGTTATCTCGCAAATGGTATTATCAAAAAAAAATGGAATGATTATACCAGCCTATTATTTCTCGGGAATCAATGTAAAAAATAGCCGGCGGTATAGATAGAGCATTGAATTCTCATCCAAATAAACTATGTTTGGTTGCGACATGCAGACTAAATTTGTTACGGGGCGCCATAGATTGGACAGCACTCTCCTTTACAGCAAAAAAAAATTTAATTCCTCAATATTATGTATAACCTTTCAATAACTAATTGTTGTCCGCGATTTCGTCTGCGATCCAGTAAGAAAATTAGCATATTTTATGCCCTTCTCCAGATCCCTATCTGTCAAATTTCATAAAGACCAGTTCAGTGGTTTAGGCGTAAAATGGTAAGAATAGACAGACATACAGAGTTACTTTAGCTAGCTTTTTCCCGCGTGGAAGTTGGCAATCATCCCACGGGAACGAGCTACGGGCATAAAAAGTATCCTATGTCCTAAACCAGGTCATGGTCTACCTGTGTGCCAAATTGCATCGAAATCTGTTCAGTTTTTGTGCGGTTCTTACCATCATTTAGTGATTTATTCTGGTAGGTTTATGTGTATGAAACATTAACATTAAACTTAAATTAATAAAGAAATTACGTTTTTTTTTATAGAAGTCGTAAAAGCTGTGCCTAAGCAGGGAAGCGGGTTGTAAATATTTATTATATGTCTAGGTTTTCTTATGTTTTCCAACACCTTAACGTCACAGATGTCCAAAAACCGCAGGCTACCTGTGTCATGTCGCGACTATTTCCTCGCGAATTATTGCCATTCATTGAGATCTTATCTTGAATTTATGCGCAGACGCACAAAGATATCTCCATGAGGTTAAATTTGCGAGAATGAATATGAATCCTCGGAGTGCAAACAGCCTGTTCGAATCGATCACTAAGTTTTTGGTCCATAAATGATTTCTCATTTGCTGAATCGCTTGCAGAAGTGCCGCCTGTTTAAGAAATGTTTGGTAACAAAAACGCAAAAAAACAATCATCAGCCATCACGTCTTCCCATCTTTTGGAGCTGTAACTATTCCTATTCGATAATCCTGGTAATTTTTTAAAATACGGAACTTCAGCTCTCGTCTATATATATTCTAATGTACTTTATACTAATATACAGGGCGTCCCACGACTTTGCCACATTTGTAATATCTTGATTTAAAAAGAGTGTCCTTGGAGTTTCTTGCCCGTTCTTCTCCATAGAAATCTACGTTTTGGAATGGGCAACTAGCTTCAACTTTCTGACTAACTGACCGACTCTTTGACAATTCAAAAGTGCCTGTAAATGGTTTAATTGAAATAAATGCTTTGAGTTTGAGTTTGAGTTTGAGGTTGAGTTTGGAGGGAAAGTACCTTAAATACTGTAGATAGAAAAAAAACCTGAATTAAGACTTCATTTTTATTTTAATAACAATACGAACTGCATTCAAAGAACTTTAAATAATCGCCTGTCTGAGCTGGGAATCGAACCCGCTAAATGTGAAAAAAACCTGTAATTTTACTGTACCAATCAAACGGCTCAATCATATACATTTATTTCTTCTAAATAAAATAATAAAAGGAAGACCATGAAATTTAACATTTAAATTAAAATTTTGTCCAATATAATAAATAGACTTTTCTCTGACCATGTCGTGCTTATAAAAACTGACTTTATGTACTACTTTCTACTTTATTATCATTTCAAAGTACATAATTATTAGTAATGACTTCACACTTGAGAAATTATAATTTCTCCATTATAAGTGTATGATAAGTTAGTAATGTATAATGATAGGAACATAAATTGTAGTACTTAGTAGTAAATAACTCTTTGTGTACTTAGTAGTTAGTAAATAAATATAAAATTTCACGGTCTTCCTTTTATTTTAGATGTTATGTTATTTAGAAGAAATAAATGTATATGATTGAGTCTTTCGATTAGTTCAGTAAAATTACAGGTTTTTTTTCACATTTAGTGGGTTTAATTCCCGGTTCAGATAGGCGATTATTTAAAATTCTTTGATTGCAGTTCGCATTGTTTTTAAACTAAAAATGAAGTATTCATTCAGTATATTTTTCTATCTACAGTATTTAAGGTACTTTCCCTGCATGCGGCAAAGTCGCGGGACGCCCTGTAGCCCTGGAAGCGGTGAGTGGGTGACAGATTGACTCGTCATCGGTAAGGTGAAACTATTGAAGTTACAACAACTACAAATTTTTTACAGATAACATAATAGATTATTTCTGTAATAATATCTTCTGGTCTGCCCGACCTCCGTTTACCTACCCTAAGTTAATTGTCGACGTAATCTCGAGGACAATTGGAACAATGGAATAGATAATGGACGTTATGGACCTATGAGGTTCAGTTGACATTTCGAGCACTTTCTCTTATGAACCCATGCGGTAACATGCGACACGCGAGAGGAGGAGACGAAAGATCAGAAATGATTTTGGAAAATGTATCCCCTAAAGGAGTGAAGAGTGAGTGAGTAAAAAAATAGAAGTACTAATTTAGTGTGTGAGTTAAAGTAGTTACAGAAAGTAAAAATCAATTTCATAAAAATTATACAATTAAATTAGCAACCAGTTTGATTTTGTCTAGACTCTAGTTTGTCCTATGAAGCAGGACCATCATGTTTCCAAGCATTCTTATCTAGGATGGAATCCTCTAATTTCTTATATGCTTGTTTACAAAGTGTACTTTTAATATGAGTTTTAAATTTTCTTTTATTTAATTGCAATATATCACAAGGTATTATGTTGCAACATTTAACACAGTACCCTATAAAAGATGTATGTACTTTAGATAATCTGAAAAATAGTTAATCTATTTTATCTTTATTTCTAGTATTAAAATTTTGTCTATCGCTTATTTTTATTAAAAAGATGTAGATTTTTTCTAACATACATAATATTTTCATAAATGAATTGGCAAGGTATCCTCATAATATTAATATTTTTAAATAGTGCCCTAAGAGGTTCGCGGCGACGTAGATTGTAAATTGCCCTGACAGCTCTCTTTTGCAAAATGAAAATGGATTCAATGTTAGCAGCCCGACCGCACAGTAAAATTCCATATGACATAATGCTGTGGAACTTGGAAATACCTAAAATAGACCAAACGCGCGGTTTCTACATCTGCTAATTGTCTTAACTTCCTAACAGCATAAGCGGCCGAAAACCTTGACCGCCCCGCAAGAGATGTTATATGGGGTCCCCATTGTAATTTCTCGTCTAGCGTGATTACCAGGAAATCCGTTTGATGAATAAATTCTAGTTTTTCTCCTTTCAATATGATGTCACATTCGCAACTTCTAACATTAGGTAATTTAAATCTAATGCACTAGGTTTTTTTTTTTTCATTTAGTACCAAATTATTTACCGTAAACCAATCTTGGACCTGAAGAATAGAGCTATTCACGTCGTCAAGATTTTGTGACCGTCGGTCTATTTTAAAGATCAATGATGTGTCATCTGCAAATAACACCATCTTCGGTTGATTGTGCAGTAATTGGGGTAAATTATTAATGTAAACTAAAAAGTGGAATGGACCCAATATCAAACCTTGAGAAACGCCCATTGTCATTTCAGACCCTTATGAGTTCATGCCGTTTACTTGAACTTTAACCTTTCTATCTTTCAGGTATGAACTTATTAAAACAAGAGCTGTATTCATAATCCCATAGTGCTCTAGTTTTGGCTGAAGTGTCTCATGGTTTACGCAATCGAACACCTTAGAGAGGTCGCAAAATTAAAATTTGAGAACATTTTATTACGTGCAATATATTGATTAAATAAAGTTAATAATTGATATTTTTTTGTCTCTGAGTACCTGGTTACGGAATAAAAGACAGGCGAAAGTTTGAATAGTTATGTTAAGTCAAGTTAGGGTTTCCAGACTGCGATTGACGCCACATAGCGTCCGAAATTTACCCTCGAATGACGTCACTGAAACGTTATATAGGAAAATAACTGGATGTGTTTAACCCAACCCCGGTGCCATGATTTTCATGACAGCCGTCACTGCGACCGTTATGTGGTGGCCGCTGTTCTATAAAACCAAAAGTCCGTCATATTTTTGTCCTGACTACTGTGTAAGACATTCAAAAACATCAATGAGAAGTTTCTAAAGACAGACTGTACCTAGTACCTAGGGTGTAAAAAGGTCCATCTGAAATTTGAAATTTACTTATTCTGTACATCTGACTAACTTTGAGAATAAGTCATTGCTGGGAAAGGGAATTAACTTCGATTTTTTGGTATTTCAATCCGCTGATAACTGTAATACGCAAGGTAACGCACGCAGCAACAGACTCTGCCTATGGGTGTACCAAGTGTGCCTACGAAACGAGCCTAGCGACGGGCTAAAGTTTAGTTATAGATACCTATAATTGGAAACTATTTTGATTTATTTACTCTCAAGATTTTCTGAATTTCATAAAATGAAGGCCTTCCATCTCATTGTCTTAGTCTAAAAGTTGGTACTCTAAATACAAGTTACGTGGTCAAATTAATTTCGGCATTAGGTCCTCTAAAGTGCAGGTATAGAATATATTCACTGCACTCCAAGTGGGCAATCGGCTGGCCAGGAGCTCCGCACTCGTGCCGAATGTCGGAAACATACATAAACCCCGCATTTTGCTAAATTGTGTATGCAGCGGCATGCTTGGGTCTATCACGCAGTCTATTGAGCGCCTTCCATATCGACCACTGTAGGTCACGTCCGAGTGGTAGGTATTCCTGGGGTTGGTACGCAGTTATGTGATGATGATCTAATGTTCTTTCCACAACTCATATATCTCACCTTAGGTGGCTTAGGGTCTTATATAGCCTGTGTGCCGTGGCTATGTCGAGTATCGGATTTTTTGTTAAGTTTGCATGCGGCTTCCTTTTGTACGTAAGGTGGTGCAATACCAGCCAACGGTTAAAGGCTCCTGCAGACAGGCGCGATGCGACAACGCGAACACGACTCTTGTAGAACAACTTCCATGAAATTTTCATAGAAATTGTTCTACTAGATTCGCGTCGCGCCTTTTTGCTCATTGAGTCGAGTCGGTTTCTAGCATCCCGATATTATTCGACACTTTTCGTTCAGGGCGATGCTGACTGGTTTTGCGTGATAGGATCGGTGCCAAACCGAGCACGCCAAGTCATAAGCTGAGAAACATAGGTCATGCCGGTTGTGCCAAGACCACCATGTGTTGCTGCTCCTCAATTGGTCGAAATAAGAATCAGTAGAAGATTATATCGAGTTCTGTTTTGTTTCAGTCCACCTGTTTTGTTTTATAGGATTGTGACTTTATAAGTTTGGGATAAAAAATGATTAAATTCCCTGTCATGATCTCGATTACCCGAGAGAAACAGGGGCGGGCCGCTAGTGTTAAAAAGGGACAAAAATTTGAACAGAAGAAAAGCATATTTATACGATTTTTTGGCTTATTTAGTACTTTGCAGCAATTATTATTACCCAATAAAACTATACAGAAGAAATTGATTAATGAAAATGTAATACGTCTTATAAACATAATATTGCAATCGGTCCTAGTAGCATTAAGGGGGATACGATAAGGTAGCCCGCGAAATTCAAAATTTGTTACATTTTTTGCATTTTGCAGGTCACTGTCAGGTTGTATTTTGATTAAAATATGATTCGCGACCGTAACAAATATGGCTTTACAGAATTAGAATACAACTTCTTAAGTTAGAATTGGCGTCAAATGTCATGATTTCATGAAATAGTCATTCAATACAGTAATATGAACTTAGAGAGATGTATTGCTGATTCTAATGATTATAATTCTGTAAAGCCATATTTGTTACGGTCGCGAATCATATTTTAATCAAAATACAACCTGACAGTGACCTGCAAATTGCACAAAACGTAACAAAATTTGAATTTCGCGGGCTACCCTGAAGGTTCCGCCTTAAGGCAATATTACCTCACTCCACTCGCTTCTAAAAGACCAATCGTAATAATATTTAAGCAAATACCGCAATGCATTAATTAAACATGTTTGTTTGTCTCAGGTATGGCGGAACCAGGATACGGGAGGCGGACTGCACGGGGTCACGCGAATATTTACCGTGTCTGGAAGATATGCGGCCACATAGTGTTGTATGAACTCAATTCCGCGTGGTGCACATATTGTAGCAAACGTCTCTTATTTATAAATTTCACGCTATCATCGTATCTCCACAAGAGATATCGTCGAATGATATTGCCCGAAGACTTATTTTAGTATGTATATTCGTTTACCTGTGAGCTTAATATAATAAATAGATAAGACGAAATCCGATAATTCCGATATAAAGTAGCGTTCAATTAATGTTGTAGGTACGTAGGCCAAGACATACATAAATTTCAGTATTATCCACTCAAACAGTATTATGTACATGGAGCATGTACGTATCACATGATCTGTAAACAAATATTATTAGATAAAATGTAAATACTTAGTTGTAAGTACCTAGTTATTCTATGAAGCGTTTCTTCCCCTTGTGAAGAAAGAAAAGTTTTTATAAAAACATAAATATGTGCTGTTATTCTAGTCTGCTACTTTAGGCAAAATATTTGTGTAATAGAAACCGAAACCGGAGAAAACAAGAAACGAATCACCCAACTACTTAGGGGTTAACAAACAACCTTTTTTAACACAATTATTAAGCACCGAATTACACACTTTTTCATAAAATACTTATCCATATATTTATTAGGTACCAATAATATAATCAAGTCTGTCTTCAAATCATTAATGCCTGTAATATTATTTTCCTGAAATGAATGTTTTGTCCAATTTTATGCATCGTAAGTCAAGTTGTTTATGGTCTGTAATTTAATGTTGTACCTACCTATTCATAACCCGGTGCACTTATACGTACACATAACATAATTATAAAGGCACCATAGACAAATGTGAAAGTAAACATGTTCTTGTAAGTGTATTGAGTAAATTATGTACGAACGTTAATCAATATAATTAAGCTTAGCTGATAGTAAACTTGTATTAAGGCACGTAGAAAAGCGACAACTGATATTTCTTCAAATAAGATATTAAAGAACTTTTTACATACTTATCACTGTATAGAGCCAATTACTGAAGCAGTTTGGCTTTTTACATCCAAAAAACATTGTGTAATTGTGCATTTTTCATAGCTTAGATTAGTGAAATTCTGTAAATAAAAGTGTACTCTTACGGTGTTTTCCTTATAAAATGCACGTCAGGCACGGGATACTAAGACTTATGCGGTAGAAGCCAGCCTTACTATTAAACAACATCTGAACGTCTTCAAACCTCTTACATGAGGTCAGTTGCTAGCCCTGCATTGTAATGGTGACTGTATGTAGAAAGCAATACAGTATGTTGACATCGTATCCGACGGGCTTGGAAAAGTTAAAAGTTTCATCTTTATTATCACATTCTTATTGCAAGGAGACCTGAATACGTAAGAAAATATTTACTAGGATCTATTTTGTTGTTCATGAATAGGTATGTATGAAAAACGAAAAAGTTAAGAATGTCTAAACCATCATGCCATTGTTTTGATAAGTTAACAGTAGCCAAACATCTTTTCTTACTTGCGTTCATGGCCTGCACAGGCACACCTTCAGTTACAATTGTGTGATTTAACTCTACAGTGCACAGTGTCCCTTCACCTGCACCTACAGTAATACTGCACATCTAAATCGTTTGGCTTACTCGTATATACAACAAACAGTCGAACAGTATTCACAGTGATCTGACTACTGAAAAAAGTTTTGTTCAGTCTCATCAATAAAATCGCATAGCTTTAACGGAAGGTCAGCAATGTTGCAGAGTTGCAAGACAGTCTCTCTATAAACAATCATGAATTACCTGTATGATATAATATACCTACGAATAATTTGCTAGGAAGTGCAAACCAAAATTTACCTGCTAGTTGCTATACTTGCAATAGTAGCAATATAAGTTGCAAATGCGACTTACATTGCTAGTAAACCTTCTAACGAGACCAACACTCATGGCAAACCGCTCGTTAGTTATAAAAGGCCCACTAGCCAAGGCCCACTTGCACCGCCAATCACTAAAGTCGTTTGGCGCTAAACGAGTTTAAAACATAATTCTGTTTCCGTCAAATGTTTGAAGATGATAGAGACAGAATGATGTTTAAGACTCGTTTAGCGCCAAACGTGTTTAGTAATTGGCGGTGCAAGTGAACCTAAGTATGTGTAATTACTTCTTTGAGTCGAATACAAACTGAATCTCAAGTAGATTAATATTTGGTAGAGCATGTAAACAAGTGTTTGTCTTATACAAAAATCTCAACATTTTCATGCTATATAATATTTTTTCTCATACCTTTTTCTGCGATTCTTTATATCAATCAAGCAGATTTTTGCTAATAAATAGCAGACTTCAAATAAGATTGTTTCTGAATAAAACATAAGCTAATTTGACGGCCACCAGTGATTTTGTCAAAGTTCACATTGCATCATCCTATTGTTTCGCATAGTAAAATATTAGATGACCTACCTATTAGTTGGTAAATTTGTGATAATTATCGTAATCGTGTGTACATAAATGTATTTAATAATAAATGTTTATTTGTATTTAGCATATTGAATTTATTCGTGTTTTTTTATTTATCACTCTCTTTAGAATCTTTCACCTTTTTGCGGATGAAATACGACTGAAACCAAGATGTGCGTATGCCAACACCAGAAATAATAAGTTCAATTCAAAATATTAAAACATTCAGCTCCCTAATTGCGTAAAACACTGTCAACCATAATCTGAATCATTTTGAAGCCTATTGCTAATCCATTGCTACATATATTCGAAAAATTTGTCTGCTCAACAACGTAAATAACGCAATGAATGTTGTTGAACTGTCAAAATGAAAGCTATTCCTACTGTTAGTGTGTTACGCAATTACCCCGCAGGACTCAAGCTTGTTTAAGAATTTAAAATATTAAACAGCCAGTTCTCGGAAAAAAGTGAAATACGTGTGTCAGCCTCAGACCGTTCGTTAGTGAGTTAATGTTAGCTTGTTTGCAGTGTGAATGAAACGAAACGCACAAGTGGCCACTCGGCCAGTTGGATACGAGACTGATTTTATCGAATCATCACTCAATCAAACATTGGTACACAGATTTTTTAGAAGTTGAAGCAGAGTCATTGAAAAAACATGTCAATAAAATTAGGCAGGCAAGTAGGTTGTTTGAGTAAACGTTAAATGAATGTAGTAGGTTAAGCTGGATCGGAGTGATTTTATTAAATGAAATGAAGCTTTATTTTTGAAGTCTTAGTTAACTACGTGTACCTGTAGGACGTTTTTTTGGGTTTTGTAAAAAAGAGAGTTAACAGGACCCGGGTTCCTACTAAGCCCACGTATTTGTATATTGTCATAGGGCTGTTTCTTTTTTAGTTTTTACCGTAACAGGTAGCTAGTTGAAACCCCAGAAAACAGGTTTTCATTGCCTCTCTACCTTGTCAAAACAAAATCAACGTGAGTACCTACGAGTACTTATGGAAAATTACGTCATAAGGTACGGAGCCGTTAGGCGAAGTGCGCACTACGAATTTTTATCGTTGCGGATAATAATCGCAAATCTGTGAACAATACCAATATACCAGAGTCCGCGCCCTGCAGTAAAAAATGGCTTGAAAATTCACTTGCAAAATTATTTTTATTTGCGATTATATTTCGCAGTTTAAAAAACGCAACGATTACAATCGAAATGCGCGCATATTGCAAATTCGCATGCCTTATTCCTCCTCGCTTTTAGCTGGTGTTTGTAAAGAAAATACAAAAATCTTTGCCTGCTAGTAGAAGTTGACATAATTCTTCCACTACTGTTTAGGTTCATTACGCCAGCAATTGAATATCGTGTAGATCGTACTCGTTAGTATTGTATCGCACTGTTACTAAACCATAGCAGAACGTCACAAAATTTACAGCAAAAAGAATCGAATTGCCCAATATTATGTGTAATATAACTATATGTATCAATATATGTGTGATTGATCATATTTATTAGGTACCTATTTCCAGTCACTCGGCTCAAGTTTCAAATCAAGTGAGGACCTTTCTGCATAATTACCTATAGGTAATATTCAAACGCTGACTAGAAACATTTCAATCAAAGTATTGTCATTCTTTATAGATACGCCATGATTGGCCCGCGGAAAGGAAAGTAATCTAAAATGGTTTGTGGAGTTTTAAAGGAATATTCTTAGACGACCCCTACACCTAGAATTTTATTGGGTAATATCACGAAATGTGGGTGTACTATAGGTACACCTCTGCTCAACCCTTCGGGCAACAAGGGGTGATGTATTATTTATGTAATAATAACGAAATGCTCAATGCCTTTGACCGTTTAGGGTCAGCATTGATGACTGCGTAAAGACACAGTTGAGCAAAACTTCGAGAGACTTTAAATTTTATGGCAAAACTAGCTTCTGCCCACGACTTCGTTCTTGTGGAAGTCGTAAGACACTACATTATACTAAAATTACAGCCACATTATTAAAAAACTTCTCTGTCTACTACGTTTGTAGTTATGGTCTAAGCAGCCAATAATTTACAGAGAGACAGGACTGGTGTAGCGGGAGCAAACGTCGCACGGTTATCCTTGTGAGAAGCAGTTCGTCTTGAAGTCAAAACCGCCTTCAGAAGTAATTTCCCTTTGTTTTTTGTTTTTAAAGAATTAATGAACGCCTGTGTTCCTGTTTATACTACCCTGATAAACTAAATGATGCATTCTAAAAGATTTTTCCTGACGAACGGCAAAAAAAATACATAGATATTCCCTATATCTGTGTACAATTTGAACGGAATGTATCTGGTAGCATTTGCATGATGCTGGAACATACGCTCAGACAAACAACAAAAATCCCAAAACGATATACTTATTCGGCATTAGAATAGTTTATACACAGTTTTGACTTCACTACGATTATATGTATATAAAGATATCAAGATATTTTCATTGCATTGAAACATATGGGCCGTCAATGTTATTACGTGAAAACAATTAATCGTTTGAGTGCAAGGACTGATTCAATCATATTGCGAAAACACATTGAAGGCAGGATGGAGGAAAAAAAAAACTTACGATATTTTAAGACATATCTACCTAAGTACCTATTGCAATTTATGTTTAGGCACACATCATCATCACCATCAATCATCATCATCATCATCACCATCATCATCATTTTTCTTTAATTATATAGGTAAATATGTACTCAGTTTAACCCTGAAACTGTCTGCAGTTGCATCAGCTGGCACTGGTCTTTTTGACCATAACTTTCTGTAAATTAGTTATTTATTCTATGTATGGTATTGCTTTCAGTCAAATAAAACAAATAGATATGGTAAAGGTCAACAATTAGGTACATTAGATTCCGCCATAATGAGTCCGCAAACAATACGGTTAATAATTGAGTCTTCGATAGAATGGTGTTTGTAATATGTAGAATAGGAGTACTAAAAAGCTATAATCATCAAAGTAATGGAACTTATTGTTCGGGTATTAGGTACAACTTATTTGGATGTTGCCTCTAGTCTCAATTAGTTTTGCAGCAATAGTCCTAAGGTGATTGTAGATAAATACAGATTTATCCTTTAAAATAATAATCATCACGATATATCTTTATGGAACAAAACAGTCAATCATGACATATATTTATGTACACATGTATGACATTACATATATAAATCCGGCAGCAGCCGTACGAACTTCGTCTACCCATTCTTATCAATCGCAATCTGAACAATTTCAGCAATATACATAAATACTAATACTACATCACATCACTTATATATGCGAAATACACAAACTCAATCACACATACACATCCCCATGTCCACACACACCGTTACACACACTAACACTCCCTCATACACACGCTCACTCTCACATACACACCCTCACGCCCACACATACAATTACACAAGCACACTCACTAATGTGAGTGTGTAACTGCGTTTGATAAATTCTTTTACTCCTAGTTTATTTTTTATAATTTCATTGTACTTTTAAACCCATGTTTTCTGCCTTGATTTTGTATACAGATATAACACACTGTTTTAGTAAAAGGTTTTATAGTATCATAGTGACAGCAGGACATTGAATCCTAAGTCATAGGATCTACTAGTTTGGGACTAAGGGTTTACTCTATCTGTATGACCTTTATTTACTGTAATTCATGCATCCTAGTTTTTAATCATTGTTGAAAGTTTTTGTATAAATAAAGAGTTTTATTATTATTATTTTAAGGTCATTAAGTAGTAGGTATATGCAGGGACGTAGGCGTTCAAAAAACGAAAACCTTCACAAGCAATGGAAAATTCATACATAAGACTGCTGGTGTCGACCTCAGGACGAGCTGCTTCTCACACAGAAAAACTGTACGTCGCTTATTCCCGTGTCACCAGTTCTGACTCTCTGTATATTTTTACTCCTGAGACCAAAGCTTCAAATGTAATATACAAGGTAGTTTCATAAAAATGTGGCTGATATTTTGTGGTGTCTTAGGACTTTCACGCGAACGGAGTCCCGAATGTTTAGTATTTAAGCAATAGCACAAATAAGGGAAACTAAGAAAGACTAAGTGGATGCCCATATTCAACAAAGAGTGAAGGCAGAAGGGCTCGTTTACATAAAGTAATGACTGTCTAGGGCTTATCTTAAAAACTAACCAAGTTTTGAATATTCATAAAATATCTGCCCAAGTATAGCACTCAACCGACGATATACACCTGACATTCCAATGATAAATAAAAAAATATCAAGTGTCGATACAAGAAGCTGAGGTTGGTCACAACAATGACGATACACCCACCAGTTTTGATGACACGTTGATCCTGCTTACGTATTGAGTTGAAGAGTCTCTTGTTGAACTGGTCAGCAGCAACATGTGCCGAGTCGAGAGGCTCCATCATTTAGTGGCGGATTGTTCAATTTGACATGCCACCGCCCGCGTAGATGTCATCCTGTTTTTTATTGAAGGCAAATGATCGTCATTGTATGAATGGAATATTTTGTTACACGTAAAGGTGAGTAGTACTAGTAGAGATTGTTTAATGTTTTGATGGAAATCAGTAACGAGATCTTAGATACACCCTACTGACTGCAATGCACCATATAGGTAACAAAATTTTGTAGGTAGGTGTAGGTTATAATGAGCAAAAAGGTCATGAAGCTCTGTAAGTGCATCAAAACAAAATCTACACTATATGTTTAAGTAAATGGCTCGAAATAGTTTTCTTGGAAACATCTTTTAATTAATTTTCTCTTCTACTGTTTGTGTTCAATTTTAACAGTTTGTTTACAAATATTTTCGCAAATTAACATTCTCATGACTGTAGACACTGTGGCAGGTAGGGGGTGCTTATTTTGGCAGAACATCCACTGAATCGGTCAATGAACCGATGTTTATTGTTTTTCTACAACAGCAGTGTTGATATTGGCACAAATTCTATTTGTTTAAAATGGTAAGTCTCGTACAAACAGGTAGATTTACGTAACCATGACCTTATAATAACACAATACAAACTCGAGACGCGATGCGCCAATAAGTATACTAAGTAGGCACTGTATGTAGTTACGATGTGAGTGTTTGAACTTGAGTTTTTTAATAATCAAGAATTTGCTTTGTCGCCCTTGTTTCTATAAACAGCTGATGGGTGGCTTGGCTTCACTAGTTTTAGCACTAGACCGTGAAGCACCAACAGAAGAAGCATTTTGTCTACCCGGAACTGCAAAATACGAACAAAAGGAAATCCAACGCTATTGGCCTCAACCAAGCAAGATGATACTTTATTCCATTGACTAAATGCACACCTCTAAAGGACGTAAGAAGTACCTGCTACCTACTAAGCATACTTACAAATTTAAGAATGCTTTCAATTCCGTAAGCAAGGACACCTTGTTGACAGAAGATAAAAAGAAATAAGTATCCATTTGCATTGTCTATCAATGTTACAGTGTCATACTTTTATTTAGGTATACTTTAACGCTTTTAGCGGTAAGACCGCCCATTGTGTCACCCCATGTAAAATTTCTACATTTATATCTGTAATTTTTATGGTCTACATAATATAGAGCATTCTATTCTACTTTTATTGAGTAGAACATACAATGACGTTATTGAAATTACTTTCATACTAATTAACATGGGTTAGTCCTTCGCTCTCTTAGGAAGCATCTACAACTTCTGGAAAAAGAAGACTTAAATTTTTGAAACACATTAAAGGCTCCTGCAAACAGACCGACACGCGTCGCGACACTAAGGCAACGCTTCGTCTGTCGCGTGCGATTCGCTTCATGTGTCGCACAGGTTTGTAGAAGCCTTAACTTCGTGTCTTCGTATAGCTTTGTGTAACTGTCGCAGAAGTGCAGGCCTTATAGCTGGACACACCGTCACATCCACATTATACGTCGTGCCCTAGTCACCGGCACAGGCGCTGCCGGCGTACCACCGGTATTAGAACCCGACTTGAGGTATGCTCCTACAGGAAGAGACCAGATGGTATGAAGTTATTGTCTTGGAAGATGATGATGATGATGTGAGGAACCTGTGTCCACACCTTTGCACCAGACCTGTTTTAAACACGGTGGGTTGAGCTGGTGCTGCCACCGCGGCTACGGAGACCCTCAAACGGCGCGTATACTGTGCATAACCATATTAGTTATTAGTAATATAGTTTTGGGGTTCGGTCATGATGAGGAACTGAGTGCGCATCATTTCAAGGAAATTGCACCTAGAATGGTTGAAACTTAGTCTGATCCAGAAAGCTGGCTTATTCGATAGCCATAGAATTAGCACTGCCATTCAACATCAAAATGATAAATGATTTTATTTCTGTAAGTAGGGTTATACAAACACTTTTACACGTCAATCATATTTTTAAAACTAGATGAGGTCGGCGTTCCTATCTGACTGCTCTGAGAAGAAACGCTGAAACAAACTCAGAGGTCACAGTCTCTTCCAGATGACAGCGGTATGTCAGAGTACCTTCTTTGATGCCTGAGTCTACCTCTCTGTTTTTATTTTTTATTCCGTTTTAATTGGTATGTTTATTGTATATGTAGGAATGCAGTTAGTATCTAGGTATATTATAAGTAGCACATACAATAATACTAATAGAGAAGTGTGGAAGAAAAAGACATGTTGCGCCGACGCCTAGTAAATTGGGATACTTAGGTATCCCAATGAAGAAAAAAAGAAGGAAGAGAATGATGATGATAAAGCAGCATATAGACGGTGAATTATCAATATCTAATAACATTTTTTTTTTCCACTTCATTGCATATTCTTCAGCAAAATATTATGATAGACCTCAGATTTGCAAAGACAAAAGGTCTAAAATCATTATCACCATCACCAGCGTTCCCTAATTTTTTTTAAATATAAGTATTTTTTTTATATAAGTACAAATGTTTAAAACTATAGGAATGAGACGTTTTCTTCGCCTCCTGTAAATGCCCGTTTTTTTTTTTGCTATTAGATATTGATACTACTCCGTCGATATACAAGGTGTAATTGAAATAACTGAAAATCTAAAAAAAGGGTATTTGTAGTCATTATTATGAATAACTGCTACTACGGGATGAACGCTAAAATAATGAAAAAAATCAGCTGTTCCATATATTTATATTCCCATAACTCGTCCAAATCCTTAAGGCTGCTCTCTCGAAAAAAGCTTGAAAAAGCATGCAGATGAAGCAACTTTTCGTCGGCATTTACAGAGACATTACATCTGAAAAAAAATGTTAGTAATCTACATGATATAATACGTAATTTGGTTTAGCCATAATTTTTCCATCGGTATCACAAAATAAAATAAAAATACACCAATTCACCTCCAAATCATTGAGATGAAACCATTTTACTCCTTCGTTTTTTATCAAAAGAGTGTAAAAACAAATATCTACTGCTTTGCAATACAAAGGAAAATGATTTGGTTTTGTTACTTTTTTTAAATATGTATTATTTTTATTGTAATAAATTAAAAAGGCGTCCGATTAATGACTGCGTCTACGTCACCCCCGCACTCGTTCTTAGATTCAGTTGGTCGTTAGCTCCGCCCAAATGCTCAAGGTTATTGGCATTATTACAAGCCTTAAGTCCTGACTTCCTGAGTTGAGCTGCACGATTATTGACAAATGCGTGCACTGACTGGACAGGTCCTCTCAATCTTTGTGGTTCTTTCCTCAAAAGACCATTTCAGATACCAATCTACATGGTCTTCACATGATCTGACCAAGATTATGTCTGGACTTTAAAAGAGACTGTGACTTCCGAGTTTGTTTCGGCCTTTCTTCTCAGAGTAGTCAGATAGGAAACGCCGACCTCATCTAGTTTAAAAAATATTATTGACGTGTAAAAGTGTTTGTACAAACCGACTCACAGAAACAAAATCGTTTATCATTTATCAATGCAAAGAACGGTTTATTAGTTTTTTGCGATTTTAGGGTCCTACCCAAAAGTTATTCATTATGGTGAGTTAAATTTTAAGGTTTTCAGTTAATTCATTTACACCTTGTACTACCTGAATACTTACTAAGTAGTTTAACTAAATTCTAACTAATATTATAAATGCGAAAATGGGTTTGTTTGCTTGTTACGCTTTCACGCAAAACCATCTGAACGGATATGGATAAAATTTGGCATATGGGTAGACCATGACCTGGGTTTGGTCATAGGCTACTTTTCAACCTGGATCGCAGGCGAAGTCGCGGGCAACAGCTAGTGAAATATAATTAAAGGAGAAAAGGCCCATACTAAGAGGAAACCGGCATGTACAGTCGCCAGCAGGTCAAGCTATACGAAACTGTCAAATTTCTCCAAACGATTTTAAACCTTAAAATATTGGTGTCTAAGTTCAAAATCGAATGAGAAAATCTGACAGTTTGTGGTAACTTGATGTGCTGGCGACTGTACTAGAACTAAAAAATCACAGTCTCAATCATAAGACATTATTAGACATGTAACATTCACCAAACCCCAGTGGGCCCGCGTGGTGGATTATGGCCCACTCCCTCTCACAAAGGAGGCCCGTGTCCCAGCAGTGGGAAAATTATAGGCTGATTATGGTTGTACTAAGTTATGCCTTCTATAGTCAAACATGATCAAATCTCAATTTACGTAGAACATTTGTACCTACTTAAGTAAATCAATTATGCACAAAATTTTATTCACCATCGTCGTAATTGTCACGATAGAAAATAAAATCACAAAAAATTGATCGATATGGTCTATTATATGATCATGAAGAATAGCTTATAGCGATTATGAATTTGTTCCATTACTTAATTTTGGTATATCGTACCTACTCATCACCGTCAGCTAAGAATTATATTATTAGTAGGTACCCACCTACTTAGGTTACAACCAAAAGAAGTGTATCATACCAAACTTTCACTTAAACATCGGGAATTCATTTTCAAAATTCGAAACTTTAAAATAAGACGAAATGAGTCAGAGCATTACTTTCCCGGGGATCGGAGGTCAACAACCAACTCATCTGTATGGATTATCTCTGTCTTAACGCGATAATTTAATCCTTTGTTTATCCAATGCCTCTAATAGTCCCGATGCACCGGAACGGTAAGCATCTGAGCACAGTCATGTATCATACTCCAACATATAAGAAAATAATCCGCCCGCTTGAATTACGACCGGGGGTTGATATTACAACGAGCTTCGACGTTTCAAGAAAGTCTCAATTAGAGAATAAGTTATAGCTTCTAAAACTCTGTTGTTCGTGAAGCATAAAATTCTAAATTTAGATGTTTTCCTAGCTAATCTTGCGTATGGTTTTATGGTGTTACAGCTAAAATGCTCTAATCGTAGAATGTGAGCTCTGAAACACATCAATGTATGAATACAATGTACTGTGCCATGTTACCCAAAACTCCAGAAAATACATTGCTATCAAAATGGCGTCTCCGCCCTTTGGCTTGGTTCCCCTCCCGAGTCCGCCCCTTCGTCACAACTGTCGGTTTGTCCATTGAAGGCAATGTCACATTTACCATTTCTGAGCTCGCCCGCTGTAAATGAAATTAAATCGCACCATTTGTAATCTAAATATTAGAACGACTCTTTGTATTTTAACTTTCTGTTAACAATTATACATACCCTACGTAAGTACATAATACATTTCGTCAAACGGGCGTCTATCAAAAGTGTTTTAAGTGACTGAAAACTAAGTGGATAATTAATTCAAATGCAGAGTAACGAATTTAACCATGATCTCTCTTTCCGGCAGGAGCTCATCAGGAACGTTTATCTCCTCAACTGTGATCACTTTTGACAGCACCCGAGGTAAAAAAAAGGAAAAAATCAAATAGTTCGATATGAAAACGATCCATTAAAAAGTGTATTACTGAAAACTAAAATTTTCCTTGAAACAGAAGATCTTTGAAGTTAAAGTTTTAATTAAATCTTGTTCCGTGGCAGTTTCCCGATAGATTTCCTATTTCTAATCGCATTAAAATCTCAACATTGGAAATCCGAGAAACGCGGGCCGCAACCACCCGCAGTCTAGTCGAAAAGCAATTTGATTTGACGGCTATCTCACCTCCTACTACGTTTATATCGAAAGCTAGATAAATATTTATTTTATCGAATCTAATTTAGCACGAAACTGGCCCCAGATCGCCGCCCTTTCAGACAAGATATTTCTGATAGAAAAAAAATTAGGTAATGTTATAAACGAAACACTTAGATAGACATTATGGATATAGGTACCTAATAATAATATATTTTGTCGTTTAAAAAGAAAAGTAGTTCAACCGTTTTGTACGCATTAGTGAAAATCGTACAGAACGTGATGGACTGCTGAGATTTTTGTATAAATGATATTTAGAATGTTAAAAAGTATAACACATGTCGGAAATGACAGGGCTCAGCCGTCGCCGACGTCGGCGTGCGGCGGGCGCGCCTGCGTGCCACCGGGTTCGGCTCTCGGGTCGGGTATCGTGCCGTATACACGTTTTAGTTTACGTTTACATTACTAAGCACTTGTTGAGTAAATAAATAAAGACGTTTTAAAATAAACTTTACTATTAATCCTTGACTTAGTAACGTTTACATAACCGTGAGATCGGTGATGGGTATGGACAGACAAACACAACACTGTGGTAGACCGATCATCGGTAGTAAATTATGTCACTAATTTGTATTTTGTAATTTTACAGTTATGTCCTCACAATAATGATAGATACTCCCAGTGGCAAATTATAAATATAAATTAAGTGTGAAAATGTACGATACTTATCGCAATGTTGCTACGTGGCCTGGGTAACTTAGTAAAGTGAAAAGAAAACAATTTATGAATTGTTTTCTTTCAACGATATGTCTTTGCAAACATTTCCAAAATTATTTATTTTACAAACGTTAACAAAGCTTCCATTTCCATGTTAACAATGTGGTCAAACACACGCTCAATTACTATAACCTACGTTCGACATTTGCTATCTAAAATAAAACAAACTAAGTATCTGCTCATTCATCATCATGAGTGTGGCGGCTACAACACAATTAGGTGTTTCCCTGAAGCGATCGCGGCGTCCGTTGCCGTCACGCGGCCGCCTGCAAACTGTCATTACAAAAATAGTGGCCCCAGAAAGGGTAGTCCGAGACATGTCCCATATGGACCCGAGTGCAATGCCGCATGTTATTTTAACTTCTTTCATTGCCGCACTACAGCTCTCCATTAAATTTTATATCGGTATATGAAACACTCTGTTAGATTGTTTGGAATAACTATTTATGTAACATTTGTAAAGGCCAGTTTTTGACATTCACATGAATATTAACCTACCTACATTATGTCATAAACGATGATAATTATGATAATAACCCATGGAGAATCCTTTAGATCACCTACCAACCTGATATTTGATTTAGATGTTATTTTCAACACAAACGTTGTGAATACGTTGCCTATAAAACTTTGTTCCCACTAATTATTTCTTACAAAAACGCCCATCAACCTATCTCGTATTTAAATCAAATCGAGAAGATAGTGTACGAGTCCATTCTTTACACTTGCACAAAACAAGGAAATCCGTCAGAAGCTACCTATTTAATTTACAAACGCAACGTGTGTCAGTCGGCCAACTGTCGAATAAGTTTTTAAACAAAAAGTGTGTGTTACCGGCGAATGGCGATCTCCAGCAGGTTTACGTTATGATTCCGAACACTTTGATCACTTCGCACGTTCTTTTGTTAACAATCGGACTGTTCTCAACATTCTCGTGATATTGAACGTTTGTGTCGTGTTCGTGTGGTGCGTATGCACCACTGTACAATAGACATGTAGACATGTTTTTCGATCCACATATAATTGTATAATTATATTCCTAAAACGTGCCCACTAATGCATGCATTAAGAATAGTGCTTTTGCTCCGGTTCCCCGAGAATCTAACTGAGAAGCTGCTACCTACGCCGAATCGCACCTATGTAAAAAGCTTTGCATCCGACAATATTGATGAAATTCATTACGATACATTCGTGTCTCGACTATAAATCTTTACCTCAACATTAACACAAATTAGACAACGTGACAAATAGATGTGATGGAAATAGAAACGCTGACAGTAGAACACACGTCGATCTGTTCGCGTGCTAATGCCGGCTTCACATTCCATTTTTCATGTTAAATTTAAAATAGTGGGAACTATGTTTTTGTCCGTGTGTAATAATAGGTGCATTATGTTGAAATGCTACAGGAAGAGGGAGTTGAGCATCATTTCATAATATATCTTAACATTACATCAAATTCTACTTACCGTCAGTAGGTAGATACTCGTTAGTCGTAGTTAGTATGTGAAATGTTAAGGTGGGCAATGGCCGCTACGGGCCTCGTCCTATCAGTTGAATTTTAAACGACCAAATATTTATCAAGTTTCGAAAATGTTTGCCTGGTAACCTATCCGATGCACCATGAACAAATATGCAGAGATGTTCTTCTAGAAAAAATATAAAGCAGGGAGTCGGCACCAATAAATCGATTTGGAAATTGTTTGCTGAAGGGTGGGCCTGAGGTATTTAAAGAACAATTAGTCGGCTGCTTCCCAGCCCTCAGGGCAAATATTTGCCTATTCCCGCCAACCCTCGTTTGGGCCAATGCCGCCTCGGGCGTCGTTGGAAACGGTTTATAGCTAAATGTTTGCCCTCTCTTCCCCTATATACTTAGCTATAGGTAAACTTCCCCTCCTAACAGCCCGATGATCATAATTTACATCCCGCTCGGCGTTGTGGAAATTCAGATCAATACAGTTTGGTTTGGATGCTTTTTGATAATACCTCAGTAAGGCTTCACTTTCGATAAACTTTCTTGTTTATGTTGTGAAAAGTTAAGTTGGTTTCTGATATAGAAGGAAACTTAATTCAAACGTTTTAGGATTCCTCTAAATTTATTTTATAAAGTAGTTGCAAGAAATAGACGTGAGCGATATTAATATACTTACTTGCTAATCGTCGCACTGTTTATTCCGTCTTTCTTTTTTACATACGATACCTATTACCTACTTATTCAAAAGTAGTACAATTTTAATTTTTTTAACCGACTTCAGAATGAGGTTTCAATTCGTGGGTTGTTTTTTATAGGTTCGTTACACTATACCTCCGACAGTTGTGGATCGATTTCGAAAAGTATTTTTTTATTGGATAGGATATGCTTCAGCCCCATATAAATCTTATTAACTTTGCTTGGGTAGTTTTTCAGTTAGCTTCAATAATACTTATTTTGCCCACATAATATAATATGGATAAATATAATATAGTATGTATGTATGTATGTGTATGTAATATAATAATATATTGATGATGTAACAAAAACTTACTGGCGTTGTTATTTCCATAGTAAGTAGTGGTATACGAATTTGTGTGGGGTAGGTACCACAACTAAAAAGTGAATAAGTAATAAAAAAATAATACAAAAATAAAACGACCTACTTCTAAAAACTGTTGTTTTTAGAAGTAGAATTTTATTTTTCACTACAATGTGAAAAAGCCCTTTAAATTCGGAAGTCGATAGCAAAAAGCGAAAATACAAAGTCAAAGACACCGACTTCCGAAACTTTTTTGTTTTTCGTTTTGGTATAATAAGTTTTCTAAGTAAGTATAATTTTAATTACTTAGATATCAAATATTTCAAAGCAAAAAGCTATTTGTTAAATGTTAAAAACAACGAAAACATCTCTCAATCGTAATTTACCTACACGATATTGTGACATAAAGATTAGTCGGGATTGGAGTTGGCCCGTTGTATTTTAATGCTGTTTTACAAGAGATTAAATGCCGACACTGTTTTGATTTCTTTCAAAATAACATCTCGTAAGTTTTGACCGCGAAACTTCTAACTATAATTTATCGAATTAAATGTCGCTGAAATTATAATACAATCGTGGTTTTTGACTTGATACCCATACCTAACTCAATTTTCATAGTCTCTTACGGTGTCGTAAGTAGGTACGTATAGGTAGGTATTTTTTGGAAAACTTAACATTTCTCAAAATGTGAAATTTTCCTAAAGTTTGACAAAACGACAAAATTTTAACGACAGTGTCGCAAACATGTAGTAAAGCCAGTTAATTAATTTAAAATGTGTTACGTAGACAGTGGAGTAAGGTGACCACCATGGCGTGAGTCGCCGCCGGCGGTCCGGGCGTACTTACAAAAATACCAGAATGTAATTAAATGTGGATAACTTGCGCTTTATAGACGGCTGCGCGCGCCTGTGTTTGTTTAGTTTGTTATAGATGTGTTTTTACGCAATCTGGAAGTCGTAAATCGTAAACACCAAATTATGTCGTTCACTAGAGTGAGGTTACCTTTCCACGTTTTCAGTTTTCAGGTTTTACTTTGTTTTACCATAATAGACAAATCTATCACAAGAGCGCTGTGTTCAAATTATTTAAATAACCTTGTTGGTGAGACTTCAATTATTATTTTAAGTCTCACCACACGCATGCGTCAATCACAGAGACTCCAACTTCCTTTCCTACTTGCATATTTACTTCATGGTTACTTCTATTTACTCTAAAACAATGTACCTACTTATTGCTCATTTGAATAACAGCAATCCAGATGCGTACTTATAATGCGTGTTAACATTTTTTTTAACTTAATTTGGGTCTCTTCATAATGGAATAGTTAGGTATAACAAAAGATGGGTTAGAAAAAAATTATGGAGACACAATAAAAATTCTCATTGTGCACGCACACAAAACTAATAATCTAAATGCGCAACAATTTCGAGATCGTGCCCACATCGAGAATAGAATCCGCACCCGCGGGTAATGTGGCGAATAATCCACCTCGCGCGCCACCGTGCCCCGGGCTCACACAATACCAGGATAGCTATAATCCGCAAAAACTAACAGTATACCGATAACCAAATAAACTTCACTATTTTTCAAACTAAAGTAACATCAACTTTCGACCTTGTGACGTTACCGAAACGTACCAGTTCCCCATGAGTGTCAGCACAATATGTCTACAAGAACCTTTTTTTAACGAAACGTTTTATTTACAATATCGACACGCTACATTTTTCACAGCTGATTTAATTCAATTTGTTAACAACAACACTACAATTTTTACTCCATTATAGGTGGTCTTGGCTACAATAGTAAAGAAGGTCAGAGCTTTCGGCTCCTTGCATTTTTTATTTATTTTTTGCTAATTTTATTTTGTGAACCGTACCCTAGGTACTGCAGTTTTTGTTGGTATATTTCATATTTTTTACCATTTGAATACTTCTTGTGGACCCACATCCACAGTCTGTTTTGAGATCACCGGACTTTGATCAAAACACGGATAACTATTCAATAAAAGGTTTCCTAATTATATCATATCTAAAAGTCACTTTACTCCGAACAAACCTTATGTAATAATAAGGCCTGATTATCTTACCTATAAGATAGTATTGTTAATATAATTATCGGTGAAATTGCATGTTACTTTATCACCTTTTAGTAGGTAGGTATGTAAGCTCACCTATTTTTGGTCATTAAAATGCAAATTTTGGCGATTGTTATTTATATTTCCCACGACAATCTAGTAATTTTACACGTTTAGATGATGGGCAAATCACTGACAAGCGGATAAACGTTTAGCCACCGGGTCTATCATAAACTGCAAAAAAATCGAAACTGGCTCGTCATTTTGACACCATTCATCCAGCCCGTCCGGACCCTGTTTTTTGTACACTAAAACATTAACATCATCTCGTGATCTTTATTACAAACGAGTAGGCTTCAAATTACTGTGTCAACGTCGGTCGCCTTACAACGTAAGCTGTTTTTTCGCAGCAATATGTCTTAATGAATTCCTTGAGCGTCCATTCATGTCATTTGCTGAATAAACACAGACCTTTATCAAAAGTAATTCAATTTTCAGCGATAGTTTGGAAAGGAAATAAAGGATTCAATAACCAAGCTCGTCAATATAATTTCCTGACATCTTGCTGACAAATATTCTGTCTAGATTGCATTTTCAATTTCAGAGTCGATTACATAATTTATTATCATTAATGAAAACGGTTGAAAGTTCCGAGTAAAGATCATTAGAAAAAAAATAAAAGATCATTGGAAATAATAAAGAGTGAGAGATCAGAACAACTTGTCAAAAAGAATCGTGTAAGTACTTATTACTGCAGGTAGCAATTTAAAAAAGTTTTAAAATTCTCATGCGAGCAAGTGGTAGCGGTAGGTGGATGATGACGTGTCGTGGGCGGGCTGCGGGCCCGAACAATGCCGGGATTAGCGCGCGTTGTTCATTTTTGTTCACATTGTTCCCTGTCCACGGTTTATACAGCGCATGCAACTGCGGATCAGCGCTCACGCATCGCTGGCGCCGCGTTATCACGCCGCTACACGTTCACCACCCCTTTCAACTCTATTTTTGATGCGGTTTCAATTGAAACTGTTTGCGGATCAGCATATTTTACTTGCGGCGTTTTTGTAATGAAGTTCCATTCAATCTGCTATCAATTAATGAGATGGCGATGAACGTTTTGTTAACTTACAAAAGTAATACTAACACGTTTATCTGTTCCACCGCGTCGACTAGTTGATTGTAATAAATATCATAGGTTTTTAGATTACCTACAATTATTAGACATTCTTGACTGTCGTGAATATGAAACCAATACCAGGAGAAGTCATGAATTCATTATGGTTTTTATTTTCAGCCGATCCGGATGCTTTATCCGGCGTCTGCCAAACTTAACGCATAAATAATCTCGGACGGAAACGGAGGATCGATTTCTGGACTGGGGCCGCTCATCAATCTATCATCTCGCGCCGGTTTGATCAAACGTTTGTCGCGAATCAGCGCCGGTCACAGGGCCCGATGACATCTGACACAATATCATGAAGATGCTTCAAAGAGTTTTTAATGCGAATTACCTACACCTGAACGGATATGACGAGATATTTCAGTTTTCAGTGACTATTTAATTAATATCTTTGTTATTGGTAAATTATTAGAATCGTATTCATGAAAGTTACGTAACGTTGACATACCGCACTTCCTTCTGGATTTATGTATAATATACATCAAAGGCGACGCGATTAATTGAGCAATCATCGAGGGGGGAAACCGCGTCAAAGCGCCCTCTTCATGCGTCATGACGTCACCACGGTCAATTTGTAACGACACGTGCGTTTTGCTTTTGTTTTACCTCTGTAAAGTATATTTGCTTCAAACTTGTAATATCTGACGTCTGAGAATGTTACTTTGTGTCGGACGAATCACGACACAATTATCGTTTATTTGTAAATAATCATGAGTTATTAAGATTGAAGAGTGTTTTTCTAGTGTGAACTTAATAGCAGAGCTTTACTTAAGGTTTATATAATTTCGAATGCCCTAAAACGTAGGTGAAATATTTTGTTGGTTACTTAAATAGGTACATAATAGAAACTAAAGGGTCCTTCAAACTGACGCGACACAAAAGCTCCGCTGGTCGCGCGACAGGCGGTGCCTTTGTGTCGCGTGCGATTCGCGTCGGGTGTCGCGCCTGTTTGCAGGAGCCTTTACGATTATAATTTTAAAAAAATCCGATCAAGTGCGTGTCAGACCACGCACAATGTAGAGTTCCGTAGTTGGGATGAATTTATCCCAAGAACAAACTTAACTTTGTGGCTGAGAAAATGTTCTCCCATACATCGATAAACGTCACGGTCAATTCTCCAACTGCAAATGTAAGTTTATAATCGTATTTTTTTTATTTTGTGAAATTAATAATTTTCGGACTTTTTCATGTACTTATGTCGTGAAACCTTACTTCTTGCTAAATTTCATGATTCTAGTTCAACGGGACGTACCCGGAAGTACGTTTTGATTTATTTGCGAGTATCAAAATGTGTCGAATAAATGGCCGTATTTTTTTATTGCGTTGGCTTAGAAGCTAGATTTTTGTTGAGCTTCATGAGACCGTGGACCTACGTTTGTCATATTAATTTCAACTTGATACATCCAGCCGTTCCGGAGAAAAAGGGTCCTGACAGACAGACAGACAGACGGACAACGAAGTGATCCTAAAAGGGTTCTGTTTTTTTCCTTTTGAGATAAGTACAGAACCCTAAAAACACAATTTTCTAGTATTTTTCGTTTCTTACCTATTTAAATTTCTCTATTGGTCTCTATAAGTAGATAACTATTTTTTTTCACAAGAATCAGGTGTTCTAGATTCTATTTGCTATTGTTTGTTTTTGGACATCTTAAAACTATAGAAATCACGATTAAAGATCGCCAACTTATCGATAGAGTGAGTAACAACCGCAAACGACTCAAAAAGCAAACAGCTGCAATTTGGATTTAGCCTCCACGCCTAATTTCGGTTGGTAGACTTATTTTAACATTAAATACACACACAAATATCCCTTGTATAAACACATCGCCCCTAATATTGGCATCGCGGGAAGGAAACAGCTTAACTTTAATTAAACTTGTTTCGCCATTTTCGCCTTTATTACAACTACAAAAGGCAGGTACGTAGCTATACCACAGTTAAAGTATTTGTATTATTTAGCTTACACACAAATTGTTTTAGAATTTCTTATTGTATTTATGCTAAGATAGTATTTATTCATTTTAGTATATAGCAGTAAGGATATATTTATGTGTTATTCAACATTTATCTATCTGGTGAGTCACAGTGGATTCTCTCAATGAATAACGCTTAGGATTTGTAGAAATTTGAAAAAAAATATCAAAACAAACAATTAAGAAAATGTAGAGATAAATGTAGCTGAAATTCAGTAGGTGAAACGTGCAAGTATTCTCCGAAACTAGTATGATCAAGTGCATCGGTCAGGGTTTGTTTTGTTAAGTGTACTAATGATAAAGGAGTACTTATGCAATTCCTACAGTTTTTTGCATAAGATATCGATAGCTAAAACGATCTGGGCCGGCATCGGCAGTCTCGACATAGATAGCGACGCTGTCGCAAACTACCGATCGCTAAATATTAAGGTGAAACCTCAGTTGTAGCCCGCCAAATTAAAATTTTCTTTGAATTTGACGATTAATATGAAATTGATGATTATTATTCGATAAATATATAATTCCCACTGTCCACCATACGACGTAAAACAGAGCTGCAATTTGCAAAAAACTAAAGTAAATTTGAATTTTGCGGGCTCCAACAGAGGTTTCACCTTAATATTTAGCGATCGGTAGTTTGCAACAGCGTCACTATCTAGTCGAGACTGCCGGCCCTGTAAATAGTGAGTTGTGTAATAATTGTATAAGTATAGGTAAGCAATTTAAACGATTTTTAAACCTACAACTTGCCTAATCATCCTAATATGAATAGCCGAATACCTAAGAACATTTACCAAAAAAAGGCAAGACTGCCTAACGATAATAAATGATAAATGATAAATGAATGATAAATGATAAATGATAAATGATTTTATTTCTGTAAGTAGGTTTGTACAAACACTTTTACACGTCAATCATATTTTTAAACTAGATGAGGTCGGCGTTTCCTATCTGACTACTCTGAGAAGAAAGGCCGAAACAAACTCAGAGGTCACAGTCTCTTTTAAAGTCCAGACATAATCTTGGTCAAATCATGTGAAGACCATGTAGATTGGTATCTGAAATGGTCTTTTGAGGAAAGAACCACACAGATTGAGTGGACCTGTCCAGTCAGTGCACGCATTTGTCAGTAATCGTGCAGCTCAACTCAGGAAGTCAGGACTTAAGGAGCTCAACGATTAAGCACAAAACACTGAACATCATTATAAGTAGTTACGTCAAGTAACTGCTAAATGTCCAGGAACAGTTTTGAGTACTTCTATGAAGATGATTACTCTTTTCTGAGCAATTTTTATTCACTTATAGCAGGAACGTAAACTAACTTAATTTTGAAAAAGTTGTTCCGTTGACTCTTGCTCATTCTATATTTATTTTAGTGTAGTGCCTAATCAGACAATATTTTTTCTGTTAGCGTAGCATGGCCACTATAGAAATGGAAGACAAAATGACACATTATAGAAAGATTTCTGATTTGTCTTCTCTTCGTAGAGTAGAGATAGAAGTGGTCATGCGACGCATGCTGTATTTCCGTACACATCATAAGTACCAAATAAGTATAGATAGAATACCAACAACCGGAGAAAATAATACTAACAGAATAAAGCTCGATAGAGTTATCCCCTACTTTGTGCCCAATCCTTTCTCGTGAGGCCGATCTTAATAAACAAATGACGGACAGTATTTGGTTTTACCTTTCAATACGTTGCCCGTTAACGCGGCCGGCGTGCAATGTGGCGAACACATGGGCGTAAGCCACGGTCGCCATGGCACACGGAATAATGAAACTGGGTAGAGTGAGACGCGTCTAAGCAAACTTGATTTACTTAAAGTATCGCACACCTAGATAAAAGGTGGCATAACACAAAATAATCTGTATGATGTTGTATTATTTTACTAAGATATTCATTTTATATCTTAGTAAAATAATATAATTACAACTATCATACAACAATAATATTAAATCGGTAAATAGAAAACGAGTAAAACGTTTTTTGCAGTTCCTGAAAAAAGAGGCATTTTGAGTTGTGCGATATGTACTTTTCAAAATACACAAATGCATGATCTTGTTCCAATCAATAACTACCAATACAAACTATGTGTAATACAATTCGGAATTACACAATTAGGCACTTTCTTAAGTACCTACAAAATGCTTTCTGCAACAGCTGCAGTAATGAATGACACCCAGGAACGTCAATTTCTCTGAAAAATGCAGCATGATAATTGATAACACATAGTCTGTGATTTAACTTATTATCATTCAATTCTATGCCTTCGACTGCATGTTATCAACATGCTGCATAAAACTTTAAAGGACTACCATCGATATGTTTTAAATTTACCGTTAATGTTTGATCTTGTTTCGATTTCTTTCGTTGGCTTTTTATTATTATTGAATTTTTGATCTTGTTTCGGTCCTTTTATATGATTTTACATTGATTGTCTTTTTATGCAGGCGGTCTTTTTGTATTTTTTTTTAATTAATGTCTTTTTTTATTTATTTAGTATTACGTTCATGATCATGATGTACTTTTTTTAAAATGCTTACGAGCCCTTTAATTTGATAACCATAACGAAACAAGTATTTTTTTTCACTCCAAACAATAATTTAGCAACTCACAGCCGACATATTTGTTTTTTTTTACTTATCTAAGAACACTTGGGCAGTGAAGACGTATCTAAAGATGTCTTTGTTATATAAATTCGTCTAGTGGTTTGAAAGATATGAGGTAATAAAGAATATTACATACATTCAATACAAGATACGCGCGAAAAGCATAACCCTTTCCTTAAAGTTGGGTAAAAAAAATGTTGTTGCAACGCCTGACGCATAGTAATGATAAAATTCGTTCTCCTATGTGAGGACTGAGGATCAGGACTTGTCCCAGCGCGTCCGCCGTGTGGTAGGCCGCGCACTTCAGTGAAGACAACGGTGAGCCGTGAGCCGGGTCGGCTGCACACCGCGCCCGCCCGTTCATAACTCTTCACCAGATTATTAACGAGCTTATTAACTTTACCCCTAATGTCTTTGTTGTGGGATAAACAATTTAGAACAAAAAGTATGCTGCTTTAACAGTAAAAATTACGTTTATAATGTTTTCTTAAATCAATATTGTTTTGGTTGCTGAAATAAACAAAATGTGTCTAGTAGTAACTTAGGTAAACACGCAAAAAAATACCTACGAATCACATGCATCATAGAGAAAAGTAGGTACTGATTTTTTTATGTGAAAAGCTTACCTATCTTACAGTTGACTTAAAATAATAATGTCAGCTAATAATATTTTTTAATGTCTAGTAAATGTTGCAATAAAACTAGGGTTGTTGTGGCGGCGGTATGGTTAAAATACAAGATAAACAGAACCGTGTCAGTACACTCTCGGGACTCGAATCGTATTTATTTGTCTAAGTTTTTAGATAAATAACATTTTGTTTATTTAATAACTTCTGCCTGTTGCCGATATCGATTTCAGTATCTGTTACTGAAGAATTAGGTAGTTTGTTCGCTGAAAGTGAAACCTTTTATTCATACTTTACTTATAAAACATGTATGCCGCGGTTAGTGTGTTGCCTCACAAAACGGTGTCCCGGGTTTTAAGAACTTGCTTGAAGGCTCCCACAAACAGGCGCGACGCGACAGCACGACACAAAGGCGCCGCTCGTCGCGCGGCACGCGGTGCCTTTGTGTACGCTGTCGCGTCGCGCCAGTATGTACGAGCCTTGATGCTTTTCCAAACCACAAAAAATTCTACAGCATTTGAAAATCCTAGCTATTTAGAATTAAATTGCATACAACCCCTGTGTCGCGTATGTATACATTATAAAGGGCTATTTATAAAAGCGAGTTTTAATAAAATTTGTTTCTAGTAAGTTAAAGTGGCGGCGCGGCGGGACTAAGCCGCGGTTAAACTTAGTGCCGTTTGTTTAGATAAGCCAAACGCGTGTGACGCTGACGGTCCACCCCAACGAGCAGCGGATACATTGTGGCAAACAGCGGAATAAAATTCCACTTATTTACGTAATTTCAATACCATCATGCTACACGATGCTAGTCTCTTACACGAGAATTCTCTTCTACCGCTGTAATAAACATGAAACTGAAATGGGCAAGACAATCGAAAAAAGTGTATTTTTCTCAAAACAACCTTTATACAGGCTGGCGAAATTTCCGACGGTTATTAAAAAAAAATGCTGTTCCTTACATTTTAACCGCTTAGGTATTGGACTTTTGTATGAAACAGCAGTTTTTTTTGTAATAACCGACGAATTATTTCTATCCAGGCGGGTCCAAAATCATGTAGGTACTTAATCCATGTTAACAGGTTATCCATCATGTATAATAGGTGAGTAGAAGACAGTGGCACATTTTTAAAGTAAGGACAAGCGTGAAAGTGCATTTTATTGTGAAAACAGAAATCTACACATGAATATCGAATGTAATATTTGCTCGTTTATGAAATGCAACTGGAGATACTGTAAATGCCGCGTAAAAATGGGCAGTTAACCTCGATGACATCGACAGTGTAACAAAACAGTCACGAGCGGCGCCGCACTGTGCACACACCCTTCACCAGTCTCTCCTTAGAAACTGTAACTTTTTACTGTTTAATCAAATCAAATAACACCCTGTTGTCATCATCTGAAGTGTGCTTTTCAGCCAATTAAAGAGTGGCTCGGATGAGTAAAACGTTTTCAAAATACCATATTAATATGGTACTACCCAAGACCAATAAGTTCTGACGTTGTGTTTTCGTAGCGGTTGGTTTTCGTAGCACAAAAGTCAATTGCACGAGAGTCGGTTGATGGTATCTAAACGTGATAGCTACATAACATAAGTATAAAATATAATTAATTCAAAAAAAAAGTATCCTATAAAATGATCAGAAAAAAAATGGAACCTACATAGAAGTAACAGTAAGTGTATATACCTACCTACTTCTCTCATTATATTATGGAGGTGCACTTACATTACATGGTTCGCTTACTTCACGAGATTCGCTAGTATACACGAGTATTATAAAAATTCACGCACAAACTGTTGTGTGCACCTACTTTATTTTATAATTTAAAACGTGACTTGACAAATAATTACCCAACCATTAAATTCTATATTCATGAATTTATAATTTTTCATAAATGGAGGGCGTGCTTAATTTTGAGACTTGGCGATTATTCGGAAGAACAATCCGATGAGTAAACGCTGTCAGCCACATTCCCGGCATCTTCACGACACCACGTAGGTGTTACTATGGCCCACACAAAATTCAATGGAGACGTAACAATGCGCGTCACTTGTCGCCTACCAAATCTGGTCAGTTTTGACATGTTGTCATGTTTTTATATTCGCCCGCTGTCAATGCTTCCACGACGATTTTACGGTCGAAGGGCTGCCCAATTTGCCACAATGGCCTACACTTCTAATTCCCATTGTGAAGATGACGAATTTACGTCTCCATGTTATTGCGATGCGCCTCACAATGCGGATTAAGCTTTATTTGTTCAAATGACTTTAGTTTTTGGTCCTAGTTGTGACGGGAAGAGATTATATTTGGTCATCCTGTTCCTGTGATTTTTTATATTGTATAATTGGCTTACCTGTCTTTTAATCATAGAATTAGGTGCTAATTATTTATACATGTTATCATTTCTTTTAGGTAGGTATGAATCTACTTAAGTTAAAAACAAAAGTGAGTTTTTAACTGCAATGTATTTAAATCTTAGTAGCTTAGCTTTAGTTTACTTACAATATTACAAAAAATTGCATCAGAGTAAATTCTACTTCTAAAACCCATTACAGTTGCAAAAATATTATAGGCGAGTGTAGTGAGTACCTAAGTAGGTAATAGAACATTCATTCCGACTCCTAGCCGGTATCCTAATTTGATTAGGATTCATTGGTATCTAAAATGTATAAATATATACGTATACCTTGGGTTGCCATATGGAAAATTGAAAAGTCCTGACAAAAAGCCTGATTTCTATAGAAATGTTCTGAGATTTTGTCGCAAACGTAATTAACGACGACGCATTTTTTTTTCACTTGCCTAAGTGAAACAACATGCGTTGTGCTGTGATACTATCCAAAGAAGATTATATTTTTGTTTATGTTGACAGTAATTCAACCAAAAATAAAACTGTAAATCAAGATAAAGATACTTTATTTTATTCAAAAATCGCAAAATCTTGAGATTCCCGAGGCTTCCCTCAATCCGACCGCAATCCTGTCAGGAGCTTAGATATCCTGAGATCTCAGGACAAATCCTGATATGGTAACCCTACGTATACCTAGTACTTAATAGGCTGTATAATATTTATAAATTATAATTTAAGAAGAGTATACTATCGATTACTTCCAATGCAGTAGGAAGTTAATGTATCAGCCATAATATGTTAGTCCCTGTGCTGGATGTTATTCTTCCCGTCATTTGTTACATCCTCAATGTTTCTGCATCTAGTGGTGTCTATCCATGCTCATGGAAAGATGCTCATATAATTCCTTTATCAAAAAAGTCTAATCCCACATACTTTTCTGAATACCATCCTATATCCGTCTTACCATTCCTATCCAAATTCCTTGAACGGTTAATTCACAATCAAATAAGCACTTTCCTCCCTAAAAATAATCTCCTCAACCCCTTCCAGTCTGACTTCCCTCCTGGTCATAGCACCACCACAGCGCTTCTGAACATTATGGGTGTTATAAGGTCAGCCATGGAAAACCGTAATCTAACGGTCTTAGCTTTGCTAGATTTCAGTAATGCTTTTAATACTGTTGATTTTGATGTATTTCTTGGCATTCTATGTTCTCTTAACATATGTCCATTGGTAATTGACTAGTTTTGTAGTTAACTATCCGGTCGCCGGCAACGTATTTGCATTGGAGAGACCTTATGACCTTAGACATGATGCAGGTCAGCGGGAAATGCTCATCGTAGAAACACAAAACCTGTCAGGTTAACATGCTGAGTTGAACTGCCCTGCACTTGGCAAACTTCTTCCCACATTAACCATTTTTATTATTTACATAATATTACAAAAAAACACTGGGTTCTTTACGAAACTATTTTAAACAATGCAGTTTTAATCATTATCCAATTAGGTAAATACGTTAGAAACGTTGTGTACTTAATGTAGATCAAAATTGCCCTTTGAATATCTTAGAAGATATCACAGTTTTAAAAGAGTAACATCTAACTATGGGGGTCGACATAGACCACTTTGGGTATCATTGGGTAGTCATATTTAAGGTCCAGACAGTAAAGCAGCAGCAGGTAAAAACAGCTGTAAACATTGTATATAAAGATATATACAATAGTATAATATAGTATTATATTACTAGTATAGTCTAATCATAATAATAATATTATTATTATTAATTATAATTATTGGTGACACAATCCATTTAAAAATTTCGAAAGGGCCTCTGCGAGTTGGCTCCGGCCCCTCGTACGCCTTTCAAAGGTCCGGGACCCCAAGGTCCCGACATATGTTAAGATATTATTAATCACTGCACACTGACACCACTTTAGTATCTACCTACATCGCACCCGTGCGAAGCCGAGCCAGGTCGTTAGTTAAAGAATTGGTATTTTTATGTAATATTTTTTGTTGTACCAAATTTGTTTTTAATCTAAGTACATTACTGTTACTATATTCTCTATTAAGTTGCGAAATGAAATTATTTTGTTCGTCAACGGCAAATGAAACCTATGAAGTGAGAACTCTTTGTACGAGCTCTACATTAATAGACAAAAAGGTTTTTTTTTTTTTTTGTAATTTTCTATACGATTTTCGTAGTTAAGGTCCAAACTCAAATAACATTAATGACCAGCGGTTGATAATGAAATTCAGGACAATATTAGTGCGCGGCTAGAGCAGTATACTGCTCTAGCCGGGCACACACACCACAGCACAGAGCACAATATATTTTACTCTGTGGCTAGACCCTAGGGCTTAAATGACTAGCTTTAGATAAGGTTTGCTTGCACGACATATAATTTGATAATAGCGAGCAGATCGTGCGAAAAAATATTTAAATAATACAATAATGTACTATGCTTTATGCGTGTACATCAAACTAAGTAACATTGCACAAAAATAATTGCTGAGTGAAGACTTTTATTTTTGGTGTGAAAATTTGCTGTTTGCGGTAGTGCGCAATTAATGTAACACATGCAAAACATTGCGCTTAGGGGTGCATGCAACGGTACAGCGGTCGTGCGGGTATTTAAAGCTGTTTTGTTTTTTATAACATCATACACTTTAAAAAAAAGAAAAACAGTATACGTTGGAATTTTGACCTTCAATATCTCCGTAACCAGAAGGTTCCCAAGAATGGTCCAGTAAAAAAAAAAAAAAAATACAGTGATGGGGAGTACAAGTGACACTCGGCTTCGTTAAGTGTCTTTTTACACCCGTTATACTAGACTCGCCAAATTTATCACCTGATAGAAAACGATGATGAGGTGGACGGTGGCGCACACTTGCCTAGACAGACGTACATTTTGATACCTGTACTTTAAAACATAAAATAGCTAGTGAGTTCCCAGACATTTTCATAATGTAATTTTGTTTAGTTTTCACGCCAAAGTTCAGCACTTTACGTTTTATTCAAAATTTCTTTGCATTATTTAGGTGCTTACACAGAGCAGATTTTTTTCATAAACTCGAGATTTTTAATTTAGAATGTTTACACAGCCGATAGGGCGATGACTAAACGCTTTGTGACAGTTACTGATATCTACAAAGAGGCCAATAAAACCCTCTATTGTTGTTCCTTACAAAAATAAAAAATAATATTGAAGTATCTCTATTCTGAACTATTTAATATTAAATATACGTATTATACTTCATATTGCAATGCAATAAGGTTTAAATTGGTTCGACCCTGATCCCCAATTGTTAGGGACGTCATCCCTTTGTATGAATTGATTTTGTGTGAAGATGGGGTGTTACTATAACATCTCTGTTCGTGGTCAGACCCCCCAGTCTGTCGGCGAGATATTAATAAAATTGTTTAGATCTAAAGTAAATCTTTATTGGTTGTAGAAATCGATTTTAATAATTTTACAACTTCCATGGCCATTAGTAATAACATACTAATTCGATTTATTCAATTTCTGTTTAGTTTAATTCAAAAAAGGTGGTTTTTGTGACTGGTTATAAAAATATCTAGCACGATAAGGTAGGTACCTTATACGTACCAGAAAGTAAACTACTTATTTTACCTAAGTAGGTACTCAGAAAGCAATTAAATGTATGAAGGTTATTTATTAGATTCCTATTAGGCCTATCAATTTTAGCACTTCGATCAAGGTTAATAAAAAGGTAGCTGTGTAAATAAATAGTACCTACATTTTAATGCAAGTACAACGATAAATGCTCAACGCGTACCAATTGACGATTTTCATCAAAGAAATAAAATCAAATGTAACAAATAATTGTGAAAAATGCTCGCCGTCTTTTCGTTGTCATGAGCCGCGCCTTCGTATTTTGAAGGAGAAGCACTGCCTCGGAGCCGCTTCTCAGCCTAATAAACTAATGGAAGTAGATACATACATACATAACATCACGCCTGTATTCCCCGAAGGGTTAGGCAGAGGTGTACCTATAGCACACCCACATTTCGCCAGTTATGTTTAAGTGCCATGTAATAGGGGGCGAGCCTATTGCCATCAACCGGGCACAAATCCAGACTCCGGGCTGCTACCGAGAAATTCCAGATGGAAAAACCCGATAACACTTTGCCTGACCCGGGAATCGAACCCAGGACCTCGTGCTCAGCAGTAGCGCTTGCGACCACTTGACCAACGAGGCAGTCCGGCAGGAAGTAGATTCGTGAGTGCAATACTCTGCAAGTACCTATTGTCTTTTGAACCCAGTATATTGAAAAAATATATACAGGTTTTGTCGGAGTAGGTAGTGAGGGAAACCCGAAAGCATACAGGCCATTCACCCGCTTAAATCCTGGGAAAACGTAGGTACTACAACTGCGATCATAATAAATAAAGGTTAAAATTGGTTAAACTCAGGCCTTAGGACAGACAGAAGCTGGCATTAGCAAACTAGGATTTTATTTTTTGAGTCTTGTACAACCCATAATAAGTGTTTAAAGTTTAAATATCATTTCCTTCATTAGAACCAAGAGCTACATAACTTATAAAACATATAAATAATAATTGGCCTTTATGGTAAAAGAGCTCGTTGAAGTCACTAAAAGGTGTACCATGTAAGCATGCAACAATAGGTACCCATTATACTTAATTTCTGCACAATAGGGAGCGTCACAAATGTATGTGGTACCTAAGGGAGTGGAATACCAGAGTATAGCGCGCTATAGCGACCGGTTTCAGGTCGCCAGCCAGGACTCGACGCATGCGTCCTCAGCGTTATATTATCGAGCGGCTCTTCCCCCCCTTATATCTTGGCTGCCCTTTTATGTCTATGTAAAGGCATCTATTATATTCAGGTGTTTGCAGCCAGTTTCTTTGGCGCTATAGAAAAGAGCTAAATTGTTGTTATAAATTATGGAAACTGTCAGGGGAGACTGACTAGCTGGATAACTTGAAAACGTGCGTTAAATTTTTGGTTTCATTTTAGTTAGTTCCCCAATAGAAGAAGCCTAGAAAAGCCGATCCCAGTTAAATAGACATTTTACTCGATTTTTATTAATCTTCAGGACATAGAACACAGAAACACACACAGATACTTCATTCTTTGACCTGCGTCCAAACAATTCCAGAATTAGAGAAATTTTGCTATTGCGGATTTTCAAATACCCTGAAACTGAAACTTACCAAGACATGTTCCTATGCACTCCTAAGAGTGTTGTTTTTTTTCAATAACCAATAACATTAAAGTTCCTTTTAAGAGATACCTACTAAGTATAGTTGTTCTCTCTGTTCCAGTATTTTCAGTGGCTCCTACTAGGCTCCCAATTTGTGTATTCGTATAGCTTTATACTTTTAAATTGTCACTCATTTAAGTATATGAATATGAAAAGAACAGGCGTTCTTTTTATTTATCGAAAACGGTTGCATTATTGCATAGTTGCATATCTACGAGGTGTTTTAAATTCACAGTAAGCGCATAGGTAGTAGGTACCGTCGACACATGAAGTTATGACTATGCATTATTATCATATTATATGAAAACGCTGGCACATGACACCTCCGGTTAGTTTTATAAAATAACACTGCCTACTGACGAACGTGCATTGTCATCGACAGAATTCGAGCGAACACTCGGCCCGTCATTATGGACGTACAATTAAAGAGTAAATGTAAAGTAAATACTTAACATTTATTGTCGATTTGATCCGTGACATTCGTGGTGAAGTGGCTTTGGGATCCGACAGCTCACTGCCAATCTAATATCAACCGTGCTTATTTACATCAACGTTGCTTTTCCGTCGACCACAATGTAGCTTTGTCACTGGAATACAGCCCACACTGCCTTTACATTTTTGTAGTGCCTGAATACATTTAATGGAATTTATTTTCACTTTATGCTGAATATACAGAAGGTTTCGAATATATAAACTGCTAGTTTTTACTAATTCGGTGAAGCAAACATTCTGATGCCGTGAACAGCCTGTAAAATGTTTTTAGTAGTTCGGGAACCAATCAATCCGGTTTTAAACTACCTTCAAATACTAAAAACATAAATGGTTTATGTTTATGACTAATAAAAGTGGTTGCCTAATAAACCTAAATACTCATCTTCTGCTCACACAAGGCTCCACTGTGCGAAAAAGACAACAGCATAAGAAGAACGAGAGCATTAACGGATATTTAAGTTCTCTAAATAATTATCGATTGATAAGTAGGTAAGTGGATTGGAAGAGTTGCAGTTAAGCTGAGATGACCCCGGGCTTTCGCGCTAACTTGCCTCTCAATATTCATAATTCGATATTCATCGGCGTTCGCATAACTTGAGGGCATTACACGGCTCGGTAAGGATTATACCTACTTTGCTTCTACTGAAAGAAGATTAGGAACTGGATATTAAATAAATAAGATAATAAAATTGAATGGAGTCAACAATAATATTGAAGTAATAATTATTATTTTCAGAGCACGTCTGGTAGAGTCTTTCCTGAAATCTTCATGGCATAGCGTCACATAGTGGTTGGTGCAAATTTAAAAGCGTAATCTTCGGCATCTTATCCTGCCCAGATACGCGTAAGTTCGAACGGCTACTTACTCTACTCTGTACCCTAACCTCCTTACTAATAAACGTTGTATAGAGTCTGTGTAGTTACACACCGTTTTCTCTCTTTCAGTCGTCTGTAATTTGACATTCGAAAGAAGAAGACAAAGCGTTGTGTCACTAGACAGACGCTATACAACGTTTATTAGTAAGGAGGTAATTGTGTAACACAACACTATCTATCACAATTTGAGTCATTTTGAAGCCTATTACTAATCCATTGCTTTATATGTTCGAAAAATTTGTCGGCTCAATAACGTAAATAACGCGCAATGAATGTTATTGAACTGTCAAAATGGACCCCATTCCTACTGTTAATGTGTTACGCAATTACCCCGGGATGTATCATGTTGTTGTTCATTGAAAATAAAGGCAGGATTTATCTTATCGATGGTGGTAAGGTAATGTATGCAGAAGGTTTTTCTCTCCTTAGGTGTCTGCTTCTAGTTAGGTAATGCCATGTGTAAAGATAGAATTACCTAGGTAGAGACAAGAAGCTAGAAAAGTAATATAGTTATGTGTTTTCTGCTCTTTCCATTTTAGCTATCTAGTAAGTACGCATATTAATGACTTGCGCGAATTTATCCTTGTGCTAAGTACAGACAACCTTAAGTTCCGTTAACTATAATTTTTAGCGTTATACCTTATTGGCAAAATTAGCTGTATCTGCGACAGTTATACGGCGTGATGTTGGTCCACGCTTGACAAAGGCTAGTTCCGATAGGGACGTCACAGATGTACGAGTACGAGCGTATAAGCAAGCATGTGTCCCATTGTTTAGCGATGGCCTCAGATTCGTCGTAACAGAAAAAACCCCGCCGACGCCCTGCGCCCATATGGCTTACAATAACAAATTCTTAACCAAAAGTAAACCGATGTATCCTCGCGTTCCGTTTTTAGTTAGTCCGCTGCATGCAGGCGAAAATGGCATAAAGCCGTTTGAGTGCTTTTGTTTCCTTCAGCCTTGAAGTTCTCGAATCGAGCTCTGTGTTAACATCGCATTCTTTTTGCAAACCATTTGACATAATGGATGGAGAGTTTTCAATAAATGGTAGATACTATGTTATGAAGCTTCAAAAAGGTACAATAACGTAATTTGCAAATGAATTTGAAATCTAAAATACCTACCTACATGAACAAGTTTAAACAGCTACGAATGTAAGTACTGCAAGATTTATTGTAACTAAGTGGAAATCCGCAACTTCAAAATGCAACCTATAAAGTGGAGTACGAAAAATAAATATTTTGCTTGTTTACCAACATCCTTAAGGGGACTACATGACCTAAACGCAAATTTATAATGCCTAAAAATATATGATCCACTACAGTAACCAAAATTAGAAAAATATATGATATTCTTCTGGATATATGCTAGTTAAATAGTGTGTTGAAAACATAATACAATTAACTTGATATGATAGAAAAAAATCACGAAGATACATCTAAAAATTTTTTTTAACGATTTAAAACCATACTAATATACATGCAAACATTCAGACTTTTTGTCAGATTATTCTACAAGTAACATACTAACGTAATAGTGTTTTAATTTTTTAGTCCAATGAATAGATTTTTTGTAAATCCATAATTGCTTCATATTTTGCAATAAATTACCAGCATTATAGAAAAGAAACAGACGCACGATGACACAAATCATCGTGCGTCTCTTTCTTTTCTATGCAATCCGACAGTGACCGCGCTTTAGCTCTTGTAAGCCTCTTATGCACAATTTACTTTCTTGCACACATACTTAGTCGGAGCAATGCAAATATAAACATCCAATCGTGCCCTACACATTAGGTTTAGTACCTATACCACTATTTAGTACTTACCTACCAGTAAGCAATTTATTGGCATTTTCTTCTATTGGGGCGTTACCTGCGTCTATAGTTACGAAGCAATGTTTTGCTTGCTAAAAACTAAAATGTTATAACTGTTAATCCGGTAACTAAGTGCGGTAGTCACATTAGCAACTCCGTAATGTTAAGATGTACTGCCAGCCGTGCTATAACTGGGATGCGGTCCGATCTTACGCTACGAACGCCGATAGTAGTTGGTACATTACATGGTGGACACGGATTCCAAAAAAAACCCAATCATAGTTCCTCAATATTATCTACTTACAACCCATCCCAGCCAGCATGTTGGAAAGTGTACATATTCGTCCAAAACGTGTGATTTTGTCTCTGGCCTCATTATGTAGGGAAGTAATGACGCTGATGTGCTAAATTCTACTCATTGGTAATGCGGAGATGTCGAGAGGATACTGTTTTGAGTATGAATGTGGATGGCTATAAGAGTAGATACTACGGGAGGACGAAGACCAAAGAAAAAATAGATGGTGCGTGTCTAAAAATGACGGATAGAGACAGAATAAAACTAAGATACCGGCTGAAAAAATAAAATAACAAAACTTGCTTAATGCTTTGGTATAATACTAATTAAAGTAAATTAATCTTTGTCTGCCTTGATATGTATTTCACACATTGATTACGGTAAACATTATTTTTAAGTCATTCGATAGGTACCGCATAATGCCATACGCCATTTTTTCTTTTAATTGTGTGAGTCAAGTTATTCTCTTCAGGAGGAGGTTCAGGAGAATGTTTGTTATCATTGTTATCCAAACTGTCTACCAGCCCCAGCCATATCGGTGCCATATTTAATCTTCGAAAAAATAAATCATATCCCACCTCGGACTTGTCCGCATGAAGATTTGCGTCGTGCACTTGTATCATTGCTGCGAAATTTTGAATTTCATGAGCCAAAGAATCCATTTCTGCCAATTGACCCAGATACTGGAAAAACAATTTTAATAAGAAAATGGAGTCATAGCTCCTTTCCTTTATTAATGGGAATTGAAGTTCTTAATAATTTATTACAATCTAGCTTAATAGACTGATAAGCAACTTATCTTTAACTTATTATTATACGTTTACGTTATAACTAAGAATAGTGTCAATTTGCACTTTCACACAATTCCGTAGCACTTTCTTAGAGTCCGATAATTAATAAAAACACTTTGTTTATATAGTATTCATTCACTATTTATAAACTAACTCAAATGGTTTAGTTCTCTTTAGAATACGCACTATGTCAGTCTTAACTGACTTACATAATTAACTACAAAGCACTAACCATAAAATGGCAAAGGGAGCAAAGTTTGTTCGGGAACACACTTGAAACCTTGCTTATCTATAAGCTGTAAGAAAAAGTAGGTACATAGTTGTATGAAGATTGGGTACCTACTGAAATAAATTCTACTTATTCTGTTTATCAACATTTTGTATCGTGTATAAGACGGACTCAGTTTATAGCCGTCTGCATAACCCGACGTTTTATACGGTATTTAAGAGTTCATACGGGGTTATTCAATACCATATTAATTGACAACATAAATATAATTAGACATAAAAAGAAGGAGCGTGGGTTAAGATTACTCAATGAACTGTCCTTATAACGGAGATCAATTAAGTACGAGGGGCGTACAATGTATTCTCGGTACCGGCATGAAAAACAACGTAAATTCAATTAAAATTATTTTTATTTTTCACCCCTATTATCTCAATGCATATAATAGATCTCGAAATTAACTTCTCAATACGCTGTAAAAAAATCTTTCCTCTTTCTCTGTAAAAACAGGGCATTTATTGCCGGCTTGCACTTCATCGTTGGAAAATCGTTTCCCACGACGGTATTTTTTCAAATTAGGGAACAAATAATAATTACTTGGGTTAGGTCCAAGCTATAGGACGGGTGGTAAATTTCTTAGACACCACAATCTCGCACAGCAGCCTTGGAAATACGCGCCGTGTGGACCGGGGCGTTGTCGTGAAGAAGCAACAGACCGGTGTCCTGTTTACCCAATCTTTTTCTTTAATTGCTAACCGTAAATTTCATAAAGTGGATGCGTAGGGCGCTGCGTTTATGGTTTCACCTTTTTTTGTGTACTCAATCAGCAAAATTCCCTTTAAGGCCCAAAACACTGTGGACATGATTTTTCCGGCAGAGGGAACGACTTTGAATTTCTTAGGGAGCGCAGTACCCTTCTTGTGCCACTGCATGGACTCCTGCTTACTGTCAGGGTCATAATGATGAACCCAAGTTTCATCTCCAGTAACAATTCGGTCAAAAATATTTGATGGAACTTCACCACAGAGCTCTAAAATCTCTCTACAACACTCGATTCGCACTTGTTTTTGAGGCGCCGCGCCGCGCGCCCTGAGTAGTCGCGGGACTCATCTTGTACTGACCTTTGAAATGTACAGAAGGTCATAACGAATAGTTTGCACGGTACCAACGGAGGGGCGTGGGTCATCTCTGCTATCATTTTCATCTTCATTCGGGCATCCTCCAGTATAAGCTTCTCAACTTCTTTCACGTTTTCTTCCGTAGAGGCCTCGGCCGGCCCGCCCGACCGAGTGTCGGCTTCAATACTCTCTCTGGCCCTTTTAAATTCACTTGACCACTTTTGAACCGTAGATAACAAAGGTAAACAGCCACCATTTATTAGTGAATAGTTTTTGACTTTTTACTTGTTTGGTAAAGAATTTAATAACAGCGCGGTGCTTGATTTTCTTCAACATTGGTGATTTACACCGAACTAAGCTAAACTATCACTAAAATTTCTTATTTTTGGTTAAGAGGATCTTAAAAGCTATTCTGCAAACGAAATTCTCTTAACTTAAATATAATTTTGACACAAATAAGTATAATCGAGTTTGACAATCGCCAAGTTGCGTAAACTATAGAGCAAGATTTGTCGGAAATTAAAATAAAGAGAGATTGAAAAGTGAACGAAATGATCCAAAATGCAAAGAAAACCTGAGTAAAATGCAGTAAGTAATTATGTTTTAAATGAAATACAGGGAGCATAGTGACTGCGTAAAACTATATTAATATTTATATTATACTAAATTAAGATGTAATAACCTGTATTCTTTTAGCTACTTTTTATTAGTATATGTATTTTGTACACAATCGTTTTTTTTTTTTTTATTGTGCGTCGTGTTTGTGCAGAATATACAAATTTTCTTTATTTCTTTTATTTATATTCGGTAACGTATTATTAATGTAAATTCGGCGAAATTTTTTCGGGTTTCGATAAGAAAAAAACCTTTAATTTTATTAAAATTGACATACTACAACATAAAAAAATTGATTCAGGTAGCACGATTTTCGTGCTATTTATTTCAGAAAAATAAAGCGTATCCTAATATCATAAATGCGTTTGTTTGTTTGTTACGTTTTCACGCCTAAACCACTGAACCGTTTGACCGAACACTATGAAAGTTATAGGTAAGAATATGATTTTTTAATGGAGGAGAATTTTCAGGATTTTTTCGACCTCCATGCTGGCGAAGCCGTAGGCTAAAGCAAGTTTAAATGATTAATGATTTTATTGGGTAAGTAGGTTTGTACAAACACTTTTACACGGCAATCATATTTTTTAAACTAGATGAGGTCGGCGTTTCCTATCTGACTACTCTGAAAAGAAAGGCCGAAATAAACTCAGAGGTCACAGTCTTTTTTAAAGTCTAGACATAATCTTGGTAAGATCATGTGAAGACCATGTATATTGGTATCTTAAATGGTATTTTGAGGAAATAACCACACAGATTGAGTGGACCTGTCCAGCACACATTTGTCAGTAATCATGCAGCTCAACTCAGGAAGTCAGGACTTAAGGAGCTCAACGATTCGACGAACAATACCAAAGAAAGGACATTTGGGTAGGCCGCATAAATTACTCAAACTACCAGATTATGATTAAAATTAACTGAGAAAAAAAAGCAATGCACATAGTCCTCACATTCACAATAATCAAAAATAACATAATACTTTACAAGTAAATACTCATGTCATTGTATATATAAAAATTCAACAATGTCAATGTGTATAAATAACAATTCGGACATAATGTTTGAGGACCATGTAGATTGGTGTCTGAAATGGTCTTTTGAGGAAAGAACCACACAGATTAAGTGGACCTGTCCAGTCAGTGCACGCATTTGTCAGTAACCGTGCAGCTCAACTAAAAAACTTGGGAGCTCAACGTTTACTAATAAAAATGTGATCTTGACAAAAGATAATCCGGTTTTTCGTTCAGTAAGATGAAAATCTCCGGTATTCTCATTGCCGTAGGAAAGCCCTTTCAGGGACATCTTGAATTTGTCTGAGTCTTTCTGTTTGTTATGTCGTGAATCGGCAACAGCTGCAATCACATAAGCTTCCATAATGATTTCCACACTCACAAGCATCCAAACTTTCAAAAACTAGTGAGAAAAATGTGCTTTGTAAATTTTAGTTCATCATACCAACTAGTTTAATTCCACACCGCGATTAAAAATAGTCTGATTTAGTTTTACAATCAAAATTTTAGGTGAAAAACGTCAAATTCCAAATAGCAAAGTTGCCAGTTACACTAAATTGAAAAACTAAAATTTAAAACATTAGTGCTGTCAAAATATAATATACCTAGTTAAGTTGTGTCACTTTAGTCAATTTCAGAAAGGGAAACTTAGTTTGTCAGGAATAAACAAAATTTTGGTGATTTTTAGTATAGTTTAGAAAATATTGTGACCAGAGAATCGGCAGCATTAGCGGCAAGAATATTACTAGTAACACTAACTTTAAGGTATTACTAATATAATGGATCTTTGTTGTCCGAATAAAGAAATTTTATTCTTTTTGACAAACAAATTTTGTTTCTTAGCTCTTTGGCTAGTTTAAGCTACATTAACGGGCCCAAGCCAAGTCAATATAGCAAGTGTGGTGATCACGTAGAATTAATGTTAAGAGGAGTAATTTAATTTTCCTCCATTTGCATGAACTTCCTAACTATTCTGCAGGTATTTAAAATTGCGGCTCTTTGTAGTATTATATAAATTGAGTCTTTCAGGTCTATTAGTTTAAGGCTGTGGTGGAGGTGACCACAATGGGTACTACGTAGACTTTTTCCTGCCTCCAAATTCTGGTCACTTCTTCTTTCAGTTCAGCATATTTACTGATTTGCTCACCTATTGTTTTTTGTTATTATTATTGTGACGTTAGCCATTCCAGTTGTCGCTGATTAAGGATAACTAGCTAACTAATGATCACAACTATATGAAATGTTACCTTGATACTCTTAGATAATGTCATTAATTAATTAATTAGTCAAATTATCCACATCATTAGTAAATCATCCTCATACCAATAATACATTGAACGCCCCTCGTACCTTTTAGTGCTAAGAATATGTACATACGTTCTTGTCTTCGGGTACTGTTGCGTCGCCGTCCACTACCGGAGAAGACTCTATGTCATCTAAAACTTGTACATACAACTTGAACATTTTTTTGTGTCTGTGTCTCATTTCATAAAGTAAGCTGCCGTATTGGTATTGCGTGCTTTTATAAAGAGAAGATCTAAAATGCTGTATGCTTTCAACTTTCGATATAGCATCGATAAGTAACTCTTTACACAACATATGCAATTTACCTCTCATGTTTCCAGCAGTGTTCCCAGTGTAAAAAGAAACGCACGGTTTCCATATGTCTGCAATGAGTAAAAAATGTACGTAATTAGATATTATTTTATATTTCTGTTGAATTTCTTTGATACAAAGACCACACTGTTTTCATCATTCGTGTCAGCAAAATATCTAAATATACTTATTTATTTCGTGGAATGTTGGAATTCGGTTTGCTGTCCTAACTGGATGCAGCTGAATTCAAGTATTTTACATGGAGCGACTGCTTATCTGCATGACCCCTACTCCAGTTAGGGACAACACGCTATCTCTTGGTATGTAGGTCTAGGCCTACAACCTACCTAGAGCCTGACAACCAATCCAAAAAAGAGGAACTTCTTGGTTGGACTGGTTGTCAGACTTTTGGAGACTACCTGTAACGACTGTCAACTGTTTACGAATGAAAGCCGGCCCAACGACTGTGATCTAAGACTTAACGTTCTTTCCAAAGCACGAAGGGGTCTCGTTCTCGGTGAAATGGTAAAATACTCTATAGTGTATGTACTGTACACCATACATACAATAAAGAGTATGTTATATCTATATAACGGATGGTCACTAGGGTCTGGGTCCCAAGACTGTTGAAAGTTCGGGACCCGATACAACCACATTTACAGGAAATGTGGTTGTATCGGGTCCCGAACTTTCGGGTCGAGACTCGAGACACTGGCCAGTTGGCAACCACACTTTACAATCCCAAAATACGGTTTTGTTTTTCTTCGAATTTTAGTAATACCTTACTAATTGCTTTTGCGGAAGAACTATATTACAGACTTTTTGAAAATATCCCTCGTATCCAAACGCTAGATTTGGAAATAATGGACACCAAACCCAGTATCAGTAACTCTACAGTACACAACGAACCCAACAAGTCGTTTCAAAGTCAAATATAACATGCATACAAAAAAATCGAAGAAACTGTACCCGAAATTCTTGCAAAAAAAATCAAGAGCAACATTAAAAAGGAAGTTGCTAACAACTCCCAACTACTAATACTTGGAGATTTTTTTAAATAATTTAGATTTTTATTAAATTGATTTCTTAATTGACATCTAGTCCAAAATGAACTCGATTCTAATTTTATTCTGAGAGAAGTCTCGAAGTACCAGGACGTCCCGGGACTTTGACCGTGGGTTGTCTCGTTTCCCAAGACTTTGAGACCGTCGAGACTCCCCAAACCCTAATGGTCACCCATTCCGATGAACATATGCTTTTACTTAACCACGACCACGAGGATTTGCTATAAAATACCATTCATTTTGAGATTAGAGGGTTAGTGCGATAGCAAAAGTTAGTCATAATGATGAGTACAATAACCCCTTTTCAGGTTTTCATTTATTTTAATTACACCTCACTCTTTGAGTAGGGCGATGGTTCCATAGTCTGCTGCAGCAAATCCTCATCCGAAGCGCCACATTAAGTGTGCACATAAAACAGATCCCTACTTAGATAGGTAGTAACTAAGTATCTAATAAGTAGTTAATGGTAGAATGGTAGTTAGGTGCTAATATATTGCCATAACATTTTATAAAATGAGTAGTTGAACTAGGTACCAAAAAAATAGATAAAAACTAATTGAAAGCAAAAATAATAATAGGTAATACTTACATAAGTTGTAAAAAATTAACAAGTGCAACAACAGAAACATTTCAAGTGCTATCGGCCACTAATTCGATAACAAAACATCACAGCTTATTTATACACTTTACATCTCGTAAATTAGTGTGGGGCTGTTCACGGCATTTCGAGTCGGCCATCCTCGTTTAAATAAGTACCTACTTGCTTTCGGAAAAACATCCGATTTAAGGCTCCCGCAGACGCGTGACGGAACAGCGCGACGCGACTCTTGTAGAACAATTTCCATGAAGTTTTTATATAAATTGTTCTACTAGAGTCGCGTCGCGCTGTCACGTCGCGCAGTTGCGTCGCGCCTTTATGCCTTTAACTACTATTTAGATGTTATGAGTGTGAATGTAGATACTAGGTATATACTTACATAAAGCAATAGAACACTATAATACGGATGACAAATGCTCATGCGTTTCATACAACGGTTTTCAACACACTTGCGAGGAGTAAATAAATAAAATATAGGTCGCGTCGAGTATTTGTTTTTTCGGCGTGTCTCCTATTTTGAAGGCGAGAAAATGACTCGAAGCCGCCAAAAAGCCTAGTTCCTATTAAAAATATTAAAACTGAATACTACTTTTTTTTTAGGAACAAATTAATTAATGTTGATTTTTTAACCGGCGAAAAATGGAGGAAGTTGAAAGTTCTTAAGTCGACGCGTATTTTTTTATGTATGACTAGACTACGAATTTAACTTTTTACAGTGAAGTCCGATTTTGGCGATTCTTTTTTATTGGAAATAGTACACCTCAAAGTTAGTCCCATTCAAAATTGAAAAATAAAATCCATCCCTAAGGGTAGAAAAATAGGGGTTGATTGATTTGTCGCCTGCTGAATTTTTATTTGTGAACCTATGCCTTTGATACTTGGCACACTTATGTAGTTCTGATGATACTACAACTTAGAAGAGACCTAGAGTTGATCTGATGATGGAGGCGGAAGACAGTCGAAAAAGCTTCTCAACAGTTGAATGAAATAAGCCCAAACACGATGTAGCTGCTGTAAGCTACATCATGTTTGGGCTTATTTCATTAATCTTGATGAGAACTTGAGATCTAGCTGGGATATAACTGTCATTGAGACCCTTAATGACAGTCATGATCAGGGTCTTCTTTTGCATTGGCCACTCTGGGCAAGTTGATAATGTGTATGTAATTTTACTCAACGTAATGGTATGGTATGGAAGGGTAAATGCGGGAAATAAAGTGAATGGTGCTACACATGCAATTGTAACCAACCAGTTGATATCCAAAAAAGCACGACTGGCTGTTCACAATGGTGTGCTGGTGCCTACGCTTATGTATGGAAGTGAGTGTTGGGTGTGGCAAAAGAAGCATGAAAGTAGAATAAATGCTGTGGAAATGCGTTCCTTGCGAAGCATGTGTGGTGTGACTATGAATGATAGACTGAAGAATGATGTGATAAGGCAACGGTGCGGTTTAAATGAAGATGTAGTGACAAAAATTGAAAAGAGTATGCTAAGATGGTTTGGTCATGTTGAGAGGATGAATGAAGGGTTATTAACAAAAGGTATTTACAAGGCAGATGTGAGTGGAAACTCCGGGAGGGGACGCCCTAGGAAGACATATAGTGACCTTATTGGTGATGTTCTTCAGAAAGGTCAGGTGCGTAGTACTCACAACCGGCGTGCGTGTATGACCAGATGTATGAACGTAAACGAGGCAAAAGGAGTATGTATGGATCGTAGCAGGTGGCGTTCTGTAGTTTCTGCCTACTCCCATGGGAAGAAGGCGTGAGTTTATGTATGTATGTGAGTAATGGATTACCCATATCCTTCAAAATTATTCAGACTCTGATTGATAGTGTATTACGCAGTTAGGGGCTGGTCTCACCCTAGAGATAACTGCAGCCTAAACTGCGGTGCAATCCCGCCACGAGTGCAATGACTGCACAGTTGCATCAAAAATCGAAAAATTAAGATGTCAGCTGTATTTATTGGATTTTTGTTATTAGCCTGTGAATCCCTTGATCGGCACTAAAATTCCACGTTTAATTTAAATAATTAATTTATTTAATTCTGGTTAACTATAGTATACGTAAGTAGGTACCGGCTTTGGTAGATACAGTACCTATACCATAGAGCGTCAAATAGTTTCAGGCAACAATTACTGCATGACCCACTCATGGAATAAGTATGTACAATAGCCAGCAGGTCAAGCTAAATGAAACTGTCAAATTTCTCCAAACGATTTTAAACCTTAAAATGTCCATGGCTAAGTTCAAAATCGAATGAGAAAATCTGACAGTTTGTGGTAACTTGATGTGCTGGCGACTGTACTAGGAAACACAATATGACTAAAATGAAATTCCGTGCGGTCCATCTAAGGGCCGGCGCCCACTGGCGGCACGGCACGGCATGGGATTTTTATGAGACGAATAAAAATATAACTACTTAAATGAAATAAAATTTACATTTCAATTACAGTTGTCTTAAGACGTCGCGGCATGCCTAAGGATACCGCGGCATCGTTGACGTTGTTATTTGTTTTTTTTTGTCATGTTATATTTCTATTTGTCGCATAAAAATACCATGCCGATGCCGTGCCGTGCCGTGCCGCCAGTGGGCGCCGTCCCTAAACGTTCGTTTTACCAAGTTTGGAACTAATTGTTGGATTCGGCTTCGAACTCAGAATTTTGGTCGAACACTATCGGTCTGTAATTAGGTACACTAGTAATAGAGAAATATGATGCAATTAACAGTTATCAAATAATTACGTCCTAAACTTTATTATTAGGTGCTTAGTTTTTAATTCCATACCTACGTTCGCCATCTACATTCTGTTAACAACATTTCAAGAAACTAATTACAGAAAGATTTTAACGAATAACATGACGCGCTACCTAATGTCCAGTCAGTTCCATAAGCCTTGTAGATCTTCACTTGAATATTGCCCTTTCGGTACGGCAGGTACCTACTTACATAGGCACTTTGATCGACTTTCCTTTACTTTCCGCCTCACTGCTTCCCTGCGACTAGGAGCTCCTTTTTAACCGACTTAAAAAAAGGAGCAGTTCTCAATTCGACTGCTTTTTTATTTTTATTTGTGTTACCTCTGAAGTTATTTCTAGGAAAACCGGTATCGATGATTATTTTTTATTTGAAAGCTGGTACCTACTTCTTATATGGTCCCATATAAATTTGATCAAAATCTGACCAGTAGTTTTTGAGTTATCCTTAATGATGTGTATTTTTAACCGACTTCACAAAAAGGAGGAGGTTCTCAATTCGCCTGTATGTCTTTTTTTTTTTTTTATGTGTTATCTCAGAACTCTTTCCTGGGTGAACCGATTTGGATGATTCTTTTTTTGTTAGAAAGGACATGGACATACCTCAAGGGTGGTCCCATGATAAGGAAACCAGGATCTGATGATGGAATCCCGGACAAATCGAGCGGAACCTTCGAAACTCGTAGGAGCGCCTAGTGCGTTTGTTAATTTTTTCATTAAGTATTTTAAAGAACGACAATTTAATGAAGGTCTGAAATCGATCTGATGATGGAGCCGAAAGACAGTCGAGGGAATTCCTCAAAGATTTACAGCAGGTACCTTGTGTTTGGGCTTGATTAATTTGTATTTATGAGAACTTTACACCTGAAAGGTTGTGACATTCATTAGGGGTCTGATGATGAAGACGAAGGACAGTTAAGGGAACTCCTCAACGGTTTACAGTAGCTTGTGATTCGTTTTAATTCATTTATATTAATGATAACTTTGCACTAATATGGGTTATAAGTGCCATTACAGGTCTGATGATGGAAACCATAGACAGTTGAAGGAATTCCTCAACGATTTAAAGCAGTTACCTTGTGTTTGGGCTTGATTATTTTGTATTGATGAGAACTTTACACCTAGATGAGTTGTGACTGTCATTAGGGGTCTGATGATGAATACGAAGGACAGTTAAGGGAACTCCTCAACGGTTTACAGTAGCTACCTTGTGTTTGGACTTAATTCATTTATATTGATGAGAACTTTGCACCCATATGGGTTATAAGTGCCATTACAGGTCTGATGATGGAGACCATAGACAGTCGAGGGAATTCCTCAACGATTTACAGCAGTTACCTTTTGTTGGGCTTACTTCATACGGTTCAATATTCCAAAATATTCAGGTCGTACAAAAATAATACCCAATTAAGATTGAAGTTTTTCATAGGGCAACCACTACCTACTAGTCATGCTGATGCGTCAATTTGAGACTGAATTTAAGTTGCGTAATCGCGTCATCTCTAGCAATGCTCTTTCGTTGTTTGCTAAGCAATTTATGCTTGTCACAATGCATATGGTGAAATGGAGCTGATGGTGGCTTCACCATCAGCTCCAGTTCTTCTGGTTTTTACCAAGAGAAATCCTCAACAATAAACTCCTCAATTCCTTGCATCGGGAAACGAAATATTTTGTAAAAGGTGATGAGCAGTTGACATTAGGCTATTGTAACTTCGATAAAATAATATTATCTAACCCACTAAAAAGTGAAAAATAAAAACTTTTTGACAAAAAAAACAACCGACTTCCAAAAAATACACTACAAAGTGAAAAATAACTTTAATTTCGGAAGTCGGTGGCAAAAAACTAAAATAAAGGTCCAAAGACACCGACTTCCGAAATTAAAGTTATTATTCACTTTGTAGTGTATTTTTTGGAAGTCGGTTGTTTTTTTTGTCAAAAAGTTTTTTTTCCACTAAGCTTAAATATATGATGATTTAATAACTTCCTGTCACTGATAATTACATATCAAGTAGTGGTATACGAATGTGTGTGGGGTAGGTAGGTACCACAACTAAAAAGTGAAAAATAAAACCTTTCTTTTTATGTTTTGTTTTTTGATCTCGTCACCGCTGTCACTGTGGCGAAGTTGTCAACAGGACACCACGGCCTGTCTTGCAGCCGAAATGCGAGCCGTTTAGTGCGACACGTGACATCATCCGATAAGCTCTTATCACCGTCGGCTTTCCAGCTGTAATAGAACCTAATGGCTTGGCACGCGACGATGGCAGGAGACCGGACGTTATGTCTTTATTTCCATGGAAGGTGGGTAGGTCTTCAGTGTACTCTTGCGCCATCCCATCTTCCTGGCTAGGCGTGCTGTGCTGGCGCCGCTACTACGGCTGCGGAAAACCTCAAGCGGCGAAAGTATAATAATCTTATCGGTAAATATATTTCCGAGCCGTTTGGGGTCGAAACCCTTGAGGCCGTGGGGTACGAGTGCCCATGTTTCGTTACAAACGAAATCTCCAAACGCCTGTTTGAGACTTCCCGTGACCCAAGGGCTGGCCTTTACCTTAGCCAGAAGCTAAGCATTGCCATACAACGTGGCAATGCCTCCAGTCTCTTGGGTACATTACCAGTCGACAGCGATGCGGAGGAATTTTTTGACGCCATATTTCAGTTTGTTTATAGTTTTAGTCGGGTTAGGTTAGATTATAATACTTAATATTATTACTATTATATTTTTATTTCATATCATATTTAATTTTAATTGTAAATACTTAGGTACTCTACCGGCGTTAGGATAATAGGACAGACAAGAAGGCGCCGCCGTAGCCCGTATGCACCCCTTCATTACTGGCGCCCGCAGAGTAGGTACATGCCTCCAAAGTTTATGCAGCTTTCATCAGCCAATAAAATTATGAAATCTTACCAATCCGAGGCAAGATGCTAATATATTACATTTTGATTCTTAAACCTTTGTAGTCGACCAATTAACTTATATTTTATTAGAATTGTCAAAAGAAAATCTTCGATCAAATATTTTGAGCTCGCTCCGCTTGCTCTTGCAGTCTAGGTACTTTTAATAAATAAACCATTTTGCATAACTCGACAAACTGACTTCTACTTTTGTTTGCGATGAAATTGTAAACAATGCGAGGCGGAATGCTATGATTTTTGAGATCGCTACGCTTGCTCTTGCTGCCTAGGTTTCATCGCATCGATCCGAAAAAAATTCGGGCTCGCTTCTCGCGCTGTAGTTAATTTTAAGTATAAATTATGTTATGCGAAAAGTCATGCCATTTATATATTGCCCTAAAAAACTTGATACTAGTGACAGAGACCGAATTTCCTCTTCAGACTAGGGCCTTTGACCACCAAATTACGCCAAAGAGCACTGAGTACCCCTAACTACTCTCTAAAAGTAGAGAAGGGCGTCGCAGAAATCTTGCCCAGGGCGCCCGGTACCTAATGCTAAAACCGGCACTGGTCAACACGATCACCGTCACATAATAGTGTTGGATACTTCGTAGATACTGCCATACCTACCTGTGAAAGAGTTTATTATCAAACCCATTCCTGTGGTGCAACCTGCAACAAAGCTTACGTTCCCAACCTACACTCCTTCGAACTTACGAAGCACACAGTTTGGTTAGGTTAGGTTGGCCTATTGGAATGACGTCATTCCAGTGTTTTGTGTTTCTTACAAGAACAACTCAACCAACTACTTTTCACTGAGGGGATCAAGTCTAGATTACCTACAATGATTCTTTATTCGGTTTTAGTTATACCTAAATAATTTTAAAATATTGAAAGGTTTACTTAAATATGTAGATATCTACTTACAAATTGAGTTTTTGGGAAAAAATAAGTGGAGGTTCGATGCTACAGGGGTTGATACAAACGCTTACGGGGTCGAGGAGGCGGGGCGACCGCGCCCCTTCCAGCTCTATCATACACGCTATCCCACTCTAGCAAATATTATCGATTTCGGCCTGACATATAAAAAAGGACGTAGTCTGTCACTCTACTCTAAGTGTCAAAAATACTTAGGTAACGATGCATATCATTCCTGAATCTGCATTCATTCTCAGCTATCATTTGCGGCTAAACAAGGTTCATTAATCTCACACTAATTAGATCATTTTAAATTAAGCTAATTATAAATAATAATTATTGCAGATTTTTAAATAACAATTACAATTTATACCTGTTGCAGACAGACAGGTTAATTTAACAACCACTTTTGTTGTTAGCAAAATCTAAGGTAGAGTCTAAGGGCCCGGTGTTTGATACATAGTTAAAAATAACCAATAGTCAATTTAACAATTAGTCACTTGACAATAGTTAAAGTTTAACTAGGAACTCTGTCTGCGCATGGTTAACTTTCTTAGCAAATTGACAATTTTTTGAACTATAGTTAGCTTAACCATTTGTCAAACAACATACTTATGTTATTTTTAACAAATTGTTAGTTTAACTAACGCATTTTAACTATTAGTATGTTTGATCTAACTTACTAACTTAACGTTTTGACTAACTTATTACCTACCTACTTAACTAAGTCTCTACCTAAGTTCTCTAGAAGTAGGTAGGTACTACTAATAAGTTAGTATGTATCTACTTAATTAAGTCTCTATCTAAGTTAGTTATGGGAGGCATAATTCCAGTATTCGACGAATTTCGCCTGAAATAATGACGAGTTAGTTGTCGAAAATACTTACTTATTTAGGTATAACGGGCACAAACAAAGCTTCTGCTAACATTAAATTGGATTGCAAATAATCCAAAAACACAATGTTCTACCTAAATAGCATACCAAAAGATGTAAATCTTAATGTGGGTTAGGTCTATAGGTATATGAGTAACTACCTTTTAATAATACCGGATGGATTTAACAGGAATTAATTTGAAAGAAAAATGTGAAATTGTAAACCGCGGCTTGTCTCATGTCTCTTGGCTGATCTATGAAAACTTCATGGAAATTGTTCTACAAGAGTTGCGTCGCGCTGTCGGTCGCATCGCTCCTGTCTGCGGGAGCAATTATATTGATCCAGTAGTTATCTACCTACCTAATTCAATCCAATAACACAGGATCGAACATGAACAATTAGCGACTGCTCTATTCTAATCAACGGCTGGATATGTATGTAATGGATCCTGGACTGGGTTGAACTGTTTACATTAGTCAAATATCGATTCAGTGTCACTGGTTTCTAGCTCTGTGTCGAAACGCTACGATCAATGTAAATCATCCCTTACCAATTAGTCAAAGTCATAGTTATTTTTTATTCTTTGCCAAAGGGGGTCGCACAACGCCTGCTAAGATCAAAAACCCCAGAACTTTTTAAAACATACAAGTAAAATTTTCTGCATATGAAAAGCAAAAAAAAAATGCACCTGCTAGAGAAATACAATCCGCTTTCGCAGGAACACTCGGATTTTATGTCTCCTCTTCAACATCTTACACAACCCGTCTTATCCTTCCTACCTGCGTGAGCAATTTTCTTACGCTCGCCCTCGCGACGCACCGTGTAGATCACACCTTAGATCCCTCCTTAAATCCCATCCTCATAAAACAAGCTACTATTCATATTCCTTCTCTGTTCATGCTGTAAGATTGTGGAACTAACTTCCGCCTAGCATTCGAGATTTAAAATCTATTTCTCATTTCAAACATCGAATAAAAGAGCAGAGACCTCACCTTTGTGAGAATTTATATATTTATATTTTCTAAGTTTATTTATTTTAGCTTCATGAATTTATTTGAGTATAATAATTTATATGTTATATGTAAGTATATTTATTAGTCTAGTATATGACGTCACAAAATCAAATTCTTCTCTTGTTCTCACACACTATTGTTTACATTTCTTTTTTATTTCTCCTTTCACAGGTCTGCTGGAAGAAATTTCTTAAGAAATAAGCAGTACCTACCTTTATACTCAATACTAATATGCCATATCTGTATCTATTTTACTGTGTGTACATAAATAATAAAATAAATAAATAAATACAATATTTAAAAAGTAATTATGAAGTTTCAATGGGCTGTTACCTAGGTAGCTTCGAACAGCTTTTCACAGAGTGACAGTAGTGGTGGCCTGGTGTGTTACGATAAGGCGCGTGTTCCCAGCCCACGGCCCGTCCCGACGACACCCATTTACATTTTAATTGAACCTCGAGGGTAACTGCACCGGATAAATTCCAAATGGATTAAAATTGTGTTTCTCAACGGTTTCACGTTCCAAACCACCCTCTGACGCTCCTCCTAAAACTTGTAATACTTAAGTAGGTACCGTAAAGCATTAAGGAAAATTTAAAATAGATGTCTAGAATATGTAATGGCAAGCTACGAAATTAATTACTTACCCACATAAATATAAAAAAGGAGATGTTTTCTTGCTTTGGCCTTTAAGCCTGCTAGTGCGCGAATAATTACGTATTTTTACTAATTTTATACTAAATTGACCATGTATGAAACCATTCCTTGTACCTACCTACTAACCATGATTGAAAACGAGCTTATGCTAAAAAATTTACAGCTGTGTCTGCCCACACTATGAAATGACTTCCGGGTTTTTGAAAAGACGCGCAATGATACACTGTCTTCCTTTTTATGGAGAACATTACAAAAAGGAAAAGCATTTTTTCTAGGATCAACATGACCGGCCCCCTGCTGAAATAGTTCACCATTAAAGTGTTTAAAGCCAAAGGTCTGCATGCATCCGGTGTAGGCGACAAGCAGTCTGCCGTACCTACCTACTGCTGTTCAAAAAAAACGATCGTGCTCCTAACGTCATCCAAATAGCTAATCATCCACCCACCACTAGATCGATGCTGCAAAAGATACTTTAAGCACAGGCCCTAAGGACATTTTAAATGCAAGAAAAGATTGTTTTATGTATATATAATTTATGGAGAAATGTGTTAGAAGGACAGACGGTAGCGTTTCATATGTCACACATAATTAATTACTAGGCCCTTCAACGGTCTTTTTTTTTACTGTCTATTGACGTTATGCTTATTTCTTTACCTTTCCATCACGGAAGCGTTTCCAATATCTAATTGAGAAAAAAACAAATTGCCTGAAAAACGAGCGTGCAGTATTTTTTATGTACGACAACGAGTCGTGGACATCGTAATGTGGAACATCAACTCGTCTTACATGCCTATACGGCCCATTAAGGACGACTTGCAGAAAATTATAATAAATAATATTTTCATTCTGCAAGTCGTCCCACGTTTCTTTTTGTGTGGAACTTTTAACTTTATGAACGTTTGGTACAATTAGTAAGACAAGATATTTCAGTCATAATATAATTGTTAAATCTTTTAAATTTGTTGATTATTTTATTTATAATTATTGATTATTATCTTTATGACGATTGCTTCAATCAATCAACTCAGCCTATCGCAGTCTACTACTGGACATAGGCCTCTCCCATGCTGCACCACAACACCCTGTCCTACCCTGTCCTCCGACTTCCGCATCCAATCTGTCCCAGCCACCTTTTTGAGGTCGTCGGTCCAACTAGCTGGGGGGCACCCCACACTACGCTTGCCGATACCCGGTCGCCACTCCAGGACTCGTCTGCTCCACCGGCCATTGGTCCTCCGACAAACATGGCCAGCCCACTGCCACTTTAAAATGCTTACTCTGCAAGCTATGTCGGTAACTCCGGTTCTTTTCCGGATAACTTCGTTGCTGATTTTATCCTTAAAAAACTTTAAAACCCCGAGCATAGCCCGCTCGATAGCGCGCTGAGCGACCTTATATTGGTGGACAACCCCAGAATGTCAATGGCCACGTTTTGGCACCGTATGTGCCAAAACAATGTGAAGACCTTAGTCTTCAAACATTACGGGATTGGTGACGAGAAGACGAAGTTTTCCAAACACTGCCCAACCGAACCGGATCCTTCCGTCGGCTTCTTTCTCAAAGTTGTGTCTACCAAGCTGGATGACTTGCTCTAGGTAGACATACTCCTTCACAAATTCGAGAAGCAACGCTTCGATGTGGATTGGACTCGGCAAGACATGCGAATTGTATATGATTTTCGTCTTTTCCAAATTCATGCCGAGGTCAAGCCGCCGAGAGGCTCCATTTAGGCTATGCAGCGTCTGGTCCAATTGGACGATTGCTTATTATTCTATAATTTTAGGTTTATTATTATTAAACATACATTTATGAATCTTCATTATTACCTCGTGTGTTAATTGGTGTCAAAATTGTGATGATTTAATCTTTTCTGTTTATAATTAAGTGACAATGTTGTGATGATTAAATATTTTATAACATTTATTTTATTTTATTGTTTCCACACTAATCCTTTTAATACTGATTGTACCTTTCTCATTTTTATAGTAACGTGGGAAGAGTTGCAGAATGAAAATATTATTTATTTTGATTTTCTGCAAGTCGTCCTAAATGGGCCGTACGCATGTAGGACGAGTTGATGAATTAATCAACAGGGTTTGCCAAGTTCCACATTTCAAACATAAGTAGTCAAAGTCAAAACGTTTATTGCAAACGTTTATAGTAAGTAGGGACCTTAGCGACGCAAGGCGTGGGCAAAGCGATCCACAGCCAGTTGCCTCGTGTCGTGCCTCAATGGTCTATGCTGAAATTGCTGAACTGCCAACCACAATTAAAAGCAACCGTGCTTCGAGAGATAAAAGATTTATACTTACTAAAAAGTTCGACCTGGTTTTTGGTAATAATGTCAGTTTTACTTTTATCTAGATTTAACTAGGTAAATCTAGGCTAGGTAAGAGTATTCTATTCTATTCTAAATCCTTGGTAAATCTTATTGAAGAATGGGAATTTTAAAAACAAACATTGTATCACTAAAACATGACCCAAAAATAGTACCTACTAACTACCAGCGGCAACTGCGGAGTGTACTAGTCATACCGCATCCGAAATTCCGAATCCCACTGAACTCCGACAGTACCGACAGTGATCCTGTCCTTATAGCGCCATCTAGCGGTTAGATCCATTACTGTTAATCAGTAAAGTTGGTATGTAATGTCTTGTCTCCTCAATTCAAGTAGGTACATAAAATACATCTATCTACGTTTTAACCTCAAGGTATTTAAAGATTAAACTACCACCAGATTTGCCAGATTTGCTACGAAGAAGTAATTTAAAAAAATCGCTTTGTACGAAATCTTCCAAACTGGCGTAGCGCCATCTATAATCTCAAATACACAGCCAGAACTAATATTTTATGTTACGAGCTATGTAGGAATTTAAATAAGATTGAAGTCTGAGGAACATATTATTAGGTACCTAGCTGTCTTCCCGAGGGTGTAAGGAGACAACTCTGACACTTCGGGTGGACCATTAATTGCCAGGAGTCATTCTAAACTTATAGATTTCAACTGATAATATTTACGACTACACTAGACCATTTTATTTTTATTTTAGATGGGTTTGCTCTTGACTCTAGTCTAGGTCAGAGATGACAGAGACAAAGTCGACGATGGAGTGAGCTTACCCAGAAGAAGCCTGTTCACTCTCACTTTGAAGAGATTTGGGTTGTATGCGGTAGGAAACACAAGCGCAGGTAGAAAAAAAAAATCGTTGTATTTTACAGTTTAGGGGGTAAGTTATGTGAAATTTCTGTTACTTACAAGTGTGTACTCTGAACTAGAACGTATAGATTTATTAGATTAGATTACTAACCTGTGTAAATTGTATATTGTGTTGAATTACTCAAAAGCTCGAGTTTGTTCACATGTCACATTTATGGTAGGTTACATAAGTCAATACAAGAATAATTATGTGTACAATTTATTGTACTAAAAACAAAAATAAAAAATTTGCAAATATAATATACAATAGGTACCTACTTAACTTTTTTACATTATTTCTTGGATGTATACATTTCTTTATCACGATGCAATGCATGGTTTGCAAACAACAATATTAGATCAGTCCTGCTTATTTAGCCAAAATTAACAACCTACATACCTAGAACATTTTAAATACTTAGTAGCTTACATTTTCGAAAAAGCTTCATTGAAATCATCTTGCGCCATTGTGAGTTATACAGATTAGAATACATAAATAGGTATGTTGTTTGTTTGTTAATAATTGAAAGCTCGACAAAACCTAGTCAAGGCAAGTGTGAAATGTTCTGATAAGGCATAAAAGAATTCCTGGCTTATCTTAGGAACATACGTATTTATCACTTTGAACGAATGAATAATTTATCAAGATTTTCGGTTTTCAATCAAAAATCATCAAGAGGTAGAATGCTCTTAAAATATTCTAACATTATTCTGTAAAACCAAGTACCTACCTATTCAAGTAGGTAGTAAGTAGTTATCTTTCATTGTAATGTTTTCGATAAGTAATAATAATAATACTTACCGTATTAATCAAGAAACAAACAACAAACAGTTCAAAAATGCAGCTATAAAGGCTATTTCTTTCATGTTTTGATGCATAATCTCATAAAGTGAACTCTAATGTATGAATTTATGCTGTATTTACAACATCCTCATCTTTGGTCTACACAAACTCTAACAAGCTTAAAGAAATAGATACTTATTCTTAAAGTTACATTTCGTTTTTAGCACATTATTTTGTTTTGCTGCTTATCCTATAGTTTCACAAATATTGTCAACTCATTGCCAGACCTAATGTTTAAAATTCGGCCTTTCATGTAATTATGTTACCTACTGAACAAATTATTACTTACTCTAACATACTTTCGTTCAGTGAGGGTTCAATAATTCGAAAAAAGAAACATATGTACTACTACTACTTAAACTATAGGTACGATATACCTACCTTGGAATTGGAAAATACAATTTACAGTATTTACATCACTATTCTTAAGTAAAAAAAAATACGCTTTTAAACAATATACTTACACGTTTTACGTAAATAGATCTTTGCCCAGCAATATGACAGTGTTGTGTGGTGTTGGTTGACATAAAGTCATTAATATTATTATTATTAAAATCTTGACGACGTGAATAACTCCATTCTTCAGGTTGGTTGGTTGTCCAAGATTGGTTTATGGTAAATAATTTGGTACTAAATGAAAAAAAAACCAAATGCATTAGATTTCAATTACCAAATGTTAGAAGTTGCGAATGTGACATCATATTGAATGGAGAAAAACTAGAATTTGTTAATCAGACGGTTTTCCTGGGAATCACGCTAGACGAGAAATTACAATGGGGGGCCCCATATAACACCTCTTGCGGGGCGGTTAAGCTCGGCCGCTTATGCTGTTAGGAAGATAAGACAGTTAACAGATGTAGAAACCGCGCGTTTGGTCTATTTTAGCTACTTCCACAGCATTATGTCATTAATGTCATAGGGCATTTTACTGTGGGGTCGGGCTGCTGACATTGAATCCATTTTCATTTTGCAAAAGAGAGCAGTCAGGGCCATTTACAATCTACGTCGTTGCGAATCTCATAAGGAACTATTTAAAAAGATTAATATTATGTCGGTACCTTGTCAATTCATTTATGAAAATATTATGTATGTAAGAAAAAATCTAATTTTAATACTAGAAATAAAGATAAAATAGATCAACCATTTTTAAGATTATCTAAAGTACAGTCACGGACTTTAATATTGATGAGCCACTTGCGACTGTTCGTATTTTAGCCGTGTATAGCAAATCGGGTTTAGTCGGTTATACTCGTATATAGTACAGAGTGACTACCCAAAATCAACCAATTGCAGGTCTAGCAACCGTTACCTAGCGACAATTGTTTTAGCGTAGCGATAGTAACGTTAGCGTCCGGAAAAATTATGATTGGTCATTTCGACATCGGAAAAACTACACGATTTTATCCGAACGCGTAGCGTCCAAGATGACGTTCCATGACAATTGTGATAACTGTTGTACATAAACCAAAATAACACCTAACTGCCGCCTTCTTGGGAGAATCTATTATGACTTTTATTTACTTTAGCTGTTTTAGCTATTATAAATGTCATAAAAATTGCTAAGCTAAAAAAATAGTCAACCTTTGAAAAATAGTTTTATTTCGTTTATCAAGCAATCAGTCACTGTCTTCGGATAGGTTTTCAGAAATAACGAGTATTTAATGAGCTCTAATTCAAAGGTCAGTATCAAATAGATTGGATAAACGTATGCAACATTTTATTGATTTATCTTGGACAACTTAGTAGTCAACCTTCAACCTCTATGGATAAGACTATTTCCGATTATGAGTAATTTGTCATCTTGTCCACGAGCATGCGGTTTGAGTTCGTGTTTAATCGTTTAATCTCGTGAATGTATAAAACTGCAAAATTGAAAAGTTTGAAAGTGGCTCATCAATTAAAGTCCGTGACTGTACATACATCTTTTATGGGGTACTGTGTTAAATGTTACAACAAAATACCTTGTTATATATTGCAATTAAATGAAAGAAAATTTAAAACTCATATTAAAAGTACACTTTGTAAACAAGCATATTACAAATTAGAGGATTATATCCTAGATAAGAATGCTTGGAAACATGCTGGTCCTGCTCCATAGGACAATCTAGAGTCTAGACAAAATCAAACTGGTTGCAAATTTAATTGTATAACTTATAATTTTTATGACAATGTTTTTTACATTATGTAACTACTTTAACTCACACACTAAATTATTACCTGTGAAATTTTGAAAAATCATTAATTTTCAATATTTGTAAATATGTGAGCACCATATAGCTATCTCATAATTAATTCCCCTGTCATGAGTTATATTTAATTATTTTTACCTATTGTGGTAGGTATAGTAATTTTATTCTAGGTGCATCGTCTTCACATATAATTAATGTATACATAATATGGTAAATCATTTTTAAAAGAGTAACGGTGAAGTTTCTTGCCCATTCTTCTCCATACGAAACTACCTTTTGGAAGGGGCAACTAGGATCAATTCTATATTTTTGTAAATTTTGACGTTCAAAAGTGGCTTTTATGTGACTATTTGAAATAAATGATTTGACTTTGAATATGCACTGGTGTCATTATGATCAATCTGCATTTGTTTTATAGTTTTATTTTAGGCATCGTCCATTATAAAACCGTGTGTCGTTATTATAAATATTGCTACTAAGTAACAATTTGAAACCTAACAGATTCCAAAGAAAAACCTATAGAAATTTGCTGACATAGGTTAAAACTGTCAAGTAGTGAGAATAAATGCAAAAAGTAATTACTTCTCTCTTCATAGATGTACTTTTTTTTTATTTCTTTTTGCAGTAGTTTCTGCCTACCCCCATGAGAAGAAGGCGTGAGTTTATGTATGTATGTATGTATGTATTTTTTATATAGTTACTTACACACTTTTTATTTTGTTGCTAATAAAACCCATAGTAAAGTTATGTTAGACAAATTAACTATTTAGTATTCAGTATTAGTATTTCAGTCAGTAAGAAATAACAGTGTGCATTATTTTTGACCGCATTTGCTTACTTGATTGATCCAACATAACATGAATAAATATATGTTATGGTAAAATAATAATACCTATACATACTGACAACTTTAAAGATGTATCAACTATTTACTTGGTATGAATACCAACCAAAACGAATTACTTGAATATTTAAAATCCATTATAATTTCGTTACCCTGCTGACTTCATTTTTTCTAATTCTTTGAAAGCCTTGTTGTAGTCTTCCCTAACTTTCTTGCATTCAATTTGTAGATCTTCAAATTGACTCTGGAAAACAAGTAAATGAAAAAAATTAAGCAGTTATTTATTTGGTGTTGAAAAGAAGGCAGGTTATTTATAGTAAGTCATCATCTGCCTGCCTTTACCAGCCATGTTGGGGTCAGCTTCAGGTCTAACCGGATGCAGCTGAATACCAGTATTTGACATGGAGCGATTGCCTATCTGTGCTATAAATAAATTGTTGATTCAGGTTATGTTCAAGCTGTAATAGGATACTAATAAAAAGTAAACTCTTTTGGATCACGAATGCTATCCAGCTTCAAATTATTTTATGGTTAGGGTCAATAATGAGGTCGATCGGGGTCGCTTTTGGTTAGTTCGCGGCCTTAGACCTACAATGAGGTATATTACGATTCAAACTTAATGGCGGCTCGGAACATGAGGCGAGTCGCTGCGCAGTAACCAATTCAGGTGTCAGCGGGGGTGAGGTACTGTGTAGCGAATAGCGCACTTCACAGCCGCCATTATGTCTGAATCGTACTCTAAGTCGCGGACGTTATCACTGCACACCACTACTGTAATCCTATACATACTGTTACAACCATAACTAATTTTATTACTTCCCTATTTTTAAAGAACTTTTTTATGTTAAACCAAAGAATCACAAAAAGATTTCAGTCAAACTGTTACCTATCTGTATTTTTTAACCCTGGCCGTTTATGAAAATAAATACATAAAATTGATAGTTTATAGTAGACTGTACAGCCGACAGCATGTCTCTTACACTTCCTTGAGTTGGCCTAGTATAGTACCGAGTGTCAATAATACGAAAGACCTGAGGGGAAATTGCGTAACACACTTACTCTTACAATGCCTTTCATTTTGACAATTCAACAACACTCATTGTGTTATTTCAAACATTGTAACGTTACAGGTCGCCCGTCACGAAAATGTCCTTGGCCTCCCCTTACGCTTGGGCTCTGCACCGGATCTGGTCCTCTTTACCGGTACGAAAGGAGAGGGAGTGCCTCGTATTAAACCAAGATTCTCGAAGTCTTTTTCCCAGTCGTGAACCCAGGAGACAAGCGCATGTTCTGCCCAACCAGCCACGTCTGGAAACTGACTTCGCCTCCGCTGCTCGACGAGGGGCCAATCGCGGCCCTGACTACTGAATCCTTGGGCCTGTACCTACTTGGTGCACGGCATAAGAACGCCGCTCTTCTTCCAACAAGAACTTCCCTGGATCCTCGGGAGGACCACGACCAGCCTACTTAAATATTTTTATATAATGCGTTGTAGTAGCTAGAAACACCCAACACTAAAACTTTTTAAACAAGTTGTGGCCTACGGCTCGCCTTGACATTATCGGAACGGGCAAGCTGTAACGTTACATCATATGCAGCAATGGATTAGAAATTTCCTTCAAAATCTTTCAGATTGTGAAAGAAAGTAATGTATGTGTAAATAAATGGCATGTGTTTCACTGTACATACAAGATATGAAGTATTCATAGTTTGCCTATTATAGTTGGTAGAGTTTAGATAAAAATGGTCAACTTGTTAATTTGCTCCTCATTAAAAAGCAAAACTTATCTAAATGAAATGGAATGTGATAAATAAAACTGTAACTGATAACAAAACTGTAATATTTGCACAATATTTGTATATTGCCCGGTTGTACTATATTAACAATTTGCACTTAAAATACTGATGAAACTAATCCAGAGTTACAGACTACTGATTTGTAACTTTATGCAATAAATCCTTTAAGTAATAATAATAACTCTTATTTGTATCAGTTTATCACTTTTAATGTCAGCGTTAACTAAGACTTAATTTCCAATGTTTTGCAAAAATTCCAAAATATATATTAATGCAAAAACAGGGGTACTTTGTAAGTACAGATGTAGAAAAATATTCTATTTAATTAATTTTCGTAGATAATTTTCTTTCATTTGAATAGAATAAAAAATATCAGTATAAATTCACCATAATCTGTAGATAGTTTTGATGTGTGTACCTAAATAAATTGTAACTGCAATATATTCATACATCATGCACGCACGCCTGCATGCTAAAGGGCCCTGTGAGATACAATCTCGGGTTAGGGAGTCGCTGGGGGACAGCTGGGGCAGCAAGAGAGAGGCGGGATCGGATTTAACTGTCAGGTCAGGAGCCGCACCAGATTTTATATGTGAGAGAGAAATGCAAATATTTTCGACTTAACAACATACAAAATGAGGCAAAAGGAGTATGTATGGATCATAGCAGGTGGCGTTCTGTAGTTTCTGCCTACCCCCATGGGAAGAAGGTGTGAGTTTATGTATGTATGTATGTGTTACAACATAATTATAATTTGGTTTATTTCATTGTGAAATGCATGTAAATAGCCACTAATAAGTTTGTATAAAATAGGTTAAGTTTTGCAATAAAGATAAATTGCATTAAAAAAAAATGAGCCAGCAGTATTCCACTAACCACAGGCGTGCGAGCATGATGTATGAATGCCAGCCTGTAACTGCAACACATTCATAAATATCAATAATTAATGTACATCAATGAAGTCTTGCAATTACTTGAATTGATTTGTGATTACTTAATTGAGTTTATTACTGAAGTAATTAACCAGTTCTGTGTCTCACAATTTATTCAAAATGTGAATAAAAAAAACATAAATAAGTAATAGGTAAGACTGCCGAGCCAGTACCGTGATATTAATTGAAATAAAATAAAAGAGTTCAATTAAAATAACATTACCTGACATATGGCAGTCTGTTGTTTCATTGCTACACAGCTGTCCATAACATCTTTATACTTTTCCTTTTCAGTATCATGAGCTTTCTGTGTCTCTGTCAATAGCTTGTCGATGCGGTTTTTATATTCCGTGACAACTGCAATTTTAAAAAGATTATGGAATTACAATAACAAGTTTAGACTTAGTAGTTATTACCTAGTAGTTGACAGTACAAATCATGTTTACCGTTTAATTGATATTTAATAGATGTCAGTTCTGATAAACAGCGTTCTCCAGACCATTGAGCACTGTTGTAGCTTTGTTGCAAATGATTTAAGTAAAAATATACGCTCGCTAATAGAATTAGTATTACAAAAAATATAGTGAGTTTCTCTTTGAGCTTAAATAATGGAATGGATAATATCATTTTAATAAATTAATAGCCAGCATTTAATCTTTACTGAATAGATTATGTACATTGGCTATCATTCTAATACGTGTTGTGATTCTACCGAAACAACCGAAACAGGTCGAAAGGAAAACAAATACGTATGAAAAAAAAATACTCGGAGTACTCGGACTGTCAGACCAAATGTTACCAGTGCACTGGGGCAAAATATAATATCCACTGGCACTGATAATAAAGAAATAAGTACCGAGGTATTCGTTACTTTATTTTTTTCATTGCCCCTGTTATTATACCTTAATGATATTGAATTGAAACTGATAAGGTTAATTATCTTAAAATTTTCCATTTTGGGCAAATACCTATAGAGGTAGTTCAAAACGCAGAGACGGTGATGATTATAAAATGTATCAAAAATAAAAAACTCAAATGATTTTATTCACTTTAAATGGGGATAAAAACTGCCTCTTGCTCACTTCTATCTATACATTTTTTTGTAAACTAGCGACTTGTTTTACGCATTATTAATTAATATTCCCCGTTGCGCAGCTGTTGACTACAAAAACACGGGAACCTATGTATTTGATAAGATGTTAAAAGATGAAAATTGTGGGTGAAAGCTCACCAAAAAGAAATTGGAATCCCAATATTGCGTCGGGATTAGTTATCGAGCTATTCTTTTTAAACCTGAAAACTTTTATGGCTGAAATTCGTATACAAGTGATGCTCCCTAGAGAATTAAGTTCATTTTTACTACCTACAGGCACGTGTGGTGAAGTGTGGTGTGGTATTACGTAAAATAGAGTAAAGGTGTTTGTGTGTGCTTATTAGATCAGTGCTAGAATTAACATCTCTGAAGTTTTACAGTCAGGAAGATCATCCTAGAGTTGGTTTTCAGCTCCGATCAGGTTATTCCTGTCGTACACCTTCAGTCAATTAGGTTATATAATACTAGAGGAGCAACGTCATACTAAAAAAATCTGAAAAACGTAACCGCTTACGAGTTTAAAGTCGTAGCTTTGAAACGGCTACCAGTTATGTCAATCTGTCAAAAGAATCTATGTTTGTCTCATTTCTTCTATCGTCAAACTAATAACATTGGAATGAGACAAGACATTGTTATCGGAAAAACGCTAGTTGCCAATGATCAACATAATTTGTCCAGTATGAATTAACGTATTTATTGAAACAATTACTAAATAGATAGGTTGTATTATGGAACTTTCAATAGATTATAGATTTAAATAAACTGACAAGGATTAGGTACATATAGGAAGAAGAAAAACAAATGCGTAGACGTAAATATTATATTTCAAAAATATTAAAATTCAAATTTAAATTTAAAAGTCAAATTACTATTGTGTAAAATGGAGTGATATTATTTCTATGTACAATCATTTATACAATATACGTATATATCTACTGTACAATATATCTGTTTAAACCAAACAGACTATAATAATAATAGTTTAGACTTCCAGGAACATATATTCGTCGTTTACTAAACTCCCAACAGTCTGGCAAAATCAAAATCGTTTTTACTGGTAACACTGATGGTAAAAACAATGTTTGATAAATTTATTTCGTGTCGTAGGTAATGTTTTTTTGGGTAATCTGAATAAAATTGAGTAAACTTATTTAAAAAATGAAACAACAATTCCTTTATTGATCTTTTCAGGTCGTGTCATGCAAATATTAATCGCATACCTATTTCACCATTTTGTAATTTTTTTACCGCTCACTTGACGTCAAAAGCTGACGACTGAAATATTGAAATTACTGAATCCAGAGTGACTGAATAATATAATAATAATAGGACCTGCCCGGGTCGACGACGGCGACGGCGCGTTGTGTTCCACGCGCGCCTCAAAGAGATATCAGCATAATTGACGAGGTCCGATAGGGCCGATGCCTGCCGGGGTCGCGGATTGTTCGAAAGAGTTTCCGTGGCCCTGGCGCACAGGCAACTGAAAGAACAGGGTGACTGAATCACTGAAGTGTGATATGCTTGCGGACATATACGACGTAGTAACGCATCGGCGCCGTACACTGCTGATCTAGTGCTATATAAAATCATTGCCTTCAGTCTTCACAAAAAAATGAACTTAAGAGTTAACAAACACAAGATAACCTATAAATTTTAAAACGTTCTTATGTTATCGTCTTTTCCACTAAAGCTACTTTTTACCAGACGTAGACGCTTGGCTTTTCCTTAGCTCGTCTTTTAATAGTGCTGCACTCCAATTCTCATACATAATTTATCTAATTTTCATTTAATTTGTGATTGACATTAGAGTAAACATAAACATAACAATGGTGATTTGTAGACTTTGAACTGTGCTGCCACCTACGACGTTCGTTCAGTTTTTAACCCCATCGGTTTTGCAGTTAAAAAGTTGCGTCATGTAAATGAGGCTATAAAGATTCGTTTATTCTCATGCTTTGCCAGTTACCCATTATTAAAGGTATTTCGCAAGGTGCAGGCATCCCAGAAAAAAATGCGCAGATTCGTTTGATTACCCTAGCGATGTGGGATCATCCGATGGGCCGTCCATACATTTTTCATAGGGGTAATACGCTAAACATAGACACATCTTTGTTTATTACGAATCATTTTATCACGTTTCTACAACGAAATGTGGTCGCGATCGATATTTTTAGGAAATAACTTACCTACATTATTTACTGAGAAAAACGATCTTGAAAATCATGAGTTTGAGAATTCAGAGAATGTCGGTTGCAAGAGCAAGCGAAGAGAGCTCATATTTTTTTTGGTTTTCTAGCTCCACACGATCTAAAACAAGTGGGTACTCTGCAGACGGGCGCTAGAGGTGAAGGGGCGCCTAGTCACAACCCCTTCGGCGCCCCATCACCTCTGGCACGCTGGGCGGTCGACCAGCCGCGCCCTATCCTAACTGCACTGCAAGTCAATTTAAGGCGAAATATGTCATTGCATTAAAAATGTATACTTTTGTACTAAGTAATGACATTTACTGCAAATAAATTACTTTGACTACTTATGTATGAACGTTAAGGAAGCAAAAATAGTATGTAAGGATCGTAGCAGGTGGCGTTCTAAAGTTTCTGCCTACCCCCATGGGAAGAAGGCGTGAGTTTATGTAGGTATGTTGACTAATAGGACACAAATTAATGCGTCAGGACAGAAATTAAATAAGCAAATATGTCATCAAAAGCTTTATGGCGAGTTATAAATAGACATAGGAATGAAGAATCAAAACGAGACGGTTAAAAAAAACTTGCTGCTAAAAATTTATAATAGGATCATATCTAATCCCCAAGAAATAGTATTTTTTCGAATATGTTTCACAAAGCCGAGCTAGTTAGTGATATTGACACTTTGGAACAAGCTCTAAAAACCTTGCAAGATAATGTCAACAGTGAGCGTAGAAATGAGCTGCGAACAAGTAACATTATTTGAAATAACAATAATTGTCAATGCAATGGCAAATAAGAAATCGTATGGTCATGATGAAATACCAATAAAATTAATAAAAGATCATATTGCCTTATTGGCAGAACCACTAACATATTTAATCAATATTTGTATAGATATGAGTATATTCCCTGACCAACTCAAAATAGCCCGAGTTTTACCGACGTATAAAAAAGGTTCCCATTTAGATCCCAATAATTATAGACCGATTTCACTATTGCCAATAATTTCGAAAAAATTGAGATGATTCTTAAAATTAGGCTCTTATGGCATTTAAATCGCAATAAAATTCTGAATCTCAGGCAATACGGTTATCAGAAACATGTGGGAACAAGTGACGCAATTGCTACTTTCATGGAAGAAGTAGTTGACAAAATTAATATGAAACTTAAAGTTGCAGGCTTATTCCTTGATTAAAGTTCTGTTTTTGACACAGTCGATCGCAAGCTACTATTAGCAAAAATGGAACACTATGGAGTTCGAGGACCGGTTCTAAAACTATTCAAATCATATCTGGAAAATCGTAAGCAATACGTAGAAATTAAAGTGACTGAAGGTAAATGTGAAAAAGTATACAAATCGGGTTCTAAACTAATAAAGAAGGGAGTTGCTCAAGGTTCAAAATTAGGGCCAATCTTTTTCATATTGTTCATTAATGATTTAATTGATTACATGAAAAGGCTTAAAGACACTGGACTTGTTCTATTTGCTGACGATACGAATGCTATAATATCCGCTAATGATATAGAAACTCTAACTAATAAAGTAAACATGGCTCTGGCTCTCTTCCATTCTTGGTTTACCATCAACACTCTTACCTTAAACTCCAGCAAATCAAATGCGATGTTATTTAGAACAACGTCTAGAAATAAGGATACAATTGACGTAACTTTGAATAATGATAATATACTCTTAGTGGATAGCGTAAAATTTTTAGGTATTTACATTGACGAAAGTTTAAACTGGAAAAAGGAATTGTCAGCAATAGAAAACTCAATTAGTTCGGCTTGCTATGCCCTTAGAAATCTTCGAGAAGAGATCACTATCGAACAATTAAAAGTAGTGTACTATTCGCTTGTAGAGTCTAGGCTCAGGTACAGTATTTCTCTATGGGGAGGTAGTTACGCGTACAATGTTAACACAGCTTTTATCGTTCAAAAAAGGGCCTTAAGAACTATAGTGAGAATTCCACACTGGGTATCGTGCAAGGAGTATTTTAAAGATCTACAGATAGTAACTGTGCAGTGCTTGTATATTTTAGTAGTACTCACTGACCTTATGAAAAAACTGAATAGGTTCGAAACGGCAGAAGAAAGAAATAAGCGAGAAGCTACAAAGCGTAAGGACTTGCAGTATGACATACATCCACTTATGAATGTGGTTAGTCATGTGGCAAGTTTTCAATCAATCAAATTGTATAATAAACTACCTATAGAATTAAAGTCCTTATATAATATACACTAGTTTAAGCAGCAAGTCAAATCTTTTCTGGTAAAAAAATGCTATTATACTGTGGATGAGTTTCTCACTGATGTTTTTTAGCTAGACCGTTATTACTTATAACATAATATTTTACAAATGCTGACATCAACAAATTTTATTGTGATATTGAGTACTGGTAAGTACATAAAGGCATGTGTGGTTTTTAATGTTATTGACAATAGTATCTGGTTTAGGTTGATATAGTGAATATTAGATGAAATATTGTTATTCTGGATGGAAATGTTAGGGAGCTAAGCTGTTATTTTATTTGTTTTTTTAAATATATGCCTGGATAGTAATAAATAGTACAAGAACATTGTAAATTCATTTTATGATTTTTATTATTATTATTATTGGAAACTATATGAAATTATATTTGATTATATAGAGCAGTGGTGGCCCAGTGGAATCGGCCGCGACTTACAAGATGTAGGTCGTGGGTTCGAACCCAGGCAGGCGCTTTACTTTGTGTAAATAATTTCATCACCACTGCTCTCAAAACGGTGAAGGAAAACATCGTGAGGAAACCAGCATGTCCTAGAACAAAAAATTCGAAGAAAATGTGACATCCACCAATCCACACTGGGCCCGCGTGGTAGATTACAGCCCATTCCCTCTCAAAGTGAGGAGGCCTGAGTCCCAGCAGTAGGAACATTATAGGCTGATTATGTATATGAAATTATTAGATAGTCCTTGATCGGATAGACTGTCCTGGGGGCAGGCTGCTCCTTCTAGGACTATGTTCTGTTGGTGTTGTAACTGATAAATAAAATAACATTATTAAATTTTTTAAGTTAAAATTTATTTATATTTTATCATCATGAAAGATGGCACACATAGTTTGAAAGATATTACCTTTCTCAGTCTCCACATTATGGACAGGAGAAGCACAAGACTCCAGTTCCTTTGCATACATATCAAAATCTTGGGTTGGAATGACAATTTCTTATGTCATTCTGGCTTTGGCTCTGCAATTATTTAACAAATTATAGTAGGTATAAGTACTTCATTATGAAGGTGTTATTTTTCAAGTTTTTGAAAATTTATAATTTATGGTTGAAAATTTATAACTCAACTGACTTACTATGGATGGAAGTGGATTGGCAGCAACATGGCTGTCTTCTGTAGCCGATTGAAGGCCACCCATCACTACTAATAGGCATTGGCCCATGGGTGTTATGCAGGCAAATTGTCTGCAGTTCCACCACCTGTATACCTCATCCACTGTGCAAGCTGGGCACAAGTCCTCTTAAGTGTAAACTTTTTGTCAGCCCAACACTAAAAAGGAAATAAATTTACCAATTATTGTACCTGTTGCCATAAAATTAAGTGATAAAATGTTGATTAGTGTGTAGACAGTACCTTAGCCCAGCCTTTGCAACCTTTCTACGCACCGCCTCGTGCATTTAAGGATACTGCCATCTCGTTCCATTTTCACTTCGTCTCCTGCTTAGCTTGAGAAGTGCGCAAATGCCCCTTGGCAATTCCGGGGTTCTGTACCAGGAAATCCACAGGGGTCTCCTGCTGTTGATGTGATGGCCTACTCATCCTGTAATAACAATGAATAAAGTGTTTAATATTAAAATTAAATCGAATTACAACCTCGTTGGTCTAGTGGTTGCAAGCGCTACTGCTGAGCATGAGATCCTGGGTTTGATTCCCGGGTCGGGCAAAGTGTTATTGGGTTTTTCCATCTGGAATTTTTCGGTAGCAGCCCGGAGTCTGGATTTGTGCCCGGTTGATGGCAATAGGCTCGACCCTATTACATGAGACATAACATAACTGGCGAAATGTGAGTGTGCTATAGGTACACCTCTGCCTAACCCTTGGGGGAATACAGGCGTGATTTTATGTGTGTTACAATAATTATACTTAATAGAATTGTGGCCTTACCTGGATATTTTCATCATTCTCGGTTGAATACTTACAGTACAAATAACTTGAACTTGTGCATATCAACGTTCTTTAGTACGTTCCACATTAGACACTCGAAATTCTCTATATAACATTGCTTTGAAACTTTATTTAGCGTAACAGTAATCATTCACAGCGTATACAAGTATTGTACCTAAGTACCTACGTAAGTGGATGACAAGTGCGCGAGAAGTTTTTTTTAATACGTAAACGTAGACAATGACATTCACAATGAATGAGCCAGTGCTGCATGTGGATTGTGTTAATTTTAAAAGTTTAAATACATATCAATGCAAGCAAATAGGACTTTGATGATATTTTATGTTTTAATAAATGTCAGGACAATTTTTTTATAGATTTACCAAGTTATTCAATATTTTTAAATTTGGTAACTAACGTTTTTATTTCTATGGCCACCCCATGTCAATCACACAGATTATTAATATGTTGAAGTCGATTCCAATCTCAATCTCGACTTCGTTCAAGAGTTCCAATTTTCTGGATTGATTCCCAACGATTGATTTAACGTATTTCCGATACATTTTTATTTTAAAACAAGCTGACCCGACAGACGTTGTCCTGTCTTAACTATGAATGTCATAACCGCTGTTCCGTCTACAATTATGTCGTTTAGTTTTAGTTTTGACTATTGATTATAACTAAAACTATCGACTCATTTATCAACAGATCCATCTGTGTTAGACGATATTTGCAGCGCGCATTCTGTCAATCGCTGACATTTAATTCAAACAACTGACAGCTATGTAAAATTAATATTGGCGTTAAGTTTTCTTATATTTTGTAACGTTCCTATCAACTTCCTTATTTTTTTATTTCAGATCCTTCTCCTGACAATAACGAACACAACAAAAACAAAAATAGTGAAATCGGTCCAGCCGTTCACGTGTGATGGCGTGACCAAGGGAAATAGGGATTCATTTTTATCTATATAAGTTTCATCAATGGTAATGGAATCTAAAAATTCAGCTGGACGTAGTATCGTTTCTTCATAGCCCAAGACAGAAACCACACAATTGTCATAATATGACCACAGATTTGGGCACGTCACAATTGCGACGGTAAGTCCCCTATTTGAGGAGTGGCTAGAGAAGTGCCACGGCGTCCTCACCTTCCGCCTGACACATGTCCTCACCGAACACGGTTGTTTCGGGAGGTTCTAGTTCCGCATAAGGCGGGAGGAAACGCCCGGGTGTTACCATTGTGTGGATCGCCCAGAAGACACAGTGGAGCATACGGTTAAGGTTTGTACGACTTGGGCGGAGCTCACCGTGTCCTCGCGGAGGCGATCTCTCACGACCGGCCATGGTCCAGGCCATAGTACGGAGCGAGAGTGCATGGGAAGCCGTCACCTCCTTCTGCGAAGCAGTAATGCTCGTGAAGGAGAAGGCGGAACGCGTGAGGGAGAGGCAATCTGTGCGCCCTCACGCCCCCAGTCGCTGCAGGAGACGCCCTGGGCGTCGGAAATCAATAGCCGATTCCCGGCCACCGTAGTCGTGGGCTTGCGGACGGCGAGCAATGGGTAGCTCGCCGTCCGGTAAGGATCAGGCCCGGGTTGACGGCGCGTTGTGTTCCATGCACGCCTCAAAAAGATGTCAGCGCACACTGACGGGGTGCGCTAGGGCCGATGCCGGCCAGGGTCGCGGGTTTGTCTGAAAGGGCTACCGTGGCCCTGGCACACAGGCAACTGAAGGAACAGGGGTGGGTTTTAGTCAGTAAAAGTCTGACGCGCCCTCCCGCTCCGCCCAGAGCGGGAGAAAACTAAAGCATTCCAGAGTACGCATGCCAGATTTGCATGTACAATAATATTGCTTAATAGAATCTAACCCACGTCCGCTTTCGCCTACCAAATATTATATTTGTCGGAAATACGTTATTCGTTCGACTTTGACTAATAGGGACGCTAGCGCCACCAGGTGGCACTCGACAGAGTCTATAAGATAACGCCTGAAAAGAAATGTAAAAAATATTCTATAAGAAAATTATACTTCATAATAAAAAAATTGCGAATGAAGTCTCCAGGAGCTAATTGACGTTATGTACAAGTCGTAGGAAAATGCTGATAAAATTAAGTTTTTTCTGTATGTAACACTAGGAATATTGTAACTGTAGGTATTGTTGTGAACCAATGAATACTATAGTGTTGTGTATTTTAACTGAATCGATATCGATCGTTTGTTAGATAAAATCGTTATTTTATAAGGATCTTTATTTATCTACTCAATTCAAAATTGTAAGTGTTAGTGTGAGGATGTATTGCAGTTCCGGTTGCGCAGTGTGACGGCAAAAATCGCATTACGGTACAGTACAACTATTTTCCATGTCCATCAATTATTAGATTTATTGTGTACATACCTATAATAATTTGAATTCAGAACTAAGTACTTTATTTTAATTTTATTTTGATTAAAACAACAATAAAGTACTTAGTGCACAAACCTTAAATATTTTTAAATATGTTAAATAAACATAATAAATATTTTTTATTTAATAAATAATAAATCTCTTACCGATTATTAACACAAATTATTCAATTTCCGTGGATAAGATGATCTTTTGCTATTAGTTTCTTCAGAAAATGTGGTGCAGACGGGCCAGGGGTATATATATTTTGGAATTTTTAAACTATTTTTTCCTAAATTAACCATAATAAGTGCTCCTGTTATATCATACCTTTAACAAAATAGTTTGATTCTTAATTTTAATACTACAGGTACTTCTTCCCTCCAGGCAGCACAAATTAACCACTTCAAGATTCACTCAAAACCAACTTCAGAGCTCAGATAGATACATGGAGTTATCATCATCATCCACAGCCTGACTTCACCTACTGGTGGGCATAGACCTCTCATTGCTTCAGCTAATCCCCACGCTTCTGCGCCAGCCTCATCCAGGTTTTACCTCCAATCGTTTTTTTTAAAGTCTTATTTCCAACTTATGATCCGTTTTGATAAAAAAAAAAACACCAGATTTGAACATTATGTTAGTACCTACGTCAAACAGTACTTACTTATTCAATTTGTACAAACGTTTGTATTTAATTTATTGAAATTGGATTTCCGTTATTTAATTATAATTTATCGATACTACTGTCTACAGTATTTCGAAAATTTTACATCTCTTAGACCCGTCTTTTGGTACGTGTCGCACCGCACTTGATTGTGTGTCTTGTGTGTGTTGCAGTACTTGCAGTTCTATGCTTACTCTTTGGTTCTAGGGCACGTATTATCTGAATGTGAAGTTTCTATATATATATATATCTCGGATGTAAATATAATTAAATTAATTACCTATAAGGATATTCTTTAGTTAGAGCGTACTAAATTATTTTTGTAAACTTAAAAAAAAACAGCAAAATGCTTAAAGGTGGTGTGTAAATAAAGTTACTAACAAGTACGGTTATTTTACTGTACCAGTACCTGTCTGCGTACTACATATTGGTGCGCGTACATTGTTCATATTCAAGGTAAGAGGACTGTGTCAAATATTTTTATTTCGAAACAAAATATATCTTCACTTGTAATAATCCTTTCGATGCATGTGTACGTTATTAAAAATAATTAGGAAAATCGTACGTTTACGTCGGACGTATACTCGATGTTTTATAGACTTATACGTGGTCAGCATGTGACTTGTAATTAATCTTATGGTAGGAGGTAATTTAAAGGCACCACTTTATGAACATAAGACATTAATAATAAAATTATATGAAGATTTAGTCATCTTGCGATTGTTGCGAATTTACGTAAAACCGTCGCCTTCCTCAAATTAGACTTTGACACCTGCTGAGCGTGTGTGCGTGTGTGCGTGTAGCGAAGCGAAGAGCGAACGCGTATTTATATCCTATGTGCTGCGAATGTGTGCGGAGATTTCTCTTATATACGTAGAGTAGCACCATCCTGTTTGTTATTTTCCGACATCATTAATACTCAAGTATTTTTTTGTGAATTCTATTAAACGTTTTATTTTGAGTAGGTATAGGTATGTACTAACTTACTATATTATTTACTGAAACAAATAACCATGTAGTAAATAATGTAGTGACAATCATGATTCAGAATTTCAGATAGTATGTTCCACTTTCAAAATTCATAATCGCATGCATTATTCAAGGTAATTAATCAATTTCTTAGTTATTAAATTCATAATTATGTTTGAATATCCACAATTACAGCTATCCTTGATGTCAAAAATAATGTCATTAATTATTCATTGAATATTGATCATGATAGAATGTTCATTTGTTGAGTTTATAGTCCATAATTTAGTTCATCATACTTAATGTAATCATTCCCATCATAATATGTACTAGGTTATCTTGAACTTACCACAGCTAGGTTTGCTCATGGCTGTGTAGTGTGCATGGTCCCTAATGATGAAAAGTAATTGCAATTGCCTCTTGTTATTAGTAAACATGACTAAACCTCAGTGAAGCTGTCAAGTCTAAAACAACCGGTTTAGCAAGAACATTTCATTTACAGTGACAATGTCCTCTGAACAAGAAAAGCATATCAGAAACAAGATATTTTTGTTTTAAGTTAGATATTTTAAGTTCTGTGTGGGAGATCATATACATTATTAGAAGTTACTAATATGAAAACCCATAAATGAGTTAATAACAATTGCTGTGCTCCACTGCTCCGCCTACTTGTTAAGTTTTTACTGTACTCCGTCTCCAGGTTCCAAGCTATGTCTCTGCCTTTCATTAAACCAACTTACTATGTTATGTTGTTGCGCCACGCGGTTGCCCATGCTAAACCAACTCAAGCACAAATATAGAAATTTTAATTATGTTGAAGTTTGGAAGTTGTATGTACTTACATACATTTTTTGAAAATATATAAATATAACATGCTTATTCCTTCGATGGAACTAGAAATATACCAGCTTCTTAGCCCATACAATCAAGAGATATGGACAATAATGTCACATATTTTGATAATTATTTCTCTTTTGCACGCTTCATAAGTGAAGCGCATGAAGTAGTGCTCTACTCCCGCCTTACAAAGAACAAGTAATTCCTTGAGCAAAAAATGACTTTATTTACTTCATATTGCACTTGTAGAATTATATTCACATACAAACGTCAAGAAAAACACTAGTTTCAACACTCGTGTTATTTTCAAAAGACAATTTGCTATTTAAAATAATGAAAAAACTGTTTAAAAACAAAATTCTGTGGACGTCTGTGTGTCTGTATGTATGGGCCCTGGCATGGTCACGATAACTCCCAAAAAACTTAACTAATTGAATCCATATTTTTTTTTTAATGCATCTGTATGATAAAAAACTAAGTCCTTTCGAAAATCACAGTCTCATTCAATATACTTTTTAATGTTAATTTTTAGTGTTAATTAGTAATAGGAAAATACGACTGGACATTTCGATCATTGTATATTTTTGATAGAATTGAATGAGATTATGAGGCGTGCACTTTTGGATTTTCCAAAATTTTTAAAACCTATGGTCTCTGTTTTCCTAGCAACATGAAATTTGACAAGAAGCGAGGTCTCAAAGTAAATTTAAGGATAAAATCCAAAACTTGATCATTTGTACGAATATCACTTAAAAATAATGTTTGTGCTAAACTAAATATAATTTCTTTCTCCAAAATCAAGCTCATAGTTATAGTTTTCGCCTTGAAATCCTGATTGATACAGTACAGTCAGCGCCAAAAGGGCTTCATTAGCTTTAGTTTGAGATCTTCAATTAGTTTCAAGCGAGTTTAGTACTGAGAACTTGTTACAAATAGTTTTATAAATTTAACAAATATTGGAAACTTCAGACTTATAATATTATAAGCAGAGAAGTTCCTAACCTAGCGGATGCTTGCAATATTTATTATACTCTCAAGCAAATGTTTATTTACAATTTCCATCAAACGTGTTTTGGTATTGTTAATTGTTAGAATGTTCATTAGAATTTGTTTTAGGCAGGTAACGCAAGATGGCGGAAGCGCACTCAGCTGTTGCGTTTTCGTTCGCGATCACTCACGACGGATGGGATGTGAACTTTGACCGCGAGGTGCTCTATCTGGTCTGGGAGTCTGGAATACGCTCGTGGAAGAAACGTTTGGCGCGTTTCCGAGTAAGTACCCATATATTATTTTGTGCCAGTGCATAACGATGTTGCAATGAAAACTAAAAACCAGTCAAAACTACTTTAAAACAGTTAGAAATATTTTGACCGATGAAGACTCTTGACTGTAACAACGACATCATACATACGTTCATACGTAGGTTCAGCAAAGATCAGCTGATCTATCCAATGGTATATTAGAACTCGTAGGATATAATACTCTACAAACAAAAATATCAACTTATGAACATGAGATTAATACTTGCATACAGATTGAAAATCCAGATTAATTTCAAATTTTAGTTACCCTACCTTCCTAAACATGTCTTGATATCATTAATTTCCTGTTTGCTTTTTACATAGGTAGGTATATAAAACAATTCCACTTTAAATAAATATATTATATTATGTAAATTTGCTTTGTAATTGCGTCCGCATTGTTGTTTTCCTCAATAGTATTAAACGGTGGCAACTAAATCTTAGCATTATGTACATACTCAGCATTCAGTGAAACATTCATGTTTTAAAAAGGCATTCTTTAAGTTCATTTTCAGTGATTAAAAATGAACATTGAGTGATTGATTACAGTGTCATCCAATGCCTATAATTAAGATTTAAGTAATTAGCGAGTTACACACAGGGCAATTTTTAAACAAATAAAATAGCCTCCTTGTGTGTTGCAATTATTTAATTTGATAGATAATTATACAATTCATTATGTATTTATTTGCTACAATACATATTTTGTTAAACTACAGAATTAATAAAATCTTTATGTAAAGATAGTCATGCAATCCAACTTATTAACGAAATTGTCTAATTACGTAAGAAAGGTAAAATATTTTTTTTGTGTTGGTAGGTTGAAAAGTAAGTTACATTTCATTACATTTTCATTAAGGGGGATGCGCCAAGGTAGCCAAAGTAGCAAGTAATTGCAAAAAACGTAACAAAATTTGAATTTCGCGGGCTACCCTGAAAGTTCGACCTTAAGATGATAAATAGCTGAAAAAAGGGATAATGCTTGTGGCAGGAGCCCAATCGGACCAGCTGTATCAGTCTATATCAAGTCTAGACTAATAGCTGCTACAGTTATATAGGCTTTTTGACCAAAGCCAAATATTTGAGAAATGAACAGGTAGTTCGCTGCAACAGCTGTGGATGAATCTAGCAGCCACAATAGATGTTTTTTTTTGTTGTGTTTTACTAATTACCTATAAAATAAACTAATCCAAGGGTATTGCTTCACAGAATAGCGTGCACAATGGCGTCTACCCAGGCCACATGCAGTCTCTATACGTGCTGTGGACACTACTCGTTGCCGCGCATTTTGCCGGATTTAGCGTCCCGTTTGGATTAGTACAAAAAGCATTATCTGTTTTACCTAGGTAAGTGGTACTTGAACTCGATTAATGGAATTAGTTACTGCAAAAATTTGGGATTTCATCGTTTATGTTTTTGATTGACATTGTCCACTTTCTACATTTTACCTAGGTGTGCAGGGCAAAGAAATTCTGGATAATTTGACCGATACAGAGAGCAGTGGTGGCCCAGTGGTATCGGCCCCGACTTACGAGTTGTTGGTCGTGGGTTCGCACCCAGGCAGGCGCTTTACTTTGTGTAAATAATTTCATCACCACTGCTCTCAAAACGGTGAAGGAAAACATGGTGAGGAAACCGGCATGTCCTAGAACCAAAAATTCGAAAGACATGTGACATCTACCAACCCGCACCGGGCCCGCGTGGTAGATCACAGCCCATTCCCTCTCAAAGAGAGGAGGCCTGTGTCCCAGCAGTGGGAACATTATAGGCTGATTATATTGACCGATACATAATTATTTGCAAGTTCTTCAAACAACAAAGTGGGTTATATCTGGTTTCGGCGTTGATTCAGAGCTTAGTTATCAATATAATACAATTTAATCCACAATATTTCCAACGGCCGTCTACTGATTATCTGGCCACTGCCAGCAACATAATCGCATCCGTTTTCATCAATCTTATGTAAAATACTTTAATAAAGATATGAGATAGCCGATGACTGATAAAACATGTTTTTTTATCTCGTAGACGGAGGGTAGTACCAAACACACCCACAGTAAGCCGATGACGATACGGTGCCTAGTTATTTTAATTTGATAGTGGACGGGCTTAAGGATACAAAATATGTACATGCTTAGTAAAAAAGATGTTCTAAACCGAAAGGGTATGACTATTGGAAGATTTTATTTTTGTTACTAAGCCTAGCCGTAAATAATCATTTAAATTAATATTGATTCACCAGCGGCCTGTTTTCTGCTAAATAACCTTTTTTGTTGCGTTAAGTCTTTGTGCCTTAATGATATGCAATTGTAAATTGTAAGCTAGTGAATTACAATACACTATAAGTACCTCGTTAGTGTAGTGTATTGTAATTCACTAGGTTACCTAATATCATACATGCGTCTATTAATATGGCATAAAGCTCAAAAATTTGAAAGATCGCCTTTATGTTGTACCATCCAGACACATACACACACGTAATCGCTAAACGCTGATCTCAATTGTCATTTACTAAGGCGCCTAGATCCAGTACAACCGATGTTCAAGGACATCGTCAATGTAGTAAAGACTGCCGCATCCGCACTGGCATTTTATTTGTTGTACCAATAATTTTATGTTTTGTTTAGCAACTCTACGATGTGGCAGGTCATCGCTTGTTTATTGGCAGCTCTTACTATGTGGCTTAGTGTGATATTTCTCATGAGATACCTTCTCAAACTGCTATTAATTTACAAGGTAAATACGTCTTTTTACAAATCTGAATTGTTAATAAAGCATATTTAGTGATAAATGGCACTTATTAAATTTTATTTTTATTTTAAGGGATGGATGTACGAATCTCGTGCCCCCGGATCGAAGATATCGGTTAAGACAATGCTCTGGATAAGTGTAGTTAAAGTATTATCCGGGTGGAACAAACCCAGGCTGTATAGCTTTCAAGGATCATTGCCCAGACTACCTCTACCTGCTGTTAGAGATACTATGAAACGGGTAAGTGAGGTCATTTCAAAACAATGGTGCCGATTCTCCTGTCACATAATTCTCTAAACTAGACTAAAAATCACTAAAATTTAATTTATTCCTATCAAACGACGATTTGCCATTCTGAAATAGACTAAACTGACCCAACTTAACTATATTATTTAAGTTTGAGAGCACTAAGATGGCACTGAGTTAGTAATTTAGTGAAAATGACAATTTTGCTATTCTGAATATGACGTTTTTCACCAAAAATTTTGGTTGTCTAACTAAATCTGGCTATTTTTAATCGCTATTAAATAGGTGTCGAATAAAATTAGTTGTCATGAACTATTTTTGAAAAATTCACCACCACACCTCGACCTCAGGTGCAAAAACAGTACTGTATCTTTTTTATTTTATTTTACTTATATCTCGAATATGATATGTCCTATCGCAAAAATAATGAAAATTTCGACCCCCTTTATCTATCCTATTTATCTCTTAAATCCCTAACTCTACATGTAGATAATAATCTTATATACATAAAAATGAATCCCTGTTTCCCTTGGTCACGCCATCACGCGTGAAAGGCTGGACCGATTTCACAAAAAAAATATTTGTTGTGTTCGTTATTGTCAGGAGAAGGATCTTACGACATAAAAAAAATAAGGAGGTAGATCGGAATGTTACAAAATTTAAGAAAACTTAACGCCAATATTAATGTGACAGAATGCGCGCTGCAAATATCGTCTAACACAGATGGATCGGTTGATAAATGAGTCGATAGTTTTAGTTTTGACAAACTAAAACTAAACGACATATGACATTCATAGTTAAGACAGGACAACGTCTGTCGGGTCAGCTTGTTTTTCATATTTTCCATACAAAAAGTGTAAAATACCTTAAAAAACACGTCGAGGTTGCCCACACCCCCCCCCCCACACTTTGTGCGCCTGCGGATCTAAAAAAGAACCACGGGGTAGGGCAAACAAGTACCACGTGGAGTCGCGATTGTCAAATAAAATTTAAGTAGCATCATAATTATTTTTAAATTTAAAGATTTTTTCGCAGAATAGCTTTAAGATTCTCATAGCCCAAAGTAAGGAATTTTAGTGATAGTTTAGTTCGGTGTACAAGAGAATCAGCACCATTGTTGTTTAACGAGAACAATCAACTTGTACAACACACAAATATCAAATCGGATCTTATCTTCTAATATTTATGCCAAATGATAAAATATTTCGTTTAGTCTTGAAGTCTCTACAATTTTGAATGCTTTTTAACTTCAAAATTAGCAATTACTCTCAATAATTGAAAACGATAGAAGTCCGTTTTTTTCTCTTCTGCCTTAATTTAATTTCGGTTATCTTCTAACTGACGCAGCGATCTCCAACTTACCCATTTTCAACACAGTATTATTAGGTATCTAACTTTTTAAGAGACATTGGTTCACAAATGTAAGAAATTACTTACTGGGAGTATAAAAAACGTAATACTTACCTAAATGTGTGCTTTATTTCAGTACCTGACTAGTGTTCGCCCCCTATTGGACGACAACAACTATAAGAGAGTAGAAAGATTATCAAAAGATTTTGAAGAAACTATTGCTGTGAAGCTACAGAGATACCTTGTACTAAAGTCATGGTAATTATTATATATTAATTATAGACTACCTTATCTAACAAATACTATAAACATAGGGCTGGAATCACGCAAAAGATTCAGATTGGCATAATAATTTATTAGCTTATCTTCAAGAGTCACAGTAATTGACTCTTCCAGCAGATGCTGTCGGCTAGAACAACACCGTTCATGGAATCGATCATGTTTAGAGCTATGCCGTCAGCCTGTTCGTTAAGTATTGTACCTATTCACGGTCAACAGTCACCCAACCCAAGGCAACTCACTTTAGCAAGTTGCACAGCGTTGTTGCTGCAACATGTTTTTTGTGTTGGGAGGAACATTGCATGCAGTATGTTTGTAAAACATATTTCAGGACAAACAAAAAAAAATTGCACAAGTATCGTTTGTAACCATGAATACGAGGCTTCACTTTATCTGGTGGAAATGGCCCAATAAATTCCAGTTTGCATTGAATTTATTTACAGATTCAGCATATCGAATGCGAATCGAAGCACGTCTCAAATGTAATGGTATCTTTTTCTCGTAGGTGGTCCAGTAACTACGTGTCTGATTGGTGGGAGGAGTACGTGTACCTGCGCGGCCGCTCGCCTCTGATGGTCAACTCGAACTTCTACGGAACCGACGCCATCTTGTTGAGACCCACCAACACCCAGGCAGCGCGCGCCGGCGTCATCATTCATTTGTGCCTCAAGTTCAGAAGACTCATCGATAGACAAGAACTTGAACCGGTTCGTAAATATTATCTTTTTGAGTATTATTATGTGATTATTTGATAAATGATATTTATTTTTGTAAGTAGGTAGGTATCTATATGTATTATCCGATACCAAACCATAAGTACTGCTGATTTATTTATATTATTATACTTACTCACTGATATACTATAAGTAGGTACTTAGATCCTAAAAATTCAAGTCTCGATAAAACACGGCAGAATAAACCAGTACCTAAACGTCCTGGACGTATTTATTGGCATAGAGGTATGTTTAAAAAAAAAAAAAAAATTTGTATAATTTTTGTTAAGCAGAGGCCTCTCTGTGCTCATTCAACATTACTATTTTTGCAATCTAGCCACGTTTGCCCTAAACATAATATGTACAGATCATCTATCGTCGTCGATGTCTTCCCGCAGTCGTCCAGCTGGTGACAATGTTTGCCCATCTGTCCGGGTGCATATGAGCGTTGTGGCTGGCCCACTCCCGCTTCATCCGGGCCCAGATTGAAGCGGGAGAGAGCTAGGCATAAACAGCCAGGGATCCTGGCTATATTTTTCACCAACATCCGCTATTTAGGAGCACAGAGTAGATTTTAGAAAACGAACTTTTTCTTTTTTCTTTAGATAATGCTACAAAACATGGTACCTCTTTGCTCGTGGCAGTACGAGAGACTCTTCAACACGGTGCGCGTTCCCGGCATCGAACGCGACAAAATCGTACATTATCAGGACTCGACGCATATCACAGTCTACCACAAAGGAAGGTACTACAAAGTGCTAGTATACTCAAGAGGACGCCTATTGAAACCTGCTGAAATTCAAGTGTAAGTTTATACATTCATACCTACTTGTTATTCTATCTGATATAAAATTAGATAGCATTTACAACAAACATTTAAAAAGTCCTACATACATTTATGAATAGAAAATGAAAGTTTTCTTTCGAATTAACGCTTTGTTGAAATAGTCTCGACATAATTAAAATACAAGTAAACGCTGAAGCAATGCGCACAGTAATTATAATCCACTGCGTCAGTCGAATACGCTTAATATGTAGTGTCAAGCATCCAACTGCTTACCAATCAAGCTAATTGAGGTCGACGTTCAATGCTGCCGTTTTCCAATCCATCCTATCTACATAATTATATGTAAAGTAAAGATATAATGGCTAATCCACTGCGATAGGGTGCCAAACAAGGAAACAGTAATACTTGGATTCTTTAGTTTTGTTGTCATCTGTTTTTTTGGATTGTGAGCTCATTGGCATGTGCCAGGAACTTGCACAATAGCATGCAAGAAGAGATAGCATGCCATTGTACTATAACTTTGCAATAAAAACTTCTGATGTCTAATAACGTTAGTTAAGCTCTCTCTATCTAATAATTTAATTTGACATCTGTATAATCTTGTTTAAATTTATTGGATTGTTAAGTCTATGACATGTATTATAACTCATCTGACATTTTTTATGTTTAAACCTTTGACATTTGTAGTAGGTATTCTGAATTTATTTAATTTTTTGAGTATAATAATTTTGTAATGTTATTTTAATAATTATTTAATTAATTCAGACAATAATATAAATATTTGCACACCTTATTAGGTAATGATACAGAGTACTTTATATTTATTTGTAACTTCGGTTTATACCTACCTGTATTAGGCAAATAAATAATTTGATTTGATTTGATTTGAAAGATGTTCTATCTCACGAAGGCATTTACACATTGTTTCTATGCGCGTAAATTCCTAGTACTGGCCGAGCCGACTTTACGCACACAGAAACAATGTTCACCACGTGCATCGTTAATTGTACTCACACAATTAAGACCAACCCGACTTCGTTAAACAGAACATCAGTGCGGCACGTGGCTAGCAACAATGGTAGTCGGGAATATAAAGAAATGAATGAAAACATATTTATTAGCCCTAATTAAGACGCAAAGAAAAAGCAACGGGGTAAATTTGCGTCACATCCACGCATAACCATAGTAGCATGTAGTTGAAATAACCATTTTCTGTAGACAAATTCAACAAATCCTCGACGACAAGTCCGAGCCGATGGTTGGAGAAGAACGCGTGGCTGCGCTGACCGCGGGCGAGCGCTCTCACTGGGCGCACATCAGACAGACCATGTTCAACCGCGGACACAACCGCACGTCGCTGCACTGCATCGAGCGCGCCGCCTTCAACGTATGCCTCGGTAAGGACACTGATGCCGTATTAACTCCTCCAAGTTGCACTCGTCAAAAACGTCCGATAACGAAGACTCGTATTCTACGTAATCAGAGGTATAGAATGGCTCACCCGGATAGTCGCATTGTCAACAAAATGTATGGTTAGCTGCGCAACCAAGTAGATGTTTGCACCTTGACCTGCACCCTGCGTAGCACTATCAATCAGCATCTGGATAATGTTGAAGGATATTTCTAATCCATTGCTTTATATGTTCGAAAAATTTATCTGCTCAACAACGTAAGTAACGTAATAAATGTTGTTGAACTGTCAAAATGAAAGCCATTCCTACTGTTCCGCCGGGTCGCAGGCCTCAGTTAAAGAGACATCTAGAAGCCAAATGGGCATGTAATTATCAAGTTTTTAAGTATTGTTCTCAAATTGAAGGCATTCAAAATAATATGCATGAAATTTTCAAATGAATTTCAAATAGTATGAATGTGAATAGCTATAAGAGTAGGGGAACACAAAAGAAACTATGGATGGACTGTGTGAAAAATGAGTGAGACTAGAAAGGAGTGACTACCGGGATGACGACTATGGAAGAAAAAGAGACCCCAAATAAATTGATATAAAGGCGAGAGAATGATTATAATGGAGGATGATTTATTTTAGAAGATAGGTACATGATAATGTTTAAACGGACCTTTCAAAACTTACACAAGCACGCATTTAGACCAAAACATATCTTATAATGATTTTAAATATTTACGCACAAAACTGTAGATCCGGAACAGTAAATCAGTTCCGTCATACAATACCTACCAACAACGATAAGAGAACGACCTTCATTGGAGATTGTGGAACTCATTGACCTCTTTTTAATTTTATCAAATTGTACGCATTTTAGTGAAATAAGCACTGGCTTTGTGATTTTTAATACAACGTAGATACTCATTGTTTAAAATACGCTACGTTCATCTGTATCTTCTATGCGGTTAAACAGGTCGCACTGAGCACACGTAACGAACATATACGGCGCGCAAACGCGACGCTAACGCTGCGTCTACACGATGTGATACAATCAATCACGCTCACGTGACGCTAGCGCAGCGCAGATAAGAAGGGATCCGCATTCCGGTCATAACAAAATACAATTTTCATAATTTCTGAATGCGAATGAATAGGTCAGAAATTGCCCTTCTGTATTTTATATGGCCAGGTTAATGTATTTTGGTTCACTTTAACTTTAAATACAACAATTTATATATCGTTGCTCTAATCACCTATGCAACACTGCCCAATAGTGCCCCTATTTTCTTTAGGGTCATAAAACCTAGTTTCGTCTATTATTTGCTAACCGATTCGTGAACTAACTAGGTACCTCGATTGCGTAGTGTTGTAACCTACATTTTTGTAGTCGTCCCTATTGCAAGATCCGTATTAGTAGGTATACAATGTTCTACATTCACCAGCGTAGCTCCATTCGCTGACGGCTCATCGAGTCTTATAGCGCTTATTCATATTTATTTTGAGCCCTAAGGGTACATGGCGTGTCGGGTCCTCTTATACAACTAATATTCATTATTCAGGGTCAGTATTAGGGTTTCCAGGGTAAAGTCTCTAGGGTAAAATCGGAATCTTTAAGAAGTATAGCAAATGGTCAAAGAAGCCATAAGCTGAATTTACAAGAGAACTATTTAAATGAAATTTTAGAAACACGCATTTCTGTCTATCTATTTGACAAATGTAACAAACCATTATAGAACTGAAAGTAGGTAATTATTTTGTAGTGATCATATTATATGTAACCAATCATGACGTCTTTCGTGTAGACAATACATCGCAGATAAATTGAGTAGTCATAATGAATAACGTCATATCATTATCTTATAATTGTTTTGTCTTCGAGGAGCACACATTAGGATAGTCCATAGGTCGTTTCATTATTTGAAAGTTGTGAAGGTTTTCACAAGAAATGCAATCGTTCCAGATGACTTTGAGTACGGCTATGATGAGAACAACGCTACAAAACTGGACGAGATGGGTCGCGTACTACTGCACGGCAAAGGCCACGATCGGTGGTTCGACAAGTCATTCAACCTTTGTTTCAGCAAAAACGGTTTTGTAAGTATTTTCGTGTATAGTTTCCCTATTATCTCTGAATATCAGAATTACGTCTTGAGATATCTAGTAGTAGTACCTAGAGCCAACAGTTTATTGTGAAGCTCGTCCTTTCTGCCGTCAAGCAGCGTTACAGTGTTCTAGTTTAAAAGGAATGAGTCACATGACGCATTCCAGCTTAAACGGAATGGTAAAGCAAGTCCATGGGCAGTGGTGACCACTTACCAAGAGTTAAACAGCCTGCTTGCTTGTCAAACAATGAAATAAAAGAGACATATTTGTTTACTAAATTACTAAAGTGCGCGCAAGATAAGTCTGAGCGCGTGTTTGTGTTTCAAGACTATATCCATGCCAGCACTTTTAATCACTTTCTTTGGAAGGAACAATGTACAGTGATATAAACGTCGAGATGGCGGATAACAATTGTTTCCGATTTCGATGTGGCTATTAGTTCGCAGGTGGGGGTATAGCATGACTATGTTAAAGTAACGTAGTCGATAGTAATGAAGTCATACGAAAAGAAAGCATGTAGATACTTTACATTTAATTATGTCCGTGACTACCGCAGGAATAACAACGCCAATCGCTTCCATATTTTGTAAATAATTAGTACTCAATTGGTACTAATTAGTACTCGATAAAAAAATTGGTACCTTAGTAGTTTTCGAGAAAATCGGCTTTGAAGGTGGTCCTGTGGTAGTCACGCTCCCTTCAGCAGGTCCACCACGAGCGCCGAAAAAGGGGGCATGTTAGAGCTATTCTAAATATACAAATAATTAGTACCGATAAATGTGGTTCATTTCGTAAAAAAACCAGAACTGAAACATTTGTATTTACCGAGATATCAACGATGATAACTTTCGCGCGCTCGTTCAGCAGGACCACGACTTTGATTGTTGATTCAGGTTTCAGGAGCTTGTTGCTTTCCTCAAACCTACATAGAAAATTAGTACCCTGCAAGATAAAATTTGTACCCGAAAAATAATAGTTACTTTTTACAACTTCATATTTCTGTGAACTCTAATAATGCTAACTTTTTATTTCGCAGGTTGGTTTTAACTCAGAACACACATGGTAAGGAAACAAATCTATACAAATTACAATAATTACTATAATATCTTATATCAAATCATTTCCTGACACAAATTAATTACATATTTTCAGGGCAGACGCACCTGTTATGGGACACTTATGGGAGTACGTTATTTGGAGCGAATTGGAAATTGGGTGAGCATTTTGACTATAAACATTTCACCCCATTATGACTTTCTCTATTATCCCCAAAATTAAACATTTCTCATAAACCAATTTGTTTCGGTTTGGCCACGAATTAAATATACAGGTATATTTATATCTGTGGCGCAAAACGTCCTTTCTTCCACACGTCTCTATAACTTGTCAATCGAGTGTTTATTATCGCCGTAGCTCACTAATACCCTATTATTATGTATAATTGGCATTTGTATGTGTAGTAACAAGGTAGAAAAGAGTAACAAAAGTGCCTTTTCAGATACGGTAAAGACGGTAACACACTAGGCACGGTTGATTCACCTCCCCCGACGCCCATTCGTTTGCAATGGGACCTTGGGCATGAAGAGCTACTCAAGAACATTGACGTATCGTACAACGTCGCACAAAAGTTACTCAACGACGTCGACCTCAGGATACTGATGTATACCAAATATGGAAAGGGTATGTAAGCTTTTATATATATATTTATAAAGCTTTTCGGCTTGGATCGTGCTTTTACAAAGCCAACTAGGGTCTATCCGCTGTAGCTACACAAGTTATAGTATTTTTATCTCACGAAGCGATACGCGCTTTTTTTGTGGGAACCAAGTGTACAAATACGCTGTGTACATGCACATAACACACACATGCGCGCACACACATACTTCCGACTTCGTCATTGCATTATTGATTTTCGTCTCGGACGGTACCGAGAGCTCCTGCGCTTACAAACACATTCTCAGCGTGTTTCTACACTTGGTAACCACAAGTAAAGCGCGCTTCACTTCGTGAGATAAAAATACTGCAACATATAGGTGCGATACAAGTATGTACTTTTAAAACCGCTTCCTTTCTTTAGTGCCACCATAAAATGCTAATGAAACGGCCGCTAAACTAGCGGACCTGTCAGATCGAAGCACACTTCTTTCGAGTCTGAGTTATTAATTGTTTTTTTTTTTGTTGTTAGCATTTATGTATATCTACCCACTCATAATATTCCTTTCACTATGCAGGTTTCATGAAGAGTTGCCGGATATCTCCGGACGCGTTCATCCAGTTGATTCTGCAGCTGTCGTACTACCGCGACGCGAGCCGTTTCTGCTTGACGTACGAAGCCTCTATGACGCGTTTGTTCCGCGAGGGCCGCACCGAGACTGTCCGCTCCTGCACCATCGAGAGCTCCGAGTGGGTGAAGGCTATGAACAACCCTAATGCTACGGTACGTCATACTTACGCACAGTTACTCTGTGACCATGAGCTACATGCTCAAGCGACACGCGTCTTGCGAAAGCGACTGCTGAGAAAACAATCAAAAGAAGTTGCTTAAAGCATGGCACGAGTCACCGCGGCGCCACTTGCGCAGGGACGGCCAGAAACAGGTGACGCGGCGCGTATTGTGACGCAAGTCACGTCGCTGCGTATTTCCAATCTATACAAGGCCAGAACGCAGCCATAGGAAACTGCTTGCGTATAGGTACATTGTAATGCTAGTTTTAAATCTGTGATTACAATGTGTACACGAATTTTGCGTACTGGTCGTGTATAGTTTGTAACGTGGACGCGCGCGTCCTGATTCAAAACTATACTATATCACTTACGCCTGAAAAGAGTTTTAAAGATTTATAGTGTAATAAAATCATTGTAAGCGATAGGAAAAACCTATTAGGCCCTCTTATTTCTGAATGGCAATAATAATAAGGCGTAGTCAACGGAGCCCCGCTTAAAGGTTAAAAAAAAAATAACCACGAAGAGTCTTTCAGAGCTGCCCATACCCTTCTAACCTAACCTGTCCAAGTTGGGGTGCCCTAAGTCCCGAGCTCGCTTCGCTCGCTCTTGCATTCAAAATTTTCCTAGTACAGTAATATTGCATTTTGCACCGATCCCTTCGACACAATTTTTACGACAAACGGCTGATAATTCCTTACAATATCCATGGAATAGAAAGAGAGGTCAATAAATCAAAACGGCGAGCATTCAGCTGCTCGCGTATAGATTGGATTCGCGCACTTATTCCGATCTATTCATGATGACTCCGTATGCGTACTGGCACTGTATATTATGAAATAAGGTATTAATTCGTTCACTACGAAGTATACGCGAGTATTTGCGTACTACTCTTGTATAGCGCGAGCAGTTTCCTATGGCTGCGTTCTGGCCTTGTATAGATTGAAAATACGCCACGTCGCTCGAGACTGTAAAACGGGGCGACTTAATAACCAAGAAATTGCTCGACTTATCTAATTTCAACACCGCCAATATCTTGCTATAACAAACGGCCTCGAGTAACGATTCCCTTCCAGGACAATAATAATATAAAAGAAGAAACCAAAAGGGATGAAACTAATTGTTTTAAAGGTTTTATGCTTTTATTTTTGAACCAAAGGCCAATTCCAGTATTTAAAAACGTTCAAAAATCTAGTCGCGATGTCTTCTTGGCGACAATCAATGTCATAAAAACTTTTTTACAAAAAAACAACCGACTTCCAAAAAAAACACTAAAAGACGTGAAAAATAACTTTAATTTCGGAAGTCGGTGTCTTTGGTTTTATATTTACGTTTTTGGCCACCGACTTCCGAAATTAAAGTTATTTTTCACGTCTTTTAGTGTTTTTTTGGAAGTCTGTTGTTTTTTTGTAAAAAAGTTTTTATTTTTCACTTTTTAGTTGCGGTACCTACCCCACACAAATTCGTATACCACTACTTGGTGTGTAAATAACAGTGACAGGAAATCAAAAACTACTGGTCAGACCTTGATCAAATTTAAATGGGACCACATGTAAAGCACTACCTATCAAATAAAAAAAGAATCATCCAAATCGGTTCACCCAGAAAAAAGTTATGAGCTAACACTCATAAAAAAAAAAAAAACATACAGACGAATTGAGAACCTCCTCCTTTTTGTGAAGTCGGTTAATAAACTAGTTACAAATGTATACAACATCCTAATTGTGTAACACACTATCAATCACAACCTGAATTATTTGAAGGATATTGTAAATCCATTGATCCTTAATATGTTCGCAAAAAAAAACTGCTCAACAACGTGAATAACGCAATGAATGTTAAACTGTCAAAATGAAAGCCACTGCTAGTGCATAGTAGTGCATAGTAATTGGGTAACAACGCAATTACCCCGCTGGTCCTTAGAGGTAAATTATAAATTAGAGATATTTTTTAGAAATTGAGATTGAGATTAGACTGCAAACGTTCTTAAAATACGGGAATTGCCCTCAGGGTACCTAACCTACCTAATATCATTAAAGTTTCCAATGCACTGATAATTATTAAATTATGTTATACTTATAATTGTATTTTTTTCGTCAAATAAACAAAAACGTCGTGGTTACATTGTGCAATATGCTCTAATTTTTTTTCGATAATTTTTCAGTTATTTGTGATTATGATATTAATTGAATTACATTAAAATTTATTTAGGTACAAGAGCGAATGGATCTGTTCGTGAAGGCCAGCCACCGTCATCAGTTGGGCTACCAGGACGCCATGGCCGGCCGAGGCATCGACCGTCACCTCTTCTGTCTGTACGTCGTCTCGAAGTATCTCGAGCTGGAGTCGCCGTTCCTTCAGGAGGTGTTCAACGAACCCTGGCGACTTTCCACAAGTCAAACGCCTCACGGTCAGTATTATCACATTCTACCATTGTAACATCTCCGTGCAGTCTGCCAACGCAAGTTTTCGGAGAGCAAGGGTTTGAGTAACATAAAATAACATTACGCCTGTATTCTCCGAAAGGTTAGGCAGATGTGTATAAAACACCTGGGTATCATTTGATAGGGAGCGAGCCTATTACCATCAACCAGGCATAAATCCAAATTGTGTTGCTGTTGAGATATCCCTGATGGAAAATCACGACATAACCTGCAGTATGTCAGTTTGGAACATAATCTGCTTATGCAATGTATCGCTATAACAATTGGCAGATACACTATGGCATTGTTAACTTCCCTTTTTAGAAAGAAAGAAAAATAGGTTTATTTGTCACAGAAACACGTGCATACAAAGAAAAAAAATTAGCTCAGGTAACAATTGAATAAAAAGAAACAAACAAACTAGAATAAAACTAGAACAAACAACATAACAGCATATAACTAGAATTAATTCTTACTGCACCTGATATTGTATTTCCTCAAAGTGGCATCTAGGCATAGCCAGCAAATACTAATACTATAACATACTGTATATTCTCAGGTCAAACCTCAATGTTGGATCTAAAGAAACACCCAAAGTGCGTGAGTGCTGGCGGCGGCTTCGGCCCAGTGGCTGACGACGGCTATGGAGTCTCCTACATTATCGTCGGAGAAGATCTACTGTTCTTCCACGTCTCCAGCAAGAAGAGTTGCCCCATCACGGTGAGACTATATCTTTGTAAACCTATATACAGCTTAACATAGACCATTCACAGTAGATTTATATATCACAAGCTGACCCGACAGACGTTGTCCTGTCTTAACTATGAATGTCATATGTCGTTTATTTTTAGTTTTGACTATAGACTAAAACTAAAACTATCGACTCATCAACCGATCCATCTGTGTTAAACGATATTTGCAGCGCGCATTCTGTCAATCGCTGACATTTAATTCAAACAACTGACAGCTATGTAAAATTAATAGTGGCGTTAAGTTTTCTTAAATTTTGTAACGTTCCGATCAACTTCCTTATTTTTTTATTTCATAAGATCCTTCTCCTGACAATAACGAACACAACAAAAAAAAACTTGTGAAATCGGTCCAGCCGTTCACGCGTGATGGCGTGACCAAGGGAAATAAGGATTCATTTTTATATATATATATATAGTATATATATAGATTACACAGGGTACATTTCGTCTGTAGCGGAGGAATGGTCACTCTGGCGCATTATCTCTTATTTCTCCTTTATTAAATTATGTTTTTTGATTACATAAATAAGTTAGTATGTGTTATACATGTTCATTCATAGTAACTATATTGCATAATAAAAATATTTCAACATTCAAGTTTACATTTATCTCCTTAACATTGTGTTCATTTTACAGAGTTCATCAAACTTCGTGAAACAAATAGAGAGATCCTTGAAAGATGTGCAAGACCTCTTTAATGAATACAAAAAACTGAAAAACGGAATCAAGTAGATCAATATTATGGCTGGACTCGCACATCCGGAATGCCTCTCTGAATTCATATTATTAATTCAGAAAGCCTGGAATTGCATACAATTTGATCATGCTCCACACATTCAGATTTATTCAGATTATTATTTTCTCAGATCGATCTGTAAGAGTGATACTGACGAGCGTTCTGAATTCCGGATCGGAATATTTAAGTTTATGATTTCATATCGCGCGTTTTTCTATACATTTTGATCACGCGAGCACACACACACCGGAATCAGATTATGAATTATTTCAGTTCACACTGCGAATGGTAGCGGTTAGACGTGTGGGTCTTCTCATCATAAGTGTGTCTTTCTTTCGGATTTTATCCCCCAGAAAACACGCCAAATGATGCCACAGACATTCTGTAGTAATCAAACAAGGATATTGTAGTCATTTTCTCGCCGCAATGTAGAACTGGCTTTCTTTTACTCTGTTCACATCAAGAGGATGGATCTAGTGTATTCGTTTGCATTTCTTTTTATTATTATTTAAAGCTAAAAGTAGGGCAATGAGTATTTATTCTAATTCCATATCCAAGACATTTGCCTGAACCGAAAAAGGCGAGCTCGAGAGTAGGTACTGATTTATCTGAATTTTTAAGATATGTGTGAGGCAGCTTGCCGGAATTCAAATTATGAATTCCGACTCTGAATTCAGATAGGAATTCCGGATATGTGTGTCCAGCCTTAGACACGCTTTTGTATTGTTTTAGTTTTGTTGTTGTTGTATTGTGTAGTTTATATTTTTTTGACTAAGTGAACACTCAAATCAAACTGAAGTATTCTTCATAATAATTAATTGTGTACAATATTATTTTTGTAATGTCCTTGCTGTCTAATGGTATATACCGTCAAATTCAGGTATACAGTCTTTACATTACGTACTGTAACACATAGTATAATAATATACTTCACCAGGTATAGCATTCCGGTCACGGGGGTGACACAAGCCTACGTCATCACCGCTGTGTTACCAGTAGTGTGTAATAATAACTCTCCAATCGCCTTTATTACCTGTGCGAATCCGATAAAACAAAGAGGTTTTAACTAACAATTACGTTGGAATATGTTTAAATTGAATTGTTTCCTTTGATTAGAAAAATGAAACAACAATTTAAATGGTTTATGTATATTTTTAACAGAATGGTGACTGAAAATGTTTCCATAATTCGTGTTTTGTTGCAATAAAGTGGCAACTGGATAACGACGTAAGCATGTGTCACTCCCGGAATGCCAGACCTTGTTTTTTTAGACCATGCTGTAACATAGACTATGAAATTGTATTAAACCCCCTCATAACGAAGACACATTCAGTTACTCTTACTAGTTATTTTAATTGTTAACTATAATAGTGGAATTTATATTGTGTCAATTGTCTGGTGCTGCACACACATTATGTTAAAATGTTATGCTTTGTCTACCAATGGTTCAAGAATAGAGTGTATATTATTATTTTAAATTAATTGATAACAATAAATCTGCTTTTGAGTTGTTTTAATAAGCTTAGGTGTATTGTATTTTCTTTAAGTGTGCTTATATTCGAATACAATTTGGTAATACGTCAGAAATGTTGATGTGATTAGAAGTGGATCGTATGAATATGATTGTAGTAATCTATAGGAGCGAAACCCTCACAGTAGAAAAGGCTAAGATTTCACTAAGCGCCAGCGTCGTTTTTACTTACAGCCTTCTACCTACACCAGCACATTCTACGCAATACCTTAGCCGGTAACCTTATACATTTATCACTCAATACGTCTTATATCTGTACGTCAATCTCCTAAGTCACAAGTTTTTATGACATGTTTCATATTTTAATTTATTGAAATAATATGCGAATGTGTTGATTTCACTTGTTATCAATCTGACTTCAGTTGTCTTTCAATTTTCCATATCTGTTTAACTGCTCCATATAACTTACATACGGGAAACTTCATAATTGACTACGCGGTAATTATAGCAGTGCACAACTCAGATTCACTTCAATGTTATTTTAGTTCAATATTATTATTCTTATGTCTAAACCTTGTCATAGATATGTATCACATTTAAATAAGTGCTCACTTTAAAAGGACCTTAAAAATATATTTAATAAACGGTAACAATATGGCTACGTCTAATACCTATTAGGTATTATAATTATACATTCTATAAAACAATGATATAATTAGACATATGTATCTACATTTTTTTTTGTAGATTATCTATTCTCAACTTTGTAGACACTGTTTTACTCTGTATAATTAGGCTTATGTAAAGATCAAATCATACCTATAAATTATTTACATCACGATTGCTTTTAAATGCATTTTGTTATAAAGCTAGATTTAATTATGTGAGTGTCAGCGATGATCGATGTAAAACTTGATATTGAAGTACACTAATCACGAAATCGAAGTATTTTCCCTACTTCCTTCATACTTTTCCCTTATTTTTTAAATATTTTGTTACAAATTAATTCTGTCCAATAAGAAAATAGTTAAACTATATCAGATATATTTTTAGTAAAGACTAGGTGTTCTAAGGAGCATGTCGCATTCTTTAATACGATTTTTTATTTATTAACAGTACATCGTTGACGTGCCTTTGATATTTTACATCGAAAATAAGGGGATCGCTATTATTATGTATATTTTAGATAAGTGCGTCTACAATGCAAACTTTATTCTAACAACTAACCACGTTTTAAATAAGCTACTTACAAGTTTTATCAATTAAATGTAAATAAATATATTTAATATTGTCACGTTTTATTACTTTGCTAGCGGTACCCTTTGTTGCGTAAAGCAGTCTACACACCAAACCCACCGACCCGCCGACATGGAGTCGTCGACACGCGCGGGTACAAGTCGTCGACATGATTCTTTTGAAATAAATCCGCCGACATCAAGCCGCCGGGGCTGTGGGTTTGGTGTGTAGACTGCTTAAAGTAATAATATACTAAATCTACATAGATAAATGGTGTCAAATTACTAGCGTACTAACATACCGGGAGACCAAGTCTTCTTATAATCTGCCTCTAAAGATCGCACTGATGGGCGTGCTAGAACGCAGGTCCTCGGGTTCGCGTATCGCGGGATTGGGCGTATCAACTTTATCCTACCTCTGTTTCATAGCGAACTGATGATAAATACGATAATTCAATTCCTTCCTACACTATACGTTTCCGGTTTCGACTGTTGGCAGCATCATTGTTACTTATGACTAAGTAGATCAAATTCCATGAATACATATGTACGTTATACTAACGTAGGTATATAAAATACTGTACTATGTTCTGTTCGAAGTGGCCACCTACTTTTACCATCCGTGGCGTAACCGCAGATCAGAAGGCTCTGGTGCAAAGAAATTGGGCAGCATCACCCATCTCCCTGGTATGTTTTGTTTTCAAACTCAATACGGTACTGAAGTGGTAAAGTATAACAAGGGGTAAAGTAAAGTATAATACTAGTAGCTCGGTGAGCTGTACCTAGACCTAAGTCTATCTTTGCATAGCTTAAAACTGAATAAATGTTCACGCGCAAAAGATGCGAAATGGCTGAATTATGTTTTATTTTACGTTTCCAACCCCCATATCTCCGCCATTTTGAAAAATTTCGAAAAACTGAATCGACAAAAATATATCCATGTATTCGAACCCGCTCACCAAATTTCACGAGAATCGGTTGAGAAATGCGACCTGTAGGTAGAAGATAACAGCCGGATATACGGAAGCAGTTTTGCACAAGGTAATAAATAAATAAATAAAAGGTTTATACAACTTTTACAGTAAATATTACTTAAGGACCTCCTTTTAGGTAAAAGATATACCTGTGCTAGGAGATCCCGCTCTCCAATGATAGAAATTATGGGAATGGTAAAAGTCGTGTACAAAAATAAAATTGAAATTAAACAAAACATTACAAGTAAAAACTAAAACTAAACAAGACAAGAATTGAACTATAACTAAAAAAAAAATAAACTTAGAGATATATATCCTAAAATTGTGTGTTAGTGTGAGTGTGTACGTGCATGCTTGTGTGTAGCTTTTCAATTCATATTGACGATGCTTGCAACAATAATTCAATGGTGAAACGGAGACGCTTCGCGCTCGCTCGGTCAAAAAAGGAGAGGGGAAAGAGTCCTACGGCAATGATAGAGTATCAAACAATCCGTCTGCATCGTTATCAACAGGAAAAGTGCTCAAAAGGCTGGCTTCATTGCCACGCTCTACGGCAATGCTGATGAAAATTCAGAAATAATAATTAGAAAATGAATGAAAGGGAAAGAACTAGCTTCTATTTTTCTGTTTACGTTATTTCTTTAAGTAAACCCCTTTTAACATCATTACAGGTTTAATTATCTAAAGCATTGTGAAATTGACGGTACGGTTCATGGTCTCTTAGAATGTATATCAATATGTCGTTTCTGCTATTATGAGTACGCACTTAAAAACGAGACACAGACGCCTTTGTTTGGCGTTGTGCGGAGTCTAGGGGTATGGTATGGTGTCGATATGGACCATGGATCGACAGTGATCGTTGAGACGTGGCCGCGACACATGCTGGCCTAGGAACTGCTCACTGTTTCCTTTTAAGCTCAGAGTATTTGTTTTGTAGTGTTAAGTAATGTCCCTTTAATTGACTATAACAATGACTAGTGTGGACGTTTTAATAAGGATGTATTTCTCTAGTTTACCCGTATTGCAATTCTCGTCCCACACTAGGTATATCTGACACTATGTCATACTAATCGCGATCCTATGTAGAGGATCCGATATCAGAAGGTGGATACGAGCAGGCTGAGAATTCTGATAGTGAGATCAGTGCGAATGGATACTAGTGAGAGCTGTACTAAACACAGGCGCAACATGGTTTCGTAAGATGCTTCGATAGCTACCCGCGCGTTAGTTACCTAATCGAGTCATTCATTCTGCCTGTGTTTGACTCCTATTAGTGAGACGTGCAGGCTCGATCGTGATAATATCATATCAGGGTTATCTATCCACTATCATGCCTTCATACTGTCTGACTAACAATGATGTGAAGTTGAGTGAGAACGAGGTAATAGAGATGCATCCGGTGAGTCGATACCGTTTTAAGTTACCCTGTGGTGGTGGTTGTTTGGTTTGAAACTTTTATTTCAAGTAAGTACCTAGTTGTTTTGCATTTGAAATGTAACTTGGAAGCAACTTGACTTTGTTGTGAAATGGTGTTTTATTGCGTTATTATACGGTTTAACCAGGTGCGCGTCTGCCTGACCCTTCGGGGAGTGCGGGCGTGATGTTATGTTATGTGATTCCCTTTAATGTTCGCTTGCTTTATCTAAATTGATAGACAATTGAACCGCGATAGACTATTACAGAGTGAGTAACTAACTCAATGAAGGTACGCCTAAGGAGAGAAATTGAGAATCTCTTTGACTTAGTAATTTGTTGAGGTGTGTGCGTGTCCTGTGCACCCCTGCTTGCCCCTTCGGGCAGTGCCAGCGCATCGCGTGATGTTGTGTGTGTTATGTTTATGAGACTTCCCCTTTGTCAAAAAAGAAAAGCTTTGTATGTGAACCCGACGCGCGACGTTAGTGAAGAAGAAGAAGACGTTTGCAAGAAGCATGCTACCCCGTTAAACCTTTCGGTGATTTAAGTTGTTTAGTAGCAGCAACATGACGAGCCGCTGCGCCTCTAACTCGTGGTGGTTAGACATGTTCCAGCGCGCAGCCTATGTAAGCGTCATGTTGATCTGAGAGCTGTTTAATGAACCTTCTTACAAAAAGTCCTACATAGGATTTAAATTAGTTTTACTACTGCTCAGTTACTGAATGATAATAATTATTAGAGAAGTGAGATATGTACAAGAAGATTTGGCGGAAAAAGCTAGATAAGATAACGTTGTTTCCATAGCGAGTAATGGAGAAAGTAGTGTTTAATCAGCCAGCAGACAGACTATATTGTGATAAGTAGGGACTTACTATAATTATGACTTACCTATGTGTCATAAGTGTATGGTCATCATAAATATCCGTAGTGGTCATTCATTATAAATGAGGTAACCTAAATATTTTGCCTGATGCTTATTTGCGTGGTACTTAGTAGGGAAGTAGGTATCATGAACATTTCTGAGGTAGGTAAGTCGATGTTGGTTAAAAATTACGCTAGCGGTTTCATTTAGGTCCGTGAAACAGTCCGTGTGCAGAGTCGATTGACCTAAGCATTCATAACACCGAATAAGTAGTTAAGTAGGTACCTAACCGGAGTACCATATTATACCTACATTCAGGACTTTGTAACACGATTTTGGTAACGTTTTATGCAGACTCGTACGTGTCAGCATCGATAAAGGAAAGGTTAGAAAGAACACATTGTTCTCGACTTACTTATATAGTTGGTAATTATACCTATTCAATGAAACAATTCTGAAACTGTTTAGCGAGTTCATAAGCTATGAAGTATGACGGCGGAAATGAAGAACAAATAAGCGTAAGCCACTAGTAGATCAAGTCACTAGCTACATTACTACCTCCTGAAGCTGCAACACAGCTTAGACAGTTCGATTAAAAACGTGTCTGTTGGTGGTAAATTATCGTCTTCACCATAGATATATATATATTTCTATGGTCTTAACTGAAACTTGGGTGGAAAACCTGGACATGAGATAATTCCAAGAGTAATTTTAGTTTTGATAATTTTGATGCTGACCTTCCTATATGGCTAAGTACCTGCAAGCTCGGAAGGGTAGGGTGCCATTACTATATTTCCTAAAGAAAGTAAAAATCCGTTTACCCGCGGCTAAAGATGTTTCACATCAATAAAACATACATACAGCCGAACATATCGTCGCCTTGAAGGGCAATGGAGCTTTTTTTTTTTTGTGTGGGAAATCATCAAATGACCTCTCCCGCTCTGGGCGGAGCGGAAGGGCGTGTCAGACTCTTACTGACTAAAACCCACCCGTGTTCCTTCAGTTGCCTGTGCGCCAGGGCTACGGTAACTCTTTCGAACAATCCGCGACCCCGGCAGGCATCGGCCCTATCGGACCCCATCAATTATGCTGACATCTCTTTGAGGCGCGCGTGGAACACAACGCGCCGTCGACCCAGGCCTGGTCCTTACCGGACGGCAAGCTGCCCATTGCTCGCCGTCCGCAAGCCCGCGCCTACGGTGGCCGGGAGTCGGCTATCGACTCCCGACGCCCAGCGTGTCTCCTCCTGCGGTGACTATGGGCGTCACAGCGCAACGATTGCCTCACCCTCACTCGCTCCGCCTCCTCCTTCGCGAGCATTATTGCTTCGCAGAAGGAGGTGACGGCTTCCCATTCCCTCTCGCTCCGTACCATGGGCTAGCCCAGGGCAGACGCGAGAGATCGCGGCCGCCGATCGCCGCCACGAGGACACGGCGGGCGGTGCTCTGCCCAAGCCGGGCAGACCTCCACCGTATGCTCCACCGTGTCCTCCGGTCGATCCACACAATGATAACACCCGAGCGTTTCCTCCCGCCTTATTTGAAACAGGAACCTCCCGAAACAGCCATGTCCGGTGAGGACCTGCGTCAGGCGGAAGATGAGGACGCCGTGCCACCTCTCAAGCCACTCAAAAGAGGGGACTTACCGCCGCAATTGTGGAGTGCCCAAGGGCAATGAAGCTAAGCCATATTTTTTTCGAAATGGAGTTAAGTGCACTAACGTGTCGAGAAAGAGCCATAGTTCAGTGTAGTCAATAAATCTAACAGATATCATGACTGTCATGTCATGTCAGTCATGATATCTGTTACCTACCTACTTATATGTAATTAATAGGTAAGTAGGGTAGGCTAGCGACTTAGTTTAAGTTAGTGACTGCTGCGTCAGTCCAATATATGAGCTTGTACGTATCGGTTGCATTATTCATCACCACCCCCCTTCTTCGGTTATAACAGTTAGGTATATTATTACCTATACCATGGGCAATTTCTAATATAATAATAATAATAATAAACACAACCTTGTAGCACGGATTATCCATCAGCAACTTGCTCTGAAATACAGCCTTGTAGAATTGGAAGTGCCATACTATAGGTATGTGCCCGACCCAGTTCTCGAAAATGGACATATCACATTGTACTGGGATCGATCTATCATCACTGACAGGGCTATTGTTGCCAATAAGCCTGATATAGTGGTGGTGGATCGATTAGAGCGGCGCGCAATGATTGTTGATATAACGATCCCGCATGACGGGAACCTAGTGACAGCCGAGAAAGATAAACAAATCAAGTATCCTGACTTGGCTCGCGAGGTTGTCGACATGTGGACTCAGCGATCATTGTGCCTATAGGCGTGACTGCCAATGGCTTAATAGCCAAGAGCCTCGACCAACACCTGAGGAGGCTCTCGTTGGGCAGCTGGATCAAGAGCTTGATTCAGAAAGCGGTACTTCTAGACACGGCTCGCATTGTTAGGAGGTTCCTCGCTCTGGAGCCCTGACCGCCGGTAGCTTGGACCCTGTTCCCGATAGGTACAGGTGGGCTACTATTTTTTATATTTTTAAATGTTTTTATATTCTAATATTTAAAAATGTAATTTAAATGTATATAATGGAATAAAGGAAATAATATACAGGATTATAATAATAATTTTGAAGTTATAGGTTAACAAGAAAAACTGTGGCATTGGCATAAAAACGAATTGATTTATTTTTATTGAGACTTTAGAATTATTTACAATTTGGTTTGTCTAATTTATACTGGGAGTAAATGGCAGTAATGTTTCCTATTGGCAACATCTCTAAAAGCTTCGTTCCGTTTGGTTAAAAAAAATAAAAAGTAACATCTGTCAAACTGTCAACAAATTACAAATTTACAGTAACAATTCAATACATCAGTACATCTCAAATTCTCATTCGAATTAACCATTCTATAATTCTTATTTAATAATGTAATACGTTTAGAATATTATTCTTACTACCAATTTAACACAGCAGTAAATATCTTAGGTTATGGAAATATTTAGCAATTTTTCCTCATTCTTAGGGTGTCCCTGTAGTTGTTTTACAAATTGAGTGCAACATGTTTCATATACTTAGAATAATCTTATACAGACTGTGGGTTGTGTCGACTTTAACCTTATTTTCTAGTGTTGTTGTATTTTGGTTTTATGGATTTATAACAGCATTTCTTGTATTTACTTTGGGCATTTCAGGTAAGATTTTTTTTTGTTATACGTTTATCTAGCCTGTGGATTGCTTCATAACTACCCTAAGCTGCCGCGCCCATAAGATGACCCTAAGACCCTATAATTATGAACAAGTAAATTGCTGGACATTGCTTCGCTTGCTTACAACATCACTGATTGTCAACTACTAACCTATGATACATAATACAAACAAATCAGTATTTTATTTCTATGGAGGTCATCCCATAGCAATTATTGTGCAGGTGATGGTTTTAAAACTTGCAATGTGGTAGTTCAAGACTTATGACCAGTGATCGGAGTAGGTAGATTGAACTGGGGTCATTGATCCGAAACGTATATATTACTATGGACATTCCTCCGGAATTGGTGGATTATTAAAAAAAAACCGGAACTTATCTAGGAATTGTATTCTGCCAGAGTGGAAGGAGTCATTTGATGATTTGCCATCCTCAAAAAAAAGGTAGGAATTGTAATAAAATGAGCAATTTTATTCTTTATTATTCTTCCTATTTTTTTTTTTTGTTACGATTTGACAAAACCCAACGACCAATCAGAACAAAGGATCATGGGTGGTACAATAACCGGTTATCAGAACAATGCGTACGCCCGCCGGAAATACTAAATCCGGAAATACCAATACCGGAATTACTTTCCGGAAAAATGGCTTATCCATGTTATTCTTTCTGTGTGCACTTATGATACAAGTACTAAAAATCAATCTACCTACTCCGATCACTGCTTATGACTGCCTTGCAATATTTTTCTAGTATGTACTCCCGGCAAAAACTTTCCTGAAATAAGATTCTTATCTAGGTGTTTCAGGGTATATCCTGGCATAGATATTACTACACCTATACACTTACAAGAAGTAAGGAAACATCATCTTTAGATTAGAGATATTTAATGGATAAGATACCATATCTGCTATGATGTGGCTTTAGTTAATAAAAAAATATTGGTATATTAATGATTTTAAAAACTTTCCCTGCGCATATTGAAAAGAGTATTTCCAAAATTAAACCTTGTGTTAGTAACCTAACAATACCATTACTGTCATTGATTAGAGCACTTCTAGCCACATACCTATTGGATCCCATGGTGTCTATAGAAGTCACAATTTTCACAATCTGCTATTGAGAAAGTCTTCACAATCAGTTTGACCTCTAGCTCAATGAGGAAGTTGAGTGACTTTTAAGTCATTGTCCCCATACAAAATAGGCACAAAAATAATTTTGCTCAGCTTTCACGCCAAGAAAAATCATATTAGGGCGAAGCTGTGATAAATTACAATATAACCAATTTCTGTTCATTCAGGTTTTATATGCACAGTTAGCTTTACGAAGATAATGAATATAATCATGTAAAGAATTATGCCTACACTTTTATTAGTCCGATCTGGTCACATTGTTCAAAATAATAATGCCTAGAGTTTTTTTTTTTCCAAAATTTGATTTCATTGTTTGTTAGCAGGAAGTTTGGACCAAAAGGAAATTGTAAGATGTCCGCAGTTCAGTGTGCCTTTTGGCATAGGCCTCCTCCAACTGTCTCCATTGTACTCTGTCCTCTGCAACTCTGGTCCAGTATGGCCCCAAACCCAGGCAGATATCGTCTTCCCATCTTGTTTTTGGATGCACTGGTTTTCTAGGCCCATGTCTTGGATACCTACAGGGTCACTCCAACCCCATATCAAACTTCCAACCAACATGTATATCCATAACTATGGTATTTCTTCTCATCTCTGTATTTCAGATTTTGTTATGTGTGCTGTCTATGATTGTCAGCAAGCAACCACGTTTCGCTGCCATATGTTATGTAATGAGGAATGCAAATGTTGAAAGTTTTCCTCATAACATGCATGCCTAAATGTTTGCTCTTCATTATTTCTTTTAGAGACCAGTATTTTTCCATATACAAGCTTTTCTTTTGTTAATTTCCTTGGATACTGAGTCATTGGGTAACATAATTTGTCCTAGGTAAACATAGTCGCTCACATATTCAAAACTGTTTCCATAAACTTCTATGTGGAGCTCTTTGGAATCAGGCATCAACTTTTTTTGTTAGCATTAATTCTTAGCCCTACTTCTATAGCCCGTTCTAAAGTATGGCATGACTTGGATAGTGAAACTCGGATGACTTCGTGCCATGACTTGTGTAAAGGCGTGTTTGGGTTCGTTGGATTTTTCTTTACAAGTACTTTTCAAGAGGAGGTGATAGAACGAATATTTAACAAATTCTAATGCCAAACGGTACAGAATAAAATGTAAGTAATTTTTTTTTAAAACAAGCTAGTAATGAACTAAAAAGTACTAAATAAAACTTATCTTAACATAGAACTTTAATATTTTATTTAAAGCTTGAGGCGTGAACATCCTTCTTACACTTTACGATAAGCCGCAAGCTTTTAAGGAAATATTAAAGTTCTATGTAAACGTAAGTTTTATTTAGTACTTTTTAGTTCACTAAAAGCTTGTTTTTAAAAAGGTTTTTCCTTAAAATTTTTGTTGGAGGGTTTCGGTCTAGTTCTCCTGCGGAGATCAGCCATTGTGTTGGTTGTTGCAAATCAGTTGTCTTCGGTTTTTTGTTTTGGTTCCAGGTATCGATGGGATTTATTCGTTTTTTAATGAATCGGATCTACCACGTTCAACATAATTGAATATGCCAGGTTTTAAGACTTCTTTTTTTGTTGTTTTAATCACCTCACTTGCTGGACTATTCTGAGAGTCGCATTTCTTTTGGGTTGATTGTGTCGGCGAATCATTTTCCTCTCTTTTCCTTTTGTCTTGTTGCGATGGTGTTTTTATTATTATTTTGTCGTATTTCGGAAATTATATGTTCCCTTTCTTTTTCTCTTCCACAAGTTGCAGCTATAACTGCCCACGCTTTTCCAATACTTGTAGAAATCTTCCTTGATGTAGATGCCTGCAGGAAGGCTTGCCTAGTTTTTCATAATTGTTTTTCCACGTAGTTGTGAAGAAGACTACTACGGGTCGATTTTTGCTGCTGAACGTCCACCGCCCAATTTTGTATAAATTATTTATTCCATGGCTATCTATATGTTTTCCTATGTCTAAAATGATGTCTTTTACAATCAACGAGCTCGCATTCCATTGTTCGTGACTTGTCAGTTCCAAAAATGACATAAATATTTTTACGCTTTTCTTTTTCTGTAAAATTTTGATTCCGTTCTAGTTGTGTTACTTTGTTTTTTAGCACAATATTTTCCTCCACAATATGTTTTATTTTCTATTACAGACTCTGTTATGCCTAAAGTTTTTTGATTCCTCTTTTCTTCTAGTTTTGTTAATAACATCTCCATGTTTTGGTCCATTTTATTTTTTATTGTTCAGTAAGTACTTATACAGCATGCAAATCTTTTTACTCACTGATCCAATGTTTGTCCACAGGGATTCTGTACAGTGCTCAAGATCTATTGCTTTATTATCCCAATGACCCACCAGACTCTAGGGTGTTTGTTCTTCAGCCCAGCAACTACAAACTCCCTTATGAAAGTATCAAAATTAATAACAAAGATGGCTTCAAAATCCACTTGTTCCTTATAAAACAAACTGTGAATAGCAATCATAAACCAACCATGGTATTTTTCCATGGTAATGCTGGTAACATGGGCCAGAGGTGAGTTTGCACTTATTTTTGGACTAAATATCCAGTTGGTATCCAAGCCCATGTTTGTCGAAGTCCTAATGTCTAATTTTATATGGAAAGCAAAGATCATGATGCATGCTGCTGTAAAATGATTTTGTTGCTAGTTTGCTATTCAAGATGGGGAAGACAATAATTCTGAAACAATGGCAAACTTGAAACAAACACAAAAGTAATAATCATAAAACATTAATGTTTATATTTACAGACTGTCAAATGTCTCTGGTTTCTACCACAAGCTGAACATTAATATCCTCATGGTGGAGTACAGGGGTTATGGTTTGTCAGAAGGAACTCCGTCTGAAAGAGGTCTATATGTTGATGCACAATCTGCACTCGATTACATCATGCAGAGAACTGACATAGATGTCAGTAAAATTATGGTGTTTGGAAGATCGTTAGGTAAAGTATTCGTAGTTAGATAAATGTATGTTCATATCAGAGATGTTTTTATCATCTTCCTTGTCCAACAAGGTTGGGCACGGCTTCCACTCTGACCAGATGTTGTTGAATATCATTAATATGTTATTGTTCATGGAAAATCAGCCACGCGTTGAGTGTTGCGACATCCTAAATGGACCATACTGATGATCTGAAGAGTCAGATTTCAACGCACGTCCAGCAAGCTTTTGATTTATATTGAAGCCACATATTATACTAGTTTTTGCCCGCGGTTTCACCCGTGCGGAGATTGGAAATGATATGACTGTAACGTACTACCGCGATAAAAAGTATCCTATGTCCTAACCCAGGTCATGGTCCATCCGCGTGTGTGCGTTTCATTCAAATCCGTTCAAGGTATCAGACAGACAGAGTTATTACTTTCGAATTTGTAATATTATATGTATAGGTATATCTTCTTTATATGTATATATAATTCTTCTGTACATTTGTATGTCACTGAACTCTTCCTAAACGGCTGGACCGATTTTGATGATTTTTTTAGGGTGTGGTTGAATGGGTCCCTGGATGGGTTAGATTCACAATTGAACCCGGTAGGTAGCGCTGCGATCGAAACAGGACAACGTTCGGTCAGTTAGTAGTAATAATATAGTATTTTACAGAATTGTACTTATGTATATAGTATGGATGTTTTTTTTTATAGAGGAGGTTTTTATATGTTCTTTTTTCTGACGTCCACGCGTGCGAAGAGGCGGGCAAAACCTAGATTCATATAGTTGGCATTTTAAAATGTTTATTAAAGCCTTATTCATTAAGAACTCAAAGAGAACTAAGTTGTATAAGTTAAATGATAAATGATTTATTTTTGTAAGTAGGTTTATACAAACACTTTTACACGTCAATCATATTTTTAAAACTAGATGAGGTCGGCGTTTCCTATCTGACTACTCTGAGAAGAAAGGCCGAAACAAACTCAGAGGTCACAGTCTCTTTTAAAGTCCAGACATAATCTTGGTCAGATCATGTGAAGACCATGTAGATTGATTGATTGATGTAGTAGTTGTATTATGTCTTTACCAATTTAGCAAAAATAATCAATATTTTCCAGGTGGAGCTATAGCAATTGACTTAGCCTCAAGGCTTGAGTATAGGAACAAAATATGGGCATTGGTAGTAGAGAATACCTTTACTAGCATACCTGACATGGCACACGTTATACTAAAATGGAAGTGTTTGAATTGGCTCCCACAAATCTGTCATAAGAACAAGGTTTGTATTTACAGTTTTATATTATGACTACCTACTGCCTGCTGTTCTACGCGCAAACTACTGAATGTACTCAGAGTTATCTTCAAACTGATAGAGACACTTTGTTTGATGACATGTAGCCATTGATGACATGGCGGTAATGCTTTTTTTCATTAGTTTATTCGTGTTATATTAAATAACGATTATTATCTTTTTAGTACATGTCTTTGAAGAAAATGGGGCACGTGATGACGCCTACTCTGGTGTTATGTGGCTCAAATGATGCTCTGGTCCCACCGGCGATGGCCAAAGAGCTTTACATGCGCTGCGGGTCTCTCTGCAAGAAGTTAGTGGTGATGCCTGGCGGCGGACATGACGACACCTGGACTTGCAGAGACTACTACTCGTCTGTACAACAATTCTTGGTGAATGTCCCGCCGTTACCTGACGAAATAGGTCCATTCTTCGATAACGATACTAATTCCACTAGACATACTATAGTGCATACGGTATAGTATATATATTGTTATTTTTATAGTTATAATTAGATAAAATATTACTTATAGTATTTCATTATAATTTTACAAATTTTATATAGAATAAATATTTTAATAGGTTTTTAAATTACTGTAGCATAATATGTAGATAATATTATTTTCGAGATTTCCAACTTACAAAAATGGCGATGCAAATGAGTGATTGTGATGATAATAGTACCTACATCCTTTAATAACAAGTATAAAACCACAGCATTATTTAAATACAAAACGTATTATAAACTATTTTATCTACTCTCTTAGCGTAAAACTCTAATTGTAAACTAATTATTGTAAACATACTTTTTATAGACACAATACCGAAATTTAAAAATAGAACCATCATTAGAACATTTTTGTTTTACCAATACAGGGCAAATCCAAGAAGTTAATATCAGCAAGGAGTTTCCATCATTTTTTTTTTCTAATGGAACGCCTACGCGGGCGCACCATTTTTACAGCATTACAAAAACGTTTTGATTCCATTTTTTACATGATTGTGGCAGCGCCCACTGTTTGATCTTATATTTAGTAGGTTCAATCCCAACTTATGAGAGTAGATAAAGTAGTGTATGAAACAGCAAATAGCTAGGTATTTAGGTACACACGGCTACATATCAAGCTATACAAGCCCAGTATAATCTGATCTCGCATTGTGTAGCTTGATACGTAGCCGTGTGTACACTAGTTTTTTAATACCCCTCAGTATGCAACAGTTTCATTAACTACTATTATGCGCACAAAATGTGTATATCAATAATAGTATTAAGGGCAAGAATCCGCGACCAAAATATCTAAAGCATCATCGAGTTTGAAGATCATCTATTGACTTTATTAGAGTATTAATAAACATAACAATGTTCTGTCAAGATTTATTTGCACCGGGGAAGCAGATTCATACGAAAAAGTAAATAAAAAGTCACGCGGGTGTATCAATCTGCGACTTCAATTACTGAGCTTGCTGCGGTCCGACCGATAATGATACAGTCCATCCATGACACTCACCTTAGAATAGCGGTATCGCCCAATAATTCGGTAGTGGGGATTACCTTCGTCAAGAATTGATCCTCCTTAATAATTATTTCACTAGTTAGTACTGGAAATCTCTTTCACCACTGGGTGCTTCATGTACAATTAGTTATATCTATCTAAAGAATTATTGTAGAAAATAAAGATTCTTCTATATATCCGAAACTGAGAGATATACTACGACAACATGATACCACTACATGTAGATGGTACGACAAAAAGATACTACGACCAGCGGGCTTAGCATGACGCTGTATATTTCTTCGAAGAATAGACACGGACGGCTATTTCCATTCAAAGCGACATTTCGTTACTCCACTTTTGACATCGCACCGTAAAAATCTTTCTAAAATCTGTCATTTTGTCTTTCGTTTCTACCGATCGTTGTCTAGGTCCTTTTTAATGTAGACTATTTCAGAAGACGGTTGTCTAAGGTAGCGAAGACAATTTGATTTTGTAATCGCCATGCTAAAGACGGTAGAAAACTTTTTACTCGAATGCCACAAAGTATAAAAATGGAATCGAAAAATGGAATTTTTCACTTTTTCTATGGAAAATGTGAGTAAATATTACCTACATGATGAGTAATAGGGGTTTAAGGGTTTTATATTTTTTTGCGATAGGAAACACCATTTTCGAGACATAAGCAAAATAAAAGATAAACGTGGAAAAATTACTGAATTTCGTAAAAAGTGCAGTTGACTCTTTCTACTTTGCTGCCGTCGTAATGTCTTCACGAAACGTCAATTTTGTCTATTCTTCCCTCGACAAGACGGTGCTAAGCCTGCAGAAGATACTACGACAAAAAGATGCTACTACGAGAAGATTATTTGTATATCTGTGGTACACACCCCTCAAGCACGTTTTTACCTTTGTGTGAGAAAGGCTGTCTCGCTTGCTTCCCTTCACAACCCGTGATGCACTTAGACTTATCAATCACAGCTCTGTCTAATAGTACTTACACAATGTGAAACGTAACATGAAATGTAACATACGTTGGAACGAACCTGGTGTCTTAATATATGCAACGCAACATGAAATGTAACACGTTAATATAAATTCGGCTTGGTGTTGTGTAACATACAAATATTTAAAAAACAAGATAACTAGGTATCAATAATAAATAACAGTGTAGTTGAGACTGCACGAGTCATTATACCTACTATTAGGTACAATACAACATTGTTTACAACACTATTACAAAATTGAAATTCGAACATTTTTATTACCTATGTCTATAACCAGTTTTAAATCTAAGCAGTATCTAATTAAATATCAGTAAATAAGAAACAATATTTATCATTTACTGTTTTATCAAAATATGTGGGGGTACTATAGGTACACCTGTGCCTGATGATATGTTATCTACAGAGATCGGAATAGATAGAGCATATTTACATAAACTTCGAGGAAGTTAAGGAAGGTTAAGGAAGAGGAAGAATACATTCGCAACAAATTATTATTTCGAAGAATCTTATCACTTTTTTAGAGTTCCGTACTAAATCTGTTAAATTAAAGCGCTTGGTTTTACATACAGGGTGTATGGCGCATGGACCGACACAATTTTTTGAGGGTTGGGAGGGTCATTTGCGAGGTTTCACCCATAGACCCTATGTCCTAAGTATCACGGTTATTACCCGTAATCTCGCCTTTAAATCGTCATTACTTTTTTGTTTATGGTTGTAATTGCACGAAATAACTTTTATTGTATTCTGCAATGTTTTATTTGATGTAATTGATCTGGAAAAAAATACATATGTGCTTCCAAAGTCAATTTTGTTTATGTGTGAAAAATTACAACTTCTAAATTCATTATTAAAAAAACTAAAAGCCATTTTGAATTTATTTTTATTTTAAAAAGTTCTTTAGCTTATACCCTTTCTAAGGGTATGCTACATGTCATAGAAAACAATTCATTATGTAGTCAAAATACTAGTTAGAAGAGTCGGGGTTAAGAAGACTTATTAAGGTTATTATGTTTTTATTAACTAAAGTTACAAATCTTGTTCGAAATGACCTCCTACATTTCGTATACATGCTCGACAACTGTTTCTTATAGCAACGGTCGTTGTACGTAGTCGCATTTCTTCTCACATTATTTCAAACGCGCTGGTTATACGTGCAATAAGAACTTCCCCAGTGGGCACCTCTGTCTGGTAAACCAATTCTTTTGTACCTCCCCAAACGTAGAAATCCAGACGCGTCAGGTCTGCGGACCGTGCGGGCCAAATAACAGGGCCGCCTCTACCAATCCATGAGTTTGGAAAGCCATTATCTAAATGCTCTCGCACGGCCAGTTGATAGTGTACCGGACAACGTCATTTTGAAAAAAACCATTGGTACACCTTCTTCCAAAACTGGCATCACGATTTCGGGTAACTCATTGATTAAAAAATCTAAATAAATGTCTCCAGTTAGCCTTTCTGCCAAAAAATATGGGACGATGAGATTGCGTCCAATAACACCAGCCCAAACGTTAACTTTAAACTTTCTTTGAAACGAAGTCTGACTTTTAATGCGAGGATTTTGGTCCTTGTTACTCCAATGGTGAAGATTGTGGAGATTCACTATTCCCTTCATGGCTAAAATTGGATTCGTCGATCCACAATATTCTTTTCAAAAAGTGGCCATCTTTGACGTACGTATGTAGTATAAATATGCAGAAATCCAGGCTCCTAGCATCATCACCATCTTTAAGAACGAAAACAAAAAAAAAATGACATTCTAACAATAGCTCAAAAGATAGTTTCTTTTTCTTCTGAAAACTAAGCCAGAAAGATAGTCAAATATCCTAACTAATATGAAAAAGCAAAAGTGAATTTGTTTGTTTGTTACGCTTTCACGCGGAAATGGCTGAACTTTGAACTGAACGGATTTAAATGAAATTTGGCACATGGTCTACCGACCATGACCTGGGTTAGGACCTAGGAAATCTATCCCAATATTGAACCGCGGAACCAGAAACCGCGGGGCGCAGCTAGTTAATAACTATTTTTTGGAACAGAAAAAAATAACTTTAGTATTTTACTTGACGAAATGACCTATACAAACTGACCTGTGAAATTTGAAATCGGTTAAAACGGGTTTTTCGTTACAAGTAAGTAGTGTGTTATTTACCTTGAACAGGGGTGTAATGAAATGCATGACTCCCATCTGCCCGAAGACCCGCCCAGACTTTCCATACTGTTAAGTTCTGCAGCAATAATTCTTATGCTTGATGTAGGATTCTCATCAAAAGCTCGAAGTATCATCTCATCTACGGCTACATTATGTTGACTGGCACTCACTCGAGGTTCTTAATGTAGGTTTCCTGTCTCTCTCAAACGTCGATAAGTTGCAGAGAAGGTTTCGTGGTGTGGTACACGTCGATCAGGATATCGCCCCTCATAAATTCTTCGTGCTTCGCGCGCATTGCAGTTAGCGCTGCCATACGCAAGTAACATGTGAAATTATTTCTGTGATTTGTATGCCAAGTCTCATACATTTTTTAACCGACTTCGCAAAAAGGAGGAGGTTCTCAATTAGCCTGTATGTTTTTTATTTTTTTTATGTGTGTTAGCTCAGAACTTTTTTCTGGGTGAACCGATTTGGATGATTCTTTTTTTATTTGATAGGTGGTGCTTCACATGTGGTCCCATTTAAATTTGATCAAGGTCTGACCAGTAGTTTTTGAGTTATCCTTAATACTGCATACTTTTCCACTTAGTTTAAATGGATGGTGTGTTATTAATTTCCTGTCAGTGTTATTTACACACTAAGTAGTGGTATACGAATTTGTGTGGGGTAGGTACCGCAACTAAAAAGTGAAAAATAAAAACTCTTTTTTCACGTCTTTTAGTGTTTTCTTTGGATGTCGGTTGTTTTTTTGTAAAAAAGTTTTTATTTCGAGTAAAACACGTCTAAACTTCAAACAATATAAAATAAAGAAGGTTTCCTTTGCACTCAAGGCCTTTTATTTCTGAAATTATGGGAATTTAGAGCATGTATTTTTTTATATATGAGCACTCATTTATCATCAGTCAGAAAAATTCAAAATAAGTGTCGAGAGTAGTAGTTATTTTTAAATTATTTGTTTTTGGTGACCAATCTGAAAATTTAAACAATTATCTAAAAACCTCCGTAAATCGGAAACCATTAATTTTCGACCCCTAGTTGGCGGGGCTTAATTTGTTGGAAATGACCTCTAGTATAACCTCTTTCAAGGAATAGGTCGAATTTCCAAGCAGCCTGTATACCCTTCAAAAGTATAGAGCAAAAAAATAACCCTGTTTTTGCTGTCGCGCCATCCATTGGGTAAAAATACAAATGCTCGTAAAAAATAAACAAGTGGTCTTTTTTATTTATTCATTTTAGTTGATACAAATAAAAATCAATCAGAAACATCATCGTTCATCATCAATCTCAACAGAATATTATTCAGGAATGCGCTCACACACATTTAACAATAGAAAACGATAGTTGCTATCTCTTTTACACAGCTTTTGCATTGAGTGAAAGAGATAACAAATAGCAATACCTACATCATGTGAAAGAGAGAGTAAATTATATCACATTTTGTTGTGTAACCAAAGATATTTTGAAACAATAGAAACCGCCACCGTAACCTGGGTAAGAATAACCAAATATCTATACAACACAATGTATGTAGGTATGTATTTGTAGCACAAGTTTTAATTTACCTAATATGCACTTAAACAAATAAGCACAGAAACCAGCAAACTTAATTTTGTTTAACCTCCCTACTTAAAAAAATACATTTGAATTTGACTCAATTTTCTGAAATTGTGTCAAAATAATAAATTTATATTTACCTAACCCTAAAACGGAACCCTAAAAATGTTAAATGATTCTTCAAATCAATAATTTGAAACTTTAATTTAAATCCCGGGATTAAAACGTCATTATCATCATTCCGGTATTTTAGAGGAGGTATTGTCCATGTTACTTACCTCGAAATTTAGGTAAATATACTGCACCTATTCCGATCTCTGGATAAGTACCTACTTTGTTGTGTGGGCATTCTAATTATAGCGCAGATTGCTCGCACCAAAAAGGCTTAATTTATGGTCGCATTACCCAAGAGCATACTACGAGTAGAGTATAAGTAAGACCTTATCTAAGTAACGAAGAAACAATTATCCGTGATAAGCCGTAAGTGCAACTGCTTCACTCATGGTACGTTTTAAGACTCGTGCAGACTGGCTTGAGTGATGATGAAGGAGATTGCCAGTACTAACTAGTGAAATGATGATGAAGCAGGATCACTTCGTGACACCTTCGTTTTAAGATTATCGTAATACTCGATGGTGCATTGATGAATATACAAGTCTACCGTCAAACTGAGACGGTGCCTAAGTAGCGGCCGGCGCGGGAGTGGTGTGGTGACGTGTCGCAAGAGTTCAGCCATTCGGCACCTCAGGCTCCGTCTTAATTAAACGTTAGCCCCAAATTTTATTGTGTTCTCCTGGTCTTTAACATATTTACATATTATGTACTTACTCATCGCCATGTGTTCGACTGATTTTGTTATGTCACCTGTATTTATAAGCGACGTTTTAACTAAGAACTGCCTTAGTGTGAGAGGAGCTTTAGTTAAATCAATTCGTTATAGAATTAACATATTTTTATAGTCAAAGCAATTACTTTGTTGATATCAATACGATACAAAGCTTTAGTGTATACGTAACAGAAGAACGGTATGTTATCATGATATATGTATATATATAATTTCAATTTTGAGTGTGACGCCGGTCGTGCTATTTACTCCATAGAATGCAGCCCGTTATCATTAGAATTAAGCTGCGGATTGCAAAAACGGCAAGGGGGAGGAGGGACTGGAATGAATGTTCACCTTGCTATGACGGGGAAGTAATGCCCGACACAGCTGTAACAGAAAATAAGGGTGTTTACTCCCAATGACCTCGATCTTCTATATAGCTGGTCAATATTAGACAAGTATCATGCTCAGAATACACAAAGAAGTATCATGCTAAAAATGTTGTTAAAATGATAAATGATTTGTAACCATATGCGGTGGTGCAGTGTTCCGGTTCCGGGACGATGCAACTCGTCCAGTACGCTTCGCCCTGCGTCCCGCACTAAGACCGCGGCTTCTGGCTGGCAGTTAGCGCGTTATGCAGTTTTTGCCGCATAGTTTGCGACTTGCGAGTGATGTGAAGGTTCCTTTAAAATATTATTGGGCTACAGTCCGGCCGACGACGACGAGAGAATGCGTTCTTGACACCAGTAAGTTCCGTACAAACGAATAAGTGTTTGGCGAATTTGATCTTTATTAGTTACTAGAATTGTCGCACTGACAGGTGTCAGGAACGCATTCTCTCGACGACCGAACAATAGTAAGCCCAATAACGCTTACAACACACGTTTCCATTCAGTAGGTTCTCCTACTGTAAATTGTTTGAGCCTTAGGGTTTTGTAGCTATTTGCACTGATCCGTCCTTCATACATTCTAAATCTCTCTCCAAGCTGTTCATTTACGCCGCGCGCCGTCAGAATAGAGTCAATTGTACTTCTAGCAGATTGCAACGGTGGGTTAATACATTGTAAATACTATTATGTACTTTATATAGTGAAGCGATCGCCACTTTGAAACTCAGATTGGTTGTACCGGTAGCGATTAAAAAAAGCGGGTAAGTGCGATTCAGACTCGCACACAAAGGGTTCCGTACCACCGCACAAAATTTAACGGTACTTACATATTTCTTTCACATGTTTTTTGTACGGTGATTACTTTAACTTTCAACTTTATTTAATTTTTATCTGTGAAAATGTCAAGTGTCTACCTATTCCGGTTCAAAAGATACTGCCCTGTGACAGACGGACGGACAGCGGAACCTTAGTGATAGGGTCCAGTTGGCGGCACCCTTTGGGTACGGAACCCTAATAGGAACAAATATAAGTATGGTTCAAAATTAATCACAACTATGAGTACTTGTTAAAGTAAGTAGCTGCACCCCGCGGTTTACCCGCATGGAGATTCCCATTGTACAGACAGCTACACATCAAGCTATACATTTCCAGTTTACGCTGACCTCGCACTCTACGGAAGTCCTACACAATGCGAGATCAGCTTATAATAATAAAATTTCTTTATTCGGACAACAAAGATCCATAATGTTAGTAATACCTTAGAGGTAGTGTTAGTAGTAATATTCTTATTATAAATTGAGTTTGAGATTGAAGCATTTTGCACAGAAGATGACCAAGTAAGGTACAAGTTTCTCACCTGGCCATCCTATCCACAAAATGCCTCACAATGGGAGAATAGACACTATCTGCCACTGTTTTCAGAATGCTGTTGCTACTGGCCCGAGTTCTAGTTACTAATGATGCGACTTTTTTTCGAATGACCGCATGGAAGCCGTCAATGCGATTCTGTGCAAACATTTCCGACGCACTACAGAACCGGGGCAGTCTCAAGAGCATTCTGAAAATATTATTATATTGGACGCGCAGGACATCTAGCGACCTTTTGGTGAAGCTGGTCCATAGACCCCCCGTGTACAGACAGACCCTGACAATATGCCTTAAATAGCGTTATCTTGACCTGGTCGGTACAGTGGGAAAATCTACGTGCCACCATATTACCTCGGACCGCCAATGCCCTGCGCTCCCTCTCTATATCTACATTATCTTTAAGGTCGTCGGTAAGTATGTGCCACAGATATTTAAATGTATTGACTCTGTTTATGTTCATGCCATTTAGGGTAAGATTAGGTGCATAGTCTTCGCATTTACCGGCGGCCTTAAAGACCATGTACTCACATTTTTTTACATTGTACACGAGCCCATGTGCAGAGGCATAGTCCTCGCATACTCTCAACATTTCTGCAATGGATCCTGCAGTTGGGCCCAGCAGCACCATGTCGTCCGCATAGCTGAGACTGTTAATATTAACCCCACCAATCCTACAAACGACACGCATGCTGCTGAGCTCGACTATGAGGTCATTCAAATATAGGTTGAAGAGCCGTGGAGACGTCAACCCCCCTGCCTCACACCGCACTCCAGCCCATACGTTCCAGAGAGTGTGTTGGACCACTGCTGCTTATACTGGAAATGTATAGCTTGATGTGTAGCCGTGTGTACCTGTGTATTCTGATGGCATAAAAAGTACATCAACTTTACCTTTTTATAATATCAGTTAAACTTTCTAAGATTAAGATGACACAAAGGGTGCTTCAGAATGAACATAGTAACCGACAACTAGTCATTCTGAAAATAATTTTATTCAATTGAGCTAGGAAGTTTATTTTCTTAGGTGTGATCACTTTGAACAGTCTGTTTGTCCTTATATTTTCGACACTGACTGTAACTAACTACCTAGGTACCAACCTGCCGTTTCATGTTTCATGCTGTGGCCGCCGAACTCTGCTGCTCTCCACTCGTTATTTCTGGCGGCTCGGGTGTTTATTGCGCGGATTTTAAGCCCTGTGTTACTGTTGTCATTACCGTTGGCCTAGTGAGTATAAGCCACAATTTTATTAGGTAATGTTTAGAATAACAAGAAAAGCTACAAAACCCTAAAATATATTTAGATATTCGTATTACCTACATGATACGGTATAAGGGAGAGGAATAATATGTCTGTCACATAGTGCAGTGCAGGTGCGGTTTCTGTCTGCAAATCCACAAATACGGTTGACGTTTATTTAGATAAACTACGCGAGTGTAGGTATCTTGCACCGAGCTCGTAATAGTCTAAAGACGACAGTAGGTACCTGCTAATAAAATTCGTGGGGCCGAAAGTTCGTTCAGCGGTTACTTCTGTCACGGAACGCCATTTTAAAGCCGTCAGTTTCTTACGTCATTTGTGTCGTAGTGCAAGTAAACGGTGACACGCTTGGTTTGTTTGGAAAGTGTTGACGTCTCCATGCTCTGTGGTAGGGATCTTGTTTTCGTGTAACCCGAAAAGATTGCACGCTACACCTATCCAGCATCGCATCAACCAGCGAACCGTCTCTAGACGCATACTTAAATAATTCAACGAGGATTGCAGACGGAAACCGTACCTACTCGCACTTCCATCCATGTATTTTCCTCTTTAATTTTGTCATATGGACATGGGGCACAAAACGCCTGTAAGCTAGGTTATCTAGGTAGACGTCATAGCAAATTGGTTAGAGAGCTCATACGCATGATAAAGGAAATTTATTACAGGCAGCGGGGTAATTACGTAACACACTAACAGTAGGAATGGCTTTCATTTTGACAGTTGCAACAACATTCATTGCGTTGTCTACGTTGTTGAGCAGACTAATTTTTCGAACATATGAAGCAATGGATTAGCAATATCCTTCAAAATGATTCAGATTGTGATTGATAGTCTGTTACGCAATTAAGGTGCAGGTTGCGCTTCTATGTTTTTAAACATGATGCCACTCGTCATCCTAAAACTAATTTTATTTACTTATGTTACTACGCAACATGTTAGCAGAAGACAAGACAGTAGTTAGGTGGGGTTTATTCATACGTGAAATGCTACGTAGGAAATGCTGTTTTCGGCGCTAGCACCCTAACCATATGAGACTTAGAAAATCGCAGATAAAGTCAACCGACAACGTAGGTACCTATTTCGGCATTGCCGAAGCGCTTAGCGGCATTATGTTTATAGTTTCCTACTCAGTTACTTGTCTTAAATGTATATCACTTACTATAGGTATTTATACCTATCTACTTATTACATATTGCATTTAATTGTAATTTAAACTCAATTAAACGCCAATTAAATAATAAGCAATTAAGGCATGTAAAGAAGGTGATAGTCTAATGTTGCCCAAGAGCAAGAATTGCTGTTTATTGAAAATAAAAAAATCGTAACGCACGATGACAAGCAATTAGCTAATAACACTAAGTACAATACCTGTATGATGAAACTGAAATAATAATTATATCTTCTTATACCTAAGTACACGTGGTCTTCGCTGTTAAATGTTTTTTATCTTGTTTTTATAATATGTGGAACATGTCGTGGTTTATACATTTACTCACTCTGTAGCACAAATTTTGTGTAATACTGTAATGTGTAAGTAACTGTTTATTTTCCCAAATAAATAAAAATAAAATAAATGTTTAGCTGCTTAAAATATTTGGCTGTTAAGGTGCCAAATTCTTATTTGATAAAATAGTTAGGTACCTAGCGTTTTGTTCCATAAATGTTTTAATTAGCAGAGTGGCATAGACTTACGCGTTACTTGTACAAACAAATTAAATCCGCTCTTATTTTAATAAACTATATTTTCTAATACCTCTTGCTTTTATTTTAACTTGTAGGCCAGTAGCCTAATTCTTTCCCGTAGCAACAATCAGACGTGTACACCTTACATTGAACGGTAGGTATGGTATAGGTACGGACATCGCCTAATTTTCAAAGCGTACTTCAACCCGCGTTCAAGTGAACGCTTGTATGACTGATAGAAGGATTAAGGGTTTCTAGGCGTCAGTTTTATTTTTGCCAAGAGTACTGGGTCTTATTCCTTTAATAATATCCAGGTGAAAAGCCTGTACAAAAGTTAACCCGAGAAATTCCAAATATTCTTCGTTTTTGCAAATTGCAGCGCTGTTATACGTTGACCATAATTCAATACATGGCAATTAAAAAAAGACACCGATTTCTGAAATTTAAGTTATTTTTCACTTTGTGGTGTTTTTTTAAGGGGGAAGCGCTATGGTAGCCTGCGAAACTATTTTTTTTGCAATTTGCAGGTCAGTGTCAGGTGGTATGTTAAACAAAATAATTATGATTTGCGACCGTAACAAGTATGTATATACAGAATTATAATCATTAAAATCTCCCTAACCCAATTGATTGATATTTCATGAAATAGTCATTAAATGAAATTAGAAGGTTGAATTGTATTGATGATTTTAAATCGAAAACGAATAATTACTAATACTTACATACTTATAACGAAAATAACTGTGTCAAGATAAATAACGATAGGTAGGTAGAGGAGAAAACGTATCCAGCAAAGCAACGTTCTTATGATAATAGATGGCGTCACCTGTCTTTGGAATCATGATTGAATTATATTATTGTAGGAACTTTAGTAGTGTGTTAAGAGTTTTTTTTCAAAATTTTGAATTTAAGTACCTACCTAATACATTTTGTGAGTCTTAGACTGTCAATAGACCGGTTCTTCATCCTCCTAACTATAATTCCCCGTACAACCCGAATAGATTGTCAAATTCTAAATTAACGCGAGCGAAGCTGCGGACAAAAGCTAGTTAATAATAAATTAGAAAATATTTGATTTTTGTATGTTTGTTTGTTACGCTTTCACGCTAAAATGGCTGAACGGATTTGGATGAAATTCGGCACATTGGGAGACCATGACCTGGATTAGGACATAGGATACTTTTTATCCCGATATTTCTACGGGGTCGAGACTTATGCGGGTGAAACCGCACAGCACAGCTAATCATCACTGTCATGACTAACCTAAAACTAGGGTTATCATAATATTAAAAACTTCCCAAATTATCATTTTTGTACGCCTGTACTCTTATTCAAATTAATTTGTTAGTATTTTTATGAAAATCCCTTATTTATTTTCCTATTTATCTGTGTAGTATACATAGTGGTAGCCCAAAATCAAACATCTGCAACAATACATATTTATCGATACACGAACGTAAAATTACACGCATACGCACAACACTGATGGAAAATTCTAGAAGTCGTCACTTGTCGTCACTCGTCTATGACGTACGAAGTGGTCGTTTTTATCCGACCGTGACGTAGGGCGTACGTCGGTCGTACTAACAAAATAAGTTTCGAAAAATGTAGGCTAGGGATGGGAACCATCAATTCAGTCGCTGACATTTCACAAGTAAATTTACTTAAATTCAAAGGAGTTAATTGAAATACACACAAATATTTGTAGAAAACTGTTTTATTAACAATTGTTGTACGTATTCGTTTTATGGTTAATTAGTCAGTATAAAGAGAAATATTTTGATTTAGGTTTATTTTTGTATCGGTAAATCTATGTCCGTGACTACCGCAGGACCACCAACACCAATCACTTCCATATTTTGTAAATAATTAGTACTCGAACAACATAATTGGTACCTTAGCAGTTTTCGAAAAAACGTCTTTGAAGGTGGTCCTGCAGTAGTCACGCTCCTTTCAGCAGGACCACCACGAGCGCCGAAAAGGGAGCATTCTACGGCTATTCTAAATATAAAAATAATTAGTACCCATAAATGTGATTCATTTAATAAAAAACAGAACTGAGACATTTTTATTTACCGAGAAATCAACGATGATAACTTTCGCGGGCTCGTTCAGCAGGACCACGACGATGAATGTTGATTCCAAGTCAGAGAAGCTTGTCGCTTTCCTCAAACCTACATAGAAAATTAGTACCTTGCAAGATAAAATTAGTCCTCCAGTAGTTTACGAGATATACCATGCCATTGGTGAGATGGCGGTAGTTACGGTGTTAAATTTTCTTTCTAAGATTTACTTACTAAAAACTCGTGTGATTTCTTCCCGAATTTATACAAAAAATTGTACTCCTAAATAAGTTATAGTGACCAAAAATTCAGATTCCTAAGTGGTGTATTTTAGGGGAAATTGGCTTTTATTACTTTTCCATACTAAATCTCCGCGTATAACCCGACCAAATTAATTTGTCAATGGTATTGAGCTGTTTAGGAGATGTACACTCGTGCATCTACATTTATGGATGTAGGAATATTAATTAATTAACGGATTAATCCGACGTAAGCGATTAAAAGTTTAAACAGGTATGCGAAATTAAAACCAACAATTAATTCCTAAAATATTTTATTTTAATATACGAAGTTAACATTCCACGTACTGTTATGAATAATATATACCTACCTTGTAATGTCGAGAAGGTAGGTTTACACAATATGAAATATATACGAAGCTAAAAGTTTATCGAAATAGAACACTCGTACAATTACCCATTAATTAAATAAAGATACAAAAGAAACAACTCATTTTCGGACATGCATAATTAAAATTCTCACTAGCTACATTTTGAAGAAAATCAGCTATACATCATTCAATTATAAATATGGGTACTTAAAAAATGTAAAATAGAAATGTAAAGAAAGGGAAATGGAAAATCACAATGATAGAAAGCACGGGTCTAGATAAAGTTCATAATGTTATCGTGTAAAATAAATAATGAAATTAACAACGAAATATAATGTTAATTTTATTTTCAGATATACAAAATTTAAAAAAAGTAAATAAATCAACAATTTGCTTTAATGACAAATTAAAATTATTTTGTCACATAACAATAATTATGTCGCTTAGAACCTGAAAGTTATTATTTTAATAATAGTATATTTTGTAGATACAAGAGGCATATAATGCCACGAGTATCATGTTACGTGAAGTGTTCATTTGATTGAATGTCCGATTCACACCCACATTGCACCACTGCACACATGCTTATTACACAAGTTGACGTTTACGTCAATATTTTTATTTGATTATACCATTATATTAGTTTCACGATTTCTAAAAAGTATTGAATATTAAAAGGGTTATTTCCTAAGGAAATAAGTACACAAGGAATTTGTGAACTTTGACCATATAACCAATAGACTTGTGACGCGCTTATTTCTACGAACAAAAGAGTCAGCGACTTTTGGTGGGGTCGATATTGCTGTCACCCACACTACCAACAGTGCTGCTAACTTACTCACAAACAAAAACTATCGATATTTTACATTCCTTCCTTTATCGATAGATTCCTTAAGGAAAGAAGAGAGACTTCATAAACCTAACAAAGTGCACTCGTATAAGATTCTTCATTTGCCTAGCCTTTCCCAACTATGTCGGGTAATACGATACCCTTTACGAGTTCCAATAAAGATACAACCAATGGGGAAAAAAGGGCAAGTCTCCGTAACTACTCGTTTAAACAGCTTCTAAAACGGTTTAGAAACAGTGTTCCATGAAGAGTTAACAGTAACCTTTATGTTTATCATGATCCACATCGCAGTTCAGACTGATTAATAAAGTTGTATTATTAATTCATGGGAGAAGACTGACAGATTCTAGCTGTCACTTTTTTTTATTAACCATTTAATAAATATGTACCTTTTAGCTTTTAACTATATACATATCTAAGTAAAAACAAGACAAAAGTCTATAGAACCCCGAGATGGTCAATTGGACATAAAAGAAGAAAACTTAAACTAAAATAGTTAATGGTACGACATAGTACATTCCGAAAAAATATAAAAAATTATACAATAATTTGCTCCTATAACTAACACGAAAATATATTTCATCGATATCAATCCATAGTCATAAGTAAGCACTGGTCACATCATTGTTCAAAGTTTTAATACAAATCGAAGGGGAAACCGTGGTTATGTGATTTAAATTTTTACTGATTATTATTTTTTACTAGATTGCTGAATCAGTGAAGTCCATGCATTTCTCTGATAATATTTTAAATTGTTTTCACAGAAAGGTGTTTATTGAACTAAAAATACTTACATATGGAATGTTACTCCATATTTTTGGAAATTTTTGGTGATTTACATTTTCTACCTTGCGTTAACGGATCCACGGATCGCTTTACTCAACAAAAACGATTGTGACTATGATAAAATCGATTCTAAACAGTTTTTATAAACGTCTTAGATTTTCAAATCTATTACCTTGACAGAGAGTTATAATCATACGACGCGGATCTATCGGTTAAATTGTCTAAGAAGGAACAAGACAATCAGATACTCAAAATTAAGTATTAGAAATCGGTTAAATGGTTTATAATCGTTTACAGAAAGGGGTATATGATACTGTATATGACAGTTTGGATGTGTATGGCTGTGCATGTGCCACAGTGGAGCTCGTGCGTGGGCGACTCGGGGGCGTTGCGCTAGCGACGCGCACCGAACTCGACGGCATCATCGTCGGTGATGTCTCCGTGTCGCCACAAGTTGAGGCGCGAGCTCTTGGCATGCTCCTGCGCCGCGCGGTACTCTGCCACCAGAGCCACCAGACGGTGGTCGCGCAGATACTCCATCAGCACCAAGCCCTCTTTAATCAGGTTCTAAATACAAACAGTATAGATTAATGTTTGCTGTATTGTAGATTTACGATCATTCAGTACTATTTTTGTAAACATTGAGTAATTCTTAATATTCAATTATCTTTCCTTACAATTTACCAGTGCATTACAAAGCCTTGATGCAATAAGGGATCCCCCTTCCCACAAAACAAAACAAAACAAGAAGCTCAAGCTTTTGACATCAAATACTGAGTGTGAAACCTACTTACTAAAGTTGCTCATATTATAGGAAGTCGTCACTATGTGATGTATGACAGAAGAAATTTTAATGAGACATTACAAGGCACAAAAATAATAAAAAAGTTATACCTTGCCAACATCGACGTTGGTGTTAGGATCGACGAGGGTTACTGCGGGCGGGGCGCCGCGAGTCTCAATGTTGAGCAGTAGCTTCCTGTTGAGCGCGTCGGCGGAGAAGGCGGCGACGGCCTCGGACCGGTCGTCCGGGTCGGACGGAAACTTCACGCAGCATAGCGTGAACTCGCTGGCGTACGCCGGCTCTGTCTCCGTGCCGGCCGGCAGCGAAGCCAGTCTCGTCACGTTCACGATCTACATAATAATATTTGAAAGATGTTGAACAAATTGATTTTTGTAATTCGAAGATTACTACATAGCCGCACGTAGCCGCGAAGATTATGGATGGATGGAAGAAAAAGTCGTATTCCTCCTCCTCCTCTTCATCGTTCCCTCAATGCCGAGGATCGCGACCACATACGATGCGTCTCTAAGTTGTGCGGTCTTCTCAAGTCAAAAGTCATAATAAGCGATCGTAATTAAATTGGGGTCAGGCCAGAAGGCAAGGGTGATGACGTGTGACTTCTACCAACCTACACTGAACCCGCGTGGTGTAATACGGCCAACTCCCTTTCACCGAGACGAGGCCTGTGTCCCAACAGTGGGAACATTATATTTATACTGATTATGCAGAAGGGTGATGATGTTACAGGCCTACTGTTTAACCGAGACGGTTCCTGACTTTGGTCAATACCTAATTATAGGTAGGTATTGTTATTGTCGGAAAAATCTTGCAATAACTGTTCCGTGTGCAGCTTGACATAACCGTCACCCTCCCCGCACCGCGCAGCTACCTCAGACACCGCCTCAGTTGCTTAACTGCGACGGTGCCTGAGTACCTGTACTTAAATGATTTTGTTTGTAATTAATTCAGTTGAGAGTTTCCACCTCATTCTACTCACCTCACGGTTTCCGTAATCAATGTAGAAAATATGAGCCATTTTATCTTCTGAAATTTTTTCAACCTTAGCTCGGTACCATTGATCGTCCATTGTGAAACGAGCTGCACATATTTGGCCTCTTCTGGGTATGTAAGATCCAGGAAGGGGAGCATTGTTCTTAAATTCTTGGTGGATTCTCTCCATTAAATTTTCAAGTTTACCGCCCAATTCAACATTCTGAGCATAAAAGGTGCCTTCAGATGTCAATTCGGTGATCAAAACTTTCTCGTACTTTACAGTACGATCTTGAATAGGGGCATTCCTTTCTTTCTCAGTTTCTTTCTCAACTTCAACGAAATTTTTCCATAATCCAACACGTTTCTTCATGGCATTTTCTTCAGCGGTCTTAATCTGCCGAGCAAACTCCGAGGTTTCGGCAGTGTGGTGCATTGTGGCAAGTCCGTGATCAACCAAAGCAACCGACAAATTCTCGTTTTCGTTCCACAACCAACCGATGAAGTTGCCAGCCTTATCCATCTCTTCAATGGTGACGACAACGTCACGCTGCAGACACTTCTCCTTAGTGAACTGCAGGGCTTCTTCGCCGTAGGGCTCCGCATTCTGCATGCCGCCACCACCTCCAATAGCTGGGCGCGATCCCCTTGGACAGTTGATGCCAGCAAGAAGGAAGGTAACCAACACGGATTCTTTCGGAATATATATCCTCATGCGAGATCCACTGGCGACAAACTCTACAGTCGCTTCAGTCTTTTGAGCTCTCTTCAGGAATGGGAAGAATTTCTTGGCTTTGGCAGAGTCTCCACTAGTATCCTGGATGCGGTGAGTGGGGATGTCTTTCTTGGCGTGAACGCCGATGCCAGCTTTCTGAGCCTTAAGTTCAGCTTCCAAAAGCTTATCATAGTGTGAACTCCTCTGATCGTTATCATTTCTGTACCGAACGACAGTGGCATAACCCTTTGAGACTAAAGCTTCTGCCAGATTTCTGTATAGTAAATAAGAGATATTATGACTAAGTTAAAAGAAAATAAATTTCATAACCATAGAGAATGAGCTGAATACTTACACTCCTCCTGATAAGACAGTGCAGCAGTTTTTTTCGGGGAAGTTATCTTTGGCGGGCTGAATGTAATCAACAGTGACGTTAACTTTCTTGCCAACTACTTTTTTCCGTAGAAATTCGCGCGCTTCGTACATCCATGGAATATCATATAAGGGTTTAAAGCCTTTTGGCCTTGGCGAGTTTTTCCCTTCCTCATCTGGGCTGTTCCTGCGCAAGAAAATGGTATCAATAAGGAGTAAATGTAAATGTTGTGTTTGGGTAACGAGAGAAACATACTTTTCACGCGGTGGTCTGATGCTAGCCAAGAATATTTTCTTCTGGGTGTTGTTAGGCATCTTGACGACGAGTGCGTCTCCGTTGACCACTTCCATGACTGTGGCGGTGAAGTCCTTGTCTTTGGCCGCGATGATGGGAGCATTGCTTACGTAGTTGGTCCAGATGCGGAGCCTGGATTCTTTCGCGGATTTTTCAGCAGCCCTTAATGGGGCAGCGCCTTAAAATTTAAAAAAGAATGTAAAATAGCGAAAATCATTATTAAGTAACACAATAATTTGTTATCTATTCTTCATGGAATTAGCTATAATGCTAAAGGTAACAGTGAGTCTGTTATAGTGAGGCAACAAGGAACCTGACATGTTAACTGGTGTTGTTATGATACTTAGAACTTGGCACTCAACATTTGATTCAAGTGCCTAATATTCTAAGGGTGGTGTCCAAGCTATAGCAAACCTTTTCAAGTTTTTTATATTTCAGTTATTCAAAAAAAATTAATTTTGTTTTTGTGAAACCGTAAGCTCCACTAATGATTTTTTGGTGAATACTGCGTAAAGATCTGTTAGGTACTAAACTATACTAACCGGCTTTCATGACTGCCAGGGACCAGTCAACGCATCTGGCAAAGCCCTGCCTCAGCAGAGCTTCAGCGATGTTTCCTTGTGGGTGCAAGATAGTTCCCACATAGTTGTTATTGTTGACTGACTCAAGGATGACTTCCACGTCTTTTTGCAGCAGCTTGGATTCGAGAAAGAAGCGAGCTTCTTCAGCGAATGGCTCAGATTCACCATCTTGTCTCACTGCAGGGCACTAAAATGCAATTGATGGTAATTATAAAGTTCATATTCAGAACAGGGGCGGATGCAGGATTTAATAGGGGGGGGGGCGCATTCTGACATGGTCCGTAGCTAGGGTTAAAATCACAAGTAATAAAAAAAAAATGTTTGTATTTTTACAAAATAAAGTTAACGCGCATTGTGCCGCTTTGGGCAAACCTATCTATAATTTTATCGACATCAACTGGAACATCCCTGTGGATGTGTAGGAGTGCAAGTCCGCAAAGCCACTCCTCCCCTGTCCGCGTACGCTGCCATGTTTTCAAGCGGCGTAGAGTAAATTAAGTAAATTCCTGGGTCTTTTTGCATGGCCCCCATAACCCTCCCCCTGTATCCGCGAGTGATTCAGAACCAGAATTTATCCTGAGTTTTTGTGTCAATCCACAAAAGGTAGTTCTGTAGAGTACTAAGGATTTCAATTACATAATACTTACTCGAATACCTGACAGCATGAGCGTGATCTGGTAATAGTCAGGCAGCAAGCAAAGTCTGACTGTGGATCCGTCACGTACATACTCAATGATGGCTTTGACCGGCTGATACCCGAACTTTCCGACAAACGCCTTTGGGTTTTCCCCGGGAGTCTTGAGGTCTCGAATATGATCCTGTGTGATGCAATTCAAAAGTGAGGGTTAGGAACAAACATTGTACAGACGGCTACAAAGCAAGCTATATATTTCCAGTTTACGCTGATCTCGCACTGGACGGAAATCGTATACAATGCGAGATCAGCTTATACTGGAAATGTATAACTTGATGTGTAGCCGTGTGTACCAAATTATTATTTTTTGACTATTACGCAACTGAATTCAAAAGAAACCTATTGAAAAAGGGACAAAAAAATTATTATTAATAACAAATATAATTGCCACCGACATCCAAAATATTTTTTTTTATTTTTGCGTACTACGAAATATACTTTAATTCTATTTAATTGAGATTGGGATTCTACTTTAAAGCAAGCGCCATATTGTTATTTGTTGGACTTTGACGCCTTGAATTAATTAACATTTTCTTTCGTCCGCTAAACTTCCATATCTAGAGGTTTATCTAGGGTTGCCAACCCTGCAACTACTACTATATTAGAGGCCTAAATACTATATTTCTAAAAAGTTAATATAGTAGGCGAAACTCCTATATTTTCTATGAAAATTTAAATAACATTATTTTATTAAAATAAACGTACGCCGCAGCAGTAATCTGTTTTTGAAATTTATATTCAGTAATAAATCAGTTTAATACATTCTGACCTAAAATGTGTTGCTAAATCTACTGCTGAAAATAGCAACAAGTTAGTGTTTCTCAGTAATTCTGACTTTTCTTATATTTTCAAAATAGTATCATTTCTTCTTTCTATACCAGCAACTTCAGCTTTTACTGAAGGCATATTTTTAGTGATGAATACAAAATGGCGAGATGAGCGCAGTAGTGCCCGTATTAATCTCGTAAAACGTGAAATAAAGGTATTTTATTTTATAACCATAATATATTTTTAAGAGTGTACTGGAAAGTGAGAAAAAAATAGAGCTTGAATTTAAAGTACATATTTCATTTACATTGAAATTATATTAAACAATAATTAATTTGAGGGTAAAAAATAATTAATTAACATAATAAAAACAAAAAAATATTGACAAAAAAATAATAGGGGGTTACAATATTTATAAAGAAAAAAATTTATAGTTATGAGACATAAAAAACCTGTTTATAAAGGCTGAAAGTACAAAAAACATGCATTTTATTATTATTTAAAATAAATAATAATAAAATGCATGTTTTTTATTATTTGCAAAATTAATGCATATTTTTTATATTTCTACAGGCAATGGTTTCGAAAATACTATATATGTATATTTGATATAAAAAAAGTTGGCAACCCTAGGTCTATCATAAATACTTATAATGTATGATACTCAAGTACCTACTGTAGTACAGTTTTATTCAACGTCACATCGTCTTCACATAATTTTCTAATTAATGTACACAAAATATTTTCAACGACTTTTTTAATGAGTTTTTGCCTTTTTGCTCCACCCACTACTCAAGAGACAAGAGTTAGTGAGCTCGCGCAGTACGCGGCCTCGACCAGCACATTGCATCGGGTCGTGTGGCAAGTCGTGCTCGTGACCGCGTGGTGCAAGAGATCCCTTAAAGTTCACGTCTTAAATATTATTTTCTATTTCATGTTTTCCATCCATCCATTATAGGGGTTAGTCTGAAAGTATTTTGTTTAATAACTCTGGACATGATACAACCTTTACCTTTTTTGACCAAGTTCTCTCCAGAAAGGACTAATATCAAGCATAAGTTGCTTGTTGCAAAAGACACATAATTCGAGGATATTTTCAGTAAAAAAAGTTACATTTTTAATAACTTACTTGAAGGTCTGCTCCCCAGATGCCTTTGTTTTGTGACTTCGCCACATCTTCGATTTCTACCAGCCTTTTTAATTGCGGTATGTTTCTGCCACCGTCTCTGACCTTTGCCAAGCCCTCGGCAAGGAGAATCTCAGTCAGGTTATCATCCTTAGTGGGGTCTTTGCCAGCCCACACACTGCCATACTCCCTGGTTGCTGAGTTTGGTGGTTTTTCAGCAGTGAAAATTACTTCTCGACCTACTAGTTTTCTGAGGAACTCACGAGCTTCCCACGCATAGGGCTCATCCTTTGATTCCGTATCACTGATAAGATGAAAATAAATTCATAGTTTGTTGTCAACAGTAACTTTAGTGTAGAGATTAATATAAAATAGCGTAGCAATTATTAGTTGATTGTTGTATTGTAATACAGCTGTATTGTAATACAAAATATAAGGCTGCAATGGCCTCAGGCTGATTATTGATTGCTTTTAATGTTCTACAGAAATGTTTCGCATTGCTTATTATAAGTACAATTTAAAATACATCAGCAAACAATATCAACAAGCAACAATAGCAAATGCAGATTTACCTACTTGGTTTTCTTTTTTGCCCTATCATATGCATGAAATATAAAATAATGGAAATAATTAATAAAGTGAAAAGCATTTTAAATCTTTGACATAATATTAAAATAACAAGTACAGAGTACTTGCATTGCATGAGTAGCAGTTAACATGGGTTATCATCATCCAAAAATCAAAAGTAATAAAATAAACTGTTTTGTTGAGTTATTATTATAATAAATAATAAGTCTACATATTATGCTATGTGTGTTAAAGACATATCGTCTTTAACGTCTATCAAGATCATTTAAGTTTGTAACCAATAATAAAGGTTCAGCAATAAATAAGAAAAATTACAACATCTGCACAATTCTGTTAGTTTATATTTAATGATGCAGACATGTATTATTTTTTATGTTCAAATAAATGATCATTGTTTTTTCTATAATGACTAAGTTAACTCATAGTTTTAGAAAAAATAAGCTTATGTCTGTTGTTAAGTCGAAATGCTAAGTCGAAATGCGAGTCAGTAATGTTGAATAAAAAATAAAAAAAAGTAAGATGAAAATGCAGATTGGATGATGATCTACATGCAAACGTAGCCATAAGTAGGGCCTGGATATTGGATACTTAGGTTCATAAAATAAGTATTTATTATATTTTTAAAGTAAAACTAGAACATCAGGATGAAATTCGGTTTTTACATGCACTGCTGAATATTAGATATTAGATTATTATTTTGTGTACATACATAACTATTAAGCCATTTAAATATAAAATGTACCTCATACTTTTGAAATGTGAATATGATCCAGACTTCTGTTCATACATCATTTCATAATAACAAAAAATTGGGTGTATATTTAAGACTATACACATGTCATGATACTATGTAACTTATAATGTGACTATTGTTGAGGTTTCATCCAAAATCTCAAGTCTAAAATCTAATAAAATTGCTTGTGCTTGTTTTTTATTTTTCTTGGTTGGTTACATTTTCATCCAGGCCCTATTTAAAAAAATATTATGAGTAAGTGCAAATTACTTCCTGGTATAATGAGGGATTGAAAGGCAGTATATTATGTGAAGCTCGTCTCTCACTGCAAATATTATTCGAGTTTTTTGTTTGTCCAAATTCTTAAATACATAGTAATATTTTAACACTATCTCTTCTACTACAGAGACCCTTCTACTACAGAGAGAGGGAGAGTCCTATAGGATACACTTCTGCTTAATCCTTCAGTGAATATAGAAGTGATGATATGTGTGTTATCTCTTCTATAAATTTCTTTTTTTGTAAACAAACCTAAATTGTATTTATTTTTTGTGATACTTTCAGTGCATTTAACAATTCACATGATTAATGTGAGAATGCACAGGCCCACAATATGAAATCAATAAAATGCTAATTAGTGGTAATTGTTGATGAATGATTGTCATGCTTGGATTTACTTCTTATTTCTAGTAAAAAGGGGAAATATGTTCCACATCATCAGTAGCTGATCTGTAACATCTGCTCCTTGAAGGGAAATGTGGAAGCAAGGATAACACTTGAATGAAATAGATATTGCACTACTTACTGACTTAATGGTAATCTCAATAAAAATAGGTTTAATTTTTTGAGCTAAATATACATACATAAACTCACGCCTCCTTGCCATGGGGTAAGCAGAAACTACAGAACGCCACCTGTTACGATCCTTACATACTTCTTCTTCTTTCTTCTTTAGGGTTATGGTTTCCGCACTTAGTCCTTCATGTGGACCATTGTGCGTGTCCTTACATACTCGTTTTGCCTCGTTTACGTTCATACTTCTCGTCATATACGCACGCCAGTTGCAAGTACGACGTACCTGACCTTTCTGAAGAACATCACCAATAAGGTTACTATGTCTTCCTAGGGCGTCCCCTGCCGTCGTTTCGACTCACATCTGCCTTGTAAATACCTTTTGTTAGTCGCCCTTCATTCATCCTCTCAACATGACCAAACCATCTAAACATACTCTTTTCAATTTTTGTCATTACATCTTCATTTAAACCGCACCGTTGCCTTATCACATCATACTTCAGCCTATCATTCATAGTCACACATGCTTCGCAAGAAACGCTTTTCCACAGCATTTATTCTACTTTCATGCTTCTTTTGCCACACCCAACCCTCACTTCCATGCATAAGCGTAGGCACCAGCACACCATTGTGAACAGCCAGTCATGCTTTTTTGGACATCAACTGGTTGGTCACAATTGCATGTGTAGCACCATTCACTTTATTTCCCGCATTTACTCATCTTTCCACATCTCCATCAATCTTTCCATCCCTTGTAAAAAGACTCCCCAAATATACGAACTCACTTACTTGCTCCACACTCTTATCATTTAAATCACATATTGATACATCCTCTTCTCTTTCAAACACCATGACCTTCGTCTTATTCACATTTATATTCATCCCTTTCATTTTATATGATTCATCCATAACAGTCACCATGTCTTGCAACTCTTCTACTGATGATGCAAGTAGAAATTGATTATCTGTGTAGAGAAGGCATTTGACAGGCAACTCATTCATCATCAATCTACTCTCACCCTCTTTCAAATCTGTCAGACAACTATCCATGTACAAGTTGAACACCCATGGTTGACACTACACAACCCTGTCTAACACCCCTCGAGATTCAGAACCAGTTCGTGTAAGCACCATTTATCCTAACACAAGCACTGGAATCGTTGTATAAGGATTTCAGTGCCCGTACCAAGCGCCAGTCCACACCGTACAAGGATAGTGTCGACCACAGTTTGTCCCTCCACACACTGTCATAGGCCTTCTCCAAGTCAACAAAAGCACATTAGACTTTCTTGTGCTTTGCCAGTTGTTTTTCGGCTATGCACCTTGGGGAGATCTGATCCATACAGCCCAAGCCCTCTCTAAGTCCTGCCTGCACATCACATATTTTCTCACCTGTCACTCAACAACAAATTACAGATGTATGTAAAGATGGAGGATATTGTTCTGAAGCATTTTAAATGTTAGGTGATACTCAACTGCATTAAAAATATTGACATTGAAATTAGAAAGGAAACAATTCCCTTTTTATTTGAGGCTGGTTGTCAGAAGATCATTAACTGTTTCTAAATAATAGAATAATTTTATGAACAGTATTCATTCATACTTAACCTCAATACAGTCATTTGGATGAATTATCACTACCTAAGTTCCTATCACCATATGTTACCAATCTGGTACCACACCATATGGAACACGCAGAACAAAGCAAGCACCTATTTTAGTGTGAGCACAACTTTAGCTTATGTAGGTACCTACAACAGCAAAATGTATTGGCAGACAAAAAATATCAAAACACATAAGCTACCAAGCTTATGTGTTTTGATAAATTTTGGTACTACAGTGGAGTAACAGTACTTAGCCAACATACTGATAAATGTAACAAGCTAAGATTTTTACTTTCTTATGTTCAGAATGATCTTCTATACAACACTCAAGTTCCACTTGTCATGGCATCGAGTCATGTAATGCATGACAAGTGTATAATATTTAGTCACGCCAGAGAACATAACATCAGATTACATATTAAATTCGCCATTGCTTCGCAGAGTACTTAACAAAATGATACTTATTTAAAGCTGAATTATATTTATTTACTTATTAATCCACTAAAAGAGCCTTGAGTGATTTATTTGAAGAATTTACTCTCGGCAATCATCACTGCTACAATTTTTAATGATTGACAGATCTTTTACCAGTACAAAAGCTATTATGATCGCATATCGCATAGCTTCTGTGAACAAAAGGGATGATTTGTTATGTTCCCTTTCTTACTGCATTGTATATTGATCACAAAAATGTACCAAATTAAGACTTATGTGTTTTTAAGTGGTAAATATTATGATAAACTCTCATAAGTTGTGGAGTCACATACCTTTCATTGCTTGTTGAAGATTGTTTTCACAATCCAAAATATTGAACAATATTAATATGCATAAAAGACAGATTACAGTAAATAAATACCCAGTATGATTTAACAATGTTGTGATTGATAATAAAAGCATGTAAAATTGATATAATGACATAAAGCTTTAGTTTTTTTGTGTACTGAATCAACAATTGTTTACTTGATGTGTAAATACTGACTTGTTGGCGGTTTTCTGGCGCGCTAGCTTGGGCGCGGTGATGCCAGACAGGGCGATCACTTTCTCTGGGGGTGGCCCTCCTTGAGGCTGTCGCCTTATCACAATCGTGTCACCGGATAGTACCTGTTTAAAACAAATGGATATTTCTTGTAATATGCACGTTTTTACATAATTATATCTCGCTTTCGGTTAAATCTCACGACTCTTTTACCTCGACCTGCCAGCTGGCACAAAATGGACAAGCAGCAGTTATCGCTACAATAATACAAATTAATGTGATGAGCAGTTGAAATCAAGCGTATAGGGGATTATGGAATTGGTATACTCTTCAAATCATGTGCGCGATGTGGTGCCAACGGGGCAGATTTAACGAGATCGGCACGAGGCATCTTGGCTTACTGTTTATGAGAATTAAAAAAAACATGTTATTGTTGAATTACCTGCTTCACGATTCCTATTTTGTAAGCAGGCGTCGGTGCTGGAGCACTCATTTTTAATGTATTTCCCTTATGAAAATCCGGCAAATGAATATGATGTTATAAAATGACTGAAGAGCGAACAACTAACAAGATTGGCGAAACGTGGCCGCGCTAGTGTTTCCACATTTGAGAACTGTAAATTATATTGATGATAATGTTGATACTTTCTCCGCAATACGTATGACTGATATTCTCGGCAACACTGAATAGTTTTTAGTGAGCTCATTAGTAAGAAAAATAACGAAAATGTTACACTAGCAAAAATCGTACAAAGTAAAGATAATTTGAAATAAAGTGTTTTTTAATTTGTTGTCCATTTTCTGTAAACCGTAATTAAAAATTATAAAATAAAATGTGGCTATTTTGACTTCCAACGTGGTATGATCCGCACCAGTGTTATTTTACAGTTTTCAATGGTATACACCTCTGCACTCGATAACCTTACGAGAATCTCGATTGTATTTCTGGGTGATCTTTGACATATTGCCTACAAAGTGAAACCTACATTCTTAAAATCGACTAAACCCTATTTGGTATAAATGTCGCCACATTATAAAAAACGCACACGTGATACAACGTGGAACGCGTAATCTCATTTGAGTCAATACCGTAGTATCTCTGTGGTAAATATCAAGTGTATAGTAACTAATTATGATAGTTGTATGCAACTTGTTAGGTAATAATTTAATGTCTTTCTAGGCAACTATTTAAGTACTTTTATTAAAATAATACGTATTATGCAGTATATAAACTAATAAATAAGAAGACAATTCCCAATAACTAGGTATGATTTTAGTTCAAAACGCTTTGTAATAAAGTTTTTTTTGCGCTTTTTAAGAACTTATTCCGTGAGATGTGAGATGGATTGGTCCACGAATCGTGTAGCCAGTTTCTCCAGATTCTCACGTCAGTGTTGCCACCTTCCTTTTTGGAGAGAGGCTATTTACGAAGCTGAAATGGGCTAAAACTAGAACTAAAACTAGATGTTTATAAGGGTTAGAAAGAGTTTAAGAAAACCAATAATATTCACAAAAACAAGTTATTATTTTAAGTAATTACTCGTACCTTTTATTAACAGATGACATGGATAAAAAAATAAAATCGTCCTCAGAGGAATCTATTTCTTCAATGCTTGTGTGCAGCTGTGAAAGTTGGGGGTTGCGGTTGATCGCGGATGTTATTTCCTTATTTAAAGGAGTATTTAGTTCACTCACTCTTTTTTACTACCTCATGCATGAGGTAATATTGGTGAGGGCAACAGGTTTTTTTTTATTTTAAACATTTTAACTCCCATTTATGATGTATAAAATGGACGTCGTTGTTTTAGTTGCATTTTATTGCGATTTTTTGTTTTTAACAAGTTCGTGGAACCGAAGACACGTTCCACTTCAGCATTTGAATGTGGTACAGGTAAAATGGGTCAGTGGGTCGTCTTAGGGGCGGAGTATTAGATTTTTGCCAAATTGCCAACCTGACACGGATTATTTCCTGCTGGGCTTCTGTATTTTGAGGTAGTTGTGAATTTTTCTTTACAATTTTCTATTAGGGCTAGATTGCCCTTTTCGGGCTAAAGGAATGAAAAACGGGTTTAACCAGTGTAAAAATAGCTAGATCTAGCCCGAAAAGGGCTAGCACGACGCACTGGCGGTGGTACCTTACCTGCCTACCTATGCCTGCCTGATAGCGGATAGGTCTTAGCCGTGGGGCTGGGGGAGGTCTTAGTGCAGCCTGTTTAAATGCGCATTCTCTCATGCAGAAACATACTTGAACGGAGAACAACTGGTAGGTATTACATTTAAAGCAGTGTCATTTGAAGATGAATTAACAGATTAGCGTTAGGTACTCCAAGATATTTGGACGCTGGCCTCTGTGTGCAATGTTGTCTTCTTGCCAGTTCATATTGCGAGCTCGAAACTTGTCTGAGTTCTGAATGGGTAGAAGGCATGTAACCATTTGCGTAGACCCGCCTCTGGATTGATATTCATTGCAATTCACACCGTGATCGATCTCGACGGCGATTTCATTCTGGCATTTAGTAGGTAATAAACGAAGAACTTTACTGTCCAGGTGCATTTGACTGCTGTGGCCAGTCCACTGCCACTTCAGCTTGGCTCTATTTGTTCGTTGCCAAACCATGAGTCGGTAATAGACGCCACTCTTGCAAAAATTAGGCTGCAAGATCGAGCGAAGAGAGCTCTGAAAAACCTCGGATAGATTATCCACTGAAATGCCCCGGTATCTGCGTGACCCTGCGTCGATTGTCTCGGAACATTTTTTGTCGGCGCGCCTCGGGGAGCCCCGGCACTTTACACGACTTGTAAACAAAAGATTTCTATTAGGTCCTTTGTAGAATTATGCAGAAAAGTCAAAGAATTAAGAGAACCTAGACTGCAAGAATAACCAAGCGAGCTCAACATTTTAGCACCCCGCCTCGTATAGGTTAGATTTTCTTTAGACAATTTATACAAAAATAGGAGTTACTTTGTCGACCTAGGCAGAGATGTTAATGAAATTAATGAAACTAAGCTGCAAGAGCAAGCGAACCAAGCTCGAAAATAGCACCCCGCTTCGAATAGGTTACATTTTCATTTGACCATTCGTACATAAATGAATGGTCAAATTGGCCTTAGATTAATATTTTTCAAGTTAAAGAAAGCTGCATTTTGAATTTTGCCGCCCTGAAAAAGTGCCACCCGGGGCGGACTATTTCCCCGCTCCCAAAGGCGGATTCAGGAGGGGAGGGGGGGCACAGGGGCACGTGCCCCCCCCCCAAAGAGTTTAAGTGAATAAAATCGAATCGTTTGGATGGACTGGCCTGAATGCATATCTATCATGACGTTGCTTCAATGATGAACGCTGAAAAAGTACCTACCACATCTTCCGCAGCTGTGGCGTACTCGTAACTACTAAGGCTCAAAATGGTGCAGTCAGTTCGTACTCGGGTACTGAGGTCTGCTAAACCAACAATGCACCGGCCTGGAGTCGGCGAAGGGATTTCAGGATAACAGATAATGCTAAAAAGATAGCGCGGTCTGTGGGGCCTCGCGCGTCAAAAGATTATACAGCTTTCTTCAACCCATGTAAAATATATACCTAATACTGTGAATGGTCAAAAGAAAAACTAACCAAACCAATTCGAGGTGGGGTGCTAAAATTATTGAGCTTCCTTCACTCGCTCTTTGCAGCCAAGGATCTCTTAATTCTTAAACTTTACTACTTATGTCGACAAAGTTACTCTTATTTCTGTATCTATGGTCAAAAGAAAATCAATCTTAACCGAGGCGGGGTGCTAAACTTGCATTTTTGTTTGTAGTTATTGTAAGCTATTGCAGGTGCAGGGTGGATGGTGGTAAATTAACAAGACGTGACAAAGTTATAAAACACACTATATTCTTTATAATACACTTTACACTGAATTACTATTGAAGGTAAAACTGATTAGAAACTAAACTGTAATTGTCGAACCATGTCGATCAACCAGACAAATATTAACTGAAGTACATTTCTGAAATACACGTTTAAACTTTAAATACACAGTTTAATACACACAATAATACAATAAGATCAGATCACCCTCCATTACTACTACTTATACTGAAGAACACAAGAGAAACACTGACAGTAACCGCATTTGGTCCCCATATTTAGAGCGAAAAAGAAATAATCCCAAAAACAACTTATTGCAATACTAGATGTGGGAGAAACTTCTTGACTGTCTGGCCCATGTGCCGCTCCCAGAAATAAATCCTGGATCCGCCCTTGCCCGCTCCCGCCATGGTACGCCATTGAGCCTACCAGGATACGCTACTGAGATGCCTCTGTAGGTACTAGGAGTAAGTTTTTACTTGTGTAGGTAGATATTTCAGCATTGAACGAACTGCCTTGGCCATATCTTGGATGCCGCCGTTATTAGAGACTTCATATATTTTATCGGTTCACATGCTTACTGACAGCTGAATGCTGGGCAGGGCACAGGGCATCCCGCATGTAACTATGCTGGGGCCGCCGGCTGGCGCTAGCCGCTCTAACTTTTCTGACTGCTTTTTAATTTAATTTGTTTTTTTCTAAAAACCTCTTTGCGTAATGTGGCCAGCCACTATTTTAAATATTTAGTCGTCGCCATAGAGAAGTAAATAAAATTTTGAACTAAGAATAAATAAATGACAAATGACTTCTTCCATTACTTTCCTACCGTGTAGTATGATTTATATTATGTAGCATTTTCCAGTGTCGATAGTCACTGTTGTTCATGTATTTTTTAAAATAGTGTATAAACCTTAACAGTTATAAGTTGAAGAAGTATTAAAATGGCAAATGCAGATTTTAGAAAGGATGTGACTATGCCTGTCCGACCTAGAAGTGTCTATACAGCGCACTCCTACAATCAGGTGATGCGACCCCAATAATCATGTACATATAGATAATAATTCAAAAGCAAATAACCTGCGGGGTAATTGCGTAACACTAACAGTAGTAATAGCAAAGTAATAGCTTTCATTTTGACAGTTCAACAACATTCATTGCGTTACCGTTGTTGAGCAGATAATTTTTGGAACATAATGAAGCAATTGATTAACAATAAGCTTCAAAATTATTCAGATTCTGATAGATAGTGTTACGCAATTAGAGTGTAGGTTATATTCGTAGTTTTGCCTATGCATGAGTATTGTTATAACTGGTGGTAAAGCTGATATCCTACTTTTTACTGTTGTTCATTTAGGTAAGTATCTTGTCTTTCATTCAGCATGTTTCACTCGAACTGAAACATCTGAACATATACTTTAAAAAAAAATATGGTGAACCAATCCAAACAACTATGGGAAGGGATGCATTTGGCATGTTTCAGTCGAACTCCGAATGTTGGAAAACTAAAGGAAATGAAGACATGAACGTTCATTTTTATGTAAAGTTGGAGTTGTCGTGTGAGCGTGCAATGAAGCAAAAATGAACGTTCATTCGAGTGAAGGGTGGGTCTGTTATCAGCTTTGACTACTAGACATATTATTATGTTTATTTTTATGAATAATAGGTAGTAGTAAAATACTAGAGATCTGTTAGTCTGACTAACTAACAGTTCTTGCTGGAGTGCCTAATTTGATTTCTTTCCTGAAGCTTGGTGTGAATCAATCATCGCCACAGCGGTCGCATTTTTGAGTGTTTACATTTATTTGTTTTCGACTTTATTTCAACTTGCACTATGTTGATATTTTTATAAATTAGTTCTGACTGCGCTACTTAATCCTCTGTAGGTACGCTTTGCTAGGTGCATAGGTAGCAGCTGCGCTTTTATGCGCTGCCCAATCTTATATGGGAGAATGTGAGCCAAGTCTTGTGTTAGCCACATATTGGTTTCCTCCATACCTGCTGTCAAAAAATTCCAGGACTTTAATTACAGCAAATCTTCTGCGCCTAAATTGTCTCCGATCTCAGAGTACCTACCTACCTACTTATTTATTTAGTATATTTAGCTTTCAATTGAGACTGAAGTGCCTGAAGACTGGGTGCTATTTAATATAATGTGACATTGTAATATTGTCAAAAAATTACATTACCTACTGTTCACATTTTCACGATATAGGTGCAGTTTAAGGATTATTAGTTCCGTTTATCCATCCCATCATTATCATTAAAAAAATCCGCCCATGTCCACCTTAAGGCCTTTTTGGATAAACGGAATTTGTATGCTTAGGGTGGATTCTCGGACATGCGTTTCCGCGTATCCACCTTACTGGATTTTTTGGGGTAGATAAACAGAATAACCGCAGTTTAATAAAGCATAAAACTGGAACCAAAGGACATTGGCGTAGTCAAGCACACTTTTAGTATATTTTGGATTGTATTTTTATGCTTCATTTAGGAGGAGTCGAACTTGTCTGCCTTCCAAGACTATAGCAAGTTTCTCGAGGGTGGTCTAGGGCAAGCTGAGCTGGTGGGCGCGGCAGGATGGCAGCCGCCGTGGCGCGCGCCCCTGCAGCGCAAAGCTCCCTTCTACCCGGGAGATGACATCTACCACGCTGATACCTGGCGCGAGCTTGAGGCAAGTCCGCAATTACAGATACACACGTGTCCAATTTAATATCTCACGAAAGTGTGATCCTGTTTTCGACCTTCCCCTGCAACTTCTTGGAAGAATCACAATTTAAGTCTTCAAGTAGCAGATGATAAGCATGTTACTTTCAAGTCAAAAATGCGGTTACGTCGTTCGCAACATTACTGGCCATTCATTACTTCACACCGAAACTTTTGTTCTCTAGCTATCTCAAGTGTCTAGGAAACAAAACAAATGAGTGTGTTCACGACAACTAAGGGCGAATTTCACTAAACTTTTATACCTAGAATAATTTTTATCCTGAGAATAATTTTATTCCACGTACACACGGCTACATATCAAGCTATACATTTCCAGTATAAGCTGATCTCAAATTGTATAGGATTTCCGTACAATGAGAGGTCAGCTTATACTTGCTGGAAATGTATAGCTTGATATGTAGCCGTGTGTACCTATAAAAGATATGACTGGTACAATCAGCCCTAAGTGATAAAATATTTTATCGTTTGATTTCGACGTTCGTTTGCACTTAATATCGTAAGTATAATTCAATTGAAAACAGGGCTGGCTTTTACTTTGGCCAGAGGCTAAGCATTGCCATACAACGTGGTAATGCCGCCGGTCTCTTGGGTAAATTACCAGTCGATAACGATGAGGAGGATTTTTTCGGCGCCGTATTTTAGTTTGTTAATGGTTTTAGTCAGGTTAGGTTAATATGCAAGGTGGCGCAAAATTAATCATCCAATTTTGATTTTGAATAAACCTTTACATTTTTTCCTGTTAGGTGGAAAAGATGATATCCGTCAAGTGGCTGCCGCCAGTGTTGATACACATTTGTGTCGGTTAATTGCATTTGCCATGACTTTCCGCAAGATTTCCGGTGATAACTGTTCGCTTTCCTTTGGAATATTCTGCTTAAGGACTGCGATTGTCTGAGGCTTGTTGGCACAAACCCGCGACTTCAAGTAACCCCAAAGAAAGAAGTCTGGGATGGTTAAATCGGGCGATCTTGCTGGCCATGCCAAATCGCCAAAATGGGAGATTACGTGAACAGGAAATGCTTCCTTACTTCATTTACTTCGCTCTTGCGCAGTATAGTGCTCCATTGCTTGTCTGTTTGTAATACTGCAGCTATCTATTTCACAAATGTGATATATGATTGACGTACGATGCCATTAGCAAAAATTATAACATCTTCCGATAGGGTGATTAATTTTGCGGCCACCTTGTATTTTTTTGTAAATACTGTAATTTCGTATTTGAGAGATGAATAAATTGCGACGAATCTCCTCTCTAAAATTGAAAACCAAAACTAAACTAAACTTGAATTTGTCATAGATGACGGATGTAGTGGGAGGAGCTGGTTACAATGCCTCAGTGACTCCTCACGGCACCGTCTGCCTCCGCCTGAGAGACCGAGTTAAGTAAGTACAATATTATGGGCGATTCTTTCACGGGAGACGTCATAATAAACCGTTTTGCTTAAGATTCTCGAAAAGTACTTTATAAAAAGGTAATTAAACAATTTAAATTAAATAAATGCATATTATTATTTTATTTGTTTGTCTACCTGTAAAGCAGGATCTCCTGCGGGTGTTTCTCCTACACATGTTTCGTGTAGCTCATGTAGCTGTCTTCTTGTAGTATGTACCTAAGCCAGGGTAAAACAGGTGCGGGGGACCCGGCTTTAGAAATTTCTGATTTGCCCCCGCCTGGGCCAAAAGTTGGGTACCTGCGCCCATTGTTGACTTATTTCGAAAGTTTCTTATTTAGAGTGGATATGACGATCGACGGTGCAGTGCGCGTAACCAACGCTAAGAACAATATTATCCTGGCGCTGTCACGTTCCGGCGCTGCTGCCGCGCTCATCCACCCCAACGGGCGCGTCTACCACTACGGATCACGAGTCGAGATCCAGGCCCGACACCAGCAGGGCAATAACAAGTTAGTCCTATAACAAATCCTACCTATGACAAATCGAGCTTAAGTCCGCCCACTGAGCTAGGCGGACGGATGTCCACGACGGAAGGCCTGCGACATGCGTCGAAGAAGACGCACGTCGTTTAGTCGAAGTTTTTTTTAATTAGTATAAAAGACATCTCGTAGTTCAATCTAGGCGGTTGTCGGCTGTTCAACCGGGCTTGCCGTGGGTGCCTCAGTAAATTAAGGCATCCAGCTAGGGCTTAAAAAAACTTAAATACTGAGCGACTACACGCTAAGGGCACCCCCTGCGGGGTACGGACCTCGGCTTAGGGCGTTGCTGGGGGAGGGCAGCATAGGACAGGCTGGATCGGAATTATTATTTAGGGACGAATTTAAAGCTGCTGCCTCTGCGGCGCGAGGTGGCTCAAGCAACGGAACGGTCGGGGCGAGAAGACACAAGAAGCCGCATAGGTACTGAAAAAGCTTAAGAAGCAGATTTGTTTGTTTGAGTTTGTCCCTGACAGAGAATACGCGCTCTACGAAACCGAACCTTTTCTATAACTCCTATGTGCCATTATCCTAACGGCCGCTGTCTGTGCTGTCGCGCAGTCGGGTAATAAATGCAGACATGAGACACGCAGTTAAATGTGGAAATAAAGTAACTTTATGAATATAATGCTCAGCAGTTGATACTAATCCCGGCTGTCTTGCCTGGTAAAGTAGAAAAGTCGTTACGAATTGCGTCCTACCTTACGAATAAAGAATTTAAAATAATAACTAACTAAATAACTAGCTAAATAAATAACATTAACTTAACCTTCCTAGCCACATTCAAGATCTAACCTTTAATAAATTCAAATCTTTTATAAAACGGAAACTATGCCAGAAAGCCTATTATACTGTGAAAGACTATATTGAGGACAAAAAGGCTTGGGATTGAGCTGCTCCAATAAATTTACACGGTGAATGTTGATTTTAATTTGCTAGCTATTTTAGACATGAATATTTACTGTAAAAAGTATTATATTATTTTCATTATTGAGAATATGAGGACTATGTGGGTCATTGTTTCAGTTATATTCTTGATCTGGCAGTTTAAGTAGTTTATGCGGCCTACCCAAATGTCCTTTCTTTGGTATTGTTCGTCGAATCGTTGAGCTCCTTAAGTTCTGAGTTGAGCTGCACGGTTACTGACAAATGCGTGCACTGACTGGACAGGTCCACTTAATCTATGTGGTTCTTTCCTCAAAAGACCATTTCAGACACCAATCTACATGGTTCTCAAACATTATGTCCGATTTTTTTATATACACATTGACATTGTTGAATTTTATATACACAATGACATGAGTATTTACTTGTAAAGTAGTATGTTATTTTAATTATTGTGAATGTGAGGATTATGTGGGTCATTGCTTTTTTTTTCGCAGTTAATTTTGATCTTGATCTGGCAGATTGAGTAATTTATGTGGCCTACCCAAATGTCCTTTCTTTGGTATTGTTCGTCGAATCGTTGAGCTCCTTAAGTTCTGACTTCCTGAGTTGAGCTGCACGATTACTGACAAATGCGTGCACTGACTGGACAGGTCCACTCAATCTGTGTGGTTCTTTCCTCAAAAGACCATTTCAGATACCAATCTACATGGTCTTCACATGATCTGACCAAGATTATGTCTGGACTTTAAAAGAGACTGTGACCTCTGAGTTTGTTTCGGCCTTTCTTCTCAGAGTAGTCAGATAGGAAACGCCGACCTCATCTAGTTTAAAAATATGATTGACGTGTAAAAGTGTTTGTACAAACCTACTTACAGAAATAAAATCATTTATCATTATCATTTAACTTAAATTGTTTAAACTGTCTTCCCAGTTTACTTGTCTGTGAGCCTCCCCCCTTGATACTAACCTAATCACGGAACAGAAAAAACAGTGGAAGTGCAAAGTGGGCGTGGCACGCGTGCCACAAATAAGCGTAGTAACACTTACTTGATCCCAGTCGTGTTCTAACATCACGTCGAGTCGCTAGTCTCGCGACAAATTTATTTTTCCGTAGCTATGCCGTATTGTTCCATTTTGGAGTGCAAAAATGATAGTAGGAGAAAACATTTAAAAAATGAGTCGTTTCGTACCATCGATAAGTACGATTTTATTTGTTTTCTAATAAAAATCAACGTTAATTTTAATTCACTAATAATTTAATAGAACGTCTAGTAAAAATCAACCTTGTCATTAAAATAAAGTTTATCTTGGTTTGAATGTATTCATTATTTCGTTCTCGAAAGTTCTTCGCTACTCAATTAGTGATGTAGTCTGGTCGGATGTTGATTTTATCGATTGATATCGATAAAAGAAAATAAGTAATTTAATATTTATTATAAACATTATAATACAAATTCAGTTTAATATACTTATGCTGAAAACATTCAGCATAAGTATCTATTTATTTGGGCTTTATTAATTTATGTAAAACACACTAATAAAGTATATATAAAGTAATTCATTTATATTAGTACTTAAAATTTTATTTTTAAATAATACGTAGGTACTACGTTATTTTTCCTACAGTTTTACTGAACTCCCAACGAGTCTTATTTTTTTCGAATTAAACAAGAAATAGATTATTCATCGATATCGATAAAGTAATTTAAAATTCAACATGTGCTGCACTAGTCGAGTAGCAGTAGATAACGACCTATCACGCGAATGTAAACATTATGTTTGAGGTATTGAAGTTTATAATTTGCGACCACTGAGAAAACCGCCATTTATGGTCGCATAGCGGAATTTAATCGGCAATCGAATCTAGTTTGATTAAAGATTACAAAAATTTTAGGTTTATTCTCAGATGAAGGATCTGTGACTTACGCTAGCTTTGACTAAAATTAAAACGACAAATCAAATGAATTGTTTATTTGTAGTGGACTGTATGATTATCAGTTTATTTGTGTGAGTTTGGCGACAACGGTTCCTATTGTGAGTTTGTTGCATTGCACTTCCACTGTTTTTTCTGTTCCGTTAACCTAATCGTGTCACTTACCTATATTGTGGACAACTTGCCCACGTATTTATTAGTGTTTTTTCGCACAGATGAGTTTGAGAACGAAATAAAAGACCACCATTTTTTTTAAAAAGTACCTACCGTACCTTTTTTCTTAAAAAGGTCCTGCACAGATAATAATAAACTAGTAGCGGATACACACATTACAGAACATATATGGTGAAGGTACCCTGGCAAAAGTACACCAGTATGTGGACCAATTCAAATTGACGATAAGTAGGACACAAGAAAAATCTACTTTCAGATTCTGAGAAAAGATAATGAGCTACCAAACTTCTTTTCTAGTTATTGATGCTAATGAAGTGAGAGTTGGTGGCAAGTTACTTTTCATAATTATTCTGGAAACTCTATACAGAATTTGGTTGTCTCTACATTTACGAAGAGTGTAATATATTCTAGTATTTATGTGCTTTGACCTGACCTAGTTCTCACGCCTAGACGGCCAGGGATACTAGCTTAGAGCTCAATAATCAATAACATACAAATTATGCGTTGCGCTCGGATATTGTATCTCAAGTTTTATCATGGCAAGGGTCTAAAATTAATATTCTTTAATTTTATTTTTCACGAACTTTATACCGGCAGGTACATTTCTTTCTAAGAAAACACAAATAGATCTATCGGATCCGGTTCGTATTTTTAGCCACAAAATACAAAATCTAAAGATAAATCTGTCTCTTGAGATGAAACTGTTGTTTATAGCAGTACCGTCAGTCCCACTAGAACAATAACACACGGAATACTGAACTGATTCTCTAAATCATCATCACCATCAGCCTACAGCAGTCCACTGCTGGACATAGGCCTCTCCAATTGCACGCCATTCAGTGCGATTCTCGGCAACTCCAATTCAGTTACTACCAGCCACCCTGCAAAGGTCGTCGCTCCATCTAGCCTGAGGGCGTACTACCTTACGTTTGCCGATTCGCGGTCTCCGCTCAAAAATACATCTTACCCCTACTGTCATCGGTTGTACGGGGCTATATCACAGAACACTATTACTCCTAGCCGAGCTATATGTTATAGGTATGCTATCGGTTCGGTATGGTCGGCCAATAAGGAATGCGCAAGTAATTTTGATTTACTTTATTTTTTTATCCCCGATACTTTATGATGTTGACATTACACCTAAACCATAAATTTTTCATTTAGTTTGTTTTTAAGTTCATAAAAAAACAAAAAGTGCAAAATAAGCGAGCGAGATTCAAATTTGCGAAACGCATCACCATTGGTCGAATCGAATCATGACGTCACATGGCATGCTATGAGATTTATTGGCATCGATATTCATACTGTGCTAGGTCCTTTGAGAGAAAATTTGTTTTTATTTATATTTCTGTAGTGTTTTCCATTTAACACATCATACACAATGACATGAGTATTTACTTGTAAAGTATTATGTTATTTTAATTATTGTGAATGTGAGGATTATGTGGGTCATTGCTTTTTTTTCGCAGTTAATTTTAATCATGATCTGGCAGATTGAGTAATTTATGTGGCCTACCTAAATGTCCTTTCTTTGGTATTGTTCGTCGAATCGTTGAGCTCCTTAAGTCCTGACTTCCTGAGTTGAGCTGCACGATTACTGACAAATGCGTGCACTGACTGGACAGGTCCACTCAATCTGTGTGGGTCTTTCCTCAAAAGACCATTTTAGATACCAATCTACATGGTCTTCACATGATCTGACCAAGATTATGTCTGGACTTTAAAAGAGACTGACATCTGAGTTTGTTTCTGCCTTTCTTCTCAGGGTAGTCAGATAGGAAACGCCGACCTCATCTAGTTAAAAAATATGATTGACGTGTAAAAGTGTTTGTACAAACCTACTTACAGACATAAAATCATTTATCATTTAACTAGTGCGATTTTGGTATACAGGGTGGAAAAAATCAATGGGCCCTGAAGGTACACTACTTTAAATCCTTAAGATAGATTATTTTACTTACTTTTTAGAGGAAACATTCCTTTATTTTTAAAAAGAAACAAAACTGCTTTCACAGAATTCTCGATGAGCTTACCTAAACCGGGAATCAAACGAGCAAAAAATTCAAAAATTAAACACTCGCTATTTTAACTTTTAGCAGTAGGGCTTTGTACAAGTAAAAAGAGATGGAAAAAAAAGAAACTAAATTAAACTTTTGACTTTTGTAATTTAGGTTAGGCAGGTATAAACAGAGTTATCTTCCCCTTGATATTCAAAATATTTATGCCTACAAAACTTACTTCTGAATAATGCACCCCGTGTTTTAAGTATCGAAATACAATATAGGTACTTATATTAAAGTGATCCTAACCCTAACAAGGCCTAAGGTGTAGGCCTAACTTTTAGACTGTAGATTTGTAGACCTATTTATATTTTGTTGAGTAGAGTACCTACCTGTTACTTGTTGACAGGCCTACACTGGTGCCGATTCTCTTGTCACAAAATTCTGTAAACTAGACTAAAAATCACTAAAATTTAGTTTATTCCTGTCAAAAGACGATTTCTCATTCTGAAATAGACTAAAGTGACACAACTTAACTATATTTTAGTTTGACGGCACTAAGATGGTACTGATTTATTAGTTTAGTGAAAATGGCAATTTTGCTATTCTGAATTTGACGTTTTCCACCTAACCTTGGGTTGTCTTAACTAATCGCGATTAAAAAGGTGTGGAATAAAATTAGCTTTTATGAACTAAGATTCACCACAACACCTCGACTTCAGAGGCAAAAACAGTACTGCATTTTTTTATTATTTTGCTTATATCTCGAAAACGGTGTATCCTATCGCAAAAATAATGAAAATTTCGACCCCCTTTATGTAACCGTTAAATCCATATAACTCTACATGTAGGTATTTTTTTTGAATATTTTCCATACAAAAAATGAAAAATTCCATATAAAACACGCCTAGGCTGCCAACCATGCGCGACTCCGGCTCTAAAAAAAATAAAAAATCACGGTGTAGGGCAAACAAGTACCATGTGGAGTCGCAATTGTCAAATAAAATTTTTGTTGCGTCAAAATGATTTTTATTTTTAGAGTTATTTTATTGCAGAATAGCTATAAGATTCTCATAGCCAAAAGTAAGGAATTTTAGTGATAGTTTAGTTAGTTTAGTTCGGTGTACAAGAGAATCGGCACCACTGTCCTCCCATACCTATCAAATCTGTAATTTGAAACACTGTAAAAGCCCCTTATTTTTAAAAGAGTAACCGTGGAGTCACAGAGTACATTTTAGATAGAGACGTCACTCAAATATTTCAAGGCGCTCGCGCCCTCTCGCAACAACTAAAAACAACTCTCCATGAAGCAATATATAGGTACATATAGCTACTAGCTATACGTATGCATATAATGCTATAATAGTTTCAAATCTGCAGTATGCCCTGTCCTATTTCCTTCCATTTTAGTTAGATAGTAGTTTTTAACCAAAAATAAAACACAAAATCCAATGTCAAATACCTACTTTATTTCTTCTTCAATATTTTTTTACAATATTTGAAGGCCAACTCTTGAATTTGTGCAGATCAGCACACAACAGTTGCTCGCGTTCATATTTTTATACAACACAATATCGGTGCGTTTCACAAACAAGTACACAGTCCAGATTTTCGTGCAGGGGTCGTTCCGATAAAGCGAAGTTGTCGGTTCCCGGTATCCAATACCTTTCCAGTTCAATGGATAGAAGCAGAATCCTGAATGTCCATACAAGCAAAGTCGGCAAGAATAATCCAGAAACTAATCGAACCGTATCCATAAATTCTATTCGGATTAAAAAAAAATTATAACATATTTTGACAATTACGCGAGTTGCGTTCCTTTTTTAACCGACTTCACAAAAAGGAGGAGGTTCTCAATTCGTCTGTATGTTTTTTTTTTTTTTTTGTGTGTTAGCTCTTAACTTTTTTCTAGGTGAACCGATTTGGATGATTCTTTTTTTATTTGATAGGTGGTGCTTCACATGTGGTCCCATTTAAATTTGATCTAGGTCTGACCAGTAGTTTTTGAGTTATCCTTAATACTGCAGATTTTTTCCACTTAGTTTATATGGATGATGTGTTAATAATTTCCTGTCACTGTTATTTACACACCAAGTAGTGGTATACGAATTTGTGTGGGGTAGGTACCGCAACTAAAAAGTGAAAAATAAAAACTTTTTTACAAAAAAATAACCGACTTCCAAAAAAAAAACACTAAAAGACGTGAAAAATAACTTTAATTTCGGAAGTCTGTGGCCAAACACGAAAATACATAAAAACTTTTTTACAAAAAAACAACCGACTTCCAAAAAAAACACTAAAAGACGTGAAAAATAACTTTAATTTCGGAAGTCGGTGTCTTTGGTTTTGTATTTTCGTTTTTGGCCACCGACTTCCGAAATTAAAGTTATTTTTCACGTCTTTTAGTGTTTTTTTTGGAAGTCGGTTCCATGTAAACTTTAAACAGTTTCAAAAAATTATGTTGCGTTATTATATGATTTTATCCATTTAAACAAACGTTGTATTATATGTTAGCTCAATAAATTTAAAAGGTGTTTCAACTCCTTAAATATATTTATTGTAAAAAAAAAAAAAACTTGTTATTTTAAGGAAAATCTGATTAAAATGGAACATTATTGTGTTTAAACCTATTTATACATAGTATCTCTAAGTAGTCTGTGGTTTAGACGAAACCCATGAACATTTTGAGAACAGCGCCATCTACCAATAAGAAAATTCATCTTTGATATTACTCTACTAGTAAATTAAAAATCTATAGAATTGAGTAGTGTATCTCCAAAAGCAGAAGCCTACTTAAACTGGTCGGATAAGATTCCCATACTTTTGTTTTAAGCTACAGCACCGTGCGTGGAGTTTCTTTCCGGCTCTTCTCCATAGGTATCAACCAATTGGAACCGTGCACCTAGCTTCTGACGTTTCGTGTCCATGTAGGTTTATGTGAAATTAAATATTTTGATTTGATTTGATCATCACAACAATGTAAACGCGATATTGGAGATACTTCGTCTCTTCTAATAATTTTACACCATTTTTTACGTATTTCCACATCTCTTGGAACAGAAAAAAAACACTAACTGGTGTACCTACTTGTTAGGTAGTATTTTGGCATTCCAGTACTAGAAATATTTATAAAATGTTTTTTTTTTTTTACTTTTTCCATTATCAAAATAGCGATTAAAACTTAAAATCCTTAACTGCCTATGCGTATACTAAACAACACTGAACTTGCCATATGACGTCACCAAATCGCGCGAAAAATGGGGGCGTTCAAACAGGTTACATTTAATCGGTATTTTATGTATTAATTTAAACAGTATTTATGTTTTTCACTATGTTATAACGAAATAAAGAGCGAACAAAACAATAAAAAAACAATGCATATTCTTATTGTCACTTCAGCTTAGGGTTGCCAACTTTTTTATATCAAATATAGTATTTTCGAAGCCATTGCCATTAAAAATATAGTAGTTGACAAAAAAAATACGAGGTATGTATAAAAAAAATGCATATAGCATTTTTGCTACTTCGAGCCTAAATGACCAGGTTTTTTTTTAATTTCTCATAGCTATTATTAAGCTCTAAAAATTAATTATAGTTATAAAATACCATTATGTCACCTTTTACGAGATTAATACTGGCTATTGCGCGTTATCTCGACATTTTGTATTCATCACTCAAAAAAGGGGTTAAGTAAAAGCTGAAGTTGCTGGTAGAAAGAAGAAACTATACTTTACTAAATATTTTGAATATATAACAAAAGTCAGAGTCACTGAGCAACACATGTTGCCATTTTTCAGCAGTAGATTTAGTAACACAGTAACACGTTTTGGTCAGAAAGAGCAATAGCCAGAATTTTTATTAAACTGTTTATTTCTGAATACAAATTACTAAAACAGGCTACGTTTCGTTTTACACTTATTTTAATATTAAAATGTTATTTAAATTTTCATCGAAAATATAGTAGTTAGGCCTCCAATTAGTAGGGTATATTATTATATAGTAAGATTGCCAACCCTTCTTCAGCTTGCTTATTCTGTAAGCTATGTTGACAACTTTGGTTGTCTGCCGGATCACCTCATTCCGGATTCTATCCCTCAAGAGAAGACTCCATAATTCGTTCAGTTATAGACCACAGTGCATAAAGTCACTATACAGTGAGTGTCCAAGTTTCCGTAGGTCAAGGCTCCGTAGGTCATAATTGGCAGGACGCACTGATTTGAAGACTAGTCTTTAGGTTCTACGGACTACGCGACGGGAAGAAGTAACGTAGCTTCCCAAACGCTGCCCAACCCAGCTGAATTCTTCTGTTAGTCTCCTTCTCGAAGTTGTTCTTACCTAACTGCAGAGTTTGTCCGAGGTAAACGTAATCTCGAACAATCTCTAGAGCACCGCCATTGACAACAATCGGTCCCGGAGAAACGTGTTCGTTGAAGATAACCTGGGTTTTGTCCAAGTTCATCCGGAGACCAATGCGTACAGAGGTATCAACTAGGCCGTCCAGAATCTGCTGAAAGTCATGCACCGTTTCTCTAAATGGTACCTTATTATCAATCGTCAGCATCATCATCATCATCATCATCGGCAGCTTTGTTCCACCCAATGCTGAGTATAGGCTTCCTCCTTTTTGTGTCATGCTCCTCTGGTCTGTGCGAGTCTCCCCTCCGTATCAAAAAGTCCTAAAAGCAAATTATAAAAATAAAACGACCTATATAAGTAATCAAAACGCAGGTTCGATTCCCAGTTCGCACAAATGGCTATTGGGCATTTCCATTTGGAAAATCTTAGTTGCGCCTGGAGTCTGGATATTGTGGCAAATGTGGGTGTAGTCATGCTTCTCTGCCTTTTTTTTTGGGAATATAAGCGTGATGTTTTGTTATTTAGATACGCGAAGATGTGGTACAAGGGCGTGTCATTCACGGCGGAGCAGTGTGCGCTGGTATACTTGGTCGATGCAGCCGGCACACGCACCACCACCGATACCTTCCTCGACATGAGCCAGGACTTCACTCTCAATGTCTTCTACAAGTAAGACATTTCTTCACAAACTGTTTTCTTGATATCGATGATCGACTTTTAGAAAAACACTGTCACATAGATTAGATTAATAGAGACGGCACTACAAAGCCGAACCCTTAATTTCTCCCACTCGGTGTGTCATCTTAACGGCCACGATCTCGTAAAAAACCAATACCTAGGTTATTAATTGCGTTAAAACCTCAGCGGAGAAATGTCGCAAACCTATTAGATGCTTGAATCATGTCTTCTCTCTGCTTTGACTTTTACCGGGCCTAAGGAAGGGATTGTTGTGCAGCGAGTCCCGCCACGGGCCGTCGTACGTGAACGAGGCGCTGTCGCTGCTGCAGGCGGCGCAGTACTGGCTGACCGACGATGGCATCGACAACTGGATCATCAACAACGTGCGCGTCAGCCAGACCGCGGACGGACTCGTCAGGTAACATAAACTACAACTACATATTTTGAAGGTACTTAGTAGGCTTTTTGTCAAGCAGCTCTTTGGGGGAAGTACCGTCACCATACTTTCGCCGTTGAGTGGCGTTGACGTGTTCAGCTTTGGAAGGTATGACGTGCCTGCAATCTATGATGCCTCTGGTATTGTATAATCTGCATAGGCGGCAAAGTCAGCAGCCTATCGCCTTTGAGCTTGTATGCCAGTTCTACGGCATAGCTACTATATTCTTTCAAATAAATATCACTATTACGAAGGCAAAGGAAGGAGTATGTAAAAATCGTAGCAGGTGGTATTTTGTAGTTGTTGCCAGCCAGCCACCATGGGAAAAAGGCGTGAGTTTATCTATGTATATCGCACTTATCTGACAATCGGAACACCAAGCGCGCAATTAAAGAAGCCTTACAAGAGGCAAACGTTACTTGAAGAGACGCGTTAGTCAGCTCACTTCTATTTAATTAATCCGACTTAATACGGGCTTACATCACTCCTTTACTTGTCAGGTTTAACCAAGGAAACTGTATAAAATGGGGAATGTTTCAAAAACTGAGCGAATGAAGTTATTTAAAATAATCCCGTGTCAAATAAAGCTTTCGCTTTACCTAACAAACTAAATTTTTAGTCGTAAATTTGTCATGACACTGCAAAAATTTACTCAAATCCCATAATATATTGCTTGGCTAACAGTGATTCTGCAGTTGTGTACAATAATTACTGTTTTTCTTGATTCTTGTAGTTAGAGAGACCAGCTGGTATTTTTTTAAATTCTTGTCACCGATGCGTACCTAACTCAAACGTAAACAAAATGGGGCATTATACGCTTCATGTAAATAAACTTCCATTTAACGATAGACAGGCGCTAGGCTAGGCGAGAACGGGAAGTAAAGCTTATTTCTGTCTATTATTAACCAAAACATTGGCCACATAAGTATATACTCGTATGTATAGTGGAGCTAACTTTTCTAGCAACTTTGGTTTTAATTATATTTGAGTACTTCTTATTTAGTAAATATCTTCGGGTTATAATATTTTTTTATATAAGCGTTTTTTATATTAAAGGAATATTATTTGCATCCTTCAAACATCTATACGGAGATGTAATTTCTTATTACTTGCTCTGAATAAAACTGATGCAAATAGTTTTTAGCTGGATGACTATGTATTTGCAGTTTTAATAACACGGCTTAGCACGAGCACCGATTTGTCGACGGAAGAGTAGACAAAAATGACGTTCCGTGTAGACAGTACGACGGCAGCAAAGTAGAAAGAGTCAACTGCACTTTTTACGAAATTCAGTAGTTCATTCGCGTTTTAGTTTTATTTTGCTTATATTATATATAAAATGTCACATTTTCCATACAAAAAGTGCAAAATTCCATTTTTCCATACATACATCATTCATCATTTTTATACTTTGTGGCCGTCGAGTAGAAAGTTTTCTACTGTCGATTACAAAATCAAATTGTCTTCACTACCTTAGACCACTGTCAGTTGTCAGTGTGATTTTGACAGTTTGGGATAGAAAACTTTCTTCTGAAATAGGCTACATATAAAAGGACCTAGACAACGATCGGTAGACACGAAAGACAAAAAGACATATTGTAGAAGGATTTTACGGTGCGATGTCAAAAGTGGAGAAAAGAAATGTCACTTTGTATAGAAATAGCTGTCTATTCTTCGAAGAAATAGAAAGCGTCACGTCATGCTAAGCCTGCAGGTCCCGAGGGACTGTAAAACGAATCTAATCTCAGCAGCTAATAAGTGATGCTCATCATATTAAACATTTCTTTCAATATCCAAAAATCTGTTTTATTATTATAATTAGTCTTGGTTTAATAAAGATCTATTGTTTAAGGGCTGATTTCACCAAAGTCAGTCGTTCAACAATCGTTCTTCGATTTCGGGCATTTCTTCTGGGTGACTATCATCTGGCTCCGGTTGCATATTCATACGCAAGTGAATAATAATAGGTACCTAAGTCTTTTACGCCAATACTTTTCGTACAATTCTGATTAATCTCTACTTCTACAATCCTTGGTTTTGGTACTTCGGCTTTTACTTTATTTTCTATTTAAAACGGATCTTTGTTTGTGCTTTTTTCTTTGCACTTATTTTTAACTAAGTTTTCATGAAATTTATCGGCTCTTGCCACAACGACTTTTCTTTCTTGAGGTCACCATATTCTATAACCCTTTGTATTGCTTGGGTATCCAACCAAGACTCCTTCAATGCTTCGAGCTGCAAACTTATCTTTGCTGTGTTGCTTATCCAACTCGTGTACTTTACACCCAAATGTTTTTAAATAACTCAGCTTAACCGCCAGGTCATACCACTTTACAAATGGTATTCCTCCTTTAACGCTACTAATGGGGCATCGGTTTCTCACATGACATGCTGACACTACAGCATCAGCCCAATAACCTGAAGAAAATCCCGATGCAAGAATCATGCATCTTGCCATCTCGATGAGTGTCCTTGTCCGATGTTCATCCTATCTGCCACTCCATTCATCTGTGGAGTATGAGGAATCGTAAGCCTTCTCGCTATACCCTCCTCTTGCAAAAACAAATCAAACTCTCTGTTACAATATTATCCTCCATTATCTGTTTGTAGATATTTAATTTTCGTACCCGTCAAACTCTCTTCGTACTTCTTGTATATCTTGAAAATAGTTAAAACCTCACTCTTTAACAAAATATAAAAAGTTCCACAAATCTACAGTCTACAAGTTAGGCCAACAACGTTCTCACATTCACAAAATATAGAAGAATCTATATAAAAATAAAAGCCTACTTAAGCCAAATGACATGATTGCCATTACAACTGTAAAAAAACTGAATTAAAACCCTGTCTACAAAAGCCTTATGTAAAGAGTTGAAATAAGAATCTGAGATATATAATGTCAAATAATGAGAAGAACATGTCAAAAAAGAAAGTAAAAAACCTATTTTTTTTATCTTTGTAATTTGGGAGCAGTTAGACATTTACTTAGTGATGCCATTAATGAGGTACCAGGGAAGCCACATGTGCAGAAGGAATTATTGCCAAATTTCCTTGTCTTCAACGTAGTCATATTATGTTATAAAATGCATTTTTGATAAGGATACGTTTGATAGATTTTGTTGTTATCAAAGAGAGTTTGCATTACGCAGATAGATAGATAGCATTTATATTTACCTTTCACAACACAATAGGTTCCTATAAAGCGATCAATCCTTCAATATATTATTAACTAGTATAGAATTTATTTTATTAGTATTTGATGGTCTAACTAAACCAATTTCAGATCAAATAAAAAACCGCGAGTAATTTAATTATATGTAGGGTATGCTAATTTGATGGGCCTAGTTGTTCAAATCTAAGCTTGAAAAGAGTCAGCCCTTGTGCCCACTTTCCTATCTAGACCACTTTTTCATAACGTCCATATTCCAAACTCATCCACTTTAATTATGTCATGGACTGTACACGTTCTATACAGTTGCTAATCTGTCTAGCTGAGAAACTGTCCAGTTGCCAATCTGTCCAGTTGCTCCGGAGGGGATTTTTATGTGTTCATCGTCACCAAATAGTGGACCGATTTTCAAAATATTTTTCGTTATCTTTTTACGGGCTCCTCCTGAGGTGGTCCCAAATAAATTTGGTCAAGTTCTGATAATTGGTTTTTGAGTTATCTTCAATAATACGTATTTAATCCACTTTGTGCATATTGATGATATTATTATAAGTTCCTTTCACTGTTGTTTACGTAACAAGTAGTAGTATACGAATTTATGTGGTAAAAGCAACGAAAAAGTGAAACAATAAAAACTTTTTGCAAAAGAACAACCTAACCTACTTCCAAAAAACCTTACAAACTGAAAAATTACTTTAACCAAAGACTCCCGTCTAACGTAATGTATACGAATTTGTGTGGGGTAGGGGCAATAATGTTATATAGGACTAGATCAGCAGTGTACGTCGCCGATGCATTACTACGTCGTATATGTCCACAAGCACATCTCACTTCAGTCGTCAGCTTGACGTCAAGTGAGCGATTGCTTAGCGCTATAAAAATTACAAAATGGTGAAATAGGCGATTAATATTTGTATGAAACGGTCTGAAAAGATGAATAAAGGAATTGGTGTTGCATTTTATAAATAAGTTTGCTCAATTTTAGTCAGATTATCCAAAAAAACATTACGACAAGAAATAAATTATCAAACATTGTTTTTACCATCAGTGTTACAAGTAAAAACGATTTTGATTTTGCCAGATAGTTGGGACTTTAGTGGACGACGAATATATGTTCCTGGAAGTCTTAACTATTATTATTATAGTCTGTTTGGTTTAAACAGATATATTGTACAGTAGATATATACGTATATTGTATAAATGATTGTACATAGAAATAATATCACTCCATTTTACACAAAAGTAATTTGACACGATCTTAATAGTTTTGAAATATAATATTTACGTTTATGCATTTGTTTTTCTTCTTACTATATGTACCTAATCCTTGTCAGTTTCTTTAAATCTTTGATCTATTGAAAGTTCCATAATACAACCTATCTATATAGTAATTGATTCAATAAATACGTTAATTCATATTGGGGAAATTATGCTGATCATTGGCAACTCTGGCCGTTTTTCCGACAACAACGTCTTGTCTCATTCCAATGTAATAAGTTTGACCATAGAAGAAATGAGACAAACATAGATTATTTTGACAGATTGACATAATAGTATCCGTTTCAAAGCTACGACTTTAAACTCGTAAGTGGTTACGTTTTTCTGATTTTTTTAGTACGACGTTGCTCCTCTAGTATTATATAACCTCATAGGGTAGGGGTCACACAACTAAAAAGTGAAACATTAAATCTTTTTACAAAGAAACAACCTACCTCAAAAAAAAAATAACACATAGTGAAAAATAAACAATAATCAAGTCACCGATTTTCGTAATTATAGTTATTTTTTACTTTGTAGTGCTTTTTTGAAAGTCGTGTCTTTTTTTGTAACTAAGTTTTTGAAGGGATGTTTTGAAGGGATTATCTAGTATGTTAACAGCGAAGTTGTGCTCACTTGTGTGCTTCAGGCTCAAGTGGACCCGCAGTGTTTTATACACGCGGGCGCTTTCATAACTGTAGTGTTTCTATGTAAAGGTTTGCGCGTTCTTTCCCTATTCAGCTTTTTTTTAAATTGGATTTGTATATAAGTACCTATTGATATGAGCTGATATTTGGTATTGCCTAACTGAATAAGGTACTTACAGTACGATTCACGAAAGATGACCACAAATGGCGACCGTCTGCGCACGTACACTCATGAACAAAAGACTTAAGACAAAATAATATTTTAATGTTGGTTAAATAATTGGTTAATTAATATTTAATAATAATTTCCGCCCGCGCCTCACCTCGCACCTCCAAAGGGACCTAAAATATGCCTTCTGCGCCGTGGTCATCTTTCGTGAATCTTACTGTACTTACCTATAGTTTGAAGTGGAGGTTGCAACCTGGTTTGAAGGTATATCAACGTTAAAAGGGTTATGAATGTTATCTGCATCGGCGCAATGTTACTGAAACACTGGGCCGTAATCCACCACGCGGGCTCAATGTGGGTTGATAATGTCACTGTTTGGTTTTAGGACATGCAGGTTTCCTCACGATGTTTTCCTTCACCGTTTTGAGAGTAGCGATGAAATAAATTACACAAAGTAAAGCGCCTGCCTGAGTTCGAACCCACGACCTAACACGTAAGTCGGGGCCATTACCAGTACCACTGGGCCACTACTACTCTGTAATTTTATTGAATAATAATCATCAACTTCATACAATCATCAACCTTTGGAAATTTAATCCACCTAAGAATTTTTCATAACGTTTCATATGAAAATTCTTAGGTGGAACAAATTTCCAAAGTTTGACGATTGATATGTAATTGATGATTATTATTCAATAAATATAGCATTTCTACAGTCACGAATCGCAGTCTGATCAATATACGACGCAAAACAGAGCTGCAATTTGCAAAAAACCAAAGAAAATTTGAAGGTACTGGAACCTGTAGTCCGCCGACCACAACGGTTGCAAAATGGGCCAAGATTTTATGCAGCATGATAATGCCCGCCCACTTGGGCCTCGAGTGGTAACTCAGTGACTGCAGCAACATAATGTGGCAACCCTGGACTGGGCCGTGCGGTCCCCGGATTTAAATCCAATTGAGCACGCGTGGAATAATGCTCCAAGGACTTTACATAATTTATCCGAAAATCTGGTGACAGATAGCGAACTTTCATGCATCTTCGTCGAACCTGGGACCTTATATCCCACAAGGAGATATCGATAACCAGTATTGTATAATCGTTGCAGATGCGTTATTAACATCCGAGGTGCTTTAACAGATTATTAATGTTTATTTGGTAATCAATTTAATTTGATTTCTTTATTTAATCACCAATACCAGAAGTACATTTTTTATTATTTTACTAGTAATTTTTTTAAAGTTTGATTATTTTAATTTCCTATTAGATTAAACAATACTGTGCATTTTGTACGTTAAGTACGTTCTTTTCAATACATGTATAACTAATTATCTCTAGATTGTGTTGATGTTTGTATATTTATGCTCGTGACTGTACCTAGATTATCAAGTGAACGAGATACATGGTCTCTTACTGTTGGAGACACTTAACGCTTTTTCTTCGCCATGTTGACTTGGTATCTAATTGTGTAGTATCTGTTAGAGATCCAATAAATTAATAAAATAAATATAGAATTCTCATTCAATTTCCTCATTCAAACATCAGATCAGTGCGCATATCCAGCACAATTTGTTAGTTATTAATTTTGTTAAAATAGTGTACCTTACAATACATTACTGTACCAAATAAACATTTTTCTTTCCATTCGTTCTTTCTAAAGGTTTTGTATTGCCTTATTTGCAGAATTCATCGTTGCAGCCACAAGTATCAGCTTCGAACCAGCCCTAGCAACGGGTCGGCGTCCATCACGAGCCCGTTCCTGCACTGCACCGCCTCGTTGGGCCAGACTCAGCATCTGTTTGTAAGGTGTGGGACCCTTCAATTATTATATTTTTATTGGTTATTGCACCTTTGTTAGTGTTGCTCTTGCTTCCAAAATTCTTGCTGTTCTGTACACAACAAAGTGTTTTCTGTTTCTATATGAATGGAATACAAAAGAAATTTATCTGAGGCGCGGTGCTAAAATTTTAGATGAACCCCCCCCCTATGTAAAAGCAGCTACGTTCGTAATAATAACCTGGAGATAAATGCACTTTATTGAAAAAATAAAATCCTGCTGGCGCCCATTGTGAAACTGAAGATGAGTATAATTATATGCGCTCGACTCGTACTACATAACGTTTCTTAAGTTTGCCAGTACGGCCCCCCGACAAGTTGCTTAGTCCGCTAGTGTATGCAGCCGGAGTTCGTGGCCCGATCATATTTGAAGTGAAAACTTCTGTAAATGATTTTATTTCTGTAAGTTGGTTTGTAGAAACACTTTTACACGTCAATCATATTTTTAAAACTAGATGAGGTCGACCTATCTGACTACTCTGAGAAGAAAGGCCGAATCAAACTCAAAGGTCACAGTCTCTTTTAAGGTCCAGATATAATGTTGGTCAGATCATGTGAACATCACGTAGATTTGTGTCTGAAATGGTCTTTTGACGAAAAACCACACAGAATGAGTGGACCTGTCCAGTCAGTGCACGCATTTGTCACTAATCGTGGAGCTCAACTCAGAACTTAGGAGCTCAACCACCACTACTACCACCACCTTTAGGCCCGTTGAGCACTTTCGGGTGAACAAAAATCATGGAACTTGCATTAGCAAATATCGTATCGACTGTCAATTTGTAATGTTTTTACCGATAGTGCGTTGGACTTTGGCTCTCAGTCCATAACGAACTCTTGCGAACCATCCTCTTCTTGTTTTTATCTAATCTGATTAAACGGTTATAATTAAGTTGCTCGCCGTGCCATGTCTGCTATGGTCCCTTTCTATTAATTCGCTAACAATCAACATTACAATAACACAGTTCGATACGATTGTTGCACCTGTAATACTTAGGCCCACTTGCACACCGCCAATCACTAAACACGTTTAGTGCTAAACAACTTTTAAACATCACTGTCTCTGAATTATTCTAAACTTTCAGATTGGCGGTGCAGTGCAACTGGGCTTTAGACTCTCTTTAGTGAATGAACGTTATAATATATTCCAACAGACGCGGCGAGAGGCGGATGCACTTCGACGGCAACTCATTCATAGTCCGAAACGCTGGCCACTCGGCCGGCTTCGATGACAAGAATCAACTGAAAGTGTACTGAAGCTCCCCCGCCCCGCAACTACTATTACCCACAATATTTAGTCTACAGCTGCGACTCTTAAAACGTCTCTTCGAAGTGGTATCGGTCACCGTCGAATGTTGTATAGAACACTATAGGCCACTCTGTTTTGTCTTTTTTTGTGTAATGCCATTTTATAAACACTGCCTAATGTTTCCTCTTTAATCTCTTTTCTGTCTAGATTTGTACGAAACACGCGGACAAGTCGTGTATAAATTTGACGTTGTTCTTGGTTTTCTTTTTATCCATGCCAGTGTGTAAAGCTTGCCAAAGTTTTTGAGATTTTTAATTTCTATCGCTTCCCTTGTTTATAACTGCCAAGCTGCTGTTTTATAATTGTTGAACTTCGACTAGCGCCCGCGGTGTCATAGTGATTAAGATTACAGTTTCATGATGTAAGTGTTAGATCATCATAGTGCCATAATGTTATCCCCTAACACATTGAGCATTTTGTAATTCATTTTATAGTTGTTACAGCTTTACAATAGTTAAAACGAGCAGAAGCAGTGTTAATCTTCAACTGTTTATATTTTCATATACCTACATCTATTAAGATGCAATATTTTTTTGTAAAACATTTTATCGAATTTAAGAACTTAAGCGTTGTTTGAGAAACAATAACAATCAGATTTATGATAAACATGAAATAGGAAATGAATCAGATTGTTGAACTAGATCACATATTTTCAACGCAATGGTTTCTACTATTATGTGCTTATCAACAGTTGCGACTACGGTGGATATCAACACAATGAGCAGAGTTTCCGCGACTTCAGTATGTTTTATTATTTATTATCGCTTTTTGAAGATATTAATAGTTTAATAAAATGACGTCTAGTCGAATCTTGAGCTTGGCAGTTTTCATAAAAATATTTTTTTAGAGATTACGACTTGTCCCCATTTGTTTCTTTGTGTATAAAAGTTCAAGTAATCTTTATTATGAAGTAATAAAGCAATGAATGCTTCAAACTTGTTCCTAATTATCACCTAAATATCAAGCTAATTATCATTAATTAACTATATTCATACAAAAATGTTGCACAAGGGCGAACTTAACTCATGCAACAATATTGCATCATTGTTGCCGCAGAACAAGGGCTGCCTAAACAAGACGCTGCGTAAGCTCAGCGTAGACGCGCTGCGGAATCTCCGTTGACGCCACGTAGCTTTGCGTAGTACGCTACTCCATAGGGCTACGCAAGGCCGGTGTAGGCCTTGCGTAGTACGCCACGTCATAGCGTTACGCATGGTCTGCGTAGAGCAAGCGCTGTACGCTACGCCGTAGCGCTACGCAATACCTGCGTAGGTTTTGCGTAGCATACTATGCAAGTTCTCCGTAGGCTGCGTGTACGCTGCGAAGGTTTGGTGTTTACGTTGCGTAGACTATAATTTCGCAGTTGGATATCGGTGGTGTTTTTTAACGATCCTCACACCACACAAGACTTCCTTTTTTCGTAACATAGTTAAGGTACCCTCCCGAATAACAAAAAAAATATAAGAAAGAAAGAAAAATATTTCATTTGGGACACGCACAGGAAATACAAACAGTAAAAAAAGTAGCGTTTAAAACCACATTAAATAAAACCAAAAGCGCTTTTATTTTTTTTGCCCATCTGCGATGAATAAAATTGAACCCATTTTGTAGGTGTGCGTTACGATTGCTCCGCCAAGTTATCCAAACAAAAACAAAAACGTAAAAAAAAACTTTTGTCGTGGACTTTGTTTTATTTTCGTTGGATTGAAACAGTATAAAAAATCCGAAGATTTTTTCTTGTTTGCCCATTCTTTGCACCAAGAGCTAAGCTATAGTTTCCGTCAAAGTTACACCATCATCACGTCAATTAATTTCACCATAATCATTTGTCATTGTTAACGTCAGCGTCAACGTCAACCTAGCTTGGCATAGTAGTATTATCATAGTACCTATTTTCTGACGCGAGTCACAATGAAACCGAAAATTGAACCCTGAGGTATCCAAGAGTTTCTAAACGCCTGTTTCACGTTTGTAACTAATTTGAAAGCGTAGAGGAGCTTTTAGATCACTTATACAACAGTACATACTATAAGACAGTTATAGGTTTAAAATTCTATCTGTGGTGAAACTAGGCATCTTTCATCTTTCGTATAAGTATAAGCGTTATTACTAGAATACCTAATCCTGGAGCTCTTTCTAGGTCTACGAGTATTCCCGTCGTGGTTGGTTATTAGGGTTAGTCCGTTTATCCACCCAAAAAAATCCATCCTAAGATGGATGCTCGGACATACATGTCCGAGAATCCACCCTAGGCGTAGATGAACGGAATTTATACGCTTAGGGTGGATTCTCGGACGTGCGTTTCCGCGTATCCACCTTAGGGTGGAATTTTTGGGGTGGATAAACGTTAGTGTCGAATATTCTTGAATGCGTAACACCTTTATCATTTAATTCCGGCGCCCTAATCAGTTTTCGAGATGGAATGATTTAATTCTGAATTAACGTCTGCGAATTTGAGTAAGCAAGCTGTTTTATATGATTCATGGATATAACTTAGGCCAGGGCCCTATACCACAATAGTTTACAAGTCTACAATTCTACAAAATTGTTAAAAATTTGCGTGGGTAACACAGAAATTACAAATATGGATAATTTACAATTTACAATCTACAATTGTTTCGCATTTTTAAAAGAGTAACTCAAAACATGAGGGCTATGTCACGACGCCTGTAGATTTAAGTCTACAATTCGTACAATTTATGTAATCTTACACGTTTTCAGTTGCAAGTTTACAAATATATTACAATATCTAATTTATAAATCCAAATTCTTTGATAAAATTGTATTGGAAGATGTAAATTATTGTCATTTTGGATACAACATGTACAACCATCATAAAACTGTTGCCAACTGTCGAGTTGGATTGAACTTGACTTCTTCTTGTAGCCTGCTTGAGATGTTGTAATAGTCTGAAGTTAATATTCCACTGTAGATTTACTCACTCTGAATCAACAAAAGTGAAATCGTTGATTATGCGTAATTTGTACGTCCTAGGTTGCCTAACTACTACATTCTCTTCTTCACTAATACTGTCACCAGAACTGAACTAATTAATGCAACAAAAATATGAAATCTTAAAACCAATAAAATTATAATACCTACCCTCGGACACACGCTTCGTGACTTGTAACCTTGTAGCAGTTGTAGCTACAACTCTACAAAAATGTAAACTAATTACTACAATTTACTGTAACACAACCCCTATTCTTGTCAGCTACAAATTTGTAGGGTTTTCCAGAATCACACAAATGTCGTAGTGTAAATTTTTGTGTTACGATAAATTGTAGACTTGTCACTATAATCCACATTTTTGTAAGGTTTTTCCGTTATAATTGTATGGCTTAGAGTTTTGAGGTAGACACTTGTAAGATTTACAAATTTGTAAATTGTAATTGTAAAGTTTTGTGGAATGGGGCCCAAATCAATGATTTGTCGTTCCGCTACAACGCCTAGATCGTAAATGATAATTTCAGGTTAATTTACGGTGTTAGATTTGCATAGTGCTTTGCTTGTTGCTTTCCTTATCCCTCCGTCTACCAAAAGCGTCTCGTATAGTTTCAGCATTGTTTGCATTGTTTTTAATAGGTAACATTTACCGATCCGTTTTAGAATTATGGATGAATTACGTAATAACTATCGGAACTTATTATTGTCCCTATTGAGCATACCTACCATTGTACCATTGTACCTATCATTGCACCTTTTGATCATGGTGGGCTTTGTACTTTATTGAGCAGATGAGGACGTTATTATACAAGGCAAGGTGTTCCAAGAAATATAGTTGCCTCAATTCAACATACGTAGTTAGGCAAGCATGTATACGTAGTTCTACCTTGTTTCGTGGCATTGCAATTTGCAGCGCATCGAGCGAAGCGTTTTGTGAGCGGGCGGCGGGCGTGCGGCGACACTGGCGAGCGTCTTCGTGCGGTCTCGTGTGGTTGCGCGGTAGCGCTCTGCGCAGCGTGGAACGCGGCGCACACTTTGGTATTGATCCGCGGCCGCCGGTGGCGCCGCAGCGCGGCCCCCTCTGGTGACGCGCGTGTACCTCGTGCGCTAGCTGTCAAAACCGAGTGACGTAACCGCTAGGGCGGCGCGCACACGGCCGCCGTCAGCCGCCCGTTCAGTACGTCCGAGTGATTGCTCCCGCCGTGTTGCACTCGACGCCTTGCGTCAGCGGTCCAGTGCACTGTGTTATCTACGCCGCTGATTCCGCGAGGCAGGTGAGGTTGGGGCCAGCGTGGCCCCGGCCGTTTGAGTGTACCCGTCTCGGTATTGATCGCATCTCGTCTGACTATTTCAATGTTTATAAACAGCCGGCCGCATCCATTCGCTCCCTCTTGTTTTTGATACGTCCGCCTGACAGCGCGCGATCCGGACGGCTGATCCTGAATGCACCGGCCGCACCGGCGGCAACCACGCACCGCTCGGATTCAGTGCACGTATGTACGCTTGCACTTGTTTATCCCGAATTCATTTCCAAACCTTTACTAACGACAACGCGTTTACGTAGGCATATCAGACTATAAATAATATCTATGTGTTCTCAATACATATGCATGTAAACAGAAAGACCGTGTCGGTTATAGAGATACTTAAAGAGGCCTGTCTGGACCTCGCAAGTATTTTGTTCAAGTAATACCTGAATATACTCGTAGTAACTACTGTTGGATAATCTAGAAATTCAAATGATGAGAATCCGGCCAATCTGGTGTCTAACGGAGATGGACGATGCAGGTATCTCAATTGCATTGCTCGAAAAGACACTGTCTCATAGGTAGGCAATTGATGATTGCACAACTAGGGAAGATAAACAGCTGCTACCTACCATAAAGGAAGAGAGGTAATATGAATTGGTAATGGGTTCTTAAAATGTTTGGTTTTGTTCATGTGCCTATTTCATGTTACGCAAAAGTGCAGAGTAAAACTGGACGTTCACGAGGAATTGCGGATGTAAGAAATGGTTACAGGCAAATCAAAGTGTATTTACATAAACCAGTAATCGTAATAATCGTGGTTCCTTAACGCGTTAACCTACTTGGCGTTGCTTTTTCATAGACGTTGACCTCAAATCAAAACTGCGTCGATTTAGGAGTTGCTTGGCTGACTATTATACGGTTAGTCTACGATAGTCTACTTAGTAATGATTTTTTTAAACAAAGAAACGTGGGGTTTTCCTTTCGTGGGGATTTCAGGATGCAAATAAACAAAACTTGTATTGTAAGTGTGTGCGTATTATTTGCTCGTTCATATCTTTGTTTACTAAAATACCGGATAAAGGTCAGCCGCTGTACTTAACATAAATAGTTCATGCCAGTATTTATGAATAGACTAGATTATTTAAGTCAAAACCTTTACATTTATTGAACTAATAATGTATCCTTGCGTCCCAATTTTTCAGATTACATAATAAATTAGTACGACCTAGTGTTGGTACATGATTAAGTGAGGTCACGTCTCAAATTCTAGTTCTGTATGATAGCAGGAAATGTACATTTTCTTATGTTCGCGTCTTCGGTCTCCTAAACGTAGGACATCCTGTAGTTGTTGAGTTTGCTAGACATCATGACGGAAACGATGAAAGTGGACGCCGTTTATAACTTAAATCTAGGCGGCGTCACTTACTTAAGCATTAGACCGTATTAAACTATAACAGCAGAGCAGGCTGGTTTTCTAGTTGGGTAAGTAATCCAATTTTACATGCTTGATTTGAAATAACATGCACAAATATTTTGAATATAGGTACATAGATCTCCGTTCCCAATTAATTATGGAGATTATCAAATTTCTATAAATGTAGAGAACCAAGGTCCATGTATTTGTTTTATGATGATTTTACATGACGCTATAAATCGCAACTGGCGCGCTTGTCTGACGTGCTGTATGAACATCCAAACAAAAGGAGTTTATAAGGATAAATAGCACGTGGCGTTATGATGCCTGCAGTCTCAGGCCCATGGGCATCCCATGGGAATAAGACGCGAGTTTAAGCGTTTACATACCTAAGTGTGTATTAAGACCGATAAAAGCTTAACATTGCCCCATGGAAAATAACCGGCCAAGTGCGTGTTGGACTACGTACAATGATGGTTCCGTAGTCGGGATGAATTTATCCCAAGAACAAAGTTTACATTTAAGTTAAAAAACATGTTCCCCCAAACAATCCAAATGGAAATAGAAGTTGGTCGACTATTACTCGTTAACTTGTAAAGCCTACTCAGCTGTGATAGTTTCCCTTTTAATTTCACGTGAATTTATTCACGCATTTTAAAACAACCATTTAGCTGACAGGGACAGACACTTGAATCTAACAAAAATTTGCACACTAAAGTAATTTTTCATACGAATCCCTGAATCGAGAAATGATTTTCACACACTCTAAATATTTTAGAACGACCTATCCAACGACAAAACACGGCAAAGCTGAGAAAAAAAAAAACCCCTCTTTACGTGTAGGGGAGGTAGGCTAAAAAAACTTTCTCGGCGTGATTAATATGTATACCCATGCCAAATTACAGCTTTCTAGTACTAAGAGTCTCTAAGCTAAGCCGCGGACAGACAGACAGACAGACGGACGGACATGGCGAAACTATAAGGGTTCCTTGTTGACTACGGAACTCTGAAAATCGCGAGTTTATGTATATGGTATGTATGATCAATAAGTTTTAACCTAAAATAGGTCAACTGACATCTAAAAAATAAAGTATTTTAATTGAAAATCTAGAACGGCGGCTTTGTCCACCAGTATATTGCCGGCTAGAGGATCAGGAAGATTGTTCAATGTTATTTTTAAGAATATACGAAATTTTTAAAGATTGAGGAGACCAACGTCAAACTACCTAGTAGAGTTGAGAGCGATTCCTGAGAAGAAATTAGTTACACCTTTGAGTAATAATAGCAGTTTACACGAGAATAAGATATATTCTTGGTCTGTGGTCCATTGATGGGAAATGAAATGTCACGGAATTGAAGCTTCCCAGGATTTTCATAAAAAATCTTTCAAGTTTTATTGCCTTATAGGTAAAAACGTTAGCATTTGTTACAGAGGGAACATTCGTGCCAAGCAGTGGCGTTCCTTCCCCTAAAGCCGAAAAGCCCGGCTTTCAATTAAACGTGAACCTATCAACAAAAAACAAACAAACTACACGTCATGTAAACTTGTAAATTAACTAACTCAATCATGTCACAAGAATTGATAAGATTAATGACATACCTGTTTTTTATATAGGTATGTCGGCTTGCTTTAATTTAGTCCCCTAGGCACACCACTGTTGCCAAGGTTAGGGCTGCAATTAGGGGATCAACGCAAAATTATCGGGCTGCGTTGACATCGATACTACTATAACTGTAGTTACGCGGAACGGGTCATGTATCATGTCATGGCACGGTTTCACCATCACTAACTCGCAACATCTAGCCTAGCGAGTTGGTTTCAGGTTATTCTAACTGTTACTGCAGCTGTACCATCCAAAAATTAAATTATTTTAGTGTTTAACTGTTTAGGAATATAGAGAACCATCCGTTCTGTGACAATCCACTTCTGTCAGCGGTCCACCTAGTATCTTCATCTTATAGTCCTCATTGCTTGTTTCAACCTTGACATTGTTCATCATTGCAGAAGCTTCGTCAACACGGTAGTCATAAAAACTGGAATCGAAGTCATGCTTGTTACATTTTAGCCAGAGTTGATAAACAGCTTTATTTACAAACCTCGCTTGGTCATCGTTCGTTATTATTAGATGCTACTTAGGTAACTGCATCGCTCCATGTCGCTGTGGTGATGTCATACCAACAAACAAACATTGAATGTCGTACAATAGTGTCCCTCTCCCTGCCCACGTCATCTGGGTGCGCCGAATCTATGCCCACTGTCCACTGCCCACCTACATTACAGCTAAACTGTTAATGTGATGACTTGCGACGAGTTTGCAGCGATTATCAATATTGTGCTTATCACTTTATTAGGTGATACAGATCTTTCAGCTGAATTTGATAGAATTTAACACTTGATAGAATTTAACACTTGATAGAATTTAACACTTGATAGAATTTAACACTTGATAGAATTTAACGATTCTTCTTTATCTCTACCCAAGGTTTTGAAGACAAATTGGTGCGTGGCTAAAGTATGAAAATATATTGTACATACCTACGTAATTTCTATACCTATAAACCTAGGATTTAGGGATAATCAGGTTTGCTTAGTGTTCCTAGAAATCCAAGTTCCAAGCAAGCCATGTTTTGTTCTACAAGTTATGTAATTCTCTGAATTTTCTTCGGGTGGCAAAAGAGTAGACTGTAAAAGTAAAATTGAAAACAAAGACAGGCGCAATGTGACTATTGTAGAACAATTTACATGAAGTTATCATAGAAATTGTTCGACAATAGTTACGTCGCGCTTGTTTGTGGCACCCTTAAAAAAGGCTTCTGTTAAGACTCGTGTTATAAAAATTGCGAAATGTTTGCTTTGTTAAAAATTGTGTCGACTTGCTGACAACTTGAGAGGGTGGCTCGTGCAGCACCCCTCAAAATCACGTCGTTGGTCGTGTTGTGTTTTCATTCGTAATTAATTGCTTATTTTTAATTTCGGTTCGATAATATCCAACCCTTTTCTCATGATAAGTCATGGACATTTCACGTTATGAAATTAAAAATGTAACTTGAATTTATTATGCTTGTGTACGAGTTGTTGATTTCTTATAACTAGATTTTTAACTAGGGTTTCGCTAGCAATATAAATAAACACTATAATACTAGACGCAATCTGGAGCCTTTTAGGTGTTTCAACTTTTCAAGTGATATGTTATAATTGTAAAACCATATTATGAATGCCAGGATTACAGATTGCGAAAGAATATATTCCACCGAGTTTATCGACTTGACTTTATTTGAGTTACGAAATCTCTTGGTCTGCACATTGCGTTACAAACCAGCTTTTGCTTATGTCATTAAAATAGTGAAACAGTCGCAGAATGTATACCTACAGTGCACGTATACACACACACACATGTGTACATGTGTTAAAATTTAAGAACGAAGCATAATGATTTCATTTAAATCGAAGTTAAATTCTTCCATGTCGTCTAGGTGTTATGCACACATGTAACATGGTTTTAGTAATCACGGAAGCTGAACAACAACAAGCATATTCGATTCCACCGGAAATAAATTGTAATGAATCAGCCGTCCACTTTATATTTATAAGATTTCATTAGCAGTTCCAGCAGGCTTAGCACGTGCACCGTTTTGTCGACGGAAGAGTAGACAAAAATGACGTTCCGTGTAGTGTAGACAGTACGACGGCAGTAAAGTAGACAGAGTCAACTGCACTTTTTACGAAATTCACTCTTGTAAATAATTCGACTCGGAATTCTTTGTTTTGACATAGGATTTTGTTTTTCTGTTTGATGCTCAATTTTTACTGATATTGAACACCCAACAACAACAACAAACTACAACAATTTTTCTCAAAGTGTCGAAGTACCATATTTTGGAACAAAAAAATGTTACACTAATATTGGCCTTAATCATTTTCTTGACCATGGCGCCGATTTTCTTGTCACAAATGCGTCTAAACTAGACTAAAAATCACCAAATTTAGTTTATTCCTGTTTTTATTTTATTTTGCTTATATCTCGAAAATGGTGTGTCCTATCGGAAAAATAATGAAAATGTCGACCCCCTTTATAATGATCTTAAACCCCTAAAATTCAAGATGTAGATAATAATTATTCACATTTTCCATACAAAAAGTGAAAAAAACAATTTTTTCCATTCCATTTTTATACTTTGTGGCTGTCGAGTAAAAAGTTTTCTACTGTCTTTAGCATGGCGATTACAAAATCAAATTGTCTTCACTACCTTAGACGACTGTCAGTTGTCAGTGTGATTTTGACAGTTTGGGATAGAAGACTTTCTTCTGAAATAGTCTACATAAAAAAGGACCTAGACAAAGATCGGTAGAAGCGAAAGACAGATGGTAGAAGGATTTCTACGGTGCGATGTCAAAAATGGAGAAACGAAATGTCACTTTGTATAGAAATAGCTGTGTCTTTTCTTGGTAGAAATAGGAAGCGTAATGCTAAGCCTGCTGTAGGAAAGCATGGACAATTTTTTTTTTTCTTTTTTTGTTTTGGTGATTTAATGCCTAAGTAAATCTAGGTAGACTTGGGCGTGCGTACGGGGGAAGCGATCTTAATGACCATAATTCTTTGAATACTTACTTGTTACAGTTGCGAATCATACGAGTATTTTGTTCAACATACAACCTGACACTGACCTGCGACTTGCAAAATATATGAAAAAAAAATGAATTTCGCGGGCAACCTGGCGCTTTCCCCGGTATGAATTCTATTGCTATGGTGTGACAACCGCTGCAACGCTCGAAGACAGATTTCTTTATTGCTTGAGGTGTACCATAGAATAATCAAGTATTTATTTATAATAGTAGGTGTGTACATATTGTATGTTTTTTTTAATAACGCATTAATAACCAGTCCGCCAATAAAACGGAGCCTATCTACAATATTCCAATTAACTAGGTAAGTTACAGTCTTATAGCATGACAGCATTACGCATGAATGGTTGGAGGTACATACCTCAGTACCTCCACTGGACATGGTCTATTTAACTAACGTCTTTCTCCCGGGGTGTTGCTAACACTTCCCTGTACAGTCGCTCTCATAAATAAACAACGCAAATATAATCTTTTGTTGATTTAGACTATTAATTAAATGATCGCACGTAGATGAGTAGGTATTTCTCAAAATAAATGTACATCTGTTATCATAAATACATTAAAAAAACACGAATATTAGAAAATTAAGTTTCGCCATTGTATAACAAGCCTTAAGTTTACTATTTAGTTACATCTAGGACTATTTCATAATAATATTTCGTAACAACCTTTTCTTTACGTACATTTATTTTGAGAAATACTCAGATAGAATGCTATCTGAGTATTTCTCAAAATAAAAGTTACACATGTTTAAAACCTGATATGAATACATACATAATATAATTTTGCTTAAGTAAGTTGCACGCAATCGTCGCGTCACCGCAATTTCGGTATATGAATATACACCATAGAAAAAACTAGATCACACGAATAATTTATTCAATTTTATAGATAATCTGAGCGAAGTTATAACTTTTAGAAATGTGTTCAACTAACGTGAAACAATATTAAAAGTTTATTCGTTTCGTCAAAGGAAGTGAATTGGGAGGAACTTGATAGATTTGCCAGCAAAGCGGTTTACATTTATGTAATTGTAATTATCAACATCTTGAAGTAGCTGTATACCAGTAAACAAAAATAAGGTATTGATTACCTAGCTTGTTATTAGGACATAACGAAACTCAATATTAAACAAAAATCTAATCGATGTTTTTTTTTAAAGAAAATAAAAAAAGAAGACAAGCTCCATGTGATGAGTACCTACCTACCACAATATAAAAAAAAAAAAACATGAGTAGGTATTCATGAGAAAACAATCATCGTTCTGAACGAATAGCACGGCTGGCTGGTTTTCTGAGGGTTCGATTAAGGAATTTTAAAAAGCGAATAGTTGCATTCCTTCTCTTAATAATATTATAAACAAATCATCTGCAAAGGTCGGACTGGCCGTGTCATTGAATTAAATAGACTGTGTCTGAGTCTCACTCGTGCGCTTATTCTTACATTTTCGTCTCTTTCATGAATATTGATGTTTTGAATTGTGACGAGTGCAGGACGTCCACATCCAAAATTGTATTCCGACCAACCAAATGTATTTCAACTCTAAATAGAGAACAAAATACCAAAGCAAAGCCATTCGAAATTGCTTATTGACAAAGGCGGTTCGCCAGTTTTGCGATCCTTGGAATCTGTTCCGTCTGTACAGTGTGGACACAAAATGAATCTGGCTAACTAATCTTGCGCAACCTAATTTATGTTTATAAGCATGCGTGGATTGAAGGAGGTTATCTGAGATTGCTTTTAAAACTGCCCATTCTGGCTTGAAATTGGTAAGGCTATCATAGAATGTGAACACTAAAACTTATCACACCATAAATATTGCACTGATCGATAAATGCGTTTAAAGCAATCTAGCGGGTACATTTTTGATGACAGCCATTAGGACCTATAACCACGTCTTTAATTTCTATTAATAAATCGTAAGTTGTTTGTGCTTACTCAGGAGTCGGGAGTAAGGAACCGTTCGGAGTGTCAGAATATGATTTAAGGGGGCAACGAATTATTTTTAAGGGTTAGTTCAGCGATAAAGGACTGGTGTTCAGTAAAGAGAAACCGTCCCAGGTGAGATCCCAGTGGTACCCCGAATATGGAAAGGTAAAGCGGTAGTGTAGATTTGCAGCGATTTTAATGACAAGCAAAAAGGTTGATGTTTTATTCGGCGGTGGAATATGCTGCTTAGCTTATAAATGAACCTACGACTGTACAGTAGGCCGTACGTTAGTTATAACACTTTGACCTTGAGCTGACTTGGAATAGTGCGTAGTTTCAATAGAATAAGAGGTCAGCTTATACTAGTTTTGTTACCACTGACGAGCGCACGTGTAATCTACATATTATTAATTAAGTTTGTCAGGATACTTAAATTGCATTATAGTGAACCACATCTTACTAGAACAGGGATGTTGAATAATATCAGCTACTTCCTTTAAAGCACGTGTGAGAAACATTATGGCGAGCGTTCTAATTAGCTCAGTAACGATTGCAATCATGTGTACCGAGTGCCACTGCCGAAGCAGCAGTGACGGTAGTCACGGTAGTCGTGCCGGGTTCAGCAGAGGGGACTGACCTTTCCCTCACCGTGGAATATTATTTCACTTACATTCCCACACATTTAATCTTGATATCATCAAAAACAGTAAGTGCGCGTTGAATGATGCGCTCGCGGCGTGGCGGCAACAGAAGGATTTCAAAATGTATTTTTTAAAGTAACTACTTAAACCAGATTTTATTGGTATTGTCGCAAATGCTTAGCAAGCAGGGAATGTAGGACACTTTCCGAATGTACTGAAGGATGATAGTTAACTTATTAGAAAAGTCACGATCTCATTTATATATTATTAATTAATTAAGTTTTAACAGATTATATTATCACGGTCATTCATTATACTGATACTCGTAAACCTGGTGAAAAGACGCTCTTTTTTAACAGTATCAGCTAAATAACTATCTAGCATAAGTAGTAAAACTTACGTGATTTAGTCGGGATATATTATATCTGTCTACCTAATTATGTAATATACATTGGTCTCTAACAAAGTAATTATATAACATTTATGATGTTTAGCACCATGACGACTACGCGGGTACCGCACCCTATAAACTTATTTTCGTTTAGCGAAAAGGAATAAAGGAGATGTTCCAGAAATGTATGGAGCCTGGGCTAGCACGATGTACACTTTATGTAAAAATCGCTAGACAATAATAGTAACCGTTCTTATGGGTTTGTCATGATTGGTCGACAAACATTTGGTCGACGTAACGATTGGTCGACAAACGATTGACCGACAGTAACGATTGAGCGACACAACCATTAATCGACATATACGATTGGTCGACTCAACTATTGATCGACAATAACAATTGGTCGACATTACGATTACCATTTAGTAATAAATTTTCTATAAGCAAAGAAATTCAGAAGCAGAGGCTTCGAGTAAATCGAGATGGGCTCCTACTTCTGGGCGGTTTAAAAAATAATAACCACGAAGGGGACGGCGGGGTCTTTCAGACCCCGCCATCCCCCTCTAACCTAACCTGTCCGAGTCGGGGTGCCCCGAGTCCTGAGTTCGCTTCGCTCGCTCTTGCATCCTATCCCCGATTGTGTAGCGTTGTCGGCTAATCGTAATGTCGACCAATTGTTATGGTCGATCAATAGTTGAGTCGACCAATCGTATATATCGATTAATGGTTGTGTCGGTCAATCGTTACTGTCGGTCAATCGTTTGTCGACCAATCGTTACGTCGACCAAACGTTTGTCGACCAATCGTTAGTATCCCGTTCTTATATGTATGTTAATTTTCTATAATTTTACTTCGTTTCAATGTAAATTCAAATTAACTTGGTCAAGGAGAGCCACACAACATAAATATAGTGGATCAGCAATATGCGAAATGTCATTTTGACAATGACATTTGATTGACTTGTCTATGTGATATCTGCGATAAAAAGCAATCAATCAATATCTGTAGAAGTAAACTGAGTCGTAAAACAAAAACAATCACTAAAAATCCTGAAAGCACCAATTCAACACACGCAAACACAACGATTTAAAGACAACTGACAAAGTCAAAGACAGACGTCATTACACGAAACTTAAAACTGTCAAAGTCGTCAAACGTTATGTCAAACACAACTGTCATGGCTGATCTAAAAATAAGGGTTATCTTATTAAAGAAAACTTCCCAAATGATCATTTTTGTACGCCTGTACCTTTCTTCAAATTAATTTGTTTGTATTTTTATTCAATTCCTCTATTTTACATACACTACTCTATCATACATACATACATAAACTCACGCCTTCTTCCCATGGGGGTAGGCAGAAACTACAGACCGCCACCTGCTACGATCCTTACATACAACAAGGTAGTACACATACATCTCTATATCCTCTATTTTTGTCCTATTTATATATTTAGTCTACATAATATGGGTAGCCCAAAATCAAAAATCTCCTTTCTTTGGAAGGCTTTTCCGTTGCATTGGCGAGGTCCCTATGTTTAACTTCTAAAAGGAGGTGTTTGGAAACAATAAATGCTTCTGCAAATATAATTTTGGAAACAATTTTGGGAACCAAACCTTCACGTTGCGAAACTGTGTACTACCTTGACAAACCAATCCTAACTTAGATTTCTGATGTCTCTATGAACACAGAGAGCTTTCCTACAAACTCTGTTACGTCATATCTAACCTCTTGTCTCAAGTCCTTGACTAGCGCGTCGTCTATTCTGAAACGTGACTTGATGACAAGACAAGGCATTGTGAAGTTTGATTGAAACTTAGACCATTTAACCTAAAGTTAAGTTAAGTCTAAGATCAGACAAAAACGGCTTAATTGATTTGGATGAAATTTGGCGCACATTTTCATCCCGGGTTTACGTTCCTGTGGGATATTTTCCACCATCCACGCGGGTGAAACCGGGGGAAAAAGCTAGTTATTACTATTTTGATGTCAACACAATTTTTGGTCTTATCATTGCTTTTAACGTGTTTTAATATAATAGATATGTGACTGTGGAGCGTGCTAGGCTTGTATTTATTTGTTAGTCCATTGAAGTAAGCCAAATATCATCAAATTTTCAAAGGTTGCTATGTATTTTTCCTTTGTTTTATATGGCAACAGGCCGTTTGCATTTTGTGCTTCAGTGAATATACCGGGCGGCGCCGAAACTAAAAATATACTCTTCTTCATTAGGTAGCTAAATGAAGTTGATATTTTTGAAAATGATCTTTTTTGTGAATCCATGGTTTAGTTTTCCAGAAAAATCTTCTCCAGTTGAATATGAGGCAAAGCTTAGACCATTAATTTAATTAATGGCTCAAAAGGCAAAGGCATGAAGCCTAATATTCAAACTTTGGAAATTTGTTCCACCTAAAAATTTTCATATGAAATATTCTGAAAAATTCTTAGGTGGAATAAATTTCCAAAGTTTGAAGATTGATATGAAATTGATGATTATTATTCAGTAAATATATCATTCCTACAGTCGGGAATCGCATTTTGATCAACTTACGACGAAAAACAGACCTGCAATTTGCAAAAAACCAAAGATAATTTCAATTTGGCGGGCTACAGCTGAGGATTCACATCTCTAGTAGGTAGGACCGTGATCTGTGGCAGACTTTCCAGTTCTAGAACGGATATGCAAACTTCATACTATGATCACACGTGCTTTTATGTTCACAATGCAGTGTATGAACTTCATACACTGCATTGTGAACATAAAAGTGGTTCAATAAGAGCCAGTTTTCGAGCAAATATGTTGAAAAATAAATAAGTCACTTCTACATAATTTTATTTCAAGAAGATTAACTTGTTAAACTATTGTCATAAAAGAATATGAGTATTTCGATAAAGATAAAGGCTCGTGCACACTGGCGCGACGCGACAGCGTGACACAAAGGCACCGCGTGCCGCGCGACGGGCGGCGCCTTTGTGTCGGGCTGTCGCGTCGCGCCTGTTTGTGGGAGCCTTAAATCTACTAAATACCTAACGTTATTTTATTGAGGAAAACAATAAACCACAGTCCACAAATCTTACCTAAACTTATATTGGATGTTACAAAACGGACTTAAAGATCACAAAAAAACCTTTAAAGGTGACGTACAACGCTATATGCTTATTTTGGCGGGTGGCCAAAATCGAGAGTATCGCCGCCATCCTCTTTTATCGACAATAAAATGTTCCAATTTCACAAATGTTTACCAACAACGCCCCCCATAATTTAAGCGCCAAAAGATGCTTGTATAGTGCCACAAACTTATCTGACCCGGTGGTAGTGGCGCTGTCAGTAAACTAAAAATGACAGACCTTGTCACTTTGCATAGTGCTATCGTTAGTTCCAATTAAAACCACCAGGTCAGATAAGTTTGTAGCACTCTAGCACTCTACCTACAGTCCGTTCCCAGTTATCTTACCTCTGAGTTTGCGTCACTGTCAAAATCACAGTGATCATTATTGCCGTTGCAATAGGGTTGCTATTGGGTTGCTGCTGTCAGATGTAAAATAACTGTGAATAGGCTGTATCTGTCGTATGTTTTTTGTTCCTCATTGGGAGGACCCAGCCCACAGTACCAAGATATTTACCAGGGCCTAATATGACACATTGAGTTTTAGAAAGAGACTGTCCCACAGGCATGAGGGAGTCGAAGCTCCACAAAGGCGCTCCACTAATTCACGATGGGCTTTACTAAAAGCCGCGTACTGTACCGTACCTAAAAGTGATACCCCAATAATAGCTACTCATACATGCATTTACATAGCTACCTACTATACATAAATTCACATACTATACACTCATTTCTTCCACCGTTTTTAAACGCTACTCCTCCTCGTCCTCCTAACTCCTTATACAAATGTATTGGTACTACAAATCCTGTAATATTAATTTAATGATTTTGTTTCAGCCATCGAAATCACTGAAAGGAAATTAACGAGTTCAGTTCACGGAATGAAATTGTAGAAGAGAAAACATATTAGGTAAGCATTTCTCCTTTATAAATCACCAATTATTCACGCTGGCAATTAAGGCCCAACTAACATCTCATCTCACTCAGTGGATATTTAAGTGGGCATCCAGCCAAACCTTGAAGAGTAGAAAGAAATAATTGGATCCAAATAGATATCAATTGACACATGCCTTAAACCACCAACCGTCTGATAAGATTAATATAGATAGTTCAAAAGACTTGACCGTTCAAGAAATAGAAAGAGGCAAGTGTAAAATGGGAAAGTAGTTGCACGCAAAGATAATAATGGAAAATCTAAGTTACATTAGGTACTTACTAGAAGTTTTTGTAGTGAAACTGAAAGACAATAATTAAGCATATTAATTAATCAGCGTTACGCAGCTTAACGTTCCCACAGCTGGGTCACAGGCCTCCTCTCTGTGAGGGACTGTGCCATAATCCAACAAGCAGGCCCAGTGAGGGTTGGTGGCTGTCACATGTCTCAAATTTTTTGGTTCTAGGATATGCCGGTTTCCTCACGATGTTTTCCTTCACCGTGATGAAACACTTACCTAAATTACACCAAGTAAAGTGGCTGCCTGGGCCGGCAGTCTCGACATAGATATCGACGCTGTCGCAAACTACCGATCGCTAAATATTAAGGTGAAACCTCAGTTGTAGCCCGCCAAATTGAAATTTTCTTTGAATTTGACGATTGATATGAAATTGATGATTATTATTCGATAAATATATAATTCCCACAGTCGAGAATCGCATTTTGATCAACATACGACGTAGAACAGAGCTGCAATTTGCAAAACACTAAAGAAATTTTGAATTTTGCGGAATACAATTGAGGATTCACCTTAATATTTAGCGATCGGTAGTTTGCGACAGCGTCGCTATCTAGTCGAGACAGCCGGCCCTGGGTTCGAATTCGAACACACGACCTACGACACGTAAATCGGTGCCGTTACTACTGAGCCAAACGTTTCAATGACTGCGATTAAAATAATTAACTAATTTGATTCCAAAGTAGTAGTATCTATTCTTGAGTCTCGTGATAATAAATTGTATTTTAATCTTATCTCAAATTATTACACTGCTATACGAACACAGAGTTATCGATAAATCCCGAGATAGTATCTCAGAACCTACTGGTGTTTGCTGTTCTATAAGAAGTAACGAAGTTAGTAAGTAAATGCCCATGTGTACTCGACATCATGAATAGTAAATTATAGAACAGGCGCCAACGAGATGATGTACACACATGTATATTTAGATAATTATATAAAATCATGCGTGCGTAATTATTGTTTGACCTTGGCAAAGGCAAGATGTGGAACAATAGTGATGTGAGCTCATCGGTGCATGTCCAGTGCATGTCGTAATGTCTAAAATTGAGACATCAACTTCTTATTTTGTGTGTGGACAACTAGCGAATGTGTAGCCAAAGTTATTACACTTTAAAAACCAGTCACAAAAAGCAAAAATAAAATTGTGACTCATGGGCAGTATTCATAAGTTTTAATCAACAAATTAGTGAGATACCTAATCTGAGATCAAGTTTTGCCACAAGCAACGCCTCATCAGATTTCTATAAACAGTTTGACTATAAGATTCGAAGTAAGTATTTATCTGCAGTTACAAAAATAGGTTGGAAGTAGGCAGAGCTTACGTAGGCACCTACCGACGTAACTCGCGAATCTCCGCTCATTCAAGATCAAAGTTGGAATTTGTGAAACGCACGGAATAGTTTTACGATCAAGTAAAGTCATCAAGCTGCGACACAACTGAACACATTTAAAATCAATAACAACATGTTTTATAATCTCCGACAAATGTTCCGAGATTGAGATGAACAGAATTTAATATTAGGTAATTTATAGGTATTTTTTTATTTTTTATTTTACATGGGTTTGCTCTTGACTCTAGTCTAGGTCAATTAAGTGTTAATAAACACGTTTTATAATAAATATGTAACTACAAAGTGTCTAGGTAGGTACTATCAACATAATAATAGGTTCAATCAGCTTATTGTTAAGTGTTTTTATTGAATCAATCCTCTAAAATACTTGTCTTAGGCCCACTAGCACCGCCAATCACTAAACACGTTTAGCGCTAAACGAGTTTAAAACATAATTCTGATTCTGTCAAATGTTTGAAGATGACAGAGAAAGAATGGTGTTTAAAACTCGTTTAGCGCTAAACGTGTTTAGTGATTGGCAGTGCAAGTGGGCCTTAGTTGTCTATGAGCTCAGTGAGGAGATCAAAGAGCACATGGGAAATACGCATCGCTTCCGACCGGAGGCTAGCCGTTGGGTCAAGACAAACGAATCATTGTGATTTCTGCAAGATATGAGTGCATAAAAAATGCGACCAAGGGCAAACTAATTTAATGTACCTACCTATAGCAAATGTGGCTACGCACGTCATCATTTTCAATCTAGCCAATGCATAAACATAAGCATGAATAGCGTTCGCAGGCAGTCATATCGTGTTTAGTAAGAATTCTACTTCATCGGTTCTCTATTTTACATAAAAGCTTCCGCAAAGAAAGAGTTTACCTACGATAAAAATGATGATTTACCCTACCTATCGTAAAGACCCACAAAACCGGATAGATGTGTAAATTAAAACTTTATACTTCTACATTTATGTGTTACGGAAAAATTCTGTCTTTTGTTTGGGTAAATCATTGGGGTAAATACATTCATTCCACATAGTTAATTTAATCTTCGGAGTTCCCCAGGGTAAAGTTCTAGGCCCGCATACTAGAATAATAGAATAATAAAGACGGAACGGCTGCGGCTGCCAGTCTACGGCTAAGTATCAGGGAAGACAATAACTTGACCCTATCTGGCCACAAACCTCTGGGGAAAACCTGAATCCCGCAACTTTAAAATAAATATACATATTAATGATGTGAAACATCTATAGCTGCAGGTAAAAACGATTGTTGTCGTGGTGACGCATGCCGTGGCGACGCGTCGCCACGCTATATGATGGTATGTTTCACGTCTGCCAGGCGTCCCGTGACGGCTCATTTTTATTCTATTTGTGTCTACTGTTGACCGCATTCAGTCATAATTTTTTTTTTTACTAGTTGGAATGTTTCATTAATATAACTTGAAAAACAAAATGTAATGACTAGTATATTCAAGTAAATACCAGGTACTTACAAGTAACCTGATGTTCTCTTGAATTGATTTTCAATGCATGTATTCACATATTAGGCAATAGGCTCGCCCCCTATTACATGGGACTTAAACATAACTGGCGAAATGTGGGTGTGCTATAGGTACACCTCTGCATAACCCTTCGGGGAATACAGGCGTGATGTTATGTTATGTATTCACATAAAACAATAATGATCTCCAACCTACCTCATTATTATCATAACAATCATCTTTCAGATCTCTTCAGCGTCGAGAAAGACATAAACAACGTCGTGAGTGACAAAGGAATAGGACTTCGAAATTAATTTTGTGAATATGGGCAGTGTTACTATACAAGTTTGAAACTGAGGCGTGAATAAAAAGCTCGTGAGATTTCATGTGGTAAGCGAATAGAAAGTAGGCAGCGATGCTGTCGTACATGGTGCCCGTGGAGGAGAAGCCGCCGCCAGTGCCGGGCAAGGGGCGACTGGCGCTCGAGCTGGTGGGCAGCCCCGGCAGCCCCGAGTCAGCCGCGCGCCGCGCTCGCTCCGCCATCACCAACATCTCTAAAGAGTCCTCGACCAGCTCCTTCGCCAGCGATCTCACCATATCCTCGTCGACGCCCACTGGCGCACACGATAAACCAAAGCATAAACTTCTCGGAAATGGAACCAAACACACCACATTAAAGAGGTAAGTTGTTTTTTTTTATCATTATTTTAATATAAGTACCTACATATCGTTTACCTACTTATATTTTAGCATCGAAATTGAGTAGGTAGGCAATTAAAAGCAAAGGTCATCACTTTATCAGAATGGCCCTCAGTAGAATATGGGCCTCTTTATAGCAATGATTGCCTGTCAATTAATTACTAATCGATGGTTGACACGTGTAGAATCAAGTCTCAATTTAAAAGCAAACTTATGTACTACATGTATAAGTTTTAAGTTGATCGGATTATCGCAAATGATTTAAAATCCTACTACCCAAGATGTGTTTCTCAGGCAGTGGGAAAAAAGAAAACTAGTTCTTATTAATTAAAATATAAAGCCGAATTTGATTTCATCTTGTGTCAGACATTTATGTAGCGTGATTAGTTATGGATGGAACAGCGAAAATAATGGATTACGATATAAAAAGAACGGTAATCTCAAATCGTTGCGTAAAATTAGAGCGTGGAGTGAAATTGCTGCATTGTCATGGGAAGATGAATTTCTGGTGTGTAATCAAAATTAAATAGCCCTTTTATTTTGTATTATTTCTTCTAATTATACATCGATTCTGAAGGTTGCTAATGTGTAGGTGCAAACTATAGTCTCAAGTGGTATTGCTCCTTTAATAGATATTATTATGAAATAATGTTAGGACGGTTCGAGTATCACCACTATCATCGTATTATTAATCATCATTAGGATATCGCAGTCCACTGTTGGACATAAGACTCTTTAGCTAGTTCGGTTCGTCATTTCACCTAGCCAACCTGAGGGTGTCCTACCCTACGTTGGATTTCTATTAGCAGCCTCCTCTCGTCAAGAACACGTCTATATACCCTAATCCATTATACTAGGTCTGACACTATATCGACTAGTGACTAGTAACTGTAGTTGGATCACCGTAACGAATCTCTGCCTTTAGGTACGTTTTCATGGTTCAGTAGCCAAATGGCAGAAACGGACCCCTTATAATTTTGTCATGGCCGTCTGTCTGTATCACTGTATGTGACACAGCCATTTTACTTGGAGACTATTAGCACTATATTGATGAAAATTGGAAAACGTATTCTGTGCACCGCTAAACAATGGTGTAATTAGGTCGCACTCCTCATACACATGATGTAACCTAGGAATTAATAGTTTTTGAGCTATGGGATATTTTCGGTTACAACCGCAGAAATAATTTTGTTTCATGGACGAGACAGTAAGAAATAAAAACTTATTTTTCGGCCAGTGACTGGTCCAACTCGAACATGGGCGGTTTAAAAAAAAAAACATTTACATTTATCGCCTATCTTTTGCCTATCCCATTCCTATGTGAAAGTATAAAAAGTGAAGAAGAAGAAAGAAGTGTGAAGTAAGTATGTGTGTGTAGTAGTATAGTAGTTGATCAAAAGTCGGATGTATATGATCAAGAGCAATGCACTTTTCAAAGGTATTTATTCTCGGTCTTCATTACAAAAGATATAGCTACATGCGAATATCACGTAACTTTAAGTCTGAATATAAATGGACAATCGTATCATTTCAACATAATTATTAACATTTAAAGTTTTACTGCGGGAACTCGTTTATAAAACAGTACCTAGTTAACGCAAACCACTAGGGTTTAAGCTAATCATATATATGTTGTGATTTTTAATTGCTTTGCCAATTATCCACCACAGCCAATTACGTGGTGTGAATTGCTACAAAATTGTTTATACATTCACAGAGAGGCTTCAGGCACGAACGCATTCTTTTAACAATTGAATTAAAACAACATTTAGTAATAATTGTAAAGGATTTTTTAAATTATTTCCTGTACTCAGTTTATTTTGGTTAAAATATTAAATAAATAACTTTAAAAATCTAGAGTGAATCTATTTCTTAATATCCGGGTAGTCCGGGTGGTCCCAGGCATCAGGCAGTCGTAACGGGGGCTTTTCTAGCCAAGATTGGTAGATCTCTAGACGGCAATCAGGCCTGTGAAAAAGTAAGGATTGTCCACGGAAAAGTAATCAGTCATTGTATTAAGTATTTTTCATAAACTGCTCCACATATCCTTTTATAAAAGGAATACTTTGCAGAGCCCGTTATCTTGCAGCAGCCTTTGACATAGATTACGAGCTTGGTTTCTCGCAAGTCCTTTACAATATCACATTCTGACTGAAAGGAGTTTATTACGTCCTTTAAACAAAGGCTCTGGAAAAAGAACTAAACCATAATCTCTTGAATGCACTAAAATAGGTTAACTAGCAAAATATCTTATTTGTATTGAACGATTTAACGCTGTAGAGAATAGGTAAATTAAATCCATTGAATGTACGGTCACCAAATGTGATAAGTAACCAGGGTCGTCGGATATAGTTGAAGTTTAGCAAGAAACCGATGGATGTTAATTTGATAAATGACCTTTTTGTTTTCTATTAATTAAATTAAATTTTATTCGAATACATTCATCGGTTGGTAAACTTCAATAATATCGACGACCTTGGTTATTTATCTCGTTTGGTGACTGTACCCAAAACATGAGAAACGGTATTTTAGACTTTAGAGGTTCTTTAAAAATTGGATCTTAGTTGGTTTTTTTTTTCAATGTAATTGAGCGTATAGTAAGTAATTATCGAAGTTTGAGAACCTATACTGAACTATTCAAGAAATAAATATGAGCAAAGCGAACCTGCTAGCGAGCCATCCTATAAATCCAGTCGATGTGGGAGGGACTGGTTTCAGAGATTTCAGTTCCTCCACTTTGACGGTGGCTTGAGATCGTGTAATAGCTGATGCCTCTTGACGAATCGCCTCTGCTTGAGCCAATGTCTCCCTGAGAATAGAAACATCACTTTTATGGTGAACGCCTAACCCGCCTATGAAAACAGCGGGGTAATATTGCGTAACACACTAACAGTAGGAATAGCTTTCATTTTGACAGTTCAACAACATTCATTGCGTTATTTACGTTGGTGAGCAGATACATTTCTCGAACATTATGAAGCAATAGGCTTCAAAATGATTCAGATTGTGATAGATAGATAATTAGGGTGCTGAACTAATCGATTTACACTCACATGGACTAGACTCTACTCTATGTGTCTCATCAATTTTGAAGATTGTTGAAGCGCAGTTTTCATAGCATAGTAGTTTCACTGCCTAAAAGCGTTTACAAAAACAATACACAGATTGGATCTGTTAGACTTTTCGAAAAACTACCGATCAAAAACATAATTTTTTAATTTAGTTAATGACCACTGTTTTCTTCAAAGGTAACAAAAGCGATCGATAACTAGCTGCTAGTGGGAATTTCATAATGATTTATCTACCTAAGTATATTTGTGTACCTACCTACACGTCCGACACGACCCATAAATAAATGGGTACGTATGATATTGATTATCAACGTAATCTATTATATCACATCCACCAGTTGGAACCTGTGTCATTTCGTTCAAATGATCCCAACTGTTATAGTGTTATGGTGGTCTAATAATGGCATTCATTCGAATGTTTTCTATGATTTGGTATTGGTACCGTTTTCGGGAATTAAAAAACATTCACCAACGAAAGCTTTCCGAGTAGGTAATGCAGTATGTCCCGTAGACATGCGACTAGATCTAAATAAGCTATTCTTATTGGAGCTTTCTTAACAATTCAACAAAAATACTGAAAGGTCAACATTTTCTAAAGTATTCAAACAGTTTTTTTTTTAATAGCAGTTTCGTCTGTTGTAGCTCCGTTCGTGAACTAGGAACGGTCGTGTTCAACATTGGTTTCGCATGAAACTCCAGCGCTCACGATAAATTTGATCTCCGTGGCCAATTGTGTCGCTTTGATGGAGTATTGACGTCAGGAGCTGTGTTGCTGCACTAACAGTTGACAGTGTTTATGGTACAGCTAAATGAGTAAACGCGAATATCGAACACGGGTAACTTATCTACGTTGGTAGGTAATTACCAACGGATTTTCCGTTATGGAAATTTCGTAAATTGTTCAGATACATCCCTAACAATTATAACATCAGGTATTAACCATTAGTGTCGTAATTTATAAGGGCTTTAAATGTAGTCAATTATGTCCGTGAATTAAACGCGTCAAACCCGTAACGTAGGTACAGCCAGCAACAAAAGTCGATAAATAAACACTGCTACTTTTACATATCCTTTATATTGATAAAAATTGATTCGATACATTGCTTTTCAGTATTTTATGTAATAGCTTGGAGTTAACATACTCCTTACTAACTAGGTATATCAGTTTAGTTTTATTGTCATTTTTTGCTTAATAATCCTAATTTAAAAAACTGAAGTTTTCATCGGTTTTTGTTAGTGACGAATGAATTAGGTACTTTATGTCAACACATTTTATATCAGGAGGATGAAATCCACTCTGTACAGTAGATACACCGTAGTTGAGCTTGATGCGAAAACTAAAATCGAATCGAATCTGACTAAAGTCCATATAAAATTAGGAATCATTAATTCCTAGGTAGCTATAATATGAAACATGCGAATTTGCGCGTAATCGCATGAATACTGTCTAGTTTTTTTCGCTGAAAACTGTGACTGTGTTAGTAAACCTGTAAATGACTGTAATCTATACTTCTATACTAACAATATTATAAAGAGGTAATTTTTTTGTTTGTTCGTATGTAGGGGTAATCTCTGGAACTACCGGTCGGAATGAAAAAAATATTTTTGTATTTGATAGCCCAATTCTTGAGGAAGGTTATAGGCTATTTAACATCACGGTACGACCCTTGGAGCCGTGCAGAAAGAACGCTAAGCGAAAACGGAGTAAAAGTGCAGGCGGGCGATGCGATGCGATGCGACGGGGTGGGTTGGGGGTACAATCAATTTCAAACAGACGAAGTCGCAGGCAGAAGCTAGTAAGACTATAAGAGTGCAGCATCTGTGCGTTAAAATCTTATTTTACTCTGATAAAAACAGGAAACCGATTCCCTAACTTAAAAATCGATCGGTTATTGCTGGGCTATGGAAGGAATTTACCTTTAATTTATTTGTGCCCATTTATTGATTTATTTGGATCAGCAACGCAGCGCTCTCCTTATGCAACATTGTGCACATGGTTAATCTGAATATGGGTCACAACGTAATCATGATGCATATCGTCGGTAAAGAGCTTAACTGTAATCCAAATGAAATCCTGCAGTGCAAAGAGCTCGCTCCAAATTACCCCTATTGGCTAAATTAACGCATTATAATTAAGTGGATACGTATTTACCTACACAGCGTATCTTACTCTTTTTATTTTTAACCGACTTCAAAAAAGGAGGAGGTTCTCAATTCGACTGTAAGTATATTTATTTTTGTGTTACGTCTGAACTTTTTTCTAGGTGAACTGATTTTGATGATTCCTTTTTATTTGAAAGCTGTTGCTTCTCATGTGGTCCCATAAATTTGATCAAGATCTGACGAGTAGTTTTTGAGTTATCCTTAATCATGCGTATTTTTTCCACTTAATATATACATATTAATGATGTTTTAATAATTTCCTGTCACTGTTATTTACATAATACCTATATCAAGTAGTGGTTGGTACCTATACAAATTTGTGTGGGGTAGGTACCGCAAGTCGGTTGTTCTTTTTGTAAAAAAGTTTTCATTTTTCACTTTTTGGTTGCGGACTTGCGGTACCTACCGCACACATATTTTTTTATTAGTAACCGCGTTAGGCACCGGAGCGGATTCTTTAATATCTTCTCCAGTCTCAATGTAAATTAAACTTGGTCTCCTCTGTAAAGTATTATCCTTTTAAAAGCTGCAATTGCTTTCACATACTTACCTACATCCTTTGATCATCTCGGAACGCGAGCAAAAGTTATATGATCGGGAGCAATAAAACTACTTCACTTGGAACTGCAATATAGAGCACTTATTAAGAATGGACAACGCTATGACTACGTAATTGACTGACCTACCTGTAGAAGCATCTAGATTTTACAGTCGTTAAGTTTGCTCAACGTAATTTACAAAAATTTAGTTTTATATGAATTCCTTCAATTCTATCTATACTCGAAAGGTTTAGGTAGTTAAATAAAGGTAAACAAAAAGAACCACGTGACTCATAGATGTTAAACCTTTTATTTCAAATGTTAAAATCATATTATTTTGAGTCCCATAATAATAGGCTCTATTCTGAATCTGAATTTGAGGAACTATCTGTCACATTAATAATAAAGCGTTCAGTGGTATCATCAATTGTTTTGTCTAATTTAAGCATTTTCTGTTCTTCTTTTATTACATGAACCTTGCAACTTTTCTAATTCTCAGCAGTCACATAAGCTAAAGCCTCTGGCAAAAGAATGTTTAGGTCAGACATTTTATAAGTTTTATTTTTCTCGGCTACAAACCCTTTAACTTGCGCCCATATTAACTCAATTGAATTGCGCTCACAGTGGTAAGGTGGCAGCCGCAATACAGTGACACCAAATAACATTTTTTTCTAATTCATACACAACCTAGCATCTGGTTAACCGACTAAACGTAATACCTGCTACTTCAGTTGCCATACTACGTCACAGGTAACGAAAACGTCTTAGCAGAGTTATCTAATTCGTTGTATTTTCTAAAAGGTTTAGGGAACCTGTCTTTTTGGGCTCTTTACAATAGACAGATTACAAAATAATATACTATTTTATAAATCTAACAAAAAAATCTCAAGCAATAACATGTACCATGTACCAAGAGTATAGTTTACGAATAAATGATAAAGTTTAACATACATTAATACAAGAGGAAACTATCGTCTTTAAATATCAAATAACTATAATATTGTTGTAACGTATTTTTAAACAAGAAAGTGTCAACTATAAAAAACCCTTTTTACGATTTGTTTACCTTTAGTTAACTACCTAAACCTTTCAAGTATAGGTCCAACTGTTGTTTATAGATGCAGGTTTCAGTTACATATATATACAGTGTGGCCGGCGACATTAATTTAACACATGGGTCGGGCTAGTGGCCAGTAACAATAAAAATATAATAAGAAAGTTTTTGTATTACTTAATTTAATCATTTATTTTTTAATAATTAATTTATAATTTGGTTTCATTTCAATATGGGTGTATTCCTGAAATAAAAATGATTTGATTTGATTTGGTATTTGTTTTGATTAATGCTGAAATGAACCTATTGGCGGAGCCGTGAGGCACACACTGTGGTTGATAACATTTTTTTTTTTGTTATTTGTATTTTGTGTTTCACGAATATTTTTTATTGTTACTGGCCACTAGCCCTACCCATGTGTTAAATTAATGTCGCCATTGTAGCGCCACGCTGTAGATATATATTGTATACAGGATAAAAAATAACCAGTGCGCAAACTGTAACCATGAATTTAGCATATGATTCTAGTGTAGAAATATTTCGTCGGTTATAATAAAAAAATAAGAAAAATCCATACATTTTGACAGGTAGGTATTGCAATTTTCTATGAAAACGCAGTTTTTTTTTGATAATCATCAAAAATTTCTACGCTAGGGAGTCTAGATTCCTATGCAAAATTCATAGTTAATTCACAGTGCGCACTGGTTAAAAACAAATCCTGTACTTATAGACAAATAAGTAACTATAGATACCAGATGGAATTCAGAAATATTAGCAAGCAAAACAAATATATTAGCAAAAAATTATGTACCCACCATGAAAACCACAGACTACGATTCCTATAAGAGCCGACGTTTTTTTATGTATCTTAATAAATAAATAAGAAATGTTTATTTCAATTATCATATTTGCGTAACATTATACGATTTGGAGTCTCCTTTTAAGCAAATAAATGCTTGTGATAGGAGCCTCCGCTCTTCCACTTAATCACTTAATCCAAAAGAAAAAAAGTAATTGAAATACATGTACCTATTAAGATGAGAGCACAGATTTAAATAATAAACAAAAACCGGCCAAGTGCGTGTCGCACCACGCACAATGAAGGGTTCCGTAGTTGGGATTCATTTATCCCAGGAACAAACTTAACATTGTAGTTGAAAAAATTGTTCTCCCATACGTTCCAACTGCAAATGTAAGTTGGTCGACTATTACTCGTAAACTTGTAAAACCTACTTAGCTTTAATAGTTTTCCTTTTAACTTCCCTTTATATAACTACTACCGTGATTTTTTTCACATATCCAAAAATAACCATTTGACTGGCAGGGGCGGGGGGAACTTGACTCTGTAACGGTATCTACAGCTCCACATGCGAGCTACGTCACACTGACGTCACGAAAAATCCTGCATCGCGCAAGCAGAGTTTACCGCGCTACTAGCATATACATACCTATACAACGTCCCGACATCAACCGTCGGGCAGTTGCCCACCATACACGACACCCATCTGCGGGGTAATTATGTAACACACTAACAGTAGGAATGGGTGTCATTTTGACAGTTCAACAACATTCATTGCGTTATTTACGTTGTTGAGCAGACAAATTTTTCGAACCTATTAAACAATGGATTAGCAATAGGCTTCAAAATGATTCAGATTGTGATAGATAGTGGGTTACATAATTAGGGTGTTGGTCGGAGGATCCTCCCTTTTCCATAGAGTATGAGTGAGCTTTACACCCTGTTCCTCATACCTCTATAACTCTAACAAAAATTTGCATTTTAAAGTTTAATATTTCACAAATGTGTATCCCTTAATCGAAAAATTGTTGTCACAAACCCGCAATACTTTTAAAAGACCTTTCCGACGACACCCCACACCATGGGGTAGACGAGAAAAAAAACATTCTCACTTTAGGTGTAGAGTACAAATTAAGAGTACCTAATCTAAAAAAAAATGTCGGCGCGGCGTGACTAATATATATATCCATGCCAAATTACCTACAGTTTTCTAATACTAAGAGTCTCTGAGCTAAGCTGCGGACAGACAGACGGACGGACGGACATGGCGAAACTATAAGGGTTCCTTGTTGACTATAGAACCCTAAAAAGGCAAAGAGGCGTACTTGTAGTGTAGTGTAAGGTATGTGCATGTGTGTGTGATAGTGTATGACGATGAGTGAACGCGTGCAGTATTGCGTGTGAGTAATTTAGGTTTAGTGGTTAACCCTGCGATCCGGTTAACCGGTAAACCTTGCGGTGCGTTAAACCCAGTCTTGGGATCAGAAGAAGCCTAAAGTAGCCTCTTCCACTAACCGTAAACTTCGCGGTATGACTATAGTCAGGTTATTGAAGCGTTGATACCATGGACTCAACTTCGTCATAGCTTTGAGTCTTAAGCCGATTTAATAAAAAAAAAATTACAATCACGTAGTTTCAGAGAATATATAATTTAGTACTTTGTTAATCAAGTGGTTTGTATAGGTGGGATGATTGCCTCACATACTATCTTTTAGCAAAAGCAGATCTTACTGTGCCGGTTGAAGCGATTGCGCAAATCTTTCGTCGATTGGCCTTTGAGGGATCGTACGGGAGGGATTTGTGTTTTGTTAGGATGAGTTGGAGGATATAGAGTTTTCTTACAGACAGAAGGTCAGAAGATAGGTAAGGGTTTGGGTAGGGAATCTGAAGGGTTTAAGGAGCATTAACTTAAGAAGAGATCTCTGAGCCCTCTCTAAAAAAATGATTTTGTGGTCCCACCCAAGCATGTCAAACAGTACGTGAGGATTGATTGAGCCAGAGATGTAGACTTGCTGAAGAAGGTTCTTTTTATTATTTTATCATTTTCCTTACCCTTTTCATGACCAGTTCAGTATGCATGTTCTTTGACAGTCGCTGGTCAATCACGACACCCAAGTATTTAGTGTGGTGTAGCCTGTCTATTTTGACACAAGAGCAGTCAAGATATAGGGGGTGCGGACAGTTGTGAATCTTTAATTATAATTCGGGTGATAGTTGCGTGTGGTTGTACTTACTAAAACAAATCTAAGTAGTTAGATTTGGAAGCATTTAGTGTGACGAGATTATGATTAAGAATAATTATGATATCTAAGGTATAAACCCTTACTTTCTTTCATCAAGCAGCCAGCTCCATCTTTCGAACCACTGCTGTTTGCAGTTATCCTGTTTTTTCCATTGCGCTCGCATTTGAAATGCTTCCGTGTTTGGGTCATATTTGACCGCTTTGCCTTCAGCCATTGTTCACCTATAAAGATAATGGTCGAAATTATTAAACGAGGTTCTATCTATAAAAGGAAAAGAGCATATGATCTCACTATAGGAAGGAGTAAGACGAGCCGACTTAATCTGACTGAGGCGGGCACGATGCCAACAGTACGTCTTTGTTCAAATGATGACGTTTGACTTTATTGGGAAACGTAAAGTAAGGTATGAGAGCAGCGTGCGGGACCAAGCAGCACTTAAGGGATCCTTTTTATACATTCGATAGGCTCGTATCTTAGGATCCTTCATGAATTCTAGATGTGTAACTGCAACACAAACGTAACAGTGAACTGAATCCTTTAGGTGCAAACTGGAATAAATATTCAATTCAGAGTGTGTAGATAAGCTAATGAAAGAAACCGTTTGAAATATGATAAGATTAATTGTCTAACAAATAAATTTTAACTGTATCTGGTGCAGCTTTAATAGGTAATGGATTGAACAATTAGTTATCTTGATGTTAGTATTTAACTCAAATTGATCAAAATATTAATGCACGTATATGTAGATGACGACGCAAAGCACAGAACATAATAATTATTAAGTACCTATGTTCTGTAACTCAAAGTCAGACGAGAATCAAGCCTTATCAATCAACGACATTTCACCACTGATGGTACCTAATTAGGTACTTATGTGCTGAGTGACGGACGTACCTATTGCTGAAGAGTTTTTGCACCACTTCTTCTTCCCAGCTAAAACGAACTGGCGGGCATTTTGGGTAATTTTGACGTTCAAAAGTGCTGATTCTCAGCTTAATTTGAATAAATGATTTATGATTTCGATTTTGAATGCTCCACTGTAAGGAAAAAAGGCAAATTTCCATCTACAAGTGACATAAGCTTTTTCTAGAACTCTAACCCCGACACGTGAAAGAATCACGCAGAGAGGCAAGTAAAAAAACAGCGTTTTTAGGAGCAACTTTACTAAATTTCGTTCGGTGAAGAACAAAGACATCTTTTTTACACCCGTGTCGATCGTTTAATAGTTAAGAGTATAAGAAAAGAGTTTTTAGAATAAGTTTGTGCTTTTCTAAGATAGTTTAGTGTATACTTATTAGTTATTACGTTTAACCTCCCTGCAACGAGGGTTCAACATTGTATAAATATTCAACAATATGTGCTAACTGACTGGATAAATTCAAGTTAGAACTCAACTTACCTAATTGAATGCAACCTACCAAAGTAATGGAATGCTAGAGGCTAAAGGCTGGTGTCAGTTATAGTTAAAGTGGGGCAGACTTCACTGAGAATGTTAAGTAGCACTAAGCTGCGGATCCGGAACTGTATTGAAAGTAAAAATTACGTGACTATTGTGTTGCCTCCTTGTCTATACGATAGAAAGTTTTTATTTTTGGCTAAGACATTGATTGTTACAAATCGTTCATAATTGAATATTATTTTCGTTCGGTATCTATACTGTGTAGGAATCTATGTTGATTTTTGAACCTGCATTTAATTAATCATAGGTACATTACCATTTGTATAGTAGGTATCTAGGTATACCCTCCTAGGTGCAGATAAAAGGTAGGTTAGGTACAATTTACGTGCGTAGTTTAGCCGAGATACTAGGTCGAGTCAATTGAGTATCTCGATCATAGATTTAGTTCATTAGTACATAAACTAAATTTATAATCTCGATAGTTACCCTAAAGTTACAGAAAAAGTTTAAGAACTAAGTACTTCGTAGCAAAGATTAGTGAATTTAGAATTGACTTTAGTTGGTAGATACTGCAATTTCTTATTAAGTTCGAAAGTGGTAAGTAAATTAGTTTAGGTACTTACTTCTATTTAACAGGGATCACAAAATATTTTTACGAAAATTGACAAGTCATTTCTTTTGACATAATTACAAGTAGGTATATGTGTCCACAGAGTACATTTTATATCTATCAATATTGTTGCCCACCAGAAACCATGTTCAATCTGATAATTTTGCTTACATAAAGAGGTTTTATTGCGCTTACTCGTTTTACGTATTGCGTATCAGCGACTGCCTTATGGCAGTAAATGTACTGCACATTCCAAGTACGTAACTGTAGATTAAATTTTAGAGTTCAGTTAGGTACCCACATACCGCCAGCTCGCAATTTCGCACGGTGTCGCGAGGATGAGGAACGAACTCCAACCAAAGACTACAATAATATAATATTAAATGGCTTCCAATAACATTTTTTTCCCTCGAACAATGTCACTGTCAGTGTCAAGGAAATGTCAATTAGTGCCAGTCATATAAGTAGGCAAAGCGGGCTTTGTGGTTGATGAAATATCATAAAATATCGGATTTTATCTCGACATCTAGCGATATCGGAGGCCATGAGTAAAGCAAGACTATTTCCTGTGAGTTCGATACATCACACTGATAATAATTTAAAATGATTTTGATATAACTTTCACTGTATCGCAGCACTGTACCTACCTACCTACTTACAATGTAAAGCGTTTGTAAAGATAGAAAAGTCCATCACTTGTAGATAGTAAATTATTGTTACAAACAAGGTTGGTAAGGTGATTGTAACGATTTACTTTGAACGACTAGCAATAAATCGGAAATAGAACCATTAGCAACCTGTAAAAGTCGACACGATAACAAATGAGATGTATAAATGACGAATTAGTCACGCGTGAAGGAATCACAGCAGAAAAATAAAGTAACAAACTAAAATCATATTAGAAGAGTAGCTCCATTGCCGAAAACAAACGATACCTACAGCCGATTACGATCCGAAAAAATAGGTACCTACCGACAGGCCAAAAATCACAAAGCAGTAGAGTTGAATACAAATTGCAACTTGTTCTTGTATTTGAATCTAACTAACTGCGTTGTATTGAACTATATTTAAAAAAAAATGTATTATTACAGTTGTTTCGTTTTTGTAGGGTGTCGTTCGGCAGTTCAAAGGGGTCGATGGTGGAGACCCTAATCTACGAGAGTCCCCTACAAGAGGAGCCGGAGAGCAGCCCGCCGCCCAAGGTGCAAGAGACGGCGTTCCCCTATACGCCCATAGAAGACGAGTACGTTTTGTTCATTTGAGTATGTTAATTATTCATTTTTGTTCCGAATTCACGCGAACGCTTCTTGCGATTTATTTTTTATTTATATGAAGTAGTTAGTCGTTTTTATATGGTGAAATGGTCATTTGATATATTTTTCTAATCGTCCTACCCTACCTACTTAGGATTCTATTTTACTTCCACAACACAACTTATTTCTGTATTTAAAGGTAATAGGATTTACTGTAAGCATGTAGGCAATAGGTACTAACGTGCAGCAGAATTGTAATTGGCATAGTAATAATCTATGTATCCATGTTGTGAGTAGGTACCTACCTAAGCGCTTGATTCTCAAGCGCACTAGCTTGACAAATTCAAATGGGCCTGCACTAATTGAGGACTCCAATTGACCGAAATGCATGAACTTTGTAGGAATCTGGCACCTTTTACCTCGAATTAAAATGCCGTTGCACTTACTATTTCGTAGGTGCCTACTCACATTTTTGACAAATTAAGAAAGAGGTAAATACCACCCACTCAGAACAAATCAAAATAAAAACTTGTAGGTACCTAACTAATTAATAAAATAGGACGATCCACACGATGAATAAATACCGACGCTTACCTAATTTTGTTTCTCGCAATGTAAAGCTCCCCTCCACGGTGCATCGAAAAGCATAGATGAGCTCCCCCTATCTTCCGCAATCAATAAAGAGTCAGAACATCGCCCCATTTTATTTTCTTTACGTAACTAACAGCTAACAGGCTATCTATGTGTGAACGATCTCTTCACCAGACATTATCGATGTAGGGGATCTATTTTTTAGTTAACTGGGACAGTTTCAATGACTGTCATTGTTATATATGTCTTAGTGGACTGTTCTTGTTTAATTTTTTATGCAGTGTGTATATTTGATCGCTTACCTCCTAGTTCTCAGACTATTTGCTAACACATTATTCGGGTTTCTGCAATACCGTTTATAAAGTCGTCTAAGGGCCTATATGCTCACGGCGTTTTTGTTACGCGCCGTTGACGCGCGCTTACGCTCTGCAAACGCAACGAGCGTTGCTTTTTTCCTGACTTCGGCAAAGCCAAAATACGGTTATGATTTTAATAAGCTCTGTATTTATGTAGGTATGTTTGTTTGTTCATGTGTTAGAACTCCTAAATTGCTTCTCATATTGTGACAGACAAGGTATTGTTGGAAGCATCATGTTGTTCCTCGGAAGGCCTCGACTCATGGCGGCATAAAATGGATGCATGGAGTTACCTACTTTTTTATTATTTCCGTTTAGTTAGACCTTTCACTTGAAGCTATTCCGCGGTACTAAAAACGATGCTCACTCTTCTTGCGTTCACCTAAACTGTAAGTGACTAACATCTTTTAAAAATGTTAAGGGATGTTGAAAATAAGCTGAACATGCTGATAAAACTAGATTGTGCGCCTGTAATAATCTGAGAGCCACGGAGGACTTTATACTATACTGACAGACAGCGTAACATCAACTAGATCTCCACCCGACAGCAGGTCTCGAAAGACTGCTGACATGTTTGCGTGGATAATGTTCCAACACAGTGAAAATTGTTCGTCCGACGCCATGACGGCGGTGACTCAGAAAGGAACCTATCCTAAGCTTTCTACTTTATAATTCCGATAATAGAAACTTTTGAAAAAATAATTAAACATGTTTCTAATAATGAATTGTCACTTACATCCTACGTCCGCTCCGTTTGAGCGTTCCAAGCACGTTGAAAGGGGTCCATCGCTATAAAATAGCAATCAATTGAAACAGTGGATGTAATTCGTTGATGTTGACTGTGTCCTATGATGTAACGGGTTAGAGGGGAAAATAAAAATTCGATGTGCAATCCGTATCTGTGTAAATGTAGCGCCATCTATTGAGCTACTACGTAAAACAATTCGTTTTCGTATCGTTGTCTTTTGTATGTAGCCTAGAGTTAGTCATAATACGTACATTTTATTAATAAATCAATGATTCTCATGTATTTTATTTTAAAAATATTGTATAAATCCTAAGTAAGAAAAGTGACAGCCATAATGTTGTCTCGTTATAATGTTATCGCGAACGCTAACATTACGTCACTGGGCGAGCTCGCTGACTGCGTGCTCCGCTCGCTTCGTTCCGTTCCATTCCATTCGCTTCGCCACGGAGCCGCGCGCGACTTCCGAGATCGATGTAGTGGGATACATTTTTGTGAAGCGTCGAATGGACCAAACCCTACAGCGTCAACTACGCCGATGTTTTTAATAATTTGTCTAAAGGCAGCTACCTAAATAAATTCAGTGATTAAATAATTACTAAAACGTGAACAGTGTTACCTTTGTGAGTGGATACTTTCAAGGTATGTTATTTACATTAATCACGTCATATTTGTTGTGCTGCAAACTGGTGTTCACTTGCCGATGGTTTCTTGAATTTGGATTGCGCACAAAACAAAAGTATGAATTTTAATGCAATTGTCCTTTTTGGTGAATGTTAGCGTCGCAGAATAGCGTGAACTTGAGTTGATTTGTCTTTTCATATCTCGAGTTTTGTGCGGATAATTCGGTCACAATGACGTCACGAGTACTGATTTATAAACATAAAACGACTTTCGGTTCCATCCAGCAGTCGGGAACACAAGGTCATTACTCAGCACGTACCTACAAGTAGTAAACATGCATTGGCAATCTTTTAAATGGTCTATTTTTAATGACACCATCAGTGGACGACTCCATTCATTGAGGGCCCGCCCTGTCCCGCTTCGAGGCCATAGCAGGCTGTCGTCTCGTGCACCAATTATACACATCAATTTCTCAACACTGACTAAAAGTTATTTCTCTTGCATTCTGTACTTTTGTAAAATCTGTACAATTTCTTATTTTTGAGACCTATGTAAGTCTAAATTGTAAACAATGACTTTAAGTTAGGCCTAACAAAAATATATTTGAATCAATTTGCAGTCAAGTAATGGAACTCAGGATCAGGAAGCCATTAAAATCAAGAATGGTTAAATAGCCTGGAAAAGCCCCACCTAGATACTCCAGAAAGTTGGTTGCATGTCTACATGTACATGTAGGGCTGCATTGCTTGTGACCTACATCATGCATCATATACTATTGTCCAATTAAGTCACACTATAGATGTTTGCAGATGTGAATAGAAACCTGTTCAATTTTATTTAATATTCAATGTGTGTCTACTGCTTTTATATTAATTTCTTCATAACAATCAAATAATTAAAGTTGTCAGTGATATCTTAGTCAGAAAAAACAGTTTCCAGATTATATAATAATGAAAGGGTGGAGTCATTCTTCATATTGGCCTTTTTTGCATATTTAAAATCTAGTTTTGTGACCGAGTTGTGTGATTGTATTTTTGTAAACAATAAAGTAATAATATGTGATTATTTATGTTCATAGAAAAAGTAAATTAGACAAATTTCATTCATCAAAATGTTTTATTTTATTTTGAACGTGACTAACGTTACACTTGTGTGTGCCGAGTTAACACTGTATGTGACCTTGGGACCATGTCAATTAAGCAATGCGATGATATTTCTCTATTTTTACCATCTGTTGATTCATGCGTTGTTAAGGAATTTGATGATATCAGATTTTTGTATCATTCTTATGATGATCTGCTACAAAAATGTGGGTGGGTATTCCAGCTTATGTGTGTGCATCTACTAGATGATCTTATTGTCCCTAATAGATGATCTTAATGTCCTTACAAGTAATGTATAAAAGACAACTCTTAAACAACATGTTTGAGGCCGTTATTTAAACCTTATCAAAATTTTAAAGTAAATGATGTCATATCATTGTGGTGGGAGATAGTTTATTTGGGTGTGACTGTGGTTTTTTATTATGATGTAACCAACCTTGTGATATATTATTTTTTTATGTTATTATTAAATAAAGTTGGAGACACAGTAAACAGTGAATTTATAGAATGCTTCAATCCCAATAACTATGCAAATGAGATGTTATTGAATAAAGCTGAACACATACTTCTATTTAACAAGTCAAAATGTTAACTATGAGCTCAAGATTGGAGCTAAATACTGTGTGGGCGATGAATATAGTCATCTACTAATAAAAGAGGTTCCATAATTGAGTCACCTTCAATGCTAATAAGCGCGGCGCTAGCGTCCCGGCCATGCGAATATGTTCATGACGACTTGCAAGGCGAGTATTGCTAAGCTTTATGTAAAAAACTGCAGAAAAAGTACTTCATTGGAAATGCAATTTTGTCCATAGTAGATGATGAGGGAGAGTAAAGGCTTGTTTCACCACCTCTGGTTAATTCCATTAACATATCTACCAGATAGTTTGATACAAATCTGTTCCATTTTTTATTTATCTGGTAGATAGTGACTATCTTAACACTGTGAAACAAGAAATGTCCTAATTGCTAGGCAAGCTGCCACAGACTGGCTTTGCGGAATGAGATGATGACCATTATTATTGTGATGTTTTGAAATCTTTTCTATAGTAATTAATTTTAATGCCTCCAATAAGACTTATCTGATGTACAAATAGATTAATCAAAAAACAGAAAATACAGGTTATCAACTTTTTTCCAGGACTACAATCTCAAATCAGCTCTTAATTTGATTGAAATTTGTATATTTCTTATGCCTGCCTCGGTGAACACGCTCATCCTCAGGCACCCACTGTGTGACAATCCTAGCCCATTTGCAATAATTCAAATAATTTGATAAAAAAAATTGTTTCCCTCCGGGGAAAACAGGCGAGTTGTTATGTTGTGTAAAAATAAAAATCTGTTCATTGATATAAGTGCAGTACTTGAGAAGGTCTGGACCAATTTGGTTATTTTTCTTTGAGGTTCATAATAGTCCGTACAAGGTAAAAACCTTATACGGACTATTATGAACATTAAAGAAAGGGAAAGAAAAATTGGCCGAATGTCTCGTAAAATTTGGAAAAGTCGGGCTTTGTATGAATTATTGAAGTTTTGATAGGACAATATCTGTTGGGTCACATAGTGTAAGACAAAAATATGAAAGTAAAAATAATTAAATAATAACTAATTATACCACAATTTTCGCAGGTACAGGGAATGTAAGATTTTGGCCAGTAGACGTTTAAGTAATTAGGCCGATTATTCTTATCAGTCGCATTTGTGATTTGATAAGTTATAATAATATATTTTTATCTGCGCATGTACGAACAAAAAAACTCGGACGGAACCCTACTATGACAAAACTGAGTCCCGTTTAGGTGTGAATATATTGGTGTGAGTGTTGCAGTTTGCGGGCGTAATGGCCGACAGTCGCGTCGGGGCCCGACTAATGTGTTAAAGTGTGCGTACAGCGGCCTGTATGTGCAGCGAGCTGGCCGACTTGAGTGACACAGTTTTTTGTTAGCGAGAATCTGTCCGACTTTTTTGTTCGTCCATGTATCTACTCTTAGTTCTCTCTACTCTTAGGTCTTACTGTTAGTTGCTCAAATAGTGTAGAAAATCAAGTTGTTAGAAATTGTTTGAGTAAAGGGAAAGTAAAAAAGTTTATTGAAGAAAATAAATATCTAAACAACATGCATTCATATTGACAGTGTTGCTTGCTATTTCTTTTTTTAAGTCTAGTCTAATTAGAGTTGAGATCTTACAATCAGAACGATGATAAAAGCAAACTGAAATTCAAAATATACATGGTGGTAGGGACAGCGACATGCAACCTGTTACGTAATTCAGTATTACATTACATGGATTCAGTACATAATTCTGTCTGCAACCCTTGCGTTTAATTTTTTTGTCAGTTATAAAAAAATAATTAGCTGTTCAATACATTTTGATCGCGTAGGTATTACACTTTTCCATGAAACAGCATTCTTTTTTGAAAACCGCCCTATATTTCTACGTAGTGGGGTCTAGATGTGCTGAATTCATGGTTACAGTTTGTACGTCGATGTCCCTGCCACCCTATATTGCATACTTCTACATGCAATATTTTAATTCAAGTGTTTCATAGTGTATTTGCATATTTAGATGTCAAGAAAATAAATATTATTACTTATAGCCTGTTTACGAAAATGCTAAGTTATAATAGGTATTGAAAAGTACGATTTCTTTATTGAAATATTTATGTTTACAATAGGTTTATGATAATTAAATATAAACGTATTTCATTATGATAGTCAGCTTGCGTCTTATTGTATTAACACCAGTGAATATAAGTATTTTATAAAATAAATATAAACAATTAGATTTAAGGTTATGAAGACTCGCTCATGCATGACACACACACAATTATTTTATTTTATCAGTAAGTTTTCCTCAAATACCTAGCATCTACCAAGTCACTATGATAATAAGGATAAGGTTGCATAGCTGACAATATTATTTGAGATTTATCGTGTTATGTGAAGAGCTCTTGTTTCTTTCCAATATAAAATAATATATTCCTCTTATATTCTGTCAATTGTTGGCACACTTTTAAAAGTATTTTTTATGTATTCTTTGAGAAATGTGACACAGAAACAAGAGCATCTACAATTATTGAACTCAAACTTATTTTATAACATTACTTAGTCATGAAAACTTGTGAAAGGTATCTAGGTAGGTTAATATTTCCAAGCTGAATGCCATAATAAATCGATTTCAATTTATTTTTCATGATCTCAGTTAAAGTTGTTTGATGCTTGCGTTTCCGACCGCCATTGCAATTTTCGTAATATAATGTAAAGTAATATTTATTTAATGTTTTCAGTTCGGAGCGTTCAAAGGTTCGCGTGTCGTTCTACCAAGGGGCGCGGCCGCAGTGCTTGTCCCCCCCTCCCCCGGTGCCGTCGACAGATTCCCACGTTCTTTACGCGGCCCTGCTCTCGGCTGCCGCTAACGCCGACATGGTGGACCACACTATGTATAACAGACAGATCAGGTAAATATATATTTCTCTACCCTTCGATAACCAATATCTTCGTCTGTACTTCTCATATACATCATAATATTACACACATTATATTATATATTACATATATATTCTTCATATACATCGCTCATGTACCTGATCATTGAACTCTGATATGCACATCTATTTTAAGAATTTCTTTAAGTATCCATATCAGTTATTATCAGATATTAGATGATATTGCGCCGTTAAATAACAAATAAGCACTTGATACATAGCATAGACATACCATAAGCCGTCCATCCGAGGAGTAATTTATTCGCACTATTATTGTTGTGTATACATAATAGAGTCAATACACACAGCGATGATATCATCGTGCATCACACATGTTCATGTGAACCCTAAATAATTGTGCTGATGTTTAGAACCACAATAATAGCGCTCTTAATGTAGGTAGTTTCCAACTATTCTTCTTTAGGAATGGACATACTACCGGCCTTCTTTGTTAACATTTAATTTATTGAGGCTAAAATTTTGAATAACGCAAAAGTAAGCAATCAAATTAGCCACCTGTGTCGAGGAACATTATAATAATATGGCAGTAAAATTACAAAACAACTTATTAATTATCATTATAATCAATTCAGCTGTAAGACATCCACTGTTGAACATAGGCCTCCCCCAAACGTCGTCACATCGATCCACTTTTTAATCAACCAGAACCAAATTTTTAGTTTTCACGGTTGAGCGATAGTCATAATACGGATGAGTCGATTGAAGTATTCATGTGCAATTTGTCTAGTTGATCCGAATTGGAATGCATCGATTGCATCTGCACGTTGTATTGTTCGAACGTAATCATGCGGCCATTGTTGAATGTTCATTGTATGGAATACGGTTGGTGAATTGAATATTTTTGTGTTTGCAGTACGGAGAGCGGGTGGGACAACCCGTTCCGTCCGGACGGTGATCTGAGCCGCGAGGCCGACGAGATAGTGTCCTTAATCAAGGGCGGCAAACCGATCACCCCGACGCCGCCGCCGGCTGCCGAGCCGCAACTAGCCGCCTGCGACGAAAAAGAGGAGAAAGTGCAAGCGAATAATGTTAACGTAATAAATTTTGCTATAAATATCATGGTATAATGTAAAACACGCAAGGTTCACATTTAAAAGCTGATGGAGGAAAATACACCTAGTACACGTTATGTGCTGTGGTGCTTCGGTTTTAGAATCACCCAGCAAAAACGATTGCAGATCTCGGTGTTGTACGAGTCCTTCCTTTCCTTCATTCTTGCAGTAGTTAAACAACGACGCTGTATATAGCTATAATTTTGTCAATATATACTTATATACTACTAGCTGCCCCGACAGACATCTGGTCCAAATATCAATAATTCATACTTTCTATAAAAACCTTTATTCGGACTATCTCAAACATTTTAAAACAGTAAATAGCCAAATCGGTCCAGCCGTTCTCATGTGATGCGCTTACCAATGGACAGCATTTCATTTTTGTTTAATAGGTTACTATACTTACTTAATTATAAATTCGAAACTAACTCTCTCGGTATGTTACCTTTTCACGCATAAACCACTGAACGGATTTCGATAACATATTATGGCAAGGAGATAGATGGCATCCATAAAGACATAGGCTACTTTTTGTCCCGGTAGCACCTTCCCGTGGGATAATTTCCGACAACCACGCGTGCGAAGCCGCGGGCAGAAGCTAGTGATATTATAACTTTGAAAGTAACTCTGTCTGTCTGTTACCTTTTAACGCCTAAACCACTCAACTGATTTCGATAAAATATGCAAGGAGATAGATAGAGCTACTTTTTGTCTCAAAACGACTCCTAAAAGGGGACAAAAGTAGGAAAATAGGGTTATGAAAATTGTATGCTTTTGGTAAAAAAAATATAATTACGTTTTTCAGGTTTTTTTTGTAAAATCATCCCCCAAGGGGGTTAAATAGAAGCAAAATAATGATTTTAAAATTCACTTGTATGTAATATTAAAAATCTTGTTAACCTCTTTTAAAGGGATTGGGTTTTATCTTGGATCGTGAGGAACCCTGGAGTCTGAAATCTCCAACCCTTCTTGAGCAAGCATATTGATCAAAGCTCCTGCCTTCTCTGTATGAGACGAGTCCTGTGCCCTCTATTGGGACAATAATAGACTGGTATTAATTTTATTTAAGGGATTTTTAGAGCAGTGGTGGCCTAGTGGTATCGGCCCCGACTTACGAATCGGTCGTGGGTTCGAACCCAGGCAGGCGCTCAAAACGGTGAAGGAAAACATCGTGAGGAAACCGGCATATCCTAGAACCGAAAATTCGAAGATATGTGACATCTACCAACCATCACTGGGCCCGCGTGGTAGATTGCAGCCCATTCCCACAATGGGAACATTATAGGCTGATTAGGCTATGGATTGGAAATATTTTCTGTCTGTTACCTTTTTATTCCTTAACGGCTGAACGGAATTGGATGAAAGGATAAAGATAGGCCATGATCTGGTTAGGACGCAGGATACTCCTTATCCTGGGGGCCAAGTCTACTAATTTACAAACGTCACAATGGTCTCTGCATTGTTAGTTTTTGACAGATTTCAGATATAAAATCTGTAATATAAAAGTGAAACATGTCGAATTATTAGAGACTAGCTTTTGTCCGCGGTTTCGCCCGCGTGAATGTCGTGAATTATCCCACGGAAACGTACTACCAGGGGGCCAAGTCTACTAATTTACAAACGTCACAATGGTCTCTGCATTGTTAGTTTTTGACAGATTTCAGATATAAAATCTGTCAACAACTAACAATGCAGAGACCATTGACATTGACCATTGACCATTTTTGACAGATTTTATATCTGAAATCTGTCAAAAACTAACAAAGCAGAGACCATTGTGACGTTTGTAAATTAGTAGACTTGGCCCCCTGGTAGTACGTTTCCGTGGGATAATTCACGACATTCACGCGGGCGAAACCGCGGACAAAAGCTAGTCTCTAATAATTCGACATGTTTCACTTTAAAATATTGCTTATTATTGATTCAGAGATCCATAACAGTTTATTGTTACTTTTTGCACACCCCAACAGATATCCCAAACTGACCGACCCTGCATTTAATATAATTTAAAATATAAATTTCAGGCCAATGCTCCGCCATCGCCGCAGACAAAGGTGGCGAGCCCAGAGCAGCAGAGCACTCCGAAGGTGATGAACGGCACTAAGAACGGTGCGGCCGTGGCTGAGGTGCGCGCCGGCCAGGTGGAGGTGCAGCGCTCGCCACCGCAAGAGCCGCAGCAGCCAGAACACGTCACCATCCGCAAGAAGCCCAAGTGCAAGTGCTGCGCTATCCAGTAACCGACTATCCACGGTCCCTACTTCGCTTCACACCAGTAACACGCTATGCTTTACGATGGCGGCAGCCAACCTTGGTGTTTACTCGGTGCTAAGTATTTCATTTTAAACATACTTTATGTTCATCACTGAAATATTTCTGCAACTAAAGGTACTATTTACAAACATAAAGGTTCACCGTACCTACTATTTACAAAATTCATTGCGAGTATGGCAGCTATTTTTGTGTAACCTATACATTATTGTCGTGTTAGATTCAGCATACCTATGTAGGTAGCAGTTTTATTTTATCTGGTATCTTAATTAATGTTTTTGATATAATTTTATGTAGTAAGTTTTTATCAAACTTTTTTAGGGTACAAACATGAAAGTATTTATTTCGTTTAGCTAGTCTGAAGAAAATTTTAGTTCGAGATGTTAATTAGTTTTCAGGCTATTTAAATTATTGTTTCTCATTCAAAGACAATGTGTGTGCACTCTATGCGTAAAACATAAAAATAATAAAAAAAAAAATTATTTTATATTGTTTTAGAGAATCTCACAAAATTTTAAAGGAACTTAAGATAAGAGAATTGTGAAATTCTATTATATCAAACTAAAACTGGTGAAATGTTATTTCCACTTTTGCTCATTTTAATCAATTGACATAAATAGAGAAATATAATCATAACTTTGAAAATAATCATTTATTTAAAAACTGTTATTTTAAGAGTTGACTCTGTGTTGAATAATATTAAAATACATAATTTAAATGTATATTTTTATATCTTTATTTATAAAAAGTATTATAAAGCATACAAAGTGGGTAACCAAGTATCGACGATATCATTGAAGATTATAGATATTTCAACGGATGTATTTTGCCATGTTTCTATGCTAGCCACGAATACTATTGGTAATTTCAAGCAGGTCCATTTGGAGATCAATAGTCTCACCCCTATTACTATTATCATAACTGCTGAAATGTCGGTCATAGTGTACTCACATTGCGGCAGTTATGATAATCGGCAACTGCCAACCCCATCGGGGCACAAAGCGTAATTTTAGGTGTCTAGTTCAGTACAGAACTAGTCAAACAGTAATTTGTCAACAGCATTCGTGTGTAGCCGTACATAAATACCTGTAGATTATGTGTAGGTAAATGTTATAAATGTTATATTATTAAAGTAGCCTCCTTCATAAATCCACGCTTGCATCCAGTAGTGTCGACACAACCTTTTTGAATTTTGACGATATTGTGGTTACTAAGCAGTTGATGAGATAATTTTAATGAGCCTATTTAAATTACATATTTCTTCGACAGAAACAACAAGACTGTATTTATTTGCTAATTTATACTTGGCAGCATATTGGATAACTGGTTAGTGAAAATGATAACTTGCCAATACTAAAAATTATACTGGCTAAAGTTATACAGGCTAACAATAGCTTGTTGCCATAATTTTGTAGTATTTGCTGGCGGACAAGTGCGATGGAGTCATTTTAGTAAACATGACGAATTTGATTATGTAAGGTAGTTTCTGCTGAGAAATAGATTTACAAAAATTATGTGAAATACGGATGGGCTATTTATCTTACACAAACAAGTAAATAACGAAATGCAATCGACTTGTAATATAAAATACGAATAAACAAAATGGCTGGACAACTGTTGCAAAATGGTTATAGTTAGTAATGTGTATAAAATCGATAGGTTCCAAAAGGATAGAGTTTTTAAGGTAGCTAGAAGTAATTAGGAAGGAAATAGCGTTATGAACTTCGTTAATAAACAGATAAATTATTTTTGACTTTGTTTAGTTTTCGTATTTTGTAGGTGAAGCGTAGGAGTGCCGTTGTAGAACATCATCGAGTGATTTTAGTACTGCCGTCGACATGGCGTCGCAGATGAACTCGTCGAGCTGGCAGCGGTTCAGTGTGACGCGGCGCGATTGATATCGCATGCTCGTGCATTACTGTACATGTCATCTCCACACGATCAGTCGCGTTGTACTGCACTGAACACGCAGCAACTGTGCTAACTAACTTGCATACTGAACGCGTTCCTATGCGAAGCGATGTTGGCTTACAATAAAAAACGAGATTGTCGATATAATATAATACCATCTACATGTCCACCTATAGCATAGCTTGGCATACATCACTTTTAACTTATTATCGCAAAATAGCTTTGTGGTGTCATTGCAAGTACGTATCGGTGTTAATTGTTAACCTCTAGTTAAATGTTTTCATAGTAAATTAACGGACTGTATGTAAACTATGTGCACTAGAATGTTAGGTGTCTTACTATTTCCTATATCGCCAAGCTGCAGGTGGTTCATCTCATTTTAGAATTTACTGACGAGATTTCCATAACAGTTATTATTTAAAATGAGGAGGCTTTCCTATTCAGCCCCAATTTTTTTAAATCTCATATATTTCTTTAAGTGCTTGTTAACATCTTGTTATTTTTATTACGTCATACTTTTAGGTGCGTTTATTCGGGCACAAAATTATGTTCATAATAATTCCTGTATTTTAACAAGTAAGGGAGTGATAACATTGTGGAAAATGTGGAATGCTGATTTTTCTTTTGTTTTCTATAAGTTAGTTTGTCAAGTACAATAATTATTTCCTTCTTGGCAAGTAATCAGCACCTAGTTAAATGGTTGTCAACAATATGACGCGCACATTCTTTTTAATTGGATACCTATTTCCAAACTAACCTTAAAATTAATTAAATTACTCCGTATTGGCAAAACTACACCTTTACAATGTTTTGGCTTGCATACCGTACGCGTGTCGTCGTGTCATGGCTGCGTTTTCGGAGAAAAACACTGCCAGATAAATTTTATTAACACTATTAAAATTAATGTGACCAAATAAGTTACGACTAAAGTAATAGTTTATTGTAACTCGTGTGGAATGTCGCGTCAGTTTTTGACAACTATCGGAAATGCATCGTTAGTCGGTCAAAAAGCAGTATTATAATATGTAATATCTATTAATGTTATGACTCTCATACAACTTTGTGTAATAATTGTGTAATTATATGTATGTATTAGTAATAAAATAAAATAAAAATATACCTATTTCATCACCCTTTAAGATTCCAATTGATGAAAGTATGTTCCTTAATAAAGTTTTTTATTTCTAAGTAAAATACTGGCATTAAGGTTCTTTAGATCAAACTGTTCCGAGCGGCGACCAACAAAATTCATATAAAATATAATGAATATCTCCTTTATGCGATTATTATTACACGATTCTATAATAAATGTGGAGTATGTTCTTATTTTCCAATGTTTTACTATGTAACCTAGCCGTTATTTATAATACAGACCTAAAATGACATTATATTTGTATAAAATCTTTACTTTCTATTATTATTGTCAATGGATATGTACAAATTGATTACATTGTAATTATTTATATTAAATCTTTAAAGGCGAACTGTTGGTTTTGAAATTTATTATAGTGTCATCAGAAGCAGGCAGAAAAACAAAATTCCGTTTAAATCCCTCTTTTTAATGTTCCAAAAAGGATAAGACATAATATACAGACGGTAGAATACACTGAAGCAGTCATAATGATGCACTTCGTTATGACTTTACAACACACAGAGAATCCTGATGATTATGGTTATTAGTTATTAATTAAGTGAACGAATGACATCAAATTCGTGGCAATTATTGTACTACTATTATACCATTTGACATCATAAATGATTTTTAATGGTTATATCAATTAATATTACAATAGCTGGAATATATGTGTATTCTAAAGCCAGGGTTACATTAGGTGGCAAATGTCCCACGACATGTCAAGCGACGCCGGCAAATTTCGCTTGACGACACGCTTGATGACGACATCGTGCCACTTCATGTTCGTAGCGACGTCAGGCGAAGTCGTGCGACTTTGCGGATCTTCGTCTGACGTCGCTTGTGACACGTGTCGCAGGACATTTGTTCCCTAATGTATCCCTGGCTTTATAATACCAGAGATTACAATTGCCTTTACAGGAATAGATTGTTGAAATTACTGATTGTAGGAGACTTAAACAATCATATCCCGTTTGAGAAAATACACTATAGTCAAAACATTAAACAAACGTAGTCTTGACACATTTTCGTTCAGCTTTTTAGTTGCATTTATGTGTACGGATTGTTGGAAATTAGTGAAAAAATACCTACCTGCGTGTACACATGAGTCTAATGCATTGCGCATGCTTATTCACATAACGATTTAGGCCCCGACTTTGTGCTTGTTAATTTGTTATGTGCGGACTCTATGTTACAACCAGGTGGGTACACATGCCCCATGTTAGCCTGAACAAGGGCCAGTAAAAGCAACCGCGTTTTATTTGAAAGACTATTACTTCAATTGGACAGTAACTATTTTCCATCTTAATTGATCACGTCTTTGCAGGGACTGTCTTTGGGATGTGGAGTCGACTTAACTGTGGAGTGTGGATACAATGCCAATTTTTGGTTAGGTTCATTACAACTACATACGTATTATTACAACTCTTCCGAATGATCAAATTATATACCTATTGCAGTGGACGTGTGGAAATGCTTATATTTCTAAAATAGTTTGACAGATATGCAGTGTTATTGTCAAACCTACAGTATAGCCTAGTTAAATAAGAAAGACGGTCATGATTGTATGGAAAATACCTTTCTACGACTTATTAGACTTGGTAAGTGATTGAATACGATTAAGATTACACCTAAACGTTAGCACGAAGAGTTATAATCTACCTATAGTGTAACAGATATTATAATGGTATTCGCAATATGCAAGCGTACCATTCAGGCGAACCATTCTACATTATAAATCTACGATTAAGTTGACATACATCAAAAGACATTATAGGTAGGTACTGAAACAGGTACAGCCTTTTTTTAGGCTGGAAAATATTTGATTGGCTTCTGCTTGTAGTAAGAAAAGTGTCCGCCGGTTTATTAAAATCAGAAAAGATTATTTTGTCTACTTGAGAAAGCACATAAATGCAATGATTGTGAAAAGAAACATCTTTAAATAAATAACTACTTCCTGTTAGTGCGAAGAGATCGTATGGAAACTATCGAGTTATTACACTTAATTAAATACCTACCTAATATATTTTATATATATTTAAATAATATCTTCAAATAAATACGGATTGGTTTTACCTATTTAAAATCAAGTTCATGCTTTCACTATCAATAATATCGAATAATTTGGTAGGTTATTTATGAGCTTAGTGCGTATGTTACCGTCAACGATTAAAAATAAGTATTTTTTTATGCATTCCATATGAAATGCATTAGATAATATAAATAAGTAAAGGTTACCTACAAAAAAGCAGGAGGAAGGATTAACTGGCCTTTTACCTTTGATCTTAATTCTGTGGCAGACGATGTAGGGAGGGACCACAGTTTTTATTTTTTATATTCACTGATTACACAGCAACTGGGTCTGTTTGAACGTCCATAAATAGCGAGACAACATCGAGAATATTGGGAGCACACATTGGATTTCATTCCAGCCAACCAACTAAGGTAAGCTGGAGACAAATATCTGATCGGCTCCGAAAGCCCGCATTCAGGTATGTTTGTAGAGTTGCTATTAACTTTTCAAATAAAATAATTATAACACTTACAAACACACACCAGTAGCATGGTTTAAAGTTATGAACAGTAACCTAAATCTTAGGAAAATTGGGGGTGACCAGAAGCCAGCAATTTACAGTAATTGAACATAAGGACATTGAAGACAACTCCTGGAAATTAAAATCTTGCCTGAACTTATCCCACGACCAGTAAAAGTAAGGAATAAAATAGATTTCGTCATGATTTTGTGCATCACCGAGGAATTGCAATAATTGCTGGAATGTATCGAATACTTAAATTTAAATAAAATGATTGCACATTGTCGGTAACACGTAGTCTTTACAGATTCCTTACTTGTGAGACATCCGAGACAGGTTTGCGGCTCGTAGTAAGTACCCATTTTGTGTGGTGACCCGTAAAATACATAATCAGGAAATTGGCTGTCAGAGAAAGTCCTAACAGCAGTTACTACTGCAAACATCTCGGGTAACTATTTAATTATGGCATACAATTAAAATTCCTATTGGCTTTGTGTTTGCAACGAGAGATGAGGAGCCTTGAATGTGCATGTAAATGCACTTTCGAGACCTATCAAATTGTAGCAGTGCGCAACGCGTTCCCCGTATAGGTACTACCTTTCGGCGCCCACTGCAGATCAGCTGCCCATGTCTCGTTGCAACGATTGTAGATACAATTAAACTATAGCTAAATAAATTATATTACTTATCCTATTAATTGATTTTTAGTAATTTGGGAGTAAATTGGTTTACAACGAACATTAGGCCTTAGAATACAACATATCTACACAATTAATACAAAATATTCGATCCAAAAGGTACATCCAAATGTCTTTTTATAATAACAACGCCATAGGTATAAATGCACAATAAAAGTATATTCTAGTTTATAAAAGGTTTGGATACCAAAAGTTAATAAAATGTAACCAAACTGAGATTTATCGATTATTTGATATTTCAACTGCTTTGTTTAAAATCAGAGATACATCCATCGGTGGAAAGTTTTGAAGCAATTTCACATTTGACGCAAAATCTCCGTGAAGAATCTCGTGTCTTACCAACCTGTTGTTCAAAATAATGTAAATTAGCCAAAGCGAGGTGAGTTATCAATATTGAAATGACGCACAATATAATTGATTATGTAAAATACTTACAAAATCATGGCACAGCAGATATAGATTAGAAAGTCAAATCGTTGCGCGTCAGCAAACATAGAGTCCCAAATTCTTTCGACATCTGGCAGTGAGAATTCTTGAGAGAGCAGCAGCGTCAACCATCTGCGAAATATTATTGATTTATTTTAGTTAATTACTCTTTATTTACCACGATCTTAGTTTTATGACCGCGTGACGAAAATGGCCCAAAAGCTAACCTGAAACTATAATATTGGGGTCTTAGTTCTTGTAACTCCAGCAAATTCCAAACCAAAGGATCATTTTTTTTCAGGCAATTGCTGAGCTTTCCCATCACATAGTTGATACCGCTGGTAGACTCGTCCAGGGTGCGAATGAAGAAGTCACGTATCTCTGCCATAAGGTTGGTGAAGCAGAAGAAACAGTCGGCTTCCGCATGTTCTGTAAACATACAAATTTCTTAATCATAGAAAGACTACAGTGGTCAAAATTTAAAGAAAAAACGACGGAAAACATTTCCATGAAGATAAATTTAATATTGGAATATGTTAATACACGGGTTAAAATTGCAAACGAATCTTTTGGCGTTCCACAACCAGCTAAGATAAGAACATAATCTAAAGAAGGTAAAATATTGGTAATAGCAATCATAGGCGATTTATTTGTGGGGAAGAAAATTCAACCAAAAACAAAACAGAACAAGTATTTTCCACACTCACTGCGAAACTCCATATCGGCGTCAATGGCGAATGTATGGTAAATAGGTCCGATGATTTCGTTCATGCCCTGAACGTAACCCTGGCCCGGGTTGAGCTTGGCATAGAGGAACAACATGCGTTCCACCACCTCCCAGTGTGCCTCACAGCCCTCGTTCAGCGGCGCGTAGTCCCCGCTGTGGATGCTGTCCGAGCGCCGGATCTCATTGCTTAACTAATAAACAATAAAAAAAACTCATTTTAAGAAACACAAGCTTTATTTAATATGTTGCAGGTTGGATGTCATTATGATAACATTTGCTGGTCTATTCTCATTTGCTCAATATGTTTACTAAACAAGACAATACCAATAACTATTCATGAGCTTGTGCAGTCATCTCTATCTACCAAATGTATTGTCATTGAATTGGAAGACTATACAAAGTTTCAACTTGATAGGTTATACAGCAAAAGGTTGACCTGTTTTCTGCGTTTCAACCTAATCCACTCAAACCAAACAAACATATAGAAAACCAAATAATATTCACAATTATAAAGGCGGTAGGATATTAAAATTATTGTTCAAATGTCAAATGTCACAGCTACCTTAGCGACTCCAAGTCCTCGTCGTTCTAAAGTTGAATATTTCAGAACTGACTGCTCGACTCTTTTGTGCAGCCTTTTCACGCCATTGCTGTTCACTATCTAAAAATAATAAAAATCGGTGTAAGTCAGTGCGTCACTAATATATCAGGCAAATGATTCTCAAGCTGTAACAGATAAACTTCAGAGATATTTGATGAGCAATACTTACTTCTTCATACGGAAATTCTGTGGCAGATTGAAAGAATGATATATCAGGACATAGTCTTCGGACATCTTTGTCAATCTGCAGCAACACTTCATTGTCCTTGAAGTAAGTGCTCCAAGAACTGTCAGGACTAATGTTCAACGGATGGTCAGTAGGCCCACCTGGGGATACTATTATTTCATCTGGAAATACACAAAGGTACCGTAAGGTTTTCTACTATGTGGAAGTATATACTTTACTGAAATGTGTAACTACTTTAGGTGTTTAGTTACAGTTTTCTTGATTATCCAGTAGGTACATGAGACTATAATAATTGTAATAGTTAAATTCAGATGCATACATTTATTGAGTGCCCTCTTATATACAGATATGTTAGCAAGGAGGGTAAACACTTTGCAAACATTCCATTAGGGGGACGGTTGTTGCTCGTGTCCTTAGGATTTACCACCTTATCCAGGCCCACCCCCTACAGGTGTCCCCCGGGTGGTGCAAAACGAGCATCTCGATGTCAAGTCACAGGCGGCGGTTAAAAAACCTGTAGGTACGTCAGCAGGACTAACAATTCTGCCAAGTGAAGGTAGGAAATGATTTTCACAAACCATAACTCTGCTATCGTAGTAGAAATAGTGGCCTTGGCTTAAACGCCCGGATTGCGAGGAAGAGCCTCACTAAGGATCTATTCTTCTATATACATTCTCTCATCTACCCCCTATCCTACGGTGAGAAATGTGCCAAAAGGATACTCATAAACATCTTAATGAGCGGCTAGTGGGAAACTAGTCATAAGTGCCAACCTCAACGGACCCGGCTAACGTTGCTGTATCGAGCCCTCTTGAGGGAACAGGCGTCACCCGGCAAGTGACTTTTTAATTCGTTCTAATTCGTTGGAACAAAATGAATGAAAGTAAGAAAAATCCAACCAGTCACAATAACATGATCCAACAAAAAATTCACAAAAGTATGTTTATTAGACATCGAAGCAATAGTGCTCCATTTAGCTGGAGAGCCGGCTGCAAAATTTCGTACCTACTTGATACTGCGATGAAATGCACAGTGGTTTCCCATAAAAGTGATGCTAAGTCTGAATGTAATAAATAGTCTGCCAAGCCCGAACTTGCCAAAAGTAGAAAAAAAAAAACTATAATTTCCGGTGCGAAAAAGGGGGCGTATTTATAACTGTTATGGCATCAGTTAGGAATTTACTCGCAGATACAGAAAATCGAAAACAGGCCGTATTTTTTTGCCAGAACCGCTTGGCACATGCTCTCAAAGGTGACCACTCACAACAAATTCGACATCTTAGATGAAGAAGAAATAGAAAACCAGAAAAGGAATTCATACCCAAGCCTGAACCTATCTTTGTAACTGGAGTAATTAATATTACATCACTTTAGTGATGTAATACTAATTACTCCAGTTTAATGCTAGTTGTTAAATGCCTTCTTTATAAGGCATTAAACAACATTGTTGAGTGCAAAACATATACGAACACCATGAGATCCGGTCATATAATCAAACTAATGCCAAATGGCATTAGTTCATACAAAGCGATACGGGCAAACTTTATTGCAAACAATATATATCACACTACACCTATCAACTAAAGAGTCAAAGAGCTTATAGAGTAGTGCTGAGCGGTCTACATTCCACGGAAGACACCTCTTTACTGAAAGAAGAAATAAAGTCATTTATACCTTTGTTTTTCGTAGACCTAGAACCGAAGAATAACAACAAAGACATGTTCAAAATAAGATACTTAAGTCAAATGAAAGTGACATTTGAAGCTCCCTACAAGAAAAAGCAAATTCTACAATGCAAAACGTTTCAAAGATTTGAACATTGAAAAAAAAAAAGAGTGCTTTAGACCTCACCCCACAGGTTTGTCTAATGTGGTGACTCTCATGCCACCTCAACATGCACGAAAACACCCGATGATACTTATGCTACATCGTAATTTAGGAGCAGTTAAGACATTTACATAGTGATGCCGTTAATGAGGTACCAGGGGAGCCCCATGTGCAGAAGGAATTATTGCCAAACTTCCTTGTCTTCAACGTAGTCTTTAATCTTATCTCGAAAATTACAAAGGTTGTGCTAAGTACAAACAGTACAACGAAAGAATAAAGTCTAACCCACCATACCATCAAAGAGACACCACAAATCCATGCAAACCAGAAGGAAAACATAGTAAACAATACAAATATACCAAAACATAATACGCAAAAACGCACCATTCCTGATGCAACAAAATACCATATTCTTGGAAAACCACCAGCACACCCAGAAATCATCACCGACAGACTCGAATCAATGTTCGCAAAATTTGAAGATATCATGATAAATATGAAGGACATTTAGCGAGGACTTGAATGCATGACCCCCTGCGTACCAGAATACTGGCCGACGGATCCAAATAAGAATTCGGACCTCCTGGACTTCTTCGTTACTGGGAACAGAAGCCGTAATTATATGACCATCTAATAGGCACGGATCTGTCCTTTGATCACACACTAGTCATACTGAACGTTAACTCTTCAATAGTACTGGGGGAACCTGTTAAAAGAATATATAATAAGACCACAACAATTATTTGCGACTATTCTACTTCCCGGGGCAGTTGAACATTGCACAAGTAGTTATGCTTCCTAGACCCGATAAACCACCACATGAAGTCGCCCCATATAGACCAATGTCTTTTGTCTATTAAAGGGAAAATGACAAGATCTGCAAAAAAAAATGAGGAAAACCTAAATAACATAATACCAAATCACCAATTCCGCTTTAGGGAGAACCATGGCACAATCGAACGAGCCCATCGTATTGTAGATGTTATAAACATAGCACTGCAGGAGTAACAATCTGTTCTGCAGTATTTCTAGACATAGGTCAAGCCTTCGACAAAGTGTGGCATGAAATAAAACCAGGTGTACCACAGGGTAGCATACTAGGGCCAGTACTGTATATGTATTATTTTCACTGTTGATTTGCCTACTACGGAAAAAAACTACAGTTGAAACGTACGCAGATGACACAGCCCTACTTAAACACACGCAAATCTAGCTAAAGCAACTTTAATATCTACAGCTTTACATTAAAAAACTCGAGGAATGGCTTAAACTTTGGAGAATCTGAGCATACCAAAGCACGTCCCGCATGTAACCTTTTCGCTCAGAAGAGATACCTGTCCACCAGTAGTTCTGAACAGTGAAGAGATTCTTCAAAATGTCAATGATAAATACCGAGGTATGCACCTGGATAAAAGGTTATCATGGCGAAAAGACATGGACTAAGAGAAAGCAGCTGGACGTAACGCTAAGAAATATGTACTGGAGTACTCACAAATGAGCACACAAACCAAGCTAAGTCTATAAAGCAGTTCTCAAACCAATTAGGACCTACAGTATCCAGCTTTGGGGTACAGCCAGCCAAAGTAATACTGAGATATTGGAAAGGTTTCAGTCGAAGATGAGTTATCTTTAAAATACCTCTATATACGTATATTAGTAATAACAAAATAATACATCAAGACTTGAAAATACCCACAGTCAAACAAGAGATAACCCAATACAGCGGCAAATACCAGAAGAGACTCAACAGAACCTCAAAATGAACTTGCTATAAAACTAAGTGGTGACAGTGGCCTGCAATTTAAGACATTAAGGAGCCATAGCATCCCGACTCTTCTTGACAGATTCAGCTGATTGGAAGGAGAAACTTAACTGCAAAGTTATCACCAAGCCCCTTAACATATTTTTTTTTTAAACCAGACATCGGACATAGAAGTAGCTTAATATTGTTGACAAAAGATTGCTGCGAGGAAGAAAGAGCAAAAAAAACATCGCATTAGTAGCATTTGTAGGAAATGTATAATACCTATGTAATGTTTGTAATGTTGCCTTTTCTCGCCGAGGGTTGTTTTCCATGAATTCTTTTGATGAGGAAGATAAAGAAGTAATATTTTCCACACTAGGGACCTCAAGCCCTTGTCATCAGGTATACCTTAATATAATAAAAGAAAATAGTTAATCAACTATGTAATCATTTTATATTTATCATAATAAAAGGTATGCCAAGAAAAAGACACCTTTTCAGAAAGTGGGATTGGTACTTTCAGGTAAAAAAACAAAAGAAGTCTATGTATGGTAACACTTATGAGTCACAAAATATGTTTACCATTAAATGCCAGTTTTCTTAACTTTTCAATATCCACTATATCTGCTTCCAGGACTTCTTCGAAAGCTTTTATTCTGTAAGAAAACAGTGTCCAAGGTTTATAGTGAAGTTATCTACTCGTGGAAAAATACAACAGTCAGTTTTCATTAAAAATATACCAAAATCAATCACAATTTATTGGCTTATGTTAATTGTTAGTAAGATGACATTTAAACAGTAAAACTGTTTAACTTGAGGGGCATCTTCTTCTTCTTTAGGGGTTTTGGTTTCCCCACTTAGTCCTTCATGTGGACCATTGTACATGTCTTGAGGGGCATCCGTAAGTCACTAGTTGTTTGAGCGACCTGTTGCCTATTCATCCATCCAAATTGATTTGGTGTTCCCCATCCTCTTGGACAAGCAACCCGAGGTACCGTCAGAGCAGATCGGTAAGGGCGTTCCAGTGACAGATAAGGTAGTGAGATTAGCAAGTCGAGATCTGTGCAAACACAAATCCTTCAGCCATCCATTATTGAATATCCTATCTGACCTCAATAACCCATGGCAGTTAATGGGTAACACAATATACATAAGTCGGACTGGTTTTCAGACTTTTGGGCTTCTGACTATCCATAACAACTGTCAACCTTTAATGAATGACAGCAGGTGTAACAGCCTTCCGATGCACAGAGGGGTCTCGGTACCTATATAATGAATGACCACCCATTCACAGTGACCTCGGCATGCATAGCTTAACCTTCGATTGACGGCTATTACTACTAATGTATATTTGTAAATTAACCAAAGGTAGTATATGTGGCTGCCTCAATAAGAACAAATACCTATGACTCTTCATAAAATATGGTTTAAGAACTTTATTATTCCTTATTCAAAAATTAATAATTCACTGTACTGAGAAACTGAATTTACATATTATTATCTTTATGATACAATAATAAGATGTGTTTGTGGTACTAGATGTGGCATACATGGCAGCATACTGACTATTAGCAATGTTTTATTTTATTTGTTTGCATGAACCCTTGCTAAAACAACTAGGTATTTTAATATTGCTGGTGGCACATTTTGTAAAATTTTGTAGGTAAGTCGTTTTTTAAAATAAGACGTAATTTTCGCTTCTTCAAAATTGTAATAAGAAATGCATCTTCTCTATATGATTATAGAAATCATGATAGGGGAAAGTGCTGCTTAACTCCACGGAAAATACACGTGATTTTGTGATTAATATTTATTTTTAGCAGACTTCGAAAAGGAGGTGGTTATTACATTCTCTATTATTTTTTGATATTACAGATTACAAGTACAGATTTCAGACATTAAGTTAAATATACGCAAAAAACTAAATGAGTACAAGAATTAATTTTAGAAATTAGGGTAATATCAGTAATTTCTGTCAGTGGGTCGTCTTCGCTGATGAATACGCCTTTTTTATGTGTCAACAACAGCAGTGTCTAGTAGCAATTTATTCCGAAGAATAATCTTTAAATGTCTGAATTATAACTACACATTAATACATTTTGATTTCCCTTACCTTGCTTTATGTAGACTCATTTTTATATAAACATCTATTGAGAATGTATAGAAATCACAAAAAATCCAAAGCTCTAGCTGTCTTGTTTGTTACCAAAATGTCATTATTCAATGTTATTGACTGTGGTTATTGAACACAGCTTAAATATACCCAAGAATAGTTGTACTCCTTGCCTGGTGTTGCACTTGCAAAACTGAGGCATAGACAAGGAACATATACCCAGCTGTCTACGCCCAGCGCCGACATAAGGGCATAGATAATACACAATATATTATACTCTGTGCACCACAGAATATAAATACCCTGACTGTGCACTAAAAACAGTACAGTCGCCAGCAGGTCAAGCTACACGAAACGGTCAAATACCTAATGATTTTAAACCGTAAGTAATTAATAATTAAGTTCAAAATCGAATGAGAAACTGTGACAGTTTGTGGTAACTTGATGTGCTGGCGACTGTACAATGCACGGAACCGACTGAGCTTACTTATGAAAATCGTTAGACTTGCCAGGTGAAAATCGTGACAAATCTTTAAATTTTTGTTTACACCATAGACATTAAATTATTATAACAATAGACGGGACATAACGAACAAATCGCAATCCGATACTATTGTCCTAGTGGACAAAAGTCGCTCAGTCTAGTGTGGTACGCCTGCATGTCAAGACTACTCAAGACTGTCAAGTTGCATTTGTGTCCACCAAAATAAAATGATTTTCAAATAACATATGCTGATCGCATTGCGATATTGCAAATCTCGTTATGGTAAAACGAATGGACCTCTAAACTTCGGTTTATTTTCGTACTTCCTTTTTAAAATTACTCATTAATTAGAATTAAATAATTTTCATCTAAAGTTCTAGAACATTTGCTAATTTTGTAATAAACACCCTCTATTGCGGAGTAGCTTTACTAATGCCTTGTAGAGATGTGATCAAAGAGTATAATAATAATATGGGAGGATGTGATGTTGTTTATCGATAATATTTAATGAGGTAAATAATAAACAACTCTTAAAATATAATAATGTTTGAACATAATTATGTAATTTAATTTAGATGCAATAAAGGAACAACTATTATTCGTTCAAGTAGTTTTCTGATATTTTAAGTTTTCGAATGTAAATAAAGTAGAACGTGAAAAGTGGATACGGTTTGTTCAAATAGACCGTAGAGAAGAAAATTGGCTTCCATCTGCTTCGTGAAAATTATGCTAGAAGAAAAAACCGAAAAAAAGCCATCAATTTACTAATGTAGATACCACGCGGCTAGTCTATTTCAGTTACTTTCATAGTATCATGTCTTACGGTATTTTACTATGGGGACGGGCTGCAGAAATCGAGTCTATTTTTATTTTGCACAAAAGAGCCATCAGAGCAATATATTACCTCCGCAGGCTGGATTTTCTAAGGGAACTGTTTAAAGATACTAAAATCATGACGGTACCTTGTCAATATATCTATGAAAACATCATGTACGTAAGGAAAAAAAATATATTTTCAGTAAAAGAGGTGAAAGACACAACTATATGACTAAAAATAGGGACTAATTAGTTCAACCAGGTTTCAGAAACGTTAAAGTAGACTCATCCTTCATGGGGTACTGTTTAAAATGTTACAATAAAATACCTTCCCACATACTCCAACTGAATGAAACTAAATTTTAATCTTGTTTATAACGCACACTATGCAGCCAAGCATATTATAAGTTGCGGGATTACATCGCTGACAAAGATGCTTGGCTCAACGCTGGTCCTGCTCCAGAGAGGCGCATAAATTAATTGATTAGCATTCGAAAATACTGTTGGAGCTGCTGAAGATTGTAAAAACTATCATTGCATTATATAAATCCAATCTCTTAATAATACATAATTGCATAGCACATGTAGCACATACGAGTAAAGCTACCATTTACTAATTTACTAGGTTCGTCTTTCATTGACTTGAATGTGCCCTGGCGGCTGAGAGTTTGTCATGCTCACTCAAATGTCTCGCTGGTGGTGGCGTGTGTGTCGGATCATAAAGTTCCCTTCAAATTGGTACAGCTGAATGGTGCTGATCCATACGTCATATTCGTGAACGGGTGCCGTCAGTAGAGAGGGGTGATGATTGAAGATTGATGGTCATCTCTTTGATGACCATCATTCTTCAATCTTTGATTTGCAGCTTGGCTTATTTTTATTTCTGAACTGTTTTTTTTTGTTTTAAACTCGCTAAGCAGAGTTGTACTATGGGTACTAGACAATGGATATAATACTTATATACGTATTTTTTGTACATACTTATAATATATAAGAAACACCCTTTTTTTTTTTTTTTTGGATGGGAAATCATCAAATGACCTCTCCCGCTCTGGGCGGAGCGGAAGGGCGTGTCAGACTCTTACTGACTAAAACCCACCCGTGTTCCTTCAGTTGCCTGTGCGCCAGACACCCACCCAGACTAACAAAAACTTATATTCATCACATAAATATTTGTGTCCTGTGTAGCGTTGCAAAACTACGGAAGTATTCGCAATAATTCGGAAATATTCAAAAGAATACTTCGATTGGAAGGAATACTACCGCAGCAAAAATGCAGAGTAAAATAAATATTGTAAGGATGACGTAGGTAACCTACGTTTTATTACATAAGAATTAAATTATTCCCAGTAGTTACGAATGTATGCGTAGGTAGCTTGAGGAGACTCGCCGATACGTATCAGATATTTCGCCGTGCCGTTACTTGAATTAACGCCATCTAGCGGGCAAGAGTAGACTGTAAGTGGAGAACTTCCCTCGTTAGTCATTCGGCGACGCCAGCGCTCGCCTGCACTGTGACAATAGCACACCCGTCGAGCCCCGCACGCACCCGTTGTTCATTCATAAAATCAACGAAGTATTATTCGATTCCTATGTACTATGCCGGAATATTTCCCTGTAAGTAGTTATCTACTTGTGACTACTTATTATTTTATTTTTACTAGGATTGAGTTCAGAATGGGTTGATTTTGTGCGGATGTTATTTACAAGTTTAGTTTACTTCGTAAAAATATTTTTGCTTTTATAATTAATGGAAAAAACGTAAATAAGTAGTTAAGTAGGATAAAAGTACGTATCCCTAGTTTAAAGTTTAAATATTTTGGTAAAACAAATAGTCGTTAAAAAAAGATTTATTTGTATAATAGTGTTCAACCGAAGTTAATCAATATGTAGTTTAAACACTTAAGTACATAAAGAGATACTTGAAATAATATAATACCTACTTAATTAGAATTACCTTTCTGTTAGGTACCTCCCTAGTATATCATAAACTATCTTAAATACAGTATCCAACTATGTATTTAGGTACCTCTCTATCACTTTCACACCTAATAGACCGCACATAAAACCTTATTACGTAAGTACATATCTAAGTATACGAAAGAAATATTCGGAAGTTTTCAAATCGTATTATACTCATTTTTATGAATGAACGCCGAACGCGTAGTAATGTATAGTCACCTGCATTAACGCCATCTAGCAGGTAAAAGTAAAAGCTGTAACTATACAACTTCCGTCGGTAGTGCTCGCCTGCGTGCGGTTCTGCTGCTGCAGTGACCAAAGTTAGGAAGGAAGGAAGGAAGGAAGGAAAGAACATTCGTGAGTATGAATACACAATCACTAACGCGGAACATATGTAATATGCAATGTTAATTGCGTCGCCATCTAGCGGTCAATAGTCGAACTCTACCAGGTGATCCAATAAGTAGCCTACTTACCCGATGTCGATCAGCGTGAAGTCACTAAGCAACTGTGTCACATCGCCTCGTGACACAGCGGTTCATTCTAACTATTCTAACATGTAGGTACTTAGCTAGATATTTTCCTTGTAATTCTTCTCAGGGAATAATTCCGAATATTACTCAATACTTCCGAATGTTTCGCGAATAATACGTCGGGAATACTTCGGAATATTTCTCTCCGGCAACGCTAGTCCTGTGGGAATCAAACCCACGACCTCGTGATCAGAAGTCTGACACTGGGTCACTAGACGATATTAATTATAATTTAGTCATTTGTATGTAAATAAATTTTATAAATAAATAACTTGTAAAACATTGAAACTACTGATAATTTTATTGCTTTCCAAATTTTTGGCATTTGTTTGAATAAAATCAAATGTAAACAAAAATGACTGTGTAACTTTTATCATTATTACCGATACCATACGTATTATTCGCGAAACATATGTAAATGGTGACATCATTAACACAGGATATTTTAATAAAAAAGAACGGGCACAATGGTCCCAGTGTTGTAGCACGTTCTTACCCATCTTAAAATTAAGATCTGAATAAGTTCAACATTTTATTCTATTGCAGCATTACTAGTCAAAGCATTAGTAGTACAAAGTCGAATAATTACCGTTACAAATGCTAATATTATGACCTAATGATGCCAATAAATAATGTTTATACATTTTCGTTGTTTAATGCATTATTAATAGCTTACGTGAACTATTGGAAATAGACAGTAAAAGGACTACTCAGGATTGAGCAGGACAGAACACGCACTCGTATTGTTGAAACCCGGTCTGCGCGAGTGCAGGTAGAGATCTTTATCGATAGTACAGGAGCGAGCGGGACAAATTCACATAAGTTGGATTCATAAAAAAGAGAAAAATGCATTCCGACTGGCAACATGTAGATATAATAATTGTATCTACATGTTGCCAGTCGGAATGCATAATTATAATTATGGATCTTCAGGCCATAATATTAGCATTTATTTGTAACGGTAATTATTGGACTTTAGGCACCGCTGTAACTTTTTTATTTGATTCATTAAAGTAATGCTGCGATAGAATAAAATATTAAGCTTATTCGGATCTTCATTTTTTATCTACAACACTTTTTTTTTTTTTTTTTGGGTGGGAAATCATCAAATGACCTCTCCCGCTCTGGGCGGAGCGAAAGGGCGTGTCAGACTCTTACTGACTAAAACCCACCCGTGTTCCTTCAGTTGCCTGTGCGCCAGGGCCACGGTAACTCTTTCGAACAATCCGCGACCCCGGCAGGCATCGGCCCTGTCGGACCCCGTCAATTATGCTGACATCTCTTTGAGGCGCGCGTGGAACACAACGCGCCGTCGACCCGGGCCTGGTCCTTGCCGGACGGCGAGCTGCCCATTGCTCGCCGTCCGCAGGCCCGCGCCTACGGTGGCCGGGAGTCGGCTATCGACTCCCGACGCCCGGGGTGTCTCCTCCTGCGGCGACTAGGGTCGTGAGGGCGCAACGATTGCCGCACCCTCACGCGCTCCGCCTCCTCCTTCGCGAGCATTACTGCTTCACAGAAGGAGGTGACGGCTTCCCATTCCCTCTCGCTCCGTACCATGGCCTGTACCAGGGCCGGACGCGAGAGATCGCCGCCGCCGATCGCCGCCACGAGGACACGGCGGTGCTCCACCCAAGCTGGGCAGACCTCCACCGTATGCTCCACCGTGTCCTCCGGTCGATCCACACAATGCCAACACCCGGGCGTTTCCTCCCGCCTTATCCGAAACAGGAACCTCCCGAAACAGCCATGTCCGGTGAGGACCTGCGTCAGGCGGAAGGTGAGGACGCCGTGGCGCCTCTCAAGCCACTCCTCAAAGAGGGGACTTACCGCCGCAATTGTGGCGTGCCCAGCGCTGGGTTGCGACAGTCGCACTCTCCATGCCGCCATGAGATCCCGCCGGAGCTTTATCTACAACACTGGGCCCACGATCCATATAAAGTTGCCCATTGTTCTTTAATTCGTATGTTTGCTATTCAAAGCTAGATGGTGTTACTGACGCTCGAGATCAAAGTTTGTATGAAAATGTTCCCAGTAGCCGCTCTAATTTTGCTATATTATGCTAGATGGCATCACTGAGACGTGGGATCACAGTCATTCTATGACATTTCATAGCATAGCCTCTCTATTGTATCTACCTTAAATCTCTTTGGTTTACACGAATTGGAACCAATATTTTTGGTTTTATGATTTTATGCAAAAATCATGTAATATTAATTTTAAAACAGTATTTTTTTTATAAAAAAACAACTAATATAATAGGTCTTTACCTATGAAATTGCCGTTTTGTATGAAAAAATTTAAACGAATTTTTTTCATGAATTTTTTATTTGTATTAATCGAAGTAATCACCCATGCAATCAATGCATCTTTGCCATCGCAGTGGCAGTTTATTGATGCCCTTCTTAAATAAATCAGCTGGACGGGAGGCAACAAATTCTTCAAAGGCATTTTGTACTGCCTCTCGGGTATTAAATTTTTTTCCCGCCAAGAAGTTATCCAAATTCTGGAAAAAGTAGTAGTCTGTAGGCGCAAGGTCTGGTGAGTAGGGCGGATGACGGAGAGCTTCCAACCCCAGTTCTTGCAACTTGGAGACCGTCTGCTGTGCAGTATGAGGTCGCGCGTTGTCGTGCAGGAGCAGCGGAGACGAGCGATTGACCAATGCTGGTTGGAGATGCGCCAGCTTCTCCATCATTGTGTTCAGTTCTTCACAGTACACATCTGCAGTAATGCTCACCCCGTTTGGTAAGAAGCTGTGATGAATCACACCGGCGCTAGACCACCAAACAGTGACCATCACTTTTCTAGGGGTAAGTTTTCGTTTAGGGCATTGTTTAGGTGCTGAACCAGGATCCAACCAAGTTGCTGAGCGCTTACGGTTATCAAACAGAATCCATTTTTCATCGCAGGTAACAATGCGGTTCAAAATTCCTTCATTTGTGTGTCTGTTGAGCAGTGCAAGGCACGTCTCGACGCGTACTTCGCGCTGGCGATCATTGAGTTCGTGGGGCACCCATTTGTCAAGCTTTTTTACCTTGCCAATTTGACGCAAATGGACCAATATTGTTTTGACGCTAACGTCGAAAGCTGCTGCTAATTCAGCCGTAGATTGTGTATCATCAGCTTCCACAATCGCCTTTAATTCGTCATTGTCGACCAAAGTCTTCGGACGACCGCGAGGTTCATTTTTCAGGTCGAAATTTCCAGAACGGAAGCGAGCAAACCAATAACAGGTGGTGCGTTGGTTTGTAGTGTTAGCTCCGTAAACGTCGTTGATGTTGCGTGCCGCTTGTGCCGCGTTGCTGCCACGACGGTACTCATATTCCATAATTACTCGAATTTTTAACGTATCCATGATGACGAAAAATATTGAAATGCGATGAAAATGTAACACTAATCAATAAACAAATGACTACTTTTAGAAAAAAAAATCCATGTTTTTAAAATAAAATTAATTTGAAATTAGAATTCTTAGCCAAACAAAAATTATTTTGATTTGAAATGGCCAGTACTGCAGAACGGCAATTTCATAGGTAAAGACCTAATATTAAATAAAAACTTTTATAAATGTATTATTTTTAACTTCTTTGATTATTGGCGGACAATTAAAATTCGGTGTAATTAGCAAGCAGCTTATAAACTAATTCCCTAATTCTACAGTAGTACATACTGATTACAACAATCCAAGCATCTTTTGGCACGTGGCAAAAATCGGAACTTATGCCACCATCTTGTTTTTTCAATACAATTTCACTAATCAATTTACCAAACATGCCCCTTCCTTTCAATGTCATTCAAACGCAAAACAGTTCTTGTACACACGGCTACATATCAAGTTATACATTTCCAGTCTAAGCTGACTTCTCATTATACGGAAATCCTATACAATGCCAGATCAGCTTATACTAGAAATGTATAGCTTGATATGTAGCCGTATGTACAACGCTACAAGGTTATTTGCCGCGTGTCCCCAAAATAGGAACTAACGTCACCATGGTCTTTTGTTTTATAATAATTTCACAAATGTTTTACCCACTAACGCCCCCCCTTATACTCGTAGTCATTCAGGTGCCAAAATATCCTTGTTTGCATTTCAGCCGTAGAATAGATTTGTCTTAACTTAGTACCCACCTAATAACCGCCGAATTTTTCAATCGTCAAATAACACCTGAGGCGAAAATGTGGTCGTTCGGGAGTCGTTTGGCAGTTTTTGTATAGAAACGGAAAATTTGTCAAACCCTTAGGTCATCACCCTACTTTATACAGATGTAGGAAGGTTTTTCATAGGGGTTGCATGTGTTGGGTCTTGTTAAGTAATAATTTAATGTCTTTGGTTGGGTCTATTTGAATGATTTAACAGTAAAAAGGTATGTTAATTGTAAAACACAGCATAAGGGTCACAAACAGGTAAATAAAAATAAAAAACTTATGTATCTGTATTTTGATTTTTGCCTCCGACTTCCGAAATTAAAGTTATTTTTCATTGAGTGGTGATTATTTTGAAGTCGGTTGTTTGAAGTTGTTTTTTTTGCAAAAAAGTTTTAACTTTTCACTTTTTAGTGGATCAGCTAATAATAAATCTAAGTTACAATAGCCTAATGTCAACTGCTCATCACCTTTTACAAAATATTCCTTTTCCCGACGCAGGGACGTTAATTGTTGAGGAGTTCTCCTGTAAAGAACTAAAACCACTGGAGCTGATGGTGAAGCCACCATATGCATTGTGACGAGCATAAATTGCTTAGCAACCAGATTAAAATCGAATCGCAACCCGTGTAATACTTATTATTGAGAAGTTCGGGTGGCCACCTCTGGTCTTCATCATCAGTACCCACTTCGCCGAATGGTGCTTTCCAAGAGCAAATGCACGAGTTACTATAAAAAATACCCAAATAGCTATATGGGTGCCTATAAAATTTGAGGATTTCCCTCGATTTCCATGGGATGCCCTCATCAGATTCTGACTTGGTGACAATGGGACCACCTCGAGAGCATACCCTTTCAAACAAAGCAAGAATTTTTTAAATCGGTCCACAGTTGACGGAGAAATCGGTGAACATAAAAACAAAAAAAAAAACATATTAGGTTGGGGAAAAAGTCTTTTCGCATTATAGTTTGTATGAACTTGTAATAAAATCTCTTTGGCTATACTATTTGTATCTGGCTGGTTTTGGTATCATTGAAAGTTTAAATTTTAAAGAACATTATTCCAAATTCAAATTAGGAAAATGTGTGATTTTCATTTGTTTTTCGTACTGTCAAGATGAGTGAATCTAATGAAGAAATTCGATACATTTTAAAACTTTACTACAAAAAAGGTAAAAATGCTACGCAAGCCGCGAAAAAAAATTGCGATTTTTATGGACCTAGTGCAGTGTCTGTGAGAGTAGCACAAATTTGGTTTAAGCGTTTTCAATCCGGAAATTTTGATGTCAAAGATGCACGTCGCTCTGGTCGCCCTATTACGGATAAAATGGATGCCATTTTTGCAAAAGTGGAGCAAGATCGGCATATCAGTAGTTACGACGTAGCTGAAGAACTAGGAATTGACCACAAAACAGTTTTGGCACATTTGAAAAATACTGGGTACACAAAAAAGCTCGATATTTGGGTACCTCACGAGCTCACTGAAAAAAACCTAATGAACCGTGTACTCATTTGTGATTCTTTATTACGACGTAATGAAACCGAACCATTTTTGAAGAAGCTGATAACTGGTGATGAAAAGTGGATCACGTACGACAAGAACGTGCGAAAAAGGTCGTGGTCAAAGGCCGGTCAGGCTTCACAAACTGTGGCGAAACCCGGGTTAACTCGCAACAAGGTGATGCTGTGTGTGTGGTGGGATTGGAAGGGCATTATTCATTATGAGCTGTTACCACCAGGCAGGACCATCGATTCTGAACTCTACTGCGAACAACTGATGAGATTAAAGCAAGAAGTTGAGAGAAAGCGGCCGGAATTAATGAACAGAAGGGGTGTGGTTTTTCATCATGATAACGCTAGACCTCACACGTCTTTAGCCACTCAGCAAAAATTAAGAGAGTTTGGCTGGGAGGTGTTAATGCATCCGCCGTATAGTCCTGACCTTGCACCTTAGATTTCACCTGTTTCGGTCTCTTCAGAATTCTTTAGGCAGTGTCAGGTTAACATCACGAGAGGACTGCCAAAACCACTTGTCGCGGTATTTTGATCAGCTTGTCGATTCTGTAAAAAAATCTCACCGTGATCACTTGCGTGGAGTGAGCTGTCAGTGTCATCCCACTGATGCTAGGGACTGACCAAGCATAACATTTACAATCATAATCGAGATTATAATAATATTTTATAAGCTAAATCTATTGATCATTTTATATTAAGTAGGTACTTATTTCATAGCTAATATATAAGTGTCTAAACATTAGGTACTATTTTGGAAGGTATTAAAATAAAAAAGTACCTACTTAGAACAGAAATTCGGTGAGAAACTCAATGTGGTTTTTTTGCCTAGATTAGGTGCCTGAGGCGCGAGCGCGGCACGCACGTACAATAAACAAACAAAATATAACACACGTTTAAGACAGCTACTGAAGAAAATGCGCATCGACATTGTTTGTTATTTTACTATAAACCCAATGTGGAATGATTAGGTAAGTAAACGCAATGCCATGACCCAATCGCGATGTCATGTGGTTTGAAGAAGCGATTGTGGATCGAGTCGAGTAAAGCCTGTGCGACGTTGTTCAGCGTTGTTATTATCCCAAATCTATTCAATTCAAGAGTTCAAATGACACTCGCGGATCGCGCTCGCTTCAGCTAGTCGAGGTAACGCTACGGCAATCGGGTGAAGTGATAAGATCACGCCGCGCTTGCGCGTTAGGCCCTGTCGTTATCAAATTGAGTTTATTTTTTTACTTTTTATATTATGTAAGTATGAACCTTAATGTCAGCCGATGACTTAAATGCAATCCGATACCTAGCGTGATGAGATGCGCTACTACCTATAAGTACGATTTGTGTAATTAATTATGTGTACATAACTAGTCGTTGCTAATAATAGGTACAAGAATATTCATCAAATGAACGTCATCAATACCTACCTACCTACTATGACAATATTCAACGGTTAAACTTTACTGCAACTTGCGCAGCGCACCTTGCGCCGAAGTGGTGTCGCTATGGCAACCGCCGCGTGATTTCTATAGCTAACGAGAATCGGGTGATGTGAGCCGAGCACGCGACTGCGCAGAAGACACTATCATTCATCAACAGTAATTTTATTAATACATGTACCTACGATGGGTGTAATTAGGTACCAAATCATTAAAATAAAAAAAGACGTGCGTAATGTTTACCTACATAATTATCTAGTCGTTGCCAATAATAAAAGAATATTCATCAAATGATCATCATCAATACCTACCTACCTACTATGACAATATTCAACGGTTAAACTTTACTGCAACTTGCGCAGCGCACCTTGCGCCGAAGTGGTGTCGCTATGGCAACCGCCGCGTGATTTCTATAGCTAACGAGAATCGCGTGATGTGAGCCGAGCACGCGACTGCGCAGAAGACACTGTCATTCATCAACAGTAATTTTATTAGTACCTACTTGCCTACCTATTCATTTTAATGCTTTTAGATATTTTGTACCTACATTTAAAACGTAGGTTCAGTGCCAACCTATATTTTATTTGCAATAATTATACTGATTTCCTTTATTAACTAAGTACTTACCAACCACTTATTTAACATGCAAAGCCTCACGCATGCGCAGTAAGAACCTTTTGCAAATGCAATACCTACCAATGTCTGTTAAGTACAGCTGCCTAGGTAGGTACCTACTACAAAGTATCTTCTCGTAGTCTAAGCATAGGTAGGTACCTACTTACCTACATAGTTTGATAACATTAAGTATGATCATAATGTCAGCCGATAGCTTGATGAGATGCGCTACTACCTATATGTACGATTGGTGTAAATAAGTCCTAAAACATTAAAATAAAAAAGATGTGCGTGATGTTTACCTACATATCTAGTCGTTGCCGATAATAAAAGAATATTCATCAAAATCATCATTATCAATACCTACCTACTTTGACAATATTCAACATTAATGCTACTTGCGCAGCGCAGCAGCGCGCCGAAGTGGTGTCGCTATGGCAACCGCCGCGTGATTTCTTTAGGTACCTAACGAGAATCGGGTGACGTGAGCTGAGCACGCGACTGCGCAGAAGACTCTGTCATTCTCATCACATTCGAGTTTATTTTTCAATTTTCAGCCTTTGAATGTTCTCTCTACAAGCATTGACGTATTCGGGCTTATAGGCAAATAAGTATGTACTTACCTATTTATTTCAATGCTTCTAGGTTATCAATTCAAACCATTTTTATTAATTTTAAATGTCAGTTTAGTAATTAGTACCGTCAAACGGGGTGAATAGGGATGCAGGGGTGAATCGGACCGAAACTTTAAAAGACATTTTAACATTGAAATAATATAGTTTGTTGCCAACAAGGGCACTTAACCGTTAATTATAATACAGTAAACACATTACAGTCCTTTTTGGTGGCAAACTATATTATTTCAATGTTAAAATCCCTTCTCTATTCACCCCTGCATCCCTACTCACCCCGTTTGACGGTACCTACATTTAGTTTACACAAATGGATATTACTTCGTTTACATAATACGTAAAAAGCACATAAGTATTTTTTTAATACCCCGTCATCTAGATAAAACGCAGTACAAGATACAATCCCTATTACAACATAAATATTTAGGCATATCAATAATCTAGGTATGGGTGCTGTTAAGACACACACAAATTGCTTTTCTCTTGCTATCAAGAAATTTAAATTATTCTATTTATTCATGTATTTGTTTCTATATTAGGTCTGTATTATTATTATTATAGGCATGTTTACTTTAATCTGATAGAATAATGTAAGTATGTGTAGGTCGCTAATACGATAATACGTCTACGCTTCGCTCCTGTCGCAGGTCTGCTGGAAGAAATTTCTAATGATATAGGTAAGCAGATGTTACTTTTTTCTATTCAATCTTTATGTATTTTACTTTATTAAGTGTTTAGTGTGTACATAAATAAATGAAATTTATTCATTTGTATCACATCAAAAAAAGTTGGCTAATAATGGTTTTTTCTACTGAGCTTCTTCTGCTGCTTCTCGGGGTTCAACTTCTTGATGCCGCGAGGATCGGAGGGTCGTGTGATGTGTCGGCTGCATTAGCTGTAAACCATGGTAATTATTTATTACTAAGTATTTGATGTAAGTACTTCATTTCTACACTCATTCTAGTATATTTTTTTAAATCTATTGAACCACCTAGTATAAAATTGACATTATCATCAGAACCACACGCAGAATCACCTGCAGATAATTTTGTACTTTTAATAAGTATAGCGGTATGATTTATTCTTAATACAATAAAAGATCAGCATCTGACTCAACAAAATCAATCACATGGGCCATTATTATTCCTTTATTTTGAGTACAATGAGTTGCTATATTTCTTAATTCCATGCTCCATGCCTGTCATGTCCCAACTTATTTGCTTATGTTTATCAAAAATAGTCTGTGAAATATTAATACAATACCTCAGACGGCCACGATTGACAGACAGCCAGGATTGATGAGATCAAATCAAGTAGAGGTGGTGTTCCTTTATTGTCTTCAGTTTCTTTAGTACTTTGGCAACCGCAGGGTTGAATAGGTTCATCAGCTGAGAGGTAGAATAATATATCAGATTAATAAAATTTACTTGCATCTTTTTTTTACTGAACCTATGTTGTCCCACAGCTGGGCAAAGGTCTCCCACATAATTTTCCTTTTGCTGTGCCTTACTCCGCCCAATCGGTCAGGAACGAGTCCAAATCGTCATGGCGCTAACAAATGGTATATCATTAATTCTTTGTATGGCTTCTTGCCAAAAACGATGGTATGGTGAACCTGTTGTACAGGATGCGCGATAGTAAAAAAAATATACTGTTTCAGTCAGTGTATTTTCGTTGAGGTTGGAGTTAACTCCTCTCTCATCAGCATGTTGAGCTGGAACAAATGACACTCGAATTAAACTTGGTCTAAGTACTATGGAAAGTTAATTGAAAAAAAAGGACTTTGTTAAAGTGTTAAAAGTTTGAGTTTCAGAAAAATATATGGGGAATATTACTTAAAATTATAATAATGAGATGAACTTATCTAGTATAAATGAATAATAACAAGAATTACTTGATTTATTATAATTATTTTGACTGGTCCAAATGCTAGTAAATGACAACTCTAACATTCCTATTTTAAGTGAACCGGGAATTATATAGAAAAAAATATATTATTACTACTAATATCACACAAATACCCATAAGTCAGACAGCCAAATTAAATTTGCCAATAGCTCACACCTGGTATGGTCTGACAGACTCTTAGAAGCTCAACTATGTAAAAAGCAATGCTGGCAAAGAAACTTGAGTGGATTGGACTGAAATATTTATTAAACAATATTAGCAGGTACTTAGTTATTGATAACGTACGGACCTTTGTAAACTTTTGCGACTATTCTTATGGTAATTTCCTCGGCCGAAAACAATGAAGGATAAGACTAACTTGGCGCCAATACTTTTCAAATCTCATAGATGTATCTTTTCAAAGTGTATCTTGCACACACATAGCTTGTGAAGATCTCCCATAAGACGACCCAATGACCCGCTTAAGCACTGTTAATGCTCAGAAGCCACTTTTTGCGTCCGATCTCACTAACAGGAAACGTTTGCATTTTCATCGTTTCGTAAGACAACTATGTTCGATAAAACACTTGCATCTTGCACTGCCAATGCAAAATAATACACTTTAAAATCACTGAGCAGCTATGAATGGAAATTAATCAACGGAAACTATTCGACCAGCCACAAAACAAGAAAACAAAACTATTCATGAAAAAATCACAAACAAACTTCGAACGAAAACCGCCTAAATTTGACATTGACAGTCAAAAGAACAGTTTTCCAGCAGTAACGGTTGTGTTGTAATTAAGTTTCGTTTCCTGTGGAAACGAGAAAAAAATTATGTCCAATTAGTGACGGATTATGTTATTCTATCTGATTTCATTTGTTTTTTTAAAGCGGTAGATAATTTTTGGAACTATTTACAAAATTATGTTTTTTTTTTTAGTGGAACGTTCCAGTGACTTCGTTTCCCCATAAATCTTAAAGTTTAGTAATCTTTATGCTTGGTTATGGATGATTTGAAAATTAATACGTAGTTACCTTTATTGTCACTGACAAACATAATCAAAGTAGATACATACTAAATTCAAACAATCAATAATTTATTTAGAGCTTAAATTGCAGATATATTTGGAACTTGGACCGTTGTGACGCGAGCCACCAGTGTTACCAACAAGAATTTTAAATTCTGTTTTTCGAAACACCGGACCTTTATCTCTAAGATATTATTAATCACAGATTAGTCAAAACTTAAGTGGGATGCGCTACGGTAACCCGCGAAATTCAAATTTACTTATGTTTTTTGCAATTTGCAGTGCAATGTCCGGTTGTATGTTGATTAAAATATGATTCATGATTGTAACAAGTATGGCCTTACATAATTATAATAATAATTCGCAAGAATAACAGCATACCATTAGTGTTACTATTTGTAAAATAAGCATAAGCTAAGTACCACCCTATCGCTTTGGGATATCCTGTTATGATAGAAGTGTTGTGTAAATAAATAAATAATCATTAGAATCAGCAATACTACTCCTTAAGTTAGAATTGGCCTCAAATGTCATGATTTCATGAAATAGACATTCAATAGGGTAATATGTACTTAGTGCGATGTATTGATGATTTTTATTATCATAATTCTTTAAACAAATATTTGATAAGATCGCGAATCATGTTTAGATCATCATGCAACCTTATACTGACCTGCAAATTGCGAAAAACGTAGAAAAAAATGAATTTCGCGGGCTACCTTGGCGTATCCCCATTATAAGGCCATGGTCGGCGTTATCGCAAGATGGCGCATGTCATGACGTCATCTATGACGATTCACGGGACAACGTTATCGCGCTCACGCTAATTCGGAACAGGTGTAAGCACTGAGTGAATTACACTGTAATCGATTTGGGTGCTTATGACTCAAATCGATTACAATGCAATTCGGAACGCACCAATAGGAATGTTACTATCTGTCAAATTTAGGCGGTTTTCGTTCGAAGTTTGTTTGTGATTTTTTCATGAAAAGTTTTGTTTTCTTGTTTTGTGGCTGGTCGAATAAAGTTTCCGTTGATTAATTTCCATTCATAGCTGCTCAGTGATTTTAAAGTGTATTATTTTGCATTGGCAGTGCAAGATGCAAGTGTTTTATCGAACATAGTTGTCTTACGAAACGATGAAAATGCAAACGTTTCCTGTTAGTGAGATCGGACGCAAAAAGTGGCTTCTGAGCATTAACAGTGCTTAAGCGGGTCATTGGGTCGTCTTATGGGAGATCTTCACAAGCTATGTGTGTGCAAGATACACTTTGAAAAGATACATCTATGAGATTTGAAAAGTATTGGCGCCAAGTTAGTCTTATCCTTCATTGTTTTCGGCCGAGGAAATTACCATAAGAATAGTCGCAAAAGTTTACAAAGGTCCGTACGTTATCAATAACTAAGTACCTGCTAATATTGTTTAATAAATATTTCAGTCCAATCCACTCAAGTTTCTTTGCCAGCATTGCTTTTTACATAGTTGAGCTTCTAAGAGTCTGTCAGACCATACCAGGTGTGAGCTATTGGCAAATTTAATTTGGCTGTCTGACTTATGGGTATTTGTGTGATATTAGTAGTAATAATATATTTTTTTCTATATAATTCCCGGTTCACTTAAAATAGGAATGTTAGAGTTGTCATTTACTAGCATTTGGACCAGTCAAAATAATTATAATAAATCAAGTAATTCTTGTTATTATTCATTTATACTAGATAAGTTCATCTCATTATTATAATTTTAAGTAATATTCCCCATATATTTTTCTGAAACTCAAACTTTTAACTCTTTAACAAAGTCCTTTTTTTTCAATTAACTTTCCATAGTACTTAGACCAAGTTTAATTCGAGTGTCATTTGTTCCAGCTCAACATGCTGATGAGAGAGGAGTTAACTCCAACCTCAACGAAAATACACTGACTGAAACAGTATATTTTTTTTACTATCGCGCATCCTGTACAACAGGTTCACCATACCATCGTTTTTGGCAAGAAGCCATACAAAGAATTAATGATATACCATTTGTTAGCGCCATGACGATTTGGACTCGTTCCTGACCGATTGGGCGGAGTAAGGCACAGCAAAAGGAAAATTATGTGGGAGACCTTTGCCCAGCTGTGGGACAACATAGGTTCAGTAAAAAAAAGATGCAAGTAAATTTTATTAATCTGATATATTATTCTACCTCTCAGCTGATGAACCTATTCAACCCTGCGGTTGCCAAAGTACTAAAGAAACTGAAGACAATAAAGGAACACCACCTCTACTTGATTTGATCTCATCAATCCTGGCTGTCTGTCAATCGTGGTCGTCTGAGGTATTGTATTAATATTTCACAGACTATTTTTGATAAACATAAGCAAATAAGTTGGGACATGACAGGCATGGAGCATGGAATTAAGAAATATAGCAACTCATTGTACTCAAAATAAAGGAATAATAATGGCCCATGTGATTGATTTTGTTGAGTCAGATGCTGATCTTTTATTGTATTAAGAATAAATCATACCGCTATACTTATTAAAAGTACAAAATTATCTGCAGGTGATTCTGCGTGTGGTTCTGATGATAATGTCAATTTTATACTAGGTGGTTCAATTGATTTAAAAAAATATACTAGAATGAGTGTAGAAATGAAGTACTTACATCAAATACTTAGTAATAAATAATTACCATGGTTTACAGCTAATGCAGCCGACACATCACACGACCCTCCGATCCTCGCGGCATCAAGAAGTTGAACCCCGAGAAGCAGCAGAAGAAGCTCAGTAGAAAAAACCATTATTAGCCAACTTTTTTTGATGTGATACAAATGAATAAATTTCATTTATTTATGTACACACTAAACACTTAATAAAGTAAAATACATAAAGATTGAATAGAAAAAAGTAACATCTGCTTACCTATATCATTAGAAATTTCTTCCAGCAGACCTGCGACAGGAGCGAAGCGTAGACGTATTATCGTATTAGCGACCTACACATACTTACATTATTCTATCAGATTAAAGTAAACATGCCTATAATAATAATAATACAGACCTAATATAGAAACAAATACATGAATAAATAGAATAATTTAAATTTCTTGATAGCAAGAGAAAAGCAATTTGTGTGTGTCTTAACAGCACCCATACCTAGATTATTGATATGCCTAAATATTTATGTTGTAATAGGGATTGTATCTTGTACTGCGTTTTATCTAGATGACGGGGTATTAAAAAAATACTTATGTGCTTTTTACGTATTATGTAAACGAACAATACACCAATCACTGAATACTTTCCTATCACTATTTTATGAAGTTGCTCAATCTCACCTGTCAAGTAATATCCATTTGTTGTAAACTAAATGTAGGTACTAATTACTAAACTGACATTTAAAATTAATAAAAATGGTTTGAATTGATAACCTAGAAGCATTGAAATAAATAGGTAAGTACATACTTATTTGCCTATAAGCCCGAATACGTCAATGCTTGTAGAGAGAACATTCAAAGGCTGAAAATTGAAAAATAAACTCGAATGTGATGAGAATGACAGAGTCTTCTGCGCAGTCGCGTGCTCAGCTCACGTCACCCGATTCTCGTTAGGTAGGTACCTAAAGAAATCACGCGGCGGTTGCCATAGCGACACCACTTCGGCGCGCTGCTGCGCTGCGCAAGTAGCATTAATGTTGAATATTGTCAAAGTAGGTAGGTATTGATAATGATGATTTTGATGAATATTCTTTTATTATCGGCAACGACTAGATATGTAGGTAAACATCACGCACATCTTTTTTATTTTAATGTTTTAGGACTTATTTACACCAATCGTACATATAGGTAGTAGCGCATCTCATCACGCTATCGGCTGACATTATGATCATACTTAATGTTATCAAACTATGTAGGTAAGTAGGTACCTACCTATGCTTAGACTACGAGAAGATACTTTGTAGTAGGTACCTACCTAGGCAGCTGTACTTAACAGACATTGGTAGGTATTGCATTTGCAAAAGGTTCTTACTGCGCATGCGTGAGGCGTTGCATGTTAAATAAGTGGTTGTTAAGTACTTAGTTAATAAAGGAAATCAGTATAATTATTGCAAATAAAATATAGGTTGACACTGAACCTACGTTTTAAATGTAGGTACAAAATATCTAAAAGCATTAAAATGAATAGGTAGGCAAGTAGGTACTAATAAAATTACTGTTGATGAATGACAGTGTCTTCTGCGCAGTCGCGTGCTCGGCTCACATCACGCGATTCTCGTTAGCTATAGAAATCACGCGGCGGTTGCCATAGCGACACCACTTCGGCGCAAGGTGCGCTGCGCAAGTTGCAGTAAAGTTTAACCGTTGAATATTGTCATAGTAGGTAGTTAGGTATTGATGACGTTCATTTGATGAATATTCTTTTATTATTGGCAACGACTAGATAATTATGTAGGTAAACATCACGCACGTCTTTTTTTATTTTAATGATTTGGTACCTAATTACACCCATCGTACATGTATTAATAAAATTACTGTTGATGAATGACAGTGTCTTCTGCGCAGTCGCGTGCTCGGCTCACATCACCCGATTCTCGTTAGCTATAGAAATCACGCGGCGGTTGCCATAGCGACACCACTTCGGCGCAAGGTGCGCTGCGCAAGTTGCAGTAAAGTTTAACCGTTGAATATTGTCATAGTAGGTAGGTAGGTATTGATGATGATCATTTGATGAATATTCTTTTATTATTGGCAACGACTTGATAATTATGTAGGTAAACATCACGCACGTCTTTTTTTATTTTAATGATTTGGTACCTAGTTACACCCATCGTAGGTACATGTATTAATAAAATTACTGTTGATGAATGATAGTGTCTTCTGCGCAGTCGCGTGCTCGGCTCACATCACCCGATTCTCGTTAGCTATAGAAATCACGCGGCGGTTGCCATAGCGACACCACTTCGGCGCAAGGTGCGCTGCGCAAGTTGCAGTAAAGTTTAACCGTTGAATATTGTCATAGTAGGTAGGTAGGTATTGATGATGATCATTTGATGAATATTCTTTTATTATTGGCAACGACTAGATAATTATGTAGGTAAACATCACACACGTCTTTTTTATTTTAATGATTTGGTAGGTACCTAATTACACCAATCGTACATGTATTAAACTATGTAGGTAAGTACATACCTATGCTCAGACTACAAGAAGATGCTTTGTAGTACCTACCTACCTAGGCAGCTGTACTTAACATACATTGGTAGGTATAGCATTTGCATAAGGCTCCTACTGCGCATGCGTGACGTATTGCATGTTAAATAAGTGGTTGGTAAGTACTTAGTTAATAAAGGAAATCTTTATAATTATTGCAAACAAAATATAGGTTGGCACTGAACCTACGTTTTAAATGTAGGTACAAAATATCTAAAAGCATTAAAATGAATAAGTAGGCAAGTAGGTACTAATAAAATTACTGTCTCGGAACTCGAATACGAACAGGCTTAGGGACATGGACTTCGGTAGCGGAGAGTAAAAAAAAAAAAACAATGTGATGAGAATGACAGCGTCTTCTGTCTTCTGCGCAGTCGCGTGCTCAGCTCACATCACCCGATTCTCGTTAGCTATAGAAATCACGCGGCGGTTGCCATAGCGACACCACTTCGGCGCAAGGTGCGCTGCGCAAGTTGCAGTAAAGTTTAACCGTTGAATATTGTCATAGTAGGTAGGTAGGTATTGATGACGTTCATTTGATGAATATTCTTGTACCTATTATTGGCAACGACTAGTTATGTACACATAATTAATTACACAAATCGTACTTATAGGTAGTAGCGCATCTCATCACGCTAGATATCGGATTGCATTTAAGGCATCGGCTGACATTAAGTTTCATACTTACATAATATAAAAAAGTAAAAAAATAAACTCAATTTGATAACGACAGTGCCTAACGCGCAAGCGCGGCGTGATATTATCACTTCACCCGATTGCCGTAGCATTACCTCGACTAGCTGAAGCGAGCGCGATCCGCGAGTGTCATTTGAACTCTTGAATTGAATAGATTTCGGATAATAACAACGCTGAACAACGTCGCACAGGCTTTACTCGACTCGATCCACAATCGCTTCTTCAAACCACATGACATCGCGATTGGGTCATGGCATTGCGTTTACTTACCTAATCATTCCACATTGGGTTTATAGTAAAAAATAAAAATAATGTTATATGGTTAAATAAATAAAATAACAAACAATGTCGATGCGCATTTTCTTCAGTAGCTGTCTTAAACGTGTGTTATATTTTGTTTGTTTATTGTACGTGCGTGCCGCGCTCGCGCCTCAGGCGCCTAATCTAGGCAAAAACACCACATTGAGTTTCTCACCGAATTTCTGTTCTAAGTAGGTACCTACTTTTTTATTTTAATACCCCCTAAAATAGTACCTAATGTTTAGACACTTAAATATTAGCTATGAAATAAGTACCTACTTAATATAAAATGATCAATAGATTTAGCTTATAAAATATTATTAAAATCTCGATTATGATTGTAAATGTTAAGCTTGGTCAGTCCCTAGCATGAGTGGGATGACACTGACAGCTCAGTCCGCGCTCACTTCACATACGTGTTCACGGTGAGATTGTTACAGAATAGCACAGCTGAAGTCCCAAAATTTCTATAGCAATGGGATCATGTCCCTACCTACAAGACGGCAAAAAGTTATCGAACAAAATGGTACCTACATACTTTAGTTAAATGTAAATAAACTATATTAACAAAATGTTTTGAATTTTCTTAAAAAATGCGAAGAAACTTTTTCCCCAACCTATTACATACAGTCGAACATACAACCTCTTCCTTTTTGGAAGTCGGTTAAAAAACATTGATAAAGCAATCAAAACCTTTATGAGAGGGCCGCGAGCGTGGCGAACCGACTCGCGTCTCGCAATCCTTCGTCCACTGTCGATGTCGGTTAGCGCGCCCGCGCCGCGGCGCTGGCGGGCGCGTATGCTGCTCGTCGCCACGCTTATTGGCACGTCGCACACATTCGATCAAGGCCGTAATAAACAGATAAAAATAATCTGATGCTTAGTTACAGCTGTAACCTGACTGTTGAGAACCACAGCAATTTATATCGAACCTGGGGGCGAGTAGCAAGAACTAAAACGTTCATAGACGCACACAGGGACCGATCACGGGCTCAGCGGAGCAGGTTGTAACTTGTCGGTAGCGAATCTCAATGTCATGGACCGATGACGCACGCCGGGGAGCAGGTTTGAACTTGTCGGAGTACAAGTTTCTGCTTGACCAAAGTGACCGCGCCGCATTTGAGTCATATTCGGTGAGCCCTCTAAAATATTCCACTCAACATAGAGGTCCATCCACTACTTGTGCCATAGTGTTTTGGTTATAAATACTTAGCCTGGCCATAAATACTGTTACAGGTAAAAATAAGAAAGATATTACATTTGAATTTGGAATCTGTCATTTTTATACGATTGTTCATTGAGTTTTCTAATTTTGGCGCCAATACATTGTACAATATTTTGCGATATTAAAATGGAGTGGGGTGATAAAGAGAACCGAATCGCTATGATTGCATTACACAAAGTTGGTATGGAGCCAAATGCAATTTTTAAAACTCTCCATACGCTTGGTATTAGTCAAATGTTTGTGTACCGGGCTATTAATAGGTACAATGAGACCACCTCTGTTTGTGACAGAAAAAGATCTGGCCGTCCACGTAGTGTTCGTACGAAAAAGGTGGTCAAAGCAGTAAGGGAAAGAATTCGAAGAAATCCTGTCCGAAAGCAAAAGATTTTATCTCGGGAGATGAAGATAGCAGCCAGAATCATGTCGCGTATTTTAAAAGATGACTTAGGACTTGCAGCCTATATGAGACGCACTGGTCATTTTTTAACTGATAATTTAAAAAAGAATAGGGTGGTAAAATCGAAACAACTACTGAAGCTTGACTGAAGCGGTACGCAAAGGGAGGTCACAGAAAAAAATTGTTTACGGATGAGAAAATCTTTACAATTGAGCAACATTTTAACAAACAAAAAAAAACATTTTTACAAAAAAACAACCGACTTCCAAAAAAAACACTAAAAGACGTGAAAAATAACTTTAATTTCGGAAGTCGGTGTCTTTGGTTTTGTATTTTCGTTTTTGACCACCGACTTCCGAAATTAAAGTTATTTTTCACGTCTTTTAGTGTTTTTTTTGGAAGTCGGTTGTTTTTTTGTAAAACAGTTTTTATTTTTCACTTTTTAGTTACGGTACCTACCCCACCCAAATTCGTATACGTCTACTTGGTGTGTAAATAACAGTGACAGCAAATTATTAACACATCATCCATATAAACTAAGTGGATAAAATATGCAGTATTAAAGATAACTCACAAACTTCTGGTCAGACCTTGATCAAATTTAAATGGGACCACATGTGAAGCACCACCTATCAAATAAAAAAAGAATCATCCAAATTGGTTCACCCAGAAAAAAGTTATGAGCTAACACACATAAAAAAAAAAAAAAAAAAAAAACATACAGGCGAATTGAGAACCTCCTCCTTTTTGTGAAGTCGGTTAATGACCGTATATGCTCAAACCTCTAAGGAAGCTTCCCAATTAGTCGACAGAGTGCAACGTGGGTATTATCCGACTTCAGTGATGGTTTGGTGGGGTGTTAGCTATGAAGGAGTGACTGAGCCATATTTTTAACCGACTTCACAAAAAGGAGGAGGTTCTCAATTCGCCTGTATGTTTTTTTTTTTTTTTTTTTTGTGTTAGCTCAGAACTCTTTCCTGGGTGAACCGATTTGGATGATTCTTTTTTTGTTAGAAAGGACATACCTCAAGGGTGGTCCCATGATAAGAAAACCAGGATCTGATGATGGAATCCCGGAGAAATCGAGGGGAACCTTCGAAAATCGTAGGAGCGCCTAGTGCGTTTGTTAATTTTTTCATTAAGTATTTTAAAGAACTACAATTTAATGAAGGTCTGGAATCGATCTGATGATGGAGCCGAAATACAGTCGAGGGAATTCCTCAATGATTTACAGCAGGTACCTTGTGTTTGGGCTTGATTACTTTGTATTTATGAGAACTTTACACCTGAAGGGTTGTGACAGTCATTAGGTGTCTGATGATGAAGACGAAGGACAGTTAAGGGAACTCCTCAACGGTTTACAGTAGCTACCTTGTGATTCGTTTTAATTCATTTATATTGATGATAACTTTGCACTCATATGGGTTATAAGTGCCATTACAGGTCTGATGATGGAAACCATAGACAGTTGAAGGAATTCCTCACCGATTTAAAGCAGTTACCTTGTGTTTGGGCTTGATTATTTTGTATTGATGAGAACTTTACACCTAGATGGGTTGTGACTGTCATTAGGGGTCTGATGATGAATACGAAGGACAGTTAAGGGAACTCCTCAACGGCTTACAGTAGCTACCTTGTGTTTGGACTTAATTCATTTATATTGATGAGAACTTTGCACCCATATGGGTTATAAGTGGCATTACAGGTCTGATGATGGAGACCATAGACAGTCGAGGGAATTCCTCAACGATTTACAGCAGTTACCTTTTGTTGGGCTTACTTCATACGGTTCAATATTCCAAAATATGCAGGTCGTACAAATACAATACCCAATTAAGATTGAAGTTTTTCATAGGGCAACCACTACCTACTAGTCATGCTAATGCGTCAATTTGAGACTGAATTTAAGTTGCGTAATCGCGTCATCTCTAGCAATGCTCTTTCGTTGGTTGCTAAGCAATTTATGCTTGTCACAATGCATATGGTGAAATGGAGCTGATGCTGGCTTCACCATCAGCTCCAGTTCTTCTGGTTTTTACCAAGAGAAATCCTCAACAACAAACTCCTCAATTCCTTGCATCGGGAAACGAAATATTTTGTAAAAGGTGATGAGCAGTTGACATTAGGCTATTGTAACTTCGATAAATTATTATCTAACCCACTAAAAAGTGAAAATTAAAAACTTTTTGACAAAAAAAACAACCGACTTCCAAAATATACACTACAAAGTGAAAAATAACTTTAATTTCGGAAGGCGGTGGCAAAAAACTAAAATAAAGATCCAAAGACACCGACTTCCGAAATTAAAGTTATTTTTCACTTTGTAGTGTATTTTTTGGAAGTCGGTTGTTTTTTTTTATCAAAAAGTTTTTATTGTGAAAAAGGTATCAAAACATCGGCACAAGTGTATCAAGATACCATTTTTGAGAAGGTAGTTAAGCCCCTTAACAACACCATGTTCAATAACCAAGTATGGTCCTTCCAACAAGACTCGGCGCCGGGTCATAAAGCTCGGTCCACGCAGTCTTGGTTGGAAGTGAACGTTTCGGACTTCATCAGAGCTGAAGACTGGCCGTCGTCTAGTCCCGATTTTAATCCGCTGGATTATGATTTATGATCAGTTTTAGAGAGTATGGCTTGCTCTAAACGGCATGATAATTTGGAGTCCCTAGAACAATCCATACGATTGGCAGTGAAGAATTTTCCCATGGAAAGAGTGCGTGCTTCTATTGATAACTAGCCTCAACGTTTAAAGGACTGTATTGCAGCCAATGGAGACCACTTGGAATAAGCTTTTTATATTTTAAATTGTTTTATATTTATGTATTAAACTAACACACTGTAAAAGTAATAAATATTAATTGCAATAAAAAAAAATGTTTTCTTCGTGACAATATTTATGGCAAGACTAGGTATGGGGACCAAATGCGGCTACAGTCATTGTTTCTCTTGTGTTCTTCAGTATAAGTAGTAGTAATGGAGGGTAATCTGATCTTATTGTATTATTGTGTGTATTAAACTGTGTATTAAACGTGTATTTCAGAATGTACTTCAATTAATATTTGCCTGGTTGATCGACATGGTTCGTCAATTACAGTTTAGTTTCCAATCAGTTTTGTCTTGAGTAAATCGTAATTCAGTGTAAACTGTAACAGTATTTAAAGAATATAGTGTGTTTTATAACTTCGTCACGTCTTGTAATTTACCACCATCCACCCTGCACTAGCTTACAAATTTGGTCCTTCGAGAGCCGGATCTTAAAACCCTGGTCTCTTCGAGTGCCGGATAGCTTACACTAACTCTAGTGAAAGGAGTTCTCTAAACAGTTATTAGCCGGTGCTAGTACTTTGCTAGTCACTATCACGCCAAGCTTGCTCTATCCCAACTAATGAGAGGTGGGTCATATTCACATCAAGTTAAGCTGACTTAACGATGGGATATTTCAACCCTGTGTAGCGAGCACAGTTTCATGACGAGCGGAGCGAGCCCACAGACTACAAGACTGAGCAGAGCGCGCCTATTCAAGTAATGAGCGACCGAAGCGAGCCCCCTCACCAGGCAAGCGAGTCCAATACGCAAAAATATTCGTATTTCACATAAAATACGAGAAAAGCGATCGAAGCGATCCTTCTCCACAAGACAAACGAGTCGAGGAAGACTACTCTCGAGACAATGGACCTAAACGAGCTCACCAGCGCCACGAGTGAGTGGAGCGCGATTACTAACGAGCGGAGTTAGCTTGACTCGTGAGCGTAGCAGGTGGCGTTCAGTAGTGTCGAAAGTATGCTCACTTTGTTTCCTCGTTATTAAAGTAAGCTCACTGAACTCGATTGTCTTGTAGTCTTCTAGTCTTTCTTGTCGTCGTCGCTCAGTATACACATGTGAAAGCGCACTCCGCTCACTCGTGGGGTAGTTGAGCTCACTCGTTTTAATAGTGGGCTTGCACTCAAACAATGCTTGAGTAAGCGCGCTTTGCTCAGTCGTGGCGCCATTGCTCGGCTCGTTTCGCTGGCTGGTCTTAAGTGGTTGCTCATCTTGTGATTAAGCGCGCTCTGCTCATTCGTGTCAAGAGTGGGCTCGCTCGCTGTATCGTGAGTGCACTTGCTTTGCTCGCTCATCTAGTGGGTAAGCGTGCTCCACTCGCTCGGCTCTTAAGAAGTATTCACAGTTTAACCTAACCTTCCTTACTGAGGAAGGTATAAGGGAGGTGTAATAATTCCTGACTTATCGGTGCTAGCTTTCCACCAGTAGTAGCCGCGGTATGCTCGCTTCGCTCATTCAGGTTGAGCGCAGATGTTGCAGTTACAATCAAACCCTCACCTCTATAGAGGAGTCTCCTTACTTAATCTATACTGCCGTTGCAACCTCCTAATGTTCGTAATGCTCCTGCAAATATACTTGCACTATGACATGGCGCCGCCGATGGATAACATGATGATCCGGCCGACCGACCGACCGGTGCTCCCTTAGCTTTTTGTATTCTATTCTATTATCTATACTATACTAATAATAAAGCTGAAGAGTTTGTTTGATCACGCTATAATCTTTGTAACTACCAGTCGGATTTTACAAAATCTTTTTGCATTTGATAGCTCAATTCTTGAGGAATGTTAAAGACGTTATAAAACACACACGCTACGAATATTAGGAGCCGAGAAAAAAAAGTCTGAAAGAACGCTAACTGAAAACAAAGTAATAGCGAATGCGGTGCCACTAGGTGGGTCGGGGACCGAAATTTCACGCAGTCGAAGTCGCGAGCAGAAGCTAGGTACGTAGTACCTATTTTTTAACTAGACTTTTTAAGGTTATTGTGTTCTTATATCATGTAAAGTTTCTTAGATTCTCGTTTTGAGGGTTACGTACCTCAAAATTAAAAACGGGTCCCTTATAGGATCACTTCATTGTCGGTCCGTCCATCCGTCTGTCTGTCTTTCAAGACACTTTTTCTCAGGAACGCGTGGACGTATCAAGCTGAAATTAATATCAAATACGACATAGTTCTCAGGTCCCTTGGAACTCTAAAATAAATAATCTATACCTACGTACCTACATATAATAAAATCGTAGCGAAGTCAAAACTGTACATTGACTTTTTTGAACGATAATAAAGCTGAATTTGTCTGTTTGTCTGAATGTATGTTCCAGCATCACGCAAGAACTAACAGATAGGTTTTGTTCAAATTTTGTATAGATATTGTCAGTCTGTAGGCTATAAATTCAGGCTATTTGCTATAGGGGATAAGTAATATTGCTTTATGTTCCTATTCTTCTACAGTTTACAGCAAATTCTATAAAAACGAGCCGAAGTATAATATAATAATATAATATTGTATAATAATATAATATTGCATAATATATATAATATTGCAGATTAACCCTTTAAAACACTATCATCACGCTGTATCAAAGACATTAAATGATTACATGACAATATGTATCTATCTTAAATCTCTTTGCGCTGCATGGAGCCTTTGGATTTTTGTGATAGGGCATTAAGGGCAGGTACCTTAAGGCGGATCCTTAGATGATCTCCCAGCCACTTTCTCGCTAGATGGCGGCACCGTCGCACATTTTCAATTTTTACGCCTAACTTAGAAATCGTTGAGAGAAAACTTTATTATAGTAAATTATGCGTCAACTAACTAATTAACATTTTTTTTTTTATATTCACTTTGCTTGTTAACTCGTCTCTTACAAATATTTGTTCCACTAAACATTCAGCCGTCTTCACTTTATTCTTTACACATACTTAGAGAGTAAATAGTTTTACCTAAGACACGACTAGATGGCGAAAAAAAGTATAAACTGAAGAAAAGAATAGATGTATTAAGAGTCCCTATCAATTTCGGCGCGCTACTAGTTTAGGTAACTATCGGAGCGCATTGTGTCTGTGTGCGTTCGAACTATTGCTAACAATCGCAGTGTGCGTTGTCGTACGGTGAAGCGGGAACAAAATAATCTTGATTCGTAACCTATATTACCAGCACTCCATAGTTTATACATAAGTACTAGGTTCCATATTACTTGATAGATTTTATTGTGATTATGACGTGTTATGTTTAGGTACCCCATAAAAATATCGTTACCTAGTACGGCATTCACTATAGTAAAAGCTAACTATAATAATTATAAAGTGTGACCAATGTATATACAAGGTACGTCTGGAACTAATTACACGAGTCATTGTATTCCTGTATTATTTGTATGTAGGCGTAGCAACAGCGTGAAAATAAATACAAGATTATTTTTAGTTTTTTTTATTATTACACGTATTATGTTTATACTAGAGTTTAGTACGAGGTGTTTCAGACATTCATAGAACGGGCTTTTCTGGAGACAACAATTTCGGGTAGTAAACATGTCATATAAAATTTACATAGAATTATAATGTGGGTACCGGACATCCTATAAAAAACATCATGTCCTTTTACTACACCCATATAGCTAAGGCACATTACAGTACCCATTTGCTAGTAAAAGTGACCATGTTCCTGAACTGACTGGTGACTTGTTCTTCTTTTCGTCCCTATAGAATATAAAAAATATTAATTATTTTTTATTATTTATTAAAAACTATTGATTTATTACAAATGTACAGTGTGTTTGCACAATAATTAATAGTTGTCACACAATGCAAATATAAAAAAATATACTCAAAAGTCTCAAAACTGGTTAGACCTAGTATAAAATCACGTGCGATTCGCGACTTACGTCGTGAGCGGTGAAAGTCACGGGCGATACAGGTACGTCGTCGAGAAGCCCTTGGGCGCGACTGAATGCCTCCAGCAAGCGCATCAGTTTATAGGGCATTATTTAGATATTTTATTACAAATATATAGGTAGTCAAAAATAAAATATAAAAATTGAATTTGGTAGATAAACACCTTAAATTTTAAAATATTTAAGACTTTTTCTTATTTTCATTAAATTCTTACGCGTAGGCGACGATTTTGCACATGCTTTTATTGCGTTTTTGCAGCGCGGTTCACATTTTTTTTAGAGTACTATTTCATTAAACTTTAAAAAAAAAATCGTCTACTTACTAATATACTATATGTCCAGTATTAAGGATTTTTCTCAGATTTTTATTTGCTACCAGTAAGTTAAAAAAGTAATTGAAAAATTCTGGTGTTTCGTGCTTACGTAAAAACGTGTGTTAGATTTTTATTTTTAGTAATTTATATTGAGTAGCTATCAACATTTAAATTCGTCCACATACTAGATAAGTAAGTGATGAATAACAGTGCAGTAAATTAAAAATCAGATATCTTAAGGTTATTGAGAAATTTGCACTGGAAAACCTTGAATTTTCTGTTTTTAGACCGCCCAATTGATAGGGACTCTTAATTATAAGCATATTTGTATTTTGTTTTTTATAGGCTCTTAATTATTGAAGGCGATGCAAAATGGTTTTTTATTGAGTGAAATGTATATTAATCAAATAATTAAACATTCATTGAAAGATATGCACTTTTATAATCGGTGACGTCTCTAAAGAATAACAATAAAGTAGTTATTTGTCCACATTTTGTAGGTACAACAATTACCTTTAATAAGTCATAGACACATTATCTACAACATTCCTCCCCACAAAGATGATCTTTAGGTCTGAGTGACTCCTATTCCCTTCATTTTTAGCAATTATAGCAACATTGGTTATGGCAGGGCCTTTGTTAAAATATCTGCCTCCATATTTTCTGTGTCCTTGTAGCGAATTGTCACAAACTTCTTTTGGACACAATCTATATAATTATATATAAAAATGAAACTCTATTTCCCTTAGTCATCGCATCACGCGTGAACGGATGGAACAATTTAGCTAATTCATTTTTTGTTGTGTTAATTATTGTCAGGAGAAGGTTCTTATGAAAGAAAAAAATAAGGAAGTTGAGCGGAACATTAGAAAATTTTAGAAAACTTAACGCCAATATTAATTTTACATAACTGTCAGCGATTGACAGAATGCGCGCTGCAAATATCGTTTAACACAGATGGATCGGTTGATAAATGAGTCGATAGTTTTAGTTTTAGTCAATAGTCAAAACTAAAACCAAACGACATAATGACATTCATAGTTACAACAGGACAACGTCTGTCGGGTCAACTAGTCTCTTACTCGTATAAAATATCCTTTATGCTAATATGTTTCAGTGATCTTATTGTTTGCAAATTTTTGTAAAAAGTTTGAAAAGATTTTTAAACAGTTTGTCGCCTCCTTTTTCACATATGTACAAACAAGGATCCGCTGTAGTATTTCTAAACCCAATTTCCAATCATTTTCTGTGTTATTTTAAATACCATTGCCTTCCTGCCTGTTTCAATCCCTAAATAGCTTTATTTAGTTGACATATTCCATTACTATTATATTTCTCTTGCTTTTCTCATCAACTCTTTGTCTTTTCCGTGTGATATAATAATTTTTAAATATTTATCGAGATTTTTTCGGTTTCTTTATGTAAATTTGTTCGTCTATATCATCGTTTAAAAATGCTGTACAGACATCTAGCTGGCTTAGTTTGATATTATTTTCTATCGCATACGCAATCAATGTTTCAGAATATTCAAGTATTTCTCTCTGATTGAACCCACGAGCTACTAGTCGTGCCCTTCGTTTGTCTATTTCTCCAAGTGCATTGTATTTATATTTTAGAATCAGTTTATTATCTATCAATTTTTTTATTACATTATTGTGTACAATTCTTTAAGTATTGTTTTTCAGGTGAGATTCCATTTCGGTTATTATTGCGTCTTCCCATTCATCACTATTCTCATCTTTAACACAGAGGAATGACTGTCCACAATCCATCTCATACTCTTTCTGCCAAACTGGTGGTTTTTTTCTGTCACTTCAATTTCATTATCTGTACACATTTCTTGCCTGTCTTCATTGTCTATTGCGTCTGTTTCTGTAGTTGAATCAACAACTATATCATTAACGTCCAGTTCTTTGTCTGATTTATTAATTTCATGTCCATTCGAGTTTTCATTTTCTTCTTCTGGAAAAAGTACAACTTCTATTTAATTTTTTCAACTACATCTCTTTTTTGTTCTTCTTTTGTCTCATTTTCGTAGAACATTTTATCCACTACTTTGACATCTCTACTTATTATCACCTTGTCTGTTTTTGGATTAAAGTACGGTACGCTTTGTGATTTTTCGAATACCCTACAAAATATACCAGCAGTCGATCTGGCTTCAAACTTTCCGTTTCATTTTCCATTTTTTATAACGAACGCCTTAGACCCAAAAATGTGGAAATGCCTTATAGTCTAAGATCCGAACTAGGAACTACCTTCACCAATCTGTTTAATGGATGAAAAGTAATTTATATCAAATTTAATATATTAGAAAACATATTTCCTGTGGGTTGTCTAAAAAATTCCTGGCCAGACTATGATTAATAAAAAATTGTAAAATAACTTTTTTTATTAAATATTGCACTCATGAGTTTAACGAATAAATTTAATATCAACCGAAAGTATGACGCCTATAGAATATACAAACGTTGGGTTGTCTATATTTGTCGTGGCTGACTACTGGGTTGGCAGGTATAAACAGGTAAATCGATAATAGTTATTTTCACCTATTTTTTAACCGACTTCCAAAAAGGAGGAGGTTATATGTTCGACTGCATGTCTTTTTTTTAATGTATTTTCACCGATTTCTCCGACAATTGTAGACCGATTTTGAAAATTCTTTTTTTGTTTAAAAGGATATGCTCTCGAGGTGGCCCCATTGTCACCAAGTCAGAATCTGATGGAAATCGAGAGAAATCCAAAAATTTTATAGGCACACCTATAGATATTTGGGTATTTTTTATAGTAACTCGTGCATTTGCTCTCGGAAAGCACCATTCGGTGAAGTGGAACTGATGATGAAGACCAGAGGTGGCCACTGGAACTTCTCAATAATAAGTATTTCACGGGTTGCAATTCGATTTTAATATGGTTGCTAAGCAATTTATGCTCGTTACAAAGCATATGGTGAAATGGAGCTGATGGTGGCTGCACCATCAGCTCCAGTGGTTTTGGTTCTTAACAGGAGAACTCCTCATCAATTAACGTCCCTGCATCGGGAAAGTATTTTTTTTGTAAAAGGTCATGTCAGTTGACATTAGGCTATTGTAACTTAGATTTGTTAATAACTGACTCACTAAAAAGTGAAAAATAAAAGCTTTTTTACAAAAAAAAAACAACCGACTTCAAAAAAAAACACTACAAAGTGAAAAATTACTTTAATTTCGGAAGTCGGTGTCTTTGGGTTTTGGGGCTCTGGGATTTTAGTTTTTTGCCACCGACTTCCGAAATTAAAGTTATTTTTCACTTTGCAGTGCTTTTTTTAGAAGTCGGTTGTTCTTTTTGATAAAAAAGTTTTTTATTTTTCACTTTTTAGTGGGTCACTTATTAATTTATCTAAGTTACAATAGCCTACTTTGAACTGCTCATCACCTTTTACAAAATATTGCTTTTCCCGATGGAGGGACCTCCTGGAGGAGTTCTCCTGGTAAAACCAGAAGATTTCACTATATGCATTCTGTCGTTTGTAAAGTCGTTTTTCAATTTTTAATTAATCATAGTCTGGCCAGGATTTTTTTAGACTCGAGATATTTTCTAATATATTAAATTCGATATAAAATACTTTTCATCCTTTAAACTTGTAACAATTTAAGTGTTTGTACAAACCTACTTACAGAAATAAAATCATTTATCATTTAAGGCGCAGATATACGACTTTTAATGATTTAAAATTGAACATCACGTCTAAACGAATACTCTTATTTATTTGAAAAAAAATATGATAAAATAGACTATTTTCTTCGTAATTTGATATGTGAATATTTGAAATTATATTTTTATAACAAAGTGTAATTAATTTGTAAAGTAATGTCTAACGCGAACACAAAAACGATAATCACGCAAAAACTATCAGGCGTATTTTCATGAAATCTGCACCATCTAAAAGACAATTTAATTACCCAAATTTTTGTATACGGCTTTTATTTGTATTGTGTTTGATAAATCAAGGTGGGTTGTTTCTGCGAATATACTTGATGCGCGTTGAAGCGGGGGCTCATGCGGGCGACGGGCGGCTGTGCATCGCTGACTAATGTCCGGGTAGACGCTAACGCTCTATGCAATTTTATTCGCTTAAAACTTTCGCATGCTCCTCCCGCTCGCTCAAGGTCGCTGGCACTTATTGTCGCCTTAAACAAATGGGTGAAAGTCGTTTCTAGTGCGGATCCTCTACTATTACAGATGGAACTCTATTCACCCATTTTTCAAATCGAGCCTCTTTATTAATACTGCTGCAAGGACTACGGTTTGCCAAGTAGTTAGCTGTGTTAATGGGTTCGGCCCAAAAAACTTATTTCATAATTTAGCGTCAATTTACATGCATCTAGTTCAAAGACATTAAATGATTACTTGTATCTACTTATCTTAAATCTCTTTGATCTAGCTTTATCAAGTAATGTTCTATTTTTTCTCTCTGCCAACCCATTTTGTTCCGGTGTATATGGTGGAGATAGCCTTCTTTTCATTCATGAGTTTGGTTTTATTTAATTATTTCGGTGATTTCAATATTTTGAATCAAGTATTTCACATGGAAAGTGTCAGAATTATAAACCTTAAATATTTTCTCGTACTAATCACTTTTTTCAAAATTATGCCGACAGAACCTAGAATATCAAAAAATATCCCTACGGATAGCTTTAAAGCCAAAATCTTCTAATTTTAGGATCTTTCGGGAAAAGGTGGACTCCAATTTCAAAGTACTTAAGAACACGACAAGGCGTCATTTTCGCAAAAGTAAAATAAAACCACCTCACGCCTAGCTAGCGCGACTAGCTTGTGTTGGGAACTAGCTACAACCGCACCATTTTGACAGTTACAAACTACTAAACAATACAGTAGTCATTTGTACAACATTTCTTTAAAAAAAATCATAGTCACATTATCTATAACACCTTCCCCATTATTAATAGGCGAGTAGAACGACTTGAATGAAATTAATAATTAGACTAATGTCCCTATTGCCACCACGCGACACATAAATGTTGCCTTTATCTAAGAGCATACTGTTGGTTTTTCAAAACGGGCATAGATGTTATTTCAAGCTACGGCCCATGAATTCCTTATTCTGGATGGAAGGACAAACTTTTCTTTGCTGCAAATTTTACCCCGTATTACATTCTACATCAAGATCGTGAGGTTGTTATCGGAAGATTGTTGGAAGCAGTTTGACAGACCCCTCCCCTTGAACCAGGGCGGACAGGCATAATATTAGCATAAAATCTTTTGTGCATATTATGCAGAAAAGCATAAGAACTGAAGATTAATCATGCAAGAGCGAGCGAAGAGAGCCTAAGAATATTAGCACCACGCCTTGGATTGGTTAGGTTCTTTATTATTATATTGGCTTTTTTTTTTTTTTTTAATGTAATGAAGCTCTGAATGTTTTGTACACTTCATTTAAAACCAGGGTGGTACAAGTGCTCCCCTTGCACATAATCACGGTGCCCATTCGCGGGGGCCATCCATAAAGATTACCACACTCCAAAAACAAGGTGTGATGAAAGGATGACAAAGATGACATTTCAGATTGTTTGATTGTTTTTATAGTGATATTGTGCTTCCCCTTCCTTCGATGCATAGTTTTGAGTTTCTAGTTGGTATGTTAGGTAGCTACAAGAAAACACAAGTCTTAGTATGTGTACTTGGTTTATCCGAAGACATGTAAAAAAAACAAATCTATCAAACAAAGAAATATACTTGTAGCAGACACAAAAGCCTTATGCATTGTTTCCCTGTCTGGAAATTTACCTGAATAATATTCGTGGAACGCTAAAATAGAAGCCACAACATTGAATAAACCAGCCAACATAATGAAATTGCTTTCTATAAATAGATCAGTGTACGTGTCCATTCCTGTTTCTATGATGAGGCCTAATGTAATTATTACAAAGCTGCCGTATACGCCGGTCATTATGAAATGGTTTAATGAAGTTAACTCCGAACATTCCGAGCTGTAAAAGAACCCTAGAGTCATCAGAAATAAAAAAAGTCCTCGTAAAACCATATGCACCAGTTTGATATGCATGGTGTGTTGCTGGTCAATTAAACTGATTCAGTAGCTGCTATAGCAGCCTTATTAGGAGCGTAAATTACAGAACAAACGAGAATTTCACGATTATGGAAGTTTGTTGTGAGACTTGAATATTGAAATAACAATTTTAAATGGATGATAGACGAAACTCATGACCACCTTATGACATTACGGACATTACACCACAGAACATATGCATTACACTGTGACATCAGCACATTAGCAGCCACAGAGTAGGCAAAATTCAGTTACTCGTGTAGTTGTGTGGTGCTCATGGAATATTGCTCCACTTTTCAGAATAAAGTAGGTATTTAATCAGAAATCGGTATAGGTACTCTAAGCGGCCTCTTTAGACCCGCGACCTTCGACTTTAGGATTGGTGTTGCACATATTTACAGTTTCCCATGATGAATCTTTCAAGAATGCGTTTGGTGTACGCTTTCAGATGAAGAAAAATGGAACCATCTGACTTATTGTCTATTTCCATTCCAAAATAATAGTTAGCTAATTTTACAGTTATTTTAAACCGCTTTTTCAGCTCTTCCAAAAAGGTTTTCGTTTCCTTGTCGCTTGTCGAAGCAAAAACTCCATCGTCACCTAAAGAGCTAAAACAATCTTACTTTTGCTTCTTTTTCTTATTAACAGACAAGGGTCTGCATTGCTCTGTTTGAAACCAAGTTCTATTATGTAGTCTGTAAGACAGCGATTTCAACAGGGCAGCGTGGCACCTGTTTCAATCCAGAAACACTTTTTTTCTTTGCTTCAAAAATCATGCCTATCCATAGCGGTTGATACGTGGTATCAGATTTCACTGTATGAAAATTTTCGGAAAATGTTCTTTCCTAGTATCAATAATCTCAAGCACTTTTTTTTTGGGTGGGCATTCATCAAATTACTTCTCCCGCTCACGGCGGAGCAGGAGGGCGTGTCAGACTTTTACTGACTAAAACCCACCCGTGTTCCTTCAGTTGCCAGGGTGCCAAGGCCACGGTAACCCTTTCGGACAAACCCGCAATCGTGGCAGGCATCGGCTACCATATTAAAGTTGTGAACACTTTATTATAAATAAGTAATCTTATTAAAACAGAATATTTAAAATCAGCTAAATATATTTTTATGTAATATACGAGCATAATAAAGAAATAACGATGTTTTGTCAAGTCGTCAAAACCGTGCGAAGCAGGGTCATGTCGCTAATTGATTAATTATATTTCTGTAAATACACATTTGTTACGGTCGTGACTCATATATTATTCAACATAAAACCTGACGCTCACCGGCAAATTGCAAATAACGTATGAAAGTTTTAATATCGCGGGCTACTCTAGCGCTTCCCCCTTATAAAACCTTTGACCATTTTACCGATCAATCAGATTAGGTGTTTATTACAACTCATGTTATGCATAATAGGTAACAGCATAATAATATCTTGTAATTACAAATAATTGTAGGTACAAGTCAGTCCGTATCGAACTACTGCTGGGTATGGCTATTGTCTGTGGTATGATGGGCCTTATGTCTCTATCCTCTAACATAATAAAGAAGATAAAGCGGTTGTGTACCTATTAGTCGCAGCCGCGAGACACACTTTCCTGCTAATTTCTCACTACGCACTTTACACTTTTTGTTTTTTTTTTTACTTGTTACACAACCTGTGTTTTGTGCTTTGTAGTCTGTGCTAAATAAATGTATTTTCTTTTTTTCTTTCTTTTACCTACTTACTGCCCGTCTTCATTTTGAAGTTGACAATGTATTTTGGGCATATCAATCACTGACGACGTTGTTCAGGACACGATAAAGTTAAGTGGAGAGAGAGGACGAGGAGAAGCCGGCAAGTGAGAAGTAGTGAGACAATAACAAAGAGGTAAGATTTGGCTAAAGTTTGACAGTGGGCTAAAACGCACTTTTTTCATAAGTCAACAATATGCCAGTCATTCTGATGTTGGACTGTTATTATAGTGTTCTGTGCTTAGGGTGGATTATCTATGGTTCTGTGGTTGGACGTCTTCTTGCATCTTTCTATTCTTTTTGCGGCTTAATTTTTATTATTTAGATATGAATATTATTTACTTATTTTGTAGTAGTTTTATCGTAGGATACGTGTTCTGTAAAAACGAAACCAATAAAGAATTTAATTATTGCGCTCATCCTGATTGTTCATTGGAAAACCAGCACACAATGTGCGTAGCCGCTAATAAGCAGAGCCCGCGGCTTTATGCATCAGGTATGACAAGTTGGATGCGGTACCAAATTCTGTTATTGCATAATAGGCACAGGGACAATATCGCCATGGGCTTAGAGCCGGGTCAGCCACCCGCCACTAACATGCGCAAGATGTATTGGGACTATGAACTCGAGCAAATGGCAGAAGTTTGGGCTCGCCAGTGCCAGAAACGACATGACGAGTGCAGGAATACTATCAGATTTAACGTTCTACAGAACATGGATGTGCGCGCCGTCGTGAGCCGGGTGACAGAAGCTCAGTTGCTAGCAGACGCAGTGGGCGCGTGGTTCTCTGGCTCCAGAGCTCTTCCACCTGAACATGTGTGGTCTTTTAGACTTAGTAACTGTAGCGCGCCCGGTGGGTGTAACGCTCATTGGTATTCAGCAGCAGCTTGGGCGTCGACATGGCGCATTGGTTGCTCACAAGCACTTTGTACCGCGAAAAAACCTTCTTGTGTTCTCTATCGCAAACGCAGAACAATAACTAGTGATGAAAAGATATCTTCAATTACATCAGAAAGTCCGACAAGAACATTCATGCCAAGTCAAAACATTCTGCGACGCACTAAATACATGACTGAAGCGAAATCTGTATGGTTTGAAGATTTTACTACCACTGATAGCGCCAACAGAAGAAAAGAGTCGCCATTACACCGCGGAATTTTGATAGAAAATAAAGAAAAAAGACGACCGGAATCAAAAATTTTGGCGTACACCTTTTGTAATTATGGACCCGCAGGAAATATTAATGGATTCCCTATTTATGAAGCAGGCCATACTTGTTCAAACTGTCCTCAGGGCTCGCAGTGTGGGGACCGCACTCACCGGGCTCTGTGCTCCGTGCTCGGGGATCCTGATTTTAAAACCGAGACTTAGTTTTAATCTTTATCGATTTTACTGTTATCTACTCATTTATTCTTGTTTATTAATATAATGTTTGATACAAGCACGGCTTTTCCTTTCTTACTCGAGAACACGCTTATTGCATACCTACACGCGGAAACTCCATAGAACTATAGCAAACTATACAGGATGACTTGTAATTTGACGTAGGTATTCCTTCCAGGACGTAATAGTGAGACCCACTAGCATCTATTAAGCACACCATAAAGCGTAGGCAAAAATTCATGGAATTCGAGAAAGCCCAATTTTCATGTATTCTGAAAATTTCCCATAAGCTCTTAAATTGAATGGCCTTCATTGCTATTCACACAACTTTCTATATAATCAAATTTTCAAAGACCTCAAACAGTTATAAGTTAAAGGAAGAAGTTTATTAACCATTCTCAAATTTCACCTACGTCCATGAACTTTGACACCAGTTATCTGACAATATTACTAAGGCATTAAGGGTACAAATTACGGAGAAGACATCTTCATTTAATCAGCTATAAAACGAGTTTTATTTTTTATCTTGTATTGCCCATGGACCAGTCGATAATGCTGGCAAAGGTCGAATTTGCAAGTTGTTGAAATTGAGGGATAATCGAATATTTGCGTTCCGCAAGGTAAAACAATGATGTTAAAAAAAGGCTTAGAGCTAAGAGCCGTTGTACACTCTGTTAGGGCACAGCAAAAGGTATTATTTGATACATAGTTTATAAACTAACACATTTCTTAAAGTTAAAAATCTAAATTGTAGTAGGTAACTAAAATTTAAAAATTAAAGTTATACATAATCTGAGCAATTCAACTCGGATAAAAGTTAATAACAATAACATACTTAAATAATAATATAATTGGTCTGCTATTTTCATAAAATACTTACTATTTTTACATTTATATAAAATTTATTACAAACACTTATTTAATAAGACATCATATTTTGTTTTTTAATATTACAAATTAATTATTTATAAAGAGATCAGTTTTACGTGTATCACAATAAGAGACAATTTAAAGATTCAGTAGATAACATTTTATAATTTACTTATTGTATATTTAGTAGTCATATAATGTTTAATTAAATAATCCTCTTGAAATACAACTATACAACTAAAATATACATAAATAACTTAAAACAAAAAACACATAATATATTTATTGCAATTATGGTTTATCATATAAGTATTAATTTATATTATAATAGCTCTTGTTTAATAGAAATAGTTCTAATATATTAATAAAAATATTTTATTTATTTTATTTTTTTATTTTTTCTGGCATCTTATTATATATTTTTACCGACATAACATACAATATGTAACAAAAACCCTGTTGTTCCTTCTACCTACGTTTTAAGAATCGGTATACATACGTAATAAAGGAAGTCATTTATAAAAACTGTTCAACAAAAATAATTAAAATAAATATTTAATTATTAATACTTGTAATGTTTAACTGATTTATTACCTCTGCAATTCTGCATGAAGCGATGACACGAAACCAAAAATAGGTACAACGATCCCGCCAATCTCGTTGATCGGTGCCGCCGCGCCGCGGCATTGCCGCCGCTATCTACCTATTTTTCTACGCAAGTTCATGACCTTGTCAGCTGTTGTTTATCAGTATCACTTTAACGAATGAATCTTTGAAAATGTGGGTTTACGATGTTGAAAGTGACTTGGTTTAATAGCATGCGGGTTTGTGAACGACCACACGTGCTCATTGTGCGAATTAAATACACCTGTTCTGACAAATGAGGACCCGTCGGTGAACAGTATCCATCTCCAGAAATCACTCTCTTGTTCGATCTTGTCGAGTACCCATCTACTGTATTCTATTCTTGGCTCGTAGTCGGAGGGAAGTAGTGATTGGACGCGACGATAGTGAAATGGGTGCTGGCCATCTTCTTTAGTTTGAGTACCTACTCTCCAAACGCGCATATGGTTTTACCCCGAGTTCGTGTCCCACTGAGCGCGTACTTCGCGTTGGATCGTGCTCAAACAAGTTGCTCCTCGATGGCACTGTCTCGAGTCATTGGTCTGCCTGCGTACAGCTCGATGTTGGTCTCATCCGTGCACACCGCCGGTATCGTACATACGCATGTGCAAATGTTGGAATGCCATCGCCGAAGGTACTGGTAGACTCGCAAAACGTTCTTGGTAGAGTCTGCGTGCTTCTGCATAATTGCAGTCACATTTCCCAAGACACATCAACATATTAAAATATTCTACGTTAGAATAAGACATGGTTAACGTTTACGTAAACAAAACACAAGTCACTCACTACGTAGGTCAACAATTATAACATCCGTTCGGAAGTAATCTGCGCGGGAGACTAAAGGAAGTGATTCGCAGGGCGGCGGGTGGCGGGGTAAAGGGGTAGGTAAGCACGTGGTACAGACGTGGGGCCCATACGCCGCGGTAGTTATTGGCGGCATCTTCTGACGCATCAAAGAAAGCCGCCGCCGACCCCTTAAGGGTCGTACACACTGGTGCGACGCGACAACCCGACACAAAGGCGCCGCCCGTCGCGCTGCACGCGGTGCCTTTGTGTACGTTGTCGCGTCGCGCCAGTGTGCACGAGCCTTTATGCTATTCAGCGAAATAAAGATGTACTTGTAAAATCAGATACTCTAAACATTTTTTTGAATGTGTCGATTTTAATAGTTATTTGTTTTTGACCTCTCGACTAGCCAATTCTTAATTTTTTTAAATTATAATTTCATCAATGTTGTGCTTGTAGTTAAATGTATACGTCCTTAAAAGGAACAACAGGGTTTTTGTTACATATTGTATAGGTACTTGAGGAATGCATTTTTAATCGGGATGTAGGTATGTTTAATTTATTTTTTGTGTCTTAAAGTAAATTTGGTTTGTAGGTCTTCTCTTTTTGTATAGAATTCCGGGTATATACGTGCAAACTTTACAGAGTTCAAAAATGAAAAGGCACGGAAGGGTTAAAATTTTCAATTCCTGGAAGTGGGATTTACAGTTATGCGTTTGTTCAATATTTACTAGAATTCTAATAAGTTTTTTTTTGTAGGTTGAATAGTGTAGGTACATCTGTACTATTACCCAATAATATGACACCGTATTTAAGCCATGCATATTTATGCGTAATATTAGGTTGGGGAAAAAGTCTTTTCGCATTATAGTATGTATGAACTTGTAATAAAATCTCTTTGGCTATACTATTTGTATCGGGCTGGTTTTGGTATCATTGAAAGTTTAAATTTTAAAGAACATAATTCCAAATTCAAATTAGGAAAATGTGTGATTTTCATTTGTTTTTCGTACTGTCAAGATGAGTGAATCTAATGAAGACATTCGATACATATTAAAATTTTACTACAAAAAAGGTAAAAAAGGACCGCAAGCCGCGAAAAAATTTGCGATGTTTATGGACCTAGTGCAGTGTCTGAGAGTAGCACAAATTTGGTTTAAGCGTTTTCAATCCGGAAATTTTGATGTCAAAGTTGCACGTCGCTCTGGTCGCCCTATTACGGATAAAATGGATGCCATTTTTGAAAAAGTGGAGCAAAATCGGCATATCAGTAGTTACGACGTAGCTGAAGAACTGGGAATTGACCACAAAACAGTTTTGGCACATTTGAAAAAAACTGGGTACACAAAAAAGCTCGATATTTGGGTACCTCACGAGCTCACTGAAAGAAATCTAATGAACCGTGTACTCATTTGTGATTCTTTATTACGACGTAATGAAACCGAACCATTTATGAAGAAGCTGATAACTGGTGATGAAAAGTGGATCACGTACGACAAGAACGTGCGAAAAAGGTCGTGGTCAAAAGCCGGTCAGGCTTCACAGACTGTGGCGAAACCCGGGTTAACTCACAACAAGGTGATGCTGTGTGTGTGGTGGGATTGGAAGGGCATTATTCATTATGAGCTGTTACCACCAGGCAGGACCATCGATTCTGAACTCTACTGCGAACAACTGATGAGATTAAAGCAAGAAGTTGAGAGAAAGCGGCCGGAATTAATGAACAGAAGGGGTGTGGTTTTTCATCATGATAACGCTAGACCTCACACATCTTTAGCCACTCAGCAAAAATTAAGAGAGTTTGGCTGGGAGGTGTTAATGCATCCGCCGTATAGTCCTGACCTTGCACCTTAGATTTCCACCTGTTTCGGTCTCTTCAGAATTCTTTAGGTTTAGAAGGGAAGAAGGGTTTTTTATAGTTGACACTTTCTTGTTTAAAATACATTACAACAAAATTAAAGTTATTTGCGATTTATACGATAGTTTTCTCTTTTATTAATGTATGTTAAACTTTATCATTTATTCGTAAACTATACTCTTCGTACATGTAATTGCTTGAGCACAATTTTTTTGTTAGATTTATAAAATAGTATAATATTTTGTAATCTGTCTATTGTAAAGAGCCCAAAAAGACAGGTTCCCTAAACCTTTTTAGAAAATACAACGAATTAGTTAACGTTTCTAAATTGAAGAGTACACCTGTGACGTAGTATGGCAACTGAAGTAGCAGGTATTACGTTTAGTCGGTTAACCAGATGCCTTATAAGTTGTGGATGAATTAGATTTTTTTTTATATGGTGTCACTGTATTGCGGCTGCCACCATACCACACCGTGAGCGCAATTCAATTGAGTTATTTTGGGCTCAAGTTAAAGGGTTTGTAGCCGAGAAAAATAAAACTTTTAAAATGTCTGACCTAAACATTCTTTTGCCAGAGGCTTTAGCTAATGTGTCTGCTGAGAATTGGAAAAATTGCGAGGGTCATGTAATAAAAGAAGAACAGAAAATGTTTAAATTAGACAAAATAATTGATGATATCACTGAACGCTTTATTATTAATGTGACAGATAGTTCCTCAAATTCAGATTCAGAATAGAGCCTATTATTATACGACTCAAAATAATATGATTTTACAGTTTGAAATAAAAGGTTTAACATCTATGAGTCACGTGTTTTTTTTTGCTTACCTTTATTTAACTACCTAAACCTTTCGAGTATAGGTGGTATCTATTTCTTATCTACAGTAGGTACTAGGCGATACAATCAGGTTATTTTCATCAATGTAGGCATCTTTGGATCTCTGAGCTCCTATACGACTTGTTGCCAGCCTAAGGCGGATCTCACCCCACCGCGCGTGGTGCTTTTTACATAAAAATTCAATATAAACTAGTTTAACGGGGCAGTTGGCTCCGTTTCCGGCACGTGGCGCGTTGTAGTGTGAGATCCCCTTAGCCAATTAAAGTAAAATAAATTCCTGAGAATTTATTTAAAATTAATTGGCTTCCTAAAGTACTCCCTTATCGACTAATTAGTTAAGCTATTGCTTCAGCATTTTACCATGTAGGTACAAGCTGCCCTATGCCGAGTTTACGTGAACCAATAGGAAAGGTATCTAATCTAGTTAGTGAACGTAAAAAACTTAAAATAGACAGGTGATAGAGTCAAACATTAAACTCGAATTGCAAGACAAACGAGAAATTTTGAGTTGTATAAATGTTTAAGTAAGGGTTTTATTATTATCATATATAGTAGGCACTGAGATCAATCTCTTAAGCTTCTACCTACGACTTTATTTTTAGGAAAAAACACGAGCGGCGTCGGAGGTACAAATACATAAAATAATGTAGGTTTGTTTGGTTGACAGAAAGTAGTAGTTGTAAAGTGAAAGTAGTGTGTGCATATTTAACGAATTGGAAGACACAAAGCACTCCAGCATGTATAGCATGGCCACTATAGAAACAGAATACAAAATAAAGGAATACAAAATAACAGTTTGTAGAAAGATTTCTACGGAACGGTGTCAAAATTCAAGAAAATAATAACTTTTTGTTAAGGAAGTGATTTGTCTTCTCTTCGTAGAGTGGAATAATGAACAGCTGGCTTAGCACGAGCACCGTTTTGTCAACAGAAGAGTAGACAAAAATGACGTTCCGTGTAGACAGTACAACGATAGCAAAGTAGAAAGAGTCAACTGCACTTTTTTACTAAATTCAGTAGTTTATTCACGTTTTTCTTTTATTTTGCTTATATCTCGAAAATGGTGTGTCATATCACAAAATAATGAAAATTTCGACCCCTTTATAAAATCTTTAAACCCCTAAAACTCAACATGTAGGTACCTAATAACTTTTCACATTTTCCATACAAAAAGTGAAAAATTCCATTTTTCCATTCCACTTTTATTCTTTGTGGCCGTCGAGTAAAAGGTTTTCTGCTGTCTTTAGCATGGCGATTACAAAATCAAATGGTCTTCACTACCTTAGACAACTGTCAGTTGTCAGTGTGATTTTGACAGTTTGGGATAGAAAACTTTCTGCTGAAATAAACTACATAGAAAAGGACCTAGACAACGATCGGTAGAAACGAAAGACAAAATGACAGATTGTAGAAGGATTTCTACGAGGCGATGTCAAAAATGGAGAAACGAAATGTCGTTTTGTATAGAAATAGCTGTCTATTCTTCGTAGAAATAGAAAGCGTCATGCTACGCCTGCTGGGCCTTAATTACTGTTGCCCAAATGCAAGATCAAGACGAGACTTAGCGAGTCTTGGTCATGGTCTTGCGTCAATACACCAGTGGGGTAATTACGTAACACACTAACAGTAGGAATGGGTTTCATTTTGACAGTTCAACAACATTCATTGAGTTATTTACCTTCTTGAGCGGACAAATTTAACAAACATATGAAGCAATGGATTAGCAATAGGCTTCAAAATGATTCAGATTGTTATAGATAGTGTGTTACGTAATTAGGGTGCTGGTCTTGGTCTTGGTCTTGGTATTGGTATTGTACTCTCAGTCTTGGTCTTGGTCTTGGTATTGTGCTCTCAGTCTTGGTCTTGGTCTTGGTCTTGCAGCAAGAGTCTCGCAAGTCTTGCAAATACCTATTAGCCTATTGCTATTTATTAAACACGTTAGTTTAGATCTTAGAACAACGTAACAGAGTAGGTACATGTTGAGCTTAAATTGACATAGGCATAGTGAACCTCCAAAATAATTAAATTAACATGATAATAATTTAAAAAAAATACGCAATTTAGTACCTACTTAAGCGTAATTACTAACTTTAGGTGGGTCCCTGTAATGATTTTCTGTACGTGTTTCTACCTCGTGAATATAAATCCAAAAGAAACTAGCTGCCGACAAATTTTATTAGTTAGAAGTATCAGCTGAAAAGTACGTAAGTGATAATTATTTTTACCGCTAGCTGTTTGTGAAGAGTTTAGGATAGAGTGAACAACACTAAGGAACCATTTCACAAATGACGCGTAGGGGCAGTCCACGTGGGCTCGCAAAAATTAGCCAATGCTAGACCAAACTTCGCCCCCAAACCCCATTTGATTGTCAATGCGAAAGGCGCGCGCCCCACGCGTGTAATTTGTTTATATGACATGTGCTGCCCTCACCAAGGCTGAGGGCAGCACATGTCATGTAAACAATTCAGTTTCTCTAAGACGTCACCGGCGTATTGTTGTTTACGATCCTTGACGCGCGAAAGAAATAACTAACTAATAACGCGATTACGCAACTTAAATTCAGTCTCAAATTGACGTATCAGCATGACTAGTAGATAGTGGTTGTCCTATGTAAAACTTCAATCTTAATTAGGTATTATTTTTGTACGAACTGAAAATTTGGGATATTGAACCGTATGAAGAAGCTCAACAAAAGGTAACTGCTGTAGATCGTTGAGGAATTTCCTCGACTGTCTGTGGTCTCCATCATCAAACCTGTAATGGCATTTATAACCCATATGGATGCAAATTTCTCATCAATATAAATGAATTAAGTCAGAACACAAGGTAGCTACTGTAAACCGTTGAGGAGTTCCCTTAACTGTCCTTCGTCTTCATCATCAGACCCCTAATGACAGTCACAATCCATCTAGGTATAAAGTTCTGATCAATACAAATTCATCAAGCCCAAACACATGGTAACTGCTGTAAATCGTTGAAGAGTTCCCTCGACTGTCTTTCGGCTTCATCATCAGATCGACTCCAGACCTTCATGAAATTGTAGTGCTTTAAAGTACTTAATAAAAAAAATAACAAACGCACTAGTTGCCCCTACGATTTTCGAAGGTTTCCCTCGATTTCTCTGGGATGCCATCATCAGATCCTGATTTCCTTATCATGGTACCCTTGGGATATCTCCTTTCCAACAAAAAAAAACAATAATGAAAATTGGTTCATAAACGACGAAGTTATCCGCGAACACATAAAAATATATACAGTATGGAAACCACATACTCGTATATGCAATAAATGAAACCACAAGTAATACTAGTCCACAGAAGTATAGCAAAATTAAATATTAAATAAAACACCGTAAATTAAAAAAGTGAAATTTTCAAACAAAATAAATTCTATAAAAGTAAACACTCTGTTTAGAAAACGTACCTTGACCTCAGGAAGAGCGGCAACTACCTACGCACGCGGGTGACATCCAATGGCGGCTTTTTTGTCGGCGCTGGCGTTTGATCGATTGTCAATGTACGATGAAATCAAAATTCACTTAGTTCATTTTTACCGCCACGTTTTTATTTCGCGATAACTGAACTAACTAAATTAACTATTGCACATTAGTAAAAAAAAGGAAACTTAAATTTTCACATTTTCAAAATGTCCACCACGTTTCTGAATGCACAAGTTACATCGCCGCACAATGTTGTCCCGAAGCCTGCTCAACAAATTTCGTTCAGGATCCAGAGCCATGGCTTTTAATTTGTCAAAGGCAGCGACAATACGATTGCGCAGTTCATCTTCGGTTTCGGAGACCCGCGAGTAAACTTCATTTTTAATAAAGCCCCATAAAAAGAAGTCTAGGGGAGTGAAGTCGGGCGACCGAGCTGGCCACCTGTGGGGGCCATAGCGCCCAATCCATTGTTCGCCGAACATGGTGTTAAGCCGCTCTCTCGCGACGAGTACGGAGTATGGAGGAGCTCCGTCTAACTGGAACCATACCCGCTTGAAAGCTACCACAGGCAATCTTTCTAAATATCGTGCTATCGGGCCGTTAAGGAGATCTAGAAACTTCTGTGCATTCAGGTTTCCGTTGATAAAAACAGGGCCGATTATTTGATCTCCGTGAATGCCTGCCCAAACATTAACGGAAAAACGGTACTGATGAGCTGATTCTTTAAATAAATGGGGATTCGTATGGCTCCAGTGACGCATGGTTTGTCGGTTCCACATGGCCAGTCCGAGTAAACGTGCTTTCATCTGTCCAAAACACATCTGATAAAAAAAATTGGTCTTGAGAGATTTTTTTCAAGTACCCAGCGGCAGTAAAACTCTCTAATCGGCTTATCACGGGGCAACAGCGCCTGAACCTTTGCATATTTATAAGGACGTATTTTGTTCCTTTTCAGCACTTGATGTATTGTTCTATGGCTCACTCTAAACACACGCCCAGCTTGTCTAAGGCTGCAAGTTGGGTTCCGATCGAAATGGTCTAAGACTCGTTGTTCAAAAGAGGATGGAACGTAACGCGGAGCAACTCCTTCATGAGTGTTCGGCACTATATGCTGATTTTCTCTGATCCTTTGGACAACCCCCAGGATTGTCCGGACATTAGTAGGGCAGACACGAGTTGCGCCGTATCTCTCACGATAAGTACGTAGAGTTAAGGCTGAATTTTGGCGGCATTCGCCATACAATAAAACCATGTCTGTATACTCTGCAGCACTGTAAAAATGCTGTTGTCTTGGCATTTTGTTAAAAAAAACACACGGGTACACACACACAGAAGTCAAGTAGTGTCAATTTCACCGTAAAAAATAAATACAAATAAACTTAAAAAGACTATTTATACACACACAAAGTCAAGTAGCAAATAAATGTCAATTTCACCTTAAAAAAGGACCTATCTATCAGTTTAATTTGCCAAAATCACTTGAAGCAATGCGCGCAAGTAGCTATGAAATCTCTGCGAAAGTCACGATACACTATCCCGGAAGACAGCGGTGAAGTGACAAAGCGAGACTTCTCAAAAATGGCGAAAATAATAAAAGTCATAATTTAGGGTCAACGGCGCAATTATCGTTTATCGATACTTTTTTACACTTACTTACCTACTACCAAAACAAGGCATTAAAATACAGGCATTTTTGTGTTATTCGATTGTTTTAATATTTTTAACAAATTATTGATTTGATTAAGTATTAAAAAAAGTTTTAGTAATTTTGTACGATTGGACTGGAGTGACTTCCTGACTAGTAAACGTGTAAGTAGGTACGATTTTTTTAATAGGTTGCTTCTATGTAACTTGTAAAATTGTTATTGTTTACTTCTACTTCATTAATTTTATCTCTAAATCTACTGAATAACAAGAACTTACACAACACACTTAAACGAAGAAGCTGTATAGCTATACATACTTAGGGCATAGTGTTTTTAGAATTATCACAAGAGCACGATAATTCTAATAAAAAACTACGCCCTAAGTATTTAAAGCTAAACAGTTTTTTTTGTTCATCGATCATTATTCCCTAATAGTCAATAACAGGTGTCCTTACCTACACGCACCCCTCCTTCCCTGCCGCCCGCAAAATTCGTTCACAATGACCGCCGCCTTTGAAAAACGCCGCATGTCTCGAGCCGCCTGTTGTAAGATGCCGCCAAAGACACCGCTGCCTACGTACAACACCCGCAGGAAATGTTAGCGCGTTCCAGTGATAGTTTATGTTTGTGTAAATTGCAAAACAAAATTTCGGCCGTGGCAGGTCAAAAGGCAATTCCAAATTTCCAAGTACTAATCAGCTTCCAGTCTAACCGAATGCAGCTGAATGCCAGTATTTTATAACAGGAATTTCAAGTAGGTACTCATGTATCGAAAAAATTTAATAATCAGCCTATAATGTTTCCTGCAAAATTGACTGCACAGGTTTCCTGTCTGTGACAGCAAGTGGGCCGTACCGTCACAGTATTAAATTCCATACATTTGCGAAACGAATGTATTTGCGTAGAGCAACGGCGGCGGCGGAGATCACGCGGGGAGTCGGGCGATGCTGTCCGCGGCCTCCATACACACTTAGTTTGCGCACTCAAACGTTGAAATAAAATGTATTACATTTCAATTTTTTTTTTTTGTATTTGTTTTTTTTTTTTTTTTAATTCCAGCTTGTCGTTTAGGTATACCGATTTTACATTTTAGGCAAATAGGTAAGTAGAATACGTAACAGCGTCGTGATATGTAGTTTGCACTGCATGGCAACGTCGCTTTTCAATGTTCAAGGATGCAAGTTCATTGAATCATTGACCTAGTTATCCAATTCTACAGAGTGTTCAAATTTGATCAAAATTAGAACTCTAGTTTTTTACCTAATTACTGGACCGATTTCGTCCATTTTTTGTGTATGGTCAGAAAAGGCGATAACAAGTATGTGGTTTCATTTATTGCATATATGTGGTTTCCATACTGTATTTACGGTAGACATGCGCAAAATGTGTCAGTGAAAAGAAATGAATGAAGTATATCTTTTCGCATAGTGAAGTAGTCCACTCATTTAGTTCAGTACTTCATTTAGTACAGCAAAACAGAACGAGTCCATAGTCATAAGTTATCTAAGGTGTGATTGATAAGTTAACTCAAATAATGCACTTCACTAGTTCAGTTATAAACCTATCTCATATCCCGATTTTCCTTCATACTTTATACAGGCTTAGGATTGTCAACCATGACATATGAATCAAAGCAAAACTATTTTTATTAAGTAGGTAGGTAGTACGAATGTCTTGTTCTTTATTTTCTTTATTTAAAAATCAAAATATGTAAGTACAGTGATTTAGAATTATTCATAGGATATACGTACATACCTATTTACATCCGTTGCTGATTATTTACAGAACTTACAAAAATAGTAAAACAATAATAAATAATATTTCATGAACGTACTTTTCTTATAGTTTACGTACATTTTTGTAAGCTAAATTCGACATTATCAGTATAATAAGAAAGTTCATTTATCAGTGTGTTTAGACTAACTACACTGTAAATAATACCGTGTCGGCGAAGCGCCCCGTCGTCGCTCGTCAGCCGACCAGCCCATAGGTCATACACTTCGGACCAGCCAGCGAGCGAAGTGTCAAGTGACACAAACCTGTACGAGTGAACTGGAGCGAAAAGAAAGACTGAAGCAAATGAAGTAGTGACACATTTGAATGACTACTGATTGAATGATGAGTTTATTTTGCGAAATGAAGTAGTTCATTTCCTTCAATCGTTCGCGAACTACCCATGTCTAATATACGGTCGAATTGAGAAACCTCCTGCTTTTTTGAAGTCGGTTAAAAACATTTATTGGCTGATTGGATGGGATTCCTGCCTATCGATACATAACAAAATTTTACTATACAAGCATATTCTTATGCCAATATTTTGACATATGGCATCCAACTGTGGGGCTGTACTAAACCGACCAACATCAAAACTATACAAACATTCCAGAATAAGGTACTCAGGAGTATTGTTAATGCGCCTTGGTAGATAAGAAATGACGACCTCCATCGGGACCTAAAAATGGAACCAGTAACCAACATAATCCAGAAATTTGCTGAGGCCTATGAACACCGACTCCACCGACATGTGAACATCGAGGCAATTCAGCTGTTAGACCAAACAAATATAGTGCGAGGACTAAAACGAACAAAACCATTTGAGTTAGTGTAGTGTAAAAATTGTAGAAATAATAGTGACAATGACACACAATAATAACACATGAACAAAGTGTTTATATCATTCTAACAGACTCTAAGAAAGTGGAACGGACTTGTAAAGTACAATCAACACTATTCTAAGTTTTAAAATAATTATCACGTAATAATAAGTTAGATTAAAATTGGTTATTAGTCTCATAGGCTAGATTGTAATTTATTATTATGAACCAGTACCCTAATTACGTAACAAACTATCTATCACAATCTGAATCATTTTGAAGCCTGTTGCTAATCCAATGCTTCATATGTTCGTAAAATTTATCTGCCCAACAACGTAAATAACGCAATGAATGTTGTTGAACTGTCAAAATAAAACCCATTCCTACTGTTAGTGTGTTACGTAATTACACCGCTGGTTCTTATTAATAATGGATAAAAAATAAATGATACCGAGCTCCGAATTAATCGAATCGTACTAAGATTTTTTCATACAAACATCAACCCCAACTTACTTTTTTTGCTTTTTGGAGGGGTAATTTTGTAAAAATTATGATGATAAAGTTTACTATTTTTTAGATAAATATTTTTGCCAAGTTTTAAGTTAATCAGATCACGCATAATTATTGTCGTCATAAATTATTAACATCAGTCACTTAACTAACAATAGTTGTAAGTCATTAATGTAATTACTAACACTATGGATCGTAGTTATCTGAATTACAGAATTATTATTATTATTATTATATTTTATATTAACATATCTCGGGACCTTGGAGTCCCGGAACCTTTGGAAGGCGTACGAGGGGCCGAAGCCAACTCGCAGAGGATCCTAAGAAAATTTTAAATGGAATGAGGCACCAACCGACGATTATCCCTGTATGCACTGTGCAAGTGCACCCAAGGACAACCCCCGGTTGGTGTCGGACTATTGCGGAATATGGAAGCAAAGTTATTGGACTATTGATTGGGGTAGCTTATGTGGACTGGTTATCTAGGATTATGGGAAGACTATGGCCCCTGCCTAACCAATGTTTTATATATAAAATACACGGATGAAATGGCAGGGGGTGACTTGCACACTCAATAATGGGCCCCCGAAAACGGTCGCTAGCACATGCACATGTTTATGAGGAGTGGAGAGGGATCCCACGGCTATCAGGACAATCCCGGAAGTACGGTCAAGACCCCTACCAGCATCTTACTGGAATAGTTCCATCCTCCGAGCACGTTTGCTCTTGCGAGTCTCCACTCAAGCCGGCCAATAAAGGCAAGAAAAAGGTGAGAGCTCTGTTCCTCGTCATTTTTCACTCCAGCCGGCCAGTAAAGGCAAGCTAGAGGTGAGGAACAAGACTTCTCCCGGGAGATAGGGTCCGTGGGGTCGCTACTTCCCAACAGCTCGCCACATACTGCCCTGCGGGTTTTCAGAGCCACATTAGCCACGCCAGTAATTTCTTAATCGTGTGTCCGCCCCCCACGTGATTAGATGATCAATCAGGACGTGTGGTTGTTTAGGGGGTTTATTCTTATTATTATTATAAAGATTTTTCATACTATATTGGATACCCAAAAAAAAAGATCCTTGTAGCCATCATAGCTATAGATTGAGATTCTCTGTCTACGCTTGTAGCAGTGTATTTCTTTCTGGTTTTGACAGCATTAACACCATAAAATGTTATTTTGTGGTGTTATTGCTATTACATTGTCAAACCACAACATAACATTTTGTGGTTTGATGTGATGCTGGCTGGTGCGGACTCGTTCTTCGTCCGGCATTAGGCACAATGCGAATATTCACATCGAGCAAATGCTCATGTCAGTCGCTACCTTTATAAATAGCAAAAAAAGTAAACCTGGGAACTACTATTAGGATAGGAATGGATTGCGTATACAAATGTAATTACTGCATTTTTAATGTTTTGCATAGTTCTCATATGACGATGTTTACCTGCAAATATATTGGAAAAGTTACACTGTAGGTTACTATATTACTGGACATTTTTTGTTTGTATAAGTGTCCCTAATCCTGTCCTGTAATTATACTACTATCACCGCGCGCGAATAATTGAAAAAAATATACCTAATAGCGGCGGGTGGATATGCCAGCTTCCGTAGAAAAATGTTCGAACCCCTTTAAGATCTGTCATTAAAGTATTCCAGCCACACACTTTTCTATTTCTGAATACTTCTAACTCTCACCAACATCGCCGTCGCGGTTTTGTTTTAAGTTTTCGTTAGATTAAATCATTATTAATAACGAAGCAGGTGCAAGAAATAGCTAAATTCTCGTAAACTTCCGCAGTCGACGACATGGTTGGGCGGTATTCGGCGCACGACTGAACGAAAATGCGATACGATGATCGCAGCGACGCGACGACGGTACGGAGATCGGAACGGAGGAACGTTACGAACAAAATAACAAATCTGGACGCAGCTCAATGTGCCCCGTGCGGACTCATTGATCCCACTATTGAACCCTTATTGAACCTAACGAGCCCATGGCTATTTGCGTAATAAAAATATACTATTTTCTAAAACATGCTTGGAAATTCAAACTGGTGCATATGGATAATATTTTTAAATTCAAATAATGTCTTCTTTCAGTAAAATGTTCCATCTACAATATTCAAGGTACTTTCCCTCCATGTGGCATATCCGTGGGACGCCCTGTATGTAATCAAAGGAGCGAACGTTTTACTTCGACCCGTGGCAACCAACAAGGTAACTTATCAAAGATTTTATATAAATCTCGAACTGGCTTAGTAAATAGAGCTGTTTAAAGTGAAAAAGAAACAAATGAACATGTTGGCGCAAGAAAAGTTGTCGTTGTTCGTCATTGATTCTGAAATTTATAATTCATTTACTTCCTACTTTGAATTTTCGCGCATTATTTGAGAAAAGTACTACAGGCCTTGGCCGCAACCAGGCATTGATAGAAGCACGTATGTGTGCATTGTCTTCGCCTCGGCCCACACTTTCACGTTCGTCGCGTTCGTCCATCAATGCCTCTTTTGCAGGCCGCTGCAGTAATGTACTATAGGTACCTCATTAGTACAACCTCATTTTAAATCATTTAAAAAAGTTGCACCTGTCCAGCATGAAAAAAATATAAAAAACAAGTGTTTTTCTAATGTCATGAACAGTCATGAATATTTCTTCCACAATCTAATTAATTGATAATAATATATATATTTTATTTGTGTAGCAAGTTTATTGTGAATCAAGATGTTGTCGGCGGCGAAAGTGCGCCAGCACGGCATGCAAGATGGAAACTGGGTTATCAAGGACAAAATCAATCAGTATCGGGGACTGATAAAGTTGTATGGTAAGTCTAGCTGGTCCAGTAATTATTAGATTTTTATTAATCCCATCAGAGTTGTAAATTGCCTCATCAATTGGGCTTGTAGGCATCGTGATGCAAACCTGCCGTAAAGTTTTGAGTACCTACGATTTGTGGCTCGAGCAAACAGTTCTCACAGGGTTTTCTGTTTGGCAATCTCTCATGTTTGGTCGATTTGTTGGGTTAATAGAAGTTCCTCATAAAACATCGCCATTTTACATGTAGGTATGTATGAATTCATTCAATTGTTCGGTTGATGGCAATAGGCTCGCCCCCTATTACATGGGACTTAAACATAACTGGCGAAATGTGGGTGTGCTATAGGTACACCTCTGCCTATCCCTTCTGGGAATACAGGCGTGATGTTATGTTATGTTATGTATGAATTCAACGGCGTTAAATATTCTCTACTCCTTCGGGGTACTCAGGAACTGCTGGTTATTATCATGGATGTATTAGTGTTTAGGCATTGGTTAATACGTAATTAATATTTAGTGGTGTCTCAAACTAGGCCCTTACGTATTTGACCGATCGTTGGATCTAAACATAATTACGAAGAAGTATCCTAAAACTAAGCCGTTACTAATGCGGACGATACAAACAAAATTTCACAAACACTCCTAAATATTTCTCTGCACTACTTAAACGCAGGAGTAAAGTAAGATATTTTTAGCTTTACATTTTGTAAGTCTTTTCCTCTGCTAAGTCGGCAGATGGTGGAGACATTACCGTTATATTTTTTATCAGTCAAGGCCCTGTAGGTGCAAGTTGCAGAAATCAAAATATATTCATATAAACTGTACTCACATAACTTTACTTTAAGTAAATAGACAATTTTCACTATTTTCTCCATCGGAATTTTATAGGAACGAGTTCCTTATTGGAGTTTTGTAATCTGCAACACGGCCTGAAGCATGAAGTACATAATTTACGCAGAATAATATTTTGCACATACCTGTCTGAAGTATAGGTACGTGCAACACGATACTAAATTAACTGCCAATCAAAACTGCTCTATCAGAATGTAAAAACAGCCTTATTTCCGTGCAATGGAAACCCTGGCGATTTACTATTAGCCGATTAAAACACTATAAGCTGCGGTCAGATAATTATATCCGTGCCGTTTCTCCGTTTCGCATCCGCGTCGCGATCCAAAAACGCTAGTTTAGACGTAAGGGATCGGGGCGTACCTCGATGCGTTCGGGAGGCGCCGAAAAGCCGCCGTACTGTTCGAAATGGCGTACAAACTAGCGTTCTTGGATCGCGTCGCGGATGCAGAACGGAGGAATGGTACGGGCAAAAGAACATATTATCTTATAGATTCTAATTTATTAAGCCTGTTATACCTGTGCCTAATAATCTTCTAATTGGTTTATTCGTGACCTTAGAACGTGATCGCAAGATTCATGAAGGTGACTTGGCGAAGCAGAAGAAGCGGTACTCGCGTGACATTCGCCACCTTCGCAAAGAGATCTCAGCGAAGCGCGAAGAGCTCGGAGTCGCTGTGTATGGCGACAAACAGTTCCTTCGAAACGCCTTCCAGGACCACAGGAGACTGCAGCTTACTTACATGAACAGTAAAGCCGATGTTAGTAAAATTCATTATTAGTCATTTATATAAAAACGGATGTTGATATATGAGATTGATGAACTCCAGCTCCTTAGCCGTGGTAGCCCGGTGGTAACGACCGCGATATACTAATTGTAGGTCGTGGGTCGAACCCAGACAGGCGCTTTACTTTGTGTAAATTATTTCATCACCACTGCTCTTAAAACGGCGAAGCAAAACATCGTGAGAAAACATGTCCTAGAACCAAAAAATTCGAAGACATATGAAATCTACCAACCGGCACCGGGCCCGCGTGGTGGAAAATTCATTGATTGCAGCCCACTTCATCTCACCGAGATGACTGTGCCCAGCAATGGGGACCTCCCTCCAAGCGGGCGAGGCCGCGTGCAATTGTGAGTTTAGAAGGATATTTTTTATCACTTTTGCATTTCGCTGCGTTGTTATGTGCAAAGTCACTTTAGAGCATCTGCACTTATCAGATTATTTCTATTATATTATATTCCCTTCTTCCTACCTGAAACAGAGGCGATCTTATTATGTAGTATGTATAATTAAACGATTTTAATGTTTTTGCTATCCAGTCCAGTTTATCTAGCTCTAGTTCTTACCATACTTACCATTGTAGTACTATATTTGCATCACTAGATACCTAACCTACCGTAATTTTTTGTTGGTGTACTGAGAATAAACTGTTTATCACTAGAACTATGTAGTCGGACTAACAGATAATAAGCACGTGCTTAAAGCTCGGAGTTAAAGCTGTATCCCCTATAGGTGCTTGGGTATTTGCAGACTCAATAGGGGAGGAGGAACCCGGGAAGGTACTAAGCAATTACCTCATAACAAGGTTGTCTCTGTATTAGACTTTGTTCTTTGTTTAATGGGACATTTTAAAACTGTTTGGATTGTCGTCTCGTCAAATATCCAGACAATGCAGAGTACCTACCTACTTACTTACCTATTAGTATTATAATGTACTAAATACACATGTCGCAAAATATCTTGTTTTGTGACTTGTGCTGAAGTGCGGAGAAAGGTAAATAACGCAAATATTTAGAGTCATAATAAAGATATAGAACAGGATTCTTGACAAACATAGCCTATAAACATTAAATGAGACCTTTACTAGACTCTATGCCCGAACTATTAGATGAACCCATGCCCGGCCTGGCCTCCGGGTGCTGTCTGAGTTTTCCCCGTACTAAACTCCCCTGACTTACCTAAAAGAAAAAAAAATACACCGGATCTTCGCAATAAACACATTGAACCTTGTTATTGTAAATAATGGATGAAGTAAATCATCATCCATACTCATTTATTTTAAGAAAATGAATACAGATGGCGTTACTTCACTCATTCAGAAGCTCAAAACAGGGCTCTATAACCAATATTTTTTATTTTGCGTCGTTTTTATTGAATAAACCTCGCGTATGTTTTTCTTCTAGACACTAAGAAGCAATTGTTTGCAGAATTTTAAAAGAGGTCACCCGTTTTCAAATTCACCAAACTATATTTAATTTTGTGGTTGAACGAAATAATTGAATCGTATCATCATAATTATGTAACTTTTCCCTACAAGCTACACGTATGTTAGATACAATTAACGCGTACCTAGTAATGCGTTAGGTTTACGTCCATTCGTGTCTGTATCAGAAGATCCGCTATGCTCCATTTACTTTAACGCTTTGTTTGTTCCCAATATTTATTTGAACATTTTCTTTACGATAGCGTCTGTTTTGACAGTTTAGGTACCAGTCTTTAGAAGAAAATGAGTCCATGGAATTACTGATTTAATAATTTATTGTATCAAACATATTCTCATATTTTAATTGCTCCGGTTTCCTCACTCGGAACAACTAGGTACTTATTTGTACGCCCTTCACAAATATTTTACGCCGGGTGGTAATCGAGAACACAATTTGTAGCACAGAGAGTATTGTTTAGCTTCTGCGAAATACGAAGTTACTATCGTTATTTTATAAAAAAAGGATTTTTGTTGTACCAATAACTTTACACTGTTGTTGCAGAAAGTATTGGAGAGTATCCATCAAGAGAACTTTAACAAAAGAAAACAACTCGACAGGATCAGATATACAAAGAAGAAGAAGATGGAAAGATTTCGGTTGGCACAGGTATTTAATGATTCGTCTAACTACATTATGCGTTCTATAATGTCGACACCTGCAAGCAAAAACATTGTAACTAATACGAGTATTTAGTAACTTTACAGGAGAGCGCGTCAAAGAGTAGAAAAAATCTCTCAGATTTTGGTTAAGTCTGAAGGATAGAAGTATGATAGCAAAATGTAGCTATTCCCTCGTTGACTCATATTTTCAAGGTTCGTTGGCATTAAGACTTAACCGAAATCTGACTTAAATATTAGTTAGAATGTTATTCCTTGCAGGTGTCGATGTATTGATTTAAAACATCACGCTAACGAAGCGGGGTACTGGCTGAAAATTTTCCATATGCAAATACCAAGTGCAAATAATGTAATGGTACCTATAATTATTCGGTTTGATAAGAAATTAAATTATTTTTCCTTTGCCAGTAATTTTGTATTAGATCTACGAACCTCGAAAGAAAAACAATCGAAAATAATCGTATCCTGGACTAAATGGTTTATTATTATATTATTGATTATTATTTATTATTATATTATGAATGCTGGGCGGGCAATGCATCGTGTTTATTTCGGGAACTGTTGAATGCTTTATTAGTTTGGGTCGTTTCAGCCGAGCGAAAACCGTCCGATATTAGAACTAGAACGCTTCATAAGTTTCGGCTTTGCCTAGATAAGTATTTTATCCATATACCTGGCCCATTCCTAATCTGTTATTTAAGCCTCATTGTTCATATGTAGTAACAATCAAAACGTGAAGTCATGTTCTTAAAATTTGAATTGATTAACATTACCGTCAAACGGGTTGAATAGCAATGTAGGGGTGAATCGGAACGAAACTTTAAAAGGGATTTTAACATTGAAATAATATAGTTTGTAGCCAAAAACGACTCTAATGTGTTTACTGTATTATATTTAACGATTAAGTGCCCTTGTTGGCAACAAACTATATTATTTATTTATTTAAACTTCTCGCACAATAGCATACATAGGCGGACTTAATGCCTTAGGCATTCTCTACCAGTCAACCAAGGGTGGTGAAGAGATAAGATGGCAGGTGCTCTGTTTAACAGGCCTTACTAATAATAATAATAAATGTAAATTATTTCAATGTTAAAATCCCTTTTAAAGTTTCGTTCCGATTCACCCCTGCATTGCTATTCACCCCGTTTGACGGTACCTATTTTCGTTCGTTTTACGAGAATCGTGTACCTACATTATGACACTCAGGTGCTATTGTGATTGGTTACTTGGCAGTTCAAATTCGAGCAAACTGTAACTGTCATTAATCACGTTAATAGATAGTCTTCTATATCTACTGTAGAATCAGAAAAACAAAATTGTAATACATTCGGTTAGCCAAAGTCAGTGTCTTGGAAGAGATTTACAAAATTATTTAAATTAATATTCTGTGAAGTTCTGACAGGAACAGCTTGTTTACAGAGTAGTGGGCTATAAATAGCTAGGGACCTTTGAACGGCGCCGTTGAATTGAGTTACTGCAGTTCGGCTCTAAGGAAGTCTTAAGGCGAAAGCGTCAGTGTTAGTCTGCGAAATTCAATTTTATTAAAGTAATTTTCAGGTTAGATCAGGTTGTAAGTTGATCTAAATATGATTCGCGGCTGTACCAAATATTTATTTATGGAATTATAATCATAAAAATCATCAATACGGCTCTCTAAGTTCATATTACCCTATAATAAAATATAATAATAATAATAAAATATTTTATTGGCATAAAAAAGGTGTAACATTTTCATTTGAAGCCCTGACTCCTGTGCTAGGTGGTACCTGTGTTACAGGAGTCAGTGTCTTCCTATTCAATGACTATGTCATGAAGTCATGACATTTGAGGCAAATTCTAACTAAAGGAATTGTATTGCTGATTTTAATGACTATAATTCTGTAAAGCCATATTTGTTACGGTCGCGAATCATATTTTAATCAACGTACAATCTGACAATGACCTGCAAATTGCAAAAAACGTAAGTAAATTTGAATTTCGCGGGCTGCCTTATCGCATCCCCTTAATTAAGAATTTATGAAATAAATAGGTATTTTTAGTTATTATTAGGTATATTTATTTGATTTGATTGTAAAATAGATTAATTACCTGGGTAAATAAGAGAGGGGGCTGAATACCGATGTATGTAGAAACTTGCATACTTTGGTGTAAGTACCTGCTTTTAGACTTCAGTTGTAGTGAAATAGTACCTAAAGGCAAAGGGTAAATGGAAACAGTAGATGCAGTACCAGTCCTTGTAGATGATTATCATTTGCGAATACCCATAACTTTTTCTATCTGTCGCTACCCTGGTTAACCCATTTTTTTAATTATTTTTTTAAACTTTTCCCCACACTAGGAATTTCTCCTGTATTGTGGGTGCGATTACAAACATTCAAACTCACATACACAAACAAACAGCCAGACCCGGAACAACTACTTGTAGGTTATACAAATATTGGTTCCGTGCGGGAATCGAACCCGCGACAAATAATATAATAAGAGATGACAAATTCGGTGCGAGCAGTAAACGACAGATATATTGAGGACTTTGGATCTCGATGATGAGTAGGGTATAAAAACGGTTTTGTCATTAATTTTATTCCAGATCATTTTTATTCTTATTCTATGTAAGGATTCTATACACAATATTATTACGGCTGCCTTTCCACCAGAGATGATAATTACTATTTTGTTTTGACACTTATTGACGTTCAATAGTTGGACGCGGCGGAGATGCGCGATCGAGTCATATTCGAAGTGGGGGGGAAACTACCCCCAGAGAAGAAGGAACAAGCTGTAGCCAACTGGGTGCAGCGTGCCAATATTAAAAAGAATGCTGCGCTTGCCATCAAAGTCATGTACAAGAAAATACTAGACATACTCAAGAAGGTAATGTATGACTTGTGACAAACCTACCGTTGGTTTTTAGCCAGATTTAATGTATAGTAATATTCTCTACAGTAAAAAAGGTTTATTTAAAAAAAAAGCGAATACAACGTGTATATACGTGTGCATACAAAAAAAAAAAGAAAATGTCATGGGTTTGATGAACCATAAGGCAAACGAATATTATAATCTATGCATTTTTTTTCACAACTACTGTAAAAACGAGGTAAAGGTCAAAAATTTGTGCGGAACAGTCATGTCTTAGTGCCTGATCAATTGATCATGTTGAACGAGACGAGATAACACAAATTCCCAAAGTCACATTGTAAAATAAAATAAAAACTGAAATGGCAGGTAGGTACATCATGATATTCATGATCTTTTATCCATAGATTGCATTATAGCAAAGAAGAAATAGAAAAATCCATCGCAAACCCTTATCTCTTTGTTAAAGGTACTTGACTGGTCCATTCATTCACCGTGTGCTTATTGAGTGGTTCCTTCATTATGACTTCTCACGTAGTGAATGCCGTCTCTGAATATCTAGTTCACACAAATTCCATTGCAGTGAAAGCAGAGATGCATATTAATTGCTATGAAATGAATTTAATAGTGTTAAGATAGGTACCTATTCCATGACCAATTGACAACTCATCATAGGTTGTATAGTACAGTGAGGTTTTAGGTTTTCTGCCAAAGATGTAAACAACAATGGCCGCTCTAAATTGTTTATGGGTTAGTGATGCGGTAGTAAGAACTTTAAGTTCTGGTGCTATCGACGTTTTAAATAATTTCTAAGTCTAGAATAGATTGAATCATTTGAGTTTCGATATAATGTATTTTTGAAAATTTCCCAGAATTCGTCACTAAATATCACATTTCTCTAAACTGTGAAATTTAATGACCTTCATTGCTATTTCATTGGTACCTATTACTTTAAGACACCTTTCGATGTAACCAAATTTTCTAAAACATCAATAAGTTATAAGCTAAAGGAAGAAGTTTAATAACCATTTTCAATAATCATCTACGTATTTGAACTTTGACACCAGCTATCTCAACAATTTACTATGGCATTAAGCGTAAAAATTACGGTAGAGGCAACTTCATTTAATCAGTTATCTAACGAGGTACAAAACTTATATATACAAGATATATTAGAATTAATTAATTGGTTTATGTTATCCCTTTACCTTCTCACCACTCAGCAATCCTTCCGTCGTTATGTAGCCATGCAGGTCGTCGCGACCAGCGGGGTAATTACGTAACACACTAACAGTAGGAATGGGTTTCATTTTGACAGTTCAACAATATTCATTGCGTTATTTACGATGTTGAGCCGACAAATTTTTCAAACACATGAGGCAATGGATTAGCAATAGGAATCAAAATGATTCAGATTGTGATAGATAGTGTGTTACATAATTAGGGTGCAGGTCGCAAATTAAGACGCCACTTTCAAGTAGTTAGTATTACTCGCAGTCGATGAGCTAATCACATCACTTGTCGCTTAGTTCGCGTGTTTTTAAACTATTAACATCATGGCCGTGAAATCATCGAGGTTCTTAGACTGGCTCTCACAGTCGCCTGATGTTAACCTGCTCAAAATGTTTGGGCGTTAATGAATCCTAAGAAGTGTATAAAATATACACATACCTACTAGGCAGGCGATTACAGGCAATAGAGGAGTCTAAGCACCATATTAGTAATAAAACATGAAAGTGTGAGTTCTTAACCATTATTATCATCATTTTCAAAGATTAGATTAATTTTACCGGCCACGCTCTTGTCGTATATACACACATTAAAAGAGTCTAGGAATCAAGGAATTTAAAAAAAAATGTCCCATTGAAATTAAATAAAGATGTCTTCATTTTAGTTAATATCTTAAGGTCATCCCCCTTAAGATATTAACTAAAATGAAGGCAAAAGTATATTGCATCGCATTCAGCTGCTTAAATTACGGACCGTAAAAGTCCGTTAAAGAAATGGACTTCTACCTATAAGTAATTAGGTAGGTACCTATCTACCAAATGTTTACTTTTGTTATTTTTATTTATGTCACCTATATTTAGGTAGTTAGAACATTAATTATTATTTATAATTATAGTATAGTTAGGTAAAAACAAGTTCAGTTTACAAGGTCAGGTTTAGCTTCGATAAGTATAGTTAGGAAAGTACCTATTTAAATTTTATTATAGAATTTTGGTTTAATGGTGGGTACCTACCATGGATTAACTGTAACTAAATATTATGTAAGTAGTATGATTTTGAATAACTTCTTAGGTTTAAGTACTTACCTATGCAGACAATGTAAACTAAAACTTATTTACAAAAAAAACAACCGTCTTCAAAAAAACACTACGAACTGAAAAATAACTTTAATTCCGTAAGTCGGTGTCTTTGTATCTGCATTTTGTTTTTTGCCACCGACTTCCGAAATTAAAGTTATTTTTCACTTTGTAGTGTATTTTTTGGAAGTCGGTTGTTTTTTTTTTGTCATAAAGTTTTTATTTTTCACTTTTTAGTGGGTTAGATAATAATTTATCGAAGTTACAATAGCCTAATGTCAACTGCTCATCACCTTTTACAAAATATTTCGTTTCCCGATGCAAGGAATTGAGGAGTTTATTGTTGAGGATTTCTCTTGGTAAAAACCAGAAGAACTGGAGCTGATGGTGAAGCCACCATCAGCTCCATTTCACCATATGCATTGTGACAAGCATAAATTGCTTAGAAACCAACGAAAGAGCATTGCTAGAGATGACGCGATTACGCAACTTAAATTCAGTCACAAATTGACGCATCAGCATGACTAGTAGGTAGTGGTTGCCCTATGAAAAACTTCAATCTTAATTGGGTATTATTTTTGTACGTTTGTAACAAAAGGTAACTGCTGTAAATCGTTGAGGAATTCCTTCAACTGTCTATGGTCTCCATCATCAGACCTGTAATGGCACTTATAACCCATATGAGTGCAAAGTTCTCATCAATATAAATGAATTAAAACGAATCACAAGGTAGCTACTGTAAACCGTTGAGGAGTTCCCTTAACTGTCCTTCGTATTCATCATCAGACCCCTAATGGCAGTCACAACCCATCTAGGTGTAAAGTTCTCATCAATACAAATTAATTAAGCACAAACACAAGGTAACTGCTGTAAATCGTTGAGAAATTCCTTCAACTGTCTATGGTCTCCATCATCAGACCTGTAATGGCACTTATAACCTATATGAGTGCAAAGTTCTCATCAATATAAATGAATTAAGTCGAATCACAAGGTACCTACTGTAAACCGTTAAGGAGTTCCCTTAACTGTCCTTCGTCTTCATCATCAGACCCCTAATGACAGTCACAACCCTTCAGGTGTAAAGTTCTCATAAATACAAATTAATCAAGCCCAAACACAAGGTACCTGCTGTAAATCATTGAGGAATTCCCTCGACTGTCTTTCGGCTCCATCATCAGATCGATTCCAGACCTTCATTTAATTGTAGTTCTTTAAAATACTTAATGAAAAAATTAACAAACGCACTAGGCGCTCCTACGATTTTCGAAGGTTCCCCTCGATTTCTCCGGGATTCCATCATCAGATCCTGGTTTCCTTATCATGGGACCACCCTTGGGGTATGTCCTTTCTAACAAAAAAAGAATCATCCAAATCGGTTCACCCAGGAAAGAGTTCTGAGCAAACACACATTAAAAAAAAAACATACAGGCGAATTGAGAACCTCCTCCTTTTTTTGAAGTCGGTTAAAAATTAAAGTTATTTGCGATTTATACGATAGTTTCCTCTTTTATTAATGTATGTTAAAAGAAGACAACCGTAACTTAGTCAGAAGAGATATGGAAAAAAGGCAACTAATATCTGAATATAACTGTAGACAATTAGCGCTGTGCGACTTGACTTGCACTTTATTGTGTCGTAGCAAGAGTAGCTATTTATTTAAATGAATTTGCGGAGTGAATCTTCTGTACTTGTAGTATTATGTATTCTGTGGCAACTCTTGCTTATGTGAAAAGCGACCCTTCTTGAACACCTGGCATCATGGGAAAACGTTTTCCAATTTGTATTTTTGGTTGAATACAATGGTGGTTGTCATTTTGAATCAACGCCTCAGCTACCAGGAGCAACTCCAATGCGTAGGAACCCTTAATTTATAATAATCTTTTTGTTCAAGTTCAAGTTACAAGTAAGTAGGTTACATTTTAGCAATTAAGTAAGTAATTGTCTGATGTCTGATGTCTGTAATAAATAGTAAGGATTTTGGTATGGAATATCAACTATATCAACATACTTATACTTTGTTATACGTAGATAAGGGACGGGTACCCGGTTTAGATCCGGTACCCGGCGGACCCGGTTTTTTTTTGGAATCCGGCCGAATAATGCCGTGTACCCAGCAGTGAGAGACGCTTTGTGATATTCATAATATTAATTCGCGTAGGAGTCATAAAACGGTTTGCTCCTACGCAAATTATTTATCATTTTCAATTATTTTAATAATAACCGCAATTACATACAAATTGAGAATGCTGTTGTAATGAAACGTAATCCGGCTTATTTGTTAAAAGGTTCCATGTAGCCGAGCCATAAAATATTACGAAATATTTACCAACTTGTCCACAAATATGAAAAGGATAAAAAGGTGTGTAATAAACCGGGCTCACCTGCGCCCTATGCTCTTAGTTATTTGCTTAATTAGAAAGGTACTTCTCACTGATTAACGATTTGTAATACGACGGTACCTACCTACCGTGTGTTTTCGGATAGGTGTTCTTTCATTCTATAGAAATATTTACTTACAAAATCGTTATGACTGATATGATAATGCATATCGTTTTTTCGTTGTGGAAATAGGCATAAACAACTGGTCGCTATTCGTGATCCTCGACATTTGTATTTCCTTTTGCTTTCCCGGACTATGTCTTTTCATCATATTTACTCTTACGGTCTTACAGAATTTGATTCCAAAGCCTTTTATAGGATTCGTCATACTTCACCGTCGTGTTGGAGGCATTGAAACTGGACTGTCGAGCGCAAGGCAAATGCCTCATGGGTGCCACCGAGATGGGTCAGCTCGCCATGGAATACCTCGACGATAGGAAATTCGAATACAATAAACTAGAGAGTGAAATCAAAGCAAATATGAGAGAGAGGGAAAGAACGCTCAAGTTGGCTCGTCGTGAAGTCGCTTACTTGACAGACTCGTTCCCCAATCTTATAAGGAAAGAGGTAAATAGAACAAACGCTATTTACGTAGACAGTTCACATGCTGCATTTAACGACGACGTTCACCGAGTTACATCTCCTTCCAGAGTTTAAAAAAATAATTATTTCTAACCTTATTAATTTTTATTCGATGTTATTTTCTTCAACACATATCATAGCGGTTAACGTAATACCTTGAAACCCCTTACTCGAGCGCAATTTCATAAAAAATGCTAAAAACCTCGAATAAAGTTTACAGTGGACGCATTTTCATGGCACTTTCTTGTTGAATTTATGTTTTTAGGATTCCGTACCCAAAGGAAGCCCACGGGGCCCTATTACTATGAGTCTGGTGTCAGCCCGTCTGTCCAGGGCTGTATCTTTGACCCGTAATGGGTAGTCACTTGAAATTTTCACAGACTGTGTAGGTAGTTACCTACTAGAATGGCCGCTATAACAATAAATAGTAAAAAACCGTAGTGTTAAATATTGTACGGCGGTACGGGACCATAGTTTGCGAGTCCAACTCGCAACTCTCCGCTTTTTCCTGCTCACTTCTAGGAACTCGACTAAGTGCTTTGAAAATTGATCCACTATAAACTACGTTCCAGGTCAAACGCTACTAAATTGCACTCGACTACAATATCATTTTAACAATGCTTGCTAAGCAAATCATATACACAGATTTAGACTGATAACAGACGTGATATACTCGTAATATACATATGTGGACATCTGGAATCTAATGCATCCAATGTGCATAAGTGTCAACCATGCATATTGTATTGAACGTCCTTTGAAATGCGGGTATTGCAATAAGTCGCTAGCATTGTTCTTAGTTCGAAAACATAGATTCAGTTTCGGAATGTTGTTACATGTTGATTTGTATCTTGCTTCACCTTTAGAGTCACGTGTGGTTGCTTACTACACGTATATGAGAAGTTTATCATCTTGTTTTTCACGACAGCGCCATCATCTCTTAAAATCGTTACTACGGGATAATTGCGTGACACACTAACAGTAGCAATGGCTTTCATTTTGACAGTTCAACAACATTCATTGCGTTATTTACGTTGTTGAGCAGACACATTTTTCGAACATACATATATGAAGCAATGGATTAGTAATAGGCTTCAAAATGATTCAGATTGTGATAGATAGTGTGTTACGTAATTACGGTGCTGGTCTTTTTATGTGAACGTTACGAAAGTAAATTCAATTGGCTAGTTTCAATTTAATAATCTTTCAAGGCGGAACCTTCAGGGTAGCCCGCGAAATTCAAATTTTGTTACGTTTTTTGCAATATGCAGGTCACTGTCAGGTTGTATTTTGATTAAAATATGATTAGCGACCGTAAAAAACACGGCTTTACAGAATTATAATCATTACAATCAGCAATACATCTCTATAAGTTCATATTACCCTATTGAATGACTATTTCATGAATGAATTCTAACTTAAGGAGTTGTATTGCTGATTCTAATGATTATAATTCTGTAAAGCCATATTCGATACGGTCGCGAATCATATTTAGATCACCATACAACCTGATACTGACCTGCAAATTGCCAAAAACGTAAGAAAATTTGAATTTCGCGGGCTACCTTGGCGCGTCCCCCTTAAAGGATACTTGTCCAGCAAATACATGGGGGGTTCCCGGGGTATTATAAAATATAATATAAATGTTTTAATAGGAGGCCACAAATCTCGACGACTTATACGAAGATGTTGATGTCGGAAGTCAACAGTCCATGCACGGGGAACTCGACGAAGTAATGAATATTTGCAAACGTTTGCAAAAAGCTACTCTTGTGTCTTCATTCGATCAAATTCTTTTGAGGTAAGTGTATCTATCGACAAATCCAATCCTAACTAATATTATAAATGCGAAAGTGTGTTTGTTACGCTTTCACGCTTAAATATCTGAACGGATTTGGATGAAATTTGGAACATGGGTAGACCGTAACCTGGGTTAGGATATAGGATACTTTTTTTTTATCCCGGTAGTAAGGTGACGGGTGTAAGGACTGTTTTGTCGTTTTCCATTCTAGCTCAGCTAAGCGATTTTGGTTAAAATTATTTAAATTAAATAACGCAAGTACAGTCACGAGCATAAATATATTACTATGATTTATCCACTAATATATGACGGCTAATACACACATTAAAAAAGTCTAAGCAACACGCAGCATTTACAGAAACTGCATGTTTCATTAATGGCGTTGTTTCCCGGAAGCTTCGCCGCAAGATGGCGCTGTGTGTTTGTTACCTGTCAAAAGTTGTTCATGAAAACGCGTACATTATAAGATAGATTTTATAAGTATTTGCGTATTTTTGCCGTCAATTTGTGTTGCTTACAGTTGGCGTATCGCCCAGTTGAAGGAGAAGTTGAAAAAAAGAGGAGCATCTCAACAAGCAAAGAAAGCCGAGCTTGTCATTATATTTAACATTTTATCAACTTTTAGCAGTTTTCTGAACAATATTATGGTTTTATAAGTTATCTAACAAACTTAGCTCACAAACTTTTTGCTTTTTAATGATACTAATAATAAACAAGACGTAAGGTTACTTGTTACAAAATGTATGGATATTTGAAAAGAAACTATTTTTTTCTTGGAAACTTGGAAGCTTACGACAGAAATTTCAACTTCGACAGTGTGTGTAACCGTCCAGAATCCAGTCCAGTATCGTACCAACCTGTCGTCTTAGAAGTGGTCTCTCGAAAAATCACTACAGTTTCTAAGGTCTTAAGTTTTCTTATTTCAGTGCCTTTACCCACTTTCTCTTCATGTGCTAATTAATTACTTGGAAATTTGACAAAGCCTATTTCTTTGCATCCAAAGGCTACACAACGACCCGTTATATTAATATAAGTAACAAAAACTAATTATGTTTAATTTCTTAGGAGTTTGACAGTTCGTTTGTAACAAACCATCACACTCCACTCCATCGTCGACTTTGTCTCAGTTATCTCTGACCTAGACTAGAGTCAAGAGCAAACCCATCTAAAATAAAATAAAAAACACTTAGCGCCACCTACGCGGAACTAATTGACAGTTTTCTTCCTCATTGATACTTTATTTTTTTCTTATCAAAGTAGATCGGTATACAATCTTTTTGCTCTCGGAAACATATTATACTGGCTGATTTAAAAAATAGAAACTTCGATTAAAACCTATTTTTTTTTACCCGATTTCTTGTGTTTTCGTTGCTTGATTTTGGTATTTAACTCAAATTTATCATTTTGAAAAAAAAAAAACAATTTTTGAAAAAAAAAAGTGGTGAATATTTTTTTATATCTTAGAGCGCCGCCATTTGACTCCTGATGAAATGCAGAGAGCTGTACGAATGCTACAAGCGGGAAGAAATCAGCCCCAGGTATATCGGCATTTTGGTGTCAATAAGAGCGGGATTTGTCGTCTTTGGCAACGTTACGTTAATACCGGGGATTCTGCTGAGCAGCACCCACGACGTGGAAGGAGTACAACTGCTCGACAGGATCGGTACATATAATTGACTGCAAGACGTCAGTCGATGTTAACCGCCCGAGAGATATGTTTAAAGCTACAATTCTCAAGCGGTGTTGTTGTTAGCCACCAAACCGTGAGAAATAGGCTGCATGAATACGGCCTACGAGCACGACGCCCAATTAGGTATCCACTTATACGCCATGGGAATCGCGCCCGTCTAAACGAATGGTGTAGGGAAAACTTGACATGGATCCAGGAGCAATGGGATAAAATTTTATTTTGCGATGAGTCCAGGTTTATATTTAGGCCTGATACGAGAAGGGTAAGAGTGTATCGTCATCCCGGAAATGCTGAACGGCTGAGATGCGTCCAGGAAGTGCACCCTTATAGTGGCTCCGCAGTAATGGTATGGGAGGGTATTATGAAGAACAGACGAACTGAGCTCGTTTTTGTAGATGGCAATATGAACGCTGAAAGTTTCGTTGAAGATGTCCTCGGGCCTTATGTTCACCCATTTGCCCAAAGTCTTGGTTCAGATTTTACGCTGATGTATGACAATGCGCGTTTGCGTGACAGCTCGGAGGAGGAAAGAGTACTTGGCAATGGAAAACATCTGGGTATTGCCGGGGCCTGCACAATCGCCAGACCTCAATCACATCGAGCACGCATGGGACATGCTCCAGAGACGTGTTCCAGACAACCTGGACGGAGTGTCGACAACCCAACAACTGAAAGACTTGTTAAAATTCCATGGGGAGCGATTGCCGCAGGATCAGATAAACAATCTTATAAATTCAATGAAAAATCGTTGCCGACAAGTTTTAAACAACAGGCGGTCACACTTTGTTTTGAATTACCAAATAATTTAAAAAAAAAATCGTTATTTCATTTTGTAAAATATGGAAAGTTTAATTTCGTTTTAACTTTATTTTATACTACGTGGCAGTAAAAATAGTTTATATAAATAAATAAAACAAATAAAAACTTTATTCAGTTCAGAAAAAGACAGAACGTATAATAATAGGTCTTTACCTATGAAATTGCCGTTTTGTATGAAAAAATTTAAACGAATTTTTTTCATGAATTTTTTATTTGTATTAATCGAAGTAATCACCCATGCAATCAATGCATCTTTGCCATCGCAGTGGCAGTTTATTGATGCCCTTCTTAAAGAAATCAGCTGGACGGGAGGCAACAAATTCTTCAAAGGCATTTTGTACTGCCTCTCGGGTATTAAATTTTTTTCCCGCCAAGAAGTTATCCAAATTCTGGAAAAAGTAGTAGTCTGTAGGCGCAAGGTCTGGTGAGTAGGGCGGATGACGGAGAGCTTCCAACCCCAGTTCTTGCAACTTGGAGACCGTCTGCTGTGCAGTATGAGGTCGCGCGTTGTCGTGCAGGAGCAGCGGAGACGAGCGATTGACCAATGCTGGTTGGAGATGCGCCAGCTTCTCCATCATTGTGTTCAGTTCTTCACAGTACACATCTGCAGTAATGCTCACCCCGTTTGGTAAGAAGCTGTGATGAATCACTCCGGCGCTAGACCACCAAACAGTGACCATCACTTTTCTAGGGGTAAGTTTTCGTTTAGGGCATTGTTTAGGTGCTGAACCAGGATCCAACCAACTTGCTGAGCGCTTACGGTTATCAAACAGAATCCATTTTTCATCGCAGGTAACAATGCGGTTCAAAATTCCTTCATTTGTGTGTCTGTTGAGCAGTGCAAGGCACGTCTCGACGCGTACTTCGCGCTGGCGATCATTGAGTTCGTGGGGCACCCATTTGTCAAGCTTTTTTACCTTGCCAATTTGACGCAAATGGACCAATATTGTTTTGACGCTAACGTCGAAAGCTGCTGCTAATTCAGCCGTAGATTGTGTATCATCAGCTTCCACAATCGCCTTTAATTCGTCATTGTCGACCAAAGTCTTCGGACGACCGCGAGGTTCATTTTTCAGGTCGAAATTTCCAGAACGGAAGCGAGCAAACCAATAACAGGTGGTGCGTTGGTTTGTAGTGTTAGCTCCGTAAACGTCGTTGATGTTGCGTGCCGCTTGTGCCGCGTTGCTGCCACGACGGTACTCATATTCCATAATTACTCGAATTTTTAACGTATCCATGATGACGAAAAAGATTGAAATGCGATGAAAATGTAACACTAATCAATAAAGAAATGACTACTTTTAGAAAAAAAAATCCATGTTTTTAAAATAAAATTAATTTGAAATTAGAATTCTTAGCCAAACAAAAATTATTTTGATTTGAAATGGCCAGTACTGCAGAACGGCAATTTCATAGGTAAAGACCTAATATTAAAAAAAAACTAGTAACAGATTACATAGGAATCTTAGGTGTTAGTTTTTTTACAAAGGCCCTGGACCCCACACTTTGATTCCCTGTGTCGTGGGAACCATTCTCTTCCCAAGTAAAGCAAACAGTTTCATGTATTTAACTGACAGCTGGCTGACAGTACCAACCTCTCGGCAAATGGTTTGGTGCCATCTGACGACCAACTCTACGACGACGACGTCAAATCCAATTGCGCGTAATTCCCACGCTTCCTGTTACACACTTCCGTCCCTTTTCACGAAATCACTCCCACATATCGCAGGAAAGCGAAAGGAAGGCTGCTACACATCAAAAAACTACTATAGGTACACCTCTGCCTTACCTTTCGGGGATTACAGGCGTGATGTTTTGTTGTTATTAATAAAAGCCTACATCAATATAGAAGCACACAACGTTTTTAGAGCCTCATTTGAATAACAATTGAAATTGACATGCAATAATATCGAGCGGGAAAATATTCTTTCTTAATCATCCCCCATGCGCCAAGGTAGCCCGCGAAATTAAATTTTTCTTACGATTTTTGCAATTTGCAGGTCAGTATCAGGTTGTATGCTGATCTAAATATGATTCGCGGCAGTATCAAATATTTATTTATAAAATTATAATCGTTAAAATCATAATACATCTCTCTAATTTCATATTACTCTATTGAATGACTATTTCATGAAATCCTGACATTTGAGGCCGATTCTAACTTAAGGAGTTGTATTGCTGATTCTAATGATTATAATTCTGTAAAGCCATATTTGTTACGGTCGCGAATCATATTTTAATTAGCATACTACCGGACACTGACCTGCAAATTGCAAAAACGTCAAGTTGCTAAGAGTGGAATAAAACCTACAATGTTTATTAATACCTCTTTTTTTTTTAAACCTTTAAGCTATCATTTAAAAATCCATCGCAACTGTTCTTGTTACCAGCATGCGTAGCATGGCCACTATAGAAACAGAAGAAACGGAAGACAAAATGACAGTTTGTAGAAATATTACTACAGCGCGAAGACAAAAAAAAAATTGTCTTGTTGTTAAGAAAGTGATTTGTCTTTTCTTCGTAGAGTAGAGATCAGATAGAAGTGGCCACGATACGCATGCTGTCATATAAAAAATCCTATCACAAAAACCTACGTTCTTATTTTAATAAATTGTTAGATAAGTTTTAACATGGTCGCAGAGCGAGGTTACCAGTAAATTAAATTAAAGGAAAAGAGCCAGACTGTTACTAACCCATTTTTTTAAGCATTTTCCGCCAAGAAAAAATTCAAAATGTAATCGCCAAGGGTTAAAATTGACATTGGCCACCTGGAAGGCACGAAAAACTGGACTACATGGAAATTAAAGCCTACGCTACTATTTAGAGGTATGCCCGGTGGATTGGATGCGATTACCGGTACACTAGTTAAGGGCTTGTCCTACCTCAGATTGCGAAAATTGTCTTAAACTACAGCCACTCATGATGACTGTAGTTTCAACAGTACTGTAGTATATTCACTTTGAAATTAATATGCAGTACAGAAAAGGACTTCTCTAAGTACTGTCTGCTGCGAATACACGATTTCATACAAATTTCTCGATAAAACGAAATCTCTTAGTTAGGAATTATCAATATGAAAGTTTATAAAAGGTTTAGAAAATTCTAGACACACTTAACGAGGGTCTAAAATTTTCCTCCCGGGTCCTTAAAAGCCGTTATTCATAATTCTTTAAAGGGGTGGCGCTAGTGCACCGTTGTACGCCCTCTTAAGTGCCCAGTGCTTTAATTCTTCTTTATTTTTCATTACAATATGTAGTACTTTTCAAATATATGTATGCTATACTGATCCATGACGATAAAAACCGGTAGGTAGTGATTTTTCAGCATTAGAGTGTACTTTACAAATATAACGATCTGCTAATAGGACATACTGCTCGTAGGACGATTTGCTAATAGGACAGTTTGCTAAAGTGTCGTTTTGACTATAGTTCTTATTGCTAGTAGGAGCATTTGCTTTTAGGCCGTTTTGATGTGGAGGGGATACATCGGTGTCAATGCAATATTAACTGACATGTCTTGCGTCATAAATATCTATATATATTCCACGAATTATAACATATATTTGCTGATGAATCATGAAATCAGATGTTTTTGTCGAGCTGTCCATAGTAACATATTTATGCTCGTGGCTGTACGACACTTTGCTACGACATTTTGTGGAGGACAAAAATCTAGATTACGTTTACACTACGAGTAGTATTATTGTGCCATTACAAAGCATTTGACTTTTATTGTTTTGCTACGGAACCTTTATTGCTTTTATCTGTGAAGGTTGAAAGAACAACGTTACCAGTCGGGGCGACTGATGATGGCACTGGCTCTCAACAGTGAAAAGCGGGACGCGCTGATTGAGGACAAGAAACACGCGTACCAGATGCTGGACAGTCTGAAGAACGTCGGCCAGGAGCGGACTTGTCTGTAAGTACATACCTACGAATATAATTTTGATTCACGAAACATTTAGGAACCTTACGAAAAAGAAAAACCTATTTATTTCCTGTTGAGAGACGCATCGGATGTTGGAAATACAATAAAATAGGTAATGAAAGAAACCTAACTGCCTAACCCTTCGGGGAATACAGGCGTGATGTTATGTTAATGTTATGAAAGAATTGCTGTCGATAAAAAAAGCAAAATAGATAGATATTGTTTTTTTTTTAGAATGCACCGCAAATAAAAAGTATTGCTAAACGTTTTAATTTCTGGTTTGTTGCCCATTAATGAGCAGAAATTTTACGGATTGTAAATGAGCAAATAGACCAAAAGATAAGTACTATTTTTTTTAAACCTTCGTGTGTACTGTGTTTATAGTTTTGGTCTCAGCAGCCAAAATATACAGAGAGGCAGAACTAGTTTTTTTTGTTTTTTTAATAAGAACATTAGTTCTTAGTAATTTATTACAATCTAGCCTAATAGACTATTATGCAACTTAACTTTAACTTATTATTTTACGTGATAGTTTACGTTATAACTAAGAATAGTGTCCTATTGCACTTTCACACAATTCCGCAGCACTTTCTTAGAGTCTGATAAATTAATGATAAAAAAAAAACCACATTGTTTACACATTATTCGTCACAATTTATACACTACACTAACTCAAATGGTTTAGTTCTCTTTAGCCTACGCACTATGCCCGTATTGTATAGTAGTTGAATTGCCTCGACATTCACATGTCGGTAAAATCTGTGTTCGTGGGCTTCAGCAAATTTTTGGACGACGGTGGTGACGAGTTCCATTTTAAGGTCACAGTGGAGGTCGTCATTTCTAATGTGCATTTACAGCATCCCTGAGTACTTTATTTTGGAATTGTTGGATTATTTTGACGTTACTTCGTTTAGTACAGCCCCAAAGTTGGATGCCGTACGTCCAAATTGGCATAAGAATATGCTTATATAATATAATTTTATTACGTATTGATAGGCAGGATTTCCTTCCGAGTAACCAATACATACTTTTATAACGTATGTCGAGTTCCTGTCTTTTCTTTTGAACGTGAGATTTCCAACGCAGTTTGGCGTCAAGAGTTATGCCAAGGTATTTGGCTGTATTAGCTTATGGCACTTGCATGCCGTTTATATAGATTGGGTGGTAATCACAGTGTTTGTTAGTGAAGTCAATATGAATTGATTTTGACTCATTCAGTTTGATCTTCCACTTTTGTGTCCAGTCATAAACTTTGTTTACAGCTAGTTGAACTTTTTCTACTGCTTCTTTGTGGTTTGATCCGGTAGCCATAATAGCAGTGTCATCTGCAAAGGTCGCAATGGTGTTGTTTTCCAGCTGTGGAATATCACATGTGTACAGCAAGTACAGCAGCAGAACTAGTGACGCGGAAGCAAGCGACGTACAGTGGTCCGTGTGAGCAGCAGTTCGTCCTGAGGTCGACACCCGCGGCCGCGGCCTTCAGCAGCAATTTCCCATTGCTGGCGAAGTTTATCATATTTAGTGAATCAATGAAAATCTGCGTTCCTGCATATGCTACCTAATAGCACAACACTGATACGCTGACTAATATATTCTTACAGATTATTCCTGACGAACGGCTGTCACAAAAATAATATAACAGTAGATTGAATAAACAGGATTTCTCATTAACAGTCACCTAATCATAGATATTTAACTAGAACTCCGTACTAGTTTGTATAGATTGAAATGTATTAATAGAGAGAGCCCTGGCACCCATAACATAAGTTTAATCTTAGCTTGGGTGCCAGTCGAGATAGTCAGTGATTTAGGGTAGTGATCCTATCTACTTGGCCGAGAACCTGACGGAAAACGCAAGGAAGCTTTTTTATCATGCACCTGAACTAAGAAAATGTAATAAAATTAGATACTGCTGGACCTCGGACGGGAAAATTTTAATAAAGAAAGGAGACGGTGAACCAACTATTGTCCTTAAATCAATAACACAGCTGGAGCAATTTAATACCCAAGTATGACTATCAAGTCTATTATGTTTTTTTGTTACTGGTACCTATACTTATTGCATGCTTTTATTATTTTTGCCCTATGCATGAACTTATTACTATAATATTACCTATGTTTACTTGTTTCACTTTGTGGCTTTTTGTATGGTGTCACTTTACTGTAATCATGTTAGACACACTTATTGTTTACTTACAACACTCACTTGTTTACAAAAACACAAAACACATGCATCCTAACAAACACGTAGTATACATACATAAACTCATGTCTTCTACCCATGGGGGTAGGCAGAAATTACAGAACTCCACATGCTCCGATCCTTACACATATCGTTCCATAATAAAATTAACTGTTCCTATGCTGTTCGTGAACGAGGCTTGTTTCAATGAATCAACGATTGTATACTTGGGAATACTGCTGTGCGCATTAAAATACCTTACATTTTACAATGAATTTTAGTAATGAATAAGACTCTGTTGCTGTTGCGCAATCAGCGACATATGTAATTGAGGACTGCAGAAACCTGTCACAAAATCCTAAAACTTCATTAAAGATAATAATACAAAATATACGCCGTATTCAACGCAACTTGGCGAGTTTTCAAACGTTATTGTCTAGACCTAATATCGAATGGGATATTATTGTGTTGACTGAGTGTTGGCTGACACGTAATCCTGGCATTCCTTTTATCGACGGATACACATCTTTTTCCACTACTGGCAACCATACGCAAAATGAAGGCGTGGTGATTTACTGTAAGAACACTGATTTGTCTGCGATTGATGAACCTGAATCCTCAGATGCGAATATTCTTGTATTGAAAGTCAATCCAGACACCATTTTAATTGCTATTTATCGTCCACCAAGCAATAGAAATATTGACAATTTCTTAATCTCGCTCAATGAATGTCTTCTTAAATATTCGCCGTTTAAGAATGTTGTCTTGGTTGGTGATATCAATATCGATATTGCACTCAGTACCCAAGACCAAAGATCGTCGGCCTATCTCGATATGATTGCGTTTCACGGCATGCTTCCAGCCCACACAATCCCTACTCACAGTCGTACATGTTTAGACCATGTGATATTGAAAATAAGGCTGACTGCTCATTGCTACGTTGCACAGACATCTATTACTGATCATGATTCCGTCATACTGTTCATGGAAACTAAATCTAAGCAACCAATTAAAAAAACATACGGTCGCATTAATTCCGAAGGATTAAACGAAAGCGTGAGAAGTATTGATTTCAGTCCTATGTTTATCATGACCGATGTTAGCCTAGCAACAGATTTTTTCACAGAGTCGCTGTCTAAAGCCATAGATAATAACACGCACAGAATTACTAGCAGCAGACGCAAAATAATTCTTAAGCCCTGGATAACAAAGGGACTTTTAAAATGTATGCGAAACCGTGACAAACTTTATATAAAATCGAAGAAAAATCCTGGTAATGAAATTATTCAATGCACATATCGGAGGTACAGGAATTTTTGTAATAATATTTTAAAGAAAGCTGACTATGAAAAGGATATGATTAGGAAAGCCGGAAATAGTAACAAGAAGTTGTGGGAAACCATTAAAAACATTACATACACTCAAAAAAAAGGGCATACCAACACAATTAATTTGTCCCAACAATTCGTTAGTTTCGGTCAATGAAGTTAACTCGTTTTTCGCTGGTGTTGGTAAATCATTGGCAGAAAAAATTCCAACTAATAAAACTAATGCACCATACACCGCTTGTCCATCTCAATTAACGAATGCCTTCGTTAATTCAATAGTACTATTACCTACAGACGAATTGGAAATAAGATCATTAATATTTAACCTGAAGAATAATTGTGCTGTAGGAGTAGATCAAATCTCAGGTAGCTTCTTAAAACAATTCACTGACGTCATTGTTCCTCCTCTAACTTTTATATGTAATTTATCATTTGCTACGGGTGTATTCTCTTCTGCTTTTAAAAAAATCTCAAATAGTACCCATTTTCAAAAGTGGGGATAGTTGTTGTGTCAATAATTATAGACCTATTTCCATCCTTCCAACACTATCTAAAATATTGGAGCGCCTAATGAACATTAGACTAGTTAAGTTTCTGGAAACAAATCAGCTACTGTCTTCATCTCAATTTGGATTCCGCGCACATAAATCAACGTCAGATGCTGTTCATCAATTAACGGAATTTATAATCTCTAAGCTGGATAATAAGAAAAAAACCTTGGCCATCTATCTGGATTTAGCCAAAGCATTTGACACAGTGTCTGTCTCCATCTTGATCAACAAACTTGAACACTTGGGTATTAGAGGGTTACCACTGGATTTGTTTGCAAGTTACCTGAAGGGCAGAACACAGGTTGTTAGAGTTGATGGTTGGGCCAGTGATGAACTGCCGATAGAATATGGCGTCCCACAAGGTAAGGTAAGGTATCCTCGGCCCGACCTTGTTTTTATTTTACATTAACAACCTGTGTAACACAGACTTGACCAATGGAAAAATAATTACTTTCGCCGATGATACTGCATTACTTTTTTATGGTGACACGTGGGAAGAAGTTTATACACACGCCCAAAATGGGTTCAATCAAGTGGCTTAAAGACAATATCCTTACCTTAAACTTAGACAAAACTAAGTTCATGACCTATACAGTCAGGAACCAAGACCTACCAAATCTTCCCATTATGTCACACAATTGCAACTTACCAACTAACAATTCATGTAATTGCCCGCGTGTGTCAAAAACTAATACCATCAAATATTTGAGTATTGTAATAGATAACCGAGAACACCACATTGAGGCTTTAGTGCCTAGAATTCGGAAAATTATTTATATATTTAAATCGCTTCGTCATATTGCTGACACTTCCATAATTAAATCTGTTTATTTCGCATTGTGCCAATCCTTACTGTCTTATTGTATAACTTCTTGGGGTGGAGCCGCTAAAACTCGCCTACTGAAACTGGAGAGAGCCCAAAGAGCCATATTAAAAGTAAGTTCTTTCCTTCCGATACGATATCCATTTTGACATTTGACTTATATCAGCGCTGTAGGGTACTGACCGTAAGACAACTATTTATTCTACTGACAGTTATTAAGAAGCATTCGGAACTTTCTTACGACCCCAAAGCAAACTCTGGTAGGAGAAGAAACACCGATGTCTGCACGACAAATAGATACAACTTCAGTCTGGCACATAATTTTTACGGTTTCCTGGGTCCATATTTATATAATAATATGAACAAGCAGCTATTAATCTATCCTCTTTCTAGGGCAGATTCCAAGAAAAAAGTCTGTTCGTGGCTACAAGGCATTGATTACAATGCAACAGAACGCTTATTAAACCCTTAAGGTGACGTTTACTAGCATAGAACGATATACAATTAACACACGCGTACCCATCACACCAAACACAGACACACACGCACCCTTACACACACACACACACACACACACACACACACACACACACACACACACACACAAACACACACACACACACACACATGCACACACCCTAACACCCTCACACCCTTACACACACACACACTCACTCTCTTCGACACACACCCACTTATACTCACTCCCAAATCAATATCAAGCCACCTTTGCCATCAGAATTGTTTTACTTTAGTTTTTAACCGACGAAAAAAAAGGAGGAGGTTCTCAAGTCGACCCGTATATATTTTTTTTTATGTATGACCACGCTTTTTACAGAGTAGTCCGATTTTGATGATTCTTTTTTTAATGGAAAGAGTATACCCCAAAGTTGGTCCTATTTAAAATTGAAAAACGAAATCCACCCCTGAGGGTAGAAAAATAGGGGTTAAATGATTTTTCACCTACAGAATGTTCCCTTGTGAACCGATTCTGTTGAAACTTGGCACATATACGTAGTTCTAATGATGCTTCAACAAAAAAGAGACCTGAAGATCACCTGATGATGGAGACGGAAGACAGTCGAGAGGGCTCCTCGACAGCTGACAGCAGTTAGATCGTGTTTGAGCTTATTTCATTCATCTTGATGAGAACTTTAAGCCTAGCTGGAGTATGACTGTCATAGAGGGTGTGATGTTGGGTACGGAAGGCAGTCGAGGGAAGTTCTAAATATTAGCAGTGAGAGCATACTCAAAACATTCAAAAGCTTATAAATTAATAAAGATAATATTTATTACAGCTATAAACAGCAAATCCTTAACTTCTGGCATATTCCCTATAAAATGGAAAGTGGGAAAGATGGTGACTATACATAAATGGGATAACAATTTCAACATAAAAACTATAGACCCAACTCAATTTTGAGAGGGAAGCCGATAGTAGGATTCAGCTGGGATGGGCAGCATTTGGTAAACTTTATCAGTTCTTCTCGTCGTCTATACCGCAGTGCCTAAAGACGACAGTCTTCAACGCGTGTGTCCTACTGGTTACGACTTACGGAGTAGAAACGTCGACACTCACGGTGAGACTGGTCCATAAGTTTAAAGTCACTCAGCGAGCTATGGAGAGAGCTATGCTTGGAGTCTCTCTGAAGGATAAAATCCAAAACAACGTTATCCACCAGAGAACCAAGGTAATCGACATAGCTCAAAGACTAAGCAAGCTGAAGCTGCAATGGGCTGGTCACATCTGTCGTAGAAGTTCAAGAGTGGAGAACGCGTTTAGGCAAACGTAGTGTGGGGCGCCCGCCGGCCAGGTGGACTGACGACTTGCGAAATGTGGCTGGCAGAGACTGGATGACGAGAGCCAAGGATCGGGCTCAATGGCGTTCACTAGGAGAGGCTTACGTCCAGTAGTGGACGAATATAGGCTGATGATGATGATGAATGGTGCAAAAATAAAGAAATGTATTTGAACTCAATGAAGTGTTACTACGTTAAATATACAGGAACAAATAATCTTATAATTAAAGGCAGTGTAATAATAATAATAATATTAAAACAGACTATACACATAGACACAATCAGATAGCAAAAGTCATCCATCAAAAACTAGCACTCAAATATAAACTCATAAAAGATATGAACACTCCATAATACAAGTACGTACCACAAACAGTTATACAAAATATCACTCTAAGACTAAGTACCAAAGTAAAATATGTTAACTTCAAATAAAATAAACCCTCTCTATACCGAGGTGCCTAAAGAACAACGCCTTAAGTTCCAAAATAATTATCATTACTCGCCAGAATAATTGTACGTGTTGTATTTATATTCTTATTGCCTACCAAAATGGATAAATGCTCACCAAATCTAACCATAGAAGGTCGACATCAGGGGCACCCCGAGGTTCAGTTGGTTAGGTTCCTTTAAACCCTTTAGACAGAAATAGAAGCCCCGACCTGCTTATTAACCCTAACCCACGCCGACCGACGTTAGGGGCACCCCGAGGTTTGGTTGGTTACAGAAATAGGAGCCACGCTAAGCGGGGCTCCGTCGAGCTATCTTGGCAGGTAGTAAGAAATTAAAAGACGTTTATAAATCTTTATAGCATAGAATATAAAGGAAAATAGGTTCATTTCTACAATACTTTATGAAACACAATTTGGTGTGCATTTATCCATTCTGGCAGGTATTTCGAATTTGTTGGTAGTAAAATAGGCACTTTTCTGGTAGGCGTTTAAATACAAGCCCCAAAAAAGCGTCCAAGGTGCTGGGATTTTCTCATAAGACAGTGTACTTTACACTTTGTAGTTGATATGTAGCAGAATACTGTAATATGATGTGGCGGCCGCACTATGCTACGAATAGTTTGCGTCTAGAACACGTTCAAAAACGCTTTGATTGGCATCTAGCTGTTTCTGTTGGCACAGCTAAAAAGACATCTTCTTCAATTTCTTCAATTCCTTCAACACTTTAGAAGAACGAAGATGTTTAAAGGACGCAATGTTTGTATGTAAACTTCTTAAAGGAATTATCGACTAACCGCCACTGCTCGCACTCAATATCTTGCATGCTCCGTCCGTCATGAATTCCGCGTAGACATGTTACTACTCTTTGTCCTCCACAGAGAAAATCTGTATAGCATATAACTGTCTATATGCTAGGTTTTGCAAGGTTTTACTATGTAATAGCGATCTAATCGATTTACGCTTTGATTCCCTAAGCTGAAATCTAAAATTCTTGACTGTTTGTCCGATTTGTTATGAAACCTTTATTATGACTTTTGAATCTAGCATATTTTTCCCCGGTATTAAGATTGCTTGAAAACTTGTCATGTACCCAAGTTGTCAATTAACATAATTTAATTTGGGTAATGTGGTGTTTACCTTAAAGTACATAATTAATCCACTGTACTAAGTTTTAATTTCATATTTTTTGTAAAGATATCTGTTGTGTAAGCCATTGTTGGTAGTCCTAAATAAATAAATAAGTTCATTTATTTGAAAAGGAAACTGAAAAGCGAAAAATAAAAAACTTTATTACAAAAAAATTAACCGACGAAAAAAGAAACTGAAAAGCAAAAAATAAATCTTTCAGTCTAACTAAGCTCTTAAATTAATGTAAATTACAAATTTTGAGTCGGCGACAAACATACAAGGCGCCATGAAAACTTATGGCAGCTTGATTGATCGTCGTTAATCGATCTGCGGTGATTGTGTGGCGCCGACTCAAAATTTGTAATTTACATTAATTTAAGAGCTTAGTTAGACTGAAAGATTTATTTTTTGCTTTTCAGTTTCTTTTTTCGTCGGTTTAATTTTTTGTAAAAAAGTTTTTAATATTCCCTTTCATTTTTTTTCACTTTTTTTATTATTAATTTGTAATAGTATTTTATTATGTACAACCTGTATGTTCATTTAAAACAGTTATAGGTCTATAGTGAGTTGTCCTATAGAGGGTAAGCCTGGTGAGCTGTAATACAGGTTTTACCTACAACAGACACCAGTCTCTAATATGTGTTATCTTGACTTTGTACTGTATGTTTATGAGAGAACAATAAAGATATTATTTATGCAATTTTAAAACAATAGTGTCATCGTATTAAACTATCGCCTTTATGTTAATTGTAAAATTGGAAATAAAGTTATTATTATATTTTACAAGCTGCCCCGACAGACGTTGTCCTGTATTAACTATGAATGTCATATGTCGTTTAGTTTTAGTTTTGACTATTCACTAAAACTAAAACTATCGACTCATTTATCAACCGATCCATCTGTGTTTAAACGATATTTGCAGCGCGCATTCAGTCAATCGCTGACAGTTATTTCAAACAACTGACAGTTCTGTAAAATTAATATTGGCGTTAAGTTTTCTTAAATTTTGTAACGTTCCGATCAACTTCCTTATTTTTTTATTTCATAAGATCCTTCTCCTGACAATAACGAACACAAAAAAAATATATGTGAAATCGGTCCAGCCGTTCACGCGTGATGGTGCGTGACCAAGGGAAATAGGGATTCATTTTTATATATATAGATTATTATTATATAATTTTGTTAGTAGCTTTACCCGGCCCGGCTTCGCACAGGTAGCACTAAGTATCTAACACCTACTCTACCACCTACCTACCTACCTACCTACCTACCTACCTACCTACCTACCTACCTACCTACCTACCTACCTACCTACCCTACCTACCTACCTACCTACCTACCCTACCTACCTACCTACCTAGCTGACCCGTCAGACGTTGTCCTGTCAAAAAAATTCCTTTGGGTTTATCCAATTTTTTCTTCTTTTAAACCACCCCTATAAAGAATTGAACAAAACTAAAAAAAAAAACGTGTAAGCCGTTTCTAAGTTTTAGCGAGACTAACGAACAGCAATTCATTTTTATATATATAGATAGATAACCATGATAGGCAATAGGTAACACTATTATTACGTTTTTCAACCGACCCAAAACAAGAATAACATAAGTTGTAATACTCGTTTGTATATCTTCTAATTTCGTAATGTAACTAGCGTTAAGAAAATAAAAATGCAATAGTATAATATTCGGAAATATTTAATACAAAATACACAATAATATTTTGAAAAATAGTTGCGACTGGGTTCAATTTTGACAAAAATCAGTTACCGATTCGCTTCAGGAGGTGCTGTCTTCATCATCTTCGTCTACGTGTGCCTTCGTGTAAATGTGTGTTTGATATCAATCAAGGTATCAATTTTGATATTTCGGTCAAAGTTTTCGAAAATGAGATTTTTCATTTTCTCGACGACCTTCGCCCAGTTATCGTTGCCGATTGTATCGGAATAAACATAAACTCTTGTAACAACGCAGTAGGGATTTAAAAAAAAATGTTTTTTTCTTTGATAAACATTACATTGAGCGCGAAATTATAAAATTTATTGTAACTTGACATAATGATGTAGGTTTTAATGATTATTATTCGTTAATAGGGCAAATAAACGATAGTAATATTTTTATCATACATTCTTCGCCGCTTCAAAGTTACATCGTCTTTTCGATCATGACCTGTCAGGAACGCATTCTCTCAGCGTCCGAACTGTACTAGAGAAAATGTAAAATAGTCACAAGAAAGTGACTATTTTTCATTTTTTTCATCACAAAAAATATAAAAAGTTGAGAATCGAACTTATAGGCACAGGTTTGAAAAACTGTCGTCGAATCGCTTAGCTATTTGCTTTGTCGTTCTGATATATTTTGTCATGATTGACTGCCTATCTCCATACAGGTATAGAGGGATGATAATTATATAAAAGGTTAAATCTGTAACTATCTGCTATATTCGTTCCCTATTCAGCCCAGTGAAGTGGTGAAATAATTTGATTGTTGTCATACACAGATATATTGTATTCTTTTGAATAATAGCAGGTACCTCGTTAAAAAGTTATTTTAAAATTATATTGCTTGAATTTTTCATGATATAAAAAGTTAAAAATAAATAGTAAACGATACATTTGCGAATAAATACCGATTATTATATTTTATTTTATGCACAACGTAGGTACTTGAAACAGTATAACAAGGTGTAAAAAAAAGAATCACAAAATAATATCGATAGTTGGGATCGTACTTACAGCCACAGGTTTGCAAAGCAGTCGCCGAACCGCTAACCGCGTTGCAGACTAAAATACCCATCCTTAAATATGACATCACTCTTTACTGCTTAACTCCATAAAGGTAAAGCGTGATGATAAGCATCATTTCAAAGGCTAAATCTGTAACCATCTGCATTTGGCTCGTCTTTTTATAATTTGCGGTAAACTATAGAATAAGTTTAATTTCGGAAGTCGGTGTCTTCGGTTTTGTATTTTTGTTTCTTGCCACCAAATATCGAAATTAAAGTTATTTTTCACATTGTAGTGTTTTTTTAGAAGTCGGTGGTTATTTTTGTGAAAGGTTTTTCATGTTTATCTTTTTAGTTTTGGTATCTACCCCAAGCAAAGTGGTATACCACTACTTGTTATGTAAATAACAGTGACAGGAAGTTATTATAACATCATCAACATACAATAGGGGGGAAAAAAAAAACTATTATTGAAGCTGACTCAAAAACCACTCATTAGAGCTTTACAATCTATGGGACCAATCTGGAGCTACATCCTTTTAAATAAAAAAAATAATCTTCCAAATGGATTTATAAGTAACGGAGTTTTGCGTCAACAAACATTAAAAAAATACAACCGAATTGAGAACCTCCTACTTTTTTGAAGTCGGTTTATTATAGTTTTATTTGTCACAGAAACACGTTTATACAAAAAGAAAAAATAATAATAGCTCGAATAAAACAAAAAACAAAAAAAAAAACATATCTATACTTACTCATGAGCACAGAACATGAATAGTTGGCTGCTGCACTTCTTGACATTGACAAGAAAGCTTCCAGTCAGCATGATGCAAATCCTGAAAGCCAGAACCATTAGGCTTAGAGTTATTGAAAGACCACGTTCCGCCAGTTATGTTTAAGTCCCCCGTAATAGATATAGGGTGAGTCAATTGATTGCAATTGACTCACACTACTCGGGCACGGATTACAAGCACATTGTGAAAACACAGTGTGAAAGACAGAATTCAACAAAACCTTCTAAAACTGTCTGCCCAATGAGAATAGCGGCATGTCCTTTCGATAAAAGAGCACCTTTCACTTGTGGAAACGAGTCAAAGCCATGAGATTTGAATGGGAATTCCTGTTGTTAGTTTAAGCTTCGCGCTGGCACTGTTCCGTGGTATTGAGAATGATCTATTGTAATTACGGTCGACGGTATCTGTGGGGTGTTTAGGAGATGTGTGACCTTTCCGAATGATGGGCTTTAATTTTGGTGGATCATTTTTCTTCATAGCGCTTCCTTGGCTAAAATTTACTTTAAGCCATATGTGTTAAGTAAAGGTGGGCGCATTAATTCTCCTGCCAAAAATACGAACATAATGTAATATTGCTCATCCCACATACCAAATAGCGTGATAATTTATAACACCTACAAACTGACCAGACTTATAAAGAACGCCTTTGCAAAATTTGAACAGTATCTATTCGGTAGTATTTGTGTGGGTGTCGGAACATAGATTTACAGACAAAAATTCAAAAAACTATATTTTCGGCATTTCAAGCGTTCCCAGACCTCGTAACAATTACTTTTTTCAAAACATTCTATATACAGTCTTGTCTTCGCTACGATTTTATTATTATAGATTATCAACTATACTATACTTTAGATTACAAAAAGGGTTTAGTGTTTGGAGCCCCCCCCCCTGTTAAGCAAACAATGCCTGCGATAGGAGACTCTTCCATAGTATACAGCATAATTACTTAATCTAGTAACAAAACGCTACTTAACAATATCAAATGAAAATAAGGATGTTAGTGAGAGTATGATTTACGTGTATCTATACGTGAGAATGTGTGTGAGAGTGCATGAGAGAGTGTATGCGAGAGTGTGTGGGAGAGTGTTTGTGAAAATGTAAGTGAGATGTATCTGGTACTTTATGTGCTCCAAAAGTGCCTCCGTGGCACTGTAATGTGGCGTGGTAATGTGTCTTTATCCAATTGGTTATGGTTTTCCTACATTCATAAATTTGGATAATGCAGTTTTCTGACGGAATACTTTCCATACTAAACCTAAGAAGAGACCTCATAAAAAATTGTTGTCTACTGATCACTAATTTTGTATATGGTCTCAGTAGAATATCTTTTATTTTTAAAGTACATTATCTTTATCACAATTCGTTGGGCTCGCTCCAAGTCTATAAAATTAGTATTCGCTGCACCTCCCCAAAATTGGGATACATTATAACAAGACATACTGCACCAAAGCCATGTAGATCTCATTTAGAACATTTCTTGGGGAAGGGTCTCGTTTACTGGTTATATTTTCTGGAACAATATGTCGAAGTGTCTTAAATAATAATATAATAATAAAACGTTTATTTCGGAAACTTGCTCCATAGATCTTTGTTAGTGATACAACTTACGTAACTATGTTAATACTTACATTAAATTAAAAACAGAAACCAAATCAAAATAAAACCTACAATTACATTAATTCATGTATCTTCCTGCAGTATCAGACCCGTAGCTATGCATACGGGTCCAATACTCCAGGAAAACGCCGTCCAGCCTATCCCCAATCACCTTCAGGATATCATTGGCACTCCCACGAATCCTGCGTAACAATGATGCCGTTCTTTTCCTCATGATTGCTGCAAAACCATCGGTAGTAGATTCAGCAAACATGACAGACGCGCTACAGAATCGCGGTAGCCCCAACAACACCCGGAAGGCGTTGTTGTACTGGACACGAAGAGCGCTGTAGGACCTCTGCGTATGCTTGACCCACAGGCTGCACGTGTAAAATGACTGACAATAAGCCTTGAAAAGGGTGATCTTGACCGGTCTCGTACATCTTGCAAACCTACGGGCCAACATATTGCATCGGACCGACAACGCTCTTCGTTCCCGTTCTATGTCATGGTCATCATTAAAGATCCAGCTTAATCTCCTAACCCTGTTTGAGACCTGTTCAAGATTTGGATACCAGGATAACCGCTGATCGACGATCACATCTAGATACTTAGTCTGTGTTACTTTGTAATGCATGAACAATAATTATAGTATCTGTTTTTAGTATCTCCACATGTGTGTGTATATATTGAGGAGATCCTAACTTGGTTGACAATTTTCGTTAATACTTGATGTATTTGAAGTGAGCAGGTTATTATTTAGCCAATTGGCTACTTTGCCATACCCATCTCAGCTTTGAGTTTCACATCTTGCCAGAAGATCCCAGAGACGACAGCGATATCATTGGCGTAATAGAAAACTTATGCATTATTGTTATGCATGTTATAGAGTTGCAGTCGGTTTATTTGTTTTTTCTACCTTTTGTGTGTTATGTTTTTAGGATCGTCTCCTCAAGTCCTTTATTATGATACCTCCCATGGCCAAGGTTCAAAACTTTTCTTTCAAGACTTATTTGTGACTAAATCCGGCCTTTTTATTTTATAAAATCAAAACCTCGAGTCGAAAGATACCTCATGTATTAAAATCCGTCTAGAAGCTAAGACACCTCGAGGGTATAAAGAACTTGTATCTTTGTGATGCAAAAGTACGCGTGAAAAACATAACCCTATCTTAGCTGCCGCGCAGTCGGGTAAAAATTGAGTATCGTTCTCAGTTACATCATTAGATTGCTCTCTAGGATCAACCTGATTCTTGACTGAATGCCTCTTTGAAGCGTTAATAATATCTAACGAAAACGTGACCATTTCTTCGGAGTAGTTCCAGCGTAGATCCCACGCAGCTGCCGCGTAAACGCTATATCTTTCTCCATTGGACCAATATCGTAATCGCGGAATAAAAAACAGGCATCCCATACATTTGGCTCGAGTAGGTATTGAAGTTTTGTATGGGGCAGTAATTGTTGTGAGCAGAAACGACAGTTTCATAATGAACGTGGCAACGCTATATTTGCAGGTAGCGATTAGCACTTTATCAAGATTAGATAAAAAACTTGTAACTGCGCTCTGCTAACCACTCCCGTGACCCATTTTTCAAGTTAAATTGTTACTCTTTGATGTAAAGCAAAGTTTGTAGGATTGCGCGAAAAAGTGAATAGCCTTTTTTCTTTGAGCCCTTCAGTGATGATCATAAAATGGACATTTCCGCTCTGTTGAATGTAATTAGGTATTTAAAGTCATTATTTATCTATTTATACCTACACATTATGTTATCGAGTCGTTGTGAGTATTCCAATAATCAATCACTCACTAACGTACGTATTACGTTAGTGATTGACTATCGGAATGTTAATAATAATTTGGAATAAGTGTAATAATATTAAAACAATTAATTTGTTTTAAGTATACAAATTGCCTGGATTTTAGCCTGCGTGATACTACAATCAATTATTTTGGAATTGTACTGTGGATTTGTAATGTGGATAGGTCCTTAACGGCACGTGCAGCTGCGATAAAATCTTCTTTCGCATACCGGTTTAAAAAACTCACTATGATTAATTTTGCATTAGAATTGAAAATGGGCACCCTTGCAAATATCAAATCACAATGTGATTTCATATATTTTTTTATTAAAAAAATATATACTTTTTGTTTTTACCTTAGGTTATCATTATCACTGTATTTGAGAATTTTGGTCCACCTGTTATTGGCAACTATATAGGTAAGGCCATGGCTGTTACCCACTGTTATGTAATATTTTGTATACAGAAGCTGTTGGTGTACCTTTTTTAAATAAATAAAATAAAATAAAATTTGGGGCAGCTGTAATTAACCTTCCGGCCGATCGCTTCAATAATCGAAAAAAGATTTTATTTTTTTCTTGTTGGGACTCCTTTAATTTCTACATTGTTCAGTTGGGATCGCTGTTCATATTTTGCGAGTTCGACCTTGGATTTCGTTAAGTCAGTCTGCAAACAACTCATTGTTTCCTGAAGCTTGTCAAGTTCTGTTGCTTTTGCTTCAACCTCCGCTAGTCGAGTGTCAAATTCATCAAGTCTGTCTACCACTAGTGGCTTAACATGTAATTTTTAGCTCAGCTAACTCATCCTTGATTATTCGATTATCATCTACCAGGGTCGGCAAATTAAGTAACTGGCGTTTCATGTCATGAATTTCACTCAATATTGTTTCGGGAGAGGCTGGTTCAGGAGCAACCAGAGCTGGGGATGACGTGCGACACTTCCATTGCGACATTCTGCGGGCGCCGAGTTTCCTCCATCCGGCTTCAGAAATATTTGCATATCCAAAATCCAGATATTTTTTGCAGCTCCCACATTGGACTCCGTCATTGAACTGCACATTACAAGTTGCGCACGTTTTCATTATTGAAACTCGGTATAAATAAAATTTTATTGGTGTTAAAATTATTGAGCATTTGATTAAGCATTACCTTTTCAAAACACACCTTTTTAAATCCGGTCTTCTCCATTGTTCCTATATTTGATAATATATATATATATATAATATAATGGGCACGACATGAAACCGAACTCTTGAAGAATTGTTCCTCTAGAGTTTTTATTTGCTAACGGCATTGAAACAAATGCACATTATCCACCCAGTCGCACTGAGTATGGTCCACTCCCTCTCACAGAGAGGAAGCCTGTATACCAATAGAGGGAAAAATTATTTTTATTACCCGACTACGGCGATACCAAATGGAAGGGATATGCTTTTAGCATTCTTTGTATGAATCTATGTTTTTATTTACGTATGCTCCAACGTAGCGCCTAAACTTTTCATCCGAATGAGGTGGCAATTGATTCGTTATTAATGATCCGGGTGACATAGGCCATGAATATACTTTAAATGGATGGTCAGCCATCCACGAACCGACCAAGGCAAGCGTAGCTTAACCTTCAATCGACCCGTGGCTAAATGATAACAGATCATTTAGCCACGAGCCATTCGGCTTATATCTAAGTCTGCCATTAAAAATAATACAATCAAAGTTATGTAGGTAATTTTTGTATGAGGATAATGAGTTTTAACTCCCCTAGGCAGTATAAGCACTTCATTAGTTCTAATGAAAATTAATCCTGGTCTATTTCTAAATCTTTCATTTTATAACATATTTGTAGTTTTTATTTGAATTTTAATAAATTGTCAGAGGAATATTACATTGATTTATCCAACACTCTAGTTCTTTCTATAATTTTTATTTGATATTGTGAAATGAATTATGAAATAATTGAAATTGGTACCAACATTTGTACGCCTAATGGTAAAGCATAGAGAACTTACAAAAATGTAACATCTCACACAACTGTGTATCTGTAACCTATGTTTACAAGCAATTCTAGTGAAATAATATAAAAAAATTAATTAAAAAAGAAAACATAATTCTGTTTTATACATGCTTTCGACTTTTCACAAGGCGTAGCATTCGTACGACTAACTTCAAAGACGAAAACTAAATAGATTAATAGCAAAACTCAACCAAACTCTTTTGTTTACTTGTTTAAAGTTCAAACATAATTTATTCAGCGTCCCACAAACCGAAAGGGGAGGTGTAGTTGGTGTGACATGCACTGAAACTTGTCAGTTTGCAACGAATGCCTTTGAATACTTAAAACAGTAATGATCAGTTAGCAATACCCAAATAATTCTACGTTAAATGCATTTGTCAGTGGACTGTGTGGCCATTTTAATTACTCTTGAAGTACCTTGAACCTATAATTATGCTGTCAGTTACTCGTGCCTTGGTCACGAAAGCCTTAGTGTCCTTTCACACGTTCCGGCTGCCAATCAGTCGGAATGTCTGGGCAAGCCGGGTAAAACATTTATACTTGGCCTTCCGTTTCGCTACCGGATACTGGGTGCCGGTTATTTTGCAGCCGGAGGATGGCTTTGCCGGGAAAACTTATTTCGCCGGGTACCCGGCAGCCGGAACGTGGGCCAACGGACTCAGTGATGAATATTTTGGGTATTTCGAAGTTACTGCTGTACTAATACGGCGGTGAGGCTTGTACGATGCCCTGCATGCGGCAAACTACTCAATACAAATTAGCAGCTAACATGTGAAACTTATACTTCGATGTATTTTTCTTATTTCTGCTTATACGAGTAATTTAAAGTGCGCAGGGATGGGAGGTCTTACGATCTGTGTGGCTCTAATTGTGTAGCAGTTCTAGTTTGTATCAGAATTACGCACACGTTGCATTTATTTGTGTGTATACCGGACGAGTAGTATATGAGCTCTTACGCAGTCCTTTTAGATGTTGAAATGTACTCGTATAACTATCGGTATGTAACTTGAAATGAACTACCAATCATGTTTGTTCCTCTAAGGCCAGATTCCTACAAAATCAGTTTCCCACAAGGACAGATTCCTATAAGGCCGGATTCCCAAACGGACGGAAGAACTCTCGAGATTAAAATGCTTTTGTTATGAATGCTTTTATTTTATATTATTAATCACATATATATTTTCAAACAAAATTAGTTTTTTTTTTAATATTTAAATTAAAAAACGCTTTCGGGTGTTGTGTGTGCCCCATACAAACAAAAACCCAAAAAAGACATATCAACATAACAGTGACTGCAAAATTGTCTAAGTGCAGTGTCTCAGACAAGTTTTCAGTCATTCACACTCGTTATTATTAGTCCCTTCAGTCAAATCAGCCAGATCACGTAGATCGTAGAGCATCCAAAACGGTAAATTTTTCTTTGAGTATTTTATTTGTAATCTCTTCTATTTTAATATATTTTTCCCTATCCAGTAACCGGCGTCGTTTCCCTCTTGAATTCACAGCATTTTTAATTTTTATATCTTGTAGGAATTTTTCCTGTTTCAATTGTTGAATGAATAAAAAATAATAGAATTTTCGAATTGATACGTCGGTGCCAGCCTTCGGCACAGTTCGAAGTTCGACATTTCTCGTTATAGCAACTGAATATTTTTGCCTTAATTTAGTTTATCCACTGCTTTTGGAAATGGTTGTTGAATATTGTGAACTTGACAGTTTCATCACATTTGTGATCAAATAAAGTTAAACACGCTTCGGGAATCAAAGTTGGTAGAAGCTTTGCTATCTGAGCGAAAAGATGCGTGATTTTGAGTCCTTCTTCCGTTTTATGTAAACCAATCTTGTCACTCTTTTTTGAAATAGCTCGGACATAATGAAAATAAAATCCGGTGGTGCTGACATTAGGAAATACCGTTTTTACTGCTTCGATTGCTTCAACCTGAAAATCGCATTTTTAATGCGTTATGTAGGGTACATTGAAATTTTTGCGTAACGCATAAATAAAACTACTACCACTACTACTACTATTACTACACTAGGCTACTATTTACTGCTTTTCAAAGTATTCCCCATTACATTTTAAACACTTTTTCATTCGTTCAAACCTTTTTTGAATACATGAGGACCATTGGTCTGTGGGCATGTTTTTTACGTGCTGGTTGAGAGCTAGCATGACATATTCTGGCCCCGTAAGAGTCAAACCTCTCATCAAATCTTTGATTTTTTGGTAAATAAAGATATCGCATGGTGCTAGGTTTGGACTATGTGCGGGATGTGTCACGAGCTCTACCTTTTCACAAGCCAAAAATGACTTTGTCTTGTTCACGGTGCGCGCCGAAGCATTGTCATGGTGCAATAGGATGCGACTTCTTGGTCGTTTTTCCCTAACTTTTTTAAAGACACTGGGGAAATACATGGTGGTGTACCACTCAGCATTAACTGTTTTTTGTTCTTCAAGTGGGATCGTGTAGACGGAAGCCGTATGGCAGAAAAAAAACGCAATAATTTTTCTACGCTTAAATTGTTACGCCTATGTTGTTTTTTTTTTTTAGGTTGTTGTGCTATTGACTCTAGTCTAGGTCAGAGATGACAGAGACAAAGCCGACGATGGAGTGAGCTTACCCAGAAGAAGCCTGTTCACTCTCACTTTGAAGAGATTTGGGTTGTATGCGGTCGGAAACACAGGCGCAGGTAGAGAATTCCACTCTTTTGTTGTGCGCATTATAAAAGATGCTTCGAAGCGCTTAGTGCGAATTGGTCAGTTTTCCGGTACGGGAACAACCACTCTTAATGATGGGCGTTGAAGTCCCCCAGAAAAATGAGCTCCGCTGTTGGGTACCGCTGCTGGGCTACGTCAGTCGACTCCACGAGGAAATTAAAGAGCGCTGTTGTCTCCTGGTCACCGCTGTGCGATCCGTAGACGCCGATGTAAGAGAGTTCTCGACCCCAGTGTCCACAAGTAGCGATATGGCAGAAAATCCCGGTTTCTCAAAGCAACGGAGACGACGACAACGAATGTCATCGCGGACGTACACACAGACCCCAGCTTGTTTCTTGAACTTGTGTTCAAGAGAGTAACCCGGGTAGTTGAGGTACGCCGCATCCGACGGGGTTGTTATCTTCGTCTCCGTTAGGAAAAACAGGTGCGGCTTCTCGGCCTCAAGGTGGTGATGGGCCGGATCGAGATTGGAGTGCATCCCCCTGATGTTAGTAAGGTGCACTTTTAGTGGGAGGAAGTGCAGCCGTTGTTTAACCTTATTATTCTTGCTTGCTTTGGTCATTTTAAGTAGAGTTGTTGGGGAAAAAAGTCGACTTGTCGAGGCGCTGCTCAGTGAACCAAGTGGAACACTAGAGCTAGCCAAACTTAAGGGGAACTCATCTGGAGACTGCGGGGACGCCCGAACCCCCCCGAATATGGCCAATATGGAGCATGTCGGGATTTTTCGCGAGTTGGCGGGGCAGCCTTTCGCACGTGGCTGGCGTGCTACTTGGGCCCCCTACTGACTGCGGTCGGCCAACGGCTGCCACCGTGCTTCGGATCCCGCTACCCTCCAAAATGAGTTATCCGGCAAGCTATGCCCAGAGACCAAGACCGGTTCTGAACAGCGCAACTGACAATCTCCTTCTCCCCCAAAGGCACTGGTACTCCCACACACCGACGGAACACAGGAAGCTGCTTGGCGCCGGACTCCAGTGGGATGGTGGTCGCGAACCAGGCGGCCCCTAGCTGAGTCTATCACCGCTAAGTGTGATCGTTCAGCCGTACCATAGGCAAGCCTGTGGTGCCGTTGCCCGGGGAGGACCACTAGGAGGTAAATCCTATACCACCCCAAACTTTAAACGTTTCCACTTATATAAATATCAACTTTACGAGTGTGTAAATTAAGATGATTTCAAAATGATAATTAAGTAGGTAAGTACCTACCTACTGATAAAAAAACCATAAAAAGTTTTGTAACCGAAAGTACACTTTACATGTAGAAATTAAAGTATTTTTTCCAAAATCACATAACACATAACATAACATAACATCACGCCTGTATTCCCCGAAGGGTTTGGCAGAGGTGTTCCTATAGACACATAGATAGTGTGTGTAAAATCACATAAATTGAAAACTAAGAAGTCCGTAAAAAATAAAACTTTGTTATATAAGAACCTAAGTAATTTGAAAAATCATGATTTTTAAATAAATACTGCGTAAAACATAACTCTCACGCCTTCTTCCCATGGGGGTAGGCAGAAACTACGGAACGCCACCTACTATGTATGATCCTTACATACTCCTTTTGCTTCGTTTACGTTCATGCATCTGGTCATACACGCACGCCGGTTGTGAATACTACGCACCTGAACTTTCTGAAGAACATCACCAATAAGGTGACTATATGTCTTCCTAGGGCGTCCCCTCCCGGCGTTTCCACTCACATCTACCTTTTGTTAGTCGCCTGCGTAAAAGCAATTCCGAATTCGCCAGTTTCGTCATTTGTGCTTTTGTGGTCAAGTTTAGGTACCTACTTAGGTTAGGATAGGTTATGCTCGCTCTTCAAACACGTACAGACCTGCCATCGTCCTCTGACGAAAATCGTCTACTACTGAGTTCAGCTTGGATGTCACCGCCATTTATACTCTCTTGAGTGGCGTCGCGTCGCGGGCGCGACGAATACGTCGCGCGTGCTACGCGTCGTCGCGCCAGTGTGAAAGGTGATGCGACGCGATTATTTCGCAGAATCGCTACGCGACACGTCGCGCTGTCGCGTCGCGCCTGTCCGTGGGAGCCTTTAAGGGTTGTTCTATCTATAATTAAAACACGCGTAAAATTGTTCAAAGCCAACAGTATTTGTTTTTTATCGAAAATTTTACATATCTGTGATAGGTATAATTATTTTAATGCGATTTTTGTGACTGTATACTCTTTACGAACTTCTGAATCAGAGCTATTCAAAGCCAAAAGCATGTCGGCACTGGCATCCAACCGATTTCGGTGCTTGTTTTGAATGATCAGAAGCGCCGAGAACCCTGCTCGCATAGGTATGTCGATGAAAACAAAGTTAGGTAACGTATATCAATTTCTTGAGTCTTTGGGAAAATAATTGCCTTATGGCTCCAAAAATCTTTAAGATTAATTCCTGTCTCGGATGTATGTTTCAAGTTGAAGCCCAGTTTAATATACTTAATCGCCGTCATACTTTCGTTTCGGTAGCATTTTTCTGAAAACAAAATAATTATTAAGTATTATTCCCACCTACTTAGTAACCTATGTACTGTATTACTGTAATAGTAAAATATATAAGTACTTAATAATAATTGATAGTGGTCACAGGAAAAATACGGATAAAACATACCTAATTTTAATGACAAAACCTTGGAACTGGTGTACAAAGTACATCGCAATTAAAAATAAACTTAGCAGATTTGGCAGGTTAATTGTGACATAGTATTCACAGTACCTATTTAGAATTAATACGAGTATGTGACATAAACAAAACAAACAAGATTTATTTTACTTACGTATTGAAATCTGGAGCATTCATTTACTACGAGTATACAGGATGGATTTTTGAGATGGGGCAGCAAGGGTAGCTACCTTAACCGTTGTAGCTACAGGAAAACGGTCCTGGAGACTTTCCTTAACTTTTTGAGAAATTTTGAATTGCATTCGCAGATTTTGAAAAAAATTACAATCAGCAGGAAAATGTGCCTTTTTCACAAAAACTTTTTTTGTGCCAATCGATCATGTTTCTCATAAGGATCAAAAACCTCTATCGGACAGACTGAGGTTTGAGTACTAGAAAAGTCTGAAATAATAAAAAAAACTTTTCCTATAGATTTCGTAGGAAATGAGACTACAACTTACTTTTTTATTATGGATAGACCAACCGCTACAATGAAGACTGACCTGCTTTGAGATTTTTCCGGATTTACAAAAAGCATCTTGCTTGAAGAAAAAGCTCACCGGTACATTTTTTACAATATAAATCAGATAACTTTGCGTAGTCGTTGTATATCGGATACTGAAAATGGGTGCACTCCTGACAAAAAACCGCCGACACCACTCCTTCATCGTGTAGATTTACTTCGCAGTCAGGAAGAGTTAAGATAAATAGATCTGCGAATATTACCTGAGGTAAATAAACTGATTCTGTAAAGCATGATTTTAATACTTTCATCTATAATAATAAATTATTATCGTGGTTTGATAAAGTTCTATTTTTATAAACATGAGAAAACTCTTGCAAATGCTATTTGATACAAAGATTTTGGTTTTTTAGCAAACAATTTGGAAATTATATTTCATTGATTCTGTTTTTCTGAAGGTATATTATAGGAAAGCTGCAAATATTTTAGTTTATTGACAATAAAAATTAACATAGATAATATTTTATCATTACAAACAACATTGTGTCGAAAAGAGTTTAATAACTGAATTATTACACTACAATCAGGTTATGTGTCTGAATGTATTATTTCCGTCCTTTTGGGTATATGTCCTTGTGGGAATCTGACTTTGTAGGAATCTGGCCTTAGAGGAACAAACATGATTGGTAGTTCATTTCAAGTTACTTACCGATAGTTATACGAGTACATTTCAACATCTAAAAGAACTGCGTAAGAGCCTACATACTACTCGTCCGGTATACACTCAAATAAATGTTATGTGTGCGTAATTCTGAGAGAAACTAGAACTGCTACACAATTAGAGCCACACATAGATCGTAAGACCTCCCATTCCTGCCCACTTCATCGACTACATTTCAACATCTAAAAGGACTGTAGGACTTACATACTACTCTTCCGGCGGCACTTTATAATTATTTGAAATAGCATGAGAAATGCTCAGGAGGAAATCTAGAACATACGTATTTAGTCGACATAGAATTTTGAAACCGAACGAGTTAAAGGCTCGTACACACTGGCGCGACGCGACAGCATGACACAAAGGTACCGCGTGCAGCGCGACGGGCGGCGCCTTTGTGTCGGGCTGTCGCGTCGCGCCAGTATGCACGAGGCTTAATGTAACATTTAGGTAATTGCCATAATGAAACCGTTTGAAATAATAATATCAATTTCAGTTGCATAAAGTATATTTAGCCGCAAGCTACATCAATTGATTGTTTAAAGGAACGAAAGTCGATGTAATTGTTGTGCACAAACATACAAGGATTTTATTTATGCTGGTAATAGAGAAAGAGTTCCGATAACAATACTCGGTCTAATTTCATTGCAAGGACTTCTTCAATTACAAGAAAAGCATTCGACTTTCAAATCAATCTTAATTATGTTAGTTAGACTTTGCAGTACGGCAACTTCTCTAGTACCTATTGAATAAACAAACTGTCGTACTTAAGTACTTACTGTTTTGCTATTGATTTTGTGGTAGGTACTCACAAGAATATGCTAATCAGTTTTTTGCATTGCCTATTTGTATTTAGGTAGTGAGTCGTCAGTTTATAGTCAATCATTTAAAAGAGGTTTCGGGTAAAACGACATTATTATTTCAAAGCATTATTCATGTCGGTTTATCGGTGTATGTATAGGCTACTCAATATGTACTTCACCTTGGCTGAAATAGTAGAAGCTACTAGGTCGAAATATACATTATTCTTGGGAAAACTGAATTAACGGAAATTCATAAAAATCTAATATACATCAGATGCACTTTACCTTGGCTTTAATAGTTCCACAAACCGAAGGCGGAACGCGCACAATAACTTCCATCTTGGAAAACTTAAGCGCTCTCAGTAAGAATTAAATTTTTAAATGAAAAGAAAAATTGTTTCCTTCCATTGTTTACAAGCCTTGGCATTGCCTTTTACAATTATAAAACTTGCCTGCATTCTGCAAATCCATAACCTGGATTAGGTCTTATTGAGAGAATCAATCCTGTACTAAGCCATGTACTACTGATTGCCCTTTTGTTAACCGACTTCACAAAAAGGAGGAGGTTCTCAATTCGTCATTATGTTTTTTTTTATTATTTGTGTTAGCTCATAACTTTTTTCTGGGAGAACCGATTTGGATGATTCTTTTTTTATTTGATAGCTGGTGCTTCACATGTGGTCCCATTTAAATTCGTTCAAGGTCTGACCAGTAGTTTTTGAGTTATCCTTATTACTGCATATTTTTTCCACTTAGTTTAATAGTGTTAATAATTTCCCGTCACTGTTATTTACATACCATGTAGTGGTATACGAATTTGGGTGGGGTAGGTACCGCAAGTCTTTTCTGTCTTTTAGTGTTTTTTTTGGAAGTCGGTTGTTTTTTGAAAAAATGTTTTCAGCGACACCTTTGATCAACCAGTATCCGTGTCTGGCATTTTACTCAAAACTGTCAAGTAAGGTCAGTGTTTATTGGTCCTGTATCTGTACAGGACCAATAAACACACTGAAGTCGTAGTTTTCTTTTTAACCACTATTTTTAAAGTTACGGTGAAAATGTATGAATGAAAGATATTCATTGGCCTAAACAGCTTCTTGTAGTTTTTGTTGCGGAACAAGCACATTTCTGAAGACAGTACGTAGCAGGACTGATTGCACCAAACACGTCCGACAGACGTACGTTAGCAGACTCGTCAACTCTCTTCACTCACCCAGTAATGCCCGATTTTTTAGTTCCGCCTTTTAACTATTTTTTGTTACATCATTATGTAGAATAAAGGGTAATAAAACATTATGACAAGTTTTAGGTTTAAATGTATATTTAAAGTTAGAAAAAAGCAATGTGTCCAAATGGACACGCTAAGCATTTTTAGTAGCAAATAGATAAAGGAGAATGGCGAGAGTGCATGTAATATGGGACCCATCGTTAGAGGTAGCGTATATTATGGAAACTTATGAATAGTTAAAGAACGACATAAGACTAACAAAAAAGCAAATGGGAAGTAGTTTATAGAAGTTGGGAGAAAAAAGATATAAAATGTAGAAGATTATAACCTAAAATAATCTAAAAGTACTTTGGGTAAGGAGTTATTGGTTATTAGTTAGTAGTAAAATAGCTTATTTATAGGTACATATTTACTTAAACTCAACCCCTATATCCCGTGGGAGTAGGCAGATACTACAAAACGCCGCCTGCTACGGATTCTTATAGACTTTTGCTTCGTCCACGTTCATACATCTGGATCATAAACGTGCGTTGCAAAGTACTACGCACCTGACTTTTTTAAGGACATCACCAATATTGTCAGTGTGTCCTCTCCTGGCCTTTATAAATGGTCCGAATCTAAATAAAAATCTCTATCAATAGGTAGGTACCTATAGGTTTCTGCTACATCTGTTTAGCCAGATAAACCTTGTTTATACGAAGTACTAAGGTTTCCTTTGCATACTGCAGTGGACGAGTTGCATCGCTGGTATTTTTGGCAATAACTAGGTAGTTATACTTAATGCTGGTTTTCGTCTTTATTCAAACTCGTATACCTACACACATCTACGTTGCCATCTAATTGATGGTTCATAAAACTGGCAGCATGCGTCTGCATCATGTGCATTAGGGCACTCTATAATTACCTTAAGATCAAAACTATGCAATACTGCTAGGCTACCATTACTTATCCAGAAACTAGATTGTGGTCAGATTGAACCAAGCTGAAAGAAGCCTATGTAACAGATAAAGTAGTTTTATCAGCATCATCCTCCTGCCCATCCTTTCATTCAACCTAGGGGTTTGTTAAATAAAAAAACTCGTTTAATCACTTTATAATTACATATAAAATATTCAAAACATACAATCGTTGTAAATAACTATTTCTTATAGCAAAAAAATACAAAATTTATTCTATAAGTGCGGCACTAAATGTTGAAAATCGCATTTTCAGCAGTATTAATTCATAAAATAAATTGCTACCTAGGTGAAAATTGCAAATTCTTGCATTTCTAGGAATATAGAACTAAAAATCCTTAATTATTAGTTTTCTGAGCCTATCAGGCACACGTCGTTTTTTAGAGACATTGCACTCTAAAAACAAGCAATGACGTGCTGTGTCAGCTGCTCTTCTCAATGTGGACAACATAATTTGTTCAGCAGAAGTTCCTTGTAGTGAACGTCCTGAGTTCGACGGACTAACTTCTTCATCCACTACTGTGTCAGCTGCTCTTCTTGTGGACAATACTTGTTCAGCAGATGTTTCCTATAATGGATTTCCAGATGTTGACGAACCAACGTCTTCAACTTCTAGCACTTGCTCTATCTGTTGAGAAGATGTAGGCTGACTGATTGTGGAAGGTGCAACAACAGCAGAACTTCTGTGCGAACTGTCTGCTACTCTCTTTGCCCATAAATAGAATGGCACACATATCTCATCATTTAAGGTTAACTGAAACAATACCAGTAAAAAGTCGTCAAAAATACAATCACAAAGTAATAATATATTGAGATCTCATAGCATTATTAGTAATAATAAATAGGTATATACAGGGCTACAGGTAATGTCGGCAATCCAAGTCTCACAATAAGGGGATGTAGGAGAGATAATTTGGTTTTGGGTTTGGGGGGGGGTTGAGTTATTTTTCATTATATATTTTTTTGAAGATAAAAAAAATACTATGCATACAATATTTTTTTATTAATATTATCTGCTTGCTAATACATAATATTTAACCATAAAATGACAATTATCTTCAATAGTTTCTAAATTAGAACAAAATAGTATTTAAATCAGAGAGAAAATGTTTGACAATTGCTTGAGGTCATATGAGTTCTTTTGGTTGTAACTCTCCTACATCCCCTAAACGGATTGCAGTCATATTACCAGTAACCCTGATATTGTTTTCATTACCAACCTGGCAGGGTCTTATCCATTCCGATACAATGTTTCCCTTTCATACATCTCTGGTCGAAGAACCAGCCTGCTTGTGATTTTCAAAATAGATCTGCCACATCCAGCACAGACATTATGATGGCCAAGTTGTGGTTGGATATCATGTTCAGGTCCATCATTCGAGTTAAGATTTATAAACTCCCAACATGAGTGACAAATATAGTCGTCTCCAGTTATCTGAAAATATTATTCCCATGATTAAAGAAACACAAAATACGTTTATAAGTTTAAGTTATAATCATGTCCTGGTTCCGGGTTAAGATTGTAACTACCCCATCCAATGCTACCAAACCATGTGTGATACGGGCACCCATATTGAGTAGCTTAAAGGACAGACTATCTAGTCTAGGGCAGAGTAGCTAGTAGTGCTGTTAAACAAACATAATAATATTCCACTAATCAAGTATCTTGACTTGGCTCACGAGGTTGAACTCCATCAGCACTACACCTAGTCACACAACATTCTTAGGAGGTTCTATTCCCTGGAGCCCTGACCGTCGGTAGCTTGGGTCCTAATACCGGTGCAGTATTTTATTTTTAAATTTTTTTCATACTATTTTTAGGAAATATTTTAAAATGTGATTTTTACGGTTCTAAATTAATAAAGCGTAGGGAATTATTCGATTGATAAATGCCTACGGTAAATCATTAGACTGGCAGTAGTATAACACAAGTAGTAATATAAAATACTTCAAGACTGTTTTTATATTCAGAAGATTAAGTGATGGTCAACACTTAAAAACAAGCAGGAGGAGCATAATTATGATAAGAGTACGAGTATACGAGAATACTTAAGTAAAAGCTAACATCTAAAAGAAATCTCTACTTTTGCTCGCTCCCTTTGTTTTATCTCTGATATGATTTATGTTCCTGAAATTAAACAAATTAGTTTACGAATATTCTTAAATCACACGGATATACCCATCTCTATACTCTTTCAACTATCTGATATTCTAGTTAGGTTAGGTAATTATATTTTAATTGTAAATATTATTGTGTTTGATAAAAAATGTAATTATCCATACTAATATTATAAATATGAACAGGGAGTTCATCCCCACTATCTGATCACTTTTGTCAGACAAACGATGTCTCCGTAATCGAGCAATGCGCAATTGAGTATCAACACAACGCATTTTAACAGTTGACAAAGTCCAAATCACTTGCAAATTGTTATCCAGAAGTAAATGCCGTAGTCTAGGTTGGTGTGCAGAATAGTCAGTCCAAAGGTAAAGCCAAGTCCTCTAGAATCCATAAAATCGCAATAATAGCATTTATAACCCACATTAACCGTTGAAAACAAACAATGGAATGAATTGACATGACAATTTGACACTGACGGTCCATTTTCCGTTCCATGTTTTCAATACCGTATAAAACACAAAATAATTTATATATTTTTACGGTCTGTTTACACTTTAAGTACTTTTCATGTTTCGTTTTATATGTTTTTAGTTTATTTAACAAGATGTAAGTACAAAAGAAGGAAAAGCGCGAAGCGAAAACGTATTTATGTGTAAGAACATAAATCATTACTTTAGATTGGAATGTATCAATGTAATTCACGACAAACGTTGCGTTCGGAAACTGCACTATGACTTATTTTTTAATAAATTAAAATCATTATTATCTTTTAATTCCCATCTCCTAGTGACTCAATATTTTTTATATAGAACTCTTATAAACTTGTTATTATAATTAATATAAACTAGCCCGTGAACGGCGCTCTGTTAATTTTTAAATAACGTGGGTCCAATCTCGCCATCCTTCTTTGTATTTAAATAGTTGAGAGTTCAAAATAGCCGACAATAGAAGAAAATAAAGTTATTTCATACGAGACAAAACAAAACAAGCCACACATAACCCGACATCACATTTCATGTTCTCCGTTCTCCCAGCAGAAGATATTTTTTTACAGTATGGACCAACACATCTACGCTTTTTTTCTGTTTTCTGGACATAGTGGCTAATTTGGTCGTATCTTGAAGCAATAGCCAACGATGAATTAGAAGCATTTGGTCTTCCTTCTCAGTACTCCAGTAAAGTCTTCTATTAGCTACAGGGGAAAAGCCACTTAAAAACAGAATAGCAAAAAGCAACGAATTTCATCGGAAGTAATATTTGGGCTAGGGGAATTTTTCGACTAAGCATCCGGTTAGATTCAAGTATAAACATATCTATGATATCGTTATCGATCATGCGTTCGAACAAATCAATAGCCGACTGATCACCAAAGTTACTCGTTTCAAGCTCTGAAAACGATCCTAAAAATGACTCCATTTCTCCAGAAATCTGTTCTCGACTTCTTTCCACAAAGATCATTAGAGCGCCGACTTTTACTGTAGGTATCTTGATTCCTAAAACATACTTCAGTTTCAGTCTCAGCAAGTAACGGACGTTTATTCAAACTTTCGGCCCTTCCATCAGTATCTTCATCACCAGAATCCTCACCCGTTAGTTCTGCTGGTTCTGGTGGGGCTATATAAATAGATTAAGGAGTAGGTCGGTCCTCTTCACTTTCTTCACCTTCACATAGTATGCCTAGCACTTCATTTAGCGAACAACTTCCCCTGAAGTGATCGAAATCAAACAATCTGAAAGATAACAAATATAATGTCAAAAAGCCACGGCAGGTGCTTAGCGTATCCATATGGACACATCACATTCAACGTACAAAAATATAACCTATACCTAAGCTAATCTATACTTTATCATCAGTATATTATAAATCATTTATTTAAGCATAACAAAACACAACTAAACGCTAAAAATATAAAAAAAATATTTAGATGAAAACCCACTTACCGCCTTTGGTTATCCATTTTTTTTTTACCAATTTTGAACAATAACCTATTTCAATTGATTATTATTTCCAAAATACCCTCACATAAGGAGAAATAAATGACAGTCATTGAAACCACAGAGTACAAACAATGCAATAAAGAAAAGTTTTTTTTTAATCATGCAGTGAACTGTTGCCACAATAATAATTTTAAAAACATACTAATTACGTGTCCAAATGGACACGCTAGGCATGATATTGCTAGGAACGCATTTAACTAGGGACAGAGTGAACTAAAACTGTTACTTAATTTATTTCCACTGGTGACAAAAGAAAAACAAATGTGTTTTATTGCAGGCAAAATACCCAAAAAGAAAATTAGAATAAAAAGTAAAAACAAAGCATGGAGGTATGTATAATTGTATAGGTCTTCAAAACATACGTTTTTCGTAATTTTTGGTTCTCGCTTAGATGAATGGAAATCCAGGCCACAAATATGGGGCTTGCTAGTTGCACGAGACAACCCTCAAAATGAAAGACACTTGAAGTTCTATTAGATAATTATATTATCAATCAGACGAATAGTTTTTCCCAATTACTCATAATTAACACCGCTTTCATTGTTAACAATAGTACCAGTTTTTATTGAATACAGTATTATTTATTTAATTAAACTGGACCGCAAAAGATCGTGGAATAGGCCTACCGGGAAAACCAAGTTAAAAACGCGCCAAGTACCTCACAGGTGGTGTGGAACGTGTGCATATTATAGAGAACACAAGTTTTTTAAATGAATAGCTATATCTCAGAAATGGTGATTTTTTTGAAAAAATAGTAAGGACAATTTTATTTTTATATATAATTGCATGATCTACATTTTTGTGTGACCTATTTTTATTATAAAACTTACACAATTTGGCTGAAAAATGCAAAAAACCCATATTTGCGAACGTTGACCTTGAATATATATTTTTTGCAGATGTAGGATCGATGGGGACTTTTCAGATTTCATTTATAATGGTGTTCCCAACATTTGTGCCAATTTTCAGCTCTCTGCGAATTATTGTAACCTTGAATATCTATTTTGATCGGACTATTAATTGAATTGGTTCGTGGTAAAATTGAGGTCGGAACAGAGTGTTGCGCTTGTGGCGGCCTACTCTAGGAAAAGTGCAATCGGGCCGACCTTTCAATGTATCTTTTTATTTATCACGTGACCTTGAAATTCGGGAAGTTCATCAGTCTGCAAGAGTATAGCCACCTCTATCTGAAATAAATAACAAAAGAGTTAAAATCAAAGAAATAAATCTATTCAGACCTAGCTGTTTCCGCGCCGTCAAAACTAGAAACTAGCCAGAGCACATATTTAATATATTCTATGAATTAAAAACAAACATCACGTAAATCCGAGAAACTGTACTCGAGTTTTAAAAGCGCACGAGCGGGCATGTAGGCATAGTCATTGCCTATTATATGTATTATATGTTAGGGGAACTGGAAGTTAGTTATAAATTTAATGTAAAACTAACTGTAGGAAATTTCATAAATAAAAACGCGTGTAAGGGATTCAACCTTTAATGAATTTCACGAATATTAACTGGATACAGTGCCACGTGTACCCCAAATAGCGGCCGTAACATATCTACGTGAGTCTGACATAGTTTAATAATTTGCCACGCGTGTATGCAGTCATCGTGTAATGATGGATTGGCCACGCCGTGAAAGTGTCGAAGTGCCAGCCGGTACTTCAATCTACAGGCTTTTATTTATTACCTCTGTGTTTACATCAGAAAGGTCTTTATTTTCGTTGCTTATAAGTTGCAGACATAATAATGTGTAGGTGAAATTACTGGGACTGTATGTTTCAGAATAGCTTCATTGATTTGACAGGTTCTTTAATATTCTCGCGAAAGATGGAAGGAGTGGAGGGAGTCGGATAGCCCGCTCCTGGGCAAATACCTCCTTCTACTCCATGGCACTAGATCTACTTCATGTATTTACTCTTCGAATGACATTCGAAGAGTAAGTTCCTGAAGTAGTGTAGTGCCTGTTTTTTGCACTGTCGTATCAATTAACCACGCTTCCCTGAAAACTGTTTAGGCTGTATTAATGATTCACATTTGCTTACAAGTGGATTGATTTGTATGATTGCATTTTTTTGGTCGGGGAAGAAACCAAAAAAATGATCACCTTATTTTATGGTAGTTTCCTATGGTACACGGTAGTAGCGGTTAGCACAACGAAGACTCATTATGGTCGGTTCTGACTTGGTCACTCACAATGCGATACTTAAATTTGATCACATTGCAAAAACATTGGACAACAATGCTTTCAAAAAGATTACCAATAAAAGCCTGTCAGACATCTGTAGGTAGGTATGTTTTCACAAATGAAAATGGATTTAATTTGCAAGCGTGGACGCAGCTGAAACCTCAATATAGTGGGATATTACGCCAATGTTTGTGATTCGTTTGACAGTTTGACAAGTGACAAAAAAAAACGAAAAAACTTGACGTATTGCTTTTTCAGCGATATGAATTGGAGTATTTTTGTAGGTATATGTGAGTGATCAACTTAAGACCCGTTATAATTTCTGATTAAAATCTGCTATTTCATACACGGTCAAAATATAAGGAAAAGCAGTTGTTTTTTTAATAAGCGACATAAAATTTCTGCGCTGGTGGGTTTACAATCAAGGCTCGTGCACACTGGCGCGACGCGACAGCGTGACACAAAGGCACCGCGTACCGAGCGACGGGCGGCGCCTTTGTGTCGGGCTGTCGCGTCGCACTTGTTTGCCTTTATGCACCGAATTTATGGTAACAGTTTGCGCGTCAATGCCCCTTACAACGTGTATATAAATCAATGGTAGTACAGTAAACAACGATAAGTATAAGATAAGTAAACAAAAATACATAAATGTCAATATGTACCGAGACTATTCGCAGTTATATGCTGTGCATTCCCGCATCCAACGGTATTCGATTTCATGGTCGAACCCTAGTACAAATTACATCATTTGATATATCGCATTTGATATATCGCAGCTGCTATCTAGCTACATCACTACAGCGGTATCTAATTCAACAAGGTCTCGGATACACAAGGACATGATCCGTGTCTGCCTGAGACCCTGTGCAAATTACATCGTGTCTGATACCGTAGTTCGCGATTTTCTTGTCTAGTTCCAGTTAATATTTTGATGATGATTATAACGGTTAGGTAATAAAATGATTAAGATACGTATTTTTTTTTTTAGAGAAATTACGAGCTGATAACCCAGCTGAAACTAAATCCAACATTAGTTTCATCGCTTTCAATGCTCTCTACCTTCCAAACAACAATAAAACCATAGTGTCGTTTGAAAATGTTAATGGGATGTCGGTTGTAGTCATACGCGTAATTTATGACAAGCGTTGCATATGAATGCCATATCCAATGGCCAACAATAATTCAATAAGTTGCAGAACGTCAGGCAACATGTTATGTGACAAGCAGTAAATTAAGAATACTATTTCTGCTTCCACTTGACATAATTACAACAAAAATTCTCACGATTTCGGAACGATTTCAGCATCGTATCAAATATTCGTATGAAAACTATTGATAGTTGACAATTCACGACAAACTGGCTATAGCGAATGGGAATAAAAATACAAATTGAAACATCAAAAGCGTTTTCCTTGGATATAATGTAAGGGCCTGTAAGTCAACACAAATATACCTATATATAAATATAAATTGTCTGTTTGCTAGTTTTATCAAAATTCAGGGTCTAACTATCTAACCACTTAACCAGATCCGAATTACCTAATTTGGTAAACTGGTATTTTGATTCCAGTCAACCTACCGAAATTATTAATAAAATGTAAATAAAAACCTTTTTTAAAACAAGCTTTTAATGAACTAAAATGTACTAAATAAAACTTACGTTAACATAAAACTTAATATTTTGTTAGAAGGTTGCGGCTCATCTGAAAGTGTAAGAAGGACGTTCATACCTCAAGCTTTTAAAAAAAAATTAAGTTTTAGGTTAAGGTAAGTTTTATTTAGTTCTTTTTAGTTCATTAAAAGCTTGTTTTGAAAAGGTTTTTTACTTACATTTTATTTTGTAATTTTTAGCATTAGAATTTCTTTAAATATCCGTTCTAATCACCTTCTCTTGAAAGGTACTTCTAAGACAAATCCAACCAACTCAAACGCGCCTTTACACAAGTCATGCTGTCTGAAGCCATCTGAGTTGCACTATGCAAGTCATGCTATATTTTGGAACGGGCTATCATCATAATTTAATGAATACTTATACAAAATTTCGTGCTTGTGCTGTTGACCACTGAGGAGATCTCTTGTATGGAGCCAGTCCTGGGTGCAGCAGCCAGATCATGGTAAACTTTAGAACGAGCTATCATACTTGTATGCGTATATAGAATTTTGTGTCTCTGCTATTGACCGTTCATGAGTTCCGTCGACTGGAGCCCACCCTGGGCGCAGCAGCCAGGTTATGGTGGACATTAGAAGGAACTACCATAATTAAATGCTTATATTAAATTTCGTGTCTGCACCGTTGACCTTTAAGGAGATCGTTCGTCTGGAGCTAATCCTGGGTGTAGAATCAGGTCATGCATCATAAAAATGCATTGTCTTCGAAACAGAATCAACGTGTGAAATTTCAACTCCGTAGGATAAGAGGAACTGTTTTTTTCAGCTTGCTAGATTTGACCCGAACATACATACATACAAATATTGCAAGTTAAATAAAAACTTGTAAAAAACGTGTGGAGTCGGGGGACCTCCGCCAGGAACGAAGTTCTTGACGTATTTTTTCAACTCAACAAATTTCAAAATTTACGCAGCAGCCATTTTAGATTTTAATTTTGACCTTTCTATCGGCTTCAGCTCCCTCGAAAACTATGAAAACTATCTCTCTCCCTCTCTCTTTCTATTATATAATAAAAAGTCGCATGGAGTGGGCATAACGCTTTTTCGTTACGTGACGATTTCTACAAGTTTAATCCTACCGCAAGCTGCGTTAAAGAACTTCGTTCCAATAAATTGGCATTAAAAATATTTGGCATTGGGATGAAAATGAAGGCAATATAGCTTAAAGGACAGTAAAAGTCAACAAATCATACAAATATCAAATTACTACAACAATCGAAAGGTATTTAGTAAAAGTGCCAATCATCAATTCATCTAGGTATAGCACCGGAACTTTGCTATGAACATAACGACGGTGATATACATTATTTTAATACTAGAAATAAAGATAAAATAGATCAACAATTTTTTAGACTATCTAAAGTAGATAACATTTTTATATAAATGTGTTAAATGTTACAACAAAATACCTTGTGATATATTGCAATTAAATGAAATAAAATTTAAATCTCATATTAAAAGTACACTTTGTAAACAAGCATAATTATTACAAATTAGAGGATTATATCCTAGATAAGAATGCATGGAAACATGCTGGTCCTGCTCCATAGGACAATCTAGAGTCTAGACAAAATCAAACTGGCTGCTAATTTAATTGTATAATTTATGATTTTTATGACATTGAATTTTACATTATGTAACTATTTTAACTCACACACTAAATTATTACTTGTGAAATTTTGGAAAAATCATTTACTTCTCAATATTTGTAAATATGTGAGCACCATGTATCTATCTCATAATTAATTTACTTGTCATTGCGTTACATTTAATTCTTTTTATCTATTGTGGTATAGTAATTTTATTCTAGGTGCATCGTCTTCACATATAATTATATAATTAATGTATACATCATATTGTAAAACATTTTTAAAAGAGTAACGGTGGAGTTACTCGCCCAGTCTTCTCCGTACGAAACTACCTACCTTTTGGAAGGGGCAACTAGAATCAATTCTATTTTTTGTAAATTTTAACGTTCAAAAGTACCTTTTATGTGCCTATTTGAAATAAATGATTTGTCTTTGACTTTGGTGTAGTATCAATATCTAAAAACTACAAAACTATGATTTTACAGGAGGCGGAAAAAAACGTTTCATTTCTACAGTTTTTAACATATGAATAAAAAAATACTTATTTATAAAATAGTAGAAAACGCCTGTGACGGTGATAATGATTTCAATAAAATATTTCAGGTTAGGGATATAAATGTTCATATACTCGTACAGTATACGAATATGCAATAAAGTGAAAATCGCTAAAATGTTAGTTATTAGATATTTATACGTCACCGTCGATATGCCTATACATATAGATAGGTAACTATAGACAATGTGTTGCTCTCGTTCACGTATTTCCACGTTGCTAGTAAAAGCAAAAAGGTGTCGAGATTGAATGTGAAATAATTTAATTTCACAGCTTTTATTGCATTCCGGAAAACGCGATCCATTGACACACCTACATCCATATTAAAATAAAACGTCATCTGGAATTTTATTCAATATTCGGAAACAAAATAATTATACAATAGCAACTGAATAAAATTTCGTGTATTATGATTATTTGTTTCCGTACCATTGAATAATCAACGAGTAAGTGATTCAAAAATACGTGAATTTATACGTGCGCGTGCACTTGTTAATGTTGTTTCCTTCATTGTTTTTGGGGGTTTCGGTGGTTGTCTCTCTGTGGCTAACGACTCCCTCTGAAACTTTATAACGATTTTTGCTAAAGTATGCTGTTTTTGGAATGCATAATTGAATGTTAAATTACTTTTTACGCTGTTTTATACACACACACTTGCTGGATGAACCGCGGTTTATTCCTGCGTCTAGACTCACTCACGTCTAAAGCTGAGCTTTGTATACTTTAAAGTTTAAACGATGTGACAGGGGCATAACATGTTTATGTGCGTCACTAATAACCTTCTAGAATGAACAGATGATTACAGGTAGTGCTTCTGAACAATGTGTTGAATTTCAACTTATTTATAACATCGCCGCGTCACATGTCGTGTATACTACGATTATGTAACACACACCACAAATATTCCGTGAATCCTTAAGATATTGATCTCATATATTAGAGAGTCACTATACCTACAACATTGTGGTTAACATCGTTGAGTACATACAACGCATATCCCACGGTAGCTGTGGATAGTTTACATCCTATAGTCTATTAGTCTTACCTCCAAAAATAGTATTGGAATGAAATAATAATCTGTAAAATAACTGGGAGTAAGTAGGTAATAAACACCTCTCCCGATCCATCAGACACCTGAATCGAGCAACCTTGCATGTTTTTATTTAAAGGTCCTACTATATCTTTTTAAATGACGGTAGTAAAAAGAAAATAAAATTTGTGGATTTGAAGCCAGTCACTCACTTCCATTTCCGTTTGTCATTGTTCCCAATTTGAAACCGGAATACTAAAAAAAAACAGTTTCAATTGCAATAAGTCGTCTTTTTGCGTTTTTCAGGGGTAAAAATAGCGTGGATTATTTGAAGAAAACAATGGTTTATACAGCGAAAACGTTTATAGTAACTTGACTTGTGTTACCTCCAAGATCATTTACGATGGCCGTCATGGGGTTCGGCTTGGAATTAATTATTGCCACTATGACATGCTGTGGAATGATCACCCATACTTCCAAGATGGCAGTTTTCAGCTCCTGCAAAGTTTCTGGAGCTGATTAGTTAGCTCGAACACGCCTTTTCAGCTCATCCCATAAGTGATCTTTTGGATTCATATCAGGGCTTCTTGCTGCCCATTCCATTACTGCAATGCTAATGTCATCCAGGTATTCTCTAACAATTCTTTCAGTGTGTACCCTTGCATTATCATGCGTAAAAAATAAATCCTGGCTCACAAACTCAGCTTACAGCATCACATGGGCCATTGACATTGACGAAAGTATCGGTCGCTATTTAGTGGTGTCGACCGTGATGCCGGCACAATTTCAAGGCCAGTTTTTCCTTCGGTGGAAATTTCGCCCCAAACTGTCAATGACCCACCGTTCTAACTCACCTTCTCTTCAATGCAACATTGCTGAAAACATTCTCCCTGTCTGCGGTAGCCTTTCCTACGTCCATCATTGCCATACAGCATAATTTTCGTTTCAACAATAAAAAGAACCTAGCTCCATTGACGTTGAGTACAATCCAATTCGCGTTCGCGTGCAAACTGTAGGCGCGCCATTCTGTGAGCTCGTATCATTTGGGACCAGTGGTTAACTTATGAGGTTTCTGGCTACGTTCCTTCTAACAGTCCGAGCGCAAACATTCAGTCCATGAAAGTCTCGAAGCTGTTATTGGAGCTGTACTGTGGTCAGGTGACGATTATGCAAGCTGGTGGTAAAGATAAACCGATCTAGTCGTGCTGTAGTGACCCGGTTTTGTGGTCCTTCTGGACTGTGCACGAAGCCGCCAATCTCCAGGTATCGATGGTAAATCCTTTGAATGGCAGAACGACTTGCATGAAGTGGTTCACTTATGTTTCGCTGACTAAGCCCAGACTTAAGAAGTGCCACCCGCAGCTTGCACGACTACTTATTAATTTGAACGTCAGAATGGATTGAAAATAAGGAAAACAGTTTCGATTCTCTTTATAAGCAAAACAAAACAAATATCGAAATAACTATTAACATAGAGATGCTCTAAACAAAGCTTGTTATTTCTTTTAGAGCGACCAAACTCCAAATTTTCTTCTCTTTTCCAAATTCGTGAATTTAAATTGGAACAATAGTGATACCGAAATAATGGCCAATAAGTCAGCTTCAAAACTGCATTAAATTTTGTTCTCTGACGCATAATTATTTTGATGTTTTAGGTCTTTAATCATAAAAAATGCACGGTGGTTCGACTTAGGAGCAATTTCATATTTGATATGTTTTTTTGAACAATGGTGTGAAGAGCGAATTTTAGAAAAATTTGACGTCACTGCTGTCAGTTCCATAATAGGGAAGATGCAAATATAATATTTATGAAAATTTTATGATTAAAACGTAAAAAAAAATGTAAAAGAAGGGCCACTGCAACGTTTTTAGTTTACATAATGTTGTTTTTTAACAATAATTACGAATTAAAAATGACTTGAAACAAAACGTATTTTAAAACACCAATCAGGGTTTAGTGACGTCACTTCTGTTATGACAAGGACAACTTATTTGAGCTTATGGTTCTAAAAGTGAATATTATCTTATGGGAATATTAATTGCGTTTTTTTAATAAAAATGGAAGTTGGGTTTATCAAAGCAGACTCCAGAAATTTACCAAGAGTTAGAGTGAGTTGCACCAACTAACTTTAACGATAACCAATGCCTTGTCAGCCGTCAAATCTCCGGTTATCCGTAATACAGGTTTGCACCATTGTAACAATTGTTAAAATTACGTCACAAATAACGATAACATTAACCGCGCAACTTCGGGCGGTTAAGGGATATAGTTACGGTGTGTGTCATTTCTTTGGAGTGGGGCATTGGAATTCCTTTTCAATCTTTTCCCATGCTTGTTTTTTTCTTTTGTGCTAGTTCGACCTGTTTTTATGCACATCAAAAATGTGTTTTTCGGCAAAGATTTGTAATCTAGTAACTTCTACCTTGCATAAATGAACACTTCTTTCTCTGAAAATATATGTCAGTTATCTTATTAATAAACTAATCATATAAACATCAGAATATGGATGGATTATAATTTTACATAATTGGAAATTCACCCATTTTTAAGTAGTGGATATATAGGTATTATAAAACAAAGGTAAATTAAATAATATAGTTCTTCAATAGAAATCATTATCCTTAAATTATTATAAATTTGAAAGTTTGAATGTTTGTTTGTCTCTAGTATAAGAATAAATCTGAAAGAAAAAATCAAAATAATACCCTGTGAATTTTCAATGCTCTCAAGAATTTCAAGTTTTTCCTTTTCGTTATTACTTATTTAGGTTTCAGTGGCATTCTATTTTGGCATTCAAAAATATGAGGTACCACATCTTTTTTCAGAAAAAGTTTTCCCCCATACATTTTAAACTTTATCCAATTTTCGACGTCGTTCTCCAACTGTAAAATTTAAAATATGAAGACAGGTTTTGTAAGTATTAGGTAAGTTACTAACGTGTTTTTACATACAAGCAGATTAACTAAGCATAAAACAAGTATATTCGCCGACTTACGTTAAAGTGATCTTCACAGCATCGAATAATGGTCTTTAGAGAATAAGTAATTGTCATTTCTCTTCGTAGCTTGAAACCACTTTTTTCTTAGTTTTGGGTCAGAAGGTCCAGTCAAAAACAATTTATTTGGGAACTTTGTTGAAGTAGATGGACACATAGGCACAAAACATGAGTCAACACGGCTTTTTTTCGGAATATTAGTGGTATTGTTATGATCAACTGATGTTGATGGATAGTCCACTTAAAATTTTTACAAAAATATATCTCAAATGTCGAAAAATATGCAAAAGTATGAAAGCCGACGAGCAAGTACGACCAGTGACAGACAGGAACAGGAGTGACGTAATCGGAACCATAGGTCCGTTTTCGCGCGAAAATTTAAACTGTCAATATAAAACCGATTATTTTCCGATAAATTACAATGTTTTAATTTTTTTATATATTTATGGTCTATTCTACATGGAATTCCTTAAAATGAAAACAAAAATAAAAATATTGTTTGTTCCCTATTTTACAATTTTATAACGTGAGTTATCCCATTGGGTCACTGATTTTCCTGTGACTTGAATGTTATGCTATAATTTGATTAAATTATTTGTGATTTTTATTTCACTGTACAACAGATATTTGGCGGAAAAGAGACAACTGCAATCACAAATGGACGCCGAGAGTCGAGCGGAAAAAGAACTATCAAGATCTCTGGATGAGAAGGGCAGGCTCATTATAGAAATGAGGACCTCATTGCAACAAATTAACGAGCTTTTATCCTGTGTTGGTAAGTAAACAGGTTTGACCAAATATAATCTCTCAGCTGATCTTAAGCTTCCCAGTCTAAATCTCTGTACAGACCATTATAAACATGTAAGTCTAAATCTCTGTACAGACCATTATAAAAATGTATTATTCAGGGAATATAATGTATTTGTAGACGAGTAATTAATAAAAGTTGCAATAATTCATTTAATCCACACAACAAGACAGTATACATACATACTTCGTAAACGCGCCTCAAAGGAAGATAGTCTTGTCAGTTACTCTAGTCTAAAAATAATAATTTTACAACATCTGTGTGATCTTTGGCTCAAGATTGTTGATATACGCTATGCAGTAGTGAGTGTGAACATAATACAATAACATAAAACAACAAACAGAAGTGATTTATAACATTATTGGAAATAAGTGCAAATCACGGTGGACATACTGTCACAACGGCCGTTGCTGTAAGTGCATGGGAGTGTCGTGGTTGTGCGGACTGCGTACGAGCGAAAACGGCGCGTGACTACAGTCAGTGACGCATCGCTGTCTAGTTGCTGCGATCGCCCAGTGTGTTTACGAAGAACGCGGCAAGGTTTTTGTGACAGCTACATGTAAAATAACAAATTACTTGATAAATACTCACTACTACTTTTGAATTTTGTTTTTTTTTGAAGTTGAAGCCAGGGATGGAGTGCAATGTACACTTTGCCTCAAAAGCTTTGATGTCCCTTGTGCCGGAATTACCGAGGCAGGGTATCACAAGCTTGGGGACAGGAAAGCTACTTGGAAATGCAGTACCTGTAAATCTGGGTTGGCATGCCCTTCTAACCCAACCCCCGGGAAGGTTGCACAAGGTGATTTGGAGAACATCCACCAGGAACTAAGGAAACTCACTGAACAGTTAGCATCGTTACCTCTTTTGATAGAAAATGTAAAGACGATTCAAGCGGATATTTCTGAACTTAAAAACATGAAAGATGAGATAGTTGGAGTTCAGAAATCTCAAGACTACGTCCATGGCACGGTTGATGAGCTCACGGTCAAACTGGAGGACGTTGACAAACAAATCGAGTCCCTACAAAAAACGAAGGAGGACGTCTCACGATTCGAGATGCGCGCCATGCGATTTGGGCGGTTAGAATCAAGCATCCGCGAGAGTGAGCAGAGATCGCGACTAAATAATATAGAGATTAAGGGAGTACCAGTCACAGAGTCCGAAAACCTCTTTGCTATTATTGCTAAGATTGTCGGCATAATCAAATGTGAAGTCTCGAAGGATCAAATAAATTATGTTGCCAGAGTTCCACAACGAAATAATAAGGATGCTAAAAACATTATATCCATGCACAATCGATACTTGAGGGACGATTTCAGAGCGGCGGCTAAAAATCACAAGTCATTAACAGCATCTGACTTGGGTATTAGTGGTGTCAGTAAGATTTTTGTCAATGATCACCTGACATTTGAAAATAAGCAGCTACTCAACAGCGCGAAGACTTTGTCCAAGGAGAAGGATTTTTCTTATATTTGGGTAAAACACTGCAAAATTCTGGTGAAAAAAAAATCTACTTCGCCCACTTACGTAATTATGTCAGACCTAGATTTGAAAAAAATATGTTAATTTATCTAATATTATCAATGTCATGCCTTCATCATTTTATATTCGTTAGTAGGTCAAGTTTGAGGAGCACTGGTGTGTATGTCTTAATCACCTCATTAGCAGCTTTAATGCGCCTTGCATTTGTTACATCGGATTTGTTTACATAGGTACACTAGTCGTTTACTTTTTTTTGCCAATCATTTATATTGTTTGTCTTATTTATTTTGTTTCAAGGTCGGCTTTTGCTCATTCTGTACCAAAATTTTTATATTTGAATTATCGTACCTTGTAAGAAATTGTTTGTTCGCAGATTGTTGCAACTTCTGCCTATTTTACACCGTTTACTTAATGATTCACTATAATCTTCGCTTGTTTATTATCTAATCAGCGAGTGAGAAAAAGGAGACTAGTTTAATTTCCGTGGTGAGTGGTGACATCTGCAGAACATTCCAAATTCGTTTATATCAAATCGTGACACCGCACTGTGTTTACTACATACTTGTACTAGTTCCGTCGCACTGGATTTATCACACGCTTATTCTGGTACCAGCACTCTTTGCCTTACTCTCAATTCTAACTATTTTCCCTTTTAAATATGCCAATTAATATTTATCACCAAAATGTACGTGGCTTGCGGACTAAAACGTCAAGTTTCCTCAGGAATGTGTGCTCAAATAACTATGATGTTATATGTTTAACAGAGACGTGGCTAAAAGAGGGCCTTAACAATAGTGAATTGTTTGATGACCGCTATATTGTTTGGAGACGTGACAGAGATTACTTACATAGAAATCAGACTCTTGGTGGGGGTGTTCTTGTTGCTGTTCGACGGGGATACTAACGATTGGTCGACAAACGTTTGGTCGACGTAACGATTGGTCGACAACCGATTGACCGACAGTAACGATTGACCGACACAACCATTAATCGACATATACGATTGGTCGACTCAACTATTGATCGACTATAACAATTGGTCGACATTACGATTAGCCGACAACGCTACACAATCGGGGATAGGATGCAAGAGCGAGCGCAGCGAGCTCGGGACTCGGGGCACCCCGACTCGGACAGGTTAGGTTAGAAGGGGATGGCGGGGTCTGAAAGACCCCGCCGTCCCCTACGTGGTTATTTTTTTTTACACCGCCCAGAAGTAGGAGCCCATCTCGATTTAATCGAAGCCTCTGCTTCTGAATTTCTTTGCTTATAGAAAATTTATTACAAAATGGTAATCGTAATGTCGACCAATCGTATATGTCGATTAATGGTTGTGTCGGTCAATCGTTACTGTCTGTCAATCGTTTGTCGACCAATCGTTACGTCGACCAAACGTTTGTCGACCAATCATGACAAACCCGTTCGACGTGAGATTATTACGGAGGAGCGCACTGAATGGCGCTCGTCCGCGGAGGACCTTTGGGTAACTCTAACTCTGAAGCGTTCCACATAGTATCATATAGATTGCATATTTGTACAATTTATCTTTGCAAGCAAAACAGAGGGTATTCAATGACTACACAGCTTACAAATTTTTATACTAAGTTAAATGATATTATATTGAATAACTTGAAGGACACTTTTATTATTTTAGGAGATTTTAATGTGCCAAACTTAACGTGGCATCAGACTGATGATGGGTGCTCTTTTCGTCCGGAAAATATTCACGGTTCTATTCAGACGGATTTTTTGGATTATTAAATACATTTGATCTGGTCCAGTACAACCGTCATAGGAACCTTAATGAACGGGTGCTGGACCTTATTTTTTGTAACAATCAACCTAACCTAACCTAACCGTTGATAAATGCTCTGACCCTCTTGTTCCAGAAGACCCTCACCATATAGCCCTTAGTATTTTTGTAGATTTTCTCTCATCACAGCAAAGGAAAACTTTTGTTTATCAGTCAGCTGATTTTCCTTCAATAATGAAAGAACTTGATGAGTTCGACTGGCGCTGTGATCTCGCCAAAGGATCAGTAGAGGATGCCGTGTCTTTGTTGTACGTCAGACTAAATAAATTGTGTGAAACTATCATACCAACTAAAATTATCAAATCTATGTCTAGTTACCTGCCTTGGTATAAAACCCCTTTAATCAAAATACTCAAAGAAAAATTTAAATATCACTCCAAATTTAAGAAATACGGCAATTTATCAGACTATGATTCATTTTTGACTTTGCGAAGTCGTGCTAAATTATTAGAAAATGAAATGTATGACAGTTATATTGAGGTAATAGAAAGTAGTATTAATAAATCGCCTAAAGCATTTTGGTATTTTGTCAAAAGCAAGCAACAGTCTTCATATACATTTCCATCAGTTATGAAGTATGGAAATAGCTCGTCGAGCCAGGGTGATGAAATATGCAATATGTTCAGTGAAGTTTTTAAGTTAAATTTTCTCCAGAACACTATCCCCGATGTAACTCAGTTGGATAGCAATATGCATAGTCTTTATCAAACGTCTGCCTCTGATATAAGTTCTATTGAGGTCTGCGAAACTAAGGTACTGAAACTGCTAAAGGCTATTGACGTGAATAAGTCGGCGGGGCCTGATGGTATTCCTGCTATATTTATAATTCGTTGCGCACAAAGCTTAACTTTACCATTTACCCTAATATTTCGGCGTTCTCTTAGTGAGGAAGTGGTGCCTCATGTTTGGAAGACAGCTTATAGTACCCCCGTGCATAAAAAAGGCCCTAGAGACATAATAGACAACTACAGGCCAATATCTAAGCTTTGCTTGTTTGCAAAGGTTTTAGAAAAAATTGTTTACTCTTCAGTTTATAGTGCTATTAAACAATCCCTTAGTGACTGTCAACACGGCTTCTTAAAAAACAGGTCTATTGGGTCGAATTTGCTTATCTGTTCCGATTACTTGTCCTCCACCATGTCTGAACCCTCTCAAGTGGATGTGGTCTACACCGATTATAGCAAGGCATTTGACCGTATAGACCACAGTGTCCTTTTACGTAAGCTGCTTGCAGTGGGTATCAGGGGCGACTTATTCAGTTGGTTTACTTCTTATATTGAGAATCGCTGTCAAACAGTTGTACTGAATGGATACAGTTCTGTAACTGTTCAAATACCCTCGGGAATACCACAAGGATCCCTTTTGGGTCCTTTACTTTTTATTATTTTTATAAATGACATTGGTTCGTGCTTTACCCGTTCCAAAATAATTCTTTACGCCGATGATATGAAAATGTTATGCCCAATATCAGAACTTTCCGACTGTTTTGATTTACAGCGGGATTTAGATGCACTTCAATGTTATTGTCTACTGAATAAACTTGAACTGAATGTTTCTAAATGTTTTGTTAGTACCTACACACGCAAACCACATGCAATCACGTTTCAGTATATGTTACATAATACTGTTATAAACAGGATTAGCGTTATCAGGGACCTGGGTGTAACGTTTGACTCTAAGTTGGTTTTTGATACACACATCGAAAGCATTGTTAATAAAGCTTCCAAAGCACTTGGATTTATACTTAGGTTGTCAGCTGATTTTAAAAACGTAAAGACGTATAAAATTCATTATTGTGCTTTTGTCCGCAGCCATTTGGAGTACGCTTCACAAGTATGGAATCCTAATTATAATATTTATATAGACAGAATAGACGGAATTCAAAAGCGGTTCCTACGTTTCTTGCAGTACAAAACTAGGAAATATACTCCCAATTATATAGCGCGATGTAAAAGGTTTCACATCTTACCACTGCAAGAGCGCAGGCGCATTGCTGATTTGACGTACTTATTTAAAATTGCAAATGGTAGTATAGATTGCCCTGAGCTGTTAGGCAATATAGGATTAGTTTCACACTGTAAAATATTTCGCAAACCTTGCTTGTTACATGTCACTCATTCCAAGTCCGCGTACAGGCAGAATTCGTTTTTAATCCGTGCGAGCAGAAGTTTTAATAAACTGTCTGGTGAACATGATTTGGATATATTCAATACCAGTGTTTCTGGGCTTAAGCATTTGTTGGTGAAAAGCTTCTTTACAGAAAAGTAATTGTTTGCATCTAAATTATTCTTAGTTTGTGTTTGTCAATCGTGTAATATATATTTCCTAATTTATGTTATAGGTATTTTGTACCAACCTATACTCTTTTTTGGTTTTCTAAGTCTAGTGTTTATCAGTAGAAACTTGTAAATGGCCTTCAATTGCATATTATTTAGGAATACTGTATAAGTTAGCTGTAAGTTTCCTAAATAAAATAAAAATAAAATACACACATCAACACAACCTAGGGATATTGTAGTTATTCATGTATTGAAAAGAAACTACATACTTAGAAAATCTTACTTATAAATAACATATTTATAATCAAAATGCTCAGTATTTTATACTCTAATAGGAAATTAAATAAAAATCTAACTTTTCAAAAAAATGCTTCTATTAGTAGGAAAAAAAATATAAATAAAAAAAAACGTACCTACATCTGCTTTTGTTGATTAAATAAAGAAATAAAATTAAATGAAACATTACATTATCAGGTGCGTAGTACTCGCAACCGGCGTGCGTGTATGAACGTAAACGAGGCAAAAGGAGTATGTAAGGATCATAGCAGGTGGCGTTCTGTAGTTTCTGCCTACCCCAATGGGAAGAAGGCGTGGGTTTATGTATGTATGTACATTGATTATAAAATAAACATTAATCTATAAAAGCACCTCGGGTGTTAATAACGGTTCTGCAACGGTTATTCATACTCAAAATGTGGTTATCGATATTTCCTTGTGGGATAAGGTCCCAGGTTCGATGAAGATTAATGAAAAACTCACTGTATGTCACCATATTTTCGGGTAAAATTTGTAAAGCCCTTCGTTGAGCATATCCCACGCGTGCTCAATTGGATTTAGATCCGGGGACCACACGGCCCACTCCAGGGTTGCCACATTATGTTGCTGCAGCCACTGAGTTACCACTGGGCGGGCATTATCATCGCATGGGCGGGCATTATCATGCATAAGCATAAAATCTTAACCCATTAGCAACCGGTGTGGTCGGACTACAGGTTCCAGTACCTCGTCACGGTATTTTGCAGCAGTTAAGTTGCTCTGAACCCAAACGAGGTCAGTTCTCCCGCCTAGGCTAGGCCCGCCCATACCATTATTGTTCCACCTTGGTATGGATGGACTTCCTGTAGATTTCTCAGACGGCTCTCAGTCCAGGTATTCGGCAAACACGTGTTTTTCGTGAATCTCGATGAAAGCCGAACCGGGATTCATCAGAGAATAACACTGCATGAAGGTTGCCTACGTGCAACCTTCATGCAGTCTCCTCGTTACAGTTAGATCGCTCACCAGCACCTGGTGCTCCGACTGTAACTTCAAAACCAATTGCTGTAGCTGTACATATGTTGTCTTTTCGCCGGTATTTGTAAAAGTCGGTCTTGTCTTGCAGTGGTAATACGAATATTCCCAGTGTACCGATCAGCCACTTCGCCAATGTCTTGGTAGTGAGACCACAATCTTGATATGATGCTTTGACTGGTGCCAATGACATCAGCAACATTGCACTGGATAATGCCCGCTTCCAGCATGCCTATTGGTCTCAACATCTCTTCTCTGGTTTAATGCCTGCGTTCCATGGTATAAGAAAAAACCAACAGTATGAATTTAATTATTAAACTTGTGAGAAAATTAAAATTTTCATTAAAACAATTGTCTTTAAAACACGACAAGAAACTCCACGGTAACTCTATTAAAAATAAGGGGCTTTTAAAATGTTTCAAATTACAGCGTTGATAGGTATGGGAGGAAAGTGTAGGCCTGTCAACAAGTAACAGGTACTCAACAAAATATAAAAAAGCCTTAAAATGTCGTCGGGCCGTACGTCCGTCCTGGGTGGCAGCTGCCGGCGGGCGCGGCGCGTGCCTTTAAATTAATCCAATATGTTACTAAATTTATATAAATAAAGGTAGCGATCAAGCCACTTTCAGCATACAATCGGTTATTGTATGCTGAAAGTGGTTTGATCGCTACCTTTATGTATATATTTAGTAACATAATATTATTAATCACTTCATACTGACACCACATTAGTATCTACATTGCAACCGTGCGAAGCCGGGGCGAGTCGCTAGTAGTATATTAAATACACAGTGCAATAACTTATTTTCCATTATAATAATTTCTAGTCATTAATAAATAAATTAAGTATAATAACCGATTATAATAGTTTAAACAAATACTAATCAATAGAACTATCTAACTAACTAAAAATATGTAGGTATAACATAAAAAAGACCTGCTTACTCAATCAGGTATTATTTATAACTATAAAACCAAAATATTATTAAAATACTTGAATAAATTAAATATTAGAAGAAGAAGTAAGAGTAGGAATAAAATAAAAATACAAATACCAGTATACATAAATAATATAAACACGAATAGGTAAGCGCTCTTCATCGTCCCTCCTACTACGCTGTGCCTGACAGGGTCCATAATTGCTTAATTAATTTTAAGCCTACCATCTGTTTTACCAACAATATGGAATTCAATAAAGAATTGAGAATTGATTTAATCATTGGATTATAAGAAGAACTAATAAAAGTCAAATTAATTATTTTATAAATCCAATTCAAAAAGAAAATTTGATTAGAATACAGAAGAGAAATGTGCCAGTCCAACAAATGGACATTTAAATCTTTTATATATGGCGAGTACTTAACCTGAAATATCCCTTGACAGTGTTGATGTGTGTATATAATTGCGTAAGAAGCTCCATACATTAAAAATCTTTGAAAAAAAGGCAAAAGCTTATTACAGTAAGATATTATGATAATAACCTAATAATGCGAATGCCTAATACTTTTAGCCTTATTTTTATATACCTAGCTAATAAAAGCAGGACAGTCAAAAGTTCTATGAAAGAATCAATGTTCGGATAACCACTTACCGAAAGTCACAATTCACTCGAATATGTCTAAAAAGCGTTTAGCATGACACGTTGTGTCAAAGCACTGAGGCCGTACTATGACGTGTTAAAGCCGTCATTGTTCCAGCGTGAAAAGGGAGACGGAGCTACATATATATGACCGATAGCACTATCCCTTTTTCTCAATGGAACCATGATGGTATTAGCACGTCATAGTAAGGCAAAAATCATAAATTCATAAATCTATCAGACATCAATGGCAGATCATAAATTGAACGGAGTATAGTCGGCGCGTATAGTATAAGTACTAGATGAAACTGTTTGAATGTCTATCTGTGTGACATTGAACTCGAAGGCAACGCCACCTTAAGTTCAATGCCGGTCTCAGATCGGGGTCGTTGCCAGTGGGTCACGCCCGGCGGCTTCTCTGTTGAAACACAGCTCTCGGTACTGTTTTATTATTCAACAGTAAATATTGTTGTTTGATTTCAGAATATATATTTTGGAACCGCTAATTTATTCTAACTTTTACCGTATTCATGCGTGCACTTTTTTACGCTAGCTTGGACTAAAAGTTGTCTCCATTCGTGTAGTGCAGCCGTTAAAATGGTAGACATGTTTCTCAGATCATGAAATGATATAGGGTTTTCTGCTAGAAAAAGCACTAGGCTGTGTCTGTTGTTTAAAATACCATGTTGTTAAATATGTTAAGGCGGAAGCGCCTAGCTGTCCGCGAAATTCAATTTACGTGTTTCGCAATTTGCAGGTCAGTGTTGTATGTTGAACAAAATATGATTCGCGACCGTAACAAGTGTGTAATTTACAGAATTATAACCATTACAATCATCAATACAACCTTCTAAGTTCATACATAATCCTATTGATTTATATTTTATGAAATTGTCATGCAATAGAAATATATGAGCTTAGAGAGTTGTATTGGTGATTTTAATGATTAATTAATTATTAAATTTAGTGATCTTTCTTCATACATGCGGCAATTGATTTTTATTTATGTAGATTGAAATTGGTGTTATTTTTTAGTTCGGACCCGTGCTTCATCGAGATTTGGGTGAAGCATGGGGACCATAAGGTCCCGTGCTCCAACTGATGATCAGATGATAATAAGTGTTATGTATTATCTTGGTTGGGCTAGAAACAATGAACATGATCTGGATCACCCAGCTATAGGTTTAAAGTCTATTTTAATAGATTTGGATGACTGAAGTACCTAACTGAGACAACTCTTGTAACAATGTATAAGCGAAACTTAATAGAATATACATAATATATTTACATAAAATGCCATGGTTTTATTGTAATTTATATACTTTTATATATACAGGGTTTCAAAAAATGCTTTTTGATAAAAACCCAGAAGTCCGCACCCAGCTCTAGCTATTTTATTCTAATTATACATACATATGCAAAAACTGTAAAACAAGTATTACATAGGTACACATATGCCACATAGAAAAATACATACTTAAGTTGTCAATGTCAAGCACAGAACTCGGAAAGATGTAGCTTTCATTATGAATGTCATTTTTACATCTAGTGCCTATGAAACTTCTACGGGAAAAAAAACTATGTTAGCCACCGAATTTGGCAATAGCGATACTGCACAATAGTTTTATTATTATTACTCTAAAATCTGAGATATATTTCTTTTGCGCCGGGCCTGGGTTTTTTTTGTATGGGATTTGGCGGATCTCCTTTGTTAAAAATCATATCCTTAAACCTTTCTCCAAACCGTTCTCTAAAAAATAATATTATTAAAGTATCTAAGTAAACCACTAAGTTTTTTTCTGAATATGTTGGAGACACCGTAAAATTTTGGTAACTCTCGAAAATAGGTACATTCACCTACCTAAATTTTTGACAAGTTTTTGACATTGACATGAAATTATGATATTGAACCCTTTTATATATGTTTTTATAAATGAAAACAACAACATTTGGAAAAAATTGAAATACGGATGGCTTATTCTAATACGTAAATTTCATTTTACTTTAATACATAATTTCTTCAGAACATAAAACGTTGTCAATCGGGTATTTTGAGTGCAAGCGAATTGACACAGGTTCCCCGTTTGATAGCTGAAGCGGTACTGACATTATTGAATCGGGGTCCTGTCGGGGGCCGGGCGGCAGGGCGGTCCAAGTTTTGAGTGGTTATAAAACTTGATATTTGCCATTTCATCTTTTTACGGTTAATATAACGTTGAAAAAATAAAAAAAGAACAGATAGTATCTGCTTTAGGCACAGTTCGATTAGCCTGCAAAGTTTCATGTCCTAATTTGAAAATTTTCATTTAATATTATCCATTTATTGTACTGCATATTAATTTGAAAGTGAATACTACAGTACTGTTGAAACTACAGCCATTCATGTTAAGACAATTTTCGCAATCTGAGGTAGTACAAGCCCTTAATACTGCACTTTTTTTCCACTTAGTTTATATTGATGATACATACATTATACATAACATCACGCCTGTATTCCCCGAAGGGTTAGGCAGAGGTGTACCTAAAGCACACCCACATTTCGCCAGTTATGTTTTTAAGTCCCATGTAATAGAGGGCGAGCCTATTGCCATCAACCGGGCACAAATGAAGCAATCTTCTATATTGATGATGTTTTAATAATTTCCTGTCACTGTTATTTACATATTAAGTAGTGGTATATGGTGTCTTTGGTTTTGTATTTTCGTTTTTGGCCACCGACTTCCGAAATTAATGTTATATTCCACGTTTCTTAGTGTTTTTTTGGAATTCGGTTGTTTTTTTGTAAAAAAGTTTTATTCTTCACTTGCGCGTTGTGGTACCTACCCCACACAAATTCGTATACCACTACTTGATATGTAAATAACAGTGACAGCAAATTATTAAAACATCATCAATATAAACTAAGTGGAATAAATACGCAGTATTAAGGATAACTCAAAAACTTCTGGTCAGAACTTGATTAAATTTATATGGGACCACATGCCACACCAGCTTTCAAATAAAAAATGAATCATCTAAATCAGTTCACTTAGAAAACAGTTCTAAGCTAACACACATAAAAAAGAAATACAGTTGAATTGAGTACCTCCTCCTTTTTTTTAAGTCGGTTAAATATGTAATCAATTGAACAAAAATATCAATAAATCTACGAATATTTGTTGGACCGCAGTGATCAGTAAAACTATTCCTCAAATTGTTTTTTAATTACAATAATTAAACGAAATATGATCATTGTCCATTCCCTTTATTTTCAATGAAATTCTTCAGTAGGTAATCTGTTTATTTTGCCTATACAATACGCTAAGCTTGGATTCAGAAATATTTGATCATAGTCATGTTTTGAAACTAGCAACTCAATGCTGACGTGACAAAGTACAAATTCAAACTTAACCACTAGGATATTATTAAATGCAAGTTAGACCTCACGACGTCTTCGTGAAAAACAGTGTTAACCAAGTAAAAAAATATAATGGTATATAGTGGATTTTGTTCTGAAGGATCGTGCAAAGCCAATTAGCAACAGTGTTACCCAAGTAAAAAAGAATATTGGTATAGTGGATTTTGCACTGTATTGTGCAATGTGTCATGCAAAACCTATCCTGCGCGAAGCAAGTGTAAAAAAAGTCCCCGCAGAAAACTTTTGTGAAAAAAAAAAAAAACTAGTTCGGAACAAACAGTACAGCATAGTCTGCTTCACCGATAAAATAATTGGCATCTATGTAAATGCTTGCTAAAGTAAGTCGAAAGTTTATTAGGTTCCTCTTTTGTAACTGTTGAAATTTTAGCTTTGAAAACTTGTCAAGTTGCATTATAAACCTTAGACTTTCTTTCAACGCTATACAACTTAGCACCCATTTAGATCTCAATTATTTTATCGGCGAAGCCGACATTCACAAACATTTTGATCCGCCACTACCTTTACATATCCCCACTATAAATAGGGGGCTAGTCACGAGAACACTATCCGTATAAAATATTTCATGTGCCGTGCACACCGTTTCGTACTTTTGTCCGCAATGAACCCATTACCTATTTTACTTTTCTTTTATTTTTTGTTTGTAAACTCCAATAATATTATTATACCAAAAACCTACCTATATGCTAAATTTCGAGTTACATTTTGATTTTGGGGGTTGATTAAAAGTCGTTCGAACCATCGAACCATTCGAACAATTCACCTTACAACGAACCTCCGGTCGAACCTTACACGGACTTTGTCAACAAAGGTAAACGAACTTGTAATATGTATGTGGTAATCGCAATATGATCTAAAATGTCTAGCACGAACTTTCAAATGAACGTGGAATTGCATAATTGTAAATTTTCTCCGCATGAAAATTGACCGAAATGCACAGCAATGGCGCTAGTTGTACTATACCAGTCAAAAATCTGTCAGATAAAATTTATGCCATCTGGAGTTTTAAAATACTAACATTGAATTATTATTATAATATTTTTATTTTATAGTTTAGCCTCGGTATTTATTAAGTTTACAGTTTCTATCGTACAATGTGATAAATAACGAAAATATTATTTACGCAAATAAATTACATCCCAGAGATGCCGAAAATTCGAGCGCAGTCCTCAAGTCTCAACAGACTGACGGCAACTGATCTGTGAAACAAAAATATGCTTGAAGTTTCCGCAACGTGCGACGGAAGATGACTACTTCCACTAACTAAAAACGGTCTAAGTGCTAAAAGCTTGTAGTCGTAATAAAACCATTTATTTCTTTTTTTTCCGCAGTAAACCATTTTTTTTATCCTATTATTCATTGTACAAATCAAAAATACTAAAAACTTCGTAATGTTTTTTATCGAGATTTTTTTGATATTATGTGTTTCTGTTCCACAAAAAGTTTGGAAATATCATGTAGTTACTCATATTATTTTTATTTTATACCTAAGTCTTACCAATTTCATGAAAAATCAAATTAATCAAGTTACTACCCGCTCTTAACGCACCGCGCGGTAGGAGTAAACTTGTGAAAAAATGTACAAATCGTCACGTAACGAAAATGCGTTATGCCCACTCAATGTGACTTATTATTATATATATAGAAAGAGACAGAGAGAGAGAGATAGTTTTCATGGTTTTCCAGGGTGCTGAAGGCAATAGTGAGGTCAAATAGAAAATCTAAGACGGCGGCTGCAAAAAAAAACTATTTCTTTACCATGGGTGTGGTTTTCATGGTTTTTGAGGCTGCTGAAGCTGATAGTGAAGATCAACATGAAAATCCAAGATGGCGCCTACAAAAATTTTCAATTTCTTTATCATGGGTGTCGTTTTCATGGTTTACGAAGGTGTTAATGGCGATAATGAGGTCAAAATGAAAATCCAAGATGGCGGCAGCGAAAATTTTCAAATGTCATCATAGAAAAAAAATCGGAACTTCGTTCGTGACGGGGGTCCCCCGACCCCGCACGTTTTTTTATACTAGGTAGGATATTATTGCTATGGTGTAAATAAGCAGCCCTTAATTTGTAAGTTTATATCTCGTATTTAGTTCGTGGAGTGTACAAAATTAACATTGGTTGCAAGAACATTTCACAGTAATTTAATTAGAGGGAGGAAATATGAATCCGTTGAACACAGTAATTAATGTTCACTGACACGGCTAGTGTTCAATTGATAACATTGAGCTACAGTCCGCTGACGAGTCATGCTTGTCTAGAAACACAAAACTTCAACCAACGTACGAAACGAAAATAAAGCGAACAATATTTTCGGCGCTGATTCTGTAGCTTGAAAAATAGAATTTCCAAGCAGTATTCATATAACAATAGTTTCTATACTAAGCCTTAAGGCGCTCCCGCACCGGGAGCATTCGCCTGTGCGACCAAGCCGTGTTACTTCTGCTTATTTAATTATAAGTATGTATTAACCTATCCTGCTGGTTTCAATTATCTCTTTACACTATTTAGCAGTTGACGGCCTGCGCGGTCTACTTGCAAAGCCCTAGCCTTTACAGTGGAATCTAGGATTGTTACATTACAGGCGTATGCTCCCGGACAGCGAGTTCCTTTAGATAAATAAATATTAATGACCAATACATATTAGTTACTAATTAGAAAGCTAAGGTTTGTTTCTGTTTTATCAGAAATTTTATAATAATTAATTGTTTTTTATCAGTCAATACCAAGCGTTTCTTTGGCATGCTATAATACAAAACGGGAAGTATTTAATTGAGGTTCTATAAACTTTTTTAAGCCTTCTAATAATGTACGCTTTTTTAAATAAATGTGCCTCTTTTTAACTTTCTTCTCGTTTCTCAAAACTGGTCGCAGTATCTAAGCTAGGGCATCCCAACCAATTGGGTGAGGTTTGATTCGAAGCCAACCAAATGTACGTGATACAAAACACTAATATTCCGACTATGAATATGGCAGATCGAGTTCTAGAAAAAAGTTTGATTTGGTAGAGCGTCGTCTTTGTCATTTCTGCGCGTATGTATGAATGTGTTTTTCTAGATGTGTCATACTACGGGCGGGTTATGCACTTACTGTTATTTAGCGCGAATGATCCCATTGATACTGTGAAACTTAGTCATTAATAACTTGCAGGTGCTGCTAATGTGCCGAGGCGGCCCCTAGGGGTGCCGTCTGCGGTCCATTACGCCTTGGAAGATATTCTGCAGGAAGTGCCCGAGCCAGACGCAGATTGTGAGTCTTTGCTTTAACATATATTCAAGCGATAACGTACATTTAATTAAATTTACTCTCTATTGCATAAATTATGAATGCAATTTTAGCTGTGTTAATTCAATCATAATCGAAAGAAATTGAGAAATCTAGCGCGTTCAGTTGTTATAAACAAATTAACTAACATTGTGAAATGCAAATAAATTATTGAGTATAGAGTACTATTTTTGGAAATTCAAAAAAATAACTAATCTATAAAAATCTTATGTTACAATGTTTGTTATCGAACTCCTCCGAAACGGCTTGACCGATTTTTATGATTTTTTTTGTGTATAAGTATATTTGGTAGGTCTGAGAATAGGTCGTAAAGTATTTTTCATACCGCTGTGTGTGTGTCATTTTTTTCCGCTGTGAGAAGCCGCGGGGCGCAGCTAGTAAATATATCGCGGGTCTCAAACCATAGGGGCGTATCCACAAAACCCCTACTTTTCAGGAGAGACAAAAAACTTAATAACTTTTCTTGTGATTTTGTCAGCTTGCTGTGTTTTTGCATGTGGCCATATATTTACACCTCAATTAATATGGGATGCTTGCTTTTAAGATATTCCCTCTGTAAGACTAGTTTTTGGTCGTTACGTCCATTTGGCATGACGACTATACGGTAAAACTCCGCCAAAATTCCCCCAAAAATGCTTGGAATTTGTGGACGTAAAACCTTTTTCCATAAATTATTAATAATTGTACCAATATTCATTTTAACCTAATTAGTGATTTAAAATATTGCAATTTAGGAATGAGAACCCATCAAAATTAACGTTATTTCCGTTATTTACAAAATTCATACGCCTGTATGGCTTGTTATTAATATTGAGACGTGTTTGAATTCAAAGTAGAAGTATAGACTATTTTTGGTCTAGAATCTGGAAAAATAAAATAGATAATAAATGGAAAAATATAATATATAAATAATAAATATATAAATGGTAGTAATTACACAATGTTTTCTATGTGAATAAAAAATAAGAACAAAATGGAGCATATAAAAATAAAATTTATTCATAAATCTGAACATAATTAAGTATTAAATCACATTAATCACAAACATCAAAATTGAGTTCAAGGCACATTACGAGGAACAAAATAAAATTTAATCTTAAAATAAACTTCTTAAAATTTAAAATTTATGAATTATGAACATTAAAAAAATGCTTTGAGATCAAGACAAATGAGATCTTTATAAAAAAAATATATTGAATTCTTTAAAGAAACGTATAGTCATAAAAACCAAGGAAAATAATTTCTCTTAAACATTAAAAAACAAAATAAACACTATAAATAGTTAGTTTTTGTTCCTAGGTCGACGTCGTATATAAGATGCTCTTGAAGCAGCAAGGGTTAACTCGTCGTCGTCATTTGTAGCTCCTGTCTCCAAATTTTCGTTTTCTACTACAGGCAAATTTTTGTAATAGCTGTGGTAACTCTTTGGAATAGTTCCATCATTACACATAGCTATCAGGTCTTTATATTTGACTTGTTTTAATGGAAGAGGTTCGGAGTACAGATTTGTATCCATAGAAGAGGAATAGTCTGACCGCGTTACTTTTCTGCTAAACCTTACCTCTTTAAATTCTTCCCAGTAGTCGAATTTGAAGAAAAGCGAATCGGGAACATCTTTCCTCACCCGTATCCATCTGACGTTTGCCCATTTTAAAAGCGTTCCATCCGTGGCTTTTATTGTGTTTCCAATAGAGATACCTCGCATTGCCTTAAAGTCTTTAAACTTTGAATGGTCTATCACCTCAACAATGTATGGATTGTCTTTCCGTGCCAATCGTATCACATTTAGCCAGTCTTCGGGAATATAGATTTTGGTATATTCCGAGGCCCGTTCGATTGTAGAATGCATGTTATCACACTCCATATGGGTGTGACCTGGTTCGAGAAACTTGTAATCAATCATTTTTACATTATTCTCTGTTGACATCATTACGTATCTTAGCATTGTAGCAACCACTGAATTTCGATTTTGTCCAGGGCAGCAATCGGAATAAAGAATCAGGTGTTCCACATTCGTAAGCTTGGTGATATAAGTATACAGACATGTTGAGACTTCATTTGCCCCTCTGTTCCCCTCATACTCTGGCCAAAAGTAACAGTAGCCCTGTTTGCTCACTGCATTGTGTATTGTAAAATTCATACAGCCCAATTTTCTTTTATAAAACACAGGTTTACCCAAAACTAAAGGACAATATAACACTGCTTCGAAATCAAAGGTACATACAAGAAGAGTAGAATCAACCGTTGCCTTTGATTTATCAGTCTTTTTTTCTTCTTTGGCATATTCTTTCCTATTAATATGTTCTTCATACTCCTCATGTTTCTCTTTCTGTTCTTCTTCGGGTAACTGCTCAAACTTATGACACCAACATTGGTCTTTTCTCGGCTTGTGAAAATCTATATTTTTTTCCAGAATCAATTCTTTGTATGAAGTCTTACAGATCGGGTCGTTGTTATTCTCCATGCAATGTGTTTTATACAATTCGTACAGTTTTTCCCTGTTTAATGTAGGCTCCAAATATATTTTTTTTGTATCTTTACGACACCAGTGTGACGGTACCGCAGGAAATAAATCAATATGATCTTTGGCAAATTGAATTTTAATATCGTCATATTTATTTGATGGTACATGTCGACCTCGTTTATCGGGTGATATAATTTCACAAACTCCTCTGCGTGCTTTATCTAAAGCAGTGCGAACCATTTTGTCGCTTATATGCAATGTTTTAAAAAAAAAAGGTTGACAAACTAAAACGGTATCTAAATTTATTTTAAAACTGTACTGCAGTGTAAACTTTCTCCTAGAATTGTTAACACGAGATCCTGTAGCTTCAGTTACAGTTACGTTTTTGGCCAAAAAATCTCTTTGTCTGTCAAGACCCCCTAGGCACCAGAAAGAATCAAAAAGTTTTTGTCTTGTTTCACTGTCAAATTTTAAGTGACATTGTTTTTGACATTTGCATGGTTCATGGCTGCATTTTTTTGCTGGTTTATTCTTGCCTAGAGCCGATGTATATTCTGCGCCACTGTTTCTTTTTAGTTTCCTTTGGTTCTTTTTCCAAAACTCTGGTAACTTTCTTTTATTTCTTCTTATAATAGGAGAATCAACCTCTTCTTGATGACTTTGACTAATTTGAATTGGAATTGAGGAATTTACTGATTCTGGTGCTTCTATTTCAAAAGGCTGTTGTGGGTTGTCCAAACTATTTGGTGGAGGAGGTTGAATAGAAGAAAGTGGCAGAATTGGTGACATTGGGGATGGTTGGCTTTCAATATCTGAAGGAATGTAATTAGGGTCTGCCACAGAGTCATCGTCATTAGGGTCTGCTACAGAGTCATCGTCATTAGGATCTGCCACAAAATCATCGTAATCATGAGAGTCTATCACTGTTTCTGGTAATGTTTTATTATTTGTATTGTATGTGGTGGTTGGTGTTTCTAATATGCTAGGGATTAACAATGGCTGCACAGATGGGATTGGTGTAAAAAGTGGTGTAAGCTCTTGTTTACTTTGAACTGAAGAATATTCTAGTTCTTCAAGTGGTATTTCGCAATTTATATTAAATACCGACGTTGGTGTCGAATGCGAGGCTAATGAAATATCTTTGGTACTATTGTCGCAGAAACTGCCAGTAAAGCCTAAGTTTTCCATTTCAACTATTACCACTTGTTGTTCAACCGTTAGTGGTGAATCCCTGGGTGTTTCCATTGGCGATGAATGTAAACTTTGAATTGGTTCTTCGACTGGAAGTGGTAACTTCTCGTGGTCCATGGTCTGAGACCCTGTAATTTTAAAAGGCAAAATTTAAATAAATTATCCAGGTCAGCTTTCTTATATTTAAAAAAAATAAAAACTGCTTAGCCGTTTAACATTCTAACAGTAACTTTATGCTAAATTTTACATAAACAAATCTATAGGTACTACCTACATAACCACACTAAGCATCCATTACACGAAAAACAAAGTTTAAGTAATCTTACCACGTCTTAATTATGATGGAATTAATAATTATGAATGCTATCTACTTTACGTAAAAGTGTTTTTATGTACCTACTTAACACTACCTACGGTTCATCGATTTATTTATGTTATAATAACAACAATAATACATAATTATGAACAGGTAAATACAATCCTAATTTGACAAATGAACAATATATTAAACAGTCTTTGTAATAAGGTTATTCTAAACAAATAAGTAGGTATAATCGATATTACTTACCATTATTGATTAACACATTATCACTGTTTAGTGCTAAACGCAGGATATTATCTCTACGCTTCATTATTCACAGTAAATTCACGAAAGATATTCGACACATTAAAATTGACATCCACTTGATACGACAGCTCACTCCTGAATGACCTTATTGGGTGTTGTTGATATGACTATACGTCTACAATTTGACGAAATCTTGAGACAGCAATACTAAAATATGCAGACGTATGTACAAACGTCTGCAGTGAAGACTAAATATCCTCATGATCATGTTGACATTGACGGTCGTATGCGCATACGTTTATATGGCCCGACAAAATAACTTTAGATTAAAATAAAATACACAGCCGTATGTGCATACGTCTCTATGGCCCGACACAATTCCCATAGATCATAATATAATTGAAAGTCGTACGTGCATACGTCTTTATGGCACGTCAAAATTACCCCAATAAGCAATAATATTGCTCTTACGTCTACTATACGGCTATATGGCCTAAAAATAATTGCAGACTGTTTTGCCTACGACAAATAATATTTTGCAATTTATTCAAAAAGTAACTAATATTAAATTTTAAGAAAAATTGAGGCGATGTATTGCTTATCGTAGAATCCAATGGCATCAAAAACGAAAAATCGCATTTTTGCATATACGCCCCTATGGTTTGAGACCCGCGATATAATAATATTATTATATTACAAAATTATTGTCTTTTTAATTATAATTAATAATAGACCATAACATGATTAACACTTTAACTGTCCCAAGCATATTTCCGAGCCGATCACCAAATGTCCAATAATCATATTACATTTTAAGTTATTGCGAGGTCACGTTATACATTTTAGGTAAGCGAAATTTCCAGTTTAACACATTTAATGTAAAATTAAATGTGTTATACTGTAATGACTGCGGTGGGGACTTATTTTGTTTGTTAAATAATACCAAATGGATTCTACGGAACCCTATTTAGGGCGCTGTGTTTATTTTTATTTTAAGTTCAGTACCTAAGTAGAATGTTTTTAGTGTCATGCTTTTAAGTTTGATTTTTGTGATTTAATTAATTAATTATATTTAAGTTGAATGTTTCTAATTTTTTAAAACAGGTTTTTATGTTTTCGACGTGCGGGCTCCGTACTTCACGGGACTTAGTATCGATTTGATTAAAACTGACACCAATGAACAACACTAGTCGTACATAACACGAGTGCATTATATGTAATACACGGACGTATCAAGCAAGGTTTTCAGTGCATTACATGCATGGACAGTTAAAGTGTTAATAACAACGAAAACATATATTTAGCGGATCATAATGGGTCCATATTATGCGATAGAGGGTTAATTAAATTAGAAGATTAGCTATTCCGTCACATGGTTAAAAATGACGCGCTCCATTTCATTTCAAGCTTGCTCTTTTGGGATGTGCCTGCTATTCCCAGTTAAGGTACATCACTACCGCATACAATTTCCGGCTCGCAATTTGTCAGAACGACACTTGTATCCGACACCTTGCTTGGAGTCTACAAATGCACTGCATTTTGCTGTTTATTTTTAAATCTCATAAACATCACACCTGTATTTATCCGGGGTGTAGGCAGATGTGTTTAATATAGCGCACCCACATTGACTTTAAAAAGTAGCATGTAATAGAGGGCTAGGGCTAGCCTATTGCCATCCACTAGGCACAGTGCCGGATTCCAGGTTGCTACTGAGTAATTTCTAATCGAATACCCAAAACACTATTCAAATGGAGCAGTCAAAAAGTTTTAAGATTAATTCATCAAATGGTACATACCTATTCTAAGAATTTGACATTTCCACAGTTGACAAGCTAATAGCGAACGCTAAGCAGAAGCTGAATGTGCTAATCGGGGCCACAGCTAGGATGGAAGTAACTCCAGAGGTCAGGCTTCACGCGAATCAGTTCTACCACCAAATCCTGGCGAGAGCAATGAGGGAAAGCTACCACGAAGACGTCGTTCTTGAAGGAGGTATGTTTTACTAGCTAGCAGAGAAGTCTGTCAAAGATTATAAGCCTATGTTTCATCATCCACTGATAGACATAGGTCTCTCCAATGGCGCGCAGTCCAATTCAAGTATATTATCATATGTACTAATAATTGAAACTACGTAAATTATTCCCTCTGAGGTTGTAGTAACTAGTAGGTATATCTCACATATTTATCAACCTATATGATACTGTAACAATATATATACATTGGTCTTCTTCTCTTAAAATCGACATGAGCTTTATGAGCATATTCATTCACGATCATCATCATGATCTTCCTGCCCTTGTTCCATGTTACTTGTGGTTGGTGCAGCACGTTACCTTCTTCCATTCTCCTCTTTAAAACGTTACGCTATAATTTACTCGCTTATCTTATAAATATCCGGTCATACCAGTTTAGTTAGCAGGTTGGCAAGCGCGGCTGACTGGCAGGGCGCGTTGGTCGACCTCCTAGCAGGCACCGTCACACGTTCACTTGCCAATAATTCAATTTAAAAAAAACTCTTTTAAACTACTTCCCCGGGGCTAATGAGGTTTGCGAGCGAGCAACATCATTAAAGCTGGGAGGGAACAATTTACCCACATGCTGCTAGAAATTATTATGAAAATTGTAACTAACGGTATTTTACAGATTATATATATATATTATGTCTCAGTAAATCCTGAAAACCGCAATCTACATTCTTGATGCAAAGAATTTTATTTTATTCGCTAAGGAAAGATTTTTGGTGTTTCTTTTACCTGAGTTGTTGTATCTTATTTGATATTTAAAAAATAAGAGGTATGAGAAATTATCGCAGTAGTTAATTAAAACATTTGAATCTATGATTGTTCTCATAGATTCAAATGTTGTAACATGCAACCGGCTAACAAATAGATTCACAAAGAGCAATCTTTTTAATTTTAATAGATTCTACCATCATTTTTAACCGACTTCACAAAAAGGAGGAGGTTCTCAATTCGTTTGTATGTTTTTTTTTTCATGTGTGTTATATCAGAACTTTTTTTCTGGGTGAACCGATTTGGATAATTCTTTTTTTTATTTGATAGGTGGTGCTTCACATGTGGTCCCATTTAAATTTGATCAAGGTCTGACCAGTAGTTTTTGAGTTATCCATAGTACTGCATATTTTTCCACTTAGTTTATATGGATGGTGTGTTAATAATTTCCTGTCACTGTTATTTACATACCAAGTATTGGTATACGATTTGTGTGGGGTAGGTACCGCAACTAAAAACTGAAAAATAAACGTCGTCACGTCTTTTAGTGTTTTTTTTTGGAAGCCAGTTGTTTTTTTGTAAAAAAGTTTTTTTAATAAAAAAACTTTATTGAAGCTGAACTCCGTGTCAGTTCAAATTCATATTTTGCCCCACTTCCCCGTGCCATGTATCACTCTATCCAGCTGGCACCTGGCATTGTCAAACTGATCCAGTTAGGGTAAACTACACTATTGATGGACGTAGGCTTGATAATAAATTAAACCTAATATTATACTATTTTACGAAATATTCGTCTACATCTTCTCGATAGATAAATTCTTAAAAACGTTCAGTGGTAAGTTGTGATGAATGAAAACAATTTTTTTCAGCATTTGTTGATAGCAAATGATTGTACTTTTCATCTTAAAACTATATCTGCTTCTGAAAATAGTCTCTCACTATGAAACACAGGCCAGGTGGTACAATTTCTGTCTTTTGTAGTACACAAACATCAGTTGGTCCGCAAGAGATTTTTGTTCCTCAAAAGAAACAGGATCTTAATATTAAAATATATAAACATTAAAATAAAAATATTAAAACCTGCCTTTAAAAGTTTAAACTCGCGTTGATGTTTTTTGTGAAACACAAAAAAGTCCGATTTATTAAAAGAGATTCCTAGGGGCGATATTACTTTTAGCAATCGATAATTTTAATAGAAAATATAAAGGTATAGATAATTGCAGCCATCGTCGTCGTGACTTTTAAATAATTTATGTCCTTTAACTGGTGCTGGCAGTACGTTTGCCAATAGTCAGGTTATAACGGTAAATTAGGCTTGTGACGTCTTCGCATTCAGGCTTCTGGGAATTAATACATATGTGCTATATGTATCCCAAGACGAGTATTATTGGACGTATTGACCCAAGGGTCAGTACGTCCAATAATACACTCCATATCATCGTATAAAACTAATTGTTCAAGAACTTAAACTTTTTCCTCCCTCACAAAGTGAAACAAATAACAAAGTTACCAAACGTTATCTTTTACTTTGCATAACAAATGATGCATCCAATATTCCCTTTGTTTGTACTCGATGGTTGAAGCACTCTGCATTTCATTAGGTTTCAATCAATATATTGGAGCTTTAAGAATACGATCGCGGTTGATTTTATTCGAATGAATAATATTATGATTGTATTGGTACTTTGAAACAATAACTTGCATTCTGATGATTAATGGTAATTTAACATTGAATAATTAGGAGCCGCGCGGTTGTATGCACTTAATTTAATTAAATGAGTCGGTAAGTAAGCATACTACCAAAATCAGACAAGCATACGCTACGGTGTAGCTTCGAACCCGTTACGACACGCTAGGAACTTGCTACGAAACGCTCTGAACTCGCTACCACATGCTACGAACGCGATACGATAACGCTACGCAGACATTAAGCGTTCGTGTGTGATACTCCTTGGCCGCGCCATACGCCACAGTGGTAAATTAAAACATGTTTTTTCACTTTCTCTTCTATGCAACCACCTCACTAAGATAACTCCAGTACTTATAATTTGGAGGCCACACCTACAAAGATCAGCAAGTCTGCTGATGCGCTTAATCTTGATTTGATGGTTTCTCTTAAGGTACACCTTTCCGTAATATTATTACGATTTTGGGTAGTACATAATGCGTACAATTCTTTAGTGTATACCTACTATACCTATGTCCGGGTACGCCTAATACTTTACAAAAACCGTGGTGGCGCGGCCAGGGAGTATCACACAGCGTACGTGAATGCAGTACAATTTTGAGGGACGCTTTGACATTAACGCATGATTTGTTTTTTTGTATATGGCAAGTAGCACACATAATTATATGTGTCAGGACAAATAATTTTGATCTGGAGAAACAAGTGACCCTCGACAAATGACATTCGGTTCTAGCAGGACGAATGGTTCATTCTCACCTAACATAATTATGTAACTCGGTGAAGGTGGTTTACTAACCGACTTTTTTCCCTAATCCTTCTTTACTTAGTTCTAGGCCTTTCCGGTCGCTGCTGCGCCGCGCAGTCGTCCTATGTTTATAGAGTTTAAACATATTGCTGTAAATATAATTTTAAATAAATTTAAAATTTTCAATTTTAATCCGAAGATAAACCGATTAGATCGACGGCGCTTTGGACGAATTAGTTTAGCGTAGGATGAACTAGTTAATTAAAAAAACTTTTGTCCAAAAAAACCACTTACATACAAAACTAAAGACACCGACTTCCGAAATTAAAGTTATTTTTCACGTCTTTTAGTGTTTTTTTTTGGAAGTCGGTTGTATTTTAGTAAAAAAGTTTTTATTTTTCACTTTTTAGTTGTGCTACCTACCTACCCCACACAAATTCGTATACCACTACTTGGTGTGTAAATAACAGTGACAGGAAATTATTAACAAATCATCCATATAAACTAAGTGGAAAGAATATGCAGTATTAAGGATAACTCAAAAACTACTAGTCAGACCTTGATCAAATTTAAATGGGACCACATGTACAGAACCAGCTATCAAATAAAAAAAGAATCATCCAGATCGGTTCACCCAGAAAAAAAATCTGAGCTAAGAGAAAAAAAATAGTCGAATTGAGAACCTCCTCCTTTTTCGAAGTCGGTTAAAATCAGGGTTTACATAATACATAATCAGCCTATAATGTTCCCACTGCTGGGACACAGGCCTCCTCTCTTTTGAGAGGGAACGGGTTGTAATCTACCACGCGGGCCCGGTGCGGGTTGGTAGATGTCACATGTCATCGAATGTTTGGTTCTCGGACATGCCGGTTTCCTCACGATGTTTCCCTTCACCGTTTTGAGAGCAGTGGTGATTAAATTATTTACACAAAGTAAAGCGCCTGCCTGGGTTCAAACCCACAACCTACAACTCGTAAGCTGCTGCAAAATCAGGGTTTGCCGGTGTAAATTTATAATAACTTAAGTTTTGCCTGCAGTAGCGCGCAACGTCATAAGTTACGGTTAATCTCACGAGTACCTTCGTAAAGTAAAGTACTCCAGTAGGTAGTCGCACAGATTGGCAGATATCAGCGGCAGCTACTTAAAAACTGAAAAAGACAAATAATAAAATAAAAATACATTCAGTCCGGCGAAAAATGTAATATTATAAATATGCTGCAAAAATACTGGGCCATTATTTTGGTAGTTCTGATTCAGTAATGGGTGCTAAAATGAACCCTCTCGTAGGTGACATAGCAGTATATATGTAAGAACGTTACCAGCTATCGTGGAAGTGGGCTGGTTGAATTGACGCCTGCCTAATGAGCTTTCTATTGACGTCAATTTTGATTCACGATCCTTTTTTATTGCGAACTTCCATGGCATTTATCAAACTAATTTGATTTCAGCTTGAAACGATGTATTTTGATAAAATTGCTTCACCAGGGAAACGTCCAAATTACAAAAAAAAAACCTTTTCTGTTATCTGAACAGAAAAACCAATTTAATACAACTGCGCCTTTCAGCTGAGCTCAGCAATTCAGGTGACTAGTTTTATACATTTACGAAAAAGTTAAAGAGCTTCTATTGGTCTTCCGACACGTTCAGTAGTTGTTTGTTTTCACACCGTGCACCATAGCGATTTTACATTACAGGCATAAATACGTACATAACCCGTACAAAAAAATGTAATTACACTTGCCCCGAAAAGGTCCGCTTTAATTCACTTACTTTCAACCAATACGCGCTTGGCACGCGATATGGGAAGTGACCGGCGGATATTGATCATAATGCCTTGGAAGTTAGGCGGGATGTTGGTGTGGGATGCACCATGTGTTGCAACCCTTGCACCATCCCATCTTCCTAGCACGGCGGGCTGTGCTGGGGCGGGGCTAATGCAGGTGCGGAAAACCTCAAACGGCAAAAATATTCCAAGCTTATTGGGAGTTATATGTTCGAGCCGTTTGGGGTTGAAACACCACGGCCATGGGGTCCCACTGCTCGGCGATGACTCGAAAAACAAAAGTGTACCCACTTGGTTTTTCGAGTCATCGCCAAGCGCTTGATCGACTCTTCACGTGACTAGAGGGCTCACCTATTTTTTGGCCAAAGAATCAGTATCGCCAAACAACGAGACAATGCTGCCAGCCTTTTTGGCACTTTTCCTGTTGACAGCTATGCGGACGAATTTTTGGATACCATATGATTATTTTCCCGCTTTTATTATATAGGTACATGTAGATAGTAGTATTTTAAATCTGATAGCATATATACTATATTATTTAAATATTAGCTTGTTTGAACAAAATACAATAACAAAAGCAAATGCTTTTCAATCATACAATTATTCGTTAAAGATTTAAAAGGTCAGAATTGAGCTTGCATGCAGCGGCGAAGTCCGAATGCGTGGGTAGTTTACATTCCTCAAAATATCAAAAAGGCGATAAGTTATATTTTACAATATTTATTCAAGCAGAACTGTATATGCTGTGAAAGCAATTGGAGCACTCCAATTAATTTATGTTACATGCAAAACAAAAACTCCATGAGCTTTACTGCTTGTCAGTCTATATTAAGATAGACTTTAATCATATGCTTCAAGCTCTTGAAGCCCCCTTACAAACGAACACCGCATCATAAACATTCCAGTCCGCAGTCCCAACGGAAGGGTTTTTGTCTCTGTAAACAGTGTTTCCAGTTCGCATTTCATGCTATTAGACAAATTGATTCGTATCATCTATTATTGTGCGGTTTTATCATTTCTAAGGTGACAAAATTACTGTGTTATCGTGATGCTGTGACGTGGACATGGACGTCCACGATAACATCGTTAGAAATTATAAAAGCGCACAATAGGTACAAATATAATACAAAATTAAAACTATACCACCACTCAAAAACGCACTTGGCCTCGGCCTAAGACTGGCAGCGCAGAGCACGGAATCGGCGCCGCGCCAGCGCAGCGTCGGGAGACGGCAGTAGGTGCTAATAAAATTCGTAACGCCGAAAGTGTGTTGAGCTCAAACTTCTGTCACAAACCGTCTTCAAAGCCGTCAGTTTCTGTACGTCATTAGTGTCGTAGTGCGGGTAAACGGTGACACGCTTGGTTTGTATGGGAACTGGAAAATGCCGCCTCTAGCAGCGGCCACCGAGTCATCTCCGTGCTCGGTGACTGGCAGTATTTCCACGTGGATTCTCAATAGGCTACATACATTTAGGATAAAAATGCTTGCAGTTTAGTATTTCAATGTCGTTATATTTTTTCCGAGTTACAACTACGGTAAATGCGTGCATTCCTTGAAATGGGTATACTAGAACGTTTGTATAAAAAATCGTAAAACGTTTTTTACAAAAAAAACAACCGACTTCCAAAAAAATACACTAAAAGACGTGAAAAATAACTTTAATTTCGGAAGTCGGTGTCTTTGGTTTTGTATTTTCGTTTTTGGCCACCGACTTCCGAAATTAAAGTTATATATTTTTCACGTCTTTTAGTGTTTTTTTTTGGAAGTCGGTTGTTTTTTTGTAAAAAAGTTTTATTTTTCACTTTTTAATTGCGGTACCTACCCCACACAAATTCGTATACCACTACTTGAAGTGTAAAAAAAAAAAAAGTAAAGTGGAAAAATATGCAGTAGGTATTAATTAAGGATAACTCAAAAACTACAGGTCAGACCTTAATCAAATTTAAATAGGAACACATGTGAACCTATCAAATAAAAAAAGAATCATCCAAATCGGTTCACCCAGAAAAATGTTCTGAGCTTTCGCACATAAAAAAAATATATAAAAAGAAACACAGACGAATTGAGAACCTCCTCCTTTATGTGAAGTCGGTTAAAAAAGGTTTGACATTATTAGTTTTTCGAAGTTACTCGGGTTTAGCGGGTGTTAAAGTTTGTATGGAAGAATCTTAACGAGCAGTCAGATGAATTTGAAACTCAGCATTAATAATCTTGACAAAAAAATAAGAATTAAATAAGTATATATTTTTCGAAAATCACCCTAAACTGGGTGAAAATAGGTAATCAAGTTTTTAGAGGAGGATTTTACTGATTGATTCAATTAACTCGAAACTTGGTATAATTAATCTTAAAGTAAGACGATGGCAACAAGATATATATTTTTAATAACAACCTCTGTCGGGGCAAAGAGGTTAAATAGTTCCTATATTTTATTTTTGATGACATGTTTATTCTTAATCTAAAATTGGTGAATTTTACAAAGTAAATAGCACGTGAGTAATAATCATGCTTCAAATATGTACTGCAGGCGTTGTATATGCTTCGGTGGTTTGTGCCCTGGGCTGGCGCCGACATAAATATACTTATTCAATTGGTTGGATAAAACAATCATAATGTGAATGGTACCTATGAGGGAAAAGTTAAACTATTTAAAGTGGTGTCGGACGAATCAGTGAAGAATTCCATATTCTTGACGCTTGTACAATATTAATTTTATCGGTAGGTACCCTCTTTCTCAAAGAACCTGTGAAAGCAAAGTTCGAATGCAGAACGATTTTTAAAAAATCAACCCCTATAGGAGAAAAGGGGGAATATAGTTTGTATGATTTAATTCCTTCGGTTAAAAACAACAAGTTAGGCTAGTTTAATAAATCGTATTGATTAATTTTCCAAAGCTACTATTTAAAGGGGATGGAGGGGGTGTTGAAGTTCGTTGGGGAAAGTGCTATTAATCATATTAATCGATTCAAAATACTCCACTAACTTATTTTATGTGTGCAAAAAATAATGTATTATTAGCACTATAATATTATATCCATAAAGTTTGAAATCTGATCTTGACGTGTGCCCTTTTACCTCAAACAAAGGCATTATTTTTCACGGCTGTAAAGACCTACCATCCTTTTGTTATATCCTCGGTGATGCACACGTCGCGCCGGCTCCTACAAATTAAATGTGGTATTGTGTTAACCTATAGTAAATATGTTCTTAAGAGCATAACCTTCAGGCGACCATTAGAGGTATGATAGCTATTAACGTGTATATTCCCTTTTTGAAGACTAAAAGCTCTTATGAGTTTTTCAGGCTCACCTATTTTTACTTTATGACGTGTTATTGTCTGAGCATCATCCACATTAGAGCTAATTATTTTGTGTGTGTCATGCCTTTACGTCACTGTGATTTTAAAACCTCTTATGGTGGGGAAACGGTGTAGACTATCAAAAATAGTGGGTGGAGGTGCTAAAATTAAAACTCCATCAATCACAGATTATTTTCCCAATGAAGTCTATGTACGAGTACTTATGCTTTCATAAAAATCAATATCTATTCATGGATACTGTATGTTATAAATGCTACCAAAGTTCTTTTGTTAAAACGTTGACATTAGAGCACGTGAAAGCGAATATGGAATTGAAATCGTAACTTTTGAACTTGAACTAAGAGGAGTTGTGACGGGTTTCATTGTCGGAGAGAACTACTCTATATAATTATTTTCAACACATTTGCTCAAAAAATGCATTTACGGTGCCTGTATACATTGTTCGAACGTGCGGAAAAATAGGTACTCACACCTAAGTACCTGTTTTACCGCATACTCCATTGTATAGCGCCGTGCGTATCCTTTACGGTTTATTTTTAATTTCCATAAAAATATATAAGAATTCCACCAAGGAGTTTCACATTACGAGAATAAATAAGCTGAATAATCGAACCTCCTTCGAATCGCTTTTGCTCAATACGTTTGTCTCACTTTAATACCTACTAAAAAGAAAATGAGACGAAATATGAAGTTTTAATTTTCACCACACGCACGTGGCACCATTTGCAATTCGCGCCATTTGCTTATTAGAAACGTCAAAGATTGTTGCGACTTCCCGACTGATATTTCTAGACAAAGTAATATATTAAATGAGTTTAAGCGAGGAATCCGATATTAATATTGTACGGTTTTCTCGCAAATGTGTTGAAAAACGTTGTATGACACACGTGCGGAAATTTATATTTACAAACTCGTGACTATGGTTAGCCCTCGACTTCGTCTCGGGCTTACATTCGTCTACTCGTTTGTAAAAACCAACTTACCGCGCTAGTATCATAAATAACTATACGAGTGCAGCAGAATTTACATTGACATCAAAGAGTGGCATCATGCGAGTTTACCAACGATTCCCACCAACCTATTAAACTGCTTTGACTTAAACCAAACGTAACATTTTAGTAAATTATTAAGTAAATCTCGGTAGTTCCTTATCTCAAGTTTTTCTCTGAATTATGCGTGGGCCAAGTTGTTGCATATAATTTATATTTTTTAGCTCGTCATGGTTCATTAATCTTGTTATTATAACGAATATGCTGCATCACGAGCCTGTCATGTGCCAATATAAGACCAGGGGCCGAACCGCCATAGTCTTTGTCGGCCACTTATCCGCTAATGTTCTCAATTTATCTCCCCGCTTTTTTACAATCCATCTCAAACATGACTCTTAAATGTTTGACAAATTGAATCGTTCTCTGGGGGTCTCCTTGTAAAAGTGCTTTGTTTTAATAACGTAATATAGGCGCTGCCCAAACGTAAGACACCGTAAACCTGTCAGTTTTTTATCGCATAGTAAGGTGTATTATTACATACTTATTACAAGCCAGAAAAAAAAACTGCACTGTCACATGTTCAAAGTATCATGATAAAAAAAATTGTAAAACAGACTTCAAAAAATATTTTTGTCACATAATTCTCAAAATGTTGAACGTAAACTAAGTATCATATTTTATGTAATGATAATAAAGGGAATTCAATCAATTAAATAAATACCTAAAAAATATTCCATTGAGCCGTGCATTTACTTTTTAATTTAATTATAACTTCAAAATTACTTTTATTTTGGTGTTCATTCGATTCAACTAACGTCAAACGCATCACTGTTTTGGTCTTATTTATTGCCGCGATGCACTACTGTAAATTACCAAAAAAAATTGCATCTCCGCAACATAAAGAACAAGAACTGAACTTTTGAATTTCATAACTCAATTAATATTTTACTGAAATCGGTGGCTAACTTGCAATGCAAAAAATAATCGATAATGTTCACGATTTTCGCTTAGCTTGTGTAAACAACGACGCTTTGATTACGTTCGGCGTGGTTTGCAAAAAAATTGTTTGATTTGAATCTGAATGAATTATTTTCATTGTTGTAAATCAAAATATTGTCCTTTACTTTCGTTGTTGATACGCCAACTTAGGCAAAGGCCCTTCTTATTTTCCTACATCCCCTTTAGTGACGACTAGTTGCTATTATCGGTCTCAAATAAGTAATTCTTGGTCTGCCTCAAAGTCTCATCATTTCTTCTGTGTGATGATCTTCCACTGTTTGTCCAGAACTAGAAGGTGCCCTGCAGACGTACGCGAGTTAATATGTCTATGGCGTATTACTATTATAACATTCTCATCACGAATATATCATTACAGGGCTGATCGAGTTCGAGATGGAAGATCCGAATGTACCAAGTCGTGCCATAATAAAACTTCGCAGTAAGCAGCTTGTGGATGCGCAAGTCAGTGAGTTCGACGTAGTAGATACGGGCAAGCGGTAAACGCTACTGTCAATACCCAACTTCACTTGTCGAATAGATAATGGTTGCATTGCAAATGTCTAAAATTATTAGTGAATATATTTGTATATTTAAAGTTGTGCTTTTTAATAACATAAATATGTATAAATATATATGTACTTATACGCTAAAACAAACTGAGATATCATCATTATTGTTCAGCACAAGACAGCGCAGTACTAGACATAGGCCAGCTCCGAGTATCGCCACGCCAACCCAATCGGAATCGCCTAGAGCCCTAGACCGATGGCTGATGGGGCCAAAAAGCTCTGGAGTGGTTACTGCGCGTCGCAAGGTGCGGCGCGCGGCGTGAGTAACCCCTCCCCCCAAAAGGTGGACCGCCGACCTGGTGAATGTCGCAAAAATGCGCTAGATATTCGGATGCATATTTAGCTAAAGCTATTTATTTTTGCTATGAAAGTATGGAAGCGGCTTCTTAAAATATATTATTTTGTAAAAAAAAAACTCGGTACGCCAGGAACACGGGGAATGCATAAAAGCTCGTGCACACTGGCGCGACGCGATAGCGTACACAAAGGCACCGCGTGCAGCGCGACGGGTGGCGCCTTTGTGTCGGGCTGTCGCGTCGCGTCTGTGTGCACGAGCCTTAACTTGTCGGGTGTATAGTATGAAAGCGACTTCTAAAAATATATTTATAAAAGCCCCGGGATTCTTGGATTGCATAACTATTACGATGCATATATAATTAAAATGAATTTATATTGAATTTTATGTGTAACCCCCGATGCAAATATGTGTATGTAGGGTGTAAGAAGAGGGGTGGTGTGTAAGTTAAAGTTAAGACTTTTTCGATACAAATGCTCATTCCATATTAACCAACATCTCAACTTTAGGTGAATAATGCATCCGAATATCCGATCTCTCTGCCCATGACTTAGGTGTGATAGCGCGGTGATTCATACGTGTGTGTTCACGGTTTATCTATTCTATACAGATTGATTTAAGCAACAATAAGTGTATTTAGTATACGTAAAAATAAACATAAGCCTTTAAAAAACATATTGAAAATCAATATGTCGATCGGCCTCAACCCGTGCAAGAGCCAGTCAAAAATATAAATAACGCCTATAGTTGGATAGAGGAGATTATGAGCCACACACAGATACCCCAGAGACAATTACACGACAGATATAAGTTTTTATATCGGTCGTGTAATTTAAAAATGAAACGAACTTTTGTCTTCGACCGATGGCAATAAGGAGGTAACTTATCAAAGATTTTATTTAAATCTCGAACTGACCAAAAAAACCACCAAAATATCACCACCACCACCTGATTAATCACCAAAAAAATCACTGGTATCCCGAATGGTAATTCGTATTAAGCATACTTAGTAAAATATAGAAAACAAAGAAGAATGGTCATCTGTGACCCAAGCCCGGCGCAAACGATACATGTCTCAGCTGTTTGGATATTTTATCTATTTAAATGATTAGTAATCTTTTTTTCCGATTTCTGTTGCTAACCCATTTAAACTGCCTCCGTAAGGAAAAATATTATTCTTTTTTAAAGCTCCAGCTTCACCTTCCAACGCAAGACTTACAGCATGCATAAATACCGCAACCTCACGAAGCCCTTCATGCTCGTGTGTGCAGACGGTTACATTCTAGACGTAACAGGACCCTATGCCGCTAGGATAACAGACGCTAACATAATGAGACAAATTCTTGAAAATCATGAAGAGCCGCATGAAGATGGTGCATTCCATGATTTTTTTGAGGGAGGAGATGTATTTATTTTAGACAGGGGCTTTCAAATTCTATACCACTAATAGAAAGTCACGGCTACGTTGCATATATGCCCCCAACGAAACTGAGACATGCAAATCAGTTGAGTACCCAACAAGCCAATAAATCTAGAGCTATTACAATGGTCAGATGGGTGGAAGAAGCCATAAATGGATGCTTCAAGCGTGACTTTAAACTTTTCAGAAATAGAATATTCAATAAAAATGTACCCTACATATTTTGATGACTTTCGTGTTGCTGCAGCAATTATTAACTACTTCCAAGAACCATACGAGGACAGTTCGTATACAAGTGACTTCATTAGCATTATAAATGAAAATATTGATCGACCTAATCTGTTGGCCGACTATGTTGAAATGCACAATTTAAATCGGCAAAGAGAAGATTGGTGGTAAATAACGCTGAAATAGAAGATTTCTCACAACTGACGATTGAGGACTTGTTAAGTTCGCTATCGGTACATGTCACGTTCGCATAGCGCGGTCTTATTGCACTGAGCACATTAAAATAACAGGACTTTATGAAATTGAATTATACAGGCATCCGGAAGAGATAATAATAAACAATGAACAAAATATTTTCCTTCTCAGGTGCAGGATTCATTCACGGTACATTACTTCGAAAACTTATTATACGTCCGTCATGTATGTATAACCCAGAGATTGAGGGCCGAAACGCTATTCGGGAGTACTATTGTACGTGCAATCATGGCAGAAGAACCTTCGTTAGCTGTACTCATGTCGTAAGTGTGATTTATTACCTAGGATGGGTTAGACATCGAGATGACTTTCAGCATCCCGCATTGGGTATGGACACTGTACTTATAGATTATGATTTAACTTAAAAATGTTAATAAACAGATTTATGTACATGATTATAATATATGGTATAAATATTATATAATTTCAACATCATATTGGGCCATCGTCAAATTATGTGCATTATGTTTTCAACACACACATAACATCACGCCTGTATTCCCCGAAGGGTTAGGCAGAGGTGTACCTATAGGTAGTAAGTACACCCACATTGCGCCAGTTATGTTTAAGTCCCATGTAATAGGGGGCGAGCCTATTGCCATCAACCGGGCACAAATCCAGACTCCGAATTATGATTGGATTTACGATTTCATTGAAAATAAAAAAAAAAACTAAAGAAAAAGTCTCGCTTCATTGCCAGAAAAAAAAATATTTTGTCTTACGAAGGCAATTTAACTAAGTTAGCAACTGAAATCGAAAAAAGAAATATCTGATAATAATTGATGTACATACAATAATAATAAAACTAAGATATGTTCCATTTGCGCCGGGCCTGGGTAAATTTTGTATGGGTCGTGACCTTTCTTCTTTAAATTTATAGATATCACGTCCCAAAAATAGGGAATCTTACTTTGTTTACTTTCCTCATCACTTTTTTGAGGGTAGTCATAAAAATATATCCTGTCTGTGTACAAAAGCCATCAAAACACTTAGATTACTCATAAATCTACAAATAGCCGCATGTTTGTGTTAATTCTCCTCACTTATTTTGTTAAGTTAGTCGTGAATTCACTCCTAAAAGTGAAAAAGCTTCTTTCTCCCTTGTTTGAGAAGTGCTAAGAAGCTTATTTTAAGATTGCAATTAAAAATCAAGACAAATCGTGGGTGCCTAAAGTGTGTTGTTTAAAATGCTATAAGTATTTGACGGGTTGGCACAAGGGTACTATAAAACAAATGCCTTTTGGTGCTACAATGCAGTGGCATGAACCTAAAAATCACGTAGACGACTGTTACTTCTGTTTGACAACTTTGAAAGGTTTTAAAAAAAACTCAAACACTCGATTAAGTACGCTAACGTAACGTGTGTGTGTGTGTGTGTGAATGCCGCTGGCGTCGGGAGTCGATAGCCGACTCCCGGCCACCGTAGGCGCGGGCTTGCGGACGGCGAGCAATGGGCAGCTCGCCGTCCGGTGAGGACCAGGCCCAGGTCGACGGCGCGTCGTGTTCCACGCGCGCCTCAAAGAGATGTCAGCATAAATGATGGGGTCCGATAGGGCCGATTCCTGCCGGGGTCGCGGATTGTTCGAAAGAGTTACCGTGGCCCTGGCGCATAGGCAACTGAAGGAACACGAGTGGGTTTTAGTCAGTAAGAGTCTGACACGCCCTTCCGCTCCGCCCAGAGCGGGAGAGGTCACTTAAAGATTTCCAAGCCAAAAAAAGAAAAGTGTGAATGCCGCTACTACATTCTCCAGACATTCCAGTACCGGCAAGATTTTGTAATTCATCCGGTTCGAGTATGGAAGAAGACGACGAAGCAGGCCCATCTAGTAGGTAGTGGAGAGGTATTTCGAAATCAAATAACTATAGAATCAAAATGTCGCTAAAAATCCATTTCCTACACCCCCATTTAAGTTTATTTCCGGATAACATGGGTTTAGTAAGTGATGAACACGGAGAAAGATTTCATCAAGAAATTGCAGAGTATGAGAAGCGTTATCAGGGTAGATGGAACCCAGCCAAGCTTGCAGACTATTGTTGGAGCCTGCAGAGGTATACTGCGACTACTGAATACAAGAGGAAAGCCAATCGTTCCAAAAAAAAAATGTTTTCTAATTTACAATAAAAACGCTTTCATACGACTTTGAAGAAAATCAATAAATGCCTTTCACTACCAAATCTGACGTGATGTAACATTTGTAATCATAGACTTAAATAGCTTTAAGGTGATGAGACATAATTACATACAGTAAGCCCAGTGAAAAAAAAAAGTATATAATTTGTTGCATAGTGAATTATCAACGAATATTTAAAAGTGTAACTCTAGTTACCTACAGGTAAACACCTTTAACTCTTGGTGGCGCCAGATGAATTATTTGATTATCCCTGAGTTAGCTGTTAACTCCGAGTTATTTAGGATAACCCATGAACGCGCAAGTGAGCTATAGTATGGCAGAGAAAAAAAAAGGAATTCACCTAACTGTGTTTTGAGACGTGATATCTACATTATGAATTCGTTTTCTGGTGATCACCAGGTATAACTAATGAAACTTATTAGTCTTGATGTTGGCGATTTTTCTAGTCCTGCGTAGTATAATTAAAGAAGATTTGAAATATACTGAATTATAAGGGAATTAACCGATTAAAATGACTATTAAAGGCGTGACTTTACTTTTAGTCGGTTCAAAAATTACAGTTTAGAACATAAAGAAGTTTTATTGTTTAATTTCATACACAAATTAATAAGTTTTATTTTATTTTATTTGGGTGGGATATCATCAAATAACTTCTCCCGCTCTGGGCGGAGCGGGAGGGCGTGTCAGACCTTTACTGACTAAAACCCACCCGCGTTCCTTCAGTTACCTGTGCACCCAAGGTTTTTTTTCTCTTTCGAACAATTCGCGACCCCGGCAGGCATTGGCCCTAGCGGACCCCGTCAATTGGTGCTGACATTTCTTTGAGGCGCGCGTGGAACGCAACGCGCCGTCGACCCGGGCCTGGTCCTTACCGGACGGCGAGCTACCCATTGCTCGCCGTCCGCAAGCCCGCGCCTACGGTGACCAGGAATCGGCTATCGACTCCGGACGCCTAGGGTGTCTCCTGCGGCGACTACGGGCGTGAGGGCGCAACGATTGCCTCTCCCTCACGCGCCTCCTCATTAGCGAGCATTACTGCTTCGCAGAAGGAGGTGCCGGCTTCCCATGCCCTCTCGCTCCGTACCATGGCCTGGATCAGCGCCGGACGCGAGCGATCACCACAACAACAACACAACATACAACAAAGTATATTCAGATACTTATTATTGCTTTTCAGACTTTATAATCATAAGTTAGTCTTAAAATACAGCATCTTCACTTACTAGGTATTCATCTAGGTGATCGAAGCCTACCATTATTAGGTTGACCCACTATGTGTACAGTTATTGTGTTGTAATTTTAGTATAGTTACTGTTTATAAATGGTTATTACATAGTAACATGTAAAACTAACCTATACCATAGTAATCATTTAGTTAAATACTGGAAAGCATTAAAAAAAAAAAAAAAAGTTATACTTCTCTTTTAGAACACATTAACTGATTTTATTAATTATACAACAATAAAATATTTGCTATATATACACTGTATTAAAGCATTACCCATTATATAAAATATAAAAATGTAATTTTCAACCTAACTTAAATATTTTGTTCACAACAAAACAATTTAACAATTGACACGGCAATTTCGGAGTTACCGTTTTCATTTACGAGGGCCGGGGACACACATCACTAACAATAATAAGCACTTTAAAGCTTAATATTTCGCAAACGGATCCCTGAATAGAAAAAAAGAAACACACACCCGCAATATTTTTGAACGACCTTTCCAACGACACCCCACACCATGAGATAGCCGAGAAAGAAAAATCATGCCCACTTCACGTGAAGGACAGGTACGCACGACGACATATCAAGCTATACATTTCCAGTAAGTATAAGCTAACTTCGCATTGTACGGGGATTTAGCTGAACCTCGCATTGATACAATGCGAGGTTCAGCTAAAACCCGAAAGTCGTCGTGTGTTCCCAAAATCTTTTTAGGTATTTCCGAAATTTTATTTTACCACTCTCGCGATGTCGGCGTTATTGATATGTAAACTCATGCCAAATACAGCTTTCTATTACTAAGATTCTCTGAGCTAAGCCGCAGACAGACAGACAGACGGACGGACATGGCGAAACTATAATGGTTCCTTTTTGACTACGGAACCCTAACCAGGCAACATGATTATCGATCTTTACGCTAAAAGGTTCTAAAGAGGTAACAACATAGCCAGTTTTCAAAACTTCGTTTAAAACACAAATACGCAATAAAACACAAAAGCTTAGAATATTGTAAAACAGAACAGAAACACGCCAAATAAAAAGCAAACCAATACGTTACTAGGACACACGTGCAAAAACTACTATTAACATGGGACTATATTGTTTGCTTGGTTATATCTAGATACTCGTAATCCTTACTATAATATAATATTATAAATGCGAAAGTAACTCTGTCTATCTGCCTGTCGCGCTTTCAAGCCAAAACTACTGAACCGATTTAAATGAAATTTATTACACAGATACTCTAGAGCCTGAGAAAGGACATAAGCTACTTTTTAATGCGAAAAAAGGGTTGTAAGGGGTTGAAAGGGGGGGATGAAAAGTTGTATGGAAGTATCGTAATTTTTTGACCTAGAAGCTTGAAACTTATTTTTTAGGCTGTTAGTTGGATATAAATAAATATAACATTCAAAATTTGTAAAAGTTTTACCCTCAAGGGTGTAAAATAACACTAAGGAACACTTACACCTGCACCTGCACCTACACCTGACAGTCAACACTACACACTAACAGCATACACTCTCATAAACACACACAGACACACAGATACAGGCGCCCTGATTAACTTTTTGTTTATAGTTTCTTTTTAACTTCTACCCCCAAAATAATAATAACTTTAGTTTTTAGCCTTATATCTCCTTAATAACGTTTATTGTAATATCATATATTCTTTTTAAGTAAAACTTTCTGTTCTTCCGTGGGGTGGGGACATGGTGATGTGTAATACAAGCATTTTACGCCTAACTAAGACACCAGCTCTTCATACTGCAAAAAAAAAAAAAACAATGATTTGAAACCTAGAATAAGCTTGTCATTGTGAGGAGAAATAAAAAACTTATTATTATTATGTCGTTTATTTATTTATATACTTATTTAGATACATTTTTAAATATTTTTATAAAAGCATAGAAATACATTATTATTATTATTATTATAGGGGATGAAAGTTTTTATGGAAATATGTAAGGTATAAGAAGAGCTATTGATGCACGCCGTACACAATGAGCGCTGTGCAGCTGCTCGGGGCGGGGGGGGCTTACACCTACCTACCACCTTGCCTTACCTTTATACCTTATGTATTTTTATACTTAAATAATGTAATAAGCATTTAGACGACATTTAAAGTATTTAGACGTATGTGACTTATTTGCAAAATAATAATTAGCCTAAATAATTAAAAATGCTACCCAAAGACACTATTCCGCGCGGACGAAGTCGCGGGCACAGCTTGTAATTTAAATGTTGTTTTAAAACGGGACACGTGTCCTTACCCGTGCGGACGTGCAAAATATTACGAAGCGCACATTTATCTACCTATATAATATTATTATAGGGTAGGTACGGCTCAGACCTAACCAAAAGTTCGCTTTAGGTATTTTTACCCTCCCACCTACTCAGTGTTGGCGTTTTTTAGGGTTCCGGTTTCGAGGTTCAAAAGGCAAAACGGAACCCTTATAGAATCACTTCGTTGTCCGCCGCTGTCTGTCTGCCTGTTAATACCCTTTTTCTCAGGAACGCGTGGAGTTATCAAGTTGAAATTATTATCAATTACTTAGGTGTACGGTCCCTTGGAGCTGTGAAAAAAATAAACTTCTTAGTCAAAGCAATCTAAAAATATTGCCATGTATGTCGCATTTTTTGATCACTCGCAAGTTAATTAAAACAGGGTACGACCACCCGTTGACCTAGAATCATGAAATTTGGCAAGAAGCAAGGTCTTAAAGCACAAGTAACGGAAAAAAATCGAATATTGTTAATTTGTAGTTAAATCACATAAAAATATATATTTACGAGTATATACGATTACAAATGTACATTTGCAGTTGAAGAATTGTCGTGATCTAGATCGACGTATGGGAGAATATTTTCTCAACTACAAAGTTAAGTTTGTCTTTCAATTCGGAATTGTGGCTGTGTTTCATGAGTGAAGCCGGGTACAGCTTTGGAACGGAAACCTCAGGGCGCGAGTCCTACTCGCACAAGTGCGCTTTTTTTTCATATGTCGGTAAGGATAAATCAGTTTCTATTCAGCTTCTGCTAGTGTGAGCGTGTTTGCGGCAGAACGTTTTTCTGATTACGTTAGATTCCGTCATCTCTCTCTCTCTCTCTCTCATCGCCATATTTTAGCCCCTTGCTTTGTCTATTAGGATGCTCAATAAAATCAGATTGATCTAAAACTAGGTACATACGCATTTTTTATTTTTTTGCGATTATAGGGACCAGTCGTGGTGACAGTCCTCGGGGGAGAGATTTGAGCAGAAATGGCTGTCCTTTAACTGAAATGATTTTGAAAGAGAAAAGAAACAGGTTGCTACGACACGGTTGAACTGAAAGTGTAACCGTGGAGTTTCTTGCTGACTCTTCTCCATAGGAAACGACCAATTGAAACCGGGCACCCAACTTCTGACGTTTCCGTAAATAATATTTATTTCACTTAAACCAAAATGGGCATGTTGGCTTATGTAAAATAATAGTTAATTATGATACTCGTGCAGTAAGTTGGTTTTTACAAACGAGTAGAGTCGAGGGATTACCATAGTCTCGAGTTTGAAAATACCAATATCCGCACGTGTGTCGTACAACGTTTTTCAACAGATTTGCGAGAAAACAGTACAATATTAATAATCGGATTCCTCGCTTGAACTCATATTATTATTTAGTTTACAAATATCAGTCAGAAAGTCGGAACAATCTTTGACGTTTCTAATATGAATTTGCAAATGGCGCCACGTACGTGTGGTAAAAATTAGAACTAGGTACATCTTTCGTCTCATTTTAGCTTTAGTATTAAAGTGAGACAAACGTATTGAGCACAAGCGCTTTCAAGTGGTTCGATTATTCAGCATATTTATTCTCGTAATGTGAAACTCCTTGACGGAATTCTTATATATTTTTATGGAAAAAAAAATACCGTAAAGTATACGCACGGCGGTAGACAACGGAGTATGCTGTAAAACAGTTACTTAGGTGAGAGTACCTATTTTACCGCACATTCCGTTGTATGGTGCGTAATTTTTAACTTTCGAACAATGTTTAGTACAGGCTTCGTAAATGTAGTTTTTGAGCAAATGTGTTGAAAAATATTTTTAATTTGATTCCTATGTAAAGAAGAACGGGCAAGATGGGCCCAGTGTTGTAGCACTTTCTTACCTATCCTATAATGAAGATCTGAATAAGCTCAATATTTTATTCTATGGCAGCATTACTCTAATGAATCAAACAAAAAAATTACAGCGGTTCCAAAAGTCAAATAATTACCGTTACAAATGCTAATATTATAACCTAATGATGCCCGATTATAAGTTTTATACATTTACGTTGTTTTAATGAATTATTGATAGCATAAGTGAACTATTAGAAAGTGACAAAAAAAGGACTACTCATGATTGAGCAGGACAGAACACGCACTCGTATTGTTCATGAACCGCCTTTCAAAGCGTTTCTTTAAATCTGCTTTTAAGCACCCCAATCCCCTGATTAGGTTGGCCGCCCGCTACACTCCCTCCCGCATAAGTAGGATTCGCCGCCCGAGGCATACCTTAACTATCCCATACGACGACGCCACAACGCTCCTCCAGGAGAGTAATAAGGCCACCAGTACTCTTAGAAAATACAAAAACAGACCGCCGTCCTTCCTTTCTCGCCACCAAGGCCCGCCGCGACACCCTTTTTTTTTAATCCTGGATGGTAAATCCTCATGGATGTCCCTCGCCCTGTGGGGGCGGAGGGGTCTGTCAGACTCTTACTGACTAAAAACTACCCCGGTGTTCCATCTCACACCTGCGCCGGAGGTCACGGGAACGTACGAATCTTCTGCAACCCTCGACTGGTGCCGGCGCGCCTATGCGGGCCCCGTCCGGTCGATCGGAGGGAGTGAGGTGTTTGACTCCCTCCGCGACGTCTAAGAGGGGTGCGCGTGGAACACTATGCGCCGCCTCCTCGGGTCCTTATGTAAGAAGGGCGACGGACGTCCCCAAGTGCGTCGTCCCTGGACCCATTTAGGGGGGCTGGAAGAGGGCGTTGTCCGCCCTCCGCTGACGCCCGGTGCGCCTGCTGTGGGCCGGATGATAGGATGAGATCTCTCGCTCCCTTTCTGCAGCTGTTTCGCAGAAGGATACCACCGCGTCCCAGGACTCGTCGCCGCCGACCATAGCATTCACTACGGCCAGCAGCGACAGGTCACTGCCTACTCCTGAGATGAGGGCACGGCGCGGCTACTCCCAAGCGGCACACTCTGCCAGCGTATGCCGCGCCGTGTCCTCCCGACAGTCGACGCAGTGGTGACACCGGGCGTCCGGCTCCCTGTTTATGCGACACAATTGCTTCCCGAAACAAACCTGCCCCGGGAGCACCTGCGTCACCCGAAACGACAGGGAGCCGTGCCTCCTCCCGAGCCAGAGGTCGAGCACCGGCCGGACCGCCTCAATGGTGACGAGGCGGTGGTAGGGCGTGAGAGCTTGTCCCGCCATTCCACGACCAGGACCTCGCGGAGCTGCGACCAACGCTGCTCCATATGTCACTGCATCGGTCGCTCGCCCCGCGCCCGCCATTCCTCGCGCCACCGATACAGTGACGCGAGCACCTTCGCCTCCAGGTCCCAGGGCGGGGATCCGGCCAGTGCACTAGCTACCTCGTAAGAGATCGTGCGATAACCTCTGATGACTGTAATGCTGCCGGCCGTCAGGTCAGCGGCCCAGATCGGGGCCCCGTAAAGGACCATCGATCGCACGATCCCCACGTAGAGCCGCCTACAAGCGGCGCTCGGGCCCCCCAGATTGGGAAGCAGCGTTGACAGCGCCCCAGCCGCGCCCAACAACTTGGGCGCCAGCCGCCGGAAGTGGGGGCCAAAATCCCACCGACTGTCGAGCACCAAACCCAGGTACTTCATGGTGGGCTCGACAGCGATTCGAAACCCCCCCCCCCCCACCACAATGTGGGATCCGGATGGTGGCGCCCGCCGGGGACCATGAAACACCAAGGCCTCCGACTTGTTGAGGGCTGCCTCCAGGCCGAGGCGCCGTATGCGGCTCACCGTCCGTGAAACCGCAGCCATCGCCAGCAACTCTGCCTCCCTGTGCGAACTCCCCCGGGCCGTGACCAGCGTGTCGTCCGCGTAGCACGTCAGGTCGACGCCCGACTGGAGTTCGCCCCTCACCCTACCGCCGCGCCACCCTAATCTAGGTTCGCCGCGACCCTTGCTTGAGCTAGCCCGCGCCGCTGAGCCTGTAGCATTAAATTCATCCACCGGGACCTAAAAGTTGAGTTCATCGAAAAAGTGATCTAGAAACTTGCAGAAGCTCACGAAACGAGACTTCACCAGCATATGAACGTCGAGCCAATCCAGCTTCTCCACCACACAAACATAGTTAGAAGACTAAAATAAAAAGGACAAAACCGTTCGAGTTAGTGTTTAGTGTTAGTGAATAGTGTAAAGTACAAAAGTGCCAAATAAACACAAGAACGTAGTGTATTCGCCTTATAACTTTCTTGTAATAAGAAAAGTGCTATTGGACACATTAGTGTGCTATTCGACAGCTTAGGATATAACTAAATTACTTATTAGTCTATTTATAAGGCTAGATTGTAATTAGATTAAGGTCCATCCTATTGTTGTCGCCGAGGAAAAGGGAAAAAACCCGCCTCATTTTGAGTAGAGGCCCTTAGCCAGCAGTGGGATAAAATTGGCTGATTATGCATGGTTATGTTATAGTTTAGTTACATAAAGATGTTTAATTTTCATAATCAACGGCATTTTTTTTTATTACAAACCTATGCAAATACCGAAATAAAGAATATTTTTACACTACTTATTCATTTTCAATTCATTTCAATTTTTCAAGTCCAAGGCGTCATATAAAAGAGAAAAATGTTTTCGGACTGGCAACATGTAGATACAATAATAATAATTATCTACATATTGCCAGTCGGAATGCATAATTATATGCATCAATAGACCATAATATTAGCATTTATTTGTAACGGTAATTATTGGAATTTAGGAACCATTGTAACTTTTTTATTTGATTCATTAGAGTAATGCTGCCATAGAATAAAATGTTGAGCTTATTCAGATCTTCATTTCAAGATAGGTAAGAAAGTGCTACAACACTGGGCCCACGATCCATATAAAGTTGCCCATTGTTCTTTCAGAACGGTATTAAGAATACGTTACAAGATTTAAAAAAAAATAGCTTTATTCGGATTTATCATTTCTTCACGTTCCGGGATACTTCAATATTTGAAAAATCTCATACATTTTATCATACCGTCTACAGCCGTACTACCATATTACATATTTTTTTATTTTTTTGATATATATATACGGCCACAGACGTTGAACATCATTGTACTTGTATCGCTCAGTCTACCCCTGCCGGCGATGTGAATGTGTTGTTTTGGTGCATAAGCACTGCGTATGTGTGTTGAAAAATTACTCAAAACGAGTTTGCCGTGACAACTACCGTACAAACGAATGAAGTCGCGTGACACTAGATCATGTGCTTTCTAGGAATGTTACGGCCAAACAACGGCTATCGACGGTTTTCCAAAATACATGAAATAAAGTTCACCGCCCTTAGCCGTACTGTCACGTAAAGATATACCGAGATAACGTCGAGAGGCGGTCTATCCCGGAAAGTGTTAAGTCTAGTCCAAAGATCTAATTTTCTCAAAACAACTCTACCAAGGATCGTATCATTCGAGTAAGCACATTGAGCTCCAAAACCAATGAAAACATCAAATACGTGAACGAGTAACTTAATGGCCTAGTTCGAACACTGTTCAATTTTATTTTATAGTCCAGCTCCGTAAAGTTTAAAGGCTTTTCTATGAATCTAAAAGTCACGTAAACAAATGAAAAAGTTACAAATCCTTTAATGAAATCCTTAAACGTGTTCAGATAGGCAATATATCCAACAATAAATAAATAAAATGTGTATGAAAATAAATGATCTGCTACATTAGTAAACAGTCTATAGGCCGCTAATTTTTATATTATTGTATCGGAAGGTAAGTATGGTAACAATTTACAAAATGTGAATTAATTACTTACTTACGTAAATGTCTTGATGCTGGCCACGTGCCCCGGAATCATTCGGTCTGCATTGCAAGGCAAATTGACAATCATACTGTGTGGTTGGTTTACACTAAATGTAATGCGATTGTGTAATGGCTTCTATTGCAATGTTCCCGTAAAACATACTTCAGGGAACAATGCAGTTTTATTACCTACTTTATTTCAATATATAATTATTTTATTGATAATTTGCAAGCTTCTTATAGGAGACATGTTGAGATTTACGGGGTAATTGCCTAGCACACAAACAGTAGGAATGGCTTTAATTTTGACAGGTCAACAACATTCATTGCGTTATTTACGTTGTTATGCAAACAAATTTTTCGAACATATGAAGCAATGGATTAGCAATATCCTTCAAAATGATTCAGATTATGATTAATAGTGTGTTACGTAATTAGAGTGCTGGTCCAGTCGGTATTACCGACTTTGATGAAGACAAAAAACCAGCCCCTTATTTTTGTGCATAAATTACAAATCTTAAAATAATATTTTTTTAAATCCGTTAGAGGTGGTTATAATTATATCTACCTTAATACTCAGATCCCTAATTTAAAACTATTTCTTCTTCCCAAACTATGTTTAAACTTGAATTTTAGGTTTATTTATGGGTAGGCCATTCTACAAGGCCTAGAGTTTTACCAAGATATGCCATATGTATGACCTATTATAGTTTGTTATATACCTACACGAAAGCGGAAATGTAAGGTATTCAAGTACTTAGGTACATATCTTAGGAATATAATATATTAATAATAAATTCATTTATTTCAGATAAATAACACCCATTGCCAAACATAAATAAATAGAAATCATATAAATTAAATCATATCATAAATCACCAGCATTTTTTTGTTTTAGTTAATTGATTTATTTTACTTTTCTATATTTTAGTTACCTTTAGGGATCCAGTTGATGCGTCCTACGTACGGTACGTCCTTCCCCAGTACCTACACACGAATTGGCGCGGACGTTGAGACTATGTAACAAGTATGTATGTCGAACAATATTGGTGTATTGTGCACTCGTGTAATTAAAAACCTAAGGGAAATATTAACTGATCCTCTAAAAGCTTATTTATACGGTGCTGATCCATGCGTCATGTTCGTGAACGGGCGCCGTCAGTAGGGACTGGTCATTTCTTAGCTGCCACGGCTTATTTTAATTTAATTTAATATTTGAATTGTTTTTGTCTTTTTGTTACGGACGCTTTTAACGTTCTGCATCGTTCTCACATGTATATTTTCAACATGAACGATGTAACCAATATTTTGTAACCATATTTTGATTTAAAAGAGTGTCCATGGAATTTCTTGCCCGTTCTTCTCCATAGGTACCTACTACGCATGGTATAATAATATACTTCGCCAGGTATAGCATTCCGGTCGTGGGGGTGATACAAACCTACGTCATCACCGCTGTGTTACCAGTAGTGTGTAATAATAACTCCCCAATCGCCTTTATTACCTGTGCGAATCCGATAAAACAAAGAGCTTTTAACGAACAATTACGTTGGTATTGTTTAAATTGAATTGTTTCGTTTGATTAGAAAAATTAAACACCAATTTAAATGGTTTATATATATTTTTTTTAACAAAATGGTGACTGAAAATGTTTCCATAATTCGTGTTTTGTTGCAATAAAGTGGCAACTGGATAGTGACTTAGGTAAGCATGTGTCACTCCCGGAATGCAAGACCTTATTTTTTTAGACCATGCTACTACGCTTTGGAATGGGCAACTAGCTTCATCTTTCTGACTGACCGACCCCTTGACAATTCAAAAGTGCCTGTAATTGGTTTATTTGAAATAAATGCTTTGAGTTTGAGTTTGACTTTATCTTTTAATGATGAACACTTTTTTAAATGAATCATCATCTGCATCATCTGCCTAAACTGTTCCCAACTATGTTGGGGTCGGCTTCTTGTCTAACCGGATTCAGCTGATTACCAGTATTTTACATGAAGCAACTGCCTATTAGTACCTATCTGTCCTCCACAACCCAGCTACTGGGTAACACCATAGCTCTTGTTACTACTGGTTGTCAAACTTTCGGGCTTCTGACGACCCGTTGAATGTCAAAGATCTATAAATGACAGCCGATACCAACGGCTCAACGTGCTTTCCCAGGCACGCAGGGGTTTGATATGTAAAGATGGTCACCCATTCACGAACCAACCGCGGCAAGGTTAACTTAACCTGATCGATCGATCCGTGCGGCTGTTAATATTACCTAGCCACAAGCCCCTTCTTTTAAATAAATGAAACACTAAAAAAAAATTGGGTTTCTTTTGGTGCAAACTGTTTTTAATAAACGAACTACTTCTTTTTTCTGGCCTTTTTTCACATTTGGTCACAAACTAGCTAGCACACCCCGACCAAACGGGTAGGCGTCGCGGCAGCGGTCGACGAGCGCTACTCCAAGTTTGTCGCAGTTCTTGGCTATTTTAGATCTCAAAAACAGAATATTATTAAAGGTTCACAAAAAGAGGCGTAGTCAAGAGATTATTATTATTATTATTTTTATATGTTAACATAGCTCGGGAACATGAGATCCCGGTCCTTTGGAAGGCGTACGAGGGGCCGCAGCCAACTCGCAGAGGCCCGTTAGACTTTTTTAATGAAATGAGCCATCAACCGACGATTATCCCTGTTCGAACTATACAAGCGCACCCAAGGACATTCCCCGGTTGGTGTAGGACTATGGCAGGATGTGGAAACAAAGATATTGGACTATGGATTTGGATAGCTTAAGTGGACTGGTTATGTAGGACTATGGAATGACTATGGCCCCTGCCTGACCAATGTTTTATATAAAATACAGAGATAATATGGCAGCAGGTGACAAGCACACTCAATAATGGGCCCCCCAAAACGGTCGCTAGCACATAGTGTCGTAGCGACAAAGGGGCAACATGTCTTGAGGTGCTTTTGAGGAGTGGAGAGGTAACCCACGGCTATCAGGACAATCCCGGGAGTACGGTCAAGATCCCTACCAGTATTTTACTGGAATACTTCCATCCTCCGAGCAACTTTGCTCTTGCGAATCTCCACTCATGCCGGCCAATAAAGGCAAGAAAGAGGTGGGAGCTCTGTTGCTCCTCATTGTTCGCTCCAGCCGGCCAATAAAGGCAAGCCAGAGGTGAGTAACAAGACTTCTCCCGGTAGATAAGGTCCGTGGGGTCGCTACTGCCCAACAGCTTGCCACATGCTGCCCTGCGGGTTTCTGTATCTCTCTTGGTCTGGCTCCTCACCCTAGACCTGTTTCGTTAAAATAAACTACCGGTACAGACCTAGAGTACAGGAGCGCGCAAGCCCCACCACGACGTCAACGTAGAGATACGGCGGCGGGGTTATTATTATTTCATTATTAGTGTTCAATAATGTTTTTAGGTTCGATTAGTAGCTACTGGTATTAGGTGAAGGCTATCTCTACCTAAAAGGTACCTACCAGTAGGTACTATACACAAAGGTATGTTTGTGCGATTGTCAATCATGCTATCATGCATGTAGTAGGCTGAAAGACACTTTGTGGTAGTCGGGGAATGAAAATTCTAATAATAATATAATCGAACATATCTTTAATTCCCGTTGACGCAAACAGTGTTTTTTTTCTATCTGTAATAACAGCTGTAAAATAGGCATACATAGGTAATAAAATGATAAGATAAAACTATGTAGTAAATCAAAAACGCTTAGTGTTTTCCTTATTATTGCTAGCTGGTTTTCGCAGATAGGAACATATCACATTAAAATTCATCCTACCAGCGTTCATCTCGCGATGCGCGGGCGCAACATAGATAAGGCCCGAGCAACAGTGATAAACGAAAACTGGTGCGATCTCTTTAGTACAGTAAAAAAAGAGATACTTATATTAGTTTACAAGGTGGATATTTGAGTGGGACAGTAAGGGCAGGTACCTTAACCGTTGCAGCTACATGAGGAAAACATTCTTCGGAGACTGTCCTTAACTTTTTTGTAATTTTTCACTGAACATTTGATCCATACCAGCTAAACTATCGGGTAGTGCAACAAACAGAGATGCTTTTGTAAAAAAATCGGGTTTGATTCCTAGCTCATAAGCTTTTGCACAAAACACTAATGCAGTTTTATATTTATTATAAATGGAGGTCATCGCAACGATCATGTTCATTTACGCGCACCTCCATGCAGCCGTTTTTTTTTAAGCTATTGCATAGCTTCTATCGCGGGCCTTGAGCGCGGGGACCGGAGGCAGAAATTCCGTAACGAAAAAAAACCTCACGCTCCCCACTCCGACGGGCACGGAGGTGTGGCTTGAAGGCCGTGCATTGTCTAACGTCGTTTCTTTTCGGCAGTCTTCGACACGGTGTTTGTGTGCGTGCAACTAGACGTATTGTACGACTCTACGAAGCTCGCACGAATCGAGACGAGCTGCTCCGAAATCGGACGAATACATAAGCAGCTGTTTATGAGAAAGTATATAGGTGTATAGGTATTTATCAAAAAGTGTAACTTGAATTAATATTTATTTCCATTTACTTTCGTACCATTTATCATTTACCAGTCGGACACCATACATTTATTATAATCACCACTATCTTAAAACTCAATATCCCAATATCTCGGAAACGGCTGGGAATATCAAAATTCTGACCAAATCCCCCCCCCCCCTTATAACCGCCCTCTCAAATAGTACATACATACAGACAAGCCCCTTTGACCCCCCTTTTTTGACCCCCTCTTTTTCGACCCCAATATTAAGTTGTATTATATTTATTTATATTTAAATCAATCCCACTTATATATGATCCCGGGGCCCCCCCGCGTCACCCCTTTTGACCAACCCCTCCACCCGTCCAGGGCTACTTCACCCCCCCGGGTCTTAACTTTTGAACCGGAGGTCGTAGAGGTATCGAGTTTGGGGTCTTTGGAATCGGCAGTAAAGGGCCTATCTTTTGGCCCCGATAAGGTTAGGGTAAAGCGCCCCATTTTAAATTTATTTTAGATTTAAATTTTTTACATTCTTATTTCTTATTCTTATACAAAATGCTATGCAATAGCTTTACCGCGGCAGTCCCCGAGTGCCACACGTGTTTTTTTTGGTTTGGCGAAGATCCCAAAAATCGATCCCCGGTTTTGGCGCGGTTTGTTTCTTTTAATTTGTTTTTTTTACAACTTCGGATTCCTCGCTTAGTGCGTCGACTTACTATCACTTTGTTGATTATTGAATAATATTAATTTATTTAAGTCAGACACGGTGAGCTTTATGTATGATATTATACTTAAAAATTATGCTATAACACATACCAAAATAATACTATTATAACTAAAATAAATAACTGAAGTAGTAGGTACATAAAATCAAATTGTAAAATAAATTCATGACTTAAATCGCAATCTTCTTTAAAATCATTTACATCTTTAAAGTAATTAAAATTAATATCAATTAAAATCAAGAAGTTCATTAAGATCTTAAAACAAACAAATAAAATAATTTGAAATATAAATAAATTATCATTACAACAGTTGATAAGATCTGTTAGTCTAACTGTTCTTATCGACATGCAACTGCACACAAAGCCACAATAATGGACAGTCGATCATGCCAGGCACAACGCTAAGAATGCCGTTGACACCGCCGCGGGCACGACTAAGCAATGATGCAGGTCTCTTTCTGAGGACGGCATGAAAGCCATCAATGCGAGCGTCGTCAAACATGCCGAGCCGACTGTCCAGCACTTTCACCACGGTACAAGCTAGCGAAATGGGCCTGTAATTGCTGTAATTGTGTTTGTTCCTAGTATTTATATTATGCATATCACTTTCTTTTTTAAACAATTTTATATTTTATGAGCATATAAAAGATTTTCATAAATATATTGAAAAGGCACAGACATTACATTAATCTCCTTAAATTTCTCTCTGAGAGATTGTCTCGGACTTAATTTATAAATTGATCGAACAGCTCTTTTCTGCAAAACAAAAATAGTCTGAATGTATGCGGCATTTCCCCATAACATCTTTCACACAAAGCGCATCTTTATCGCACGTCTTACAAGTATCTATTCGAGCCCTACTAGGTCATGCTAATTTTTATCTCAATCCAAATTCGACTGAACTAATTGTGTAACGCCTGATAGGAAATGTTTAGCAAATAATAGTTTGACGTGTAATTAGCTTTGTGCTAGGAAAAGTAGTTTTTTTGTTATCAAATACATAAAAAAAAACTGCTGCTTTAAATTGAAAACGGGAAATTTATTCAAAATCGTAAGTTAAATATGCTTTTAAATGCACCATTGTGTAGCTTTTGTACATTCTCGTTTTGATCAGGGTAAAGTTGTTTAAAATGAAGGGTAGAATTACCCCTTGCCGGATCCAGGTGACTAAATCGCCACCCTATATAAAATTCAGAAAGTAGTTTAAATAGGCACTTTTCATTGTTGACGTTCATTAGAAAAATATTCTGACCTCAAATACCGCTTACGAAAATGCCGCCACGATCCAGATTCAAGTTCCTACTAAGGGAGTGAAATGATGTTTTAATTACACGTCAATATTTCGGCCAATATTTTAAAACTAGATGGCGTCGGCATATCCTTACTGACTGATCCCTGAGAAGAAATGCCGAACCAAACTTCAGAGTTCAGGCTCACACTGAACATACGACTAACTCGCATCCAGTATGATTAGATTATTTTTGTCTGTGTATCTTGCCCTTTTGCTAATTGTACCACCAATTCTTTTGCTCCAACTTGCACAATTTTGGATAAATGAAACTAAGTTGAATCAATACAAAATAAGTAAGTACAATATTCAGAACTAGTAGGTGATTATTTGCATCCGCGCAAGGCTTTAGTGCTTACATCCTGAGCATATATAAATATTTTGATAGATCTGACTTCACTTTTTTTTTTTGGATGGGAATTCAAGAAAAACCCACCCGTGTTCCGAGTGGCGTGCGTTTCATAAAGACAGAAAGACACTGCCTACTTTGTTCTCACAATAGATCTAATATTATTTTATCATTAAACAAACCTACCTACGTTAGAATATTAAACAAAACAACATAAAAAACTTAAATCATAAATCAGCTCCACCTATTGCGTCCCGGTGGTATCATTAAGATCGATACAGATGAAAGGCTCGTTTACGTAATTTCGCATTGATCGATTTGCGCTGCACTAGCGCCGCCTCGCCTTTGCCACGGCAAAGACACAAACTATTCGTCTCTGAAAGTCTAAATGTTTTTTAAGTGTGCTCTCGTGTTAAGTCGTGGTCATGCGGATTTAATGTGAGCGTTCCTATAGCTACGCGGGTTTTGCTGACACACAATGACAAAAATCACGCACACAACTGCATGAAAAGCCAACTGTGTCTTTTTGTAGTTATTCTATACAGATAACACGAAAAATTACTACTCGAACCGAACATTTCCGAACGAAAGTTTGATAAGCAATGCAAATATTTTAGGAAGTAACATTGTTTCATTGAATTTTATATATTTAGATGACCATAATTTTTGTCGTATTATGTTTCCCTTTTTAATAATTATTTTCAATAGTCAATAGTCGCCATATTGTTTGATGTGTGTTGTGTTTTTGATTTATTTGAGGATATGGCTGAAAACGAAGACTCTTGGAATGGCGAGATATTAAGTCAAGTTTCATAATTGTTACACAATTTAAAAGACTTTCAATTCCAGTTTTTACTCCATGTGTTTAACGAAATATTCGCAGAAACTGATGTGCTTTACGAAGTTATGTAAAAAAGACGTCAGATGTGACTTACAATTACATTAAAAAAATTAAGGAATTTGAATCGTTTTTAGAATCATTCGGATCTAGATTTGAATTAATTTTTGAAAGCGTAAAAATAATCACAGGGGCTCCAAAACGAAAACGTAATGTTTTGGACGCAAAAATCAATTTTAAACGGATTTTTATTGAAATTAAAGACAATATATCCAACGAATGTCGCGACCGGCATTAAAACCTGAAAGAGTTAAAAAAAATGGACTACTTTCATGGGAAAACTTCAATAAATATAATGACAATTTTCCGGTTGAACTCTATGTACCTATCGCAATTCGTAAAATAAATCTGCCGAATTCAAAAACCTTAGTATTTACAAAATTAAAGAATATTTTTACGAAAATAACTGAAATACATTTTTTCCCGAAGTGCTGCGTTTGGCAAAATTAATTGTTACATTTTCCGCGAGCAGTGCTTCAACCGAAAGGTCATTCTCGTCGCTAAAACGTATACACACCTACTTAAGAAATACACAAGGCCAGCAACGACTTACAGATCTATCTGTCCATGATTTCAATAGACAAAAACCTTCTTACGGAAATAAAACGCCTTTCCAACTATTACGATTCCATATTGCAGAAATTCTTACCCACTGAACTGCCCGAAACTACAAAGTCACCACATTTGAAAACCCTAAAATGTCCGAACGCATGAAACTCACCACATTCCGCACCTCACCGCATCAAACTAACAGCGGAAGCGCGCGTTCCCGCCTCTTAATTTTTTGTATTTTAGGAATTTTATTCGACTTGCAAACAGGGACTTGAAAACGGAATGAATTTCGTTCCGTTACACTAAATGTCTTATAACGTTCCGAATTTGCAACGATAAAAGAAACTAAAATAATTAATAACGTTACAAAAAAAAAGTTACAGAATTACGTTCTCGTAGAAAAATATTTTACGTAACGTTATAGGTATCAGTAACATTATGCTTTTCCGCGTGTAATAACGTTACAGGTCAAACGTTACAGATTCATTTGTAACGTTATCCTTAAAAACTTTTCCCGCTAACCACCGCTCCATCCGGTTGCCCCGGCACACACCACCGCTGTATTCGTTCGAGAGTGGGCATCTTTTCCAAACAGTGTTGTGCGTTGTGAATGAATAGTGATTATCTGCCTAATTTTATAAAATTTTTTGATTGTGTCGACTGTAACTTTTTTTGATGTGAAACATCTATAGCCCAGGGTAAAACCGATTATTGGCGTGACGACGTGTCGCCACGCTATGCGTATTACTTGTCAATACTTATACTATCATAATATTATAAAGAGGTACAGTTTGTGAGGTTGTAGGGGGTAATCTCTGGATCTGCTGAACCGATTTTGAAAATTCTTTTACCAATAGAAAGCCATGTTATTTGTGAGTGTCATACGCTATATTAACCCAAAAAATGAAAATACTTTTTCATGGTAGTGGAATTTGCAAAGTAAGTCGGAGAAAAAATGGTCGAACGGAAACGTTTCTTACGAACGCTGCCTTAACGATTAGAGATATATGATTGTGTTCTAGAGAAAAGTTGTAGAACTTGATAATACCTACAAAAAAGTCAGTGACAGCATATGTGTAACTTTTATATTTAAGTCACAAAAGTAGATTTTTATATTTTTTTAAATGTGAGCCGTCACTGGACGCCTGGCAGATCTGAAACATCGAAATTATTTTGTACTAGCTGACCCGTGCCCACTTCGTTGGGCGGTAAACATTTTTACTTGTATTGAAATTATGACTGAGGTTCGTGAGTACTGAGTGTTATGATTTATTTCCTGACTGCCAAAAGGAGGGTTATATTTTTACTGCATATGTATGTATGTATTTGGATGCCAATTTGGCTATATTATCGGGTTTCAAATGAGCGAATGAAATGATTATGATTGAATAAATTATGTTTATTTTAACTGTTCAAAACTTCTCTGTATATTATATTAGATGTAATGTTATTATTTGGTACCAAAATATATTGTCTTTCAGGAGTTCCAACCCGAGATAAGCCAACATATGCCCATATGTATAAGCTCTTGGGATAAATACTGCATTTTCAGGTCTATGCCCACTAGAGAGAATTTTTGACCCTGGGACTTATTACTAGTGAGAGCAAAAGAGATCTTGACGGGATACTGTAGCCTTTTAAACGGTATGGGTAAATCCGTCGGAATCATGGGTATCCGCGGAATATAATCCAGTTGTCCCACTGCTGGCTCTGTGAGAATGGTCGCCACGATTATTCTCTCGCAACAGTTTTATAAGCAGCCTTGTGCCGTTACACATGTTGGGGGGCTCAAGTTTCTTAATAGCATGATAGGAATGCCAACTTTTAACATAAGGTCGTGAGGAGGTAAGCCAGAAGGGCTCAAAGATTTATTTCTTGAGGATAGTGCACTGTATCCTCAATATTACACACCGTTCCAATGGACTTACAGTGTTTGTCTTGACCGGGAATTTTCTCTAAAATCAGTTTATTTATCTCATTCACTGTATCGTTTCTGGGTGACAATATTGCTCTAGAGCAAAGTCAATGATAATCTATTTTCAATAAAATTTCAAAACCGGGATATATTGCATCTATCAGATGTTATACTATTGACGAATTCCTTGATGATAAATTGTAAGTTATTCGACATTGATATTTATTTAATTTTGACTTTGTATTGTTATCTTTATTTCCATTCATTATTTATATGTTCAATTGTTAATGTTTTGCTTGTTTTTTTTTTAATATGTTGATTATTTTTTTTTTTAATTATTCCTAATTTATATGCGAAAGAGTGTACACCTTTAAGGTAGATTTTTAAGGAACTAATTAATTTATTATCAAGATCTCATGTAAAATGTACCAAAAAACACACCAATACATGAATTTGAATTTGACCTAATCTATCGTTAAGTTTAATGTCATCGCTAGTACTGTTTGGTGTCAGGACAGCATTTTTTTCCTTCTCCAAGATTCAATAGTTGATGCGGAACGTCGTTATCGTAGTTGTCGCTCCAATGGACTCTCATGTTTGTTCGTAAACTGAGAGTTTCAACGGAACTCCATAAGTAAGGGCATGCGCGCGTGTTCCTTTTGTTATTACAGGCAGTGTTAAATAAAAGTTCCTTGGTGATAAAACAGGCAGTGTTAAATAAAATTCCCTTGGTGATAAAGCAATTTATTTCTAGATAAATAGTTTGACGTGTTGTATATGAAAAAAACCGTCTAATAGAAATGTCACTCTATTGAGTGATATTTCTATTAGACGGTTTTTCGATCACGACAAAAGCGGAAGTTCGGAAGCGTAGTCACGACAAAAGCGCAAGTTCGGAAGCGTAGTCACATCAACAATCGGTTTTAACTGCGGCTATAGATGTTTCACATCAAAAAATAATTTAAATCGTTAGGTCATGTTTATTGGTCATATTATCAAAAATTATGAATTCTTATCAAAATAAGTAAATTTTGTCGTCTCAATTGTTTATAACAAAAGACTTTACCCTTTTACTGCATATAATTTGGACGAATAGTTAAAGAGATAATACGACCTAATTATGGAACCGCGACCGTGTCGTAATCTGTTGAGTGATATAATGTCAAAACTCAAACTCAAACTAAACGATTGAAATCAGATAATGTAATTAAATAAACACGGTGAAATGCTACGTTATTATATCGTTATATTAATAACGATATAATGTTATTATTGTTATTAAACATTTTTAGATTTCGTTCAGCTTGTCATTATCGTTATAGCCAGGGAATTCATTTTGTTACGATCCTGGTGGAACCATATAAATTAACGTTACCGGAAATACGCGTACCGTTATTTTGAGTAACGTTTCAAAACCCAAGCGTGAACCAACTTCTTGCGTTCCAGGTTCTTTTGAAAGGTAGATAAATGTAGCATATTTTTGCCCCAATACGTATGTGTGTAACGGGAATTATGAAATAAGTTATCTGTGGATGAAAATCAGTTTATAATCTCTGAGCCGCGATCGTGCGTCATTGTTTACGTTAGTTATAATTCTTTAAATTTCAAAACTTTGAAAGAACCCTCGTATATAGTATGACTTCATTGATTAATTAATGACTGGAACTTCATTTTAGACCATATAAAACCCGGGGTCAAGGCTATCGAAAAAAAAAAATGCAATAATACGAGTTTACTATTTTTTATGACAAAAAAGTAAAAAAAAAAAAGTTTCTATTGTTCTAAAACATGTTCCATAATTAGGCCTGGTCTGTCCCTAGAAGGAAACAGTCATTTGTTTATTATCGGTTCATACAAATATTTTGTTTACGAGTCGTGTTTATGTGGCGCGACGACAAAAAATATTCCGGGATGTTCCTGTCGACGTCACGCTTTGACAAGGGCGCGTGAGTGGTAGATAGGCGTGTAGATTTAATATACAAATAAAACAATCCTCTATAGTATACTCACACCACCATCTTTTCACTGCTTTTATTTAAATTTTGTAAATCACACAAACATTACAAAACATCAAACAAACGCGCCGAAAGGCCGCTTTGAATATCCGTAAATTGATATGTCTATAATTTTCTGCCTACCCTATCTTAAAACTGTGTGCACGCCACTACGTGTTCCTTCAGTTGCATGTGCGCCAGGGCCACGGATTTGAATATTTATTTCCATTTCCATCTGACTTCACCTAAGCTGTATTTCAATAATAAAACCCTATTATAACAATAGTCCTGAAAATCTGTTATCATTCTAACAATCACTCAATTCGTCAACAAACATTCAAATTCTTGCAACATCTCCAACATGCAACGTAAACTGTGGTTAGATACGGTAATCATAGGAAATGATCTTATCAATTTGTTATCGTACTTTAACAAATTAATAATAGCTATTTCTTCGAGTTGTTTAAGGACCGAATACCTCGCATTATTATCGTTACACATAAAATAAATATTTGCTAGTTCTATACTGATAAGATGGTGTGCCATAGTGGAAAATAAGTGTAATAATTTTTGTAACTGCGCGATCGTCATGCTCTTAGTGCAGGAGACTCACCGCTCTACTCCATGTACGACGCTCAACGGTGACTAGAGATAAAAGAAAAATGGTATAGATTAAGCGATACATTATCAAAGATTATCAAAAGCCACGAGATATCTTTAGAGTGGAAGACATACATGTACCTAACTAATCAGACTAGAGGACGGACGAAACGTGTTTACTTTTATTACATTTTAATGACGTAGCCCTTTTCGTAGTGTCAACGTCCAACACGATCACGGATTACACCCAGGAAAACCATGTTATAATAACAGGATAATGTAATCAATATATTAATTATCGTAAACGTGCGTACGGCAAGTGTGCGAGTGGCGGCCCTGGAACCACGTTTATTGGTTTGCGACTCGATGCCGTTCGGTTTCGTCGACATATTTTTATCGTTACCGCCATTACCATGATTAAACGGTTTGTACAGGTGTAACGTTGTGCGCTACTTACGTGTTGATAAATGTTTGTCTCATTATAATGCTGTGGCACTGATTTTGTTGTCCGTGAAGTGTTTCTATGATTTTTGTGAGTGCTGTGCAGTGTTTCGAAATGGATAGATTTAGACAAAAGTCTAAAAAGGAAAAGCCGATGAAGCATGTTGACAAAGATCCACCTCCCTTAATTATAACTGACGTAAAGGCGGTAAAAGAAAATATTAAAATAAAAGAAATTTTAAGAACTGTAAAAATGAATAGTAGCATGCGAATAAAAGCCCCAAAGGGCAGCAAAGTGATGCAAAATAAAGATTTTAACGATAATGAAGACATGTTTGGGGTCGATCAAAATAGTGAAGATCAAAATAGTGAAAACGAAAATAGTGAGGAACAAAGTATAGTGGAACCACCTAGTGCAACAAATCCAGACGTAGTTGTCATCTCCAATAGTAGTGAAGACACAAACGAAAGCCAATTAGTAGAACCTGTAGATAAAGTAGATGAAACTAATGAGTCGGAAGCAGAACTTATTGCTGCATATGATGAAAACAAAAGTTCAATTGAATCAAAGATACATGAATCCATTAGTGTACCAGAGGGATTATCAGATTTCGTGCAAATTAGTGAACAAAACAAACAAAATACTCCAGTTGTTCCTGACGTCAAGATCGATTTACCTCCCCCGAGCGAAAATTCACAAGTGAAGGTTCGCGACAGAAAGCTGTCTCTGGACCAGACAATGTTATCTAGACGCGAGGGTTTGTCACAGTCTGAATTGGATCTGAATTCAATTGGGAAATCACCACTAGAGAGGAAATCTTCATTTTTTAGGAAAAAAATGGATAGTTTTTTAAAAAATACGACAGAAATATTCAAACGTCAGTCAATTAGTAGAAGTCAATCCATTCAGAGACGTGGTTCCATGTCGGTGTCTCTGCAGTCATTGAACGAGAGCAGCGCATTCAACGGTGACTATGGGGAGCCCCTGCATAATCATCCAGTGAGTATTGTTATTTCTATTAGAGCAACTCTTACATATGAGTACTTCTGTATGTTCTGCCTTGTATATTACATAGACATGCACAAAATTCGAAAGAAACACGTTCAATACATAGATTCCAGGAACATGTTTCAAGATTCAGCATTGTGGGAAAAACCATCATTATCGCGTAAAATACTTGTTTAAAAAAAACTTATTAAGATAATATCTGATATTTCTATTTGAATGTATTCTCCGAAAAGAAAATGTTTTCTATGTTTGAGATTTCTTTCGAATAAAAGTATCTCGCCGTCGTACTTCGGTACTATAGTAGTATGTCAGCCATTGTATGCGACTTCAAAGAAGCTCTGAGCGCCCTTCTATTATTGAGTTGCTTTGTTGACTTTTTACTATACACAACTTTATAGCAATTTCTATATACCTACTTACGATTATTTTCTGTGGTTCATAGAGTACCTATACACCTAAACATCGTTCGCAGTATCTTTTTGAGATTGGAGAAATAAATAAAGCAATTGAGGGGGGATAATTATGAAATTATAAAAATAAAAAATACCCAATTTAGATATTTTATTTTAATTCAGGTAGAATGGAAAATGAAAGCATATTATTAATTTTCCTAGTGATCACATTTAGAGAAGTGTCTCGCAGAAAGAAACAATAAAAATGAAGGAAACTTTTCCATTCTTGACTAATAATATTGTGTGCTTGTTTTGACGTCGTGACCCACAGAAGTGAGGATCTCTTGACAATGTCCTTGGTATACTGTAGATACTAATCTTTCTTTGCTTTACTCCTATTATGTTTGTATAATATTTAGGTGATGTCATTGTATATTTATAACATAAGAGAATAAACAAAACTGCATTCTTCAGTAGATAAAGGAAAATAAATATCGTATCTGTAATATAAATAAAATCGTGTCTACTGATGAAATAGTTTCACAAACACAACTTAAAGTTTTATTAGCTTTACTTAGAACGAAGAAAGTCTAAATACAAACAAAAAAATGTTTGCATTTTTAGGTAGTATGACACGATCAAAATATTATTGTGCCCCTAATTATAAAAAAGTTAATATGATGTTGTAAATATGGATAGGCAACAAACGAGATACTTAATTCATTGATTATTTGATTTGATGATTGAGTTGATGTCCATTAAAGCGTATAATACTCGTAAATAATGAGTAGCATCCCGCCCGCCGGTAAACAGCATCCCGCCGGTAATATTATATTTAAATATTTCAACAAACGATAAAATTCGGCGTCTATTAAATGGTGCAATTTGCAAGAGATAGATACATAATCAGCCTATACTGTTCCTACTGCTGAGACACAGGTCTCCTCTCTGTAGGATGGGCCGCCATAATCCACCACGCGGGCCCAGTGTGGCTTGTCCCAAATAGATACTTTGCGAAAATCGCTTAATGTTGTATCATAACTTAATAAACATAGGACTCTGTAAGGGTCGTCTGATTCGTCAGCAGAGGGCCTTGTCTATTAATATCAGCATTTTGCTGAGCTTCAATTCATGCTCATGAAACGAGTACGATGAGGAAAATATGAGCAGAGCATTGTATTCATAAATATATTTTTTATGAAACAGTACAAGTTTATTTTAAAATGTTGATTCTTGATGACGTTATTTCAGGAGGAACTACAAAGAAGTATTTCAAGCCTACAGTCGTCACCGACGCCCGCTCGAAGTGCTTCCAGTCTGTCAATATGCCAGAGTGAGCAGACCCTGCCTGACCAGCAGAGCGAAGGGGACAGCCTGGCCGGCAGTCGTCCCGCGCTCACCGGCAGTCAAACCCTCGGTGACATGTCACCCAGCATGCACAGTGAGTGATACAAATATAAATTATAAATACACTAATTATACTTTCTGGGTCTGTGCGCCAGTTACGGCGACTGACCAGTGGTAGTAGGTATATGGTTGCCCACCGTAAGACGAAAAATAGATATGATTACAGTCCTCGGATTAGCTCGTTGATTTGAGACTAGGTTATGAATAACTGATTTCTTCAAAAAGACACAAAAATAAATGGTTTACTGTCTTTGAGATTTCGGTTCCAGCGGTCAACTGAATATTTATATGCGAAAAAATTATACCTACTAAAGCCCATTATTAGATAGTGCTAAAGTATCCCTTACAGTGTTGAGTGTACAATTAGACATGTTACCAAAGATTATGCAGATGAAGCGCCACGTCAAAATCTACCCCTGCAATAGTGAGGAACGTCCGAAAACTACGGAAGCATACCTACGCGGCGTTCTGATTCCGACAGGCTATGGATTAGCTAATTACGTTGCATTGACATGGTATGGTTGCCGCGTTACGTCAGATGCCGACATATCCCATTTTCGACTTAGATTCGAAATAGTCCGCTATCTCATCGGGAAATGTAAGTGCAGCTAGTCAAAGAGATTTACCTCTCTTATATATAATATATGACGATGAAAGCATTTCAAGGTTCAGCTTTCAGTGCCAAGCTCGCTACTCAAGTTCATCTCGTAGTCGTGGAATTGAATTAAAGTCGGGAAAAGTTGAAAGCCAGTTACTATAATAAATCCATTGATCGCACTTCTAGTGTATTCAAGATTTACAAATAGACACAAGTAACGCGCGCGCGAGTAGACGCGGCGTGGGGGCGGTACAAAGACGGGCAATCAGTTTGTTTATCTATTTCCAAAGAAAGAGTTGATCTTACTTCGTTTGCAGCTGCAGCGAGCGCAGAGAATAAGTTTGTTGAAACCTATTCAAGTTCAAAAGTTTATGATTGCACAACTACAATTTATTACGCAAAATTGAATTTATATTTATAGGTAACTCAAAAACACCTTGTATGTAAAACGGCGCCTTTCCGGTTCAACCATAGGGTTCGACAGTGTACTGCGAAAGGACCAGTAGACAGATATTTCCAATACAACATACGAATGCTAACCATCCATTATGGCGCTTCCCTGACCAAACGACCTTGAGCGTTCGGTCCTTCTCTGTCCCGTCTCTGAGTCTCGCTCTGTCTCGCTCCCTGCGCACGCTCATTTACCATAAAACTCAGAAAAATAATGAAATTATTTTAATAAAAAAGACAAGCGATGGTTTGAAATAAAATAAAACGTGAATTATTTAGATTTTTAAATTATCTATCCATTAGTGTAATCCTCAAATTAATAGAACGTCACCTTTAGCAAAAGATGCATGCAATCAATAATTTTAGTCACTTTTTTACATGGAGATTTTAAATGTATTTATAACACATAAAAACAAATGAGAACGTGCAATGTGATGATAGGATATCGAACATTAATAATGTGCTTTTAGATGTAGTTTATTACCCATAGTAAATGAGTTAATAGCCTCTGAATAACGCACTATGGCACTATGGTCGGGGTACCGCCTTAACATTCCAATTAATTATTTAGGATTAGGTTTTAAATTGATAGCATTTTAATTACAATAATAATAACAAAGGATGACTTATAATCTTTAAGTACGTGCATTCATAGAACTCAGCCCTTTATCCCATAGGGGTAGGCGGGTACTAATACACTACTGAAAGCCAGATATATAACTGAGTTCTTATTGGGAGTCTCTCAGTGTGTCTACTAACATCTGGTTTGTAAATTTCTTGTTGCAAATCGCCTATCATTCAATCTCCGAGCATGGTCGAAACATCAATTTTGTCACTACCTTGTATTTTACCTTATTAGGCCACAACGTTGTCTGATCACGTCATTCTTTAATCTATCATTCATTCACATAGACTGTAAGGAACGCGTTTAGTCTTCTTTTTAACCGAGTTCAAAAAGGGAGGAGGTTCTTATTTCGACTGTATTTTTTTTATGTGTTTTAGCTCATAATTCCTTTCTAGGTAAACCGATTTCGATGTTTTTATTTTATTTTAATGCTTGTCCTTCTCATGTGGTTCCATATTAATTTGATCAAGTTCCGAAATTAAAGTTATTTTTCATTTTTATTGTGTTTTTTTGAAGTCGGTTGCTTTTTTTGTAAAAGAGTTTTATGTATTTCGTGCCAGACCCAGCATTCACTTTCATACATTTTGCACCAGCGGCAAACTAAACCAGCACGGCATTGTGGACGTGCCATTTTTGACATCAACTGGATTATCACTTACGCATAAATATCACCATCTTAATACTTTTATCTTCATCACCAATATGATAAAGATTTACTACTACTACTACTACTACTATTAGCCTGCATCATCCCACTGCTGGGCAAAGGCCTCGCTCCATGATTTCCAGCTCTTGCGATCCAGGGCTAAAGTGGATTTACTACTTAGATAAAGTCTTAAATTCATTGACAGACAGAAAACGCACAGTCTAAACCGCTCGGTCTAGAAATATTAAATTTTGCACAAAAGATTCTCATATAACGTAAGTGAGCACTAAGGAAGAATTTTTGAAAATTCATCATAAATAATGGGGTTAATAGGGGGTCCAAGTTTGTATGGAAGTTCGTCACTTTTGCCGATGAAAAACCCCATTGGGGCACACGGCTGGTGTAACAATAAGGTTTGCAAATTCTGAAGGCTTTTCAAAGGAACTATTTGCTAAAGTGTGCAAAGCTTCACGGGATGGAGGAGGGGTACGGGGGGACGGGGGACTCTTGTCACGAACAGGCTTGAAAGACTTTATTCGAATGGGTTCTGTAAGTGGAGCGAGACACCATGATGAACGAGGGCGCCCTTGACGCGCATAATTCATTCAGGGATGCTCACTGACATTGAAACTGATACAATACTACATAACACTTTACCCATTTTAAGTTATCTCTTAATGACATTTATTCATTAACTCGCTGTGCCGCGACTACGCTCACGTGACTGTGTATACTATTGGCGTTATAGGTAATGGGAACGTACAGTCATAGTATATTCGTAATATCCTGTACTACAACAGCGATTGGTTTGTTTAAACTTAAACTTGATAGTACATATTTGTGATATATTCATAAATTCTCCTGGGTCCCGACAGTTAAAATGAAAAAAAAAAATCGGTGTGAGCTGGTTTGGCACACACGAAAATTTATGTGTAAACGTGTGAGCTCGCATCAGTTTGGTTCACGCGCTCACATAGACATGGGTCTTACGCTGACGACATCTGACGCTCGATGTCTTACGCTTACGCGTCTGACGCTCGAAGTCCCAGCTAGCCCCTACCGTAGACCGAGCGCTAAGATGTTTACACATCAAAACATTGTTATTTCCTTCACTTCTTTGAGAACTTGATCAGCCAATTGAAGAACAAAAGTGAGAATATGCAAAATAAGCGTTAGTGAAATATACTGTAATCGCTTGAACTTAATTTAATTAAGTAATAGGTACAGTTATTAAGAAAGGAGGATGGGCAAAAATGTATGGGAGTCGTCCCCAGCGACCAATAATAACCAGACACATGTTGTTGAATAGCTCTTTTTAACCAACTTCAAAAAAAGGAGGTGGTTATTAATTCAACTGTATTTTTTATAACTGTCACTTATTACTACGACGGTCAGTCTCAATTCATTGTGGGAAAAAAGTTGCAGCTAAAAGAAAAACCGGTGTCATTGTATAAAAAATCGTTTATTACAGTAAAACGTCGTTAATCAATCGAATAGTAAGAAAACAAAAAGTGAATTAACAAGCAGTGTCATAAAGAAAGTCAACAATAACCTAAATTAAACATGGTGCTGGAGGACTAAAAGGTTCACGCCTTGCGAAACCGATATGCCATATTATAGATGTTACATGTGCACAGCTTCCCGCTGTCCGTCACCCAGTTAAACAAGTGCAATAGCAATGATAAAATGCATTTATGCCCATCATCTCTGTCAATTAAAACACTACAGTAATATGTTTTCCCAACCGCCTGACTCGTATCGCGGTTAACCTCGATTCTCCATTTTTGGAACTAATTGCCTACGACGTTTGCAGAGGTTTGGTGAGTGCGACCGATAGAGTCCTGACAGCGACCAGTGTAGTAAATGTCCGTGTTGTTGGCGAATAAAGCCAACTGAGCCTTTTAGTGCATGTCGACGGCTGCAGTTGCCTCAGCCATTGATGTGTGCAGTACGTGTATATGAGCATGAATCGGTCTGTCACTCCGGTAAAGCTTATATAAGAAGCCGTTGTGCCAGACTTTGTCGAATGCTTTCGCTATGTCGAAGAATAACACGCCCGTCATCGCGTTGGGCTGGATACCAGCGCTTAAGTGCACTATAATGCAGTAGACTTGCTGGATGCAAGAGTGTTCGGATCAGAAACCAAACTGCTCGTTGGGGATGAGGCTCTTTTCTTCAGCACAGTCTTTGAGACGCTTATAAATAAGCCTCTCGTAGACTTTGCCAAGAACATTGAGGAGACTGATAGGACTGTAACTCGTGGGATCAGACGTGGGCTTGTCTGGCTTAAGAATACCGATAACGGTGGCCTCTTTCTACGCTTGCGGAAAGATGTTGTTGCTCAATGTGCCATAGAAGATGGCGGTCATTAGAATTATGAGTGGAGCGGGGAGGAGTTTGTATACCTTGTTGGTAGTACCGCCCGACCCGGGGGCTTTCCGAAAGTAAAGCTTTTTGATGATGTCGAGCACTTTGTATGGAGGAGGCAGAGGATCATCCGGGTCTTCAACGGGCAGGAGGGAAGCTCTACGTTCGACTTCAGCGTAAACGCTACCTTGGCAAGGTGCGCTTGATCTACTGGTTGATAGCTGGGAGAATATTGGGACTCTAGGCTGTTGGCCAGGCATTCGGCCTTATCAGAGTCGTCGAATGCGACGCTCTTATCTAGACAAAGTAGTTTTTATGAACGTACTTAAACATCTGTTCTTCTACTTTTACACAAGGGGAAGTGTTCGTAAGACTTTTCTCGTGTTATATTCTCTAAGTTAAGAACACTTTTACAACCCCCTCCCGCTTCTTCGCACGTCTTCGGTTATCATCGGCCAGGTTTGCGGAGTAACAATAGTTGTTGTTGTTGCTGTCCTCTAAAAAAGTCACAATTATTGTGATGCATTATCAGTTATAATTATGATGATTAGTTTGTTTTATTATTCGTAGAGCAAAACGTAATGTTTTAAGTATGTTTTACTGTAACGAATGATTTTAGCCACAATGTCGCAGGTTTTTGTTTTAGCTGTAGCTTTTTTCCCAGAATGTTTTGTAACTGACCGCCAGAGCAACAAATGACAGTCATGAAAAGAGTTTTTCAACTACATACGTCCGGTCGTTATTGGTCAGTGGGGACATCCTGTCGCATCATCCAAATTAATAAATAGCAATCACGAACTTCGATAAGCTAACGACTATCATCCAAGCTCCATGCAAATGACAGACTACCTACTGAGATTTCCAAAATATTGAAATGTGAGTGACGACGTTGTAATGGTTACCAGACAAGTATAGTTAGGCTATTGAAAGAGAGTAATAATACAGATTATCTTTTGAATAAAATATAAAACTTAGGTAAAATAAAAATAAAACCCGACACAAAAAATAGCTGATAACTTTGAAGACTGAACCGATTTTGATAAAACATGTCACAGAACCACAGCTAGAAAACCTGCTTTCAAATAAAAAAAAACGCATCCAAATCGGTTTATCCGTTTAAGAGCTACGGTGCCACAGACAGACACACACACACACACACACAGCGGTCAAACCTGTAACACCCCTCTTTTTACGTTAAAAATAGGAGATCTATACTGAAAACTCGCTTGGTCAAATGAGGTTCCTCTTAGCAAGTAAATTTAGTGGGTATCTATACACATTATAAATTAAAGTCGCATATCGTTTCTGTCTGTGACCGCGTTGTTCTTCTGAACTTCGCAAACCACGTTTTCACCGTCATTAACTAGAGAATTTATTTCAAAAGGTTTGTGTATGTGTGTGGTGTGTGTTGTGATTGATATGATTGGATTCTATTTTGTACACATACATTATATTATAAAAACCTCGATGTTTCATCAAGTGGTAAAAACCATGCGCAGCAAGGGCAGGCCGTTATTCAGCTATATAGCACATACTACATATACATATTGTTACCTATTTCTTAAGCCTCAAACTGCATAATTATGTTTTATTACCATCGATCTTCGTGTCAGAACGTTCTTTAATATAAGTTTTGCAGCTCTCGTATCAATTGAGACATTGCCATGCCACCTCATAATCAAAGTCCATAAAAACCAGCTTTCAGGTTTTTTTTTTTTAAACATTGTCCCATACTAGGAATTTCTCCTGTATTGTGGGTGCTTTTACAAACATCAAACTCACATACACAAATAGCCAGACCCGGAACAACTACTTGTAGTTCATACAAATATTTGTTCCGTGCGGGAATCGAACCCGGGACACGCAGCGCAGCAGTCAATCGCTTAACCACTGCGCCAACCGTGCCGTCAAAATTAAAGAAACCCTTCGTATTTAAACTTTAATTCAACTAAGTAGCTACGTACGTCAGACGACATTCAAGTTAGTTTTCCCTTACTACTTATTAGACTAAATGTTACTGTATACGAGTATGCTTAGAGTCCGACCGAATTTCGTTTTCGGCTATTGGCAAGTTTTGGCCGAAAAATAGTTATAAAATTATTGGCGTGTAAATCAATAATTCCGTTTATTTATTCAGAGAAAATTGATAGGTACAACAACTAAAAGCACAACAACTGTGAAAATGCAGAAAAAATTATGGTTTTTCTCGTTTGTAGCATCAAATTGTTTGATCTATACACATATAATAAAATCGTAGCGAAGTCAAAACTGTACACTGTATTTTTTTTAAAGTAAATTTTGCGAGGTCTGTGAAACATCCTAATACAGTTTTTTTTTTTTTTTTTTAGTTTTTTTTCTGTTTTTCTGAATAAATTTTCCAGCATCACGCAAAAACTACCGGGTAGATTTTGTTCAAATTTTGCATAGATATTTCCTATCAATCTGGGCGCCGGCAGTCTCGACAATAGCGACGCTGTCGCAAACTACCGATCGCTAAATATTAAGGTGAAACCTCAGTTGTAGCCACATACACGCACACACACACACACCCACACATACAACCACACCACACACACCCACACATACATCCACACCACACACACCCACCCACCCACACCACACACACTTTGCTTACATAAATTTTAATAAGCATTAAGTACATATGTTTAACTAAGGTTTATGCTTACCAGAACTCCTACAAAGTGCAGCAAATTGTCAATTAACTGTAAGAAAAAGGCGCCTGTGTCTGTATCACAGTTTATACTAACACAGACACAGACGTTCACTCTGTCTCAAATAATGCATAGCATTGTACTTCTTTTTATGTTTGATTGAGATGGACGAATTATATTTGGCTTTTGTTAATAAAGATTATTATTATCGTTTATTTATTTATATACATTTTTAAATATTTTTTATAAAAACATAGAAAAAACATTTAAAAATATAAAAAATAGTGGTCCGCCGGTATCGTATCGGGAGCAGGGTCCAAGCTACCGGTGGCTAGGGCTCCAGAGACAGGAACCTCCTCACGATGCGAGCCGTATTGAGGAAAACTGCCTTCTGGATCAGGCCCTTGAACCAACCGCCTAACGAGAGCCTCGAGAGGCTTATTATTATTATATTTTTATATTAACATATCTCGGGACCTTGGGGTCCCGGACCTTTGGAAGGCGTACGAGGGGCCGAAGCCAACTCGCAGAGGCCCCTTAGAAAATTTTAAATGGAATGAGGCACCAACCGACGATTATCCCTGTATGCACTGTGCAAGTGCGCCCAAGGACAAACCCCGGTTGGTGTCGGTCTATTGCAGAATATGAAATCAAAGTTATTGGACTATTGATTGGGGTACCTTAAGTGGACTGGTTATCTAGGATTATGGGAAGACTATGGCCCCTGCCTAACCAATGTTTTATATATAAAATACACGGATGAAATGGCAGGGGGTGACTTGCACGCTCAATAATGGGCCCCCGTAAAACGGTCGCTAGCACATAGTGTCGTAGCGACAAGGGGGCAACATGTCCTGAGGTGCTTATGAGGAGTGGAGAGGTATCGCACGGCTATCAGGACAATCCAGGAAGTACGGTCAAGATCCCTACCAGCATCTTACTTTTTTATACTTCCTTCCTCCGAGCACGTTTGCTGTTGCGAATCTCCACTGAAGCCGGCCAATAAAGGTATGAAAGAGGTGGGAGCTCTGTTCCTCGTCATTGTTCACTCCAGCCGGCCAGTAAACGCAAGCTAGAGGTAAGGAACAAGACTTCTCCCGGGAGATACGGTCCGTAGGGTCGCTACTGCCCAACAGCTCGCCACATTATTATTATTATTATTATACCTTTGGACCTAAGCAGTCAATCATCACATCAACGGGCGGTGGCGTTAGTTTAAAAAGTAATTTTATACCGCCTGAAAATCATACCAAACATTGTTTTTCCTTAGTGTAAAAGATATCTGAGCGTCAGCTGCTCGAGTATTGGGGCAGTCTAAAGTTAGAGCATGTCAAAGCTATAAAAAAAAAACTTTAAAAATTGTCCATTCATACCGCACCAAAACCTTATGCGACGGTTTTTGGGATCAACTTCAACCGAAAAAAAATGGTCAGCTTCATGGAAGAGGGAGGAGTATATGTGTCAGTCACGTAAATGAACATGATTGTTGCGATGGCACATCAGGGCCAAATTCGGTGCTATGGATAGTAGGACAAAGTGGTCAAAGGAACCATGACCTCAATTTTGAAAGAAAATAAAACTGCTTTTGCAATGCATTTTTTTTGTTTTTTGAAAAATTTTGGCCTGTACCGGTAATCGAACCCGATTCCTCTTATCAAAAAGCAAACTGTATTATAAACTGAGCGATGGTGTTGCTGACAATGATCCAATATTGCAAAGGAATATTTTGTGTTAATTCAAAGAAAGTGCCTGTTTTAGCTACACTGTACCCAAGTCATAGTTAAGTCTAGAACAATGTGTTTTTTATGTTTAGACGGGTGTTGATAGCTGTGACGCAGTTTTTATGTATTTTAGCTATCACCGTTTCCATTGTAATACTTAAGTCAGTTTGTTTTTATTTCAAATAAAAACTTTTACTTTACTTTCATGTTTCATAAATTAAGAAAAATTGCCATTTCTTTTTAATTTGTCACATTATGTTGTTCACAGCATTTGAGCCATACCACCTACACTATCGATTAGTGCAATAAAACAGGGTGATGTTTTTGTAAAAAAACGGATTCTTAACTTAGGCTTTTTAAAAAACAAAAATGCAGTTTTATTTTCCTTCAAAATTGAGACCAAGATACCTTTGACAACTTTGCCTTATTACCCAAAGTTTCGAATTTAGCCTGATGTACCATCTTAACAATAAAATATTATAGAATAGAATACAGTTTATCATGCAACAAAAAAAAAAACAAAAGGCAGCATTAGCTTTATTATGAACAATCATGTTCATTTACGCGGCTGACATATATTCCCCCAACTTCCATGCAGCTGACTATTTTTTTCGGTTGAAGATTATCCTACAGCGATATAAAATGATTTTTTTTATAAGTTTTTTTTTATTACTTGACTTGCTGTAATTATGATTCCCCCATAAGTGCAGCGACTGACTCTCACATTCAAGATTATCGAAAGTCTAAACAACCACTAGAAATTAAATTGATTCTGTATAAAATCGGTCGCAAAAATCGAGCAGTACCTCCCCCTTACTATAATATAAGAACGGCTGTTTTAGTTACTTTCAACAAAGCAAATAGGTTAAAAGTTCGATGACTGCTATGCAAATCTATGTTCGATAACCATAAAATGATATTTTGAATGCTTCCTTTTTAAAACATTTTGTTATATTTGTTGTATACGATAGTTCGTAGAACGTACACAGCAAAACGTTAAGTTACGGCATCTTCTGTCATCTTTGATTATAATAAAAATTAGGTTAGATCACTGTTAATGAGAAATCTTGTGTGTTGACAATCGACTGTTATAATATTATTTTAGCTTTTCGACAGAAATAATTAAAAAAAAACCCGTTTCGGTCTAAAAATTAAGCCGAATTTAGTTTTTTGTTTTCAGCCGAAAGTAAAAATCCCTTTTTCGGGTGGACTCTACATATGCTTTGAGCTCGGTCACCATGGACGAATATAGCCACACTCGACCACGGAGACTGAGTGGCAAATGCAGCATTGCACCGGTTCAGTCATAGCACACGCTGTAGTTTAAGTACTTGCGCGATACGTACTTGTTTGACAGATGCGGAAACTTCCACGCGCTGTCATTTCTCTATATAATTTATTAATACCCTAAGTGTTTTAGACTCTATTAAAGAACTAGGCTAGCTTAAAGTTTTACCAAGGCTCTCTAAAGTGATGATAATACAATATATTTTCTATATGTTTTTTTCTTATTTTTTGTAATATTCCGGCTGAGTAAAAAAAACCAATAGATCTATTGTTTTTTCATTTAGTCCTACTCAGGGCAAAATTCGGGTTTATGGAATTTCGGCTTTGGGCAAAAATCGGGTTTATGGAATTTCGGCTTAGGGCAAAATTCGGGTTTATGGAATATTTAACTGTCTTTCAAATAACCGCTTCATGCAATTGGAAACTTTCTCATAAATTATTGGTCAATTGATTCTGGGAGAAAGAACACATTGCTTGAGACAATCCACTGCTGACTGCGCAAGAGCAAAATCACACTTCATCCAGGTGATCTTGGGAGTTTAAATTTTTACTCAAACTTTTTGCCTTTTAAGAGTGGGTTGCACCAAGAGCTCCGTTATAGTTTCCGTCAAAGTTAATTTTAACAGTAACATTAACAATGACCATAGAATTGAACTACCTACTGTTGCACCATCATGTAAAGTGTAAATGTTAAAGTTAAATGGGTGACAATCAACATGGTCTTTGACATATTCAACTGAAGTCCGACCTCTAGGCTTACTGTGCTAAGATCGTCTAGTATCTGAGTCAACTCGGAGGCTGAAGACGAAAATAAGCATTAATGTGATTATTACTTCAATACCTTTGTTTTATAATACCTATATATCCACTACTTAAAAATATCACATGGGTGAACTTCCAATTATGTAAAACTATAATCCATCCATATTCTGATGTTTATATTATGATTAGTTTATTAATAAGATAACTGACATAATTATATTTTCAGAGAAAGAAGTGTTCATTTTAGCAAGTTACTAGAGTACAAATTCTGGCCGAAAAACACTTTTTTGATGTGCATAAAAACAGACCAAAACAAAACAAAACAAAAAAAAACAAGCATGGGAGAATACTTAAAAGGAATTCAATGCCCCACTCCAAAGAAATGATGACAGAAACCGTAACTATAGCCCTTAACCGCCCGAAGTTGAGCGGTTAATGTTAGCGTTATTTGTGACGTAATTTTAACAATTGTTAAAATGGTGCAACCAGTATTACGGATAACCGGAGATTTGACGGCTGACAAGGCATTGGTTATCGTTAAAGTTAGTTGCTGCAACTCACTCTTAGTCTTTGATTGATCCATTTCCTAGGTTGAGTCTGACCCGCGAAGTAATTACGTAATACGCTAACAGTAGGAATGGGCTTCATTTTGACAGTTAAACGACATTTATTGCGTTATTTACGTTGCTGAGCAGACAAAGTTTTCGAACATATGAAGCAATAGATTAGCAATAAGCTTCAAAATGATTCAGATTGTAATTAATAGTGTGTTACGTAATTAGGGTGCTGGTTCAGTCGGTATTACCGACTTTGATGAACACAAAAAACCAGCCCCTTATTTTTGTGCATAAATTACAAATCTTAAAATAATATTTTTTTAAATCCTATAAAGGTGGATATAATTATATCTACCTTAATTCTATCTTGAGATATTAAATTGCTATCTAATCAATTACTTATTTAGATGTCTGATGTGCACTCAAATGATGCCTGAGGTTGTTGCTATGCTAAGTCTAAAAGTAAATTGGAAACTGATGTCCATGTGGTAAATTTCTGCGCATGGGCTATTGGAAATTCTTGAAGGAATGTGATAGTTTTTCCCCGACTGCACAGGCAAGTCTTCAATGTGGTTAATATCATTCCCTAGTATTACCGCTGGACTATTAACACTACACGAATAAAGGTATATTATGAGTGGATCTCCTCACAATGCCTACTAATAACTACGTATTGATGATTGCACGCCATTGTGTCATGGTTTTGTCACAAATGTTTCACATTAATTAGGTTCCGATATGAAAAAGTTCACGTTGGTCCAAGTCAGGGGTTTATTTGTCCTCCTCATTTATAATGCTCTTTAATTCGTTCTTAAATCACTGATGTATTGTAAAAAGTTTGTTGAACTATAATATTGTTTGATGAAGTTATGAATCGTTGTCGCGCCGCTTGGCCCTATCCTTCTTGCAATTAGACTGCGCCTAAGCTAAATGCACCACCGTAGGCGCGAGTTTGCGGACGGCGAGCAATGGGCAGCTCGTCGTCCGGTAAGGACCAGGCCCGGGTCGACGGCGCGTCGTGTTCCACGCGCGCCTCAAAGAGATGTCAGCACCATTGACTCGGTCCGATAGGGCCGATGCCTGCCGGGGTCGCGGATTGTTCGAAAGAGTTACCGTGGCCCTGGCGCACAGGCAACTGAAGGAACACGGGTGGGTTTTAGTCAGTAAGAGTCTGACACGCCTTTCCGCTCCGCCCAGTGCGGGAGAGGTCATTTGAAGATTTCCCACCCAAAAAAATAGGAGCAAAATTTTGCGGTTCCGGCTGTCAGGTGTATCTCCACTACGGATTAGGTAATGATATGGATATACTCGTATTCATATCATTGGTTTGTTCAGATTGGAACAGTCAGTTACCATTAGATAAAGGAAACTACTATGTGATGGTGATTTCCACCGGTAACGTCCTGCGTCGACCTCGCAACGATTTCGTTCAACGTAAGTCAGTGGTCTTCAAATTGATTAAAAATGAATAAATTAATAACAAAAAGCTTTTTAAGTAAACAGTGTGTACTCGTAGTACCTTTACCGTGTTTCACTACGAGTAATAAAAACTGTTTCATATTTATGGCCTCCCGCAATAACGCTCGTGCACACTGGCGCGACGCGACAGCGTACACAAAGGCACCGCGTGCAGCGCGACGGGCGGCGCCTTTGTGTCGGGCTGTCGCGTCGCGCCAGTGTTCACGAGCTTATAGAAAGTGAATTCTAGTCCGTAAATAATCAAATACGAAAACTGTTGGCTTCCAAATGCTATATAGGTAGGTATGCACGGCTACATATCAAGCTATACATTTCCAGAATAAGCTGACCTCTCATTGTACGGAAATACTATACAATGCGAGATCGGCTTACACTGGAAATGTATAGTTTGATATGGAGCCGCGTGTACGTCCATAATGGATAGAAATTCATTAATGTTATATTTGCTTTTATTTTATTGGAAATGTAACTGTATTGGAAAGTGGATTAAACCGGGAACCACTTAGTTTACGAATGTATTTTCAGATTTAAACAATTAGTGCTTTAGCCAGAAGCGCATTATTCACATCGTATAGCCTCAGATCCTACAGAATAAAAAAAAATGCAAACCATGTTTTTTTTTGGATTATGTAATTTGGAAAGTAGAATACAAAAATTTTGCGTCATCTCTAAAGGCATGTGCGTCGTGATCAGCCCAAAATATTGTTTAAGAGGGCCATAACCTAGATTGGTTCAAAATTATGTATCTAATTAGAAACAGATATGTAGATATCGCCTAACGCCCCTCCACAAAAAAAAATATACAAACATTTGAAATATGTATCCAACAACCAGTGGAGGGGCGTGCAATTTTAAACTGGATGATCTCTACCTAGGTACGTATAGGGAAGTATACCTACTCGTAAGTATAAAAAGGCATACGTATTGTGACACGCATACAGATACCAGCCTCAATCTAAAAGCTTATTAAAAATCTTATCAAACTTAGTAACGTATTTATTTTAAAGTCAAGGTCAATCTCGGTTCCGCTAACAGATTTTCGCAAATGATCGCCCAGTTTTATATACTAGGTATTCCACTCTATCTTCTGATATACACTTAAACTTCTTTCTATTTTAATGATTTGTGTCTGCCTTGTGAAATTTTTTAAGGCGGTTGTTTTTAAATTCCCTGAACTTCCACAAATTATACCTTGACCTGTATATGCACGAATATCTTCAGAGCAGTCAAAACGTATCAAAAATACCAAAAACATATGAACGATATGATCAATATATTCACGTTAAGTATTTTCTTAAACTAAATAATTTGGTACGCAAGTTTCTTAAAAAAACAGTTTCATATTTCATTTCTATCCAATTTTGTCTTTGTGGGGTTACTTCAAAATTCACAAAATTCCCCAAAATCGTATAAGGAACTTGGTGTACAGCATGCCAAACCGCGTAAACGCAGTAATGGAAGCACGAGGAGGCAATACGAAGTATTAAAATTCAAGAAAATCGAAATATAGTTCAAAAATTTCATGTTTCCTATTTTTGTTTTAAGGAGAGATCAGCAGTTTTTTTCTTTATGTAATTTTGTGTTAATAAAATGTATGGTGACTCATATTTTTTTTACTTTCATTTAAGGAGTATTACATTGTCTATTAAATACAATTTATTGCATTAACCTAGCATTTTTAGTTTCCGAGATTTTTAGGATTCTTTAAGTGACCCGGATTCATTGCTCTCGAGTGTATATTCATGTGTTTCGGCGGCTCGAGCAAGTTCGTGGTGGCCCACGTGGCTGCGAGGAACATACGCGATCGCATGTCGCGAGAATTTATATCGTGCATGCTGTTTCCAACTCTATTTCACTTGCATTCAAGTTATTAAATGAAAACTGCTAGACCATCTTGTCGCTCTGTCTACGCTGACCCTAGTGCACTTTTTTATATTCTTACCTAATAATGTTAGGTATACCATGCATAAAGGCCGGGAGCGAACGCCCGCTTCTCAGCACTGTACAGACTGCCCCGAGGACACGGCGCAATATACGCTGGAGGAGTGCTCCGCTTGGGTCTAACAGCGCTGTGCCTTCGTCGCGACACTTGGTGCGGGTGATCTCTCTCTTCCGGCCGTGGTTCAGTCCATCAGATCGGAAGAGAAAACGCGTGGAATGCCGTCGCCGCTTTTTGCAACGAGGTGATTTTGGCGGCGGAGAGGCAGAGTGAACATACCTCTCACTCCACCCGCACCAAAAACGCAGCTGGGCGTCGAAGGGCGCTTAACGATCTCCGGCCACCATAAGGCTGGGCAAGCGGGCCCTGCGTGTGGCGAATTTGGGGCTGTATCGTCGCTCGAACAGTCAGGCCCAAAGAAATGGCACGCAGTGTTCCATGCGCGCCTTTATGGTAGGACGTGCGATCGTGGGATCGGCCGCACTTGGTGATGGGGCCCGCTAAGCATGGCGAGCTGATAACAGTCGGGGGTGCGGCGAATGTACATGTATCTCCCGGGCCCCCAACTTACGGTAGTAAAAGAAACAGTGCGGATTTAGTAGGTAGGAGTCCGACATAATCGTCCGTTCTCCCCAGAGGGAGGGTATCCATGAGGATGTCCCCACGTAAAAGAAAAAAATCTATACCATTATTATAACATTAATTATGTTGTCTTTATTTTTTATTTAAACTAACATTTATTTTGTTACACAGGTCTGAATGAAGCCTATATCCAAGAAGCTATGTTGAACCGGGCAATATCTATGAGTTCCGGCTTGGACTCAGCAACAGGGCAAAACCGCCGGAAATCGAGATCTAACAGGTACCTACTATTGTTACGATTTTAGATTTAAGCCAAAGTTGAAGTACAAATAAGTTTCATCAAAACAATTCTAGGTGGTTTTGAGACATATGACACATATTAACGAATAGTTTCAAAAATAACATTGAGATTAGGTCAAAGATTGAAAAGAAATGAAGTGCCGAGAGGCATCGATCGCTAAAACCCTTTAGTTTTATCTTTTTGCGAAGTTCATGACTGAAAAGGCCCTACCCGTCTACCCGAACCCTATCGGTGTCATTGCGCCGTCCGTCCATCAGAATGATCTGTCCTAAAGGGAAAAGGAAAGGGAAAGGGGAAAGGGTTATCGCTCATTTGATTTCGCGGCACATAATTGACATCCCTTTAGGCAAAGTAGGGAAGAAATTGACCAAAAAGTCTGCCTATAATAGATATCTTTCGAAACCAAAATCATAATTTACAGGTATATTGCTACGGCCAAATTTTCATTTAATTTTAAAATGACGGTCTCACCAAAAGTATCAGGAAATACCTAAAGGAAAAAGCTAGTGCAGTAGCGGGTATATAACGAAATGTAGCGGCTGTTGAGGTTGCTTACCATGTCTAAACGAGGTATAGCAATTGCAGAAAGTAGAAGTGCATTTTCTGAGCTCTGCTTAGAGTTCGTTTTACCAAAAATGACAATTTTAAATCCCGTATCTGTATACCTAACTAGTTACAGTTTTCCTAATTACTAATAAAAAACCATATTTCTGTAACGTAGTCTCCGATCTTTGATCGGATACGGATTACGGATATTACCGCATGGCGTGGGTGGCTAATATGGTACCAATAGAAAGCCATACTTTCAGTTTATTAAAAATTCATCAAAGAATTCTCCTTGCAAAAGGGAAATGTAGCTTGCCTTTTATGGACCGTATTGCGCATATCACTAATACTAACCAATACTTATTGGAACTAAGTTCTTTAACGCGGCTTGCGGTACGAGTAAACTAGTAGAAATAGTCACGTAACAAGAAAGCGTTATTGCCCCTCCATGCAACTTTCTTTTGACTTTTGTGAGAGAAAGTGTGAATTCGGGCAAAATGAAAATCCAAAATGGTGGCTGGGATTTTTTATATTTTTCATTGTTGTTGTCGTTTTCATGACTTTCAAGGGTGCTGAAGCCAATAGTGAGGTAAAATTAAAATCCAAGATGGCGGCAGCGATAACTTTTTGTAAACTCTTTGTGTAATGTGGGTATTACAGAGTATTACGGTAGGTAAGGATTGGACTCAATTCAAGCTCAAATATGAAACCAATTTTCAGAGTAGGTGTGGGATTCAAATGTGAGAGACACGAGTAGTTATCTATACGTTAAATGTAGTTGCAGGTCAATAGACGACTGAGAAAAGACTTAATTCAGATATAGTTTTAGTTGTGCGCAATGGTTAAGTTAAACTAAAACTAAAATACAAAGAATTAAAAAATATAATTTTCATTCTTTGTTTTCTAGTCTTGACATCACTCGAAGATCAGTCGGTTTATTTTGTCGTGAAATCGCACTTGCAAGACAATTTGAGCGGTGGAGGGTAATCCGTTTACTCCAGCGGGGTAATTGCGTAACAAAAAGTAGGAATGTCTTTCATTTTGACAGTTCAACAACATTCATTGCGTTATTTACGTTGTGAAGCAGACAAACTTTTCGAACATATGAAGCAATGGATTAGCAATATCCTTCAAATTGATTCAAATTGTGATTGATAGTGTGTTATGCAATAAGGGTGCAGATAGGCAGTGACTGATAGGCACAATCCGAGCGAATAATTACATTAACGCCCAGCACTGTGCTGGTGCTGGCGTTCATAAAGTTAGATGAAATTCTGTGAAGACATATGGACAGTCGCGGTCTGTTAATGCTTACCACCTTAAGGTTTATAATTGCATGCACACATCTATATCACAAGGTGTATGTGATTTGATTAGGAATCGAGCACAGTTTTTTTTTATTTACACCACGTCTATGATAGATATAGGATAGGTATACGAATTTGTGTGGGGTAGGTACCCCACACAAATTTGTATACCACTACTTGATTTGTAACAGTGACAGGAAATTATGAACACATCATCAATATAAACTAAGAGGAAAAAATATGCAGTATTAAGGATACCTCAAAAACTACTGGTCAGACCTTGATCTGGGACCACATGTGAAGCACCAGCTATCAAATAAAAAAAGAATCATTCAAATCGGTTCACCCAAAAAACAGTTCTGAGCTAACACACATTAAAAAAAAACATACAGACGAATTGCGAACCTCCTCTTTTTTTTGAAGGTGGTTAAAAATCAAGAATTGTCGCGCAAAATTAAGTCTTTCAGTTTTGTGGGGAGGTTTGAGTTCCACTTTAATAGCATGATGTCTGTAGTGTAGCCCCGCTCACTACAAAGCTCGTCGAACCGTCCGAAGAGTCACATCATACAAAGCAGCAAAATAACTAGTTGGCGAGCCGTGCTTTTCGTAATGTCGAACCAGATCAGTTATTTGCGCGGCGGTTAGTATCGGGCATCGTCCTGAACTGCTTTTAAGATAAGTTATATGCCCTTATTCGCCATGGCGCTTAATCCGAAACAGGGATGTTATAGAGCTCCGTAACCGTAACCGAAACTATCGGATATCCGAAATAAAAATGTATCCGTAACCGTAACCGTATCCGTTTCACAAGTTTCGGATACTTTCGTATAAGGGCGGAGTCTAACTAATTATTATAACATCTCTAAATAATTACTTACCTATATGACTGATTATAATACCAAATGATAACCTAGACTAGATAAATCCTATAAATAAAACCAAATTATTACATACTATTTGTGTTTATATTTTACTTCAATCTAATATCCGTAACCGGAACTATCCGAAACTAACGGATAATCCGAAATAATTACATATCCGTAACCGTATCCGAAACCGATATAATTTTATTCCTATATCCATATCCGTATCCAGATCCGAAATCTCACGGTGAATCGAGATATATTGAGTTTCGTGACATAGCTCTAATATTCCAGCCATCTTAACTTAATGGGAGATAATATTTCAGCGCTTTGTTGCACGGTTAAAGTTGCTATTTTATTTTAGTCAATCAATTTTTATTATATTTCACACATTATTATTGATATATGTTATTGTAACAAATGCTATTATGTCAATGTGTCACCTTTTAAATTAAGAAATCAGTTTCATCATCAAAAAGTCATTAATAGGTACTCTTTTTGTTAGAATAGATCCTTTACAACTATTAAAAAGTAATAAGCACCTAGATATAGCATTTTAGACTTTACTGCACACAATGTGATAAAGAATCTAATTTGAAAACAGATAAACAATTTTAGACCTTAACTGTACGTAGGTACTCACAGAAAGAAGTACAGAACCAGCAATCACGTTGGCTGTTGCCGTATGTCATTAAAACCTTAGAGTAATTAGACTTCTATGATTAAAACGATATGACGACTGAAAGCGATGTATAGAAGATGCTGTGCTCAAATACATGACATTTTCAATTTCATAATAGCCGTTATTTTTTTTTGTTTTTTAGAGTCTAATAACAGTAAGGGAATGCAGGGCTTATTGGTTTGAAATTGTTACATGTCGATTAAGGAAATAAGTGTACCTACACACGGCTCCATATCAAGCTATACATTCCCAGTTTTACCTGACCTCCCATTGTATAGGTTTTTCGTACAATGAGAAGTCATCTTATACTGGAAATGTATAGCTTGATATGTAGTCGTCCATACGTGTCCCCTTGAGAACCTTTTCCAATTTATAGTCGGATACAATGAGTGCTAAGTACATGTCTGGGAAAACCGAAACTTCGGAAAAACTAAAATTGTAGGGGCGCATAATTTATTCGTTTTGTACATCATCGAATCGTTACACAATGTCAAATTAATATGTATACGTGCCGCGTGACCTCATAAAGGGTATTATGCTGAATAATAACAATGTAGCATATTTTTCTTAATATAGGTCTGATGAATCGAGATAAACCTAATTAAAAGTTTGTCCGTCTGGCAGGTATCCGCCGTTTACATCGTTAAGGAATAACTTTGTAAGAATGTTGCATTGTTGTGACTGACATTCTCTGAAAATAACGTTTGCCTAGTCCGTTTTTAATTACCCTGTCAAGCTTTAAAATTCATAGCCCATTATGGCCATCAAATAAAGAAATCTGTAAATGGGTTCTACATTCCATGTTATATAAAAACAAGGGTACCTATATTACCTACCTACGTGTATGGTAGATACGTCTTTAGTTTATAATAAGGGGTGCACCACTATGAAAAGAACTCCAGGTATATAGTAAAAAACAACTCAAGAAAGCCTTTAGCAGAAGCTTAAAGACTTCGAAGAATAGCATGAAGGCACACAGGACGGATTCATAATATTTTTGTTCATTAATTTACTTTGAAAAAGAAAAAGAGCGGATTCTGTGAGTTTTGACAGCGTTCCGTGTAAAACTAAAGGCTCAATAGGTGGCACGTCGCAGCATGGCAAAACATAAACAGTTGTGTGGCCCCAGCATCGGCATACCGAAGTCTTCCGCTTCTTCTTTTATACCGCAACATCCCGCGTTATGTTCAAGCAGGGGCTTGAGTATATCAACGAAATGTACATAAGTGCTAAGTGTTTAAAAATAAGCTTCAAAATCATTTCCGCTTACGAAAATCCGTTGCCATACAATCCCGCGCCGTACCGCCTGGTTAGTGCCGGCTTTTGTAAACACGAACATAAAACATAGTTGTCGACTACCGGTGATTAAATTATTGGTCCAGCAGATGGCTTATAGACTCGGCGACACGAAATGGATTTAGCGGGCGTTTGCCGCTTCAACCACCAATCAAGGTCAGTTCACGTTGTTAATTCAGAAAGTCGAATTACTCTGATACGTTAAATTCACTAAATATATGTTCTTTTGTCACTTCTTTCTACATCATGCATCGAAGTAAAAGGGTTATAGCTGTTATTGAAGCTAATAAATAAATCAAGGCTCATCTTGTGTACTCAATCACGTGAAACGACCGAACGGGTATCGATGTTTAGCAGACAGAGTGACCGCATGTCTTGAATAGACTATTTGACTGTATTTCTTTGTATTTTTGAAACCTAGAAAAATAACTATTCGTTTTAAAGTCGATGCTAGACCGAGACAGCATTATTAGCATCAGACGCCACAACACAGGAACGTCATAGTAACTTCGCACCTTTCAGTACGATTATCGTTTTGCGTGACAAGGATAGAAGAATAATTACAAAATTCGCGGGCTAGGTATATCTGGATTATTGAATCGTAGCTGCACCCATAAAGGTATATTTATACATATATGGAAGCCATTCATACCTTGGCTTGGTATCGACCATTGATTGATGATTGCTAAATAGACGTGTCGTTCGACTGCACTAGCTCGTGAGCAAGAATAATTATGGCATCATTCATCAAGTTCAGACTATAGAATAAATATCTTTACTTTGCAACTTCTTTTAAAGTCGCGCTACGGTTAAAATAAGTATCAAAAGATTCAGAAAGTAAGTATTTTTCTTTCCAAAGTTCTCATCGCATCTTAGTAAAATACAATAGAATAGGTGCGCGCAAAAACGCGGGTTTCTCAAAAGAAATGTTTTCCTTCTTGAATTGTTTTACTCATATATATATTTTATTTAAGCCTATGTTATTGTTCCGCTGCAGAGATAAGGCTTGTTTGTCCTAAAGAGACGAACATGGATCAGCACGTTTTCTTTTATGTATTGATGTTTTGAGATTACATACTGATACTAGGTTTCCTCACAATGTTTTTTGTAAGTGGGTACAAGTCCGTATGTTGAAAGCAACTTTATTAACTTTTTATTTTTATCATACAACACAATATTTAACACAGTGTCAAGTATTCTCGTGAAAAAACCTAAATAAGAAGATAATTGCTTACATTACGAAAAGGATGGGAAGGAACCTCCCTTATCTTTTCGGTTAAGTAGTGTTGAGCGCTACCCTTACCGAATAAGTGGAGCTCTTTACTATAATTTTAACTTCTTTCTTTAAAAGTAGCGTTATAAAAGTGAAGATTTACTCTTCGTAGAATATAAACCTAATATCCGCCCATACTGAAGCAACTTTAGTGCTTCATTATGGGCTCATTTTTATTCGTGCTATGAAAGACGATCTAATGTATTTCTAGAAAAATAGCGTCGTCAAAGCAAATGCAGATAACGAGAAGATGAAGTAGTGAGTTTTATGTTGTAACCGGGATTAGGAGCATTCACGTGTCTCTTACGTACTGAAGTCTCGGAAACTTTGAACTTTTGAACTTGAAATAAACAACTCCTAGGATCAATTCTATCTTTGCACACTGCAGTCACGGATGGAAGCAAAACTTATATTAATTTATGTAAGTCGGTTCCACGTGTTCAAGAACTAATAACTAACAAAAGAAAGTGTTAAACTTGTTGTTTTTTGTTGTGTTTTTGTTCTTTCTTTGCGTCATGTTTACCGCAAATACACGTATTTTCTTTTTTTGTTAAAATTAATGTTTTTCCTATATGTAGATGATTGTTATTTACCTAATATACTTATTTATTTTCTAGGAATATTAGTCTTCTTTCACTTCACTGCGACGCAATTTAACTAGTATTACGAACCCAAAAACATAGAAAATTAAATCTAATAGCTACCGAATATGTTTTCATATAAACGCTATGTTGTTTGCGTTCGACAGAGTGCAACTACGATATTAGTTCACCGTTAAACCGTCTGGCGATCGAACTAGTAGATTCGGTAGTTCCGCCGGTAGGATGTGGTAATGTCTCCCGTAGTCGGTCATGGGGCTCCAATACCCATGCCTGAATTATGCCATGATACCTCGCCTAATTACTTACTATTAATCATACTACTTGGGGTATAAAGGGAAAATTTGCAATCAATTATTTGCTACATTAATTTTTGTGCATCGGAAATGAACGCATCGGATTAGACAACATTAGCGAAATTACCAAGTGCTAATTGGCCTAATACGTGACACGTGACACAATTAATTGTTTGTGACTTGTTGTTTTGCAATGGATATTCAAGTTAAAGGTATTTATTGTGTATTCTACGTATATTTTTTTATTTTCAATCGAGTATATTTTTCTAATTACGGTGCTACGACAAAGCAATTACACTAAGTTGTTTGTGTTTTAATTTCCCTTTTTTAAATATTTTAACTACTTTGCCGTAATATTCCACGCATGATTTTTATACAAAAATGTTAGTTAACGTGTCAATATTTGAATAAATAAATGAAATTGCTGGGATTGGTTGCGACTGTAACTTGTACTGAAGGTACGCTGTACGTCCAACAGCGTAGCATTTGCTACGAGATATGTATTATTCTTGAATATGCAGTAAACTGGTTTTTTTTAGGTACATCTTTTAAGTGTTCTTCTACAAAAATGGTTGTACTAGATACTTGGCTGTCTATTAAGGACAGTAAATTTGATGCTGACAGATGTCGTCAAGTTTTTCAAACTCTGACGCAGTTAGTTGCCAGATGTTGTAAATATGAATACTGACGACTTGCAAAATAGGATTTCCAATCTTTGTAAGAGATTTGTGATATACAGGATGTTTGGCGCATGGAACGACACATTTTTTTTAGGGTTGGGAGGGTCATTTGCGAGGTTTCACCCATAGACCCCATGTCCTAAGTGTCACAGTTATTAAGATATGATTTTTTTAGATTTGTTCCCATAATTAGCCGGAATCTCGCCTTTAAATCGTCATTTCTTTTTTTATGGTTGTAATTGCACGAAATAATTTGATTGTATTCTGCAATATATTCTTATTCTAAATAAATCATTATTTGATGCAATTAATCAGTAAAATAATACTTATGTGCTTCCAAAGTCAATTTTGTTTTTAAATGTGTGAATAATTACAACTTCAAAATTCATTATAAAAAAAACTAATAGCTGATTTGAACTTAGTTTTATTTTAAAATTTCTTTGGCTTATACCCTTTCTAAAGGTATGCTACATGTCATAGAAAACAATTCATTATGTAGTCAAAATACTAGTTAGAAGAGTCAGGGTTAAGAAGACTTATTAAGGTTATTATGTTTTTATTAACTAAAGTTACAAATCTTGTCCGAGATGACCTCCTACATTTTGTATGCATGCTTGACATCTGTTTCTTATTTCAATGGTCGTCGTATGTAGTCGCATTTCTTCTCTCATTATTTCAAACGCGCCGGTTATACGTTCAATAAGATCTACCCTAGTGATCTCACTAGGGAAGTTCTTTTGCACGTCTCCAACCGTAGAAATCCAGAGGCGTCAGGTCTGGGCACCGTGCGGGCCAAGGAATAGGGCCGCCTCTACCAATCCATGAGTTTGGAAAGGCATTATCTAAATGCTCTCGCATGGCCAGTTGGTAGTGTGCCGGGACAGCCGTCATTTTGAAAAACCATCGGCACACCTTCTTCCAAAACTGGCATCACGAGTTCGGGTAGCTCATTGATTAAAAAATCTAAATTAATGTCTCCAGTTAACCTTTCTGCCAAAAAATATGGGCCGATGAGATTGCGTCCAATAACACCAGCCGAAACGTTAACATAAAATTTTCATTGAAACGAACTCTGCCTTTTAACGCGAGGATTTTGGTCCTTTTTACTCCAATGGTGAAGATTGTGGAGATTCTCTATTCCCTCATGGCTAAAATTGGATTCATCGGTCCACAAAATTCTTTTCAAAAAGTTGCCATCTTCGACGTCCGTATGTAGTATAAATCTGCAGAAATCCAGGCGCCTAGCATTATCACCATTTTCGAGACCTAAACCAAAAAGAAATTCATGAGATTCTAACAATAGCTCAAAAGATAGTTTTTTTTTCTGAAAACTAAGCTAGAAAGATAGTCATATATCCTAACTAATATGAAAAAGCAAAAGTGAATCTGTTTGTTTGTTTGTTATGCTTTCACGCGAAAACGACTGAACGGATTTGAATGAAATTTGGCACATGAGTAGACCATGACCTGGGTTAGGACACAGGACTTTTTATTCCAATAATCTTACGAGATCGGAACTTGTGCAGGTGAAACCGCGGGGCGCAACGAGTTAATAAATCATTTTTGGCATAGAAAAATTCAAAATGAACTTTAGTATTTTATAAGTACTTGACGAAATGACCTGTACAAACCCCCCTCATTGAAAATTTAAATCGGTTAAAACGGGTTTTTCGTTACATTAAAAAGTAAGTAGTGTGTTAATTACTTGAACAGGGTGTAATGAAATGCATGACTCCCATCTGCCCGAAGACCCGCCCAGACTTTCCATACTGTTAAGTTCTGCAGCAATAATTCGTATGCTTGATGTAGGATTCTCATCAAAAACTCGAAGTATCATCTTATCTACGGCTACATTATGTTGAGTGGCACTCACTCGAGGTTCTTGATAATGTATGTTTCCTGTCTCTCTCAAACGTCGATAAGTTGTAGAGAAGGTTTCGTGGTGTGGTACACGTCGATCAGGATATCGCCCCTTATAAATTCTTTGTGCTTCGCGCGCATTGCAGTTAGCGCTGCCATACGCAAGTAACATGTCGGCATACTCTTCGTTACTGAAGGTAGGCGCTTTAAAATCAGCAGCGAAGACAAACACAACAAGAAAACACAACAGCAAAATACAACAAGAAATAACAATAACAAGAGTTAACAAACGAAACTCAACGAAAAAAGGGAACTTTGTGAAATTCACGGGCACTTCCAAGAGCTGTGATACTCAAAGCTCGACTGAACCTGGACAAACTGGTTACATCCCTTACTTACAATACAACCAATGTTAGATAAAGATAAGAATCATGCGCAAGAAAGAGACAAACTTTTTGCCTGCTTACGATTCCATTGTTGTGTGCAATTCGGCAGTGGCAAACTAGTATCCCTTATTTTTACAACATAATGAATGATTTCTATGACGATTACTATACCGTCAGAAAGGGTATAAGATAAAGAACTTTTTAAAATAAAACTAAGTTCAAAATGGCTGTTAGATTTTTTAATACTGAATTTAGAAGTTGTAATTTTTTACACATTTAAAAACAAAATTGACTTTGGAAGCACATACGTATTTTTTTATAGATCAATTGCATCAAATAATTATTTATTTAGAATAATAATACATTGCAGAATATAATAAAAGTTATTTCGTGCAAATACAACCATAAACAATAAAGTAATGACGATTGAAAGGCGATATTTCGGGTAATTTTGGAATAAATAGCAAAAAAATCATATCTCAATAACCGTGACACTTAGGACATGGAGTCTTTGGATGAAACCTCTCAAATTACCCTATCAACCCCTCAAAAAAATGTGTCGGTCCATGCGCCGAACAATCTGTATATAAGAGGACCCTTGAATCTTGTAATAAATTAGTTAAGCAGTTTAGACGTGACAACACGAAAATGACTCGAGTTGTCACAAACACCGATCTTATCCACAGACTCCATATAATGGTCCGGGGATACCGCACGGTCTCCTGCAAGGCGGCGAGCCTCCTTGCCGGATTACCGCCATGGGATCTGGAGGCAAAAGTCCTCGCGCACATTTGGGAGTGGCGCGAGGAGGCGAAACGGCGGGGCGTAACTCCGCTGCCGCGAGAAATCGCGGCACAGCAGACAGTGCTCCGGCGGGACCTCATGGCGGCATGGAGAGTGCGACTGTCGCAACCCAGTGCTGGGCACGCCACAATTGCGGCGGTAAGGCCCCTGTTTGAGGAGTGGCTTGAGAGACGCCACGGCGTCCTCACCTTTCGCTTGACGCAGGTCCGCACCGGACATGGTTGTTTCGGGAGGTTCCTGTTTCGGATATGGCGGGAGGGATCGCCCGGGTGTCATTGTGTGGATCGACCAAAGGACACGGTGAAGCATACGGTGGAGGTCTGCCCGGCTTGGGCGGAGTACCGCCGTGTCCTCTTGGCGGCGATCGGCGGCGGCGATCTCCCGCGTCCGGCCCTGGTTCAGGCCATGGTACGGACCGAGAGGGAATGGGAAGCAGTCACCTCCTTCTGCGAAGCAGTAATGCTCGCGAAGGAGGAGGCGGAGCGCGTGAGGGAGAGGCAATCATTGCGCCCTCACGCCCCTAGTCGCCGCAGGAGGAGACACCCTGGGCGTTGGAAGTCGATAGCCGTCTCCCGGCCACCGTAGGCGGGGGCCTGCGGACGGCGAGCAATGGGCAGCTCGCCATCCGGTAAGGACTAGGCCCGGGTCGACAGCGCGTTATGTTCCACGTGCGCCTCAAAGAGATGTCAGCATAATTGACGGGGTCCGATAGGGCCGATGCCTGCCGGGGTCGCGGATTGTTCGAAAGAGTTACCGTGGCCCTGGCGCACAGGCAACTGAAGGAACACGGGTGGGTTTTAGACAGTAAGAGTCTGACACGCCCTTCCACTCCGCCCAGAGCGGGAGAGGTCATTTGATGATTTCCCACCCAAAAAAAAAAAGAAAAGACTCCATATATTTCTAGTTTAAGGAAATTATCACGAAAGAAGAACTCTGTTCTATCAGTAGAGGTGTTGAATTTATTATTTATTTAAAAATAAGATGTAATATTTTATGTTAAATAGCATAAAACACTTTAGATAATTTTTAGATATACCTAGAGATTTAAACATACTCGTAGAAACAATTTTAATGTCATTATGTTATGTACTTTTACTGTCTGTAATTAGTTACTAATTAGCTAATTTATCTCGTAGGGTAATTAGTTAATTGGTATTATCCCTATGCAGTTATTTATAAGATAGTTATGTTCATTAGTTGCTTCAATTAACCTATTACCAAAGTACTTTATTTATGGATTAGACTTATTTTTGTTATTGAATAAATTATTATTATTTTAATAAGATATTTTATTATTATTTACCTTGATTGATCATGAAATAGTTTCACTACACGCATTAATATGCATTTTAATAGCTGTTAGCGGTGCGAAATCCCTATGACCGCCCTTCTTAGAGCGCGGAACTACTGGAGTAGATAGGCATACTACATAATATACTAAGCCGCATTCCGAGAACATTGCAGCTCAGCTCTACAATGAAGGCTATTTGATCCACCCGTATGCCACGTGCCACAAGTGTGTTAGATAGATTAATTGCATTATCTTAGGTATATAGGGTGGATTTCTGAGATGAGGCAGCAAGGGTAGCTACCTTAACCGTTGTAGCTACAGGAAAACGGTCTTAGGAGACTTTCCTTAAGTTTTTGAGAAATTTTGATTTGCATTCACAGATTTTGAATAAAATGTTCAGTCAGCAGGAAAATCGCCAATTTTCACAAAAATCTATTTTTATGCCAATCGATCATGTTTCATATAAGGATCAAAAACCTCTATGGGACCAACTGAGGTTTAAGTACTAGAAAAGTCAGAAATCGCAAAATAACTTTTCCCATACATTTCGTAGGAAATGAGTTGACAACTTACTTTTTGTGCATGTTCAGTACAGTGCATGATCCGTGTCCCGTCCGGGCCACGACAGGACACGGATCATGCACTGTGTAACGTAAAATGTACGTAACGTTTCAAATTCGTGCCCCGTCCGGTCCGCGTACACGGCACGCCCCGGGCACGGCCCGCTCTAATGAGAATCATCCCTTAATCGTGTCGTCTGATATATAAACACCTCCATTTAAATACACAAGCCACGACGCCTTAAACGAGACGATAATCTGTCGTCACGACATTGAGGGAACGGGACCTTAGTTAAAACAAAAAAAAACATACTTTTTTTTCGATACAAAAGCGCATTCCGTATTTGCTAACTTCTCAACAAAATATGGTGAATATGCATCCGAATATCCGATCTCTGCGTATAATCGTGGTAAAAATTACCGCGATATTTCACTAGTAGTTAGTTATTCTTTCTTGATGCGCTTAATTTCAAACATTGTTACTGATAATACTGCGGTTTGGCAATGGTACACCGGCGAGCCAACATGACCGCGATGGATAATGCTCTCTATAGATAATGCCTAATTTATAAATAAATTAATTACTCCGTTTCACCTCAAATGTCTTCATTCCATTAGTCAGTTAATCAGTCAGATGGTCAAAGAACTAAAGTCAGCGCTTACTTTCTCCAAAAGTACAGTGCTGCAGTGACCTCTTAATGAACGATGCAATGCAAGGCGATAAGGAAATCTCCATAGTACCTAAGCACAATTTTCACGGATTATTCTTTCCTTTAAACGTCGTATTCGTGGAAACGCCGGGAGGGGACAGCCTAGGAGGACATATAGTGACCTTATTGGTGATGTCCTTCAGAAAGGTCAGTTGCGTAGTACTCGCAACCGGCGTGCGTGTATGACCAGATGTATGAACATAAACAAGGCAAAAGGAGTATGTAAGGATCGTGGCAGGTGGCGTTCTGTAGTTTCTGCCTACCCACATGGGAAGAAGGCGTGAGTTTATGTATGGAACTATCTCATGCCGTGTTAAAAATATAAGCCAGCCATAAAGGAGGTAGTGGTATTTTAGTATCGCGGCTCGTGGAAACTATTTCAGTAAGTAAGACATTCAAGAGGAATCTAAATAGGGAGACAAAGTCACCCGTCTCCGTTTATTTCAGTTATTGTACATGAATAACAATCCATCCTCGTGGCATCTCGATCAGAATCAAAGCTTCTCATTGATACCTATTCGAGATGATATAACTGTTACAGTACGTAATCAATATATCGAATTTAGTAAAGTGCAGCTTTGTAGGAGCGTAGCTTCATGCTTTATGCACATCTTCACTTATTTAAACTGTTTGTAAATTCAGTCAAAATCAATCAAACATGGCACACGCACTGCTTTGCCGGTTTAAAGCCGGTCAAAACACTGTAATATTACACGTGTAAAAGTTGAAAATAGAGTAAACAACAAAATGACAAAACTTTTCTTTCACCTACGAACAAACGAGTATTATTTGAACGCAAAACCATTTTTATGAGAAACGTTTCGAGAAATGAAGACATGTGAGCGGAGGCATGGCTTATATTTTGTTCACGTACATATTAATTAATTTAAGGTTGATACGCAAGTGGTAGGACGAACTAAGTGTAGTAGGTATACTGTACCTAACTGTTTATGGCACATCGAGTTTTAGAGAAAGATAGACTTAGTACAGTGTCGGCTCTGTCACTCTTCTGTGACAGACTTTTTCCAAAACTTGATTTTCAATATCCACGCCCTAAATCAGTAAGTAAGTTTACTTTGTTGCAAATACATTCGGAAAATATAGTTGTATGCTCATCATTTAAAATTCCGAATTGTATTTTGTTTTTTTCTTTAACTTTTTTGGGCCATAAAACAGTTACACATTCAAATTTAAGTGTGACAGAAAAAAAAAATAACTAGGTAAACGTGTAATTCACACCAATGTCCGCGAAATAATGGTTTACAGATAGTTTAATGCGTGCGCTGATTATACAGAAAAGTAAGAAGTACTCGTTCGTATTTTTGAAATAATAGGTATTAGATGGCTATTTTTAAGACTCAATAGCTATATTTTTGAACTTATGTAAGCGCGAAAATGTTAGGCCCAGTTCACATTAGGACGGACCGATAGTTTTGTCACTGACCGGCTGTCGGTTTTGCTGTTCACACTCTTCTTCAGTCAACAAGTGACAAAGGACGACCGATAAATTTACCGGTACCGACACTTTTTCGGGTCGGATAATCAGTCGGTCCGACATAATGTGAACCTGGCCTTATACGTATCTACAATGCGTCAAAGAGGCGCCCGTGCACCAGCATGAGTTCTGCACCTTGCGGTGTGGAACTGCCGGCGACACGCGCCTCTCGACGCATCACAGTTCTGGGTATAATATAACATAGGTTATTATATAATAATAATAATAATATTTCTTTATTGACATAAATATTTTTACAAAAGTAGTGAGGCCCTGACTCCTGCGCTAGGTATAGTACCTGTGTTACAGGAGCCAGTGTCTTCTCCCAATAATTATGAGTCGAGTTTTATGCAATAAGAATTAATCAAAAACACATGTACAGAAATTAAAGTAAAAAATAAAAGATAAAAGAGAAAATTATAAACACGAGAAACATTTCCCAACTTGGAGTAATTTAAAAGAGTGTTAGTGGTATAGTGTATGAATATGGTGTGTAGTGTTTGTGTGAATGTGTAATGTAGGTATGTGGTGTGTGATGTTAAAGTATATACTATTTTAAAAGGAGTTCGGTTTGTTCATAGTCATGCGTAAGTAGCCATGATTTAACCTTACTTTTAGCTTCCTTCATTGTGAGAGGATTTATTTTAAGCTCTTTGTTTGTCATATTATATAAATGAATAGATAAATACTTATGTTGTTTTCTAGCTGATGCAGTTCGACATTTAACTGATAAACAGATGTTTCGTGTAGTACGTTTTTTTAGAACACTGTTATCGTATGGCGTGATAAGGTGCTGTTTGATGACAATATCTAAAATATACATCTGCCGTACCGTTAATATTTGACATTTCGCATATAAGGTTTTGGTGGGGAACCTGAATGGCCTGAATGTCATTACTTTAAGGACAGATCTTTGGGCCCTTTCAAGGCGAATCATATACGTCTTACACGCGCCACCCCAAACTCTAATGCAATATGCGAGAACTGATTGTGCTAGTGCGTAATACACAGTGCGCAATAGCTCAAGGTCAGCCACCTGTCTGAGTCTTTTAAAAATCCAAATTAATTTTCTAATACGCGCGGTGGTAAGGTCTATATGCTGGCGCCAGTTTAGTTTTTCGTCTAGAATAACCCCTAAATATTTCACTGATATCGATTTCCCTAGAGCCAGACATGCACAGGTTGTATTATTCTGAGGTGAGTTACATACATGTAATATGATTTCAATTTTTTTGAGATTGATCTTGGAGTAACTGAACTGAATTTGTGTCGATTTTGAATCACAGTCAGGAGATTGGCTCTTAGCCACTGATTCACCCTGTGTAGTCCCACCTCAGCGTATCGTTTTACTTCGTCCCAAGTCCCGCCATGAAACACAAGAGCTGTATCATCAGCATATGTGAAAATTTTGCCATTTGCAAGCGTTTGTTGACACAGATCATTTATGTAGATCAAGAAGAGACTCGGGCCAAGTATACTTCCTTGCGGTACGCCATATACAACATGGGCGTCTGAGCTAATGTGTCCCCCAATTTTCACTCTCTGTGTCCTGTCATAGAGGAAATCTCTGAAGATCCCTAAAGCATTTCCCCGAATGCCAAAATGTTCCAGCTTGTCCGCAAGTAGAGGAATTGAGACGGTGTCGAAAGCCTTAGCCAAGTCGAGAAAGATGCCGACGCATTTTTGGTTAGCATCCACACAAGATGATATATGTTCTACAAGTTGGCTGACAGCATCCTCCGTGCTCTTCCCTCGCCTAAAGCCAAATTGAGATTCCGACAGGATCTTATTATGTTCTAAGTAGTGTATTAGCCTACTGTTGAGCACTTTCTCAAGTATTTTTGATATTGTCGGAAGAACCGAGATAGGCCGGTAGTTCTCGACACCGTCCTTAGATCCACTCTTGTAGACAGGAGTTATTAGTGACTTTTTGAAAACTCGTGGGAAAACACCTTGCGCAATGCAGATCCCTATTAGCTTAGTTAGTTGAGGAACTATGACATGTCTAGCCATTTTAAGAAGTTTTGCTGGTATGGAATCCCAACCAACAGCACAGTCATTCTTGAGGTTAAGTATTAATGTTTCAATTTCAGCTTCATCCGGGGAAAGTAATACGATAGAATTTAAATTAGTCGAAATGTCAGTTCTATAAGGTAATGAGTTAGAATAAGAGGAGTTAATTATATTATCTGCTAGCTGCTTGCCGATGCTAGAAAAATAGTTATTTATGTCATTTATAGAATTAGATGTATCTGTATTTATGAGATTGTCAGCTAATGTTTTTTGTTTTTTCTGCTGTATTATAGATTTCACCGCCTCCCATTTATCTTTATTGTTATTTGCGCTTTGCAGAAGAGATCGTTCATAGTTAATTTTTAATTTCCTTAGCAATGTGGTGCAAAAATTACGATATCTTTTATATGTTGTTTCGAGTACTTCGTTCTCTGGACTACACGAAAACTTTTTATGCAGTCTATCTCTATGGCGAATGCAGCGGAGTAATCCTGGAGTTAGCCAAGGTTTCAGAATTCTTTTCCGACTAGGTCTTTTAAGTTTTGTTGAATTTACTTCTTATTTATTAATAATAATTAATAAATAATAAATATTTTTATTAGTTATTGGTAATACTGGATACGAGTAGTGGAACCTACTCGTACTCCGAATAAATGCTGTGGAAATGCGTTCCTTGCGAAGCATGTGTGGTGTGACTATGAATGATAGACTGAAGAATGATGTGATAAGGCAACGGTGCGGTTTAAAGGAAGATGTAGTGACAAAAATTGAAAAGAGTATGCTAAGATGGTTTGGTCATGTTGAGAGGATGAATGAAGGGCGATTAACAAAAGGTATTTACAAGGCAGATGTGAGTGGAAACGCCGGGAGGGGACGCTTTAGGAAGATATATAGTGACCTTATTGGTGATGTTCTTCAGAAAGGTCAGGTGCGTAGTACTCACAACCAGCGTGCGTGTATGACCAGATGTATGAACGTAAACGAGGCAAAAGGAGTATGTATGGATCGTAGCAGGTGGCGTTCTGTAGTTTCTGCCTACCTCCATAGGAAGAAGGCGTGAGTTTATGTATGGATACGAGTAGTGGAACCTGTTATTACACAAACCATGAAGCATCATGACCAACATTAGGCTGCGTCTTGACTCCGAGCTTTGTAGTTTATAACGCTTTAATAAATGAGTGTAAGGTAATTTGGACTTAGTGCATCTGTTGTAGTGCATATTTTTTTTTTTGAACTATTTCAATTCTATTCATTAAAAAAATGGGACTCTAAATCGGTACTGCAAATTCCAATTGAGATTTGACCAAAGCTTTAGAAATAGAAGTAAAAAGTAGACGGTCTTTTAAAGTCGTTTGAAGAACGCATGACGAAAACAAACATACGATGTTATCAATATGAAGCGTGCAATTTCGAGTCCATTGCAGCACCGAGAGCTCGGACTCTATATGGTCAACTCTTTGCAGATACCATGTAGCTAGACTGTAATTAAATTTTATATTGTTTAGTTTTATGTGAAAGTGATTGCGTTGCATTTAGGTAAAAGAAGCCTGAGTTAGACACAAACTAAAAAACTAAACTAAAACCAACTAAACTGATGAACCATAATCGGGGTTTGTGGCGCCAGAAAGATGGTACTCGAAGGGAAAGTGAGATACCGGCGATATGTTGGGGTACTAGCGAAACGTCTTGTGAGTTCGCTGAGCTTGCTGGCGGTGACTCCATGTCTGCTTGTTCGGTGTCACTCTGAATAGTTTTCTTGCGGTTATCACGTCGGGGTCACCACTTTGGCGTTTAGGCAGTAGAGGAATAAAATACCAGATGGAGATTTAATGATTATTATTTAGAAACACTAAGCCTACATAGGTACAAAATTATATAGGTAGAAGTAGTAAGCACATACAAACTACATTGGAATATTTATCCACCAAAAGCGATGAAGTAAAAATACTTAAAAACATAATCTCTTTAGCTAGTTTGACCGAGGTTATAATTATGAGTCACACGCAGCTGAGCACCAATATAATCCGGTTAAGTAGCCAAGACCCTTAGAGGGTCACAACTACGTGTTGCCATTTCAAAAAAGAAAACCAAAACTGAGCGCCAGTGTAATGCGGTGCGGCGTGCGCGCAAGACGTGCGCGCTGCCACAGCTGTATAGTATTCCCCACAGGGGTACCCGTCCCTAATATAGTGCTACTGCAATTCCTAGAAAATTTAATTCTATTGTAGTTACGAGTATACCTTTCGCGTAGCTGCTACTTTACCATACGGCAGCAATTTATTAAGTATACGAATTTGCAACATAACAAAATATTATTTTTAAGTTTATCCAACTATTCGTCCTGAATATGTTCTACCTGAAACACAGATTAAAAGATTATCACAACGTTCCTAGGCCATTCGTATTCATTTTAAACATAGCGATAAACAAGCTTATATTTACACAATACAAGTAATTAAGCAAATCTTCCGAGAACACTCCTCGATCCAAACAATAATAAAACTTGTTCATAGAACATGCTTTATTAAATCCCTTTTTAATGATATAATATATTTATTGAACAAACTATAAAGATCCAAAATATCATATCTCTAATTAATAAATATGCGATAGGTACTAACTAGAAAAAACTCTCAATATTGCCACAGCAAGCGCCATCAAACAATTGTCTATGCACCATTTCAGGGTCACTTGGTTGGCTAGTGAAGGCCTGACGAACTACTTGCGTCGAGTCATCCAGGACGAAAAGACCCGCGAGCTGAACAAGGGTCACTCGTACCAGGACTTCTCCTCAATACCCGAGAATATGTTAGCTGGACCGAAGACGGATTCGAAAGGAAGGCGGCTGTCGTACCAACGTGCCGTGTCGGGTGAAGACCCTCGATACCACGAACACACCATTCGGAGAAAACAACTCATACCTGAGAACTCTGAGGTAACAATGCTCATTATTTACTTACTCCACCTTACTTTAATACCTGTTATGTGTGGTGTGGTGTGGTGTGATAAACTCCGTGTTCCGGCTTACTCTTTGAACTGAACTAACGGTCGAAAACTAGATATGGTTGGCTAGAAGAGCGGTGGCCGCTACATAACGGCCGCACTGACGGCCGTCATGAAAATTATAGCACCGGGGTTTGACTTTACGGTGACAAAAGACGCTCCCTAGGGAAACACAATAACTTACAGTACCACTATTTTGTTAATGTCCCTCAGGGACCATCGCATTTCCGAATACAAACGAACGCTAATTTCCATGTCCATCAATATTATTAGATTTATCGTGTACTTATAATAATTTGAATTCGGAACGAAGTACTTTATTGTTGTTTTGTTTTGACGTAACAAACATTAAAGTACTTCTGAATTCAAATTATTATAAACGATAAATCTAATAATTGATGAACATGGAAATTAGCAGTCGTTTGTATTCGGAAATGCGATGATTCCCGAGGGACATTAAGAAAATAGTTGTACTGTACTTTCATAAACAACGTTTCAGTGATGTCATTCGCCGGTAAATTGCGGACGCTATGTGGCGGCCACCGCTGTCTTAGGAAACCCTAGCTTAAGTCTTCTTCTCTGAGAATGTTAATTTAAATAATATATTTACATAAATATTTTAGAATATTAAGGCTTTAAACCAAATAGATATTATTATAACCCTTGACAATTTTTACAACGGTTATTTAAACATTAGGGAGGTTATTATGAACAGTTGAAAAAAATGGCGGGCAGTAATTTAATTTTGCGGCAGTTGGTAAATTCGTTTGACAGTAAAACATGAACAGTAATAAAAAGATAATTGGTCGGTTATTTCATCCTACAATGTCAGTACCTACAAAACATACTCAAATAATGTCATAAATGAATGGGCCGATTAGTCTGCCCCACACGTAACTGCCCGTTTCGTCATTTAACTGCTCAATTATTTATTTAATTACCTCATTTAAATATTTGTTATAACTCATTTTTATTTCGCTTACTGCCCAGTTCTTACTGCCAAACTTGTTATTAAACCTGCGTTTTGTAATTTTGTATTTACCAAAACTACAATAGACAACTGCCGCTTTAAATCAGTGCCTATCTCTAATAACAGAATTTTGTTTAACACAGGCACGTACAGTCGAACGCACATCGGTGCTAATACTTTGTCTTTGAGCTGGCCTAGCGAAGTACGGAGTTTCATTGGACGAAGTGGCCAGCATAGACTAATGTATACGCACGCACAGCGCCGGCCTAATGTATACGCACGCACAGCGCACTCTGGGCAGATAACTCCTCTTCCACCCTGGGGACTGCCTATTATACAATCACATGAGTATTCCGATCAAGATCGTGCCGATGCGATAGAACAAAAATGCTAAATCAAGAGTTTCAAATCCGCTTGTAATCATTTTTCATTTTTAGCAAAGGGGTTGATTATGGCTGAATAAATCTTGATTTTTCAATCTTTAAATGGTTCGACTTGTATAGCTAAGCAAGGTTTATTGACTTGTAAGGTTTTCTGGTGTAGAAAGTTCGTGCCAATTTCTTTTGCTGGGCTATTTATAAGTATTGCTGAAATAGTTCGGTCTCATGTTTTGACGTCAAATCGAAGTTTGTTTATGTTGTAATCGCGTGAAGCACGAAGTTTGCCCGACTGGAATCAGCGTTTCATTTCAACTGCTCTATCTTAGCTATAAATAGCACGAGCACGAACACATTAGATCGATAGAAAACACTGCATTAATTATTCACGTATAATCGATGTGTAAACAATAATGTTAAGATATCTTTGTACACCCCAAGTTGGCTTAGAATAATTTAGTAGAATAGCGATATGAAGTTTTTTTTATAATCACTTATATCTGCAAGTTATGAAAAACAATTACGGCCAGACAATACATTCATCCGAACCAAGCTATGTGTCTTACTTAAAATTCATAGGAAAAAGTTTTACGTAATGTAGCGGCTCGTAGCGGTTCGTAGCGGCTCGTAGCGGGTCTACACGTGTAGCCACGGTCCGCGACCGTCGCCGTAGCAAGGCCGGGTTGCTCCTGAATTAAATCAGACAGATCCGAATATTCATCATAAATAGATGCTTTTACATATCTGTGAGAAGATTAAGAAATTAATTACAATTTTTTAAAGTTACACTCAACTTTTAATTACTTTGAAAAGCTAAAATAAAGTAAGGAAAAGTTTAAATTACTACGGCTCTGATATGCAGAACGATTCTTAAGCTTAGGTAAGATTAATAAATATTATGAAGTATAAGTAAATAATATGCAAGACCGTTTTATGAACAGAAGTGATGTTTAAATGCAAATGGCTCGCAGGGCAAAGGTGAGATGGCTAGTGCGCAGGTGTAGATGTACTGAAGCCGCCGAACAAACGTCCACGGGCAAAGCCTCAGAGCTTTCAGTATCCGTCGAAGAGCGCTCGAAGGCACTTGTGCCACCCGAGCAGCCTTAACGGAACCGCGATCGCTTTTTCCCAACTTCACATAATTTTCACAAGTGACTTAAAAAAAAAATTTTTTTTTTCAATGAAAGTGAATTCATGGCCGGCTTGTTGTCCTATAATGAGATTACCTAATTAATTTAAAGAACATTTCGCAACTTTCTGTTGTTCTGTGATTCCCACATTTTTAAAGGTGTTTTTTTTTTTTGTGTTTTGTTTCTTATCTTCGCTAGAAAGGTAAGCGTCTTCTTAAAAATGGGTAAACTCATTCAAGATAATTTACGTGTTTATTTTTAAAACAGTGTCACTTGCCTTCAAAAGTTTTGCAAAACTTTACGTAAAGTTGAATAAGTTTACTGAATGCCTAAACATGTATTTAATTTCAAGCTCTTATCATTATACGCAATTTTGTAGCGGCGGGTACGGCCAAGGGTCATGAAATGAACTTTTGTGGTGAGCGATAAAATCTGGGTTTATATTGATTCGGGCCAAGGTGGTTCATTAACAAGACCTCCAAAATTACGCAAGATTCCAGACACGCGATTTCTTCAAATATACCTCAGTTACATGTTTGCATCTATCGAGTTTTACTTGAAAGCAGTTTATTATTGTAACTGTTATTTAGGGGTTGTTCATTGATGTTGTAATATGAAAATATATTGCTTATCCCATAAAATTTTATAAAATGACTAAAACGCATATAATAACGCGTATATCGGGTACATGAATGTATTTTATTTCATTAAATAAATTTTAATTATGGTTTGAGTTACTACAGGATGGATATCTCAGCGTGTCTTTACGATATTTAAATACAATAGTCGCAAACAGATTCATATAATGTTAAAAGCTAATTGAACGTGAAACAAATTAAAATGTTTTAATAACAGCCGAAGTTCGCACTGTTCTTTAGTTATTATAGAAACAGTGTAAGTTTTGCACAACTTACAACCTATATAATAAAAATAAATACCTGTATAACCTTATTAATAAATAAATATTCCAGAAAGAGACGATCTTACGGTTCTTGCTTTAACATTGGACAATAAATTAAAATGGAAAAACATGGACATTACTTGCGATCAAACATAGAAGCAAATCAAAACTATAACCGAAGAAATAAAAATAAATAAATTCGCCAAACCCACACCAAAATTGAAAATAATGAAAAATAGCCAATCGCGACAATCTATATTAAATAGCTAAATTGCGTAAATGATGACGGAAATAACAATTCATTATATAGTAAACTAAGATCACTATTAATAGAAAAATCCTATAAACAGTAGACCAATAAAACGGATCCAATATGACGGATGAAAACTTTAGAGATGTAGTTAATTCATAACTTTTTATTTTCTGTTAGATGCGGTCTGATCAATGGCATAATATTGCTTATTCCAGTGACATTTATTTTAGTTTGAATTGTATAATGACATAATATTATAATTCAATTTAATTACTAACCATACCTTGACATAGTATGATTGTTCTTATGTTTTGAACTACCTACTAGTACTAATACCATCTGACTTAAATATGACTGTATTTGTGTTATTGTATTTTAATTTCTGTTTAATGTACATCGTAACGACATCTAATTATTACAATTTTTTAATTCTATTTTTGTATTGTAAGACTACTTAAAATTACTCTAAGCTTTGTTTTGATAAGTTTTGACTCAATATGGTAATGTTCACTAGCTTAACAACAAACCGAAATTATGTTTTGCAGTGCCCTGACACGTTCATTTACTAAAAGCGACTAAACTATGTAAAATGTGTAAGGTGCATGAGAGAAATTAAATAAAAATTGCCTCACGTTTAGTGCCTAAAAGGAAGAATAAAATTAAATGAACAGACAAAAAAGTGACGTTAGAAAGGTTCCGTTTCTTTTTCGGAACCTTAAAAACAATACTTTCTCATAACGGAATTCTTGACTTGAGCAAGCAAACTTCAAATATGTTTTGTGGGCGTTGTAACGTAAAAATCCTGCTTTGATAAAAGTCACTGAGCCTCGAGATGAAAATAATATTACGGCAGGGCCAAATTTGGCGCAAACGAGCGCCCCTCCGACCATAAATTCGTAATTTTGATGTAATAACACCTTTTATTGGCCTTAAATAATTTGTATATTAGCTTTACAGATATAATTTTCTAAATCGAAATTGTGCTGAGAGAATGTTCTTTATATTATCAACAACAACAACATACATACAACAGAACAACAACACACAACAACAAACAACAACAACATACAACAGAACATGTAAACATGTTTGTGTTTAACATACAATCAGATTTTCTAGAAGTACTATGAACTCTTTGAGAAAGAGCTCGCTCGTAAAAGTACTAGTAAGTATTCATAATAAGATATATATTTCTGCCAAAGAACAGTTCCGTGTTCTGGTTTAAAATGTGAGTGCTGGTGTACAAGCACAAGTGTTCCAAGAACATGAGACACTTTAATTTTCTCTGAAACTTCTGTTAGTTAGGTAAAGTAAATGACCCATGAGGGGAAGTTGTCATTAGGGTTATGTTTCATTCTTGCTGATGTGAGTTCCAAGACAGTTGAATCATTTTTCTGGGACTGGCTGAGTTATAATGTCTCAGCACATTTGCAGGTCGCCACTTTTGTTTCTGGCTTGAAGTAGTTGCATTGAATACTGAATTTGAATGATTTTAACGAATTTCTTGATTTTAATCATGTTTTATGAATTTTAATGTTTTTAATGAATGTAAAGATGATTGTGATTTTATTTATGTGAGTAATGTACTTCTGTTATTTAATTTAGTTATAATAGTATTATTGTGTGAATCTTTACTTACTAACATAATTCTGAAGTATACTTACAAAAATATGGTCACTCACTGTGTCTGAAGTAAATAAATAGTATTAATAATAATTGTTTAAGAATAGTATGACGAGATTTCCTAGTGCCGACGGTAATATTTACCATTAGGTGGGCAACCTGAGTGTTAGCCATTCAATACTCAATGTAATAATAAAAAATGGTTTAAATTAAAACCGCTCGACACTTGTGCTTCAATTGTATGCCTTAATTACGCGGTCTTTCCATTTAATCCTTCAAAGTAGATAATAATATTTAAACGTTTAATACTTTTCCTCGTTCAACGATAAAGTGTTTACTTACGACATATAAAATGACTTTGCTATAGGATAAATAGCATCTGTTTGGATTTGCTAACATGGACAACATTTCTTTTTATAAATAATATCTGAAACTGTCCACTAATTAATGAAAAACCTACAAACCAATACTGTTAGTCAATTTGAATAAACGTTGATTTAAAAAAAAACAACAGATTCGCGTCACAGATGTAAGTAAGTCAAGTTTGTATATCATTAAAGAGTATCGGCTCGAAATCTCATTGAGACGAGGTTGATAACATAATTTATCAGTTCCCGTCAATCTCTTAGAAGCTGCCAAGGTTCTTTTTCTCTTTGTCTTTAAAACCCTGCAGTGTCTGTATTAAAATTTCATCGAATCATCTTTTTTGATGAAGAACCACCGATAGGCGACACTTTATTGCGCGTTCATAACGAGTTTTGTAGGTATATTACATTAGTAGGTAATTGCCAATCTTATTATCATTGTACCTATAAATGTACTTATTATTGTTCTATTTAATTTTCAAAATAAACAAGATAGAGATGGAGATAACTTAGATTGAACTAAAACTTTCAAACAATAAAATAAGTTTGTAGCTCTAGTTGAACATGTTGTTGACGCATTCGTTTTGTCTAAAGTTGCACGATTGCACTCCTGCATTTTTCATACCACTACAGTGAAGCAGTGTAAGCAATGAGGACACTTCGTTTATTTTATCTCTTTCTATTTTTGCCTGTGAGAAAATATGCTTAGTTGAATATTGTCTACGCCCGTTCGAGGCTTCAGTTTCAAACAACTTTATCAATGGTCTGTGTCCGACTTGTTAGTGTTAAGTTGTTATTATTAAGAACTTTTTTGCGTATTTTGGTAATAAGGGGTATTCTCAGACTATATTTATTTATTTATTAGAACTTTATGCACAAGTAAAAAAATACTGTACAAAGGCGGACTTAATGCCTGAGGCATTTTCTACCAGTCAACCTTAGGTTGATGCAGAGACTAAACATGGCAGGTGCAATATGCGGGATAGATAGCTTGGCAATAACTATAAAATACAAGAATAAATATTAATACATAAATACCTACTAATACATACATACATATAAACAAAATAAACTTTGTCATGAGAAATAGCGATCGGTAGAGGAGAAAACAAATCCAGCAAATCAACGCTGAAATGATTCGGCCAACTTCTGGCCGATATGCTCACGTGCCTTCACTTTAAATAACGAAATATAGTGAAATAACGTTTTTTAACAGTAGCATAAGCAATGCAAATCTGAAGTACATACCAACCTACATATAGGTCGTGTCTCAATCAAGCTGGAAAATGCTTTAAAACGTGTGCGATGTTTTTTATTTTTTTACGATACCTTTTATTGTTAACTGACTTCACAAAAAGGAGGAGGTTCTCAATTAGTCTGTACGTTTTTTTTATTTTTTTCTTTTTCTTTATGTGTGTTAGCTCAGAACTTTTTTCTGGGTGAACCGATTTGGATGATTCTTTTTTTATTTGATAGGTGGTACTTCACATGTGGTCCCATTCAAATTTGATCAAGGTCTGACCAGTAGTTTTTGAGTTATCCTTAATACTGCATATTTTTTCCACTTAGTTTATATGGATGACGTGTTAATAATTTCCTGTCACTGTTATTTACACACCAATACAAATTTGTGTGGGATAGGTACCGCAACTAAAAAGTGAAAAATAAAAACTTTTTTACAAAAAAACAACCGACTTCCAAAAAAAACACTAAAAGACGTGAAAAATAACTTTAATTTCGGAAGTCGGTGGCCAAAAACGAAAATACAAAAACTTTTTTACAAAAAAACAACCGACTTCCAAAAAAAACACTAAAAGTCGTGAAAAATAACTTTAATTTCGGAAGTCGGTGCCTTTGGTTTTGTATTTTCGTGTTTGGCCGCCGACTTCCGAAATTAAAGTTATTTTTCACGACTTTTAGTGAAAGTAAAAAGTAAAAAGGTTTTATTTTAACTCGATCTCCTACTAAATATTTAATTACATGCGGAAGGATACCTCACTGCGATACATCGCGGGCAGCTTGGGGGTTTACCTCGATGCCGACGTGAAAACCAAATACATATTTTGCATCGCGGTGGACGACAAGCATTGATGTGATCTGGCACGTGATTAGTCAAATCGGTTCGCCTCAGCCTTCGATTATTTACTTGTGTGAATTGAATTATGGATGAGGAGATGCTAATTGATTTGATTTTTAATATTCCTGTTTTATGGAATTAGCGGGAAACAAACCATCACAACACATATTTTTGCCAAAGAATGGAAGAAAGTTGCGAATGCAATTTCTGGAGTAGGTAGAGTAGCTATCAGCACAAACACACGACTGAGCAACTGAGCTTTCAGGTGCGACTGAACTGACGTGTTCGCACCGCTATCCATGTAGAAATAGCGAGTATCGACATCGATATATCGAGATCGCAACCGCGATCGCGAGCATCTTCGGCATATAATTACCCCTTGGCAGGTGCCCGAACACTGCGTGGGTAGTTTTACTTGTGTCAATTGTTGCATTATCAGACCAAGGGGTAGCTACCTATTCGTGCAAGTTATTTTTCGCAGGCCATAATCGAATTACCAACACAAATCTACTCAACTCGATTTATTTTATTTATTTGATGGGTCGGGAATATATCCGTAGAGTTTTAAACATAGTTTTAAACTTTGCGTCGGCCAGTTGATCGTGTGGCGACAAAACCTCCGCTCAACTCTCAATGATACATGGATGACCGATTGCTTTAAGCAGAATTATAATATAGACATTGAAAAAATTCATTATTTAGTGGTTTTCAAACCACTAAATACACTTTTATTATATACGTAATGTTCGTTGGTTCAAATCTTGACTGTACAAACTTTTAGACGTAATCGCACTTTAAGAAGATTTATAAACTGAATAAACGATAAATATACAAATGCAAACTCTAACAACATTATTATAAGTTTTATTTGGTAGACCTACGTTCCCACCTTACGATTTAAACCGTTAAATATTATACAATTACAATAACATTATTATATAATAACCGTTAAATAAATACAATGCATGTAACTATGTAGTAAAATATTATCACCACTATAAAACTGGTTGTAATGAAATTGATTAAACCTATTTCTTACGTTGGGGCTTGTCATGTTGTCTCGAGCCGATGGAAATTTATTCATGAATCACCTGAACCATCTTAGGCCGCCGAACTACAAAGATATTAGCTTTAGTAGGTCACTGATACATAGGCGTAATTTAAACTCGGAATATCCGGCGGAACACGAAACTCCACGTAACCTGGTAATCGGAGTTAGTTTTCATACCGTTCTAAGCCAACATGTGCATGAACCGAATTAAATGTTTAAACGTAGGTATATGAAAGTAGCTAGCTACCCATATTGTTCCTTTTGACTGTCGTCTGAGACTTAAATACACAATTAGTCATTCATTGCCTAATCAGCTACGCGCTGCTAAAGTTACAGCTACGCGGTAGTGAAACTACAGCTACGCGATAGTGAAGCTACAGCTACGCGCTACTAAAGCTACAGCTACGCGGTAGTGAAGCTACATCTTCGCGATAGTGAAGTTACAGCTAGGCGACTATTAGATATTGCGCAGCCTTCTGCGCAAAGTTCGGACCGACTATGATTCACCGGTCATATTTTAAATCTATTAAAAATTAAACAATAGCCGCGAAACACGCGTGTCAATATGTACAATGAATATCAAAATATACAGGGTTATTGATAAAACACCAGCAACCTCTTAAGGGGTCATTGTACTCATCGTTATAAACAACTTTTATTGTGGACCAAACCAGAAATCGCGAAAAATAAAACAGATTTTCCCTACATTTATGTTCGCATAACACGTCAAAATGTAGGGAACAGCTGACATTTTTTTCGCGATTTCAGGTTTGGTCCATAGTAAAACTTGTTTATAATGATGAGTACAATGACCCCTTAAGAAGTTGCTGGTGTTTTACAAATAACCCTGTATATCAACTACATTTTGTGGAAATGCAGGAAGGCTTTTTTGTTTTAATTTTTCAGAAGGTAAAACTTTTCACGTATAGGTTTTAGTACGGAAAAAACTGTCAAAACGGATCATCTATTTCATATATTTTCATTATATACAGAAGTATTGCGTTTTTGTATGCGACAGCATATTTTTTTTGTAATTTCAGAATTAGTTCCAATAGTAATAGTTGGTAGATTTCATGACTTGAGTACTTTCACCCCCTGAAATAATGCCAATGAATTCAAAGTCAGACTGTAATGTTATGTTCAAGATAAAGTTATGTTCGGCTAATGCTCTATAATCAGTAGGTAACTATGGTTTATTCAAGTATTTCGCTTGAATCATACTGCAGTATAATAGCAGATCAGTACTGCAGTCAGGCTTCAGCGATACAACACAGTAAATAAATGAATTAAGTGCTCATATTCTGTATTAATAGGTATAATAATATTCTGTATTCATAGGTACTGACCGCCAATCTGATTTCCAATTATTCTAATTAGAGAGCCACATTTACCAGCGGAAGTTTATCGACAACTGATATCATACAGGGTTACCTGCCAAATTTTCAGAGATGATTCAGAATCGACGATATTTCTTTTTTTTTATAAAATATTTTTATTCAGAATAACAGCCCGCTTCTAAAAACAGAACGTGTGGAAATCAGTTCAGTTCCACAACCTAAACCGCACGCGCTTATGAGTACTTGTAACACATTTCGGCAACGCACATACACAAGCACGAATGCGCATTATTGTATTGGTACGATTTGTATCCACCGCGTCGTCGGCAGGCACACGCGTCGTCTACGCATCCCAATATCTGGTTTTTGATTTGAATTGTTACTTTAAGTTTCAAATGCGAAGTTTGATATCGTGAATTCCTACCTAATAATATCACTTATAACAAAACAATGTAGAAATTGTAGTAAAAAGTTAATCTTCACTTGTAAATATTATCGATTCTGAATCATCTCTGAAAATTTGGCAGGTCTTTGAAAACTAACCCTGTGTGTGTTGTTTGATGGTGAAATGATAAGCACGCTGCGCAAATAGAATGACAAATGAAACACACGACTTCATTCGTTCCAGTTGATCGGCTGACTAGCCGATTCAAAGATTGGAACAAATAATTGTTCCCACGAATATTTGAGTTTGCGAGCTACATTTTATTATTTGTATTTCGTAATCATTTTCAACTTTTAAACTTAGTTTTATGAACGTTTCCACCACGTGATAGGTACGTATACTTAGTGGATTTAGGATTTAGCAGGGAATAACTCTATCAAAATCTCAGTGAATTTCCTATCATATCCACAAAATTCCGGAATTCACTATTACACCACCGAATATTGTGCCAAATATGTGAAATATACGGATTTATTCATTTAGTAGTTTATTTATGTTTACTCAAATAAATACTTAGCTGTTGTTGGGATGACTAGCGGCTACCGATAAAATTGCCGCAAAGGTTTGAACTTATGTAGGACTACGTACAAGAAGTACGTTCTCGATACTTGAAGCCAAAGTTAAGTTTAATTTGTTACTTGAATATTTACTTAGAAACACGTGACACGCATATAATATTTTGACGACTAGGTTAAAAAGGTAGAAAATAACTATACAATTTGAAGTGAATTATAAATACAAGATTATTACGGATTGTAAACATCCTGATAACAAATCACTTAGCTTATGTGGCACTTTGAATGCAATCAACTTAATTAAGAAGAGTTTAGATAGTAAGTAGTCTTATGCACGAGGTAGTTCAAATCTGGGTAAGTACCAATGTGTTTTTATCATTTTTTTTTTTTTAATTTATCTTGGACAATAGTTACATCAGTGAAGGAGAACATCTTGAGGAATCCTAGAATTGTAGTTAATATAAGTCTGAAATCGCCAACCCGTCTTGAGCAAGCGTGGCCATCAATGCTCGTGTCTTCTCTGTATGCGTACTTACCTTTGTCTTACAGTGAGAAAATAATAGGCTGGCTATATAATATAATATAATAATATGATTAGATAGTAAAAAAAACAGTAGCTTTACATCAGTTTTCCAACACATTCAAATAAATCTGGTCGGCTGTAGGTGACTGCTATAGCGAGATGAATTCCAGTGACGATGAAAAATGACGCGTCCGGTGCCGAGCGCTGTTGTTTGCAAATACAAAGTGAATTCACGAATTAATTGTGATTAGAATGATAAATACCAACAATATTATTTCGGGGGTTATCGGAATTTCCCTGTTTTAGAATCAATTCTAAATAGTCAAATTAATGTATTAAGATCCTGAGAAAAATATATAATGTCATAAATACATCCTTCTTTTAGGGAAATAAACGGTTCAAAATAGTATAAATTTTATATGCTCGTTGAAAAAAAAACCGAAGCCGAGTCGATTTCAAAACCATTTTTCGTTTCATTATCTAATTACAGCGCAACATATTAAGAAAATAGCATGTATCATGAGTTAATCGTACTTTATAGGGAATTTAATGGTTGTAATTTTGAGTATAATCGATTTTTTTAAATGAAACTGTAACAGTAAATCGGGCTAAATCGGCTCGCACTCAGAGTCCTGCGGGACGTCACCGAGAGTGGATGTGTGCATTTTATTTTAAAATTCGCTCTTGCTGGCCTTGTTCAAAAAAATCTAACAAAAGAAGAACACATTAGATATGCAATTGCAATAAATCAGAAAAAAAAACTCGTAATTTTATTATAGTTTTAATTCATAATATTGTTTTCGAAAATATGATTAATTCTGTATGATGACATTTAATTGTCATCTTACAATAGAGTTAGACACATGAAAATATAACATCGATAAAATAATAGTCAAGTGCGAGTCACAGTATAATCGAAAAAGTCAGACTATTCCTATCCCATTCTACATACTAAAAACATTAAATTCCGTTTTTTGCAATTTCTGCCACTAAATGGGTTTAAAGGACATGAAAGTTTGTAAGGAAATTCGCCATTTTTTCGATGGTTACCATCGGGCACACAGCTGGAGTACTTGATAAAATTCCTAAATTCACACACAACGCACAGCCTTAACCGCTGGGTAGACCCAACGGTTTAGGTTGTATTTTCATGCTTCTAGAGAAGCATGAAATTTCGCTCCTTTTAGAGTTCCTTTTCTAACGAACGAAATTATAACTTTGGCATTTTCTATCAAAATTACATTTTGTGTGACTTTTGGGATACCCAGTAGAACCATTGCAAGTTCAAACTTTCACCTAACTATCGCAAAATCATGTTTTCTGTAACTAGCTTCTGCCCGCGACTTCATTTGCGTTGAAGTCGTAAGACACCGGAATAATATACTAAAATAACAGCCACATTTTATTAAACTTACCTGTACACTACGTTTGTATTTTTTGGTCTCAGCAGCCAAAATATACAGAGAGTTAGGCCTAGTGACGCTGTAGCAAGCGACGTACAGTTGTCCGTGAAACCCGCAGCCTTTAGAAGTAGTTAATATACAGAGAGTTAGGCCTAGTGACGCTGTAGCAAGCAACGTACAGTTGTCCGTGAAACCCGCAGCCTTTAGAAGTAGTTAATATACAGAGAGTTAGGCCTAGTGACGCTGTAGCAAGCGACGTACAGTTGTCCGTGAAACCCGCAGCCTTTAGAAGTAGTTAATATACAGAGAGTTAGGCCTAGTGACGCTGTAGCAAGCGACGTACAGTTGTCCGTGAAACCCGCAGCCTTTAGAAGTATTTAATATACAGAGAGTTAGGCCTAGTGACGCTGTAGCAAGCGACGTACAGTTGTCCGTGAAACCCGCAGCCTTTACAAGTAGTTAATTTAAACATATAAAAATATCCAATGTACTGTTATGATTTCGTTAAAACTGAACTTTTAATATGTTTACAGATTAGTGTTTTTCTACAATGTAGTGAACTTAAATTATATTTATTTAAAAGCTGCGCCCCGCGGTTTCACACGCATACGTCTCGATCCAATTGGAATATTGAAATAAAAAGTATTTTACATCCTATCCCAGATCATGGTCTATCCATGTGCCAAATTTCATCCAAATCCATTCAGCCCTTTTAGCGTGAAAGCTAAGCAAACAAACAAACTCTAAATTTATCGATCTATTTGATACACGTTTAGCTGTTCCTGTTGTTGTATACTTATCACTGAAAACCAAGTTATTACGTATTTGCAACTTTTTGTTCATGTATGGCGAGTAAATAAACCTTTATACAAAAAATAAATAAGTATTTGAAGGTCGGCTTCATTGAAAAGACCTAAAGTTAGAATATACTGTTTTGTTTGACTCTTACTTCACAGGAATACTTATATAAGCCTAAAAGCCTGATCTGGGGATAAGTACCTATAGCGAAAAACGATTCATTGATAAAGAAGTTAATGCCCTGCCCTGAATAATACTAGCCTATTATTGCCCCACTGCAGGCACAGGCCTCTACTCATACAGAGAATATTTTTTTTAGATTTATTAGATTTTTTAGATTGGCATTGGTCATCACGCTTGCTCAAGACGTGTTGCAGATTTCAGACTTAAATTAAATACTAGGTTTTGCCCACGACTTCGCCCGCGTGGATGTCGGAAATTATCCCACGGGAACGTACATACTACTGGGATAAAAAGTATTCTACGTGATAATCCAGGTTATAAACTATCTGTGTTCCAAATTCCATCCAAATCCATTTAGTAGTTTTTGCGTGAAAGAGTAATAATCCTCCATCCATCCATCCATCCTTACAAACTTTCACATTTATAATATTACTAGGATATCGATAACTCCAGGTTTCCTCACGATGTTGTTCTTTCACCGATATGATAAGTGTATATGTCCAAGATAAACTCAGAGAGTTATTAAAATTTTAAAAAGTCACATTGGTTCTTGCTCGGATTTGAACCCACAACCTCGTGTATCAGAGGCGAGGCCTTACCACTGTTCGACATTCCTGCCCTGAGTAATTATAAGAAATCTCATTTAATAAAGACGCGTTCTTATTAAGAAGCGTTCTTATTAAGAAGCATTCTTATTAGGAAGCGTTCTTATTAAGAAGCGCTTCCGTCCGCTGAACCTTTGATGAACTGTGCATCGTGCTTATGAAATTGTACCTTATAAATAGGTAAAGAGTAGTAAAACTCTTTTTGAATACTTTAAAAGATATTCGTTGGTGAAAATTTAAAAAGAAACTTAATACAAGTGCTCTAGATGCTCATGAATTGTGATAAAAATCTGGAAAAAGGTATATCGATGGAGCATCGTTAGATATGAAAATCACGTCATACTTAATTAAAAGTTACCGTTAGCACAAACCTCATAGGTACTATTAAGAAATGTTGGATAAAGTCAAGTCACATCCATCAAGATTATTATTGCAAGGAATTAAGTACATTTTAAAGTTATTTAAACAAATTGTTGGGAAACTCCTAACTTTCATATTATCACAATCAATGGTTAACTTGAAAATTAAAGAGATTAGTAAAAGAAGATCATTTTGACAGCCGCAAATAAGCTGGCATAGTGCACGAATTACGATGTATATTCTTGATAAATAAAGTGTTGTGCTGCTCGCATGTCGCATACGTCAATTAAAACAAAAGGTCGCGTTTCATCAATCCATTAGGTAAATTACCGAAATCCAGTCGTTCAATTGAAGCTCAAAGGTTCCAAATTCATTACCACTGAAGTGACAAAGGGTTGATGAAATTGACGTTGGCCACCTACCCCCAATTAATAAAGTATAGGTGAAACATGAACAATTACAAAATTATACGGAACCTTTTTCCACGAGTGGGTTCTTTTTTGTTCGAAATATTTATTTATGAGCGAAGATACTTTGGTCTCTTTGTCTGTCTGACCTTTAGTGCGCTTATTATTCAAGGTGGGAAATAGGTGATTTATACCCTAAGTCTTAGACATTCTCTGGCTAGATTTAAACTCGATACTTGGTATATTTTGATACCTATTATAAGAGCATACGCGCAGAAATATAAAGCACAAAACCGGTCAATTACGAGTCGGACAGGCGCAAAATTTACAGCTCTCTGCCAAACAGACGGACAGGCAGACAGACGGCGCGCGGCGCGGCGTAGGCTTAATACCTAATAGTATCCCGTATTCACCCTTTGTGTACGGTACCCTAAAAATCTATCAGAAGTAGACATAGCTAAACACACGTCTGTTCGTTCGTTAAATCACTTAAGGCTTCGTAAAATCATTCGCGAGTGATATCCGTTACGCGAGGTTTTTAGAATCGAGCGCAAGTTCTTATCGTTGTCAATGTAAACGGGTAGGCCCCCATTACCGTGTTTGGGTAGAATATCAAGGTTACCGTCTCATTTACTTACCAAAAGACAACAAGTAAACATAACCTACATAAGGTACTTACTATAATATTTTATAAAGGATGCCAAATATTTAATATTTACAACTTTAAAACTGAAACACTCAAAACCTCGGGAAAGTGGATTTTAAAATACATGTAGATAGTGTTTCAGCTACATCCGGTTAGCCTGGAAGCTGACCCCAACATGGATGGGAAACTCTAGGCAGATGATGAGTCTGGTATTCTATAAAGAAACACCATCGTTTGATTACAAACATTATAAGTAGATAATACTGAAATGGCCATTAATTACTTTTTGTTCCAAATTACAGAACAAGACATTTACGATCAAATAAAACAAACAGTGCTCGTAATAATGAGTTTTGCCAATACGATGAGCAATTAACCTCGCGGGCTCGTAAATTTCACAGAGAGATTAAGACATAGGTACTTACAATGGGGATAATACCTATAACACTAATGTCATTATTTTGTTCCGTGTTTGTTGCGGAACTATGATATTTCGTATTATATTCGTCACACCCTGTTGTGTGTTTCCTACTTACTGCGACTATCTTACAAAATAATGTTTTTATAATCACTACCAAAATCAAGTATATTTCTAACTTATCATTTCCGAAAAGCAATATATTTTCAATAAAACTTAGTTATTCAATATGTATCTAAAACTTCAATGTTGGAATGATTCATGAAGATCAGTTTACGGTGGGTGCTTTGAAATAGTTAATTTTGTATTGTGAAATAGTTAATTTTGTATGACTTGCGTTTTAAAAGATCCAAAATAAGCCGCCTGCATAATTATTGTAATAAACAAACTTATCTAAAGTTCGTACGTACAAACGACCTCTAAAACGCTTTTCTATTGTGCTCAGGTACAACCGAAGAGAAAGAACCGTAAAAAAAGGCGTTCAGTTAGTATTTATTTAGGAAGAGACGGACAAACCACATCGCCGAGGGCCCAACCCCGGCAGCATGTCGGGCGCCCACTCCCCTGTGGGGGGGGCGCGCCCGGGCCCATCAGGCACAGGGGGAGGCCACGGTGGGCCGGTTGGCGGCCCTCCCGGTGCTGCGGGGCCCGGAGGCCTAGGCGCATTCGTAAGTCCTACTAGACTACGCACGTACTTTTACTGTCGCTTTTAATTTTTTCAGTCGAGGTGCCTGTAGCGAGTCAGCATGTTTGATTGTAGCTGCTTTATCTCGGCGACAGAAGGCAGGAGTAGAGTACGCTGCTTGACTGCATGAGTAATCGTATCAGCGATACACTGCTCTCTGTCGCCCACAGTGTCGCGTTAGCGATGTACATAGTTTATTGTTTTCCTCTGCAGCTCACCTTGAAAATATTTGTTCGCATCTGTTTGTATAATGTTTTCGCACTAAATAATGTTAATAACCGCATGCCGTGTTTATTTCAAGTGGTTCAGATTGCATATAGATTTAATATAAAAACAACAATAAATAAGTAGTTGTTCTGCTCACACTGGAAGGTAAAGTTATATCCAACAAATGGGCGAGGCAATGCATTCGAGAAAACAGAAAACGTTGTAGAATTAATACTTACTGTGACTGGTGGTCCGTCTGGAATAGCGTGTATTAAAGCCACGGGCGTTGCTAACTTATGCCCGGATGTTTCGTAGCCAATAGCTGGCAATGCGCCACCTCGCAGCCTACTCCGCACCTAAAGGGAACACTTGCACCGTTCTTTTACCACCGTCCCAGATTCCATGATTTTGTATAGCTGTCCCAAGATGAATATTATGTTTTGCTATCACTTCAAGTGTTGCGCTAATTGAACACTGGCCGCATTACCAAGTTGTTTATAAAATACTTTGAAATTAGTTTACGTAATGATATCGCAACAAGGTACTAGGTACGACTTAGACAACGTTCTAGTCCTGAATTCTCAAAAGAGCGTGCTCCAATCTGCTTCTCGCAATGTTCGTCAGCAGCGCGCACGCAATACTTATTTTTCATTAATAAACTACCTTTTATTCATTCCACATTTATTAACGCTTAAATACATTTGGAAGTATTATCTGTTAATCATTAACAGAATCATTTCCACAACCAACTTTGTAATCGTCATAATACAAAGTTGGTTATAACACAGCATTTCACAATATTATTGAACTCAATATTTTATAATAGCAACGGCCTTGAATTTCAGTGTTTCGTAACTGAGTAAATACACTGGTCAATTAAAAGAATAACACCAATCAGTCGGTGTAACTGTACCCTCTTGCAAAACATTCAAACTGCAGACTGCTGAATCTACCTTAGTCTAAAAAAACAAGGTCTGGCATTCCGGGAGTGACACATGCTTACATCACTATCCAGTTGCCACTTTATTGCAACAAAACACGAATTATGGAAACATTTTTAGTCACCATTCTGTTAAAATATATATATAAACCATTTAAATTGTCGTTTCATTTTTGTAATCAAACGAAACAATTCAATTTAAACATATACCAACGTAATTGTTGTTAAAACCTCTTTGTTTTATCGGATTCGCACAGGTAAGGCGATTGGGGAGTTATTATTACACACTACTGGTAACATAGCGGTGATGACGTAGGCTTGTGTCACCCCGTGACCGGAGTGCTATACCTGGCGAAGTATATTATGATACCATGCTACCTATTAAGCCATTTCCCAACTATTCTAAGGTCGGTGTTAATCTAACCGGAAGCAGCTGAATACCAGTATTTTACATGGAGCAACTGCCTATGTGACCTTTACAACCCATTTACTGGGTAACACGATACCACTTGGTAAGACTGTCAGACTTTTGGGTTTCTGACTACCCGTAACGACTGTCAAAGATCTATGAATCTGGGACCCAACGGCTAAACGTGCTTTCCGAGGCTCGGAGGGGTCTCGATATGTAAAGGATGATCACCCACCAACCGACCGCGACAAGCGTAGCTTAACCTTCGATCGACTCGTGCGGCTGTTATTATTTAATTTGTTTTATTCATTTGATGTTTGTTGTGGTTTAGAGTTCGCTGTTTTTTTATGAACTGAAATCATACAGGCTGCCCGAAAGGTTATCCCTAAAACCCATTCCAAATTATTTTGACTAGCACAATACAACAAAAATAGCCGTGGTTTCTCTAAAGTGTAAAGTTCTCCCTGTAATGGTAGGTACAATCACTTACAGACTGAGATTTTTAATGAAACCCGGAAGCTTAAATTTGGTCAATTTGCAATACCTATTTAGGTATCGCAAAAGAACAAGAAAATTTACTTATTTTAGTGAGTCAATCATATAATAGACGCATCACTTTTGATATTTGTTCACACTTTATTAGGACAGTGAATCAGATCTCACCGTGTTGGATGTAGCCACGACCGGCGCGTGCTAGTTATTTGGTAAATAGGCAAATAACAAAGAATGGCGGCTAGCGGGGTCGCTGTTTGATGTTTGTTACGTTATGTTATGTTATGTTTTTATGTTATGTTTGTTATTTTGTGTTTGCTATGGGGGCACAGACGGAAAAGGTTGGTTTCGGACACTTTCACTTCATAAAAGACGGGAGAATAGGTGCAATCGGTATATTTTACGAACATGGACGAAATCTGAACAATGCGCTCCAAGACAAAGCTTTGAGAGAATAGCCCTATAAATAGGCCTTTAATTGTATTAGCCCTGAAAACAAAGGGTTCGAAACCTGATCGTGAAGAATTTCAATTTAGGCAATGATGGCTTAAAAACTCACGTTTTAAGTAGCTTACGTGGATAGCTTGCTGCGAATAAAGATCAGACACACAAAACGTTATAAGCTGCTCAAGACTTTTCATTCAACCAACATAGCGTTTTAGATTGTGTTTACATAATGCTGTCCTCTCTAATAGTAACTTATTTATTCATCTTATAAGTGCACTATGATGGATAATACTTAAACGGAAGGCAGACTTAATGCCAAAGGCATTACCCACCAGACAATCATCATTTCCTACAATTTACTATTAATATTTAAGAGGCATTACCAAATTCGATTTCGCTAGATTAGATATGTTCGAAAATAGTTGCGGCCACATTAGCAGGGATACTAGCAGTTCCTTCATCCATTAGACGGAGTCTGACGTCCGTATTCCTGCGGGAATACAGACTCCTGCAGATTGGGTAGATACACTTATACGTACTATATTTAATAGAATATTTACTTAGTCGGTGCTAGGTTGGGATTGCTATACCGGTGAAATCTCAACGTAACAAACACACATAGTTACTGCATTACTATTAATATCCTAAAGCATTACATTAAATGTTCATGAGCAGACATTATTAGAAATGTCAATAGACACACGAATGCTGGAAACACGTTTTATTTGAGGAATGGCGCGCTTATCGCGCCTTCTGAATAACAGTACGCAAAGGGGAAACGTTTGCTTAAAAATTCATCTTACATTTGTAAACGTTGAAAGTATCTCTGAGCTTGCGCAAATATTTTTATTTCTTTGCGACTTCTCTTTATAAAAATAAATGTAAAATCATAACGCGCTTACATCTACATGCACAAAATTCTTGTAATACTATTTCTCTTTTAAGTAAACGAAACAACACGCTAATGACGAATAATGAGTCTTACATTATGTAACCACTAATAAATTCATAAATTACAATTAATTAGATACCAACATGTCTTCTCATGTAAACGCGTGTGTGCTTTGATTTTCTAATGATGATCGCCCTTTTACTCGACCACGCGACAGAAAAGACGGCTAGATTTTGACTCAATGATCTTTTAATTTTCTGGTCTTTTTTAAAACTATCTATACTGGTCATAGTCGCAGTAACTAAACTTGGGCACCCCGACCATACGGGTTAGGTTAGAGAGCTGTGAACCAATCAACAAATTGGTCGCAGGCTTGGGCACATCACAGAAATACGATCAGTAAGTATATTACCGTATCGATTACTATTTTTAGGAAATCAAAATTGGAATTATTTGGGGTTCGATTAAATATATGCCTTATCTATTGAGCCCACATTATAACTGACAGACTAATACATATCATGACGGACACTACAATTTCCTGCGTGGTTCAGTGACGTGTTGCGCCGTCCATGGAGTCTTAGGCCGTTTGTCCAACGCCACGTCAACGGGACGTCAACGAGAACAAGATAACGGCGCCAAAGTAATGATATATACATTTACTATGGCCGCGTGTCCATCGCACAACGTCAACGAGACGTGACGTTCGGTTCGAATAGTCTCGTCTCTCCTTGACGTCCCGTTGATGTTGTGCTGTGGACAAAAAGTGTTATAGCCATTCCGCGTTTACGGACCGTCAGCAACGAAAGCCGGTTAACGCTTTAACGTTTTACGTAATAACTGAACATCATCACATAGCATAACATACAACAACATCACATCATCATCTGAACATCATGATTGTATGAAAGAGAAAAACATAAGTACCTAATATTAAAACAACATAAATTCATGACATGAAATACTGAAAACCAGCGTTTCGGATAACTTGGTGTCTATTTAGATATCAAGTAAAAGTAAGTGTTAACCGACATTCGTTACTGTCCATTCAACAATAGTTACTTACCGTATCCTCCGCCACGAGGATTCAGCCATTCCTGTCAACATATCATTTCAATTAAGTAGTGTAAGCTTCCTAATTAATTTGTAATTACTGATGCCGTGTATTTGGAATTGAGTAAAACAAGAAGTAAAGTTTAGATTAGTAGGTGCAGAGTTACGAACAACAACCAAATAAGTGCTGTATCGTTTTTTAATCCAATTAAAATCCTCTATATATATATATATTAGTAATATCCAACTACTAGAAAAAAACAATAGTTTTTAATAATGTAGGTCAATTAATACAGGGGAAACTTAAGGTGCGTATCTGACTTTTGTTAACTGCAATCTTCGCTATTCAAGCTATGCTTGTTTGAGTGCGTTTACAAGCCAAATGCCACCCATAAAGGCCATCGTTAGAAGGTCAAACTTCGCGCCGTGGGTTCATTATAGTCACGGAATGCTCCCGGAATAATAAATAGACGGACATCAATCAAATGAAAACGTCTTGGGTTTACTTTCTATGCTTTAGATTTGGGATCCGATAGACAGCTACTATTGTTTAGGTTGGGTTCCTGGGTTCGATGCCCAGGTCAAGCAAAGTGTTATTCGGCTTTTCCATTAGAAATTTCTTAGTAACAGCCCTGAGTTTGGAAGTTGGCGGTGTGATACCCCTTGTCTCGGAAATTACGTTAAGCTGTTGGTCCTGCGCCTGATCTCTCTCCGGTCGTGTCGGATTGTCATCCCATCGACTATGAAAGTGAGGGAAGAGAGAGTGCACCTGCGTCTGCGCACACACTTGTGCACTAAAATATCTCTCGCGCCGAAGGCTAGTTTCCGTTGAGATTGGCCGCCATAGGCGAAATACGTTCAGGAGAACTATGTTTGTTTAGGCTATACAAAGATTTGTTAACTAAAATAAGTAACCTTTACTATTAAATTATAAAACATATTGAAAACAACCTTTTTTTTATAATAATTAGAATTATATTTAGCTATCCAATCTGAACGTGTACCTATACTTAATTACCGGATAATACCAGAAACCGTTTCAGAGTGCCTTCGCGTGGAATTGATCCTGGCTACAGCATCGGCTCATCTCTACCAATCTATACATAATGTTATAAAATAAAGTCAGTTTTCGTGTCTATCTGTGTGACCGCCTGCTCAACAGATTTTGATGCGGATCTCACTACCATTAAGAAAATTTATTCCGGAAGGTTTGTGTGCGGGTCGCTAGTTAAATATAATTTGTTATCGAAACGAACGACTTCACAAAGTTTCAAGCTAATAGGTCAATAGGAAGTGAACCACTTAAATAAAAGCTCGTAAAAATATCCGTTCCAATTTGTAAACATATATTATTATTTATTCTTACCACGTCTGTCAGATTAATATTTCACAATCATTGTTTCAACTTTATTTCTCTTACTCGTAACATTTTAATTTACAAATAATGAATATTATAAGAACTTCATGGCATAAACAAGTACATTATTGAAATATTTCAATGTCCCTTACGATTAAGAATAAGAATAATTTATTTGCTGAAAATACAAGTTTTGCCAGATGTAAAAAAAAATGGTTATGCACAGTCCATATTTTGTCTGTTTAGGGCAAGCGAATTAGTTTTTAATAATACCTACTTAGCTACTTATTTTAGTTAAATTTACAACTATGTTCTCATATAAATTACATACTACGAAACTATAAAATATGATTTAATATAAATTACAAAACAACCTGAAATTAAAAAAAAAAAACTCTACCTATGTTGTGTAATGTTTTTCCTAAACATAGAGAAACATCTCTATCCTTAACTTTTTATTTCAAGGTGATATGCAGAACGCTAGCATCAATAAAGTTGTGCCAATATTTGATATTACATGTTTGTTCATTATACAAAAAAGCTTTAATATTGCTATCGGTTTGGAAAACTACGTGCATACAACCTCGGGACACTTCTTAGAATAAAATCTGAAAAATGTAGTCAAATTCTTTTGACTTTTAAATCAAAAGTCATCACATCTGCCCTAGAAAATTGGCTTCCATCTTCTTTGATAGACTCAAAACTGCTTCACAGTATGTTAATAACATAAAACATTAACACAAGATCTTACTCTAAAACTTCAATATAATGATAAATTTATTATTACTTCGAACTTTTCTATTCAGTTCAATACTTCAAGTTAATCCATAAACATAAATACCTTAAAACGAAACGAGGAAACAAACATGAGGCATTAAATTATCGTCAGCTACGCCGTAGCCGCGTAGCCGGCGCTATATCACCCGCTACGAATTATTGTTTAAGTGGCCAAGAGATACTTTCAACTTGATTTATATGTGCGACCGAATGTACCTTCAAATGTACTTTACACATTGACGTACGCAACAAACATACATTTTATAGAAATACTGTTGCTTGTTCATGTTTTCTTTTTGTCATAAGATAAAATAGTTTTCGTCTGCCGAGTTTTTTTTTTTAATTTATCTTTTGGCAAACAATTTCTCAGAAGACTTTCGATTTAATCCACCGAAGCGTAGCGTAATTTTATTAAGTCCACAAAGGTCCCGAATAAAGCAGTCCATCTCTGAAATTAATCCATAATGTTTTCTATAAGCCACTAAAGAATCTGGTTTTAAGAAATCTTTCCTGCTGCGCTGGCGCGCGTTGATCGCTTATTGGAACTGACCGATTTAGAACATTACTGATAAACAATCTTCTTCAATGATGAACCCGTTTATTTACATAAAGAAAATAAGAAAATATAGGAACCGCTCATTCCAGTGTGTCAAAAATCGATCCAATATCTCAGAAAAATGGACGGTCGGACATACTCACGGTAAACAAACGCGGTCTCACCACAGTTCATTTGTCACATCTCACAATGCACGTCGAATCCCTAGGGTGGTTCCACGTCCTCTATCTTCATTCATCATTCCAATTCGACACTATATATAAACATTGCACCCCCAACGCACTCCGCATTCTTATGATTTTGCAAGTATCTCGTCGATAAACGATTTCCGGCCGACCTTTAATGCTATCGTGGAGCACTACATTGCACTACGAAAATCTAAGGAAGCGCCACGTCTTGCTTCTCGCGACCGATATACGCGACCGACATCTGTGTAGCATCGCATCCATCCTTATATATCCTTTCTCAATTTGTTAGCAGGTGTCAACGAAATTCCTCATGCCCCACAATGTTTCACGTAAATTCAAGCTTCACATGCCTGGATACGAATGATAAAATACTTTACCTCCTAAAGAAGGGGAACCTTAACGTTTTGCGTGCTTATACATAGTTGTGCGATTACCGCGACAAAGTGATATCGATTTAGGTTTAAACAGTATAATAAAACAAAACCTGTCGTCTGACTATACCTATTCGTAGATATACTAAGGAAGTGGTTCACAGATGTAGTCATACGAATGAAACTCTGCCTTTAGCAGTTCGACGTCAGCCGAGCTTATATTCCGGAGGCTCTCGATATTAAATAAGTTGGAAGGTTGGCCCGCCGCGTCCTTGCAAGCAGCCGTTGAGTGGTCGGACAAAGCTAAGTGTCACACGGAAAGGACTTTTAAGTTATTTTATAGAATAGACGCCATTTTATGTCAGCCCTTGAAAAGGTACCATCCTTAACAGTTTTTAAACTCATTGTTTGGTGTACGAAAACCATCTATTTAAACTCAGCTATTCTTATGCTTAACGAAAAAAAAAATTGCATATATAACAATACATAATACTTACTCTGATTGTTGCATGTCATAGATGTGTTTATACATCAATGTTGTTTGTGTAAGTAGATTCTAGAGTTGTTGTTTCGTTTATACCTAGTACCTATTATGCATCGTATATAACTGTATAATTAATAAGCAATAGTGTGTTAAGTTACATTTAATGGTAATTACATAAAAACTCTATGTAGGTACACAGCTAATATTTTATCAAAACATTAAATAATCTTTCACCTTATCATAACCTTACCGTAATGTAAGTGTGCGATAATTAAGATGTTCACAACCTCACTGTTACCTATGCTGCTTAAATTAAGCCGCTAGGTTGGCAATCATCTTAGCTGAGGAAATAGGAATCTGAGATGTTAATTCTGTATAGTTGCCACGAAACCTGAGTATATTTGTCAGTAAATAACAGCACGATTGATCTGGAATCATCACTTGCGAAAGCAATGACAGAATATTTCACACGGACAGAAATGGCAAGTGAGAAAGGCAACAAATATAATATAATCGCTTTAGTATAACGCTCCTTGATCCAACTTCGTAGCTCCCTCTTTATAGCTGCTGTAATAATGCCTAATAGAATTACATGGGTATTGCATTACTTTCATGCATGCCATGAGAAATGACTGATATTTTCCGTAATTTGACGTTAGCATTAACGAGCCACTCCGCCACTCCACCATTCACCACTAGCTCACTGCTCACTGCTCACTTCTCAACACGTGACCCCGATACTGTTCAGCTACGGAAACTAATGACGCTACAAATATGTCGTTACAATAGAATTGCCCATTCTAAATTGAATGTAATAAAACAGCTTCGACATAACACACACATAACTTAGGCATTTCCTTAAGCCATAACGACATATTTTATTTTTGTAATTTTTTTAACCTCTTCTTGTTTTCTAGGGTAATCTGGAGCTGTCAGATCTACTAGCAGAGTACACTATCACTGGCGTGCCAGACCTGCGAGGGTTCTGCATTGCCAACATACCCGAAGAAGCTTTCGAGTTCCTACACTGGGCTGAAACACCCAGCAACTTGGAAGAGTTCATTGATTGGAAAAGTAAGTACCAACTGCACTTATTATAGAATGCGAGAAAGGATTATGAACTAGCGAAGCGTGTAAGCTCGATTAAGAATAGGTACTTTTCATCCCGGGAAAATACGTACATTCGACGTATGAAGTTATCAAAGTGTTGGTAGATTGTTATAAACTGGCGACCGATCCACTACAGCACACTTCCACTAAGTGTGCTGTAGTGGATCGGTCGCCAGTTCATCGAGTGCGAGAGTGATTCTGTATCTCCAGTACAGTGACACGACTACCGGGAGTCAGGGGTAGGGGTCCTTGACATGGAGCACCCAATACTTTTGAAGAGCATTATTTTATATTTAATTATCTCATTTCTGAAGTCACATACTCATCATATGACGCAAACACTCTAAAAACAAGAGATTCGTATAAATACATTGTATTTAAAATAAATCCGAAAAAAAAAACAACATATTTTACATTGAGGTAATAGTACGTTAGTACATATTAACTCAATGACATGCTTCAGCGTTGTAATAAATTTTGACATTTAATCCTGAAGTTTGAAGTCAGATTTGAAATAATCTGATTGAATACGAGTTGGTTTATCAAACTTGCTGCGGATATTACTTGGTGTGTGGGTTGGTATCGTAGTTAGAGCCGTACTGTGCTGACATTTTTGATTTAAAATATTTTCAGTTCATTGCGTAACTGATTATCAACTCTCCCAGCATGTAGTAAATAAAGAAGGGCTAGCATATTAAACTCATTATGTAACAACACAGGTATATAGTAGTCTCTCGAAATCTTCTTTTTGTAGATAAAAATAATTATATCAGACATGATTCTTGAACTTGTATGATCCAAAGAGGTTAAAAGAAGAAACCAAAACAAAACTTCTCATATTACTTGTAACCTTCCAGACAGAAAAACCATGAACTAAGTATTTGAAATTCTGAACTACAGATGAAGAATTACTTATATTACTTACACTACTTACTTACTTATTACTTTTACTTATATAATAAAATAAATATATCCGTAAAAGTTGACCAACAAACGGGCAACAATATTGTGTAATTGACTATAACTCTGAACAAGTATCGATAGATCTTAGAGCGCGCATACAGCAGCCCGACACGGTGCGATTAATGGAAACACTCCGTGACCCACTAGCATATGCAATCAGGTACAGTTTACTCCTAATATTTTTGCAACCGTACGGACTACTTTATAACTCCGACTTCTAAAAATTTACTTAGGTACATAATTTGTTTGACTTGACTGCGTTCTCATATCACAGTAATATTTACAAAATAACGTTCGAATTAAACTAAAGATTCACTAGAGATAGTTATCGTTGAAGAATATCGTGATATAAAAGGATATTTTTCGATTCGTCGTTTTTATTTGGATACCACCACATTGCGTATAACCATCGATTTACATCTCTGCCTACAACACCACGGTAGCGTATATGGACACCGCGAAGTGGTAAAAATAGGAAGCATTGTACATTTATATAGAACTAGCTATTGCCCGCGACTTCGTCTGCGATTCAGAATGAAAAGTAACCTATGTCATTCTCCAGGTCATGGTCTACCCATGTGCCAAATTTTATCTAAATTTGATCAGTCGTTTTAGCGTGAAAGCGTAACAAACAAACTTACTTTCGCATTTATAATACTAAATATGGATGTAGAAACTACCCTTCAATGTTTTATGTCCTAAGTATTTTAGATTCATTTCAGTTTATCACCCTTAGTTCAGTAAAATTCTGCTATCGTACACAGTATACCGTTCCCTAAAAATCGCTTCCTGAAACCTTCCGAGTTCCGAAAAGTGTTATTTTTTATTCACCGCAAAATCTCCGCCAGAGGGTTGCGTAGGTACCTAAGTAATCTTAAAACCAACAAAATGTTCTCTGAATGAGTATTTCGAGGCACATTCACCATTTTGTACGAGTGTACCTACAACTTATCAGAACGGTATGTAATATTCATGAATGTCAGGCCGTTTCCTATGTGCTTCTTCAAATCTGACGTGGGTTTAAGCTGATTTGACACTACGAGAAATTTAACTGCGGATAACTTCGTAATTGAGACAGCCGTGCAAATTATTGAGTTGTGGTTTTCGGGGGTCCGTAGTAGTGTTAGTTACTCTATCTTCGTCGTGTGGTGTTTATGCTTTCATCCCAGTAGGTGTGTCCATCTAAGAACTATCAATGTTGACTCGGCAAGCTGTTTATTGATCTTTAATTACATAAAGGCTGTATATGACAATTTTATGAGCAATTAGTGGCACACGACTAACTATGCGATCGCAAAAATATTTAACAAAACATCACGCCCGTATTCTGTGAATCTATAATCTACATTTCTCCCAGAATCCTGGCAGTTAAGTACTGAAAAATCTTGATGGGAAAACCAGATTTTACTAACACTTTTTCCGACCCGAGGATAAGGAGGAAAGACCCTATGTTCAGCAATATGCTATCGATTTCGCCGCATATTAATTGAAGCACAATACATAAATGATGAAAGCAAGTACACTATAACACAATACAGAGTAATTTCGGGTTAACATACTGTAATAAATAGCACTCCCAGGGCGCGCCTTGGATCTTCGACGGATAGTTCATTGTTTAAGATGACTGATAGACATAATAACCGCACATTAAGCCCCTCATTAGAACAGGGTGATTTCGAGACGAGTAACGACTTCAAATAAAAAGCACGGAAGAGAAATTATATGAATCAAGACTACTTTTGATACACAAAAAGAAACATTATAACTCCCATTTACCACCGCAGAGGTTTCTGACACGACTTATTTAAATTGTATTTGTAGAAGGCCGGCTCGCTTTGTTGCGGTAATGTGCAAAGGGTTGGCTTAGCTCCGCTGGGCTTGGCATGGCCGGCGTGGCTCGCTGTGCTCGCTTGGCTCGCTCGGCTCGGCCATCAGACAACGACGGGCGTCACAGTAGTGGCGACCAATTATGACATTCCTATTACTGTAATAAATGTTGAGCGCGAATAACCCGATGTTTGAAAGTATTCATTTCACTCGGTTATTTTAGGGCGCCTTTCTCCTAACTGTTCGTTCCTGAGAAATAAATAAGAATACGCGCTTTTTGTAATTAGGTCATACGTGTATAACTCCTAATAAAGAATACCCTAGTATAAACATGCTGTAACTGTCGATATTGATAGATCGATGGATTGATGTGAAATTATGTTCTACGGTAAGCTTACCCTAAAACAACAAAGTATTGATAGGTAGGCTACAGATATTGTTGTTACAGTGACGAAGACATTGATGTTGACAAATTCTGTTTTTAAACTACCCTGAAGTTTAAATTACCTCCACAATGTATACTTAGGAGGTAACTTAACGTTATAGGTGATCATTAGAGCCATACCTCACCGGGACGCCATGGCGACGTCGTTGCCAGGTCACGCTGCGATCTAAATAAATCTATATAGTCGGTAGCTCACCTGGCGTCCGCTTGGTTACGCAGCCAACCATACATTTTGTTAGCGACGCGACCTGATTGCGCCGCCATGGCGATGGCGTCCTGGTGTGGCTTGGCTCTTATGGACCCTGCCGGGCACAGCAAAATAGTAGGAGAGAGGAAGCTTTCAAAAACTTAGCTTAACACTTATCAATATTTATCAGTCTTCTGAATTAAATATAATAATATAAATTATGTTTATATTTTTTAACATATTATAGTAAACTGTAGATATAGGTACTTGTTTAGATTATGTTAGCACTTATATTTTGTCTTTTAAATAATCGTTTATACAATAAATAGTAGCATTCTCATATTCAAAATTGTTTTAGTTTTTTTACTAATATATATTTTTGTCTTTTTTTTTATTAGTTCAGATAGTTTGTTTTATATATTTATGGACATTACATAGGGACTTGTAGAATTTATTTTTAGCCGAGAAGTTTTGTATAAAATTCTTGATACTTACGAACAAATTTGCAGGTCTCTACGAACAAATTTGCAGGTCTCTAATATGTATATATACGGGGAGGGTTAAAATAATATACGTTTGGAAGTGAGGTTTGCAGCTGTCAGTTTGATCGATGTTTACTAGGATTCTAACTAATTTCTTTTGAAGGGTGAAGAGTGTTGGAGCATCTGTGCTATTTCCCTAAAGGGTAACGCGGTAGCTTAGCCATGCATAAGCATACGCATAGTAGGTGGTGAGCACTATTTGAAGATGGATGGGTATTTTTATTTCACGGAGAGCACACGAAAATATTGTTTTTTTAATACGCTTTTATTAGCTTCAAACGTATGTTAGTATGTAACGGAATCTTCGAACATAATTTTGACCCCCTTCAAAACGTCGGATTAACTCGAAATTTGGCATACTTATTAAGGACCGATGACAATTCAATATTTTAAACAGTTTGACCCGTTATCCTTACTAGGATAATCAGGATTAACGAATTTTTGTTTGTATATTAACACATCTTATTTGGTGGAAACCAATATGTTTTTCAATATAATATGGCTTTTTAAGAGTTAATAAAAAATTAAGATAAAAAAGCGATTTATTCAATACTAATAGTTTTTTGTTGGTATTATAATTGAATATCAACATGTCAATAATAAGATATTAATACGTACAGCGGTTGAAGTAGGCTTTGTTAATATTGTGGAAGAGCTGTTAAAATAGGGAACTAATCCCAACACTGTTTTAAGTAACGATTTTAACTATTGCATGCTACACATAGTCTGCCGTCATCATCAGCGTAAAATTATTAATTTATTAATAAATAAAGGAGCATATCGACGGTTAACCATCAAGACCTCCTAACTCAATATAACAAAAGTTTGCAGCAGGTACAAAAAACCTTCTAGTTTTGATTAGAGTACAAATATGAATAAAGCAAAAATATAGTTGATTTTAAATAAAATTATTTACTGTATTATGATAAATTTATTATTTTATTTCATTCAAACAAATGAGTAGGTAAGATAGCAGATTTTTTTTTTTCTTTTTTAAATACTGAATATGTAGATAGGAGATTTTGTCATTTCATTTGGGAGGAATTAGTCGCAAAATTCATGTACATTTTACAATAACTCAAGAAATGAAAGATATTGTCACCTTATGAAAATAACTTTTATGAGTTAACTTTCAGATAAATCACAATACAATCATTAACACTTATCTAAAGTAGGTAATACGGGCTGATGCCCGCAACTCCACGTCAATGCGCGTATTTTGCGTACAAAAATATCTAAAGTATCACTAGCATTTAAAGCAGTTTAGTAGTTATCTAGTAGGTGTCTTAATTGAGGTCTCAAGTATGTACTTTTTAAAATCAAATTCATTATTTTGGTATCAAGGAGTTAAATACAATGCAAATTTTAGTATCAGGCAAAGAATCATAAAATGGCTGACAGTCTTCCGGCTGTAAAGATTTCAATTCTTGAAGATGTTTAAATTTAGAATCAGGAATTGGTATCTGCTATGTATGGAATGATTCATAATGTTCTGTGCCAGGAAGTCTTTTTGGTCTCTGAGGAAGTTCAATCCATTCAGAGCTATAATCAAGTTTTACCCGTATCAATCCATCTGGTAGATAAGCAATAGCTTTATATCGGTCACTTTAGGGTCACCAACTTTTCTAGCCCGTCTTATGGAGGAGCACATTTGAGGATCGGCATAATTATGAAAAAAAAAAATGCAGCATAAATGTCTCATAGGGATATAGTTTGATTCTTCCCTCTGGTGGCTGTGACAAGATCGCTTGGTAAGTTTATTATCCTATTTTTAAGCTTCCTCTCCATATAAATATGTAACGAATCCCCCTCTATTTGGGTATAACTTACTTCCGAAAACGTTTGGTACACACCTACGTTATGGCATTTAGAAAAATTAAGCAAAGCGTTACCTAGAATTTGTTCATTGTTCCGATTTTGTGCGGCACAACCCTCCGAGTATATTATAATAGACATATTTTCGGAAAGACAATGTTTTTTCTAAATTATTTATAAGCACTCAGGGAGCTGTCAGAAGACGAATCAACTGATTCTTCAGGCGAATATTCACTATCTTCCTGGGCTGACTTATCAACATTGTTTTCGGCACTTTGCAGCAATGTTGACTGTAAAGACTCATTATTAAATCATAACCTGAAGGCTGAATCAGGGTCGAATCGTTTGCTAAGGACATCTGAACAGCAGGTTCTAAGCTATCCGACTTTCTTATTGTATTAGGCTAACATTTGATCATCTACATTCGTCATTGTAGTAAGTTAGGCAGCACTGTGCTCTAACGTGTATTCTAAAATTTCTTGGAAGCCTGTATGGATTTGTGAAGAATTGGCTAAAGAAATATTGTCGTTGACCACATGTTTTATGTTAGAGATCTGCAGTGAATCAGAAGTGATATTGGTTTGGTCTAAAAACTCTATCTGCACAGGAATTGGAGGAACAGAGGATGATGGTGTGATGGAATATTTTGTACAGATGACCTTTAGTTTTCATTTTGTTTTGTATCTACATCTTGTTTTTCAGATTCCAAACATAGTTTGACCAAGTTCCTTGATCGATGAGAACTCATTCTGAAATAAATAAAACAATAATTATCTTAAACCATACCTAAAATATCTACTTAAATATTAGAGTATAATAACTCGTAAGTGCTATTATACTGAGATAGTATTCTGAGCAATCGCAAAAAAATGTTACAACTGATAACTTCTATCTACATATTTCTTATTTATACGGCTAACTTATTCATATTAAACAATTACTGATAAACAAAAAGCGTTCGAATTATACTAACACATATTTCTGACAACAAAATATTGGTATATTGTAACAAAAAATCAATAAAACTTACGTTTAAAGCCGAGAGCGCGCAAAACATGCGACGATTTCATACAAGTTGCAACGCACACATAAGTTAGCAGCAATTGCCACCAAAGTTTGCGCTCGTATATTTAGTGGGTATTGCCACGATTGTAAAAATACCCGAAATATTGCGAATACTATATAGGAGATTTTTCTATTATGTGAGATAGAACGTTTATTAGGAGAATTTGTAAAAAACGCAGTTGGGCAAAATGTGTCAGTTAGGAGATCTTGGTAGTTAACCGTCGATATGACAATTGCAGAGACCGTCTAGGTGAAACACCACTCTTCTATGCAATAGCTAATAGAGACGTAAATATCATAAAGCTATTGCTAAATAATCACTAAAAAATGAAAAATAAATAATAGTTTAAAAAAATACGCTTTTATAAAAAATCCAGCTAAAAAATACAAAATAAATAATAATAAATTTGATTTCTAAAAAATTGTGTGAGAAAAAATGATTTTATTGTAAAAAAAGCGTGGGGTGCTTTTCAGGATATTATCAAAATAACCCTTCTACTCATATCTGTTCATAAAATATTTATAACTATTGATACCATGCACCCCACGCTTTTTTTACAATAAAATCATTTTTTCTTACACAATTTTTTTGAAATCTATTTTGTTTATCTTAAGTTTCAGATTATATGTGTGTCTAAATCTAGTCGAAGTAAGTTAAATTCTTTAACAATTTCTAATTTTAAGCCATTAAAAGTAAAATCTATATCTAGAAGGTTTTTTTTTATGGGGATGGAAGGTAATCAGTTTAGTTTTGGAGTAATTTATTTCGAGGTTGTGTGCGTCCATCCAGGTGATGATTTTGGTGAGTATTGAATTTAGTTCTTCATTTAAATTAAAGTAGTTTTAATATGAGACTAGTAGAGAAATGTACCGCGAATAAAAAACATGGTCTCTCTATGGTTTTCAGTAAGTCATTAAGAGCACATACACGGGTCCACTAGCGCCACTCCTTTAAAAAAATATTATCTCGTGACTGAGAAGGAATTTTGAAAAACTGCTCAATAAGCGACCTCGGTAAGCGTGTCAAGATTTTTCTTATACCTTCTATAAACTTTCATATTGAGACACGAAGCAACAAAATATTATCTAAATGAATGTGGCCGCTTTTATTTAGATCGTATTTTGTTGCTTCGTGTCTCAATATGAAAGTTTATAAAAGGTATTAGAAAATTCTAGACACACTTAGCGAGGTCGCGTATGGAGCCGTTTTTCAAAATTCCTTCTCAGTCACGAGATAATATATTATTAAAGGAGTGGCGTTAGTGGACCCGTGTATGCGCTCTTAATAGATAAAATTAAATCCTATGGACCAACGAACTTGATGCGACAGTAGACGTAGAAACCAGTATGCAATATTTCAGTGCCGACCGGTTGCGTGACTAGAACACATACCGATGTGATTTTTGTAATGAATCGTGCACTCTACTTGCTTTGTAATTATTATTGTCTTTCTATTTGTTTTAATTGTTAAAATAACTATCTGATCATCATCTTCATGCCCGAATACCAATTTATTTGGGGTTGACACAGCACGTCTTCTTTTTCATACATGTCTATAAGTCGGTATAGCAGTATTCATTCTCCACTGTTCTAGTCATATCTCTATTACGTATGGGTAACTTAAGGGGACTACATGACCTAAACGCAAATTTATAATACCTAAAAAATCTGATCCACTGCAGTAACCAAAATCAGCAAAATATATGATATTCTTCTGGATATATGCTAGTTAGATAGTGTGCTGAAAACATAATACAATTAACTCGATATGATAGAAAAAAATCACGAATGTACCTCTAAAAAAATCTTTTAACGATTAAAAACCATACTAATATACATGCAAACATTCAGATTTTTTGTCAGATTATTCTACAAGTAAGATACTAACGTAATAGTGTTTTAATTTTTTAGTACAATGAATAGTTTTTTTATAAATCCATAATTGCTTCATATTTTCCACTAAATTACCAGCGTTGTGTCATCGCGCGTCTCTTTCATTTGTATGCAATCCGACAGTGACCACGCTTTAGCTCTTGTAAGCCTCTTAACGCGGTGGAAAATTAATTTTATTTATTTTATTTGGCGATAAGACAGTGGTCTTGTAAACTATAGCGAGTTCACAAGGGTTTTCGGTTCGGTTGGTAACATAGAAATACAAATACATCGCACTCCTTTTTTTTTTTTTTTTTTGGGTGGGAATTCATCAAATGACCTCTCCCGCTCTGGGCGGAGCGGAAGGGCGTGTCAGACTCTTACTGACTAAAACCCACCCGTGTTCCTTCAATTGCCTGTGCGCCAGGGCCACGGTAACTCTTTCGAACAATCCGCGACCCCGGCAGGCATCGGCCCTATCGGACCCCATCAATGATGCTGACATCTCTTTGAGGCGCGCGTGGAACACGACGCGCCTTCGACCCGGGCCTGGTCCTTACCGGACGGCGAGCTGCCCATTGCTCGCCGTCCGCAAGCCCGCGCCTACGGTGGCCGGGAGTCGGCAATTGACTCCCGACGCCCAGGGTGTCTCCTCCTGCGGCGACTAGGGGCGTGAGGGCGCAATGATTGCCGCACCCTCACGCGCTCCGCCTCCTCCTTCGCGAGCATTACTGCTTCACAGAAGGAGGTGACGGCTTCCCATTCCCTCTCGCTCCGTACCATGGCCTGTACCAGGGCCGGACGCGAGAGATCGCCGCCGCCGATCGCCGCCACGAGGACACGGCGGTGCTCCACCCAAGCTGGGCAGACCTCCACCGTATGCTCCACCGTGTCCTCCGGTCGATCCACACAATGCCAACACCCGGGCGTTTCCTCCCGCCTTATCCGAGACAGGAACCTCCCGAAACAGCCATGTCCGGTGAGGACCTGCGTCAGGCGGAAGGTGAGGACGCCGTGGCGCCTCTCAAGCCACTCCTCAAAGAGGGGACTTACCGCCGCAATTGTGGCGTGCCCAGCGCTGGGTTGCGACAGTCGCACTCTCCATGCCGCCATGAGAACCCGCCGGAGCTCTGTCCGCTGTGCCGCGATTTCTCGCGGCAGCGGAGTAACGCCCCGGCGTTTCGCCTCCTCGCGCCACTCCCAAATGTGCGCGAGGACTTTTGCCTCCAGATCCCATGGCGGCAATCCGGCAAGGAGGCTCGCCGCCTCGCAGGAGACCGTGCGGTATCCTCGGACCAGCCGGACGGCCATGACCCTTTGGGACGCGTTCAACCGGCGTGCTGGTCGGAGCCTCAATGAACGCGCCCACACCGGTGCCCCGTAAAGGGCCATGGACTGCACGACCCCCGCGTAGAGCCTCCGGCAGGAGGCATTTGGACCCCCTAGATTGGGCAGGAGCCGCTTCAAGGCAGCCCCGGCCCGGTCCAGTCTGGGAGCCAAACGTCGGAAATGCTCAACGAAGTTCCACCGGCTGTCGAGGACAAGTCCCAGGTACCTCATCATCGACTCGACGCTGATGTGAACCCCTCCCGCCATTATTTGGGAACCCGACAGTGGCGCGTTCCGAGGACCATGAAAACACATGGCCTCGGACTTGTGCAGGGCTACCTCGAATACATCGCACTCCTGAAAAAAAAACATACCTAAATCAATCATTCAATCATAAATTAAATATAATTAATGGCATTTCTAAATTGTTAACAGTGGATGGTCTATAAATCATTATAGGTATTTCACAAATTACTTATATGTTAAGTAGGTACTTAATTTGATTATTTAAAACGTTCTGTTAACTTGAATTTGACAATATTTTGAGAAAATAATGACACCATTCTTGCGTAATTTAAAAATACTTGTAGCTAGCTTCAGAGCCCCTTGACCATCGCTACGGTCAAGTTACAGATATAAGCTGCTGCGAAGTATAATGTTACCTATACTCAGTTTTCGCCCTAAATATAATATTGTACACATATTGTTATGGAACTTTTAATTATTATTAGCTGAACCGACAGACGTTGCCCTGTCAAAACAATAAACGCTCGTTCACACTGGCGCGACGCGACAGCGTGACACAAAGGCACCGCATGCCGCGCGACGGGCGGCGCCTCTGTGTCGGGCTGTCGCGTCGCGCCTGTTTTGCGGGAGCCTTAATGATCTCGAGTTCATACATAAATCCCATAGAAAGAAGGATGTTCAGGTTTTCGCGAATTTTAATATCTTCCGGGAAACTTTAGCATTTTTTTCTTCTTCAAGCACCTGATTCGGATTATTAGGTACGACCATTTTTAATTTAAAAATAACCAAATCGGTCCAGCCGTTCTCAAGTGATGCGCTTACCAACGAATATCATATATCATTTTTATTAATTATACAGATAGATTATGTGGGTGTACACTGTACTTATAGGTACACCTCTGCCTAACCCTTCGGGGATTGCAAGCGTGCTGTCATGAGCTGTCATGAGTTATATTGTATTCTTATTTTGCCACTTCATTCTCACGGGAAAAGGGTCAATATTCGAAAAAATCTCGTCTCACCTGCGAATACTAATTTGGTGTAGGTAAGATATTTATGTTACTTACCTACCCACTCATTCATTATTGTAACGTATTACTCAAAACAACATCAATAGAACGACCTCGACATGTAAAATGAAAGGACTCCCTTATTTACTTTTACCTTGTAAGACGAGAACAAATTAAGATTGCGGTAAAACAAAAAAGAAAGAAACCTTAAAATGTAATAGGCGATTTCATGTTTATTGAAATGAGCAATATTTGTGCGTTCGCATCGATCACGTTGATTAGTGACACGCGAGGCGACGAGCACGCGACGCCGCCGCGCCGACGCCGCGCCTTCTCCACGCCGACACCGCGCCGACACCGCGCCGACACCGCGCCGACACCGCGCCGACACCCCGCGTCGCACTTTACGTACATCGCTAGCTATCCGCGTGCCACTCTGCCCGCTCTCTAACATCCATGGTATATTTGAAACAGTAGATAGTTATAATAAAACGCGGAGGGTCGCGAGCCACAGCTGCTCTACAATCTATCCGCCGCCGCCAATGGCTATTCTCATCAATCACCACATTTGGTACACTGCGGAAACAGATATTGTACATTTATTTTTCATATTTTACCAACCTCGCCCAGCTCAGGTAAGTTATTATTTCAAGTCCCATCTGGCGTACCGCTATCCCGTAGGACTGTTTCCAAACAACTGATACTGGCAGCTTATTAGAATACGAAGTAAATTATGCCTTGTTTTACCTACTTGTTCATTTAAAGCTTTCAGTTTGATTATTTCGTGTATGAAATTGGTTTTAGTAAACATATAGTTTTTGTTGTTGTTTGCAACAACTACAATTTTAAATTGTGTTTAATTTCGGTTGCATTTGTTTTTTTGGGATTCTACATGTTCGAATGTGATCGATCTCGCAATATTTTCTGCATCCCTATCATAGCGTGACTCGATACCATATTTTGTTAACGACATACATCATCTTCATACACCCACTTGAAATGTGGCATAGCTTCTCGCCACCTCTCATTCACTCTACCCAGCGAAAGTTCTTAGATTCGATTCGAAGGGCAGGCAAAATGTTCTGCTGTTAGAACCAAAATTAGATGTCAGCAGTTGTTCTTCCGATCCCAAGACGTTGTCGCAGGGCTAACCTAAACCTAAACCGAAACCTAAAAACTAATAAGAATAACTCAACTTAAAATAACTCAGCACGCACACACACACACACACACACACGCATGCACACACACACTCTAAAACTCACCCGCATTTTTTTCTTTGTCTTTGTTTTTGTTTTACAATTGCATAACCGTCATAATGTTAAGTGGACGGGTGGAGTCACCTAACACAAGCATCCTCTTGCTTATAAGGTGATCTCCAACTCATGTGTGTAAAAGCATTTTATGTAATTGCAATAAACATTATTGTTTTCTTTATATGCAAATAGCCTATATAACATGGAAATAAAAACCGTCACAGGTGCGATGTAATCATGATAATAACATGTGCATTACTTCTGCCTGCCCTGTTGGCAATTTTGCGCGGCAAAATATCAGTGACACTATATTTAACATTACCCTGGAACAGCACTGAAAGAAAGAAAGAAAGAAAGAAAAAGTAGTAAGTAGATGGAGTTCGCATGAGGGCTCACGTCTACACATACTTAGAGACCGAATGTTACAGCTCTTCAGGCGGCCTACTCTCTAAGTCCGTCAACGAAAAAACGAGCCCGTCCAAAAGTAGTACCTACTTCGATATTAACCCTGCTCTCGATTCATTAACTTTTTCGGACGGACAATAACAAATCGGGAGTAAGGACACCTGTCAAATCATATTGTCATTCATTCTTAGCTCGTGTCCTGAACTAATCTTACGGCCGCAGGTGATACGGAGTAGAAAACACCCGTTACTTCGGCCGAAACTGCGGAATTCGTCCTTAGAGAGTAGACCCGCAGGATCGACTCTTGTTCGCGCCTACACGCGGACGGTCGTTCTATTTTCAGATGGAATTCAGGCGGCATGCCTGTCCCAGGTGCTAACTGAGCCAACAGAGTAGTTTCGGGATTAAAATTAAACACGGATTAAAATGGAGCACTTCGTACAATCCCTGGCATTCAGCGCAATGCAAACATTCGCATAATTATTGTTAAATAACATAGGAAATTATAATTTAAAATACGATGAAGCAACTTGAGAATGGTCAAGTGTCTATCGCAAGCAACTCAAAGGTTGAGTTCCAACATTGATGTTTTTATTTTCCAAATTCGAATATAACTTTTTCATAGTGATTCAAGTAGTACTGTATCAATGCAAACAACGTTCAAATATAATTCTCGTGAGAGTTTTTGTGAGCAATATTGAAAAGTTCACATTTCTTGCCAACAGCGAAGAAAAATATAGTTTAATCGCACCACGTTCCACGCATTTAACTTGAAATGTGTTGAAATACTCGTTAATTCGAGGTTTCCTTTGAAGAAGGAAAAGAAGCCTTTAAACATTTTGATCCGCTTTGCCAATATTTTGCTTTTCAACACATTTGCTCGAAAATTACTCTTATCGCACCGGTTTTAGGTTCACAATGCAGTGTATTATATACCTACATAGGTTTACGTGAGGAAATAAGTTATACACCTTATTCCACGACAATATGTTTCAAAGCTAATACTTAATAAACTGCGAATATTAAAACTTTTAAAATAGACCTTGTGACGAGGCAATCAGTCTCATAATCCCTTGCAAAAATCTGGTTCAACTGAACGACCGAGATAACAACAATCTACACCTATGTCACTAGACTCTAAGTTTTGTTTACCGCACAGGCATTAAGTTTTGATGCTTCTAAATTATTCAAATTTCAATAGATTATGAAAAAACTAGCACATAACAGTGATCCTTAAGTCTGTGGTGTAGTTTAAGATACTAGTCAATAATGCATAGTTTTCCAATCGTTCCTTATTTTGATCACTCGTAAAGCACGCTTTGAATGAAAGCTGGATCACGGAGTTGACCTAGGTAAATGTAACGTAGGTTTTATACTATGATATTACCTAGTGTTATTCATTATTGAAAAGGAAAAAATAAAATGAAAAAAGGTTTATTGGAATCAACAAGTTTTCATCACTAATGGTAAAAGCATCACGATTTCAGTTCTTTGAAACAAAATTATCACGTAACTCCATTTTACTTAGGTACATCTTTTGTTTTTTCTTCAGAATAAGGAGATAAAAAAACAATCAAAAATACAGAAATTGCAATAAATCTACATAATGATATTTTTAATCGACTTCATGAGTATATTAAAACTTATTTCTTGACTGATGAATTAAATTGTCTTCAAAACAAGATGAATTCCACGATAAAGAAAATATAAGCTTACGTAATTCCGTGACAACGTAATTACCTAAATATGTATCACGGACTTATAGTGACTGTCACAGTATTACCAAAAAACACATTACCAAAAATGTTTCAAAAACATATGTAATGTCAAATATAGGTACAGTCAGCAAAAGAGATAAGTATCCAGGGTCGCCGGATATAGTTTAATTTTAGTAAGAAAACGATGAATGTTTGCGAATAAAAAGAAAATTATCCATTTATCAAAAAGTAATTTATCAAATTAAATTTCATTCGAAAATATTCATCGGTTTCTTACTAAACTTCAATTATATCCAGCGACCCTGGATACTTATCTCCTTTGCTGACTGTACACTAGTGACACGCCCCTTTTTCGCACGGTTTTTACTACTGACAAAACATCGAGATTTCTCTATCATAATATGTATGTATGTACACATGAACCTTCCGGAATAAATTCTCCAAATTATGATGCAAATCGCCACAACATGTTGCGTACTTTAGAAGAACAACGCGATCACACAGGGCCGGCAGTCTCGACCTCGACTAGATAGCGACGCCGCGCTGTCGCAAACTACCGATCTCTAAATATTAAGGTGAATCCTTAGTTGTAGCCCGCAAAATTCAAATTTTCTTTAGTTGTTTGCAAATTGCAGCTGTGTTTTACGTCGAATGGTGATCAAAATGCGACTCTCGACTGTGGGAATTATATATTTATCGAATAATACTCATCAGTTTCATATCAATCGTCAAATTCAAAGAAAATTTGAATTTGGCGGGCTACAACTGAGGTTTCACCTTAATATTTAGCGATCGGTAGTTTGCGACAGCGCCGCTATCTATGTTGAGACTGCCGGCCCAGGTAGACGCGAACAGCGACTTTACTTTACTTATATTATGTAAAGATGTATGTATTTAAGATTTTATAGATAAAACTATGAACGAAAAACCGGTTTATTTTCCTGCTACATGTTGAACGGGAAGTTTTTTTTTTCATAAAATCAGAATCAAAAGTCATTTATTCAAACTAGGCTAAGAATCAGCACTTTTTGAACTTCAAAATTACATAAGGCAGTCCCCCAAAATGGCCGCCCTTGAACACTTCCTAGTGCAGGAAGGAAGGAAGAAGTGGCGCAGCAAACTCCCCAGCCGCACAGCTGTTTGTTCAGTTGGAAGGTTCTATATAATGTCTTTGACTACGAAATTAGATGAGGTTACCATACACTGCGCGGAAACGGACCTCCTGACGAACGGCATCAGGCTACTGCTGACGTTCGTAAGGAGACTGAACTACGAAAACCGCCCTTACTGCTACGAAATTAAGGCTGCTGTCAATGTCAAATTATTACCATGGACGTGCGCACATGGAATTATTAAGTAGGTACTACTCACGTTCTCCTGCGTTTTTATTTAACAAACAAGTAAATCTAAAAATTAAACAAGTTTTTAATACAGTGTAGGAAGAAAAAAATAGATAAAATGGATTCGTTCATTTGGTAGCGCTTGGTGATCAAAACTATTCTGCCATCGACAGTTTTGGAACCAACACCTTCATAAACGTTGACTAAAGTAGTGAGATTTATCAAAAGAAAGACCGTTCTAAGGATTTCAATATTAAGAGTTTATTATCTTTTTCTTTATGTATTGGAAGGTGTTGTTGAAATCAAGAGGCTTGGATGGAACACAATTAACACCACACTATTTGTAACTTAATTACCACAACGACTTTTTCTCCTTCACGGAACAGATTTTAGTGACAGATTCTAAATAATTTTATTCGAATTTTAAAACAGTGTCATGTAGGTATACAACCTCCATCAATCCAGCATGCACCCTTAATCTATAGCATGATGCAAGTAGCGAAATAAAAATAAAAATTCACCACTTTAACACGTATAATAATTTCTTAATATTGAAAAAGGAAAAGCATAAAAAAAAAATATAAGCTAAAATTAAATATCATTAAAACAGTTGCGGAACAGGTAAAAAAGAGATTACGAGAAATCGGATAGATATCCGATTTCTCGTAATCTTTCGTCTCTCGTAAATCTTTTTTACGCATTTGGTTTCCGAACTAGGGAATCAAATACAATCGGTTTTAGGTTCGTGTGTAGGGGTCGCAAAACCGCGGGTATATTAGAAAACCGGTTTGACGATTCTTATTTCATCACCAAACCGAGTTTCCGTTTTTTTCGGTTATTTCGTTTTTTTTTTTTTTAATAAAGCCTCTTTTTAGGATTCTAATGTCTTTACTGATCAGTCTTTATAAACAGCTTTAGGACTAAATCAGAGAACACTAGAATAAAACGAATTACTCCTTTTGAGTGAATAAACTAAAAAAAAAAAAACACAATTTTATTATAACATCTGAGAATCAACAAAACATCTGGCTAAAAGCAAGCAACGATAAATTAAACTCCATTTTTATTTTTGATGCAGTGGTAATGCGACCGTAAAATTGGAAGAATGTCTATAATGTCATCATTCAGCGAGGATCTTAAGTGGTTACATAGGTAACCGGCTGATGAGAAGATTCTCGACACTCGTTAGAGGAACTTTCAACAAATTATTGTACACCTGCAAAAGGTTTTTACCTTTTATTCTCCATTTTCATAAATAGTCATCTCTACTTTGATTATGGCAGTTAAATCGTTCTCAAATTCCGTATCAATAGCGGTGATCATACTGTTAGGTTTAGACTCAATTACTGTTTGCAATTCTTCTTTCATTCCAGCTACTGTAGTGGAAGCTGTAGAAGCTAATAAGAAGTCATTGTCTCCTTTGACTGCTGGGCGGTATTGTCAGAGTCTGGTATTGCCTGATCTTTTGTAGCTCACTAATGACAATTTTTCAAATCTGACCGTGAGTTCCAGAGATTAGTATAATATAGTATAGACAAATGTGAGATTTGTCGGTGCAAATATGACATTACCTACACCTGTTTGGTAAGTAACAAGCATGAATTAAGTCTCTAGTTTTTAGGGCATAGTAAAAAGTACCACTCTCACATTCATAAGTCTAAACACAAGGTTTGCCTACGTATAATGGAGCGCAGTATTCTGGGCGTCAAGTTAACAGATCATATTCGCAACACCAAACTGCGCTACAAAACACATATCACTGACGTTGCTCCAAAAGTCACTAAGCTGAAGTGGCTTTTGCCACATCTGCCGTATTTCCAAAGTGTTGTGGGCCAAAATAGCCACTATGTGGAGCTCTAACACAACCAGAAGGCGTCGCGGCAGACCCCATACAAGATAGCGAATCAAACTTAACAAAACAAATTACCAGTGGTTCACATTAGCCCTGGATCGAAAGAGCTAGAAGTCATGGGAAGAAGCCTTTACCCAGTTGTGGTATGATGCAGGCTAACGGTAACAGTAAAAAGTATAAAAAATAAATAAGTAGGAAAAATAACTTTTTCGCTTCAAGGCGTCTAAATCTAACTAACCCAGGACGTAACTTGAAAGCACTACACAACAAATATAATTATAGTCGTTGAGTTTTCATTCATACAGAAATAAATTATTGGGAATTAGCGCCAGAAACAACCTGAGATCATTTTCTAAAACCAGCCAAATATTGTTAAGGCGTAAATTAGACGCTATCGTTTTCCCTCAACCTAGAAATGTTCGTAAACCAAAGCCTGCATGTTACCATAATTATAGCTATAAGGCGACTTTCGATAATTACAGTTTTAACACTGATTGCTTGCCATCACGCCACCTAACGCCATTTTGCGCAGCTCGAGTAATTCGATGGCTTAGTCTCTTTACTTCAGCGTGTGCGTGAGGTCAATTAATTTTCCAATACGAATAATCTTGACTACTTTTTCTTGCGTACGTTTCGTACTGCCAAAGTAAAACACATAAGCGCGAGTATCTTTTCATTCAATTTAACAAATAGCTACTTAAGATTCGGTTCGCTATCCCGACTGCCACGAGTATCTAACAATTTATTGCTCATGATTAAAAACGTCCATTCGCTGTTAACATATATTATGTAGATTTCTAACAAAAACGTATGAACATACGAGATTAGTTTTTGTAGAGAAATCCCAACATTTGGCCAGAAAACTCAGTCCCCGACAAATACAAACGTCTATAAATACCAACTTAGGTAGCGGAAATCCGCTCTTCGGCCGGAAAAGCTGCCGTACTCATTTTTATAGGTATAAGTATACCGCCCCGAAATTGGAATAACGGAACCCTTGGTGAGGACTGAACAGTCAACTCAAGCATGCAAACATTATTGTATTTGTGTATGCTTTGCAACTTCTCATATTCTCATTATTTGTATTGGTAGTTTAGTTTTGTTAGTTTTCATACTAATTGAAAATTTCTTTTCTCAACTGATATTAAAGACAAAAATTTCGAAAATCAATATGTAGCTCTCGTTATTAGATAATTCAAACAACTCTTAAATATTCCTTTAGAGCTATCTCTAAAGGAATATTTAAGTACACCATTTCATTGTCTTTCTAAAGGTTCAGGATGAACAATACCAATATGGGCGAAAAAAAACACCAATATCGGAGATTGCGAACTCAAAGAATTGTTTGCTTTTCAAATTGTTAAAAACTGAATTTAGGCTTCCTTTTTCAGTCGCTTGCGAAATAACAATCACGAAAAACACCTGTATTTTTGTGCATCGATCGATTAGGTACCGACACTCAGGTATTAAATCTATACACACATACATAAGCTCGCACAACAACATACAACTCACCTCATACATAATTTGTGTGAAATCTATGTAGTGAACATAAATTGTTTAGTAGTAGATTAGTCGTAACCGATTACAAGTCGTGTTCGCCGAATGGTCTCAGTCTTTAAATCCATATGAATCCCTTTCCATATCGTACTACTGGACATATGCGCGGATCGCTGCGGATCTTTATGGAGATGAAACGTTCGTAATGAGATCCACACTGAAGGAACTCTCCGGACCGCTTTGCATAATATAGATTCTGGTTGTTTACCGAATCTGGCTCTCGAATATCTTCCAAATAAAATGTTAATAATAATTGTGTTTAAATTATAATACATTTATTATTCAGGACTCCGTTCGCAATTTTAAATCACACTTGACCAGCTTTCTTATTAATATTAACGCTAACGTTGTCCATAATTAAAAACCTTCCTCTACGTCAGATTGCTAAAACATCGTGTAGATACAAAGCGGCTGAAAATAATTAGAGGAGTCGCAATCTAAAGTAGAGGATCATTGTGCAGGTTTCACAATTGTCTCGCTTTATTGTCTCGTGTTATTATTTAGCTTAGTTGAAGCATATTTTTTTTAGTTTTGGTGATCACAGGGATATTGGTTTTTAGTAATAATTAATCAAAGTATACCTAACCCACAGAGTTTAAATACGTAAACCTAAGATAGGACATATTTTTACTATGAAACTTTTAGCTCTACCAAAACCTATGCGTTTTACCCTAGCCAATATTTTAACTTCATTGTAGAGAAAACGCAAACATTTTTTTTTTAACAATACTTGGTGCAGTGTGATGGATACTTTCGGTAGTTATTAGTAAGCTTCTCAAATCTTTTATATCCAATGGTTAATTCAAAAAGCGTGGAGCACTTTGTTTAAACAAATTAAAAGTACTTACACACAAACAAAAAGCGATCCACGCCTTTTTTCGTTATGTTCGTCGTGTAAAGTTATGCGAAAACGGCTATGCCAAAATACATTAGTAAAAATAAAATGTGAGCAAAGAAGGGATCCCGTTAAAAAGATGTTCAGGAAGCAAAAAAAATGTCGAAGAAAAGAAATGGTCGCAAAAATAGGTTTTAAACAACAAATTTTACATACTTTCCATGGAATTCTAATGAAACATGTTAACTATTTCTTTTTGGTATCCTTATTTGCGTCCCACTACTGGGCCTATGCCTCTTCGTACCTATATTGCTTTTCTAAAAGTTGTTGAGAAAGTGAGTTCCGTTATCGGTATTAGAATTAATAAATAGGTTAGCACTTATCAAGCACTCCAAGGCGTTTATTTTCGACCGACATTAAATCGTTAACCACTTAGGATTTTACGACGTAATCGATATTAATATAGTGCCAATAAAATTAACAGAATCTTCAGAGACCATCTGAGGCATTAAAAGTCAAAGGAATCAATTGACAAAAACAATAAATATGTAGTTCTACACGTGCTTTGTTAATTAATGATTTGTATAATACCTGGGAGTTTTATGCCCGTTCTTCTCCATTTCTATGGAGAAGAACGGCCCATTCCAAAGCGTAGTAGGTTTATACCTACTACGGTTTGGAATAGGCAACTAGCTTCATCTTTCTGACTGACCAACCCCTTGACAGTTGAAAAGTGCCTTAAATTGGTTTAATTGAAATAAATGCTTTGAGTTGAATTTGACGTGAATACGAGTATAAGCTTTCTCAAGAAAAACTAACCCCCAGATACCCACTGAAACCCTTCCTTATTAGTCGGTAATCAGTAACACACAACTGCTTGTTTCTTGTAATAATTAGTTATTCGTGAGATTGATAGGCACCTTACATAATTATATAACTTACCCGTAATAAGTAACGACGCTATTTGAAAAACAGATTATTTTCATACTCGTATTATTGTATTTCCCTTGTATCTTAGTGGATTTTGAAAAGTCTTCTGAATAGTTAATTGAATGTGTTTAACCGTATTAAAATCTCAGACAGTGAAGAGAGTGCTTAATTAATAAAAGTAAAATTTCGACTTGTTATCTAGATCCATTGAACCATGGAGCTCTTTACATCCTATCTGACAAGCCTTCACAAAATTACATTCAGGCGATTTCAGACATTCTGTCTTGTCGTAATTCTGCAGGTATTTTAATTAATTAGTTATCTTTGGAGAATCTTAAATAAAAAGCGTGTAATTAATGGTGTATCTTTGAATCGTTATGAATCCACAGCGAGCTAGAGAACCTTTTTGAAAATTGAATTATTGAAACCTCAAGTCTCCAGCCGAAGGTCGATTTCTGACCGAAACCGAAACCGAATCCGACTAATTGGCTATCGGCCACAACCTGTGGCGGAAGCCGAAGCCGAAGGTTTTATAACTCTAAGAAATTGAGTTCAAAAATGGATAAAAGTGAATAAAATAATGGTTTTATTCAAGTTTATGTTGGCTATTGTCTAATTTTACTTTCTTTTTTTTTTGTTAAACTTGTCATAAATAATAACACTTCGAAATTAAATACGCGTACAAAATTGTTTTGTTTTGATTTCCTACTGGTGATTGCGGCGTCGCAACCCAGGTGTTTTTTTTTTGATCGAAGTTGGTTGAAGCCTGCCGGTCACTCTCTATGTAAATTACTTTTGCTGAAAGTCACTTGTTAGTTACCAGTTTTTTTACTTTGCCCAAGTCTATTAAGGCTCGTACACACTGGCGCGACGCGACAGCAGACACAAAGGCACCGCGAGCCGCGCGACGAGGGGCGCCTTTGTGTCGTGCTGTCGCGTCGCGCCTGTGTGCACGAGCCTTTACGGCCACCATTCCCATTTCAGCCACCTAGCTGCGTTTTAAGGGATAGGTACGAGCAAAATTAAACTGTTCATCTAAACCTCATTCTTTTACTGAGAGATGGTTTTCAACAATACGTTAGTCTGTCAGTTTGCCAACCTACGTTAAGAAAATAATTAACAATACCTCCTTTCCACAGAGCTGCCGCCATGCGAGGAGGCGAGGCAAGCAGTGATACGGGAGCTCATCTATACGGAGGCCGATTACATCCGTCACTTGCTATCCATAGTGCAGGTGAGTGACTGTTAGGTACTTCTATCCAAGTATTATCGAAAGGCCATCGGAATACCGATATAATAATAAGAATTACTTTGAGCCTTGTCTCCCAGTGGGGTGATGATAATCTGGTCTCTTTTAACGCCACCAAAACACAGACGTGTCTTTTTACCGCTAAAAGGAGTCGTTTCGACCAATCTCCTACTTTTCGGGGTTCATCAGTTCCTGTAACTGACCGGCTCGAGCTCCTAGGCATGGAGTTGACATCTGGTCTCAACTTCGGCGCCACCATCGAGTACAAAGCCCAAACTGCGGCCAAGAAGCTCAGCATCCTAAATAGGGTGAAGCGATACTTTACGCCTGGACAGCTTTTAACCCTTTACAAAGCGCAAGTCCGATCCTGCATGGAGTATTGCAGCCACCTTTGCGATGGCTCAGCTAAATACCAACTTGCTGCGCTTGACTCGGTGGAACGTAGAGCTAAGAGGCTCATTGGCAACATAAAACTGGTGGATGCCAAGCTTCACAGATTGGCTCATCGCCGTAGGGTTACCTGCCTGTCGGTTTTCTACAAATTGTACTTCGGTGAGTGTGCCCAAGAACTCCACGACCTCATTCCACCGGCCCCCTTCTACCATCGGACGTCTAGACGCACTGTAAGTTCACCATCCCTACCTAGTTGCTATTCCACCAATTCGCACTATACGCTTCCAAATTTCCTTTATAATGCGCACAGCAAAAGAGTGGAAGTCTCTACCTGCGTCTGTGTTCCCGACCGCATTAAACCTTAATCGCATCAAAGTGAGACTGAACAGGCTTCTTCTGGGTAAGCTAACTCCATCTGCATCGTCGACTTTGTCTCTGTCATCTCTGACCTAGACTAGAATCAAGAGCAAACCCATCTCAAATAAAAAAAATAAAAAATAATTGACTTGATCTCAAATATAATGTGAAACACCTATGTTTAACAAGTAATAGCATGCTAGCATCTCTATAATCTATTTCAAAAGTATGTGATGAAACCGAAAATAAATCCTATTCAGGTAGAATTCTAACGCTATCACTCACTAAGGCCTGAATTCCTCTTACGCTGATGTCGGTCGCGTATCAGTCGGTCGCGTATCAGTCGTAGGAACGTACGCACCGCTGACGTCAGCGTCGCAGTGTGGTGCTATATCAAAAATAATGTATATTAGTACGCGCAACCGACGCACGCGACCGACATCGGCGCAGCAGGAATGCAAGCCTAAAGGGAATTAATAATACTTTCATCTGTATTAAGGTTTCAACTTTATATCTCACCACTTTTTCCAACAAATATTTATTTAATAACAATATTTAATTGTCATTCAAAACCCATTAACGATAATTGAGGTTATAAAATTAACCTCAATTTTGTAATGAAATACATCTTTATGGTGATTTAAAATTATAATACTGGGTTTAAGTATTCAACTAATCAAATCATAGCTCTCAATTTGTATGTGGCACTACAAATTGGCATCCAAAGATACGTTTTCTGATGCATTTGTTTACATTTTCATCAGATACTATCGGAATAGATTTTAGAGGGATGCTAGCATACGTTAACAGCCGCGAAATATAACGTTATATTAACACAAGACACAGGATAGTAGGAAAACACACGTAACTACTAATCCCGATCCACTAAATATGGTTTACTCATAATAGGTTATTTTAAACTCCACTATTTTCCAAAATTCGTTTATTTTGCAACGTTGGTTTTTTTTTAAGCACACGACCATCAAGTCTTGAGGACAAGCTCAACCAGATCTTGAAGTGCATATCCACATTTGACAAGAGACTAGAGAAATTAGAATCAAGCACTATAAAAATAAATCATGAATAACACACTAAAAATAATGGCGTGGAATTCCAACGGACTGCTGCAACACCAACATGAGTTGCAAGTAGTCTTAGACTCAGAAAATATTGATGTGTGTTTGATCTCTGAAACGCACTTCACTAAACAGTCTTTTGTAAAGTTTAAAGGCTATAAGGTTTATCACTCGCTGCACCCTAACAACACGGCCCGAGGAGGTAGCGCAGTTATTATTAGAGAAAATATCTGTCATTACGAACAGTGTAAATACGAGGAGCTAGACACGCAAGCTGTGGCGATATCGGTTAAAACAAATCAATTTAACGTTACAGTAGCGGCTGTGTACTGTCCACCAAGACATACGATAAACAAAGAACAATATGTACACTTCTTCAGACTCCTTGGTCAGAGATTTATATTAGGCGGTGACTTTAACGCTAAAAACACTCGTTGGGGATCGAGATTAACTTCAACTAAGGGAAGACAACTTCTAAGTGCAGTGAAAGATATGCGATGTGAGGTCATAAGTACTGGAAAACCTACATACTGGCCGACTGACCACCAGAAACTACCTGACCTTATCGACTTTTTCATTGTCAAAAATATATCAACAAATTATCTGAGTGTGGAAGAGGGGTACCATATGAACTCCGATCATTCTCCGATATTATTACAATTAAGTCACAAAATATTACTCAGAAAAAACCACCTGACATTAGTTAACAAGTTTACAGATTGGGAAAGTTTTAGCTTAGACCTACAAAATATTATTGACCTAAAAACTTCATTAAAAAGCAAAGATCAGCTCGATTCTGAAGTAAACAAGTTTAGCAATAATATCCAACAATGTGCATGGAACAACACACCACAGCTTATAAAAAAAATTAAAGGAAATACCTACCCAAAGCAAATAATAGACCTATTATATGAAAAAAGAACCCAAAGAAAAAGATGGCAGCAAACTAGATTCCCGCAAGATAAAACTCTATTAAATAACCTTACGAAAAGACTGAAGAGAAAAATACAAACCTTTGAAGATGAGGCTCTCAATACTAACCTACGTCAATTAAACAGCGACCATACAACGCAATACTCTCTTTGGAAAGCGACAAAGTCACTTAAAAGACCAATTACACCAATTCCCCCTATCAGAGATGGTAACGGAAAGTGGGCCATAAGCAATGAGCAAAAAGCTCTAAGATTTGCACACCACCTAGAAGAAACCTTTCAACCAAACGACGGGTCTGTTGACAACTTGCAGTTTGCCAATATACTGCAAGATCAAAGAATTAAGCTTGTGACCCCGAAAGAAGTTGCAAAGGAAATCCAAATCACTAGCATTAAAAAATCCCCAGGGTATGACCTTATTACGGGAGAAATCCTAAAACATCTCCCGCGTAAAGCCATAATTAAGCTTACTAGGCTGATCAATGCTGCATTCGTGCTAAAGCATGTTCCTGAGCCATGGAAAGTTGCTGAAGTGATTATGATTGCAAAGCCCGGTAAACCGCCTCACGAAGCATCATCATACAGGCCCATTTCCCTGTTGCCTATACTATCAAAGCTGTTTGAAAAATTGTTTTTAAAACGGCTAAAATCCATCATAAACGAGGGAAACCTGATTCCCGACCATCAGTTTGGTTTCAGAGAGAAACACTCAACAATAGACCAAGTACATAGAATTACCAACATTATTGAGAAAACGCTTGAAGATAAAAAAGTCTGCTCCACCGTATTTTTGGATGTGGCACAAGCTTTTGATAAAGTCTGGCATAAGGGTTTGATATTCAAGCTAAAACTAATGCTGCCCAATGATTTTGCTGATATCTTGCAATCATATATTACAGATAGAATGTTTCGGGTAAGGCACGAGGATGCCTTTTCCGAATTAAAAATTATTAAAGCTGGCGTGCCTCAAGGTAGTGTGCTGGGTCCAGTCCTCTACCTGTTGTACACGTATGACATACCAGAGCTGGAAAATAATACTGTTGCAACCTTTGCGGACGACACAGCCATTATGGCGACAGATTCATGCCATACGGAAGCAATAAAAAAGGTACAAATCGCTGTAAACAAAGTGCATGAATGGGCACATAAATGGAGAATCAAATTGAATGAATCGAAGTCACTTCAAATTGATTTCACCAACAGGAATTGTGATTACCACCCAATCTACATAAATGGCCAACAAGTGCCATACGCAAATACAGCCAAATACCTTGGCATAACGCTTGATGCGAAACTGCGCTGGAAAGCGCACGTCAAAAAGAAAAGACAAGAACTAGACATGCGTTATAAAAACATGTATTGGTTGATTGGACGGGATTCATGCCTATCGATACATAATAAAATTTTATTATATAAGCATATTCTTATGCCAATATGGACATATGGCATCCAACTATGGGGCTGTACTAAACCGACCAACATCAAAACTATACAATCATTCCAGAATAAGGTACTCAGGAGTATTGTTAATGCGCCCTGGTATATAAGAAATGACGACCTCCATCGTGACCTAAAAATGGAACCAGTCACCAACATAATACAAAGAGTTGCTGAGGCCCATGAACACCGACTCCACCGACATGTGAACATCGAGGCAATTCAGCTGTTAGACCAAACAAATATAGTGCGAAGACTAAAAAGAACAAAACCCTTTGAGTTAGTGTAGTGTAAAAAGTGTAGAAATAATAGTGACAATGACATACATAATAACACATGAACAAAGTGTTTATATCATTATATCAGACTCTAAGAAAGTGGAACGGACTTGTAAAGTACAATCAACACTATTCTAAGTTTTAAAATAATTATCACGTAAAAAATTAAGTTAGATTAAAATTGCTTATTAGTCTCATAGGCTAGATTGTAATTAATTATTAAGAACCTGGTTTCTTTTTAATAAAGGATAAAAAAAAAAAAAAAAAAAACGTTGGTTTTAGAACAGGATAATTTTAATAATAGGTAAGATTAAAAATCCCCTGGCACAAAAAAGAGTTGATGACCTTGAAACGGCTTAACCAATTTTGATAAAACATGTCTAAGACCCGCTAGAAAACCTGCTTTCAAATAAAAAAAAACGCATCCAAATCGGTCCACCCGTTTAAGAGCTATGGTGCCACAGACAGACATACACAAATAGCGGTCAAACTTCTAACACCCCTCTTTTTGCGTAGCGTCGGAGGTTTAAAATAGTTTTGTGAATTTCTAATGTGTACGCACAAGAACATTGACATGTGGCTGATGTTACCCTTACTTACCCTTACGTAACTCGATTCACGATATTGGTTAACACAAGCTATGCGACCTCACATGTGTGATAAAATTACTCAGTTTGTTTTACGAACGGGAACGTAATTAAAATCCCCGAAGGATTATCAACGAAATGTTCCGAAACATAATATAAAAAATAAACATTTATGCGGTATTACGAAGATTGAATTTCAAGCGATTTGCTCAATTACGTAAGTACCTACCTTACGTGATACCCAGTGATGCTATTCGGAAAATATCGTTATTTTAGGGATACTTTTCCTTAGTAAAATATTGGCGGTATATGTCATAGTAGGTATATTTAAGGTACGTCTGATTACTTAAAGCTTAACATATGTTTCCCAATTAACAAAGTTCGGCGCTTATCCTAACGTCCGCCATATGTTCTCAAACTTTTATGGACTTGCTCCCCTATTTCAATGTGGCCCCTTTTAATAAAATGTATTTTTTCTGAATTGGTAAATATAAATAAAAGGTAATAAATCGGTTGGTAACAAAATGTGTAGGTGGATATTAAAAAATTGATCATTTCTATATTTTTTTTTGTTTTGTTGCCAAGATGATAAAAAAACTTAAATTGTAATGTATTTAAACATACCTAACTTGGATTATACATGATTTTAAATCTTTATTTAAGCATATAATACTTATACATCTGTATGTCACTGACAGCTGTCAGCTGTTTACAGCTGGACCAATTTTGATGAAATTTTTGTATGATTGAGTACCCGTCCCTGGATTGTTTAGATTCACAATAGAACCCAGAATAAATAGGTGGCGCTGCGATCGAGTTCTAGGGAACAGGACACCGTACGTCCAGTCAGCTAGTAAAATTTATATTGATTAATTACTGTTTTACTCGGTTAGTTGGATACTATAAAGACTTCAACTGCCATAGCAGGGCGAACTACCACCTTTGGGAACCTATGCGCTACGACCACGAAGGCTATGAAATATAATCATTGGAGGACAATCGTCTCAACAGGAATAAATACATATTGTTATATGTAATTATCCTGATTTACTATGTAGATGTTTAGAGAGATGAAGTTGGAAATCACAAACATGTTTGGCATTATAAAACAATCAAACATCCAAATAACATAATTATCTTTTATTGAAACTGAAAAACTTTTCAACATTTTAAACTTAATTCTCTTCTAATTATCAACCAAGCATTAAGTAGGTATACTTCTTTGACTTATTATTAGTTTATGACAAAATCACATCAGTTTCAACATTGCAAACAGTCTTGGCAAAGAGATATTTATAATGTTCTCAATCAAAGGTCTATGTATTATAATAATAATTCCTGTTGAAACGATTCCTCCAACGAAAGTCCAGTAAGTTTGTCATAATTAAATAATTTTACTTAAATGCAGCTTTTGTCCACGTTGATTTCAATTTCACGGTGCAGGTCATCTAATCAACGACGCATTCAAGAAATATTTCCATTTACAACCCGCGGACCTTCAATGCGTGGGTACTAGCAGGGAGATAAGAGGGATAAAAAGTAATTTCCTTGTCCTGGTCCATTCCTTCCATGACCGCACACATGATCATGTCAGGGATAGGCTTAGCATCTACCATGAGACTTATGACATCTTACAAAAGGCAATGTTAGGCATAATCATTGGTAAATTAAAACCCAGCCAAGTGTGCATCGCTCGTCCGACACACACTTGGCTGGATTCCGTAGCACGTAATATGTAGCAAATGTGTTCCACATCCACAATATCATAGCGAAATATCACTTGTTTGTTGTGTTTGTAGTGCTGGTATTTATCGTGAAGCAGGGTTCTAAGAAATCGATCACCGTCGGTCACTTCCCTAGCTTCACAAGCCCTTCACGAGCCGCGATAAAGGACACGGCCCCTGACCCCACGATGACATAATGACGCATTTCACTTTACGTTTTCGGGGGTTACTTATCTACTCTTATTTACTTTACCGTTCTGCTACAATACACAATAACATTTAAGTGCCTCACGACTTTTGTAAATGCGAAATCATAATAATTACTCTTGTTACCTACTCGAAAAAGCTTTGAGCTATAATGAAGTCATTTAAATGTCGATGAGAAATCATTTGTATATGAAATTGAAATCACTTAAACGCTAGGATACTGCTTAAAGGTATTCGGTAACCCAAATACATTACGCGAGTCATATTTTATCGTGTAATATGAGGATCGTTTGGGCAAAAAATACTTAATAGAATCTCCAATCTAAAATTGAAGTTTCACGGTTGGAATTGACGATCCCTATCATGAGGATTAGTCCGCTCCGCTAATAGACTGCGTGCTTGCCAAAGGCATTATGAGACATTGGACGATCCTGAAACGTAATGTATTACGCAGGTAATATTAGGAATTCAGCATTGTTGCTTTCCCTCAATTCCATTCGGCTTTTAACGAAGAAATCCGATCCGTCGTTGTGTAACATCCGTGTAATAGAGATGCGTACCCTCAGTGCCTTCAATTTATATGTAGGTAGGCGAAACCTTTTCTTGTACCTACCTATTCTTAAAGACAACATTAATTTATGCTTATGTTAAAAAAGTTATGTAGTTAAAAAAAACTAAAAAACACGCTTTTATAACGCACTAAAAATTATAAAATAATTAAATTGACTCGTATTAGTTCTTCTTTTATATCCAACTAGCACTTTGCCCGCGATTTCGTACGCGTGGGTTTCGTACTTTCCGCTAAAAATGTTAACACCCCCATCACCCTCCTTGAAAGGTGGTTTACGAAATGTTTTGTTTACAATCGTTCATTTATTTAGATAGTCCTATTCGAGCCAATTTTTATGTTTATAGATCAAACAAATAAGATTTTTCAAATAAACTGGGTCCTCCATTTTCACCACGACAGGGCTTGTTTTTAAACGTTAGGTACGTTTCCATTGTATTATTGTACATAAAGATTATTTATCCCCATTTTCTAGTTAATGGAAGCAAGCAGTAAAATCTAAGCTTTAAACTTTATTACCGTTTTCCACACTGTTAGGAGTAGATTTTATTAAAATCCTAAAAAACACATACTTATGTTTTATTTTTTGTATAGTGCCTAATTTTAAGATAATCCGAAAGTGTGTTAAAATTTTTCATTACCTATTAACTTTGTCAACCTCTTAATCCTCGGCGAGGGGATTTTTTTTAACTCAATCTGCCACTCTTTATTATTTACTGCGGCAATTAAAGCCAAATTTCAAATTTATTAACCAAAGGAATAAGATTTTTCATATAAGCTTTATCCCCTCTTTTTACTCCCACAGGGGTGGAATTTTGATTAATCGTTTGGGATGTTTCCATAATTTGACTCAAAGATTATTTATAACAATTTTCGAGTTCATCAAGCCACGCCGTAAAACACTCCCCTATAAAATTGCCCACCCCTCTTCACCCCGTTAGGGGTAGATTTCGCAAAACCCTCATAGACTTTATTCTTTATTTTGGTCTTAAGTATAAATACTAAGTGTCGAGTTAATCGGACAGCGCCTTAATTTTTTTCCATACACACTGACACACCCCGATCTCCCTTTAGGGGGTAGTAGTTTAGCGGCATCAGGATGGTTTGCTACGCTGACGACAGGCTGGTCCTAGTGCAGGGGAGGTCGCACCAGGCGGCGGCCGCAATAATGACACGCGGGGTTGCGACAATCGGCAAGAGGATCCGACAATTGGGAAGTCCGAGGCCGTGTGCTTTCATGGACCTCGGTACGCGCCACCGACGGGTTCCTAAATAAGGCGTCGAGTCGACGATGAATTACTGGAGACTCGGGTTCGACAGCCGGTGGAACTTCGTGGAGCATTTTCGATGTTTATTGGCTCCCAGACTAGAGCAGGCCGGGGCTGCCTTGAAGAAACTCCTGCCCAATCTAGGGGGTCCAAACGCCTCCTGCCGGAGATTCTACGCGGGGGTCGTGCGATCCATGGCCCTTTACGGGGCACTGGTGTGGGCGCGTTCATTGAGGTGCCGACCAACCCGGCGGGCGAACGCGTCCCAGAGGGCCATCCGGCTGGTCCGGGGATACCGCATGGTCTCCTGCGAGGCGGCGAGCCTCCTTGTCGGATTGCCTCCATGGGATCTGGAAGCAAAAGTCCTCGCGCACATATGGGAGTGGCGCGAGGAGGCAAAACGCCGGGGCGTAACTCCGCTGCCGCGAGAAATCACGGCACAGCGGACCTCATGGCGACATGGATAGTGCGACTGTCGCAACCCAGTGCTGGGCATGCCACAATTGCGGCGGTAAGTCCCCTCTTTGAAGAGTGGATTGAGAAACGCCACGGCGTCCTCACCTCCGCCTGACGCCTCACCGGATATGGTTATTTCGGGAGGTTCCTGTTCCGGATAAGGCGGGAGGAAACGCCCGGGCGTTACCATTTTGTGGATCGCCCGGAGGACACGGTGGAGAGTACGGAGGAGGTCTGGCCGGCTTGAGCGGAGCACCGCCTTGTCCTCGCGGAGGCGCTCGGTGGTGGCGATCTCTCGCTTCCAGCCCTGGTGCAGACCATGGTATGGAGCGAGAGGGCATGGAAAGCTGTCACCTTCTTCTGCGAAGCAGTAATGTTCGCGAATGACGTGGCGGAGCGCGTGAGGGAGAGGCAATCGTTGCACCTTCACGCCGCTATTCATCGCAGGAGAAACCCTGGGTGTCGCGATACCCGGCCACCGTAGGCGTGGACTTGCGGACGGTGAGCAATGGGTATCTCGCCGTCCGGTAAGGACCAGGCCCGGGTCGACGGCGTGTTGTGTTCCACGCGCACATCAAAGAGATGTCAGCACACATTGACATAGTCCGTTAGGGCCGATGCCTGCCAGAGTTGCGAGTTTGTCCGAAAGGGTTACCGTAACCCTGGCACACAGCCAACTTATGAAACACGAGTGGGTTTCAGTCAGTAAAAGTCTGACACGCCCTCCCGCTCTGCTCAGAGCGGAAGAAGTTATTTGACGATTTCCCACCCAAAAGAAACGGGGTAGTAGTTTAGAATAACAAAAAATTACAAACGTTATCTTTTCACCCCCCTATAGGTTGAATTTCTTTCTTAATGCTTTCTTACATTATAAAAGGCAGCCATGTGCAAAATTTTATGTTCGTAGTCCCAGTAGTTTCAGCTGTGCGTTGATATGTCAGTCAGTCAGTTTCTTCTTTTATACAGCCTGGATTTTTGAGATGGGCAGCAAGGGCAGGTACCTTAACCGTTGTAGCTACAGGAAAACGTTCTAAGAGACTTTTCTTAACCTTTTGAGAAGTTTTGATTTGCATTCACAGATTTTGGAAAAAAATGTACAGTCAGCAGGAAAATGGGCACTTCGCACAAAAACTTTGTTTTAAGCCAATCGATCATGTTTCATATTAGGATCAAAAACCTCTATTGGAAGAACTGAAGTTTGAGTACTAGAAAAGAAAGAAATCGCAAAAGCTTTTCCTATACATGTCGTAGGAAATGAGCCTACAAGTTACAGTTTTACCATCGATAAACTGACAGCTATAAAGAGACTAATCGAAAAACAAATAAAAAATAATAACTTTTACTTTGGGTATTATTTCACCTCAAAATTAAAAACTTGGAACTTTACATTTGGACTGACCTAGAATTTTTACTTTTGTGCTCTAAGTTATGAGGTGCTCAAACTGGTAGCCGTTTTGACGTAGGCATAGGTTTACTCTCTTTACTACAGAGCGGGTAGCAGCTGATAATATGAAAGGATGAATGCCATAGAGAATCGTGGTAAGATCGCGGAAATCGGGAGGCAACAGATAGGAACATAATTATGATCCTATACCGTGGCCACCTCGCAGTCCTGATCTCACGCCTCTTGATTTTTTATGAGGGACTATTAAAAAAAAAAATTGAAAAAAGTAATACGACTGTTTTCAGGAACTCAAAGATTCACTTACCAAAACACACAAAAACTCTCACACAAAAACACTTATAAAATCTGTGAATGCAAATCAAAATTTCTCTAAAAGTTAAGGAAAGTCTCATAGGACTGTTTTAAGTTAGCTGCCTTTGCTGCCCCATCTAAAAAATCCAACCTGTATATACAGCGTGGAGCTACAATGCCGACATTAATTTAACACATGGGTAGGACTAGTGGCCAGTCACAATAAAGAAGATTCGTGAAACACAAAATACAAAAACCAAAAATAAAAGAGTTAACAACATCAGTGTGTGCCTTACGGCTGCACCAAAAAGGTTCATTTCAGCATTAATCAAATCTAATATCAAATCAAATCATTTTTATTTCAGGAATACATCCATATTGAAATTAAACCAAATTACAAATGAATTATTAAAAAAAAAAATATTATTTTAATACAAAAACTTTCTTACTTATTTTTACTGGCCACTAGCCAGCCCTACCCATGTGTTAAATTAATGTCGCCATTTGCATTGTAGCGCCACGGTGCATAGATGAAGATGATTAAATCAAAAAACATGCAGCTATTTTTAGTTAATTTCAAAAAAAGCGCTCCACCCTTTTTGATTTAATCATTGGATATAAAAGAAGAACTAATATAAGTCAATTTAATTATTTTATAATTTTTAGTGCGTGATAAAAGCGTGATTTTAAATATTTTTAAACTACATATCTTTATTTTTTACTTTTTAATCTAGTACCTATCTAGTATATTCTTCATTTAGTTATTAAGTCTAAAGTTAACGAAATTATGACTTGAGTCGTTTACGAGTACTAGGAGCCACTGAAGAGTTCCACTATCCCCGTCCTGACTCCATCATCAGAGCCTCGTTGCCCATAAATGATTTGACTTTGACATCTAAACAAGATAAAAAAATAAGTATTTCTTTTTTGGTTTTTTATTTACTCAGTCTTCTTTTTTATCAGTGGTTTTGTTGTTTAATTTTCACTGACCTGATGGGTATCGTAATCTGAATACGACAAAACAAAAAAACTATTTTCTCAACCCATACCTATTGCTTACCTAACTCAACAACAAACTGTCTATGATCCCAAAAAAAAAACATCACATCAATTATTTTTTTGTTTTGTCATGTTTATATATCGATCCATCACATCTGCGATGTTTCACTACTTAATTAAATATGACCCTGTATATTACTCGTACAGTCACGGACTTTAATTGATGAGCCACTTTCAAACTTTTCAATATTGCAGTTTTAAACATTCACGAGATTAGACGATTAAACACGAACTCAAACCGCATGCTCGTGGACAAGATGACAAATTAATAATAATCTTCCGATAGTCTTATCCATAGAGGTTGAAGGTTGACACTAAGTTGTCCATGATAAATCAATAAAATGCTGCATACGTTTATCCAATCTATTTGATACTGACCTTCTTTGAATTAGAGCTCATTAAATACTCGATATTTCTGAAAACCTATCCGAAGACAGTGACTGATTGCTTGATAAACGAAATAAAACTATTTTTCAAAGTTTGACAATTTTTTTAGCTTAGCACATCTTATGACATTTTATCATAGCTAAAACAGAAATAGTAAATAAATTTCATAACAAATTCTTCCAAGAAGGCGGCAGTTAGGTGTTATTTTGATTTAAGGCTCGTACACACTGGCGCGACGCGATAGCGTGACACAAAGGCACCGCGTGCAGCGCGACGGGCGGCGTCTTTGTGTCGGGCTGTCGCGTCGCGCCTGTTTGCGGGAGCCTTTATGTGCAACGGTTATCATAATTGTCTTGAACGTCATCTTAGACGCTATTCGTTCGGATAAAATCGTGGGTCTGAGTTTATCCGATGTCGAAATGACCAATCATAATTTTTCCGTACGCTAACGTTACTATCGCTACGCTAAAACAATTGTCGCTAGGTAACGGTTGCTAGACCTGCAATTGGTTGATTTTGGATAGTCACTGTACTATGTACGAGTATAACCGACTAAACCCGATTTGCTATACACGGCTAGAATACGAACAGTCGCAACTGGCTCATCAATTAAAGTCCGTGACTGTACATGGTAGGTACGCAGGAATTTGTATTAAACACTCTCAATAATTTCAGAGTACTTTTTGTAGCATGTACTCCAGACGGACACGGCATACTCCAGGCGTACTTGAGACTAAGGGCCCGTTGTTTCATTGAATATATAGTTAAATATTACCACTAATCAATTTAACAATTAGTCACTTGACAATAGTTAAAGTTCTCTATCTACGCATGGTTAACTTTCATAACAAATTGACAATTTTTAAACTATAGTTAGCTTAACCATTTGTCAAACAACCCACTTATGCCATTTTTAACAAATTGTTTGTTTAACTAACGCATTTTCACTATTAGTATTTTTGCCTACTGATCAAACAACGGGCACTTTAACAAGCAAATATCGTCGCCTTAGAGTGTAAACCTGCTAAATCCATTTTCTATTTCATAATTATATAGGTTTATTACATGGGACTTAAACATAACTAGGAAAATGTGGGTGTTACTATACACTTCTGCCGTACCCTTATAGGAATACAGGAGTGATGTATTGTCATGAATGGCTAATAAAGTATTTATTGAAGGTATAAAAGTATTAACGTCACCCCAACTAGGTACATATGTACAGTTCAATTATATGCATCTACGTTGACCATACGTCAGTGGTGGAACCTAAAGCATAATCTAATTAGATAACGCTAACTTTATGCTAAGTACTTTTAATCGCCGTTCACTAGAAGCTAATTAAGGTCAGTAAAATGTAAGCTACCAACTTGGTATCGTGAGAATGTCGCTTAACTTGGCTTAATTCGAATAAATGCGGAGCCTACTTTGCAGAACTCATTTGGCCTATCAAACGATTATAATGGGTATTTTGTTTCAAATTTTAATTATAGCAGCCGCTTTATTATCACCTTTTAATGTGTACATAACCATGGAAGACATATTGCAATATATTTTTAACATAAATCACATCATTCCATGTCTTGTTAACAAAAACGAGACTCATTTAAAAGAAATAAGGTGGCAATCTAATCAATTTATTTCAAACATGTTGTTTAATACTTCTAATATTATTCCAAATATTAAAAGTATCAAATAGGCACCAAGTAATTAACTGACCAACATAACAAAATAAATAAATTACATTACAACACAATTACATATTATGTGACATTTTTACAAAAGGTCTAATCAATAGAATAGAATAATTATTGTGGTCATTGACCTAAGGTCATTTTGTTTACAGGTTATAGCATTTTTCATTACAAACAGATTTCCTGAATGACCTACCGTTGTCATAACATTTTTCTCGAAACAAAAGACGTTTTATTTAGATTCATACGAAGAGAAACTAGGAAAAGGGTAACGGCCAATTTTGTCACCTTATTTGGTGGACTATGGACAATACATTCAAGGTCGGTTGGGTTGTTCCCCAGGTGTTCATTGCCGCCGCACACGCACTGCAGGACTCCGGGAAGCTGCTGGACATAGACACGGAGAAACTCTTTACAAACATACCTGATGTCCTCAACGCCAGCCTTTACTTTTGGGAGACTACCATCTACCCAATGATTGCTGATGCTCATGAGAAACAAGCACCGTAAGTACATACAATCAACTTACATTTATGTACAACACACCCTCATCATGGTGAGGTGTAAGGCTCAGGTAACAAGAACGATCGCTTATTATTAAAGAGAAAATATATAAACGTAAGCTTGTTCCACAGATTCAACACAGAAATAATGGCGCCAGGGTTCATGCACTTCCGGGATTTGTTCCTACCCTACGAAAAATACGTAAATGAGCAAACCAAAGCCTTGGACTATTTACGTTCCTTGTCGAACAACACAGATTTCATGTGTTATCTGACTTGGTGCTACCGGCAGAAAGCTTGTAACAGGTCAGTTCTACAAGTTAAGATGGCATTATTTTGTCAGAATGTCTTGTCAAAGGAGCCTGAGAGTAACCAGTGGTTCTGTTCCAGGCTGCAGCTTGCAGACATCATGGTAAAGCCAATGCAGCGCTTGACAAAGTATAGTCTGCTCCTGCGCCGTTTGATCAATCAAACAGACATTGAGCCCGAACGCACCTCGTTACAGGCCATGGTAAACTATACGCCTTTATTATTAAGTAAATAACTGTCAACCTTCACAGTAATAATATTAATAAAAAGTTTACATAAACAAGAATACTTACAAAACATTTTGGTTGCTGCACTGAGTGTTTACTCAACTACATTGTTTTGTAGTTCACTTCAACCTGGGAATCTAACTAGTTAGTTAGGTAGGTACTTGAAATTTTGGGTAGCAATTGCAATGCGACGAAATTTTCGGATGGTAAATTGGAGTAACCCTCAACCCCAATTACATATTGTGTGATCTACTATCTACATGTGGAGCTGAAATCTAGCGGGTACGCCGACTGCCTACCGTGCTTACACACAGTTTAGTTTCCACGTATCCAGCGGAATGAATTATCAGAATTAATTATAATTACAAAAGTTAAATTACAGACATTAAGTTGGATTGAAGTTTTTGAATTAACGCTTGTTTGTGTATTTATTATTCAGGAGACATGTGCCAAAAATTACGTTCAGGACTTAAACCGATCGATACGGCAACGAGAAGAATTGGAAAAAATGGAAAGACTGGCCAACTCGATAGAAGCCTACGAGATTGTAAGTTTCCGACTCAATTATCATTTATTGCTGTTCCACAATAGGTATTGTCTTTTTTAAGATAAGATAAGATAAGATAAGATGTTTATTTGTCAAAAACACAGTCAGATCAGTTGGGACGAACATAAAAAAGAAAGTTTCGACATGTTTTGTCTAGAAAGGCGTACAAATACAAATAATAAAATAATTCAAAGTACAAAAAACATAAAGTTACGTTTTTAACTACATTGATCAAAAAAGTTGCATCTCCCTAGTAAATGTTATGAAGATAAAGACAGAACAGATCCCTGATTCCAATACAATGGCGGCACTGTATGATGGCTTGTCATTTTGATATTGACTGCTAAATGTGAGGAAACTGATGACATAGTTGGACCGGCCGAAATAATGTCGTACTGCTGCGATGTAACTGTGATTTATTGAATCAATAAACGGTATCATTTTATAGCTGTCATAGGTGTCATCATACAATGCCGCTGGTTTAATTTCCAACGTTATAGTAGTGTGTCGAGACCTATGATTTCGTGCTTTGACATACAATTTGTGAAAACACAAATAAAATATGTCAGAAAGGCACGATCGACAGACCACTGAAACGTTCGAAATCTTACATAGCCGCGGAACAGAATTAGACACACACTAGATACGAGCCAAAAAAACAGCCGGTCTATTCTGTACAAATCTCACTGTGAAACATTTGTGTTTCACGGTGCAACATTCTACCTGATGCTAGGATTGACACTATTGACAGCTCACTTTAAGCTCACTTCACCTAAGTGATCACGGTGAGTTTTTTTACAGAATATATCGGCAGGTCGTGCATTTTCAGGATAATTCTCGCGCATTCTCGGAAATTCCTGCAGTTAGTAAAGCAAGCTCGTAAGTATCAAGCTTGTCTTCATCGTCTTCGTAACACTCTTGCCAGAGCGGTCGTGGTCCTCATGTACTTTCTTTTCTAGGGGCTGATGTGATTTGCCTCAAGATTTCTCGCCATTTACTCCGATTATTTGTATATTTTTGTGCACTTATACAAGGGATCGCCCACTGCGGATTTAATTTGGTCAGTCCATCTCATGGGTGACAGTCCGCATGGTCTAGTGCCCTCCACTCTACCCTGCATAACAAGGTGCTCTATAGAGTCACCCTCACGCCTCGAAACGTGTCCGAAGTCTTTGAGGATGCGCGTTTGGACCAGAACAGATAGACACTTTTTGATGTCGGGTTCTCGGCTTATAAAGGTGTTGGTGCAAAACTCGATGCACGATACCCCCAGCATTTTTCTCCAGCCCCACATCTCCAGAACGTCTATCGTCTTCTTCTCGATGTGACGCAGCGTCCACGTCTCAGCAGCGTATAGGAACAGGGAAAACCAGTCTTTGAATTAGCCAGATCTGGTAACTTTTGTAAGATCACTGTTCCTCCAGACTTTTTTCAGTTTGTCCATCGATGATGTAGTTATCACCATACGTCTCTTACTTTTATGTAATGCATCCACCCCCGTTTGAGATTAATACTTCAAGATAAATGTTAGACGGGACCACGTCGCAGTTCGCAATTTTAGAGACTTCGGGCGAGTTATTGCTACCGCGGTCCACGATCATCACCTTAGTTTTTTTGCTATTATTCTGTAGTCCGAATTCGAGGCTCACACTCTCCATCCTACGAATTAATTCTTCCAGATGACTTGCGATAGTAGCAAATAGCGTGGTTTCATCAACGTATCGCAAATTTGCAAAGTTGTAGCCACCGATTGAGACACCATCTGTCTAGTCCTCCAGAGTAATGCGCATGATGAATTCGGTGTAAACATTGAAAAGGTGCGGTGATATTATGCAACCTTGACGGACACTTGCACTAGGATGGAAATTGTTCGACAAGATTTCATCGGTTCGAACTGAGGCTGTGACTGTCTCGTATAACTTTCTCAATAGATGCACTAAGTGTTTCGGCGTGCCCATACCTAGTAAAGTATTCCACAACATCGGCCATTTCATTCAGTCGAACGCCTTGAAGGAGTCTACGAAGCCAATATAGGTCTATTTGCTAAATTCTCGGGCTTTCTCAATAACCTGATGAACAATTAATATTTGTTCCCGGATGCCTTTCCCTTTCACAAATCCAGCTTACTCCGGTGCAATGTCTTTGGACAAGTAGGCCTTTGGAAGTTCGTTAAGAATATGAAGCAGTATTTTACTGGCGTGTGACATGATTGCAATAAGGCGGTAACTGCTATATATATTAGTGGAGCCCTTTTTATGCAACGGAGTAAATACTGTTTGTGTCCAATCTGTAGACCAGATTACAGTCCTCCATACCTTGTTACATATATTATGTCGAAATAGATATCAACTCCTTGCTCTCTTATAGTCTCAATGAGGATTGCATCTCTGCCTGTAGCTATGCCGTTCTTCAGGTGTTTAATGGCCGCTCTAACTTCCGACTTCAGTATGTCTGGTTCCAGTTCATTAGACACGGTTGTAGGATGATAATTTTGTGATTAGGGGTCGAGCAATAAAGACTGACAGTAATTCTTCTAAGTCTCAGAAATTTGGTCAAGTTCTGTCTCGATGACACCATTGTTGTCTTCAATTGCCCAAGTTTTAGAAGTCAGTGATTTGGTTATGGAGCGGATCTTCTGGTAGAGGACTTACCATTCACAGCGGCCCGAGTGTACTTCTATTTCCTGACATATTCTCTGATAGCGGGCGTTTGGGTCTCGACGGCATGCAATTTGGGCAGACATACAATTTATAGCCCTAATGTCTGCTCCTTGCACCTTCATAGCCCCTCTCTTCTCGACCGAAGCAAGAGTATCGTCAGTCATCCAGAGCTATCACCTTTGAGACTTTGCTGGCCGATTTGTCTCGGTGATTGCACTAAAAATGACATCTTTGGCTCATAGAACGTCTGGCGATTTCTTGTCGTGTTTCGCATCTGAACAGTTTTTCCACTTCTGTTCCACCGCTAGCTTTAGCTTGGAACAATCGTAGACTTCCCAATCTCTATAAACTTTCGAGTCAGTTTGACTTTCAACTTAGAAATCGGAAGTTGGTGAACTGATCCACAATCGGCTCCAGGTAGTGTGTGAGCATTGTAAATGTATGTTTTTCACCGTGACCGGACTGAGATGTAGTCAATTTGGCTGCGATACTAACCGTCCGGCGATGTCTAGGTGTAGTCTGCGTGGGTGATGCTGGAAATTGCTATTTGCTATGAAGAGGTTGTTTTCAATGACAAACAGTATAAAGCGTTCTCCTCTTTCATTCCACACCCCTAAGCTAAACCTTCCGACGCAACTGCTTAAGTGAATTCTGGCATTTAAGGCACCTAAAATAATTAGCTACTCTCTGTTTGGGATTTTTGTAACCGTAGTCTCAAGTTCGGTGTAGAAGTTTTCTAGAGCCTCTTCACTTGAGGAACTGGTGGGTACATTATACTTGGATGAGGTTGAGATTCACCGGTGTTGCTTTCAGTTTAATACAGAATATTCGGTCCCTGACTGGTTCGTATCCCATCACAAAATTTCTTAGTTCTTTGGATATAAGAAATGCGACTCCATTTCGACTGGTGCTGTCATTGCCTGAGTTGTTTGTTGTGTTGTTTGAGTGTGTTTCACTGAGCCCACAGATGTTCAGGGCACATCTAGAAATTTCTCTTTCCAGGATGTCGAGTTTTCCCGGGTGAAGCAAACCTCACATATTCCATGCGCCTATCGTCTGGATTTGGCGTAGTTTGACGGACATTCGAATTTCCATGGTGAGCTTGGTCTTCTACTCCTCCAAGGCCGGTAGTCCATTTCTCACCGCGTGTCCTGTATTCGGCACGGCGCCGGCTGCGAAACGGATTGCATGGCGATCATGCTCTGTTACGTTGCACTTCCATGTTGACTGTCTTGGGAGAATAGTTGCAGTGGTTTCGCCTTACCTTCTGCACCAATTCTTTTAGGGGTTCAATCCAACGCTGTTGACGCCTTACGGGTGGTTCGGTTTTGAGGCGCCGAATACTCACCTTTTACCCTTCTTCTGTCCGCTACTGGGCCTACGAGAATTTGGTAAGTGTGTGACACTCGTGGGGTGTAGACGCAGCATTTCCCGTAGAGCACCATCGCGGGCGTAGGCAGATCGGACTGGCTGGTGGTACTCTTTTGAAGCCTTGTCACATAGGTGTAGCACAAAGCATAAAGCAATGTAGAATATTTCAATTATTGTTACTGTTGTCTCGTGTAATTGAGAGACTAAAATATCGGAAGAATTATTTGAAAAGTGGATACTTAGTAATTGGTTTACTATTACTCCGATATTTATAAGTAGTACAGTTATTGCTTTTCTGATCACTGTAAGCTCTGTAAAGCATTAGAATACTATTAATCCCCATAATATAATGATAATTGAATGAGTATGCACTCATTCAATTTATTTTAATGTAAAGTATATAAAATGAAATATAATATTAATTATAGGTATTACGAGTATAGGTAGGTAGGTACATATCATACAATGAAAAATATGTTATCATAACAGTCAATCAGGTACTTAGAAAATTACGACATATTTGGCAATGAGAGAAGTAGGAGAAGTGTTCGACAAAGATCATTTCATAGCACTTTTATGTAAGTTAAGTCTCACAACAATAAGTTATTTCTCCGTTTGTTCTTCAGTTAGAATATAATATAATACATTACTTAAAGCTATTCCGTTATTTATACTCTACTAAACCTTTTGCATCCGTAATATGCAATAACTATCTTACATTGTAATAACAGACAGGTCCATAATTATAGGGCTAAAATCATGGCTTAAAAACGCAAGAAAATTAAGGTTCTCTGATCATATCAAGTGTCAACTTATGAGATACATATAGCTATCTAAGTATTGCTACCAGACTCTCTGGAGTCTTCTAGCATCCGTGTAAATGAATAGCAAATTTAAAAAAAAATGTGCATTCTCCTTTTGCATCGTAATTTGCGGTAATCTATATACAGGGTTAGTTTTCAAAGACCAGCCAAATTTAAGGATGTGCTACAGACCATCAAACTGAACAACTCTCTCCATGGGACCAATATCATCATCGCGAAAAATTTATCAACTGTCCCATACAAAACTTCAATACCTACTCGACCCAAATGTATAGGACCGCTGATTTTTTTTTCGCGATTACGATATTGGTCCCAAGGAGAAAATTGTTCAGTCTGATGGTCTATACCACACCCTTAAATTTGGCTGGTCTTTGAAAAATAACCCTGTATATAAAAATGAATCCCTATTTCCCTTGGTCACGCCATCACGCGTGAACGGCTGGACCGATTACACAATTTTTTTTTTGGTTGTGTTCATTATTGTCAGGAGAAGGATGTTATGAAATAAAAAAATAAGGAAGTTGATCAGAACGTTACAAAATTTAAGAAAACTTAACGCCAATGTTAATTTTACATAACTGTCAGTTATTTGTCAGCGATTGACAGAATGCGCGCTGCAAATATCGTTTAACACAGATGGATCTGTTGATAAATGAGTCGATAGTTTTAGTTTTAGTCAATAGTCAAAACTAAAACTAAACCACATATGACATTCATAGTTATGACACGATAACGTCTGTCGGGTCAGCTTGTTCTCCATAAAAACGATCAATCCTGTCACTCGTCGTTCAAAATTTTATGAAAAAGCAAAATACCTAATGTAATTTCTTTAAACACTAAAAAAAATATGGATTTCCAGACAAACTTACATGTGTTATTTACACCTAGCTAGAGGGTGGAATATTCAAAGATACGGTATAAAAGTTAGGTATCTACCTACCGTCAAAATTTCAATTTGTTTTATTTAGTCAGTTTATCGTTCTTTTTTTTCATATTCATAAGTAAGGACTTTCTGTTAGTGAAATAGTCCGCTATTCATACAAAACTGGCCAAGTACGAGTCGGACTCACACACGAAGGGTTCCGTACCATCGTACAATATTTTTTTTTTAATTTATTTAAAGGGCTTTGTCGCTTAGCGACCACATCGCCCATCGTACAATATTTAATACTAGGTAAATTTTTTAAACATGTTTCTTTTATGGGGTCCCCCTTTAGTTTTCAACTTTATTTTATTTTCATTATTTTTTGTTATAGCGACAATAGATATACACACTCCGTGAAAATTTCAACTATCTACCTATTACGATTCATGAGATACAACCCGCTGACAGATAGACAGACAGACAGCGGACGCTTAGTAATAGGGTTCCGTTGGCACCCTTTATGTACGGAACCCTAAAAACGGCCCTGACTTATCACTTTCATTGCACCTTGACTAATCAAATTACAATATACCTTAATACTTAATTATCCAAATCAAATATGAATACATGAAAATAATCGACTACAATATTTTGGAAAACTTTTGGAATGGTAGATCCCTGATTCTAATAATTCTTAATACAAATTTTGACTGGACAATACAATTTCACTTCGTATAAAAGGTCGTCTCAAAATACCTGCTCAAATATCTGAACACCAATTCCCGTAATTAAAAACGTTCAAAATCTAGTCGCAATCTCATCTCAGCGACACTCAATGTCAAAAACTTGTCAATAACAGGTAAAATTAAAAAACTCCCGACACAAAGAAGAGCTGATGACCTTGAAACGGTTGAACCGATTTTAATAAAACATGTCTAAGAACCACCGCTAGATAACCTGCTTTCAAATAAAAAAACCGCATCCAAGTCGGTTCATCCATTTAAGAGCTACTGTGCCACAGACAGACACACACACATAGCGGTAAAACTTATAACACCCCTCTTTTTGCGTCGGGGGATAAAAAATAGAAGTAAATTAGAGGTATTTTTGACATAATTATTGAGACTGAGATTAGAATGCAAAGGTTCTTAAAATTACGAGAATTGCTCCTCCGTTACAAATCAATCTCAGTTGAGTACTTACTCATTTTTAGAAACCTGCACAGTAATTGCTTAAATAACACACTATCAAACACAATCTGAAACATTTTGAAGGCTATTGCTAATCCATTGCTTCATTTATGTTCGATAAATTTGTCTTCTCAACAACGTAAATAACGCAATGAATGATGTTGAACTGTCAAAATTAAAGCCTCCTACTGTTAGTGTGTTACGCATTTACCCCGCTGTTTAATTGTTAACGTAATCACCTCACAATAAAAAGTACCAAACTAGGTACGCGGTTTAAAAAAATATGACAATAGAAACAAACACAATGTTGAGAGGCGCTTTATTAGTCGTTGACATTATAAAGTCATTTGTGTTTAGACGAATATGGATTTATACTAAACTATAACAATAATTTATATAATTTATTTGCTATTTTTTTTAAAGTCTGTTACAGTAATCAGTAAAAAACTTAAAAAAAAATAACAATATAAACTATGTGTAGGCATCTTGAGAGGCCCCATACATTGTTGTAGCTTATGTGATACGAAATAATTAATCATTATTAAATTATCAAAAGGTATGCCATGAGTATGTAAGTCAACGAAATAAGAAAACAAAAACAACTACCACATTATTCGGATTAATATTTTATCCCAAGAACTATTTATTGGGTCGTACAATCATTTACGAGGTGAACGACACAGGTATGAATTTAATAATAGTACATTGTGATGCAAGTGTGCAAAGTTTGTCAATGCACTCAAGGCGGGATTGAAGCCGAGAGTCAAGTGAGAGACAATGCACACGTGTGTATCAAACGACGATTTTCAACACACTTGCAAAGGAAGAATAAATAAAATTGAATAAACGTATTATTTTCAAATATTTGTGACGGATTTCAGATAGGCTTGGGCTCCTGTGTGTTTTCTTTTCGTGCCTGACTCGGAGCCGCCAGACAGCATTATATACAAATAAATGTTGATTTATATTTTTTTTACATACGGTTTATTTGTATATTACACAGTTTAAATGTATATTCATAAAAAATGGCATGAAAAGGTATAAAGGTTCTATGCTGAGATTTTAAAAAATCGCTCGTTTCTAACTAGTTACCTGGTTATCTGTGGCGTACTTTCCCGCACTAGTACGGGAATGCAAATTATAAGCACGCGTGTTAAATACAATGCATTGTGTTGCATTGCAAAGGCACTTTTCCAACAAGTGTGTTGAAAATATATTTTTCAACACATTTGCTCAAAAAATGCATTTACGATGCCTGTATACATTGTTCGAAAGTAAAAAATTACGCATCATACAACGGAACGTGCGGTAAAATAGGTACTCACACCTAAGTACCTGTTTTACCGCATACTCCGCTGTATAGCGGCGTGCGTATCTTTACGGTTTATTTTTAATTTCCATAAAAAATATATAAGAATTTCACCAAGGAGTTTCACATTACCTTATATAGAATAAATAAGCTGAATAGTCGAACCTCCTTGGAAGCGTGAAAATGTGTTGAAAAACGTTGTATGACACACGTGCGGAAATTGGTATTTACAAACTCGTGACTACGGTTACATTCGTCTACTCGTTTGTAAAAACCAACTTACCGCACTAGTATCATAAATAACTATTATGATAATGGACTGTTCAATGTTCTTTAATCCTTCTTGTAATTTTACCCTAGACTTCCTAGTAGTCGTGACCTTTTCTGGATTATTTTTTACCATCGCATTGTGTAATCTTCGTTCTATTTTCTGCTTTTAAAGTTAGTTTTTATCATTAAACGTCTTTGTGTATACTTAAAGCTAAGCGCACGTCTCATCTCCAACTCACTCGTGTCCAATTTCTTGATGTTAATGAAGTAGAAACGATTTATAACTATTAATGCTGTTTAAAACTAATCGTATTTCTATCATTTTCAGTATACAACTTCAAAAAGAAAACTACAATTAAAATTAGCAAATATTTGAGTCCAAGTCCTCCTCCTATTCCTGAACCTGAATAATAACCTATTAGATATTTACTAATCAATTAGAATCAATAGGTTTTAGGTAAAAAACATTGCTTTCTTCTCTCTTCTCGCAAAAAATCTCGCCAATCTACTTAAAATAATATTAGGTATATAATATTAGATACCAAATTGTTCGTGTAAGCTAATTAGATACCTATTACATAATCATAATCGTTTTTTTGCTAAGAAAGTAGGTAGGTACCTACATAAAATAAAGTGTTTACAAAACTTTGTTATCCCTGTGTACAATCAACTTTAAATTAGGAATGCAAATACATATTGAAAATATTTTTTTAATAAAATAAAACGTGAGTCAAATAAAAATTGACAAAAAAATGATAAAATTTAAACCAAGCATTACAATAATAAGTAAACACACAATGTCAAATATTAAATCCAAAGTATAGTGTCATTTAAAAAATCATTAATTGAATAATAACACTTATCAAGGACAGCTGTCAGTTTCTTTTTAAACATTTGGATTGGAGCATTTTTTATATTATCTGGCATTTTGTTATAATTGGCGGGGCCCATGCCGAAAACACTTTTCTTAAGTAAAGCTGTATTGTACGAGTAGCTACGATTTTTTAATAGGTTCATATATTGGCTTCTGACAGGCCCTTTTCTAGTTTCTGACACTGTTAGAAAGTAATTTTATTTTTTTCTTACATAAATCGCCATTTCTAAATATATAATGCCGGAAATGTTAACAATTTTAGGATTTTGTACATAGGTACACGAATGTCTGTCATTTTCAGGCCACACATTGCCCTTATACCTACAACGTTTTTGAGCCTTAAACACATGTTCTCTCATAGTACAAGTACCCCAGATTTTAATTCCAAATCGTAGAATTGATGCCACTAAACCATGGTATATATATCGTAAGCAATCAAGCTTTGACCAATAAAACACAATTATTTGCGCGACCTCCCGGGGGGTTAATGCGCATGAGAAGTTGAAAAAAAGATGAATAAATATCTTCTGTTTAAATAAATAGGTAAATAAACAACGTGTAATACACCTATGACTGCGCCTACGGGTACCTAAACGCACTTTTTTTTTTCAGGATTTCAAAGACGATGATCTGGACAAATGCTTTCGTCTGTACGCGCAGTTAAATCTCAAAGCGCCTATGATAAACTGCTCTCCCGATCATAGCAGGACGCTAATATATCAAGGGGACTTGCGCTATAAGGACAACATAAAGGAGGCAAGACTAGAAATTAATGATAATTTTAACAGTGGTCTCTACTAATTAGTTATATCAAATACTTAAAAAGTACAGCATTAAATTCCTTTTAGTAAAAATCAAGAGATCACTAGTAAAATTAATCTTTCTTTTCGTGCTTTGCGTAATCATTTTCGGATGCATCCGTTATTATTACATAAATATGTATTAATACAGTCATAATCATTCAAGTTCATTTGAAAAGTGTGTAGTTTTTCAGCAATAAAAAAAAATAGGTTTGTGTCGCGAACACACACTTTTAAGAGCCTTATGCAATGAAATATACTAATAGTCAATTAATTTATGCATTACGCTCTTCATGTTGCACGGGTGCGAATTATTTGATATAATTATTTTACCACGCGAATACTATTTGCACTCACTTCTTTTGTGAAACTAATATGACGTATTTTCCGCCTTTTCTCTTTGTATTGAGGATGATATCACAACTCCGTATTTGAGCTATATCTTAGTTAGATGATTGCTGTGCTAGCGTCACGCAGATTCCGCCAACGCCACTTTCAAGTCAGCCTTAACTATTGCATCTACCAGTGAGCGACGCCAAGGTAGCGCTGATGCAGGCGTCTGCGTTACGTATATATTCTCGAGCCCGAACGAATGGTAATATCATCCTGAAGAGGAAAAATGATTTCTAAAAATACAGATTTTCAACAGATGGAAGTACGCGTATACCTACTTACTGACATGCTGCTCATTTGCAAGAAGCTCTCTAAGGGCAGTCTTCATCCGTACAAACTAATAAGGTAAATACCTAAGTTTTAAGCGAATTAAACCCACAGCGTTTACTGTTATTTGCTCTGCGAATTACCCATAAATTGTTTGCTTTGCAGGCCAAAGTTCTTCATTGAAAGGCTTGTAACTTACCCGAAAATTAGCCAACGCAATCCAAAGGAATACGGATCCTTAGTGTTCGTGGCCGTTGATGATGTTGGCTCATCACTCGTCGCCTTCAGTTTATCGGAATCATCAAAGGATCCCAACGCACAAGGCACACTGAAGGTGGGAGATTTATAATTCAAGTATTACTTTATCGTTTTTTATAAAACGAATAATAATGAGTTATAATAATACATTTCCAGAGTTGGGAAAATAAACTACGCGAAGCCCGTTTAACATATGAACTGGCCATGTGGTTCACGAGGAACCCATCTCGGGACCTGACGGAAATGGACGTTGATTCGTCCTCCGACTACGGCCTCAGCATACCGAGTGCGTCCAGGCCGGTAAGATAATATTAGCTATTTCAGAGCTAATCCCGTGATAACAGTTGGCCCTGAAAATGCATCAAATTTCTATTTTGTCGATGGCACGTTCCATATTTTGTCAGCCCATTATTCATCCACACGAGCGGCTCTCACGTAACCTTTCATCAACTAGTCGGGTAGAAAGAATTAGGCCCTTTGTACACTCACGTTTTTCTTGCCGTGAAAAACTACGGTTTATTAGCCGTGTCGAGGCACGGTCGTCTTGTATGAATCACTATGAAAGTTTGTTGACGACACGACGGCATTATGGCACAAAGCCGTTGCCGTGTACCATAGACCTCTGTCATATACAAGGTCACACAATTTTCTACGGCGTATAAACTGCGCCGTAGAAAAAATGCGTCCGCAAACAAGCTTCCATAGTGAATCTATAACTGACGATCGTGCTTACACACGGCGAATAAACCGTAGTTCTTTACGGCAAAAAAAACGTGTATGTATAAAGGCGTTAGGGAGAAAGTGTTAGTGCATGACGGACATGATGTGAGATGGGCTATAGTTTGTAGCACGGGCTCAATACCACATCGTGTGTGATACCTTACCTGAGCAATTTTTCTTTGCTTTACCTGACTTGAGTTCGGAGTCGGTTTAAGGATTTCCAAGTAGGCCTTGGCAGACTGTGCGCAGAGGTACCTATACATTCATTTCACTTCAGGTTGTAAGAATGCTTTAGCATTCATAAAGGTGATATTTTTGTTTCAGGGTGCAAAGCAAAGTTCGGATGAACTAAACATCGACCGCGAAGCGCGCGAGCGCGTGGCTGCAATGCTCCACCGAAGCCTGGGAGTATCGACTGAGTGCGACAACTTTTCACAAGCGTCGATGAACACTGATTCATTCGAGGGTAAGTTGGCCAAAAACTAATTTATTTAGGTCTCCTTTCGCAAAAAGTGCATACACAGAACTCCCTTATGGATTCTGACGAAATTGTTAGTATCTATCAAGCAAAAGCAATGTTAAAAAGCTTACATTGAAGTTTTTTGGGACAAAATCAGTTTAAATGCCTATGCCCAAAGCGATAGCGTATTCCATTTAGAATGAAATAAAATGAATCATTATAATTGTATCACTTAACTTCTTAGTTTCAATGATCGTTTGCAGTACGCGGCCGTTTATTAAGTTTACCTATGAGCCAAGGGTATTTTGACATAGCTGTAACCTCAGAATAATAACTAAAGCATAGAAGGAAGGCTAAAATAGCAGCTGAACTCAATATATCTGGTTCACTTTGACTTATGGAGGCTGCTGATATGTTAGAAAAGGACACGCGTACAAAAGACATTTCGAAATTTTGTAGGTTGTCACTAACTTTATTCTTGACTAATGATGTGACTCACGCACTTTCAACGTCGATAAATTTATCGATGAAATGCATTAATTGCCAAAATGAATGTCGGTGATGAGATATTAAACTTTCTTGAAATATATAAATTATAGCAAAATCGTGAATGAATGAGCACAGGGAAATTATTAATCTTCAAATAAATCAACAAATTTTACGGGTAAATTAAATCTATTTTAAAATTCGACTATTTGTTACAGCTTAAGCTCTTTTTTTTGGGTTGGAAATCATCAAATGACTTCTCCCGCTCTGGGTGGAGTGGAAGGCCGTGTCAGACTCTTACTGACTAAAACCCACCCGTGTTCCTTCAGTTGCTTGTGCACCAGGACCACGGTAACTCTTTCGAACAATTCGCGACCCTGGCAGGACAGCTTAAGCTCTAAGGTTAAAATGTAATGGACGACATTTTAAGTAGAATAGGTCGAATCAGTCGAGGTTCATAAGTGCAGACCTACATTAACTTTAACTTGTAAGTCTGTAAATTTAAAAAATAACAAGTATATGTAGTAGGTATAAAATCATGTTTGGAATAACAATAATAATTTCCAATCAGATATAGCTTTAGCTTTGTATATTGTAAGGGCACATTCAAGTCAATGAAAGACGAACCTATTAAATGGTAACTTTATAGTAGGTACATACAGCGCTCACACATGTGCTATTCAATTATACAATACTAAGAGTTTGAATTTATACAATGCAAAGATAGTTTTTACAATCTTCAGCAGCTTCAACAGTAGTTTCAAATGCTAATCAATTAGTTTATGCGCCCTTGTGGAGCAGGACCAAATTGAGCCAAGCATTTTTATTAGCGATGTAATCCCCCAACTTATAATATGCTTGGCTGCATAGTGTGAATTTTATACAAGATTTAAATTTCGTTATATTCAGTTAAAGTATATGGGGAGGTATTTGATTGTAACATTTCAAACAGTACTCCATGAAAGATGAGTCTAGTTTAGCCAGCCTGAAACCTGGTTGAACTAATTGTGTCTTTCACCTCTTTTACTAAAAATATTTTTAAATATTTTTTTAAAGATTTTTCTTTACATATATGATGTTTTCAAAGATATATTGACAAGGTGCCGTCATGATGTTAATATCTTTAAATATCGAAGTCGTCTCCATTTTGCAGTTTCATTGTAAATATAAATGAATCCAAAGTAAAATGCTTGGAGCAAATGTGACTATGCTTTTTTTGGGAGTTCTATTTCTTCTACCAATGCGATTTACCCATTTTTTTTTTTCACATCTTCTTTAGGAAATCTGTAAAATAAAAGTATCGACAATATTATTTACGTCACTATGCATATTTTTATGATAACCTCAAAGTAATTTCGGAATAGTCGCTAAAACTTCTACTGAAATAGTTATTACGACTGCTTTCCACTACAAAGTCATTCAGCAAACCTTGTTTTATATTTCTAATTGGTTATCAGCTCGCATTAGACAAATAATTTGACAAAAACTTACCGATGGAAAGTCAACAGTTGTTGGTTATTTTCTTTTCGTAAAGAATGGGACTTGCAGCCCCCAACCACACAAGACATTATACCACAGAGTCCGCACACTCACTATGTATATTTATACAAAGAATTCGTGCAATCTAACAACAGAATTATTATAAAAATATCATGTAACCATGGGAGTTTACTACAAACTCATGAACAATGAACACGCGAACAAGTCAAATCGTTCAATGACCGAACTGTCACACTCTGAAGCAAAGTACTACCTAATTTGGCCGGGTTGAAATAGAACCAATATAACCAAAATGACAGATCATCTTGTGACAAACCAAAAAAGTAAAACAAAGCGCGAATCGTTGATCTCATTCTAACATCCTTTTTCTTGCCATAAGATAGAATGAGATTAAAGGCAGTTACTGAATTTTTATTTTAGCCTTCCTTCTATGCTTTTGTTATTGTTCTGAGGCTGTAACGAAACTCTATACATGGCCGATTTTTTTTCTTAATTTTGTGCCCTGTCAATAGCCGGGTACTGTAGTTTAGAGGTTTTAATGACGTCACTGATTATTATAATGGTTCTGAAGGAGAGTTATCCACAAGTCATGGAGTTCGGCAGTTCCCACACGGACTTCGTCACCCAATGAAGCGAAATTCGACCGGTGGCAGCTCCAGAAATTCAAGACTGTCCAGCTTCCACCAATCAACGAGGTAACTATGACACGTATTAATTTTAATAATAATTATATCGTTTATTATAATTTAGGTAGTAGGGAATACAAATTATAACATTGTTTGTTCAGTAATGTGACAAATCATAGTTTTTTTTTTTAATTAGCGCATAGCCTTCTAACAAAAAAAAATAAACACGAAATTCGTTCTATCGTTTCTTACGTTAATTACTTTGACATAAAGAAAAAAGGGACCAAATTGTGCAGATTTTATATTGGGGTCATGTACCAAAATGGTAAGAGTTGTTCCGTTCACATTCAGTATTTAATGTTTAATTGGCAATTGCAGCGCTGCTTCCCACGACGAGCCGCAGCCGGGGCCCAGCAGATATAATTATAAAGCGGGCACCTCCGTTGAGCACGTCATACCGCCACTTAACCCCGATGATGGTAAGTCATTTTGAGTAACAGTTTAAAATCTTCAGCACTCTGAGAAGCCATAATCAATAACATTTAAATGTTCCCATTCTGTAATACTTTTGACTGACAGACTTTGACTTTTCCGACTCCGACTGAGCGCGGCAGTCACACAGCACGGAACCACCGCGCCGGCAGTGACTAGAGACGGCAGTATCTATCACTAAGAATGTACCTACAAATAAAAATCGTGGCGCTGACAGTCACGGACAAGCTAAGCAAAGCTGTCAATTTCTATCCATCATTTAACTCGAAGTTCAAGAAAACGGTGACACGCTTGGTTTTTATGGAAAGTATTGATAATGCCGGCTCTATCAGCGGCCACAGATTCGTCTGTGTGCTCTGTGGTGGCAGTTTACATTTTTTTGATATAACCACTGATGGTTTTTAGCCTTCTAGCCTTTTCTTGTCTCCCAAGTCCCAAAGCTAGGGTGGAAGCTTTTGACCTAGATCTTATTGTATGGCAACATTGTAGCTACGAAGTTTATTAACCGAATTCAAAAAGCAGGTGGTTTTATTTGCAGTAACATTTTACCTACATTGCCTGCTTACGAAGGAAAGTAAAAAATTTGGAAAATCCAAAAGTGCACGCCTCATAATCTCATTCAATTCTATAAAAAATAAAAATATAAATAGATGTACAGTCTTGTAGTTTTCGTTTTTTATTAATTGTAATTAAACGACACTGAATTAATTAGCCATTTGCATTCAGTGACCTACAATTGTCGACTAGAATTAAAAAAAAAAAATAACTCAAATAATGGATTTTTTCACAAGTTACAGTGTTTCCGGGTTTCACACATGACGGACAGGATTTTTTTTGACCTATTTTGGTGTTATTTTCCAATTCTATTGCAGTAAATCATTTTTTTAAAAGTATGAAATTAATCTCCATTAAATTATCTCGACAATAGTATGCAAAATATCTTGATTCCGTGAACTAACAAGGCTATAATAATAAAAATAGCCGCCAAAATGAGGCGAAAAAAATTTTTCGATCGTAAAGCACTCTGATGCTTGGCATCATGAGTCGTGCAATAACTATCTCATTAGAAGATTCAACGTAACCATTATGTGTATAGGTACCAAACTGATCATTAATAGGAGAGCTGGTTATATCCATTATTAAAGTTTTACGGTATTTCTGGCGAGTAGATTTTAGTTTCACTATAGATACATTGTCGACTAAATTCAAAAGCCGACTAGATATAGTGGGGTAAAGGTCAGTCAGGCAATGTCGACTGATACGATTTTCCCCGCCCTTTCGACGGTCCCTTTTGCTTGGGAACTTAGTTACAGTAAGATTCACGAAAGATGACCACGGCGCAGAAGGCATATTTTAGGTCCCTTTGGAGGTGCGAGGTGAGGCGCGGGCGGAAATTATTATTAAATATTAATTAACCAATTATTTAACCAACATTAAAATATTATTTTGTCTTAAGTCTTTTCTTCATGAGTGTACGTGCGCAGACGGTCGCCATTTGTGGTCATCTTTCGTGAATCGTACTGTACTCTATAGCGGAAAATTGATAGATGGAATTATGGACACAAAACATGCTACCTCATGCATTCAGAATATGTACCTTGAAATGCCATTTATGCTACAGGGAATGCGTCCGAATGCAGGAATTCAAATTAGTGATAGGTAGGTAGAGTAGGTACAGTTGCGAGTATTTTACCTACTTTCGTTACAATAAGGTTGCTATTGTCATTGGTAAAATAACTGTGAATCGAGTATACTCCATGTATTAGAAAAATAACGGTTATAAACCCTTTGTTATTTTCTTATAAACGTATTATAAACGCCGTTGTTTCACGATAGCAATTAAATATATTTCTGTTATTTTCTGTATTTTTTTTTCTTTCTTTTAGAGTTACGTTAATTGTATGCGCGTGTTTCTGTGTCATATAAACCTATTTATCTTTCTTTCTTTTCTATTTACAAATCACATTTTCAAATAACTTTAAAATGCAGCGCATTTCCACAATTTCACACAATAAGTAACTGTCGTTATTTGGCCGTTATTTTTCTAATGGAGTATAGGTATAGACTACTGCCATAAAGGTTTTTTTTCAGGAAAATAACGTCACCTCCATTGTTGAGATAGTGTATCCCATGATCATTAATAAACATTTAGCGATACTTTAACATATCGACGGCGAAGTGCCAATAAGACCTAACTGACAAAGTAAAAAAATTACACAAACTGAAAAAAAAACGTTTAATTTCTTGATAAGTTAAATTAGTTAATACATTTATTAATTTAGAATAATAATAATGAATGTATGCTTTAAAAAAAATGATCTGCACCATATGCATTGTGACGAGCATAAATTGCTTAGCAACCGTAATAAACTTATCGAATCGCAACCCGTGAAATACTTATTGTTGAGTAGTTCCGGTGGCCACCTCTGGTCTTCCTCATCAGTTGCAATTCACCGAATGGTGCTTTCTGAGAGCAAATGCACGAGTTTCTATAAAAATACCCAAATCGCTATAGGTGTGCCTATAAAATTTGAGGATTTCCCTCGATTTCCATGAGATCCCTTCATCAGATTCTGATTTGGTGACAATGGGACCACCTTGAAAGTATACCTATTCAAAAAAAAAAAGAATTTTGCAAAGCCGTCTATATATGACGGAGTTATGCCCGAACATACTTAAAAAAAAAAAATACAAACGTCCGAATTGATAACCTCCTCCTTTTTGAAGTCGGTTAAAAAAGTGAATTTCTCGAAAAATGTCAGTTAGGAGTTATTGGCACTTCCCCGTCGATATCTTATTATAATCCAATCGAAGTCACAATAACAAAAGGTTTCGAAGTATCATTGTTTGAAAAAATCATGTAAGAAGCAGTGGGTAATAGAAGGTAATGGAAATTGTTTTTGCAGGAGTGACGTCAATAACAGTCAACGTAGTCAGCGAGAGCGAGTCGGAAACCGTAGTCCTCTCGCAGCAACCTCCACCGGTAAGTTTGAGTTCTTATAAAAAAATACTATCTGTATAGCCTTTTTCACAACTATGTTGGGTTCGGCTACCAGTCTAACCGTCTGCTGAATACTAATATTTTACACGGAGCGACTGCCTATCTAACCTCCACAACCCAGTTACTGGGTAATACGACACCCCACCTAAGCAAGATTGTTGTTAGACTTTTGGGGTTCTGACTACCCATAACGACTGTCAAAGATCTACGAATGAAAGCCGGGCCCAACAGGTTAACGTGCTTTCCGAGGCACGGAGGTGTCTCGATATGTAATGGATGGTCACCCATCCACGAACCGACGGCGGCAAGCGTAGCTTAACCTTCAATCAACCAGTGCGGTTGTTATTATTTAGCCACAAGACCCTCTTTGAGTTCTAATATGGTTAGGTACTTAGGTTTATGTGTACCCAAATCGCTACTAGCACAGAAATCTCGAAATTCGACATGTCACCACATCATAAAATTGCCCCCGAGCAAAGCATGGGCGGGTCGCATGTAGAAAGAAGACTCGCAATAAGATAGATTACAAATTGAATGAACTTTTTTTGAAACCTTGACATGATGAGAGCTCTAACAAACTGGTAAAAAGGCGACAAAACAATCGTGAATAGTTAAAGCACCCAACCGAAAGAAAGAAAGAAACACACCTGTTTTTTCTGTTCCGTGAAACACACTCATAAAAAGAAAACAACATAACACAACATCACGCCCGTATTCCCCGAAGAGTTAGGCAGAGGTGTACCTATAGCACACCCACATTTCGTCAGTTATGTTTAAGTCCCATGTATTAGAAGAAAAAAAAAGAAGTAAAATGAAAATAACAACAGAAAGTCCTGTACAACGCCAAAAGGTCTATCTCTGCATACCTATCCTTAATTCGTTATTATTAATAAACTATAGTCAATATTTACATATTACTATGTATTGGTAATTATAACGTAATTAACATTCGATACTAATTCAAGTCATGTGTGACATTAATTACCACGTTGTTGACATTAATTTTATATGGACAAATGTATTTTCAATGAAGGTACAGAATACAAATGCAACCTTCAGTTTTATTATTATTTGTATAGACGTGAATATTCATATTGCAATCCGCACCATTGGTTTTTGATTATATGCGTTGAACAATGCAATAAAGCAATAAAGCACTGCAAGTTAGAAAATCTTATTTTCTTTGCGCAATCTCCATGATATTTCGCATTTACAATCGAGTACGTACATGTCAATCGTTAATTGTGTAACTGACGGAATTAATGGCTTTAGGATTGTGAGGATTTTACAGGATTACCCCGCAGTACCTATTACCGCAGTCTAGTTGTACCTCTATGCATATATCGCTCCGAAATAATTCAACTATGGCGTTCATTAATGATCACTGTGGCCAATCTATTATCACTAATGGAACTTCACTCCCTCGCCAATCAATGTCAATATCAAATTACATTAAAATTTCCGAAGCTTTGCTGCAATATAATAATCAATTTAAATCTATATAGCTATACCTATACATTTATAGAGGTTTGGTATTTAGGTAGGTACTGACTGATTGGAACGGAAAGGCTAAACCACTGAAGCTGAAAACATTATAGGATAGGTTCTTATTCTTACGTTGGCATCCGCTAAGAAAGTAGGCACCTATATATTTTTTTAAATTCTACCTCCTAATCTATTTTAAAATAGGGGAAGAAAGATCGTAAAAAGATCCGTATTTTTTAATAATCTTAATTGGGCTTCCGTTTAATAATATAAGACGTGTACATCAGGATATCCACAAATTCTATCCCAGAAGGGGTAAATTAGGGGATGAAAGTTTGTATGGAATCTCCGAAATACGAAAAATGATGACGATTTGTCATCTTACCATCGTTTTACATAAAACTTAAACTCATGCCTTGCCATCTTTTATCGGTTTCAATAACACCATTGTAGCGTCACTAATAATTAACACTGTTGTAGCGTACTAATATCACTTTTGTAGCGCGTACTAATATCACTTTTGTAGCGTCACAAATAAATAACACTGTTTTAGCGTACTAATATCACTTTTGTAGCGTAACAAATAAATAACACTTGTAGCGTACTAATAACACCATTGTAGCGTCACTAATAATTAACACTGTTGTAGCGTACTAATATCACTTTTGTAGCGTCACAAATAAATAACACTGTTGTAGCGTACTAATAACACTGTTGTAGCGTCAGTAATAAATAACACTATTGTAGCGTACTAATATCACTTTTGTAGCATCACAAATAAATAACACTGTTGTAGCGTACTAATAACACCATTGTAGCGTCACTAATAATTAACAATGTTGTAGCGTACTAATATCACTTTTGTAGCCCCACAAATAAATAACACTGTTGTAGCGTACTAATAACACTGTTGTAGCGTCACTAATAAATAACACTATTTTAGCGTACTAATATCACTTTTGTAGCGTCATTAATAGATAACACTGCTGTAGCGTACTAATAACACTGTTTTAGCGTCACCAATAAATAGCACTGTTGTAGCGTACTAATAACACTGGTGTAGCGTCACTAATATATAATACTGTTGTAGCGTACTAATTACACTGTTATAGCGTACTAATTACACTGTTGTAGCGTCACTAATAAAGCCCTCAATGCTCCTCCATAGATTAACAGTGGCCTTTCATCCTTTTGAAGCATCCACATGATATGGACCCTTCAAAATATTTTCTAAGGACCAGTTTAACTTTACAGCAAGGCTAACTATATTTAAAGATAGGTAGTAACCGAGCATTTTACGTTCAATAACTACATACTTACATCTACAATGTAAGAAAAACTACTAGAGATCCCATAATAAAATACCTACCTTTCCAATTTAAAAATGATTTGTCCTTATAACACATAATTAAGTGATATGTTCAATGTTTCGGGTCCAACTGAAACTTTCAGGGTTACATTTATTTCGATTGTAACAGCTATAATTATATGAGCAGAGAAACAACCCGAAAACAACGTAAAGTAAGTTATTAATTGTTATTACACGAGTAAAACATGAAGGACTTTACAACTTAGCCGAGTGTAACTTGTGTAATTTATTTACAATATTGTACCACAGGTGGTAACTGGTAACCATGCCTTACAAGTTATAGGTATGCAATAAATACCTACTTATGAACAGTTTAAAGCTTCAGTGGCTGTATATTTATTATTCTACAGTCCGTTGTTTATCATTGGGCTTAATAACAGTACGAGTACTCGTATAATATTTTCGGTCGGATATATACTAATATTATAAAGAGGTAAAGTTTGTATGTAGGGGGTAGGTAATCTATGGAACTTCGGGTCGGTTTTTTTTTGCAATTGATAGCCCAATTCTTGAGGAAGGCTATAGGCTATTTAACATCACGCTATGGCCCTTAAGAGCTGAGCAAAAAGAATAACGATTGAAAGAAAGCTAAGCATAAACTACTACTACCACTTACTTTTTGTTTTTACCTTAGGTTATCACTGTATTTGAGAATGTTGGTTCACCTGTTATTGGCAACTGTTTAAGCCCATGGCTGTTACCTACTGTTTGTGATATTTTGTATACAGAAGCTGTTGGTGTACCTTTTTTAAATAAATAAATAAATAAAAACTTGAGAGGTGTCAAGGGGGCACCCGGATGGAACGAAGTTCCATTTAAAATATATATATATATATATTTAAAAAAAATAACTGGCTTGCTTTCTATGAGAGAGAGAGAGAGAGACAGACAGAGAAACACGCGCACGCCGCACGGCTTACAACTATAAAAAAAAGTGTCGTTACAACTTTTGGTCTTAATTTTTTCCGTCAAGCCCCCTTTCGCAACGCGCGATAAGGAACTTCGTTCCAAAAAACGAAGCGATAAGTGATAGCGCGGGCAGGTTATCCGATGCGACGACGGGGTGGGTCGGGGAACACAAAACCCCACGCGGACGAATTCGTTGATGAAAAGACGTACATTTTTTACCGAAATCATTCGGAGTAGCCTTGCAAACAAAGTCTGTCGTAGAACTAATATGCTGGCAAAACAAACATTTCAGAAATGTTTATTTTGTTAACCAATGCCAGTTATGCCAGACTGTTTTGCAGTAGGTACTGTTTTGCAGTAAAATTAAAAAAAAAACGTATTTTTGCAAGATTAAAGAGAGATCTTGAGATATGTTTTTATAAATTATCATTAAAATAATGATGATTAAATATGCAGGAACTATCGACAATCACAATAATATTACCTGCGTGTCTACCAAATACGTTATATTTACTACTGAATCTCAGTAAAACTGCAGTTTAATATACGTACGCATAATCCACAGGCTTTAGATTATTTAAGAGTGATTTGAATTGCGGAAGTTGTCTGTCGGTTTGTTGCACTTATCACGTTCGAGGTAATCATCATTTATTTCATGCATATTAATTGTAGGAGTGAACCAATTGTAGCGAAATAAAAAAACAATTTACCACTACCCGTATAATTTTGATAAACAAATAAAAAATACACCAAAATTTACAAAAAAAAAAAAAAACTTATCATAAAACATCAATTGCAGAATAATAAGAATTGCTACGGAATTCGATATTTTTTATAAAAAAGGAAAAACGAGACGCATAAGATCGTTAATATAAAGATCGTTTAGTGTTGTTTTACGCTATACGTCCTAAAAGCCTGACTGCAATCAATCGATATTCAACGAACGTTAGACGTTAAATATATGGTTTCTAGGAAATATACTCTTTGATAGACGGCTCTAAGTTAAACCGTGGTCATGGTACAGACGTAAATTAAGAAAAAAAAGTGTCTATTTGTGCAATTCACACACGTTAGAAGTGAAACTTCAGACAAGTAACCTTCGAGAGAATATATAAATATAAATATAGAGTATGAGCAGGCTTAGCACAAGCACCGTCTTGTCGACGGAAGAATAGGCAAAAATGACGTTTCGTGAAGACAGTGCAACGGCAGTAAAGTAGAAAGAGTCAACTGCACTTTTTACGAAATTCAGTCGTTTATTCACGGGTCTTTTATTTTGCTTATATCTCAAAAAGGGTGTGTCCTATCGCAAAAATAATGAAAATTTCGACCCCCTTTATCAAACCGTTAAACCCCTAAAACTCAACATGTAGGTAATCATTTTTCACATTTTCCATACTAAAAGTGAAAAATTCCTTTTTTTCTTTCCATTTTTATACTTTGTGGCCGTCGAGTAAAAAGTTTTCTACTGTCTTAGCATGGCGATTAAAAATTCAAATTGTCTTCACTACCTTAGACAACTGTCTTCTGAAATAGTTTACATTACAAAGGACCTAGACAATGATCGGTAGAAACGAAAGACAAAATTACAGATTTTAGAAGGATTTTTACGGTGCGATGTCTTAAATAGAGAAACGAAATGTCACTTTCTATGGGAATAGCCGTCTCTATTCTTCGAAGAGATAGATAGCGTCATGCTAAGCCAGCAGGAGTAGGATAATTGTAAGGCTTTTTTTAATAATTGTTTTACCAAGTTTAAAATCTATTTTACATTTTATTTAACATTATATTACATTAATTATTATTCAGTCTCCATGTTTTCACTTTGAACAAATGACACGAGAATTCATGGCATATGGTAACTAAAATAAAAAACAAATGTTTTAGATTTCATATGATCTATTAAATATGGATGGATCTATCTCTATCTATGGATCTTTAAAATACAGCGTCAATTATTGTTTTCATTACTGGTTGTTGGTTGAGTGCTACTGCTGCACATTTTTAAACTAAATGCTTTGTCGAGGAACTCAATTAAAGGGAGCGCTGCATCTGGTGTGAAATTCACATTAAAATCCCCACTTAAAATCATTGGAATTTTATCGTAATCCTTTTAGAGAATTCGCAATACTTCAGGGGTGTACCCTACTTGATTTAATTTTCGTGTATGAATTCAATCATTGTATTTTCAACACACTTGCTTGTAAAGTGACTCTTATGTCAATGCATTTAGGTTCATAATTCAGCTTATTATAAACTCATGTTTTTCACACTAGTTTTTTTTACATATTTTCTTTTTGCAAACTCCGCAAAGAGTTTTTATGTATAAATACAATGAATATTTTTGTGACTATATAAAATATTTAGGTTACAGATAAATCAATCATCTTTATCATCATTTCATTAAATTATTATATTTTTCACTACTTAGTAACCTCAATTTGCGTATTTAATACATTATTTTGTGTTTATTATATTTTTAATAATAGGCTGTTTCGAGGTTTTGCCAGTGCCTTTATTTTCACCTGCACGCGCAACCCTAGCGCGGCGCGCGGAAATAACAAAACCAGCGCGCTATTTCCCATAAATATTTGCTAACGTTTTCGTTGTGTGGTTAATTTTTATTAAAAATGTCGACTTCACGTAGGGAAGAAAAGCAATACGCAGATTTGACCCCGCCGGAAATACTAATCGAGGCGGGGCCACGGCTCATTTACAACATTCATCCAACTCCTATAAATTGTTTTAGGGATAGTGTTCATTCGGAATAGCATGATTCGGAATAGCGTTCATTCGGGATAGAGTGATTTGGAATAGCGTTCATTCGGGATAGAGTGATTCGGAATAGCGTTCATTCGAGATAGAATTATTCGGATTAGCGTTCATTCGGGATAGAGTGATTCGGAATAGCGTTAATTCGGAATAGCGTGATCCGGGATAGCGTTCATTCGGGATAGACTGATTAGGAATAGCGTTCATTCGGGATAGAGTGATTCGGTATAGCGTTTATTCGGGATAGAGTGATTCGGGATTTCGAGTTTCGGGCTAGCGTATAGGAGTCCATTTTTTTCTATGATTTTTTCTGCATTGGCGTACCTTGTAAGAAACAATCAAGCACGACAAAACCAAAAGAAATTTCAAAAGATCAATGAACAAAATTAATTGCCGGTCTAGAAAAGCTTAAAAGGTTGAACATGTTTTAAACGGAGGAGGTATATTGCAAAAGTTTTAATGATGCACTATTTATTAAAGAATATGAACTACTTTTACTAAAGGAGCAATTCTAAAATATCGGAAAAAAAGTGCTGTTTTGTATATTTTTAATCAGGTTGGTCAGTTGGTGTTGGAATCCATTGAATTTTTGTATGGACCAGCTGTTTATTTAAAGTTATCAAAATTGGTTATCAAGTAAACGTTGATCAATTTATAAGTAGTAAATTTCTGTTTCATTTCTGCCAGCCGCTGGTGGTGCTACAACACTCGTCGCCGCATAAGGCGCCACCGTCGCTGCCGTCTCGTAGTTCAAGCACCAGTCGAAACACGTTGCGAGTTCAGCCGCAGAACGTAGTAATGGCTCTGGTTCACAGCCTGCCAGACCTGACCTTCGACTCCTCGCCACCGCGCCAGCAGCAGAGGTAAAAGAACCATAACAGATTCTGATTAGAAGAGGTGGTTTAACACCTCTTTGAAACAAACTCGTCCGGAGAAGTACTACCATAGCATAACTACTTCCGCCCTAAAGCAGTATTGCTGTGTTCCGGTTTGTCGGGTATGGATTTCGATGCAATTACCAGCACATGAAACATTGCAGCGTTGTCTCTGGCATGACTTGACAACGCATTTACGATGCCTCTGGTAAAGTGCGCGCAAGATAAGTCTGCGCGCGTGTTTGACCTTCAAGCCACCTTCCCTGCCAGCACTTTTAATCACTTTCGGCAATGATACCGATTATTTACTTTGGAAAACAGCACACTCTTTTGACACCTCCAAGTCAAAGTCAAATCATTTATTTCAAATAGGAACATAAAAGGCACTTTTGAACGTCAACATTTACTAGAAAATAGAATTGATTCCAGTTGCATAATAATAATAATAATTTAGTGTGTGAGTTATAGTAGTTACATAATGTAAAAATAACTGTCATAAAAATTATAAATTATACAATGAAATCAGCAACCAGTTTGATTTTATCTAGACTCTAGATTGTTCTATGGAGCAGGACCAGCATGTTTCCAAGCTTTCTTATCTAGGATATAATACTCTAATTTGTAATATGCTTGTTTACAAAGTGTACTTTTAATATGAGTTTTAAATTCTCTTTCATTTAATTTCAATATTTCACAAGGTATTTCGTTGCAATATTTAACACAGTACCCCATAAAAGATGTATGTCCTGATTTAAACGTCGAGATGGCGGCAAACGATTATTTCTGATTTCGGCCACGCGACTTATTTTGTTCGCACTCTAGTGGAGATGACCATAGGCGGTGGTGACCACGTAACCGCGGAGAGGGCTAGCGCTGCTACTTAGCAAGAGCAAGCGTGAGTGAGAGTTTCTAGCAAGTGCTAGAAACTACACACTACTAGACAAAGACAAAAATTTGAATAAGCCCTTTTTAAATTACCGTTTCAAAGGCGTCTATATGATATTTTTCTTTCATTGGGACATATTAAGCCCCAGTCCTCAGTCAGCCTCCGAGAAGTTGTACCAATCGCACCAGGAATTGCTGCAGAGGAACCGTCTCTCGGCCCAGCAGCAACATCAGCACTACCTGAGCCCGGACCACCGCGGCACCAGCTACCCGCCGCCCAGTCCAACCAGGTAACCACTCATTAAAATTATTTGATACTAAATAATAAGTAGCTATACATGTCAATATAGGCTATAAGATTATATTTTTAAAAGCCTACAATAATTAAAATATAAGCACTCTCTTTAAGTTTATCTACCTATTATTTCTAATTTTTTCAGATATATATATTTAGTTTCGTAAGTAGGTAAGCGGAACGCAGCACGTCTCATGCTCTGTTAACATTATTCCAGTCCCTAGATCCAGTAAGTTTAATTCAGAACGACTGGACTGAATGCCGTCAATAGTATTCCAGTAATCTGAAAGCCGTTAAATAGTTAACATTATAGTAATTATTTTATTCTATTCGGTAAAATTAAAAATATGAAGTGTTCTTTAAAAATATGAATTTGAACGCAATTTGCAATGCTAAACAATAAAATAAAAAAGAAAAAAACAAGAAAGAATCGAACTAATGATGACAAGAAGGAACCATTTCAGAAAATGCAATGGAATGGCACTGGATTGCTGTATAGACGATTCCAGTCATGTTGTACTGAAAAGTAGACCGCTATGAACTGGATATCTCACTTGAGTCAAAATACTGCTCAGATAATTCCAGTTACGGTCCAGCGTTGGATTGTATCGCTGAACTGCGCGGTATTTGCGTGACACACTAACAGTAGGAATGGCTTTCATTTTGACAGTTCAACAACATTCATTACGTTATTTACGTTCTTGAACGGACAAATTTTTCGAACATATGAAGCAATGGATTAGCAATAGGTTTCAAAATGATTCAGATTGTGATTGGTAGTGTGTTGCGTAATTAGGGTGCTGGAATAATGTTAACCGGCCATCACGTGATCTCGGGTATCTTAAGAACCACCAACTTAGTGGTAGGTACAACCTTATGGCATAATTAGACACTCGCGCCTACGCCGTAGCCGGTACAGTAAGAGCGCATAGCTCTACATGCAGTACCCAAATGACACCTAGTAAATAAAATATACATTATTAAATCGAGAAGAGGTAAGTATTAAAGTTGTGTTAGAAAGTCTTCAAAATAAAAAGAAACAGTGGTGGCCATTAATAAAAAAGGATAATGGGTAAGTTGGTACTCACCTTCAATGGCAGCGATTGATATACTAAATTACTTGTGTACCTACCTACTTAGTTAAATTAGTTTCTATGACGTTTTTTTCCACATTGGTTCTTTTGGAGTTATGTAACATACCAGTTAAATAGAAAGCTGACTTCGCTTCATTTGAATAATAGTTTTTTGATGATGACGAAGTTCTTTACTTTTTGAATTGTAACTTGTAACGCATTACCAATTGAAGACCACTAGAAAACAGTCTTAGCCCACTCCTCACCAGAGACTGCTCTGTGTAGTCTTAAGGGTAGTGGGTAAGTAAGACTGGCACCAGCCATGGGCGGTGAATGCGCAAGGTAAACTCCTGAGCGTAACAAAGGACATCGTTGAGGTTTCATTATTACAAGTCAAAAAGAAACCTTCGTCTTTCTTCATCAAGAAAAGCTAGAAATCAATTGCTTAGTTTTTATCGCATTGTGTATGTTTTTTCTTATAAATAAACATGCAAGAATAATATTATTCATGAAATCATGAGCAAAGTTGAAGTTTCTTAGCAATTATTTTCCAGAAGAATATACGTATGGAACGGGCACTAACGCTGTAATTTCTGACAAGCCGACTTACTTCTGGAAAATGCAAAAGTACCTATAAGGTTACCAAACATTGAGAGATAAAACTAAACAAACGAATTTGATCACATTCATCAGATGTGTGCACAGCACATGTCACGAGCAGCCTGTTTAGTTTCAATGATTTGCTTCTATTAGTAAGCGTTCCGACCTGTCGTAGGCGATCGACATTTTGGCTGTATCAGCCACTGGCCACACACAATACAGATTTTAGTTCAGATTAGACGGATCTGAAAATAGAACTGGTCATGTATGGCAACATTGACTAAAGTACCTAAATGCTATGGCTTTAAGAATTTATAAAGAAAGATATGACCTACGTCTTTTCGTGTTTCCAAAGTTAAACAAAAATAGCTGAGCGTATTCTTAGGTTCGTAGCACCTACTGTAGTATTTTGTATAACATAGAAAATAAGGTACACTATAGCGCCTACATCCAATGGTTGTCAAGTTTCGGGTGTTTTGTCGCAAGTAAAATAAAAAATTATTTCTTTAAAGAATGAGGTAAGGTATCGTACGTTCTGATTCAAAAGAAATACGAGAGAAGATTTTTTGTAGACAGACAGACATTTAGGTACTTTAGTCAATGTAGAAAAGGGGGATTTTGTTTGTATGAAAAATCTTATTCCTTGAGTTAATAAACTTGAAACTTGGCAATATGCTCCTTATTTAATAATAAATATTGGCAGTTTTAGTTTCTTAAAACAGCACCTCACAGAGGATTTAGAGTGTCAAAGTTAGTAAGTAAAGGCGCTGTCGGATGAACTCGAAACTCGGTAGGTACCTACTTATATTTAAAACAAAAATAAAACGTACTTAATTCAGGGTAATAAAGTTGGATTCTACTGCTTGCTTTATTTTAACTCGAAAATGGGTGTAAATATATTATCGCACAACGGAAATGTACCCAACGCTTTTTTTTTTAAACAAGACCTGTAGTGGTGAAAATGGAGGACACTGATTATTTGCAAAATTGGCCCGAATACTTATTTATCTAAGGGCTGATTTTTCAATAGTCAGATAACTTTTATTTGAGCAATAAATATTGCGATTTGACAGCTTTTGTATTGAAAATATGTCAGACTGTCATATTTACTCTACAGATAAAAGTTAATACCAGCTCTTAATCTATGGGGGTCCAAACGCTTCCTGCCGGAGGCTCTACGCGGGGGTCGTGCGATCCATGGCCCTTTACGGGGCACTATGGAGTGGACGCATTCATTGAGGCGCCGACCAGCCCGCCGGTTGAACACGTCCCAGAGGGTCATGGCCATCCGGCTGGTCCGGGGATACCGCATGGTCTCCTGCGAGGCGGCGAGCCTCCTCGCCGGATTGCCTCCATGGGATCTGGAGGCAAAAGTCCTCGCGTACATTTGGCAGTGGCGCGAGGAGGCGAAACGCCGGGGCATAACTCCGCTGCCGCGAGAATTAGCGACACAGCGGACAGAACTCCGACGGGATCTCATGACGGCATGGAGAGTGCGACTATCGCAACCCAGTACTGGGCACGCCACAATTGCGGCGGTAAGTCCCCTCTTTGAGGTGTGGCTTGAGAGGCGCCACGGCGTCCTCACCTTCCGCCTGACGCAGGTCCTCACCGGACATGGCTGTTTCGGGAGGTTCCTGTTTTGGATAAGGCGGGAGGAAACGCCCGGATGTTACCATTGTGTGAATCGACTGGAGGACACAGTGGAGCATACGGTGGAGGTCTACCCGGCTTGGGCGGAGCACCACCGTGTCCTCGTGGCGGCAATCTCTCGCGTCCGGCCCTGGTCCAGGCCATGGTACAGAGCGAGAGGGAATGGGGAGCCGCCACCTCCTTCTGCGAAGCAGTTATACTCGCGAAGGAGGCGGAGCGCGCGCGGGTGAGGCAATTGTTGCGCCCTCGCGCCCCTAGTCACCGCAGGAGGAGACACTCTGGACGTCGGGAGTCGATAGCCGATTCCCGGCCACCGTAGGCACGGGCTTGCGGACGGCGAGCAATGGGCAGCTCGCCGTCCGGTAACGACCAGGCCCGGGTCGGATTTTTTTGTTGTAACTGGATCAGTATATTTGCAGAGATTACTTCTTACAAACAAAACAAACAACTTGCGTTCTCTAAAGGTGCTGTACTCGATTCGATACCAGTGATGCCAATACGCCAAAATGATTCAAATGCGATGTCAGTATTGTCGTAGTAACGACATGTGTTAGGTCGCTGAGTTCACCTCCAATGTGGCTGAGCTACTTGAGTGATGTTGGTGCACTCGTCATTCACGTGAACGAGTGGAAATTTTATAGTAGTTTTGTAAATTCATTTACATTACCTGCATCATTCTCACATTACCGTAATAAAGTTGTTAAACAAGGTAAGTACTTAGATATAATTAGTTAATCTTATACTTTAAGAGTCAATTTATTGACAGAATAAAGAACTATTAAATTCAAACATTAAACTTGGTCTTTATCAAAAATGAGTAAATCATAGCGCATTTAAATAGACGAGCGCCAATAAGCCGTAAAAATAGGTAATCATCAATGGAATACCTAAAACTGATACCTATTATCGTAGTCTGATCGGATAAACAAATTATATACGTAGGTACCTAGCCTACCTACTTAAAGACGGGATGGACCACTTCACAAATTCATTCATTGTTAGGTACACAGTCATAAAAAAATTGGAAACACAGTATCAATATAGTGAGTAAATCAACTTGATTATTTATTAAATCAAAAGTTACTGTTTATGAAATAAGTTTAATTTTAAAATACTAGTAATATTTAAATAATAGTAATAGTTATTTATGATACTAGTGCGGCAAGTTGGTTTTTACAAACGAGTAGATGAATGTAAGCCCGAGACGAAGTCGAGGGCTTACCATAGTCACAATTTTGTAAATACCAATTTCCGCACGTGTCATACACTGTTTTTCAACACATTTGCGAGAAAACAGTACAATAATATCAGATTCCTCGCTGGAACTCGTAATATTATTTTGTTTTTAAATATCAGTCGGAAAGTCGCAACAATCTTTGACGTTTCCAATATGAAAATGGCTCGAATTTGCGAATGGCGCCACGTGCGCGTGGTGAAAATTAGAACTACATATTTCGTCTCATTTTCTCTTTAGTATTAAAGTGAGACAAACATATTGAGCAAAAGCGCTTACAAGGAGGTTCGATTATTCAGCTTATTTATTCTCGTAATGTGAAACTCCTTGGTGGAATTCTTATATATTTAATATGGAAATTAAGAATAAACCGTAAAGGATACGCACGGCGCTATACAACCGAGTATGCGGTAAAACATGTACCTACTTAGGTGTGAGTACCTATTTTACCGCACTTTCCGTTGTATGGTGCGTAATTTTTAACTTTCGAACAATGTATACAGGCATTGTAAATACATTTTTTGAGCAAATATGTTGAAAAAGATATTTTTATGGGACTTGCAAAGACAGGCCTTTGAATTGCCCTAAATAGAGGCTCCACTCTGTCGGCAGTAACGACTAACCGAACGAAATGTGGTCGTTGGTGATCCGTATGGATTGAATTAGATTTAATGATCATTATTGGCCTAGCCTTTGCCCAACCTATGCTGTTGTCATGTGTAAGCAGCTGAATACGTACATTTTACTTAGAGCGACTGTCTGTCTGACCTCCACAACCAAGTAACTGGTTAACACGGTATAACCCTTGGTAAGAAGACTGGTTGTCAGACTTTCGGTCTTCTGGCAACCCGTACCGACTGTCAAACATCTACGAATGAGAGGTCTCGGAATAAAAATCAGTTATAGTGATATTGTGGTAGAAGTAGCACCAAACATAGGTAACTGGTGTCCAGCCGAAGGTTCGGTTTCGGTTTCGGCCAGTTTCGGTCGTAGTTTCGGTTTCAGCCAAAAACTGGCCGAATCCCCGGCCAGCCTGAAACTGGCGTCCGTAAGGTTTTGATAGAATAAATAGACGAAAAGACTTAGTAATGGGGTCCCGTTTTCAATTTATACAAAACCCAAAAAAATGTGCTTAGATACATACAATATATAATTGAAGTCATTTAGGTTTTTAGCAGGGTTTTAGGTGTTTTGCTTCTAGTTTCAGTGAGAAGGAATCACAATTACAAGAAAGCAGCGAAAATGATATTCACAAGAAAAAAAACGATTATGAACCGTAACCTTTAGAGTTATAATGATTCAAAACGCCGCCGTACGCTGCCACCAGCGGGGTAGTTGCGTAACACACTAACAGCAAGAATGGTTTTCATTTTTTCAGTTCAACAACATTCATTGCGGTATTTACGTTGTTGAGCAGACAAATTTTTCGAACATATGAAGCAATGGATTAGCAATAGGCTTCAAAATAATTCAGATTGTGATTGATAGTGTGCTACGCAATTAGGGTGCAGGTGAAATTTTCGATACTTATTCTAAAATGCTTTTGCTTTTAGGTTTTAATTGTTTAAATTTCGAACTATCATTTAATGCAACCAACATTTACAAATAATTTTTTGTGGCCAGTACTTCTTCTAAACAGTTTTCATAAATAAGTTGATATAGTTGGCTTTATTCCCTAGACTTTGTTGAGTGGTGTTTATTTTTTTTTAACTATGACCTGAAACTTGACAGCTCAAGAATGTATGCAAAGTTCTGATAGATACATACGAGTAAATAGGTACCACTTTCTAAGGTCAAAGTTTATATTAATCTATTAAATTGAGCTAAAAATTAAGAAAAATCTATTTCAAAACTCAACGATCAACGAGAGTTGACCATAGCTGTAAGGAGACTTAACCATATGACGGAGAAGGTACGTCTCTCTCGTTTTCATCTGCCATATTTTAACTGCTGTGGGCGTACTATTGGAGTGTTGGTTATTGCGCAACAGAAAACCGTTTGCAGTTCAAATCAAATTATAATTTACGAACAAATTAATCACACTAAAGAATCACACACTGAAGGTACACGACACACAAGTACACAGAACGAGCGAGAGTTTCTAAACGTGTTCACTGCTTGACCGCCACCGTCAAACTTTGCTTTAACTCTGGTCGAGCGTTATGTTGTAGACTCTGTCGAGCGCCGCCTGGTGGCGCTGGCGTCCCGATTAGTCAAAGTCAAACGTATTTCCGACACATACTATAATATTTGTAGTTATGAGAAATATTGACAATACTATTTTCTCAAATATAAAAAAGGGAACCTTATTAAATCAACAACAACTGTTTCTTATTTCAAAGAGGAACAGCAGGTATCATGGATTTTCTTAACAAATAAAAAAATATAACCAAATAACACATTCATATAAAAAAATAAAGATACTGGAACTCCAAATATTTAGGCACATTCTAAATCACGTTAATTTTGCTTCAGTTGAACCACTGGTCGTGTACCTCATGCACTATGGATCATTTCCCCGTAACCTAAACTACTATCTCCCTAATCGAACTTTACAGAAATTGTAAAATACACCACGTTCTTGAAATAAATAATAATAATAATAAATTCTTGAAGTTTCTTGAGTTCGTTCTTGAAATAAATAATAATAATAATAAATTCAATAATTACCTACACTAATACAAAAAACATGTTCTTAATAGTAGTTGGAGTAATGTAACATTTAGATTTTATTAGTTTACTATCGGTTCATAGAAATCTATTGTTTACAAGTCGTGTATTAGTGGCTAAGCGCCCCGGGTCGCACCGACAAAGAATGTTCCGGGACAATCCACGAAAGGGTCACGCAGGTACCGGGACAATTCAGTGGCTAACTGGGCAAGTCTCCCAATTTTCCCCCTACCTAGGTAACAAACTTATTGCATGTTTCTTTATTTTGTGGACACTTTTGAGGTGCGTTGCGAATGTAATAATTTTCTTCTATTTATTATCATCGAAAATATGAATGCATGTACGTAAAGGAATGACTGCCTCGTAGGTCTAGTGACTGCGTCGATGGTCTGGTGGTTGCAAGCGCTGCTGCTGAGGATGAGGTCCTGGAGTCGATTCCCAGGTCGGCAAGTGTTTTTGGGTTTTCCCGTCACGGATTTCTCGGTAGCAGCCTGGAGTCTGGATTTGTGCCCGGTTGATGGCAATAGGCTCGCCCTCTATTACATTGGATTTAAGCATATAACTGGTGAAATGTGGGTGTACTATAGGTGCACCTCTACCTAACCTTTCGGGAATCATAGGCGTGATGTTATGTACTTCTTGGTTTTTGATCATTACATTTTAGGCTTTACCAGGACATCATTGGCCACCACTGTTTGAATTGCGTTTTTACTCTGTACTTGTCTATAACTTATTTTTAAGAATTGAAGACTACTGGGAAAAAACAAGGAATGTCAGCTAAAATAAAGATAATAATGCCACATATATGCATTTGTACGTATCTATTCACAGTAAAGTTATCAGAAGCAATAATCGGCTATGTCATCGTGTGTGGTTTACATGGTAAGAAGCGCTAAAAGTCATAAACCGGCAATGTCACTCTGACAGTTCGAGTGCAGGCGCGCCATTATTTCGTATTTCAGTTGTTGTGGTGTTTGTTGGCTCGCGCTCGTTTATTTGTGACTAGCTGTACCCGGCCTGGCTTCGCACTGGGAGCACTAAGTATCTAACACCTACGCTACCTATTTACCCTATCTACCTACCTACCCTAACTACCTACCTACCCTACCCTACCTACCTACCCTACCCTACCTACCTACCTACCCTACCCTACCTACCTACTTACCTAGGTACCCTACCTACCTACCCACCCCACCATACCTACCTATCTACTTACCCTACCTACCTACGTACCTACCCTACCTACCTACCTCTTCTGTCTAATTTACTAACTTTTTTTTAAATTTTCTTATATACAAACCTTGTTCTGACAATAACGAATACAAAAAAAAAGAATTATCCAATTTAGGGCAGTTGTTCGGAAGTTATGCGCGTACATACATGTCGGCGATTCATTTTTATATACAGGGTGACAGGGAAATTCGACCTATTCCTTGAAAAGGGTTATACTAGAGGTCATTAGCAACAAATTAAGTCCCGTTAGCTAGGGGTCAAAACTGGATGGTAACCAAGCTATGACACGACTTCGATTTTTTAGAAATTTTCTGTCTTGTTACCAAAAACAATTAATTATGAAAAAACTACTTCACTCTAAACATTAAATTGATACTTTTGTGAACGCTGAAAAATGAGTGATCATTAAAAAAAAAATCTTGCCCAAAACTTACATAATCTTAGAAATAGTAGGTCTTTAGTAGCAATCATCTTTAATTTTTGTATTCTTCCCGTAAATCGACGTACATTATTGGGAAAAAACTGTATGACAGTTAGCGTACAAATTAGTAAAATGACTAACTGGTTTCGTGAGCTTTCCAAAAAACTACAATTGTTGTATCATATTCCGTTACAATTAGAATAAAAAGTAGTTGATGCATTCCGTATAGCAGATTTCGTAGAATCGGACATTGCACAAAAATAGGTCATTGCCATTTCAGGCTGTAAAACGTGTTATTTTTTGCCTATTGTTAGTCAATGTCTATGTCAATTTTGACTTCTAGGCAATAATGGTCACCGCTAAACATCCGTGCCGCGAGCTGTACCTACGCATATTTTTATCAATTGGTGTTTTTGATAACAACTAAACTACGCTAAAACGCTACGCCTGTCTCCTTGTGGAATGGCTGCTTTTCAAAATCAAGAATACGCCGACATTTTGTATTTGTTTTGGTTTTGTGACGGTGACGCTGCTGCAGTACGAAGAGCCGTTGTTAATGCCGACGACGATAGTGAAATTCTTCAGTGCTTTCAAGCAGACCCTTCTGTATAAACAAGACAAGTGGTACTCTAGTGGTACTTTGATACTCTCTTCGTACTGCAGCGACGTCACCGTCACAAAACCCATACAAATACAAAATGTCGGCATTTTCTTCATTATGAAAAGCAGCCATTCCACAAAGAGACAGGCGTAGCGTTTTAGCGTAGTTTAGTTATTATCAACGACACAAACTGATAAAAATGTGGATAGGTACTGCTCGCAACACAGATGTTTAACGATGACCGTTATTACTTAAAGTCAATATTGACATTGACATTGACAAACAATAGGCACAAAATAACACGCTTTACACCCTGAAATGGCAGAAACTTAATTTTGTGCAATGTTCGATTCTAAGAAATCTGCTATCCGGAATACATCAACTGCTTTTTATTTTAACTCTAACGGAATATGATATAACAATTGTAGTTTTTTGGAAAGCTTATGAAACCAGTAAGTCATTTTACTAATTTGTACGCTAACTGTCTTACAGTTTTTTTTGCAATAATTTACGTTTCTTTACGGGAAGTATACAAAAATTAAAGATTATTGCTACTAAAGGCCTTTTATTTCTAAGATTATGTAAGTTTTGGGCAGGTATATTTTTTTTTAAATGGTCACTCATTTTTCAGCTTTCACAACATTATCAATTTATTATTTAGAGTGGAGTAGTTTTTCATAATTAATTGTTTTTGGTAACAAGTCAAAAAAATTCTAAAAAATCGAAGAACCGTCATAGCTCGGTTACCATCCAGTTTTGACCCCTAGTTAACAGGACTTAATTTGTTGCTAATAACCTCTAGTATAACCCCTTTCAAGGAATAGGTCGAATTTCCCTGTCACCCTGTATATGTATAGATTAATCGCCTAATAAAGTTGAAAACTTTAAATATGTCTAGCAGCAGTGATGAGACATAATCTTGGTCAGATCATGTGAAGACCATGTAGGTTGGTGTCTGAAATGGTCTTTTGAGGATAGAACCACAGAGATTGCGTAGACCAGTCCAGGCAGTGCACGCATTTGTCAGTAATCGTGTAGCTCAACTCAGAACTTAAGGAGCTCAACGACTCGATGAACAATACCAAGGAAAGGACACTTGGGTAGGCCGAATAAAGTACTCAAACTTCGAAATTATAATTGAAACTAATTGAAAAAGAGAAAAAATATAGCCCCACCACCGTATTTCTACGTCGACTTCGTGGTGGGGTTTGTGCGCTTGGAACTCTAGGTCTGTTCCGGTAGAGGAACGGGTCAAGGGTGAGGAGTCAGACGGAGAGAGATACAGAAACCCGCAGGGCAGCATGTGGCGTGCTGATGGGCAGTAACGACCCCACAGACCCTATCTTCCAGGAGGAGTATTATTCCTCATTTCTGGCTTGCTTTTATTGACCGGCTGGAGTAAACATTGACGAGGAAAAGAGCTCCCACCTCATTCTTGCCTAATATAGGCAATATGGCCAGCTTGAGTGGAGATAGATTCGCAAGAGCAAACGTGAAGAAGGAAGTATTCCAGTAAGTGCCGGTAGCGATCTTGACCATCTTCCGGGCTCTGGGATTGTCCTGATAGCCGTGGAATACCTCTCGTCTCCTCGAGCACCTCCAGATATGTTGTCCTCTTGTCGCTACGTCACTAACTGCTAGCGCCAGTTTATGGGGGCCCATTATTAAGTGTGCATGTCCCCCCTTGTAATTTTTCCATGTATATAATAAAACATTGATCAGGTAGAGGCCTAGTCCTTCCATATTTCTAGGTAACCAGTCCACTTTAGCAATAACAACACACATTCCAATATCTTTGTTTCCATATCCTGCAATAGTCCTACACCAACCGGGGGTTGTCTTTAGGTGCACTTGCATAGTATGAACTGGGATAATCGTCGCTTGGTGCCTCCTTTCATTAAAAACGTCTAATGGGCCTCTGTGAGTTGGCTTCGGTCCCTCTGACGCCTTCCATAGGGCTGGCTGGGACCACAAGGTCTCGAGAAATGTGAAGAGACTTAAAAATTATAATTAAAACAAAATTTGACCCACATAGTCCTCATAGTCATAATAATTAAAATAATAATACATACATAGTAAATATTCATGTAATTGAACCCGAGTTTATTTATATAATAATCAAATATTATAAAAAAAAACTACATTCAGTATGTAATAATTCGAGCAGCTCATTCCCAAGCCTTTTTGCCCTCAACATATAATTTAACGGTATAAAAGGTGTGCTGGCACAACTTACGTTTAAATAATGATTTCAATTTATTAAGGCTTAGATCTTGAACCCGTCTTGGAAGTTTATTACAAAAGCGTATACATTGACATCTGAAAGAGCCACCTATTTACTTGAGCCTTGTTATAGGTACCTATGACATATTTGTGTTTGTTCCTAGTACCTACCTATATTATGGATATGACAGTATCTTTTAAACAATTTTATATTTTTATGGGCATATAAAAGATTTTCAAAAATATGCTGAGAAGGCACAGTCATTACATTAATCTCCCTAAATTTCTCTCTGAGAGAGTGTCTCGAACTTAATTTATAAATCGATCGAACACCTTTTTTTTTTGCTAAAAAGAGATAGTCTGAATTTTGGCGGCATTTCCTCACAACGGGAATACCGTACGACATTACACTATGAAAATAGCTAAAGTACCCAAGACGGGCTGTCTCTATGTCATTACGTATTTTTTGCCTTTTCACCTTTCTCAGGGGCAAAATTAGCGTGGAATTTTTGAAGAAAACAATAGTTTACATAAAGAAAACGTTAATTTAGTAACTTCTTTTGTTACCTCCAAGAGCATTTACGACGGCTGTCATGCATTTCGGCATGGAATTAGTTAATGCAACTATGACGTGCTGTGGAATATTCTCCCTTACTTTCAAGATGGCAGTTTTCAGCTCCTTCAAAGTTTCTAGAGCTGGTTGGTAAAGTTTAAACACGCCTATTCAGCTCATCCTATAAGTGCTCCATTGGATTCATATCAGGGCTTCTTGCTGGCCATTCCATTACTGCGATACTAACGTCATGCAGGTATTCTCGAACAATTCTTGCTTGATAATGCAAGGGCTCTCACCTTGCATTATCATGCATAAAAATTAAATCCTGGTCCACAAACTCAGCATATGGCATCACATGAACATCTAAGCATTGACGAATGTATTGGTCGCTATTTAGTGGTGGCAACCGTAGTCCTGTCATAACCTCAAAGCCAGTTTTTCCTTCGCTTCGATGGAAAATCCGCCCCAGACTGTCCCCCTTCTCTTCAATGCAACATTGCTGGAAACGTTCTCCCTGTCTTTGGTAGAATTTCCTACGTCCATCATACAGGATAATCTTGGTTTCATCCGCAAAAAGAACCTGGCGCCATTGACGTTGAGTTCAATGCAAAAGTTTGCGTGCACACTGTAGGCGCTCCACTCTGTGAGCTCGTGTCAGTTTGGGACGATTGGATGGCTAATGAGCTTTCAGGCCACGTTCTTAGACTCTCCTTCTAACAGTTCGAGCACAAGTCATGTCAGTCACACCAGTCCATGAAAGTCTCGAAACTGTTCTTGGTCTTGTACTCAGGTCACGTGACGATTACGAAGGCTGGTGGTAAAGATAAACCGACCTTGTCATGCTGTAGTGACCCGGTTTCGTGGACCTCCTGGACAGCGCACGAAGCCGCCACTCTCCAGGTATCGATGGTAAATTCTTTGAACGGCAGAACGACTTGCATGAACTTGTGCACTTATGTTTCGCTGACTAAGCCCAAATGAAGAAGTGCGGTTATTTCAGATGCAGTATGCATAATTAGAACATCAGAATGGATTTAAAAAGGATAAACATCTGCGATGCTCTTTTTATGCTAAGCAATACAAATAACGAAATAACTATTGACTTATAGATGCTCTAATCAAAGCTTGTTGCTTCTTTAAGACCGAACAAACTCGATTTTTTTCTTTTTCATATTCGTGAATTCAAATTTGGAACAACAGTGGTACCGTAACAATGGCCAGTAAGTCAGCTTCAAAACTGCATAAAAACTTTTTCTCTGACTTATCATTATTCTGAAGTTTTAGGCCTTCTAACATAAAAAATTACCGTAGCTCGATTTAGGAGTCCTCGGGAGTGTATATGTATAAGTTCACTGATAATAAAAATATAAAAATATCAAGAATTGGAGTCAGACACTGAGATAAGTAAAATAGAGACTTTGATTAGTTTTATTTTGATTTCATGCAAATTAACTTTCTTCTGACCTTCTTTGTTTTTCCCCTGTTATCTTCATTTGTTGTCAACATTATTTTTTTGTACGGTCAATTTTAAAAGGAATTAAACAAAAAAGATATTGTGAGAATCAAATATTTTGTAGAGCTTCATTGAAGCGGGGATTGGCGTTCTCCTACTCTTTCAAAAATCCGCCTCTTTCAAAAATGGGTCACGTGCACAGCCAGTCACAACAAGCTGAAGCTGGCCCATCGACAAGTCAAGCAACAAAGGTGATTAGCAACTGTAATATTAGTATGTATAGCTTATTTACGCATCTATATAAAAACAAAATATTTTTTATACCTAGCAATGCCACTTTTACGATGTAAGTATCTAAATAACGTATATTATTATAGTAAGATTTAGTAAAAATAAATTATGAAAGATATGACGTTTTTAATTAGATAGACGTATTTTGTTTTATATCCACTTTGTGCTCGTTCTAGATTAAACATAGTTTTTTTTTTTTTTTGTAACATTATCAGATGCGGACAACAAATACAATAAACAAAGAACCTATTTGATATTATCTTGAGAAATCAAATCTTGTATTATTACTATACCTACCAGCGACCCGTCTCACTTCGCACGGGAGCAATGGCGAAACATCGAGATTTCTGTGCTGTGTCTCAGTTAAATATTGATATAAGGTTACAGTTTGCTTACAAAATCAAACCGCATTAAGTTTGGTTTATATTAGAAACCTTCCGGAATAAATGTTCTAATTGATGGTGAAAACCGCATTAAAATCTATTGTGTGGTATAGAAGATCTAGGCGGTCACACAGACAGATACAAAAAGCGATGTTGTTTTATACTATGTATAGAAGTAGAATAAGTTCAGAAGCCAAAAAAAAAAAAGGAATGAATGATTAAGTAGGTACTTAGGCAGGTATATATTTTCTTTTAAGTATCTTTTACCATTTTATGGTAGGTTTGTGCCTGCCGAGTAGTTGTTAACTGTGTTATGGAATCCACTATCTTACTTGACCTTGGTAGCCGGGTAGTTAACTATCCTAAATCAGCTGTTTGGGATTTGGAACCCAGTACCTATTGAGTTTTTAACGCAGTCAGGAAGTTTAATTCCTAGAATACTGAGTTCCATAAGACATAACAAAACAGACCCCGTGTCTAGGCTTTTAAATCAAATCAAATACGTTTATTTGTGCACACAGGTACAAGGTAGGTTTTTTTTTTGTAGTTGGCCTTGTTAATGACTATGGCCGCGCTTCCTAAATGAGCTCCCTTAAAGATCCGCATCTAATAATGTTACCTTCATGATATTCTGTAAATTAACGCTACTTACCTATTTGCACAGGGAGACAAGGGCTCTTCCCCAGTCCCTGGTGCGACTTCGGAGAAGGCGGACAAAAAGTCAAAAAACGTAAGCAGCAGGTAAGAATCAATTAACTATTTATTTGTCTGATTCCATTACCATAAAGGAGCCTGCCCACTACGCCGTATCATACCATGACCGTTCTGGGAAAGTGTCAGGCAAAGATATTCTTTGTATTGAAAAGTATGAGTCTGCCTCACACGGAAACACAGGTCAGCTACGACAACTTAGAGAATGGAAACCGTACGGATATGACACGTGGATGCTACTTTCACTGTATCGGTTATAAAGCACGGGTATGATACGCTGTTCATACGTTCTAGTGGGCATACTTTACTTAGTAGTCCGTGTCATGTTTCTTTTCGTGCCTGATACGTTCATAACACGGTCATGGTATGGTACGGTGTAGTGGGCAGAGCGCTTTAATCGCGAAATATTTACTAATTATTAAAATTGAATGGTGATTGGAATTAATTCATTCATATAATCAGTATAATCATCATCATCAATCAGTATATAATCAATATAATAAATGCCCAGTGGATCGGTGCAGGTATCACCGCTATCATCAATGTATCTAGTGTTGCAGACGTGTTCCATCGTTGTACTCAAACATAGCGTAGCTTATCTTCTGTCAGTTCATTCTTCAGTTCGAGTGGCTGGCTCTCCAAAAGCGAAGGATGACATATAAGGTGCTGGCGAATGATGACGTTTACAAGGCAAGAATAACTATTTATAAGTAGTAGGTGTAGATGTGCAGACTTGCCTGAGCCATCACTAGGAACGCTTGCGCCCGCACAGAGCTTTGTAAATGGCATTATACCGTGCCTGCCTTCATAGATATGGAAGTTTGGAAGTACTGATTTATAAGTAGGTACTATTTCATAGGTATCATTGCTACAATCTGAAATAATAATATGTAGTGTTCGCAGGTTATTACAAAACTGCAACTTATAAGAAAAGCAAATCATTAACGAAGAGTTTGGTTGTTTACTTACACATATAAGCTTTTTTAGGCATTTTTCATATGCAACACACTAGCATTCAATTAGCTAATATCTTAGTTGATATTATGAGGCTATCAGTGCCTTGCGTACTTAGGTATATTTCAACAGAGTATCCTCGATAAGTTGACTCGGCGGCGATATTCTTGACCTACATTGATTACACCACGCACTTTATTGGTTCATTGTGCGTGCTCTCTGCGTGACCGAAATACTGACTGTTGTACATTAAATGGTACACACATTGAGCCATGGATCACCCCTTTCAAAAGCATGCAAATAACTTATATCCTAAACCTAGTTCTCTAAACATAGCATTTTTTATAAAGATTGAGCCCAGGTCCAACTTGATATTGAGCCTAGGTCCACCTAAATATTGAGCCTAGGTCCATCTAGCTATTGAGCCTAGGTCCACCTAGATATTGAGCCTAGGTCCACCTAGACATTGAGCCTAGGTCCACCTAGATATTGAGCCTAGGTCCACCTAGACATTGAGCCTAGGTCCACCTAGACATTGAGCCTAGGTCCACCTAGACATTGAGCCTAGGTCCACCTAGACATTGAGCCTAGGTCCACCTAGACATTGAGCCTAGGTCCACCTAGACATTGAGCCTAGGTCCACCTAGACATTGAGCCTAGGTCCACCTAGATATTGAGCCTAGGTCCACCTAGACATTGAGCCTAGGTCCACCTAGACATTGAGCCTAGGTCCACCTAGACATTGAGCCTAGGTCCACCTAGACATTGAGCCTAGGTCCACCTAGACATTGAGCCTAGGTCCACCTAGACATTGAGCCTAGGTCCACCTAGACATTGAGCCTAGGTCCACCTAGACATTGAGCCTAGGTCCACCTAGACATTGAGCCTAGGTCCACCTAGATATTGAGCCTAGGTCCACCTAGACATTGAGCCTAGGTCCACCTAGACATTGAGCCTAGGTCCACCTAGACATTGAGCCTAGGTCCACCTAGACATTGAGCCTAGGTCCACCTAGACATTGAGCCTAGGTCCACCTAGACATTGAGCCTAGGTCCACCTAGACATTGAGCCTAGGTCCACCTAGACATTGAGCCTAGGTCCACCTAGACATTGAGCCTAGGTCCACCTAGACATTGAGCCTAGGTCCACCTAGACATTGAGCCTAGGTCCACCTAGACATTGAGCCTAGGTCCACCTAGACATTGAGCCTAGGTCCACCTAGACATTGAGCCTAGGTCCACCGAGACATTGAGCCTAGGTCCACCTAGATATTTTTAGATTAGATTAGCCTGTCCTTATGTCCCTACAGACTATTTTTGCTGTTTATATGTAAGTTTAGGTACCATATTTCAGGATAGAATTGAGCGTATGGCAATATAAGTAGGTACGTACCTACAACACAAAACAAATATTATTTATTGTTTTAATATTATAGCAGGACATGACACTTGTATACATACCTACCTATTTAATAATATAACTTGGTTGTACAATGGGTGGTCTTAGGTAGGAATTAATAACAGTGATTTGTAACAGAAAAACTTAGGATGGACAGGAAAACTACGGAAAACAAAAAAAAAATATTCCCTGGTAAAGGTAGGTATGGTCACGCAATACATTAATGTCCTATAAATAGAAGATAAACTGAAATAGGATGTCATGTCAGGTTCTCCACGCCCGTCGCCTAGCTCTACACTGATGCGTGTACGATGCTTGTATCGCAATGGTAGTGGATATACACGTTCGCAAAAACGATGGAGAGATTTGTTAGCAACATTGTCAAATAAGTTGGTTGTGTGCGCAGGAACAAGGGCTCGCTGAGCCCAGGATCCCGCAAGGATGACAAGACCGATTGACCCCGCCGGTGGCGCCGCTTGCGTAAATGAGTGCAGCCCAGAAAACTACACTTCCGATGGCTGTATTGTTGGTGTGCGTAGTTTTCTTCAGGAGTACTGAACATTATCAATTCATAGTGTCGATCATTAGTGAAATATTCCGCCTCACGATGCGATGGACGTACGTAACAGTGATTTTAATTAAAATGTTTATTGTTAAAATGGACTACTGGTCCCATACTGGCTCTATCTAGAGAAATTACCGTGAGGCCATTTCATAAAATTATATTTGTGTAAAGCCGTCTCTACACGTTGGACCGACGTAAGCCAATGTTCGCCACGGTATACTTAAACTGTTATCAGAACATTGAACTACCGTCATTTACGTAAACTTGTCGTTGTAATATAGACATGCTGTGGCTTATATTGGCGCGTGTTGGGCCAACGTGTAGAGGGAGCATGAAACAAATTATGTAACTAGAAGTACCTACTTTATACAAATCTGATAATTATTAATAACTAGCTAATGCGTTGCAATACCATTTTCTTATTATTATTATTTTTGTAAGGGTCCCCTTAGAATGAAGATTAATCACAATCGGTCGAGTCATTTTCGTGTTTTTGCGAGATTACCGCACGGCAAAAGATTTATACATATTATATATTTATATACATATTTATATATATTGTTATTGGTGAAATGGTCTAATGGTCTTGGTCACTTCCCTAAGTAGTTTTATAATGTATATGCCTAGGCAGTAGGCGAAATATATCAGATTTTCAAATCGATTTATTATATCTATCTTACCGGTTATACATTCTTGTGTGTAGCCGTATTAGTATGTAAATAAATGAATGATGACAAATAACACACACAGATGTTAACTATTGTTCTATATATTTACAACTAGGTATCTGAAACTTTCTAGAGATTCGCTCACTTTCTTGTTGTTAAAATTATAGATGAAATATTTATGGATCATGCATATTTACTATATTTACCTACCTATAAAAAGGAATCTACATATGTCTTGGAATTTAATGGAAATAACGCAATACATACCGGATTTTATAATATCAATTCCATTTTCCAAATCCTGTAAAGACAATTGTGGTGTCAAATTAAAGTTCTTTTTCATTCTTCCAAAAACTTATGCGCTCGCTACGATCTCTGCAGATAAATCATAATATTCTCTAAACATTATCTAAGTTTTAATCGTCTTGGTTTTCCAAAACGAAAACCAAACTTTTAACAAACCAACTTTTTTATGAACTGGGTAGGTAGGTAGCTAGGTACCCAAGTACCTACTACCTACATAAAAAATACCTAAAAGAAGTGCAAACGATATCCATAATTCTACTCTTGATTGTGAACAAACTAGTTTCAGGTTTTGCGTTATTTCATTATTTATTTGTAAAACCTTGTAAGTATTTAAAAAATAACTTTACTTCTATAAAATATTGCACCGATTTGATCAGAAGACTGTGACTGAGTACAGTTTCTTTCTATGTACCTACCTTTTTATCTAGAACTAAATTCAAATTAGGACATTTTATAAACGAAAAGTTAAGTAAGTATTTTTTTTTTATTCTTTTCAAACTTGTTCGAAAAGTAGCTTTCATTGCAATTCTTTTAAGTTCACAATGCAGTGTTTTTAACACGCAAGCAATACTGAAACTATTTTTACTTTGCATTCCGCACTAGTGAGTCGGTACTAGTCAAAAATGTGGGGTTTTTTTTTTAATCTCAGCAAAGCGCCTTCTTGCCTTTTCATGACTAACATTTTTCAGAATACATAATATTTAAACTGTGTAAATAAATAAAATATCATAAATTGATCAAAATAATATTTTTATAAAGAAAGTAATTATTATGTTATGCCATTATATTTATTGTTTTTTTTTTGCAAGTGCTTTCATTAACGTCGTGTTATACGCGTGAGTCTGTGTACTTGCACACTTGCATCAAAATGTACTTACTATTATTTATTTCTTTATTACCTACAGAAATTATATTGTAAATAATTTATAGTGATTGTATATAAACACACACCTAGTGTCTTCTGAAGTACCTATACATTATCAAAAATATTATTCATCAGTGTACAGAAATACCTACTTTCTTATTACATCAACTAAACAAGATAAGTAATATATAAAAGATCTTTAAACTATTTTTGTCTACAGTAATTGCAACCAAGAATATACTTAGTAGGTACCTATATAGTATATAATATAGATGAATGTAAAAAAAAAACTTAACCTAAGTACAAGAGAAAAACGGTAAAAAGGCTAGCACAGTTCACACGTTGAATGGCTACTAATGCCATTCAAAGTAGATACTGTTCAAAACAATTGGTAATACCTAGAAGAGAGTTCGCAGATGGCATACAATCAGTAGCCGACTTTTTGTAGGCACTACAGTAAAATGAACAGTAACTGTCACCTGTCAACTAAATGAAACAGTAGAGATCAAATATATCAACGCACACGCACATCTCGTATAAAAAAACAGACCAATTGTAAGACCTTCAAAAAGAATAACGTGTGCGAGCGCGCTTACTAAAGTCCGACCGAGACAATTTTTTGTCAGAAGAAACCGAGACAGAGAAAAAATAATCGCGGCCAAAACCAAGAATTGATTAAATACCAAAAACAACAAGAAAATACCACTGAAATACATATATTTAGTTTTTTTTTTTTATCAAAAGCAGATCAAAATAATGAAAATCAGACAATGTAATATTGTAGGTCAGAAATAATATTTTTTCAGTGTTCTGCCCTTTCAAATTGTGTTAGTTACCTAATTGTATACTGCAACCAGATTTACGATGCCGATTGTCAAAATAAAAAAGTCAAAAGTAAACAAACAAGCGGTGCCTGAGTTTTATATTATTGCAAAATCCAGGAAAAAAATGTATTTAAACTCAAACCAAATCTCGTCTGTCGATATCGTTAAAACGATAACCTTATTTCGGTCGTTTATTATCAAGTGCCGAATAAAGTGTAAAGAGTTCAAGTTAAGTTATGAGATATCAACAATAAACAAGCTAAATAAATGGGAAAAATCCAAAAAGCACGACTCATAATGTCATTCAATTCTATAAAAAAATATACAACGAACGAAATGCCCAGTCGCATTTTTTATATTAGTAAACTACATTGAATTAGACCCTGAATTTCGAAAGGATTTAGTTAGCATGAGGTCTCGGGTTCGATTCCCGGGTCGTGCAAAGTGTTATTGGGTTTTTCCATCTGGAATTTGTCAGTAGCAGCCTGGAGTCTGGATTTGTGCCCGGTTGATGGCAATAGGCTCGCCCCCTATTACATGGGACTTAAAAATAACTGGCGAAATGTGGGTGTACTATAGGTACACCTCTGCCTAACCCTTCGGGGAATACAGGCGTGATGTTATGTTATGTTATGAAGCATTCAAAAAAAAAACACTTCAGAGTAGACCCCCAGTATCGTCCAGACACTGTGAACGCCTGTAAGTCGAAAATTACGACAAACTAGTGAAGTTTCGATTTTGTTGATACTTATTTTATGGTGGTCACAATCTTCAAAGTTATTGATTGATTAATTATCGGGGTTCCTGGGATAACCCACGGAGATTGTAAGTAAAATTGCACGCCCATCCGCGAGAATATCTTTACAAACATTTGAAATGCACAACTATGCAACAAGCCGTAGAGGTGCGTGCAATTTTGAATTAGGCGATACCTACGTTAATTTTGTTGAACCTAGTTGCGAATATCTTCAGGGTGTTCAATTTAAACGTTTTAATAAAAATTAATACCATTTCATTTTCCCGAATAGATATTTCAATAAAAACGGAAAACCTTCTTTCCTCAAAAAATATTTCCAATTCAGTTGTGCATAGCTCAGTATACTTTCGGCGAGTTATTATTACTTAATTATCAAGTTTTCAATCTAAAAGTTATTGATCAAATAGAAAACTTATGATTTTTTTAAATTATGTGTTAATGTATCTAAGATCTATGTATAGGCTTATGTATATTATGTAAACGATACATATAAAACTGTTACTGTGTGTCCTGAAAACATTCTCACCTAAAAATGTTACTCCTATAGTTATTATATAAGTACTTATCATGAATATTATCTGTATTGTTTTTGTTTTATAAATTTTATCTCATCAATTTCATTGCATTAAGCGATTTATATACTTAATCTATATTAATAGGTACCTAGAGAATAGATTTATATACAAATACGAATTTAATAAATGGGGAAATAGGTACCTATTATTAAAAATTATGAATTTATTTAATTAAAAATGATTAGTTATTTATATCCCTATAAAATATTTAACACAGAGCACGGAGACGACCGCTAGAAGAGGCATCGACAACACTTTCCATACAAACTAACCGTGTCACTGTTTACTCGCACTACGACACAAATGGTGTATAGAAAAGAAACTGACGGCTTTATATGCGGTCCGTGACAGAACCTGTGCGCTCAACGCACTTGCCGCTCCACGAATTTAATTAGTAAAGCCGTCTCTAGCCGTTGCCGGCGCCGCCATTCCGTGCTCTGTGGAATTAAACCATGGCATAGACGATATTTACATGAAATAATTACAAGCCTACAAAGAAACGAGAAGATAATACTTAAAAAGAAAGATTTTTCGAAGGGTGCTATGAATTAGTGATAGATTGCATGTAGGTAGATAATTATGCATATAAATACTATGACGATTAAGTCACAGCACTGTAACTGAAGTGTTGAAGCAAGATCGAACTGAACGGAACTGACCTGCAGCGGAGCCACGACAAATATTGGAAATAGGCTGCATAAAGTAGTAGATAAATTTCTATGAAAACTGCATGGATATTAATCAACCAGAATCACGTCGCACCGTCACGTCGCGCCTGTCTGCGAGAGTCTTTACTTGACAGCGCAAGTGCGTGGCATGACTTACTTTTCTGCGCAGGTAACTGTCGCTCCGTTACAGAGCAGTTCCGCTCAGTGCTATCTTATCTCTAAGAGTAGTCTGAAAATAAAAAATAAACAAAAATAAACTGATTGTTTTAATAACTACTATCTAAGCCCTTTATTCACTCGTCACTAGGTATCATGTAAAATCATCATTCATCTTTTATCTTATCTGTGCCTAAACGTCCACTTTCTTCTCTCGTATCGGGCGGCGCGAGCTCAATGCCTATCTGCTATTAGCCAAGCAGCAGGCTTGTAACGTGGCTGATTACCCTGGTTGCACCGGAGTTATCTACATTCAGGTATACACAGGCCGATGGTATTTTGTTTTAGGTATGCAACTTATTACAGTTATCCGACATCCATTATTGAACAAAACAGTTGGTCTTTACAACTGTCCCTACAATGAACGCCTGAGGGTCACCCCTACATGTAGTACCTACCTACATCACATTTCACAAAAAGTGATGTTCCTTGCGAAGTGTCAAGCGATTTTGTACCATGAGCGGTGTAACTATCTGCCATCATGAATTGCCCTGCACTTAAACTACCCGGCGCAATTAAAAGATCATGGTACGGGCCAAGAACTGTCTACTGCCTAGTCTGCCTGATAAATTGACAACTGGAGAGGAACAGCTGAACCTGCGTTTGCCCAAAGAACGCCCCGTCTTCACCGGGCCAGATGTTATTGTAGGACTGTACCGTCTGTACCTATCATAGCAGGTAGTGCTATTGTAGGACTATGCCGTCTGTACCTATCATAGCAGTTAGTGCTATTGTAGGACTGTACCGCCTGAACCTATAATAGCAGGTAGTACTATTCTGTAAAAAAAAACACCGTGAAAACTTAGGTGAAATGAGCTTGAAGTGAGCTGTCAAGAGTGTCTATCCCTAACATCAAATGGAATGACAGCTCACTTCACCTTAGTTTTTTACGGTGAGATTTCAATGACAAACGATTTATTTCTGTAAATAGGTTATGAAAACCCTTTCAGACATGAAAAATAAGGTATGTTGATGTTTAAGTTATGTATATTAAAATAACTATAAAAGTTCAGTGTTTCGTATCTGACTAGGTAGGTACTCTGAAAACTGCCCGTTGGTCTCCGAGTTGCAAGTGTGACGGCTGAGCTCGGGGTTCGGGGTTCGATTCCCAGGTCGGGCAAGGTGTTACTGGGATTTTTCCATTAGGAATTTCTTAGTAACAGCCCGTAGTTTTGACGTTGGGGTTGGGATAACCCCGTGCCTCAGAAAGCACGTTAAGCTGTTGGTCCTGCGCCTGATCTCTCTCCGGTCGTGTCGGATTGCCGTCCCATAGGACTATGAAAGTGAGGGAAGAGAGAGTGCACCTGCGTCTGCGCACACACTTGTGCACTATAATATTTCCCGCGCCGAAGGCTAGTTTCCGTTGAGATTGGACGCCATGAAATATGGTCTGGAGGACGATACTCTGAAAAGAAATACCGAAAAAACTCAGAGGTCACAGTTTCTTTTAAAGTCCGGACATAATTTTTGCTAGGAATCGAACTCAGCACCCTTGCGCTTGATCTGCACGCGAAGGCGGCGCGCGGCGGCAGCGAGATCATCGCGTCATGACAAGCTGAGGCACGGCGCCGTGCGCCGCCTGCGCGTACCGACCGCGCGCACTGTTACTGTGTGTTGTGTGTGTGGGTTCGATTCCCAACAATCTTGGTCAGCTGAGGTCATATGAGGACCATGTCGATTAATGTCTGAAATAGTCTTTTGAAGAACCACACTGATTTGATTGGACCTGTCGTAGATAATAAGTAGTTAGGTACACTATAATGTACTAGGACCTGACCAATCAGTGCACGCATTTGTCAGCAGGTACCTAATCGTGTAGCTCAACTCAGAACTTAAGGCAACTATAGTAGACACATCCACACCACTCACGGTATGATTTTACTACTGGGAAGGCAGGTCTGAAGCTAGTTCTGATTATGAACGATAGGTACATAGATAACCTTAAAGAGGTGAGGCGGATCCAGGTAGAACTGAACATGTATGCATGTATGTACTGTCGCTTGGCAAACAAAATGGTGATCTCTCTAATCAATAAGGTAGGTACCTATCTATCTATCTAAGTATAGGTAGTTGATGACAAAGTTGAAATTCAAAGTATTTATGTATTTCAGAATCCAGTTAATCCTTTTACAGGGTTTAGCACTTTTGAATTGATAAGTTACAATACAAATCTAACGCTAGTTTCCCGTTTTAAAGCGTAAATTCCTGAAGACGAACAAATAAAACCTTAAAACTGTAATTCCTAAATATATACCCCATCTATTAGCACGGGATGTTAATAATGTTACCAAATAGATAGGTAACTAGGTATTGCATCTGCGTTAGACGATATTTTCCCAGTCGCCCCCACATGGATTGCCACCAGGTGGCAATCGGGAATATAATTCCCAGTTGCCACCGGGTGGCGACTGGGAAGTTATTGCCCCCACTTCAAATCGCTGTAGGTACACTGCGGCGTGGATCGCTAACCCCCCTCATCGCTGTCTATCTTAAGGCCGCGATGTGGGCTATTATTCCCGATGTCCAGCAGTTCATGGTTTGAATAGGTCGAATTTCTTCCTAAACCGAATCGGGGCACCCACGACTTCACGTAGTCTTTTAGCTGCTACCCCTAGAGTGTGTAGCGGTATCTACACCGCCACATGCGAGCTACGCGTCACATTGACGTCACGCAAATCCTGCATCGCGCAAGTAGAGTTTACCGCAATCAACAAATCAATCAACTCAGCCTATCGCAGTCCACTGCTGGACTTAGGCCTCTCCCATATTGCGCCACAGCACCCTGTCCTCCGCCTTCCGCATCCAGTCTGTCCCAGCCACTTTTTGAGATCGTCGGTCCATCTAGGTGGGGGGCGTCCCACACTACGCTTGCCGATACGTGGTCGCCACTCCAGGACTCGTCTGCTCCACCGGCCATCGGTCCTCCGACAAACATGGCCAGCCCACTGCGACTTCAGCTTGCTTTCTCTGCAAGCAAGAGTTTACCGCGCGACTAGCATATATACAACGTCCCGACATCAACCGTCGGGCAGTTGCCCACCAGACAGGACACCCGTCTGGTCGGAGGATCCTCCCTTTTCTATAGAGTATGAGTGAACTTTACACCCTGTTCCTCATACCTCTATAAGTGTATATAAAAAACCGGAGGGGCGATGGGAGCGCAACCCCCGCCCGCTGTACAAAGCATAGGCTCCCTCGCGAGCCGTAGCGGGTGAGGCTGGTCGCCAGGGGCGACCAGCAAGCCGAAGCTGCGGAGGTGAGCATATGGGTTCCTATCCTTTGTTACGTAAGGGCGAAGGGGTTGCACTTCCCTCATCGCCGGAGACGATGCAGAAGCAACTTAAGTGTTCTGAGGTTAGGTTACAATAAATTGTTCCCAGTGGTGGACAACGAGAATAATTTTTAAATATTGTTTCGTTGTCCACCAGTGGTGGTCCAAACAAGTGGTGGATATCGGGACTGCTAGGACAGCGATGAGGGGGTGGGTGATCCACGCCGCAGTGTACAACGAATTGAAGTGGGGGCAATAATACAGTCGCCACCCGGTGGCAACTGGGAATATTATTCCCGATTGCCACCTGGTGGCAAGCCATGTGGGGACGACTGGGAATGTACTGGTCTGGTGGTTTTACTGGCCGTTTCAAGAATGCAAATCTTTGCTGATTGAGTGGATAAACAAGTTATGCTACGATGAAGTCGAGAATCTTCTATCAAATTTAAGGTAAATCTGTTTCCGGAAAAAACAAAAAAAACCGCACACATACATACACACACACTCGTAAACACATACACACTACACACATGCTCACACACCACACACACACACACACACACACAGAGTAATGATAATATTTTTATTTTTTTTAAATAAACTTTAACTTTTGTTTAGTTAGTAGCATGTTTCATTATCATTAGTTGCGAGTTAAAAAGAGCGGCGCCTCCTGGCACAGGCATCTATATGCTTAAAAGGAGACGCCTCCAACTGTATATGTATAACGTGTAATAATGAAAATAAAACATTTTTGATTTTTTTGTTTGGTTAGACTGGACGCCGACCCCAACATAGTTGCGAAAAGGCTAGGCAGATGATGAGATAAATATCTATTTATTACCTTTTTTTTTGTTTTCGGGGGGAAACCTTCAAAAGGCACCCGACCTTTGGGGACGGAGGTCGGGGAATGTGGGATTTAAATTAAATTAATTTAGATCGATTCATTACCTAGGTACATACATAGGTAATTGCTAGCATGACGATTCAATAAATAAAACTAAAAAGAGCGTGTCGAAAATTATTTACTTAAATGTAACAAAGTCAGAAACCAACATAAAAATGAAATTATTTGTTTTTACACTGGGTCTCGCAACATTTTCCAGTCGGTGTAATTTGAAACACTCGATTCTTTCGGTCCCTTGCATACACTGGCCCAGGGAGGGTCCATACTCCCTGCCGAATGCACGGCAGCCATAACAGGATCACGAGCGTAACTAGTATGGCGCTGCATACCATGTTTTAGGCATACATTTGTTGTTAAATCTGTAGGTAAATAAAAAGGGAAGTCCTAGAGTAGGTACCTAAGCATAAAACCATAGGTAAAAATCCCTAAAAATTGCATGTCATGATTCACTTAAGCACTGGCGTAACTATTATGGTGCACTGGTGTGGTGCACCAGGGCCCTCAGCTTTTGGGGCCCAGTTAGTGTTGACACACGTGACGGAATTGTCATATATGTACTTGTCACCGGACCCGCACGTCTGCCTAGGGTCAATGAGGCACCGCCCTAGGGCCACAGGTGGCGAGGGCCATATTAACCGATGAAGAAAGTGCATGGCATTCCAAAATTCTTGACTCTTCTTGGAAATTAAACAAAATACTTCACCCTACACAATCTTCGGAGTGCTCTGAGGGCCTGGGATTTATGTATTATTTTACCTCATATTATAGGACTGTAACTGTTTACCTAGTGCCTAAAGGTCCTGGGTGGAGTAGATTAACTGAGAGTATTGCAGTGAGGTAACAATGAGGGTGAAAAAACTTCCGAGGAAGCGTGCAAACATTTTAGAGCTTGCTTCGCTCGTTCTTGTAACCTTTCTAATAATATATCTATAATAATCTTTTGATTCCTAAGCTTTCCTGCATAAGTTACTCAGATATCAGTATGGATGGTAAAACATAACAACGCAACATTTCTGAATGATTTGTGGGGTGGCTGTGCGAGCGACAGCGATCAAATTAGTCGAAGCTTCACTTGCGCCAACTTTACGTGTAACATAGGTACATCCTAATGGAGATATATTATTACTATTTATCCATTTTTTTTATTTCCTGTTAATTTTCTCCATGGGGCTAAATTCTCTATGCGCACCAGGCCTCCAGGGCCTTTGACCACTATTAGTTCCGCCACTGCATTTAAATAAGATCGTTAAGGTTCAGGACCCAAAGGTGAAAACGGACGCAGTTTTTTATGAACTCATGAGTGGTAAGTTTGCCATGTTTAGTTCTAAGACCAATCTCAAGGTTTGCATTATCCTAGTCCTACCTTGGCTTGGGTCCCTACTACCCAACTTGTGTAAGACTGCTGGATACGTATAAATAGAATTCTTGAGGGTTGTGAGATTATTATGACAGGTTCGTATACGCTAACAAAATATAAGTCATTGTCAGTTTCTTGGGCCATGGATATAAATATGTAAATAGTAATATAATGAGTGTAGGTACCTGGATTTGCATATAAAACGTGCGACTCATACAGTCATATCTGATTTACGCATCCACATTATTGAAGCCCGTATAAACAGTGATTTAAACCACTGAGAAGTTTACACACACAAAACGTGCACAAGACCACAGAACACTATATATCAAATGTACTCTGTGAATTTATAGTGTATTATCTATGTATACTATAACTCCCACAGAACATTACTCCAAGCGGAGCACAAGAAGAACCTTTCAAAACATTTGACAATACCTAGTTGCCAAATAAAACCATAAAGCAAAATTGTCTCGTCCGTTCAGTTACTAACATACAGAGTGACTTGTAATTTGACGTATTCGTCCCGGGGAGTGATAGTGTGATCCATTTGCAACAATTAAGCACCCCATAAAGCCTAGGCAAAAATTCATGGGTATAGTTTTTTTTTAAATGTATTTTTGAAAATTCCCTAGAATTCGTCACTTTTCCCTAAACTCTAGAATATTATGGGTTTCATTGCTATTTCATTGGATACCTGATACTTTAACACACCTTTCGATGTAACCAAATGTTCTAAAATATCAAACAGTTAAAGGAAGAAGTTTGTTAACCATTTCCAAATATCATCTACGTTCATGAACTTTGACACTAGTTATCTCAAAAATTTACTATGGCATTACAAATTACGGGGAAGACATCTTAATTTAATTAGCTATCTAACGAAGTACAAAAGATAAAAAAAACGAGATTCCGTTGAAACAGGCGATAATGCTGGCAAAGGTCGAATTTGTAAATTGTTGAAAATGTTTAAAATTGGGCGATAGTCAAATTAGTTAACTGGTTAATTCCATCCCACTACTTTCCAATCTCCCAGCAATCCATCACACATTAGGTTAGGTTAGGCACCCAGGCCCGTCTCCGAGCTGAGCTGGAGGACCTCAAGCGGCAGTTCGCTGCCCAGAGGGCTGCTCCCGTGGCCACCGGCTCTTCTTCCGTCACGGCGCCGTCGTCAACTCCAGCGCCGGTCCCGTGTTCGACCCCTGCACTTGCGGATGCGGAGATCGAAAAGATCGCCCGCATCTGCATGATGCAGTGTGGGACGATGGTGGGTGCCCGCTTGGAGGCCATAGAGGCAAGGCTCCTGCCGGCGGAAACCCTCCGCCCACCGCTCGCTGCGGACAAGCGGAGAAAAGAGGGGCCGGCTAATCAGGGGCCACTATTAACCACGGCGACAGAGTCGAGCCAGTCCGGGAGGGGGACCGAAAAGCCCGCAGAGGGTTCGTCCGTTTCCACTTCCCGGGCGGCTGCGCCACCGGCGGCCGCGCCCGATCCTACAACGGAGGCCTGGACAACGGTTGTCAAGAGGGGCCGCCGTCACGGGGGCATGAAGGCGCCACCGGCACCCGCTGAAGCACCGGCACCGGCAGCGAAGAAGGCCCAGAGACCGCCTAAGGTCAGAGCCCCACGCTCCGCGGCTGTAGTTATTACGCTGCAGCCCGGAGCCATAGAAAGGGGCGTCACCTACAAGGCGGTCCTTATGGAGGCAAAAGCCAAAGTCGCGTTCCCCGACCTTGGCACACCGTCCGGCTTCAGACTGAAGCCGGCGATTACGGGGGCGCGGCTGCTTGAGGTGTCGGGTGCCTCTAGCGGCGAAAAGGCGGATATCCTGGCCGCCAAACTGAGAGAGGTCCTCAACCCGGAGGACGTCAAGGTGTCCAGGCCGATGAAGACCGCTGAGCTGCGCGTTGGAGGCTTGGACGACTCGACGACTCCGGCCGAAGTTGTGGCGGCCGTCGCCCGAGTCGGTGGATGTCCGCCCGACGACGTGCGGGCGGGCGAGTTTCGCGCCGATGCTTCCGGGCTCGGCACGATTTGGGTGCGGTGCCCGGTGGCGGCGGCGAACAAGGTCGCTGGCGGTGGGCGTTTGTTGGTGGGATGGGTTGCAGCGAGTGTCAAGCTGCTGCAGCCCAGGGCCATGCGGTGCTACCGGTGCCTTGACATTGGGCATGTTAGGGCACGGTGCACCGCCGAAGTTGACCGCAGCGAGCAGTGCTATCGCTGCGGCCAGCCCGGCCACAAGGCGGCCCAGTGCTCCGCGGCGCCAAACTGCAGCCTCTGTACAGCTGCAGGGAGGCCCGCCGGGCACAGAGCGGGCGGAAAAGCCTGTGGCGCCCCCGCCAGCAAGAGAAAAAGGGGTGCCAAGACTGCGGGGGGCTCTTTACCCCCCCCTCAGCCTGGCTGCCCTTCGGCCGACTCCCGGCCTAGGAATGGTGCGGAGGGAATGGATTGCGCCTAATGGCGCTCTACCATTTCCTCCAGGGCAATCTCAACCACTGTGCCAGAGCTCAGGATCTCTTGCTCCAGAGCATGGCGGAGTGGTTGATTCGCGTGGCTGTGGTCGCCGAGCCGTACTTTGTCCCCCCCCCGGGATAACTGGGTGGGGGACCTGGATGGCTTGGTGGCCATCATCGGCGGGGCTCTCGTCAACCCGTCCCGAGGACACGGCTGGGTGGCCGCCCTTGTGGACGGCATTGGCGTGGTTGGGGCGTATTTTTCGCCCAACAAGAGTCTCGCCGACTTCGAAAGCTTCCTTGTCGAGTTGGGTGCCGTTGTGGGCCGACTCCATCCTCGCCCCGTGCTGTTGCTAGGGGATCTCAACGCCAAGTCTGCGGCGTGGGGATCTCCGGTGACCGATGCTAGGGGTGAGGCGCTGGAGGAGTGGGCGGTCACGACTGGCCTGGTCGTCCTGAACGTGGGCTCGGTCCACACGTGCGTGCGGCAGCGGGGCGGGTCAATAGTGGACGTCTCGTTCGCTAGCCCTGCTGTTGCGAGCCGTGTTCGCGACTGGCGTGTTGCCGCGGAGGTGGAGACGTTGTCGGATCACCGATACATCCGTTTCGACGTCTCCGCCCAGACCGCCGGCGGCCGCAGTTCATCGGGCCTGCGAACGGATGACCCGCGCTGGGCGCTCAAGCGCATCGACAGGGAGCTTCTCGAGGAGGCCGCTATTGTCCAGGCCTGGATCCGGGAGTCGGCAATGAGTGGACCCATCGACGTCGAACAGGAGGCGCTGTGGTTCCGCGGGGCGATGACGCAAATCAGCGACGCGTCCATGCCCCGCGTCCACACACAGTCAGCAAGGCGCCAGGTGTACTGGTGGTCCGCCGCGATTGCGCAATTACGCATCGCGTGTGTGACGGTGAGACGCCAGTACACCCGTTACCGGAGGAGACGTCGTCGGGTCCCTGACGAAGAAGCCGCGCTGTATGAGGTGTACCGCGCGGCTAAAGAGACTCTGTGGCTGGCCGTCGGCGAGGCGAAAACGCGAGCCAGGGAGGAGATGCTGGAGACTCTAGACGGGAATCCATGGGGGCGCCCTTATCGAGCGGTTCGAGGGAAACTTCGAGCTGCAGCGCCTCCACTTACGGAGAGTCTTCAGCCCGAGCTGCTGGAGGAGGTAGTTGCAGCCCTCTTCCCGGCAAGAGCGGAGCATACTCCGCCGCCGATGGCTTTGCCCACAGCTGCAGAGTCTACAGAGGAGAACGCCATTAGCGTCCCAGAGGTGACACAGGCAGAGATGAGGGCGGCCGTGATGCGGCTCCGGGCCAAGAACGTGGCTCCGGGGCCCGACGGGATCCACGGCCGAGCGTTAGCCCTCGCTCTGAAGGAGCTGGAGCCCCAGCTGAGAGGACTCTACACAGCGTGCCTTGAGCGGGGCCAGTTTCCCACTTTGTGGAAGACTGGTCGTCTGGTCCTGCTCAGGAAGGTGGGGCGCCCTGCGGACTCGCCGTCCGCGTACCGGCCCATAGTGCTGCTAGACGAGGTGGGGAAGCTGCTGGAGCGGATACTCGCAGCCCGCCTCGTCGGCCACTTGTGCAGAGAAGGGCCGGACCTGGACGAGAGCCAGTTCGGCTTTCGGCATGGGCGCTCCACCATCCACGCGATATCGCGAGTGAGAGTCCTGGCGGAGGAAACGGTGTCCCGGGGTGGGGTGGTGGTGGCGGTGTCCTTGGACATCTCCAACGCATTCAACACCCTGCCCTGGAGTTGTATTCGGGAGGCACTGCGGTATCATCGGGTGCCTCTCTACCTCCGCCGCATCGTTGGGGCTTATTTGGCGGAGAGGTGTGTCACCTACATGGGACGCGATGGCGTTAGCCAGCGCCACATGTCGTGCGGCTTTCCACAGGGCTCGGTCCTGGGCCCGCTCCTGTGGAACATCGGGTACGACTGGGTGCTGAGAGGCGAACTCCAACCGGGCGTCGACCTGACGTGCTACGCGGACGACACGCTGGTCACGGCCCGGCGGAGTTCGCACAGGGAGGCAGCGTTGCTGGCGACGGCTGCGGTTTCACAGACGGTGAGCCGCATACGGCGCCTCGGCCTGGAGGTGGCCCTCAACAAGTCGGAGGCCATGGTGTTTCATGGTCCCCGGCGGGCGCCACCGTCCGGATCCCACATTGTGGTGGGAGGGGTACGAATCGCTGTCGAGCCCACCATGAAGTACCTGGGCTTGGTGCTCGACAGTCGGTGGGATTTCGGCCCCCACTTCCGGCGGCTGGCGCCCAAGTTGTTGGGCGCGGCTGGGGCGCTGTCAACGCTACTTCCCAATCTGGGGGGCCCGAGCGCCGCTTGTAGGCGGCTCTACGTAGGGATCGTGCGATCGATGGCCCTTTACGGGGCCCCGATCTGGGCGGCTGACCTGACGGCCGGCAGCATTGCTGTTCTGCGAAAGCCGCAGAGAGCGATGGCCGTCAGAGTCATAAGGGGGTACCGCACGATCTCCTACGAGGCGGCTTGTGCACTGGCCGGATCCCCGCCCTGGGACCTGGAGGCGAAGGTGCTCGCGTCACTGTACCGGTGGCGCGAGGAATGGCGGGCGCGAGGCGAGCGACCGATGCAGCGACATATGGAGCAGCGTCGGTCGCAGCTCCGCGAGGTCCTGGTGGCGGAATGGCGGGACAGGCTCTCACGCCCTACCGCCGGCCTCGTCACTATCGAGGCGGTCCGGCCGGTGCTCGACCTCTGGCTCGGGAGGAGGCACGGCTCCCTGTCGTTTCGGGTGACGCAGGTGCTCTCGGGGCATGGTTGTTTCGGGAAGTACCTGTGTCGCATAAACAGGGAGCCGGACGCCCGGTGTCACCACTGCGTCGACTGTCGGGAGGACACGGCGCGGCATACGCTGGCAGAGTGTGCCGCTTGGGAGGAGCCGCGCCGTGCCCTCATCTCAGGAGTAGGCAGTGACCTGTCGCTGCCGGCCGTAGTGAATGCTATGGTCGGCGGCGACGAGTCCTGGGACGCGGTGGTATCCTTCTGCGAAACAGTTATCTCGCAGAAGGAGGCTGCGGAAAGGAAGCGAGAGATCTCATCCTCTCACCCAGCCCGCAGCGGGCGCACCGGGCGTCGGCGGAGGGCGGACAACGCCCTCTTCCAGCCCCCCTAAATGGGTCCAGGGACGACGGACTTGGGGACGTCCGTCGCCCCCCATACATCAGGACCCGAGGCGGCGGCGCGTAGTGTTCCACGCGCGCCCCTCTTAGACGTCGCGGGGGGAGTCAAACACCTCACTCCCCCCGCTCGACCGGACGGGGCCCGCAGAGGCGGGCCGGCACCAGTCGGGGGTTGCGGAAGATTCGTATGTTCCCGCGACCCCCGGCGCAGGTGTGAGATGGAACACCGGGGTGGTTTTTAGTCAGTAAGAGTCTGACAGACCCCTCCGCCCCCCCAGGGCGGGGGACATCCATGAGGATTTTCCACCCCGGATCAAAAAAAAAAAAAAAGGCACCCAGGCCGCCACGACCCAGGTCACAAGTCGCAGAGAAGCTTTTGAGTTTTGAACATGACTGTTTGTTATTTTAGAACATTTGGTTACATAGAAGGGTTAGTTAAAGTATCAGGTATCCAATGAAATATCAATGAAGCCCATAATATTTGAGAGTTAAGAGAAAAGTGAAACTAAGTGACGAATTCTGGGAAATTACAAAAATACTTTTAAAAAAAAACTCATATCCCATGAATTTTCGCCTAGGCTTTATGGGGTGCTTAACTGTTGCAAATGGGTCACACTATCACGCCCCGGAAGGAATACGTCAAATTACAAGTCACTCTGGTATAACTAGAACTACCAAGAAGTACAAAGTTCGACGGCTCCCTTTGCTGTGTTGACGTCACCACATAACGCTGGCAGAATAGTCGACAACGGCTCAGTTGCAAAAGAAAGAAAAAAAATGTGATATTTTCAGGAGTATCTAAGTTCTGTGGTTTTCAGCCCTTCAGCGTTCTTATTGCTTTCATCGGTGTCTCTTTATCTCGTTATCGCTCTGTTCTAAAGAAGTATTCCAAAAAAATTGCCATTGTACGCTTTTATAATTTCTAACGTGGCGATATTATCGTGTATGTCCAAGTCCAGGTCAGAGCATCACTGTAACACAGTGAAGTAAAATGTGTTGTGCCAATCCCCACGTTCCTGTGCCAGCCACATCCAGGTTCTACCCGCGATGGCAACAATGTTGTCCGCCCATCTCGCAGCCGGTCGACCGACACTTTAAGACTTTCAGTCCTTGGACGCCACTCGGTAACTGCCTTACTCCACCTGTCATCACTGCGCCTTGCCAGGTGTCCTGCCCAACTCAATTAATATTTGAATACCATAAGTAGTTTTCCGATATCGAAAACCTTCATACGTCTTCAGATCTCGACGTTTGGAGCTCGGGTCAATAAGCCTTATGCCAAACATGGAGCGCTCCATGACTCTGTGCAACCAACTATGATAATAGAATGAGATGCGAGCACTGGATGAAAACCTCTTCTCTGTGTCCGCAGGAGCAGCAGCAGGTCATACCGCAATGTAAAGTCATTAGCCACCATAAACGCAAAGTAATAAGGTAAATAACGAACTGACTGCCCAGGATGCGAAAGACGAACTTAATATTCTTTTCGTAATAAAACTACTCGACATACAGTAAAATAAAGTATATTTAAAATTTTCCAAAAATAGTTTGTACCCATAAAAGCGATTTATATAGTTTCAAATATAAATACAATACAGTCAATATCATAGTAACACTACTAACAATACATCCACTTAACCTACATTTAATTATAAAAACCTTCAACAAATATTTGAGATGTTCGCACGGAATGTTAACCTTAGTTATTTCATTACAACTACCCCGAAATAACGAAAATAGGAATGTCTTAGCAGTACAGCTCTAAAATCAATGCCACGACAAGGCTCTGCAGGTCCCAGCCACCTATGTAACATAGTAATAAATAAGCGCTCGCAATACAGAACATATCAAACTTAACATGATTAAAATGCACCAATATAGTATAAAAATGAGTTTGGTCCCTTTCGGTCGCGATAAAATGGTTTAGTTATTGTAAGTAGAAGCGGACACATTGCCGCCATGGCCGGTCCAGTTGGTGTGCACGAACTGTCCGGGGTTTGTGATCAGCTCGTATGTGTGCGCACCGAAGTAGTCTCTTTGAGCCTGGAACAAAACACGATTCACATGAGGCCTTTTTTATTATTATGTTTTTGAAACCCTAGCATAACGTATTTTTTGACCTATAACTCAATCATCAGCTGCCTAGCCAATTTTCTACTGTCTGCTTCCAGTATATCTGGTTAGAAAGGAAGCGGACCCCACAGTTGAATACCAGTATTTTACATGGAACTACTTCCTATCTGACCAGATCTCAGTGACTACTTTATCACTGGGTTCTGGTCAGATAGATAGCAGTGGCAAAGGTTCCATACAACTCGATTCCTACTGGCTTCCCTTTGAAAAATGGCAGTCTGTATTCTATAGACAAATAATATAATCACATTAAATAAATGTACTCCGGCTTACCTCTTACAAAAATTGACCCTTCGCTACTGTTAGATAAGTAGAGGTAGATAGGTAGGGTTGAATAGTGTTACCACACGATACAACCCTAATCCGAGTAAGTACTAAGTCGAAACTCTTTAGAACAGAGCATATTTAAAGGGGGATATGCGCTGAGTGAACAATTGGCGGGTCAATTTCAGGATGTTTGTTAATCAGAATATGACACACGACCGTTACAAATACATAATTATGTATATACCCAATTATGATCATCAGAGTCATCAATACGAAGTTAGAATTGGCATCAACTAATTATCATGATTACATGAAATAGTCATTTGAACTTAAAAGAGTTGTATTGATGAATTTATTTATTACAGTCGCGATTCGTATTTTACTCAACATACAACCTGATACTGAACTGCAAACAGCAAGAAAAATAAGAAAATTTGTTTTACGCGGGTTACGCTGGCACTTTTGTTAAGAAATATATAAGTACCTGGAGCATGTTAGCGGGTAGCACGGCGGATCTGTATCCGTCGTAGAAGGCGAGCGCGGCGGAGAAGGCGGGCGCGGGCACGCCGTCCAGCGCCGTCTGCGCGACCACCTGTCGCAGAGACTGCTGCGAACCGCTGATGCGCTCGCAGAAGAACGGGTCCAGCAACAAGTTCGTCAGCTGAGGGTTCTTCGTGAAAGCGTCCTGCCAAATAAAGAATTATGTGTAAGTAAGCCAGATCCCCTTCTAATTAAAAAAAATCATGACTTAATTCATTCGCTGACAGACAACGCACTACATAAGCTGCTAGGTCTAGGAGCATGATATTTTGCACGCGAGTTCCCTAAAGACCGAAAGTGAGCACCAAGGAAGGGTTTTTGAAAATGCATATAAAAAGGAGTAAAAAAGGGTATGAAAGTTCGTGCGAAAGTTCGACATTTTTTCGATGGGAAATCCTATCGCGCGTTGTTATTTATAAGTCTGATTTTTTCAAATAATTTATCGAGACTACACCCTGCTTCTTACTGATGCAATTTAATCAAATGGCGACATGTCCAAACATCAACAACAACATTGTTAAGTACCTGGTACTTGTTGACAGGCTTACACTGTCCTCCCATACATATTAGCACTGTAATTTGAAAACATTGTAAAAGGCAATTATTTTTTATTCAGCAACCGTGGAGTCTCTTGTCGACTCTTCTCTATGGAGAAGAACGAACGAACGGTGAACGGTTCACCTAGCTTCTGACGTTTCATAAGTGCCCATGTTTATTGTGAGCGTCAAAATGAAGGGACCAAATCTCCAATGTCTGTCATACATATATTAAAAAAAATACCATTAATCTACTATTTCCTACCTTTGCTATAATTTTTGCTACCTCATCAAGTCATCATATACATAATATTTTAACAAAATGCTTGGTCCCTCCATCATGATATCAAGATGGAGGGACCAAACTGATAGACTACTCCCTGGAATGTTCTAACTACTCAGTGTTTTAATACCTTAATTCTACCTTAATATTATTGATTTTGGCAGCCCGAAACATATATCGTTTTAAAGATATCGATTATATAAGTTGGTCCCTCCAAATTGACGATTCAATTGTTTAGTGCAACAGGTAAATGGGCGGTTTATTTTGATCTTCGAAGGTTAAATATTTAATACCTATTTACTACCTTCTAATCAAGCAAAATTTCTTACGTTAAAGTTTATTTTAATCAGTCAAAAAAAAAATAAGAAATAAGTAGGTACAACGTAAAATTTTAATCCTAGTAGCATTAATACAGGTGTTTAAAAAAAAATAAGAATAGCACACAGTTGACTAAATGTACACTTTTTGTAAATGTTTTATTCAATAAATATTATTATTATTTTTAAAATGTCTTTGACATATCTAGAGAGCCTCGAGTCCCGGACCTTTGGAAGGCGTACGAGGGGCCGCAGCCAACTCGCAGAGGCCTCTTTGACAATTTTAAATGTTAAGGTGGCACCAACCGACAATTATCCCTGTCTGCACTATGCAAGTGTACCCATGGACGACCCCCGGTTGGTGCAGGACTATTGCAGGATATGGAAAAAAGATATTGAACGATGGGTTTGGGTAGCTAAAGTGGACTGTTTACCTAGAACTATGGAAAGACTATTTATTAGTTCATTTTATTTAATTCTCGTAATACTCAATTTAGGTAAACACAAAGCAAAATATTGAAGGAACTATTTACTACCTTCAAATCGTGCAAAATTACGAGAATTAAATAAAATTAATCAATAAATAGTTATATTTAAAAACTACAGATACATTTTATATTAGCTAGATATTTTTGTGCTATTCTTATTTTAAAAAAAACCACCTTTATTAATGTTACTAGGATTAAAATTTGTACGTTGTACCTACTTATTTCTTTAATTTTTTTTGGCTCTTTAAAATAAACTTTAACGTAAGAAATTTTGCACGATTAGAAGGTAGTAAATAGGTATTAAATATTTAACCTTCGAAGATCGAAAATAAACCGCCCATTTACCTGTTGCATTAAGCAATTGAATCGTCAATTTGGAGGGACCAACTTATATAATCGATAGCCTTAAAATGATATATGTTTCGGGCAGCCAAAATCAATAATATTAAGGTAGAATTAAGGTATTAAAACACCGAGTAGTTAGAACATTCCAGGGAGTAGTCTATCAGTTTGGTCCCTCCATCTTGATATCATGATGAAGGGACCAAGCATTTTGTTAAAATATTATGTATATGATGACTTGATGAGGTAGCAAAAATTATAGCAAAGGTAGGAAATAGTAGATTAATGGTATTTTTTTTTTATATATGTATGACAGACATTGGGGATTTGGTCCCTTCATTTTGACGCTCACTGTATATTTATATTTAAAATATTTTATAAATATTCACCAAAACATTGAAACAATATCTATTTTTAGCTTCTAATTACAACAACAACAACAACAAGAAATGTTCTACAATAACCCGGCGCTAGGACGTCATAATCGAGACCTAAATATTCATTTAATAGCGATAGCAAAAGACTTTTATTTTTAAGATAATAATATATTTTTTTTACTTTTTATTGATAAGTCAGTTAAAATCGGCTTCTCTCTTACAAAAATGTACACCTCGCCGCTGCAAGGCTAAACTGTCAAAATCAAACCCATTCCGATCAATTCGGTATGTAAAGATAAAATGTCCTATCCTACGCTGATTGCAAAACCATTTCGAGATTTTTGTGTTCTTAACCTTATTTTTCTATGTACAGTCAGCGCTAAAATTATAAGATGGAGTTTATTTCAACATAAACACATGAAAACACTTAACTTTCATTTGACCTCCAAATGACGTCAAAAAGTAGGAGTCATATAATGTCAACTTTAAGAATGACCATTTATTATAATGTTGTCATGCGAACAATTCGGTATTTGAATCGATTCAAATCAAATGTTGAAAATCAATTCACACAAAAAATCTCAATCCCGAAGCCTGAATGATCGTTTATCAATATAACGATAGCTTAAAGAAAATCCATTCTCTATAAACGATCATAATTATAAAAGGGAAATTATATGTGCGGCAACAAAAGTTTTCTTTAGCACCTGCAACCTAGCGTCTTTTTTTATATGTAGGCAACGAGTTAATAGAACAGCTTCAATTATATTAATTCGTCATCTTTACTATTCCAACAGAATATCAAAAAACCAGCGTCAATTTACGAACGTAAATTAGTATGACTCAGACCTACCGATAAATATATTAACTCCTGAATTGATAACTCCGTGACTAATGTTGTAAGTGAGCTACTAAGCGAGCTCAGTACTTAGGGCACCCCGACTCGGACAGGTTAGGATAGAAGGGAATGGCGGGGTCTTTCAGACCCCGCCATCCCCTTCGTGGTTATTTGTTTTTAAACCACCCAGAAGTAGGAGCCGCTTGTCATTATTCACAATGCACGGGCATTATAAATAATGCCCCTATTTATTACTTGGTCCATAACGTTGCTTAAGAATTATCACCATGCTGCGTTATATTAACAGTAGCTCGTTTTACAATATATGGTCGCTTGAAAACCATTTATTAGACGCTAAAAGTTCGTCACTGAGCTATTAATTCATTAGACAACGAAATATATTTGAAGACGAGAATGACATTTTAAAGAAGCTGCTTTAATTAGCACCCATTATAAAGTCATTCGGACTATTTTATAACTACAGCCCGATTCAAACTTTATGGCAGCATGGAACATGAAGCGAGTCGCAGTCGATACGCAGTAACAAATACCCGTGTCAGCGGGGGTGAGGGGCGAGGTAATACGCAGCGAGTAGCGCACTTCAGAGCCGCCATTAAGTTTGAATCGGGCTCTACTAATGGTGTTGGAAGCTTACAAAATTAAATATAACTGCTATTTGTTGATTGGTTTGATAATAGTTTAGAAAGAAATCATTCACATGTCGTGCACCACATGCTAGATACCTAGATACTACTCCGTCTTCATTTGACAAGACTACTAAACTCGCATTTCTAACGACTAGTAAGGACAGATTAGTAACTATAATCGAGTTACTAATTTCATAATTAATCAGTTTAAAGTAATTAGTAAATGTTCGGTTATGTCAATCATTCGTACCTCTAATTTCAAGAGTCTATCAACCAACTGTCAAGTGTCATGCTTGAAGTTTCTGATGTAAGGTAAAAAACGTCAAATTTAGGATTTTTATTATTGTGTTATACGTGGCAAAGATATCGAAACTCTTCGGTCTACTTATTAAAGTAGAATTTAGAAAAACTATTTAAAATTAATGACTGCTCAGAAAACCAAAAAAAAAAAAAGTTTGTTGCTTAAAATAACTAAATCTATAATTTAAAAAAAAAACCTGAAAGAAACTTTACATACCGAATTGTTATTTTATGTGTGTTACGCAATTACCCCGCTGAATACAGTACCGTTGCTAGACGCCAAAAATAGGTACGGTGGTAACACTACCCGGAAGAGTTCTTTCGCAAGAAACACTGCTACTACTCAATTTCTAGATATCACAACATCTAATTTAGAGTTGACACGGAAACAGTAATTTTCAACAAACTATTTCTTGTTCAAGAAAACAATTGTTTTTATGGTCTACTGCCCTTTAAAACAATTGACGTAAAATACAAGTTTGTAGTGTTTAACGTCAATTATTTCCATTCAAAATTAATGATGACTTAATCAAGTTAAGGGCAAGAATAGGCAAACGTATTTCGTTTTGAAAAAAGCATTTTAGCCGTAATTTATTGCAAGGTGTAAAAAGACCCTGCACAAAGCCGTCTACTTCTGTACATCAAACTAAGTAACTTTGTGCAAAAACAATTGCTGGGAAAGGACTTTTATTTTTGGGGTGAAATATCGCTTTTTAATGTAGCGCGCCATATAGCTAACGCACTCAATACGTTACGCTTATGGGTACATTCAACATTACAGGGTTCGTAGGATTATATAAAATATAACTTACGAGTATAACATTTAAAACAATATATCGTAAAAAAAAAACAGTAAGCAGTCATAGTAACCAGAAGACTCCCAGGTTACGACCAGTACAAAAAAATATATATCACAATGACGGGAACAACAAGTAACTCTCGACTTCATTAAGCGTCTTATTACACCCATTATGCATTTTTTTTTTTATAACCTTGTGTTGCTATTGGCATTGATCACTGACAGTATTGGTAATAAAATGTCACTCCCACAGGTCATGACAAGTTTTTTATTTATAGACTCTTGAATCATACTTGGAAACAATTATGTAACAATTTGCATGACATTGAGATTGAATGTCGAGTGGTCACGTTATCGACAAGTCACTGATTACATTGTTCACCTCCATTAGTTTGTCGCTAAGTGCAAAGCCATACAAACATTTTGTCATACTTAGTGGCAATGATGATATGACAATAAATTACATTATACCAATCATCAAAACTTAATCGTTATTACAATTGCTTAATCATTTCATTATCAACATTCATTTGGTTTTATGGTTGTAGATTAATTGTTTTATTTCGATTATCAGTCGAGGGGCTTCGTTTACTATTATGTAGGCCATTTTAATAATATCGCATCCAATTATGTTGATTCAACGCCTAATCCTTTTTCCATTATATGTACTTTATTCTCCACAGCTGGCTTAGGTACGTTTTTGTATGAAAATGCAGGCGGGATCGTCCACTGCGACCCACGAAAATGAACCGCACAGAAACGTAGCAAACTTATCCATACACATCCTACGCACAACGGCACAAGGACCTTTTGGCGCGTGGCCAAATTTCGTAACTAACGCTGCCATATTGTTTTTTTATACAATTTCTGTGAAAATTTCACTAACAATTACCAACAATGCCCCCTTGGAAGAGCACGAGCAAGACTACGTGTAAGGACTTAACTCGCTGGTGGGATTGACTTAAATGCTTGTAAGTATTTTTACTATTCCAGTCGTGAACAATCCTACATAACGACGAGACAAATCGATATCATGCTTAGTTCGTGGTGTTGACATCATTAGTGAAGTTGTCAGCTCTGTTGTATGGAAATATAATTGCCATGCACAGCCGTACCATAACAATTTGCAGAGCAGTTTAAAGGCGGGGCAAGTCAATGTGACAGTTAATAGTTGCACAGCACATTGTACAAAACCTCTTGACAAATGTCCTTTTGGTATATTGTCCCGCTTTAAGAGTGTATGGTACCCCTAATACCCAATTTTGCCGCAGCCCCATTTTCCCCAGAGCGACTACGAGTTGGTTGTGTGTATTTGATAGACAGAATAAATTTCAGGGGCCATACTATGACGAGTTAAAGCCATCACTGTTCCGTTGTGAAAAAAGGATAGTGCTATTCGTCCTGTATAGCTCCATCTCTCTCTCACACTGGAACAAAGGTCGCAAATTCTTACCTTGATGTTACCAAGGAACGCGCTCCTGATGATGCATCCGCCACGCCACATCAAAGCGATGCTGCCGTAGTTTAGGTTCCACTTGTTCACCTGACGTAAACAGAAAATTAATCTACTAAATAAAAATCTTAAATTCATTCATTCACTGACAAACAAAGCACAGCCTACATCGCTGGATCTAGAAGCATTAAATTTTGCACAAGAGCTCCATAAATGACGAAGTTAGCACTAAATACCGATGTTTTTAAATCCATCCCCTAATTGGGTTAAGTTCGTCATTTTTGACAATGGAAGAAACTAAGGCAAGATAATCCAGTACCACTTGTTTACACCAATCTAAAGTGTCTTCTAACTAATCTAAACTTAACTTTTTATTACAATAAAAGACTAAATAAAAGTACAGAAACTTGCTAGAATATCATAAAGAGAAATTATCCCACATATTATTATCTCGTTGCCCAAGGCTTCTTATTCTTGTCATTAAGTTTTTTTTTCCTGAAAACGAATTTAACATCAGTATCATCGAGCTGATTATACAATAAAGTATAGTATTACAACAACTTAACTATAGAATCGTTATTTTTTTTTTCTGGTTAAATTTACGCTTACACCTAATTTATGGAACATGCTGCAATAGTAATATTGATGTCAATCAAATATACCCGTCGACAGGAGAAGAACAATTTATACCATATTTTCAATACCAATCAAATTTAAACATACCTTGGCTGCCTCACGGAGGAGCATGAATCCTTGCGCATAAGAAATCAGCTTGCTAGCATAGAGAGCTTTGCGCAAATGTTCAAGGAACTGCTTCTTATCGCCGGTAAACTTCGTAGAGGAACCTGGCAACACCTTGCTCGCCTTAACGCGCTCATCTGCAGATAGACAACATGTTAAAGTTTACAATGAAATGTCGTGTTATTCTCATTCACAATTTATTGTATTAAAAGTTTTTATTTAAGTGGGTAAGATTAGACAAAACGAACATAAAGAAGAATTCTGAGCTATTTTCTATCTAGAACCGCAATTATCTTTAACGCAACTGACAGCGCACTTTGACATATACATTAGAAATACTAATTTATTATCACCCAAAACGCTTACGCACAGGTGAATTCAAACCTGTCAGCATTGATACGCAGTTTATTGAGAGACCAGCTTACGCCCTGCGGTTTCAGCCGCATGAGTCTCGATCTCGTGGGAATAAAATAGGGATAAAAGTATCCTTTGTCCCATGGTCTATACATGAAATATTATCCAAATCGGTTCATCCGTTTTAGCGTGAAAGCGTAACAAACATACAAAAATTCAAATATTTTCTCTTTACAATATTAGTATAAACAATGGTTAAAAGGGATATTTTTTGTCACCATAATAATAAATCTGGCGTGGGTAAAACCTGTCCTATTATAAAACATCAGCAGGACAAATATGTACCAGCAAAAAAAATATTCATTACATATCTCACATCAAAGGAGACGTGTCTCGTTTTGGCGTGTGGCGTTTTCCATAAAATTTAGTCAATCAGATCAAATTAAAACAGAATTAGTAAATTATGGCATGATTTGGGGGACCATTCAAGTATTACGAAAGCACCAAAGGGGCCACCCCCTTTGGTGCTTTCGGTGCGGGGGGGGGCTTGTTTTTGATGATGACATGGGGACGGGGGGAATGGATGGTGATTACGTCATAGTCATAGTCATAGTCATTTATTCATTAACAAGTAACTTGTATCTGAATGTACACACAAAATTACAACACTAGTTACACACAAAAATTACACAATTACAGTATAAACAATAACATAAATTACATTTGAATTTCGTCTAAACTACATCAACAATTTACAAATAATAAATTTACATTACGTCAATAGAATTTAGATATTAAAGTAAACAATATGGCTAACACCTCAAAATTTAAAATAATAACAATAAAATAATATAATAAATATTTAGAAAAAATATTTAGAAAAAAAATTATAATATATTTTATAATTAGTTAATAATTTGCTTGAATAAATATCAAATGAGCATTAAATTCCATTATAGTCTATTAATTCCTTATTTCTAGACTCATGTATAAGAGTAAGGAAACCAGAACAGATTTTAATATTAATTTTTATTTTACGTAAGCATAGGAGGGGCGGGGGGGGGGGGGGTAAGACCCTCACCTACTTCTGCTGACAAGAGAGGAGGGGGAAAAAATACTAAAATTCAGCTTACGTAATACTTGAATAGCCCCTAGGCCATATCATGCATGATTTAGCGTCTCTATTCACAGACGGTTTACGCTTAATCATGCGATGACGAAGCGTATACCGCGTATGACTGTGTGAATGTTGACGAGGCAAAAGGAGTACCTATATAAAAATGAGGTGGCGTTCTGTAGTTTCTGTTTACCCCTTTTGCGTGAGTTTATGTATTTATAATACTATGGAAGGAAATCAAGCCAACTGACGTTAAGTAGTCACAGCCACTCGTGCCCTGCCAGGGACACATTGCCATACCAGAGAAAAGCTGAAATGTGTGATGTGTCGTAACCGGCACCAATACCATTCAGACCGGAGCACAGCAACGCCGTGTTGGCCGCAGAAATAGATATGGTGGCAGCACTTCCGCAGACAAGGTCCTTCACAAACAGCTGTACTACTACACGGTATGGGCTGTCGAAGCTTGCAAATAAAAAGGTTTTATTTTTATTTATTATCGTTTCTTCCTACCTTTGAGAGCGGAGAGGCAACGCGCAAACACTGCCTCGCCGATTAGCGTGACCGGCACACCGTACTCCAAGGCCGCAATGCCCGTCCACTTGCCCGTGCCTTTCTGTCCCGCAGTGTCACGGATCTTCGGCAGTAGGTATTTACCTGCAATATATACATCAAACTTTTAGGGCCGGTAGTGGAAACAGACTTTTAAAGGCTAACGCAGATTTGAGTGGGCACAACACACTACAGGCGGGCCTCGCTTTTTCTATGATCATGCGTTGCGCTGCGGCCCATTGCAGTTGTAGTATAGTATGCGCTTGGCTTACAACGCCATACCACGTGATAACAATATAACCTGCTTATTGGCTACATAATGTCATCTTGTGAAACCGTCTGTCTTTAATTTGATTTTTGTGTTACATATTAATAAGTCAGAGAATGTCCGATTTTTTTTTTCAACGTTTAAGAACTTTCGTAGTCGATTACTTCTAGCTTTGTGTGGATGTTTTTCTTATGTATATTTTTACTGGCAATCTCACAACACTTCCTAAGTAAATTAAATTATGTAAAATGATATTCAATATTTCAAGCAGAGCTCAAGTAAAATAAAAATGGTTTGATATAAAATAGATTAGCAATACTAAATGCTGTCTCTAAAGAGCAATAGTGCAAGCGCTCTACGTCTTACAGGACATCTACTTTGTCCGTATTTTTGTTTGAACACGCTAATCTCTGGAACTACCAGTCGGATTTGAAAATTTCTTTTTGCATTTGATAGCCCAATTTTTGAGCTATTTAACATCACGCTATGACCCTTAGGAGCCGAGCAAGGAATCAGAAAGAACGCTAAGCGAAAATGAAGTAATATCGCGGGCGGGCGATGTGATGCGACGCGGTGAGTTGGGGGCACAAGAAATTCCACGCGGACGAAGTCGCGAGCAGAAGCTAGCTAAATATATCTCGCAAAGCAAGAAAGGAACATTCCCTCTCTGGAAAAAAACGTGCAGGTCCTCTTATTTTCATTACTATGATTTTTATTGTGATAATTAGTTTTATTTTTATACATTCATTACAGTATGTTTGAATTCTTGTAAGTACATTTTGAACATTAGGTAGTCTAACACCCTATTTCATAATTCTATTTCTTTTGGTCTGTAGTATGTACAATTCGCTACCCATTCGACGTCATATTAATAGTTCGCTAAATGCCGTAAGATATAGTCTTTGACTGTCACGTGTAAACTGCTTATAGTATAGTCGAGTAAAACTTTCCAAAGAAATTGTACATGGACAAAAAGTTTGGATATGCAAGAAGATAGAGAAAATAATTATTTATTTCTGTAGACAGTTTACTCATACTACTGGATATAATAAGTGTGTCCTTGTCAGATTATTATTATTATTAGTGACTTGTCTATATTGCTATACTCTATGTACTGAAAAATGTAAAATTCATATTATGTTTACAATTTGACAGGCAACTAACCGTCAGAGTCCTTGAACTTCAGTATATCTCTCGAAATTTCAATGAGGAATGAGTCCAGGTCGCCTTTATTCCATTGTTCAAACACCTCGGCCATTTCGCCTTGCTCCATACCTTCAAATATAATACATCAAGCATTATATACATCAATAATGATCACGAAAGTAAATGAACTTGTCCATGATATCATAAGTTGGTGATTTTATTTTTGATGGTTTTTAATTGGCTACTCAAGTTATGACTGTATATACCTAGGACGTCTTTCATCAGGTTGTAAGCTTCACAGATGAGCTGCATGTCACCGTATTCGATGCCGTTGTGAACCATTTTGACGAAGTGTCCCGCGCCATCTTCTCCTACCCAGTCGCAACAAGCCTCGTTGTTAGCTTTTGCAGATATCGCCTGAAAAAATGTAACAATGCAATTTTTTTGTTTTACAATTTAGTTCCTAAATATTATACCTTTAAGTGGGATGCGCCAAGGTAGCCCGCGAAATTCAATTTTTCTTACATTTTTTGCAATTTGCAGGTCCAGTATCAAATATTTATTTACATAATTAGAATCATAAAAATCATCAATACACATCTCTAAGTTCAGATTACCCTATTGAATGACTATTTCATGAACCCGAGACATTTGAGGCCAATTCTAACTTAAGGAGTTGCTGGAGTTGTATTGCTGATTCTAATGATTATAATTCTGTAAAGCCATATTTGTTACGGCCGCGAATCATAAGTATTTTTGAATTTCACGGGGTACCTGAGCGCATCCCTCTTAATAAATAGAGATTTAGTTGAGAATGTCCTTAGATAAAAAGATCATTATCGTTGATTTAAAAGGTTACATTCTCAATTTTCAATTTTGATCTAATTCGCTAAACAAGTGTTAAAATATTAAAAAACTTTATTTTTAACTTCGAATGGTTAGTACGACAAAATAAAAGTACATTTATAGGTCTCCCTTTCTTTAAGAGTATTTTCATTTTCTCCATATCTTGTCACAAAAAATGGTTTACGATTCCGCGTAACGGCGGCAATAAACCACCAGTATGCTTCTTTTTTTTTAATCCTGGCCAGTTTTTCTTTTGGTGTAAAGTCAAATTTTAATGTAATAAACACTTGACATTTGTTAAAATCCATCCAAGATGTTAGGCTCAAGTTCATGACAAAGGAAACAATTATAATACCTACATACACTTCAAAAACATTACCCTCCTTTTGGTGCAGTTGGATAAATAGTAAATGAGGTACCGACATACCTGGAAGATAGGTTTGACATGAGGCCACGCAGCAGGGTTTCCACCGGGCATCAGTGAAGGTCCATAACGAGCACCATCTTCACCACCGCTCACCTGTAAAGAAACTTCATGTATGCCTTTCTAATTGTCTTAGCATATAACGGCCAAGGTAAGATGACCCTGATACAAAAGTGCTTTAGGGTTGACCTTTCAGGGTATGTGTTTTTATAATAAAAACTAGAGCAACAATACAGGATACCAACCTACTTCCAGAATAACAACAACCGGACATTTAAAGAAACCATTTCCAATGCCTTACACTAGTGTTCAGTGTACTTACACCCATTCCTATATAAAGTATTCCAGTTGATGCAAGTTCTTTGCACCAACGCTGTGTGTCTATGTACTGCGAGTTGCCACCATCAATGATAATGTCACCTTTGTCAAGAAGAGGCACTAGCTTCTTCACAAATTCATCAACCGCTGATCCAGCTGCAAATAAACATATTTAGGTTATTCCTAAACTATACAAAATTTAAGCTCCATTTTAACTTAGGACTAAATGAATAACTACTTATTTAAATTTAACTGTATTACCTTTAACAAGTAACATAACTTTCCTCGGCTTCTTTAGTTTTGCTACCATGTCTTCCAAAGAAGTTGCTCCGATGATCTTTGTTCCTTTTGCCTCATTTTTGAGGAATTCGTCAACCTACAAATTAATAACATAAAAAAACTATCAAAGGCTATGAAATAAATTACATAAGATATTTGAGCACATATGTATAGGGGCATGAGCCGGAAATAAAATGTAGGAATAAATTGAATAATTATTGTGACAAGTATATTTATATACTATAAGATTAATGAATAAGAATAGTATTTTTATATACTATACCTTGGCAACAGTTCTATTAAAAGCACAAACAATAAATCCTTTGCTATCCATGTTGAGAATTATATTCTGTCCCATTACTGCTAACCCAATGAGTGCGATGTCTGCTTTGGGCCTGTAAATAATTTTTAGTTTTATATGTTGTGGAATCTATACTAATATTATAACACTGAAGAGTTAGTTATTTTGTTTGAACATGCTAATCTCTGGAACTACCAGACAAATTTGTTTTCTTTTATGCATTTGATAACCCAACTCTTGAGGAAAGCTATTGGCTTTATATTTAACACCATGCTACAACCTTCAGGTGCCGATCAAAAAGACAAAAAGCCTTTAAGAATGCTAAACGAAAATGAATGCCGAGGGACTTTTATAAACATGTGGCTGTTATTTTAGTATATTATGTATCTTACGACTGCCACGCGAAGTCGCGGGCACAAGCTAGTGTTTAGAATAAAATGAACAAAGTACCAAATGTACCTTCATATTTATTTTAGGTTTGTTGTTCAGTTCCTTACTGTTAACCCATTATGAATCGGAACCCAAATGTATTTTTAAAGTGAAACTTTTATTACATTGTCTCAAACTTTTTCGTCTGTGTGTTGCATGTCGCATGATGGTTGGCCGTGGAGTAGGGAAAAAGTTTCACTTTTACCGTGGTTTCATAAAACTACACAATCCTTTATCTATTTACTGGATTTAATTAAAGAATAATAGTAATTTCTTAAAATATTAAAGTATTATGTTATTGAAATAAAAATAAAATATTAGGAAAAAAATCATCCATTTTGAATTAAGTACCTACATTTATTATTAATTCTACATTTATACAGCATTATCATGATTGAATTACTTGACTCATTACTATATGAAAGGCAAACGGTAAGTCTGTTCACCTTCAAATAACCTTGTGGCCACACTTTGCATCAAGCAGTTACCAATACTTTTCAGTAAAGTTTAAGTCATATTAATGCTTTGCAAAGCTTAATGCGTTAAATTTATATTAGTTGATATTTATTCATAGATTATGGAATCTGGATTTTAGATAAATCGCTAGGAGGCAAATTCCTTTCATGATGACCAACCAAAATATGACCATAGTAAAACGTTGGGGTTAACGCTAATCCGAAGCCTTAAAAATATTGTCACTATTAAAACATGAAGCAGAATATGAACATAACAAAAGTTAACCTCAACCTTCTAAATTTTACTGCGTTCAAGGTTATAATCTACAAGATCAACTAACAATGCCATAAAATGTAACGAAATTCTCTTTATTGTTTCAAATATTATATTATTCTACATAAACTCATAAATATTTGAGTACGGTTAAAATTCAAAGTCATGCTCACACGACAAAATTAATGGTAAGTGAAAAATAAACTTACGCTGCCATTTTAATATTAGAAGTATTTCTCCAGTAGATGTAAAAGGTTAAGAGATGTTCGAGAGAATTTTTCGTATTTTCTTGAAATGTTTTCGATTTTTTTTTGTAAAATACACGTCATACAAATATATAACTATGCGTGCGCAAGAATAACTTGATCACAACTCACTTTAAACTGTAAAGCCTACAAATTACAAAGTATCTGTCTGTCACAGCCTAGCAGTGTGACCATCTCATAAATGGCGAATCTGCCACAGACTGGGCAAAAAATCTGCCACACTTGGCTGGCGCCAAAAATGCCATAAAATTAAAACGGAAAAAAATTCACACGCATTTAATGAATTTTCTATAATTAACAAAAATATGTAACAATTTTCTTAAGCATTACCATACTACTTCTTACTCTACATATCAATATTTGCCTCAAAATTTTCGTCTTCATTTTCCGTGTTTATAGATTTTGAAAAGATCTTTTTGATCAAAATTTTAGTTGGTTTAAAGGAGTCACAGTCTCCGTGTTACTTATTCCCCTCTTTTATTGTAATTAAAGCTGAAACATGTTGGTTTAGGAACCTATTCCTTATTTTTGTTTATCTAAATTCACCTGAGGGAATATTCTCTCGCACGAAGCGTTGGACACGGGCAAACATAATAAAGCTTTCGCGAAATTTGTAATGTTTGGATATTTTGTAGCCCCATTTGCGTCCAGGATTTTTCAAATCGCTCCCAAAATTTGTCTACACTCAAGATTGTGCTGGTGGTGCGTCTTCCACCTGATTATAAAAAGTCTCTTACACTTTTATCAAATTTAGTTTGTCGAAGTTCGTCCTCCAACTTTTTGAATGTTGTTTTTGTCAACTATGTTGGGAAAATTCTTTGCAACGTTTAAAGTTGACGCCAAATCTTTTTAAACCACATACAGTAGATCCAAAAACTGTAAATCTTTGAAAATATTGCTCAGTGGCATCCGTGTCTTTAGAATCAAACTAACGTCTACAGATAAGATCAATTTCAGTGCTCACATTACCGCCTAATTACATATCTTTCAGAGGCATAAAGTTCACAGTGGATCTGGATTTCTTATAAATCTGCGGAAATCTACCACTTTTGTAAATCGTCAGCATGATCTGCCACACGGCCACACACAATATTTAGGAGCGAAATCTGCCAAAATGGCAGAAATCTGCCACAAATGGTCTATCTATAATCTTTTAGAGTGCTGGTGCTGTGCCCCCTCACCGACCCCGATGACCCCATTACCCTCCTCCATGAGAGCAGTAGGGCCACCAGTACAGTTCACAAACACAGACCCTTGCTCGACGAAGCGCCAGCCCGCGCCGTAGCTGAGCCTGTAGCTTTAGTTTCCCCGATTAATAATAATATTATAAATTCGATCCAGCCTGTCCCACCTTGCTGCCCTCCCCTCAGTGACGCCCTAAGCCGAGGTCCGTACACCACAGGGGGTGCCCTTAGCGTGCGGTCACGTAAAAATTAAAAAATTCGCCCCCGGCTGGAGGCTTTAAGTTAGCTTAAGGCACCACAGGAAAGACCGGTTAAGTAGCCAGGACCTCAGAGGTCACAACTACGAGTTGCGCATTAAGTAAAAAAATAAAAAGAAAAAAAGTGCTGTGCCAGCAAACCACAGAACATATTAGCCAACTTTATCTATCACACTCTGAACCATCTCTATTATTGTCACGGAGCAGAAAAAACTTTTTTCACGTCTTTTAGTGTTTTTTTTGGAAGTCGGTTGTTTTTTTGTAAAAAAAGTTTTTGTATTTTCGTGTTTGGCCACCGACTTCCGAAATTAAAGTTATTTTTCAAGACTTTTAGTGTTTTTTATGGAAGTCGGTTGTATTTTTGTAAAAAAGTTTTTATTTTTCACTTTTTAGTTGCGGTACCTACCCCACACAAATTCGTATACCACTACTTGGTGTGTAAATAACAGTGACAGGAAATTATTAACACATCATCCATATAAACTAAGTGGAAAAAATCTGCAGTATTAAGGATAACTCAAAAACTACTAGTCAGACCTTGATCAAATTTAAATGGGACCACATGTGAAGCACCACCTATCAAATAAAAAGAGAATCATCCAAATCGGTTCACCCAGAAAAAAGTTATGAGCTAACACACATAAAAAAAAAAACATACAGACGAATTGAGAACCTCCTCCTTTTTGTGAAGTCGGTTAAAAACAGATTATTGTAGTCTTTGGTCTGAGCCAACCACAAATCCAACACCACAGAACACTATTAGTCCTAGCGGAAACTAACACTTGGCAGTCTTGACCACTGAGGTTGACCTGGGTCAACATGGTATAATAATAATTCTACCAACTGCCACAACTTGCTTGGCCAAGTTGAAGTTCTGTGGTATGCAGTGTTGCCAACTTTTTTCCCGAGTCCATTAGCGGCAGTTCTTCAAACCACCAGAAATAAAACAGATTAATGACAATTTATTAATTTTATTTTGATTCGTAGTACCGACGTTTGGTCGTCGTTTAGGAGGTCCATTTGAAGTTTTAATAATGAAAATAAAACATAACTTATTCCTAGTCTTTTTTTTAACATTATTCTACAATAATATTACAAAATAATTACTGAAAAAGATTGTGAAGATGTTTGGATGTTTATTAGATACACAATAATGGGATAACGGTTCTTTGTTTTTTCTATCCCGTCCGTCCTTTTGTTCCCGTGGGATATTTTGTCGAAATGAGGTTCTTTTTCGATCACCACATGGACGCAGCCTCTATGTGTCTTTACTATATTTGTCATACTGAACGGTCTTTCTTAGTTAGCGTTCGAAATAAATAAATCGTAAAATGAGTAGTGTAGTAGTGACACAGGTTTTACACAAACAATAAAACATGCCATTATCGTGTTATTATAATATTTTCTCGAATTACAGTTTTAGTAGTCGATTGTATTGTTTTCTACAAATTGAATTAGACTAACCACTATCAAAACCACCAAACATAATTTTGTCCGCCAAGCGCCAGAAGGGGTGTCCAAACCCCCAGGCATAATGGAAATCCCACTATGTTGACAGCACTGGTGATAAGTGTGTGCTCAGAATAATAACTAAAGCATAGAAGGAAGGCTAATATAGCAACAGAACTCAATATATTTGGTTCATTTTGACTTATGGAGGCTGCTGATATGTTAGAAAAGGACACGCATACAAAAGACAGTTCGAAATTTTGTAGGTTGTCACTACTTTTATTCTGAATAATGATGTGACTCACGCACTTTCAACGTCGATAAATTTATCGATGACATGCATTAATTACCAAAATGAATGTCTGTGATGGGATATATTAAAATTTCTTGAATTATATAAGTTTTAGCAAAAATCATGAACAATGAGCACAGGGAGTTGTTAATCTTAAAATAAATCAACAGATTTTACGGGAGAAGTAAATTTATTTTAAAATTCGACTATTTGTTACAGCTTAAGCTCTAAGGTTAAAATGTAATGGACGACATTTTAAGTAGAACAGGTGGTTACAGTCGAAGTTCATAAGTGCAGACCTACATTAACTTGTAAGTCTGAAAATTAAAAAAAAATAACAAGTTTATGTAGTGGGTATAAAATTATGTTTGTATTTACAATAATAATGTCCAATCAGATATAGCTTTGATATTGTTTACAATAGCTACTCATTATTTAAAAAAAGTATAATGAGACGTTCATGGACCACGATGATAGACCACATGATGAAGTCAAGTCAAATAATTTATTACATTATACAGGGTGACAGAGACATCGACGCACAACCTGCTACATACGAGTATTTAATACATGATTCTGAACCTCCCTGCGTTGAAATTAATGAACACCATTTGTGGTTGGGTTTTTAAGAAATGGGGTAAATCATTAATATATACTAAAAAGAGGAAAGGACCCAATATCGAGCCTTGTGGTACAAGGCATATCAAGCTTACTTCCATCTGCCTGTTAAAAATCAAGACATGAAATGGGCTCCATGAAAATCATAACGAGCTGATCACTGACATGATTACGATTTTTTCCATCATCGGATGTAGAATGTCTCTAAAGATGCACATGTTACATTCCCATTTGGATAAATTTAAAGATAGTACGGGGGCTTATTCGGAAGAACAAGGGGAACACTTCCATCAAGATATAATGGAATTTGAGAGACGTTACCAAGGCCAGTATACTGAAAGCACGATGGGGGACTATATTTGGGGTTTAATAAGAAACTTCTACTGAACATGACAGGAAAAGTACTACCTACTGTTCATTTTTAAACATTTGGACTCTATTTTAAAACTTCTATTCTAATAATGAATCATAAATGGATGTTCGGTATCTTTTAATAAATCATCTCTATGTCCATTTTTTATGTATTTTCATTGATTTGAAATTTCCAATTTTTTACACATAAAAGCAAATTCAGAACTATTTTTTGTTCTTATTCTTATTTCTAGATATAATAGCAATAAAAATAAGGTAGGTATGTATAACCCGTGCGCAAAAATGCTGTAGACTGGTATTTTGTAGGAACCGCATCTTCTCTAAGTCGTCTCCATTTTGCAGTTTCATTAATCATAAATGAATCCAAAGTAAAATGCTTGGAGCAAATGTAACTATGCTTCTTTGGAGTCCAATTTCTTCTACCAATGCGATTTACCCATTCATTTTATTTCACATCGTCTCTAAGAAATCTGTAAAATAAAAGTATCGACTACATTATTTACTTCACTATGTATATTTATAATAACCTCAAAGTAATTTCGGAATAGTCGCTAAAACTTCTACTGAAATAGTTATTATGTTTGCTATCCGCTACAAAGTGATTCAGCAAAACTTGTTTTACATTTATATTCGGTTATCAGCTCGCTTCGACAAATAATTTGACAAAAACTTACCGATGGAAAGTCAACAGTTGTTCGTTATTTTCTTTTCGTAAAGAATGGGACTTGCAGTCTCCAAAAGCCTCCAACCACACAAGATATTATGCCACAGAGTCCACACACTCACTATATATATTTATACAAAGAATTCGTGCAATCTAACAACAGAATTATTATAAAAATATCATGTAACCATGGGAGTTTAATAAAAACTCATGAACAATGAACACGCGAACAAGTCAAATTTTTCAGTGACCGTACTGTCACACTCCGAAGCAAAGTACTACCGAATTTGGCCGGGTTGAAATAGAACCAATAGAACCAAATGACAAGTCATCTTGTGACAAGCCCAAAAAAAATTAACAAAGTGTGTCATTTATCTCATTCTAACATCCTTTTTCTCGGCTTATGATAGAACGAGACTAAAAGCAGTTACTGAATTTTTATTTTAGCCTTCCTTTTATGCTTTAGTTATTGTTTCTGAGTGTGTGTGGTTTCCCTTGAGTGTTGCCAACTTTTTATTCCAGAGCCCACTAGCTACGCTATTTAGGGACACGCGCAGCGACTTCCCCTCTTTAGGAAGTGAAGCCTCTTTTGCGACATGACATTTTCGCAGAAGGGGATCACCGCGTCCCATGACACTGCGCTGCCGACCATAGAATGAATCACAGCCAGCAGCGACAGGTCACATCCCACTTCCGAAACGAGGCCACGGCGTGGCTCCTCCCAAGCTGCACTCTCTGCAAGCGTATGCCGTAAGGGACGCAGTGATGACACCGAACGTCTGGCTCCCTGCCTATGCAATGCAGGTACCTCCCGAAGCAGCCGTGCCCCGTGAGCACCTGCGTCGCCCTAAATGACAGGGAGCCGTAACTCCTCCCGAGCCAGCCGTCGAGCACCGGCCGGTCCGCACCGATGGTGACGAGGCTAGCGGTAGGGCACAGAAGCCTGTCCCGCCATTCCGCCACCAAGACCTGACGGAGCTCGGACCGGCGCAGCGTGATCTGCTGCTGCACTAGTACCACGCCCCACGTCCGCGCCTTCTCGCGCTACCGATGTAGTGACGCGAGGGCTCTCGCTTCCAGATCCCACGGCGGGGATCCGGCCAGTGCGCAAGCCGCCTCGTAGGAGATCGTGCGATACCCTCTGATGACTATGACGGCCATCGCTCTCTGCGGCTTTCGCAGAACAGAGATGCGGCCGGCCGTCAGGTCTGCCGCCCAGATCGGGGCCCCGTAAAGGGCCATCGATCGCCCGATCCCCACGTAGAGCCGCCTACAAGTGGCGCTCGGGCCCCCCAGATTGGGAAGCAGCGTTGACAGCGCCTCAGCCGCACCCAACAACTTGGTCGCCAGCCACCGGAAGTGGGGGCCGAAATCCCACCGACTGTCGAGCACCAACCCCAGGTACTTCATGGTAGGCTCGACAGCGATTCGAATCCCCCCCCCCCCCCCCACAGTGTGGGATCCGGACGGTGGCGCCCGCCGGGGACCATGAAACACCATGGCCTCCGATTTGATGAGGGCCACCTCCAGGCCGAGGTGCCGTATGCGGCTCACCGTCTGTGAGACCGCAGCCATCGCCAGCAACGCTGCCTCCCTGTACGAACTCCCCCGGGCCATGACCAGCGTGTCGTCCGCGTAGCACGTCAGGTCGACGCCCCGTTGGAGTTCGCCCCTCAGCACCCAGTCGTACCCGATGTTCAACACCGCACGAAATGTGGCGCTGGTTAACGCCATCGCGTCCCATGCAGGTGACACACCTCTCTGCCAAATAAGCCCCAACGATGCGGCGGAGGTAGAGAGGCACCCGATGATAACGCAGTGCCTCCCGAATACAACTCCAGGGCAGGGTGTTGATAATAATACAATACAACGGGGTCCGTTAAGGCCGATACCTGCCGGGGTCGCGGATTGTTGTCGTGCAGGGTGTTGAAGGCGTTGGAGATGTCCAAGGACACCGCCACCACCACCCCACCCCGGGACACCGTTTCCTCCACCAGGACTCTCACCCGCTATATAGCGTGGATGATGGAACGCCCATGCCTGAAGCCGAACTGGCTTTCGTCCAGGTCCGGCCCTTCTCGGCACAAGTGGCCGACGAGGCGGGCTGCGAGTATCCGCTCCAGCAGCTTGCCTACCTCGTCTAGCAGCACTATGGGCCGGTACGAGAACGGCGACTCCGCAGGGCGCCCCACCTTCCTGAGCAGGACCAGATAACCAGTCTTCCACAAAGTGGGAAACTGGCCCCGCTCAAGGCATGCTATGTAGAGTCCTCTCAGCTGGGGCTCCAGTTCCTTCAGAGCGAGGGGTAACGCTCGGCCGTGTATCCCGTTGGACCCTGGAGCCACGTTCTTGGCCCGGAGTGGCCGAAAGCCTCCATCAACATCTCTCGAAGCTCTCGCTACGCGGTTGGATCAAGGGCCTGATTCAGAAGGGAGTACTCCTCGATACGCCTCGCACCGTGAGGAGGTACCTATCTCTGGAGCCCTAACCACCAGTAGCTTGGACCCTGCTCCTACATAGCGGCAGACCACATTTTTATTTATTTTGAAATTGTTTTTTTTGTTTCTATAAAAATATTTAAAAATGTACCTATTTAATATGTGTTGTAGCCGACGGGCATAGAGTTCGGACCTCAGAAGGAATGCAAAGTTTTTACACGACTTTGATTTCCCAAAAGAAAACACGGGTGTAAAAGAAACAGGAGTAACAGGGGGTAACTCAAACTAGAGATCTAATATGGCCGGCACTTTACGAGTGCGGCTTGAGGCACGTCGCGTCACACATGGGTCGAGCTTGGACTACTCCAGACTACTCCTAGAGTAATTAATGTTCCTTGTTGGACTACCCCGAGTGCCACACGAGGGGCCCGCTTGCACAATAGTGGCACTAGAACGGGGCGCGCGGGAAAAATTGTGGCGTGTGATTGGTTGTCAAAATCAGAGGCGCCAACCTTTAGAATATTCCCGCGCTCATCAGGTTGGATGTTACCAACAGTGCGGCCAACATTATTGGTAACCTTATGGTCGTGGGGTTTCCGCACTACAGTATGAAAATAAATACTTAAACGTAATAGGTAATAATAATAGTTTTATTTCTAATTCAAGTAAGACAGTACAAACATATCTTATACGAGTTTATACTCGTAGTAACAGAAATTCGACAAGACATCTGTGTCAGCACTAGATATTTATATATCTGTATCTCAGACAACAGCGCTTTTCCGTAAATTCATGGCATGACCGTGAACTCGTGAAGTTATAGTGCCGAGTGCTGACTTATGACTTTACCGAGAAGGTTTTTTGATATGGCACCACTGACAGAGGTTTTTTTTTTTTTGCTTGAGAATTCATCAAATGACTTTTCTCGCTCTGGGCGGAGCGGGAAGGTGTGTCAGACTCTTACTGACTAAAACCCACCCGTGTTCCTTCAGTTGCCTGTTCGCCAGGGCCACGGTAACTCTTTCGAATAATGCGCGACCCCGGCAGGCATCGGCCCAGTCGGACCCCGTCAATGCTGCTGACATCTCTTTGAAGCGCGCGTGGAACACGACGTGCCGTCGACCCGGGCGTGGTCCTTACCGGACGGCGAGCTGCCTACTGCTCGCCGTCCGCAAGCCCGCGCCTGCGGTGGCCGGGAATCAGTTAACGATTCGCGACGCCCTAGGCGTCTCCTCCTGCGGCGACTAGTGGCGTGAGGGCGCAACGATTGCCTTTCCCTCACGCGCTCTGTCTCCTCCTTCGCGAGCATTACTGCTTCGCAGAAGACGGCTTCCCATTCCCTCTCGCTACATACCATGGCCTGGACTAGAGCCGGACGCAAGAGATCGCCGCCGCCAATCGCCCCCGCAAGGACACAATGGTGCTCCGCCCAAACCGGGCAGACCTCCACCGTATGCTCCACCGTGTCCTCTGGGTGATCCACACATTGGTGACACTCTTATACTTAAGAGGAACCTCCCAAAACAACCGTGTCCGGTGAGGATCTGCGTCAGGTGGAAGGTGAGGACGCCGTGGCGTCTCTCAAGCCACTCCTCAAACAGGGGCCTTACCACCGCAATTGTGGCGTGCCCAGCACTGGGTTGCGACAGTCGCACTCACCATGCCGCCATGAGATCCAGCCGGAGCGCAGTCCGCTGTGCCGCGATTTCTCGCCGCAGCGGAGTTACGCCCCGGCGTTTCACCTCCTCAAGCCACTCCCAAATGTGCGCGAGGACTCTCGTCTCCAGATCCCATGGCGGCAATCCGGCAAGGATGTCTCCTGGTCTGCTGAGAGCATCTGTGTAGGATCTGGGTGCCCCGAGAGTTTTTGACCTAATTTGGGTGACGCCTGTACATTCAAAGAGCACATGCGCAACAGTTTCCTCAGCCTCCATGCACGCCCTGCATAGAGGACTGTCCGTTATGCCTATAGTGCTATAGTGTGGAAGTGTTTGTTAAGCGAGCAGTGACCCGTGATGGTCACCGTTACCAGGCGCAGGCCGTTCCTGTCCAGACTTAATACACGTTTGGTTAGCTTACCATCTAAGGACGGCATGGCTTACCTGGACTGCCTACAGCTTGGTGTTGAGGTCCACCAGCTTTCCGCTTGTGTGTGGGTGTCCTCATGTAACCATCTGCGTCGCTGCTTGAAGGGAATGGGCACGATGGTTCGGGTCCGCAGATTGACGCGCTGCTCTTCTAGCCAGTTCGTCAGGTGCATCGTTACCCAGTGATCCACTGTGTCCTTTTATCCTTTGTAGTGTCACTGTGTTGCGGTTAAATACCGCTACACGTTCTAGAGAATTGCGACATTCTAGTGTTATACTCGAGGTAATATACTTCCTCCCCAAGGATTGGAGGACTGAGGCACTGTCGGAGAGTATACGTATATGGGTGTCCGTAACTCTTCTGGCCTCTATGGCGTACACCTCTTGTATGATGCCCACACATTCCGCCTGGTAGACGGTATTGAACATTCCCAGCGGGCTGGATATATTTATGTTAAGGTCGCGCGAGAAAACTCCGACTCCGGTTCTGGAGTCGATCTGGGATCCGTCGGTGTATACACTCAACTCTTTCGGGCCTGAGTGGCACACCGTTCTTCTGTAAGTATTATGTTGTAATGCCTATGGAAGTAATGCAGTTTCGGGGCTTTGTCGCAGGGTGATGCCATCATTAGTTGTCATTTGATCGCATCTTCCTTAATGCGTATGTGCTTGACTCTAGAGTCTTTGCTTATGGTCCGCGATATATGGAGCCTAAAGACAGCCAGTGCGGCCTTTTCTCGCACGATGAGGAGTAGAGGTGGTAGTCCAAGCATCGCCTGTAGGGCAGCAGTGGGTGTGGTTCTCATGCAGCCAGTGATTGCTACACAAGCGAACCCTTGTAGTTTTTCAAGGTCTCTCTGGACTGTGCTCAGATATGTCCTGGGCCACCAGACTAGTGAGCCGTATGTGATAATTGGTCGGATGACTGTAGTATATAGCCAGTAAGTGATCTTGGGGTTAATCCCCCAATTCCTGCCAAGCATTCGCTTGCATTGCCACAGGGATATGCTGGCTTTTGTGGTGATTTAGTTATCGTGTTTTGCCCAGTTCAGCTGTTTGTCCAAATAGATGCCCAGGTATTTGGTTGCAGTTGAAAGGCTTAGGGTAGTTCCAAAGAAACGTGGTAGTTGGAGTGTCGTCAATTTCCTCTTTCTTGTAAAAAGAATTAATTCGGTTTTCGTGGGGTTCACTGATAGCTGGTGTTTATTGGACCAGACCTCTACTATTTTCAAGGCTTAGCGCATGAGGTTACGTATGGTGTTGGTGTTGGTGGTGTTTTGGTGTTTTAGTTATGTCGTCGGCGTATCATACTGTGAAGTAGCCTTTATCATTTGAGTGCCTTGAATTGGCTGTCTACGACCAGGTTCCATAGAAGCGGCGAAAGGACTCCCCCTTGCGGGCAGCCCTTCGGCACAATGGCCCTTGTAGTGTCGTTCACTGTGACTTGTACAGCTCTCATTTTGAGCATTTTGGTGATCCATCCGCTTAGAGTCGAGTCTATGCTGTGTCTGTCGAGGGCCATGACCCTCTGGGACGCGTTCAACTGGCGGGCTGGTCGGCGCCTCAATGAACGCGCCCACACCGGTGCCCCGTAAAGGGCCATGGACCGCACGACCGACCTACTTACGACCGGCTTATAGCCTCCGGCAGGAGGCGTTTGGACCCCTTGATTGGGCACGAGCCGCTTCAAGGCAGCCCCGGCTCGTTCCAGTCTGGGAGCCAAATGTCGGAAATGCTCAACGAAGTACCACCGGCTGTCGAGGACGAGTCCCAGGTACTTCATCGTCGACACGACGCCGTTGTGAACCCCTCCTGCGGTTATTTGGGAACCCGACAGTGGTGCGTTCCGAGGACCATGAAAACACATGGCCTCGGACTTGTGCAGGGCCACCTCGAGTCCCAATTGTTGGATCCTCTCAGCACTGACAGACATGACGGTATCATTCAGTCAGTGTGTCATTTGTGTCCTGAACTTTAGAAAAAAGCTAAAAGTAAAATGATTTCCCTTTCCTGTTTCCAGTATAGTTTCTATCATAGATATTATACACTATTTTTAATACTCTGTGCTGCTTCCATTTTGCAAATCTATTGCTATTATATTCTTTGTGTACGTACGACTTGGTCTGACTGATCTGATCTGAGTCTGAGGGATCTGGAGGGATCCCCTTTAAAAAATGTACTCTGTGATCCTGTGATCCCTTGTGAAGTGATGTGAACTCTTGTTGTTATAAAATCAGTTAATTTATTAATTATCTTGGCGAGATACAGGCGCGAAAAAATTGCGGTATATTTGTGTTTATTTTTGCACCAACTGTGAACTATAAAATCTGTTATAAGGAATCGGTCAGTGGGTCGTCTTAACAGTTTATGTGAACCCAATACATGGTCAGTGGTGAAACATACATGTAATTTTAAAACTATAACTATAATTAAGTATTGTCAAGCGTCTATCGAGCGAGACTTGTTTGTTTTTATTAGATTACCGTCTTATCTGTTTTTGTCTATGAACCAGAATACCTAAATCCCAAAACACCACCTACTGAAGGATCAGGAAAGTCCACAAGTTTCGTGGATTCATTATCAGGGCAAAAACCAAATACTGGCCCTAGCACCTGCTATTTCTGCCCAGGCGAGTATTAATACTGCACAACTAGTTTAGATTTTAATCGGTCAACAAGCCGTTGCAGCTAAAGATTATCCACCAATAATAATTATTAAGTACTGCACCCAGACATTAGTAACAACACCCTATTGGTATTCAATGTTTGAGAAGAAACTGTGTATCAGTCGAGTTTCTGTTTCATTAGTTTCATCCACAGTTTGTTAGGTAATGTCCTTTGCCAATACTTAGATGCGAGTTCAATTGTGGTAAAGGATTAGTGAGTTAAACTCGTGTGTTGCTTAGTGCTAGCTGTCCAGGGTGTGCTGGGAGTTTGGAATCCAAATACAATATATTTAACACCACTGGGAGAGACTCCTTTCATGCTCTTTTCCTTCTATTATCTCTGATGAAGGCCGAATGAATGGTGATTACAGTGGCATTATCCTACGCAAGCTCTGTAGGGGAGCGAAAGATAGTAATCTTTTCAGATATAATAAGGGCCCTACAGCAGTTGGCTCAGTGTGTTTTGGGGTCCAAGGTAGTCCGATAGCTTATGAAGCCTTAGGGATTTTACTTAAATTGCAACAAGAAAATGTGTCTGTTGAATTCCAGTAGATACAATCTCATGATGGCTTGCCAGAAACTGAGATTGTTGATGCATTGGCTGGGAATGTAATATATGATGGCATATATGTTCTAATCAACCCTTTAGTACAAAAACTTTTACAAGCCTTAAACATCTAGTTGAAATGGATACAGGCATTTGAACAGTGTTGGAGAACTAAAAGTGCATGGTACTACACCATGCAGAAAACACCAGGTTGTGCCTTGATTCCACTGCTAGCCTCTTTAGGGAGACAATGGTTGTTTGTAGCTCCAAGGTTGCGTACTGGTCGTGTTCCACTGAACAAGTTTTGGTGAACTCAATTCATTATTTTTTTCTTTGTCTGAAGAGTTCAAGAGAATTTATAATTTTCTGAAACTATTTATGAAAGAATGAAGTAAAAGTATCTGAGACTGAAGGAGAGAAGGATAATATTAGTAAAAGTAGATTAGAAATATTAAAATAGATAGTAAGTGGGTTCTAGTATGGTGCAAATGGTAGCATGCTGGCTGCCACTGTAGGCTGCATGCTATTAATTGTGCTAGGATATGTTTGATAGTCACCAAAAGAGCAAAAAAGCCTCAATAAAAGGAATAGGTAGATAAAAAGATCTTTGGCATTGTGAATATAAGGCAGCTAAATATGCTCAGCTCTTCTCAAATCATACAATTCTTATACATATTTCCTATGATATACAAATATTTCTAATATTAATTTGATCTCACTACAAGAGTAGACAGACACTGATTATTTTATTATTTTTAATGTTTTACTTTATTTTCAAATTTTATTTAAGACTTATTACTCTGTTTATATGAAGGACAGCTTATAAGATTCATCACCTGCATGTTGTTATAATTTTTACTTGAGATTTTATTGATCAAATGAAAAAAAATATTTTAAAGAAAGAAGATTTTTATTTTATTTCCTATGTACTGCCCGGTTTCTGAGCTCTTTCGATTAAATAGCTATTCATTCAAAAATGTTATCTATCTAACCAAAATTCTTCCTGAAATCCTGACTCCCGAGTCTTCAGAAACGGGTGCCAAGATATCAAACCGTTGCACCATCAATAAGATAAATTATATAAACTAGGCATTCATTTGGATGTTTTTGTATAGTATTTTTTTGTGTTTTTTTTATTAAAAAAGACAAATATGAAAAAATATCTCTTTTATTTTTATTTCCTTTTTTATTTTGCTTTTACAGTATGAATTATTAGCGCTTACAGATTGCTGCTACACTAAATTTATGTTTAGCCGGCTCTACGAATGTACAGTATACAGGGTGGATTTTTGAGATGGGGCAGCAAGGGCAGCTACCTTAACCGTTGTAGCTACAGGGAAACGGTCTTAGGAGACTTTTCTTAACTTTTTGAGATATTTTGATTTGCATTCACAGATTTTGAAAAAGTACAATCAGCAGGAAAATGGGCAAATTTCACAAAAACTTTTTATGCCAATCGATCATGTTTCATTTATAGATCAAAAACCTCTATTGGACCAACTGAGGTTTGAGTATTAGGAAAGCCAGAAATCGCAAAAAACTTTACACATACATTTCGTAGGAAATGGGACTACAACTTACTTTTATGAAAACAATTCAAATTTCATGATTTTCAATACTCTTCAATGAGTATTTATCAGATATAGTCAATTAATGAAATAGAGAATCAGGAGCATTAGGATAAATGTAAGGTTTATTATTTTTCACCAAGCTTAAAAATTATTTATTATTATGAATAGACTATACTCGAAAGGTTTATGTAGTTAAATAAAGGTAAACAAATCGTAAAAAGGGTTTTTTATAGTTGACACTTCTTGTTTAAAAATACGTTACAACAAAATTAAAGTTATTTGCGATTTATACGATAGTTTCCTCTTTTATTAATGTATGTTAAACTTTATCATTTATTCGTAAACTCTTCGTACATGTAATTGCTTGAGCACAATTTTTTTGTTAGATTTAAAAAATAGTAACTATAATATTTTGTAATCTGTCTATTGTAATGAGCCCAAAAAGACAGGTTTCCTAAACCTTTTAGAAAGTACAACGCATTAGATAACGTTGCTAAATTGAAGAGTACACCTGTGACGTAGTATGGCAACTGAAGTAGCAGGTATTACGTTTAGTCGGTTAACCAGATGCCTTTTAGGTTGTGGATGAAGAAAAAATATTAAGTTTATGGTGTCACTGTATTGCGGCTGCCACCGTACCATTGTGAGCGCAATTCAATTGAGTTAATATGGGCTCAAGCTAAAGGGTTTGTAGCCGAGAAAAATAAAACTTTTAAAATGTCTGACCTAAACATCCTTTTGCCAGAGGCTTTAGCTAATGTGACTGCTGAGAATTGGAAAATTTGCGAGGGTCATGTAATAAAAGAAGAACAGAAAATGTTTAAATTAGACAAAATAATTGATGATACCACTAAACGCTTTAGTATTAATGTCACAGATAGTTCCTCGAATTCAGATTCAGAATAGAGCCTATTATTATGGGACTCAAAATAATATGATTTTAACATTTGAAATAGAAGGTTTAACATCTATGAGTCACGTGTTTTTTTTTGTTTACCTTTATTTAACTACCTAAACCTTTTGAGTATAGACATAGTAGAGAAAAGCCGAGAATTTCAAAGATTTGTAATGTGATGTCGTAAAAAACATATTTTTGTGCTCTTACATTGCAAACGCTGGCTAAAGTTAAAGAGATAGATGAAAATAATGTACTACGGAATTGTATATTTTAAAAAGATCTACAAAAAAGTCCGCAATGGTATATATCTATCTCCTAAGGATAACCCACAGTTTCCATTTCTATCTCATACATACCTATTTTAAAAAAATGGGTTATTTACGAAGCTATTTTAAATTAAACAATACAGTATGATTCTTTATCCAATTAAATACGTTAGATACGTTGTACATTTAATGTAGATCAAAGTTTCCCTTTACAGCATATCATTAAAATGAATATCATAGAATCAATCCAATATGTTACTAAATATATAAATAAAGGTAGCGATCAAGCCACTTTCAGCATACAATTGGTAATTGTATGCTGAAAGTGGCTTGATATTTAGTAACATAATATTATTAACCACTCCACACTGACAGCACATTAGTATCTACATTGCACCCGTGCGAAGCCGGGGCGGGTCGCTAGTACAGAATAAATCTAATAATTGAGGGACATGGAAATTAGCATTCGTTTGTATTCGGAAATCCGTTGACTCCCGAGGGGCATTAAGAAAATGGCTGTACTGTATGTATCTGGACTCCACTGTCTGCACTTAAACTCCCATACGGTCCGTTGTGCGTGGTGGGTCCTGGCTAAGCGAACATAGCCAGCCTAGCACCGCCCAGAAGCACTAAAGCTTCTTGGGGACTCCACAGGCTTTTCGGAGCGAGGATTTGTTCGCGTTGGGAAGCTTTGGCCTCGCATTACAGGATCACGTGGGCTGACTCCTCGGCGCCACAGCAGCCTCTACAAAGTGGACTGTCTATGGCGCCTACAATGAATGGTGTTTGTTAAGGTGGCTGCGCTAACGGGACACCCTGGCGCTTCCCCCTTAAGGGCATTCCATAGTTATCCATAACATTATTCTGAGTTGGTTTCCGTTTAGGCTAAGAAGTCGGTTAGATAATCGCGGGTAGACTTCGGTATAGCCATTTTTTGGTTTCCTTAGCCAAATGGCCAAAACGAAATTTTTTTTTTCTTTCGTTTTTGGCTACATTTCGTAATGTTTGGTCCTTATACACAGAGGGATTGAGCGATAGTCTCACAAAAGTGACCACTCTCTAGTAAAAATTAATAGTTTAAAAAACACTAGAAAAACACGCTTTTATAAATGCATGTAAAAACAAAAAATAAATTATGGATCGTTCCAGTTGTCTCTATTTCTGGGCTGAAGTGTAAACTAAGTGTTTTTAATTATAAAAGCGTGGGGCGCTGGAACAGGAAAGACTTCACGAAGACCACTTCGAATAAGCTTTTTATATTTTAAATTGTTTTATATTTATGTATTAAACTAACACACTGTAAAAGTAATAAATATTATTTGCAATAAAAATTTTTTTTTTTTCTTAGTGACAATTATTCTTAGTCTGAAAATCGTTAATTTGAAGTTATATCATATAACTTCTAATTAACGATTTTCAGGCTTTTTCCTTTAGCTTTTGCTGTGAGACCTTGCTTCTTGCCAAATTTCAAGATTGTAGGTCAACGGGAAGTACCCTATATGTTTTGATTTATTGGCGAGTATCAAAATATATGTCGCTTATATGGCCGTATTTTCTTATTACGTTTACCTAAGCTTACCTACCTAAGCATGATTTTTTTTCGAGCTGCATGGGACCGTAGACCTACGTATATGATATTAATTGATACATTCACGCGTTCCTGAGAAATGGGTCTTGACAGTCGGACAGATAGACGGACGGGCGGACAACAAAGTGATCCTATAAGAGTTCCGATTTTTCGTTTTGAGGTACGGAACCCTAAAAACACTACAAAATGCAAAATAACTAGTTTGGGCAGGCGTTAGCAAGTTTTTTTTATTATTTGGAACCTGCCCACAGACAACTTAGCCCCGTAGACACCGCATAGGAGGGCAACCGTGCTCGCCAAGCATTAGCTCTACGGCCTCATATGTGATTGCCACGCCCCCAACTCGTCTAGGAAGCGCCAGTCAGTCCTTTACTGAATGTTGACGTAATTAGTTATTATTCTGAGGTTTTAAAAATCGAAAAGAATATTCAAAATGCCGTATTGTGCAGTGAAATGGTGCGGAAAATGTAGCAAAACTTCTAGTTTACACAAAGACGGCATTACATTTCACCGGTAAGTTAATAAAAGCATAAAATAATTGCAAAATATAATTTAACGAAATTATTTGAATACGAAACAAATGCAAAGGTGCGGTAGTGCTCGTTGATGTCTTTTGAAAAATCTCTTTCTTTCCCGTTTTAATTTATATATGACTATCTCGCTCTATCATCAGTAACAGTTTACTAGTGATGATGAATCGATAACAAATCTACAAATAAAATATCGATATGTTACCTCAAACATAAAATAAATAAATAATCATTATTTTATTTTAAAGGTTTCCAAAATGCCTAGAATTGAAATAACCAATCACAGCTCTCTTTGCACCTCGGCCCACCCTGACTTTTGGCGATAGTATATTCGAATAAAATGTTCTTAATGAGGTGTCTACGGTAGACACCTCATTAAGAACATTTTGTTCGAATGTCACATGTCATACGTCAAATGACTCATAGTACTGCTTAGGGTTGATATGAGACTCGATGTTTTTATCGATAAGCAACATTTGTAAGTACTTAGATTTATTTGTCTATTGAAAAAGGTACACTGATCAAATACTAATTTCACATTACAGCACAGAGAATAGAAAGAAATAAGTACAGCAGTAACAAATAAAATTCGTCGTTTCGACGGGAATGACGGGAACATAAAAACTTGAGAGGTGTCAAGGGACACCCGGATGGAACGAAGTTCCTTTCGATTAATTAGTGAAGAAATTGTAATAATTTTTTTTTTTTTTTGCTCTTGTCAATTTATTAAATAATTTCTTTTAATAAAATAATCGTCAATTTTTTGTAAATAATAAATAATAAAAAATAATAATAATAAACTTTTAATAAAATAAACGTCAATTTTTTGTAAATAATAAATAATAAAAAATAATAATAATAATAACATCGAGTTTCTTCTTTTTAAGCTTACTATAGCAAAAAGTGTCGTGACAACTTTTCGTAAGAATTTTTTCCGTCTAGCCCCCTTTCACAACGCGCGATAAGGAACTTCGTTCCAATATAATACTTTTTGTAGTGGGACACCAATTTTCATCTCGTTTTGTAGCGCTTATCCAAATTTTCTTTAATTCTAGGCATTTTGGAAACCTTTAAAATAAAATAATGATTATTTATTTATTTTATGTTTGAGGTAACATATCGATATTTTAGTTGTAGATTTGTTATCGATTCATCATCACTAGTAAACTGTTACTGATGATAGAGTGAGATAGTCTATAGATCCTTTCATCATGTGTACTTCGAATGAAGAATATGTAATAGGTAACCATTCTCGTAGTGGATTCAAACGAAGTTTGTTGGTCTGCCGTCTACTTCCCGCCGGGCGTCTCAAAATTAATTAATTATTTGCGCCGCGCCGTTCTGAAATCCCGTAAAAGATTGTCGAATTTCATATTTACTAACTAAGGTACAACTCGATATTAGGAACAAAATAACCTAGAAGCCCACAATAATCGTATTAAATCCATCAGCTGATTCATATAAAATCCGCCATCTTGCCTCTTAGCATCCTCTTAACAGTGCACCGGTGGTGTTTAATTTTGACAGCTACTAATCAATTGCTTAGCGACCTCTTAGCGCTAAATAGCGATTATGAATAAGAATTTTGCTAATCAGTTGCTTAGCAATTGATTAAAATTTAAGAGGCGTTTATAAATAAGGCTGTTAATTATTATAAAGAAGTACAGATGAATTGGAAAACTCTACCTTTTTTTAAATCGATTAATAAAAGTACACCAACTACATAATATTAACGTAACCATAAACCAACTAATATACCCACAAAAAAACACGTTAAGTAGGGAGGAAAAAGAAAAAAAGAAACTGGCAACACTGATAAAATATGGCGTAATTTGGTAATCATAAAAACAAAAATAAATTTATGGTTTTTTTGGTTACTTACCGATGACAGGTGATGTATTTGATATTTTTTACCCTTCCTTTATAATTCCGGACAGTTTAATAGCACATACCGTCATTTTATAACTGTTATTTGATTATTACTTAGCGCGAGTAGTGACACCAAAGCGGCACGATCGGCACTAATCAGCGGGTAAGAACTTATAGTCCAACAGTTGGCTGATATTTTTTGACACGTTTGCGCGCATTTGATGCTCTATCTAGACATTATATAATCAAAGGTTTCTAATCGAAATAAAACAAGGGTGTCCTGAGTAAAACCAAACTTTAACACATAACGTAACCACGGAGGTCATACCGTGCAAGAAAATCTAAACACCGCGATCTACAAAAGTGACTTCGTGGCATAACGCCATCTGTTATCGAATAGCGATACTAAACTAATGACAAAATGTTGATTTTCGAAGATAATTATTTAAACAGATTAGACATTAACTAATAATAACCACTTTCTTCCTGCTAAAGCAAAAAAATAAGAGTACGATTGCTGCCAAGTTATTATTTCAATTCACAAAATTGTAATTCGAAAATTAAACAAAGTTCGTTTATGAATTTTAAAGGTACTCGAATGAAAACATAACCCGTTGGTATAGCGCCATCTAGCGGCAGTATTATGAAACTTATAATAATTTATTATGTTTTTTTAGTTTTTTATTTATTATTTTGTTTTTCAATGCAATTCTTTACTCGTTATAAACAAGCAACTACTTCATATTAGTCACTTTAAAGGATTAATGCTAAGGATTTTGTTTGGTACGAAATTATCCAATACGCAAGTTCAACGACTATTACTCTTAAACTAATAAAGATATCTTAACCGCTATAAATTGCCTTTAAAGTTCTAGAAATGCACTATCATCGTGATTTTTTCCAGATTTTTAATCCAGCAGTTTAGCTTTTAGAGAGGGGGGGGGACGCCCTAGTGGAACAAAAAAAATCTCTTTAAAGTTTAATATTTCGTAAATGGAGCATTAAATCAAAAAATAATTTTAGCAACCCCCAAGTCATTTTAGAAGACCTATTCAACGAATACCCTACACGATGGGGTGGACGACGCAAAAATATTCATCCCCACTTCACATGTAGGGGAGCTACCATAAAAATAAATGTTTACCAAATACTACTTGGTCGGCGTAATTGATATACAGACTCCTACAAAATTACAGCTTTCTAGTACTAACGGTCTCTTAGCAACACCTCGGACAGACAGACGGACATGACGAAACTATAAGGGTTCATTGTCAGAACTACGGAACCTTAAAAACTACGTCCTCATTGGGCGGGGCGGATACATATTTTTGTCTCATTCGCTCATAACTAAAATATGTGACACTCCACAAGAAAAAGTAATAAGGTCATTGGCGCTTATGTCGTTCAGAAATACAAATCGTACAAGTTTACTTAGCTTATAACAAGCATAATGTCGTAAGTACCAGCGACCATGAGGTACCTTTTCAACACATTTGCTAAACAGGAAGAAGTTCTCAATTCGTCTGTTTTTAGGGGTCCGTAGCCAAATGGTAGGTACACATAGAAACGGAACTCTTATCATTTCGTCCTGTCCGTTTGTCCGTCCGTATGTCACACAGGCAATTTACCCGGAGGATTATTTTTTGTTTTAAAAAGTCTTCTCCTGAGATGGTCCCATTTACTATGTTGAAGATCTGACGGTTAAACTCTTCACGTTCAGTATGTACACGTATTGTAATTTGGTTATTGTGCAGAGATCAAAGAAAATTACTACTTAGTTACTAACCGTCAACTGATATGGACTTCGAAAGTAGGTAATTACCTACTTGCCCCACGGAACTCCTCATCGACGAGCAGTATCTACACATTATTGTGAATAGGTGATCGTACGAAGAAGAAACACAATACCTGATTAAGACCTAACATTGGTCGACTGATCATGGACTGCGAAGAAATTACTGTTACGGAACTCCTATAAGACGAACAGTATACCTACCTATTGTTACTGGGTTATCGTACGGTATGTAAAAAAACTTGCTGGGTATCGATATAAAGTAGTAGGTACACCAATTTGTGTGAGGCAGACACACTAAGAAGTCTGTGAACCTGCCTGTTAGTAACTAAGTAGTAATTTTTTTTGATCTCTGCACAATAACCAAATTACAATACGTGTACATACTGAACGTGAAGAGTTTAACCGTCAGATCTTCAACATAGTAAATGGGACCATCTCAGGAGAAGACTTTTTAAAACAAAAAATAATCCTCCGGGTAAATTGCCTGTGTGACATACGGACGGACAAACGGACAGGACGAAATGATAAGAGTTCCGTTTCTATGTGTACCTACCATTTGGCTAGGGACCCCTAAAAACAGACGAATTGAGAACTTCTTCCTGTTTAGCAAATGTGTTGAAAAGGTACCTCATGGTCGCTGGTACTTACGACATTATGCTTGTTCTAAGCTAAGTAAACTTGTACGATTTGTATTTTTGAACGACATAAGCGCCAATGACCTTATTACTTTTTCTTGTGGAGTGTCACATATTTTAGTTATGAGCGAATGAGACAAAAATATGTATCCGCCCCGCCCAATGAGGACGTAGTTTTTAAGGTTCCGTAGTTCTGACAATGAACCCTTATAGTTTCGTCATGTCCGTCTGTCTGTCCGAGGTGTTGCTAAGAGACCGTTAGTACTAGAAAGCTGTAATTTTGTAGGAGTCTGTATATCAATTACGCCGACCAAGTAGTATTTGGTAAACATTTATTTTTATGGTAGCTCCCCTACATGTGAAGTGGGGATGAATATTTTTGCGTCGTCCACCCTATCGTGTAGGGTATTCGTTGAATAGGTCTTCTAAAATGACTTGGGGGTTGCTAAAATTATTTTTTGATTTAATTCTCCATTTACGAAATATTAAACTTTAAAGAGATTTTTTTTGTTCCAGTAGGGCGTCCCCCCCCCCTCTCTAAAAGTTAAACTGCTGGCTTAAAAATCTAGAAAAAATCACGATGATAGTGCATTTTTAGAACTTTAAACGAAAATTATAGCGGTTAAGATATCTTTATTAGTTTAGGAGTAATAGTCGTTGAACTTGCGTATTGGATAATTTTGTACCAAACAAAATCCTTAGCATTAATCCTTTAAAGTGACTAATATGAAGTAGTTGCTTGTTTATAACGAGTAAAGAATTGCATTGCAAAACAAAATAATAAATAAAAAACTAAAAAAACATAATAAATTATTATAAGTTTCATAATACTGCCGCTAGATGGCGCTATACCAACGGGTTATGTTTTCATTCGAGTACCTTTAAAATTCATAAACGAACTTTGTTTAATTTTCGAATTACAATTTTGTGAATTGAAATAATAACTAAGCAGCAATCGTACTCTTATTTTTTTGCTATAGCAGGAAGAAAGTGGTTATTATTAGTTAATGTCTAATCTGTTTAAATAATTATCTTCGAAAATCAACATTTTGTCATTAGTTTAGTATCGCTATTCGATAACAGATGGCGTTACGCCATGAAGTCACTTTTGTAGATCGCGGTGTTTAGATTTTCTTGCACGGTATGACCTCCGTGGTTACGTTATGTGTTAAAGTTTGGTTTTACTGTTTTATTTCGATTAGAAACCTTTGATTATATAATGTCTAGATAGAGCATCAAATGCGCGCAAACGTGTCAAAAAATATCAGCCAACTGTTGGACTATAAGTTCTTACCCGCTGATTAGTGCCGATCGTGCCGCTTTGGTGTCACTACTCGCGCTAAGTTATAATCAAATAACAGTTATAAAATGACGGTATGTGCTATTAAACTGTGCCGGAATTATAAAGGAAGGGTAAAAAATATCAAATACATCACCTGTCATCGGTAAGTAACCAAAAAACCATAAATTTATTTTTGTTTTTATGATTACCAAATTACGCCATATTTTATCAGTGTTGCCAGTTTCTTTTTTTCTTTCTCCTCCCTACTTAACGTGTTTTTTTGTGGGTATATTAGTTGGTTTATGGTTACGTTTATATTATGTAGTTGGTGTACTTTTATTAATCGATTTAAAAAAGGTAGAGTTTTCCAATTCATCTGTACTTCTTTATAATAATTAACAGCCTTATTTATAAACGCCTCTTAAATTTTAATCAATTGCTAAGCAACTGATTAGCAAAATTCTTATTCATAATCGCTATTTAGCGCTAAGAGGTCGCTAAGCAATTGATTAGTAGCTGTCAAAATTAAACACCACCGGTGCACTGTTAAGAGGATGCTAAGAGGCAAGATGGCGGATTTTATATGAATCAGCTGATGGATTTAATACGATTATTGTGGGCTTCTAGGTTATTTTGTTCCTAATATCGAGTTGTACCTTAGTTAGTAAATATGAAATTCGACAATCTTTTACGGGATTTCAGAACGGCGCGGCGCAAATAATTAATTAATTTTGAGACGCCCGGCGGGAAGTAGACGGCAGACCAACAAAATTCGTTTGAATCCACTACGAGAATGGTTACCTATTACATATTCTTCATTCGAAGTACACATAATGAAAGGATCTATAGGAAAAGCTCAACCAGGAGGAGGCTCAGAACGAACTCATTCTGTTCAAACCTCCTGAGCATCTAGCTTGGGAGGTTGGAAGAGAATGAGTTCGTGAGGAAGCTCATGGGAGATTGTGATTATCCAATGTGTTATCCCATGTGCTCCTCATCTTATGACGCCATTTTTAAGGCCCAGAACTAAAGAAAAGCCATGTTGTGGTAGTCACACACAAAAACAAGAGACATCTTGGAGAAGCAATTTATTTTGATGAATAATAAAGCCACATTTTTGTTATAAATTCATTATTTTTGATTTCTAATATTCATCCTCCAAAGACATTGACCGTGCCATTCTTTCTCATGCCACTCATTCCTCATCTTTTTCACGTAGCATTGTCTCGTCCCTCGCCGTCTTTGCGAATAGTTGAATAGTATTGGTGCTAGGTGCGAGTGGCTTTCATAGCAACAGTCAAACTTGTACCTGTAAACAACCATAATAATTGTTATTAAAAGACACTGAAACCCTGGTGCAAAAGCAATAGGAAGTAATATAAAATAGGCACAAGTACCTACATACATTTATAGAAGAGTATATTCGTGTTAAAAGGCGTATAGGACATGAAAATACATAGCTATTTTCGGCTATTGCTTTAACATTCATTTGGTCAGTTTACATTAGCAAGTAGATATAAATTCAAAGATAAATACCTTTACCTGTTTACTCCACTTATTGGAGCTTATTATTTTTATTGCTACCATCCCGAACACAATGAAATAAACTTAATAAATCATTTTAGTCAAGTTCAAATAATCCGATATTTTTTTGACCTTTGTCTGTCAAAGTCTCGACAGATACAAAAATCTTGTGTTTGACAAATTTATTCTTAAAATTATGCTTTTGAGTCGACTATTTTGAATATAATCTGTGCCGGACGCATAATTTCACCTCTATTTCGTTTCGCAACTAATCACCTGCTAACTAGCGTTTATAAATAAAGAAAAGTTAATCATTGATTAAGAGCTAACTAATTAGTTAGCTAGTCAGTGGCTAATCAGTCATTACCTAGATCAGGTTTATAAATAAGGTTGATAATGTTCGCGTATAACTTTTTTGTTTATGAGCCCATTTTAATGATTATCTTTGCATTGGGTCCAATAAACCGATTTCAAAGGTGCCAAGAGTAATTTCATTCATGATTTTCGTGTTTTCTTTTAATAATTGTTTGTTTAATTTTTTTTTCTTACAGGTATTATTATAGCCCATGTCTTTGTTAAACGTGTTTATTTGTAATTAAAAATTAGTTCCTAATATCTGTGATCTTTCATTTCAAATTTCCAAATACAAACTGCCAAAAAGTCTAATATTGTAATTCTAATTTAATTAACTTAGCTGATTCAATACAACATTCACACAAAACTCTAATTAAATTAAATAGTGCTTTTTATTTATTTAAGAAAGTAACTACTTATTAAACAGAGACTACTAAAATGGAATAATACTACGTACATACACCTAAAACTTATCTTATTTAATTAGTCTATTTTTTAATACGCTTTTATTAGCTTCATACGTATGTTAGTATGTAACGGAATCTTCGAATATGATTTTGGCCCCCTTCAAAACGTCAGATTAACTGGAAATTTGGCATACTTATTAGGGACCGATGACAATTCGATATTTTAAACAGTTTGACCCGTTATCCTTCCTAGGATTTATCAGGATTAGCGATTTTTTGTATTCCTGATACCCGGAGTGTCTGCGTCAAGACCAATAAAGGAAACTACTTTTCGCGCCGATCACCTATTTCTCGGATAAGTTACCGACTGCGCTTAAGATAAAATTTTCGGAAAGGGAACCTGAGAACAGGCTATCTCATCCAAGGAAGGCAGTAGGCACTCAATTTACCCATTTATCGGATAAGTTACAGACTTAGAATAAACATCAATGACGGCTCAATTTTATTGATATTTTTAATAAATATGAGCCGTCATTGATGTTTATTCTTAAAAAAATTGTGTAAGAAAAAATGATTTTATTGTAAAAAAAAGCGTGGGTGGCATGGTATTAATAGTTATAAATATTTTATGAACAGATATGAGTAGAAGGGTTGTTTTGATAATATCCTGAAAAGCACCCCACGCTTTTTTACAATAAATCATTTTTCTTACACAATTTTTTTTAAATCAAATTTATTAAAATTTATTTTGTATTTTTTTGTTGGATTTTCTATAAAAGCGTATGTTTTAGTAGTAGTGTAGTTTTAGCGTAGTTTTTTTAAACTATTATTTTATATGTGACTTATGGGAGAAGTGTAGTTGCTGGTATCATTATTCACGCACACAGAGACAAAGACGCACAGTGTAAACACCGTCTGCACGCACGCATGCTTGAAATTGTTGGCTCGTTTTCTTCGTTTTGATTGTAGGCGCGACGCTCCATCTAGACATTATATAATCAAAGTTAGAAACTTACATTTGCAGTTGGAGAATTGACCTTGACGTGTATCGATGTTAGCATTATTCTCTTACCGTTATCCCAATTTATTTGGGGTCATCGCAACATGTTTTTTCTTCCATACTTCTTCTCAATTACCTACAAAGTCTGTTCTTGGGATAAATTCATCCCAACTACGGAACTCTTCATTGTGCGTGGTCCGACACGCACTTGGCCGGTTTTTTCAAGTTATTGTTGGTTGTAACGGAATGGACGGGAGGAAAAACTATAAGAACCGTACCTATATCTATTGTTGTCGTTATGTGGATAGCCTTTATCGATGATTGTGGGACGACATTCAAGGACAGGTAGAATTATATTGTCTATCATCTATATAGCGATCTGTCTTTTACTGAAAATAATTTATTGGGTTCGGCCGTAATCAACATGGTTATTATAAAATAAATAAATAAATTCGTTATAACAATTGTTATTTTTATCTTTGAATACCTCAGAAACGTGACGCTATATGATGTTATTTATGTTATATAACGTTTTATTTTGTATAAGTGTCCCCTATGCAGTGTATAGGTATGCCATTTTTTGTGAACCGCAATTTTGAAAAAAAAACAAAATGTGTCTGATGTTAGGGCCAAAATCTTCAAACCCCTTTAGAATGTTGGATTTGGGCGTCGTTTTTACGATACTACTTATTGTAGTGCTTTGGTGAAACTGCATGAGTTTAAAAAAAAATGTTTGAATAGTGGATGAAGCTACACATAACTAGGTAGGTATTCCCCAGTTAGGTAGAGCCACCAAAGAGTGCGCATTTTATAAACTTTTATTTATTAAAAAATCAACTTAAAAATTACACTTTGTACTTATTATTAATTTTAAGCTTTGGTCATTGAAGAATACAATTTTAAACTTTAATCTAAGGTAACCGGTCTCAAATAATTTTAAATAGTCTCAAACATAATACTCGTCCCGTGCGCACTCTTAGGGTGCTCGGTTGCAAAGAGTACGCAGTGACAACCCTTCATACAAGCTAAGAGTACGCAAGAGAGCGAAGTTAAGACATCAACCCTGACAATTATCACAAGTGAAGGCCCCAAATCCCATGTAGTCTGTGCATTCATCATGCCACCAAGCAGTACATCGGCCACATTGGATCCAATCTTCTGGCGGCGGCTCAACGTAGACTTCAAGACAAAGGGGACATCTTATAATTTCTTGACCTGTATTTGTATTCAACAGTTGTGGATTATTTCTAGTAGTTCTGTTTATTTTGTTTCTCTTATCTGCTGCTGTCTTATTTTTATTTCTTTCTGCTTTCTGTTTTTCTTCTTCTAATTGTTTTTTATACGGTGTGCTCGTTAAAATTTCAGATTTCTTCCGTTTCACATTTCTCTTTGACTGATGGGTTGCCTTTGGCAGAGGCCGAATGTCAAAAGGTTTTGTTAATCCTGATGTGGATGGTGTTGGCTCATTAATAGGTATATTTCGACGAAAACCTGATGTGGAAGGTGTTGGCTCATCAGTTAATATATTTTGACGAACACCTGATGTGGACGACGTCGGCTCATCTGCAGACATATTTTGAAAATCATCATGAGTATCATGAACATCATCAGGAAGGTCTGGAGTTTTTTGACTGCGATGTACGAATTCTTCCAAGCCTTCATCAGAGAGTGTACGTAGCAACGATGGAGATAATTGTGCTTCAAGAGCTTGGGTATCAACGGTTTCAGTCGGTTCTTCAATATCTTGAACACCTGATGTTTCCGATGGTCTTGCAATTCCCAAATGCAGGGCATGGCTTTCGACTGTTTCTGCATTTAAATATGGACGATCTGTTACATCTGCTGGCGCAAAATCTTCATCAGTGAACACTTGATCATTAAATGGCCAAATACCACAAGATTCGAATGACTTTTGCGCTCTTTGAATTGAAGCAACCTTTAAATATGCTGTGCCGAATAACCTGGCAACTTGAAATTGCGTAATAGCGCGCCCAGGATTAGAAACTTGCCATTTGTCGCAAGCAACAGCATAGGCTTTTTTTAGTGGTCCAAAAAATCCTGTATCCAGAGATTGCATGCGATGGCTCGTATGTGGTGCTAAACTTAGGAGAACTACTCCATTTGCACGTGCTAATTCAATTGCAGCCAAACTCAGATGGGACGAATGATTGTCCAAAATTAAAAGAACTGGCGTGTCGTTAGATGATTTCACCATCTCAATAAAGTGCTTTAGCCACAAAAAAATAAATCAGAATTCATATATCCTGAATCAGAAACAAGCAGCAAAGAGTCTTCTGGTGCTCCATCAAGCAGTTCTTGCTTTTGTCGCTTTCTAGGAAATATTAATGCTGGCGGCACAAATGATCCAGTGGCGCCCATACAGCATACAGCAGTTACTGTCTGTCCTCTTTCAGCGGACACTATTTTCCCAACTATTTTCTTCCCCTTGGTGGCATAAACTTTAGGTAGTTTGTTAGGAACCGTTTGTAGACCAGTTTCATCCATATTGAAAATTTGTCTGCCAACGAATTTATATTTATTCATAACCTCCTTTAAATTGTCATAAAACCGCTGTACTTGAACACGGTTAAAGCCAGCAGCACGTGCCAAACTGGTCTTTTCTGGTTGACGAAGACTAAGTTGGTGTTTTGTTGCAAAACCTTCCACCCACTGCTTGCTGGCCTGTTTCTTTTCTCTATTAAATCTATGATCAAGACCATTTTTTTCCGCCAGATCGTACGCAATTCTTCCTAATTCTTTTTTCGTGAGTCCATAGAAACATGCGTCTAATTTTCGGCAATGCTCTGCCAAGCTGTTTTCTAAGTCGGGTCCAAACACGCTCTTGAATCTTCCTAGGGACTCGGGAACGGTGTCGGCTTTTAGTCTTTTTCTTAATGTTGCTTCCGGAATATTGAATGATTCCGCAACAGACCTTTTGCTTTGACCTCTTGCTATTTTTTCTTTTATTTCTTTTAAGATTTCCTCAGTAAAAACTAATTTTCTGTCAGATTTTCTTTTATATTTTCCCATCTTGTTAGTCCTGTAAAATAAAAATCTGTAAACTCAAGCATGCTGTTTATTTTAGCTTCATACAAGCTAAGAGTACGCATGCGTACTCTTTAGGTGCGTACTCTTAGCTAATACGCATTATTGGGCATGGACCGTTTTATTTTAGAAAGCATGTATAATTGCGACATAACCTCTTATAAGCATCAAAGTTAAAAACACAAATGTCTAGTAAAATAACAGTCGATGGATGCAAATTAATCACAACCCTTACAAATCATGGTTTAAAATGTTGAAAATTAAGATCAAACACCTCAAAAATCTAATTTTAGCTATAAAATTCATAATAAATACCTTAGCGATGCAATTTGTCGTCCTTCACCTTGACATAACCGATGCCACTGACATATGTCAGAGGTGTTGCCATTTTGAGAAAAAATAAACCTACGAAAAGAGCTCTGCGTACTCTTTGGTAGCGCGTACTCTTTGGTGGCTTTACCCTATATAACAGTTCATATGCTACCAATACGAAAATAGAATTGGTTTTTATTATCTCGCAGTAAGTGCGAAAAGTAGACCTATTCTCCTCGCGGATAATATTGTCTTCGTCTTGAGTGAGCTTCAATCCCTCACTGTACTAAGGATTATTGTCAAAACTCAGAGTTAACTCGGAGCTCTCTCGCTACGCTGCTGGAGAGCCCTAGAATCCTTCGTTTCGTTCGGGATTCAATATACCTAGCGCCCGTAACAAAAGACACTGATTTAACCCCTTAGTGAATGATCTAGGTACTATTCTTAGATAAGGCCATCGATCTGATGGTTGGTAATCAAAGGTTGACGTCGGTAAAAGTGTAACGTGTCAAACTTGGCTATTATGTAATTAGGTGGCATCCCTGAGACAAAGAGTTATTTTTAAGAGATTTCTTCTTTAGGCGAGTTTGACGTGACATAAGACACTGCATTATCCCCTTCGTGAATAATAAATATACTATTTTTCTTCTTCCCGTTTACATAGTAAGTACCTAATGTTTTTTTAAGTCCTCAAATGAAAACCTTTAAAACTTTTCTGTTTTGATTAGATCATTAGATTGTCGTTCAAGATATGATGTTTTGAGCTAATATAATGGGGTAGGTCGGTCAGAGCTAATTAAATAATAATAATAAATACATAAATATTTATTCGAAAATAAAAATTGGTAAAATACAGTAAGTATACATTTTAGAAATAATATAATTAAGTAGGTATTACAAATTATCATGCCTGTACTAGGATAAACCTGTATCACAGGCGGCATATTCAGGTCATAAGATTACTATTAGGACAACTGATTTCTTAACAATATTTAACATAAGTTTTAAGAATACCTAGTGACATAGATAGTTAATTTATTATTTAGGACTTACAAACATGTACTTAGATAATTTCTATATTATTTAAGGAAAATATTGTTTAGCAATTAAGTAGTAACACGAATGTGATTGAGTCGGCAGTATTATTAACTAGGTTGAGACAAATGTTGCATAAATCACCTTCAAGGCTACCTACATTAGATTTTTGAAGCGATCGGCTACTGTGCTTAGACAGCAGCTAATCGATGGTAAGTAGGATAGCTCAGCGGTCAGGTATATTGTTGAATCGGCAACAAGCGATACGGAAGTCTAGCGGAAGTCATAATCAATGGAGTTAATATACCTGTATTCTGGCTATTTTCCTAGAAGGGCAACTAGCGTATCCCATTTTGTGATCACTGGGCTTTTTAAACCGTGAGCAAGTTGCACATTTCGGAATGTCGGCTTTCTTCGCGCATTCAGACATCGAATGGGCAGCGTCATCACAGTGACCACACGTAGAAATGGTCTCACGAAGTCACGACAAGTTTTTGCTGCATGGCCATATTGTTGGCATTTATAACATCTTGTTACCAATGTTAAGTCCTTGACAGGACAGGACGTCAAATTTATAAAAAGCCCTGGTTGACTTGCCTTACAACCACTATCCGCGGTTTGCGATTGCCAGGTTCGTCGGCGGTAAGTCCAGATGTAGACAGCTGGACTGCGTGCTTTAAGTTTATCATCATCATGTTTCGTCTCGGTAGGTACTGATAATTACGCCTCCATTGTTCGTTTTCCGGACACCTCGAACGTGCAGCTTCATTTGCTCGGGCCCTATGATTTTTTGCACGAGTTCTTTCGTTTCGTCACTTGTTTTAAATTTATCATTGAGATAAATGGTAACAGAGCTTAGATTATTGGGTCGAACAAAATCAATTCATCCCTTTTTCACCATATAGGCAAAAGAAGCATTTCCTGCAGAACCAGAGTCCTTTATCGTCTGCTTGAGCTCCGAAATATGTTCCGTTAGGTCACGCTTTTCCTGAAGTGCATCAACCGCGTTATACATGTGAATGGCTTTCTGCTTGAGCGCCTGATATAGGACTGACATTTGTGAGGTCCTACTTTACGGCATAGGGTAAAAAAAAATCATTTTTTTGCTCCGACTTGAGTTTGCCATCCGCGGCAATGAGCAAAGGAGATCATTTTGTTTGAGCCTTTTCTGAAAGTGCCGGCCACCTATTAAAAATGGTAGGTACTTATGGTTAGAACTAGCCATTTGGAGCAATAGTTAATAGGGCACAAAAGTTGTAGGATTACTCTGAAGTCAAGTTATACAAGTTCGATGATTTGTTATTTTCATACATTTATTGATGTCTGAAAGTGCTGAAAAAATATAAAATAATCATAGGTATTAGGTACTAAAACCAAAGAGATTTAAGATACTAAAATGAGATAAGAAGATAAGATAAGATATTATGATAATAATAAATACTTTTATGTTGAGTAAATAATTTAATCTCTGTAAAACTAATGATCCAAAGTCATTGTGAGGCAAAACAAGTTAGAAGCCCATCATTTAATTATTGTTTTCTGTTTAGACACTGCAGGCTGAGCATGACGCTTTCTATATCTACGAAGAATAGACACAGCTCTTTCTATACAAAATTACATTTCGTTTCTCCATATTTGACATCCCACCGTAGAAATCCTTCTACAATATATAAGTAATTTTGTCTTTCGTAAGTAACGGTCTTTGTCTAGGTCCATTTTTATGTAGACTATTTCAGAAGAAAGTTTACTATCCCAAACTGTTATAATCACACTGACAACTGACAGTTGCCTAAGGCAGTGAAGACAATTTGATTTAGTAGTCGCCATGCTAAAGACAGTAGAACACTTAGGAAAGTGTTCTACTGTCTTTAGCATGGCGAATAATGACGTTCCGTGTAGACAGTCTGTAGACAGGCTGTCTACACGGAACGTCATTTTTGTCTACTCTTCCGTCGACAAAACGGTGCTCCTGGTTTGTTAGTGGTATATAATGGTTGATAATTTGTGTATAAGGTGTCGTGAACCTATTGGTGACCGGCGTAGATACCTACACCTGGGCGGTTTTATGACGGTTTTCTAACGTGTCCAATAGAACAGATTATTAAATGATTTACAGCTTTCGCATTATAATGATAATGCTTAAGATCTTTAGTTCTAGCAATATTTAACATTATTTTATGTTTCTCTGCATTTTCAGAAATCAATAAATGTATGAAAATGACGAATCATTGAACTTGTATTACGTGGCTGAGAGCAATCCTACAACTTTGAGCCATATAATAATAATAATATCTAATAATAATAAATCCAATTTTTTTCAGGCAACTCAGGCGCATAGACCTTAATCTAAACATACATATTTAAATGTAAACAAAACTTGTGTTAATAAATAAGGCTTAAAACTATGTTAGTAACACTTCACTTTGCACCAGTTTGATTAAGTGCTGCACTGTGGAACTTGTCCGCGCAAGCGACGGAACACCACGCATATAGAGCATATTAACTATTGCTCCAAATAACTAGTAAGTACTAACCACACGTAGGTACCATTTGTTTATGTTCGCCGGCACTTTCAGGAAAGGCCCAAAAATGTATGGAGCCTGAATGATCTCCTTTCCTTCTTTGAATGGCTGTCCGATGGCTGACATCCATTTTTGAATGTCGGGCGTCGAAATAACATCAACCGTGACCGACTCAAGGGCTGGGTTTTGCGTCATAGTCTTCGATGGCGAGGCGGTGGGTTGCTCTGGCCCCCTTGGATTAAAGTGGGCTGTAATCCATTTTGTTTTAATATAAGTTCACTATTTCGTGTCCATCATTAACAAAACTATTCTCTATGCAAATTTTTATACAAGCATTAAAACTTAAAACAGTAATGGACTAAAGGAGGTTACTATTATTAAATAAATTATTTATCAAATATTGCTGACGAACCTGTCTGAACGCTGCAAGTGTGCACGATCAACCAAAAGATTGAAGAATTAGGTATAGATGGCATGACCATAGCTCGGCCTCTACGGCTTAGGTACATTCATTCCATTTCGATCCATTTCCTTAGTTTGGTTTAATTTCACTATTTCGTTATTTTCGGTGATTTCAATATTTTAAATCCATTATGTAACTTGACATGGCAAGTGTCGGAATTTAAAACCTTAAATACATAATGTATTATTTTCTCGTCATCACTTTCTTCAAAATATTTCGAACATTACCTAGAACTCTGTTTAATTTTATAAAATCCTACGTCGGCGCCATTTTGACAGTTTCCTTATTCAAAACATTTTATCCATCCAGGCAGTGAACTGTCGCGCTTATAAATAAATCGGTTCCAAATAGGTAAGGCCGCCACTTACGAGTTGTAGGTCATAGGTTCGCCAGACAGGCGCTTTACTTAGTGTAAATTATTTAATCACCACTGCTCTCAAAACGGTGAAGGAAAACATCGTGAGGAAATTGGCATATCCTAGAACTCGCACTGGGCCCGCGTGGTGGATTACAGCTCACTCCCTCTTGAAGAGAGGAGGACTGTGCCCCTGTATTGGGAACATTATAGGCTGATTATGTATAAGTAGATAATAGGTATCGTTAACGTTTTCGGACAAGCGTTACGCGGGCTAAAGTCATTGGATTTCAAGTAGGGAAACCCAGTTTGTATAGTCTTTTAACAAACTGCGCCACAGGCTACCTATCAAACAACTTATAACCTAAAATTTTGCTATCAAGCAAGGTCAACTTTGACCTTGTAATTTTGTCCGTAGATACCATTATGCTTCTTGCAGGTCGACAAGAACGTAGTCAGTAATTTACGGAGTCGAAATATTTGTCCGGAGCGTGACTTATCTGATTTGAAGAGAACCTGCTCTGAATGAAATTTAGATAGGTAAGTGCGATTACGGTTTGAAAGCGATTGAGTAAATGTCTTTCCATTATTTTAACGTGCGGTACAAAAGAGAAAGTGAATTAGGGAGGGATTTTCAGGTTGTCAGGCAGCTTTTTGTGCTTATTAATAAAAAAAGAAAGGAGCTGTCGCTTTCCTAATACTTAACTATACTTGTTTCTACTTCAACCCCTGCTTTTGCTTTGCCTGCTGCAAAGTCATCAACATTTTTCACGATCTTCAACTATGGGTTTGGTCAGTGAACAGAAATTCGGACGGTGAAGAAAATCAAAAAAAGTACGAATAATAATTCCAGTCGAGGAAATGGATAGGCTAGGTTATTTTTCCGAGGTCTTATTGTCAAATGTATTGGTTAAAAAGCTGGAAATTTGTTTGCAGATTATCATGAACGAAAGGAGAGCAAACGCACCCGGACCACCACCACCACCGCTGCCGCCGACGCCGCCGCCGACGCCGCCACCGCCGACGCCACCGCCACCGCGCCAGCCACCACCGCCCCTGCCACAAGTACCTCCACCGCCGCCGCCACTACCACAAGTACCTCCGCCACCGCCGCCACCACCACAAGTACCTCCGCCACCACCACCACAACTACCTCCGCCACCGCCGCCGCCACCACCAGTACCGCCGCCACCGCCGCCGCCACCACAAGTACCTCCACCACCGCCGCCGCCGCCACATGTACCTCGGCCACCGCCGCCACTACCACAAGTACTACCGCCACCGCCGCCGCCACCTCAAGTACCTCCGCCACCTCCAGTATTTCCGCCACCTCAAGTACCTCCGCCACCGCCGCCTCCACCACAAGTATCTCAGCTACCACCGCTGCGGCTGCCGCCACCACAAGTACCTCCGCCACCGCCGCCACCGCCGCCACCACCACAAGTATCTCCGCCACCGCTGTTGCGGTTGCCGCCACCACAAATGCCACCGCTGCCGTGTCAGTCGCCACCACAACCACCGCCACCGCTACAGCTGCAAGCTTTTAGGAGAGTTTTGGTAATAGTAGCCATACTTTTCTAAACCGACTTTATAAAAAGGAGGTTAGGTTATTGAGTAGGTACCTAAACATAAATCTAAAGGAGCACCGACATTTTTTGCGACATCTATTGTTGTCCCATAGTAGGTATCTACCTACCTAAAGCGCAAAACACATTGAGAAAGGGTGCGGGTCGGGTACGGAAAGGTGTTCGGAAGTTGGTGTCTTTGGTCTTGTTTCACTTTTCGCTGCCGACTTCCTAAAGTAAAGTTATTTTGCACCTATGTTCTGTTCCAAAAGTACCTATCTGATTAAAGTTTTCACTTTCATCAGATGAGAGTTTTGTTTGCATCAACCCTGTTCAGGTTAAAATGTTACGTAATCGCTCATTTAAGGGAGGGTACACAAGACAATGGAGGTTATTAAATTAACCTCAATAGTCAAACGAAAAACGCCTTTAAGGTAATTTAAAATTATAATTTCGGGTATTCAAATAATCAAATCAAAACACTCAATTTGTAAATGGCATGTAATGGTACTACAAATTTTCTTCCTTAGTTTTCTGATCCATTTGTTTCCATTTTTATTATTAGTTACTTTTGGAACAGACTTATCTACAAGTGCTTTTTTTGGTGGTAGTCTAAGTCTCCATGGAAATTCTTGTACCATTAGTTGCCATGTGAATATAACCCACCTATAACATCATCAACATAGACGAGGTGGATACAACACCTATAGGTATATTATTTTAGAGGTTTGAACATTTGGTTAGTTAAACTATCTAGCTAGTCGAACAATGGAGAACTGACGGTTTAGTTAGATCGACCAAGCCAATTTCGTTAAGAAGGCCTGAATGTCACGATTGACCGATAGATACTTACCTAGGGTTCCAAGAATTATGGTCAAGAGAAAAAAAGTTTACAGTGTGCGGGCGCTTAGCTTTTCGTACCAACCTATGTTCTGATTAAACTGATACCTAGCAGACTTAGGTTAGTTTAAATTTCCTAAATGTCGCCCTACTCTTGGCATTGCCATCCGAACTATTTCCGAACTCCCCTATTCCATGGCCCAGGCAGGCGCTTCAACTTATTCTTCCTGATAGGAGAGTGGAAAACATAAAGCTTGACAACGACATTTTTGAAAAATCAATCATAACTGTAACAGCCCTCTCCAGTCAAAATACTGGATGCATAGTATTGAAGCTGCTCTCCATCCAAATTTGCACAAAAGCACACCTGACCTACAGGAATGTACGTTAAGGTTTAGGGTGTTTAAAAATTTAGGACAAGAAAATAAAGTCGGGATAGGAAAAGCCAGGATTAACATGTTGACTATGTGACTGAAAACAAGGTAACGCTACATGCGAGCTACACGTCACACTGACGTCACGCAAAATCCTGCATCGCGCAAGCAGAGTTTACCGGGCAATTAGCTAGCAGAGTTCCCAACATCAAACGTCAGGCAGTTGCCCACCAGACACAACACCCATCTGGCCGGAGGATCCTCCCTTTTCTATAGAGGATGAGTGAACTTTACACCCGGTTCCTCATACTTACCTCTATAAAGGTAATGATTTGCAATGCGGAACACTTCTTCTTCTTTCTTTTCTCATTGCAAGTATGCAATGCACGGTGCATGCTTTCTTATCGACCACTAAACTACTAACCACTCAAACGCGAAAAATATAGGTAGGAATAACCGCTCGAAAAATCTCAAACAGCAGATATTTTTGCGCAGGTTAACGTCATAAAAGATCAGAAAAAACCAAAACCACATTGTCTGCAGCTGCTAGAATTGGCGCCGTCTCTAGGGAGATCGTGGTGCGAGCCACCATCGCCGCCACCATCGGAAGAGTGTCCTCATCAACTTTTTGTAGCGCCGTTAAATCGTCAGCACGCAGAGTCGCCAATCTTTCAAGGACCACTGTCGGATTCCCGGTTCCCAATATACAGGTAACTATATACCTAGTTTGGGTACGACCGCTACCTAGTCCCAATAAAACTAGGGATGGGCTGCAATAAGTTTCACATTCGGTTATGCCGAACTTCGGCGGTTTGAACCAAACTTCGGCCATTCGGCCGATTTCAGTGCAAATGCCGAACATTCGATACAAATAAATATTACAATAACTCAACTGTTTTGACCATAATAATAAAACTACCTAATCATAAGAATTTATTTATTGTTTGTTAGTTGTTACTTATTCAACAATTAAAGGTATTCTAAGCATTATCAGAATTTTGACATCTATACATTGAAATAATTATCGCCAAAAATCAATACATAGGTATTTATATTTTTTATAAAACTGTTTATTGAAATCTTAATACCTAAGTACTGGTATTAAAAATTTACACAAGAGACGACGTGTCACCTTCAAGGAAGCGCGGTGAAAATACGTTGCAACGTTGCTTTGAAATCGGTTCAAACCACGTTCGGCCCATCCCTAAAAAAACTGACTGTCAAGATACTTGGAGATAAAATAATTACCTATGTAATAGGAATACGGTCATCTTAGAATCAATGAAAAATAAATTCTATTTAAGGCAGAGTTTGCACCTACCCCCGCGGGTGCCAGCACCGCTGCCGGATCTAAGGCAGATCTTGTTCGCGTCACCTCCACCGCCTCCACCGCGTCGCCCGCTGACGGGACCACTGCCATCAGCACTGCATTGCCAGCTGGCGACACCGCCACCGGGTCGCCAGCTAGTGCTGCCGTTAGATCCAGACCCAAGACTTAGAGGTACGTTTTTGCAAGTAGCTGCGTACAGACAAAGGCCACAAATCCAGTAGCATCTAAATGTTCATATTCGCCCGAACTGTTCTGCGCATATCTCTGTGTGTGTGATACTTCAACGCAAAAATAACACGCGGCTCGTGGCTAACTTATAGCAGCCGCACGGGTAGATTGATCAGGTTAAGCTATGCATACCGCGGTCGGTCCGTGGATGGGTGACCATTTTTACATACTTACCCAGACTCTTCCGTACTTCGGATAGCACGTTAAGTCGTTGACTGTCATTCTTGGATCTTTGACAGTCGTTACGGGTCGTCAGAAGCCCGAAAGTCTGACAATCAGTCTTACCAAACGATATTACCCAGTAACTGGATTGTGGAGGTCAGATAAGCTGTTGCTTCATGTAAAATATTGGTATGCAGCTGAATCCGGTTAGACTGGAGGCAGACCCCAACATACTTAGTTGGGTAAAGGCTGGGCACCTAGTACAGTAGTTATCTACGAGCAGGTGATGTTAGATGCTTATGGTCAACACTAGACAAAGATAATGGTATAATATACAGGGTTATTGGTTACATGTCGGCAATCCATTAAGGGGATGTAGGAGAGGTTATTTTCAACAAAATTACCCCGGATGACCCCTATGCAAATGTCAACCATTTTCGAGTAATTTGACATTTTATACATTGTTTGCGGTAAGTACACAACTTTGAAAATGTATTTAATAAAAAAACAATGCATGATTTTTTTAAATTATTACTATCTGATTCTACTACAATACAATAATCAACCATAAAATGCCAATTATCTTTAATAGTTTTACAAATCGTTACAATTTTTTATCATTTTGAGCAGGTTATTTGAATAAAATAGTCGATTTCTGCAAAAAAACACGGAAGTACTTTATCGGCAGAATATACCAAAAACATGTACAACTTCTCAGCCATCCAACGAGATACAATAAGCTACCAGATATCTTCAATACCAAATTAGGTACCAATAACCCTGTGTACCCGTTGTTTTCTTATTGAACTATTAGTTCCTCAAAAGTAGTGCTAAAATTCGTTATGATTGGTATATGGTATACTTACCTAGTAAGTTGACTCGTAGAAGTGGGCCAGCACACCTAAGCACGTGCTCTGTCAGAGCACGTGCTTAGGTGGGGTGGGTTCGAATTCGTATCTTAGTACTTAACTCGTTATTCTTTTTTATTCTTGTGGCAATACGGTCCACTCAAATTATAGAATACGAAAGGAATCATTCCAATTTAATAATTACTTAAAATATTGAATGTGCACTAAAAATTGTTTTCAAAGGATAATATATTTATTCTAGCTGACCCGGCAAACGTTGCTCTGCATTTTTTTTTCAGTTGAAATATAGTTTACGACCTATTCTGAGACCTATCAAATATACTTACGTAAAAAAAAACATAACAATCGGTCAAGCCGTTTTGGAGGAGTTCCATAACAAACACTGTGACACGAGATTTATATATATATATATTAGATATCCTAGATTCTTATTACCTAACCATTAAAACAAAAAGAGACAAGTTATGTTGAAATAATAGTTATTTGTGCAAGAAGAGAGCAAAGACGTTTTTTGCTGCGAGTGCTAATTTTGAATCCTGAGTGTGGCGAGGGATTCAAAGGCGCGAGATGCAAAAAACTTTGCTCTCGTGTAACACACATAACTTTTCACTTCAGCAGCGAGAACACTTTAGGAGATAAGATAATAAACAGGAATAGATTGAAATAACTATTTATTGTGAATCAAAATAATTAACATTGTAGGTAGAGGTACCAATTCAATAAAATGGAACATTTTAAAAGTTAAAAGTAAAATTACTGCAATTCTGCAAATTAAAACTAACAGATTTATTTGGCAACGTTATACTTAGTTGCATTGAGTTGAGTTTGATTATCTGGGGTTAAGGATTCTGTTTCGGTGGCGGATTGAGAAGGAACAACGGTGAACGTTGGTGACTCTGATCGGCTTTCTGTATAAGTACACTGTGCGTCGTTGGAAGTGGATGGGCGTGGGTGACACCAAGGATCCGAGGTCGAATTCAGAGTTATTGTTTCCACTATACGCTTACAGATTTTCGACTTATTTTCTATTGAGTCTTCAATATAGCCTTCTGCAACCGTATTGGACTTCCACCCGCCGTGACGTTTTAAAATGGTGAGATCGGCTCCGGAATCAGCCAAGAACGATGCCGAAATTCTCCGAAAGCAGTGACCCGCTAAGCTTAAAGCAATAAAAATAGCTAAAATAGGAGATTGTATACTCATTACTCATAGCGCTCCCAGACTTAACAATTTAACACCCAACTAGATTTTCTACAAAAAATTGATCGTACCGAAGCAGGTTGATTGGAAATGCTAGTAAATTAATAGGTAGTCAATCAAATGAAGGGTCTGACTTACATAAGCGGCGGTACCCCGCCGCGACATTATAGCGCTATTTCAACGAGCAAACCTTATCGTGCCATCCATCAATTTCTATACCTAATTAAAATATATTGTGTTACTCAATCGAATTTGATGGCTCAACGATAGGCATTATTTTTGACTTTTTAAATGTCAAAAATAATTACCAGCCAGCGTATTGATAAAATTAAATTTAGTAATAAAATTATAACAAATCCAAAGAACATTTGTAATGCATTTAATAACTACTTTGTTGATAAAATACAGCCCAAATTAATGGACGGCAGCCAATCTAAAGCAAGTAGGAAAATAGGCACAAGAAGGGAGTCAATGTTCATGGCACCAAGCATACCAGAAGATATAGGTACATAAAATAATAATGTCACTGAAAAATACAAATAGCGTAGGTTACGATGGCCTCTCTACAAGGATTTTTAAATCTGTAGCTAATGAGATATGTGTACACTTAAGTTACATACTTAATCTTAGTATAAGTGCTGGCATATATCTAGACGCTTTAAAAACATCCATCCATCCATCTAGAGTTAATGGAAAATTATAGGCCAATCTCATTGATTCCGAATATTTAAAAAAAAAATGAGAAGTTTATTTACAAAGAGATAAACAAATACTTAGAAAAAACAATATTTTGTGTAAACAACAAAAATGATTTAAACCCAGCAGAACAATAAATATGGCGATTTTAGATTTTATGCAGAATGTCATTAATAATGTAGATAAACGAAACCCAGTCTGCGCCATTTTCTGTGACATGACGCAGGCGTTTGATTATGTCCACCATCCTACACTTCCGAAGAAACTCGAAGCTATAATGGTATAAGAGGTAATGTTTTAGACCTGTTTCAGTCTTATTTACATAATAGACGACAAATAACTGAAATTAATAGAATCAATTTAGCTAATAAACAAGACGAGATATTTAGATCAGACGAGCGAATAGTTAGTTACGGGGTACCGCAGGGGAGTGTGGTGGGTCCTTTGCTATTTATATTATATATTAATGACTTACCGGATTCCATTGACCAACCATTGACCCTTTTTGCAGATGACAGTACCGTGACAATACCTTCGAAAAGTGTAGATACATACGAAAGTGACATAAATATTTCTTTAAAATCAATAATAAAATGATTAGACAAAAATAACTTAATAATAAATTTAAGCAAAACAAAGATAATGCATTTTAACCAACGCATGCCAGATAAGAGCAAACTGCATGTGCAATATAATAATGACACAGTTAACGATGTAGTAAGTACTAAATTTCTAGGGCTAGAAATAGACAAAAAACTTAATTGGAAACAACACATAGAGGCACTTTGCAAAAAACTAAGCACATCCGCTTACGCTTTACATACTTTGTCGTCTATTGTAAATCTGGACGCACTGCTGTCTGCATACCATGGTTTAGTTGAATGCCACCTACGATACGGTGTTATCTTTTGGGGCAACTCCACTGAAAGAGAATCTGCTTTCAAAGCACAGCAAAAAATGCATACGGTCCATTTTAAAACTGCAAACAACTGCAAATAGCTGCGTGCCATATTTTAAACAGAATAAATTATTAACTTTACCATGCATATATATTTTAGAAATGGCAGTGTTTGTAAAGTTGAACCCTGATCGTTTTGACTGCATAGGTGAGTTATTTCCACGAAATAGGCGTGATAATAGTAGGCTATGTCTCCCTAGTGCTAGAACGACTTTAATGCGCAAAAGTATCTGCTACATGGCGCCAGTCATTTATAATAAATAACCGAAGAGTAGGAAAGAATTAAACTTGACGTTATTTAAAAGAAAACTTCGAATTTTTTTAGAAGACGAAGCGTATTATATTGTGACGGAATTTTTAATGGATAAAGGAATTTCTTGATGACTTCCATAATGAATTGTAAATATGACATTTAATTTTTATTTTATTTAATTTTTATTTAATTCCAATATAAAATAAGTTGACTGTTGTGTATAGGTAATGTAAATTACTATTGAAGCACTTCATAATTAAATTGTAATTACAGTTAATCAACCTTTATTATGGACATTGTATAACTTTATTATTATGTACTTAGTATCTCTCGTATATCTGTACTTTTACATGCCTTCTGGTGAAATATGGCTGTTGCTAATTATATTTTTTATGTCACCGTGTTTTGTACCCATATTTGCGAAATAAATATCTTATCTTATTGTATGTAGAATTAAATACTGATCACAAAACGAATCCAAACACGACATATCTGTTATTATTTTATGAAGAGTGTACTAGTGTGCTGGATATCCTGGTTGCAGCTCATCGTGTTGCTACCATTGCATTGTATGTAGAATTAAATACTGATCAAAACAAATCGAAACACGACATAACTGCTATAATTTGTTCAAGAGTGTAGGTACTAGTGTGCTGGATATCTTGGCTGCAGCATCAGCTCATTGTGTAGCCACCATTGCATTGTATGAAGAATTAAATACTGATCAAAACAAATCCAAACAAGACATATCTGCTATTACTGTTTCAAGCGTGTACTAGTGTGCTGGATATCCTGGCTGCAACATCAGCTCATCATGTTGCCACCACTGCATTGTATGTAGAATTAAATACTGATCAAAACAAGTCCAAATACGACATATCTGATATTATATTTTCAAGAGTGTACTAGTGTGCTTGATATCCTGGCTGCAGCATCGGACCAAAAATTCCATAAGCTTGCATATTTATATAGCGTACATGGGTGTTTCAAATTTTAGATCACACATATGTTTGAAAGTAAAGTAAATACCCATTATGCGTCTTTTTTTTTTTTTTTTGGATGGGAAATCATCAAATAAGATCCTTACCGCAGCTAACAAAAGAGCTGATTATCTTGAAACGGCTGAACCATCGCTAGTAAACCTCCTTTCACATAAAAAAAAACGCATTCAAATCGGTTCAGCCGTTTAAGCCCTACGGTGCCACAGATAGACACACAGACACACACACACACATAGCGGTCAAACTTATAACACCCCTCTTTTTGCGTCCGGGGTTAAAAACTCAATATAATCAAAATAGTCACCTATCCGAAGACTGACCTTGGCAAGCGAAGGTTGACATTGCAAATTCATTCTTATTTACCCTATGTTCAAGGTTCATTTCAAAAACTATTTTGTAAAGAAAGCGTGGCGACGCGTCGTCACGCTAACAATCCGTTTACCCGCGGCTATAGATGTTTCACATTAAAAATAGCTGCATTTGGCTAGCGATTCGAAAACGCGCGATCTTTTTGTAGGTGTCCCATAGTAAAGGTGGTTTTACACCGGCAAGGCGAGGCGTGGATGGGTTGGGCGAGAATTGAAATCACGCTTACCCTTTTATACGGAAAGATGTCCATCGCTATACCGCGCCGTCTCGTCTTGCGATGGTTAGCGTTGCCTCGCACCGGCTCGCGATGTCACGCGCCGGCCATCGCTGCCTCGCGCCGCACGGCCAGCCGTGTTCGCGCGCCTACTACGTGTTGTAGAGAAAGATGGCTCTTTAGCGCGTGGTGTGCTATTCTAGTCGTATTGTGCGATCAACGTGCGGCGGTTTGTTTTGTGCCATGTTTCGTCATTACTTATTAAATATGTTAATGGAGGACGAAAAATCGGAAGAAGATATTAAAAGAAGAAATGATCTTCTACTTATGTCAAGAAAACGAAATCACGGTGTTTGGTTTAGGAACCATACTTATTAAAAATATCATAACGAAAACATGTAAGTAGCACTGGGAGCTGGGGAGTATATAGTATGCAGCGATGTCTTCCGATGGTTGGAGGGAACAAGCGCGTGCCAGCGCGTGCTAGCGCGAGACATCGCGTTTCAGCACTTGATGGAGAGAGACCGTGCGTTACAAAGTAAATAAATACTCTATTCTTACAGAAATAAAGTTCAATATTACAAATATTTCAATTCTCGCCTATCCCATCCACGCCTCGCCTCGCCGGCATAAAACCACCTTAATACTATGGTAGTGCACGCACAGCGGTTAACCGCACTCGGTTTTCGTTTCAGTATCGGCTGTGCGAGCGCAGGCAAGCGTAGAGCTGCGAGTAGAATGTTTCTAAAAACATTATTATTAAAATACATTTTGTAAAAGAATCCTTTCAAATGTCTTTGATCAGTTAGTGGATATACCCAGTACCTACCTATGGTGGCGGCGTTGTTTACGTTTTAATATTTTTTTAAACTAAAGCTACTACACGTGCTGCTCGCTAGAAATCCATAGTGGTACCGGAATAAAATCGAGTAAACGCCAGACGCACTGCGTGTTTATACGCGGTTTGGCGTTTTCAGCTATTCCAAAAAAGACTGCGATTAAACGCAAGAATATAACGTTCTACACTACTTCATTTCTAAAAAAGTGAAAGAAAAAGTATTTATTGGGACTCGCACAGGAGTATCACATACTAAATTAAACACATTCATAAAAACAAAAAACAAAAACCCAACGCAAGTGCAAGCGTTAGCGACATTTTCGGTGAGTGATTTTAAAAACTTAATTTGCTACATTTGGTTAGCGATTCGACGACGCGCGATCTTTTTGTATCCCATAATAATAGTATGGTGGTGCACGCCTTGTGGGTTAACCGTACTCGGTTAAGGTGAATCCTCAGCTGTAGCCCGCCAAATTCAAAATTTCTTTGGTTTTTTTGCAAACTGCAGCTCTGTTTGACGTCGGAAGTTGATCAAAATGCGATTTGCGACTGGAGGAATGATATATTTACTGAATAATACCTAATCATAAATTTCATATCAATCGTCAAACTTGGGCAATATGTTCCACCTAAAAAAAATCAGAATAATTCATATGAAAATTCTTAGGTGGAACAAATTTCCAAAGTTTGATGATTGATATGAAATTTATGATTAGGTAATGTTTTTGTCTTCTGGTCCTTTGTGAAAGCCAAAAAATCTAAGTCTAGCGACATTTCTTCTACTATGTATTTGGGACAGAATATTGCAACATCTGGTGAAGAAATAAGCAAACAATTTGCCACACACTTTTTTAACCTTCATACCATCCGTTAGCCCGAATGCTCCCCGTACTAGCTCTCATAATGATTTTCAATCCGGTTTATGTGGAATGACTTTTACTGAGAGACACGTGTTTAAGGAGTTAATGAGACTTGACGCTTGCAAAGGTCCGGGACCTAATGGCCTGCCCCCGTTATCAAGAAATGATGTGCAGATAACCTGTCTCTTCCTCTTAAGTTGATTTTTAACAGGTCAATTCCATCATCTACATTCCACTCGCAATTTAAAGTTGCTAACGTTGTGAAAATTTTTAAGATGGGAGAAGTCGATGATTATTCGAACTATCTTTCCATATCGCTTCTTTCTGCCTTTGCGAAACTGTTTGAAGCTCTTTTGTCCCATATTAACTTCGCAAATAAGAGCACAGTTGGCTCCCCACGGCAAGGTTTCTGTGCTCGCAAATCCACTACCACTAATTTGGTACATTACGTTAATGACATTACAAATATCTTGACTCCCGCACACAGGTTGACTCCATCTATTCAGATTTCAGTGGTGCCTTTGACAAGGTTAACCACAAGGTACTTATCAAAGCTCGAACAGTTTGGCATATCCGGCCAACTACTCATGTGGTGTGTGGTGTGTGTCTCATACCTATTTGAGCGGAAACAGAAACTGGTTGTGAGGGGTTATGAGTCACAGTTTTATCTTTCCACCTCCGGGGTACCACAGGGATCTCACCTAGGACCAATTCGATTTTTGTTTTTCGTCAATGACATTGTTCATTCAATACGGCAATACTGCAAATGTTCCATGTTTGCAGATAATTTGAAACTGTACAGGGAAATTAAAACAGACTGTGACATTCTTCTTCTTCAGGAAGACTTGGATGCGGTGCATGAATGGTGTCAACTTAATATGATGACTCTCAATGTAAGTAAATGCTATCACACGACTTTTACGCGAAACAAATAAGTATCATCATCTTATCAACGTCATAAGCGTTGGATGGAGTTCCTCTGCAAAAGGTTGATACCATCCGTGATTTGATTGTCCTACTCGACAGCAAGTTAACTTTCATCAGTCATAATGATGCGATTGTGGACAAAGCGTCAAAAATTTCGGGTTTTGTGAAGAGAACTTCTTCGGAGTTTCGGTCCACATCGACACTAAAAGTACTTTACAATACCCTTGTCAGAAGCACACTGGACTACGCATCTCCAGTTTGGAATCCCTTATATCGTGTCCATGTTAACAGGATAGATAGAACGTATACAGAAGGCCTTCACCGCCTGCCACATTAACGATTTTGGAATGTTCTCATAATGCACTCGTTATTGCGTTCTACCGTTTTGAATTTAAATTTTACTGTTTATTTTTTCATTTAAATTTTTAATCTTAATGTTTTAATTTTAATTTTGATTCTAATAACAATATTGATTTTGATTTTTGATTTCAATTTCGATTATGATTTTGTTTTTTACTTAATGTTTTGTTCTTTGTTTCTAACTAATATTTCTATCGTCACTACGAGTAAAAAATCTTGTTAAAACGTATATTTAAGAAGCTATTTTTTATGTAAGTGCTGTGTAGTACGCCTCTAGGTGACTAATTCACCATAACTCAATGCATGTTATTTTTTTATTACATTAATGTTTCTAGTGTCGTCGGTGTATCTTTCAAATAAAATAAAATCAGTTATTGGATGTACCAAGTACCTATGGTGATGGCGTTTTCTAATTTTTAAAACCAAAGCCACGATATACGTTGCTCGCCAGAAATCCATAGTGGTACCTACTGAAGTAAAATCGAGTAAACGCCAGACGCAATGCGTGTTTTTACGCGGTTTGGCTCTTTCGTCTATTCCAAAACAGAGTGCGTTTAATCGCAATGCATGCTAAGCCTTAGTGCGCCTGGTTTTAATGCTATAGTTTTGTGACATTGCTGCTGGGCTTCTGACCGCCACTATAGTACGACACAACTTAAAGTTCCCGTAGATATACCTAATTGAAGGACACAAATTAGTTATACCTACAAGGTGTAATTGAAATGATTATGGTCATCGGTCCGGGGACCGATTAAAATGCGAAGATAGCTGGTTGTGGCGCATTTTACCGCAATAGTGCGGGAATACAAAGTGAAAAGCACGCGTGATAAATAAACTGCATTGTTAACCGAAAAACGGTGCAATAAGAGCTTCTTTTCGAGCATGCTGTTGCTGCATGCTGTTGAAAAAGTAGTTCTGAAACAAGGCTTATTAAAACACCGAAACACGAAAACCGAGTCTCAGGCGATTTTGCTAATAGTTTTCTATCAACGAGTGTTTTAATACCTAGTTATGAGCTGATTCATACACTACTTGGTCGAATAATCCCTGTTAAGCAACAGTTGTATACACCTAACTACGCAAATTTTCTGAGTGAGTGTGAGTAGGTACGTAGGTATTTGTAAGACTTGATGGCGAGATATTAGACACATTACGCCTTATTACAAAACACGATCTAACTTTAGCCCGATCCTAAACCTTCGAGCCAGTTTTTGTACTTATTACGAACTATGCCGACTTTAGTAAAGTTCATAACATGGTATAATAATATACTTCGCCAGGTATAGCATTCCGGTCACGGGGGTGACACAAGTCTACGTCATCACCGCTGTGTTACCAGTAGTGTGTAATAATAACTCCCCAATCGCCTTTAATACCTGTGCGAATCCGATAAAACAAAGAGGTTATAACTAACAATTACGTTGGTATATGTTTAAATTGAATTGTTTCGTTTGATTAGAAAAATTAAACGACAATTTAAATGGTTTATATATATTTTTTAACAGAATGGTGACTGAAAATGTTTCCATAATTCGTGTTTTGTTGCAATAAAGTGGCAACTGGATAGTGACATAAGCATGTGTCACTCCCGGACTGCCAGACCTTGTTTTTTTAGACCATGGTTCATAATACAAAATTGACAACCTAAGACCGGACTAAGTTGTCAGTTTTGTAAAAGTATTTCGATTTCTGTTAGGTTCTTATTTCAAAAACAGGCTCGATGGTTTAAGGCTCCTACAAACAGGCCCCTCCCGGCTGTCTGTGGGAGCCTTTAAAGTTTAACCCATGTCTAAAGAAAAACCTTGTTTTTAATAAGACCGTGACTTTAAAACCAAGGTTTAATTTTTGTTCTGGGGATCTGGGGTTCTGAGGATCTCTCTCCCATCTTGCCAAAGTGGCAAAGTGTTGTTGAGTTTTTCCTTTAGGAGTTTATCCAGTAGAAGGCCCGCAGTCACAATCGCAAGACACACTGATCAAAAACTTTCTTGAGACGCTAAGTATTTAAGATGAAAAGCAATTATATTTTCATCCTAAATACTTCAGTGTCTTTAGCTAACCGAATGCCCCAGCTTAGCTGCACATTTAAAATACTTATTATTTAATGTTTTTGAAAGGATATTTCTTAGTTCATGATCCGCCTGCGCCTGCGCCTGGGTCAGCACCTGCGCCTGCTCCAGTGCCTGTGCGTGCGCCAGCTTCAGCGCCTGTGCGTGTGCCATCGCCAGCGCCTGTGCGTACGCCAGCACTTGTGCCTGCACAAGCGCCTGGGCGTGCGCTAGAGCTTGTGCGCGTGCCAGCGCCTGTGCTTCCACCAGTGCGTGCGCCAGCGCCTGTGCGTGCACCAGCGCCAGCGCCTGTGCGTGCGCCAGCGCCAGCGCCTATGCGTGCGCCAGTGCCAGTGCCTGCACCAGCGCCTATGCCTGCATCAGCGCCTATGCCTGCACCAGCGCCTATGCCTGCACCAGCGCCTATGCCTGCACCAGCGCCTATGCCTGCACCAGCGCCTATGCCTGCGCTAGCGCCAGTGGTCCTAATGCCGCCGCCCCCACTGCCACCGCCGTAAGATTTTATACTTTTTTCTGCGTTTTATCTATTATAACACCTACATAGATCCAAGCCTCTATGAAAATAGCACAGCTTATATTAAATATAAGGGAATATATATATATTATATTATAGCTACTTATACCTATTATACATATATTATATATTCCACGATTTAAATTTTACTTGAAACTTGGCAAAACTAAGTACCTAAATAATAAAATTCCTCATTATATAATCATAACTCCACATAACTTTTCCAACTGTTTTTTTGAAGTTTGATTGGAAAAAGAAATGGGCAATCAGATTAACAGACTTAAACTAAGAACTTCAGACAAAACAACGCATTTGAAAATCAAACACTGTGGGCGCTCTCTAATCGGACGCTGTTAAAGGAAAATACCATAGATATATTTCTATGGAAAATGCGCTCTATTGTCTTGGCAAATACGTTTTATTATTAATATTAAATGAACAAAGAAACCGCGCGGCTACCGAGTGACCAAGGCACCGCGGTCGCTCGTTTATGTACTACGGTCGTGTACGGAACCTTTGATATAATTCTCCTCACATAGTTATATGAATAAAGTTATTTTAATAAAAGAAAGAAAGAATAAAGTTTATTTGGACACAGTTCGTGAAACACAAAACACAAATAATAATAAATAAAAAAGTGTTAACAACAACAGTGTGTGCCTCACGGCTGCGCCAAAAAGGTTCATTTCAGCATTAATGCCAGACAGATGCTGTCTGGCGCTGGTTTTCTAATGAACACTTAGGGACAAGTGACGGGGAGTACCCACGAGTACCTAGTGGCCTCAAATATATTCAACAAAAAAAATTACAGGATCTCAACTAGGCCACGTGCATCAAAAGCCAGCCGTCCAGAGAAACGAGCGGCGGATTCTACTACAGATGGTAGGTAATTAGTCCATATAATTACTCCACCAATAAAAACTAGACAGCTGTCGTCGTTAAAAACTTTTTTCACGACAGTCGTTCGGTGGGATACTGAGTGTAACGAGGGATTCAAGCTCGCCCAAGAGGAAGACACCTTCATCCCCGATTAGGATACCTACTCTATTTTTCACACCTTAGACTTAATAAAAACCAAATCATTTTTTTTTGTAAAAAAATTCGTACGCCTATTTAGGTTCCAAACTCAAATCACATCCAGCAGGTTATAATCAAAGCAGTATACAATATTATTGCCCGGCTAGACCCCAGGGCTATTAAGACTTACTTTACGTTGGGTTTGCATGACATATAAATTGACATTATCGAGTAGCACCGTTATTGCGTATCACATATTTATCACAATCTGAATCATTTTGAAGCTTATTACAGTTATTACTAATACATTTCTTCATAAATGTTCGAAAAAATTGTCTGCTCAACGTAAACTTAACGTAAATAAATAACGCAATGAATGTTGTTGAACTGTCAAAATGAAACCCATTCCTACAGTTACTGTGTTACGTAATTACCCCGCTGGTGGTGTGAAAAAATATTGATTATAAACCTACTAAGTAATTTAGTTTTTAACAATTCTAAACTATGTTGGTGGCTCTGAAAATCGATGCCTTTTATGATATCAAAGACAACCTAGTACCTAAAACATTTTTAGGGTTTGATACGTCCGAATGAAAAAACGGAACCCATAAATTATCACTTGTGTGTATGTCTGTCTGTCCGTGTGTCACAGCCAATTTGCTCCGTATCTAATGGATCGACTGAGTTGTTTGGTACACATATGATTTTTTGTGATCCATACACGGTGTAACGTAAATAAATGAATTTTGAATATGGAGATCACTTTTCGGAAACACAAGAAAAAACAAAGTTTGGCAAACTGTAGGTATCGTCTGACAAATCAAATGAAAGGGCTTCCTGTGAGGGTCTCAAAGTTTTTAGTGTAATTTAAATAGTTTTAAATTTATTTAAGAATATAGAGGAAAATTTACCATTGAAAATCACCCCCTTAAAAGATACAGAAAATAGTTCTATACCAAATAGATTACAAGAAAACCTATAAGAAGTTTCTGGTCTTAAAAGAACATGGTATATCTCTCAATATTGTGCGCACAAACTTACATTTGCAGTTGGAATGTATGGGAGATCAGGTTTTTCAACTACAATGTTGAGTTTGTTCTTGGGATAAATTTATCCCATCTACAGAACCCTTCATTGTGCGTGGTCCGACACGCACCTGGCCGGTTTTTTTTACATGTGTAGCTACTTAAGTCCGTATTAAGATACTTAATATTATAATTTTATTTTGCTATTTATTCTACTTTGTCTACAGATGGACCCTTAAAGTTACGATGCCAGCAAAGAGACAACAATGCGCCGCGTTGTGCAAACAATTGTTTACCTTGTATGCGTCGGGCCCTTAGGTAGGTATATAAATTTAAAAAATATTTTTTCCACGTAGGTACTCTCATATCGTAAAATTCGAATTATAAACTTCGAAACTTAGCTATATGATTGGTCTCGCTGCGCTCGATAGCGCGACCAATCCTTTTTATCTAAGCTTCGAAACGCGCTTAGATTTACATATTATAGGTACTTTAAAAACACAATACCGAAATTTCAAAATAGAATCATAATTATTATAACACTTTTGCTGTAACAAAATAATGATAGAATAGTAGATTGTTATGAAAGGGGCTAAAATGAACCATTTTATACGAGCTAGTAAATGGAAACCGAATTATAATGGGTTTTTAGCGCCGTGTATTACACTCTACTTTTCACTACAATTGCGAGAAAACAAAATAATCCAATATAATATTAAATAGTTTATAAAAATTAAATGTACAATTTGTATAATTCTGGATATTTAACGAGATGTTTTTTTCCCGGCAACTTAATTTCAGTCCTCTGTGAAGATGATGAAGATATTGAGTTGTCTGTGGGGTAAACGTGGGAGATACACGTAGTTCCAGGTTTCAGGGTCCCTCGTTCGAATGTTCTGAATCAGCTGAGTTGACTCATCCCTTGATGTCGATGGTCGTGGGCTAGTTGGGAGATGCGTTATGTGATACGCTGGGTGATATCAAATTTCTTTTGAATAGAGTTCTCTATATAGCCTTCCGCCTCTTGATCGGAACTCCATCCACCGTGGCGTTTTAACGTTGTTATATTTGCACCAGAATCCGCCAAGAGAGTGGCTGATGTTCTTCAGACACATGGCCAGTGTACTGTTCCGGATTAGGCAAATTTAGATACGTGGCGATCACTTTTGGCATGGTTGCTAAATTTATTTTTACTTGCCTTGTGCATTTTTCGTTTTGATTGTTCAGAAAAAATGTAGGTGTGCCCACTCCACTCGGCCGTAAATCTTGGTAGGCTTTGACAATTTTTTTAAATTATCCACAATTCATAAATCAGAACGTATTACACAATCAATTTTAAACCTTATCTCGTCAAGCACAGCGTGCATTTACCATGCACCGTACAACATTCTCACACAAAAATATTTGTCGTTATCGTTGTGCTGTACAAAAGCAATTTATTTTACATATACGCTAGTGATTGACTAAATCGGAAAGTTATCGAATCTTCCATTTTTTATTGTAAGTATAAAAGAAACCGGTAGAGTTGTTTTAGGCTGTTATAGCGTATTGAAACAGTGGGTATTGTGGTACCGTTTAAACGCTTCAAAACGGGTTAAAACGGTTGACCAATTGAAAAATAAACTATAATGGCAATATATTCATTGGGCAATCGACATTGTTGTTGATAACCTACGTTAGTGGATCTGCACAAGCACATCACCAGTCCTGTGAAACTCCGAACAAATAATTTTTGTATGGAATTCCTAACCTTCTTCAGCCAACATTCAGAAACACACGCCAGCATGACCAACATTACACTACGAAGTGCTGCCACTTAACATCTATTTTAAGTGTAGTAGAAACTATTACCAGTTTTTTGTCTTTAGATTTCGTCAAAACTATTTTTTTTTATATTACCCTCCAAATATTTAAACAAACTATGTGTTCTAATCTAGGATATTTCATTTTAAGACACGTTTGTAAAATTCTACTCAACTATTTCTCGAAATATGGAAGGAATCTGTAAATATTTATGGTCACACCACACAAACATGTCTGCCTTCGCGTGATTAAGTTCGAGTTGCGATTTTTCTGTTTCTTGTTTTCCTTTTTCTGTAAGGTTTCGGTATATAACTTATCAGAATCATTTCTGTGATTGTATGTATAACGTTGAGTCGAGCACCTGTTCCTCAGTTTCATCACAGACATAGTTTTATCAACATATTGACTCTTGATGAAATATTGACGCTTACGAGATAATCGACTCATAGATTGTTATTACTACTTAATAACGAGGCAGTGACTCTTAAGTTTGTGAACCATCATGGGTAAGGGACACAGCAGATGTGAAATTTGCGGTACCAAGGAGGCCGAGCATACTGGAAATAAGTTACTTTTTTCCAAGTTTCCACTGGATCCAAACCGGTGAGTACCGCTACCTATTGCGAATGTGATCTTGTGCTCACATAGCACTATCTAATTGTAATCTAATAGCATAATTCAAATTCTGTAATACGACCCTCGGGGCGTTAATCAAGATTAGCTGAAATTTGGAAAAATGGTCTATAACAATTGTACCTACATACAGTAATATTTGTCTAATTTAAATTGTAATCTAATTCAGTCTAAATAGGTTGACTGCTAAATACATGGGTCAGAGAGTCTTAAGACATTATATTATCTAAATGTGATAAATACTGGGAATATGGAATAAATCTATAATTTCATATTCCAAGTTTTCTATTCCATTTAGTTTCACTGACAGTAAGATGGGGTGTTTTCTTAACTTTAAACCACACTTAATCAATTCGCAGTCAGTTATAAGTAACCTTTTATATTTTTTATCTTCCAGCTGTCGAGAGTGGCTAAAGCAGTTGGTAGGAATGAAGAACTGGTGCATCTAACAATAGAAAAACTGCATGAGCGGCGAAATGTTTGTGCTAACCACTTAGGCAAAAAGGATTTCAACAAAAAAGGAAATCGTCTGAAAAGACATGCAATCCCAACTTTGAATTTGGCAGAATTTCCACAACATATTTATCGGCATTCAGAGTGAAAAGGTAACTAGAATAAACACCATTATTGATCTCTATTGATGATAATATACCTATAGTAGTCCTTTTATGTCATCCATCAAACTATTAAAAAAAAAGATGCAACCTTTTGTTTAAGTTTCATATTAAATACTATAAGGTACTTGTAACATCCACTTAACTGACAATCAAAGTTAATTAGAAAAAAAAAGTCAGTTGTAGGACTGCACATTATCTGTATGACTGTGTATCTCAGCATGACGGTCAAGCTAGTTCAATGCTTTATTCCCATCCCAAAAGTGCCCAACATGCCTAAAGAAATTTTCACTTTAAAAAGGTTAAGCATAGTTTAATTCTTGTTTTCCCTGCAGCAAATAATTTGTGACGCACCCTCAAAACATTTGTTGTGATGATCGAGTGTTCAAGACACCAACTTTTTTTTTCTTTTTTTTTTCTTATTCTAGAATCTAGAACCTTGTCCACCAGCTAGTGAATAGAATGCAAATATCCAGCAAGAGCAATCTGGTATGTGAATCAATACATATTAGTGTATCAATACATATTATATATAATATATATTGTATAAGACAAATACAGGGTGAGCTGCTGAGGGGGTCTGAAGTCGGAAAATTATACTGGGATACATGGAATGTGGGGTAATTTCCAACCCCCACACAAGCGAAGCCTTTCGTTTAAAATATTTTTCAAATTTTATTTGAAAGAATAAAAGTAGTAGTAGTAAAGAAAAATAAATTCTATTATTTAAAATAAAACAATTAGTGAACCTAGAATATCTGGTGGTTCCCAAACTAGTTTCAAATCATATCTATCATTTCAGATCTTTTGCCTGAAGCGATACCACGAGCCAGCAATCGAGACAAATCCATATGGAGTGGTCTCAAAATGGTAAGTATTTTAAATAAAATTATCAAATTATTTGAATTACGTATTGTCTCAATATCCTAAAGAAATGTGTTAATAACACTATGCGTTGAGATTGAGGGTATTTGTCACCAAGGCATATGTTCGATTTTTTTGACTGCCAGTGTTATGATAATTCATGACAAAGGAAAATGTTGCTATTACTTTACTAATACCTCTTTCCATTTACTTTTCAGAAGGAATACATACCCAGTTTCAAAAGAGATCTGAAAATAAAGCTACATTTGGAAAACGTATCAGAGGCAAAACCCAGTAAGTACTTTATCATTATGATACACTATACATACTATACGTCCACGACCTCCTACGCGACGACTTTACCATACAAAGTACAATAGTCTGTTACACCGCCTCAGGGGTTGTCTTAAGACTCATAAAATTCATGTTATTTTATTTCTTAAATGTAAATAGAAACTGTTGCATGTAGTTCCCGGCAAAGAACAAGCCAACCCTTCTCCATCTAAAGACGTCATTAAAGAAAATGAGCAACAGCATCACCTTGCCTTCTAGTACTGAATCACTGCACCATATCTAGTAACAATATCTTTAGAAACCCACACCACCCATACCCAATTTAAAGTATGTCAGTGTGTTTAATGTTTGTCTCTATCTATAGGTATTGTATTGCTATCTTTAATCATATATCTTCAGTCACCATTCCACTTCTCAACAATTGGAATTCGCAAAAATGAATGCAACTGATATGCTACATAGCTTAGACTAATACCTTCACAAATGAAGTAGTTTCATTATAATCCATTAAACTTTTCTCATGTGATGATGTTACAAACAAATAGACAAACAGAAAGAAATTCTCAAAATTGTTTAGAGTTAATATATGCTCTATCTTGTCTCATCAAATATTTTGCTTATATTTAATTACCTTTACAGATTTAACAACAAGGGAATAGCAGTTGATGGAGAAATAAAAAAAAAAAACGAAATACAGCTTGGCATCACTAAGACGCAGCGCCAATCTCTTGGAAAAAATTGGAGTCAGGCGTGCTTAAAGAAATTGTGACGTCGCGTCGGCGCAAGAAAATCAAAAAAGGAAGCCTAAGGGTCGCCCTTGGACAACAAATAACAAAATATTAGTCTTGGCTATATTTAAGAGGTCACCAAGAGAATATAGATACTTCCTACTACTATATTGAGCATATTTTTAGAGTTTCTAGGAACAAGGTTACTGACAGAACCTAGAGTCAACCACATTACACACATACACATAACATAACATCACGCCTGTATTCCCCGAAGGGTTAAGCAGAGGTGCACCTATAGTACACCTACATTTCGCCAGTTATGTTTAAGTCCCATGTAATAGGGGGCGAGCCTATTGCCATCAACCGGGCACAAATCCAGACTCCGGGCTGCTACCGAGAAATTACAAATGGAAAAACCCAGTAACATTGCCCGACCCGGGAATCGAACCCAGGACCTCATGCTCAGCAGTAGCGCTTGCGACCACTAGACCAACGAGGCAGTCAACCACGTATTTGTTGCAAATCCTTGTTGTTGAGTTTTTATACACAAAAACATATTGTACCAATGTTAAATACAGATCATCATCATCCTACCCTTACCCAATGTAAAATAGATGTTAGATACATATGGTTTTAATTATCAAAAAAACAGCAAAAGTTAAGTTTTTTTTCATATGATGCTTAATTAGCATCTATTTTCTACATTGATAGGTACCGCAGTAAATAAACACAAAATAAAACCAAAAAATACCAATCTTGTTTGATAATAAATGCTGAAATCATATAAATCAGTGTTTTATTTTACCCAATTTACAAAACTAATCAGTTTTGGAGCCCCGTTATTATCTGCATAGAATGCATTTCATCGATATCGATAAACTCTCAATATCGATAAGTTTATTGATTTGTATACGTTGCGCATCCCTATCCTATGACAGTTCTGCCCTTCAAGGTCATGATTGTCATTGTCACTGACACTGACAATCATGACATTGACATTCTGAGTAGTACCGACAACTGTCAGTGCTACTTAGAATTTTCATGTTGGTAGCTATGTTTTTTTTATGTGGTTGGCTAAAGAAGGTTATGAACTTCTCACAAACTGAATGTTCTAAGTTCCGTCTCTTAATTACATGCTCTGTGCACATCACTGACTCGCCGCAAGTTCCAGCGGCCGTACCACGCGTCGCGTCCGCACGAATGAAGTATCGTTTTGTGATTTTTACATTGCTTGTCCAGTCACTTAGCGACATACTTAGGTAGTGGTTAAGGCGCAACATATTTACTGCAAAAATAGTACAGCCGTTTGAAAAATCAAAAATAACGTAGTAAAAGCAAGAAATATTTTATGATTTGTTGTTTTTCATGATTTTATAGACAATGGTAAGTGATTCCTTAACTGACGAAATTTCTGTTTTGGCTTCGGTTGTTACAAGAAACCACTGAACAACACGGCATTCTTATATTTTGTCACGATCACGGTCGAAAGCGCACTAGTTCGCGGAGACGGCTATTTGCTTGTGACATGAGCAGTTTGAACATTACGCGTGGACACAGACACGCCCCCTTGCCACTTCTCCTGTTTGTTTTATATTTCTATGGCATACACGCAGGGCCCGCCATTACAAAAAGTTTTCATTCCAATTTTTTACTTATCTGTGGTACCTAGCGCCTGCGCGGTGATGTGATGGGTTTTGGCGCCATTCATACGTTTTGTTGTACTGAATTTCGTGGGAAACTTTGATCTTTAAGATCTTTTATTTAGTAGGTTCAATCCCAATGTATGAGGGTAGATAAAGTAGTGAATGAAACGGCACATAATTAGGTATTAAAACACTCGTGTGATACTATTACAAACCTCGCCTACGGCTCGGTTTTTAAACACACACTCGGGTTTTAATATCCCTCACTACTACTATTAAACGTTTACAAGGCAAGGTTATTTTTTGACATCTGGCTACATGGCGAACCTGAAACTATGGGCACATTACATTAATGAACCAGCTGTTGAACGTAGTTTAGATGTGCTGATCGCGTTAAGTTTCATTGGTGAAATTGTCACTACATGCTTATACCGGCGAACTATTCTTTAATATAAAAACCGTGAAAACTTAGGTGAAGTGAACTGTCAATAGTGTCAATCCTTATCGATCCCTAGCATCAGGTGGAATGACAACTAAGTATAACTAAGAAGTCTTCTTCAGAATCGAAGACATGGGTCCTTTCAAAACTTGTATGTACCTAGGTAGATAGGTTTAACGCAATATCAAATACTTACTAGGTATTTAACTAAATACTAGGTGTGTAACTAGAGCTGCATTCTTATTTTTCTTTAAAGCGCATTATTTAGCGAGACTAGGTATATCTTGTGCAAAAGCATATTTTTTCTAAAAATGATATTATGAAAAGTAAAATCAAAACTCTGGTCTGAAATCAAAAATATAAATATCAGATTCAGTTTTCGCCATGATCCACCCTTTAAGTAGTACTGCCGGTATTGGACTCATTTTTTCAATGTCTAATATCTTTAAAATCCGTAGAATAAAATATAGTTTTTGTTCGGAAAAACTGACAAAAGTTCAAAATTATTAAAGGTGACCATGACCAGCCTTTGAAAAATCAGTCTTAAAAGAATAAAAACTTAGTTTGCAACTGTTTCTATTTTACTTATAATTTAGGGCACAAGGAACAAGGCTTACCTAATGCTGCGTTCCCGACGCCAGCAGACCCAGCAGGGGTCTGAGTGGCGGCGGGGCCGAAGCAGTGGCGAGAGAGATGCGCCGACGCAACAGGAGAGCGGCGCTCCACAGGCAGAGAAATATGGCGGTAGACATGCAAGGAGCGATTCCCGTAGATGCGCTATATGTGGCGGGCGCGGTGCCAGTAGAGGCGCCTTACCTGGAGAGAGCGATGCCGATTGAGGCGCCCAACCTAGAGGGACCGATGCCGGTAGAGGCGCCCGCCCTACCTGGAGGGAATGATGCCGGTACAGACGCCCTAAATGGAGGGAGCGACGCCGATGCCGGTGGCGCTAGCGGATCCGTAAGACAATAACTATTAAGTATTTGACTACTTTTTAAGACGATAGTAAAAGTATCCCCTTGTTGTGAATTTAGTAGATATCCATTTTTCTGATTAACCGTTGCAGTTGAGAATACGGAAAGATGAGGATAACACTGTTGATGTAGTTTTCTCGGATATTTTAAATTTATTTAGTTCTCAATTTTCTTTAAGGCTCCTTCAAACAGGCTCGACATGCGACGCGAACCGGCGCCCGCGACGCAAAGGCACCGCCTGTCGCGCGTTTGTGTCGCGTGCGATTCACTTCGCGTGTTGCGCCTGTTTGTAGGAGCCTTTATTTTGATACAAAAATAGTTTTTTTTTACTTGTTCTTGATTCAACTTTTTGTACTCTTTTTAGGGTACCGTAGTAAAACAAGGAACCCTTGCCCATTGTAATTTTGCAAAGTCCGTCTGTCTGTCTGCCCGCGATTTTACGCTGAGAGTGTTGGTACAAAAAGCTGTAATTTGGCACGGTTATAATACCTACATATTAATCACGCCTACATAATCGGGAAAAAAAATGTTTTTAGGGTATCTACCGTAAAACGGGGAGGATTTTTTTACTCTCTATACCGTTGTGTGAGGTGTTGGTCTTTTAAAAATTTTGGGGATTTATGATGAACATTTTTCGATTTAGGTTTCCGTTTGCGAATAATTAAGCTTTTGTTAGTCACGTGACTCACGTGTCCCCCACCAGAGATCCGTTGGTTTTGGATATGTAGGTAAATAACGAAGCTAAAAAGCATACTTACCTGCTATCACAGCTAAGTAGGTTCTATAAGATAATGAGTACCTAATAGTCGACCAACTTATAAAATGTTAAAAGTTGTAGGTCGTGAGTTCGAACCCCGACAGGCAATTTACTCTGTATTTAATTTTATCACCACTGCGCTCAAAACGGTGAAGGACAACATCGCGAGGAAACCGGCATGTACTAGAATCAAAAAAAAAATCGGAGACCTATGACATCCACCAACTCGCACTGGGCCCACGTGGTGGATTATAGCCAACTCTCTCTCGCAGAGATGAGGTCTGTGTGTGTCGCAACAGCGGGAGTATTCTAGGCTAATTATGCTTAAACTTATAAAATGTACCTACGTACTTACATTACTTTTTATCATTCATATATCATTTACTTTTGCAGTCGATAAATATTTAATATATAAAAAACTTTTTTTCAAAAAGAAAACAACCGACTTCATAAAAAAAAACACTACAAAGTAAAAATTTTCTTTAATTTCGGAAGTCGTTGTCTATGGATCTGTATTTTAGTTTTTTGCCACCGACTTCCGAAATTAAAGTAATTTTTTATTTTGTAGTGTTTTTTTTTTAGAAGTCGGTTGTTTTTTTTTGTAAAAACAGTTTTTTATTTTTCACTTTCTAGTGAGTCAGCTATTAATTTATCTAAGTTACAATAGCCTAATGTCAACTACTCATCACCTTTTTCAAAATATTCCTTTTCCCGAAGCAGGGACGTTAATTGTTGAGGAGTTCTCCTGATAAGAACCAAAAGAACTGAAGCTGATAGTGAAGCCACCATCAGCACCATTTCACCATATTAACCATAAATTGCTTAGCAACCATATTAAAGTAATCGAATCCTAACCCGTGAAATATTAATAATTGAGTAGTTCCGGCTAGTTAGTTAGTTTATTTTCGGCTAGTCTGTCCATCATCAAAAAGAAAGTTGGAGTTTCCTACCAAAAGTATGGAAAACATTTTGTGCGATTTCTGGTTTTTCTCGTACTCAAACCTCGGTTGTCCGCTAGACTTTTTTGGTCCTTATAAGAAACAGGATCGATTGGCATCAAACAAAGTTTTGGTAATAACTGCCCATTTTCTTGCTGACTATTTTTTTTTTTAATCTGTGAATGCGCCTGAAAGTGTCTTGAAAAGTTATGGACAGCCTCCTCAGACCGTTTTCCTGTAGCTTAAAGTACCTACCCTTACTGTCCCGTCTCAAAAATCTAGCCTGTATGGTATTATATTGTTATAATAAAATCTCTTTTTTTTTTAGGATCCCTCTGGGAATTGACAACAGAGCAAGAACTGAAAGAAGGTCTGGATAGGCACATGACATCCTGGGTAATTGACGAGGGTAATCCCGGACCCGGATTAACCGGATTTAATTTAATGTACCTACTTATAACGCGAACGGGTCGTCCAAATTCCAAACAAATAGTACGGGAGGTACAGCTTGATTTTCCGACCGGTTCCTACTTTTTTACTAGACTAGTGAGTGTCAGTAGTCAGTGAAATAAAGCAGTCGTGGCAGAACTAAAAGTTATGACAATTTTAAAATGTGGAGGATTGTTTTATATAGCATCGATTCGATGGACGGAAACAGGTGACGCGCGCGCGTGTCCTTTGACGCATGTCATGTCTAACGTGACATTACGTCCCGTTGTGAACGGGACTGTCCCATTGTTCAATTCTTTGTCCTGTTGCCCCCAAACAAAAAACTGGGGTCGGATAATTGTCTCGTTTTCAGAAACCGTGCGGTATTTGGCGGTAATAACAAAGACAAAGGAAGTAGGTAGGTATTTGACGAATGTTTATTATAGGCTACCAAACACGCGCGATGCATGCTAGTAAGTAGAACAACTTCTATGAAAACTCATGGAAAATGTTCGACAAGAGTCGCGCCGCGTTGTCATGTCGCGCCTAACTGCGGGAGCATTAATTTGTAAGTATATCAGTAGTATCACGTCGCAAAAAGTAGGTAACTGAATGGAATAATCTTTCTAAACGATTCGACGAAAGTCGTTGGGTGGAAGTGTCCCAACATTTTCACACCATCAACCACTTTTGTATTTTAATTGATTATATTTTGTCTGCCCGGCACAAATGCACCAAAAGAAAGAGTTTTTTCTGTATTTAATAAATTTTGGTCGTCTGAAAAAACCCAGTTACAGGTTTCGGTCCATAAGGCGATGTTGATAGCTAAAGGTGAATATTAAACAAACGTGCCAAGAATTTTACCATCTGTATTAAAACAAATTTGTACTGCTAATAAATATTTATCTCCCTTAACTTTTCAAATTTGTACCTAATAAATAATTTTGACAAATAAATTAAAAAATAAAGTACCTACCCTAATGTGTTTTTTTTTTCATTGAGGACCTTGGCTGGTATTCTCAAACTCTCAAAAACTTTTCTTTATGAATCGGCCCTACTAATTGAGATAAATAAACCGATGTCCCGTTCTGCTGAGCTTTGCTGAGTCAAAAAGTAAATGGTCACGTTAATCAAGTCGCAAGTTGCATCGCTCGAGGCCGTGAACAGAGTTCCACATTGGTGCCAAATTACTCGCACTTACAAATTGTTACCCCTACATTTTGTTAGAGAACATCTGTGCTTGAACATCAAAAGTGCTTGAATAGCCGAACTCTAATCCTCTAGAAAGATTCCTCGTCTTACAATCTCGGTTATGGATAAAATGTCCGGCTTAAATTCATAAGTATGCATTCGGAGAACGGTCGTAATGAGTTTCGGGGTTTACGTAGTTATTTAGACTTCATTTTCGTTTCCTTGAAGCTCAATCTTTCTATACTCTTAGTTCCACCACTACCGACGTTCCTGACGGTCAGTTATAAATACTAAGTACTACCATATAACCATACATAGCTACCTATTACTATCATTTTTATTAATATCAGCCGGTATAAACATTACTTGTTCAGATGTAACAACAGGCAGCAGCACCTCCCGTAATATTATTTTATCCATTCAAACTAATAAGTAAGTATTTTAGGGAGGTAAAATTATTAGTTTGTAAGAGGTAATCTCGGAATAACAAAAATCCCACCAAAAACATTTCATGTAAAATGTTGCCAAGACGACCAAATAAGGTTTGCTCTGTGAAAAAGATATCAGATCTCATGTAGAGCCAAGCTTCTGAATCTACACGACCTAACTCTACCGACCCTAACTTCAGAAATTTTACATGAAATGTTTTTGGTGGGATTTCAGTTCATTTTGTAAGTTGCTAGGCAGTCTTTTTAGTGTTTATTTTTTTCTTCTTTTTTTAAGTTTATCTGGGGTACGGTAGTGTTTTTTTGTATACTGAACTTTGTTTACATACCAACTTTCGGCTTTCTAGCACTTCAGGAAGTACCCTAACATTTTGAAGTCTCATACAAACTTCCACCCCCCCATTTTAGGGGATGGGGGGCGAAAGTTATAAGTTTATGAATTTTTTTTGTTGGTTGTGTACTAAACTTAGATTACATACCAAATTTCAGCTTTCTAGCACTTCAGGAAGTAGCCAAACATTTTGATGATCATCAGTGTGTCAGTGTATCAGTGAGTGTGTCAGTGACGAAATCGGTGTATTTTAGATATCAATAAAATCTAAAGTATTAGAGTTATTCAATTGAGACTTTGTATGTTTAATTAGTCTATTATTTACATCATATCCTGAGAATATGAACTATCTGGTACATCGGAAACCAACTCTATGAGGGTTCAAAAAAACGACGAAACACTTCGAGAAAAGGTAGGTAGTGCCCTTGCGCTTCGCTTGGCTCGTCTTGGCGGGGGCACTACCGTGCCCCCAGATATTTCACCGACCTAAAGCTGCACCATAGGCTATTCTATTGCCAGAGCACAGACTACATAGAGATGTGCCAGAGTGCCATAAGATAAATGTCCTATGATAAAGGAAAGTAATGTAGTTACACGCGAACGGAAGTTGCGAGCTTTTTCTAAGCAATGCAATGCAATGCATTTTTACGTGTTTGTCTCATCGTGTTTTTTAAGGTTCTCTTTTTTTCAATGTAGGTACATTCAAGTGCGATTCCCCTATAAAATCATAAAACTAGCGGAGAAAATCTTGACTTGAATAAAATTAATTAGTTGTTTTTTACCGACGTTATTAGTTGTTTAATTTGAGATCTCAGACCAAATAAAAAATCAAAACAGCGCTGTCATCAGTGACGTGAGGCCGGTTTCATAAACATGTGTGCAAGTGAGGAGTAGTTTTACATGCTTCACTGTATTGTTCGCAGCGACCAAAAAAAAAATCAAGACGTGGCGCTGCCGCGGCAGCGCCACGTCTTGATTTTTTTTTTGGTCTGAGCTTGAGATTTATTTAAGAAGTAATATTAATGTACTTAAGCAAATATTGTAATAGGTCCATTTTTCTCATAGGTAGATAAATAAAACATGTAGATTTGTGATCTGTTGTACCTACCTATCCCGTATAAAAAGAAATCTTATGTAAATAGGAGGCGAGCCAAATGCCGCACTGCGAGCTGCAGGCTTAGCACAAGCATCGTTTTGTCTACGGAAGAATACACAAAAATGACGTTTCGTGAAGACATTACGACGACGGCAGCAAAGTAGAAAGAGTCAACTGCGCTTTTTACAAAATTCAGCAATTTACACTTTTCACACTTTTTTTTTTGCACTTTTTTCTTTTATGCAAAATAAAAGAAAAAAGTGAATATCTCGAAAATGGTGTGTCCTATCGCAAAAATAATGAAAATTTCGACCCCCTTTATGGAACCCCTAAAACTCAACATGTAGGTAATTTTTTTCACATTTTCCATATAAAAAGTGAAAAATTCCATTTTCATACTTTGTGGCCGTCGAGTAAAAAGTTTTCTACAGTCTAGCATGGCGATTAAAAAAATCAAATTGTCTTCACTACCGTATACAACTGTCTTCTGAAATAGTCTACATTAAAAAGGACCTAGACAACGATCGGTAGAAACGAAAGACAAAATGACAGATTTTAGAAGGATTTTTACGATGCGATGTCAAAAATAGATAAACGAAATGTTTCTTTGTATGAAAATATCCGTGTCTATTCTTCGAAGAAATAGACAGCGTCATGCTAAGCCTGCTGGTAACGACTAATTCCTAATGCAAAATATTTATTTGAACACATTTGGTCAAAAAATTCATTTTCATCACATTTGCTCAAAATTGTTATTTATGATACTAGTGCGGTAAGTTGGTTCTACACATAAATAATATAAAAATATAACTGACGAAAAATTTCTACACTAGGGGGTATAGAATCATATGCTAATTCATGGTTACAGTTTGCGCACTGGTTAAAAAATTATCCTTTATAAGAATTCCACCAAGGAGTTTCACATTACGAGAAGAAATAAGCTGAATAATTGAACCTCCTTGGAAGCGCTTTAACTCACTAAGATTTTCTCACTTTAATACTAAAGACAAAATGAGACGAAAGATGTAGTTCAAATTTTCACCGCGCGCACGTGGTGTCATTTGCAATTCGTGCCATTTTCATATTAGAAATGTCAAAGATTGTTGCAACTTTCCGACTGATATTTATAAACAAAATAATAAGATGAGTTCAAGCGAGCAATCCGATATTAATATTGTACTTTTTTCTCGCAAATGTGTTGAAAAACTTTGTATGACACACGTGCGGAAATTGGTATTTACAAACTCGTGACTATGGCAAGCCCCAACTTCGGCTCGGGCTTGCATTCGTCTACTCGTTTGGAAAAACTAACTTACCGCACTAGTATCAAACAATAACTATAACGAAACCTGTTTAGATTGTTAGAAAGTTAAAATTTACGCACCTAACAACGGATGTGCGGTTAAATAGGTACTCGGATCTAAGTACCTATTTCACCGCATACTTCATTGTATAGCGCCGTGCGCATCTTTCACGGTTTCTTTTTTTAATTTCCATAAAAAACATATAAGAATTCCACCGAGGAGTTTCACTTTACGAGAATAAATAAGCCGAATAAGCGAACCTCCTTGGAAGCGCTTTTGCTCAATACGTTTGTCTCACTTTAATACTAACGAGAATATGAGACGAAAGATGTAGTTATAATTTACTTTACGCGCACGTGGCGCCATTTGTAAATTCGCGCCATTTTTATATTAGAAACGTCAAAGATTATTGCGACTTTCCGACCGATCCGATTATAAACAAATTAATACTATGAGTTCAAGTGAGGGATCCGATATTAATATTGTACTGTTTTCTCGAAATGTGTTGAAAAGCGATGTATGACACACGTGCGGAAATTGGTTTATATTTACAAAGTCGTGATTACGGTAAGCCCTCGACTTCGTGTCGGGCTTACATTTGTCTACTCATTTGTAAAAACCAACCTACCGCTCTAGTATCATAAATAACTATCTATTATTTATGATAAGTACCATAATTAGTATATTTAAAAAAAAACAATGTTAGTAATTGGTGTATTATACCTTCTGTTAAAATATGAGACGACCCGATCAATTTTTTATATCAATTCGCTTGTTTCTTTGTGTACCTAGTAAGTAAGGTATGTTTATATTCACATACGATACTGATTAAAATACATCATAATATGTAGTAATTGTTTTTTTTATACTCATATTATTGTTCAGTCTGTGTACTTACCTGCACAAGATACACCTAGGTTAGGTACCTACTACTTCTGTAGGGACTAAGTAGTAGGGAGTAACCCTTTTTGGTAATGATAGTATATCATTGTGTACGTAACTAATTCCTTTTTGTAAAAAATATCGACAACCATAATTATATACAATTCTTATTATACTGAAATTGATATTTTTTTAAATTGATAGGTTATCTGTTTTACATGTTATATTTTTGTAATTATCGGTGCATTATTTTTTGTTTATCAAAATTATACCTACGTGTATATGTGGTGAATCCTTTTTTATTTCGCTGCAAAGCATATAATTATAAAATCATTTATAAACCTGGAAAATCAAATATCACATCCATTATCTCGTCGGTGTATGAGTGCCTACAAAAAAGTCCTTTTGAAGACGAACAATGTTAAACAGATTTATCAATAGGTACGCACAACCCGTAGCATTATCCCTTAAAACGATCATTGAAGCTTCAAATATGATTAATGCTTGGAATGCTTCGATAAACAATAACAAATTATTTGAACGTGAACTTTGGTTACATGAAGGCATTGAGTTATATAACTAGATTAGTCATTAACGCGCCAAGGCGTTGTCACTGGACATATAATATATGGCCACAGCCATATGCGTAGCTAACGTCAGTTTAGTGCTCTGTGTGACGCCAACCGAAATGAACCGAGTGACACGCGACAAAAAATATCTCCAAAATGGGTATGGTATAATATCTCCAAAATGGTCGTAGTGAAAGAGCGATTCAAGATTACAAAAACATAATAAATTAACCGGAATTAATTTCCACACGTAAGTTTATTATTTCTGTGTTTATATCAACGTAAAAACGCAATAAAATAAATAAAATGTAGATTTTGTAAATTAGGTGCAGTGTTACCACTAAAAACTTAGTTTTAGTTTCCCACATTTGTGGGAGAGTTTTTAATTTATGGAATAAGTGTTTTTTTTTTATAATAACAACGTTGCGGCGTGCCTAAAGATGCAGCACGTCGTGATAAATGGGTGGATATCTCCACCCATTTATCACCACCACCACCGGGTGGCGACTCAAATCACTGTACATTGCAGCGTGGATTATCACTAGGAATAATGACAAATCCTAACCTAACCTAGACGGTCGACATCAGGCGCACCCCGAGGTTCGGTTGGTTAGGTTCCTTTAAACCCTTCAAGACATAAATAGGAGCCCCGCCAAGCGGGGCTCCGCCGACCTAATTATTAACCCTAACCCAGCCGGTCGACGTCCCTTATTATTTTATTCTTCACAAGAAACAAAGCAATGTATAGCGAAACCGAAGGGGGGCAATGACTTCCCAGTCACCGCCGCACCGGTGGCGACTGGGAATTTTTATTCCCATTTGCCTCCGGTGGCAATCCCCGCGGGGGCGACTGGGAATGAAAGAAATACATTGCATGTTGAACCTAATCGTAGTGCGATAAGAACCGTTTTCGGGGAAGTGTATTGTTAAAATCTTTTCGCGCACCGGAAATACTGCAAATATTATACTTATCTGACAACGGTATACCATTCTGTAAGTCAGGAATCAAAAACATTTTTGTATTGAACAAGGAATTATTTCAATATGATTCCCGGCCTGCAGTCTCGACATAGATAGCGATCACTTTACGACCTACTTCGGTCGCAAATTTCTATTAATTTCGTATCGGTGATAACAAAATTTCGTATCGGTGTTATGACTAACTGTAGTCCTTTAAAAGTCCTAACGATCCGGATGTAACGATATTTGGTAGCTAAAAAGGACGTCTCGACACTCAAAGTTATTGTTGACAGCCCGCAAAGTGATTTGCTAGCACCGTAAACTATAATGTTTTGGTATTTGCAAGTAATTATTACCAAAAATTATGCCGAATGGGCGTACTCGAAGGTTTTTCTGAGTTTCTGTATCGCTGAGGCTTTTAAGTCCACCAATTTATAGGATCCGGACATACTACATGCGAACGAGCGTAGCAGACAATCACCGCATTAGAGGGAGCCAAAGACATTTAAATATTATTGAAGGGAGCGAATCGTCCGATCTTCGTAGGTATATAAATAAATAACACACAACTGCAAATCATTTTTTAAACTTTATTTAATCTCCAATATCAAAATCCTGTCCTAAGTTCACACACGTTCTAGACACTGGCTAAACGAGACATGTTGCATACTTATCGACATGACATTAACAATGCACTCAGTAGTTTAATAAAGTGGCTCGACAATAGGATTTTTTAAATATAAATCTCCAAAATATCCGTGAGAGTCATAAATATAAATTGCACTAGTCAAACTGTAGAAAAACAATATAATTATCACAAAATTTCTAGGGATCCTAATTGGCAGCCAGTTAACCAGGAAGGCACAGGCAGAGGACAATTTAAAAAAAACTCAAATACATCGGCATTATGTATACACACATCAACGGAATCTAGGGATATTTTATACTTCATCTAATATCTATAAATCTATGAAGAATTTTCTGATATAGTAAATGGAAGAATGATAGGTTATTTTAAGGTCTTTAATAAAAAATAAAAAATATTTCGTGATTTTATTGTTTTAAGTAAAAATGTAAATTGTTTTAATTGCCGTAGAAAATCTGCATGGTGAAAAAACTTCATTTCTTCATAAAACTATAAATTTTGATTAAAATTGGAAAAGTCTTATAAAATCTAATTATTAATAATCAGTGGTGCCATCTCTTACATTAATTACACATCGACATCGATTGTTCATACTTAAAATTAAATTGTTAATGTCTTGCTGCGGTATGAGGTCCCATGTTCTTTGCAACTGTTCGTAAAGTTGTTGTTCCGTCGTCAAATTTGGCGAGAAATCTCTCAAAGCTTTTCGTTGTAACATGTCCCAGGCATGCTCGATAGGATTTAAGTCGGGCGACTGTGCAGGCCAATCCAAAACTTGAATATCGTGGTCTCGGAGAGCGGCCGACACCAGCCGCGCCGTATGGGAAGGAGCATTATCGTGCATGAGTAGAAATTCCTGGCCCATTTGGATTCTGTGTCCGGACAATAACAGGCTCTACCACCTCCTCGTAGTATTTTTGTGCAGTCATGTTGCCTTGGATCCAAACGAGGTGGATTCGTCCGCCAAGACGAATTCCTGCCCACACCATGATTGTCCCGCCTTGGTATGAGTGGACCTCCTGAGGGTGCCGTAGACGGCTAACTCTCCCTGGAGTTCTCCAAACGCGTGTTCGCCGTGAACGGGATGAAACCCAAACCGAGACTCATCGGTGAACAGCACCAAAGACCATTGTCCGTCACTCCATGGTAAATGTTCCCGAGCCCACGAAAGCCGCCGACCGCGATTGCCACGTCGCAATGCTGGAACACGTAACGGTCTCCGAGCATGAAGACCAACTTCATGCAACCTCCTTCGCACGGTTTGATCGCTTACCAGCAGCTGGTGGTCCTACTGGAGCCTTTGTACTAGTTGCATCGCTGTGATATTGGGTTATCTTCTAGCGGTCATTTGGGTCGATCCTGTCTCTGCGTAGTAACACGATATCTACCGGTGTGCCGTTCAGCCACATCCCCAGTACTGCGATAACGTGACCACATCCTTGATATCACGTTTTGGCTGGTGTATAGGGCCTCAGCAACGACGCTTTGAATAGCACCATTTTCTAACATGTCCACGGCTCGTAACATTTCATCTCGACTCAAATGACGACGTGACATGACTCTTAAAGCTCACGCGGCACGTTAAATTAAAAAAGAAAAACAATCTAATGCCTTTTCAATAATGAATACTAATAAAACAATTTGAATTTTCCTTATCGTAACAACTTACTAACAATTTTGCCGCCGTATTTTGTTGTTTCTTTTGTTTTTTTAATTTTCAATTTTAAATTTTGAATATAGAATAAAAGAGGTTTCAATCTGTATATAAACTTTTTATGGAAACTAAAAAGATTTTAAACTATAAATTCGTAAATAATTTAGGATTAAGGTATCCTTAGATTCTGTTGATGTGTGTATATGCTACTGAATGCTGCATTATTTATCAAAAAAGTTAAGCTGTCGACAATATTGGTTGCTTACCATGGTTTGGTACTTTCTGTTTTAAGGTTTGGTGACTCATGGTTAAACTTCCCATGCCTTCACATCATTGAAGTAGCCATATTTGTAAAAACTAATAAACATGTACTTTTTACCACAAATTTATCTATAAAACATGGTACAGATATGAGATCTCAATAGATAGATGGATAGAAAACTGTTTATTGTGTACACCATAAAAATTACAGACATAAATGTAGACGTTTACATAGGGTGACACAATGTCAATGGGCAATTGGGCAATATCAGAACTTGTTATGCACGGGATTCTTAAACTCCTTTACTCAAGATATAAATATCTGTATGGCTCCTCACCTATACAGGGTGGAAAAAAAAACAATGGGCCCTGACGGGCCTGATGCCTGATGGGCACTTTAAATCCTTAAGAAAGATTATTTTACAGGAAACATTCCCTTATTTTTAAAAAGAAACAAAACGTATTCGCAGGTTTCTCGACAAGCTTACCTAAACGGGGAATCGAACCAGCAAAAAATTCAAAAAAATTATACTCGCTATTTTATTCTACTAATCAATAGGATTATTGTTCAGGGTAAAATCTCTGTAATAAACAATTGGTCTTAGAAAAATAAAAAGATCAAGAAATCTAACATTACTCAATTCTAATAAGTATGAAGGACATGTAAACATGAATGAAAAATATTACTTAGCAAGGCATTGATACTTGAACTACATAACACTACATAATAGGTTGGGGAAAAAGTTTCTTCGCATTTTTTAAGAAAATTCAAAACATTTTTTAATTTAGATTATTTACATTTAACTAAAGTATGTAGGTACCATTTTGTTCGATAATTTTTTGCCATCTCGTAGGTAGGGACGTGATCCCATTGCTATAGAAATTTTGGGACTTCTGATCAAAATACCGCGACAAGTGGTTTTGGCAGTCCTCTCGTGATGTTAACCTGACACTGCCTAAAGAATTCTGAAGAGACCGAAACAGGTGGAAATCTGAAGGTGCAAGGTCAGGACTATACGGCGGATGCATTAACACCTCCCAGCCAAACTCTCTTAATTTTTCCTGAGTGGCTAAAGATGTGTGAGGTCTAGCGTTATCATGATAAAAAACCATACCCCTTCTGTTGATTAATTCCGGCCGCTTTCTCTCAACTTCTTGCTTTAATCTCATCAGTTGTTCGCAGTAGAGTTCAGAATCGATGGTCCTGCCTGGTGGTAACAGCTCATAATGAATAATGCCCTTCCAATCCCACCACACACACAGCATCACCTTGTTGCGAGTTAACTCGGGTTTCGCCACAGTCTGTGAAGCCTGACCGGTCTTTGACCACGATCTTTTTCGCAAGTTCTTGTCGTACGTGATCCACTTTTCATCACCAGTTATCAGCTTCTTCAAAAATGGTTCGGTTTCATTACGTCGTAATAAAGAATCACAAATGAGTACACGGTTCATTAGGTTTCTTTCAGTGAGCTCGTGAGGTACCCAAATATCGAGCTTTTTTGTGTACCCAGTTTTTTTCAAATGTGATAAAACTGTTTTGTGGTCAATTCCCAGCTCTTCAGCTACGTCGTAACTACTGATATCCCGATCTTGCTCCACTTTTTCAAAAATGGTATGCATTTTATCCGTAATAGGGCGACCAGAGCGACGTGCATCTTTGACATCAAAATTTCCGGATTGAAAACGGTTAAACCAAATTTGTGCTACTCTCACAGACACTCCACTAGGTCCATAGACATCGCAAATTTTTTTCGCGGCTTGCGTTGCATTTTTACCTTTTTTCTAGTAAAATTTTAAAATGTATCGAATTTCTTCATTAGATTCACTCATCTTGACAGTACGAAAAACAAATGAAAATCACACATTTTCCTAATTTGAATTTGGAATTATGTTCTTTAAAATTTAAACTTTCAATGATACCAAAACCAGCCAGGTACAAATTGTATAGCCAAAGAGATTTTATTACAAGTTCATACATACTTGCGAAAAGACCTTTTCCCCAACCTAATACATACATTGAACTACAAAGTATTTAAAATTACATTTTGATACACTTTAATATTTTTACGGATAAGTTATTTGATATGAGACCCCTTGGTTCGGATACACAAATTTAGTCTTTTTTTTAAATTAACTTCGTGTATACTCCTAATAACATTTTCTACCTCAACCCTAACTCTTCTACAGTCTCATATGACTTTTTGTAAATAGGTAACATTTTTTACATGGCCCCATAAAAATAGTCCAGACGAGTGTAAGACCTTATGTTTCTTGGAGAAATATTATCTTTAACATAGACTGTATCGACTAATTAAATAAAATAGCGAGTGTTTATTTTTTGAATTTGTAGCTGTTTCGATTCCCCGTTTAGGTAAACTTATAGAGAAATCTATAAATGCAGTTTTGTTTCTTTCTAAAAATAAAATAAAGTTTCCTTTAAGTAAAATAATCTATCTTAAAGATTTAAAGTAGTTTCCCTTCAAGGCCCATTGATTTTGCCACCCTGTATATACTTATAATACAATATCTAACAATATTAAAGATCCACCATTGGAAAAATTTAGAAAACAGCTGACAGCATAATTAATAGATTTTTTTATTATTCTGTACAAGATTTCTTAGTCGATGGGTTAACTTAATTTTAATTTAGTTTTTGTGATTAAAATAAATTAAGTACTAAATTAGCCTTCTATATTAGGAACAATGTGCATAGATTCCTCAGAACTGTAACAACTGATTTTAGTATTGTACATTCTTTATAAATAAATATTCTATTGAAATCTCGATAACTGTACCATTTTTATAGATTCATTCGAGGTAGACAGTACATTTTTATTAATTTCTACAAATAAGTATGGCTACTTTAAGGATGTGAAGGTTAACAATGAGACATCAAACCTTAAAACAGAAAGCACCAAACTATGGTAAGCAACCAATATCGTCGGCAGCTTAACTTTTATTGATAAATTAGGTATATTTTTTTCATTCAAGGTACATTCCAATGTACTAGAGTCTTTTTTTTTAATGCCCTCTGCCTGTGCCTTCCTAGTTATTTGGCTGTCAATTAAGATCCCTAGAAATTTTGTGATAAGTAATTAGCAGTGATCGGAGTAGGTAGATTGATTTTTAGTACTTGTATCATAAATGCACACAGAAAGAATAACATGGATAAGCCATTTTTCCGGAAAGTAATTCCGGTATTTCCGGATTTAGTATTTCCGGCAGGCGTACGCATTGTTCTGATAACCGGTTATTGTACCACCCATGATCCTTTGTTCTGATTGGCCGTTGGGTTTTGTCAAATCGTGACAAAAAAAAAAAATAGGAAGAATAATAAAGAATAAAATTGCTCATTTTATTACAATTCCTACCTTTTTTTTGAGGATGGCAAATCATCAAATGACTCCTTCCACTCTGGCAGAATACAATTCCTACATAAGTTCCGGTTTTTTTTTAATAATCCACCAATTCCGGAGGAATGTCCATAGTAATATATACGTTTCGGATCAATGACCCCAGTTCAATCTACCTACTCCGATCACTGGTAATTAGTTAAATTGTTTTTCCTACATTTTGACTAGGTAGTGTAATTTATATTCATGGCTCTCACCGATATCTGTTTGTAAAAGTGCATGATTTAGGATTTTTGGAGATTTATTAATAAATATTCTTAATATCGAGCCACTTTATTAAACTGCTATGTCATGAGGACAATGACGGATTAAGACTATTGATGCCCTAAGCAATCCACGCCTGTGGGCCCCCCTATGCGTATGTCAACTAGAATCGGTCTTTAAACCTTTACCGCCTAAAAACATTAGTTTTTTTATTTCGCCGCAATACCTGTTATATTTTTTTTAATATTTTGTAAAATAAGATGGTGAGATGTAACGTACCTTAGAAGTAGAGTAGGTGCGACAACAATAAAATCCAAAGCATAATTTATTTATTTATTGAAATGCGCCTTGCGACTTTTCCGGGCATTGAATTCACGCAAGATAGTATTAACGTCTAACGTTTTCAACATATCGGAGTCTATGTATAATATCAATAAATTATCGAGCCTTTCTTGTATCATCTTTGTCCTTTTTTACAATTACCTACTCAAAAAACAAAACATTTGATTGACACAGATTTGCGGGGGCGCCAGTCGGGGTGTCGCGGGAAGGGGTGGTTTGTGATTGGCTGATCGCAATTCCGGTGTATTCGAATTACCGAATGTATGTACTAGCGGGCAGCGAGTGGGCAAGCAGGAGCGGGGTTAGTACTCTATGTCAACTTAAAACGCGTGAATTTTCAAATTAGTCCTAGAAACTTTTTTTGGTGTGATTTTTGGTGACGTGAGAGTGAGACGTGCGGATTTTTTTTGTGCTTCTGCTGGTGCCCCCCCCAGACGTGATGCCCTAGGCAATTGCTTAATTTGATTAAGGGTTAATCCGTCACTGCATGAGGAGAAGTATGCAACATGTCTCGTGTAAGTAGAATGTGTGAACTTAGGAGAGGATTTTGATATTGGATATTAATTAAAGTTTAAAAAATGATTTGCGGTTGTGTGTTATTTATTTATATACCTACTAAGATCTGACGATTCGCTTCCTTCAATAATATTTAAATGTCTTTGGCTCCCTCTAATGCGGTGATTGTCGGCGACGCTCATTGGCTAGTATGACCGGATTCTATAAATTGGTGGACTTAAAAGCCTCATCGGTACAGTAACACAGACACAGCTTCGAGTACGCCCATTCCACATAATTTTTGTTTCTAATTACTTGCAAACACCAAAACTAAAGGATTTCCGTACGATGCGAGGTCAGCGTAAACTGGAACTGTATAGCTTGATGTGCAGCTGTGTGTACGGTACGTAGCACAAAGACGGCGATCTTCTTTAGGTCGAAGGACCATATGTTGAGTATCAAGCTCCAGGTGTGCTGCTGGTGGTATTGACTAAATTAAACTACTTGATTTTGTTGATGACTGTATTTCGATGATGACTGCCCACGTAGCACACTGGGCGGTAAAATAGCTCTATACCTATCATATCGATTTGTTAACTTAGGTGAAATATACAGCCATAATTAAGTTCCGTATAGGTGGAGAGAACCCTTATGCAAATATTATTGAACCACGGGGAAAAAATTGCAGCCTAATTTTGGTTCCAAATGGAATCCATAGGAGTTCTCACGATCACCTTTAAGTGAAAATTAGAACTATATGGTTTGAGTGGTGCAGTGAACGCGATTAATTGAACGATCAGACGTTTCATTCAGTCATTGAGTGATAAAAAAAACGCCAAAGTTCTTTTGAGTGGCGATAAGTTAATTTGTCTTTGAGTTTGTATTGTGATCAGCCATTTTAATTTTGAATTATATCAATTTGGTGAGTATTAAAAGTTCACGTGTACTTCACATATTGCAGGCATTTATTTAGAGCACAAAATTTCCGCCATGACGTTATCACGTAAAATTATCGTTCATACTTATACCGACTTTACAGACAACGTCTTTTTCTTTTATGTAACTTAGATATGTTTTGTGGTAGACACAGCCAATTAAAGAACATAAAGAATTCATGATTAATTATTCATCGAAAACTGCTTAGTTGAATTTGTCGGAAATTAGTACATAATCAAAAGCATTTTGTATTTTTTTATTGTTTTGGGAAAAAAAAATCTAAAACAATTAAGAATTAGCTTATAGCTTTTAAAGTTAACTACTTAGGTACATTTAGACAATTGAAAAAAAAAATGTGTTTTTAAAGTAACGAGCCCTTTTTTCTGAAAAAAAAATATACTTTTATCTAAGTATTTTGAATAATAAAAATCATAAACAGAAAAGAAGTCAGCTCATTTTATACTATTGCGCGGCATTAACCGTAGAATTAATAAAAAAAGAAACAAAAAAAACATAATGGTATAAGTAGGTAGGTACCTAAAAAAATTGACAATATTTCTTTAAAAATATAAGAATTTTAAAGAACTTGATATATACAATTGTTTCCTATATTTTATTAAACAGTAGGTACATTCAAAAAGAACCCTAAATAAAAATATTCTGTTAAGGCCTGTAATAATGCCAATAACCTTGAGCATCTGGGCGGAGCTAACGACCCCTCTCCGCGCCACTCCGCTACCCGCATGCAACAGAAAACGTGCGGCGCGGCCCGCGCGCCGCCACGCGGTGCCTCGCCTAGTCTCGTCACAGAGTAACGAAATAACAGAAGGTCAAGTCATCATGAAAGTTAAATTATTTTATATGTGAACCGCATATAAAGTAGTCCAATTTTGTTTTTATTTATTATTTATTGATAGGGATGTACTTTTCGGGCTATGATTACGAATAAAATTGTTAAAAGCTTTCGCGGCCGTGAGTAAAAGCTTTACCTTTAGTATAAATCAGCCTGGCTTGCAACATGAGGTAAACAACTTGATGTATCTTTTTAACTAAAATTAATGGCTAAATGGGCTGCTAAGCGCAAAACTCAAGAATGCCTGGACCAATTCAGTATTTTTTTTAAATATTAAAATATTCTTCAAGTTCCTCGACAGACCTTACAAGATGCTTGTGAGTCAACATGTCATCCGGTAGAGAACGTAGTTTTTGACTGCCCAAATCATCTTGTTCCTAAAATGAATACAGTTCTACATAATTTACAAGTAAAATAAATAAAAAATGTTCATAATTTGTAAAAAAAAGTAATTACTGACATTCACATCCAAATCAACAGAATCACCTTCAACTTCTCTGGTAGAACTAACTGATTCACTGAGTATGGGTAGTGAATTTTTTATTTGATTTAACTCAACAAAACATTCCTAAAAAAAAAATATGATTAGTTAAATATTATTGCCCCGCTTTAGCCCGCATGGATAATAATGAAAGTGATAATTATAATAAAAACATGATTGCCATTTTTTTTTCTTATTGTATCTAGTTTGTGCCACCAGCGGATTGCGATAGGCTGATTTAATTGATTGATTGATATCACCCCCGATAGAAGTCGAATAAAAAGTATTCGACATTAAACCTACTGGATATAGCCGATCTGCCAACTGAGCTATTCATGATCCTACTAGTATTATGAAAAGTATCTTAAAGTTCAACCGTTCTGTATTGGGGGTAGATGTTACTACCGTCAGAAACGGTTCACTTTTGTACTAAAATCTGCATACATTTCACGTCTGTTAGCAAAATCGACGATAACCGCCATTCTTACGACAAAAGTAAAAAAAAACGCAACACACAGTAATACATATTTAATACCTAATCGTATTCAGTATTTAGAGTACTTTCTCTCCAGGTGAGGTTAAAAAATTCCACCCTGTATAAATATAATTGAAAATAATTACGCCAGTAATCAATAAACTAACAAATTATTAGCAAGTACCTAACCTATAATCTTCCTACCTACTTAACCTATAATCATAATTAATACCTACTTCAGGAGCATTTTCAGTTTTGCTAAGTTTTCGTCTGTAGTTGTATCTACTCGTAAACTAGACATGAAAAATAATAAAATATGTCACAAATAATCGCAACGAATCAGAATTACTTATGTACCGAAAAGTAAAATTTGTAATATTGGCTGAAAGTCATTGCGTGGACGTGGACCTTCTGTGATCGTTCACTACTATATGACACAGAAGCGTTATACTTACGACTTTGTTTGAATGAGGTAGGTATTTTATAAACAGTACGCGACGCGAATCTCGTTCGACACAAAGGCACCGCTCGTCGCACGACGAGCGGCGCCTTTGTGTCGCGCTGTCTCGTCGCGCCTGTCTGCGGGAGCCTTCATACAACCGCGCTATGATAGGTACACTACTACAAGCATGAGGCGCGTCCACTGGCGGCTTCGTCCGTGCGAAGAGACACCGCACCCTAATTACGTAACACACTATCTATCACCATCTGAATAATTTTGAAGCATATTGCTATTCCATTGCTTCATATGTTCGAAAAATGTGACTGCTCAACAACGTAAATAACGCAATGAATGTTGTTGAACTATCAAAATGAAACTCATTCCTACTATTAGTGTGTTACGTAACTACCCCGCAGGTTCATATTGGCTCAGCCAGTTGCCTCGTTCAGGCGAAGCGCACACACGCGGCTTGCTTGTAGTAGTGTACCTATCACAGCGCGGTTGTATGAAGCTTACCGTCTGTCCGTTTACTCTGTGCTATCTACTTCTAAGAAAGATAAGTAAAGCTATAGTGTGTAATGAAAATGTAGATAAAACTTTAAATTTACCTTGATAAATGTATACCCTTTTGTTTGTAATATTTTTTTAGACCCCCCTTTGTTCGTTTCTGCTTATTCCCCATGTTTTAAAAACTAATAAAACTGTACAATTAATAAAACTATAAAACACTACTTATTTACAAGAATAAGAAAAAACCTACTCCACTATTTACAAAATTCAATTTCTACAGTAATATTTTACGATTTTATTTCGTAATGCTGAGCTCTCGCAACGCGACATACGTCCACCTAGCAACACGATGCGCCCCGCACTGAATTTATGGACGAGTGCGGGGGTGATGTAGACGCAGTCCTTAATCGGACGCCTTTTTAATTTATTATAATAAAAATAACACATATTTAAAAAAAGTTACAAAATCAAATATTTTCCTTTGTATTGGAAAAAATTAAGAACTATCAAAAATTAAGGAGTAAAATGGTTTCAAAACCATTATTTGGAGGTGATTTGGTGTTTTTTTTTTTAATTATTGATACCGATATGAAAATTATGGCTAAACCAAATTACGTATTATATCATGTAGATTACTGATAAAAAAATTCAGATGTTATTTTTCTGTAAATGCCGACGAAAAGTCGCTTCAACTGCATGCTTTTTTCAAACTTTTTTCGAGAGAGCAGCCTTAAGTCAATTTTGTAAAAGTAGTAAAAAAAATATTTTCTGCAAAAAATTCGATGGCTTTGTCATAATTAATCTGATTGTTCGATTGTTTAGATCACACTCGACTTATGCGGAAAAGCTTAACACTAATTAAGATAATCTAGAATGCACTAGCGCGCGTAGCGAGCGCGAAAATTTAAGCACTTTGCCTCAGATAAGTTAGATTTTTTTAAGTCCGAGAAGTTTTATGAATTGAGTCTAAATTGGGGCTGTAAGAGCGAGCAAAGCGAAATCGAATAAATATTCGATTTCGATAATGCTGCAATCCAACAGCTGTGCCAGCGCTGTGGTAAACAATTAAAGGAAATCGTGTCGCCTTAGCACTTACAGGCGTCGAAAAAGGCGGGACGCCCGGCGGCGTATTTCCCTTTCCGTGTTCAACTGGCGACACCGGTCTCGCGAAATCAACACGCTTTTGTTTTACTACGGAATCCTACGATCCCGTGTTCAATTCGCGTCAACTGAGCACGCCTTTGTGATCAAGTGGCGCTGGGTAAGGTTTAACAAAATCGTGTGTAAGTACCAAAGTAAAATATGTTAACTTCAAATAAAATAAACCCTCTCTATACCGAGGTGCCTAAAGAACAACGCCTTAAGTTCCAAAATAATTATCATTACTAATCAGAATAATTGTACGTGTTGTATTTATATTCTTATTGCCTACCAAAATGGATAAATGCTCACCAAATCTAACCATAGAAGGTCGACATCAGGGGCACCCCGAGGTTCGGTTGGTTAGGTTCCTTTAAACCCTTTAGACAGAAATAGGAGCCCCGCGAAGCGGGGCTTCATCGACCTGCTTATTAACCCTAACCCACGCCGACCGACGTCAGGGGCACCCCCAGGTTTGGTTGGTTACAGAAATAGGAGCCACGCTAAGCGTCTTCCATTATGCACTATGTAAACAAAACATAACCTTGAACGCACAGTAACAAACTGCAATGAGAAGCGCGCGAATCCAACTTCGGGCGCTCTCGCCTGCTTCGGCCCGCACGATTTATCCCGAACATTTACGAACGCGCTAAATCAGTACGGATTTGTTTCGAATAGACAGGTTAAAAAACCGTGTTCAATTCAATTACACACTGTTTTGTAAAACTTCTTTTAACGTTGCTTGATCACAAAAGCGTGCTCAGTTGACGCGAATTGAACACGGGATCGTAGGATTCCGTAGTAAAACAAAAGCGTGTGGATTTCGCGACAACGGTGTCGCCAGTTGAACACGGAAAGGGAAATACGCCGCCCGGCGGGCGGCGCCCCCGCTACGTGTAGTAATATTTCTAAAACAGGTAATGGATTTGTTCCTTAAATTTTTGGCCACATAGGTGACAGAGGTGCTCATCCGCCTCTGGTTTGCCGCGGCTTAGATCTGTGGCAAGAGATGGAAAGCTAACACTATTTTTATATCGCTAAATACAAGTGGAGCATGTGCTTTAAAACCGGAGAGTTCCTGGCAGAATTCAACTGCTCCGCCCGTAACCCGCTCACACCATCTGACGACCTATGCCTACGCTAATCACGTACTTAGTGATTTCCTCACTGTGCCACCCGCAGAGAAAGATAATAAGTGCTGCGAATCTCACTTATCGTAGAGTTGCGGTGCGCCGTGTTTGCCACGCTTGAATTTGCCGCCCCCTGAATTTGGCGCCCGGGGCGTGTGAGCCCCGGTTTGTCCCCCCCCCCCACCGTAGATCCGGGGCTTATTTTTGGGATATTCGTAACTTTCTTCGATTGACAAAAAAAAATGCTTAGAGGTATCTTTGCAGTGAGGTCAAAAATTTGAGCGAAATTAAAAGAAGTTACATACATAACTGGTGGAAACTCACTGCTTTAAACAGTAGTTGTAGCCACCATGAATATCTCTATATAACCAGTGAATTTCACTAGTTGAATCAGTGGAGTTTCACTGGACAACCAGTGAGATCCATTGGAAAATGAGTGAAATTACACTGATTCATTTTAAGAGAGTACATCTTTATAGGATTAACTAATCTTTTTGTATGTTAATTATTTCCTAGGTCTAAAAACTGGCGTGCGCGCGACCCTTGTAACCTCGCGCCCAGTTTGCTTTAGGGATAATCCGCCTCTGGTGTCAAGTTTCAACAGAATCGGTTCACAAGTGAACATTCAGTAGGTGAAAAATCATTTAACCCCTATTTTTCTACCCTCAGGGGTGGATTTCGTTTTCATTTTGAAATGGAACCTACTTCGAGATATTGCCTTTCCAATGAAATAAGAATCATCAAAATCTGACTACTTCTATAACAAGTTATGCGTGGTCATACATGAAAAAAAAACAATACCTTTAAAATGGTCGTGAATTCAAATTCGGAACAATGACGACACCAAAATAAACTTATATATAAAACTTTTTTTTGCCTCATCATTATTTTGATGTTTTAGATGATTATACCTCACATGGAATGAGGCAGGCGCGGTCGCAGCCCAAGATTTTGGGCGTAGTCACCATGGATGCCGAGGAATATTTTAGGGAGGTACATCTCGTTGGTCTAGTGGTCGCAATCGCTACTGCTAAGTATGATCCTGAGATCCTGAATTCGATTCCTAGGTCGGTTAAAGTGTTATTGGGTTCTTCCATGATTAATTTCTCTGAAGCAGCCTGTAGTCTGGATTTGTACCCGGTTGATGGCAGAAGGTTCGCACCCTAAAACATAGGACTTAAACGTAACTGGCGAAATGTTGGTGTACTATAGGTACACCTCTGCCTAACCCTTCGGGGAATACAGGCGTGATGTTATATTAATATTCGTGTACATCTTCAGCTCCACATTACTTATGCTATTCAGGGACGCATCTTTTACATGGGGTAAGGGGGGATATTGAATAATGGTGGCAAATTGGTCGTAGCACTTTTTGATAAATAGTAGGTATTAGAACAGTAGATTATATAGCAGAGCGAGCGAAGCGAGTACGAAAATTTTAACAACCCATCTCGTTTATGTTAGGTTTTGTTTTATGTTTTCAAACTGAAATAGGAGTTACATTGTCGACTCATGCAGGAAAGCCCAAGCAACTATGAGAATGTAGAATGCAAGAGCGAGCGAAGCGAGCTCCAAAATTATGCACACTCTCGGATAGGTTAGATTTTCTGTTGATCATTCCAAAAGAACTAGGAATTAGTTGGTTTGTCGACAATGGAAGAAAAGCTCAAGAATCAAGAGAATGTAGAATGCAAGAGTGAGCAAAGCAAGCCTGGATATTTTAGCACTCTACCTTGAATAGGTTCTGTTTTGTTTTGACCATTATACAGAAAGAGAACTTACTTAGGAAAAGCTTAAACTTGTTTTACAGCAGTTTAGGTTTTGGAATCTGGCCTAAACTTTAACCTTTCGAACCTTACGCACGAGCTGGGTGCCCAAATTCTCGAGGTTGCTTCGCTCGCTCTTGCATTCTAGATTGTATCCTATCCTACTAATATTATAAATATGAAAGTTTGTGAGGATGGATGGATGGATAGATGGATGGATGGATGGATGTTTGTTACTGTTTCACGCAAAAACTACTGAACGGATTTGGCTGGAATTTGGAACACAGTTTATAACCTGGATTAACATGTAGGATACTTTTTATCCCGGTAGTGCGTTCCCGTGGAATAATTTCCGACATCCACGCGCGATTTTTTATCACGGATTCTAACAATGATTCATAATTATTGTAATAGTTGTGCCTTTCCTGATTAATTATGGCATAAGATTTTAAGTAAAAAGTGAGGATCTAATTTGGTAGCACTTGAAGGAAGAATTATATATGAATGCTTCATGCTTGCCAATTTTTGGAACATTATAATCTAAATATTCATTTGAAGTCTTAAAATATAATAAAATAAACATAATATGAATTTATGGGAGCTTAACATAACCAAAACATCAAATTTAATAAAAGATAGGACCTTATTCGCCAGTTGCGCCAACCGGTGAGCACAAAAACGATAGCCCCCATTGCACCGTGGCTAGGACTTAGGATTAGGAGTGCGGGAGTGTGGCATGGATTGTGTTTTATTTCCCAATAGTGTTACTAGACGGCGCTATTTCCATTTGAAAAAGTCGCATTAGTCAATCAATTTAAAATAAAAAAAATATGGATAAATAAATTTATTAAAACTGTTACATTTTATTTACTATTTATTCAGCATAATACATAAAAAAGACGTCGCATCTTTGGTTTTAGGCACAGAAACAGTGTCGGCAATGGCGGAGATTTTGAAGTTGTTCATGAATAAGTAGGTATAATTATGGACAATCTGATTAACCTATAATAATATATATACGTACTAGATCGTAACTCCACGTTCGCACAAACGTAAAAATATCGCGGCGGTATTTTTTCGCGCTCTGATCTTCAACGCACTGCTGAGCGCCGAGTTGAAAATCCACCAGTGTGTTTTTTCGACGCGCTGGGATACACTCCGTTGGATTCTCAATGCTCGGTTCAACACCGAGAGTTGAAAATCCAGTGCGCGATAAAATCCCGCCGTGATATTTTTACGTCCGTGCGGACGTGAAAACACACAGGATTCGGTTGGTATGGGAAAAACTTTCTAACTACCTACATTACTTTTATTTATTTCAAAGTTGTGTTTGGAATGCAGTTATAATAACTATATCTGCGATGGATAAACAAAACAAGTCGGACAAATTCTCGCTAACAAAAAACTGTCACTCAAGTCGGCCAGCTCGCTGTACGTACAGGGCCGCTGTACGTGCACAGTCCAACTGTTTAGTCACTTTTTGTCAAACATCATTTTAACTTGACAGAAAGGGACAAAACAGTTCTTTCGCTAAAATAGGTTTATGAAGCGAATAGCTTTATTATGAATAAGGGGGTAAGTATAAAGGCGCAACTCCACTGCTGCGTTCTGCCCAGGCTACACGCTCCGTCTTCTCTGTCGTCATGCCTGCGCAGTTTTAAGTCCACAGGCAACACGGAGCGAGTAGCTGGACGACTTATGGTCTTTTCCAAAAGGTTCCTATGAAAAAACATACCTCAGGTCAGAAAACATACCTGTGGACATTGATATATATTACTAGATTAGCAATTGCCGTGCCAAGGCGTTGTCACCAGACATATGGCCACAGCCATATGCGTAGCTAACGGCAGTTCAGTGCTCTGTGTGAAGCCAACCGAACATGTTCGAGATTCCTCTCTCTGCGAGTGCGGGTTGGAGGATTATTATACAATACAAACCTTGGATCAAATATTTTTCGAATGCTTTAACAACATCTCACCTCTAGATCTGTATAACCGTCTCCCTAAATTTAAGATCCCTCTTCTGATTAATTTCCCTTCCCTTTTAACATATCCCTCTCCAGAACAGCTTGTGGTGCTGATGATTTTCAACCGCCACAATAATATAAAGTTATTATTTGTGTGCCCAAATATTCTATCATTGTGGATGTGGTATATGTATATTTAATGTTCTAACAATAATTATAATCTATAATATGTAATTTTATCTTTTTGTTTGTTTCAGTCCAGTACTAACCCCACAAGATCTACATTAAGTTCAACTGTATCATCGTAGATTTTTATGGATTTATTTATTTATAATAATACACATTTGCTTTCCAATTCACTTTAGACATTGGCAGAATAGTCGACATCGGCTTTGCTTGCCATAATAAAAAATAGAATAGAACAGACGCCAACTGAAATGAACCGAGTAACAAATGTGTTATTGCGTTGTGAAAAAGTGCGATTCAAGATCACAAAAACATAATAAATTAACCGGAATTACTTTCCACACGTAAGTTTATTGTTTCTGTGTTTATATCAACGTAAAAACGCAATAAAATAAATATAATGGAGAATTTTGTAATTTAGGTTCAGTGCTACCACTAAAAACTTAGTTTTAGTTTCCCACATTTGTTAGAGTTTTTAATTTATGGACTAAGTGTTTTTTTTTATTATAACAACGTTGCAGGGTGCCTAAAGATGCAGCACGCCGTTATAAATGGGTGGAAATAATCCGATTGCTGAGAAAAGAGACTGACTGGCTACCTACTAAATCTACTGTCATTTGTTCGAAGCGTTTCCATGATCAAGAAAGCAAATGATTCACTCAAACTTACAAAAAAGAGTCTAAAAGGCATACAAAACGTATGTATACAAAACTAATGTTACATAGCGGAGTATGATTTCATTAATAATAAATAAAAAATATTCAAAAATAAAATGTATTTATTATTTCATTAGTTATAAACTTCTAATACATCCAATAAGAAATACATAATACAAATATAAAAAAAAATACTTAAATGTATTAAACGTTTGTTAAGGTTTAAAATTGTTGGGTAAACTTTGCATGGGTAGGCAGCAGCCCCATCCCGCCATTGCATGTTTATATTGCGGTCTTTGTCTAATCTAAGCGTCGGTATTATTCTTGCGATGTGTGTAAGGGAGACAGATATGTTTACTTCTAAATGTTTAGTGGTTTCAAAGCTACGTCGTCGCGTTCAAATAGTGGTTACACTTTTTTTGACACATTTTAATGAGGTTTGCTTCTCTAGTTATATAACTCAATGCCTGTGTATACCAACTTGTAAAGCAGCTTACTAATTGAATTCTTCGATTTAATTATTTGAATACGCGAAATTTTGTTTTTATTCAGGATTATGTTTTTATTTCACAATTTATTGAAGTTAATGTTAATATTTTTCAAACAATAATTCTTGGAAAAAGTGGTGAGACATAAAGTTGAAAATACAAATGAATGTGTTACTTTTAGTAAGTGATAGCGTCAGAATTTAACCTAAACAGGGTTGGTTCAGACGCGAGCAGTTAATAAAGGCAACTAAGCTTTGCCTACCTCATAAAATCAAAATAAAATACAACAATCGTCATACGTATCACAAAAAACATAAAAACAACGCAACTACTTACTGACGTAACATATAAACACGAAAGTTCATACCGGGAGCAGACTTTCACAAAACTGCATATACTTAGAATACACGCACACTCAATCAATCTCTTCAAGTTATTACGACGAAATCATTAATCACGGTTTTGCACACACTAACATTTCACATTCGCAATACGTATTCGACCTAAGTAGACAAAGCCTACTTGCCTATAACATTTTCATCAAATAAAACTATTCAATTTATTAGTTTTGTTGCCGCAATTTGTTCAATAAACTGCTTACTACGTAATTTATTTAAATCTTGTCTTCTTTTATTAACACGTGCGTGGCTTAGCCGTGCGCAACAATGGTACCGCGCCTTGGCTTTCATATTTCTCAATATTGTCTTACATCCTGATTGATGCTTGACCATTGTTTTGATTATGGGCCTAATTCTTACTATTTAATTCATATAAAATTAATTAATTAAATTACATAATTTAATTGATATTTTTATAGCAATCCACATCCAGCTCAGCTCGCGTTTATTTTTGTGATTTTGGTAAAGAAACTTAAGATTCTGTGGCACGATTTACTTGGGAAATTAAGTTGACAGACTTAGTGCAATTGAAAGTGCGACAAAACCATATAGTTAGGTAGTTCCAACAAATTAAAAAGCTACATAATTTACAAACAGACATTGATAGAATATTCATAGGCATAATAACAATATGTCCTACCTAATTAATAGGCATTGACTTATGCTTTAGCCTACTATTTTTACTTAGGTACGTAAAGAGTTTTATTATACATTCCACTGTTGAGGAAAGGACGAGGTTTACAAGACGATGCTAAATTCTTATTTTGGAACTGTAACGCAAGCCGCTCTAAAAGGTAGGTAAGCCTCATAATAGCGACAAATTTTATGTGTTGTAAATAGATACAATTGAGGTTTGACTTCATTTGTTTTGCTTAATTAAGTAACTCTTTAAGGCTTTTTGTTACCTATGTCGACAGAGCCCGGCTGTTATTTCTGTCTACAAGGTTTAAAAAAATGTAACACGATATTAATGTCAGGGTCTTTATTAGCTCGCTCATTAGCCCCCTTCATCCCCTTCGAACCTAACTGGAAACTCTTATTATTATTAGTTTTATTTATTGCATAAGTAGGCGGAGACCCATTTTTGAAGGGTTCTTATCTTTTTGTTACCTATGTCGACAGAGCCCGGCTCTTATTTCTGTCTACAAGGTTTAAAAAAATCTAACACGAAATTAATGTCAGGGTCTTTATTCGCTCGCTTTGCTCGCTCATTAGCCCCTTCATCCCCTTCGAACCTAACTGGATTCTCTTATTATTATTAGTTTTATTTATTGCATAAGTAGAGGGAGACCCGTTTTGAAGCGTTCTTATTTGCGTATGGACGGTCAAAAGTATTCCGGAGCACGATTCGTTTGGTGCCACGAAAGGGAAGAAAAGTAGGTATTTCTTAAAATTTGTTGGCGCCGGATCGCGATACCTCTGTTCACTAAGTGACTACCTAATAGCTTTGCAGCGTGGCGCCAAGCCTCTGTGGCTATTGCAATGGTAAACCGTGCGTTTGTTCGCTAGTGTCACCTAGCACCATGAAGTGTAGCACTAAGCGCGAAGCGAAGTACCTAGCTGTGTCGCTTCGACCTCAATCATGTGATTGATGTCCTTTTTAGTCAAAGTTTATGAAAAGAGACCTCCCTATATCATACATGAGTAAAATCATAGACTTGCGTTCGCGCTAGATATTGACGAATGGATCCTAGAGTTGGTCTTTGACAAACTTCAAAGGTCCAAACTCAAGGTTTGCCAACGTGGGATGGAACGCAGTATTCTAGGCGTCAAATTAACAGACCATATTCATAATACCACATAACACTCCAAACACAAATCACTGGCGTTACTTAAAAAGCCGTAAAGTCGTAGCAGCAGACCACGCACAAGATGGCGGGACGAGCTTAACAAAAATAACAGACAATGGCCCACACTAGCGTTGGACCGAAACAACTGGAAGTCATGGGGGAGGCCTTTGCGTAACAAGTAGCAGTGGAATGATGCAGACTGACAGTAACAAGTAAACTAGTTTGTACGAAAACGTAACTAGGTCAGGCTGACTACAGGACTAAATCTCGAAACATATCGAGGAAGGAAGGTGTATTCTCACTGAAACCGTTTACCGCTGCATCGGAGGAGGGTTCTGAACTGGAAAAAACTAGGCGAGAAAATGGCTCAGACCATGGAGGAGCTCTGTAGGTATATTGCGCGATAATTAAAGTACGTACAGCTTCCAAGCGAACATAGACAAGGCAACGGTTATGTTCCTGTTAAAACTGGCTCCTATGAAAATCGAAGACCCTTGGCTCGACGTAGTTCGCGATTGTGGATACCTAGGACATGCCTATGACAAACTGTCCAGTAACCTACCCAGTTGCAACAAACTTGATATATGAGACTGATAAGTGGTTGTTGGATTTTTCAGATGAGGCAGTAAAGCAGTTACTGTAACCGTTGTGGCTACAGGAAAACTGTCTTAAGAGGGCGTACAACGGTACACTTGCGCCACTCCTTTAAAAAAATATTATCTCTTGACTGAGAAGGAATTATGAATAACGGCTCGGTAAGACTGATAAGTGACTGAAGTGTCAAGTATTTTCTAATACCTTCTATAAACTTTCACATTGAGACACAAAGCAACAAAATACGATCTAGCTAGAGGAATGTGGCCGCATTTATTTAGATCGAATTTTGTTGCTTGAATTTTGAAAGTGTCATGATCACGTTTGTCAAACATCATGATTGTACAAGAATTAATATACCTACTTTGCCGATTCTACATTAATTAAAAATAACTAGAATATGATAGAATTTTTATTTTAAACATTATATCATTTTCTTTTGTATAATAACACAGGTCTGAAAATTTTAAATCTTATTCTCCCCTTTTAGATTTGAAAGCTGATCTTGGGGTAATTTGGTGCTCTGATTACGAATATCTACTTGGATTTTTCCTATCACCCTCAGTTTTTTTATTACACTTAAGAAACAAATACATGACTTTACAACATTTAAGGGACAGTAATAAATAAATTAAAAATATTAAATACTAAGTATTATGGTAGGTATCTTGTTTTTTTTTTCACCGTAGCTACAATTGTGAGATTTTCGCTTGAAATTTTGACTTGGATCACCTCGCTTTAAAAGCCAACAATAGTCTGCCATCATTATAACGAACATCCCAATTTTCGGAAATTTTCAATCATTTTCCTCAAAATTTCTTCATAATTTGGACTGATAAGGTTTCCTAGAAAATGTCTCACTACTTCCTTAAAAGATTTCCAGGCTTCTAATTCAATTTCATTCAATTTTTCACCTAAAGCTGTATCTTTAATAAATTTTCTTGCTGTTTTGTCTACAAGAAATGAGGTGTTTTGCAAATGACTTAAAAATCCACCATTTTTTTTTATAATAAGGGTGTGTCACTAGTTAATTAAGTTATATTTAACTAATTTTAGTTATGAGAACTTATTCATTATTGTCTGTTGCAATCATTCAGTGGGTTTCTTGTTCAATAAGATGCGATTAAAATAAAATATTAATTAATAACTAGGAAAGCCTACGTACTTTTGGCAAAAAAAAACGATGCTAAATAACTAAAAATCCTGACGTGATGGATTTTTTTATTTTTTTTCCCGTTTTCAGCGCCCCGAAATCTATCCAAATCAATCATCAAAACTGAAAGGGGAAAACCATTGCAGACCTGTATAATTAATAACAGTAACAATTAAGTAAAATCAGTACACCAAAACGGTTTTGATTTATCGATCACATCCCTAAATCCCGGCCGGCCGGCACATTTCTGACATTTGATCTGACGCTTTGTTTGCACCATGTGATTTGTTCATGCGCTAGCGAAAACGTTCGTCAGTGTTTTTGAAAGTTGAAATTAATAATTATTGTATTGTGTGTTGAGAAGTAGAATTTGTTTGTATTTTGTGAACCTATTTCTGTGTATTTCATTGTGCAAATATGTGGAGTCGTGGGGTCGACCGACTGCCGCCGTCAGTCACCCGTCGAAAAGCGCTTTATTCAGTTTGACTGGTCACACTTATGATAATGTTAATAAATTTAAGATTATCATTAACGTTAATTGGTATTGATGTGGTAGTGTGATCACGGTAGCGTCCATGATATAGGTACCCTTAGATACCTACATTAGCCGCGCACAGTATTAGTAATATAAAGGTCGGGTAAATCCCCGAGTTTCAGTCACGCACCCTGTGTCGCGGCTACACGTCGCTAAAACCCGTAATTCTTACTAATATTAGAAAGAAGAAAGAAAGAAAAATATGTTTATTTGTCATAGAAACACGTGCATACAAAAAAGATAATGAGCTTTGGAAATAATGTAAAATAAAAACAAACAAAATAGATCTATAATCAAGAGCACAAAACAGAAATAGTCGATAGCTGCACGTCATGACTGTGACAAGAAGGCTTCCACTCAGCATGATGCTGTGCTATGGGGGACCCACAGCACAGCGCTCATTTTCAGTGGTTAGTGGTGGTGGTCACTGGTGGTTATTAGCGGATTACGTTGTTTTTAAGAGCAATAATGATCGATCGTGAATTACGTGTCTATAAAAAAACTCGTCATTGGTATCGTCGAACAAAATATACTTCCTAGCTTTTAGGTTATTTTTGCTTTTATAACATAACTCCGAAACCCGGGCTTTTTTTTTACAAAAAGAACTTTTGTAGGAGTTAATATGATAAGTGTAGTCTATAGCATTGTCCTTTCGAAATTATTTTTTTATGTTCAATTTCGGCCAGTCTTCATTGCGGCATCTCACAATAAAGTAAGTAAAAAAAAAGAAGTTAGGAGCCGACTTCTTACGAAAGGTATACTTAGGAAACGTTTATCGCGACTTCTGCCTTTTCTAGTACTCAAACCTCAGTTGATCCGACAGAGATGTTTGATCCTTACAAGAATCAGTTTCGAACGGCATATTTTATTTTTTTGTGATACTTAATTGTAATTTTTTTTTCAAAATCATTGCATGGCGATCATAATTTCTCAAAAAGTCAAAGACAGTTTTCCTGTAGCTACAGCGATTAAGGTATCTATATCCTTACTTTACTGCCCCGTCTCAAAAATCCAGCCTGTTTGTAGCAACCTGTGATTTATTCCACGCGTCATAGATCATAAATGAAAAAATTCATAAGAACCAGGGTCAGTGGCGTCTTGCTAGAGCGTGTTGTCTCGACTTCTCGAGAGTTTAAGCCTTGAAAGGTTAAGCTCCGCACCAAAAAAAGGGTGCTAAAATTAGAGCTCGCTTCGCTCGCTCATCCATCCTATTTTCCCAGAGTTTTCGATAAATACGTATCTCCTATTTTTGTATGAATGGTCAAAAGATAACCTAACTTTTCCGAGGCGAGGCACAAAAATTTTCGAGCTCGCTTTTGTCGCTCTTACATCTTACATTTTCCTTCTTAAACGGTTTTGGATTTAGGGGTGTGGGGAGCCTCGTTTAGTTTAACCGCCCCGGGGCTCCGACAAGCTTGGACAGCTACTGAAAATATTACAGATATATATGACGGCACCTGTTTCATAAGTAATCAAAGCTTATGTGCGAGTCCAACCGGCACATGGCCTTTTTAATTTATTTTTAGCAAAGCGCTATGATAATAACAGCGACGCTGTCGCAAACTACCGATAGCTAAATATTAAGGTTAATCCTCAGTTGTAGCCCGCCAAATTCAAATTTTCTTTAGTTTTTTGCAAATTGCAGCTCTTTTTTACGTCGAATGTTGATCAAAATGCGATAATCGACTGTGGGAATGATATATTTATTGAATACCTATAATAATAATAATAATCATCACCAATTTCATATCAATCGTTCAACTTTGGAATTTTCATATGAAATATTCTCAAAAATTCTTAGGAGGTACACATTTCTAAAGTTTGACGGTTGATATGAAAATGATGATGATTATTCAATAGACATATCATTCCCACAGTCGTGAATCGCATTTTGATCAACATACAACGTAAAACAGAGCTGCAATTTGCAAAAAACCAAAGAAAATTTGAATTTTGCGGGCTTCAGCTTAGGATTCACCTTAACCGAGTACGGTTAACCACTAGGCGTTCACCACCATACTATTACGATGGCATACAAAAAGATCGATACATGACTTAGTATTTAGCGATCGGTAGTTTGCGACAGCGTCGCTATCTATGTCGAGACTGCCAGCCCTGAAATAGATTTTCACACCGCGAATGTTACAAGTTCTACGAGACCTGATGTTCCATGTCTTAAACTCGTCATTTAATCAGAGATCACTACAACTTATTAGCCTAGGTCCCCACGGGCGATTTTTTTTACCGTTTGGTTTGTTAGTTGAAAATCCAGAACTTGTGCGAAAAAAAAATTGCCCGTGTGTACCTGGGCATATGCTAACCGTTAGAGATAGGTTTTGTATTTAGGATGGTTGATTTAAAATATGTAATAATAAAACTGCATTTAAGGTTTTTCAAACAACGATTTGTAATTTTTTCGCGGATATGGTCCCCCTTCATACAATAGTACATTAGGATACAACTGGGCAGAGTTTGTCATTGCACACAAAGCGAGTGCAAAGCAAATGCTCACGCGTTTATACGTTTAACAATACACTTGGGAGGAGAAAAATAATAAAACTTCATAAACATAATATTATTAACAATTATTTGTGAAAAAAGGCTCGAGGATTTTTTTTTACGTGCGCTGTTCTTTTTCATTTTGAAGGAGAGGCACTGAGTTGAAGCAACCAAACAGCCTAATAATAAAAATATATAAAAAGCTTTAATGATACTTTAGAACACAAATTAATGATAATTATTTTAATGAATTGGTGTTGAATTTATCACATTTGATTTATTTACACAATTTATATATTATTATCAAAGTTAAAAGGCATGAAGGCTCTCTGCTAAGATAGAAAATAGCACATTTTGACTAGTATTTAGTTTTCTGTGGCGGATTTTGCACATTGCATTGTGATCCTAAAATGAGAGCACTAAGAGCCACTTTTCGAGCATTGTGTGTAGAAAATACATATTTTTTAAAGTGCTGATTCTTTACATTGTGTGAGGTGTCCTATTCTAGATCGGAAGCCGTTTGTTCGATTTTCTTAACTTGAACGCAAACTTGTTCACCGGCGACAATCTTATTGCAATGCTTTGGCATCGACGATATTATTGTTCGATGTAACGTTACTTTACTAACTTAAGTATTATGATACGAAGTTATGGAATCTAGCCTTAGCCTTCAAACCTAAAGTGCAGTAGGCTGCACGTCAGCGCTAACATTTTGATCTTGAGCTAGCCTCGGAGTTTTAACGGAATAAGAGGCCAGCTTATACCGGTTTGGGCACGCGACAATTGCGGCGGTAAGTCCCCTCTTTGAGGAGTGGCTTGAGAGGCGCCACGGCGTCCTCACCTTCCGCCTGACGCAGGTCCTCACCGGACATGGCTGTTTCGGGAGGTTCCTGTTTCGGATAAGGCGGGAGGAAACGCCCGGGTGTTGGCATTGTGTGGATCGACCGGAGGACACGGTGGAGCATATGGTGGAGGTCTGCCCAGCTTGGCTGGAGCACCGCCGTGTCCTCGTGGCGGCGATCGGCAGCGGCGATCTCTCGCGTCCGGCCCTGGTACAGGCCATGGTACGGAGCGAAAGGGAATGGGAAGCCGTCACCTCCTTCTGTGAAGCAGTAATGCTCGCGAAGGAGGAGGCGGAGCGCGTGAGGGTGCGGCAATCGTTGCGCCCTCACGCCCCTAGTCGCCGCAGGAGGAGACACCTTGGGCGTCGGGAGTCAATTGCCGACTCCCAGCCACCGTAGGCGCGGGCTTGCGGACGGCGAGCAATGGGCAGCTCGCCGTCCGGTAAGGACCAGGCCAGGGTCGACGGCGCGTCGTGTTCCACGCGCGCCTCAAAGAGATGTCAGCATCATTGAAGGGGTCCGATAGGGCCGATGCCTGCCGGGGTCGCGGATTGTTCGAAAGAGTTACCGTGGCCCTGGCGCACAGGCAACTGAAGGAACACGGGTGGGTTTTAGTCAGTAAGAGTCTGACACGCCCTTCCGCTCCGCCCAGAGCGGGAGAGGTCATTTGATGATTTCCCACCCAAACAAAAAAAAAAAAGAAGCTTATGCCGGTTTTGCAAGTGACTTGCGGACGACTGTACGAGCGTTGTGTTTGAATTCCTGGGTTGACGTTGCTCGCTATTGCATCCCATATTCTCTATTACCTTTTTTTCTGATTGTTTTTGTATACGCTCATGTACAAAATTAGTAAATTAAGCAAATTATAGAGGCTCTCGACTGCTTTTGTGATTTTCGGGGGATTCTAAGACCGCGTCTGGCGCCAATGTTAATAGTATCGTGTCTGCTATGGCCCTAATAACGTCTATTCGATAGCAAGATTCATACAATACACATTCGAATCAAAAAAGGGACGTAGAATTATCAAGGCATCGTAGCAAGAAACTGTCGAGGAAATGTGTTCGAAGTACCTAAATAAAATATAAAAAACAGCTTTCGATCTAGAATAGGACACTCGTAATGAGCAACACGGTCCGTCTGCGTTTAGGTCCTCCATTTTTTTAAAGGAAGAACGTCACGCCGTTTTTGTATGTGGTGTTGTCAAACACCTTGTGATAAATCATGTCATATCATTATATATCATAGGTACTCTGCTGTGTTCGTAGAAGGACCCTACACCTACAATATTATTGCGTAATATCACGAATTGCACGATGTTTTTGATCGTTTAGGGTTAGCATTGAGGATTGAACATAAATTTGAGCGAGTTTCAATTTCATGGTACAATAATTTTCATTGCATTGAAGAAAGTTATGGGCCGTCAATGTTGTTGCGTAAAAATAATTAATCTGTTGACTGCAAGGAGTGACTCATTCCTCCTGCGTGAACTTATTGTAGGTGTAGGAACTGCTTTAAAGCTTATTTGTATCTATTTCTAGCAACTTTGGTCCATACATACAACAGCTGTGTAATCGTTATAAACAGAAGTGTCAGTGTCACGATTTTAAATGTTTTATTGATCTAGCGCGGGAACACCTGATTGAAGAACGCACGGAACCGGGAAGTATGGCAGAAGAAAGCGGAGGGCTATAGCCAGCAGTGGATGATCCCGAGCTGAAATTATGATGGTGATGATTGATCTAGCATTAGTTACAAAAAAATCTTATATGCAGTTTAATGAGTTTGACGACGTTATGGACGAATTTCTAATCATCAAATATTCCTATCTCTACAAAAGTACCGTTCCGACCTAAGGGAGCGTGTTAGAGCGCATTTTACAATGCAATTGAATGGGTCATTGAATTGTCAGTTATGGATTAAAATGAAATTGAATTGTCACTTATGTTTATACAATTAAAGTTGACATTTGCATGTAATAATCATATAAGAACCAGCGCCGCGGGGGACGTCCGCCTCCACACTTTCATTCCGATGCACTTTCTCTACCGGGCAGATACGGACAACTGGCGCATCATTTGCGCGCTTCTGTTTCGTTGCGATTCCATCCCTGCTGATGCGCTCCGTCAGGTCTGAATAATACTAAACGGTTGGCATAGCTCTTATGTTTAAAAATCCACCCTGTATACAAAGTCAGTAGCGCACTAATTCCTCTTCTCTAGGATTATTTAGATTGTTAGAATAACCTATAAGGTACCTATATATAACAGTGTCCGTATCACTTCACTAATCACCAGTGTTTATAATCCATATGCGGCGAAGCGGCGAAAATCTGCGAAAATACAATAAATTGATAAAAATAAAAAGATACACATGCTGTTTTATGAACATTGAAACAATAAACACTAGCCGTGCCGGTCAACGGCGCATCGTAAGAAGGTATATTTTAATGTGTGTAAGCGCAGCCTAGCGAGCATTTTCTAAGAGGGGAGATCAAGCATCAAAATTCTTAGGTTTAATTTACAATTAAGATCATTGCCGCGGATCGGAATGGAAACGATTTTTTGTAACGAAATTGTTTGATACAAAATTTCGATTCCATTTCGCATATAAAATTTATTTTAATAGGCTTGTTGACCGTTTTTAAAAACCAATTAATAATGTTCCTTGTGGTCTATGTTGACCGCACACAAACTTCTTTTATTTTCGGAATATTTGGTATTCTTAAATAACAACGTTTTAATATTTGAATGAATAATATTCAAAACAGATGAATATAAAATTATTTGTGTTAATGTTTACTTTGATAGACGTAGGTAGACGATTTTCATTTCCAAATTGTTTGTGTACTTGCACAAAATATGACTGTATACTACTAATTTAGTAGATAAACAAAGAACACTGCCTCATTGTGCGAGAGGGATAAACGACAAATCAGTGTTGTTCCTTTCAAGACCAATCCTTTAGTACGTCTTTTAAAGGTAAAAGAAACTTGGTCTGTCTGCCGCATAAACATTTGTGCAGTCGTTTTGTGAAATGATACTTGAAATTTATTTAAAAAACAAGATAACGGAGTTATTTCCTCTTTTCGCCACGCGCGAAAGTAAAGCTCTAGCGCTATACTGAATAAGTGAATCCGATTAAGTCTAATAAAGTTTGTACGTTACACAATTGGCATAATAGTATATTATTCAATACGAGGATAAAGCAGTGTCTTAAGTCATGGGCGCTACATTGAATCCCGAACGTAAAGGATTCTAGGATCTACTAGTTAACTCCTGAGCGAAACGACGGAGTTTAAGACTAGAATCCTGAGTGTAGCGAGGGATTCAAGCTCGCCCAAGACGAAGACACCTTTATCGCCGAGGAGAATACTTTACTTTTCGCACCTAGGTAGATACTGCGAGGTAATAAAAACCAATCCAATTTAGAATTAGTTGCTGTAAACTGCTAAATAACCGGGAATACCTAATTATGTGCATTTACATACATAATTTTATTTAAACTGATGCAATTTCATATAAATCACAAAAAATATATCATAAATATGGCGCCCAAATTAAAGGTTCTAACGCGAGGAGACGCGCCACAGCAACCGATCAGCTGTTGCGATGACATTACCGCCACAGATTATGTAGAAACAGCGGTTGGCCGAGTCTATGCTATTATTCAATAATTTTGGAGTTGCCCAAATACAGAATATACATTATTGTTACTTATTATTCTACTATAACATCTCTATTAAATTGCGTACAATATTTTGTTCGTCGACGGCAACTAAAGCCTATGAAGTGAAAACTCTATGTAATGGTCGAGCTGTACTTTAATAGAAAAAAGTTTTTTTTTGTGGTAAGTTTTCATAATACATTTTTTTTATGTTCGTATTTCAAATCACATTATGCACCAGCGCGTCATAATGAAATCTAGTACAATATTATTGCCCGGCTAGAGCCTAGGTCTTTATTGCCTTGCTTTCAGAGTTGTATATGTTCTGTGCTTGCTTTAGGTTAGGTTTGCATGACATATACATAATTTGACATAAGCGAGCAGGTGGCGTGAAAAGATCGTTTTGTTTAGTTGCGTTCAGAGTCGATTCCATTCCGTTCCGCGGCAATGCAAATTGAGCCTTGCACACGTGCATTGCCTAGATATTTGAATATATCCGAGCAGGCCGCAGGGACAAAGAGCCACAGTTATAGTTTTTTTTTAAATGCTATATTTTCCTGTTAGGTACTTAATGAATATGTACTCATTCCAAGTAACCGAATACTCGCCTAGCTTGGCACCTCTTTACCTTCACTACTTTCCGCACAATATCAAATTCCCTCTGTCCCGCGGACTACTGGACCTCCCCTCGTTCTTAAAACTAATACCCGAGACCATTGACGAACAAAAAAAAATCGGACAAATTCTCACTAACAAAAACTGTGTCACTCAAGTCGGCCAGCTCGCTGTACGTACAGGCCGCTGTACGCACACATTCACACATACGGCAACACTCACACATAAAGTGGACTCAGTTTTGTTTTAGCAGAGTTCCGTCCGACTTTTTTTGTTCGTCCATGCTTGAGACCGATTAAGATTAATATGAAGGAGAACGAAAGAACATCATCCTCCATCATCATCCATCATCCATTGTTTTGGTATTATTTTGTCTTTGAAAATAGTTATTTTCACACATTTTCAATGTAAAGAATTAACAAAAACAAATGAAGTTTCCAGCCATGACATTACATTTTGAAAAACTTTTGACAAGAAAGTGGTTCCAAGTCCATTTATAACATGGAAATCATTTATTGAGCGAATTTTGGGGTTTTTCTTACAATAACTAACATTTATTTAGGTACCTACATATAGATTAAACAACTGTATCCTGTTCGTATCGCAGTCTACTGCTGGACATAGGCATCTTCCAAGCTGCGCCACAACACCCGGGACTAAAACTTGCCGATACATGGTCTCCACTCCAGGAGTCGTTGCTCCATCGGCCACCGGTCCTTCGACAAACATGGCCTGTCCACTGCCACTTCAGGTTGCTTACGCTGCAAGCTATCAGGATCTCGTGATTATTTTCAAAGAAACTCCGTGTATAGCACGCTGAGCAAACATGCATATGTGGACCAACCCGACTGTCAGTGTCCACGTTTCACCACCGTATGTCATAATGGGCAGAACGCACTAGTCGAAGACCGTAGACTTCCAACATTGCGGCATAGGCGACGAGAAGACTTGACAAAGTTTTTTCGCTGCCTAACCCAACTGGATCCTTTCATCGGTATTCACGGAGCTGCATGACTGCCTCTGACATGCCTCAGACAGACATACTCCTTCACAACTTCGGGTAGCGACCGTCCGATGTGGACAACAATAATAAAAATGATTATTATCTGATGAAAGCTGGTGTTTGTTATTTCTGGCATATATCGCTCATTTGGAGGAACATCGACGTAAATGTATTTTTTTCCAAAAATGAGTTGTTAATGTTTGTGCTCGAACAAATTTTCAGAGGAGCAGACGAGTAAAATATTTAATATGTATTGGGATTTATCAGCATTTCAGAACTAGACTTTACCGTCTCGTTCTGAAATGTAGAACCCCATTACAAAAAAAATATCCAATTTAAATCACTCTCCTGTTATATTTGAAAAGCACCAATTACGTCGTTGTTTCCCCAAATGAGCGATATGGCAAGCATAGGTCCGATACCATATACTCAAAATATGAGAGCAGCGCCCAAATACTGTTTGGTTCTCTCTCTCACTCTCTTAATACGAGTATATAATTTCTGAGCTATGCTTGACATTTACCAGAATAACAACTCCAGCTTTGGGATAAAAGAATATCATTGTGCGAGACGACGACGACACAGTTGTTATTCCGTTTGTCCACCCTATAACAGCCACCCTAGGGTGGCTACTCGGAAACGCGTTTTCATCTGTCCACCCCAGACGGGGTGGATAATCGAAATTCGTATATTATTTTTCTTCAGATTTTCTCCCTCGACTGTGTAGTAATTTAGAGAAACATGATAGAAACTGGCCAAAGATACCTATAAAATATTATAGGTACCTATGAAAATACCTACATAGTTATTTTTTTAAATGTCAAAGCTGAAATTTTAGTGCGCTTCATACAATGTGATATAATTTCAATTATAGTTTTATTGGAGTAGGTATTGAATAATTAAAAATAAATAATAATGAAATTAGTGATGGTCACTTCCTGGACATATTGCAGAATTTGTAAATTGTTTATTAATATTATGTAAAAAGAGGAAGTTTAATATGATTTAAATGCAATACGTAATATGATTTTTGTTAATATTTGTGGTTATTAAAAATTAATTAATAGTTTATTAAAGTGTATGAGTATATTTTACCGTCGTATTGTTGATGGTGACTGTACTTGGGGTAAAAAGTTGGAAGAACAATCAAAAATGAATTCCGATTATCCACCCTGTCTGGGGTGGGCAGATGAACATGCCTTTCAGAGTATCCACCCTAGGGTGGCCAAACGGAATAAGCCGTTGTTTAAACTATGTAAAAAAAACCCTTTTACTTAGAAAATCCCCAACAATCAGTAAACGATGTCCATGTTAAAAATATACTTGCAAACCATTTTTTTACTATATCATTTTCTTCACTTAAATGTGCACATAGCAGGATTTTTAATTTGTTTTTGTTAATTCATTACATCAAAAGTGTATAAAAAGGCAGATATTTCAAAGTCAAATAAACCGCAGGCCAATATTCCTGCAGCTTTAGTTCCAAAATAACAAATGCGATGCAGATAAGTTCAATCCGAATTTAGCAAATGTTTTGTTTCGCATCGGCGGTTTTACCTTTGGAAATGGACCAAAACGGATAATGTCCTTTTAAGCACGCAGAGCAACGCAAAGCTTAGTTGACCATGGTTTATCGGTCATCAACCCACGAAATAAGAAAACTTCAGCCATAAATAAAACACATTAATTATAATTTGATTAGGAACTGTATTCTCTTAATTCATGTAAAAATTTCAGGTACATACGTCAGAGGTCTTACAAAATATTTATGAAAATATGGCAAAACATTCTAAATGTTAATATTAGGTCTTTACCTATGAAATTGCCGTTCTGCAGTACTGGCCATTTCAAATCAAAATAATTTTTGTTCGGCTAAGAATTCTAATTTCAAATTAATTTTATTTTAAAAACATGGATTTTTTTTTCTAAAAGTAGTCATTTCTTTATTGATTAGTGTTACATTTTCATCGCATTTCAATCTTTTTCGTCATCATGGATACGTTAAAAATTCGAGTAATTATGGAATATGAGTACCGTCGTGGCAGCAACGCGGCACAAGCGGCACGCAACATCAACGACGTTTACGGAGCTAACACTACAAACCAACGCACCACCTGTTATTGGTTTGCTCGCTTCCGTTCTGGAAATTTCGACCTGAAAAATGAACCTCGCGGTCGTCCGAAGACTTTGGTCGACAATGACGAATTAAAGGCGATTGTGGAAGCTGATGATACACAATCTACGGCTGAATTAGCAGCAGCTTTCGACGTTAGCGTCAAAACAATATTGGTCCATTTGCGTCAAATTGGCAAGGTAAAAAAGCTTGACAAATGGGTGCCCCACGAACTCAATGATCGCCAGCGCGAAGTACGCGTCGAGACGTGCCTTGCACTGCTCAACAGACACACAAATGAAGGAATTTTGAACCGCATTGTTACCTGCGATGAAAAATGGATTCTGTTTGATAACCGTAAGCGCTCAGCAAGTTGGTTGGATCCTGGTTCAGCACCTAAACAATGCCCTAAACGAAAACTTACCCCTAGAAAAGTGATGGTCACTGTTTGGTGGTCTAGCGCCGGTGTGATTCATCACAGCTTCTTACCAAACGGGGTGAGCATTACTGCAGATGTGTACTATGAAGAACTGAACACAATGATGGAGAAGCTGGCGCATCTCCAACCAGCATTGGTCAATCGCTCGTCTCCGCTGCTCCTGCACGACAACGCGCGACCTCATACTGCACAGCAGACGGTCTCCAAGTTGCAAGAACTGGGGTTGGAAGCTCTCCGTCATCCGCCCTACTCACCAGACCTTGCGCCTACAGACTACTACTTTTTCCAGAATTTGGATAACTTCTTGGCGGGAAAAAAAATTAATACCCGAGAGGCAGTACAAAATGCCTTTGAAGAATTTGTTGCCTCCCGTCCAGCTGATTTCTTTAAGAAGGGCATCAATAAACTGCCACTGCGATGGCAAAGATGCATTGATTGCATGGGTGATTACTTCGATTAATACAAATAAAAAATTCATGAAAAAAATTCGTTTAAATTTTTTCATACAAAACGGCAATTTCATAGGTAAAGACCTATTATTGGATACATTTATGACAATGTATATACTACACTAATAATTTACAGATATGTTACACAGCCGACCTTGCCACATAACAGGAAATATGTGAGTTTAAAAAGGTATTTCTAGCCAGTGATCAGGTAATTGTTGAACTAGTTTATAAAATATGATTGGCCTACTTACAGAAATAAAATCATTATTCAAATGAATAATGATTGTATTTCTATAAGTAATTTATGAGATGTTACCGAAAAAACAAGGCGCATCACCGGACAATAAGACGTACGGCGATGCGCCAGCACTTCATGGTGCACATTCCACCCATATACGGTTTTGGGAATACATTCATTGTGCATTGGAATTCACTGGTGGAGTGTTTCCCGAAAACTATAACCTAGATGTACTCGAGTCGAGAATAGGTTACTTCTAGGCAAGCATGCTCGCTTACTATCAGGTGAGATACTGGTCAAAAGGTATTACGCGTCCCGATTTGATCAGGTGAATTTCAAAACTGACTATTGGAAACTTGACTGTACTTATCAAACAGTAAAAATAAGGATGCAGCAGTGATTTTCTATTGTGTGGGATAATTTCTTCTTCGTCGCATAGACGTCAGCGAAATTACTTTTAAAAAACAGCTCTTTGTTTAATGCTGCGCTAGTCTACGGCTCGAACGCGTTCCTGGGCGGGACTAGAAAGCATGCCGTCTCGCCTGTCGTGCGAGTAAGCAAGAAGCACGAGTTATACCGAAAAAAATATATGTTGAGTTATATACTGAAAAACTTTATAAAGTAAATATATTTATCCAAAATAGTTATTTGAACTGTTAAATAATTAAACTATGCCTATAAGAATTTTATTTTGAAGATTTCATACTCCTTTTATTTATTTACGCCATAAGTTACGGCAAGGCATAGATAACGACGATATCATGCTTAAATTAGCACGTATGATGTCAAACAGTGGGGTACTCACCCCACTTTTTTTTGGAAAAACTAGCGCAGCCTAACAAATTGATTTTCAATGTATTTAATAAAATATTAGAGAGACAATATACACTGCTTAACCACAACAGGGTTCATTTATCCTTAACAATTAAGCGTATATGTTCTAAGTTCGTACAGGCTGCAAGATATAACTTTGAACTACGTCATCTTGAACAAAATAACCAACAACAGCCTTATAGCTCAAGTGTAGTACAAGCAAATGAGGTGAGTTCGAACCCTACACGGTTCACGAGAAATTAATAACAGGAGTGTTAGAAATACGTAATCTTCCAAAATATATGTACAGTCACGAGCATAAATATATTACTATGGAAAGCTCGGCAATAATATCTGATTTCATGATTCATCCATTATATGTGTCGTCAAGATATATGTAATCATTTGTGGAAGGCATAAACGGGTGGCAGCACAAATATGTGACAACGGAGGTACACCAAAACCTATCAGACGAGACAAGCGACGCCAAAATATAGAATGCTACATCGGCTTCAGAAATATGTGTAACCTGCTAAAATACAATAACATCGCATGTCTTGCGTTACAAACATCTGTAGTTGATACCTCATTGTGATCTAAAATATCTTACATTACTTTGGCAGCATAAAAACCTAATAGTATAATGTAAAGAGTTTTCTTCTATATCGCAATCAATGCCCCTCACAATACAAAAATATGTGCCGTCCCACTGGAAGCATAACTATCTGACAGTAATGTTTACATATTAATGGATGAATCATGAAGTCAGATATTATTGGCGAGCCGTCCATAGCAATATTTTTATGCTCGTGACTGTACCTCTGACAAATAATCTACATTGATTTATTATGACATTGGATTTATGTGATGAAAAGGAAAGATTGAGTATTAAACTTCTTTTTATATTTCGTCTTAGTTTAACCTTCTTTAAATGATTGGATGAAGATATAACCGATAACGACGAAAAATTCTGGTTAATATTTTGTGGCTAAAGTCAGAGTAAGATTGTTGTTGGAACTAGTTGGTCAGTGAATGTTGTCATTTTGACTGTATTCGGATAAGGGAATCAATCCAATAAGGATTTCTATAAAACTTTTAAAACATACTACAATCGCAGAGGCATTTTGTGTAAAGTTTCGAGATTTAGCTACGTGAATGAATTTTGGTCAAATTAATTCAACAACGTAACTAGATCGCGAATGTTAAACTAGTGTAATCATATTGGCACGCAGTGCGTTTTCATAAAGTACATGTTATTATTTATTAAAACAATTAGATAGTGAATACACTGACCAAAAATCTATGGCAGCGCTCTTTACCCGCGCCAATGCCCATTTTTTTCGGTACAATTGTTTTAATAATTACACAGTTGTATAGTTCATCTTATTTAAAATTGCGCGCCCCCTGCTTGTTACGTACAGTATACAAAATTTGGTAGGGATGCGTGAAATTTTAATTTAGATGATCTATACCGATTACATTGTGTGAATCAGAATTGAAACAAATGTGATGAATGGTCTCTCGGTCTTGCTAACAATTAACCGAAGCTTCGACCAAGAATACCCTAGAAAATGTAAAACAAAAGCATAAATAGCATAGCTCAAAATATAATAAAAGAACTCTTAAAATTAACATATCGCAAACATAACTTAACTTTATGACAGAGCATTAAGGTTGATAATAATCTGAAGTTCATATATTTAGATAGACATATTTTAAACTAGATTCAGCGCGTGACTTCGTCCGCGTGGAAGCCGTAAGACACCACAATATAGGTACTACAGTAATAGCCACAGTATTATAAAACTTTACTGTATACTACGATTGTAGTTACGAATCTCTGCAGCCAAAATTTGAAGAGTCAGGACTGGTGACGCGGGAGCAAGCGACGTACAGTTGTCCGTGTGAGAAGGAGCTCGTCCTGAGGTCGACACCCGCAGCCTTCAGTAGTAATTTCCCATTGCTTGCGAAGTTTTTCGTTTTCAGTAAATGAACGCCTGCGTTTCTGCATATACTACCTAATGGCACAAAACTGATGCACAGACTCTTGCATTCTTACAGTTCATTCCTGACGAACAGCTCCCAATCAGCATGCTCGTGTTTCTGTGACAAGAAACCTAAAGACAACTACACCTTTTTTTCACAAAGTGACGAAGTAGACACGGACATCCATTAGTCCGTGTATACGTCGGACAATCGGCGCGTTCACCTGTTGTAAACAAATATATCAAGTCACATAACCGTTTTAACGTCGGTTTTTTAAACTTGCGTTATTTTAGCGCAACAACAATAATAAGACACGTCTGCGTTACAAATAAGTTAAAAAAGGTTTTTTTTACTTACCCTAATTTATAATATTAATCAACAATGTAAAATACAAAAAAAAAGTAATACCTATTACAATATTTAAAATAACATATTTAAGTTTAAGGCCGAGCCTTCAGGGTAGCCCGCAAAATTCAAATTTTGTTACGTTTTTTGCAATTTGCAGGTCACTGTCAGGTTGTATTTTGATTGAAATATGATTCGCGACCGTAACAAATATGGGTTTACAGAATTAAAATCATTAGAATCAGCATTGCATCTCTATAAGTTCATATTACCCTATTGAATGACTATTTCATGAAATCATGACATTTGAGGGCAATTCTAAATTAAGGAGTTGTATTGCTGATTCTAATGATTATAATTCTGTAAAGCTATATTTGATACGGTCGCGAATCATATTTAGAACACCATACAACCTGATACCGACCTGCAAATTACAAAAAACGTAAGACAATTTGAATTTCGCGGGTTAGCTTGGCGCATCCCCCTTAAGCAAATAAGAAGTCTCGCTTAGAAGTGGATGTATGACATTTGACTCATTTAGTTCACTTTTTTGTACGAAGTAGATAAAGACACCCACTTACCGTATTTTAGAAAAAAAAAACCGTAACTGGCCTTAACCATTTCTTTGGCCCTATTAACTAAATGTTGTAAAACAGAAGAAGATAGCTTTGTTCTTCTATTAATTACCACCGTTTTGCATTCAAAACGCTATCCTGTAAAATCATAACTTTGTAGATAACCGTATATACATACTTAGCGGCCGTCTGAATGATAGTTTGTAGAACGTACACAGAAAAACATTCAGAGTTTAAACCTCTTGTCCTATTTGGTTATAATAAAAATAAATATATATGGTTAGGTGACTGTTAAAATGAGAAATCCCGTGTGTTTACAATCTACTGTTACATTATTTAAGTGATAGCTAGAAAGATATATAGGTTTTTGTCACAGAAACACGTGCAAGCTGACTGGGAGTTGTTCGTCAGAAATGATCTGTAAGAATGCAACAGTTAGTGTATCAGTGTTATGGCATTAGGTAGTATATGCAGAAACGCAGGCATTCATTTGCTGAAAACGAAAAACTTCGCAAGCAATGGGAAATTACTACTGAAGGCTGCGGGTGTCGACCTCAGGACGAGCTGCTTCTCACACGGACAACTGAACGTCGCTTGCTCCCCCGTCATCAGTCCAGACTTTCTTCAAATTTTGGCTGCTGAGATCATAACTACAAACGTAGTATACAGGAAACTTTGATAATAATGTGGCTGTTACTGTAGTGTCTATATTGTGATGTCTGACGACTTTCACGCGAACGATGTCGCGCGCTGAAGCTACTCTTAAATAAGATGTTATACTATTTAATGTTAACTTACAACTAGATACTACTTATATTATTGTGTACACGTAAATATAACACCAACTTATGTCCGCCTGTCAATGTTCCCGTCTTTAGAAGGATGAGGGCGCATGCATACTAATGACTTCATCACTTATCTTTTATACCCGATGCTAATACAACGGGCACAAATTTATTCGACTCGCACCTGCTTCGCACGGTTTTTACGACTTGAATAAATATCGAGAGTTCTGTATAATTGTCTAAGTTTAATATTAGTACATTATACATGTAAACCTTGCGGAAAAGAATCTCTAAATGATGTTTAAATCCGCATCAACATTCACTGCTAAGTTTAGAATAACAACGTGGTCGCACACAGTCACACAACAAAAGCGACTTTGTTTTATACTAGCTTCTGCCTGCGACTTCGTCCGCGTGTTTTAACATAAAACATATCTTATTGCACTTCGCAACAGCGTAGATTTCTATCAGTGAAAGATTTTTTTAAATCGGGTGATTAGTTTGGAAGATTAGTGATAGTGCGAGTACTAACAAACTACCTCTCTTTATAATACTAATATAGATTATTACTATTTACTATTATAGAATTACCGTAGTAGTTTGAGAGGGCACATGGGCGAAAAAGGTCGTCCAGCAGTAAGTATGCTCGTCGCGTGTTCTGGGATTAGCGCGGTGTGCGGTATAAAACCCGAAATAAACGATCGTGAAAAAAAAACTACTGCTCTCTATTACTACCTTTTTGCTATTTTTACCTACACAACCCATCATGTTAACATAGACAACCATAAGTCGGCATAATATTCAATGGTCTATTATATATTCAGTCTTTATTTATTTAAATAAGCGCATACAGGTATAGGGGAAAAACTCTATTCACAATAGGAAGGGACCCACGTCACGCCGACTCACACATCGTGGTAATTTTGCACGACCACCGATTGCGCCCGGCTACACGCTCAATCAACAAGTAGGCGCTTGCTATCGTGAACATAGTGCTAGCATAAAATCGCAAAGGCTTTTGTGCTCTTAAAAACTATGGACCCGCTGAAACTAGCTAATTTGAGCATTCACTTTAAAATTACAGCAAAAATTAATATAATTTTTTTCAAGATCCGGTTCAATTGCAGAAAAATCGGGGAAAATACTGAAATGAGATCTAACAAAAATTCGCATATATAGCATCGCCATCAAAGCATGTGAGGTGTACATACCTCGTCAGGTTTATGGGAAAGGAGGATAGTTATGTTGCTGGGGAGGATATCTGCCCATAGCATACATATTGTAGTTCTGAGCGTTTTGCACAGGCGGTGCCGGCGCCGAGGTTGAGGGCCGCGCCGGTACTTGAGGCGTCACTGCCATTCGTGCAGGAGAGTTAGGGTACGATTGATGAATGTTAGGTACATCTGAAAGACATTCGAAATATAATCGAGTGCTAAAAAGGGGTAGGCCCTTTAACACTTACTAGTCAAGTGCATAGGGGATATGACCTCAGAATACAATGTAAAACTTTCTGGATTGTGTTTGTTACACTAAGTAATTAAAAAAGTTGGCCTACTTTTTCTTGTTTTCTGATAACATCAACTTTACCAGTGTAAGGATTTTAAGTACGGACAGTATGTAATTTTCCAACTGGGATGGTATGAGGAAAATCTGAATCCATAGAAGATACAGAGAAACTGTCATAGGAACCATTATTCTTTTTCATGAAAAGAATTTTGGCATACTTAATTCTGTGGTCTATTTCGAGTTGTCCATAAAAAATTACCATTATTTTAAATGCTGGTCGACTCAGCTCCATACAAGGAAAAAATCTGGTCAGTAGAAGTGAGTCAAATATTTTTATGCAATTTGTTAAGAAATCTGATACCCTTAATAAAACGAATGCTTCAAGAAATGTTCAATATGACCTCTACGTAGCTAGCAACATATTATAGCGCTACGCAACTGCTCATGTCAAAACACCGAAACGTCAAAGAGAATAGATTCACTAGCAAGAGTGAGCTAGTCACTCTTTCATTCAATGGTCAAAACGTAGGTACTTAACTTAATCTATTTCGTGTTGATGAATATCATAATATTATTACTAAATATTATTTAGTCCAAATCATGAAAAATAATTCAGCTGCTCCCTGCATTTTGTCGATTTATGCGAACGATAATAATACAGGGTGGCAGGGAAATCAGCGCGTCTACTGTATCCATGAATTCGGCACATGATTCTAGACCCCGTAGCGTAGAAATTTTACGCCGGTTATCAAAATAATAATCTGCTGTTTCATAGAAAACAGTAATACCTACGCGGTCAAAATGTACTGCATACCATTGTTTTTTAAACCGACTAAAAGTTTCAACACTGGGGTTCAGAACCCTGTACTGAATCCATGGTGACAGGTCGTGCGTCGATGTTCCTGCCACCCTGTATAATGACTGAAGTGGAAATAAAATTCTGTTTATGAACATAGTTTAGACTTATTGATGACACCAAATTGTTAAGGAACTAATATATAATAATTGATCTATATGTCCAGTAATTTTCTACTAAATATTGGTACTTTCCACGTTTAAATGTCAGACATGACCACCTCAATCCATACGGACACAATGTAGGTACAAAATGTTCGACGTCGAATGATCTGCTCTGGAACTATTCCAAACTGCAAAACTTTAGTTCAGCGCCATATTCTGGAGAAATGTCCCCGAGCAGGCCGTATGATTCACCTCAAGTGGTCAAGACATTAGACCAATAATTGTTTTACTGAGCCATTTCCATAACTTACGGTTGGAGGCTGATGGATATGGCTGTGAATAGTAGCCTCGGCCTACTGGCGGCGGGACAGCCGGTTGGTACGACAAGTACGCGGCAGGAGCGGCCACCGCCCTCACAGAGAGAGGATGGGTCGCGTTGCCGGGGTGCAAGCCTCTAGGATGGGCGGCACTCGGCGGGCGAGGGGCGCCTGGAGCATGGGATGCGTTGGGTAGATGCAACGCCGTCGGAGTGTGCGCTGCACTTTGCGTGAGAGAGGCCGTGCTGGCCGTTCCGCTGGAGTATGTTCGAGCCGCAACGTTCGTGGTGGTCGGATATCTGCTGGTGCTTGCGAGCGCTGCTGGAGGCGCACTCTCGACTTTATGGCCTTTGGCGAAGTGGCCGAATCCGTTGACTGCATTGCTGCTAATGTTTGAAGTGCTTGGTATACCTCTGTCCAAATTAGTTGCTTCTTTTGTGCGAGATTCATTTCCTTGACTTCTGTCAGACGTTAATGACGAAGCTGAAAAGAAACAAGTATTATTGGCGAGTCACAAAAGCCCATGACAAAAATTGTTGCCTCTTTTTTCGGCGGCCATTATACTAATAATAATGGACTCGGGCCCGATACCGGTGATCTACTATTTTTTTATATTTTTATATTCTAATAAGTATTTAAAAATGTATTTTTTATGCATGGAAATAAAGGAGATAATAGTAATAAAATAATAAACATTTATTATTTTATTATTATTTTGCATATCATATTTATGGGTAAACTACCGAGCGCAAAAGCAAATCAAACTCCGCCATTTTACCATACAGGGGTGGAGTACACTGGATTTGTGGACGTCAAAATGAACAAAGGTAGAGGAGCATGAATAACGAAGGGCTACATAGCAGTCTTTATATTTATGGTGACCAAGGCTGTACGGTCACGGCCCAAGAGGCAGCTAAGAGACGACCAGTCCCTACGAATGGCGCCCGTTCACGAACATGGCGTATGGATCAGCACCATTAAGCTCAACCATTTTGAAGGGAACTAAATGATCCAATCCATTAATTGTAAAGTTTTGTGGTATAGGGTGGTGTGTTCACATTTTGGGAATTCGCATTATACGTGAAAATGTCCAGCATACATCATCATCGACCCTTTACTTATATTTCAGGAGTTTTAAATAAAGAACGTATGACTTACAATTACGAATGACTTCCAACACTGCCTGTATCACGTCAGAAGATGTGTGACTGATTGGGTTTGCTCTCCTGGTAATTGAAGTCAGCGAATGCAACAGTGACGATTCATCCATTCCGACACTAGGCACGGGCGTCTGAAAAATACATCAAATTTCTGTAAACACGTGTCGCATCGTACGATGTGTCGATTTATAAAGTGCCGAATTAAAAAAACCGAAACCTTTATTAGACCACTTTTTAAACAGTCTGCCACAGAGGGTTTTCCCGAGATCTATGCAACATAGGAATTTGAATTTTGGCATAATGTTAAGGTTTCAGTCACAAGCACACAGTTCACCAGTCAAAGACTAAAAACATTTAAATTTTAATTTGAGGGTCAGTTCGAACTTACAAAAAAAGAATTTATTAACATATCAAGTCCAGTATAGTTTAAAAGAGCTTCCTTTAACGATTCTAAAAATATTCTCTTATAATGTTTGGTTTTAGCGGCCTTAAAGATATAGCTCAAGATTTACAATTTTACCGTGCCCGCCCTCCCCTTGTCTCCTAGGTTTCTAACTTTCTGATTTTAATAGTTAGTTTAGATAATTATTCATATTTTACAGTTAAATTATTGATGTTTGCGACACAGTTATAACTGCGAAAAATAAAAACAAACAGGTAAAAATAAATAGGTTCTTACTAAAGCCTTTTGACCTATGAAGTAGTAATCTTTATCAAAATAAATAGTGCTAGTTAGCTGAATCATACAGGATGGATTTTTGAGATGGGGCAGCAAGGGCTGCTACCTTAACCGTTGTAACTACAGGAAAACGGTCCTAAGAGACTTTGATTAAGTTTTTAAGAAATTGTGATTTGGATTTTGAAAAAAAACAACAGTCAGCAGGAAAATGGGTAATTTTCACAAAAAAACTTTTTTTATGTCAATCGATCATGTTTCATGTAAGGATCAAAAACCTCTATTGGACGAACTTAGGATTGAGTACTAGAAAAGTCAGAAATCGCAAAAATCTTTTCCCATAGATTTCGTAGGAAATGAGACTAGAACTTACTTTTTTGCTATGGATACACTAACCGTAACCGCTAAAATGAACGCTACAATCCTGTAGACAACATAGGTTTAGGTAGCTGCCATTTGGTGTGTACATAGTAGTAGTGTACGTAGTTTAGGAGGTAGCGCAGGTTCATTCATTACACGCAGTTCAGTAATTACGACAGGCCATCGACTGTTTCACAGACTGCTCAGTGTATTTTGGTTCTGAACCTTTAATATGTGTGTGAGCCTGACCCGCTCTTGCCGGTTTTTTTATTATTATCCTATCTTTTATACTTACAGGTTCCATGAGAGTTCTTTGCTTTAAAACACATCCCATTAGCTGGAGTAGGAACTGTCTGGGCACTGTAGATGTTTCCTGGAAATTATGTGTAATAATTAATACCACTCTAACCGGATGCAGCTGAATACCAGTATTTTACATGGAGCGACTGCCTATCTGACCTCCACGACCCAGTTCCATATGAGAAATAATGTAGGCCATATTTATGTTACCATAGAAATTATGTTGTTATGACTTATGTAGAAAAAAAGTAGTAAAGAGCTTAGAGATCAAAACGGTGTTTTTAGGGTTCCGTACCTCTAAAGGAAAAAACGGAACCTTTATAGGATCACTTTGTTGTCCGTCCGTCTGTCAGTCTGTCAACCCCTTTTTCTCAGGAACGCGTTGAGTTATCGAGTTGAAATTCATATCAAATACCTACGGTCCCTTGGAACTCTAAAAAAATTAAGCTTCTAAGACAACACAATAAAAAATGCGGCCATTTATGCGACATATTTTGATATTTACATAAAGTCTTCACCGATAACGTTTTTGAGATCTCCCAGTGTGTCGATCAGGGTTAGCGAACCTCATACTTAAACTGACCGAAAGGTATAGCCTGGTCATACAGGTTTACGCACCGACCGACGTCGGCGCACTCGGATGACGCAGTAGAAGAGATGTATGAAGATATCTCTTCAGCTCTTCACAAGACCACGAAGACGCACTACAACGTTTTCATGGGGGACTTCAACGCTAAAGTGGGAGAACGGAATAGCTGCGAATCGAAAGTTGGTCCACACGGTTATGGAAGCAGGAACCACAGCGGGCAAATGCTCGTCAACTTTTTGGACAAAAGAGGGGCTCTTCATAATGAATACGTTCTATAAGTAGCAATCCCAAAGAAAGTGGACGTGGCAAAGCCCTGATACTGTGACAAAGAACGAGATAGACTTCATCATGACGGGTAAAAAGCACATATTCAGAGTCGTCAACAGGTTTAATACCGGTAGTGACCACCGACTCCTACGAGGTTCTCTGAATATCAACTTTAAGCTATAAAGATCCCGTTTGATTAGGTCTACTCTCCGACCTAACCAGCTTCAAACCGTTGTGGGATCAGAACAGTTCCAAGTTCATCTGGAAATCCGATTTGCTACTCTGGAAACCACAATTGACGTCGACGAGGCCCTACAACAAGTGGTGGGAATCCTAAGGGAAGAAGGGTAGAAGTTCTGTCAGTTACAACGTACTGGTACGAAGTCCAAACTCTCGGCGGAGACTCTTCGGCTTATGGATGAGAGGCGGAATGACGTGCATGCCACTTCATCAGAGAAGCGGGCTCTCAATCGAAATATCAGCAAACTGGTGCGACGGGACCACCGATGCTCTAACACGCGCCGAATAGAAAAGGCTATAATAGAGCAAAATCTTCGCGAAGTAATTGAGGAGGCCCCATCTAACGAAGCTCGAACATCTTCTGGCAATACCATCACCTCAGGGCCGGATATTCTCGCCGAGAGAGGACTTACATGGCCGACTTTACGACTCACATGCTGTATGACCCGACCCTAGCAGTGAAGATTCCCGAGCCACATTGATCCGCCACAACACCGATGATCTGCTGGGAGTCAGCCTTGATGAGATGGAGATAGCCTTCAAACAGCTTAAAAATGGAAAAACCCCGGGGGATATCGGAATTACCTCGGAGCTCTTGAAAGCAGCAGGGAGACCTGTTCTTTGAGAGCTCCAGAAGCTGTTTAACTCTGTTCTTAACGATGGGAGAACTCCAAACGCATAGAACAGAAGCATGTTGTAGTATTATTCTTCAAAAAAGGAGATAAACGCTCCTTATAAATTACAGGCCCATATCGATTATGAACCATGTCTATAAGCTGTTTTCGAGGGTAGTCTCGAACCGTCTATCGAGAAGACTTGATGAGTTTCAACCTCCACAGCAGGCCGGGTTTCGATTGGGTTACGGGACCATAGACCACATCCACACAGTGCGGCAGGTTATACAGAAGACCGAAGAGTAAGACCAGCCCATGTGTCTTGCTTTTGTGGACTATGAGATAGCCTTTGACTCTGTCGAGACTTGGGCTGTGCTCGATTCCCTGCAGCGATGCCAAGTGGACTGGCGATACACATCGATGTGATGAGTTGCTTGTATAACGCCGCGAATATGTCTGTTCAAGTACAGAACCAACAGACTAAACATATCTAGCTGCGCAGGGGAGTGAGACGGGGATGTCATATCCCCGAAACTGTTCAGTGGCGCCCTGCAAGATATGTTTAAGACGCTGGACTGGAAAGGAAAGGGCATAAACTTAAATGGCGAGTAAATCTCACACCTACGATTCGCCGATGATATTGTCCTTATGGCGGAGTCACTGCAGGATCTTGATCGAATGCTGACTGACCTAGCTGTCGCCTCTCGACGCATCGGTCTTGGGATGAACATGAACAAGACCAAGGTTATATTTAATGACCTTCTTACCCCGAGACCAATTGTCATTGACGGTGTCCCCCTTGAAGTTGTCCAGGAATATGTTTAACTCGGGCAGAATATGCAGTTGGGTAGGAACAATTTAGAGAGAGAAGCCGATAAAAGGATTCAGCTGGGAAGAGCAGCATTTGTAAACTTCGTCAGGTCTTCTCGTCGTCCATACCGCAGTGCCTAAATACGATAATCTTCATCTTCAACGCGTGCGTCTTACCAGTTATGACTTACGGTGCCAAAACGTGGACACTCACGGTGAGACTGGACCATAACTTAAAAGTCACTTAGCGAGCTATGGAGATAGCAGTGCTTGAGAGTCTCTCTGAAGGATAAAATCCGAAACGAGGTTAACCGCCAGAGAACCAAGGTAACCGACATAGCCCAAAGACTAAGCAACCTGAAGTGGCAATGGGCTAGTCACATCTCTCGCAGAACCGACAATCGTATCATTGGGGAAAACGAGTTCTAGAGTGAAGAAACACCACGTTTAGGCAACCGTAATGTGGGACGCCCGCCGCACAGTGTTCACAATCGTAATATTACGAGCGCGTTTAGGTAAAAAATCCATGTCATAAAAATGGATAATTTTAGGTCATTGGTATAGCTGATTAGTCATCTAAATCGCACAGCTAATTACACTGCTAATTACCTTAGTAAACCCGGGCGATAACAAAACCTGTTTAGTTGCATTGTTTTAACGCTATCCGTCGCATGAGTTTATGTACTGTTTTACAATAGTGCTCTAATTGTTGATTAAAATTGTTGTGCATCATGGCTTCCACTTCTTTAAGTAAGAGTTTAACATGTTTTTGTTATTATTTGCATTTTAGTTTGTTGTAAAATACAAAACATGTAAATGCACAAAAATTTAAAGTTTTAACCTTAACTTTGAAACTTTCGCAGAGTATAAAAAAATTCCATCACACCCTAACATTACAACTTAATAATTTTTTGCTTGTATGTTTATCTTACTTTCGAACGAATTATGGTTTAAACTGTGCCGGTCTGTGCGGTAGGAGACATTTTTTTTTCTTATGATGCGTCAGGCGGGGAATAACTCGTCTATTTTTGTTTTGTTGTGGAGTAAAAAACTTGTCGGACAAGCCAATAAGGAGTCGTCCATAGCTCTCATGGTAGACTATTATGCCTCTTCTAAGATGCCAGGGGTTCTAAAAGAAGCAATTGAGAAGATAATCAAGGTGTTTGCGGTTGCTATAACCAGGTAAAGATTGTTATGAACAGTTTTTTTTTTGTTTTTTTTAGGGTTCCGTACTTCAAAAGGGAAAACAGAACCCTTACCACTCGTGTCTGTCTGTCAGTCCGTCTGTCATAGCCAATTTGCTCCGAATGGACCATTTAAGTTGAAATTTGGTACACATATCAATTTCTGTGACCCAAATATGGACATGTTACGTAAATAAATTAATTTTGAATATGGGTCACTTTTGGCGGCTAAATGAAAAAATAAAAATAAAAATTTGGAAACTGTACCATGTGACATATCAAATGAAAGGGGGCTTACTGTGGGGATTTCGAATAGTTTTTTTTAAATAATTTTAAACTAAAAAAAAACAAGTTATTTAAGTAAATGCAAACGAGCTCGTAATATTACGATCGCGAACAGTGTGCGCCGACCAGGTGGAGTGACGACAAGCAAATAGTGGCTGGAAGACTGAATGAGGAGAGCCGAAGTTCGGGCTCAGTGGCTTTCACTGGGAGAAGCCGCAGTCCAGCAGTGAACGAAAGTAGGCTGATGATGATGATGATGACGACGGCAACCGTCACAGCACGCGCTGCGCCGGTTTTTTAAATGAATTTCTGTATTTTATTTAATGCACAGTAAAATTGAGTTTCATTGGACAACAAGAAACAATATAAAGCAATTCCATGACTGTATAGAAATTGCCAGGAATCTAGTGCAATTTTAGTTTGATTTTGCCCGTATAAACTTAATTAAACTTGTGCACAACAGTTTAAAAAAGTAGAATATCCCTCAAAACTTCTTTAGTTAAAGCATTAACAAACAAAAAAAAAACCAGGGATATAGCAACCTCACCGGTTCTAAAACGTTCAAGATTGCATGCATATGCATGATGATGGCCGCCCACATCGCCCACATGTGAGTGATAGATAACCCTGTGGCAGCAGAAACATAATGTTGCGACCCTGGACGGACCCATACATACAGTCTTCGGATTTATATTGAAGCAGATGTAGGGTATGCTGCAACGAAGGGCTTCACGAAGTTTTCCAGAAAATCTAGTGCAAGACCGTTGACTGTTCATGCATCTTCGTGGAACCTGAGACCTAACCCCATAAGGAGCTTAAGGCACCTGACCCACCGCCGAAGAGGAAACGACAGAACAGTCAGAACACTCGCTGAGAGACTGGCTTAGTACATACGCATATCAGCAAGTGACTGAGCAAACATTTTACTCGTCACACTCGTGCACTCGCTCATAGCCCAGCGACAGAACTATCCGAACTGGACACTCGCTGCTCGTTGTCTCCAACTCGTTTCTACTTGTTAGTTCTACTCGCTTTTCGCTAATAATCTGCGGTGGGACAGATGCAAAAAGGCCGGCAAGAATGAAAAATATAGGTGCTCTTGAAAATCATGAAATGATACACGTTACATGTGTAAATTAAAAAGGAAATATTTAGTGGCTCGATCGATACACAAAAAAAAGTTATCAGACTTACAGAATCGAACGACGGAGTATGATTGAACTGACCCAGCAAATCTTGAACTTGCAACTGCTGAGACGGCTCCTATAACAAGACAACACATTAATTAATATCAAAATTGAGTGAAATTATTTCAGTCTAATATTTGGTACGTTCATGACTACATTACCTCCGTATATTCATCCAGTATGCGGAACAACTCTGGACTTACTGTTGACTTCAACAACAACCGACCATTTGCATTTTCTGCACACTTTTTCTCGTAAATATAGGATTGGTATTCACTCTCGCGCTCCAATTTTTGCAATTCCTGATGGTACAGCTCACTCCTAAAGATATATTGAAAAGTTTAGCCATGCAATGGTTTTCATAAAACTAAACAGGTGTGTGTTAGCGTGTAGCAGCTATTTTCTAATATCAAATAAGCGATCTCCAATCAACCGTAAAGTTGTGATGATTACCGGATAGTATGGCGAACAGATCACCAAGGGCGCGATAACGCTCAACAACTCTAGACCATAAAACCAAGAGCCAATGTATCATTATTTAGAATTTTAGATATTATCATCGCTGTGCAGGCTCATCTCATGTGTATTGCTTGCAATGTCAATATTTTTTAATTACATTAATCTTAACTGATGTAACCGAGACTTACATACATTAGATAGCATAGTGCTTTGCCAATTAAAATACTAGTTCGAAAAAGTATTTTGGCTCGTTATGTTATTTTGATTAACCTCTATTGCTTTAATTGTTATATCGCACAGCATTTTTTTTCCATTTCAAACCCGCGGGTAATTTACCATTAAATTCTTTACCGTTATGATGTTAATTTTCATTAAAGTAAACCGGACAATTTAACTGGACGAGGTAGATGTATAGATATCTTCGTATTTATAAAATTTTGCATTATGCAAGCAAATATATAAACATTATTACATACTGAATACTAAAAATTCGCTTCTCAAAATATTATAATTTGAATCAGAACGCGCTTCGCTTATAAACACTCGCCGATTCATGACCACTCTCATACTTCATCATATCAGACGATTCCCGGTAAAATAACACAGCGTCAATTATTATTACTTATATGTATATCTCAAATTATATCATGCGGACAAATTAATATGGAGAAGAATCTTATCATTTCAAACCTGAGTTCCCGCTGGATACAATTTTCGCAGACAGTTTCAACTACTTTGGAGCACTCCGCTTTCCTCACTTTGCTTGGCCCGGCTGGGAACAAAATAAATACGCGCCAAGCAAATAACATTAGCTATCCTAAGTTTATTTTATTACTAAAAATATGAGCAAAATGCATTGAACTTATTAATTGTGAAGCGGTTAAGGAACTTAAACATTAACAAACAATATTATTTTATAAACCAGGGATCACAAAAAAATTGTGATGAGTATTTCCACTGCTGACTCTTAGCATTTTTGTTCAGTGTCGCCAGTAGGAATAAATAAACAATCTATTACTTTAGTCACCCTTGGTCTATTAATTTTATACATGTAGAAATGAGTTCAACTGCATATCTGATTTTGGACCCAACATAGGACTTTTAGAGCTTTCTAGACATGATTTACCACAATTTTAGAGCATAGTTCCCAATACGTCTGAGATTATATTCATAATCATGGAACTTGGGATTATACAGAAGGAAAAAACAAAAACTTGTATACAAATTTGAGCACATGAACACTGTTCTATAATATACATATTTCAAAGTTAAGTATGGCTTTCATTTCACCCCAAGGTCCCTTACAAAAACTCAACCCATATAATAATTATGTCATTGGATGGCCCATTATAGAAAAACCTTTCATCATCTGCCTTGCTTTTTCCAACTGTGTTAGGGTCGGCTTCCAGTCTAACGGGATGCAGGATGCAGCCGCATACCTGTATTTTCCGTGGAGCGACTGCCTATCTGGCCTAAACAACCCATTTACTGGGTAACACTGCTGCGAGTCATTAAGTAAAATGAAACAAACATTCATAAGAAACCAGCAAATAATAGTTTATTTTTTTCAATTATTGTCGACCCTCCAAGCTTCATAAGTTATACGCGCGTTACGACTAACGAATATTCCAGAGGTTCAAAATCAGATACAAAATTCCCATTTCAGCTTGCTTGAGTTCAAATATGCACTTCATAGGTCCCTATTGACTTTGTTAGTGTTAAAATGCGAAATTACGCAAATGCAAATTAGGATGCATTAATATGTTCAACAAAATTTATTGCTAACGAAATATATTTGGCACATGAAAACAGCATCTGAAGAACATATTTAATAAATTTATAATAAAACAATGGGGTAGTTGACTGTTATTCAAAATGTGCAATTGAACAAAAATCATATAATAAATTCAAGTAACAAAAAGGAAGGTAGCGGCTAAATGCTTAACAACTATTGCTTATTTTAGTCCCTCACATGTTAAAACATTTTAAGAATACTAGCAGTCTGTCATTTCAAAGTCGATGAAGTAAAGGGAATAACAATTTTGTGTTAACATAATTTTAGTTACGGTTATATTACATCTGACCAAATAGGTGGCAGCAATATTATCAACGATGGCCCGACCATACCGGCAATATATTTTTTACACTATGTCCCGGCAATTAGAAATATATTTCATCAACTGTGTTCATATTTAGAAACAGTTCAGAGTTAAATAAAGGTTACTCAATGATTTAGCTAAGAGAGCAGCACTTCGTCCATTATGTGTACTTACTCTTTTTTTTTAATGCCTATATATTTAAGCCTCTCACGTAAAATAGGCCGCACGTCAGTGGTAACAAAACCAGTATAAGCTGGCCTCTTATTCTATTAAAACTCCGTACCTGACTAGGCAAGCTCAAGGCCAGTGTTGCCACCGACGTGCCGTCGACTGAACTACAAATAACCTTTGTGTTATAATTTTCCACCGCACCTCCACATGCAATCCATTCAAACAAGTGTAGCCGAAAATCTTATCTACTACATGAGCTAATGCTGGAGCAACAATGTCCGGTGAAACTAAAAGAAAGGAAGATGAGATTAAATGGTTCGTGTGACCAGCAATGAGGCCCTACTAAGTACTTCATTTAACACATTCGAATCCACTCACTTTTCATAGACCATACGTATTGCTAGTGGAGGGTCCACATCGGCATTACGTTTGAGCTAAAGCGAACCCCGAGGCGGATTCTTGGCATTAAGGTTCGATTCCGTGTTATAAAACACTGTATAACATAGTGAAATCGTGTTTTCAGAGTCTTGTCGATATACTTACTATCTCTGGGGGTATTTTCATGTACTAGTGGGGCGGAGAGGAGTTATTATAACTAAAATCCAACTACGACAAAAACGCCAACTATAAAGGTATAAACCAGATATCGTTGTCCATAGTTATCAGTGTTCCTTTGCTTTACTGAATTAAACACCATTGGTCGTCAAGTAGCAGAACCAAACCAAAATAGCTATCCATACACAAACTAAAGCTCTAAATGTTTGACTGAAATTAACTCAACTTCTAATTTTACTAATAATTTTAAAATTATTATTGCATTATAAACGAATCGAATAAAATTCAGTTGAACAGATCAAATAAAATGCGTAATATTCCTCTTACCTCCGCGCCGACGCATGTTCTCTGTCATAATCCGATCGATACCGAGATAGTGATCGTCTAGTTTATTAGTGATGTTTTTCAGAAAGGTAAGGTGCGTAGCACTCGCAACTGGCGTGCGTATATTACCAGATGTAGGAACTTCAACGAAGCACAAGGAGTATGTAAGGATAGCAGGAAGTGTTCTATAGTTTCTGTCTACCCCTATAGGAACATCTCTTGAGTTTCTATGCGTGTGTATGTGTAATTTTGAGATATGGGATCAATTCGGTTATAACTGCAGAAACTTTTCATTGTTTTTTCGAGAAAAACTATGAAATATCTTTGCGGCCGGTAAAACCACTACTGTGCAGTGGGCATACGTAAATATTCATTCAGATTACGGAACCCGGACAGTATGGGGAAATCCGAATCCATACGGGGCATCTGGACAGCGAACGTTGGTCAAAGGAAAATGCCGTCCAATCTATAGCGCCCCCCGTACCTAACTAAAACTGCTTCTCAAAACCAAGCCTGTTTGATTTGGAGGAGAATTCAATGCTCTTCCCAAGCAGCAAAAACTAGTACTATAAAAAACCATAGAACGTTTTGTAAAAAACTGTCCTTGGTCCTATAAAACCCCAAAGAACGTATCTTTTATTCGGAAGTGGCGCATTTAGATCACTGTTCAGTGACAAAATAATTTTATTGCAGTGTTCCAAATGACGAAACAGTCCAATAAAATCTATGTAACAGTGATGCAGGTCTCAAAATAATGATGTACTGGCTACTGTAGGACCTTTTATAGTACTTTTTCATACTATACAAGAGTTTAGTTTCCTTTACCTCACATTTTTCATTCACCATTCATTATTTTACATTCGTGATAGTGCAGAGTGCAAAAAATAATTAAAATAATTTTACAAAAGGATACAAGCAATCTAAGGTGAGTAAGATTTTATTTTGTTATTATAATATTAGTCTATTACGGTGAAAATGATGTGCGACTGCAGCTTTACTGATAAACTAGGGATAAGTTTACCATGAATTTAAAGTGCCCCCCTCGAATTGTTGAGCTTTTACTAAATTATTTATCATATAAAGTGATTTCGAAACTCTAAGAGCCATTATAGTACTTGCCGTGATAATGTTTTCACTGTCAGTCATCGTGGATTCAACCTAAAATTGGGGTTCTGTGTGAGCATGACTGAATATATAATACCTACACAGTGTTTCTTTTACTATTTTTCTGACGACAGAATGAAGGTAATGAAAAAAATACTTAATTATAAACTGTTTACTGACGAATAGTGTAAAATAATCATGTAACCAGTTTTTTTTTTTTCGGGAAGGACTTGCGTAGTTATATCAAGTTTTACGTACGTAGTGTTTATATTTCTTTATATGAGGTGCCTATGTATGTATCTAGTAGCATCACTGAACTTTAGAAGCAATACCTTTATAAATATAAACTGCAGTTAACATTGTGGTTTTTTTTCAGTGTACCTAATGGACGCCAATATGGATGTCGATAAATTTCTTAGTCGAGACGATTTCATGCTGCTTACAGCAGCGGAATGGCCGTGGAAAATCACTCATTTTATATTAAGTGCAAACTGTGTTAGCTGTGGATTATATACTAATTCATCTTTACCGAGTCACTTCATCATATATAAAAGAAATATGGCCCAATTGTTAAATGAATTATTTTTCTGGTGTCGGGGTTGCGATTTTATGGCTATTTATGACCATTATCCTTCCGATGAATGTCGGCTTTGCAATTAAATAACATTCTCTTACATTAAAAAATCTTTTTATAAAGCAACTCTGACCATAAAATCTAGAAATTTTGTTCACACAGAAAGCCCTGCAAGTCCAGCGCCATACCTACACATTAATGTCTTTCAGGGGATTCCCCGTACTATCTCGCTCGCTCAATCGTTCCCACCTTGCGCCCCGCACCGCTAATCCTCGATCCTCCGCTCGGAAATACACGTTAGAACGCGCTGTTTCGCACTCAGGATAGGTAGTGCTTGTTTTGAATAATACTATATCAGAATAAAATTAAGAAAAATACGCTACTTTGCTTCCTGAACTAAGGCAAAAGGTATCTAATTACTTAAATAAATGTTAAATGTAATGTATTTACCGATTTGTTTTAAATTCAAACTTTTTAAAGATATACATTTATTTCAGATGCCATTCAAAATAGTGCAGACGTTTGAAAGAGGCAAAACTTTTCTGACCTGTGTACCAAGTGCCTGGGAAAATGAGAGTTTATTGCTATGGCCAAGAAAAGGCTCTAAAAAACTACAAAAAAATGAAAATTCACAACCTGGTGATGATTGGATTAGTACGCCATGTCAACTAAAAAGATACAACTTGACCTACGATCAAGCGCAAATAGAAATGGTCCGTATGCAGCGTGAAAGCGATACTGAGGAAGAGCGATTGCCAAAGAAGCGACGTCATATTGACGTTGATCTGAACGAAATGGCGGTGCAGTACATCACGGTAATATTTTAAACGTTATTTAATTAATTTTCCTAGCCCCAAAGTAGGTTTAGTGTAATTACTGCTCTTTGTCATATTTATGTGTTTTTGCCTCACTCATCGTCGTAACGGGTAAATCGACTTGAATGTTTGTTATGGAGGAAGCTCATACACTGGATTAAAATATATTACTATTTAATCCCTAAGTAATACATATTATAAATGCGAAAGTAACTCTGTTTGTTTGTTGTATGTTTTGTTTTTCTGTTACCTTTTCACGACTAAACGGCTGAACGGATCGTAATGAAATTTGGCAAGGAGATAGAGGGACATAAGACATTTTTTTCCCACGCGAAAGAAGCTGCGGACAACAGCTACATAGTTTAATATAAAACTATTTACTAAGTAGGTATATAATTATTATGTAACATATTCTATTTAGCAGAGTATTAAGAGCGTTTATCCCACTCGGGCTGGCAACATCAATTTTTTTTAGAGGTACTTTGTGATTATTTTATTAAATTTAAATCGAAGTAGTCTAGGTCACCAAAAGAGATAAGTAACCAGGGTCGTGGATATAGTTGAAGTTTAGTACGAAACCGATGGATGTTTTTAAATGAAATTTAATTCGATGAATGATCTGATTGTTTTCTATTAATTAAATTAAAAGTTATTCGAAAATGTCCATCAGTTTCTTACTAAACTTCAACTATATCTGACGACCCTAGTTACTTATCACATTTGGTGACTGTACATGGCTGAAAATTTAATAAAATTTATTTATCACGAAAAACCTCTACAACTGCCCACGTGGTATAAACGCTCTTAAATTGTATTTTACTTTTTTTTAAGAACAAAGAAAATATTTCACCGGTGGCAACGTTTCCCGAACTTGAGACAGAACCGGCCCAATACCCTGAAGTTTGCCTGCCTGTCAATACTACAGAGAATCCAGCAGAAAGCTCAACTTTTATAACCTCGGGAACTCCATTCATCGTGGAACAGGACACAGCGTCAGAAACGTTATATTTACTTAGCCAAAATCCACCACTAAAATCAAACTTTGAGGAAACTGTTCTCAAACGTTTGGAAAATATTGAAAGCACGCAAGAAAAAATTATGTATCAATTATCTCAAGTTAGTACACAAATCGATGCATTTCTCAGACAGAGCCAACAACAAAAATTAAACAGTCAAATGGGGTTCAAAAAAATCGATAAAATTGACGAACTTCAAAACTTTAATGATGAATTAAAAAATAAAGAATCAGTAGACATCTTCAAAGAAAAATTATCTTTGGTTTGTGGTTCTGGAAAGGGTAACGGTCTTAACAATTGTTTTGCACTAATAGAAGTCATGTTTACTCGTCGATTCATGACAGAATGCTCATGGGCAGGTGGCTCTAAAAAATCTGAAATTAAAAAAAATTGTTTCAAAGCTCACAGCCGGGTAATTAACTTGTTTTTTGAAGTCATTCATCACTCCGATAACACTTTCACATTATTGGAATGCGAAACATTTTTTAAAAATATTTTGAGAAATTCTGAGAGACGATACGCTGCCAAAATGTTGAGAGCCTCAGCTACAAAAAAAAGAAGTAAAGACAAAGAAATAGGCAAAAAGTCTAAAACTACTATCATGCAAGACAATAATCCTGCTATTCAAACAAACCCTACAGATAGTCAATTGGCAGTACCAGCTCAGGCTGTGGTTGCATCCTAGTCTCAAACCATCTATTCTGACTCATTGCAGTGAATAGACCAGTGCAACCTCTAAGGTATAACAATATATTTATATTACAACTCATTATTAAGAGGGTTTATCCCTCGCGTGCTGGCAACGTCGCATTTGTAGAGGTTTTTTGTGATTATTTCATTAAATTTTAATAAAAGAACTACATATTTTTATTAGAATCATGGCATGCATTAGATCGTTGTGTTTTATAATTATTTTTAACATTTACTCTAGTAAATAAAAATATAACGATCTAGTGCATGATTTTAAAAATATAGTACTTTGATTTTTTTATGAAATAATTACGAAAAACCTCTATAAATGCGACCTTGCCAATCCGCGAGGTATAAACCCTCTTAAATAACTTTTAACAGTGTCTATTATAACTTTATCTGACATGTTTCTAGATTTTATTGAATTAAGTGTTGCTGTCATATTCTTTTTCTTAAGAAAGATTTTTTTAAGTTGCTAAAAACAGAGGGTTATATAATAATTTTGTTACTTATCATAATCGTTAATGATTTTGTATTACATGTTTATTTGATTGTGATTATTTCTATAGTTTTAATATATCGTTTAATTCAACTATACGAATGGAGAAAAAAGGATAAATAGTAAATAATATTATTTTTCTGTTTTAATACACATAAATTTGTAGTAAATTTTGAGAATAACAAGATAACATTAGAGTTTAATAGCAATAAAACTAATAAAACTAAGGGCTGATTTTTCAATAGTCAGATAATTTTTATCTGAGGAATAAAAGTGGCGGTTTGACAGCTTATCTATAGAGAATATGTCAAACCGCTATTTTTATTCCTCAGATAAAAATTATCTGACTATTGAAAAATCAGCCCTAAGACTCCTGTTTTATATTAGTTTTAAATTGAATATTCCTGTCAAGTGAATATTCTAACATTTTATGTTTTTGACTTATTTTCGAGTACCTAGGTACCTGATATTGTATAAGCTGAGTTAATTATGTGGGTTGATTTTAACGTGAGATCAAGACTGGTAGAAGAATGAGAAAGATAAAGATAAAGATCAATTTATTTGTTTAACATCAGTAGATTACAATACATAGATGCATGCAATGGTGTTAATACAAGTTCGTGCTACATGATAAACCATAGAAGGCGTACAAATCTTACAGGTTTTCAAATACCTGGTCATTATAATTACAAAATATTAAATTGTACCATGAAATTGTCACACATTTTAAATGTCAAGATTTATCGTTTAAGAAGTCAGATATACTATAGTAACATTTCATGGTCAACATCTTATTCACCTTGTCTTAAATAAAGGTGTATTTAATTAATTAAATGAAAGGTTTTTCTTTTTTAGTTCAAAATAAAGAACCATTTAATTAATAAAGATTTTTATTTATATACCATCTGCGTAAATAACCTTAGGAATTAGTAAAATGTCTTTATTATACAGTATGTAATAATGGCACAAAATAAGTTGTTGAGTTGTAAGAGATCGAGATAAGTTTACACTTTATTGCGTCAACTCTGAATAATCTTTGAATTTTCTTCATGTGCTTAGTTTTGCATTTATATATGTTCAAATATGAAGATTTTATTGGAGTTTTAAAAACGTCCTCAATAGGTTCAACACGATTTCCATAAATAATTATGCCATTAGCTCCATTTTCTATAGACTCAATTTCAATAACTTGGTTTTCTTTATCTAAAAACCATTTGTCTTCCTTACGTGGACACAAAATAAAACTTTGTAAATGAAGGATTCTCAGATTTTTGTTGTGAGTTAAAAATGGAGAAGATGTCTGTCTTAAAGTTCTGCAGTTCTATATTGACTTTTTCACTAATACGTTTAGCTGCTTATTCAAGAGGTCTATTACCATGTCTTATCATTTTTTTTAGAGAATATAACTGATTTTCAAATGGATAAGCACTAAAATCTTGTAGTTTTCCAATTTTTTTTACTTCATCAATAATGTGACATAAATTGTGCACGTTGCTGGTCATATAACACTCACCATATATATCTCTAAAATATTCTAGGAAGTTGTTCAATAACGAATCAGCTAGGTCTAATAAATGGAAATATTTTTCGTTGGAGCAAATCGTAATTGCACAAAAAAAGCATAAGAAATGTTGATAAGCATCTGAATGTAATGTATATTTCAAGATTATGAATCCAAAATAGTACAAAAATGTGCGATATTCTGAGCCCTTCCAAAAGCATAAATGGTCGAGACCTCTGACAGATCGGTGGATTTCTCGTGGCGTTTTGCAGTTTAGTAAAAAATTTGTGACAATACCAATATCCGTGCTGCTCCACTTAGTATCTTTTTTAAATTTTCCATCTTTCCATCCAGTAAGAAGACGTTTCATTATTCCTAAATCCAATAAATGTAGCGCATCTCCTACTACAAAATCTTCTACCATATCAATAGGCAGTTCTAATAGAGGTGATTCAGCTTTATGGTGCTGCCCATACTTTTTCGCCCGAAAATCTTCGTCGTTTCTTTTAGGGCATCCAACTCTTGGGAACACAACGGTATTGGATTCGTACGAATACTCTCCTTCTACTGTACATTTTAGACACCCATCTTTCCCGTTGTAATTGCACACACCTGCAAAATCAATTTAAATTTAATGTTTATTCATTAAAAAAAATGAAAAATGCTTACTTAGTTGCAAACAGACGGCGTCGTGTGCTTGTGAGTCTGTGCTGACGGAACGGAATGTAGGTATTGTATTGTGTATTTATTCTTATTTCATTGCATGCTGCACCGGTCGACGTCATCACGTCAACGCCGGCTGTCGCTGAAAACCAGCGCTGGGGCTCTGTCTCGTATGGGCTCGCAGCATTATGCTGAAGATGGCCGTTTTGCGTCGATGTGACTATTTTTTAATCCACTGATTTTTGGTTTAAAACATTTTTTTAACAACAATAGATGTGACGCATATTTTTCCCCCAACTTGTTCTTTTATTTTGTGTTAGTTCTATTTCTTTTCGTCATGTTTACTGTAAATAAACGTATTTTCTTTCTTTCTAAGACTAACTGAACTATAAAAATAAGATCTAAGAGAAAAAAGAGAGTCAGAGAGAGATAAATATTTGCATCAGGGAGTGACATAGGCTATATTTTATCCCGGAGTTTCCACGGGAACGGAAATTACGCGGGAGATCCCGCGAGGCACTGCTAGCTAGCAATAAAACAATAGTGATAGAATTAAACTTACCCTTGATCATAGCCCGAGCTGGAGAGTCACATATAAAGGCCCGTATTTTGACGCCTACTATTTTTTCCTTTCCATTAATCACGATTAATATGCCATCTTTTAGTAGTTTTTTCATTTCATCTACAAACATTCTTAGATAACCATCTAAATCAGATGGTTTAATATGGCCTGAATAAATTCCTATTACAATGGGTCGCAATTCTGGTATTTCATAAACGTTGCATAAAATTGGCCATAATTGAAGTTTTGAACTTTTAAAAGCAGGCAGCCCGTCAATGTTTATGTTCAGTGAAATGGCGGGTAGATTGCGATCAATTTGTATCATTTGTAGGTAGTGTTCCAGTGTGTTTGTCAAACCGTTGTGCCAGTACTGTCCAGTTCCCACGGGATAAGTTGTAACAGTCTTTTCTGTTTTAAGAAGCATTCGGGGATCGTTAGGTAATGTATTTGGTATTCTATTGTTAATTAATCGTACTAAACTTTTTGTTGCTTCATGCGAAATATTATAATTAATGGCCCAATTTTTCACGCCATCACGAAATTGTTGGTCTTTTTCGAATGTTGAATCATTGCTTGAAGATTCAGAAAAATCGTTGGAGTAAGGACTCTCTTCAGAAATAATATCTTTGTAAGACACACTTTGTACGGAACCGTTTCCCGTAATTGTGATTCCAACTTGATTTTGGCTACTATTACTGCTTTGATTGTTTGATGATGACGAAGCTGCTTTTTCAAAACGTCTATTCACTTCTCTTCTATAAGTTCCACTGCGTTTATATCTTTTCCAATTCTTTAAATCCATTTTTTTTGTTTTTAATGCACGTCACATTAATTCCGTATTAAAATTTCTGAATATTGTTGTAAAAGCGAGCCAATAATCCTTTTTGGTACTTAACTGTCATTTTATAGAATCATTTATCTACATGTATATGCCACTTTTGCGTCATTATAGTGATAGATACCCATTTATAATACTAACAAGCGCATTGCTAAGCACCAAAAAAGTTGTTATACAATAATTCTGCTCTATTATAGTGTCTGTGTGATATGCTTATCGATAAAATTATAATATGCATTTAAAACTATTATAGTACACTTACGTTCTATTAGTGTGATCTAAAATTAGACTGCATCAGAAAAACACTCTATTGTAAAGTCTGTGTGACTACTAACGCACACGTACTATAGCAGCGATCTGAATATCCACAATATCACAATATCGCCCTGTAGTTGAGTGCTCATCACTGCTATAACGAAACTACTATTGCAGTTCGTTTGGAACCCTTATCACGCTAATTAGATAAATAAAGGCACCTGTTAACAATTTTATAGAGCAATATTATTATGTACTAGTTATATTAGAACTTCCTATAGTATTGGACTATAACGGTTGTATAAAATGGCGTAGTAAACGTTTACATCCTTTGTTTATAGGTATTTTTAGCTCTCTAAGCATTTAGAGCAATAATGTACTGTCGAACGCTTTTATACAACACTCTGGCACCGCTAAAACCTTAATAAATCGTTTATAGAGCTTTTTAGAGTTATGAGCTGAAATAATAGGACTGAATTGCTGGTTGGGTTTCTATATTGCTAACCATTTTTACAGGGATTCCCGAGAATTTGTATTTAGTTGTCATTTACCTATAGTATTTTATCACCAAAAGTACAAACACGCTGTGAATGTGTGCGTTAAGACGAGTAGCGTCAGCATTTATCACACAAACGAACACGCACACACACGAACACGCACACACACACTTCGACTACGCCATTGTCTCGAACGGTACCGAGAGCTCCTGCACTTACACACACATTCACAGCGTGTCTCTACACTTGATAACCACAAGTAAAGCACGGGTCGCTTCGTAAAATAAAAATACTGTACCAACTTAACATTTTGAGGTTAGGTTAGAGAAGAAATGCCGCGACACCCCACCTCATGTAGTACGTTTTTGTCCACTCCTGAATACACGGCTCAAAGGTATTGTAAAAATGAAAAGCATGGACTTTCTTAATCTACTTATTAACTAGAAAATACTTGATATCATATTTAATTATGTGTGTGTAAAATGCGTTCGTTTGTTAAAACATTATTCTCTGGACAGTCCGAGAGCAACTCATCCATGCCTTGGAATAAGTAGGTGTAGAATGGTCTGTGCACATGGAGAACACACCATACCATGACCAAATGCATGTCCCAGGACTTCAAATATTACTTCACAGTTCATTCTCATATCAACATGAAACATTCATCGCATACAATACCACCAGGATTTTATTAATAGAATACATCGTTTATTGTATTCACTTCAAAACGGGTTGCATTTTTTTTTTTAACTATATATTAGTACACCTATAAACAATCCAAAAGAAACCGTCGTCCTGTCACCAGTCTGCACAGAACATTATATACACTTAGGGAGCCAGTCTGTCACGTCACCAACTCACCACAGAACAAAGGAAACTCTATAAATAGGTCCTCAACAATATTCTGGAATGAGAATGGCTGTCCGTACAACTCTTTTTGTAAACATGCGTAAAAAGTATTTTTAAAACTAATTTTACTTATATCGACGCAAACACGCAACGTGTCGTTAATGTTTTGTAAGGATATCGTATTATCACGTTTTTATTCTTAAGCGAAGTGTCCACTGGCAAGTAACTTCCACAATTTCTTGCAGAAGTCAATTGACAACTGTTTCCACTGACTGCAATTTCTCTATATGCAAGTCGGTTGTAGAAGTGTGTAGAAGTTAACTTCCTGCAAGATCTTGTAGAACCGTTTCGACACAAATTGCATACATTACTTGAGCAAGAGCGATCAAACAAGATGCCTAGCTGCAGAAAAATACGAGCTGCGTCTATTGTGTTGTTGTCAAACATAAAAATAAAAAAACGTAAGATGTGGGTACGAGATTGGATATTGAGGCGTGATGATTTAGGTCTTCAAAGCGAATTATTAAGAGAACTCCAAAGCAAAGATCCCGTACAATTAAAAAAGTTCCTACGAATGACTGAAGGCAATTTCAATATTTTGCTCAAGTTGATTCGCTGTGATATTCAAAGACAAGATACTCAAATGCGCAATTCTTCTACGAAACGCTCTAACGCAACGTTTTTCTTAATTTTATTTTTATAATTCTTGCATGTTGTGTCTCACAATTGGGGATTAATCTCGTATAAAGATATAAGTTTCACCGTATCTTCACAGGACCATACCTTTTTCTCAATCATGTTAAAGTTATTAATTTTATATTTGACACATACAATCAATTTAAGTGAATCCAGCAATTACTTAAAGAATTTCCAGCTAATATTAACTTGCTCTAAAAACTTCCAACTTTTTGTGTGAACAAAATAAAGACGCAAGCGCTTGCTGCAAGGTCAAAACAACTGTATACACATGCGACTTGCAGCAAGTTCGGCAAGTCCCTAAAACTTACAGAAATCAACTTGCGCGAGCGTTTACACGTTAGAAGTCGCTTGCGCAAGTCAACTTCTGCAAATTTTATTGCTAGTGGACACTTCGCTTTAGCAAATAGGTAGGTAGGTACTTATTTTTTCATGTTTGATGTTTGTGTTGTCACTACGCTTAAACTTAGTTTTTGTTTAGGAAGCAACATTGGTAAATATATTGAAATGGGACGACATGTCAGTTGATAGTGATTATACAAAAATACTTTTTCAACACATTTGCTCAAAAAATGCATACCAGAACCCTGTATACATTTTACGAAAGTAAAAAATTATGAATTATACAACAGAATGTGCGGTAATATAGGTACTCTCACCTAAGCACCTGTTTTACCGCATACTTCGTTGTAAAGCGCCGTGCGCATCGTTAGCGGTTTTTTTTTTAATTTCCACAAAAAATATATAAGAATTCCACCAAGGAGTTTCACATTCCAAATAAACTAATTAATCGAACCTCCTTTGAAGCACTTTTTCTCAATACGTTTGTCTCACTTTAAGACTAAACAGAAAATGAGACGAAAGATGTAATAAAATTTTTCATCACGCGCACGTGTCTTCATTTGCAAATTTGCGCCATGTTCATATTAGAAACGTCAAATATTGTTGCGACTTTCCGACTGTATTTATAAACAAAATAATAATATGAGTTCAAGCGAGGATTCCGATATTAATATTGTACTGTTTTCTCGAAAATGTGTTGTAAAACGTGCGGAAATTGGTATTTACAAACTCGTGACTATGGTAAGCCGTCGCCTAAAACCAACTTACCGCACTAGTATCATAAATAACTATTATTCTTGGTGTCAGAAATTCAGGACTCTTTTTCATAACAAAAACGTAAAACAGGATTGAGAAATAGGAGTAACTTTATGAATTACATTTGGTTGTGACCCGCGCCCCCGCACGCTGGTACGGACTAAAAACATTCTCTTTTGACCCACTTCTGTTGTCCAGTTTTTTATTCCGATACAATAAAACTTTTACTCATTTTTATAGACAATTCGCACTTGACCAAACATTTAAGTATGCCAAAATTGTTTCCATGAAAAAAGCCCTAAGGGTTCCTTAGACACTTTCCCCGTATCTCCTATGGATTCGGTTTTCCCCATACGATCTCAATAAAAAAAAACACTCAGTATATGGATAAAGAACAGTTAAACAAAAAATGTCAAATGATTGGTTTTGTTTGGGAAAAACTGATAATATTGCGAGTATTGCAGGGTCATAGTTGAAAAATATTGCTTGCCAAAAACCAAATTGTATTTGATATAAAAAATCGTGAGACGGTTTTGAAAAGCTTGACATTTCAACACGAATTTTAAATCATGTTGTTATTTTGGTTTAGAGACAGAAAATGGAAATTGAGAATAAGAATAAGTATGGTGGGCCAGGAACCAATCCTAAAATTGTTTTCACTAGATTGCACCCAGCGACCGTACGGTAAGGATCAAATCCAGCAAAAGAATGTTATTTGTAAAGGACTCATCCAGGTTTCATAAATTTTTGGTCCAAATGTGAAATTACCGGCCCAAGAAACATTTTTGAGCGTCGATGTCTCTTACATCCTGTATAGTATATGAGCTATGTTAGATGTTACCTAGGCATAACACCTCCAAACTTTGGATTTGAGAATAACATTGTTGTGCCAGACTATGACGATTCAGTTGTTTACTCTATAAATAATTCTTACTTCTACTAAGAAAAAACCGCAAAAATTACTTAATAAACGACTTCCATGTAGGTCCGCAACAATAATTGTTTCTGACTAAAAGATTTTAGAAATATCATGCCATGGTAGGATATTTTATTTGTTTTTGTTATCTTATTAAATCGAAATGTATGAAAAGAACGATTTTTCAAAGTCAAGTAAAAGGCCAATGGCCGTACAGCTTTGGTGCCATAATATCAAATGTTTAGAAGGATAAGTTCTAACCGAATATAGAAAAAAAATCTTTGTATTTTCAATTTTATACCAAAACGGATGTCCTTCATAGTAACTGTAGATGCATGTTTCGCTTCTTTAATTACATACATTTCTTTGCATCTTTTTATTCAATTAACAGTCAATTTTGTGGTTTAGTTTTCTCCTAAATGAAGCCACTAGGCCCATTTTACACTTAGCCCTACGTCTCATAAACTCAAGCTGTACAAACAAATGTCTGAAAGAATCTTGTATTTTAATGTATATAGATTATTTTGGATGAGATAATCATATATTATGGCCCAAAAATTACGAAAACTGACGTCTAAACAAATGAATGTGACAATACAAACTGTAACAACAAATAAGCAAGTTAGTAGATAAAGTTGTTACAACTTATCAAAAACAGAAATCTCTGTTGCACGCACAAAGCCTAAACTGGTTTAGTCATTATGGTAAAAAGGGATATTGCATGTCACAGTAAATTATATTTAAGGTATTCCATAATATTCTGTGCTAAGTATTCGCGTATGCTAGAATGAATTATTCTGATTTTAACTTTTCTTGAAGTTATTGAAGACAATTGATATTCTTTTTGCTTTTCGCTGAGCAATTAACTCCTTTGATTTTAAATGATCTAATCATCCCCACACCTTATAGCAATAAGATTTATACCAATGGATGGTTCTCTTCTAAGTCTTTAGTGGATTATTTGGGTAGTATATTAGACCGTTCGGAGTTAGAGCAACAACACAATTAAACAAATTAAATTGTCGCATTTTGTTATTTTGTTTTTACTAATACAGTGTCTTCTACACTTAGGGATACTTCATGTGTATCTTGGAGAAATATGTTGATAATTTATATAATTATTTAAATCATATATTATCATTACATTGGTTTATATCTTATAGCTATAGGAGGGTGGGGTAAACTCCCATACTTCAAAACCCATTCTTGTTTAATATTGACTTGGTAAAATTTGGCAAAAAATCTGTTGATAATGTAATAAGATAATTACCCTCAGAAGGCCCCGCAGCACGTTTCATAGTACCATTTTTATTTGGAGTTGCATTTGTTGGAAATGGAGGAGGAGGTCTACTTGCGTCAAACCTGTAATGTTAACAAAATTATATTGTAAGATATTTCCTTCATGCTCCCTATATATATATCCCATGTTCGATAATTGAAAATGATTGACTTGAAATATTTAAGCGACATAGATTTATAACTACTTACATGGGCGGTAGAGGAGGTGGTGGCTGGGTTACTGAAAACATTGTGGGAGTGTTGAAGGGAGGTGGACCTGTAAAAGAAAAAATAATTATTATAACCTGAAGATGAAGCCTGCACCATACTAATTTACGTCGTCAGAAAAAAACTTTTATAATCATCGGCGCAGATTTGATTTTGCTAAAAAGTATTTGTCATTGTAAGAGTTACAGTTTGCCGTTCCACTATGGCGCCTTACAGTTTGCCAACATCAATTCTCAGATAATTCTTATCTCATCACTCATCCAATTTTTTTTTAAAGAAAGTAACAACTGCGCTTCTTACGGACCGATGATTAGAAATGTATTTTGTTCTGGCGACGTGAACTCGTACATTAATATCGTGCAGGCTTCGTTTGATGGTTGTTCAATATAGTGAAGTTCCCGCTTTTTGTAAGAGTCTTCTATAATCCTTCATACAACGATGTTGGGATTCATTTTACCCTAGCGCCCTATTCTTCGCAAATCAAGAACATTTGTAACTAAGGTGCCCAGCCAGAAGTTTTTATCTGCATAAAAGAGTTCTTAACGTTTCTATTATTATTTGTAGTACCGCTCCCCTTCAAGGCTGATTTGAAACATTTGTTTCACAGAACATACTAATAAGTTTTTCATGTTCACACATAACCTTTGTTCTTTCATCGATGGTAAATTTTCACTGTGAAACTATTGTTATTCAGAATAAATTCAAAAGCCCTGGTAATGCCTAAAACATTTTTTAAATATTGGTATTTTACTAAAAATGTTATTCAAATAATATTACAACCCTGTAAATATTGTAAATCCACAGAAATGATTAACGCCAACTAACTTTTGACAACTGGAATTGAAGTATTTGACAATTAATAGCCACTTCTCGAGAAAAAATCAAGTATTCCCTTATCATAAGTAGTGGAATTAGTCAATAAAAACAATGATGCAAACATTTGAAAACAAAAAAACTCCTGATTCATTAAGAGTTTCTTACACCTGTTATATTAGTATGAATTTATTAAACATTGTCTAACATATTATTATTACTTAAATTGACTACAAAACAACCAGAATTCCATAACCTTCTTAGGGGTGGACTATCCAGAAAACATTTTGTAGCAAGCACCTACACTGTATTAAAGAAGTTCTTAGCTTTAATAGCCAATTGATGTTGTGATTGGTCAGTGAGTGAGTAGTATTTCTCTCATAACTAATACAGTTTAACATATTACTTTGTACAATATAAAACACATTTAGTATATATTAGCATTTTGATGTGTATTTATTTTGACTGAAACAATCTGTCTACAAAATTACTAAAACAGTTAACTTTTAGTTAGTATGCTTTTAGCAAGTAATGACGTAGGGGATTGGGTACCTTAAGGTGTAGCCACTAAGAGAGTGCGTTCCTGACACATGTCAGTTGGTCAAAGCATAACCAGCCTATACTGCAGGGCTAAGGCCTCTTCTCATACAGAGTATATTTTCTCAAAGAAACAACTGAGAAAGATGTTCGTAAAATAGAAAAGCTGTTACACATGTGCATGGTTTTTTTTACACCATACTAGTGACTCCTGCCTTAACCCAATGGCCAAAAACCTAAACATATTAGATTTTCCTAGGGTAACAAACTGGATCAAGGAGATCCTTTGAAGAAACAGTTTCACTTGATGTGGCACACATTGTGGTGAATTCAAATACCTGAGAATGTGGATGGTGTTATCCTAACCGGTGCAGTTGTGGTTGTTGGAGGCGGCGGTGGCGGCGGCGGAGGGGGCGGCGGCGCTAGCAGGACAGGCAGAGGTGCTGGCAGTGGCGGAGGCGGCGCGGCCGAGTTCGGCGGCGGCGGCGGCGGAGGTGGCGGTGGGGCCTGCACTAGGTACTCGCTCACATACGAGTTCATCTGTGCAGTAGACATTGCTGCATACCTTTCAGCCAACGCTCTAGGTATCTGACCTGTAGTCAGAAACAGGTTTTCTTCCTCTCTTGACGTATGCAAATATGTGCAATCTGGCCGGGTACAACCCGTTCTGTTCTGATAATCGTGGCAGAATTTCAAAATGTCTTTCATAGATTCCACATCTAATTCATGACGGAACTTGCATTGAGCACCTTTCGTACAAATACCCCACACAAAGTCGCGGCATTTTTTACTTTGTTGTTCGGTCGGTGTCACATTGGCATTTCTAATCCGTGGGTCCGTTGGAGCCAATGACTTTGTATTATTTTTGTGGTTTACCGCCGACGTCGTAAGTGCCGTAGTTGATGGCACTGTCTGTTGCGGTAAAGGCGGCTGGCGGCCATTTTGTTCATTATTATTACTCATGAACTGCAAAACAAACTTGTCGTATTAGGAATGTAGAAGAATCATGTTAATTATGTATCTCAATATTAATACATCTTTTCATATACGTACCGTAGTCGTGTATGATAGCTGCTATCGTGTTATTCTATACAAATTAAATTTGTCGAAATAAACACTTCCAGCACTACAGGCTCATCGCCTTTTCATAGTTAATAGTGTGCGGCCACCCGCATAGTTATATTATTTTAAAATGCAATTAAACCCAACGCAAAAAGCACTGTATTACTCATAATAAATATTAGGTGCGTATTAGTGACTACTAGAAAATCCAAAAAACATGGTTAGATTGAGAACGTACATAGAATTTTAAAACACTCTGTGGTGTGGAGCACAGACTCAAGCACAGAGTACAATAAAGAAAGGGAGATATAGACTAATTAGTCTGTGTAGACGTCACTCGAACAGTCGAACATTTCATGGCGCCCTCTAGCAACAAGCAAAAACAACACTCCATGAAGCAAATATATACATAGACAGCCTTCTTTATGAAAAACTCGCTAATGACTGATTAGTCCCTGACTAGCTCACTAATTAGTTAACTCTTAATCAGTTATTAACTTTTCTTTATTTATAAACGCTAGTTAGCAGGTGATTAGTTGCGAAACGAAATAGAGGTGTTTTTTCTTATAAGTATTTATAAGGGCTGGTTGCTAAGACCTTTTAACCAAGTCTTTATTAAAGTGAAACTTTTATTACATCGTCTCAAACATTTTCGTCTGTGTGTTACATGTCGCGTGATAGTCGGCCGCGGAGTAGGGATAAAGTGAAAGGAAGGAGGTTCTTAGTTAAGTGTCTATAATGTAAAAAAAAGTTTCACTTTTACCGTGGTTTCATATAACCACACAATCCTTTTTTAAATAGAGGTGAAATTATGCGTTCGGCAAAGATTATATTCAAAATAGTCGACTCAAAAACAGATTTTTATAAATAAATTTGTCAAACACACGATTTTTGTACCTGTTTTGACTTTGACAGTCACAACTTCACAAGTGAAGAAAAATATCGGAAAATTTGAACTGGAATAAAATGATCTAATAAGTTTGTTTCATTGTGTTTGCGATATTAGCAATAAAAATAAAAAAGGATTGTGTGGTTTTATGAAACCACGGTAAAAGTGAAACTTTTTCCCTACTCCGCGGCCACCCGTCACGCGACATGCAACACACAGACGAAAAAGTTTGAGACGATGTTATAAAAGTTTCACTTTAATAAGTCCAAATAAATGGAGTAAACAACAGGCTTAGCACAAGCACCGTCATAATTGACGGGGTCCGATAGGGCCGATGCCTGCCGGGGTCGCGGATTGTTCGAAAGAGTCCTGGAGTTCCTGGCGCACAGGCAACTGAAGGAACACGGATGGGTTTTAGTCAGTAAGAGTTTGACACGCCCTTCCGCTCCGCCCAGAGCGGGAGAGGTCATTTGACGATTACCCAAAAAAAAAAAAAAAAGCACAAGCTCCGTCTTGTCGACTGCAGAATGGACAAAAATGACGTTACGTGAAGACAGTGCGACGGCAGCAAAGTAGAAAGAGTCAACTGCACTTTTTACGAAATTCAATTTATTCACGTTTTTCTTTTATTTTGCATATAGCTTGAAAATGGTGTGTCCTATCGCAAAACTAAGGAAAATTTCGACCCCTTTATGACACCCTTAAATCCCTCAAACTCAACATGTAGGTAATCGTTTTTCCATTCTATTTTGATAATTTGTGGCCGTCGAGTAAAAAGTTTCTACTGTCTTTAGCATGGCGATTAAAAAATCAAATTGTCTTCACTACCCTAAACAACTGACTTCTGAAATAGTCTTTTCACAGCTAGTTTCAAATAAATAGATCGTACCAGGGCCTAAGTAACGTACTGAATAAGATTTAAATCGAACGATTACACTCAAATTGAGATTTAAGCTTATCTAGAACCGTGATAGACTATTATGTACCCATAGACTAGGCATGCGTCCGATACGTAAATCGGATCGCGCTTACCTACTTAGTCACGCGGCGACATTCAGTCGCCTCTTATTCGCCGCTAATAGTCACGTCCACACACCAATTTTAAAATCGCTAGCGAATTGCAAGCGACTAAGATCGTTGTTACCTAGCATTACTACATTACAAAATTTTAAACTATTTTGGACTATACTATGTACAAAAGTAAGTCTTCTTGAAAGAAAATACAGTACTTACTAATTCTATGACTGCTACAAGGATTTTTTGCCGCTCGAATGACGTTGACTGTTAACAGAAGATGCTCCAGGTACAAAAATTGTCACTGTCATGGTGTATTGACAAAACAAGATGGCGGCGTTCGTTGGTTCCGATTCCACGTGCCAAAAGGAACACCGAACTAAACTATCACTAAAATTTCTTACTTTTGGCTATAAGAATCTTAAGGCGGGACTTTCAGTGTAGCCTTAGGGAGTTGTATTTCTAATTCTAATGATTATAATTCTGTAAGGCCATATTTGATACGGTCGCGAATCATATTTTAATCAAAATACAACCTGACAGTAACCTGCAAATTACAAAAAACCAAAGACATTCAATTATTATAACAATAGACGGGACATAACGAACAAAATCGTAATCCGATACATTTGTCCTAGTGGACAAAAGTCACTTAGTCTAGTGTGGTACGCCTGCATGTCAAGACTACTCAAGACTGTCAAGTCGCATTCGTGTCCACCAAAATAAAAATATTTTCTGAGAAAATATGCTGATTTACGCATTGCGATATTGCAAATCTCGTTAAGGTAAAACGACTGGACCTAACTTCGCTTTATTTTCGTACTTATTTTTTGAAATTACTCAGTAATTAGAATTAAATAATTTTGCTATTCAAAGCTAGATGATGTTACTGACGCTCGAGATCAAAGTTTGTATGAAAATGTTCCCAGTAGCCGCTCTAATTTTGCTATATTATGGTAGATGGCATCACTGAGATGTGGGATCACAGTTTTTCTATGACATTTCTTCGCATAGCCTCTCTATTGTATCTATCTTAAATCTCTTTGCAAAAAACGTAACAAAATTTGAATTTCACGGGCTAACTTAGCGCATCCCCCTTAAAATACATTCTTACGTTTTTATTTACGAACCTATTTATTTACTAGAAATGTTTTGAGGGATTTTACTGACGGAAAACTGAAAATAATTGACGATTTTTTGACGGAATTTCTTAGTTAAGTTGGCGGAATTGAATAATTATTGTTGGCAACACTGCTAAAGCTACGGTTTCAAGCGGTGACTGCCACGTGCGGCCGTAATGTCAAAATACAAAGCGTATTTTGACACCCTAGTGTCAAATACTGGTGAAAACATAGACAGAGAAAAGTAGGTGAAAATGCCAGATTTTTATCATGACTTCCAATAAAAATATGACGGAAACCGTAGCATAACTACACTGCCAACAGCCATCAATAGCCCGGCAATATGGAGGACCCAAAGTATAGATGTAAGGCCGGTCAATTAAACCAATCCGTATAAAACGAAAAAAAAATGTTTAAAACCAAAGACATTAAATTATTATAACAATAGACGGGACATAACGAACAAAATCGTAATCCGACACATTTGTCCTAGTGGACAAAAGTCGCTCAGTCTAGTGTGGTACGCCCGGACGCCTGCATGTCAAGACTACTCAAGACTGTCAAGTCGCATTTGTGTCCCAAAATAAAAATAATTTCTAAGAAAATATGCTGATTTACGCATTGCAATATTGCAAATCTCGTTATGGTAAAACGACTAGAACTAACTTCGGTTTATTTACGTACTTATTTTTTAAAATTACTCAGTAATTAGAATTAAATAATTTTCATCTAAAGATCTAGAACATTTGCTAATTTTTGAATAAACGCCCTCTATTGCGGAGTAGCTTTACTAGCCTTGTAGAGATGTGATGTTGCTTATCGATAATATTTAATGAGGTAAATAATAAAGAACTCTTAAAATATAATAGTGTTTGAACATAATTATGTAATTTAATTTAGATGCAATAAAGGAACAACTATTATTCGTTCAAGTAGTTTTCTGATATTTTGGTTTTCGAATGTAAATAAAGTAGAACGTGAAAAGTGGATACGGTTTGTTCAAATAGACCGTAGAGAAGAAAATTGGCTTCCAACTGCTTCGTCAAAATTATGCTCGAAGAAAAAACCGAAAAAGAGACGTCAATTTACTAATGTAGATACCGCGCGGCTAGTATATTTCAGTTACTTTCATAGTATCATGTCTTACGGTATTTTTTACTTTGGGGACGGGCTGCAGAAATCGAGTCTATTTTTATTTTGCAGAAAGGAGCCATCAGAGCAATATATTGCCTCCGTAGGCTGGATTCTCTAAGAGAACTGTTTGAAGATACTAATATCATGACGGTACCTTGTCCATATATCTATGAAAACATCATGTACGTAAGGAAAAATTAAATATTTTCAGTAAAAGAGGTGAAAGACACAACTATTTGACAAAAAATAGGGACTAATTGGTTCAACCAGGTTTCACACTGGCTAAAGCAGACTCATCCTTCATGGGGTACTGTTTAAAATGTTACAATAAAATACCTCCCCACATACTCCAACTGAATGAAACGAAATTTAAATCTTGTTTATAATGCACACTATGCAGCCAAGCATATTATAAGTTGGGGGATTACATCGCTGACAAAGATGCTTGGCTCAATGCTGGTCCTGCTCCAGAGGGGCGCATAAATTAATTGATTAGCATTCGAAAATATTGTTGGAGCTGCTGAAGATTGTAAAAACTATCTTTGCATTATATAAATCCAATCTCTTAATAATGCATAATTGCATAGCACATGTACCACATAAAGCTACGATTTACTAATTTACTAGGTTCGTCTTTCATTGACTTGAATGTGCCCTGGCGGCTGAGAGTATGTCATGCTCACTCAAATGTCTCGCTGGTGGTGGCGTGTGTGTCGGATCATTAAGTTCCCTTCAAATTGGTAGAACTGAATGGTGCTGATCCATACGTCATATTCGTGAACGGATGCCGTCAGTAAGGACTGGTCATCTCTTTGCTTATTGCAGCTTGGCTTATTTATATTTTTATTTCTGAATTGTTTTTTTTTTGTTTTAAACTCGCTAAGCAGAGTTGTACTATGGGTACTAGACAATGGATATATTACTTATATACGTTTTTTTTGTAAATACTTATAATACATAAGAAACACCCAAATTAACAAAAACTTATATTCATCACATAAATATTTGTGTCCTGTGGGAATCAAACCCACGACCTCGTGATCAGCAGTCTGACACTGGGTCATTAGACGATAATAATTATAATTTAGTCATTTGTATTTTAACACTGGGTTAACATTGTGTTTTAACACTGGGCCCACGATCCATATAAAGTTGCCCATTGTTCTTTAATTCGTATGTTTGCTATTCAATGCTAGATGAGTATTTCTCAAAAGAGATGTACATTTGTGGAAAAAAACATGTCGCAAAAGTTTGAGTCAAAATATTAAAATAAAGCGATGTAACTTTTTGTAAGATGTTTGCGAAGGAATGAAGAAAATATACTCCGGATTAGGATTTGATATCGCAAGGACCGAATATACTTCAAAAAATTGTGTAATGCTTCAAGTTGTCACTATCATGATTTACTCTTCCATACAAAATCTTTGTGTCTCAATGGGTACCAACGACTTTGTCGCTTCAAAAAATACTACTATAAGTATGTCTAACGTTCTAATGTTCTGTAATTAGCACCTTCGTATAATCAGGTTTAAGGTTCAAAGATGCTTGTATCTTGCTTTATTCAAAATAATTACGTTTCACGCAATAAACAAAATGTCTCACCTTTTTTACTTTTTAGTCACATACTCTTTAGTCACGCCATTTCTCAGTAATTTCTTTAATTTCTGAACGAATCTGTAGTATTTTGTACTGGTAACACTAAAAGCGTTCCTATTGGACGATGGTAAATGTCAGCGCCATATTTTTTCTCTGTCAAAAATAAGATTCGCTTAGAGCGCCGGCTGTTTTACTGTTTCGATACGAGAGAAAATTATTACTTTTTTTGGGGTAAGTACTTCTGAATTGTTTATCAAGTTAATAAAAATGTATGTTAGGATAATCGTTTAAGTGAATTACATTCTTGAAATTCATTTTGGACAAAAAATCTACTTCTTTTAGAGGTTATTGGATATAATTCCTTTTACTGTTTCGTTGTTTTTCGTCACGTAACTAAATAGTATGTTATAAAGCTGGGTGTAGACTAGTTTTCTATTTATTTACCGGGGTTACTTTTCTGAACTGACATCCGTTTGCCTTCTTATTTAGTAAGGTAAAAAGCAACAACGACAAGATAATTAGCTGATTAGTCCAAAGAGCACGGGAAGTTGATGTTTTTTCTGCAATATTGCAAAACTCGTAGAATAAAAGTCTATTATTGCTTTCAATTTCACTACAAATGGACAAAAATGTCCTGTATCTATGAAAAAACAAATGTGTTGCTTCATTTGTTCGTATTTTATTAAGTACTCCTAAGCCGCTCAACTTTGGAAAGATGTATGTGCTCCGCCGCCAGTAAGGGTGTAGTTGTTTAAAGGATATTGGTTTGATTTTACGTAATTTTCACAATAACTTTTTGAGCAGAGTTGTATGTACAATGGGGGAAGGTAGTAGGACGTTAAATGGGAGAGCAAACGATGTTAGGTACTTGGAAATATACAACGTTATATTACATTAACTAGCGACACGTTATAGACGTGACGGGTATCGATATCTAAAGATAATTAAATAATAATAAACCTGATTTCTTAAAGTGATAATTTCAACTATCATCGAGCATGGCCGTGCGATGTAAGAACCGATCGAAAAAAAAGTTTCAAAATACATGTTTATTCTTGTTTTATTATGAGTAGATATACCCATCACGTCTGTGAAGTTTCGCTAGTTAATTTAATTTAACGTTGTATTATACACCATGGTTTGGGGTCGTTGTGATAGTAGTTGATGTTGTGGTATACCACGCAACATATAACTTGAACCTGCGCAGTAGTCGTTTTTTAGACGTCCCATACAAATCGATTAGAGAATCTTGGCAGAACGACGTCATTTTGAGTCAAGTTATTTGCCCAGGAGTAATATCAAGATAAGATGATACTTTTTTTTTTTACAGAAATGCCACCGAAAACAGCTGCCGAAAGGCAGAAAAAATATCGAGAAAAATTAAAACAGGAGAATCCGGAAAAATATGAAGAAAGACGTTTAAAACATCTAGAAAAAGTCAAAGAAAACATTAAAAAGAAAAAAATGTCTTTAACTGAAGCAGAAAAACAGGAACAGCTTAAAAAATGGAGGAAGCAAAATACTGATAGGGCTAAAAAGAAGAAAGAAGAGAAAGGAGCTCAAGGTCATTTAAAAACTGATAATACATTGGCATCACATACTAATAACAATAGCGAAAGAAATATTGACAAAAAGACCAGATTGCAAAGGTTGATTGAACAAAATACGGGACTGAAAAGAAAAAACGCAAATCTCAGAAGGCAAAATAATCGATATAAGCTCGAAATAATTAACCTTAAAAAGAAATTGATAGAAAACAATAATAGTGAATCAGCTAAAATTGTCACTGCAATTGGTGATGAAACCCCGATCACGAAAAAAAACAACTTTCTGGAAGCTACTATACCAACTGCCTCTGCTGAAGAAAAAGAGAAGGTTAAAAAGAAATTGCTTTTGCTGAATACTTTAACAGAGTCCATAAAAATGAATTATGAGAAAGCAGATACCAAGGAAAAGAAAAATGTCTTGAAAAATGTAGCTACGCATGAGATGGTCAATAAATACAAACAGAAAACTAATATCACAAAGGTTCTCGGACTTAAAGGGAGGATTCGACTTACTAAAACAAGAAATACTTTGAGACAAAAATATGGACAAGAACTCAATGTTTTTTTTAAAAGGGAAGATGTGAGTCGAGATAGCGCTGGGAAGAAGGAATGTGTAACGAAGAATAAAAACAAGAAGCAGAAAAGATATTTAACTGAACCATTATACAAGCTTCATAAAAAATAGCAAGCTGAAGGCGGGAGAGCATCTTTCCAAACCTTTTGTCGTTTTCGGCCATTTTACGTTGTTCATCCAAAAATACAAGATCGAAATACATGTGTTTGTGTAAAACATACTAACATGCTATTCAAAACTACAGCTTTGAAGAGATTAGGTGTGCTTCAATCATCAGATTTGGGCGACATTTTAGGAGAAGTTACTTGCTGCAAATCGTTCAGATGTTATTACTCAGAGTGCATAGACTGCAAAGATAAGATCCCAACCTTTAACTCAACTATAGATGCAAACCTCCCTATTCAGTGGCTGCAGTGGAAAGTTATAACACATACATATACTAAAGTTACCAAAGGAAAATGTGAAGAAAAAACGACAAAAAAATATGCTAAAACAACGATTAAAGGGACAGTAGGTAACTTAATCAAGGAATTCCTGAAAGACCTAAAGCAATTCAAAATTCATCACTACAATGTCAATCATCAATACCGATCATGGAAAAAATGCATAAAGAATCTTGAAGATGACGAAGTCAGCCTTGTTTGTGATTTCTCCGAAAACTTCGCTTGCAAACAAGCCGAGGAAATTCAGGCAGTACATTTTGGGGCAAGCAGGAACCAGATCACACTTCACACAAGTGTACTCTACACAACAAATAAAAAGCCTTTATCGATATGCACAATTTCACCAATAAATGAGCATGGTCCCGGTGCCATTTGGGCCCACTTGGACCCCATTTTGCAGATTTGTACGAAAGAACTGAAAGCAAAGAAAATACATGTTTTTTCAGACAGTCCTGCTACTCAATACAGACAAAAAAACAATTTTTACATGTTCCAGAAAAGGTGTTCTGACTATGAATTTCAATTTGGTACATGGAATTTCTTCGAAGCCTCCCATGGCAAAGGACCAGCGGACGGTGTTGGTGGGGCTATAAAACGACAGCTAGACAGTCAAATAGCACACGGTCATGACATTACAGACGCGAAAGAAGCGTATGATTACTTGAAAGATAACACCAACATTAAAATCTTTTATATACCTGAAGACAAAGTCGAAGAGATGACAAAAATGATTCCAAATGACGTTGTGCCCTTAAAAGGTACAATGAAAGTACATCAAATAGCAACTACCGGAGATGGACCAATTAAATATAAATGGCTAAGCTGTTTCGACTGTGAAAAAAACATTTGCTGTGACTGCTACTACACCAAAGAACATCAACTGATTAAAACAAACACTTTATCTTCAACATTACTCAACAAGAACGAATCACATGTAAAAAAATCCAAATCAAACAAAAAAGACAGCAATAAAAATATACCTAAAGCTCAAAAAAGACAAAGCATGCAAACAAGAGTAGTACTAGGATTCAAACGTAAAAGGTCAAAGAGTAGTACATCTACTTCAAAAAGTGATGACGCAATGAGTATTTACTCCGAATCAGATTGTACAATGGATGATATACAGGATGAGGAAGAAGATGAAGAAGAAGTTAACACTGATAAGGAGCATGAAAACACAAATAAGGAAAATAGTGGAAAAGTGACTATTCTATCGTCAATCCGGTTCACACCCGAAAATCTTAAATATGTTAATCTGCAAAAATATGATCCTTTCAAGCTGCATAAAATTGATAAAAATTTTGATCTCTCTACAGTGCATAACACCAAAGACAAAGAAAATGACGGAAGCACTTATGAATGGAAAGATAAAGAAGAGAACCTTAAAACAAAAATCAAAAGGGAAACATCGAAAAGAGAAGAAAATGTCGTGACCAAAAATGACAATGAGGTTGCAGTTCAGGATATTGAAAGCAAAATATTGCTGAATGAAAAAAATATCAAGAGTAAAAATGACAAAAAGACTGAAGACATTACGGACGACGAAGACACTTACCTGAAAAAAGCGATGAAGGAAAAAAATATCGAAAACGCACGTGGCAGCGAGACTAAAGATGTTAAGGATTATGGAGACGTTTACCTGAAAACCGCGATGCAGGAAACAACTGAAAATAATGCCAAAAATGAACCAGAAACTGAAGACTTAAATGACAATAAAGACACTTACCTGACAACGGAGACGAAGGAAAAGACTGAAATTAGTACTAAAAATAATAATGAAAGAGAAACATATGACAATAAAGGCACTTACCTGCAAACAGGGATGAAGGAAAAAACTGAAAATAGTACCAAAAACAAAGAAGAACGAGAGACTGAAGACGTTAAGGACAATGAAGGCACTTACCTGAAAACAAAGATGACTGAAAAACAAATCATAAACAAGTATGACGAACACATTAAAGAAATAATAGAGATTGCCGTGGGTCCCTCAACAAATGAAAATATTACTAAGAATGACGTTAACATTGAGACCGAAGATAATCAGAAGAATGAGATTTTTAAACTAGGAGATACGACTTTAGTACGCTACTACAAAAAGACATGGAAATATTACGTTGGAGTAATCACCAAGATACATTATGGTGAAAAGATGTACTCAATTTCATTTTACAAAAATAGAGGCAAAAACGTGGAAGTAAAATTTCTGTTCCCTAAAACTAAAGATTTAGACTGTGTTCCTGAAATAAATATAGTTAAAAAAATTGAATTGGTCGAAAAAGAGGGCAGTCTTTCTCTAAAGAATATAGAAGACGCAGTTTATTTTTAATTCAGTTTCTTTCTGTTATATCTTTTTCTTTTTTGTGTTTTAATTTGATTACTTCATTTTGATTTCAGCTAATAATAAGTATAATGAAAAACATGGTTTTTAATTAATTTCCTTATTCCCTGCACTTTATTATGACAGTCAATGCACACTAAGCTTTAGTTTACTATTTCGTTACTTTGTAAACTATTTCGTTACGATATTTCATAACAACTTTTTCGTTACGTGTACATCTTTCGTGAGAAATACTCAGATGGTGTTACTGACACTCGAGATCAAAGTTTGTATGAAAATGTTCCCAGTAGCCGCTCTAATTTTGCTATATTCTGCTAGATGGCATCACTGAGACGTGGGATCACAGTTTGTCTATGACATTTCTTTGCATAGCCTCTCTGTTGTATCTATTTTAAATCTCTTTGTTTACAACCGAATTAAACCATTTTTTTTCGATTTAAAGCGGTTGGTGTTGTTGACTATGTTTTTCTTAATTTTATCTACATTTTCTTGATTTTACCGAGGTAGGGATATAACGGAGTACCTATACCTGTGTATCGATTTTTAAATGTGTGGTACACTGATATTGATATACTTAACCCTATACTTGGCAAGATTTTTTTTTTTGAAATGTTGATAAATTTTACATAGAATGTATTCTGAGGTATTTATTGAGAGGAGAAAAAATAAAAACAAAAATATAATTTTATTAGTTTATGATTTATTGAATGTATCACATAAGGCACATTGCCAGACTCTTAGAAATTAACCTCATAAAATCTACGTATCACATTTGCCGCACTGCCAGGCTTTCAACAAGTTATAAAGATTATTATAGCAAACCAAAAAAAAAAAATTTTAAATTCTAACGTGAAAAAAAACATGAACTTAAATTATATTTTGTACTTCCGTACATACAATAAAAAAACAGAACCTCCTTTTAGTATAATAGTCGGTTAAAATCAACAATAATAGTTATAAACAGTCTTCGAACCTTCTAAAAATCTTAATTATTGGTAGAATGAGATCAATCACGAATATATACTAATTATACTAACAGTCTTACAATCACAAATTATTATCAGTCTTACAATTACTTTATTATTTTTTATGATACTCTAAGAAACAATTTCGTTCCGGCAATAAGCATAACCGCATTTTGCATTTTTGACAAAACAATTTGGTTTGCCCTTTTGTGCAATACATGCACCTCCCTCTGATGGATGCTATAGTTGGAAAATGAGCAATTTGATCATACCGAACAGCATCTGGGGGTCTTTCAGCTACTGGTTTCTGTATGGTCTTGGTTGAGCTAACGCTAGTCCTGCTGACATTGCTTGTATTAGTTCTCTCATATCTGCGTAGGCTTTCGAAAATTTCAATTCGGAATGTTTTCAGCGACTTGGGTTTTTTGGCTTCATGCCTGGCTTCTCTATCACGTCGATAGAGCAGCCAGGCATTGTTCACGCAAATATCGAGCATTTGCGAAAAAATTGGTAAATACCAGCGATGACCTCGGAACGGTGTTCGATACAGAGCAATCAGCATATCTGATAGATCAACTCCACCCATGTTGTTGTTATATTCTTTTATCAAATTTGGACAAGTCACTGGCATTTTCCTTCCTTGTTCTTTCTTGTAACGAAGTACATTCTGAATAGGATGCGCGTCAATAAATGTGCTTGCAGCTGTAACACATTTGTTATCGTACCATTTGACAACAACTATCTTATTTGTGTTGCATACGACTTGTGCGTGTGATCCTCTGCCGCTTCTTTTAAGATTTTTATCTGTGGGTAGTTTTTTCTCTGCTCCACGGAGCCTGTTAGATCGGATTGTTCCCAGTGCAAAAATTCCGTATTCGTTTCGTAAATATTGCAGGACTTCAACAGATGTGAAAAAGTTGTCAAAGCATAAGACTTTGCATGCAGGCTGGTGAATGGATTTCGCCAAAGCTATTACTACTTTTGCTCCCAAGCCCATACCATTTTCTTCATCAGTAAAAGAGTGAAATCTAAATGTGTCGTCTCCTCCATAGATCAGGAAGTCGTAAACGATCCCAGAGACACCAGCGCGAACAAATATTTTGAACCCCCATTTTTTAGGTTTATTTTTTATATATTGTTTGCGGCTGCCTGCTCTGGTTCCTTTATGTGGAACCATCATTTCATCAATGCTGAAACGCGTCTCTTCTTCTACTTTTAGACAGTTCTCACGGATTCTTTGAAGAAGTGGTCTCACTTTGTGATATCTATCGCCATCATCAATACAATTGTCACTAAAATGTAAATATCGCCTCAGTAACTGGAACTTCTTCAGAGTCATTACTTTGTCGTATCGTAGAATTTTGGACCAATAATCTGTATACGCGTGCATTTTAACGACCCCCATAAATAAAAGGATTGCCAGAAAATCTTTGATATCATCTTCTTTGATATTTATTGAGCTGCCATTTTTCTGTGTGCTATAGATATTTGTTTGTTGCACTATGAGAGTGATGATGTCATCTGAAAAGAACAGCTTGAAGTATTCAATCGCACTCTTCTCTTCACGAGGCTCAAACGAGTTATCTTCCACTTCTGCAGAACCAGTAAACTTACAGCAACGCCAATTAGGTTGTAATCTTTTAGCAGGTATTACTTTTCGTTTTGTCGCAACAACTCTAGGTCTTTTTGAACGAGTAGCCGCTGAGGGAGAGGGTGGCAACAATGGTGACAGCACCTGGTTATAAAGCATCAAGTTGCTGGCTCGTGGTAAAGGTAGTTGCGAGGAGGTGGCCAGTAGTGAAGGTACTTGCGAAGAGGTTGCTAGAGGAGATGGTAAACTTACTTGATGAAACAAAGGTGATACCGGAGATAATGGACTAGCCTCAGCACAATGAAGCTGCCTTATTACAGATGGATTTGATAAAATTGATGGCGAACAAGGGTTGGTTGATGGCGATGACTGTGGGGGGTATATTACCAAAGATGTTGAAGCAACCACTTGATTTACTTCAGTATCGTCATCTGATAGAAGATTTAGATTTTCTATCGAAGAAGGCAATGATGGAGGCGGTGAACTGCTGTCGGAGTGCGCTGGGCGGAAGCAATACTGGAGTTCATCTTCAGCAGATGATTCGCTTTCATCCAAATCCGATTTTGCGTTTGGCTTTGGAACAAGCGCCACAAGTTGCCGAGCTCTTCTCTGTTGTTGAATGCTAAGCTGACGAACCACCTGTGACAGAAAAATACAAATAAACAATAATAATATCAATAATATAACAATAATAATATAAAATAGTTATAATAATAATAAAATTCACAATTAAATTGTAACCGTACAAATCAAGCAATGTTACGTATTTGATACATAACAAAAGATGTCTAGAAGGATGGCTACCTAGCAGTGTGTCATATCTGATACACTCGAAAAAAAATGTAAATTACAGTCGATTTTAATCCAGTTAAGTACTCGAAAATAGTGTTTCCGAGTAGCAAATATTATAACCTATTCGAATTATACAGCTTTTGAAAACAATTTGACCAAAATATAATAAAAAATGAGTATTTTTACCTTGCGACACGCAGACGCCTTCGATCGATTCGCCATCTTGTTTTCTACTGCATATTTGGTGTTACAAGAAATAAAATAGTATTTTTTAGTAGAATAGGGATTATATTTTGTAGCAAATTAAATAATAAATGTTTCGTAAATACGTCTCGGAACGTCTCGAGATATTCGCAAAGTTCAATGTATCAAATTATCCACCGTGCCAAGAATAGGGTTAACCGGGTTTAGTTCTAGTTGGTCCGTCCGACCAAGCGTAGGCATCGTAGGTACTGTATTACCTACCTAAGTTATAAAAACTCTATTGATAAGTTTTCAAACTATTTATATAATCAATTAGATTCGGTTTAAAACCAAACTCACACTCTCGCACTCTCGTTGACGTCGCGTCGTCGCTCGTGACTCGCCGCAATGTTGCCAGCTCGCCTACCCTACACTCACATGCACATACATAAACAACGCGCGCGGCCGCCCGCCGCGCCGCGCACGTACGCTTTTCACTTCAGGCGCGGGGTACAAGTGGGGGAGGGATATATTTTAACAGTTGACAAATTACCCATATTGAAGTGTATATATATATATATATATATATTGCTCACAGTATTACCCATATTGTGAGCAATATATTGCCTCCGTAGGCTGGATTCTCTAAGAGAACTGTTTGAAGATACTAATATCATGACGGTACCTTGTCAATATATCTATGAAAACATCATGCACATAAGGAAAAATCTACATCTTTTTAGTAAAAGAGGTGAAAGACACAATTATATCACTAGAAATAGGGATCAATTAGGTCAACCAGGTTTCAGGCTGGCTAAAGTAGACTCATCTTTCATGGGGTACTGTTTAAAATGTTACAATAAAATACCTCCCCATATTCTTCAACTGAATGAAACTAAATTCAAATCTTGTATAAAACGCACACTATGCAGCCAAGCATAATATAAGTTGGGGGATTACATCGCTGATAAAAATGCTTGGCTCAACGCTGGTCCTGCTCCACAAGGGCGCATAAACTAATTGAATAGATTGTCTACTAGATAGAATAAATCTTATTATTTATTCGTAGGTTAATGGACCAAAACGGATGATGTCCTTTTAGTCACGCAGAGCAACACAAAGCTTAGTTGACCATGGTTTATCGGTCATCAACCCACGAAATAAGAAAACTTCAGCCAGGAAATAAAACACATTCAATATAATTTGATTAGGAACTGTATTCTCTTAGTTAGTTCATGTAAAATGACAGGTACATACGTCATAGGTCTTATAAAATATGGCAAAACATTCTAAACGTTAATATTGAATAAATTTACAACAGTGTATAAAACATTAATAATTATTTACAGCTATGTTACACAGCCGACTTTGGCACATAACAGGAAATATGTGAGTTTTAAGAGGTATTTCTAAACATGGGTCAGAAAATTGTAAAAACTACTTTTTAAAATATGATTGACGAATGTTTGTACAAACCTAACAATCAGAAATAAAATCAATTATTATTTATAAAAAATACACATGAATTTATACAAAAAAATATTATGTGCAAAATGAAATGAAAAAAACATGTTACTTACTTACTAACTACTAAGGTATTACTAACATTATGGATCTTTTTTGTCTTAATAAAGAAATTTTGTTTGATTGATTTACTTTTATTAGATGTTACTGACAAAACACGGCCCATCATTGGGCAGTAAGACGTACGGCGATGCGCCAGCATTTCATGGTGCACATTCCACCCATATACGGTTTTGGGAATACATTCATTGTGCGTAGGTACAGCTACGCTAAGTATTGGAATTCCCTGGTTCTCGAAAGCTATAACCTGGATGTACTCGTGTCAACAATAGGTTACTTCTAGGCAAGCAAGCTCACTTACTACCAGGTGAGATACTGATCAAAAGGTATTATGTGTCCCGATTTGATCAAGAGAATTTTAAAACTGACCAAGGTATTGGAAACTTGACTGTACATAACAAACAGTAAACATAAGGACGCAGCAGTGCTTTTCTAAGGTGTGGAATAATTTAATCTTCGTCGACTAGACGTCAGTGAAATTAATTTAAAAACACCACTTTGTTTAATGCTGCGCTAGTCTACGGCTCGAACGCGTTCGTGGGCGGGGCTAAAAATCATGCTGTCTCGCCTGCCATGTGAGTAAGCAAGAAGCACGACGAGTTACCTATATAGTGAAAAACTTTATAAACAGACCTCTGGGTTGTGAAAAAAGTACTGAAGGCATTAATGCGCGCCTCTGAAAAAATATCACGGGGTAGGGCAAAGAAGTACCACGTAGAGTCGCGATTGTGAAATTAAATTTTAGTTGCGTCAAAATTATTATTGCAGAATATGGAGAGATATAGATATAAATTTAGAGTTTTATTTTTGCAGAATAGCTTTAAGACTCTCATAGCCAAACGTGAGGAATTTTAGTGATTGTTTAGTTCGGTGTACAAGATAATCGGTACTAATTCTCTTGTACACTGAACTAAACTGCATTGCAAACATGCAACGAGATATTCTGCAAAAATATACCTCTAGTTAAATTTAAAAATAATTTTGACGCAACTTGAATTTAATTTGACAATCGCAACTCCACGTGGTACTTGTATGCCCTACACCGTGATTTTTTTTTAGAGCCGGATGCGCGCATGGTTTGCAGCCTCGACGTGTTTTATATGGAATTTTTCACTTTTTGTATGGAAAGTATGAAATATTATTACCTACATGTAGAGTTTTAGGGGTTTAAGGGTTCCATAGCGGGGCTCCATCATCCTTCCATAGGTGATGTGGTGAATTTTAGTTCATGACAACTAATTTTATTCCACACCTTTTTAATCGCGATTAAAAATAGTCAGATTTAGTAGCCAACCAAAATTTTAGGTGAATAACGTCAAATTCAGAATAACAAAATTGTCATTGTAGTTAAATTGTGTCAGTTTAGTCTATTTCAGAATGGGAAATCGTCGTTGGACAGGAATAAACAAAATTTTTGTGATTTTTAGTCTAGTTTAGAGAATTTTGTGACAAAAGAATTGGCACCTATATACACTGCTTGCCCACAACAGGGTTTATTTTTCCATAGCAATTAAGCGTATATGTTCTAAGTTCGTACAGGCTGCCAGATATAACTTTGAACTTCGTCATCTTGACATTATACAAGAACAAAATAACCAACAACAGCCTTATAGCTCAAGTGTAGTACAAGCAAATGAGGTGAGTTCGAACCCTACACGTTGCAGAAGATGTGAACCTACGGGTGGGTGGATTCACGAGAAATTAATAACAGGAGTGTTAGAAATATGTCATCTTTAAAAATATATGTACACTCACGAGCATAAATAAATATATCTCTGGGAAGCTCGGCAATAATATGTGATTTCATGATTCATCCATTAATATGTGTCGTCAAGATATATGTAATCATTTGTGGAAGGCATAAACGGGTGGCAGCACAAATATGTGATATCGGAGGTACACCAAAACCTATCAGAAGAGACAAGCGACGCCAAAAAATAGGATACTACATCGGCATCAAAAAGATGTGTCACCTGTTAGAATGCAATAATATCGGATGTCTTGAGTTACAAACATCTGCCTACTCGGTTAAATTAAGAAGTGTGATACCTCGTTGTGTTCAAAAATATCTCACATTACTTTGGCAGTATAAAAACCTAACAATATAATGTTACGAGTTTTCTTCTATATCGCAATCAATGCCCCTCATAGTACAAAAATATGTGACATCCCACTTGAATCATAACTATCTGACAGTAATGTTTACATATTAATGGATGAATCATGAAGTCAGATATTATTGGCGAGCTGTCCATAGTAATAAATTTATACTTGTGACTGTACCTCTGATGAATAATCTACATTGATTTATAATGACAACGGATTTATGTGATGAAAAGGAAAGGTTGAATATTAAACTTTTTTTTATATTTCGTCTTACTTTAACTTTCTTTAAATGAATGAAAGAAGATATAAACCAGAGTTGCAACGGATAGTGATTTGGCCGGATACCGGATGACGAATATCAGGCGACTGTCGAAGCTGGATAGCTGGATATCCGGCAGAAGCGAACATCATGTATACAGTAGTATCAACAGTGAAAGATTTTTTTCCGAAGCTGGTTTAGTATATGAGAATAAACGTAATCGCTTATTATCTTTAAAGGCCGAAATAATTGTATTCATACATCACAATTTGCCTTTAGAAGATTTCAAATATTGATTATAATTAGCCATCATAAATGCTTACAGACCAAAAATGTAATATTTTATTTTTAAAATAAGCACGTTGATTTTAGAAATTAGTAGTATTATTTACATTTTATTACGAAAAAAAGACTAAGTATCCGGCTAGCCGGATAACTAGCACAAGTTTGCAATCCGGCCGTGCGCCGGATAGTAAAAAATGGCCGGATTCCGGATAGTGACCGGATATCCGTTGCAACTCTAATATAAACGGTAGCGACGAAAAATTCTGGTTAATATTTTGTGGCTAAGGTCAGAGTAAGATTGTTGTTGGAACTAGTTGGTCAGTGAATGTTATCATTTTGACCTCTATTCGGATAAAGGAAGCAATCCAATAGGGATTCCTATAAGACTTTTAAAACATACTACAATCGCAGAGGCATTTTGTGAAAAGTTTAGAGATTTAGCAACGTGCGTGAATTATAGTCAAATTAATTCAACAACGTAACTAGATCGCGAATGTTAAACCAGTGTAATCGCATCGGCACGCAGTGCGTTTCCGTAAAGTACATCTTATTACATTAAAACACTTAATTAGATAATGAATACACTGAACAAAAACCTATGGCACCGCTCTTTACTCGTGCTCATGCCCATTTTTTTTCGGTACAATTGTTTTAATAATTATAATTATAGCTCATCTTATTTATTTAATAAATTTAATAATTAAAATAATATACTTAAATTTAATCTTAATAAATTTAACTAGCTTCAGCCCGTGACTTCGTTCGCGTGGAAGTTGTAAGACACCACAATATAGGCACTACAGTAACAGCCACATTATTATAAAACTTTCCTGTGTACTACGTTTGTAGTTATGATCTCAGCAGCCAAATTTGACGAGCGTCAGGACTGGTGACGCGGGAGCATGCGACTTACAGTTGTCCGTGTGAGAAGCAGCTCGTCCTGAGGTCGATACCCTCAGCCTTCAGTAGTAATTTCCCGTTGCTTGCGAAGGTTTTCGTTTTGCGGCCGGCGATATGATAGTTCGTAGAACGTACACAGAAAAACATTCCGAGTTTAGGCCTCTTCTGTCATCTTTGGTTATAATAAACATAAATATCTATGGTTAGGTGACTGTTAAAATGAGAAATCCCGTGTGTTTACAATCTACTGTTACAGTATTTTAGTGATAGCTAGAAAGATAAATTGGTATTTTGTCACAATAACACGTGCAAGCTGACTGGGATTTGTTCATCAGAAATGATCTGTACGAATGCAACAGTCAGTGTATCAGTGTTATGCCATTACGTAGTAGGTATAAGCAAAACGCAGGCGTTCATTAATTTACTGAAAACGGAAAACTTCGCAAGCAATGGGAAATTACTACTGAAGGCTGCGGGTGTGGATCTCAGGACGAGCTGCGGGTGTGGACCTCAGGACGAGCTGCTTCTCACACGGACAACTGTACGTCGCTTGCTCCCGCATCATCAGTCCTGACTCTCTTCATATTTTGGCTGCTGAGATCATAACTACAAACGTAGTAGGTACACAGGAAAGTTTTATAATACTGTGGCTGTTACTGTAGTACCTATGTTGTAGTGTCTTACGACTTCTACGCGAGCGAAGTCGTGGCCTGAAGCTAGTCATAAATAAGATTTTGAACGCTTTAATGTTAACTTACAACTAGATTCTACATATAATATTGTGTACACGTAAATATAATACCAACTTATGTCCGTCTGTGAATGTTCCCGTCTTTAGAAGGATGAGGGCGCAAGCATACTCATGACTTCATCACTTATCTTTTATACCCCGATGCTAATAAAACGGGTACAAAGTTATTCGACTCGCACCTGCTTCGCACGGTTTTTACGACTTGAATAAATATCGAGAGTTCTGTATAATTGTCTAAGTTTAATATTAGTACATTATACATGTAAACCTTGCGGAAGAAAATATTTAAATTATGTTTAAATCCGCATCAACATACACTGCTAAGTTTAGAATAACAACGTGGTCGCACACAGTCACACAACAAAAGCGACTTTGTTTTATACTAGCGTCTGCCTGCGACTTCGTCCGCGTGTTTTAACATAAAACATATCTTATTGCACTTCGCAACAGCGTAGATATCTATCAGTGAAAGATTTTTTTAAATCGGGTGATTAGTTTGGAAGATTAGTGATAGTGCGAGTACTAACAAACTACCTCTCTTTATAATACTAATATAGACTATTACTATTTACTATTATAGAATTACCGTAGTAGTTTGAGAGGGCACATGGGCGAAAAAGGTCGTGAAGCAGTAAGTATGCTCGTCGCGTGTTCTGGGATTAGCGCGGTGTGCGGTATAAATCCCGAAAGAAAGCGGTGGTGAAGAAAAAACAACTACTTTCTATTAATACCCTTTTTGCTATATTTACCTACACAACCGATCATGTTAACATAGACAACCATAAGTCGGCATAATATTCAATGGTCTATTATATATTCAGTCTTTATTAATTTAAATAAGCACATTGGTATACGGGAAAAACTCTATTCACAATAGGAAGGGACCCACGTCACGCCGACTCACACATCGTGGTAATTTTGCACGACATCACTGATTTTTATATTAAATATAAATTCAGATAGATGTTGTTAAAAAAAAATATTATAAGGGCCCGGCTACATGCTCAATCAACAAGAAGTCGCTTGCTATCGTGAACATAGTGTTAGCATAAACTCGCAAAGGCTTTTTTGTTCTTAAAAACTATTGACCTGCTGAAACTAACTAATTTGAGCATTCACTTCAAAATTACAGCAAAAAATAATATTATTTTCGAATCAATCAGAAACGAAAACGTACATTTCAAACAAAAATCATTATTTTACAAGATCCGATTCAATTGCAGAGAAATCAGAGAAAAATATTGAAATAAGATCTAACAAAAGTTCGCAAATATAGCATCGTCATCAAAGCATGTGAGGTGTACATACCTGGTCAGGTTTATGGGAAAGGAGGATAGATATGAGGCTGAGGAGGATTTCTGTCCACAGCATACATATTGTAGTTCTGAGCGTTTTGCACAGGCGGTGCCGGCGCCGAGGTTGAGGGCCGCGCCGGTACTTGAGGCGTCACTGCCATTCGTGCAGGAGAGATAAAGTACGATTGGTGAATGTTAGGTACATCTGAAAGACATTCGAAATATAATCGAGTGCTATAAAGGGGTAGGCCCTTTCACACCTACTGGTCAAGTGCATAGTGATAACCTCAGAATACAATGCAAAACATTCTGAATTGTGTTTGTTAAACAAAGTACTTTAAAAAGTTGGTCTATTATTTTTTTGTTTTATAACATAATTTTCCCAGTGTAAGGATTTTAGGTACTGACAGTGAATTATTTTCCAACTGGGACGGTATGGGGAAACCTGAATCCATAGAACATACAGAGAAACTGTCTTATGAACCATTAAATTCTTTTTTATGAAAATAATTTTGCCATATTTAATTTTATAGCGTATTGCGAGTTGTCCATAAAAAAAAAACTATTATTTTAAATGCTGGTCGACTCAGCTCCATGTTAAGAAAAATACGGTACCTAGTCAGTGGAACTGGGTCAAATATACCTATGCATTTTTTTAAGAAATCTGGTTCCCTAAATAAAAGGAATGCTTCAAGATATGTTCAATATGACCTCCACGTAGCTAGCAATATATTATAGCGCTACGCAACTGCTCATGTCATAACAGTGAAACGTCAAAGAGAATAGATTCACTAGCAAGAGTGAGCTAGTCACTTTTTCGTTCAATGGTCAAAACGTAGGTACTTAACTTAATCTATTTGGTGTTGATGAATATCATAATATTACTACTAAATATTATTTAGTCGAAATCATGAAAAATAATTCAGCTGCTCCCTGCATTTTGTCGATTTATGCGAACGATAATAATACAGGGTGGCATCACAGCGGCGTGCAAATTGTAACCATGAATTAAGCATATGATTCAAGACCCCTCTAGCGTAGAATTTTTTCCGGTTATCAAAAAAATAATCTGCTGTTTCATACAAAAGTGTAATAGCTACGGGGTCAAAATGTACTGAAAAGCTAATTATTTCAACGTTATGGGGTTCAGAACCATGTACTGAATCAATGGTAACAGGTCGTGCGTCGATGTCCCAGCCACTATGTATAATGATTGAAGTGGAAATAAAACTCTATGAACATAGTTTAGAGTTATTGATGGCACCAAGTCGCTAAAGAACTAATCTATCTATAGGTATATATATAAATTAATTGCTGTTCGTTAGTCTTGCTTAAACTCAGAAACGACTTGACCGATTTTTTGTTTTATTCACCTCTTTACAGGGGTTGTTTAAATGAAAAAAAAAATAGGAATAACCCAAAGGAAAAATGTTTACAGGACAAGGTCAGGTCAGCTAGGTAGAGTAGGTAGGGTAGGTAGGTAGGCAGGTAGGGTAGGTAGGGTAGGTAGGTAGGTAGGCAGGTAGGGTAGGATGGTTGGGTAGGTAGGCAGGCAGGTAGGGTAGGGTAGGTTAGTAGGGAGGTGGGTAGGGTAGGTAGGCAGGTAGGGTATGGTAGGTAGGGTAGGTAGGCAAGTAGGGTATGGTAGGTAGGGTAGGTAGGCAGGTAGGGTATGGTAGATAGGTAGGATAGGTGTTAGATACTTAGTCCTACCTGTGCGAAGCCGGGCCGGGTAAAGCTAGTATACAGGGTGGTTTTTTGAGATGGGGCAGCAAGGGCAGCTACCTTAACCGTTGTAGCTACAGGAAAAAAGTCTTAGGAGACATTTCTTAACTTTTGGAGAAAATTTGATTTGAATTCATATTTTGAAAAAATAATTCAGTCAGCAGGAAATGGGCAATTTTCACAAAAACTTTTTTCATACCAATCGATCATGTTTCATATAAGGATCAAAAAGCTCTATTGGACCAACTGAGTTTTGAGTACTAGAAAAGTCAGAAAACATAAAAAACTTTTCCCATACTTTTCGTAGGAAATGAGACTACGACTTACTTTTTATTATGAATAGGTTAACCGCTACAATGAAGACTGGCCTAAAACAAACATTAAACAAATCATAAAAGTTCGAATTTCTAACGAATACTTGTCATAATTTAATTTGCTTTGAAAACAGAATCGAGATATTTTATCACTTGATTTCCGAAATTCCGTGACAAAAATGACCTCTGAAGATAAGATGGCGCTCCGCCACACAACACCCGCCAAACCCTTTCTAATTTGAACGGGCAATTCAACATATGGTCCTATACCGTGGCCACCTTGCAGTCCTCATCTCATGCCTCTTGATTTTTTATGTGGGGCTATTAAAAAATTAACTTTATAAAAAGAAATACGAGTGTTCTGGAACTCATAGATTCACTTACCACGATTCTCTATGGCATTCATCCTTTCACATTATCAGCTGCTACCCGCTCTGTAGTCAAAACAGCTACCATTTTGAGCACTTCATTATCTTGGAGCACAAAAGTAATAATTCTAGGCGAGTCCAAATGTAAAGTTTCAAGTTTTTAATTAAAAATGATATTTGTTTGCTTGCTGTGTAGACTGGCCCAGACTTTCCATTGAAAACTGCGATCATCATGAGAGAAGAAGAATCAGAAATAAAAAATCAGTTTGTAGATTTTTATTTCAAGTGCATGTTCCCAGAAATTATCGACCCTAGAAAATGCCGTTATATGTAACTGAGAACTAGTTTATATTAATTAATAAATGATTTATTTTATACTACCAGACTTTTTATTTCAATTTATTGACAAAAACCACGAGAGTAAAAGACACGAAAAAAATATCAAAGGATCAAAACCGGTTAATGTGCGTACTGGTCATCGACTACTCCGGATTCACGCACACACGCGACCGAGCGCTCTCGTGTGTGTGCGTGTCGAATACCTAAGTTTGCTCGTCTCGATTTTGTTTACGGCCTCGTAAGGTGAAATAATACCCAAAGTAGAAGTTATTCTTTTTATTTGTTTTTCGATTAGTCTCCTTGTAGCTGTCAGTTTATCGATGGTAAAACAGTAAGTTGTAGTCTTATTTCCTACGAAACGTATGGGAAAAGTTTTTGGCGATTTCTGACTTTTCTAGTATTCAAACCTCAGTTGGTCTTATCGAGGTTTATGATCCTTATATGAAACATGATCGATTGGCATAAAAAAAAGTTTTTGTGAAAATTGCCGATTTTCCTGGTGACTACATTTTTTTCAGAATCTGTGAATGTAAATCAAAACTTCTCAGAAAGTTAAGAAGTCTCCCAAGACCGTTTTCCTGTAGCTACAACGCTTAAGGTGGCTGTCCTTGCTGCCCCATCTTAAAAATCCACCCTGTATTATTATATAGGATGGATTTTTGAGATTGATATAAATGACCTGTAATTTTTTAAGTGTTTTACTACAAATCGGCTAATTTTGCTTTAATTTTTCTTTTTAATTGTAGGTAGGTAGAAAGGATAGGTGTTAGATACTTCGTGCTACCTGTAGTCCGGTCAAAATACACATTCAAGGTTAAAGCTGAAAATTGATACGAATGTTGGGAACACCGTTAAATGTGAAATCTGAAAAGTCCCCGACGATCCAGTACCTGAAAAAAAAATCAAGGTCAAAGAAACGGATTTTTCACATTTTTTTTGCAAAATAGTAAGTGTTTTAAAAAAATACTTGAGAAAAAAATTGTAGGACATAAAATTATCTATAAAAATGTTCCAATACTTTTTTTCCTAGAGCTACCGTTTCTGAGATATAATGGTTCAAACAGTTGAAAAAGTTGTATTTTTCATAATATGCACACGTTTCCACGCCACCTGTGAGGTAGTGTACTTACCGCGTTTTTTTTATGTAGTTTCCACGGTAGGCCTATTCCACGGTCTATAGTGATCCTGTTTAATTGAAAAATAATGAATAATAATAAAAAAGTAGTAGTAAAAGTAGTAAAAGCGGTGTAACTTTAAAAAAACTGGCGAAAATTATTCGTCAGAATCATAACCGTCTAATACTTCTGCTTCCTCTTCTTCTTGTTCTTCTTCTCGGTCATCCGGTCCCTGTTCTTTTCCTTCTTCTTGCTGGGGCAAGTAAATTGCCTCAATAGCGATGCACCACATGTCACCTCGTTGATATCATTCGAATCCTGTGCTGTTGGTGATTCAACATTGGAGCACGACTGGTCTTGACATCTAGAACATGCTAGAGAACAAAAGAATTCAACTTTTTGCAGCCGCTTTTAGCACTACATCCCTTTTTAGAGTTGCAAAAAATTGGTTTCAGGAGTTTCTCCGGCGCAGGTGGGAGTAAAGTCTGGACTGGTTCTAATGTATTGTCGATCAACTACCAACCCATCTTTTGGGTCTAGTTGATATCCAAGCCACACTTGGACTTGATAATATACCCGAAATAGATATTGATGAGCAGAAGCAGAGGTTGGAGGAAGACAAGCTAATTGCACTTGTTTTTTATTACGTGTATTTTAACAAAACATGCGTATCGAAGCTTATCTAAACATATCGTTTTTTTAGGAGCTCCGTACATAGAAAGAAGAAAGCGAATTCCGTTGGTCATAACTTCTTGCGGAGTTAGGTTACTCTTTTTAAAAACTTCAGCACATGAACTAAATCTTGTTTTACAAACATTTTAAAAACTGTTGTGTTACCCCTCCTGAAAATTGCAGATGTGGTATCGCAGCCAGTTATTGCGTGTATAAATAATACATGATTTTGACATTTTGCAAAAGCAGATATACTTTCAGATGAATACATTTCCGTCTGATGTTGACCTCTTCTTGGTTTTTTTTTTTTTTTTTTTTTGTCGTAAAACTACTATTTTTTACTTTCCTTATATTCGAAATGAAAAGTAGAGTGTTTAACACGGGTGAAAGTCATCAATTCCTTTCGACCCTTGTATAACAATCTACTATTCTTGGTAATACAAAGTGATGCTTCAGTGATTCAAGCTTCAGTGATGTATATACTCGTACGTGTCGTACTCATGCATATTATGAAAAATACAATATTTTCAACTGTTTAAACCATTATATCTCAGAAACGGTGGCTCTTAGGAAAAAAGTATTGAGATATTTTTATAGATAATTTTATGATCTACAATTTTTGTCTGATCTAATTTTTTGATAAAACTTACCATTTTGCTAAAAAACCCATTTTTGTGACCTTTGACCTTGTTTTTTTTTCCAAGTGCGTGATCGATGTGGACTTTTCATATTTCACATAATAATGGTGCTCCAAACATTCCTACCAAATTTTGAGTCTATCCGTATTTTTGTAGCTTCACTACTATTTTTAATTCTAATTTGACCGGACTACTGTGCGAAGCCGGGCCGGGTAAAGTTAGTATATAATAATTGATCTATATGAAGTGTTTTACTACAAATCGGCTAATTTTCTACTAAATATTGGTACTTTCCGCGTTTAAATGTCAGACATGACCACCTCAATCCATACGGACACAATTTAGGTACAAAATGTTCGACGTCGAATGATCTGCTCTGGAACTATTCCAAACTGCAAAACTTTAGTTCAGCGCCATATTCTGGAGAAATGTCCCCGAGCAGGCCGTATGATTCACCTCAAGTGGTCAAGACATTAGACGAATAGTTGGTATACTGTGCCATTTCCATAACTTACGGTTGGAGGCTGATGGATATGGCTGTGAATAGTAGGCTCGGCCACCTGGCGGCGGGACAGCCGGTTGGTACGACGAGTACGCGGCAGGAGCGGCCACCGCCCTCACAGAGAGAGGATGGGTCGCGTTGCCGGGGTGCAAGCCTCTAGGATGGGCGGCGCTCGGCGGGCGAGGGGCGCCTGGAGCATGGGATGCGTTGGGTAGATGCAACGCCGTCGGAGTGTGCGCTGCACTTTGCGTGAGAGAGGCCGTGCTGGCCGTTCCGCTGCAGTATGTTCGAGCCGCAACGTTCGTGGTGGTCGGATATCTGCTGGTGCTTGCGAGCGCTGCTGGAGGCGCACTCTCGACTTTATGGCCTTTGGCGAAGTGGCTGAACTCGTTGACTGCATTGCTGCTAATGTTTGAAGTACTTGGTATACCTCTGTCCAAATTAGTTGCTTCTTTTGTGCGAGATTCATTTCCTTGACTTTTGTCAGACGTTAATGACGAAGCTGAAAAAAAAAAACAAGTATTATCACAAAAGCTCATGACAAAAATAGTTGCCTCTTTTTTCGGCGGCCATTATACTAATAATAATGGACTCTGGCCCGATACCGGTGATCTACTATTTTTTATATTTTTATATTCTAATAAGTATTTAAAAATGTATTTTTTATGCATGGAAATAAAGGAGATAATAATAATAATAATAAAATAATAAATAATTATTATTTTATTATTATTTTCATATCATATTTATGGGTAAACTACCGAGCGCAAGAGCAAATCAAGCTCCGCCGCTTTACCATACAGGGATGGATTACACTGGATTTGTGGACGTCAAAATGAAGAAAGGCAGAGGAGCAAGAACAACGAAGGGCTACATAGCAGTCTCTATATGTATGGTGACCAAGGCTGTACTGTTACGCCCCAAGAGGCAGTTAAGACATGACCAGTCCCTACGAATGGCGCCCGTTCACAAACATGACGTATGGATCAGCACCATTCAGCTCAACCATTTCGAAGGGAACTAAATGATCCAATCCAATAATTGTAAAGTTTTGTGGTATAGGGTGGTGTTCACATTTTGGGATTTCTCATTTTACGTGAAAATGTAAAGCATACATTATCATCGACCCTTTACTTATATTTCAGGAGTTTTAAATAAAGAACGTATAACTTACAATTACGAATGACTTCCAACACTGCCTGTATCACGTCAGAAGATGTGTGACTGATTGGGTTTGCTCTCCTAGTAAGTGAAGTCAGGGAGTGCAACAGTGACGATTCATCCATTCCGACACTAGGCACGGGCGTCTGAAAAAAATCATCAAAATTCAGTAAGACACGTGTCGCATCGTAGGTTGTCGTTATAAAAGGTGCCAAATTAAAAAAAAAACGGGACCTTTAAAATAACACTTTTTAATCAGTCTGCCACAGACCGTTTTCTCGAGATCTATGCAACATACAGGAATTTAATTTTTGGCATAATGTTTAGGTCTCAGTGACAAGCACACAGATCGCTAGTTATAGACATTTTTATTTTCACTAACGAGTCAGTTCGAACTTAGAAAAAAAAAAGGGTTTATTAACATATCGTGTCAGGTATAGGCTAAAAGAGCTTCCTTTAACGATACTATAGTACATTTTGATAAAAGTGGAGAAATGTTGTTATTGCATTCGAGGCAGAATACACACACGAGCCGTAGCACAGTGGTCTGAAAATCAAGCTCCATACTCATAGAAACTTAATGTCAGAAATTAATAAATAAAAATATGTTTTGTGTTTAGTATACCTCCCTTTGTTTTACTAATATAGTATGAAGGGCATGAGTAGCTCCATGCGTGAGAAAAAATTGTTTTTTTTTTTTTTTGTATGGAATAAAACACTTGAAGTACTTTTTTTCAAAACTGAATAGAACTGATGGGATGGTACTCACATGAGCTATTGCACCATACACGGCGATCAAGATAACATACAATTCTTGTGCCTTTCGGTGCCGCTTTGCATGTAGCAAGCTTTGGAAATTTTAAATTTATAGTTGGTGATCTTTCAAATCTTTGATGGTATTTTGTGAAGTTACATATTGCTTTGAATATGAAATGTAAACTAATACTCATACAAGAAGAGACAAACATACACACACACACACACACCCCCATACACTCACAAATTTTCGCCTTTATAATATTAGTGTGATTTTATAGGCGAAACTTTGTGTGTGTGTATGTTTGTCTCTTCTTCACGCTCAAACGGCTGAACGGATTTGGATGAAATTTAGCACACATATAGTTTATAACCTGGAATAACACATAGGATTTTCACTTTTTATCTCCATATTCCCACGGAATCGAGACTTATGCGGGTGAAACCGCGGGGTGCAGCTAGTAAGGAATAAATATGTACTAAGGATGCTTTTACATTTTTATTTTTAAATATATGGTTAAAAGTGAAGAAAGATAAAAACATGTATTAAATAGTTAATGTAAAATACGTTTGGGGAAACTGGTATTGAAATAGTTAATGTAAAATACGTTTGGGGAAACTGTTAATGAAATAGTTAATACTAATACATTACAGCAAAAATTATGTGCAAGAAAGGCAATAACAATAAAAGTAACGTCAAAATTGTACATTGGTCAATTTAAGACTACAACAACTATTTACAGCTCCTATAACTATGATATATTAAATATTACTGTTTAATTATATTAATTAATTTAATTATATTCTTATTATTATTTTATTATAATTATTTGCTATAACTACTTATACAAAAACGATTAGCAGAGAGTATCTTTGCTGTCGTCAGTCCTCTCAATCCGAGTCCAGCATTGACGCGTTAATATCAATAAATTCAACATTCTCTTTGTCTAGATCTGCATCGTCACCAATGAGAAGAGATTTCATATCATCAGTAATAGGTGTATTTACTGATTTTCTCAGCACAGGTCTTATGCTGGATAGGTAGGGATCTGACGAGACAAGGAGACCATTGAACATGTCTTCGTTTGTCGCTTTTCGACAAAATTTGCGCGAATGCTGTTCTCGGATTTTCTTGAAGTCTTTGTTTCTGGCTTCCGATGTCTCTTCAGATAATTTGCTAATGGGCATAATATTGAAGTGTTTAATAACTTCAGCACCGTGCAGTAAAAGTTTGTGGACACTCGAAGGCATGTAATACCAGCCATAGAGCTCCACATACAATTCTGCTGTTTGGCGCGCAAAGTTTTTGAACGCCTCAACATTTATGGGCTCCCCACAGGCCATCACACGCAAAAGTGTTGCAAATCTTTGGATCAAACTAGGATCCAAGCCTATAATAGCTGCAGTATTGGCAGGAACACCAAAAAATATCCTCGCTGTGTTTCCATCGTTTGTGGTTCCGGAAACTGAAACAAAAATTATAAATGAATCAAAACTAATCCACAACTTTGTAAAGAATAAATAGAACTAACTTTATTTGAAAAAAATAAGAATTAAGAACAACGACTATTATCATAACTCACCTTGTTTAACGATGTCTACTAGGAGGCCCATTTCATCACGGAACTTCTGCTGTGTGGTTTGTTTTCTACTCTTCAATGACTCTTTGCTGTCTGCATCTCTGGCTTGCCATGTTTTGAAGTCTAGTCTATACGAAATATGGAGTAGGCACTCCATACATCTAATCCAAGCATGAAGTGTAGATAAACCATACTGATATATATCTGTTGAAACAGGTTTTCTGGAAAGAAACTGAATTAATTAATAAAAAGATACACAGCATTACGGTAATTTGAAATATATCAAATTATTCAAAACTTACTCTGAGATCTTCTCTAACTCATTCATTTCCGAAGGGGTAGCTTTACAGATGTCACAAGTCTGCGTTGAAGTATTTGACAGTTGCGAAGTGATTTTACCATCTATCATGGTCATAAGCATTGAGTGCTTAACAGTATGAATTCCCATAATAGACGGCGCCAGTGCTGCAATCTCAGCTTCAATCAAAGCCTGTTCTTCCTTAATATTTAATTGGTTTTCATTTGCAAATTTAAAATAGAGTGGTCTGCAGAACATTGTGGAAGATGGCTTTGGATTCTATCATAACTTTTCTTCACCACAAACTAAGCGCAGAGGCACAAAAGAACACATAATATTGCTTGAATCATCTTCACCCGCCATAGTTTGTTTGTACAAACTTTGCCCTGAAGCACCATCAAAGCACCACTTGCATATCAATGTTAGCTCTTTACCATCTAGCGAAGATTCCAAACGTAGGAATTTCCCAAATCTAGCAACAGTTTTGTCCAAAATCGCTTGAAGCTTTACTTGTACCCCTCTTTCGGTGATTTCTATGGTGTCTTTTGGTGGGTAACAGTCCTTCTTCGCCTCTAAGATAGCAGTATATGAAGGATATAGTAGTATTCCTTCTTCTTTTGCACAAGCTCTTAATGTTGTATACTGCCATTTCAAAAGCTTCAATGAAGTCAGAATTCCTAAAGCTTTATCAGCGGAATATATGGGCATAGCTTTCTTGGACTTCAACAATTCCTTTATCTTTGTAGCCTCTTCGGGATGCTCTGTGATCAATTTTATTATATCTGCTACATTTTTGTTATCTGCACTTAAACCAGTTGCATAAGCAAGGCTTTCAGTGCTATGCGTGAGGAGCTCTTTCACTCTTCTTCTCTTCTGTAGCGGGCTTAGCTCCGAGAACACTTTTCTTGGACTCACAACAGTTGGAGTTCCAACACTGCACGTCTCCGATTTGTGTGATGTTGATGCACCCTCATTTACACCGAAGTCAAAACTGGAACATGTTTGCTGCTCTTCTAACACTAAAGAAGGTGTCATCTTGTCCTTCATGAACTCAGGCCATTTTCTTGCAGCCATGTCTCATACTTTTTTATGAAAGTATGTATCGTGCGATTACACGAGATCCATTTGTTCCTCAACGAACACACATGAGTCTGACAGAATTGTTTCAATTCTTTATTTTCCTTTTCTGACAAATCAACGGCATTGACAAAAACTTCATATAATACACTGGGCTGTGAGAAACAGCTATTGTTAGCCAAAAACATAAAAATATCCAAATTGGTACTAAAACCTTCCATCATAACACGAAAACAAATCGAACGTAATAAGTATAGTAAGCGCGCACAAGTGCAAAGAGCTACTGAGTGAAGTTAGTTTAAATGTCCTATTTATATTATAACTACCCTCATTAACGCTGGCTGTCCCATAATGCTTATTAAATTAAAATGGGAAATTATATGTGCGGCAACAAAAGTTTTCTTTAGCACCTGCAACCTAGCGTCTTTTTTTCGCTTGTTCCCAACGAGTCACACCTCAACGGGTAACAGTGTGACTCGTTGGGAATGTTTTGGATAATAATTCCCAACGAGTCACAGTTACTGTTACACTGTTACTCGTTGGGATGATCCCACCTTGATTTAGGGTATCATTTAAGCTATCACCAATGTATTTCAACAATAATGAGGCGTAGCCGACGGAGTCCCGCTTCGCGGGACTCCTACTTCTGGGCGGTTTAAAAAAAAATAACCACGAAGACTTGGAGACTTGGAAAAATAACCACGAGGACGGCGGGGTCTTTCAGACCCCGCCGTCCCCTTCTAACCTAACCTGTCCGAGTCGGGGTGCCCCAAGTTGTACCAAATACCTGGGAACAATTTTTGTTTATCTGAGAACGAAAATATTTCGTGGCGATAGATGATATAGTAACAGTGTAACAGTAACTGTGACTCGTTGGGAATTATTATCCAAAACATTCCCAACGAGTCACACTGTTACCCGTTGAGGTGTGACTCGTTGGGAACAAGCTCTTTTTTTATATGTAGGCGACGAGTTAATAGAACAGCTTCAATTATATTAATTCATCATCTTTACTATTCCAACAGAATATCAAAAAACCAGCGTCAATTTACGAGCATAAATTAATATGACTCCGAGCTACCGATAAATATATTTACTTCTGAATTGATAACTCAAGTGACTAATGTTGTAAGTGAGCTACTAAGCGAGCTCGGGACTTAGGGCACCCCGACTCGGACAGGTTAGGTTAGAAGGGAATGGCGGGGTCTAAAAGACCCCGCCATCTCCTTCGTGGTTATTTTTTTTAAACCACCCAGAAGTAGGAGCCCCGCATAGCGGGGCTCCGTCGACTACGCTTGTCATTATTCATAATGCGCGGGCATTATGAACAATGCCCCTATTTATTACTTGGTCCATAAAGTTGCTTAAGAATAATTCTTAATATAACGCTACTGTTAATATGACGCAGCATGGTTATAATTATTATAACCATGCTGCGTCATATTAACAGTAGCTCGTTTTACAATATATATTCGCTTGAAAACCATTTATTAGACGCTAAAAGTTTGTCGCTTACCTATTAATTATTTAGACAACTAAATATATTTGAAGACGAGAATGACATTTTAAAGAAGCTGCCTTAATTAGCACCCCTAAAACATTCAACAATAATGACGGTGATTAACAAATGAGTTATTTCGTGAAATGAATTTTGTAGTAAAATGTAAATAATCTACATCGTTTTTAATATTTTCATTATAAAAGTCATTAGCAGGTTATTAACTAACGACAATATCAGTTATGTGGTCGGTTACTTCATTTAATTATGTCAAAGATTTGAAAGATCACCAACTGTAAATTCAAAATTGCCAAAGCTTGCTACATGCAAAGCGGCACCGAAAGGCACAAGAATTGTATGTCATCTTGATCGCCGTGTATGGTGCAATAGCTCATGTGAGTACCAGCCCATCAGTTCTATTCAGTTTTGAAAAAAAGCACTTTAAGTGTTTTATTCCATACAAAAACAAAAAAAAAAAAACTCAGGCATGGAGCTACTCATACTCTTCATACTATATTAGTAAAACAAAGGGAGGTATACTAAACACAAAACATATTTTTATTTATTAATTTCTGACGTTAACTTTCTATGAGTATGGAGCTTGAATTTCAGACCACTGTGCGTAGGCGAGGGTGTTGTGGAGCCGAGAACTGCAATAACAAATGTCCACGTGTATCAAACGACGTTTTTTAATACACTTTTTAAGAAATAAAATCAAAGAAAGAAAACTATTTTTGTCACTATATAAATAAGACTGAATTTGCTTTTTTTCGCGCGCTTTAACTTAGCAGGTTAAAGTAGAGGCACAGGTATAAAGCCCCTAAACAGCCTAATATGAAAAATAGAAAATTCAAATATTTATGAGTTTAGAACACGAAAAAATGTTAATTAGTTTATAAACGTATTTTTTTTGTAATAATATTGGTTTTTGATGATATTCTATTTATAAACATAATTTAAATATTAAAAAAATAATAACACCGTAAAGACGCTTATCTCTTTGCCGAGATTTAAAAAAAACAATCACTGCCGTCTTTATGCATTGAACCAATTTGGTGTTTTCAGTGGGGCAGAGCACTGGGATGCCTCGCGGCTCATTGCAGGTGCTTTGTTGCTACTTTCACCGATATACGCAAAGAAGTTGTTAAAAAAAGTTAGCTATTTGTGTAGGTTCAGTGACCTTTGTATTATTTATTTGTAATTTTATGTTATTTTTTTAATTGTTTCGTCATTTATCCACACAGATTTAACTTTGTCATTTGATTTTCTATTTTATTTATATACAATATTATAATTTCTTTGCTGTTATAACTGTTTTCTTTAGTGTTTTTTTCATATTTTTATAGTTCAGTTTAATTAGTGGATTATTAGTAGTTATAAGTGTAAGTATCTTTTCAAGCCTTTTATTTTGACATGAAAGTTTGATGTTAGCCAATACTTTTTATAATTTGTTATAAATTTTATTTTCTGTCTATGTATACGCTGGTTTAACATGTTGGTTAATGTGTTATTAAATGCTTCATAGTTTTCATTTATGTTTTTATTATTTCGTTCCAAATTATTTAATTTAATTTAGATTTAAATAGTAGTGTTTTTCTTATTTTATAATCTTTTTTCGACATACCAGATAGTTTGTTTAGTTTGTTGAGGCAGAGCCATGTGTATGATAGTACCACCACAGATTAGGACGGATGCTTCACTCGTTCAAGGTCAAGCGCTAACGTACCTAAGGCTCGCATTCACCCGGGCGAACAAAATCCAGTCGGTTGCCACGCGCCTGTTCGAGAGTATGTACCGCACTCGCGCCTATAATAATGGCTAAAAGTCGTGCATATTGTAGTAGGTACTAAAAGTTCCACCACAATCATAACTAATATTTTAAATGCGAAAGTAAGTTTGTTTGTTTGTTACCTTCTGCCTAAACCACTGAACCGATCATCCTGAAATTTTGCATATACGTTGTCAGGTGTACAGAAACGGACATAGGGTACCTTACATCATGAAAAAAGTACTGTTCCCGAGGAAAACAACAATAGCGTTGTTATGATAATAGATGGCGTCTTTCGAATCATGATTGAATTATAACCCGAATTGATTGTTAAAGTCTAAATTAACGCGAGCGAAGCCGCGGGCAATAGCTAGTCGTTTATAAATTATACCTATAAAAGAATTAGAAAAAAAAACATTATTTTTAAATAATTTTGATAATACATTAACTAGCTGACCAGGAAGCACCCAGTATAACATGCTTTAAAGGAAGCGAAATTTACACATTTATGTGCACGTGTTCCTAAGAAGCACTTGTTGAAGTTATGTGTTAGAGTTAGAATTTTTACGACGATTAGATTTAATAATCGAAATTTACGAGAGGGTAAAAAGTTCATTGACCATGATATTAAAGTGAGGCATTTGGGATTTTCAATAAATAAAAATATTGTAATCAATGTAAAAAAAAAAAATTTTTTAGTCACCCATATTTTGTGAATAAGTTCTTAGCATAAACAGCGCTAGCGTCGCGTTCAACGACGCACGTGATCGCCAACAACACGGCAGACGACGACGTAGTTAGATACTCTCGGGCGTCCGCGTAAGGCACATTTTAGTAGGTAATTATAGCTTTAGGTTAGGTTATCTATCTTTTTCTATGGAGTGAACTATCTGTCCTAATCTGTGGTACCACTAAGATCTGTGAAACCTAACTCCTCTACTGTTGTAGGTACGCAAGTTGCTACAGAAATTTATAAAAATTAAGTAGGCATGTTGAAGTAGTAAGTAACCTTTATCAAAATAGTGTTAGTTAGCTGAATCATATTGTGCAGATCATTCCTTGATACTGTCATTTAGTGTGTAGTTTAGGAGGTAGCGCAGTGCAGTAATTACGACAGGCCATCGACCGTTCCACAGACTACTCAGTGTAGTTTGGTTCTGAACCTTTAATATGTGTGAGAGCCCGACTCGCTCTTGGCCGGTGTTTTATAATCCTATATTTTATACTTACAGGTTCCATGTGAGTTATTTGCTCTAAATAGCATCCCATTAGCTGGAGTAGGAACTGTTTGGGCACTGTAGATGTTTCCTGGAAATGATGTGTAATAATTAATACCTGTCTCTAATCTAAGTCCATATTTATGTTGCGCTTACACGGGCAATGTGCAATTCTTGGCAAATGTGGTTAATCATAACGTGTCGGCATAACAGAGGCTGTCCAACCGAATTAAATACATTTTGTTAATATGAGAAATAATCAATCTGCCTGCCTTTTTTCAACTATGTTGGGGTCAGCTTCCAGTCTCACCGGATGCAGCTGAATACCAGTATTTTACATTGAGTGACAGCCTATCTGACCTCCACAACCCAGTTACATATGAGAAATAATGAAGGTCATATTTAGGTTACCATAGAAATTATGTTATGACTTATTTACAAAAGAAGTAGTATAGCTTAGAGATCAAAATGGCGTTTTCACTCCTCTTGCTCATAAAGTCCGTCATTGTAGAGTAGGTACCAGAGCGGGGATAAAATAGCATATTTTCTTCTAGGGGAACACGTATAATTTTTTTAATTATCGTCTGTTAACAACGAGCCTACAAAAACGAAAAAGTCTTTAGTCATAAGTAGAATAATCATGAATAAAGACTCGACTTATTACTGTTTCATAAAAAAAGAACATTTTATTGTTGAAATTTGAACTAAAAACGTGGATCTCTTCGGTAGAATGAATCGTTGCAGTTAAAGAAGAAAAAAATAAGTAGGATTATTTTATTTTCTCGCAATCGTAGTGAAAAGTAGAGTGTAAAACACGGCGCTAAAACCCATTATAACTCGGTTTCTGTTTACTCCCTCGCTGAAGCTCGGGAGTAAAACTACCTCGTATATTAATGGATCATTTTAGCACCTTGTATAAGAATATACTATTTTAGGGTTCTGTTCCTCAAAAGAAAAACCGGAACCTTGGTAGGATCACTTCGTTGTCCATCCGTCCGTCCGTCCGTCTATCAGTCTGTCAAACCCCTTTTTTCTTAAGAACGCGTGAAGGGAGTTATCAAGTTGAAATTCATATCAAATACGTAGGTCTACGGTCCTTTGGAGCACTAAAAAACCAAGCTTCTAACACAACGCAATAAAAAAAAAACGGCATTTTAAGAGACACATTTTGATACTTGCAAATAAATCAAAAGCTATCGGGGACCTACCGTTGACCTAGAATCGTGAAATTTGGTAAGAAGCTAGGTGAAAAAGTCCGAATATCGTTCATATGTAGCATAATCACACAAAAAAAAAATATACTGGCAAATTTTTATGTATTTGCCGTTGGAGAATTGACCGTTAAGTTTGTTTTTGGGATAAATTCACCTTAACTACGGGACCCTTTATTGCACGCACTGTCGCAAATGGTTGGTTAAAAAAAATGACATTCTGTACTTTACTTAATTCAGAGTTGTTGAACAGCACAAATGAGTTTCATTTAACATCAAAAATAAACAGAGACTATACCTAGTCTTGCCATAAATATTGTCACGAAGATTTTTTTATTTTTATTGCATATAATATTTATTACTTTTACAGTGTGTTAGTTTAATACATAAATATAAAACAATTTAAAATATAAAAAGCTTTTTCGAAGTGGTCTCCATTGGCTGCAATACAGTCCTTTAAACGTTGAGGCCAGTTATCAATAGAAGCACGCACTCTTTCCATGGGAAAATTCTTCACTGCCAATCGTATGGATTGTTTTAGGGACTCCAAATTATCATGGCGTTTAGAGCAAGCCATACTCTCTAAAACTGACCATAAATCATAATCCAGCGGATTAAGATCGGGACTAGACGACGGCCAGTCTTCAGCTCTGATGAAGTCCGAAACGTTCACTTCCAACCAACACTGCGTGGACTGAGCTTTATGACCCGGCGGCGAGTCTTGTTGGAAGGACCATACTTAGTTAATGAACATGGTGTTGTTAAGGGGCTTAACTACCTTCTCAAGAATGGTGTCTTGATACACTTGTGCCGATGTTTGCTTGTGCCGTCACTCCTTCATAGCTAACACCCCACCAAACCATCACTGAAGTCGGATAATGCCCACGTTGCACTCTGTCGATTAATTGGGAAGCTTCCTTAGAGCTTTGAGCATAAATACGGTCATTTTGTTTGTTAAAATGTTGCTCAATTGTAAAGATATTCTCATCCGTAAACAAAAAAAATCTGTGACCTCCCTTTGCGTACCGCTTCAGTAGTTGTTTCGATTTTACCACCCTATTCATTTTTAAATTATCAGTTAAAAAATTACCAGTACGTCTCTTATAGGCTGCAAGTCCTAATTCATCTTTTAAAATACGCGACATGGTTCTGGGTGCTATCTTCATCTCTCGAAATAAAATCTTTTGCTTTCGGACAGGATTTCTTCGAATTCTTTCCCTTACTGCTTTGACCACCTTTTTCGTACGAACACTACGTGGACGGCCAGATCTTTTTCTGTCACAAACAGAGGAGGTCTCATTGTACCTATTAATAGCCTGGTACACAAACATTTGACTAATACTAAGCGTATGGAGAGTTTTAAAAATTGCATTTGGGTCCATACCAACTTTGTGTAATGCAATCACAGCGATTCGGTTCTCTTTATCACCCCACTCCATTTTAATATCGCAAAATATTGTACAATGTATTGGCGCCAAAATTTTAAAACTCAATGAATAATCGTATAAAAATGACAGATTCCAAATTCAAATGTAATATCTTTCTTATTTTTAACTGTAACAGTATTTATGGCCAGACTAAGTATAATACAGCAATTCCATGATTGTATAGAAATTGCCAAGATTCTAGCGTAATTTTAGTTTGATTTTGGCCGTATAAACTTAATTAAAGTTTTTCACGACAGTTTAAAAAAATAGAATATTTAAATGACCTTCAAACCTTCTTTAGTTAAAGCTTTAGATATTATGGTACGGTATGGTACGGTTATAGAAGGTTCAAGATCGCATGCATATGCTCGCTAATGGCCGCCCACATGCAACACATGGTTGAGTGATAAATTACTCAGTGGCAGCAGAAACATAATGTTGCGACCCTGGACTGGCCCATACAGTCTTCGGATTTAAATTCGTTTGAGCAGATGTAGGACCTGCTGCAACGAAGGAATTTACGAACTTTTCCAGAAAATCTAGTGGATTACAGTTGACTGTTCATACTTAAGGCACCTGACCCACCGCCGAAGAGGAAACGACAAGCTCTCGACTATTTCCTCGCTCAAGGAACGTACAATAGATGTAGATCCCGTGTCAGTAAAAGAGATACATGTATTAATAGGTGATCGCTGACCGTTCACCCTGCCGGCCGGCGAGAACTCTCTGTCCACTAGTTTGTCACAGCGACAAGAGCTATGAAAGAAAATTCTCGTTCAGCGTTCCTCGCTTGGCGGGCAGAACACTCGCTGAGAGACTGGCTTAGTACATACGCATACCAGCAAGTGACTGAGCAGACATTCTACTCTTCGCACTCGCTCATAGCCCAGCGACAGAACTATCCGAACTAGACACTCGCTGCTCGTTGCTCGCCAACTCGTTTCTACTTGTTACTTCTACTCGCTTTTCGTTAATAGTCGGCAGTGAGACAGATGCCTAAAGGCCGCCAAGAATGAAAAATATAAGTGCCATTGAAAGTCATGAAATGATACACGTTACATGTGTAAATTAAAAATGGGGTATTTAGTGGCTCGATCGATACACGAATAAAAGTTACCAGACTTACAGAATCGAACGACGAAGTATGATTGAACTGACCCAGCAAATCTTGAACTTGCACCTGCTGAGACGGCTCCTACAAGAACACAACACATTAATTAAGGTCAAAATTGTGTGAAGTTATTTCAGTCTAATATTTGGTACGTTCATGACTACATTACCTCCGTATATGCATCCAGTATGCGGGCCAACTCTGGACTTACTGTTGACTTCAACAACAACCGACCATTTGCATTTTCTGCAGACTCTTTCTCGTAAATATAGGATTGGTATTCACTCTCGCGCTCCAATTTTTGCAATTCCTGATGGTACAGCTCACTCCTAAAGATATATTGAAAAGTTTAGCCATGCAATGGTTTTCATAAAACTAAACAGGTGTGTGTTAGCGTGTAGCAGCTATTTTCTAATATCAAATAAGCGATCTCCAATCAACCGTACAGTTGTGATGATTACCGGATAGTATGGCGAACAGATCACCAAGGGCGCGATAACGCTCAACAACTCTAGACCATAAAACCAAGAGCCAATGTATCATTATTTAGAATTTTAGATATTATCATCGCTGTGCAGGCTCATCTCATGTGTATTGCTTGCAATGTCAATATTTTTTAATTACAATAATCTTAACTGATGTAACCGAGACTTACATACATTAGATAGCATAGTGCTTTGCCAATTAAAATACTAGTTCGAATAAGTATTTTGGCTCGTTATGGTATTTCAATTAACGTTTTTTGCATTTTATTTCCATGTCAACCCTGCGGGTACTTTACCATAAAATTATTTAAGCCCTGAGCAGACGATGGACAATTTGATCACGGACAATGCGTCCGCGACGATAGCATATATGGAAATCTATGCAACAACACACACGTAGGAGAAATAGACTACCAGAATTTCCATTCGATTCCAATGTGTCCGCGGACGAATTGTCCATCGTCTGCTCTGGCCATTACCGTTATGATGTTAGTTTTCTTTAAAGTAAACCGGACAATTTAACTGGACGAGGTAGATATCTTCGTATTTATAAAATTTTGCGTAATGCAAGTAAATATATAAACATCATTACACATTGAATACTAAATCGCTTAAAACACTCGCCGATTTCTGACCACTCTCATACTTCATCATATCAAAACAATTCCCGGTAAAATAACACAGCGTCAGTTATTATTACTTAAATATGTATAATTATCTCAAATTAATCATGCGGAAAAATTATGGATAAGAATATAAAAAATAAATTAACCTGAGTTCCCGCTGGATACATTTTTTGCAGACAGCTGCAACTACTTTGGAGCACTCCGCTTTCCTCACTTTGCTTGGCCCGGCTGGGAACAAAATAAATACGCGCCAAGCAAATAAAATTAGCTATCCTAAGTCTATTTTATTACTAAAAATATGAGCAAAATGCATTGAACTTATTAATTGTGAAGCGGTTAAGGAACTTAAACAATTAACTAACAAATAATATTATTTTATAAACCACGGATCACAAAAAAATTGTGATGAGTATTTCCACTGCAGACTCTTAGCATTTTTGTTCAGTGTCGCCAATGGGAATAAATAAACAATCTATTTATTTAGTTATCCTTGGTCTATTAATTTTATACATGTAGAAATGAGTTAAATTGCAAATCTGATTTTGGACCCGACATAAAATTTTAGAGCTTTTTAGACATTATTTACCACAATTTTAGAGCCTAGTTCCAAATACGTCTTAGATTATTCTTAATCATGGAACTTGGGATTAAACACAAGAATAAAAATAAAAAATCTTGTATACAAAATTGAGCAAATGAACACTTTTCTACATACACATTTCATAGTTAAGTACGGCTTTCATTTCACCCCAAAGTCCCTTATAAAAACTCAACCCGTATAATAATTATGTCATTGGATGGCCCAGTTAAGAAAAACTTTTCATCATCTCCTTGCTTTTTTTCCAACCGTGTTGGGGTCGGCATCCAGTCTAACCGGATGCAGGATAGGCAGTCGCTCCACGGAAAATACAGGTGTGCACCTGTATTGTCCGTGGAGCGACTGCCTATCTGGCCTAAACAACCCATTTACTGGGTAACACTGCTGCGAGTCATTAAGTAAAATGAAACAAACATTCATAAGAAACCAGCAAATAATAGTTTATTTTTTTTCAATTATTGTCGACCCTCCAAGCTTCATAAGTTATACGCGCGTTACGACTAACGAATATTCCAGAGGTTCAAAATCAGATACAAAATTCCCATTTCAGCTTGCTTGAGTTCAAATATGATCTTCATAGGTCCGGTCCCTATTGTGACTTTGTTAGTGTCAAAATGCGAAATTACGCAAATGTAAATTAGAATGCATTAATGTGTTCAATAAAATTTATTGCTAACGAAATATATTTGGCACATGAAAATAGCATCTGAAGAACATATTTAATATTAATAATATACAATGGGGTAGTTGACTGTTATTTAAAAAGTGAAATTGAATAAAAATCATATAATAAATTCAAGTAACAAAAAGGAAGGTAGCGGACTAGCAGTCTGTCATTTCAAAGTCTGTGAAGTAAGGGGAATAACAGTTTTGTGTTAACATAATTTTAGTTTCGCGTAACGCTTATATGACATCTAACCAAATATGTGGCTTATTTATAAATAATTCTCATTTCAACTCAGAAAAAAACGCTAAAGACCGAAACAATAGTTCTGAAATTTCTGACTAACAGATTTTCGAAATGTCATGCCATGGTAGGATATTTCATTTGTTTTTGTTATCATATTAAATCGAAAATGTATGAAAAGAACGATTTTTCAAAGTCAAGTAAAAGGTCAATGGCCGTACAGCTCTGGTGCCATAATATCAAATGCTTAGAAGGATAAGTTCTAACTGAATATAGCAAAAAGACCATTGTACTTTCAATTTTATGCCAAAATGGATGTCCTTTAAAGTAACTGTAGGTGCATTTTTCGCTTCCTTAATTTCATACATTTATTTGCATCTTTTTATTCAATTCACAGTCAATTTTGTGGTTTAGTTTTCTCATAGATGGGGAGCCCGCCCACTGGGCTCATTTTACACTTTGCCCTACCTCACATAAACTTAACCTATTCAAACAAATGTCTGAAAGAATCTTGCATTTTAAAGTACTTATATATATTATTTTGGATGAGATAATTATTTATTATGGCCCAAAAATTACGAAAACTGACATCTTGTCAAATGAATGTGACACTACAAACTGTAACAACAATAATAACAAAAGCAAGTTCGAAGAAAAGAGTTGTTTTTGATAAATTGTAACACAACCTAACAAAAACAAAAATGTCTGCTGCACGCACAAAGACTAAACTGATTTAGTCATTATGGTAAAAAGGGATATTGCATGTCACAGTAAATTATATTTAAGGTATTCCATAATATTCTGTCTAAAGTATTCGCGCATGCTAGAATGAATTATTCTGATTTTAACTTTTCTTGAACTTATTGAAGACAATTGATATTCTTTTTTGCTTTTCGCTGAGCAATTAACTCCTTTGAATTTAAATGATCGAATCATCTCCACCCCTCAATAGCAATAAGATTTAAACCAAAAGATGGTTCTGTTCTAAGCCTTTAGGGGGTTATTTGTGTAGTCTAGTAGACCGTTCGGAGTTAGGGCAAAAACACGATTACTTAATCAAATTAAATTGTCGCTTTCTGTTATTTTTTTTTTTACTTATACAGTGCCCTCTACACATAGGGATTCCCTATTAGGGATACTTCATGTTTTCATGAAATAGACATGTTTCCCATCACATATAACTTGGAGAAATATGTTGATAATTTATATAATTATTTAAATCAGTAAAGATATTATCAGTACATTGGTTTCTTATGGCTATAGGAGGGTGGGGTAAATTCCTATATTTCAGTACCCACTCTCGTTTAATATTGACTTGGAAAAATTTGGCAAAAAAAAAAACTGTTAATAATGTAGTAAGATAATTACCCTCAGAAGGCCCCGCAGAACGTTTCATAGCATAATTTTTATTTGGAGTTGCATTTGTTGAAAATATAGGAGGAGGTCTACTTGCGTCAAACCTGTAATGTTAACAAAACATATTGTAAGATATTCTCACATCATCGCAGCGTTTTTCGTTTGATTTTTATCATATTTGTGACAGCACGCTTACACAACAGACCTACACAGCACACTCACACCCGCAGTTACTTTTTTGTAATTACCAACTTGATTCTACTTCTTGTTCTATTACCTATTAGCTTTTTCCAACAAACATCGGCTTACATACATTGTCAATACGCTGACTCATGTTAACGGAAGGCCCTGAAAAAAAAACTGTATCACAGGAGTGTTATAGTTTTTTTTTTTAAACTAGTACAGAATACAAGTGACCTTTTCCACTAAAGTTAAATACTGTATTGTATTGCATAGTTTTTGCTTATCATTAACTGGTGGAAAAATAATCTGTAATACTGTTTTTGGAACAGTAAAATTATTATTAATAATTTTTTGGACCCTATGATCCAAAATTATTGTCTTGAAATAGTTAAGCAACGTAGATTAATAACTACTTACATGGGCAGTAGAAGAGGTGGTGACTGGGTTACTGAAAACATTGTGGGAGTGTTGAATGGAGGTGGGGCTGTAAAAGAAAACATAATTATAATAACCCGAAGACGAAGCCTGCACAATACTAATATAAGAGGTCACGTCGCCAGTTTTTTTTTTTTTATAGTCATCGGTCCAGAAGAGGCGCAGATTTTATTTTGCTAAAAAGTATTTGTCACTGTAAGAGTTACAGCTGCTATGGCGCCTTACACTTTGCCAACATAAATTCTCAAATAATTCAAACGCAATAATTCATTGCATAATACAACTCTCATCCAATAATGTTTAATGTTTTCCAATAATGTTTGGTACTACAAGTTTCAACAGACGTGTTTGCAAATTATGTATTTTATCTATGTAAGTTCTAAATGTGATTATGATTGGAACTAGAACGCCTTTGATGCCGTATCGAGGCTCCATGACGGGAGATAGGTTCAAAACAGTCGCTATTGATGGAATTGTCAGACCATTCCGAGTAAACCATGGGCACCAATTCGTACTGGTCGATGCTAATGCGCCCGTACATCGAGCTCAACGAGTCGATGCTGCTCTCCGAGAATACGACATCACAAGGTTAGCTGGTCTACCGGCTCGCCTGACTTAAACCCAATAGAGCTCGCGTGAGATGCTCTTAAGCGAGCTGTTTGGAACCGTCAGTCAGCCACCTCCCCAGACAGTGTCAGAGATCAGGGAAGTAGCTATCCAAGAATGGTACAGGTTACCGCAAGAAATGCAGGATAACTTGATCCTCAGCATGCCCAGGAGGATCTCCGCATGTGTGCGAGCTAGGGGAGGATTTATATTGTATTAGGTAAATAAAAAACTTCTATTAATAAATTGATGTTTATGTTTGGTTTTGCGATCTTTTTCTTTCCATTATTTCTGTTACAATTACGAGGGTGAATCAAAAAGTTCTTACAATTGCATATAGCTAACTACATAAAATCTTTTTGGGAGAAGTTCGATATTCAAATTAAAGAGTGTCAATCACACAATATTTATGCAAACTGTCACTTAGAACAAAAACGCGGGAATCATCGAATTTAACGGGCGTGATTTTTCTTTCGTTTTCATAAAAATTATAAAAAACGTTTGCGATTGGAGATAAGTTGTGTAGATTTATGTAAATATTCATTAGATAGTGTAATTATTTGTAAATATATTTCTTCATATAAGTTTTTTATATTTTATCTTTTATGGCCAGTGGTCATAGTGGACAATGAACCGCCTGATCCGAGGGGCACAGTCCCCTCGGTCGGTCATAATGTTATTATTTACGAATCCAGTATGGATACAGACTCGTCCTTAACCAAATCGGAGCGGAAAAGGACTAGAGCTCCACGCAAAATATGCAAAAATTGCAATAAAAGAAGACGAAATGGTCACTCAATAGGAATAAATAACTCAGAAACAAATTGCTATTGTGATAATGACTCGGTAGTCACATTCAGTTCAAAAATAACATCAGACGTACCGGTACATTCATTTTTCGTTCACTAAGAAGCCACTCCACGTTCTGTGGATGGTCCCCAGACTGAAAACCTCTTAAAGTCAGATCTTCCCCAGAAGGCGCCACAGCCTGCTAGGGCTTTGTACGAAGCCACAGACCTGTCGCTTCTAATTATAAGAATCAAATTATGATAAAAAAATAACTTTAATATACTCAAACTCAAAGCATTTATTTCAAATAAACCACAGGCACTTTTGATTTGTCAAGGGGTCAGCCAGTCAGAAAAATGAAGGTAGTTGCCCATTCCAAAGCGTAGTAGGTACCTATGGAGAAGAACGGGCAAGAAACTCCATGGACACTCTTTTAAACCAACATATAGTTACAAAAAAATATTGTTACATCATTCTGATATATTCATATATAATATATCTCTCTATTGCAATATTTTACATTAATTTAGTCATAGGTAAAGATTGAAAGATGAGATGAGTTAAGATATTGAGTTGAAATATTACTAACGTAATGAAAATAATTATGTCATAACTTCATAAGTAGCTGTTACTCACCGATATTAATAAGCACCTTGCAATTTCACAATTTTGCTCATGCAAAACAAAGATTTCTGCGTTTTTTTACTTTGTTAAATGCTTCATGGTTGGATCAAGTTCAAGCACAATTGGGACCAGGAACATAGAACTATACTACTTCTACTTAGAAATATACATAGTAGTGCAAATTATACTCATAGACTGACTACTAAGAACGCTCATTTTTATAAATTAAGGTGAAAGGTAAAAAGAAATATACACCAGTTGTGGGTAGTTATATCCTAAACGGTCAAAATAAATTGGTTGAGAATTCCGTGCTCGTGTCTCTAATGTTGTAAATTAGTTTACTATGAACGGGATTGAATCGTTAGCAATTCAACTAGGAAATGGATGTTTATGAAAAATTATGATTACAAAATGAAAATAAAGTTTTGCAACCGAGATTTGAATCTACGACTCCTTGCTCACTAACCAGAGACGTTAGCCATTGTGCCAAACCTGTTACAATGAACAAGTACGAAATATTATAACTGATTCAATTACATAAATTAATGATTACTATATATTAGTATTATAGTTATTGCCTATTGGTGCGACATACGCACACTAATAAAAAACAGAGCTCGCTCTCGCTCGTGTTATTTAACGTTTGTGTGCGTAACTATTCATACCGACACAGCTTCCGTGTGTGGGGTGTAAACCGAACAGGTTTGCAGAGTGTACATGCCCCTTTAAATGATGAATAACTATAACTAAAAAAAACACGGTTTTAAATATTAATCTAACTTATTCGCCATATCACCACACAGCTTTGGCATACCGAGTTGATAACGCGATTAACACGCCATCTATCACTTTTTTTTGGAAGAACATCCGCCGCTGCCGTGAGCAGAAGCAGTAGCACTTCTGCATATTATTCATACAACGCATCTTGTGTAGTACACCGCAAAAGTTTGACTGCGTGAAAATGTGTGCGCGTTTGAGTTTAGGAAGCATAGCTTACATTACAAGCCGTCCAAATTGAGAAGCCGTATAAGCACCGCTTTATTGTTGACTAGCTTCTGCCCGCGAATTTGTTCGCGTGAAATTTCTGGTTCTGATCCACCCCATCACATCGCATCGCCTACCCACACTATTACTTTATTTTCGCTTAGCGTTCTTTCAGACTTTTTTTTATTTTTGCTCGGCTCCTAAGGGTCCTAGCGTGATTTTACATACCCTAAAGCCTTCCTCAAGGATTGGGCTATCATAAGCAAAGAGTTTTTGAAATCCGACTGGTGGTTCCAGAGATTACCCTCTACATACAAATTTACAAAATAAACAAATTATACCTCTTTATAATAATTATTATTATTAGTGTAGGTTGCAAAGGGTCTTTAGTCGGATTGACCAAATGACCGACTTATTCATTGGTTTGTATTAGTTCGTAATCGTAAAGTTTTTTCGCCGTATTGTTTCGATTGTGTTTCTTGGCGCAAGTGATTGACTGTCTAAGTAATTATTTTGAAAAATGGAAACAATGGAAAATTGTACCTGTGAGACCTGTGCTGCCGAAGTTTGTATAAATAAATTAAAATCTGCCGCTTTGTCGACGTTATCTTTTGAGGAAAAAGTTAAGTTGATTGCAAAGGGAAGGTGTGTACCTGGTTAGATTTAACTCAAAAATAAGGTAGGTAATTGTACTTGTTATTTCCATAAAAAGTTTTATGATAAATTATTACTGGCTAACAGGTTGTGTAAACACAAACAGATTGTATTCTTTCCCTTGCATTTTGTTTACAAATCAAAATAAAAATAATGTTTGGACCTATTACAGATATAATAAAAATTAAATATTTTTCAAGCGGCTGCTAAGCACGATTCTTCAGAAAAGCATCTGGAATCCTGCTTGAAGTACCAAACTTTTGGTAAAGGTAGAATAGAGACTAGTTTGAATAGCCAGTCCAAGTAAGATACTGAAAGGCACAATGCGAAAATTTTAAGAAATAGAAATACATATTTTCAAACAATTGATTGATGTTGTTTGTTTTCTGGGTAAACAAGAATTAGCATTCCGTGGTCATGACGAGTCAGGTAGGGTAGGTATTTGGTGAGCCACCAACCGAAACTGGTAAGTTTTATTTTTATTTTAGCCATGCACGCCGTCTCTGAAATATCTGTGCACGCCACTGAGTGGGCCATAATTCATTGGCCATGATTAATAACACTACCCTGTTATCGTTACACTGCAGCGCAAAGGTCTCTTCTCATACAGAGAACTATGTAGTAGTTTCTCATAGAAACTACTGAGAAAGATGTTTGTAAAAATAAAAAGCTGTTATTAAGTAGTTTTACATGTGCGTGGTTATTTTTACCCCATACTAGTGACTCCTGCCTTAACCCAATGGCCAAAAACCCAAACATATTAGATTTTCCTAGGGTAACAAACTGGATCAAGAAGATCCTTTGAAGAAAGCAGTTTCTGTCGATGTGGCACACATTGTGATAAAAACTATGGCAAAATTAAATACCTGAGAATGTGGGTAGTGTCATCATAACCGGTGCAGTTGTGGTTGTGGTTGGTGGCGGCGGAGGGGGTGGCGGCGGTGGGAGCGGCAGCGCTACAGTATTCCTGTGGTTTACCGCCGTCGCCATAGGTGCAGTAGTTGATAGCAATATCCGTTGTGGTAAAGGCGGCTGCCGGCCATTTTGTTCATTATTATTACTCATGAACTGCAAAACAAATTTGTCGTATTATTAATGTAGCAGACTCATGTAAACTATGTACCAACAAACGGGGTGAATAGGGATGCAGGGATGAATCGGAACGAAGCTTCGGATTATAACTAATATTTGAAATAATATAGTCTGTTGCCAACAAGGGCAACGTTAATTATTAATACAGTAAACACATTGGAGTCCTTTTAGGCCACAAACTATATTATTTCAATGTTAAAATCCTTATAAAGTTTCGTCTCAATTCACCCCTGCATCTCTATTCACCCCGTTTGACGGTATTTAAACTTTAAAACATCGTTCCAAATACGTACCGTAGTCGTGTATGATAGATAATATCGTGTTATTTTAAACAAATTGAACTTTTCAAAATAAATACCACCACTTCCAGCACTACAGCCTCATCGCCTTTCCAGTTAATAATGCGCGGCCACCCGCAAAGTTATATTATTTTAAAATCCAAGATAACCCAACGCAAGAAGCACTGTATTACTCATAATAAATATTATGTGGGTACTACTGACTAATTGATACAAAATCCAAAAAATATTGTTAGAACATTGTCGTGGAGCAGGTTGTGATTTGTTGTCAACATTTTACTTTTTGATGCCAGTAGGGTAACATAATGATACCAAATTGAAAGAGTACTGCAACATACCAACAGGTCCTTCTCATAATGCTATTTTAATTTAGACGTCTATTAAAATCATGTATTTGATGTTTGTAAACATAGATGTCGCTTGTTATTGTTAACCGCCTAAAATGAAAATAGGTTTCGATACACTACAGCGTCAGTGACCAAGTAACTATTTGTTCTTGTAACATTATAATACTCAGGCAGATATGTAGGTACCAAATGCTACCGTTATAAAAATAAATACACCGTGTAGGAGTTTATTAAATTGTTATAAACTACCATATTTTTATTATATTTTAAATATGAAATACGCGTTATCTATTTATTAAAACCATAATATGAGTTTTCATTACATGATCAAGTTCTATTGTCATAAATTTGATGTAAGTGACACTATCAAATGTATAAAAACACTAGCTGTGCCCGCGACTTCGTCCGCGTGGAATAGTGCCTTTGGGTAGCATTATTTTTTGTGTGTTCGGGTAAGCAGCCCCGCGCGGCTGCACAGCGCTCATTGCGTACGGTGCAGTGCTTGACAAGTTTCTTATTCGCGTTAACTTCACTTTCTCTTCAAACAACAAGGTCCCTTTCCGTAATTTACCTAGTTGAGCCCCTGCGCCTCGGATTTACGTCGAGTGTTTTCATCAATCTAGTGCTTCTCCGTGAATCCGTTGAGTGGAGCCCGGGCTCAATTATGAAAAATTCATATAGAAATTATGACCCACAGTAATAGTAATTTAGAAATTTTAGCAATACTTAGTGCAAAATAAATTTTATGATTCTAATTTTATGGGTTTTCTTTTCTTCAGCCAAATATTTAAAAACATAGGAAGCAGGAATGACATGCACCCAAACATACGTATACAAACACCCATACATTGTAGGTTTATAGTTACAGATGGCGCCACCATTCGCTTACCTTAAACGGTCGAGTAAAGGCTTTTATCGGACTTTTATCTAATAACTACTTATAACTAAAGGTTTAACCTTTATATAAAAGTAGTTATTAGATAAAAGTACTCAAGCACTCTGTGGTGTGTTGTGGAGTCTGTCTATCAGTCTTTGAGCGCAAGCGCAAGTGTTTTTTTTTTTTTTTTTTTTTTTTTTTGGTTTATGGCTTCGCACGGTTTGTGCATTTAGCCAATGTCACGTTTAGTTAGTATGAATAAAACAAAGTTAGGGAAACGAAAATATCATTATTAAAAATTATAACGGGATTTAGGATAGGACGGATACATCTATAGGATCAGTATTATTTAAATACAGTGATATAATAAAGGATAATGAGCTAAATACAATGACGAAAAATTACAACTTAATATTATTTAAAGTAATGAATGAGACTATGCATTTATATACAGGAAAGCTATTTGTGCAAAGTAAAGAAAGTATTGAGGTAGGAAAAGGAGTACGGAGAGACAAGAGGTTACTGAGAAAGGATGAACGGTCATATAAAGGACAGGAGAAAAAAATGTGATCTAAGTCGCCTACGTCTGCGCCACACAGGCAAATGGGGTCGTTGATAATATGAAGTTTGGCAAGATGGGCGGGAGAGCAGACATGACCCAGTCTCATCCGTATTAGAATGGAGGTCTCCATCTTGCCAAACTTTGCCCTGCTAAACCACGGTTTTTCCGGAACGTCGGGTTGAATAAGTGAGAAATAACGACCCTTCGATTTGCTTCCGATATCCCAAGCCACCTTCCAGGTGTCCCGAAGAAAAGTCTTTGGTAACGTCACGAGGTCACAGCAAAAATTAGTATACGGAACTAAGTCCCCACACTGCACCGCATCACCGGCGAGTGTATCAGCCACTTCATTGCCATGGATTCCAGCATGAGCCGGGATCCACCCAAATTGTAGTGAATTACCCTCTGAGATGGTTCTGTACGCAAATTCTCTTATTAAATAAATTATAGGCAACTGCGATTTGTGTTCGAATGGGGATTTATTGATGGCTAGAAGAGCACTTTGGGAATCAGTAAAAATAATAGTTTTTTTGAGCTTTAAAACACGGATATATTCTATGGCCTTTAAAATGCCGAAACATTCCCCCGTAAAAACAGAAGTCTCTGGAGGCAGTTTTATTTTTTGTACGATGTTGTATTGGGAATGGTAAGTACCTATTCCAACACAACCCGTCGGAGAACGCTTGGCAGCGTCCGTAAATATATGGTGGTACTCTAAGTGTTCAGCTAAAAAATTATTAAAACTTAAATGGCAATCGGCATCTGATTTACTTACACAGTTATATTTTATGATGGGACTGAATTGTAAACTCTCATAGCTACTATTAAATAGGGGAAGTTTATTGGAGCGGTGAATAGGGGAAGAAAGAGAAAGGAATTTTTTATAGCTTACAACTAAACAAGGAGCACGTTTATGGGACCAGTAATTTGAAGATTCAATTTGCAACACTAAAGAGTCCAATTTGGGAATGAGAGGATGGGTTGAGATCTGAAGAATCCGGAACAAATATTTGTCAGATAAGAATTGTCTTCTAAGATATAAAGGAGCTTCCCCGCATTCAACTTGGAGTGCATTAATGGGACTAGACTTCATGGCACCCGAAATAATGCGTAATGCCTTAGACTGGATGCGATCCAATTTTTTAAAAGCCATAACACTAGCAGGTTCTAAAACGAACAAACCATAATCCAGAGTGCTTCTGATGATTGCGTTGTAAACGAGTTTCAAAGAAAAGGGATGGGCACCCCACCACACACCAGAGAGGCATCTAAGCATGTTAAGGTGATTTTCACATTTGTTGACAATATAATCACAATGAGGAACACCACTTAATTTAGAATCGATTATTAAACCCAGGTATCTGAATTTATCTTTTACTGGAATAGGTATTTCCTTATAAAAGAGATTTACTTCGGGAATATTTCTCTTCCGGGTGAATAAAACAGCTGCGCTTTTAGACGTGGATAAATCCAAACCGTTTAGATGTAACCATGACTCTAAAGTAGTTAAAGCAGAATTGATAACAAAGGTAGCTTGTTCAACAGATTGGCTTGAAGAATACAATAACAAATCGTCGGCATATTGAAGGACCTTAACATGGTTAGTCAAGGAGGAGTCCAAATCAAATGTATAAATATTGTATAGAAGGGGACTCAGCACAGAACCCTGTGGGAGACCTCTCCACACAAGACGAGATACCTCATGATCTCCTATTAACATGTTAACAGAGCGTTCACTCAGGATATTAATAATGAAATTGGACAAATTTAATGGGACTTGTAAGGCTATTAATTTATTTTGTAAAACTGATAAGACAACATTATCATAAGCTGCATTAATATCAAGGAAAACTGCAACGGTAGAATGGTTGTTAGAGAAGGATAACCGAATATCGGACGTGAAAATACTTAAACAGTCAGTTGTACTTTTACCTTTTCTAAAACCATATTGTGATTCTGCCAAAAGACCCTTACTTTCAACATACCATTCTAAGCGATTTTTAATTACGTGTTCCGCTAGTTTCATTAGAATTGAAGACAAAACTATGGGACGGTATGAAGAAACATCAGATGAAATTTTATTTGGTTTAAGGAATGGCAACACCATTTGACGTTTCCATTCAACAGGGATGTTACCTGTATTCATAATAGAATTAATAAGCTGTAGATAATATCTGAGGATGTCATCATTTAAATTAGCAAAAAAGGAATACGGTATGCCATCAATGCCTGGCGCAGAATCCTTAGTTTTATGAATAACACCCTTTAATTCAGTGAGAGTGAATGGAAGACCTAGCGTCGTATGGGTGTCTTGGATATTGGATACGAGAGACAGGTTAAGGTTAATACCCTCAGGAACAAAAGGAGGAGCTAATTTATCTAAAAATTTACTGGCTAAAGAATCGGGTATAGGAGAAGGGTTGTTATAAATGGACCTAAATCTACGAATATTGCGCCAGACAATCGTAGGGTGAGTATTCGGTGAAATTGATGAGCAAAATGTACGCCAAGATTCGAATTTTTTCTTCTTAAAAACTTTATAAGTTTCATTTATTAAGTTAGTAACTATATCAAAATTAACATCAGACATATGAAGGTTATAATTGTATTCAGCCTCTTTACGTTTGTTAATCAATTCTGTGCACTCTGAGTCCCACCACGGAGGCGAAGGGATTGCAGTAATATTGTTATTTTTTACAGGAAATACTTCATCTGCCGCTGCAATTAAAATGAGTGCTAAAGCTTCAGCACAACTATTTTCATTGCCATCAGAAATAACAGGCAAGGAGCAAAGTTTTCCGTCTACAATGTTTCTAAATTTGTCCCAGTCATTACAATTTCTATTAGGAAGTTTATGTTTTAAGCTTGATCTCCTTAATGGTGTATTTGATTTGGGAAGAGGATAAGAAATAACTATTGGAAAATGATCACTACCATACGTAGAGGTTAGAGTATGCCAAGTTAATGAAGAGGCTAAGTTTGGAGAACAGATAGAAAGGTCGATTGCGCTTCGGTTCTGATTGGGATCTGAACGACGTGTGGCAGCTCCTGAGTTCAAGATGCATAAGTTATGTAAGTCTATTATATCTAGTAATTCATCGCCATAACAATTAGAAGTTGAACAACCCCATGATTGGTGATGGCAATTAAAGTCTCCCAATATTAAGAATGGCTTTGGAAGAAAGGAAAAAAGATTATTAATTTCTTGAAGAACAGAAGAAGAAGGGTGAGGAATGTAAATAGAAACAAGACAAGTATGATGCACTTTAATAGCTACAATTGAAATTTCCTCACTATGAGGAGGCAAGGTAATAATAGAGAAAGGGATAGAATTCTTAATAAGTATAGCTACTCCACCATACCCATCAGATCTATCCTCTCTAATGGTTAAATAACCGTTAATTTTAAAAATATGACTAGGTTTGAGCCAAGTCTCTGCTAAAGCAAAGGCAAATGGCTCATGTTTATTTAAAAGATATATAACATCACTCTTTTTGCTTATGAGACTGCGGCAGTTCCACTGGATTATTTTGGATGTGTTGTCCATTATGGGTGGAGTGAGAAACATTAAAAGAAGGGGCAACGTTGGACGGTGAAATGTTGAACTGAGACAGAAGATTGTGTAATGCGCAAAGAAAATCGTTTATGGAAAAATTTGTGTCTTTTGTTTCATTAATATGATTATTAGAAAAACCACAACCATTTGATGGTTGAGGAATGTCAAAATCTTTAATAATGGCATTGTGAGCCACCTTATTATAACCTTGTACAGATTTGGGGGGAGAGCGTGGTTTGAGAAAGACAGTCTTTTTATAGCTACTTGAAGCGGGCATTCTATTAGCTGAAGAGATTGACGGAGAATCTGCAAATTTTTTGGAAGGTGAAGATAAAAGTGTATCAGCATATGATTTAGTTACAGGTGCATATACTTTAGCTGCTTCAGCATAAGATACTGAACTTTGTGCCATGTATGATTTAATTAATTTTTGCCTAGAAAATTCTGGGCAAGACTTATTAGTAGCATAGTGATAACCCGAGCAAAGGCAGCAAGATGCACTTTCTTGTTCTCTTTCGCAACTGTCCCCAGTGTGGCCTTGGCCACATTTATAACAACGAGGTTTCGACCTGCACTGAATTTTAGTGTGACCAAAACGACAGCAACTGAAGCACTGTACAGTAGGGAAAATATATAAATCTACAGGTAATGCATTATAACACATAAAAATCCTTTTTGGTAGAACCTGCCCATCAAAGGTAACAACTATGGATTGGGATGGTTTCCAAAGAGTTGTACCATCAACAATGGTTTTAAAATTGAGGCGTCGAGCTTTTAAAATTGGACCGCAACCAATTGGTACTGTTATATTATCAATAACTTCCTCCGGAGACCATTCCGCAGGAACACCACGCACTAAACCCATTCTAGTAACATTAAAAGTAGGTATAAAAGCTTTATAATTATATGTCTCAAGACTATTGTTCGCAATAAAGGAATTTGCGTCCAGGAAATTTGAAAAAGATAGGGATATTTTATTGCGCCCTATTTTTTTGACGCTACCATTTATTACATTTTGAAAGGCATTGTGTTTTAAGAACTTGCCAAATGTGATTGGGTGCAATGTCGTTCCATCATCTGGTGAAATGGTTTTTTTTTGAACATGAATTACAAACGGTGAGCTGTCAGTTTTATCATAAGTTTTTCGACCTATCTGGGTGGGAACAATTATGGACGGAGCAGGAACATCAGATATTGTATTATTAGGCACATCGGTGGAAACAATAATTTCGGTGCAGTTAGGCTGTAATGTAGTAATTGGTGTTGAGTCCGTGCAACCACAACCCGAAGACTCAGAACCGTGGTTTTTACGGGTACGGCGGCGTTTATTGCAGTGTTTGCAAACATGCACACGACTTCTTTTTAAGTGACGAGCCGAAGACGACCCATCGGTATCCATGCCCGATTCATTAGAAATAGTAACATAATTGCCTGCCGGGGGCACAAAGACCCCCGGGTCAGGCGGCTCGTTCATTTTCCCGCTAAATAACAAAAAAGAAACTTACCACTATCGAAGAAACTAAATAAAACTAGAATGAAAATACAAGTAAAAGAAAATAGAACACTAAAAACTACAACTACTGATCTTATAAAACAGGTTTTTTTAAATTTTAAAATTAATCTCAAAAAGGACGCGTCCACCAAGTTGAAGTTTCCCGCGCTTTTTCCGCGCAAGTGTTGTCAATTTAAATTTGAAGGGGATCGTACCATAGACAAAACAAAGTCGTATTTTACCAGAAATTACAGAAAAAAGATAGTACACAACATCAACAACGAAAACTCTGTCAAAATAACAAAGTGTAAAGTAGTTAAGTTAATAGTTGACAGTGAGCAACAAACCAAAAAACCGCAACCAAAATAAAAAGAATGCTACAAGGTTCTCTTGGCGATGTCGTCTGAAAATTTCGGAAACAAACCATTTAACATGAAAAGCACCTGATTGACATTGACGGATGGATATCATCGGTAAACCTTTTGTGAAATTATTTGTCAAATGGCAGCGTTAGTTCCGATTTTGGTCACGCGCCGAAAGAACCTAGTACTGTTGTATCAACAACAATAAAGGGAAGTTCAATGAGTAAGATCAACGAAATTCAACGCTCCAACAAAGGAGATTTATGCAACGACATTTAAATATACTAACGGTAGAAGGGACAAAGCGAACATCATCAAAATCTACTTGGTATTATAGTCTATTCTATTTTACTCTATGGCAATGGTGCGGATGTCGACATCAAAGGTTCTAATAATGTCGACATTTCTGCCAATGTCAGATATGTGTTGATGTGTTAAGAGAAAACGTGGGAAATAGGAAAACAAAATCAAAGCTAAAAACCTAAATCTTAATTGAATTTAATGTGAAACTTGTTGACGAGAATTAGGACAGGTATACATATAATCAAAGGTTATAATAATATAGGTATTGCCAAATTGTTTTTTCGTTTTATTATGGATCAAAGAGATATAAGATAGATACAATAGAGAGGCTATGCGAAGAAATGTCATAGAAAAACTGTGATCCCACGTCTCAGTGATGCCATCTAGCATAATATAGCAAAATTAGAGCGGCTACTGGGAACATTTTCATACAAACTTTGATCTCGAGCGTCAGTAACACCATCTAGCATTGAATAGCAAACATACGGATTAAAGAACAATGGACAACTTTATATTGATCGTAGGAATAGTATAGAATACTCTTTATTATGTACACCATAAAAATTACAGACATAAAAGTAGAAATTTTACATAGGGTTTTTATTAGGCCCAGTGTTGTAGATGAAAAATGAAAATCCGAATAAGCTTAACATTTTATTCTATGGCAGCATTACCCTAATGAATCAAATAAAAAATTACAGCGGTTCCTAAAGTCCAATAATTACCGTTACAAATAAATGCTAATATTATTGCCTCAAGATGAATATAATTATGCATTCCGACTGGCAACATGTAGATACAATTATTATATCTACACCACAGATCTACACGTTGCCAGTCGTTTTTTTTTTTTTTTTTTTTCCTAGTGGGCAGCTCGTAGTTTTGACCACTAAGGTCTTGGCTACTTAACCGGGCAAGCCTGTGGGTGCCTTAAGCTACTAACTTAAAGCCTCCAGCCAGGGGCGAAAATTCTAAAAACTAGGTGACCGCACGCTAAGGGCACCCCCTGTGGGGTACGAACCTCGGCTTAGGGCGTCACTGAGGGGAGGGCAGCAAGATGGGACAGGCTGGATCGAGATTATATTATTATTAACAGGGGAATTTAAAACTACAGGCTCAGCTCCGGCGCGGGCTGGCGCGTCGTCGAGCAAGGGTCGGGGGGGGGGGGGGGGGACAATTACGTCGGGGGCGTCGCGTAGGACCTCGGCGGCGAGGTCGGAACGATGGCGGTCTGTTCTTGTGTACTGTACTGGTGGCCCTACTGCTCTCCTGGAGGAGGGTTATGGGGTCATCGGGATCGGACAGGGCATGCCTTGGACGGCGGGTACGACTAATGCGGGAGGGGGTATGTCTGGCAGCCTCGACAACCAGAGGGTAGCGATGTGAGGCCGCGGAGTCGAAGAAACGCTTGGAAATGCGCTTCATGAACTGACGGATAGTGGGGATTTTAAGATCGAGATGGAGGATCTCGTTCCGAACGAACCAAGGGGAGCCGGTTGCCCTACGGAGGAACCGGTTTTGGAAGGTCTGCATCCTATGGATGTGGTGGGGTTTCGAGTGTGCGAAAACCACGCTCGCGTAGGTCATGATTGGCCGAATGCACGCTGTGTAAATGCGCAATTTGCACTTGAGTGACAATTTGCTGCGTGCATTCAATAGGGAGTGGAGTCTACCGAGAGCGAAAGCGGCGCGCGAACGCGCCTGCCTTATGTGCTCACCGAAAGAGAGTCTATGGTCCAGAGTGACACCCAAGTATTTGGCTCGCTTCTCCCAAGGGATAGGCTTGCCAAAACATGGTGATCGGACGGGGAGGGGTGAGGTTGAGTCTCGGTTTCGAAAATAGAACCGCTTGACTATTATCGGGATTGACTTCGATTCTCCACTTCCTAAACCAGTCACCGAGTTGGTTGACTGTGGTTTGGAGAGTGCGAGATATCGCGTCGGGGCTTACGCCGGTGTAGTAAATGGCCGTATCGTCTGCGAACAGAGCCAACTGAGCCCTTTTACTTTTGGGGATATCGCTGGTGAATAGCGTGAAAATGAGAGGGGCGAGCACGGAGCCCTGAGGGACTCCGGCGCGAATGGGACGGGGGGAGGATAGCGCTCCTTCGATGCGGAATCGGAAGGTGCGGTTCGACAAAAAGTCTCGCAGGATGAGCACGAGACGATCTGGCACTTTAAGTTTGTATAGCTTATATAATAAGCCATTGTGCCAGACTTTGTCGAACGCTTTCGCTATATCGAAGAAAACAGCACCCGTCAACGAACCACGTTGGAAGCCAACGCTTATGTGTTCGACGATACGGTGGACCTGTTGGACGCACGAGTGTTGGGTTCGGAAACCGAACTGCTCGTTGGGAATGAGACCTTTTGTCTCGGCATACTCTCTGAGACGCTTATAAATAAGCCTTTCATAGATCTTGCCGATGACATTGAGGAGTCTGATGGGGCGGTAGCTGGAAGGAGCGGATTTAGGCTTGCCCAGCTTGGGAATACCGATGACAGTGGCCTGTTTCCACGCTTGGGGGAAGATGTTATTGCTCATGGCACCATTGAAGATGGTGGTCATTAGCATGATCAGGTGGGCAGGGAAAAGTTGGAACACCTTATTGGTCATTCCATCAGAACCGGGGGCTTTACGGGGCTTAAGGCCCTTTATGAGCTCTTGCACTTCGTCGGGGGTGACGGGAGGCAGAGGCCACTCGGGGTCTTCTACGGGGGGGAGGGAGGCTCTCCTTTCGACTTCGGCGTCGACCTCAGAGAGGTGAGCTTGGTCAATAGGTTGAGAGCTGGGCGAACATTGGGCCTCAAGACTGTCGGCTAGGCACTCGGCCTTGTCGACATCATCGAAAGCGATAGTATTGTCTGGGTGGATCAAGGGGGGCATAGGGGCTATTTCTCGGGATTTGAGTTTCCTCTGAAGCTCCCAGAATGCTAGGTGGGTAGGCTCTAGTTCGCTCAGCAACTTATCCCAGCCCGTTTCCCGATGCTCCGCTACACGTGTCCTTACAGCTCGCTGTAAGTAGCGCATATGGGCTCGGTTCGCGTCGCAGGGAAAGTTGCTGTACGCACGGACAGCCGCGTTCTTCTCAGTCATCAGTTCACGTACATCGTCCGGCAACTTCCAGCGACGGTCGTCCGTCGCTGGAACTTCCCTTGAACAACCGTTCAGGACTGATTGTACGTGTCCAGTGAATGAGTCGATCGCAGCCGTCGTGTCAGCGATAGAGTCGAAGAGGTCGGGGATGGAGTCTAGGTGGGGGGACGTGTTGGATTTCAGGCGTTCGCTTACTTTCCTCCAGTCCGTTACCACTTTTGTGGAGGGGGGTTGATCGGGGTCGGGGAGGCCTACGCGAGGGGCTAGCTTAAGCACAACTGGTCGGTGGTCAGATGACAGTTCGTGTATCACCTCTATAGAATCCAACCGTAGGTTGATATTCTTTAAAAGTGATACATCGAGCACGTCAGGGGTGTGGTCAACCGAGTGGGGGAAATGAGTGGGAGTCATCGGGGCGATGACATCGAAATTTAGAGGGGTACAGAGGTCGAACAAGTGTCTCCCTCGGGTAGAGATTCTGGTACTATTCCAGGCGTGATGTTTGGCGTTGAGATCCCCCGCTATGATAACGGAGTCACTCAGGCCGAGGAGTAAGGTCAGGTCGTCAGTCAAGAGTTGGAAGTTCTCTGATTGGTTCGTAGGGGGGAGGTAGACCGATACCAAGGTGATCGGTTGGTGTCCTGTCATGCCTAGCCGGCAAATGGAGACTTCTAGTCGTGAGAGGGGGGGCGGGTCCAAGGGGATGCAGTAGAGGGATTTTTTGTAATAAATGAGGGTGCCACCCTTGTGACACCGAGTCCTGTCGTTTCGAACAACCCGATAGTTCGCTATCGACGGCGTTCGCATGTGGGGTTTTAGAAATGTCTCCTGTACGAGGAGGACATCGATCTGGTGGTCGCGGAGGAAGGTACAGATTTCGTCGCGCTGACCTTGGATGCCATTGGCATTGAAGTAACCTAACTTTAGGGATCGGGGTTTTAGACGCGTGAGGATTCCGTTATCCATTAGTGGGATTGGGGGAGTTGACGAAGGACTGGAGCGCGTGCGTTATATCCGGGTACGCGTTGTATATACATTGAATGGCGTAAAGGTTACCGGCATTTCTGGCGGCAACGATTTCATTGGCCATTTGACGGGCGCGAGGGGTGAGGAAGGCAGTGAATGTGCCTGAGATCACGTTGAACGGATCCATAGGGTTGGGGCCTACAGCCACGGGTGTGGTTGAGGAAGGAACGGGCGCGACTGGGGCGGGGGTAGTGGCTTTAGGAGCCGGGGGGTTATTAGCGAGGGGCGCGGGTGCGCGCACGGGCGCGGCCGCGAGCGCGTGTGCGCGAATACGGGGGTCCATCTGATGAGCGATGGGGGGAAGAGGGGGGGGTTGGTTACGTACCAGGGCCGGGAAGGCCTGTTGGTACTGGGATAAGTTCCAAGCGTTGGGTCTCTGGGGACTCAGGCGCTCGGGAAGTTGAGTGGAGAGGGCTTCCCTTTCCTGACGAGCGTCCGTACGCTTCGTCAGCTTCGGGTTTGTTGCCTTAGGGGCTTTGGGGCAGCCACGGTAATTGGCTGGATGCCCGGAGAGGCCACACAGCACACAGCTGGGTGGTTCCGTGCAGAGGGTACGGTCCTTGGGACGGGAGCACTCGGAAGTGCCATGCCCACCCAGGCACTTGACGCACCTGGGTGTGGCATGGCAATTCTTTTGTGAATGGCCGTATAACTGACAGCGGTGACATTGGCCGACGATTCCAGTCTTGCGGGGCTTTTGGATATCGAATCCAGTGAGGTGGCAAAGGGACTTTATTTTAAAAATCGGGTGGTGTCCTTCGACGGGGGGGCATACAACAAGGACCATGTTGTATGGCTCGCCGCCTCGGGCACGGTGCATGCGGTGCACCTCGGCTACGGGGATACCTTGTGACACAAGGTCTTCTTTGAGGTCGGAGGTAGCGATCTCCTTGGGGATCCTATTAATGACCACGCGGGTCTGGCGGTCCTCGGGGAGGGAGTAGGTGTGGAAGGACACACCTCGTGCTCTGAGGAGCTTCGTGAGTTCCCTATAGTCGTTTGACTTAGGGACCTGGACCTTAATGCCCTGCTCGGTTGAACGGGCACTGGTGAAGCCGATCCTGAGATCGACGCACCATTTGGACACTTCAGTCCATTTGGACTTGTCCTGAATGAAGACAGGGGGGGGGGTGGGGGTCTTTTTGGTGTTGCTTTCTAGGAAAGCTTTGAGTACCGGGGGAGCTTATCGCGGGGGGGGGGGGGGGGGGGGGGGGCGGTCGTGATGGCGACGACGGGGATCGGAGTCGCAAGGGTGGGCGGGGGAGTGACCGATTGGTCCCTTAGTTTGTTAGCCTGGGAAGAAGCGAAGTTCTTCTTCCTTTTGGAGGACGAGGTGACGGTCTGGAAACCGTCATCCTCGCAGGAGGAGTTGGTGAGGGTTTCCGAGCCGGAGGAGTACGGGGAGACGGGGCGTCTGGTCGTAGTCCGTTGGTCAGTTTCCATCGGTACGGGGGGGAGGGGGGCGGTTTGCACCGGGGAGGGGGCCTCTAGTGCATCGCTAAAGTTAGCGATGGCGGCAGAGTTGTCGGGAGGACAGGGAGTGGGGGGCTGCAAAGCGAATTTAGCGCCATATTTGGCGATGAAATCAGGGTCCTTGAAGAGGACCTCCTTGAAAAAAGCAAGTATAATGGCATCCCCCATGTTGGGGGGGTGCGGGGCTACTACTTGGGGGGGATGTTGGAATATAAGATTCCGGCCTAAAATTCCCTATGCCTAACTCCCCGGGTGGGTGTTCCCGGGGATGAGTTACCCTCCCTGTCGGGTATAGACAGGGAGGTGAGTACCTATGGTGAGCCTTAAGCGTGTAAACCCGTCGCCAGTCTTATTGTGCGAACGGGGCCCTGACAGTCTAGCGCGAAGGGTGTAGACACACCCTAAAGACACTAGGTGAGTAGCTGTGAAAGGAAAACTGTCACCAGAGCCGACTAGGAGATCCCCCAAGGCCGGTTAGCTCTGGGACCCGTCCAACTGACTGCCTCGCCCTGAAAGGGTTCGGCGGGTGTGTTGGGACAACACCCCACTCGGATCGTTAGTACCGTTAGTTATCCACCGAGGACCACGAAACTGTGGTTTTGCCCAGAAGGGGCCTAATGAAGCTACTCACACTATCGCGCAGTTAAAGAAATAACACTTTGTCTTGAAAAAGGCAGTTTTTGATTGATCACTTAATTCGACCAATTAATTAAAATAAATTTAATTAATTGACCGATGATCGGATGCAGCCGGGGCGGCTACGAGGGCGCTACGAGGTTCGCAGCGAGGAAGAATTAAACTACGACAAAAATTGAGAACGGGAGAGTGCGAGCACACAACCGTTCGCGACCGATGCCGAGAGTCTAAACTGTTGCCAGTCGGAATGCATTTTTCTCTTTTATATGAATCCTACTTATGTGAATATGTCCCGCTCGCTCCTGTTGATCGATAAAGATCGCTACCTGCACTCGCGCTGACCGGGTGTCAACAATACCAGTGCGTGTTCTGTCCCGCTCAATCCTGAGTATTCCATTTTTTGTCTATTTCTAATAGTTCACTTAAGCTATTATTAATTCATTAAACAATGAAAATGTATAAACATTATTTATTGGCATCGTTAGGTCATAATATTAGACTTAGACTTTAACTTTTAGACTTTTTTAAGCTCCGCTGCATACGCTGTTAGAAAAATTCGTAATTTAACCGACACAGAGACAGCCCGTTTAGTATACTTTAGCTATTTTCATAGTGTTATGTCGTACGGTATTCTGTTATTGGGAAATGCCGCCGACGTTCAGACTATTTTTATTTGGCAGAAAAGAGCTGTTCGATCAATTTATAGATTAAGTCCGAGACAATCTCTCAAAGAGAAATTTAAGGAGATTACTGTAATGACTCTGCCTTCTCAATATATTATGAAAAGCTTTTACATGCTCATAAAAATATAAAATTGTTTAAAAATACAGTGATATCCATAATATAAATAGTAGGAATAAACACAAATTTGTTGTACCTACAACAAGGCTCAAAAAATAGGTGGCTCGTTCAGGTGTCCATGTATACGCTTTTATAATATACTTCCAAGCCACGTTCAAGATCTAAGCCTTAATAAAATCAAATCATTAATTAAACGTAAGTTGTGCCAGAAAGCCTTTTATACCGTTAAGGATTATATTAAGGGCAAAAAGGAGTTGCTCCAATTTTTGCATACTGAATGTTTTTTTTAATACCATTACCATTTCAGACACAAATCTACATGGTCTTCACATGATCTGACCAAGATTATGTCTGAACTTTAAAAGAGACTTTGACCTCTGAGTTTGTTTCGGCCTTTCTTCTCAGAGTAGTCACTTATGAAACGCCGACCTCATCTAGTTTTAAAAACATGATTGACGTGTCAAAGTGTTTGTACAAACCTACTTACAGAAATAAAATCATTTATGATTTACCACTGTAACTTTATTATTTGATTCATTAGAGCAATGCTGCAATAGAATAAAATGTTGAGCTTATTCAGATCTTCATTTTAAGACGGGTAAGAAAGTGCTACAACACTGGGCCCATTGTGCCCATTCTTCTTTAATAAAATATCCTGTGGTAGTGATGTTACCATTTAGATATCAAGGTATCGATAATAATGATAAAAGTTACAAAGACATTTTTTTTTTCACATTTTATTATATTCAAACAAATGCCAAAAAATTTAGAAAGCAATAAAATGAGCAGTAGTTTCAATGTTTACAAGTTATTGATTTATAAAATTTATTCACATACAAATGACTAAATTATAATTATTATCGTCTAATGACCCAGTGTCAGACTGCTGATCACGAGGTCGTGGGTTTGATTCCCACAGGACACAAATATTTATGTGATGAATATAAGTTTTTGTTAGTCTGGGTGTTTCTTATGTATTATAAGTATTTACAAAAAAAACGTATATAAGTATTATATCCATTGTCTAGTACCCATAGTACAACTCTGCTTAGCGAGTTTAAAACAAAAAAAAAACAATTCAGAAATAAAAATAAAAATAAGCCAAGCTGCAATAAGCAAAGAGATGACCAGTCCTTACTGACAGCATCCGTTCACGAATATGACGTATCGATCAGCACCATTCAGCTTTACCAATTTGAAGGGAACTTAATGATCCGACACGCACGCCACCACCAGCGAGACATTTGAGTGAGCATGACATAATCTCAGCCGCCAGGGCACATTCAAGTCAATGAAAGACGAACCTAGTAACTTAGTAAATCGTAGCTTTATGTGTTACATGTGCTATGCAATTATGCAATTATTAAGAGATTGGATTTATATTATGCAAAGATAGTTTTTACAATCTTCAGCAGCTTCAACAGTATTTTCGAATGCTAATCAATTAATTTATGCGCCCCTCTGGAGCAGGACCAGCGTTGAGCCAAGCATCTTTGTCAGCGATGTAATCCCCCAACTTATAATATGCTTGGTTGCATAGTGTGCGTTATAAACAAGATTTAAATTTCGTTTCATTCAGTTGGAGTATGTGGGGAGGTATTTTATTGTAACATTTTAAACAGTACCTACCCCATGAAGGATGAGTCTGCTTTAGCCAGTGTGAAACCTGGTTGAACCAATTAGTCCCTATTTTTAGTCAAATAGTTGTGTCTTTCACCTCTTTTACTGAAAATATTTTATTTTTCCTTACGTACATGATGTTTTCATAGATATATGGACAGGGTACCGTCATGATTTTAGTATCTTTAAACAGTTCTCTTAGAGAATCCAGCCTGCGGAGGCAATATATTGCTCTGATGACTCTTTTCTGCAAAATAAAAATAGACTCGATTTCTGCAGCCCGTCCCCATAGTAAAAAAATACCGTAAGACATGATATTACGAAAGTAACTGAAATATACTAGCAGCGCGGTATCAACATTAGTAAATTGACGTCTTTTTTTTTCGTATTTTTCTTCGAGCATAATTTTGACGAAGCAGTTGGAAGCCAATTTTCTTCTCTACGGTCTATTTGAACAAACCGTATCAACTTTTCACGTTCTACTTTATTTACATTCGAAAACCTAAAATATCAGAAAACTACTTGAATGAATAATAGTTGTTCCTTCATTGCATCTAAATTAAATTACCTAATTATGTTCGAACAGTATTATACTTTATGAGTTATTTATTATTTACCTCATTAAATATTATCGATAATAAAATCGATAAGCAACATCACATCTCTACAAGGCTAGTAAAGCTACTCCGCAATAGAGGGCGTTTATTCAAAAATTAGCAAATGTTCTAGATTTTTAGATGAAAATTATTTAATTCTAATTACTGAGTAACGTCAAATGTTATAGCTACGTCCCAGCTGATCACAATTTAACAATTTAAGACCTGTATTATGTACCTACCTATGATCCACAATAAAGATATTGAATTGAATATTAATATTGTGGACTAGCTGTTGACCCCGGCTTCGCCCGCGTGGATGTCGGAAATTATCCAAGGCGAACGCGAAACCGGGTCAAAAAGTATCAGATATCTGCCAGTGAAAGTCCCTTCAAGATCGGTTCAGCCGTTTCGGAGATTACCCGGACCAAACAGACAACAATGTAAAAAAATAGGTTATTTGTGCAACAAGAGAGCAGTCGTTTTTTGCTGCGAGTGCTGATTTTGAATCCTGAGTGTGGCGAAGGATTCAAAGGCACGAGATGCAAAAAACTTTGCTCTCGTGTAACACATAACTTTTCACTTCAGCAGCGAGAACACTTTAGGAGATAAAATAATAAACAGGAATAGATTGAAATAACTATTTATTGTGAATCAAAAGACCTGTCAAGGTTCGTCTTCGTATTTTTCAATTTTACTAACAGTAATTTATCTGAATGCTTTTCGATATTATTAACTGTAAGCTGTAATAGCTCGTTATTTCGACACGCTCCACTAATTCCTATGATCAGTACAACCTGTAATGAAAATATTACATTATTAATATGCATAATTTAACATTTACAGCATCTTTTACATACCGTAATAAATATTTTATCAGTATTGCTAAGCCAGACTAAGATTCATTGCGCCTCCAAAAATTAGTAGTAGGCAGTAAGTACCTTTAAACATAGCAGTCTACACACAATTTTTAATAAATAACAACATAGATTCATAAGTACCACTTACTTTAGCGGCAAGAAAATTGCAGTCCGGAGCTTCATTAAGAAAATTTTCTATGTTATGGGCCGTGAAAGTTTTGGACTTTTTAGCCTTATGCCCAACTGGCATTCTTTTTAGAAAAGATTCCGAGTTTTGCGTATGTTTCAATATGCACGTTATGTTTTGTCTTTAAAGTAGCTTTCAACATTGAGTATATACTCCACATTGTAGATGATCGCCTCGTCTGTGATAAATCTAAAAAATAAGATAGCAACACCGTCTGCGAAAAACTGCTTGCGCCCTTTGTATGTCTCCATTCATTGAAGACATGATATCTTTCAGATATTTCTCGCGAGACTTCTCAGGTAGGAAACTTAATTCTGCATTAATAACTTGTTGTTTTAACTCTTCCGGTGTTAAAATACTGTTCTCGTCGCTAGTTTCACTCATATTTTACGATTATTTTAATATTCTCTAACCTTATCAACTCTTTACGCCAGCCAAGAAATGTTATTCCCGCTCTTTTATTTAAATTAATGCGTGTTCGGAAATAGCACCCATGATATTTTATTATTCAAAATATATTACGTAACTACCTAACGTTATTGAAACTAGAAATAAATATCTACAGGTTAAATATCTTTTTTATTTGCAGTAAATACTTATTTTCGTTTAAATACAACAATAAGTTAAAAATTCAATAAATTACATTATAAGACATAATTATCTTTTTGCAAAATTTCTTTAGTTAGTACGAAATTCCGAACGTGTTTGTCTTTGAGGTCGAATTCAAAATCGGAACTTCGAAAGGGCTGGTCTTTGTCTCTCTCTCTTTCTAATAGCGGGAAAGAGATAGAGTGTGAATGTTTATAATTGTATGATTAACCCAAAGCTGAATAAAATATTCGCGGCTTTCTGAAAAAATAATTTTAAACGTTACTTGGTCTCACTCAGTGAGCAAAATCGCATTTTGCTCACTGATTTCATGCAGCAAAACCTACATTTTTGAGCTACTGAAGTGAAAAAAATATTTTGTTATAAGTACCGTATCTACTTTCTTAAGCATTTAGTAAAAAGCTGTTATTTTGAAATTACAAACACACTTCAATTTTATTTATTTGTATATAGATATCACTGTATTTTTTAAACAGATTAATATGTTTATGTGCATATAAAAGATTTTCATAAATATACTGAGTAGGCACAGTAATTATATTAATCTCTTTAGAATTATCTCTGAGGGAGTGAGTAGCCGCTGCAATGAAGACCAAAAGTAACAAAAAAACTAGCCCCTACCGTAGACCGAGCGCTAAGATGTTTACACATCAAAAAATAACCTTCGAATTTTGAACGAATACATAAGCGTCATAATTTAATTTGCTTTCAAAACAAAATCGAGTTAGTTAATTGCCTGGTTGCATAGGATTTCCGAAATTCAGTGACATAAATGACATCTAAGGATGAAGATAGTGCTCCGCCACACAACAGCCGCCAAACCCGTTCTAATTTGAACCGGCAATTCGGGAGTCAGTGGATAGGAACATGGTCCTATACCATGGCCACCTCCTCACAGTCCTGATCTCACGCCTCTTGTTTTTTGTTTTTATGTGGGGCTATTAAAAAAGTGGACTACGAGTGTTCAGGAACTCAAAAATTCACTTACCTCGATTCTCTATGGCATTCATCCTTTCACATTATCAGCTGCTACCCGCTCTGTAGTAAAGAGAGTAAACCAATGCCTACGTCAAAACGGCTACCATTTTGAGCACCTCATATTTGTTCTAGCACAAAACTAAAAATTCTAGGCGAGTCCAAATGTAGTTTCAAGTTTTTAATTTGAAGGTGAAAAATAATACCCGAAGTAGAAGTTATTCTTTTTGAAGTATTTGTTTTGCGATTAGTATTTTTTGTAGCTGTCAGTTTACCGATGGTAAAATAGTAAGCTGTAGTATAATTGCTTACGAAATGTATGGCAAAGTTTTTTGCGATTTGTGACTTTTCTAGTACCTACTCGAACCTCAGTTGGTCCAATAGAGGTTTTTGATCCTTATACAGGGTGCTTGGAAATTAGACCTATTCCTTGAAATCATTGGCAATCATCAAACAGAGCGAAATTATTACAGATCTTGTTCAAATTGCCTGCTTCGATTTCTTATGCAAACACGCAGCCTCAGACGTACTTCCGTCACTGTCACACGCGTTGAAACCCTGATTTAACGCCTTGCGATTTCTACATTAGAGGTTACATGAAATACTTGCTTTATTCCACTCCAGTGGCATCCCGTGAAGAGCTGAGAGAAAGAATTTTAACGGCCGCCTAACACATCAAAAACACAATTTCGACGCGTGTGACAATGACTGAAGTACGATACGTAGTATCTCTACGTAGTCTGTGGAAGTACGCCAGAGGCTGCGTGTTTGCATATGCAATCGAGGCAGGCAATTTGAACAAGATCTGTAATAATTTTACTCTATTTTTGATGATTGCCAATGATAAGTAAATAAACGAAATTAATGTTCTGACTATGTCTGCATTTAAAAAAAAATTAAACCCGTACATGTGTTGATAACATTTGTACTTTTTAAGAAAGGTTATGAAATAGGAAAATTATTTCCGAGATTTGTATGCCAGGTGTGATACATATTTTTCGAGTAAAACACATCTAAACTTCAAAAATTATAAAATAAAGGTTTCCTTTGCTCTCAAGGCCTTTTATTTCTGAAATTATGGGAATTTAGGACATGCATTTTTTTATAAATGAGCACTCATTTATCATCAGTCAGAAAAATAGCAAATAAGTGTTGAGAGAGAAGTAGATATTTTTAAATTATTTGTTTTTGTTGACCAGTTTGAAAATTTTAACAATTATCTCAAAACCTCCGTAACTCGAAAACCATTAATTTTCGACCCTAGCTAGCTGGCTTAATTTGTTGGAAATGACCTCTAGTATAACCCCTTTCAAGGAATAGGTCGAATTTTCAAGCACCCTGTATGAAACATGATCGATTGGCACAAAAAAGATCTTGTGAAAATTTACCATTTTCCTGCTGACTGTAATTTTTTTTCAAAAATCTGTGAATGCAAACAAAAAATTCTCAAAAATTTAAGGAAAGTCTCTTATGACTGTTTCCTTTTAGCTACAACGGTTAAGGTAGCTGCCTTTGCTGCCCCATCTCAAATATCAACCCTGTATAAAATTTTGTGTCTCTGCTGTTGAGGAGTTCTCTCGACTGGAGCCAATCTTGGGTGCAGCAGCCAGGTCATGGTAGACTTTCGAAGGAACTACCATAATTAAATTTCGTGTTTGCACCGTTGACTGTTAAGGAGATCCTTCATCTGGAGCCAATCTTGGGTGTAGAATCAGGGCATGCATCATAAAAATGCATTGTCTTCGAAACAGAATCAACGTATGAAATTTCAATTCCGTAGGATAAGAGTAAGTGGTTTTTTCAGCTTGTATGATTTGTTCCGAACAAGCATACATACATACAAACATTGCAAGATAAATAAAAGCTTGTAAAATGGGTCACTTTGCATTTAGCAAGAATAAATAGGTAGAAGTTAGTGTAGTTAAAAAGTGGCCGAATATTAAAAAAAGATTACCTGCAGGCTTAGCATGACGCTGTCTATTTCTTCGAAGAATAGACACGGCTATTTCCATACAAAGTGACATTTCGTTTCTCCATTTTTGACATCGCACCGTAAAAATCCTTCTAAAATCTGTCATTTTGTCTTTCGTTTCTACTGATCGTTGTCTAGGTCCTTTTTAATGTAGACTATTTCAGAAGACAGTTGGCTAAGGTAGTGAAGACAATTTGATTTTTTTATCGCTATGCTAAAGACAGTAGAAAACTTTTTACTCGACCGCCACAAAGTATAAAAATCGAATGGAAAAATTGAATTTTTCACTTTTTGTATGGATAATGTGAAAAATTATGACCTACTTACATGTTGAGTGTTAGGGGTTTAAGAGTATCATAAAGGGGGTCGAAATTTTCAATATGTTTGCGATAGGACCCGCAATTTTCAAGATATAAGCAAAATAAAAGAAAAACGTGAATAAATTACTGAATTTCGTAAAAAGTGCAGTTGACTGTTTCTACTTTGCTGCCGTCGTACTGTCTTCACGAAACGTAATTTTTGTCTATTCTTCCGTCGACAAAACGGTGCTTCTGCTAAGTCTGCTGGGTGCCAAAGATTCGTTGTAGAATAGCCCGAATCAAACTTTAGTGCGGCCCGAAACACGAGGCGAGTAGCTGCGCAATAACAAATTCACGTGTCAGCGGGGGTTAAGGGGTGAGGTACTGCGCAGCGAGTAGCGCACTTCACAGCTGCCATAAAGTTTGAATCGGGCTGTACCCAATACTTAAATATTGACTAAGTACCTCTGACATAGTTTACGTTTTTAAATTGCAGGGCCAACGTAAGGCTAGTATACTAAATTATCACAATTTAGGATACAAAATTGTGGTACTTGTTTTTACTATTTTTCGATCTGTCTTTCCATTGTTTTGATAAGCCGCGGCTGGCGCGTCTTTGGCCTTGCTGGAGAATTTCTTATGACGCGCTTAGGGCCCAGTGGCTATAGGTTAAGTTGATAGTCAATCTGCTTATCAATCAAGTTCCGTTACCCTACAAAGGGCTTTAAACCTATTAGCCTCGCTTTAGTCCGCCGTTTTGATTTTTTCTAAATGGCGTCGCACTATAATACCTATATATATATATATATATGTAGATAGAGGATATATAGAGGAACAAAAAATGTCACATAAAATGATATTAAAGTGTCACATTACCGAGATAAATAGAGTTAAAGATAGCTCTAATGAGTCCAAATATTTTAATCTCATTATAATAAAACATTAGTAATTAATGCTGAACACCTCTTCGTTAGATGATGAATGATGTGTTACAATTAAGTATGATTATTTCTTAAGTTATGTAATCTAATCACATTGTAATATTATTATTATTATTGCAATTGCCCATGTCATGTGCATAGTTTGGTACATGGCATGGGCCCGGCATCAAGAGAGTGCATTACATCCTCCTGCTGCCTTTTTAGAGGAAATATTCAGGTTATCAGATATGAGTGATGAGAGTGAAACAATGTGAACAACAGTGTAAACAATGTATGTAGTGTATAGTATAGTGAACTAATTTTGCTACTAAATGTTAATAACTAATATAATAGTATGCACCTGTTTTATTTTAAGAAAATTTTTGTTCATAATATATTGGACCTGTGGCTTGAAGAACGAAAAAGTTGTTACCACCCTATGTGTAGTTATAATATTCAAACGTGTAATAAATATGACCATCTGAGACAACTATACGACAAAGGAAATGCATTCTAAACAAGCATTTCGAATCAGTTAAGCTTTCTTCTTAAAGAGGTAAAAATCTAATAAACTTTACATTGATTTTAAATTACATTTCATTAAGATAATCACATCACTTAACATTTTCAATAGAAAAAGCGCTTTGTTACTTAAATTGCCCGCTTTTGACATGAATGAAACGAACATATTTGCGCTCATCATGGCCATTTTTAACTTTAATTATCTAGGTAATGTGACAGTTTCGGACATTTATATCAAATGAAATAGTTGTTTGTCTATATGCCCCCTATCCATATATGTATATAGGCATTATGAAGCGACGCACATAGATCGTTTTTCAGGATTTAGGCGGCCAAAATAATTTTATGTGATATTTATATTACAAAATAGTTACATAAAAAGAATTCTGTGTTTGGAATAACTTATCGAAATTATTTGTTGGTGCACGGTGGTTAGGCGCACCTACTTGTGATTTTTTATCAAAAAATATTTTATTCGAGATCGTAGTTGATTTCAAAGTGTTTTTTAATATTATATTGAAAATACATATGACATACTCACGGCTTTCCCCAAGGAGGGACAGCTGTCTACGTTTTAGTAATACTTTCAGGTATGTATTATTAAATAAAACAAAGTTTATTTTGTTCTAATAAGTAAGTAAATATATTATATTATTAAAAGGATCTTTACATTCGTTATACGCAACGCGCGGTTCGTTCGTTCGTTCGTCTTTGCGTTCGTTCGTTGTAAGTTACATAAGCTAAATAGATAATCACTAAAAATAATCAATCATACATTGGAGACTTATTCATCTACATTTAAATTTTCGCCGCTTTCATCAATTTCCATTGGTCGGTTTGGCTCAGCTGCAGCAGGAATTAATAGCTGCATTGTCTCAGGCAAAAATAATTTTGAAGCGGTTTTTTTGGTCTTTCTCATGGAACTAATAAATGGGTCGGATGTTAATAGTAACCTATGATAAATATCTAAGTTGCATTCTTCCCTCGAAAACTTGCGAGCAAAGTTTAGGCGATAAGACCTAAAATGTTTATTGCGGGCCTCAGCAGCTTCTTCCGAAAGTTGCCCTATCGGCAACAACGAATTTTCTATTATTGAAGCTCCATGAATTAAGACCTTATGCATCGTTGGAGTCATAGGATGCCAGCCACATAACTCAACATATAGTTTCGCAGTTTCCATGGCGTATTTATCATATTTTGCTACGTCAATCTTATGGCCGCTTGATATGGCTTCTAATATCACTTTTAATCTAATAATCAAGTCATAACTTATCCCAGTGATTTCTGCAGCCAATTCAGGGTTCTCGAAGAATCTTCTGCTGGTATTTCCATCGTTTGTGTTTCCGAAGTTACTTTTTGGCATATCGACTAAAAGACCTGTCTCCTCTCTAAATCTTTGCTGAATATCAAGTTTCTTCTGCTTTTCTAGATTTTTTTCTTCTTCGGTTCGTCTCTCGCGATATTTTTTCACGGGCAATTTATATGCTAAGTGCAGCACACTTTCGAATATCCGGATTCTTGCATGTAATACGGAAAGGCCAAATTCAAGAGCTTCAGGGCGTACATCATTTTTTTTTGTTAAATCATTAAAATCTTTTGATGTAGCTCCACATATATAACATCTGCTGGTCGATTTGGTGTCTGTGGCTGCATTGCAGACCTTTCCGTCAACCATAGTCATTTTAAAACTATGTTGAAAGAAAAAATTCTCTCCATTGAGGTCAACTTTCGTCAAGTTTAATGAGTTTACACTATTCCTTACATAATTGATTTCTTCTTTTGTGATGTCCGTAGATTCTTTTACGAATCTAAATCTTATTGGACGGCAATATCTAGGTGAAGATGGAGTTGGATTTTGCCACACGATTTTACTTTTATCCTCACCACAAACAATTCGTAGAGGCACAAATGAGCTTATAAAAATATTAGCATCAGATTCATCTTCGTTTGAGAGTCTCTGTTTAAACTGGGCTTGTTGAGAGCCGTCACAACCCCATTTGCAGATGAACAGTAACGAGTTCCTTTCAACGGCATCAAGTGTGAGTAAGACTTCTTCTAAGAAGAGGGATAATCTGGTTACAGTGTGATCCAACAAAGATTGTAAGTTTCCTTCTGCGCAGGTAGACGTCACTCGTAATGACTCCTTGGGTGGGTAGCAATCTTCTTTGGCCTTCAATAATAATTCATAATGTGGATAGAATCTTTTGTTCGTTGCTCGAATAATTTCGTACTGTCTTCTGGTCAAATCGGCTTCAACAAACATTGTCAGTGCTTGCAGAGGAGTAAGGGGCTCTATTTCTTTAGACTTTGAATGTCTGTTTTTACAATCACTGGCAGACGCAGAAGAATTCGTAATGTCTTTTAAAACAGTAGACGCGTTTCTTTTTCCTTCTGTTTGTAAAATTACTTGTGCCGCGTGAACAATTACTTCTTCGTCGTAAGATGCGCGGACTCCTTCAGTTTTTCTTCTCTTTGTTCTTTCGCTAGATTCGGTAAAAGATTTGGTAGGTCGTCCTGGCCTTTGATGCGTGTCTACGGGGATCTCAAATGTTCCTTCCAACCAAGAATTATTGGCCGCCAAAAAGTTTTCAAGTATTCTATGCGCCCGAGACCACCTCTTTATCAAATCACATTTAAAATACGAAAACTTCTTTTTTATCACATTTTTATGTTCTTCTGTGTCCCCGTAACACACGAGTAAATAATTTTCTAAATATTTAATTTTTTCATTTATCGATAATGAATGTTGCTCGTTCATTTTATCGAAGAGGTATTTACGAGTCAACATTTTCACCCCCGAGCAGCCAGGTGAACCTATAACAATAAAAAAATAATATTAACACAAAAACATAAAATCCGATTTTTTTCCTATTTTTGTCAAAAAAAATTCAAACTCGTTTATTTTTAAAACTAGCAAAAACTAGCAGCTGATTTTAAGCATTTTTCTTTATAAGACTTTATACTATAAAATGAAATCAAAAATGTAACTCGGAAAGGTGCGGAAGTAAAGTTTTTTTTCGATTGAAATTGAAAAATAAAGAAAAAACATTTCTAAAAAAGGGTATTATTGACGGCTCATTAAGTCATTTATTGACAATATATTTAATACAATTTCATATTAATTTAATAAAGGCTTACCTGTAGTATTGGTATCCATCACTTAAACAAGCAAATATGACACGACACATAAAATATTCACCGAAGAAAATGATATACGAAAAGGGCGTCAAGAACTTTCACGTGCAGTAAGTGCGACAATCAAGTTTCGACTAGTAATGCAGCGCGCTCGCGCAGTCTAGGGATGTGGGTGGGGTTGGCTATTGTTCGTCAGGTAGTCTACTATTCCAGGAAAAAAATTGTTTGTCATTAGTCGATTATTGGAATTTCGACTTATGGCCGCCTAATTCCTAGAAATCTACGTATGTGCGACGTCATTTAAAAAGATAATCAAAATGGCGAACCGGGACGAGGCCAGTCTCCATAAAAAACAGTTAGATTCCTTTTGTAAACATTATGATGCCAGTTTACAATATTTTTTTCGCAATACGCAGGCGACGAATCATTATGAAACAAAACGTCTACAATTAAATTTGTGATGGGAATTTCATCTGGTTTTATTCTTTTCATTATGCTCAGAAATAAATGTAACAAAAATATCTTAAATTTCAAATATTACTTGAAATATTCGTTTTTTTTAATTTCGAAATGTCTTGCGTGTTTTACCAACAATAAAACATATATACTATATTTGTTTCGTTAACTATATACATGCTATTTTAAACTTGTGAAGTAAGCACATGATAACTGTGTTACGGAGGTTAATAAGACACTGTCAAGTCTATCGTTTCCTATACCATTAAAGATGTACATTTGATTAAATTAGTCTTAAAATATTTTTTTTTTGCGATGTTACCGGTTGTTTAAGGCGAGCAATATTTAACCGGTAATGGTTGGTATTGCTACTCGTTTTTCATATCACATAATCTGGACACGAGTGGGAAGCGAACGATGCGCAGTTGATTCGCGTAGTCACAAACTATCGCGTCTTTCAACGGTAATATCTGTCGCACGAAGATACATCCGTCGCTTTGGCCTGAAACACAATACAGAAAGTTGATACAATCTTCAGTTTTACCGAATATACAGATGACGAACCCATTATTTATTATTGTTTTGCGAGTTGTCTCGCCAGACAAAAACAAACAAACTATGTTTTCTATAAAACGACACACTATGAAATAGAAAAACCATGGAGTAACAGGGTAGTTGACAGTAAGAAGAAATCTTTAGGAAATTTGCATTACAAACTGGTTGTGAGCTAAAACAATAAAATATCAACTTAATTTTGTAAATTATTTAAGAATAATTTATATTTTTGAGAAATAATTGTAAAAAAAAACTTTTTTACAAAAAAACAACAGACTTCCAAAAAAAAAACACTAAAAGACGTGAAAAATAACTTTAATTTCGGAATTCGGTGTCTTTGGTTTTGTATTTTCGTTTTAGGCCACCGACTTCCGAAATTAAAGTTATTTTGAAGGAAGTTTTTAATTGAGGTATTTACCCTATACAAATTCGTATACCACTACTTGATATGTAGATAACAGTGACAGGAAATTATTATAACATCATCAATAAAAACTAAGTGGGAAAAATATGCAGTATTAAGGATAACTCTAAAACTACTGGTCAGAACTAGATCAAATTCAAATGGGACCACATGTGAAGCACCACCTATCAAATAAAAAAAGAATCATCCAAATCGATTCACCCAAAAAAAAGTTCTGAGCTAACACCCAGAACATATCTGCTAATTTGTAAACAAAACCGTAATGAATTATACACCTAAACCTTTCGCATGAATCACTTCGTCTATTGGTGAAAACCGTATGAAAATCCGTTCGGCAGTTTTTGAGTTTATCGCGTTCAGACAGACAGACAGACAGACAGACGCGGCGGGGGGGACTTTGTTTTTAACCGACTTCAAAGAAAGGAGGAGGTTCTCAATTCGACTGTTTTTTTTAAATGTGTGTTAGCTCAGAACTTTTTTCTGGGTGAACCGATTTGGATGATTCTTTTTTATTTGATAGGTGGTGCTTCAAATGTGGCCCCATTTGAATTTGATCAAGGTCTGACCAGTAGTTTTTGAGGTATCCTTAATACTGCATATTTTTTCCACTTAGTTTATATGGATGATGTGTTAATAATTTCCTGTCACTGTTATTTACACCCCAAGTAGTGGTATACGAATTTGTGTGGTAGATACCGCAACTAAAAAGTGAAAAATAAAACTTTTTTACAAAAAAACAACAGACTTCCAAAAGAAACACTAAAAGACGTGAAAAATAACTTTAATTTCGGAAGTCTTTGGCCAAAAACGAAAATAAAAAACCAAAGACACCGACTTCCGAAATTAAAGTTATTTTTCACGTCTTTTAGTGTTTTTTTGGAAGTCGGTTGTTTTTTTGTAAAAAAGGTTTTATATGGCAAGTTCTATAATTCCAATATTGTTAGAAGTCAGCTTTGCTAGGCAACTTGTAATAGTTGCCTAAGAATTACGCATAGGCGAATCAATGTCGTAAAGGACATTGCTCTGCGCCCATACATGGTTCGCCCTGGAACCAAGAGCATCAGAAAATTATGTGTTGTATTGTCGATCATTAGTAAATTCCTATATGTTTTATTTTTATAGCGGACTAGCTATAAATAGATATATTTCAAAAAACGTATCAGATTTTGAGGTTATAATCGAACCACGAATATTGGTTTTTCATAATTCCGTGACTCGGAGTGATTTGTGAAAAACAATATCCTAATGCATTTAGCTATTTTTAGTACCTAATTAGGTATGCAGTTTTTGTTCTAAAGCCTAAGTAATAAACAGTGATACTTCTAGGTAGTGCCTATTTGCCTAAACTTCGAAGAACAGAGACGAGACTTCCTTAGGACTAAATTTTTCCGGGACAACACTTTTAAATACATTAAAAAAAATAAGTAATTCGTCTATATTTACCTAAAGTTTGCGACTAGACATAACATTTATAATTTATAACTCCATAATAATAACTTATCCTCTATGGGCTCTAAAGGAAAAATAATACACATAGAATATTGTTGTAACAAATATATGTATATTTATATTATTTTTTAAATATGACGAAATTGGAAAGCATGAAACAAAATGTACAGTCGGAAAAAACTTAAGTTACAAATTTCTGTTTATCTATCTATGTCATATTTATTTTACCGACGTTGAGTGATGCAATTTTAACTCAAATCAAAGTACAAATTAACCTTTGAAGTATAACATTTAGGACAATCAGTTTTAATAGTGAACTACTAACTGTTCGGTTTTGATACAGATCTTGACGCATTAAAAATTGCTAAGAATTTGAAAATCTTTATTTGTGTTACAAATACCATAAAAAATAAAGAACGATTTTAATTTAATCATCTAGATTCGATTCGTCAAGTTCAGTATCAGAACCGAAATTTTCTTTGTCAGATGAGTTATCTAAGTTAAAATACACAATCATAATTTTTTCTATATGTTCAACTGTCAGGCGATTTCGTTTTATGTTAAGAATCCATTTATAAGTTGAAAACGACCATTCAACATCGACTGAGGTTAAAGGCGCGTACATATAGTATGATCGCTCATCCCTTCCTGCTGTTATCGCGTCCCATATGTCTCTAATTTTATCTAGATCGGGATTTCTGTCCATGACATTTACGAGTTTATTTTTTATAGGCTCAGACGAACACCAGCTAAGCACAGCTCTCACGTGATCAAATATTTCAATGGATTCCGTTAGAGTTAAATTCGATTTTTGTAATTTCTTTAACCCAATTTGTATATCTTTAAAATATTCCTCAATGTAGTCCAAGTCCGATTTAAAGTTTTCCTTTTGAAGAACATTTTTGGCACACCTAATAGAGAGCGCGTCGGAACTTCTTAAAAGATTTAAAATTGTTTTAATTTGATCGTAATATTTTGCATAATATGACACTGCCTCCAACCAAGTACCCCATCTTGTAATAACGGGTTCTGGAGGAAGCGGCATGTGGGTAAAGGTGTTTTTTAACAAACGCACTCTAATAGGTGACTTTAAAAAAAAATACGTTTGAAATTAATTCATCTACATCTGAGTATTCGTATCGTATTTTTTCTGCCACGAGATTCAGTGCATGTGCTAAGCAAGTGACGTGTATCATGTTGGGCAAATATTTTTTCAGAACACGTCCCGCTTTTAGCATATATGCTACACTATCAGTGCATAAAACAGCAACGTCTCCTACTTTGGAATCATACGAATCGCGCCACATATTTTCAAGGCAGTCTGTTACAAATTGGGCAATTGTGTTCCCATTAACAATTTCTAGTACTTTGCAAGCAACTAAAAATGGTTTTTGTGTGATCGCATTTAAAGGTTTTACAAGAAAATGTACCATGTGTCTGCCTAAAAAATCAGTTGTCTCGTCTAAAGACACCCACAGCTTTTGATTTGCAGTTTGTTCATAAATCGAGTCAATATTTGTTTTAAAAATCTTATCTAAATAAACTTTTCTCAGCAATGAATACTCAGGAACCTTTTGTCGATTTGGACAATTGCAGCAAATATATTTATGGAAGAATGTTTTTAAAGCGGGGTTGTTTACTTGAATCCAAGGTATATTACATGATATGAGAAATTGTACTAGGGCCAAATAAAATTCTTCATTTGGTTTCTTACTTGTCCCTTTGTGTTTCGGACCTTTAACGTGCCTCTTGACACTACTAAGTTTAGCTGTTATACTGCTCTCGCACTTAGAACAGTAAATCAAATTACTGGCCGGGTCGTAATATAATTCAGGATGAAGTCCAATCAAACTTTGTACTGTTGCTTCCTTAGGGTTTTTCGCCATCGCCAATCTTAATGGTCTCCAAAAAGAGGTACGGTAGCAACTACCTAAAATAAAATAAAATAAAATTTTATAGTTTTCCATACCTCAAAAGGAAAAACAAACCCTTATAGACATGGGGAGGTGGAAGGGAAAGCGGGAGAGGCGCACGCATTCCACCTAGATGCATCGATTGTATCGATTTGAAGATTTTATTATTTCATTTTACGCTCTAATAAAGAAATACGGTTAGAAAATATGAACACGCGTAGCGTCATTGTTATTGAAATTGTTTTTTTTTCTTCTACAGAGTTACATTTTAGTCAATGCGCAAAGGACATAATCCATTTTGGTACAAATATAAAAAGACCCGGCCAGAAAAATAATATATTTTGATAGAATTCGTCCGCCTTAGCATTTCTTTATGACACCAAAGATGTAGCATCACTATGCTTGGTAGTATTTAAGTTCACTTTTATATTTGGACCAAAAATTAAATGCGGATGATGTCCTGTCTTGTACGTAATGGTCATCAAATATTAAAATGACCATTTTTTTTTCTTTAAATACGTTTCATACACAATAATTATCTTAAAAACTGCACTCAAAAATGTCAAGTTCATACAACTGCAGATCAAGCTAGACTGTCAAATTGCTAGTTTAAGATAAAATAATATATACATTTATGTTCTACTTTATATCTAACTCACTGTTTGTTTCCCTACAAGAAATAAAATAAATAACTTTAGTCAAAACATTAAAAAGTAATAAATGTTGACTTACCGTATTATTTGATAGACAGACAGGAACAATGTTATTGCAGCAAATCGTAATCCATAAATTCAAGCCAAGGTAGTCGTATTAGGAAGATCCAATGAACCAAAAAACGTGCGAGGGTCAAAAACAATATTCATAGAAATAATACAGGAAGATGCGCACTTAACAGACCGAGGTACAGGAGTGAAGTGAGGGTAACCTGAGTGCGCCGGCACGCGGGGCGGTTGGGGAAGGTATGTAGACCCTCCCCGCGCCGCACAGGTATGCGACCATGGCGGTTTCTTTTTGTAATTTCTAAGAATAGATAACGAAATGCGCGGCCGTAAAAGTCGTATTGTACTTTCGGTGCAATAAAGATTAAATGATGTTTTTAAAGTTTAAGTGTGTTACTAAACAATGTGATAAGGCCATTATTTTAATATCATGCACATTTTTAAATATAATTTAGAAATATATTTTATTAAGATAAAATACAAATACCGTTTGTTTTTGAAATGATAAATTCGTCCTACTATAGAGAATGCTAAAATTATAAAAAATACCGTTTTATTATTTTAAAGACACAATGACTTTTTTTTTTTCAATTATATATTTGAACTTTAGAAATCTCATTAAACGTAGCCGAGAGTGAGCTAGAAAGAAGATATTTACTTCGAAACGTGTACGGCTCCTTATACAAACATTGTGATTCATAGTATTAAGATCAACAAGTCATTTGAAAATGATTTCCAAAAAAATAATTTTAGAAAATTTTATGGTTGTAACGACTGTGAATGTTATTTATTATGTTATGTCTAGTCGCAAACTTTAGGTAAATATAGACGTATTACTTATTCCAAATAACATATTTTTTTAATGTATGTAAAAGTGTTGTCCTGAATTTCGGGACAGATGTCCCGGGAAAAATTTAGTCCTAAGGAAGTCTCCGTTTCTTGTCTCTGTCCTTCGAAGTTTAGGCAAATAGGCACTACCTATTCCTATCACTGGTAATAAATAATAATAATAGTAATAATATATTGGTATTAGTTAAGAGATTATTAATACTCTATGGATTCACGTATCGTAATTGTACATAATCCTACGGAATCTGATATGCTAATATTTCATATTCACGTAATCTATAAAGTGACCAATCAAAGCAAGACGAATAATATCATTCGGATTCATTTCACTCGGCACGGATCGGATCGCTAGGAGTATTAATGTTTTCTGTGGATCTGGATCGGATTCACTCAGCTGTTCGTGAAGTGCACGAATGAATAACACAGACGAACAAGTACGGCAGTGATACGTATTAGGTCTTAGTTAAATATCATTGATACTCAAATATTAGTTAAGATATTATAATATTACTAGACGAATATATTCATATTAGCTCATACTGATAAATATCAGTATTCACCCATCTTTAGTGACAAGTGACCATTTAGTGACGTCAAAAATAGGGGTGCCAAATACGATACGTTAAAAAACGATATTTCCTAAGCCATACAGAAATACAGAAAATACAAACAGTATTACATTAACTTTTGTCATCCGATAATATAAATACCATTATAAGTATGACAATGTCCTACTTATAATAAAACCATACTTCTCTAGTTCTTCTATACTTGTAACTATATTGATAATAACATCTGTATCTAATCTGCAATATTGTTTTTTTTAAAGAAAACATTTATAATTCATCCACCGAGGAAGAGGATTTAAAAAAAAAAAAGTTGTAAACTCGTAAGTGATCGTTTAGTTAGAAGTAAACCACACACTTTTCTAAACGGTCTTATAAAACCCTGAATAATTATCATGATGAAATATGCAGGTTTTGTTCACTTCAGCATTATTCTTACTACCTATTCAAAATACGAGTGTGACCTTGTTCATTAGATATAGTAAGTTTTTTAAATTAATAACAATAATAATGGAATGGTGATTGAATGTTTTTCTTGTAGCTTCTATTTGCACTATAATAAAAATAAATTCAACGTGTGATTCAGATTAAAAAAATATGCAACAGTAAAAAAAAAAAACATCGATTACAATCCATTAGGCACCCCTAATCTTCTTTGACACGACATAACGTTTGGCGAAGATGGCGGCGATTAATGATATTATTAGTCGCATAAAATACTTTTTACCCCGGCGAGCGCCACCGTCCGGATCCCACATTGTGGTGTGGGGGGGGGGGGGGGGGGGAGGGGTTCGAATCGCTGTCGAGCCCACAATGAAATACCTGGGGTTGGTGCTCGACAGCCGGTGGGACTTCGGGCCCCACTTCCGGCAGCTGGCGCCCAGGTTGTTGAGCGCGGCTGGGGCGCTGTCAACGCTGCTTGGGGGGCCCGAGCGCCGCTTGTAGGCGGCTCTACGAGGGATCGTGCGATCGATGGCCCTTTACGGGGCCCCGATCTGGGCGGCTGACCTGACGACCGGCAGCATTGCTGTTTTGCGAAAGCCGCAGAGAGCGATGGCCTGCGACATATGGAGCAGCGTCGGTCGCAGCTCCGCGAGGTCCTGTAGGCGGAATGGTGGGACAGGCTCTCACGCCCTCCCGCCGGCCTCGTCACCATCGAGGCGGTCCGGCCGGTGCTCAACCTCTGGCTCGGGAGGAGGCACGGCTCCCTGTCGTTTCGGGTGACGTAGGTGCTCTCGGGGCATGGCTGCTTCGGGAAGTACCTGTCGCATAAACAGGGAGCCGGACGCCCGGTGTCACCACTGCGTCGACTGCCGGGAGGACACGGCGCGGCACACGCTGACAGAGTGTGTCGCTTGGGACGAGCCGCGACGTGCCCTCGTCTCAGGAGTACCCGGATTAAAAAAAAAAAAAGGTGACATGATCTTACCTAGAAGTACTCGACGTATGACGTCGCCGCTGCTGAGGTCGTACGCGGTGAGTCCGCTGCGGTCGCCCATCACAAGCATGGTGTGTGTCAGCGGCAGCATGCGGCTCATGTAGTTTAGTCCCTACACACAGTAGCACTGTTCAATACTGCTTCATTATTTCTTGGGACTGTTCCTATTATGGCTCCTCATTTCTTTTTTTCTTTGTGTTTAAAGAATCACATTTCTTTTAAAGGAGAATGGACACCGATCTATGGGTTTCTGCTCTGAAGCCTAATAGCCAAGAGATATACACCAATGGACAGAGCTTTCCAAGGAGAACCTTTGCTACTAATACGACTTTTGCCAATTGGTAAGTCAATTCGGAGTTAATGACCTACATAATTATGTAGGTGAATACTTGGGCAACGAAGTTTAGGAATTTTCTTGACGCCCAATAGTCATAAGCAGAGATCGGAATAGGTAGAGTATATTTACCTAAACTTTGAGGTAAGTAACAGAGTGGATAAAACCTCCTCTAAAATACCGGAGTGATGATAATGGCGTTTTAATCCCGGGATTTAAAAATCACCAATTATTTATTGAACTTTATATGTATAGATATGTAGTTACAAATTATTGATTTGTAGAATCATATTACGTTTTTAGGGTTCAGTTGTTTTGTTTTAAGGAGGTAAAATAAAATTAAGTTGGCTGATTTATGTGCTTATTTGTTAAGGTGCAGGGTAAATAAATTAAAACTTGTGCTTCAAATAAATACCTACATACACTTTGTTTTGCAGATATTTGGTTATTCTTACCTGGGCAACGGTGGCGGTTCCTATTGTTTTTGTTATTTCTTTCACTCAATGTAAAACCTGTGTGAAAGAGATAGCAACTATTGTTTCCTACTGTAATATGATTGATTGATGATGAATGATGATGTTTCTGATTATTTTTTATTTTTATCAACTAAAATCAATAAATAAAAAAGACTACTTCTTAATTTTGTTATGTTAAATGTTATGAACTTATGAGTTACGAGCATTTTTACCCAATGGACGGCGCGACACCAAAAACAGAATTATTTTTTGTTCTATGTATACTTTTGAAGGGTAACTACATTACTCCGGTTCTTTGTGTAGTGTTAACAAGAAAGTTTTGTAATTGTACGTAAATATATATTATTTTGATTAGATATTTTGCTTTTTATTTTTAATATTACTCTTTTTATAGCAATATAATCAAATACCTAAATACACACAATAACAATACAACAACAATGTAAAACAAAGCACTTTAATTTAACAGTTTTAGTACGGAACCCTAAATAAGTAATAAGATTCTTCGAAATAATAATTTGTTACGAATGTATTCAAAGTGCAAAAAATAATTTGCAATTTCATAAATCGCGGGACTTAATCGTCATGTTTATGATTCTGGGATTTTAAAGGAAGTATTATCCACTCTATGTTACTTACTTCATCGAAGTTTAGGTAAATATGCACTACCTATTCCGATCACTGGTCATAAGTCATATATCAATGGATAGTGCTTTCAAGGGGAATTTTTGTCACAAAAACAATTTTTTTAAATTATTATAAAAGTATTTCTAAATCTGACACATAGACAATAACTACCACTAGTTGCATGTCGGAATTATGCCTACCCGAGTATTTCGACAGCATTCAAATCCCGCAAGCCGCGGTCCAATGGAACACGTCGTTTGGTTATTATTTCGTGACGTAAAATGTGGATTTTTGAGACGAGGCAGTAAGGACCAATAAACTTTTAAGAAGTCTAAAGTTTTTTTTTTTTTGCGCTGGCTATTATTAACCGCGAGCATCAATCTATCAAGATTTGGTTTTCAAAGCAAGTATAATAATGACTCGTATTCGATCGAAATTCAAGGCAAATTTTTATTTGTTTATTTTCGGCCCGTTTTCATTTTAGCATTAAGTCCATCATAAAAAAATAATATGGATTCTCATTTTCTACGAAATGTATGGGATAAGATTTTTTTGCGATTTCTGACTTTTCTAGTACCCAAACCTGAGTTGGTCCGATAGTTTTTTGATCTTTATAAGAAACAGGATCGATTGGCATAAAAAAACGATTTTGCGAAAATTGCCCATTTTCTTGATACTGTATTTTTTTTAAAAATCTGTGAATGCTGATCAAAATTTCTCAAAAAGTTAAGGTTAGTCTTGTAAGACCGTTTTCTTGTAGGTACAGCGGTTGAGGTACCTGAACTTACTGCCACATCTCAAAAATCCACCAGTATATGTGAAAATTTGTGGAAGGCATACAGGGTGACTTGTAATTTGACGTATTCCTTCCAGGACCTGAAAATGTGACCCATTTGCAACATTTAAGCACCCCATAATGCCCAGGCGAAAATTCATGGGAATCGAGAAAACCCAATTTTTATGTGTTTTTGAAAATTAATGTTTTAGAGAATTTTATTACATCGAAATATTTGTTAAAGCATTAGCTACCCAATGGAATAGTAATGACGGCCATTCTATTTGTTAGTTTAGACTAGAAAAGTGATTATTTTGTGACGATTTCTGGGAAATTTCCAAAAATCTATAAACATTGGGTTTTCTCGAAACCCGTGATTTTTTGCCTAGACATTATGGGGTGCTTACTTGTTGCAAATGGGTCACGCTTTCAGGTCCTGGATACGTCAGATTACAAGTCACCCTGTATACAAGTGACAGCACAAATATGTGACATCGACGGAACACCAAAACTATCTGTCAAGACAAACAACGCCAAAATATAGGACGCTACATCGGCTTAAAAAAATTGTGTCAACGCAATATTAACGGACATGTCAAGCGTCATAAATATCTGCCTATTCAGTTAAATTCTGAAGAATGTGATACCTCGTTGTGATAGAAAATATATGACATCACTTTGGCAGAAAAACTAGACCGAATAATGTTTAGCAGTTTTCTTTAAAATCGCAATCTGTGTCCGCTCATATTGAAAAAATATGTGACATTCCATTGGAAGCATATCTTACAGTCTTGTTTGAAAGTAGAAATATCAATAACAAGAGTTTTTTTTCTTTTTGGCAACTGAGCCGATGTCGACTATTCTGCCAGTATTAATTATCCATCTTAAAGTAGGTAAATATTCATTTAAAAATACTCTTAGGTTTTTTATTCTGACGCAGTGATGTCAGATATTTTCGATCACGAGGTATCACATTCTTCTGAATTTAACTGAGTAGACAGATATCTAAGACGCAAGACATGTCCGTTGATAATTAATATTGCATTGACATATTTTTGAAGCCGATGCAGCATCTTATATGTTGGCATCGCTTGTGTCGCCATATACTTTTGGTGTTCCTTCAATGTCAGATATTTGTGCTACCACTCGTATATGCTTTCCAAAAATTGTCACATATATTTGCCGTCATATATTAATGGATGAATCATGCTCATAGTAATATATTTATGCTCGTGACTGTACACCTCTGCCTAAACCTTAGAGGATTACAGGCGTGATATTATGTTACGTTACGTCCGCACTCCTGGACAAATGTCTACCCACTATTTTATGAAAATGACGTAACTGTACCGCTATGCTCGAATTATTAATTCACTGGAGAAAACAGGTTGCGGGTTTCACTTTGTAAATAATGACGGTCTACATAATACGGGCCTTTGGTTGACTTTTAAGCCTTTTAATAAGGCTCATAGTGGTATAAATCAAGGTTATGTCAACTAATTTATTATTACTAGAACTAACTTTTCTTATGACGGTGACAGTATTTTTTACCTCACGAAGCGACGTGCGCTCTACATGTGGTAACCAATATCTCCTCTGTTTAAAACATATTCAACCTGTGTTAAGCTTTCTTAACCGGCAATTAATGTTGTTCTTGATTCTTTAGTTTTTTTTTTGACTTGCTTGTGTTTTTCTTACCAAGGGACGTACGTCATTGCAGAAAATTCCATAGAACAAAATGATCAGTTGATTTTTTTGATTAAACCAATATATTATGCCGAAATTTCTTCAAGTGAAATGTTTTAAGCCTATTTAACCGCAATCAGTCAGATTACCCAGTGTGGTTACTAATAATTATTCCGTTATAAACTGGTTATGTATTCTTTCTTTTTCGTTCAAACTATCGAAAACCCTGTCTCTGTCTCGAAATTATATTTTATTTTTTTGTCATAGGAGCGTTCAGCGTGTGCTAGTGTTCGTGTGCTTTTTTTTGCTATAAGAATCTTATCTTCAGCAAAACCGTATGTAAATTTTCTTAAGTTTTCAATCGTTTAATTTTCTTCTCTATTATTATAAAATCTGTTTGTCATAGACATTGACCGTGTTTATCAAGCCGAATTTTGGTCTCACCCTCCGGGCTAATTGTCTAGCCCGCGAGTCGTAATAAGTAACCTCTCGATTTGCGACGAGTCTACATTACTATATCTTTGTTGACGATCGGCAGATTTCTACCAGCTATTTATATTTTGATTATTCTGAACTCTAAATTAATTTTCTTCTTAATTTAAGTATGTACTATGACCATGCTTTAACTTAATGCCGTCTATCAAACAGTATATTTCCTAAAAACCTTATATTTATCGTGCGCGTCCTTAGAATACCGATTGCAATCCGGCTACTAACGTAATGCGTATAGCGTAAAACAACACTAAAATTGTTATTTATGATACTAGTGCGGTAAGTTGGTTGTCGAGGGCTTACCATAGTCACGAGTTTAATTTATTTTTATTTTAGTTTTTATTTTAATTTTTTTATGGAAATTAAAAATTAGGCGCTATACAACGGAGTGTGCGGTAAAACAGGTACTTAGGTGTGAGTACCTATTTTACCGCACGTTCCGTTGCATAGTGCCTAATTTTTAACTTTCGAACAATGTATACAGGCATCGTAAATGCATTTTTTGAGCAAATGTGATGAAAACGTATTAACGATTTTGTGCGTTTTAAGTTTTCCTCGTGTAATTCCTTTTTAATAAAAAATATTGACATGAATATATGCAATTCTTATTATCCTGCAATTGATCTTTTTTGAAAATTTGATTATCTTTTTTACTTTTTATACTTTTTGTAAATATGTAGTACCTAAGTGTATTTTTATTTGTTTATCAAAATTATACGTGTTTATGTATGAAACCTTTTTTTATTTCGCTACAACACGCACAGACACTTCCGACTCCGCCAATGTCTTGGACGGTACCGACAGCTCCTGCGCTTACACACATTCACAGCGTGTTTAGTACACTTGGTAACCACGAAAAATGTGTGCGTCGCTTCGTGAGATTAAAATACTATATCAAGGCGTAAAAAGCGAGAAACATAGATTTTTTTAACGCTACGTTGATCAATTTTTTCGCGATAGGGGCTGTTTTTTTTTTTGGAGAAGTAAACATAGATTTACAGCATGATAACAACAGTAGGTAATTACTATGTGAATGGAGTTCAGCATATGTCCCTGGAATCGGTCCCAGATGCACAGGCGTTCGTCTGCGCCCGCGGACACCACGTAGGAAGCGGTGTACGCGAGTGATGTCACCGCGCCGTCGTGCGCCTGCATGCTGTACAGACAAGCTCCTGGAAACGTAACACAATAAGGTCATCGTCTGTCAGCCTTTTCTCTATTATCTGTTTTTTTTTCGATTAAGTACATAAACATAGTTTTAGGAACAACGTGTATTAATTCAAACACATTCCTCCAACACTTGTTTGGACGGCCAGATCGGTCACCGATGTTTGCTCGTTAGTAACAGATAACTATTTCGCTTATCCCCTCGATCTAATTTCTTTGATGTTTAATTTTAATTCAGTAGGTACTTAATTTGTTTTTTTTTAATCTGAATTATGTAGTTGATGATTATGGTGCACGGTAAAACTACAATGAGTTTATGTTTGCATCATCTGAAATGTAAATGTATGTGTACTGCAGGATAAATAAATAATACTTAAGCAAAAGATTTAAACAACATTGGCCACTAGAAATTGTCTATGGTCTAGTGATGCGGTAGGATTTATTTATTTATGCACAATTTATTACCTTAAGTATACTGTTGACAGTACAAATAATAAGGCCGCCAGTAACAGTCACAATACCCGCCCACCCGTACTAGTTGAAACTGTATTACTGTGGGGCTCCACCCCACCAAACAACCAACCAACTGCCCCGTTACTCTCGTGGTTGCAAGCGTGACTGCTGAGCGAGGGGTCCTGGATTCTATTTCCAGGTCGGGTAAAGTGTTATTGGGATTTTCCAATAAGAATTTCTTAGTAACAGCCCGGAGTTTGGAAGTTGGCGGTGTGATACCCCCGTGCCTCGGAAAGCACGTTAAGCTGTTGGTCCTGCGCCTGATCTCTCTCCGGTCATGTCGGATTGCCGTCCCATCGGACTATAAAACTGACGGAAGAGAGAGTGCACCTGTGTCAGCACAGACACTTGTGCAATATCTCTCGCGCCGTACGCTAATCTCCGTTGAGATTGGCCGCCATAGCTGAAACACGGTCTGGAGGACTATATACAGTGCTTTATTATTTCCTCATTGATGTGACACAAAGAGCAACAAACGAGGGAGAACTTAAGATATAGGCTCCTATTGGTAAAGCAATTTAAAAAAAAAATTGAAGTGCTGGTGCTATTTAAAATTTCCTCGTACAGACGTACAGAGTAGGTTGAATAATTTGAATTTCGATATTTTCCGTTTGTGATTATTATTTCAGTATGAAAGGTTTACTTCAAAAAACATTTTATTGATTAGATTAATTTAAACGTAAAAAAAAACATTTAGCAAAATTTTACGCCTGCACCTTAAGAGCGTGACGACGGGTGAATTGTCCATACGAACGTAATTCCCATATTATTTACAATTTCAGCATATTTCCACCATATTATGCTGATATTCGGATTTAGACAGTATTTATCTAGGTTCCTACATCTTTTTTATTTTTATAAACTAATCTAAAATGAAGTTTGAGTGAATTGCATTTCACATATTTTTACAGCGTAAATGACATGTTTTCATATTGTTTTTTCTATATTATAACCAACAATATTTGTAATATTGTTTCTGCAGAAACATAGCTTACATTATCAAGTTACAAATTATCGAAAAAAAAAACGTAAAACATAAAATTTTCATTCATCATTTTAGGAATTACGGAACACATTCAAATTCATCATAGTTTTGCGATAGCTAGTAGTGCCATCTCGCGTCAAGGAAATATCAATGTGTGCGTGATCGCTCACGCACGATAGCTTCTGTGTGTATCGCTGCACTCTTCTAGCGCAACGCGGGCTCGCGAGTCGCGGGCGGGGTGTTTGTTGTCAGTGTCACGATTTACCATCTACACGTTGGTCCATCATGCTCCATTATAAGCCACAGAATGTCTATATTACAACGATACGTTTACTCAAATGACGGTAGTTCAAATGTTCTGATAATAGTATACGTATACTGTGGCGTACATTGGCTTACGCTGCCAAAGAACATAATTATATACTCTGTGCTATCAGCTGTGCTGTGCGTGCGTGCATAATTATTGTTGTTTGCAAATTGTATTGTTATATTTTTCTGACACTTTTATTTTGCTTTTGAATAATTGGTATCGAGTAACCTATATTCTTACGACCATTGTTTTGTTTACGGACTTGGAAATTTATTTACGAATTGGTGGTTTGGTTGCTTTGCCGACATGGACTCCGAACGTTGGGATGTATCTCACAGTAAGTATAAGTATAAGTGTTTATCACGTTTCGATTCATATTTAAAAAAAATATGAATATATAAAAATCTATGAAGACGACACAACTAAATTAATGTTTATTTAAATTATAATTAAAAAAATCCTTGTTTTTTTATTATTATTCTTAGCTCAGAACGATACGAATTTACGGACAATAAAAAAGACAAATATTCCAGTTATGTATAATTACGTAATAAATATAAAGGATTGGAATATTTGTCTTTTACTAATACCTACCGACTTTGCATAACACTTTTATTATTTGACTTGTATTCATTATTCAGTAAGTAATAACAATATTTGAAGTTTTTTTTAAGGAATACAGAAATAACACAGAAGCCTTACTTTTTTATTGTCGACACCATCCTAAAGGAAATAAATAAACACAATACACAGGCTTAGAATAAATAAAGACAATAATAATAAATATCCCAACAATTTTATAGGTATGTATTTACGCGACGTGCGTCTGACAACTCTAGCGCCGTTCGTCAGTTGATTTGCCCGCCAGGCCACGCGCGCGCACGCCACGCACCTCACGTCACAATTGCGGCGGTAAGTCCCCTCTTTGAGGAGTGGCTTGAGAGGCGCCACGGCGTCCTCACCTTCCGCCTGACGCAGGTCCTCACCGGACATGGCTGTTTCGGGCGGTTCCTGTTTCGGATAAGGCGGGAGGAAACGCCCGGGTGTTGGCATTGTGTGGATCAACCGGAGGACACGGTGGAGCATACGGTGGAGGTCTGCCCAGCTTGGGCGGAGCACCGCCGTGTCTTCGTGGCGGCGATCTCTCGCGTTCGGCCCTGGTACAGGCCATGGTACGGAGCGAGAGGGAATGGGAAGCTGTCACCTCCTGCGAAGCAGTAATGCTCGCGAAGGAGGAGGCGGAGCGCGTGAGGGTGCGGCAATCGTTGTGCCCTCACGCCCCTAGTCGCCGCAGGAGGAGACACCCTGGGCGTCGGGAGTCGATTGCCGACTCCCGGCCACCGTAGGTGCGGGCTTGCGGACGGCGAGCAATGGGCAGCTCGCCGTCCGGTAAGGACCAGGCCCGGGGCGACGGTGCTACGTGTTCCACGCGCGCCTTAAAGATATGTCAGCATCATTGACGGGGTCCGATAGGGCTAATGCCTGCCGGGGTCGCGGATTGTTCGAAAGAGTTACCGTGGCCTTGGCGCCCAGGCAACTGAAGGAACACGGGTGGGTTTTAGTCAGTAAGAGTCTGACACGCCCTTCCGCTCCACCCTAAGCGGGAGACTTGCGAGCGGGTCACTTGATGATTTCCCACCCAAAAAAAAAAAAGGCCACGCTCGATAACAATGTATAGGATTAGGTATGACGTATCTGATCTGCTAGATTTTCTCTAACAGGGCTAGATATCGAGAATTTATCCTAATATGTTGAGATATCGGCATAGTAAAGATATCTACTGCCTCGTTGGTCTAGTGGTCGCAAGCGCTACTGCTGAGCATGAGCCCCTGAGTTCGATTCCCGGGTCGGGCAAATTGTTATAGGGTTTTTCCATCTGGAATTTCTCGGTAGCAGCCCGGAGTCTGGATTTGTGCCCGGTTGATGGCAATAGGCTCGCCCCCTATTACATGGGAATTAAACATAACTGGCGAAATGTGGGTGTGCTATAGGTACACCTCTGCCTAACCCTTCGGGGAATACAGGCGTGATGTTATGTATGTATGTAAAGAAATTTCCAAAAAATGCATTACTAGTCTGTACATTCACTAACGATTCTATAAAGTAGTCGACAAAAATAAAGGAAACAATGAACATAGGTACTTAGGTACCTACGTTCATTGTTTCCTTTATTTTTATTTTTATTAGTAAACTTAGGTTTACTAATAAATATAAATATCTTCGACTCGAGACGTTATGAATGAATAGTGAGTACAGCTAATAAGAGCTATCACTCACACACACATGGCTGCACACCGCGTCAGTCCCCCGCTCGCCGCACGCCTTCTTTTGCCAAACAGAGATAGCGATATTCAACGAATTTTGAACTTGTCTCGAATTGTGAGTTGCAAGCGATGTTCGTGGGACCCTTAAAGTCCGTTTACCTACTAAACCCTAATCTTCCCAGAAGATTAAAAGTCTTCCACTCCACGATATTATATATTGTTCATTAGATGTGTTTTAAATACTCTTTCTATATATTGTTAATAATTCTTATGTCACATCACATATTATATGTATTTCAATGACATAAACATATTTAGACGATTATTACGAGACAAAAAGGACGACATCCTTTTTGTCTCGTAATAATCGTCTGTCGCTGTCGGTTTGTATGAATTTAAATATCGTCAAAGGCTTTCATTATTAATGAATGATGAACATCCATAGTCCATAGTAATATTATAAACTAGCTTTACCCGGGCCGGCTTCACACCGGTAGCACTAAGAATCGAACACCTACCTGCCCTATCCTACCCTACCTACCTACTAACCCTACCTGCCTAGTTACCCTACCTACCTACTTACCCCACCTCCCTACTTACCCTACCTACCTACCTACTCTACTTAACTGACCCGTCAGACGATGTCCTGTAACAAAAAACCTTTGGGACTTTCCTATTTTCTTTTTCTTTTAAACCACCCCAGTAAAGAGGCGAATAAAACAAAAAAAATATATTCAAATCGGTCAAGCCATTTCTGAGTTTTAGCGAGACTTACGAACAACAATTCATTTATATATATATATATATAATTATATAGATAGATTGAAAAGTATGTAACTCCTAGTAACTCTAACAAGTTGTCTGTGTGTAACGTTTTCACGCCTAAACCACTAAGAGGATTTCGATAAAACTTGGCCAGGATATAGATTGACTTGACTATACAGGGTTATTTTTCAAAGACCAGCCAAATTTAAGGGTGTGGTATAGACCATCAGACTGAACAATTTTCTCCTTGGGACCAATATCGTAATCGCGAAAAAAAAATCAGCGGTCCTATACATTTGGGTCGAGTAGGTATTGAAGTTTTGTATGGGACAGTTTATAAATTTTTCGCGATGATGATATTGGTCCCATGGAGAGAGTTGTTCAGTTTGATGGTCTGTACCACATCCTTAAATTTGGCTGGTCTTTGAAAACTAACCCTGTATAATGGCTTCTAGTCTAACCGAAAGTAGCCGAATACCAGTATCTTACACGTAGCTTTTGCCTATCTGACCTTCACAACCCAGTTACTGGGTCACACGATATATCCTTGGCAAGACTGGCTGTCAGACTTTGAGACTTTGACAGCTGTCAAAGATCTACGAATCACAGGCGCGGCTTTACGTGTTTTCCGAGGCACCAACGGGTTTCGGTATGAAAATTGTTGGTCACTCATCTACAGTCTGAACGCACAAGCGGAGCTCAACCGTGATCGATTGATCCGTGTGCTATGAAATTCGTCGTTTTCATGAAGTAATCACATTTCCCAGTAAATATACTAAGTGTAGATGATTTCTATGATTATATCTGTAGATATCACCATTATTACGTGCGCATTTCGACAAATACAAGACCAAAAACAGACCCATATTAAAAAAAATGTAAGAACGTTTTAATATGACGGGCTACCTTATCACAATCACCTTAAGAGCGTTATCAAACTTGCCATTTTCCAGCGTGTTTCCAGTGAAGCAGTTTAGGCGAACGTGCTCTCCGCGGGCACGAAGCGAGCGAGCTGCGACTACGCCACGTTTCTCCGCGTTTCCACAATATTGTATATTCGCTCGTCTCGCTCTCCTTTGTATACTCACGTCAGTTGCTCTCTTTACGCAAACGCGGCGAACACGTTGCGTACACGTGGCGCATTAATCATTCACCTCGCTGGGAACATGCTCGCAAATCGCCAGTGTGATAAGGCCTTAAGTTTGCCAATTCGTATAAATAAACCTACCAGTATGTAAGTCCCATACGCAGAGCAAGCCGTCTTGCGAGCCGCTGCCAGCGATGGTAGGAGTCGCGTGGTCGATGAAACAGCTGGTGATAGGGCCACAGTGACCGTGCAGCGTGAACAGCGGGTTCAGGTCAGCGCTGGAAAACACCTGACAAACACAAACACATTACTAACTACCGGAAGTCTATTCAAACTAATTGACGTTATACCCAGTTACATTGATTTTTAAGCAGAGCAGTTTTGCGGGATTTCATGAATTGACATGCCATAACAGTAGATACCTACTAATATTCCAGAATTACAAATACCTTTTCAACTGGTTACATTGGATACTAATATCGTTAAATAATAATCAATATGATCCTAGCTGTCATACTTGAATAAAACTAATTCATATTGATGTGTAAACATCTTAGCGCTCGGTCCACGGTAGGGGCTAGCTGGGACTTCGAGCGTCACACGCGTAAGCGTAAGACTTCGAGCGTCAGATGATGTCAGCGTAAGACCCGTGTCTATGTGAGCGCGTGAACCAAACTGATGCTAGCTCACATGTTTACACATCAATTTTCGTGAGTGCCAAACCAACTCACACCGATTTTTATTATATTACACATTCATGCTTGATTATGCATTATTTCGGCATAAAAATGGCAGCGACTGAATAAAGTGTAGTGAAGAAGAGACAAAAACGAGACAATGCTCGATTCCCGTTAGCAATTAGCAAATTTAACTATCAACTTGAATTTGTCCGTACCTATAAGCAAATCACAACTTAAATATTTCGTCCGTCGCGCGTCGTCAGAAATGACACAGCACATTTACGTAGTGCGAACAGTACATTTCCATGACTGTACATGCGAGTTTTCGGTTTCTCAAAGTACTTAAGCTACAACTAGATACAGGAGAAATCATTTGTGAAGGACAATATGTTACAATAGGTGATATTGAAGTACCTTGAGCACGTGGTCCTGAGCGCCGGTGACGATGCGGCCGCCTTCGGAGTGCATCTCAGTGATGGGCTGCTGGTGCGGTCGACACTGAGCTATCCTCACGCACACCACCTCTATAACCATCACTATTTGTTAGCCGGCACTTATTCTACCATATCTATATCTGCCACAAACAGCGTTGCTGTGTGCCGCATTGAAGGGTAAGGGTGCCCGTATAATAGGTTAGTTGAAACTAAGAAAAATACCTTATGGTATTTGTATTGTAGAATGGTCGTAAACTGAAAATATCAAAAATCACACCATTGGTCACGTGACATTGAACGCGAATCAGAGCGTGACGCATACATTTTTACAGACAGCTGTGTTCCAAATTGCAAAAACAAACTTTATGGGTCCACATAAAGTTTAATTTGCATTAACAATATACGTACGAAAGGAACAGAACTGATTGGTAGTGTGTCCCTCTCGCAGAATGTGGCAGTGTTCATTATTCATCTACTAAATTAGTAGTATTTAGTCATATTTTGTGTAGGCACATTAAAAATTAGGAAATTGAAATCGTCTACCTACGGCTGTCAAAGTAAACTTCAACACAAATCATTATTTGTCTGCTTTAAATATTTAACAACGTTGTTAATTAAGACTACCAAAAATTATAATACTCCGACAGAAGTAATGAATACAGTTGGTACGCGACAAAAGCTGTTAAAAAAAAAAACTGGCAGCTTTGACATAATGAAAGTATTGAAATCAGTCGAGCCGCAGTGACAGAATGACCAGCATACTTATTGCGTAACACAGTTACAATCACAATCCGTGAGTTTTGAAGGTTATTTCTAATCCATTGCTTCATAGGTTTAATAAATTCGTCTGCTTAACAACGTAAATAACGCAATGAACGTAGCTGAACTATCGAATGAAAGAAAATGCGATTATTTTGTGTTGTATGTAATTTCACCGCCGTTTTGACAAACAAAATTAAAGCATGTTAAAAATGAAATATTAGTTCTGTCGTTAAAAGATTGCTAAAATACTCATATTTTGGGATAAAAAAACCAAGCAATTTATTTCCTTGGTAACTTGGTACAAGGAACATTACTAATTGGTTTCTCAAAAACTGTCAACAGGTTTCTGCCTATAACAGGCACATGAGACATTTCAGCTTCGTCTCTGGTACGACAATATATCTTTTTATTATGGAGTGGTAGATGTCCATAGGTTGTGGTAACCACTTGACATCAGGTGGGCCAAGATATATAAAAAAAAAAAGTTCAGTAGAGACAGAAGTCCAATTTGGTCTTTCAAAAATTATATTGAAAGATTTACTATTATTTACATTAACTACACTGTTAGGACAGTTGAAAAATATTTTGTGTATTGAACCTAAACCTCGCTTGATATATAAAAACGATTACTTGAGAAATATAATATTTTATTTTTGATGAGTTTGTCTCTCAAAAATATTGTTTATTCACAGAGGAATTAACCAAAACGGGTTACTAAACAGCAATAATGTAGTCTTTACGATATAGACCGTATTAAGCACACTATGAAGATGTTTTCAAGGGGGCTCCATCATCATTATCAATGTTCAGCCGAAAGACCGTCCAATGCTGGACAGCCTCTAAAGCTGCCATAGACAAGCAATTATCTGGTCTTCATCGGAGATTAATTTAATTGATTTACTGGCAAACTATGCAATAACTGTAAGGCACCTATCACACCGCCGCGCGCCGGGGATTAGCGCGACCCGAGTAAAGACAGAGTTCTCGTAGGTGAAGTGAACAGTCAGCGATCAACAATTAATATACAGGATAATTTTTTAACCAGTGCGCAAACTGTAACCATGAATTCAGCACATGATTCTAGACCCTCTAGCGCAGAAATTTCTCGCCGGTTATCAAAAAAAATATCTGCTGTTTCATAGAAAAGTCAAAGTCTATGCCTATGCGGTCAAAATGTAAGGAAATACTAAAAAAAAAAATAACTGACGAAAATTTTCTACGCAAGGGGATATAGAATCATATGCTGAATTCATGGTTACAGTTTGCGCACTAGTTAAAAAAATATTCTGTATGTATCTCTCCTATACTGACACGGAACCACAATCTTTATCACGTATCTTGAGCGAGAAAATAGTCGATAGCTAGTCTCTTCCTCGTCGGCGGTGAAATAGGTGTCCAAGAGCTTACCTTCTCCGTCGCTGTAATCAGCCTCATAGGAGAAGCTCATTCTGGCGCGCATGGCCTCGGCATCCGGTGCGTGTGCTACTCGCAGCGAGCCGGCGGAGCCCGTGCGTTTGTGCGCTGAACATAACATTATACAGTTACTGTGGTACGAAAATCATGTCCCATCCTGCGATAACAATGTTGGCAGAGGTGATTTAACTCAATTTAAGGTTCAACTATACTATTCGGTATTCAGTAAATATTAGCTAGTTAAAATTGTAGTAGTTTTGTTTTTGGAAAAGTTTAAAATCTAGTTCAATTTGTAAGGGTGCAACAAGATTACAATATTTTCGATCGATATGGTCGATCGACGAAACGATGGATGGACTGAGCGAAAGATGATAAATGACAAGAAAGGAAGTGAGTAACGAATGATTAATTGAGAAGTATGGAAGAAAAATAAATGTTGCGCAGACCCCCCCAAATAAATTAGCATAATGGCAGGAGAATCATTAAAGTAATTTAAATTGTAAGTGCAGTTTCAAAGTGAGGAGAGCACTGACTGCGTCGATGCGCCGTGCTGAACTGCCAGTCAACGTGCGCGCCTGACGTGGCATTGTAGGCGTCTAGGCGCAGTAGCGTGAGGTGTCCCGCCAGCGACGCCACGCACACGCGCCGCGCGCCTGCTAACGCGCGCACGTGGGTTGCGCCGCGCCCGCCTCGCGCCTCCGCGCTCCACCACACGCACTGCAACATACGGCACATACACTGCTTCAAAAATCGTTTGCCGCTCCAATAACGTTGACAGGGGGGCGCTATTGGTAAACATTTGTGCAATTGTTGTGTGACATGTCACTTGAAATTGGGATGTATTCAAAATACAAGATGGCGGCAATCTTTCCGATTATGGCCACGCGCAAAAGTAATCTTTAGCGCTATAAACTACAACTGCACCATCTATCTGGTACCCTAAGTTACACCATTTTTAAAACAAATAGACAAAAAGAAATAAAAATTACTTATTTGCAACTCGAACAGGTTGAAAAAATCAAGTTCTCCCATATACCGTTGTACATCACGGTCGATGCTCCAATTGCAAATGTAACTATAAATAGAAGATTTAACTAATAATTATCAATAATCGGATTTTTTAATTTACTTGTACTATGTGACCTTTCTTCTTGCCAAATTACATGCTGCTAGGCTAGTTCAACGGGAAGTACCCCATAGTTTTTGCAAAGTGGGATAGTCATTAAAATATGTGACATAAATTTGACCTTGAATGCGATGACTTAGAAGTTTTAATTTTTCACCCGTCCAAGCGACTGCAGTCCATAGTATTTGATATAAGTTTCCACTGGAGGGATAGCAAAATGATCCTATAAGGGTTCCGTTTTTGCCTTGTGAGGTATGGAACCCTAAACACATACAGTAAAAACGAAGAGAAGAGCTGTACATACGCGGTCAAAAAGGCTTCTACGTCACACGTACACCACGTCTGCGGAGTTTCGCTAGCAAATTTAATTTGACCCTGTATAGAGCAAACTTTGACTTTACTCAAGCTAAGTTCAGTAGCGTTTTATACGGAAATTAAACCTATTCTAGATAGCAGATTGTAATACATTAATCACCGCACAAATGGATAAAACGGTGCACATAGTGCCTAACAATATCTTGGGGGGAATAGTTTGTCTAAGGTCTATGTTAAATAAAAGTAATACTTTACCATGAGCTTCCCAGAGCTGGCTTCCCAAAACTCGAGTCGTCCGTCAGCACAACCCAATATAATAAGATCGTTACAAAAGTCCATACACCACACAGGAGATTCTTTGATCGCCTTCCCTCTCCAATCTAAATTACTTACTATGTCTTCCCTACTGTCCTCCTCTACTGTGGACTCATTGTCACTTATTGTCAACTTATCACTACACGTAATAGGTACACTATTTACAGAATTTTCACTTGAATTAAATACGAATATGTCTTCATCACAATTATCACTGTTCGTAACACTTTTGTTTGTTAAATCTTGATTACTTATATTTAAATTACTAGTATCCACATTTTCTTTAGCCTCGTAACAATTATATAAAACGTCTTGTTGGTCGCCGCAGTATAAGTTTCTGAAATATGAAAATTCTCAGTTATTTTTGGAGTTTTAATATGTTTATAACAAGTTTGCCCTCAAAGCAAAACATCGTGCCGCCGGATAACATGTGGGGCTGTTAGCCGAAGCATTATAAACGCAATTTATAACAAAGTGATTATTTTAAAGTTCTAATTCATATGGACAGTGTAACGCTGTCCACATTTGATAGTCACTGTTTGTTCTAGTTAAAAGCACATCAGACAGCCGACTGCTCGATCAACGTCATTGAACGACGCGGATCCCAAGAATCGTCTAGTAAAAAAATTGTCGATCAGCGTCGATTAAACTCAATTTCTATCGATCAATGTGGATCGGTTGAGTGTGGTAACACCATAATGCAAATTCTACGAAACGTATGCAGGCACAAATGGTGAAGTTTTGGTGATTGTAATAGTGACAACAATTTGATTATAATAGTGACAATTCAAATAAAGTGCGAAATAAAGTGTTTTTTTTTTCATATTTCAGTGTTTGTCCCATATGTAAAGATGGTCATATTCTTGAGTACTAAACTGTAAAAGTTTATCCAGATATCTTGTTTGGATGTTATAAAAGCGGCAGAAACAGATTAAATGCTAGCTAGAGTAAAGATTACCTGTAATTTTTTGCGAAATCATATTTGGTGGTTTCGGCTGTGGAGAGGTGGCGCGGTGAGTCGCGCGGTAGGACCGCCCGGAACCGCAGCCCACTCAGGTAACTGCTCAACCCTTTGCGGAGTCTATGCACGTTCTGGTTAAAGATTTAAATTGTTAGATTCGCCTTATAAAAGTGTCCATACTGAGAAAAGTGAGTGAAACTCACACATCCCGCATGTAACGATAGATATGATTTCAGTATTAAGGAACGAGACTATAGTATTCAAATTTCATTGTCAATAAACCGGAAACGTGGCGATTTAAACCTTTGGTTCTGGCGAACAATACGAACCTTTTATACGGATTCTCACGCAGTACACGAGAAGCCACTAACATATTAAGTAAACAACCCAACAACAACAATGTTGTTATTTTTTCATATGTTTCGTTCATTCAGGAAAATTAATTCTTAAATTGACAGCTTACGTCAATTGGCCGTGTTATACCCATTTCATACAACTGTCAAAGAATGACAGTTGTGATTTGAATAATTTCATAGAACATTTAACTTAAGGACCAGTCAAGGTCTTGGATTTGACCATCTAAAACGTTTATACAATCCGTTTTCGTAAAGATTTTTATCATAGTAATAACCGTTTTCGCTGAGTAAGGAACTTCGTAAAAATTTCAACCTGCGCCGTTAACACATGCAAGGAAATGTAAAATAACTATATCCAAAAATATTGGACCCCAGAAGGCTAATAGCCGACTACTCAGCTTATCGGTTCAGCTTTTATATTTGAAAAGATTCAGATACAAGCCAGATACAAGCTGTGTTTTTTTTTAACTAACGCCTTCTATTCCTAGCTAGAGAAACGGATTTAAAAAAAAATGGTAGCTTTTTAGTTTTTATTACAATCGGCTCCGAGACTCCTTTAAATGTTTTTCGCTATTACCTATTTTTACGAATTTGGCCATAGATGCTGATTTGATACATTCAGTCTGTATATAAAAAAACTAGTTTTTATCAAAATCGACTCATTTAAGCATTTTTCGCTATTAAGTACTTATTGTTTCGGATTTGGCCATCCATGCCTCTGTATATAAAGACGAATCGATAACCTCCTTCTTCTAGAAGTCCGTTAAAAATAAATTTGTATCTTTCTTAATCTTCTCATCTTTCATTGAATAATGCGGGAAGCACAGAACCAGAACACAGAACAGTGGTGATGCTTGGGGGAGGCCTATGTGCAGCAGTAACCGTTTAAATACCGTCTAAACTGGGTTTTGGAGTCGCTCCAAGTAAAATACTAATATTCAGCTTCATCCGGTAAGAGCCGACCCAAACATATTTGGTAAATAACTAGGCAAATAAAGAATCTTATACCAGTGCGCTTTGTTGTTTATGAACAGTCTCCTTTTTCCGTGAAATATGAGGGACAGATACAGGCACGATGTTAAGTTTATGATTTCAATGTGCGTGTCTCTACAAAATGGTGGCGTAGTACTGTATGGATGAGTATGATTGTAGATTGGTACCTACAACTAATGTTAACTTACCATCTAAGCACATTGTGGAATGCAATAAATGATTGAGTATGATACATGTCATATGTATTGGTTCAGATTTTACCCCGGTTTATCCCATGAACTCGATACCGGGTACCGGGATCTGAAAGTATAAGGAGTTTCCGGTACCAAGAAACCGGGGTGGGGTATTCTGTAACTGTGACACTTTTGATGTGTGTGTATAAACAACGACATAGTTTGTTATCATATAGTAAGATAATCCGCGTCGATTAAAAAGCCTACTACGTTGCTATTACTCGTCTATTGAGCTGTATCAGTGTAATTAGCAGACTCCTTACTTTACTTCTATCTAGGTTTAAAGAAACTTTATTCTCAATAAAAACATAACATGTTACTTACTTGAGAACAATAACTATAACTTAATTAAATACTAATATCAGGTTCGACAACATCCGTCACAGACTAATTAAAACTACTCGAAACTCAACCCACCCAACACATTCATTTTTCAAGTAATGTTCGGGTAGCGATTACATACAGGCCAAGCTGAGTTTTGAATGCATTGAATGAGTGTAGGTTTCTTATGCGTGAGGGTATCTTATTGTATAGCTATGCTCCTTCAAATGTAAGCATTTTTTTGCCATAGTTGGTCCTGGTTTTCGGTAGAACTAATAAACTTGCTCGTCGTGTGCTTCGTTGACTAACTTGTCTATGTTGGGTAAGTGTGATATTTGTGTGAATGTTTATTATTAATATTAATCTTATAAGGAAAACACGACTACTTACCTCACTCGTCGGAGATGTTTCAGGACTTTGATTAACTAAAAGCAAAATAAAAGCATCTTAAATACACAAAAATATCCCATTCAGGCTATTATGTAAGTATTTTACTTGAATACACAATCTTAGATTACAACTTACATGTATTGCCAATTAATCATCTATCTACTTAAGGGTTATTAATAATACAGGGTGGCATCACATCGGCGCGCAAACTGTAACCATGAAGCCAGCACATGATTCTAGACGCCCTAGCGTAGAAAAAAAAAGCCCATAAAAAGCGGTCAAGTGCGAGTCGGACTCGCCCATGAAGGGTTCCGTAGCAGCAAGTAACATAATATAAAAGTTCTTATAGTTCTACAACGAACTACAAGAACTTCGATCGATGTTCTTTTTTAACATTTTCGCGCAAACTATTCAGTTTAGAAAAAAAATATATTAGAAACCTCAATATCATTTTTGAAGACCTATTCATAGATACCCCACAGGTATGAGTTTAATGAAAAAAAAAAATGTTTTTCTGTTCTAAGTATGGGGAACCCCCAAATTTTTTTTCTATTTTTGTGTGAAAATTTTAATGCGGTTCACAGAATACATCTACTTACTAAGTTTCAACAGTATAGTTCTTATAGTTTCGGAAAAAAGTGGCTGTGACATACGGACGGACAGACAGACATACAGACATGACGAATCCATAAGGGTTCCGTTTTTTGCCATTTGGCTACGGAACCCTAAAATTCTGCTGTTTTATAGATAAGTTTAATACCTACGCGGTCAAAATGTATGGAACAGCATTTTTTTCAAACCGACGTATATCATCAACTCAGGGGGGTTCAGTATCATGTACTAAATCTATGGTGACAGGTTGCGCGTGGATGTCTCTGCCACCCTGTATAATCAACTTAGACTACTCAAAGGCTACATTCCGAATTAAGCCATAATCAATCACAGCGCTCACATCAATAATTTGCGTTCCGATTTAGATATCACGATTATGACAGCTAAGAACTGTCAACAATTCGGAACGCTCGTGAACGCGCTCACGGTGCTCGCTCAACGTCAACCCCAAACCTTGCACATGAAAGAAAGAGAGACTGGATATTTTTTTTTAAATGGAAGTTCTGCGTATTGGCACTTCTGTTTTGTTGGTTGAGATGTATGAGAACAAAGATGCGACTCAAAACAACTCAACAGCACAACGGACAACTGTCATTTTTGACAGCGCTCACGATGATATTCATCTAAGGCATGGTCGACGTTATCGCAAGATGGCGCATGTCATGACGTCATCTATGACGATTCACGGAACATCGTTATCGCGCTCACACCAATTCGGAACGGCTGTAAGTACGCTCAAATCGATTACAGTGCAAATCGGAACGCAGCCAAAGTTGATTTTTGACAGTAGGTAATAAAAATGCCCAAAAAAATCTGCTGGAATGGAATTTAAACGTTGTCATATATGACATTGAGTTTGTATTATTATCAGAGATACTGAATTCAAAAATAGAGACAAAAAATTATTTTATATTTTAATTTATAAACGAGGACCGTACCTTCACGTGCCTCGTATGTTAAACTACTTTTCTTTGAAACCTTTTCATACAGGTCTTTTTGCAGCTTGAAGAAGCTGAAAGAAATAAAAATGGATGTATTTAAAAAAAAGATTGTTTGGGATTGCAACTTGTGGAATATTGATAGGTTTATAGAGTGTTATGTTAGTAATAATATTGAATCAGGTGTTTTCAGACAATTTTTTACAGCGCCATTTAGCAGATCTTAGGCTGAAATCTATTAACATTACTTTGTTTGTGCTTTGGCTTAGACTTGTTTCCGTCTCTATCTTGCACTTGTAGTTTGATAGCTGTGCGACAATGACAGGAATAACGCGTAGCCTAAGTACGTGCTAAGTAGCGTTAATAGATCTCAGTCTTTGTTTGTGGCCGAAAGGCGTCTAAATTTGCCTTCTACTAATCTGTGAGCTAGTTCTACATAGCTTTAACGACAACTGCAATGCTGCGCCAACTGCTCAAAATAGATAGGTCCAGAAGGTCGGCGCAGTAAAAGAAGCGAAAACGCACGCACAGAGTATGTATACCTAAAACTGACGGCCCGTGTCAATTTTGACAAAGCCTGTGCAGCCAAATTTGCGCTCAGCGCTAATTGCGCGGACACGAATACTATTAGTACCGGCGTCGCTGCCGGCGCGGCAATTCCAAGCTCTGTGGTACGTATGTATTTAGTGACAACTGTGTAGATATTTTAACAACACCGGATAAGTGAAGACACTCACGCGCCGCGATCGATGTTCGTGATAATCTCCCCGTTCTGAGAGTCCCATACTTTGATGTTGCCTTGCAGACAGGAACTGACGACCTTCTCGCCGTCGGTGACCAAGCACTCCACCTCCTGACTGTGGCCAGCCACCACTAATGGCACTGCTTCCATCACCAACTAGAAAACGGAAAAACTTTCATAAATTGAGCTTAGTTCTGCCAAAACGAACCAAACCACATCAAAATTTCTCCCATTTTTAGAAATTGTGACGATTCTGGACAGTTAACGATCATTATTTTTAAATCTACTTGCGGTATCATTTGTGGACGTATATTGGACTGATTTTGATGGATAGTAATATATCATACGCAATTAACTAAAGTAATGAGATTGTGGTTTGGCTCATTTTGGCCGAACTACGTCTAATTAATCACGATAATATTGTAGATGAGTTGAGTAAGATAAAGCTCTGGCAGTGGTAGCAATTTGTCATTGAAGGCGCCGTTATTCCGCAGCAGTAAGAGCGGTTTTCGTAGTTCAAGTGTACCACTGATGTGCAATTGACTGAACACAAAACCCGAGGCGCTCTTCACTCCATACAGTGTTTGGCGCATGGACCGACACAATTTTTTGGGGGATGGGGGAGGGGGGGGGTCGCGCCTTAAGGTGCCTTCAAACAGGCGCGACACAAAGGTACTGCCTGTATCGCGTGCGATTCGCGTCGCGTGTCGCGCCTTTATGGTTTTATTCTCGACACTTATTATTATTACTTCGCACGGTAATTACGACTTGATGAAACATCGTGGTTTCTTTATTACTATGTTAGTTTAATATTTATGTATTATTCTAAGTACCTAATGGTGAAAATCGCATCAAAACCCGTTGCGTGGTTTGGAAAAACAACGCGGTCGCACAGACAGACACGGAAAGCGACTTTAATTTATAATATGTGTAGTGTGTGTGTGTGTGTAATGTGTGCGTAATGTTTGTATGTGTATGTGTGTGTGTATGTGTATGTGTGTGTGTGTGTGTGTCTCGAGACCATGATGTATATAATTTATAACTATGTTACAACGTGTATAAATTTACTGGGCAACACTTGACGTTCAAACTGTACTGAAGTCTTCTATAAACGTCATCGGCGTAATCTTTTCTGAGTATTTTAAACGCAGCATCCCAGAGTTTAATTTCTCAAGGCTGGCTCACCAGAAAATTAACATTAAACTATACTACGCTGAGCTGTCGTCTCATTAAAACGAGAAACAAAAAAACTTGCTGCATTGCGGTTTGTATGGCATATTTGTTTAAATTACAAGAGGATCGCATGATGTGTGCTTATTCGCTCCCAGTCACTCTGTTTTGCGTCTATCTCACTCGCACTTAGCATATGCACACACGCATGCGGCAACTTGTCACATTGACGCAATGTGACTGCTTTCTCGCACAGCACAACTCACACAGCTCAAAGTCGTTTGCAAAAAAATACATGAGAAAAATAGCTTAGCTAAAAACCGCACAGCGCGCAGCGCAGCATAGCTTATAGTTTATGAGACGAGATTTCGCGGTACATTTCGGAAGCCCCTTGTAGTCCCGGATACGGTAGGAACATTGCCTAATAGGCAGTGCGGCTCGTTAACTGTAGTGTAACCAAACATGATTATTGTACCTGTACTGCGGGTTGCTTCGCGACGATCTTCCTGTACTCGTCGTCGTCACTCCACGACGCTCGCCATTCAGCATAGTGGCGCGAACACACGCATCTGCAAAATTTAAATGTACTTTGCCGACCTTTCTTTGAATTTGTCGCTTAGTGCCTACAGCAGGGCCTACACGAAGCACAGATCAATAAAATTATAGACTGTCAAATCACTTTTAGTTGTACCTGCTCATAAAATAATTGCGAAAATGGAGGTTATTTTTTTATGAAACAGTAAATTACATTATTGAATTGCATTCAAAACTAAAGTCAACGTTGATAACAAAAATGTATCTAAAAATTTCATTACTACTACATTTTTTTTAAATCTTCTTTACTTAAATTGATGAAGGGTTAGAAAAAAATTATCTCACATAATAAGTCTAAAATAAAAGTAGTAAACGGGACATTAATTTATGTAGACGATTACACGCCTCATGTGACACGTCTGTTAGGCCTCGGTCTCGAAGTCAGCGATGGCGGGGCGGCGGCGGCAGCGGCGCGGCAACGCAGACCCGCGTCGCTGCCGCTGCCTTCGAGGCCAGTTCCATATAAATCTAAGCGTTGACGCGCCGATCCCCGCGCCGCCGCCGCCGCCGCCTCTCCGCACCCGCTGTCTTCATTCGCTGTATTAGGATCTGTCGCCATAGCTTCTGACGAGACCGCTAAGTGCTTTCCGTATGTCGGGACGTTTGATAGCGAATAGGCACTGCGTCGGTAGGTACTAGACCGGCTTTGACCACGCAAGTGAACTTTAGCGAAACAGCTGATCCAGTAGCCTTTAGTTTTATTGAGATTGTTGTTTTAAATGAAAGAAGTGAATTTATGGTTCGGTATATCCGAATGAAAAAACGGAACCATAGGTTTGTAAAACAGTCGTCCAACCGCTAAGCTACACACATTAAAAGTGTCTAGGGATCCAGCACGTTTTTACTAATTACTATAAATCGGGTTTTTTAATTATATTTTTTGTAACTCCTATGGATACATTTTTTTTGTAAATTCAGTCATTGGAAAACGCAATAGTTTTTGAATTTGGGTCGAAAGATGAAAATCTTCTGTCAAGTCGTATTCCTATATAATCCTGCAACGGGTTTGAGGCCAAATCAGTAAAATTTCTGCCGTACTTCTGAGTGGAATCATTAGAAAAGAACGTTATTATAGAGAGAAGACGTCATTTGAGCCGAGAAGAAATGATCAGAGCCGTGGGAACGTTGGAAGCTGGTTCTCGGCAACGTGCTGTGGCAATCGCTCTGGGCACTACGCAGAGTGTTATAAGTCGACTTTAGACACGTTACCGCATCACTGGCAGCGTGGCAAAGCGACATGGAGGACAAGATCGCATCTCCACACGCAGACAAGATCGTTTCGATTACTGCTCGACGAAATCGTACAATGATCGCAATGATGTTGGTTACGAGGCTTCATAGCTATTCAGGGATTTTAATAAGCGATCAAACCATAAGAAATCGCTTGCATGAAGTCAATCTCCGTTCCCGGAGACCACTACGTGTACCACTTATTGAGCCCCGCAATCGCAGAGCCCAATTACAATGAGCTCGTGAACACAGAAATTAGGTAGAAGAAGAGGGACGGTTTGTGTTTTTCTGACGAATCTCGCTTTGGTACGAGGTCAGATACTAGACGTATACGGTATTGGAGGACCCCTGGATGCCAAGAATGTTTAAAATCATGCCAGGAAGTCCATGCATACAGTGGTGGAACAATCATTATATGGGCGGGTATTTAGGTCAGAGGAAATCTCAATGCACAGATTTACGCTGAAACGATTTTATCAAATGTTGTCATTCGCATCGGCGTCGTACACTAAGCGTGCCGTGCCAGCTTTGCGACGCTCTCGTAAGCGACTCGGTCGCTCGGTGCCAGACATTGGGGTACCTGTGTGTGGCCCATAGTCTCCTCTATCCAACTATAACGGTTATTTATAGTTTCGACTGGCTCTTGCACGGGTTGAAGGCGACATATTGAATTTCAATACGTTTTTGAAAGGCTAATTTTCAAATTTACGTTTTTTATCTTTACAAAATATTCTTATTATTGCTTAGATCAATCGGGCTAGATAAACTCTATACACACCTGTATGAATTACCGCGCTATCACATCTGAGTCATGAGCTACACTGAAAGAAAAGGAGCGAGAGCACAAGTTTTGGTCAATCTGCACGGGGCCTCTTCCTCGCCACCCCATCAGCACCCAATGCAAAATCAAAGTTGTAACAGCACCCTGACTATAAAAGTTAAAGAATGACTTTGCACTTACAACTTTAAGATTAGGAGTTATTAACTCATTAAGCATCGCTAATGAGACACAATTCATTTTCTATTGTTATAGCTAGCAGGCTACCTGGGGCCTGACTAGAGCAAGACGATAAAGGATTTTTCATTACGGTTTACGCTACTGTCCTGGTGTAGCGGTATCTACACCGCCACATGCGAGCTACATGTCAGACTGACTGCACGCAAATCCTGCATGCGCAAGCAGTTTACCGCGCGACTAGCATATATATAACGTCCCGACACCAACCGTCGGGCAGTTGCCCACCAGACACAACACCCGTCTGGTCGGAGGATCCTCCCTTTTCCATAGAGTATGAGTGAGCTTTACACCCTGTTCCTCATACCTCTATACTGGTATATTTCGGTGTAATTTTAAAGACGTTTCACGTCAAAATATGGTAGATGACATTCATCGTACTGAACCCTCACCATGCGAGTTCAACTCGTACTTGTCCGGTTTTTTTAAATTAAAAACCTCAGTGGGTTAGACAGAAATAATGATTTTATGCAGTTTACAGTATAAAAAACGTAAAAACTAAGAAAATAAAAGATGTCCCTGCCACCCTGTATATTTTTTAATTTTGTTTGCCTCAAAGCACGGTTAGGTAAGGCAGTTGTCCAATCAATAAAGGTCATATTTGCATGTATTGTAAGTTATGTTCTGCGTTATGCGGTATGGAGATTGTCTGATGCACTCCGCGACAACATAAGTTTTGTATATAATTACCGGTAAAGTACCACCATCATGTATGCGATGACGGCGACGCTTATCGTGCAGAGGATGGCTAGCAGAAGGATTTCCATCGGCGTTGTCGGGTATATGGGCAGATCCGAGCCCTTTCCCCACTGATGAGGGGTGCCTTTACCCTCAGTTGCCTCGAAATCTGTTCAGATAGATAAAAAAGCTTTATTGTACACCAAAATTATAACAGCTGATATACACTACCACGGCCCGCACTAATTAAGGTCAAATATTGAAAAAAATAATGTGCTTGTTCTTTATAGTGTACCTTTTAAATAAATGGAATAGGGATTTAACAATTTGGTGTATGTTTTTTGAATAAATGACCTAGCATCCAATAAAAGGAACACACATACATACATAATCAGCCTATAATGTTCCCACTGCTGGGACACAGGCCTCCTCTCTCTTTGAGAGGGAGTGGGCTGTAATCCACCACGCGGGCCCAGAGCGGGTTGGTAGATGTCACATGTCTTCGAATTTTTGGTTCTAGGACATGCCGGTTTCCTCACGATGTTTTCCTTCACCGTTTTGAGAGCAGTGGTGATGGAATTATTTACACAAAGTAAAGCGCCCGTCTGGGTTCGAACCCACAACCTACAACTCGTAAGTCGGGGCCGATACCACTGGGCCACCACTGCTCGATACAATAAAATTTCTAGATACAAAAAAAAAACTATGTTTATGTTTTTTTGAGTGAGTACCAAGGCTTATGAGTTATTCAAAGGAATTTACTTAAAACATAGAGAGTAATCGTATCAAGGTTTAAATACAGCAGTTTTAGTTTTAATAATAGTTTCATTTACAAAAGTCAGCAATTCGTTTTGACACATACGTTGTTTTATTCTGACGGCACACACATTTATTTATTTATTAAAACTTCTCGCACACAATAGTATACAAAGGCGGACTTAATGCCTTAGGCATTCTCTACCAGTCAACCAAGGGTGGTGAAGAGATAAGATGGCAGGTGCTCTATATAACAGACATTACTAATAATAATAATAAAATATTATAAACATAACATAAGTATTTATAAATAATATAGGTATACAAGTACCTAAACAGAATATAAACTTATAATACACATACATACATATTTACTATAATATATATCTACATTATACATATACTATATATATACACAAAAAGGGAAGGAGGTAATTGAGATGACTCTACGCTATTTATTTTGAAAATAACTCCGCAATTTCCGCTTAAACGCATACCGACTGGTAGCCGTCCTGATTTCAAGAGGAAGCGCTTTCCAGAGAAGAATGGACTGAATATGAAAGGAAGAATGAATAAAATCAGAAGTATGAGAAGGACAGAGAAGGAGAAGATTGTTGGAAGAACGCAGATTCTTAGCATGTTATCGTCATCTCTTCTTCAAAAGTAATGTCATCATTCTCGTTCGTTCATAAATCAGTCGCCCGGTGGGGCTCATCGACGATGAAACTATGTATTTTTTTTTTTACGTGATCTTAATAATTGTGTAAGTACTATTTACAGAAAAAGTTTGTAGTTTAGCAAGTTGATATAAGCAAAGTAAATATTTAATAAAATTATTTTTGAATAGGTATTTAGACTATGTGTGTGTATTCTTGTGACTGTGAACAATATAACAATGTTTATCTATTATTATTTCGTGACGACATTTAAATTAATTTAGAAAATGGAAAGAAATAAAAATCCAAAACTGAACAGTACCTGCAACGTTAGAGGTATCTGCACAGTGCAATCAATGAACTAATTTTACAGGAATTCAATAGCAGTAAGATGATGACAATAGTGAGTCGAATTCACCACCTTCACTAAAGCATTACCAGCAACAATTTCGTCAATTCTCGTCTTGCAAGGTTATGTTGGGTAAGCATTCTATTTTCTAGAGAAGACATTCTGTTTTCAACTTAATATAATCGTTTATCTAAAGAAATATGTTAAAATATATGATTCGTTTTTAGATTTGAAATACGTCAAACATATATCAATATGTACTGTCACTACGAATGGTAGAGCACAAAAAAGGAATTGACTCGCATTTGAATTGTGAATACAAGTGAGTTCTTACCCGACTACAGCAAAGCCAAAGGAGGGTTATGATTTTAACAGGCTATGTATGTATGTATGTTTATCAGTTTCCTCATAACTCCTTAATCACTCGTCGTATTTGATCAAGCGAGGTATCATGAAAATGTGAATGACTTCCATTTTAATTTTATTTTATGTACAAGTAGCTATTAATATTTCAGTAGCTTGGCATACACAGCATTTAAAAAAAAGAACATTTGTTTATAACTAGATGTCGCCGCAACCCAATGCCGGAAAATATTTTATATATTTATTACACATACTGCATTGAATTACTATCTACTATACAGGTTGGCAGGCATGCGTTGAAACTTTTCGTGGGTTATTAAAAAAAAAGTCGTTCCATGCAATTTGACCGCGTAGGTATTATGAAACAGCTGTTTTTTATTTGATAACCGCCAAAATATGTGTACGCAAGGGGGTCTAGAATCACGTGCTGACCGTATGGTTAAAGTTTTCGCGTTGATGTCCCTGCCACCCTGTATAGTTCAACTGGAATGCTTAAAAGCACCGAAAAGTCAGTACTGAAAGAGAAAACTGAACTGTAGTGTGTCCATATTTTACAAGGTGAACATACATTTACTTGAAAAGTAGGACACGATGGAAAAGTTAAGAGTATTACATTGTAGACGGAATTTATGTAATGTAATAGTAGGTAGGTAGGACGTGAAAATATATATTTTAAGTGTCATTTACCAAGCCAGTGTATGGTGATCGGTGAAACGGTATTGGAGTTTATCAATCTCATACATACAAACATCTACTTTTATATAAATACCTATATCAACTGTTTTTAAGTTCATGTTGTTTTTATGGTGTATTTAATCATACACGAAATATTAGGTTGGGGAAAAAGTCTTTTCGCATTATAGTATGTATGAACTTGTAATAAAATCTCTTTGGCTATACTACTTGTATCTGGCTAGTTTTGGTATCATTGAAAGTTTAAATTTTAAAGAACATAATTCCAAATTCAAATTAGGAAAATGTGTGATTTTCATTTGTTTTTCGTACTGTCAAGATGAGTGAATCTAATGAAGAAATTCGATACATTTTAAAATTTTACTACAAAAAGGTAAAAATGCAAGGCAAGCCGCGAAAAAAAATTGCGAAGTTTATGGACCTAGTGCAGTGTCTGTGAGAGTAGCATAAATTTGGTTTAAGCGTTTTCAATCCGGAAATTTTGATGTCAAAGATGCACGTCGCTCTGGTCGCCTTATTACGGATCAAATGGATGCCATTTTTGAAAAACTGGAGCAAGATATCAGTAGTTACGACGTAGCTGAAGAACTGGGAATTGACCACAAAACAGTTTTGGCACATTTGAAAAAAAACTGGGTACACAAAAAAGCTCGATATTTGGGTACCTCACGAGCTCACTGAAAGAAATCTAATGAACTGTGTACTCATTTGTGATTCTTTATTACGACGTAATGAAACCGAACCATTTTTGAAGAAGCTGATAACTGGTGATGAAAAGTGGATCACGTACGACAAGAACGTGCGAAAAAGGTCGTGGTCAAAGGCCGGTCAGGCTTCACAGACTGTGGCGAAACCCGGGTTAACTCGCAACAAGGTGATGCTGTGTGTGTGGTGGAATTGGAAGGGCATTATTCATTATGAGCTGTTACCACCAGGCAGGACCATCGATTCTGAACTCTACTGCGAACAACTGATGAGATTAAAGCAAGAAGTTGAGATCAACAGAAGGGGTGTGGTTTTTCATCATGATAACGCTAGACCTCACACATCTTTAGCCACTCAGCAAAAATTAAGAGAGTTTGGCTGGGAGGCGTTAATGCATCCGCCGTATAGTCCTGACCTTGCACCTTCATATTTCCACCTGTTTCGGTCTCTTCAGAATTCTTTAGGCAGTGTCAGGTTAACATCACGAGAGGACTGCCGAAACCACTTGTCGCGGTATTTTGATCAGAAGTCCCAAAATTTCTATAGCAATGGGTTCATGTCCCTACCTACAAGATGGCAAAAAGTTATCGAACAAAATGGTACCTACATACTTTAGTTAAATGTAATTAAACTATATTAAAAAGTCTTGAATTTTCTTAAAAAATGCGAATAGTCGTTTTCCCCAACCTATTATTTTAAGAGATACACCTACAGCTGGTACAGAACAAATAAACACGAAAAAATATATTTAAGTGTTTTTATTTTACGTAAGTATTATAATTTTAAAACTGCTTGAAACATTTTGTATCAAACCTTTGCTCCCTATTCTATGATTCTTTGCAACGAAGTCTACGGCGACGACAGTGGCGACGTTAGCGGTAGACTAGTTTCCCGCGTGCCGTAGGTAGCTAACTATTAATTTGAACTTCCCATCATACTTTTCCAGGCTTAACAATGGCTGAGTACCTACTGAATCACACACTGAACATCAAAAATTGAAAAAAGCTGAATAACTATCAAACAAGTACAAACAAACTGCTTTGTCTCGCATCGTTCGACCAGTCCATCACCTTTCTCTTTCGCACGCGCGAAACTGCCATAATGGCATTCTTTTCTTCACATAACATATTTCGTGTATGAATTATACCTTATATAATTAATAAATATTTTAGTTTATAATTTAAAAAATTGTATTATTGGTCTACTCCATCGCTCGCTATGTGCAAAAATTTCATAGACCCAAGATAAAATAACATTACTAAGCACGTACTATTCTTAGATATGTTTACGTCTAGTTTGTGTAGTTTGACAAGAATAATGCTTAGCCAAAGCCTAAGTAACGTTTTTTAATTCCGGCCATAGATGATTTCGTTAGTTCCTACTTTTAGCCACTGGTTCAGATAAGTTTGTGGTGGCGACGTGGCGGCCGACCAAAGAAGTTAAAAGCGCCACTCTCCGCGTGCGGGGAAAATAAGCCACGCCCATCATACTACTATTTATTTTCAAGGTAGGGCTTTTATTTGCAAGGCAGTTTATGCGCGGGTAAAGTAATGAGTAATGACAGTAACGAAAGTGGCCTATGAATCAAGAGAGTTGATAGTGGGATATGTTATGTACCTGGCAGCATATCGATGGGGTCAAGCGCAGCGGCTAACGCCTGCCACCGCAGCGGCGCTGGGTCGCGCTCGTCCGGGTTACGCACGCCGGCCGCCAGCTCGGGCGCCACGCGCTGACTTAGCAGCAGCGGCGGCAGCACGGCCACATGCCGCCCCGCCACCGACTCGTTGTAGTGCGACAGGATCGCCGACCAGTGGTGGGACGACAACCTGGACATTGCCATGAAAACATTCTAAATAAAAAGATATACTCTACATGGGCACTTATAAAACGTCAGAAGCTAGGTGCACGGTTTCAATTGGACTTTCCTATGGAAAAGAGCTGGCAAGAAACTCCACGGTTACACTAAAAAGCAATTGGCTTGTACAATATTTCTAAATTACAGTGTAATAGGTATGGGAGGACAGTTCAGGCCTGTCAAAATTGCTACACTAATGCCCACTTGCACCATTGATCACTAAATAATGAGTTCATTTAGTACTGAACTTATTTGAAACATCATTCTGTCTCTGTCAGTGTTTATGGACAGAGAGGTGTCTTTTCATTATTTCTAAGAATGATTACATTAACATTTATGAATACTTTGTCATTTTAACATCAATGAAATGGAAAGGCACCAAATTCTATGATAAGACGTTTAACTTATCCCGGGCAGTAAGAAAAGCTATTTAAAACGTTGAACGTGGAGAAGCGGAAAATGATAAAAAAGAACTATTGCCACAAATAGTTCCAAAGTTTCTGCAAGATTACTTTTAGGCTTCTAATAGGCGAAATGTTTAATTATCACGATGCCGCTAAGTCTCATTATTAAGAAGGTACAACCTAACAAGACACGATTGCAATTTTAAGTGAATAGCTGAGTTTGTTGAACAAATCTGACAGTGTTAAAATATTAAGATAGTGAATACTTATGTTTCGTGTGTTGATGTAATAAATATGTATTCATTTGATCTCACCTCGCCCAGGGCCGTGAGTGTGGTGAATGTTTTAGCATAATGGTGTCATTTGCATCAACTACGGTTTTTTCGGCGTCAATATCTAATAGTGGCGGGAACACGAGTGGATTTCTTTCGCTGCTGTTGTAAAAAACGAACGTGGATTGTTTTTGCTCGTGCTTCTCATAGTTCTTTCTATTAACTTCGGCTTCAGTTTTTTCTATGTTGCTTATAAAATAATCCACTATACCGGAGTTGTACACTATCATTGATATCCACACCAGCATCCAGACCATGAAGGCTCGCTGGAAGAAGCGCGTCCTCGCCCACATGTTCACCAAGCGAATGCGCTTCGGTACTCTGTGGTCGTGATGACCCGGACTGGAGTTTCTCTTGGCCACGACGTCTGTTGGGCTGTTGTGTGCCAGGCCATTCAACCTCGGGTGAGATTTTGACTTTGTCATCCTCTGTGGTGAAAAACTGTTTTCTTCCACGTAGTTCTTACTAAATCTCCAGTTAAGTGCGTTATTGGCATTAAAGTATTCCTTCAGGTGTAGCCTATTGTTTTGATCTTTAAAATATTCCATACGGCGGACGTCGACTCCCAGTATTGTAGCAAAAAATGCCATTTGAATAAAATAGTCTGATATTAAACTGACTATCATGAATATTGAGAACTCTTGGATAAATGGAACGAAAGTAAAGAAGCTTACAGTAAGTATCGTTATTTCTGTAAGTAAGTTCTTGGTGATGGACCAGCCTTCTTTGCTGAGTCCCTGAGCGAGTCGGATCTTCACGTCAAGACGGGAATCAGTGGATGTAACGCTCTTGGTGAGGACTAAAACATTTTCCAGTCCAACGATGATCACTAGGTAGGGAAAAATTTCTTTGCCTTGTAAACTCAGGGAAAATCCGAAATAAAGACAAATGCCCATAGACATGGCAAGACTCCCGCCAATAGTGAGAACGGCACATGCAGCAAGACCTAGTTTGGATCTAATAAATTCTATTTTTCTCACAGAAAAATATACATAAAGAAATAGTCCTACAAATGTTATTGTCAAAGGGACAAGTTCACGATAGTTAAACTGTCCTGGATAATAAACTAGTGTGAATTCGTTAACGTGTGTGTATGGCATCTCTTGATATAGTGGGTACATTTCCTTTAGCTTCTTGGTCAGAGATTGGATAAATCTGAAACAAAACAATAATAAATTAAATGGATTTTAAGATATTTTTATACACATACCTACTTCTGAAACCAAGTTGCTCATAAAACAGCTTTATGAATCTTTATGTCTAAAAAGTGTTAGGGCCAATAGTTTCGCTGTTTTCTGATATAGAGTTGTGGCTTAAGGTGAGTCTATTTTTCTCAATATTTTACTTGCCTTTGGTCTGGCTGTTGGTAGAATATCGTAACAGCATACTGTAGCACTCGTGGCCTGGCTCTTAGGGGATACCTTTTGATGCCAGTTTCTCGGAGCTGCATACCAAAAGCCATTTCCGCTATTGATGCTTTAGCTTTCTGAATATTCTGAAAACGGTACGAAGCTTAACTATAAGGGCCGTTTTGTAATTTATTTGACGTTGATTGAATTGTCTGTAATCATTTAAAATATCTGATTACTGTTTACATTTAAAACTAGCTGTGCTAGCGATTAAGTACTAAACAGTGGATTACCAACCATCACATCAATCGTTGTAATAAATATCATCACGACATTTGAAACAATCATGACCCCGCCCTTGAATTACTGCATATAATAGGGAGGTCAAGCAGTATCTCAGGATTTCTCAACCAATTAAGATAAAACATAATTATTTCTATTTACAAGCTACATTGGTAGCTTAGTTGTATAAAAACATGAATTTCGTCGAAATCCTTAAAGCTGTACTAGATATAGTTACTAAGATAGTTGAGACATGATACAATTTTTTTCTAAAATGACAGGACCATTTTTTGAGTTTATTTTTTGTCTGTATTACACATACACTTGTTCACACAGTCACAGACACCGACAGTGTACAGACACAGTCTGACACAGTTACACTGTGTTACACACAGTCTGACGATACGGTGTCGGTGGCCTTACTTAAAATGAATCACGTCGCGTCGGCGAGTGACCGCGCTTGCTACGTGCTACCCGGTTTCATTTTGGCATGATGATGACATGTGCTTTATTCGCTCACTTGCTCGGCGACATTCAAGATTTATTGACGTGCTAGTGTCTTTTTTGTTTAGACAAAATTGCATCTACCCCGACATATTTCTCAATTAGCAACGACTTTAAGCCGTCGCACAGTTTACGATCTGATTATTCTAGGTGGACAAAAACATAAAAGTAAAATTTCTAAATAAATACATTTTATCACTTGTTTCTTAATTTTGAATAACACTGGCAACACATAACACAAAGCAATAATTCCTGAACACGGCGACCCTTTCGATAACAATAGCCAAAGTTACCCTTCCGATCGCAGGTAGTCGAGTGCGCGCTCAGTGCGACCGGTAACGTCATCGTGTTTGCATGTTTCTGAGTGTTTTGTGTGGTATCGAAAAAATTTTAGTGATGGAATCTTCAATCGGAGGTAATAATCTTTCTATTAAGTTATAATTTTATCATGTATTGCTTAATTTAGATAATAATGTCAGGCTTTTAAAAATCACAGTTTTAATTACATACTTTTCCCGTTTTCAAAAGTATTCTTAAGCATAAAGTATGTTGCAATATGCTGCAAGATCATGGTTATAGTCTTAACAGATTCCTTATTTATCCTATTTTCTTGGGTAAATCATTAAATTCTGCGTTTTTTTGCGCTAATCTACTTTTTTTTTTATTTTTGTTGTAGGGGCCCGCATCAAGCGAAAGTCTTTATTTGATTTTTGGCGTTCAATACCCGCTAAGGGGCGTTTAACGCAAATTATTAACTTCGTGAAGACGACATTTGGTGATCCGGTCCTAAGTCAAGAAGCAGAAAGGCTGTTGCGTGCTTTAATGAAAAATGAAAGTGAAAAAATTCGTGAAAAATGGGAGCGTAAACAAAGAAAGCTGGATTTGTTTTTACATTCTTATGAGGGCTGGCTCAGTGAAGATTTGGTTTTAGACATGATTACAGTGCCTTCACAATTAAGTTCCGTTCGTGGCAGACCGCAAAAAAGTTTTGAAGACAGTTCGAAAAAGACAAAAACGCGTAAAGTCCAAAATTTGTTACGAGAATATAGCAAAGAACAGTTGTCTTATGCTACACAATTGAGCATTAGATCGAGTGGCAAACGTGACGCTGCTGATTTAATAAAAGAAGTATCAATAGCTTCACCAAGACGTGCAACTACGTATAAGCAAGCTCGAAGACGTATTCATTCTGTAAGTGGAAGCAGTGTGTTTTCTGAGAAAAAGCAACAGCCTTATACTGCTGAAGAAGCGTTAGCTATGTTCATTTCGAATAATTTAACGGTTCATACGTATAAGAGTTTACAACAGGAAGCTAAGGAGAGGGGATACCAGTTATATCCTTGCTATGATCAATTAGCACGAGCCAAAAAAGATTGCTATCCTCCCGTGGAACTCATTTCATTGAGTGATACATGGGCAGAGGTTCAGCTTCAAGCTCTTTTAGATCACACGTCTACAAGAATATGTAAGAATGTTCTCGGGGAAGTATTGTTGAGTTCGACAAAGGAGCAAAATTATACTATGATGTATAAGTGGGGATGTGACGGTTCTTCAGGACATAGTTTGTATAAACAACGTTTTGCAAATGTAGAGAGCACCGATGAATACATGTTTATTATATCGTTGGTCCCCTTGAGACTTGTGGCAGATAGTGACCATGATAAAATCCTCTGGGAAAATCCTCGTCCATCTTCTCCAAGATTTTGTAGAATAATAAGATTTATCTACCAGAAAGAAACGGACCAATTAATTAAAAAGGAATGTGAATACATAAAAAAACAGATAAAAGACTTAATGCCAACACATCTGAAGATATTTGTTAGTCATCATATGATCCTCTCTATGATAGACGGCAAAGTATGCAATGTCTTGTCTGAGAATAGTTCTACGCAAAGATGCTTTATTTGCAAAGCAACCTCAGCTGAAATGAATTTAAATACAAAACAGAGACAACCTGATCGAAACATGTATGAATTTGGAATATCAAGTCTTCATGCATATATTCGCACTATGGAGTGCCTTTTAAATATTTCTTATCGCATGGAATTTAGAGCATGGCAAGCAAGAGGATCTCAAATGCAGGAAATGAAAAAGAAACGAAAGGAAGAAATTCAGAAGAAGTTTAAGGAAATAGGTCTAATTATTGACAAAGTCAAACCTGGATTCGGTACAAGTAACGATGGAAATACTGCACGGGCTTTCTTTTACAATAGTTCTGAAACAGCGCGTATCACAGGTCTAGATGAGAACCTCATCGAACGTTTGGGGACTATTCTTGCAGGCATCGCTTCTGGCTACGAAATTGATCCAGACAAGTTTCAAGCATACTGTAAACAAACTCGCGACATATATTTAAATTTTTACCATTGGTATAACATGCCAGTGACTGTACACAAGATCTTAGGACATGGCGCAGACATTATGAGACATTCAATCATACCTCTAGGCCAAATGTCTGAGGAGGCTTCAGAAGCCAAGAATAAAGAGATGAGAAAAGTGCGATTGGGCCACACATTAAAAACTTCGCGTCACAGAACGAATTACGATTTAATCAAGTATATGTTGATGTCATCTGACCCATATATAACTTTATTAAGGAAACTGCCACAAAAAAACACATACAAGAAACACAAAGATTTAAATTTTTTACTAAAAACTAAATAAATATTGTTATAAAAAATCACATTTGGTTTTAATTTTATTATTACCCTCTCCACCAATAAGTTACAGTCATTTATTATCGTTTACTTGCATTTCCGATTTTTGTCCACCTAGTTTTGTCAAATCGTAAACTGTGCGTCGACTAACCCCCTATCATGTGTCTCCGGCCCGGTAGTACAGCGCTTAAGTATAGTAGTTTTGCAAAACGCTACATTTTCATAGTCCATATAAGGCGTTCAATAAAATATAGTCAGTCATTGAGTCACCGCGACATGTCGTAAACAAGGTCTTGATGCAGAGTAGTAACTCGCCACCGCGTTGTTTCCGCTCTCGGCAATTTGTCTACAATCATCGCCTAGCTGAGGATCGCCTTGAGAAGATTGCTAGTAATGGCAGTGTTATATATAATAGAATAAGATCTGTTACGAGACTACCCCTTGAGATACACTCCTAGCTTTTACACCCGCGGTTTTGCTCCCGTACTCTAACCCATAGGAACCGTGCATTTTTCCTGGATAAGTAAGAACTTATTCTTCGGCAAATAAATGGCAAATAAGTCTCATCGATCCAGAGACATGTCTGTGTGGAAGGAGGACAAACCAAAAAACACATTTGCATTTATAACATTAGTTAGATGTACCTGGTAGTTGTAAACTGTGTTAATGATGTTGGCATCGAGTGAGAATGACTGCAGGTTCTGCTGCCAAAGGTTGGCAGGCGACAGCAGTAAGCAGCTGTATTCAGGCAGCAGTCGCTCCGTGCTAGCCTTACTGTCTCTCCGCTTGATGCCTCCGATTTGGTAGCAATGCTGAATTAGCGTGCTTTTTCTGAAACAAACGATAAATGATATAACTAGCGACCCGGTCCTGCTTCACACGGGTGCGCTCTACTCTACCGAAGAGGCGACATATCAAAACATCTATATTCCAGAACCATATATATAGTAAGTTAAATATTGACGAAATATACGCATAAGATTATTTCTTTATTTACACTTCGAAATCACAAACATCTGTGTAGCCCTGGCTCTTGTACTAGTAGTTCCTTAATGACAAGAGCCGGTCCTCTCAATTTACAGGGAATATGTATAGACACGCGATAGACAAGAATGAAATAAATTACAGTTATGGCATGCAATGACAGGCATGTTTACAAATAAACAAGGGAAAAAAACGTAAACAAAAGTTTAAATTAACACTGTGTTTTGTGAGTGAGGTGTGTAGCTTTGTCCTATATTTTATCAATTAATGGCGATAAATTTCTGGTTCTGACAGACTCCAAAAGCTCTCTGCAAAACTTGGCTCGGCACCCTTCTCACATGCGGGGTATTCCGACAGCTGTAATATATGAATTGCTCTTAAAGCTTCAGTCTAATTCCAAAAAGGTATGCCTTCAATGGATTCCGTCGTATTGTCAGGTAGAAGAAAATGATAAGCTTGATATGCTCGCCAAACAAGCGTGTGTTGATGGAGTTCCCATGAATATTACTCCACTGTATTCGGATTATTTTGGAAAGGTTAAAAGAAAGTGTTTAGATGAAAAGAAAAAGGTATATCGAACTATCCAGCCAGAGATTTCTCGGGTTCCGTGGATTGATTGTGACCTCAGCGAAAAAATCTAGTTACGATTGCTTTAAGACTTCGTTCCGGACATATTCCTTCGAATACATTTTATTATTTAATGAAGAAAGTTTTGTTTACAAATTGTGATGACTGTGGAGTGGTTGATGACGTATTTCATATTCAGATGGAGTGTGTCCGGCATGAAAATAGTAGAATTGATATTATTATATTATTATATTATTATTGGCTTTTGTAATACCATCCTTGCTTTTCCGTTGTCCGATAAGGCAAAACAGTTGTACAAGTTAGTTATAAGGTAGATAGTAATCAACAATTTTGTATTTTTCTGTACTGGGCGATGTGGTCGCTATGCGACAAAGCCCTTTAAATAAATAAATAAATATATATATATATTGTGTGAGGTGTGTCCGTGTGTGGTCCGTATGGTGAAACGGCTGGGTATCATGTTACGCAGCCGAATAGATTTTCTGTTTCCTCATAACAGTGAGTAATGGTTTTTTGAATTGGTAGTTGTTTAAATGATTAAGTAGTTTGAAAAGCGACTTTGTTTTGTACAATTAATATCTAATAAATAAAAATCTCGTGTCACAGTGTTTGTTATCGAACTCCTCCGAAACGGCTCGACCCATTTTTATGAAGATTTTGGAGTACATTTAGTCGGTCTGAGAATAGGTCGTAAAGTATATTTCATACCGCTACGGGTGAAACCGCGGGGCGCAGCTAGTAGACATAGATTTGTTTAACATTACACATTCTTATGGAGTATTTTTCAATAGGCTCTGGGTGCCGCATAGTCTGTTACCCTGTAGGTCGATACAAGGTAACTAACAAGAGTTATTTTAGCAGAAATCTCTATGGTAGCTATGCTAACTATTAGGGATAAAAAGATTTGATTCGAGCTTTTCAACCAAAACAAAATTGTTGATATTTATGGAAAAAATATGTAAAAATGTATGTTGAAAGAATAAAGTAAGCCATGCATGATGCATGCCAATTGACTGAAACAGGGCGTTTAAAAATACTATCTTTAAAGTTATGATTGTGAATAATGCAACAACTTCGCACCCGTTCGCAATCATGTGTTTTTAGAGAGGGATTAGTCTTTAACACTACATTCGGCTTCCACCATGCCGTAAAAGTAAAACGACTAATTGACAATATTACATGTGAAATTAGATAAAAAAATATGTCTAACTCAAACTCAAACTCAAACTCAAAGCATTTATTTCAAATAAACCAATTACAGGCACTTTTGAATTGTCAAAGGGTCAGTCAGTCAGAAAAATGAAGCTAGTTGCCCATTCCAAAGCGTAGTAGGTACCTATGGAGAAGAACGGGCAAGAAACTCCATGGACACTCTTTTAAATCAATATATAGTTACAAAAAACAAATTGTTTACATCATTCATGTTCAAATTAAAAATGTGAGAACGATGTAGAAAGACGTGCACGTTTAAAGTATCCGTAATAAAAAAGATAAAAAAACAATTCAAAAATTTAAATTAAAATAAGCCGTGGCAGCCAAGAGTTGACCAGTCCCTACTGACGGCGCCCGTTCACGAACATGACGCATGGATCAGCACCATTCAGCTCAACCATTTTGAAGGGAACTTAATGATCCAACACACACGCCACCACCAGCGAAACATTTGAGTGAGCATGACATACTCTCAGCCGCCAGGGCACATTCAAGTCAACGAAAGACGAGCCTAGTAAATGGTGGCTTTATAGTAGGTACATAGTGCTCACACATGTGCTATGCAATTATACATTGTTAAGAAATTGAATTTATACAATGCAAAGATGTTGTTGTTTTTACAATCTTCAGCAGCTCCAACAATATTTTCGAATGTTAATCAATTAATTTATGCCCCCCTGTGGAGCAGGACCAGCGTTGAGCCAAGCATCTTTGTCAGCGATGTAATCCCCCAACTTATAATATGCTTGGCTGCATAGTGTGCGTTTTATACGAGATTTAAATTTTGTTTCATTCAGTTGGAGTATGTGGGGAGGTATTTTATTATAACATTTTAAACAGTACCCCATGAAGGATGAGTCTACTTTAGCCAGTCTGAAACCTGGTTGAACTAATTGGTCCCTATTTCTAGTCATATAGTTATGTCTTTCACCTCTTTTACTGAAAAGATTTAAATTTTTTCTTACGTACATGATGTTTTCATAGATATATTGACAAGGTATCTATTGACGGTACCTACCACTAACTGCAGTTTTTTTTATGGTTTTGCATAGACTAGAACTTATATATAAAACGTCAGCAAAGCGGTGCAATAAATAGTTCATCTATGAAAACTGAGGTTTTTGTATGATTTAACGAAGACGCCAGCTATGCAAGTTACGGTTCGTAACCAAAAACTGAAGTTTCTGATGGATACGACGATGAGAATGACTCAAAAAAGCTATGTTTAATACGCCAGCTATGCAACAAATACTACCTTCTTTTCAGAAAACAGAGATTTCTATATTAGTTTCCGAAGACACCAGCTATGCAAGTAACGGTTCATAACCGAAAACTGAAGTTTCTTATTACTGCAGAAAGATGAGATGGACTCATACAAGCATTGTTTTACCACGGCAGCGATGGAATAAATAGTTCATAACAGAAAACTGAAGTTTCTGTATGATTTCATGAAGACACCAGCTATGGAAGTAACGGTTCAATACCGAAATTTCTGATGACTACGAAGATGAGAATGACTTACGCAATCTATGTTTAATACGCCAGCTTTGCAAGTAACGGTTCATAACAGAAAACTGAAGTTTCCCATGACTGTACGAAAATGAGAATGTTTAATACGCCAGCGATGGAATAAATAGTTCTTAACAGAAAACTGAAGTTTCTGTATTAGTTTACAAAGACACCAACTATGCAAGTAACGGTTCAAAACCGAAAATTGATGTTTCTGATGACTACGAAGATGAGAATAGACTCATTCAATCAATGTTAAATACGCCAGCTATGCAACAAAGACTTAGTTCATATCAAAAAACTAAAGTTTTTGTTTAATTTTACAAAGACACCAACTATGCAAGTAATGGTTCAAAACCGAAAATTGATGTTTCTGATGACTACGAAGATAAGAATAGACTCATTCAATCAATGTTAAATACGCCAGATATGCAACAAAGACTTAGTTCATATCAAAGAACTAAAGTTTTTGTATAATTTTACAAAGACACCAACTATGCAAGTAACGGTTCAAAACCGAAAATTGATGTTTCTGATGACTACGAAGATGAGAATAGACTCATTCAATCAATGTTAAATACGCGAGCTATGCAACAAAGACTTAGTTCATATCAAAAAACTAAAGTTTTTGTATAATTTTACAAAGACACCAACTATGCAAGTAACGGTTCAAAACCAAAAACTGAAGTTTCTGATGGATACGTAGCAGAGAATGACTGTTACAATCTATGTTAAATACGCCAGCTATGCAACAAATACTTAGTTCATAATATAAAACTGGTTTCGGTATGATTTTACGAAGACACCAGCTATGCAAGTAATGGTTCAAAACAAACAACTGAACTTTCCGATGACTGTGGGAAGATGAGAGAGGCTTATACTATCATTGTTTTAATACGCCAGCGATGGAGTAACAGTAAGTTCTTAACAGAAAACTAAAGTTTCTGTATGACCGTATATGAGGGTGACTCAGCAACCTATAACTTTTACACACTTCACAATTTATCGACACAGTAGCTAATGTAGAGAAGTTGCAGATACAATCAATGTTAAGTATAAATAAAATATACTTTCTATGAACATACTCTAACCACATCTATTTGCATAACATTCAATAAAAAATGAAAAAAACATGATGTGCAACACAGAATAGTGCTAAATTGAGAATTCCGTAATATTGGAGTGTAGTGTAGTTTTGTTCTATAAAGTGGTAACTACCCAGCCCCAAACAGCAGAGCTTTTATATAATGATTAATTTTCTGCTTCACACATGATCATTTGAACAAATAAAAAGCACTACTAGTGACACTGTTGTCTGTAGCAACTGAAAGGGAACAACTAAATTCTCACTATATATACAGAATTTATCTTGCGTCCGGCATTACACTTTGCATATCCTTCTAAATACAATACATATAAGTAAGCTATTTCTTTAAACTATTTAGTATGTGTGGTAAACACTTACGTTTCTGGATCTTCATGGTTCCTTATAGTTTCCAGCAATCGAAACACTTCTTGCAAAGGAGCCCTGAATGCATCCCACATCTTTAGATTGTTATTCCATGGAGAGACTCCTAAAGAAAAGCAGTATGGGAATGTACTTCATTACATAAAAAAGGAATGATTTTTAATAATTCAAACATAAAAATGTCTTTTTATCAGTCAGGCACTGATGCCCAGTTTCAGAAAATCTCAAATAAACTCTCAAAGAAATTGATTCAACAAAGTTATCTTTATGCAAAGTTCTTCTTTAACTCAGTGTTCAGAAATGTAATGTGGCTAGATAACAAACAGATAAACACTGAGTTGGAATAGCTCAGAAACTGGGCATCAGAGTACCTAAGTATTGGTATATGTAACTAAAGTAAGTCATTTAAAAATATTTTTATATAATTATAAGGATTTAGGAAAAAATGTGACAGTTGCGTGATGTAATAATAATGCACTTAAATTATATTGAAACTACTTTAATAAGCCCATCTGACAAACAAAACTTTATTGTTAAAAACTACTGTACATAATTTAATTTGTTTTAAGTTATTTACTTATCTATAATCTCTATTTGTTTGGTGCTTAATGACTATTAAGTATTACCTATTTTAATAATGATTTGCTGCACATATAGAAGTGGTTTGTCCTTCGCCCAAATATAAGGAAGTTTCTGTGTTTCATTGTACAGGATATCTAAATGTGAGGGTCTTTCTGTAAAATGTATGAATAATCAACATTAGAATATTTGAAACGTTTAAAGAGATGATTGAATATTTAATATATTATCAAGACGTATGTAGTTACCTTGTAAACATTTTTTTTTACTGCAATCTGGACTTATGAAATCATATATATCAACATCATGCAGCGGCAATGTTACTACAGTTGGTATGTTTCCAGGGAGAGGCACATTTAGAAGCGGATAGCTGGAAATAAAAAAAACTGAGCAAGTCGTCTATTATGGACATTATTTAGTAATAGTTAAAATGACAATAACCACTTACCAACATAGTAACAATACAGATAATGCTAATGTGATGGCTGTGATAGGATAAGACGAACAAAATAGTCCATAGGTGTAATAAATCTGAGCTACCCTTTCGGGCAGAGTGGATCCTGCCATTGTTGACAGTCAATAACTCGTTTGATGTGCGGGAAATTCCGTTTACTAATCTCAAGACACCATCGCACGAGCATTCACGTCACTTGCGAATATCAAAACGTTGTTTATGCGTATTTGTTGCGGCCGATCGCGTGTGCCTGTGCTGTAGTGATAGTCACGAATAATAAGGTATTTTGCATCATGCACAAGCATGGCGCTAACACTATACACTCTTTACCAATTAAGCACCGATTACATCAACCAAAGCAACCACCACGCAAGTTTGACATATTGACAGATCACTAGGCCACTTTGACACATTTGACAGTGACTCATTTTTTTTAAAAGTATTTATATGGCCTGGTTGCTAAGACCTTTTAGCCAAGTCTTTATTTTATTGTTACTGACATCTTTTTCAGTGACTCATAAATTAATAATACCACAGATAAGATAAGCAGTTCGGATATTTACCCTACCCAGTCACAAATATTCTATAAAGAGAGTTGCATGTAAAACAACAAGGAAGAATAACGTGTCAAGATTTTTTTTAGAAGCATCTTTTCAAGGGCTTCCCGAAACACCCCCACAAGGCAGTAGGTACATGAAAAATGGATTACTCCAAGTGGAAAAACATCACTACTTTAGTAATATTTATTGTTGAGGTGAAAAACCCAAAATTTTTGTTCTTTAGTACTACTACGAAGAAGAAGTTATGAAAAAATTGTGTTTTCACTCCTCTTGCTCAAAAAATCCGTCATTGTAGCGTACCAGAGCGGGCATAGTTACCTCTACGGGGAAAAAGTTTTTTTATTTTATTTTTTAGTCTGTTACCAGCGAGCCTAAAAAACGAAAAAGTAAGAATAAGCATGAATAAAGACTCGAGGAATAACGGTTTCGTATAAAAAGAAAAACATTTTATTTTTGAAAATGGACCTAAAACCGGCGATCTCTTCGGTAGAATGCATCACACATCGCATTACGTGTGCTAATGTCCCGATAAGTACTTGTTTTTTGTATTGATTTGGAAAGCTGACGGTCCGTTAAAGTTTTTACAACTACCTACTTTGCCGTCATTGTCGCCCTTCTTTTTTTAAAAACTGAATTTAAGTAACGAATCTTGTCGAGCAAAACTTTTCTCTTTGAGCTAAAGGATGTCAGCGAAATCTGCCCAAACGAAATACCGAGGTACACTTAGTGGCATAAAATACACTAGATTACACTAAATAATGTCTGCTGCTGTAATGTATTTCCCCTAGAAAATAAACATATTACTTTTCGTGGGAGACAGTTCCAGGGCCAATACTCCCAAAAAATTTGTTAAATTATTTATGGATTCCTGAACAATTGTGGTCATAAATCTTACGTCTTGTCCAGAAATACAGAGGAAGAAATCATCGGCGTATTGGGATACATACACACTCATAATCACTTTTCAGGTATCGCTAGTAACTATATTAAATAAAATTGGAGACATAGGGGCTCCTTGGGCCAATCCCTTACATGTCCATCTTGTAATCGAAACATTACTCCCTACTTGTGACACCGATAAATGTCTCTCCCTTAAGTATTCTCTTAAATATCTACATATAGAAGCCCCCACCCCCTCCTCATCCAGCTTAAACGACATTATAGCGCCATTTCAACGAGCAAACCTTATCGTGCCATCAATCAATTTCTATACATAATTAAAATATATGGGGTTTCGAGATGTGTATCGAGATGTGGTCGCGGTGGACAAGAGCCTCACTCCGATCTTGTTGGCCAAAGAGAACTGCCGCAAACCAGTAGTGCTTGACACTAATGATCGCATGGAGGTATGACAGAGTAAGGAGCTTCACGGACGCTTTTTCCGGGCCCTACATGGACCCGATGTAGGTCTACAAGCGTCTGTAGTTTGGCTACGTTTCGGTGACCTCTTTGGGGAAACCGAAGGTTTTGTCTGTGCAATTATGGACGAAGTTATGATGACGAACAATTACCGGAGATTTATTGTGAAAGATGGTACGGTTTACATCTGTCGGGCATGCCCCCGTCCGGGGGAGTCAATTAGACATATTATCTCTGGGTGTTCTCGTCTGGCTAACGAAGAATACTAGCATAGACACAACCTTGTAGCCAGGATTATTCATCAGCAACTTGCTTTCAAATACAGCTTTGTGGAATCGGAAGTGACGTACTACAGGTATGTGCCCGACCCAGTTCTCGAAAATGGAACTATCACATTGTACTGGGATCGATCCATCATCACTGATAGGACTATTGTTGCCAATAAGCCTGATATAGTGGTGGTGGATCGAAGAGAGCGGCGCGCAATGATAGTTGATATAACGATCCCGCATGACGGGAACCTCGTGAAAGCCGAGAAAGATAAACAAATCAAGTATCTTGACTTAGCTCGCGAGGTTGTCGACATGTGGGACGTGGACTCAGCGATCATTGTGCCGATAGTCGTGACAGCCAATGGTTTAATAGAGAAGAGCCTCGACCAACACCTGAGGAGGCTCTCGTTGAGCAGCTGGATCAAGGGCTTGATTCAGAGGGCGGTACTTCTGGACACGGCTCGCATTGTTAGGTGGTTCCTCTATCTGGAGCCCTGACCGCCGGTAGCTTGGACCCTGTTCCCGATACCGGTGGGCTACATTATTTTTTTTTGTATTTTTAATGTTTTTATATTTTTTTATATTCGAATATTTTAAAATATAATTTTTATGTACGAGTACATAATGAAATAAAGGGAATAATAATAATAATAATAAAACTTTATTTCAGACTATGGTCCATAATTTAGTTAGTATTTTGCTGTTAGTAACAATGGTGCTTAATAGGTAGGTTAGTATTGTTAGTTTTCAGGCATTATTTATTTATTTTGACCAATGACTCTCTCTACCCAGTGTCTCTGAAAGGGACAGTCCTGTTTGGCAGCTATCATTTTTAGGATGCCATTGTCACTACCATGCAAGCGCTGTAGTAAGGAGGCCGCTTTCTTTCGCAAGATGGAATGGAAACCATCTGTACGACCCTCCGCGAACATTCCTGAAGCACTACAACACCATGGCAGTCCCAAAAGCATCCTAAAAGCATTATAGAATTGCACACGCAGGACGTTGTAAGCTCGGCGCGTGTATGACACCCATAGACCACTCGTGTAAACGGCGCGTGTGTGACATCCATAGACCACTCGTGTAAAATGATTGACAGAACGCCTTAAAAGAAAAAAAAACGCGGGAATCATCGAATTTGGCGGGCGTGATTTTTCTTTCGTTTTCATAAAAATTATAAAAAACGTTTGCGATTGGAGATACGTTGTGTAGATTTATGTAAATATTCATTAAATTAGATAGTGTAATTATTTGTAAATATATTTCTTCATATTTAGGGTAAGTTTTTTTATTTTTTCTGGCCAGTGGTCATAATGGACAATGAACCGCCTGATCCGGGGGGCACAGTCCCCTCGGTCGGTCATAATGTTATTATTTACGAATCCAGTATGGATACAGACTCGTCCTTAACCAAATCGGAGCGGAAAAGGACTAGAGCTCCACGCAAAATATGCAAAAATTGCAATAAAAGAAGACGAAATGGTCCCTCAACAGGAATAAATAACTCCGAAACAAATTGCTATTGTGATAATGACTCGGTAGTCACATTCAGTCCAAAAATAACATCAGACGTACCGGTACATTCATTTTTAGTTCACCAAGAAGCCACTCCACGTTCTGTGGATGGTCCCCAGACTGAAAACCTCTTAAAGTCAGATCTTCCTCAGAAGGCCCCACAGGTTGCTAGGGCTTTGTACGAAGCCACAGACCTGTCACCATACGTTGTACATACATCCAAAAAAATGTTGATACACCAAACTCGGCTCAATCATTACACCCAATAACTTTAGGGCACTTTCTTATAAAACGCGGGTTTAACAACATCATTAACGGTTCATTAAAACGCATTGGTCGAAATAGAATATCACTAAACTTCTCCCGTTACGTAGACGCAAACTCTTTTCTAAATGACCCAAGTTTGGCTAAGGAGAAATTAAAGGCATTTGTTCCATCAATTAATGTGTGTCGTATTGGAATTGTTAAAGGCGTACTTACCGAATGGTCTCCTGAGGAAATAATGGAAAATATATCTGTCCCCGCTGGATGCGGGAAAGTCATCAAAGCTAGGCGTCTTAATTACAAAATACACGAACCGACCCCTGTGTGGAAACCATCCCAAACAGTCGTGCTCACCTTTGACGGACAAATTTTACCAAAACGTGTGTTTTGTTGTTACAATTCCAGGTCAGTGGAATTGTATACATTCCCAACAATTCAATGTTATAATTGTTGTCGTTTTGGCCATACAAAGGTACAATGCAGGTCGAACCCTCAGTGCTTCAAGTGTGGGGAGAAACATTCTGCTGACACTTACGGTATTGAAGACGAGACTAATAGTAAATGCTGTCATTGCGGTGGCACTCATTACGCCATCAAAAAAAAATGCCCAGAATTTGAGAGACAAAAATCAATTAAGCATTATATGGCCCATAGCTGCGTGTCGTATCAGCATACGTCGCAGTTACATCCACCAATCTCAAAATTGTATGCAGATGTGGTAACATCTGCCCCATCACATACCACAAAAAAAAATTTCTTTTCACAACCTTTGCCCCAATCACTTAACACACCAATGGTCTCCTCACAAAGAAAAACGGTATTTCTGAAACCTCGGGATCCTCCAAAAACAGCTAAGGGGTATGACCGGGCAGCTCATCATGCAATTATTCAGTAATGAAGTTTCTGTGTCAGGGAATGGTGTTGCATTCCAAAATAAAACAACAAATAATAATGAGAGTCAAATTTTAAATTTAATAATCATGTTAATTAATACCTTATTTAAAAATAATAATATTGAACCGTCCAACGTTGCCACTGTAATTGATACACTGTCTAACTTATTCAACCATCATAATGGATCCAAATCTACCCAAGATTGTCCAGTGGAACAGTCGCAGCCTTGGGAATAAAAAATCTGATCTGTCCTACATATTGAACAAATACGATCCCTTTGCAGTCGCTCTCTGTGAGACATGGCTTAAACCAGGTTTCTCTTTTAGAATTCCTGGCTATGCGTGTCTAAGAACAGACAGAAGCGATGGGTATGGCGGCATCGCCATACTTATTAAAAATAACTTGTCTTTTCAATCTTTTTCTCTTCCAAGTCTCAGTGACGACATATCTGCTGTTGCTGCAATTGTAAATAAAATCTGTTTAGTATGTATATATTATTCTCGTCCCACTGTAAATATTCTTTCTGAAATAAGTAATCTTCTTTCAGTTTTACCTAAACCATTTTTGGTAATGGGCGACTTTAATACACAACATCAGTCCTGGGGTAGTTCTAGTTCCAATTCCTATGGGGAAAAGTTATTAGAAATTCTAGTCTCTAATAATTTGTGTATTTTAAATACATGTCTCCCAACACGCCAATCGAATCCAGATGAGGGAATAAGTGCCCCTGACCTCTCAATCTGCACACCTGAGTTAGCATCGACATTATCCTGGTCTCCTTTACCGTCTTCTTATGGTAGTGATCATTACCCTTTAATCATTTCTTTTCCACATAAAAAACCAGATGCTTGCAATCCAACACCACGATTAAAGTATAGACTTCAAAATGCAGATTGGGATACATACAAAAATTGTGTAGAAGAAAGAATTCTTGCTTTAACTAATTCCTTACAACTACATGATCCTCAGTTATTATCTAATCAAATAACAAGAACTTTAATAGAGGTGGCTGATAATACTTTCCCTATTAAGAATGGTGCTACAAGCAAAATTCCTTCACCACCTTGGTGGGATGCTGAATGTACTCAGGCCATTAAAAAAAGAAAAGAAGCAGAAAAAAAATATGGCCATACTATGACTCGTCACAATTTTGAGATATACCTAGATGCTGCTCGTACAACTCGTAAGCTCCTTAGGAAAAAGAAATTTGAAGGTTGGCTAAGATTCTGTGCATCTATCTCACCAGAAGTTAACGCATCTCTAGTATGGCAAAATATTAGGAGATTCAGGTCAGCATTCAGTGACACAACAGCCTCAAAACTCCCATTAGAATTAGCCAATGAGTTTATGGATCATTTAGCTCCTCCTTCAGTCCCAGAACAGAGATCTTTAATGCACTTTCCCTATGTTCCTATTCCTAATTCTGAGTTGAATTCCCCGTTCACACTAAGTGAGTTGAAGGGAGTCCTTTCACATGTTAAGGATTCAGCTCCTGGTGAAGATGGTATACCATATTCATTTATAGTTAATCTGTCCGACTCTGTTGTTTTAATATATTTAAATCTCATCAATACAGCTTTGACATCTGGCAACATTCCATCAAGTTGGAAGTCTCAAACAATTATTCCTATTCTGAAACCAAACAAACCTTCTTCTAATGTTACTTCGTATCGACCAATTGCACTTTCTACAGTTCATGCTAAAATTGCTGAACATCTCATTAAGCATCGTTTGGAGTGGTTTTTGGAAAGCAAAAACTTGCTAGCTACATCACAGTTTGGTTTTAGGAAGGGTAAAAGTACGATGGACAGCCTTAGTATGTTCACAACTGATATTCGCTTAGCATTCTCTTCTAATAACTCTGTAATTGCTGCTTTCCTTGATATTAGCTCAGCTTACGATAATGTCCTGGTATCAGTCCTAGAACAAAAGCTGAACTCATTACAAGTTCCAACAATGCTGTCTAAGTTCATAATTAACATGCTTTCAGAGAGATCTTTAAATCTTCATATTGAAGGGTATTCATTTACCCATTTAGTATGGAAAGGTCTCCCTCAAGGTTCTGTACTTAGTCCAATTCTCTACAATATTTACACTTATGATTTGGAATCCTCTCTAAATGAGTCAGTACATGTCCTTCAATATGCAGATGATTTACTTCTTTATTTATCTGGTAACTCTGTTGCAAATATTTGTACTTCCTTAACCTCTTCTTTATACTTACTCAAGACTTGGCTAGAAACCAATGGTCTACACCTGTCAATTGATAAAAGCAACATTGTGTTGTTTACTAGAATGCGTAAGCCTCCTATAGTTACCGTAAGGTATAATAATATCCCTATGCCCGTTAAAAACCAGGCTAAAAACATCTTACTGGTTTACCACACTGTGATTATATAACTGCTAAATGCGAACGAAATATCAACATAATTAGATGTCTTGCTGGTGTTTGGTGGGGAGCACATCCCTTTTCATTAAAACTACTCAAACTCAAACTCAAACTCAAAGCATTTATTTCAAATAAACCAATTACAGGCACTTTTGAATTGTCAAGGGGTCGGTCAGTCAGAAAGATGAAGCTAGTTACCCATTCCAAAGCGTAGTAGGTACCTATGGAGAAGAACGGGCAAGAAACTCCATGGACACTCTTTTAAATCAAAAAATGGTTACAAAATATTGATTACATCGTTCATGTTGAAATTATGCATGTGAGAACGATGCAGAACGTTAAAAGCGTCCGTAATAAAAAGACAAAAGCAATTCAAATATTAAATTAAATTAAAATAAGCCGTGGCAGCCAAGAAATGACCAGTCCCCACTGACGGCGCCCGTTCACGAACATGACGCATAGATCAGCACCATTCAGCTCAACCATTTTGAAGGGAACTTAATGATCCAACACACACGCCACCACCAGCGAGACATTAGAGTGAGCATGACAAACTCTCAGCCGCCAGGGCACATTCAAGTCAATGAAAGAAAAACCTATTAAATGGTAGCTTTATAGTAGGTGCATAGTACTCACACCTGTGCTATGCAATTATACAATACTAAAACATTGAATTTATACAATGCAAAGATAAGTTTTTAAAATCTTCAGCAGCTCCAACAGTAGTTTCAAATGCTAATCAATTATTTTATGCGCCCTTGTGGAGCAGGACCAGCGTTGAGCCAAGCATTATTATCAGCGATGTAATCCCCCAACTTATAATATGCCTGGCTGCATAGTGTGCGTTTTATACAACATTTGAATTTAGTTTCATTCAGTTGAAGAATATGGGGAGGTATTTTATTGAAACATTTTAAACAGTACCCCATGAAAGATGAGTCTACTTTAGCCAGCCTGAAACCTGGTTGAACTAATTGATCCCTATTTCTAGTGATATAATTGTGTCTTTCACCTCTTTTACTAAAAAGATGTAGATTTTTCCTTACGTACATGATGTTTTCATAGATATATTGACAAGGTACCGTCATGATGTTAATATCTTTAAACCGTTCCCTTAGAGAGTCGCGCCTGCGGAGGCCATATATGGCTCGGATGGCTCTTTTCTGCAGAATAAAAATAGACTCGACGTCTGCAGCCCGTCCCCATAGTAAAATACCGTACGACATAATACTATGGAAGTAACTAAAATAGACTAGCCTCGCGGTACCTACATCAGTAAATTGACGGATTTTTCTCACAGCATATGCTGCTGAACTAACTGTACAACACCTTGATTAGAAGCGTATTGGATTATGGGACTTTTTTGCTCGAACCTGCTAATGTTGCTGGTCTTAAGAAACTGGACAGTGTTCAGTCCAAGGCACTTAGAGTGGTTTCAGGTGCAATGAAAAGCAGTCCTATTAATTGTCTTCAGGTGGAATGTGGAGACCCACCACTTCATTTGCGACGTCAATATTTGGCTGGTAGATTTATGGCTCGGTGTTTTCAATTTACATATCATCCTTTGCGAAATAAACTTTCCACTCTCTCTGAAGAAGTAATTTCATCCACTTACTGGAGGCACAAAGCTACTCCGTGTTTAGTTAAAAGTTTTAGAAAATACAATTTAATTAAAGCTCCTTGTCACCAATCTGAATTTCTTCCTATATTTCACTGTAATTACAGTTCATTAATTATGTCACATACATTATAACCTTAGCATTTACCGAGATGACGTATGTCATAATCTTAACTTCAACTTCACTATGGATAGAGACTGGAAGGGCTGTCAGCTCTTGTTTACAGATGCTTCGAAGCATGGAAGAGACTCATGTGTGGGAGTAGGTGTATACCACTCCCAATATAATATTGTCCAAAAAATAAAGCTCCCGCCCGAATCATCTGTATTTACGGGAGAATGTTACGGTCTATTCAAAGCTGTCGAATATATACTTGTGATGGGGTTACGGAATTCACTCATATTAACTGATGCAAGGAGTGCCTTGCAATCTTTGGCCAGATTCCCTTTCTATTCTCATAATCCTTATATTATATTTGAAACACGTGAACTCCTTTATAGGTGTTCTATTAAGGGGTATTCAGTGCACTTTGCGTGGATACCCTCGCATTGTGGCATTCTAGGTAATGAGAGAGCTGACCAGTTAGCTAATGATGCCGTATTGTGTGGAGACGTTTTCCCGTACAAAAATAACACCCAAGATCTGGCAGCTCTGCCCAAGGTTTATCTACAGGAATCCTGGGGTCAGCTTTGGTCCGGGCAATCAGTGAAAGGGAAATTTTATCGTACTATTCAGCCATCCATTTTTGTTAAACCTTGGTTTAGCAAGTACAAGCTAAGCAAAAAGATTACAACAATATTTATACGTATGCGATTGGGTCACGTGTGCACTCCTGCTCATCTTGCCAGGCTTGGCATTGTACAGAACCCTGCGTGTGAATTTGGCGCTGAAGTGGGAAATCTGAACCACCTTATTCCTACCTCCTCTATGACCACTCCTCACTATTCCAAAGTCTTGTTTCCCTCCGACTCCCTTTACCCACTTCGATCTCATGTATGTTATTTAATTTTAATGTAGATATTTATAAAACAATAGCTCTTTTCCTTGTAAATAATGATATAGCTATTTAAACACTAATTTATAAACTGTATATAAGTACTTACTTAATTTACCATGTAGCTAAGTTTTTGCACCAAGTCGGCCTTTTTGTTGGGCCACCTGGTGACGTTAAATGGTTACAGTTTTCTGTTGTATTATATTTCCCTACAGTTAACTTACCATCATTTATTAATTTTATGTAATAACAACTAATCTCCTTTCCATTTCCAAATTTCCCGTTGTAATATTTTATCATTTCGCGAGTACTTGTTTCTTACGTTTTTGTTAACTAATAAAATATTGTTAGTGGCAATAAGCACGAATAGTGCAACGCCAAAGGGAAAAAAAAACGCCTTAAAAAGGGTTCCTTTGACGTCTGTGGTACAACGAGCGAACCGGCGGGCAATCATATTGCTCCTCACCAGTGCTCCTCACAGACAACGCCCTGCGCTTCCTTTTTATATCTATGTCATCCCTTAGGTCGCTCGTGACAATGTGGCCGAGATACCTCAAACTATCCACAACTTTCAGTGCTACGCCATTGAGGCTTATGGGAGGAACACTGCGCGACTGCTGTTTAGGTGCTTTAAATACAAGAATCTCACTCTTCTTTGAGTTAAAATTAACCATTCAATACTACACTTAATAACATTATTAAACTTTTCTTTTATACTAAAATCAATAACGTCTTTTAATCGTGTAATTAACTCGTCAAAATGTACCTACCTGCCGCTCATTGTTTACGATGTCACCAAGGATCGTTAGCTGGTTGCTTTGGAATACCTACGGTCCGGCCATTCCCGCTGTCCACACCACTCCGTTTTACCTATGTTTTGCGAATGTGTTTGCTTATTTTTATTACTTGCTTGCGGTGATTTCGGTCTCTTCTGCGTAAACAAAGGTGGGAAATGAATCGTAGTATAATTATTTATGTTTCCCGATTCTTCCAATAGGAAACCATTAAAGCTGTTGTTGGTATTGATGTTCGACTTTTCGATATTTCTCATTGTTTCTAAACAAATTGGTGATTTAGGTCTAACATACATATTGCAAGCAACGTGATATGTACAGTTGTATTCTGCCATAAGCTCCCTCACGCGCTTCTCTCGAGCATATACTGGACAACTTCTACTCAACGCCATGTGGTCACCCCGACAGTTCACGCATTTAAATAACTAATAACTATAATAACATAATAACTGTAACTTCACAGTTATTGTGTTCTTTTGTGCACTTAGGGCATATAGTTTTTTTGGACGTGCATTTTGCTTTTACCTGACCAAACTTCCAACAGTTTGAACACTGCGTTCAACCTTGGCACGTAAACAGTCCACATATATAAATGCTGGTAGGAATGAATATACACTTCATAATTTGTACTTCACAGCATTTCGATTCATTCATATTATCCAACGAATTACTGTTATTTCCTTCTTTTCTATTGGTGAAATCCATCCATCTGAATGACTCACTTCTTCCGTATCAATCTGATCCAACTTTGTTTTTTCTTGTCCGCGATCATCTGTGGCCATAATTACATATAATCCTGCATCACCGTTGAGCGCGTCATTATAATTACTTTAAGAATTCTATACACACCGTAATCGATACTCGCGTACGAGCGATCTACACGAGTGCCGCGGCAGAACTGTAACTATTATAATGTTGATTTAAAAGAGTGTCCATGGAGTTTCTTACCCGTTCTTCTCCATAGGTACCTACTAGGCTTTGGAATGGACAACTAGCGTCATTTTTCTGAGTGACCGACCCCTTGACAATGCAAAAGTGCCTGTAATTGGTTTATTTGAAAGTTGTTTTTTGAGTTTGAGTTTATTAATTTTGTTTTTGTGTTTTAAAGTGAGGTAGGTACCAATAATCTTTTCAACATACAGTTTCATTCATTCAGTTTCTATTATTTCAAGAGTAATTTTAGTTGTTCTTAGTGACCCGTATTCTTTGTCCGCCAGTGTAGGTATTTTTAAAACTATATTTCGCTATATTCCCCGCAAACATTGATGACTCATGAGGAACCTACCTACTACCCGTCAAATAAACGCAGCCTACATGAATACAAACTCGAACTCTTACATGCAGTTTACCTGCTTTGCAAAAGGGAACAATATAATTATTTATTAAGGTTAAATAACATACTTACCTATATTTTTTATTTTAAGTTCCTATTCTCTGGTGTCTGCATCGATTACTACTTAGTTCTTTATTAGTGATCGATGGGTGTTTGTGCCAATTGAGCTTGATTTCATCGAACACTGAATGGAATGTTGCTGGTCCTGTTTTTATTTGCCCAGAATACTGAGCAGGGTATAAGTAAGGCCATGATGCAATGGTTCGTAATGTGTTTGGTGTAGGTGCTGATGAAGCCAAAGCTCCATTGGCTTTTCTAGATTGGTACCTAATAGGTGCATTACATCGTGCTGTGAAACGTAAAATCATTGAATGAGCTTTTCAAATACGTAATAGAGGATTTTGTACCGAATCATTATCAATGGAAAGAATAACGGAATCCTTATCATTTATTCTAAATCTATATCCGCGCTGCCGAACGCGATGTTTATACATATGTAATCCAAAATAGCTAGTTGGTCCAAAGTTATAACCAAATGGAAGTTATGAAACATCATAATAAACAACCCAGTCTAATTAAATAACTTTCAAACGAGATTCGTAAAATTACAGCACATAAAGTTAGTTGTGCAGTACCGTCGCTACCGTCTGTAAGTAGGTAGGTACCTACGACGGCATCTCTCTAGCTAGCCTATTGAAACTACGACCAAATAACTTTTGTTTAAAGCTGAACCAACGTACAAAATATGTATAGCATAACGAATGTTTTGACATTCGTTATGCTACATTTTTAAGCAAAGCTACGATACTAATCCCTCGTAAAAAAAATTATATTGAATAACTTGAATCCTACGATAGCCCGATAGTAGCCAATTTAGGTACCTAGGTACTGATCAGCTTTAAGATAGGCCCTTTGGGTGAATAACTAACCTAAGTGAGTATGTACTTATACAAGTAGCACAGTCATGACTCAAAAAGGTGGGTATTGTTAATATCTTCGAAACAATAACTAAATTCTTGGTCATTGTTATGGTTAAAATCTTATATCTATGGTTAAATAAAACTATATCGACCCGCAAGGTACCTATCTTGAGGATAGCCACCACAAGAGAGTCATAATCATAAGTAATTTATTTCATAACAATATAGGTAGGTACATTGTGTTGAAAAATTAAAAAATAACATTATACAATAGCAATTAAAATAAAAGTCATGAAATACATTTACAAAAAGCAAAAGCAAAAGCAAAAGAGTGAGAGAGAGAGCAAGAGCTAAGCAAAAGTGGGCACAGCTTTACAGAATAAGTTAAGAATGACTTCATGCTACTTTACAGATAAACGTCAGAACAATTTAAGAGTAGGTACAGCATTGGTGTATTCTTCCTTTTCTATTCAAGATATCTTCATATATCTTGACGTTAAACTAAAGACATAATATTGGCATGTAAGATACCTATTTGCAATACCAAGTTAAGATTTTCTAAAATTACCGCAGATATTTAAACAAGACTTATAAAAACTAACTTCAAACTTCACTTTCCTACTTTAGATAAAATGGTGGTATGATTTTGCAACTTCATATTTTAAAACAGATGCAAAATAAAACGGTTGGCTAATAATAATTAAAACTTATTTTGTAAAGCGTTGTTTTTATAGTTTTTTTTTATTTTTCTAGCTGTACTGCTGGGGAGTTGTAGCGCCACTTCTTCTCCCCAGCTAAAGCACTAGGAAGCTCTGGAAGGACTGGTGAAGGGCGGGCGTTGTTCGGGGACTAATGTAATTTAGACGTTCGAAAAGTGCTGATTCTCAGCCTAATTTGCGCACCTTAAAACAAAAAGTGCGCGCAAAGGGCGCGAAATGTCTGAAATATGTTTTTTTACGTTTTCAACCCCCATATCTACGCAATTTTGAAAATCTTCGAAAGAGTAAATCGACAAAAATATTCCATATAATTATCGAACAAAATTTAACGAAATACGTTGAGAAATCGGTTGAGGAGAATCCAAAGCATTACATGAACCTACGCATATACTTAGTCTCTCTCTGATGAGTCAAAATGGTGCGAAGGGTCGCGTAGTCGCGGCTAGGCTCCGCGCTCTGAAGTCCGCCGCTGTAGTGATTACACTGCAGCCGGATGCGAACAAGAAGGGCGTGTCCTACCGCGACATGCTCACGAAGGCGAGAGCGGCGGTGAACCTCGAGGAGCTTGGCGTCACCAATGGCATCCGGGTAAGGGTCACTGATACTGGAGCCCGGATGCTGGAGGTCCCCGGTGCGGCCAGCGGTCCTACCGCTGACGCTCTGGCCGAAAGGCTTAGGGCGTCCCTAAATGAAGACGAGGCCCGAGTGTCCAGGCCCACCAAGTGCATTGACATGCGCATCCTGGGCCTGGACGACTGTGTGACGGAGGCTGAGGTCGTGGCCGCCGTCGTTTGGACTGGAGGTTGCTCTGCCGAGCAGGCTAGGGCGGGCGCCTTTCGTCCTGACCACACGGGGATATGAGGCGTTACGGTGAGCTGCCCTGGGGCGGCCAGGAAAGTTGCCGGAGAGGGCCGAAGGCTCCTGGTGGGCTGGGTTTTCGCGCAGGTGAAATTGCTCCCTCCACCCCTCATATAACAGGACCCAAGACGGCGGCACGTAGTGTTCCACGCGCGCCCCTATTGGACGTCGCGGGGGGAGCTTGAAGAGGCCCGCAGAGGCGGGCCGGCACTAGCCGGGGATCGTGGAAGGCGCACAAGTTCCCTTGATCACCGGTGCAAGTGTGGGAAAGAAACACCGGGGTGGTTTTTAGTCAGTAAAAGTCTGACAGACCCCCTCCGCCCCCCCCAGGACGGAGGACATCCATGAGGGTTTTCCAAACCGGAAAATAAAATAAAACGGGGTATACTTCTCCCCGAACCGAACTCACGCCGGGTTCCACAACTCCCTTGCAGAGTTGAGAGTCGTCGTCGTCGTCGTCGCGTACCATGCCCTCCCCGTGCTCGTACTCGGGGACTTCAATGCCAAGAACACGGCTTGGGGTTCCCGGTATACGGACGCACGGGGCAGGATAGTGGAGGACTGGGCTCTGGGGATAGGCCTGGTCGTCCTAAGCCGGGTTCTGTCCCCACGTGTGTGCGAATGTGGGGTGAGTCAGTGGTGGACATCTCGTTCGCCAGCCCCCCCCCCCCCCCCCCTGACTGGCGCGTCATGGAGGGGATGGAGACTTATTCCGACCACCGGTACATCTACTTTGACGTCTCCGCCCAAACCTCGAGCGCGCTGGTCCGTCAGGCCCCGAGTGATCCGCGGTGGGCGCCGAAGCAGCTGGACCGGGAGCTCCTCCTGGAAGCCTCGATCATGCAGGCCTGGGTGTCATCACGGGACAGGGCTGCTGATATTAACGACGAGGCGAAGTGGTTCCGGGAGGCCATGTCCGAAGTATATAACGTGGCAATGCCCCGGGTCTACCCCGGACGCGCCTGGCGCCAGGTGTACTGATGGTTGCCGGAGCTTACGTCTCTGCGCGAGGCGTGCGTTGCTGCGCGACGCCTGTACACCAGGCACCGCAGGCTCCGTATCCGCCCTCCGGACACTGAAGCCATTCAGGCGCAGCTGTACGAGGATTAAAGAGCGGCGAAGACCGCCCTCCGAGTGGAGATCCTGCGGGCCAAGGACCTGGCCCGTGAGGAGTCGCTGGGGACTCTGAACAAGTACCCGTGGGGACGCCCATATAAAATGGTGCGCGAGAAATTCCGCCCAAGGGTTCCCCCGCTGACGCAGAGTCTCCGGCCCCACGTTCTGAGTGCGTTGTGAGTGGTCTGTTCCCTTCGCGAGGGTAGCATACTGCGCCCATGGCTCCGCCACCTGCCCACGGCACCACAAAAATACCACGGCACCATATAAATTGATAGGTGATTAATTATTTGAGGTGCAATTAATAATATCCCTAATAAAAAATAACCACGAAGGCTAAGACGGAAGCAGAGCTCCCGACTTAGACTTCTAACATAACCTATCCGAGCCAGTTTACTGTTAATCGGGGTATTAACCATAATGATGGAATCAATATATATTTTAAACGTTATATCCAAACGTTATACGAAATAAGTTTTAGAGTTTATAAATGTTACTTAGATATATATAAAGAAATTATATCAACAGATGGTACTTATATCTAAAGTTTATTATATCTTGTGTTATAGTATTGAAATGAAAATATCCTAAATAACTTTATATCAAATCAAAATATTTTATTTCACATAAACCTACAAATGGGCAGAAACGTGATTGAAACTGAAACATTAGAAGCTAGGTGCACCGGTTCCAATTGGTTGTTTCCTATGGAGAAGAGCCAGCAAGAAACTCCACGGTTACTCTTTTAAAAATAAGGGGCTTTTACAATGTTCAAATTACAGAGTTGATAGGATGGGAGGACAGTGAGGCCTGTCAACAAGTAACAGGTACTTAAAAAAATATAAAAAGGTCTACAAATCTAGTCTACAAGTTAGGCCTACAACGTTCTCACATTCACAAAATATAGAAGAATATATATAAAAATAAAAGCTTATCCACAATTATTTTTATAAGGTTTTTTTATTAAAATGATTTTTGGGAACTGATTTAGATAAGTAAGTACCACATAACATTTTTCTTAACAGGATTTGATCACACAGGAATAGTTCATCCTGACCAAAAGCTCATCACATGTTTTACGCGACTATAGTTTCAGAAGTTCCGTTCACCCAGTGCTTGAACTAGAACCTACGAAGCTTACCAATCAGTAGATTTCTCTATTTATACCTATGGGTTAAGCAGCCAAACAGATCTTGATTAAATCTAATATTTCTATAAAATAAATCTTAACTTTGATTTGCCCTAGTTAAACTTTATTAAAGAGAGTATTTATAAATTCAAGTCGACCTAGAATACAAAATAGTTTTTCAAATACGGACTTCAGAGTTGCTTAAGTATACATAGAATTTCAAAAGCCATTTAGTATAAACTTAGCCTTATGCGTATGATATAATATACATTCTGTACACGGATTTTTTCAAGAAATACTTCATACTTAATTGAATTACGATGCCTTAAAGCCTTAAAACCTATTTCAGACAGTCTGGCTTTATATAGATTCAAGTCATTCATCATAATTCAATGAAGTATTAAGTATTTCTTGAAAAAATCCGTGTACAGAATGTATATTATATCATACGCATAAGGCTAAGTTTATACTAAATGGCTTTTGAAATTCTAATCTTTCAATGCAATGCAAATTTCAAGGCAATTTAATCATGAACTCATTTATAAATAAATACAAATTATAAAAACTTAAAATATATTTTTCACTTCACTAGTTCAAACATGTAGGTTTTGCTGCCTGAAATCAGTGAGCAAAATGCGATTTTGCTCACTGAGTGAGACCAAGTAACTTTTTAATTATTTTTTTCAGAAAGCCGCGAAATATCTTATACAGCCTTGGGTTAATCATACAATTCAAAACATTCACACTCTATCTCTTTCCCGCCATTAGTAAGAGAGAGAGACAAAGACCAGCCCTTTCGAAGTTCCGATTTTGAATTCGACGTCAAAGACAAACACGTTCGGAATTTCGTACTAATTAAAGAAATTTTGCAAAAAGATAATTATGTCTTTTAATGTAATTTATTGAATTTTTAACTTATTGTCGTATTTAAACGAAAATAAGTATTTACTGCAAATAAAACTGATATTTAACCTGTAAATATTTATTTCTAGTTTCAATAATGTTACGTAATATATTTTGAATAATAAAATATCATGGGTGCTATTTCCGAACACACCTTAATTTAAATAAAAAAGCGGGAATAAAATTTCGTGGCTGGCGTAAAGAGTTGCTGTTAAAAAATATTAAAATAATCGTAAAATATGAGTGAAACTAGCGACGAGAACAGTATTTTAACACCGGAAGAGTTAAAACAACAAGTTATTAATGCAGAATTAAGTTTCCTACCTGAGAAGTCTCGCGAGAAATATCTGAAAGCATACCATGTCTTCAATAAATGGAGACTTACAAAGGGCGCAAGCAGTTTTTCGGAGTCGGTGTTGTTATCTTATTTTTTAGATTTATCACAGACGAGGCGATCATCTACAATGTGGAGTATTTACTCAATGTAGCTACTTTAAAAACAAAACATAATGTGCATATTGAAACATACGCAAAACTCGTATCTTTTCTAAAACGAATTTCAGTTGGGCATAAGGCTAAAAAGTCCAAAATTTTCAGGGCCCTTGACATATAAAAATTTCTTAATGAAGCTCCGGACTGCAATTTTCTTGCCGCTAAAATAAGTGGTACCTATGAATCTAAGTTGTTAGTTATTCAAAAAAATGTGTAGACTGTTATGTATAAAGGTACTTACTGCCTACTACAAATTTTTGGAGGCGCAATGAATCCTAGTCTGGCTTAGCAATACTGTTAAAATATTTATTACGATATGTAAAAGATGCTGTAAATGTTAAATTATGCATATTAATTATGTAATATTTTCATACCAGGTTGTACTGATCATAGGGATTAGTGGAGCGTGTCGCATTAACGAGCTATTACAGCTAACAGTTAATAATATCGAAAAGGATTCAGATAAATTAAGTAAAATTGAAAAATACGAAGACGAACCTTGACAGGTCTTTTGTCGTACGCGAAGAATAATAATAATAATAATAATAATAATAAATTTTTTATTCAAAAATATAAGGTATAACATTAAATACAGCTTTTCTTAAATCTATGTCAAGTTCACTCATGATTTGTGCCTGAACTAGGTAATCCTGTGTTTCAGGCGATTGGAGGTAATATTAATTGATTAAATAATCACATACTCGTATCATATTAATCTTATTGTTACATAAATGTAAAAAGGTATATAAAATTATAGTATCTTAACTTAACTAAATAATAATAATAAAAAATAAAAAAAGAAATAACAATAATACAAACAATATTTACTTTAGCACTAGTAATAACTTCTCTGTATCTTCATAGGACATAGTTTGAAGAGTTTCCTTAAGGATTTTCTTGCAGTTTCTATGATTTAAGGGGTAGATGTTTCCTTTTTCATTTAGCCTGTTATAGAGTAGCGGTCCGAGGTACAAATAAAATTTGGCTGTGAAAGCATGTTTTGTACTTTTTTGAGGGCAAACGATATCTTTCCGTCTCCTTATAGTAAATTCAGTGCTGTATGGAAGTGCTGCGTGTTGTTTTAGTACAATGCTCATTATAAATAACTGTCGAACTGTTAGTACTTCACAAGATTTATACAGGAGGTTAGTGGGGAATAGGAAAGGGCGGCAAGTAGCCACCTTAAGGATAGCTCTTTGAGCTCTTTCAATGGGCAATAATAAAGTTTTACTTGTCCCACCCCATGAAGTAATACAGTAAGTCAAAATTGACTGACAAAGAGCAAAGTATACTTGCCTAATTATTTTTGGATTTGCAATAAATCGTAGCTTTTTGAATACGTATATCAGCTTACGAATTCTATTATTTAGAGCTTCCATATGTTGTTTGAAGGAAAGGGTTTCATCTATTATTATACCCAGGTATTTTATTTTATCTGTCTTGTTAATATTGGGACACTTACACTGGCTATTTGCAGGGACTGGGCAACAATGAGCATGCAACGCTGAGGGGTTCTTCGATATTTGCTTGCGCATCGAAAACTTAATGTAATGTGTTTTCTCTGCATTTAGAGTTAGTGAGTTATTTTGAAGCCATTTATTTACAATATTGAATCCGTGTTGCGCAAGATTGTAGACTTCATTTTCTGAGTCAGCCGAAAAAAGTAGAGCAGTGTCGTCAGCGTACGTTATGATAGTGCCATGCTCTAGCTTTAGATTGCAGAGGTCATTTATGTAGATCAAAAATAGAGTGGGCCCTAAAATACTTCCTTGAGGAACACCAAAAAATGTGTTTTTTTGAACATCGCTGAGAACATTGCCAATCTTTACGCACTGGGAACGATCTTCTAAATAACTTTTGAACATTTTGAGCTGGGTGCCTCTTACACCTATGATCTCAAGCTTGCTCAACAGAATTGGAATGGAAACTGTGTCAAAAGCTTTGGCGAGGTCCAGGAAAATTCCTACTGTGTGGTTACCCTTGTCAAGTTCTTGCGCTAGATAGTCAGTCAGATGGTGTACCGCATCGGCAGTTGAAACTTTAGGCCTAAATCCAAACTGCCGTTCAGACAGAATTGATTTATCTTCCAAATATTTCAACAACCTTTTATTTATAATTTTTTCCAATATTTTTGACATAGAAGGCAGTAAAGAAATAGGTCTATAATTTGTCACTTGCTCTTTGGTGCCTGATTTATATACAGGGACAATTATAGCTTTTTTGAGACACTTAGGAAAATGACCTGAAGATAAACAAATGCGGAAAATATAAGTCAGTGGTCGTACCAAAATGTCCTTGAATTTTTTGATAATTTTATTCGATATGTTATCCCAGCCAACTGCACAGTCTTCTTTCAAGGTCATAATTATACTTTCTACCTCAGTCTCGTCAGTATCTAGCAGCGTAAAGGATGTTAAAGCAGTGCTGTATGTTAAAGGAGTGCTCGAGAATATGTAACTATTGTAGAAAAATACCAAAGTTTACGTCCAGCCAATATAAAAACCGACCGATTTTTCATACAATACCATAATAATAAATGCTCAAGACAGCCTATGGGAGCAAATAAAATAGGTGCTATACCGCGAGAAATTGCCACTTTTTTAAAACTAGAAGAGCCTCAGCTATACACGGGTCACTACTTTCGGAGAACTTCGGCAACGCTCTTATTTTATTTTATTTTATTCAGGGACAATAAACAGTTAAAATATGGGTTGGAACAGAGAAATGATAATACAAAACATTAACAATATTGCAGCCCACTACATTATCCGCATATTAACAGGAGAAAATATGATAATGAGTGCCACTAGATAGGAAATAAATAATTACATCACATTAATAATAATTAATTACATCATGCAAAATAGAAATACTAATTGATTGGTTGGCAACAGAGTAATACTTAACACTAAAATCAAATAAATAATAAAATAAAATCTAGACTAGCTTACATTCCTAATAGGTAACATTATTGGTTCATAATAATTTTCATAACATTACATTTAAATTTGGGTTTTAAGCATACAAAAATATCAATATTAACAAAATTACAATTATAAGATTCAACCATTCGACGGATAGGGCAGCGCAAACCAGAATTAGTTCGACAGGTATTGACAGCAAATAGGGTACCTGCACGGATACTACGTATGTTAACAGTGCGTGGTACTACATAACATAGTTTGCTCGTGAGATCGATACAATCAAAATCCCCATAAACGATACCATACAGTACAGAGGCCTCTAGATACTTACGTCTAGATTCTAGGTTGACCTGCCTATATTTATCTAGTAATTGTGAATACGACAAATAAGTTTTGTGGCATCTGTATTGCATGGCTCGTAGAAACTTCCGCTGGACTTTTTCAATCTCGTCTATGTATTTCTGGTAAAACGGGTTCCAGATACGGACGGCATATTCTAATTGTGATCGTACAAGGGTCTTATATAGGTAAAGGTATGTGGAGATCCGCTTGAACTCAGTGGACGATCTCATAACGAAACCATACATCTTAAATGCTTTATTTACAATTTTTTCTACATGTTGGTATAGAGACAACTTATCATCAATTAACACACCAAGATCTCTCACAGTAGATACATTACTGAGTGTTGTGTCGTGCAATGAGTATTTAAAGTTAATAACAATTTTATTCTTTGTGAAATTGATACAATTGCACTTGGAGAGACTAAGGTGTAGTTTATTGCTCAGACAGTAGTCAGTGAGACTGTCCAGATCTTGTTGGAATAGTTGACAATCGTCTACAGTCTGTATAGACCTATAAGCTTTTAGATCATCAGCGTATACAAGAAACTTAGTATTTTTAAAACATTTGTGTATGTCGTTAATATATAAAATAAACAATAGTGGTCCCAAGATTGAAGCCTGAGGAACACCCACTCTTGGCTGATTCCGAAGCCGATCTCACCACTTTAAAACGTCACGGCGGGTGGAAGTCCAATACGGCCGCAGAAGGCTATATTGAAGACTCAAAAGAAAAAAAAGTCGAAAATCTGTAAGCGTATAGTGGAAACAATAAGTCTGAATTCGACCTCGGATCCTTGGTCTCACCCACGCCCATCCACTTCCAACGACGGACGCACAGTGTACTTATACAGAAAGCCGATCAGAGTCACCAACGTTCACCGTTGTTCCTTCTCAATCCACCACCGAATCAGAAACCTTAACCCCAGATAATCAAACTCAACTCAATGCAACTATAATGTTGCCAAATAAATCTGTAACTTTTAATTTGCAGAATTGCAGTAATCTTACTTTTAACTTTTAAAATGTTCAATTTTATTGAATTGGTACCTCTACCTACAATGTTACTTATTTTGATTCACAATAAATAGTTATTTCAATCTATTCCTTTTTATTATTTTATCTCAGTGTTCTCGCTGCTGAAGTGAAAAGTTATGTGTGTTACACGAGAGCAAAGTTTTTTGCATCTCGTGCCTTTGAATCCCTCGCCACAATCAGGATTCGACTTTAGAATCACTCTCTACGCTCGTGATTCAATCGTTGAATGCTTCGCTTGCTCAGGATTCAAAATCAGCACTCGCAGCAAAAACGACTTTGCTCTCTTGTTGCACAAATAACTATTTCCTTTTAAGACGTTTCCGTTTCAATCACTAAACTAAATCTCCAGGGAAACCACATACAATACGATTAAAATTAAATGTCATGTTATAAAATTGAAGGCAAGAAAGTATTACGTATCGTAATGTAGTGTAAAAGAGATGGGAATACAATTTCCGTTCATTGTTCGTTCATTCATTTTTGGTCGGATTACTTATCAGGGCATAGACATTGCTATTCCTTTTTGTTTCGTCGATTGACCTGCAATGTTCCCAACTCAAAAAACACAAATATTCGGTTTAAAACCCGGTGTTACTTTGTATTGGCAATGATAATTTCTTAACTCTGAGTTTACAAACTCTATATTTATTAGTTTAACCCGACTAAACGTGAAAGTGAGCTTTAGTCAGTAATAAAATTAAATTAACACTGCAAGTTTTACATAACATTTAAATTGGCACAAAATATAAACATTTTATGTAGGTAGGTAGTTAATAATAATTATTTTATTTTTATTTTACATCTATTTCGCTCTATATTGGAGTAAATATTATAATTTGTCTAATAATAATTATTTAAAAATGGACTTTCGTTGCTAACTGCAAGGTACATGGCTGTTTATTTTATCTGATCTCGGAAGTTCTTTATGGTATGTAAAAACCTGTTTCAAATAAGCAGCAGGTAAAGAAAATAAATTGTCCGACTATACATTTCAGAGTTTTGAGATTCCTTCTGTTGAACGTTTGTCCCGGGTGTCCCGGGTGTACTAGCGACCGCATCACTTGATTGTTAAGGAAACGCAATCCGCGCGGCGCGGTGCGGGTCAGCGGGTGCCTGGCCTGCCGGCCGTCATCGCATCTCGCGCCGCAGCCACAGTCACTCGCCGGCCGCCGACACTCTGGCAGTCGACGTCTGCACGGTGCACTCGCATCCAGCCGCTCGCTAGCACAGCGGCACGCCGTACCGCGACCAGCATTACATACTCACTTTTCAACTTTAATTCTCAACAATGAGGGCCATCATTTTTTTCAAGTTTTTACTTCTCTTCAACTTTTTAAACTTTACGTTATCCAAAAACTGCCCTTCTAAATGTCAATGCTTCCGGAGCAAAGTTGCGTGCTTACACCAAGACCTGTTGACCGTTCCGAAGCCGCCGAGCGACACCCGCAGTTTGTAAGTACTTATTACATTATTCTTAAGTTTACCAAGTTTTGTTGCCTGCTCGTTTATAAATAGCGTGTTGTTACCATGGCTTTATAAATAAGTGTGAGATTCATAGCGGCGGCCGCGAGCGGCGATCGCGAAATGTTATTGTTGCGAAAGCATCTGTTTCAGCCGAAATTTATTTGAAACTAAATTCCAAGAAAACGCTTTGCGATTAGTTTTAAGTTCGTAATTATAAAACAACAGTTGAATCTGTGTTCGTATTCGCGATCAGATAGACTTAAAGACATAGCTTTAATCGCAATCACAACTTTTCGAAACACTTGGAAAGTGACTTTAGTTGCTGATAGTCAATACTAGGTACCTAACCTACCAACGCCATTGTTAGTTTTATTTCTTTGTACGCTTATGCTGAAAAGAAGCTAACCGGATAGCTTTTAAGTAGCTCTAAAATATAAGTTGGTAGGTAGGTAGGTATATCGTGCCTACTGTTAATATTTTCATACAGATTCCATCATTAAACAGTCTGATTAGAACTAATTAGCCAAAGATCCTACATAGCTCTTTCAGGGATTGCACTACGTTCCATTGCATTTTATCAGTTATAAATTGTTGAATTCCGGTCAACATCGGCACGGCATCGGGTTAACCTTGGCCATAGAAACCACTTAGGTGTTCTTTACGATAGAATCGAGAAACGAACGATTTGCTAAAACAAAATTGTTTTGTTTAAAAAAATCTCTTCTTTCCTCAGTAAGTTAAAAAAAAAACGATGACCTATTTCTTGGAAACGAACGGTGCGTCGTAGGTAGGACCATGCTTATCAAAAGCTAAATGGTTTTTATAGGCCAGCTTAAGCCGATACTGCAATAAAATTGGTAAAATTCAGGAAAAAAAAACTATCCTCGCTCCAATGCGCCCCTAAGTCTACACACTCCAACCAGTACCCTAATTACGTAACACATTATCTATCACAATCTGAATCATTTTGAAGCCTGTTGCTAATCCATTGCTTCATATGTTCGAAAAATTTGTCTGCTCAACAACGTAAATAACGCAATGAATGTTGGTGAACTGTCAAAATGAAATCCATTCTTATTGTTAGTGTGTTACGTAATTACCCCGCTGAATGCATTAGACGTTGATTTATGAGCAACAACGTTAGCGCAGAAGACAGGCGTTTACGTGGCTTGGAATTGACACATTTTTATACCTAACAATGTATAGTTTAGCAAAGAAAGAAAAGTATCGGGGTTTGTAGCCTAGGTAATTAGCAGTGATCGGAGTAGGTAGATTGAACTGGGGTCATTGATCCGAAACGTATATATTACTATGGACATTCCTCCGGAATTGGTGGATTATTAAAAAAAAACCGGAACTTATGTAGGAATTGTATTCTGCCAGAGTGGAAGGAGTCATTTGATGATTTGCCATCCTTAAAAAAAGGTAGGAATTGTAATAAAATGAGCAATTTTATTCTTTATTATTCTTCCTATTTTTTTTTTGTCACGATTTGACAAAACCCAACGACCAATCAGAACAAAGGATCATGGGTGGTACAATAACCGGTTATCAGAACAATGCGTACGCCCGCCGGAAATACTAAATCCGGAAATACCGGAATTACTTTCCGGAAAAATGGCTTATCCATGTTATTCTTTCTGTGTGCATTTATGATACAAGTACTAAAAATCAATCTACCTACTCCGATCACTGGTAATTAGATAGTATAGCTTCCTGCCTTGTTTCAAATTATTTTGAAAGACATTATTTTTGTATAAAAAAAAACGAACAATGTGGATTGGAGATTATCAGATAGGTAGTCGCTCCATGTAAAATACTTGTATTCAGTTTTTATTATTTTAGACTGGAAGCCGAACCTAACAAAGTTGGAAAAAGTTTTATTAGGTACCTATTCATTTGCCTTTATAACTTTGGCAGCAATCGAGGGAGATAGGCTGAATGTATTTAGGTTGGAAACAAACTAGCAGGGTACCTACCTACTTTATCAGACCATGACAAAATGTATAATGAAGCTAGTAATAAATAAAAGAAACATCCTTTAAGAAATTCTAGAGCTGAAGGAAAACACAATATAATTGGGAATCTCCTAATTTATGAAGGCGGTTCAAATTTGGTAAGAAATGTTACAAAGTTGTTTAGTTCGTTGGCTAATTATTATTTAGTCCGGATTTTTTGTTGAAATTGAAAAACACCTACATCATTTCCGACTGATAATTCTGTCCCTAATTAATATATGTGTCATTGTAGTCATTTCGATTATCCAGTGCCTTTATGCAGTAGCCACTTTAAGCCAATAAGTATTCTTATACAACACAAGTAGGTACACAACCATAATAAAACACAATTTAATAGTTAAGGCCATAAATAAATTAATTGATTATGCTTGAAACTCGATATTCGAATTGGAGTGTTGTGTCAGGTCTGGAAATTCTGGATCCTATTATGTTTTTACATTTAATTTTATCAGATTAGTACCTGGTATTTTTGAGAATCTCACGGGTGTTATTTTATTACTATTACCCATATTTAGGATAAATTTGTATTTAAAAACAAGCTACTTGTATTTACGCCCCGAGCTAACGGTTTCTAGGAGAGCCTTTGTAAACCCAGTGCCATATTATGTTCGTTTGTGGCTCAACAATATTAAGTTTCCATGTCCCTAATGTTATTAGAAGTCGTTACTGTGCTCGTAACTTTGTGCCCGAAATAGTGTTTAACCAAATGCAGTTCCATGAAATATGTGGTAATCTTATAGTCTCTTCAGAGTTTAACCGGCCAATAAGACAAAGGTATCTACCATCTACTTATCTGAGGTGGTACTTCGGAGATCTACGAGTATATGAAGTTAACAAAAATTTGGAATATTTTTTCGACCCGATACCAAGTAGCTAAATCGATAAACGGACGTCCGAAATACACACACAGGACAGAACAAATTGATGGACAGTTTGGTAGACTCGGCTATTTCTAGCACTTTTTCAGTATCGAAATCTTTCTTCCTAAAAGGTTTAGAGTTGAGTAATTGACATTATAAAATTGATGCAATTTACAGTTTTGACAGCTCTATTTCCACAGTTTTCATCTGAAATTCACGACTTTAGGTTTGCTCTTAGATACTTGTATCTATCTTAAAGTACACTGATCACAAAAGGTGAGAATACAAGCATGAGTCTGGCAGTCCCAGTGTCTTTTCTCCATTATGAAGCGGGTTTCTGCGGTAAACTGCATATCACGTGAATGTAAGCATAGGTACCTCTGTTTAAATCTCTTGTCATGAATTAGAGCACCTACCATCTTATCTCTTCACTACCCTTGGTTGACTGGTAGAGAATGCCTAAGGCATTAAACTTCTCGCACACAATAGCATACAGGCGGACTTGTATGCTATTGTGTGCGAGAAGTTTAAATAAATAAATAATAAATGCGAACATAACTGGCTTAAGATCCTGAGTTTCCTGACATGCCCTTACTTTGAGCTTTATGGAATTACCTGCTATTGACTACTGATTCTATAAATTAAGTAGCTATTGTGTGATGTTCAACTGCAAATCCGAAATGTAACTCAATAATTAAGCTGCGATACCTGTTTAGACTGTTTAGAACAGGAGAATAAACTGAGTGTAATTGATGGAAATGTGAAGTTATTAGTACTTATACATAATAGTTGTTAGTAGTAGAATACCTTAAGGACGCTATCACATTTTTGAAGCACTGGAGTTAAGGCATTTGAGTCGCAACACAACAACATTACGCGCACGCAGACATGGAAACCGCTGCCCGCTCGATTTTATAAGTAACTTATCTAATCTTGGTACTTGAAGGTATTATTTTTTAATTTTACCGGTATTCATTGAGTAAAGTTAGTTGTAAGTTTGCAATCTAATTTTGGTAACTGTGACTAAGTACTATCTGCGTGATAGTCATGTTTTTAATATTTTTGAAATTCATCAAACAATAATAATAATAATTAATAATTTTACTAACAAAGAAATATTATTTACTAACAATGTATGGAATGTTTATTCTGAAATAAAATTATTCGTAATAATAATTACGTAGGTAGGTACTCAAAAATTTCAAGCGCTGGCCATATGGATTAAATACCTTAGTTTTACGGAAACTAACGACGTTAACATTTTACTAATACAAGGATCACCTACGATTATCGCCCAGGCTACTTTTAGTTAGAAAAGATGTAAGTACTTGTAAATATTATTTTTGCTGACAATTGCTGGAGCATTACATAATCAAATACGAGTACTAGGCGTGGGAGTTTATCCTAGATTTTCGTTGTGTTATTTAAAAATAATCATTCCCTTATGAAAACAGTAAGTATTTTATTTACTGAGACTGGGGCGCGTGCTCAGTATTTTTCATAAAAATTAAAACAAAAGTAGGTCGTAAAAAGTATACTATATTGTATAAAAGCAGATTAACAATCGCAAAATGTATCCAGTAGTGTACCTTACCTACTGTGAAAAATTTGACAAAAAAAAAAAAAAATGTGTATTATACAACCATATATATCCAACGGAATATTGTTGAACTTTTTACGCATTATGTGTTTCCGTCAGTATGTTTGTGCGTATGTGTGAGCTATGATCTCTAAGATTCATAGACCTCGCGTATCGAGGGTCAACTAGTTCTGGTAGTAAACAGTTATTGGTACTGACGTCTCCATCAGCAATCTCCGAAAAAGTATCAACTTCGTCCAACCACAGTATACAATACAGTACACACTTCTTTACGTAATATTTTTTTGCCAGAAATTGATACACCCGTGCTTCCACGAGCGCGTCCGAGCGCGGAATGACGAACCGCAAGAAGAAAATGTATGGAGAAATTTGAGGCCGTTTCTTAATTTTCTCATGAATGAACAAGTTATTTGTTTACCTACAAAATATTTAGCTACCGGTATAGAGGACTATATAAGCAACAATTTCTTATTATTTTTAAGTTTAACAATGCAGTGGATTTAGCTGTAATGGTTCCTAATCAGACCCCATCTTTTTAAATTTGTTGGTGTTATTGTGATGGTTAAAACTTATTTTTATAAAAAAAAATTATGGGGCTATACAATTTTTTGAGTTCATTCTGGAGATGAATATATTATCTTTAAGTTGACACCAAGATATCCTCGCAACAGTGATCCAAATTCATTAAAATGGTACCGGAAAAGCACTGATATTTGTGGAAAAATGTGATAGCGTCCTTAATTGCTTGCATTGATTTGACTTGCTTAATTGCTTGCATACATTGCATAGTTCAAAAAGTGCTGATTCTCAGCCTAATTTGAATAAATAACTTTTGATTTAGATTTGGAATTATTTCTCATGCTAGGTGTTATTATATGGCAACACGAGTGCTCAATCGCGGCATTTCATTGTTTGGTTTAGATTTAGACAATAGACTAAATACTGATGGTGACTAGAGGGAGGCACAAACGTTCCACGCGAAGTAATAGGGGCCCTGCACAATAGGTTTGACGACCGTCATCGTCATTGCACTGCTGCAATGACGGTCGTTCCCATCAGTATTCAATCAAGGACTCGTCTAGCTAAAAATATAAACCTATTCCTATGAAGACCATAACGACCCCTTAGTTGAATACGACAGATCTTCATGAATAAAGTTCAACAATATTAAAATCGGCTGCTAGCGTTCACATGCAGTTCAGTTGGCTATGTGAGCGGGGTATATTAGTACATCCACTTTTCGTCATATATATGTTGCAGTTCCAGGTAGGGGGCAAGCATTTTTCCAAAGGAGCACAGATTTAAAATCCAGTCTCTGGGCATCTACTGACTTTCATATGCAAAGACAAAAAAAAAACTTCGGTAATTATTTTTGAAGCAGTCGCTGGCAAACTTTCTAAATACATACGATCTACCAGGAAAACTATATGCACTTCGGCAATCACCGTTTACCTTCGGAAATACACACGCGAGATGATGAGATCTATTAATTATTGAGCTTTTACAACCATGAAAGTACCCACTTGCCTATTTTACATTCAGTCAAAAAAGTATCGGGAATGGATGATTTGTTTATGGTTCCAAATTCAAATTTTTGTTCTTAGATTGGCACAACTGTTTCCCATTTTGGCGCGGAGTTTGAGTTGCATCTGTTATTTAGATTAAATACAGTGCTGTTTTTAGTTATCTAATATATAGTGTGTATAGCGAATTTCATTATGGACAAAAACACCGAACAAAGAGTTTGTCTTAAATTTTACATCGCCAATGGAATTTCGTGTTCGGAGTCACTGAAAATGTTACAGAAGGCTTACGGTGAATCGACTTTACCAAAAACACGTGCTTATGAGTGGTACAAAGCGTTCAAAAGCGGTCGAGATGTGATGGAAGATTTGCCTCGCTCTGGTAGGCCATCAACGTCTGCAACTGAAGTTAACATCGCAAAAGTGAAGGAAATAGTGACTGAAAATCCTCATTCAACTTTGAGAGAGATAGCCGCCGAACTTTCTGTATCTCACGAGTGGATCCGTACCATTTTAACTAATCATTTGGGTATGAAACATGTTACCGCTCGAAGACCTGAATTTTCTTCAAAAACTCAATCGCATGAGAGTCGCTGAGGACATGCTAGAACGAGTCAATTCCGACCCAACATTCATGAACCGCATTGTTACTGGTGACGAGACGTGGGTTTACGAGTTTGACATGCAAACTAGTCAACAAGCTTCGGAGTGGCGCCTTTCAACTAAATCGAAACGTAAAAAACCACGCTAAAGTCGATCAAAAGTCAAAGTCATGTTGACTGTTTTCTTTGACTATCGCGGTGTTGTGCACTCGGAATTCTTGCCGGAAAGTCAAACGGTAAATAAAGAATATTATTTGAGCGTTATGCGGCATTTAAGAGAGCAAATTCGAAGAAAAAGGCCAGATTTGTGGAAAGAAAATTCTTGGATTTTGCACCACGATAATGCGCCTTCACACACGGCCATCATTGTGAACGAATTTTTGACCAAACACTCAACAAATACCATCGAGCAACCACCATATTCACCAGATATGGCTTCAGCCGACTTCTTTCTTTTTCCTAAACTCAAATTACCACTTCGTGGCACCCGTTTTTAATCGTTAGAAGACATAAAGGAGAATTCGCGGCGAGAACTGAACTCAATTCCGGAAACAGCGTTTAAAAAATGTTTTGATGATTGGATTATTCGTTGGCGTAAGTGTATCGTTTCTGAAGGAGCATACTTTGAAGGTGATAAAATAAATTTGGATGAATAACAAATATTTTGTGTATTATTGATCTTTTCCCGTTACTTTCTTGACCGAATAGTATATTAGCATGGTTCGAAAATTATAGATTTACAACTCTATGCGATTCCAAAAAAGCTTTTCAAATCGTTAGAGTGGCAGATGATGAGCTGCGACCGGAGTAGGTAACCCGACATAGAAGGAGAAGCTTTCAGAAGCTGTGCTTGTGGGCAGTGGGGGGTTACACTGTGGCGCGACGTTCGTGATAATTCGGAAATACGAAGATTACCGAAGCACATACCTTTACCTTTACACTTTTCTGATTGAATTGTGTAATTTAATTCAAGCGGTTGCAGTAGTTTCCAGTAACGCGTATTTTTGCAAAGTCTCACCTTTGTTCTTCAATCGACTGTACAAGTTCTCAAAGATGTGAAAGAAATTAAGTACATTTAAAAGTTTTGTTTTATATGAACGCTTTTTTACTGTCGGGCTACCCTGGTGTGATCCTGAATAACAACTATTTTCTTTCATTCATATACTTAAACCAAATATGTACCAGATGTACCTACGAACAAGTTTTAGTTTAAATTAACAAAATCAACTGATATTGTAGAGGATAATAATATGTATAACGAATATACTATGATACTAGGGCGACGGGCGACACTGAAAGTGTTTAGAACTGTACCACTTGTAAACGTTATAATAAAAAAAATAGTTCAAATTTTGAAAATGGAACTCTTTTTCAATATTATTGTGTATGTATTGTATTTATTTGTCAGTTGTTTACGATTTGGCGGCAAATTGAAAATTGTATGTGTCACGTCAGCATGAATTTAACGCGAGAAAATTTTCGATGTCATCTATGAATACAAGAAAGTTATGATAGACTTCGATTGGCCTTTCACGATGAAGCCCCATCTCGTGTCACTGTCTCTCGTTACAACTGGTTTAATGAGGCTAAACGTAGTCGCACTAATCTCACCGATGATCTGCGTGAGGGACGGCCTTCTACGGCGACGACTGAAGATAACATCAGTGTTGTGCGGCGTATGATAGAGACTGACAAAAGAGTGACTTAGCAGTAGATTCGGACAAGGTTAGGCATCGGTATGAGTGAAGTGCACAAAATCCTCCATGATCATTTAGCGGTCAGGAAGCTTTGTGGTGAGCATGATCGGTGGATACCTCATAATTTGACAGAGGTCCAAATACTCCGTGGTGTTGATTGGTGTACTGAAATGGTTCAAAGATTTAACGGAGGTGACTCAAATGCTGTGTTCGACATACTTACGGGTGACGAAAGCTGGATTTATTGTAATGATCCTGAAACTAAGAGACAGTCTGCTATCTGGGTGTTTCCTTCCGAGGAGTTGCCAACTATAGTGAAGAGAGGTCGAAGCGTGGGAAAAAGATGGTGGCGTCGTTCTTCGGAAGGACAGGTCATTACGCAACAATTGTTTTAGAGGATCGAAAAACAGTGGTAGATAGGTACATTTGTTTGCCAGTTGTCTTGGAAAAGGTTCAGGAGAAACGACCTCGCAGTAGGATCCTCCTTCACCACGACAACGCCTCGTCGCACACCGCCAAGCAAACAATCGACTACTTGGCGACGTCAGACGTGGAATTACTGGGTCACCCGCCCTATAGCCCCTACCTCGCACCTTGCTCGATTTTTATTTATTTCCGAAAATAAAAGAAAAACTTCGAGGAAAACATTTTATGGACGCCCTTGGAAGCAGTGGCTGCGTTTCAAAATGCCGTCGAAGAGACCCCTGGAATCCTGGGATGGGCACATGGGCCAGACGGATAGGATAGATTTTCTTTAGACCATAGATACAGAAATAAGAGTTATTTTTAGAAGTGGCGAACTTAGCCTGTTGGGGGCCCGGGGAGGCAAAACAAAATGAGGACACCTTGGTCTTCGCAGTTTATGTAGGTATTTCTCTAAATATTTTACAAAAAAATTAATAATGTAACACATACATAAACTCACGCCTTCTTCCCATGGGGGTAGGCAGAAACTACAGAACGCCACCTGCTACGATCCATACATACTCCTTTTGCCTCGTTTACGTTCATACATCTGGTCATACACGCACGCCGGCTGGGAGTACCACGCACCTGACCTTAATTTTTTTTTTTTTTTTTTAATAATGTAAAAAAAATATAACTACACTATAGGCTTCGCACCCTGCAGGATAATCATTTTCATCTTCCAATGAAAGCTCCCGCAGACAGGTGCGACGCAGCAGCACGACGCGACTCTTGTAGAACAACTTCCATGAAGTTTTCATAAAAAATGTTCTACAACAGTCGCGTCGCGCTGTCGCGTCACGCCTTTTTTTGGGTAGAGGGGGTTTTCTGTACGTACATGATTTTTTCCGAGAGCTTAGCAAAGCCAATGAACAATCATGTTTCGTCGAAAAATACCAAATCCGTAGCTTTTGATTCCGTCGTTGGAAAACATCACATTTCCTCTGCGCAAAAGTAAACAAAACCAACTGGATTGGCAGACTGGTCTAATTTTGTTAAAACTAGGTTTTAATAAACAGTCTGGTTTGCTTCAAGCTAAAGAGTAATTTTTACGGTGTTGTAAGCACTGGCCGTGCGTGCTTGGCAACAAGCTATTTCAGTAATTATTTACAGGCCCGAACATAGAAACCCAGGGCCCCTAGGCACTTGATATTTGAGGCCCCCACCCCATCCCGAAGCCGGTTTTGGTAATTTAGCAAATAAAATGCAATAATTGTACAGAAAAAAAAAAAACGACTTTAATTACTTTATATAAACATCAGAAATAATGCAGTCTACGTTTACGTCAACAGTCGTCTGAAATTTATAAACAAAGCCGTTCTTTTCCCTTATTCCTTCACACTCAAGTTACCAACTTGTACCAACGTACTTTTTTCAAACAAAACTAATTATAGTACTTATTTAAAAATCTACATGATTTATTTTTGGCATAGGTGGTGCCGGCAGTGATTGAACTGTGATGTTCCTAAGAAAACTTTGGATGCAAGAGCGAGCGAAGCGAACTCGATAATTTAAGCACCTCGGATAGATAGTAATAATATTCATTCAGTAATAATAGGAGTTACTTTGTCGAGTTATGCCAGCCAGAAAGCTTAAGGCGATACCCCGACCAAAACCTTGTCAAAGTGCGTTATTCAGAGGCTATTAACTCATTCACTATGGGTAATAAACTACATCTAAAAGCACATTATTAATGTTCGATATCCTATCATCACATTGCACGTTCTTATTTGTTTTTATGTGTTATAAATTCATCTGAAATCTCCTTGTAAAAAAGTGACTAAAATTATTGATTGCATGCATCTTTTGCTAAAGGTGACGTTCTATGCATTTGAGGATTACACTAATGGATAGATAATTAAAAAATCTAAATAATACACGTTTTATTTTATTTTAAAACTTCACTTGTCTTTTTTTATTCAAATAATTTCATTATTTTGTGAATTTTTGATAAATGAGCGTGCGGAGGGAGCGAGACAGAGCGAGATTCAGCGACGGGACAGAGAAGGACCGAACGCTCAAGGTCGTTTGGTCAGGGAAGCGCCTTAAGAATTGAGAGTAACTAAGATGCAATGGCGTGTGACGCGAGCTAGAAAGTCTTTAGCACCCCGCTTCGGAAAGGTTAGATTTCTTTACAACAAAAAACCTTTTTACAAAAAGAATAACCGACTTCAACTAACTAAATTAGACCGGCTAAAAAAGATTTTTAATTTTTCAATTTTTAGCGATTCAGTTATTAATTGATCTAAGTTACAATAGTCTAATGTCAGCTGCTCATCACCTTTTACAAAATATTATTTTTTCCGATGCAGGGACGTTAATTGTTGAGAAGTACTCCTGGTAAGAACCAAAAGAACTGAAGCTGATGGTGAAGCCACCATCAGCTCCATTTCACCATATGCATTGTGGCGAGCATAAATTGCTTAGCAACCATAATTTAAAGTAATCGAATCGTAACCCGTGAAATACTTAGGTATTATTGAGTAGTTCCGGTGGCCATCTGGTCTTCATCATCAGTTCCACTTCAGCGAATGGTGCTTTCCCATAGGAAATGCACGAGTTACTATAAAAAATACCCAAGTGGCTATAGGTGTGTCTATAAAATTTGAGGAATTGCCTCGATTTCCATAGGATCCCCTTCATCATATTCTGACTTGGTGACAATGGGACTACCTCGAAGTTATACCCTTTCAAACAATAAAAGAATTTTGCAAATCCATCTGTATATGACGGAGTTATGCCCGAACATACATAAAAAAAATGTAAACATCCGAATTTATAACCTCTTCCTTTTTGAAGTCGGTTAAAAACAGAAATAGGAGTTGCTTTTGTCGACTTATGCTGAAGAATTAAGAGAAACTATAATGTAGGAGTGACTGCAGTGAGCTCTTTCTCCCGTCCGGCAGGCAAGCTAGCTAGTCGGGGTAGCTGTGTGGGTGGGGGTGGCCCTTAGACAAGCCGGGGCCTTGCAGGTCTAGGCGGAAATCCGGGACTGATTATATTTATCGGTATTGATTTCGTAGAAGGCAAGTCAAGATTGGCTGCAATCATATTCTTGATAGAAAATGGGCCATCGTATGATTTTCTAAGCCAATAGGGGCGTGTCCCAAATATTTACGTGTATTATACGTTTTAATAGGTTACGATGGTCTTATTATTTTTATTCTTATTTTCTGCGAGCTATTCATCGCATTACTTTCAGCTCGAATTACGAGTGAAGCGGTCAACTGGTCTTGCATCTTGAAATATAGTAAGCTCCACTGCGCTACTAATATTTAAGAAGAACTTTAAGGCGTCAGCAAGCAGGCGCGACGCGATTCTAGTAGAACAATTTCTATGAAAACTTCATGGAAATTGTTCTACAAGAGTCGCGCTGAGCTGTTTCGTCGCGCCTGTCTGCGGGCGCCTTTAAATTCCTAGTTGTAAGATCAATACACTTGACTTACCACTTAGAGCAGTGGTGGCCCAGTGGTGACGGCCCCGGCTTACGATTTGTAAGTCGTAGGTTCGAACCCAGGCAGGCGCTTTACTTTGTGTAGATGATGATGATGATGTAATGTAATGAATGATGGGAAACATCGTGCCAATTTGAAGCAGTTATTTTATTGTAATTAATCACTAAGTTTCTAAGTAATTATAAAATGAATTGGAAGCTCAGTAATTACTTACATTTTAATAACATAATTATTGTTATTTGCAATGATTCTGGAAATAGCGTGGATGTTTCCGAAAATCTTTCGTAGATTCCAAATAACCACATATTTTGCAATCGCCTTAGGATTTTTGGAAAGAGTCCTTTTTTGCGATTGCACTACGACATTTATTTTCCGTACATTCCTATTTATGCATCTGTTTGGTGAAACTTGACTCGAGTGCTCTTGCTATATAGTTGGATTGATCTCCTGATAATCAGCCCAGGCGCGTACCAAGGTACAGGTCAGGTATACCTAATTGGTTAGCTCTAGTGATATCAGCTGGCTCTATGGACCATAACTAAGGCGCGCCGGACGCACCCAGCTTGATCACATGTACCACAATGAAGTCAAAAATAGCGTTGCCATTGACATGGATAATTTATGGTTGAATTAATCCGTTTATTACATCATACCTTGGTGTGGCCAACTATGGAGCACCTATGTAATTCGATTACACGATGATTTACCTACTAACAACTAAAATATAATATTATAGGTCGAAGGTGTCCTGGAACCTATTCACATCGTGTCTTTTCTTATAAGGCGTAGTCGGGTTTCAGTTTTAAAATCGTTATCAGTAAATTTAAATTAGCTCTTGATCGACGTTCCCCATAGATGATGTAATTATATCATTTTCTTATCCCATCATTTGTGGGTATACTGACTGGCTTTAGTTCAGTGGTTCAGTACAGAATTTAATTGAATTTCATGCGTTGCACGTTGATCCTGACAGCGTTAATTGAATTAGGTACCTACTGCTTGTGACATGACTTTGTTTGTGTCTTGGTTCAAGCATAGTAACACCTATTGTATAATACAAGCTTATAGTTTCCTTTCCGAATTGTCTCAATTATACCTACGAGTAAGATCACTTCCGCTGGATTTTTTACCGAATTGAAAATACTACCTATAAGGTAGTTAAATAAAGGTAAACAAACAAAACCACGTGACTCATAGATGCTAAACCTTTTATTTTAGTAATTTAATAATTAATAGGCTCTGTTCTGAATCTGAGGAACTATCTGTTACATTAATAATAAAGCGTTCAGCGGTATCATAAATGATTTTGTCTAATTTAAACATTTTCTGTCCTTCATAGAATACATGAATCCTCGCAATTATTCCAATTCTCAGCAGTCACATTAGATAGGTAAAGCCTCTCGCAAAAGAATTTTTTGGTCAGCCATTTCAAAAGTTTTATTGACGTGATAACGTCTTATAATCGATGAACGCCGTTATCACGTAAAATTATTGTCCGTTACCGGACTTTACAGACAACCTTTTTTTTTCTCGGCTACAAACCCCTTAACTTGAGCCCACGTCTTGAAATGTCATGTCTTGAAACTATGTCTGTTTCTAACGAATAACACTCTTTGGGCCATGTTTCTTCTACATATTTAAACACATTTATCAATGTCTATTTCTCAGAGGATGAAAGAGGTCTTGTTTTGAAGCTTTTTTTTCTTCGGTGATGGAAATGAGAGTACGGATTTGGCCTGGCTAGTACCAAGCTTAGGTTCACTCATTTTTCAACAATACGAATTTAAAAACCAATAACGAGAAATAAAAATACTTATAATAACTAAATCAAAACCAAGAAACAAGCTATATTAACAAAATTCAGCAAAATCGAAACGCACAGTACGCACAAGCAACATCGCAAATATCGAGAGTGCTGCCAAAGGCTAACCACATTTCCCACCCAAAAAAAAAAAAGGTGTACCTACTTTTCAATTTAGCAACGTTATCTAACTCGTTGTATTTTCTAAAAGGTTTAGGGAACTTGTCTTTTTGGGCTCTTTACAGTAGGCAGATTACAAAATATTATACTATTTAATAGAAGTAACAAAAAAAATGTGCTCAAGCAATTACATCTACGAAAAGTAGGTACTTAGTTTAAGAATAAATGATAAAGTTTAACATATATTAATAAAAGAGGAAACTATCGTATAAATCGAAAATAAATTATATTTTCGTGTAACTTATTTTTAAACAATAAAGTGTCAACTACAAAAAAACTGTTTTTATGATTTATTTACCTTTATTTAACTACCTAAACCTTTCTAGTTTATAGGTAACTTTTTAATGGAGAGTGTAAGAGTGGAAAATCTAAATAAAGGTCAGCTGCACTTTGAACAGTCCGTAGGGCTGCATTTTTGTCCCATCAGTATCACAAGTGAGGCAAAAAACTTAGTTTAAGGGTAGGTACCTATAATACCTACTGTAAGACGATTTTTAGGTTTCCGTACCCAAATGGTAAAACGGGACCCTATTACTAAGACTCCGCTGTCCGTCTGTCTGTCCGTCTGTCACCAGGCTGTTTCTCATGAACCGTAATATTTATACAGTTGAAATTTTTACAGATGATGTGTTTCTGTTACCGCTATAACAATAAATACTAAAAACAGAATAAAATAAATTTTAAGGGGGCCTCCATACAACAAACCTGATGTTTTTGTTTTTTTATAGATAAAGGTACGGAACCCTTCGTGCGCGAGTCCGACTCGCACTTGGCCGGTTTTTTTAGACAACGTGGGTATCACGTGGGTGCGACTCCAACCACGTTATCGCACAAATCAAGGGACTTAGCAGTTCAGGAGTTCAAACAACATAAATAAATAGGTACATACAGTGACGATGAAACTATCGTCTCATTTTTTTAATTTCAATAGATAACGAGCATCGTGCTTATCAAAGGGCATGTGCGACACTCATTAGTAGGTACTAACAGCAACACTCAAGGCTCCCGCAACAGGCGCGACATGACAGCCTGACACAAAGTCGCCGGCGCCGCCGCCGCCCCGCGTCCGTCGCGCGGCACGCGGTGCCTTTGTGTCACGCTTTCGCGTCGCGCCTGTGTGTACGAGCCTTCATTCGTCCTACGTTTGAAGGCTCGCTCGAAAGGCGCCGCTCGTAGCGCGACGAGCGGTGCCTTTGTCTCGCGCTGTCGCGTCGCGCCTGTCTGCGGGAGCCTTGAAGTCAAACAAGTGGCAATATGAATAATTATTGTATTGCAATCTTGTGAAGCAGCATATTCATAAGTGCCAATTACAACATTGTGCGATGAACGTTGTTTAATTGTACCTATATTGTAAATTAATAGATACCCACGGGAAAAATACATAGTGTAAACACCTCCCCCTTTATTTATAAACGATGTTAAAGTTAAGTAGTGATTAGCGACTGTTTAACCAAACATTTTTGATGTTTCAACGCCTCGTAACTTTAAGCAACGTTTATAAATAAACCCCCTCATGTATAAGCAAGAATCTAAAAACTGTAAGCTATTGGCGGATGAGTTCGATTCTGACTGGCTACATAAACTAGAATTAATTTATTTGTTTATACTGTAAGCGTATAGGTAGGTACCGTACTGGCAGAGGCATGCTCTATACTAGAAAGGTTTAGGTAGTTAAATAAATGTAAACAAAAAAAAAACACGCGACTCATAGATGCTAAACGTTTTATTTCAAATGTTAAAATCATATTATTTTTAGTCATATAATAATAGGCTCTATTCTGAATCTGAATCTCAGGAACTATCTGTCACATTAATAATAAAGCGTTCAGTGGTATGATGGTAATGGTATCATCAATTATTTTGTTACATGACCCTCGCATTTTTTCCAGTTCTCAACAGTCACATTAGCTAAAGCCTCTGTTAAAAGAATTTTTATGACAGCCATTTTAAAAGTTTTATTTTTCTCGGCTACAAACCGTTTAACTTGAGCCAATATTAACTCAATTTAATGGAGCTCACAGTGGTATGGTGGCAGCCGCAATACTGTGAGTCTGTGACACCATTTAACATTTTTTCTAATTCATCCATATTCCCATAAAGTGCATCTGGTTAACCGAGTAAACGTAATACCTGCTACTTCAGTTGCCATACTATGTCACAGGTGGAGGTACTCTTCAATTTAGCAACGTTATCTAATTCGTTGTATTTTCTAAAAGGTTTAGGGAACTTGTCTTTTTGGGCTCTTTACAATAGCCAGATTACAAAGTATTACACGATTTTATAAATGTAACAAAAACATTGTGTTCAAGCAATTACATCTACGATTAAATTAAAACAAACGAATAAATTATAAAGTTTAACGTACATTAATAAAAGAGGAAACTATCGTATAAATCGAAAATAAATTTAATTTTGTTGTAACGTATTTTTAAACAAGAATGTCTCAACTATAAAAAAAAACCTTTTTACGATTTGTTTACCTTTATTTAACTACCTAAACCTTTGTAGTTTAAGTGCTCTACCATTCAACCTTTGATTTCGGCGTTTTACTATAGGTACGGCACAAATTTGCAATTACAAAAATCATTAAACGCAAATAAACGTATTTATTGTTTTTTTTTTCATTTGGTAGGTACATACATACCTATTTACTTTGACAATCAGCATTGCCACGTTGAATGGCAAAAAGCTGACCTTTTGGGGCATTATTGTACAGTGATGTGGAATTTTCTAAGTTTATTCTTTTTGTTTGATGCATATAGGTAGGTACAGTCACGGACTTTAATTGATGAGCCAGTTGTGACTGTTCGTATTTTAGCCGTGTATGGCAAATCAGGTTTAGTCGGGTATACTCGTAGGTACATAGTACAGAGTGACTACCCAAAATCAACCAATTGCAGGTCTAGCAACCGTTACCTAGCGACAATTGTTTTAGCGTAGCGATAGTAACGTTACTGTACGGAAAAATTATGATTGGTCATTTCGACATCGGATAAACTCGGACCCACGATTTTATCCCAACGCGTAGCGTCCAAGATGACGTTCATGACAATTATGATAACTGTTGCACATAAACCAAAATAACACCTAACTGCCGCCTTCTTGGAAGAATTTATTATGAATTTTATTTACTTTTTCTGTTTTACCTATTATAAACAGTCATAAAATTTGCTAAGCTAAAAAAATAGTCAACCTTTGAAAAATAGTTTTATTTCGTTTATCAAGCAATCAGTCACTGTCTTCGGATAGGTTTCAGAAATATCGAGTATTTAATGAGCTCTAATTTAAAGAAGGTCAGTATCAATTAGATTGGATAAACGTATGCAACATTTTCAACCGACTTCACCAAATGGAGGAGGTTCTCAATTCGCCTGTATGTTTTTTTTTATGTGTGTTAGCTCAGAACTTTTTTCTGGGTGTACCGATTTGGATGATTCTTTTTTTTATTTGATAGGTGGTGCTTCTCATGTGGTCCCATTTAAATTTGATCAAGGTCTGACCAGTCGTTTTTGAGTTATCCTTAATACTGCATATTTTTTCCACTTAGTTTATATGGATGATGTGTTAATAATTTCCTGTCACTGTTATTTACACACCAAGTAGTGGTATACGAATTTGTGCGGGGTAGGTACCGCAACTAAAAAGTGAAAAAAAAATCGTTTTTACAAAAAAACAACCGACTTCCAAAAAAAACACTAAAATACGTGAAAAATAACTTTAATTTCCGAAGTCGGTGGCCTAAAACGAAAATACAAAACCAAAGACACCGACTTCCGAAATTAAAGTTATTTTTCACGTATTTTAGTGTTTTTTTTGGAAGTCGGTTGTTTATTTGTATTGATTTATCTTGGACAACTTAGCAGTCAACCTTCAACCTCTATGGATAAGACTATTTCCGATTATTAGTAATTTGTCATCTTGTCCACGAGCATGCGGTTTGAGTTCGTGTTTAATCGTCTAATCTCGTTAATGTATAAAACTGCAAAATTGAAAAGTTTGAAAGTGGCTCATCAATTAAAGTCCGTGACTGTACATGTCCTATAATTGATTGAGACCGTAATATTGTTTTCTGTAAATAAACCTTAGGTAATTTGTTGCAAATAAGACTGTAGCGGTATCTACACCGCCACATGCGAGCTACACGTCATACTGACGTCACGCAAATCCTGCATCGCGCAAGAGAGTTTACCGCGCGACTAGCATATATACAACGTCCCGACATCAACCGTCGGGCAGTTGCCCACCAGACAGAACACCCGTCTGGTCGGTGGATCCTCCCTCTTCTAAGGAGGTGTGAGTGAACTTTACACGCTGTTCCTCATAACTCTATAAGACATTCAGACTTCTTCTTCTCTTCGAGTCATTTGTAAATTTTAATATAAAATAATATCTATTATTATGTTACTTATGTTGGGCCCAGTAGGTGGCCACGCACATCGTGGCATCCGCGGCTTTTTTAGGTTCTCAGAAGTGCAGGTGTAAGTACCTGGGCACTTTGGACCCTCTAACATATGGGACATGACTTGATCGGGAGCACCGCATTCACACTGGGTGTCGGTGGGGTCTATAATCGCCCTTTTCACTAGATTGTGCTTGCTGCGGTAGGTATACTTGGGTTCGCATTCAGACTGAATTTTGCAATTTAAAACATCATCATCATCAACACCCACAGCCCCACTGCTGGGCATAGGGCTCTCCTTTATTGTGCCAATCCCATTTAAAACATAATTACCTAAACGTAATTTCAGAACTTTATTTTAAGTACACAAAGCAAATTAATAACAAGGGTCTTTATTAGCAATTTTTATCTGTGATTGATTATACGAGTAACGTAAACCAGTAAATCACAATACTTAGTCGAAATTAAAGCACAAATATTACAATTCACTCTATGTTAGGTATTGAATTGTTTCATCAAAAGGCATGAATTTAGTACGAAATTACGAATCCATTTAGAACTTTGTACACGCGGCGACATAACAAGCTATACATATCCAGTTTTAGCCGACCTCGCACTGTATGTACCTATAGGCTTTTCGAACAATGAGAAATCAGCTTATACTGGAAATGTATGGCTTGATTTGTAGTCGTGCGTACCTAAGAGTAAGTATTGAGATCTTTATATCCGTGTATTTATTGTGTGTAGGTATCTTTATATCCGTGTATTTATTGTGTGTAGGTGCTACCACCAGATTTTAATAAAGTAGGTATACAAAATTCATATAATTTCTTTAGTACAAGGCACCTTTGTTCACACTACGGAAAGCAATAAACCGGTACCGTCAAACGGTGTTATTAAGGATGCAGGAGTGAATCGAGACGAAACTTTAAAAGGGATTGGAACATGGAAATAATAATATAGTTTGTTGCCAAAAAGGACTCTAATGTGTTTACTGTATTATAATTAACAATTAAGTGCCCTTGTTGGCAACAAACTATAGTATTTCAATGTTAAAATCCCTTTTAAAGTTTCGTCCCAATTCACCCCTGCCTCCCTATTCACCCCGAATGACGGTACTTATATGAAAAAAAAACTGGAACCCCTACTATACTACCAACATTCAAAACAAAATTTCCAACTCCTAATCCTAAAACGCAATACGCATGCATGCCAGTCACAACGCAATACGCATGCATGCGCAATACGCATGCATGTTCGCTGTAGTAACTACACGCTTGATATTGATGACAATATAATTAATTCAGATTCCCAAGTCGCCGCGGCCTTTGAAAATTTCTTTGCTGATGTTCCCGTATCCACTACTAAATCTCTAAACTCATCACCCACTGCTGCAGAGTCTTTACTTAAGGAAAACGTTCCTGTATGTGATTCTGAATTTCATTTCAAATATGTCACCTGCAAAGATATAATTAAAACCTTTCACACATTAAATGTTAAAAAGACCGCAGATCTATGGGGTAATTCTGTGGACGTTGCTAAGTCCATAATAAACATTGTAGCACCTACTTTAGCTGTTATTTTTAATAATTGTATTGATCGTGGTGAGTTTCCTGATCTTATGAAAAACAGTAAAATAATACCGTTATTTAAATCGGGTAGTACATCAGACCCTACTAATTATAGACCTATTTCAGTACTACCTACCTTTAGTAAAATTTTTGAAAAACTTATTTTGAATCAAATGCAAGGATTTTTTAATAATCACAAATTACTGCATAACAAACAGTTCGGTTTTACGAGGGGTCGTTCGACTACTGATGCCGGAGTTGAACTTTTAGGACATGTTTATGATGCATGGGAGGACAAATGCGATGCTTTGGGAATCTTTTGCGATTTGTCCAAGGCATTCGATTGTGTTCTTCATGAAACATTGATCAGGAAACTGCACCACTACGGAATCCGAAACGCCTCTCTGGATCTTCTTACTTCTTACTTAAGTGATAGGATTCAGAGAGTTGATGTTAATGGAAAAAGATCACCCGGATCGGTAGTAAGAATGGGGGTCCCCCAGGGCTCAATTCTTGGGCCATTTTTATTTCTTATTTATATAAATGACTTGCCTTACCTCATAAAGGATAAACATGATATAGTGTTATTTGCAGACGACACTTCACTTTTATTTAAACTGAAACGTCAGCAGCTGATTACTGACAATATAAATAGCGCCCTTGCAATAGTAGTTAACTGGTTTAATGTTAATAACCTACTTCTTAACGAGAAAAAAACTAAATGTATTACGTTTACGATACCTCATGTTAGACAAGTAGACACTAGTGTTCTCATAAAGGGTGAAGTGCTGAAACCCGAAAATACCACAGTTTTCTTAGGCATAACTTTGGATACCAAGCTTCAATGGGGCCCCCACATAGATAAATTGTCAAAAAAGCTTAGCTCTGCAGCATACGCCGTTAGAAAAATTCGTGGTTTAACTGATTTAGAGACAGCCCGTTTAGTATACTTTAGTTATTTTCATAGTGTGATGTCGTACGGTATTCTGTTGTGGGGAAATGTCGCCGATATCCAGACAATTTTCGTTTTACAAAAAAGGGCAATTCGTTCTATCTATAAATTAAGTCCCAGACACTCCCTCAGAGATAAATTTAAAGAGATTAATATAATTACTGTGCCTTCTCAGTATATTTATGAAAATCTTTTGTATGCACATAAAAATATTAATCTGTTTAAAAAATACAGTGATATCCACAATATAAATACTAGAAACAAACACAAATTTATTGTTCCTACGACCAGGCTCAAGAAAATAGGTGGCTCGTTTAGATGCCAATGTATACGTTTTTTTAATAAACTTCCTAGCGACATTCAAGATGTAAGCTTTAATAAATTCAAATCTTTTATAAAACGGAAACTATGCCAGAAAGCCTATTATACTGTGAAAGACTATATTGAGGACAAAAAGGCTTGGGATTGAGCTGCTCCAATAAATTTACACGGTGAATGTTGATTTTAATTTGCTAGCTATTTTAGACATGAATATTTACTGTAAAAAGTATTATATTTTTTTCATTATTGAGAATATGAGGACTATGTGGGTCATTGTTTCAGTTATATTCTTGATCTGGCAGTTTAAGTAGTTTATGCGGCCTACCCAAATGTCCTTTCTTTGGTATTGTTCGTCGAATCGTTGAGCTCCTTAAGTTCTGAGTTGAGCTGCACGGTTACTGACAAATGCGTGCACTGACTGGACAGGTCCACTTAATCTGTGTGGTTCTTTCCTCAAAAGACCATTTCAGACACCAATCTACATGGTTCTCAAACATTATGTCCGATTTTTTTTATATACACATTGACATTGTTGAATTTTATATACACAATGACATGAGTATTTACTTGTAAAGTAGTATGTTATTTTAATTATTGTGAATGTGAGGATTATGTGGGTCATTGCTTTTTTTTTTCGCAGTTAATTTTGATCATGATCTGGCAGATTGAGTAATTTATGTGGCCTACCCAAATGTCCTTTCTTTGGTATTGTTCGTCGAATCGTTGAGCTCCTTAAGTTCTGACTTCCTGAGTTGAGCTGCACGATTACTGACAAATGCGTGCACTGACTGGACAGGTCCACTCAATCTGTGTGGTTCTTTCCTCAAAAGACCATTTCAGATACCAATCTACATGGTCTTCACATGATATGACCAAGATTATATCTGGACTTTAAAAGAGACTGTGACCTCTGAGTTTGTTTCGGCCTTTCTTCTCAGAGTAGTCAGATAGGAAACGCCGACCTCATCTAGTTTAAAAATATGATTGACGTGTAAAAGTGTTTGTACAAACCTACTTACAGAAATAAAATCATTTATCATTTATCATTTATCACAGTTGGCTGACAGATAGGTATGTACGGCTGATATTAACAAGTGCATTCATCGCGCCTTCATTCAATGCAATGCCTACTCGTCAAACGTACATTCATCGAACCACTTGGCTGCTTCCTCATAAAGTGTATTTCATATAATGAAGCTTCAATCCCGCGGCGGGCGCAGCGATCTTTTCAACCTTCCTACCTATCAATTCTTTTTTTAAATGGTTGTAAGTACTTTTTTGTAGGTAAGTTAGGTGTAACAATGAATATTGTAGCCCCCTATACGTTCTCTCTAAATATAAGCTGATTGCGCAAGAGCAGAAATATATTATGATTATTTAAATAATTATTTCTCTTATGAAATAAAAATGTAGGTACGGTATTTAGTTTTCGTTCTCGTACGTTCCATCTTTGATACAGAGCGCTGGGTTTATTTCTGTCTAGTTTTTTGGTCGTCCTCAGTGTTAAGGCTGCTCTCTTGAAAAAGCTTGAAAAATGCATGCAGATGAAGCAACTTTTCGTCGGCATTTACAGAGAAATTACATCTAAAAAAGAATGTTAGTAATCTACATGATATAATACGTAATTTGGTTTAGCCATAATTTTTCTATCGGTATCACAAAATAAAATAAAAAATATACCAAATCACCTCCAAATCATTGAGATGAAACCATTTTACTCCTTCGTTTTTTATCAAAAGAGTATAAAAAAAAAATCGACTGCTTTGCAATACAAAGGAAAATAATTTGGTTTCGTTACTTTTTTTAAATATGTATTATTTTTATTGTAATAAATTAAAAAGGCGTCTGATTAATGACTGCGTCTACGTCACCCCCGCACTCGTCCTTAGATTCAGTTGGTCGTTAGCTCCGCCCACATGCTCAAGGTTATTGGCATTATTACAAGCCTTAAGCGTTACGAATTTCAAAATTTAAGTAAATACCTAGGCAGGAGATGGGTGCCGTGTGGTGTAGGTTTTGTTTTGTCGAGTTGCTCGAGATTACATGTCTTACGATGACAAATGTGCCATATAAAATTAGGTACCTACGAAATATTTCCATCTGACAAATTAATAGTCATGAAAAATTATGCTTACACAACACTAGTCACCCAATTTTTTAAGTAGCTTCTTTAAGTTATTAAAGCTCCAGGGCACTTTTTTTATAATTTCTGTTACCTATCAGAGAACAATATTTTGTCCTGTGAAACAAGCTCAGAGGGCCTAGAAAAATGTCATTCGCTTCGGAGCGATTCTATTTCTATAATCGCTACCGCTTACGCTAATATTTGGCATCATACGAATCTAAAACTAGCGATAAAACTTGTCAAAAAGTGTCACTTGGCTACGCATCTGTATGGAAGTAATCGTTCGACGCTGTCGATTCGTTTCATAGAATCGAATGATGTTAACATTGTCTAGCTAATTTCTATTCGTTAACCTATGATCACGTGACATTTCGATAGCTTATGTCAATTCCATACATTTTTTGGCTTTTCTACTAGCGTCATCGCTAATAGAATGTTACTTTGTCTAGGCCCTCCGAGCTTTATTGTTACACAGCCGCTGCACTTACATGCACCGATATCATTTAGCGGACATCTAATCACTAACACGAAAATAAAATTGCCTTCCCTTTGATTTATTTTGCTGTGGGCCTGTGTGGATAACTTACGGAGACGTAATATAATAGTAGCCACAGTTTCATGAAAATAAGCATCTCTATTGATTATTAGCGGAAAACGTTTCAAAGCAGAACAAGTAGGTACTTATTTAGGTACGTAATTGAGAAAACTTAAAACAAATTGCAAGTTGAACTGCTCGAGACTGCAAGCAAGACAAGTTTGAAAGAGTCTTAGTACTTAGTCTGTTTAATTTACTATTCAGAGGCTACAAATAAAGTAACACGAAATAAAATAAATTCTTGGAACAAACTTGGCGAAATGCAAACCTTTAACTACTAATTATATCTGAGTAGCTACTTATTTCTGAGCTGTTTACACTGATTGTTATCATGCAAACATTATGCTGCACTGCTGCAGTCATGCTGCAATGGTAAAGATAACAAGTTGTCTTGTCAGTCAGGGTGGAATTACTCAAGATGACTAGCTTTTTATTTCGGATATCGTTGCTGCTTCTACGAACTGCAGCCGTACTATGACGTATTAAAGCCATCATTGTTCTAGCGTGAAAGAGAGACGGAGCTATATATGACCGATAGCACTATCCCTTTTTCGCAATGGAACCATGATGGTATTAACATTAACACGTCATAGTATGGGTACTGGCTCCCTGAAATCAAATCTAGCTTCAGATCCTTCCCGAATCGGTCGCTTTACAACATTATTGTGTCCGTCTTTTTCTGAATCAAATTAACTTAAAAAAGACGGCTAAGCGCGTGTCGGATCTCGCACAATGTAGGGTTCCGTAGTTGGGAATAGTTGGGATGAATTTATCCCAAGAACAAACTTAAAATTGTAGTTGAAAAACATGTTCTCCTATATATTCCAACTGTAAATGTAAGTTTGTACGCACAGTATTGAGAGATGTTTGTAATACCATAGTTTCCTTATCTAAGATTTTCCTGTAATATATAAGTATAGAGGCTCAGTAGTTTCGGATATAAGGGGAAAAATGGTCAGTTTTCATCTATTTTCTTTTAGAACTTTAAAACTATTTATTTTAAAAATATATAGGTATTTGAACCCTCTCAGTAAGCCCTTTCATAACACGGCACAGTTACTAATACTTTTAATTTGCCTCCCAAAAGTGAACCCCATATTACGTTACACGTCTGCGTTTGGGTCACAGAAATGCATACCTATGTGTACGAAATTTCAACCTAATCGGTCCATTAAATTCGGAGCAAATTGACTGTATCTACTCCCTGAGCACGATGTCCGTAGTTTCGGCCGAAGTTATGAGTGGTTCCTAGTCCATATTACTTACCGACATAAGATTAGTTTGGTTTCCGAACTAAGAATGACTGACAACACGATTTGACAGTTGTCCCTATGCCCGACGAGTTTTAGCCCGTCCAAGAAAATTAATTTGACACTTGTTTTGACGCACCAACTACTTTCGGACGGGCCCGTATCTTCTTTGACACACCATAACAATTACAGATATAAATAAATGTAGTTTGAAATTTGAAATTTAATTTTAAAAAAATTATAAGAGATCCCCTGTTCCAGATTACTTACCCGAAAACGTAGGTAACTCATATGGACGGAAGTAGTCCTGAATTGGGTTCCATTCAAAGGCAATTATCGCCAACTTCCTCTTAGTACATCAAGTTGGAAGTTTGTAAACCCGTTTACCTAAGACAAGGATAGTGCGTTTGGCACGTGGCACGTAAGAAATTAATTTGTGCGCGGTACCTACCATTTCATGAATTTATGTTTAGGTAGGTAGGTACCAAAATTCCTGAAATGATGCCGTGCGCAAATTATTTTGTTACGTCATCATCTAGTTTGCAACAGCAGAAGTAGCATTGTTAATGTTCTTTCATTTAAATAAATATAAAACTGTTAATGTGAACATTAACTACTGTATAATAATAAAGGTAAGTACAGTAGTAACGGCCGCGACTTACGAGTTGTAGGTCGTTGGTTCAAACCCGGGCAGGCGCTTTACTTTCTGTAAATTATTTCATCACCACTGCTCTCAAAACGGTGAAGGAAAACATCGTGAGGAAACCGGCATGTCCTAGAACTAAAAATTCGAAGACATGTGACATCTACCAACTCGCACTAGACCCGCGTGGTGGATTACAGCCCACTCCCTCTCACCGATAGGAGGCCTGTCTCCCAGCAATGGAAACATTATACGCTAGTTATTTGGTGGAATGCAACAAAGATACGTCAACATAAAAATGAAATATACCCAAGTAATCAAATTACCGATAACGGCGTGAAACTAAAATGGAACGAGTCAAAGTTAGATTCGTTCGGCGCTTGTTCCATTTATAAAGCGTTGCGACTCGCAACTCGTAACAGCCCACCGCAACGCTGCGCCGCGCGCCGTCGTACGCCGCCTACCGCCCGCGCCGATCGCCGCCCGCCGCGCGCCGACGTGAATCGCTGGATTTTTGCTTTATCTTGATCTTACTTACATTTCTGACGCTGAAAGCTGCTCTGCCTTGCAAATACCGGTACATTTTAATCACAAAACAATAGCTATTTTGTAGCTTCGTATCTTTTTGTGCTAAAAAAGCGTGCATTACTGATAGTCTTCTAGTTACACTGAAAAGACAAAAAAAAGCTCTGTATATCTAATTAATAAAACATAATAATACGAGTATATATGACTGCCTCGTTGGTCTAGTGGTCGCAAGCGCTACTGCTGAGCTTGAGGTCTCGGGTTCGATTCCCGGGTCGGGCAGTGTTATTGGCTTTTTCCACCTGGAATTTCTCAGTAGCCGCCCGGAGTCTGGATTTGTATCCGGTTGTGATGGTAATAGGCTCGCCCCCTATTACATGGGACTTAAACATAACTGGGGAAATGTGGGTGTACTATAGGTACACCTCTGCCTAACCCTTCGGGGAATACAGGCGTGATGTTATGTTTATGTATGTTTAAAACTTAATATTAGATAACAACATAACAACACGCCTGCCTCGAAACGGTTAGGCAGAGTTACCTACCTATAGTAGGTACAGCCACATTTCGTCATTTAAGTTTCAACTAATTTGTAAAGTAAATCGGGGGGATAAATATCAGCAGGGCTCGCTGATATTTATCAGTAAATATTTATATCATGACATAATATATCAATTAGGTAATATTTATGTGGATATAATATCAATTGATATTTATTGTTAAAACCAGGAATTTAGCAAATTCAAAGTGTACCCTAGCAACACTTGACAAACAACTACAATTTGGATTACCTTTCCCGAAGTGGCAATCTAATCATAAGTTTCGCAGATTCACCAAATAACGGCAAGTTCGGTTAGCTTTTTATTGAAATTCAAACCTTATATCCATAACATAGGGTTTATAGTAGGTTGCGTTAATATAAGGTATACCCCAATCTATACCAATCAATACTAATATTACAAAGAGGTAAAGTTTGTGAGGTTGTAGGGGGTAATCTCAGGATCTCCTGAACCGATTTTGAAAATTCTTTTACCAATAGAAAGCCACGTTATTTGCGAGTGTCATAGGCTATATATTATATCGAAAAATTAAAAGACTTTTTCGAGGTAGTTGGATTTGCAAAGTAAGTCGGAGAAAAACGGTCGAAACTTTTCTTACGAACGTTTCTTACGAAGACTGTCTGAACGATGAGAGATGCATAAATATGATTGAATTCTAGAGAAAAGTTGTAGAGCTTGATAATGCATACAAAAAAGTCAGCGACAACATATGTCCAACTTTTAATATGTAAGTCACAAAAAGTAGTTTTTTATATTAAAAAAATAATTTAAAAGTTGGCATTCCTATCTTGAAACTTGAGCCCCCCCCCCCCCTACATGTGTAACGCTACAAGGCTAGCACTGGCATATAAAAGAGTTGCGGGAGAATATAGTCGTGGCGACCATTCTCACAGGGCCAGTAGTGGGACAACTGGCTTATATTCCGCGGATACCCATGATTCCGACGGATTTACCCATACCGTTTAAAAGGCTACAGTATCCCGTGAAGATCTCTTTTAAAATAAAAGCAGTACAAACAGTTCTTCTACTTACAACTAAAACAAATAATAAACCAGCGGGGTACTTGCGTAACACACTTCTATTCTATTTTATTTTTTATTATGGCAAGCAAAGCCGATGTCGACTATTCTGCCAATGTCTAAAGTGAATTGGAAAGCAAATGTGTATTATTTATGATAAAAATAAAAATAAAAAAAAACATAAAAATCTACGATGATACAGTTGAACTTAATGTAGATCTTGTGGGGTTAGTACTGGACTGAAACAAACAAAAAAAAAGACGTGTGGCACTCGGGGACTGCCGCGGTAAAGCTATTGCATAGCATTTTGTATAAGAATAAGAAATAAGAATTTAATTTTTTTAAATCTAAAATAAATTTAAAATGGGGCGCTTTACCCTAACCTTATCGGGGCCAAAAGATAGGCCCTTTACTGCCGATTCCAAAGACCCCAAACTCGATACCTCTACGACCTCCGGTTCAAAAGTTAAGACCCGGGGGGGTGAAGTAGCCCTGGACGGGTGGAGGGGTTGGTCAAAAGGGGTGACGCGGGAGGGTCCCGGGATCATATATAAGTGGGATTAATATAATACAACTTAATATTGGGGTCGAAAAAGAGGGGGTCAAAAAAGGGGGGTCAAAGGGGCTTGTCTGTATGTATGTACTATTTGAGAGAAGGGTTATAGGGGGGGGGGGGGAATTTGGTCAGAATTTTGATATTCCCAGCCGTTTCCGAGATATTGGGATATTGAGTTTTAAGATAGTGGTGATTATAATAAATGTATGGTGTCCGACTGGTAAATGATAAATGGTACGAAAGTAAATGGAAATAAATATTAATTCAAGTTACACTTTTTGATAAATACCTATACACCTATATACTTTCTCATAAACAGCTGCTTATGTATTCGTCCGATTTCGGAGCAGCTCGTCTCGATTCGTGCGAGCTTCGTAGAGTCGTACAATACGTCTAGTTGCACGCACACAAACACCGTGTCGAAGAATGCCGAAAAGAAACGACGTTAGACAATGCACGGCCTTCAAGCCACACCTCCGTGCCCGTCGGAGTGGGGAGCGTGAGGTTTTTTTTCGTTACGGAATTTCTGGCTCCGGTCCCCGCGCTCAAGGCCCGCGATAGAAGCTATGCAATAGCTTAAAAATAAAATTACATATAATAGATTATAATTATTGTTAGAACATTAAATATACCACAACCACAATGGAAGAATATTTGGAGAAACAAGTCATAGCTTTATATTATTGTGGCGGATGAAAATCATCAGCGCCACAAGCAGTTCTGGAGTGGGGTATGTTAAAAGGGAAGGGAAATTAATCGGAAGAGGGATCTTAAAAGGGAGACGGTTATACAGATCTAGAGGTGGGATGTTATTAGAGCATTCGAAAAATATGTGATCCAAGGTGCCCCTCCTCCAACCCGCACTCGCAGAGAGAGGAGTCTCGAATATGGATTTTACGTAAAAAGACGGGAGTGCAACAAAAACCTAGACGGATTCTACAAAGAACAGAAATAATAGTGCGTAACACACTTGTGCTAACAGTAGGAATGGCTTTCATTTTGACAGTTCAACAACATTCATTGCGTTATTTACGCTGTGGAGCAGACAAATTTTTCGAACATTCTAAGATATGGAGCAATGGATTAGCAATAAGTTTCAAAATTATTCAGATTGTGACATATCCTAGTGTGTTACGTAATTAGGGTGCAGCACCTTAATTGCGTGAAACACGCTCAATCACAATCTGAATATTTTTTGAAGGAATATTTTATTTTTCGAAAATTTGACTGCGCATAAACGTAAATAACGCAATGAATGTTGTTAACTGTTAAAATGAAAGCCGTTGCTACTGTTAGTTTATTATGCAATAACCCCACAGTTACAGAATGAAAGTCGCATTTTTCTAATACACGATATAAATTCGATATATTATTTATATCGGATAGATATTAAACATCGGATATTTTGATATATCTATATATATAAAAATGAATCCCTATTTCCCTTGGTCACGGCATCACGCGTGAACGGCTGGACCGATTTCACTATTTTTTTTTTGTTGTGTTCGTTATTGTCAGGAGAAGGATCATAAGAAATAAAAAAATAAGGAAGTTGATCGGAAAGTTACAAAAACTTAACGCCAATATTAATTTTACATAACTGTCAGTTCTTTGAAATAACTGTCAGCGATTGACAGAATGCGCGCTGCAAATATCGTTTAACACAGATGGATCGGTTGATAAATGAGTCGATAGTTTTAGTTTTAGTCAATAGTCAAAACTAAAACTAAACGACATATGACATTCATAGTTAAGCCAGGACAACGTCTGTCGGGTCAGCTTGTTTTTATTATAAATTTCGGTTTTTCACGAACCCTGCACACTAATTGCGTAACACATTATCAATCACAATCTGAATCATTTTGAAGCCTTTTGATAACCAATTGCTTCTTAAGTTAAAAAAAAATGTCTGTTCAATAACGTAAATAACGCAATGAATGTAGCTGAACTGTCAAAATGAAATCCGTTCCAGTAGGCGGCAGGTGTGCAACCGAAAAGGGCTGAGTGCCGCGTTGTTGTGTTAGTGTGAACACACTAACATTAGGAATGGCTTTCATTTTGACAGTTCAACAACATTCATTGCGTTATTTACGTCGATGAGCAGTTTTTTTTTACACACATATGAAGCAATGGATTAGCAATAGGCTTCAAAATGATAGTATATTACGCAATGAGAGTGCAGGACCTCCATGCCCGTCTGCTACTTTAGCTTTGGCATGTTTTGTACTGTAAGTGAATCATGCATGTTAACATTGATAGCGCAGCGGCGAGTGTTTGAAACTATAATAGCTACGTTATTCTTTTGTTTGGTAGGTATTATATTTTGTTTAGTGTTACCATCGATATAAATGTACAACACACGGTGTTACCTTAAGCCTGTATGCATGGTAAACATTTGTTTTTAAACAATCATTAATCAACATGTTGCTGGCAGCACTGCGTGATGCAGAGTTGATCAGGGCATGTTCACAAGTTCTCGCTCGACAAGCGACATCTTTTTGTATCAACAGTTGTTGACGTGTGTGGACGTGTTTTTAACCAGTTTATAAACATGGCAGTAGTGTGGTTTATGACAGCTGACGAATATTTGTTTCGCTTTTGGCTACTGACGGATCAATTAATTCCAGAAGATGTCCGAAATCACTCTTCGACATTGTCGTAAAGTAAGTAAATGATCCATCTGACAATCTGAGATCACTCATCAAATTTTCTCTGTGCAGGAGCTAGTTTCGCATCCAACACCTGTTTTTCTTTTTTAGAAAATTTATACATAAGATACAGAAAACACTACTTCCTCGGGCAACATTTTGACACACACTGGCTTGTAGACAAAACATATTAATTTATACTTTGTTTCCAGCAACTTTGTCGTTGCTCACCAACAATGTTGATCAATTGTTGCTCAACAAAAGTTTACTATGACTACGGGGCTTTATTCTTTTGCTAGCTATGTGTAAGTACCTTATAAAATGTCGATTTCCATCGGCAAAAATTACGAACTTCCTTACAGACTTTCAACCCTAGGGAGCGAAATAAAAAAGAAAACTAGACCCAGTGTTTCAGGCTGTGTCAGAGCCAATGAATGAATGAATTTAAGATTTTTATTACGTAGCAGATACCAGCTACTTAAGTTGATAATAAACGTACACCTATTATACTTAACTATGAAATGTCGATCTAACCAATGTGCACCAATTTAATCAAAAATAGTCAACTCTAAGTTTCATATGGTAGGTATCAAGTAAAATATTAAAAGAGCAAAAACTTTAAAGACTTGAAAAGTCTTTGAAACTTGTGGTAAAGGAAGAATTAAGAAGTTACTCACGTCTACAACAGTGCTACTACAGGTATGCGGCGATGGCTTTCTTATCGGCGGCGCCGTCTGACGTTGGCGGCGGTAGCGACGTCATCGGCGTAATCCGGCGTGGATGGTGAAAATACCACCGCCTGATGATAAACAAATTACCTCAAGGCTCTTTAAAGCGGGCGGGGCTCCAATCCTGAGGGAGCTTGCGAGACTTTTCAGTTCCTTCATCAAAGAAAGTGCAGCGCCCGATAGGCGGGACGAGCTGCAATGGTTCTGTTTTTCAAATATGATGATAAAGATCATGGCACACGGCGTCATTTCAAAGCAATACTTTTCATGCAGCGCGATGCCCGATAAGCTTTTATGTTATATACGTCGGGGGTACTAGTGCAATGGGATGTATTTAGGTATAATGTAAACCAACAAGTTTAGAACGTTTCACTTGACAGCTTTATCATCTAAGGTCAATGGGGCGAAGACCGGCACACTTCATTAAAATTTTTATTCATTAGCCAAATATGGCTATCTTTATAATGTTTTAGACAAGTTGGATTATATTGGGTGATCAAACATTTAGTTGACTATTAATAGAAACTGTCGGATTTACTTATACGTTATTAGTTTATAAATTAGACAATAGTTTTGAAAAAATGGCGAAATAGACGGATTTCACTGCCATGTCGGATAAAACCGTCTAATGGGAAAAAAACCTATAAGTCAACGGTTTCTACGAATATCGACATTGTGTACGAGTGTGTCTTTCAACAGCAGTTCAATGTGTGCTGTCGGCATTTTTAGTAAAGGTTCCAATCGGCATACATTGCAAAAAGAAGCGTTTGTCGGGTAAGTTCGGCATACTTCGCGATTCAGGGGTAAAAAACAATTTCATCACTTTAATAAAAATGCATTTGTTGGTAAATCAACTTTTATTTAAGTAGATAATAAGTATAATAATATGTTCAGGTAGAAATCAGTACTTAACCAATAAAATAAATCAGTCAGACACATTACTTACGTAAAATAATCAAAAATAGAATTGCAACAGCATTGGTAATGGTAAAAGTACCCTCCTACGTTTTGCATAAGACTACTACTTTAGAGATCAAAAAACTTATTTTCACACAGGAAGTTCAAAAATATTTCTTATATATTCCACTGTCACACATGTGAATAATACCAAATATAATACAATAATAATTCCGTTCGTCTACTTCCACTTATGAGCTGAACCAGATAGATATTCACTTTTAATTTGCAGCTCTTTTGCGTAGGCCTATCGCATACTACAGCATTTAAAAAAATGTCGATCACTAGAGCAAGTAATATGGTTAGCACAAAATAATAATGTTTGTTTATTAATCAAATACTGTAATTACTTTAAAACAGTTACTTTTAAACTGTCAGATATCTTAAAACGCAGAAAGCTTATGCAGTACGAATCAGTAGATCATTTGAAAATTTGTTTAGGCGTAAAAGGTTTATGATATCTGGAATCGCCGAAGACCGGCGTATGCCGATCTTCGCCTTCAAGAACTAGACGGACTTCACCACTATTGCACTTTGAGGTTACTTTTTTTTCAACAGATGTAATTTCGTGATAAATGTGTTTTATTCAATTCTAATATAATAATTAGCTAAAGATATTAATAATTAATGGACTTACCTACACAAATCCTTAGAAAACTCTTAAAATTCCATTTAAAACATTTTTTTCGACAGCGTGTACTGGTCGTAATGGAAGTTGTTAAACCGACTAAATTTCAAATGTCATTTTTTCTCTATGAGTCATAAATAGCGCCACCGGTGTCAAAAAATAGGAACTAAAACAGTTTGACGTTTATGTATCTTGGGTTGCCATCTTTGTAATTATTCATACTTCGTCGTATTTCTTACTGTACGATCTTGCCCTACAGACGGTCTTCGCCCCATTGACCTGCTATTTGGCATATTATCTTCGTACCTATATGAAAAGAGGAATATTTTAATAATAGATTGACAACACAAAGAGTGGCCGCGTCCAGCAAAGAGGCGCGGAACCTATCTCATTATCCCATATGACATCATAACATAACGTTCGCGAAGCAACTATACTTACGCAAGAGATGCGGAGGCGGTGAGGGCTCACGAACACGGACGCTAAAATAAAAACACTAAAAGAGGCTTTAAACCTCTGAACAGAACAGGTTTCATGTTATTACCAGAATTATATTTTGCTCTTTTTCCTAATGTTTTACGGGACGTTTTGCTTGTCATAAAATAATTCCGTTCGCGTTCCTATAACTAAGTTGGTAGGTAGATACTATCTGCCATGACGATCAATATTATTCTGTAATGTATAAGGTCTTATGGACATCTTTGCCGAACACACCTGTGACCGACCCATCATTAACATCAGCAAACGGTCTCGATAACTTTTGAAATAGTTTGCCTCTATGAGCTAATGTGTCTCCTTGACATAGGAGGGACTACCAGCTGTTATTATTGAGGTGAGGCATTGGGGTAGATTCAAGTACTTTTTTTGCTAAGTAACTAAAACAAATAAAAAGATAGACTAAAACAAAATAGAAATCTATGCTAAAAACAAATCGTCGCACATTTTGTCCTGAATAGTAGAAAAGTTGTATTTTCGACCATAAATGATACCTAAATGATTTTATTTCTGTAAGTAGGTTTGTACAAACACTTTTACACGTCAATCATATTTTTAAACTAGATGAGGTCGGCGTTTCCTATCTGACTACTCTGAGAAGAAAGGCCGAAACAAACTCAGAGGTCACAGTCTCTTTTAAAATCCAGCTATAATCTTGGTCAGATCATGTGAAGACCATGTAGATTGGTATCTGAAATGGTCTTTTGAGGAAAGAACCACACAGATTGAGTGGACCTGTCCAGTCAGTGTACGCATTTGTCAGTAATCGTGCAGCTCAACTCAGGAAGTCAGGACTTAAGGAGCTCAACGATTCGACGAACAATACCAAAGAAAGGACATTTGGGTAGGCCACATAAATTACTCAATCTGCCAGATCTGCCATCTCTCTAAATTATGAAATTCAGAGTCAAATGGGTCTGTAATCTAAGGGGCGTCAGCATCTATGTAATGTGATACACGTTCATCTTACATACCTACATGCCAGTGATACCAGCGAATACCTGACCTTTAATGGTACAAAGGGAAGGAATGTACCTATGTCTGTTTATTTAAACTACATGGTAATTACTTACGTTGATTTAGCTGGGTGAGCTTTAGATACACTACTGTATGGGTTTACCTACGTCTTACACCGCTGTATTCTAGGAATTAAAAACAACCGACTTCCAAAAAATACACTAAAATACGTGAAAAATAACTTTAATTTCGGAAGTCGGTGTCTTTGGTTTTGTATTTTCGTTTTAGGCCACCGACTTCGGAAATTAAAGTTATTTTTCACGTACGTTTAGTGTTTTTTTTGGAAGTCGGTTGTTTTTTTGTAAAAAAGATTCTTTTTCACTTTTTAGTTGCGGTACCTACCCCGCACAAATTCGTATACCACTACTTGGTGTGTAAATAACAGTGACAGGAAATTATTAACACATCATCCATATAAACTAAGTGGAAAAAATATGCAGTATTAAGGATAACTCAAAAAGTACTGGTCAGACCTTGATCAAATTTAAATGGGACCACATGTGAAGCACCAGCTATCAAATAAAAAAAGAATCATCCAAATCGGTTCACCCAGAAAAAAGTTATGAGCTAACACACATAAAAAAAAAAAAAAAAAAACATACAGACGAATTGAGAACCTCCTCCTTTTTTTGAGTCGGTTAATGAAATGAAATGATTGCTATACAATACCGACAACAACACGAAAACTTCATTACACAGTACCTAGGTATAAATGTGGTTCGTTGCGGTTTAAGCCCAGGTCAAATTGTAAACGCTGCAAGTCCTTGTCTAGTTTTCTCTAGCTCGACAGTTGAGACGTCAAACCTAGACTAAGGTTTCTTTGAAAAAAGAATCCGATAAGTACAACATCAAAATTGAGCGATGGTGACGTAATAGTTGGATATTATTTTTCTCTTGCATCGGCACGAACACGAACTGCGTAAGAAGAGCTCATGCTGCAGTCAGCAAGATGGAAGCAAGTGTTTGTGTATAAGGACACGAATGACGTAATCCACCAACTTTTTGTATCTGTGCAGGGACCTGCGGTTCAACAAGATCACCGACATCGAGCCAGGAGGGCTGATGCACCTGCACTCTCTGCGCTCCCTGCTCCTCAACGACAACCGCCTGCAAGAGCTGCGCTCCGGCACCTTCCACGGCCTGCGCAGGCTTAAGTACCTCTACCTGTACCGGAACCGCATCCAGCAAATCGAACAAGATGCCTTCCAGGAACTCGTGCATCTGGAACAACTGTAAGTACTTCCGAACTGCCGGTCTATTCTGTAAACATCTCACCGTAAAAACTTAGGTCAAAGTGAGCTTGAAATGAGCTGCCATTCCACTTGATGGTAGGAATTGACACTATTGACACTATCATCATGTTTATATTTTCGCGGAGTCCATGGTACAAAGACCTTTGCGAGGTGTTATGAACTTATGATGAATGATATAATCAATACATCTAAATAAAATTGAAATATCTGTTTGTAATGTCAAAATAACAGCTTTTTACTAAATACATTTAGGACTACTTGTAACAAAAAATAAATATTTTAAAATTTTGTCTGTATGTCTGTCTGTTTGTTCCGGATAATCTCCGAAACGGCTGGACTGATTTTGACGGGACTTTCACTTGCAAATAGCTGATGTTATAAAGAGTAACTTAAGCTACTTTTATTTTAGAAAAATAATTAGTAATGAGACACATTATTGTTTTCCGACATCCACAGGAACGAAGTTGCGGGCACAGCTAGTAAGAAATATGATACTTACAGATTGGCTCGGCTAATTGACAGCACGTGTACAGTTCAGTCACAATTGCGTTCTTCCAATGTAGCCTACCTACAAAATTTGAGATCGATAGTGCATAGGTACCTAAGTACTTCTTTTCAAACATAGCTATCTCTTATAAATGTTTGTCACACCACGTTTCAAAATTTTATTGGGATCCATGTGCCCATTCAAAGTTATAAATACTGGCGCACCGTTCAGAATAAGGTAAGTACGGTTTTGAATAAACGATCAAGTCGCATTTGTTCAAGTAAAAGCTCAGTTGAACGAAATGTTCCTTTGCTTCTACATTATAAATTATCTAAGAAACACAGCATAATTATTATTAGTTATCTAGCCTTACAAACCAATAAGTTGGTGATCCCTTCTGACCAGTGACGAGTAGCTAAGTATCCAATAGTTTTCTCGTAGCTTTAGTAATAAGACGAGGTTAATTGCCAGCGCTATCGCTATAATATACCTACCTAAATTCCACCAGCTATCTACAATGTGTATTTTGGAGCTGTTTTCTTTATCGTTTTTTGCCAATAAAATTAATATTTTTGATTCCAAGTATCCGGTACACACAAGATAACTTGAGTCCCGGCCCCTAACATGAGATAAGATAAAAGGGACTCGTGTGTTTACACGATCTGTAGTCTGTCTTTTTTTGACCTAAATTAAACCCAAGAATATTTTGAGCAACACTAAGGAGTGTTGCTCAAAAAGGTATAATAAAATGAACTCTCGTGTTTTATTTTGCCATCGACTATTAATTGTTAAAAAATGATATCAATATTGAATACTATGCGAAGAAAACTTGACTAAAACGCGAAGTATCATACTATGCCTCAATTGAGAATTTCCGAAAATAATAAAAGTAGGTACCTATTATTAACACAAAATATCTCTCACAGTCCTCTGTCAGCTCATATTAAAATTATTCAGGCTCGGTGTATTTTGCTATTTTCTCTCTTCATTTAGTTGGAATATATTCTATATAGTTACGGAGTAATTAATTTTAACGTATATACCTTCCACCTTATAAATTCGGGTAATCATTATTTGTATTCGAATGTTACTGAAAGAATTGTAAAGAGTGAATATTATGATAATTGTGAGTTTGTATTATAAAATCTGTTAACTTTTATTAGTAGTCGTTATCGTTTTAATGAACGTTACAAGTGTATCAATGCCGCATGACTTGTTTATTACATAAATACTACTTACGATACGGATCATGTAATTGATTGACATTATTTCTAATAGTCTTATTATTTAAATCTACTTATTTTATTTATTTAGCCACGCATATTGTGGCTATAGATAGGTACTTACTCTATATGATTAATTTAAATCAAAATTATGTTAGGAATCTAATTATACACAGAAGACTTGAAGCACCTATCTCCAACATTCAGTTAAGTTATTTAAAAGCAAGCGATATCGCATAGCATCAAGGTGCACATTCCAATTAGGAGAACACAAATTGCTGTCGAGTGAGTTCTGAATTCAGCAGTTTCCAGAAATGGCAAGTCTATAAGCAAGTCTTTAGCGTACCTACATGAAACATTCTCAAGACGTTCCTTTATATGGAAGTCATGTTAACAAATATTCGTTTCACGAATACAATTTAAGTATTGTAGTATCGTTTAGTAATTGCCTGCGAGACAAACATGAAGTGGTAATGTAATAGCAATATGTACGAACTATTATATAATATGTATGTATTTGAATGACCCTGCAAGATTGTTTACCCAGAAAATGATGTCATTGTTTTATACTTAGCATAAAGACTAACCACTGGAGGAAAACAGGATACCTACTGAAACGTAACAAAGGCGCTCCTGTTATTGTTACGTGGAATACCTAATCAACAACAGCCAAGAATTACAAATACTTCAGTGTAAAATGCAATATTTTCGTTTTATTTTGTTCTGTTTACTAATTAGCTCACAAAGAATTCCAATTTTAGGCGATAAAGTAGTTAAACTTAAATAATAAAAATTCAGTTAGAAAACAGAAAAAAATAGGACCAATAGTTTCCAATGACAGTTGAGCTGATTGCATTGTCATGAATATTCTAGTCAGTCTGAAAGATGTCTGGCAAGATATAAGTGTCATCGAGATGTCTGTCGCAGGCGGAAATAGAAACAGCTGCATCTGAGATCTGTATATCGATTCTGTAAAAATCTCACCTTGAAAACTTGCATGGAGTGAGCTGTCAGTGTCATTCCAGTGATGGTAGGGATTGACCAAGAATAACATTTACAATCCTAATCGAGATTTTAATAATATTTTTAAGCTAATTATATTAATCATTTTATTTTATTTCATTGCTATTATTTAGGTCTAAACGTTACTATTGAAGATTTTTATAAATAAAACAGCAAAACAGAAATTCAGTCAGAAAGATTTGTTTTATCTTTTTTTTTTCTAGACCAGTCCCTTTATAGCCTGTGGCCCTGTGGGCCAAGCGCGTCACGCACGAACTATAAGTTTTATTTTACTTACATGCACGTTTAAGCTAACAAATAAAGAAAATTCGCATGGACCTTGTTTGTTATTAACTTATTAGTATTACGAACCCATTGTTAACTGATTAAATAAATAAACGTAATCCCAAGACCCAATCGCGAAGTGTTTTGAAGAAGCGATTGTCGATCGAGTCGAGTAAAGACTGTACGACATTGTTCAGCGTTGTTATTAGTCATTTAAATAAAAGTACGTGTGGATAGAAGTATCCGATATTTTATTGTAGATAAATAATAGGTCTTTACCTATGAAATTGCCGTTTTGTATGAAAAAATTTAAACGAATTTTTTTCATGAATTTTTTATTTGTATTAATCGAAGTAATCACCCATGCAATCAATGCATCTTTGCCATCGCAGTGGCAGTTTATTGATGCCCTTCTTAAAGAAATCAGCTGGACGGGAGGCAACAAATTCTTCAAAGGCATTTTGTACTGCCTCTCGGGTATTAAATTTTTTTTCCGCCAAGAAGTTATCCAAATTCTGGAAAAAGTAGTAGTCTGTAGGCGCAAGGTCTGGTGAGTAGGGCGGATGACGGAGAGCTTCCAACCCCAGTTCTTGCAACTTGGAGACCGTCTGCTGTGCAGTATGAGGTCGCGCGTTGTCGTGCAGGAGCAGCGGAGACGAGCGATTGACCAATGCTGGTTGGAGATGCGCCAGCTTCTCCATCATTGTGTTCAGTTCTTCACAGTACACATCTGCAGTAATGCTCACCCCGTTTGGTAAGAAGCTGTGATGAATCACACCGGCGCTAGACCACCAAACAGTGACCATCACTTTTCTAGGGGTAAGTTTTCGTTTAGGGCATTGTTTAGGTGCTGAACCAGGATCCAACCAACTTGCTGAGCGCTTACGGTTATCAAACAGAATCCATTTTTCATCGCAGGTAACAATGCGGTTCAAAATTCCTTCATTTGTGTGTCTGTTGAGCAGTGCAAGGCACGTCTCGACGCGTACTTCGCGCTGGCGATCATTGAGTTCGTGGGGCACCCATTTGTCAAGCTTTTTTACCTTGCCAATTTGACGCAAATGGACCAATATTGTTTTGACGCTAACGTCGAAAGCTGCTGCTAATTCAGCCGTAGATTGTGTATCATCAGCTTCCACAATCGCCTTTAATTCGTCATTGTCGACCAAAGTCTTCGGACGACCGCGAGGTTCATTTTTCAGGTCGAAATTTCCAGAACGGAAGCGAGCAAACCAATAACAGGTGGTGCGTTGGTTTGTAGTGTTAGCTCCGTAAACGTCGTTGATGTTGCGTGCCGCTTGTGCCGCGTTGCTGCCACGACGGTACTCATATTCCATAATTACTCGAATTTTTAACGTATCCATGATGACGAAAAAGATTGAAATGCGATGAAAATGTAACACTAATCAATAAAGAAATGACTACTTTTAGAAAAAAAAATCCATGTTTTTAAAATAAAATTAATTTGAAATTAGAATTCTTAGCCAAACAAAAATTATTTTGATTTGAAATGGCCAGTACTGCAGAACGGCAATTTCATAGGTAAAGACCTAATACCTTCTTTTTCTCACTATTGAATTTACCTTCCTCGAAAACCATGAAACGACAACCATGGTGAAAAACTTAGAAATTTTCGCAGCTGCTATCTTGAATTTAAATTTTGACCTCGCTATCGGCTTTAGCACCCTCGAAAACTATAAAAACGACACCCATGACAGAAATTTTTCGCAGCCGCCATCTTGAATTTTAATACATATAGGGTAAAACCAAATTCCTCTATGACGCGCATTTAAATTAAAAAAAAGAAGTTAAATAAAAAAGCTTACAGCGCCTCACGCGCGGCGTGATCTTATTACATACCCGATTCTCGTAGCCAACGCAACCACTCGAGCCGAAGTGAATCGGCTAGTTATGTAAGTAAGTGAAGTGAGTCGGTGACCGAAATGCGCTGCTGTCAGTTGAACTGCTGAATTTCGTAAAGATTTAGGTAATGATGATTTGATGAATATTATTTTATTATTGGCAACGACTGGGTACGTAAGGTAGTAATCTATCCACAATAAAATATTACACATAAAAACATAACATCACGCCTGTATTCCCCGAAGGGTTAGGCAGAGGTGTAGCTATAGCACACCCACATTTCGCCAGTTATGTTTAAGTCCCATGTAATAGGGGGCGAGCCTATTGCCATCAACCCGGCACAAATCCAGACTCCGGGCTGCTACCGAGAAATTCCAGATGGAAAAACCCAATAACACTTTGCCCGACCCGGGAGTCGAACCAAGGACGTCATGATCAGCAGTAGCGCTTGCGACCACTTATAGACCAACGAGGCAGTCCCCAGGCGCCCGCAGGCGGTCGAGGTGACCCTATGGTCAGCCAGGCACACTTTTAGCACTCGGTCACTTGACACGCTCAGTTATCTCTTCTGATTGAATAGATTTGGGTTATGTTTTATTTTATTTAGTGTTCGTACGTGACGTGCTCGCCCCAGAGGCTGTAGGTATATAGGGACAAGTCTAGAAAAAAATATGAAAATAAAGTTTGAAAAACAACAACATTGAGTTTCTGACTGAATCTGTGTTTTGCTATTTTATTTAAAACCCCCTTAATAGTAATTTTTAAACACTTACATACTAGCTTTGAAATAATATAAAATGATCAATAGAATCAGCATAAATAATATTATTAAAATGTCGAATATGATTGTAAATGTAATGTCAAACCCTAGCATCAGTGGGATGACACTGACAGCTCACTCCACGCTCACTTCACTTATGTGTTCACGGTGAGATTGTTACAGAATAGCACTACAGGTGAGGTGACACTAACAGCTCACTCCACCTAAGTTTTCACGGTAAGATTGTTACAGAATAGCACTACTGATACCTGCACGGTGCACATAAAACATGGCGCTATTTTACAGCTAGAGCTTATTTCTTGATTTGACTATATACCTATTAGCCCAGAAAAATAACTTAAATTGAAAGCAAATCTGCGAAATAAATCCTAGTTAAGTTTTGTCACCGGGATTGTGTTTATTCAAGCATTAGAAAAAAATATGTGTGAAAATTCCATTACGATAATACCTTGTGAAAAAAAAAGACTGACAATAGTCTCGAAAGTCAGGTTTTTGCAAATATGTCTTAAACTATTTATTTACGTCAATTTACATCACCACAAGTTTATTCTCTAGTATTAAATTCTACATAAAAGTGTCTTATGTAAGATTCTCATAAGACCAATGATTCTCAAAATATACGGGTCAGAAAAGGTCAAGTAAAACGCAAACTAATGTTCCAAATGTTGCATAACGGCTCGTACACACTGGCGCGACGGGACAGCCCGACACAAAGGCGCCGCAGTTCGCGCTGCACGCGGTGCCTTTGTGTACGCTGTCGCGTCGCGCCAATGTGCACGAGCCTTTATGCCAATAAAATTATGTGTGTATGCTTAAAATCACAACACACAACAAACATTTTAACATTTTACAACATACCTACATATCAAAATAGGCATGTTTTACATAGGTACCCTACTTGACAACCAATATTGAATTCTTTAAATAAATGAGTACCGGAAAAAGCGATACTGAAATACCCCATCTAACAGGAGTTTCTACTGACATGACCACAGGGATGAAACTGTTTAGAAAATAATGAAAAAGAACATGTAAGAGAACTAGAATACTAGAACGAGGAAGAGGATGATGGAAACAACCTATCATTAATAAAATGCTCTCATAATTCAGAGTTCATGCGTTAGCTCTAATGCAGGGCCTTTGATATCAAGTAAATGAAAACACCCATTTTACTCTACCTTAAAGGTGTTGTGAAAGCAAATGCATCGTTACCTCAACATTTTCAAGCTAATAAGATTCAACTAAGAGCTGTCGTTCTCGAGATACTAATACATCTCGAGAACGACAGGTCCTTGTTGAATCTTGTGGAGGATTTACGTGCAGAATTTCATAATGATTAAACTTGTGGTAGCATAAATTAATGTATAGATAAAATCGGCAGGAGATCAAAATCAGCAGATAATTTTTAGTGTTCATGCCAAATGTAAATGATAAATGATTTTATGTCTGTAAGTAGGTTTGTACAAACACTTCGAACAATTAGAAGGACGATTATTTTAAATAATTGCCCTTTGAAAATAACGAAAAATGCAAGAACTCTGCTGCGTTCAACTGATATGTTATTATGGAACAGAATACTAATTGCTCAAAAAATTGCCTGCCGTTTTAACTTGCCCTGTTCTTCCCCATCTGCTCATACAAATATCTAGGTACCTATGCCTGGAGTAGCTCAGCTTGAAAAGCTTGGCTATACGTGTATGGCTATACTGTAATAGTTGGTACTTATACAAATACATAGATATCTCTGCTCCAAGGGTTTAGAGTAGATACTTAGCCGATTCCCGTAGGCGCGGGCTTGCGGACGGCGAGCAATGGGTAGCTCGCCGTCTGGTAAGGACCAGGCCTGAGTCGACGGCGCGTTGTGTCCAAAGAGATGTCAGAAAAAACTAAAGGGGTCCGCCAGGACCGATGCCTGCCGGGGTCGCGGGTTTGTCCGAAAGGGTTACCGTGGCTCTAGCACACAGGCAACTGAAAGAACACGGGTGGGTTTTAGTCAGTAAAAGTCTGACACGCCATCCCGCTCCGCCCAGAGCGGGAGAATTATTTTGATGAAATCCCACCCAAAAAAAACAATGGGGTTTACAGTTGTAATACCGTGCACTCTTATAGCAGGCCAACAAAAGTGTTGTGTCATTATGAAGTGTCAAGCGATTTAGAACCATGCACAGTGCAGATTTCTGTCACCTTGAGCTGACTGGCCTGCAGTGCAAACGATTATGGTTCGGGCCCAGTTTCATAGTGTTAGCTCCGTTTAGTGTTGGCAGCATTATTAAGAAGAAGTAACATCAGTCGGCTAGTTTATCGCATATTAATGTAACAATGCCCCATTTTCCTCATTTGATTCTCACAACTGGCGCGATAACGTATTGTTTTTCTTGGAAATAAATTAATTTTAGTAGGTACAATTAGGCTACTTTTGTCCTTCGTGGCTTAGCTTGATTACCTATCCAGTTGTCCAGTTCACTTACTGCAATTTGACTTTTCTCATCTTTACCTCAGACTTGTATTTTCTTTTAGAAGACTGTCGGCCAACTTCTGGTTCTGCAAAGATTATTTATTACCTTTTCCGCTTTCAGTACGGATTTTATCTAATGTTGAAGTTGTTTTTAAAATGCCTGTAAACCCATGGTTTATTTAATTAGTCAACGAAAGACAGTCAGGACTTAACATAAAATAAAAGAAGGTATCTATTGACATGAAGAAATAACACATTACATATATAACTATACCACATACCTAATACATATACTTACAATTTCTTTTTGTGAGTGACTTTTTAAAAATCTTTCCGTATCTTGATTTTTTACTTGTTTGTTTTATCCGTGGGTATGCACCTAGCTAAACTTGTAAATGTTAGGAATGGCCATGTAACGCTTTATGCCGCGGCCGGTTGCAGACCAAGAGCTAAGCTAAGTTAGTTTAGCTTATTTCGCATAGCTGACGTAATTTTTCATACGTGTGTGCAGACTGCAAAACTATGAACACAAGTATTACCTGAATTACCTCAACCAAATCAAATCAAGTCAAACTACCTCAGCTAATAGCTATGCGCTATAAGCTAAACTGACTGAGCTTAGCTCTTGGTCTGCAACCGGCTTTATGCTTTAGGTAGGTACTTATCAAAGTGATCGCTACCCGATCCTCGGAATTCGATGACTTGTTAGTCGAATTAATCGCTGCAGGTGCAAAATTAGAAGAGGTACAGGAAACACATCTATTTATGGCATCATCATCACCTATTTATGATTTTCAGGTAGAGTATCTGACAGCTATGATGGTGTTGACACAGCAATTGAAACATTGGCAGGGGGCACACGGACCTTAACCTTTCTCAAAACTAGACTTGATCACGAAATAAAATTAATCATGCAACGGACTTGAATCGAGGACAGTTTTATAAAACCCTCATTCGAGCCGAAAAATGTTAGACTGAAACATATAAAATGTCATTATTGCGGAAGGAATGGTCATATCAAAGAGAATTAAATACAAACGAACTGTTATTAATTTATTATAACAAGCATACGAAACAACGTTCCGAAGACAACGTAAACTGTAAATATTACGGATGCCGAAAACCCTAATATCTCGGGATTTGCGTTTATGATCAGAGGCTGTGGAAATTAATACATTTATTTTGGACTCCGGTAAAACGGGGTGAATAGGAATGGCAGGGGTGAATCGTAACGAAACTTTAAAAGGAATTTTAACATTTAAATAATATAATTTGTTGCCAACAGGGACACGTAATCGTTAATTATAATACAGTATACACGTTAGAGTCCTTTTTGGCGACAGACTATAATATTTCAATGTTAAAATCCCTTTTAAAGTTTCGTTACGATTCACCCCTGCCGTTCCTATTCACCCCGTTTTACGGTACTGAAAAAACCTATAAAGTTGCTAAGAACAGAACATAACATAAGAGCAACGAAGAAGGGCAATATTGCAGTAACCAGCCTCTTGGGTATAAAGGGAATGCTACATGGATTAATTAAGCTCAAAGAGTAATAATAGCCCAAAAACCATTCAATACAGCATTTGTCTATCCCGAAAGCTTTAATAGCTATGTAATTAAGTTTCAAATGTTTATATTGTTACCTGGTTCATGTGTTACTTGGGAGGTACCTTCCTATTATAAATTAGGTCCCTCCCTACGAAATATTAATAGAATTATAGTTAACTATCGACTTTGAAATAACCAGTAGGCAGGTCAGCTCGCAAAATGACTGCCAATCAAATGTCCTAATTATTGCCGATCGAGTCGATTACGATATAATTAAATAGCTCTAATTTCAAAGCATTGATAAAGTCCAACATCGAGCCAATTTCGCAATATTAGTTACATTACGAGCTTCAACTGAATTTAACGCTAAATGGGGGTAATTCGACAGCCACGATTCCAGGAATGACTAAATCCTATTAAAACCGACATTAGAAAGAAAAAGAAAAAACAAAAGAAAAATAGTTTATTGTGCACAAACAAAACGCACATTACAACTAAATGACATTAGGTGGCTTGGCTTGCCATTCATTGATGCCTGGTGTTAGTTATAATATCTACATACGTAGGTATATAGCTTTATTTACTGCGTATGTTTACTGCACATTCAGAAGCAAGTAAAACTCCTTTGCTGTTGAGCAAATATTGATTGGGAACGACTCTTTGATAAATTAAAACTAATACTAAGAAACCTATGCAAGTAGGTAAACTTCAAAACGACGGACCACACAGCTAATTACTTAGGTAGTTAAACTATTGGAAAAATATAGTATCGATAAGTAGCCTACGTAAAAAAACGATCGACTTCCAAAAAAAACATTACAAACTGAAAAATAACTTTCATTTCGGAAGTCGGTGGCATAAAACGAAAATACAAAACCAAAGTCACTGACTTCCGACTTTAAAGTATTTTTTCACTTTGTAGTGTTTTTTTTTGGAAGTCGGTTGTTTTATTTTTGTAATTATTTTATTTTGTTATTGTACACTTTCTAGCTGTCGCACCTACCCCACACGAATTCGTATACCACTACTTGTTATGTAAAAAACAGTGACAGGAAGTTTTATAACATAATTAACATACATAAAGTGCTTTAAATACGTATTATTGAAGCTACCTCAAAAACTATATGGAACCACCGCGCGAGCTTCTCTTACTAAATGAAAAAATAATTTTCAAAATCGGTACACAAGAATTGATGAAAATACCGATGAACATAAGTATATAAAAAATACATACACAGACGAACATAGCACCTCCTTCTTTTTTGAAGTCGGTTAAAAATAGATAGAAGGTTGGGGTAGTATAAATAGATCTGGGGTTTTACAAAGTATTCATCGTGTACTGAAGCTGCCTTAAAGAAGTTACCCGAAATAACCAAAGAATGTTTTATAAGACTAGCTAGGTAATAAGAACCAATTCACAAAAGCTTTACCGATTAAGAATAAGATTTTTAAATTAAGTTCAATGCCCAATTGTTCTCAATTTATAACACTCAATGGACAATGATTTATGCAATTTAAAAACTACTGTAATAACATTGATTTACGTCGGTACATGATTACCGAGTGCTTGCAGTCGTTGTTTAAGTGCTTACAATTTCATAACGGATGGACATACGTATATATAAAATGGTATTAAGTCGCAGCCGGCCATCATCTGTTACTGTCGTTATTGCAAGTTGTATGGCAAATTATACTATTGCTAACTTTGCCGCGGTTTCGAATGTGTGATTATCGGAAATTATCCAACGGGACTGGACTGGACTGGTAGTAATACCAGGATAAAAAAGGGTCCTACGTCCTAACCCAGGTCATGGCCTATCCGTATACCTTTCATCCATTTCCGTGCAGCAGTTAAGGAATAAAAAGGTAACAGACAGAATATATTTCCAATCCCTTAGATAGCTTAAAAAGAGGTACACAAAAATTTCAATCTATACAATTTGTTTGTAAGTTTAATTTGTTTGTAGGGGGTAATCTCTGGAACTACCGGTCGGATTTGAAAAAGTCTTAGTTCAATTCTTGAGGAAGGCTGACTATTTCATGAAATATCAATCAATAAGGTTATATTAGGTCTTTACCTATGAAATTGCTGTTCTGCAGTACTGGCCATTTCAAATCAAAATAATTTTTGTTTGGCTAAGAATTCTAATTTCAAATTAATTTTATTTTAAAAACATGGATTTTTTTTTCTAAAAGTAGTCATTTCTTTATTGATTAGTGTTACATTTTCATCGCATTTCAATCTTTTTCGTCATCATGGATACGTTAAAAATTCGAGTAATTATGGAATATGAGTACCGTCGTGGCAGCAACGCGGCACAAGCGGCACGCAACATCAACGACGTTTACGGAGCTAACACTACAAACCAACGCACCACCTGTTATTGGTTTGCTCGCTTCCGTTCTGGAAATTTCGACCTGAAAAATGAACCTCGCGGTCGTCCGAAGACTTTGGTCGACAATGACGAATTAAAGGCGATTGTGGAAGCTGATGATACACAATCTACGGCTGAATTAGCAGCAGCTTTCGACGTTAGCGTCAAAACAATATTGGTCCATTTGCGTCAAATTGGCAAGGTAAAAAAGCTTGACAAATGGGTGCCCCACGAACTCAATGATCGCCAGCGCGAAGTACGCGTCGAGACGTGCCTTGCACTGCTCAACAGACACACAAATGAAGGAATTTTGAACCGCATTGTTACCTGCGATGAAAAATGGATTCTGTTTGATAACCGTAAGCGCTCAGCAAGTTGGTTGGATCCTGGTTCAGCACCTAAACAATGCCCTAAACGAAAACTTACCCCTAGAAAAGTGATGGTCACTGTTTGGTGGTCTAGCGCCGGTGTGATTCATCACAGCTTCTTACCAAACGGGGTGAGCATTACTGCAGATGTGTACTGTGAAGAACTGAACACAATGATGGAGAAGCTGGCGCATCTCCAACCAGCATTGGTCAATCGCTCGTCTCCGCTGCTCCTGCACGACAACGCGCGACCTCATACTGCACAGCAGACGGTCTCCAAGTTGCAAGAACTGGGGTTGGAAGCTCTCCGTCATCCGCCCTACTCACCAGACCTTGCGCCTACAGACTACTACTTTTTCCAGAATTTGGATAACTTCCTGGCGGGAAAAAAATTTAATACCCGAGAGGCAGTACAAAATGCCTTTGAAGAATTTGTTGCCTCCCCGTCCAGCTGATTTCTTTAAGAAGGGCATCAATAAACTGCCACTGCGATGGCAAAGATGCATTGATTGCATGGGTGATTACTTCGATTAATACAAATAAAAAATTCATGAAAAAAATTCGTTTAATTTTTTTCATACAAAACGGCAATTTCATAGGTAAAGACCTATTATGAACTTAGAGGGTTCTATTGAATATTTTAATTATTACGAGTATAATTCTGTAAATATATACTTGTTACGGTCGTATGAAAATTGCAAAAAACGTAAGTATATTTGAATTTCGCGGGCTACTCTGGCGTTTCCTTCTAATGATGATTATTCAGTATTCAGTCCTGCTGTGAGGGAAACATGCTGTCATCAAGCAGTGTGACAGACGGAGACTTGTTGCTGTTTCTTGTGCGGCTAATGCTGTAGAGCTTTTTGGCGCTACTTCTCAGCGCCATGAATAGTGGACGGTTGGTCGATGGAATTTTTGGTGTCTTTCTTAACTTTTGACGTTCAAAGTTTATTTCTTTCTGATATTATGATCATGGCATTTGTTCCATTCACTGGTCGTTTTAGCGATCACCGGGATTATCTTAGATCAGAAGGTGTCGACACGTATCCATAATAATAATTAGTTACGAGCAGATAATGATGATAAGGTTGATCTGTGAGATTAAAGAGATTGCCGCAATTAAAGGCTTAGGACCGTGACCCTTCTTCATGTAGTAAATAGGTATCTGATATACATGTATCTTATGACGTCAGTTTTGCTTAGTGATTATTTCGCGGAGGTCAGATGGCAGTTGTGTCGACTCACATGCTGACATTCTGATTAAGTTGGACGATGACCCCGACTTTTTCAATGAAAATCTACATTTTTGGCGATGCTTCACCTTTTACTTATCTATTATCATCATCATCAGCATCATCATTTCAACCGAAAGACGTCTACTACTGGACTAAAGTTACAAGTGTAGCCATGTTGAACAGTCCTGTGCTGCTCGCATCAGTTCCTTAGACTCTCTTCTTCTTCTTCACCGTGACGATGATCCCAATGAGAGCTGATTTCGACCGGAATTCGGCCACGTCAATAGCGTTAAATTCTCTTCATTGAATACTTATCCACTCCTGGACTTGCTTGTAAGTTCGTAAAATTTATCTATGATCTTAGTGATGTACTCTACCTACCTAATACGTCCTCGGCTGACTTTTTTTTTCCTGTGTTTGTCCATCGTTACCTTATTAAAGGTGTGTCCTGTACCCTAATTACGTATTACACTATCAATCACAATCTGAATCATTTGGAAGCCTATTGCTAAACCATTGCTTCATATGTTCAAAAAAAATGTCTGCTCAGCAACGTAAATAACGCAATGAATGTTATTGAACTGTCAAAATGACAGCCATTCCTATTGTTAGTGTGTTAAGCAATTACTTCACAGTTCTCATAATTGCCTATATTTTTTTCTTTTCTCCTATTCTTTTTGTCGAGCCTTTTCATATGATCTCACTTACCTGACTATGACAACGCTAGTGATACCTACAAAGACCCAATCATGCCTAAAACCCTTCAGGAAACTTGCAGTAGGTACTAGGGGCATTGGCGTTAATAGGACTAAACAACTTGCGCGATTGATTGCTTTGGTTAATTGACTTTAAAGATTGCTCTTTCGATTACAGCGCACCACAATACTTCATTAAGTTTTTAATCTGAGCTGGATTATCTGAAGTTATTAGTTGCGTCGCTTCCTTGGGATTATGAACTTTAATTCTATAGGGTGGCAGGGACATCGATGAACAAACTGAAACCATGAATCAGCACATGTTCTAGACTCTAGACTCAATCTGCAGTTTCATAGAAAAGTAAAAATCTATGCGGTGAAAATCTTTGGAACAGCATTTTTTTTTTAATAACCTTCGAAATATTAGTACGCAAAGGGGTTCAGAATCATGTACCTACTGAATCCATGGTAACAGGTTGCACGTCGATGTCCCTGCTACCCAGTATATTAATTTAGTTTTGTAGCTTTGTCCTAGGTAGATTGTTCTAGATTATCGGTTTTCTTTTTTTAAACAAATAAAAATTAAACCTTAAAGGAAACTATCGTTAATTTTTTATTTGTTTGAAAATATTTTATGTAATCTCTTGAGTAGTCGTGAGTCGTGGGATCCAGGATCATATGACTATCTTTGTGAACATGTACTTATAAAATTTGCTGCTTTTTCAGTAACACGAGAAAGTAGTACCTACGTAAAAAAGTGTATTTTATTATTTGCAGTACTGAGAGCAATCCATAGGACCTACCTAGGTACTGCATAATCAGCCTAATGTTCCCACTGCTGGGACACAGGCTTCCTCTCATAGAGAGGAGGTGGGCTCTAATCTACCACGCGGGCCCAGTGCGAATTGGTTCATGTCTTATGACAAACCGGTTTCCTCACGATGTTTACCTTCACCATGAAGAGCGGTGGTGGCCCAGTGGTAACGGCCCCGACTTACGAGTTGTAGGTCGTGGATTCGAACCCAGGCGCTTTACTTTGTGTAAATTATTTCTTCACCACTGCTGTCAAAACGATTAAACCTAGTACTGAGATACCTACAAATCCTAGTGAAAGGTACAACTTTACCAGTATCATACGAGTACCTACCTAAGTGGCTTCAAGAACTTTCATAAAGGCACTCTATCTTATTTCCTCCATTCGTTCGTGTATTAAAATAAACTCTTGAGAGGGCACCGCAATTGCAGTACAATTACGTTCTTTGAAATAAAATTAAATCCCTGGCTAGCTTGGAGAGCTACGTATTACAGGTTCATATTAGCTCTTTCAAAGGGATTAACTACATATTTAAGGCCGCGACTTCGTTCGAATGAAATTTTAAAACTACAAACTTAACAATCAAAACATTTGTTTATAAACAAATTATAAATTATTAAAAATATAAAACAAATTACAAAATATAAATAATTATAAATAAATTATAAACAAAAGTGGCTAGCCACTAGCATAATATGAACAGCCACCACCTTTCAAGCAGAACCCGGTATTCAGAATGCCAAATCGTTTTTCGAGGATGTCAGTCTGTTGTACTTTTTTTAAGGCAACATAGAATAGGGACTTTTTAGAGAGATCAAGATTTATTTTCAGGATCTAATTTTCCAATCGAGATGATGATACCTTAATTTAAAAATATCTATAAGATCTCCCCGTTCCATAATATGATTAGGTAGGTAAGAAAACAGATAGATAGAAAGATTAAATAAAAAATAATTCCTATAGTATTTTATTGGACATTGCCTTGGCAGGTTTCAGGTTACCATTTGTTGTACCAATAACCGGTTTCAATCCATCAATTGAATTTTTTGATTGAATGGATTGGTTGGTTTTGAATGGGTTGGGGTTTTCCAACTTTTTCACGAACAAATATCTTTCCATGTGAGACCCAGCAAAACTGGAATTCGTTCGATTTAGGCATCTCGAGCCAGGAAGAAAAGTCGCTTGTTCTTGGCTGATAGGTTTTCTGAGATGTAGATTGGCTTCGCTGGTCCACCCAATTTAAGGTGTTGTGTAGTTAATTTGAAGGAGTTTTTATTATGGTTATGGTATGGAGGACAGAGGTGAAGTCCACAATAACAGGTTTATTGGCCGGGTTAGTTTTAATGCGGAATAAGTCCTTAACGTCCCTCGGCTGGAGTTTTACATGTAGCAAATCGGCCGCGCCCAATATGGTGTTCAGCAGTAAGGCTTTAGTTTCTGATTTATTAGTTGGAATATTACGAATCTCAATGCATGTCGATCTTGAGCTTTGTTCCATTTTTTACAATTTGTTTTGAGATCGTAGCTATATAGGATAGATTTTCCTTGCGCTCGGTTTCTAGCTGCTCTAATTGAGATTTAAGGCTGTTGTGTTGAATAGTCAGATGATCAAAAGAGTCGCGAATACTGTTAGCTAGCGATAATAACTTTTCTTACTTCTTTTCTTTTGTTGGAGCTTAAAATCGCGGAACATTTGCTTCGTAGCAGACATGAAGACGGACAACCTGCTGTCAACATTGTCTTCCGAGAGCTTACGTTTGACGTTGCGAAAAGCAGGGCTTGAAAACGTTACCAATTCACATTAAAAGTAACGTTAAGTAACGGTATTTCCGTAGAGATACCTGGATATCGGTACGATTTGGTAGTGTTACTTAGTAGCATAACATAATAATAACGTTAAAAATTGCGTTAAAAAGTAACGGTATTTTTTATGTTATTGTAAAAATAGCGGTAACTATTACCGGTATTATTTTGGTTATTTGATGCGACATTGCCGTTTTCTCTAAGGCGGCCGGCGCGCGCCCCTCTCACACGCTGTCGGCGCTGTTGCCATTTTGTTTGTCGTCTTCTTATCTCTCACAGCAGTCGCACGCGCTTACAGAATACGCTCGCGAATTATTACTTCAATTTGGATTAGCTACTACAACTGATTTAGTTCTTGTGTTCTTGTTTGTGTTGTTGTGTTCTTGTGTAATCGTGACTTAAAAGTCACGATTACGAAAAGTGCAAGATGAGGTGTACGAAAAAAAATTTCATCTATAGATATATTGAAATAAATGATGACAACACTTCAACTTGTTTAGTGCCAGAGTGTAGAAAAAAAATAAAGGTAAGTTTTATAATAATTAATTATTATCTGTACCTATGTAGTTCAGTGCCGATTTTCTATATGATCGACTGCATGGCGATGACACCTAACAATACCTACCTATAACCTGGCCTCTTATTCTTATGAAACGCCCCGCGCTAAGCCAGGTCAAGGTCAAAATGTTATTACCATGCAGTCAACTGTAACTATAAAGATGTAACGCAGGATTTCGTTAGAATAGTGACATACTTTTATATTTTTCTTTTCATTTCGTACTAATTATAATAAAATAATGTTATTTCACAGACAACCACTTGAATTCGTGCGACTGTCGCCGTCGTTCGGGTACATATAATGTAACCATTTTTAATAAGTAGCTTTGAGCTACTGATTAAAAATGTTATTATACAAGCAGTTTTTTTTAAATAGGGCTGGTGAGCAACTCCGAACCCTCATTATAGGTGGTGAATTTATTGTATTTTTATAACCATAATGATTACCTAGGAACATAAAAAAAAACAATTATTTTATTAACTAAGGTTTTATTTTTAATTAAGTACTAATTCAACATTAAAGATTAATGTATCGCTTTGAAGTCCGATATATATATTTTTTGGAAATTAAATTGCCTTTGATTTATTTATTCCTAAACCTTTTCCGTAATTTTAATAATCACTAGTAAATACTGTTATAGTTCACACTTCTTATTATTATTATTATTATTAATGTAAAATACCTGACTATAAAATGAATTATTTGTATTGAATCATAAACCTATGCACAATTGGTATAAAACATATCTATCCGGATATGTCTAACTGCCTATCTATATTATACGTGCCTACCTATATGTCCCAAAAAGTATAGTACAGCTGGAGCCCAGAGATAAATGATAAATGATAAATGATTTTATTTCTATAAGTAGGTTTGTACAAACACTTTTACACGTCAATCATATTTTTAAACTAGATGAGGTCGGCGTTTCCTATCTGACTACTCTGAGAAGAAAGGCCGAAACAAACTCAGAGGTCACAGTCTCTTTTAAAGTCCAGACATAATCTTGGTCAGATCATGTGAAGACCATGTAGATTGGTATCTGAAATGGTCTTTTGAGGAAAGAACCACACAGATTGAGTGGACCTGTCCAGTCAGTGCACGCATTTGTCAGTAATCGTGCAGCTCAACTCAGGAAGTCGGAACTTAAGGAGCTCAACGATTCGACGAACAATACCAAAGAAAGGACATTTGGGTAGGCCACATAAATTACTCAATCTGCCAGATCATGATCAAAATTAACTGCGAAAAAAAAAGCAATGACCCACATAATCCTCAAATTCACAATAATTAAAATAACATAATACTTTACAAGTAAATACTCATGTCATTGTGTATATAAAATTCAACAATGTCAATATGTATATAAAAAATCGGACATAATGTTTGAGAACCATGTAGATTGGTGTCTGAAATGGTCTTTTGAGGAAAGAACCACACAGATTAAGTGGACCTGTCCAGTCAGTGCACGCATTTGTCAGTAAACGTGCAGCTCAACTCAGAACATAAGGAGCTCAACGATTCGACGAACAATACCAGAGAAAGGACATTTGTGTAGGCCGCATAAACTACTTAAACTGCCAGATCAAGAATATAACTGAAACAATGACCCACATAGTCCTCATATTCTCAATAATGAAAATAATATAATACTTTTTACAGTAAATATTCATGTCTAAAATAGCAAATTAAAATCAACATTCACCGTGTAAATTTATTGGAGCAGCTCAATCCCAAGCCTTTTTGTCCTCAATATAGTCTTTCACAGTATAATAGGCTTTCTGGCATAGTTTCCGTTTTATTAAAGATTTGAATTTATTAAAGCTTAGATCTTGAATGTGGCTAGGAAGTTTATTATAAAAACGTATACATTGGCATCTAAACGAGCCACCTATTTTCTTGAGCCTGGTTGTAGGAATAATAAATTTGTGTTTGTTTCTAGTATTTATATTGTGGATATCACTGTATTTTTTAAACAGATTAATATTTTTATGTGCATACAAAAGATTTTCATAAATATACTGAGAAGGCACAGTAATTATATTAATCTCTTTAAATTTATCTCTGAGGGAGTGTCTGGGACTTAATTTATAGATAGAACGAATTGGCCTTTTTTGTTAAACGAAAATTGTCGGGATATCGGCGGCATTTCCCCACAACAGAATACCGTACGACATCACACTATGAAAATAACTAAAGTATACTAAACGGGCTGTCTCTAAATCAGTTAAACCACGAATTTCTGTAACGGCGTATGCTGCAGAGCTAAGCTTTTTTGACAATTTATCTATGTGGGGGCCCCATTGAAGCTTGGTATCCAAAGTTATGCCTAAGAAAACTGTGGTATTTTCGGGTTTCAGCACTTCACCCTATATGAGAACACTAGTTTCTACTTGATTACCATGAGGTATCGTAAACTTAATACATTTAGTTTTTTTCTCGTTAAGAAGTAGGTTATTAACATTAAACCAGTTAACTACTATTGCAAGGGCGCTATTTACATTGTCAGTAATCAGCTGCTGACGTTTCAGTTTAAATAAAAGTGAAGTGTCGTCTGCAAATAACACTATATCATGTTTATCCTTTATGAGGTAAGGCAAGTCATTTATATAAATAAGAAATAAAAATGGCCCAAGAATTGAGCCCTGGGGGACCTCCATTCTTACTACCGATCCGGGTGATCTTTTTCCATTAACATCAACTCTCTGAATCCTATCCCTTAAGTAAGAAGTAAGAAGATCCAGAGCGGCGTTTCGGATTCCGTAGTGGTGCAGTTTCCTTATCAATGTTTCATGAAGAACACAATCGAATGCCTTGGACTAATCGCAAAAGATTCCCAAAGCATCGCATTTGTCCTCCCATGCATCATACACATGTCCTAAAAGTTCAACTCGAACAGTTCAGTAGTCGAACGACCCCTCGTAAAACCGAACTGTTTGTTATGCAGTAATTTGTGATTATTAAAAAATCCTTGCATTTGATTCAAAATAAGTTTTTCAAATTTTTTACTAAAGGTAGGTAGTACTGAAATAGGTCTATAATTAGTAGGGTCTGATGTACTACCTGATTTAAATAACGTTATTATTTTACTGTTTTTCATAAGATCAGGAAACTCACCGCGATCAATACAATTATTAAAAATAACAGCTAAAGTAGGTGCTACAATGTTTATTATGGACTTAGCAACGTCCACAGAATTACCCCATAGATCTGCGGTCTTTTTAACATTTAATGTGTGAAAGGTTTTAATTATATCTTTGCAGGTGACATACTGGAAATGAAATTCAGAATCACATACAGGAACGTTTTCCTTAAGTAAAGACTCTGCAGCAGTGGGTGATGAGTTTAGAGATTTAAATTAATTTATTAATTAATTAAATTAATTATAGATTATCCCTAGTCGAATCCGAATAATCCCTATGTATATTCTACGATTTTTCGTACAGTGACAGGAAATTATTAACACATCATCAATATAAACTAAGTGGAAAAAATACGTAGTATTCAGGATATACCAAAGACTGCTCACCTATAAAAAACGTCTGAGCTAATAGATATTAAAAAAAATCAAAGAAAAAAAAAAACTTTTTAAAAACAAGCTTTTGTTACTTGTTAATAAAAAGAACTAAAAAGTTAAAAATAATTTAAATTTGATATGAAAAATACCATTGTATGGGTACCTACATTGCAACCTTTAACGATAATTAATCTTCTTCGTCTACGTCACAATAATCCCATATCGTACATACCTACCTAATTATATATTTTTACCCTAACCTAACCCTAAAATTTTACACCTTGTATTAAATGTTTGCGTTTTTATCACAGACCCAATTTTTTATAAATAAAAGCGTGTTACATTTTGATGGATCATTAAAGAACATTTAGCTTATTACACCTTAATTATTTTTCTTTTGCAACCACAATATAACACGCTTTAATTATAAAAAAATTGGGTCTGTGATAAAAACGGAAAGATTTATTATTTTATCATTTTGTTCCCACGAGTATAGGACAAAAACGGTCCATCCCCTCCTGAGGTCCATCGTAGGGGGTTACGTGCTTCAGTACAACAGGGTTCGCCCTGGTACTCTGAGGCGCAACGTTAGCGATATGACATGTTTATACACCCTCGGCACGTGCTCACCTTGGCATTGGGCCATCTAATCCATCTAATCAAAGACAGAATCCACATTCATTACAAACGGAACGAACGAACGAACGAAATTATTTTCCCAAAGATGGGGTCGCATAACCACCTCCATCAAACCACCATCACTCACCACCCATCAAAAACGGTCCACCCATCAAGACGAATCAAACTCGACGCGATTGTGTCGCTTAATTACTGAGTTCCTATGGCCATCTTCCAGCTCCATCATCAGACCCTGGTTACCATCTAGTACCAAAGTACTCGTCAAGACGAATCATACGAGCCCAAACTCGATTGGTTTGTGTCGTTTAATTACCGAGTTCCTATGGCCATCTTCCAGCTCCATCATCAGATCAGCTCCATGTAATAATAATTTTGCATTGTCATTCGATTTACATATGCATGCAAAATTTCAGCTCAATCGGCAGCCGGAAAGTGGATCAAATTTAACTTGCAAGATTCTATTACAGACAAACATCGGGACAGGTGAAACTAAATAAAAGCTTGTAAAAACATACAGTCAAATTGAGAACCTCGTCCTTTTTTTGAAGTCGATTAAAAATAATATTAAACACGCAATTCTTAGCGTCGATGTAGTCTGAGATTCTTTTGCGGTTGGACGAGAGCGACGGTAACAAAACTAACTCATAACGGTAAAATTTTCGATAGTGTATGTTTTAACGTTACGTATATTTAACGGTAAAATGTGCCAGATATAACGTTAAATATTATAACGTTATATATTAGGTAACGATACCTGCATCAAAAGGCTGTAACGATACCATATTTTTAACGGTATTTCAAGCCCTGGCGAAAAGTAATGTTTGTTGGAACTTCCACAGCAAGTGAGTCCGCCTTGAGGCTGAGGTTAGGTTTGGAAGAACTATTGCAGTAATGGAATGGCCAGCAAGAAGCCCTGATATGAATCCAATAATAATAATAATAAATAACCCCACCGCCGTACCTTTACGTTGACGTCGTGGTGGGGCTTGCGCACTCCGGACTCTAGGTGTGTGCCCGTAGAATTTACTTTGCCGGAACAGGTCTACCTAGGGTGACGAACCAGACCAAGAGGGATACAGAAACCCGCAGGGCAGCATGTTGCGACCAGATGGGCAGTAGCGACCCCACGGACCCTTATCTCCCGGGAGTAGTGTTGTTCCTCATCTCTGGCTTCCCTTTATTGGCCGGCTGGAGTGAACACTGACGAGGAACAGAACTCCCACCTCTTTCTTGCCTTTATTGGCCGGATTGAGTTGAGATTCGCAAGAGCAAACATGCTCGGAGGAAGGAAGTATTCCAGTAAGTGCTGGTAGGGATCTTGACCATCTTCCGGGCTCTGGGATTGTTCTGATAGCCGTGGAATACCTCTCCACTACTCAAGCACCTCAGGTCATGTTGCCCCTTTTGTCGCTACGTCACTATGTGCTAGCGACAGTTCCCGGGGGCCCATTATTGAGTGTGCAAGTCACCCCCTGCCATTTTATCTGTGTATTGATTAAAAAACATTAGTCAGGCAGGGGCTATAGTCTTTCTATAGTTCTAGGTAACCAGTCTACTTTAGCTACCCAAACCCATAGTTCAATATGTTTTTTTTCCATATCCTGCAATAGTTCTTCACCAACCAGGGGTTGTCTTTGGGTAGACTTACATAGTGCATGCGGTGATAATCGTCGGTTAGTGCCCCCTTATCATTTAAAATTGTCAAAGGGGCTTCTGCGAGCTGGCTTCGGCCCCTCGTACGCCTTCCAAAGGTCCGGGACCCGGGGGTCCCTAGATATCTCAAAGGCATTAAAAATATATATGTATATATTAAAATCATTTATTTAGGTATACAAAAACCTTCAGTCGCATGAATTACATACAGTGAATAAAGGTCATACCGATGGAGTAAACCCTTACTCCCAAAGTAAGACATCCTGTGACTTAGGAGTCAGTATTCTGTTGTCACTATGATAGCAAAAAGCCTTTTACTAAAAAAAGGTGTGTTATATCTATCTAATAGAGCACTTATGGGAAGAGGCATGTTCGATCTAACCAACCAGCCCCAGAAACTTTGCAGGACCTGAAAACTGCCATCTTGGAAGCATGGGAGAACACTCCACAGCAAGTTACAGTGCCATTAATTAATTCCACGTCGAACCGCATGACGGCCGTCGTAAATGCGCTTGTAGTTAACACAGTTACTAAATAATCATTTTCTATAGAGAAAACATTTAGGTGGAATTTTTGAATAAAAAAAAATGATTTACATGTGTAAACCATTGTTTTCTTCAATAAATCAAATCTAGTTTTGCACCTGAGAAACGTGAAAGGTCGACTTATAGCAATTAAACAGTTTTTTTTAGTATACCGTTTTCAAAACCACGTATTTATTTTTATTTTTATTACCATCTATATATATATATATATATATATATAATTCAATCCCTATTTCCCTTGGTCACGCCATCACGCGTGACCGGCTGGACCGATTTCACAATATTTTTTTTGCTGTTTTCTTTATTGTCAAGAGAAGGATGTTATGAAATAAAAAAATAAGGAAGTTGATCGGAACGTTACAAAATTTAAGAAAACTTAACGCCAATATTAATTTTACATAACTGCCAGCTGTTTGAAATATCTGTCAGCGATTGACAGAATGCGCGCTGCAAATATCGTTTAACACAGATGGATCGGTTGATAAATGAGTCGACAGTTTTAGTCAATAGTCAAAACTAAAACTAAACGACATATGACATTCATAGTTATGACATTACAACGTCTGTCGGGTCAGCTTGTTATTTATAAAGATAGATCCATTTAAAACAAAAATATGCGGGATGGCTTGACTTAGGTGTTCAGAAGTGTATCTATGAATATTTAATTAATTACAGAACTTGAATGATGTCCGTTTTCCAATGCCGATACTTAGCTGCTGTAAATTAGATAGAATAGAATTTTTACGAGACTCAAAAAAAGCAAGCTTTTTACACTGTAGGTACCTACCTACCTAATGAAAGATAATTAATTGCTATATGGGAGGCAAAGTGTTGGGTTAGAATAGGGTTGGCACCTTTTTTTGGGACGAATAATAGTATTTTAAATTTTGGTACAACAATAATAAAGTACATACATAGCATAAAAAAGAGTAAGAACTTATTTAATTTTTACTCATTTGTCTTTAAAAACACACTATTTAGGGTTCCGTACCCAAAGGGTGCCAAGGGACCCTGTTGCTAAACCTCCGCTGTCCCTCCGTCTGTCTGTCAGCGGGTTGTATCTCATGAACCGTAATAGGTAGACAGTTGAAATTTTAATAGTGTGTATTTCTGTTGCCGTTACATCAACAAAGAATAATAATAAAATAAAGTTAAAAATTTAAGGGGGTCACCGACAAGCAACGTTTTCTAAAATATAGTGTTAAATATTGTACGTATGGAACCCTTCGCGTGGTCGAGGCCGACTCGCAATTGCCTGGTTTTTGTTACTTTTCTTGTAACATTCCACAAATACCTATCTGTCTTTTTAAGATAGTTACAGGCTCTTTGCAAACAAACTTTAAATTGAAATATCTGATCAGCTCGTTTTTAATTAAGTTTAACGAAGCTTTGTTCCTTTCGTCTCTCCACTTTACATTCATAAGGGAGAAAAGGCCAGTAACAGTCAGAGTTACGTAAATAGAGTAGTTTAGCGTACTTTATTGGTGTCATATTATAGATTATATAGCACACCGACTACACGAAAAAGAGTAGGTACAATACTCTATTTTAGAGTACGGGTGGTAACCCTTCAGGAAGTAGTAAATCAATTTATATAAAAACAATGCTTGGTAATTTAATAAATTGTTTAGCTTTTTCGGATCGATAGGTACTACATTATCGGGATGAACGTGATTGAAACGAGCAGCAGGCTGAGCATGACGCTTTCTATTTCTACGAAGAATAGACACAGCTCTTTCTATACAAAGTGACATTTCGTTTCTCCATTTTTGATATCGCACCGCGGAAATCCTTCTACAATCTGTCATTTTGTCTTTCGTTACTAACAATCTTTGTCTAAGTCCTTTTTTATGTAGACTATTTCAAAAGAAAGTTGTCTATCCCAAACTCTCAAAATCACACTGACAACTGACAGTTGTCTAAGGTATCGAAGACTATTTGATTTTGTAATCGCGATGCTAAAGACAATAGAAAACTTTCTACTCGACGACCACAAAGTATATACGGTTATCTACAAAATCATGAGTTTACAGGAGAGCGTTGAACGCAAAACTGTGATAATTAATAGAAGAACAAAGCTATTTTCTCCTATTTGCAGGAAATAGGAATAGGAATAGGAAATGGTTAACACCAATATTACTGTAATATATTTTTGTTCCAAAATGTGGTACTTCGACACTTTGAGAAAAAATGTTATAGTTGTCTTTATATACGTGACTTAATATCAGTAAAAATTGAGAATCAAACAGAAAAAATAATCCTATGACAAAACAATGTATTCTGAGTCGAGTTCGACTCAGAATTCATTATTTTGCCGTAGGATTATTTCTCACTTTTTACGAAATTCACTCTTTTACTTATTTATTTAAAAGAGCGAATTTCGTAAAAAGTTCAGATGACTCTTTCTACTTTGCTGGCGTCATCGTACTATCTACACGGAACGTCATTTTGCTCTACTCTTCCGTCGACAAAACGGTTTTCGTGCTAAGTGTGCAGGACAAAGCGCATAACTCTAAAGTTATACGCTTTGTCCTGCTTAGTACATTAGAATTAAGTGCCAATTCAGATAAAAGTATTACTTCATTCCTATAAGTTTTTCAACTCGCACAAACCGATTTGTTTGATTAAAGAAATCTGTTTGTGCGGGTTGAAAAATTTACCATTGTGCGTTTTATAATTGAAATAAATTAATTCTCTTTTCAGGTATTTGCACATTAACGAAATTCATCAGATTGATCCGATAACGTTTTCAAACCTGCCGCGTTTGGAGCGACTGTAAGTATTCAGATAATCAATGACTTGCATATTAAATGTTTGTGCATTCATGCCATCTATTTTTGGTAAAACCATGCAGACATGTTGAATACCCACGAAAGAAATTAATTTCAGATACTTGCACAACAACCACATAAAGAATATTCCAGCAGGATCATTCTCGGGCATGCCTAATCTACGCAAGTTACGTTTAGACAGCAATGCTCTGATATGCGACTGCTCCATGTTGTGGCTCGTGAAGATGATGGCCCAACATCACGAAATGTACATCGATGCAACATGTTACCAGCCCACCAAAGTAACCGGGATGCCTCTCTCCATTATGGCAGAAAAGGACTTCGAATGTAGTGGGTATCCTTAGCATTGATGATTTATATTAGACTGGTGTTTTAATTGCTAGTTCTAAATTTTGCCACATATTTTTAGAAATCCCTGAAATCAGGAAGGATCCGCAAGACATCAGTGTGAATTTCGGAGAAGCTGCTATGTTTACGTGCGTGGTGACCGGTGACCCAACCCCGGATATAGTCTGGCTCAGAGATTCTAACGAGATTCCAATCGACGGCACGCGTTACGAGGTTTTGGACAACGGCACACTTATGCTGCATGACATCAGCGAGTCTGACACCGGATATTTCGAGTGCATGGCTAAAAACCCAGTTGGCGAAGTGCACTCCAAACCTGCTAAAATGACAGTTCAAAACAAACCGAAAGAAAATGGTAACTGTTTAAATTCCAGTTTGTTTATTATCTGAAATGTTTATCAGTGTTTAATATTTTTTACTCTTGTTTTAGGCCCTCCCGTATTGACTTTACTACCACAAAAACAATTTGCAAAGCTTAACCAGCAGTCGATCAACTTCGATTGTGTCGCTAATGGCCACCCGAAACCACATGTTGCTTGGCTTTTTAATGGCGAAAGGATTTTATTGAATGAGCGTACATCAATACGTCATAACGGGTCCATTTTTATTGCCGATATACAAGAATCTGACGCTGGACAGTACACATGTTTAGCTGAAAATATCAACGGAAAAGTTAATGCTACTGCAGCCCTTGAAGTTATGGGTGAGTCATTTTTTAACCTGATTATTTTATTTAAGTCATTTTTAACTATCGTCAGATGGAACATTAAAGTCGACTTTAGAAAAAAAAAGAAAGAAAAATAGTTTATTCTGCACAAACAAAACGCACATTACAAAAAAATTACATTAATAATAAAACAAGCATAGAATGTAGCCAAAAGCCTCGTACCAAAAAATTAAAAGGTTCAGTATTAGCAAAACAAGTTTAGATTATATCTAGGTCAGTAGAGTAGTAAAAACAAAACTGATCTGGAAAAAACTTCTAAAATGATGGGTGGGTACAGTCCTAACTATCTCTCCAATATTTTTAATATCTAGGTAGGTATGTAACAAAAAGATTTTTTTGAAAGTCACGTATCCTTTTTTATTTTGTTTTAGTCTCGCCTTCATTTGTCGTCGAGCCACATAACAAAACAGTAAGAGTTGGAGATGACGTCGAATTCATATGTACTGCTAAAGGAACGCCAAAACCGCTTATTAACTGGTTTAGAAACACACTTGTGCTACCTATTTCCGAAAATATAATTTTGAGCAATGAAAATCAAAATTTGACCATTCTGTCAGTTATATCAGAGGACGACGGCATATATCACTGCAAAGCTGAAAATGCAGAGGGATCCGTCGAAGGGTCAGCCTTTTTAACGGTTGAGAATTTTGAAGTCGTTCGGCCACGTATTGTTTTGAAACCAGAAGACACGGATGCTTTCAAAGAATCATCCGTTCAGTTGCCGTGTGAAGTAGAAAGTGAGCCTCCTGCTACCGTAGAGTGGAGAAAAGATGGTTCCTACCTAGATGCAAACCTAAAACATTCAATTACGATCATTGGAAGTTTAATTATCCATAATCTAACAGTAAGAGATACTGGTAGGTATGAATGTTCAGTTTTTAACGAGTACGGACGTGACACTGCGTCAGCTTTCTTAACCGTAAAAGACCGTGTTATACCCGGTGATGAATATGTTAACATTGCTCTCACTGAGGCAACTAGAGACGTTGATTTAGCAATCGAAAGAACCATGGACGAGTTGTTCAATAACAACAACACAGGAAAATCAGACATCCATCGGCTGTTCCGAATTACTAGTTTCCCCAATGCACCAGCTAGAGAAGTCGCCCGTGCAGCCGAAATTTATGAAAGGACATTAGACAAAGTCAGGGGTTTTATACAAACAGGCCACAAAGTAACATCGACGGAACCATTCTTTTACCAAAACGTATTGTCAAATCAACATCTTGAAGTTATAGCACGTTTATCTGGTTGTGTCGCTCATAGAGACAAGAAAGACTGTTCTGATATGTGTTATCATAGCAAGTATCGGAGTTATGATGGTAGTTGTAATAATTTTGCGCATCCTACGTGGGGATCATCGCTTAGCGGATTCAGAAGAATTCTTTACCCTATATATGAAAATGGTTTCAGTCAACCGGTAGGATGGAACAAAGACGTCAAATATAACGGATTTACGTTACCAAGCGCCCGGCTAGTCTCCACTTCAATCATAACGACTACAGATATATCTGAAGATCTACAGTTGTCTCACATGGTCATGCAATGGGGTCAGTGGCTAGATCATGATTTGGATCATGCTTTACCATCAGTAAGCTCACAGACTTGGGACGGTATAGATTGCAAAAAAACATGTGACTATGCAGCTCCATGCTTCCCGATTGATGTGCCATCTAATGATCCTCGGGTGACCAACCGTCGCTGTATCGACTTCGTTAGAACCAGTGCAGTATGTGGATCGGGCATGACGTCCGTTCTTTTTGGAACACTACAGCCTAGAGAACAAATCAATCAATTAACTTCGTTCATCGATGCGTCGCAAGTTTATGGTTTCGAAAAAGCTGTAGCTGAGGATTTACGTGATTTAACCAATGAAAACGGATTGTTGAGGGTAGGTGTCACTTTCCCAGGTAGAAAACCATTACTGCCAACTGTAGGTGTCAATGGAATGGATTGCAGACGCAATTTGGAGGAAAGTAACCGCAATTGCTTTGTAGCAGGTGACATCAGGGCTAACGAACAAATCGGTTTGGCAGCCATGCATACCATTTGGATGCGGGAACATAATCGAATTGCTATTCAATTGAAAGTTTTGAATTCATTTTGGGACGGAGATCGAGTTTACCAAGAAGCAAGAAAGATAGTAGGTGCTCAAATTCAAATCATAACTTACGAGCACTGGCTTCCAATTGTCTTAGGAAAGGAAGGATACCAACAACTAGGCCAGTATAAGGGATATGAGCCAAACTTGAACCCATCAATTTCCAACGTTTTCGCCACCGCTGCCTTGAGATTTGGACATTCCATGATAAATCCAATTTTGCACCGTTATGATGAAAACTTCGAAACAATCCCGGAAGGGCATCTTTTGCTACGTCATGCATTCTTCTCACCATGGAGGCTGGTTGATGAAGGAGGAGTTGATCCTTTGCTAAGAGGAATGTTCACTACACCGGCGAAACTAAAGACACCCACGCAAAATCTGAACTCGGAACTTACTGAAAAGCTTTTCTACAGCGCTCATGCTGTTGCTCTAGATTTGGCCGCTATCAACATCCAAAGAAGCCGTGATCATGGTATTCCACCGTACACCAAATGGCGCCAGTTTTGTAACATGTCAGAGGTAAACGATTTTGACGACCTAGCTGGAGAAATAACCGATGAAACCGTACGTGAGAAATTGAAGGAGCTTTATGGATCAGTGCACAACATCGACGTATGGGTGGGAGGTATTCTCGAGAATCAAGTAGAAGGTGGAAAAGTCGGACCATTGTTCAGATGCTTGTTAGTGGAACAGTTCAAACGCCTCCGAGATGGAGATCGATTCTGGTATGAAAACCCATCCATGTTCAAACCGGATCAATTGCGACAACTGAAAGAGACCAGCTTGGCACGAATCCTCTGCGACAACGGCGACAATATCGATACCATTGGAGAAAATGTATTTCTGCTTCCTGAGGTTCAAGATGGTCTGAGTTCTTGTGAGGGCTTGCCTGTCATGGATTTACGTTTCTGGGCTGACTGTGAGAGTTGCGACAGTGATAATGAAGGATTGGAGCGTGCAAAGCGCCGAGCTCGTCGGGACGCTGACAACTACGCCGACATTGATGGAGAGCGTCTGAACAACCTGGAAGAATCGCATCACGACATTGAGAGCACTATCGCGTCTTTGAAAAAACGAATTGAATACCTGGAGGAAACCTGCAGAATGGAATAAATGGGCATGTTACACGGTCATTTTGGAAATGTTTTGAAGATTTTTGAAATCTATGTGTATTCTATATTCTATATATACCTATAATATTTCTACGTATCCTTTTACATGGTAAGCTTTAATCCCATCTATGTGGTCCAACTAATTAAGATTACTTTTAACTTTTCATTTTCTATAATAATTTGATTCCCTATTGTACACTACCTATTGTTCAAGTTATGCTATTAATTACATTTTACAATCTCTATATTTTATTGTATTCAGTAATGAATTTTACCATTATCATAATATTATAGACATTTAAATAAATAAATATTAATGATTTTATGAAGTAGATGAAAGCTTAATCACTATTAGAATAACATAACTGTAATCTTTAGCAGGTAGGTAAAAATTTAAAGTCACGTTATACTAGAACTAAGAAGTGCTTAATTGTTATTTGTACCTTATTGTTATTTTTATAATTTGTTCATTCATTGCCTACCTATCAACTTAACTAATTCTTAAATTATTTCACTTGTTGGTAGCCGAATCAGCATGAGAAACTAAATATTTACTTCGGTACTAACTTTGGGAAAATAGACCTTATTGTGCATTTAAAAGTTTTTTATAAGTTTAATTTGCGTATTTCATGTTCCGTTGGATTAAGCTGGGTATTTTGTTAAAATAAATTATTTTTATTACTTTTATTATAGATTACTGCAATTATATATTTTTTTTTGTAAGTTAGCGTTAAATGAATAAGTAGGTATTACGTATCTAACTCCAACAATAATTCATTTCAAATAATTGTTTCCGTTTATATTCGAAAATATATACTTACTTACCTATCATGTTCTTTAGGAACAATATTATATATATAGCGTTAATATTTATTGGAACTCCTAGTAAATTATTATTAGATAGCTTACGTGCAAGTAATTATTTGATGTAACTAATATAATAATAATAAACCATTTATTTTCAGGCCCATCGATAAATACCTTAACCCAAACATATATATTTTAATATAAACAAAACGTGTGTTAATAAATAAGGCTTATGGCTATGTTAGTAGCACTTCACTTTGCACCAGCTTGACTATGTGCTGCACTTTGTTTCTTGTCCACGGCAGCGACGGAACACCACGTTCTGCGGCCAAAAGTCTTTTCCATGACGAGGGGCAGATCACAATTAGGTACGCGCACCACAAACGTTTTAAAGTTGACGTTGCGGCGCGACTCCAGTAACTGCACCCTCGGTATGTACCTCGTGTTCTGACGCACGTACTTGAAGATGTCCTCCGCCTTAGTGATGTAGTGCAAACGGGAGATGTACACCGGTGTGTTCGGCATAGCAGCACGTAGGGTCACTTAGGGCCACGCAGGAGCTTCGCCGCAGCGGTTCCCGTTAGTTTGAGATCGCCGCTTCCTCCTTTGCACAGTTGTAAGAACTGCTGTGAAAGGCGCGGGGATGAAGGGTGCGCGGGCGGGGCGCACTGCAGGTTCAGCAATCAATGGATGCGCCGGCGACGAAACTGCTGACGCGGAAACACGACGATATATCGAGGCCGGCTCCGCGACACGTGTTTACATTAGACGCATCAACTGATGATCTAATTACCGTCACACTGTTGCGCAACTCGCTAACTTCTTTGCGCAAATCAGCAGCGGTGTTTTGAGATGCATCTAATTTCGTTAGAAAATCTGCGTGACTGGCCTTCAAGAAGACAATGTCCTTCAGAAAGCTCGTTACATCGTCGTGCTCTGAGGTGACGGGAGGAAGCTTGTGTAGTTCCTTTGCCACAAACGTTAGCACGTCGTCAGGTTCGGTCTCCTTGAACAGCGTGATTATGTCTTGCAGGCTTTTAATATTACCCGACTATGTTGAGGTCTGTTTCCAGCCTAGCCGGATGCAGACTCATAGGTGCCCCGTAAGTACCTATTTATGAACGTTATGAAAATGACTTGTAGTTAATTCCACTTTCATTCTTTACGAGTTATTCATTCATAACCATGTCCAGTAAAGAGTTATTCTCAATAACCCACTAGCCGTAGTTGTATGGTGAAGGAGGGTTTAGATCTGTGCACTGACTGGGCGTAGGCGCAATTATCCGCATCGGCACCGCCATTGCGATCACCCAATGTAAGTTTAGATAGTTTGATCACCTGCGCACTGTCACTCTAGGCTACATTCAGCAACGAATATCAATCTAAATAGTATGGTCAACGATATCGAGTCGAATATTTTAAGGGATGATAGTAAATAATATACTGAGGCTTATTAACAACTTTTGCTGTGGGACCAACTTCTGCTGTTTCATACATTTTGATCGCTTAGGTAGTATAAAATATTTGTATGTAACAGCTGATTTTGTTTTCTAATTCACACAGTTGGTCCCATATCAAAAGTCTAATAATATTATAACACTTTATAGTCGTTAATATATACCTCAGTAACTATAGAATATCATCTCTTAATTTTGTTCATACAATTTTTAGGGTTCAAAAACATAACAAGATAGACAACAGCGTTCAGCGCCTTGTGGGTGGAAACAAGCAAGTGAATCACCGGTTAAACAGAATGACTAGCATTATGCTTACGGTACCTACCTACCACAAATACCTACATACCTACCTACTTTCGAGGGGCAGGACCGCCTAAAAATGCGCAGTATCTGTATCTAAATGTTCAATGGCTAATCAATACTTAATTATTGAGAATAACCCGTTCAGACATTAGAAAACGTAATGAGTAGTTGAACCTAGTTGATAGTATAGTAGATACTTTGAAAGCATTTCAGATTTTAAAAACTACATAAAATTATGAAAATTAGTATGTATCACATTATACTTAGGATGAATGGGAAGATCGGGTAAAGGTGCCTAAAGACTGATTAGGTAGGTCGATCGGCAGTGCGAAGTCCGAAGTGCCTTGCAGGTTTTCTCAGGTGTAATTATGTATAACTACAAAGATTAAGATAGGTACAACTACCCTTAACATCAGTGTATGAAAAAGAAAAACTAAGCAAGGAAACTAGTAGAAAATAATTGGGCACCTTTTTAATGGAATAAATAATTTAGACCTAATATTGGCACTCCCGTAAAGCGTAGCTTACATTCAAAGGGTGAGAGTAATCATTGCAGGCTTATTATAAATATTAAAGCTATAATCCACAGTTCAATTCTGTATCAATAAATCATTCTTGATGTGAAATAAAGCTGAAAAAAGTAAATGTGGTTTTATTTAAAATCTTGTCTCAGTACCCTCAGCTCCTAATAATGATGACTTCTGATGAAAATAAAACGTGATAATGTTGTATTGTTTTGCCAGACACTGAAGTGCAGGATATTGTATAGCTCACTATCAACTTTTTAGGTTTGTCATTACGACTTGAATTCAGAATAATAAACAAAAACTTATACCTGCTAGGTACCAATAATATTTTTTGTGAAAATAAAATCTTATAATATTTGCTACTATGTTTTGTATTTCTAAATAAAAACACTATAAAATAAATTAAATAAAACTATAAATTACATGATTGTACTAGATTCAATATTTCACTGTTTTGTAAGATTTTATACATAACTATATACAATATGTTAGATTCCTATGTACTTGGTGTGTCTGCCGGTTGCGAGTAACTGATTCTTATCCTTGTTCTTTACTAGAACTTCTAGGAAAGCAATTTTCTTTCCCAGTTTTCTTGTGATTGCTTCAACTTCAATGTTGTCGCCTTCTCTGGCAGCGCTCATATAACTGGAATTTGAATAAAATAAACTATTTAATATTCCTAAGTTAAAAAAAGTTAATATATTTTAACAACATCCTCTGAAGACTCTCAGATATTTAATTATTGCTGGTTATGCTTTAAGTTAAGCTTAATATTCATGATAAACATAAGTTGTGCACCATTTGCAACAACACAATTTTGTGTTGCTGAAAACAAGTTTCACTAAAATTGTATCAAATTTTCCTAGCAAATTTTTTCCAGAACAGCTTACCGTTACAGCAGGCAGCTTTTTTAAATTAGGCTTGTTTTCTCACCTCACACTTATCTCCACAGAGACTCCTCTAGTGTCAACATTATCATTAGTGGTCAGTGCGTACGTGGAGACGGCATCTACCAGGTGTGCAATGAACCCACCATGGAGAGTACCTCTTTGGTTCAGGTGCTCGGGCCCAACTTTAAACTCAGTTGTCATTCTTCCATTTTCACAGCCTATGACTCTTAACTAAAATAAGAAGAAAAGCAAACAAATTAGATAGGATCATAAACTTTAGTTTTCCATTTGTTACTTACATAAGAAATAAATGTAGATTCATAAATTGAAAATTAAACTAACAGTAGGTACTATGTATATTCATGGATTTGTTGTTTATTAAAAGGTTCCTTTCCTTGTCCCTATGCAGAGATCACCAATCCATGTTCCGGGACTGGTGACTGTAACAACATGACCATTCATTGCAGCATAATACTAACAAGGTTCAAGTTCCCTACACCTACATACCTACATTATCTGCAGGCAGATTGCCCCTATTTGATCATCCACAACACGGAGCTCTATTTGAGTAGTTACTATTGATGTGATGAATCAGTTTAAATGAAAATATTACACAAGTTGCTGTCTTGGACCAATTGACTCGTGTCTAAATGTACGTCTTTCAATAAACGTTAATCTGTGAGGCTTAAGGAGCTTCACAAAAAGAAAGAGCTTGGCCTCTCAGTATGTAACAGTAAAAAAATATTTGTAATGTAGAGCATTCCAAATTTTATAACACACACTAATTGCGCAGCTTTATCAAGCATTGTAGGTTACATAAACAACAGCAGGTAACTTGTGTGCACTGTAGGTACAAATACACTGGCCTAATTCACCTTATCAAATTTGTTCAAATGTTCTAAAAATAATATTGCTACCTGTATCATACGAAACACTGAATTCTTTCAAAGTCTTTACCTTACGAAGATTTTGATCAAAGCTCTTAGTGGTGGCAATGGCTTTCGTAAACAGCTCAGCAATTTGTGCTCCTTTGGTACACATTTTGCTGAATATAACTAATAACTATATTACAGATTTCATGGAATTTACTGCTTTATTTACATAGATGTTTGATACCAGCTGATAGTGACATTCACATTAATTTGGCATTGGCGCTGTGGACTGTGTTGCAAGTTGAGAGAATCTACTTGAGAGAGATGCGCTACGGTAGCCCGCGAAATTCAAATTTACTTACGTTTTTTGCAATTTGCAGGCCAGTGTCAGGTTGCATGTTGATTAAAATATTATTCGCGACCTTAAAACATATGGATTTACAGAATTATAATCATTAAAATCAGCAATACAACTCCCTAAGTTAGAATTGGCCTCAATTGTCATGATTTCATGAAATAGTCATTCAATAGGGTAAAATGAAATTAGAAAGTTGTATTGAAATTTTTTATGATCATCTTTCTATAAATAAATATTGGATACGGCCGCGAATCATGTTTCAATCAACGTACAACCTGACAGTAACCAGCAAATTACAAAAAAAAATAAGTATTTGTATATTTCGCGGCTACCTGATCGCATCCCCCTTAAATAAATATTTTTTCGCTATGGTATTCTTGACGAATATAGCGGATAATAAAGTTCTACGCTAGGACGACAAATAATGAGGAGTTTTTTTTAGCCAAAACTACGAATAACAAGCGAAATTCCTTCAAATAAAATGTATTTTTAGCAGTATTTAAATTAGGCATCCTACCTGTCTGTACTCGAAAGGTTTAGGTAGTTAAATAAAGGTAAAAAAAAAACACGTGACTCATAGATGTTAAACCTTTTATTTCAAATGTTAAAATCATATTATTTTGAGTCCCATAATAATAGGCTCTATTCTGAATCTGAATTTGAGGAACTATCTGTCACATTAATAATAAAGTGTTCAGTGGTATCATCAAATATTTTGTCTAATTTAAACATTTTCTGTTCTTCTTTTAATACATGACCCTCGCAACTTTTCCAATTCTCAGCAGTCACATTACAAGCAATTACATGTACAAAGAACTGATAAAGTATTACATACATTGAAAGAGGAAACTATCGTTTAAATCGCAAATACTTAACTTTAATTTTGTTGTAACGTATTTCTAAACAAGAAAGTGTCAACTATAAAAAACCCTTTTTACCATTTGTTTACCTTTATTTATCTACCTAAGCCTTTCGAGTATATGTAGTGTCATACATTCCCTGTTAAGACGAGTACCCACCCGTCCTAACAGGGTCCGTACGGCAGTGCGCGGCAGATCTTTTTGGTGATGTTAACATCCTGACAATAAGGCCAGTCATTTAAAACATCTTATGTAGCCACAAATTACACTGCACTGATTTTCTGGAATGTTGTTAGGATAGATTGGTATCTATCCTAACAACAACTCTGGTGAGTTTAAAACCAATTTTATCTATCCTAACACCACCACAATCTTACGCACAATGCAAAATCAGTGTAGTGCAATATTTTGCGACCTAACGCGATTTTTGTGTCTTCGGTGACTGCCCTAATAATTAAGATGATATTATGATGATAGGTAGGTAAATAAGGCCTAATTTGGATTCCATCTCTCTAAAAATAAATAACACAGCATTAAAAAATACCATGGAATTAGTGTGTCCTATATAAGACTGCCTCGTTGGTTTAGTGATCGGAAGCGTTACTGCTGACCAGCAGAGGTCATGGGTTCGATTCCCGGGTCCAGCAGTGTTTTTGGATGTTTCAATCATGAATTTTTCAGTAGCAGCCCGGAGTGTGGATTTATTCCCGGTTGGTGGCAACAGGCTCGCCTCTTATTATAAGGGACTTAGACATAATTGGTGAAATCTGGTGTAATATAGGTGCACCTCTGCCTAACCCTTCGGGGAATACAGGCGTGATGTTATCTTCTACTAATAATAAAGTTGAAGACTTAATTTTTTTGTTAGAACGCGCTAATCTCTGGAACTGCGAGTCGATTTTTAAAAAATCTTTTTGCATTTGGAACAAGGTCATAGACTATTTAACATCACGCTAGGACTCTTAGGAACAGAGCAAAAAGAAAAAAGGATGAAAGAACGGTAAGCGAAAATGAAGTAATAGCACAGGCAAGCGATGCGATGCAATTCGGGGTGGGTCGAGGGACCAAGAAATTTTACGCGGACGAAGTCGCGGGCAGAGGCTAGTATGATAGATAGCAAAAGATCAAGTGGGCTCTAGTGTCTAGAGAATTGTATTTTTATTTTTACAACCCATTAGGCACGAGAAACGGTAACAAAGGAGTTACAACAATCTTTAGGATGAACAGAATTTGGTCCGAATGTGCTACGTAGGTATTCACATTTCCTGTGAGGTCCTACAACGCCCAAGTCTCTGTCTCTTCTCTATAGTACGGCATATTTTGCTGAAGTAGTTATGTAGTTATGTGCTAAGAGGTATTCACATTTCCTGTGAGGTCCTACAACGCCCAAGTCTCTGTCTCTTCTCTATAGTACGGCATATTTTGCTGAAGTAGTTATGTAGTTATGTGCTAAGTAGGTATTCACATTTCCTGTGAGGTCCTACAACGCCCAAGTCTCTGTCTCTTCTCTATAGTACGGCATATTTTGCTGAAGTAGTTATGTAGTTATGTGCTAAGTAGGTATTCACATTTCCTGTGAGGTCCTACAACGCCCAAGTCTCTGTCTCTTCTCTATAGTACGGCATATTTTGCTGAAGTAGTTATGTAGTTATGTGCTAAGTAGGTATTCACATTTCCTGTGAGGTCCTACAACGCCCAAGTCTCTGTCTCTTCTCTATAGTACGGCATATTTTGCTGAAGTAGTTATGTAGTTATGTGCTAAGTAGGTATTCACATTTCCTGTGAGGTCCTACAACGCCCAAGTCTCTGTCTCTTCTCTATAGTACGGCATATTTTGCTGAAGTAGTTATGTAGTTATGTGCTAAGTAGGTATTCACATTTCCTGTGAGGTCCTACAACGCCCAAGTCTCTGTCTCTTCTCTATAGTACGGCATATTTTGCTGAAGTAGTTATGTAGTTATGTGCTAAGTAGGTATTCACATTTCCTGTAAGATCCTACAACGCCCAAGTCTCTGTCTCTTCTCTATAGTACGGCATATTTTGCTGAAGTAGTTATGTAGTTATGTGCTAAGTAGGTATTCACATTTCCTGTGAGGTCCTACAACGCCCAAGTCTCTGTCTCTTCTCTATAGTACGGCATATTTTGCTGAAGTAGTTATGTAGTTATGTGCTAAGTAGGTATTCACATTTCCTGTGAGGTCCTACAACGCCCAAGTCTCTGTCTCTTCTCTATAGTACGGCATATTTTGCTGAAGTATTTATGTAGTTATGTGCTTAGTAGGTATTCACATTTCCTGTGAGGTCCTGCAACGCCCAAGTCTCTGTCTCTTCTCTATAGTACGGCATATTTTGCTGAAGTAGTTATGTAGTTATGTGCTAAGTAGGTATTCACATTTCCTGTGAGGTCCTACAACGCCCAAGTCTCTGTCTCTTCTCTATAGTACGGCATATTTTGCTGAAGTAGTTATGTAGTTATGTGCTAAGTAGGTATTCACATTTCCTGTGAGGTCCTACAACGCCCAAGTCTCTGTCTCTTCTCTATAGTACGGCATATTTTGCTGAAGTAGTTATGTAGTTATGTGCTAAGTAGGTATTCACATTTCCTGTGAGGTCCTACAACGCCCAAGTCTCTGTCTCTTCTCTATAGTACGGCATATTTTGCTGAAGTAGTTATGTAGTTATGTGCTAAGTAGGTATTCACATTTCCTGTGAGGTCCTACAACGCCCAAGTCTCTGTCTCTTCTCTATAGTACGGCATATTTTGCTGAAGTAGTTATGTAGTTATGTGCTAAGTAGGTATTCACATTTCCTGTGAGGTCCTACAACGCCCAAGTCTCTGTCTCTTCTCTATAGTACGGCATATTTTGCTGAAGTAGTTATGTAGTTATGTGCTAAGTAGGTATTCACATTTCCTGTGAGGTCCTACAACGCCCAAGTCTCTGTCTCTTCTCTATAGTACGACATATTTTGCTGAAGTAGTTATGTAGTTATGTGCTAAGTAGGTATTCACATTTCCTGTGAGGTCCTACAACGCCCAAGTCTCTGTCTCTTCTCTATAGTACGGCTTATTTTGCTGAAGTAGTTATGTAGTTATGTGCTAAGTAGGTATTCACATTTCCTGTGAGGTCCTACAACGCCCAAGTCTCTGTCTCTTCTCTATAGTACGGCATATTTTGCTTGAAGTATTTATGTAGTTATGTGCTAAGTAGGTATTCACATTTCCTGTGAGGTCCTGCAACGCCCAAGTCTCTGTCTCTTCTCTATAGTACGGCATATTTTGCTGAAGTAGTTATGTAGTTATGTGCTAAGTAGGTATTCACATTTCCTGTGAGGTCCTACAACGCCCAAGTCTCTGTCTCTTCTCTATAGTACGGCATATTTTGCTGAAGTAGTTATGTAGTTATGTGCTAAGTAGGTATTCACATTTCCTGTGAGGTCCTACAACGCCCAAGTCTCTGTCTCTTCTCTATAGTACGGCATATTTTGCTGAAGTAGTTATGTAGTTATGTGCTAAGTAGGTATTCACATTTCCTGTGAGGTCCTACAACGCCCAAGTCTCTGTCTCTTCTCTATAGTACGGCATATTTTGCTGAAGTAGTTATGTAGTTATGTGCTAAGTAGGTATTCACATTTCCTGTGAGGTCCTACAACGCCCAAGTCTCTGTCTCTTCTCTATAGTACGGCATATTTTGCTGAAGTAGTTATGTAGTTATGTGCTAAGTAGGTATTCACATTTCCTGTGAGGTCCTACAACGCCCAAGTCTCTGTCTCTTCTCTATAGTACGGCATATTTTGCTGAAGTAGTTATGTAGTTATGTGCTAAGTAGGTATTCACATTTCCTGTGAGGTCCTACAACGCCCAAGTCTCTGTCTCTTCTCTATAGTACGGCATATTTTGCTGAAGTAGTTATGTAGTTATGTGCTAAGTAGGTATTCACATTTCCTGTGAGGTCCTACAACGCCCAAGTCTCTGTCTCTTCTCTATAGTACGGCATATTTTGCTGAAGTAGTTATGTAGTTATGTGCTAAGTAGGTATTCACATTTCCTGTGAGGTCCTACAACGCCCAAGTCTCTGTCTCTTCTCTATAGTACGGCATATTTTGCTGAAGTAGTTATGTAGTTATGTGCTAAGTAGGTATTCACATTTCCTGTGAGGTCCTACAACGCCCAAGTCTCTGTCTCTTCTCTATAGTACGGCATATTTTGCTGAAGTAGTTATGTAGTTATGTGCTAAGTAGGTATTCACATTTCCTGTGAGGTCCTACAACGCCCAAGTCTCTGTCTCTTCTCTATAGTACGGCATATTTTGCTGAAGTAGTTATGTAGTTATGTGCTAAGTAGGTATTCACATTTCCTGTGAGGTCCTACAACGCCCAAGTCTCTGTCTCTTCTCTATAGTACGGCATATTTTGCTGAAGTAGTTATGTAGTTATGTGCTAAGTAGGTATTCACATTTCCTGTGAGGTCCTACAACGCCCAAGTCTCTGTCTCTTCTCTATAGTACGGCATATTTTGCTGAAGTAGTTATGTAGTTATGTGCTAAGTAGGTATTCACATTTCCTGTGAGGTCCTACAACGCCCAAGTCTCTGTCTCTTCTCTATAGTACGGCATATTTTGCTGAAGTAGTTATGTAGTTATGTGCTAAGTAGGTATTCACATTTCCTGTGAGGTCCTACAACGCCCAAGTCTCTGTCTCTTCTCTATAGTACGGCATATTTTGCTGAAGTAGTTATGTAGTTATGTGCTAAGTAGGTATTCACATTTCCTGTGAGGTCCTACAACGCCCAAGTCTCTGTCTCTTCTCTATAGTACGGCATATTTTGCTGAAGTAGTTATGTAGTTATGTGCTAAGTAGGTATTCACATTTCCTGTGAGGTCCTACAACGCCCAAGTCTCTGTCTCTTCTCTATAGTACGGCATATTTTGCTGAAGTAGTTATGTAGTTATGAGCTGCTTACAATTTCTATCAACAAAAGGCAAAAGGTGGAACAAGGGACTGCTGCCATGCTGTGTGACTGTGAGCGTACCAAAAATATGCACAGATGTATAAGCGCCTGATGAATAAAATTAGTTTCTTCTCACAGATCTGAAGCAGATATTTAGTAAAACATCTTTGAAAATATTACTGTAATGCGTGTTATTAATATTATTAGTATTTGAAAATTTACACATAAGTGCAAATATATGTACTAAAACCTATCTACTAAATACCTAATACTTTATTGAATGCAATAAATGAATATGAACATTGAACACTATTGGGATATGACTCACTGCTACATAAAATTACATAACACTTATTAAGCGGATATTTTCGATCAAATGCAAAACAAAGGTTCTTTCCTTTTAAACCTTTTCACCTACCTACTCAATTATGATTGGCTAAACATCATGATCTACCTGTCTTTTCAGTCTTACCGGATGCAGCTGAATACCAGTATTTTAAATGGAGTGACAGCCTATCTGACCTCCACAGCCCAGTTACTGGGTAATACGATACCCGTTGGTGAGACTGGCTTTCAGACTTTCGGGCTTCTAACTGCTCGTAACGACTGTCAAAGATCCAGGAATGACAGCTGGGACGTGGGTCCCAGCTGTCATTGTCATGGGTGACTGTCTTTACATACCAAGACACCGTGGGGTGTCTTGGTATGTAAAGACAGTCACCCATCCACGGACCAACTCCGGCAAGTCGATCGACACGTGCGGCTGTTATTTGTAACTTAGCCAGAATGTAAAGACAGATAATTATACCCGACTACCTCGAACCTAGGTTTCGTGCTGTGTGCAAAAGAAGGTGCATAAGTATTTTTTGTTTGACTGAATCAAAGGGTTGTTGTACGTACGTACCTAAATATAGCCTACCAACATATTTACGATCAATTATTGAGTACTTTTCAGCTGTAGGAGTCTTTGTGTTAAAACGGGAACAACAACAAGAGAACCTCGTGTCGATTGGAGTCTAACAATAACTCGGAGTTCGTAAAAAAAGCATTAACAAGTTGAGCGCAAAACACGTGTAAAATATTATATTACTAGCTGTTGCCCGCGACTTCATCTGCTATCCAAGATTAAAAGTAGCCCATGTCCTTACCCAGGTCATGATGCCCAAAAAATACCCATGTGCCAAAGGAAAATCGGCAAAATTGTATGGAACCTGATCTAGGCACCAATAACAACGACACATATTATGTCATTAGTTAGGTATTTTAATATACTACAATAACTACTATGGTGGCTCGTTTCAAAGCGCTGTGTGAAAAACGTAGGACTGACCTGGACGCTGGATAACGGAACTTTTTAGTAGTTATTCACTTCTGGTGGTCCTTGTTCGAACATTTGTAAATGTATGCATTCAAGTGGTAGTACAATAAAATGGTAACATCGAACTGGTCTGATGATGGACCTGGACGCTAGATAACGGAACCCTAGAATAGTTACCTACTACCCAACTAGCAAAACAGTCGAATAATGAATGAGTTATTCGGCTACACATCGAATAAATGTTGAGTAGTTGCTACGTAGTAACCAGAATGTAGTGTAAAAGCGTTTATTACGACTTTTTAGCATTTTTCGCTTTTAAGTGCTTTAACCTTGTCGTATAAACGTTTACTCGACATTTTTATAGCGCATTTATTCAATACTCATATAGTCGCTACCATTTCTCGTTTATACCTCATGTGAGTGCAGTAATAGCGCTATTGGCGTGGCCGATTCCCAAGTTTTATATTTAAGAAGCTACTTTATGGCTGCTACTTATCATTACTATATTAGAGCAAATTCGCCGATTAAAAGCGGTCTATTTACTGAAAAGTATCTTAATATCTGTAATAGAATGCTTAATCGATTTGTCGCATGTTGCAGTTACTGAACTTGAATCGTTATGAATGCTGGTATAACACATTTATTGAATTAAGTGTTGTATAACTGATTGTCAACTACTATTTACAAGCTATAATAGCTCATCCAGCGCACTACTATTTTAATGAAAAAAATAATAATTTACGTGATTGATTACAATAAATGGAAAAATATAAAAAAAAGTACTTATCGGAGATTAAAGAAAATATTAAAAAAAAAGGAACTTATTTGGAAAAAATAAATAAAGTGCAGAAAGAATTAACAACTGTTGACCGTCAAACACTGTCATGTGAAATGTCTAAAAGTGACGGTGGTTCCGCACAGCTTTTACCACTACTTAGATCATGATAATAGTAAACATCATAGAAAATAAGTTGATTGCCTACCATCAACGAATAAAGTGACGAAGATTGTAATAGTTTTCTAGAGCTTTCACCGGTTTGCAGTAACAGTTCAGACATTGAAAACTCGTGAATATTCTGAAAATGAGTAACAACTAGCGTTGCCGGAGCGAATTATTCCGATGTATTCCCGTTGTATTATTCGCGAAACATTCGGAAGTATTGAGTAGTATTCGGAATTATTCCCCGAGAAGAATTACAAGGAAAATATTTAGCTAAGTACATATTAGAATAGTTAAAATGAACCGCTGAGTCACGAGGCGGTATGCCACAGTTGCCATAATATAATCACGCTGACCGACATCGGGTGGTAGGCTACTTATTGGATCACCTGGTAGAGTTCGACTACTGACCGCGAGATGGCGGCGCAATTACTATTGCAAATTACATATGTTCCGCGTTAGTGATTGTGTATTCATACTCACGAATCTTCCTTCCTTCCTTCCTTCCTTACTAACCTTGGTCACCGCAGCAGCAGAAAGCGCACGCAGGCGAGCACTACCGACGGAAGTTGTACAGTTATAGCTTTTACTTTTACCCGCTAGACGGCGTTAATGCCAGTAACTATATATTACTACAGGTTCATTCATAAAAATGAGTATAATACGATTTGAAAACTTCCAAATATTTCTTTCATCTACTTAGATAAATGTACTTACGTAATAAGTTTTTGTATGCGGTCTATTAGGTGTGAAAGTGATAGAAAGATAAATACATAGTTAGATACTAAAATAAGTTTATAGGATAGTAATTTATGTTATAATAGGGAGGTACCTAGCAGAAAGGATAATCTAATTATTAAGTATTGTATATTATTTCAAATGTCTCTTTATTGATTAATTTCGGTTGAACACTATTCTACAAAGAAATATATTTTTTACGACTAAGTATTTGTTTTACCAAAACATTTAAAGTGCTTACGTATCTAGGCCCTAGATACGTACTTTAAACTACGTACAACGTATACGTACTTACTTTTATCTTACATAACTAATTATTTACGTTTTTTCCATTAAATCGTAAAGCAAAAACATTTTTACGAAGTAAACTAAACTTGTAAATAACATCCGGACGAAATCGGCCCATTCTAAACTCAATCATAGTAAAAATAAAATAATGAGTAGTCACAAGTAGATAACTACTTACAGGGAAATATTCCCGCATTGTAGGTACGTAGGAATCGAATAATACTTCGTTGAATTTATGAATGAACAACGGCTGCGGGGCTCGGTGGGTGTGCTATTGTTACGTGCAGGCAAGCGCTGGCGTCGCCGAACGATTAACGAGGGATGTTTTCCATTTATAGTCTACTCTTGCCCGCTAGATGGCGTTAATTCACGTAGCGGCATGGCGAAATATCTGCTAAACGTAACGGCGAGTCTCCTCAAGCTACATAAGCACACGAGTACATTCGTAACTACTGGGAATAATTGAATTCTTAAGTAATAAAACGTAGGTTACCTACTTCATACATAAAATATTTATTTTACGCTGCTTTTTTGCTGCGGTAGTATTCCTTCCAATCGAAGTATACTTTTGAATGTTTCCGAATTATTCCGAATACTTCCGAAGTTTTGCAACGCTACTAACAACGACATTATTCTAATAAATGTCGAAATTTCAAAGAATAAGTTAAGAAATATTACTAAAACAACAAAGATGTTTTATATTTTTTTAAAACACCTATACATTTTTGGAATCATAACAAGCAGTTTTAATCGCATGTTATAGCTACAATCATCTATAGGGCTGGCTCAAAATTAGTTAAAACTAGTAATATAATATTTAACACAATGTTTTACAATTTGAGGTACTTTACTAATTAAAAGGTACGACTAGTAACATAAGAAGAAATGCGCTAGCCTCGCAAAACCTTAAGTATGTACCTACCTAAACAATATTACAATCATCATGGCTAAAGTTAAGGCGAATGTAGCCGCTAAAATCACCACCATTGAGAACAAAATTAATAACTGAGGACATCGGAACATTTTGTAATTTCCTACGTACATATTTTTAGTTATATTTATATAATTATGTTGTAGAATGTTTAGTATAAAAAATCAACACTAAACCTTCTAGTTTCGAAGTTATATCAGTTAACGCCAAAAACAGCCGTTTGCAATTGTCTACATATGGATGCATTGTGTTGTGTCCTATAAATAAGATATCATTATACAATTATTCAACTACTAACCAATTTATTTTGATGTAATAGGAATAATTTACTTAAATTTGTTTAATGGATCTTAATCTAACATCTTGATAAAATTTGATAGACTTTATTTATTATTACTATTGTATTATTAATCATTAGCGTGGCCCACAAATATTTCTTAAATAACTCCTAAGATTTCATCGATAATGTTAATTTGCATGTTCATTTACATATACCTATTATGCAAAATTGTAGAGACAGTACATTTCTATTACATTCTACATTAAGTAACTAGGTGTATTCAATACTTCCACATTTTTACAGCCTTAGCTTGATGTTTGTTCTCTAGTGTCAGTAAGTCACACACAAACAGCAAAAGGAATTAAAACATGCAAAAATTCATAAAATAATGGAATAATAGTGACGAAGAACTAATACAGAGCGAAATTGTGGAATAACAGCAATTTATTTGCTTTTAACTGACAGAAATGACGATTTATAGCAAATAGGCAACACTTACTCCACGATTTTGTTGATTAATAGTAACGAAACAGCTTTAACTTCAGCAATGGTCACGGAAAGGCAGCTACTCTAAATTTGGTCCAGTTTTGCTTTTACTCGATAATTATTCCACAATTATGTTCCTTATTCAACAGTAACATGACTTTTATAGTACTATTAGCTGAATAATTTGCGCCTAATTCACGTTGAGTAAACGATTACTCGCTTTTTATACGACTTATTACATCTACTACTATTGAACTATGAGCTGAAACAGAAACGTGGTCTCAACTATTATAGCACATGTTTTTGCCAGTTGGGTAGTAAACCTATCGAATGTGGGCTCATTAGATGTGCCTGAGCGAGTGCAGTCCATTTTACCTGATGACGAGGACCTGATGTCAGACTTGGACGCTAGGTAACGGAACTCTTGAATAGCTACTAATAAACCCATCGATTGTGGGCTCATTAGATGTGGCTCAACGAGGCCTATCCTTTTTACCGGATGTCTAGGACCTGGTGACTGATCTGCACGCTAATTAACTGAGCTCTTGAATAGCTTCTAGTGGTTTACTAGAAGCATTAGATGTGTCTCAAGTGCCATAGTCCATCCATAGTTTTAGGTAACCGGTCCACTTTAGCCACCCAAACCCATAGTCATCTTTGTTTCGATGTCCAGAAATAGTTCTGCACCAACCGGGTATTGGTCTTGGACATAGTGCACCTGCATAGTTGTTGTCTCATTTTATTAAAAGAGTCTTACGGGCCTCTGCAACTTGAGTACGGCTCCCGTACGCCTTCAAAGATCCGAGATTACCCCAGGGTACCGAGATATATTAGATACATTTAAAAAAAAAAAACTATATTCAGAGTATTTTATTACGACTCGTTAAGACCCATCTTGTGAGCCCACTCTCGATGGGCTCTCTAGTAGCGATATATGGGATCCGTTATCTAGCGTCCGAGCCTGTCATTAGGTCGTCGGTATAGGGTAAATTGAACAGGACACGTTGAGACACATCTAATGAGCCCACACTCGATAGCTTTACCAGAAGCTATTCAAGAGTTCCGTTATCTAGCGTCCAGGTCCATCATCAGATCAAGTGGATGGAACCCTACTATTTTATTACCGTCAGAATGCATTATATTTACGAATATTCAAACTAAGACCACCAGAAGTGATTAACTACTAAAAGGTTCCGTTATCCAGTGTCCAGGGGGCCAAGTCTACTAAAGACATGGCCAAAAATTGTATGGGCTTATACCCCAGAATGTACAGATATAAAATCTATGTCATTTGATAGTATTGATCTTATATAAACAAAATTAAAAAGGTGCATATTGATCAGCAGTAGTGGACAAAAGTTATGAGGGTTTGAAAAAGTTGATTTTTGCACTACGGCTAAGGTATTTTATGTAGATGAATGTGTACATATTTGTAGAGCATTTTATATAAATAGTATTTTAGTTAAAGTTGTCTTTCCCTTGAATTGGTTGCAAGGTATCTTGTTATATTGTCATAGCAGTCACCACCGACACCGCTATTAGGTGATAACTATAAAGGTAAAATAAGAACCTATTAGTCTCAAGATTTGACCATGACGTGAGAATATGGGGTACATAATACCTCTCGTAAATATTTTAGTAAAAGGTACTTATTGAAACTAGAAGTTACCTCAAAAGTTAACCACTCCGATAAAAAAACATTCACATCGGGGGTAATGATGATAATACATGCCGCCTGATGCCTTCTATAATTATGATATCACAGTAACACACGCTTGTAAAAGATCCATTTTCCTTAATTATGTATTACACAGTTTACAATAAGTATTAGTAGAGCACTCGCGTGGCGCTACGACACTATAAAATATAAAATGTATAATGAGCGATTTCGTATTACATAGTTTACAATAAGTGGACCACTCGCGAGGGCCACGACACTATAAAATATAAACGTATAAGCGAAAACATAAGCATAATTCGAATCGAACGAACACTGAAAGAAATCCCGGCGCAAACGTCAAAGAGGTTGGAATATGGTATTGACAATTGACATTAGTCAGCGGTGTTGACAGTAATAACGGGAAATAATCCTACCCGTAACTGCACTAATATCTATAAATTCAATCATAGATGGTTCAATTTAAAGATAAGAAAACATACAAAAATGATGTTTTATTAGATTTAGGTTACGAATAATTTACAAGTATATTTTAGGCCGGCTATGCGTTGTTTATTTATTTTTTAATGCGTTTAGTTATTGTTTTTCCCTGTTTTGATCTTTGTTAATATTATATGGCAACATTAAAAGGTAGTTTTGTAAAAATCAAGCAGAACACCTTTTAATTATGATTATTTCTCCACTTCTGCTATAAGGCATACAAAGTTATTCAAAATTCTTTATTTTAAAATTTAAATTAACTGCAATCAATTTATGTTTGTACTCCGTGGGGTACATTTTGTCCATCACCTTTACAAACGTCACAATGGTCCTTGCATTCTGAGTTTTGGACAGATTTGCCATACCCGCTGGGACGCTTTTGGTATCAAAAGAATACCAGACTTTTCTAACACTAAATTTTACTCACGCGCTTAGGTATTCCCACTAAATTGTACACGTCATCTGACGCGTCGGCTCGCGCGTCGAGTGTTTGTAAACAAACCCGATAAGCGGCGTCATTTCTTGGTATTCTGCGACCGTTGTATTTTTTTATGAATGCTAGTGAGTAGGGCTATATTAAAGTGTGCGTTGTATTTGAATATACGATGTTTCCGTTTGTAGACGACTGTTTAAGATGAACAAAGACACTTTTTTCACAGATTCCAACAAGATTTTTTCTAATAAGAAAAACAGGGGTTGTCCTATATGTTTTATAGTTTAAAAAACATGGTGTGTTAGTTCTTCATACGAAATATGAATAAAACCACTTACCACAGTACAATATTAATTATTTAAAAGCATCCAAAGTTGAGACTCACGACGGGTCGCTCGTTCAATGACAGCGAAAATGATATTTCTTAATGTCATAGACTAATTCCTTCTAGGGTTGTCATATCTCAAACGGTTCGGAAACAGATAACGTATGAAACTAAACCCATGGAATTGGAAAGTACCGCTTAATTGTGGTGATACAAGGATAAACAAGGATGAAAATAAAACCAAAAAAAATTGGTATGACTTTCACACCATGGGCGCAAAACTTTGAAAACGTTTTGGTAGGAAATTCACACCATGGGCGCATTGCGGTGACCTCACATTGGGATCAAAAGCGTCCCAGCGGATACAAAATCTGTCAAAAACTAACAATGCAGAGACCTTTGTGACGTTTGTAAAGTAGTAGACTTGGCCCCCAGGTCAGTCCTACGAAACATCGCGTCGCCCCAACTTTTTTCACACTGCGATTTGAAAAGAACCGCCATAGTAGTTATTGCAGTATATTAAAATGCCTATCTAATGACATGTGTGTCGTTGTTATTGGTCGTGCGTGGGGTCATTTTGTCCGGCCCTCCTTTCATACAATCTGTTTAGCTGTTTTAGCGTGAAAGCGTAACAAACAAACAAGAAACTCAGTTTCGCATTTATAATATTCTATTATACTAGCTGCGCCTCGCGGTTTCAACCGCAGCTATATGAAATATACTTTACGACCTATTCTCAAAAAAAAATGATAAAAATCGGTCAAGCTGTTTCGGAGGAGTTCGATAACAAACACTGTGACACGAGATTTTTATATATTAGATTATTTAATAATAATAATAATAACGGAGGTGACATGACAGATGTCACCTCCGATAAAACAAACAAAATAAGAAAATGAAGACAATATGTTGACAAGATCAGCCGCACGTCGAGCACGCCCACCACCTCCGGACTCGTCGCTCAGCTCCGCCTCGCTGCCGCCGGTATCCAGCCCCACTGTGAGCGCTGTGACGACACCGACCGCGGTAGTTGCGTCGAGCTCGAGCGACGAGTATTTCTCCCCGCCCACGACGCCACCACCTGTTTGTCGACGTGGAGGACACCGGCCGCCGGACGGTTTAGGACCTCAAGGCCCACCGGCCTCTGATAGGATCCCAGCTCCCGGCGGAAGTGTGCAGCGCATGAGATGGACGCGATCCATCAACGAAAACGTCATGCGTTCATACTATGGGGCTACAGAGGGGGGAAACAATCTGACCGCATACCGTGTTCGGATGCTCTCTCTTTTTCAGGTGCTTGAGCCAGCTGTCAACGTGTCGGCACAACGACTGTCGGATCAGATGCGGGTCATCCAACGTAATCATATGTTGGATGACACTGTACTTGATCGCCTGCGAAATGAAATGCAGAGTAGTCATGTCATCGCCCCCCCGTCGCAGACTGTGGTAGTACTACCACAGTCTAACACAATTCAAGCAGACGAGGAGAGTGATGATAGGGCTACAAACGTAAGTACCCAGTGCAATGATGAATTGAGGAGTGCTTTGGAGGATGCGATTCGAGAATATCGGTTCATATCGCCCGAACTAAGACCACGGTTACTTCGTTTACCCATGCATAACAAAAATAGGGTGCTGGTGGCGGCACTGGATGCGCAGTTGTCAAATTATTTTGATGACTGCGTAGACCTCACCGATACCCATTCGATTCTGTACTGCGCGGCTGTAGCGGCATGTCGTGTAGCTCACGTCAAATTTGCTAATGATTCTAGAGCTACACGGCCGAAACCAGCCGTACCAGCTTGGTAGTGCAGAATTGAGCGCCGTATTGGTGGGGCCAGAGCACTCATCGGCAAACTAATCTGCTTCAGGGAGGGCAATACTCGCCCTAGAGTGATGCGCTTTGTGAGACGCGCGTTCGCAGGGACTAATATCAGCCCTCAGGACTACATGTCCTGTGTCACAGAGCGCATCGACTTCCTGAAGCAGAAAGTGTATGCATGGGCGAACCGTATTCGTCGGTATAAGCGGCGAGTGGAGCGATACACTCAGAATCGCACCTTCCAGCGCGATGAAAGGTGGGTTTATAGGGATTGGGAGCGACCGGATCAAGGTGTGGCTGACACGTGCCTGCCGGATGATGATGCCATGTGTTCTTTCTGGCGCAATATCTGGTCGGTGCCTGTCAGTCACACCGAAGGTGATTGGGTTCGGGAAGTCGAGCGAGCCTGCGATCCAATACCAGAAATGGGGGCTATTTCCATCTGTCCCCAAGATGTAACTCGTGTAATCCGTCCGCTGCCTAACTGGAAGTCTCCAGGGCCGGACGGACTGCAGAACTTCTGGATCAAATGGTTTGGTAGGTCGCACGCTCGCTTGGCGGCTCAGTACCAGGTTGCTATAGAATCTGGTTCGCTACCCCAGTTCCTAACAACAGGAGTTACCCACCTGCTCCATAAATCGGGTAGTACTGCGGAACCCAAAAATTATAGGCTGATCACGTGTTTACCGACGGTCTATAAAGTTCTTACATCCATTTTGAGAGCTAAAATTAACAAACATATAGACACCAACTCCATCATGTCTCCTTCTCAAAATGGATGTAGGAACGGGTCCCGTGGTACTAAGGAGCTACTCCTCATTGATATGGCCATTAGCCAACAGGTTCGTCGTTCCCGAAAGGATCAGTCGACATGTTGGATAGATTACAAGAAGGCGTATGACTCGGTGCCACATACATGGCTTGTGAGGGTGCTGGAGTTGTATAAAGTAGATGCAACTCTGCGCACCTTCCTGAAGTCATGTATGGGGCAATGGAGAACGATCCTTCACTATCCAGGATGTCGAAATATCCAGAGAGATAACGAACCGATAAGGATCGAGCTAGGCATATTTCAGGGTGATAGTTTGAGTCCGCTTTGGTTCTGCTTAGCCTTGAATCCTCTAAGCACACTGTTGGAGGATTCAGGTCTAGGCTATCGGCTGAGGAGAGGTGGTCAGGTTATATCTCACCTCCTCTACATGGATGACCTAAAACTCTTTGCCCCCAACAATTTGCAACTGATGGAGCTACTGAAAGTAACTGAAACTTTCAGTAGCGCCATCAGGATGGAATTTGGTGTGGACAAATGTGCGGTCATGCATGTAAAGCGAGGGGAGATTGTGGAATCCGTCGGAACCCAACTCTCGGATTCCATAAACCTTAGGGCCCTCTCCGCATCCGACACCTATAAGTATTTGGGTATGTCGGAAGCGTTGGGCATCAATGGTACTGACATGAAGCAGTCGTTAAAGGAACGCTTCTTTAGCCGTCTGAAAAAAGTATTTAATAGTCTTTTATCAGGTGGAAACAAGGTGCGCGCCTTTAACGGTTGGGTCATGCCGGTTTTGATGTACTCTTTCGGCATACTCAAATGGACTCAGACCGAACTCGACGGCCTGGATAGGAAGGTCCGTACACTGCTGACTGCAAATCGAATGCATCACCCACGATCATCGGTAATGAGACTGTATATCCCGCGAAAGTGTGGAGGTCGAGGCTTTTTAAATGCTAAGACCCTCCACAATCGCGAGATATGCAGTCTCAGGGAATATTTCTTAGAAGCCGACGTGGGGATGCATCGAGATGTGGTCACAGTGGACAAGGGCCTCACCCCGCTCTCCTTAGCTAAAGAGAACTGGCGCAAACCAGTAGTGCTTGACACTAATGATCGCATGGAAGTATGGCAGAGTAAGGAGCTTCACGGACGCTTTTTTCGGGCCCTACATGGGCCCGATGTAGACCAACTCGCGTCCGTAGCCTGGCTGCGTTCCGGTGACCTCTTTGGAGAAACCGAAGGTTTTGTCTGTGGAATTATGGACGAAGTTATCTTAACGAATAACTACCGGAGACATATTATGAAGGACGGGACGGTTGACGTGTGTGGGGCATGCCATCGTCCGGGTGAGTCCATCAGACATATTATTTCCGGATGTTCTCGTCTAGCTAACGAAAAGTACTTGCATAGACACAACCTTGTAGCCAGGATTATCCATCAGCAACTTGCTCTGAAATACAGCCTTGTAGAATCGGAAGTGCCGTACTACAGGTATGTGCCCGACCCAGTTCTCGAAAAAGGACATATCACATTGTACTGGGATCGATCCATCATCACTGACAGGACTATTGTTGCCAATAAGCCTGATATAGTGGTGGTGGATCGATTAGAGCGGCGCGCAATGATTGTTGACATAACGGTCCCGCATGACGGGAACCTCGTGAAAGCCGAGAAAGATAAACAAATCAAGTATCTAGACTTGGCTCGCGAGGTTGTCGACATGTGGGATGTGGACTCAGCGATCATTGTGCCGATAGTCGTGACAGCCAATGGCTTAACAGCCAAGATGCGTTTGGGTGGCGCCCTGAATGGTTTAAATTCACAATTGGACCCGGTAGGTGGCGCTGCGATCGAGTTCTAGGAAACAGGACAACGTCTGTCCGGTCAGATAGTATTACCGGGTGCGGCGATTGAACTGTCCGTATGTGAAAATGAAACATTTCTGTTAATTTTCAATATTTATTTATACACTTTTGCCATGTGAAAATAGAAAGTTCAAAGTTTTACTATGACTTATTCCGAAGGAATAAAACCACCTTTAGCCTTTACTACAAGCTGGAGTTTCTTCCTGAAAGAAGCGCAAGCTGCTCGAACGACGTCGTCACTCAAACAATTCCATTCTCGCGTAAGAGTAACTTTGAGCGCTTCCACCGAAGTGTATTTTTTAGCACAGGCCCTGGCCTGTAAAACACCCCAAATACAAAAGTCCAGCGGATTCAAGTCGAGCGATGACGACAGCCACATATCTCGGTCGATCAGCACTGGAACGTTTGCTTTCAGCCAATTTTGCGTTCCAATTGCTCTGTGCGATGGTGCCGAGTCTTGCTGAAAAGTCCAACGCTCAGAACCGAATGTGTTGCGCGCCCACGGTATCAGCCCTGGTCGCAAGACTTTGTCTCGATAGATTTGTTGGTTTATTTTGACTTGGTTGCGACCCATTGGAAGAAAAACGAGCGGGGAACGGCCTTTTTCAGACACCGCCGCCCAGATCATGATTTGGTCGGCTCCTTGGCGCCGAGTGACTTGCAATTCGTCTGAATGGTCGCTGACACGCCCTTTCAACCAAACACGGTCATTTTGTTTGTTTAAAAACTGTTCAAAGCAAAAAGTTTTCTCATCTGAAAACACCAAATTGGGTAGCTCGCCAGAGTCGAGCAAGCGAATCAGCTCTTTCGATAGATCCAACCTTTTGCTACGTTGTAAAGCAGTGAGTTCCCGAGAAAGGTTTTTTTTTAATGGTTTGATCTTAAGCTTTTCCTTCAATATGCGACGAACGCTGCGATCGCTCACCTTGAGATCCTGCGCGAGCTGGTTTGCTGAGCGCGCACGATATCTGTCTAATCGATGACGCACCTTTTCGACAACTGCTGGCGCTGTTGCAGTGCAGCGTCGTCCGCCACCGTAGCGTTTCTTAACGCTACCAGTCTCATTATAACGTTGAATAGTGCGATGCACAAATTTCTCGTTCAATTGAAGATTTGGCAGCCGCTCGACGTATTTCCATATTCGATTTTCCCTCCAAATGAAGAGCAATCACTGAATTTCGTTTTAAATCCATTTTTCTAAATTCGAATGTGTTTCTCTCACAACAGAATCACTTCAAATGATGATAGAGAACATGTCAAAGACCAACATTTTGGCGGCATTCGATTCAGTGGTTCCAATTTTAAAACAGTTAGATAGAGACGGACAGTTCAATCGCCGCACCTGGTATATTCAGGTTGCTTGGAAATTCGACCTATTCCTTGAAAGGGGTTAAACTAGATGTAATTTCCAACAAATTAAGCCCGCCAACTAGGGGTCGAAAATTAATGGTTTCCGAGTTACAGAGGTTTTTAAATAATTGTTCAAATTTTCAGACTGGTCACCGAAAACAAATAATTAAAAAATAACTACTACCCTCTCGACACTTATTTCTTATTTTTCTGACTGATGATAAATGAGTGCTCATTTATAAATTAAATACATACCCTAAATTCCCATAATTTCAGAAATAAAAGGCCTTGAGTGCAAAAGAAACCTTTATTTTATATTGTTAGAAGTTTAGACGTGTTTTACTCGAAAAAAATGTATGACACTTGGCATACAAATCTCGGAAATAAATTTCCTATTTCATAACCTTTCTTAAAAAGTACAAATGTTATCAACACTGTACGGGTGTAAATTAAAAAAAATGTAGACATAATCAGAACATTAATTTCGTTTATTTACTTATCATTGGCAATCATCCAAAATAGAGTAAAATTATTACAGATCTTGTTCAAATTGCCTGCTTCGATTTCTTATGCAAGCACGCAGCCTCTGGCGTACATCCACAGACTACAGAGACACTACGTATCGTACTTCTATCACTGTCGTGTGCGTCACACAATTCAACGCACAATTTCGACGCGTGTACGTAAAAATTGTGTTTGTGATGTGTTGGGCGGAGTTGCACTCATGCAAAGGAAACCTTCTTTATTTCATTCTATTTGAAAATTAACCACACTTGGCATATAAATGTCGGATATAAATTCCTTATTTTATAACCTTTCTAAAAAGGTACAAATATTATGAACTTTCGGACGGGACTGCTACACCTGGATTGGTGTAGCAGATTTCCAAGAAAAATGTCCTGTCCGGTGCCACTGCGGCGAGGAGTCCTAATTTAACGCCTTGCGATTTCTACATTAGAGGTCACATGAAAGATTTGGTTTACTACACTCCGTTGGCATCCCGTGAAGAGCTGAGAGAAAGAATTTTAACAGCCGGCCAACACATCAAAAACACAATTTCAACGCGTTTGACAGAGACGGAAGTACGTCAGAGGCTGCGTGCTTGCATAAGAAATCGAGGCAAGCAATTTGAACAAGATCTGTAATAATTTCACTCTATTTTTGATGATTGCCAATGATAAGTAAATAAACGAAATTAATGTTCAGATTGTGTCTGCATTTTTTAAATTTACACCCTTACAGTATTGATAACATTTGTACTTTTTAGGAAAGGTTATGAAATAGGAAATTTATTTCCGAGATTTGTATGCCAAGTGTCATACATTTTTTCGAGTAAAACGCGTCTAAACTTCAAACAATATAAAATAAAAAAGGTTTCCTTTGCACTCAAGGCCTTTTATTTCTGAAATTATGGGAATTTAGGGTATGTATTTAATTTATAAATGAGCACTCATTTATCATCAGTCAGAAAAATAAGAAATAAGTGTCGAGAGGGTAGTAGTTATTTTTAAATTATTTGTTTTTCGTGACGAGTCTGAAAATTTGAACAATTATCTAAAAACCTCTGTAACTCGGAAACCATTAATTACCGACTCCTAGATGGCGAGCACGAGAGCGAGAGAATTTGTTGGAAATTACCTCTAGTATAACCCCTTTCAAGGTATAGGTCGAATTTCCAAACACCCTGTATAGTACGAAGTAGGATATAGGTATAATACAGTAACGATAATGGCACTAATAAACAAATCTTTGAAGCCAGGCTCGCTTGATTTGCATGAGGCAAACCAAGAAAGTGTAGGTAATACTCTTACTGGTAGATATGTGTTAACTATAATTTTTATTTACTTGTGACACGTGTTTCAACTTGAGCTTCCACGAGCCACGAGTTTCCGTGCTCAAGCCCACGCGCCAATGGCTTTTCTTTATAAAAATAATTGCATTTCCCCGACCCCTTTCATTACTGCATAAAAATATTTCCTCATATTTTTCATTGGTATCTACTTAACAACGTTACTGGGCGTCCACGCTTCGCGTCTGTGCTCGACAGGAATTTAAAAAAGTGGGTAATTATCTTGCAAGAATACCTTTTTACTGTGTTCAAAGAAAAAATCTTGAAAAGCGACTCCTCGCAAAACATTCTCTGAAAGCAAGGAACTATTTTATAATAACTTACGTCATTGCACGTTTTCTTCTATTTTAGCTGTGTGAAATTAGATAAGATATTTTCATCCCTTTCATGGCAAGGGTTTTCTTTTCCTGTGGGTTTATCAAAAGGCGTCTGGGGGATTATGATAAGAGGATGCATTCTTAGACGAGCGCATTCCAGTTTGGTTTGTCTGTATTTATTTTGGAGTTGAGATTAATGAGTTTAATATTACCAATCTATAAGGATCTAAATATATGTATAGAGCTGATCATACTTACATCGCAGAATGAATAATCTATAAAAAGCTGGGCTATTATGTAGTCGTAACAAAACAATCATAGCAGTAGTGGGAAAAGAAACAGGTTAAACATGTTTGCATATCATTTGTATTAATTATTAAATTACTAATTACTAGCTTCTGCCCGCGACTTCGCCCACGTGAAATTTCTTGTTCCCCCGACCCACCCCGTAGCATTGCATCGCCTGCCCGCGCTAGTACCTACCTACTTCGTTTTCGTTTAGCGTTTATTCCGACTTTTTTCTTTTTGCTCGTCTTCTAAGGGTCCTAGCGTGATGTTTTAAAATATAAAAAATTGTAGCCCACCGGTATCGGTAACAGGGTCCAAGCTACCGGTCAGAGCTCAGAGAGAGGAACCTCCTAACAATGCGAGCCGTGTCCAGAAGTACCGCATTCTGAATGATGCCTTTGATCCAGCTGCCCAGCTACAGCCTCCTCAGGTGTTGGTCGAGGGTCTTGGCTATTAAGCCATTGGCTGTCACGACTATCGGCACAATGATCGCTGAGTCCACGTTCCACATGTCGACAACCTCGCGAACCAAGTGCTGATACTTGAATTGTTTAAATCTTTCTCGGCTTCGTACGTAACGTTCTGTTAACAATTATTGCGCACCACTCTATTCGATCCACCACTACCATATTAGGCTTATTGGCCAAAATAGTCCTCTCAGTGATAATGGATCGATCCCAGTACATAGTCATATTTCCTTTTTCGAGAACTGGGTCTGGCACATACCTGTAGTATGGCACTTCCGATTCCATAAGGCTGTATTTCAGAGCGAGTTGCTGATGGATAATCTTGGCTATAAGGTTGTGTCTATGCAAGCACTCTTCGTTAACTAGACGAGAACATCCGAAGATAATGTGTCTGATTGATTCCCCCGGACGGTGGCATGCCCGACAGATGTCAACCGTGCTGTCTTTCACAATAAATCTCTGGTAATTGTTTGTCATCATAACTTCGTCCATAATTGCACTGAAAAAAACTTAAGGTTTCCCCAAAGAGGTCACTGAAACGCAGCTAGGACACTAGTAGATCTACATCGAGGTAGGCCCCGGAAAAAGCGTCCGTGAAGCTCCTTACTTTGCCATACCTCCATGCGATCATTAGTGTGAGCACTAATGGCTTGCGCCAGTTCGTTTTAGTCAAGGAGAGCGGGGTGAGGCCCTTGTCCACCGCGACCACATCTCGATGCATCCCCACGTCGGCTTCTAAGAAATATTTATTCCCTGAGACTGCATATTTCGCGACTATGGAGGGTCTTAGTATTTAAAAAGCCTCGATCTCCACACTTTCGCGGGATATACATACAGCCTCATTACCGATGACTGTGGGTGATGCATTCGATTTACAGTGAGCAGCTTCCGGACCCTCCTATCCAGGGCGTCGAGTTCCGTCTGAGGCCATTTGAGTATGCCGAGAGAGTACATCAAAACCTGCAAGACCCAACCGTTAAAGGCGCGCACCTTGTTTCCGCCTGATATAAGACTATTAAATACTTCCTTCAGGCGGCCAAAGAAGCGCTCCTTTAACGATTGCTATAATGTTATTGTCTAGATAAGTAGGCAAACGCAAATGTTGGATAACCTAATTAGTGTTGTGCAGTAGCTCATGAAAGTTATGAACCCAAAATAACTGTGAGAACGTATTTTATTTACACAAGGAACTTTACTACTGGTACAGCCTACGCATAGTCAACCACAAGTCTTGGTAACAATTGACTTTGACAGCAACTTCAATACACTACGCAAAATGAGCAAAATAAGTGAATAGGTACATAAGTAGTTTAAAATCATAGAATCCATTGCTATAGTTTTTATTGTATACAGGATCGAAGTATATAGCTTAGGTACAATCGACACATTTCATACTAACCAAACGTGTCACCGTTTAACACTCACACTACGATACAAATGATGTAGGTATAGAAACGAATGGCTTTGAAGGCGGTTCGGGGTAGAAGTTGTGCGTTGCAGTTTCAGCGCCACGAATTTTATTAGCACTGTCGTCTCCTAAGGCCCACTTGAACTGCCAATCACTAAACACGTTTAGCGCTAAACGAGCTTCAAACATCATTCTGTCATCTTCAAAATTTTGACAGAAACAGATTTTTTTTACACTCGTTTAGCTCTAAACGTGTTTGGTGATTAGCGAGACATTGCAGGCGCGGCGATTTTTTGCTCTGTAGGAATTTCAAATGAAGTGAAGTCTTTGCACAGATGCCAATAATATAAACTGAAATATATCGACGAACATCATAACATAGGTATAAAGGTAACTTGTACATAGATGAGATTATACCAATCGACGTGCGGACTGCGGAGTAACAAATTTTACCTACGTACTTAGTATACGTTGTCGAAGTGTTGAAATGGGATTACATTTTGATTTAATTTGTGGTCATAACATGAGCATTCGCGGCCGCCCCATGTTTTTATGATTTGCTTATTATACCTATAGGTACGTTCGAATGCGTGTCAATGCTTTCTGCGTAATTTTGCTCTCGTTACCAAGTAGGTAAACTAGTGTAACAGCTTACAACCGCATAATTTATTTGCTCACCGGTTACTAGGGGAAATGCTTACATAATCATAACTTAAGTAATTAAGACGAGTGAGTTTACGAGACGAAAAACGTCAATTATCTTGTAGGACGGTGAAAAATTCATGAGTTTAAAAAAAAACAAAATTGGTCCTTAATTTATGAAAATATCGATGAACATACATAAAAAAAAAATACAGTCGAACATAGTGTAGCGGTATCAACATCGCCACATACGAGGCACCTCTATAATAGAACCTCCTCCTTTTTGAAGTTGATTAAAAATAATCCGGAAAATACCAAATTAGGTACCTGCTTACTTTCATTTCTCAAAATACTTTCTTCACAACTTCCTTTCCTATAGAAACTAAAAATATCGGTCGCTTATTTATAAAACGAGGTATAACCTTACAATTCCGAAATAATTTCAGCTGTTTTGGGTACTTACATTCTGATAATACATTGGGAAACTTGCTACGCAGCTTAATTTTAGATTTTACCTACTACTTTATTATTGATATTCTGATTGAATTAGGTACCTAACAACAGCGTACCTACCCACATTTCATAAGTCGACTCAATACCAATTTTTAACAAATACTGCACTAGATCGACACGGACCTGCATCCTAATTGCATAACAATCTATCACAATATGAATCATTTTGAAGCCTATTGTTAATCCATTGCTTCATATGTACGAAAAATGTGTCCACTCAAGAACGTAAATAACGCAATGAATGTTGTTGAACTGTCACAATGAAACCAATCCTACTGTTAGTGTGTTACGCAATCACCCCGCTGCACGCTGGTGCCATTTCGGGGAAAAAGTCCAAAGGATTGGAAAACATATTGGCTAAACTTATTGGCAAAAAAGAAATCGATAGGTAAGCATTAGTCTTTAGCAATAGCCTGCTATAGAGGTATATAACCGGCCTACATATATACATCGCCATTTTTATGTAATATCAAACGTGACGACCGATGACAATACCGTCATCTCCAAACCACGTAGGTAAGAGAAAAACAAAATAATACACTTGTCGATGTATCTATGTAAGATCTGCGCGCTCACTAAAAGGCCTGCCCTCAATACCTATTAACAGGTTAGGGTCATGTCTCAATCAAACAAAAGTGTGTCATTACAGGTGCACATGTAGCTCAGTGTGTGTCGCGGTGACACGCAGCGATTACATAAATCGTACATAATCGACCGGTGACGTACTCAATGACACTTGCCATAGATATAATAGGGGTCGCGCGACATGTCAAAACCAAAACGAGTAGCAGTCGACGCGACGTGACAAGCGATGAGTGCGCTCGACATACGTAATTACATCGAGAACACGGAATCACGTAAATCGTGCACGTTCCCAGTAAACTTACTATATCTACCTACGCATAAATAATGCGATGGTGCACGCAATCACGCGCCCAAATATTGTGTGAGCCTCAGTGTAATTCGATTTCACTGACTCCGAATTCGCCAAAATAATGTCCGGAGTGTCGAAATGTGGCTTAGAAGATCGCCAACCAAATGACCGCTCTGACGGTAAAGGCATAGGTCATTGAACTTTTTAATCAAATCTTTATGGAACCTGTTTGGAAATAAAATACCAAATAAGGTTTAATTGATTAAATGTATCGATAAACGAGACCATAATACGTAGTAATCATACAATAATACTTTCTTTTTATTCCCGTTACAGTTCGCCCATTCATGTACCTACAACAAGTGACTGTGAAACAAAGAGTTCTTTGTTAATCACAAATAAATAAGATTAGTTGATGCTGTAAGTGTCCAAAAGCCTCTCACTAAATTGTTATAAGTATGTAAGTGTGTCGAAAGAGAAAACCTCATGTTTATTGTATTTACCAACTTATTTGCACCTTTTCCGGACCAGTGACAATGCTCTCCCTGAAAGCTCGACTGCATCTCAAAAGCTGTTGATATGTTATTCCTAGGAAAAGTAATGAAAAGTTAGCATTCAATACATTTTATTCAGAACCTACCTTGGTACCTAAATATGTAATTGGTAAAGTATAGTTTTAAGATCACTTAATTTTCTCCTAAACTGGGTATGAAATTGAAATTGAAATGGAAATTGTTATTGTCATCATAAAACGGCTCGCCAGCACTCAGATAAACCCTGAGAGTTTTTCGTGGTGTGGCTAAAACCAAAATTGTTATAGGTTAAGATTTTTAGAAATAAATAAATAAAATATAAATAAAGACTTTTAATTTTAAACGCAGGATATAAAAGTATTCACTTTTAGTGTAGGAAATTAAAATTATTTATTTAAGTAACGATTCTTATTTGGATTAAAATAACAAACCCGTTCTTATTTTGATTATTTTTTTATGTGGTTTGTCTTAACACTCAACGATTTCAAATACAATGGCCGATACACATTAGGTACGACTTTGGAAAATACGTCAATTGGTATTTTCTCACAAAAAAATGGAGACAGCTAATGGTGCCTATTCTCTTGTACACCGAACTAAACAACCTAAACTATCACTAAAATTCCTTACTTTTGGCTATGAGAATTTTAAAGCTATTCTGCAAAAAAGTATCTCTAAATTTAAAATTTATTTTGACGCAGCAAAAATTTAATTTGACCATCGCGACTCCACGTGTTTGCCCTACCCCGTGATTTTTTTTTAAAGCCGGCGCACTCATGGGGCGGTGCCTCGACGTGTTTTCTAAGGAATTTTCCACATTTTTTATGGAAAATATGAAAAAAAAAATATCTACATGTAGAGTTTTAGGAGTAAGCGTTTCATAAAGGGGGTCCAAATTTTCACTATTTTTGCGATAGGACACACCATTTTCGAGATATAAGCAAAATAAAAAATATATACAGTTCTGTTTTACACCTGAAGTCGAGGTGTTGTGGTGAAGTTTTAGTTCATGACAACTAATTTTATTCCACACCTTTTTAATCGCGTTTAAAAATAGCCAGATTTAGTAAGACAACCAAAATTTTTGGTGAAAAACGTCAAATTCAGAATAGCAAAATTGCCATTTCCACTAAACTAATAATTCAGTGCCATCTTAGTGCTGTCAAACTAAACTATAGTTAAGTTATGTCACTTTAGTCTATTTCAGAATGAGAAATCGTCGTTTGACAGGAATTAAGAAAATTTTAGTGATTTTTAGTCTACTTTAGTAAATTTTATGACAAGAGAATCGGCACCACTGTGAAGTGTGTTAACTTGAAGAAACAAATATTTATTTCTTTCTAATATCTTTGTATAGGTACAACCAACTGTAACGCACCGCTGGGCACGCTGCTACGAGTGCTCCTATCAATTGGGAGAAATTTCTAATCGAAACTGTGGCTAGCTTGGAATACTTTTGTACTAAACAGGCTATCTTCTTGCGTTTGCCTACAGGTAACGATATAGTCATATCAGTGGTGCCTTAAATGAATCCTAAAAATTTGCATGATTTTTGAGGTTGCAGGTTGTTTTTTGTTAGTAATTAATTACAAACCCAAACATCCTAGTAATGCTACCGATTCCTATAAATTACGAAGATATTCTTAGTAACTACTCCCTAAAAAAACAGATCGTTTAAATAAGAAAACCGCGATAAGGTACGCAAAAGTTATAACCTCTCTAACAATCTTAGTAAAACACCTAGGAGCTATGGCGAGCCCTTTTTTTTTTCTGGGTGTGCGGGCCCTAGGGTAATGCTTTAAACTCGTAAGTTATCGTTTGAGTTTTGCGCGATACAATGAAATCGAAGGTTTTACGAAATTGCTTAGCAACGGGGATAAATAGATATGCTTCCTTCATATCTACGGTTGCCATATACCAGTTTGATTGTACTAACTTAAAGGCAGTTCTCCTATCCTCCATTTTAAAATGTGTTTTAGGTATAAATCGATATAAGGATTTTAAATTCAAAATAAACTTTGTACCAGCGTTGGACTTTGGAGCTAAAAATATACTAGAGATAAACATATCTGAACTGGGCTTAACCTGTGAAATAGCACCTAGTTCAGCTAAATTCTCGATAGCTAATGACATGTCACGCTGTTCACTCAATGACCACGTAATTCGAGGGATACAAGTTTGATACAGCTCACATATAAACGGAATAGGTATTCCCTTCATGATCCAATTAAGAATACTGGTATTATTAGTAATGTAGGTCCAACAATTATGGAAATGTTGTACCCTACCTGCATATACCTGTGTTACTGGCGTGCATAGGCACGTGACCGGTTCTGGTTCGCTTTGGTTAGCGACGTCGCTGTCGCCGCTGCTGATCGATGCGCTGACGTGGGGAATCTCCCCTGAGCACCTCGCCCCCCTTTGTTCGTCGGGTAACGAGAAGGTGCGGCCCAGTTTCCCTGGAACTGCTGGCGCGCAGACCTTGCCGTTTTGGGACTGGGCATTAGTATTAGATTTTACTGGCAGTGGCACAATCTTCTTTACCTGTAGACTCTGTTTTGCAATGGTTTTAGACGCCTTTATTTTATTCGGTAAAGTGGAACCGAACCATGTCTCATCTCGCTCGCTGTCCTATATGACATTGAGGAAAGGCTTCGCTACCCCAGGTGTAATCATTTTGATCGAGCACCTGGGTTTCGGAATTATGTAAATCACATTAAATGCCACAGCCATCACTTAGCATTTTGATCGCTTAGATCTTGTTGTCGCTGGTTATTAATGACGTCATCGCCTTGCTAATAGCAGTAATACCTCCACCCAATTGTTGTTGAGATGTCTCAACTTTTTTGTCGCGTAACCTTATTATTTCTGGAACAGCGGCTGAAATCTCAATGTTTAATTTTGGCGCTTGAATTAATGTACAATTACTGGGTATGAGATACTGTTTTAATATTTTGTCTCTCATTTCTTTAACCATTCCCTTTTTGAGTAATGGTAACCATAATTGGATTAAGTTGCTATTTATTTCTTGGCCCCATATGGGCCCTTCATCAGTTGCCTCGCGCAGAGCGGACATAATCTCTGGATCCAATGGAGGTTCGGGAAGCGCTACCGGCGGCGGTGGTTCCGATAGTAATGACTTCAAACCCTCCTGATGAGTCGAATCAGGCTCCAGCAAAATGTCAGGCTGAGGCCCATCGGGGTCAGGTATAACGACTGTGTCTGCAGGCCCAAGACCTGGATGCGGCTCAGTTTCTATCTATAGGTGGTTGTGATAAATCCCACATCGCCGTTTCGTCTCCTACAGCAGAAAATAATAAGCGTAATTCAATTATACAATTATGTGGGTAGGAGGTACGTTAAAAAGTAACAGTTCAAAATTCGAATCTATTACCAATTAATTTGTAACGCCTCGTTCGCGTATGGAATCTATTGCGGGTAGAATATTTACCGCGTTCAAATTTGAATCTATGGCAAATTACCAGTATCAAGAATGTTACTTTTGACCTGTACTTGTACGGTAGAAGTCAGGGATATTAATCCCTGACTCCTTAATCCTCAATCCTTAGTTACTATTAAGTAACTAACCGTGTTGGTTATCGTCGTCCGAACATGAGAATGAATCTTCTCGACGCCGCGCCGGCTTTTGTGACAATGCTTCATGTATTAATCAATTCGTTCTTCATAGGACCTTTTAGGCATCGTGAATGTAAAGAATAACCGTTATTAAAATACGAACGAAGAACAAAACAATCGAATGTAGGAGCGCGTGCAATCGTTGCCTCGCACGGAAAAAGAATGAGGTCACCGACTAGTTTTAAGGTGGACGAATCGATACTTTAATCGAATATTATATTAAAAAAAGCTTTTAAGAAATCCATTCGTTATTCTAATTATAAATAATTATTAAAAAAGCGTGGGAGTGTTGCCTTGTAGGGCAAAGGGCCACCTGTTTATTTATATCGAAAATGAAACCACGAAATATTATAACATGAGCCTGCGTTATCCGGTGTTGCGCAAGAGTGCGCTAAACTGCGCTAAAAGCGAATAAGGTGGGTGGCAGTACTGGCAGTGCAATAGGACGCGATCAGTTTGAGAAAGTCAGTCGACCCGTTTTGCTGGGGAACCTCTTCCGTGACTTCCGTGTTTGTAAGGCTCGCAGCACACACGATGTTTTAATAGTTACAGAGTGCTGATACAGTCGCTTCAGTTGCTTGTCGGCTGATCTCTTGCGGATTGTTGCTTCTAGCATGCGCCAAGATAACCCGCGAAATTCAAATTTTCTTACGTTTTTTGCAATTGTCAGGTCAGTATCAGGTTGTGTTTTGATCTAAATATGATTCGCGGTCGTATCAAATATTTATTTATAGAATTATTATCATGAAAGTCATCAATACCTCTCTCTAATAACAATAATAATAACACCCACAGTAAACAACAACAACACACACACAACAACAAACACAGTAAGACAGTAGTAGTATAACAGTAATAATATCTCTCTAAGTTCATATTACCCTATTGAATGAGTATTTCATGAAATTCTAACTTAAGGAGTTGTGATTCTAATGATTATAATTCTGTAAAGCCATATTTGTTACGGCCGCGAATCATATTATCTACAACCTGACAGTGACCTGCAAATTGCAAAATACGTAAGTATTTTTGAATTTCGCGGGCTACCTGAGGGCATCCCTCTTAATGGTGCAACGAGGTATTTCAATGTCACCAATACGGGGATCGACATTCAACCATGGCGATTGAATCTACTCTACTCTTAAGTAAACTTCCATATGAAAAATGTTGAGGTAACAGAAGGGATAAATCAAAAAAGTTTTCACACAATCTTCGTTTAACTAAATAAAAAGTCGCAAATTGACTTTTTATTTAGTATTGTATTTCACTCCCACACACCACAAATTAGACTTTGTATAATGTTTCGCTCGCTAAAAGAATTAATGAAAGTATAATTATGTTTTTTCGATTATAGCATTCTTAGTCGCCAATCGCTGTCGCTGGGTAACACGTATGTTTAAGGCCTAATAAGACGGCCCGACCTGTGCGCCTAGATAGTTGGGGCTCAGTTCCTGTACCAAGCACTTCCTGCTGCAGAATGCTTCGAAAACTTGTCCCACTCGCGAGTAGTAAACAACATGACTACTCCTTTAACAAAATATCAAAAGGCCGTGTGGAATCCTTTGCTGATCTCGTTGAATAGTACAAAAATGCCCTCTACCAGTGGCGATAATTATTAAAAGTTATTTCCGTCCAGCGTATTGTGGGCCGTCAGCCATCACGTTGCTGAAGCCTGGCAAATACTTTTTCAGTGACGTATGCTTCCGAAGAACTTTGTACGAAACAATAAGTCTGTGTTCATAATTAAAACAGTCAGTCTGATATCTAAAATTAAAAATCCGGGAATGAACATGTTTTTTAAGGTTTTATAGGTAGATAGGTAGGTCTCAATTAGAATATGCAGTACCTGTGTGGAACCCCTTCTAAAATTAATATATTGAGTGTATAGAAAGCATACAATGCAAATTTTTGAAGTCTATGCAGTATCGCTGCATAAAAAGCTGTTATCTCTCTTATAGTGAGTTACTTAAAAAATATAATCTGCTTTCTTTAAGTTCAAGGCGTACTTTTCTTGAAACTACATTTTTGTATGACTTATGCAATAACTCGTATGATTGCTTAGACATTGGTAACAAACTGTGTTATATAGTTCCCAGAACATGCCATGGACGCGAGGTACGCGCACGACCTGTATTTGCCACTGCTTCCAGTCGTACAAATGCCGGCTTGCGTGCGCCTCTTCGTCGCCTTACGAGCAATTTTAATAAGAATTTCTGCAGTTTGGATCTGTTTTCTTTACCATATAGGAAGTTTAGACTCATGTTACTTAACATATTGGAAAATTAATGTGACACTGTTGTTCCACATATATGACACTATTTACAGCTTTATGTTTTATTGATGTTTTACTATTAATATTTCTCTTTTTTTTTTTTTTTTTTTTTTTCTTGAAGTTTACCAAATTGTCTCATTGTGTATCTGTGGAGAACGTGGTTGATTTCACATTTGTATAATTTCTGTACCTTAAACTTTTGTAATTCTTAATGAGTAATTGTTTGTTTTCCCCAATAAATAAAAATTAAAAATAAATCCAAACATGATTACGACTATGCATTACCGATATACGCGTAAAAAGTGCTAACTTATTGTGTGGTTGCAAGACATGCAAATATTATATAAATTATGGCGATTGACGGTTTGCATTCATTTGCACCCAGATATGTAATGTATTTATGTACGTAGGTATACAGCAGGCAGGCCGGTGAAACTCCTGGTGCTTGCATTTTGCATAATCTCACAATTTGTTGGTTACCACACGTGGATAGGTAGCTAATAATATTATACATAAAGTATTATTACTTCATTATATAATGCGTCAACACTTGGCTGCCGAATAACAATGTGTAACTGATTTACTTATAAAAGTAGGTAAACTTCTTTTGTAAGACAACCTTGACAATCCAAAAGTACCTGTAGGTAGTTGGTGTATTTGAAATAAATGCCTTGAGTTTGAGTTAAGTAAACTAGGAGGGAAATCTATATCTGCTATATCTGTATCTTTGTTGCATATTATTAAGAGGGCGCACACCGGTCCAATAGCGCCACTCCTTTAAAAAAATATTATCGCGAGACTGAGAAGGAATTTTGAATAACGGCTCAATAAGCACCCTCGGTAAGGGTGTCTAGAATTTTCTAATACCTTTTATAAACATTCATATTGAGACACGAAGCAACAAAAGTCGATCTAAACAAAAGCGGCCACATTCCTCTGAATCGTATTTTGTTTCTTCGTGTAAAGAAATTATCACTAATAAAGAACTTAGTGATCGCAACGCGTGGGGTGGAGATTGCTGATTATGATATCCGGATATCATAATTATAGTTTTTTTTATTATCAGTACCAAGCAACTTTCTCAGAAGTAAGCCGTAGTCTGTATTTGTGTCCGTTTGATGGAAATATGTGCGGCGGGCACATATTTCCATCAAACGGACACAAATACCCTAGGAGTAGATCCTATTATACACATTCGTACAACGCTAAGACCCGGAGGCAGCAAATTGACGAGTAATACACGTTCCATGAAAGGAAGGTGCGATCCGTCGCATGCAAGTTTGATACCAGTTTACAATTTGTCGGTTTGCCATGCACAAATTAGAAACTATCGAAATTCATATAATGCGTTAAATTGTAAATGTTTTGTTGCATTTCACAGTTTTTCGACAGTATATAATCTCGCGAGGTATATTATAAAACTAACGATGTTCATTATTATACGGTGCCTGATACATAACTACTTACATAGCTGCTGTCCTTTGAACGATATCCGCTGCTCCCACAATTATTCCTGGAAACTGTCTTTGACGACGTTACACACTAATTAGGTGTGATTTACACCAATTATACACCAACCACTAATCACTTTGCTCTGCTCTTACTCATCGTGCTCTGTGGTATTAATCATTATGTGTGGACGCTCACGTAGGCCCGCTTGCACCACAAGTCACTAAATGCGTTCAGCGTTCAATTCCGCCGACGGTAAGTAGTTGAACGAACCGACGTAGGTACTTTTATTGTTCTCTGAAACTTTAAATAAAAAAAACCGGTCTTGTGCGTGTCGGACCACGCATAATGAAGGGTTACGTAGCTGGGATGAATTTATCCTGAAACAATAACATCTATTGGTCCTCTAATCATCAGTTGGTCCCGAGGTCTAAGCACTCTAGGAAAAGAGTAGCGCATTGACAGAGTCGGTTCGAACCCAAATCACGACGTAAACTTATTGCACATATTTTTCATTTTTGTTTTCTGGTTTTTCCATTCATTCGGTTAAATGTGACTAAACTCGTACGACTCCAAACCGAACCTAAGTACCTCAAAAGCTGTAGTTGTCGAATCGGAATTATATATGGGTGAAAGCCTGCTGCCCCGTGACCAAAATTCGGAGAAAATTATTTCTTCAAGGGTCAAACGTCCACACCCAACTGACTCACCCAGGAACAACAACATAATGAATAATTCGTCTACTCCAAGACCTCCCTCACTGCGGAAATTATTGATTCTATCCGTATTGAGATACACAAAACCTTAACTGACGAGGTAGCCACCACCATCAAAAACTGCGTTACCGCCGAACTTTCCAAATTAATGAACATCTGTATTCACTGCCCGGACTGGCTAAATCAGTTCAATTTATAAGTGACGAGTTTGACCATATTAGCGCTGAGTTTGCCGTCAACAAAGATAAAATTAAGGTTTACGAAAAGGAAAACGATACCCTGCGGAAATCTGTTCAGAATTTATCTCTAGACTAAATGCATTGGAGTAATTTACCCGACCTGGAGAATATTGAGATTAACGGTGTTCCCGAAAATGATAACAAAAACCTAATAAAAACAGTTGTTTAACTATCTAACACCTTCACTAATACCATCCAACAACAGGATGTGCTTGCTGCAAAGAACGTTAGGAAAATGGATACGAAAAATAATCGACGTAGATCAATTATTGTCCGGCTTAAGAATATAGGCATCCGTGACGGACGATTGACTTCAGTTACGAATTTAACAAAGCTCACAGCGTTAGCAAGCTGAACTCTCATCATATTGGTTATGGAGGTGAAAAAGGTCCAGTATTTGTATCAGCGCACCTATCTCCATCAAATAAGAAAATTCATGCTGCTGTTAGGACGGTCGCCAAAGAAAAGGCGTATAATTTTTTTTGGATTCGTAATGGGCATAATAGCAAAAAGCTTGGAAGGTCATTAGAAAAATTACCGACACAGATAAACTTTAGCCGCCTCTGGAACTCATACAAGTTAAAAACCCCCAAAAGTCTGTCAATGAGCTAAACTACCTCCTTCTTTTCCAGTATTGGTAAATCCGTCGTCGAGAAGTTATTAAATCATCTCGTACCTACACAAACCAAATTTTCAGTCGCTCATCCACACTCAATGGCTCTTCTTCCCACAGATCAAAAGGAGGTTGACTCCCTCATTTGTAACCTTAAAAACACAAGCTCTGAAAGTGTTGACCCCATTTCTGCTCGGCTCCCTAGGCATTACAAGAACTGCTTGGTTCCCCCACTTACCCAGTTATTAAATCTAGCATTTTACACATGCACTCATACATCCTATCCACAAGGGAAAGGGGCTGTGTCATCAATTACCGGCCGATCTCCATTCTACTCTTTCCAAATTATTAGAACGCCTCATGAACAGCATACTTACTGGATACCTTGGACCCAATAACCTCATTTCACAGGGTCAATTTGGGTTCAGGGCTGGAAAATATTGTGCCGACGCTGTTCATGAGTTGACAGATCGTCTTTTTAACAGTCTTGATAGTAAAAAGAAGGAACTTGCCACATTCCTTGACCTGGGCAAAGCGTTCGACACAGTCTTTGTATCCAACCTACTAAACAAGCTAGAAAACAAGAGAATCAGGGGTCTACCATTCAAACCTTTCCGGGATTACTTATCTGATTGGTTCAGGAGGGTTGAAATAGGAAACTATGTTAGTGATGATTTACATGTCACTATTGGTGTACTTCAGGGAAGTGTGATCGGGCCCTCCCTCTTCCTTGGCTACATGAATGGTCTGATATGTACCATTACGCAAACAAAAGGTTTTGGTACGGTCCTGGATTGGTTAAAAAATAATGTCTTTACCCTTAACGTCGATAAAACCAAGTATATAGCTTTCTCCCTCACTAACAATCGAAATTCCATTTCCACATTAAAGCGCACTCTTGCATTGACACAAATTCTGACACCTGCTCCTGTCCCGTTCTCCAAAGGACTACCTCGATTAAGTACCTTGGAATTATAAAAGATAACAATTTAGACTTCCAACCACAAATAGACAGCCTCACGTCGAGAATTCACAATTTAATCTTTCTTTTCAAAAAACTTCGTAACGTAGCTGACGCGGAGGTTATTAGGTGGGTATACTATGCAATATGTCAGTCTCTTCTAACATACATATTACAATTGATGAAAAGAGCCCCAACGGGTCGTACTAAAGGTGGCCTATTTTCTGCCATACTTGTATCCAACTGTAGATCTTAACAAACACTTCAAATTCTTGTCGTGAGGCAACTTTTTGATTTATACACAGTTCTCAAGAAGCACTCCTCCTTAATATTTGATCCCCCATCTATCTCAAGAAAACGCAGAAAATACTCTGTCTGCAATAAATGTACGAGTAATAAATGGATTTATTGGTATTTGTTATTATCAATAATGCTAAAGGTCTAAGAACGAGTTTCTCTCAAAGATTTTTAAGTTTCTTAGGTTTCCATTTATGTACTAAAATAAATCGTAATACCACGATCTATCACTTAACAACAAAGGCTTCTAAGAGTGCTCTAGTTGAATGGTTCCATAACTTAGGTTACAAACCAACTAAGGAGTTACTAACTCATCCAAAATAGTTCATCCCGCTAATTTCCCTACGCACAATAGATCACGCTTTTTTCCACTTACTTCTCTTTGTTTTATTGTTTTTAATCTGTGAGTTTATCATAGATTTTGATGTTATGCCCTATCCCTTCACATTTACTAAATAACTGATTATGTTCTATGGATGGATGGATGGTTTATGTTATGTGATGTGTGTGTGTGTTTTATGGACGCTGGTGATCGGCTAATAACAGGTATTCCTAGTGCACCAGTTTCTCACAAACTAGTGTCACATAGTTTTTAAGCTTGTCTAAATTAATATGATGCCATTGTTTGTGAAGACAAAAACAATAATAATTTTAATCTTCAAACGATTAACAGAAACAGAACGATATAAATAAGTTTAGCGTTAATTGCAACTGTGGTGCAAGCGGTCGTTAATGTACCTCGTGTCGCTACTTACCATTGCCTCGTTGATCTAAATCTAGAGGTCACGAGCGCGGCAGCCAAGCGTGTCATCCTAGCTTTGATTCTTAGGTTGATAACGCGTTTTAGTAGCGCTCGGAAATTAAAATTATGGCAGTAAAACTTAAACTTAGCTTCACTGGCGAAACGAGATAAATTGTATATTGCATTTTTTTTTGTTTTACCTAACTAAAGACATCAACGCATCGGGGGTTAAAACAATAATTGTGTGATGTGAGAATAAAAAATCGTAAATATATATGTATTTTCCTACATATAACTCAGGCACATTATAAAATAGCACAGGGAAGCTCATGATTTACATTTTGTGAAGGATGCCGCAATGAGCTTTCAAGGGTTAGAGTTAGAGATATTGATCATTATCACAACAGTTGAAGTTGTAAACCCAATATCTACTGGAAACAGCCTGAAACCGCCCAGTGGAAATATGCCGTGGGGAAAAAAATCAAACATAAATATATAAAAATCTTTATTGCGGACCGGATAAAATAATAAGTTTAACAAAATACATACGATAAAATGGCACAATTCACATACATAAACGCACACCTTTCTACTCTTGCACGATAAAAAAAATGCATTTACGCAGCTATTTTCAACCATCGTTTGTGGGATGGTTGTTGAAATGTTTTTCTTTGTCCGAACCCGCATACCTATATGGTAATATAAATAATTATTTTAGTTCATCACAAAATCAAACACCAACATCAATTTTATTGGGTACAATACTTATATTACGGCCGTCACTATTAAATGTACATTTTTTGTACTTATTCGATGATCGAATTTGAATACGTAACTTGAATTTTCCTCTCTTGACTGAGAGTTTTAAAAAGTGGTTTAATTGTATAACCATGTACAAGATTCATTATTCGGATATAGACGTAAGTGTAATAAAATTGATGTGTTATTAATTTCTCTATGCGTAATGGATAACATGTTTTGGCCGAGCGAGCGTGTTACGACTGATAACGTCGACTGGGTCAATCAAACACGCTCAAACACTATTTAGATATATGCCGACAACACCGTGCAGTATAACTGCAGTCGATGTAATTAATCCGTATACTTTATGACATACAAATTAGATTCTGAATTAAAAAGAAGATGTTTTCACTCCCTTCTTTAGTTTTGCTTCGATATAATAATTGGCTAAATATAACGCAAGCAATAATTCTCTTACGTTATTCCTGGAAAAAAAAGAAAATCTAATATTATCTAAATCTCATCTCATCTCTCATCTTTATTTATTAATCTCATATTATAATAAAATCTTAGCGGAGTGAAAACTGTAAGCTGACTAACTGTGTACCGCTGTCTTTAAATTAATTATTACGTGGTCTGGGAACGATTCTTAGACCAAAAATATATGGAGCTAAGGATTCAATCATGAATCATTACATATTATACAGGATGGATGTTTGAGATGGGGCAATGAGGGCCGGTACCTTAACCGTTGTCGCTACAAGAAAACGGTCTTATGAGACTGTCCATAACTTCTTGGAATGTTTTGATCTGCATTCACAGATTTTTTTTAAATGTACACTCAGCAAGAAAATGGGGATTTTTTACAAAAAACTTTTGTTTATGGCGATCGATCCTGTTTCTTATATTTATTAAAAACTCTATCGACGCCTTCTTTGCAAACCTAAGTTCGATTCCGAACAATAAATTGATATTTCTAGTGCTTCTTTGTTATACATTTTTATATTAATATATATAATTCTTCTGTACGTGTGTTTGTCACCTAACTCCTCCTAAACGGCTGGACTGATAGTTTATTTGTGAAGACAAATTATTGTAAGCTATTAAAGTGGGTAACATTTCTTTGTTTTATGTTAGATATATTACGATTAAATAATTACTTAATATGGATCGGTTTGAAGCCGTCCTTTATATTTGAAACTGGTATATATTTAATTAATTAATTGCAATTAAGTGCAGGTATATATTAAATTAATTAAGTGCAGTCGTGAGGTTCTCTGATAAAATATGCCGATCGAAAATAAAAAGAATTCATTTGTAAATTGATAAAACATTTAGTAAGCACTTATTACGTAATTAAGCGTTTAATAAACTTTCAATAACTGCACTTTAATTAAATAATTACGTTAAAATTGCAAATGAGTAAGTATAATTATTTGAATTGCGGTTTAAATTTTGCGTTATATTTTGTAGTACCTATGGACTATATACTAGTATGACTAGTATAGAAGTATCAATCGGAAGAAGAGGTAAAACTGATAGATTACTTACTGCGCATATTTATAAGCATTATCCAAATAAATAAATGGCGTAAGTATTTGCTATCTACATTTAAAACTAGGTCTTATTTCTCTGAAATAGGATTGCTTTTATCTCCTCTAATTGGTTTCGCCGAACCGGCTTTACTTTTGAATAATAAAACAATAGTCTAGGTCTAGTGGCGGGCGCAGATTTAACTATTCCACTCTGTGTATTCCACTAACGTATTCGTTTGTTAATTTGTTTAATGCCCGTTAGTGTTATCGGAAACCAAGGTAATACAACTTGCTTAAGAATAGTTTAAAATATTGCTTAGCAAACCTTGTTTTATTGTGATAATAAATTAAACCATAGCGTTAAAATTCATAATTATATTTAACTAGCGACCCGCCCCGGCTTCGCACGGGTGCAATGTAGATGCTAATGTGGTGTCAGTGTGGAGATATTATTATTATGATTAGACTATACTAATAATATAATACTATGTATATTAAACTATTGTATAAATCTTAATATACAATGTTTATAGCTGTTTTTACCTGCTCCTGCTGTGCTGTCTGGACCTTAAATATGACTACCGAATGATACCCAAAGTGGTATATATCGACAACCATTGTTAGATATTACACTTTTAAATGTATGATATCTTTTATGATTTTCATTTTAATGATATGCTGTAAAGGGTAATTTTGATCTACATTAAGGGGGATGCGCTCCGGTAGCCCGCGAAATTCATTTTTTTTTTTTTTGTTGCAATTTGCAGTTCACTGTCAGGTTGTATGTTGATTAAAATATGATTCGCGGCCGTAACAAATTTGGCTTTACAGAATTATAATAATTAGAATCAGCAATTCAACTCCATAAGTTAGAATTGGCCTCAAATGTCATGATTTCATGAAATAGTCATTCAATAGGGTAATATGAACTTGAGAGATGTATTGATGATTTTTATGAATATGATTCTATAAATAAATATTTGATGCGCCAGGGAATTATATTTAGATCAATATAAAACCTGATACAGACCTGCAAATTGCAAAAACCGTAAGAAAATTTGAATTTCGCGGGCTACCTTGGCGCATCTCCCTTAAGTGCACAACGTATCTGACGTATTCAATTGGATATAGATTAATACTGTATTGTCTAAAATAGCTTCGTAAATAGCCCATTTTTTTTTGTAATATGTAATAGTTGAAAATCGTTACAGTGGGTTAGCCTGAGGATATAATCATATACTATTGCAGACTTTTTGTAGATCTTTTTAAGATTTACAATTCCGTAATATATTATTTTGATCTATCTTGTAAGGTTTAGCCAGCGTTTGCGATGTAAGCGCACAAAAATATGTTTTTTACGACATCAAATTACAAATCCTTGAATTTCTCGGCTTTTCTCTACTATAATATGCATGTATTATACATATAAACCTTCCTCTTGAATCACCACAATGTCACCGCCTGCGCGCCCTTCGCGCGACACGCGGTGCCTTTGTGTCGCGTATGATTTGCGTTGCATTTCGTGCCTAGATGCACTGGGGTGTATCACACCCCACGCGACCAATTAAGGGCAACTTTCAACAAAGCAAATACCTAGCTTAAAAGTTCGACAACTGCTATGTAAACAAACGTTCAATTCGCAATAATTGATATTTTGTATGCTTCCGTTTTTACATTTTGTTACATTATTATTATATTATACGAGCGACCTGCACCGATTACGCACGGGTAGTAGAGCATATAAATGTCTACTTTTTTTCAGACGTTATTTCGTATCAGCCTGTTGCGTCGAGCATGTGGGTTAAATTAAAATGTAACTGATGTTCATCCTACTTTGATTAAATGTATTTTATTTCGAATCCGGCAAGATGATGATTAGAAGATTTTTTTATCATATAGCGGCGACACGTGCACTGTCGCGATTTTTAAACATTCAAACTATTTGACCAAATTTACATAATGCAACGGACAAAGTTTCTTGCCAATAACGACGTTCGCCTAAATGGTAGAAATATGCTATCGCGGACTTTGTCTTAGACCTATTTATGAGTAACAATCCCTTTATGTGCATATCAACGGTTTCTGCAGCGCACGCCAGCATAGCTCATAAAAGGCAGGATTTCTTCCGAGTTCTTCAACTATCATTGTCATATTTCAGCCAATTAACACAAAACTTTATCGTATTAAACACCTAAACCTTCCTCAAGAATCATTCTGTCCGTTGTCCATGAAAACAGACAGACACAGACGTGGGGGGGGCGCTTTGTTTTTTAATATGTAATGATTATTATATAGTGAATAGTGATAGTGGCTTCTTCTGTCATCTTTGGTTAATGGAAATCCCGTGTGTTTACAATCATAAGTTACAATATTATTTTAGTGACAGCAGGAATAATCTGTAAGAATGCATTAGTCAGTGCATGAGTGTTGTGCCATGAAGTACCTAGTATATGCAGGAACGCAGGCGTTCATTAAATTACTATTTAAAAAAACGCAAGCTATGGGACATCACTACTAAAGGCTGCGTGTGTCGACCTCAGGACGAGCTGCTGCTCACACGGACAACTGCGGGTCTATTCTGTAAAAATTGCACCGTGAAAACTTAGGTGAAGTGAGTTTTCATTCCACCTGATACTAGGGATTGACACTGTTGACCGCTCACTTCACGCTCACTTCACGAAAAGCATTGCTGTACGTTGCTTGCTCCCGCGCATAGATATAAGAAATTTGTATGCTCCCGCGTCACCAGTCCTGACTCTCTTTATGTTTTGGCTGCTGAGAACAAAACTACAAACGTAGCTTATAGGAAAGTTTTATAAAAATGTAGCTTTTATTTTAGTATAATGTGGAGTCTTACGACGTGATGAGCTCGGGGGCAGAAGCTTGTTCAAATAATATTACAACCCTGTAAATATTGTAAATCAACAGACATTGGTGCCGAGTCTCTTATACACCGAACTAAACTGTCACTAAAATTCCTTACTTTTGGCTATGAGAATCTTAGAGCTATTCTTCAAAAAAATATCTCTAAATTTAAAAATAATTTTGACGTAACTAAAATTTAATTTGACAATCGCGGCTCCACGTGGTAGGTACTTGTTTGTCCGCGATTATTTTTTAGAGCCGGCGGCACTCATATTGGGGCAGCCTCGACGTGTTTTATATGGATTATTTTACTTTTTGTATACAAAATATGAAAAAAAAATACCTTCGTCTAGAGTTTTAAGTGTTTAAGGGTTACATAAAGGGGTCGAAATTTTCATTATTTTTGCGTTAGGACACACCATTTTCGAGATAAAAGCAAAATAAAATTCAAAAAAGATACAGTACTGTTTTTGCACCTGAAGTCGAGGTGTTGTGGTGAATTTTAGTTCATGACAACAAATTTTATTCCACACCTTTTTAATCGCGATTAAAAATTGCCAGATTTAGTTAGACAACCAAAATTGTAGGTGAACAACGTCAAATTTAGAATAGCAAAGTTGGCTTTTTTACTAAACTAATAATTCAGTGCCATCTTAGTGCTGTCAAACTAAAATATAGTTAAGTTGTGTCACTTTAGTCTATTTCCGAATGAGAAATCGTCGTTTGACGGGAATGAACTAAATTTTAGTGATTTTTAGTCTAGTTTAGAGAATTTTGTGACAAGAGAATCGGCACCAATATAAACTTCAACTAAGTTTTGGCGACTGGGATTCAAGTAGGAATGTGACCCTTATCATAGGTAGTTGAATTAGTCAATAAAAATGTTATAGTGTACTCAGTTTAAACATTTCAAACTAGAATTTAAAATCATAAGGTGGCATTATACAGCTGAAGCGGAAAAATGTGAAATTGGAGGGCATAGTTTGCAGTGTTTTAAAGTGTAGGTAGAGCTTTATCGTTATTTTTTTTTTGTCGTCGTCGTTCGCCGTCGTCGTTAAACGTCATCTTATACTTCGAAAACTATCCTTTGCTCTAATGGCATACATTGTTAAAAGTACTCTCAAAATACGACCTTATCCTTGTCCTTAAAAGGAACATTAGCAAAAAATATAACATAAATGGTATATTTTTTACTATTGTAACTGTTGTGTACTATTGTGTATTATTTTTGACTTTCATTGTGCTACGAACGCGCTACGGCGCCGACGCTACGAGCATGTTAATTTGCAAAGGATTGCCTATGAACCTACTTATTTTGAAAGATATTCATAAAGTTACATAATAGAACATAGATCACTATTCTTTACCTATTATATTGCTAACAGTCACAAGGCGTTTACTGATTTCTGAAGCAGGTAAAGGCAAAAACGGAATGATGAAACTGAGTTCAGGGTGGTCGGCTGTAGAAACTGGATAAACACAGCTGCCTGCTGCTAAATTAAGACGTGTCTCACGACCAATATTTTGATAGATTTATTGTCCACAAGAAAATTATACCTTTTGAACTCGATGTGTTTCAGAATAGATTATTTTAATAAAATAATGATAAGTCAATGACTAACAATATTGTACCTACTTTGAACTTCAAACATACCGTTCTGATACGACTCGATCCAAGGACCGTTTATTTGTATGCAACCAGTGTTTCTCATTCTAAGTGAATAAATTGTATTCTGTTTTTGAGAAATCAAACCATACATTTATTTATGTAATCGAGAGTGATATTGATAACTTATTCTTAGAAGGAGATATTAATAATACCTATTAACTAGATTATGTAATCGCTAGAGAGCCTCTGACCTACAGAAGAGTAGTGCTATTATGTTACTTATGATGGTATAACCGCATACTATTTAAAATTCACGTATAAATAAATAAATAAATCCTAATCACTTATTTATAAAAAGACAATTTTTAAAACCAGCTTTGATAATAATGCTACTGATCATCTTTATGACTACGCTGATTACGTTTTACCTACGATCCATCTTCAACGTGCATGCCCAAAACTTGTACCTTTTAAAGAGTTACCACGTACGATGGTCGTTTTCCCGACCATATAAATCTACTGATGTCATCAAAACGGAAATTCAACTTGGTAATTTGATGTATACATATAAAAACTTACGCCTTGTACGCCCATGGGGGTAGGCAGAAACTACGGAACGCCACCTGCTACGATCCTTGTAATAACACGTATTGCTTACCAAAGCGATTTATCAAAAGAGAATTGCTCAAAAGTAGCTTGCAAAAATCTATCTTAGTTCTACATTAGTAAGGATAAGGTACCTACTATATTAATAGTAACATGTGAAGTGAAATTAGAAACTACTTGTGCATGAAATATTCCGCAGTGCTTTCGAAGTATTACGGCTTAGATATTAACAAGCTCCGTCACAAACTTCGCTGCATCATTCACAGGCCACTAGTACCTTATACGCGGCCACTTAGGCACCTGCTCCACCGCCGGCGATTACCGAGAAGCGGGTAAAGCTAGCAACTAAAAACGCAACGAGCAGCGAGTGCGCGACGGCGGCGGCGACTAGCGATTACTCGCTGATATGCGTATGTACCTACCAAGTGTGAATCTCTCGACGAGTGTGCTGCCCGCCAAGCGAGCGTCGCTGAGCAAGCACTCTCTTTGATATCTCTTGTCGCTTCGAAAAACTAGTACTCGCCGGCAGTGGAAATATATAAGTAAGTATATCTTTTACTTACGCGGGGACCTACAGTCTTTTGTACATTTCTTGAGCGAGAAAATCGATGATATTAAATCGCTTTCTCCTCTAGGCGGTGACACGGACATGTGCCTTTTTATATCCGCCACATACTTTTTCTGTATTACCGCATCACGCAAAAAATACCAGTTCGATTTATCAATATGGAACTTGAATGTGATTTAGCTTAATAAGTATTCCGGAGCTAAGTTTAGATGCTTTGTGAAAAAAGTATTTTGACTGACCTTCTTTTTTTTGTCACAGGCTTTTATTCAACTAATCGCGACTTACTACTTTTAAATTAATTTTATAGTTGTAAAGGAGGAAGTTATCAATTAAGTTGTATTTTTTTCTTTTTCTAATGTTTGTTACCTCAGAACTCCGTCATTTATAAACCGATTTGAAAATTTCTTCATAAGTTTGAAAGGGTATATAAATTTGATGAAGTTCGGATGTGTGGTTTGTGAGTTAGCTTCAATAATACGTAATTTTTCAGCTTTGTGTATGTTGATGATGTTATAATAACTTCTTGACACTGTTATTAACTTAGCAAGTGAAGGTATACCAATTAAATAGTGAAAAATAAAAACTTTAGTACAAAAAAACAACCGACTTACAAAAAAAACTGTCGGTGGCAAAAAACGAAAACACAAAACCAAAGACACCGACTTCCGAAATTGAAGTTGTTTTTCACATTATTTTAACTATTAAGTAATCTCGCCATCACCACGGATAAATTACGAGTTACAAAGTCAAACCGCTTTATTATTGCAACTTGTTCGTCGCCCGCACTGCCCCACATAAGCGTTTTCATAACGTAGCAAGGTCATCTATCAAGAATTATCGAAGAGCGAGGAACATGTAAATTATCGAAGAGCGAGGACCGTGTAAATTATCGAAGAGCGAGGAACATGTAAATTATCAATATTTTAAAGCAATTGGAGGCATTTTCTTTCATGTAAATACCTAGGAACTTGGCATCTTAATCCCGCTCGCCTTTTGGACATAACTCGTTTCCATTTTCACATTAGTAGTTTGTGGATATTTTAATCTGATCAATTAAGATTGCAGGCTTATTCGTCACTATATTGGCTGCCATCATCCAAAAAAACCGAGATACGTATTTTCCGTAGATGATTTACCGCGATGAAACTCAAACTTGAGGTGAACTTGAGTTTATTTAATTTTTCGATGAGGATGAAAATAACGGGTTCCGGGAGGAATATTTGTGGAAGTGAGAGAAGTATACTTTAGCAGCAGATTGGAACAACGCTTTGTTATGGTCTATTCCGTAGTTGTGAATAACAGTTGGCTCCAGCTTCTAATATTCAATGGATTCAGGTTCCGTTTCATTAACGCTGTCTTGTTCACCGAAGTTATGCTTCGCACGTCAGACCACATCAGATTATCGGCTTTGCCTCGCCTGTGCCCAGGCTAGAACAGGTTAAATTGCGCCATTTTGTTTTCTGTTGGTGAAGTTTGTATTTGAATCGCTTCCGACTCGCCAACAGCAGCTGAAGTCACGGTACGGATTTTGATAAAGTTTGGTGGATTCTAACCAAGCATGTTTTGATTGGAAGGCGTTGAATCGCCATTCCCACATACAGACCTCTGTTGTTATGTATGGCCATTCTATACTTCTTGAACTTTACAATTCAAATGACATGATACATGATTCGACTAAATTGCGTTAAGTAGTACAGCTTTTGCACGTACTTTCGTGTGGTATAACCAATAAATATCCTTAGGAGCCAAGTTGGGAGAGATCATTAGACTAAAATCCTGTGTAGAAAATCGGCAGTTTACTAATAACACGCATACCTTAGCGTAATAGGTACTTCAGATCCGTTACTATTTATCTATAGCATAGCAGCATCAACGTGAACAACTTTTAATATTGGACCAACTCCGCAATAACAAAAAAAAAACTGCTGTTCTATACGAAAGTGCAATGCTGCCATACTGCATATCATGATTTTATGAATGGAGTCATCAGACTTTGCCATTCACCGAAATCTGTCTGCCTATTAGATACGGGCTAGCAACGTATTAGGAGTTTAATACGCACGTTATCGGGGAAAATCCAATCGGTTATTCGTCCGATTCCACAGATAACCGAATTCAAAAAGGCTGCCAGCGCTAATTTATGGCAAAATTAATTAGGTACCTGCCCGTATGCAGGCTAGGCATACTATAATCAAGGCAGGCTATAACCAAGCGTAGTTATTGCTCCTAAACTAAACACTTTTATCCCAAACTGACATATGTTTACTGCCTGGGACTCAAACCACTATTTTTAGTACACTCGCGGACTCGCGGTCAAATAATACGGGTCGATGACGTAAATCCCTGTAACTTGCAAATTAATAATGGTACATGCATGAAACTAACTTTATTTTACAGATAATTTTAATATCATATGAAATAACACCTTAAATTATCTACAACGTAATTAAAAACGGTTAAAACATTTAAAACCTAGAATTTTGAAATAAATTCAATTCGCGGTTGTTTTACTTTTGCTTCTTTTCTCACTTTTATTTTCTATCTGTCAAATCAAAATGACAAAAGGCAGTCATTGTCGTAGTAAGCAAGAACAATAGGTGTGTGTCACTTGCTACAGTGCAGTGAGTCGTCCAACGTTTTCGAGAAACTGGGCAGAACATAAGAAGACCACGAACCGGCAGACCGAGATGTACTACGGCTCGAGAGGATCGATTTATTATTACTACCAAGCTCCGAAATCGGCACCTCACGGCAGTTGAAGTAACAAATCAACATCGGAAGACCCGTAGAGACGACATAAGCGAGTGGACTGTAAGGCGGCGACTCTTTGAAGCTAATTTGACCCCACATAAACCCAAAACTTGGCAAATGGTCCAAAACTTGAATGGGAACAGCGGGCAGTAAGGTTACGTTACGCCCGCGAACACGCACAATGGGGAGACGAAGAATGGGCAAGAGTAATTTTTCTGACGAATCCAGATTTATGACGTAGGTGCACATGATGGGCAGCGAAGAGTCTACCGCAGAGCTAGGGGAACGTTTTATTCCAACTTGTTTTGAGGAATAAGTGCCATTCGGCGGTGGACCTGTTATGGTTTGGGTTGAGATCTCTTCAGAGAAGCGCATGAAGATAGTGCTGATAGAAAATGGCTTGGTAAGTAATGCAAGATATGTGGAAGAAATTCATAATGCGTATGTCGGCCCATATCTAACAAATATGGGTGAAAATTCAGTATTCATGCATGACAACGCCAGGCCACACACAGCTCAAATAGTAAATGAGTATTTTAAGGATGTTGGCATCAATCGCATGGACTGGCCCGCGAGAAGCTCGGCTCGGTAGTATCATTTCCTACGAAATGTATGGGAAAAGTTTTTGCGTTTTCTTACTTTTCTAGTACTCAAATCTCAGTTGGTCCAAGAGAGGTTTTGATCCTTATAAGAAACAAGATCGAATGGTATCAAAAAAAGTTTTTCTGAAGATTGCCCATTTTTAGCTGAAAGTATTTTTTTTCAAAAAAATTCAAAAAGTTAATGACAGTCACCTAGGGCCGTTTTCTGGTAGCGACAACGGTTAAAGTACCCGTATTACCCCAACTCAAAAACCCCCCCTGTAGGTACTTATAAGTATGTCGTGAGTTGAGTTTGAGTTTGAGTTTGTGTTTGACTGCTTAGCTCTTTAAAGGTAAGTATTGCGTAATGATAATAATTTAAAAGGTTAATTCTGTAACTATCTGTAATATCTAACCATTTAGCTCATCTTTTTACAATTTGTGGTAAACTATCGAAGAAGAATACGAAAATAATGCAACAATGCTCTTCCCCCATAGCAAATAGCATAATAATTTATACAGACATTTTTTACCATGCATTATAGTGTTTTGATACAACGGATATTCAATCCTAGGTTCATGAACAAATTGCAAGATAATCCAAACGTTACTTATTTTTGGGCAAATAATTAACTTTTATTATTAATTTTAAGCCTCTTTGCATCATTATTGTACAAAATATAAAAATAGCTGTTGAGCATGGACAGTAATAGGCTTACCTTATTTCGTATTCATATTCGTTTATTTGTGTTCCACACGGTAAAAACGATGTTAACAAAAGGCTTATAGCTAAGAGCCGCTGTAGACTCTGTTAGGCCACAGCAAAAGGTATTGTTTGATACTTTTCTTAAACTTAAAAATCTAAATCATAGTAACTAAACCAAAACCAACATTATACATCAACTGAGCATTATAATTCGGATAAAAAGTAAATAAGAATAATATAAATAATAACATAATTGGTCAGGTATTTTCATAACATACCTACTCACTATTTTTACATTTAAACAAAGTTATATAATATTTAGGTAATAATTATTATAAATAGTTATTTATCAAGAGATCATATTTTGTTTTTTAAGATTACAAATAAATTATTAATAGTATAATCAATAGTAGTAATATATAGGATCATAATATCGTACACTCGATCTACTTACTGCAATGCAATCAGACTAACGTGTTCCTCATAAGGTTACAGAATGAATGTTTTCATATGCATCGCTTATTAAAATATCCGATCCTTACTTTGAGTCCCAGTTCCAGTAATAGGGTTATTTTTATATTTCTCAAGAATAACTATTCAGGAAGGAAATCATTTCATTCGTAAGAGCAAGAGCACTTTGCCACGTGGAAGGATTCAGAAGCTTACTTCCTCGATATGAGTATTTTTTATCGATATATCATTCGGCTCATTATAGTGAAGGTACATTTTAAATAATGTTACTTAAAAGGATGTATTCTAGCGATGTGACATTCGTGCAGCGGTGGGTCGCTAGGAGCCGTCCCACGCACCCCGGGCCCCGGTGCGAGCGGGCGGCGGCGGCGGGCGCATCGCGGGGTGGCGGTGAAAGTGAGTGCGCGCCCCACCGCCGCGCGATGGGGTGCACTCCGCCATATATAAAGAGAGACTCAAGGTGAAATAATAGAGTAATAACAGATCCGGCGTCTTAGCTAGTGGAACAGCCGTTCCCCGACTCATCATGCGAGGGACCTGGAGCCAAGTGGTTAGTGTTCAATCATTCAAAATATCCTCGGAAATTTTAAATAACTTACATTTTTTTCTTTGCTTTTTAAATTGATAAAGTGATATTATTTCGGTTGAAAGTGCTAGTGATAACGCGATTAAAGACGAAAATTATTAATTGTTAGTAAACATTTTACAAGTACTACTTGAGAAAAAAATCAAAGTGAAAACTCAAAACTTTTTGAAAGTACATCTTTACTAACTTAATTACACCAATAACATTGCAGTACAGAAAATTTTGGGACGAAAACTGAAAACAAAAAAAAGGTTTTCGGTTTGTCGACACATTTTTCATTGGCAAAAGTTAAAGAAGTACAGAGTCATTTTTTAATCGTTATAATTAACCATTTAAACTATATCACGTGAAACTTTATACTTTTCTGAAAATCTATTCGTTTTTCAGCATATTCTCAGTAATTGTGCTTTTAGTTGTCGTTACTAATTATTTTTTCTGAATTGAAAGCATTGATTTGTTTCTGCCATTTTCCGAAAATAACAAATTGGCGAAAATTTATATTTCGCCCGAAAATTTACGAAAACTGAAAGGGAAAACGAAATTCAGCGGACTCTACATTGCAGTGACGCTAATTTACAAAAGTTTATTAATGCCTAATTATAACTTATTCGCGCTTCGAGTGGAAGCTAAACCTAAAGTGTTAATTAGTTTTATGGCACTGACAACGACTCCAAAGTTTACTTCGCAAATAGTTAGCTTACCAACTAGTACTTATAGTTAATATAAATATTGACAAGCTTATCAAGTAAAATTTGCATTTTTAAATTTACTGTTCAATTATACCCTCGAGTGATAATTGTCAAATATTACGTGCACATTTTTTACTCCGACTGTTTATGTAGTTTTTGTTTATGTGCCAGAAGTTGAAGCGAGAAACAGAGCATACTAGATCTTTGCAGATTTTATTTGAGCGGTACCCTAGTGAAGATGAAGCACCTTGTCTGTGTGAAACTTGCATCTTGTCAGGTGTACATCAATACATCCGTCTCGATGTCACTGCTCGTGAGAATAGGTTGCACTTTTTATTGATGCGTCGAGATTTTTCAATTCTGAATGCAACTTCTCGCTATTGTTGTTTTGGTACTATAATGAGCGGCAAATCTCTCTAGAACATTGAAATAATGGCGATGAACTCGACTGGATTGCATAATATGTTCTTCCGTTTTGTGGGCGTTAGTCAGGTCACGATCTGCGATCTCGTTTTGGTAATGATTATAAAAAGTACACTCTCCGCCGTAACCGAGACTTAATATTATAACCGCTGCATTCACAATATGAAATGTTGCGCAATTTCCCGCACAAATACGGAAGCAACGAAAATGTTAAAGCTTCATTCTTTACATTATCGCCTTAACTCCTCTAGTAAACTTTTGAAATCAGGTGCATATGTTTTTGATTATTCGATATATGAATTCAAGGTTTATTTGGGTAATTAAATTGAAAGGGTGTGAACGTTCATTAAACGGGATGTTAAACTGGAAATATCTAGGAAAATATACCTGGTTATATATACCTTTTTATTTATTTCTGGAGAAATTTTCATTGCCAGATACTATTATAGATGCACTTCCAATTATGGAATTGTTACGACCTTTTATTGCAACGAGGTATGAGCACCTCATATTATGGTTGTTGTCACCGGACGGCGATGCCGATTGCCTCTCCAATCACTTGTGTAACTGTTGCATAATGTCGGCCAAATGTTGTATTGTATTATTATATTAGTTAGCCGTATGTGTGAACTATGCTAATGTACCAGATGTACATTAACTTTCTCAACCTATTTTCACTGTCCTTTACGTAAACTTATTCCGGACTCGCTAAAATTAATATGGCTTTCTATGTGGGTGTAGTGGCTCTCTAAAACTTTACGCGGCAGATTAACGTTTCTAATACCATAAAAAAACATATATTTAAAGAGGAAATATTACGTAATTTGATATAATTTATTATATTTGAATGATATCTTACATCACTCCATGAGTTGCAGTTCAGGTTGCCCTAGTAGTCATAGTCCATAGGCACATGGCATACTTCAGTGTTCTCAAAACATCGATTTCTTACATAACCGTTGAACTTGATGGATCCGGTTTGTTCATAAACAGGTTTTACATACAACGGGTGCCCTAAATTGATATTACATTAATGATAATATACGTATTTTAATATTGTTCTTTATATGGGAAGTAATGAGACGACGGAGGCTTGTGTTTTTATGAGTTTTCGCGAAACTCGATTTTCCAGTAGCAGTAAGTGTTCTAGAAAGCATGTACAAGATGTTCACTAACAGGCGGCTAGCAGCCAGTTCACCATTCGCTTCCTAGATCCGCTCGACCTGCGAATCAGCTGGAGCGTGTTCTAATGGCCCCCACCTCACTTAGACAAATCGTCTTATGCCCACTTTCCTTTTGTGAATCACATAAGCGAGCTGACGTAATAATTTGTAGTCCGAGTTAATTTAACTGTATCTATGTATTTATTTGTATTATTATAGACAATGTCAAAGGTCAGTTAAGTTCCGACGACGATTCGATTGTTGATGTACAATACCTTGCACTGGATGCAATAGTCATTGTTATAAAAAGCTATGCGAGGTTTTTGTCGAAGCTGATGTCTAATTAATGTATATTCATGCTGTGCGTTTTCTAGGAAGCTTTGCGTTTATTTGTGTTGATCTAATTTTAACAAAGTTTTTCTTTGTTTCAGATTACCCTAGCGGTAATTTTACAAATCGCTCTAGTTTCGGGAAAGGCATTATTACCACAAAATCTACAAACACAGCTTCAGGCGGAAGAGAATCAGTACACAGCTCAGAAGCGTGTCGGCTACGACTACCCCTCGCCGCCACATGACCTCATCAACCCGTTCCAAGACCATGACGACCTGCACACGCACGACGACCACCACGAAGTGATCGAGCACCACGAGGAGCACGAGCAACACGACTACAGCGACCATGACGACCATGATCACCACGACCACCATGAGCACCACGCCGTACACGAGGAACACCACGTGGAGGACCACCACGAGGAGCATCACGACCACCATGAACATCACGACCCAGGCTACTGGAAGAAGAAGCTCATTTGGAAACCTGGATGGAAGAAAATTTGGAAACCGGCAAAGAAACAAATCTGGAATCCATCCTGGAAAAAGATATGGAAGCCCGTGTGGAAACCTACTAAACGAGCTGTCTGGAAAGAAACTAAAGTTCCTGACTGGAAAAAAATCTACAAGCCTGAATGGAAACCAATAAAGGTTCCTGCATGGAAAGACGTAAAAGTTCCCGATTGGAAAAAAATTACCGTTCCAGTATACAAGGACATCGTGGTACCGGGCTGGAAGGAAATACAGGTTCCAGCGTGGAAGAAGGTCTGGGTTCCCGAATGGGTTAAAGTCGGCGTCCCTGGTGAAAAGTATTTAGGAAAAGATCATGATGGATGGGAATACACATCTCACGATCTGTGGAAGAAAAAGTTAGTTTGGAAACCTCTTTGGAAGAAATACTGGAAGCCAGCCAAAAAGCAAATCTGGATCCCAGACAAGAAGTTGGTATGGAAGGATGAATGGAAGCAAATCTGGAAAACAGAAAAGAAACAAATATGGGTCGATGACAAAAAGTTGGTCTGGAAGGAAGCTTGGCAACAAATCTGGAAGCCATCAAAGAAATTGATTTGGGTGCCTGACAAGAAACTGGAATGGAAGGAAGCGTGGAAGCAGATCTGGGTGCCAGGGTGGAAGAAAATCTGGGTTCCTGGCGTGAAGAAAATCTGGAGGCCTGTATGGATATCTGAATGGTTTCCCTCCCCTGATCATCACGAGCACCACCATGAGTCCCACCACGAATCCCACGGCTGGGACAGGAGTGACATCACCGACACCAATACAGCAGGAAGCCAGAAAATATCTGTCAAAGTAGCGCCGCAGAAACAAGCGCCGCAGGAAAAAGAACCAAAGCAAACACTGAAGTCATGGCTATTCCCCGAATAAATTATTATTATACTTAATCAAATTAAAAGCTTTTGTGTAGATGTTCATTATAGATAGATCCGGCAATCGGATTAAAAAGTGCTTGTCTACAAAGCGTTATAATGCCATATGAAAGTGAAGACTGTAAGCACCTACCACACGCGTCGCGAAGGAAAGCGAACCGAGCGGAGCCCAGGAGCAATCACATCATGGCTTCTCATTTAGGTAATGACATTTGTTTATCATTTTGGATTGCCATGCGAAAACTGTGAGTCAGCGATGCGATTGTTTCTAGGACCGTCAATACAAATTCTCATAAAAGTTCACAGTAGAGTTCAAATGTTTGATAATGTTATTTATAGTAGGTATATCTAAGCTTTAAAGTGTTTGTGTAATATTTGTTGTCGTAGATCGTAGGAATGCTGAGAGCTTGTTGTCTGTACCTACCCACTGATGCTATGTGTTTTGTTGTTGATTAGCTAATTAATGTTAAGTTCTATTGTAGGTCTTTAGATGTAAGTTTAGCGGAACCAATGAAATAAATGTTATGTAATATTAAAATACGTTCTGGTTTTACTTACAAAACTTTTGAGACTTAGGTATTTGCATAGTACACATTTAGGCTTAAAATTACCGTATGACAATGATAATTAAGCAATAATATGCACCCTTTGCTCGCATAACTATAATATAATACGATTCTAACATTGACAGAGTGATTCCGTTACTATAAGTATGGGGAATGTATGAATAACTTAACAATTAGGAGTAAATAATAGCTCGCATTGACACAATTCATCCTGTGTTCTGAATGATCCGCATTTAGTTATGTTCAGGTCGTGTGAGCAGCGACCTTTCAACATGGGTTTTTTAAAGGTTAACTACGATGAATGTTAAAGTAGGTACTTAACTATTTTAATGCCAATCGATAAGTGGCGGATCTAGTCTTCTGTTGAAGCGGTATTCAAGGCTAGCCACCTAGGGTTTTCAGCGGCCAGCTCAACAGCAATCGTGGGCACCTGTAAGGATAAGCAGGAGTATAAGTTGGTAGGTATGTCGGTAGGTAAGAACTACACTGATTACAAAATGCTGTTCACTGTTCAGGTATTATGTTGTGTATAACCTGCCTCAAGCACGAGGCTGAGGATTGGAAACCTGACAAAAAGCACCCTCGAATTGTAAGACTGAAACCGCCAACACGCAAAAGCGTGTTTCGTCTCTATCGTATCTCGTATAGAAATATGCCTTCGCCCAGTAGAAAGGCAGATTAAGTTATGATAACTATTAACTTAACCTCCTTTTTTGATGCCAGCTACTACTCAAAACTATATAAGTACCTGGCCAACATAATTTTGTAAATAAATAAAAAATAACACGGAAATCGGAAAAGTGGTTCTTCTTATTGGCGTAGTAATGGACTGATAGACAGGCTTTGCGTTTTATAAAAACCTAATGGACGGAGCACTGAAATTGAAATAAGACATAAACCTGTATTTATGAGAGAGAGAGAGTTATGAGAGTTATGATCCCAATACGTCATGAAATAATAGTTATTTGTTATACAAGAGTGCAAAGTTGCTTTTTAACCGCGTGGTCAATTTTGATGACCGAGCATGCGACGGATTCTAAAATAAAAAAAAATAAAAAAACCTGAGTGAGGGAATAAAAAGACCCCGCAAAAAACCATTTACAATCACAAGATACCTACTTTATTTCAGTTTAGGTATTAATATTTATTAGGTAGGTACTACATTATGATAGGTAAGTATTACAGAATAATCTTTGATTTTTTCAAATAATACTTAGGTATAATTAAGAAAAATTAAAGTAACGTTGCTACAGTTACTTATGTTGAGTGTAACATTTTTGTTAGGTACTGTAATGTTGGTGTTAGTGACTTGTTTACTGTTTGTCGGTAAACTATCTATCATACATAATAGTTGTACCGATTCATCGGATTCCCTTGGCGTAAATGTTGGCGAGAGAGGGCGATGGTTAGGTGTTTCGTAACGGCTCATTTTTGATGTAGGAGAGCCAGTCCAAGGATCCGACTGAGGCTCTTTTAGTGTAATGGCTCCTGTGATGCCTTTACATATTTTAGACTTATTTTGGATGGAATCCTCTATGTATCCCTCTACAACCGTATTGAACTGCCAGCCTCCATGGCGCTTAAGGGACAGGAGATCAGCTCCTGAATTGGCCAAAAGTGTGGCTGAAGTTCGTCGGAAACAATGACCCGTGTACAACAGGGGTTCTGGAAGTTTAAGAAATGTTGCTATTTCTCGTGGGTTACTGCCAATTTTATTAGCACCCATAGGCTGTCTGACACACTTTCCGTTGCGACATTGTAGAAAAAATCGATTGATTGGAGTGTTAGGCGGGAGTAAGGCTTGACATTTCTCAACAATTGTTAAGCATTCCTTGCGAATGACGAAGTTGCGGTCTCTATTTGTCTTTTTAGTAGGTAAATTAATTAATAGTAAGTCATGTGAATGTTTCTCAATGTTTTTGATATTAAGTTGTGTTAGTTCATTAGTTCGACATGCTCCGTTCATACCAATAAAAAGAACAACCTGTAACGTAAAGAGTATTGTAGTAGATAAATTAATAAAATTGATATGCATGCATAATTATGCCTATTAACATCTACTAAGTACGTATTAGATTATGTTAAGTAGTTGATTAATATACGAGTACTTAAGGGGGCGCAGCAAGACAGAAAAAAAACAAGTTTCACCCGCGCCTCTTTGCCTACCCCTCTCATCAAACACGACGAAAACAAAACACAGTCCCTTCCCGCCAGCAGAAACTTTTCGCCCGGCATATATCTAGTCATTTGAATTTGACTCTTGTGTGTAGTATGTATACGCAAAATAATTAGATGAAACCGCTGTATTCAATGTACCATGATGTATGATTGCTGTGTATATACTTACAAGTAGGTATATTATTCAATATTATTGTATGTCCCTGAATCTGTTACCGATGCTGGTGGGTTGTTAAATTGGAGAGTAGACCGACTTGAATGAAATAAAGAGTAAATGTTAATTCAAGATACGGCCTTTAAATTTTCGATTCCGAAATGAAAGACAAACTTAACGTTGTAGTTGAGAAAATATGGTCCCCTACATTATGTAAAATAACTACAAATGAAGGATTTTCAGATATTTTCCTGTACCTATTTCTACTGTGAGACCTTGCTTCTTACCACATTTCGTGATTCTAGGTCAACCGGATGTATCTTATGGGTTTTAATTTGTTTGCGAGTGTCAAAATATGCGAAATGAATGACAATTTATGCCAAGATTCTAAGTAAACGTCTTAGAAGCTCGATTTTTTTACAGCTCCAAAGTAATACAGTTCAATTGCAACTTGATACCGCCCGCGCATTCCTCAGAAAAGGGGTCAGACAGATGGATAACAAAGTGATTCTATAAGTATTTCGATTTTTCCCTTTGAGGCACGGAACGCTAAAAAGCAAAGCACTTCCATCAAAGTCCTATACTACATACTCATGATAAAAACAAACTCGATAAACTTGTTTTTTTGACGATATGAAATCGAATAATTATAATCGCATCACTTACCTTCCGTTTTTTTACTTTGAGAAAAATAAATCAATTAAACAAAAATAGCATCATCTAAGGAAATTTGTTGAACCGCTGTGATCAGCAACTCTAATCCTCGAATGGTTTTTCAATTACAATATTTAAACGAAATATGATCATGGTCCAGTCCCTTTATTTTCAATGAAAGTCTTCAGTAGGAAAAACATCTGTTTATTTTGCCTATACTATACGCTAAGCTTGAATTCAGATTCATAGATCATAGTCATGTTTTGGAACTAGAAACTCAATGCTCACGTGACAAAGTTCAAATTCCAATGTAACCAAATTTTACTAAGGGCCTTCTACAAGTTGGACCTCATGACATCTTCGTGGAAAACAGTGTTAACCAAGTAAAAAATATAATGGTATATTGTGGATATTGCTTTGCAGAATCGTGCAAAGTCAATTAGCAATCGTGTTACCAAGTAAAAAATAATTTTGGTATGGTGGATTTTGCACTGTATTGTGCAAAGTCAAATGGCATGTGTCATGAAAACCGTGAAAACCTATATAAAATGTATTCTGTGTATCCTGCGCGGGGCGTGAGTAGAACAAAGTCCTCGCCGAAAACATTTGTGAAAAATAGGCCAATTTCGGAACAAACAGTACATTAGTCGGTTTTACCGACAAAATAATTGGCATATATATAAATGCGTGGCAAAGAAAGTCGAAAGTTATTAGGTTCCTCTTTTGTAACTGTTGAAACTTTAGCTTTAAAAAGCAAGCTGTCTAACTCCACTAATATTATTAGACCAATAACCTACTTATATGTTAAATTTCGAGTTCCATCTTCGTTCGGGGGTTGTTCGAAATGGTTCGTCTAAGGTTCCCCATAGACGGAGCTTGTCAACGAAAGTGCGAGTAAACGAATTTGGATCTTGAGTTTATTTGTAATAAGATCTAAAATCTCCAGCACGAACTCTAAGTTGTAAATTTTCTCCGCAAGAAAATCGACCGAAATGCAGAACAATGGCGCTAGTTGTACTATACTAGTCAAAAATCTGTCAAATAAATTTATGTCATCTTGATTAGTTTTCAAATATCAACATTGAATTATTATAATATTTTTGTTTTATGGTTTAGCCGCGGTATTTATTTAGTTTATCAATTCTTAACGATTTTAATAATCGTTTCGGAAGTGGTTTTATTGTTTTTTTCATGTTTTCTATTTCACAGTCTCTTTCCTACAATGTGATAAATTACGAAAATATATTATATCCTAGAGCAGCAGAAAATTCAAGTGCAGTCCTCCCGGCTCAACAGAGCGACGGCGACTGATTTGTGAAACAAAAATATGCTTGAAGTTCCCGCAACGTGCGATGGAAGATGACTTCTTCCACGAACTAAAAACGTCGTAAGTGCATAAAGCTTGTAGTCGTAATAAAACTAATAATAAAAAGGAATTTCAAAAAACGCCTCCACAATTTTTTTCGCCTTGTATTAATAATACAAATATTCATCTAATTTTTATCCTAATAGTCATTAGCATGTTAAGTACAAATTGAAAATACAAGAAAATTAGAGGTAACTTCGTGATGATGTTTTATCGAGAAAATTTTAACATTTTGTGTTTCTGTTCCACAAAAAGTTTGAAAATATCATGTAGTTACTCATATTATTTTTATTTTATACCTAAGTCTTATTAATTTCATGAAAAATCAAATTGAAGATAGGTTTTTTGAAGATAGGTTTCAATTTTGGTTACTACCCGCTCCTAAGTAGATACTGAATGTGCAACTGACTTACTTTTGCCGCCAAATATACGGAATCAGGTGCTTCGTTAAAACACTTTTCAATTTCAGATGCTGTGAAAACCTTCGATTTTTTTGATGGATAACCAGAGGAGGCTCTTTTAAAAAATTCCACTAATTTAGGATAGGTGTCGATATGTATGTCTTTTTTCATCTTTATTGTTGCTTTTAGCATTAAATCCTACTCCATAGAGTGCTTGATTTCTTGGTCTCGGATAATTCAATAAAATATGCCAGCAAAACGTATCTGAGAAAGTTTTGGCTCCTTTAGCTAGTCGCCACGTGTTAAACATATCGTACTGTTTCAAATACTTCTCGCGTGATTGTTGAGGGAGAAAGCTTATTTGCGCATTATTAACAGTTTCAGTCAGTTCCGTTGGCGTCAAATAAACTTCCTCGTCGCTAGAATTACTCATTTTAGGTTTTTCACTTGTTTTCAAGTTTCTTGTTTTTAACCTACGATCAATAAAAAAAGTACACCAACAAGCTTCCGAGTCTGAGTTTTTAACAAATTAAAAAAGGTTGTATGATAAATTCAGCACCATGGAGGCACGGAAGTAAATAGGTTTAATGATGTTTTGATTTCACTTACTTAGTGCACACGATGTTCTAAATTTAATTTACTTTATCCTCTTGCGGATACAAACGTCTTTTGCACTCAGATACCGAAGGCCAAAATACTCTTTCCGAGATGGGGGGATGAAAATGAATTATCAAATTGATCAAGATCGCTGCACCAAGTACCTACATATAAATGATAAATGATTTTATTTCTGTAAGTAGGTTTGTACAAACACTTTTACACGTCAATCATATTTTTAAACTAGATGAGCTCGTCCTTTCCCATCTGACTACTCTGAGAAGAAAGGGCGAAACAAACTCAGAGGTCACAGTCTATTTTAAAGTCCAGACATAATCTTGGTCAGATCATGTGAAGACCATGTAGATTGGTATCTGAAATGGTCTTTTGAGGAAAGAACCACACAGATTGAGTGGACCTGTCCAGTCAGTGCACGCATTTGTCAGTAATCGTGCATCTCAACTCAGGAAGTCAGGACTTAAGGAGCTCAACGATTCGACGAACAATACCAAAGAAAAGACATTTGGGTAGGCCACATAAATTACTCAAACTGCCAGATCATGATTAAAATTAACTGAGAAAAAAAGCAATGACCCACATAGTCCTCACATAAAAATCAAATATCAAGTAAATCAAATTGTACATTGAATCCCGTCAACAGCTCCACACAGGCTTCTCTAATCCCTAAAGACACAAGCTTGTGCATTGGAGCTCCCAGACCCAGGAATCGTAAAATACAAGGCTTCCTCTCAGATGCATCAGCGTCCCTGTTCACAGATAACTTATATACAGATAGGTATAGGTAAGTACCTATTCTTATGCAAAACCAACTATTGTTTAAAATTTTGCACCTTCATATTTTACCTTCGCACACTATTCATTCATAAAATTATTACATCTCACATAAAAAGGCCAAATGCTAATGGCTGAAAGATTATACAACAAAACGCGTTTGTATCATTATATAAACAAAGCCACTATTGTTTTATTAAGTGTGTTTACAGATTAATTACATTTATGTTCCGAAATAAGATAGTGTGGAACATAATTGCGCTGTTGTTAACAATGGGTGGGTATTTTGGTTGGCGCGTTCACCATCTAGTCAAAAAGAGGCAACCAGCTACCAGTACGGTCTACCTATAAACACGAGAGTCCACAAAACTCCGCCACACTAAAAGCTCGTTCAAATAGATTAATTACATCGCAGTATGTCGCTATCAGTTCATACGAATATTACTTCAATCATTCAAAACAAACTGGTTTCCAAAATACTCGTAGATATTCTAAAATTTAAATCGATTTCCAATACCAGTTCGGTTAGACCGAATTCCTCGTTAAAAATACTCATCCTGTTCCAAATGTTTGAATATTTAATTTAAAAAATAAAGAAAGTAAGAAAATATGATTATTTGCGGTAAACAATAATTTAAGGTGTAAACTGAACCAGCTGTTTACTAAAAGCCAAAAGGTACCTAACTAGTTGAGTGGACACATTTCATGGCACTAGAGTCATCATTTCGATTGCGTAAATTACCTACTACCTACTCTAAAATCACACATAAAGGCTCCTTCAAACAGGCGCGACTCGGGACGCCAATCGCACGCGACGTAAAGGCACCACTCGTCGCGCGACAGGCGGTATCTTCGTGCCGCGTCGCGTGTCGCGCCTGTTCGCAGGAGCCTTAAAGGTTTAGTTACTCTGCAGTAACTCAGTTACATTGCCATGCCCGTTCAAGCCATTATGTTATATGCTATGATGCTTTCGAAGGAGGAATTCCGTAAGAATTCAGAATCCATTCCAGAATCCATCCATTCGGAACTTGATAATTCTATGGACGTATTCCGTTACAAAATTGGATATTGGAAACTAGGTGTTTTGTCATGCGGGTTTGTTTGACAGGTACCTAGGTATGGCTTGCTAGTATTCTGTAAAAAATACAAAAGTTAGAATTAAATTTGGGGAATGAAAGAACTTCATGCGTTTTGTTAAATAAAAAAATACCTGAGATACATGTTTTTTTACTAGATTCTATAATATTGTTAGAAATGCTATATGTAATGAAATTAAATGAGAAAAACAAAATGTCGTGACACCAACACCTAATAGAGATTTCTAGTAAATACGGAAACGCATACTCAGGTGTTTCCGTATTTAATATAAATCTAATAATGCTCGTACATAATGTCATAGTAAATGTAATAACTGTGCACAGAAAGTATAGGTACGGTACACACATCACGTTCTGAGGGCCACACATGTTTATAGTTTCTAATTGTATAACTTTAAACCCATTAAATGTGCATTACATAATGAGCGGAATGATTACAACCGGTTTAACATACCTCTCTAAGCATTAAACCCATGTAGGTAGATATAATATTATTATTATGTAAACCAAAATTGCCTCGTTGGTCTACTTAGTGGTCGCAAGCGTGATTGCTGAGCGCTGTCTTGGGTTTGGTCCTAGGGCAGGACAAATTGGGCGTTTCTATTAGGAACTTCTCAGTAGGAGCTCGGGTCTGAATTTATGGTACGATGGAAATAGGCTGGCCCCCTACCTATCTATATATATAAAAATGAATCCCTATTTCCCTTGGTCACGCTATCACGCGTGAACGGCTGGACCGATTTCACTTTTTTTTTGTGTTGTGTTTGTTATTGTCAGGAGAAGGATCTTATGAAATAAAAAAATAAGGAAGTTGATCGGAACGTTACAAAATGTAAGAAAACTTAACGTCAATATTAATTTTACATAACTGTCAGTTGTTTGAAATAACCGTCAGCGATTGACAGAATGCGTGCTGCAAATATCGTTTAACACAGATGGGTCGTTTGATAAATGAGTCGATAGTTTTAGTTTTAGTCAACAGACAGGACAACGTCTGTCGGGTCAGCTTGTACTAAAATAATTAGTACACCTCTGGTTGCCCTCTTCGGCTATGTTACGTACCCAAGTTATATTGGTACAAATCTGATAAAGCTAAACTTCATAACTGCATGCAACCTATTCCATAACTTATTGTTAGGTAGCTCTACAATCATGTCAATCATTTTTCTATACCAGCAATTCCTTGAGCCTCGATTTTATAGATTTCTTGTACAAATGTCGTGGCCAGATCTTAGAATTGATAATTTCATGAAATGGTTGTGTTTCATGAAATGGCCAGCTAAAATTGACCATATCGTTTAAACGTCAACGTTTAATGATATATCAGTCGACGTTTAGCCATAAAATATCAATAAAGTGTAATCCATGGAGCCCTGCTGAGCGCGGCTCCTACTTCTGGATGGTTAAAAAAAATAACCAAGAAGGGAATGGGGGGGTAAATGGTCGCTAGCTGACTAGACACCGCCACGCGCCACCCCCATCGAACCTAACCTGTCCGAGTCGGGGTGCCCCAAGTTCCGAGCTAGCTTCGCTCGCTCTTGCATCCTTAGTTCTCCTAGTAACATTGCCATTTTACTAAGTCGAGATGTATTATTGAAGCGACATCAACCGCTCTACCACTGGTGTAACTATTTTACGATATAATTACTAATGTTTAGCCACATCATGAAGTAGTCATGCGTTCAACTGTTCATATCGCCATCTTCATGAAATGATCAATTCTAAGATCTGGCCACGACATAAACACTTTCTTCACATCAAGCTCATTCATGCGACTTTACGGACGCACTTATCGAGGCTTCATAAAGTAATTGCATCTCATAATATGGTGGACTCCATATCCCATCCACTATTTAGTTACCATCCACCACCACAATCCACAATTATTAAATCCACTAGCAATGTTCAATCTATAAACTAATATTATAAAGAGGTACAATTTGTTTGTTTGTAAATATGTGTGTAGGGGTAATCTCCGGAAAAACCGGTCGAATTTTAGAGGAATTCTTGAGGAAGGCTATAGGCTAACGACGTTAGGACGCATAGGAGCCGAGCTAAGAGAAAAAAAGTCAGAAAGAACGCTAAGCGAAAACGAAGTAATAGGCAGGCGATGTGAATCCATCGCTTCGTTTTTCCACTTCATTAGTCAGACATTTAATTATGTAGGTAGGTACTTGATGGATAAATTCCATACTAATGGAGAGTAGAGATTTTTATTGGAAATAATCCACAATCGCCTGAAATATTTACGGTATTCCGATTATTGTACTGTGTAAAATCATTACGCTTTAATAACTATCGATTTTTTATTAATTAATGTAATCTACTTGTTAGTACCTACCTACTAGGTACTACTAACGCGTCGTTCGTAGTTGATTATACCCACTTGAATGTATGTTATGATTCTGAATTTGGAATAATGAATATGTATAACGCACACACATAGCAACACTTTATATAACAAAGAAAGTGACCTCTCGGAGCGGGCGCACGTAAACTTGCGCAGTTACCTTTTTAGCAAGTGTACCATACCAGCTGATTTCGTAACAACTTGTTTATCTTATGTATTAAAGGTAGTTAGCGCCTTCCTCCTCTAAACACTTTCAGCGCTACCCACAAGCAGACGGACATTTGACATTATTTTCAGTTAGGCTGCATTTCCACCAGAGGAGTGCGAGGCTGTAGCTAAGCATTGAAATTGAGCTAAGTACGAAACTAAGTGGCGTGGTAGTGTAGCGGAGCGAGTACGATGGGTTGTGCTATGAACATGAGCTTTGCGAGTAATATTTAATAGAATAAGAGGCCAGCTTATACTGGTTTTGTTACAACTGACGTGCAGCATACCATACTACATATTATTATTTTGTTAGGTGTTGCCTCGGTCACCCTAAGCCCACGTTCACACCGACGTAAAAAAACGCGGCGGGATTTTGTCGCTCATTGGATTTTCAACGCTCTGCATACCGCCGAGAGTTGAAAATCCAACCGTGAGTTTTTTCTACGCGCTGAGATGCACTCTGTTAGATTCTCAACGCTCGGCTCACCACCGAGAGTAGAAAATCCGGTGCGCGATAAAATCCCGCCGTGATATTTTTACGTCCGTGCGAACGTGGGCTTATTTTATTTTAGATGGATTTGCTCTTGAGTCTAGTCTAGGTCAGAGATGACAGAGACAAAGTCGACGATGGAGTGAGCTTACCCAGAAGAAGCCTGTTCACTCTCACTTTGAAGAGATTTGGGTTGTATGCGGTCGGAAACACAGGCGCAGGTAGAGAATTCCACTCTTTAGCTGTGCGCATTATAAAAGATGTTTGGAAGCGCTTAGTGCGAATTGGTGGAATAGCAACTAGGTAGGGATGGTAACTTGCAGTGCGCCTAGATGTCCGATGGTAGAAGGGGGCCGGTGGAATGAGGTCGTGGAGTTCTTGGGCACACTCACCGAAGTACAATCTGTAGAAGACAGACAAGCAGGCAACCTTACGGCGATGACCCAAGCTGTGAAGCTTGGCATCCACCAGTTTTATGTCGCCAATGAGTCTCTTAGCTCTGCGTTCCACCGAGTCAAGCGCGGCAAGTTGGTATTTAGCTGAGCCATCCCAAAGGTGGCTGCAATACTCCATGCAGGATCGGACTTGCGCTTTGTACAGGGTTAAAAGCTGTCCAGGCGTAAAGTATCGCTTCACCCAATTTAGGATGCCCAGCTTCTTAGCCGCAGTTTGGGCTTTATACTCGATGGTGGCGCCGATGTTAAGACCAGATGTCAACTCCATGCTTAGGAGCTCGAGCCGATCAGTTACAGGAACAGATGTACCCCGAAAAGTTGGAGATTGGTTGATTTGACTCCTTTTAGCGGTAAAAAGACACGCCTGTGTTTGGGTGGCGTTCTAAGAGACCAGATTGTCATCACCCCACTGGGAAACGAGGCTTAAGGTCAAATCTGTCCGCTCTACCATGACCTCTCTCAAGGAACAAACTTCGGCCCCGCTGGTTTTTGCGCTGGACAAGTATCTCTCTGAAACAGTACTGTCATCTGCGTACCCAACAATACCAGGCTGAAGTAAGTCATTGATGTGCAGCAGGAAAAGAGTTGCAGAGAGAATAGACCCTTGAGGAACTCCGGCATCAATAGCCATAAGGTTAGAGGAGCAGCCGTCTACGACTACTCTGATCGACCGTTCGCTAAGGAAGTCTGATATCCAGCTACAAAAATCAGCCGGGATGCCATAAGCAGGAAGCTTGCTGAGTAAACCAGCGTGCCAGACCCTGTCAAAGGCCTTCGAGATATCAAGCGATACAGCAAGTGCCTCGCCGTGTTTCTCGATGGCTTCGCCCCAGCAGTGCGTGACATACACAAGAAGATCGCCAGTTGACCGTCCCCGGCAAAAGCCATATTGACGGTCACTGAGGAGATCATTGTCTTCAAGGTAGGTCAGCAACTTACCGTTCAGTACCCTTTCCATACCCTTGCACAGAATGGAGGTAATGACGATTGGACGGTAATGGGCAGGCTTTGCACGGTCGCCCTTTTTGGGCACTGGTTGTACATTCGCAAGCCTCCAGGAGTTTGGCACCATTCTCTTTTTAAGAGAGAGGCGGAACAAGCGTGTCAACACAGGAGACAGTTCAGGCGCACACTGCCTCAACACTCTCGCTGGAATGCCGTCAGGCCCGCTGGCCTTGTTCACATCTAGACTGCACAATACTCTTCGGACCTCTTTAATGTGAACTGCGATCTCCGACATCGTGGAGTCACATTGAGGTACAGTAGGTGGTTGCTTGGAGCCAGCGTCCAGACGTGAATTGCTTGCAAAGAGAGATGCAAAAAGTTTTGCTTTCTCAGTTGCAGAGTGAGCTTAGTGTGACCGAGGCAACACCTAACAAAATAATAATAATTGTGTAGTATGGTATGCTTAACGTGACCATACGTCCCGTTCTTAACGGGACCGTCCCGTTTTTCGGTTATTCGTCCCGGTGTCCCCGAAAAAAATCTGGGGAGGCAAATTTATCCCGTTTTTAGAAACCGCACGACAATTTGCGGTAATAATAAAGCTACAGAAAGAAGTATTTGACTTTTTTTTATTATTTTTTTCAAAAATGTATAAGTTAAGTAATTTTTAGTATTTATTTCTGTAAAAGGGATTTGTAATCTTTAGAAATAAATGAATTCTAACCGTAATTTTCATTAATTTGTAACTATATCATGTCGCAAGAAATAACCGAATGGAATAATATAAACGTTTCGACGGAAACTCGTTGGAAGTGTTCAAACACTTTCACACCAACAACCTTAGCCATGAAAACTTTTATATTAAAATACAATATATTAAAAAAAAAATGCAAATTCCCGGCAAATGGACCAATAGAAAGAGTCTTCTCTTTAATTAATACATTGTGGACGTCTGAAAAAACCCAGTTACATGTTCAGGTCCTCATAGCGATGTTGCTAGCTAAGGTGAATATTAAAAAAACGTGCCCAGAATTTTATTCTTCCTTAAAATCATCATCAGCTGTATTAAAACTTTGCTCTGCTGACAAATATAAAAATAACTGAAAATGTATCCTGCTTAACTTTCCATATTTGTAATACTTGCTTACTTAAATAAATTTGATCAATAAACCAAAATATTTAAAAATATTGTTTATTTTTTCAACGAGAACCTAGGCTGGTACTCTAAAAAATACGGTTTCCTTTATTAATCGGCCTTACTAATTTTATTGAGATAAATAAACAGATGACCCGTTTTGAGTCAAAAATAAATGGTCACTTTATATGCTGCACGTCACTTGTAACAAAACCAGTATACGAGTAAGCTGGCCTCTTATTCTATTAAAACTCCATATTCCTAATCTATGAATTTCACTAGACTTGCTTAAAGTCAAAGTGTTATCACTGCCGTGCGGCCTACTGTACCAACATTTTTATACAGGCAAAGATTGGAGCTGAGAGTGTATAATAAGAATCTGTAATAAATGGGTGGGTGTAATATTGGCCTCGCTTGAATTTTGGAAATTTGCTAATCCTATCCAGTTTGAGACATAGGTAATGCAAACATATTTAGTTTTTTGTACTAATGTTCGGGTCACTCGTAACTCGACTCTTATTTACCTACATGTAAAGCTTTAGATACTGCAAAGCTTCCTAATTTTTAAATTTCCATCATTTTACCTTCAAACAAATTTGTTTCATACTGTAGACCTTTATTTCCACGCATCGTTTGCACCAATGTTTAATAGCGTCACTTTTTTGCTTACCTGATGTTAAATGGACAGTCAGCTAAGCAGATGTAATCCATCAGACTTTGATAATGCGACCTCGTTTCTTTGCGATGGACACGGGTCATAGCTTGTAGCCGTCGATTTGTTTTCATGGGATTTTATGGAAGGATTATGCGTTTTGTCTAGATTGATTGGTGGTGATTAAGAAATAAGAATATTGAGCTCTGACTATGAATCTCTTCTAAAACATATAAAATTAATTTTTTAACCGAAACTATGATAAATGATAAATGATAAATGATTTTATTTCTGTAAGTAGGTTTGTACAAACACTTTTACACGTCAATCATATTTTTAAACTAGATGAGGTCGGCGTTTCCTATCTGACTACTCTGAGAAGAAAGGCCGAAACAAACTCAGAGGTCACAGTCTCTTTTAAAGTCCAGACATAATCTTGGTCAGATCATGTGAAGACCATGTAGATTGGTATCTGAAATGGTCTTTTGAGGAAAGAACCACACAGATTGAGTGGACCTGTCCAGTCAGTGCACGCATTTGTCAGTAATCGTGCAGCTCAACTCAGGAAGTCAGAACTTAAGGAGCTCAACGATTCGACGAACAATACCAAAGAAAGGACATTTGGGTAGGCCGCATAAACTACTTAAACTGCCAGATCAAGAATATAACTGAAACAATGACCCACATAGTCCTCATATTCTCAATAATGAAAATAATATAATACTTTTTACAGTAAATATTCATGTCTAAAATAGCTAGCAAATTAAAATCAACATTCACCGTGTAAATTTATTGGAGCAGCTCAATCCCAAGCCTTTTTGTCCTCAATATAGTCTTTCACAGTATAATAGGCTTTCTGGCATAGTTTCCGTTTTATAAAAGATTTGAATTTATTAAAGCTTAGATCTTGAATGTGGCTAGGAAGTTTATTATAAAAACGTATACATTGGCATCTAAACGAGCCACCTATTTTCTTGAGCCTGGTTGTAGGAACAATAAATTTGTGTTTGTTTCTAGTATTTATATTGTGGATATCACTGTATTTTTTAAACAGATTAATATTTTTATGTGCATACAAAAGATTTTCATAAATATACTGAGAAGGCACAGTAATTATATTAATCTCTTTAAATTTATCTCTGAGGGAGTGTCTGGGACTTAATTTATAGATAGAACGAATTGCCCTTTTTTGTAAAACGAAAATTGTTTGGATATCGGCGGCATTTCCCCACAACAGAATACCGTACGACATCACACTATGAAAATAACTAAAGTATACTAAACGGGCTGTCTCTAAATCAGTTAAACCACGAATTTTTCTAACGGCGTATGCTGCAGAGCTAAGCTTTTTTGACAATTTATCTATGTGGGGGCCCCATTGAAGCTTGGTATCCAAAGTTATGCCTAAGAAAACTGTGGTATTTTCGGGTTTCAGCACTTCACCCTTTATGAGAAGACTAGTTTCTACTTGTCTAACATGAGGTATCGTAAACTTAATACATTTAGTTTTTTTCTCGTTAAGAAGTAGGTTATTAACATTAAACCAGTTAACTACTATTGCAAGGGCGCTATTTACATTGTCAGTAACCAGCTGCTGACGTTTCAGTTTAAATAAAAGTGAAGTGTCGTCTGCAAATAACACTATATCATGTTTATCCTTTATGAGGTAAGGCAAGTCATTTATATAAATAAGAAATAAAAATGGCCCAAGAATTGAGCCCTGGGGGACCCCCATTCTTACTACCGATCCGGGTGATCTTTTTCCATTAACATCAACTCTCTGAATCCTATCACTTAAGTAAGAAGTAAGAAGATCCAGAGAGGCGTTTCGGATTCCGTAGTGGTGCAGTTTCCTGATCAATGTTTCATGAAGAACACAATCGAATGTTATATATGATAGATATGTTATAGTGCCTATAGTTTATCTAAATAGGTCAGGTAGGTACTATAAGTTAACATATTATCAGGTAACGCAGACATCTGGATCTGGACTACTAATTACTTTTACAACGCATATGTTCCCACAAGCAAAATGAATAAATCAAGTTTGCGCCGTATTTGCACTCATATCATTTCAGATTAAAATAATATTCAATACCAAAAAGTTTCCTTTAAGTTTCACGTAAAAGTCAATGAGGTGTAAATCCAGTAGATTTGCCTAGCGTAGTCTGTGAACCACTTTAATTGGCTTTAAGAACTTCGTGTCATAATTCAGAGTGAAGTTATAGAGAAGAAAGACAAAAGAAGAGTGGAAAAAGAAGAAAAGAGATCGTTAAAGGCGTGGGTCGGGTACTTACTTACTACTATAATGAAATGTACGCAATAAAAATATTCTGGTGTCGGAATTATGAATGAAATAATTTAATACTTCTGCGTTTACATATTATGCTTCATTATGATTCTTACATTTGCTTGAGTCAGGTAAAAGAAGATCATTAAAATCCAAAGAGGTTTTAACTAACAACTACGTTGGTATTGTTTAAATTTAATTGTTTCGTTTGATTAGAAAAATTAAACGACAATTTAAATGGTTTATATATTTTTTTTTTTGTACAATATGGTTACTGAAAATGTTTCTATAATTCGTGTTTTGTTGCAATAAAGTGGCAACTGAATAGTGACGTAAGCATGTGTCACTCCTGGAATGCCAGACCTTGTTTTTTAGACCATGAATCACCCCAAACTTCCAAGCGGTAGCGTCCGCCGCTTGGAGGTTTAGAAGATTTTCTGTTTATGTTTTTTGGGTGGCTACGCAGGCGGTGAGGGCCCTAGCCCTGGCGGTGAGACGGCCGGCCACACATACTCCTCCTCCTAAATCTCCTACGGCCGACGCCGAATGGCACGTAGCTGGGGAGAATAGGAAGGCGGGTAAGGTAGCAAGGAGCGAAGCGTCGCGGCTATGCTCCTCGCCCCGAAGTCCGCAGCTGTAGTGATCACAAACAGCTGGAAGCGGAGAAGAAGGGCATGTCTTACCGCGCATTCGTTAAAGCGCGATGCGCAGGAAAATAGTTGGGGCGGGCCGATAGCTCCTGGTGGGCTGGGTTTCCGCGCTGGTAAAACTGTTGGAACCCAGACCTCTGAGGTGCTTCTGCTGCCAGGTAGGCAACCACGTGCGAGTACAATGCACCTCGGAGGTAGACCGCAGCAGTCATTGCACTGCTTTTTGAATAATAATGTGTTGGTCGAGGCTCTTGACTATTAAGCCATTGATTGTCACGACTATCGGTACAATGATCGCTGAGTCCACATCCCACATGTCGACAACGTTGCGAGCCAAGTCAAGATTCTTGATTTGTCTATCTTTCTCGGCTTTCACGAGTTTCCCGTCATGCGGGACCGTTATGTTAACAATCATTGCGCGCTGCTCTAATCGATCCACCACCACTATATCAGGCTTATTAGCAACAATATTCCTGTCAGTGATGATGGATCGATCTCAGTACATTGTGATATTTCCATTTTCGAGAACTGGGTCGGGCACATACCTATAGTACGGCACTTCCGATTCTACAAGGCTATATTTCAGAGCAAATTGCTGATGGATAATCCTGGCTACAAGGTTTTGTTTATGCAAGTACTCTTCGTTAGCTAGACGACAACATCCGGAGATAATGTGTCTGATTGAATCACCCGGACGGTAGCATGCCCTATAGATGTCAACCGTGCCGTTTTTCACAATAAATCTCCGGTTTATTATTATTATGTTTACGTCTCTTGACATTTCTCGGGATCCTGGGATCCCGGACCTTTGGAAGGCATACGAGGGGCTGAAGCCAACTCGCAGAGGCCCGTTAGACTTTTTTAATGAAATGAGGCACCAACCGACGATTATCCCTGTTCGGCCTATACAAGTGCACCTAAGCACATCCCCCGGTTGGTGTAGGACTATGGATTAGGGTAGCTTAAGTGGACTGCTTATCTAGGACTATGGAATGACTATGCCCCTGCCTGACAAATGTTTTATATAAAATACACAGATAAAATGGCAGGGGGTGACTTGCACACTCAATAATGGGCCCCCGAAAACGGACGCTAGCACATAGTGTCGTAGTGACAAAGGGGCAACATGTCCTGAGGTGCTTTTGAGGAGTGGAGAGGTAACCCACGGCTATCAGGACAATCCCGAAAGTACGGTCAAGATCCCTACCAGCATCTTACTGGAATACATCTCTTAATCTCCACTCTAGCCGGCCAATAAAGGCAGGAAAGAGGTGGGAGCTCTGTTCCTCGTCATTGTTCACTGCAGCCGGCCAATAAAGGCAAGCCAGAGGTGAGGAACATGACTTCTCCCCGGAAGATAGGGTCCGTGGGGTCGCTACTGGCGCTAATGCCCAACAGCTCGCCACATGCTGCCCTGCTGGTTTCTGTATCTCTCTTGGTCTGGCTCCTCACCCTAGACCTGTTTCGGCAAAGTAAACTCTACCGGTACAGACCTAAAGTTCAGGAGCACGCAAGCTCCCCCACGACGTCAACGTGGAGATACGGCGGTGGGGCTATTATTATTATTATTACTGCTTCCGCTGTAGTCAGCCCGGTCACAAGGCCGGCTCGTGTAATGCCACGCCGCACTGCTTTATGTGTGTGGCAGCTGGCTAGCCGATCACCGGGCTGAGAGCAAGGCCTGCGCTCCACCTGCCAAAACCAGGGCAGGAGCAAGTCCTCCGTCACCGCCACAGCAGTGGCGTGCCTAGGGGTCAAAATTAGGGCAATCCGACATACCTATATTAAAAAAAACAGAGTCATTATTCTTATCAATTCTTGTGACATGATTGAGTTTGTTGTATATACAATTCCGTAGATTATTATTTTGATCTATCTCGTAAGATTTAGCCAGCGTTTGCAATATAAGTGCACAAAAATAGGTATGTTTTTTACGACTTCACATTACAAATCCTTCAAATTCTGTAGGTACTATATTATGCATACAGTATTATACTTAAATAAATCTTCCTCTTGATTCACTCTGTGTATTGATGAAAACCGTATTAAGAGCGCTTACACGGATCCACTAGTGCCACTCCTTTAAAAAAATAAGGAATTTTGAAAAATGGCTTCGAATCTTAAAATCCGTTGCGGAGTTTATAAGATGTAAGCGTACAGACACAAAAAGCTATTTGTTTTAGACTATGTTACTCTGGCACATCCGACTCTTCTAATGAAGACTTTAGCCTTTCCTAACCTACCTCACGGGACATAGCTGTTTCGGGTAGTTCCTGTTTCGGATAAGGCGGGAGGAAACGCCCGGGTGTTGTCATTGTGTGGATCGACCGGAGGACACGGTGGAGCATACGGTGGAGGTCTGCCCGGCTTGGGCGGAGCACCACCGTGTCCTCGTGGCAGCGATTTGCGGCGGCGATCTCTCGCGTCCGGCCCTGGTCCAGGCCATGGTACGGAGCGAGAGAAACTGGGAAGCCGTCACCTCCTTCTGCGAAGCAGTAATGCTCGCAAGAGGCTGAGCGCGTGAGGGTGAGGCAATCGTTGCGCCCTCACGCCCCTAGTCGCCGCAGGAGCAGACGATGGAATGACATCAATGCCTGCGATTGGGCGTCGGGAGTCGATAGCCGACTCCAGGCCACCGTAGGCGCGGGCTTGCGGACGGCGAGCATTGGGCAGCTTGCCGTCCGGTAAGGACCAGGCCCGGGTCGACGGCGCGTTGTCTTCCACGCGCGCCTGAAAGAGATTTCAGCATAACTCATGGGGTCCAATAGGGCCGATGCCTGCCGGGGTCGCGGATTGTTCGAAAGAGGTACCTTGGCCCTGGCGCACAGGCAACTGAAGGAACACGGGTGAGTTTTAGTCAGTAAGAGTCTGACACGCCTTTCCGCTCCGCCCAGAGCGGGAGAAATCATATGATGATTTCACAACCAAAAAAAAAAAAAAGCCCTTCCTAACCTAAACTTTTTTTTTTTGTTCCGTGTTGGAAAATCCTCATGGATGTCCTCCACCCTGGGGGGGTGGAAGGGTCTGTCAGACTCTTTCTGTCTAAAACCACCCCGGTGTTCCATCTCACACCTACGTCGGGGGTCGCCGGAACTTACGATTTTTCCACAACCCCAGACTGTTCTTAACCTAACCTAACTCTAGATTCGCACAGCAGGACCATCGTTACACCAAATTTAAAACTGCTACTAGTCGATAAAAGATTTGCAAGGCTCTCATGTAGCTATAATGTTGTTTTATATATATTATACTAATGGAAATAACGTAATATGTACACTAATATAAGATTAGTAAATTTCTACAATGAATAATAAGACGCCATGTTGAAAGTCGCTAAACACAATTGATAAATCAATTAACTACAACTATATACATTTATTTTATTTTATATACATTTTATTCGTTTTTTCTCTTTTTTTTTTAATGTTGTTTGCATGAAAACAAGAAATTTTGTTATGGCTTAAGGTCCAAGATATTCTATAATTTTATTTTGGTACAGTCGCTAGCATGTCAAGCTACACGAAACTGTCAAATTTCTCCAAACGATTTTAAACCTTAGAATGTTGATAAGTTCAAAATCGAATGAGAAAATCTGACAGTTTGTGGTAACTTGATGTACTTGCGACTGTACATAGCCGTGGCCCATTTTGAAACATCTCCTTTGACAGTTTCGTGGAGCTTGACCTGCTGGCGACTATACCAAAATAAAATTATGGAATATCTTGGACCTTAAGCAATAACAAAATATCTTGTTTTCATGCAAACATTATCCTTACCCACTTTGTAATAATATTATAATATTATCTCATACTCTGTGCGAATATCACAAGATCTTACTTCCAGCGCCATCTAGTACCTACTACGGAAAATATGATGAATACGTTTTACTCGTTACCCCACAGTAAATAGTATCATACATTCTTTTTTATATAATACGTACCTTTTCTGTACTTTGGTTTGTCTTGTTACATTAATTAATTACAATAATTTTCATGCTTTTTTTTTTACATAAAATCTCTTTTGTTGAGTATAAAAAGACCTAATGTCAAAGAGGGAATAAAAAAGTAAAAAATTGACAGTAACTAAAATACGTCATCATCGTCGACGTTCACGAATCGAAGCACGGACCGAAATGATGAACATGAAACCAAAAGGTCTTCGTTGGCACGGTTCTACCAATTCGTCTATGATTTTGTTTTCATTAGAATTGTATAATTAGTTTACATTCAATAACCCTTTACCTCGTGTTTGAAATAACACAAGAATGGCTCCGGTAAGCAATTTAGTATAATCTATTTCAGATGATTGAGCACATTTTATAGATTATCTTGTAATTATTCAATGAACCCATATAATCCCCAACATTCATATCCATTCTCAAATACTTGCGATGAACCTATTGTTTCAAATAACCAACATTACTTAGCCTAAAGCTCTCTAATCAAAATAATATGGCTGGTCACTATATTATGTGATTATGAAATTGCATCCTGGGAGTTAATCATAGACTTTGTAATGGTAAAAAAACTACAGAATGATAACATTCTGTATAAGCAGTCTCCTATAAGGATACCGTGATTTTAATTCCTAGCCATCACAGCTTATTTTTGGAAAGTTGAATGCCTGATTGAATTCTTTAGCCGCTCGAAAGTCCATGACCGTATTTATGCTTAAAATATTTTTACAATAATTATGAAAGGATTGCGCAAAGAAACAGGATTGAATGATAATGGGAAGTATAAAAAAGAAAAACATTATGCATACCCCAGGTAACATGCGACCGCCGGACAGGCAGAAGACGAATGATAATTAATTAAGATAAGATACATGTCCTTTTAGGGATTATCTTTATTACTTTTTTAAATTTCTATTTTAGCCTCAAAAAGGAAAAGCTCCTACCAAAGGTGCTAAACAGATTTTGATGGAGAATGTGGCGACTATTAGCTTTTACCGCATCATGGTACTTGGAGCAATTGCAGCTTACGGAATTATCACCGTTGTCTTTTTTTGGGACAACTTAACCACTGGAATTATTGTAAGTTATCTGCCTAATAAACTATAGAATTCGCAGGAGTTAATAATATTATTATTTGTCTCTACTCATACATTACTTTCATTTCCTTTTCAGTTCTTAAACATACTTATTTTATCAATATATCTTGGGTGCTACCAAATGATGAGATACATCAGTCGTCCTACGTATTCAGAAAATGGCCAACTTATTGACCCTGGCCTTGATTTGAATATGGAGGGTGGCATGGGCGAGTAAGTACTAATTTTATTTTTTATTATGTACCTACATATTTTAGTATGAATAGTTCTAAAAACAAGCAATATTCTGTTATTAAAATAAATGTGATGCAATCAGAAAAAAGGTTAAAAGAATAACTAAATAATTTTCTAAATACAAAACAAAGTATTAGGTATACATATTTCTGTATTGGTATCATTCTGTGATACATTTTTTAGGTTGTATACAAAATAAAATGCCATATGTACTTACATAATCATGCAACACACTGAAATATGTTTGAACCATTTACTTAATACATACTACTATACCTACTTAAAGTTGTAGGTACTTAACTTCACGAAGTGAAGTCAAAACTTTAGGCACTATCCCTCTTACTAAGGAACAAACTTATGTCATTGTATTCTTTATTTACAAGCCACGTCCATGCGCAATGGGATTTCCCATCGGAAAAAAATTACAGCCTTCCATACAAACTTTCATCCCCTATTTAGTCCCATTATGGCACGTTTTTTTTTTCAATTCTTTCTCATTGCGCACTTTCATAATTAAGAGCGGCCAACCCGTCATACTTTTCATACAAACGCTCGTACGTGGTAATGGCATTGTAACACATCTGTCATTGAAATTTTAGAACTAATTGGTATCTTGGTATCATCTAGGTATCATCTAGGTATCAATGCAAGCAAAAATCAAAATTTGGTGAAACAAATACGGAATAAGCCTCCAAAAATCTGCTTTATGGCACAAATTTTACCTGAACTTTGGCCGTTCATAATGTACTCTTAAATTGTAAAAGTAAAGAAAACATCATAGAAACCTGGCACATGTAATGAAGATTCTGAATGACAAACATTTTTTCCAAAAACTTGTAAGGCTTTTTCAAAAACACGTATTTCCTGGAACAACTTTTGTGAAATCTGCGCGCCAATTTTCGTTCGATGTTATCGCGTTCTCACTAGTCACTCTTGCTTCTTTTTCAAACATTGTGTTGGATGTAACAACAAGCTTTTCAATCATGCTCACGTTGACCATAGACGTACCGGGAAGGGGCCCTCCTAAGGAACACTTGTGCAAAATTTCATGCTACTAGACCCAGCAGTTTAGACTGTGCGTTGTATGTCAGTGTATGAATGAATTTAAGATTTTTATTAAGTAAATAAGCCCTGTGCCAGATGGAATTTTCCATTGGCAAAAATGACGAACCACCATACGAACTTTCAGACCCTATTGAACCACTTTAGGGGAGAAGCTTTCAAAAATCCTTCCCTAATGCTCACTTAAGTTATATGTACTTACATTGTCAGTCAGTAAATGAATGAATGAATTTAAGATTTTTATTGAGTAGATTGTTCTTGTAACCATAATTATGTTTTTTTGTGAATCTGCATCTTCTCCACACACTATTTATTACCAAGGGTACCAGGTTTTACAGGTACCTAATTAAAAAAAAACAAAAAATAGCCAGTAAAACTCCTTTGGTACAGCAGCATGGTGTTATATACACAGCTAGCGTCCGGATTGCAGATAAGCACAGCAAATGCATTTCTTTATAAAAAAATGGCAGTTACGCTTACGAATTAAACAATGTTTCTTTTTCAGACACGTGAAAGACATTGTGATCCTATCATCGATAACAAATGTCCTCGCTGCAGTATCTAACTACTTCTGGCTGTTGCTGCTGCTCCTTCCAGCGCGCGCATTCTGGCTGCTATGGACCAATGTGCTCGGCCCCTGGTTCTTCCAAGAAGCCCCTCAAGATACAGAACAAGACGAAAAGAAAAAGAAAAAAATGGAAAGAAAGATGAAAAGATATCAACAGTAACACCAAAATGGTTTTCAAAAAAGCTAATGTATATAAATGCTCAGTTCTTATTCAAATCACTCGGTTAATTATTAGAATTATTGATAGTTGACAAAGAATTGTTAGCTATTAGGTAAGGGCCCAAGTTAAAAAGAAAACAGTTAAATGTTACTTTTAAATATTCATGTTTTTAAATACAGGGTGGCAACATCGACGCGCAAACTGTAACCATGAATTCAGCACATGATTTTAGAAATCTCTACCTTCTGGCGGAGAAATTACTCGCCGGGTATTAAAAAAAAAACAGCTGTTTCATAGAAATAGAAATACCTACCCGGTCACAATGTATGGAACAACTTTTTTTTTTAGATAATAGCGATTAATTAATTTCGACGCAGGGGCGCTTAGAATCAGTTATTGTCCACGCGCGGACACGGTCCTCGGGCGATGAACGCGGGGTGCGGGAGACGTGTGTGGCGACTAGGCGGCGAGAGCCAATGGAAGGGACCGACGCCGCTGGCCGCGCGTGAGGCCGCGCGTCACTATTACTCGATCAGAAAAATCTGTAGTGAACGGTCATCCGTCATTGTCTGTTACCTGTACCGCCTTTTGCATTATACCTATTTTATACAGTCCACTATAGTTTCATTCAAAAACCAAGAACACATCAACAACACGTACCTATTGATTAAAGAAAATATGTTAATTTGCGGTAAAAATGACGCAGAAAAAAGCACAAAATAAATACAAAAAAGAACTAGTTGAGGGAAAATATGCGTCACATCCACGCAAAACGGAAATCACTCTGCATAATGCTACGAATCTATGGTATTGTAACAGTACTGTAACATAACTCACAATGCAGAGACCATTGTGACGTTGGTAAATTAGTAGACTTGGCCCCCAGGTTGCGTGTGGATGCCCCAGCCACCCTGTATAATAATGTAGGTATAATTATATTTATCAGATCTTTTATGAAATCAGATAAATTATTTTTTCTTCTTTTATATCTGCAATCAGTCTTCAATACTTTAAGTAGATGTGTTATGAAACATTTGGCTGTTAGAGTGGGCTCTCCAGCGAAAGTAAGTCCTCTTCTTCTTCGTGTCGCTGGTACGGTAAGTACTCTATAGGTGTAGCATGTATTTGTGCTACTCAAGAGGGTACAGACTTCATTTGGAGATGTTTTTGGTGAGTGTATGTTTGCAAACCAGCGCTCGGTGCCTGTCGAACCTTTCGATGATAAATATTTTCCTGGGTAATTTAAATTGTTATGTGCAGAGGCGATGCTAACTAACCCTTTAAATATTATCATTGTTTGTATTTTTTACAAGTAACGTCTTTCCAAATTCTTGCGTTTTTTACTGCGTAATCTTTCCAACCATATAATATATTAAGTTATTTCTATCTGTAGTTAATTATATTTTTTGTATAAATAAATAATAATTATACATATTTTATTCTAGCTTGAACATGATAGTGCAATAATTAAAAGTGATGTATGCAAAGCGCTATGTGTTGTGTACAATGTATTGTTTTCTTATATTCAAGATCAGTGGATAAGCGCAAATTAATTTTGTAAATCCACTGTCTTAGTGTGTTACAATTACTTATACATATTGTCTGCTCCAATATTTTTATGATAACTGCCACTATGATCTTTTTTTGTATGGGGTACTTGCACAAATTGAAATAAATAATTAATGTTACACATTTTTAATGTTTACAGACAGTAATAATGTAATTTTATACTTTTGCAGATATTTAAATCATTCATGCACGCTGAATACATTATATAAAATAATTATGTAGATGTTATTTATTGTAATCACCGTTTTCTGCGATTACTTTATGTAACCAATACTACTACTACTACTATTAGCCTGCATCATCCCACTGCTGGGCAAAGGCCCAACCAACTAACCAACAGCACAACACAACCATGTAACCAATAGCATTTATTTTATTTTATTATATACTTACCTACTAGTATTTATTTACGTAGCTGAACAATAGAATAGTAGTACTCAAAAACATTGACACATTTTTTGTGTCATCTAAGTATGTACTGCCAAGTTAGAAGTTGTTGTAAACTAACTCTGTTAGATAACTACCGAAAATTATAAATGTTTGTTTTATTCCTGCAATCTGAGAAATTACTTGTTATGGCATAAGCTGTTTACTTGTTGCGTGGTCACTCCACGCAACTTTATTGGTTGTTTCGTTTCACTTGAGTGGTTTTTTTTTTTCTTTAGATATACCTATAACTAACTGACTTTCAGTCAATGGTTTCTGGGTTTGTTGAATTAATCATAACCTTTGTAAGCAGTAGATAAACTTTTATTATTGAAATTGTGTAAACTATTGAGGACAGAAACTTGTTAATCGAAGTTGTAGTCGAGTATCTGCTTTGGAAACAGACAGTTTCTCACAGAAAGCAAGTCCTTAATTAATTCCATTACATTGTGTTTAAAACTGCCCTGAATTGTTTCTTCGAAACCAAAAACAAATGGGCAATACCGTGCCTACAGAAAGTTTATATGATGTCGTGCTGATTTCTCGTAGTCACGTTTTAGTCAGCATGACATTTTAAACGATAAAATATACAAGTTACGCTTACTATGGTCGGAAAGATTAGCTAAGACTTATTCATAACAAAACGATTAGCCTTGCTAAATATATACATTAGTTCATGTAGACTATCAAAGAGTTACAGTATGTAGGAAGTTCCTAAACATAATATTAATACTTACAAGAAATAGCCTCACCTCACACGTCTTTAACTTACAATATATTGCATAGAGTTGCACGCAGATTAACTTTTTCATAAGCAGCGAGAAAATATAATAATAAGAGAATCATTTTTATAGGACAATTAGTACGATACTAAGACAATATAATGTACAAAATTGGGTCGTTGGCTGCTTTGAACTCTACCATAGTTTGGGGAGATGGTTTAGAGCATGATCTATCCCCGGACTTTTGCCACTGCCTCCACGACTGCCCGGTGCCTTATTGTGTGTTTTTCGTGAGTTTATTACCATTATACAGTGTTTTTGACTACACGGATTCTTACTTCTTCCATAGTTCAAAGCGGCCATGGTACAAAATAAACTAATCAGTTTAAATATAATTAAACTTTGTGATGCTCACGAACATAAAAATAAGTTAATACATTTAGGTCCAACAAAGTTTGTTCATTCATTTATACCTAGGTACATACAACATAAATTATTGTTCATCCTATCCTAAGGGGGTCGTTGTACTGGTCATCATGAACAATATATACTATAGGTCAAACACTGATATCGCGAAAAAAAACAGCAGCTCCATACATTTTGAACATTTTTTATTTTTTTGATAAATGAACACATGTATGGATCAGCTGTTTAATATTTTCTATAAGTATTTCAGTTGGTCCCTTAATAAAAGTTTTTCATATTTATGAACTGTCACCCATTAGTAATATTTTACACTATTATCTCTTGTTACACCATTTGTTTTCCTCCGCTAATCATATTTTCACGTTTTTCTAAGAAACTACTCTTGTTTTTCTTTTTTTTTGGCTAGAAAACTAGCCAATTATCAGAGTTGCCTTAGCTAGATTTTTTACTTTTAATAATAGATATGTACACATTTAAATACAAAAAAAAAATGTAAATAGGTAGGTACAGTACAACTATTTTCGTAATGTCCCTTGGGAATCATCGCATTTCCGAATAAAAACGAATGCTAATTTCCATGTCCATAAATTATTAGATTTGTCGTGCATATACACGATAAATTGCGGAAATGCGATGATTCCCGAGGGACATGAAGAAAATAGTTGTACAGTACCTACATAATAATTGACTCATAATTTCTGTTATTTGTTATGTGAACTATGTAGGTACGAAATTAATTAAATAATATTTTGAGTTATTTAAGCATTGTTTTTCATTTTTCATATTTTACACAAAGGTTAGCTTTAATTTAAGAAATATACATACAAATGTTTTGTTACTAGTTATTATAACTACATTTTACATTGCATGATGTAAGCCTACATAAAACATCATCAATGAATCATCATATAAGCCTCCGCGAACTTAACTTAACTTAACTACTCCGTGCTGTCGGGCTTCCTCTACCAAATAAAGAAAACATCTTGTAGGGTAGGGTAAATGGGACCAGTACCTAGGTAATTACAGAGAAATAGGTGTTACCTGCTTAAGTAAGGTCAACTCGGCGAAGACTTCATTAAAAAATGAATTCGTTAGCCAAATTTGGCCATGTCTATAATATTTAAGGAGATTTTTTTTTAAATAAGGTAGTCAAATATTTAGTTGAACATTAAAAAAAATTGACAAATTTACGTTTAAGTTATCGATTTATAAAAAAACACTAGTTTTGAAAAAAATGCGAAATATAGTACAGACTCCACTGCCACGTCGTTATGACCGTCTAATGGGAGAAAAACATGACGGTTTACACGAATATAGACAATGTGATGCGTATTTATTTCAGCAGCATTTCCATGTGTTCTGTCGATTTTTATATTAAAGGCTCCAATTGACGTAAATTGCACTGTAGTCGGGTAAGTCATAGTGTGCCATTCAGGGGTAAAAACAAATCCATCCCTAAAAAAAAGCAATTTTCGTGGTAAGTCAGTTTTTATTTATATAATATTTTCAGGCAGATATTTAGAACATAGAAGTCACGAAAGTTTACATAACTCGTAAATCTACTGACAGGAATTAACAATAATTAAGTAAAAAAATATTGAGATAACCTCTATATTTAACAAATAGATAGAATGTAAATTAGCCCAAAATGAATTTAAAAAATGTAATTATAACAGCTTTGGTAGTGGTAGAAGTACCCAGTTACCCACATACTTTTTTACTTAAGGCAATACCCTTGTTTTGATTTGTCCCGTAGCCTTCTCTCTTTCTGCCGCATAAAAAATTCGATCACTAGAGCAAGCAATATGGCTAGCAAGCACACAAAATAGTATTATATTTAATCATAATCAATTACAAGTAAAAGACAGCTATGGTAGAAAACAGCATTCAATGCAATACGAATCACTTATTAATTCGTATCTAACTGATTCGTTTCGTGAAACCTTTTTTACTCCGTAAAAGGTTTATCACAACTGGAAACGGCGAAGACCAGTGGCGTATGCCGGCCGATCTTTACCTCCAGGAACTAGACGGATTTCCCCACTATTGCACTTTGAGATTAGATTTTTTTCACCAGATATAACTTCGTAAAAATGTGTTTTATTCTATTCTAATATAATTAAGTAAAGATATTGATCATTAATTAGCTTACCTACCTATACAAATCTGGTGCGGGTCATAATGGAAGTTGATAACCCGACAAAATTTTAAATGTCATTATTTGTCTTTGTGCCATAAATAGCGCCACCCGTGTTAATTTATTGAAACTAGAACAGTTACCTTTTTGTATCATAGGTTGTCATATTTGTAGTTCTTCAGTATTCGTCGTATTTCTTAGTGTACGGTCTTACCTTACATACGGTCTTCGCCGCATTAACCTTACATGGAATAAAACGGCTCATTCCCAGTCGCCCCCGCGGGGTTTGCCACCGGAGGCAAATGGGAATAAAAATTCCCAGTCGCCACCCGGTGGCGACTGGGAACAACCCCAACCCGACATCAAATCGCTGTACATTGCGGCGTGGATTAGCACTAGGAATAATGACAAATCCTAACCCTAGACGGTCGACATCAGGCGCACCCCGAGGTTCGGTTGGTTAGGTTCCTTTAAACCCTTTAGACAGAAATAGGAGCCCCGCCAAGCGGGGCTCCGTCGACCTGATTATAAACCCTAACCCTAGCCGGTCGACGTCCCTTATTATTTTATTCTTCACAAGAAACAAAGCAATGTATAGCGAAACCGAACTTAAACTTAACTGAACGGTAACTTCGCAGTTACCGCCGGTGGCGACTGGGAATTTCTATTCCCATTTGTCTCCGGTGGCAATCCCCGCGGGGGCGACTGGGAATGAACGAATAAAACTCGACGAATGCATAACCACACCATTTTCCTGGAGTCGGTTAAAATAGTATAGAGAGGTAGATATATTTTGTAAACAACATACCTAGCTGTGCCTATTCTTTTAAACATAGTTGGTAACCCTGACCGCAGCACACAGGCTAAAGTTCATATTCACCATGATTTTCTGATGATATCCACAACAGGTCAAATAAAATTGGCAACACTGCATAATTGGCAACTAGTTTAATCTGACAGATTATATAATTTTTAGGGTTCCTTAGGTATCATAGTAATACCTACTGATAAAATAAATCCCAATTAATTCTGGGGGCATGACAGTGGCCAAGTCGAGCAATAAAACAAACAAAGACACGTTCATACCATCCTTTCCTCGAAGCCATTCAGGACATGTTCGACCTCCTGTAACTTCGGTGGGCATAAAGTTAGAAGCCTGAGTTTTCAGTGACCAAGAGGGCATAATAAAACTAGGTATAGGTACCTATTTTCAAATTACATACTTACCTAGTTATATGTAATTTGGGAATATACCTAGTTTTATTTTTTGCTATAAATGATTAAACTACAAGTTCAAATTATAATTTGAACTTGTAGTTTATTCAAGTCACAGTCACACTCGCTCACGCACCGATCATCAAAATTCTAAGGTAGGTACTTCTAGCTGACTCACAAGCTTAAAATTTTGAACTCAATTAGTGTTTAGCCTATAAAGCAAGAAAAAACTAAAACTTACTGCAATTTCAGTCCCGATTTCTAGATATACGAGTACGAACTGCAGAAGTAACTTTGTACATAATCCTATAAAAAAAAAATTGTCTAAATGCTATTACAAAGTTGCTTTAGAGTTAAAAAAAAAATCGTCACTTACACTAGGTACCGAAGACAAGTCGGTAGGTTAGCTAGTGAATATAATGTAGGTACAGTAAGTCAGACTGTCTCCTTTAATATACGTACATTTACATAGATAGGGACTAGGTACCTAGTGTAACTACCTAATGGAACACGGAATAAATTAAATCAGTTGGCAACGTCAGTTGTCAACTAAAGTGCATCGAAATTGAATGAAGCAGCAATAATAATGAGGTATAATGACCTTTGGGATCTACCTACGACGACGCAGATAGACACAAATCCACACGTTTTATTAAACGTACCTATGTAGGTTCAGTATCAGTATCGGGTTAAATACCTACAAAAATAAATGAGATCCCATCAAAAACATAACATGTAGGTACAAAGAAGCAAGTCTCGCAACGCAATTCTTCTACCGCAATAAGTTGTGAGATCTAATGTAAACCTACTCGGTTAATTTATTCAGTACCTACCAATGGGCAATGGGAGCTTCTACCCATAGACTTTTTAACAGATTGTTACATAATTAGTTAACTAACAACATTTTGTAGGTAGTGACCGAATTCAGATCATCAAACATCTTTATTTCTTTAATAAATAGAATGACTGCAATCGCACACGGCAATAGAATCTACTTACAACAAGATCTCCTGATATTATTGTAAGCGCTCTGAGCGCTTTAATTAATGTTTGTGTATGCATAAATTTGGCCCGCTAGCGCTAGATTCAATTAGGACTATTTGAAATAGTACTGCACCCTATAATTACGTAACACATTATCTATCACAATCTGAATAATTTTGAAACCTATTGCTAATCCATTGCTTCGTATGTTCGAAAAATTTGTCTGTTCAATAACGTAAATAACGCAATGAATGTTGTTGAACTGTCAAAATGAAACCCAGTCCTACTGTTAGTGTGTTACGTACCCCGCTGAATATATTCTTGGTTTTACCTACATTAGATCTCACAACTTTTTGCGGTAGAAGAACTGCGTTTACTATTTTCTACATGTTATGTTTTTGATGGGATCAGTCTATTCTAGAATGAGTAACGCAAATGTCACCGACAGACCAGCTACAAACCTCTCTTTGACTAGAGTGAAATAAAGTGTAGTTAGTGATTTTAGGATGGGATCATTTAAATTTTTCGTCTGTTCCTTCTTTTGCAGGTGTGATGACGTCATTTACTTCGTGGGTATACCTACCGATCCATTTTGATTTGGGTAGGTACTACCAATTTAATTTAAATGCAAGCTTGCTTGAACGTTGGGTTTTTATTAATATGCGCATCCCCGACGAGTCCTATGAAATCACACCTGACCAGGTTTTATTCTCATAGTTTTATTGTTACCTAGGTAGATGCATCTCGATAATTTGCTTGTAGACAAAAAAATTAAAGTTACTGACATAGAAATATCTTATATCTATGGTTACTGAAGTACCTACCTACCTACTTACTTTGATATCTCCTTTAAAATATTTTACGAATATATACTTATAGGTAGACGTACCTCCTACTATCTACACTCCTACCAACTTATCTGTGAAATGGCGAAAATTGGAACTACGGCCGTCATATTGAAATGTCATTCGATTGTCAGTGTCTACTACATTCGGGTTCTCTGATTGTTTTGTCGTGATATTGCTGAATTTATAAAGTTAAATATGCCGAAAGCTATTAAAAGTGGTGCTCGAAACATTATTCTAAAGGTTAAAACCTTTTTTGAAGAAGAAGCTCGGGCGCGGTCTCCGATTATTCCATTTAATCAAATATACAAACGAATTTCGACAGCGACAGGTCAGTGTTGTCAACTTTTTTGTTATAAATTACCCGATACTTAACTAAGTATTTAAGTCCACGAAATAATCGTTTCTATTCTTGCTGCAGGTTAGCGTAACGGTAACGTACATCTATTAGGTAACCTGCTAAGTGAGTGAGCCAACTAACCTGCCAGATTGCAAATTTCTACTAGCATTTATTTTATTATCTTATATTTCAGGTGTGAGTCAAGGACTAATTTAAAAAATAGTTAAGGTAGGGCACGCAGCAGAAGAAACTGGTACAAAAATTCGGACAGCAGGCGAGGAGAGAAAACGTAAAAGTGGATTTGTGCATGTTGACGATTTTGACATGGGAGTTATACGGAGGAAAGCACATGAATTTTATTCTGCTAAAAAAGAGGTACCTACTGTTAAAAAGCTTCTAGAGGTCTTATTAAAGACAGATATAAATTACACAGGACAGCGAGAGAGTCTGCGAAAGCTGCTTCACAAAGTGGGATTTCATTTAAAAAAATCTCAATCCAATCGGAAGGTTCTTATGGAGCGTAATGAAATATCAGCTTGGAGAGCTAAGTACTTGCATGTAGTTGTTAAAAATAATAAATGTCCCCAGCCCCGGCCCATAATTTATTTAGATGAGATCCATATTCACTCTTCGCATTCATCGGGTAAATGTTGGCAAGGAGAGGGTGAAGACGGAGTATTGGAGCCTGTATCGAAAGGGCAAAGATATATTATTGTTCATGCGGGAGGAGATACTGGATTTGTTACAAATGCACTACTTGTGTTTAAATCAAACACAAAAAGTGGTGATTATCATGACGAGATGAATAGTACCAACTTAAAAAGTGGGTTATTGTAAAACATGTGCCTAATTTACGAGAGTCATCCATAATAATAATGGATAATGCTCCTTAACACCGTAATTGTGTGCATAAAGTCCCTAATACGAATTCCTTAAAAAAAAACAAAAAAAAAACAAAAAATAATTGACTACGGAGAGAATTTGACTAAACCTCAGCTTTTAGAAATAATTAAGAGAAACAAGCCTGAACCTGTATATGAGATTGAAAAAATTTTAGAAGACAATAGACAAATGCTTATATTTACCACCTTATCACTGTGATCTCAATTCTATTGAACTCATATGGAGCACAATGAAAAGAAAAGTTGCTGATGTAAATATTGAGCACAAAAATGCTGAAATTCCCCGCCTAGTTAGAGAAGTTTTTGACGCTATTATAGTTCATGAGTGGGCACAGCATTGTAAACACGTTCGCAGGTTAGAAGGAGAATACTTATCACATGATTTTATTTAGATAAACCTTTTATTATACAAGTGGTACGTGACACTGAAACCGAAAGCGATAGTGATAATCATGATAGTGGTACGGAAATAAGCGGAGTATGGCCTCACAACCAGGATGAAGTTGTGTATGCAGATTCATGTAAAGGTCACAATTCCGGTTTTCAATAAATTATTGTAAAGCAATTTGTTTTTTTTTATTACACTACACTACCACTAGGTACCACTGCTAATTATAATTAGTCAAATCTGCTCCTTAATTACGTATATACTATATATCACAATCTGAATCATTTAGAAGCCTATTGCTAATCCATTGCTTCTTAAGTTCGAAAAATTTGTTTGCTCAACAACGTAAATAACGCAATGAATGTTGTTGAACTGTCAAAATGAAACCCATTCCTACTGATAGTGTGTTACGTAATTACCCCGCTGGTGTTAGGGGTTAGGTACGGTCATAGCTAAATGCTAGACATCCAGGTACCTCTTGCAGGGTAGTGTACCTACTTAACTTCGCATTAAATGAAAGTTGTAAAAAACTTCTTTCTTCCTACCACCTTTATGCAGATGATTTACAAATATATAAGCAAGCTGCCCTTTCGGATTTGGCTGATGCAATTAATATAGTAAACAGAGATTTGGGTTCAATTTGCGAATGGAGGGAGGCACATGGGTTGCAGGTTAATCCATCAAAGACTCAGGTCATTGTTGTTGGCAGCTCAAGGATGACCCCCAAGATAAACTGGTCGCAGCTTCCCCAAGTACAATTTAACGGAACTGCTATTCCAGTCAGCGAAAAGGTTAAGAACCGTGGGGTTTGGATCGACAAACATCTGTATTGGGGTCCTCAGTTACAGGACGTAAGTCGCAAAATTTTTGCATCTGGTAAGTCCCTGAGACGATTGCGGAACTTTCTTCCAACTGCCACTAAAACTGCGCTTACACAATCCCTTTTACTTCCCATCCTTGACTACGCTGATGTCAGTTATCTCGATCTCACTGAGGCGCAACTCGATAAACTTGAGCGACTTCAAAACTTTTGCATAAGATTTATATTTGGCCTGCGCAAGTATGATCACATTTCTGAATTTCGTACAAAGCTCAAGTGGCTTCCCATACGTCTTCGCCGGAATTCTCATATCTTGTTTCAGCTCTACAGTATTCTGTTCAACCCTAAAACCCCCCTCTTATCTTAAAGAACGTTTCAAGTTCCTTCATGGCACACATGATAGATACCTGAGGTCATCGGAAAACTTAAGACTAGAGATGCCGAGGCATTCCACCAGTTTTTATGACAAGTCTTTTACAGTTCAAGCAGTACGGTTATGGAATGCCTTGCCCATGTCGATAAGGCGTGCTCAATCTTTGTCCACTTTTAAAATTCTGGTTAAAAAACACTTCCTCTCTCCTTAAACATTGTCATTACATTTAGTTTCCTTACTCTTGTTTCATGTTTATTATTGTATATATTATATTATGTAGATAGGTATATGTTTTATGTATGTATGTATTTGTTGTATATGTAAATGGTACACCACTGACTACCTGCATTATTGTCTCTCCTTCTACCTTGAATCCATCCAAAGGTTGTCTGTAAAAGATCGCTTTTAGCGATAAGACCGCCCATTGTGTCACCCTATGTAAAATTTCTACTTTTATATCTGTAATTTTTATGGTGTACATAATAAAGAGTATTCTATTCTATCCCCCCGTGAAACATTTTATCTGCTGAATTACCACTTCATTGGATTATTTTTTAGATAAAGCCATTGTTCATTGCTGAGAGACTAAACTGTTAGCGTACCTGTAAATTATCAAATTCTTTTTATTTACCTATTTTATTATTTTTAGATAGGTATCATTGTGTTTAATTTGTAAAAACTGTAATTCTTATTAAACGAATATGTCTAATATGAAATGTCCTTCTTGAAACCTTACTCAATTTTGGGCACCTTATATTAATTCGCAACACTGAATCTACGGTGCCGTCCTCTTTCAGTTCACAGATAAGTTGGTAGGACTGTAAGTTGGTAGGTACCTACGTCTACATCACAGTTGGTAGATCTACGTTTTGAAATGGGCAACTAGCTTTCAACTTTCTGACTAACTGACCGACTCTTTGACAGTTCAAAAGTGCCTGTAAATGGTTTAATTGAAATAAATGCTTTGAGTTTGAGTACCTTCATACCTATACGGGAATAACTCATTCTGTGGTAGAGTGATATCCAGTTAGCGAGTCGGTCGGAGGGCAGGCAGACTGCCCGGGAAGATACATACAACAGTCAGCGAGGCGGTAGCAGCAGAGGCTTCCCGGGAAGGTACACACCTACCTACAGGGGACGTACTGACGTAGGGTATATGCATAATTATTACACTTTGTCTGTGAGAAGGATAGGGCTGCAATCCATCGCAGACCCAGTGCGGATTGGTGGTTGGGTTGTACACAGACCCATGTATTTCAACATACTTAAAATTAATCATTATAGTACCTATCTCCTTCTAGTCCATCCGTTTCTACATAAATAAGGAACAGGCATCCTTCTTTAGATGGCCTTCTGCTAGCCCTATTCGATTACACCGGGCGCCACACGTTGCTGCCAACGGCTTGTACCAACGTTGGTCGGTTAAATTCATGAGGCGTCCACACGTTGGCTATTATACCAGTCCTGACCCGTCAGAGCCAACGTGAAGATGTCCGATACAGAAAGCGAAATTTCTCTAAGTGCTTTAACATTACTGAGTGCCAATTATAATTTATATTTGATACTGACAAAAAGGAAAGGGCTCGTCAAGGAAGATGGTGCATGACGATCAGTATGTACAGACCTATACATTCCGTTCTAATATTATCTTACTAATTCAAATTAGTATGTTTGCTAAAATATATAATAAATTACCTTCATAATTATATACTCGTACATAATGAGATAAATGAAACTAAATTTAAAAAGGCACTGAAAATGTTTTTAATAAAACATAGTTTCTTTCTCAACTTTCGTAAGTTCGTTATTGTCAGGAGAAGGATCTTATGAAATAAAAAAGTAAGGAAGTTTATCGGAACGTTACAAAATTTAAGAAAACTTATCGCCAATATTAATTTTACATAGCTGTCAGTTGTTTGAAATAACTGTCAGCAATTGACAGAATGCGCGCTGCAAATATCGTTTAACACAGATGGATCGGTTGATAAATGAGTCGATAGTTTTAGTCAATAGTCAAAACTAAAACTAAACTACATATGACATTCATAGTTAAGACAGGACAACGGCTGTCGGGTCAGCATGTAATAATATAAAATAAGCTCCATAAGTCAGGTAGTTCCACGGATCCCAAGAATTATAGACCGATTACGTGTTTGCCAACGATCTATAAACTTCTTACATCCATTTTGAGAGCGAAAATTAACACGCACATTGAAAGTAACTCGATTATGTCAGCCTCTCAAAATGGATGTCGGAACGGATCCCGTGGTACTTAGGAGCTACTCCTCATCGATATGGCCCTTAGCCAACAAGTTCGTCGATCCCGCAAGGATTTGTCGACATGCTGGATAGATTATAAGAAGGCCCACGACTCAGTGCTACATACGTGACTCATGAGTGTGCTGGAGTTGTACAAGATAGATACAACTCTACGCACCTTCCTTGAGTCGTGTATGGGGCAATGGAGGACGGTTCTTCGCTATCCAGAGTGTCAACAGATCCAGGGGAATGATGAGCCTGTATGGATTAAACGGGGAATTTTTCAGGGCGACAGTTTGAGTCCACTTTGGTTCTACTTAGCCCTGAATCCTCTAAGTACACTACTGGAGGATTCAGGTCTCGGTTATCGGTTGAGAAGAGGTGGTCAGGTCATATCTCACCTCCTCTACATGGATGACTTGAAACTCTTTGCCCCCAACAAATTGCAACTGATGAAGCTACTGAAGGTAACTGAAACTTTCAGTAGCGCCGTCAGGATGGAATTTGGTGTGGACAAATGTGCAGTCATGCATGTAAAGCGAGGTGAGATTATGAAATCCGAAGGAATTCAACTTCCGGATTCCATACACCTTAGATCCCTCTCCTCAACTGAAAGCTATAAGTATTTGGGTATGTCGGAAACGTTAGGCATCAATGTTGCTGACATGAAGCAATCGCTGAAGGAGCCGTTCTTTGGTCGCCTGAAGAAGGTATTAATTAGTCTTCTTTCAGGCGGAAACAAGGCCTTCAACGGTTGGGTCATGCCAGTATTGATGTACTCTTTCGGCATACTCAAATGGACTCAGACCGAACTCGAAGCCCTGGATAGGAGGGTCCGTACACTGCTGACCGCAAACCGGATGCATCACCCACGATCATCGGTGATGAGACTGTACATACCGCGGAAGTGCGGGGGTGGAGGCTTTTTAAATGCAAAGACCCTCCACAACCGCGAAGTGTGCAGTCTCAGGGAATATTTTTTAAAAGCCGAAGTGGGTATGCACCGTGGTGTGGTAGCAGTGGACAAGGGCCTCACCCCGCTCTCCATGGCTAAAGAGAACTGGTGCAAACCTGTGGTACTTACTACCGACGACCGCAAGGAGGTATGGCAAAGCAAGGAGCTACACAGACGCTTTTATCGGGCTCTTCACGAACCCAGTGTAGATTTCTTAGCGTCCGTATCCTGGTTACGTTTTGGTGACCTTTTCGGGGAAACTGAAGGTTTCATCTGTGCAATTATGGACGAAGTTATCTTGACGAATAACTATCGGAGACATATTATGAAAGACGGGACGGTTGACGTGTGTCGGGCATGCCATCGTCCGGGTGAGTCCATCAGACATATTGTCTCTGGTTGTTCTCGTCTGGCTAACGGCGAGTACTTGCACAGGCATAATCAAGTAGCCAGGATTATTCACCAGCAACTTGCTTTGAAATATAAACTAGTGGATTCTGAGGTACCGTATTACAAGTATGTGCCCGACCCAGTTTTCAAAAATGACCATATGACGTTGTACTGGGATCGGTCTATCATTACTGACAGGACTATTGTCGCCAATAAGCCTGATATAGTGGTGATAGATCGATTAGCGCGCCGCACAATGATTATTGATATTACCATTCCGCATGACGAGAACCTCGTGAAAGCTGAGAAAGAGAAACAAATTAAATAACTGGACTTAGCACACGAGGTTGTTGACATGTGGAATGTGAGCTCGGCTGTCATTGTGCCGATTGTCGTATCGGCCAATGGCCTTATGGCCGAAAGCCTCGATCAACATCTCTCGAGGCTCTCGTTAGGCGGTTGGGTCAAGGGCCTGATCCAGGAGGCAGTTTTCGTCGATACGGCTCGCATCGTGAGGAGGTTCCTGTCTCTGGAGCCCTAACCACCGGTAGCTTGGACCCTGCTCCCGATACCGGCGGACCAGTATTTTTTATATTTTTAAATGTTTTTTCTATGTTTTTATAAAAAATATTTAAAAATGTATATAAATAAGTATATAAATAAATAAACGAATAATAATAATAAAAACTTTATTTCAGACTGTGGTCCATAATTTAGTTAGTATTTTGGTGTTAGTAACTATGGTGCTAAAAAGGTAGGTTAGTATTGATAGTTTTCAGGCATTATTTATTTATTTAGACCAATGACTGTCCCTACCCAGTGTCTCTGAAAGGGACAGTCCGTTCTGGCAGCTATCATTTTTAGGATGCCAATGTCACTGCCATGCAAGCGCTGTAGTAAGGAGGCCGCTTTCTTTCGCATGATGGCATGGAAACCATCTGTGCGAGCCTCCGCGAACATTCCTGAAGCACTACAACGCCATGGCAGTCCCAAAAGCATCCTAAAAGCATTATTGAATTGAACAAGCAGGACGTTGTAAGCTTGGCGCGTGTATGACACCCACAGACCACTCGTGTAAAAGGATTGACAGAACGCCCTAAAAAGGGTTACTTTTGTTTCAAACCGAGCTGTCATTATAAATGGTTAACACCTGAAGAATGTACACGGATTATTACCATGGTACAAGAAGAAAGAAGACAGCATAGCACTGCTAGAACAATAGGAGTATCTTTATCAACGGTCCAAAGAGTACTCCAGCGATTTCAAGAGATCGGCATGAACATCAGGAGACGGAAATGGCAGGCCAAGGTGCACAACTACACGAGAAGACCGATTTATCGTGAGCACTATGTTAAGAAATCGACATCTCACGGGTGTTCAGGTCCGAAACAGTCTTCAAGAAATTCACCACAACAATGTGAGCTCTGATACGATTCTGCGACGTCTTCGCGAAGCTGATATAAAGCCTTATAAACCAGCAAACAGCCCCAAACTGCTCAGAGAACATCGAGTTGCCAGGTTAAGGTTTGCTCGAGAACACATCCCATGGACAGATGAAGATTGATCCAAGGTTATGTTTCCGATGAGTCCATATTTTATTTATTTACGAACGACGGGAGACGTAGGTACCCCGCCGCGAAATTATAGCGCCATTTCAACGAGCAAACCATATCGTGCCATCCATCAATTTCTATATCTAATTAAAATATATGGTGTTACTCAATCGAATTTGATGGCTCAACGATAGGCATTATTTTTGACTTTTTAATTCTTCGCTTTTCTTTTTAGCGTTGGGGGTTTTTAAATTTTAAATTTAATTTTTATTTTTAAATTTTTATACTTAGTTTAGTTATGTATATGAGTTAACGGTTGTGAGGGTTTTTCAGGGTATATTTAGACACTACATCAAATAGCTTTGCAGAATCAGCTTATCGTGTTGCTACCATTGCATTGTATGTAGAATTAAATACTGATCAAAACAAATCCAAACACGACATATCTGCTATTATTTTTTCAAGAGTGTACTGGTGTGCTGGATATCCTGGCTGCAGCATCGGACCAAGAATTCCATAATCTTGCATATTTATATAGCGCACATGGGTGTTTCACATATGTTTGAAAGTAAAGTAAATACTCATTATGCGTCTAAGATCCTTACCGCAGCTAACAAAAGAGCTGCTTACCTTGAAACGGCTGAACCGATTTTGATAAAAAAATGTCCAAGAACCATCGCTAGAAATCCTGCTTTCAAATAAAAAAAACCGCATTCAAATCGGTTCACCCGTTTAAGACCTACGGTGCCTCAGACAGACAGACAGACACACACACATAGCGGTCAAACTTATAACACCCTCTTTTTGCGTCGGGGGTTAAAAAACATGTCATTTAGTCTAAATAGGCTTTTATTTTTATATAGATTCTTTTATATTTTGTGAATGTGAGAACTTTGTAGACCCAACTTGTAGACTAGATTTGTGGACCTTTTTATATTTTGTTGAGTACATGTTACTTCTTTACAGGCCTACACTGTCCTCCCATATCTATCAACACTGTAATTAGAAACATTGTAAAAGCCCCTTATTTTTAAAAGAGTAACCGTGGAGTTTCTTGCCGGCTCTTCTCCATAGGAAACAACCAATTGGAACCGTGCACCTAGCTTCTGACGTTTCATAAGTGCCCATGTTGGTTTATGTAAAATAAAATATGTTGATTTTGATTTTTTGATTATGTTGTTCTATGTTAGAATTTTCATATTTTTTAGTATTTAATTAAAGTTATATAGTGTACACATTTTTTTATATATATTTATCAGTCATCTACAATATACTATAGCTTCGCAAATTAGTCTTATGTATTTAAAAAACTATCATGCCATTTATTAGCGACCCAGAATTTTTGCGATCCAGTATATTTTTAAGAAAATATATATGTTGTCCCTATTATTTTATGTGTAGGTTTCTTTAGACTTACTTATATAATGAATTGATTCACACATGGAATGTAGGTATTGTGGAATAGATATTAAGAGTAACGAACCTAATTCACCCACACGATGACACTTATTAAGAAAAGTGATTAGGGTAATGGTTACTTAATGGTTTACACACTTAATTAATGCAGTAATGAGCACTACCAAACTGCTTGTAATAAACTAAATCATGTCTCATCAGCACATAGGACCGACCGTGTTATATTGATGTGTATGGGTGTAACTTTTGAAACTTGCCCTCGACCCGAACCCCAGCATAATTTAAAAGTTCACCCTGGATGTTGTCCCGGCCTGCTGCCTCATTGTTTTAAGATGTTTTATGACTACTTCAGTATCTGTCTTCTTCTGAAGGTTATAGAAAATCACAATTTTATTGCTCTGGTCTTCTGTTTGAAGCTTGGCGACAGGGGATTACTGGCCAGTCACTGATCCCCTGAGCAGCTCTTCAAAGTACTCAATTACATAAATCAAATGACCTAATTAGATCCTGAAATAACTTTCCCATTGCTCGTATATCGCATTTGTTTGCGAGAGCTAAAACAATATATTTGCATTAAGGGAGAAATACCTAATGATGTCCTGTCAAATAACATGTATATCAATCTCGCGACTCTTTTTTTAACTTGATTATATCTAAATAGGTAGGTACTGTAGACGTTGTCTGCATGTGTCAACCTTATGTTAACAGGCTGGATATATATAATCGTTGGTTTGCCTCGAACAGTCAAGCAAGTTTAAAAATAAGATTCGAAAGGAAAAGTGATGGTAGTTTGTTTAAGAAGTAGACAGGCAGAGCTAGGGCCTGCCGGTGTATAATTCCTTGATATTAATATAATTACATTCTAAAGAATACAACGTGTTTTAGCTCTACGTCCCCCCAGTTATTATTAGATACACGTAGCATTCCCACAGTACCTACTACAATGCTAACTCCTGAAAACTTCTGAGTCTTAACTTTTCTGGCTTTACCCACTAACATTTACCAATCTCCTATTAACTATTGCGTACCCTCGTGGAGAGGGGCCGCAAAAACTCACACTTTGGAGGTTGATAGAGCGCAGCGGGAAATTCTCAAGGTTGGAGCTGGACTTCCTTTTCGAGTCCCTACTGCACAAGTTTACAAAAAATGGTTTGTCTTGACAGTCAGACAGACGTTTTTACTAAAAATAGATTTAAAAATACACTCCCAGTTGAAGTACATTAAAGACTTATCTAAAATAAAATGCAGGAAGGGTACGGTATGCCATAACTAATTATTTTAAACCAGCTTTTCTCACAAATTCTATTGCTTCCTTGGTTCATTCATCTACAACAAGGCCAACATCGCTCTTTCCGTCTACCAGAAGCCCAAAAGTGGTTTTCAGGATTCTGTGAGTAAATGGCTGAAAATTGGATTATGAAGCAATTGAAACATTACTCGACCCTTCTTACTTACAAATTATCACACATACATCTACAAACGCTACACGTACACAAATCATCTCACTTAGGTATACTCGTACTTACTCATGCACACAACACACAGTCAAATTCACTCTTGAAAGTTTCCATTATCGTAATGTTATTTTAATTACGTTGCGTTGTTTGTTATCATAATTGTATTTTTTCTTTCTTATATTGTTAATTCTCTTCAGTCTTGTATAAGCACCTAATATAAGCTTGTACATATGAAGCGTCGTGGGGCCCTGGGGCCCTGGGGCCCTGGGGACTTGTACCTCAGGCGTTGCTTGCAATGCCTATTTCAAGCACCAGTCTCTCACAAATGTAATGTTAACCTTAAGCTAGTTTTAAGCACTAGGTACTACAGGTAGATACATTTGTGAAGAGAAAATAATAATATATTTATTATTATTTGGATCTTCATTTTAGCTAATTGCTCGAATAAGAATATATGCTGCGGGGAATACTTATATTTTGTTTTAAATACCTACTTTATTTATAAGTAGGTACTTAAAATTAGTTTTCGCACTTTGCAATCAGAAAGCATCCTCGACTTCTTTACCAAACGTGGTATTGTACAGATTTGTTTTCTTTAAATCCAAACAGGAAGATTAAAAATACAATCAGTCTCCCATCACAATACCTACATTCTCATGTTACCTATCTAGTATGTGCACAACAGCATATTGCAATAACAGCCGAACGTAACCCTTAAATTATTGTTGTTAACTTGTTACCGCATTCCGAAAGTAGGTTGGCAGGGCAATCTTCAAGACATGCTTTTTGTTTGCTGTGCCATGCTATCGTGGAAGTAATGTCAGGCCCTTTTAACGCAGATTCTCGTTGGAGGCCTTTGCCCATCAGTGGGACAGATTAGGCCTACCCAAAAAAACAAAAAAAAAACATAATTGACAGTTTTTTGGTAACCACTTAGGTAATAATAAATCAATCCAATAACCTTTCACAAGATAGGACCGGTCTTCCAAGTTTTTTTTTTTTAATGTCCAGTCTCTTTACGTAGGTACAGGTTGTTGTGGGAGTGTTGGGACATTCCGGGTCCAAATAGCCAATCTTGCTCCACTCAAAGACTTTTGTTTTTGCAGCCGCTGTGCTAAAAACAATTTAAGTAGGTATCTGAAAAACTAAAATACCTATCAGTTAGCGTTCAGATGATTATTCTGATTCTGATGCCTTCTGAATTGCAAGTCAAATGTTAAATTGTTACACTTAAAAAGCAACTGAATTCATTAACTGGGTAACCCTTTCGCTTCTGGTTCAATTCATCCACTGAAGCCACATCAACCGAGTTCTCATCAAATTGGGATGGTGACGGTGGTGCTAACACTGTTTCCATTATTGCAATTTGTCTAATTGTACTATTTTATCGTCTTTTTTGCTTTATTTCACTCACGGCTGCGCCATGTTAGGTTATGAGGAACGTGAATCAAACAACAAGCTCCAGTAATGACTGCCATATTTTAATAGTTATTTTTTTGTACCACCACCAACATTATCAATTTACCCACTAATGAATATCATCACATTCATCACAGACAAATAATGATGTTTTAAATTTTATTTCAGTTGGAATCGCACGACATTTTTGAACTCGTCTGAAACTACTATTTCAACAAACTAAGTACTGTAGAGGTTGGCTGCATGTGTCAACCTTATGTTGACAGGCTGGATATACAGGGTTATTTTTCAAAGACCAGCCAAATTTAAGGGTGTGGTATAGACCATCAGACTGAACAATTTTCTCCTTGGGACCAATATCGTAATCGCGAAAAAAAAATCAGCGGTCCTATACATTTGGGTCGAGTAGGTATTGAAGTTTTGTATGGGACAGTTGATAAATTTTTCGCGATGATGATATTGGTCCCATGGAGAGAGTTGTTCAGTTTGATGTTCTGTACCACATCCTTAAATTTGGCTGGTCTTTGAAAACTAACCCTGTATATTATCGTTGGTTTGCCTCGAATAGTCAAGCAAGTTTAAAATAAGATTCGAAAGGAAAAGTGATGGTAGTTTGTTTAAGAAGTAGACAGGCAGAGCTAGGGCCTGCCGGTGTATAATTCCTTGATAAAATATATTTACATTCTAAAGAATACTACGTGTTTTAGGTCTACGTTCCCCCAGTTATTATAAGATACACGTAGCATTCCCACAATTATATTCTAGATATAAGTATATCCAGCCTGTCAACATAAGGTTGACACATGCAGACAACCTCTGCAGTACCTATTCACAAGGGTGAAGAGACTAGAGATATTCAAACAAAAAATGCTCTGATTCAAGTCCACCCAAAGTCATGCATAAGGTATGTACTTATGTTGTCGTTACATAAACGAGAATCTTCACCTAAAACTAAAACACGCAAGCACATTTTAATTACGTATTGGTACCGATTCTCTTTTACACTGAACTAAACTATCACTAAATTGCTTACTTTTGGCTATGAGAATCTTAAAGCTATAAAATATCTCTAAATTTTTAAATAATTTTGACGCAACTAAAATTTAATTTGACAATCGCGACTCCACGTGGTACTTGTTTGCCGTACCCCGTGATTTTTTTTAGAGCTGGATGCGCGCATGGGATCAGCCTGGACGTGTTTTATATGGAATTTTTCACTTTTTGTATGGAATATAAGAAAAAATATTACCTACATGCCGAGTTTTAGGGGTTTAAGGCTCGTATAAAGGGGGTCGAAACTTCATTATTTTTGGAATAAGACACCATTTTCGAGACATAGGTACCGCAAAATAAAATAAAAAAAGCTACAGCAGGTACAATTTTTGCACCTGAAGTCGAGGTTTTGTGGTGAATTTTAGTTCATGACAACAAATTTTATTCCACACCTTCTTAATCGCGATTAAAAATAGCCAGATTTAGTTAGGCAACCAAAACTTAGGTGAAAAACGTAAAATTCAGCATAGCAAAATTGCCATTTTCACTAAATTACTAACTCAGTGCCATCTTAGTGCTGTCAAACTAAAATATAGTTACCTAAGTTGTGTCACTTTAGTCTATTTCAGAATGGGATATCGTCGTTTGACTGGATTAAACAAAATTTTAGTGATTTTTAGAGAATTTTGTGACAAGAGAATCGGCACCAGTGTTCAATTAAGATTCCGTGTAATACAATGAAAAAAAATGTAGGTCGTGCTAATTAGGAACGAATTTGGAACGCCAAACGTGGTCAGTAGAAAGATGTTTTAAGAATGACCGATTTTTTAGATTGCCTGTAACACTATTGCACAGTATCTGTAATAATAGTAGGACGCAGGCGCCGACAGCGGGCAGAACATTACGCGTTTGTGCGCCGACGAGCACGCTGCAGCGCCCCTAGCGGATTACTTGTGCGCCAAAACCCTTTCACGTAAGTTTTTATTTATTTATTTTAATAAAATAATTTATTTTAATAATATTATTTATTAGGGCTTTAGCTTTTTTGGGCGTAAAAAAATATTTGAGATATTTTGTGGGATAAATAAAAAAAAGTGTACTTACCTAACAATAATTTTGCTGAAATCAGTAATTATTATGTTAAGAAATTAACTCAAAGTTTTGTAACATATTTAGTAAATAAAAGGTTAAGTTACTTACTTTTATCAGGAAAACATTAAAACAAACTTATTTATAAACTTGTTGTCCTACAAGCACTTGATTTTGTTTCCGTGACTTTTACAGTGAACGCAACTGAGATAATTATTATATTCAATTAAAATAAATCACTGCATGTGTATTCGTAACGTTTACTGACAATCATTAGATACCTAGAAGTCCTAACTGCTATTTTTCCTCCAATAATTAAAACAAGTCAATAATTAGCAGATAACTTAGTTCATTTAGTAAGATCGCTCGTGGTTCTCAATGATAAATAATGACAATTTTGCATTCAGTGGAACCATGATAGGGTTGAGTAGGTATTTACGTAAATAAAAACTTATTTTGTGTTTCAACTTATAACTAACCAAGTAACTACTTTTAGCAAATATTTAGGGAAACCAACCTATATTTCAGTTCTTATATATTAAGGTAGGTACCGATTTAAGATACTTGACTGTCATAATAATTGAGAAAAGTTCACAAAAAAGTTCAATTGTTATTATAAAACAGTGAAAGTTAAACATACTTAATAGACTTTAACATCAGATGAACCGAGCGACGACGTCGACCTTCAAGTTACGAGGCCTAATGTTTGCTTAAAAAACACATAATAAACATATGTTTTACACGGTGTTAGTTGGATAATATGTAAATTGTGAGAAGTAAAGTGGGTCACATTTCAGTGTTGAGGTCATCTGCGACACGAACATTGCTTATAACCTATACAAGAGTAAAAAGTGCAGCGTCCTTTTTCGCAATCATTAAGTTTTTCTGAGTATCTTTGTCACATAATTATGACATAATGCACCATTCCGGCTTGAGCCAGTGTGGTGGACAGCCCTCTCCTTCTCACAAAACTTTTTTACAAAAAAACAACCGACTTCCAAAATAATAAAACTAAAAGACGAGAGAAATAACTTTAATTTCGGAAGCCGGTGTCTTTGGTTTTGTATTTTCGGTTGTTTTTTCGTAAAAAACGTTTTTATTTTTCACTTTTTAGTTGCGGTACCTACCCCACACAAATTCGTATACCACTACTTGGTGTGTAAATAACATTGACAGGAAATTATTAACACATCATCCATATAAATTAAGTGGATAAAATTTGCAGTATTAAGGATAACTCAAAAACTGCTGGTCAGACCTTGATCAAATTTAAATGGGACCACATGTGAAGCACCAGCTATCAAATAGAAAAGAATCATCCAAATCGGTTCACACAGAAAAAAGTTCTGAGCTAACACAAATAAAAAAATAAAAACATACAGATGAATTGAGAACCTCCTCCTTTTTGTGAAGTCGTTTAAAAAAGGAGGCCTGAGTCCCAGCACCCTAATTGCGTAACACACTATCAATCTGATTCATTTTGAAGGATATTGCTAATCCATCGCTTCATAAGTTCGAAAAATTGGGTCGCTCAACAACGTCAATAACGCAATGGATGTTGTTGAACTGTCAAAATAACCCCGCTGGTCCCAGCAGAGGACACAATTAGGTATTGGCCGATAATGTTATATGTAAATTAATGATAAAATAGTTGTCTAAATGTCTATATCCATTTTAATAAACATTATTATTTTCTCTTCGGATTAGAGTTATAAAAAAACATATTTTTTTCTGAGATGAGAAATAACGTACGAAAATAAAAATATGGTAAGGTGGTTATCGTTAATTATGAGTTGATATTACATATGTTTTATTTAATAAGGAAATACCATTTGTTATAGTCGTGGATTCATAATCAGATGAAACAAATAAACACAGAACATGTCAATTATTCCGATGTCGATAAACAAGCGTAGCTACTGATACTGACAGGTGATTGTAACACTGATGAACATTTAAGTATTTTTAAGTTAATTTTAATAGGTACCTGTATAATTTCTAATTTCATTGATTTAAACTTAATTTGATTTTAATTAGAAATAAAACAATTACGTTTAGTATTTTATTCCATGTTAGTTCGCTTTTATTATAAGTATCTACTGTATACTTATTACTGTAATCTACTTTTTACTGTATAACAGTTTTTCTGAAAAAAAAAAAAAACCTAATGTAGGTAAGTAAAAAACGACGGTGCCAAGTATTTGTTCAAGATTGTGAAAAAAAACATTTAAGCATATTTTTTTCAATTTATATCTTATCTTCGGATCGAGATTCAACCGTGACCCTGTTTAAATCAGATGACGATCAGGTAAATATATTTTTGAGCATAGGTAAATAATGAGAAATATTACCTAGTATGTTACCTCATGTCCACAAGGAAAGGCAAATAAACTTAAATCAACAAATTATGCAAATATTGATGGTAAAGAAGCATGCCATCTGAAGCAGCCAAGAAACCTTGGCTTGAATGAAAGTCAAAATTTAAATTATTACTGATAGCGTAAAGGACACGGATCGAACTTGAATAACTACCTCATTGTTGTGTTTTTTGGTACCTATAGGATTGTTGAACAGTACATAATCAATTCATTAGGGCTCCGTTTTAGGTGTAGAAGTGGTTCCTATGCCCAGAAAATATAATTACCGGCATAATATATCCTGAACTACGACTGAATGTTCAAAATGTCAACTTTAAAGTTACCTTGGAAAAGTAAAATATGTCTAACATGTTTGCAATCTCTAAATTAGCTACCTACTTTAGTACTTTGATGTATCATCGTTTATGTACCTATTAGCAAGGCAGCCGTGGCAGCGTAGTAGCTAGTTCGGAACACATTAATCAAAATTTTATAGTTCACGATGGAAAACGAAATGCATTTTTAACAATGACCTAAATATTTATCTCAATTCCAGCGATAGCTATACGTAAACATACTAGATAGTATGTACCTACCTATACCTAGCTCATCTCTTGGTTTCCATTCGATATTTAATCGAAACTCCTTCGTATCGTGCATTTTGTACAGCCTTGCGCATCGCGTTGATAATTTAATTACACATAACCTAACCACCTTGATGTAGTAAAAGCATGGTAAGCAAAAAAAATCGCTCACCATTTTTTTTTTGCAAACAGATAATAGCGACGTTAGTTTCTTTAAACAAAACATTAAGGAGACGCTAATCTCTTAAGTTGTCAGTTAACAAAAAAGTTGTTGATTCATAATGTTTGCAAACTAACTATGATTTCTTGGTACCTACCGACAAAGACAGTGTCCCAAATGTTGCAATTTGGGCACATAAACATTACGAAAATGCGTTTATGTTTCTTACATAATACGAAATGAGGCTTACTAGCGTGACTCCGTAACGTGCGTGAATAAGCAGCGCCGCCGCGGCCGCCGCGCCCCGGCTTGTAGTAGAGCAGACGAGAAGTGAGTAGGTACCCCAACCCGCCCCGGTTGTGTTTACATTTCGGTATATATCACAGTCACTGTGCTATCGATCTTTTCAATAACTATTATCAGTTCAGATTGCTTGAAAGATTGATTGCCCACAGGACCGATGAAAAATATTCAGCTTGAGGCACCTTGAGGTAGGTAAACGATTGTGAGTTGATGTGTTATGTCAGCTGGGACAATGACCAGTTATTTCCAAGTCGGGTACATACATATAGGTAGGTATGTGGGTAGGTACAAAAATATGTTGTGCATTTACAAGTAGGTTTTGGGTAGGCAACTACCAACGTGGTTTTATCCGAAATGGGTACATATTTCGATACACCTAAATCTGAAATGAGCCTGGACAGGCACATTTCTTAACAGTAGAAGTACTACGTAGATATTACTACGTCTTGTTGTAGTTGTAGTTTATAACAAAACACTGACATCATAACATCAGACTGTATTCAAGACAGTCTTCTTAGTCAAGAAATTCGAGCATAGCAGTCTAAAGACTGTGCCTTGGACTGGAAGCTATGTTTGACTTTCTCTGTAAGCTGCACTGTTTTTAGGCCACGTTTGCACAATTTGGCAGAACCGCGGGTCACAATGAGTTAGGCGAACTTGCGCGTGCCCTCGTGAGTCTCGCGTTCATAACCCACTTCATTTAACGCTCTTCTAGTTTATTGATGAACATAAAATTAAAGGAGCAACTTCGACAGCTCACTTTATTGCCAACACGTAACAGTTTTTCAAATGATTTTTTTACCTATCTTTCTTCTGGTTTTTCTTCCTAGGGAGTAATAATATGACGACGATCGCTTTCTTTTAGGACACGGTCACGGTACCATTTACCAATAGTACAGGTGCTACTCTGGTACCGGTATCAAACCAAAGCCAAGTAGTACTGGTTCCCGAAAATACCGGTATTTCAAGCCCTGTTTGACAGTTATACAAAATGGCAAATCAGGGCTATTAATCGTTCAGGAGTTTCCACGTACGGAGACGATCCTAGCAACAGCACCAAATCTTGGTATTGCATAATTTTTTGTTATGAGCTCTGAATGTAATTACAAAATTGCAACTCAGTGCTATGAACCCTTCAGGAGTGCCTTCGCACGGAGACGATCCTAGCTGCTTCTGTTTTTATATTTTTTTTCTTGTCAATAGGTGGTATAGAGAAAAGACTGGAGAAAAGTAAATAGATTTAGGTTTAGGCATTAGCGGAACATAATAAAATTGATACTTTGGAACTGCAGTATCTTTTTTATATAACTGACTAGCTGTTGCCCGCGACTTCGTCTGCGATCCACGATGAAAAGTAGCATATGTTCTTATCCAGGTCATGGTCTGTCTGTGTGCCAAATTTCATCCAAATCCGTTAGTGGTTTTTACGTGAAAGAGTAACAAACATCCATCCATCCATCCTCCCAAACTTTCACATTTATAATATTATTACTATTAGGATTAGTAGGATTATAATATTAGTAGGATAGGATTAGCGTCATGCATGGTATCTTTGAATAAAATGTTGGATCACTGGATCTTCATTTTAATATAGGTTATACTTATAGAAAGTTCTACAACAATGGGCCCAGGGTCCACACAAAAAAGATGTTTCAGTAATGTATGGAGCCTGGGCTAGCACTATGTACACCATATGGAAATATCGCTTTACAATATAGTTACCGTTTTTTTAGGGTAATTTGCTATTATTTTACTTCATCTCAATGTACATTAAAATTATCTAGGTCAAGGAGAGCAACACAACATAATTATGGTGGATCAGTAATATGCGAAATGTCATTTTGACAATGACATTTGATTGACGTGTCTATCTAATATCTGCGATAAAAACAACACACGAATTCCGAAATTACTTGGGTTTTTATATAATACTAAAATAAGACTACAGGTTATTCTACTCGATTGCGGCAGCAAAAATAAAATAAGTACAATCGTATTGCAACTTGTTATTGTAGAATACCACATACACGACGAAACCCAAATCACAGGCGAATCAGAAACCATAATTTTATCAAAGCTAGGGTCAACAGAGAAGCAATCAATCAATGGCCTTAGTAGTAAACTGGGTCGTAAAACAAAAACAATCACAAAAAACTCCGAAACACGTCCAATTCAAAGTCAAAGCAAAGAAAGTCATCACTTCACGAAACTTAAAACTGTCAAAGTCGTCAAACGTCATGTCAAACACAACTATCATGGCTACTCTTCTTCAAATTAATTTGTAAGTATTTTTATGAAAATCGCTTTTTTTTCCTACTTATATAGGTAGTGTACATAGTGGTAGCCCAAAATCAAACATCTCCTTTCCTTTTATTCTGTCAGCTTAATTGGATGCGCTCGCTAGCGCATAAACAATAGAGTACTCCAACCGGAAACACAATCATACGATACTTTAGTACCTACTACCAAGTACCTAGTATTAAAATGTTGTATTTTCGCCGTAACTACCTACCATATTGGAACTCCAATTGCACCAAATAATGCCCATAAAGTAGATGTCATTTGCATTGTTTTGGAAATCTGAGAGTCCGTGAAAGTTTTTAAAATTACGTTGGGTCTCTTCATTTTTTTGTGTTTGGAAATCTGGAACGAATTTGTTCAGCAAAAATATTCGCTTTCAACTTAGTTTTAGTCACTTTGGGTGATGATTAGACAGACACTGTTTTATCGTTCATAAACAATATTTTAAAGTTTATCGAAAGAAAAACAAAAAAGCGACACAGTATGTGAAAATTAAAAATATCTGTCAGGAGAGAATTTCCCAAAGAAAACCTATATCTCTCAAACTCGCTAAACATACATGGGGGTGTTTCGGGAAGCACCTGGAATAGAGGATTCAAAAAAAATATTTTCATTGTCATTTCATGGGACAACCCTGTATATAATAGTCAAATGTCCCGACTGACAGATCCGTCCAGCCCAAATCGCTTAGGATAGAAATCGAAATTTCGATATTAGGTTCCGCGTCGTAGGCATCCACTAAGAAAGGACTTCTGGAAATTCTACCCCTAAGGGGGTAAATAGGAGGAATTTCTTATCTAAGAAAAATCCCTTGGGTTTATAAACTGGAAACTTGGCACGAATATGTACTTACTTAAATATAAATAAGGTATGGCATTATTTGTTTTTAAAAACTACCCCCCAAAAGAAGTGTTAAAGTTTGTATGGATGAATCATAACTCGCGGTCAGATTAATTTAAAAATTGATACATAAAATTAAGAATAGGTAAGTATTTGGATGTCTCTAAAATCTACCCCTAATTGGGTAAAAACGGGTAGGTAATAAAGTTATTTGTGGAAGACTTTTCTGCTTGCTTCGATTAACTGTATAAATAATCTTAGGATCAAAGCTAAGTATTCATCGAATACACCAACGTTGTCTTTTCTAGATTATGCGTATTATATGTAGTTTTCAGCAATACTTACAGTTTATTTATCAGTCAGTATCAGTTCATTTCTTCACAGAAACAATAATTAGGAATTAATTTCAGGCACAGGCAGACTTTTCAAAAATGTTTGATGCTGTTTTACTAACTTAGGATAAAAATTGGTACCTACCATAAATATTTAAGGTACTTCCGTTCTGGGGCCCGCTTCAACCTGTATAAGGCATTTAAAATATATATTTAATTTCTTAATGTTTTTTAAAACATGTTATTCTAAGCCAGGGCGGTGAAAGTGCACCCCCTTGCATCCCCCTCCCAACGTCCTTGCTACTCACGGTAATCGTACTGTGCCTTCGTAACATTGTACCAAAACCCAAAGTGATGAAATCTTACAAAAAAGATTACTATGGAGAACTTTAAAGAGTTAGCATTCGATAGAGCATCTTTTTATTGTTCTTGGAAAATATGAAACTTAAAAAAAAAACGGATATTGAAAACGCTTAGCGTGGCATCTAATTCTTAGTGTACATTAAAGTAAAATTCTTACCTTAATAAGAGGGACCAATACATGCCAATGCTTGAGTTTTTGGTCATATCTTGTGTGCTTAGGTACTTATCTAATTGGTGCACCCACCAACATATCCCCATTTCTAGGAACTGTCAGATGTTATTTATCAACTGTGTAAAATATGATTATGTAATCATGGCATCTTACAATAGCGACCACAGGTTGTCATGGCTCATAGGTATTATTAACATAATAACTATTAATATGTGTCCACTAGTTATTATAAGCTGCCTTGCGAAGTTATTAGCATGTAGGTAATGTTTATGTCATTTTTACCTTATGTTTTATTTCCTAGAAGATATTCCAAGATACATATATATATAGAGATATTCTTTCGTAGAGATCAGACCGACTTATTCAACAGTTAGCGTTCATAATAAATACATCAAATACCTATAACCTTTCAAAGGAATCATAATGTAATTGGATTAACATCGAGGTCTTTAACCTTATTTTGGTACAGGAAATATGTTTTAATTCAAATCAACAAAATGTGTGGTTTTTGTTTCATAACTACATTTACGTCAAGTTTTATTTTCTTCTCAAAAGCTCTAGGATTTACCGAAAATCATTTCGCAAATTAATGCAAATTATTTGTAACCCCCTTTTGAAATGCTTAGCGCAGTTTTTATATGATTTCATGTATTCAATATTCGGGTGCCTACAACAGCTCTTAAATAATAATACCTATTATTTAGAATAGTTTTCTTCTAAACTTTAATTCTCTTACTGCGTCCAGATTATATTTCTAGAGTATCTGCTTTCCTTTGCTTTGTTGGGTATGACAAAATATTCATAGCAATAAAGAGATCTTCTATTACGTGAAGTATGTAACTCAATAACAATTATTCAGTGGCGCGTGATGATCGTACGGCTTACCTACTTTATGAAAAAGTATTTCCTATAAGTATCTAGAAGCTAAGGTATACCTGTTTGAAGTCGGTATGCATAGGTACAAGGTTAGAACTAGAACTTGTTCCATAGAATGTCAGCTTCACTTACTCGACTTAGTTAAGTACTTCTATAACTAAGTATACATACATTACAAAATAAAGTCACTATTCGTGTTGAGTCTGTCTGTGTGATCGGGTGGTTCTTCTAAACTGCACAACGGATTTTGATGCGATGTTCATCATCATTTAGAGAATAATATTAAACTTCTGTAGTATAATAAAGAAATCACGAAGTCGTAAAAACCGTGCGAAGTAAGGGCGGGTCGCTACTAGGTATGTACTTTATTAATTAATTAGGTACTCTTCTTAGTGTGTCGTTGGCAATATATATTGAGTCAGCCTAGAACCTGGCTACGAGTTTACCCTTTTAGTAGCTATAGATGTATAACTAGGTACTGACATAATACTATTTTCTAACACTAATACCATAGCCGTTACCTACCTACACCTACACATCTAGTTGTAGGTATTTGTGGTTTCCTGTTTTGTTTAAACTTTTCAGTCATTAATGATTAATTAGAAGGTCTCCTTCAAGTAGTTAGTTCTGCTGTTATTTATACTTAATGTTAACTAGCTAACCCAACAGATATTGCCCTGTCCAAATTTTTATAATTCCTACTAAAATCCCATAGAATAAGCACTTCCAGTATTTCCCGAATTTCCAATTAGCCTGGTAACTTTTCACAATTTTCTTGCATTTTAAACCTTATTCAGACTTTTACAAACAATTTAAACAACAAAAAATGCCAAGTCGGTCCAGCCGTTCTCGAGCATTTTATTTTTATTTATGTATATAGAATTATAGATAGATAAATATCAGATGATGTTTTCAGATGTGAAAACAATAAGTAGTATTGCCTCTCATAAAAATACTTAGTTAATTTTACTCACAAGGAAATAGTGTGAACTCTGCAACTGCTACCGGTGACAATCACATTGGCTTTGACGTGAAATCACCTTCAGAAAGTAAATAACTATTTACATGTTGATGTAATGATAGTTTACAAAAGGAGCTTCGTTATAGTAATATACTCTCAAATTGCTCACAAGTCGAACGTGTGTGCCTTTTATGGGTTCTTATATTACGAGTATTATTGTCTTGATTGTTGTATAGATAAGTCTGTAATTAAAATGATGTAAGTGGGGCGAATTTCCGATCCGGATTTAGGCAACTTCCAATTTCGAAGCAGCTAGAAACCTGACATCCAGGTCGTCAGATTTCTAGATAAAACTGTGGTTCTTTGGGACATTAATTAATCGCTACTGTTAAATCCTTAGGTATTGGTTTTACTACATGTATATTTTTGGTTCACTTACTACAATTTGTGATGGGAAAGCTGTACAGTAAATACTTCCGATTGCTCTACCAAGTTGAAACTTTGTAGAAATACTCGTTCCGTTCCGTTGACAATACATTGATTTGGTGGAGATGATCTGAATACTTGTATCTGCTGACATGACCATCTTCGCAAAAGGAACCCGTTTAACGGTTACTGGTTTCATGTTGAAGTAGTGTACAAGGATTAGCATTTCAATAAAATATTTTTAGTTTACCTATTTTAATGTTCTTCACAATATTAATAGGAACATATTTATTCATCGGAAACGAAAATTTGCATGCAATATTTAGCTGCTCAAGCTGTTTTGAGAAAACCAAATAACGTTCCTTGTAGGTACTCACGACTTCACATCAAGCTATACATTTCCAGTTTTATCTGACTTCTCATTGTACGAAAAGCCTATATAATACGAGGGCAGCGAAAACTGGAAATTTATAGCTTGATATGAAGTCGTGTGTACCAACCTAAATATTATTATGTTATTACTTACACTTTATTTGCTTTAATGGTTAGGTTAGAAGTACCTATCTATCTAACTATTATATAATTATAAATATATTTTTTGACATTAATTTAAAAATGTTACTACTGCTATTAGTCTGTTTTTGTTTTTTTTTTTTGTAATTCTAATGATTTGACATTTATTCGATAACAATAGAATTTCTGTTTATTATTGGAATTGAATATTATTTGCATGCCCATGAGACGGTAGAATATGGAGGACTACTTTTTTTAAGAAAGCATCTATGTACCAATTACCCATGTTTGCAAAAATAAATGATTTGATTTGATTTGATACTATGGTATAGGTGAGGGATTGCGAACCAAAAGCACCTGTGCCATTAGTGACACGTAACAAAATAATTTGGGCACGGCATCACTTCAGGAATTTAGGTGCCTAAGTCTTCTAGTTTGCAACAGCAGAAGTCGGACTAATTAGTTTTTTTTTTTAAATTTATATAAATATTAACACTGTAATTAACAAAGATGATCATACCAACGCAAGAATTTTAATGTGAACAATATCGTTTTTTTCCAGTAGTCACTAAGTGAAGATTAATTGATTGCACGTCATGGCCACATTTTTTTTGGCTTGTAGATGGCTTGTAAATGTATAGCGTTCGCCATCCCTGGTATAGGTGATAATTTTGATACGACGTGAGTAGTTTGTTGTAACATTTGATTTCCATTCTGTGTGAAACGTAGGAGATAGTAGATGTAACAAAACCTGGGTAATAAGAACAGTTAGAATCAGTTTCAAAATTGTAAAAGTAGCGTTCGGTTTAGTAAAAGTGGATACGTCCTCATGAAATATATAGCTCCAATTCAATATTGCTTCTCATATTTTATAACAGTAACGTCGTATCTATTCTGGTCCCGGAGCTCGTAGAATGCCTTCGGCACCTACTTTCCCTACCTAGGAACATAATTATTTTATCACCTATTTATTATATTTCTTAATCGAGCTCCATGATCATACATGTCGTAACACGTAACTGCGCTCGAGTTAAGTTGTCTCGATTCGATATGACAGTGATTTCCATTTAATTATGGCTTGTAATATCGTGATGTAAACTTTAATCGAAATGTCGATAACGTCAGGCTTTTTTAACATTCGTATTGTGAGGAAATCTCTACAATAGCTACCCACACAGTAGTATGTAACAATAAGACATCCTACAAAAATACAACTTATAGAATGGTACGCACTACGACATATCAAGCTATACATTTCCAGTAAAAGCTGACTCCTCTTTGTACGAAAAGCATATACAATGCGCGATCAGCTAAAATGGAAATGTATAGCTAGATAATTCTGTCGTCGTGTGTACCAGTCCTAAACTTATTCTAAGATGCTAGACAACAATAACAGAAATGGTAGAATTGGTAGAGTTAAATTCGTTTCCAGGATTAGATACATGATACGTGTGTATATAATATATGTGTGAGTACTATGTACCTACTATAAAGCTACCATTTACTAGGTTTGTCTTTCATTGACTTGAATGTGCCCTGGCGGCTGAGAGTATGTCATGCTCACTCAAATGTCTCGCTGGTGGTGCCATGTTTGTTGGATGATTAAGTTCCCTTCAAAATGGTTGAGCTGAATGGTGCTAATCTATGCGTCATGGTCGTGAACGGGCGCCGTCAGTAGGGACTGGTCATCTCTTAGCTGCTACGCCTTTTTTTAATTTAATATTTAAATTGATTTTGTCTTTTTATTACGCACGCTTTTAACGTTCTGCATCGTTCTCAGATGCATAATTTCAACATGAACGATGTAACCAATATTTTGTAACCATGTTTTGATTTAAAAGAGTGTCCATGGAGTTTCTTGCCCGTTCTTCTCCATTGGTACCTACTACGCTTTGGAATGGGCAACTAGCTTCATCTTTCTGACTGACCGACCCCTTGACAATTCAAAAGTGCCTGTAATTGGTTTATTTGAAATAAATGGTTTGAGATAAGACGTGTTAGACAGACGTCTAGCTATGGTAATTTAGATGTAGGTACCCAGTAGCAGCCCAATATAAAGGGCTATGTCGATACTCGTATAACGAAAACTCTAGCTGAGAAAGTTCGCGCAAATATCCGAAATACCGAATACTTATTGCTTATCCGGATGTTTAAGGTCACTGACTCACATAACAACAGTCAACTAAAATAAAAATATTGTTGTAAACTTGTCGAAATACGCATGTATTAATTTCGACACATTTTTCTACATCGATTACTAACAAAGCGTTAAGAAAGTTTTATGCTAAATGGCGTTGCACATGTAGCTCCAACAAATCGCTTGGATGTTCCAAACCGAACAGGTTATAAGAATCATAAAATATCAAGTGTCCGGAAATGAAACTTGTTATTATGAAGAGCAGATTTATATGTAGATTCAAGTAATTGAAGTTTGTTAATTAATCCTTATTACTTATTTTCTTTCGCGTACTCCTACACACTTCCTCGTCAGTGTCAGTGTCACTGTCAGATTGTGTAAACGGAAGTCTATTTTTATGTTCCGCACGTAATCTAGATCTTATTGCCAAATTTAAAAAAACCGGTATCCAAATTGATTTCTATTAAAACTAAGCTTAATTCTACGTCATCTGCAAGGTAGAATAAAGCAAGATGACTGCCATGACGCACGAACCAGTCTATAATTTACGAGCCGTGTGCCCCATGAGATTTCCCATCGGCAAAAATGAAGAACTTACATACTGACACAAGTTACATTTTACTCTGTAGGGGATGATTTTTCAAAAATCCTTAAATAAAAGATAAAAGGAACTTTTCTGCAAAATTTCGCTCTTCGAGATCAAGTGAATTAGGCTGTGCGTTGTCTGTCACAGAATTTAAGATTTTTGATAGGTATGTCAAATAGGAATTATAACTAACTGCCGTAGTAGTGCATGTAAGAAAATAAAAGAATATGCACGTGCCGTAGGTCGTAGCGTAGGCGAAGCACGAAACGCGAGCTTGTAGCACGTAGCTTGTAGCACGTAGTACGTCTTCGGCAGCGTGTAGCACGTAGCATGTACCACGTAGCGCGTTCTGTATCTTCCTGTCTACTCCGGGGACAAAAGCGTGCAAAAACAGCTAGTGTATTTGTGGCTAACTGAAATAACATACGGCTTGTCATTATATTATCATCATTTTACATATGCAAAATAATCCTTTAGTATTCCTAACCTTGGTTTCACACACTATTCTGTTCTTGAGGTTCATTCAACGTTGAAAAGATTCCAATGATTACGCAAATTAAATATTAACATTATAATTTATATACAGCTTACTTACATAACAAATATTTGCCAAAAAGCATGTGTGTGTGTGTTTAAATGTAGGAATAAGTTAATTCCGGACTTAAAACTTATAAGCATATACCGGTTCATAGATATCGATAAATATTATGCCATAGTCGTTTAAATGTCTATGTTGTTGTTATGACCATTCAAATATCTTATATTAACAAAGGCTTTAACATGTTTTTATAAGTTTTTTTACAACGAAATTAATTATTATCCGTGGAACCACCGCCTAACTTAGTCAAACCTTGTGAACTACAAGTTAATTAAACCGTTAAAGACCAAGCCTATAATATATAGGGTGGCCAATTCGAATGTATACAACATTTTTTAGATCCCATTCTGATTTGACACAAAATTTTCCAGTTGTTGGATATCTTCTATTTAGTTAAAATTTGGCAAATTCGTTATACACAGTCTATAAAACCATGACCACCGAAGTACTTTCAGTAATTTTATTCTGAAGTTCTTAAAAAGAATTTAAAACAACCCAATTTTTCAAACAAATCGTTAAGAGTAACGAATACCATTTTGATCACAGAGGATTTCGCGACACGGCCTGATTTTTTTCCGGTAGGGTTATCTAAAGAGACGTGTCGTGGTCAATCTTAAATACGATTGGCAGAATATTTGTGACTTTGTTAGTGACACCTAATAAAATAAAGTATGCAAAAATTGAATGTAAAACAATGAAAACCGATCGCATTTTTAAGTCTATAACTAGGAGGAGATTAGGCAGATCTGAATAATATAATTATTGAAAAATATCTTGTAATTTTCGTTTGTAATAAAAATAATCTTAATTTAAAGTTGTATACTTCCGAATTGGCCACTCTCTATAATTGAAGATCGAAGTCGAACCATAGTAGAAGCTAGGCAGTAATTGGAACATTAATAAGTACTGATGCAGGCTAAGTCCGAAGAAAGTAAAGTGAGTCATTTCAGTAGAACCGAAGAGCATGAAGATACAGATGAAAGTTATAATTTGCTTTATATTATTTAATCTTGCTACATTATGTAGTATTACATGTTATGAATACCTGAAGCTCCCGCCAAATAATAAACTATCTCAAGTGGACTTGGTATCAATGCCACAATAGTACAATGTCTGCAGCACCTGGGAAGGGATCGGTTGCCACTACCTAAAGCCGAGTTTTTTTGGAAGTGAATCATAAAATATCATGAAGGCATCGCTAATATTCCAGACGAGTTACTTGGAATTCTCCATTGGATAACTATTGCCATAACCCCAGAAGACTATGCACATATTACGTATCAAAACTTTGGACTGAACTATAATTTAAATGAGAAGGAGCTTTCAGCGCTTGCAACTAGGGTACTCGAAGAGTTTGCATCAAAAGAACTGGAGGATTAATTACGATCTGATTGCTATCCGTCAAATACTTTATGCGTTCAATATGACCGTCATCGGGAGAATTCATCCTTCATCCTATAGGGAAGCGTCCTTACTGATCGGTAAGTTAGAGAACTGTAAAGCCGAAGCGATGTCGGGATTCGCAAGCGTTGGCTGTTCAGGGACTGGCATTCGGATCGCTCTCAAGGGCTGGACCGCGGACACAGTCATTATGGTCGGTAAAGTTGCTGACTACTCACCCAAAGAATTTCACCTCAAATTCAGTGCCTGCTCAACAGCTGCATCAACACATACTGTGCAGTAATACCGACTACTCGTATTATACTTGGGTATTAATTAGTTTTGCTTGATTATCTCGTGTTCGCTATATAAAAAATTCAACATAGTATATTAAATTGATTTGGATAAGGTAATCAAACCTAAGGTTTTATAAGTTTTGAAATTTTATTATTTTAGATCTGACGTTTACTTTTGAAGGTTCTCTGATAACATAACATGGCTAGTAAGAGCATGCAGCTGACTTGATATCCTTGGACTAGAACCGATAGGACGAAAAGGCGATTGAACGGAGAAGAACTTATGCAATAAAATCATTGCCGAAAGTGTTTTGAACTCTAGATCGTCTTTATTGTTTCATAAATTGGGATCAATAGATTATCTGCTATTATGTTTGAGCATGGTTCTATTAGAGCTATTGTAAAAATGTTAACGTGATGAAGCACGTGAGTGATTCACGTCATGCAGTGGAACAATGTCTTGCGTTCGATACGTTAACAAATCACTTGCATTTAGTAATAATGGCATTTTGTAAACATGATATTAAGTCAACTGCGATACCTTCAATAGTGTTTTACTTAGTGGCCTATTTTCATGTAATATCGCACATGTCAGTAGGTATATCTATATTATTATGTAGACTTTACACCGTTTTGCTATATCTCCATAGAGAGAATATCTAAGATTATGACATTTTATGATAGAGCTGTTTAGTTTGCTGAGTAATAATATTCATACATTTTGTATTTGTTCAAGAATATTGCTTTACGAAAAGGTACGTACATAAAGAACCGTCGTGTATTATTATATCATCTCCACTTAACCTACCTATTTACAGTGTGGCCAAATTGCGTAGTTTGTTCAAACCGCAGAAACCACTGCTGACTCATCAAGTGAAAACAAACAATCATAATTTTATTAAAATACATGGTCGGGACAATGATAGATAAGGGAAAGTTCAGACAATAAAACTGCAGTAAGACAATATACTTAAACTCCGTTAAAATAGTATTTGCGATCAATGGGGTATTCTTGACTATGATGTAAAACATAATAAGCCACGTCGCTGTGAAAGCCGCCAGCAGGTGGATCATACATAACATAAGTTACTTCATATTCTTGACATTCACCAACGCGGCACGCCCAATAACTATATCAATGGACAAAGTCGCCCACTTATAGTAATTTAAGTAACTGTGTCTATTGTACTGTTTGTAACGCAGACAAACCTATGTGTACCTACCTACAATGTTATGTTACGTGTAGGTATATAATAGTACTTCTGCAAATGCAAAGCTTTTGTTTTAGTTAAGATGGGTTCGTGCTATCTATTTTTGGAAAGATTCCTCTTGACCTGTCTTGTTAGAGTAGATACTTGTTCAGTTCCAGCAACGAGGCTGCTGTCTAGGTTGTTACTGGTAATGTCTTATTTGCTTTGCATGTTGCGGTTGACTAAAATCGAAAAACGCAAATTTATATGATGATGACTTGCAGTATTTTAATTAAATCTTTAAGTAATTTAATGTTTTGCAGTGGTGATATTTTGAAACTTATGACTGCAGTTACCGATGTTAGGACTAAAAGCGTGGCATTGGTATTTGTGGATTAAATGGTGGCAGGTCACACAAGAACTATTTGCCACCACCGAATTCCCCCTAAAATTGAAGGAAAGATTAAACCTATCTGTATTTTACTTGCATGTAAAAATCAGCAAGTTGTGACACAAAACTAATGAAGAAGAATGAAAGGCAATTGTATGCAGCTGAGATGAGAATGTCAAGAGGGTACGTGTGGGTGGTGGAACTTACATATAGGTACTCGAATGGATAGACCTACTTAGAAATGAGTCGATATATTATTAAGTAAGCGGAAGTCAAGTGGCGGCGATGACCGAGACCATGAGACACATATTGTTGGAATCTTTAGTCATGGTATGGATATGTGATGCCGAAGAATGAGGAATGTGAATGACTGTAAGAAGACTAAAGAAAAGGAACGACGGATGAATTGTGCAACAGATAGACAGCCAGCTAGGTAGCTATAGAAGAAGACATACTGCGCAGATCCTTAGTGAATAGGGATAAGGAGAATTTCCCATATTTATTTTTAGAGTCTGTCTTAAAGTTCTTAGAAGTCTGTTTTAATAAAAAGTCAGCTCTGTGGTACGGATTTTTTTATTGATTTTTTATATATTTTTTATAAAATTCCCTTCTTTATATTCTTTCATTTATATTCCGGGAACCCCAGCTTTGTCACCTTTGCAGATATGAGCTCTACATTTTACACAACTGTACGCATAAAGCCTGATTTACACGATCCGATTTAATTTCCTGTGGCATACCATATTTAAGTTGCAGCAACAACAAAAGTTGCACCGTCTAAACAGTGTTTTGCAATTCTTATGTTGCTACAATTTTATTGTATGCGACAGCGAAGAAACTTGCAGTGTACAAATAAAGCTTAAGTATCTACAACTACCTACCTAAGGTGCCTACTCGTTAACATTATCATTTCATTTCGTTTTCATTCATTGACGGCAAATGATTGATTGGGTTCTCGAGCTTATCTTTGGTTTCACTAAGGCACTTGTAAGAGCATATAATTGATGTATGTACCCCAATACACTAATGATTGCAAATGAAAAACAAAGCAATTAGACTCGAAGGATGAGGTTTTATAATAACTTAATTATATAGGTACAACAAGTGCTATTGAACATGAGATAACGTTTTCTTTTCCGATGATTAGATGTAGGTACACGTATAAAAAAAAGTAGTTTGGCTTAATTAAACTAGATTTTTCCCTGTTACCTTTATTTAATAACTTAGACGTTTCTTTAGTTTTGTTTATAAATTATATAAAGGTATAGAGAACAAAATGGATGATCTACGACTAAGTATTGCCGATACAAAACGTATTGACTTTACATAACTATTCAAGCGTGAATGAATTATGAATCTCTTGTCATCGACGTTTTGCCTAACTAGGTATCTAACTACCTAGTGAAATGAAAGATGACAGGTAGATAAATTATAAGTAGGTACATGTCGTAGAATTAATAGATAATTTATAGTCGTAAAAACTTATGAATTAATGTCTTCTTTACTCAAAAGCACCGGCTATTGTAGGTTCTATGACCTACGAGTAAAGTGACAAATAATCTGTAGGATCCATTATAAATAGAGTCGTGGTGTGGTAGCTTTAGTTATTTCGAAATTATGTACAAGAACTTTACAATATGTGTTAAGTTCTGATAGTCCAAACATAATCCCAATCCAATAAGCACCCATTTTGACGTACCTATTCTTTTTATCAATCGGCACTTTTCTCTTCTTTTGCAGAGAAATCACAGCAACATGACGACCGCTAGTATGCTATTGACGGTGACGACCACGTGGAATGTTTCCACAGACATGATCGACAAGGAAGGATGTTTGGGTGTGGCCATAAAACATGTCACAGCTGAAGCAGCCAAAGAAGTCCGGGAGAGTCCCTCAACCAAGGAACAGGCGCTGGCCATCATGAGGGAATGGATACAACAAAACATTGACATCAAAAACATCCGGCAAGGTAAGAAAATGTGAAAAATATTGCTTGTATTTATAAAGCTCTCCATCTTAGACAAGAGGTTCAAATTCTGCGTAGGATATTACGATTTGACTATGGAAAGTAGCACTCAAATTAGTCACTGATTTTTGTAGGTACCTACTTGTCCTCTATTTCTTTGATTAGGTTTTTCGTAAGTTTATGAATTCCTATCCTACATCGTCACATTTATCAAACCCTCATTTTTTTCCTATCGTAAATTTTATGTACCTAACCATCATGAAAATCTCATGCTACATAAAACAAATGAATTACAATAGAATTAGATGGTTTATTAACCTTTACCTCGTTAAGATTTGGGGGTTATCTTTATCGCCGGTTTCTCGGTTTTTTTTTTTGGAATAGAAAGCATGTCTGAATAGAAAGGCTCTGGTTTCATAACTTTCATATCTCATTATTGCAAATTTAACCGAATGATTATGATAACGACTTGAACGGTCTGCAATAGTGCAAATTGTAATAACACTCTCCCGATTATTTTATAAATCTTAATAGGTAAGTATTCTTCTTGACGTTTTTTTACAACAAATATCAATAAACTTGTCAGGGTTATTATCTCTCAAGGGCAACTGGCTTTTTATTTAAAATATCTTCACACATTTTAAAACATTGTTTTTCTAAAAGTGGTAGGTACTTACCTACCTAATAAGATTTTCTTTCTTTGGTTAGGGAGTCGAACTGAGAGTCAAATAAGAAAATCGTATTTCATATATGTATGATTTCATTACACGACCATTAATATCATTATCAGCTATTTGTCTTTGTAAGCGAGAATGTGAAAGTAGAATAGAGTAACAGGATGTATAGAAAGTATCGCCATCTTCCTGCCCTTTTCCCTGCATTAATTTGGAGTCAGCGTGGTTTATATTTTATTATTCGACGGGTGATTCTTTGCTTTGGTCATCTTTATTTATTTTCCTAACATGCACCCCTTCACACGTCGATATCATGTCCCTTTCCTTATTATTGCGTGACGAAAGACCGCTGAAATGACAAGACATAACTAATTCTGTTTTGGGTCTGCTGATATCAAGCAAGTAGCAACTCCGCATTCTGCAGATTTTGCTGCTATTCTTTTGATCCCAAACTCAACTTTAGGGTGGGTAAGTATGTACCATTCCATCAGCAGGTAGTATGCACCTGTACCTATAGGAACGTCCCGTACCTATGTAGTAGAATACCTATATACGATGTCAGAACCAAATCACTAAGTATCTACTTGAACCTGTTGTATCTACTTGAATTAAAGTTTCCTACCGTATAGTAGGAAATTAATTTATCTATATCTGTACTAGACACTTCCGGGAGTGACGTGCCAATCGTTTGTCTCATTAGTCAAGACTTGACAGGTTAATTGAACGAATTACCCTCTTAGAAGATATTTTTGATATACGTAACAATCATCATAATATGTATATCTAGACCGATTCAATACGCAGACCAATTATTGCAAAATTTTGTAGGTCAATTTAGCGGAAAAATGGTACCAATCAATGCGTGTCATGTGTAGCTCGACTTTCTTGTCTTTGGGTCTGAATGAAGAAATACAGTTATTGAAAAAAAGGTTTTCCCAAAGCTTCCGCACTGTGGACCAGCTCTACAGAACCCTACAGGTTTACAGGCAAAAACATGGAAGGCGTGGGTACCCAGCTTTGACTTGGGGGTGACGTAATTTACTAGCTAAATATATGAAAACCAGATAGGGACCAGTGGCGTAATTACGTAACACATTAACAGTAGGAATGGGTTTCGTTTTGACAGTTCAACAACAGTCATTGCGTTATTTACGTTGTTAAGCAGACAAATTTTTCGAAAATGTGAAGCAATGGATTAGCCATAGGCTTCAAAATGATTCAGATTGTGATGGATAGTGTGTTACGTAATAAGGGTGCAGGAGTGGCAGTCCAGGGCCAGGGGAGGGCAGCTCTCCTGGCACTGTCCCCCATGGTCATTGGGCAGGAAGTGTCAGATATATCGTATAAAATATTGTTATTATGTCCATTTGTTCCAGATGAATCGTTCCTACTTCGGTTTTTACGTCACAAGAAATACAGTATACCGATGGCTCAACAAACACTACTGAAATACTTGAGCTTGAGAAGATATTATCCGGAAATCTCCAAGAACTTGGACTGCGAAGACCCCAAACTGAAGGATATTCTCAGTAACGGGTAACTATCATATTGTTTGTACATTATGTATATACCAGGCTTTACACTAAACTGCTACACATAATGCAGGTAATTAATGTAAATAATTGATTTTATTATTGTCCAATATGAAACTCCTATTGTACAGCGTAAATAACAGGCGTAATTATTACTTGAGTTATGTACGCCTGTATGAATGAGAAGTGCACGAGACAATGCATTACTCAATTTATTTACGGACAGGGCTAATCAAAATAGTGAGATAAAATTTCTCCAAATTGTAACAAAGCTAACCTACTAACATGGTTTCATAAGAAAATGCCTGACTTAGGTAACTCAGCTTTATTTTAGTTATGTAGGTACATATCTGGCACCATCAGATGTGCCAGTAGAAAGTTCCCACGAACTAGTGAGCCTTGAACTTTGCTTGCTGTCTCAGGTTCCCGCATCGCGAAGACACCTCTTATGTAATTACTTGTATGTGATATAATTCCGTCTTGGAATTTCATAACCATTTCCTAATTTCAAGGTACATAATGGTTTCACCGGTTCGCGACAGCAAGGGTCGCCGGGTCATCGTTTACAATATGAGTAAGGAGATTTTTGTTAAGTATGTCGTAATAATAGTATGCGAGCGATGCAACTGCGAATATCATGTTTATTATATAAAATTATTATGCGAACTAACTGGACTGCGATATTGACATTGATCTTGTATTGATTATGAAATTGAATGTAACAAACGTGTTTAGTTTTGTTGTAACGCTGTGCATTGACGTGTGACAGCTGCATTGGACTTGAACTTTGTTTGTCTTCAATAGGTAAATTCAACGCTTACAAGTACAACTGCTGGGACATGTGCCGCGCGCACATGTTGGTGTACGAGAGCCTGCTGGAGGATTCGCTGGACCAGATGTGCGGTTACGTGCACGTGGGAGACGGCAGCGGCGTCACCGGCGCACACATCACCACGTGGAACCCTACAGATTTCGCCCGCCTCATGAAATGGGGAGAGGTAATGTTCTACATAACATATCTTAATTAACATGACTGATTGATGTCGGAGGAGCCCTGAGACCCAGCAGTGGGAACATTAAGGCTATTCCCACTTCTGCGGACTCAGGCCTCGTCTCTGTAAGGGAGAGTAAAGATCAAACTATTAAAATTTTGAAAAGTGGGGCAGGTCAATTTATTTAGCATCAGTTTTCATTTGTTTTCGATCGTTTTTATTGACGTATGAAGAAACTTGGGTGGGCGGTACATTATGGATGGTTGGATAACCCAGGTTATCTAATCCACTATTTCCGTAAAACAATTTTCAGTTGTAGATAGGTACCTAGGTAACTCAATGATGAAATTGACCCACACAGCCAAGTAGTATGTAGGTTTCCGTCCTACTATTACATAAGGTACCTATGTTCTTGGTGAACAAGGGGAGCAAGGTCGTTTTCTCTGATGATGCAAAGTGTATAGAAAGTTTCGTAAAAATGACATGTCGGGTTAAGTAAGTTATGTATGAATTTCGGCAATATTATGATGACTACCTACCTAATGTATTAATGTCAAGCGTGTTCATAATCGGCCAAGCCTTTTCCATTTCCGCCTGTTTTGGTCACAATACAGTTCAATTAGCTACAGAAAGTTAGCTTTAGGTCATAATTTTATTACGTAGGTAATAAGGTAGAGGTATTTAACTATGCCCAAAAAAAAAAAAGAATGTAACTAGGTTACAGTAGGTTGCAATGCTCAGTCGAGTCACGTTTGCAGGGCAAACAAACATGATCTATGTGCTCTCATGATATCCATTTACATTAATTATGGTACATTATGTGTTGCAGCAATCACTGCCCATGCGTCACAAGGAGTTCCACTGTGTTAACGTACCGAGTGCTCTCAAATATGTCGTCGATTTCGCGATTAGCAAAGTCACGCCGAAAATGGCTGCAAGACTCAACGTAAGTGTTTATATATCTCTAGAAATAGAAACCTTTTTATTTGTTTTCTTAGGGGAATCCTTCGAAAGGCGCACAGCCTCCGGGCTAAGACTGCGGAGTGTGGGATTCTTACTTCACTAAAACCACCACGGTGGTTAACAGTAGCACAACGACCCTGGGGCTGCCTATATGATTATCTCCACAATACCCCTGTGCAAGTGTGCATGGCAGTTGCTATGGCACATCCCTGGAGGAGTATAGGGGTCCTCACGATATTGTGTTGACTTTCTTTTACGAGTAAACAATTAATGATGTTTTTCTTTCCAGATGCACACGAACGTAAAGCACCTCCACCAGCACGTAAACATCGAGTGTCTCCCCACAGGGTACGGAGGTACATTGAAAATCGAAGATATGGTCAAGTTCACAACGCAGTTGGTCAACGATCAGCAGAAGAAAGTCCTTGGCCTCGACTCAATGGAAATCATCAGCACCAGAGGCATCATCTCTGCAAGGAAACCCACCACTATCGTAGTTAACGGCGACGTCGCGGTACAAGGGAGCTTCAGAAAACTAGAGATAGATTAGGTTAATCCATTGTTAGGAAACTTTTAGTTTAAGGCCTAGTTTTTAGGAAATCTGTGTGTTGGTTGTGCTCGTGCGCCTTCGAGTGTTACCGACTACACAAATATTATAAGTACTGAAAATTCTAATGCTCTGATTAAATATTATTATGTTATCTGTTATTAAATTAGGCTTAGTATTTTTAATGAAACTCTTACTTTGTATGTGTAAAAAGACTCGAGTGGATGGCAACTATGAAAGAAATATATTTTTTCGTCAGAAAGTTTCAAAACAAACTGAGTGAAATTACCGAACTACATGCTAATTGATGGACCGGACGTTGGCGTCCGTGTTAGTTTCATGTATGTTACTGAAAACGTGATGAATGGCTCAATACCCTTCCTAGTTACGAAATTCTATGTATATACATATATATATATATACATACGAACCTATACTAAGGCATGTTTTCTTGATGCGTTTTCCTTCGGTTTGCTTTATATCCATAATGTTATAAAGTTAAAATCCATGACAAATTAAAATGTATGACTTGTACTATACGGTAAGGAATAGAAAAAAGAACAATACAAGATTATTATATTTTTGTGTATTTTTGCCTAATTTTTGCCTTATATATGAATATCCTGGGACCCTATTAAATCCAATAACGAGAAATTATTTAGTGGATAGTGCTTCATTTCCATACTAATAGCAGGTAAGTGCCTACCTATGTTAACAAAATATAAATCTCACAATAACACACGAGCAGTTACCACCCTGCACAAATTATCTAGAGGCCATGCTTTCTAATTATCGGTACATAGTTTAACTAATAAAGACATACGATTTCCGCGGAGATTGAATCCGCATCAAGTAGCGTAGCAGATAAACACTCAACCACTGCGCAAAATGCGTCCTCATTTTCTTATAACGACGCAGTCTTCTGCAGAGTTTCGTCAGCTCACCTGTGGGAATAAGATCAATATTTAAATATTTATAATTAACTAGTTTTTCACGGCCTGGCCTCGCACAGGTAGCACCAAGTATCTAACACCTAGCCTACCTACCTACCTACCTAGCTGACCCGTCAGACGTTGTCCTGTCAATAATTTTCCTTTGGGATTTTCCTTTTTTTTGTTTTTGTTTTAAGCTACCCCTGTAAAGAGGTTAATAAAACAAAAAACAAAACAAATCGGTCAAGCTGTTTCTGAGTTTTAGCGAGACTAACGAACAGTAATTTGTTTTTATATATATTTATAAAAATAAGATAGGTAGATAGATTGGAAACTTCGCCGGATCTTGAACTACCCACTTAGTATCTTTTTAGAGAAAGTCTTAAATATTTTATAGAAGATTACCTCATTGGCAAGGCCGTCTTAGGGCAGGCCGGGGCCTTGGGCATACAAGCATTTGGGGCCCTTTTGGAAAGTAAAAAAAGCGTATAACAAAAAACAAAACGTTCTTCTGTCATGATTAACTGTTTGAAGAATAGAACCTAAGGAGATACGCTATTAAATAAAATGCTGCAGATTTCAATTTGTTACTGTATAATGTTTTCTTTGGGGTTTCTGTTCTGCAAAATCTTCTGTTATATCCTTAGTCACGTTCTATGCACATAGTCGTTCTTGAAAAATGGTCGTTTCTATTAATTTTTTAGGGTTCCATCCCCAAAGGGTGCCAACGAAACCCTATTACTAAGTCTCCGCTGTCCGTCCATCCGTCTGTCTGTCAGGAGGCTTTATCTCATGAGCCGTAATACATAGTTAGACAGTTGAAATTTTCAGTGTTTTTCTATTGCCGCTAGAACAACAAGCAATAAAATAAAGTTAAAAATGAGAGGGGTCTCCATACAAGCAACGTGTTTTATCGCGTTTTTTTTTTTAATTACTTGTTTTTCAAATGTGTACCTACTCAAATCAGCTGATTCCTTTGCTGTTTATAAGTACTGCTAAATGAAACCATTCTGATTTGCGCTCTAACCAACCTTCATGTTAAAATTCTGCAACATTTTTGCATATTTTTGTCAACTAAAAGAAAAAAAAAGTTTATAAATCTGGCCATGTACCTACTTGTATGGGCCCCCGTGTGGTCGGGGGCTCTGGGCACGTGCCCCGTGTGCCCTTATGGTATAGACGGTACTGATCATCTCGGCAGTCTCATTTCCTACGAAATGTATGGGAAAAGTTTTTTGCGATTTCTGACTTTTCTAGTACTGAAACCTCAGTTGGTCCGATAGAGGTTTTTGATCCTTATATAAAACATGATCGATTGGCATAAAAAAAAGTTTTTGTGAAAATTGCCCATTTTCCTGCTGACTGTATTTTTTTTGAAAATCTGTGAATGCAATTCTAAATTTCTCAAAAAGTTAAGGAAAGTCTCGTAAGACCGTTTTCCTGTAGCTACAACGGTTAAGGAAGCTGTCCTGGCTGCCCCATCTCAAAAATCCACCCTGTATGTCATATGTGATGTGAAGACAGAAATATCGTCTATCCGTAGAATTCCCCTGTTGTAGATACCTCTATAACCACCCAACCATAAACTTATGGTTACCACAATAACGTGGATTTTTCCTGTGAACACATTATTGTCTTAGGGCACTACATAGTTAATTTTAAAATAAAACGGCGATAATAAGTAATAATTTACAAAATTTATTATACAATAATATGAAGATACTAATCTAAGGATATCAGTAGTGTATAATTGGGGGTTCTGGATCACTTGCTCTCGCTTTCGCTCGAGCGCATGATCCAGAACTCCCCAATCATACATTACTATCGTGATGTGCGATATAGTTCATAATATTGATTGAGTATTGTGTTTCATTCACAGTGGAGCGCTTGATACAGGATCTCCAATTTTTTTAATGGTCCGAGCGGTTGTCGTGTGTATTCATAAACAGGCATGGTATCGAACTGTTATAACGAAGCAAAATTATCGCGTGAACTTAAAAATAATAAACAACAATATCATGTTCGATCGCCGTGCAGCGCTGCATTGAAACGATGTAGTGCATATTTTTTTGTATTGATGGATACAAAAACCATATTGAGAGGTCAGCTGTTACTGGAAATTGTAACTTAATGTGTAGCCGTGTGTAAAAGTAACTGTATTATGGAGATAGAGTAATTGATTATAATATAAAAGAACGTAAAAAAAAAAAAGTCATAAAAGCCAAAACCAAACCGGAACAAATACTCATTTGTTCCGTGCGGGAATCGAACCCGCAACACTTTGGCACATTAATTGAAACATCTATTTTAAACCTACTATTTACATTGTGATGTAGCGAGTCGAGCTCTTAACCAATGCACCAAACGTGTCGTCAGTGATGAGATAAAATATGTATTCAGTATTAAAGTACACAGGTACATTCGTGATATCGACATGTTTCGACTTGATTCTGCCGCCAAGCACATAGTTGTAATATCATGAAGGAAATTAAACCTTAAAGACATGAATCTATATACCTTATATAAGAGAATCTGTTTTGTATCTAGATCGTAGAGAGCCTTTGACTGCGACACAGTAAATACAAGTTTTTTGTTTTTGGCTGTTTTCGCTACCCTGAGATTCAATCACAATGTCGGTAAGTAATAGTTATAACATATTAAATTATTATTATTGTTTTTTATTAATTATTATAATGTAGGCATTGTATGTAATCATACTCAAAACACAATTTATTTCTGTTTTCAGGACAATGAGGATCTTTTTAATTTTATCCCAAACAAGCAGCTCAAAGAATCTGTTACATCACGACTCAATTTGAAGAGAAAAAATGACGCGACAGGTCCTCCACAGAAACTTGAACGACAGCAAAACTACTCGTACATCAAAACCAGGGCGCCAAATACATCTTCAAGGACATGCATGATCAAAATTGAGATATACGAGTGTGATAATTTACCAGAAAAATCTTGCAAGTGCAGTGCAAATAAGTGTGTGCAATTTATAACTGAAAATGTTGTCACAAGTGATATATACTTAGATTTAGAAAACATTATTAGTAAAATTCGTGAGAATATATAATTGAAATTATTTTATATATTTATTAAGTATAGAGAGAGAGATATTCAATGTAATCATTATGTTAGTACCAACGTTTGTGTTTGTTTTTTATAATTAGCATAATAAAATAGCATTTAATAATATACTTAAATAGTACAACTAATATTGTTGATTGTATCGCATAAAAACAAAAAACAAAAAAAAAACTTATTATTTCATACACATTGATGCTAGATTAGGTAAGGAATCTGTTATTTCTTAGAAGATTAATTAGGTACTATTTTAATGAATATATTTAAAAATAAAAATTCTGTTTGTTTTCATTTTCCAATATCAATTTTCATTTCAATAAAAAATAAGAGTAATTAATCTTCTAAGAAATATCAGGTTCCTTACCAAATAGTAAGGAAAAAAGGTGCTTATTATAATTATACACATTGATGATAGATTAGGTAAAGAATCTGTTATTTATTAGAAGATTAATTACTCCTTTTATGAATATATTTAAAAATTAAAATTCTGTTTGTTTCATTTCCCAACATTCAATCACCCAGCCTAATTCTGTAATATCTTATTACGAGTTCTATAACAAAAAACCACTTAGAAATCCATTGCCACCTCTTTCCATTTACATTAAAATGAGCAGGATAGCTATAGCTAACACAGCCTTTACGACTTGAGAGTTTAAAGAATAAGGCGACAATTCTGTGTACATGACAAATAACTACCAGAGATCTCATTTTATTGGTTTCTTATAAGTTTGTATGTATTCCGACAGAGTTAATTGACACCTCATTCCTTTCACGATTGTCGTCTCCAGTCGCCTCCAAAAACTCTAATAAGGATAAAGTGCTGTGAAAACACTTTCCATAACTAGAGTATTCGGAAGCATTCACATTGCGACTTCAGTACGAGAAATGAATAAAATAAAATCTACTCTAGGTTCTCAAGTGATAGAGATGAAATTCTAATAACAAATATTATTTTAATTAATTTTTCGGAGTAATTATTGTTAGAAACTAACATATGACTAAGGCTTTAGGATTTAGGTCTATAAAAAGCATGTGAGAGAATTCCTTTACATTTTGTCATTGTTGTGCTGAAGTGCATTTCACTGAACAGTGAGTTTAAATTTGTTTGTGGTTGTTCACAAGTGTTGCAGAAACAAAGTATGTGAGTATTATATTTTATTTAATAAATATTTTTTCTTCGATCCTAGGACTGTAATAGTTAATTGTTTTACCACTGAAATTACTCAATTAAGTTTAGATCATATAATAGTTATTTCAAAACTATTGTACTTGTACTGCATTTGTAGTTTCATATTAATATTAATATTTTTACAAACGTTTAATAATTATTAACGTTTTATTTTTACAAACGTTTAATAATTATTAACGTTTTATTTTTACAAACGTTTATTTAATAATAATTCTTGCTTCGTTGTTCTAGCATGCAATAAAAATAAGGCCTAGGTTTGATTCTTAGGTCATTTAAAGTTTTTTTTTTTTCCTGATAAGTACTGTAAATATATTATTCCCTATTCGATGAGATTTCAAAACGCTCCTGTAAAAAGTAAGGGGGAGGGACTAACAGCACACCTCTGCCTAACCCTTTGATGAATACGGGTGCTGTTGTTTCATGTTACTAATGTTGGTAATAAAAATATTTATTGCATTTTAATAATGTTTTCAGGGCTCAGTCGATGAATAATCCTTTTTGGGTTGAAGAAGAGGACTCCACACCTTCAACGTCTGGACCAACAAAAGAAAAAAACAAGCGGCAGATCAAAAAAAAAACAGCTGTGAAGAGAGATAAGAAAATGTCTCAGAAGAAGAAGGCTTTGCTTTCTAAAATCCTTTCGCTTCAGAACCAGAGTCTGATAGCGACGGGCCGGCAGTTGTTACAACACCAGCTCCAAAAAGAAAACGGAATACCAACGCTTCAGACTGTGAGGTAAGACATTTTTTTCAAACATGTTAAATTCCCATTTCATTTAAAACCATTCCAGTGTTTTACAGCGTGTGATTTTCTCCATCAAAATTATACTTATTTGTGGACACAAGTGTTTAAATAGACCTTTTCTAATAGATAATAGATTATAGTTATGGTAACGGTAGATTCAAGAACGTGGAAGTCTGGAGTTTATCTATTATATTTTTTTTACATATCTATTTTTTTTTTTACTTATCTATTTTTTAATTACTCGCCCTGACGCATTATTATTTTTAATTAAAACTAGTCATCTTATGTATTTCAGGATGAATCGTCTCGACCGCTGATCCGTGCTACCACTCTGAAGAACTGCTTCACTCAGCGGGTGGCTGATGGTTATACCTTCCAATCAAACCCGGACAGGGTTGGAAAGTATTATTTTGAATTAAGAGTTTATAACACGGGTGAAGTGGAAAAACTTACTCCAAATGAACGTTGGAAACAGTCTCTTGTAGCATTAAAATTATCAATAGAATAGAGAATATTTATTTGATTTATAATAATTATTTTACATGTACTTTTTCAGAGTTTCGATGTAAAATCGAAATTGAAACTTGAGATATTAAAAATACCCGAATTAAGAAATTCTGAAATTAAGAACAGAGAAATAAAAAACTGAGAAATTAAGAACTGAGAAATTAAAAACTGAGAAGTTAAGAACTGAGAAATTAAAAACTTAGAAATTTTAAATATGAGAATTTACCAACTTTTAAATAAAAATTGGATGACTGAGATAAAAAAAAAACATTTAGTAAAAATAGCTTTTTATAAAATTTA